>CM060913.1:890626293-900626293 GCA_030737875.1 Allium sativum | reverse complement strand
TTGGACAATGCGAGCCGAGCTGGTCGTGGTGCTCGAGTGTTGAAGCTGATGTAGAGCGGGTCGGATCGTGATGCAGGAGTGCGAACCGAGGGGGGCGATCCAACCGTCGGCGAGCTGATGGGAGCGATCTAATGTGTGTGAACCAAGGAGGAGCCCAAGAGCCAAAGGGGGCGATCCGGTCCAGGAGGTGTTGCTTCATCACTTCATCCAAAAGATTGCCAGATTACACCCATTTTATGGAAAAGGGCATAACTTTCAAACCGTAAGTCCGATTGAGCCAAACTGTAACACCCCACGCCCGCTATGATCACTCACTAAGGGAATGCCATAGCATCGGTGGAGTACTTTAGTGAATATAGAACAGAAAAATTACAACAAGACAGATATGAATAGTACTTGAAATTTAAAACATCATTTCATAACAGCGGAAGTAAACATGTCTGGTTACATCATAAAACCACAGTAAAAGTCAAGTACAATATCCATCAAAATAAAGGAGTACATAATCCCACTCTCAATACAATAGCCAAGACAAAAGGAAAGATAACTGGGTAACTGGAGCTTTACATCTATCCAAGCTCCTAAAGACTGGAACAGCAATCCGATCAAGCTCCACTACTGCTAGGATCCACCGCAGGACCTGAGGGTTGGGAAAAAGATAAAAACAACGGGGTCAGACATAAGTCTGAGCGAGTCCTATAACTTTAACAATACAATCATTAAAGTAACCAGAGAAGATATAAACTTGACCCACGGTAATGTTTGGGGATGAATGGCTACACTAAGCAGCTTGATAGACTTAGGATAAACTAAGATAACTGAAAAGACGCATCTACCCACCCAAGGATAATTACTAACTGCACCACACCAGTCATTTCTACTTAAAGGTTGATCCCTCCCAAGGACTTAGAAATTTTTTCCCCAGTAGTCTCGTATACCCCTAGCTGACTACATAGGTGCCGTCTGCCCCTATCTCCACTAGGTGTACTTAGCAATTTTACCCAGTAGTTTCGTGTACCCCTACATAGGTGCCGTCTGCCCCTATCTTTATTAGGTGTACCCACTACTCCCCAGCGATCGGCTCCCTACCGTAGATACCCGTGCTGGTCCCACAGTGGGGTGTATCACTCCCCTAAAGTGGCCACCTGATAATATCAACGGTGCATGGCTTTATATCTACACGATGCAACAACGGATTATCTACCAGCCCGGGCCCACACACGCATATGAAACCCGTTGGACTTGCGTTGCCACCGCTAACCCGTTTTGGCCTCTTATAATCAAGCCCAATATGTGTGTCCCATCACTCGACATGGGTCGAGCCCACAAAGATACGTTTGGGATATTGGTTGAAATGGGCCCCCACAAGCTACCCACCTAAGCTTGTCACTTATCTAGTGTATCCCACTTAACCCTTTAATCATGTTTAATTACATGTTTCACTTGGTTAAGTATTCTAATCGTATTTTCTATTGCCACCCAAGGCAACCCACTAGATTCCACATGCCACCCAAGGCAACCATTAAATTTCCACATGCCACCCAAGGCACCCACTTAACCCCTCATGTCCCACTACATGCTAATATGGTTAAGTGTTTCTTAATTAATTAAGACCGTGATCTCCCATAAAGACCTCCCACATTAGACTGGTTGTTATGACCGCCTGGTTAAGCCGGTAGGGTCCGGGCAGTCTTACGTCATAACAGAGTCTAACCTCGTGTCTTTACTTTAATCACGTATTTAATTTATGGCTAAGACCTCTCACATTGGGCCGACATTTGTAGCAACTGGTTAGGCCGGTCGGGTCCGGGCAGTTTTACACTACAAATGAGTCCAACCTCGTGTCTTAGTCGATTAATTACACCTAATTAATCACCCCCATATTAATTATCCCTAATTAATATCAAGTTTTTCATAACATGGGTAGACCTAACTCAATAGGTAAATTCCCATGGGGTAGACCTAACTCAATAGGTAAATTCCCACTTATGTTAATTTATTTTTATGGTATGCTTAATCATACCCAATCACACTTTTATTAACATATTTACCAACCCCATCGTTCCCCACGTAAATCGTTCTCAGGGCCGGCCCTGAGTATTTATGGGCCTAGTGCGACCCAAAATTTTGGGTCCTTAAATTTTTTTATTTTTTTTATGAAATTGAACTTAAGTGAAAATGTGCTTTTTCTACTGTGCATCTCCATTGAGAAAATTGCGTGTTTCAGCAAATTCATAAAAAATTTATCCACATTTTCAATCTGTCAACTAGAGGTCCACACAAGCTACATCTCCATTTTAATACATTGATTGATGTCAACAAAGCATACAATCATATCTACTTTTGCATAGATAAATTACTATCAAGTACACGTATCCTGACAAGAAAAAGCAGCTCCAGTAAAGGTATACAGTTTTTTTTTTTTTTGGCCCTCTGACCTTATGGGCCCTGTGCGGTCGCACGGCTCGCACTAGGCCAGGACCGGCCCTGATCGTTCTCATGACATAGTAAAGGGAAAGATCCATTACAAATATCATGGGTTTAGCATATAACTTTGTCATGGGTTAAGAGGATGTCAACTTGCATATATGAGCACATATTAACCCAACTACATTTAACCCAAACTTGCATATTATCATACACATGATTTGCATAACATGTTGCATATGAACTTGCATATTATCATACACATATCTTGCATAACATGTTGAACTTGCATATAAGCATTCTCATAACTTGCATAACATGTTAAACATGTATTTAAGCATACACATAACTTGCATAAGCATTCTCATACTTGCATAAGCATTCACATACTTGCATAAGCATTCACATACTTGCATAAGCATGCATAACTTGCATATCATGTTAAACTTGCATTTAAGCATATACACAACTTGCATATGAACTTGCATATCAACCTACACATAACTTACATAACATCATACACATGACTTGCATATGAACTTGCATAACTCACTTTGTTAAACATGCATAAATCCACTTGTTAAATAGGCATAAACCCACATATTAATCGTGCATAAACCCACTTGTTAAACATGCATAAACCAACTTGTTAAGCATGCATAAACCAACTTATCAAACATGCATAAACTCACTTATTAATTATGCATATACATAGAAAAACATAGAGTAGCATATCATTACAAATGATTCAAACTCACTAATCCGCATCTAAGACCATAAGTCTCATTACACCCAATCTACTTACTTTAACAATTGATGTTAAAGTGATAGAAACTCACCAAAACCCAGATTAGCAAACTTATGAAGTGGAATTAGTTGCTAAATATGAAGATGGTGATGATTAGAGATTGATTAGAGAGTGATTAGCTTGCAACTTCCTTCATAAACAAGTGGAGGCTCCTTCTAAGATTTAATTTGGCGGCATGAGGCCATCATTTCTATTTTTAGTATGGATTAGGGTAGGTTTAGGGTGTATTTATAGATTAGGAGAGTGTTTTAGGCCCTTAGATTAACCCTAAATTAGATTAGGTCCGTTAGATTTAGGAAATCTCTAGAACCCAGCCCAGCCCTAGCCAGAAAACCAAATCTGGTGCACCCAACCTTCTGGCTCGAGACGCCGTGTCGACAGGCAAGTCGACTCCCCCTGTCGACAGGCCTGTCGACATGGTCAGGGCGGGAATTTTCCCGCCTGGCCCCGCTGGTTCTAATTTAAAATCCGAATTTAAAATTTCTAAATCTGTTTTAAGCTTTAATTTTTTTGCAAACTTCATTGGGCCATAACCGGGCCATACGGACTCCGATTCTCGAAAACTCGGACTCTATTTCGCGTATTTTTCCGAGACGAACGCAATGACGCAGCCCGTTACCCCCAATTCCCACATCTGAGATTATTTATCCTATGATTAGAGAATTTTAGTATTAGCTAAAATTCGGGGTGTTACATTCTCCCCTCCTTAAAGGATTTCGTCCCCGAAATCTCTAAGCTAAGGAGAATGCATATCCTACCATCCAAACAACCATCTACTCAATCCATCAAAACACGGGCATCCATTGTCCTTAAAACAATTTCTAATGATGTATGAGCATATGCAAAAAGTGTGTGTATATGTTCCCTATCTAATGTATGAACATATGCAAACCATGATAGTGCCATGCATCCATTATGTATGCGAGAGAACCCTATCGACACATACAATATCTACATGAGTGCACAATCATTCACCAAAATGCATCATCCATATGATAACACAATCATTATACATCCATAAATATAGCTTCCTACACAATTTTATGCAATATGCAATATGAAGTGATTGAGCCGATCTAGTGCCTAGAGTGTGTGTACATGCATCCACGAGCAACCACTAGCAACCACTTGCATCCACTTGCATCCATCAACCATAACATGTCTCAAACACATGTTTCAACCATAGGTTTACCCTATCTAAAGGTCAATCAGTACTAACAAGAGGATATACTAAAGATAAGATAAGTACTAGACAACGATAGAGGAGAAAGTAAAGACATACCCTCAAAAAGAAATGGGTACAATGAACGCATCTTCACTTCCGTCTCCCAAGTTGCGTTGCTCTCATCTTATCCCCATTGCACTTTGACTAGCTGAACCTCTCGATTCCTCAATTTCCTAGTCTCTGACCCAAGGATGCGAGTAGGAGTTCGTCGAATCGTCGCATCACGCTCTACCTCTACATCTCTAAGCAAGCTCGGCTCTACCACCTCTGCCGTCTCATGTAAGCACTTCCTCAGATGTGATACATGGAATACATCATGAACACCACTAAGTCTGTCGGGAAACTCCACCCTATATGGCATCCGTCCAATCCTTTCCTTAATAGGAAACGGCCCAACAAACCTTGGTGCTAACTTCCCAACGGATCCAAAGCGAACAACATTTCTCAACGGAGATACTTTGACAAAAACCATGTCCCCAACCTCAAACTCAAGATCCGTCCTTCTCTTGTCCGCATAAGATTTTTGCCTATCCTGCGCTGCTTTCATCCTTCTTCGAATCAAGTCAATCTTCTCAGAAGTCTCCCTAACCATATCAGGCCCAAGCAAGATCTTATCCGTAGATTCCCACTAACATGTAGGTGATCGACAAGGCCTTCCATAGAGAGCTTCGAAAGGAGCCATACCAATACTGGACTGAAAGCTGTTATTATATGCGAACTCCACCAATGGAAGATGCTCTTCCCATGTACCTCCAAAATCTAAGATACAAAGCCTCAAAAGGTCTTCTAGAACACGATTCACCCTCTCAGTCTGGCCGTCTGTCTGAGGATGATATGCAGTGCTTAGACACAATTGAGTCCCCACTGCTTCTTGCAAACTTCTCCAGAACTCGCTAGTGAAGATAGGAACTCGATCACTCACTATGCTAGAGGGTACCCCATGCAATCGAACTATCTCTCGAAGATATACAGAAGCTAGCCATGGAGCGGTCCTCTTGCTCTTCACAGGTATGAAATGGGCGCTCTTAGTAAGTCTGTCTACCACCACCCAAATTCCTGTATTACCCTTCCTCGATCTGGGTAACCCGTCAATAAAATCCATCGAGACGCTATCCCACTTCCATTGCGGAACTTCCAATGGGTGAAGCAACCCACCAGGTTTCTTCTGCTCCGCCTTCACTTGTTGGCACACCAAGCATCGAGCGACATACTCGGCCACATCTTTCTTCATACCGGCCCAGAAGAAAACCCTCTTCATGTCTCGGTACATCTTGTCCCCACCGGGATGAATGGTCATCCTAGAACGGTGTGCATCATCAAGGATAGCCTTCCTCAAACCCTCGTCTTGCGGTACACAAAGTCTACCGTCTCTACGCAAGCACCCCCTATCGTCTAGGGTGTACCTACTCAAATGGCTGGATGACTCCCCCCTTATGAGCTTCTCTACCAACTCAACCAACTGTGGGTCGTCCCTCTGTGCTTCTCCAATCCGCCCCAAAAGAGTAGGTCTAACCTCCAAGGATGCTAGCAAACCGGGTACATAATCAATGGAAGGTCTGAAATCGAACATCGAGATAAATTCCAAGCTTCGTTGTTCCACGAACAATGGACTCAAGGACAACCTCTTCCTGCTCAAGGCGTCCGCCACCACGTTACCCTTGCCAGGGGTATACGCTATCTCGAAATCATAGGATGCTAAGAATTCCATCCACCTTTGCTGTCTCAGATTCAAATCCTTCTGAGAAAACAAGTACTTCAATGATTTGTGGTCAGTGAACAATTCGAATCTCTCACCAAGAAGATAATGGCGCCAAATTTTAAGCGCAAAAACAATAGCGGCCAACTCTAAATCATGGGTAGGGTAATTTTTCTCATGTGCCCTCAACTGCCTTCCACCATAGGCTATCACCCTTCCCTCTTGCATTAAGACTGCGCCAAGTCCTGTCCCACAAGCATCGGTATAGACAACAAATGGCTTGCTCCCATCTGGCAACACTAAAACTGGAGCAGTGGTTAAAGCTCTCTTTAACCGTCGGAACGCATCATCACAATCTACGTCCCATGCGAAAACAAGATTCTTCTTCGTTAAGCGGGTTAATGGGGCTGATATCTTCGCGAAGTCTTTGATAAACTTCCTATAATAACCCGCCAACCCCAAGAAACTTCTTACTTCGGTAGCATTCTTCGGAACCTTCCAATCCTGAATTGATACTACCTTCGCGGGATCCACAGCTATCCCTTCCTTGGAGACCACGTGCCCCAAGAACCACACCTCTTTCCTCCAGAAGTGACATTTAGAGAATTTAGCCTTAAGGCTATGTGCACGAAGAGTCTTCAATACCTCCCCAAGATGTAGGGTATGCTCTTCTTCACTCTTAGAAAATACTAAGATATCATCCACAAAGACCACCACGAATTTATTAAGGAACTCCATGAACACCCTACTCATCAAATCAACAAAGTATGCAGGGGCGTTCGTCAACCCAAATGGCATCACTAGCCACTCATAGAAACCATCTGGAGTCCTAAAGGCAGTCTTGTCTATGCTATCCTCAGCCACCCTCAACTGATGAAACCCCGTGGCTAAGTCTAACTGAGAAAATACTGAAGCGCCAACCAACTGATCGAAAAGATCATCAATCCTCGGCAATGGGTGTCTATTCTTCTTTGTGAGCTTGTTGAGTTCTCTATAGTCTACACAAAGTCTGGGGGACCCATCCGCCTTCGTAGCAAATACTACTGGAGCACCCCACTCCGATATACTTCGTCTTATGAACCCCTTCTCAAGCAACTCCCCTACTTGCTTATGGAGTTCCCTCCTCTCATGAGGAGCCATGTGGCGCACTGGTAAAGATACAGGTTTAGCATTATCCACCAGATATATTCGGAAGTCAATCTCCCGCTTCGGAGATAAGCCCTTCACCTCCTCAAACACATCCGGATATTCCCGGACCACTCTAACAGATTACAAACTCTCGACCGAAGCGTCAAGCGATTCAAGATAACTTAGCATAACAGAGTCCCTGGGATTACAAGAAATCTCGAGAGTGTTACCCAAGCGGGTCATGAGCCTAACAACTCTCCTTTCGCAATCAAGAACGGCACCATTACTGGATAACCAGTCCATGCCCAAAATCAACCCATAGCCCGTGAAGCCCAACACAAAAGCATCACATCTAAACTCAATGCTAAGTATAGAAATCTTCAAACCCAAACACATCATGGACAAATAAGTGGAGCCCCCAATTGGGTTTGAAACAACCAAGGGATCATCTACCAGACTGGTGTCTAAGTGCAGTGACTCAACTAATGATGATGAGATAAACGAATGCGATGTGCCTGAATCAAACAATGTACGGACAGGATGATCAAATAGAAAAACCAGACTTTCAACGGAGATAGTTCTACCTCTTTCCTGGATTAGTGGGACTGCGAGAGCCTGTACTTGCCCCCTAGCCTGACTCGGTGCCATAAGAGCTTGCACCTGTCCTCCTGAGGTAGACCCCGTCCTTTGCCCCTTCTTAGGACAATCTTTCACTAGATGCCCTGCTTCGCCACAGTGGAAGCAGCCAGTCTTCTTCTTCTTACGACAATCCTTGCTTAGGTGGCCAGGTGTCCCACAATTGAAACACTTCTTCTTCTTGCCCTTGCCACCGTTGCCTTTCCCACCTTTATTTTGCTGTTGTTGCTGAGGTCTCTTTTGATCTCCCTTCTTCTCGGGTGACCTATTAGCATTGGGACCCTTCTCTTCTTCATACATGAGTGCCATGTCAACTAGCTTCTCAAAGGTGGCCCCCATAGGGATATGAGTCATAGCCAACCCATGCATCGGTTCATTCAAGCCTTTCACGAACCTCAAAGCCTTCTTCTCCGGTGTATTCACCATGTCTAGGCCAAACCTTACCAATTAATTAAACTTGTTGACATATTCCTTCACCGAGAGATTTCCTTGCTTTAGAGTCAAGAATCTTTCCATATACAAGTTTTCCTCCGCCCTTGAGAGAAACTTTGCCACAAATCTTTGCCTAAAATCCGCCCAAGAGTCAACCGGGCGTTCTCCATTAGTGACCTCCCACCAGAATGAGGCCTCTCCCTTCATTAACCAAGCAGCGAACTTGACTTTCTTTCCTTCTTCCATCTCAAAGATATCTATCAATTCTTCCACCTCCTTAAGCCAATCTCTAGCCTCCACAAAAGTTTCAGATCCTTGAAAAGGTTTCCCTCCCATAGCTTTAAATTCCTTGCAAGTCTTAGCAAAAGTATCCGTGCGAGGAGGAGGGGGAGGAGGAAGATCGGGTGCTACGGTTGGTGGAGGAACATTTGCTGGACCCGCAGTGGTGGCCCTAGCCTCCATCAATCTCCTATACCATACTGGTACCGTCACGCCCTCCGGAAAGTTAAGATTCTCGGCCATGCTGAAACGAAAAAGGAAAGATTCAAAACGGAGAATTCGAAGGATATAGATATGGCTATTGGGGATTATGCTTTTCCTTCAAAAACCTTTCTCTTTAAAGACATGTTTTTGAAAATATCTCTTCCAAAAATGTTTTAGAAAAATAGTTTTCTAAAAATTTTATCTATTCCGGTAACCTTTGCTCTGATACCACGTGTAACACCCCACGCCCGCTATGATCACTCACTAAGGGAATGCCATAGCATCGGTGGAGTATTTTAGTGAATATAGAACAGAAAAATTACAACAAGACAGATATGAATAGTACTTGAAATTTAAAACATCATTTCATAACAGCGGAAGTAAACATGTCTGGTTACATCATAAAACCACAGTAAAAGTCAAGTACAATATCCATCAAAATAAAGGAGTACATAATCCCACTCTCAATACAATAGCCAAGACAAAAGGAAAGATAACTGGGTAACTGGAGCTTTACATCTATCCAAGCTCCTAAAGACTGGAACAGCAATCCGATCAAGCTCCACTACTGCTAGGATCCACCGCAGGACCTGAGGATTGGGAAAAAGATAAAAACAACGGGGTCAGACATAAGTCTGAGCGAGTCCTATAACTTTAACAATACAATCATTAAAGTAACCAGAGAAGATATAAACTTGACCCACGGTAATGTCTGGGGATGAATGGCTACACTAAGCAGCTTGATAGACTTAGGATAAACTAAGATAACTGAAAAGACGCATCTACCCACCCAAGGATAATTACTAACTGCACCACACCAGTCATTTCTACTTAAAGGTTGATCCCTCCCAAGGACTTAGAAAATTTTTCCCCAGTAGTCTCGTATACCCCTAGCTGACTACATAGTTGCCGTCTGCCCCTATCTCCACTAGGTGTACTTAGCAATTTTACCCAGTAGTTCCGTGTACCCCTACATAGGTGCCGTCTGCCCCTATCTTTATTAGGTGTACCCACTACTCCCCAGCGATCGGCTCCCTACCGTAGATACCCGTGCTGGTCCCACAGTGGGGTGTATCACTCCCCTAAAGTGGCCACCTGATAATATCAACAGTGCACGGCTTTATATCTACACGATGCAACAACGGCTTATCTACCAGCCCGGGCCCACACACGCATATGAAACCCGTTGGACTTGCGTTGCCACCGCTAACCCGTTTTGGCCTCTTATAATCAAGCCCAATATGCGTGTCCCGTCACTCGACATGGATCGAGCCCACAAAGATACGTTTGGGATATTGGTTGAAATGGGCCCCCACAAGCTACCCACCTAAGCTTGTCACTTATCTAGTGTATCCCACTTAACCCTTTAATCATGTTTAATTACATGTTTCACTTGGTTAAGTATTCTAATCGTATTTTCTATTGCCACCCAGGCAACCCACTAGATTCCACATGCCACCCAAGGCAACCATTAAATTTCCACATGCCACCCAAGGCACCCACTTAACCCCTCATGTCCCACTACATGCTAATATGGTTAAGTGTTTCTTAATTAATTAAGACCGTGATCTCCCATAAAGACCTCCCACATTAGACTGGTTGTTATGACCGCCTGGTTAAGCCGGTAGGGTCCGGGCAGTCTTACGTCATAACAGAGTCTAACCTCGTGTCTTTACTTTAATCACGTATTTAATTTATGGCTAAGACCTCTCACATTGGGCCGACATTTGTAGCAACTGGTTAGGCCGGTCGGGTCCGGGCAGTTTTACACTACAAATGAGTCCAACCTCGTGTCTTAGTCGATTAATTACACCTAATTAATCACCCCCATATTAATTATCCCTAATTAATATCAAGTTTTTCATAACATGGGTAGACCTAACTCAATAGGTAAATTCCCATGGGGTAGACCTAACTCAATAGGTAAATTCCCACTTATGTTAATTTATTTTTATGGTATGCTTAATCATACCCAATCACACTTTTATTAACATATTTACCAACCCCATCGTTCCCCACGTAAATCGTTCTCATGACATAGTAAAGGGAAAGATCCATTACAAATATCATGGGTTTAGCATATAACTTTGTCATGGGTTAAGAGGATGTCAACTTGCATATATGAGCACATGTTAACCCAACTACATTTAACCCAAACTTGCATATTATCATACACATGATTTGCATAACATGTTGCATATGAACTTGCATATTATCATACACATATCTTGCATAACATGTTGAACTTGCATATAAGCATTCTCATAACTTGCATAACATGTTAAACATGTATTTAAGCATACACATAACTTGCATAAGCATTCTCATACTTGCATAAGCATTCACATACTTGCATAAGCATTCACATACTTGCATAAGCATTCAAATACTTGCATAAGAATTCACATACTTGCATAAGCATGCATAACTTGCATATCATGTTAAACTTGCATTTAAGCATATACACAACTTGCATATGAACTTGCATATCAACCTACACATAACTTACATAACATCATACACATGACTTGCATATGAACTTGCATATGAACTTGCATAACTCACTTTGTTAAACATGCATAAATCCACTTGTTAAATAGGCATAAACCCACATATTAATCATGCATAAACCCACTTGTTAAACATGCATAAACCAACTTGTTAAGCATGCATAAACCAACTTATCAAACATGCATAAACTCACTTATTAATTATGCATATACATAGAAAAACATAGAGTAGCATATCATTACAAATGATTCAAACTCACTAATCCGCATCTAAGACCATAAGTCTCATTACACCCAATCTACTTACTTTAACAATTGATGTTAAAGTGATAGAAACTCACCAAAACCCAGATTAGCAAACTTATGAAGTGGAATTAGTTGCTAAATATGAAGATGGTGATGATTAGAGATTGATTAGAGAGTGATTAGCTTGCAACTTCCTTCATAAACAAGTGGAGGCTCCTTCTAAGATTTAATTTGGCGGCATGAGGCCATCATTTCTATTTTTAGTATGGATTAGGGTAGGTTTAGGGTGTATTTATAGATTAGGAGAGTGTTTTAGGCCCTTAGATTAACCCTAAATTAGATTAGGTCCGTTAGATTTAGGAAATCTCTAGAACCCGGCCCAGCCCTAGCCAGAAAACCAAATCTGGTACACCCAACCTTCTGGCTCGAGACGCCGTGTCGACAGGCAAGTCGACTCCCCCTGTCGACAGGCCTGTCGACAGCCCTGTCGACATGGTCAGGGCGGGAATTTTCCCGCCTGGCCCCGCTGGTTCTAATTTAAAATCCGAATTTAAAATTTCTAAATCTGTTTTAAGCTTTAATTTTTCTGCAAACTTCATTGGGCCATAACCGGGCCATACAAACTCCGATTCTCGAAAACTCGGACTCTATTTCGCGTATTTTTCCGAGACGAACGCAATGACGCAGCCCGTTACCCCCAATTCCCACATCTGAGATTATTTATCCTATGATTAGAGAATTTTAGTATTAGCTAAAATTCGGGGTGTTACACAAACCAAAGCTCAAACTGAAGCTAATTCAGTGATCTGCAAGTGTTATAGAACACAGCTCTGTAATTGTTGTTTTCGGGCCCAAAAGAGGTCGTCTGATATGAGTTTCGGGCCTTTCTTTGTTCGTGATGCGACTTTGACCAAATCACTACCTGTCTTCTGATGATGTTCTCCATATCCGAGCGCGATGCTATTGAGATATTGAAAGTGACAGCTTTTACCAAAAAGTGTTTCAACAAGTTTGCCCGCCAAAACATATATTGCTGGTTGAAGGAAGATATGTTCTGGATATCCCAGGAAATCTATATGCCTAGAAATTCAATAATGCCATGAATTGGCCGGGTCTGCCAGCTACAGATATAATCCATACCTGTAAAAGGATAAAGGAGAAACAAACGCGCCAATCCTGGCGATATAGTTCAAATTTTCTGAGCATAAACCATGCTTTGGCATCTAATGAGCATAAACCATACTCAAGGGATGTTTGAGTCATCCTGCCAAATCCTGGCAAGGGCCAACATTTCCAGGCATAATCCATGCCCATAATTCCAAATCGAGTATAATCCATACCCGAATTCTTTTGTCACATCCTGACAAGACCGTTTGCAGGGCATAATCCATACCCTAGAGTTCAAACCGAGTATAATCCAGACCCGATTTCTATTGTCACATCCTGACAAGACCATTTGTCATTCCTAAGTATAATCCATACTTAGGAGTCCAAAGTGAGTATAATCCATACTCAGACCTGAAATAGAGCTATGCTTGCCACAGCCTGACAAGATAGTCCATCCCTGGGCATAATCCATTCCTAGAGTTCCATAATAAGTATAAGCCATACTTTAACCGAAGTTGAGGATCCTGCCACATCCTGATAAGATACTTAAATTCTACAAACATAATCCATGCTTGGAAAGCCCTTATTCAATTCCAAAAGCCAAATCAAAGCAAATCCTGATTGGTTTGACACCGAGACCAGAGCACGATTTGGGGCTACGTCCTAACCCCGAACGTGTGTACTCTGATTCAACCAATCAGAAAACCTAGTGAAAGCAAAAAACAAATCTTATAGCCTAAGAAATGCAGAAAATGAAAACTGATCTCATCCATATCTGTTGATGATGAGCCCACGAGAGCTCGATCCAGGGTCATTCCCTCTCCGGGGAGCAGGAGGTTGCAGCGTAGGCGCAAGCGCCGTTTGTAGTTTCATATACTCGGGCAACTCTCCACGTCTAACCCGTTCCTCAATCAAATCACAAGGATGTATGCGGTCATTTGTGTCGTGTCCGTCCATATCATGGAATATGCAGTGCGTTCCAGAATCGCATTCTCTTTGTGATGTCTGCCTCCTAGGAGGCTTTGGGTAGGAGACAACACCGTTTGTGTCCATGTAGATGTCAGAAAGTGAAGCAATGAGCTCAGTGTACTTTTCATATTTGGCCCCTCTCCAGGGCTGAATGTTGCGATCATTCTTGATGGCGGCTTTTCCTTTGCCATTTCCAGAATCAGACGGTTCTCCGTCTTTAAGCATGTTGACATCGAGAACTTTCTTCTTGGAGGTTGCATCTTCTTCCGGTAGAAATCTATCTGCTCCAAGGTAGAATTCGCCGAGATTTCGTAGTGGATCTCGGTGCAAAGATTTCTTGAATTCTGTGTCATCCAGAACGCCGGATACCGCTGCCATCAGTACCATCGATTGTTCAGGGCGATCATCAGATGCTGCTGCAACGTTGAATCTTTCCAGAAATGAAAGCAGGGTTTCTTTAGGCCTCTCCTTGATTGTGGTGAGTGACATGACATTTTTGGGTCGTGCGATGTGGACCCGAAACTGTTCAAAGAAACGAGCGACCAACATATTCCAGCTATTTATCGATTCCGTTTCTAGATGACGAATCCACATGGCTGCTATATCAGTTAGAAAGAGGGGAAAACATTTAGCCATGACATTTTCCGACGCCGATTGAACTTCCATATGCCGTTTATAGCGCATCAGGTGCACGGTAGGATCCGTCCTGCCGTTGTATGGCTCTAGTTATGGGAGTTTGAAATATGGGGGATTGCGAGAATTCCTGATTTCCTAAGTGAACGGGTTATGGTTGACATTATCCACATCATTCTGATAAGTGCGACCTATCGAGAGGCGTTGAATCGGATCAGCGAGTCGATTTCCTTCAAAAAGTTGCTATAAATTGCCAAGATCAGAGCTGGTGCCCCAGCGTTGAGTGCAGGAGAGAATGGAAGCTGTTGGTGAGCTGTTGCCTGGGGATCGCATCTCGCGGATCGCGGATCGAGGGTGGCGATCCGACCCGGTTCGAGTGGGTCGGTTCGTGAGGCAGGTTCGTGAAGCAGGGGGCGATCTGACTGGGTCCTGGAGGTAGGTCACGAACTGGTTGTTGTTGAGCAAATGGGAGCGAGTTGCTGGGATCGGTTCGTGAGCCTGGTGGTGCACCACGATCCGGATCGCGATCTAGATGTGTATCATGAGATGATTGATGCTATTGAAAGGGAGGGTTTCCCCCGAGTCCGGTGATACTCGAGCCGCTTTAATGGCTTCGTTTCCAGTGACTTAAGCGTTGCTCGGCCTACCATCCATCTGAGCGAAGGGTTGGTTGATCATTTCCTGTTGTTTCCGGAGGAGATAATCTTGCCGTGCCATCTGATCTCTCAGTTCAGTGAGAACTCCATCCATCTCGTCTCTAGTCAAGTATGCTAACGGGTTTTCATGTGAGGAAGCTTCATGGCTTGCCTCGTTTCTCGTGTCTTCTCCTTCAACATAGGAAATCTTTCGCTTAGCCATCGATCCAATAGCCAAATAATCTGCTTCCTTTATAGCCAGAAATTGAAGTAGTTGTGTGTCCCCCAACTGGCGCGCCAAAATGTTAGACCAAAATTTGGGCCTAACACCCAAATGTAGATCACAAAAATGCAGAAAAAGTAGTAAAAATGGGGAACACACGATAATTTTTTAGTGTTTCGGCTCAAACCAAGCCTACATCCACTTTATCTCTTCTTAAATCCTAAGAAGTTACAAGTACAGTTATCTGGGTTTATACACGAAATCCTCATGTTTACAATGAAAAGAAGTGAGAAAAATGAAGATTATACACGAAATCCTCGTGTTGTAGTGTGGAATTTGGCTCCTTTGCTGCTAAAAATGTTTTGCATAGAGCAATGGTGGAAGATGTAAGGAGTTAGAGCCAAAAGATCCTCGAAAATGCCTTCATATGGTGTATTTATAGCTGTAGGAGAGCTACAGGGAAAACTGGATCGTGATGGGGTATGTGGCGTTCGATCCGGGAAAATAGGAGCAGGAGTAGCCTTAAGAATAGGTCAAGATCTTTGCAAAACATTACATCCAGGAGGGTCGGATCGTGATTGGACAGTGCGAGCCGAGCTGGTCGCGGCACTCCAGTGCTGAACCTGACGCAGAGCGGGTCGGATCGTGATGCAGGAGTGTGAACCGAGGGGGGCGATCCAACCGTGGGCAAGATGATGGGGGTGATCCGGTGTGTGCGAACCAAGGGGGAGCCCATGAGCCAAAGGGGGTGATCCGGTCCAGGAGGTGTTGCTTCGTCACTTCATCCAAATGATTGCCGGATTACACCCATTTTACGGAAACAGGCATAACATTCAAACCGTAAGTCCGATTGAGCTAAACCAAAGCTCAAATTGAAGCTAATTCAGTGATCTACAAGTGTTACTAAGCTTTGCTTCGTAATTGCTGTTTTCGGGCCCAAAAGAGGTCATATGATAGGAGTTTCGGGCCTTTCTTTGTTCGTGATGCGACTTTGACCAAATCGCTACCTGTCTTCTGATGATGTTCTCCATATCTGAGCGCGATGCTATCAAGATACTCAGTGTGACAGCTTTTACCAAAAAGTGTGTCAATAAGTTTGCGCCCCCCCAGAACATATTGTAACAACCCGAACTTTTGAATAACATGTTATAACATAAATCGAGGCAGAATTAAATGATAAAATCTGAATCAAGGGAAACGGCCTGTGCCATTACGTTCGTCTCGGAAAAATACGCGAAATAGAGTCCGAAATTTTGTAAATCGGAGTCCGTATGACCAAGAAAAAGCCCGATGAAGTTTTTAGAATTTCAAGGCCCGAAAACAGTTCAAATTCGAATTCAGATTCAAATTCAAACCAAAACAGGTAGGCGGGAATTTTCCCACCCCAGGCAGGGTCGACACAGGGGTCGACACCCCTGTCGACCCCCCCAATGGGTCGACACCCATGTCGACCCATGGGTCGACCCCCATGTCGACCCAGGGGTCGACCCCCCCGGTCGGACCAGTTTTTCTTGTGCACCATTTGTGACGTGTTGAGTCTGCTCTGGAAGCTTCTGACGAGATTTGACGGACCTGATGTGTTTTAGGGTTAATCCTATGGTCAAAATTAACCTAATCACCTATAAAAAGACCCCTAAGCCTAGCCTAAATCACCATTATTCAACCCTACAACTAAACTATGTCAAATTTGTTCCTCTCATGGCCTCCACCCTCATGCTAAAATTTCTAAGTTTATTTATATGAGAGATTTTGAGTTCATACAAGTGTCTTCAAGCTTGTATGAGTGTTCTTAGTTTGCATTCAAGTCAAGTTGCAACATTTCTTTTACAAAGCAAGGGTTTTTATTGATTTGGCTCAAGGGTTTTTGCATTTGGAGCTTTCATATTTGGGTTTTTGGTGATTGCATAAGGGCTTCGTCTCAATCTTTATAATAAATATTCATTTGTGTCTTCATAGCATTGTAAGCCCTTTTCTACTTTCATTTTTGAACCATAAAGTTAAATGAATGATGCAAGTTTGGTTGATCATTATGATATGCAAGTTTGGTTGATCATTATGTTATGCAAGTTGGTTCAATCATTATGTATGACACATGTTGCTATGCTATGCAAGTTTGGGTTGATCATTATACACATGTTATCATGTTATGCAAGTTAAACTTGAGTTTGTGAGCTTAAAGCTTTATATTAAAGGTTGCATTTTGGCAACATGGAAGTTATTATATCCCTTATGATAACTTGCATGTGAGGATAAATGCGAACTTCTAGCAACTTCTACATGTCATTTATCACCATGTATCACTTATATGCTAAGTTTGGTTTTATGCATGCTTTTGAAGCCTAATAATGCAATATGCAAGTATATGAACATATGTACATTTCATATGCCACCATGTTAAACTTGTGGCTTCAACACCTTTTTGTCATGATTATGCCAAGTTCCCTATTTTATCCTTTATGCGTTGCTGCGATTATGTAAACGATGGGATTACGTTGGGGTTGGGTAATATTATGACACGAACATTGTTTTTATAACATGACATGATATGTTAGCTTGTAATTATGTTTTGGAAACATAATGGACATGACAGTTAGAAAATATGAGTGTGGCCAACTCGAGGTTGGGTTGAGTTTGTAGCATAAATCTACCTGGACCCGCCCGGCTTAACTAGTAGCTACAAACAATAGGACCCAATGTGAGAAGTTGGTCATGTTGTGCTCGAACCCGAGGTTAGACCAAGTTGTGGTGTAAAGCTACCCGGACCCGCCCGGCTTAACTAGTAACCACAACAAGGCCTAATGTGAGAGGTTAAAGCACATTAAGTTAATTAATGCCTCCTGATTAGGGTTAAGTCATGGTCCACTTAATACTTAACCAATTTGGGCTTGATGGGTTAATCGGGGTTAAGTCATGAACCTTGGGTACACTTAACCAATTTAATCCACATTTGGAGCGGGTTAACCACATTTAACCCGTTAAGAAACCCTAGTTGCGTGGTCCTTTTCAGCAGTAACCCTCTTGATTGTATCATGAGACCCTAGGGACTAGGCTAGGGTGGGGCACGATTACTGGGCTGACATGTAAGCGACCAAAACGATGGCTGAGTAGGTACGCCGGTGTGGGTCCAGGCGGACTATGGTCGTGCACATAGTCCGGAGTTGGAAAATCAGGCACGGGTACCAGTAGATCTAGACTGTGCATGCTTGATTTGTGTCCGAGGTTGACACCCTAGGACTTGATATACCCTAGGGTGGACCTAGCGCAGTTTAACTACATTTCATGTTTGGGCCGTATGACACCGACACTTGACGAGTTAGGCTTATAGGGAGCCGATCAACTAGACCGTGTAGTTGGACCTTGATTTAGGTCACCTCATGATATTGGGCCAAGCTTGGGCCAAGGGATCAATTCTTGTTTTTACTTGACATGTTTGAATGCTAGTACACTCGTGGTGCAAAACTTAACCTTGATTATGCGATGACACCTTTATATATCTTGTTAGTTAATCATCATGCCAGTATGTTGTTATCCTTATGTTCATCTCAGCTTCTCATGCCAGTTAACTTTACTAGTTCATGGACTGATAGTAGTTAGGGCTTACCAGTCTTTTTGACTGACCCGTTTTCTTTCACCTCTTTTCTTCCGTTCCCCCCCCCCCTCAGGTCCTCAGGGTGGGAACATTGGAGCTTAGCTTGGATCTTTATAGCTTGCTTACTGGATTTACTCATGTACGGTTTTTGGACATTGAGCTAGCTATGGTTTATCACTTCACTTTGGCGATAGTACTTTATGTATTTCAGTTTTTCAGTTTATGCTTTTCTCTAGACTTTGTTTGTTGGAAAATAATGACCAAGTACTTTGTTGTAACATGACTATGGTTTTGAAATGCTAGTTTTATCCGCTGCTTTGTCTACTCTGTTTTACTTATATGTTCTGTCTTGTGATATCTGCATGCATGTTTACCTCGTTTAACGATCCTCCAAAGCTAGTGTCCTTGCAAGAGTGGCACTGGCGGAGGTGGGGTGTTACATTTGGTATCAGAGCATAAGGTTTACAAGATTTGAGCAAAAGTGTTTTTAAAAAAAAACTTACCTTTTGAAAAACTATTTTCAAACCAATTAAGTATTTTCCAAGAAAAGTCTAGTTATTTTAAAAGGCTATTCCCCAAAAGCCATTAGCACTATCCTTCGTTTCTTCGTTCTGAATCTATCTTTTTCTTTTTCAGTATGGCCGATCTTAACCTTCCTGAGGGAGTGACCATTCCCGGATGGTTCCGGAGGTACTTGGAAGCTAGGGCCAACGATGTAGGCCCAGCAAATACCCCCAATATAACTGAGGTTCCTCCTCCTCCTCCTCAGAATCTGCAAGCAGATTTCGCTAAGATTTGCAAAGACTTTAAGGCGATGGGTGGCAAGAACTTTATTGGGACGGAGACTTTTGTGGAGGCAAGAAATTGGTTGAAAGAAACTGAAGATCTCTTCGCCATCTTTGATGTGCAAGATCATAGAAAGGTTTTATTGGCAGCATGGTTATTAAAAGAAGAATCTGCTTATTGGTGGGAGGTCACCAATGCTACGAGGCCTACAGAGACTTGGGCCGATTTTGGACAAGATTTGGGCTTAAGTTTCTATCATCAGCTGAGGAGAATCTGCAATTGGAAAAGTTTATATCTTTGAAGAAAGGGGATATGACAGTGAGGGAGTATGTGAATGAGTTTAACAAGCTCGCCCGATTCGGTTTGGACATGGTTAATACTCCCCAGAAGAAGGCTTTGCGCTTTGCACGAGGGTTGAACAAACCATTACAAGGTTTAGCCCTATCTCATATACCCATGGGGGCCACTTTTGAAGGCCTAGTGGACATGGCATTGCTTCAAGGAGACGATAAGAATGGCAAGAAAGAAGTCAAGCCTAATGAGACTCAAGCCAAGAAGACAGACTCCAAGTGGGGAGGAAATCAGAGCAATCAGAACAACAAGGGCAACAAGGCCAAGGCAAAGGACCCAAGAAAATGCAACTTCTATGGGATTGTTGGCCACATAGCCAAGGATTGCAGAAAGAAGAAGAGGAAGCGGGGCGAATGCTTTCATTGTGGAGAGACCGGACATTTTAGCAAGGATTTCCCCAAGAAGCAAGAACAAGGGCAAGGGCAGAATCAGCGTGCAGGACCTTCTGGAGGGCAAGTGCATGCTCTCAACGCCGCTCCAGTTCAGGATCGAGGTAGTATTTCTGTAGAAAGTCTTGTTTATATTTCTGATTATCCTGTTCGCACCTTATTTGATTCTGGCGCATCACATAATTTTATTTCTTCTGACTTTGTTGAAAGTTTGCACCTAAGTACTAGTCTAGTTGAGGATCCCGTTTGTGTTTCAAATCCGATTGGGGGTTTCGCCCATCTATCTATGATTTGTGTGGATTTTAAGATTTCTATCTTGACCGTAAAATTCACGTGTAATGCTTATGTTCTCGGGTTCACGGGATATGGGTTGATCTTGGGCATGGATTGGTTGTCCAGTTATGGAGCCATTCTCGATTGTGAGCATAGGGTGGTGAGGCTCATGACTCGCCTCGGTAATACCCTAGAAATTTCTTGTAACCCTAGAGGTCCCGTCATGTTATGTTATCTTGAATCTCTTGACTCGTCCATCGATGATCTGCAATCTGTAAGGGTGGTCCAAGACTATCCTGATGTCTTTGAAGAAGTTAAGGGGTTACCCCCTAAACGAGAGATAGATTTCCGCATTTATCTAGTCGATAATGCCAAGCCAGTATCATTGCCCGTTAGGCACATGGCCCCACGAGAAAGAAGAGAGTTCATTAAGCAAATCAAGGAGCTACTTGAGAAATTTTTTATTAGGCGAAGCATTTCTGAATGGGGTGCGCTTGTGGTATTCGCTACTAAGGCGGATGGTTCGCTTCGTCTATGTGTTGATTATCGAGAATTGAACAAGCTGACAAAGAAGAATAAACACCCATTACCGAGGATTGTTGATCTCTTTGACCAGCTTGTTGGTGCTTTTGTTTTCTCTCAGCTCGATCTAGCCACCAGATTCCATCAGCTTAGAGTGGCTGGGGATAGTATTGATAAAACTGCGTTTAGGACTCCAGATGGATTCTTTGAATGGCTTGTCATGCCATTCGGCTTGACTAATGCACCCGCCTACTTCGTAGATTTGATGAGTAGGGTGTTCAGGGAGTTCCTTAACAAGTTTGTTGTTGTCTTCGTGGATGATATTATGATCTTCTCAAAGGACGAGGAAGAGCATGCTAGGCATCTCAAGGAAGTGATGGATACGCTTAGAGCGCATCAGTTGAAAGCCAAGTTCTCCAAATGTCATTTCTGGAGAAGGGAAGTTCGGTTTCTTGGACATATAGTTTCTAAGCAAGGAATAGCGGTGGATCCCGCGAAAGTGGTTGTGCTTCAAGATTGGAAGACTCCTAGGAATGCAACCGAAGTAAGAAGCTTTCTCGGTCTGGCGGGCTACTATAGGAAGTTCATCAGGGACTTCGCTAAGATTTTGGCCCCTCTTACTAAGTTGACGAAGAAGAACTTAGTATTTGCATGGGACTTGGAGTGTGAGCTTGCTTTACAAAAGCTCAAAAGAGCCCTTGCCTCAGCTCCAGTTTTGGCATTACCCGATAGTGGTAAGATGTTTACCGTATACACAGATGCATGTGGCACGGGGTTAGGTGCTGTTCTGATGCAAGAGGGAAAAGTGATATGTTATGGGGGTAGGCAACTTAAAGTTCATGAGAAGAACTGTCCCACTCATGATTTGGAGTTAGCGGCGATCATCTTTGCTCTCAAATCCTGGCGCCACTATCTTCTAGGCGAAAGGTTTGAGTTGTATACTGATCACAAGTCACTCAAGTACCTCTTCTCGCAGAAGGATCTGAATCTAAGGCAGCAAAGGTGGATGGAATTCTTGGCATCTTATGACTTCGAGATAGTTTATACCCCTGGCAAGGGTAATGTTGTGGCAGATGCACTAAGCAGAAGTAGGTTGACTTTGAGTCCCTTGTTTGTTGAGATGAGGAACTTAGAGTTCTTGGCAAACTTTGATTTCACGATGACTGTTTAGTCGATGACGGGTTCATTAGCATCCCTTGAGCTTAGACCTATGCTTCTTGATCAAGTTGGGGCTTCGCAGAAGGAAGATCCACAGATAGTCGAAGTCATGGACAAGTTGATTTGTGGGGAGACGTCTAGTCACCTTGCTAGATATACTATTGATGATAAAGGTTGGCTAAGGCGTGATGGAAGGCTATGCGTTCCACAAGTAGGAGACTTGATGCATAAAGTTCTCGAAGAAGCACATCACTCGAAGATGACTATACATCCGGGAGGAGACAAGATGTATAGAGATATGAAGCGCATTTTCTTTTGGGCCAGAATGAAGAAAGATGTGGCAGAGTATGTTTCAAAGTATATAGTGTGCCAACAAGTGAAAGCCGAGTCAAAGAAACCAGGTGGGCTATTACATCCATTGGAGGTCCCGCAATGGAAGTGGGAGAGTATTTCTATGGATTTTGTGGATGGATTGCCTAGGTCAAGGAGAGGGAACACGAGTATATGGGTCATAGTCGACAGACTTACGAAGAGTGCTCACTTCATTCCTGTAAAGAGCAAGAGGACCGCATCATGGCTAGCATCTATTTATCTTAGGGAGATACTGCGGTTGCATGGAGTTCCTTCTAGCATAGTTAGCGATCGTGACCCAATTTTCACTAGCCAGTTCTGGAACAGTTTGCAAGAAGCGATGGGTACGCGATTGAATTTGAGTACAGCCTATCACCCCCAGACGGATGGCCAAACCGAAAGGGTGAATAGAGTGCTAGAAGATCTTTTGAGGCTCTGCGTTCTTGACTTTGGTGGTACTTGGGAAGACCACCTTCCTCTTGTAGAGTTTGCTTATAATAATAGCTATCAAGCCAGCATAGGGATGGCACCATTTGAAGCTTTGTATGGGAGGCCGTGTAGGTCACCATCTTGTTGGTGGGAGACAACAGATAGGCTTACACTTGGGCCCAATATGATACGGGACACATCCGAGAAAGTTGAATTGGTGAGAAGACGGATGAAAGCGGCCCAAGATAGACAGAAATCCTATGCTGACAAGCGAAGGGCAGATTTGGAATTCGAAGTGGGAGACATGGTTTTCGTGAAGGTTTCTCCTTTGCATAATGTGGTACGTTTTAGAGCAATTGGGAAGCTGGCACCAAGGTTCGTAGGACCCTTCCCTATCATAGAGAAAATTGGAAAGATGGCCTATAAGGTGGAATTGCCCGAGAAGCTGGCCGGAGTGCATAATGTCTTTCATGTCTCCCATCTCCGAAAGTGCCTGCATGAGTCTGCTGAGGTTGTTGAACCAAGCATTCTTGAAGAAGTGGAGGTAGAAAAAGAGGCAACCTTGAGAAGAGCTCCGATTCGTATCTTGGGAACAGAGACCAAGAAGCTAAGAAATCGAGAAGTCAAATTGGTGAAAGTTCAGTGGAGTGAAGCCGATGAAGATGCAACTTGGGAAATCGAGGAAAAGATGCGTGGGCTATATCCATTCCTTTTTGAGGGTACATTCTAAATTTCCTTTCCTAAGTAGCATATCTTTCTTTTTGCTATCCGTATTTATCCTGTTTATCTAGTTATCTCGTTAACCTTGTCACAAGGACCTTAGGTAGAAACCCTTTGGATGAAACATGTATTTGAAACATGTTATGCTTGATGTTTGCAAGTGGTTGCAAGTGTTTGCAAGTGGATACTCGTGGATGCATGATACACATTAGGCACTAAGATCGGCTCACACACTTTCATGTTGCATATGCATGAGTGCTTATACTTATTCATGGATGAAACTTGTTGTGCTATCACGTGGATGTTGCTTATGAATGAATGTTATGTGCACTCATGTAGAGATTATAAGTTATGTTAGGAATTTGCATACATATGGACTCATTTCACTAACATGTTTTGCATTGAGGAGGTTTACTGAATCAGTAACCGCCTGATTTTCGCATTAGATAAGTACATATACACACACTTTTGCATATGTTCATACAGCATTTAGAATCCTTTAAGGACAATGACTGCACGTGGATGATGTTTTGAGTAGATGGATGATGGATGGTAGGATACGTTCTTCCTAACTTGGAGATTTCGGGGACGAAATCCTTTAAGGTGGGGAGAATGTAACAACCCGAACTTTTGAATAACATGTTATAACATAAATCGAGGCAGAATTAAATGATAAAATCTGAATCAAGGGAAACGGGCTGTGCCATTACGTTCGTCTCGGAAAAATACGCGAAATAGAGTCCGAAATTTTGTAAATCGGAGTCCGTATGACCAAGAAAAAGCCCGACGAAGTTTTCAGAATTTCAAGGACCAAAAACAGTTCAAATTCGAATTCAGATTCGAATTCAAACCAAAACAGGTAGGCGGGAATTTTCCCGCCCCAGGCAGGGTCGACACAGGGGTCGACACCCCTGTCGACCCCCCCCCCCCCAATGGGTCGACACCCATGTCGACCCATGGGTCGACCCCCATGTCGACCCAGGGGTCGACCCCCCCGGTCGGACTAGTTTTTCTGGTGCACCATTTGTGACGTGTTGAGTCTGCTCTGAAAGCTTCTGAAGAGATTTGACGGACCTGATGTGTTTTAGGGTTAATCCTATGGTGAAAATTAACCTAATCACCTATAAAAAGACCCCTAAGCCTAGCCTAAATCACCATTATTCAACCCTACAACTAAACTATGTCAAATTTGTTCCTCTCATGGCCTCCACCCTCATGCTAAAATTTCTAAGTTTATTTATATGAGAGATTTTGAGTTCATACAAGTGTCTTCAAGCTTGTATGAGTGTTCTTAGTTCGCATTCAAGTCAAGTTGCAATATTTCTTTTACAAAGCAAGGGTTTTTATTGATTTGGCTCAAGGGTTTTTGCATTTGGAGCTTTCATATTTGGGTTTTTGGTGATTGCTTAAGGGCTTCGTCTCAATCTTTATAATAAATATTCATTTGTGTCTTCATAGCATTGTAAGCCCTTTTCTACTTTCATTTTTGAACCATAAAGTTAAATGAATGATGCAAGTTTGGTTGATCATTATGATATGCAAGTTTGGTTGATCATTATGTTATGCAAGTTGGTTCAATCATTATGTATGACACATGTTGCTATGCTATGCAAGTTTGGGTTGATCATTATACACATGTTATCATTTTATGCAAGTTAAACTTGAGTTTGTGAGCTTAAAGCTTCAAGCTTTATATTAAAGGTTGCATTTTGGCAACATGGAAGTTATCATATCCCTTATGATAACTTGCATGTGAGGCTAAATGCGAACTTCTAGCAACTTCTACATGTCATTTATCACCATGTATCACTTATATGCTAAGTTTGGTTTTATGCATGCTTTTGAAGCCTAATAATGCAATATGCAAGTATATGAACATATGTACATTTCATATGCCACCATGTTAAACTTGTGGCTTCAACACCTTTTTGTCATGATTATGCCAAGTTCCCTATTTTATCCTTTATGCGTTGTTGCGATTATGTAAACGATGGGATTACGTTGGGGTTGGGTAATATTATGACACGAACATGGTTTTTATAACATGACATGATATGTTAGCTTGTAATTATGTTTTGGAAACATAATGGACATGACACTTAGAAAATATGAGTGTGGCCAACTCGAGGTTGGGTTGAGTTTGTAGCATAAATCTACCCGGACCCGCCCGGCTTAACTAGTAGCTACCAACAATAGGACCCAATGTGAGAAGTTGGTCATGTTGTGCTCGAACCCGAGGTTAGACCAAGTTGTGGTGTAAAGCTACCCGGACCCGCCCGGCTTAACTAGTAACCACAACAAGGCCTAATGTGAGAGGTTAAAGCACATTAAGTTAATTAATGCCTCCTGATTAGGGTTAAGTCATGGTTCACTTAATACTTAACCAATTTGGGCTTGATGGGTTAATCGGGGTTAAGTCATGAACCTTGGGTACACGTAACCAATTTAATCCACATTTGGAGCGGGTTAACCACATTTAACCCGTTAAGAAACCCTAGTTGCGTGGTCCTTTTCAGCAGTAACCCTCTTGATAGTATCATGAGACCGTAGGGACTAGGCTAGGGTGGGGCACGATTACTGGGCTGACATGTAAGCGACCAAAACGACGGCTGAGTAGGTACGCCGGTGTGGGTCCAGGCGGACTATGGTCGTGCACATAGTCCAGAGTTGGAAATCAGGCACGGGTACCAGTAGATCTAGACTGTGCATGCTTGATTTGTGTCCGAGGTTGACACCCTAGGACTTGATACACCCTAGGGAAGACCTAGTGCAGTTTAACTACATTTCATGTTTGGGCCGTATGACACCGACACTTGACGAGTTAGGCTTATAGGGAGCCGATCAACTAGACCGTGTAGTTGGACCTTGATTTAGGTCACCTCATGATATTGGGCCAAGCTTGGGCCAATGGATCAATTCTTGTTTTTACTTGACATGTTAGAATGCTAGTACACCCGTGGTGCAAAATTTAACCTTGATTATGCGATGACACCTTTATCTATCTTGTTAGTTAATCATCATGCCAGTATGTTGTTATCCTTATGTTCATCTCAGCTTCTCATGCCAGTTAACTTTACTAGTTCATGGACTGATAGTAGTTAGGGCTTACTAGTCTTTTTGACTGACCCATTTTCTTTCGCCTCTTTTCTTCCGTTCCCCCCCCCCCCCCCCCCCACCCAGGTCCTTAGGGTGGGAACATTGGAGCTTATCTTGGATCTTTATAGCTTGCTTACTGGATTTACTCATGTACGGTTTTTGGACATTGAGCTAGCTATGGTTTATCACTTCACTTTGGGGATAGTACTTTATGTATTTCAGTTTTTCAGTTTATGCTTTTCTCTAGACTTTGTTTGTTGGAAAATAATAACCAAGTACTTTGTTGTAACATGACTATGGTTTTGAAATGCTAGTTTTATCCACTGCTTTATCTACTCTGTTTTACTTATATGTTCTGTCTTGTGATATCTGCATGCATGTTTACCTCGTCTAACGCCCCTCCAAAGCTAGTGTCCTTGCAAGAGTGGCACTGGCGGAGGTAGGGTGTTACACATATCTTGCTGGTTGAAGGAAGATGTGTTTTGGATATCCCAGGAAATCTATAAGCCATAGAAATTCAATAATTCCATGACCTGGCCGGGTCTGCCAGCTACAGATATAATCCATACCTGTAAAAGTATAAAGGTGAAACAAATGCGCCAAATCCTAGCGATATTGTTCAAATTTTCTGAGCATAAACCATGCTTCGGCATCTAATGAGCATAAACCATACTCAAGGGACGTTTGAGTCATCCTGCCAAATACTAGCAAGGGCCAACATTTCCAGGCATAATCCATACCCAGAAGTCCAAATCGAGTATAATCCATACCCGATTTCTTTTGTCACATCCAGACAAGACCGTTTGCAGGGCATAATCCATACCCTGGAGTTCAAACCGAGTATAATCCACACTCGATTTCTTTTGTCACATCCTGACAAGACCATTTGTCATTCCTAAGTGCGGGTTGTGGTTGACGTCATCCACATCATTCTGATAAGTGCGGCCTCTCGAGAGGCGGTGAATCAGATCAGCGAGTCGATTTCCTTCAGAAAGTTGCTGTAAATTGCCAAGATCAGAGCTGGTGCCCCGAACGTTGAGTGCAGGAGAGAATGGAAGCTGTTGGCGAGCTATTGCCTGGGGATCGCGTCTCGTGGATCGTGAATCGAGGGTGGCGACCTAACCTGGTTCGAGGGGGTCGGTTCGTGAGGTAGGTTCGTGAAGCAGGGGGCGATCCGACTGGGTCTTGGAGGTAGGTCACGAACCGGTTGTTCTTGAGCAAACGGGAGCGAGTTGCTGGGATTGGTTCGTGAGCTTGGTGGTGCAACACGATCCGTATCGCGATCTAGAGGTGTATCATGAGATGGTTGATGCTGTTGACTGGGAGGGTTGCCGACGAGTCCATGTGAAACTCGAGCCCCTTCAATGGCTTCGTTTCCAGTGACTTGAGCGTTGCTCGGCCTTCCATCCATCCAAGCAAAGAATTGGTTGATCATTTCCTATTGTTTCTGGAGGAGATCATCTTGCCGTGCCATCTGATCTCTCGGTTCAGTGAGAACTCCATCCATCTCGTCTCTGGTCAAGTATGCTAACGGGTTTTCATGTGAGGAAGCTTCATGGCTTGCCTCGTCTCTCGTGCCTTCGCCTTCAACACGGGAAATCTTTCGCTTAGCCATTGATCCAATAGCCAAGTAATCCGCTTCATTTAGAGCTAGAAATTGAAGTAGTTGTGTTCCCCCACCTGGCGCGCCAAAACGTTAGACCAAAATCTGGGCTTAACACCCAAATGCAGATCATAAATCACAAAAATGCAGTAAAAATGGGGAATACACAATATTTTTATAGTGGTTTGGATCAAACTAAACCTACGTCCGCTTTATCTCTTCTTAAATTTATCTGGATTTATACACGAAATCCTCGTGTTTACAATGAAAAGAAGTGAGAAAATTGAAGATTATACACGAAATCGTCGTGTTGTAGTGTGGAATTTGGCTCCTTTAATTTGCTGCGAAAAATGTTTTGCAGAGAGAAATGGTGGAAGACGTAAGGAGTTAGAGCCAAAAGACCCTCGTAAATGCCTTCAAATGGTGTATTTATAGCTGTAGGAGAGCTTCTAGGAAGACTGGTTCATGATGGGGTACGTGGCGTCCAATCCAGGAAAATAGGTGCAGGAATAGCCTTAAGAATATGTTAAGATCTATGCATAGCGTTACGTCCAGGTGGGTCGGATCGTGATTGGACAATGCGAGCCGAGCTGGTCGTGGTGCTCGAGTGCTGAATCTGATGCAGAGCGGGTCGGATCGTGATGCAGGAGTGCGAACCGAGGGGGGCGATCCAACCGTGAGCGAGCTGATGGGAGCGATCTGATGTGTGTGAACCAAGGAGGAGCCCATGAGCCAAAGGGGGCGATCCGGTCCAGGAGGTGTTGCTTCGTCACTTCATCCAAAAGATTGCCAGATTACACCCATTTTACGAAAAAGGGCATAACTTTCAAACCGTAAGTCCGATTGAGCCAAACCAAAGCTCAAACTGAAGCTAATTCAGTGATCTACAAGGGTTATAGAGCTTAGCTCTATAATTGCTGTTTTCGGGCCCAAAAGAGGTCGTCTAATAGGAGTTTCGGGCCTTTCTTTGTTCGTGATGCGACTTTGACCAAATCGCTACCTGTCTTTTGATGATGTTCTCCATATCCGAGCGCGATGCTATCAAGATATTGAATGTGACAGCTTTTACCAAAAAGTGTGTCAACAAGTTTGCCCCCCAGAACATATATTGCTGGTTGAAGGAAGATGTGTTCTGGATATCCTAGGAAATCTATAAGCCTAGAAATTCAATAATGCCATGAACTGGCCGGGTCTGCCAGCTACAAATATAATCCATACCTGTAAAAGGATAAAGGAGAAACAAACCCGCCAAATCCTGGCGATATAGTTCAAATTTTCTGAGCATAAACCATGCTTCGGCATCTAATGAGCATAAACCATACTCAAGGGATGTTTGAGTCATCCTACCAAATCCTGGCAAGGGCCAACATTTCCAGGCATAATCCATACCCATAATTCCAAATCGAGTATAATCCATACCCGATTTCTTTTGTCACATCCTGACAAGACCGTTTGCAGGACATAATCCGTACCCTAGAGTTCAAACCGAGTATAATCCACACCCGATTTCTTTTGTCACAACCTGACAAGACCATTTGTCATTCCTAAGTATAATCCATACTTAGGAGTCCAAAGTGAGTATAATCCATACTTAGATCTGAAATAGAGCTATGCTTGCCACAGCCTGACAAGATAGTCCATCCCTAGGCATAATCCATACCTAGAGTTCCATAATAAGTATAAGCCATACTTTAACCGAAGTCGAGGATCCTTCCACATCTAGACAAGATACTTAAATTCTCCAAGCATAATCCATGCTTGAAAAGTCCTTATTCAATTCCAAATGCAGAACCAAAGAAAATCCTGATTGGTTTGACACTGAGACCAGAGCACGATTTGGGGTTACGTCCTAACCCCGAATGTGTGTACTCTGATTCAACCAATCGGAAAAACTAGTGAAAGCAAAAAAACAAATCTTAAAGCCTAAGAAATGCAGAAAATGAAAACTGATCTTATCCAGACCAGTTGATATGAGCCCACAAGAGCTCGATCCAGGGACATTCCCGCTCCGGGGAGCAGGAGATTGCAGCGCAGGCGCAAGCGTCATTGGTATTTTCACATACTCAGGCAGCTCTCCATGTCTAACCAGTTCCTCAATCAAATAACGAAGATGCCTGCAGTCATTTGTGTCGTGTCCATCCATATCGTGGAATATGCAGTGCTTTCCAGAATCGCGTTCTCTTTGTGATGGCTCCCTCCTAGGAGGCTTTGGGTAGGAGACAACACCGTTTATGTCTATGTAGATGTCAAGAAATGAAGTAATAGCTCAGTGTACTTTTCATATCTTGGCCCTCTCCAGGGCTGAGTGTTGCGATCATTCTTGACGGCGGCTTTTCCTTTGCCATTTCCAAAATCAGACGGTTCTCTGTCTATAAGCATGTTGACATCGAGAACTTTCTTCTCGGAGGTTGCATCTTCTTCCCGCAGAAATCTATCTGCTTCAAGGTAGAATTCGCTGAGATTTCGCGGTGGATCTCGGTACAAAGATTTCTTAAATTCCGTGTTGTCCAGAGCGCTGGATACTGCTGCCATCAGTACCATTGATTGTTCAGGGCAATCAACTGATGCTGCTGCAACGTTGAATCTTTCCATAAATGAACACAGAGTTTCTCCAGTCCTCTGCTTGATTGTGGTGAGTGACATGACATTCTTGGGTCGTGCGATGTGGACCCAAAACTATTCAAGGAAACGAGCGACCAACATACTTCAGCTGTTGATCGATTCCGTTTCTACTTGCCGAATCCACATGGCTGCTATATCAGTTAGAAAGAGGGGAAAACATTTAGCGATGACTTTTTCCGATGCCGATTGAACTTCCATATGCCGTTTGTAGCGCATCAGGTGCACGGTAGGATCCGTCCTGCCATTGTATGGCTCCAGTTGTGGGAGTTTGAAATCTGGGGGATTGCGAGAATTCCTAATTTCATGAGTGAACGGGTTGTAGTTGACGTCATCCACATCATTCTGATAAGTACAGCCTCTCGAGAGGCATTGAATCAGATCAACGAGACGATTTCCTTTAAAAAGTTGCTGTAAATTGCCAAGATCAGAGCTGGTGCCCCCAGCGTTGAGTGCAAGAGAGAATGGAAATTGTTGGTGAGCTGTTGCCTGGGGATTGTACCTCGTGGATCGCAGATCGAGGGTGGCGACCCGACCCAGTTCGAGGGGATCGGTTCGTGAGGCATGTTTGTGAAGAAGGGGGGCGATCCGACTGGGTCCTGGAGGTAGGTCACGAACCGGTTGTTGTTGAGCAAGCGAGAGCGAGTTGCTAGGATCAGTTCGCGAGCCTGGTGGTGCACCACAATCCGGATCGCGATCTAGAGGTGTATCACGAGATAGTTGATGCTGTTGAATGGGAGGGTTACCCCCGAGTCCGGGCGATACTCGAGCCGCTTCAATGGCTTCGTTTCTAGTGACTTGAGCATTGCTCGGCCTTCCATCCATCCGAGCGAAGAATTGGTTGATCATTTCCTATCGTTTCTGAAGGAGATCATCTAGCCGTGCCATCTGACCTCTTAGTTCAGTGAGAACTCCATCCATCTCATCTCTGGTCAAGTATGCTGAAGTGTTTTCATGTGAGGAAGCTTCATGGCTTGCCTCATTTCTCGTGCCTTCGCCTTCAACACGGGAAATCTTTCGCTTAGCCAGCGATCCAATAGCCAATTAATCCGCTTCCTTTAGAGCTATAAATTGAAGTAGTTGTGTGTCCCCCTACCTGGCGCGCCAAAATGTTTGACCAAAATCTGGGCCTAACACCCAAATGCAGATCACAAATCACAAAAATGCAGTAAAAATGGGGAACACACGATATTTTCATAGTGGTTCGGATCAAACTAAGCCTACGTCCACTTTATCTCTTCTTAAATCCTAAGAAGTTACAAGTACAATTATCTGGGTTTATACACGAAATCCTCGTGTTTACAATGAAAAGAAGTGAGAAAAATGAAGATTATACACAAAATCCTTGTGTTGTAGTGTGGAATTTGGCTCCTTTTCTGCTAAAAATGTTTTGCAGAGAGCAATAGTGTAAGACGTAAGGAGTTAGAGCCAAAAGATCCTCGAAAATGCCTTCAAATGGTGTATTTATAGCTGTAGGAGAGCTTCTGGGAAGACTGGTTCGTGAAGGGGTACATGGCATCCGATCCGAAAAAATAGGAGTAGGAGAGGCCTTAAGAATAGGTCAAGATCTATGCGCAGCGTTACATCCAGGCGGGTCGGATCGTGATTGGATAGTGCCAGCCGAGCTGGTCGTGGTGCTCGAGTGCTGAGGCTGACGCAAAGCGAGGCGGACTGTGATGCAGGAGTGCGAACCGAGGGGGGCGATCCAACCGTGGGCGAGCTGATGGGAGCGATCTGGTGTGTGCGAACCAAGGAGGAGCCCACGAGCCAAAGGGGGCGATCCGGTCCAGGAGATGTTGCTTCATCACTTCATCCAAATGATAGCAAGGTTACACCCATTTTACGGAAACGGGCATAACTTTCAAACCGTAAGTCTGATTGAGCCAAACCAAAGCTCAAACTGAAGCTAATTCAGTGATATACAGGAGTTACAGAGCATAGCTCTGTAATTGCTGTTTTCGGGCCCAAAAAAAGGTCGTCTGATAGGAGTTTCGGGCCTTTCTTTGTTCGTGATGCGACTTTGACCAAATGGCTACCTGTCTTCTAATGATGTTCTCCATATCTGAGTGCGATGCTATCGAGATATTCAGTGTGACAGCTTTTACCAAAAAGTGTGTCAACAGGTATGGAGAAATCTATTTCTTCGGATATTGGCGGGTATTCAAGGTAACAATGATTACTTTAAGTACAAACAAAATGCAGCGAAGACGCAGGGGTTGTCCGATTTTCAAATAATGACAGTTGCTATGAGAATGTTAGCATGTGGCACTCCTGCTGATGCATTGGACGATGCATACTGAATAGCAGAGAGCACAACACTAGACATACTTGAATTTTTTTTGTAAAGTTGTGGTGGGCGTCTTCCGAGAAGAATACTTAAGGTCTTTGAACGAAGCAGACGTAGTGCGAATCAGAGAGATGCACGAAAGCAGGGGATGGCCGAAAATGTTAGGGAGCCTAGACTGTATGCACTGGGAATGGAAAAACTGCCCTAAAGGATTACAGGGTGCGTACAATGGGAAGGAAAGGCGACTAACCATAATTTTGGAAGCTGTGGCATCGTACGATTTGTGGATATGGCATGCTTTCTTTGGAATCCCCGGTTCGAATAATGACTTAAATGTTATAGAAAGATCCTATCTGTTCAATGATCTTTCTCAAGGCCAGGTACCTCCTTTAACATTTGCCCTAGGCATAAATACTTATGACCATGGTTGTTACCTAGGTGACGACATTTACCCGAAATGGAGCACCATTGTTAAAACATGTCCAAATCCATTGACTCCTAAACAAGTCAAATTCGCAACGATGCAGGAGGAACAAAAAAAAGAAGTAGAATGTGCTTTCAGTGTTTTACAATCTAGATTTGCAATGATAAGTAAACCAAATCGGTTGTGGTCTAGGAAAAAGATGTCTACAATCATGTTTGCCTACATCGTTCCACACAACATGATTATATAAGATGAAAGAGATATGGATGAAGGGCAATGCCACTTCGAATATGAAGGTTCTTAGCAACCACCCCAAGTATTCCGATTGAACACACAGCTGACAGAAGAGTACTTCAACATTCATTTGAACACTCAGGTTGTGTTTAGAGATGTACAACTCCATATCCGGCTGCAGAAAGATCTTATGGATCATTTATGGAACCTATATGGCGATACCTAGTTATGAAGCTTGCTTGATTGTCCGAACTTGCATTTTATTTTGTGATGGTCCTAGCTTATGGATCAATTATGCACTAACGATGTTGTAATTTTTTATTTTAACAATCTCATTCTACTGTATTTCTACGGGTTATTAACCAGCTATTATTAAGTTCTGAAGCTAAATTAGTTTATTTCGGTGTTCCTAAACATAACTATTGTGTACGAAAATAATAACTATTTTATTTTGTCATATTAAAATATAAGCTAGGATAAAAAATTTAAAATATAAATGTGTGACGTGTCGAGTTTATCAGCTCGTGAAGTAACAAGCCGATTTTTTTGGTGCATGCCGAAATAATCGGCTCGCAATGTGACGAGTCAAAAAAATCGGCATGCGAGACCAATTCAGAATCCTAAATTGATCCCGTAACATTTGCTTGAATATTAAGGGATGGAACATTTGTTGGGGCTAAAATCTATCTCTAATTACTGATTATGGGGAAGAATAGGCAACTAATGGAGCTTCTCTTATCACATATTAGTGGAATATAGATTCTATTTCAATACTAGAAATGTTAGAACTTCAATAAAGTTAGTACAACTATTTGAAATAGTAATTTTTTTATTTGATAATCATTAACTGATAGTATTATACCGGAGACATGATGAAATATAAAATCATAGATTAAAAATATGCAAAAAGCTTAGACTTTCTCCAATCCAAGGTATTTCATCTTTTTCCAATCTGGATTGTAGATTAGAATTTCCTGATTTAGTCTCAAAAGATCAGGCCTTTATTAATAAAGCTAGTTCCTTTGAATCGAAAGCTTGAATAGATGTAGTTAGAGAAAGTAAATATCATCAGAAATCTATTCAACTTACATATTTTGAACCCTCAAACTTCAAAGTTGTTGTTATTTGAAGATCTGATTAACAAAGCTAAAGAGAGGTGGATCAACTGCATAGTTTTTTAACTTGTATGGGAGTAAACCATATTATTAGTTCTTAAAAGAATGTATTGATAGGAATTGGAATATGAATGGAAATTTAAGCTGTACAAAAGGGTAAATGGGTTTTATTATTATTAAGTTTGACAACGAAGATGATTGTGAAAGAATCCTTGATTCAGGTCCCTATTTTTATAATAAAAGACTGGTTTTTATGAAAAAATAGTAACCAGGAATAAAATTATCACAGGAATTCCTTTACTCCATACCGATATGGATTTGGCTTCCCAATTTGGATTTATACTTTTGGTCCGTGGAGGCAATTAGTAGAATAGTTTCTATACTGGGTCATCCTATCAAACTTAATAGTTTCAGTGAGGAAGTACTTCGTAATTCTTACGCTAGAATCTTACTTGAAGTAAATAAAAATTTTAAATTCCTGAGTTTATTCGAATCCAGTATTTTATCAGTAATATTGTGTGGCAAAAAGTTTTATATGAATGGGTTCCTTCAGCTTGCTCTAATTGCAAAGTATTAGGTCATACTACTGCTGTTTGTAAAGCTTCTAGTGTATGGGTACCCAAAGACAATCCTAATTTAGTTAATGGAATGATATTGCTAAAACATCGAAAAATCAGGGTATGTTAAGGGATAATATCTCCGTGGCTACTGTGAAAGGTTCAATTGAAAAGGAAGATGTGTCTAGGTTAGTAAAGGTTAGAGAAGAGGAACATCATTTAAAGGCAGTTCAAACTCTTGCTTAGGAACGTATAGTTAGGTTTTCTAATTCCTATGATGTTTTAGCTATTTCTACATATTGTATGTAGGAGGAAAATTTAGCAACTAAAAAAATCTTGAAATAGTATGGAAGATTGATGGTTTTAATATGGTTAGCAATAGGAATGGTATGGAAAATTATGGTAGTAAGACTGTCATGGTTGAGGTGTATAATGGGGGTAACTAAAAACCACAAAATGTTTCATTAGATGGGGTCGATATAATTGACCAAGCAAATATTAGTAATTCTCTTCTAGATTTAGACAACAACAATATTCATGATATCTCTATGGAAGATTCGAATAATTCTTCTCGTAGTTACAAAAGGAAAAGGAATAAGTTTAAAGTTAGCAAGAAGAAATGTGAAAACATCCCTACAAGAAAACACTAATTTAGCATCAAAAATTTAGAAGCGGAAATTCCCATCGATAATTTGAGATGGATTTCCATGTGATCTGCAAGAGATAGTTTTTTGTTTTTTCAACTTTTTTCTGTTATTTATTACCATTGTCTGCTGTCATCCCTCACTAAACCATCGCAAATTGCGTCAATTACGGACAGAAAATTTCTGCTGCTATTATCCACTGCAAATTCAAGCAGAATACCGACGAATATTAATCCAAGCAATGCTTCACCAATGATTTTGTGATTTCCTGCAAACTTATCAATCCGCGTCATCTATACGTACAGAATCTGCACCGTTTAACTTATATAATCCAACGATGATTTGTTAGCAATCCATTGTTCACTCTTAAAAAAATCTGGACCATCAATTAATAATCTAACATTTAGCTAAAATACTTTTCTTAAACCCGATTCCAAATTAAACTTATTTCTTTTGTCCTTTCAGTATCTTCGTTTCTGATTTTCCCCAATTCATAGCCTTGATTTACGAGTTCTCCTTTACCCTAATTCATACGCTTAACTAATGTCATGAAAACCGTCCACCAAATCCGTTCTCCCTATTCCAAATCCTACATGCTCCTCTCACCATCTCAGTGCTCGAGCATGGAAGAAACAAAGAGATGATGGTTGGCTGTAGGTGCTAAAGTGGAAGTGGTTGTGTGATTTGAAGTGTCCGAAAGTTGATTGGTTTTGGTTTGCTACTTAGGTAATGATGTCGGCCGAAGGGATGAGGTGAGGTTGGTTTGTGATTTGAAGGTTGCAGGAGAAACTTGCGGTGGTTTGGGTTCTGTTTCTGGTGGTGAAGAAAAATGCTATTTCCCCCAATTTCATTCCAAATCGTTCATTCCTAAATCGCTTCTATAATTTCCGCATCTCCCTAAATTGCCATTCCCAAAACCGCTACTGTCATTCCCCCATAATAAGAACCGAAATCACCAAGTCCCAACCACCTTCTAACTTTTGTTGCTTCGGTTGATCCCGCATCTCCTTAAACGGCTGCTGTCGTTCTTCAACAAAATTGTGGATTGGAAATCGAAAATCGGGAAGGGCACCCAGTCTTGCAAGCTTTATTTTTGTATGGTTTTTTGATTGATCATTTCATTATGTTTGAGTAATCAAAAACTGAATAAGAATAGATGTCAAGTTGGAAATCAACCATTTTATTTGGATTTTAGATGTGAGTGTTCCTTCTATAATAGCTTCTGAAAAATAACTTTTTTCTTACTATTATGTTATCTTTTCCATATATTGTTTTTCCATGAACAAATGTGTCGAACTTACTTTGTTTGTGTTCATAAAACCGACCGTTAGGGAGGTTTCCCTACTGTAAGAGCCAAAAACAAATTGTCTGAGCCAATGAATTTTGGCATAATTTTCGCTTAAATCTATCCCAACTCTGATTCTTTCTCTTTCTGTGTTTTCCTTCCGTTTATCTCATCCCTACGAATTCTCTCTTCCCTAAAACTAAATTCTGCGTTTTCTCCTATCTACTTTGTTTCTTCGCCGTTGCACAAATCTGCGGTATCCTCCACTATACGGATCTGCACCGATTCCTCAGCTACCCAATTCAGCACACAAATTCCTCCTCTTCCCTCACCGTTTTATTTTATTCGGCAATTTACGGATTCGCGAGACCCCAGATCTCCAAAAAAAAAAAGTCGATTTCACTTTCAATTGGATTTTCCCTTCTTTTATTTTGTGATTTCCGATCATTTGGGTAAGCTTATTTATCTCTTCTGCACTCTTGAATTTTTACTTCAACATATTTGTTACTGAATAATATGCCTGTGTTTTATATCCTTGAAATGGAGATGGTTGAAATGATTCCAAAAAAGATTGACTTGAAATAGAGATGGTTGAAATGATACCAAAAAAATTGGCAGTATATTTTTCCCTCCTTGTCGCTAATGTGATTTTATACTGCCTATAGATATTTGTTCAACTTCAGCAGCTTATTAGAAAATCGCATCAAACATCCAAAGAAGGTTTAACATGGCCTATATTAAGGTCAACTAGAGTTAATGGTGTTGATGATTTACAGTATGATGTTGCCACTATAGCATTGCATGATATTAAGCTTAGTGTAGCCCTTGATGTATAGCACCAATGATTTTTAATATTATAGAACCTCGAACACAGAGTGATTTTGTTGTAGACCTTGTATTCAGAAGAGAGTAAGTCAACTTTTACCATCTGTTCAGTTTACTTTTATCTTAATTATTCATTGGTTTACCTTGTTTGCTGTCAATGGTTTAAATCAGTTTTATATCCTACACATATTTACATTGCAAACAAGGCGCCAGCATTCCTCTTTGGTTAAGATTATATTTTTCATCTGCCAAGTTACGCTAGTTCCAAGGGTAATAATGTAAACTGAATAAATAAATTGATTTTCTACTATTTAGCGGTATTTGTCTTTTAGGTTAGTCCATTCATGAATTCGGTGATATTTTATGCGACGTAAGTAGATAAGTTCTTTGCTTCTGGCATGTTATCATCTTATGCTGATGTTCATAATGTTTCCTATCCCACAACATGGTTCTCCTTTCTGTTTGATTTTGTGCATAAACAAAAGTACACAGGAGGATCAAATGTAGTTTGATGCATATGTGAAACGTGATGTATTGATCACTTCTGTAAGTAGCTAACATGTCCCATGCTCCTTTTTCCAATAAGATCAAGATACATCCTTTACATTGCAGATCATTATTATGAGTAAAATCTTACTCTTTATTAAAAATAAAATAACAATTTCATTTATTTTGTCATCTCTGAACTTGTTTTCCAATAAATGTACTAAAGAAGCTTGCTTTAATTTTGCTGTTTTAGTGGCTTCACATTATTTAGCAAGATAATTTAGATGCATGACATTCGACACTGATAAAATCATAAGGCCAAATTGAAAGTTTTTCTCTCTAGTTTAGTATGAGCAGTGCTTAGGTTTGACTTGGAACATTTCATTTTAATGTAGCACCATGTCATGCAGGATTATATATATTACATCAGTTGTCTTCGAAGCTGACAATTTAAGAGAGGGCTTCATTCTTTCATTGTTTCCAACATTGTTTAAAGCGGCGGCCGACATTATCCTTTAAAGTAGAAGTACTATCTAGAGGAGTACCGTTGAGGTTAAGTTGGTTATTTGTTTCCTGCATACCCTTATCAGTTAAGTCCTATGGATCATCTCACATAAAGTTTAGTTGTTCTTTATGTTGTGGTTTTCACTTTTACACATGTCGCATGTATTATATTGGATTTTTTTAAGCCTTTGTTAATTAACTTATTCTATTTGGTGTTTGTACAGAGCTAATGTAAGTGTGTTTTTCCTGTAAGGGTTGATCAGTCCCTTGCAGCGGAAAAACCTCAATAGGATCAGCAATGATGTGATAGAATAAACAGCTTGAAATGAATATAAATCTCAGATCACAAAAAAAGCAACAGATAACACGCAAATTTATAGTGGTTCCACTATCGCGAGATAATGTACGTCCACTTCAATGGGGAAGAGATTTTATTAATATATTCAAGAGATTACAGAGTTTTTTAATGTAGAGCAAAAGAAATGAAGAATACAATGATCTCTCCTCATATAGCATCCTCTATGTTTCTCTTTAAATAGAGAAAAAAGCTTACTTGGGGAAGAAACAATTGATTTATGTAAAATAAATCAATCTATGGAAAACTAACATCTCATTAATTGTCGTATGATTGATTGATAATTTCCCTTTTCTCCATTAATTAATTGTCATATGATTGATTGATAATTTCCCTTTTCTCCATCAATCATTCCCTTTTGCAATTTTAGTCTCTTTCCGTTTCTTTTCTTCATGAAACATGGCAACTAATTAAATGACAAACATTTCCAATATCCCTATTCATTAATATTCCTTCCATTTCTTTCATTCATTCCTTGCACAAAACAGGTAACGATATTACCATGCATATCTCCATAATTAATTAGATATGGAAATATTGTATCATTAAATTCCAATAATCTCCACCTTGATACAATATCTCATGCAACCTAGAGACTCCAATGTGAATGCTTCCCAATGTGTTCCTGCTAAAGCCACCCCTCATTGCACTTTGTCAGTGAACTCCGGCAAGGCCACCGCCCACCAACAAAGTGTTGGAAGCATTCAAAAACAAGGTAGACATTGTGCAACCAACTCCTATCTGTTCATACAAGAAGAATACCACATCTTCTCTTGACTTCAACCAAGTCACTCTCTTCCCCATTGTGCCACCATGTGGCATCTAGCACTTCATCAAGTGAATCAAGTTCGAGCAATGCTCGAGCTTAGTAGCAGGTAATGCCTTCGTAAACATGTTTGCTGCATTTTCATTTGTGTGAATCTTCTGAAGACGAACTAAATTCTCCTCATTCATAGAGATAAGGAAAGATTCTCTTACCTCTATATGCTTTGTTCTAGAACTGAAAGCCAGATTTTCAGCTAAATGAATTGCGCTTTGACTGTCACAATTCACCAAACAAGCATCTTGCATGAAACCCAAATCACACAATAACTTCTTCAAATAAAGTGTCTCCTTAGCTGCCTCATCTGCAGCTATCAGCTCTACCTCTGTAGCAGACAAAGCAACTATAGTCTGCAACCTCGCTCTCTAACTAATAGTTGTTCCTCCAAGTGTGAACACATAGCCTAAGGTTGACCTCCTTCTATCTCTATCTCCGGCATAGTCTGAATCACAGAATCCAACCAAGTTGAAATCCTTATTTCTATCGCAAAAAACAAGCCCATAATCAGATGTTCCTCTAAGATATCTAAAAATGCACTTCACTGCCTCCCAATGCGATTTACCTAGATTTGCCGTATATCTACTAACTAATCCAACAGCTTGAGCAATGTCAGGTCTAGTGCACACCATAGCATACATCAAGCTACCTACTGCACTGGCATAAGACACCTTCTTCATATAGGCCTTGTCCTTTTCTGAGATCGGAGAGCCCTGATTAGAAAGCTGTATATGCAAAGGCATGGGTGTACTGATAGCCTTTGCACCATCCATGCTAAACCGAGCAAGCACCTTTTGAATATATTCCTTTTGAGTAAGTCTCAAAAGTCCAAGCTTTCTATCTCTTTGGATTTCCATCCCCAAAATTTTCTTTGCTTCTCCAAGGTCTTTCATATCGAATTCCGCTTTTAATTTCAATTTCAATGCATCAATTTCAGCTTTATCCTTGGAAGCAATCAACATATCATCCACATACAAAAGTAAATTGTTAGCCTACTTTGTGAACTAGGCAACACAAAGTCAAGAAACCAACCCTTGAAGAGTATTTTAAGTTATAAGACTCCGGTTCGGATCGGAAGAAAACACCACACTTCAGAGTGGTAGCAGCATATCGGTTCGGATCGGAAGAAAACACCACACTTCAGAGTGGTAGCAGCATATCGGTTCGGATCGGATAGAATTCTCTGTTCGGATCGGATATCTCCTACTGGATAAATTGGCGAAGCATATCTGATCGGATCGGAAGGTCAATAAATCTCAAGTAAATCGGAAAGCCATCTGCTTGCCATGAAGCTGGAGCGGAGCGGAGTATGATTAGAGAAGGAGAGACGTCCAAGCTACTCCGGTTCGGATCGGGTATTCCGATCCGAGCCCCCAACCTGCTCGTCTCCGACCCGCACCCATGATCCAGGAAAATCTCCTATAAAGTCGCCTGGAGAACCGGACCGGATGTGACTAATTCCTACCCCTAATGTCCATCTCATTGATGCGTTGTCAGCTTGACAGCCCATCCGAACCCGAAGAGAGTGCGATGGATGACACGTGTTCCGACCCGGATTGCATCTCAGGCAAATTCACACCTATAAATACCCCATCTAGAGACAAAGAGAAGGATCTTTTTCAGCACTTTCGAGAATCCAAGTACCTCCATCGTCCGAATTCCTTTACTCCCGGAAAATCCAAACCATCTCTCATTTCCTGTTTTTATCATTTTGAGTGAATAAAAGTGAGTTGTGAGCGAATCTTACACGGCATTTGTAACTGAATTACTGAATATAGTGAAAACTAAGTGGACGTAGGCATTTCTTCGCCGAACCACTATAAACCTTGTGTGTCCCTTTTTATTTCTGCCTTACTTTATCTTGTTTCTAATCAAGTTGGGTGTTAGAACCATATTTGGGTCTAACATTTTGGTGCTTTCACTGAGAATCCTCATCTAAATTCTTTATTTTCCGGGATCTCTTTCTACTTTTTGGACCGTTGAGTTCAAAGAAGTGAATCCTTAAGCTTCTCCACTTTCTTACATTCGTTGAAGTAATTGTCAAAGACTCATGGCCAGAGGAAAAGGCAAGGAAGTCCAGTCTGTTCAAGGAAATGGAGCTGGTGAAGATCAGCAACATGCTGTTGTAACAAGGTCTAGGGGGCAGAGTTCAGCAGCAGGGAGAATTAATGCAGGAAATCCGAACCGACAGCAAGGGGAAAGTTCCGATCCGATCCGGGTTGGAGACTCTGAAGCAGTGCACTCCCCCAGTCTGAACCGACCCGACTTGCTCGCTGCACACCGATCCGACCAGGCACCCCAGCTCCGATCCGACCCGACTTCCTACCTCCGATCCGACCCGATGCTTGGTGAAGCTGGAACATCTACTCGAGTCCCCGCGAATGCTCCAATTCCAGCTGCCAGGGTTGGAGACCAGGCCAATCCATCTGCTCCCATCACTCAAGGAGATTTCTCGCGCTTGCTTGATATGCTTGAGAGCACGAGGGAAGCTATGAGAGTTCATGAGCGCACCAATCTCATGATGCAGGAAAATATGAGGCTCATGAGTCGAGAAATCAATGAGCTCCGCCGGCAAAGAACTCCGTCACCAGTTCGTCATACACCAGTAGATCAATCTTCATCTTCTGAGGAAGAGAGGCCCCGTGAACGAAGGCCACTCGAACGACCTCAGAACGTGGAGCAGCTAACGTTTGGATCTTTGGGATCTCGCGAGGATATCGCACGAGCATTAGGAAACGATAGCCCCTCTCGGGGGCAAAGACTCCAGTCCCCTCTTCCCGAGATCGACCGGGAACGCAGGGAAAGGAATCGAGCAGAGGCAGCTCGAAGAAGAAGGGCGTCCCCTGAGCAAGAGCCCCGAAGGAACTCGGACACTAGGGCCAGGGAACCTGAGCAGCCCCTAACTAGTGCCGATGTACAGGCAATGGTTCGCCGAATTATGTCCGAGAGCCGGAATTATACAAATGAAGACTATGGCATCGAACGAAGCCATACCCCGTTCACTGACGATATTCTAGACTTCCAGTTTCCCCGACGCTTTAACTTGCCACAGATGGACAAGTATAACGGAAGGACTGATCCAGGACAGCACTTGATGCGGTATTCGTGGCTTATGAATGCCGCTGCTGCCCCCGATGAAGTAAAGTGCAAAGCGTTCCCAATCTACCTAGAAGATGTGGCTTTATTTTGGTTTACCCGACTTCCTCCTCGTTCAATTTCTAATTACAAAGAACTAAGCGAGCGTTTCATGAACCAGTTTCGACTACATGCCCGCAAGTCCAAGAGTGTTATTGAATTGTCGAGGATCAAACAGGCACCCGGAGAGTCTTTAAGGGCATATTTAGATCGTTTTAACCAAGCTGTAACCGAGGTCAGTGACCCGCATGAGCCCACTATTCTGATGGCATTGAAGGAAGGAGTCGATCCTGAATCTGAGTTTGGAGACTACCTTTCTGGGAAGACACCCCCCACAAGGGCGATATTCTACGAAAAAGCCGATATTTATCTAAGACGAGAGGAGGCCCGGGCAAACCGGAAGAGAAAGTCTGAGACAGCTTCAAAGGAGAATGTGCAGAGTAATATTGCAGTGAAGCAGTCTGGGGAAAGTTCTGGCAAGGTTGAAGTAAATGTAGGAAACAAGGGTGGAAACAGCAATACTGGAAGCGGGGGAAACAACAACAACCGTAATTCGAACGGTAACAGGAGAAACAGAAATAGGGGAAGCGACCCAAACAAAAGGCCCCGATTCCAGAACTACGAGAACTACACACCATTGAATGACACATTGGAAAATATTTACCTGGACACGTATAATGTGTTGCAGTACAAAAGACCGCCACCTCGTGATTCGACCGAGAAAGAAATGGCGACAGGGAAATTTTGCTTGTTTCACGGAACACATGGACATTCGACCAATGAGTGTCGACATTTGAGGGATGTAATTGAAAAGCTGCTGCGTGAAGGAAAGTTGGATGAGTACAAGGTTGCCCCGAGGGACAGGGGGCAAGGAGAGCAGGCTCCAAAGCAAATCCTACCTGCTCCTAAGCCTACCGCGCAGCAGAAAGGTAAAGGGATCGTCATCAACTCCATAGTAGGCGGACCTCACCCGACAATCCGAAGCTTTAGGTCAATGGACCAATATGTGAATGCGGCCAAGCATCTAGATGTGAATGAAGGTGACGATTTGGAAGATGTTACCCCCATCAAACAACAAAAAACCATGTTCGATGACGTGGTGTTTCGCAGCCGACACAACACGGGAATACAATCTCCCACCAATGATCCGTTGGTTATTACTACCACTATTGGGCCGGCTTTGGTCCATAAGGTATTAGTAGACAACGGAAGTTCCGTTAATATTTTGTTCAAGAAGTCATTTGATCAGATGAAGCTTGAGCCCGAAGATCTGAAACCTTGTGAAGGATGGATTAGAGGTTTCAACGGAGCTACGACAGCTCCTATGGGATACATAGAGTTGCCTGTGACCCTAGGGCAAGGAGAACGTAGAAGAGTGCGAATGCTTCAGTTTGTAGTACTGGACGTAGATTCGCCATATAACGCATTTTTAGGGAGGCCTGCCCTCGCTGAGTTTAGAATTTGTATCACCCCTTGGTGCTTGTTACTAAAGTTCCCAACCGAAGCCGGGACTGGAGTAATAAGAGGGGATCAGGTTTCTGGACGGGCCTGCTATGTGGCCGAACTGAAGATGTTGATGAAAGGAGTTAATGATGAGAGTAAGGATGCCTCATCTCCCTCAAAGGGGGACTCGGCATAGCAATTAGAGAGGTTGAATCCAAGGGAGTTGCGAAAAGGAACGCCTGAAGACCTGGATCCTAGAAAAGACGAGGAACCAGAGGCTAGAAATGCAACTCCTAATGAAGCAACAGTGGAAATTCCTGTTGATAAAGCTGATCCGACAAAAGTTTTGAAGATCGGTTCCCAATTGGATCCACGTCGTGCTAAAGACCTGACGAACTTCTTGAAGGCGAACTTAGATGTGTTCGCCTGGACCCATGCTGACATGTGTGGGATATCGCCTTCCGTTATCAGTCACAAATTGAATGTAAATCCGAAGCATCCACCTGTAAAGCAAAAGAGACGCATGCTGGGCCCAGAGAGGTCGGCTGCCCTCAAAGAGGAAGTAGAGAAATTGAAGCAAAATGGATTTATTCGAGATTCGACCTATCCCGACTGGATATCGAATCCCGTCCTGGTAAAGAAGCCAAACGGAAAGTGGCGAACTTGTATTGACTTTTCAGATTTAAATAAGGCTTGCCCAAAAGATAGTTTCCCACTTCCCAGGATTGACCAGCTTGTAGACTCGACAGCAGGTCATGAACTTCTCTCTTTCATGGATGCATATTCTGGATACAATCAAATTCCTATGCATGTACCAGACCAAGAGCATACAAGTTTCATTACGAATTTGGGATTATATTGTTATGTTGTAATGCCGTTCGGATTAAAAAACGCTGGAGCTACTTATCAGCGGTTGGTAAATAGAATGTTTTATGATCAAATAGGAAAAACTATGGAAGTTTATGTGGATGATATGCTTGTTAAATAAAAGCAGTCCTCCAGTCATACGCAAGACTTAGCAGAAATGTTTGGTATCTTGCGAAAATACCGTATGAAATTGAATCCTTTAAAATGTTCATTTGGAGTGGCGTCGGGAAAGTTCCTTGGCTTCATTGTGAGTTCCCGAGGAATTGAGATCAACCCTAGCCAGATAGCGGCGATTAGAAATATCAGGGAACCAAGGAGAATTAAAGACGTCCAAAGTCTGGCAGGGAAGGTAGCGGCGCTAAGTAGATTCATCTCCAAAGCCACCGATAAATGTGTTCCATTTTTTGATTTGATAAAAAGGGGAAAGAAGAACTTCCAGTGGACTCCCGATTGTGTCGAGGCTTTTCAAAATCTGTTAGAACTGTTGGAAAAACCGCCAATCTTATCAAAGCCCGTAGACCACGAAGAACTATTTGTTTATCTAGCAGTCTCGGCTCACGCTGTCAGCACAGTTCTGGTTCGAGAAGAAGACAAAGTACAAAGGCCAGTATACTATGTGAGTAAGAAATTAGTAGCGGCGGAGCGCAACTACCCAAAGATCGAGAAGCTTGCTTACAGCCTCCTGATTGCATCCCGAAAGCTTCGTCACTACTTCCAAGCCCATCCAATAACCATATACACCGATCAGCCGTTAAGACAAGTGTTGCAGAGACCCGAAGCGTCGGGAAGGTTGATTAAATGGAACATAGAACTAAGCCAGTTTGATTTGAATTTTCAACCACGAAAGTCAATCAGGGGGCAAGCTCTAGCAGACTTTATTGCGGAGTTCACCATTCCAGAGGAAGAAATAATCAATGACCGAGTGGTTAAATCCGAGGATAAGCTAAAGATGAATCCGTGGGAATTATATACAGATAGAGCTAAAAATGACCGAAGATCCGGAGCTGGAATTGTCTTAGTCACTCCGGAGGGACGGTCGTTATATTACGCCCTGCGATTAGAATTTTCGGCAACAAACAACGACTCTGAGTATGAAGCCCTGATTGCCGGGCTGAAACTCGCTAAAGACCTCGGAGTAAAAGTGATGGATATATTTTGTGACTCTAAGATTGTTGTTTGTCAAGTGCGAGAGGAGTTCGCGGCTCGAGGACCTCGACTTGTCGCTTACCTTAAGAAAGTGAAAGAGCTATTAAGTAGCTTAGAGCGGTACAACATAACACATATTCCCAGAGAAGAAAACCAGAAAGCGGATAGACTAGCAAAATTAGCTAGGTCTGACAATCCAGAAGGGACTGAGGTAATTCCAATTGAAACGTTGGAGTCGCCAAGCTTTGAGTCAATGGAAATGGAATTCGTTCTTGAAGCGGAACCAGAGAAGGAATCATGGATGACTCCAATCAAGAACTTTCTTAAGAATGGGACACTCCCATTAAAGAAGAGTGAAAAGAGAGCTGTAGTGCGCAGAGCTACCAGATATGTTATACAAGACGATATTCTCTATAGACAAGGATTTTCTATGCCCCTGTTACGATGTATCGCACACGACGACATCAAGCGTGTACTGAGAGAAGTGCACGAAGGTGAGTGTGGAGATCATACAGGAGGTCAAACTTTAGCGAAGAAAATATTGCGATACGGATACTTCTGGCCTACGATCAACAAAGATGCAGCTGATTATTCACGACGCTGCGATAAGTGCCAGAGATTCGCCAAAATCCCCAGGGCACCGTCAACCCAGCTTAAATCGATGGTGAGTCCTTGGCCATTTGCCACATGGGGAATCGATATCATTGGAGTTTTACCGATCGCTAAAGGAGGGGCTAAGTATGCCATAGTAGCCGTGGATTATTTTACAAAGTGGGTGGAAGCTGAACCCTTGACTAAGATCACCACAAGAAAGGTGATAAGTTTTGTGGTCAGAAATATTATATGCCGATTCGGGATCCCAAGGACGATTATTACCGATAACGGGACCCAATTTGATAGCACTGAATTCAGAAACTTTTGCCAGAAATATAAGATAGACAAACGATATACTGCAGTTGCCTATCCACAATCTAATGGGCAAGTAGAGGCAATAAACAAGGTAATAAAATCCATCCTCAAAAAGCGATTAGAGCATGCAAAGGCAAAATGGGTTGATGAATTGCCCCTAGCTTTGTGAGCATATCGAACAACGTTTAAAACGGCTACCGGTCATACCCCTTTCTCCCTCTCCTTTGGCTCAGAAGCAGTAATTCCAGTTGAACTGGAAGTTCCTTCCCACAGGGTGACATATTATGACCCGATGACGAATCGGGCACTTTTACTTGAGTCTCTTGATGAAGTCGAAGAGAAAAGAGACGAAGCAGACTTGCGTGCAGCAAGACATCGGCATCAGATGGCACGCTATTATGACAAAAAAGTTCGCCTCAGAACTTTTGAACCCGGAGATTTGGTGCTCAAGAGAGTTTTTCCATCCCTTCCTCACCTCGGCCCAAAATGGGAGGGACCCTTTGTCATCCAACGGAAACTTGATAAAGGAACATTCAAGTTAACGACCGTAGATGGCGAAGAAGTCCCTCGAGCATGGAATGCCCAACACTTAATGCGATATTTGGATTAGAAATGCTATACTTTTTGCTGTTCTTCCTGTAAACTCTGTAATAAGGCACGACTTGCCTTTGGAAAATATGACGATATGAATAAAGGACTATAAAGTGGACGTAGGCTATGACTTAGCTGAACCACTATAAAATATTGTGTGTTATTTACTTTTATGCATTTCCATTCGTTAGTTATTCTGTTGTGATTATAAAATACAGGACAACTTAGAGCCTAAAAAGGTTGAAACAGTTTGGGCATAAAAAGAAGCACAATGATTATTTGTGCAATAAGACATAAAAGAATGAGAAAACGACATTCTTAACTCTAACTCTCCAGAGAAAGAGAGAGAGTATAAAAGCGTCTCAGACTGAGCGCTGAAAAAGAAATTCTATTCTGAACTCTAACTCTCCAGAGAAAGAGAGAGAGTATAAAAGCGTCTCCGACTGAGCGCTGAGAAAGAGGTTCAACTCCGAACTCTAACTTTCCAGAGAGAAAGAGAGTATAAAGGCGTCTCCGACCGAGCGCCGAGAAAGAAATCTTTTCCCGTTGAACGACCGGGGGATAAACAAATAACTGAACTCGAACTCTAACTCTCAAGAGAGTGAGAAAGAGTATAAAAGAAATGCCAGGAAAAACAACAGATATTGATGATACAGGAAATGCTATCCCGTTAGAGAATCGGGAGCATCCAGATTGCATAGTTAGGCACTGAATAACTTACGGAGATTGACTGGGGACACATACCCATACACATATCTCCCCTCTTCACAACTTTGTTTCATAACTATAGATATGCATTTTTACATAAGTGCAGAGCTGCTAACAGATAAACATTGCAAAAAGTGAATTATTTTTATTTACAAATGAATAAATTTGTACAGGGAAATGACTAAAAAAGAAAGTGCGGGAGCTGCTGTTGTGGCAGCACTTATTGATTTACAAAGATGCTAAAAGGACACAGGAGAACCCACTATTTGGGTTTGGGATGAGCCTTCGATTTCTTGGCAGCTTTTTCCGCATCCTTTGCTTCCCTCTCTGCTTCAGTCAAAATTCGCTTTGATTTCTTTTTCCCTGAAGGTGTAGCACTGGAGCCGGCAGACTTCTTCCCGGAAGGCTGGGCACTGGAATCAAAAGAAGATTTTTTAGCAAGTTCTTCGGTGATAGATCTAGTTGAGAGCTTAACCACTAACCTTGAACCTGCATCCACAACTGCAAGGGGCTTGAGGACCTCAGGGTCTAATTCTTCAGCCTTTAATTGCAAGCGCTTGTCTTGATCAGCCTTCATGGCAGCCAAGGTAATGTCCTCAGCGCTTTTCGACTCCCCGGTTATTGTAACTTCTGGTTCCTCATCATGCCCCTCGTCTCCTCCGTCGTCTTTTAAAGCTGCAATCATTTCTTCGTCATGGGGAGTAGTCACCTTAGTTGATTCACTTCTTTCCCCCAATTCTGTGGAAGCAGCCTTGTCTTCTCCTTCTTTGACCCTATCAGCGGGCTTTGTCCCAGTGGTAGCTCCTTGAACTACATCTGTCTTCGCGGAGGATTCAACGCCTACAAAATGAGAAACATCGGTTATCAACTCAGGCGAGAGCAAAGGATTTCTCATTGAACGTTCAATCATGTAGCCAAAGGTAGTAGTAGCCTTGACAAGTTGAGGAGAAAAGACAGGGATACCTTCTGAAGACTTCTCAGCGGGGGTGACTACTACCTCTGGAGTTATTTCAGGAATGGGAGATAGTAAAGTTGATCGGGGAATTCCCGGGTTTTCGGGATCATACCCTTCCACTTCAGGAGTTACAGGAGCAGAAGAAGAGGAGCCAGCTTCAGGAATGGTTTTCTGTTTAGACTTCCGCCTCTCTTCTTCCATGGCCTCAGCAATTAGACGGCGACCTTCAGCTAGGCGCTCCGGTTCGTCGTCTCTCAAGTACTTCTCCATCAACTTATCTTCATCGAGGGAATCGACCTTAAGCTCTTCTTTTTCCCACTCAACGATTTGATTCCACACATGAACCAAAGTGGATGGATAGTCCTCGATCCAGGAAATGTTTCGACGACGAATAATGTGCGCGAAGAATTCGATCATTAGCTCCCCGAAGCCCTGAATATCGGCCTCCGCCTCTGATAGCTGTTTGCGGGTTTCCTCCGCAGATTTAATAGCGCATTCAACGTTGCCCTCAGCCAGAGCAGCCCTGTTTTCCGCCTCTAACAATTTTGAAGCCAAATCAGCGTTTTTCTTTTCTAACTCAGCACTCCTTTTCGCTAACTCGGCATTCTTCTGCTCAAGCTCAGCATAAGCGAGACGTGTCTTAGCAGCCTCTGACTTGGCTTCGTCAGCTTGCTTCTTCAACTCGGAACGTTCCTGAGTGTGGGATTCTAGCAAATCATGATAGCGCTTTTGCATGTCCTCAAACTGTTGTTTGAAGTTAGAAGCGTTCTTCTGAGCGATAGCTAGTTGAGCTTGAGTATCTTCTAAATTTTTTCCTAAGGTTTTCAGGGCCTTAGCATCTTCCTCTGCAGTTTTGTGCATTGAGTCAGCATTTGTCATTAGCGTGCGGATGATTCTAGAAAGAGTGCGGGAATACTTGAACATCTCGGTATATTGTTTTTCCACCAAATCAATCTTTGCTCTGGCCTCCTCTGCCCAATTAGAAGAAATCGGTTCAAGGGAAGGTAGAAAGGTCAGAGTCTCGAAGTAGTGCTCGGGAAATTGCTCCTTTAAATATGCCAGCCTTACTGCGGTTCCCGCATCTGGTGGAGGAGGGGCGAGGATGGTTAGTTCAGTGTCCCTTCCTGAAGAAGATTCTGTAGAACCCTTGTCTGTCCGAGGTCGCTTAGTGGCAGGGACTTTTTGCTTACTTCTAGACCCAGTTTCCTTTGGAGGTGTCTTCTCTCTACCCCGCTTTTCATAGGAGGAAGTGGAATCCCTAGATTGTGGTCTATCCTCCTCTCTACGACCTTGATAGCTCTTGTATTTTTCCTGTTCCGGTCGAACTGGTGAGCGGGAGCGTGAGGATCGAGATCGATAAGGATCATAGGGTCTCCTTTCCTCCCTGCCGCGGTCATCCCGGCGGTTATATTCGGCATCCTGGGGAGGATTGGACATGCTGCGGCGAAGCTTTCTTATGTCATAAGAGGATCGAGACATTGTGCCTGCACGATAAGTTAAACGAAGTTTAGAATCGACGGATCCATGGAAAAAGAAGTGCAATGAATGCTAGTGCTACGGTGCAAAGTGCATCCTATGTGGTGTATGTGTCCCCCCAACCAACCCGAGTCTGAAGCTAGACTGGTGCGGGCAGGCTCTTTGGCCTTAGCAGGAGTAGTCTCTTCAGAAGAAGTGAAGACTAGAGGGTCCTTTCTGAAATCTTCCGAAGTGTATATAGTCTCGGGTAAAGGGAGATCCCCCAAACCCTGAAATATGTGCTCGTCGGCGCTAGGAACATCCCCTTCGGAAGCGTGAAGTGGCGACCCTTGGGGAGATTTTGATTTGTCTACCGAGGTAGTTTCCTCGGGGGCAACATACCCTTCACGATGTTTTTTGGCCAGATTAGCCAGCTCATCGTCTTGAGTGGAAGAGGGAGAGGGTGAAGTTTGAAGAGAAGCTGCAGGAATTCCCGAGCCTTCTCCTATTTCTGGAACTGTTTCCACTGGAGGAATATATGCATAAGGGACTGTCCCATGACCGATGCTACGGTAGACGGATAGCAGCCCGTGAAAATGAAGGTACTCATCTTTAAGAACCTCGTCAATAGTAAGGAATTTTTGGTCGCCATTGAGGAGACGGTGCATTCGATCAAAGAACACTTGGTCTGATACCTGTTTGGGATTATCGACTGCAAATAAAAAGGAAAAACAGGTCAGGGTGATGATTCAAGTGTATAGAGTCCAGGGTCAGAAAATCAGTGCTTTACTTGATTTTGTCCATCTTCTGGCGCATCCAGACTGTTGCTTTATATAGAACCACTCCAGTCTGGAATCTCCAGCCTTGCTGCTAAACGGTGTAGAGATTATCTTCCTCTTTGGGACCGACTCAAAGTAACAGAAAGAAGGGGTTTCCCTAGTCCGATGTTTGAAATTATAGAAGAAATGAACATCGTCAAACGTAAGCTCCACGCCTAGAATTTCACGATATGCTATGAATAAGGTATGCAGATAGGCATATGAATTGGGATGCAGCTGCATGGGGGCAATCCGCATTTGTCTTAAGAAGTCGACGATGAAAGGCGAGAAAGGAGGAATGGCGCCAACCATGCACATCAGACGAGTGACCGTCATATATCCTTCTGGAGGGTTATGTGGACGGTCAGAACGTGAGGGCACTAGAGTGTCTCTCTTCATTATTCCGTACTTCAAGCAAATTCTCACGAGTCGGTCATTGTCAATTGTTGATTCTACGGAATCTGGAGGTGATTCCAATATAATGGCTGAGTCAAATTCATCGGGTGCTCGGTTGTCACCAATCCCTCCTTCCTCCTCAAAGCCTAGGGAAACTTCATTTTCTGAAGACATTTCATCGCTTTCCCGATGACCAACTCCGTAATCCGGACCCTCGCTGTCCCATTCTGGGTCAGATGAAGAAGATATATCTTCGAGAGTGGTTTTGTTGGAAGTTTCTGGAGCTTCTTTCCTCTCAGCTAAACGAGAAGAGCGTCTGGGCCTCATTGTCATGGAACTATTGAAGAAGCAATAGCACGGATTAGAGTGAATTATCCCGTGTCCCCCTTTTTGTGTATGTGTGTGAACTAAAGTGTATGCAACAAATGTGGGAAATACAAAATAGAAGTACAGCAATGCAAGACGAAGCTTTAAAGAGAAAATAATAGTCAGATTTGTCCTTGATTCTCGTTTATGTTCGCAAGGCACTATCCTAACTGTTCGCGAAGCATATTCATCTAGAGTAAGCGTTAGTTGAATTAATTGGGTAGTCTTTATATGCCAAATTTGATATGTTCGGATCGGTTCGGATATGTGTATGATGGCTGGCTCAATACAAACACAGATAGTAATCGGTTCGGATGCGTCATTAGAGTAGGGCCAGTTCGAGACAAGGGAAGCAATGGGTTCGGAGGCAGGACTGATCTGATCGGATCGGATGGCCCGATCCGAACCGAACTAGCACCACTCAACCGATCCATTTACTTCGACTTTCACTTCCCCGACCCGAACCGACGTTTTCTGTCCTCCCTGTCTTTCTAAAGTGTGAAACCCGGACCGATCTCTTATCCTACTCCTTCCTTTCCGCTCCTTCGTCTTCTACCCGAGCCGACTCCAGTTGGTCACCACGCTCCTTGTCTTCTTCCTCTTCTCCCCCTTTCCCACGAACGAGTCCGTTTCATCGCCAAAGCTATTGTTAAGGGCAGAAATTTGCCCTCTCCAGCCTCGCGACGCCTCGAAGTGACGGCGCATCCACCAGTGACGACGTGGAATTCAAGCGAAGCTCTGTGTCTAAACCGTTCCAATCGACCGTAAAGTGAAATCAAGAACGTTTATTACGATGTTATTCGAGATTAAAAAGCTACCTATGTGCTTGATTTGAGGAATCTACAAGAAAGGAGTTTGGAGTTTTAGAGTTTTTAAGGTTTTCGATGCTTGGGTCCGAGCGGCAATAGAAACGAAGAAGAAAGAAATGAAGACGGCGATGGGTTTATATAAAGAATGGAGTTGACTCCTCGTCTCCCTATTTTGTCTCGCCCGATCGGACCGGAGTGGAAGCCCAGTAGCACAACTCTCTCTGAAGGCCCAATGTTTAAGAAATAAATCCACGAATACGCTTCGGATCGGAATCCGAACCGAGTGGAAACTTCACACGTTGATTTAGCATCCGACTCGAATTGAAGAGAAGGAGAGTAAAGGAGGAGTATACCTGCAAGAAGCATTACATGGCGAGATAAGTTCCCAAATCTGCTCAAAAATGAGGAAGATGTGTTCGGGTCGGACGCCGAACCGAACAGAAGTCCGTGCATTACTCTTGACAATTCTGGTTAAACGACATCAAAGCACGCTTTGTACAACGAAAGCATCCTTTGAGGGGGCAAAATGTTAGCCTACTTTGTGAACTAGGCAACACAAAGTCAAGAAACCAACCCTTGAAGAGTATTTTAAGTTATAAGACTCCGGTTCGGATCGGAAGAAAACACCACACTTCAGAGTGGTAGCAGCATATCGGTTCGGATCGGAAGAAAACACCACACTTCAGAGTGGTAGCAGCATATCGGTTCGGATCGGATAGAATTCTCTGTTTGGATCGGATATCTCCTACTGGATAAATTGGCGAAGCATATCTGATCGGATCGGAAGGTCAATAAATCTCAAGTAAATCGGAAAGCCATCTGCTTGCCATGAAGCTGGAGCGGAGCGGAGTATGATTAGAGAAGGAGAGACGTCCAAGCTACTCCGGTTCGGATCGGGTATTCCGATCCGAGCCCCCAACCTGCTCGTCTCCGACCCGCACCCATGATCCAGGAAAATCTCCTATAAAGTCGCCTGGAGAACCGGACCGGATGTGACTAATTCCTACCCCTAATGTCCATCTCATTGATGCGTTGTCAGCTTGATAGCCCATCCGAACCCGAAGAGAGTGCGATGGATGACACGTGTTCCGACCCGGATTGCATCTCAGGCAAATTCACACCTATAAATACCCCATCTAGAGACAAAGAGAAGGATCTTTTTCAGCACTTTCGAGAATCCAAGTACCTCCATCGTCCGAATTCCTTTACTCCCGGAAAATCCAAACCATCTCTCATTTCCTGTTTTTATCATTTTGAGTGAATAAAAGTGAGTTGTGAGCGAATCTTACACGGCATTTGTAACTGAATTACTGAATATAGTGAAAACTAAGTGGACGTAGGCATTTCTTCGCCGAACCACTATAAACCTTGTGTGTCCCTTTTTATTTCTGCCTTACTTTATCTTGTTTCTAATCAAGTTGGGTGTTAGAACCATATTTGGGTCTAACATAAATACACCCAATTATTATTCTTTAAATGCTTAAAATAAACACATGCATCTTTAGTACTATGATTAAAACCATGTGAAAGCATAAAAGAATCAAACCTTTTGTACCATTGTCTAGACGACTCTTTTAGACCATAAAGAGATTTCTTCAACTTGCATACCCAATCTGACTTTCCATCTACAATAAATCCTTTTGGCTGCTTCATGTAAATGGTTTCCTCCAAGTCACCATGCAAGAAAGCGGTCTTCACATCAAGTTGTTCTAACTCCAAATCGTAAGCGGCAACTATTGCAAGTAGGATTCAAATTGAAGTTTGTCTAACAACTGGAACAAATATTTCATCATACTCTAGCCCCTTTCTTTGTGAAAACCCTTTGGCTACTAATCTTGCCTTGTATCTACCATCATCTTTTACCTTGAACACCCACTTGCAACCTATGGCTAGGCTTCCTTGAGGTAGTGGAACCAAATCCCAAGTCTTGTTCTTTTGCAAAGACTGTATCTCCTCTTCCATAGCGCAATTCCACTTCGAGTTGTCACTCGACTTCATGGCTTCTTCAAGGCTCAATGGTTCATCATGAATTACATGTAAAGCATACTCAAATTGATCATCAAGGCTCAAATTTGCATACTGCCAATCTCCATATCTAATTGGAGCTCTCTTTTGTCTCTGACTAGCCCGAATGACTATATCGCCCGACTCTCCTTCAGCTCCACCTTGAACTCCACCTTGAGCTCCACCTTTAGCTGAATCATCTCTAGCTTCATGACCATCACCATCTATACTAGAGGAAATATGTGGACTATCATGTCATGTATCTTCAACTGCTCCGTCACTATTATCAATAGTGATAGCTCTACTTTGGGTTTGAAAACTGGGAATCTCGGTCTTTTCAGGCTTCTCATCAATTGAGTCTGAACCCTCTGATAAACCTTCCAAAGGTTTGAACATTGCTGACTCGTCAAAAGTCACATGTCTGGAATTTATAACTTTCTTCGTAATTGGATTCCAAATTCTATATCCTTTTATGCCATCTGTATAACCAAGAAAAACACATTTGGAGGCCCTAGGCTCCAACTTGTCATGTCCTATATTGTGAACATAGACTGGACATCCAAATATACGAAAATAACTTAATAAAGTGTTTTTACCTCTCCATACTTCCTCTGGAATCTTCCCATCAATGGCTGAGCACAGAATCCGATTAATAATATGTGCTGCAGTCGAAATAGCTTCAGCCCAAAAACCCTTAGACATGCCCCCAGTCAATATCAAGCAACGGACCTTTTCAAGTAGAGTCCTATTCATTCTCTCAGCAACCCCATTGGATTGCGGATCACCTGGTGTAGTAAAACGTCTTCTAATACCACGCTGTCTGCAGTAGTCGAGGAACTCTTTAGAGACATATTCGCCACCATTGTCGGATCTAAGAATCTTCAATTTCCTTCTTGTTTGATTTTCAACAAGAGCTAACCAAACCTTAAACTTCTCAAATATTTCCTACTTAGCTTTCATTACATACACCCAAACCTTGCGCGAGTAGTCATCAATGAAGGAAACAAAATAATATGCTCCACCAATAGAAGCTATAGAGTACCCTCTTAGAAGTATGCATGCCATCGCCAAAAGAAACTCTGGTTTGCTTTTCCAATACACACTCCTTGCAAAAGTCCAACTTGCTGAAGATTTCTCCTTTGATCTTTTTCTTCTTACGAAGCAACTATAAGTTCTTCTCCGAAGTATGACCTAATCTCATATGCCAAAGCTTGATAGCATCCAAACTTTTAGAACTATCGACTCCAACACATGATTCTCCATGGACAGTGGTACCCATTTGCAAATACAGATTTTGCACCATAACACCCTTCATCAATACAAGTGCCTCTCTAGAAACTCTCAAACCATCTTTGACAATGGTTATTTTGCATCCCAATGATGCCAATTGGCCTAATGATATCAATGACTTCCGAAGACTTGAGACATAGCGAACATTTGAAAATGTGCGAACAATCCCATCATACATGCGAATGCGAACTGAACCAACTCACATAGACTTGCATGTAGTATCGTTCCCCATAAGGATAGAACTTCCTTCTTTGGCATTGAAGAAAGAAAAATAATCCTTATTAGGAGTCATGTGAAATGATGCTCCAGAATCTAGAATCCAGTGGTCTGCAACATCTGATACAACCACTGTCAATAAGTCGCTACCGCCTTTCTCCATCGCAATAGATGAAGAACCATCAGTCTTCTTCTCCAACTCTGGACAGTCTCTTCTCCAATGGCCTGGTTTCTTACAATTATAGCACTTTCCATCTTTAGACTTACTCCGCGAATTAGGCTTCCTAGAATTGGAACGCCCTCTATTATTCTTCCCTTTCTTCTCTGCTCTTCCTCTCTCTGCAAATAAGCCTGAACTACTACTTCCTCCACTACTATCACCAACACCAAAGTCTTTCATCTAATCTCTCAACTCTTCACTAAGCGAACCTGTCTTCACATCATCTAATTTCAATGTGTCTCTACCATAGATAAGGCTATTAGCGAAACTAGTGTATCGCTCTGGAAGCGAACACAACAGAACCATTGCTTTTTGTTCTTCATCAATCTTCAACTCAACAGACTTCATCTTCATCAACAAGTCATCAAACACACTTAGGTGTGTCTTAATTGAAGAACCTTCCTTCATTTTATAAGTGAAGAAAGTTTTCAATAGGATCAGGCGGTTGGTTAGGGATTTCTTCATGTAGAGGTCCTCCAACTTCTTCCAAATGCCTCTAGCTGTTGTCTCCTGACTGATTTCAGAAATTACATTTTTTCCTATAGCAAGCTGAAGAGTAGTAAAGGCCCATTCTTCCATCTCCTCTAATTCCACTGATGAAAATATCAGCAGGCAATGTCTTTGTATCAAATACTACTCGATGAACGCGATTTCTTCTCAAAACCGCTTTCATCATCCACTGCCATTTTTCAAAATCTCCTTCACCATTCCACTTCTCTATCGTCAACTGTGATTCTGACGCCACATAGGAGCCTCTGACGTATGGAGCAATTACTGGCACTGACGTATTATTTGTCTTGTTTTCATCTCCTCTTGTCATTCTACCAAACACCTTCTTTGCGAATCTAGCTCTGATACCAGTTGTAAGGGTTGATCAGTCCCTTGCAGTGGAAAAACCTCAATAGGATCAGCAATGATGTGATAGAACAAACAGCTTGAAATGAATATAAATCTCAGATCACAAAAAAAAGCAACAGAGAACACGCAAATTTATAGTGGTTCCACTATCGCCAATGGGGAAGAGATTTTATTAATATATTCAAGAGATTACAGAGTTTTTTAATGTAGAGCAAAAGAAATGAAGAATACAATGATCTCTCCTCACATAGCACCCTCTATGTTTCTCTTTAAATAGAGAAAAAAGGTTACTTAGGGAAGAAACAATTGATTTATGTAAAATAAATCAATCTATGGAAAACTAATATCTCATTAATTGTCATATGATTGATTGATAATTTCCCTTTTCTCCATTAATTAATTATCATATGATTGATTGATAATTTCCCTTTTCTCCGTCAATCATTCCCTTTTGCAATTTTAATCTCTTTCCGTTTCTTTTCTTCATGAAACATGGCAACTAATTAAATGACAAACATTTCCAATATCCCCTATTCATTAATATTCCTTCCATTTCTTTCCATTCATTCCTTGCACAAAACAGGTAACGAAATTACCATGCATATCTCCATAATTAATTAGATATGGAAATATTGTATCATTAAATTCCAATATTTCGTAGATAGAATTTGCATAATTCTATGTTGCTTTGAAGGAACTGGAAACTACACTCTAGGGTGATGTCATTGTTGAGTTTACTAATTTCCGGTGCTGTGCTGAGTTGTTGGTTTTGTGCTTCTTTTTGTATTTCATTGGGTTTGTCATGCTTCTGGTTATGAACCTATGTTTGCATCATAATATCACTTATCAAGTGTTAGTGTGTTGTTTTGCATGACACAGGCCATGGGCCATGTGCTATTACACAATAATGCCTACGTAAGGCTTGCTAAAACAAATTTTGTGAATTATGGAAAATATGAAACCTACGTATTCCATAATTATTCATGTTTAATATGTTATTTCATAGTAAATGATATATATAGTCTCATTTTCTCTCTCTCTCATTTTCAACTATGTTGATTTTCTTTTACAGCAATCGTGACAAAATTACATTTAAACCGTTATGTAAGGTATCAGTTAGGTTGTTAATTATAGTGTATTTGGGTAGAAATCATGTTTAGTTTATGTTCATGAATGAAAATGTGTTGTTGCATTTGCTTGCTTACGGAATCATTGAAGTTAAGTTATGGATGAAAAAAAGAACCAGTTCTCATCCTATTCTCTTTTCTTTTAGTTTCTAGATAATCCAAGCTTAGCAACACATTCACCCTTGAATGACCAAATCCCAATAAACCTCGTATCCGTGGTTACCAATGATTTCTCAGGCCTTATATTGAATTTTGGCTTTTTTGGCACATATGTGTATACATATAGCAAATTACATTCACAAGTTCAGCCCCTAAACTTAAAATAAGTAGAACTGAAAATGGCCATTATCATTTCTATTCTATTCCAGCTTGTTGTCTGTTTATGGTTTTAGTTTTAAAGTCAGAGATTTTTTTGGTATTTTCCCTCTATTATAATTTTTCAATATAGTTGCCACTTATATTCAATGTATAAAAAGGCCATATAGGAAGAGAATAAGTGGCTAAGCCATGCATATATGTGTTCTTAAACACCATCAATATTACAATAAAAAAGTTTGTATTAAGTTATCTTGGTAAGATAACACATTAATGTAGCTATAGTTCACAGTTTTATAGCACATTACAATAGCCATTTTGATCATCTATAACCTGAAACCCAATATAAGAAATAATAGCTATAGTTCAGATTGCGGATACCTTGCTATTAATCTTTAAGAAGCCTTTCAGCCTTTTGCGCCATGCGCATTATAACTATGGCCTGGAATGAAAAGTGAATGGGGAGTGACAGAATTTTGTGATTACAGGTTTAAAAAATTGAACAAGATTTGTTAGTAAATTGTGACTTGATATAGGTTAGGTCGTAGGATATGGACTTTGACATAGTGGCTATATTAAAGTTTTGGTACAGCTTTGTACAAGTTTCAAAAAGTATGCTACATGGTAACAAATATTTACTGAATTTTTTACAGAGTTCAACTACCCGACATTTGATGAGTTTAAGCCTTAAACTTACCCTCTGATTCAACTTAAGATACTTGTATTGTTTGTCCTTTTACTGTAAGTTAAATAAAAAGAAAAAAAAATCTAAAAATAAAAATAGAAATGCTACTACTGGTATTTTCTCTGGTGTGCGTTTCATATTTATTTTGCTTTTTTCATGTTAAGCATGCACATGGACTAACGTTGGAATGCTTGTTTTGGACGCTGGTATTACTGGAAGTAGAATCATTTATTTGTAAGCTTATTTATTATTTTTAGTGATAAAAACTGGATGGTGGTAGTTAGAATCCGTCTTTCTACCTAGAACTCAATAGAATTACCTAAAACTAAGTCATGAGAATCGTATCATTTTCAGTAGAAAGCACATCAATTTCACATTCATAATTTTATTTCTTCATCTAAAGGACCAAAACACACATATGCATGATCTAAAGCTGGCAGCGGGGGTTTGCTCTGACAATACTAAATTTATTCGAAGATGTTAAGCACTTAATTCGAGTTCAACTGCTTAATCTACTACTAAAAGATGCAAAAAGAATGCAAGCTTGCTTAAATGACATTATAAGCAGGAAAGTAAAATAATTTAAAGGTAGCACATTAAATTATGTTGTCATGTAATCATTTTAGAATGTTGTGTACAATGCTTAGGCTGTCCCAAAGTATATAAAGCATATAAATTATTAGGCTGATTGAACTAAAACAACAGGAACATACTATTTAGGAATACATAAATCAGTATCATTTTCTTTTTGTATATGTTACCTATTGAATTTATATGTTTACATTTACATGTATAGAAGTTTAATCAGGACATAACAGTTACAAAGTACGTAGATTTAGAAATATATACATATATAATACAAAACTGAAAGTTAATTATAAAGTGGATCTCTACAAGTTCCCATCTATTATATCCTCGCGTCTTGCTGGCTCAAAAGTGACCTATGATTCCTGCAAAATACACTCAAATTGATTTAGTTTGAAAACTGTAACTGTGCGCAGGCTCATTTCGACCCCCTCATTTCAAATGGTGATATGATAATTTTCTTATTTTAACCTTTTTTGGGTGGTTATATTTTAATAGATGTTGTTGGTTGATGTTGGTATAGTGGTTGAAAACTCATCCAGATTTGGAGAAGAATATTTTTCATACAGGTTATACAATGATCTAGGTTGAAGAACGATGATAAAGGTACCAAATAAAGTTTCCGCTCTCATTATCGGTTGGTTCCATTTTGTATTCCAAAGTTAATGCTGACTTGAGATTGTGATTTTATTTCCTGTAGTTTATGTTTCTCGGAGATATTGATGAAGAATGCTTGGATATATATGCACAATTCCATATCATTAATTTTGCAGTTCGGTATATAAGAACATAGTATCTCAAAGGTATATCCTCTGTTTTAAAACGGTACATGTGCAAGTCTTGAGAGCATGCATATACGTATTTTGAGTTCGATTGAAATATGCATAGATTCAAAAGCTTTTGGAATTTAATTTTTTTCGAATGTGTTTGGATTTTAGGCACCTTGAAGTTCTCAGAGTATGAAAGCACATCCATCTGAGCATCTATGTCCACAGGTTGAATAATATAATGATGGATGCCGGTTTTATGTTTGTTTTACATATGGGTTGAGTTTGTTTTTCTACAAAATCACTGAAGCCTTCAAAACGCAGAAATACACACCACACTGGGACATTCCCTGAAATTCGTAATAACACAGTGCAGAAACAACCGCGGAACAAGAATATACTATTAGGAAGATACGGGTAAAATAAATGTACACACTTAACTGATCATGATTGTAAGAGAACATTAAGTGTATGCTAATTTATTCATGTTCTCGACAAAATAAGTCCACAGGGCCAATTAATAACAAGAATCCATAGTTGATGAATATATTAATATAAACATACTGTTGGCCCAAGTACTTGTTAGAAATCACTAGCTACCAATCCAAATTTTCCAGTACCATGACATGAACCCCTGACATAGCAGAATCACTTTCAAAAAACACATACATAGGATTCACATATAATAAATAGTACATACATATAGCAATAAGCAATGGATAATGAGCTTGGTGTACATCATAGGAAACCCTGCAAAAGTTAGATGCAGTGTAAGCAAATCTATGAAAATAATTCACTAATATGCTTACTCTACAATATAAATTTGAACAGCCAACTCCTTCGGTCCTTGCATTTGTTTTTTAAATAATAATGGTACTTTAAATGATTTATTTTAATAAATTAATTTAATAATTTATGATTTATTTATTACACCCACTTTTTTTTTTTATTTTAATGAACATTCTGATATAATGATATATTTTGAACTTATATTTGTTTTTCGTTTCTTCAATTCATTAATAGTTTAGAGCTGCAAAAAACTAAACATTAAGAGAATACTGATTCTATTTGATATATAATAAAAATGTATTTATGCACTTTTGAGTGATTCATACAATACATTTATAATATGTTCTTAACCTTCAGTTGGTTTACATGTACAATTTATATTATAAATTGATTTAATATTTTTTAGTTACTTTCATTTTCTCTTAAACGACGCTACATTTTTTCACTAAAATCTGATTTAAAATAAGTTTTAAGAAATAATTTTATATTATATTAAAACCATTAACGATCGGTTTTTCCCACCGTTATGCGGTTATACTAGTTAGTCTTTCTATAGACGCAACTTCAACTTGGCACTTATCAATTTGTGTTTTTCCTTTTTTGTACTTACGTAATATTAATAGGCTACATATATGTTAGATTTAACTGAGGTAAAAATCATCACATATGGTGTATTGGTTTCTCTTTCACTTTTAAACACTAATTTCTGTTCTCACATGCCTTTTTTCAATACTTTTACTTCTATCATGATTTTTCCTATTTATTTATATTTCTATGCATGTTAATAAAGTGAAAAAATCATTATTTAAATTATCAAGGTCTCAAGTATCCCTTGTGAAATCTAAGTCCGTTTTTTCCAATTCATGCAGCAGCAGGTTGTATGAAAATATAGAATTATGGTTACATATGATTATAAACAAGAAAAAAAATGTTTGATCTTCACTACTGTATTGTTTATCTAATTCTTGCAAACATTATCAAGCAAATTAATATGCATAGGGATGATGAAGATCATATCAGTAGAAACTATGTACAGTTATGCAATTCAATATTGTAGATTATTTTTGAAAAGTCAAGAGATTATTTTATAAATGGAGCTAATAAGACAATGTTTGGTACTGACTATTATTTTTACAATGCCAACTCGGAACTTTTGGTGGTTTATTTTGAAGAATCCTCATTGTAACATGAAATTTTATGACATATGTAAATTATTATTGAAGTCAACCAAGTTGTAGTATGTACATATAAGGCATATAGAAATAAATTGTATCAGGTTATTCATATCCTGACACGTTAAAATTTTATAAACTGACATAATAATGAAATAGTTAAGTTGGAATATATGGAATGATCAGAATGCCTACACATATATATACATGTAGATGTAGGTCTGAGTTGGTTTAACATGATTATTTAACAAACAGATGCATACAGTCGCATTTTAGTATACAATTATATGCAAACAACAATTTACCAAGCAAATAGTGCATGCAATTTTTTTACAGGTAACTTTATGTAAATCCACATTTTCCTTGACAAGAAACTGAATGCTACGAATATTTGTTCCCATAATAATCTGGAACACCATAAGGACACAAGCCCTACACATTGGCCAAGACCAAGACAAACGGACTCTCTCTGCACATGGCCATTTTTGAACTCTTGCACTATGTACTTCCTTTTTTACTTCTATTCAATTATTACGATTGCTGATTGCTTTTATATTTTGGTGCTAGACAGCGAAGGTCCACATTGTTTCGTGGGAATTAGAATTGCCATGTAAGGGAGAAGAACCAATGTTTTTGCCTCACTCAAAATAATTGATATTCTTACTGTTGGCAAACATACATAAAGGTACATATATAGCATGTACTGAAATTTGTTGTGGACAAATATGGAACCATTGTGTTAAAGATCGTGTCTAGGCGCTACTTTATATTATGAAGTATTTCCTATTTGGAAAAAAATTCTGATTTTGAAGTGGGCCCAATAGGATTTTTGTGTAATAAGATTGCAAAGGTGATGAAGTTAAGGATTTGGAAAGGCAGCTTTGTACAAATAGAATAATAACTGAGGTTGCCTTTTGACAACGTTTAGACAATATTGTTATCTATTTTTATTAATTTTTTATTTGCTGACATGCTTTTTATATTAAACTTTGTCCAAATAGAATGCATCTTGCCTCAGTCTAGTTTTAACAAATGATGTTGTTAAAACCATGCAACTTATAACCTCCAAGATAGCTTATCCAAGTCCAAGAATGCCCAAGACACTTGGTGCACAAAGACATGCTTATTTGTCGTATATAAGTTTACTGTTGCATATGTTAACTAGTTGGTTTTTTCTGCAATTTCAGGCTAAATTGCACGGAGAGGTGGCAAAGGTTTTGCGGTGGGCATGGCTTTGGGGAGTTCTGAGTTCTTATTGAAACTATAATAGTCACATAATTATTTTTATGTTTTCCCTTCTTTTTCATTGTCTTCCAGTTGGCACTCCTCGAAGAAATTAGCAACAAACTGATGGATGAAAACTTCTGCCTTTTACATAATTTGTTAATTGCTTAACTTCTTCTCAAATGTTATGTCCAAACTTATGTTTTCATTTTTTATCCTCTTTCTATGTAATGGAAAGCAACACGTACTACAATGAAAAGGCTGTGTTTGTTGATAATCCCTGGAGGACATGTGAAGAAGGGTGAGGAAGAGTAAGTTTACAAATATTATTGATATGTTATGATATTAGGTTAACATAGGGCATTAAAACAATTTTTTTTGGTACTTGACTAGGCCACTCAATACGTTTGGGCCGGTCCTGAAATCAAGTTAGGATACCCATAAAAAAAGGAGTAGTAGCAAGGCTATTGCTTGAAGAGGGAGCTGCTGCTAATAGCTTGGCCTAGATGCGCATGTTGTGTTGTGCAAGTTAATGAGTGTGTATTTGCTTGTACTATGCAAGTATATGCATCAATCATGATAGTTCAGCTATAACATGAACCTTTTTTTGCTGTTTGATGTGTTGTTTGAACATGGTTTGCAAGTTAATGAGTGTATATTTACCCTTGTTCATTGTGTGGCAGCAATAGATGCGGCTGTGTCAGATAAGTTTTCCAGAATGAGAGCACAGAGCGGATTAGGATTGACGCAGAGGGAGAGCGTGAGCAAGCTAATTGCTAAAGACTTGGGGAACAACAGACAATGTTTGCACAACAACACAAAGAAGACAAAGAAAACTTTCAAGTACAAATGAAACAAGTGATGGCAATGCTTCAGAGAAATGATGAATCTGATTATGAAGATCCTTCGCCATCATCATCTTCATGAGTTACTCAGGTATAGTAGCTGGATATATTTTGTTGATGCTTCTTTTATGTAGTTTTTTTTCCTATGGGTATTATGAGTAAGGATGATGTTTTTGTATGGAATACCACTAGCAATAGTTGAATAGTTTTGTTAGTTATAATTCAGTCTAGTGTATGTATGAATTGATAGATGATTGTGGACGGTATTGTTTTTTGTATGGAATATAGCTCTAATAAAAAAATATTGTTGTGATAAAAAACTAACGATTGCATTTCCTTTTTTTTAATGTCGCTCATTTTATGTGCATGTGTGTGTATACACACACACAACTATCGATTGGTAGCAATGGCTGGAAAAATAACAAATAAAAAACAATATATAACCAAAGTTGAAAGGGAATACCGACGGAATATTTATCAAAATTGACACTAAACCGTTTCTAAGAAGAAACTGATATTTGAAAAATAGCGACGCTTTACCGACGGATAACTAGAATGCAAAAATATTTGTTATATATTTCCGTCAGTAATCCTTTGCTAAATTATGTGCATTTAGAGACGGAAAAATATTTACTGATTTTATTGTGTTATATATATCCATCGGTAAAACGTCGGTGAAATATTTTTAAATGAAATGATAATATATCAGAAAACGACGGTAAAGTGACAGAGAATCGATGTTAAATTCCATCGCAAAATCGTGCCTAAAATACCAACGTGTTTTTTAGCGATAGCCGTGTTCTACTGCAAATCTGTCGCTAACAGGCCTTTAGCGAGGGTTTAGCGACGGATTTTTTCACTGCAAAATCAGTGTTTTCTTGTAGTGCATGGGGTTTAATGGTGATGCTTTGGTTGAATCAAACCTGAAGTGGAATAAACTTATTTCTCAAATCAAAACAAGGTCAAAAACCAAGAATGCAAAAGAAGAGATTGGAATACATGGTAGTGTTATAACTGGTGATATTTCTAAAAAATAGGTCTCTCATATTTTTTTGTTGCCAGAGTTATTTATGCTTCTTCTATTGTCCTTCATGTTGTTGCAACCTATTTTTTTCTAGTATTTTTGGGTTTACTCCTTCTCTGCTTGGTTGGTTTACCAGTTTTATTGGTTTTTGTTTTTCTGCTGATGTTCTTGGAGTTTTTGGTGGTGGTTTTTGCTATTCTGTTGAGATTTATGGGCTTTGCTACCTGATGGTTTTACTGTTTAGAAGCTTGGTTTGGTAGAGGATTTAGTTGTCTGTTAGTGATTTGTGTCTGGATCTTTGTATGTAGTGGACCCTTTCTTGGTTCATCTGGTGTTATCTTGGAGCTATCTTCCCTGGTTGTTTGTTTAGCTCAGGAGTTTGGTTCTTTGGTGTGAGGCATGCTGCTATTTGATTTTACCTTTTGTTGTGTATGTCTAGTGTGATTGTATTTTGTTTTTGGTCTGGTTTGAGTTCGTGTTGCCTTTAGTTTTGTGTAGTATTCGTTTCATGTTAGCGTTATTTGTTGCCAACTCAAACCTTTTTTATACTCTCTATTTTGTAATGAAGTGCCTTTTTGTTTCAAAAAATAACCATAGATAAAAAAATTGGGCTTTTGGATACTTACCATTAAATACATACAATTATATAATATATGGTTATATAAATTTAAACCGAACTAGAAATCATATTCTTTGTTCTATAGCTAACAAGATGCATTCATGTTCTCTCTTTTGTTTTTACATGGACTTGATTTTTCCATAACAACTGCTTTACTTTGGAATTTCACCAATTTCTTTGCAGGCTTACATTTTTGATCTAAATTGGAGCAATGTTGGAAGGTAAGGTACTCCTCTTACTCTAGACATAATTATTTATACAAATTAATGGTTAGGTTTTCAATGTTAAATATATTTGTTGCCCATTTGTTCTCACTCATTTTGTAAATCATGCGTTTCTATTTATTTCTGTTCTCATTTGTTGATTTCATAGGTCAATATATTCCCATTTAACTAGGTGACTTAAATTTAATTCATTTCTTCTAAGTTGCTAATTTATGCTTTCATACCAATTTTGTATTACTGAATTAATGCCAATTCAAAATACTTTCCTTTTAACTTATTATTCATTGCATAGGAATTTTTTAATTCATGCATTTTTGGTAATAAATTTTCCTTTTACAAATGATAGTTTCTGTTTTTATACTGACTGTTTGCACGTGATATGATTTAAACTGTGCATAACTTTAACAACCATAAAAAAAAATATTTAAAGTGTGGTTTACTCAAAAAATTAAAATCATTTAATGAAATTTAAACCAAATGAAAATAAATTAATTTGTTGCACTTTCTAATTTACATGTTTATTTATTAAACTTATGCCCTATACAATTTGATTGTTATATACAAATGCAAAATTTGTATCGATGGTCTACTTTTGTTGCAAAATTAGCTCTCCTTTTGCTTCAGCACCATAACTTCAGGTTGTAAACCATTGCTGCTCAACAACATAAAAAATCATACATTCATAGCATTTTTCAAAAAAAAAAAATTTTGATTAATTTGCACATTATTCCTTATATTATTTTTTAGTGCAACAATTTTTTTAATGTACTATATGTGGTAACCATTTTTACTTGCACACTTAATAGGTCCTATGTCAATACCATTTATGTTTTCTGTTTTTTTAATACTATTTGATTTAAAGTGTAGACAATATTATATAACATAAAAAATTAGGGAAATAAAAGTGTACGTGAAAAAATTGGTTAGTTGTGTTTTTTTTATAGATTTGCTTTTTATATACAACTAACATTTAATTTATATCCCAATTGAATTTTATTTTTCAATTGTTTTGTTAGGTCTTTTATTATTTTATTAATCTTACTTAATTTGTTAACCATTAGTTGCACTATTTGTTTGCCTATGATATCATTGGTTACTCATTTAACTTATGTTCAATTTAAAAAAAAGAATCCATCACTTAGTAACATCTTAACCACTTTGAAAATTTGAATATAATTTTTGCATCAATGATGTGTTTTCATTGCACATTTATAATTTACTACCTTAATTTCATTTAATAAACCATTTATGCTATAAAACTTGGTAAATCATGTATTCGTTTCAATTTTCTACGATTGATTTTATCCTGTTGCATATTACCTTCCTTTTCGTTATAGAAAAATAATTACTATATTCTAATATGATATACGTACTAATCTTTAATGCTTACTAGTTTAATAAATCCAATGCTTATGTTGAGTCATAGTTTTGATTCATGACACAAGGAACAACAAGTACGACGACAAAAAGAGAATATCAACAACTAAATCTCAAGCTAGTATATACAAGACGAATATTGAGTCTTGAGTCATAGGTTAAAACTTATTAAAATCTTTCCTCAAAGAGTAGGTGTGTATATATTTCAGTTCTTTATACACACACACATATACACATTCACACACATACACACACACACACACTATGGGATTTGTCCATACTGCACAAAATTGCCAGGTCAGTTGACTGACCTGCACAATTTTGTGCAATATGCACAAATGTACACACATACGTGCGCGCACACACACACACGCACACACACATATATATATATATTAGTTTGAATATTCAGTTGACTGACTTAGAACTTTAGTCGACTGAATTTCTACAATGACTATATTTTCTGAAAAGTCCCCACTTTTCGTGAAGAGAACTTATATCAAAAGATTTAGACCACTTTTCATCAAATCTCTTTGCCATAAGTTACAAATATTAAACCACTATATATAGGTGATCAAACATAAAGAACTCAACTTTCTCACTTCTGATCCGATCTATATACATGCTTCTAATACTCTATTATCTGCATTTTGAAAATTGCTTGAACGCACTTTCATACTCTACATTCAAGCAATATCTTTCTTCCTTATCTTCGTATACTTAAACTATATATACGTATACTCGAGGAGAAGATTGAAGGAAATGTGTACTGTAAAGAGACAATCCGTGTTATCAAGGAACACAAAAAGTCTACAAAGTTTCTTTTTATTGTATGAAGTCCTGTTCTGCAGCTCAGGCACGTGAAGTCTTCTTTGGCTGTTGAGGCGAAATCTTATTTTGTTGCTCAGGTTCTTATTATGCTGCTCAAGTGTTGTAAAGACCTATTAGGGCTGGACATAGGATGGTACTCTGAACAATATAAAATTTCCTGGTGTCGTTTACTTTTATTTACTACATTTACTTTACTTATCTACGATATCAATTAATTTGTTTTTTTTCTCATTTTATATTTACTTCATAGCTATATCAAGTAAATTATATGACACTATCTAGTCGTTTGCATATACACTATTACTCGATCCTACTATCATAGTTTTTTTAATATTTGGTAACAAAGCAAGTGTAACGACCAACATTTTACATATCAGAGGATCGTAAAATATTTTTATTTAATTCTCCAAGGGTCGGATAATTATCATATTTTGATATGTTGTTCATAGGGGTCTGAGACATGTCCATGATTTTTTACCAATTTTCTTGTGACCATTTTGCCCCCTTTTGTTTTTGTTTAGGGCATATCTTTTGAATGGGATCAAATCAGCTGTTGGAATCAATTTCATTGGAACAAAAATGGTGTTGCCAATTCCGTAGAGTGGTCACATTAAAGATATGGTTCAGCGGTTTGGGAGGAATCGCTGTTTTAGTGCTACACATTTTCTGGACAAACTAATTAGTCATTAGTGGACTGATTAGTGAGGCCCATTACGGTAAAATTGTCCCTCCGCAAAAAATGATTCTAGGGCTATTGGCTATAAATAGAAGGATAGAGGCAAGGAGAATTGTTTAGTTTCTTTATTTCTCTATTTGGTTGGAGTTTATGATTGTCCCTACTCCATCAAATACCTCTGCACTTCATTATAATTCATAGATCCACATTAGAACATTGAAGACCAACATCAAAGAAAGGTAGATCACATCAAAGTGACTGATTCAGAGGTCGTTCTTCACTGTCTGGATTAGAGATTCATCATTTTCAAGCTATTTTGTGGATTTGGTGAGTGATAAGTATCTCTCACATGGATTCAATGAAGTACAGGTTGTTTGATCTTAATTTTCATATTTCAAGTTGTTCTCACCAAGATCTAATCGAGGTAAGTATATACTCAATTCAAATTACCACAGGATCTAATCTAGTAAGATTATAACGGTAAATTCATATGTTAATTCATGTGTTTATGCAAGTTTAGATCCATTTATTAATTTGTTCATCATTTTATCATGATTTGGTGAAATTCACATGATTGTATGTTGATTATTGATGTGCTAACGTTTTTGATGGTTGATTTGGTGTGATATTGTTGGTTTGGATGAAATTGGTCGATTTCGATGAGTTGCATGCATAAAAGTTTGCAATTGTATGGATCTACAGTTGGATGGATCGACAATTGGATGGATATGCAATTGGACGGAGCTGCAGTTGGATGGATCGACATTTGGATGGATCGGCAGTTGGATGGATCTGCAGTTGAATGGATCTGCAGTTGGATGGATCTGCAGTTGGATGGATCAGTAGTTGGATGGATCTGCAGTTGGATGGATCTGCAGTTGGATGGATCGGCAGTTGGATTAATTTCCAGTTGGATGGATCTACAGTTGGATGGATCGTCATTTGGATGGATTATAGTTGGATGAATTGGCAGCTGGGTGTATCTGTAGTTGGATGGATCTATGACCAGTCCAGTGATGGATCTATAACGTCTCGCGAATCCATACTATCTGAGTTGACTAAAACAACACACATCCAACCGAAATTGCATAGAAATACGAGTCATTAGGGTTAAAGAAATAGAAATAGATAGACGACAGAACAAAAGAAAACATTAGAATCTCACAGTGGAAATAAACAAAATATAATATATAACATAACCTTTGAAATACAAATCTGTATTGTATATACAATATCAGAGTACAACACACATATATCACAGCGGAAATAACTCTAAATAACTAACAGTAAATCCTACCGCTTCAAGCTCCTCTAATTGTATCTGTAAAATCCTGAAACACTTGACTGCCCGTACAAATTTGGGTACCCAAGAGTTTAGGGTTAAACAAACAAAATAAACTCTGGTTCAGTCATGGGACTGATGTGAGTAAACTCTAACCATATTGTTTAACTTTGAATTTTTTTTTGAAAGAAAGTGTAATCGTAAGACCGATCCACACATAAATACAAATGGTTTTTATCCTATGATAACCAAAATATTTTTAATATCAAAATCCAATGATATTATAATAACGTCTAATCAAATAAATAACCATCTAGTAGAATGCTTGCATCTCACGCTCTACATACATAGTATAAAATCAAAAACCGCAGGGCGCTTATTGGAGATTGGATTCCAACTATGACAAGGTATGGGATCACCTTCCAATCAGTGTACTCTAGAGGGGATACGCTGAAGTTCAACAAGAACATCTTGCAACCTGGCCACACATGAGCGTTACTCATTTAGCTTGAGTAGACCGAATGTATTATCACCCACAGTTGTCTACCGTCCAACATAATCTGTAACACCCCACGTCCATTAATGTCACTCACAAAGGGAATGCATTAACTTCCATGGAGGTTATAAGTGAATATAGAACAGAAAAATTACAACAAGACAGATAATAAATAGTACTTGGAAATCTAAAACTTCATTTTATTGCAGCGGAAATTAAACATGTTTGTTACATCATAAAACCATAGATCATAACCAAGTACAATATCCATCTTCATAAAAACAAAATACATAATCCCATTACATAAATAGCCATTAAAAAGATAACAAGCTGGACTTTACTTCAACAGTCCAAGCTTTCCAAAGAGAGATGAAGCAATTCAATCAAACTCCACTAGAGCTGGGCCCAACCTGAGGACCTGGAGGGGGAAAAAGGATAAAAATAGAGGGGGGTCAGACATAAAGTCTGGCGAGTATGATAATTCTAACAATACTATTATCAAAATAACTAGACTAAGGCATAAGCTGGAAGACAAGTAAATGTCTATGAACTCTTAGGAAGATAAAGATAGCATTTAAGATAACGTTAAAGATAACGGTAAAGGCACACCTAATTACTAACGAATGATTACTACACTGCACCACACCAGTCACCCTATTGTTTGATCCCACTTGCTTCACACATAAACTTTATAAATAGCCTTACGTACCCCTAGCTGACTACATAGGTGCCGTCTGCCCCTATCTCCACTAGGTGTACTCCACTACCCACTTGCGATCGGCTCCCTACTCGTAGATACCCGTGTTGGCCCCACAATGGGGTGTATCACTCCCCTAAAGTGGCAACCCGATACAACTGAGAATGCACGGCTTATACCTACACGATGCAACAACGTCTTACCTACCAGCCCAGGTCCACACACGCATATGAAACCCGTTGGACTTGCGTTGCCACCGCTCCCCGTTTTGGCCTCTTATAGTCAAACTCAGTATGCGTGTCCCGTCCTCGACTTGGGTCGAGCCCACAAAGATACGTTTGGGATACTGGTTGAAATGGGCCCCCACAAGCTACCCACCTAAGCTTGTCACTAGTATATCCCACTTAACCCTCTTAGTCATGTTCATTTACATGTGTGTTTGGTTAAGTCTTACTAATCGTATTTCACAAGCCACTAAGGGCACCCCCTAGATTCCTCATGCCACCCAAGGCACCTACTTAACCCCCATGTCTCACCTTACATGTTTATCTGGTTAAATATTTCTTAATTCATTCAGGCCATAACCTCATAAAGACCTCTCACATTAGACTGGCATTTATGGCAGCTGGATTTGCCGGGCGGGTCCGGGCAGTCTTACACCATAAAAGAGTCTAACCTCGTGTCTTTACAACCATTATGCTTTAGTTTAGGCCTAGGACCTCTCACATTGGGCTGACATTTGTGACCACTGGATTTGCCGGGCGGGTCCGGGCAGGTTTACGTCACAAACGAGTCCAACCTCGTGTCCTAAGCATTGATTAACACTTAAAATCTTTTACCCCAGTTTTAATAATTCCCTATTCAAATTATTAATTAAGTCAACTTTTAATGATGTCCATAATTGACTCAATTATGGTCATCCACTTATGGCATGCAAAATCATATCAATTGCACCCCAACTTTTTAATATTAAATCCTTAATATTACCCCTATCCCACGTTTATACGTTCGCTTATTCAACGCATAATATAGGCTAGACTTGTATAGTCTAACACCTAGCACAAAGATAAATTATCACAACATGTAGACAACTAAAATAAATCTAATCATAATAGGGGTGAAACTTGCATAAACTACACATGTTAAGGATCAAAAGGTGTCAACTTGTTAAATGTCTCAATTTACATGATATGATCATAGCCGAAATCTATACATAAACTTGCATATGGGGTTTTTAGGCAACCTAATGATGGTGTTAACTAGCATAGGATATCACATATGTCACAGCATAATTCTAGATGTCATAATAGATGTCTAGGCATATGTTCATAACTTTTCTAATCAATCTAACTTGCATATGTGACTTGTCATATAGATCAACATAACCCAAACATGATGATTTAATTAATATGAACTAACTAGCATAGATGGTAACATCATGGCCTTTTTAACATGTATGATTCATCACAACTTAGCGTAGTAACTTTCAACATACATAACATCATCATAGCATGATTTACAACATATAAGATATCATCATCACATAACATTGGATTTACAATATACATGATAGCAAAAGGGGTTTACAACAACATATATGATAATTGACATCATCTACTCATAATCCATTCATAACTCAACCTAATTAAAATGATAATAATCTTGTTAAGATCATCATACTCACAATTTAGAGAAGAAAAGAGAGAGTTTTGCTTTGCTTTAGGGTTGAGAGAATTAGAATTGAATTTGCTTTTCTTCTTTCTTAGTTGGCGGCGGCTCCATTGATTTCCATGGCGATGGTATGACGGTAACTATTCTATTTTAATTATGTTTAGGGTTAGCATTAGGATGTATTTATAGGTGTAGGAAGTTATTTAGGACCATTAGATTAACCCTGAACCATGAGAACCAATCAAATGCAAAATCTGCATTTGAGCGAATCGGCCCACGGGTTGACAGCCAAACACCCTGGATTAACCCCTAGTCGACCCAGCGAGGCTCGGGTCGACCTTAAAAATGGGCCGGTTCGGTTATTTCCCCTCCCAATTCACTGTTTTGAACTTTTTCGCATATTTATTTATTTAATTTTTAATTTATATATATATATATATCAATATATATATATATATATTTCTCTACGCAACCCATTTCACTTAATTCTTTTCTAAAAATTAAATATACTTTAAATTGTGAATTTTAATGTTATAAAATTACGGGGTGTTACATTCTCCCCTCCTTAAAGGATTTCGTCCCCGAAATCTCCAAGTCAAGAAGAATGTATATCCTACCATCTAATCGTCCATCTACTCAACCATCAAACACCAGCATCCATTGTCCTTAAAAGACTTCTAATGCGTTAATGTTTATATGCACAGTGTGTGTATATGTCCATATCTAATGCAAAATTAGGCGGTCTAATGATTCAGTCGACCTCCTTAGTGCAATTCATGATAGTGCCATGCGTCCAATATGTATGCAAAAGATTCCTAATGATACATATTAATTCTATATGCGTGCACAACCATCCACCCGAATGCAGCAACTATATGATAATACAACCATTATACATCCATTTTACTAAATACATCCATATATATGCAATATGCAATATGAAGTGACTGAGCCGATCTGGTGCCTAATAGTGTGTGTATATGCATCCACGAGCAACCACTAGCAAACACTTGCATCCACTTTGCATCCACCATACATAACATGTCTCAAACACATGTTTCAACCATAGGATTATCCTAACTAAAGGTCAAAGATACTAGCGAGAGGATATACTAAAGATAAGATAAGTACAAGCTAAGCGATAAAGGAGAAATTAAAAGACATACCCTCAAAAAGAAAAGGGTAACGTGAACGCATCTTCTCTTCTGTCTTCCAAGTAGCGTTGCTCTCATCATCTCCCCATTGTACTTTGACTAGTCTGACCTCTCGATTCCTCAACCTCTTGATCTCCGACCCAAGAACGCGCGTAGGAGCTCGTCGAATTGTCGCATCACGCTCTATCTCCACCTCTCTAAGAAAGCTCGGCTCTACCACTTCCGCGGTCTCGTGCAAGCACTTCCTCAAATGTGACACATGGAATACGTCGTGTACACCACTAAGTCTCTCGGGCAACTCCACTCTATACGCCATCTGTCCAATTTTCTCCTTAATAGGAAATGGCCCTACAAACCTTGGTGCTAATTTCCCAACGGACCCAAAGCGAACAACGTTCCGTAATGGAGACACTTTGACAAAGACCATGTCCCCAACTTCAAACTCGAGATCTGTCCTCCTCTTATCCGCATAAGATTTCTGCCTATCTTGCGCTGCTTTCATCCTCCTTCGAATCAAGTCGATCTTTTCCGAAGTCTCCCCAATCATATCGGGCCCAAGTAAGATCTTATCCGTAGATTCCCACCAACATGTAGGTGAACAACAAGGTCGTCCATAAAGAGCTTCGAATGGTGCCATACCAATGCTGGACTGAAAGCTATTATTATATGCGAACTCAACCAATGGAAGATACTCTTCCCATGTACCCCCAAAGTCTAGGATACACAGCCTCAAAAGATCCTCTAGAATGCGATTCATCCTCTCGGTCTGGCCGGCCGTCCGAGGATGATATGCGGTGCTCAAACATAACTGAGTCCCTACCGCCTCTTTTAAGCTTCTCCAAAATTCGCTAGTGAAAATAGGATCGCGGTCGCTCACTATGCTAGAAGGAACACCGTGCAAACGAACTATCTCTCGAACGTATACAGAAGCTAACCATGGAGCAGTCCTCTTACTCTTCATGGGAATAAAATGGGCGCTCTTAGTAAGTCTATCTACTATAACCCAAATTCCCGTATTACCCTTCCTCGATCGCGGTAATCCATCCACAAAATCCATCGAGACACTCTCCCACTTCCATAGTGGAACCTCCAATGGGTGAAGCAACCCACCGGGTTTCTTTTGCTCCGCCTTTACTTGTTGGCACACCAAGCATCTAGCGACATACTCGGCCACGTCTTTCTTCATGCCGGCCCAAAAGTAAACTCTCTTCATATCTTTGTACATCTTGTCCCCGCCGGGATGAATGGTCATCTTCGAACGATGTGCTTCGTCAAGAATAGTCTTCCTTAGGTCATTGTCTTTTGGTACACAAAGTCTACCGTCCCTACGTAACCAACCCTTATCGTCTAGGGTATACCTACGGAGATGGCTTGATGACTCCCCTCCTTTGAGCTTTTCTACTAACTCAACTAACTATGAGTCGTCTCGCTGTGCCTCGCCAATCCGTCCCAAAAGCGTAGGTCTGACCTCCAAGGATGCTAGCAAACCGGGTACGAAGTCAACGGAAGGTCTAAAGTCAAACATCGAAATGAATTCTAAACTTTGTCGCTCAACAAACAAAGGACTTAAGGATAATCTTTTTCTACTTTAGGCATCGACCACCACGTTACCCTTGCCAGGGGTATATGCTATCTCAAAGTCGTAGGACGCCAAGAACTCCATCCACCTTTGCTGCCTTAAGTTCAAGTCCTTTTGAGAGAATAGGTATTTTAAAGATTTGTGGTTAGTGAATAGTTCGAATTTCTCGCCAAGAAGATAATGACGCCAAGACTTAAGCGCGAAAACAATAGCGGCCAACTCTAGGTCATGTATAGGATAATTTTTCTCATGCGCTCTCAACTGCCTTCCACCATAGGCTATTACCCTACCCTCTTGCATTAAGACTGCGCCTAGTCCTGTCCCACAAGCGTCAGTATAAACGGTAAACGGCTTACTCCCGTCTGGCAATACTAAGACTGGGGCTGAAGTCAAAGCTCTCTTCAAACGTTGGAACGAATCATCACAATCTACGTCCCATGTGAAAACTAGGTTTTTCTTCGTCAAGCGTGTCAGTTGAGCTGATATCTTTGCGAAGTCTTTGATAAACTTCCTATAGTAGCCAGCCAACCCCAAGAAACTTCTCACTTCGGTAGCATTTTTAGGAACCTTCCAATCTTGGATGGCCACCACCTTCGCGGGATCCACGGCTATCCCTTCTTTGGAAACCACGTGCCCCAAGAACCGTACTTCCTTCCTCCAGAAGTGACACTTAGAAAATTTAGCCTTAAGGCTATGCGCTCGTAGGGTCTCCAACACTTCCCTAAAATGTAGGGCATGCTCTTCTTCATCCTTAGAAAAGATCAAGATGTCATCTACAAAGACTACCACGAATTTGTTAAGGTACTCCCTAAACACCCTACTCATCAAATCAACAAAATATGCTGGGGCGTTTGTCAAACCGAAGGGCATCACTAGCCATTCATAGAAACCGTCCGGAGCCCTAAAGGCAGTCTTGTCTATGCTATCCTCAGCCACTCTCAACTGATGGAACCCAGTGGCTAAGTCCAACTGCGAAAACACTGAGGCGCCAACTAACTGATCGAAGAGATCGTCAATCCTCGGCAGTGGGTGTTTGTTCTTCTTAGTAAGTTTATTAAGTTCTCTATAGTCCACACACAGTCTAAGGGACCCATCCTCCTTCGTGGTAAATACTACTGGAGCACCCCACTCCGATATACTTCGTCTTATGAACCCCTTCAAAAGCAACTCCTTCACAACCGAGTTCCCTCCTTTCACGTGGAGCCATGTGGTGTACTGGCAAAGATACTGGTTTCACATTATCCACAAGATATATTCGAAAATCTATCTCCCGCTTCGGAGGCAAGCCCTTCACCTCCTCAAACACGTCCGAATATTCTTGGACCACTCTAACAGATCGTAGATTTTCCTCAGACGCGTCAAGCGATTCTAGATAACTTAGCATAACCGAATTTATAGGATTACAAAAGATTTCGAGAGTGTTGCCAAGGCGAGTCACGAGCCTAACTACTCTCCTTTCACAATCAAGAACGACCACATTTCTGGATAACCAATCCATTCCTAAATTTAGCCCATAGCCCTTAAAGCCCAACACATAAGCATCACATCTAAACTCAACTCTAAGTATAGAAATTTTCAAATCCAAACACATCATAGACAAATAAGCTGAGCCCCCAATTGGATTCGAAACAACTAAGGGGTCCTATACTAAACTGGTGTTTAAGTGCAGTGATTCAACTAATGACGTAGAGATAAACGAATGCGATGCGCCCAAATCGAATAAGGTACGGACATGATGATCAAACAGAAAAACTAAGCTTTCAATAGAAATGGTTCTACCTCGTTCTTGCAGCGGTGGGGCCGCGAGAGCCTGAACTTGTCCCCTAGCCTGCCCTGGTGCCATAAGAGCCTGCACCTGTCCTCCCGAGGTAGCTCCTGCCCTCTGCCCCTTCTTTGGGCAGTCCTTCACTAAATGTCCCGCATCGCCACAATGAAAACAGCCTGTCTTCTTTTTCTTTCGGCAATCCTTGCTGAGATGGCCTGGGGTTCCACAGTTAAAACATTTCTTCTTTCCCTTGCCATTATTGTCTTTTCCACCCTTCTTGTTTTGCTGTTGTGGTTTCTTCTGATCCCCCTTCTTCTCGGGTGCCTTATCAGCTTTAGCGCTTTTCTCCTCATGCATGAGCACCATTTCTACTAACTTCTGAAAGGTGGCCCCCATCGGGATGTGGGTCATAGCCAACCCTTGCAATGGTTCATTCAAGCCATTCACGAACCTTAGAGCCTTCTTCTCCGGCATGTTTACTAAGTCCAAGGCAAACCTTGCTAACTGATTAAATTTATTGACATATTCTTTCACTGATGAGCTTCCTTGCTTCAATGTCAAGAACCTTTCCATATATAGATTTTCTCCCGCCCTTGAGAGAAACTTCGCCTCGAACCTACGTCTGAAATCCGCCCAAGAGTCAACAGGACGCTCCCCATTAGTGACCTCCCACCAAAACAAGGCCTCTCCCTTCATCAACCAAGCTGCTAATCGAACTCTCCTCCCTTCTTCTACTTCAAAGATTTCTAGCAATTCTTCCACCTCCTTTAGCCAATCTCTAGCTTCTACAAACGTTTCTGACCCTTGAAATGGTTTTCCACCCATAGCCTTGAATTCCTTGCACGTCTTTGCAAAAGTATCTACGCGAGGAGGAGGAGGAGGGACGAGTGCAACTGGTGGTGGAGGAACATTGGTTGGACCCGCAGCGGCCCTAGCCTCTAACAACCTCCTATACCATCCTGGTATCGCTACCCCGTCAGGTAGGTTAAGATCTTCAGCCATGCTGAAACGAAAAAGGAAAGATTCAAAATGGAGAATTCGAAAGATAAAGATATGTGGCTATTGGGGATTATGTTTTTTTTTCTTAAAAACTTTTCTCTTTAAATTTCTCATTAAAACATGTTTTTGAAAACACTTCTTCCAAAAATAACTATTTTTCTAAAGTATTTTTATCTGTTCTGGTAACCTTAAGCTCTGATACCACCTGTAACACCCCACGTCCATTAATGTCACTCACAAAGGTAATGCATTAACTTCCATGGAGGTTATAAGTGAATATAGAACAGAAAAATTACAACAAGACAGATAATAAATAGTACTTGGAAATCTAAAACTTCATTTTATTGCAGCGGAAATTAAACATGTTTGTTACATCATAAATCCATAGATCATAACCAAGTACAATATCCATCTTCATAAAAACAAAATACATAATCCCATTACATAAATAGCCATTAAAAAGATAACAAGCTGGACTTTACTTCAACGGTCCAAGCTTTCCAAAGAGAGATGAAGCAATTCAATCAAAATCCACTTGAGCTGGGCCCAACCTGAGGACCTGGAGGGGGAAAAGGGATAGAAATAGAGGGGGGTCAGAAATAAAGTCTGGCGAGTATGATAATTCTAACAATACTATTATCAAAATAACTAGACTAAGGCATAAGCTGGAAGACAAGTATATGTCTATGAACTCTTAGGAAGATAAAGATAGCATTTAAGATAACGTTAAAGATAACGGTAAAGGCACACCTAATTACTAACGAATGATTACTACACTGCACCGCACATTACTACACTGCACCACACCAGTCACCCTATTGTTTGATCCCACTTGCTTCACACAGAAACTTTATAAATAGCCTTACGTACCCCTAGCTGACTACATAGGTGCCGTATGCCCCGATCTCCACTAGGTGTACTCCACTACCCACTTGCGATCGGCTCCCTACTCGTAGATACCCGTGTTGGCCCCACAGTGGGGTGTATCACTCCCCTAAAGTGGCAACCCGATACAACTGAGAATGCACGGCTTATACCTACACGATGCAACAACGTCTTACCTACCAGCCCGGGTCCACACACGCATATGAAACCCGTCGGACTTGCGTTGCCACCGCTCCCTGTTTTGGCCTCTTATAGTCAAACTCAGTATGCGTGTCCCGTCCTCGACTTGGGTCGAGCCCACAAAGATACGTTTGGGATACTGGTTGAAATGGGCCCCCACAAGCTACCCACCTAAGCTTGTCACTGGTATATCCCACTTAACCCTCTTAGTCATGTTCATTTACATGTGTGTTTAGTTAAGTCTTACTAATCGTATTTCACATGCCACTAAGGGCACCCCCTAGATTCCTCATGCCACCCAAGGCACCTACTTAACCCCCATGTCCCACCTTACATGTTTATCTGGTTAAGTATTTCTTAATTCATTCAGGCCATAACCTCATAAAGTCCTCTCACATTAGACTGGCATTTATGGCAGCTGGATTTGCCGGGCGGGTCCGGGCAGTCTTACACCATAAAAGAGTCTAACCTCGTGTCTTTACAACCGTTATGCTTTAGTTTAGGCCTAGGACCTCTCACATTGGGCTGACATTTGTGACCGCTGAATTTGCCGGGCGGGTCTGGGCAGGTTTACGTCACAAACGAGTCCAACCTCGTGTCCTAAGCATTGATTAACACTTAAAATCTTTTACCCCAGTTTTAATAATTCCCTATTCAAATTATTAATTAAGTCAACTTTTAATGATGTCCATAATTGACTCAATTATGGCCATCCACTTATGGCATGCAAAATCATATCAATTGCACCCCAACTTTTTAATATTAAATCCTTAATATTACCCCTACCCCACGTTTATACGTTCGCTTATTCAACACATAATATAGGCTAGACTTGTATAGTCTAACACCTAGCACAAAGATAAATTATCACAACATATAGACAATTAAAATAAATCTAATCATAATAGGGGTGAAACTTGCATAAACTACACATGTTAAGGATCAAAAGGTGTCAACTTGTTAAATGTCTCAATTTACATGATATGATCATAGCCCAAATCTATACATAAACTTGCATATGGGGTTTTTAGGCAACATAATGATGGTGTGAACTAGCATAGGATATCACATATGTCATAGCATAATTCTAGATACCGTAATAGATGTCTTGGCATATGTTCATAACTTTTCTAATCAATCTAACTTGCATATGTGACTTGTCATATAGATCAACATAACCCAAACATGATGATTTAATTAATATGAACTAACTAGCATAGATGGTAACATCATGGCCTTTTTAACATGTATGATTCATCACAACTTAGCATAGAAACTTTCAACATACATAACATCATCATAGCATGATTTACAACATATAAGATATCATCATCACATAACATTGGATTTACAATATACATGATAGCAAAAGGGGTTTACAACAACATATATGATAATTGACATCATATACTCATAATCCATTCATAACTCAACCTAATTAAAATGATAATAATCTTGTTAAGATCATCATACTCACAATTTAGAGAAGAAAAGAGAGAGTTTTGCTTTGCTTTAGGGTTGAGAGAATTAGAATTGAATTTGCTTTTCTTCTTTCTTAGTTGGCGGCGGCTCCATTGATTTCCATGGCGATGGTATGACGGTAACTATTCTATTTTAATTATGTTTAGGGTTAGCATTGGGATGTATTTATAGGTGTAGGAAGTTATTTAGGACCATTAGATTAACCCTGAACCATGAGAACCAATCAAATGCAAAATCTGCATTTGAGCGAATCGGCCCACGGGTTGACAGCCAAACACCCTGGATTAACCCCTAGTCGACCCAGCGGGGCTTGGGTTGACCTCAAAAATGGGCCGGTTCGATTATTTCCCCTCCCAATTCGCTGTTTTGAACTTTTTCGCATATTTATTTATTTAATTTTTAATTTATATATATATATATATCAATATATATATATTTCTCTACGCAACCCATTTCACTTAATTCTTTTCTAAAAATTAAGTATACTTTAATTTGTGAATTTTAATGTTATAAAATTACGGGGTGTTACATAATCCGTAAGAAACATGATCAAAAGAAGACAAATGAATTTTCTCTACATTGGTGACAATACACCCTGCTTGGGCATGACCCAACTAGCCATTCTTCCTTCCCAATTTTTGTCATTTCCCGTTTGTGAGGCTTGAGGCTACGTTAACTTTTTAGAATATCTGGTCACCATTCACTTTGAATGTCACATCGTCAAACCCGTCAAATCACTAGTTGATCTTTCCAAAAATATTACGGGTACAAAATGATAAGAGAAACGAATTCCTCCGCCACCAAACGTAATACCTTTGAAAGATCATCTTATGTGATCTGTTAGACATACTCTTATAGTCATTCGTCCATACAACTTGTTCTGGGACTAGGCAAACCGAAGGCACTATCCTATAAATAGAACAACCCTTGCACTTTACTTCATCTTCAGTTATCTTCAACATAATTTAATTCGCAATGCCTACGCGTATACATAGTGTTTTCGAATATTAAATCCAAACTGGTCTCTCTGTATTTACAACGATGGTCAAAAACTTTGATAGCCAGTGATTTAACTATCAAAGAAAAAAATCCATCAAACAATCACTGGCCCTTTTAATATTTCATTAATTAAACCACTTCTCAAATTCCTTTCGATATTATATATATATTGATTTCTAGTTATCAAAATTTCTTAAAAATATTCTAACTCCTTAAATTTTCGGAAAATTTCGCTAGCGTCCCCTTTGTACAGCTCAATCGGTACAACTACGAATCACCTCTCTAGGCCGACTCCATTCAAAAAGAAAATAAAAAAGCCAAGTGGCTTGCCCAATGGGATCATAAAATCTCATATGGATTTTAAATATGTACCTTTTTGTCGGGCACTCAAATTATAATCTTCATTCTCTTTATTCCATATCTGTTAACATATACACGCCTGGTTTTCACTTATTTTAAATAAAAACAACCATTTTGGTTTAATTACCTTCAATTCCACTACTTAATTCCTAAATTGCTTCATTTACTTAGTTTGGATCAATAATGTTCAAATACATTTTAATTCGCTTGTAAATAAGTTGAATTCCATTTCTACTTTGGGTTTCGTATTCAGTTTCAAAATTAAACCCACAAATTCAATTTACTTATCCAAAGTTAAGTTTGATCAAAAAAACTCCTTTACCTAATTAACTTCTAATTAGTTAACTCCATTCAATAATTAAAAATCTGAATTTTGTTTTCAAAAATCAGCCCAGTTACTGCAATTGAGTTCATATTTATTTTATAACTCAAGTCTGAAATATACTAATGGAAATTTACGTTTTATTCGCTTAAAATCCTTTTATTTTATTAAATAAATCGTTATGGTCTATAAACGTTTATGCCGTTGTTTTTTTTGGAAATTTTATTTTGACATGACTCAAAATCTATAAGACGAAATCTAGATTTTTCTCTTCCATTAGAAAAGTATTATTTAATAGGTCCGGGCATTTCTTGTTTCATCAAATTCCGACTTATACTGAGTTTTATAAACCCAATTGAAGTTTGAATAGTCAAATTACGAACTTCCGCGCTGCGACGAGTTCGTTTTTAGTTAAATTAAATTATAAACGTTAAACTTCGTTATAAATAAATTTCAGCTCTACTTCTTTGACCAATTAATATAAATTGAACCGTTCTTCTAAATATAATTTAAAACTCCAATTATTCAGAATCGTTGATTCTTAAATTCAGAAATCAGTTGTAATTTATATTTACAACTCAATTTCTATACTAAATTTCCACTTCCTATGTAAATAGATTATTTATAAAATTTGATATAATCGAAATTCAATTATAATTTTCTTTTTTGGGAATAATCAATTAATTCAACATCCTTTACCATTACAAACTAATATCATCCCTTGATAATAGTGAAGTCGTTCAAGTTGGGGTATTTTATTTACCTTCAGACCTTGATCGACAACGTTCTTATTTTAAACACAGATATGAGTTTATAATACAAAACTAACATTACTTATCACAAAAATCCCCTCTTCTATCCCCTTTAAAAATATGATTTTTAAATGCCATTTCTTATGTTTCGAAAGTTCTATCTCCAATTTATCCAATGAAAATTACTTCATTACATTTATAAACATTGTTTATAAATTAGCTTCCTTATTTAATATTAAAAAAACTTCCATTTAAAAATTTATTTGAACACTATTCTCATTTCGGGGATATTTATTAGTATAACTTATGTATATAAACTTAGCATCTATCTTCATATTTTATTTTAAATTTCTATTTAATACAATTCCAATATCTTCGGGAAATAATTTTATTTCTATAAATTTGACATAGTCTAATTCAAACCATAAATCCATGTCGATTTATTTAAATTCGGTTTAGATTCCAAATGTCGGAATAAATTTCATTTTTTTCCCGAAATGATTTCCAATTATAAATCCCTTTTTAAATTCTTACTTAAATTCATATTTCCTAAGTTATCCAACATCAATTTATTTCACTTCATTTATAAATGTCGTTTATAAATTCAACCACTTGCTTTTATTATAAAAACAAGTTTATTATTTTTTAGCCCATTCGAAATTCAATTTCTAATTTTGGAAAAATATATTTTTCCTTTTAAAATCTAAAAATCCCTTTTTCAAGATATTTTTAAATATCAATATTGTAGGGCCGGTGATATTCAAACATCCAAACACACCAACCATCAATCCAATTCAACATATATATATATATATGTATATATATATATATGTGTGTGTGTGTGTGTGTGTGTATGTGTAAACAGAAAATATAAATTTAAGGAATGCAGTTGGATCCCTCCAACCTGTTTTCCCTTCATCCACAGATGTTAGTCAACATAAATAATACACATCCTGCTTCAAGGCAGGATATCGCGGTATACAAGGTCATCCATGTAATATAACGTGGGTGCGATAGGGTCATCCATTGATGATACTATAGGAACTATCCAATATATATATATATATATATATATATATATATATATATATATATAGCCACAACCACCAAACCTAAATATAACTAATATATAACCCCAATAATTCATGCATGCATCCAAGCAACCATTAATTATTTTTATCAACTTAAAAATGATCGTAAATATTAAATCTGAGTGAGTTTAGTCACCTTGATTTTTATTTGCCAAACGTCCATTTAAATTTCCATATCGTCTCAGGTATGAATCCACTCAAGTCGATTTATCTTGCACCTATGATTTATTTAAATTTTTTTATCAACTAACTATTATTCATTTAAATTAACTACTTAAATAAATTCTATGTATTTCGAATTTTAAAATGATGAATACCTTATTCCCTTGCAGATCGTTGTCCAGTCACTATGCCCTTCTTCCTAACCAACATTTCCATCAGACCAACACCTATCCCACTTCCATGCCACAACTCGCTATCTCCTCCCCATCGCGACCATCAACTGCTTCCAATAACCGCCGAACTAATTACCTGCACCTTAGTTCATCATGAGTTTCATATTTACTCTAAATACAACTCCTACAAGAAACAATTACTACATCTGTCATCTCAAAGCTCACTGATCGAGCTACTGCACCTCCAGTTCAACTGCCAGACTCTAAACTAACCCCGTTCCACATCAATTCATCCCTCAAAAGCAAAGACTGAACCCTCCCTAATCACTCAAGTTTGTTCATCAGCCATCGTACCACTCCACTCATTCGAAAATGCATCCAATTCAACATTGATCTCACCTGAAAACATAGCCTCAAACTGATTGCGCACTCCCGTTTATCCACCAGTACATCCAACCAATAAAAATGTCGGCCTTCACTGAAAATCGTGACACCTCAACTCATTCTATTACACCCCTTCACACGAGCATCTTAGCTTGAATCGAGTTTCAGGAGTTCGTGATTTTCGAAGCGCGATTTGGATTCGATCCTTTTTTTAAAGGTGGAATCGATCTTCGTTTAGTATGGAAAAAGGGAATGGAAGCAATTATTTGAACTATTTTTTGTGGGATTTGGGAATGAGAAGAATAGCGAGTGCAAGGATAAATTTATAGCTGCAAAGAGGGAGCAATTCATACCCGACATTAAAATCTTGTTTGCTTCAACAAGAAAGAAGAGGAACAAAATTTGTTGCTCAATGTATAAAATAGGTCTGCATGAAATAAATTTTTAGGGTGGCTTACGTTAACAATATAGGTCGGCTGATTTGTATTTGAAAAGTTTTTTTAAGTAATTTAATTAATTAATAACCAAAATATCTCGTGGTAACGAACACAAATCGGGGCGCAACAACCGGCATTTCTAGGGTTTACCCACTATTCTAATCACATTGGAATAGATTCCAAGGCCTGATTTATCGTATAGAGAAGATATCAATTTAAAATGACTATCTAAATTGAATTAAATTGATTGAAATATAAATTGATTTCAAATAATTAAATTCATCGACAGTAAATAGTTATTATCGTTCTAATTCAAATAGAATTTATGTTAATCGAGTGAGTCATTTTGATTTAGTTTCTAACTGCGAACTCAGTTGTTTATTGCTTCCATATACGATAATTCGATATATTTGAATTTAACTCATATATCGATTATTAAATTGAAATTCCATGTTAAAATTCATTTATATTTCCAATTCTTTAAAATTAATTTAATTGTTCAATATTAAATGGCTAAAAATCCGGGACGTTACATGATCGGTGGCCAGTCCAGTGATGGACCAGCGGCCAGTCCAGTGATGGACCAGTGACCGATCCAGTGATGGCAACATGTCCCGTAATGGACAGCGACCAATCCAGTGATGGACCGGCGACCGATCCAGTGAACGATCCATCAAATATATGACCAAGCGAAGTTTATCTTTGGTTCGACATTGGACGTAGCTTCGAGGTGAATTCAAGGTGGAATGTTCGAAGCATTGTGAAGTGTTCATCGATCGATGAAATGCAACGAATGTGAAGACAACTCAAGGGTGTTTGAGCTTGTGGATAATGGTTGCTTGAGATGGTATCTGAGCTTATGGATATTCGCCGATAGTGACATCTAGGGTTATAAAGGCCGAGAGATTATCGTTAGTCAGAGGTTCTAGCAGACTCAAGGCAGGGGTGGGGACGCCCAAAAGACTAGTGTGACTAGTCGAGTACCCTGGGCAGTCATGATGGGCCTAGTTATCTTCGTGAGTAAGACAAACATACGAGTCACGATGGTGTATGGAGTTTAGCTAGAACAGGGGTTTATCATTATCCCTTGACCGATGAAATGTCATGACCAATCGCACGATTAACGATGGTTTCAAGGCAGGATAGGCGGTGATAGCCAAAGTCATGGATGTTAACTGCTTTGCTTGTATCGACTTGTGTAGATCGTTCAAAGTTGAAGGAGACATCTCTTGGGTGCTTGTTTGATGTTTGTTTAGGCCTTCGGAGCTTGTTCTTAGGAAATGTTGATCTCTATTAGGATGGTCTACGTTGGAAAGCTAGTTGCTCTGCCTATTTGTTTCTATCTGATTGTTTGTAAAGGCTATCACTTTCAGATGTGGAGGAGACGGGTTTGGGTTTCTTCTCTGTTGATGTTGGTAGATTAGATGATTGATCTATCTATTTCTCATATACTTTATTGATGATGTTAGATAGTTATTTATCGCTCATTAACACTACAAGAAAAATGATTTTTTGTAGCACCCAAAAACTGCGACTAAGTATTTTTGGTGGTGTTTCGATAATCGTTACAAGAAAACATGCCACTAAAAATAATTTTTTTTGTTGCAATTTATAGAAATGCCACTAATAAAATCTTTTTCATGGTGCTTTTTTAACGTTACGTACGTTTTTTTGTGGCGTTAATTAAACGCCACAGAAAGGGTTTCTGCATTACGGTTCTTTTAGTTTTTTTGTAGCGTTTAAAACGCGCCAACATAAATGTTTTTGTGTTCTTTGACAATTTATTTGTAGCGGGTTTCAAACGCTACGAATGAATTTAATATTCCGTAGCGTTTTCCCTGCCACCATTTGTTACCAGATTTGTATTATATAATTTCGTACCAACCCATAATTTTGCCACCAATTAAATAACATAATCCACAAACACATACATTTTTGAACATAACATATTACAGAACCACAACATACAAAAGATAATCATACAAACATCCACAAGTTCAATCGTCCACAACCTTCGCAACCAAACTACTAGTAACACTGTCATAACCACAACATACACAACCAGACTACTAGTAACACTGTCATAACCAAGTACAATAAACATTAAAATAAATACCTGAAATAACCAAGTTACTGAGCAAATATTGTAGTGTTGCTGTCATCAAAACACCTAAAATATTGTTAATCTACCTGTAAAACAAATAACAAAACATAATTTAAGAATAGAAATAGCATAAACCTTTTAGACACTACATAACATAAACCTTTTAGACACAAGCTCTAGACGTAACACTACATAACGTAAACCTTTCAAACACACTCATTTTTCTACACACTATGGTACCTACATAACGCAAACACCTGATTTTTCTCAACCTTAATTTTTGCCTAACCAATTTCCATTGCATACAATATTGACAACAAAATAATTTTGACTAAAAGAAAAACTTGAATTTCTAAAATGTAGAAAATGTTCCAAAACTCAGAACTCTGAACCATGTAATGCAGCATATAATAGATGCAATTCTGTGACTGAGTAATTCAGAGATGACAATGCTTACCCATTAAGGTGTATGTATGATTTCATATATGATTTCTGAGATGACCATGTAATTTGAGATGACATGTAATTCTGAGATGACCTGTAATTATGAGATGACATGTGCCGTCTCCTAGAGTATATTTCATATATGATTTCTCTCCAATTAAGGTGAATTCTTATTGGTATCTTTGCATTAACATACATTATCTTGATAATATTTTAACCATGTACACATAAGTTTGATCTATAATGCAAATCATCTAAGATATCTCACCAAATTGGCTTCAAAAGCATTAATACACATTAGTGGGAGTTTTGTCTGGTACTACTACCAAGTTTGAGTTATAAGGAGAGTGAGACAACACACTTATTATCCAAAATAACCTAACTCAATTATTTTTAGTCGATCATGTGGTCCCAAGGGCAGTAACTCCTAAATGTATATTAAAAAAAATATTAAACTATCTTTTATTTTGTGTCAATAATGATTTTTCCCATTGGCCAAGCTATGGGAACGCCGAAGGCATCTTCCATGCACGTCAAAGCTGATGTTGGTCTCCATAGCTCTGTAGTTGGAACTGTCACATGTTCAACCCAAACCTTTATAACATCCTTTCCCAATGGACGACAATGGACCATCGCTATCGGATCAGTTGATGCAATATATCCTTCAGCCACTACGTCTGTTCCAACCACATCTATCAACTTGTATTTGGCATATTTTTTCATGTTTGCAAGTGGCGGAAAGAAAAAAAGATTATTATGCAGAATGTATATACTTATATAGTGATCAATGTTGAAGTTTAATTCTTATATGTTCCGATTTATCCGTGAACACATATGAGGATTTCGAGGGAGAAGTCGCATGATTTTCACTATCATCATGACTCATAGTTGGATTTTCTTTGTCCGCTTCTTATTTTGATCTCGGCCATGCTACTTTCCTACAAATTGCATATCCAATGCATGACATATCAGATGTGGATCGCCACAAATAAGCATCTTTATTTATTATGTTGTCCACCCAAATGACAACAGCAGACGGACCGAGTGGAATACCATTAACAGTGTATTTTGGATCATCAGCATGGGTTCTTACTTCAGCAACTACACCTTCACCCTCATTCCAAACATAAATCTTGCAATTATTGTGAATGTTGTCCGTACTCTAAAAATAAGAATATACTTCAATATTAGAAATTATACACACACCTAACTGCTAATATTAGTCATGACAGTTTCAAAACAAGAGAATATTGTATTATTTCTATGTAGCTGCTGCTAATAGCTTCACGTGTAACTGTAAATAAATATCCATGGTACCTTTATTCTATACACACACAAAATAGCTATAAATATAATATGAGAAGTATAAATTTTACCGTACTGGCTTCATCAAAGTTCAAGCGTGTTCGCAGCGGTACCTTGATGCAAACTGATGGCCAAGCTATTGTCTTATTCATAACATCTGCTAATACAGCCATTTTACGTGTAAATCTCCATAAATAAGTATCAGGCTTTTCCACAAAATCTATAACAATGCTAGCAGCATTTGGTCCAAGACGGATGTCATTGACAACATCATTTGGGTCCATGGACAACAGCCTCCCATAGGTAACAACTCCAGAGGTTCCATCCTAATTCAGCAACGAACATACTTCGTCGTCACTGTAGAATTATTCAACCGAAAGTAACATCAAATACTATATTACAAATTTAAAACATAAATTTTATTTATTGACTAATATAATTATTATTTTCACCGATTCAGGTAATATCTTTCCTGAACTTTCTTTACCCTGCTGCAAAGCACAAATATATGATATTTTAATCTAAGGAGCACTCAAGTGGATGCCACAATACTTAAAATAAAACATTATTGGATCAAAATATTTATTGGGTAATATAATTATTATTTTTACCATTTCATGTGTGCTTCCTTGCAAACATTGTTTACCCTGCAGTAAAGCACCAAAATTTATTCTTTTTAGTATTTTAAATTATAGAGTGTGCTAAATATTGTATTTAACAAATAAAAATTAATTTTAGAAGTTTATCTTCTGGTCCATCAGAGTCTGTATCATTCCCTTTAATTTTTCTTTCCTCTCAACACCGTAAGATTTGTTTATCTTTGGACTGAGCCACAGCTAGCTTGGTTAAAGTGCAACCCCTTCCCAATGCCCTTAACCTTCACTGTTTATCTTCTCCCAAAACATGTGCAAGAGCATCACCACTGACATTCTATGTTGAGCTAGACTGGGTTACGCTACCAAACTTTTTAATCTCCTCCTACATAAATAAAAACACATAGGTGATGTACAATGGTAAAAATACCATAGTTTCAAAAACAATACCGATAAAATAAAAAAAAATTATACAATAATATTTGCAGCTTCCACGGACACCGGTTGACCATTTTTTATGTGAGATTTGATCCACACATAAGCTCTAGTTATGGACGACGGATCTACACTTTCGTTTTTGTAACAACCCGTGTTTTTATAACGTGTAATAACCATAAATCAAGGCAGAATTAATTTTTAAATTAAGAATCAAGGGAAACGGGTTATGCCATTGCGTTCGTCTCGAAATTCTGCTTGGAAACGAGTCCGAGTTTTCGAAAATCGGAGTCCGTATGACCAAGTTATGACCATTCGAAGTTTTCAGAAATTTTCAAATTCAAAACAGACTCAATTCGAATTCAAAATTTGAATTTCAAACCTCCAAATGGACTGGGCGGGAAAAATCCCGCCCAGGACCAGGTCGACCTGGGGGTCGACTATGTAGTCGACCTACCCAGGGCCAGGTCGACCATAGTGTCGACCTGGGGGTCGACCTGGTGCCCGAGCCCATTTCTGAAGCTAGATTCACTCTGATGTATTTGGCCTCATTTTTGTCCACATTCGTTGACCTGACCCTATAAATACAGCTCCTAACACCAGTCTCTCTACACCAAATTTATTTCTGACCTTATGCTGCTCTGATTCTGGTTGAAAAGTTTGAGAGAGGGACTGCTTCTACTATGTTGAGACTACGTTAAAGGAATTGCTGATTAGGGGACTTCTATTAGGACTTGACTAAGCAACAAACGACTCTCTTTTTCTAATTCTCGAACCACGATCTGTAAGCCCCAGTTATTTTCAGATTTAAACTGTAAATGTATTGTGAATATGGTGTAAAATTGAAATTGGACCTATATATGATGACTGTTTACATTCATTCTTGTTCATCTTGGATCTTGACTCTTGAATATTACTATGACATCGATTTGGGGCCTATTCATGTTGTAAATCAAAAAGAGAAACCCCTCTTATTATCATGTTGAATCTGTTATTAGCCACATGTTTATGATTATCATCTTATGACAGTCGTTACTATGACTGTACTATCACCTTATGACAGTCGTTACCATGACTATACTATCACCTTGTGACAACTGTTATTTTGACTAGTACCTTATCTTGCTAGATTTGGAATCTTTATGTTTGAGGCCAATATTTCATATGCCAGTAATGTTTTATTTCGAGTCATATCATGCTATGCTAGTAATCATTCTTGCCACCTTATACCCATTTCTTTTTATGTCATTCCCTAATTAGATTTATTTGTATCGATTCGAACCTTCGTGCGATGGGAATACGATTTGGGTAGATTAGGTAAAATATGAATTAGCTTTAAACTTGAACATGAACATAATTGTGACTTGAACCTGAATATGGACATGAACTTGACACGATTTGACATAAAACATGACTTGAAAACTCAACATGAATCTAAACATGAAAACTTGAACGTGGGCATGACAGTTAGATAAACTTGAAAATGGCCAACTCGAGGTTGGGTTGAGTTTGCAGTGTAAATCTGCCCGGAACCGCCCGGCAAATCCAGTGGCTGCAAACAATAGGATCCAATGTGGGTAGTTGGTCATATCGCACGTAAAAACCCGAGGTTAGACTATGTTGTGGTGTAAATCTGCCCGTAATCGCCCGGTAAATCCAGTAACCACAACAGTTAGTCTAATGTGAGAGGTTGGCGTGCACTAATGAATTAATGCCATATGATAGGGTTAAGTCATGAACCACTTGAATATACTTAACCAACTTGACACGATGACTTGATAGGGTTAAGTCATGAACTGCTTGAACAAACTTAACCAACTTGATACATGATTTGGATAGGGTTAAGTCACGAATTTGAATGACAACACTTAACCCATTAGAAACCCTAGTTACGCGGTCCTTTTCAGCAGTAACCCACTTAGATGTATCACGATACCCTGGGACTAGGCAGGGTGGGGCACGATTACTGGGCTGATTGTAAGCGACCATAACGACGGCAGATTTAACACCTCGTATTTTCTGAGAATATAAAAAAAATGGTTAATTATGAAGAAGTTATTAAGCCTTGAAGTTTGTATGCATATGAGAGAAATATATATAGATATATATAAAAATTAAATAAATAAACATGCAAAACAGGTTCAAAACAGCGAATTGGGAGGGGGAATAACCAAACCGGCCCATTTTTGAGGTCGACCCGAGCCTCGCTGGGTCGACTAGGGGTTAATCCAAGGTGTTTGGCTATCATCCCGTGGGCCGATTCGCTCAAATGCAGATTTTGCATTTGAATGGTTCTCATGATTCAGGGTTAATCTAATGGTCCTAAATAACTTCCTACACCTATATATACATCCCTAACCTAAACCTAAATCTCATATACAATTCTCTAGCCTCCATTGCTCTCTTCCTCTCTAAAAATAAATAAATCAATGGCGTCTCTACTCTGCTGAAACCTAAGCTAGGACTTGTGCTTCTTCTTCCTCCAATTCTGATTAGGATTAAAAGAGAACAGCTACAACACCTTTTTCTTTTAGAATCCAACCAAGGCAAGTGCAGTTATTTTCTGATATAAACTTTAATTATAACTGTGACATGATTGTAAATCTGAATTTGAGATTGCGTATGTTCTGTTCTGATCTATTTTATTCTATATCTCTTTCTTCTTTCTGTTCTATAGCCAGGCTACCCCGAGCCTGCGCCAAATCTCATAAGAGATTAACGCACGAACGTTAAACTTTGGGACAAATAATGAATGATGGCATAATTGGACATGGCTAATCTGTGACTAAAAGGACATAGCTTGTAAACTAGATGTAGGTCTGTGCATATTTTGTGAATTGGAAGAAGAGGAACAATTGTATATTAACATGTGACTTGAGACATTGGACATAACGCATATTTTTGAATTAAAGATCTGTTATAATTTAAAGTTCTAGATTGTTGGGCATATTGTTTATATAGAGATTCATGATTTGGGATAAAAAGGGAATATGACTTAGGTGTGAAGATTTATGTTAAGATTTGATAACTATTAAACGTGAATAACACCTAAGTGGCAGATTTTTGAATATATGACATGCATTGAAATCGATGGCTATATTTGGAATAATTTATATGTGAATCTTTTGTACTAGGCAAGTTTAACTAAATTTGAGACGTGTGTTATATGGTAAATTATGACCATAATCTGTGCCATGTAAATTCAATGAAAACGTGGGGTATATGATCATAATGTGAATCGTGACAACTATTTAGGCATGCAAACTTAGGCCAAATTTATAGTTAGGCAAGATATGTTTATGAAACTTTAAGAAATGATTAAATCTGTTATATGGCCTAATCTGCTAGTTCTGTTATATTGCATAATTTGCTAGTTCTGTTATATTGCCTAATCTGCTAGTTCTGCTATAATCTGCTATATCTGTTCATATACCAAATCTGTCATCTGCTAAGTCTGCTGAAGATGCCTAAACTGTTATATGCTAAATCTGCTAAACTGCTTAATCTACTGAATCCGTTAAGTCGCCTAATCTGCTAAATCTGTTATCTGCCATATCTGTTGAGTTGATATATTTAGTCTGTTATAATCTGAATTGGCTATAATTATGAAAATTGACATGTATATTAGGCGTGGGCATAAATGGTAAATTAATAATTAATTGGCCGCAAAGATAAACATGGCTGACTCGAGGTTAGAATGAGTTTGCAGCGTAATCCTGCCCGGAACCGCCCGGCACATCCAGTGGCCGCAAACAATAGGTTCTAATGTGAGAAGTTAGTCATAACGTGCTTGAAACCCGAGGTTAGACTCAGTTTGCGGCAGAAATCTGCCCGGAACCAACCAGCCTAACCAGTAGCCGCAAACTGTTAGTCTAATGTGAGAGGTCTGGGCATTAATATTTAATTAATGAAAATATGAGATAAATATAATGTCTAAAACGTGTTGGGCGGATAGGGTTAAACCCACTAGACTGATGAGTTTAATAAATCTGTTCCGTGAATCGTTAGGCCCAATTACAAAGTTACACAAATCTGTAAATCTGTTAAATCCGTATATCTGATCCATTAGTCTAAAACTTGTCTGACCTGTGAACTAGTTGATCTGAATTCTGTATGTCTGAACTTGTTAATCTGAAATCTGTTAGTCTAGGGACACAAGGATAGGAGGGGAATTTGTTTGGGACCCATATTAGTCAGTAACCCTTTCTGGTATCAAAACTTTGACCCAACAGTAGGTAGGGTCCGGGCACGCTTACTGAACTAATTATTAGCGGTTCATTCTGATAATGGCGAGGGGTGTTGATGGTGCGTTCCAACCGGGTCATGTGCGTGCATGGATCCCGGTCTGCCTCTGAGGATGTAAGACGCTGTGACATCAGTAAATAGGTCTGTGTCATTCAAAGGTTGCCACTTTAGGGAATGATACACCCTTTGTTGGGGCTGGCACAGGGTATTTATGTATTAGGGAGCCGATCGCTTGGGGTAGGGTTTTAGGGTACACATAGTTCTGTCTGTTTCTGTTGGTACCGTCTGTTTCTGTTGGGTGGCAACACCTGTCTGTTTCTGCGTGGTATCGTCTGTTCGGGTGGTAAAGGCCCAATTACTAGTGTACACCTTATGCTACATTCTGCTTCTGTCTGTTTCTTATCGGGTGGTAAAGGCCCATTACTAGCGTGGAAATTATTCTGTACCTGTTTCTGTTTCAGTTTAGACATTAGGGTGACACCTAATTCTGTTATACTAGTATTAGTGCAGAGAAGTGTAAAGCAATAGCTTATATCATTCTGTTATTCTGTCATATCTGCTACATCTGTTACAGTTATCTCTCATCCAGTTTTATTTTCATGTCATGTTATTATTATCTGTTCATAACTGAAAATCACTGGACTTGCCAGACTTTTGTCTGACCCTTGTTGTTTCGCCTCCTTTCTTCTGTTTCTTCCCCCCAGGTTTTGTAGAAGGGAATATACTAGCTTGATCCAGATTTCTTCCGCTTGCAGTGCTTAAAGTATGGCTTGTCTTCTTCTGTGGGGATTATGATTTTAAACTATGCATTCTGAAGGCTTTTGTACAAGACTGATATTTTGTACTTGAATTCTGATATTGTGATTTGAAAGGATGTAACCAAGCTTCTGTTGAAATAAAGTTATAAATTTTTCAAGTACTGTTTTATCTGTCTTGTAAGTTTCTGTTCTGTTTACTAAAATGCTCCACCAAAGTTAATGCATTCCCTTGTGAGTGACCTTAACGGAGGTGGGGTGTTACACTTGGTATCAGAGCTGAAGGTTACCAGATTTGATAAAAAGTTTTGAAAACTATTTTCAAAAAGGATTTAAAAAGGAAGTATTTTCAAAACTAAAGCTTATTTTTGAAAAACCTAATCCCCAAAATCCATATATCTATCTTTTGATCCTCTGTTTGAATCTTTGTTTCCTTCTTTCTCCGGGGCTCCCGGCTTTCTGGGAGCTAACCTCATCGCGGCATGGTCCTGTAGGCTTGATAAGACTACAACACCGGTCAAAGGGCAAATAAGCGCCCGACTTCCATCTATAGCTGCAGTAGTCTCACCTACGACTAATTTTCTTTCGAGCTTTGTAGGATTTTCCGTGCGATGGAGGCCGCTTTCGAGGGACTTGTCAACGTGTTACACACGGATAGTAAAGATGAGAATGAGGGAGTTTGGCTAAGGAGCACAACCCAAGGATGAGAAACTCATGGATATGGACTTGGTTCACAAAGGAGGCAAAAAGGAAACACAAAAGAAGGAAGAAAAGTCTGAAGATAAAGGAGGAGAAAAGTGCTTTACTTATGGAAGCTTGACTCATCTGAACAAGGATTGCCGAAAGAGGAAGGACACTCACTTCAACTGTGGTGAAATGGGACACTTCACTAGGGACTGCCCGAAGAAACGAGGACAAGGGCAGAGAGCAGGACCAACTGCTGGAGGGCAGGCGAACACTCTCGAGGCTAGTGGATAGGATAGAATTAGGAAAACTTTCTGTGAGAGGTTTAATTTCTTTACCTGATTGTTGAGTTAAAACTCTTTCTGATTCTGGCATTTTGATTCTGTAATCGGTAATCTGCACTTTAATACTAGTATTGTTTCTGATTCCGTTGTAGACTCAAACCTATAAAGGTTATGACTCATCTGTTTATGATAGATTGGGGTTTGAGGGATATCTGTGTTAGACGTCAAGTATGACGCATACATTCTGAGTTTTTGTGGGATATGATTTTTTCATGCTTAGCTTCCTAAGAATCATTAGGGAACCTGATCTGTACCAGTAGTCTATAAATATTTGAATAATCCTGCTTTCCAGTTTTGACATTGTCTAAAGGAGGTAATCCTCTGGGTGTCAATCTGATGTTGATTTCGGTCTTCGGGGTTGATACTTAGGGGAATTATTTTCTCAACCAATGTCTAATGGGAACCAAGTCTTTGTCTTATCTGTACTCGCTTCCATCATTCGACTCTATCCTATCGATCGAATCTTCGAACTTTAGGTAGAAACTAATGGGTGTAAACATGTGTTTGATGGTTGCAAGTGGATGCAAGTGGTTGCTAGTGGTTGCTCGTGGATGCATATACACACAGTAGGCACTAGATCGGCTCAAAAACACTCTCATACTGCATATGGATGTGTGTGCATTTTTCAATTTTTGTGGATGCAGAATGATTGACTCCTCACATGGATGTTGCATTTGGATGAATGGTTATGCACTCATACAGAAATGATGTGTATCAAATAGGATTTCTTGCATACATATTTGGACTCATGACACTAACATGATTCGCATTAAGGAGGTCAACTGGATCAGTAGACCGCCTGATTTTGCATTAGATAAGAAACATATACACACACTTTGCATATGTTCATACAGCATTAGAAACCTTTTAAGGACAATGGATTCCTGTGATTGAATGGTTGAGTAGATGGATGTTGGATGTTAGGATACATTCTTTTTAACTTAAAGATTTCGGGGACGAAATCCTTTAAGGAGGGGAGAATGTAACACCTCGTATTTTCTGAGAATATAAAAAAAGGTTAATTATGAAGAAGTTATTAAGCCTTGAAGTTTGTATGCATATGAGAGAAATATATATAGATATATATAAAAATTAAATAAATAAACATGCAAAAAAGGTTCAAAACAGCGAATTGGGAGGGGGAATAACCGAACCAGCCCATTTTTGAGGTCGACCCGAGCTTTGCTGGGTCGACTAGGGGTTAATCCAGGGTGTTTGGCTGTCATCCCGTGGGCCGATTTGCTCAAATGCAGATTTTGCATTTGAATGGTTCTCATGATTCAGGGTTAATCTAATGGTCCTAAATAACTTCCTATACCTATATATACATCCCTAACCTAAACCTAAATCTCATATATAATTCTCTAGCCTCCATTGCTCTCTTCCTCTCTAAAAATAAATAAATCAATGGAGTCTCTACTCTGCTTAAACCTAAGCTAGGACTTGTGCTTCTTCTTCCTCCAATTCTGATTAGGATTCAAAGAGAACAGCTACAACACCTTTTTCTTTTAGAATCCAACCAAGGCAAGTGCAGTTATTTTCCGATATAAACTTTAATTATAATTGTGACATGATTGTAAATATGAATTTGAGATTGCATATGTTCTGTTCTGATCTATTTTATTCTATATCTCTTTCTTCTTTCTGTTCTATAGCCAGGCTACCCCGAGCCTGCGCCAAATCTCATAAGGGATTAATGCACGAACGTTAAACTTTGGGACAAATAATGAATGATGTCATAATTGGACATGGCTAATCTGTGACTAAAAGGACATAGCTTGTAAACTAGATTTAGATCTGTGCATATTCTGTGAATTGGAAGAAGAGGAACCATTGTATATTAACATGTGACTTGAGACATTGGACATAACGCATATTTTTGAATTAAAGATCTGTTATAATTTAAAGTTCTAGATTGTTGGGCATATTGTTTATATAGAGATTCATGATTTGGGATAAAAAGGGAATATGACTTAGGTGTGAAGATTTATGTTAAGATTTGATAACTATTAAATGTGAATAACACCTAAGTGGGAGATTTTTGAATATATGACATGCATTGAAATCGATGGCTATATTTGGTATAATTTATATGTGAATCTTTTGTACTAGGCAAGTCTAACTAAATTTGAGACGTGTGTTATATGGTAAGTTATGACCATAATCTGTGCCATGTAAATTCAACGCAAACGTGGGGTATATGATCATAATGTGAATCATGACAACTATTTAGGCATGCAAACTTAGGCCAAATTTATAGTTAGGCAAGATATGTTTATGAAACTTTAAGGAATGATTAAATCTGTTATATGGCCTAATCTGCTAGTTCTGTTATATTGCATAATTTGCTAGTTCTGTTATATTGCCTAATCTGCTAGTTCTGCTATAATCTGCTATATCTGTTCATATACCAAATCTGTCATCTGCTAAGTCTGCTGAAGATACCTAAACTGTTATATGCTAAATCTGCTAAACTGCTTAATCTACTGAATCCGTTAAGTCGCCTAATCTGCTAAATCTGTTATCTGCCATATCTGTTGAGTTAATATATTTAGTCTGTTATTGACATAATTTGAATTGGCTATAATTATGAAAATTGACATGTATATTAGGCATGGGCATAAATGGTAAATTAATAATTAATTGGCCGCAAAGATAAACATGGCTGACTCGAGGTTAGAATGAGTTTGCGGCGTAATCCTGCCCGGAACCGCCCGGCACATCCAGTGGCCGCAAACAATAGGTTCTAATGTGAGAAGTTAGTCATAACGTGCTTGAAACCCGAGGTTAGACTCAGTTTGCGGCAGAAATCTGCCCGGAACCAACCGGCCTAACCAGTAGCCGCAAACTGTCAGTCTAATGTGAGAGGTCTGGGCATTAATATTTAATTAATGAAAATCTGAGATAAATATAATGTCTAAAACGTGTTGGGCGGATAGGGTTAAACCCACTAGACTGATGAGTTTAATAAATCTGTTCCTTGAATCGGTAGGCCCAATTACAAAGTTAGACAAATCCGTAAATCTGTTAAATCCGTATATCTGATCCGTTAGTCTAAAACTTGTCTGACCTGTGAACTAGTTGATCTGAATTCTGTATGTCTGAACTTATTAATCTGAAATCTGTTAGTCTAGGGACACAAGGATAGGAAGGGAATTTGTTTGGGACCCATATTAGTCAGTAACCTTTTCTGGTATCAAAACTTTGACCCAACAGTAGGTAGGGTCCGGGCACGCTTACTGAACTAATTATTAGCTGTTCATTCTGATAATGGCGAGGGGTGTTGATGGTGCGTACCAACCGGGTCATGTGCATGCATGGATCCCGGTCTTCCTCTGAGGATGTAAGACACAGTGACATCTGTAAATAGGTCTGTGTCATTCAAAGGTTGCCACTTTAGGGAATGATACACCCTTCGGTGGGGCTGGCACAGGGTATTTATGTATTAGGGAGCCGATCGCTTGGGGTAGGGTTTTAGCGTACACTTAGTTCTGTCTGTTTCTGTTAGTACCGTCTGTTTCTGTTCGGTTGCAACACCTGTCTGTTTCTGCGTGGTACCGTCTGTTCGGGTGGTAAAGGCCCAATTACTAGTGTACACCTTATGCTACATTCTGCTTCTGTCTGTTTCTGATCGGGTGGTAAAGGCCCATTACTAGCGTGGAAATTATTCTGTACCTGTTTCTGTTTCAGTTTAGACATTAGGGTGACACCTAATTCTGTTATACTAGTATTAGTGCAGAGAAGTGTAAAGCAATAGCTTATATCATTCTGTTCTTCTGTCATATCTGCTACATCTGTTACAGTTATCTCTCATCCAGTTTTATTTTCATGTCATGTTATTATTATCTGTTCATAACTGAAAATCACTGGACTTGCCAGACTTTTGTCTGACCCTTGTTGTTTCGCCTCCTTTCTTCCGTTTCTTCCCCCCAGGTTTTGTAGAAGGGAATTCTCTAGCTTGATCCAGATTTCTTCCGCTTGCAGTGCTTAAAGTATGGCTTGTCTTCTTCTGTGGGGATTATGATTTTAAACTATGCATTCTGAAGGCGTTTGTACAAGACTGATATTTTGTACTTGAATTCTGATATTGTGATTTGAAAGGATGTAACCAAGCTTCTATTGAAATAAAGTTATAAAATTTTCAAGTACTGTTTTATCTGTCTTGTAAGTTTCTGTTCTGTTTACTAAAATGCTCCACCAAAGTTAAGGCATTCCCTTGTGAGTGACCTTAATGGAGGTGGGGTGTTACAGCTGAGTAGGTGCACCATTGTAGGTTCAGGCGGGCTATGGTCGTGCACGTAGTCCGGAGTTGAAAAAGCAGGCATTGGGCACCCGTAGATTTACACTGTGCGTGCTTGATTCGTGTCGGTGGTTGGCACCATAGGACTTGATACATCCTATGGTGGACCTAGCATAGGTAACTAAATTTCTGGATAGAGCCGTATGACACAGACACATGACGAGCTAGGACTTGTAGGGAGCCGATCGATTAGTAGATCGTACCATAGGACCCCGTAATGGGTCACTTCATGACACTGGGCTAAGGGATCATTTCATGGTTAATACTTGATATGGGTTAGAATACTAGTACAGTTCGTGCAGCGAACCTTGAACATGCGATGCCAGACTTGACTTATCTTGTTATCTTAATTATCCCACTAGTTCTGTTATCACCCTTATGTTTAATTCCAGTTTTCACATGTCATGTTACCTTTACTAGTTTTCATACTGAAAGTCACTAGGGCTTACCAGTCTTTATGACTGACCCTTTTTCTTTCGCCCCTTTTTCTTTCGTTCCCCCCCCCCCCAAGGTTCCCAGGGAGGAAACACTTGCTCTTAGCTTGGATTCAACTTGCTTTCTGACAGCTCATGTATGGTTTGGTCCTGGGCTATGCTATGGCTGCTTCTGCTATTTATGGGGAATAATTTACTTTTGTTTTAAAGTTTATGCTTCTTTATTATGAACTTAATGTAATGGAATAATTTGTATCTTGGATATATAAGATTTTGACTCTTTTCTTGGAAATAATAAAAAGTTGGTTTTTAATTTCTACCGCTGCTTTATTTATATTCTGCCTTATGATATCTCTGTGCATGACTACCTAGATAATACTCCACCAAAACTAGTGCATTCCCTTTGTGAGTGACCCTAGCGGAGGTGGGGTGTTATAGTTTTCCTAAATTTAGGATAACATTAAATAAGTAAAATGACAGGTATAAAATAATATTAAATATAGATGTAGTTATTAATCTAACCAGTTCTTTGGTTATTCTAACTATTCCCTTATGACGTGTTGTGTGTGCCTAAGGGCCGAATATTACTCACTTTTTTGCTGGAAATACAGAAAGATGTTAAAATTATCATACTAATAGAGAAGAGTGTAGGAATGATTTCTTGTTAAAGTATTGAATTTATCTTAGATTTACCTTAAACTCCACACTTGTTTACGCCTGCACAAACTTTCTCCATTCGTTCATGTTTTTGATGTTGGTTGGTTTCAGTTTAAGTCTTTCCTCTTCACTCTCCGTTTTTTGCAAAGTTTGAACCTATTTGCTTTTTGACGATCTCCACAGTACTCCCATTTGTTGAAATATGGCTTTTCTTTTCCATTCCTCTTCTAGTTTAAATCTAACCTGAACTAGTTCATGAAAACATGATATTAAAATCAAATAATTCACCTGTGCATATGGTCCGAACTGGAGTACACAGCTTTAGAATATTAAAATTTGTTGCAAGAATTCTGAGATTTCTATCATGTAATTAACTAACCAAAATTAAGTCTTAATTCGTACCTAAACCGACTGCTACAAAACTTCCTTTAAATCATCATTTACATTCTGCCAATCATCGATAGTGTATGGAACCTGCTCCCACACAAGCGGTCGAAGAAAGGAGGATAAATATACAGACCCTTGCCCTATCGGTATACCTAGATCATTGAACTCAACTTCAATTCGATCCTGACGGCATAACGGGATCCTTTTTTGCTTTTGCTGGACCTCTACCGCATCTTTTCCGAGAAATACTTCCGATGTCAGGTACACTTTGTTTCCCAATTTCCATCTCGGTATCCTTAGTTTGTTCAAGACAGGTTTGATTTTCTGAGCGTAGACCTTCTTCATTTTGGTCATTCAGGACAGTTTTTTCTTCGCCTTCATTGTGAACAATGGCTTGCTTCTTATTAGAACTGACTGGTTATTCTTCGCATTGAAAGTTACGCTTTAGCTTTGACTTACGCTTCCGATCTGGCTAATTCTTTTGGGATTCCTTTGAAGCCTTTATCTGGTTGCGACTACGTATATTGCTTGTTGACAACATTTTCTGCAAATGAAACAAAATACATAATTTAAATTGTATATACTGTCATAAATATACATATATAATTTAAATTGTGTGGTTTAATGTAAACAAATGCAAGACCAGACAAGGCAGTACAATGTATATGTATATACAGATATAGGTATATAAAGTATACACATGTGCGTGTACTAGTGCATGTGCATGCAATATGTGCATATGCAAAAGCAGACCAGAGCAGACAAATCTCAGGTTTAATGGGAAGACAAGGCAACACAATGTACTAGTGCATGTGCGTGTAATGTGAAAAACAGGTGTAACGACCCAGAAAATCTGAACCAATTTAATAATTTTAAATTGGCTAAAATAATGGATTTTAAATATTTAAAATAAATATTTTAAATAATGGCGATGAAAACTGAGTTTGAATCGACATTTGAAAACGAATATAATTAATTATAATTATATATAGAATTGAAAATGGCGCGGTAGTTCGATAATTCGATTTCAAACTTCAATTAAATATACCGGGTGCAAAACAATCCGGATTTTAGTGAAACCAAAAATATTTAAATCTGTTAGTGAATATCTTTCTAACAAATCTGACAAATCGAAATTTGATAGCGGGAATCAAAAGATATGTCCAGTTGAAAATTCTGAATAGTCGCTATGGAATTCAGGCCCTTAAAAATGGACATTTTGCAAATGACCTCGGATTTCGACGAAACCACTTTTGTTGGATCCGCAGGGTCAAGTTATTGTTAGGTTTCAAATTTCATAATTTTTCGAATCAATATGTGAGCGTGGCAAAGGAAAACGCGTTTGACCAGTTTCTGTTGATTTTAATCGACTGGAAATTGGCCATTTTTCCAACGGCCTCAGAATTCGACGAAACTAGTTTTGTTAGGACCGTATCGTCAATACGAAGCTAGAAAATATTTTTCGGGAATTTTTCTAGTTAGTATGTGGCCCCGGTAATTTAAAATGTACGTTTAAAATTCAATATAGTGATTTAAATGTAAATTCAAAGGAAACTGATTGTAACGATCAAATCAGCTTGCGATACATATCCCATTGAGTTCGGAATGGGGGTAAAACGCTATGGGCGACAGGCGGTAGGCCTCGTTTAGAGGTCGTATGTAAAAGTCAACTTTTTGCAAAATTAAATAATTAAATATATATATTTTATATAAACCCCCCTATTCCCTCTTCTCTCTCCATTTCGCTCAGAAAAAAAAGAAAAAAAAAGGATCGACGCCCGCCTTCGCCTTTGACCAGACCTCCACCGCGCCCTCCGATCTTCTCCCCCCTCTTCCTTGCTCTCGCTCCCTCCTCCTCCTTCAATCCGAACCACCCCTAAGCCATCGCGACACCCTAAATCCGCGAGCCCCGTTCGAGACGCCACCGCCGACGAGCTGAAGGCCGCCCCACCTCCGACACCTCCTGCGCCGCCACCTGACGAAAAACCAACCCCCCCTCTTTCGTTTCTTCGATGTAAGTTGTTTTAATTTATTTTAGTTTTACTTTTATTTTTAAAACTGTTTTTTTTTAAAAAAAGGTAAAAACTGATTTTTCTAAAAGATTTAAAACTGAATTTTAATATGGTAAAAACTGATTTTAAAAGGTTTAAAACTGAATTTTAATAAGATTTAAAACTGAATTTTAATTAGGTTTAAAACTGAATTTTACTTAGGTTGAAAACTGAATTTTAATTAGGTTGAAAACTGAATTTTAATTAGGTTGAAAACTGAATTTTAATTAGGTTCTAAAAACTGATTTTAAAAGGTTATAAAAACTGATTTTAAAAAGTTATAAAAACTGATTTTAAAAAGTTATAAAAACTGATTTTAAAAAGTTATAAAAACTGATTTTAAAAGGTTTAAAACTGAATTTTAAAAAGGTTTAAAACTAAATTTTAAAGGGGTTTGAAAAACTGATTTTATTTTGAGATTTAAAAAGAAAAAGATTTAAACTTTAAAAAGGAAAGGATTTGAACTCTAAAAAGTAAAAATCATATTTTTATATATTGAAAGTCAAAGTAAAAATCAGATTTTTATATATTGAAAGTCGAAGTAAAAATCATATCATTATATATTGAATAGCGAAGTCAAAATTCGATTTTTATATATTGAATAACATAGTAAAAATTCGATTTTTACATATGTAGAGAATACGGGCGACGAAGCGACAAAAGGCGAGATTGGCGAAGGTTTCTATAAAGGAAGAGTCGTAGTATTGGATAGCTATTGGTGAGAATTTCTCACTCTTCAATTTCTTTTTCAATAATTATATATGTGTTGAAATAAAGTGAATTTCTATATATAATATATATATACGCCCCTCGTCCACAAACCATGGACGATATTTATTGGTTGAAATTGTTGTGAAAATTGATTGATAGCGAATGATTGTTTGGGATTGTTTGTGATTGATATTGGTTGAGTGTGGTTGAAAAATACCCATTTGTGGTTGAGAAATATTTGGTTGAAACCACATAGGATTAGTTTGCGGAAATGAAATAAATATATACATGCCGCCTGCGTGCGAACTAGATGCATGATCCCCATTGTCAAAAACCGCGAGGTTTTAAGGTAGAGCGAGGAGCCGTACTAGGGACGATCCCGGTTTTAACTACCCTGCCGTTATGCTGCCGAAATTTTGAATAATATTCGTGTGTTTGAATTATTTTCATATGCTTAAACTATATTTATTCATTGAATAGAAAACATTCATGTGTTGAATTGATATTCATTCGTTGATTAGAAATTCATGTGTTGAATGGTATTCGCGTTTTAAAATGTAAAAATCACATTTTTATCTAAATATAGAAACTATAGAAAACATTCATGTGTTGAATTGATATTCATTCGTTGACTAGAAATTCATGTGTTGAATGGTATTCATATTTTGAAATAAATTGTTTGATAATAAAAATCACATTTTTATCTATATATAGAAACTATAGAAAACATTCATGTGTTGAATTGATATTCATTCGTTGATTAGAAATTCATGTGTTGAATGGTATTCATATTTTGAAATAAATTGTTTGATAATAAAAATCACATTTTTATCTATATATAGAAACTATAGAAAACATTCATGTGTTGAATTGATATTCATTCGTTGATTAGAAATTCATGTGTTGAATGGTATTCATATTTTGAAATAAATTGTTTGATAATAAAAATCACATTTTTATCTATATATAGAAACTATAGAAAACATTCATGTGTTGAATTGATATTCATTCGTTGGTTAGAAATTCATGTGTTGAATGGTATTCATATTTTGAAATAAATCGTTTGATAATAAAAATCACATTTTTATCTATATATAGAGACTATAGAAAACATTCATTTGTTGAATTGATATTCATTCGTTGATTAGAATTTCATGTGTTGAATGGTATTCATATTTTGAAATAAATCGTTTGATAATAAAAATCACATTTTTATCTATATATAGAAACTATAGAAAACATTCATGTGTTGAATTGATATTCATTCGTTGATTAGAAATTCATGTGTTGAATGGTATTCATATATTGAAATAAATTGTTTGATAATACAAATCACCTTTTATCGACTATATGAACTGTGTAAAATAATCTCGTTTTAAAAGAAATTGTTTTATGATAAAAATCCCATTTTTATCACCAACTTGAACTATATAGAAAAATAGTGTTTTGAAATGAATTGTTTTACAATAAAAATCACATTTTTATTGTATGCATAAATCGTTGAAATGTGAAGTGTTAAAAATAGCCACTTGTTCAAAATAAACATATATGAGTTGAAATATTCATTAATTAGCTAATGAAATGATTTGCACCTATTTATGTAACATTAGAAATAATGGTGTTTTTAAACAAAATAAAAATCAAATATGAAGTTGAATAGAAAATGATAAGAACTGTATATATATGTACATGCATATTCATTGAACAGGTTATAGCAAAGGGGCTAGAGAAGAGGAATAAAATTTTGTGCCCGACAAATAGGTACACATTTACTGCTTTGTTTGGGTGATGATTTTATGAGCCTGTTGGCTAGCCGCTTGGCTTTTTCTTTTTCTTTTTGAGATTAGAAGGACCGAGAAAGCTATTTGCGATTTCCCGATGCTCCCGGTGCAGGGGAGGTTATGGCGAAATTTTCCAAAATTTTAAGGTGTTAGTAAAATATTTGAAGTGAAAACGATAAGGAAATCATTGAATGAACTATATTTATATAAATATATAAATATAAATAAAATTAAAATGAAACGAGGCCGTGCAGTTCGTATTTTGAAACCGTGATTTCAAACGACTAGTGCGGGGAATCCGACCATTGGATTTTCCCGAAACCTCAACCGTCGGGTTCGCCTTGGAATAATTTTTCCAATGGCACCAACCTTGTAAAAATCCAACGGTTGGATTGTCTGGAATGTTTAATTCAAATCTGAAGAAAAACAGCGCTAGAAGCGATTATATTTATATATATATAAATATAATTATATATTTAATCGAATAACGACGCTGCAGTTCGTATTTTGAAATCGAAATTTCAAACGATGGTACCGGGAGATCCGACCGTCGGATTTTCCCGAAACTGGAACCGTTGGATTCGTTTTGAAAAGACCTTTCTAAAGATGTAAATTTTGCGAAGATCCAACGGTTAGATTTTCAGATATGTGTAAATCAATTCTGAAGAAAAACAGCGCCACGGCCGCTTTATGGCCCGAAGCGTCGTTTTGAATAAATTGGCTATTTTAAAATAAATAAAAATAGAGATAAATAGTTATAAAATACCATAAACAATATGGAGTGGAAATAAACTGAATTTGCTCGATTTATGTTGTATTTGATGGTTGAATGTGTTTGGTGTGAAAATACATTAAAGAACAAAATTGGTGTTGTCGAATAATTTAACCATTGAAATAAATCGAATTGAAATTCTAAATATACGTGAATTATTTGAAAAGGCCGAGTTAATTCTCATTTCAAATAATTGACCAACGATTGAAAGTCGAAGATAAAGACGATGGTCGAAGACCGGAGATCTTCACCTCGTTTGGATGGTAACCGAGGTCCTGATTGGGAGGCATCCCGAAATATGGATAATGAGTGGTGATCGTCCAGACATACGTGGTGATCGATGGGTTTGCGAGGTATTTAGTGCCTCCGGTTTCGTTCAGACCCAGAACGGACTTGTAAATGGACTGTGTGTCCGACATTGGAATTTGTTCCGTGTGATTGATAGCCATCAGTTGCACGGTATGAATTGCCTGTGTGGCATGCTAAGATGCAGTGATCAGGGCTTCTGTTGAAAAGCAAAGTCTTGTGGTGATGATCAGAGCACCGCCTGTGTGGCGTAGCTTTGTGTATAACGTAAATTCGCGAGCCTCACACCCCGGTATGAACCTAAAACGGGAGAAGGACCTCAGGGAGGGCATGCGTTTCTTTCTAGCTAGGGTGGTGTCAGTGACCTACCAGCCCTGACATTTCTATACTTTTCACCTATGTGGTTGTTGCTGTTGCGAGGCGCCTCGGTTTGATCGGACGATCCGGGTCCGATGGAGTCATTCGTTGGCTCATTTACGCCCCAAAGGGCGGAGGAACGTATTGTTCAGGCACTATAATCCACTCCGTGTGGACCGGCCCTGTCGCTCCAAGGGGCAGTTGCGGCTGTTCCGGAGACATGGGCTAGATTGTCTCGAATTCGGTAAGGACTATCTTTTGCCTTGGTTCATGACGGAAATCCAATTTCCAAATACGACATCGTGCGGTTTTGATTGTATATATATATGGCGACATGATATATGGTACCCATGTCGTCTATGATTGATAGTTATGATTGAAATTGTTTTTGAAACATGTAAACACTAGCAATAATATCAAATGCCTTTGTTTTATTCGTATCAATCATATTTTGGCTGTTATAAGGTAAAAACTCTATCCTCCGGTTTGCGTTGCATTGTGTGATGGGAACTGAGTCTTATAACGGCTTCATTTTTATAAAAAGCATAGCAATGTTTAAAAGAAAGATTTGTTTTAAAGCACTGGCAATCCAATGGAGTAAACCCGTTCCACGAAAGTGGCGTGATCCTGTGATTAGCCAAATTATATATATGTGTTGAGTGGATTTCTCATACCAGTCCCATGACTGACTCGTAGTTTGTTTCACTCTCAAACTCGGGTGCCCCTTTTTCTACATGGGCAGCCTTGTATTCAGGTTTAGCTGGTTCTTTTTCTGGATAGCTGGAGCTGAAGATGGATTTTATCACTTATTTCTTTTTATGTTGTTCAGCTCCTATTGTACATATTTTGTTTATTTCCGCTGTAGACATTTATGTATAGCTGAACTGTATTTGTACTAAGTAAGATCCTGTATACTGTGTAACTCTGATGATTATTCTTATCCAGTATATTCTATTGTTCATTATCTGGTATACTTATTTAATTTTGTTCTGCTATTTTTTGTTTCTGTGTTATATTCCAAAGATAACCCTTGTTTCCGTGAGAACGGGATTTTGGGTCGTCTCAACAGGTCAGACCGCATGGCCATGAAATTCAAGAATTTCTGGTACAACATAAATGTATAAAACATAGTTTCAGATACAACACCAATGAACAACCAAACGTACATAAAATCAATATGATTACAGCGAACAACCACAACTAAAGAAAATGAACAACCAACACTATATAAAATCAATACGAGTACATTGAACAACGATGCTCAAGTAGGACATATAATCTACTCAAGTATGCCCTCGCAATCTTCTCTAACATAGATAACATCTTCATCATCCACTTCGGTTATTTCATCTTCCATCACTTGAATATCTTCCTCAATGCAATCGAGATCCTCTAAATCAGTTAAACTTCTTGATGGTGCTTTCATTACAACATACCAATTAGAATCACCATCCTCTCTTGAACAAAATATTTGTTTAGCTTGAGATGCGAGTATGTATGGGTCTCGTGAAAATGATGCTTGATGTAAATTAACAAGAGTGAACCCATCATCATCAATTTTTACTCCATTTCCTTTATACACCCATTGACACTTAAAAACTGGAATATAAAACAAATGATAATCTAATAAAATTATATCTGTCAACATCAACCACTTGGGACATATCTTTTGCACTTGCCCTACACATAGTAATCACATCAAAAGTGTAACGACTAGGGGAATTTGCGATCTAGGTAATCGACATAAACTCAATGTCGACTATTCAAGCGTCGAAAATACCGGATAGTTAATAGAAAGAAGTTAGAGGGTGAGAATAGAAAAGATAGAAAATTAGAATAGAAGAAGAAGAACACAACAACAGAATCAGAGTAACACGAATCTCACAGTGGAATGAATAAAATATAGTATATAACATAACTTTGAAATACAATTCTGACCTTTGTATATACATACTATTTTCAAAGTACAACACTTACAGCACAACGGAAATAAACAATAGTTATATAATCCTGAAGCCTCCTTTTCCATTTCTCCAAGTATATCTGTAAAATTCCGACTACTTGACAGCCCGTACAAAATTAGGCACCCAAGAGTTTAGAGAAAACAAAATAAACTCTGGGTCAGTCATGTGACTGGTGTGAGTAAACTCTAACCATTTGTTTAACTTTTAAAATCCCTTTGAAAGAAAGAATAGTCATAAGACCGATCCATATAAACACGGATGGTTTTTACCTTACGATATTCCAAAATATTCTTTATATCAAATCTCTTCTGATGTTACAATAGTGTCGATCAACCACAATATAAAAATCATTTAGCAGAATGCTTTCATCTCACATTCTACATACATAATATATGATCAAAAACCGCGGGCACTTATTGGGTAATGGATTCCAACTGGCAAGGTACGGGACCACCTTCCAACAGTGTATCTCTAGAGAGGAATACACCAGGTTCAACATGAACATCTTGTAACCCAGACTAAACGTGACCGGTCACTCATTTCGCTTGAGTGTACCGAATGTATTACCACCAATGGTTGGGACCAACAACTATTTCCCGAAATGGATAGCATCGAAATAGATATCAGAAGTAAATGGAATTTCTCTAGATCAGGTGACAATACACCCTAATTGGGAGCTACCTACTTAGTCATGCGACTTACCTGATTTATACCGTTTCCTGGTTGTAAGGCTTGAGCTCATTACGTACAGATCACACCTTTATTTACTTTGAATGTCACATCATCATACCCGCCAAATCACAAATTGATTTCTCCAAAAATACCACGGGTATATAGCTAATAGAAACGAATTCCTCCGCTACCAAACATATATACGTTTGAAGAGATCAACTTACACGTTCTATTAAATATGCTCTGTCAAACATTCTTCCATACAGGTTGTCCTGGGACTGGAAAACCGAAGGCACTATTCTGTAAACCCATCTTAGGCAATTTCTACCTGGGATTCGCCAGAACAATCCTTACAAAAACTCCGTCTTCAGTTTTCTTCATCATATTTAATTTACAGCGCTAGTGCCCATATGGAGTGGTTTCCAGATAATAAATCTGATCCCGGTCTCTCCGTATTGACGACGGAAAAATGGTCAAATCTTTGATAATCGGTTATTTAACTATCAAAGGAAAACATTCATATACACAACGATCTTATTTCCAAATGGAAATTTTATCGATCGATCATCAATCAACATTTTTCCGTTTTAAATTAATTTTCCATTAATTTATTTATTTCACCATTTCCATATATTCGTGAATTTTTATCATTTAAGTTTAGAAAATATACGTTATTAACATAGGAAAACGTTTCCGTTTCATATTCACATATCATTATCCTTCCCCATTCATCAGTCCCTAACTGTAACTAGTAAGAGAACAATTCCTTGAATATCAACCCTAAAGGCCGAAACCAACATCAGATCGATACCCAGAAAGTTGTTCAACATAACTAATCTCCAGTCAGTTTCTAAATCCCTTAACTCTGTTTCTTATCTTCTTGTCACTACTCTCAGATTTGGTTTACGAATCCAATTCTTTTATAAAAACTTTGGTTATAACGATAATGTTATAATCCCTACTTTATAAATATCTAACTTTAAATAAAACTTTTGTACCTTAATATATATAAATAAATAAATGATTAATTAAATAAATAAATCTTGATTTAAAACCCAGAAAGTAAATAGTACTTTCCTATATTCGATATAGTTGAAATCCAATGCATAATTTTCTCTCGAAAATCTTTATTCGATAACTCTCCTTCGAATAATCGCTATTTGATTAATTCTCTTTCAAATAACCTATATTTGATTAACCTTCTTTGAATAATTTATTTTCAATTAACTCTCTTCGAATAAATTATTCGATTAACTCTCTTTTTAAATTCCTATTTCATAACCAAGTTTCCTTTATAATATTTTCATTTCGCAAAATGTTTACTTAAATCCCTTACTCACATCAAATATGAAAAATATTTCTTTTATCAAATCAAATAGTTTGATTTCGCATTTAAAAATAATATCCCAATTCCAAATTCTATTTATACTTCTATTTATAGACTAATCGTAAAAACCTTATTTATAACTCCCTTTACACTGCTAAGTTCACATTCGATTTCAAATATCGGTGTTGAAACCGATTTTACTTCTCTATACAAATTTTAGACTTATATATACCATTTATCAAATGATAAATATTTTATTTAATTTATGAAATATTATTTATAAATTTATTTTTCTCAATTTATCTGTTAAAACAGATTCTTTTTAAAATCTACTTTAAATTAATGTTCCCATAATTCTTTTATATCTCGCCAATTCCCTTTAATCAATATCATGTTACACCCGTGTGCGAAGCACGAGTCTAAACTTCCCTAGTGTAAAATTCTCTTTTTATAATCCTATAAATTTCCCAAAATATTATATTTACTCCATATACTCACTTATTTACCTCCTATTACCCTCATTCAGTATTTATACCAAAAACAGCCTTTTAAAACATTCATATAACTGTTAATAATCTTATACAGAAGTTTTTATTTAATTTTCCAAATAAACCCTTTTATAAAATTCAATGATTTTATATTAATATTTTATTTTCAATATACACTTTGAAATTTCCCTTTTATATTCCAGTATTACTTATGGTATTTAAAATACCAAAAAAAAAAAGGATTGTAGTGTCCAAACACATCATAATCAAATCACATATTATATATCACATCACATATCACTATATGTGAAAAACGGTGTTATAAATATTGAGGAATCCAGTTGGGTCCCTCCAACCTGTTTCCCTACATCGTAGATGTTAAACAATATAAATAACATCAATTTCATTTCAATATGAAATATTCTGACAAACAGAATCAATATTTGATTAACGATATATATATATATATATATATATATATATATGTATGTATGTATGTATGTATGTATGTATATAGTTATCTATATTCTCAACCAATTAATTAGCTATTCATCCAAACAGTAAACACATTTCAATCAACTATCATTTCTCAATTCTAAAAATATGTTATAAAAATATAAACTAATCAGAGTTAGTGAGATTTACTCACATTGGTCGGTTATCGTTAAATAACGAATAACAATTAATTAATCTAATTAGGCGTTTAATTTTACCATATATTGATACGAGCTCCAAATCAATTCCAATAGCAAGCTAGCGACAATACGATCCCAACATGACCAACCGCTCGTAATACTAGGTCCATATGCACACGATATCACATTAATAAGTTTGTGTATGTATTTAATTAAATAAAAACTTAATTTATTATTGGATCGGGATTTACCTATTGAAGTCAGTCCACCTAACTAAAGCCACCGGCCTCTATACAGTAGATCACCTTCCACAAAGAAAAGACCCCCTTCCCACTTTCTAGTTTGCCATTCGAAATTCGACTTGCATATTTATATATTGATTAACTAAATAAACTTTAGTTATTTGTTTTTATGGGATCCACCTGTATTTCATCTCATGGCCCATCAACGCACCTGCCATCCTTATTTCAACATTGCTTCCACCTGTATTTCATCTCATGGCCCATCAACGCACCTGCCATCCTTATTTCTACATTGCTTTTTCCATCATCCCATATTTGAATGCAGCACTCCCCGCTTAGTTTTTACACAGTCACTGATTTCATTTTATATTTTTTTCCTTTGATTCCATTTTAAATGGGCTTGTGCATAGTACCCAAACCTGCAGCTTTGGTCTTCTTCCACCAAACAAAAAACGTAAGCTCTTGTAAACCATTCACCAATTTCCGCACAATTTCCTACACAATCTTCCCTCATTATCATAAACGCACGCACGTTGTAACAGCCCGAATTTTACGTATCGGAAGATCATAAAATATATTTATTTTATTCTCTAAGGGTTCGATCATTCTCATCTTTTAATATGTTGTTTATGGGATGTGAGACATGTCCATAATTTTTACTGATTTTGTTTGTGACCATTTTGCCCCTATCAGCCTTATACAGGGCATAACTTTTGACTAAGGTCGAATCAGAGGGTGAGACCTGTGCCGTTGGAAAGGAATTGATGATTTCCTTTCCGTAGAATGGTTACATTAAGGATTTGGCTTAGCGGTTTGGAAGAAATCGCTGTTTTAAGGTTTTTCAGTTGGCTATTCAGGTTTTGGAGCCTTAGTGGAATCCTATAAATAGGAGGTGATAGTGGAGGGAAAAGGTTTAATTTTCCCATTCTCTCATTTGAAGGCATTTGATCTCCTTCTTCCTCCTACACCTTTCCACCATTAAAAATCCAAATCTAAAGGAGGGAATCGAAGATCTATGCCATCCAAGGCAAGATCTACATCATTTCAAAGGCAAATAAATCGCATCGAGGGGTTTGATTTGGAGTACTCGCTGTCCGGATTCTTATTTCTATCGTTTTAGATTGTTTCGGCAAATCGGTGAGTGATTTACATCTATCACATGAATGCAATGAAGTATATGAGTATTTTTGCATGTTTCTCATCAAATTGGAATGTTTTACCATAGATTTACACCAATACATGTTCATTTTCATATGCATCACCCTATGATCTAATCTAACAAGTTCTAATCGTTAATTTCATGTCATTTTTACATGTTTATGTTAGTTCGATCTCTCATTTTGATCATATGTTCATTTTAATGGTTTTTGGTGAGATTTACATCATTTTTGTAGTAATCGTTATATTCATGTGGTTAGTAGTGTTATGATATGTTTATGATTGTGTTTGATGATTTTGGTTGAGTTGGTTTCGTCGGATTCGTCGGTTGGCGAAGTTTTGGTCGAAATCGGAGTTGAATTGCAATATGCAGGGTTTGGATCGGACCAAAGTGAATCGGATCGGACCAAAGTGGATCAGACCGGACAAAGTGGATCGGATCGGACCAAAGTGGATCGGATCAGACCAAAGTGGATCGGATTGGACCAAAGTGGATCGGACCGGACTAAAGTGGATTGGATCGGACCAAAGTGGATCGGATCGGACCAAAGTGGATCGGATTGGACCAAAGTGGATCGCACCGAACCACGGACCGGACCAAAGTGGATGGACTAGACCAAAGTTGGATCAGACCATTCTGAACAGCCATTTCTGGTTAGCCATTTTTGCCATTTCTGGGAAAGTTTTTCTGGTTGTACATTTCCGGTGATGATGTGACTTCGAAGTAAATTCGATTGGGAAGTTAGGAAGTGCTGAAATAATGCTATGGATTGCTTTGAACCTTATAAAGATGTTGGTTGGTTCAACTATGATGGCGGCTTTGACGAGAGTTCAAAAGGGGATGTTCGAAGTGTTAGAGTGTTCGTTGGTAGAGGAGATGCAACGAATGTAGTTTCAACTCAAAGGTCGTGAGTTGGTGGATAATGGTTGCTCGAGAAGGTTGCTTGAGCTATGAAATGTCATCAAGGTTGGATGACTAGAGATGCGAAGGCCGAGAAGTCATCGTTGTCGTAAGCTCTAGCAAGCTGAAAGCAGGGGTACAATGGGGGCACCCAATAGATCGGAAGGTTATTGGTCGAGTACCTTAGGTATCGTTGAAAGGCCTAGTTGTCAAGGTTGGACATATGGAGTTTATGCTAGAACTGGGGTTACCATTAGCCCTTGACATATGGCAAGGTTGGCCGTCATACGATTAACGATGATTTCAAAGCAGGATTGGCGGTGATAGCCAGAGTCAGTCATGGATGATTGGTTGTTCTATTTGTTCTATATCACATAAATTATCCAAAGTCAAGGGAGATGTTCTTTGACTGCTTAACTGATATTGGTTTAGGCCTCTGGGGAGAGTACTTTGGGAATGCTAAACTCGATCATGGTTGTCTTTGCGAGACTTATATAATCTGTATGTTATGAGTGTTTTCCATGATTGAATGGGTGTTCTGATTTCCATGGATGAATGGTTGAATTGTTTATAGTAAAGGCTATCACTGTCCGATGTGGGGAAGATAAGGTTGAGTTCTTCTCTGGTGTTGTGGGTAGATTAGTATGTTTATCTATCCTTTCTCATACACTTTATTGTTGAAGTTTGTTAGCTATTTTATCGCTCACTAAGAATGTTGTCTGACTCAAGGTTTTATGTTTCCTCTTACTATCTTGGGCTGTTCATCCGGTTGTGGATGGGCAGATTAAGTAGCAGGTGACAGGTGATGCTTTAGTGAGAATGATGGTGCTGATCGGTGGCGAGAGGGAGGCTCACGTACCATTTTTACTACTATCTAATAATTGAGTTTCCGTTGTTTGCTTTTCTGAATAATGTAGCGAAGCAACTTTGTATAAACACTGTTTCCAAGTTTGTGGATATTACTTTCTGTTTGTATGAAAGTCTTGTGTTTCTGCTTCACTATTACTACCTCTTGTATATGTGCTATTATATTTTGTCCTTGCGCTGTGAGTTTACGACAGGTTCCGCTTGTGTTTACCTACTCAGATGATCGTCCATGACTACCTTGCACACCTTTCAGCGCATTATTTCTTCTGTACAGTGCGAGGGTTATGGGCGGTCATCACACACGTCCCCAGATGCCATCCTACTGTTGCCCTGAACAATTCCAAACAGTACTTCACCTTCTATACTTTATAACTCAACCACCTGTACCTCTTTTCAACGGCAAACTTTCAAGTCACAAGCCCACACACACTTGCATTTACACCACCGCAAGCTTCAGTAAGCCATTCCTGCTACCTCCACTTGCAATGTCCCACTTCCCACTTTCTCCTTCCCGAATATAATTCCGCTTCCAGTGTTCTATTTCCCTGCGCCATGTCAGCAGACTTCAGCCCCCTCCTTAGTTTGCAGTAACCTCCACACCATAATTATCCTTCGTCTTTCGAATTATAGTCACCTCATCATCGTTTCAAAACCTTTGCACTCCACTTCCTCGGTCGTTGTTTCAGATCGATGTAGCACCACACGTTAACATGTGCGCCTCCTTCCATATGTGGCACTCCTTTCCGATGTCACCAAAATTCGAGAACACTTACCCCTAGTCCGAATAATGGAAACTTCCAGCGAACTGAAATGAGGTTCGAACAATTCTAAAAATTCATGCTGAGATGGAGCGAGAAAGCATAAGAATTTATTTGATACATATTTCATGGTTTATTATGGGGTATTTTGGCATGTTTAAAATTTGAGAGCCATGAATTTGTTGAGTATCCTGGAGCAAAAAGGAAAGACAGCTGAGAAGGTTCCATGGTCTATTTATAATGTATAGATACTTACTTGTTAAGTAAAACAAAGTTCGTTGACACAGTTTTGCTTGGTAATGAAGTATTTAGGATAGTGGTAACAATACATAGGGTAGCTAGACAGAAATGACGGGTACGAAATCTTAGTAGTTAAGGAATTAATAAATATACATATTTTATTTACTTTATTTAGTTACTTTTCCAGTTGAGATATTTGGCAAGTTTGCATTAGTGTTGTGTTTTCAGTTAACCTATACGAGTACGTTGACACATCTGTTTCATGCTGCAATGTAGGTGATTGGTCCGACTGTCATATGAAAGCAAACATAGGGTATACATTTGCATGTGGATGGTAGGATTGGATAACCAGTAATATGTATAATGCTTTTGGTGCATGCTTGCTACTAATGTTTTATAGTGTGGTTAAGAATAGGTTTTTTCTAGTTTAGGATATTTAGAAATTGTAGAGCCATTCTATTATAATATATAAGTTGTTTTTCTCAAAGTAAAGTCTTACGTTCCGTTACACAAATTTTCCATTTGTCTACAGACTGTTATAGACAAAAATAAAAATACCATTGTGTTTAGCAATGCGCCACGATTCTGAAAATATAGTAATATAAACAATCTGATTTATCTTATGATATCCCAAAATGCTAATATAGGTGTAAAATACTCCAAAAAAAAGTTGCTTATTTTCCAGAATAAAAATTACAGAAAAATTCTAAAAATAAATTATAACTACATCTCCAATATCTCGTCCAAATTCAAAATAAATAATTTATAATAATTAAACTATCGTTATGGTTTATAAACGATTTTATAGCGATTTTTTGGAAATTTGATTTGGATATAACTCACAATCTATAAAGTGGAATCCCAATTTTTCTCTTCCATTAGAAAAATACTGTTAATTAGATTCCAACGTTTCTTGTTTCAAACAAATCCGACTTAAAACGAATCATGTACACTCAGCTGAAGTTCAAATCGTAATATTACGAACTGCCGTGACGTTACAAGCTTGATTATAATTTATATTTTAATTAATACGTTCAACTGCTGTTTAAATAATATATTTGTTAAAATAACTCAATTCTAGACTGAATTAAATCTAGTAAATTATCCAATTCACACAACATTGTCAATCCTACTATTTTGGACTATTTCGGAAATAAATGTATCATCCCACTGTTTATATAAATTTAAATATTTAAAATATTCGAATTCAAATCATTTAAATTATCGAACCAATATAATTAAATAATTAAATAAATTAATTATTGTATTACTAAGAATCTGGGACGTTACATTATTCCCCCTTAAAATAATTTCATCCTCGAAATTGCTAAGGTTGAAAACAAACCCTATTAATTGGGTTAAAAATTATTTGTTTACTTCTTAAATTTCAGTTTCCCTATACCAATTAATTTCAGTTAAATATTATTTCATCCTTATTAACAAAATTTTTCAAAAATCCTGAAAAAAATTTAACACCTTAAATTTTCGAAAAATTTCGCCAGCGTCTCCTTTGTACGGCTCAATCGATATAACTACAACTCCCCTCTCTAGCCCTTCCTCAATCCAAATAAAATCAAACAGCCAAGTGGCTTTCCAAACAGGCCCATAAACCTTATATTCAATATAATATAAACTTGTACCTTTTTGTCGGGCATCCAACTTTATCCCTTCAATTTGTTACCCCTTCAACATACACAAATGCACTTCCAACTGGTCATCACTCAACTCATCCTCAAATCCAATCATTTTCTTACACCTAAGCCAAATTCAAACTCCTGTTCCATTCTTAATTCCAAATTATTACTCAACAATCTAATTCCATTCCAGATTATCTCTAATCCAATTCAGTTTTGTTTAACTTAGTTTAAGTTAAATTCTAGTTTATTTATTCATCTTCATCAATTCCATCTATTTAACTTCAAAAGTTAAATTTAAATTTCAGAATTCACATTCTTGGGTTTTATTTCAAATCAATTTGAAATCATATATATAATAGTAGCAATTCAAAACATTTGAATTTATGAATATGTATTCCCTTAAAATAATTCAAAAACAAACTCTTTGGTAGTAATCCGCTACTTGGAAACTCAAAAATGAACACTGACGATGTAGCCAACATCATCAGGGTTATTTCCCAGCGATCGAAGTGAGTTCAATACTATATCCTTTTCAAAACTTATTCTTAAACATTTCCTTTTTGAAATTGTTTCAAAATATCCTTTACAATGCTTATAAAATAATTTAAAATCTCCCAGAATTTAAAAATTCCATATATTTGATCCAAATCATTTTACGAACACCTTTCAAATTTTCCAAAGTTTAAATTCCAAATCTGTTTTAATTCTAGATTTAGTTCATCTAATTCTATAAATTATATATCACATTTATGTTAATTCTGATTGGTTATTTATAACCATTTCAATTTATAATCTTATTTGATTATAAAAATAAAAAACACATCCAATATATTATAATAATTCTAATATATAGAACATAATTTGGGTAAATTTATTTCATTTACCTCTTGTCAAAATGTACTGTGTCGGTTTGTCATATTCGAGTGTTTAGAAACCTCTATCGATCTTGTGGTGCCCCACTATCGACCAGAATTTGTAAGCCACTAAACCCAATAAGTCTCCACAAAATAAAATCATTTTTAATCATTCCACAAATACGCACTCTTGTATATATACACTCAACTCAATCTAGGATATTACTAGCCCTATCTGCCATAAATCCAAGGTAATCACTTTAATCTTCAGCTTTGATACCATTGTAACGACCCGGGGAATTTGCGATCTTGGTAATCGACATAAACTCAATGTCGACTATTCAAGCATCGGTAATGCCAGATAGTTAATAGAAAGAAGTTAGAGGGCGTGAATATATAAGATAGAAAATTAGAATAGAAGAAGAAGAACACAACAACAGAATCAAAGCAACACGTATCTCACAGCGGAACGAATAAAATATAGTATATAACATAACTTTTAAATACAAATCTAACCTTTGTATATACATACTATTTTCAGAGTACAACACTTACAACACAGCGGAAATAAACAATAGTTATTTAATCCTGAAGCCTCCTGCTCCATCTCTCCAAGTATATTGGTAAAATCCCGACTACTTGACAGCCCGTACAAAATTGTGCACCAAAGAGCTTAGGGAAAACAAAACAAAATAAACTTTGAGTCAGTCATGTGACTGGTGTGAGTAAACTCCAATCATTTGTTTGAATTTTAAAATCCCTTTAAAAGAAAGGATAATCGTAAGACCGATCCACACATAAACTCAGATGGTTTTTACCTTACGATATTCCAAAATATTCTTTATATCAATTCTCTTTTGATATTACAATAGTGTCTATCAACCACAATATAAAAATCACTTACCAGAATGCTTTCATCTCACATTTTACATACATAATATATTATCAAAAACCGCGAGCGCTTATTGGGTAATGGATTCCAACTGGCAAGGTATGGGACCACCTTCCAACAGTGTATCTTTAGTGAGGAATACACTGGGTTCAACAAGAACATCTTGTAACCCAGGCTAAACATGATCGGTCACTCATTACGTTTGATTGTACCGAATGTATTATCACCAACGGTTGGGATCAGCAATCAATTCCCGAAAGGGACAACATCGAAATAGATATAAGAAGTAAATTGAATTTCTCTAGATCAGGTGAAAATACACATTAATTAGGAGCTACCCACTTAGCCATGCAACCTACCCGATTTATACCATTTCCTGGTTGTGAGGCTTGAGGTCATAACATACAGATCACACCTTTATTTACTTTAAATGTCACAACATCATACCCGCCAAATCACAAATTGATTTCTCCAAAAATACCACGGGTATACAGTTAAGAGAAACGAATCCCTCCACCACCAAACATAAATACGTTTGAAGAGATCAACTTAAGCGATCTATTAAATATACTCTGTTTGACATTCTTCCATACAGGTTATCCTAGTACTGTACAAACCGAATGCACTATTCTGTAAACCCATCTTAGGCAATTTCTACCTAGGATTTGCCTGAACAGCCCTTACATAAATTCCGTCTTCAATTTTCTTCATCATATTTGATTTGCAGCGCTAGTGCACATACAGAGTGGTTTTCAGATAATAAATCTGATCCCGGTCTCTCCATATTGAGGACGGAAAAATGGTCAAATCTTTGATAATCGGTTATCTAACTATCAAAGGAAAACATTCATATACACAATGATTTTATTTCCAAATTGTATTTTTTTCGATCAATCATCAATCAACATTTTTCCTTTTTAAATTAATTTATCATTTATTTATTCATTTCCCAATTTCCATATACGTGAATTCTTATCTTCTAAGTTTAGAAAATATACGTTATTAACATTGGAAAACATTTTTGTTTCTTATTCACGCATCATTATCCTTCCCCATTCATCAGTCCCTAACTGTAACTGGTAAGAGAATAATTATATGAATATCAACCCGAAGGTCGAAACCAACATCAGATCGATACCCAGAAAGTTGTTCAACATAACTAATCTCCAATAAGTTTCTAAATTCCTTAACTCTGTTTCTTATCTTCCTATCAAATCATTGCTTACGCAACTCTCAGATTCAGTTTACGAATCCAATTCTTTTATAAAAAAATTGTTTATAACGATAATGTTATAATCCCTACTTTCGAAATATCTGACTTTAAACAAAACTTTTATACTTAATTTAAATAAATAAATAAATGATTTATTAAATAAATAAATCTTGATTTAAAACTGGAAAGTAAATAGTACTTTCCTATATTCGATACTGTTGAAATCCAATGCATAATTTTCTCTCGAAAGTTTCTGTTCGATAACTCTCCTTCGAATAATCGCTATTTGATTAATTCTCTTTCGAATAACCTATATTCGATTAACCTTCTTTGAATAATTTATATTCGATTAACTCTGTTCGAATAATTTATATTCGATTAACTCTCTTTTTAAATTCCTATTTCAAATCCCAGTTTCCTTTATAATATTTTCATTTCGCAAAATGTTTACTTAAATCTCTTACTCACATTAAATGTGAAAAATATTTCTTTTATCAAATCAAACAGTTTGATTTCACATTTAAAAATAATATCCCAATTCCAAATTCTATTTATAATTCTATTTATAGACTATTCGTAAAAATCTTATTTATAACTCCCTTTACACTGCTAAGTTCACATTTGATTTCAAATATTGGTGTTGGAACCAATTTTACTTCTCTATATAAATTTCAGACTTATATATTCCATTTATCAAATGATAAATATTTTATTTAATATATAAAATATTATTTATAAATTAATGTTCTCAATTTATCTGTTAAAACAGATTCTTTTTGAAATCTACTCTAAATTAATCGCCAATTCCCCTTAATCAATATCTTGTTACACCCGTGTGCAAAGCACGGGTCCAAACTTCCGAAATGTAAAATTCTCTTTTTATAATCCTATAAATTTCCCAAAATATTATATTTATTCCATATACTCACTTATTTACCTCTTATTACCTTCATTAAGTGTTTATACCTAAAACGCCCTTTTAAAACATCATATAACTGTTAATAATCTTATACAGAAGTTTTTATTTAATTTTCCAAATAATTCCTTTTTATAAAATCCATTGATTTTATATAAATATTTTATTTTCAATATAACTTTGAAATTTCCCTTTTACATTCCAGTATTACTCATGGAATTTAAAATACCAAAGAAAAAGGGTTGTGGTATCTAAACACATCATAATCGAATCACACATTATATATCACATCACATATGACGATATGTGAAAAACAGTGTTATAAATATTGAGGAATCCAGTTGGATCCCTCCAACCTGTTCCCTGCATCACAGATGTTAAGCAATATAATCAACATCAATTTCATTTCAATATGAAATATTCTGATAAACAGAATCAATATTTGATGAACGATATATATATATATATATATATATATCATTATCTATATTCTCAACCAATTAATTAGCAGTTCATCCAAACAGTCAACACACAACAATCAATTAGCATTTATCAATTCTAAAAAAATGTTATAAAAATATAAACTGATCAGAGTTAGTGAGATTTACTCACATTGGTCGGTTATCGTTAAATAACGAATAACAATCAATTGATCTGATCGGGCGTTTAATTTCACCATAAATTGATACGAGCTCGAAATCACTCCAAATCAGTTCCAATACCAAACTTGCGACAGTACGATCCCAACATGACCAACCATTCATAATACTAGGTCCGTATGCACGCGATATCACATTAATAAGTTTGTATATGTATTTAATTAAATAAAAACTTAATTTATTATTGGATTGGGCTTTACCTATTGAAGTCAACCCACTAAACTAAAGCCACCCGCCTCCATACAATAGATCACCTTCCACAAAGAAAAGACCCCCTTCCCACTTTCCAATATGCCATTCGAAATTCGACCTCGTATATATATATATAAACTAAATAAACTTTAATTATTTGTTTTTATGGGCTCCATCGGTTTTTCATCTCATGGCCCATCAACGCACCTGCCATCCTTATTTTTACATTGCTTTTTCCATCATCCCGTATTTGAACGCAGCACTCCCCGCTTAGTTTTTACACAGTCACTTATTTCATTTTATATTTTTTCCTTTGATTCCCTTTTAAATGGGCTTGTGCATCAACCCAACCATTCATCTAATACCCAAACCCACAGCTTTGGTCTTCTTCCACCAAACAGAAAACACAAGCTCTTGCAAACCATTGACCAGTTTCCGCACAGTTTCCTACACCATCTTCCCTCATCATCATAAACGTACGCACGTCTCCAAATGCCATGCTACTATTGCCCGGAACAATTCCAAATAATACTTCACCTTCTATACTTTACAACTAAACCACCTTTACCTCTTTTCAATGTACAAACTTTCAAGTCACAAGCCCACACACACTTGCATTCACACCACCACAAGCTTCAGTAAGCCACTCCTGCTACCTCCACTTGCAACGCCCCACTTCCCACTTCCTCCTTCCCAAATATAATTCCACTTCCAGTATTCTATTTCCCTACGCCATGTCAACAGACTTCAAACCCCCTCCTTAGTTTGTATTAACCCCACACCATAATTAACCCTTCGTTTACTCTGTAACTCCACACACCATCCTAAATAAATCACAAATTCCCTCTAACTTTTATTCTCAGCTTGTCTTCACGTACACAGTATATTTGTAAACCCATCTTCTTTGTCCATTCCTTTGTAGAAAAATCATACTTAAACATCCATTCACCTCCGCTTTCGAATTACAGTATCCCCATCATGGTTTCAAAACCGTTGCACTCCACTTCCTCGGTCGCTGTTTTAGATTGATGCAGCGCTACACAGTAACATGTGCGCCTCCTTCCGTCTGTGGCACTCCTTTCCGACGTCACCAAAATTCGAGAACACTAACCCCTAGTCCGAATGATGGAAACTTCCAGCGAACTGAAATGAGGTTCGAACAAATCTAAAAATGCATGCTGAGATGGAGAGAGAAAGCATAAGAATTTATTTGATATATATTTCATGGTGTATTATGGGGTATTTCGGCTTGTTTAAAATTTGAGAGCCACGAATTTGTTGATTATCCTGAAGCGAAAAGGAAAGACAATGGAGAAGGTTCCATGGTCTATTTATAATGTATAAATACTTACTTGTTAAGTAAAATAATGTACGTTGACACCGTTTTGCTTGGTGATGAAGTACTTAGGATAGAGGTGATAATACATAGGGTAGTTGGACAGAAGTGACTGGTACGAAATCTTAGCAGTTAAGGAATTAATAAATATACATATTTTATTTACTTTATTTGGTTACATTTCCAGTTGAGATATTTGGCAAGTTTGCATTAGTGTTGTGTTTTCAGTTAACCTATATGAGTACGCTGACACACCTGTTTCATGCTGCAATGTAGGTGATTGGTTCGGCTGTCATATGAAAGCAAACGTAGGGTATACATTTGCATCCGTTACATAAATTTTCCGTTTGTTTATGGACTATTATAGACAAAAATAAAAATACCGTCATGTTCAGCAGTGTGCCATAATTACGAAAATATAATAATATAAACAATCTGATTTATCTTGTGATATCCCAAAATGCTAATATGAGGTGTAAAATACTCCAATAAAAATTTGCTTATTTTCCGAAACAAAAATTACAAAAAAATTCTGAAAATTAAATTATAACTACATCTCAAATATCACGTCCAAACTCAAAATAAATAATTTGTAATAATTAAATTATCATTATAGTTTACAAATGATTTTATAGTGACTTTTTTAAAATTTGTTTTGGACATAACTCACAATCTATAAAGCGGAATCCTCAATTTTCTCTTCCATTAGAAAAATACAGTTAATTAGATTTTTCTTATTTCAAACAAATCCGACTTAAAACGAATCTTGTATACTCATTTGAAGTCCAAATCGTAATATTATGAACTGCCGTGACGTTACGAGCTCGATTATAATTTATATTATAATTAATTCATTCAACTGTTGTTTAAATAATATATTCGTTAAAATAACTCAATTCTAGACCGAATTAAATCCAGTAAATTATCCAATTCACACAACATTGTCAATCCTACTATTTCGGACTATTTTAGAAATAAATATATCATCCCACTATTTATATAAATTTAAATATTTAAAATATTCGAATTCAAACCTTTTAAATTATCGAATCAATATAATAAAATAAATAAATAAATTATTATGTTACTAAAAATTCGGGATGTAACAAAAAGACGCCCCACAATTCTTAGTTTTTCTCCCTAAATCTTTTATATGAAAACATTTCTCATTGATGATATATCCTTTGTAAGACACGACATCATCCTTCAGACCATAAGCAATCCATTTCAACATGTCCCTATGATCCTTGGAAGTAATAGGTATCTGCTTAGAATTTCATTTAACATGTAAATTTAATAGTATATTAATAATCCTATGAGAATATATTTGAAATCTAACTAACCTTCCTTTTAATCCAATTGGCAAAATTATTGTTTTGTGTTTCCCAAAGTTAGGTCGCATTTTCTTTCATGCGCTTGTCAGAATTTTCTAATTCCTCCAAATGCAAACTAGTATTGAACATTTGATTATAAATTACATATATCATTACGAATACATAAAAATAATTAAAACAATATACAACATGAACTTACTCCATAAATGGTTCCACCGCAGCCATATTCATTAACATGGCTAAATGAGCCATTTCTTTCTCATTAGCCGGCAATGTAATTGTCTTCGATGTTGAAATTGGACGTCCCTCAAGTATTACACTACTTTCATACTCTTCATTTTGAGCTCCTTTCTCCTCTATATGTCCTGATTTTTCGAAAATTCATTGAAGAACAACATGCATTCTGCTGCTAGATATGATTATGCAATACATCTCTCTGGTTATACATTGTTTCTGACATAATCTTTTAGTTTCTTCATATATCTTTCGAACGGGTACATCCAACGAAAATGAACCGGTCCACACATTAGTGCTTCTTTTCCAAGATGAATGGATAAATGTACCATTACATCAAAGAAAGGCGGTGGGAAAAAAATTTCAAACTCACATAAAACTTCAATAACCTCAACATTGATTTGTTCTACCTTCTCTCTATCAAGAACATGTTGACATAATTTGTTGAAAAGAGAACATAAGTGAATTATTGCTTTTCTTGCCTTCTTTGCCAGTAATCCTCTCGACGCTACTGGCAATAAATGTTGCATTAGTACATGATAATCACGTGACTTAAATCCACTAATTTTATAATCTGACCAATGAAATCTAATTTTTTAAATTTGAACAGTAGTCATCCAGTCCTTTGAAATCGTACAATCTTTTGCAAAATATTTTTCTCTCGGATTTTGACAACAGATATGGAGTCGGTGGAAGATATGTTTTATTCCCATGAGGTTGTGTATGAAGCTCACATAGAATTCCCCAATTCTCTAAATCCTTCCTACAGTTGGTTCCATCTTTGGATTTATTACCATGCAACATCGTGCCCAATAAGCTTTCACTAGTATTCTTCTCCACATGCATCACATCTACATTGTGACGTAATTGAAGTTCCTGCGAAAACCATAACTGTAACTCTTTATTGGGTTTTTCCTATTCTAAAATAGTAAAAATTAAACATATTAACCACTAACCTCCCAATAAGGCAAATCAAAGAAAATTGAATTTTTATCCATCTTGATATCTCCATTTTCGTGGAAGTGTTAGTATCATCAATTTCATCTTCTTCATCATAAACATGCTTTCTCTTGTTAATTTTGTTTTCTTTTCCTTTTCCAAAAGCATTTGGATAATCCTTCAACAATGCGTAGATGTTTCTCCCAGTAAGCAATCTAGAAGCACTATCTGTCTCTATGGTGTTATCAAACAACGCCTTTCATTTCCTACGTGGATCTGAAGGAAGTAGAAATCTTCTATGTCCCATGTAGGCGAACTTTCGACTATGATTCAACCAACGAGAATGGGTATTGACACCACATAATGGGAAAGCTTTTCCACTTTCACACAACATCCAACAAGATTTCCATAAGCAGGAAAATCATTAATCGTCCATAGAAAAATTGCATTCAATTTAAATAAAGTTTTGTTAAACGCGTCATAAGCATTAACTCCGTAAGACAACAAGTGATGCAAATCTTCCACCAAAGGCGCCAGATATACATCAATATCATTCCTGGTTGCTTCGGGCCAGGAATAAGTAAAGTCAACATGATATTTTCCTTCTTCATACACAACATAGGCAAGAGATTGTATGTCACAAGCATTACATGCCAGTTACTATATTTCGAAGTCAACATGGAAAATGGATTGAATCCATCTGTAGTAAGACCAAGGCTAAGATTGCGTGGACCCAATGAAAAATATTTATACTTTTCATCCACCATTTTCTATGTCATAGAATCCACAAGATGACGCATTTTTCCATCATTACTTTTATCAGTAAAATGCCATCTTAAATCTTCTGCCATCTTTTGAGATCTATACATTCTTCTAAATCTCGGAATGATTGGGAAATATCTCAATACTTTAACTGGAACACCTAGTATAACCTCTTTAGCATCTTGATTTTTCTTCTATCTCGAAGAACCACATTTTGGACAATTTTCTAAATCTTTGTATTCTTTTCTAAAAAGGCAACAGTCATTCTCACATGCATGTATCTTTTCAAAACCCATGTCGAATGCTTTAAGAAATTTCTTGACTTCATATAAGGTTTTGGGAAGCACTTTTTCCTTTGGTAGAAATAGATGTTGCATAACTAAAAGCTTATCAAACCCACCATTAGACAAGCCAATCTCGCATTTAAGATTATACAAGATGGTGATAGTAGATAATTTTGTGTGATCTATGCAATCGGGGTATAATGGAGTTTCTGCATCTTCAAAGTTTTCGAGTATCTTTATCATCATCAAAAAAATCGTTATTCATAAAATCTTCACCTTCATAGTGAATCATTTTGAATAGATCATATACGTCAAACGTATTTGTTTTCTTCTCTACATTTATCTCTTCACAATGATTAAACCATTCACCATTAATCTATCTAGGATCCATTCCTTTTATGATTAAATGGTAAACAATAGTTTGGACATCATGGCGACTAAGATTCTGATAGTCTCTGCAAGGGCATAACATTTTTTCTACATTTCTTACGTTCCTCTTTGCATCATGCACAAAATTCACTTCCCCTTATCAGTACTCTATACTAGTTCTATGACAAAAGTAAAAAACATAAAAAATTTAGTTTTAATATTAGATTATATGTTCTAAATCTCAAAATATGTATTAGTGAAGCAGTGTTTTATCACTTGTTTAAAAAAACCCAATCTTTTTCCATCATTGACTTATGAAGGCAAATAAGTTTCCAATCTTTGACGTATAAATTGGTTATCTGTTGTTAGAAAGAAAAAAAACTATAGGTTGAAGTTATTACCCGAAAAGACATCCAAGCATCTTATAAATGATGCACTAACTACCTAGTTCTACTTCAGCGAATCTGATTATATGTTCAAATACAAATACACCAGGAACAATTATAAGAGAGAAGTAAAAGAAGTTCCAACACTACTATTATCTGAAATTTTATGTATTATGCGCTTCGCTTTACTGAAGCACGCGCTTCGCGTTCGCACATTGTGCTTGTGCTCCAAGCATGGCGCTTCGGTGCACTTTTCGCGCTTAATAACATTGCGTACCGGTCAAGGTTTTAAATCTCGAATATCCATCGCGTTTCGTCTTGGGGAATTTATAGACTCGGTCTCATATCGGGGGAGATCTCGGACGAGATGAGTCTAACTTAGGAGTTCGTCTCGGATTTTCATCTCGGGTCTAAAATTTCATATCGGAACAATCTCGGGGTAAATGATATGTTAAAAATGATATTTTAACAAAATGATTTTATTGAATGCTATTAAAAACATAGTAACTTAAACTTAAAATGCAAAATAACTTTATTATTTTTTATTTTGCGAAAGATCATTCATACTCTAAACCGTAATATGCTTAAAACAGAAATATTGTTAGACAAGAAACATTAAAAGAATCCAAAATATTAAAAAATCCAGCATAAATAGACCATAAAATACATAATTTCATAAGTAACATATATGTAAAAAGACGAATACGAAAATCATAAGCATTGTAAAACATATATGAACATACAATAGTCATTTAACATGTAAAATGTAACAAAAGATTGATATGGCTAGATTTGAGTATTTTAATTATAGTTCTAGTTCAAGCACAAATTTAAATTGTAACCGAAAAAACTAAGATCTCGGATGATATTCCAGTATTTCGCCTCGGTCGATATATCATTCGATATTGCAATATCTCGGGCGATATATTCGAAAGGAAATTTTGAGTGATATTTGTTGTTTCGTATCGGAAGGAGCCCAAAACGAGATCTCAGAGGAGATCCTGGGCGATATTTGCAAGATTTGAAACAGTGGTACCCTTACTATTATCAGCTATAATAGTACAAATCTCCATTCAAAAACTAAATAAGTGTGCCCATTTAAAGATGACAACAATCAAGCAAAATGTTACAGAACTGTATAGGAATATCTTAACTGCAAAATGTTACAGGAGATTTGAACAAGGCCAAGACAACTGAAGAGAATTATACAATTTCATATTGCTCAGAACCATATAGGATAAAGTCATAAAGAGCAAACAAAGGTTTGAGATATGAGTATCTTATCTACCTAAGGCTTTGCGTGATTTAAATATGTCCCGTAAACCAAAAAAAAATAGAAAATGGCAAACTCCATAATATCTCATTTACAATTATAAGGCAAGAAGGAGGTACTAAGAAGTGCAGGCTTGGATCATCAATGCCTGGGACAAGGTAAAAGTAGGAAAATTGTTAATGCTTAGCTATGCAAAAGTTTAGAGGGTGGTGTTTAGTTAATTACATTTATTAAATGAGATATATCAAAAAGGCATAGAAATTAGCCACACTATTCAAAATATGAAATCTAGGCAAATCCTAGATTCACATATAAGACATGGTATTGATTAGTGTGGTTGCGTACACAACTTATACCCATGTACGCCATACATGATATCATCAGCATATTATTGTACATTAACCAGATCTCATAGATCCTAGATTCACATATAAGAGAGGAAAGTTAGTCTATTCAAAACTCCTGAATTGTTTTCATGTCTCATTACTCCCCATAACTAAAGAGAATTCCATCACATCAAAAGCGTACAACATGAAAATAACATATCAGAAATGCATCCAAATAGAACTTGAAAATCAAGCAGTTATATCATAACCAAGCCCTAGCAAGATATGAGATGAAAAAATGTTAGAATATAGAGTTATAGATCAATGAGCAATTGCAATTAGGGTTAATCAGCTATACCATCAAATCCTAGCAAGATAGGGATGAGAAAATAGCATGCATTCAAATATTTCGTACACAATCCGAATATAATCACAAAAAATCGAGTTGAAGAATTCATACCTAAATTTTCTTATACCATGAGCAGAGATTTTCGCTAGCTTCCACGATGTTGTTGAGAGGAGTACGATGGAGTTGACGATGACACGAGGAACGTTAATCGGTGCGATTTCTTCGGCAAAGAGTGATTTGGGGGAAAGGGAATTTTCCGATAGAGGGATTTGGGGGAAAAGGGAACGAGGGTTAAAATTTTCGATGTATGAGCGGGATAGTAATAGAAAATAGTTGGTCCCATATTTTTTGACCTTGCGAACTAATTTTTGTTAGGTGGGGAGTTGAACTTTTTTTGGTCACGTTAATAATAGGAGTGAAAACACTTTTTCTTGCATTTACAAATAAGCGCAACTGATTTTTGCAACAAAAATCATTTTTCCTGTAGTGTAAGACTATTATCTAACTCAAGGTTTTATGTTCCGTCTTATTACCTTGGGTTGTCCATCCATTAATGTTATGGAGGGGCAGACTATGTAGCACGTGATAGGTTGTAGATTTTGATGAGGATGATGCTGTAGAGCGACAATGAGAAGGAGGCTTACGTATTATTTTCTACTATACATATCCTATTGTTTCCGCCTATGTTTGATGTGCGCTACTCTGAATGTACTTGTAGTGAGGCTTCTTGTACAGAATTTGGTGTTTTATCCAGTTTGATGTACGGATATTCTTTTCATGATGATATGAAAGTTTTAGATTCTGTTATATGATGCTTCACTATCAATGCATGTAGTATATGTTCTATTATATTTTATCCCTGCGCTGTGAGTTCTATGATAGGTTACACTTGTGTTATTCTACCCGGATGATCGTCCATAGCTGCCTGGCACATCTTTCAATGCATTATTTCTCTTGTTAAGTGCAGGAGTTATGGGCGGTCGTCACAGCAGGACATCTTATAACTGTAAAATATTTATTTGATATCTCGATGATATGGAAAATAACACTAACACCAGTACAACCACAAGTTTCACAGAAGGCCAATCCACTGCATGACCTCCGATTTTTAATGGCATGAATTATAATTACTAGCCTACACGAATGATGATTTATATGTAAGCCAATGGATTTGAAACTTGGAATATTACTCAAAAAGAACATACTATTCATACTATCAATTATTCCGAGTGGTCAAATTCACAAAAAACTGATGCTACTTCAAATGAAAAAGCAATGAATATGCTGCATTGTGCTTTGGATAGAAATGAGTTTAACTATATCTGCATGTGCAATACTGCATATGAAATATGGTGAACACTCAAAGTAACTCACGAAGGAACTAGCAAGGTTAAACAAAGCAGATCTCCATGCTAAAAAATAAATTTATGAATTTTAAGATGAATGAAATGAATCTATCAATGATATGTACTCTAGATTTCAAAACATTTATCATTCATTACTTGGATTAGTAGAGAAATATTCTGATTTTGACACGAAATCCTGAACTTTTTAATGGAAGAATGGGAAAGAAAGGTCTTGGCAATTGAAGAAGCTAGCGATCTTTCGACCATGAAACCAGAAGAGTTAATAGGAAATTTAATGTCTTATAAGTCAACTTGCAGGTAAAATGAGTACAGGCATAAGATAAAAAGAATGTAGCATTCGATGTAGAACAAAAGGAACTGGAATCAGACAATGATAATATAAAATTCACTGCCAAAAATTTCAACAATTTTTGAAATACAGAAAGATGACAGAAATTATGGCAAAAGAAGTACCAATTAAAATAAACCATCATTGTCAGTAATGTAATGCTATAACTACCATCAAAGGGGCACATATCAAAATATTGTCCATATCAAAAGAAGGACCATCGCGATAAACACAAGAAGGATAGATTTAATAAGAAGGCATTTTCATTTACTTGGAATGATTCAAATTCTTCTTCAAAAAGTGATAGCGATAGTGAAAATGGACAAGCAAATGTCTGCTTTATGGCTAAAGATAACGAGATTAGTGACTTTGCTTTTGAAGATATGGTAGAAACAAACGCAGAATTATTAGAATCTTGAAATAATTTCAAAAGAAAATATAAACAAGCTAATGAGGATCAGATAAATACAGAATTAGAAAGAGATATATTGAAAAATGAAAAAGAGATATTAAAAGATGAAATTAGAAAACTTCGAGAATCTCTTTTTGATGCAAATTCTCAACTTTCCTTATTGAGTTAAGAAATTAAAACTCAAAAAGGAAAGATAACATACTTATTTATGAAAATCATGAGTTAAAAACCCAGATTAAACTAGTAGAATTAGATAATTAAAGTCTCAATATTAAATTGGATGGAATCAGTAAAAATGTAAGTAATTTTAATAAAGGTAGAGAGAATTTATCTAGAATTATAGAAAATTCTCAACCTGCATCCAGCAAAAAGGGACTAGGATAAAAGCTGAATGCTAATATTTTAAAGAAATCAAATAAGGTTAAACCTAACAATTCATTAGTATCTCCCAAAAGGAAAAGGGTTTCTAAAACTGTTAATATATAGGTTCTTAAAACAAATAATTATTTGATTAGGAATAAATAAATAAAAAACATTCTTAGAAACTAAGGATTATATTTATAAAAGGGGCACTGAACCCTCTTGGGTTTGGTTTCCTAACACCTAACTCTTAGGACCCTAACGGAGGAAGCAAGTACTAATTTCATTACATTTTTTTTGCAGGTACCACTTAAAAAAGGAGGAAATTGGAAACTTGACAGTGGTTGCTCAAAACACATGACATGAGACAAAGATATGTTGATTAACATTACTTAATCGGATGGAGGATCAGTCACTTTTGGAGACAACTCTGAGAGACACATCATCGGCAAAGGCAATGTGAGCAATTACAGTACATCTAATTTACCTTTTATTACTAATGTTTCGCTTCTTAAGAATCTTAAACATAATTTATTAAGTACAAGTCAATTATGCGATAAGGGTTTTGAAATCACGTTTTCGGAAAACAAATGCAATTTTCTCGATCTGAATAATAATCTCATTTTTTAAGGTAATAGAGATAGAAACATTTATATATATAATATGAAAGTTAATAATAATTCAAACATGTGTTTATTAGCCAAAGGAAGTGATCCTTGGCTATGGCACAAAATGTTTTGTCACATAAATTTTAAATCAATCAAATTATTTTTGAAAAATTAACTTGTAAAAGGATTACCTAAAATGAATTTTAGAGCGAGTAACCTATTTGATGCTTATCAACTAGGAAAATTAAGGAAATCTTCATTTAAATATAAAAAGGTCATTTCAACATTACAACTATTAGAATTACTGTATATGGATTTATTTGGGCCAACTCAAATTCAATTCATAAACAGTAGATATGTGTTTGTAAAAGTTAATGATTTTTCTAGATATACCTGGATGATATTTTTGAAAACTAAATGTGACACCTTTGATCAGTTTAAAATGTTTGTTAAACAAATTCAGATCTTAAAAGGTTTGAAATAAAAAATTGTAAGAAGTGATCATGAAGGAGAATTCAAAAATGGAAATTTTGATTAATACTGTATAAAGAAAGGAAATTTTCATAATTTCTCATTTCCTAGAAATCCATAACAAAATGGAGTTGTAGAACGGAAAAATCAAACACTATAAGAATGTGCCAGAATGCTATTAAACGAAAGCATGTTATGAAAACATATCTGGGAAGAAGCAGTTGCGACAGTGTGAAGTTGCCGTGTTCAAACCGATAATTAAGCCGTCTTAAACAGTAACAACCCATATTTTTATGGTTTAATAATTAATTAGATTAATTATTTAAATAGTGATTTAGATATTTAAATGGTCGTTTAGTTAAATAATATTGTATATTTAATTAATATAATTAATAGAATAATATATTTACTTCCAAAATAATTGGAAATAACAGAATTCACAATATTGTGTGAATTGGACAATTTAAAATATATAATTCAGTTTAGAATTGAATTATATTAACGATTTTTTTTATAAATGTCAATTGAACGTATAATTTATATTATAATTATAATCGAGCTCGAAATGGCGCGGTAGTTCATAATTTGGCGGTTCAAACTTTAAACGAATATACAAAATCCGTTTTATGCCGGCTTTCTGTGAAACAAGAAACTTTCGGAGCTGGTGAAGTATATTTTTCTAATGGAAGAGAAAAATCGGAATTTCATCATACAGATTTTAATTTATGATCAAATCAAATTTTTGAAAAGTCGCTATGGAATTCCTTTATAATTTATAACGATTTATTTATATTATAAAAGGATTTTTAATATAAATTGGATATCGATTTAACCCGGATTAGAAATATTGAGTTATAAATCCAATTGTGTTTATTTTATAGCTGCACAATATTCTATGTGAATATATACACGATAATATTAATTTATTAATATTAAATTAAATTGTTTTAAAGTATATTAATATTTAAATGGGTTTATTTAGAACTTTAAAAATAGCCCGTTTTGCAAATGACCTCCGTTTTCGACGAAACTAATTTTGTTGGATCCGTAATATTAAATTATTGTTAGATTTAAATTTTCGTAATATTTGGAGTCAGTATGTGGCCGTACGGAATTTTAAAGTGAAAAAACAATCGATAATTTGACTTTAAAAATACGCTGTGTGAGCAAAGGATCTTGGAATTCGACGAAATAAGTTTTATTAGGTCCGTAATGTCGAACTATAGATATATGTCCATTTTCATTGGAATTGGACATCATGTGTGATCACATGGATTTTTAAACAATAAATACAAACAACGGTTAATTAAAAATCAATATAAAATGGAATGAAAAATACTTAAATCTTCCTATATGTACCACTTCCCTCCTCTTAACCCTAATACTTCACTTCTTTTGGTCAACAAAGATCTGCCACTTTTTTCTTCAATATCGTGAGCAAAACCAGAGAATAAAAATCCAAAACAACTCAAGAAAAATCATAAAATCCCAAAGTTCACATATTTGAGTTCCTTAGACCATTCTCTTCAACTGGGAGTAATTTTCATTGGGTTCGATACCTTTTTCTTGGCATTGTATTTTTCTAGCGAGATGCTAGGGTTCCATCTTGTTGCGTATATGGTGAGTTATTGGGGAAATAGAGTTTACATTTGGAGTGAGGAGTTGATTTTGGTCTTGAATGCAAAATCTGGTAGGAATTCATACAAAAAGTGTCGATACATGTTGTGGAGTTTTCTGTGATATTATTCGACGCGGGTTTCCCTGGGTACATGCAAGTTATCTGTAAATGGGATGAAGATGAAGAGGGTTTAAAGAGGGAAAGATTGGTAATCTTTGTTGGTATTTTCGTTGAAGAAGTAAGGAGGACATGGGGGTAAAGTCTGGAAAATAGTGGTGTAAATGATGAGGAACAACAACGTCTTTTCATTAAGTCGGTGAAGAGGAGGTAAACGAGTAAGTCAGGTTATTTTAAAATGGGTATGGGCTTGTTCCAAATGGTGAGCCCAGTAATAATTTAGAACTTAAGTTTTATTTAAATTAAATATGGTATCAACTTTTAAAATCAAATATCTCGATCATACAATATCAGAATTGGACAAAACAAGATCCGTTGGGATCGTATGGACAGTGGCTACCCAATGGAACTGATTGGGAGTGAATTGGAGCTTGTTACAATTTATAGCGAAATAAATTGTTTGTCTGAATCAACCGACAGTTATCGTCGTTTAACGATGACCGTCCAATGTGAGTAAATCTCACTAACCCTGTATAGTTTATATTTTTCATAAACATAATATAGTATTGATAAATGATAATTGATTGCTGTGTGTTGATTGTTTGGTTGAATTGCTGATTTATTTGTTGGAATTATAGATAACAATATATATATATATATATATATATATATATATATTTCGTTAATCAAATATTGATTCTGTTTATCAAAATATTTCATATTGAAATGAAATCGATGTTATTTATAGTGTTTAACATCCGTGGATGCAGGAAAATAGGTTGGAGGGATCCAACTGGATTCCTCAATATTTATAATACTGTTTTTTTCGTGTATTGTGATATATGATGTGATATATAATATGTTGTTGACTATGTGTGTTTGGATGATATTGATCATGGTTATTTGGTATTTTAAATACCATAAGAAATACTGCAATTTATAAAGGGAATTTTCAAACTGTATGTTGAAAATAAATATTTATATGAAATAAATATGATATTATAAAAGGAAACATTTATATGAAATAAATATGATATTATAAAAGGAAATATTTATATGAAATAAATATGATATTATAAAAAGGAAATATTTATATGAAATAAATATGATATTATAAAAGGAAATATTTATATGAAATAAATATGATATTATAAAAAGGAAATATTTATACGAAATAAATATGATATTATAAAAGCAAATATTTATATAAATTAAATACGATATTATAAAAAGGAAATATTTATATGAAATAAATATGATATTATAAAAGGAAATATTTATATGAAATAAATATGATATTATGAAAAGGAAATATTTGGAAAACAAATAGAATTATAAAAGATATTACTTGGAAAACAAATAGAATTATATAAAGAAATATTACTCACATTTTATGTGAAAAATTAGATGAAAGTAAATATTTTGCAAATAAAATATTATAAAGGAATTTGGGGTTTGAATTAGGAATTAAAATTGAATTACCGAAGTTAGAAACTGACTGAAAATTAGTTGAGTTGAATGACTTTTTGGGTATCGATCTGATGTTGGTTTCGGCCATCGGGGTTTACACTTGGGAAGTTGTTCTCTTACTAGTTTACGGTTAAAGACTGATGGAGGTGGGAAGATATTGATGCGTGAATCAGAAATGGAATGTTTTCCAAAGTTAACAACGTATACCTTCTAATTTTAGAAAATAAGGAATTTATGAATATATGGAAACGATAAATGGGAAATTGGGAAATGAAATGATGATTGATCGGTATGATTTCAATTTGGGAATACGACCGTTGTTTGTACACATTTTTTCCTTTGATAGTTAAATAACCGATTATTAAAGTTTTTTGACCATTTCCGTTGTCAATACGGAGAGACCGGGATCAGATTTATTATCTAAAAACCACTCCGTATGGGCATTAGCGTTACGAATCAAATATGATGAAGATAATTGAAGACAGAGTTATGCAAGGGCTGTTCTGGCGATCCTAGGTATAAGTTGCCTACGATGGATTTACAGAATAGTGCCTACGGTTTGTGTAGTCCTAGGACAACCTGTAAGGAAGAATGTATAACAGAGTATATTTAATAGATCGCGTAAGTAGATCTCTTCAAATGTATTTACATTTGGTGGCAGAGGAATTCGTTTCTCTTAGCTATATACCCTTGGTATATTTGGGGAAATCAATTTGTGATTTGGCGGGTATGACGATGTGACATTCAAAGTAAACAAAAGTGTGATCTATAAGTTATGGCATCTAGCCTCACAACCAGGAAATGGTATAAAATCGGGTAGGTCACATGGCTAAGTGGTTAGCTTCTAATTAGGGTGTATTGTCACCTGATCTAGAGAAATTCCATTTACTTCCATAATCTACTTGGATGCTGTCCCTTTCGGGAAACGGTTGCTGATCCCAACCGTTGGTGACAATACATTCGGTACACTCAAGCGAAATGACTGACTGGTCATGTTCAGCCTGGGTTGCAAGATGTTCTTGTTGAACCCAGTGTATTTTCCTTTTGAGATACACTGTCGGAAGGTGGTCCCATACCTTGCCAGTTGGAATTCATTACCCAATAAGCGCCTACGGTTTTTGATTATATATTATACATGGAACGTGAGATGAAAGCATTCTGCTAGATGATTATCATATTATGGTTGATAGACACTGTTATAATATCCAAAAAAATTTGATATAAAGATTATCGTTTCTTTCAAAAGGATTTTGAATGATAATTCAAGTGTTTTGGATTCTCATAAGGGAAAAACCCGTTCCGTGTTATACGACGTGGTATTATGGGATATCGTCTATTTTCTCAAACTGTTTTAAATTGTTTACTCATAACAGTGCCATGACTGACCCGGAGTTTATTTTGTTTTTTCCTAAACTCTCGGGTGCCCAAATTTGTATGGACAGTCAACTAGCCAGGATTTTACAGATATACTGAGAGCTTGGAGCAGGAGGCTTCAGGATTTTATAGCAATTGTTTATTTCCATTGTGTTGTAAGTGTTGTACTCTGATAAATGTTATTGTATATGTATATTGATTTTATTTCAATGTTATATTATATTTTATTCGTTCCGCTGTGAGATTCGTGTTACTCTGATTCTGCTGTTATGTTATTCTTCTTCTTCTTCTTCTATTCTAATTTTCTATCTCATCTATTCTCACCCTCTAATTTCTTTCCATTAACTATCCGGTATTTCCAATGTTGGTATAGTCGACATTGAGTTTATGTAGATAACTGTAACATCCCATAATTTTCAGTATATTTAGAATTTCGATTTAAAATAAATAAATGGAATAATCTGGGATATAAATCAAATTTTGTCGATTATAATGATGATGATTATTCGAATGGAGTATAAATAGAGTTTAAATTTAGTTTATCCTTAGAATTGGTGCAATTTGAAAATTTTATATTTTATTTAATTAATAAATTTGAGTTATTTAGTTTATACTGGAAATTCAATTTTAATTGGATAAATGGAGAATTCTAAGTTGGGAAATAATAATTGAAATTCAAATCAAAAATTCAAATAATCAAATTTAGATTTAAATTGTGTACAATTTTATCTATAAAATTTATTTAGGTTGAAATTGGATTTAAATGGAATTTTATAAATATTTAATTTGAATTAGACAGTTAAATGAAAATTTGAAGACTTAATTAATTAATTAACGGTGAAATTTAACTGTTTTGACGACTGTCTCAGAATTCGACGAAACTGGCGCCATCAGAACCGGAACGGTGAATTATAGTAGGATCTCAATCTGCGTTACTATCCGACTTACCGGTTGATCATATGAGAGAAAATGTGAACGAGATTATTGTAAATGGATAATTGGGTATTTCTCATATATGGGCCTTATAATTATATATATAAATAAACCCACATAACACCTCATCAGCCATTTTCATTACACGTATATTCCTCCACCGACTCCTTCTCTAATGGCAGAAAAACTTCAGAAAACCTAGAAAAGAAAAATACAGACTTTAAAATCAAACCTCTTCAAAACCCAACAAATTATATATCGAATCGAAGCTCTCGACGATACGAAGCTGCGGGTACTGTTCGATTCGACATGCAGTAAGCGAGGTGGCCAGAAATCGACGGTTAAACAAGTTGCTCGCGAAACCCTAAATTTTGAATTGGGGGTTTTCAATCCGGTGATCAATCGAAGTTTTGGAGACCTGGGTATTGTAGATTTGGGTCATGCGAATTCAGGGGTGTTAGCGGCATCGTCTGAAAGTATTTGAGGAGGTCAGATTTCGCGTTTAAGGCTCGGAAATTGCTTTCGTTTGGACCGCCATCGCTGGCGCCTGGGTCCATCGGAGGGGAGGTCTTCGAGCAGGCTGGTACGGTTTTCGACGAGGTTGAGAATGGAGGTGGTCTCGGGGTCTATAATGGCCGGAACGGGGAGAAAACATTGGTCAAAGTTCGGGTTTTATGGGTTCTTTTCCGTCAGGCACTGTAGCAAGGAGGAAAGGGAGCGGGGAGAACCAGTGACATGGCGGTTTATGATTTGGTGAGGAATTTAATTATTAATTTACATACATTTAAATTTCAAACAATAAAACACTGATAACTTTTTCATATTAACTCGGATTTGGACGCGGTTTGTTGCGTTGGGATCGTAGCGGAATTGCAGACGTTTTGGCGCTGGTTTGGTTGCGATCTGAGACTGTCAAATTTTGGGCTTCTTTTGGACGTCCGATCCACTAAGGACGGAAAGGTGAGTGATTCTTCGCTCACAAAATACTGAATTTATTCCCATATTTATTGAATTAAATTATGAAGTAAGTTTGGTTGCATGGTTGTGTTGGATGGTTGATGTGTGGTTTAAATTTAACATGCAAGTGTGTTAACATGCAATCTAAGTAAATGACTTGTTATTTAATTTAATTTAAATCTCTAGTGGAATTCGAACCCTTGTTAAATCCTGAAACAGTTTAATGCTTAATCAGTTGAATAAAATTGTTGTGATGGATGTTGGTTGAAATTTATTACTGGATTTATAGTGACATTTTAAATGCTCTTTATTTCAGTATATTGTAATGCATGTTGATTGTGGCGATATATCCCATTTACCCTTGATGTTACGGGCATCTAATAAACCCGGGATTTATCGATTTGAATAAATTAAGAACACAGGTTGAAATGATACATACCTGTGACTCTGATTTGGATTGAAATGATAGATCCATCCCTGGAATATCAATAAATTAAATTTAAATCACTTGGCCATTGGATAGACAATTAAATACAGACATCGGTTGGTTAAATGTTTTTTTTTAAATATTCGAAATTCTGTCTTCTGGAAAACTTCATTTAAAGGAATGTGTCGATTTCGATAATTTTATTCTTCCTTTAAGATCTAAATCCTAGACATTATTGAATGGTTAAGGAAATCTTTCCCAAGGAATTTGGAGTTTTGAATTTGAATTTCGAACAGGATTTGGGATTTATCCCAAAAATTGGGAAAACTCGAATTAAGTAAATTCTTGTTGAATTTCATTTAGGAATAAAGATAATCGAGGTTGCTCAAACGAAATATGAATATGGTTTTGAAATCCTTTAAATGGAATGATGGGTTTAAATGGTGTTGGAAACAAGATATTGAACTATGTTAACTCCATTGAGACTGGAGTATAGGTCCAAGTGTTGGAATTCGGAAGAAAAGATCGATTTTGGTTAAGGGATTTTAATATATATATATATATATATATTACACCTTTGATTTCAAATAACTATTCTTTTCAAAAATTTCAATTATCAAAACCTTTACCTATAAAACTATTTGGTTATAACTAAATTTCCTTATATTTTATTACTTAAACTAATCTACAAGAACTTTAAATCACGTATATACATAGTGTTAAATTATCTTATTATATTCTAGCTATTATATTCTATATATATATATATATATATATATATATATACACATTTTATATAAAGATTTTTATTTTAAGAGCATCTGTTTCCAAATTTTGGTCATTGATCGTAAATTTTCTTCCGAATGGAAAATGCTGGATTTAAACCCCAGTTCGAGATGGAGTCGAAATAAAGTATTCAAATATGGAATCGACGTTAACCAATTTTATATGAAAATGAAATTGATATTTTATTTGAATATAATGGATTTCATAAATGATATGAATGGGGGTTATGGAGATTTATACTCTTTTGAATATAAACGGATTTAGAATTCAAATCGATTTGAGATAAGTATAACCTTTGAGGTAAAATATATTCTGTTTGAATATAGGTCGATTATGAAATATTATATGATTATAATATAAGGATATGAAATATATTCTAGTTTAGAATAAAATTGGTTTTGGGTATGATTGTGATATGTTGATATGAAATTTTTATTCTTTTGAATATAAAATGGGTTCGAAACAAAATATGATATTTTGAGATGAAAGCGAACCTTTGAAATGTAAAAGAACCAACCGATGTGAAAAATGTAAACGTAGGTTGTTAAAGAGACCGGAGTCGACATAAGGCATACTCTCTGTCAGTGTCGATACCACTTTGACAACTGTGAACGTTTCGACGTATCCAGAACGAGATATGATGACTAGGAGTCGATTATTGAATCAAAGAAGATGATCGAGGACGAAATAGCCCTGACCTTCGGGTCAGAATTGAAATGACTAAAACAGGAGCTATACCGTGACTAACTGAGGTAGCACCTTTGATCGGACACACTTCTTCGATAATATTTCTATGACTATGATGATGATGATTTGGGCCCATTTATGACTTTGGGAGTGTGTTCCGAGGTGGGCGGTAGTGGCTGCTATGCGTTACCACCGGTCCGGGAGTGCAATTGGTAGAACCCTACCCTGGGCATTGCCTTGAGTGCCTTGTCATATATATCCATATCGAGCCCCATGCGATTTTGATTTAGTATTGCCTTCTATGGAGTACCCTCTGATAACACCAGTACGGTGAATTTACGGTACTGTATAGACTGTTGATGCCTATAAACTGCGTAAGGGTAATATGGTAAATCCCGCTTACGCTATTTTCAGTATTTATACTTTACTGAGTAGACACTATCATAATAGCGTATTATATTATCTATATATTAGTTTAACGGATCCTTGAGAGATGGAAAATCCCGTAACATCTCTTGAGTTACTGTACCCATGACACTAATGTTATTTCATATTTTGATTGGACTAATATGAGATGATTTAGTGCTGATCCGAGTGTTTGTTTTGTTTTTCTTTTATGCAATACGCTCGGGTCAGCAGACGTTGCAGTTACTGAAGATGACTGTGCTTTGGAGATCGAAGACGAAGATTTGGTATATCTATTATCTATACATATGTATATCCGCTGCATTTTTCCGCTGCTTATTATGTACAGCTGTATGTATATGTAACTCTGATAATCATTAAAGGTTATAGTCAATGTATATATATTTCAACTGCTTTTAACTGCTATTTGTTTATTATATGTTGTCCTTCCGCTGTGAGATTCTGTTATTGTCCTTCTCTTCTTTCTTTCTTTTTCTTCTTTTCCCAATAACTACCTGCATTTGCGATTTGGTTGGGTCGACATGTGTGGCTTATTGTCGATTTTAAACGGTCAAAAATAGGGGTCGTTACAGTTGGTATCAGAGCGATGGTTTTCGACAACCTTGGCTCGGTTTGGGAATAAACTCGTTAGAGATAGGGTTAGTAGTGCCCTAGAATGAGTTTGAGTGATATGAGAGAGCGTACTTGTATTTTGATATAAAAATGGTTTGTATTGTGTTGGCTTGTTCTATTGAATATTTATGGGTTCTGGTCGATATATGGGACGCCATGGTATTGATAGGAATTTCTAAATAATCGAATAGAATGGAACAACACAACATGGTTTTGATTATGTCTTTAAATATATATATATATATATATATTAAATATATTATTGGTTCAAATATATATATACATCTGTTTTAGTAGGTGGTGATATTAATTTATCACCTATTAAGGTTAATTAGACAATAAATCTAATAAGGAAAAAGGTAATGAATTTAGAAAATATTTAGAAATGAAATGATATCTTTGAGAATAATTGGATGAGAAAGGTTGCGATGAAATAGAATTGAACTTAAAAAAAAAAAAACTTGATCCTGGGGTACTTATGAAATAGTTTTGTTGAATTTTGAAAATAATATCGTATTATAAGTATGATTGAAAAGGGTATGTTTTTTTTAAGAAGGATTTAAAATGAATTAGTGTGATCCCTCCTTTGACCTTAGAATAGCCTTGGTGATGAGTGCACGCATTATCGACGGTTATTCTGAAGAGTCTAAGTGGGGGAGAGACCACTTAATGATGATTATAATTGGGTTTGACAAAGAATTTTAGGTTTAATTTTATATAGCATAAAATTTTTATATATAAGTTATTTATATATAATATTTAAGGGCTGGATTTGAATTTAAACCAGAATTTAAATTTTTAGTTCTTTGTTAATTAAAGATTTGGTTTAAAATTTAATATGGTATGTTTTTCTAAACTAATATAAGTATATATGCATGTTACTTTAAACTTGGTTTGTAAACCCGGAATCAAGTAGTGAGTTTACTTTAACTAATAACAACAATACAATTTATTTAAAACGAGACTTGAGTTCAAAAATTTATAAAAATTTATATTACGAGCCTGAAATGGCGCGGTAGTTTGAAAATTCGATTTTTTAACTTTGATTAAATATATAAAATTCAATATAAGTCAGAATTGGATAAAACAAGAAACGCTAGGATCGAATTGACCAGATCTCTCTAATGAATGTGAGAAATTTAATTTCCAATTTATAAATGGTAAGTTATGACTAAATTAAAAATTTGGAAATAGCGCTATAGAATTTATATAGATATTTATATATAGTTTACTAATATATAGTGGGTTGAGAACTAAATCGGAAGTTGATCTATATAATCATCCTTAATTCAAGATATGATTTGAGATGCAAATATCAATTTGGCTTATTAGGGATAAAATAATAATCGAACGAGAACTAGTTTGGGAATTTAGGATATTGAAATGTGATGTGAAATAGAACTTAACCTGAATTGGATGGATTTAATGAAGCGAAATTAATTTAGAAGGATTAGATATGCTGATATAGAATATATATATATATACACATCGGTGTATAAGGTAAGTAAAATAAATTTTTGAAAACTAGAGGAATAGAATAATTTGGTTGAAACCATAACTGATCTTAACCATGGATAAAGATTTGAAGTTAAATAAATCAAATGAGGAATGAAAGAAAATGGAAACTTGGAAAAAGGGTACAGGAACTATTAAACCAAATCTAATTTATTAAGTTATAATATGGAAAGAGTTAGGAACTAAGTAGATTAGATTAAGTCAAGATTCGATTAAGTCAAATGAAATAGGATAAATAAGAAGTAAATTCGAGAAATTTGAATGGATTGATTTAGACCAAATATAAATAAATGAAATGAAGTGAGGATGAACTTACATAATTAGAATGAATAAAATCGAAATTAATTCGAGTAAATGGCTAACCGAATATGGATAAATAAACCGATATCCAATAAAAAATGGATGAAATAAACAAGAATAAGAAATGGAACTTGGTAAATCGACCAAGGTCAATGAATCAATGATGGAATATAATGGAGTTAGCCGAAAAAGGGTTAAAATAAACTTAAGTTTTAACTAGGATTACTGTATGAAGCGGAATGAGAAAATGGATAGAAAATATATCGGAGTAAGGAAATGATAAGTAATTTGAAGTGTTAAAGAATTACCAAATTATTGGAATTGAATGGTTAGAAACTTCAAATGAAATAAGTCGGCGTTTATGCGAAAACCTGAAATATTGATAAGTTGAAAACTAAGATGACCATAACTCTGGAATGGCTGATCGGAACTCAACGATCTTGGACTTTTTGGAAACCTTAGAATCTGAGCTAAATTTTGTGTTAATAAAGCTTTGCCTAGTTTCCAAGTCTATTGGGTTGAAAACCAAGAACTAGTTGTAGTTGTATGTGCAGAAAATAAAAATCTGAACTGAATAGCGATATTGTTTTGACCATAACTCTCTAACGGAGCGTCAGATTTTATTGTGCGAGTAAAATTCGGAAAGGCCAGAACGTAAGCTAAAACTTTCCCGTAAAGTGTTAAGCCTAATTCTGATGTTTAATAGGGTAAAAAAAAAAACTGACTTGAACAATTCAGGTCTGCATTTTCAGTGTGCAGGCTGAAGCGTTTTCTTCCACTAAAAAAAAAAAATGCCATAACTTTTGAACGAATTATCCGAATTTGATGAATTCGGACAATTCGGAAAGCTTGAAATAAATTCTACAACTCTTGCCTAGTGTGCTTCATTCAAATTCCAACTTTAAAGGAGTGATAATGGATGATTTATTCGCTGGCCTATTATAAAAACCATGGTTTTGTGGTCAAGTTGTTGTGTATATGGGTGTAAGCTATATATATTTGCTATGCATTGTTATATGTTTGATTCTTATGCATGCTGAGTGTTTTAGGAGGTGCAAGGGATGGCAATTACGCTTGGAGCTCGCTTACGCTAAATATCAAAGTGCTAAGGTAAATAAAATTGCAAATAAACGCTTAAAGAGGTACGTATTTGGAGTTGTATAAAGCTTGGTGGTTTGGTTTTTGTTTCCCCTGGTTCAGGGATGCCTCATCGTTGATGAGATGTATGTTTTGGATTGATATATGTATCGGGATTTTTCCCGGGGCCCTCCGTACAGGGGAGATGCTGCCGAATTTTTCCGTGATTTCGGGAGTTATAAAATTCATTAGTTTTACAATTATATAACTTATTTTGTAATTATTTTGATATGAATTTAAAATAGATATGTGCTAAATATCGTTTCGTTCTCTTTTCGAGGACGAAAAGATTTTAAGTGGGGGAGAATGTAACATCCCATAATTTTCAGTATATTTAGAATTTCGATTTAAAATAAATAAATGGAATAATCTGGGATATAAATCAAATTTTGTCGATTATAATGATGATGATTATTCGAATGGAGTATAAATAGAGTTTAAATTTAGTTTATCCTTAGAATTGGTGCAATTTGAAAATTTTATATTTTATTTAATTAATAAATTTGAGTTATTTAGTTTATACTGGAAATTCAATTTTAATTGGATAAATGGAGAATTCTAAGTTGGGAAATAATAATTGAAATTCAAATCAAAAATTCAAATAATCAAATTTAGATTTAAAATGTGTACAATTTTATCTATAAAATTTATTTAGGTTGAAATTGGATTTAAATGGTATTTTATAAATATTTAATTTGAATTAGACAGTTAAATGAAAATTTGAAGACTTATTTAATTAATTAACGGTGAAATTTAACTGTTTTGACGACTGCCTCAGAATTCGACGAAACTGGCGCCATCAGAACCGGAACGGTGAATTATAGTAGGATCTCAATCTGCGTAACTATCCGACTTACCGGTTGATCATACGAGAGAAAATGTGAACAAGATTATTGTAAATGGATAATTGGGTATTTCTCATATATGGGCCTTATAATTATATATATAAATAAACCCACATAACACCTCATCAGCCATTTTCATTACACGTATATTCCTCCACCGACTCCTTCTCTAATGGCAGAAAAACTTCAGAAAACCTAGAAAAGAAAAATACAGACTTTAAAATCAAACCTCTTCAAAACCCAACAAATTATATATCGAATCGAAGCTCTCGACGATACGAAGCTGCGGGTACTGTTCGATTCGACATGCAGTAAGCGAGGTGGCCAGAAATCGACGGTCAAACAAGTTGCTCGCGAAACCCTAAATTTTGAATTGGGGGTTTTCAATCCGGCGATCAATCGAAGTTTTGGAGACCTGGGTATTGTAGATTTGGGTCATGCGAATTCAGGGGTGTTAGCGGCATCGTCTGAAAGTATTTGAGGAGGTCAGATTTCGCGTTTAAGGCTCGGAAATTTCTTTCGTTTGGACCGCCATCGCTGGCGCCTGGGTCCATCGGAGGGGAGGTCTTCGAGCAGGCTGGTACGGTTTTCGACGAGGTTGAGAATGGAGGTGGTCTCGGGGTCTATAATGGCCGGAACGGGGAGAAATCATTGGTCAAAGTTCGGGTTTTGTGGGTTCTTTTCCGTCAGGCACTGTAGCAAGGAGGAAAGGGAGCGGGGAGAACCAGTGACGTGGCGGTTTATGATTTGGTGAGGAATTTAATTATTAATTTACATACATTTAAATTTCAAACAATAAAACACTGATAACTTTTTCATATTAACTCGGATTTGGACGCGGTTTGTTGCGTTGGGATCGTAGCGGAATTGCAGACGTTTTGGTGCTGGTTTGGTTGCGATCTGAGACTGTCAAATTTTGGGCTTCTTTTGGACGTCCGATCCACTAAGGACGGAAAGGTGAGTGATTCTTCGCTCACGAAATACTGAATTTATTCCCATATTTATTGAATTAAATTATGAAGTAAGTTTGGTTGCATGGTTGTGTTGGATGGTTGATGTGTGGTTTAAATTTAACATGCAAGTGTGTTAACATGCAATCAAAGTAAATGATTTGTTATTTAATTTAATTTAAATCTCTAGTGGAATTCGAACCCTTGTTAAATCCTGAAACAGTTTAATGCTTAATCAGTTGAATAAAATTGTTGTGATGGATGTTGGTTGAAATTTATTACTGTATTTATAGTGACATTTTAAATGCTCTTTATTTCAGTATATTGTAATGTATGTTGATTGTGGCGATATATCCCATTTACCCTTGATGTTACGGGCATCTAATAAACCCGGGATTTATCGATTTGAATAAATTAAGAACACAGGTTGAAATGATACATACCTGTGACTCTGATTTGGATTGAAATGATAGATCCATCCCTGGAATATCAATAAATTAAATTTAAATCACTTGGCCATTGGATAGACAATTAAATACAGACATCGGTTGGTTAAATGGTTTTTTTTAATATTCGAAATTCTGTCTTATGGAAAACTTCATTTAAAGGAATGTGTCGATTTCGATAATTTTATTCTTCCTTTAAGATCTAAATCCTGGACATTATTGAATGGTTAAGGAAATCTTTCCCAAGGAATTTGGAGTTTTGAATTTGAATTTCGAACAGGATTTGGGATTTATCCCAAAAATTGGGAAAACTCGAATTAAGTAAATTCTTGTTGAATTTCATTTAGGAATAAAGATAATCGAGGTTGCTCAAACGAAATATGAATATGGTTTTGAAATCCTTTAAATGGAATGATGGGTTTAAATGGTGTTGGAAACAAGATATTGAACTATGTTAACTCCATTGAGACTGGAGTATAGGTCCAAGTGTTGGAATTCGGAAGAAAAGAACGATTTTGGTTAAGGGATTTTAATATATATATATATATATATTTTACACCTTTGATTTCAAATAACTATTCTTTTCAAAAATTTCAATTATCAAAACCTTTACCTATAAAACTATTTGGTTATAACTAAATTTCCTTATATTTTATTACTTAAACTAATCTACAAGAACTTTAAATCACGTATATACATAGTGTTAAATTATCTTATTATATTCTAGCTATTATATTCTATATATATATATATATATATACACATTTTATATAAAGATTTTTATTTTAAGAGCATCTGTTTCCAAATTTTGGTCATTGATCGTAAATTTTCTTCCGAATGGAAAATGCTGGATTTAAACCCCAGTTCGAGATGGAGTCGAAATAAAGTATTCAAATATGGAATCGACGTTAACCAATTTTATATGAAAATGAAATTGATATTTTATTTGAATATAATGGATTTCATAAATGATATGAATGGGGGTTATGGAGATTTATACTCTTTTGAATATAATCGGATTTAGAATTCAAATCGATTTGAGATAAGTATAACCTTTGAGGTAAAATATATTCTGTTTGAATATAGGTCGATTATGAAATATTATATGATTATAATATAAGGATATGAAATATATTCTAGTTTAGAATAAAATTGGTTTTGGGTATGATTGTGATATGTTGATATGAAATTTTTATTCTTTTGAATATAAAATGGGTTCGAAACAAAATATGATATTTTGAGATGAAAGCGAACCTTTGAAATGTAAAAGAACCAACCGATGTGAAAAATGTAAACGTAGGTTGTTAAAGAGACCGGAGTCGACATAAGGCATACTCTCTGTCAGTGTCGATACCACTTTGACAACTGTGAACGTTTCGACGTATCCAGAACGAGATATGATGACTAGGAGTCGATTATTGAATCAAAGAAGATGATCGAGGACGAAATAGCCCTGACCTTCGGGTCAGAATTGAAATGACTAAAACAGGAGCTATACCGTGACTAACTGAGGTAGCACCTTTGATCGGACACATTTCTTCGATAATATTTCTATGACTATGATGATGATGATTTGGGCCCATTTATGACTTTGGGAGTGTGTTCCGAGGTGGGCGGTAGTGGCTGCTATGCGTTACCACCGGTCCGGGAGTGCAATTGGTAGAACCCTACCCTGGGCATTGCCTCGAGTGCCTTGTCATATATATCCATATCGAGCCCCATGCGATTTTGATTTAGTATTGCCTTCTATGGAGTACCCTCTGATAACACCAGTACGGTGAATTTACGGTACTGTATAGACTGTTGATGCCTATAAACTGCGTAAGGGTAATATGGTAAATCCCGCTTACGCTATTTTCAGTATTTATACTTTACTGAGTAGACACTATCATAATAGCGTATTATATTATCTATGTATTAGTTTAACGGATCCTTGAGAGATGGAAAATCCCGTAACATCTCTTGAGTTACTGTACCCATGACACTGATGTTATTTCATATTTTGATTGGACTAATATGAGATGATTTAGTGCTGATCCGAGTGTTTGTTGTGTTTTTCTTTTATGCAATACGCTCGGGTCAGCAGTCGTTGCAGTTACTGAAGATGACTGTGCTTTGGAGATCGAAGACGAAGATTTGGTATATTTATTATCTATACATATGTATATCCGCTGCATTTTTCCGCTGCTTATTATGTACAGCTGTATGTATATGTAACTCTGATAATCATTAAAGGTTATAGTCAATGTATATATATTTCAACTGCTTTTAACTGCTATTTTTTTATTATATGTTGTCCTTCCGCTGTGAGATTTTGTTATTGTCCTTCTCTTCTTTCTTTCTTTTTCTTCTTTTCCCAATAACTACCTGCATTTGCGATTTGTTTGGGTCGACATGTGTGGCTTATTGTCGATTTTAAACGGTCAAAAATAGGGGTCGTTACAATAACCAAGGTCGCAAATCCCCTGGGTTGTTACAGGGGTATCAGAGCTAAAGGTTAAGTGATTTTCTTGGCTCTGTGGCGTGACTCAGTAGAGATGGGGTTAGCAATACCCTAGATTGAGTTGAGTATATATATACGAGAGAACGTATTTGTAGATTTTATTATAAAATTGTTTTATATTGTGGACATTTGTTGGTTGAATTGTTTATGAGTTCTGGTCGATCAGTTTGATCCACTGTATCGGTAAGAGTTTCTAAACACTCAAATACAATAAACCGACATGGTATGTTTTGAAAAGGGGGTAAATGACATAATTTTACCCAAATTATATTTTGATATTAAAGAAAGTATAGATATTAGAATTATTATAATATATTGGATATATTGGTTGTTATTAGAATCGATAAGATTATAACAACCAATCTGAATTTGTATAAGTGTAATACATAAAAATTAGACGGATTAAATCTGAATTTAAATTAGAATTGGATTTAAAATTCCTAAATTTGGAAAAGTGGTTGTAAATGGATTTGGATTAAATATACAGGAATTTTAAAATCTTGGGAGATTTTTAAAATGTTTTACAAGCATTTTGAATGGTATTTTGAAATAGATTTCAAAATGAAGTGTTGAATATGAGTTTTGAAAAGTGATATAGTATTGAACTCACTTCGATTGCTGGGAAATAACTCTGATGATGTTGGCCACATCATTAGTGTTCATTTTCAAGTTCTAAGTGATGGATTACTACCAAAGATATTGTTTTTGGAAATGTTTTGAGAAAAGAGTTGTTTTGATATTCCGAAATGAATATTTGACTTTTGAAAAGGTTTAGCTGTTTAAAATTCCTAGGAGAGATGGTTTAATTTAAAAACAAATTAAATAGAAATTGTGAGAGCAAATTGGAATAGAATTAAAGCAAGTTAAGTGGCAATTGAATTGGAAAATAGTACATCAAGTAGAATCAGATTTTGGATTTGTGAGATAGGAATCTGAAATGGTATTGGATTGGTGAGTTAGAGTTTGGAATCGAGAATGCAACTTGAATTTGAAATAAAATTTGACTTGGACATAAATAAATGATCGGTTTGAGGATAAAATTGATTGGAGTTTGATTGGGATGACTTGTTATACCCTGAATTGGTAGCAGATGGGAAATGAGATAATGATATGCCCGACAAAAAGGTTCAAGTTTATTTATGTATGAGTTTGGAGATTTATGAGCCGATTTGGCAAGCCGCTTGGCTGTTTGATTTTCCTTTGGGTTGTAGAAGGCCTAGAGAGGCGAGTTGTAGTTGTACCGATTAAGCCGTACAAAGGAGGTGCTGGCGAAATTTTTCGAAGATTTAAGGTCTTAGAAAATTTTCAGAATTTTTTAAAATTTTATTTGGTAAGAATAAATTAATAATTTAATTAAAATTTATTTGTTCAGTTGAAACTGAAGTTAAAGAAGTAAACAAATAATTTTTGCCCAGTTAATAGGGTTTGTTTTCTACCTTAGCAATTTCGAGGACGAAATTATTTTAAGAAGGCAAGAATGTAACAACCCGTATTTTTACGGTATAATAATTAATTTAAATATTGATTTATAGATTTAAATGGTCGTTTAATTAAATAATACTGTAAATTTAATTAATAGAATAATATATTTATTTTCGAAATAATCGGAAATAACAGAATTCACAATATTGTGTGAATTGGACAATTTAAAATATATAATTCAATTTAGAATTGAATTATATTAACGAACTTTTTTATAAATGTCAATTTAATGTATAATTTATATTATAATTATAATCGAGCTCGAAATGGCGCGACAATTCGTAATTTGGCGGTTCAAACTTTAAACAAATATACAGAATCCGTTTTAAGCCGGATTTCTTTGAAACAAGAAATGTTCGGAGCTGGTGAAGTATATTTTTTTAATGGAAGAGAAAAATCAGGATTTTGTCGTATAGATTTCGATTTATTATCAAATCAAGTTTTTGAAAAGTCGCTATGGAATTCCTTTATAATTTATAATGATTTATTTATATTATAAAAGGATTTTTAATATAAACTGGATATCGATTTAACCCGGATTTGAAATATCGAGTTATAAATCCAACTTTGTTTATTTTATAGTTGTATGATATTCTATGTGAATATATACACGATAATATTAAATTAAATTGTTTTTGAATATATTAATATTTAAATAGGTTTATTTAGAGTTTTAAAAATAGCCATTTTTGCAAACCACCTCCGTTGTTGACGAAACTAATTTTGTTGGATCCAGAATATTAAATTATTATTAGATTTCAATTTTCGTGATTTTTGGAATCAGTATGTGGCTGTACTGAATTTTAATGTGAAAAGACAAACGATAATTTAACTTTAAAAATACGCTGTGTGAGATAATGGACTCGGAATTCGACGAAACAAGTTTTGTTGGGTCCGTAATGTCGAACTGTAGTTGTATGTCCATTTTCATTGGAATTGGACATCGTGTGTGATCACATGGATTTTTAAAAAACAAATACAAACAAGGATTGATTAAAAATCAATATAAAATGGAATAAAAAAATTATTTATATCTTCCTATATATACCACTACCCTCCTCTTAACCCTAATACTTCACTTCTTCTAGTTAACATTGATCCGCCACTGTTTTCTTCAATATCGTGAGAAAAACCAGAGAATAAAAATCTGAAACAACTCAAGAAAAATCCTAAAATCCCAAAGTTCACATATTTGAGTTCCTTAGACCATTCTCTTCAACTGGGAGTAATTTTCATTGGGTTCGATGCCTTTTTCTTGGCACTGTATTTTTCTAGCGAGATGCTAGGGTTCCATCTCATTGCGTGTATGGTGAGTTATTGGGGAAATGGAGTTTACATTTGGAGTGAGGAGTTGATTTTGGTCTTGAATGCAAAGTCTGGGAGTGATTCATACAAAAAGGTGTCGATACCTGCTGTGGAGTTTTTCGTGATACTGTTCGACGTGGGTTTCACAGGGTATATGCGAGTTACTCGTAAATGGGATGAAGATGAAGAGGGTTTAAAGAGGAAAAGTTTGGTAATCTTTGTTTGAGTTTTCATTGAAGAAGTGAGGAGGACGTGGGGGTAAATTCTGGAAAATTGCAGTGTAAACGATGAGGAATAGTAGTGTGTTTTCATCAAGTCGGGGAAGAAGAGGCAAACGAGCGGGTCAAGTTATTTTAAAATGGGTATGGGCCTTGTTCCAAATGGTGAGCCCAATAATAATTTAGAACTTAAGTTTTATTTAAACTAAATACGGTATCAACTTTTAAAATCAAATATCTCGATCATACAATATCAGAATTGGACAAAACAAGATCCATTGGGATCGTGTGGACAACGACTACATAATAGAACTGACTGGGAGTGAATTGGAGCTTGTTATAATTTATAGCGAAATAAATTATTTGTCTGAATCAACCGACAATTATCATCGTTTAATGATGACCGTCCAATGTGAGTTAATCTCACTAACCCTGTACAGTTTACATTTTTATAAATATAATCTTGTATTGATAAATGACGATAATCAAACATTGATTTTGTTTATCAAAATATTTCATATTGAAATGAAATCGATGTTATTTATAGTGTTTAACATCTGTGGACGCAGGAAAATAAGTTGGAGGGATCCAACTGGATTCCTCAATATTTATAATACTGTTTTTTTTCATATATTGTGATATATGATATGATATATAATCTGTTGGTTATTATGTGTGTTTGGATTATATTGACCATGGTTATTTGGTATTTTAAATACCATGAGAAATACTGGAATGTATAAAGGAAATTTTCAAACTGTATATTGAAAATGAAATATTTATATGAAATAAATATGATATTATAAAATTAAATATTTATATGAAATAAATATGATATTATAAAAGGAAATATTTGTATGAAATAAATATGATATTATAAAAGGAAATATTTATATGAAATAAATATGATATTATAAAAAGGAAATATTTATATGAAATAAATATGATATTATAAAAGGAAATATTTATATGAAATAAATATGATATTATAAAAAGGAAATATATATATGAAATAAATATGATATTATAAAAAGGAAACATTTATATGAAATAAATATGATATTATGAAAAGGAAATATTTGGAAAACAAATAGAATTATAAAAGAAATTATTTGGAAAACAAATAGAATTATATAAAGAAATATTATTCACATTATATGTGAAAAATTAGATGAAAGTAAATATTTTGCAAATAAACTATTATAAAGGAATTTGGGGTCTGAAATTGGAATTTAAATTGAATTACTTAAATTAGAAACTGAATGGAAATTATTTGAGTTGAATGGCTTTCTGGGTATCGATCTGATGTTGGTTTTGGTCTTTGGGGTCTATGCTTGGGAAGTTGTTCTCTTACTAGTTTACGGTTAAAGACTGATGGAGGTGGGAAGATATTGATGCGTGAATCAGAAATGGAACGTTTTCCAAAGTTAATAATGTATACTTTCTAATTTTAGAAAATAAGGAATTTATGAATATATGAAAACGATAAATGGGAAATTGGGAAATGAAATGATGATTGATCGATAAGATTTCCATTTGGGAATACAACCGTTGTTTGTACACATGTTTTCCTTTGATAATTAAATAACTAACTATCAAAGTTTTTGACCATTTTCGTTGTCAATACGGAGAGACCGGGATCAGATTTATTATCTGAAAACCACTCCGTATGGGCGTTAGCGTTACGAATCAAATATGATGAAGATAATCGAAGATGGAGTTATGAATGGGTTGTTCTGGCAATCCTTGGTATAAATTGCCTAAGATGGATTTATAGAATAGTGCCATCGGTTTGTCCAGTCCTAGGACAAACTGTAAGGAAGAATGTCTGACAGTGTATATTTAATAGATCACATCTGAGATGACCCGAACTTCCCCGGTAAGGAAAGAGCGGATTGCTTTGAGGACAAGACCAACCAGAACACAAACAAAAGAATGCAGACGGAAGAACATTTCATTGTTTATTACAACAATTCCATCAGAATACAAGAATATACAGAGTATAAACAAATATTATACAACAGAAAATATCAGAGATTACAATACATTACATAGCAGCGGAAAATAATACAATACACAACTGAAGAAGATATACAGATACAAAGCTTTCCGGATATCGTTCCAGCTGTAAACCAGGATCCTGTGAATATAAATCTGCAAAACCAAAACTACTAGCTGCCCGTGTCAAAATAAGGGCACCCAGAGTTTAGGTTAAAACAATAAACTCCAGGTCAGTCATGGGACTGGTGTGAGAACTAAAACAATTATTAATCTTTATTTTAAAGTTCGGTAAATCAAGGGACCACGCCGTATAACACGGAACGGGTTTCCTCCCAAGGATACCAGTGCATAAAACAACAGCGCAATGCTAAATAAAGAAAAATGAAGCTATTATAAGACCCAGTTCCCATCACACAATGCAACGCAAGCCGGAGGATAGGTTTTTTTTACCTTATAATAGCCAAGAATGCTTGATACGTTTAAAACAAATCTTTTGATACTATTATAAGTGCATAGTGTATAAAACAACTTCAAATCATAAATATCAATCATAGACGGCATAAGCGCCCCATCCCACTATGTCGCCATACTAGGCTCTACAAATAAAACTGCAAATGTCACGTATTTGGAAATTGGGTTATCATTCATGGTATGAACCGAGGCTAGGGATCATCCTCACCGATTCGAGACTGTCTAGCCTGAGCCTCAGAAACAGCCGCAACTGCCCCTTGGATCGTCAGGGCCGGTCCACACGGAGTGGATTATTATGCCTGAACAATATGTCTCCCCGCGCGTAAATGAGCCAACAAGTGACTCCATCGGACCTGGATCGTCCGATCAAACCGAGGCGCCTCGCAACAGCAACAACCACATAAGTCAAACTCGTCAGGGCGTGTAAAACCACTGATGCCACTTCTAACTAGAAAGAAACGCATGCCCTCCCTGAGGTCCTTCTCCCGTTTCTGGTTCATACCGGGTGTGAAACTCGCGAGGTAAACGTTACACAAAGCTATTCCACAAAGGCCTTGCTTTGATCATCAACCACAAGACTTTGCTTTTCAACAGAAGCCTTGATCAATTGCCACTTAGGCATGCCACACAGGCAATTCATTCCATGCGATGGATATCCATCAATATATAACCCCTGAGCTCGTACGTCTCAGAGAAGGGCGTTAAGCAAGAGAATAAATTCTCCGCCGCCAAACAAATATATATTTAATAGAAATCAATCACACAGACTGAAATCCAATGTCAGACACACAGTCCATTTACAAGTTCGTTCTGGGTCTGAACGAAACCGGAGGCACCTAGTACCCCGCATATCCATCGATCTCCAAGTACGTCTGGACGATCACCAACTGTTTCCATCTTCTTGGGTGTACAGCCCAATCAAGATCATCAGTAATTATCCAAACGACGTGAAGATCTCCGGTCTTCAACCACCGTCTTCATCTTCGACTTATCATCATATCAGTTATTCAGAATGGGATAAACCCGGTCTTTCCGAATAACCCGCGTATATAACAAACAAGTGTTACATAAACACAACATACGCCTCATTCCAATTCATCAGTCACTAACCGTAAATTAATCAAGAGAATAATCCCCCAAATATTAACCCCGAAGGCCGAAACCAACATCAGATCAATATCCAGAAAACCATTATGCTTAGCTAACCGACAGTTAGTTTCTAAATTTCACATTCATAGGGAAAGGTTCCCATTAATTTTATCAAAGATAAATCCTTTAAATTTATTCTTTAATCTAATTTTGAATATCAATTCAAACTAGTCGGGATTAGCGAACCTTACTGAAGTAATCGTTTGTTTTATTTCCCAATCCCAACCTATTCATCCCATGAAGTAAAACTGGTAATAATTCATATCTAACACCATGGTGTTATCGGTAAATTCAATTACCATTTCACGTTCAAATCTAATTAAAGATTTAACTATCGCCTGGAGCAAAACTGGTGATACTCCATTCTCGATCCTTTCAATCTAATTAAAGATTCATTAAAACTCCACTTAGTTTTAATCTTTGACTGGGTTAAAGAATCAGTGTCATTTAAAAACACGGTTCACGATAAACCCAAAATCACATCACATTTCAATCAGTCCCTAACCGTAAATTAGCAAGTGAGCAATTCCCTAAGTATTAACCCCGAAGGCCGAAACCAACATCAGATCGATACCCCAGAAATCATTCAACTTAACTAATCTCCGGTTAGTTTCTGATCTTTCTTAACTCCTTTGGGTCTAAGAACAGTATTATTGAAGACACCGTTCACGACAACCCAAAATCACATTTCATTAATTATCGGGTTAAAGAACAAGTGTCATTTAAAACGCTGTTCACGATAAACCCAAAAATCAATACCAATTCAATTCCAATTAAATATTATTTAATTGGTACACTTCATTAAATCTAAATAAAAAGATTTAATCTTTTCTCAACTGGGCTTAAAAACAGTGTTAATGAAGACACCATCCACGACAAACCCAAATCACATTTGATACTAAATACAAGGCTCTGAATAAAAAATATATCGGCTTATATTCAATATCAAATTCTACGACCAACAAATATCGTATTGGAAATAACGATATATATATATATATGTATATCTTTCAAATTTCCATAACAACATATGTATAATCACGAAATCCAACATCAAAATATTCCGAAGACAATTTCGTTTCAAATCGATTCCAATGCAATTATTGGAAATTCTGGTTATTTTCAAAACCATTTCAAATCCAATTTATTTATTTAAAAATAAATAGAATTTTAATTCTAGTTCAAAACTAGTTCATTTCGATAAAAATCTATTTTTATCTTTTCAAACATGGAGTTTTTCATCCCAATTTTTCCCAAATCATTTCTTATGATTCTACACAAATTATTACTATTTTTAATAAATTTATCAAGGTCTGTTCAGTCGATTACCATCAACGGCCATCGAACTGCACTTACAGCGACCTTTTCCAAATTTGATTTGGACATAATTCCAAATCCAACCGTTAGATTTCTAATTTCTAATATTTGTTAGAAAGCTCTTTTCGATACAAACCCAACGGTTCCGGTTTTAGGAGAATCTGACGGTCGGATCTCCCGTAATATCCGTTCGAAGTCAATGGTCGAAATTCGCGAACTACCGCGGCGCGGCGCGTTCTATTCAAGCCATTATATTATATATATTATATATATAATATATACTTCGTCGATTTCCTTTTAAAACGTATTTTATAAATCGTTTTAAATTCGTTTTCGAAACGATTTCAACTTCATTTCAAATTCAAATCAAAATTGAATTTTCCAATATAAATTCGTTTTAAATTCATTTCAAATTGATTTTAATTCAAATCGATTTTAATTTGATTTGAATTCATTTTCTTTTCATCCAATTTGAATCCGTTTTATATTCAATTCAATTCGAATTCGTTTTATATTCAATTCAATTCAATCTAATTCGAATTTCTATCCTATTCAGTTTAAATTCGAATTCATTTCTATTCAATTTCAATTCTATTCAATTCGAATTCATTTCTATTCAAAATATCAGATTTTGAAATCACTTTCGATGTTCATTATAAAATGAATAAAATCAATATAAATATCGTTCATGTCAAAATGGCGTAAATCTAATCAACACGGCTTCATATACTCCTATTTTCAAATATTCTATTTTAAATATTTCCTTTTCAAATATTTCTATTCAAATATTTCTTTTTCAAAACTGGAATGAGGCCCAATCAATTACCATATAATGTTAACTATATGGATTTTCTACAACACATGTATACAATAACAACGATGAATAATCAACCATCATCCAAAGTGCATTCTACACTGTATAAGCATCAAATATAAATATTCAACGCTATAACAGCCTGTCAGTCTATCGATCGACATACAACTAAACCATCGGGATTAGTGTATGTCCAATATCATCCCAATACCCGTGTGGGGTTTCAAACAATCAAACACAGATTTTATTTGTGCAGTTGGGCGATGTGTAAAATTTATCGTCCCAATCAATATAAGTCAAATGTGTGTATATAAACAAATCGTCCGATTTGTTTATTTTTATTTCATCTCTTTACACGTTAAAAATTCTATTTTTAACTATAAAATAGTTTCCACTATAAAATGTTTTATTTCAACTATATAAATATTTCATTTCATTTCACATAACATCACACAATCAACTACACATCAAGATCAAACAAACAAGCATACAAGCCGTCCCATGGTCTGTGGACGACGGGTGTCGGGTGCTACTAAACACCGTCTGCATCCTAGTATATATTTCAACTAGAAATAAAATTAAAAAGTGAGAAGTTCTCACCGAGGGTTCCACTCCTCCATAGAAATTTCTGAAATTCCGAACAGTCTGGATTCGCTCGTACTTCCAACGTAGTCTTCTCCACGCTGTTCACATTAAAATCACATTTTTAATGTGATGTTCATATATTTTTATAACACCCTCTTCACAATAAAGATTATATTTTTATTCTCTACATACAATAAAAATTATATTTTTAATGCTTCTATAATATAAAAATCATATTTTTAATCTTCACATCATATAAAAATTATATTTTTATTCTTTACATCATATAAAAATTATATTTTTATTCTTTACATCATATAAAAATTATATTTTTATTCTCTTCATTATATAAAAATCATATTTTTATTATTTTTATTATATAAAAATCATATTTTTATTATCTTCATTATATAAAAATCATATTTTTATTTTTGCCACTATATAAAAATCATATTTTTACTTTGCTCTCTAGAAAATAAAAAATCACATTTCCCATACGATGGATATATTATTTAAAATTACTTCTCTCATACGATGTCCTTTATATAAAAATCTCATTTTTATATATTATAAAATATCGCCTTTATATATTATAAAATATCGCCTTTATATATTATCGAAATCATATCTTATATAAATGATAAAAATTGTATCTTTTTATTGTTAAAAATCATATCTTTCTTTTGCTCTTCTACAATAAAAAAGATCACATTTTTACACAACGTAAAGCGATAAAAATCAAGTCTTTATTATGTTAAAAATCTAATATTTCCGGTTTCAAAAATCGAATCTTTTCAAAAGCAAAAATCAAATCTTTAACTAACAAAAGATCAAATCTTTTACAAACCAAAGATATTTAAATTTCCATTATTTTATAAACAAACTCATGTCTTTTATTTCAAAATCAAACTCATGTCTTTTATTTCATAAAACTGATTTTAAAATCTATGTTATTTACATATAAATACTGATCTAATCTATGTCATTTACACACAAATTAGTTAAACTAAAACTAAATACAAAGAAGAAAACTCATGGCAAATGGTCAGGTTGATGAACTGCGGGGAGAGGAGCGGCGTCGGAGAGGTCTGAGGTGGTCGGAGCGGCCTTCAAGTTGGCGGCGTCTAGGGTTTCTCGGTCTTTGGGGAACTGGGGTCTCGAATGGAGGAGGGGGGAAAGGAGGCGACGCGGAGATGGAGAGGGGTCGCGCGAGGCCAGAGGTGGCGCTGTTCCACCTGACGTTCCACCTGACGCGGCGGCGGATCGCGGTTGGGCGGCGATCGAATTGGAGTTGAGCGGTTTTTTTTTTGAAGCTGGGAGGGTCGGGTTTGATTTGGGGGAGAATGGTTTAAGGTGGGGGGTATATGTTAATATAGTTTTATATATTATTATTTTATTATTTAATCCTCAAAAGGGTTGACTTTCAATTCGAACCCTAAATCAAGGCCAACGACTGTCGCTCCTAGCTAATTACCCCCATTCCGAACACAATGGGATATGCCATATAGGCCAATTCAGCCGTTACGATCAGTTTTCGTCAAAATCAAAATATAAATCAGTATATATTCAATTTGAACGTACATTTTAAATTACCGGGGCTACATACTGATTCAGAAAATTCCAGAAAAATTATTTCTAGATTCGTATTGACGATACGGTCCTAACAAAACTAGTTTCGTCAAATTCTGAGACCGTTTGAAAAATGGTCATTTTCTGGTCGACCCGATTTAATTGAAACTGTCAAAACACGTTTAACTTCGCCACGCTCACATATTGATTCAGAAAATTACGAATTTTAAAACCTAGCAATAATTTGACATCACGGATCCAACAAAAGTGGTTTCGTCGAAAACCGAGGTCGTTTGCAAAATTTCCTTTTTCAAGGGCCTGAATTTCATAGCGACTATTCAGAATTTTCAACTGGACATATCTTTTGATTCCCGCTATGCAATTTCAATATTTCGGATTCGTTCGAAAGATATTCTCTATTAGATTCAAATATTTTTGGTTTCACTAAAATCCGGTTTATTTTGCACCCGGTACATTCATTTGAATTTTGAAATCGAATTATCGAACTACCGCTCCATTTTCAATTCCTTTTATATATATAAATAATTATTTATATTCTAACGACAATCTATATAATATATACGTTCGAATTCTATTCAAAATAAATTTCTCGTCGTTATTATTTAAAATAATTCATTTTAAATATTCAAAATTCATTAAAATTGCCAAAATAAAAAAAATTAAATTGGCCCAGATTTCCGGGTTATTACATTAGTTGATCTCTTCAAACGTATGTACGTTTGGTGGCAAAGGAATTCGTTTCTCTTAGCTATATACCCGTGGTATTTTTAGGGAAATCAATTTGTGATTTGGCGGGTATGACGATGTGACATTCAAAGTAAATAAAAGTGTGATATATACGTTATGGCCTCTAGCCTCATAACCAGGAAATTGTATAAAATCGGGTAGGTCGCATTGCTAAGTGGTTAGCTACCAATTATGGTGTATTGTCACATGATCTAGAGAAATTCCATTTACTTCCATAATCTTTTTTGATGCTGTCTGTTTCGGGAAACGGTTGCTGATCCCAACCGTTGGTGATAATACATTCGGTACACTCAAGCGAAATGAGTGACCGGTCATGTTTATCCTGGGTTACAAGATGTTATTGTTGAACCCGGTGAATTTCCCTCTAGAGATATGCTGTCAGAAGGTGGTCCCATAACTTTCCAGTTGGAATTAATTACCCAATAAGCGCCCGCGGTTTTTGATTATATATTATGTATGTGGAACGTGAGGTGAAAGCGTTCTTCTGGATGATTATCATATTGTGGTTGATAGACACTTTTATAATATCTAGAGAGTTTTGATATAAAGATTATGGTTTCTTTCAAAAGGATTTTGAATGATAAATCAAGTGTTTTGGATTCTCATAAGGGGAAAACCGGTTCCATGTTATACGGCGTGGTATTATGAGATATCGTCTGTTTTCTCAAACTGTTTTAAATTGTTTACTCATACCAGTCCTACGACTGACCCGAAGTTTATTATGTTTTATTTTCCCTAAACTCTTGGGTGCCCAAATTTGTACGGGTAGTCAAGTAGTTAGGATTTTACAGAAATACTGAGAGCTTGGACTAGGAGGCTTCAGAATTTTATAGCAATTGTTTATTTCTGCTGTGTTGTACTCTGATAAATGTTATTGTTATATATACTGGTTTTATTTCAAAGTTACGTTATATTTTATTCATTCCGCGGTGAGATTCATGTTACTCTGATTCTGTTGTTATGTTCTTCTTCTTCTATTCTAATTTTCTATCTTATCTATTCTCACCCTCTAATTTCTTTCCATCAACTATTTGGTATTTCTTATGCTTAGATAGTCGACATTGAGTTTATGTCGATAACCAAGGTTGTAAATCCCCTGGGTCTTTACATAAACCAATCAAGAAGATGTATCTCTTAGGGTTACAACGCATAAGAACTGAACGAAATAACTTTTTCATTATTATTGCATAACCTTTACATCAGAGTACAGCTTACATCAGAGTATAATAATAAATACATCGTAGCAGAAATAACTATATCGGAGTGTAATGTAGAGGAGAACATAAACTCTCAGAGGAAGAAAAAAATACTCTGGACACAATTGTAGCTTTAATCCTGCACCTGATCTATAAATATCTACAATCCAAAACTGCTAGGTTGCCCGTGTGGAAAATATAGGCATCCAAAGTTTAGGGAAAGAACAATAAACTCTGGATCGGTCATGAGACTGGTGTGAGAACTAAAACAGTTATTAAGTTTATTTTAAAGTTAGGTAAATCATAAAACCACTTTGTAACACAGAACCGGCTTCCCCTTATGAATACCAGTCATAACCACTCGCAGTGCTTCCTGAAAAATGAAGATTGCATAAGATTCGCAGCCTATCACACAACATAAAGACAAACCATTAGGAGCAAGTTTTACCTTATGATAACCAAATATGCTTGGTATGCAAAAGTTTCTTTTATTAGCACTAGTGCATACTATGGAAATCACTTTCGAAAGTAATTATATAAATCTTAGAAGACATAGAAACCCATATATTACATCTACATATGTGGGTTACAAATAAAATCGTAAAAGCTTTGTATTGGAAGTTGGGTTCCATCAATGATCACGGCAAAGGATCTTCCTTAACCGCAATTCAGAATACCTCTAGCGGGATCTCCCACGATCAACAAATGCTACTTCTATATTGGCAAAGCATGCCCACCACTATTTCAACTGATGTTGGGGTTTCTCCTGAACATACACCTGATACCCCCTCACACACAACTCGACTTCACTGCTGTTGCAACCCTGCTAAACTGCCGACCATCGATCGAAGATCACCAGGACAGTGGCCCACTACCCCCGTACATCGGCAGGAGCCTTGACCTACTTGCCTTCTCCATTCGCCATCTTTGCCCCCACGACCACCGTCATTTTCGTGCTAAACTACTGCAGCCATAGTGAGTGAATCCCCATGTCCACTGGTCATCCCGTAGGTCTTGCAGAGCTTGTTAATTTTGTAGTTAGGAAGATTCGATTTTAAATTGGTGGATTGAGCAAACGGATGGAGAAAAGTGTCAATGTTGTTCATTGATTCGAAAATGGCGGCCTGAAGTATTAGTTGACCAGGAAGAACGAAAAAATATGGCTTTATTAAAGTCAGGGGCTTACATACGAACCAATTTAATATAATATTATTAAATAAAACTTAATTGTGAAGTAACATGTTAAAATCACCTCAAACAACATCCGATCGATATGAAAATTTACATTCTAGCACAAAATGATATTACGAACACGATGGAACAGGTTTCAACCAATTTCGAGATCATTTGTAAAAATTCCTTTATAATACACAACGTGAATCGACATGCATGTAAATTGCATGCGATCACAAAATAAATCCAATTAACTTGAAAATTGAAATACTACAATAGATTTACTTTTGTTAAAAACCGAGTTCGTTAGAAATTCGGTTATTCTTAATTTTCAAATAAATCGATAAAAAAAGGAATAAATAAAAATGTTTACCATCCGTATGATCAAACGATTAGTCCGATTGATACGAAAATCAAAATCCTTTAATAAGTTACTAATACAAATCCAATAGCACAAATTTCGTCTTATTTCGAACATGTTTCTCGAAATGACATTTTACATGAAAAACAACGCTATTTTGGACACCAAAGTAACCGATGTCCAAAAATAACGAACTACCTACCTATCCTGACTCTGAGCATCGATACAGATTCAATGGAATTAGTCTCGTAGCTTAATTGAATCATTTGCTCAAGTTATGCATAAAAAACCATATAGTAAATTAAATTTATTTAATTATGCGCTATAGAAAACGGTTGGGCATATATGGTTACCATTATCACATATGACGTCGGATTGCCACGAAATTTGGTTTCATACAATAATTTAACATTTTGGTTCCAGTGAAACTAATTTCATCGAAAACTAAGGCTATTTGCAAAATGGTCATTCTTAAGGCTTATATAATATTGATAATATATATGTGTATATTCCAAAACAATCCAATTAAATAATAATAAATTATTATTATCATTTGTATCCAAATGGAATATCACATAGCTTCAAATATAAACCAGTATGGATTATACACTCAACATTTAATATTTCAAGTTAAACATTGTTACGCCCCGATCTCCGAAGGGACGGAAAAACGCGGATTGTATGAGAACACGATGCATCAGAACACAGAACAACAGAACATTTCATGGCTATTACAACAATTTTACATCAGAGTACAAAAATATATCAGAGTACGAATAAATATTACACAGCGGAAATACAAACGTTAGAGAATAAAGTACATAGCAGCGGAAATAAAAATGTATAAATACAATCCACAGTGGAAAATACATTGACTAACACGACTGAAAGAAATACATGGATACAAAGCTTTCTGAATATAGCTCCAGCTGTAAACTAGGATGCTGTTAAATAAATATCTGCGAAACCCAAAACTACTAACTACCTATAACACCCCACACTTTTCTGCACCCAAATTTCGATAAAAATCGAAATTCAAACACATTCAAGCATGGAGCTTGTAAATATGATACCTGCAATAAATGAGCATGAGCATAATCAGAGTACGATAAGATAACTCACAACGGAAAAAATAGGATAAACCAACATTAACTAAAGTAACTACCTTTTTAAAGTAAGTCACTATGCCAATACCAAGCATGAGAGAGAACGAGAACCGAAAGCCAAACTAAAACACCTGCGAGAACCTGATCTTCTTTAGAAAACCTAGGTGGTTGTAATGAGGAGGGGATCAGAACAACAAGATTTTGGTAAACAGGAAATATACAACACATATTATAATGCAAAAATGTATCCCGTTTGGTTCAACCCAAGTTGTGTGCCTATCATGGTTAGAATCTAACCTTTTAGATGTTTACGCACAACTCTACCACTCTTTCCAAAGTGGTATTCTAAGAAATAATACCAAGATAGGACATTTGCGCATATGTTTAGGAAGCCCTTCAAAACTATAATTTAATTGATTATTAGATCGAGAAGTGAACCCTTAACTGCAGAGTTCTCCTATACATATATACCTTTCCATCCACTTTTCCCTTATTATTTTCCACCTCACTATCAATGATAGATACAGTGGATTATCTCGATCACTTAAGACCCCTGGCGGACCCATTTGTCGGCGGACTTATTGGTGACTTAATACCTCTCGATAGCTTGTTCTATATTTTTGTAAACTAGAGAGAACTAGCTACGGGCCCTACAAGTTAGGGCTTCCATGATTCATGCATATATCCTTGCCTCGCGTAAGGTGAGAGATGGTATTTTATCGCTCGCTATACCTCTATCTGACCTCATTGGATAAGCCCCTTAGCCGCTTACTACTTCTCGTAGGGTAGGTAGCCATATCTAATGTTTTTATTTTTCAGGTTTGGGCAGAAAATACATACACATGCCCTTTAAGACCCTATGCTGAAAGACCTATCCCGAGGTGGACTCTCTAACCCAGCCACTTAAGACCCAGGAAGCGGAATATACATGAAGGTTATTAGGTATGTCCCTCATTAGCCCTTAATACCTTTCCATATTTGGATAAAATGGGCTATGTTATTACTCCCTTTCTGTTTAGTCTCTTTCCGCATAATTTATTATCATCACGGGTTATTATGGTTGATAATATTTTCCATTATTAACCTACTAGTCCAACTCTATTTTAATAATAAGTTTTATATTCATTAATATAAATAAGGAAGGTTATATCCCCATTTTGCCTAGGATATTTATTTGGTTTCTTCCCTAATTTGGACTTAGTATTCAAATGGCTATAAATTCCATTAATTCCCTTATGACACCCATTTTCTTTTACTTCTATTTTTATTGCCCTTTATGTCCATAACGGTCATATTTTCCTAAGGCAGCTATTTATCAGTCCAAAGTTATTTATTTGTTGTACCCCAATAGACAATTAATATCATTTATTTATTTATTTATTTGTTGACTGCTATATATATTTATTTATGTACCAGGCCTCTCACATTAAGTTGACTATTTGTTGATGCTGGATTTGCCGGTCGGTTCCTGGCAGACTTCTACCACAAGTTAAACTGAACTTCATGCCTTAGTACATTTATATTAACGCATTAGACCGCTCACATTAAGCTGACTACGTGTGGTTGCTTCATTTGTCGGACCGTTCTGGGCTGTCTTATACCACAAGTTGAGCTCAACCTCGTGTCTAAATGTGGTTATAATTCAAATTTCCTAATCTCGGGTGTACAACATAAATCCTAATTAATTTAGGAATTGTAACCAATATCCTATTATATTTACTTTCCTCAATCCAAATTGGTTACAATTGTTACTTACTGATTTACGGTCCTATTTATAGTAATTAATTATATTGATTGCCAAAAATGTCACCATAAGTATATTACTTCAATATGGATTACATTTACATATGATTCCATAATGAACCTTATCCAAACATTTCATAAAATGTATATTTTACCGTTTTATGCTGATTTGGATGGATAGTATGTATATATTTATACTTATGTTATCGTGCGGTCAACGTAGTTATTATATCTTTTTTATTATTATTATATTTTTTAATGATTTGGTTTAATCAATAACCAAACAATCCTTTTTACATTCAATCTTATCAAAAGGTTTCAAATCTTACAAAAAGACCGTTAACTGTAATTATTGTAAATTATGCCCGATTTGTAAAATAGACATATCTCAAATTTACAATACATACATACATACATACATACATATATATATATTTGGAATAGTCGATGCAGACTACGCATAAATAAGTACATTTATATTTATACGTATGTTTGCACCACATTTCCTTTTAAAATCTTTTTGTAGTATCTCTTGTGAATTAAAAATGATATCTTTTGGTTCAAAAAGAGGAAAATGACATATTTTCAACAATTAAGGCAAAACCCAATAATATTGAATACACATAGGTATGATTCTTTTAATACTACGATCACATAATTTACTTATCGAATCTTTTTACCTAAATTCACATAATTTCATTATTCAACACTGAACTATAGATCTGGAATGTTACAACATATAATTGGTGTTTAATGGGACTGATTTCCAGCTCCATAGTGCTATGCAATGTCCACAATACATTTTATAATATAATTGTAAGAATAGGTATGAAAAAATTTAAGAATCTTACAATTAACATTGTGCCTAGCAGTGATTCATATATTCAAGTTTTAACAATGTTTATAATCAAATCTGATGGTTATCAATCAAATTTCAACACTTAAATGAACAGATCTGAAAGAAAATAGGAATAAAATTTTAGATCTAATTCAAGCAAAATAGATAAGTTATTATAACTGTATTCGTAAATTTCCCACTCACCTTATAGCATCCAAATCCTAAGTTTTAACCTTTAGGCCTACAATCCCCATATACTTATAAATCTACAATTTATCAGGAAAAGGGAAAATTACAGATCTATAGAGATGTATGAAAATAGGTAGAGAGGGGATAATTTTATTTGGAGCATCAATTTGCGTTCTTTTCCATTAGATCTGTTAATCCTCTCAATTTCATATGAATTAGATTTGATTTGTTACATAAGAATATATTTTAGATTAAGAAAATAGGCTTGGAGAAGGAGGAAATGGCAAAGCTTCGTTGCTGCTCATAGATTTGTGTGGAAAGAATGAGGCCTTAGCCCTTTATTTATAGGGTGGAATTGGCCTTGCACCATTATACTCGTTTTGATTCGTATGCATCTATTCATTTATAATATATTATAAACTAAACTTTACTAACCCTAGCCGTCACTGGGCAAACTGACGCCCAGTTGTAACAAGCCGAAAATCTGGGCCAGTTTAAAATTTTTAAATTGGAAATTTGAATGAATTTTGAATATTTAAAATGAATTATTTTAAATAGTAACGACGAGAAATTTATTTTGAATAGAATTAGAATGTATATTTTCATTTGAATCATCGCTAGAATATAAATATTTATTTTAAATATAAAAGGAATTGAAAATGGCGCGGTAGTTCGATAATTCAATTTCAAACTTCAAATGAATGTACAAGATTCAAAATAAACCGGAATTAAGTGAAACCAAAAATAATAGAATCTATTTGAAAATATCTTTCCAACGAATCCAGAAAATTGAAATTTCATAGCAGGAATCAAAAGATATGTCCAGTTGAAATTTCAGAATAGTCGCTATGGAATTCTGGCCATTGAAAATAGCCATTTTGCAAACGACCTCGGATTTCGACGAAACCACTTTTGTTGGGTCCGCGATGTCAAATTATTGCTAGATTCCAAATTTCATAATTTTTCGAATCAATATGTGAGTGTGGCAAAGGAAAACGCGTTTGACCAGTTTCAGTTGATTTTAATCGACTGGAAAATGGCCATTTTTCAAACGGTCTCAGAATTCGATGAAATTAGTTTTGTTAGGACCGTATCGTCAATACAAAGCTAGAAAATATTTTTTGGGAATTTTTAGAGTTCGTATGTGGCCCTGGTAATTTGAAATATGCGTTCAAATTCAATATATAGAGTTATATTTTGATTTTGACGAAAACTGATCGAAACGGCCAAACTGGCTTACGTGACATATCCCATTGGGTTCGGAATGGGGGTAATTAGCTAGTGACGACAGTCGGTGGGTTCGATTCTGAGTTCGAAAGAAAAAGTTGCTTTTTAGTGGATTAAAATAAATTAAATAAATAACATAATTTCCTTTCCTCCTCTCTCTCCTATACACGGGCAACTCACCCCCCTTCGTTATCTTCAAACCCTATCCTCCGGCTTGCGTTGCATTGTGTGATGGGAACTGGGTCTTATAATAGCTTCATTGTTCTTTATTTAGCATTGCGTTGTTGTTATATGCACTGGTATTCTTGGGAGGAAACCCGTTCCGTGTTATACGACGTGGTCCCTTGATTTACCGAACTTTAAAATAAAGATTAATAACTGTTTTAGTTCTCACACCAGTCCCATGACTGACCTGGAGTTTATTGTTTTAACCTAAACTCTGGGTGCCCTTATTTTGACACGGGCAGCTAGTAGTTTTGGTTTTGCAGATTTATATTCACATGATCCTGGTTTACAGCTGGAATGATATCCGGAAAGCTTTGTATCTGTATATTTCCTTCAGTTGTGTATTGTATTATTTTCCGCTGCTATGTAATTTATTGTAATCTCTGATATTTATCGAATGTATTTTATTCATTCATACTCTGTATATTCTTGTATTCTGATGGAATTGTTGCAGTATACAATGAAATGTTCTTCCGTCTGTGTTCTATTTTGTCGTGTTCTCAAAACAATCAGGCGTTTCGACGGTCTGGATCGGTTTAGCACTGATTCGGATCGAGCGAAATTCCCTGTTGTCACAGTTGGTATCAGAGCTTTGGTTTACAAAGCTCAGAGAACAAGGCACATTAGAACCATACGAAAAAACTCATCAGATATTGGATTAGTAATATCCAATGGAATGACTCGTTAGAGATGGGATCAGTGGTATCCTAGAACGAGTGTGAAGAGTATATTTTTGAAAATGAAAACAAATTTTGTTTTGAAAATTTAATTCAATTATTCGTATTTGATTATTTATTTGTACGAATTTGGACAATCCAATATATAAAGATTTTGTATATATGTCTTGCAAACGTGTATTCGAAGTTTTAATGCATTGGATAGTTATAGAATCGCACTCTAGTGCCCGGGGATAATTCTGGTAACGGGGCACCATCGCCAATATTTATTTTCGAGTTTCGAAAGTGAGATTTCTATAAATTTCCAATTGACTAGTGTGAGAACCGAAACTAGATAGGGCTTATTTTTGTGATTTGGCATCAAAAATGTGATTTTTTGACTATATATCAAAGTTATGAATTTGAAAAGCTAATCAACTAATTGATTGATGGTCGTGTTGTTGATTATTCGTTGATTAATTAAAATTTGTACCATATAGCCAAATTGAATCAAATAGTGAAATGTATTGGAAATTTATCGCATTTGCTTGCGTATACATGTACTTACATTGAACAGGTCATAGCAAAGAGGCTAGAGCAGAAGAATAAAATTGTTTGCCCGACAAATAGGTACGTGTTTATCATAATTTACTGTTTTGTTTGGGTGATGATGATTTTATGAGCCGATTGGCTAGCCGCTTGGCTTTTTCTTTTTGAGATCAGAGGGCCTATATGGCAATTTCAGGATTTTCCCGGTGCAGGGGATGTTATGGCGAAATTTTTCGAAAATTTGGGGTGTTAGCCAAATTTTTGAAAAATTTGAAAAGTTCTTAGAAACTGAAAAGTTGAAGAACTTAAGCCATAATGAAAATAGAGAAAGTTGAGTTGATTATTAAACAACTTTCGGCTTCGTTCCTTTTCGGGGATGAAAAGTTTTAAGTGGGGGAGATTGTAACAACCCGAAAATCTGGGCTAGTTTAAAATTTTTAAATTGGCAATTTTAATGAATTTTGAACATTTAAAATGAATTATTTTAAATAATAATGACGAGAAATTTATTTTGAATAGAATCAGAACGTATATTTTCATTTGAATCATCGTTTGAATATAAATATTTATTTTAAATATAAAAGGAATTGAAAATGGCACGGTAGTTCGATAATTCGATTTCAAACTTCAAATGAATGTACAGGATTCAAAATAAACCGGAATTTAGTGAAACCAAAAATAATAGAATCAATTTGAAAATATCTTTCCAACAAATCCAGAAAATTGAAATTTCATAGCAGGAATCAAAAGATATGTCCAGTTGAAATTTCAGAATAGTCGCTATGAAATTCTGGCCATTGAAAATAGCCATTTTGCAAACGACCTCGGATTTCGACGAAACCAATTTTGTTGGGTCCACGATGTCAAATTATTGTTAGATTCCAAATTTCATAATTTTTCGAATCAATATGTGAGCGTGGCAAAGGAAAACGCGATTGACCAGTTTTAGTTGATTTTAATCGACTGGAAAATGACCATTTTTCAAACGGTCTCAGAATTCGATGAAATTAGTTTTGTTAGGACCGTATCGTCAATACGAAGCTAGGAAATATTTTTCGGGAATTTTTAGAGTTCGTATGTGGCCCTGGTAAATTGAAATGTGCGTTCAAATTCAATATATAGAGTTATATTTTGATTTTGACGAAAACTGATCGAAACGGCCAAACTGGCTTATGGGACATATCCCAATGTGTTCGGAATGGGGGTAATTAGCTAGTGGCGATAGTCGGTGGGTTCGATTCTGAGTTCGAAAGAAAAAGTTGCTTTTTAGTGGATTAAAATAAATTAAATAAATAATATAATTTCCTTTCCTCCTCTCTCTCCTATACACGGTCAACTCACCCCCCCTTCATTATCTTCAAACCCTATCCTCCGGCTTGCGTTGCATTGTGTGATGGGAACTGGGTCTTATAATAGCTTCATTTTTCTTTATTTAGCATTGCGCTGTTGTTATATGCACTGGTATTCTTGGGAGGAAACCCGTTCCGTGTTATACGGCGTGGTCCCTTGATTTACCGAACTTTAAAATAAAGATTAATAACTGTTTTAGTTCTCACACCAGTCCCATGACTGACCTGGAGTTTATTGTTTGAACCTAAACTCTGGGTGCCCTTATTTTGACACGGGCGCTAGTAGTTTTGGTTTTGCAGATTTATATTCACATGATCCTGGTTTACAGCTGGAATGATATCCAGAAAGCTTTGTATCCGTATATTTCCTTCAGTTGTGTATTGTATTATTTTCCGCTGCTATGTAATTTATTGTAATCTCTGATATTTATCGAATGTGTTCTATTCATTCATACTCTGTATATTCTTGTATTCTGATGGAATTGTTGCAATATACAATGAAATGTTCTTCCGTCTGCGTTCTATTTTGTCGTGTTCTCAAAACAATCAGGCGTTTCAACAGTCTGGATCGGTTTAGCGACTGATTCGGATCGAGCAAAATTCCTTGTTGTCAGACCAGTAGGTCGATCATGGCGGCCAACTGCTACGATCGACTCCCTGGGCCATCAGATTCCCAGGTCGGCTAGTTAAATAAGGTAATTTATGTTTATAAATTCTGATTTATTTGCTTTCCGTTCATTTTTGTATTTCATCCGTAACTTTTTCAATGGACTTCGTTCGCTAAACTTCAAACATGAAAGTTGACTAGAATTCCGAGACGAACACATCGGTTAAAGTTTCATGGCCAAATTCCATCGTTTGTAGAAATTCCTATTTTTGAAATTCTAATAATTAATTTATATTGCAAAAATTCTGGGTTGTTACATTCTTCCCTCCTAAAAAGGAATTTTATCCCGTAATTCTGACGCCTATAGTTCTATTGTACATAACCAATTTGTATTCATCCACTTTGCAACCATGTATATATGTGCATGGTATATATAATGCAATTAAACCACAAAACATGCATGCAACATGATTCTAAATTAGGCCTTTATATGTATGCATTGGGTTTTTGAAATACTTTTGAAAGCATGGTGCAAAAAATCTTAAATATACTGGCATTTCTATGTAAATGCAAATTTTGAAAACTCTTTTTCATTCATTAACTTCATACAATTATGAATAAAAGTGTGAAGCAACCAATGTTGCATCCAAACCCTACCATCCAAAGCGTCACACAATCTAATCGTTTCCTAATTAATTTCTCCTAAACCGAAAAAAGGAAATCAAAAAGAAGAATTTCAATGTTTCCTCCGCTTACAAATAATCCATTTCCCACTCTACATGGAATTTTCACCTCCGTTACCCAAAATACTCCAAGAATTTTCATTTGTAGACTGTAAAGGAGGCTCAAAACAAGCTCTAAAACGTAAAATGAGTTAATTAGTAATTTTCGTGCATCGTTGACAAGGTACGAAACAACGTTTCCAAGGCTAAAACAACCCTTTTCTTATTGTCATTATCCTTTTTATCGTATGGTCGGTCCTATTGCACCGTTAAAACAGGCACACAAATCATCCAAACATCATCCTTACGTTATCCATGTGACCAAAAATCGAGTTTTTTCATAAAAATAAATTTCCGCTTGAAAATTTCTTGTGTTTATTTTGAAAATTCCTTTTCAGTACCGCTTTACTTTCCATTTGAGGTTCATATGAAAAATCTAAGTTTTGGTAATGTGAACTTTGTGCTATTCAAATCGTCTACTAAATGTAAAACAGACATTTAAACATGTGTAAATTGTCGTATCCAAATTTTGCTTTTTCGCACAAATCGAAAAAAAAATCAGTTAAAAATTAAAAAAGGTAAAAAGTTTTTTTTTCAAACAATAATCTCCAAAGGTTTCAAAAATGTATTTTGCGGAAACTTAAACGATTCAAGTCACATATTGACGAAAAATGAAGTCAGTTGTGCTAAAAATGCGAAAACTGAAACTACACATGAAAGACTAAAAATAGATTTTAGCTTTAACAAGGAACGGTGATTTATTTAATTATATACCCGTGACGTAGAACCGCTCCTTCACTAAAATTTACCCAACACAAAATTTTATTCTTACCAGCTCTAGGACAACTGCTAGTTTAAAAATGAGATTTCATTTAAATAAATATGCCTGAATGACACAAAAATTTAAAAATAGAAACTTCATTAACCAAAGTCGTGCGATTTAAACAACACTAACAGTTATAAGCATGAATCACCACCAAGCCAAGAACCTGATACTGGAAAGGGAAAACAACAAAGACGACGACAAAACAGAAACACCGAAACTCCCAGAATAATGGCTATAAACAACGAGATGTCTTACTTCGTGGCTAGAGCACAAACCAACTTTTATGATCTTTGATTAATCATATTTTGGTAGCAAAATTCTCAGTCTCGCATTTTAAACATGGCTAGTGTTGTTGTAGGTTCCCACATCACCATCTCTCCTAAGAGAGAATTTATGATGAGAAAAGAAACCTACCACAAAACAACTCCTCATGGAAATCCGCCCAATATTGTCAAAAGACAAAATGGATAGGCTAAATTATAGGAAGTAACACCATGAGACAACACACATGAACAACAACCTGAATCAAATATGATGCGACACTAAATGATGATTATGCCATCGATCAAGCAAATACGCATCATGAGATAAATCTAGTCTTAACTTCTCACTCATAAAACGATGTGCTAAATGAGTCACATATCTACATGTGCAGTTCGAAAATAGTTTCCCAAACACAAGAACTGACATCAAGAAAAAGAGACATGCTACAAAATCTCCAAAGCTAGTCAAACCCAAAAGACCATATAAGTGATAGTAAAACACGGATGCCCCTAAAATCTCATTGAGATCCTTCTCAGAAAAACCATCCAAAGATAGTTTAATCTTCATCTCCGAAATGACGATCGCCTTTGAAAGAACCTATTCCAATAAGGTATAGAAAAGGCGGATGCATCACAATAACAAACCTTATTCCAAGACCTCGAAGCAATGGATCGGTGCAAATCCAACTGCCTCGACAAATTTTCTTAGCCCTAAAGCGATGAGACTTTTTGCTCATTCCGATCCAACCAAATGATCTCTCCCTAAGGATAAGAGTTAAATAGTGTGAGTAAGATCGGATAGCGCAATTAGGTATTATGGACTAAGAAATGTTCGGAGAGAAGAAATTATATCCTGGAGTACTAGTGTGACAAGATCTATTGTGCAAATTAGCTCGATAAAAGAGGAGACGAGGTGGAAACAAAGAAAGAAAAGAAGGATAGGAATATGGTTTAGCTAAATGAGGAAGGAAGGACGAACAAAGGAAGTTAAGGGGGTGACATGGACACAACTTTTATGGTTGAATTCAAGGTTCAAGTTGTACCAAAAGTCATCGACTAATTGACCATTCTTGCATAACGCTGAATGGTCAACTATTATATGGGTTTGGACAAAGATTGAACTTTGAACTTATTAGGCCAAATTAAAATATTAATCGTCATGCATTACCTTTTAAGATTTAACGCGATCCAAAAAATAATTATCCTCATCACAGTGGTATTTACAGACTGTGGTTAAACTTTGAACCAACTCCAAGGATTTATAGTCTCAACAACGATGTTGTGACTACGCAACGAATGAACAAATTCCAAAAATAATTCAGCTAGAAATCCGTAATATATATTAAAATAGATATTCCCCTTACCTAGGTGACAACAAACAGACGATTCACGAAATCAAATACCCCGAAAATCAAGATGAAGGATTTTCCTTAGCCTTTTTAAAAAAAATTAAAACTTTTCCAAAAATTGAATTATTATAAACTAACGGTTTCGTATTTATAAATCAAATTTATAATTACTATATATATATTCCCATTTACATTACCAACTGGAGAAACCTTTTCATGTTCAAAATGTAGGAGCTTAAAAACTTAAGGATTAATTGTGGTAATTTTAATAAATTATCCAATATATATAGGGAGAGGGATACTAAAATTCACAAGGAATGGATATTTATTATTCTTAAGTTTAGTGGCACATTCCTTGTCATTTCTACCTCCATCTTTCCTACCAATCGGATTAAATTTATTAAAATTACATAATAGCCCTATAATTTTGAATCACGAATAGATTAAAATTTAAAAACCATATCTTTATAAAACTAGGCCTTTATAAAACCATTTTCTGAAACCGTATTTCAAAACTCATTTTAATTCCCTCCAAATATTTTAAAATAAAATTTCCTTGAGGCCAAAACTCAACTGAATGTTTCAATAAAGGTATATTTGTAAATCAACGAAGTAACAAATGGATATACCTCGTAATTATATTTCCGAAATAGATACAACATACTAATGTCAACTTTTCCCATTTTTGATCGAGCATTGGTCTTAATCGGAACTACCAATGAATCCAAAAACCAGAAACCGCGACTATCTCGATTGTAGCTAGATTTTCGTCCGGTCTCCAAAATCGAATCAACGGAATCCACCATTTGCCGTCCTCATTCTCTCTACAATGATATCGCCAACATTCTATGGGGTGAGACATAAATGGATAGAAACTCGAACTCAACATACTTCAACTCTTAGTCGCCTAAAGTACATTTTAAATAAATAGGTCCATAACTAATTCATCTTTGAAATAAATTAAAGTCGAGTAAGAAAGATGAGGAAAAATATAAAAGAAAATCGAATTATGTTCTCTCACGAGCCCTAATTTAACTAATTCCTCTGATCATTTAACCTAAGCTCTAATACCAAATGCAACACCCCACACTTTTCTACGCCTAAATTTCGACAAAGATCGAAATTAAAACACATCCAAGCATGGAGCGTGTAAATCTTACACCTGCAATAAATAAGCATGAGCATAATCAAAATACGATAAGATAACTTACAACGGAAAAAAGGATAAACTAGTATTAACTAAAGTAACTACCTTTTTAAAGTCACTTTGCCAATACTGAGCGTAAGAGAGAACAAGAACCAAAAGCCAAACTAAAACACCTATGAGAACCAGACCTTCTCTAGAAAACCTGGGTGGATGTAATGAGGAGGGGGTCAAAACAACAAGATTCTGGTGAATAGGAAATGAAATGTACAACACAGATTATAATACACATATGTATCTCGTTTGGTTCAACCCACGATGTATGCTTATCAAGGTTAGTGACTCTAACCTAACCTTGTAGATGTTTGTGCACGACTCTACCACTCTTTCCAGAGTGGTATTTTAAGATATAGTACCGAGATATGACATTTACGCATATATTTAGGAACCCCTTTAAAACTATAATTTAATTGATTATTAGATCGGGAAGTGAACTCTTATCTGCGGAGTTCTCCCATATATATATATATATATATATATATATATTTCCATCCACTTTCCCTTTATTATTTTCTGCCTCACTATCAATGATAGATATGGTGGATTCTCCCGATCACTTAAGACCCTAGGCAGACCCATTGGTCGCGAACTTATTGGTGACTTAATCCTCTCGATAACTTGTTCCATATTTTTATAAACTTGAGAGCACTAGCTATGGGTCCTACTTATAAATGCTTCCATCATTCGCGCATATATCCTTTCTCCGCATAAGGTGAGAGATGGTATTTTATTTCTTGCTATACCTCTAGTTGACCTTATTGGATAACCACCTTAGTCGCTTACAACTTCCCGTACGTTAGGTAGCCATATCTGACGTTTTTATTTTCCAGGTTTGGGTAGACAATACATACACATGCTGTTTAAGACCCTTATACTGAAATACCTATCCTCAAGTGGACTCTTCGACCCAGCCACTTAAGACCCTAGAAGCGGACGATACGCGAAGGTTATTAGGTTCATCCCCAATTATCCCTTAATACCTTTCCCTATTTGGATAAAGTGGGTTACGTTATTACACCCTTTCTATTTAGTCTCTCTCTCCATACGATTTATTATCGTCACGGGTTATTATGGTTAATAATATTTTCCATTATTAACCTACTAAGTCCAACTCTATTTTTAATTATAAGTCCTATATTCATTCATATAAATAAGGAAGGTTATATCCCCTTTTCCCTAGGATATTTATTTGATTTATTCCCTAATTTGGACCTAGTAGTCAAATGATAATCAATATCATTAATCCCATTATGACATCTATTTTCTTTTATTTCTATTTGTATTGCCCTTTATGACCGTAACGGTCATATTTTCCTTAGGAAACTATTTATCAGTCCCAGGGTATTTATTTGTTTTAACCCAATAGAAAAATACTATCATTAATTAATTAATTAATTGGTTTACTGTTATATATATATATATATATATATATATATATATATATATACATACCAGGCCTCTCACATTAAGTTGACTACTTTTGGATGTTGGATTTGTCGGTCAGTTCCGGGCAGACTTCTACCACAAGTTAAACTTAACCTTGTGCCTTAGTCCATTTATATTTACACATTAGACCCCACTCACATTAAGTTAACTACCTGTGGTTGCTGGATTTGCCGGTCAGTTCCCAGTAGGCTTATACCACTAGTTGAGCTTAACCTCGTGTCTAAATGCGGTTATAATTCAAATTTCCCAATTTGGGGTGTACAACGTTAATCCTAATTAATTTAGGAATTTTAACAGTTATCCTATCATATTTATTTTCCCCAATCCACATTGGTCACAATTGTTATTTATTGATTTGCGGTCCGATTTATAGCAACTAATTATATTGATTACTACAAATGGTCACCACAAATATATTAATTCAGCATGGATTACATTTACATATAATTCCATAATTGAACCTTATATAAACATTCAACATTCCATACAATGTATATTTTACCATTTTACACTGATTTGGACGGATAATATGTATATATTTATATTTATGTTTTCGTGAGGTCAGTGTAGTTATTATTTTTATTTTTATCATAACTATTATCATTTTAATGATTTGGTTAATCAATAACCAAACATTCCTCTTTGCATTCAGTCTTATCAAAAGGTTTCAAATCATACAAAAAGACCATTAACTGTAATTATTGTAAATTATGCCTGATTTGTAAAGTAGACATATCTCAAATTCACAAGAAATATATATGTGCGTGTGTGTGTGTATATATATATATATATATATATATGTGTGTGTGTGTGTGTGTGTGTGTGTGTGTGTATATATATTTGGAATAGCCAATGCAAACTACGCACAAATATGTATATTTATAATTATACGTACGTTTGCACCAATTTTCCTTTTAAATTCCTTTTGTCATATCTCTTGTAAATTCAAAATGGCATCTTTTGGTTCAAAAAGAGGAAAACGACATATTTACAACTATTAAGCAAAAAATCAACAATATTGAATACAAATAGTTATGAATCTTTTAATATTACAATCACATAATTACCAATCGTTTTATCCAAATTCTCATAATTTCATTATTCAACACTGAACTATATATCGGGAATGTTACTACATCTAATTGGTGTCTAATGGGACTGATTACCAGATCCATAGTGCTATGCAATGTCCACAATACATTTTACCATACAATTATAGGAATAGGTATGAACAAATTTAAGAATCCTATAGTTAACATTACGCCTAGCCACGATTCATATATTCAAGTTTTAACAATGTTTATAATCAGATCTGATGGTTGTCAATCAAATTACGATACTTAAATGAACAGATCTGATAGAAAATAGGAATAAAAATTTAGATCTAATCCAAAAGAATTAAATTGGTTATTATAACCGTATTCCTGAATTTCCTACTCACCTTATAACATCTAAATCCAAAGTTTGAACCTTTTAGGCATACGATCCCCAAATTCTTATAAATCTACAATTTATCAGAAAAAGGAAAAATTCCAAATCTGTAGAGATGTAAGAAAATAGGAAGAGACGGGAGAATCTGATTTGGGGCATCAATTTGTGTAACACTCCGGATTTTTGAATAATCGAATTAACTAAAATAAAGAATAAATGTTTAGCATTGTTCTAAGCTTTGTAAGCAAAAGACTTAGTAGCTCATTTGGTTGGAACATGTGACTTGCATACAAGAAGTACAGAGTTCGATCCACGCCAACGCCATATTTTTGTTTTAGGGGAATGGCTAAAAAGCGGCTTAGTGTGAACACGGTTCAAAAAGTAGTTTAGTGTGAAAATGGTTAATTAGGAAGATATATATATATATATATATATATATATATATATAAAATAAAATTCAACCTAAAATTTAAGAAAAAAATTCAAAATAGCGGAAGTGGGAAGGCAAAACACCAAACCGACCTATTTTATGGGTCGACCCAAGACGCGCTGGGTCGACCCCAGGGTCGACTCAAGAGGTTTGGAATTGGTCTCGTCGGCCCTAAATGGTCTATGATGAAATTTTATGTTTTAGGGCTTAGGTGGCGATTTCTGGTTGGTCTGTTGACATCATTACTTGGTTTCTAAGGCCTAGATGGATTCTAGAGTGATCTGACAACTGTAAATAAATTCAAAACTCTATAAAAAGACCCATAGACTCAAACCCTAAGTCAAAATTAAAACTAAAACTATGGCCGTCATGCTGTCGTCTTGAACCCTAAAGCAGCCGCCACCAATTAGAGAGGAAGATCAGCAAATCAAATCAGTTCTATTCAACCCTAACAACGAATCTTCTTCAAAGGAGAGCTAATACAACTTCAGAAATCAGAATTCAGAACTCAAGACCGCTTTTGAGTTGTGAGTTCGATAGTTTTATTAAAATAATTAATAATTTAATTGGATTAAGTTATGATGCGGATTATATGGATGTGATGTGAATTATTGATAACATGTTGTAATTATGTTGTAGAATCGTGTTGAAATCTCTATGACGTGATGTTGTGATTCTATCATTTATGATGTAAAGTTATGTTGCTATCTTCTATGTTGTAATTTTATATATAACCAAATCATCATGTTTCATATGCTAGTTTGGTGATGTTGATTCATATGATAAATCATATGTATGCAAGTTTAGATTTTCATTTAAACATGAATCATATACAAGTTGGGTAAAATTACATGTGACCTTACATGGTTATGACATCTAGTTTATGTGAAAATTTGATTAAAAGTTAGGCTATGACATGGGTGAGTTATATGCTAAATTCTACATGATATTTTACATGTTAGATGGAAGTTTACACCATTGTTATGATGCATAAATCACATATGCAAGTTTCTATAAATATATGAGTTTGGGGTATGAATCATGTTATGCAAGTTTAGGGTTATTGCCTATGCAAGTTTACACCTTTAGATGTAGATCTATGACATACATGATTTATGCAAGTTCACACCTTTAGATTTGGATCCATGACATATGTTGTTTATGCAAGTTGTAACTTTGGCCTATGCAAGTTTTAGATGTAGAATATCATTCACATATGCAAGTTCATCCCTATGTTTAGATCTATGTTTTCATTATGTGTATATTGTGATGTTTTCTCTTTGTTCCATAAGTTAGACTATTCGAGTCTAACGTATATTTTACGTTAAATGAACAAACGTACAACGTGGGGGTAAAGGGGATAATATTAAAAGGTTTAATTAGTATAAATGCCTTAAAAGGCATAAAATAAGTTGTGGTGAAAATTGGTATGATTTTACATACCATAAATGGATGGACATAATTGAGTCAATTATTGTAACGTCCCGCATTTTATCGGGTCGTATTTGAATATTTAAATCAGTTTAAATATTGAATTTGTAATATAAGAGAATTGATATATTAATTAAAACGAAGTTGAACGTATAAAAATATATATTAATTATAATCGAGCTCATAACGACGCTGCAGTTCGTAAATTAACGTCCTGAACTTCAACTGAGTGTACCAGACTCGTTTTGAATCGGATTTCTGCGAAACAAGAAACATTGGAATCTGTTGAACTGTATCTTTCCAACGGAAGTGGGAAATGGAGATTTCGTCGTACAGACTGCAAGATATGTCCAAATCAAATATTCAAAAAGTCGGTGTAAAATCGCATATCGACCGTAACGGTTATTTGAATATAACTTGATATCGGGTGCAAATCTGGACATGGTTCTTTTGAGGCGCAGCGATAATTTAATTTTTAGAATTTTACTGTAATTTTTAATTTATTAAATATGCAACTTTTTATTTGGAGTATTTCGCACCCTGTATCGATATTTTGGGATTTCAAAATATGAGTAAATCTACCGATATTATTATATTTTTTGGATCATGACACCTCGTTGAGCACGACCATATTCTTATTTCTGTCTATAGCAGCTCGGATATGAACGGAGCATACGAAACACGGTACACTAAGATAATATAATCTACTGAATCAAAGACAATCTAAACCCATACACTAGAGATACTACTTCTTAGCTTAAACGTGCATAAAGGAAATTACTGTCACCATCCTATACTAGTTTAGCTGACAAGTCTTGCATAGCATTCCTTTCCAAAGCAGAATACACGTTAACCAACAGTGATGGAAGTATGGGATATGAAAACACTAAAAAGAATTTAAAATGGTATACGTACAGATTTCAGATCCATATTTTCTTTGTGCTTCATACCTAAGTCAAACATACAAAACTAAATATCTATTTTCCGTGTTTTCACCATCCGATAGATAGATATAAGAAAGAACATCAATGAGTCCCATACCCTATAGCCTACCTCACGACCCTTCCTATGAAGCTGCTTACTTTTACTTAACAATGAAGTATGGAAACACATATATGTTATATGTGTACTGTGTAACTACAACCTATTCTAAGTTAGACTAATGCAGACCCATTATCCTACAGGCATGCTCAAGTCATTTGCATGTTTCACGCAAGCAAACAGTGCCTATCCTACCCTATACTCTCAAATACTTCACCATTAAGACTCCATTTTTTTCTACTCTAAAGTATAGTGTCCTACTATCCCTATAGCTTAATGTTTAAGCTACTTCTCATCTATATATATATATATACTCCAGCAAACCGAAGCTCTCCCATTACTCAGATCCAAAAACATAACGCTATAATCCTTTCTGAAGATCGCTCTCTTTTCTTCTGTTCTTTCCAACTCGAGATAAAAGAAAATAATAGAAGACCGAGAGGGCAGAGACATGAATCGGAGAGGAAGCGAACTATGTTCGCAGCATTAGATTTTGTGCACTGAAGGAATGCGGAAATGCATGTGCCGCGGTGATTGCGAGAGGATTGAGTGGGCTGTTTTCATCTACGGGAGGCTCGGTTTGTGATCATGGTGCGTGGAGACTCAGGATGCGAGCTGACTGTGTAAATGATGATGCCAGTGTGTAGAGGAGAAGAGTGAGGTTTGTGAAGGGCACTGACTGTCGGAAGTTGATGGGGCTGAGGCGGTTTCTCGTGGGTGCATGGGAGAAATGTGCATGAAAACAGAAAAGAAGTGGATGGCCGAAACACCGTGAGGATGGGAATTGAGTTGCATGGGATAAGTGCGAACAAGGAAGTGTGGGATAGCATGGGAATGTTTGGCAACGTATGCATGGAATGGGAGTGGAGATATGAAGTGGCATTGTGCCATTGCGTGGAGGGACTATCGAAGAAAAGGGAGGGGAAAACAAATGGTGGAGGAGGTGCATGTGTACATGGGCGTTCATGCATGAAGTGGGCGGATGTTCTGGGAGTGAAGAGAGAGCGAAAATGGAGGGGAAAAAGCACTTGCGGACATCGGAGTTTATGTAGTTGGAGATGGTGTTATATGGAAGTACGTGTTTAAATATGGTACGGGTTTACGCTCAAAAACCGTGAGAGCAAGGGTGTGCAAGATCTCGACAATAGTGGCATATGCGAGCAAGTAAATATGGTACGTGTTTAAATACCGTTATATATATGTACACATCATCAGTTGGACACTGATTCCACCGATTAGAATACCCCCTAGTATAGAGTTAGTGTAAATTGTGTTGACTGACATCTGTGGATGCAGAAACCGGTTGGAGGAATCGAACCGGATTCCTTGATAATTATATGTACTGTTTGTTTTGTATGAACCCGAATTATATTTAAACCCCATGTGAATATTGATGTTGAATGGAAATTCAACATCTGTTTCGATAAATCAATAAACGATATCAATTTAGAAAGTGATAACAGTCGACCGTAAAACCATCGTTTTGATAAGGAGTGATTGGCCGTAAGGCAAATCAATGAGGTTAATTATAAAAATTATATTTTTATAATTAAAAAGAAGATTTAAATTTATAATAGAAGTTCTATTATAAACCAGTATTTTAGAGTTCGCTTTTATAAAATAAATAAAAACGATTGTTGACATTTAAATGAGTTTATAAAGCAGAAATTATCCCACGATTAAATATTTGGATAATTAGATTTAAGATAAACAATTTTAGAAATATTATTAGATTTATTATATTAATCTAATGGGAAGTAATTAAGATCAGTTAACGAATTTACTGATGAAATGAAGTTGATTTAATCAACTGTTATTAGGAAAATGATTATTAGATTAATTGGCCTTTAATTAATCTAATGAAAATAGTTTAGAAATAAATGAGATTTAATTACCTTTTAATTTAAGAAGTTATCAATAGAACTGTGGAATAGAGAAAGAGAAAAGTTAATGTGGAATATAAATAATCGTAAAACAACCGAGTTCAAAATAAAGATGTGGTATTATAAAACCATATTCCAAAATAAAACAAGGAAATACGATTTGATGTATATTATAAGTAATAAGGAGCATAGAGTTACGAACGTATATCTGTTCTAAGATAAGAACGTTGTCGATCAAGGTCTGAGAGGTAAATAGAATACCCCAACTTGAACGGCTTCACTATTATTGAGGAACGATAACAGTTGTAACGGAAAGAGATGTCAAGATGTGTATAAAAGGAATACGGCAGCGTATTGCCAGTCTTAGAATTATAGCGATAAAATAACGTTGTTGATAAGATAAGTGTGACTATCATGTCAAGATTAGCTATAACAAAGAATATTACAGCATATGACAAGTTGAACTATAGCAATAAAATAACGCTGTTGATAAGGTAAGTGTGACTGTAATGTTGAGATTAGTTATAAGGAGAATATTATAGCGTATGACAAGTTTAGAACCATAGCGATAGAATAACGCTGTTAACCAGACTTAAGCGTGATTTTTATATATGGCAGCACTTCCTAGGAAATGAAGCAGTTTAGTTGAAATCCACTTATTCGGAAGTGATAAACAACGATGTGTAAGAGAATATAAGAATCAGTTTTAGAAAGAGAAATTGGAGAATCGTGTTAGAAAACGATGACAGCATTTCGATGTTCGAAATATGATTAGAATTAAACCGTTAGGATTTGGAAATAGAATTCGACGATGTCGAATGTATTAAAAGTAAACTATTTTTTTTAGGGATTATAATCTGATAGAATAATAAACATTTCGTTATAAACCAATAAATGTTGATAGGATAGAAGTCAGTATTTAGTTATAAACTTGATATCGATTAGACAAGAAGTTGACTTAGAGACAGAGTTTATAAAGTGGAATAGGAGTGAAAAAGTATGAAAGAGATTTCGGTAAACAAGATAAGGGAGATTATTACGTGGATAAGAGTTATATGATCAAGATGTTTAGATTTCTGTAAGAAGGGATGGTATTCCCATTTCAATGGGAATAATGTTTTAAAAGTGAACGTTGGGCCGATTAAAAGGTTAAGATGAATTTGGAAATATTTTCCAATGTAAATGTAACGACCCGGGAAAAAGCGACCTTGGTTATCCGATATATAACACCTATCGAACAATCAAAAGTCGAAATTACCGGATAGTCCAAGAAAGAAATTAGAGGGTGAGGATAGATAAGATAGAAAATTAGAACAGAAGAAGAAGAAGAACACAACAACATCAGAGTAACACGAATCTCACAGCGGAACGAATAAAATATAATAGACAACATATCTTGACATCAAAGTAGTATATGTATATCATACCATTATCAGAGTACAACACTTTCATCACAGCGGAATAATCAATAGCTAGAAAAAATCTTGAAGCCTCCTGCTCCAAGCTCTTCAAGCATACCTGTAAATCCTGACAACTTGACTGCCCGTACAAATTTGGGCACCCAAGAGTTTAGGGAAAACAAAACAAAATAAACTCTGGGTCAGTCATGGGACTGGTGTGAGTAAACTCAAATCATTTGGTTTAACTTTCAAAATCCTTCCGAAAGAAAAGATAATCGTAAGACCAATCCACACATAAACACGGACGGTTTTTACCTTACGATAACCCAAAACACTTTGGAAATCGTATATTATCTGATATTATAATAATGTCTAATCACAAGTAATTAAAATATAGTAGAACGCTTGCATCTCACGCTCTACATATATAGTATACAAATCAAACTCGCGGGCACTTATTGGAAATTGGATTCCGACTTTGACAAGGTATGGGACCACCTGCCAATAGTATATCTCTAGAGGCGAATACACTGGGTTCAACAAGAACATCTTGCAACCCGTCCCTCACATGACCGACCACTCATTTCGCTTGAGTGTATCGAATGTATATCACCAACGGTTGGGATCAGCAACCGTCTCCCGAATGGGGCAGCATCGATAGATTTAAGAAGCAATTGGAATTTCTCTAGATAGGTGATCATACATCCTAATGGGTGCGACCCACATAGCCATGCTGCCTGCCCTATTTTTGTCATTTCCCGGTTGATGAGGCTAGAGGTCATAACGTATCTTTTGACGGATCACACCTCCATTACTTTGAATGCCACATCGTCATACCCGCCAAATCACAAATTGATTTCACCAAAAATACCACGGGTATACAGCTAAGAGAAACGAATTCCTCCGCCACCAAACGTAAGTACGTTTGAAGAGATCAACTTACGCGATCCTTTGAATATACTCTGTCAGACATTCGTCCATTCACGTTTGTCCTGGGACTGGACAAACCGAAGGCACTATTCTGTAAATAGGATAGCCCTTGCATAACTCCCTCTTCAATATATTCAGCATACTTGATTCGCAACGCTTATGCCAATACGGAGTGGTTCTCTGGATAATAATCCAACCGGTCTCTCCATACTAACAACGTAAAATGGTCAAAAACTTTGATAGTCTGTGATTTAACTATCAAATGAAAACATGTCTGTGTGCAAACAACGATATTATTGCCAGATGGAAATTCTATCGATCAATCATCATTCATCATCAAATTATCATAAATTTACCCTTTTCCTTATTCTTGTTTTCCTGTATTTCTTATTTACTATATTTAGAAAATATACGTTATTAACAATGGAAAACAATTCCATTTCTCATTTTCTATATTCAGAAAACATTTCTGATTTTTCATTTGGAAGACATTTCCAAATCTCCTTCATTGGGTTTAAACTGATGTTTGAATAAACATCGCTATGCCAACACCAACCATTTCGCTCATTAACTAAATTCATTTAACCACTTTCACTCTCGAACCTTATCCACTTCTTAGTTAAAACGAAGTTAATCAAGTTGGGGTATAATTACCTCTCAGACCTTAACTGAACAACATTTCTAACTTCGAAATAGACAGAGTTCAAACTTCACTCTTTAAGAAACTTCCTTGCGAACTCTCGGATTCTGTTTATGAATCCACTTCCTTTACTGAATCATTTGATTATAACTATAAATGTTATAATTCCATGCTTTCAAAATATGTTAACTTAAATATATTTCCATATCTTAATTTGGATAAATAAACAACCAACTACTTTATTAATAAATAATTAAAACTTGATTTGAAATGGAAAGTAAACATTACTTCCCTTGATTCGATATAATCGAATTTCCATGTATGATTCACTCTCGAATAATCACTATCCGATAATTCTCTTTCGAATAAACTATATTCGATTCCCCTGTTCGAATAACTAATATTCGTAATCCTTTTCTTCGAATAACTAATATTCGAAAAATCTCACTTCGAATAAACCATATTCGATAATTCTCTCCTTCGAATAACTATATTCGATTTAACACACTTCGAACGAACTATATTCGATTACTCTTCTCGAATAAACTATATTCGATAACTCTACTTCGAATAGGTGATATTCGATTAATTCCCTTTTTGACTAACCCTAATTAATTTACTAATACTTGACTAACTCGACTTAATTAACTTCTATTGATTAATTACTATTTGATTTAACACCATTCGCTTGACTCTAGATCGCAGCGATCATAATGGTTACGCCTGATTCCCTCAGGAAACATCCGACCGCCGTAGGCTATCTACAGCCCTGCGAATTTCGCTAGCAGTCGTGCTAAATGGCAACTCATCCTGTATAACTATTTCTGTTTAACTCTATCTCGAATAAATAGATTCGATCAATTCTAATTAAATAACTAATATTCAATTAACCCTTATTCGATTAATATATTTGAATAACTCTAGTTCGATTTGACTCAAAACGATTAACTCTAACTGATTAACTCTAACTGCTTAATTCTAACTGAATAACTCTAACTGGATAACTCTAACTGAATAACTCTAACTGGTTAACTCTAACTAACTCTAACTGTTTAACTTTACGGTTTAACTCTGACAGTTTAACGTCAACGGTTTAACTCTAACAGTTTAACTCCAACTGTTTAACTCTAACAGATTATCTCCAACTGTTTAACTCTAACAGTTTAACTCCAACGGTTTAACTCTAGTTGATTAACTCTTTTGAATTAATCCCTTTGACTTTTCTCTTTTGAATAATTCCTTTGGAATAATTCCTTTGAATTACCTCCCTTGAATAGATTCTTTTTCTATTCGTTTACTCAACAAATAACTACTCTCTTTCCACTTCTATTTATTTAACAAATAAATATTCCCTTTAACTTTTCTATTTATTCAACAAATAAATATTTCTTTTAACTTTTCTATTTATTTAACAAATAAGTACTTCTTTCAACTTTTCTTTATTCCCTACATGAATATTCCCTTTTCAATTCCATTTGTAAATACTTTTACGAATGTTTCCCTTTTTGTTTCTATTTGTAATCGTTTCACAAATATTTCCCTTCTATTTGATTTCACCAATATTTTCACTTCTATTTGATTTCACCAATATTTTCCCTTCTATTTGATTTCACCAATATTTATTTTTTTAACAAAGGCTTTGATTCTATAATCATTTTCTCTCATGAAATTCTCTTCCTTTTATATATAAAATCTATTGATTTTATATAAATAATTTATTTTCAAAATAAACTTTGAAAATCCCTTTTCACTTTCTAGTATCACTTATGGTATAAAAATACCAAATCAAAAGGTTCAATCATCATCCAAACACACAGGTTCAACAACAGATGATATAACACATCATATATCAGAATATATGGAAAACGGTAAATAAATGTTGAGGAATCCAATTGGATTCCTCCGACCTGTTTCCCTGCATCCACAGATGTCAGTCAACATAAATAACATGGAGGTAAAATATTCTGATAAACATAATCAATATTTCGATACGATTTATATATATCGTTATCGATATTTTCAATCAATTGACTAGCAGTTCAACCAAACAGCCAATACACAGCAAATCAGCCAATATTTACCAATTCTAAAAATACTTTAGAGAAATATAAAGTGTTCAGAGTTAGTGAGATTTACTCACATTGGACGGTTTATCGTTGAATAACGATAATCGGTCATTGATTTGGTTCAGGCGTTTAATTTTGCCATAAATCCAAACGAGCTCCAATCCACTTGCGATCAGTTCCATTGCGTAGTGCTTGTCCATACGATCCCAACGGATCCTGTTTCGTTAAATTTCGTTAATGTATGCAAAAGTTATGCTATTTACAATATTTACCTAATTTAAATGAATATATATTTAATTAAATTAATTAAATTATTTTTATCTTAATTAATTTCTAATTGCGTTATAAGCCAAATTACCTTCCCTGCCCTTCTAAAAAAATCCTACTTTCCCATCTCTAGCCATATCCAATTTTTCTTTAAAATTGAAAAACCATTTTAATATTAATTAAATTAAATTTTCAAATAAAATATTTAAAAATATTCATTTAATTATAACTTAAAAATTTTAACCCGGATCAAAAATCTGCTTCCACTCATTTTAAAGTATTTTTCGATAAGAATCCAACGGTCCTTGTTTCGTGGAAATCCGACTTGTTTTGAAAAAGTTATAAGCTTTTAAAGTTTATGGTTAAAAATTACGAAAATGCCCCTGGTCTGTTTTAAATTCAAATTAAATTTTAAATTTAAATTTAAATTAATCATCCCATCTGTCGGATCAGTTAGGGATAGCCAGGGAGAGCAGGAAACTATATTTTCCAAACTCAAGCCTTAGACACTATCCTCTCTGTCACCCTTAGAATGTTCTGATATTTATTTTTACAAATTCTAATTTAATTATAATATATATATATATATATATATATATTACAAAAATAAATAAATAAATATTATTTAAAAACTTACCCCGCGAAGCCCAAGCCTCTGCCTAAGAGTCCCTAGCTCCCCGTCTTGCCCTCCTTTCTCCCTTCCTTCCCTTTTCCCTATTTCCTAATATTTTATTATTATTTCTTCCATTGCCAAAGCTTGAAAGAGGAGGAGGAGGAGTGAGTTTAAAATGAAAGGGGGGGGGGCTATTTATAGCCGAAGGAGTCACATGGATTGCTGAGGTGGCGCGAATCCAACGGTCGAAAATGGATGGCTAGGATTAATCCTTAAATTAATTAAATTATAAATAAATTTAATAATTTATGAATAGTAAAGTGTGTTTTCTCAACCCTATTCGGATGTTAATTTGACTTACTTATTGATAACTTATCCGAAATCTTTTTCAACCATATTGTTCGATTTTTCTTGCTCTTCAATACTATATAAAAATATTTAAATTTTGAATTCGTTTGAACTTTCAAATAATTTAAATTCAAATTCAAAATAGTGTTTTGTGTTAGTTTCAACACCTTCCGGTCTCATGTTGGAGTATCAAACGATAACGGTTTTCAGAAATTCTTTCACCATCTGGTCCGGTTTTTAACATACTTCAATCCTATGTATTCAAATCAAAAATCGGAGTTCGTTTAGATTTTCAAATAATTTATTTAAATTTTGTTTCCTTAATAACTTTCTATATCCGTTATAGGATTTTCCCAGATTTCATATATAGCTAATATCCTATGTTTAGAATTTTCCTGGATAGGTCACAGGTTCCAGTTTTGCCGTTAGCATTAGCAAATTCCAATTACCGTCAAAATTTAGTTCAAATTTTGGCCTTTTATTTTTTCTTTTCCACATACGGATGCCATTTTTGACGTAACTTAGTTGGTTACCTAATTTCATCATTTCAGATTTAATGAAACTGATTTCATCGAAATCCGAGTTCGTTAGCTACTACATCCTTTGTAAACGTACTATTTTAAATTAAAAATTTATCCTTTTATACTGCCAGTTCACATTATATTGCAGATCCACTAAATTTCTACCATTTCGGAATAAAATAAAATATTCAAAATTATTGAAATTAAACCATTTAAAATTCCAAAACAATAAAAACATTTTTAAATATTAAACTAAATGGTCAAAAAATCTAGGCCGTTACATTCTTTCCCCCTTAAAATAATTTCGTCCTCGAAATTGCTAAGGTAGAAAAATGAACTTTATAATTAGGTTAAAATTATTTGGTTACTCTGATTTCACTAAACCAATCTATTCTAATTAATTTATTTCTATAAACGAAAATTTTCAAAAATTCTGAAAATTTTCTAACACTCGAAATTTCTGAAAAATTTCGCCAGCACCTCCTTTGTACTGGTCAATAGCTCAAACTCTTCTCGCCTCCCTAGGCCTTCTTCCCCCCAAAAGAAAATCAAACAGCCAAGTGGCTTGCCCAACAGGTTCATAAATCTCATCAAACTCATATGAATATATACGTGTACCTTTTTGTCGGCATTCAATTCTGCTATCAATTTAGCATATACCACTATCATCCCAATCAAACTCCCAATCACTTTTATCTTCACACGGCCATCCGCTTATAACCAAGTCAAATTTCATTCAAACTGCAATTCCAATCTCAATTCAAATTTCTTGCTCGACCATCCATTTCTATCCCAGATTATCTCTAATCTAATCCAATTCTACTTGATACCATTCTATTTCAATTCAACTCAATTTCCACTGAACTGCCTTCAATTCAATTTTAAATTTGCTTTCTCAAATTTCTATTTAATTTGTGTTTATTTCAATAATCTGTACCTGGGAGTTTCAAATAGCTTTGCCTTTTCCAAAAATCAAATATCCCTTTGGAATATCAAAACAACTCGGTTTCTCAAAACAATTCAAAAACAAAATCTTTGGTAGTAATCCGTCACTTACAAACTCGAAAATGAGCACCGATGATGTCCGGATCAACATCGGAATTTATTTTCCAGCTATCGAAGTGAGTTCAATACTATAGCACTTTCAAAACCCATTTTTAAACATTTTCATTTTGAAATTCATTTCAAAATATCCCTTTTCAATGCTTGTAACAAATTTAAAATCTCCTAGGATTTTAAAATTCACATATATTCAATTTAATTCCATTTACAACGCTTATTCAAATTTTAGCAATTTTAATTCCAATTCTGAACTTAAATTCAGATTTAATTCATCTGATTTCATATATTTCACTTATATGAATTTTGATTTGTTATTTACATAACCATTTCACATTTTATAATCTTATTCGATTATAATCACAACCAACACATTCAATATACTATAATAATTTCAAAGATCTATACTTTGCTTATATCAAAATATAATTTGGGTAAAATTATTTCATTTACCCTTTTTTTTCAAAACATATCGTGTCGACCCATCGTATTCAAGTGTTTATAAATTCCTATCGATACAGTGGATCAAACTGATCGACTAGAACTCATAAGCAACTCAACCAATAAATCTCCACAATATAAAACCATTTTTTATATCAAATAACAAATACGTTCACTCGTATAAATACACTCAAACTCAGTCTAGGGCATTACTGACCCCATCTCTACTGAGTCACGCCACAGAGCCAAGGTAAATCACTAAACCTTCAGCTCTGATACCAACTGTAACGACCCGGGAAAAAGCGACCTTGGTTATCCGATATATAACACCTATCGAACAATCAAAAGTCGAAATTACCGGATAGTCCAAGAAAGAAATTAGAGGGTGAGGATAGATAAGATAGAAAATTAGAACAGAAGAAGAAGAAGAACACAACAACATCAGAGTAACACGAATCTCACAGCGGAACGAATAAAATATAATAGACAACATATCTTGACATCAAAGTAGTATATGTATATCATACCATTATCAGAGTACAACACTTTCATCACAGCGGAATAATCAATAGCTAGAAAAAATCTTGAAGCCTCCTGCTCCAAGCTCTTCAAGCATACCTGTAAATCCTGACTACTTGACTGCCCGTACAAATTTGGGCACCCAAGAGTTTAGGGAAAACAAAACAAAATAAACTCTGGGTCAGTCATGGGACTGGTGTGAGTAAACTCAAATCATTTGGTTTAACTTTCAAAATCCTTCCGAAAGAAAAGATAATCGTAAGACCAATCCACACATAAACACGGACGGTTTTTACCTTACGATAACCCAAAACACTTTGGAAATCATATATTATCTGATATTATAATAATGTCTAATCACAAGTAATTAAAATATAGTAGAACGCTTGCATCTCACGCTCTACATATATAGTATACAAATCAAACTCGCGGGCACTTATTGGAAATTGGATTCCGACTTTGACAAGGTATGGGACCACCTGCCAATAGTATATCTCTAGAGGCGAATACACTGGGTTCAACAAGAACATCTTGCAACCCGGCCCTTACATGACCGACCACTCATTTCGCTTGAGTGTATCGAATGTATATCACCAACGGTTGGGATCAGCAACCGTCTCCCGAATGGGGCAGCATCGATAGATTTAAGAAGCAATTGGAATTTCTCTAGATAGGTGATCATACATCCTAATGGGTGCGAATCACATAGCCATGCTGCCTGCCCGATTTTTGTCATTTCCCGGTTGATGAGGCTAGAGGTCATAACGTATCTTTTGACGGATCACACCTCCATTACTTTGAATGCCACATCGTCATACCCGCCAAATCACAAATTGATTTCACCAAAAATACCATGGGTATACAGCTAAGAGAAACGAATTCCTCCGCCACCAAACGTAAGTACGTTTGAAGAGATCAACTTACGCGATCCTTTGAATATACTCTGTCAAACATTCGTCCATTCACGTTTGTCCTGGGACTGGACAAACCGAAGGCACTATTCTGTAAATAGGATAGCCCTTGCATAACTCCCTCTTCAATATATTCAGCATACTTGATTCGCAACGCTTATGCCAATACGGAGTGGTTCTCTGGATAATAATCCAACCGGTCTCTCCATATTAACAACGTAAAATGGTCAAAAACTTTGATAGTCTGTGATTTAACTATCAAATGAAAACATGTCTGTGTGCAAACAACGATATTATTGCCAGATGGAAATTCTATCGATCAATCATCATTCATCATCAAATTATCATAAATTTACCCTTTTCCTTATTCTTGTTTTCCTGTATTTCTTATTTACTATATTTAGAAAATATACGTTATTAACAATGGAAAACAATTCCATTTCTCATTTTCTATATTCAGAAAACATTTCTGATTTTTCATTTGGAAGACATTTCCAAATCTCCTTCATTGGGTTTAAACTGATGTTTGAATAAACATCGCTATGCCAACACCAACCATTTCGCTCATTAACTAAATTCATTTAACCACTTTCACTCTCGAACCTTATCCACTTCTTAGTTAAAACGAAGTTAATCAAGTTGGGGTATAATTACCTCTCAGACCTTAACTGAACAACATTTCTAACTTCGAAATAGACAGAGTTCAAACTTCACTCTTTAAGAAACTTCCTTGCGAACTCTCGGATTCTGTTTATGAATCCACTTCCTTTACTGAATCATTTTATTATAACTATAAATGTTATAATTCCATGCTTTCAAAATATGTTAACTTAAATATATTTCCATATCTTAATTTGGATAAATAAACAACCAACTACTTTATTAATAAATAATTAAAACTTGATTTGAAATGGAAAGTAAACATTACTTCCCTTGATTCGATATAATCGAATTTCCATGTATGATTCACTCTCGAATAATCACTATCCGATAATTCTCTTTCGAATAAACTATATTCGATTCCCCTGTTCGAATAACTAATATTCGTAATCCTTTTCTTCGAATAACTAATATTCGAAAAATCTCACTTCGAATAAACCATATTCGATAATTCTCTCCTTCGAATAACTATATTCGATTTAACACACTTCGAACGAACTATATTCGATTACTCTTCTCGAATAAACTATATTCGATAACTCTACTTCGAATAGGTGATATTCGATTAATTCCCTTTTTGACTAACCCTACTTAATTTACTAATACTTGACTAACTCGACTTAATTAACTTCTATTGATTAATTACTATTTGATTTAACACCATTCGCTTGACTCTAGATCGCAGCGATCATAATGGTTACGCCTGATTCCCTCAGGAAACATCCGACCGCCGTAGGCTATCTACAGCCCTGCGAATTTCGCTAGCAGTCGTGCTAAATGGCAACTCATCCTGTATAACTATTTCTGTTTAACTCTATCTCGAATAAATAGATTCGATCAATTCTAATTAAATAACTAATATTCAATTAACCCTTATTCGATTAATATATTTGAATAACTCTAGTTCGATTTGACTCAAAACGATTAACTCTAACTGATTAACTCTAACTGCTTAATTCTAACTGAATAACTCTAACTGGATAACTCTAACTGAATAACTCTAACTGGTTAACTCTAACTAACTCTAACTGTTTAACTTTACGGTTTAACTCTGACAGTTTAACGTCAACGGTTTAACTCTAACAGTTTAACTCCAACTGTTTAACTCTAACAGATTATCTCCAACTGTTTAACTGTAACAGTTTAACTCCAACGGTTTAACTCTAGTTGATTAACTCTTTTGAATTAATCCCTTTGACTTTTCTCTTTTGAATAATTCCTTTGGAATAATTCCTTTGAACTACCTCCCTTGAATAGATTCTTTTTCTCTTCGTTTACTCAACAAATAACTATTCTCTTTCCACTTCTATTTATTTAACAAATAAATATTCCCTTTAACTTTTCTATTTATTCAACAAATAAATATTTCTTTTAACTTTTCTATTTATTTAACAAATAAGTACTTCTTTCAACTTTTCTTTATTCCCTACATGAATATTCCCTTTTCAATTCCATTTGTAAATACTTTTACGAATGTTTCCCTTTTTGTTTCTATTTGTAATCATTTCACAAATATTTCCCTTCTATTTGATTTCACCAATATTTTCACTTCTATTTGATTTCACCAATATTTTCCCTTCTATTTGATTTCACCAATATTTATTTTTTTAACAAAGGCTTTGATTCTATAATCATTTTCTCTCATGAAATTCTCTTCCTTTTATATATAAAATCTATTGATTTTATATAAATAATTTATTTTCAAAATAAACTTTGAAAATCCCTTTTCACTTTCTAGTATCACTTATGGTATAAAAATACCAAATCAAAAGGTTCAATCATCATCCAAACACACAGGTTCAACAACAGATGATATAACACATCATATATCAGAATATATGAAAAACGGTAAATAAATGTTGAGGAATCCAATTGGATTCCTCCGACCTGTTTCCCTGCATCCACAGATGTCAGTCAATATATATAACATGGAGGTAAAATATTCTGATAAACATAATCAATATTTCGATACGATTTATATATATCGTTATCGATATTTTCAATCAACTGACTAGCAGTTCAACCAAACAGCCAATACACAGCAAATCAGCCAATATTTACCAATTCTAAAAATACTTTAGAGAAATATAAAGTGTTCAGAGTTAGTGAGATTTACTCACATTGGACGGTTTATCGTTGAATAACGATAATCGGTCATTGATTTGGTTCAGGCGTTTAATTTTGCCATAAATCCAAACGAGCTCCAATCCACTTGCGATCAGTTCCATTGCGTAGTGCTTGTCCATACGATCCCAACGGATCCTGTTTCGTTAAATTTCGTTAATGTATGCAAAAGTTATGCTATTTACAATATTTACCTAATTTAAATGAATATATATTTAATTAAATTAATTAAATTATTTTTATCTTAATTAATTTCTAATTGCGTTATAAGCCAAATTACCTTCCCTGCCCTTCTAAAAAAATCCTACTTTCCCATCTCTAGCCATATCCAATTTTTCTTTAAAATTGAAAAACCATTTTAATATTAATTAAATTAAATTTTCAAATAAAATATTTAAAAATATTCATTTAATTATAACTTAAAAATTTTAACCCGGATCAAAAATCTGCTTCCACTCATTTTAAAGTATTTTTCGATAAGAATCCAACGGTCCTTGTTTCGTGGAAATCCGACTTGTTTTGAAAAAGTTATAAGCTTTTAAAGTTTATGGTTAAAAATTACGAAAATGCCCCTGGTCTGTTTTAAATTCAAATTAAATTCAAATTAAATTTTAAATTTAAATTTAAATTAATCATCCCATCCGTCGGATCAGTTAGGGATAGCCAGGGAGAGCAGGAAACTATATTTTCCAAACTCAAGCCTTAGACACTATCCTCTCTGTCACCCTTAGAATGTTCTGATATTTATTTTTACAAATTCTAATTTAATTATAATATATATATATATATTACAAAAATAAATAAATAAATAAATATTATTTAAAAACTTACCCCGCGAAGCCCAAGCCTCTGCCTAAGAGTCCCTAGCTCCCCGTCTTGCCCTCCTTTCTCCCTTCCTTCCCTTTTCCCTATTTCCTAATATTTTATTATTATTTCTGCCATTGCCAAAGCTTGAAAGAGGAGAAAGAGGAGTGAGTTTAAAATGAAAGGGGGGGGGTCTATTTATAGCCGAAGGAGTCACATGGATTGCTGAGGTGGCGCGAATCCAACGGTCGAAAATGGATGGCTAGGATTAATCCTTAAATTAATTAAATTATAAATAAATTTAATAATTTATGAATAGTAAAGTGTGTTTTCTCAACCCTATTCGGATGTTAATTTGACTTACTTATTGATAACTTATCCGAAATCTTTTTCAACCATATTGTTCGATTTTTCTTGCTCTTCAATACTATATAAAAATATTTAAATTTTGAATTCGTTTGAACTTTCAAATAATTTAAATTCAAATTCAAAATATTGTTTTGTGTTAGTTTCAACACCTTCCGGTCTCATGTTGGAGTATCAAACGATAACGGTTTTCAGAAATTCTTCCACCATCTGGTCCGGTTTTTAACGTACTTCAATCCTATGTATTCAAATCAAAAATCGGAGTTCGTTTAGATTTTCAAATAATTTATTTAAATTTTGTTTCCTTAATAACTTTCTATATCCGTTATAGGATTTTCCCAGATTTCATATATAGCTAATATCCTATGTTTAGAATTTTCCTGGATAGGTCACAGGTTCCAGTTTTGCCGTTAGCATTAGCAAATTCCAATTACCGTCAAAATTTAGTTCAAATTTTGGCCTTTTATTTTTTCTTTTCCACATACGGATGCCATTTTTGACGTAACTTAGTTGGTTACCTAATTTCATCATTTCAGATTTAATGAAACTGATTTCATCGAAATCCGAGTTCGTTAGCTACTACATCCTTTGTAAACGTACTATTTTAAATTAAAAATTTATCCTTTTATACTGCCAGTTCACATTATATTGCAGATCCACTAAATTTCTACCATTTCGGAATAAAATAAAATATTCAAAATTATTGAAATTAAACCATTTAAAATTCCAAAACAATAAAAACATTTTTAAATATTAAACTAAATGGTCAAAAAATCTAGGCCGTTACAGTAAATAAGGTAGATTACCCAAGTATAGGAATAAAGAATGTGAAATTAATGGGAAATAGTCGAACGTTAATAACGGATATTTTCTGGAACATGAAAGAATAAAAGTTTATTGGAAATGTTTTCCAAAAAGTGTTAAAGGCAAAAACAGAGTTTGAGAAATATCTCGTCAGATATGGGAATTCGAATAATAAAGTCGAATGATTAATAAAAAGCGCCCGTGATTGTATGATGTTTAGTTATACATTAGAATGGATGTTTGTTTTTACTTCGATTGTTAAATAACCGACTATCGAAGTGTTTGACCATCGTTATCAATATGGAGAGACCGGTTGGATACGTTATCCGAAAACCACTCCGTATCGGCATAAGCTTTGCGAACTAGATATGCTGAAGATAATTGAAGACGGAGTTAAATGCAAGGGTCGTCCAGCTCCAGAATGGTGCTTTCTGTTTGTCCAGTCCCAGGACAACTTGTATGGACGAGTGTCTGACAGAGTATTTCCAGCGGTCACGTCGTTGATTTTACGAATATACCAAGTTGGTGGGGAGAAGGTGGCTTCTCTTTATTCTACACCAGTGTGCATTTGTGTAATCAATGTGTGATTACGGATTTGACGATGTGATATTCAAAGTGAATGGTGATCAGATGTTCTGAAGATAGACGTAGCCTCTAGCCTCACAACCAGGAAGTGACAGAAGTCGGGCTAGGCAGCATGGCTAGTTGGGTCATCACCAAGCAGGGTGTAATGTCACCGATCTAGAGAAAATTCATATTTATACTTCTTTTCGATTCTGTATCGTCGGATGACGGTTGGATGGCCTACAACCGTGGTGGCAATATATTCGCGACACTCAAGCTAAATGAGTGAGCGGTCATGTGTGGCCGGGTTGCAAGACGTTCTTGTTGAACCCTGAGTGTATCCCCTCTAGAGTACACTAATCAAAAGGTGCTCCCATACCTTGTCTGTTGAAATCCATTCTCCAATAAGCGCCCTGCGGTTTATGATTTTATACTATATATATGTGGAACGTGAGATGCAAGCGTTCTGCTACTTGATTATTTAATTGAGTAGACATTATCATAATATCACTGAAGTTTGATATAAAAATATGTTGGGTTATAGTAAGGTAAAAACCGTCCATGTTTATGTGTGGGCTGGTCTTACTATATCTTCTTGTTTGAAAAGAATTTTCAAAGTTAAACAGTATGGTTGGAATTTACTCACACCAGTCCCATGACTGACCCAGAGTTTATTTTGTTTGTTTTCCCTAAACTCTTGGGTGCCCAAATTTGTACGGGCAGTCAAGTGTTTCAGGATTTTGCAGATTCACTTGGAGGAGCTAAAAGCAGGATGCTCCACTATTAGTTATTGAGAGATTATTTCCGCTGTGATGTATACCATGTATTATACTCTGATATGGTATGTATATATACAAACTCAGATTTGTATTTCAAACTTGTTATATAATAAAGATTATTATTCCACTGTGAGATTCGTGTTTACTCTGATTCTGTTCAGTGATGTTCTTCTTCTTCTATTCTATTAGTTCTATCTTTTCTATCTCACCCTCTAAATTCTTCTATTAATGTCCTGGTATTTTCGATGCTCGAGAAATTGACAGTGTATTTACATTGATTTTCTGGGTCGAAAATCCCATCCATTACAATTATGTACATCGTTAAATTTGGAATTGATTGATAATTTGAATAGGGAAAGTAATTCAAATTTGGGGAATGATTAATTAGGAGAAATTAATCGTCTAAGACACGAGGTTGGGCTCTTTTGTGGTGTAAGACTGTCCGGACCCGCCCGGCAAATCCAGCTGCCACAAATGCCAGTCTAATGTGAGAGGTCTTAGGCATAAATTAAATACGTAACAATTGTAAAGACACGTGGTTAGGCTCTTTTGTGGTGTAAGACTGCCCGGACCCGCCCGGCAAATCCAGCTGCCACAAATGCCAGTCTAATGTGAGAGGTCTTTATGAGGTTATGGTCTTAATGAATTAAGAAACACTTAATCAGATAAACATGTAGTGAATAAGAAGTGGGTTAAGTGGGATGTACTAGAGGGGAACAAGCTTAGGTGGATAGCTTGTGTCAAGTAATGGGGGCCCATTTCAACCAGTAACCCATACGTATCTTTGTGGGCTCGACCCAAGTCGAGGATGGGACACGCATACTGGGCGTGATTGTAAGAGGCCAAACCGGGTTAGCGTTGGCAATGCAAGTCCAATGGGTTCATATGCGTGTGTGGACCCGGGCTGGTAGGTAAGACGTTGTTGCATCGTGTAGGTATAAGCCGTGCATTATTGGTTATATCGGGTTGCCACTTTGGGGAGTAATACACCCCACCGTTGGGCTAGCACGGGTATCTACGAGTTAGGGAGCCGATCGCTTGGGGGTAGTGGGTACACCTAGTGGAGATAGGGGCAAGCGGCACCTATGAAGGCAGCTAGTGGTACACGAAACTACCAATATCATTTTTAAGTCTGTAGGCGGGATCAACCTTAGGGTGACTAGTGGTGGTGTAGTATAGCAATTATCCTATAGTGTTGGTGTAGCTTGGTAATTATCTTACAATGGGTTAGGTGCTCTTTAACGATATCGTTGTTCATCTTGTTTCCTTATTTACTCTGCCATATTCAATGGTTCATATTCATTTCCTTTTTTTTCCAACTTATGCCTTAGCCTAGTTACTTTGTTAATTATATTGTTAAAATTATCGCACTCGCCAGACTTTATGTCTGACCCCCTTTGTTTCTACCTCTTTTCTTCCATTCCCCCCTAGGTGCTCAGGTTGGGACTAGCACCAATGGAGCTTGATCTTGGAGTGCTGTTTCTCTGCTTTTAGAAGATTACTTGGATCACTGAAGTAAAGTTCAGTTTCTCTTTTATTTATGGCTATTTTGTATTGGGGATTATGTCTTCCAGTTTATGTACTTTTGGTAGTCAAGATGGATATTATGTATTTGACTCTGGTTTTTGATGATGTAAGCAAACATATGTGTTTTCCGCTGCAATGAAATAAAGTTTTAAATCTTTGAGTACTATTTATATCTGTCTTGTTGTTAAGTTTCTGTTCTATACTTACCTAAAACGCTCCATAGAAGTTAATGCATTCCCTTTGTGAGTGACATTATTGGACGTGGGGTGTTACACGTGGTATCAGAACTGAAGGTTACCAGAACAGATATGAATTTTGAAAAAAAAATGTTTTTCAAAAGCGTTTTTATAAGGAAGTACCTTCAAAAGTATGTTTTAAGAAAAGTATTTTCAATAGAAAAGTAAATTTTAGAAAGCATAACCCCAAGAGCCATATATCTTTCCCTTGGTTCTTTTATATTGAATCTTTCCTTTTTCGTTTCAGCATGTCTGAAGCATCTGAGATACCAGAGGGTGTTCATGTACCCGGTTGGTATCGTCAATATCTCGAGGCTAGGGCTGCCACCGCAGGTCCAACAAATGCTCCTCCTCCTCCCCCTCCTCCTCGCGTCGATAATTTTGCTAAGATATGTAATGACTTTAGAGCAATGGGTGGAAAACCTTTTCACGGGACGGAGACATTTGTTGAAGCTCGTAACTGGCTAAAGGAGGTGGAAGAATTGTTTAGAATCTTTGAAGTGGATGATGAAAGAAAAGTCCAGCTAGCTGCCTGGCTAATGAAGGATGAGCCCTCGTTTTGGTGGGAAGTCACTAATGGGGGACGTCCAGTCGATACATGGCTTCATTTTAGGCAGAGGTTTGAGGCGATGTTTCTTCGCGGGCCGAAGAGAATCTATACATGGAAAGGTTTTTGGCACTGAAGCAAGGGAATTTATCGGTGAAAGAGTACATCAACAAATTCAACCAATTGGCAAGATTTGGCTTGGACTTGGTGAATACTCCAGAATAGAAGGCTCTAAGATTTGTTAAGGGTTTAAACGAGCCGCTTCATGGGTTAGCTATGATCCACATTCCCATGGGGGCTACCTTCGAGAGACTAGTTGACATGCCGCTCATGCATGAAGAGGAGAAGGTCCCCAATGCTAATAAGGCACCCGAGAAGAAAGGGGATCAAAAGAAGCCGCAACAGCAACAACATAACAAGAAAGGTGGCAAAGGCAACAACGCTAAGGGAAAGAAAAGATGCTTTAACTGTGGGACACTTGGCCATCTAAGCAAAGATTGTAGGAAGAAAAAGAAGACTGGTTGTTTCCACTGTGGCGAGGCGGGACATCTTATTAAGGACTGCCCAAAGAAAGGGCAGAGGGCAGGGTCTACCTCGGGAGGATAGGTGCAGGCTCTTATGGCACCAGGGCAGGCATGGGGACAAGTTCAGGCTCTCGTGGTCCCACCGCTGCAAGAACGAGGTAGAGCAATTTCCGTTGAAAGTTTAGTTTTTATGTTTGATCATCCTGTCCGTACTTTATTCAATTCTGGCGCATCACATTCTTTTATTTCTACATCATTAGTTAAAACACTGCACCTTGATACTAGTCTAGTTACTGATCCCTTAGTAGTCTCAAATCCTATCGGTGGTTCGGCTCATCTTTCTATGATTCGTCGGGATTTGAGAGTGTTTATCTTGGGCGTTGAGTTTGAGTGCAACGCTATTGTTCTTGGCTTCATGGGCTACGGTTTAATTCTAGGTATGGATTGGCTAACTAGATATGGGGCCATCCTAGATTGTGAAAGAAGGGTAGTTAGATTTGTTGACTCGTTTTGGAAAGAGCCTTAATATTTCTTGTGGCCCTAGAGGTCCAGTAATGCTTAGCTACCTAGAATCCCTTGACGCATCCGATGATGATTTACATTCTGTTCCCATAGTCCGTGAATATGCTGATGTCTTCGATGAGGTGAGGGGTTTACCCCCAAAACGTGAGATAGACTTTCGGATACATCTAGTAGATAATGCAAAGCCAGTTGCATTACCAGTGCGCCACATGGCTCCAAGAGAGAGAAGAGAACTCAGTAAGCAAGTGAAGGAATTGCTTGAGAAGGGCTTCATTAGACGTAGTATATCGGAGTGGGGTGCTCCTGTATGTTTGCCACGAAGGCGGATAGGTCCCTTAGACTTTGTGTGGACTATAGAGAACTTAATAAGCTTACTAAGAAGAATAGACACCCACTGCCGAGGATTGACGATCTCTTCGATCAGTTAGTTGGCGCCTCAGTGTTTTCGCAGTTGGACTTAGCCACTGGTTTCCATCAGTTGAGAGTGGCTGGGGATAGCATAGACAAGACTGCCTTTAGTAATCCAGATGGTTTCTTTGAGTGGCTTGTAATGCCCTTCGGTTTGACAAACGTCCCTGCATACTTTGTTGACTTGATGAGTAGGGTGTTTAGGGAGTACCTTAATAAATTCGTGGTGGTCTTTGTGGATGACATCTTGGTCTTTTCTAAGAGCGAGGAAGAGCATGCCCTACATCTTAGGGAAGTATTGGAGATCCTTCAAGCGCATAGCCTTAAAGATAAATTTTCTAAATGTCACTTTTGGATGAAGGAAGTGCGATTCTTAGGGCACGTGGTTTCCAAAGAAGGGATTGCTGTGGATCCCGCGAAGGTAATGGCCATCCAAGATTGGAAGGTTCCTAAAAATGCTACCGAGGTGAGGAGTTTCTTAGGGTTGGCTGGCTATTATAGGAAGTTTATCAAAGACTTCGCAAAGATATCTGCCCCATTAACACGCTTGACGAAGAAGAACTTAGTTTTCACATGGGACATAGATTGTGATGATGCGTTCCAACGTTTAAAGAGAGCTTTGACCACAGCCCCAGTCTTAGTGTTGCCAGATGGGAGTAAGCCATTTACCGTTTATACCGATGCTTGTGGGATAGGACTAGGCGCAGTCTTAATGCAAGAGGGAAGGGTAATAGCCTATGGTGGAAGGCAGTTGAGAGTGCATGAGAGAAATTACCCTACACATGACCTACAGTTGGCCGCTATTGTCTTTGCGCTTAAGTCTTGGCGTCATTATCTTCTTGGCGAGAAATTCGAATTATTCACTGACCACAAATCGCTAAAATACTTATTCTCTCATAAGGACTTGAACTTAAGGCAGCGAAGGTGGATCGAATTCTTAGCATCCTACGACTTCGAGATAGCATATACCCCTGGCAAGGGTAACGTGGTGGCAGACGCCTTAAGTAGAAAGAGGTTGTCCTTGAGTCCGTTGTTTGTTGAGCAGCGAAGTTTAGAGTTCATCTCTATGTTTGACTTTAAACCTTCCGTTGACTTTGTACCTGGTTTGCTAACATCCTTGGAGGTCAGACCTACGCTTTTGGTACGGATTGGTGAGGCACAGCGAGATGACCCACAGTTGGTTGAGTTAGTAGAGAAGCTCAAAGGAAGGGAGTCATCAGGCCACCTCCGTAGGTATACCCTAGATGATAAGGGTTGGTTATGTAGGGACGGTAGGCTTTGTGTACCAAAAGACGAGGACCTAAGGAAAACCATTCTTGATGATGCACATCGTTCGAAGATGACCATCCATCCCGGCGGGGACAAGATGTACATGGACATGAGACGAGTTTACTTTTGGGCCGGCATGAAGAAGGACGTGGCAGAGTTTGTCGCTAGATGCTTGGTGTGCCAACAAGTAAAAGCAGAGCAAAAGAAGCCCGGTGGATTACTACATCCATTGGAGGTCCCACAATCGAAGTGGGAAAGCGTCTCGATGGATTTTGTTGACGGATTACCGAGATCGAGGAAGGGTAACACGGGGATTTGGGTCGTGGTAGACAGACTTACTAAGAGCGCCCATTTCATTCCCGTGAAGAGTAAGAGGACTGCTCCATGGTTATCCTCCGTATACATTCGAGAAATAGTTCATTTGCACGGTGTTCCTTCTAGCATAGTGAGCGACCGCGATCCTATCTTTACTAGCAAATTTTGGAAGAGCTTGCAAGAGGCGGTAGGGACTCAGTTATGTTTGAGCACCGCATATCATCCTTAGACGGACGGCCAGACCGAGAGGGTGAATCGTATTCTAGAGGACCTATTGAGGTTGTGTGTCTTAGATTTCAGAGGTACATAGGAGGAACATCTTCCGTTGGTGGAGTTCGCATATAATAACAGCTTTCAGTCTAGCATTGGCATGGCACCGTTCGAGGCTCTTTATGGACGGCCGTGTCGTTCGCCTACATGTTGGTGGGAGTCTACAGATAAGATCTTACTTGGGCCCGATATGATTAGAGAGACTTCAGAAAAGATCGATTTGATTCGAAGGAGGATGAAGACGACGCAAGATAGGAAGAAATCTTATGCGTACAAGAGGAGGACAGATCTTGAGTATGATATTGGGGACATGGTCTTTGTCAAGGTGTCTCCATTACGGAACGTCGTTCGCTTTGGGTCCGTTGGTAAGTTAGCACCAAGGTTCGTAGGGCCGTTTCCTATTATGGAGAGGATTGGGCAGATGGCGTATAGAGTGGAGTTGCCCGAGAGACTTAGTGGCGTACACGATGTATTCCATGTTTCACATTTGAGGAAGTGCTTGCACGAGACCGCGGAAGTGGTAGAGCCGAGCTTGCTTAGAGAGGTGGAGATAGAGCATGATGCGATGATTCGGCGAGCTCCTACGTGCATTCTTGGGTCGGAGGTTAAGAAGTTGAGGAATCGAGAGGTCAAGCTAGTCAAAGTGCAATGGGGAGATGATGAAAGCAACGCTACTTGGGAGACGGAAGAGAAGATGCATTCATTATACCCTTTTCTTTTCGAGGGTATGTCTTTTAGTTTCTCCTTTATCGCTTACCTTATACTTATCTTATCTTTAGTATGTCCTCTCGTTAGTACCTTTGACCTTTAGATAGGGTAGTCCTATGATTGAAACATGTGTTTGAGACATGTTATGTATGATGGATTCATGTGGATGCAAGTGTTTGCTAGTGGTTGTTCGTGGATGCATATACACGCACTTTAGGCACTAGATCGGCTCAGTCACTTCACATTGCATATTGCATATGAATGTGTGCGCATATTTAAGCTAATGGATGTATAATGGTTGTGCTATCATATGGATGCTGCATTTTGGTGAATGGTTGTGCACACATGTAGAAATAATATGTATCGATAGGGTTCTTTCGCATACATAATGGACGCATGGCACTATCATGGTTTGCATTAAGGTGGTCAACTGAATCAGTAGACCGCCTGATTTTGCATTAGATAAGGAACATATACACGTACTTTCTGCATATGCTCATACAACATTAGAAATTCTATAAGGACAATGGATGCCTGTGTTTGATGGTTGAGTAGATGGTTGTTTGGATGTTAGGATATGCATTCTCCTTAACTTGGAGATTTCGAGGGCGAAATCCTTTAAGGAGGGGAGAATGTAACACCCCGGATTTTTGAATAATCGAATTAACTTAAATAAAGAATAAATGTTTAGCATTGTTCTAAGGTTTGTAAGAAAAAGACTTAGTAGCTCATTTGGTTGGAACATGTGACTTGCATACAAGAGGTACAGAGTTCGATCCTCGCCAATGCCATATTTTTGTTTTAGGGGAATGGCTAAAAAGCGGCTTAGTGTGAACGCGGTTCAAAAAGTAGTTTAGTGTGAAAATGGTTAATTAGGAAGATATATATAAATAAAATAAAATTCAACCTAAAATTAAAAAAAAATCAAAACAGCGGAAGCGGGAAGGCAAAACACCAAACCGACATATTTTATGGGTTGACCCGAGACCCACTGGGTCGACCCGAGACCTGCTGTGTCGACCCCAGGGTCGACTCAAGAGGTTTGGAATTGGTCCCATCGGACCTAAATGGTCTATGACGAAATTTTATGTTTTTAGGGCTTAGGTGGCGATTTCAGGTTGGTCTGTTGACATCATTACTTGGTTTCTAAGGCCTAGATGGATTCTAGAGTGATCTGACGGCTATAAATAAATTCAAAACTCTATAAAAAGACCCGTAGGCTTAAACCCTAAATCAGAATTAAAACTAAAACTATGGCCGTCATGCTGTCGTCTTGAACCCTAGAGCAGCCGCCACCAATTAGAGAGGAAGAACAGCAAATCAAATCAATTCTATTCAACCCTAACAACGAATCTTCTTCAAAGGAGAGCTAATACAACTTCAGAAATCAGAAATCAGAACTCAAGACCGCTTTGAGTTGTGAGTTCGATAGTTTTAATAAAATAATTAGTAATTTAATTGGATTAAGTTATGATGCGGATTGTATGGATGTGATGTGAATTATTGATCACATGTTGTAGAATTGTATTGAAATCTCTATGGCATTATGTTGTGATGCTATCATTTATGATGTAAAGTTATGTTGCTATCTTCTATGTTGTAATTTTATATATAACCAAATCATCATGTTTCATATGCTAGTTTGGTGATGTTGATTCATATGATAAATCATATGTATGCAAGTTTAGATTTTTATTCAAACATGAATCATATACAAGTTGGGTAAAATTATATGTGACCTTACATGGTTATGACATTTATTTTATGTGAAAATTTGATTAAAAGTAAGGCGATGACATGGGTGAGTTATATGCTAAATTCTACATGATATTTTACATGTTAGATGCAAGTTTACACCATTGTTATGATGCATAAATCACATATGCAGGTTTCTATAAATATATGAGTTTGGGGGTATGAATCATGTTATGCAAGTTTAGGGTTATTGCCTATGCAAATTTACACCTTTAGATGTAGATCTATGACATACATGATTTATGCAAGTTCACACCTTTAGATTTGGATCCATGACATATGTTGTTTATGCAAGTTGTAACTTTGGCCTATGCAAGTTTTATATGTAGAACATCATTCACATATGCAAGTTCATCTCTCTGTTTAGATCTATGTTTTCATTATGTGTATATTGTGATGTTTTCTCTTTGTTCCATAAGTTAGACTATTCGAGTCTAACGTATATTTTACGTTAAACGAACAAACGTATAACGCAGGGTAAAGGGGATAATATTAAAAGGTTTAATTGGTATAAATGCCTTAAAAGGCATAAAATAAGTTGTGGTGAAAATTGGTATGATTTTACATACCATAAATAGATGGACATAATTGAGTCAATTATGTACATCGTTAAATTTGTAATTGATTGATAATTTGAATAGGGAAAGTAATTCAAATTTAGGGAATGATTAATTAGGAGAAATTAATTGTCTAAGACACGAGGTTAGGCTCTTTTGTGGTGTAAGACTGCCCGGACCCGCCCGGCAAATCCAGCTGCCACAAATGCCAGTCTAATGTGAGAGGTCTTAGGCATAAATTAAATACGTAACAATTGTAAAGACACGAGGTTAGGCTCTTTTATGGTGTAAGACTGCCCGGACCCGCCCGGCAAATCCAGCTGCCACAAATGCCAGTCTAATGTGAGAGGTCTTTATGAGGTTATGGCCTTAATGAATTAAGGAACACTTAACCAGATAAACATGTAGTGAATAAGAAGTGGGTTAAGTGGGATGTACTAGAGGGGACCAAGCTTAGGTGGATAGCTTGTGTCAAGTAATAGGGGCCCATTTCAACCAGTAACCCATACGTATCTTTGTGGGCTCGACCCAAGTCGAGGACGGGACACGCATACTGGTCTTGATTGTAAGAGGCCAAACCGGGTTAGCGGTGGCAATGCAAGTCCAACGGGTTCATATGCGTGTGTGGACCCGGGCTGGTAGGTAAGACGTTGTTGCATCGTGTAGGTATAAGCCGTGCATTGTTGGTTGTATCGGGTTGCCACTTTGGGGAGAGATACACCCCACCGTGGGGCCAGTATGGGTATCTACGAGTTAGGGAGCCGATCGCTTGGGGGTAGTGGGTACACCTAGTGGAGATAGGGGCAGGCGGCACCTATGAAGGCAGCTAGGGGTGCACGAAACTACCAATATCATTATTAAGTCTGTAGGCAGGATCAACCTTATGGTGACTAGTGGTGGTGCAGTATAACAATTATCCTATAGTGTTGGTGTAGCTTGGTAATTATCTTACAGTGGGTTAGGTGCGCTTTAACGATATCGTTGTTCATCTTGTTTCCTTATTTACTCTGCCATATTTAATGGTTCATAGTCATTTCCTTTTTTTCCAACTTATGCCTTAGCCTAGTTACTTTGTTAATTATATTGTTAAAATTATCGCACTCGCCAGACTTTATGTCTGACCCCCTTTGTTTCCTCCTCTTTTCTTCCTCCCCCCCCCCCCCCACCCCAAGGTGCTCAGGTTGGGACTAGCACTAATGGAGCTTGATCTTGGAGTGTTGTTTCTCTGCTTTTATAAGATTACTTGGATCACTGAAGTAAAGTTCAGCTTCTCTTTTATTTATGGCTATTTTGTATTGGGGATTATGTCTTCCAGTTTATGTACTTTTGGTAGTCAAGATGGATATTATGTACTTTGACTCTGGTTTTTGATGATGTATGCAAACATATGTGTTTTCTGCTGCAATGAAATAAAGTTTTAAATCTTTGAGTACTATTTATATCTGTCTTGTTTTTAAGTTTCTGTTCTATACTTACCTAAAACGCTCCATAGAAGTTAATGCATTACCTTTGTGAGTGACATTATTGGACGTGGGGTGTTACAATTTGCATTCTTTTCCATTAGATCTATTAATTCTCTCAATTTCATACATATGAATTAGATTTGATTTGTTATATACGAATATATTTTAGATTAAGAAATCAGGTTTGGAGAAGGAAGAAAATGGAAGAGCTTCGCTGATGCCTACAGATTTGTGTGGAAAAGAATGAGTCCTTACCTGTTTATTTATAGGGTGGAATTGGCCTTGAACCATTAGACTCATTTTGATTCATATCCATTTATTTGTTTATCTATACTATCTATACTTACTGAGTTAGTTTTCAAGCATTCACAGGCCTTCTCGCACTTATCTAAAGATGAACAGTCGCCCGTGCTATTCCCAATCGTTCTCGCTAATTCTTAACTTCCCAGCTTCTTCAGCTTATATCCATTTCTTCTTCATCTAATTAAAACCGAGTAGGAAACGACGAGCCTCCGTGAAAATTTGTACACTCGAAGGTCGAATTTTTCATCTGCTCTCTGCTGTTGGACTGCTCTTCTGTTGCTGGACAAGTGTTAGCTTACCAAACCATTTTCTACAAAGCCCTAGCTCATCAAATCTATCAAATTAAACACCACGACTTACTTTCCTGAAATGTTTTCTTCAACGTCCTAACTCATACAATTAGCGTATCATGATTTAATTCTTCTCTACCCTATGATCCTGAACCTAATTTCATATTGGGGATTCGATCAAACTGAAGTTCAACCAAGCTACTGAGCAACACTTATCGTTAAGATTAGGTTTCATCAACGGCTGCTGTTCGCGGCAAACTCAGTTGTTTGCAGTCTTTCCCGTCACTGTTTTTGTATTGACCTCCTACCCTTGCGCAGCTTGATTCGATTAGTCATCCCATTTTTTTCTTGCCGGATTCGGCGACAAGCTTCTTTATTTGTCCGATTTCCAGCCCTGTTTGAGGTAAAGATTCAAATTTTTGTCAATGCATCCATTCTATTACTATTTCTTTGCTGCTTGAGCTAGAGTGTGCTTTGCTTTTTGATTTTGCTCTTTGCTCATACTACTATAGTATAAAAATGTCAAGCAGTGGGTCTACAGAGAGTACAAAGTTTAACACCTTATAGTTGTTGACTTTGCTGTAAGTGAAATTTATTTGAATGAACCAGATTACATAAAAGCAAAAATTAAAAAATCAAACTACACTTATGGTCATCTATACTCATTTTAATTTCTATCTTAGTTACTGCATTATATTCATATATCAGCCAGCATTGCTTGGATGCATGTAATTTTCAGAATTACTTGGTATTTACTCTCTTTTTTGTGGTATGCACTCAGAATTTACCAGTTGTTTGGATGCTTAATATGGAATGATGCGCTATGAGTTACTACAAATTATTTTAAACTAACATTTTCGTATTCTTTTATCTTCTATCTTTTTTTAACAGTATTTATTCGGAACTATTTAGAGATTTCATCCCTATAGTGACTTTTTTTCCTACTTTGTTTGGTTTATTTGATTTGTCATTTTCATATTGAGCTTTACCTATGTCTACCAAAAAAATATTCACGGTAACAATTTGGGTTTATTGAATAGTGCTTAATCAAACTATTTTGTTATATAATAAACCAAACATGCTGCATAGGTCTGATGTTTAACTTTATACCTACAACATCTACCGGGTACTTGAATATAGTTTAACATTGTGAATAGTTAATCTAAAAGTCAAAACAGATCCAAGGAAAATTGTTTGTTCATTTTCAGTTCCATTTTTAAAAAAATTCTTTATTGTTTAAGCTTGATTGTTTTTTTCTTTTCACTGTTGAGAATAAAATATCAAGCAGTGGGTCGACAATGAGTACAACTGTTTAATACCATATAGATGTTGACTATGCTAAAAGGGAAATCCGTTTGTCGATTTAGATCAGAGTTGATGAATGAAACAAAAAAACTTAAAGTTTAAAAAAATGAAGGACATTTATGTGCATTTCTATTTATATTCATTAAGTAGGATAAGTGATATAAATGAAATTCAAAGATCTTTTTTGTGTGTGTTAATGTACCAAGTGCGTGAAGGATTCGAAGATGGATTCCATAATGTGCATAGTCCAAGATACAAATTAGATAATATTACACCTACAAAAATCATCACTTAAGCTAATATTCTACTCAAATTTATAAGGCATATTTTGTTTGCCTAAAATTTCATTACCGTATAAACTTTTACTTGGACATAAAGATAAAAATATTCAATTTTGATTTAAAAATACCCTAATATGTGTTAGTTTTAAATATGTATGTCCATTTCTATGTCTAAAGCTATCCGGTTTGTTGAAGAGTAGTACATTTTTTAATCTATAATAAACTTCCATCCTTTTTTCCTCAGTGCATACAACAAATAGAATGGTACAACAAAGTGAAAGGTTAATAATGATCATATTAGTAATGCTTCACTATTTGGAGACTGCCAATAATTCATAACATTAAGAAGTCAAAGAGCTTTTGCTGCTTTTAGTGGAATGGTTGCATTAGAAGAAAATAGTGTTAAATGTAACACATAAGATTTTGCTTAAAAATTTGCTCATAATGTTGAAATTGGTGATACGCAAATCACAATTTTGGGCAACAAATAATCTTACATATTTTGTGGAGAGATTTGTTGTTAGATTTGATGAAGAGATTTGGTGCTAGATTTGTGAAGAGATTTGGTGCTAGATTTTATGGAGAGATATTGGTTGCTATATTTGTGGACATTTATTGCAAGGATATTTGGTGCTTAACCAAATAGTTTTATAACATATATGAAGATATTTGGGAGCCAAGTTTTCTTGGGCATGAAGCCAAGTTTTCTTGGGTGTGAAGCAATTCTCACTATAAAAAGGGCTAGCTAATCTCTTCATTAGGTGTGGAAAATTTGCCATTATTCTTCATTGTCTTTCTCCTCAAATTTTTAGCCATTAGATATTCTCTACCTATTTCTCAATAAGGTTATTGGTTCAAGTTGTAATTGTTTGTAACGATAGTTGAGATCGTTTGTAAACAATTTTTATTAGTGAATCAATAAAGAGGGTGGTTGGGTGGAATATCATGTTCTCATATTTCCGATATTATTTGTGTTTTTTTTTTCCAATCAAATTCATCTTCAAGTGATTGGGTGATAAAGATCCAATTTTTCTTGGCATTTTGTCAAGCTTCCGCTGCGCACAAAATCCAAACAATTTGGTATCAGAGCCAGATCATCGCATAGCTTGGAGTGTTTGTTGGATTGAAAATTGGAGATGTCGGAGATGATGACGTTTTCAAAGATGGCTATTTTAAATGGGAAGAATTGGGGTATATGGAAGTCGAAGATGGAGGACATTCTATATCTCAATGATTTGCATGATCCCATTGATGGAGATGGGGTGAAGCCCTCGAATATGGATGAGGGAAAGTGGAAGAAAATGGACAAAAAGGCGATTGCGTTGATTCGCCAATATTTGGATGATTCTGTATTCCACCGTGTGGCTAGTTGTGAATCCGCGAAGGCGTTGTGGGACAAATTAGTATCTTAGTATGAGTCGAGAAGTACTACAAGTAGGTTTTTCTGGTTCGAAAGTTAGTGCAACTTCGATTGGATGAGGAGAAGTCTGTTGCAGAGCATTTGAACGAGTTTCAGGATGTCATCAATCAATTGGCAAATATGAAGGTCAATTTTGATGATGAGTTGCAGGCTCTTTTGTTGATGAGTTCTCTTTCGGAAAGGTGGGAGACTTTGGTTGTTTCATTGAGTAATTCCAATGCTAATGGAACTATCTCTTAAGAAATGGTTCGAAGCAGTCTTTTGAATGAGGAGCTAAGGAGAAAAGGGTCGGAGTTGAAATCGGTTCAAACTGAGGCGATGGTAGCAAGGGGCTCGGGGAAAGATACAAGAAGGAAGAAGAAAGGGGCTAATGGTGAAGGTGCTTGTTATTATTGTGGTAAGAAAGGCCACAAGCGCAATGATTGTTATGCTTATCAGAGGGATAAGAAGAAGGCGCAAGGTGATAATAATAATGATTTGGGACAAGCAGGTTTTGCTGAAGGTACCGAAAGCGATTCTTCATGTGATGTCCTATTTAGTGTTGTGGAGCCTTGGAAGATGGATTCAGGAGCCTGTTTTCACATATGTCATGATGTGAAAAGTTTTTCTTCGTATGAGAAGAGTGTTGGCATGATAAAGACGGCCAATGGAGTAGAGCTACCAATTTGTGGAGTTGGAGCTGTTAGGTTTCGGATAGGGCTGCTAATGGGTCGTGTCGGGTCGGGTTCGGGTCGGGTCAAGTCAGGTTCGGGTTGATTTATAAACGGGTCGGGTCAACCCGTTTATTAAACGGGTCATATTTTCCCAACCCTAACCCGACCCGTTTATAAACGGGTTGACCCGACCCGACCCGCGTAACCCGTTTAACTAAATGGCTCGTGTCAGGTCGTGTTGGGTCGGGTTTACCTGTTTGACCCATTGATAGATATTGCCTACTAATATAAGCAACAAAAGAACCAAATCATCAACATGCACACTGTTATATAATCACCGACATGCAACAAGTTACAAAGTCACCAACAGACAACACATATATAAAGAATGAAATCCCCATATTCAAAAATCATTTTCTATACATAAGCATATATTCCCATACTGCATAAATTAAAGACTGGAAGAGATATAGTTGTTATAAGTAAAATATAACTAACAACATATAAGAATAAATTAGTGAAATATAATAGCTTACATATACGAGCATACTGATTACTGCATATATAAAAGACTAATGCTAATAGTATACATAAAAAACTAACAGTATGGAAGAGATACAGCATTTAATCGGGTTTGGCGGGTCAAAATCGGGTTAGCGGGTCAACCCTAAACCCACCCGTTTATAAACGGGTCAAATTCGGGTTGACCCGAAAATGACCTGCTAACTAAATGGGTCGGGTTAACCTGCTAATTTCCGTGCGGGTTTCGGGTCGGGTCACGGGTCGGGTAGGAAATTGACAGCCCTAGTTTCGGATGCATGATGGAGTGGTGAGAGAAGTGGCCGATGTGAGGCACATACCCACTTGTTCGCATAACCTCATATCTCTTGGTCAGTTAGATCGCCGCGGTTGCACTTATGAGACTCGAGGTGGAGTTTTGAGAGTAAAGAAGGGTGGTCGTGTGATGATGCGAGGAGTTTTGGAGGAGGGAAACCTATATAGTTTGGTCGGTTCGGTGATCAATAATGAAAGGAGGGTGACGGTTGAAGAACCTAGTCCACAACAAGGTGGAGAGGTTAATATGGTCACCGCTGATGGTCCTACGGTGGAGGATCATGGTATCGACAAGGGTCTAGATGTTGATGATGCTCGAGGGATCCCGGAGATGAAGAGATCATGTCAAGCGGAAGACGGATGTCGAGTTGTGAAATCCACAAAGACGAGATGGAGGTCTTTGTGTTATTACAAATGCTTTTGAAGATCGCTAGTTGCGTGGTGCACGGATAAGGGAGGTGCATCATTTGTGGGCGATGGTGGAGGTTTGTAATAGTGTTAATTGAGAAAGAAAGGTTGAAAGTGAGAGCTAAGGGGATATTTTTTGAGTGGAGGAGATGTTGTGATTTGGTATCAAGGTGGAGTGTTGAAATTGGTGATACGCAAATCACAATTTTGGGCAACAAATAATCTTACATATTTTGTGGAGAGATTTGTTGTTAGATTTGATGAAGAGATTTGATGCTAGATTTGTGAAGAGATTTGGTGCTAGATTTTATGGAGAGATATTGGTTGCTATATTTGTGGACATTTATTACAAGGATATTTGGTGCTTAACCAAATAGTTTTATAACATATATGAAGATATTTGGGAGCCAAGTTTCTTGGGCATGAAGCCAAGTTTTTTTGGGTATGAAGCAATTCTCACTATAAAAAGGGCTAGCTAATCTCTTCGTTAGGTGTGGAAAATTTTCCATTATTCTTCATTGTCTTTCTCCTCAAATTTTTAGCCATTAGATATTCTCTACCTATTTCTCAATAAGGTTATTGGTTCAAGTTGTAATTGTTTGTAACGATAGTTGAGATCGTTTGTAAACAATTTTTATTAGTGAATCAATAATGAGGGTGGTTGGGTGGAATATCATGTGCTCATATTTCCGATATTATTTATGTTTTTTTTTCCAATCAAATTCATCTTCAAGTGATTGGGTAATAAAGATCCAATTTTCTTGGCATTTTGTCAAGTTTCCGCTGCGCACAAAATCCCAACACATAATATGTTTCAAGAGAGTTGAAATTTGCAATATTTCTTATTAGTTTTTAAATATATTTGAATAAATATGCACCACCTCATTTATTTTATTGTTACTGCGGATCTTTATTTACCATGACTGTCCAAATACGGAGTAATTCTTAGAGGATTTATTTTTATTTTTATTTTGCTTGAGCATTCCATTCCCACGTTAATGAGAATTAACATTTAACGTGGTGATTTTTTTTTCTTTGGAAATTTATTGTTTCTGATTTTGGGATTTAATTTTAAATTTTTCTATTTATTACCTCTGTTGGTTGGCAGCTTGAATGCTTATTGCTGTTCAAATCTGCTGGCGAGATATTTCCCAATTTAACTCAAGTACCATGATTTCTTATTCATTCTTTAGATCATTATATTTTTTAACTTGAATATACATAATATTAATTTCAATAGCTATTTTCAATATTGACGTTTTGTTATTGGTCGTTATGTTTGAGACAAAAGCTAGAACATAATCTAAGTAAAAATTTTGTGAAATTTCTCTTTTGGCTTTTTTCATTGTATGTTAAGAATTTAGGTATCAAAACTGCTTTTGGATGGTATTTTCTTCAAAGAACATGAGTACCCAAAACATATTAACTGGATTATTTTTACAACTAATATCATCTTTTGCAATTCAATGCTCGAACAAGCCATTCTAAATATTGTTTTCTACATTCTTTTAGACAAAATAAATTATTTTATTTTATGCCATGTTGTTGTTTTTTTGGATAAATCATACATTATGGATTCAAAATAGGGTACAGGATTTACACTGAACAAATTTACTAATTGTCATTATCAAATTATGTGGCTTATTTTTACATTGTTGTCCTTTCATATTAAAATCATGAGAATTTCTATTGAAATGAACGAGTAATATTACGTTTGGTTTCATAAAATACAATAGTAACATGTTAAAATAGGGTACAAGGAACTTTTCTTCTGTTGTACATTGGAGAGAAAAGCATGTCATGAAGTTGGCATAGGAAAGTGTGTTGTGCACCAGAAAATTGTGGCCTGAAATTGTTATGCAACATTAAATCTCTTTCAAGTATCTTGGATACTTGATTACTTCACTGCTTGCCTTTTCTTTTTTTATTTGTGTTGCTCCCTTTTCTCAGGCATGTGCTTTCATAAATTTAGGCATATGCTAGCTGATTTTTTTTATTGTGGTTGCTACTCATATAATATCCTGTTTTTGTGTAGGATATTTTTAAAAGGTGTCAATCCTTTTCTGCTTTATTATGTATCGAAGTAGTTCTACAAGAGCAACCACAATTTCTTTGTTGGAGCAGGCAGTCATTCTACAGTGGGTTTGAAGGTTATTATCAGAATTAAAATTGGTACTCCATACGATCTTTATTTTTTTCCTTTTGAACTTGCTTCTAAAAGGTATTTATTTTTTCCACCATAAAAAACGTATCATTATTATGTAACCAAATTGCGACATCTGATGTCAAATAATATTTGGATTGCTAGATTGTTGCTAATATCTAAGTTACAAATTGGCTGTCGAGGTAGGTGGTTTCAAACCTACCAAAAGATATGAAGACTAAAAGGTACTTTTATGTTTATTATTGTCAATTATGTTTATGTTCTATTTATATTATCTGCTCTTACTTTGAGATGGAACAAAAAATACGAAATATCACGTACGTCTGTCAATATATAGGTTCTGTGATGGTATTTAAATTGTGTTGCATGCTCATCAGACCATCAGAATTCAGCTGTAGAAATTATTTTCTCATCAATCCAGATTTTGCATTCTGTTGTGCGCTTTGGATTCATGTAAACGCATTCAGTTTAGTTCAATGCCACATAACTTGGATATAATGATTTGAACCCTACCAGAAATAAGACATATTGTATTATTACCCTTTTTTATTTCAAGTTCAATTAGGCAATGAATGTTCAATAATTTACTAACTAATGTTTTATGAATTTTTTTGATAATCCAACATTGATATATACGTATTCATGTGTGTCTTTGTGTGTACTATCGCTAATTTTATATCAAAAACATTCTTCTAAGGTTCAGCTGACTTAAAAAAAGATTGTATGTTAACTTGCAATATTTAATATTGCGATATTCATGTCATACGCTTATTTTCCATTGCTTCAGTCAGAGTAATAATTGTAGCGCCTTTTTTACTTTAGTTTTATAGTACACATGACAAAATCACAAGCTTAATTCCCTCTTTGATTATTTGCTCCTGAAGTCCTTACCTTTTCCACTATCATTTAAATATCCTCTTTTATTATTAGCTCTTTAGATCATTACCCTTTCCACCCTCATTTACGAAATCCTAAAGTGTGTTCTGTTTCCGTTATTTACCAACAATGCAAATGTTTTAAGACTGCATGTGCACTCTGATTTTGTTCTTCTTTGCAACATTTATACTGGAAAATTTTACAATATTCCTCTTCGTACACTATTTCTTTCTGCCATTTACACTTTTATTGCTTGGTGCAAGTGTATGTTTTATATCATGTATCACTTGGTTTACCTCCTAATTATTGCATATATTTGGTTGTTTGTATTTAAATCTTTAACCATTATTATATGATTCATCCGTCTTACAATCTATGAAACATTTTAATTTTCAATATAAATGAACTAGCTATGATGAGCTATATCTTTTCTCCATGGCTTGCCATATTTTAAGGCATTAATTTGGACTCTTCTCCTTCTTAAATGGAAGAAATTGAATTTGTGGTTGCAGTTCATTTTGCATTTTCATTTACAACAAGGTACTTAAATTAGTAGATGCAGCTATTAGTTTTAATGGGTATTTATTACACTGTAAATTACTTGCCAACTAAATAAGAGGTTCCTTACATTAGTATTGCACAAATAGTGATGTTGCACTGAAAGAAATTTCCGTAGGGCTTCTCTAAATATATGTTATTTGTACAAAACAATTCGAAATCCGTCTATAATGCTAAGACATATTGACTTGCTAAAGTCATATAAAGCTGCATTAACAACAAAATGGTTAGAAGAGAGTAGATTTGCATGGATTTTCTTTTGTGTTACATAGTGCTATACTAACTATTTCCTTCTTCCATGTTTTTATAATCAAATTTTAGTTTTATATATGTAGTATTATGATTTGTGGGTTCAATCATTGAAAATAAAGTCCTTAGATTGTGTTTTTATGTCTAACCATCTCCGTTTGAAGGTGTGTGAACAAACTACATGTTAGTATGGATTTCCTTTACTTTGAGATTTTTCACTACATCAAATGAGGTCATTGTTTGTTTTGTTTTTTTAATCTCTGTTTGCATGTTTTATCCCGACTATTTTTTTCTTATGAGATTGAAATGATGAATTAAATAGATTTCAACCTTATATATGTGAGGCAAATGAAGGCTATAAAGAAACCACTATAACTAGGGTGGTGTTTTTTCGTTTTTGTCAATGTATTCCAATTTGATGTACATGCACTAACAGTTTTTCTCGGTTTTGTTTTTTCAATGATTAAAATTTTATCAGCCTAATGAAAATATCAAACAGTCATTACTTCTGAAATTTTAAATATTTCAGTGATTAATTAACATCTACCCTTTCTATTTACAAGTATAACTTTGCCTAATTTAATTTTATAAGACCGAAGCAAACTTCATGATAGATCATCTCTTTTGAGTTCTGAGATCAGGCAAGTATTTGTCATCTTTTATTTTAGTTTTATTTTTCTAATTAAATCCATTGTTCGTAATCTGGTTTGAGTTTCTTAGTCTCCATATGCGTAGTTGTTAGAATATTTTTAATGCATATAATCTTAAGGTTGTTTAGCATTATTAATATGGCAATTTGCAATGAAGATGCATTTTCTTTATGCCATTGAACGTCTTCGTTACATTTCAAAGCCAACTTCTTCCATGTTTGCTTTAAATTTAATCTATTATATAAAAAAACAGGTTTGCAAATAAGTTTATTAATTGGATGCATGTTTTTTTCTCTCTATGGTTTGTTGGTATACATTTTGCATGCATATTAGTCTGATGTAGCATATTATTTGGTATTTCAAGTATGTTTTTAATCCTTTGTAAGACACTCAGTAATATTTGGTTATTAAATGTATATAACTTATTTATCAAAATTAATTTCTAACAATGAATGTTCTCAATGGTTATGGTGTGTATATGTATATTAATGTCTACAGATCATCTCAGTCCAGGTCATATGAGGATGTTGATTAATGTGGGCTATGGGTTCATGGTCTGGAAATAAATATTCGATGAGGTACAAATTTTCGTGCTAATATATATTTCCTTCCTTATTTTACCACAGTTTCATTTCCTATTACCTAATTTCTCCCTATTGTATGCCAGCATTTATTTTTATATACAGATTTATTTCAAAAAACTGGAAAATTTAGTATCCATATATTACACTACTTTTGCTCAAAAATGATAATTTAATTTGCTACAGCTGTGCATTTCCTTTTCAAGCCTTTTATTATTATTATGCAGGTAATCAAGAATATAAGCTGTGCATATTTATTTCTTTTCTCTGATTTGTCTTCATCCTCTCTCATCTTAACACATGTAATTTTAATAGTTTTCGCTATTTTTACACATTTATAAAAAAAATTAAAGCATGTTTTATTTTGATAATTCCTTTTCCCTTAGCCTATGATTTTCTTTATTTTATTTGTCGATTCCTATGCCAAAAAAAATGCTCACTCCTTAATTAATCCAAAAATCATTTACTCCCTCAATCCGAATAGTTGTCACCGCCGATGTGTGTACTGCTTTGAATCTTTATTGTCACTCTATAACTTGGTAAGGTTGTCAGTTGCGTTGTTCAAAGCACCACCTGTCTACATGAACAAATCTTATATTCGTAGCATCAGTTTCAAATCTATCATAGATTATCTGCATTTTGGTACGTTTTTTATTGTTGTTTTCCTTCCTTTATTTTTGGCAAATCCAAATTTCAAGTCTTCGTTTTTTTTAATATCCACCAATTTCAACTACCAACACTTCTACAAACATTATGGTTAAGCAAGAATTTGTAACACTATTTTTCGCATAATTTGTAACTAGGTATTCTGATCCTACTTCAACAAGATGTAACATGAAGCAGCCGTATGCTTCGACATTATCATGGAGCCTGAGTTTGATGGAGAGATTTCACAGCAGAGCATGAGATATCGCTTAATCATATTACTGTCTGGGCCTAAGTTATAAGAGCTGCAGGTGTCTATTTATCCTTTTTCTTTTCTTTTTCAAATTACCATTTCACTCTTTGGAAACTGTATTCTGTCTATGGTATAATGCACTCACATGAACAGCCGATCATATAGGAACATAAGTTGTATCTATTCCACAATTATATTACTGATAATGGTTTTTGGTTATTGTCATGCTAGCAACGTCCATTCATCTTGATATCATTTGAAGCTTCTCTATTGATGTATCTAGGATATTTTGATGTCAATACAATTTAGAATTGGCACTAATTAATTTTTAATGAAAACGATACTACTGCATTAATTATTATAAATCACACATATATATGGAAGCATAATAATGGTTTACGAGGTACATAAATAAAAATCATTGTCCTACAAGTGATATACAAATCCTATATTTTGTTGCAATTTTTGAAAGCATCTTTATCATGCTTGATTTGAATTTTCTGTAGAAGGGAGGATAAGCACACCTTTTAACTTGAAATATTGTTGTTTCGCATCATACTAGCAGGAGGTAACCTTATATATTCAAGTAAAAGCAACTATTCATACCATATGATAAATGATGTGATCATCTCATAAATGTTAGTGTTGCAAATTTGTACTGCTTTTGATGTTTGGGTTCAAGCAAGAATGAGGATAACGAGCTACCAAAATTGGGAAATGACCTTTCATAAAGTTCAGAACACTTAATTCGTCAATATGCATGGCAAGCACGATTGTATGGGTACATGTACACATCATTGTTGTTGTTTTACACATATAAGCTTAGCACATTGTACAAGATTTATATTGTTGGCAGGCAATTTATATGCAACCAGGTTCAAAAGCAGAACTTGCTGCTTTGATTCAAGTAACACTACCTTTAGTAGCCTTTGGGAAGGATTCGTGCTCTAGAAAATGTTAGTATGGCAATGTACGAAATTTGACTGTTTAGTTTATAGAGATAACGAGCTCAAGTCTGTTAACACAGAAAAACGCATGTCAGAATGAAATAACGAGTTATTATTTATTGACTTAGGATTCTTGAGTTGAAGAATACATTATAAATGTTTTATTCTATTTGGTTAGTTTTTCTTATTGTAGCAAATACAAAGAAACATGAGTGCATGTGGAAATGTTTGTAACTGTTAAATTCATAAAAGTTTAGGAGTACAAACAAGAGAAAAAATCGAGTTCTTTCCATTCCAATGAGTAGTTGGGTGGATTTGTACCCTTTTTATATGGTAAAATCATATGTGAGGTTTGGAGAACCATTTGTGAAGTTATGCAAGTTTCAGTAATTATATGTTCTTAACCGGTCAAAATAATTGTATGTTCAAGCGCCTGAAAATTTCAGGTTATTTATATGAACTAATAGCAGAAAATTATTTCAGGTTATTCACATTTTATTTATAGTTGTAAAAACCTACATATTGTTTCTTCTAAACGTTATCTGAGCTGCACATATTTCGGTCTATCAACCTGTGCACGTGTTATTAGGCAAATTCCACTTACATGATCTTATAAGGCTGCTTATTATAGGAATTTCAAATTTAAGACTTGGTACATATTCTCTCCAATGTTTTACTATGAATTGAAATTAACTGTAACCCATGTGCAAAAACCATTGCATATACCAAACTTTGTAAGCTATTCATCCCTACATATACTAAATTTATTGCATATACCATTGCAAATAGTAATTTTGAATTAGAAATCGATTCAAAAATAATTGTTCAGTCCTACTAAATTAATTCAAACATAAATTACAAGTACTACTAAATCGATTCACTAAAAAAATCATCATAATATAGTTCTATAAAATATAGGTATAAGAAACGCCCGTGTGCGAAGCACGGGTTCGCACTTGTAATATATTATAAACTAAACCTTACCAACCCTAACCGTCACTGGGCAAACAGACGCCCAGTAGGTCGACCGTGGCGGTCGACCACTTGGGCCATCAAATGCCCAGGTCGGCTTGTTAAATAAGCTAATTTATAATTATAAATTCTGATTTATTTACTTTCCGTCCATTTTCTTATTTCGTCCGTAACTTTTACATACGGACTACATTCGCGAAACTCCAAATATGAAAGTTGACCAGAATTCCGAGACGAACGCATCGATTAAAATTTCATGGCCAAGTTCCATCATTTGCATAAATATCTATTTTTTAAATTCCAATAATTAATTTATATTGCCAAAATTCCGGGTTGTTACATTGCCCATGTGGAAAATATGGGCACCCAGAGTTTAGGTAAAAACAATAAACTCCAGGTCAGTCATGAGACTTGTGTGATAACTTGAAACGACCCGAACTTCCCAGTAAGGAAAGCATGGATTGCTTTGAGAACAACACACATCAGAACACAAACTGAAGAACATTTTATTGCTGATTACAACAATTACACCAGAGTACAAGAATATAACTGAGTATGAACTTATAATATACATTGGAAATACAATAATATCAGAGTTTTAAATTACAATTAAATAGCAGCGGAAAATAATACAAATATACAACTGGAAGGAATACACGGATACAGAGCTTTCCGAATACCGCTTTAGCTGTAAGCCCGGATCCTGTAAATATATCTACAAAAAGCTACTCGACTGCCCGTGTGGAAAATATGGGCACCGAGTTTGCCAGTGAAACAAACTACAGGTCAGTCATGGAACTGGTATGAGAAATCTAACTTAACTTATCTAATTAATATGGCTAATCATAGGACCACGCCGCAAATGCGAAATGGGTTTACTCCATTGGATTGCCAGTGCATAAAATAAAGTAAAGCGTTAAACAACGCAATGCTTTTTGTAAAAAATGAAACCATTATAAGACCCAAGTCCCATCACACAATGCAACGCAAACCGGAGGATAGGGTTTTACCTTATAATGGTCAAAAGATGCTTGATACGATAAAATGGATTTAATATTAGTGTGTATATATATAGGTATATATATTTCAAAAACAATTTCAATCATAATGTATTAATCATAGACGGCATAATACCCCATCCTACTATGTCTCCATACTAGTTCTACAATCAAAACCGCAAGGTCGTATTGGAAATTGGATTTCCATCATGAGTCGAGGTTAGAGAGGAGCTCCTCACCGATTCGAGACACTCTAGCAAATGCCTCAGGATCACACCTATAGGCAACCTTTGGAGCGGTAGGGCCGGTCCCCGCCTATCGGCAGTGGATTGGTTATACACGTTTCCCGGTTCCTTTGAACCTATAGTATGACCACTATTGGCCTATAAAAATCCGAGGCGCCTCAAAATCCATCATCCACATAAGTAAAATGCCAGCCAGTTTAAGCGCTGACACTACCACTAGCTAGAAAGAAACGTGTGCACTCCCTACAGTCCCTTCTCCCGTTTTTGACTCATACCGGGGTGTGAGGCTCGCGAAGTCACAATATACACAAAGCTATGTCGTAATAGGCTATTCTTTGGTCATCCCACAAGGCCCTTCTTTTCAACAAAAGCCTTGATCATTTGCATCTTGGCGTGCCACATTGACAATTCATGCTATGCGATCAATCACTATTAATATATACCAGGGTGTTAAGCAGAGAATAAATCCTCCAACATCAAACAGACATACATTAAAAGAATCGATTTAATTCACATGGAACGAAATCCAATGTAAGACACGCATCCATTTACTAGCTTATGCACTGAGTCTGAGCGAAAACCAAATCCGAACAATCAACAATAGTCTGGACAGCCACCACTGAGGCCCCTTCAAGGTAGCTACTCCCATCAAGGGTCTCTATAGCAACACATCCATTCGATGTGAAGATCGTTGGTCTTCAATCACCGTCTTCATCTTCGACTCTTCGTCGTCGTAGTAATTATTCGGAATGGGTTAAACCCGGTCTTCTCGAATAACTCATGTATTTTTATAATTAAAAATCAAGTACTATAAAAACACATCCAACGCCTCATTCCAATTCAGAATTATTCTTCTTATAAAATATTCATATTATTCTATCAAAGATAAATCCTTTAAATTTATTCTTAAATCTTCTTTTGAAGATTTATTAGAACCCAATTTGGTTTTAAATATCAAAAATCATTATTCAATGATTATTTAAATTTAAGAAATAAATCTTATCTTTAACTGGGTTAAAGAACTAATGTCATTTAAAACACCGTTCACGATAAACCCAAAATCGACTTCCATAGAATAGGGAATCTTCACAGAAATCAAATCAATATATAATCGTTATAAATTTCTGTATCCGACCAATAATATAAATGGAATACAGGCAAAGCCTCTTAAATTTCATATGTAGTGTCGGTCTTCTTTTACAGAAGTTTATCTCGGTTAATGTTAATCCGAATTCTATTCAATATTAAATTGGAAAACTTTACTTTTGGAAAATTCCCATTTAAATCTTAATAAAAGATTTATAAATTCAAAATCATATTTTCACCGTCAGTTGGATTAAAGAACAAATGTCGCTTAGAAACACAGTTCACAAAAAACCCAACTCACAATTCATCTTATTTCAATTACTAAATATAATTGAAAACTTTAATAATCTAAATTAAAAGATTATTCTTTTCATATGGGGTTTTAAGAACAGTGTTATTTAAGACACTATTCACGACAAACCCAAAAATCCAACTTATTTAATTTTAACTTCAATTAAATATTAACAAATTGGAAAACTTCATTAAATCTAAATTTAATGATTTACCTTAGTTAATAACTAGTTCATTTCAATAAAAATATTTTTCTAAAATATATCTTTTTCCTAAAATATTTTCTAAGACATTTTCTAAAATATTCTTTTTCTAGAATATCCTTTATTGGAATGTGACTCAATCAACAACCATATATTGCATGAAATCAACAATCATGATGAATAATTATCAAATATCCAAATAACAACCAAAGTGGAATTTATAACTGTGTGAGCATTAAAGTAAATAAATAACGCTCATCACAGACTGTCAATCCATCGATTGACAGATAACTAAATATTGGGATTAGTGTGTGTCCAATATCATCCCTATACCCGTGTGGGGTTTCATCCATCAAACAAATAATAAATTATTTGTGCACTTGGGGCGATGTGTGGAAATTATCGTCCCAATCACATAAACAAGCCGGAACTTGTAAATGGAAGTGTAATATACAATATATAACACGACGATATAAATGTCTCTTTCTATTGTATACAACTTTATTTCAATGAACGAATGAAAGTAATAACTTTGTCTTTATTGACAATTTCTATTTTGTCAGTTCTAATTCAACCAAAAATTGTTGTTTTGTATTGGCAATTCAAAGGTGACAAAAATGATTTTTTTTGTTTTTGACCAATCTAATGCGACAAAATTACAATAAAAATATATTATTAAAGTTTATATTCTTTTCAATGAACAATATTACCATAAGAAAGGTATTCTTTATTTTCTAATCTTTTTATTGCAACAAAATGACAATAAAAATATAATCTTTTGATTCTAGTCTTTTTAATGCAATCTAAACTACATTAAAAATGTAGTTTTTAATGTACAATCTTTTTTTTATTGTTTCTAATTTAAAAGTAAAAATGATACTTTTAATCCTATTATCTTATTTTCATCTAAAGTGTAAATAAAAATATAACTTCTTAAACTATGTTTTTATTTGCATCTAAAATGCAAATAAAAATGTAACGCTTTTAAACTATGTTTATTTGCATCAAAGAATGCAAATAAAAATACAACTTTTAATAGGATATTTATTTGTACCTAAATTACAAATAAAAACGTAACCTTTTTATGTACAAAAAAGGTTTATTTTCATCTAATTCTTTTTAATATATGAAGATGAGTAATTTGGTTTCAATCTTTTAAAAACCAAAATGAGTAATTTGTTCACATAACATATTAAATGTTTACATGACAAATAAAAGAATAATTTATTCATATACATTTTTCCATGTATTCTAATGACAATAAAAAAATTATTTGTATACAAATTCCAAGTTTCAAATGACAAATAAAAAGTGAATTTTATCTGTATGACCAATTCTAAGTGTAAAATGACATTTAAAAATATAAACTTTAATAACCATACTTTTTATTGTAGTAAATTGAAAAGAAAAAAAATCAAATCTCCTATTTCAGTTCTTATTATTGTATCTAACTTGACAAATAAAATGTTACTTTAAATCTATTCTTTTCATTTCATATAAAATGGTTGACCAAAAATGACTCTTTTTATATTTCATATAAAATGTTTGACCAAAATGACTCTTTTTATTAACGTACAAATTCTAACATACATTAATGACAATAGAAATGTATTCATATACTTCAATTCTTTTTATTGTACTAAACTGACAACAAAAATGTATTCTTTGATTTCAACTCTTTTATTTAGACAAAAATGTGTATTTTGCCTAAATCCTATTTTTTTAACGAAAATGTATATTTTTGTTTCATGTTGATTTACTTCTAGATTACCAATAAAATGTAACTTTTTATTTCACGTTTTATTTGCATCAAGGAATGCAAAATAAAATTTCAACTTTTCAATTCATGTTTATTTACATCAAGAAATGTAAATAAAAAGATGTAACTTTTAATTTCTAGTTTTATTTACATCAGGGAATGTAAATAAAAGATCAACTTTTTATATTCTAGTTTTATTAAAATAAAAATAAATCTTTTATTCCTACCGACATGTTTTAAACACAAATGTAAATCTTATTTACAACTAGCATGTTCTAATACAAATGTGATTTTTATTTCACTGATCATGTTTCAACCAAAAATGGTGATTTCTATTTCACTAACCAAGTTTTAACAAAAATGTGAATTAATTTGTATAATCTAAATGATTTGACACAAGTGGTTTATTTTGTATCATCTAAATGGTTTTACAAAAATGATAATTGGTTTCAACCTTTAAAATTTGGCTAAGGTGATATTTTGATCAAATGCAACATTTTATACTAAATGGTTATTTTCATGTAGCATTTGATAATAAAAATGTTATTTTTTTTCGTTTCAATCATCATGTTTCTATTTACATATGAAATGTAGATAAAAAGATGCTTAATAATTCTAAGATTTATTCATATCTATAATGTAAATAAAATAAATCCTTTTTAATAACCATATTTTTGTTTACACCTAACATGTAAATGAAATGTCTCTTTTACAATCATGTTCTTTTATTTACAACTAAATTGTAAATAAAAATGTCGTTTTCTATAATCATGTTTTACTTACACTATATATGTAAATAAAAATGTCCTTTTTTAAATCATGTTTTATTTACCCAAAATATGTGAATAAAAATGTCCTTTTCTATTTAACAAAATGAATATTTGTTTTCCACATTTTCTAATTAACAAAATAAATATTTTGTTTTCACTTTTCAATTTAACACAAATGGTAATCATATTTTGTTACTTTCAATTTAACACAAATGATAATCATATTTTGAATTTACATGTTTTGACAAAAATTGTTATTTTATTTCAATTAACAAGTTTTGACAAAAAAAATTATTTTTACTTTAACTAACAAGTTATACAAAATAACTTGTTTTTATTTCACTAATCATGTTTTGTCAAATCTCTACTTTTATCATGTTTTTCTTTATATATATAAAATAAAATTATAGTTTTTATTTTATACACAATCCTTGGCACACACGAATATTACATATTCTGTATACACTATAATATATGATTTTATCGTATACACCAAATTCTAACAAAAATAGATACACAGTCACAATTACAGCACAATCAACATTTAAACAAATATATACATATAACATGAATTTCATACTGAATGAATACAATAGAATAAATAATTAATTTTAATAAAAAAATAGAAATCTCACCGTGCTTTTAATTCAGAATAATTCGGATCTGAAATTCCTCTGAATTCTGACTTGCCCCATTTCAGTCCTAGTCTATCTCGTTGTGTAGATCTCTGAAAGACGATTCCAACGGATCTTTGTTTGCTAAATTCTAATATCATATGAACGACTTATGACTTTTTAAACTTTAATTACAATTTAAATTTATTAAAATATAATTAAACCTTAATTACTTTATAATCCATCATCTTCATCTTCTCTGTAACCAAGGCCATGTTTAAATCCATATCATCGCCTTCTAGGTTTTGAATTCCCGATCACTTCGAGCCCCCGTCCTCCGATCAGACGCTGCCACGTCCAAGCTCCCCTCGTCCCCGACAACCGCCGTGACCAGCCCCACACTCGCCGCCCCCGGTGTCCCAAAATCGAGGCCAAAGTCGTCGGCCTCTGACCGAAATTCCAACCACCAGCGTTGTCGAGACCCCATCCTAACCGTATGGATTGAAAGACCTTGAAATTCTCTTCAATTTTGTTTTTGAATTGGGTCTTAATTCGAATGGATTATGAAGAAATTAAAGGTGGAAGTTTGGAGCGCGTCGGCCATAGAAAAGGAGGATGGCGGCTGTAGGCTTTGGGATATTAGGGTTACGGTATATACAGTGTATTTATACTGTATTTTATATTTATTTAATTATTTAATTCAAGAAATTTCTTTTAGCCCATACGGACTCCAATTCAAACCCAACGAGTGTCGCCCCTAGCTAATAACCCACATCCCGGACACAATGGAATAGGTTTCGTAACCCAATTCAGTTGTTACCATATGGTTTTCTTTAAATTTAATTATAAATCATTAAATTATTAAATTCAAACGTACATTTTAAATCACCGGTGCCACATACGGACTCTAAAAATTACAGAAAAATTATTTCTAGTTATGTTTTGACGATACGGTTCTAACAAAACTAATTTTGTCGAATTTTGAGACTGTTTGAAAAATGGCCTTTTTCAAGTCGATTAAATTTGACTGAAACGGTCAAAACAAATTTTCTTCTGCCACGCTCACATATTAATTCGAAAAATTATAAAAATTGAAACTTAGCAATAATTTGACATTCCGGTTCCAACAAAAGTGGTTTCGTCGAAAACCGAGGTCGTTTGAAAAATGGCTATTTTCAAGGCCAATATATTTAATTAAAAAGTATATAAATTCTACAGCGACTTTTCTAAATTTTAAACTGGACATAACTTTCAAATTATAAAGTGAAATTTCAGTTTTTCAGATTCGTTAGAAAGGTATGATTAAACAGATTTAAATATTTTTTGTTTCACTCAATTCTGATTTAAAATGAATCCTGTACAGTCCGTCAAAGTTCAAATTCAAATTTTCAAACTACAGCGCTGTTTTAAACTCCTTTTATAATTAAATTGAATTTATTCGTTTTAAAATAAATTTTTAGTCGTTCTTAGTTAAAATAAATTATTTTAAATATTAAAATCCATTAAAATTTCTAAAATAAAAATTTTAAATTGGCCCCAAAATTCCGGGCTGTTACAATCGCCCCCACTTAAAATCTTTTCGTCCTTGAAAAGGAACATAGTTAAAAGTTGTTTAATTAACCAACTCAACTAAATTTTATTTATTAGTTTCAATTAATTATCATTCTAATATTTTAATTAGTGAAACTAATAATCAAACATCACAACCAGCAATCAATTAGGTGATTAACCATTTGAATATATATAACTTTTATATATAGTCGAAAAATCATATTTTAGTGCAAATCACAGCAAAGTGTACTGATTAAGTGTTGGTTCTCATACCAGTCAATGGAAATATATAGAAATCCCACTTTCGAGACTCGAACATAAGTACTGGTGATGGTCGACCTATCACCCGAATTACCTCCGGGTGACTAGAGTGTGATTCTATATCCAGTATATTAAAACTTCGAATATCCGTTAATTACTAGTATATTCGAAATCTTTATATACTCGATTTTCCACATTAATATATAATATATTCAAATACGTATATTTAGATAAAATTTTCAAAACTAAATTTGTTTTCATTTTTAAAGAAAATAATACTCTTCACACTCATTCTAGGATACTACTGATCCCATCTCTAACGAGTTTGTAACGACCCAAGGATTTTCGGCTCCGAAAATCGACATAAATACCTATACCGTAACTCATGTCGACCTTCCAAACACCGAAATCACTGGATAGTTATAGGAAAGAAATTAGAGGGTGAGATAAAAAAGAAAGAAATAGAAGAATAGAAGAAGAAGAAGAAGAACCAACACAACATACCAGAGTCTCACATTGCAGGGGAACAAAATGTAATACAGAAATAAAACTTTATTGAGAGCTTTTAAAATACTTACAATCATCAAACTACATCACACATCTGGACAGTTATAATAACCTGCCCTCATATACAACACACAGCGGAATAGTAGCTATATAATATCCTGCGTATGAACACCTCCAGCGTGTCTCTTCACAGCATTCGATAACCTGAACCTGTATACCTCGGGCTAACCCGAGCATTTACAAAACACCGGGTCAGTCTGGTGAACCAGAGTGAGAGAAACACACCAAGTTTAAGGATACCACACAACCTGATTTTAAAGTTAAAATCTTTTCAAAGAAAAGGATAATCGTAAGACCAAATCCACACATAAATACGGACGGTTTTTACCTTATGATAACCCAAAACGTTTTTGAAATCAATATCTTTTCTGATATTATAATAACATCTAAATACAAGTAAATAGCAATCTAGTGGAACGCTTGCATCTCACCCTCCACATATATAGTATACAATCAAAATCGCAGGCGCTTATTTTAGATTGGATTCCGACCTTGACAAGGTATGGGACCACCTGTCGATAGTGTATCTCTAGAGGCGAATACACTGGGTTCAACAAGAACGTCTTGCAACCCGGCCCTCACATGACCGACCACTCATTTCGCTTGAGTGTATCGAATGTATATCACCAACGGTTGGGCTCAAACCACCGTTTCCCGAAAAGGGACAACATCGATAGATTAAAGAAGCAAAAGGAATTTCTCTAGATAGGTGATTATACACCCTAATGGGAGCGACCCACATATTCATGTTGCCTGCCCGATTTTTGTCATTTCCCGGGTGATGAGGCTTGAGGTTTAGATTTAACCTTTGAACACCTAGTCGTCATTCACTTTGAATGCCACATCGTCAGATCCGTCAAATCACTAATTGACATCCACAAAAATACTCTGCAGCTGACAGAAGTACGTTTGTAAAAATCAATGTACATAACCGTCTGGAAATACTCTGTCAGACACTCGTCCATACAAGTCATCCAGGATCAGGATGAACCGAAGGTACTCTTCTACTGCATCCAATATAGGAATCACCCCACGGATCAGTAGCGAGAAGTCCTTGCAAATCCGTAGATTTCAACCACGACAGAACCACAGTTTATCTTTGGGAGCTAACCAGAGATTATTAGGAGTTCTTCCGTTTGATGAAGATCCACGGTATTCAATGCTCCATCATGACCATCTTCTGATATCTTCACGTATTTGTTGGTCGGAATGGTTTTCGAATATAATTTCGATCCCGGTATTTCCGTACCAACAATCGTATTGGACAGGTTTGATAGTCGGTGATTTAACTACCAAAATAAACAGTGTTTCAATCATGACAATCCAGTTAGTTTACTGGTTCAACATTCAGCATCAGTTGGCCTTTTAATTAAACTAATGTAAATTCAAACTCTTAAATTTCTCAATATTAATATATAGTTTTCTCACTTCTTATTTAACATAGATTATACTTTAAACAAATTCATCTTTTATATATATCCCGTTTTCTATTTTTCACTTTCAAAACATTTACCGCATAATTATCTAATATTGAAAAATCAATCAAATTATTTCTCATAAAACAATCATTGAGAAATATTCTTAATTTTAATACTTGACAACAAAAACCCAATGCTTATTCTGGTAGAATAAAACTTCCCTTTATATTTCCTTTCGTCACCACTTTTTATTTTCCTTTTATTTGGAATCATCCTTATAATTATTATTTTCTCCAAATTTTCACCAAACGATGCATTTTTATTCTTTAATGGAAATAATAAATTATTCCTAACCACTCTGCCATTACAACTAATATCACCCTCAGATAATCCTGATGTCGTTCAAGTTGGGGTATTTTAATTACCTCTCAGACCTTGATCAACAAGGTTCATATTCTAAGATAAATACGAGTCGTAATCCAAACCCATATTTTATTCTAATATAAATTCCATTTAACTATTCGAATCAAAATACGGTTTCATATAACCTTCTTACTCTTGGAAATTCTCTTGCTCGGATATAACCACTATTTCTTAATTTAATAATTAAGTTATCCTTTATAAACACCCTTTTTAACCTCTACCTTTTTTTTTAACCCATTTCATTTCATAATTCGGATTTGCTTATAAAATCTCACTTCCTTTACCAAATTTAGTTTCACCAATCCCTTTTTAAATCCTTTCGACCATTTCCCGCTCTGAAATTCATATTTCAATTCCCTACCTTTACACGATTACATTATTAATTAATGTTAATTTAAAATTAATGATAGAACGCGTCATTGCTTCTATAAACCTTGTTTAAATCAATTCTGGTTTAGTCTAAACTCTTTTCATCTAAATTCCCCTTTTGATAAACTTTTATTCAAAATATATATTTCAAATCTATCTTTAGTTATAAATAAATTTTATAATTTTAGTTCTATCAATTCACCTGACGGTAATTCGATATAAATAAAATAATTTACTTTTAGGCCATTTACTGTCGATTACTTAACCAATACTGCCCATTGGTTAAAACACAACACAGGTTGACTTGTCAATCAATGATCAATACTCAAATCCATTACCCAAACATAACAGTTCATATGATAATATGAAAATAAATAATATATTTGAGGAATCCGGTTGGATCCCTCCAACCTGTTCTTCCCTGTATACAAATGGTTATCTCAAATCAGATCATTCAATCACTTAACTGATAATAACGACCATCTAATTCAACCATAAGCAATTCAAACAATTCAACCAATTAAACACGTTTATTTTATAAACGTGACCAACAAGGTAAGTTACCTTTATTGGAACCAATCGTTAGAATAACGATTTGGTATTTCACTGAAATTAAACGACGATTTAATTTCATCAGTTAAATCAACAAATAAATATATAACTAGCAAACAGTCAAACATTGGCAAGCGGAGCACACAAAATAGAAACCCAATTTATATAAAATATAAATGGGAAACTGAGTGAGTTTAACTCACCTTGGTTTTGTTTATTTCTGAAGCAGTTCCGTTACAGTTAAATTAAACAGTCTTTTAATTTAACTGTAATTTCCATCTGTCTTCACTTCTTTTCAGAACAGCTCTACGATGTTGAGCTCGTCGCCACGACTATAACTGAAAGAACCCATAACTTCCCCGTGAAGGGAAGCACGAATACTTTGAGAACAACACACAAATGAAACGCAGACGGAAGAACATTTCATTGTTATTACAACAATTCCATCAGATACAAGAATATACAGAGTATAAATGAATAAATTACATTCGACAAATATCAGAGATTACAATAAGTTACATAGCAGCGGAAAATAATACAAAATACAACTGAAAGTGATACACGGATACAGAGCTTTCCGAGCATCGTTCCAGCTGTTAATCAGGACCCTGTGAATATAAATCTGCAAAACCAAAACTACTAGCTGCCCGTGTGGAAAATAGGGGCACCCAGAGTTTAGGTTAAAACAATAAACTCCAGGTGCCCCTATTTTCCACACGGACAGCTAGTAGTTTTGGTTTTGCAGATTTATATTCACAGGGTCCTGATTAACAGCTGGAACGATGCTCGGAAAGCTCTGTATCCGTGTATCACTTTCAGTTGTATTTTGTATTATTTTCCGCTGCTATGTAACTTATTGTAATCTCTGATATTTGTCGAATGTAATTTATTCATTTATACTCTGTATATTCTTGTGTCTGATGGAATTGTTGTAATAACAATGAAATGTTCTTCCGTCTGCGTTTCATTTGTGTGTTGTTCTCAAAGTATTCATGCTTCCCTTCACGGGGAAGTTACGGGTTCTTTCAGTTGGTATCAGAGCTTTGGTTTACAGAGCTCGAGAACAAGACACATTAGAACCACACGAAAGAATTCATCAGATATTGGATTAGCAACATCCAATTAGAATAACTCGTTAGAGATAGGATCAGTAGTATCCTAGAACGAGTGTGAAGAGTATATTTTTCAAATGAAAACAAATTTTGTTTTGAAAATTTAAATCGCTTTATACGTATTTGAATATTTATTTATTTTGAATATGGACAATCGAGTATATAAAGATTTCGCGTATACGCGTCATGAATGTATAGTCGAAGTTTTAGTATACTGGATAGATATAGAATCACATTCTAGACACCCGGGGATAATTCTGATGATGTGGCCACATCATCAGTATTTATGTTCGTATTTCGAAGGTGTGACTTCTATATATTTCCATTAGGCTGGTGTGAGAACCAAAACTTATATAGTTAGAATACATTGTTGTGAATTGGCATCAAAACATGATTTTCTGTATATGTATCAGAATTATGAATTTGAAACTCTAATTCACTAATTGATTGATGTTTGTGTTGTTTGTTTATTTGTTTGATAATTTTGAACCATTTAGCCTAATTGAATCAAATATTGAATTGTATTGAAAATTGGTCGCATTTGCTTGTATATACATATACTTACATTGAACAGGTCATAGCAAGGAGGCTAGAGCCAGAGAATAAAATTTGTTTGCCCGACAAATAGGTACATGTTTACTACATAATTTACTGTTTTGTTTGGGTGATGATGATTTTATGAGCCTATTGGCTAGTCGCTTGGCTTTTTCTTTTTCTTTTTGAGATCTGAAGGACCGGGGAAGCTATTTGAAATTCCCCGATGCTCCCGGTGCAGGGGAGGTTATGGCGAAATTTTTCAAAAATTTAGGGTGTTAGCCAAATTTTTGAAGATTTGAAAATTCTCAGAAACTGAAAAGTTGGAGAATGCAAGCCAGATCGAACGTAGAGTTGATTAATCAAACCACTTCCGACTTTGTTCCTTTTCGGGGACGAAAAGTTTTAAGTGGGGGAGATTGTAATAACCCGAAAATCTGGGCCAGTTTAAAATTTTTATTTTGGCAATTTTAGCGAATTTTGAATATTTAAAATGAATTATTTTAAATAATATCGACGAGAAATTTATTTTGAATAGAATTCGAACGTATATATTATACGCGTCGTCGTTAGAATATAAATAATTATATATAATTATAAATAGAATTGAAAATGGCGCGGTAGTTCGATAATTTGATTTCAAACTTCAATTGAATGTACCGGGTGCAAAACAATTCGGATTTTAGTGAAACCAAAAATATTAGAATCTAGTTGAGAATATCTTTCCAACGAATCCGAAAAATCAAGATTTCATAGCGGGAATCAAAAGATATGTCCAGTTGAAAATTCTGAATAGTCGCTATGGAATTCAGGCCCTTAAAAATAGACATTTTGCAAACGACCTCGGATTTCGACGAAACCAGTTTTGTTGGGTCCGTGATGTAAGATTATTGCTAGGTTTCAAATTTCATAATTTTTCGGATCAATATGTGAGCGTGGCAAAGGAAAACGCGTTTGACCAGTTTTAGTTGATTTTAATCGACTGGAAATTGGCCATTTTTCTAACGGTCTCAGAATTCGACGAAACTAGTTTTGTTAGGACCGTATCGTCAATACGAAGCTAGAAAATATTTTTCGAGAATTTTTAGAGTTAGTATGTGACCCCGGTGATTTGAAATGTACGTTTAAAATTCAATATAGGGATTTAAATGTAAATTCAACGGAAACTGATCAGGACAATCAAATCAACCTATGATACATATCCCATTGTGTTCGGAATGGGGGTGAAACGCTATGGACGACAGGCGGTGGGCCTCGTTTCGAGGTCGTATGTAAAAGTTAACTTATTGCAAAATAAATAATTAAAAAAAAAAATCTCCCCCCTTAAACCTGCTCTGGCCCCCCCTTCAGTTGGATTCAGATCGATGAAAAATAAAATAAAAAAAAAGGGAAGAAGGCGATTGCTCCTCCACCGGACCTCGCCCCAACGGCCGCCGCCAGGGGTGGCGCAGCCCCTGCGCCGCCGCTTCCTTCTCCCTCCTCTCCTCCTTCTTCCTCCATTCGAACGCCCCGAACCCGAACCCCTTCGCCCTCGCGTCCCGCTCCTTTTCCCCTCCTCCGTCCACCGCGGCCTCAGCCGCGTCGCCACCCACCTCCCTCCAGCGCCTCGCGAACACCCCCCCCCCAGCAGCGAGGCAACCACCGACGCCCCCCTCCTCTCCGATTCCTGTAAGTTTTTTTTTATTTTTTTTTTAATTTATTTTTCAATTTTAGTTATTGTTCTATTCGATTTTAAAACTGAATTATATATATGTATTGTTTTAAAAGTAAGATATTTATATATGGTATCATTTTAGAAATTGAGATTTTTGTATGAAGAAAGTTGAGATTTTTATTATGAAGAGTAGTGTTAAAGAAATGAATTTCATAGTAGGAAAATATATATTTTTACAAGTAGAAAAACTCGATTTTTAAATGAAGAAAACTTGATTTGTATTTACTTAAGGATATGATTTTTATTATAAACATAGCGTTATAAAAATACGATTTTTACATATGTTGTAGCGTCGTAAAAACACGATTTTTGTGTGAGTGGAAAAAAAATAGTAATAAAAATATGACTTTTATATTTTTAAGGTATTAAAAATATAGTCTTTACTATATAGACGAAGTAAAAATATGATTTTTGGTTAGGTAGAGAATTAAAAATATAATTTTTACATGATAGGAATATTAAAAATATCATCTTTATATGTGTAGAAAAATAAAAATGAGATTTTTATAAAGATGAAAACTTTATTTTTATAAAGATGAAAACTTTATTTTTATAAAGGCGAAATCTATATTTTTGAAATGGGATTTTTATATATTGAATAGCATAGTAAAAATTCGATTTTTAAATATACAGTGATTATAAAAATATGATTTCTAAATTGAAAATGAATAAATAAAAAAATGTGATTTTTATTTTAAAGACATCAAATATAAAAATGTGTGATTTTTATATATGTAGTGGCTACGGGCAACAAAGATGACGATGATGCGATAGCGATGAAGATTTCTATCAATGAAGTGTCGTGGAGCTAGGATAGCTATTGGTGAGAACTTCTCACTCTAAACTTCTTTTTCTAGTTTTATATATATATATATATATATACTAGGATGCAGACGGTGCTTAGTAGCACCCGACACAATCGTCCACAGACCATGGACTTGTTTGTTTGGTTGCATAGATTAGTTAGATGATTTGATTTGAAATTGAATTGTTTGGTGAATTGAATGGATTTGATTGATGTGTGAATGGCGTGGGCCTTCACTAGACCGGGGATAAGGCTAGGCCTCGTCCCGTTTCTAGTATCGTGCCGTTATGCCGCCGAAATTTCCCAAAATATGTTAGAAAAATAAAAATATCATTTTTATTGTATAAATGAACTGAATAGAAATTCAAGTGTTGAAATAAATATTTTTGTCGTTAAAAATATTATTTTTAACGTGAAAGTGAATAAATAAATATTTATAAACAAATCGGCCGATTTGTTTATTTACACTGATTTGACTGATATTGATTGGGTTGATAAATCTTACACATCGCCCAACTGCACAAACAAAAATGTGTGTTTGTTGATTTGAAACCCCACATGGGTGTTGGGATGATATTTGGCGTACACTAATCCCAATTATTTAATTATTGTCGATCGATTGGTCGACAGACTGTGTAAGCGTCGATTATTTATATTGGATGCTTATGCAGTTGTGTGGTGCACTTTGGTTGATGGTTGATTATTTTTCAAAGCTATTATATACATGTGTTGTATGGAATCCATATAATTAACATTATATGGTGATTGATTGGGCCTCATTCCAATCGGGAAAATAATGAATATTATAAAAGAAAATTCATGTGTTGAATATAAAAATAGTCATGTGTTGACGATGTTCATGTGTTGAGTGAAATATTTTATACAACAAAATTTACATCTTTATCATATTTAAGATTAGAACTACTTCCCAGTAGAAGTCTAATTGAAAATCAAACGATAGATACCATAGTTTTATAAAATATTTTACATAACAAAAATAGTGATGTGTTGACAGTACTCATGTGTTGAGATTAGTCGTGTGTTGAAAGAAACATAGATTCATGTGTTGAATGGGAAAAATATTCATTTGTTGAATAAAATAAAGAGGTTGTGAAAAATATAAAGCCGTGTTGATTAGTTTTGCGCCATTTTGACGTGAACGATATTTATATCGATTTTATTCAAATTGAAATGAATATTATAGCGAACTCGAATTGAAAAGAAAACGAATTTGAATAGAATATAAAAGGACTTCGAATGGAATGGAATATAAAACAAATTCAAGTTGAATTGAAAACGTACTGAAATTTAATTGAATTCGAATCAAAATTAAATTGAAATCAATTTGAACTGAAACGAATTTGAATCCGAATTAAATAAAATTGAAATGAATTCGAGTTGAATTGAAATCAAATCGATTTGAAATTGAATATGAAGTTGAAATCGTTTTGAAAACGAATTTAAAACGATTTATAAAATTCGTTTTAAATAGAAATCGACGAAATATATATATAATATATATATATATTATATATATAATGGCCTGAATAGAACGCGCCGCGCCGCGGTAGTTCGTGAATTTCGACCATTGATTTCGAATTGACGTTGCGGGAGATCCGACCGTCGGATTCTCCTAAAACCGGAACCTTTGGGTTCGTATCTAAAAGAGCTTTCCAATGAATATTAGAAATTTGAAATCTAACGGTTGGATTTGGAATTATGTCCAAATCAAATTTGAAAAAGGTCGCTGTAAGTGCAGTTCGATGGCCGTTGATGGAAATCGACTGAACGGGCCTTGATAAAATTATTAAAAATATCTATAATTTGTGTAAAATTATAATATGTGAATTGGAAAGAATTGGGCTGGAAAATTCCACATTTGAAAAGATAAAAATAGATTTTTATCGAAATAAACTAGTTTTGAACTAGAATTAAAATCAATTTATTAGTGAAATAAATAAATTGAATTTGAAAGGGATTTTTAAAAATAATCAATATTCCCAATACGTGGATTGGACTGGAGTTGAATCGAAATTATCTTCGGGATATTTCGATGTTGGATTTCTTGACTATATAGATATTGTTATGGGAATTTGAAAGATATATTTTATATCGTTATTTCCAATACGATATATGTTGGTTTCAGAATTTGATATTGAATATAAGCCGATATATTTTCTATTCAGAGCCTTGTATTTAATATCAAATGTGATTTGGGTTTATCGTGAATCGTGTTTTAGATGACATTGGTTCTTTAACCCAGTTAAAGGCAAGATATTGATTTTTGAGAAGATTAAAACTAAGTGGAGTTTTAAAGAATCTTTAATTAGATTAAAAATGTGAATTGATAATTTAAATTATCAAATCTGAAAGGTGATCGAGAATGGAGTACCACCAGTTTTGCTCCAAAGCGATAGTTAAATCTTTGATTAGATTTGAACGTGAAATGGTAATTAATTTTACCGATAACACCGTGGTGTTAGATATGGAGTATTACCAGTTTTCTCCATAGGATATATAGGTTGGGATTGGGAAATAAACTAAATAATTACTTCGGTGTGGTTCGTTAATCCCGACTAGTTTGAAATGATATCCAAAGGAAGAATATAGGATAAATTTAGAAGAATTTATCTTTGATAAAATTAATGGGAACCTTTCCCTAAGAATGTGATTTTGTGAATAAAAGAATATTCTGAATTGGAATGAGGCGTTCATTGTGTTTGTGTAACATTTGTTAATTATATACGTGGGTTATTCAGAAAGGCCGAGTTATACCCATTCTGAATAACCGATTCGACGAGATGTCGAAGATGAAGACGGCGGTTGAAGACCGGAAGTCTTCACATCGTTTGGGTGATTACTGATGATCTTGATTGGGCTGTACACCCAAGATGAGGGAAACAGTCGGTGATCGTCCAGACGTACTTGGAAATGGATGGATATGCGAGGAAAGTGCCTCTGGTTTCGTTCAGACCCAGAACGAACTTGTAAATGGATTGTGTGTCTGACATTGGATTTTATTCTGTGTTGATTGATCTCTATTAAATATACATCTGTTTGGCGGCGGAGAATTTATTCTCTTGCTTAACGCCCTTCTCTGAGACATACGAGCTCAGAGGTTGTATATCGATGGACATCAGTCGCATGGAGTGAATTGCCAATGTGGCACGTGTAAGTGGCAATTGATCAAGGCTTCTGTTGAAAAGCAAAGTCTTGTGGTTGATGATCAAAGCACGGCCTGTGTGGTGTAGCTTTGTGTATAACGTGAATTCACGAGCCTCACACCTCGGTATGAGTCAAAAACGGGAGATGGACCACTAGGAGAGCACGACGTTTCTTTCTAGCTAGGGTGGTGTCAGTGACCTACCAGCCCTGACATTTATATACTTTTCACCTGTGTGGTTGTTGGATACGAGGCGCCTCAGATATAGGTCTGTAAGGACCGGGAAACGTGTGTTCAGGAATTGCCAATCCTCAAAAGTAAGAGAGGACCGGCCCAGCCGATTCCAAGGATCATAGTGGGGTCCTGAGGCATTTGCTAGAGTGTCTCGAACGCGGAGAGGAGCTTGCCCCTTGCCTCGACTCATGACGGAAATCCAATTTCCAATACGTGTATTGCGGTTTTAATTGTAGAACTAGTATGGTGACATGATATATGGTACCCATGCCGTCTATGATTGATATTTATGATTGAAAATGTTTTGACACTATACACTTATTATAGTATCAAATGATTTGTTTTAAACGTATCAAGCATGTTTGGCTATTATAAGGGAAAACCCTATCCTCCGGCTTGCGTTGCATTGTGTGATGGGACCTGGGTCTTATAATAGCTTCATTTTTCGAAAAAGCATTGCGTTGTTTATTCTATGCACTGGTATTCTTGGGAGGAACCCCGTTCCGTGTTATATGGCGTGGTCCCTTGATTTACCTAACTTTAAAACCAATATTAATAACTGTTTTAGTTCTCACACCAGTCACATGACTGACCTGGAGTTTATTGTTTTAACCTAAACTCTGGGTGCCCCTATTTTCCGCACGGGCAGCTAGTAGTTTTGGTTTTGCAGATTTATATTCACAGGGTCCTGATTTACAGCTGGAACGATGCTCGGAAAGCTCTGTATCCGTGTATCACTTCTAGTTGTGATTTTGTATTATTTTCCGCTGCTATGTAATTTATTGTAATCTCTGATATTTATTATATGTAATTTATTCATTTATACTCTGTATATTCTTGTATCTGATGGAATTGTTGTAATAACAATGAAATGTTCTTCTGTCTGTGTTCCGATGTGTGTTGTTCTCAAAGTATTCGTGCTTTCCTTACCGGGGAAGTTACGGGTTCTTACAGTAACGTAACTGGTTTCGTTAAATTCTGTTGACGAAATAAGAAGATATTTAAATTATAGCATACCCGATTTAATTAAAATTTATTAACCCTAACATATACTTAGTTAGGCTAATTACTATGTTTTCAATATAAAAAGGGCGAACTTTACTAATTTAGAAACCACGGATCCACCTTGTATGTTTCCACTTTAGTTTCCACGTACAGAATGAGATGTGCCAAATTAAACTCTTTTGATTAAACCTAATTAATTAAATTAAAGTATTCATTATGTTTTGAAACTTGTCGGCTCGAACGTTACCTTTTGTTCCTTGTTTAAGTGCCTGCTACCTTCTGCCTTGGATCCCCTTTCACCTTACTTCCGAATTAACTTTCTTTGGTCCAAAACACAAAGGACATGGACGGCATTCTTCTTTCTTTTCTTTTCTCTTTATTTTTTTTCTTCTTTGTTCTCTTTTCTGAGTAGAACGAAATCTCAGCCCTCCTCTCAATACCTTCCTCCCTCCACGCATTTCAGTTTCGCACCTTTTTTTTAATAATTTGAAGGGCCCAGACCCATTCGTTCAGCCCATCCGCTCCTCAGTAGGAAGGATCACCTTCTTCTACATTTCCTACTTCAAATACTAGGCTACAGGCTCTCCCACGCAAGTCCACTTCCATAATTACATACCCCCTCCACTCGTTCAAAGCTCCTGTCCATCTCATCTCGTTGTTCTTTTTTTTTTAAACAAAACAAAAACAAAATGGAGAATTTCATGAGTTTTTTTATTATAGGAGAGTGGAGGAGAAGAAGTTTGGTTCCTTGTATCGAAACAGAAGGGGAAGGTCCTATACATATAGTATGAGGGACCGTGGGGAGCAAGTTGTGGTGTACCGTGGAAAACAAGTTGTTGTGTATTGGTTTGCAGAAGCATGTTGAATAGCATGTGAATTTGCTTAAAGTAAGCACAAACAATTCAGACATACAGGGTATCTAGGTGTACTCCAAGGCCATGTGTGAATTCACATACTGTAGGGAACAGGGATGGTAGCTGAAAATTCGAAGACACAGGCACATGGGGTAGGCAGATCTGTTTGTAAAAATAGATTAGGCTTGCAGTGTAAGTAGGACAGCTATTCCTTGGTACACACGGTGTGTAGTGGATTGATGCGCACGAAATGGGAATTTAGGATGCAAGCAACCGGGAAAATTTGGGTACAAGGAATTTACAGTGCAAAGGATTTTACTAATTTAAGCATATACTAAACTTCACCGTGAAGTAATAAGCAAAATCAACTACATACGATTTCTGTTTTCCGATAAAAAAACTAATCTTAGTGTAAAAAGATATTCCGGACCCAATGGGACAAGTTTCGTCGGAAATCGAGGTTGTATGGAAAAATTTCCATTATAAAACTGGAAATCAACACGCGTTTTATTTTTTCACGATCACCAGATAAATCGAATCAACTTGAAACTTTGATATCCTACAATAATTCTTCGATACGAACCCAACGGTACTAGTTTCGTCTCATTTTGAGATTGTTTCCTCGGTAGGCCATTTTTACGCGCACCGCAATGCCCTTTTTGACACCAAATTAGCCGGTCACCAAAAATAACAAACTATATGCCTATCCTGACTCTAATCGACGATACGAACTCAACGAAACTAGTTTCGTGGCTTAATTCAATCGTATGCTCAAGTTACGCTCAAATATCCCTTTATTAATTTAATTACGTGCTATATAAATTGAATGGGCATTTACGGCTACCGTGGTCACATACGACATCGGTTTGCCATGCCATTTAACACCGTACAATAATTTAACGATACGGTTCCAATGAAACTAATTTCGTCGAAAACAGAGTTTGTTTGCAAAACGGCTATTTTAAAGGCCTATATTTTAATAACGATTTCCACAGCGACTATTTCAAAATTTGATTTGGCCATAACGACTAAATTATAACACAAAATCTGAATTTTCTCTTTCGCATGAAAATTATAATCAATACGGTTCTAACGTTTCTTGTTTCACAGAAATCCGACTCATATCGAATCCTGTATATTCAGTTGAAGTTCAAAACTCCATATTACGAACTGCACGCCATTTTCAAGCTCTATTTATAATTATAACGTTTAAACGTCGTTTTAAATAAACGAATTCAATATTAAAATTCATTAATATTCCAAATATAATATTTAAAATAAATAATTAAATAAGATATTTGACTGCCAAAAATACGGGATGTTACATTCTTCCCCCCTTAAAAATAATTTCGTCCTCGAAATTGCTAAGGTAAGAAAGAACGTTACTAACCCATTAATTTTCAAATCCAATTTATTTTAAATCAAAGACTAATTCAATATCGTAAATAAATATTTTCAAAAATATCGAAAATTTTCTTACACCTTAAATTTTGGAAAATTTTTGGTAGAGTCTCCCCTGCACGGAGGGACATCTGCAATATTGCAGGTTCAAGAAATATATACACCTCGACCAACAGGGTCGGAAAAATTCAAAAACCAAACTCAAAACCCAAATAAAAACCAAAATTTACATTTTCGCGGAGGCGTACCTTTTCGAGCGCTATTGGGCATATTTGCTCAGCGTATATGTGATTTACTCAATCAATATCAATCTGTCTAGCCATCTGGCACCTGTACTTAACTCAATTCATATATAAGTAACAGATATATGAAATTTTGAGATGATATTCCACTAATCAACTGGTATAACTACACCAATTACAAAATCAAACACACAAATTCATTCCTAAACACAGGTTTAAATTGTAAATTCAAATTCATAAACAGTTTCATTCCAGTTCAATTATACTGGGTTTTATTTACTTTAGTTTATAATTTATTCAACTTCATTAAATCATTGATTCATTTCATTCAAACAATCTTCCATCCAATAACAAACAATTCACACTTAGCAATCAATATACAACCAATCAACCAAATTAATTGAATTCACATTCAATATTAATATTTCATTTTGGTTTCATAGATTTGATTATTATTTATTAAATTTCCAATTTCTTTAATTTAATTCCAATATTGTTCTTCATTTAATTTCACTTAACAAAGTTAAGTTTCAATTCAATTTCCAATCCAGTTTGAATGTCATTCAAATAAATCAAACACAGTAATATCTCAATAATTTGATAAAATTATTTCTATACAAAAATATAATTTGGGTAAAATGATTTCATTTACCCTTATTTCAAAACAATACTGTATCCATTGTCAGTTCTATGCTTCTCAACACTTGAACCGATCAAAAACACAATACAAAACATTTGTATATAAAATTTACAATTACGCTCTCATATATATATATATATATATATATATATATATATATACACTCAGTCTCGATCTAGGGTATTACTAACCCCATCTCTATCGACTTACACCACAGAGCCAAGGTTATTACTAAACCAATAGCTATGATACCACTGTAACGACCCAAGGATTTTCGGCTCCGGGAATCGACATAAATACATATACCGTAACTCATACCGACCTTCCAAACACCGAAATCACTGGATAGTTATAGGAAAGAAATTAGAGGGTGAGATAAGAAAGAAAGAAATAGAAGAATAGAAGAAGAAGAAGAAGAAGAAGAAGAACCAACACAACATACCAGAGTCTCACATCGCAGGGAACAAAATGTAATACAGAAATAAAACTTTATTGAGAGCTTTTAAAATACTTACAATCATCAAACTACATCACACATCTGGACAGTTATAATAACCTGCCCTCATATACAACACACAGCGGAATAGTAGCTATATAATATCCTGCGTATGAACACCACCAGCGTGTCTCTTCACAGCATTCGATAACCTGAACCTGTATACCTCGGGCTAACCCGAGCATTTACAAAACACCGGGTTAGTCTGGTGAACCAGAGTGAGAGAAACACACCAAGTTTAAGGATACCACACAACCTGATTTTAAAGTTAAAATCTTTTCAAAGAAAAGGATAATCGTAAGACCAAATCCACACATAAATACAGACGGTTTTTACCTTACGATAACCCAAAACGTTTTTGAAATCAATATCTTTTCTAATATTATAATAACGTCTAAATACAAGTAAATGGCAATCTAGTGGAACGCTTGCATCTCACGCTCCACATATATAGTATACAATCAAAATCGCGGGCGCTTATTTTAGATTGGATTCCGACCTTGACAAGGTATGGGACCACCTGTCCATAGTGTATCTCTAGAGGCGAATACACTGGGTTCAACAAGAACGTCTTGCAACCCGGCCCTCACATGACCGACCACTCATTTCGCTTGAGTGTATCGAATGTATATCACCAACGGTTGGGCTCAACCCACCGTTTCCCGAAAAGGGACAACATCGATAGATTAAAGAAGCAAAAGGAATTTCTCTAGATAGGTGATTATACACCCTAATGGGAGCGACCCACATATTCATGCTGCCTGCCCGATTTTTGTCATTTACCGGGTGATGAGGCTTGAGGTTTAGATTTAACCTTTGAACACCTAGTCATCATTCACTTTGAATGCCACATCGTCAGATCCGTCAAATCACTAATTGACATCCACAAAAATACTCTGCAGCTGACAGAAGTACGTTTGTAAAAATCAATGTACATAACCGTCTGGAAATACTCTGTCAGACACTCGTCCATACAAGTCATCCAGGATCAGGATGAACCGAAGGTACTCTTCTACTGCATCCAATATAGGAATCACCCCACGGATCAGTAGCGAGAAGTCCTTGCAAATCCGTAGATTTCAACCACGACAGAACCACAGTTTATCTTTGGGAGCAAACCAAAGATTATTAGCAGTTCTTCCGTTTGATGAAGATCCATAGTCTTCAATGCTCCATGACGACCATCTTCTGATATCTTCACGTATTTGTTGGTCGGAATGGTTTTCGAATATAATTTCGATCCCGGTATTTCCGTACCAACAATCGTATTGGACAGGTTTGATAGTCGGTGATTTAACTACCAAAATATACAGTGTTTCAATCATGACAATCCAGTGAGTTTACTGGTTCAACATTCAGCATCAGTTGGCCTTTTAATTAAACAAATGTAAATTCAAACTCTTAAATTTCTCAATATTAATATATAGTTTTCTCACTTCTTATTTAACATAGATTATACTTTAAACAAATTCATCTTTTATATATATCCCGTTTTCTATTTTTCACTTTCAAAACATTTACCGCATAATTATCTAATACTGAAAAATCAATCAAATTATTTCTCATAAAACAATCGTTGAGAAATATTCTTAATTTCAATACTTGACAACAAAAACCCAATGCTTATTCTGGTAGAATAAAACTTCCCTTTATATTTCCTTTCGTCACCACTTTTTATTTTCCTTTTATTTGGAATCATCCTTATAATTATTTTTTTCTCCAAATTTTCACTAAACGATGCATTTTTATTCTTTAATGGAAATAATAAATTATTCCTAACCACTCTGCCATTACAACTAGTATCACCCTCAGATAATCCTGATGTCGTTCAAGTTGGGGTATTTTAATTACCTTTCAGACCTTGATCAACAAGGTTCATATTCTAAGATAAATACGAGTCGTAATCCAAACCCATATTGTATTCTAATATAAATTCCATTTAACTATTCGAATCAAAATACGGTTTCATATAACCTTCTTACTCTTGGAAATTCTCTTGCTCGGATATAACCACTATTTCTTAATTTAATAATTAAGTTATCCTTTATAAACACCCTTTTTAACCTCTACCTTTTTTTTTTAACCCATTTCATTTCATAATTCGGATTTGCTTATAAAATCTCACTTCCTTTACCAAATTTAGTTTCACCAATCCCTTTTTAAATCCTTTCGACCATTTCCCGCTCTGAAATTCATATTTTAATTCCCTACCTTTACACGATTACATTATTAATTAATGTTAATTTAAAATTAACGATATAACGCCTCATTGCTTCTATAAACCTTGTTTAAATCAATTCTGGTTTAGTCTAAACTCTTTTCATCTAAATTCCCCTTTTGATAAACTTTTATTCAAAATATATATTTCAAATCTATCTTTAGTTATAAATAAATTTTATAATTTTAGTTCTATCAATTCACCTGACGGTAATTCGATATAAATAAAATAATTTACTTTTAGGCCATTTACTGTCGATTACTTAACCAATACTGCCCATTGGTTAAAACAAAACACAGGTTGACTTGTCAATCAATGATCAATACTCAAATCCATTACCCAAACATAACAGTTCATATGATAATATGAAAATAAATAATATATTTGAGGAATCCGGTTGGATCCCTCCAACCTGTTCTTCCCTGTATACAAATGGTTATCTCAAATCAGATCATTCAATCACTTAACTAATAATAACGACCATCTAATTCAACCATAAGCAATTCAAACAATTCAACCAATTAAACACGTTTATTTTATAAACGTGACCAACAAGGTAAGTTACCTTTATTGGAACCAATCGTTAGAATAACGATTTGGTATTTCACTGAAATTAAACGACGATTTAATTTCATCAGTTAAATCAACAAATAAATATATAACTAGCAAACAGTCAAACATTGGCAAGCGGAGCACACAAAATAGAAACCCAATTTATATAAAATATAAATGGGACACTGAGTGAGTTTAACTCACCTTGGTTTTGTTTATTTCTGAAGCAGTTCCGTTACAGTTAAATTAAACAGTCTTTTAATTTAACTGTAATTTCCAACTGTCTTCACTTCTGTTCAGAACAGCTCGCGCCACGACTATAACGTAACTGGTTTCGTTAAATTCTGTTGACGAAATAAGAAGATATTTAAATTATAGCATACCCGATTTAATTAAAATTTATTAACCCTAACATATACTTAGTTAGGCTAATTACTATGTTTTCAGTATAAAAAGGGCGAACTTTGCTAATTTAGAAACCACGGATCCACCTTGTATGTTTCCACTTTAGTTGCCACGTACAGAATGAGATGTGCCAAATTAAACTCTTTTGATTAAACCTAATTAATTAAATTAAAGTATTCATTATGTTTTGAAACTTGTCGGCTCGAACGTTACCTTTTGTTCCTTGTTTAAGTGCCTGCTACCTTCTGCCTTGGATCCCCTTTCACCTTACTTCCGAATTAACTTTCTTTGGTCCAAAACACAAAGGACATGGACGACATTCTTCTTTCTTTTCTTTTCTCTTTATTTTATTTCTTCTTTGTTCTCTTTTCTGAGTAGAACGAAATCTCAGCCCTCCTCTCAATACCTTCCTCCCTCCACGCATTTCAGTTTCGCACCTTTTTTTTTAATAATTTGAAGGGCCCAGACCCATTCGTTCAGCCCATCCGCTCCTCAGTAGGAAGGATCACCTTCTTCTACATTTCCTACTTCAAATACTAGGCTACAGGCTCTCCCACGCAAGTCCACTTCCATACTTACATACCCCCGTCCACTCGTTCAAAGCTCCTGTCCATCTCATCTCGTTGTTCTTTTTTTTTAAACAAAAAAAAAAACAAAATGGAGAATTTCATGAGTTTTTTTATTATAGGAGAGTGGAGGAGAAGTTTGGTTCCTTGTATCGAAACAGAAGGGGAAGGTCCTATACATATAGTATGAGGGACCGTGGGGAGCAAGTTGTGGTGTACCGTGGAAAACAAGTTGTTGTGTATAGGTTTGTAGAAGCATGTTGAATAGCATGTGAATTTGCTTAAAGTAAGCACAAACAATTCAGACATACAGGGTATCTAGGTGTACTCCAAGGCCATGTGCGAATTCACATACTGTAGGGAACAGGGATGGTAGCTGAAAATTCGAAGACACAGGCACATGGGGTAGGCAGATCTGTTTTTAAAAATAGATTAGGCTTGCAGTGTAAGTAGGACAGCTATTCCTTGGTACACACGGTGTGTAGTGGATTGATGCGCACGAAATGGGAATTTAGGATGCAAGCAACCGGGAAAATTTGGGTACAAGGAATTTACAGTGCAAAGGATTTTACTAAATTAAGCATATACTAAACTTCACCGTGAAGTAATAAGCAAAATCAACTACATACGATTTCTGTTTTCTGATAAAAAAACTAATCTTAGTGTAAAAAGATATTCCGGACCCAATGGGACAAGTTTCGTCAGAAATCGAGGTTGTATGGAAAATTTTCCTTTATAAAACTGGAAATCAACACGCGTTTTATGTTTTCACGATCACCAGATAAATCGAATCAACTTGAAACTTAAATATCTTACAATAATTCTTCGATACGAACCCAACGGTACCAGTTTCGCCTCATTTTGAGATTGTTTCCTCGGTAGGCCATTTTTACGCGCACCGCAATGCCCTTTTTGACACCAAATTAGTCGGTCACCAAACATAACAAACTATATGCCTATCCTGACTCTAATCGACGATACGAACTCAACGAAACTAGTTTCGTGGCTTAATTCAATCGTCTGCTCAAGTTACGCTCAAATATCCCTTTATTAATTTAATTACGCGCTATATAAATTGATTGGGCATTTACGGCTACCGTGGTCACATACGACATCGGTTTGCCACGCCATTTAACACCGTAAAATAATTTAACGATACGGTTCCAATGAAACTAATTTTGTCGAAAATAGAGTTTGTTTGCAAAACGGCTATTTTAAAGGCCTATATTTTAATAACGATTTCCACAGCGACTATTTCAAAATTTGATTTGGCCATAACGACTAAATTATAACACAAAATCTGAATTTTCTCTTTCGCATGAAAATTATAATCAATACGGTTCTAACGTTTCTTGTTTCACAGAAATCCGACTCATATCGAATCCTGTATATTCAGTTGAAGTTCAAAACTCCATATTACGAACTGCACGCCATTTTCAAGCTCTATTTATAATTATAACGTTTAAACGTCGTTTTAAATAAACGAATTCAATATTAAAATTCATTAATATTCCAAATATAATATTTAAAATAAATAATTAAATAAGATATTTGACTGCCAAAAATACGGGATGTTACAGAGTTATTCTCATTGGATATTACTAATCCAATCTCTAATGAATTCTTTTGTTCGGTTCTAATGTGTCTTGTTCTCGAGCTCTGTAAACCAAAGCTCTGATACCAACTGAAACGACCCGAAATTCCCAGTAAGGAAAGCATGGATTGCTTTGAGAACAACACACACCAGAACACAAACTGAAGAACATTTTATTGCTGATTACAACAATTACACCAGAGTACAAGAATATAACTGAGTATGAACTTATAATATACATTGGAAATACAATAATATCAGAGTTTTAAATTACATTTAAATAGCAGCGGAAAAATAATACAAATATACAACTGGAAGGAATACACAGATACAGAGCTTTCCAAATACCGCTTCAGCTGTAAGCCCGGATCCTGTAAATATATCTGCAAAAAGCTACTCGACTGCCCGTGTGGAAAATATGGACACCCGAGTTTTCCAGTGAAACAAACTGCAGGTCAGTCATGGGACTGGTATGAGAAATCTAACTTAACTTATCTAATTAATATGGCTAATCACACGACCATGCCGCAAATGCGGAACGGGTTTACTCTATTGGATTGCCAGTGCATAAAATAAAGTAAAACGTTAAACAACGCAATGCTTTTTAGAAAAAATGAAACCATTATAAGACCCAAGTCCCATCACACAATGCAACGTAAACCGGAGGATAGGGTTTTACCTTATAATGGTCAAAAGATGCTTGATACGATAAAACGGATTTAATATAAGTGTGTATATATGGGTATATATATATATCTCAAAAACAATTTCAATCATAATGTATTAATCATAGGCGGCATAGTACCCCATCCTACTATGTCGCCATACTAGTTCTACAATCAAAACCGCAAGGTCGTATTGGAAATTGGATTTCCATCATGAGTCGAGGCTAGAGAGGAGCTCCTCACCGATTCGAGACACTCTAGCAAATGCCTCAGAATCACACCTATGGGCAACCCTTGGAGCGGTAGGGCCGGTCCCCTCCTATCGGCAGTGGATTGGTTATGCCTGAACACACGTTTCCCGGTTCCTTTGAACCTATAGTATGACCACTAACGGCCTATAAAAATCCGAGGCACCTCAAAATCCATCATCCACATAAGTAAAATGCCAGCCAGTTTAAGCACTGACACTAACACTAGCTAGAAAGAAACGTGTGCACTCCCTACGGTCCCTTCTCTCAATTTTGACTCATACCGGGGTGTGAGGCTTGCGAAGTCACGATATACACAAAGCTATGTCGTAATAGGCTATGCTTTGATCATCCCACAAGGCCCTGCTTTTCAACAAAAGCCTTGATCATTTGAATCTTAGCGTGCCACATTGACAATTCACGCCATGCGATCAATCACTATTAATATATACCAGGGTGTTAAGCAGAGAATAAATCCTCCACCACCAAACAAACATACATTAACAGATTCGATTTAATTCACATGGAACGAAATCCAATGTCAGACACGCATCCATTTACTAGCTTATGCTCTGGGTCTGAGTGAAAACCAAATCCGAACAATCAACAATAGTCCGGACGGCCAACACTGAGGCCCCTTCAAGGTAGCTACTCCCATAAGGTTCTCTATAGCAACACATCCATTCGATGTGAAGATCGTCGGTCTTCAACCACCGTCTTCATCTTCGACTCTTCGTCGTCGTAGTAATTATTCGGAATGGGTTAAACCCGGTCTTCCCTAATAACTCACGTATTTTTATAATTAAAAATCAAGTACTATAAAAATGCATCCAACGCCTCATTCCAATTTAGAATTATTCTTCTAATAAAATATTCGTATTATTCTATCAAAGAAAAATCCTTTAAATTTATTCTTAAATCTTCTTTTAAAGATTTATTAGAACCCAATTTGGTTTTAAATATCAAAAATCATTATTCAATGATTATTTAAATTTAAGAAATAAATCTTATCTTTAACTGGGTTAAAGAACTAATGTCATTTAAAACACCGTTCACTATAAACCCAAAATCGACTTCCATAGAATAGGGAATCTTCACAGAAATCAAATCAATATATAATCGTTATAAATTTCTGTATCCGACCAATAATATAAATGGAATACCGGCAAAGCCTCTTAAATTTCATATGTAGTATCGGTATTCTTTTACAGAAGTTTATCTCGGTTAATGTTAATTCGAATTCCATTCAATATTAAATTGGAAAACTTTACTTTTGGAAAATTCCCATTTAAATCTTAATAAAAGATTTATAAAATCAAAATCATATTTTCACTGTCAGTTGGATTAAAGAACAAATGTCACTTAGAAACATAGTTCACAATAAACCCAACTCACAATTCATCTTATTTCAATTACTAAATATAATTGAAAACTTTAATAATATAAATTAAAAGATTATTCTTTTCATATGGAGTTTTAAGAACAGTGTTATTTAAGACACTATTCACGATAAACCCAAAAATCCAACTTATTTAATTTTAACTCCAATTAAATATTAACAAATTGGAAAACTTCATTAAATCTAAGTTTAATGATTTACCTTAGTTAATAACTAGTTCATTTCAATAAAAATATTTTTCTAAAATAAATCTTTTTCCTAAAATATTCTATAAGACATTTTCTAAACTATTCTTTTTCTAGAATATCCTTTATTGGAATGTGACTCAATCAACAACCATATATTGCATGAAATCAACAATCATGATGAATAATTATCAAATATCCAAATAACAACCAAAGTGGAATTTATAACTGTGTGAGCATTAAAGTAAATAAATAACGCCCATCACAGACTGTCAATCCATCGATTGACAGATAACTAAATATTAGGATTAGTGTGTGTCCAATATCATCCCAATACCCGTGTGGGGTTTCATCCATCAAACAAATAATAAATTATTTGTGCACTTGGGCGATGTGTGGAAATTATCGTCCCAATCACATAAACAAGTCGGAACTTGTAAATGGAAGTGTAATATACAATATATAACATGACGATATAAATGTCTCTTTCTATTGTATACAACTTTATTTCAATGAACGAATGAAAGTAATAACTTTGTCTTTATTGACAATTTCTATTTTGTCAATTCTAATTCAACCAAAAATTGTTATTTTGTTTTGGCAATTCAAAGGTGACAAAAATGAAAATTTTTGTTTTTGACCAATCTAATGCGACAAAATTACTATAAAAATATATTATTAAAGTTTATATTCTTTTCAATGAACAATATTACCATAAGAAAGGTGTTCTTTATTTTCTAGTCTTTTTATTGCAACAAAATGACAATAAAAATATAATCTTTTGATTCTAGTCTTTTTAATGCAATCTAAACTACATTAAAAATGTAATTTTTAATGTACAATCTTTTTTTATTGTTTCTAATTTAAAAGTAAAAATGATACTTTTAATCCTATTCTCTTATTTTCATCTAAAGTGTAAATAAAAATATAACTTCTTAAACTACGTTTTTATTTGCATCTAAAATGCAAATAAAAATGTAACACTTTTAAACTATGTTTATTTGCATCAAAGAATGCAAATAAAAATACAACTTTTAATAGGATATTTATTTGTACCTTAATTACAAATAAAAACATAACCTTTTTACGTACAAAAAAGGTTTATTTTCATCTAATTCTTTTTAATGTATGAAGATGAGTAATTTGGTTTTAGTCTTTTAAAATGACCAAAATGAGTAATTTGTTCACATAACATATTAAATGTTTACATGACAAATAAAAGAATAATTTATTCATATACATTTTTCCATGTATTCTAATGACAATAAAAAAAAATTATTTGTATACAAATTCCAAGTTTCAAGTGACAAATAAAAAGTGAATTTTTTCTGTATGACCAATTCTAAGTGTAAAATGACATTTATAAATATAAACATTAATAACCATACTTTTTATTGTAGCAAATCGGAAAAAAATACCAAATCTCCTATTCCAAATCTTATTATTGTATCTAACTTAAAAAATAAAATGTTACTTTAAATCCATACTTTTCATTTCATATAAAATGGTTGACCAAAAATGACTCTTTTTATATTTCATATAAAATGTTTGACCAAAATGACTCTTTTAATTAACGTACAAATTCTAACATACATTAATGACAATAGAAATGTATTCATATACTTCAATTCTTTTATTGTACTAAATTGACAACAAAAATGTATTCTTTGATTTCAACTCTTTTATTTAGTCAAAAATGTGAATTTTGTCTAAATCCCATTCTTTTAACGAAAATGTATATTTTTGTTTCATGCTGATTTACTTCTAGATTACCAATAAAATGTAACTTTTTATTTCAAGTTTTATTTGCATCAAGGAATGCAAAATAAAATTTCAACTTTTCAATTCTTGTTTATTTACATCAAGAAATGTAAATAAAAAGATGTAACTTTTAATTTCTAGTTTTATTTACATCAGGGAATGTAAATAAAAGATCAACTTTTTATATTCTAATTTTATTAAAATAAAAATAAATCTTTTATCCCTACTAACATGTTTTAAACATAAATGTAAATCTTATTTACAACTAGCATGTTCTAATACAAATGTGATTTTTATTTCACTGATCATGTTTCAACCAAAAATGGTGATTTCTATTTCACTAACCAAGTTTTAACAAAAATGTGAATTAATTTGTATCATCTAAATGATTTGACACAAGTGGTTTATTTTTTATCATCTAAATGGTTTTACAAAAATAATATAATTGGTTTCAACCCTTAAAATTTGGCGAAGGTGACATTTTGATCAAATGCAACATTTTATACTAAATGGTTATTTTCATGTAGCATTTGATAATAAAAATGTTATAATTTTTCGTTTCAATCATCATGTTTCTATTTACATAAGAAATGTAGATAAAAAGGTTCTTAATAATTCGAAGATTTATTCATATCTATAATGTAAATAAAATAAATCCTTTTTAATAATCATATTTTTGTTTACACCTAACATGTAAATGAAATGTCTCTTTTACAATAATGTTCTTTTATTTACAACTAAATTGTAAATAAAAATGTCGTTTTCTATAATCATGTTTTACTTACACTATATATGTAAATAAAAATGTCCTTTTTAAATCAGGTTTTATTTACCCAAAATATGTGAATAAAAATGTCCTTTTCTATTTAACAAAATGAATATTTGTTTTTCACTTTTTCTAATTAACAAAATAAATATTTTGTTTTCACTTTTCAATTTAACATAAATGGTAATCATATTTTGTTACTTTCAATTTAACACAAATGATAATCTTATTTTGAATTTACATGTTTTGACAAAAATTGTTATTTTATTTCAATTAACAAGTTTTGACTAAAAGTGTTATTTTTACTTTAACTAACAAGTTATACAAAATAACTTGTTTTTATTTCACTAATCATGTTTTGTCAAATCTCTACTTTTATCATGTTTTTCTTTATATATATAAATTAAAAATATAGTTTTTATTTTATACACAATCCTTGGCACACACGAATATAACATATTCTGTATATACTATAATATATGATTTTATCATATACACCAAATTCTAACAAACATAGATACACAGTCACAATTACAGCACAATCAACATTTAAACAAATATATACATACAACATGAATTTCATACTGAATGAATACAATAGAATAAATAATTAATTTTAATAAAAAAATAGAAATCTCACCGTGCTTTTAATTCAGAATAATTCGGATCTGAAATTCCTCTGAATTCTGACTTGCCCCATTTCAGTCCTAGTCTATCTCGTTGTGTAGATCTCTGAAAGACGATTCCAATGGATCTTTGTTTGCTAAATTCTGATATCATATGAACGACTTATGAATTTTTAAACTTTAATTACAATTTAAATTTATTAAAATATAATTAAACCTTAATTACTTTATAATCCATCATCTTCATCTTCTCTGTAACCAAGGCCATGTTTAAACCCATATCATCGCCTTCTAGGTTTTGAATTCCAGATCACTTCGAGCCCCCGTCCTCCAATCAGACGCTGCCACGTCCAAGCTCCCCTCGTCCCCGACAACCGCCGTGACCAGCCCCGTACTCACCGCCCCCTGGTGTCCCAAAATTGAGGCTAAAGTCGTCGGCCTCTGAACGAAATTCCAACCACCAGCGTTGTCGAGACCCCATCCTAACCGTATGGATTGAAAGACCTTGAAATTCTCTTCAAATTTTTTTTTTGAATTAGGTCTTAATTCGAATGTATTATGAAGAAATTAAAGGTGGAAGTTTGGAGCGCGTCGGCCATAGAAAAGGAGGATGGTGGCTATAGGCTTTGGGATATTAGGGTTATGGTATATACAGTGTATTTATACTGTATCTTATATTTATTTAATTATTTAAGTCAAGAAATTTCTTTTAGCCCATACGGACTCCAATTCAAACCCAAGGAGTGTCGCCCCTAGCTAATAACCCACATCTCGGACACAATGGAATAGGTTTCGTAACCCAATTCGGTTGTTACGATATGGTTTTCTTTAAATTTAATTATAAATCATTAAATTATTAAATTATTAAATTCAAACGTACATTTGAAATCACCGGGGCCACATACGGACTCTAGAAATTACAGAAAAATTATTTTTAATTATGTTTTGATGATACGGTTCTAACAAAACTAATTTCGTCAGATTCTGAGACTGTTTGAAAAATGGCCTTTTTCAAGTCGATTAAATTTGACTGAAACAGTCAAAACACATTTTCTTCTACCACACTCACATATTAATTCGAAAAATTATAAAAATTGAAACTTAGCAATAATTTGACATTCCGGTTCCAACAAAAGTGGTTTCGTCGAAAACCGAGGTCATTTGATAAATGGCTATTTTCAAGGCCAATATATTTAATTAAAATATATATAAATTCTACAGCGTCTTTTCTAAATTTTAAACTGGAAATAACATTCAAATTATAAAGTGAAATTTCAGTTTTTCAGATTCGTTAGAAAGGTATGATCAAACAGATTTAAATATTTCTTGTTTCACTCAATTCTGATTTAAAATGAATCCTGTACAGTCCGTCAAAGTTCAAATTCAAATTTTCAAACTGCAACGCTGTTTTAAATTCCTTTTGTAATTAAATTGAATTTATTTGTTTTAAAATAAATTTTTAGTCGTTCTTGGTTAAAATAAATTATTTTATATATTAAAATCCATTAAAATTTCTAAAATAAAATTTTTAAATTGGCCCCAAAATTCCGGGTTGTTACATAACTAAAACAGTTATTAAAAGTTTGTTTATTTAAAATAAGATAATATCACGGGACCATGTCGTATGACACGGAATGGGTTTACTCCATATGAATACTACTTTAAAACATAAAATAACGCAATGCTTTTGAAAAATAAACCTATTATATGACTCAGGTCCCATTACACAATGCAACGCAAGCTGGAGGATAGAGTTTTACCTTACAATAGCCAAACAAGCTTGATATGCAATAAAACAGATATCTTTGATATTATTATAAATGCATAGTGTCAAAAACAACTTCGAATATTAATGTATCAATCATGGACGACATAGGTACCATATATTATGTCGCCATCTAGGTTTACAACTAAAACCGCACGATGTCATATTGGAAATTGGATTCCCGTCATGAGTCAAGGCAAGGGATGTCTCCTCACCTATTTCTAGACACTCTAACAAATGCCTCAGGATCACACCTATGGGCAACCCTTGGACCTTCAGAGTCGGTCCACACCTAATGTTTGTGGATTAGTTATTCCTGAACAATACGTTTCCCATTCCTATCGGACCTGTCACCTGGTCATTGTCGACCAATCATATCTGAGGCGCCTCACAATCTATTAACACATAAGTAAAAATGTCTATGCTCCATAACAAGACACCATTTCTAGCTAGAAGAAACGCATGCACTCCCTGCAGTCGCTATCCCGTTTTTGATTCATACCAGGATGTGAGGCTCGCGAATCAACGCTATACACAAAGCTATGCTATATTAAAGTCATGCTTTGATCATCTTTTCAACAATATCCTTGACCATTACATCACATCCTGCCACATTGTCAGTTCATACCATACAACTGATGTCTACTGATATATATAACCTCTGAGCTCGTACGTCTCAGAGAAGGGTGTTAAGTAAGATAATAAATTCTCTGCCACCAAACAGATATATATTTAGTAGAGATCAATTAATATAGCATAAAATGCAATGTCAGCCACACAATCAATTTGCAAGTTCTTTCTGGGTCTGAACGAAACCAGAGGCACCTTATTCCTCGTCCCCATAAGTCCAACGCAGGAGAGTGGTCCTTGCATATTCGATCAATCTCCAAGTACGTCTGGACGACCACCATTTATTACCTCGCCTTGGGTGTACCGCCCAATCGAGACATTAGAAACCATCCATTCCATGTGAAGATCTCTGGTCTTCAACCACCATCTTCATCGTCGATTTTTAAACGTCGTAACAGTTATTCAGGATGAGTTAAACCCGGTCATTTCGAATAATTCGCGTATCTTGTAATCAAATAATATAAAATCATACCATGTGCCTCATTCCAATCCATAATATTCTTGGAAAACATTTCAAAAGATTTTATTATATCTTTTCACAATTTAGACCAAATTAAGGTTTATAACACTAGTCTGGATTATCGAGTCTTACCAAAGTAATCATCTATTTTATTCCCAATCCCAACCTATTTACCCCATGAAGCAAAACTGGTGGTACTCCATATTTAATCTCATAGTGTTATCAGTAAATTTAATTACCATTTACTGTTTAGACCTAATTAAAGATTTAACTATCGCATGGAGTAAAACTGGTGGTACTCCATTCTCACGCACCTCTCGTGTTTGATAAATTTAATTATCCCATTCACATTTCAACCTAGTTAAAGATTCACTAGAACAAACTTTAGTTCAGTTTTAATCTCAAAAATCATTATTTAATGATTATTCAACCTTTGGAAATTAATCTTGCCTTTACTTGGGTTAAAGAACAAATGTCATGTAAAAACACCATTCATATTAAACCTGAAATCATCTTACAATTAATATGGAATCCTGACGGAAATCTGAACAATTTATAATCGATATAAATTTCCGTATCTGACCAATACTATAAGTGGAATAACGACAAATCATTTTAAATTCCATAAATAGTAATCGCCTTCATTCACAGAAACTCATCTTGATTATTATTAATCGAATTCCACTCAATTCCAATTTAATTAAATAGATTAGGAAACTTCTCTAAACCTCAATTAAAAGATTTATCCCTTTCATAGCTAGGTTTTAAGAACAGTATTATTTAAGATACCATTCACGACAAACCCAAAATCCAATTTGATATTAAACATAAGCTTTAGATGGAAATTATACCGACATACACTCAATAAGCAAATTATGATACTAACAGATATCGCTTTGGAATAACGATATCAATATCTTCCAAATTCCTCAACAATATCTGTATAATCATGGAATCCAATATCGAAAATATCCGAAGATAATTCCATTCAAATCCATTCCAATATATATATATATATATATATATATATATATATATATATTGGAAACTTCTGGTTATATTAAAATCATTTACAAATATAATTTATTAATTTCAAATCATTGGACTTCTAAGCTAGTTGATAACTAGTTCATTTAGATACAAATATCTTTTATCTTTTCAAAACATAGAATTTTTTATCTAAAATTCTTTCCAAATCATTTATTATGATTTGACATAATTGATTTATATTTTTATTAGTTTTATTAAAGCTCCTATAGTTGGTTTCCAATTGGCTACCGTACTACATCCATAGTGACCTTTTCCAAAATGGATTTAGACAAAAGTAAAAACCTAACCATTGAATTTCAAAAATTCTCATTTTATTGAAAATCTCATTTCATTACGGTTCCAAATCCAGGAGAATCCGACGGTCAAATCTCCCGGTACATTAATTCGATGTTATGGGTTGACGTTCATGAACTGTCACTGAGCGACGTGTTCTATTCAAGTTCGAATTCGATTTATAATTTTAATTATAAATCAAAACGCTTCAAAACCATTATAATATATTATATATATATATATATTCATCTTTGAAAACTTGTTTCATTTGTTTACCTTTAAAATTGCACATTTCATTGCTTGGTTAGTATTAATATTTTTGTGTCCATCCAAAATTGGACATCAAAACCAAACTTTAATATTTTTGTGTCCATCCAAAATCAGACATCAAAACTAAACTTTAAATGCTAACAGAATATTATATTAAATTATTCGTTTAATTCTGGATCAAAATGAGATTCAATCAATTAGCATATAATTTCAGTTATATGGATTTCATACATCACAAGTATTCAATAATAGTTATAAACAACTATTAAACATCTAATTCACATCCAAAGTGCACTTACATCCATATAAGCCTTAAATAATTATGTAACGCTTATATTGGTCTATCAATCAACTGCTTAACATTAGTCTAAATACTTGGGATTAGTGTAAATCAAATATCATCCCAATACGCGTGTGTGTTTTTCAAACAATAATTAATTAATTAGTTATTCCATTACAAATGAGTGAACATAAACAAGCCGTTCGACTTGTAAATGGATTTTTAATCCAATTTCAACTACCATAAATAATTTAACATCGTTTTAAGCATGTTAATTATTTCAAATTCACATTCACAACAAAACATAAATATTCATCCAATGCCATTTAAGGTGCCACAAAGTGCCCATCCACATTGTTTGAAATACGAGTGTCGTATGTTCAAATAATGCTTCTAATAACAAATAAACTTAGTGAATAGTTCATGTGTTGAACTCAAAAGATATCGCACGTAACAGATAAAAATCCACATAGTTAATTAACATGTTTCCAATTATAAAAATAAATAACTATCCAAAATATTTGAGTGAGAGAGTTCTCATATTGGTTGTTTGTCGCTAAACATCGCCAAACGATCGATTGATCGAATATGACATTTTCCTCCACCAAAAATTGAGATGAGCTCCAAATCCATCCATATCAATTTCTTGCAAATATCTCATTGACATGGTTCCAACGCATCTTGAATCGCTGGATTTCGAGTTCGTATGGAAAAGTTATGATTTTTACAAGTTTGCGTATATACTTAAATCAGACATTTAACAACTTATTTACGATTTCACTATGCAAACTAAATATATTAAGCGATAAACTCTCACCTCAAGCATCGAACAACTATACACTTTACCATCGGTGCTCCATGCGCTTACTATGAGCCAAAGATCTTGCCTTTTCTCCGCAATTCAACCCCAAACTTCACCACAACGCTTGTACGCACGCACACTCGAGTTCTAGGGTATAAAGTTGCAAATTTTAAGGGTTTGGAGGCTCGTAGGGGAAAATGGGGCCTACTGGGCTCGCTATCCAACAGGGGATGATGTGGCGTAGGGCTGTTAGAAGGCTGCGGGGTCCAACGTAGTGATATGGGGGCCACACGAGATGGTTGGTAGTGGTAGAAGTGGTGTAAGGTGCTAAAGGAGGCACCTTTGCTCACTAAAGAGGAGATCTAAGGGGTTTTCAAGGGGGAGGAGATCTGCGGGCCCATGGCCAGCCTAGTGGGGGAGTCTGTTGAAGTGGCATAGCAGTGGGTGGAGATGGTTGCGGCCTCATAGGGCGGCGGTGGGTGATGAAAGGAGGAGGGATGGAGAGGGAAGCCACCATTAATTAGTTTTTATGCTTTGAAATTGTGATTTGAAAAATGGAAGAAAACATTTAGCTAATTAACCTTAACTAGCTCTCATCTTGTCATGGAAGCATAAAATGAAGGGGAAGATGCCAAGTGGAGGGGAGAGGGGGTTGTTTGTTTAATTTTAATTGGTTAACAACTATTTACGATTTGACTTATTGTGACAATGTATTAATTTAACATTGCAAATTTCGTTCTAGTCTCACAGTCAAACGTTAACTCCAAAAATTACGAAATTTGAAATATCGCTATGTTATGGAATTACGGTTCCAATGAATCTTACCGCATCTAATTTGGAGACCGTTGGCAAAATGGCCTTACTTTCAGCTTAAGCTGAAAACTGACTAAAATTTCAGCTTACATCTATATGTCGTTCTCCCACATACGAACTCTGTTGAACTTGAAATTTTGGATTCTACCATATTTTGACATTCCGGATCCAATAAAAGTTGTTTCGTTGGATTCCGAGATATTCTTAAAAATATTCCTTTTTCAAGTAATCGATATAGCTTTAAAATATCAATTTCCAAAATCTAAGCATTTAAGTTGATTTATAAATTTTAATGACCTTGTTTTAAGCCAAATAAAACATGAAAACAAAATTTAAAATTATTCTAAAATTTTATCGAGAAAAAGTTAGCAATTTATATTCAAAATTCATTAAATAGATTAAATTCAAATTTAAAACTGGTTCCAAAATTTCGGGTTTTTATAATCTCCCTCACTTATAACTTTTTCGTCCTCGGAAACGGAACGGAGCTGAAAATCATTTAACAAACCAACTCAACTTTCATTCTAGCTTGAGTTCTTCAACTTTTCAGTTTCTAAGAACTTTGAAATTTCCCTGAAATTTGGCTAACACCTTAAATTTCTGAAAAAATTCACCATAACCTCCTTTGTATGGTTTGATCTGAACAAATATTTATAGCATTATTAGGCACTCAATAAATCAATATAAATCATACAAAGAAATTGTGACTATCTAGACTCAAAGGATATGTGTGAAAAATCATCCTTTGACCCGTCAATGGGATTTAGTCATGATCCATGTGTCATATCTAAATACAAGAGAAATGTGTATTTTTTGTCATCTTAAGACTTGTGTAGGGTTTGTTATTAAATCCAGCAAATTTAGTTATATGTTTATTAAGTCCATAATCAATCCTCAGTTTAACATATAGTTCAGTCCTCGCTATACAAGCATCAAACTAGTGTATGCTCATATGGTAATCAAAACCTCATCATATAAGCACCAAATAATTGTATGCTTATATGGAATATGCTATGCAGTCCTCGCTATATGCTATGCGGTGTAGTCCATACCTGTTTACTATCCTATGGTGTATGTTTAATTTCACACAGGAATCCATCACAGTGCATCCAATTCACTCACAACAATGTGATAATAAAATTGCGCAACCAACTAAATAAGGTGCAACCTGTTTGTCAGGAACGCAATTTATTTCTTTACTCTGCTTCAAATCAATAAACTGCTTAACAAATATATGCATATATGTGTCTAATTCGAACTAATTTTCAATTCAGTTCTACACTAAATTTGATGTGATTTCCTTTCATTTTCAAATTGGTTTCATCATTCCAATATTTTATTAGTTAAATTAATAATCACACATCACAACCAACAATCAATTGGTTAATTTGCTTTTCAAATATATAACTTTTATATACTTAAAATCATATTTTCAATGACAAATCACAAATAATAAATTCTGACTAAGTTGGTTCTCACACCAGTTAATAGGAATCATATAGATATCCTACTTTCGAAACTTGAATATAAGTACTGATGATGATGCATCATCATCAGAATTATCCCCGGGCGACTAGAGTGTGATTCTATATCTACCCAGTATATTTGATACTTCAGATATACGTTAATTACGTGTATATTCAAAATCTTTTTATACTCAACAGTCTAAAATCAATATCAAATGAAATATTCAAATTCTTATAGTAGGATATAATTTTCAGAACCAAATTCGTTTTTATAAATAACACTCTTCCAACTCATTCTAGGGAATTACTAACCTTATCTCTAACGAGTTTCTCATTCTAGGATCCTACTAATCCTATATTTAATGAGTATTTTTAAATAGAATGTTATTAATTCTATCTCTGAAGAATTCTTTCATTTGGTTCTAATGTGTCTTGTTCTCGAGCTTTGTAAACCAAAGCTTTGATACCACCTTGTTACTCCCCGAAATCACTCGTTCTCTGAAGATACGGAAATACACGGATTGTATGAGAACACAACGCATCAGAACATTGAACAATAGAACATTTCATTGTTATTACAACAATTTTACATCAGAGTACGAATAAATATTACACAGCGGAAATACAAATATCAGAGAATAAAATACATAGCAGTGGAAATAAAAATGCATAAATACAATGCACAGCGGAAAAATACATCAACTAACAAAAGGGAAAGAAATACACGGATACAAGGCTTTCCGAATATAGCTGCAGTTGTAAACTAGATCCTGTTAAATAAATATTTGCAAACTCAAAACTACTAGCTGCCCATGTGGAAAATATGGGCACCCAGAGTTTAGGTGAAAAATGATAAACTCCAGGTCAGTCATGGGACTGGTGTGAGAACTAAAACAATTATTAAAACTTTATTTATTTAAAATAAGGTAATATCACGGGACCACGCCGTATGACACATAACAGGTTTACTCCACATGAATACTAGTTTAAAACATAAAACTAAACAATGCTTTTTGAAAAATAAAGCTATTATAAGACTCATGTCTCATCACACAATGCAACGTAAGCCGAAGGATAGAGTATTACCTTATAATAGCCAAACATGCTTGATATGCTTTAAAACAAATATCTTTGATATTATTATAAGTGCAAAGTGTCAAAAACAACTTTGAATATAAATGTATCAATCATAGACGGAGTAAGTACCATATATTATGTCTATATATAGGTTTACAACTAAAATCGCACGACATCGAATTGGAAATTAGATTTCCATCATGATTCAAGGCAAGGGATGTGTCCTCGCCATTTTCGAGACAATCTAGAAAATGCCTCAGGATTACACCTATGGGCAACCCTTGGATCTTCAAGGCCGATCCACACCTAATGTTAGTGGATTAGTTATTCCTAAGCAACATGTTAACCAGTCCTATCGAACCTGTCACTTGGAAATTGTCGACCAATCATATTCAAGGCGCCTTGCAGTCCATCAACCACATAAGTAAAAATGTTTGGGCTCCATACCATGAGACCACTTCCAGCTAGAAAGAAATGCATGGACTCCCTACAGTCACTATCCCATTTTTGACTCATATCAGGGTGTAAGGCTCGCAAATAAACACTATACGCAAAGCTATGCAATATTAACGTCGTGCTTTGATCATCAACCACAAGATTCTGCTTATTAACAAAAGCCTTGATCAATGCATCACAACATGCCACATTGTCAGTTCATACCATACAACTGATGTCTACCGATATATAACCTCTGAGCTTATACGTCTCAAACAAGGGTGTTAAGAAAGAGAATAAATTCTCCACCACCAAATAGATATATATTTAGTAGAGATCAATTAATATAGCACAAAATACAATGTCAGGCATACAATCCATCTGCAAGTTCGTTCCGGGTATGAAAGAAACCAGAGGCACCTTATTCCTCGTCCCATATGTCCAATACATAAGAGAGGTTATCCCATATCCGGTCGTTCTCCAAGTACGTCTAGATGACCACCATTTATTACCTCGTCTTAGGTGTACCACCCAATCGAGACATTGGTAATCATCCATTCGATGTGAAGATCTCCGGTCTTCAACCACCGTCTTTATCGTTGATTTTTAATCGTTGTAACAGTTATTCAGAATGGGTTAAACCCAACCTTTTCAAATAATTCGTGTATCTTATAATCAAGTGGTATAAAAACACATCATATGCCTCATTCCAATCCAGAATATTCTTTTATTCAAATATTCTTGCAAAACATTTCAAAAGATTTTATTATATCTTTTCACAACTTAGACCAAATTTAGGTTTATAACACTGGTCGGGATTATGGAGTCTTACCGAAGTAATCATTTATTTATTCCCAATCCCAACCTATTTATCCCATGGAGCAAAACTGGTGGTACTGCATATTTAACTTGTAATGACCCACATTTTTCAGCGGTATAATAATTTAATTATTTAATTATTAAATTAGTGATTTAGAAATTCAATGGTCGTTTAATTAAATAATGGTAAATATTTAATTAAAATAATAAATTAAATAATATATTTAATTCTGAAATAATCAGGATTGGCTGAAATGGCGATATGGTGTGAACTGGATCATCTGTGATATTTAATTCAGTTTAAAATTGATTTAGAATAACAAATATATTATTTAAACGACAGTTTGAACGTATAATTATATTATAATACAAATCGAGCTCGAAATGGCGCTGCAGTTCGTTATTTGGTGATTTGAACTTCAATTGAATATACAGAAGCCGTTTTAACTCGGATTTCTGTGAAATAAGAAACGTTAGGAGCTGGTGAAGTATATTTTTCTAATGGAAGAGAAAAATCGGGATTTCGTCGTGTAGATTTTGATTTATGTCCAAATCAAATTTTAGAAAAGTCGTTGTGGAATTCCTTTATAATTTATAAAGGAATTATTTATATTTTAAAAAGGAATTTCATTATAAATCGAATATCGATTTAATCGGGATTTGAAATATCGAGTTAGAAATTCATATAGGAATATTCTAGAGCTGTATGATATTCTGCTGTGAATATGTGCGATAATATTTATTTTTTTAGCTTTAAATTTAAATGTTTTTAAATATATTTATAAATTTTAAAAGGGTTATTTAGAGCTTTAAAAATAGCCAGTTTTGCAAACGACCTCAGAATTCAACGAAACTAATTTTGTTGGATCCGCAATGTCAAATTATTGTTAGATTTCAATTTCCGTGATTTTTAGAGTCAGTATGTGGCCGTACGGTTTTTAGAGTGAAAAACAGTCGATATTTTGACAGTTAAAAATACGCTGTGTGAGAAAACAGAGTCGGAATTCGACGAAACCAGTTTCGTTGGGACCATAATGCCGAACTCTAGCTGCATGTCCAATTTCGTGATTTTAAGGTATCATATGTGGTCACAGGAATTTTTAAAGACGAATACAAACAGCGTTAAGTTAAATATTAACTAAATAATCGAATATAAAAATATTATTTCTCCTCCTATAAATAATCCTTAACATCTCAACCCTAACTTTTCATTTCACTTTTCCGCCGCATCTCTTTTCTTCTGGAAATCTTCAAAACGTGAAATCCTCCTTTCAAAAATCGATATAAAATCGAATCAAATTCCTAAAATCTCGAAATGAACTTCGTTGGATTCGGTATCAAGAGAGCTTTATCTCGGTAGTCTTCGATTTGCGTGCGGTAATGCTTGGCAGATCTCGAGTTTTGTCCAGAGCGAGCTAGGACTTCGATCTTTGGATCGAGACAAGCATCAGTTGACGGTTTTGTTGTTATTGTGGGATCTGTTGTGAGATCGAGGAGGAGTGGGAGTTGGGATCTTGTTAAGAGGGAGGCTGGGGTTTTTCCGCAGATGTTCAAACGATAATTGGGAAGGAGGAGGTATCGGTGAACTCGGCGTAATGGAGTTCGAACCAAATACTGAAGAACGGAAGTGTAGATGGGCGTGCGAGTTGCAGTTTGATGGAACGAGGAGGATGAGGAGTACATAGTGATGGTAACAAAAGGGGTCGGCCATGGTTTAGTGAGAAGGGCTGCGTGTGTTTAACGGTGAAGAGGAGGGGGAGTATGGGGTTGTCTGGTTTTGCTGGAAGGAAGATGTATATGGGTTCTGTGTTGAGAAGGGGGGAGCGACGTACTGGAGTGTGTTGAATACAGGAAGGGGCATGTTGGGATGGAGAGTGGTTTGTTTTTGGGTGTTGATGGCTATTAAATGCTGAAATGGTGTACAGGGGTATGAAGGAAGGAGTGAACATTTATGTATAAGTTTTGTGGAAGGAAGTAATGCACAGATGTGCAGTTTTGTGATAGGAAGCGAGAAGGGTATGGCGCGAGTGCCTTGCTGAAGTTCTCCTTAGACATGTACTTTGTTTCCAAATTTTTGTTGAGTAAAGATTGGAAATTTCTGTTGTGAAGGGTTCGAAGGGACTGCAGAAGAAAGGAGATGCTGGGAAATGGTTGGTGCGTGTACTGAAATTGACGTAGGAAGTAACGTGAAGGATGTATGAGGTGAGGAGGTCTTGACGGGGTTGAGAAAGGGTAGAAATCAAAAGCGGGTATGGGCTTGTGAACTTGGACGGGCCGACGATGTTTGAGTGGGTGAGGCCCGAATTCAAATTAATTTAAGTCAATTTAAATTAAGTATTGTATAAGTTTGTTAATATTATAACAAGCATAATTATCTCATCTTATATCAGAATCATACGAAGTCGATAACATTGGAATCGTAACGATGATATAAACGTTGTAGAACTGATTTGGAATGGAGTGGAGCTCGTCACAATTTATAGCGAAATAAATTGTATGATCAGAATCAACAACCGTTAATCGTTATTTAACGATCAACGGACAATGTGAGTAAAACTCACCAACTCTGAACAGTTATATATTTATAACGTACTTTTAGAACTGTTGGATATTGATTGACTGTTGTGTGTAGATTGGTTGATTGAACTACTAGTCAGTTAGTTGAAATTATATATATATATATATATATATATATATATATATATAAACCGTTTTCATATATTGTGATATAGAATGTGATGTATATATGTTATGGGTTATGCGTGTTAGAATGATATTGATCATTTGTTATTCGATATTTTAAATATCATAAGAAACCCTGGGATGTAAAAAGGAATATTTCAATGTATATTGAAATAAAGGAATTTTATAAAATCAACTGATTTTATAAAAGGAAATAAACTTGAAAATAAAGCATTTATAAAATCATAGGATATTATAAAGGAGGATATTTGTTTAGAAAATAAATAGGATATTATAAAAAGGGAAACGTTATTAAAAGGGAATCTGTATAAGTGGAGAAACGTTGTTAAAGGACATTTTTTTTAAAAGTGAAGAACCGTTACTAAAAGTAAATCTTTATAAATGGATAAACGTTATTAAAAGGAATAATCGAATATTAGTTATTCGAATAAGAGTTAATCAAATAGAGTTAAAACAATATTAGAAACTGACTAGATATTAGTTAAGTCGAATGGTTTTCTGAGTGTGGATCTGATGTTGGTTTCGGCCTTCGGGATTTATACTTAGAGAATTGTTCTCTTACTAGTTACAGTTAGGGACTGATGGTTGTGGAAGAATAGTGATTTGTAAATAAGCAGATGGAAATGTTTTCCAGTGTTAATAACGTATATTTTCTAAACATAGAAAATGAGGATATATATATATATATATATATATATATATATATATATATATATATATGATGATTGGATCGTAGTTCCATTTGGAATTAAGATCGTTGTGTGAACACCGAGATGTTTTTCTTTGATAGTTAACTCACCGACTATCGAAGTTTTTTTTACCATTTTAGCGTTGTTAATATGGAGAGACCGGTGGGATTAATATCCAAAGAACCACTCCGTATTGGCATAAGCGTTGTGAATATGCCAAAGAAAATTGAAGACAGAGTAAAGTGCAAGGGCTGTTGTATAAGTCTTAGATAACAGTGACTAAGATGGATGTACTGAATAGTGCCTTCGGTTTCGTTCAATCCCTGAACGAACGTAAATGGATGAATGTCTGACAAAGTTTTTCTAATGATCGAATGGATTGGTCTGTATAAATATATATGGTTGCAATGGATTTATTCCCTTAGCATAACATCCAGAATATTTGTGTAAACCAATTAATGATTAACGGATTTGATAATGTGGCATTCAAAGTGATCGTGTTATCAATGAATGGAAAGTAATCGTAACCTCTGGCCTCAACAACCAGGAAATGACAAAAGTCGGGCAGGTAGCATGGCTAAGTCGGTCGCACCGAAGTAGGGTGTATAATCACCTATCTAGAGAATATTCATTTGCTTCTTTAATCTATCAATGTTGTCCCATATATATATATATATATATATATATATATATATATATATATATATATATATACGGGAAACGGTTGCTGATCCCAACCGTTGGTGGTGTACATTCGATACACTCAAGCGAAATGAGTGGTCGGTCATGTGTGGCTGAGTTGCAAGATGTTCTTGTTGAACTCCAGTGTATCTTTCCTAGAGTACACTGATCGGAAGGTGGTTCCATACCTTGTCATAGTTGGAAATCCATTACCCAATACGTGCTTGCTGTTTTGATTGTATACTATATATGTAGAACGTGAGATGAAAGCGTTTCTGCTAGATGATTATTATATTGTGGTTGATAGACATTATTATAATATCAAAAGGTTTTGATATAAAGATATTTTGGATTCTCATAAGGGAAAAACCCGTTCCGTTATACGGCGTGGTCTTATGAGATATCGTTTACTTGTTCAAATTGTTTTAAACTGTTTTAGTCATACCAGTCCCATGACTGACTCGGAGTTTACTTTGTTTTGTTCTACCTAAACTCTTGGGTGCCTAAATTTATACGGGCAGTCAAGTAGTTCAGGATTTTACAGATACACTTGGAGAGCTTGGAGCAGGAGGCTTCAAGATTCTATAACTATTATTATTTCCGCTGTTGTTGTAAGTGTTGTACTCTGAAATGTTATTGTATACATATATTGTTTGTATTTCAAAAGTTATGTTATATTTTATTCGTTCCGCTGTGAGATTCGTGTTTACTCTGTTGGTGATGTTCTTCTTCTTCTTCTATTCTAATAGTTCTATCTTATCTATCCTCACCCTTTATCTTCTTTTTATTAATTTCTTGAATTTCCAGTGCAATTTGGAGTTGAACTTGTGTTATTTGGTCAGCTCAAATTGGACCGGATTTTCGGGTCATTACAATTGGTATCAGAGCTTAAGGTTAAGTGAATTACCTTGGCTCTGTGGCGTGACTCAGTAGAGATGGGGTTAGTAATACCCTAGATTGAGTTTGAGTGTATATATACAAGTGAACGTATTTGTTAATTGATATAAACTTTGTTTTATATTGTGGAGCTTTATTGGTCGAGTGGCTTATGAATTCTGGTCGATGGTGGGGCACCACAATATCGATAAGGGTTTCTAAACACTCGAATACAATGGGTCGACACAGTATGTTTTGAAAGCGGGTGAATGAAGTAATTTTACCCGAATTAGATTTTGATATAAAGAATGGTTAAGAATTGAATCATTATAGTATATTGGATGTGTTGGTTGTTATTTAATCGAATGAGATTATAATTGAAATGGTTATATAAATGACCAAGTAGAATTCATATAAGTATAATATATGAGAATTTTAAAATCCTGGGAGATTTTAAATGTGTTTACAAACATCGGAAGGATATTTTGAAATAGTTTCAAAATGGGAAATGTTTAAGAATGGTTTTGAAAATGATATAGTATTGAACTCACTTCGATAAACTGGGAAATAATTCTGATGATGGTGTACACATCATCAGTGTGATTTTCGAGTTCTAAGTGACGGATTACTACCAAATGTTTTGTTTTTGAATTGTTTGAGGAAAACAAGTTGTTTAGAAATTCAAAGGTTTTGAATTGGTATTATGATTTCAAATTGATTTGAAACAAACCCAGGTATTTAAATTCCAGAATGAGATGGTAAAAGTGAATAATAAACTTAAATTTAACTTGAACTAAGTTAAATAAAATTGGATTTGATTAGTGAATAATCTGAAATGGTATTGGAATTGTTGAGTTAAAATTTTGAAAATCGAGAATGGAACTCGAGTTAAGAATGAGATGTGATTTGAGGATATAAACCGTTTGGAGTTGATTGGTATGGCATGATATATGCAGAATTGGTAACAGGTAGATGGGATATAATAATATGCCCGACAAAAGGTACAAGTTTATATTTCACATGAGTTTGAGATTTTGATGAGCCGAATTGGCAAGCCGTTTGGCTGTTTGATTTTCTTTTGGGTTGGAGAAGGCCTAGAGTGGCAAGTTGTGGTTTTACCGATAGGGCTGTACAAAGGAGGTTATGGCGAAATTTTTCGAAAGGTTAAGGCATTACAAAATTTTCAGGATTTTTGAAAATTTTCATTGATAAGAATTAATTAATAATTTAATTGAAATTAAATTGGTTTAGTTAAAATTGAAGTTAAGGAATAAACAAATGATCTTTAACCTGTCAATAGGGTTTGTTTTCTACCTTAGCAATTTCGAGGACGAAATTATTTTAAGTGGGGAAGAATGTAATGACCCGCATTTTTCAGCGGTATAATAATTTATTTATTTAATTATTAAATTAGTGATTTAGAAATTCAATGGTCGTTTAATTAAATAATGGTGAATATTTAATTAAAATAATAAATTAAATAATATATTTAATTCTGAAATAATCAGGATTGGCTGAAATGGCGATATGGTGTGAACTGGATCATCTGTGATATTTAATTCAGTTTAGAATTGATTTAGAATAACAAATATATTATTTAAACGACAGTTTGAACGTATAATTATATTATAATTAAAATCGAGCTCGAAATGGCGCTGTAGTTCGTTATTTGGTGATTCGAACTTCAATTGAATATACAGAAGCCGTTTTAACTCGGATTTTTGTGAAATAAGAAACGTTAGGAGCTGGTGAAGTATATTTTTCTAATGGAAGAGAAAAATCGGGATTTCGTCGTGTAGATTTTGATTTATGTCCAAATCAAATTTTAGAAAAGTCGCTGTGGAATTCCTTTATAATTTATAAAGGAATTATTTATATTTTAAAAAGGAATTCCATTATAAATCGAATATCGATTTAATCGGGATTTGAAATATCGAGTTAGAAATTCATATAGGAATATTCTGCTGTGAATATATACGTTAATATTTATTTTTTTAGCATTAAATTTAAATGTTTTTAAATATATTTATATATTTAAAAGGGTTATTTAGAGCTTTAAAAATAGCCAGTTTTGCAAACGACCTCAGAATTCGACGAAACTAATTTTGTTGGATTCTCAATGTCAAATTATTGTTAGATTTCAATTTCCATGATTTTTAGAGTCAGCATGTGGCCGTACGGATTTTTAGAGTGAAAAACAGTCGATATTTTGACAGTTAAAAATACGCTGTGTGAGCAAACAGAGTCAGAATTCGACGAAACTAGTTTCGTTGGGACCGTAATGTCGAACTCTAGCTGCATGTCCAGTTTCGTGATTTTTGGGTATCATATGTGGTCATAAGAATTTTTAAAGACGAATACAAACAGCGTTAAGTTAAATATTAACTAAATAATCGAATATAAAAATATTATTTCTCCTCCTATAAATAATCATTAACATCTCAACCCTAACTTTTCATTTCACTTTTCCGCCGCATCTCTTTTCTTCTGGAAAACTTCAAAACGTGAAATCCTCCTTTCAAAAATCGATATAAAATCGAATCAAATTCCTAAAATCTCGAAATGAACTTCGTTGGATTCGGTATTAAGAGAGCTTCATCTCGGTAGTCTTCGATTTGCGTGCGCTGCTTGGAAGATCTCGAGTTTTGTCCAGAGCGAGCTAGGGCTTCGATCTTTGGATCGAGACAAGCATCAGTTGACGGTTTTGTTGTTATTGTGGGATCTGTTGTGAGATCGAGGAGGAGTTGGAGTTGGGATCTTGTTAAGAGGGAGGCTGGGGTTTCCGCAGATGTTCAAACGATAATTGGGAAGGAGGAGGTATTGGTGAACTCGGCGTAATGGAGTTCGAACCAAATACTAAAGAACGGAAGTGTAGATGGGCGTGCGAGTTGCAGTTTGATGGCACGAGGAGGATGAGGAGTACACAGTGATGGTAACAAAAGGGGTCGGCCATGGTTCAGTGAGAAGGGCTGCGTGTGTGTAACGACCCGTATTCTACGAATCATAGGATCGTAGAATTTTTATTTCTCTCGCATACGAAGTCTTGTGGTCATGTAACTTTGGGAGACGACTATTGGGGTCATTTCCCATGTTCATGATTTTTCCCGATTTTTAAATGACCAGTTTACCCCCTAGTTGGCACTATTTTGGCCATAACTTTTGACTGGAAAGGAATTTTGACTTGAAACCACTTCCATTGGCTCCGGATGATGGTTTACAATTCCGTAGAGTGTCACATTAGCCAAACGGACTCACCGTTTGGGAGATATGGCTGAAACAAGTTTTAGATGGTGAAAAACAGCTTAATTGGGCTTAACCAGGTGATTAGCAGCTAGGCCTAGAGGGGAATTTCGGGTTTAAAGGCATAGGAGGGCTTATTAGGGTTAGGAAATCACTTTCATTTCAATTTTGAGCCGCCACATAGTAATGGCTTCCATCCTCTAAAACCACTCCAAAACACATTTTTAGTGAAGATTATAGCCTAAACTACATCAAAACAAGGCCAAATAGCAACAGAGCAAGGTTGGAGCTGCTGCTATACATAGGAATTCGACCCAAACAGAGAGTATTTCAGATTTGGTGTTTTATTTTGTGGCAAAGGTGAGTGATTAGCATCGTTTTGGCACTAATTACAGTTAATTAAGGGTAATTAGTGAAGATTAGCGAATTTATACACTAATAAATTCTGGAAAAATGTTTAGAAATTCTTAAATAATATTTTATACCTCTGTTAGAAATTTGGTTCGATTTGATTAAGTTTCGTTAACCCTATGATTAGTTTTATTTGATCATGCTTAAGGGGAAAATAGGATTTTGGGTATATTTGATCCATTTTGACATGTAAATTCATTGTTTTGGTGTTTGTGGTTAGTTTGCTATGTTGCTACGATTGTTTGGGATGATTTGTGATTGATTAGTATAGTTAGATTTGTCGAAAACGTCGTCGAATGGCGTAAACAAGTTGCTGGAAAAAGTTGCAGAAAGTTATGCAGGGTTTCGGATCGGATCAAATATGGGCTCAGATCGGATAGGAGACCCGGGCAAGGAACCCGACCCGAACCAGAATTTGGCATACAAGAGGCTTGGCAAAAAGGAAGGCCATGTTGGTTAAGCTGGGGATCGGACTAACTTAAAGACGAAGGGCTCGGATCGGATCGACTTAAGGATGAAAGGCTAGGGCTGGAGTAAGACGAAGGGATCGGATCGGCTAAAGGAGTAGGATCGGATCAGATGAAGAAGGAGGGATCGGATCGGAGCACGTGAAGAACGAGGGAGCGGATCGGAGCGGAAGCACGAACTGGAAGGGAGATGGCACCCGACCGGAGGACACCCGACCCGACCCGAAGTGGAATACCCGACCCGAACCGATGCGACGCTGTGGACCCGAACCAAACCGCTACAGGAGAAGACTATGAACCGGCCCGAAGTAGAGGACCCGACCCGAACCGGTGGCTAGAAGGAGAACCCGACCCGACCCAGTATTGACCAATAACCCGAGATGCAAAGGTAGTCCAATATGGGAAGTTAGAGCTTAGGATCCAGTTGGGAATAGATGAGTTCACTTCATGATTGGGCTTTGCTGCGGGACGTGTGCCAAGGGGCTATCAATGTCTATGACTTTGGATCACTATGTATGGGAAGTACGTGAATGGATTCAGGGTTGCAATGGCCTAGGTACGACTAAAGGGCTATAAACCAATGAAGTGGGGTCATTTGTAAAGATTTGGTCATGACTCCATGTGGTAAGCTTGGTAGTAGCAGTAGTTGTACAAGTCGAACTCCGTCACTACTTCGATGGGTCTAGTGATTGACAGTGGTGGACATCGTATGCTTTACGCACTGAGTGAGAGATGTGAGGATGGTTGCTATGGATGATTTGTTTGCTATCATTATGACATGCACACCCCACCCCCGTACTCTTACACTATTTATTATGGCACCTTAGAGTATTGTACGGTATGTGGTACTAACTCTTTGGTTGCAGGTCTAGGTTCAGGTATGGTTTAGTATACCTGTTATTGTTCTGTTTAGATGCTTATCGCTCATACCAGGCTTTATGTCAGACCCAGAGTTTTATGTCTCCTCTTATTACTTTGGGTGCTCACACGAGCAGACTAGAGACAGGTTAGCTGGCGATGCACGGGTAGATGATCCGGAGACGAGCAGGAGGCTTCCACGTAATATATATATATATATATATATAGTATTCTCCCTGTGTTGTTGAAGATCACTGCTTGGGCATTGGTGGTGCATCTTCTACTTTAGCTTTCTTTTGTTTAGAGACAGTAAATTTGAAAAGTTGTAATAAGCTGTATTTGGATTTCCACTGCTCTGATGTTGATGTTGGTTTTAGTTATCAGCTTATACACTGTCTCACCTGTTTTATGTCAAGTATGTTATCATTATTATATTTTATTCCATGCGCTGTGAGACATTCTACAGGTTCCTTGTTAGTTAATCCCCTTCTTTCCTTTCTTCTGACGACCGTCCCGTGCTAGTCGGGCATGTGTACAGCGCACTTTCGGAGGAAATGCAGGCTGGTGCGGGCCAGGCCGTCACACTTGGTATCAGAGCTCTATGTTGCGTAGTTAACCTATATCAGGGAGAGATAGTATATGTATACGAGAGAGCGTATTTGTGATTACTTTGGTTTCAAAAGCTATATATATATATATATTTACTAGTATAAGGATGAAGTCGTACTGCACTAGCACCACTATGGGGTCGTTAATCGTTTCCTTTTTTAGATTGACGATGAGCCGATATGTTAGAGGTACCGGTAGAGGGACCAATAATGGGAATGCTGCTGACATGAGGACGATGTTTACTGACCTCATGAGAGAGATGCTTAGGGACGTGCAGAGGGAAGCTCCCAATGGTGGTGGTCCAATAGTGCAGGCACCGAGGGTCGAATTTGCCAAGCTGAACAAGGATTATACTAGTCTTGGTGGGAAGCCATTTCACGGAACGGAGTCGGCCACGAATGTTCAAGATTGATTGGATAGTTGCGAACGTATCTTCGAGGATTTAGGTATCGAAGATGCGATGAAGAGAAAGCTAGCGTCCCGTCAGCTGCAAGGGCGGGCAATGAATTGGTGGAATGCTATAAAGGCAGCTACTCCCGAAGATCAGATTACTTGGGATCAGTTTAAGGCTCGCTTTAGCGAGAAGTTCATTCCAGCTGCTCAGAAGTCAGTGCTGTTTAAGAAATTCTTGGAGCTCAAGCAGAATGGCAGAGCTGTCTCGGAGTATATTGCTGAATTCGACACTTTTTCGAAGTATGGTTTATCTCTTATTGATACGGCCGAGAAGAAGAATGAGAAATTCATAACTGGTTTGGATCAGTACTTGGGGGAAAGGCTTATTAACCACATCGATGAGACGTTTGAATCGATTGTGGGGAAAGCATTAAGATCAGAAAGTCTCTACCCTAAGCCGATGACTGAGGTTGCATCCACAGATGAGCCAAAAACGCAAGCAAGTGGTGGAGGCAAGGGTGGTTCCCAGAATAAGAGAAAGCAGAATCAGACTAAGGAGAAGAATAAGCAAAATGTTGAGTGCTTCAGCTGTGGTAAGAAGGGCCATTATGCTAGTAATTGTCGGGCCAAGCCAGCGGATAGGAAGTGCTTCAACTGTGGCCAAATGGGACATCACAAGGACAAGTGTCTGCAACCCCTAAAGAAAAGCAAATGGTGAAAGCATATGCTCTTAATGATATTCCTTCTTCGTCGAATGCCCCAACTGCGGCGGAGAAGGGAAATAATGTCGTCATTCAAGGTATGCTTTCTGTTTATGATGTTCCCGTTAGAGTTTTGTTTGATACCGGAGCTTCCAGTTCTTTCATATCTAGTGACCTGGTAGATAGGTTGGGATTGGAGCCCGAGATTGTCGATGGACCTTTAGTAGTGACGAACCCGATTGGTGGTTCGACTAGCCTTAGCATGATTTGTCGTAATGTGGTCTTATCGAGTCATGGATGCATGTTTGTTTGTGATTGCTTTGTTTTGGGATTTACTGGGTTTGGCATTATTTTGAGAGTAGATTGGCTCCAAAGGTACGGGGTGGTGGTAGACTGTGAGGGCTTTTTGGTGACAGCTAGAGCAGATGATGGATGGAGAATAGTGTTTGGTGGTCTACCCAGTAAGGGGGTATTGGCTAGTTTTCTAAACTCCCTCTATATTCCGCATAGTGAGTTGTCAGGTTTGCCCGTGGTTGGCCAGTATCCGGATGTTTTCGAAGAAGTGACCGGACTTCCACCACACCGAGAGATTGAGTTCCGTATTGATTTGGTAAAAGCTGCCAGACCTATAGTGATGCCACTTCGTCGTATGGCACCAAGGGAGCAGCGAGAGCTCGAGGTACAAGTCAGCGATCTTTTGAAGAAGGGATTTATCAGAAGGAGTGTTTCTGAATGGGGAGCACCAGTTGTGTTTGCTACCAAGGCGGATGGTTCCCTTCGTTTGTGTGTAGACTACCGCGAGTTGGATAAAGTGACGAGGAAGAACAAGTATCCTCTACCGCGGATAGATGATTTGTTCGATCAGTTGAGTGGCACGAGAGTATTTTCTCAGTTGGATCTCGCGACAGGTTTTCATCAGCTTAGAGTGGAAGCTGAGAGTATAGCTAAAACGGCATTTCGAACGCCGTCTGGATTTTATGAGTGGTTGGTCATGCCATTCGGGCTAACCAATGCCCCAGCATATTTTGTGGATCTTATGAATAGGGTTTTCAGAGATCAGTTGAATAAGTTTGTCCTTGTGTTCGTTGATGATATTTTGGTCTATTCGAGGACAGAGGAAGAACACAAGGAACATTTAAGAATAGTGATGGAGGTGTTGAGAAAACACCAATTGAAAGCAAAGTTTTCTAAGGGTCACTTCTGGAAGAGGGAAGTGAGGTTCTTGGGCCATGTTGTATCAGAGAATGGTATTGCCGTGGACCCGGCAAAGGTGGCTACGGTACAGGATTGGCCTACGCCCAAGAATGCAACGGATGTAAGAAGTTTCTTGGGGTTAGCTGGATATTATCGTAAGTTTATCCAAGGTTTCTCCAAGATAGCAGCACCATTGACCCAGTTGATCAAGAAGAATCAAGCTTTTGTCTGGGTTGAAAGGTGCGAGAATGCATTCAAGAGTCTAAAGGACAAGTTGACAAGCGCACCGGTGTTAGTCATTCCTTAGGGGAATGAAGAGATGACAGTATACACGGATGCCTGTGGTACTGGACTGGGTGTTGTATTAATGCAAAGTGGTAGAGTTGTAGCTTATGCAAGTCGCCAATTGAAACTGCACGAGAAAAGATACCCTACCCATGATTTGGAATTGGCAGCGATCGTGTTCGCGTTGAAGATGTGGAGACACTATCTCTTGGGAGAAAGATTTGAGTTGTTCACAGATCATAAGTCGTTGAAGTATCTCTTCTCCCAGAAGGATCTAAATCTCCGACAACAAAGGTGGTTAGAATTCTTGGCTTCCTATGATTTTGACATCGCATATACACCAGGAAAGGGCAATGCAGTAGCCGATGCGTTGAGTCGAAGACATGCCAGTTTAGGGGCTATGTTCCTTGAATGGAAGCAACAGGAGTATATCGCGAGGTTTGATTTCAGACCAAAGTGCGAGTTGGATCCAGAAATGTTAGCAAGTTTGACGATCAGACCCACTTTAATTGAGCGGATCGGCTCTAGTCAGAGGGACGATCCTAACCTATTGGAAATCATCTCCAAGTTAGAGATGGGTATCGATGAGGAGATGAACAAGTATGGGCTTGATCGAGATGGATGGCTTAGAAAGAATGGAAAGCTTGTTGTACCCGATGTCAATGGATTGAGAGATGAAGCGCTTAGAGAATGTCATCACTCAAAACTGACTATACAACCCGGTGGTAACAAGATGTATCGAGATATGAAGCAGACCTACTACTGGGAAGGGATGAAAAGAGACATTGGGAGGTTTATATCCAAATGCATGAATTTCCAGCTAGTTAAAGCCGAGCAAAAGAAGCCTAGTGGGTTGTTACAGCCATTAGAAATTCCCGAATGGAAATGGGAGCAAGTCTTAATGGATTTCATCGATGGTTTACCAAGGACTAGATCGGGACATGATAGCATTTGGGTAATTGTGGATCGACTAACTAAAAGTGCAAGATTTATACTAGTCAAATCGACCAGAACGGCATCTAAGTTAGCAGAATTGTATATGAAGTGGGTAGTGAGATTTCATGGAGTACCTAAAAGCATTGTGAGTGACCGAGACCCATTGTTCACTAGTGGGTTTTGGAAGAGCTTACAAGAGGATCTGGGGTCAGAGTTACATCTCAGTACCGCATATCATCCTCAAACCGACGGTCAGACGGAGAGGGTGAACCGTATTTTGGAAGATCTTTTAAGAGCATGTATATTGGATTTTGGTGGATCATGGGATGACCATTTGCATCTAGTAGAGTTTGCATATAATAATAGCTACCAATCCAGTATCGGTATGGCTCCGTTTGAAGCTTTGTACGGAAGGCCGTGCAACTCACCATCATGTTGGATCGAGACTGGTGAAAAGTTTATGCTTGGACCGGATGTGGTGAGGGAAACTTCAGATAAAATCAAGATCATTCAACAACGAATGAAGGCTACCCAAGATAGGCAGAAGATCTATGCTGATAAGAGGAGAAGAGACTTAAAATTCTCCGTTGGTGACTTGGTGTTTGTCAAGATTTCTCCGTTGAAGAGCGTAATACGATTTGACAGGAGAGGCAAGTTGGCACCAAGATTTGTTGGCCCATTCCCTGTTCTTGAACTAGTCGGGAATTTGGCATATAGAGTTGACTTACCAGAGAAGATGGCGGGAGTTCACAACGTATTTCATGTTTCCCAACTAAGGAAGTTCGTTCATGACCCAAATATAACTATTTCACCTGATCAGTTAGAGGACTTCGAAGTAGAACCCGAGGCTGTTGGGAACCGCAAGCCGGCCCGTATTGTCGAGCACGACATGAAGCAACTTCGAAGGAAGGCGGTGCAGCTAGTCAAGGTTCAGTGGGGCGAGGACGAGAATGATTGTACTTGGGAGACAGAGGAGAACATTAGGAAGACACACCCAGAACTCTTTGCCTGGTAAGATTTTGACTTCGATTTAGTTTTCCGCATGCTAGGATAGGCTTGTTTGCTTGTTTTGCATGTTTGATTGTTGTATGTGGTTGTTAGGCATGCGAGATCCTTTGTATGTTTTGGGCTAAGGAATTTCGAGGACGAAATTTCTTAAGGGGTGAGAGTGTAACGACCCGTATTCTACGCATCATAGGATCGAAGAATATTTATTTCTCTCTCATACGAAGTCGGGTGGTCATGTAACTTTGGGAGACGACTATTGGGGTCATTTCCCATATTCATGATTTTTCCCGATTTTTAAATGACCGTTTTACCCCTAGTTGGCACTATTTTGGACATAACTTTGTACTAGAAAGGAATTTTGACCTGAAACTACTTCCATTGGCTCCGGATGATGGTTTACAATTCCGTAGAGTGGTCACACTAGCCAAACGGACTCACCGTTTGGGAGATATGGTTGAAACAAGTTTCAGATGGTGAAAAACAGCTTAATTGGGCTTAACCGGGTGATTAGCAACTAGACCCAGAGGAGAATTTCGGTTTTAGAGGCATAGGAGGGCTGATTAGGGTTAGGAAATCACTTTCATTTCAGTTTTGAGCCGCCACAAACCTTCTTGAGACCCTAGTAATGGCTTCCATCCTCTAAAACCACTCCAAAACACATTTTTAGTGAAGATTAAGCCTAAACTACATCAAAACAAGGCCAAATAGCAACATAGCAAGGTTGGAGCTGCTGCTATACATAAGAATTCGACCCAAACAGAGAGTATTTCGGATTTGGTGTTTTATTTTGTGGCAAAGGTGAGTGATTAGCATCGTTTTGGCATTAATTACAGTTAATTAAGGGTAATTAGTGAAGATAAGCGAATTTATACACTAATAAATTCTGGAAAAATGTTTAGAGATTCTTAAATAATATTGTATACCTCTGTTAGAAATTTGGTTCGATTTGATTAAGTTTCGTTAAACCTATGATTAGTTTTATTTGATCATGCTTAAGGGGAAAATGGGATTTTGGGTATATTTGATCCATTTTGACATGTAAATTCATTGTTTTGGTGTTTGTGGTTAGTTTGCTATGTTGCTATGACTGTTTGGGATGATTTGTGATTGATTAGTATAGTTAGATTTGTTGAAAATGTCGTCGAATGGCGTAAACAAGTTGCTGGAAAAAGTTGCATAAAGTTGTGCAGGGTTTCGGATCGGATCGGATATGGGCTCGGATCGGATAGGAGACCTGGGCAATGAACCCGACCCGAACCGGAATTTGCACACAAGAGGCTTGGCAAAAAGGAAGGCCATGTTGGTTAAGCTGGGGATCAGACTAACTTAAAGACGAAGGGCTCGGATCGGATCGACTTAAGGATGAAAGGTTAGGACTGGAGTAAGGCGAAGGGATCGGATCGGCTAAAGGAGTAGGATCGGATCAGATGAAGAAGGAGGGATCGGATAGGAGCACGTGAAGAACGAGGGAGCGGATCGGAGCGGAAGCACGAACTGGAAGGGAGATGGCACCCGACCGGAGGACACCTGACCTGACCCGAAGTGGAATACTCGACCCGAACCGATGCGACGTTGTGGACCCGAACCGAACCGCTACAGGAGAAGACTACGAACCAACCCGAAGTAGAGGACCCGACCCGAACCGGTGGCTAGAAGGAGAACCCGACCCGACCCAGTATTGACCAATAACCCGAGATGCAAAGGTAGTCCAATATGGGAAGTTAGAGCTCGTGATCCAGTTGGGAATCGATGAGTTCACTTCATGATTGGGCTTTGCTGCGGGACGTGTGCCAAGGGGCTATCGATGTCTATGACTTTGGATCACTATGTATGGGAAGTACGTGAACGGATTCAGGGCTGCAATGGCCTAGGTACGACTAAAGGGCTATAAACCAATGAAGTGGGGTCATTTGTAAAGATTTGGTCATGATTCCATGTGGTAAGCTTGGTAGTAGCAGTAGTTGTACAAGTCAAACTCTGTCACTACTTCGATGGGTCTAGTGATTGACAGTGGTGGACATCGTATGCTTTACGCACTGAGTGAGAGATGTGAGGATGGTTACTATGGATGATTTGTTTGCTATCACTATGACATGCACACCCCACCCCCGTACTCTTACACTATTTATTATGGCACCTTAGAGTATTGTACGGTATGTGGTACTAACTCTTTGGTTGCAGGTCCAGGTTCAGGTATGGTTTAGTATACCTATTATTGTTCTGTTTAGATGCTTATCGCTCATACCAGGCTTTATGTCTGGCCCAGAGTTTTATGTCTCCTCTTATTACTCTGGGTGCTCACACGAGCAGACTAGAGACAGGTTAGCTGGCGATGCGCGGGTAGATGATCCGGAGACGAGCAGGAGGCTTCCACGTAATATATATATAGTATTCTCCCTGTGTTGTTGAAGATCACTGCTTGGGCATTGGTGGTGCATCTTCTACTTTAGCTTTCTTTTGTTTAGAGACAGTCAATTTGAAAAGTTGTAATAAGGTGTATTTGGATTTCCGCTGCTCTGATGTTGATGTTGGTTTTAGTTATCAGCTTATACACTGTCTCACCTGTTTTATGTCAAGTATGTTATCATTATTATATTTTATTCCATGCGCTGTGAGACATTCTATAGGTTCCTTGTTAGTTAATCCCCTTCTTTCCTTTCTTCTGACGACCGTCCCCTGCTAGTCGGGCATGTGTACAACGCACTTTCGGAGGAAATGCAGGCTGGTGCGGGCCGGGCCGTCACAGTGTGTTTAACGGTGAAGAGGAGGGGGAGTATGGGGTTGTCTGGTTTTGCTGGAAGGAAGATGTATATGGGTTCTATGTTGAGAAGGGGGGAGCGACGTACTGGAGTGTGTTGAATACGGGAAGGGGCATGTTGGGATGGAGAGTGGATTGTTTTTGGGTGTTGATGGCTGTTAAATGTTGAAATGGTGTACAGGGGTATGAAGGAAGGAGTGAACATTTTTGTATAAGTTTTGTGGAAGGATGTAATGCAAAGATGTGCAGTTTTGTGATAGGAAGCGAGAAGGGTATGTAGCGAGTGCCTTGCTGAAGTTCTCCTTAGACATGTACTTTGTTTCCAAATTTTTGTTGAGTAAAGATTGGAAATTTCTGTTGTGAAGGGTTCGAAGGGATTGTAGAAGAAAGGAGATGCTGGAAAATGGTTGGTGCATGTACTGAAATTGACGTAGGAAGTAACGTGAAGGATGTATGAGGTAAGGAGGTCTTGACGGGGTTGAGAAAGGGTAGAAATCAAAAGCGGGTATGGGCTTGTGAACTTGGACGGGCCGACGATGTTTGAGTGGGTGAGGCCCGAATTCAAATTAATTTAAGTCAATTTAAATTAAGTATTGTATAAGTTTGTTAATATTATAACAAGCATAATTATCTCATCTTATATCAGAATCAGACGAAGTCGATAACATTGGAATCGTAACGATGATATAAACGTTGTAGAACTGATTTGGAATGGAGTGGAGCTCGTCACAATTTATAGCGAAATAAATTGTATGATCAGAATCAAAAACCGTAAATCGTTATTTAACGATCAACGGACAATGTGAGTAAAACTCACCAACTCTGAACAGTTATATATTTATAACGTACTTTTAGAACTGTTAGATATTGATTGACTGTTATGTGTAGATTGGTTGATTGATCTGCTAGTCAGTTAGTTGAATATATATATATATATATATATAAACCGTTTTCATATATTGTGATATAGGATGTGATGTATATCCGTTATGGGTTATGCGTGTTAGAATGATATTGATCATTTGTTATTCGATATTTTAAATATCATAAGAAACCCTGGGATGTAAAAAGGAATATTTCAATGTATATTGAAATAAAGGAATTTTATAAAATCAACCGATTTTATAAAAGGAAATAAACTTGAAAATAAAGCATTTATAAAATCATAGGATATTATAAAGGAGGATATTTGTTTAGAAAATAAATAGGATATTATAAAAAGGGAAACGTTATTAAAAGGGAATCTGTATAAGTGGAGAAACGTTGTTAAAGGACATTTTTTTTAAAAGTGAAGAACCGTTACTAAAAGTAAATCTTTATAAATGGATAAACGTTATTAAAAGGAATAATCGAATATTAGTTATTCGAATAAGCGTTAATCAAATAGAGTTAAAACAATATTAGAAACTGACTAGATATTAGTTAAGTCGAATGGTTTTCTGAGTGTGGATCTGATGTTGGTTTCGGCCTTCGGGATTTATACTTAGAGAATTGTTCTCTTACTAGTTACAGTTAGGGACTGATGGTTGTGGAAGAATAGTGATTTGTAAATAAGCAGATGGAAATGTTTTCCAGTGTTAATAACGTATATTTTCTAAACATAGAAAATGAGGAAATATATATATATATATATATATATATATGATGATTGGATCGTAGTTCCATTTGGAATTAAGATCGTTGTGTGAACACCGAGATGTTTTTCTTTGATAGTTAACTCACCGACTATCGAAGTTTTTTACCATTTTAACGTTGTTAATATGGAGAGACCGGTGGGATTAATATCCAAAGAACCACTTCGTATTGGCATAAGCGTTGTGAATATTCCAAAGAAAATTGAAGACAGAGTAAAGTGCAAGGGCTGTTGTATAAGTCTTAGATAATAGTGACTAAGATGGATGTACTGAATAGTGCCTTCGGTTTCGTTCAATCCCGGAACGAACGTAAATGGACGAATGTCTAACAAAGTATTTCCAATGATCGAATGGATTGGTCTGTATAAATATATATGGTTGCAACGGATTTATTCCCTTAGCATAACATCCAGAATATTTGTGTAAACCAATTAATGATTAACGGATTTGATAATGTGGCATTCAAAGTGATCGTGTTATCAATGAATGGAAAGTAATCGTAACCTCTGGCCTCAACAACCAGGAAATGACAAAAGTCGGGCAGGCAGCATGGCTAAGTCGGTCGCACCGAAGTAGGGAGTATAATCACCTATCTAGAGAATATTCATTTGCTTCTTTAATCTATCAATGTTGTCCCATATATATATATATATACAGGAAACGGTTGCTGATCCCAACCGTTGGTGGTGAACATTGGATACACTCAAGCGAAATGAGTGGTCGGTCATGTGTGGCTGAGTTGCAAGATGTTCTTGTTGAACTCCAGTGTATCATTCCTAGAGTACACTGATCGGAAGGTGGTTCCATACCTTGTCATAGTTGGAAATCCATTACCCAATATGTGCTTGCTGTTTTGATTGTATACTATATATGTAGAACGTGAGATGAAAGCGTTTCTGCTAGATGATTATTATATTGCGGTTGATAGACATTATTATAATATCAAAAGGTTTTTGATATAAAGATATTTTGGATTCTCATAAGGGAAAAACCCGTTCCGTTATACGGCGTGGTCTTATGATATATCGTTTACTTGTTCAAATTGTTTTAAACTGTTTTACTCATACCAGTCCCATGACTGACCCGGAGTTTACTTTGTTTTGTTCTAACTAAACTCTTGGGTGCCTAAATTTATACGGGCAGTCAAGTAGTTCAGGATTTTACAGATACACTTGGAGAGCTTGGAGCAGGAGGCTTCAAGATTCTATAGCTATTATTATTTCCGCTGTTGTTGTAAGTGTTGTACTCTGAAATGTTATTGTATACATATATTGTTTGTATTTCAAAAGTTATGTTATATCTTATTCGTTCCGTTGTGAGATTCGTGTTTACTCTGTTGGTGATGTTCTTCTTCTTCTTCTTCTATTCTAATAGTTCTATCTTATCTATCCTCACCCTTTATCTTCTTTCTATTAATTTCTTGAATTTCCAGTGCAATTTGGAGTTGAACTTGTGTTATTTGGTTAGCTCAAATTGGACCGGATTTTCGGGTCATTACATAACCCCATAGTGTTATCGGTAAATTTATTTATGATTTACTGTTCAAATCTAATTAAAGATTTAACCATCACAGGGAGTAAAACTGGTGGTACTCCATTCTCGAGCACTTCTCGTGTTTGATAAATTTAATTATCCCATTCAAAATTCAACCTAGTTAAAGATTCATTAAAACAAACTTTAGTTCAGTTTTAATCTCAAAAATCGTCATTCAATGATTATTCAACCTTTGGAAATTAATCTTGCCTTTACTTGGGTTAAAGAACAAATGTCTTGTAAAAACACTGTTCACAATAAACCCAAAATCATCTTCCATTTAGTATGGAATCTTCATGGAAATCTGAACAATTTATAATCGATATAAATTTCCATATCTGACCAATTCTACAAGGGGAATAATGACAAAGCCTTTTAAAGTCCATAAATAGTAAATGCCTTCCTTTACAGAAATTCATCTTGGTTATTTTCAATCGAATTCCATTCAATTCCAATTTAATTAAATAGATTGGTAAACTTCTCTAAACCTTAATTAAAAGATTCATCCCTTTCGTATTTAGGTTTTAAGAACAATATTATTTAAGATACCATTCACGACAAAGCCAAAATCCAATTTGATATTAAACGTAAGCATTAGATGGAAATTATATCGACTTACATTCAATAACCAAATTCTGAAACTAACAGATATCGTTTTGGAATAAAGATATCAATATGTTCCAAATTCCCCAACGATATCCGTATAATCACGGAATCCAATATCAAAAATATCCGGAGATAATTTCCATTCAAATCCATTCCTATATATATATACATACACATATATATATATATATATATGAAACTTCAGGTTATTTTAAAACCATTTACAAATCTAATTTTTTAATTTCGAATCATTGGACTTTTAAGTTGGTTGTTAACTAGATTATTTAGATAAAAATATCTTTTGTCTTTTCAAAACTTGGAATTTTTTTATTCAAAATTTTTTCCAAATCATTTATTATTATTTTACATAATTTATTTATAATTTTAATAATTTTATTAAGGCCCTTACAATCGGTTTCCATCGGCCACCGAACTCCATCCATAGCGGCCTTTTCCAAAATGGATTTAGACATAACGTAAAATCAAACCACTGGATTTCAAAAATTCTCATTTTATTGAAAAGCTCATTTCATTATGTTTCCAAATTTAGGAGAATCCGACGGTCGGATCTCCTAATATGTCAATTCGAAGTTACGGGTTGACGTTCGCAAATCGTCGCTGAGCGATGCGTTCTATTCAAGCTCGAATTAGATTTATAATTTTAATTGTAAATCAAACGCTTCAAAACCATTATTATAAATTATATAAAGTATAAATATTCATCTTTGAAAACTCATTTCAGTCATTTACCTTTAAAATTGCAAATTTCAATATTTAGTCAATTTTATTATTTTTGTGTCCATCCAAAATTGGACATCAAAACCAAACTTTAACATTTTTGTGTCCATCCAAAATCGGACATCAAAACTAAACTTTAACTATTACTGAATATTATATTAAAATATTTGTTTAATTCCGGACTAAAATGAGATTCAGTCAATTACCATATAATTTCAATCATATGGATTTCATACATCACATGTATTCAACAATAGTTATAAACAACTATCAGACATCCAACTCACATCCAAAGTGCACTTACATCCATATAAGCTATAACACCCCGTAATTATATAACATTAAGTTTCACAAATTAAAGTATAATTAAATTTTAGAAGAAGAATTAAGGGAAACGGGTTACGCCATTGCGTTCTCTCGAAATTCTGCTTGAGATAGAGTCCAAGTTTGCGTAAATTGGACTCCGTATGAAAAAGATATCCTTAAATTAAATATTGCAGCAAAACATGAAAAAAGAGGAATGAGAAAAGAATAATGTTTAGCACTGTTCTAACTTTTCTAAGCAAAAGACTTAGTAGCTTATTTGGTTGGAACACATGACTTACGTACAAGAGGTACAGAGTTCGATCCCCGCCAGCGCCCTATTTTTGTTTTAGGGGAATGGCATAAAATAGCCTAGTGTGAACGCAGTTCAAAAAGTGGTTTAGTTTGAAAATGGGTAATTGGGAAGATAGATAAAAAAGAAAAAAAATGAATATATATATATATAATATATATATATACGCATATATATATATATGACGTGTACGCATCATGTAGCGTACGTTGCGCATTTTTGGTTGTCAAGGATTGTTTTTTTTAAATGGCCTTCCCCAATTGGATTTATGACAAATTAAAAGTAAGAAAAGATTTATTCATATATATATAAATATTTATATATGGGTAATTAATGTAAATGACAAAGGGAAAATGTATCTATTAAATACGTATTTACGTTTGAATTGATTGACAATAAATAATAAAAAGAAAAGATGAACATTAGAATATCACTTTTGTTATGCTAACATTAGAATAACATTTCGTTAAGAAATGTATATTTAGATTAAAAATTTTATTTTGTTAAAAATAAAAAAATGTCCTTTTGGTTATGATATGCTAGGAAAGAACCAATGTGTCATTTATGAAAAAAATGAACATTTAATATGCTGAGTCAAGGCTGAGTCATTTCTGACTCATTGCTGAGTCAATAGGATAATTCTATCTTGACTGAACGGTTGTGGTCGTTTCTAGGGTTAATCAAACAGCCTAAATTAATCCTAAAATTCTATATATACAACCTAGGTCTTAATCTAATTCACACAATTAAACTTGAAGCCGTCACGCTGCTGTAAGATAGCTTGGAATGGTCGCCGCCTAAAGCTTAAAGACAAACAAAGCTAGAACAAATCTAATTCAAAACTAAGAATCAAAACAACATCTACCCAAAGGAACGCATCTCAATTTCAGAACCTCAGATCTCAGAAAACAAGACCATCTTGCGTTGTAAGTATAATGGCTCTTTAGATGAGAATGCGATTAAGACATGATTTGATGTAAATTGTAATATGGAATTATATCAGTGTTGATGATGTTGTTTTATATTTGTTATTTGTGATAATTTGAATGTTGTGGTGATTGAGTCATTTATGTATTGTGAATCAAACAATCAACACCTTATGCGAATTGTATGTATACAGTTAGATCTAAATATATGCTTATGCAAGTTATAGGTTGCAAGTTAGATTTACACAAATATTTATATCATTCATGTAGGCTCTATGTATATATGTTTAAACCAATTGTGCCTACATGACTAGAATAGATCTATATTCACATGTTTTTATGCAAGTGAGAACTTATAATTAGATCCATGTCAAGATTCGTTTATGATTCATATGAAAGTTTATTGTTAGATCTATGTTTATACATATGTGTTGCAAGTTCACACCCTTAAGTGGTTGTCAAAGTTATACATATAGTTTTGTCTTACGCCAGTTTTATGTTTGAGGTTATGCCTAGACATATGCATTAACATGTTATACCATGTTTTAGTGGATTCAAATGACACCTATTACGTTATACTGTGTTATACCTTTATGTTAGGCTAAAACTATATGATTCATGTGACACTTATTTAACTAGGCCCAATATTTATATGCAAGTTTGTGGCATGTTATGAAATGTTATGATATTCATGTCGATTATTTTGCAAGTTCACACCTATTATATTCATGTTGATTATTTTGCAAGTTCACACTTATGATGTTGATATTGACTATGTCGAGAATGCCAAGTTTACACCCATGACATGTTTATGTTAATGAATTATTTTTATGCCAATTTTGTGTACGCTAAATCAGGCTAAGTTTTTAGCCTAATATTATATGTCAAAATCATGCGGACGGAAAATTAGGCTAAGATTGTTAGCCTAATAGTTAGACGGGGTAACGTTGGGTAAAATTGGTAATTATACTTGACATAAATTGGTTAAAAATCACATAAGTGATTTATGGCATAAAATGGTATTAATTATATACCTAAACTAATGAGATTGATTGGAAACAAATTTGGCAGTAACTTGAATTTGAATAATTTACATAATTAAAATGTAAATTTAGACAATACGAATATGCTTAACCCGAGGTTGGATTGAGTTGTGATGTAAACCTGCCCGGACCCGCCCGGCTGTCTAGTAATCACAACAATACCTATCCAATGTGAGAGGTTAAAGCATTGAGCCCAATAAAGACCCAGGGTTAGACTGAGTTGTGGCGTAAGACTGCCCGGAATCGACCGGCATACAGGCAGCCACAACAATACCTGTCTAATGTGAGTGGTTGGTGTTTTAATAAGACAATTAAAGCTAAGCTAGGATAGGTAGGGTTAAGTAAATTTAATACACTTAGCCAAATTAACATGTTGACTAGATTAAAAGGTGGGGTTAAGTAAAGTTGATACACTTAGCCAATTTAACATGTTAACTAGACTAGAGGTTGGGGTTAAGTAAAATTAATACACTTAGCCAAATTAGTATGTTAGCTGGACTAGAGCGTAGGGTTAAGTAAACTTAGAACACTTAACCATCATAGTGTGATAAATGAATAGGGTTAAGTTAAAGCATAAAGGGACAATACTTAACCACTAGGACATGTTAATTAAACGGATTTTAGGGTTAATTTAACTAAGGGAACACTTAACCGTTATAACATGTTAGTTAAAACAGATGGGCAAGGTTAGGTTAAAGGGACACTTAACCAATACAAGATGAATGGGTAGGGTTAAGTAATAAGAAATACTTAACCAATATAACTTGGTTTGTGATAGGGTTAAATCAATATGGACTACTGATAAAACTTAGCCAGTTTAATATGACAAAAGAATGGGTTAAGCTAACTTGAATTGGCTAATGACACTTAACCAATCCAACTTGACGAGAAAGAGGGCTAAGTAGTAAACCTTAGTTAAGAAACAATCGAGAACGGGAGCTAAGTTGAAATCCCCAGTTAAAGAAACTAAGTGATAAACCTTAGTTAACAAGATTAATGGAAAAGAAACTAAGTGGTAAACCTTAGTTGAGAACAACTAAGTAATAATTCTTAGTCAAGAAAACTGAGCCGGTCCATAATAGATGAATAACCCGATATGGTAGATCATCGCTTAACAAGTACATGAGGAGGAGCAACGTTTATCTGATTTCGAAAAAGGCTCCAGCGGACTGGGTTTAGAAGCACGTAGCTTCGGGGGACGTGAGGGTACTCTTATTATCCCTCTGTGAGGTTGCAGATGATCCGCCTGGGCTCACAGTGGTTAAGGTTTGCGGTAGAAGAACCAAGGGTATGCCTTGGTTGCAATATAAGGCAACCTAAAGACTAGGGTGGAACAACGTGATTCGGCGGGACAAATGGCCCTGTGATAGCGACCCGTCGTCTACCTACCATCTTGAGTCAGACGAGATACGCATGCGGAAATGTAACGGCTGGAAATTTTCGACTCCTCGAGAGTCGAAAATCCCAAGATGTTAGTGAAAGAAAGTAGAGGGTGAGGAAGAAAAGATAGAACTAATAGAATAGAAGAAGAAGAAGAACTTACATCATCAGAGTAAACACGAATCTCACAGCGGAACGAATAAAATATAACATAACTTTGAAATACAAATCAGTACTCGTATATACATACCATTTCAAAGTACAACACTTAACAACACAGCGGAATAATAATAGCTATAATCCTGAAGCCTCCCGCTCCAAGCTCTCCAAGTGTATCTGTAAAATCCCGACTACTTGACTGCCCGTACAAATTTAGGCACCCAAGAGTTTAGGGGAAACAAAACAAAATAAACTCTGGGTCAGTCATGGGACTGGTGTGAATAAAACTCCAACACTTGGTTAAATAAAGGATATCTTTCTGATATTATAATAATGTCTAAATACAAATAGATATCAATCTAGAAGAACGCTTGCATCTCACGTTCCACATACATAGTATACAAATAAAACCGTGAGCGCTTATTGGAGATTGGATTCCTACAAACAGGGTATGGGAGCACCTTCTGATCAGTGTACTCTAGAGGAGATACACTAGGGTTCGACAAGAACGTCTTGCAACCTGGCCACACATGACCGTCCACTCATTTAGCTTGAGTGTAACAAATATATTATCACCGATGGTTGGGATCAGCAACCATCCTTCCCGATAAGGGACAGCATTGAAATAGATTATAAAGAAGTACAATTGAATATTCTCTAGATGGTGATAATACACCCTGCTTGGGTATGGCCCAACTAGCCATGCTGCCTAGCCCAACTTCTGTTATTTCCTGGTTGTGAGGTTTTGAGGTCACGTTTATCACTTTGACAGATTATTTCTTCAATTACTTTGAATGCCACATCGTCATACCCGCCAAATCATTATCGATTTCTCAAGGCATCACGAGTATAAAAGCTAAGAGAAACGAATTTCTCCGCCACCAACGTAATACATTTAAAGAGATCAACATATATGATTCGTTAAGAATACTTTGTCAGACACTCGTCCATATACGTTGTTCTGGGACTGGATAAACCGAAGGCACTATTCAGTGAATCCATCCTACCTAGGCTTTTCACAATAGCCCTTGCACTTCACTCCGTCTTCAATTATCTTCAGCGTACTTGATTCGCAACGCTTATGCTAATACGGAGTGGTTCTTCGGATAATAATCCAACCGGTCTCTCCATATTAACAACGTAAAAATGGTCAAAACTATGATAGTCTGTGATTCAACTATCAAATGAAAACATGTCGGTGTACAAACAACGATGTTATTTCCAAATGGAAATTCGATCGATCAATCATCATATACATATATATGTTCATATTTCCTTATTTCATATATTTAGAAAATATATGTTATTAATCATTGGAAAACATTTCCATAGCTTATTTTCACATCACTATTATTTCGCAACTATCAGTCCCTAACTGTAACTAGTATGAGAACAATTCTCTAAGTATCAATCCGGAAGGTCGAAACCAACATCAGATCGTCACTTAGAAAACCGTTCAACTTACCCTCTCCAGTTAGTTTCTGAATTTTCTTAACTCTATTTCTTAAATTCTTATCATGAAAACATTTCATTTTCTATGTTTAGAAAACATATCTGACTATATTTGGAAAACGTTTCCAAAACTTATTTACGGATTTCCAATGAACGTTGTATAAAACATCGTTTCGCTTAATCCATTTATCGCTTATTCCTTAGCTTTATTACTAATCAACCTTTTAGATCGAACCACAACTATTCCTTTGTCAATTCTGAAGTCAATCAAGTTGGGGTATAATTACCTCTCAGACCTTAATTGAATAACGTCCTTTACTGTGAAATAGATGAAGCTCGTCACTCACTTTTTCCAATCATCTGTTTACGCAAATTCTCGGATTCAGGTTACGAATCCACTTCTTATATGACAACGTTTGATTATAACTATAACGTTATAATTCCTACTTCTACAATATCTAACCTAAATTATAACTTTATCTCCTAACTCGAATAATTAAACGGACACCTAATTTCTTAACCAATAACTAAACCTTGATTTAAAACCCGGAAAGTAAATAGTACTTTCCCGAATTCGATATAATTGAATTCGACGTATTACTCTCTTTCGAGTAATCTCTATTCGATTAACTCCCTTGTTAATAACTTATATTCGATAAACTCTATTTCGATTAACCCCTATCGAATAACTAATATTAGATTTACTTAAATGGATTAACTCTTATTGAATAACTAATATTCGATTTACTTAAATGGATTAACTCTTATCGAATAACTAAATTTGATTAACACAAATTGAATAACTGATATTCAATTAACTTGGTTTGATTTATTCCTTCTCGAATAACTAATATTCGAATAACTCTTATTAATTTAACTCTATTCAAATAACTAATTTGAATAACTCTAGCTTGTTTAACTCTATTCGAATAACTAATTCGAATAACTTATATATGTTTAACTCTATTCGAATAACTAATTCGAATAACTTATATGTGATTAACTCTATTCGAATAACTTAACTCTATTCGAATAACTAATTCGAATAACTTATTTGATTTACTCCTTCGAATAACTATTATTCGAATACTTTATTTGCTTATAAAGATTTCCCTTTTTATAACGTTTATCCATTAAAAGATTTTCTTTAACAACGTTTATTCATTTATAAAGATTTACTTTTAGTAACGGTTCTTCACTTTATAAATGTTCCTTTAATAATGTTTCTCCCCTTCTAAGGATTTCCCTTTAACAGCGTTTATTTACTTTATCGGTGTTAAAACAATTTCTACTTCTCTATATAAGTTCAAACTTATATATCCCATTTATCAAACAATAAATATTTTTATTTAATTTATAAAACATTATTTATAAATTAAATCTTCTCACTTTTTCTGTTAAAAATAGATTTCCTATTTAATATCTCCTTGGATTAACTAACTTTGAATAACTCCTTCGGATTTACTAACTTCGAATAACTCCTTTGGATTAACTAACTTTGAATAACTCCTTCGGATTTACTAACTTCGAATAACTCCTTTGGATTAACTAACTTTGAATAACTCCTTCGGATTTACTAACTTCGAATAACTCCTTTGGATTAACTAACTTTGAATAACTCCTTTGGATTAACTAACTTTGAATAACTCCTTTGGATTAACTAACTTTGAATAACTCCTTTGGATTAACTCTTCCAATGCTGTTCGAATAAACCATATTCGATTTACTCCTCCAACTCTATTCGAATAAACTATATTTGATTAACTCCTCGAGCTCTATTCGAATAAAATATATTCGATAACTCCTTTTAAATAACTAGATTTGATTTACTCACCTCGAATAACCAATATTCGATTTACTCGACTCGACGAGCTTAACTCGATCATCTTAACTTGACTCGACTAACTCGATTCGATTAACTTGGTTAACTTAACTTGGCAACCCAAATCTCGATAACTTAATCTCGATAACTCACTGAATAACTTAACCTCGATAACTTAATCTCGATGACTTAACTCGATCTCGATTACTTAACCTCGACAATCCCACTCGATTATATTAACTCGACAATCCAACTCGATTATCTTATCTCGATTTACTTAACTAATCACTTTGATTAACTTAACCGATTCACTTAGTTTAACTCAACTAATTCACTTAGTTTAACTTACTACTTTACTTTCTTTATACTTCCCTTGGTTTAAATTCTATTTATTTAACAAATAAATATTCGGTTGAGTTAACTCTATTTACTTAACAATAATTATTCCTTTGGTTTAATTCTATTTATTTAACAAATAAATATGTCCTTTGATTCTATTTGTTTAATCCCTTAATAAATGCCATCTTTTTAACTCTATATAAATAAAGGTTTTTCAAATATTTCTCTTTCTATATATTTGACAAATATTTTCCTTTGGTTTTATTTACAAATATATATCCTTTATATTTGTTTTCACAAATATATTCTTTTATATTTGTTTTCACAAATATATTTCCTTTAATATTCAAAACCCTTTCTCTTTTATGTATATAAAATCCAGTGATTTTATATAAATAAATTATACTTCAAATTATACTTTGAAAATCTCCTGTCTATATTCTGGTATTTTTGATGGTATTTAACATACCACATATGTGAAAACCCGTAACTTCCCCGTAAAGGAAAGCGTCGGATAGTTCGAGAACAAGCCACAACAGAACACATATCAAAGAACGTTTCATTGTATATTACAACAATGCATCAGATTACAAGAATATACAGAGTATAAATGAATATTACACAAAAATATCAGAGATTTAAATTACATTTAAATACATCGCAGCGGAAAATAATACAATACACAACTAGAAGGAGATATACGGATACAAAGCTTCCCGGATATCATTCCAGCTGTAAACCAGGATCCTGTGAATATAAATCTGCAAAACCGAAACTACTAGCTGCCCGTGTCAAAATAAGGGCACCCAGAGTTTAGGTTAAAACAATAAACTCCAGGTCAGTCATGTGACTGGTATGAGAACTAAAACAGTTAATCTTTATATTTTAAAGCTAGGTAAATCAAGGGACCACGCCGTATAACACGGAACGGGTTTCCTCCCAAGAATACCAGTGCATAAAACAAACAGCGCAATGCTAAATAAAGAAAAATGAAGCTGTTATAAGACCCAGGTCCCATCACACAATGCAACGCAGTCGAGGATAGGGTTTTCCCTTATAACAGCCAAAGAATGCTTGATACGCTTTAAAACAAATCATTTGATACTATTATAAGTGCATAGTGTTTAAAACACTTCAAATCATAAGTATCAATCATAGGCGGCATGAATGGCCCATAACACTATGTCGCCATATATAAGTTTACAATCAAAACCGCAAATGTCGTATTGGAAGTTGGGTTATCATTTATGGTATGAACCGAGGCTAGGGGCAAGATCCTTCATACCGGGTGTGATACTCGCGAATCAACGTTACACAAAGCTACGCCACAAAGGCCGTGCTTCGATCATCAACCACAAGACTTTGCTTTTCAACAGAAGCCTTGATCATTTGCCACTTAGGCATGCCACACAGGCAATTCACTCCATGCGATTGATATCCATCAATATATAACCCCTGAGCTCGTACGTCTCAGAGAAGGGCGTTAAGCAAGAGAATAAATTCTCCGCCGCCAAACAGATATATATTTAATAGAGATCAATCACACGGACTAAAATCCAATGTCAGACACACAGTCCATTTACAAGTCCGTTCTGGGTCTGAACGAAACCGGAGGCACCTAGTACCCCGCATATCCATCGATCTCCAAGTACGTCTGGACGATCACAAACTGTTTCCATCTTCTTGGGTGTACAGCCCAATCAAGATCATCAGTTATCACCCAAACGACGTGAAGACCTCCGGTCTTCGACCATCGTCTTCATCTTCGACTTATCGTCGTATCAGTTATTCAGAATGGGATAAACCCGGTCTTTCCGAATAACTCGCGTATATTTAAATAAGTGTTACACAAACACAACATACGCCTCATTCCAATTCATCAGTCACTAACCGTAAATTAATCAAGAGAATAATTCCCCAAACATTAATCCCGAAGGCCGAAACCAACATCAGATCAATATCCAGAAAACCATTCTGCTTGGCTAACCGACAGTTAGTTTCTAAATTTCACATTCATAGGGAAAGGTTCCCATTAGTTTTATCAAAGATAAATTCTTTAAAATTTATTCTTTAATCTATTTTTGAATATCAATTCAAACTAGTCGGGATTAGCGAACCTTACCGAAGTAATCATTTGTTTTAATTTCCCAATCCCAACCTATTTATCCCATGAAGTAAAACTGGTAATACTTCATATTTAACACCACAGTGTTATCGGTAAATTCAATTACCATTTCACGTTCAAATCTAATTAAAGATTTAACTATCGCCTGGAGCAAAACTGGTGATACTCCATTTCGATTATTTCAATCTAATTAAAGATTCATTAAAACTCCACTTAGTTTTAATCTTCGACTGGGTTAAAGAATCAGTGTCATTTAAAACACGGTTCACGATAAACCCAAAATCACATTCATTAATTATCGGGTTAAAGAACGAGTGTTATTTAAAACACTGTTCACGATAAACCCAAAAATCAATATTAATTCAATTCCAATTAAATATTATTGAATTGGTACACTTCATTAAATCTAAATAAAAAGATTTAATCCTTTCTCAACTGGGTTCAAGAACAGTGTTAGTGAAGACACCATTCACGACAAACCCAAATCACATTTGATATTAAACACAAGGCTCTGAATAGAAAATATATCGGCTTATATTCAATATCAAATTCTACGATTAACAAATGTCGTATTGGAAATAACGATATAAATATATCTTTCAAATTTCCATAACAACACCTGTATAATCACGAATTCCAACATCGAAATATTCCGAAGACAATTTCGATTCAAATCCACTCCAATGCAATCATTGGAAATTCTGGTTATTTTTAAAATCCTTTTCAAATTCAATTTATTTATTTAAAAATAAATAGAATTATATTTCTAGTTCAAAACTAGTTCATTTCGATAAAAATCTATTTTTATCTTTTCAAATATGGAGTTTTTCATCCCAATTCTTCACAAATCATTTCTTATGATTTTACACAAATTATTACTATTTTTAATAATTTTATCAAGGCCCGTACAGTCGATTTCCATCAACGGCCATCGAACTGCACTTACAGCGACCTTTTTCGAATTTGATTTGGACGTATCTCCAAATCCAACCGTTAGATTTCAAATTTCTAACATTCGTTAGAAAGCTCTTTTCGATACGAACCCAACGGTTCCGGTTTTAGGAGAATCCGACGGTCGGATCTCCCGTAATGCCCGTTTGAAATAAATGGTCGAAATTCACGAACTGCCACGGCGCGGCGCATTCTATTCAGGCCATTATATTATATATATAATATATATAATATATTTTTCGTCGATTTCTATTTAAAACGAATTATATAAATAGTTTTGAATTCGTTTCAAAAACATTTTCAACTTCCTTTTCAATTCAAATCACAATTGAATTCTTCTTTATAGATTCGTTTTAAAATTCATTTCTATTCAATTCAAATTTCAATTCAATTTGAATTCGTTTTCAATTCAATTCATTTCGAAATCGTTTTCAATTCAATTCATTTCGAAATCGTTTTCAATTCAATTCATTTCGAAATCGTTTTCAATTCAATTCATTTCGAAATCGTTTTCAATTCACTTCATTTCGAAATCGTTTTCAATTAAATTCATTTCGAAATCGTTTTAAATTCACTATGAATTCGTTTTCAATTCAATTCATTTCGAAATCGTTTTCAATTCAATTCATTTCGAAATCGTTTTCAATTCAATTCATTTCGAAATCGTTTTCAATTCACTTCATTTCGAAATCGTTTTCAATTCACTTTTGAATTCGTTTTCAATTCAATTCATTTCGAAATCGTTTTCAATTCACTTTGAATTCGTTTTCAATTCAATTCATTTCGAAATCGTTTTCAATTCAATTCATTTCGAAATCGTTTTCAATTCAATTCATTTCGAAATCGTTTTCAATTCACTTTGAATTCATTTTCAATTCAATTCATTTCGAAATCGTTTTCAATTCAATTCATTTCGAAATCGTTTTCAATTCAATTCATTTCGAAATCGTTTTCAATTCAATTCATTTCGAAATCGTTTTCAATTCAATTCATTTCGAAATCGTTTTCAATTCACTTCATTTCGAAATCGTTTCAATTCACTTTGAATTCGTTTTCAATTCAATTCATTTCGAAATCATTTTCAATTCAATTCATTTCGAAATCGTTTTCAATTCAATTCATTTCGAAATCGTTTTCAATTCAATTCATTTCGAAATCGTTTTCAATTCAATTCATTTCGAAATCGTTTTCAATTCACTTCATTTCGAAATCGTTTTCAATTCACTTTGAATTCGTTTTCAATTCAATTCATTTCGAAATCGTTTTCAATTCAATTCATTTCGAAATCGTTTTCAATTCAATTCATTTCGAAATCGTTTTCAATTCACTTTATTTCGAAATCGTTTTAAAATCGATATAAATATCGTTCACGTCAAAATGGCGTCAAACTAATCAACACGACTTCATAAATTTCTATTTTCAAATATTCTATTTCAAATATTTCTATTTCAAATATTTCCATTTCTAAACTGGAATGAGGCCCAATCAATTACCATATAAAATTAATTATATGGATTTTCACACAACACATGTATATAATAGCATTGAAAAATGATCAACCATCAACCAAAGTGCACTACACTGTATAAGCATCAAATATAGATATCTAACGCTTATAACAGCCTGTCAATCGATCGATCGACATATTTAATCAATCAGGATGAGTGAACTGCATATTTCATCCTAACACCCGTGTGGGGTTTCAAACAATCACACGCATATTTTATTTGTGCAGTTGGGCGATGTGTAAAATTTATCGTCCCAATCAATGTCATTCAAATAGGTGTACATAAACAAACCGTTCGGTTTATAAATGAATATTTTATTTTATTCACTTCACGTTAAAAATTATATTTTTAACGATAAAACGTTTTATTCCAACCTATGAATTTCTATTCAATTCATTTATTCAATAAAATGATGTTTTTATTTTTCTAACATATTTTAGAAAATTTCGACGGCATAACGGCACGATACTAGAAATGGGACGAGGCCTAGCCTTATCCCCGGTCTAGTGAAGGCCCACGCCATTCACACATCAATCAAATCAATTTCATTACGCAAACCACAAAATTTGGAGTAAGAGTCTAACCTAGCCTTACTCCTTCGCCTTATAACGGCGCACGTCTAATCCTAACCAATTTATCGATTCGATTTTTCACACCACAAACCACATTCAAACCAATATCGCAATCAATCACCAAACAGTCAAACAAACAAGTCCATGGTCTGTGGACGATTTGTGTCGGGTGCTACTAAGCACCGTCTGCATCCTAGTATATATAAATAACTAGAAAATAAATTTGAAAGGTGAGAAATTCTCACATATTGCTATCCTAGCTCCACGGCTCTTCATTTGCAGAAGTCTTCGTCGTTTCGCCTTCTTGTCACCTTCGTTGTCCGCTTTCACTACATATGTAAAAATCGAGTTTTTACTTCGCTATTCAATATATAAAAATCGAATTTTTAGTTCACTATTCAATATATAAAAATCGAATTTTTAGTTCGCTATTCAATATATAAAAATCGAATTTTTAGTTCGCTATTCAATATATAAAAATCGAATTTTTAGTTCGCTATTCAATATATAAAAATCGAATTTTTAGTTCGCTATTCAATATATAAAAATCGAATTTTTAGTTCGCTATTCAATATATAAAAATCGAATTTTTAGTTCGCTATTCAATATATAAAAATCGAATTTTAATTTCGAAGTTCAACATATAAAAATCCTATTTTTATTTCGAAGTTCAATATATAAAAATTCTATTTTTATTTCGAAGTTCAATATATAAAAATTCTATTTTTATTTCGAAGTTCAATATATAAAAATTCTATTTTTATTTCGAAGTTCAATATATAAAAATCACATTTTTACTTTCTCGCTATATGGATAAAAATGCTGTTTTTACACCGCTACTATATAGATAAAAATTCTATTTTTACATCGTTATTCTATATATAAAGATCTCGCCTTTTCAACTATAAAGATTTCATCTTTATAAAAATCAGCATTTTATTTCGACGTATAGAAAATAAAAATCAGATTTTTATTTTGCTACATACACACAGATGATATTTTTATATTCTCCTAACATGTAAAAATTATATTTTTACATCCTCTATATAGTAAAGACTATATTTTTAATACTTTAAAAATATAAAAATCATATTTTTACTACTTTAAAAATATCGTATTCTTCTATGTAAATAATATTTAAATGAAAACTGATTTAAATACTAAAAAAAAACTTATCAAACAAAATAAATTAAATTAAAACTTACAGTTACTGTCGTAGGAGGAGGGGGTGCTTGCCGTGCTGAGGTGGCGTTCGTCAGAGGCGTGTGGCTCCGATCGATCGGTGGCGGCTAAGGGTTTTTCGCCTGTCGATTAGGGCTGGGGGGTGTGATGCAGTTGCGAGCAGGCAGGGGGGGAAGCGCGCCTCGCGCGACGGCGACCAGCAGGTTAGGGCGGCGACGGAGCGGTGGCCGCTGGAGGAGGTGCGGCGCGTCCTAGGGTTCGAGCGTTTCTCCCTTTTTTTTTCTTTTTTTTTTTCCTTTTTACTGTCGATTCCTGAATGAAGAGGAATAAAAAAAATGGGGGGGGGGGGTCAACGGGTTAAGGGAGAGGAAGATGTATATATTTATTTATTTATTTATTATTATTATTATTTAATTCGAAAAGTTGACTTTTACATACGACCTCTAAACGAGGCCCACCGCCTGTCGTCCATAGCGTATTGCCCCCATTCCGAACACAATGGGATATGTATCGTAAGCTGATTTGATCGTTTGAACCAGTTTCCGTTGAATTTACATTTAAATCACTTTATTGAATTTTAAACGTACATTTCAAATTACCGGGGTCACATACGAACTTTATAAATTCCAGAAAAATATTTTCTAGCTTCGTATTGACGATACGGTCCTATCAAAACTAGTTTCGTCGAATTCTGAGACTGTTAGAAAAATGGCCAATTTCCAGTCGATTAAAATCAACTGAAATGGTCAAAACACGTTTTCCTTTGCCACGTTCACATATTGATTCGAAAAATTATGAAATTTGGAATCTAGCAATAACTTAACACCACGGACCCAACAAAACTGGTTTCGTCGAAATCCGAGGTCGTTTGCAAAATGTCCATTTTTAAGGGCCTGAATTCCATAGCGACTATTCAGAATTTTCAACTGGACATATCTTTTGATTCCCGCTACGAACTTTTGATTTTTCGGATTCGTTGGAAAGATATTCACTATTAGATTCCATTATTTTTGGTTTCACTAAAATCCGGATTGTTTTGCACCCGGTACATTCAATTGGAGTTTGAAATCGAATTATCGAACTACCGCGCCACTTTCAATTCTATTTATAATTATATATAAATATTTATATTCTAACGACGACGCGTATAATATATACATTCTAATTCTATTCAAAATAAATTTCTCGTCGATATTATTTAAAATAATTCATTTTAAATAATCAAAATTCGCCAAAATCGCCAAAATAAAAATTTTAAACTGGCCCAGATTTTCGGGTTGTTACAATCTCCCCCACTTAAAACTTTTCGTCCCCGAAAAGGAATAAAGTCGAAAGTGGTTTGATTATTCAACACTATGTTCGATCTGGCTTCCATTCTCCAACTTTTCAGTTTCTGAGAATTTTCAAAATTTCAAAAATTTGGCTAACACCCTAAATTTTTGAAAAATTTCGCCATAACCTCCCCTGCACCGGGAGCATCGGGGAATTTCAAATAGCTTCCCCGGTCCTTCAGATCTCAAAAAGAAAAAGCCAAGCGGCTAGCCAATAGGCTCATAAAATCATCGTCACCCAAACAAAACAGTAAATTATCTAGTAAACATGTACCTATTTGTCGGGCAAACAAATTTTATTCTCTGCTCTATCCTCCTTGCTATGACCTGTTCAATGATATACATGTATATGCAAGCATATGCGACCAATTTTCAATACAATTCAATATTTGATTCAATTAGGCCAAATGGTTCAAAATTATCAACCAAATAAACAAACAACACAAACATCAATCAATTAGTTGATTAGCTTTTCAAATGCATAACTTTGATATATAGTCAAAAATCAGATTTTTGATGCCAAATCACAACAATAGGCCCTATCTAATTTTGGTTCTCACACCAGTCAATAGGAAATATATAGAAATCTCACTTTCGTCACTCGAATATAAATACTGATAATGTGATCACAATTATCAGCATCATCCCCGGGCGACTAGAGTGTGATTCTATATCTATCCAGTATATTAAAATTTCGAATACACGCGGATCAGACGTATACGCAAAATCTATATATACTGGATTGTCCACATCTATATAAATAAATAATCAAATACGAATAATTGATTTAAATTTCCAAAACAAAATTTGTTTTCACTTTTATTTATCAAAAACACTACTCTTCACACTCGTTCTAGGATACTACTGATCCCATCTCTAACGAGTCATTCTCATTGGATATTACTAATCCAATATCTGATGAATTCTTTCGTATGGTTCTAATGTGTCTTATTCTCTGCTTTGTAAACCAAAGCTCTGATACCAACTGTGAAAACCCGTAACTTCCCCGTAAAGGAAATCGTCGGATAGTTCGAGAACAAGCCACAACAGAACACATATCAAAGAACGTTTCATTGTATATTACAACAATGCATCAGATTACAAGAATATACAGAGTATAAATGAATATTACACAGAAATATCAGAGATTTAAATTACATTTAAATACATCGCAGCGGAAAATAATACAATACACAACTAGAAGGAGATATACGGATACAAAGCTTCCCGGATATCATTCCAGCTGTAAACCAGGATCCTGTGAATATAAATCTGCAAAACCGAAACTACTAGCTGCCCGTGTCAAAATAAGGGCAACCAGAGTTTAGGTTAAAACAATAAACTCCAGGTCAGTCATGTGACTGGTGTGAGAACTAAAACAGTTAATCTTTATATTTTAAAGCTAGGTAAATCAAGGGACCACGCCGTATAACACGGAACGGGTTTCCTCCCAAGAATACCAGTGCATAAAACAAACAGCGCAATGCTAAATAAAGAAAAATGAAGCTGTTATAAGACCCAGGTCCCATCACACAATGCAACGCAGTCGAGGATAGGGTTTTCCCTTATAACAGCCAAAGAATGCTTGATACGCTTTAAAACAAATCATTTGATACTATTATAAGTGCATAGTGTTTAAAACACTTCAAATCATAAGTATCAATCATAGGCGGCATGAATGGCCCATAACACTATGTCGCCATATATAAGTTTACAATCAAAACCGCAAATGTCGTATTGGAAGTTGGGTTATCATTTATGGTATGAACCGAGGCTAGGGGCAAGATCCTTCATACCGGGTGTGATACTCGCGAATCAACGTTACACAAAGCTACGCCACAAAGGCCGTGCTTCGATCATCAACCACAAGACTTTGCTTTTCAACAGAAGCCTTGATCATTTGCCACTTAGGCATGCCACACAGGCAATTCACTCCATGCGATTGATATCCATCAATATATAACCCCTGAGCTCGTACGTCTCAGAGAAGGGCGTTAAGCAAGAGAATAAATTCTCCGCCGCCAAACAGATATATATTTAATAGAGATCAATCACACGGACTAAAATCCAATGTCAGACACACAGTCCATTTACAAGTCCGTTCTGGGTCTAAACGAAACCGGAGGCACCTAGTACCCCGCATATCCATCGATCTTCAAGTACGTCTGGACGATCACTAACTGTTTCCATCTTCTTGGGTGTACAGCCCAATCAAGATCATCAGTTATCACCCAAACGACGTGAAGACCTCCGGTCTTCGACCATCGTCTTCATCTTCGACTTATCGTCGTATCAGTTATTCAGAATGGGATAAACCCGGTCTTTCCGAATAACTCGCGTATATTTAAATAAGTGTTACACAAACACAACATACGCCTCATTCCAATTCATCAGTCACTAACCGTAAATTAATCAAGAGAATAATTCCCCAAACATTAACCCCGAAGGCCGAAACCAACATCAGATCAATATCCAGAAAACCATTCTGCTTGGCTAACCGACAGTTAGTTTCTAAATTTCACATTCATAGGGAAAGGTTCCCATTAGTTTTATCAAAGATAAATTCTTTAAAATTTATTCTTTAATCTATTTTTGAATATCAATTCAACCTAGTCGGGATTAGCGAACCTTACCGAAGTAATCATTTGTTTTAATTTCCCAATCCCAACCTATTTATCCCATGAAGTAAAACTGGTAATACTTCATATTTAACACCACAGTGTTATCGGTAAATTCAATTACCATTTCACGTTCAAATCTAATTAAAGATTTAACTATCGCCTGGAGCAAAACTGGTGATACTCCATTTCGATTATTTCAATCTAATTAAAGATTCATTAAAACTCCACTTAGTTTTAATCTTCGACTGGGTTAAAGAATCAGTGTCATTTAAAACACGGTTCACGATAAACCCAAAATCACATTCATTAATTATCGGGTTAAAGAACGAGTGTTATTTAAAACACTGTTCACGATAAACCCAAAAATCAATATTAATTCAATTCCAATTAAATATTATTGAATTGGTACACTTCATTAAATCTAAATAAAAAGATTTAATCCTTTCTCAACTGGGTTCAAGAACAGTGTTAGTAAAGACACCATTCACGACAAACCCAAATCACATTTGATATTAAACACAAGGCTCTGAATAGAAAATATATCGGCTTATATTCAATATCAAATTCTACGACTAACAAATGTCGTATTGGAAATAACGATATAAATATATCTTTCAAATTTCCATAACAACACCTGTATAATCACGAATTCCAACATCGAAATATTCCGAAGACAATTTCGATTCAAATCCACTCCAATGCAATCATTGAAAATTCTGGTTATTTTTAAAATCCTTTTCAAATTCAATTTATATATTTAAAAATAAATAGAATTATATTTCTAGTTCAAAACTAGTTCATTTCGATAAAAATCTATTTTTATCTTTTCAAATATGGAGTTTTTCATCCCAATTCTTCACAAATCATTTCTTATGATTTTACACAAATTATTACTATTTTTAATAATTTTATCAAGGCTCGTACAGTCGATTTCCATCAACGGCCATCGAACTGCACTTACAGCGACCTTTTTCGAATTTGATTTGGACGTATCTCCAAATCCAACCGTTAGATTTCAAATTTCTAACATTCGTTAGAAAGCTCTTTTCGATACGAACTCAACGGTTCCGGTTTTAGGAGAATCCGACGGTCGGATCTCCCGTAATGCCCGTTTGAAATAAATGGTCGAAATTCACGAACTGCCGCGGCGCGGTGCGTTCTATTCAGGCCATTATATTATATATATAATATATATAATATATATTTCGTCGATTTCTATTTAAAACGAATTATATAAATAGTTTTGAATTCGTTTCAAAAACATTTTCAACTTCCTTTTCAATTCAAATCACAATTGAATTCTTCTTTATAGATTCGTTTTAAAATTCAGTTCTATTCAATTCAAATTTCAATTCAATTTGAATTCGTTTTCAATTCAATTCATTTCGAAATCGTTTTCAATTCAATTCATTTCGAAATCGTTTTCAATTCAATTCATTTTGAAATCGTTTTCAATTCAATTCATTTCGAAATCGTTTTCAATTCACTTCATTTCGAAATCGTTTTCAATTCAATTCATTTCGAAATCGTTCTCAATTCACTTTGAATTCGTTTTCAATTCAATTCATTTCGAAATCGTTTTCAATTCAATTCATTTCGAAATCGTTTTCAATTCAATTCATTTCGAAATCGTTTTCAATTCACTTCATTTCGAAATCGTTTTCAATTCACTTTTGAATTCGTTTTCAATTCAATTCATTTCGAAATCGTTTTCAATTCACTTTGAATTCGTTTTCAATTCAATTCATTTCGAAATCGTTTTCAATTCAATTCATTTCGAAATCGTTTTCAATTCAATTCATTTCGAAATCGTTTTCAATTCACTTTGAATTCGTTTTCAATTCAATTCATTTCGAAATCGTTTTCAATTCAATTCATTTCGAAATCGTTTTCAATTCAATTCATTTCGAAATCGTTTTCAATTCAATTCATTTCGAAATCGTTTTCAATTCAATTCATTTCGAAATCGTTTTCAATTCACTTCATTTCGAAATCGTTTCAATTCACTTTGAATTCGTTTTCAATTCAATTCATTTCGAAATCATTTTCAATTCAATTCATTTCGAAATCGTTTTCAATTCAATTCATTTCGAAATCGTTTTCAATTCAATTCATTTCGAAATCGTTTTCAATTCAATTCATTTCGAAATCGTTTTCAATTCACTTCATTTCGAAATCGTTTTCAATTCACTTTGAATTCGTTTTCAATTCAATTCATTTCGAAATCGTTTTCAATTCAATTCATTTCGAAATCGTTTTCAATTCAATTCATTTCGAAATCGTTTTAAAATCGATATAAATATCGTTCACGTCAAAATGGCGTCAAACTAATCAACACGACTTCATAAATTTCTATTTTCAAATATTCTATTTCAAATATTTCTATTTCAAATATTTCCATTTCTAAACTGGAATGAGGCCCAATCAATTACCATATAAAATTAATTATATGGATTTTCACACAACACATGTATATAATAGCATTGAAAAATGATCAATCATCAACCAAAGTGCACTACACTGTATAAGCATCAAATATAGATATCTAACGCTTATAACATCCTGTCAATCGATCGATCGACATATTTAATCAATCAGGATGAGTGAACTGCATATTTCATCCTAACACCCGTGTGGGGTTTCAAACAATCACACGCATATTTTATTTGTGCAGTTGGGCGATGTGTAAAATTTATCGTCCCAATCAATGTCATTCAAATAGGTGTACATAAACAAACCGTTCGGTTTATAAATGAATATTTTATTTTATTCACTTCACGTTAAAAATTATATTTTTAACGATAAAACGTTTTATTCCAACCTATGAATTTCTATTCAATTCATTTATTCAATAAAATGATGTTTTTATTTTTCTAACATATTTTAGAAAATTTCGGCGGCATAACAGCACGATACTAGAAACGGGAGGAGGCCTAGCCTTATCCCCGGTCTAGTGAAGGCCCACGCCATTCACACATCAATCAAATCAATTTCATTATGCAAACCACAAAATTTGGAGTAAGAGTCTAACCTAGCCTTACTCCTTCGCCTTATAACGGCGCACGTCTAATCCTAACCAATTTATCGATTCGATTTTTCACACCACAAACCACATTCAAACCAATATCGCAATCAATCACCAAACAGTCAAACAAACAAGTCAATGGTCTGTGGACGATTTGTGTCGGGTGCTACTAAGCACCGTCTGCATCCTAGTATATATATATAACTAGAAAATAAATTTGAAAGGTGAGAAATTCTCACATATTGCTATCCTAGCTCCACGACTCTTCATTTGCAGAAGTCTTCGTCGTTTCGCCTTCTTGTCACCTTCGTTGTCCGCTTTCACTACATATGTAAAAATCGAGTTTTTACTTCGCTATTCAATATATAAAAATCGAATTTTTAGTTCGCTATTCAATATATAAAAATCGAATTTTTAGTTCGCTATTCAATATATAAAAATCGAATTTTTAGTTCGCTATTCAATATATAAAAATCGAATTTTTAGTTCGCTATTCAATATATAAAAATCGAATTTTTAGTTCGCTATTCAATATATAAAAATCGAATTTTTAGTTCGCTATTCAATATATAAAAATCGAATTTTTAGTTCGCTATTCAATATATAAAAATCGAATTTTAATTTCGAAGTTCAACATATAAAAATCCTATTTTTATTTCGAAGTTCAATATATAAAAATTCTATTTTTATTTCGAAGTTCAATATATAAAAATTCTATTTTTATTTCGAAGTTCAATATATAAAAATTCTATTTTTATTTCGAAGTTCAATATATAAAAATTCTATTTTTATTTCGAAGTTCAATATATAAAAATCACATTTTTACTTTCTCGCTATATGGATAAAAATGCTATTTTTACACCGCTACTATATAGATAAAAATTCTATTTTTACATCGTTATTCTATATATAAAGATCTCGCCTTTTCAACTATAAAGATTTCATCTTTATAAAAATCAGCATTTTATTTCGACGTATAGAAAATAAAAATCAGATTTTTATTTTGCTACATACACACAGATGATATTTTTATATTCTCCTAACATGTAAAAATTATATTTTTACATCCTCTATATAGTAAAGACTATATTTTTAATACTTTAAAAATATAAAAATCATATTTTTACTACTTTAAAAATATCGTATTCTTCTATGTAAATAATATTTAAATGAAAACTGATTTAAATACTAAAAAAAACTTATCAAACAAAATAAATTAAATTAAAACTTACAGTTACTGTCGTAGGAGGAGGGGGTGCTTGCCGTGCTGAGGTGGCGTTCGTCAGAGGCGTGGGGCTCCGATCGATCGGTGGCGGTTAAGGGTTTTTTGCCTGTCGATTAGGGCAGGGGGGGGTGTGATGCAGTTGCGAGCAGGCAGGGGGGGCGGAAAGCGCGCCTCGCGCGGCGGCGACCAGCAGGTTAGGGCGGCGACGGAGCGGTGGCCGCTGGAGGAGGTGCGGCGCGTCCTAGGGTTCGAGCGTTTCTCCCCTTTTTTTTCTTTTTTTTCCTTTTTACTGTCGATTCCTGAATGAAGAGGAATAAAAAAAATGGGGGGAGGGGTCAACGGGTTAAGGGAGAGGAAGATGTATATATATATATTTTTTTATTATTATTATTTAATTCGAAAAGTTGACTTTTACATACGACCTCTAAACGAGGCCCACCGCCTGTCGTCCATAGCGTATTGCCCCCATTCCGAACACAATGGGATATGTATCGTAAGCTGATTTGATCGTTTGAACCAGTTTCCGTTGAATTTACATTTAAATCACTTTATTGAATTTTAAACGTACATTTCAAATTACCGGGGTCACATACGAACTTTATAAATTCCAGAAAAATATTTTCTAGCTTCGTATTGACGATACGGTCCTATCAAAACTAGTTTCGTCGAATTCTGAGACTGTTAGAAAAATGGCCAATTTCCAGTCGATTAAAATCAACTGAAATGGTCAAAACACGTTTTCCTTTGCCACGCTCACATATTGATTCGAAAAATTATGAAATTTGGAATCTAGCAATAACTTAACACCACGGACCCAACAAAACTGGTTTCGTCGAAATCCGAGGTCGTTTGCAAAATGTCCATTTTTAAGGGCCTGAATTCCATAGCGACTATTCAGAATTTTCAACTGGACATATCTTTTGATTTCCGCTATGAACTTTTGATTTTTCGGATTCGTTGGAAAGATATTCACTATTAGATTCCATTATTTTTGGTTTCACTAAAATCCGGATTGTTTTGCACCCGATACATTCAATTGGAGTTTGAAATCGAATTATCGAACTACCGCGCCACTTTCAATTCTATTTATAATTATATATAAATATTTATATTCTAACGACGACGCGTATAATATATACATTCTAATTCTATTCAAAATAAATTTCTCGTCGATATTATTTAAAATAATTCATTTTAAATAATCAAAATTCGCCAAAATCGCCAAAATAAAAATTTTAAACTGGCCCAGATTTTCGGGTTGTTACAATCTCCCCCACTTAAAACTTTTCGTCCCCGAAAAGGAATAAAGTCGAAAGTGGTTTGATTATTCAACACTATGTTCGATCTGGCTTCCATTCTCCAACTTTTCAGTTTCTGAGAATTTTCAAAATTTCAAAAATTTGGCTAACACCCTAAATTTTTGAAAAATTTCGCCATAACCTCCCCTGCACCGGGAGCATCGAGGAATTTCAAATAGCTTCCCCGGTCCTTCAGATCTCAAAAAGAAAAAGCCAAGCGGCTAGCCAATAGGCTCATAAAATCATCATCATCCAAACAAAACAGTAAATTATCTAGTAAACATGTACCTATTTGTCGGGCAAACAAATTTTATTCTCTGCTCTATCCTCCTTGCTATGACCTGTTCAATGATATACATGTATATGCAAGCAGATGCGACCAATTTTCAATACAATTCAATATTTGATTCAATTAGGCCAAATGGTTCAAAATTATCAACCAAATAAACAAACAACACAAACATCAATCAATTAGTTGATTAGCTTTTCAAATGCATAACTTTGATATATAGTCAAAAATCAGATTTTTGATGCCAAATCACAACAATAGGCCCTATCTAATTTTGGTTCTCACACCAGTCAATAGGAAATATATAGAAATCTCACTTTCGTCACTCGAATATAAATACTGATAATGTGATCACAATTATCAGCATCATCCCCGGGCGACTAGAGTGTGATTCTATATCTATCCAGTATATTAAAATTTCGAATACACGCGGATCAGACGTATACGCAAAATCTATATATACTGGATTGTCCACATCTATATAAATAAATAATCAAATACGAATAATTGATTTAAATTTCCAAAACAAAATTTGTTTTCACTTTTATTTATCAAAAACACTACTCTTCACACTCGTTCTAGGATACTACTGATCCCATCTCTAACGAGTCATTCTCATTGGATATTACTAATCCAATATCTGATGAAATTCTTTCGTATGGTTCTAATGTGTCTTATTCTCTGCTTTGTAAACCAAAGCTCTGATACCAACTGTGAAAACCCGTAACTTCCCCGTAAAGGAAAGCGTCGGATAGTTCGAGAACAAGCCACAACAGAACACATATCAAAGAACGTTTCATTGTATATTACAACAATGCATCAGATTACAAGAATATACAGAGTATAAATGAATATTACACAGAAATATCAGAGATTTAAATTACATTTAAATACATCGCAGCGGAAAATAATACAATACACAACTAGAAGGAGATATACGGATACAAAGCTTCCCGGATATCATTCCAGCTGTAAACCAGGATCCTGCGAATATAAATCTGCAAAACCGAAACTACTAGCTGCCCGTGTCAAAATAAGGGCAACCAGAGTTTAGGTTAAAACAATAAACTCCAGGTCAGTCATGTGACTGGTGTGAGAACTAAAACAGTTAATCTTTATATTTTAAAGCTAGGTAAATCAAGGGACCACGCCGTATAACACGGAACGGGTTTCCTCCCAAGAATACCAGTGCATAAAACAAACAGCGCAATGCTAAATAAAGAAAAATGAAGCTGTTATAAGACCCAGGTCCCATCACACAATGCAACGCAGTCGAGGATAGGGTTTTCCCTTATAACAGCCAAAGAATGCTTGATACGCTTTAAAACAAATCATTTGATACTATTATAAGTGCATAGTGTTTAAAACACTTCAAATCATAAGTATCAATCATAGGCGGCATGAATGGCCCATAACACTATGTCGCCATATATAAGTTTACAATCAAAACCGCAAATGTCGTATTGGAAGTTGGGTTATCATTTATGGTATGAACCGAGGCTAGGGGCAAGATCCTTCATACCGGGTGTGATACTCGCGAATCAACGTTACACAAAGCTACGCCACAAAGGCCGTGCTTCGATCATCAACCACAAGACTTTGCTTTTCAACAGAAGCCTTGATCATTTGCCACTTAGGCATGCCACACAGGCAATTCACTCCATGCGATTGATATCCATCAATATATAACCCCTGAGCTCGTACGTCTCAGAGAAGGGCGTTAAGCAAGAGAATAAATTCTCCGCCGCCAAACAGATATATATTTAATAGAGATCAATCACACGGACTAAAATCCAATGTCAGACACACAGTCCATTTACAAGTCCGTTCTGGGTCTGAACGAAACCGGAGGCACCTAGTACCCCGCATATCCATCGATCTCCAAGTACGTTTGGACGATCACTAACTGTTTCCATCTTCTTGGGTGTACAGCCCAATCAAGATCATCAGTTATCACCCAAACGACGTGAAGACCTCCGGTCTTCGACCATCGTCTTCATCTTCGACTTATCGTCGTATCTGTTATTCAGAATGGGATAAACCCGGTCTTTCCGAATAACTCGCGTATATTTAAATAAGTGTTACACAAACACAACATACGCCTCATTCCAATTCATCAGTCACTAACCGTAAATTAATCAAGAGAATAATTCCCCAAACATTAACCCCGAAGGCCGAAACCAACATCAGATCAATATCCAGAAAACCATTCTGCTTGGCTAACCGACAGTTAGTTTCTAAATTTCACATTCATAGGGAAAGGTTCCCATTAGTTTTATCAAAGATAAATTCTTTAAAATTTATTCTTTAATCTATTTTTGAATATCAATTCAAACTAGTCGGGATTAGCGAACCTTACCGAAGTAATCATTTGTTTTAATTTCCCAATCCCAACCTATTTATCCCATGAAGTAAAACTGGTAATACTTCATATTTAACACCACAGTGTTATCGGTAAATTCAATTACCATTTCACGTTCAAATCTAATTAAAGATTTAACTATCGCCTGGAGCAAAACTGGTGATACTCCATTTCGATTATTTCAATCTAATTAAAGATTCATTAAAACTCCACTTAGTTTTAATCTTCGACTGGGTTAAAGAATCAGTGTCATTTAAAACACGGTTCACGATAAACCCAAAATCACATTCATTAATTATCGGGTTAAAGAACGAGTGTTATTTAAAACACTGTTCACGATAAACCCAAAAATCAATATTAATTCAATTCCAATTAAATATTATTGAATTGGTACACTTCATTAAATCTAAATAAAAAGATTTAATCCTTTCTCAACTGGGTTCAAGAACAGTGTTAGTGAAGACACCATTCACGACAAACCCAAATCACATTTGATATTAAACACAAGGCTCTGAATAGAAAATATATCGGCTTATATTCAATATCAAATTCTACGACTAACAAATGTCGTATTGGAAATAACGATATAAATATATCTTTCAAATTTCCATAACAACACCTGTATAATAACGAATTCCAACATCGAAATATTCCGAAGACAATTTCGATTCAAATCCACTCCAATGCAATCATTGGAAATTCTGGTTATTTTTAAAATCCTTTTCAAATTCAATTTATTTATTTAAAAATAAATAGAATTATATTTCTAGTTCAAAACTAGTTCATTTCGATAAAAATCTATTTTTATCTTTTCAAATATGGAGTTTTTCATCCCAATTCTTCACAAATCATTTCTTATGATTTTACACAAATTATTACTATTTTTAATAATTTTATCAAGGCCCGTACAGTCGATTTCCATCAACGGCCATCGAACTGCACTTACAGCGACCTTTTTTCGAATTTGATTTGGACGTATCTCCAAATCCAACCGTTAGATTTCAAATTTCTAACATTCGTTAGAAAGCTCTTTTCGATACGAACTCAACGGTTCCGGTTTTAGGAGAATCCGACGGTCGGATCTCCCGTAATGCCCGTTTGAAATAAATGGTCGAAATTCACGAACTGCCGCGGCGCGGCGCGTTCTATTCAGGCCATTATATTATATATATAATATATATAATATATATTTCGTCGATTTCTATTTAAAACGAATTATATAAATAGTTTTAAATTCGTTTCAAAAACATTTTCAACTTCCTTTTCAATTCAAATCACAATTGAATTCTTCTTTATAGATTCGTTTTAAAATTCATTTCTATTCAATTCAAATTTCAATTCAATTTGAATTCGTTTTCAATTCAATTCATTTCGAAATCGTTTTCAATTCAATTCATTTCGAAATCGTTTTCAATTCAATTCATTTCGAAATCGTTTTCAATTCAATTCATTTCGAAATCGTTTTCAATTCACTTCATTTCGAAATCGTTTTCAATTCAATTCATTTCGAAATCGTTTTCAATTCACTTTGAATTCGTTTTCAATTCAATTCATTTCGAAATCGTTTTCAATTCAATTCATTTCGAAATCGTTTTCAATTCAATTCATTTCGAAATCGTTTTCAATTCACTTCATTTCGAAATCGTTTTCAATTCACTTTTGAATTCGTTTTCAATTCAATTCATTTCGAAATCATTTTCAATTCACTTTGAATTCGTTTTCAATTCAATTCATTTCGAAATCGTTTTCAATTCAATTCATTTCGAAATCATTTTCAATTCAATTCATTTCGAAATCGTTTTCAATTCACTTTGAATTCGTTTTCAATTCAATTCATTTCGAAATCGTTTTCAATTCAATTCATTTCGAAATCGTTTTCAATTCAATTCATTTCGAAATCGTTTTCAATTCAATTCATTTCGAAATCGTTTTCAATTCAATTCATTTCGAAATCGTTTTCAATTCACTTCATTTTGAAATCGTTTCAATTCACTTTGAATTCGTTTTCAATTCAATTCATTTCGAAATCGTTTTCAATTCAATTCATTTCGAAATCGTTTTCAATTCAATTCATTTCGAAATCGTTTTCAATTCAATTCATTTCGAAATCGTTTTCAATTCAATTCATTTCGAAATCGTTTTCAATTCAATTCATTTCGAAATCGTTTTCAATTCACTTCATTTCGAAATCGTTTTCAATTCACTTTGAATTCGTTTTCAATTCAATTCATTTCGAAATCGTTTTCAATTCAATTCATTTCGAAATCGTTTTCAATTCATTTCGAAATCGTTTTCAATTCACTTTATTTCGAAATCGTTTTAAAATCGATATAAATATCGTTCACGTCAAAATGGCGTCAAACTAATCAACACGACTTCATAAATTTCTATTTTCAAATATTCTATTTCAAATATTTCTATTTCAAATATTTCCATTTCTAAACTGGAATGAGGCCCAATCAATTACCATATAAAATTAATTATATGGATTTTCACACAACACATGTATATAATAGCATTGAAAAATGATCAACCATCAACCAAAGTGCACTACACTGTATAAGCATCAAATATAGATATCTAACGCTTATAACAGCCTGTCAATCGATCGATCGACATATTTAATCAATCAGGATGAGTGAACTGCATATTTCATCCTAACACCCGTGTGGGGTTTCAAACAATCACACGCATATTTTATTTGTGCAGTTGGGCGATGTGTAAAATTTATCGTCCCAATCAATGTCATTCAAATAGGTGTACATAAACAAACCGTTCGGTTTATAAATGAATATTTTATTTTATTCACTTCACGTTAAAAATTATATTTTTAACGATGAAACGTTTTATTCCAACCTATGAATTTCTATTCAATTCATTTATTCAATAAAATGATATTTTTATTTTTCTAACATATTTTAGAAAATTTCGGCGGCATAACGGCACGATACTAGAAACGGGACGAGGCCTAGCCTTATCCCCGGTCTAGTGAAGGCCCATGCCATTCACACATCAATCAAATCAATTTCATTATGCAAACCACAAAATTTGGAGTAAGAGTCTAACCTAGCCTTACTCCTTCGCCTTATAACGGCGCACGTCTAATCCTAACCAATTTATCGATTCGATTTTTCACACCACAAACCACATTCAAACCAATATCGCAATCAATCACCAAACAGTCAAACAAACAAGTCCATGGTCTGTGGACGATTTGTGTCGGGTGCTACTAAGCACCGTCTGCATCCTAGTATATATATATAACTAGAAAATAAATTTGAAAGGTGAGAAATTCTCACATATTGCTATCCTAGCTCCACGGCTCTTCATTTGCAGAAGTCTTCGTCGTTTCGCCTTCTTGTCACCTTCGTTGTCCGCTTTCACTACATATGTAAAAATCGAGTTTTTACTTCGCTATTCAATATATAAAAATCGAATTTTTAGTTCGCTATTCAATATATAAAAATCGAATTTTTAGTTCGCTATTCAATATATAAAAATCGAATTTTTAGTTCGCTATTCAATATATAAAAATCGAATTTTTAGTTCGCTATTCAATATATAAAAATCGAATTTTTAGTTCGCTATTCAATATATAAAAATCGAATTTTAATTTCGAAGTTCAACATATAAAAATCCTATTTTTATTTCGAAGTTCAATATATAAAAATTCTATTTTTATTTCGAAGTTCAATATATAAAAATTCTATTTTTATTTCGAAGTTCAATATATAAAAATTCTATTTTTATTTCGAAGTTCAATATATAAAAATTCTATTTTTATTTCGAAGTTCAATATATAAAAATCACATTTTTACTTTCTCGCTATATGGATAAAAATGCTATTTTTACACCGCTACTATATAGATAAAAATTCTATTTTTACATCGTTATTCTATATATAAAGATCTCGTCTTTTCAACTATAAAGATTTCATCTTTATAAAAATCAGCATTTTATTTCGACGTATAGAAAATAAAAATCAGATTTTTATTTTGCTACATACACACAGATGATATTTTTATATTCTCCTAACATGTAAAAATTATATTTTTACATCCTCTATATAGTAAAGACTATATTTTTAATACTTTAAAAATATAAAAATCATATTTTTACTACTTTAAAAATATCGTATTCTTCTATGTAAATAATATTTAAATGAAAACTGATTTAAATACTAAAAAAAAACTTATCAAACAAAATAAATTAAATTAAAACTTACAGTTACTGTCGTAGGAGGAGGGGGTGCTTGCCGTGCTGAGGTGGCGTTCGTCAGAGGCGTGGGGCTCCGATCGATCGGTGGCGGCTAAGGGTTTTTCGCCTGTCGATTAGGGCAGGGGGGGTGTGATGCAGTTGCGAGCAGGCGCGGGGGGGGGGGGGGGGAGGGGGGGAAGCGCGCCTCGCGCGGCGGCGACCAGCAGGTTAGGGCGGCGACGGAGCGGTGGCCGCTGGAGGAGGTGCGGCGCGTCCTAGGGTTCGAGCGTTTCTCCCTTTTTTTTTCTTTTTTTTTTTCTTTTTACTGTCGATTCCTGAATGAAGAGGAATAAAAAAAAAGGGGGGGGGGGTCAACGGGTTAAGGGAGAGGAAGATGTATATATATATTTATTATTATTATTATTATTTAATTCGAAAAGTTGACTTTTACATACGACCTCTAAACGAGGCCCACCGCCTGTCGTCCATAGCGTATTGCCCCCATTCCGAACACAATGGGATATGTATCGTAAGCTGATTTGATCGTTTGAACCAGTTTCCGTTGAATTTACATTTAAATCACTTTATTGAATTTTAAACGTACATTTCAAATTACCGGGGTCACATACGAACTTTATAAATTCCAGAAAAATATTTTCTAGCTTCGTATTGACGATACGGTCCTATCAAAACTAGTTTCGTCGAATTCTGAGACTGTTAGAAAAATGGCCAATTTCCAGTCGATTAAAATCAACTGAAATGGTCAAAACACGTTTTCCTTTGCCACGCTCACATATTGATTCGAAAAATTATGAAATTTGGAATCTAGCAATAACTTAACACCACGGACCCAACAAAACTGGTTTCGTCGAAATCCGAGGTCGTTTGCAAAATGTCCATTTTTAAGGGCCTGAATTCCATAGCGACTATTCAGAATTTTCAACTGGACATATCTTTTGATTCCCGCTACGAACTTTTGATTTTTCGGATTCGTTGGAAAGATATTCACTATTAGATTCCATTATTTCTGGTTTCACTAAAATCCGGATTGTTTTGCACCCGGTACATTCAAATGGAGTAAATCGATTAGAATTAAGTTAATCGAGTTAGAGTAAATCGAATATTGGTTATTCGAAGGTAAGTTATTCGAATTAGTTATTCGAAGGAGTTAATCAAATGAGTTGATCCAAAGGAGTTAGTCGAATATTAGTTATTCGAATAGAGTTAAAGGAGTTATCGATTTTATTTGATCGAAAGGAGTTATCGATTAGTAAATCGAAAGGAGATTTTCGAATATAGCATATTCGAAAGAAAGAGATCGAATATTATTTATTCGAAAGAGAGAGATTTCGAATATGAGTTATTCAAAGAGAGATAATCGAATATAGGTTATTCGAAGAAGAGTTAATCAAATAGAGATTACTCGAAAGAGAGTTATACGTCGAATTCGATTATAGCGAATTCGGGGAAGTACTATTTACTTTCCAGGGTTTAAATCAAGATTTAGTTATTGATTTAGAAATTAGGTGTCTGTTAAATTATTCGAGTTAGGAGATAAAGTTATAATTTAGGTTAGACATTGCAGAAGTAGGAATTATAACGTTATAGTTATAATCAAACGTTGTCATATAAGAAGTGGATTCGTAACCTGAATCCGAGAATTTGCGTAAAACAGATGATTGTAAAAAGTGAGTGACGAGCTTCATCTATTTCACAGTAAAGGACGTTGTTCAATTAAGGTCTGCGAGGTAATTATACCCCAACTTGATTGACTTCAGAATTGACAAAGGAATAGTTGTGGTTCGATCTAAAAGGTTGATTAGGAATAAAGTGAAGGAATAAGCGATTAATGGATTAAGCGTAACGATGTTTTATACAACGTTCATTGGAAATCCGTAAATGAGTTTTGGAAACGTTTTCCAAATATAGTCAGATATGTTTTCTAAACATAGAAAATGAAATGTTTTCATGATAAGAATATAAGAAATAGAGTTAAGCAAATTCAGAAACTGACTGGAGAGGGTAAGTTGAATGGTTTTCTAAGTGACGATCTGATGTTGGTTTCGACCTTCCGAATTGATACTTAGAGAATTGTTCTCATACTAGTTACAGTTAGGGACTGATAGTTGCGAAATAACAGTGATGTGAAAATAAGCTATGGAAATGTTTTCCAATGATTAATAACATATATTTTCTAAATATATGAAATAAGGAAATATGAACATGTGATGATTGATCGATCGAATTTCCATTTGGAAATAAGATCGTTGTTTGTACACCGACATGTTTTCATTTGATAGTTGAATCACAGACTATCAATGTTTTTACCATTTTAACATTGTTAATATGGAGAGACCGGTTGGATTATTATCTAAAGAACCACTCTGTATTGGCATAAGCGTTGCGAGCAATATCTGCCAAAGATAAATTGAAGACAGAGTAAAGTGCAAGGGTTGTTGTATAAGTCTTAGATAGCAGTGACTAAGATGGATATACTGAATAGTGCCTTCGGTTTGTCCAGTCCCAGGACATCGTATATGGAAGAAGGTCTGACAGAGTATATCCAATGGATCGCGTAAGTTGATCTGTTCAAACGTATTCACGTTTGGTGGCGGAGGAATTCGTTTCTCTTAGCTATATACCCGTGTTATTTTTGGATAAGTCAATTTGTGATTTGGCGGGTATGACGATGTGGCATTCAAAGTGAATGGTGATCAGATGTTCTGAAGATAGACGTAGCTTCTAGCCTCACACCCGGAAGTAACAAAAGTTGGGCTAGGCAGCATGGCTAGTTGGGTCATCCCCAAGCAGGGTGTATTGTCACCGATCTAGTGAATATTCATATTTATACTTCTTTTTGATTCTGTATCTTCGGATGACGGTTTGATGGCCTACAACCGTGGTGGCAATATATTCGCGACACTCAAGCTAAATGAGTGAGCGGTCATGTGTGGCCGGGTCGTTCTTGTTGAACCCTGAGTGTATCACCTCTAGAGTACACTATTCAAAAGGTGCTCCCATACCTTGTCTGTTGGAATCAAATCTTCAATAAGCGCCCTGCGGTTTATGATTTTATACTATGTATGTAGAACGTGAGATGCAAGCGTTTCTGCTAGATTGATACCTATTTGTACTTAGACATTATTATAATATCACAATGATATTGCTTGTCAAAGTTGTTCAGATACTCATAAGGGAAAAACCCGTTCCGTATTCACGGCGTGGTTTTATGAGATATCCTATACCTGTTTTAAACTATTTTACTCATACCAGTCCCATGACTGACCCGGAGTTTACTTTGTTGTTTTCCCTAAACTCTTGGGTGCCTAAATTTGTACGGGCAGTCAAGTAGTCGGGATTTACAGATATACATGGAGAGCTTGGAGCAGGAGACTTCAAGATTCTATAGCTATAGTTATTTCCGCTGTGTTGTAAGTGTTGTACTCTGATAAGTGCTATTGTATATATATAACTGTTTACTTCAAAGCTATGTTATATATTATATGTTATTCGTTCCGCTGTGAGATTCGTGTTACTCTGATGATTCTGATGTTCTTCTTCTTCTTCTTCTTCTTCTATTCTATTAGTTCTATCTTTTCTTTCTCACCTTCTAAATTCTTTCACTAACGTTCTCGGAATTTCCGACTCTCGAGGAGTCGGAAATTTCCAGCCGTTACAGTTGGTATCAGAGCTTAAGTTAAGAATTACTTGGCTCTATGGCGTAACTCAGTAGAGATGGGATTAGAAATATCCTAGATTGAGTTGAGTGTATATATACGAGTGCGTATTTGATATAAAACTGTTTTATATTGTGGAGATTCACTGGCTGAGTTGTTTATGAGTTCTGGTCGATCAGTTTGATCCACTGTATCGGTAGGAGTAAATAAACACTTGAATACGATGGATCGTCACAATATGTTTTGAAAGAGGGTAAGTGAATTTAACTTTACCCAAAGTATATTTTGATATAGAGATATATATATATATATATCAAAATTATAATATATTGGATATATGGGTTGTTATTATAATCGAGTAAGATTATAAATTAAATGGTTATATATATAACCAATAAGAATTCCTATAAGTAAAATACGTGGAATCTGTTGAATTAAAATCTGAAATTAAATCAGAATTGGAATTAAAATAAGGAAATTTTAAGTTCCTGGGAGATTTTGAAAATGTTTTTCAATTCAAAATAAATATAGTATTGAACTCACCTGGATGACTGGAAAATAATTCCGAGGATGGATCGATACATCGTCGGTGTAATTTTCGAGTTTCTAAGTGGTGGATTACTACCAATGGTTTTGTTTTCAAATGGTGTTGAGGAAAACAAGTTGTTCAGAAATTCAAAAGTTTTGAATTGGTGTTAGGATTTGAAATTGATTTGAAATAAATCCCAGGAATTTAAATCTTGAAATTTAAAATTTAACTTGTTAAGTTGAATGAATCAAGATGGTAAAAACAAATAGTAAATTAAAATTTAACTTGAACCAAGTTAAATAAATCGGGATTCGGTTAGAGAATAATCTGGATTGGAATTAAGTTGATGGGTTAAGAGTTTGAAATCTGATATTGGAGTTTGAATAGAATTTGACTTGGATAGAACCAAGTGGTTGAGTTGAAGATTGGATTGAGAAGACCTTGGTATATGTTGGGTTGATACAGTTGAAAGTGATAAGGTTGATATGCCCGACAAAAAGGTACAAGTTTATTTTTGATATAAGCATGAGATTTATGAGCCGAATCGGCAAGCCGCTTGGCTATTTGATTTTCTTTTGGGTTGGAGATGGCCTAGAGAGGCGAGTGTGGTTTTACTGATAGGGCTGTACAAAGGAGGTTATGGAAAAAATTTCCGAAAATTTAAAGTGTTAGAAAATTTTCAGAATTTTTGAAAATTTTAATTAGTCGGAAGAATAAATATTTCAGTCGATATTAAGTGGTTCGGTTGAAATCAGAAATAAGGGGTAAACCAATCTTAGGAGTTCCAATATATAGGGTTAACCTCTAACTTAGCAATTTCGAGGACGAAATTATTTTAAGTGGGGAAGTCTGTAATGGCGCGTTTTGTAAGGTATAATAATGAAGTTATTTAATTATTAGAACAACGAATATATTAAATAAACGATAGTTGAACATATAAATTATAATAATAATTATAATCAAGCCCGTAACGACGCGGTAGTTCGTTATTTGGCGAGTTGAACTTCAACTGAGTATACAGGGTTCGTTTTAAATCGGATTTCTGCGAAACAAGAAACGTGTGGAGCTGGCGGAGTATATCTTTCTAGTGGAAGAGAAAAATCGGGATTTCATCGTGTAGATTTTGATGTATGTCCAAATCAAATTTTAAAATAGTCGCTATGGAATCGTTTATCGACCGTAACGGTTTATTTGAAATAACTAGATATCAGGCGTGAATTTAGACAAGGTTCTTTCGGGACATAGCGATAATTTAATTTTTGGAATTTTATGGAAATTTTTAATTAAATAAATAAGTGACTTTTTATTTGAAGTATTTTGCACCCTGTGGTCAACATTTTAGGGTTTCAAAATATGAGTTAATCTACCGGTATTATTATATTTTTGGGATCATGGCACCAAGCTGATTACAACGGTATGTTTACTTCTGTCGACAACAGTTGTAAAGAAAGGAAATTCTTTATAAAACATTAGGGCAAACTTTATAACATTTAACAAAGGACCACGTTGCACTCATTTCAACTGACCATTTTCTTTGGTTCAAAACAAAATACTTGGCACAAATACTTGGCACTCAGAGGATCCATACATTCGAAACAAAAAAATCCTATATAAAGCCTTTACAAACGAAACCTAATATGATTCCTTCCTCTGATCGAAATAATGAGCCGCCACTTCTTTCTTTTTCTTTTGTTTTTCTTCAAAATGAGAGACTTAAAAATCCTCAAACAAACCAGACCACACTATCCATCCTCCTTCTTCTGTACACTCTTTTCGAAACATTAAAAGGAAATATAAATTTGCCATAACCAATTTCAAAACTTGTGGTATCCAGTGGAGCAACAGTTTAAATCCAGAGGAGGGGGGGTCTCGAGTTTAACGAGAAATGGATGAACCAAAGAGAAGGGCGGGGTCTGTCGTGGTGGTTGTGTGGGAGATCTCGGGTTGACGAACGGAATGAAGGGTATGGAGTGTGTGAGGCGGACTGAGTATCAGTGGGACGGGCTTGGAGAGGATGTGTTTAACAGCAGGAGCATTTAAGTTGTTGGTGGTTTTACCGTTGAGTGTGATGAGATCTGCATGGTGTTTGGGATTTGCGAAATGAATGAAGGATGGGTGGGTGCTGCATGAGAAGTGACGTGTGAAATTAGTGGGAGGACATGCACAGAGGTGCATGCGTTGGCATGAACTAATACGTGTCATTAAATGGCGGTGAACGTGAAGGGAAGTGATGATCAGGAGGACGGAGACATGACGATTTGCGATGGGGTGCTACATGGGAGTTGTTCAAATGGAGATACTGTTGCTTGTCGAGAAACGCGTTAGCGGAGAAGAGGAGCATTAAAGTTCGGCAGTGAGCTTGTGGAAGTGGTCGACGTAGCAAGCAAGAAAGAAGCACTTCCGACGATATGTGAGGCGATCCGGGTTCAAAGTGGTTCGCTACCTTACTATAGCCAGTCGAAGGCTGAGCAAAGTAACATGGAAATTTGCCGCGAGTTGGTGATATCGTCAGGAAACGGGTTCTATAAACTGGAACGGAGTGTTCGAACATGATCTGAACGAAGATCGAAATGGTGGCGAAGCACAGCAGAATAAAATGCTTTCTCAGATCTATCGACCGACGCAAATCGTTATTTAAATGTTAACGCGCCAAGGTTAGTAAATCTCACAAACTCTAAACAGTTTTATTTTCACGTTGTATTCTTAGAACTGTTAAAATATTGTCTGTTTGACTGTGTGTTGATTGTTTGCTTGAACTTCTAGTCAGTTAGTAGAGATTATATATATATGTATATATATATATAAATAAATAAACCGTCAAATAGTTATATGTTGATTCTGTTCTAACAGAATATTATATTGGTGTTGTCTAACATCTGTGGTGCAGGGAAACAGGTTGGAGGAATCCAACAGGATTCCTCAACAGTTATTTTACTGTGATTTTTATATTGTGATATATAATGTGATGTATATAATCTGTGTGATTTTGTATGGTGGGACGATATTTATCGTTGTTATATGGTGTGTTAAATACCATGAGAAATACCAAACTGTAGGAGAGGGGTTTTCAAAGTATATTTTGAAAATAGTTTATTTATACAAAATCAAGGGATTTTATATATATATATATAAGAAAAAGGATTTTTGAATATTAAGGAATATAGTTGGTAAAACAAATATAAAAGAGTTTTATTTGTAAATCAATATAAGGGAATATATATGTTAATCGAATATGAGAGGATATATTTGTAAGTCAAAATATAAAGGAATTATATTCGTTAGAACAAATATAAAGGATATTTATTTAGAGATTAAATAAATAGAATATTATAAAGGGTATTTATTTAGAGATTAAATAAATAGAATTAAACTAAAGAAGATATTTATTTGTTAAATAAATAGGAGTTAACCAAGTGAATTGGTCAAGTTAACCAAGTAAATTGGTTGAGTAAAACGAAGTGAATTAGTTAAGTTAAACTAAGTGGTTAATCAAAGTGAATTAGTTAAGTTAAACTAAGTGGTTAACCAAAGTAAATTATATAAGTTAAACTAAGCGGTGAATCAAAGTGAATTTGTTAAGTTAAACTAAATGATTAATCGATGTGAATTAGTTAAGTTAAACTAAAGGATTAATCGATGTGAATTAGTTAAGTTAAACTAAAGGATTAATCGATGTGAATTAGTTAAGTTAACTAAGTGGTTAATCGAAGTAAATTAGTTGAGTTAAACTAAGTGAACCGGCTAGAGTTAATCAACGTGAATTAACTAAGTTAAAGTAAGTGGATTAGTTCAGTTAACCAAGACAAGTAAATCAAGTTAGGGTAAACCATTTGAGTTAACCAGTTAGAGTTAACCATTTGAGTTAACCAGTTTGAGTTAATCAGTTAGAATTGACCAGTTAGAGTTAACCAGTTAGAGTTAACCAGTTAGGTTAAACCAGTTGAGTTGACCGGTTAGAGTTATCCAAGTAGAGTTATTCGAGTAGAGTTGTCGAATATCACTTATCCGAAGTAGAGTTATCGAATATAGTGTATTCGAGGGAAGAGTAATCGAATATAGTTTATTCGAGTGGAGAAATCAAATGTTATTCATTTGAGAAGAGTTACCGAATATTATTTATTCGAAGAGTAGTTATCGAATATTGGTTATTCGAAGTTAGTTAATCCAAAGGAGTTATTCGAAGTCAGTTAATCCAAAGGAGTTATTCAAAGTTAGTTAATCCAAAGGAGTATTCAAAGTTAGTTAATCCAAAGGAGTTATTCGAAGTTAGTTAATCCAAAGGAGTATTCAAAGTTAGTTAATCCAAAGGAGTTATTCGAAGTTAGTTAATCCAAAGGAGTTATTCGAAGTTAGTTAATCCAAAGGAGTTAGTCGAAGAGTTAATCGAATATAGTTATTCGAAAGAAGGTGTTAATCGAATATAGTTATTCGAGTAAAGTTAAAAGAGTTAATCGAATTTAGTTATTCGAAATGAGTTATTCGAATTAGATATTTGAATAGAGTTAAACACATTAGAGTGATTCGAATTACTTATTCGAATAGAGTTAAACATGTACGAGTTAATTGAATATTAGTTATTCAATTTGAGTTAATTGAATTTAGTTATTCGAGAAGAGTTAAATCGAATTTAGTTATTCGAAAGGAGTAAATCAATTTGAGTTAAGTTAATCGATTTGAATTAAGTTGAATCGAAATGGAGTAAATCGATTAGAATTAAGTTAATCGAGTTAGAGTAAATCGAATATTGGTTATTCGAAGGTAAGTTATTCGAATTAGTTATTTGAAGGAGTTAATCAAATGAGTTGATCCAAAGTAGTTAGTCGAATATTAGTTATTCGAATAGAGTTAAAGGAGTTATCGATTTAATTTGATCGAAAGGAGTTATCGATTAGTAAATCGAAAGGAGATTTTCGAATATAGCATATTCGAAAGAAAGAGATCGAATATTGTTTATTCGAAAGAGAGAGATTTCGAATATGAGTTATTCAAAGAGAGATAATCGAATATAGGTTATTCGAAGAAGAGTTAATCAAATAGAGATTACTCGAAAGAGAGTTATACGTCGAATTCGATTATAGCGAATTCGGGGAAGTACTATTTACTTTCCAGGGTTTAAATCAAGATTTAGTTATTGATTTAGAAATTAGGTGTCTGTTAAATTATTCGAGTTAGGAGATAAAGTTATAATTTAGGTTAGACATTGCAGAAGTAGGAATTATAACGTTATAGTTATAATCAAACGTTGTCATATAAGAAGTGGATTCGTAACCTGAATCCGAGAATTTGCGTAAAACAGATGATTGTAAAAAGTGAGTGACGAGCTTCATCTATTTCACAGTAAAGGACGTTGTTCAATTAAGGTCTGCGAGGTAATTATACCCCAACTTGATTGACTTCAGAATTGAAAAAGGAATAGTTGTGGTTCGATCTAAAAGGTTGATTAGGAATAAAGTTAAGGAATAAGCGATTAATGGATTAAGCGTAACGATGTTTTATACAACGTTCATTGGAAATCCGTAAATGAGTTTTGGAAACGTTTTCCAAATATAGTCAGATATGTTTTCTAAACATAGAAAATGAAATGTTTTCATGATAAGAATATAAGAAATAGAGTTAAGAAAATTCAGAATCTGACTGGAGAGGGTAAGTTGAACGGTTTTCTAAGTGACGATCTGATGTTGGTTTCGACCTTCCGAATTGATACTTAGAGAATCGTTCTCATACTAGTTACAGTTAGGGACTGATAGTTGCGAAATAATAGTGATGTGAAAATAAGCTATGGAAATGTTTTCCAATGATTAATAACATATATTTTCTAAATATATGAAATAAGGAAATATGAACATGTGATGATTGATCGATCGAATTTCCATTTGGAAATAAGATCGTTGTTTGTACACCGACATGTTTTCATTTGATAATTGAATCACAGACTATCAAAGTTTTTACCATTTTAACATTGTTAATATGGAGAGACCGGTTGGATTATTATCCAAAGAACCACTCTGTATTGGCATATGCGTTGCAAGCAATATCTGCCAAAGATAAATTGAAGACGGAGTAAAGTGCAAGGGCTGTTGTATAAGTCTTAGATAGCAGTGACTAAGATGGATATACTGAATAGTGCCTTCGGTTTGTCCAGTCCCAGGACAACGTATATGGAAGAAGGTCTGACAGATTATATCCAATGGATCGCGTAAGTTGATCTGTTCAAACGTATTCACGTTTGGTGGCGGAGGAATTCGTTTCTCTTAGCTATATACCCGTGTTATTTTTGGATAAGTCAATTTGTGATTTGGCGGGTATGACGATGTGGCATTCAAAGTGAATGGTGATCAGATGTTCTGAAGATAGACGTAGCTTCTAGCCTCACACCCGGAAGTAACAAAAGTTGGGCTAGGCAGCATGGCTAGTTGGGTCATCCCCAAGCAGGGTGTATTGTCACCGATCTAGTGAATATTCATATTTATACTTCTTTTTGATTCTGTATCTTCGGATGACGGTTTTATGGCCTACAACCTTGGTAGCAATATATTCGCGACACTCAAGCTAAATGAGTGAGCGGTCATGTGTGGCCGGGTTTCAAGACGTTCTTGTTGAACCCTGAGTGTATCACATCTAGAGTACACTATTCAGAAGGTGCTCCCATACCTTGTCTATTGGAATCAAATCTTCAATAAGCGCCCTGCGGTTTATGATTTTATACTATGTATGTAGAACGTGAGATGCAAGCGTTTCTGCTAGATTGATACCTATTTGTACTTAGACATTATTATAATATCACAATGATATTGCTTGTCAAAGTTGTTCAGATACTCATAAGGGAAAAACCCGTTCCGTATTCACGGCGTGGTCTTATGAGATATCCTATACCTGTTTTAAACTATTTTACTCATACCAGTCCCATGACTGACCCGGAGTTTACTTTGTTGTTTTCCCTAAACTCTTGGGTGCCTAAATTTGTACGGGCAGTCAAGTAGTCAGGATTTACAGATATACATGGAGAACTTGGAGCAGGAGACTTCAAGATTCTATAGCTATAGTTATTTCCGCTGTGTTGTAAGTGTTGTACTCTGATAAGTGCTATTGTATATATATAACTGTTTACTTCAAAGCTATGTTATATATTATATGTTATTCGTTCCGCTGTGAGATTCGTGTTACTCTGATGATTCTGATGTTCTTCTTCTTCTTCTATTCTATTAGTTCTATCTTTTCTTTCTCACCTTCTAAATTCTTTCACTAACGTTCTCGGAATTTCCGACTCTCGAGGAGTCGGAAATTTCCAGCCGTTACACTAGGTGGCATAAATCCTGAATCCGAGAAGTATTAGATAAGTCGCATAAACCCTAGTTGAATCTAGGAAGCGCTCGATAAGAAAACCCTAGATTAGATCTAGGTAATAAATAATAGATGTACACCTAAAGGCAACCACAATTACAGGGATTGGGATCACATTATCATCTTTATACAGATTAATAGTTGGGATACTAGTTAGGTGGTTCAGAGATATAGAATGGGGTGTGATAGTATATTCGGTTTAAATTGTCTTGCTTTGGTTTATATTAGTATGTTATTCTGGTACTGTCCCATTTTCCAGTTTACTACTGTCATGAACTTTATCCTGTTCACATGCTAAAGGCCACTAGACTTACTCAGGCTTTATGTCTGACTCTATTTTTCTTTCATCTTCTTTTCTTCCGTTCCTCCCCCCCCCCCAGGTAGTCAGGGAGGGAATAGCTCTTCTTAGTATGGACTGTTACTCTTTCCAGTCTTAAAGACTCTTGGATATATCGCTCCAGACTCTCTTTTCTACTGCTATGGCTGGCTTATGCTACATTGGGGAATATAAATGTTATTTTATGCTTCTTTATTTTGTAAGACAGATGATACTCTGGTATTGGAAAGTAATTGTTGTACAAACTATTTTATCAATAAAGTAAAGTTTTATTTTCCGCTGTTTTAATTTTGTCTGTCTTGTAATTTATTTGCATCTTTTACCTTAAATGCTCTAGAGAACTTAGTGCATTCCCTTTGTGAGTGACACTAACGGATGTGGGGTGTTACACGTGGTATCAGAGCTGAAGGTTACCGGATCAGATAAAAGATTTGAAAAATTATTTTCAAAACGGTTTTAAAAAAAACATTTTCAAAAGAAAAGTTTTGGTTCAAAGGCATATTCCCCAAAGCCATATGCACTATCTTCTGATTCTCTGTTTGAATTCTTATCCCCTTCTTTCTTGAGTCTTCGGGGCTTCTGGCTTTCTGGGAGGTAACCTCATTGCAGCATGGTTCCGTAAGCTTGATAAGACTACGATACCTATCGAAGGGCGAAGTTGTGCCCGACTTCCATCTATAGTCGTGGTAGTTTCACCTGCGGCTAATTTTCTTCCAAGCTTTGTAGGGTTCTTTGTGAGATAGAGGTAGCTTTAGAGAGAACTGTAAACATGTTACACAAGGATGGTAAAGGTGGGAGATGAATAATTGTGGCAGGTGCCCTAGGTAGGAAGAAAGACTGACCTTAAGAGAGGTAAAAAGTACATAGCAACCTTTAGCTTTAGACCCTCAGATTTGTAACATGATGGATAAGCTAAGTAGAGGAGAGATCTCTAATCATCTTAGTATATACACTAGTATCAAGGTTAACATCTGTTTATCTTGGAAATGGAGGTGAAGAAGCTTCGCAATCATGAAGTTAAATTAGATAAGGTACCATATAGTGAAGCTCAAGAAGGTGCGACATATAAGACTGGAAACTAGACACGAGCATCATACCCTTCTTAACGGTATATCCTTGATCTTTTTTTTAGGAATTTTATGCATACTTTCTAGCTTTTAAGGTATATCCTCTAGGACGTATCATCGATCCTTAAGTAGAAGCCAGTGGATGTAAACATGTATTTGAAACATGTTATGATTGATGGTTGCAAGTGGTTGCTCGTGAATGCATATACACACCATAGGCGCTAGGACAACTCAGTCGCTTTCATATTGCATTCGCATATATGTATTTGTTTACAGATTGAACTCAACGTGTTATCATATGGACGTTGCATTTGAGTGAATGGTTGTGCACTCATATAGAAATGATATGTATCATTAGGATTGCATACATGATTGGACGCATGGCACTGACATAATTCGCATTAAGGAGGTCGACTGAATTAATAGACCGCCTAATTTTGCATTAGATAAAGACATATACACACACTATGCATATAAATATGAAAGCATTTAGAAACCTTTTTAAGGACAATGAATGCCAGTGATTGAATGGTTGAGTAGATGGGTGATTGGATGGTAGGACACATTCTTCCTAACTTGAAGATTTCGGGGATGAAATCCTTTTAAGAAGGGGAGAATGTAACACCCCGTAATTCTATAACATTAACTTCCACAAATTAAAGTATAATTAAATTTTAGTAGAAGAATTAAGGGAAACGGGTTACGCCATTGCGTTCGTCTAGAAATTCTGCTTGAGATAGAGTCTGAGTTTGCGTAAATTGGACTCTGTATGAAAAAGATATCCTTAAATTAAATATTGCAGCAAAACATGAAAAAGAGGAATGAGAAAAGAATAATTTTTATCATTGTTCTTACTTTTGTAAGAAAAAGACTTAGTAGCTTATTTGGTTGGAAAACATGACTTGCGTACAAGAGGTACAGAGTTCGATCCCCGCCAGCGCCCTATTTTTGTTTTAGGGGAATGTCTTAAAATAGCCTAGTGTGAACGCAGTTAAAAAAGTGGTTTAGTGTGAAAATAGGTAATTGGGAAGATAGATAAAAAGAAAAAAAATGAATATATATATATATATATATATATATGACGTGTACGCATCATGTAGCGTACGTTGCACATTTTTGGTTGTCAAGGATTGTTTTTTTTAAATGGCCTTCCCCAATTGGATTTATGACAAATTAAAAGTAAGAAAAGATTTATTCATATATATATATAAATATTTATTTATGGGTAATAAATGTAAACGGTAAAGGGAAAATGTATCTATTAAATATGTATTTACGTTTGAATTAATTGACAATAAATAATAAAAAGAAAAGATGAACATTATAATATCACTTTTGTTATGTTAACATTAGAATAACATTTCGTTAAGAAATGTATATTTAGATTAAAATGTTTATTTTGTTAAAAATAAAAAAATGTCCTTTTGGTTATGATATGTTAGGAAAGAACCAATGTGTCATTTATGAAAAAAATGAACATTTAATATGATGTGTCAAGGCTGAGTCATTTCTGACTCATTGCTGAGTCAATAGGATAATTCTATCTTGACTGAACGGTTGTGGTCATTTCTAGGGTTAATCAAACGGCCTAAATTAATCCTAAAATTCTATATATACAACCTAGTTCTTAACCTAATTCACATAATTAAACTTGAAGCCGTCACGCTGCTGTAGATAGCTTGGAATGGCCGCCGCCTAAAGCTTAAAGACAAATAAAGTAAGAACAAATCTAATTCAAAACTAAGAATCAAAACAACGTCTACCTAAGGGAACGCATCTCAATTTCAGAACCTCGGATCTCATAAAACAAGAACATCTTGCGTTGTAAGTACAGTGACTCTTTAGATGGGAATGTGATTAAGACATGATTTGATGTAAATTGTAATATGGAATTATATCAGTGTTGATGATGTTGTTTTATATTTGTTATTTGTGATAATTTGAATGTTGTGGTGATTGAATCTTTTATGTATTGTGAATCAAACAATCAACACCTTATGCGAATTGTATGTATACAGTTAGATCTAAATATATGCTTATGCAAGTTATAGGTTGCAAGTCAGATTTACACAAATATTTATATCATTCATGTAGACTCTATGTATATATGTTTAAACCAATTGTGCCTACATGGATAAAATAAATCTATATTCACATGTTTTTATGCAAGTGAGAACTTATAATTGGATCCATGTCAAGATCCGTTTAGGATTCATATGAAAGTTTATTGTCAGATCTATGTTTATACATATGTGTTGCAAGTTCACACCCTTAAGTGGTTGTCAAAGTTATACATATAGTTTTGTCTTACGCCGTTTTATGTTTGAGGTTATGCCTAGACCTATGCATTAACATGTTATACCGTGTTTTAGTGGATTCATATAACACCTATTTGGTTATACTATGTTATACCTTTATATTAGGCTAAAACTATATGATTCATGTGACACCTATTTAACTAGGCCCAATATTTATATGAAAGTTTGTGGCATGTTATGCAATGTTATGATATTCATGTCGATTATTTTGCAAGTTCACACCTATGATATTCATGTTGATTATTTTGCAAGTTCGCACCTATGATGTTCATATTGACTATGTCGAGAATGCCAAGTTTACACCTATGACATGTTTATGTTAATGAATTATTTTTATGCCAATTTTGTGTATGCTAAATTAGGCAAAGTTTTTAGCCTAATATTATATGTCAAAATCATGCAGATGGAAAATTAGGCTAAGATTGTTAGCCTAATATTTAGACGGGGTAACGTTGGGTAAAATTGGTAATTATAGGAAACTTGACATAAATTGGTTAAAAATCATATAAGTGATTTATGGCATAAAATGGTATTAATTATATACCTAAACTAATGAGATTGATTGGAAACAAATTTGGTCTAATAACCCGCAAATTCTGGGCCAGTTTAAATTTTTTATTTTGGCAATTATAGCGAATTTTGAATATTTAAAATGAATTATTTTAAATAATATCGACGAGAAATTTATTTTGAATAGAATCCGATGTATATATTATATACGTCGTCGTTAGAATATAAATAATTATATATAATTATAAATAGAATTGAAAATGGCGCGGTAGTTCGATAATTCGATTTCAAACTTCAATTGAATGTACCGGGTGCAAAACAATCCGGATTTTAGTGAAACCAAAAATAATGGAATCTAATTGATAATATCTTTCCAACGAATCCGAATAATCAAAAGTTCGTAGCGGGAATCAAAAGATATGTCCAGTTGAAAATTCTGAATAGTCGCTATGGAATTCAGGCCCTTAAAAATGGACATTTTGCAAACGACCTCGGATTTCGATGAAACCAGTTTTGTTGGGTCCGGGATGTAAAGTTATTACTAGGTTTCAAGTTTCATAATTTTTCGAATCAATATGTGAGCGTGGCAAAGGAAAACGCGTTTGATCAGTTTTAGTTGATTTTAATCGACTGGAAATTGGCCATTTTTCTAACGGTCTTAGAATTCGACGAAACTAGTTTTGTTAGGACCGTATCGTCAATACGAAGCTAGAAAATATTTTTCAGGAATTTTTAAAGTTCGTATGTGACCCCGGTAATTTGGAATGTACGTTTAAAATTCAATATAATGATTTAAATGTAAATTCAACGGAAACTGATTCAAACGATCGAATCAACCTACGATACATATCCCATTGTGTTCGGAATGGGGGTAAAACGCTATGGACGACAGGCGGTGGGCCTCGTTTCGAGGTCGTATGTGAAAGTCAACTTTTTGCAAAATAAAATAATAATAAAATAAATAATAAAATAAAAAAACCCCTCTTCCCTTAACCAGGCCCCCCCCCCTTTTTGAATCGAATCAGAAAAAAAAAGGGAAAAAAAAAAACCCCAATCGCGATCGAGCTCCAGCCGCCCTCCCTCCCCGACTCACCGCGCCGCCTGCCTAGACCACCGCCCTCCCTCTGGCCCCCCTCCGACCCTTTCGAGCCTCACCCCTCCACTCGAATCCACGAAGACCCGACACCCGCACCCACCGTTCGAAGACCCTCCCCCTGAGGCGAACGCCACCGCCTTTCCCTTCCAATCAGACCCCCACCACCGCGCCCAAAACCCTTCTCCGCCACGTCAGAGCCGCAGCACCCCCCCCCCTCTCCATCTTGCGTCGACGCAGCACACACACACACACCCCCTGTAAGTTTTTTTTACTTATTTATTTTGTTAATTTATTTTTATGTAAATTAAAACTGATTGGTTTAAAGGAAATTAAAAACTGATTTTATAAGGAAATTAAAAACTTATTTTTCTAAAGTATTAAAACAGATTTTTTTTAATTAGGTTTAGAAACTGAATATTTTTTTTTAAGTATAAAAACTGAATTTTTATTAAGTATAAAAAATGAATTTTAATTAGGTTGAAAACTGATTTTATTTTGAAAATGAAACTGATTTGAAAATGATTTTTAAACTGATTTGAAAATGATTTTAAAACTGATTTGTTTAAAAAGGTTTTAAAAGATTTAAACTTTAAAAAAAGTAAAAGACTTAAAAGAAGTAAGATATGGAAATTATATGTTTAAAGTAATAAAAATATAATTTTTACACCGTAGGAATATTAAAGATATAATCTTTATTTTTGAAAAGGCAGAATCTATATCTTTAAAATTCGATTTTTATATATTGAACTTTGAAATAAAAATTCGATTTTTATATATTGAACTTTGAAATAAAAATTCGATTTTTATATATTGAATAGCGACGTCAAAATTCGATTTTTTTATATATGAAGTGATTATAAAAATATGACTTTTAAATTGAAAGTAAATAAAAATGTGATTTTTATTTTAAAGACATCAGTATATAAAAATGTGATTTTTACATATGTAGTGAAAGCGGACAACGAAGATGAAAAAGGATGCGATGACGACGAAGACTTCTCTAAAAGAAGTGCCGTGGAGCTAGGATAGCTATATGTGAGAATTTCTCACCTTTCAATTTATTTTTCAAGTTATATATATATATATACTAGGATGCAGACGGTGCTTAGTAGCACCCGACACAATCGTCCACAGACCATGGACTTGTTTGTTTGGCTGTGTTGTTAGTTAGATTGTTTGAGTTGATTTGAATTGTTTGGTGAAATGAAATTGATATGATTGATGTGTGAATGGCGTGGGCCTTCACTAGACCGGGGATAAGGCTAGGCCTCGTCCCGTTTCTAGTATCGTGCCGTTATGCCGCCGAAATTTTTCTAAAATAAGTTAGAAAAATAAAAATATCATTTTAGTTAAAGAATGAACTAAATAGAAATTCAAGTGTTGAAATAAGATATTTTATCGTTAAAAATATAATTTTTAACGTGAAGTGAATAAAATAAAATATTCATTTACAAACCAGACGGTTTGTTTATGTACACTGATTTGACTGATATTGATTGGGTCGATAAATTTTACACATCGCCCAACTGCACAACTAAAATCTGTGTTTGATTGTTTGAAACCCCACACGGGTGTTGGGATGAAATATGAATTTCACTCATCCTGATTGATTAAATATGTCGATCGATTGATTGACAGGCTGTTATAAGCGTTGAATATCTATATTTGATGCTTATACAGTGTAGTGCACTTTGGTTGATGGTTGATTATTGTTCAATGCTATTATATACATGTGTTGTATGGAAATCCATATAATTAATTTTATATGGTAATTGATTGGGCCTCATTCCAATTTGAAAAATAAAGAAAATTTGAAAATAGAAATTTATGAAGCCGTGTTGATTAGATTGACGCCATTTTGACGTGAACGATATTTATATCGACTTTATTCATTTTGAAATGAATATTGAAAAGTGATTTCGAAATCGGCGATTTCGAAATGAATTGAAAACGATTTCGAAATGAATTGAATTGAAAACGATTTCGAAATGAATTGAATTGAAAACGATTTCGAAATGAATTGAATTGAAAACGATTTCGAAATGAATTGAATTGAAAACGATTTCGAAATGAATTGAATTGAAAACGATTTCGAAATGAATTGAATTGAAAACGATTTCGAAATGAATTGAATTGAAAACGATTTCGAAATGAATTGAATTGAAAACGATTTCGAAATGAATTGAATTGAAAACGACTTCGAAATGAATTGAATTGAAAACGACTTCGAAATGAATTGAATTGAAAACGACTTCGAAATGAATTGAATTGAAAACGAATTCGAATTGAATTGAAAGTGAATTGAAATGAATTCAAATTGAATTGAAATTTGAATGGAATAGAAAGGAATTTTAAAATGAATTTATAAAGAAGAATTCAATTTTGATTTGAATTGAAAAGAAAGTTGAAATTGCTTTTGAAACGACTTTAAAACTATTTATATAATTCGTTTTAAATAGAAATCGATGAAATATATATTATATATATAATATAATGGCCTGAATAGAACGCGCCGCGCCGCGGCAGTTCGTGAATTTCGACCATTCATTTCAAACGGACATTACGGGAGATCCGACCGTCGGATTCTCCTGAAACCGGAACCGTTGGGTTCGTATCGAAAAGAGCTTTCTAACGAATATTAGAAATTTGAAATCTAACGGTTGGATTTGGAATTATGTCCAAATCAAATTCGAAAAAGGTCGCTGTAAGTGCAGTTCGATGACCGTTGATGGAAATCGACTGTACGGGCCTTGATAAAATTATTAAAAATAGTAATAATTTGTGTAAAATCATAAGAAATGATTTAGAAAGGATTAGGATGAAAAACTCCATATTTGAAAGGATAAAAATAGATTTTTATCGAAATGAACTAGTTTTGAACTAGAAATATAATTCTATTTATTTTTAAATAAATGAATTGAATTTGAAAAGGGTTTTGAAAATAACCAGAATATCCAATGATTGCATTGGAGTGGATTTGAATCGAAATTGTCTTCGGAATATTTCGATGTTGGAATTCGTGATTATACAGGGGTTGTTATGGAAATTTGAAAGATATATATTTATATCGTTATTTCCAATACGACATTTGTTAGTCGTAGAATTTGATATTGAATATAAGCCGGTATATTTTCTATTCAGAGCCTTGTATTGAATATCGAATGTGATTTGGGTTTGTGGTGAGTGGTGTCTTCACTAACACTGTTCTTGAACCCAGTTGAGAAAAGGTTAAATCTTTTTATTTAGATTTAAGGAAGTGTACCAATTAAAGAATATTTAATTGGAATTGAATTGATATTGATTTTTGGGTTTATCGTGGACAGTGTTTTTAAATAACACTCGTTCTTTAACCCGATAATTAATGGAATGTGATTTTGGGTTTATCGTGAACCGTGTTTTAAATGACACTGATTCTTTAACCCAGTTAACGATTAAAACTAAGTGGAGTTTTAATGAATCTTTAATTAGATTGAAAAGATCGAGAATGGAGTATCACCAGTTTTACTCCAGGCGATAGTTAAATCTTTAATTAGATTTGAACGGTAAATGGTAATTGAATTTACCGATAACACCGTGGTGTTAGATATGAAGTATAACCAGTTTTACTTCATGGGATGAATAGGTTGGGATTGGGAAAATAAAATAAATGATTACTTCGGTGTGGTTCGCTAATCCCGACTAGTTTGAATTGATATTCAAAGGAGATTAAAGAATAAATTTAAAGAATTTATCTTGGATAAAATTAATGGGAACTTTTCCCAAAGTATAGGAATATTTGAATAAAAGAATATTCTGAATTGGAATGAGGCGTATGTTGTGTTTGTGTAACACTTTTATAATATATACGCGAGTTATTCAGAAAGGCCGGGTTTATCCCATTCTGAATAACTGATTCGACGTGGTGTCGAAGATGAAGACGGTGGTCGAAGACCAGAAGTTTTCACGTCGTTTGGGTAATTACTGATGATCTTGATTGGGCTGTACACCCAAGAAGATGGAAACAGTTAGTGATCGTCCAGACGTACTTGGAGATCGATGGATATGCGGGGTACTAGGTGCCTCCGGTTTCATTCAGACCCAGAACGGACTTGTAAATGGACTGTGTGTCTGACATTGGATTTTAGTCCGTGTGATTGATCTCCATTAAATATATATCTGTTTGGCGGCGGAGAATTTATTCTCTTGCTTAACGCCCTTCTCTGAGACGTACGAGCTCAGGGGTTATATATCGATGGATATCAAACGCATGGAGTGAATTGCCTGTGTGGCATGCCTAAGTGGCAATTGATCGAGGCTTCTGTTGAAAAGCAAAGTCTTGTGGTGATGATCAAAGCACGGCCTTTGTGGCGTAGCTTTGTGTAACGTTTGCTTCGCGAGTTTCACATCCGGTATGAACCAAAAATGGGAGACGGACCTCAGGGAGGGCATGCGTTTCTTTCTAGTTAGAAGTGGCGTCAGTGGTTTTACACGCCCTGACGAGTTTGACTTATGTGGTTGTTGCTGTTACGAGGCGCCTCGGATTGATCGGTCGTTCTCGAACCGATGGAGTCATTTAGTTGGCTCGTTTACGCCCCATAGGGCGGGGGAACGCATGTTCAGGGTTTAAGTTTAATCCACATCGGTGGACCGGCCCTGTCGCTCCAAGGTCACTCGAGCTCTGACCTGTGGCTCGGGCTAGAGAGTCACGAATCGGTTGAGGACTATCTTTTGCCTCGGTTCATAGATGGAAATCCAATTTCCAAATACGTGACATTTGCGGTTTTATTTGTAAACCTATATATGGCGACATGATATATGGTACCCATGCCGCCTATGATTGATACTTATGATTTGAAGTTGTTTTATACACTATACACTTATTATAGTATCAAATGATTTGTTTTAAAACGTATCAAGCATTCTTTGGCTGTTATAAGGGAAAACCCTATCCCCCGGCTTGTGTTGCATTGTGTGATAGGACCTGGGTCTTATAACAGCTTCATTTTTCTTTATTTAGCATTGCGCTGTTTGTTTTATGCACTGGTATTCTTGGGAGGAAACCCGTTCCGTGTTATACGGCGTGGTCCCTTGATTTACCTAATGATTTAAAATAAAGATTAATAACTGTTTTAGTTCTCACACCAGTCACATGACTGACCTGGAGTTTATTGTTTTAACCTAAACTCTGGGTGCCCCTATTTTGACACGGGCAGCTAGTAGTTTTGGTTTTGCAGATTTATATTCACAGGATCCTGGTTTACAGCTGGAACGATATCCGGAAAGCTTTGTATCCGTATATCTCATTCTAGTTGTGTATTGTATTATTTTTCCGCCGCTATGTATTTAAATGTAATTTAAATCTCTGATATTTCTGTGTAATGTTTATTCATTTATACTCTGTATATTCTTGTAATCTGATGCATTGTTGTAATATACAATGAAACGTTCTTCCGTATGCGTTCTATTTTGTCTTGTCCTCAATTCTATCCGCGCTTTCCTTCACGGGGAAGTTCGGGTCGTTTCATTTGGCAGTAACTTGAATTTGAATAATTTACATAATTAAAATGTAAATTTAGACAATACGAAAATGCTTAACCCGAGGTTGGATTGAGTTGTGATGTAAACCTGCCCGGACCCGCCCGGCTGTCCCGTAATCACAACAATACCTATCCAATGTGAGAGGTTAAGGCATTGAGCCCAATAAAGACCCGAGGTTAGACTGAGTTGTGGCGTAAGACTGCCCGGAACCGACCGGCATACAGGCAGCCACAACAATACCTGTCTAATGTGAGTGGTTGTTGCTTTAATAAGACAATTATAGCTAAGCTAGGATTGGTAGGGTTAAGTAAATTTAATACATTTTGCCAAATTAACATGTTGACTAGATTAAAAGGCGGGGTTAAGTAAAGTTAATACACTTAGCCAATTTAACATGTTAACTAGACTAGAGGTTGGGGTTAAGTAAAATTAATACACTTAGCCAAATTAGTATGTTAGCTGGACTAGAGCGTAGGGTTAAGTAAACTTAGAACACTTAACCATCATAGTTAAGTTAAAGCATGAAGGGACAATACTTAACCATTAGAACATGTTAATTAAACGGATGTTAGTGTTAAATTAACTAAGGGAATACTTAACCGTTATAACATGTTAGTTAAAACAGATGGGCAAGGTTAGGTTAAAAGGGACACTTAACCAATACAAGATGAAAGGGTAGGGTTAAGTAATAAGAAATACTTAACCAATATAACTTGGTTTGTGATAGGGTTAAGTCAACATGGACTACTGATAACACTTAGCCAGTTTAATATGACAAAGGAATGGGTTAAGCTAACTTGAATTAACTAATGACACTTAACCAATCCAACTTGACGAGAAAGAGGGCTAAGTAGCAAACCTTAGTTAAGAAACAATCGAGAACAGGAGCTAAGTTGAAATCCCCAGTTAAAGAAACTAAATGATAAACCTTAGTTAACAAGATTTATGGGAAAAGAAACTAAGTGGTAAACCTTAGTTGAGAACAACTAAGTAACAATTCTTAGTCAAGAAAACTGAGCCGGTCCATAATAGATGAATAACCCGATATGGTAGATCATCGCTTAACAAGTACATGAGGAGGAGCAACGTTTATCTGATTTCGAAAAAGGCTCCAGCGGACTGGGTTTAGAAGAACGTAGCTTCGGGGGATGTGAGGGTACTCTTGGTATCCCTCTATGAGGTTGCAGATGATCCGCCTGAGCTCACAGAGGTTAAGGTCTGTGGTAGAAGAACCAAGGGTATGCCTTGGTTGCAATATAAGGCAACCTAAAGACAAGGATGGACCAGCGTGATTCGGCGGGACAAATGGCCCTGTGATAGCGACCCGTCGTCTACTTACCATCTTGAGTCAGTCGAGATATGCATGTTGAAAGGCAGAGAACTCCCAACAGACCATATACTTGCTATCTAGTTATGGGTGAGGCTGGCCAATAGGAAAGTGGGGAATAGGTGGCAGGAGTATAGTTCTCGTGCTTGATTTTCTTGGATTGCCTTTCATTAGTTAAGGGAGGGGTCCGGTGGGACCATAGCCACTGGAAAAACAGACCTTAGCATCTGCATCGGCAGATGTCTGAATGCTCCCGACTGAGTTCTGTGTTTCTAGAATAGCCCTGCCACGGGACTCGGGTCGCACATTTCAGGACATGTGCATCTAGACAGCGATAAACAATTCGCAACACATATGTGGGGCTAGTCTAGGAACATATACCACTCTAGGTAGTGTGTCTGTAACAACCCGAAAATCTGGGCCAGTTTAAAATTTTTATTTCGGCAATTTTAGCGGATTTTGATATTTAAAATGAATAATTTTAAATAATATCAATGAGAAATTTATTTAGAATTGAATTCGTCGTATATATTTATATACGTCGTCGTTAGAATATAAATAATTATATATAATTATAAATAGAATTGAAAATGGCGCGGTAGTTCGATAATTCGATTTTAAACTTCAATTGAATGTACCGGGTGCAAAACAATCCGAATTTTAGTGAAACCAAAAATGATAGGATCTAATTGATAATATCTTTCCAACGAATCCGAAAAATCAAAGTTTCATAGCGGGAATCAAAAGATATGTCCAGTTGAAAATTCTGAATAGTCGCTATGGAATTCAGGCCCTTAAAAATGGAAATTTTGCAAACGACCTCGGATTTCGACGAAACCACTTTTATTGGATCCGGGTTGTAAAATTATTGCTAGATTCCAAATTTCATAATTTTTCGAATCAATATGTGAGCGTGGCAAAGGAAAACGCGTTTGACCAGTTTCAGTTGATTTTAATCGACTGGAAAATGGCCATTTTTCAAACGGTGTCAGAATTCGACGAAACTAGTTTTTTTAGGACCGTATCGTCAATACGAAGCTAGAAAATATTTTTCGAGAATTTTTAAAGGCTGTATGTGGCCCCAGTAATTTGAAATGTACGTTTAAAATTCAGTATAATGATTTAAATGGAAATTCAACGGAAACTGTTCGAAACGATCGAATCAACCTACGATACATATCCCATTGTGTTCGGAATGGGGGTAATACGCTATGGACGACAGGCGGTGGGCCTCGTTTAGAGATCGTATGAAAAAGTCAACTTTTTGAAATTAATTAAAAAAAATATAAAAATAAAAATAAATCTCTCCTCCCCCTTCAAAACCGCTGCCCCCCCCCCCCCCCCCCATTTCCCCAAACCCGATTCAGATGAAAAAAGAAAAAAAACGCGGTGAACTAAATTCAACTTCCTAAGTGAAAATCAAAAGGCAAGAGGAGGGCTTTCGATCCCCATGGATGTGATCGGTTCTCAGGGTTTGTTGTGCTCGAATTTCGAGCTTATAGCCCTGGCGTTCGTGCGTCGTTTTAAGGGCCAAGGGGGCGTCGAATCTGGTGTGGCTCACGGGCATGGACGGCGGCGTGTAGATGAACGACATGGCAGGGTTGGATGGAGGTCCGGTCCCCCAAATAGGCGGCGCGCATCAGGTTGAAGGAGGAGCGTTTTGGGTCACGGTTCTCAGGCTAAAACAGAGAAGAAAGGTTTTAACTTCTTTTTTATTAGCTTTATAGTTTATAAAGTCTGAAAATTTATGGTTTATAAAATCTGAAAATTATAGTTTATAAAGTCTGAAAATTTATGGTTTATAAAATCTGAAAATTATAGTTTATAAAGTCTGAAAATTTATGGTTTATAAAATCTGAAAATTATAGTTTATAAAGTCTGAAAATTTATGGTTTATAAAATCTGAAAATTATAGTTTATAAAGTCTGAAAATTTATGGTTTATAAAATCTGAAAATTATAGTTTATAAAGTCTGAAAATTTATGGTTTATAAAATCTGAAAATTATAGTTATAAGAATGTGATTTCTACATAAAGCTTTGATCTTTATAAAGGTCATATTTTTATAGAGTGAAAAGTTTGATTATTTTTATATAGAGAAAGACGAAATTTTTATATTATAAAAGATGTAAAAATATGATTTTTTCTAAGAAAGAGAATATAAAAATTCGATTTTTATAATATATAGATAATAAAAATATTATCTTTATGTTGTAGAGGTAATAAAAATATAATTTTTATATCGTATAGATAATAAAAATTCGATCTTTATTATGTGGAAGATGTAAAAATATAATCTTTCATATTGTAGAAGAGTAAAAATAGGATTTTTATTTATTGAACATCGAAGTAAAAATATGATTTTTATATATTGAACATCGAAGTAAAAATATGATTTTTATATATTGAACATCGAAGTAAAAATATGATTTTTATATATTGAACATCGAAGTAAAAATATGATTTTTATAATGAAGCAAAGTAAAAATTCGATTTTTATATATTGAATAGCGAAGTAAAAATGTGATTTTTACATATGTAGTGGCTACGGGCAACGAAAGTGATAAAAAGGCGAGAACGACGAAGAATTCTGCAAAAGAAGAGCCAAGATAGTTGGATAGCTATTTGTGAGAATTTCTCACCTTTCAATTTCATTTTCTAGTTATATATATATACTAGGATGCAGACGGTGCTTAGTAGCACCCGACACAATCGTCCACAGACCATGGACTTGTTTGTTTGGTTGCATAAATTAGTTAGATGATTTGATTTGAATTGTTTGGTGAAATGAATTGATTTGATTGATGTGTGAATGGCGTGGGCCTTCACTAGACCGGGGATAAGGCTAGGCCTTGTCCCATTTCTAGTATCGTGCCGTTATGCCGCCGAAATTTTCTAAAATATGTTAGAAAAATAAAAATATCATTTTATTGAATAAATGAACCGAATAGAATATTCATAGGTTGAATAAAATGTTTTATCGTTAAAAATATAATTTTTAACGTGAATGTGAATAAATAAATATTCATTTACAAACCGGACAGTTTGTTTATGTACACCTATTTGAAGGACATTGATTGGGACGATAAATTTTACACATCGCCCAACTGCACAACTAAAATCTGTGTTTGATTGTTTGAAACCCCACACGGGTGTTGGGATGAAATTTGAAGTTCACTCATCCTGATTGATTAAATATGTCGATCGATTGATTGACAGGCTGTTATAAGCGTTAGATATCTATATTTGATGCTTATACAGTGTAGTGCACTTTGGTTGATGGTTGATTATTTTTCAATGCTCTTATATACATGTGTTGTATGAAAATCCATATGATTAACATTATACGGTGATTGATTGGGCCTCATTCCAATTTAGAAAATAAAGAATAATATAAAATAAAGGTTCATGTGTTGACTGTACTCATCCGTTGAGATTAGTCATGTGTTGAACGAAATATTTTAGTAATAAAATTTACATCTTTATCAATATAAAATAAAGGTTCATGTGTTGACAGTACTCATCCATTGAGATTGGTCATGTGTTTAACGAAATATTTTGGTAATAAAATTTACATCTTTATCAATATAAAATAAAGGTTCATGTGTTGACAGTACTCATCCATTGAGATTGGTCATGTGTTGAACGAAATATTTTGGTAATAAAATTTACATCTTTATCAATATAAAATAAAGGTTCATGTGTTGACAGTACTCATCCATTGAGATTGGTCATGTGTTGAACGAAATATTTTGGTAATAAAATTTACATCTTTATCAATATAAAATAAAGGTTCATGTGTTGACAGTAATAATCCATTGAGATTGGTCATGTGTTGAACGAAATATTTTAGTAATAAAATTTACATCTTTATCAATATAAAATAAAGGTTCATGTGTTGACAGTACTCATCCATTGAGATTGGTCATGTGTTGAACGAAATATTTTGATAATAACAACTATTTTGAAAAAGAAATATTTGAAAAAGAATATTTGAAAATAGAAATTTATGAAGCCGTGTTGATTAGATTGACGCCATTTTGACGTGAACGATATTTATATCGATTTTAAAACGATTTCGAAATGAATTGAATTGAAAACGATTTCGAAATGAATTGGATTGAAAACGATTTCGAAATGAATTGAATTGAAAACGATTTCGAAATGAATTGAATTGAAAACGATTTCGAAATGAATTGAATTGAAAACGATTTCGAAATGAATTGAATTCAAAACGATTTCGAAATGAATTGAATTAAAAACGATTTCGAAATGAATTGAATTAAAAACGATTTCGAAATGAATTGAATTGAAAACGATTTCGAAATGAATTGAATTAAAAACGATTTCGAAATGAAATGAATTGAAAACGATTTCGAAATGAATTGAATTAAAAATGATTTCGAAATGAATTGAATTAAAAACGATTTCGAAATGAATTGAATTAAAAACGATTTCGAAATGAATTGAATTGAAAACTATTTCGAAATGAATTGAATTAAAAACGATTTCGAAATGAATTAAAATGAAAACGATTTCGAAATGAATTGAATTGAAAACGATTTCGAAATGAATTGAATTGAAAACGATTTCGAAATGAATTGAATTAAAAACGATTTCGAAATGAATTGAATTGAAAACGATTTCGAAATGAATTGAATTGAAAACGAATTCAAATTGAATTGAAAGCGAATTGAAATGAATTCAAATTGAATTGAAATTTGAATTGAATAGAAATGAATTTTAAAACGAATTTATAAAGAAGAATTCAATTTTGATTTGAATTGAAAAGGAAGTTGAAATTGCTTTTGAAACGAATTTAAAACTATTCATATAATTCGTTTTAAATAGAAATCGATGAAATATATATTATATATATTATATATATATAATATAATGGCCTGAATAGAATGCGCCGCGCCGCGACAGTTCGTGAATTTCGACCATTTATTTCAAACGGACATTACGGGAGATCCGACCGTCGGATTCTCCTAAAACCGGAACCGTTGGGTTCGTATCGAAAAGAGCTTTCTAACGAATATTAGAAATTTGAAATCTAACGGTTGGATTTGGAATTATGTCCAAATCAAATTTGAAAAAGGTCGCTATAAGTGCAGTTCGATGGCCATTGATGGAAATCGACTGTACGGGCCTTGATAAAATTATATAAAATAGTAATAATTTGTGTAAAATCATAAGAAATGATTTAGAAAGAATTGGGATGAAAAACTCCATATTTGAAAAGATAAAAATAGATTTTTATCGAAATGAACTAGTTTTGAACTAGAATTATAATTCTATTTATTTTTAAATAAATAAATTGAATTTGAAAAGGGTTTTAAAAATAACCAGAATTTCCAATGATTGCATTGGAATGGATTTGAATCGAAATTGTTTTCGGAATATTTCGATGTTGGAATTCGGGATTATACAGATGTTGTTATGGAAATTTGAAAGATATATACATTTATATCGTTATTTCCAATACGACATTTGTTAATCGTAGAATTTGATAGTGAATATAAGCCGATATATTTTCTATTCAGAGCCTTGTATTGAATATCAAATGTGATTTGGGTTTGTCGTGAATGGTGTCTTCACTAACACTGTTCTTGAACCCAGTTGAGAAAAGATTAAATCTTTTTATTTATATTTAATGAAGTGTACCAATTAAATAAGATTTAATTGGAATTGAATTGATATTGATTTTTGGGTTTATCGTGAACAGTGTTTTAAATAACACTCATTCTTTAACCCAATAATTAATGGAATGTGATTTTGGGTTTATCGTGAACCGTGTTTTAAATGACACTGATTCTTTAACCCAGTTAGCGATTAAAACTAAGTGGAGTTTTAATGAATCTTTAATTAGATTGAAATAATCGAAATGGAGTATCACCAGTTTTGCTCCAGGCGATAGTTAAATCTTTAATTAGATTTGAACGTGAAATGGTAATTGAATTACCAATAACACCGTGGTGTTAGATATGAAGTATAACCAGTTTTACTTCATGGGATGAATAGGTTGGGATTGAGAAATTAAAACCAATGATTACTTCGGTAAGGTTCGTTCATCCCGACTAGTTGAATTGAAATTCAAAAGAAGATTAAAGAATAAATTCCAGGGATTTATCTTGGATAAAATTAATGGGAACCTTTCCCCTATGAATGTGAAATTTAGAAACTAACTGTCGGTTAGCTAAACAGAATGGTTTTCTGGATATTGATCTGATGTTGGTTTCGGCCTTCGGGGCTAATATTTGGGGAATTATTCTCTTGATTAATTTACGGTTAGTGACTAATGAATTGGAATGAGGCGTATGTTGTATTTGTGTAACATTTATTTAAAATATACGCGAGTTATTCAGAAAGATCGGGTTTATCCCATTCTGAATAACTGATACGATGATAAGTCGAAGATGAAGAAGGTGGTTGAAGACCGGAAGTCTTCACGTCGTTTGGGTGATTACTGATGATCTTGATTGGGTTGTACACCCAAGAGGATGGAAACAGTTGGTGATCATCCAGACGTACTTGGAGATCGATGGATATGCGGGGTACTAGGTGCCTCCGGTTTCGTTCAGACCCAGAGCGGACTTGTAAATGGACTGTGTGTCTGACATTGGATTTTAGTCCGTGTGATTGATCTCTATTAAATATATATCTGTTTGGCGGCGGAGAATTTATTCTCTTGCTTAACGCCCTTCTCTGAGACGTACGAGCTCAGAGGTTATATACTGATGGATATCAAACGCATGGGGTGAATTGCCTGTGTGGCATGCCTAAGTGGCAATTGATCGAGGCTTCTGTTGAAAAGCAAAGTCTTGTGGTGATGATCAAAGCAAGGCCTTTGTGGCATAGCTTTGTGTAACGTTTACTTCGCGTGTTTCACACCCGGTATGAACCAAAAACGGGAGACGGACATCAGGGAGGACATGCGTTTCTTTCTAGCTAAAAAGCGGCGTCAGTGGTTTTACACGCCCTGACGAGTTTGACTTATGTGGTTGTTGCTGTTGCGAGGCGCCTCGGTTTGATCGGACGATCCGGGTCCGATGGAGTCATTCGTTGGCTCATCTACACCCCAAAGGGCGGGGAAACACATGTTCAGGCATTTTAATCCACATCGGTGGACCGGCCCTGACGATCCAAGGGTCACTCAAGCTCTGATCCTGAGGGGCGGGCTAGAGCGTCTCGAATTCGGTGAGGACTATCTTTTGCCTCGGTTCATAGATGGAAACCCAATTTCTAAATACGTGACTTTGCGATTTTGATTGTATAACCTATATATGGCGACATAGTGGTATGGGGCATTCATGCCGCCTATGATTAATACTTATGATTTGAAGTTGTTTTATACACTATACACTTATAGTAGTATCAAATGATTTGTTTTAAACGTATCAAGCATTCTTGGCTATTATAAGGTAAAAACCCTATCCTCCGGCTTGCGTTGCATTGTGTGATGGGAACTGGGTCTTATAATAGCTTCATCTTTCTTTATCTAGCATTGCGCTATTGTTTTATGCACTGGTATTCTGGGGAGGAAACCCGTTCCGCGTTAGCGGCGTGGTCCCTTGATTTACCTAACTTTTAAAACAAAGATTAATAACTGTTTTAGTTCTCACACCAGTCCCATGACTGACCTGGAGTTTATTGTTTTAACCTAAACTCTGGGTGCCCTTATTTTGACACGGGCAGCTAGTAGTTTTGGTTTTGCAGTTTTATATTCACAGGATCCTGGTTTACAGCTGGAACGATATCCGGAAAGCTTTGTATCCGTATATCTCTTTCTAGTTGTGTATTGTAATATTTTCCGCTGCGATGTATTTAAATGTAATTTAAATCTCTGATATTTCTGTGTAATATTCATTTGTATTCTGATGCATTGTTGTAATATACAAAGAAATGTTCTTCTGTATGTGTTCTGTTGTGGCTTGTTCTCGAACTATCCGACACTTTCCTTTACGGGGAAGTTACGGGTGTTCACAGTTGGTATCAGAGCTTTGGTTTATAAAGCTCAGAGAACAAGGCACATTAGAACCATACGAAAGAATTCATCAGAAATTGGATTAGTAATATCCAATTAGAATGACTCGTTAGAGATGGGATCAGTAGTATCCTAGAACGAGTGTGAGGAGTAAATTTTCAAAGTGAAAACAAGTTTGGGTTTGAAAATTTAAATCAACTATTCGTATTTGATTATTTATTTGTATTGATTTTGGACAATTCAGTTCATAAATAATTTGCTTATACGCCTTGCAAACGTATATTCAAAGTTTTAATATATTGGATAGATATAGCATCGCACTCTAGTCGCCCGAAGATGATATTGATGATAGCGATCACATCATCAACATTTATGTTCGAGTTTCGAAGGTGTGATTTTCTATATATTTCCATTAGACTGGTGTGAGAACCAAAACTAATATAGCTAGAATACATTGTTGTGATTTGGCATCAAAACATGATTTTTTGTATATATATCAAATTATGAATTTGAGACTCTAATTCACTAATTGATTGATGTTTGTGTTGTTTGTTTAATTGTTTGATAATTTTGAACCATTATGCCTAATTGTATCAAATAGTGGGTTATATTGAAAATTGGTCGCATTTGCTTGCATACATGTACTTACATTGAACAGGTCATAGCAAGGAGGCTAGAGCAGAGAATAAAATTTGTTTGCCCGACAAATAGGTACATGTTTACTACATAATTTACTGTTTTGTTTGGGTGATGATGATTTTATGAGCCTATTGGCTAGCCTCTTGGCTTTTTCTTTTTCTTTTTGAGATTAGAAGGACCGGGGAAGCTATTTGAAATTTCCCGATGCTCCCATTGCAGGGGAGGTTATGGCGAAATTTTTCGAAAATTAGGGTGTTAGCCAAATTTTTGAAATTTTGAAAATTCTCAGAAACTGAAAAGTTGGAGAATGGAAGCCAGATCGAACATAGAGTTGATTAATCAAACCACTTTCGTCTTTGTTCCTTTTTAGGGACGAAAAGTTTTAAGTGGGGGAGATTGTAACAACCCGAAAATCTGGGCCAGTTTAAAATTTTTATTTCGGCAATTTTAGCGGATTTTGATATTTATAATGAATTGTTTTAAATAATATCGACGAGAAATTTATTTAGAATTGAATTCTTCGTATATATTTATATACGTCGTCGTTAGAATATAAATAATTATATATAATTATAAATAGAATTGAAAATGGCGCGGTAGTTCGATAATTCAATTTCAAACTTCAATTGAATGTACCGGGTGCAAAACAATCCGGATTTTAGTGAAACCAAAAATGATAGGATCTAATTGATAATATCTTTCCAACGAATCCGAAAAATCAAAGTTTCATAGCGGGAATCAAAAGATATGTCCAGTTGAAAATTCTGAATAGTCGCTATGGAATTCAGGCCCTTAAAAATGGAAATTTTGCAAACGACCTCGGATTTCGACGAAACCACTCTTGTTGGATCCGGGTTGTAAAATTATTGCTAGATTCCAAATTTCATAATTTTTCGAATCAATATGTGAGCGTGGCAAAGGAAAACGCGTTTGACCAGTTTCAGTTGATTTTAATCGACTGGAAAATGGCCATTTTTCAAACGGTGTCAGAATTCGACGAAACTAGTTTTGTTAGGACTGTATCGTCAATACGAAGCTAGAAAATATTTTTCGAGAATTTTTAGAGGCTGTATGTGGCCCCGGTAATTTGAAATGTACGTTTAAAATTCAGTATAATGATTTAAATGGAAATTCAACGGAAACTGTTCGAAACGATCGAATCAACCTACGATACATATCCCATTGTGTTCGGAATGGGGGTAATACGCTATGGACGACAGGCAGTGGGCCTCGTTTAGAGATCGTATGAAAAAGTCAACTTTTTGAAATTAATTAAAAAAAATATAAAAATAAAAATAAATCTCTCCTCCCCCTTCAAAACCGCTGGCCCCCCCCCCCCCCCATTTCCCCAAACCCGATTCAGATGAAAAAAGAAAAAAAAAACGCGGTGAACTAAATTCAACTTCCTAAGTGAAAATCAAACGGCAAGAGGAGGGCTTTCGATCCCCATGAATGTGATCGGTTCTCAGGGTTTGTTGTGCTCGAATTTCGAGCTTATAGCCCTGGCGTTCGTGCGTCGTTTTAAGGGCCAAGGGGGCGTCGAATCTGGTGTGGCTCACGGGCATGGACGGCGGCGTGTAAATGAACGACATGGCAGGGTTGGATGGAGGTCCGGTCCCCCAAATAGGCGGCGCGCATCAGGTTGAAGGAGGAGCGTTTTGGGTCACGGTTCTCAGGCTAAAACAGAGAAGAAAGGTTTTAACTTCTTTTTTATTAGCTTTATAATTTATAAAGTCTGAAAATTTATGGTTTATAAAATCTGAAAATTATAGTTTATAAAGTCTGAAAATTTATAGTTTATAAAATCTGAAAATTATAGTTTATAAAGTCTGAAAATTTATGGTTTATAAAATCTGAAAATTATAGCTTATAAAGTCTGAAAATTTATGGTTTATAAAATCTGAAAATTATAGTTTATAAAGTCTGAAAATTTATGGTTTATAAAATCTGAAAATTATAGTTATAAGAAAGTGATTTCTACATAAAGCTTTGATCTTTATAAAGGTCATATTTTTATAGAGTGAAAAGTTTGATTATTTTTATATAGAGAAAGACGAAATTTTTATATTATAAAATATGTAAAAATATGATTTTTTTCTAAGAAAGAGAATATAAAAATTCGATTTTTATAATATATAGATAATAAAAATATTATCTTTATGTTGTAGAGGTAATAAAAATATAATTTTTATATGGTATAGATAATAAAAATTCGATCTTTATTATGTGGAAGATGTAAAAATATAATCTTTCATATTGTAGAAGAGTAAAAATAGGATTTTTATATATTGAACATCGAAGTAAAAATATGATTTTTATATATTGAACATCGAAGTAAAAATATGATTTTTATATATTGAACATCGAAGTAAAAATATGATTTTTATATATTGAACATCGAAGTAAAAATATGATTTTTATAATGAAGCAAAGTAAAAATTCGATTTTTATATATTGAATAGCGAAGTAAAAATGTGATTTTTACATATGTAGTGGCTACGGGCAACGAAAGTGATAAAAAGGCGAGAACGACGAAGAATTCTGCAAAAGAAGAGCCAAGATAGTTGGATAGCTATTTGTGAGAATTTCTCACCTTTCAATTTCATTTTCTAGTTATATATATATACTAGGATGTAGACGGTGCTTAGTAGCACCCGACACAATCGTCCACAGACCATGGACTTGTTTGTTTGGTTGCATAAATTAGTTAGATGATTTGATTTGAATTGTTTGGTGAAATGAATTGATTTGATTGATGTGTGAATGGCGTGGGCCTTCACTAGACCGGGGATAAGGCTAGGCCTTGTCCCGTTTCTAGTATCGTGCCGTTATGCCGCCGAAATTTTCTAAAATATGTTAGAAAAGTAAAAATATCATTTTATTGAATAAATGAACCGAATAGAATATTCATAGGTTGAATAAAATGTTTTATCGTTAAAAATATAATTTTTAACGTGAATGTGAATAAATAAATATTCATTTACAAACCGGACGGTTTGTTTATGTACACCTATTTGAAGGACATTGATTAGGACGATAAATTTTACACATCGCCCAACTGCACAACTAAAATCTGTGTTTGATTGTTTGAAACCCCACACGGGTGTTGGGATGAAATTTGAAGTTCACTCATCCTGATTGATTAAATATGTCGATCGATTGATTGACAGGCTGTTATAAGCGTTAGATATCTATATTTGATGCTTATACAGTGTAGTGCACTTTGGTTGATGGTTGATTATTTTTCAATGCTCCTATATACATGTGTTGTATGAAAATCCATATGATTAACATTATATGGTGATTGATTGGGCCTCATTCCAATTTAGAAAATAAAGAATAATATAAAATAAAGGTTCATGTGTTGACTGTACTCATCCGTTGAGATTAGTCATGTGTTGAACGAAATATTTTAGTAATAAAATTTACATCTTTATCAATATAAAATAAAGGTTCATGTGTTGACAGTACTCATCCATTGAGATTGGTCATGTGTTGAACGAAATATTTTGGTAATAAAATTTACATCTTTATCAATATAAAATAAAGGTTCATGTGTTGACAGTACTCATCCATTGAGATTGGTCATGTGTTGAACGAAATATTTTGGTAATAAAATTTACACCTTTATCAATATAAAATAAAGGTTCATGTGTTGACAGTACTCATCCATTGAGATTGGTCATGTGTTGAACGAAATATTTTAGTAATAAAATTTACATCTTTATCAATATAAAATAAAGGTTCATGTGTTGACAGTACTCATCCATTGAGATTGGTCATGTGTTGAACGAAATATTTTGATAATAACAACTATTTTGAAAAAGAAATATTTGAAAAAGAATATTTGAAAATAGAAATTTATGAAGCCGTGTTGATTAGATTGACGCCATTTTGACGTGAACGATATTTATATCGATTTTAAAACGATTTCGAAATGAATTGAATTGAAAACGATTTCGAAATGAATTGAATTGAAAACGATTTCGAAATGAATTGAATTGAAAACGATTTCGAAATGAATTGAATTGAAAACGATTTCGAAATGAATTGAATTGAAAACGATTTCGAAATGAACTGAATTGAAAACGATTTCGAAATGAACTGAATTGAAAACGATTTCGAAATGAACTGAATTGAAAACGATTTCGAAATGAATTGAATTGAAAACGATTTCGAAATGAATTGAATTGAAAACGATTTCGAAATGAATTGAATTGAAAACGATTTCGAAATGAATTGAATTGAAAACGATTTCGAAATGAATTGAATTGAAAACGATTTCGAAATGAATTGAATTGAAAACGATTTCGAAATGAATTGAATTGAAAACGATTTCGAAATGAATTGAATTGAAAACGATTTTGAAATGAATTGAATTGAAAACGAATTCAAATTGAATTGAAAGCGAATTGAAATGAATTCAAATTAAATTGAAATTTGAATTGAATAGAAATGAATTTTAAAACGAATTTATAAAGAAGAATTCAATTTTGATTTGAATTGAAAAGGAAGTTGAAATTGCTTTTGAAACGAATTTAAAACTATTCATATAATTCGTTTTAAATAGAAATCGACGAAATATATATTATATATATTATATATATTATATATATTATATAATGGCCTGAATAGAACGCGCCGCGCCGCGGCAGTTCGTGAATTTCGACCATTTATTTCAAACGGACATTACGGGAGATCCGACCGTCGGATTCTCCTAAAACCGGAACCGTTGGGTTCGTATCGAAAAGAGCTTTCTAACGAATATTAGAAATTTGAAATCTAACGGTTGGATTTGGAATTATGTCCAAATCAAATTTGAAAAAGGTCGCTATAAGTGCAGTTCGATGGCCATTGATGGAAATCGACTGTACGGGCCTTGATAAAATTATATAAAATAGTAATAATTTGTGTAAAATCATAAGAAATGATTTAGAAAGAATTGGGATGAAAAACTCCATATTTGAAAAGATAAAAATAGATTTTTATCGAAATGAACTAGTTTTGAACTAGAATTATAATTCTATTTATTTTTAAATAAATAAATTGAATTTGAAAAGGGTTTTAAAAATAACCAGAATTTCCAATGATTGCATTGGAATGGATTTGAATCGAAATTGTTTTCGGAATATTTCGATGTTGGAATTCGGGATTATACAGATGTTGTTATGGAAATTTGAAAGATATAGACATTTATATCGTTATTTCCAATACGACATTTGTTAATCGTAGAATTTGATATTGAATATAAGCCGATATATTTTCTATTCAGAGCCTTGTATTGAATATCAAATGTGATTTGGGTTTGTCGTGAATGGTGTCTTCACTAACACTGTTCTTGAACCCAGTTGAGAAAAGATTAAATCTTTTTATTTAGATTTAATGAAGTGTACCAATTAAATAAGATTTAATTGGAATTGAATTGATATTGATTTTTGGGTTTATCGTGAACAGTGTTTTAAATAACACTCGTTCTTTAACCCAATAATTAATGGAATGTGATTTTGGGTTTATCGTGAACCGTGTTTTAAATGACACTGATTCTTTAACCCAGTTAGCGATTAAAACTAAGTGGAGTTTTAATGAATCTTTAATTAGATTGAAATAATCGAAATGGAGTATCACCAGTTTTGCTCCAGGCGATAGTTAAATCTTTAATTAGATTTGAACGTGAAATGGTAATTGAATTACCAATAACACCGTGGTGTTAGATATGAAGTATAACCAGTTTTACTTCATGGGATGAATAGGTTGGGATTGAGAAATTAAAACCAATGATTACTTCGGTAAGGTTCGTTAATCCCGACTAATTGAATTGAAATTCAAAAGAAGATTAAAGAATAAATTCCAGGGATTTATCTTGGATAAAATTAATGGGAACCTTTCCCCTATGAATGTGAAATTTAGAAACTAACTGTTGGTTAGCTAAACAGAATGGTTTTCTGGATATTGATCTGATGTTGGTTTCGGCCTTCGGGGTTAATATTTGGGGAATTATTCTCTTGATTAATTTACGGTTAGTGACTAATGAATTGAAATGAGGCGTATGTTGTATTTTTGTAACACTTATTTAAAATATACGCGAGTTATTCAGAAAGACCGGGTTTATCCCATTCTGAATAACTGATACGACGATAAGTCGAAGATGAAGACGGTGGTTGAAGACCGGAAGTCTTCACGCCGTTTGGGTGATTACTGATGATCTTGATTGGGCTGTACACCCAAGAAGATGGAAACAGTTGGTGATCGTCCAGACGTACTTGGAGATCGATGGATATGCGGGGTACTAGGTGCCTCCGGTTTCGTTCAGACCCAGAACGGACTTGTAAATGGACTGTGTGTCTGACATTGGATTTTAGTCCGTGTGATTGATCTCTATTAAATATATATCTGTTTGGCGGCGGAGAATTTATTCTCTTGCTTAACGCCCTTCTCTGAGACGTACGAGCTCAGAGGTTATATACTGATGGATATCAAACGCATGGGGTGAATTGCCTGTGTGGCATGCCTAAGTGGCAATTGATCGAGGCTTCTGTTGAAAAGCAAAGTCTTGTGGTGATGATCAAAGCAAGGCCTTTGTGGCGTAGCTTTGTGTAACGTTTACTTCGCGTGTTTCACACCCGGTATGAACCAAAAACGGGAGACGGACATCAGGGAGGACATGCGTTTCTTTCTAGCTAAAAAGCGGCGTCAGTGGTTTTACACGCCCTGACGAGTTTGACTTATGTGGTTGTTGCTGTTGCGAGGCGCCTCGGTTTGATCGGACGATCCGGGTCCGATGGAGTCATTCGTTGGCTCATCTACACCCCAAAGGGCGGGGAAACACATGTTCAGGCATTTTAATCCACATCGGTGGACCGGCCCTGACGATCCAAGGGTCACTCAAGCTCTGATCCTGAGGGGCGGGCTAGAGCGTCTCGAATTCGGTGAGGACTATCTTTTGCCTCGGTTCATAGATGGAAACCCAATTTCCAAATACGTGACTTTGCAATTTTGATTGTATAACCTATATATGGCGACATAGTGGTATGGGGCATTCATGCCGCCTATGATTGATACTTATGATTTGAAGTTGTTTTATACACTATACACTTATAGTAGTATCAAATGATTTGTTTTAAACGTATCAAGCATTCTTGGCTATTATAAGGTAAAAACCCTATCCTCCGGCTTGCGTTGCATTGTGTGATGGGAACTGGGTCTTATAATAGCTTCATCTTTCTTTATCTAGCATTGCGCTATTGTTTTATGCACTGGTATTCTGGGGAGGAAACCCGTTCCGCGTTAGCGGCGTGGTCCCTTGATTTACCTAACTTTTAAAACAAAGATTAATAATTGTTTTAGTTCTCACACCAGTCCCATGACTGACCTAGAGTTTATTGTTTTAACCTAAACTCTGGGTGCCCTTATTTTGACACGGACAACTAGTAGTTTTGGTTTTGCAGATTTATATTCACAGGATCCTGGTTTACAGCTGGAACGATATCCGGAAAGCTTTGTATCCGTATATCTCTTTCTAGTTGTGTATTGTATTATTTTCCGCTGCGATGTATTTAAATGTAATTTAAATCTCTGATATTTCTGTGTAATATTCATTTGTATTCTGATGCATTGTTGTAATATACAAAGAAATGTTCTTCTGTATGTGTTCTGTTGTGGCTTGTTCTCGAACTATCCGACACTTTCCTTTACGGGGAAGTTACGGGTGTTCACAGTGTCCTAGACTAAGGGCATCGTTCAACAGGTAGCATAATCCCTAGTTGGACCTAGGTGGCATAAATCCTGAATCCGAGAAGTATTAGATAAGTCGCATAAACCCTAGTTGAATCTAGGAAGCGCTCGATAAGAAAACCCTAGATTAGATCTAGGTAATAAATAATAGATGTACACCTAAATGCAACCGCAATTACAGGGATTGGGATCACGTTATCATCTTTATACATATTACTAGTTGGGATACTAGTTAGGTGGTGCAGAGATATGGAATGGGGTGTGATAGTATATTCGGTTTAAACTGTCTTGCTTTGGTTTATATTAGTCTGTTATTCTGCTATTGTCCCATTTTCCAGTTTACTACTGCCATTAACTTTATCCTGTTCACACGCTAAAAGCCACTAGACTTACTCAGGATTTATGTCTGACTCTGTTTTTCTTTCGTCTTCTTTTCTTCCGTTCCCCCCCTAGGTAGTCAGGGAGGGAATAGCTCTACTTAGTATGGACTGTTACTCTTTCCAAGCTTAAAGACTCTTGGATATATCGCTTCAGACTCTCTTTTCTGCTGCTATGGCTGGCTTATAGCTACATTGGGGAATATAAATGTTATTTTATGCTTCTTTATTTTGTAAGACAGATGATACTCTGGTATTGGAAAGCAATTGTTGTACAAACTATTTTATCAATAAAGTAAAGTTTTATTTTCCACATTTTAAATTTGTTTGTCTTGTAATTTATCTGCATCTTTTACCTTAAATGCTCCACATAACTTAGTGCATTCCCTTTGTGAGTGACACTAACGGATGTGGGGTGTTACATAAGCCTTAAATAATCATGTAACACATATATTGGTCTGTCAATCAATCGATTTACATTCAAAATAAACATTTGGATTAGTGTAAATCAAATATCATCTCAATAGTCGTGTGGGGTTTTCAACGAAAAAATAATTAATAAATTATTTAGTGAATATTAGTGTCAGGTCCCTAAAACTTACCAAAATAGAAGCCACATCCCTCCCCAAGTTTACATTCATTTCCGCCCCCTGTTTTCAGTACTTCCGTGTTTTTTATTTTTTGGGCCAAATTTTTTGGCGCTGCCAAGTAAAAAAAAAAATCAAAATTCTTCAAACGTCCACAGAAGTCCACGAAAATTAAACAAAAAAGTTGCGTACATGTGTGCAAATTTTACCAATTGTAACACCCCACAATTTTAAATTGGGACATAAGATATAGTCAAAGAATAATTAATTTCAAATTCGAGAATTAAGTGAAATGGGTTACGCCATTGCGTTCGTCTTGGAATTCTGCTTGAGATAGAGTCCGAGTTTGCGTAAATCAGACACCATATGAAGAAGATATGGACGAACGAAGTTAGGCTGAAAACCAGAAGAAGAAAAAAAATGCACTGGCGCACTGGGAAGTGCGCCAGTACAAAAATTGCACTGGCGTACCTTCTAAGTGCGCCCAGGTCGGGCTGAAAGCCTGCACAGCTTTCTGGTATGTTCTGATCCGTACTGTGACTCATTGCTGAGCCCTTTCTGACTCCTTGCTGAGTCATTAGGGCTGAGGTGTCACCCTATCCTGATTGAATGGTCGTGGTTAACTCTAGGTTCATCCGACGACTCTAATTAAATTGAAATTCTATATAAACAACCTAACACTCAACCCTAAAATCACACTAATTCATTCCAAGAACCGTCATACCGCCATACTCAACCTAGGACAGCCACCATTCTCTTTCAACTAAAAAGAAAACTAGAAAGCTACGAAGTGAATCAAATCTGAATTTTTAGAACAACGATCTACATTAAAGGCGAGCATTCCAACTTCAGAATTCAGATTCCAAAAATCAAGAATTCCTTCTTTGTAAGTTCGGTTATTCCTTAGATTTGAACGTGTAATTGGAATCGTGAATGTAATAAATCAAAATATAGAACTGTACCTATTTGCAAGTTAATTATTTTTGATTCATGCTTATGTCAAATCTAAAGTTATCCATGCCTTTGGATTTGATTTACGACTATGACTATGAGACTTTTGCCTAAGACTATGACTATGAAACTATTGCCTATGAAGCTATTTCCTATGACTATAAGACTTTTGCCAATGACTATGGTTCGTGACTATGAAACTGTTGCCTATGAAGCTATTGCCTATGACTATGACTACGACTATGAGACTTTTGCTATGACTATGGTTCGTGACTATGAGACTGTTGCCCACGACTATGATTCATAACTATGAGACTATTGCCTATGACATTTATTAAGAAATTATTATGATTAGTCGCCCATGACTATTGTGGTTAATTTCCTATAACTATTGTAGTTAGTTGCTTATGCCTATTCCCATTTTTACGATTAACCAATCATGTTGTACCTTGAACTGGCATTATGTTGGATCAAATCACCTATGCCTATTCCCTTAATTATGTTGGATCTTGTATTCAGTGTGTAACTTGGCTAGTTTATTCCTATTCACTGTTATGTACATCGAACCTGTTGGAGCCATTGTTTTTGCATGCCTATTCTTTTATATCAGTTCTTGTGCTTATCCCCTATTCCTTTTGTTAGTGCCATTTCATGAGTACTTAGAAAACTTGTGAAACCATGTTATACGTACGATTATGATGCAGGGATTGGGCGTAGCTTAATTAAGATAATTTGGCATAATAAATATGTTGGCATAATCTGAATTGGCTATAATAGTGAATAATTTACATGCATATTAGACTTGGGCACAAATGATAAATTTTAATTGGCCACAAAGTATGTAATTGGCATGTAAACCGAGTTTTGGACATAAACGGTAAACTAGAATATTAAATCTAGTTTTGACATGAACTGTAAATTAGGATATTAATCTAGATTGGGCATGAATTGTAAAAGGGGAATATTAAATCTGAATTGGTATAAACTGCAAGTTGGGTTAATTGATAGGTAAATCAAATTTTGTACATAAAATATAAGTATGTTAATTTGCATGACAAATTAATATGATCTAGGCTAAATTGATTTATGGAAAATTTACATGAATAGTAAATATGTAAAATTAGAGAAGAAGAAAATGCCTAACCCGAAGTTAGACTGAGTTGTGGTGTAAAACTGCCCGGAACCGCCCGGCACATCCAGTAACCACAACAATACCTATCTAATGTGAGAGGTTAGTGCATCAAGCCCAGAAAGACCCGAGGCTAGATTGAGTTGTGGTGTAAAACTGCCCGGAACCGACCAGCACATCCAGTAATCACAACAATACCTGTCTAATGTGAGTAGTTGGTGCTTTAATTAATTAAAGCTCGTGAATAATCAAGTTAGAAATGGTGAGGTTAAGTAATTAAGGAAACACTTAACCAACTTAACAAGACAAGAAAGGGTGGGGTTAAGTGATTGAGAAAACGCTTAGCCAATTCAACATGTTAACTAGACAAGATTGATAGGGGCTAGGTAAAATTGGACACTTAACCAACTTAACATGTTAACAAGGCAAGATTTGTGGTGGTTAAGTAACTAAGGAAACACTTAACCATTATAACATGTTAACTAGACAAGTGGGTAAGGTTAAGTAAATGTTTAACATGCTAACTAGATAGATGGTGGGGTTAAGTAAACTTATAACACTTAGCTATTATAGCATGATGAATAAACAGGGTCAAGTTAATGAGGGACACTTAACCAGTATAACCTGATAAACGAGTAAGGTTAAGGAACACTTAACCAATTTGACGTGATATATGGGTAGGTTAAGTCAACGTGAACTACTGGATAACACTTAACCAATTTAACATGACAAGTGAATGGGTTAAGTTAACTTGAATTGACTGATGACACTTAACCAATCCAACACGACGAGAAAGAGAACTAAGTAGTAAACCTTCGTTATGAGAACTAAGTAGTAAACCTTAGTCAAGAAAGCCACGTAGAACATGAAAAGGAGCGAGCGTCCGTCTGATCATGAAGAAGGCTCCAACGAACTAGGTTACGAAGCACGCGGCTTCGAGGGGATGTAAGGTTACTCTTGGTATCCCTCTGTGAGGCTGCAGATGATCCTCTTGGGCTCACAGAGATTAAGCTCTGCGTTAGAAGAGCCAAGGGTATGCCTTGGTTGCAATAATAAGACAACCTAAAGACTAGGATGGACCAGCGTGATTCGGCGAGACCAGTTTTTTCCCTGTGATAGCAACTCGTCGTCTACCTATCATCTTGAGTCTGTCGAGATACGTGCGGTGGAAAGGCGGGGAATTCCAACAGACCATATACTTGCTATCTTGTTATGGGCAAGGTTGGTCCATAGGTTTGTGGGGCATAGAGGGGCCTGTGTATAGTTCTCATTCTTGATTTTCTTGGGTGCCTTTCACTTGTTAGTTGAGGGACGGGTCTAGTGGGACCATAGCCACTGTAAAAGCAAACCTTAGCATCTGCAATCGGCATATATCTGAAAGCTCCCGACCGAGTTCCCTGTTTCTTGACTAGCCCGGCCATGGGACTCGGGTCACACATATAGAGGACATGTGCATCTAGACATCGATAATGATTCACGACACATGCGTGGGGAAAGTCAAGGAACATATGCTGCTCTGGGTAGTGTGTCCTAGACTGGGGGCATCGTTCGATAGGTAGCATAAACCCCAATGGCCCTGGGTAGCGTAAACCCTGGTTGAATCCAGGAAGCCTCGATAGTAAACCCTAGATTAGATCCAGGTAATAAATGGAATCCCCATAATAGATGTACACCTGAAGGCAACCACAATTATGGGGATTGGGATCGCGTTGTCATATGATCACTTTGTATAGATTACTAGTTTGGACACTAGTTAGGTAGTGCAGAGATATAGAAATCAGTATAACTGGGTAGTTGCGAAGCAGAGAAGGAGTAGAAGCGCATTCAGTTTATCAATATATTCAGTTTACCGGTATATCCAGTTTATCGGTACATTCAGTTTATCTTGCCATATCCCATGCTTATCCCATGTTATCTTGTTACTATGGTTTAGTCTTATATTTAGTTTATTCATGTCATGACCCTTTTCCTCGTTAAAATGCTAAGAATTACTGAGCTTACCAGCCTTTATGTTTGACCTAGTTTGCTTTCGCCTCTTTTCTTCCATCCCTCCCCCCCAAGGTAGTCAGGGAGGGAAAAGCTCAGCTCATTTTGGGGTCGTTACTCTTTCCCAGCTTGAAGATTCTTTGGCGCATTGCTTTGAACTCCATTTTCTACTGCTATGGTCGGCTCATGCTTTATTGGGGAATATCGTTGTAAGTTTGTGCTTCTTTATATAAACAAGACAGATGCTTTGTTGTAATAAGTATTGGTGTTGTAAAACAATCTTTGTACAAGCTGTTTTAATCAATAAAGGTTATTTATTTTCCGCTGCTTTATTTGTCGGTCTTGTAATTTTTCTGCATCTTGTACTAAAAATGCTCCACCGAAGTTAAGGCATTCCCCTTGTGAGTGACCTTAACAGAGGTGGGGTGTTTCACCAATAGTTTCACATATGTATGCAACTATTGCATACGCTTTTTGTGTTGAAAAATCTGAGCGGAAACTTGCATACATATGCGCAATTATTCCGAAAAACTTGCACACTTGTATGCAAGTATTTCATGAAGAAAAGTTAACTGAATTTTTTCCCGTGGATTGTTGCATGCATGCGTGCTACTTTTATGTTTTATCTACACACGTAAATGCAAATAAATTCGAAATAATTTGCAAGTGTGTGAATTATTACATACTTTCATGTAAGAATTATGCAATAGTTGCACAGATGTATGCAAGTATTTTCAACACATATGCATAACTGAAATTCTTGCATAGATGTATGCATAAAAATCCAAAAATGTGCATACTAGTATGCATTTTACTGCTGTCTTCATTGTTTTTCTGTTTTTTTAATCTGAATTTTTTTGCATTTACCTATTTTAATTAAATACGAATTTACATGTTTTTAAAAAATAATAATATTTTTACTGAATTTTCGAATAAAAGGGACAAAATTTACAATAACTTTATGACCGGACCTCGGCCTAATTAAAACTTTATCGGGGATGTATGCCAGACGCACCCAATTATTTATTCCATCTAATCGATATTATTTAAATGGGTGAACATAAACAATTCGTTTGACTTGAAAATGGATTTTTAATCCAATTTCAACTATAACAAATAATTTAACAACATTTATAGCATGTTAATTATTTCAAATTCACAGCAAAACATAAATATTCATCCAATGCCATTTAAGGCATTACATATTGTCCATCCACATTGTTTGAAATACGAGTATCGTATATTCAAACAATGCTTCTAATAACAAATAAACTTAGTGAACAGTTCATGTGTTGAACTCAAGGGATATCACATGTAACCGATAAAAATCCACATAGTCGATTAATAAGTTTCCAGTTATAAAAATAAGTAACTGTCCAAAATATTTGAATGAGAGAATTCTTACATTGGTTGTTTGTCGCTAAATATCGCAAAACGATTGATTGATCGAATCCGACGTTTTCCTCCACCAAAAATTTAGACAAGCTCCAAATCACTGCAAATCAATTTCATTTCAAAGCTCTCATCGACATAGTTCCCACTCATCTTGAATCGCTGAATTTCGAGTTCATATGAAAAGTTATGATTCTTACAAATTTGCTATATGCATAAATCAGACATTTGACAACTTATTTATGATTTAACTATGCAAACTAAATATATTTAGATATAAACTCTCACCCGAAGAATCGAACAAATATACACTTTACTATGAGAGCTCCACGTGCTTACTGCAAAGATCTTGCATTTTCTCCGCAATTCAACCCCAAACTTCACCACAACACTCGTACGCACACACACTCGAGTTCTAGGGTATAAAGTTGCAAATTTTAAAGGTTTGGCGGCTTATGGGGGAAAGTGGGGCCCATTGGGCTCGCTGTCTAGTAGGGGATGATGTGGCGCAGGGAAGTTGGAGAGTTGCGGGGTCCAGCGTGCTGATGTAGGGGCTACACGAGGTGGTTGATGGTGGTAGAAGTGGTGTAAGGTGCTAAAGGAGGCACATTTGATCACTAAAGAGGAGATCAAAGGGGTTTTTGTAACAACGCGGAATTTTGGGGCCAATTTAAAATTTTTATTTTAGAAATTACGTTAGAATTTAGAAAAGGAAAAAAAAGTTTTAACAGTAGAAAATATCTGTTTGTTTAATATTAAACATTTACATGTTAGAAGTTTGTTAGGTATTAACATTTAAATGCAAACATTCATTTCTAAAAATAATACTTAATCATGTAGTGTTAGTTTTAATTTCTAACAATTAGCATTAACCATGCATTCATTATCTTTCCTCCCTTTTGCTTTTTCCTTGTTATTATTTTCTTCACAAACAAATCACCTATATATATATATATCTCTTCTATTTATTCTTTCCGACCCATTGAATATGTCACTTAAATTTTGATATTTAATGTTATGTGTTTGAAATTTAAAGGGACACACAACTTTCTAACAATCAGCATCAGACAATAAATCATACATTCATTCCTTTCCATTTATTCTCTCTCCCTCTTTGTAATTTACTTTCGAAATTTGAATAAAAATATATATAATTAATAAATAGCGTGGTCCCATCACGCCTAGATCTCATTAAATCCTTATTAACCTACTATATTGTAATAGACACATTAGGGGAATGAAACTAAAGAAATTTAAAAACAGTATTAATATATATATACTAATGGTATACATTTAAAACATTTCTTATAGAAAAATACTATATATTTAGCAAATGCTACATATATGAATGATAGAATTGAAGTATGATTAATTGACTACATGTTAAATTTCTAATTAATTGACTACATGCTATATATACTAATGGTATGCATTTAGAACATTGCCATGAAGAGGGTAATTAATTGCCCTGAAGAGATTAATAGACTGAATTAAATCGGGCCTTTTTGTTAATTTAAGGATTTGATAATTTAATATTATAAATATATTAGAATACACAAACCCTAAGCCTAGTATACAACAGTAGCCGCCACCTTCATGAACCAATGGCCACCACGTTCCGACATTCAAATCCAAAATTCTCCTAATCTATAGCAAATTAAAACACGAATTCCATACAAGGATTGAAGAAATTCGTATACTCTTTAATATGGGTGAAAGGGGATTTCGAGTTCAACGAGGAAGGAGCCGTAGGGAGCTCAGACATGGACGGAGGTCGTGGTGCAGTTAGATCCGAGGCAAGTGCCTCGTAACTCGCGCGCAGTGGAACCCTAGACGAGGAGCACGATGGGTTTTGTACATCACCGAAGGAAGAAGAAAGAAAAAAAAGAGGTGGCCGTGACTTATTCTTTTTAAAACCATTGAAATCAGATGCTATGGAACCGTCTTGGCCTGATCTACGTGATGGAACAAATCAAAGAAGAAACAGAGCGCGTTGGAAAATCAGACAAATCGAAATTCAAACCAATGTGAGATTTCTTAATTTATAATTAAAAATAAATGGTTATGCATTGAATATCATTATTTATTCGCTGCTAAGATTTCTATTGCTTGTGGTACATGATTTGAATTTATTGATGATGTTGTGGTGATTTGTTTAATTGAATCGAATAATGGAATGGTAGAAAGTTGTGATCAAATAAACATTCAATTTTGATTTGTTATGTTTAGAATATAATTGTTATACAAATAAAAATACCATTTTTATTTGTCATGATTGAAAACTAGAATTAGATGCAAAATAAAAATATTCTTTTTATGTGTTATGTTAAAATTAGATTCGTGTACAAATAAATATTAACATTTATTTGTCGTGTTAAAGATTAAGATTTGTGAAAAAATAAATATTCACATTTATTTGTTACATTAAAAATTGAAATTTGTGAATAAATAAATATTCACACCTATTTGTTATATTAAAGATTGAAATGGTGTACAAATAAAAATATTCAATTTATTTGTTAAAATAGAAAATTTTGTAAATATAAAAATACTCATTTGTATTTTGTTATGTTAACATAGAATTGTTAGAATTGTGAGACGATAAAAATAAAAAAAAAATTATCGTAACATATGAAACATAAAATTAGTAGAATTGTCATGTTAATATAAAATGCCATTTATGTTAGAATTGAAATGTCAGTTATGTTAGATTAGAAATACAAGAATAACATGTTACTTCATGTTTTGTTAGATAAAAAAATGAAATGACATGTTAGTTTAAAATAATGATTTTTAGATAAAAATGACATGTTAATTTTAAATTATCATGTTAGACAAAAATGACATGTTATATTGAATTTTCATTTTACGTCTATAAGAACTGTTAGAAATAAAGTGTACATGAGAATAAATATACATTTTTGTTACAAAATGTTGAATGATAAACAAAACATACATTTTGTTAGAAATGTCATACATGATTAAAATATACATTTTGTTAGAAATGTCATACATGAACAAAATATACATTTTGTTGGAAATGTCATACATGATTAAAATATACATTTTGTTAGAAATGTCATACATGATTAAATATACACATTTTTCTAGAAATGTTACTTTAGAATTAAAACATCACTTTTGTTAATGATGTTCATTTGGAATTAACATTTTTTTTTGTCAAAACTTGATTAGTGAATAGAATTAACTTTTTTTTGTCAAAACTTGATTAGTGAATAGAATTAACTTTTTTTGTCGAAACTTGATTAGTGAATAGAATCAACATTTTTGTCAAAAATTTGATTATTGAATAAAATCAACATTTTTATCAAAATTTGATTAGTGAATAAAATCAACATTTTTGTCAAAAATTTGATTACTGGATAAAATCAGCAGATTTTTGTCAAAATATGATTAATGAATTGAACAACATATTTCTGTCAAAATATGATTAGTGAATAGGGTTTTCATTTTGGTCCAGATTTGATTAGCAAGTAGAATTAACATTTTTGTTAATTAAATTTTGTTAGATCAAAATTAACATTTTTGTTAATTAGATTATGTTAGATAAAAACAAAATTTTATTTGAAATGTATTATGCATATAAAGATGACATTTTTGATTTAAAACATGTATATAAATAAAATCACATTTTTATTTGAAATGTGTTTTGCAAACAAAAAATATACATTTTTGTCATATTTGAAATGATGAATAAGAATAGTCATTTTTGTCAATTTAAAGAAGTGTATTGGAAACATTTATGTTTGTCAATTTAAAGAAATGAACACTTTTGTCAAAGAAAGATTGGCAATAAAATAACACTTTTGTCAAAGAAAGATTAGCGCATTTTTGTCAAAAGGAATGGTTAGAGAAAAAAAATGAATATCTTTGTTCACTAAAAAGGAATTATACAAAAAAAAATTATACATTTAAAAGTATAAATTGAAAATGTATATTTTTATACATTAAAAAGGACAAAATTAACATTTTGGTTAATTGTATGATAAAAGGACATTTTTGTTTAAAAATGTTAAATATGATAAAAGAACATTTTTGTCACCTTAAGATGAATGAAATTAAAAGGACATTTTTGTCACTTTGACATGAATGAAATAAAATGTATATTTTTATACATTAAAGAGAATAAGTTAAAAATGTATATTTTTATACATTAAAAAGAATGAGTTAAAAATGTTTATTTTTATACATTGAAAAGAAAGAATTAGTAATGGACACTTTGGTCACATTAAAAAGAATGAGTAAAATTACACATTTTGTCATTTATAAGGAATGAAAACAAAACATTTATTCTTGGTCATTTAATAAGGAATTTTCAAAAATACTCATTTTTGTTGTATAAAAAACCAGTGTATTTTTTTTTCATATTTTTGTTGAATAGAAATAGATTAAACAAAACCATCATATTTTGTTTGAATAAATAAAAATGACATTTTTGGTCAAAACTTGATTTATGAAAAAGAATTTAACAAAAGTAACATATTTTGTACATTAAAAGGAAATAGACAAAATTACAATTTTTGTCACTTTAAAATGTACATTTTTGCTAGAAAATGTATATTAGAACAAAAAGTACATTTTTGCTAGAAATGAAGATTAGAATAAAAAGTACATTTCTGTTAGAAAATGTAAATTAAAAATGAAAAGGACATTCTTGTCACTTAAAAGGATTTCACCAAAAATATTCATTTTTGGTCATTGAAAAAGGATTACACGAAAGATTAGAAATAAAAGTTAAGATTTTTATTGTCACTTGTTAACAATAAAGAATGGGAATAAAAAACTAGATTTTTATTGCCATTTGTTCACAATAAAAATAATTAAGATATATATATCTGTGATGTCGGAATGTTTGATGTGTTAAACATAATGTTAGTATATTCAAACTGAATATTACACTTCCATTTACAAGTTACCCGACTTGTTCATGTGATTGGGACGATTATTTTCACACATCGCCCCAGCGCACAAATAATTTACTATTTGTTTGATGGATGAAACCCCACATGGGTATTGGGATGATATTGGATACACACTAATCCCAATAATTAGTTATCTGTCAATCGATGGATTGACAGTCTGTGATGAGCGTTAGTTATTTACTTTAATGCTCACACGGTTATAAAATTCCACTTTGTTCATCATTTGGATGTTTAATAATTATTTGTCATGCTTGTTGATTTCATGCAATATATGGTTGTTGAGTGAGTCACATTCCAATAAAGAATATTCTAGAAAAAGAATATTTTAGAAAATGTTTTAGAAAAAGAATATTTTAGAAAAAAGAATATACTTTAGAAAAATATATTTTTATTGAATGAACTAGTTATTAACTAGAATAAATCATTAAATTAAGTTTTAATGAAGTTTTCCAATTAGTGAATATTTAATTGAAATTAAATTAAATAAATTGGATTTTGGGTTTATCATGAACGGTGTTTTAAAATGACATTAGTTCTTCAACCCAGTTAAAGATAAGATTTATTTCTTAAATTTAAATAATCATTGAATAATGATTTGTGATATTTAAAACCAAATTGGTTTCTTAATAAATCTTTAAAAGAAAGATTTAAGAATAAACATAAAGATTTATCTTTGATAAGATAATGTGAATATTTTATTCGGAAGAATATTCTGAATTGGAATGAGGCGTTGGATGTGTTTTTATAGTACTTGATTTTTAATTATAAAATACGCGAGTTATTCGGAAAGACCGGGTTTAACCCATTCCGAATAATTATTACGACGATGAAGAGTCAAAGATGAAGACGGTGGTTGAAGACCGACGATCTTCACATCGAATGGATGTGTTGCTACAGAGACCCTTGATGGGAGTAGCTACCTTGAAGGGGCTTCAGCGGTGGCCGTCCGGACTATTGTTGATTGTTCGGATTTGGTTTTCGCTCAGACGCAGAGCATAAGCTAGTAAATGGATGCGTGTCTGATATTGGATTTCGTTCCATGTGAATTAAATCGATTTCTGTTAAAGTATGTCTGTTTGGTGGTGGATGATTTATTCTCTACTTAACACCATGGTATATATTAATAATGATTGATCGCATGGCGTGAATTGTTAATGTGGCACACCAAGATGCAACTGATCAAGGCTTTTGTTGAAAAGCAGGGTCTTGTGGAATGATCAAAGCATAGCCCATTACGGCATAGTTTTGTGTATATCGTGACTTCGCGAGCCTCACACCCCGGTATGAGTCAAAACGGGGATATGGACCGTAGGGAGTGCACACGTTTCTTTCAAGCTAGAAGTGGTGTCAGTGCTTAAACTGGCTAGCATTTTACTTATGTGGATGATGGATTTTGAGGCGCCTCGGATTTTTATAGGCCGTTAGTGGTCATATTATAGGTTCAAAGGAACCGGGAAACGTGTGTTCAGGCATAACTAATCCACTGCCGATAGGCGGGGACCGGCCCTACCGCATTCAAGGGTTCACTGCGGGGGATCCTGAGGCATTTGCTAGAGTGTCTCGAATCGGAGAGGAGCTTGCCCCTAGCCTCGACTCATGATGGAAATCCAATTTCCAATACGACCTTGTGGTTTTGAATGTAGAACTAGTATTGCGACATGATATATGGTACCCATGCCGTCTATGATTGATACATTATGATTGAAATGTTTTTATTAGGACATATACACACTAATGCTAAATCTGTTTTATCGTATCAAGCATTTTTTGACCATTATTAGGTAAAACCCTATCCTCCGGTTTGTGTTGCATTGTGTGATGGGACTTGGGTCTTATAATGGTTTCATTTTTCTAAAAAGCATTGTGTTGTTTAACGTTTTACTTTATTTTATTCACTGGCAATCCAATGGAGTAAACCCGTTCCGCGTTAGCGGCGTGGTCCTGTGATTAGCCTTATTATTAGATAAGTTAAGTTAAGATTTCTCATACCAGTCCCATGACTGACCTGTAGTTTGTTTCACTGGCAAACTCGGGTGACCATATTTTCCACATGAGCAGTCGAGTAGCTTTTTGCAGATATATTTACAGGATCCTGGCTTACAGCTGAAGCGGTATTTGGAAAGCTCTGTATCCGTGTATTCCTTCCAGTTGTATATTTGTATTATTTTTCCGCTGCTATTAAAATGCAATTTAAAACTCTGGTATTATTGTATTCCTATTATGTAATAAGTATTCATACTCTGTTATATTCTTGTACTCTGATGTAATTGTTGTAATCAGCTATAAAATGTTCTTCAGTTTATGTTCTGATGTGTATTGTTCTCAAAGCAATCTAGACATTCCTTTACTCGGAAGTTTGGGTCGTCACATGTGGTATCAGAGCTTTGGTTTACAGAGCTCGAGAACAAGACACATTAGAACCGAACGAAAGAATTCATCAGAGATTGGATTAATAATATCCAATGAGAATAACTCGTTAGAGATGGGATCAGTAGTATTCTAAAACGAGTGTGAAGAGTATTATTTTCTTTAAAAAAAAATGAAAACAAATTCAGTTTTGAAAATTTTATCTTAAAATACGTATTTGAGTATATTATTATATTTTTATGTGGACAATCGAGTATATAAAGATTTCGAATATACGAGTAATTAACGGATATTCGAAGTTTTAATATACTGGATAGATATAGAATCACACTCTAGTCGCCCGAAGATGATTCTGATGATGGGGCTCCATCATCAGTATTTGTGTTCGAGTTTCGAAAGTGGTATATCTATATATTTCCATTGAGTGGTATGAGAACCAAAACTAGATAGGATGTTTTGTTGTGATTTGCTCTAAAAATATCATTTTTGACTATATATAAAAGTTATATATATTTAAGAAGTTAATCACCTAATTGATTGCTGGTTGTGATGTTTGATGGTTAGTTTAACTAATTAAAATATTAGAATGATAATTAATTAAACCAATAAATAAAAATTTAAAGTTGAGTTGGTTAATTAAACAACTTTTAGCTTCGTTCCTTTCCGAGGACGAAAAAATTTTAAGTGGGGGAGATTGTAACAACCCGGAATTTTGGCGCCAATTTAAAATTTTTATTTTAGAAATTATGTTAGAATTTAGAAAATGGGAAAAAAAGTTTTAACAGTAGAAAATGTCCGTTTGTTTAATATTAAACATTTACATGTTAGAAGTTTGTTAGGTATTAACATTTAAATGCAAACATTCATTTCTAAAAATAATACTTAATCATGTAGTGTTAGTTTTAATTTCTAACAATTAGCATTAACCATGCATTCATTATCTTTCCTCCCTTTTGCTTTTTCCTTGTTATTATTTTCTTCACAAACAAATCACCTATATATATATTTCTCTTCTATTTATTCTTTCCAACCCATTGAATATGTCACTTAAATTTTGATATTTAATGTTATGTGTTTGAAATTTAAAGGGACACACAACTTTCTAACAATCAGCATCAGACAATAAATCATACATTCATTCCTTTCCATTTATTCTCTCTCCCTCTTTGTAATTTACTTTCGAAATTTGAATAAAAATATATATATAATTAATAAATAGCGTGGTCCCATCACGCCTAGATCTCATTAAATCCTTATTAACCTACTATATTGTAATAGACACATTAGGGGAATGAAACTAAAGAAATTTAAAAACAGTATTAATATATATATACTAATGGTATACATTTAAAACATTTCTTATAGAAAAATACTATATATTTAGCAAATGCTACATATATGAATGATAGAATTGAAGTATGATTAATTGACTACATGTTAAATTTCTAATTAATTGACTACATGCTATATATACTAATGGTATGCATTTAGAACATTGCCATGAAGAGGGTAATTAATTGCCCTGAAGAGATTAATAGACTGAATTAAATCGGGCCTTTTTGTTAATTTAAGGATTTGATAATTTAATATTATAAATATATTAGAATACACAAACCCTAAGCCTAGTATACAACAGTAGCCGCCACCTTCATGAACCAATGGCCACCACGTTCCGACATTCAAATCCAAAATTCTCCTAATCTATAGCAAATTAAAACACGAATTCCATACAAGGATTGAAGAAATTCGTATACTCTTTAATATGGGTGAAAGGGGATTTCGAGTTCAACGAGGAAGGAGCCGTAGGGAGCTCAGACATGGACGGAGGTCGTGGTGCAGTTAGATCCGAGGCAAGTGCCTCGTAACTCGCGCGCAGTGGAACCCTAGAAGAGGAGCACGATGGGTTCTGTACATCGCTGAAGGAAGAAGAAAGAAAAAATGAGAGGCGGTCGTGACTTATTCTTTTTAAAACCATTGAAATCAGATGCTATGGAACCGTCTTGGCCTGATTTACGTGATGGAACAAATCAGAGCAGAAACAGAGTGCGTTGGAAAATCAGATAAATCGAAATTCAAACCAATGTGAGATTTATTAATTTATAATTAAAAATAAATGGTTATGCATTGAATATCATTATTTATTCGATGCTAAGATTTCTATTGCTTGTGGTACGTGATTTGAAGTTATTGATGATGTTGTTGTGATTTGTTTAATTGAATCGAATAATGGAATGGTAGAAATTTGTGATCAAATAAACATTCAATTTTGATTTGTTATGTTTAGAATATAATTGTTATACAAATAAAAATACCATTTGTATTTGTCAGGATTGAAAACTAGAATTAGATGCAAAATAAAAATATTCTTTTTATGTGCTATGTTAAAATTAGTTTTGTGTACAAATAAATATTAACATTTATTTGTCATGTTAAAGATTAAGATTTGTGAACAAATAAATATTCACATTTATTTGTTACATTAAAAATTGAAATTTGTGAATAAATAAATATTCACACCTATTTGTTATATTAAAGATTGAAATGGTGTACAAATAAAATATTCAATTTATTTGTTAAAATAGAAAATTTTGTAAAAATAAAAATACTCATTTGTATTTTGTTATGTTAACATAGAATTGTTAGAATTGTGAGACGATAAAAATATTATTATTTTTATCGTAACATATGAAACATAGAATTAGTAGAATTGTCATGTTAATATAAAATGCTATTTATGTTAGAATTGAAATGTCAGTTATGTTAGATTAGAAATACAAGAATAACATGTTACTTCATGTTATGTTAGATAAAAAAATGAAATGATATGTTAGTTTAAAATTATCATTTTTAGATAAAAATGACATGTTAATTTTAAATAATCACGTTAGACAAAAATGACATGTTAAATTGAATTTTCATTTTACGTCAATAAGAACTGTTAGAAATAAAGTGTACATGAGAATAAATATACATTTTTGTTACAAAATGTTGAATGATAAACAAAATATACATTTTGTTAGAAATGTCATACATGATTAAAATATACATTTTGTTAGAAATGTCATACATGAACAAAATATACATTTTGTTGGAAACGTCATATATGATTAAAATATACATTTTGTTAGAAATGTCATACATGATTAAATATACACATTTTTCTAGAAATGTTACTTTAGAATTAAAACATCACTTTTGTTAATGATGTTCATTTGGAATTAACATTTTTTTTTGTCAAAACTTGATTAGTGAATAGAATTAACTTTTTTTTTTGTCAAAACTTGATTAGTGAATAGAATTAACTTTTTTTGTCGAAACTTGATTAGTGAATAGAATCAACATTTTTGTCAAAAATTTGATTAGTGAATAAAATCAACATTTTTGTCAAAATTTGATTAGTGAATAAAATCAACATTTTTGTCAAAAATTTGATTACTGGATAAAATCAGCAGATATTTGTCAAAATATGATTAATGAATAGAACAACATATTTCTGTCAAAATATGGTTAGTGAATAGGGTTTTCATTTTTGTCCAGATTTGATTAGCAAGTAAAATTAACATTTTTGTTAATTAAATTTTGTTAGATCAAAATTAACATTTTTGTTAATTAGATTATGTTAGATAAAAACAAAATTTTATTTGAAATGTATTATGCATACAAAGATGACATTTTTTATTTAAAACATGTATATAAATAAAATCACATTTTTATTTGAAATGTGTTTTGCAAACAAAAAATATACATTTTTGTCATATTTAAAAGGATGAATAAGAATAGTCATTTTTGTCAATTTAAAGAAGTGTACTGGAAACATTTATGTTTGTCAATTTAAAGAAATGAACACTTTTGTCAAAGAAAGATTAGCGATAAAATAACACTTTTGTCAAAGAAAGATTGGCGATAAAATAACACTTTTGTCAAAGAAAGATTAGCGCATTTTTGTCAAAAGGAATTGTTAGAGAAAAAAAAATGAATATCTTTGTTCACTAAAAAGGAATTATACAATTTTTTTTTATACATTTAAAAGTATAAATTGAAAATGTATATTTTTATACATTAAAAAGGACAAAATTAACATTTTGGTTAATTGTATGATAAAAGGACATTTTTGTTTAAAAATGTTAAATATGATAAAAGAACATTTTTGTCACCTTAAGATGAATGAAATTAAAAGGACATTTTTGTCACTTTGACATGAATGAAATAAAATGTATATTTTTATACATTAAAGAGAATAAGTTAAAAATGTATATTTTTATACATTAAAAAGAATGAGTTAAAAATGTATATTTTTATACATTGAAAAGAATGAATTAGTAATGGACACTTTGGTCACATTAAAAAGAATGAGTAAAAATACACATTTTGTCATTTATAAGGAATGAAACCAAAACATTTATTCTTGAACATTTAATAAGGAATTTTCAAAAATACTCATTTTTGTTGTATAGAAAACCAGTGTAAAAAAAATCATATTTTTGTTGAATAGAAATAGATTAAACAAAACCATCATATTTTGTTTAAATAAATAAAAATGACATTTTTGGTCAAAACTTGATTTATGAAAAAGAATTTAACAAAAGTATCATATTTTGTACATTAAAAGGAAATAGACAAAATTACAATTTTTGTCACTTTAAAAAGTACATTTTTATATTAGAACAAAAAGTACATTTTTGCTAGAAATGAAGATTAGAATAAAAAGTACATTTCTGTTAGAAAATGTAAATTAAAAATGAAAAGGACATTCTTGTCACTTAAAAGGATTTCACCAAAAATATTCATTTTTGGTCATTGAAAAAGGATTACACGAAAGATTAGAAACAAAAATTAAGATTTTTATTGTCACTTGTTAACAATAAAAAGAATGGAAATAAAAGACTAGATTTTTATTGCCATTTGTTCACAGTAAAAATAATTAAGATATATATCTGTGATGTCAGAATGTTTGATGTGTTAAACATAATGTTAGTATATTCAAACTGAATATTACACTTCCATTTACAAGTTACCCGACTTGTTCATTTGATTGGGACGATTATTTTCACATATCGCCCCAGCGCACAAATAATTTTCTATTTGTTTGATGGATGAAACCCCACACGGGTATTGGGATGATATTGGATACACACTAATCCCAATATTTAGTTATCTGTCAATCGATGGATTGACAGTCTGTGATGAGCGTTAGTTATTTACTTTAATGCTCACACAGTTATAAAATTCCACTTTGGTCATCATTTGGATGTTTAATAATTATTTGTCATGCTTGTTGATTTCATGTAATATATGGTTGTTGAGTGAGTCACATTCCAATAAAGAATATTCTAGAAAAAGAATATTTTAGAAAATGTTTTAGAAAAAGAATATTTTAGAAAATGTTTTAGAAAAAGAATATTTTAGAAAAAAGAATATATTTTAGAAAAATATATTTTTATTGAATGAACTAGTTATTAACTAGAATAAATCATTAAATTAAGATTTAATGAAGTTTTCCAATTAGTGAATATTTAATTGAAATTAAATTAAATAAATTGGATTTTGGGTTTATCGTGAACGGTGTTTTAAAATGACATTAGTTCTTCAACCTAGTTAAAGATAAGATTTATTTCTTAAATTTAAATAATCATTGAATAATGATTTGTGATGTTTAAAACCAAATTGGTTTCTTAATAAATCTTTAAAAGAAAGATTTAAGAATAAACTTAAAGAATTTATCTTTGATAAGATAATGTGCATATTTTATTCGGAAGAATATTCTGAATTGGAATGAGGCGTTGGATGTGTTTTTATAGTACTTGATTTTTAATTATAAAATACGCGAGTTATTCGGAAAGACCGGGTTTAACCCATTCCGAATAATTATTACGACGATGAAGAGTCAAAGATGAAGACGGTGGTTGAAGACCAACGATCTTCACATCGAATGGATGTGTTGCTACAGAGACCCTTGATGGGAGTAGCTACCTTGAAGGGGCTTCAGCGGTGGCCGTCCGGACTATTGTTGATTGTTCGGATTTGGTTTTCGCTCAGACGCAGAGCATAAGCTAGTAAATGGATGCGTGTCTGACATTGGATTTCGTTCCATGTGAATTAAATCGATTTCTGTTAAAGTATGTCTGTTTGGTGGTGGATGATTTATTCTCTACTTAACACCATGGTATATATTAATAATGATTGATCGCATGGCGTGAATTGTTAATGTGGCACACCAAGATGCAACTGATTAAGGCTTTTGTTGAAAAGCAGGGTCTTGTGGAATGATCAAAGCATAGCCTATTACGGCATAGTTTTGTGTATATCGTGACTTCGCGAGCCTCACACCCCGGTATGAGTCAAAACGGGGATATGGACCGTAGGGAGTGCACACGTTTCTTTCTAGCTAGAAGTGGTGTCAGTGCTTAAACTGGCTAGCATTTTACTTATGTGGATGATGGATTTTGAGGCGCCTCAGATTTTTATAGGCCGTTAGTGGTCATACTATAGGTTCAAAGGAACCGGGAAACGTGTGTTCAGGCATAACTAATCCACTGCCGATAGGCGGGGACCGGCCCTACCGCATCCAAGGGTTCAATGCGGGGGATCCTGAGGCATTTGCTAGAGTGTCTCGAATCGGAGAGGTGCTTGCCCCTAGCCTCGACTCATGATGGAAATCCAATTTCCAATACGACCTTGCGGTTTTGAATGTAGAACTAGTATGGCGACATGATATATGGTACCCATGCCATCTATGATTGATACATTATGATTGAAATGTTTTTATTAGGACATATACACACTAATGCTAAATCCGTTTTATCGTATCAAGCATTTTTTGACCATTATAAGGTAAAACCCTATCCTCCGGTTTGCGTTGCATTGTATGATGGGACTTGGGTCTTATAATGATTTCATTTTTCTAAAAAGCATTGCGTTGTTTAACGTTTTACTTTATTTTATTCACTGGCAATCCAATGGAGTAAACCCGTTCCGCGTTAGCGGCGTGGTCCTGTGATTAGCCTTATTATCAGATAAGTTAAGTTAATATTTCTCATACCATCCCATGACTGACCTATAGTTTGTTTCACTGGCAAACTCGGGTACCCATATTTTCCACATGGGCAGTCGAGTAGCTTTTTGCAGATATATTTACAGGATCCTGGCTTACAGCTGAAGCGGTATTCGGAAAGCTCTGTATCCGTGTATTCCTTCCAGTTGTATATTTGTATTATTTTTCCGCTGCTATTAAAATGCAATTTAAAACTCTAGTATTATTGTATTCCGATTATGTAATAAGTATTCATACTCTGTTATATTCTTGTACTCTGATGTAATTGTTGTAATCAGCAATAAAATGTTCTTCAGTTTATGTTTTGATGGGTATTGTTCTCAAAGCAATCCAGTCTTTCCTTTACTGAGAAGTTTGGGCCGTTTCAATTTTCAAGCGGGAGGAGCGATGTGGGCCTACTACAAGCCTGGTGGGCCATTTTCTGATGTGGCACAGCAGTGGGGCAGGTAACGGTGGCCTTCTAGGACATCGGTGGTTGGTGAAAGGAGGAGGGATGGAGAGGGAAGCCACCATTTATTAGTTTTAAGCTTTGAAATGGTGATTTGCAAAATGGAGAAAACATTTAGCTAAATAACCTAAATTAGCTCTCATCTTGTCATGGATGATGGGGAGGATGCCAAGTGGAGGGGAGAAGGGGTTGTTTGTTTAATTTTAATTGGTTAGCAACTATTCACGATTTGACTTATTTTGACAATGTATTAATTTTACATTGCAAACTTCGTTCTAGTCTCACGGCCACACGTTAACTCCAAAAATTACAAAATTTGAAATCTCGCTATGTTATGACATTATGGTTCCAATGAATCTAACCGACATCGAATTTGGAGAACGCAAGAAAAATGACCTTATTTTCAGTTTTATTTGAAAACTGACTAAATTTTCTGCTTACATATATATGTCCTCCTCTCACATACGAACTCCATTGACCTTGAAATTTTGGATTCTACCATATTTTGACATTCCAGATCCAGTAAAAATGGTTTCATCGGATTGTGAGAATTTCTTAAAAATGGTCATTTTTCAAGTGATCAATATAACTTTAAAATATCGATTTCCAAAATCTGATCTTTTAAGTATTCTCCAATTTTATTAAGCAAAAATTAGCATTTTATATTCAGAATTCATTAAAATGGATTAAATTCAAATTTAAAATTAGTTCCAAAATTTCGGATTGTTACAAACGATATTCAAATTACATAAAAACTCCTTCTAAATTTAGTAAATCAACGTTCTATATTTTAATAATGATTTCATAGCAACTATTTGAAAATTTGATTTGGACATAACTAACAATCCGTAACATGAAATCTGGATTTTTTTTCTCTTTCATTAGAAAATTATAATCAAATAGATTCAAACAGTTCTTATTTCGCAAAATTCCGACTTATCTTGGATCCTGTATATTCAATTGAAGTTCAAAACTCTATATTACGAACTACTGCGATGTGACGAGTCCGTTTTAAATTAAATATAAATTTAACATTCAAACTTTGTTTTTATAAACGAATTCAATATTAAAATCCATCAATATTTCTAGTATAACTTTTAAACAGATTTTAATATTCAAGTTTAGGTAACTAAAAATCAGGGTTGTTACATAACGCCTCTGAATTCTTAAGGAAAAGACTACGGCAGCAAAGTCAATATCATGAGTTGGGTATCACACATCAAGTGGCCTTAAATGTAATCTCCCCTTCTGCATGAGAACAACTCCTAATCCTATTCCACAAGCATCAGTATAAACAAATAAATCTTGATTTCCATTTCGCACCAACAACATAAGAGCATTGGTTAAGAAATACTTCAACTTCCCAAACGCTTCTTTATGTTTTTTTGATCATGCAAATTAACATCCTTTCTGATTAGCTTAGTAAATGGCATCGCAATCCTGGATAAGTCTTTAATAAATTTTTGATAGTATCCAGCCAGACCTGGAAAGCTTCTGACTTCTGTTATGCTGCCTTCTTCCAACTTACACTGGCCTTAACCTTCGCTGGATCTACCGATAACCCTTCGCTCGAAACCAAGTGACCAAGAAACTTCACTTTCTCCACCCAAAATTGGCACATGGAGAATTGGCCTTCAAGCAATGCTTCTGCAAAGTCTCGAGAACAATCCAAAGGTAGCACTCATGCTCTCTTGTATCCTTCGAATATACCAATATGTCATTAATAAATTAAATGCAAATTTATCCAAGTGCACTCAAAACACTCGGTTTATCAAATATACAATGAAAACAGATTCTTTCATTAATCCAAACGGCATAACTATCCATTTGTAAGATCCATATCTCGTATGAGAGGTCGTCAATGGAATGTTCTCATCTGCTACCATCAATTAGTGAAAAAATACTGGTCAAATCTAATTCTGAAAACACTTCGCTCCACTTAACTGGTCGAATATATCATCGATGTGAGGGAAAGGATATTTATTCTTCATCGTCATTTCATTGAGCTTCTGATAGTCAATAAACATTCTCAACGATCCAATTGGCTTCTTCACAAGCATAGTCGCAGCATCCCAAATTGAGTTACTTAGATGAATAAGCTTATTTCTTCTCAATTAATTAGTTAATTTTTCAACTCTTTCATCTCTAAAGAGGTCATTCTGGTAGATGGCCGACTCGGTGTCTTTACTCCCAGCACTAATCATTGAGGAACTCAATATCCCTCTTTAGTGGCAATTTGATTACTTGTTTCGAGACATCAACAAATTCCTTTACGATTGGAACACTACTTACCTCTTGCTTCGATTTCAAAATACTTAATAATGGATTCACGGAACCTCTCTCTACCAAGAACACAACTCTATCATTGCTTTTAGGATGTTCAACGACACTTTTTTACTTCGACAAAATATCCTAGCACTATAACGACTCGACCAATTCATCCCAAAAATAATCGTGAAACCACCAAAATCAAGCATGTACAAACTAAAAATAAAAATATAACGTAGTAATCAAATTCCAATGTTATCACATCTCATCATAAGTGTCCATAGCCTCCTATCAGATTAACTACTCTAAGGGACATAGTAATGTATAATGGTTCTAAAGATAACTTATCCAGTACACATCTACATACAAATGAATGAGATGCACCAATGCCAAACAAAAATTTAACAGGAAAGTTACGAAACAAAAGCATATTTGTAACACTATTTTCTCTTTTTAGTGGTAGTAGGTATAACAACCTACTTTTTCTAACCATTTAAGTCGGTAATAAAACCAACTCAAATCGTTCAAAATAACATATTGTTTTACATATGGGGTTTAATAAAATAAAATAACAGAACACAGACAAATCACATATTCAAATAGCAGAGTAACTCGCAACAGAATAAATAACTTAGTAGTCATGAAGCTACTAATTAAAATTTTCAAAATAAATTACATAAAGTACCAGATTCGTAATTTAATACATTAGAAAATGTTAAATACATAACTTTATAGGATATAAACAAACGATAGAAATAGGAAAACTAAATCGCAAAGATAGCAATATCAGATAAATAATAAGCTGAATCTCCAATATGTTTCTAATGCTCAAAAGATGAATCGTCAAAGCTGAGCTCCTCAGTAAACTCGAGCGTCAAGTCCAAAAAAATCGAGTCTGGATTAACATTCTAAATCGTACATCAACTCGAGTAAAATGATCAAATGAAATGCACAAGTAACAAAAAGAATGTTCAGGACCCCATTCCCTAAGAGTCCATTAATCTAGATATCAATAATACAATACACTATTATAATAGTGTCTACATTTAAATATAATACTAAAAATAGCATGAGATGGATTATATTTTTCCCTTACATCATTTATAAATATTTTCGTAAACATTGCATATAAAACACTAGTTAAACATTTGGTGGATATGGATGCACCGCTATACGATAACGTCAAATCAAAATCGTAGAGGGGCCTAGGATAATATCACAAGGCACCGAGGCTATACCTAATGGTAGGATTCTACCGAATTACAGACCCAACCTGGTGATGATGCATAGTTGCAACTACCACCCATGTCAGGTAATACTCCCAAAATCAAAGGACCCCAATCATATCACAAAGTAATAAATATGGTATCGAAGTAGCATGTCCGCTAAGAGGAGCTAACTCATGTAGCTTGGGATGGTTCACCTTAGGTATGGTTCCTATTTTAGTCATTTTAATTATGAGTCAAAGGTCAAGGTCATCCATTATCATACTCTTACTTCATTCCAATAGCTTTCGTCAAACCAACCTATTTCATTCTGGATTCTCCACCATGTGCACAATTGTTAAAGTGGTATCGGTATCGACAAAGAGTATGTTAATATTGACTTCGGTCTCTTTAAAAACCAAATGCTTATTTCATGCAATAGCATTTATGTTTAAAATCGTATTTAAAATATTACAATTCAAGTAATAACAATATTGGTTAATATTCAGATAATTACGTTTATATATTTCAGTGTCATTAGATCATAATTTGAATCAATTCATTATTATATTAAGTTCATAAATCGTAGATCAATTCGTTATTTCATTAAGTCAAAGATTTAGACTTCATATTTTCAAAACCGTTGGTTAACAAATTTTCGTTTTTGATTTCACATTCCTTTATCTCAAATGACATTGTTTCAAAAATCTTTACATCAACATTTCAGATTCAATAGCTCGAGCAGGAAAAACCTTTATCTAAAATAGTTAATATAATATAAATTACTTTTATTTAAAAATAATTTGATTTATGTAAAATAATTTGATTTAAAATAATTATAAAGTAAATAATAGTTAAATTTAAAATAAAATAATATAACTAAATTAATTATAGAAAATATTGCAATGATGTCAAATATATAAAAGTAGTTATAAAGTAGTTTAATATAGAATAATACAAATTTCAAATAATTTAAGATAGTTCAATCCAAACCACTAATCTGTATTTTTAAGTTTAGCTTATCAGTAATTCAGATTCAAAATTTTAATTTAAATCAAGTTTAGACTTTAATAGTATATTCTTGATTTTAGCTTATTTCAGAACAATATTCAAGTTGGGTTTGGTTTCATTAATTAAAGCAAATTCTTCAAATTTCTCACTTTTTTAAATCATATCTTAATAGTGTCATATTAATTAGATATTAATTTTGATTTTAACTTTAATTACATGCGAATTCAAACATTTATTTATTTAATTTTTTTAATCAATTTATTAGGTTACATAATCATAAAAAATTCATTAAAACCCATTCATTATTTAAATGCATATGTTAAGATTAGTTTAACTTGACTTGATGATTTTCATTTTTATTAAGTCATTTAAAGAAATCAAGTTATCATTAATTTCTAACTTCTCTTTAAAAAAATTGTATGCTTATATTTTATAAAAACCTATATATATATAATATTTAAAATTTAAATAATATTTATACTATACTAAAAGATTCATTAATTTACTTAAAAGTAATTTACATTATTTAAATTTTAAAACTAAATAGTATTATAATTTAAAATCTTGTATTTATATTTCATAACATGTATTAACTTATACATTGAAATTTTTATCACAAAATTTTATTTTAAAAGTCCAACTTTAAAATTTACTAAATTATCAAAATACAAGTTTAACTAAAATTCTACAATTTTGATTTCTAAATTACTTTTAATTAAATTAGAACATATTTATAAATTCATAAAATACTTTTCAAAATAGACCAATGGTGTCTGTATATAATTTTCTATCCAGGCCAAATAATACAGCTATATATCATTTCAATCTGTTTAATACTGAATTTATGGGTATTAATTTTCAACTCGCATCCCAATAATTTTCTTACAATTCCTAAATATATACAGTGATTTGGATATGTATCATTTCGACCCATAATGGTTTTACAAATCTATAAGGAACTTACAGTGTTAGATCAAAACAAATATTACATTCCAAAGTACACATATAAATCAGCACATGTCATAAACATCAAATTTGTGTCATATATCTCAAAATTATGTGCGTCACATGTGCATAAGTTGCACAACAAATAAATTAGGTTTCATAAAACCAATCCTAATGTTTCATATATCATTTCAAATGATACCAATTTACATATTGAAATTGTTAATCATGAGTGAGGGTTCTCACCTTTCATAGCAAATAAGTTTGACAACCAAAACTGAATAGATTTGAGATCTCGAATGTTATCATAAACTACTGTAGATGCATAGCATGACAGAACCAAAAAATGATTGGATTAAGCGAACCAACCTACTAACTTGAAACAACATTCATCCATGACAAATCCCGATAATCAACTCAAGCTCTAACCACAATTCCGAATAAATACTCGTATTAGTTTATAAACATATATATATATATATATATACACACACACACATTCGTGGAGCAAAATATATACATTCATATAAATATTACACACACCAAATTTGGAAAATAGGATAGAAATTTGATCATTTTAAAGAAATTTTTTAACTAGCTAATGACAAAATTTGAAAAAGTAATCAGTTGTAAACTTTTAGAAAATTATTTTCTCTTCAATTAAAAAGGGAGAAATTGGATTTGGATAAAATTTGAGGAAGATATGACTAAAACAATGACCGACAATTTCAAGGTCATAAATCTAAGCCTAAAAATGCATTTGAAAGATTCGTGATTTTGACATAGAATACTTTGAAATCTAAATAGGGTTCAATACAAAAGGTTTAACTAATTCAATTTCACCCAAACTATAAAAAATGAAAAACTGGTTTTTCAATAAATTTTGAGGGAGATATGATTGACTGTGACAGACAATTTTTGGGTCAGGATCTAGATCTGTTAATGGGTCTAAAAGATTCATGATTTTAGTATAGAAGATTTCGAAATTTGAAAATGTCTTCAACACGAAAGCTCTAGCTATTTAATTTTTTCACAATTTGAAAAAAGAAAATGTGAATTTGTGTTTTCGAACAGGTAGTTACATTTTCTGCGACACAAATTAAAATATGAAAAAATAGAAAGTAAAAAGAGGAAAATGGGACTAGGGATAGGATTTGTGGTTTGTTTGGGTTCAGATCTGGACAGCTGGGAAGAAGCAAAATAAGGGAAAGTGGAGAAAGGATAGGAGAGTTTATGTTTTTGGGGATTTTAATTTTTAAAGAAGAGACTATGGAGATGGAAAAATTAAGAAAGAGGAGATGATTTCCCTTTTTTCAGATTTGTTATTGATTTGAAAAGGAAGAAGATAAATTAGAAATTTTAGATATTGGAGGAGGAAGATGCCATGAATTTCACAAGATATTTCTACTAAGAAGAGAGGGAATAAGAAGGAAAGAGAACACATGATTTTTACTTAAAAATTTCTCAACTAAGAAATCTCTTAATAAATGTAATGTAAGAAGGTCAAGGAACTTAATTTTGTTTGACTATAAAAGCCTAAAACAGTATTCAACGAGTACAAACTCAAACACAGACCACAAAAACAAGAGAATAGAGGTGCGAGAGATACTATAACAACCCGCCCTTAATGTGCTTAAATTCTAACCCAGAAAAGGGCCATCAGAACTTAGAGCCCCCGTAAACGGATCGTTGGTTCCTATAAGGATATACTAAACAGATATCACAGAGCAGTATATACAATAATCAGAATCTCATATAGTGGAGGGATAAAATATAATAACATAAAATAGATGTACCATTTATTAAAAACCACCAATCCAAAAGTCCAACATGTACCAAAGGCACAAGGTACATTAATTACTCATTTCCTAATTACACAACAACAACAATAAAGCTACTGGTACTATAACTAAGTCTTTGAGAGGATTCTCCTCCAAGCAATCGTCCCTCATCCTCAGTCAACAGTTTCACCTACTAGCATGTTAATGTTAAAAGGAGGGAGGTTAGAACACAAAGTTATGGTGAATGAAATACACATGAGTTTAGGAATGACTATTCCACAAAATTTGGTAGCATAAACTTTTCATGTTATGTATACATAAACAAACGTACGCACAAGCAAACATATAAGGCGGACGTCCTAAAAGTCACTTAAGGCCTATATGGAAATCTAATGGCGGACGTACTTATAGTCACTTAACATTCACAAAATCATTTAAGGGTGGACATCCTAATAGTCACTAAATACCTCATGAGGTGGGTTATTCTTAGTAACTAAAGGTCATTTAGTTCTTTTTTAAGGGTGGACATCCCTATAGTCACTTAATACCCAATGGCGGACCCAAAACCACTTGACCTCGTATCTAATGTCGACGTCATAATGTGTATATAATTTTGTGTAGTAACGAACACTTAATACCAGACAAGGGTTAGGAACTCGTTTTAAGAGAACCCTCCTGGCGAGCCCTCTTGTTACTATCTAGCCATCAGTATAGGTGAACTCCTAGCCACTTAATACATCCCTTAGGCGGTGGTTCCTTTTTAGCCATATATAGATATATATCATCCTTAGGTTAGCAATCTCTAACACTTAGATAAGAAGCAAACATTACATGGAGAACTACCCTACTTACGTTATCGTCTAATAAGACCATTTAATACCTTTATAGGAGAAAGGAGGACACAAAAACCATTAAATCCTCGAAGGACGGGTCCCATGACTTGGGTCCTGAACTAAGGAGTGAATCTTAGGAATGGACCTAGCCATAACCAGTTAATATCCAACAAGAGGAAGGACATCCACTTAATACCTTTTTCCTAAGGCAGACCTGCTACACATGCAAATAATATATATGTATATATACACACATTATACTGTCCACTTATAAATACTGAATTTGCCAAGAAGTTCCAAACAGGCTTCAACTATAAGTTGGACCTAACCTCATATCATAGTGTATTAAATATAATGACCCATGACACTTAGACCTCTCACATTAACCAGGTTTACTTGTAGATGCTGGATATGGTGGTTGGTTCCAAGCATACTTCTACTACAAGTAACAGTTAACCTCGTGTCTATGTGTCACTGTTATATCTAAAGCCATTAACACATGCACAAACATACAAATGCCTATGGGGACATTTAAATTTAAATGTCTAATTTAACCATATTTATAACACACTAAATGCAGATAATCATTACGTTGATCACATTATAGATATACATATATAAACGTAAATTAAGTGAACACAATTAATGTCCTAACCACAATTTGAAAATGCCAATCCCTAATTCAAATTAAAGGTGTACTAGTCATTGATTCTCATACTTTCCTCAATTAAGGAATAATTGTACATATTAGCATGTACCAATCGAAAATGGGAAAAACAAAAACAACATAAAACTTGAAACCTAGTTTTGAATAGATTATTAAATTAATAAAAGACAAATTGTAACAACCCGAATTTCGATAGATTGATTTTTTTCTCAAGAATTCCGATCTGTCGAAGCTCGAGTTTGCTTGTTTGGTATCCTGGAGAAACGACTAAGATAATAAATATATCCGATCTCGTTAAAAACATTTAATAGTGGAATGGATAAAATATAATAATCAAATATAGCCTTACCGAAATAATGACACTGCTTAACAAGTGTCCAAAAGCTACCAAATCTCTGCTATAAATCTAACTGGCGAATATACTATGAGAAGGAGGTCAGAGCACAAGTTCTGGTGAGAGGATAAATTATACATTATGAAATAACCCCACATATGACATTCTGTTACATTTTCTTAATTATTAGGTTATTCGGATTAATAGTACTTCAAGCTCTACACTTACGTCACACCCATCTGCCTCCCTACTGGATTAAACTTAATATAATTTATACGTAGCGATGCCCAACATCTCAAGGTACTCCCCATAGTACCCTCATTGTACGGTCTACACCATCACACCATGGAAGCATGCACAAACTCCATCCTCCGTCGAACAACATACAGAAAAAATATATCATTATGCCACGTAATCGTACAGAACCACCATCGCTATGCCACATAAGCGTACACACCCTCATATCCGAATTTCTCATTTGAACCATGTTTCGACATAGCGTAATGCCCTGACGTCTACAATACACAACCCAATGCATGTATCTAGACCCTATCAAAAATGTACTGCCTATTATAACCCGAATTATGTAATAGAGTTGCATCCAATGCACAGAAATCGGTCGGGAGCTTTCGATATTTGTAAAGGACAACTTCGTTAGGACTACATTACAAATATTCACATATGCTCTATATCTTTTCATGGTGGCTATGGCCCCACATTGGCCCCTCCCACAACTAATGAAAGACTGCATCAAGAGCTAATGATGTGCCCCTAACAACCAATCTAGCATCCAATTTGGTGTGTCCCTCAACCAACGTCCCAGTAGTGAAAGATCGTTGGTCTGTTGGTTTAGCTCTAATCTTTCTGCATCCCACTAACTTCCAATGATAGTAATTTGACGATTAATAACCATAATCTAGTCCTAACCAGCTCTTCCCAGAGCGAGGCAAACCGCCGAATCACCCAACGCTATCTGCTACAATCTTCTCACACCAACACCATAGTTGTAGTCAAGGTATACTCTAGATGGCGCAATAGACCTGCCTTCGAGCGATGGCTTCATCAAGTTATTCCTCAAAGGGCCATCTCAGAGTACCATAACACGTCCTGCAGAAGCCATGTGCTTCCCTCCCGTCCCGTAGAATTATCAATTAGACATGCTGTAACGACCCGCATTTTTCAGCAATATAATTAATTTATTTAATTATTTAAATAATGGTTTGGTTATTTAAAATGAACAGAATTGAATAATATTGAATATTTAATTAAAATAAATAATATAATAATATATTTTATTTCTGAAATAGTCAGAAATAGTGGAATTCACAAAATGGTGTGAATTGGATCATCTGTGATATATAATTCAGTTTAGAATTGAATTAGAATAACGAATATATTATTTGAATGACAACTTGAATGTATAATTATATTATAATTAAAATCGAGCTCGAAATGGCGCGGTAGTTCGCTATTTGGCGATTTGAACTTCAACTGAATATACAGGGTTCGTTTCAAATCGGATTTCTGTGAAACAAGAAACGCTAGGAGCTGGTGACGTATATCTTTCTAGTGGAAGAGAAAAATCGAGATTTCGTCGTGTAGATTTTTAGTTATGTCCAAATCAAATTTTAAAAAAGTCACTATGGATTTCTTTTATAATTTATATCGATTTATTTATATTTTAAAATGAATTTTTAAATATAAAGCGAATATCAGTGTAACACTGGATTTGAAATATTGAGTTATAAATCCCGGTGTAGCAGTATGATATTCTGTTGTGAATATATACGATAATATTTATTTTTAAATATTAAATTTAAATGTTTTTAAATATATTTATATATTTAAAATGGTTATTTAGAGCTTTAAAAATAGCCAGTTTTTCAAACGACCTCAGAATTCGACGAAATTAATTTTGTTGGATCCGCAATATTACATTATTGCTAGAAATCAAGTTTTGTGATTTTTGAAGTCAGTATGTGGTCGTACTGGATTTTAATGTGAAAAAAGTCAGTATTTTGACGGTTAAAAATACGCTGTGTGAGCAAACGGATTTGGAATTCGACGAAACCAGTTTCGTTAGGACCGTAATGTCGAACTGTAATTGCATGTCCAGTTTAGTGATTTTTGTGTATTGTGTGTGATCACAGGGATTTCTGAACAACATATACAAACAGCGATTGCTTAAAATAAAATAGAATAATCAAATATTAAAATAATATATTACCCTATAAATATCTAACTTCCATCCTTTAACCCTACTGACTTCATTTCGTTGGTCAATAAATTCCAACCGCCACCAAATTAATTTATACAGTAAAAATAAAGGTTTGGAAATTGATTAAAAATCATAGGAAATTCATTAAATCTTGATGTTGGATGCGTTGGGCTCCTCTTCTGGAGAGCTTCTTTCTGATATAAGTTTATATGGATCGACTATCCCTTGCATCGCCCCAATTTTTCCATTTAACCGCTAGGGCTCTGATCATCGACGAGTTGAAGCGAAGACGCGAGGATTGGACGTCGTTTTCAGGTTGCTGGGGTCGAGTAGCATCCATGTGCAAACTTTTGGCGGATTCCGAGCCAGAAGGGATCGTGCGATGTCTAGGGAGCCGTAGCAGGTGTCGAAGTCGCACTGGAGATGGATGGTTCGAGTATGCTGAAAATTGTATGGGGGGATAGCTCTCGAGAAGGGGAAGTCGTTGGTTATTTTTGCTTGATTTTTAAATGGGTATTAAGGGAGAATGAGGCTGGGAAAAATGATCGGTTATGGGTTGTAAAACATGGCAGTTCCTGTATACTCAATTTGGGGAAGAAGATGCGTGGAGGGGTATGGGCTTATGAAAAGGGAGATGGGCTGGATATGAGGTAAAGGCCCAATAGTTTTAAAACTAAATAAGTTTTTAATTTATAAATGTATGAACTTTTAAAATACATATCTTTGACATACAAGGGAAGAATCAAGCGAAACAAGATCCGTTGGGATCGTATGGACGGTGGCTACACCATGGAACTGACCGGGAGTGAATTGGGGTTCGTTTGGATTTATGGTGAAATTTAACGCCTGAATCAAATCAATGACCAATTAACGTTGTTTAACGATAACCGTCCAATGTGAGTAATCTCACTAACTCTGCTCAGTTTATATTTTTATAAAATATTTTTAGAATTTATAAATGATGGTTGTTTGTTGTATGTTGGCTGTTTAGTTTAACTGCTAGTCAGTTGATTGAAATATAGATAACGATATAGTTATAAATCGTTAATCGAATATAAATTCTGTTTATCAGAATACTTCACATCCATGTTATTTATGTTGTTTAACATCTGTGGGTGTAGGGAAACAGGTCGGAGGGACCCAACTGGTTTCCTCAACATTTATTTTACTGTTTTTCATATATTGTGTTATATGATGTGATATGAAATCTGTTGTTGATTTTGTATGTTTGAATGATATCGATCATTGTATTATGGTATGTTAAATACCATAGGGAATACCGGAATGTTAAAAAGGGAATTTTCAATGTTATATTGAAAAAGAAATATTAAAATCAAAAGATTTTATAAAAAGAAAACTATTTATTTAGAAATAAATAGATTAAAAAGGGGATATTTATTTGTAAATCAAATAGATAGAATTGAAGGGAAATATTTGTAAAATTAATAACAAATGGAATTGAAATGAAATATTCGTAAACTATTTACAAATAGAAATGAAGAGGGATATTTATTTGAAAGTGAATAGAATAGAAAGGGGAAATATGTGCAAAAGGAATAGTTAGATTTTAAAAGGAATCGCTTATAAAATCGATAGAATTTATAAATAGAAAATATTTTATAGTATAAATGCAATTATCAAAATGGGAATTATTTGGCAAATAAATTGATTTTAAAAGGAAATACTGGAAAGGTGACTAGAATTGTATAAAAGGAGAATTTTATATGTGAAAGGTTTAGACCCGTACTTCGCACACGGGTATAACGTGATATGGATTTAAAGCAAAGATTTTGAATAGAATCTATTCTGACTGATAGATTGAGAAGATAAATTTATAAATAATATTTATAAATTAAATGAAATATTTGTCATGAATAAATAGAATATATAAGTCAGGACTTATATAGAGAAGTAGGAATCGATTTCAACATCGATATTTGAAACTGAATAAAACGTAGAATTAATCAAAGGAGTTAACCAGTTAGAGTTAATCAGTTAGATAGAGTTAATCAAATTAGAATTAGAATTAATTGAATATCAGTTATTCAATTAGAGTTGTTCGAATGTAGTTATTTGAGATAGAGTTAGGCAAACATAGCTATTTAGGATGTGTTGCCATTTCGTACGACTGCTAGCGTAATTCGCAGGGCTGCAGATAGCCTACGGTGGTCGGATGTCTCCTGAGGGAATCAGGCGTAACCATTGTGATCGCTACGATCTAGAGTCAAGCGAATGGAGTTAAGTCAAGTATTAGTTAATCGATAGGAGTTAATCAAGTCGAGTTAGTCAAGTTAGAGTTGAGTTAAATAAGTCGAGTTAGTTAAATTAGAGTAATCAGTTAAAGTTAATCAGTTAGAGTTAACCAGTTATGGTTAATCAATTAGAGTTAATCGATTGGAGTTAAACCGAATTAGAGTTATTCAAATGGAATTAGTCAACTTCAAGTTAGTCGAGTATTAGTCGATTAAATAGAGTTAGTCAAAAGGAATTTATCGAGTATCACTTATTCGAAGTAGAGTTATCGAGTATAGTTTACTCAAGAAGAGTAATCGAATATAGTTCATTCGAAGTGAGTTAAATCGAATATAGTTATTCGAAGGAGAGAATTATCGAATATGGTTTATTCGAAGAGGGATTATCGAATATATTATTCGAAGAAAAGGATTATCGAATATTAGTTATTCGAACAGAGGAATCGAATATAGTCTACTCGAAAGAGAGTTATCGGACAATGGTTATTCGAGAGTGAATTATACATCGGAGTTCGATTATATCGAATTAAAAAAAGTAATGTTTACTTTCTGTTTCAAATCAAATTTTACTTAATTGTTAATAAATTAGTGGTTTGTTTATTTATCCAAATTAAGGTATAAAAGGTATATTTAAGTTAATATATTTTGAAAGCATGGAATTATAAAATTTTAGTTAAAATCAAATGATTTGTAAAGGAAGTGGATTCGTAAATAGAATCTGAGAGTTTCGCAAGGAAGTTTCTTAAAGATTTAAAGTTTGAACTTTGTCTATTTCGAGGTTGGAAATGTTGTTCAGTTAAGGTCTGAGAGGTAATTATACCCCAACTTGATTGGCTTCGTTTTAAACTAAGGGTAAGGTTCGGTAGTGAAGATTGGTTAAGTGAATTGAGCCAATGAGTGGAATGGTTGAATTAGTTTAGTGGTGTTTTACGTAAACATCAGTTTAAATTAAATGAAGGAGTTTGGAAACGTTTTCCAAACAAAGGTCAGAAATGTTTTATGATATAGAAAATAAGCAAAAGGAGTAAAATCTGGAAATGTTCCAATGTTAATAAAGTATATTTTCTAAATGTAGGAAATAAGAATTTACGAATATATAGAAAGGGAAAATGGGTAAATTAATGATAATTTAATTGAAAGAAATAAACCTTTGAATGATGATTGATCGATAAAATTTCCATCTGGAAGTAATATCGTTGGTTGTACACCTGTTTCTCTTTGATAGTTAAATCACCGACTATCGAAGTTTTTGACCATTTTATCGTCGTCAATATGGAAAGACCGGGGTCAGATATATTATCTGAAAACCACTCTGTATGGACGTTAGCATTGTGATAATATTGAAGACAGAGTTATGCAAGGGCTATCCTGTTTACGGAATAGTGCCTTCGATTTGTCCAGTCCTAGGACGAACGTGAATGGACAAATGTCTGACAAAGTATATCCACCGGATCGCGTAAGTTAATCTCTTCAAACGTACTTACGTTTGGTGGCGGAGGAATTCGTTTATCTTAGCTTTATACCCGTGGTATTTTTGGAGAAATCAATGTGTGATTTGACGGGAATGACGATGTGGCATTCAAAGTGAATGGTGGTCAAGTGTTTCAAAAGATACGTAATGACCTCAAGCCTCATCAACCAGGAAATGACAGAAATCGGGCAGGCAGCATGGCTAAGTGGGTCGCTCCCATTAGGGTGTATATCACCTATCTAGAGAAAATCCATTTCATTCTTATATCTATGTTCGATGCTGTCCCTTTTCGGGAAGACGGTGGGTAGCTCCCAACCGTTGGTGATATACATTCGATACACTCAAGCGAAATGAGTGGTCGGTCATGTGTGGGCCGGTTTGCAAGATGTTCTTGTTGAACCCGGTGTATTCGTCTCTAGAGATACACTATCGGTAGGTGGTCCCACACCTTGTCATAGTTGGAATCCAATCTCCAATAAGCGCCTGCGGTTTTGTTTGTATACTATATATGTGGAACGTGAGATGCAAGCGTTCTGCTAGATTCTAATTACTTGTGATTAGACATTATTATAATATCAGATGAGTATTGATTTCAAAACTGTTTTGGGTTATCGTAAGGTAAAAACCATCCGTGTTTATGTGTGGATTGGTCTTACGATTATCTTTTCTTTGGAAAAGGTTTTTGAAAAGTTAAACCGATGATTTGAGTTTACTCACACCAGTCCCATGACTGACCCAGAGTTTTATTTTGTTTTGTTTTCCCTAAACTCTTGGGTGCCCAAATTTGTACGGGCAGTCAAGTAGTTCAGGTCTTTATAGATATGCTTGGAGGAGCTTTGTAGTGACCCGCATTTTTAGCTGTTGAATAATTAATTTATTTAATTATTAAATATCAATTTATCGATATCGAGAACGTGAATTAAATAATATTGAATATTTAATTAATAATTATAATATAATTAAAATAGAGTGCGTAACGACACGGCAGTTCGCTATTTGGCGATTCGAACTTCAACTGAGTATACAGGATTCGTTTTAAGCCGGATTTCTGTGAAACTAGAAACGTTGGGAGCTGGTGGAGTATATCTTTCTAGTGGAAGAGAAAAATCGGGATTTCGTCGTATAGATTTTGATTTACGTCCAAATCAAATTTTCAGAAAAGTCGCTATGGAATTCCTTTATAATTCGTAACGCTTTATATACGTTATAAAAGTGTTTTTCAATGTAAAGTGAATATCGATTCAATCTGGACTTGGAATAGAGAGTATATAATTTTCCTGGAGCCGTATGGTATTCCACTGTGAATATATACGATAATATAAATTTATTTATATTTAATTTAATTTATTTAAATATATTTATATATTTAAATAGGCTATTTAGAGCTTTGAAAAATAGCCACTTTTGCAGATAAAGTCGGAATTCGACGAAACCAGTTTTGTTGGAGCCGCAATGTCAAATAGTTGTTAGATTCCAAGTTTCTTGATTTTTAGAGTCACTGTGTGGCCGTACGGATTTTTAGAGTGAAGAATAGTCAGTATTTCGACAGTTAAAAATATCCTGTGTGAGCAAACGGAGTCGGAATTCGACGAAACCAGTTTCATTGGGACCGTAATGTCGAACTCTAGCTACATGTCCAGTTTCGTGATTTTTGGGTATCGTATGTAATCACGAGAATTTTTAGAAAGAAAAATGAATATATAAATGAGCATATACCAAGAATATTCCTTTTATAAAGATATCTAAATATTTATATTTGCCTATAAATACCCTCCCTTACATTCCTTAAAAACCTAATTTCATCTTACAAATTCTGCGCCGTCAGTTTTGGGAAGAAACAGTAAAAATATCCTCAAATGAAAATCAAAATAAATTCAAAGAGATATCGATAAATCTCCTAACTTATATATTGGTGATCGTCAAGAAAGTCTCTACGTTTTGGTATGTGCCATGTAAGGTGCGATACAGTTTTCTACTGCTCTAAGTTTAAGCAGGGCATTAGGGTTCCAGATCGTGGCGGATGGAGGCACTTAATCTCGATTTTGAGTTCACTTTTGGATTGAGGAGATCAAGTAGAGTTCGTTGGCCAAGTTTTGTGATTTTCCTTGATCCAAACTGTCGCTCTATGTTTGGAGCTCGACGGAAAAACCAGGCGACGCAATCGGAGAGAGGAGGTCGAATCTGGAGATGATGGTATGAGGGGATAGAGTTCAAGAAGGAGAGTTCGACGGTGGTTATCTCGGTTGATTCGGTGAAGTGATGGTTGAGAAAAAGGGGATCGAAGTTGTGAAAATGGGAGTCAAATTAGGTTACTGGAGTGCGTTGATTTACTGGGAGGAAGAAAGTGTGAACGGGTCTGGTTTTAATGTTAAAGAGATGGGCCATTTGAAAGGGTAAGCCCAATAAGGATTCTGTTTCGTTTAAATTTGTTTTAAATACGTATTAACTTCGTAATACCATATCTTGGTCATACAAGATTGGATTGATAAACCGTAAGTTGCGTTGGGATCGTATGGACGGGAGCAACACGATGAGACTGACCGTGAGTGAATCCGAGCTCGTTACAATTTTTGGCGAAAGAAATTGTCTGACTGAATCAAATAACGCAAACCGTTATTTAACGGCTAACGCGCAAATGTGAGTAAAACTCACCAACTCTGAACAGTTTATAATTTCATGTTGTATTTTTAGAACTATTAAATATTGTCTGTTTTACTGTGTGTTGACTGATTGATTGAACTGCTAGTCAGTTAATGAAATATTATATATGTATATATAATATATATATAAACAGTTATATAGTTATATATTGATTCTGTTTATCAGAATAATTCATATTGAACTGAAAGTGATGACAATCATGTTGTGTAACATCTATGGATGCAGGGAAACAGGTTGGAGGGACCCAACTGGGTTCCTCAATATTTATAGTACTGTTTTGATTTATATATTCTGTTATATAATGTGATATATAATCTGTTGTCGATTATATGTGGTTGGACGTTATTGAACACCGTGATTTGATACGATTGAATGCCATAACATACCGAAATGTTGGTAAGGGGATTTTCAAAGTGATGTGGAAAATAAAATATTTATAAATGGAATAATTTATAAATAAGAGATATTTATAAATTTGAATACTTATAAATAAGGAATATTTATAAAATGGAATATTTATAAATGGGAGATATTCAAAAAGGAAATAATTTCAAAACATTTTCTTTTTGAATGGAAAGGCTTGTGTGGTGGGTTTGGGGATTTTCCCGATGCTCCCGATACAAACGAGGTTATGGCGAATTTTCCCGAAAATTTAAGGAGTTAGAATATTTCAAGAATAAATTTGAAAAGGGAATATTTGTAAACTGTAACGACCCAGATTTTTCAACAGTTTATTTAAATATTTAGTATGGTTTTAAATATTGAATTCATAATATAAATGGTATTTTATTGGGTTATCGATTAAATAATCGATATACAATCTAATTCGAATATATTGAATAGTTGTTATACGAAAACGTAATATAATTGAATTCAGAATTTAAAACTGAATCGAAACACTTCGGTCAATTAATATAAATTCTATGTTGAATTAAAACGTTATTATTATTATCGATGAAATTAAATGTTGAAATCTATTTATATTTAAATCAAATTTAATTTAAACCGTTGATTTAATTTGTTATTTCTTCTATGCTATCGAATTAAAATTCAGAATTTGGTTCTACTAATCTTGTAACGTCAATGGTTGCGTTGAAATAACGGTTCAGGATTTTTAATTAGGAGACCAAGAGATACTTTGAAATATTATATTACAAAATCAAATCAATATATATATAAAATCCATTACATCAGCCGACCTTAGTTTTCATTTCGCAGACCTATATTTTCTCGAGCACGAATTAGTGTCTCCCAGCTTCACAACAAGGAAGACAACGAATTCAATGGCGTGTACCTTCGGTTCTCGTTCGCATTCTATATAAACGAACCGAGCCTTCCTTCTGAAACCAAGTCTTTCTTCTCGTTTTTTTTCAAATCAATGACCGCTTCTATCCTTGCTAAAACCGAACTTCTCAAAAATCAAACCGAGTCAGTCCCTTCGTTTTCCAATAAACCACAAAATCAAATTCGAAGAAATCAAAATCATTTCGATTCGAGACAAAATCGGAAGCTCGAAGACACTATGGGGAGGGGCCTCGCGATTTCCGATTTTGACTGTGGGGAGTTCGGTCAGAAGATTTTGGTGTTCAAAGGCTTATCGCGTGACCTAGGGCAGACGTGGAGGAGCTACAGAAGTCCGATGTTCGATGCTCAAGAGGGGTCGCGACCTGATGTGATAATGGGAGTCGCGTTCGATTAGGGTTCGAATGCTCTTGCTATTGTTCGAAATCGCAATAATCGAGGTCAACGGGAGAAAGGAGTTTGGTGGAGCAACGTGGAGTTGGATGAGGCCATGGTTTCAGGGAGCTCGGTGTCAGGATGTCGCGATGGATTTAAGAGGATTGACATCGGCTTTTCAGTGAGGACTTCGAACAGAAACTGGCAAATGTAAGGTTCGAGCTTTTAGTGAGTAGCTGTGATGGTGGAATACTGCTGTTGCGTGAATCAGAAAAAGGAGATGAAGAATTTTAAAGGGTATTAAGGTAAATAAATTTTAGTTATCTAAATTGATTTAGGATATTTAATTTATATATCAATATATATATTAGTTAGACCCAAATGAGTACTGTTGAAAGAAACGAAAATTTTGTTTACTTTGGAAATTTATTTAAAGTAAATTAGTTTATTTAATTGGAAATAGATTAAATATATAGGAATTAGTTAGTTTTGTTTCTTTTATTTAAACTATATTAGTTGATTTAGATTTCAAACTCAAAATAAATAAAAGAAGTTGGATATTTAATTAAAACAATTTGATGTTTTATTTAAATGAGAAAAGGGATACATATATATAAGACATTTATTTATTCGTTAATTGAAATGTTAATCGTTAAATTAATATTCGTAGGTGAAAGGTGAAATTAACTCGAATAGATTCAGTTGATGATGACTTGAGTAAATTCGTAAACAACGATACAACATTTGAATGGATGTTCGGCAAATGAAATCACTGTGAGTAAATCTCACTCACCTTTAGAATTATTTTTATTTCATTAAAAATATTTGTCTGTTGCTTGTGTGAATGCTTTCTGCTTGCTTTATATATATTAGTTATTTAGGCTATATATATATATATATTGGGTTGATTGATTGGTTGGATTCCCGCAGTCTCATTAGCGGATGCCCGCAGTTTCATAGCGGATGATTACCCTATACGCCCCACGCTATGATTAGTGGATGACCTTCTATACCGCGATATTCTGCCACGAAGCAGAATGGGTATTATTTATGTGCTAACATCTGTGGATGCAGGAAAACAGGTTGGAGGAATCCAACAGGATTCCTCAAAAATATATTATCTGTTTGTTTGTTGCTTGATTTCATATATATTCATATATGACGTGCTATAAATCAAATGATTGAAATTTGAATGGTTTGATTGTTTTAAATATCACTGGGCTAAATGTTAATTTATTTAAATATCGTGGAAGGATGTTGAGATTTTTTCTTTAAAAGGGGAAATTCTATTTTTAAATAGAATTTGATTTTTTAATGGAATAAAATTATAAACTTGTTTTTGAAAATAAAACAAGTAGTTTCTTTATAAACGAAGTTTATAAATAGTTCCTTTATAACGAAGTTATAAACGAAGTAAAAAGAATTATCATTTGATAATTCAGAAATAGAAATACAAGCATGGAATTGAAATTTGAGATGGAATTTCAAAATAAGATGTGAGAATAAAATTTAAATATATAACTCAAATGAAATTTGAGTATAAACAATTGAATAGTAGAATTAGAAAAGAAGTTTAATTATTCGAATTTTAAATAAAAGGAAAGGGAGATTGAATATTAGAAATTCAAATAGAAGTTCAAATAGAATTTGAATTCAAGAAATTAAATTAAAATTTGAATTCAAAGGAATTCGAATAAAGAAATTCAAATAGAGATTTGAATGGAATTTAAATATGAGATTTGAATTGAGATTTGAAATAGAAATTCGAGTATTGAATTTGAACATGGAATTGAATACAGAAATTCAAGTAGAAATTTGAATATGAGATTTCAAAATAGAATTTGAAATAAACTTTGAAAATAGGATTTCAAAGTAGAATTGGAAATAGAATTTCAAACAGGATTTCAAAATAGGGAATCCAAAGGGTTTTGAAATGGAATTTGAATTCAAGGGAATTCAAATGGGTTTGAATAAAGAAATTCCAATGGGATTTAAATATGAGATTTCAAATAGAAATTTAAATGAAGTTTAAATGTTTAAAATCCAAATATGATTTTCAAATATAACCATTCAAAAGGGATTTGATTATAGAATTTAAAGTGGAATTTAATTCAAAGGAATTCAAATAGAATTTGAATTCAAAGGAATTCAAATGGATTTGAAGAAAGGGAGTTCAAATGAAATTCAAATATAGAATTTGAAAATAGTGGAGTTTAAACATAGAATTTGAATAAGAGGAATTCAAATGGGATTTAAACTGTGGGATTTGAATAGAGAATCCAAATGGAATATGGAATTTGAATATAGAATTCAAATAGAAAATTCAACGGGGATTTGAATATAGAAATTCAAATGGAGTTTGAATATATGAAATTCAAAGGAAATGCAAATATAGAGTTTGAACGTAGTAATCCAAATGGGATTGGAATAAAGGCAATTCGAAAATAGAAATTCAAATAGAATTTGAAAAATAGAAGTGAATTGAGATTTGAATATAGAATTTCAAACAGAAGTGAAATAGATCGGAAATGCTATGTTGATTCGGGAGAAATTGATTTGATATATATTGAAATCGAGTTAAATTTATTTTAAACGAAGTTAAGAAGTTTATATATATAAATATAATTAAAACGAACTCGCCGCAGCGCTGCAGTTCGTAAAATAGCGATTCGAACTTCAATCAAGTATACAGGACTCAATTGAAGTCGGATTTCTTTGAAACAAGAAACGTCAGGACCGATTCGATAATAGTTTTCTAATGAAGGAGGAAAATATGAATTTCGTCGTATAGATTTTGAGTTATGTCAAAATCAAAATTTCAAAAACGCAGCGCCAGAAACCATTATAAACCATAATGGATTTTATATATAAATATTGGGATTTTTAAGCAAATAAAAAAATCCGGATTTCCATTTAAAAATCTAGACTTGAGTTAGAAAATAAATGTGAACTCAAGTGAAGTAAAGAAGATGATTTTTGAAACAATAATCCTATTTTTGATTATTGAATAGAATTAACTAAATCAAAGGAGAATTAGTTAATCGAGTTTGAACTAAAGTCGAACTTTGAAAAGTGAAATTTGGAATTGTAAATATATATTCGAAATCGAATATAGAACTTAAATTGAAATTTGAATTCAATTGATTGATAAGCGAGTGAAAATATATTCGAAACGTGTTATATCCAAATATACAAGCGAGATAGGCAGAGAGTTAGTTAAAGAATTACTTTAACGAATTGAGTCAAACGAGTGTACGAAGTTGAAATAAATGGGACAGGTATAGACATACAGGAGACAGGTATGGGGCAAGGATAATGCAGGTATATAAATAATGTGCTCGACAAAAGGTACATGTTTAATTCATATATGAGGTTTTATATGCCGTATCGGCAAGCCGCCTGGCTTTTTCTTTTTCTTTTTGAGATTAGAAGATACCGGGAAGCTATTTGAAATTTCCCGATGCTCCCGATACAGGGGAGGTTATGGCGAAATTTTCCGGAAATTTAAGGAGTTAGAATATTTTTAAGATATTTTGATAATTTGAAATCATTGTATCGACGTATTAAATTCGATAGTAAAGTGAATATAAAAATCGAATGTTGTAAACAAAAAGGGATAGAGATAAGTGATTGGAATTGTTTCCAATTGCAAATAGAGATATTTTCTAATATATAGAAAATAAAAGAAGTTAATGTTTGGAAACGTTTTCCAAATGACATAAGAGGCCGAGATGATTATTGAAATATTTGGTTAACAAATATTGATAGAGAAAATAGAGAAGTGGTTTAATTAATGAATATTAATTAAAGAGCCCAGTGGTTTGTTTGATATGTTGATTGAACACTTGTTTTTATTCGATAGTTAAATCACAGACTATCGAAGTTTTGACCATCGTTGTCAATATGGAGAGACCGGTTGGATTATTGTCCGAAGAACCACTCCGTATCGGCATAAGCGTTTGCGAACCAAGTATGCTGAATATATTGAAGACGGAGGAAAGTGCAAGGGCTTTTCTATTTATAGAAATAGTGCCTTCGGTTTCGTTCAATCCCAGAACGAACGTAAATGGACGAATGTCTGACAGAGTATTTCCAATGATCAAATGGGTTGGTCTGTATGAATATATATGGTTGCAACGGATTTATCCCTTAGCATAATATCCAGAATATTTGTGCAAACTCAACTAGTGATTAACGGATCTGACGATGTGGCATTCAAAGTGATTGTGCTATCAGTGAAGGGTAAGTATTCGTAGCCTCAGGCCTCAACAACCGGGAAAGGACAAAAATCGGGCAGGCAGCATGGCTATGTGGGTCGCACCCATTAGGGTGTATAATCACCTATCTAGAGAAATTCCTTATGTTTCTAAATCTATCGATTCTGCCCATTCGGGAAACGGTGGTTTGAGTCCAACCGTTGGTGATATACATTCGATACACTCAAGCGAAATGAGTGGTCGGTCATGTGTGGGCCGGGTTGCGAGATGTTCTTGTTGAACCCAGTGTATTCTTCTCTAGAGATACACAGTCGGAAGGTGGTTCCATACCTTGTCGTGATGGAAATCCAATCTCCAATAAGCGCCATGCGGGTTTTGATTTTATAATATATGTGGAGCGTGAGATGCAAGCGTTCTGCTATTTGGTTATTTACTTGATGTAGACATTATTATAATATCATTGGATTTGATATCAAAGTGTTTTGGGTTATAGTAAGGTAAAAACCGTCCGTGTTTATGTGTGGGCTGGTCTTACTATTATCTTTTCTTTTGAAAGGATTTTTAAAGTTAAACAAGTGGTTGGAGTTTACTCACACCAGTCCCATGACTGACCCAGAGTTTGTTTTGTTTTGTTTTTCCTAAACTCTCGGGTGCCCAAATTTGTACGGGCAGTCAAGTGTTTCAGGCTTTTACAGATACACTTGGAGGAGCTTGAAGCAGGAGGCTTCAACGTTAGTTATTTGGAGTTACTTCCGCTGGATCAAATGTTATGTGTACTCTGATGATGATATGTATGTATGTACAAAACAGATTTGTATTTCCAAAGTTATGTTATATAATATATTTTATTCGTTCCGCTGTGAGTTGTGATCTTCGTTTTTCTTCTATTCTAATATTTCTTTCTTTCTATTTCTCATCCTCTAACTTCTTTCTAATAATGAGTCGTATTTCTGTGTTATTTGGGTTGGACGTGTGGTGTATTTAGTCAACTCAGATAGCTCGGATTTGCGGGTCGTTTCAGTTGGTATCAGAGCTTAGGTTGAGCGAACACCTAGGCTTGTGTGGCATGTGCTCATTAGAGATAGGGTCAGTAGTACCCTAGAATGACTTGAGTGTATATATACGAGAGAGCGTATTTGTAAATTGATATAAAAAAAAAAATTGTTTTATATTGTGTTGACTAGTCTGTTGAGTGGTTTATGAATTCTGGTCGAATCGTGGGACGCCACGAAGTCGATAGGGATTTCTAAACACTTGGACAGAAAATACGACATGATATTGTTTTTAAGTGGGTAAATGAAATAATTTTACCCAAATTTCTATTTTGATATAGAAGGAATAATTTTCTGAAATTATTATATGGATGTGTTGATTGTTAGAATTATAATCAAACGAGATTATAAAATTAGAATGGGTATTTATAACCAAATAGAATTTATATAGGAATTAAATATATACAAATGAGATGAATTAGAATTAAATTCAAACCAGAAGTAAGAATTCAAAATCCTGGGAAGTTGAAAAATATTTTTCAAAGTATATTAAAATAATATAGATTTGTTTTAAAGGGATTTGAAAGAAAATCATTTTAGATGAATTTTGAAATAATAAAGCACTGAACTCACTTCAGTGGCTGGGAAATAATTCTGATGATGATTGCAACATCATCAGTGTTCATTTCCGAGTTTCTAAGTGATAGGTTGCTACCTTAGAAAGTTTTGATGGAAATTTGTTTTGAAAGAAACAAGTGATTTGAAAATTCAAATGTTTGAATTTGTGATGGAAATAAATATATGTATATATTTATGGGATTTCAAAAGAATTTGAAAAGAAAAACCTAGGGATTTGGATTCTGGAATTTAAATTTAACTTAAACAAGTTAAATGGGTCGAAGTGAATGAATTGATTAGAATCAATTTGAATAGGTTATTGGAATATGGATTGGATATAAATGGATTGATCGTAGATCATTCGAATCAAATGTGTGAAGACCAAAAGTTTTGGTTGGAGTTAATTTGTTGAAATATGAGGAGTTGAGTTTCAACATAAGTGAATTTTTGAAAAATAATAGATTTGTACCATTTTCTTACCTTAGCAATTTCGAGGACGAAATTATTTTAAGGGGGAAAGAATGTAACGACCCAGATTTTTCAACAGTTTATTTAAATATTTAGTATGGTTTTAAATATTGAATTCATAATATAAATGGTATTTTATTGGGTTATCGATTAAATAATCGATATACAATCTAATTCGAATATATTGAATAGTTGTTATACGAAAACGTAATATAATTGAATTCAGAATTTAAAACTGAATCGAAACACTTCGGTCAATTAATATAAATTCTATGTTGAATTAAAACGTTATTATTATTATCGATGAAATTAAATGTTGAAATCTATTTATATTTAAATCAAATTTAATTTAAACCGTTGATTTAATTTGTTATTTCTTCTATGCTGTCGAATTAAAATTCAGAATTTGGTTCTACTAATCTTGTAACGTCAATGGTTGCGTTGAAATAACGGTTCAGGATTTTTAATTAGGAGACCAAGAGATACTTTGAAATATTATATTACAAAATCAAATCAATATATATATAAAATCCATTACATCAGCCGACCTTAGTTTTCATTTCGCAGACCTATATTTTCTCGAGCACGAATTAGTGTCTCCCAGCTTCACAACAAGGAAGACAACGAATTCAATGGCGTGTACCTTCGGTTCTCGTTCGCATTCTATATAAACGAACCGAGCCTTCCTTCTGAAACCAAGTCTTTCTTCTCGTTTTTTTTCAAATCAATGACCGCTTCTATCCTTGCTAAAACCGAACTTCTCAAAAATCAAACCGAGTCAGTCCCTTCGTTTTCCAATAAACCACAAAATCAAATTCGAAGAAATCAAAATCATTTCGATTCGAGACAAAATCGGAAGCTCGAAGACACTATGGGGAGGGGCCTCGCGATTTCCGATTTCGACTGTGGGGAGTTCGGTCAGAAGATTTTGGTGTTCAAAGGCTTATCGCGTGACCTAGGGCAGACGTGGAGGAGCTACAGAAGTCCGATGTTCGATGCTCAAGAGGGGTCGCGACCTGATGTGATAATGGGAGTCGCGTTCGATTAGGGTTCGAATGCTCTTGCTATTGTTCGAAATCGCGATAATCGAGGTCAACGGGAGAAAGGAGTTTGGTGGAGCAACGTGGAGTTGGGTGAGGCCATGGTTTCAGGGAGCTCGGTGTCAGGATGTCGCGATGGATTTAAGAGGATTGACATCGGCTTTTCAGTGAGGACTTCGAACAGAAACTGGCAAATGTAAGGTTCGAGCTTTTAGTGAGTAGCTGTGATGGTGGAATACTGCTGTTGCAAGAATCAGAAAAAGGAGATGAAGAATTTTAAAGGGTATTAAGGTAAATAAATTTTAGTTATCTAAATTGATTTAGGATATTTAATTTATATATCAATATATATATTAGTTAGACCCAAATGAGTACTGTTGAAAGAAACGAAAATTTTGTTTACTTTGGAAATTTATTTAAAGTAAATTAGTTTATTTAATTGGAAATAGATTAAATATATAGGAATTAGTTAGTTTTGTTTCTTTTATTTAAACTATATTAGTTGATTTAGATTTCAAACTCAAAATAAATAAAAGAAGTTGGATATTTAATTAAAACAATTTGATGTTTTATTTAAATGAGAAAAGGGATACATATATATAAGACATTTATTTATTCGTTAATTGAAATGTTAATCGTTAAATTAATATTCGTAGGTGAAAGGTGAAATTAACTCGAATAGATTCAGTTGATGATGACTTGAGTAAATTCGTAAACAACGATACAACATTTGAATGGATGTTCGGCAAATGAAATCACTGTGAGTAAATCTCACTCACCTTTAGAATTATTTTTATTTCATTAAAAATATTTGTCTGTTGCTTGTGTGAATGCTTTCTGCTTGCTTTATATATATTAGTTATTTAGGCTATATATATATATATATTGGGTTGATTGATTGGTTGGATTCCCGCAGTCTCATTAGCGGATGCCCACAGTTTCATAGCGGATGATTACCCTATACGCCCCACGCTATGATTAGTGGATGACCTTCTATACCGCGATATTCTGCCACGAAGCAGAATGGGTATTATTTATGTGCTAACATCTGTGGATGCAGGAAAACAGGTTGGAGGAATCCAACAGGATTCCTCAAAAATATATTATCTGTTTGTTTGTTGCTTGATTTCATATATATTCATATATGACGTGCTATAAATCAAATGATTGAAATTTGAATGGTTTGATTGTTTTAAATATCACTGGGCTAAATGTTAATTTATTTAAATATCGTGGAAGGATATTGAGATTTTTTCTTTAAAAGGGGAAATTCTATTTTTAAATAGAATTTGATTTTTTAATGGAATAAAATTATAAACTTGTTTTTGAAAATAAAACAAGTAGTTTCTTTATAAACGAAGTTTATAAATAGTTCCTTTATAACGAAGTTATAAACGAAGTAAAAAGAATTATCATTTGATAATTCAGAAATAGAAATACAAGCATGGAATTGAAATTTGAGATGGAATTTCAAAATAAGATGTGAGAATGAAATTTAAATATATAACTCAAATGAAATTTGAGTATAAACAATTGAATAGTAGAATTAGAAAAGAAGTTTAAATATTCGAATTTTAAATAAAAGGAAAGGAAGATTGAATATTAGAAATTCAAATAGAAGTTCAAATAGAATTTGAATTCAAGAAATTAAATTAAAATTTGAATTCGAAGGAATTCGAATAAAGAAATTCAAATAGAGATTTGAATGGAATTTAAATATGAGATTTGAATTGAGATTTGAAATAGAAATTCGAGTATTGAATTTGAACATGGAATTGAATACAGAAATTCAAGTAGAAATTCGAATATGAGATTTCAAAATAGAATTTGAAATAAACTTTGAAAATAGGATTTCAAAGTAGAATTGGAAATAGAATTTCAAACAGGATTTCAAAATAGGGAATCCAAAGGGTTTTGAAATGGAATTTGAATTCAAGGGAATTCAAATGGGTTTGAATAAAGAAATTCCAATGGGATTTAAATATGAGATTTCAAATAGAAATTTAAATGAAGTTTAAATGTTTAAAATCCAAATATGATTTTCAAATATAACCATTCAAAAGGGATTTGATTATAGAATTTAAAGTGGAATTTAATTCAAAGGAATTCAAATAGAATTTGAATTCAAAGGAATTCAAATGGATTTGAAGAAAGGGAGTTCAAATGAAATTCAAATATAGAATTTGAAAATAGTGGAGTTTAAACATAGAATTTGAATAAGAGGAATTCAAATGGGATTTAAACTGTGGGATTTGAATAGAGAATCCAAATGGAATATGGAATTTGAATATAGAATTCAAATAGAAAATTCAACGGGGATTTGAATATAGAAATTCAAATGGAGTTTGAATATATGAAATTCAAAGGAAATGCAAATATAGAGTTTGAACGTAGTAATCCAAATGGGATTGGAATAAAGGCAATTCGAAAATAGAAATTCAAATAGAATTTGAAAAATAGAAGTGAATTGAGATTTGAATATAGAATTTCAAACAGAAGTGAAATAGATCGGAAATGCTATGTTGATTCGAGAGAAATTGATTTGATATATATTGAAATCAAGTTAAATTTATTTTAAACGAAGTTAAGAAGTTTATATATATAAATATAATTAAAACGAACTCGCCGCAGCGCTGCAGTTCGTAAAATAGCGATTCGAACTTCAATCAAGTATACAGGACTCAATTGAAGTCGGATTTCTTTGAAACAAGAAACGTCAGGACCGATTCGATAATAGTTTTCTAATGAAGGAGGAAAATATGAATTTCGTCGTATAGATTTTGAGTTATGTCAAAATCAAAATTTCAAAAACGCAGCGCCAGAAACCATTATAAACCATAATGGATTTTATATATAAATATTGGGATTTTTAAGCAAATAAAAAAAATCCGGATTTCCATTTAAAAATCTAGACTTGAGTTAGAAAATAAATGTGAACTCAAGTGAAGTAAAGAAGATGATTTTTGAAACAATAATCCTATTTTTGATTATTGAATAGAATTAACTAAATCAAAGGAGAATTAGTTAATCGAGTTTGAACTAAAGTCGAACTTTGAAAAGTGAAATTTGGAATTGTAAATATATATTCGAAATCGAATATAGAACTTAAATTGAAATTTGAATTCAATTGATTGATAAGCGAGTGAAAATATATTCGAAACGTGTTATATCCAAATATACAAGCGAGATAGGCAGAGAGTTAGTTAAAGAATTACTTTAACGAATTGAGTCAAACGAGTGTACGAAGTTGAAATAAATGGGACAGGTATAGACATACAGGAGACAGGTATGGGGCAAGGATAATGCAGGTATATAAATAATGTGCTCGACAAAAGGTACATGTTTAATTCATATATGAGGTTTTATACGCCGTATCGGCAAGCCGCCTGGCTTTTTCTTTTTCTTTTTGAGATTAGAAGATACCGGGAAGCTATTTGAAATTTCCCGATGCTCCCAATACAGGGGAGGTTATGGCGAAATTTTCCGGAAATTTAAGGAGTTAGAATATTTTTAAGATATTTTGATAATTTGAAATCATTGTATCAACGTATTAAATTCGATAGTAAAGTGAATATAAAAATCGAATGTTGTAAACAAAAAGGGATAGAGATAAGTGATTGGAATTGTTTCCAATTGCAAATAGAGATATTTTCTAATATATAGAAAATAAAAGAAGTTAATGTTTGGAAACGTTTTCCAAATGACATAAGAGGCCGAGATGATTATTGAAATATTTGGTTAACAAATATTGATAGAGAAAATAGAGAAGTGGTTTAATTAATGAATATTAATTAAAGAGCCCAGTGGTTTGTTTGATATGTTGATTGAACACTTGTTTTTATTCGATAGTTAAATCACAGACTATCGAAGTTTTGACCATCGTTGTCAATATGTAGAGACCGGTTGGATTATTGTCCGAAGAACCACTCCGTATCGGCATAAGCGTTTGCGAACCAAGTATGCTGAATATATTGAAGACGGAGGAAAGTGCAAGGGCTTTTCTATTTATAGAAATAGTGCCTTCGGTTTCGTTCAATCCCAGAACGAACGTAAATGGACGAATGTCTGACAGAGTATTTCCAATGATCAAATGGGTTGGTCTGTATGAATATATATGGTTGCAACGGATTTATCCCTTAGCATAATATCCAGAATATTTGTGCAAACTCAACTAGTGATTAACGGATCTGACGATGTGGCATTCAAAGTGATTGTACTATCAGTGAAGGGTAAGTATTCGTAGCCTCAGGCCTCAACAACCGGGAAAGGACAAAAATCGGGCAGGCAGCATGGCTATGTGGGTCGCACCCATTAGGGTGTATAATCACCTATCTAGAGAAATTCCTTATGTTTCTAAATCTATCGATTCTGCCCATTCGGGAAACGGTGGTTTGAGTCCAACCGTTGGTGATATACATTCGATACACTCAAGCGAAATGAGTGGTCGGTCATGTGTGGGCCGGGTTGCGAGATGTTCTTGTTGAACCCAGTGTATTCTTCTCTAGAGATACACAGTCGGAAGGTGGTTCCATACCTTGTCGTGATGGAAATCCAATCTCCAATAAGCGCCATGCGGGTTTTGATTTTATAATATATGTGGAGCGTGAGATGCAAGCGTTCTGCTATTTGGTTATTTACTTGATGTAGACATTATTATAATATCATTGGATTTGATATCAAAGTGTTTTGGGTTATAGTAAGGTAAAAACCGTCCGTGTTTATGTGTGGGCTGGTCTTACTATTATCTTTTCTTTTGAAAGGATTTTTAAAGTTAAACAAGTGGTTGGAGTTTACTCACACCAGTCCCATGACTGACCCAGAGTTTGTTTTGTTTTGTTTTTCCTAAACTCTTGGGTGCCCAAATTTGTACGGGCAGTCAAGTGTTTCAGGCTTTTACAGATACACTTGGAGGAGCTTGAAGCAGGAGGCTTCAACGTTAGTTATTTGGAGTTACTTCCGCTGGCTCAAATGTTATGTGTACTCTGATGATGATATGTATGTATGTACAAAACAGATTTGTATTTCCAAAGTTATGTTATATAATATATTTTATTCGTTCCGCTGTGAGTTGTGATCTTCGTTTTTCTTCTATTCTAATATTTCTTTCTTTCTATTTCTCATCCTCTAACTTCTTTCTAATAATGAGTCGTATTTCTGTGTTATTTGGGTTGGACGTGTGGTGTATTTAGTCAACTCAGATAGCTCGGATTTGCGGGTCGTTTCATAAACCATTTACAAATAGAATTGAAAAGGAAACGTTATAAAAAGGAAATCATTTTTAAAGTGTAGAACCGTTATTTAAAAGTAAATCTTTTCAAATGAATAAAACGTTGTTAAAAAGGAAATCTTTATAAAGTTATCGAATATGGTATTCGAAGTAAGTTAATCGAATATGGTATTCGAAGTAAGTTAATCGAATATGGTATTCGAAGTTAGTTAAGCGAATATAGTTTATTCGAATAGAGTAAAGGAGTTAAGCGAATATAGTTTATTCGAATAGAGTAAAGGAGTTAAGCGAATATAGTTTATTCGAATAGAGTAAAGGAGTTAATCGAATATAGTTTATTCGAATAGAGTTAGAGGAGTTATCGAATATAGTTTATTCGACAGGAGTTAAGTGAATTAGTTAGGCTAAACTAAGTGAATTAGTTAAGTGAATTGGTTAAGTTAACCAAAGTGAATTAGTCGAGTTAATCAAAGTGATTAGTTCAGTTAATCGAGATAAGTATATCAAGTTAGGTTAATCGAGTTGAATTAGTCAGTCGAGTTAATAAATTGAGTTAGTCAAACCAAGTAAAACCAGTTAAAGTTAAATAGTTGAGTTGATCGGGTGGTTCGACCAAGTAAGTCGAGCCTAGTTAATCGAATCGAATTGGTCGAACCAAGTAAGTCGAGTTAAGTTAGTCAAGTTAGTCGATCCTAGTTAATCGAATCGAATTGGTCGAACCAAGTAAGTCGAGTTAAGTTAGTCAAGTTAGTCGAGCCTAGTTAATCGAATCGAATTGGTCGAACCAAGTAAGTCGAGTTAAGTTAGTCAAGTTAGTCGAGCCTAGTTAATTGAATCGAATTGGTCAAACCAAGTAAGTCGAGTTAAGTTAGTCAAGTTAGTCGAGCCTAGTTAATCGAATCGAACTGGTCAAACCAAGTAAGTCGAGTTAAGTTAGTCGAGTTAGTCGAGTCAAGTTAAGTTAATCAATGTTAGTTTCATCGAAAGGAGTAATCGATGTTAGTTTCATCGAAAGGAGTTATCGATGTTAGTTTCATCGAAGGGAGTTATCGATTATAATTTAATCGAAGTGAGATTTTCAAATATGAGATATTTGAAAAGGAAGAGTTATCGAAAATTAGTTATTCGAAGAGAGATTATCGAATATCGTTTATTCGAAAGAAGTTAATCGAATATAGCTTATTCGAAGAAGAATTAATCAAATAGAGATTTCTCGAAGAGAGTTAATCGGCAAATTCGATTATATCGAATTCGGGAAAGTACTTATACTTTCCAGTGTTTAAATAGAGTTTTATTCATTTATAAATAAATAAGTGTTAGGTTAATTATTCACTAATAAGAATAGAAGTTATAATTAAAGTTAGATAATTCGAAAGTAGGGATTATGACGTTATCGTTATAACCAATGTTTTAAATATAGAAGTGGATTAGTAAAATTGAATCCGAGAAAGGCGTAAAGAAGTTGTTAAAGATTAAAAGATAAACTTTGACCATTTTGAAGTTATAACGTTGTTCAGTTAAGGTCTGAGAGGTAATTATACCCCAACTTGAGTGACTTCCTTCTTAACTAAGAAATGGTAAGGTTTGATCGTAAAGTAGTTTTGGAAATGTTTTCCAAACGAGAATCAAAAATGTTTTCTGATAAAAGAAAATAAGAATTTAGAATATAGGGAAACAGGAGATAAGTAAATAAATGAACTAAAGAGATTCATGTTAAATGATGTTTGTTCGATATAATTTCCATCTGGGAATAATATCGTTGTTTGCACACTTGTTTTTCTTTGATGGTTAAATCACAGACTATCGAAGTTTTTACCATTTTAACGTTGTTAATATGGAGAGACCGGTTGGATTTTTATCCAAAGAACCACTCTGTATTGGCATAAGCGTCGCGAATCATATATGCCAAAGATAATTGAAGACGGAGTAAAATGCAAGGGCTATCCTGTTTGCAGAATAGTGCCTTCGCTTTGTCCAGTCCCAGGACAACTTGTATGGACGAAGGTCTGACAGAGTATATCCAATGGATCGCGTAAGTTGATCTGTTCAAACGTATTCACGTTTGGTGGCGGAGGAATTCGTTTCTCTAAGTTGTATACCCGTGTTATTTTTGGATAAGTCAATTTGTGATTTGGGCGGGTATGACGATGTGACGTTCTAAGTGAATGAGGATGACTTGTATGAATGAATGTCTAACAGATTATTTCCAGAAGGGTCACGTACATTGATTTCTTCAACCGTACCAAGAGTGGAAGCGGAGAAGGAAACTTCTTTTAGCTGACACGTAATGTATTGTTGTAGATGTAAATTAGTGATTTTCGATGGATCTGACAATGTGGCATTCGAAGTAAATCTATTGTGATAATAAAGCGTAGCTTCTAGCCTCACATCCGGTAAATGACAGAAATCGGGCAGGCAGCATGGCTAAGTCGGTCACACCGAAGTAGGGTGTATAATCACCTATCTAGAGAATATTCATTTGTTTCTTAAATCTATCAATGCTGTCCCATATATATATATATATACGGGAACGGTTGCTGATCCCAACCGTTGGTGATGTACATTCGATACACTCAAGCGAAATGAGTGGTCGGTCATGTGTGGCTGAGTTGCAAGATGTTCTTGTTGAACTCCAGTGTATCGTTCCTAGAGTACACTGATCGGAAGGTGGTTCCATACCTTGTCATAGTTGGAAATCCAATCATCCAATACGTGCTTGCGATTTTGATTGTATACTATATATGTAGTAACGTGAGATGCAAGCGTTTCTGCTAGATTGATATTTATTTGTGCTTAGACATTATTATAATATCAGAATGAAATTGCTTTGAAAAGTTATTTGGATTCTCATAAGGGAAAAACCCGTTCCGTATTCACGATGTGGTCTTATGAGATATCATATACCTGTTTTAAATGATTTGAGTTTACTCATACCAGTCCCATGACTGACCCGGAGTTTATTTGTTTTGTTTTCCCTAAACTCTTGGGTGCCTAAATTTGTACGGGCAGTCAAGTAGTCGGGATTTGCAGATACATTGAAGAGCTGGAGCAGGAGGCTTCAGGATCATATAGCTATTATTATTTCCGCTGTGTTGTAAGTGTTGTACTCTGATAAGTGCTATTGTATACATATACTGATGTTATTTCAAAGATATGTTATGTTATATTTTATTCGTTCCGCTGTGAGATTCGTGTTTACTCTGATGATGATGTTCTTCTTCTTCTTCTATTCTATAAGTTCTATCTTATCTATTCTCACCTTCTAATTTCTTTCATTAATTACCGGGATTTTTCGATGTTTTGGTTATCGACGTCGTGCTTACGTCGATAACCAAAGTCGCCGAAAATCCGGGTCACTACAGTTCCGAAAATCCGGGTCACTACAGTTGGTATCAGAGCTTAAGTTAAGAATTACCTTGGCTCTGTGGCGTGATTCAGTAGAGATGGGATTAGTAATATCCTAGACTGAGTTTGAGTGTATATATACGAGTGAACGTATTTGTTAGTTAGTATAAAATGATTTTATATTGTGGAGTTTTATTGGTTGAGTTGTTTGAGAATTCTGGTCGATCGGTTTGATCCACTGTATCGATAGGGGCTACTAAACACTCGAATACGATGAACCGTCATGGTATGTTTTGAAAGAGGGTAAATGGAATAATTTTACCCGAATATATTTGATATAGTATATTGGTTGTGTTGGTTGTTATTATAATCGAGTAAGATTATAAAAAGGTAAAATGATTATAAATGACTAATCAGCATTCATATAAGTAAAGTATATGAAATAAAATGAAGAAAAATCTGAATTTAAATCAGATTGGAATTAAAATAAGGAAATTTTAAGTTCCTGGGAGATTTTGAAAACGTTTTTCAAACTGAAGGTGATATAGTATTGAACTCACTTCGATAGCTGGAAAATGGATTCTGATGATGAATCGCGACATCATCAGTGTTCATTTTCGAGTTCTAAGTGACGGACTACTACCAAAGGTTTTGTTTTTAAATTGTTTTGGGAAAACAAGTTGTTTAGAAATTCAAAGGTTTTGAATTGACATTGTAATTTCAAATTGATTTGAAAGAAACCCAGGAATTTAAGTTCTGGGATTTAAAATTTAACCAATGAAGTTAAATAACATGAGATGGTAAAAATAAATTGAAATTTAACTTGAACTGAGTTAAAATAGAATTGAATTGGATTAGAGAATAATCTGTTATGGAATTGGGTTGATGAGTTAAGAAATTTGAAATTTTATATTGGAGTTCGAGTGAAATTCGATTTGGTTTTGAGGATATGAACTGATTGGAATTTGATGGAAATAACACTGGTATATGCTGAGTTGATAGCATATGGAAGTGATAGAGTTTATATTCCCGACAAAAAGGTACCAGTTTATATTATATATGAGTTTAGAATTTATGAGCCAATTTGGCAAGCCGCTTGGCTGTTTGATTTTCTTTTGGGTTGGAGAAGGCCCAGAGAGGCGAGCTGGAGTTTGAGATAATGACCATTACAAAGGAGGTGCTAGCGAATTTTTTTGAAAAGTTAAGGCGTTAGAAAATTTTCAAAATTTTTGAAAATTTAGTTAGTCAAAATAAATTAATATTTTAGTCGATATTAATTGGTTCAGTTGAAACCGGAGATAAGAGGTAAACAGATAAATTTTTACCTAGTAGATAGGGTCGTCCCCTAGCTTAGCAATTTCGAGGACGAAATTTTATTAAGGGGGAAGATTGTAGTGACCCGCATTTTTAGCTGTTGAATAATTAATTTATTTAATTATTAAATATCGATTTATCCATATCGAGAACGTGAATTAAATAATATTGAATATTTAATTAATAATTATAATATAATTAAAATAGAGTGCGTAACGACACAGGAGTTCGCTATTTGGTGATTCGAACTTCAACTGAGTATACAGGGTTCGTTTTAAGCCGGATTTCTGTGAAACTAGAAACGTTGGGAGATGGTGGAGTATATCTTTCTAGTGGAAGAGAAAATTCGGGATTTCGTCGTATAGATTTTGATTTACGTCCAAATCAAATTTTCAGAAAAGTCGCTATGGAATTCCTTTATAATTTGTAACGCTTTATATACGTTATAAAAGGGTTTTTCAATGTAAAGTGAATATCGATTCAATCTGGACTTGGAATAGAGAGTATATAATTTTCCTGGAGCCGTATGGTATTCCACTGTGAATATATACGATAATATAAATTTATTTATATTTAATTTAATTTATTTAAATATATTTATATATTTAAATAGGCTATTTAGAGCTTTGAAAAATAGCCACTTTTGCAGATAAAGTCGGAATTCGACGAAACCAGTTTTGTTGGAGCCGCAATGTCAAATAGTTGTTAGATTCCAAGTTTCGTGATTTTTAGAGTCACTGTGTGGCCGTACGGATTTTTAGAGTGAAGAACAGTCAGTATTTCGACAGTTAAAAATATCCTGTGTGAGCAAACGGAGTCGGAATTCGACGAAACCAGTTTCATTGGGACCGTAATGTCGAACTCTAGCTACATGTCTAGTTTCGTGATTTTTGGGTATCGTATGTAATCACGAGAATTTTTAGAAAGAAAAATGAATATATAAATGAGCATATACCAAGAATATTCCTTTTATAAAAATATCTAAATATTTATATTTGCCTATAAATACCCTCCCATACATTCCTTAAAAACCTAATTTTATCTTACAAATTCTACGCCGTCAGTTTTGGGAAGAAACAGTAAAAATATCCTTAAATGAAAATCAAAATAAATTCAAAGAGATATCGATAAATCTCCTAACTTATATATTGGTGATCGTCAAGAAAGTCTCTACGTTTTGGTATGCGCCATGTAAGGTGCGATACAGTTTTCTACTGCTCGAAGTTTAAGCAGGGCGTTAGGGTTCCAGATCGTGGCGGATGGAGGCACTTAATCTCGATTTTGAGTTCACTTTTGGATTGAGGAGATCAAGTAGAGTTCGTTGGCCAAGTTTTGGGATTTTCCTTGATCCAAACTATCGCTCTATGTTTGAGCTCGACGGAAAAACCAGGCGACGCAATCAAAGAGAGGAGGTCGAATTGGGAGATGATGGTATGAGGGGATAGATTTCAAGAAGGAGAGTTCGACGGTGGTTATCTCGGTTGATTCGGTGAAGTGATGGTTGAGAAAAAGGGGATCGAAGTTGTGAAAATGGGAGTCAAATTGGGTTACTGGAGTGCGTTGATTTACTGGGAGGAAGAAAGTGTGAACGGGTCTGGTTTTAATGTTAAGGAGATGGGCCATTTGAAAGGGTAAGCCCAATAAGGATTCTGTTTCGTTTAAATTTGTTTTAAATACGTATTAACTTCGTAATACCATATCTTGGTCATACAAGATTGGATTGATGAACCGTAAGTTGCGTTGGGATCGTATGGACCGGAGCAACACGATGAGACTGACCGTGAGTGAATCCGAGCTCGTTACAATTTTTGGCGAAAGAAATTGTCCGACTGAATCAAATAACGCAAACCGTTATTTACGGCTAACGCGCAAATGTGAGTAAAACTCACCAACTCTGAACAGTTTATAATTTCATGTTGTATTTTTAGAACTATTAAATATTGTCTGTTTTACTGTGTGTTGACTGATTGATTGAACTGCTAGTCAGTTAGTGAAATATTATATATATAATATATAAATAGTTATATAGTATATATTGATTCTGTTTATCAGAATAATTCATATTGAACTGAAAGTGATGACAATCATGTTGTGTAACATCTGTGGATGCAGGGAAACAGGTTGGAGGGACCCAACTGGGTTCCTCAATATTTATAGTACTGTTTTGAATTATATATTCTGTTATATAATGTGATATATAATCTGTTGTCGATTATATGTGGTTGGACGTTATTGAACACCGTGATTTGATACGATTGAATACCATAACATACCGAAATGTTGGTAAGGGGATTTTCAAAGTGATGTTGAAAATAAAATATTTATAAATGGAATAATTTATAAATAAGAGATATTTATAAATTTGAATACTTATAAATAAGGAATATTTATAAAATGGAATATTTATAAATGGGAGATATTCAAAAAGGAAATAATTTCAAAACATTTTCTTTTTGAATGGAAAGGCCTGTGTGGTGGGTTTGGGGATTTTCCCGATGCTCCCGATACAAAGGAGGTTATGGCGAATTTTCCCGAAAATTTAAGGAGTTAGAATATTTCAAGAATAAATTTGAAAAGGGAATATTTGTAAACCATTTACAAATAGAATTGAAAAGGAAACGTTATAAAAAGGAAATCATTTTTAAAGTGTAGAACCGTTATTTAAAAGTAAATCTTTTCAAATGAACAAAACGTTGTTAAAAAGGAAATCTTTATAAAGATATCGAATATGGTATTCGAAGTAAGTTAATCGAATATGGTATTCGAAGTAAGTTAATCAAATATGGTATTCTAAGTTAGTTAAGCGAATATAGTTTATTCGAATAGAGTAAAGGATTTAAGCGAATATAGTTTATTCGAATAGAGCAAAGGAGTTAAGCGAATATAGTTTATTCGAATAGAGTAAAGGAGTTAATCGAATATAGTTTATTCGAATAGAGTTAGAGGAGTTATCGAATATAGTTTATTCGACAGGAGTTAAGTGAATTAGTTAAGCTAAACTAAGTGAATTAGTTAAGTGAATTGGATAAGTTAACCAAAGTGAATTAGTCGAGTTAATCAAAGTGATTAGTTCAGTTAATCGAGATAAGTAAATCAAGTTAGGTTAATCGAGTTGAATTAGTCAGTCGAGTTAATAAATTGAGTTAGTCAAACCAAGTAAAACCAGTTAAAGTTAAATAGTTGAGTTGATCGGGTGGTTCGACCAAGTTAGTCGAGCCTAGTTAATCGAATCGAATTGGTCGAACCAAGTAAGTCGAGTTAAGTTAGTCGAGCCTAGTTAATCGAATCGAATTGGTCGAACCAAGTAAGTCGAGTTAAGTTAGTCAAGTTAGTCGAGCCTAGTTAATCGAATCGAATTGGTCGAACCAAGTAAGTCGAGTTAAGTTAGTCAAGTTAGTCGAGCCTAGTTAATTGAATCGAATTGGTCAAACCAAGTAAGTCGAGTTAAGTTAGTCAAGTTAGTCGAGCCTAGTTAATCGAATCGAATTGGTCAATCCAAGTAAGTCGAGTTAAGTTAGTCGAGTTAGTCGAGTCAAGTTAAGTTAATCAATGTTAGTTTCATCGAAAGGAGCAATCGATGTTAGTTTCATCGAAAGGAGTTATCGATGTTAGTTTCATCGAAGGGAGTTATCGATTATAATTTAATCGAAGTGAGATTTTCAAATATGAGATATTTGAAAAGGAAGAGTTATCGAATATTAGTTATTCGAAGAGAGATTATCGAATATCGTTTATTCGAAAGAAGTTAATCGAATATAACTTATTCGAAGAAGAATTAATCAAATAGAGATTTCTCGAAGAGAGTTAATCGGCAAATTCGATTATATCGAATTCGGGAAAGTACTTATACTTTCCAGTGTTTAAATAGAGTTTTATTCATTTATAAATAAATAAGTGTTAGGTTAATTATTCACTAATAAGAATAGAAGTTATAATTAAAGTTAGATAATTCGAAAGTAGGGATTATGACGTTATCGTTATAACCAATGTTTTAAATATAGAAGTGGATTAGTAAAATTGAATCCGAGAAAGGCGTAAAGAAGTTGTTAAAGATTAAAAGATAAACTTTGACCATTTCGAAGTTATAACGTTGTTCAGTTAAGGTCTGAGAGGTAATTATACCCCAACTTGAGTGACTTCCTTCTTAACTAAGAAATGGTAAGGTTTGATCGTAAAGTAGTTTTGGAAATGTTTTCCAAACGAGAATCAGAAATGTTTTCTGATAAAAGAAAATAAGAATTTAGAATATAGGGAAACAGGAGATAAGTAAATAAATGAACTAAAGAGATTCATGTTAAATGATGTTTGTTCGATATAATTTCCATCTAGGAATAATATCGTTGTTTGCACACTTGTTTTTCTTTGATGGTTAAATCACAGACTATCAAAGTTTTTACCATTTTAACGTTGTTAATATGGAGAGACCGGTTGGATTTTTATCCAAAGAACCACTCTGTATTGGCATAAGCGTCGCGAATCATATATGCCAAAGATAATTGAAGACGGAGTAAAATGCAAGGGCTATCCTGTTTATAGAATAGTGCCTTCGGTTTGTCCAGTCCCAGGACAACTTGTATGGACGAAGGTCTGACAGAGTATATCCAATGGATCGCGTAAGTTGATCTATTCAAACGTATTCACGTTTGGTGGCGGAGGAATTCGTTTCTCTAAGCTGTATACCCGTGTTATTTTTGGATAAGTCAATTTGTGATTTGGGCGGGTATGACGATGTGACGTTCTAAGTGAATGAGGATGACTTGTATGAATGAATGTCTAACAGAGTATTTCCAGAAGGGTCACGTACATTGATTTCTTCAACCGTACCAAGAGTGGAAGCGGAGAAGGAAACTTCTTTTAGCTGACACGTAATGTATTGTTGTAGACGTAAATTAGTGATTTTCGATGGATCTGACAATGTGGCATTCGAAGTAAATCTATTGTGATGATAAAGCGTAGCTTCTAGCCTCACATCTGGTAAATGACAGAAATCGGGCAGGCAGCATGGCTAAGTCGGTCGCACCGAAGTAGGGTGTATAATCACCTATCTAGAGAATATTCATTTGTTTCTTAAATCTATCAATGTTGTCCCATATATATATATACGGGAACGGTTGCTGATCCTAACCGTTGGTGATGTACATTCGATACACTCAAGCGAAATGAGTGGTCGGTCATGTGTGGCTGAGTTGCAAGATGTTCTTGTTGAACTCCAGTGTATCGTTCCTAGAGTACACTGATCGGAAGGTGGTTCCATACCTTGTCATAGTTGGAAATCCAATCATCCAATACGTGCTTGCGATTTTGATTGTATACTATATATGTAGTAACGTGAGATGCAAGCGTTTCTGCTAGATTGATATTTATTTGTGCTTAGACATTATTATAATATCAGAATGATATTGCTTTGAAAAGTTATTTGGATTCTCATAAGGGAAAAACCCGTTCCGTATTCACGGCGTGGTCTTATGAGATATCATATACCTGTTTTAAATGATTTGAGTTTACTCATACCAGTCCCATGACTGACCCGGAGTTTATTTGTTTTGTTTTCCCTAAACTCTTGGGTGCCTAAATTTGTACGGGCAGTCAAGTAGTCGGGATTTGCAGATACATTGAAGAGCTAAAGCAGGAGGCTTCAGGATCATATAGCTATTATTATTTCCGCTGTGTTGTAAGTGCTGTACTCTGATAAGTGCTATTGTATACATATACTGATGTTATTTCAAAGATATGTTATGTTATATTTTATTCGTTCCGCTGCGAGATTCGTGTTTACTCTGATGATGATGTTCTTCTTCTTCTTCTATTCTATAAGTTCTATCTTATCTATTCTCACCTTCTAATTTCTTTCATTAATTACCGGGATTTTTCGATGTTTTGGTTATCGACGTCGTGCTTACGTCGATAACCAAAGTCGCCGAAAATCCGGGTCACTACAGTTCCGAAAATCCGGGTCACTACAAGCTTGAAGCATGATGCTTTAGGATTATATAGCTATTGTTATTTCCGCTATGTGTAAGTGTTGTACTCTGATAATGTTGTTATACTGTTTTATTGCAAAGTTATGTTATGTATTATATTTTATTCGTTCCGCTGTGTGATTCGTGTTCTCTCTGATTGTGTTCTTCTTCTTCTTCTATTCTAATTTTCTATCTCATCTATTCTCACCCTCTAACTTCTTTCTATTAATGATCTGGAATGTTCAATGTCTGAATGGTCAACATGGTAGTTTGGTGTTGATTTTCGGAGTCGAAAATCCTAGTTCATTACACGTGCTCCTCTCGTGTCTCTAGAAACCACAATGATCAATCATGTTGCATTCTTTATCAACATACGTAGGGACTAGTCCAAGCGCATCATGCCATCGCTTTATTAGATCCTACATGTAAACTTTTAATCAAGCACTTGTTTTTACTTATCACATTACTAACTAACTTGATTATTTACAATCATTTTCTATTTAAGTAACTAGTTTATTAGCTTACATTTGGTCGTTAATTTTCCCTAATCAGCCCCATGCCGCCAGAATGGACCGTATCTATGAGCCACTTATTATTACATTCGTTAAACTTAATATTTTCCCATTCATAAGTTTACTAATAATAAGCCTCTTCTTTCTTTTGATTTTTCGTGTTATTTATAACTTCATGTTATAGCATTATCACAACCGTTGTTGTGGGTTTACTTATTAACATAGTTACCCTAACTGAGGTATATTAATAAGCTCTAGTCTTATCTCTTACTATAGCCCATGTTATATCGTTACCACAACCGTTGTTGTAGACTTATCTATTAACTTAGTTCCATCAACTAAGGTTTATTAATAAGTTCTTTTTTCATCATTAATTATAACCTACGTTATAATACCACTTGTCCCTAGGACACGCCTACCCATTATATTTTATTCTCATTCACATAATTAATTACAATAGGTTATATTCCCTGTTCATCACGTTTTCCCTTAGTTCCTTGTTATTTAAGCAACCCTATACTGTTGTAACCTTTCTTTATTTACCACCTTGTACATTTTTATTATTATAAGAAGTATTTCACACACTTCGTTAATTTGGTTGGTGGAAATATATAAAAGCTAATTTCGTAATATACATCAATTAAGATCCGTAGTTGTGAGCTATTTTTTTATTTACGTCACATGCATAAATATATTTGATTAGCATGCAATAGGATAAAAGAAGCCCTATTCCACACTAATCCCTATCAGCTTCCTTTTCTTGCAACAACATTATCAATAATTTACTATAATGGTTATTATGGAAATGTGTCCCTTTTCCACCTCAATTAAATCAGTCTACTACTAATTCACTTTATCTAAGTTAGATAATAATTCCTGTTTTTCATTCACCATTTCCAATTACTGTAAATTTCCATGCAAAATGAGGCATACTGATTCTTTTTCCATTATTTCCACAGATTACTGTAATTCATTTTACAACATACCCAATTACCATTTAATTACAGTCTTAAGAACATACACATAATCATTGTCATATTCACAATTTTAATATTAGAGCAATTATCAAACCCAAATAGAAAGTTAATGGAATAGATTCGTACAACAGTAATTATTAACAATATTTTTCGTCAACACCGAAATGTGGGGTTATGGATATGTATTTGGAGAAATTTAGTCCATTTGAGATTGATTGAATTCATCTCTCCTTAGGTATCAAGACCCTTGGTCCGAAAATTAGTTACTCTTCCTTCAAAAGGTGAGTATAATGCTAACGAAACTTGAATACCAACAATTACCTTGGTATGGACTACAACAACCGTCACTGATTAGAGCTAAAATATGCATTAGGGTAACTATAGTAATTGTTGAGAATGTGGATTTGGGGAATGTTGATATTTAGAAGCATAATAGTATATTACATAATGAGCAAAATAGTAAAGAACACAACAATATATAGTGGTTCGCAGACTGAACCTGTGTCCACTTTAAGGGCTTTGTTGATCTTATTATGGAGGAGGTTATATGAGAAATCCCCAATTTGATTTTTCAAATTAGGGTTTAGGCTCTAAGAATAGAATACAAGATGTTAGAATGAGGACAGTAATTCAATTCCTCTGAAATAGGGGTGAGCAATATTTGGTTCAAACCGAATTAACCGACCAAACCGGTTCATTTTGGTTGGTTCAGTTCGACTTTAAAACTAAATCGGTTTGAATTCGGTTTGAAAAATAAATTTTTTGGTTACCGGTTTAACCGAATTAACCGAACTTTTAATTTATTGACGGTATTGTAGCATTTTAAATAATTAGTTTGGTTATATAACATAAAGACATTTATTGCAAATAGATCAAATCTTATCATAAACATAAATTTTGCTATATAAATTTCTCAAAACAAGAATTTATGTTTTAATCTAAGTGTATTTGTCATTTAAATAATAATGCATCCTTCAAGTTTGGTTAAATCGGTTACCTACCGAATTAACCGAAATTAATTCGGTTCGATTTGGTTTGGAAAATTTTCGGTTCTAATTCGGTTTGAGATTTTTTAGCTCCAAACTAACCGAACCAACCGAACGCTCACCCCTACTCTGAAATGAGACCCCTAAGGTCTTATTTATAGGCAATTTGGGGTTCCTTTGGTAGCATTTGAGTAGAATTCCTAGTTCTGCTTTAACCTTCTGAGATAGGCTCGCCTTGGTGGCACTTGGTTTTAGGACCATTGGATTCGGCCCGTGTTTCTCTGTTTCGATGTCGTGGCTTCGGTATCGACCTGCATTCATGTCCCTTGTTTTAAGTGTTTAAGTTATAGAGGTTTTGGTGCCGGCTTTACACAGGTGCTTTGGCTTCTAGTATTTGGCTCTGCCTTTATTACTTGTATTAATGGATGTTGCCCTTGCATATCGGTATTAATATCGAATTTACTTGTGCAAATAGCACTTTTTTGCTAGATTATGCTTGTCCCAGCTCTTCACTTTCCTTGATGAGTCTGGTTTCGGCTTTATGCTTTCATTTTAAGTATCCAATGTCAATCTATTTGCCTTTCTTGCTTTGTACTTGGTATCGTCTCCCACGATACTAATTATAAGTCGTTTGTAACACCCCACATCCGTTAAGGTCACTCACAAAGGGAATGACTTAACTTCAATGGAGCATTATGGGTACTGGAACAGAAATATTACAAGACAGACATATATAAAACAACGGAAGGTAAAGTAGAAGTACTTCAAATCATTTATTGGAAATAATTGTTTACAATAAAAGCCCATCAACTTCCAATACCCAATTACATAGCTAAAATATCTGTCTTGCTCAAAAACAAAGAAGCATAAAAATAAATTGTAGTATTCCCCAATAAAGCAAAGCAAGCCATAGCCAAGAGAGATCCAAGCCGTACATGAAAGAGTCTGGGTGCTTGGTAACATCCGAACTAAGCTGTATTCCCACCCTGCGAACCTGGAAGGGGGGAGAACGGAAGAAAAAGAGGCGAAACAAAATGGGTTAGTCATAAAGACTGAGTAAGTCCTAGTGACTTTCAGCATAAAAACAGGTAAAGATAACATGTCATGAATAAACTGAAAGTAAACATAAGCATGATGATAAGATAAGCTACAAGCACGATAACTAAGGATAACATCATATGATTTTTGTCAAGAATAACATCGCAAGGTTCCCATTCAAGATAAACTAAGTATAATTTCGCAAGATTTCTGTCAAGCATCGCAAGATTTCTCTGCTTCACCATTAAAATATTTCTATGATATCTATTTGCTCTGCACCACCCGTACTAGTATCCCAACCCGTGTCATGTGTTGACTATAAAATTATCCCTTGCCCAATGTCATGAAATGACCCATTACTTGGTCCCACGAAACGATCTATTAATCGATCGGCTCCCTACAAGTCCTAGCTCATTCATGTGTCCGTGTCATACGGCCCTATCACGAATGTATTTACCTATGCTGAGTCCACCATATGGTATATCAAGCCCTAGGGTGCCAACCCTCGACATGAATCAAGCACGCACAATGTAAACCTACTGATGCCCAATGCCTGCTTTTTCAACTCCGGACTAAGTGCACGACCATAATCCGTCTGAACCTACACTAGCGCACCAACTCATCCGTCGTTCTGGTCACTTATAATCAGCCCAGTAATCATGCCCCACCTTGCCTAGTTCCAAGGTACCATGATACATCTAAGTGGGTTACTGCTGAAATGGACCGTGTAACTAGGGTTTCCATCCAATAGGTTAAGTGTTGTCATTTAAATTCGTGACTTAACCCTTATCAGTCTAGCATGTCAAGTTGGTTAAATGTCGTCATTCAAATTCATGACTTAACCCTTATTAGTCTAGCATGTCAAGTTGGTTAAATGTTTTCATTCAAGTTCGTGACTTAACCTGCCTACATGTCATGTCAAATTGGCTAAGTGTTGTCGTTCAAGTTCATGATATAGCCCTACGAATCATGTGTCAAGTCGGTTAAGTATATTCAAGCGGTTCATGACTTAACCCTACCAAATCATCGTGGAAAATTGGTTAAGTATATTTAAGTGATTCATGACTTAACCCTACCAAATCATCGTGTCAAATTGGTTAAGTATATTCAAGGGGTTCATGACTTAACCCTACCAAATCATCGTGTCAAATTGGTTAAGTATATTCAGGCGGTTCATGACTTAACCCTACCAAATCATCATGTCAAATTGGTTAAGTATATTTAAGCGGTTCATGACTTAACCCTACCAAATCATCGTGTCAAATTGGTTAAGTATATTCAAGTGGTTCATGACTTAACCCTACCAAATCATCGTGTCAAATTGGTTAAGTATATTCAAGCGGTTCATGACTTAACCTTACCCTACTTAACAGGTTTCATTTGCATTTATTATTTACTAATGCATCAACCCCTCACATTGGGCTTATTTGCGGTCACTGGATATGCCGAGCGGTTCCGGGCAGAATTACACCGCAAACCCATTCCAACCTCGGGTTCAAGCATTCAATGCACTAACCTCTCACATTAGACATATTGTTGCGGTCACTGGATATGCCGGGTGGTTCCGGGTAGAATTACACCATAACTCAGTCTAACCTCGTGTTAGGCATCACCACAACCTAATCTTTTCCACGACCTCTCTCATTAAACTATTATTGTTGTGGTCACTGGATATGCCGGGCGGTTCCGGGAAGAATTACACCACAACTCAAGTCTAACCTCGTGTCAAAGGCATCCGTTAGGTTGTTAATTACATATGTGTCAAATAAGTCAAAATTCCCAACTTTACATATTAATAAACATATGCCCAAGTTCCAAATTACATGCCCATTAATATGTATACCCAATTCTAGTCAGTTTACATATGTCCAAGTCTTGCCTATTTACATGTATACCAAGTTTATGCCATTTTACCCATATCAACTTCTAGCCAAAATTACATGTTTCAAGTTTCATACCCAAATAAACCCAAATCATGATTCATGATGTAGTTATCCCAAACTATAATCTTTTTATTACAATACATGATAGTTGCCCAAGTTCATAATACATGTTTATGCTAATTATCAAGTTTACAATCGCTTTCATGTTCAAATTCCCAATTCTACATATGCCTAATTAACATAAGCCCAATCTTTTGGTTTAATTTACATGTCAATTCATGTATGCCCACTTCATGCCAAATTTCTTATGCCAATGCCCAAACTTGCAATTTCAATTATATTGACAATACCCAAATTTCCAATTTCATGTTATGCCATCAATTCCACCAAACACATATATCCAAATAGGTAATTGTTAGCCTACTTTGTGGACTAGGCAACACAAAGTTAAAAGATCAAGTATTAGAATATAATCTGCCTATAAATCGGATCGGATCGGGTGTAGTCAGAGAAAAGCAAAGCGAGACAAAGTAAGGTAAGGCAAAATTCAAACTGGATCGGATCGAATGGGACGCTCCGACCCGAACCCCATTTGCTAGCCTATCCGAACCGAACCCCATTTGCTAGCCTATCCGAACCGAACCCAGTGTACCCTGCTACTTCACTCCATGATCTCCTGGATATTCGGGGCAGTTACAACCACTTTTTATCCACGATGGCCACTAACCAGATGTGTTGTCCTCACCAGAGCTCACCCGATCCAGAAAGTCACGGGATGGAGGCCACGGGTCCCCGATCCGAACCGGATCTTGAAGGAATTTTCACCTATAAATAGACCCCCCAAGGGTCATTTGAAGGGATCTTTTGGCACTCTGAGAAATTGAATATCTTTGAGAACCGAATTCCAGCACTCCCAAATAATCCAAATCGTCATTCAAAGTATATTTTGAGGATCATTGAGTGAATGTATATAAAAAGTGAGTGATATTGTGTGAATATCCTGTTGTATTTTCATCGACATCATCAAACAAAGTGATATAAAGTGGACGTAGGCTCTTTAACGCCGAACCACTATAAATCTTGTGTCTCTTTTCTGTTTTTTATCTCATTTTTAGTCAATTTGGGTGTTAGAACCACTTTTTGGTCTAACATTTTGGTGCTTTCACTGGGAACAATTTGAATTCTCTATTTTTCAGGATTATCGTTCTACTTTTTGGACCGTTGAGTTCAAAGAAGTTAATCCCCAATTTCCGACGCTTTTAAGTACTTGTTGGTTGATTGTTGAAGAATTATCGCCAATGGAAAAGGCAAGGAAGTTCAAACCAGTCGAGGGAACGAAGTTGGTGAAGATCAGCAAAACCTGGTCGTGACGAAGTCTCATGGGCAAAGCTCGGGAGCGGATCGGACTGGCTCAGGAAATCTGAACCGATCGCAGAGGGAGAGCTCCGATCTGAACCGAGTAGAAGATGTTGAAGAGGTGCGCTCCCCCAACCCGAACCGATCCAGCCAGGTCACTTTGCTCTGATCCGATCCGACTCTAGGTGATGCTGGAACCTCTACTCGAGCCCCTCCAAATGCTCTGACTCCAGCCACCAGGACCAATGACCAGATCAATCCATCTGCGCCTGTCACACAAGGTAATTTTTCGCACCTTCTCGACATGCTTGAGAGCACTTGGGAGGCTATGAGAATCCACGAGCGCACCCATCTTATGATGCAAGAGAATATGAGAATCATGAGTAGGGAAATTGGCGAGCTTCGCAGGCAGAGAACCCCTTCCCCAATTCATCACACTGCAATGGATCAGTCTTCTTCTTCTGAGGAAGAACGGCCTCGTGAAAGAAGGCCACTCGAACGACCTCAGAATTTGGAACAAATGACTTTCGGATCTCTGGGATCCCGCGAAGACGCTGCTCGTGTGTTAGGACCCGATGACCCGAGCTTGAGAGAGCCTATGCTATTACCAATGCAAGGATCACATGTTCTGCCTAGAGATCCTAACATCACTAACCCCACTCAGGGACAAATGCTTCAGCCCCTTCCTACCGAGATCGACCGGGAACGTAGGGAGCAAAGCAGAGCAGAAGCCGCTAGAAGAAGGAGAGTGTCCCCGAATCAGGAGCCCAGAGGAAACCCGAACATCAGAGCCAGGGAGCCCGAACGGCCCTTGACCAATGCTGATGTATGGGCCATGGTACGCCAGATCATGTCTGAGAGCCGAAATTACACTAATGAAGATTATGGTATTGAGCGAAGCCATACTCCCTTTACTAATGACATTGTTGACTTTCAGTTCCCTCGACGTTTTAATTTGCCGCAGATGGACAGATATAACGGGATAACTAACCCGGGACAACATCTGATGCGATACGCATGGCTTATGAATGCTGCAGCTGCTCCTGACGCTGTGAAGTGTAAAGCTTTCCCAATTTACTTAGAAGACATAGCATTACTATGGTTTACCCGACTTCCTCCTCGATCGATATCGAATTTCAAAGAACTAAGTGAACGTTTTATGAATCAATTCTGACTTCAGGCCCGAAAGTCTAAGACTATTATCGAATTATCGAGAATTAAGCAAGCGTCGGGTGAGTCCTTGAAGTCGTATCTAGACCGTTTCAATTTATCTGTAACAGAAGTCAGCGACCATCATGAGCCTACCATCTTGATGGCCTTAATGCAGGGAGTTGATCCTGATTCAGAGTTTGGAAATTATCTTTCTGGGAAGCCACCTCCCACAAGAGAGTTGTTTTATGAGAAGGCCAATATTCAGTTAAGAATGGAGGAAGCAAGGGCAAACAGAAAGAGGAAGTTCGGAGCGGCCTCAAAAGAAGCTGTTCAGAGTAATGTTGCTGTAAAGTAGTCTGGAGAAAGCTCTGGGAAAGTCGAAGTGAATGTTGGAAACAGGAATGGAAACAATAATAATGGAAACGGGGGCAATAGCAACTGTAATGGGAATGGTAATAGGAGAAACAGGAACCGAGGAAGTAATTCTGACAAAAGACCCCGGTTCCAAACTTTTGAAAATTATTCACCGTTGAATGACACGTTGGAGAACATTTATTTGGACATGTATAATGTTTTACAATACAAAAACCCACCGCCACAAGATTCGACAGAGAAAGAAATTGCTACCGGAAAATTCTGTTTATTTCACGGAAGTCACGGACATTCAACGAACGAATGTCGACACTTGAGAGATGTAGTTGAGAAGTTGTTGCATGACGGTAAGTTGGATGAGTATAAGGCTGCCCCAAGGGACAGGGGGCAAGGAGGACAGGCCCCAAACCAGAATCATTCTGCTCCCAAGCCTGCAGTGCAACAAAAAGGCAAAGGGATTGTCATTAATACCATAGTAGGTGGACTCCATCCAGCTATCCACAGTTTCAGAGCAATGGACCAATACATTAATGCAGTTAAGCACGTATATGTGGATGAGTGCAATGATTTGGAAGATATCACCCCTGTGAAACAGCAGAGGACAGTGTTCGATGATGTGGTGTTCCGTAGCAGAGACGACACCGGAATCCAATCACCTACCGAAGATCCGTTGGTTATTACCACTACTATTGGGCCGGCACTGGTTCATAAGGTACTAGTTGACAATGGAAGCTCTATCAACATTTTGTTTAAGAAGTCGTTTGATCAGATGAGACTCGAGTCTGGAGATTTGAAGCCCTCTGAAGGTTGGATCTGAGGCTTCAATGAGCCATCGACAGCTCTATTGGGGTATACAGAATTACCCGTAACATTGGGACAAGGGGATCGTCGAAGAGTATGAATGCTTCAGTTCGTAGTGCTAGATATAGATTCACCCAACAACGCATTTTTAGGAAGGCCTGCCCTTGCAGATTTCAGGGCTTGTATTGCACCATGGTGCTTATTGCTAAAGTTCCCAACTGAAGCCGAAACAGGAGTAATGAGGGGAGATCAAGTCTCCGGACGAGCTTGTTATATTGCTGAATTAAAGATGATGATGAAGGGACTCAACATCGAAACTAAAAATACTTCACCTCCTCCAAAGGAGGGTTCAGCTTAGCAATTAGAGGGATCAGCCCTGAAGGAGTTGCCTAAGGGAATACCTGAAGACCTGGATCCCAGAGAAGATGAGGAACCTGAGGATAGGAAGGCAACTCCTAACGAAACGACAGTGGATATACCCATTGATGAAGCTGATCCAGCAAAAGTTTTGAAGATTGGATCCCAGTTGGATCTACACCGAGCCAAAGAACTGGCTAACTTTCTGAAGGCAAACCTGGATGTGTTTGCCTGGACCCACGCTGACATGTGTGGGATATCACCATCCATCATGAGTCATTCGCTGAGTATAAACCCGAAACACCCGCCTATAAAGCAAAAGAGACATGTGCTGGGCCCAGAGAGGTCGGAAGCTCTTAAAGAAGAAGTGGAGAAGCTGAAAGAGAATGGATTTATTAGAGATTCGACATATCCTGACTGGATATCGAATCATGTTTTGGTAAAGAAGTCAAACGGAAAGTGGTGGACGTGTATTGATTTTTCAGACTTGAACAAAGCCTGCCCGAAAGATCGCTTCCCACTCCCCAGAATAGACCAGCTTGTGGATTCGACGGCGGGACATGAACTTCTTTCTTTTATGGATGCATATTCCGGATACAACCAGATTCCCATGCATGTGCCCGATCAAGAGCACACAAGCTTCATTACAAATTTGGGGTTGTATTGTTATGTGGTCATGCCTTTCGGATTGAAAAATGCTGGAACTACCTAACAACGCTTGGTGAACAGGATGTTTTATAACCAATTAAGGGTGACTATGGAGGTTTACGTGGACGATATGCTTGTCAAATCGAGACAGTCCTCTAGCCATACGCAAGACTTGGCAGAGATGTTCGGTATCCTGCGAAAGTATCGGATGAAGCTTAATCCTTTGAAGTGTTCGTTTGGGGTGGCATCTGGAAAGTTTCTAGGTTTCATCGTGAGCTCTCGAGGAATTGAAATTAATCCCAGTCAAATAGCAGCGATAAGGAACATTGAGGAACCACGAAGAATCAAAGATATCCAAAGTCTTGCGGAGAAAGTGGCTGCGTTGAGTAGATTTATCTCCAAAGCAACAGACAAAAGCGTCCCGTTTTTTGACTTGATAAAAAGGGGAAAGAAAATTTTCGAATCGACTCCGGACTGTGTTGAGGCCTTCAAGTTAATGACCATAGTTGGTGAAGAAGTGCCTAGGGCTTGGAATGCCCAACACTTGATGCGATATTTGAATTAGGGATGTTGTATTTTTTTATGAACCCTGTAAAAAGGCACGACTTGCCTTAGAAAAGTCTGTTGATGCGAACAAAGGACTATAAAGTGGATGCAGGCTACGAATTAGCCGAACCACTATAAAAATATTGTGTGCCATTTACTTTCCTGCATTATTTATATCTTCAACTATTATTCAATTGTGACTGTGGAATACGAGATGTTAAATTAAAATCTAGAAAGTTAGAGATGGCTTATATGCAGGAACAAACACAACGACTGTCTGTACAATAAGACAAAAGAATGGGAAGACGACATTCTTAACTCTAACTCTCAAGAATTGAGAGAGAGTATAAAGTACGGGAAGACGACGTCCTCTGAGGCGTGAAGGTGCACCCAGATGAGAGATCGCCTCAGCAAGAACTCTAACCTGGATATAAGACAGGAGAGTATAAAAGATGTCGGAAAAGAAAAGGCATCAATAACGAAAGGAATGCGACCCCCGTCAGAGAATCGGGGAGATACGAACTTTTTAATTTAATCTTGAATTGTTTTCCAAGATTGACTGGGGGCATACATGTACACACATATTCCCCCTACTATGACTCCATTACACAACTTTAGTAGGACATGCATTTGCATTTTTACATAAGTACTGAACTAACGACTAACATGCATTGCAGGAAATGAATTATTTTTATTTACAAACGTATGAGTTTGTACAAGAAAACAAGCAAAAAAGAAGATGCGAGGGCCACACTCGTTACAACAATTGTGGGCCAATTAAATACTAAAATAAAGAAAAACACTTCATCATTTAGACATTGAAGTGGACTTGGATTTTTTAGCAGCCTTCTGAGCATCCTTCGCCTCTCTTCCAGCATCAGTTAAAATGTGCCTTGGTTTTTTCTTCCCTGAGACTGAAGTGCGGGAATCGATTGATTTTTTTCCCAGGAATCGAAATACTGGAATCAAGAGAATACATTTTAGAAAGTTCTTCTGTGATAGACCTAGTCGAAATCTTAATAACTAACCTTGATCTAGCATCCACCACTACGAGAGGTTTATGGCTTTCGGGGTCCAGGTCTTCAACTTTAAGCTGCATACGCTTGTCTTGTTCGGCTTTCAAGGCAGCTAAAGTGATGTCATCAGCACTTTTTGACTCCCCAACTATAGCCACCTCAGGGTCTTCCTCATGTCCCTCATTGCCACTGTCATCCTTTAAGGCATCTATCATCTCGCCATCGTGAGGAGCGTCAGCCTTACCCTTGTCTCCTTCAGCCTTCTCCGCTGATTTTGCTTCGGCAATGGTTCCCTGAGGCACGTCTGCCTTCTCGGACGGTTCAGCACCTGCGGAATGAGAAGCAACAGTTATCAACTCGGGAGAAAATAAAGGGTCCTTCATCGATTGCCCGACTATGCGATGGAAAGTGGAGACAGCTTTGACGAATTGGGGTGAAAAGATAGAAATACCTTCCGATGATTTCTCAGCTGGAGTAGCTGCCGTCTCTGAAACCAACTCAGGAATAGGTGATAAAAGAGATGCCTAAGGGATCGCCGGGTTTTCTAGGTCATATCCCTCTACTTCAGAAGTTTCAGCGGCAGTGGAAGAAGAACCAGCCTCCAAGATGTCCTTTTGTTTAGCCTTCCGCTTTTCCTCCTCTATGGCAGTAGCAATCAGGCGACGCCCTTCAGCCAGACTTGCCGGCTCGTCATCTCTTAGATATTTTTCCATGAGTTTGTCCTCGTCAATGGAATCTACCTTGAGTTCTTCTTTCTCCCATTCAACAATTTGGCTCCACACATGGACCAAGGTACTCGGATAATCATCGATCCAAGAGATGTTTCGGTGACGGATTATATGTGCAAAAAATTTGATCAGTAATTCACCAAAGCCCTGTACATCCTACTGGGCCTCTGCCAACTGCTTGCGGGACCCTTCGGCCGACTTGATGACACTTTCAACATTACCCTCCGCCAGAGCAGCTGTGTTCTCGGCCTCCATCAACTTAGAAGCCAAGTAGCGTTTTTCTTCTCCAATTCGGCATTTTTCTTCGCTAACTCGGCCTTCTCTCGCTCAAGGGCAGCGTAAGCAAGTTGCATTTTGGCGTTATCCGACTTGGCGTCTTCTGCTTGTTTTTTCAGCTCTGAACGCTCTTGATTATGGGACTCGAGCAAGTCATGATAACGTTTTTGTAGATCTTCAAATTGTTGCTTGGAGCTAGCAGCATCCCGTTGAGCAATAGCAAGTTGGGCCTGTGTATCCTCAAGGTCTTTCCCTAAAATTTTCAAGGCCTTTGCGTCAGCTACTGTAGTCTTCTTCATCGAGTTAGTATCCGTGATTAGAGTTCGGATAATTTTGGAGAGGTTGCGCGAGTACTTGAACATCTCCGAATATTTTTTTCGACTGCATCAATTTTTGCTTTGGCCTCGTCTGCCCAACTCGAGGAAATAGGCTCAAGAGCAGGTAAGAAAGTCAAGTTTTCGAAGTAGTGATCGGGGAACTGCTCCTCCAGGTATGCTCGCTTAATTGCAGTTTCAACGTCCAATGGTAGAGGTGCGGGGAATGTCAGCTCGGTATCCTTATGTGTGGAGGGCTCAATGACCTCCTCACCCTTTCTAGGCCGCTTAGCAGGAACCTTGCGCTTGTTTCGCGAGTCGGTATCTCTCGGCGGGCTCCTTTCCCTACTGCGTTTTTCTTGAGAAGAAATTGATTCTTTTGACTGCGACTTGTCATCTTCTCGACGACCTTGGTAACCTTTGTATCGCTCTGGATCCGACCGAACTGGAGAGCTAGAGCGCGAGGTCCGCGACTGATAAGAATCATAAGGCCTTCTGTCCTCCCTACCGCGGCTTTCGCGGCGATCATGCTCAACATCATGAGGGGGTCTGGTCATGCGACGGCGTAGTTTCTTGATGTCATAGTGAGCACGAGACATTGTACCTGCACAACAATGTAAGTGGAATTCAGAACCGGTATTCTCATAAGAAGTAAGTGCTGTGAAGTGGGGTCCTATTGTGTTAAGTGCATCCTAAGTGGTGTCCCCCCTCCGACAAACCAGAGTCTGAAGCTGAGCCAATGCGAGTGGGCTCTTTGGCCTTAACAGGAGTAGTCTCCTCTGAAGATGTAAAAACTAAAGGATTTGTGCCAAAATCCTCGGAAGTGTAGATAGTTTCAGGTAGGGGGAGATCTCCCAAGCCCTGGAATATAGGGTTATCAGTAGTAGGGGCATCTCCTTGGGAAGCATCTACTGGCGGTTCTTTAGGAGACACTGATTTTTTAGGAGAAATAGCATCCCCAGGGGTGATGTACCCTTCTCGGCGCTTTTCAGGTATGTTAGCCAACTCATCGTCTTGAGTCGAACTTGGAGAAGGTGAAGTTCGAAGTGGCATGGTGGGGCCTTTCAAGCTCTCGCCCATTTCTGGAATTACATCCACCGGAGGGATATATATACATATGGACCTAACCCGTGACCTATGCTACATGTAATGGATAGCAGCCCGTGGTGATGAAGATATTCGTCCTTAAGGACCTCGTCGATAGTTAGAAATTTTTGGTCACCATTGAGGAGCTGATGCATCCGATCAAAATACACTTGATCCGATATTTGCTTTGGACTATCAACTGCAAACAAAAAGAAAATGGATTAATGTGGTGGCGTGGATATTCAGAGTTGAGGTTTAGAAAACCAGTGCCTTACTCGATTTTGTCCATCTCCTAGCACACCCCGGTTGTTGCCTTATATAAAACCATTCCAGCTTGGAATCGCCGGCCTTGCTGCTGAACGGTGCTGAAATTATTTTCCTTTTTGGGACAGACTCGAAGTAAGAGAAAGAAGGAGTTTCTCGAGTCCGATGCTTGAAGTTATAAAAGAAATGAATGTCATCAAAAGTGAGCTCTGTGCCTAAGATCTCGCGATATGCTACATATAAGGTATACAGGTAAGCGTAGGAGTTGGGATGCAGCTGCATGGGGGCAATCCGCATATGTCTTAGAAAGTCGACGACAAAAGGAGAAAACGGTGGAATAGCTCCAACCATGCACATCAATCGGGTGATTGCCATAAATCCCTCCGGAGGATTATGAGGACGGTCAATCTTCGACGGCACCAGGGTATCCTTTTTCAATATCCCGTGCTTTAAGCGTATTCGAATAAGTCTGTCGTTGTCAATCGTCGATTCAACGAAATCTTGAGGTGATTCCAATATGATGGCAGATTCAAATTCGTTAGGAGCTCGATTATCTCCAACCCCTCCTTCCTCTTCATAGCCCAGGGAAGCTTCACTGTCAGAAGGCGTTTCACTGTTATGCGCCTCTACTTCATAATTTGATCCCTCGTCGTCCCATTCCGGGTCTGAGGAAGAAGATATGTTGTCAAGAGTGACTTTATTGGATGTCTCTAGGATCCCTTTCTTTTCTGCCAGTCTAGAAGAATGTCTTTCGGCCATGATCACTAAACTATCGAAGAAGTAATAACAGAAGTTAGAGTAAATTAGCTCGTGTCCCCCTGTGCACATGTGTGAACTAAATTGTGTACGGTGTGTGCAGAAGATGTAAAGTGAACACTTGAAAGTATAATGCAAAGTTTTGGAAAAGCAATGATGTTCAGAATAGTTCTTAATGTTCGTGTATGTTCGCAGGGCACTATCCTAACTTTCATGAAGTTGGAAGTTATGTCAAATATTGATTTAGCCAATTGGACAAAGAATTGTGCTTTAAGTTGGGTGGCTTCGGTTCGGTTCGAGTATACGTGATGGGATCGGATCGGAGGCAAAGTCGTGCTTTGGTCAGAAGTTGACGTCCGGCCGGATCGGTTCGGGAGCATGTTTTTGGAGCGGGTCGGATATGCTTGAATTCCAACGCCCCTTCTCCTTTGTTCTGCCCTCCGACCCGATCCGGTCAAGTAACCTCCGTTTCCCTTTTTTGCTTTTTGCTCCGGCCCGACCTGGTGAAGTAAGCTTCGCCTTCCCTCTTTTTCGACCCGATCCGGTCTCGTGAACCTCTCACTCTTTTCTTCTCCTCCATCTCCTTTGCTTCCTCGCCCGAACCGATTCCCTTTGCCCTTCGTCTTCCTCTTCCTCCTCAATCACAACCAAACCCAATCCTGTTTTCAAAGCTCCAGTTAGGAAGGGACGTGTACCCTCTCCAACCTCCCAGTGCCTCGAGGTGGTGGTGGAGCCACCAGCGACGACGGCAGGGGAGGAGATGGCCATGGCGTCGAATCCAAACAGCAACCATACCCAAATCGTCCGATTTAAAAACAAATAAAAACTGTAAAAACGATTGTAATGAGATGGTTTGAGATTATAAAACTACCTATATCTTTAATTCAGGGATTATAACGAGGATTTTGGGATTTTTAGGCGTTTAGGGTTTCGTTTTCTCGCTGGGGTGATGTCTGGAGAGGTGACGGAAATTGAAAGAAGAAGAAAAGATGGAAGTGAGGCAGCGGATTTATATAGGGTATGGGATGACCCTTAATATTCCCACTTTTAACACTGTTCAGACCGGAGGCCGAACCCTTGAACATATGCTTGGCCTATTATTTCGGTGATGATGGATTTAAACGAGAACCCGTCCAAACTGGAACATAAGCCCATGAAAACACTTGCAGTCCATTGGTTTGAGTGATTATGAGTCGAAGGGCAGAGGCCGTTCGGGTCGGAATCCGAACCGGAGGGAGTTTCATGTATCAACTCGGCATTTGAATTGAATCGAACTCAAAAGAAAAATAAAGAAAAGGCATACCTGGAAGAATCACTAGTCATCACGGGGAGTTTCTAGGATTGTTTAGAAATAAAGAAAATAAATCATGTGTTCTACGACATATATATAAGCGATAAAAGACACGACTTCATGAAGTAACGCATCTTCACAAACGAATAGAAATGACTTTTTGACGATTCAAATTCAAGGACTAGTATTCAGACAACATCAAAGCACGCTCCATCTTCAACAGAAGCATCCTTTGAGGGGGAAAAATGTTAGCCTACTTTGTGGACTAGGAAACACAAAGTTAAAAGATCAAGTATTAGAATATAATCTGCCTATAAATCGGATCCGATCGGGTGTAGTCAGAGAAAAGCAAAGCGAGACAAAGTGAGGAAAGGAAAAATTCAAATCGGATTGGATGGGACACTCCGATCCCAACCCCATTTGCTAGCCTATCCGAACCGAACCCCATTTGCTAGCCTATCCGAACCGAACCCAGTGTATCCCGCTATTTCACTCACGATCTCCTGGATATTCGGGGCAGTTACAACCACTTTCTACCCACGATGGCCACTAACCAGATGTGTTGTCCTCACCAGAACTGACCCAATCCCGAAAGTCATGGGATGGAGACTACGTGTCCCCGATCCGAACCAGATCTAGAAGGAATTTTCACCTATAAATAGACTCCCAAGGGTCATTTGAAGGGATCTTTTGGCACTCTGTGTAACACCCCGTATATTCTGTGAACGTATAAGTAACAAATCAGAGAATAATTAATTTTTAAAATAAGAATCAAGGGAAACGGGTTGCACCATTGCATTCGTCTCGAAATTCTGCTTGAAAACGAGTCCGAGCTTTCGAAAAATCAAGTCCGTATGACCAAGTTATGACCCTCCGAAGTTTCAGGAATTTAAATAAAATAAAACAACTTCGAAAATAAAGCCAAAAATTCGAAATTCAAACCCAGAGAAGGCTGGCGGTAAAATTCCCGCCCATATACCCAGGTCGACTGGGGAGTCGACTAGTGTGTCGACCTCCCCATGACCAGGTCGACTGGGGAGTCGACCTGGGGGTCGACCTGCTCCTGAAACCCGGTTTTTGAACCTGGTTCATTCTGATGTATCCGGTCTCGTTTTCTGTCTAGATTCGTCCACCTAATCCTATATAAACAGCCCCCTAGCCTCATTTTCTCTACACAATTTCATTCTGTCTATATTCTGCCTCTGTTCTAATTAAAAATAAAAATGGCGTCGCTACTCTGCTGGAATCAAAACTTGGACTGATGCATCTTCTTCCAACCTGAATAGAATTAAAAGCTAAATCAAATCTCAAATCAAAGTTTAGAGCTACAACAACAATTAAAGAGGAGTAATTCAACATTTCTGCATCAAAAATAGTTTATTATCCTTTCTTAAAACCACGAAAGGAAAGTACAGTTATTTTCCGATATAAACTTTAATTATGGTTTTGGCATGATTATAAATCTGAATCTGAGGTTATGTATATTCTTATCTGTCAGATCTGTTTTTTTGTGTGACTATTCTGTACCTCTTTCTTCTTTTTGTTCTATAGCCAGGCTACTACGAGCTTGCGCCGAATCTCATAAGAGACTAACGCACAAACGCTAAATTTTGGGACAAATAATGAATAATGCATAATTGGACATGAAACTGTTGCCTATGAGACTATTGCCTATGACTATAATTCACGCCTATGAGACTATTGCCTATGACTATGATTCATGACTATGAGACTATTGCCTATGACATTGAATAGGAAACTATTGTAATTAGTCACCCATGACTATTGTGGTTAGTTGCCCATAACTATTGTAGTTAGTTTCTTATGCCTATTCCCTTAATGATGTTAGATCTCATATTTAGTATGTAACTTTGCTAGTTTATTCCCATTCACTGTTATATACATCGAGCCTAGAGGGGCCATTATCATTGTATTTGGTTCATTATTGCATGCCTATTCTTTCTTGTGTTTATCCCCTATTCCTTTTGCTTGGGCCATTTCATGAGTATTTAGAGAACTTGTGGAAACATGTTATATGGGGATTGGGCGTAGCTTAATTAAGTTAATTTGGCATAGCAAATATGTTGGCATAATCTGAATTGGCTATAATAGAGAATGATTTACATGTGTATTAGTCCTGGACATAAATGGTAAACTAGAATATTAAATCTAGTTTTGACATGAACTGTAAATGGGAATATTAAGGCTAAAATTTGGGGCATATATTGTATTATGAATTATGACCTTGATTTGGGCATGTAAGTTTAGGCTAAATTTATAATTAGGCAAGATATGTCAATGAAACTTTAAGGAATGATTAAATCTGTTATATTGCCTAATCCGCTAGTTCTGTTATATTGCCTAAACTGCTAATTAGATTGAAATGCCTAATCTGCTAATTATGTTAAAATTGCCTTATCTGCTAGACCTGCTAAATCGCCTAATCTGCAAGATATGTTATCTGTTTAGTCTGTTGAATGGCGTAATCTATTGGAACTGAAATGCTGAAATTTGAAGTATGTAAATCTGTAGGCTCGATTTAAAATTGAGCAAAACTTTTTAATAGAACCTCGAATAATCTGCTATAACTTGTACAGAAGTTAATTTGTTTAATTAGCATGATTAGTCTGATATTAGCATAGTCTATGAATGAATGCATTGGCTAAACATGAAACATGGCTAACTCGAGGTTTGAATGAGTTTGCGGCGTAATCCTGCCCGGAACCGCCCGACACATCCAGTGGCTGCAAACAATAGGTTCTAATGTGAGAAGTTAGTCATAACTTGCTTGAAACCCGAGGTTAGACTCGGTTTGCGGTAGAAACCTACCCGGAACCAACAGGCCTAACCAGTGGTCGCAAACTGTCAGTCTAATGTGAGAGGTCTGCGCGTTTATTTTTAATTGATACAAATCTGAAATAAATATGATGTCTAAAATGTGTTGGGTGGGTAGGGTTAAACCAATTGGACATATGAATTTAACAAGCCCGTTTCGTGAATCTGTAGGCCCAATTACTAAGTTAGACAAATTTGTTGAATCCGTATATCTGTTCCGTTAGTCTGAAACCTGCCTGATTTGTGAACTAGTTGATCTGAACTTTGTACGTCTGAACTTGTAAACAAGTTAATTTGATCTGAAATCTGTTAGTCTGGGGACACAAGGTTAGGAGGGAAATTACTTGTGTCATCTGTTGTTTGGGACCCATATTAATCAGTAACCCTTTTTGGTATCAAACTTTGACCCAACAGTAGGTAGGATCCGGGCACGCTTACTGAACTAATTATAAGCAGTTCATTCTGATAATGGCGAGGGATGTTGATGGTGCGTTCCAACTGGGTCATGTGCGTGCATGGATCCCGGTCTGCCTCTGAGGATGTAAGATGCCGTGACATCTATAAATAGGTCTGTGCCAATTGGTTGTCACTTTAGGGAGTGATACACCCTACTGTGGGGCTGACACAGGGTATTTATCTATTAGGGAGCCGATCGTTTGGGGTAGGGTTTTAGGGTACACTTAGTTCTGTCTATTTCTGTTGAAATCGCCTGTTTTTGTTAGGTGGTAACACCTGTTTGTTTCTGCGTGGTATCGTCTGTTCGGGTGGTAAAGGCCCATTTACTAGTGTACACCTAATTCTATGTTCCGTTTCCGTAGGGATTAATCTGTTTCTGTTTCTGTACCTTCTGTTCGAGTGGTAAAGGCCCATTATTAGCATTCTGTTTCTGTTGGGGTGGTAAAGGCCCATTATTAGCATTCTCTTCTGTGGTAATTATTCTGTTCCCGTTTCTGTTTCAGTTTAGACATTGGGGTGACACCTAATCCTGTTATACTAGTATTAGTGCAGAGAAATGAAAAGTAATATTATTCTGTTTATTCTGTTTAACCTAAGTACATCTGCTGCTCCTGTTACTGTTATCTCTTATCCAGCTTATTTTCATGTCATAATTATTATTATCTGTTCATATGCTGAAAGTCACTGGACTTGCCAGAATTTATGTCTGACCTGGCTTGTTTTCGCCCCTTTTTCTTCCGTTCCCCCCAGGTCTTCCAAGGAGGGAATATTTTAGCTTGATCCGGATTTCTTCTGCTTGAAGTACTTAGAGTGCTTAAAGTATGGCTTGACTTCTTATGGCAGCTTCTGTGGGGATTATGATTTTACAGTTTTTTACGCTGATGATTTTCTGAACAAGACTGATATTTATTTACTTGAGTTTTTGGTAAAGATGTAACCAAACTAATTTCTGTTTTCCACTATAATAAAGTTATAATTTCTCTAGTATTTTTTATCTGTCTTGTAAATTTCTACTCTGTCTACTAAAACGCTCCACCAAAGTTAAGGCATTCTCTTTGTGAGTGACCTTAATGGAGGTAGGGTGTTACACTTGGTATCAGAGCTGAAGGTTACCAGATTAGATAATGGTTTTTGAAAACTATTTTCAAAAAGGTTTTAAAAGGAATTATTTTCAAAAATAAAGTTTATTTTGAAAAACATAATCCCCAAAAAGCCATATATCTATCTTTTCAGTTCTCCATTTTAAATCTTTTTCTTTCATTCCAGCATGTCTGGGAATCTGAACTTTTCAGAGGGTGTGCCAATACCGGGCTGGTTCAGGAGGTACTTAGAGGCTAGGGCCAACAATGAAGGCCCAGCAGATATTCCTCCTCCAGCTGCACCGATTCCTCCTCCTCCGCCCCCTCCTCGTGCAATTGCTTTTTCAAAGATCTGTAAAGATTTTAGGGCCATGGGTGGAAAGGATTTCAAGGGAACTGAATCATTCGTAGAAGCGAGGAACTGGCTCCAAGAAACTGAGGATCTGTTTGTTATTTTCGAGGTGGACGATAGGCAGAAGGTACAATTGGCGGTATGGTTTCTCAAGGACGAAGCTTCCTGTTGGTGGGAAGTCACTAACGCCGAGAGGTTGGTTGAAACATGGATGAATTTTAGAACAAGGTTTGAGACGAAATTCCTCTCGCAAGATGAATGAAGTCTACAACTGGAAAAGTTCTTATCTCTTAAGCAAGGAAGTACGACGGTCAAGGAATACGTCAACCAGTTCAACTAACTGGCTAGGTTCAGACTAGATTTAGTCAACACCCAGCATAAAAAGGCTCTCCGCTTTGTTAAAGGATTGAACGTGCCACTGCACAGCCTAGCCATGACCCATGTACCTATGGGAGCGACTTACGAGAGATTGGTGGGTATGGCACTACTGCACGAGGAAGACAACAGCAAGAAAGAGGCAAAGAAGGAAGAACCACAGAACAAGAAAGCATGGCCCAAAAAGGAAACACAAAAGAAAGGTGAAAAGTCTGAAGATAAGAAGGAAAAAAAGTGCTTTAACTGTGGAAGCTCGACTCATCTGAACAAGGATTGCAGAAAAAGAAAGGGCACATGCTTCAACTGTGGTGAGATGGGACACTTCACTAGGGACTGTCCGAAGAAACGAGGGCAAGGGCAGAGGGCAGGACCAACTTATGGAAGGCAGGCGAACACTCTCGAGGATAGTGGATAGGATAGAAATAGGAAAACTTTCTGTAGGAGGAGTAATTTCTTTATCTGATTTTTGAGTTAAAACTCTTTTCTGATTCTGGCATTTCGATTCTGTAATCGATACTCTGCACTTGAATACTAGTATTGTTTCTGATTCCGCTGTAGACTTAGACCCATAAGGGTTATGACTCATCTAAGCGTGGTAAGTTGAGTATCTGTGTTGAGTGTTAAGTTGACTATGACGCATACATTCTAGGTTTTTATCATGCTTAGTTTCCTAAGAATCATTTAGTAATCTGATCTGTACCGGTAATCTGTAAATATCTGAATATTTCTGATAAGGTTGAGATTTCCAGTTTTGACATTGTCTAAAGAGGGTAATCCTCTGGGTGTCAATCTGATGTTGATTTCGGTCTTCGGGGTTGATACTTAGGGGAATTTGTCTCTCAACCAAGGTCTAACGGAAACCAAGTTTTTGTTTATCTGCACTCGCTCCCATCACTCGACTGTATCCTATCAATTGAGTCTTCGACCTATAGATAGGAATCCTATGGATGTAAACATGTGTTTGAGACATTTTATGTTTGATGATTGCAAGTGGATGCAAGTGGTAGCTAGTGGTTGCTGTGGATTCATATACACACACTAGGCACTAGATCGGCTCGAAAACACTCTCATACTGCATATGGATGTGTGAGCATTTTCAATTTCTGTAGATGCAAAATGATTGACTCATCACATGGATGTTGCATATGAATGAATGGTTGTCACTCATATAAGAATAATATGTATCAAATAGGAAAATTGCATACATGTTGGACTCATGACACTGACATAGTTCGCATTAAGGAGGTCAACTGAATCAGTGGACCGCCAGATCTTTGCATTAGATAAGGAACATATACACACACTTTTGCATATGTTCATACAACATTAGAAGTATTCTAAGGACAATGGATGCTTGTGGATGATGGTTGAGTAGATGGATGATTGGATGGTAGGACACATTCTTATTAACTTGAAGATTTCGGGGACGAAATCCTTTAAGGAAGGGAGAATGTAACACCACGTATTTTCTGTGAACGTATAAGTAACAAATCAGAGAATAATTAATTTTTAAAATAATAATCAAGGGAAACGGGTTGCGCCATTGTGTTCGTCTCGAAATTGTACTTGAAAACGAGTCCGAGTTTTCGAAAAACGGAGTCTGTATGACCAAGTTAAGACCCTCCGAAGTTTCAGGAATTTAAATAAAATAAAACAGCTCGAAAATAAAGCCAGAAATTCGAAATTCAATCTCAGGTAAGGCTGGCGGTAAAATTCCCGCCCATATACCCAGGTCGACTGGGGAGTCGACTCCCCCCAACCAGGTCGACTGGGGAGTCGACCTCCCCATGACCAGGTCGACTGGGGAGTCGACCTGGGGGTCGACCTGCTCCCGAAACCCAGTTTTTGAACCTGGTTCATTCTGATGTATCCGGTCTCGTTTTCTATCTAGATTCGTCCGCCTAATCCTATATAAACAGCCCCCTAGCCTCATTTTCTCTACACAATTTCATTCTGTCTATATTCTGCCTCTGTTCTAATTAAAAATAAAAATGGTGTCGCTACTCTGCTGGAATCAAAACTTGGATTGATGCATCTTCTTCCAACCTGAATAGAATTAAAAGCTAAATCAAATCTCAAATCAAAGTTTAGAGCTACAACAACAATTAAAGAGGTGTAATTCAACATTTCTGCATCAACAACAGTTTATTATCCTTTCTTAAAACCACGAAAGGAAAGTACAGTTATTTTCCGATATAAACTTTAATTATGGTTTTGGCATGATTATAAATCTGAATCTGAGGTTATGTATATTCTTATCTGTCAGATCTGTTTTTTTGTGTGACTATTCTGTACCTCTTTCTTCTTTTTGTTCTATAGCCAGGCTACTACGAGCTTGCGCCGAATCTCATAAGAGATTAACGCACAAACGCTAAATTTTGGGACAAATAATGAATAATCCATAATTGGACATGAAACTGTTGCCTATGAGACTATTGCCTATGACTATAATTCACGCCTATGAGACTATTGCCTATGACTATGATTCATGACTATGAGACTATTGCCTATGACATTGAATAGGAAACTATTGTAATTAGTCACCCATGACTATTGTGGTTAGTTGCCCATAACTATTGTAGTTAGTTTCTTATGCCTATTCCCTTAATGATGTTAGATCTCATATTTAGTATGTAACTTTGCTAGTTTATTCCCATTCACTGTTATATACATCGAGCCTAGAGGGGCCATTATCATTGTATTTGGTTCATTATTGCATGCCTATTCTTTCTTGTGTTTATCCCCTATTCCTTTTGCTTGGGCCATTTCATGAGTATTTAGAGAACTTGTGGAAACATGTTATATGGGGATTGGGCGTAGCTTAATTAAGTTAATTTGGCATAGCAAATATGTTGGCATAATCTGAATTGGATATAATAGAGAATGATTTACATGTGTATTAGTCCTGGACATAAATGGTAAACTAGAATATTAAATCTAGTTTTGACCTGAACTGTAAATGGGAATATTAAGGCTAAAATTTGGGGCATATATTGTATTATGAATTATGACCTTGATTTGGGCATGTAAGTTTAGGCTAAATTTATAATTAGGCAAGATATGTCAATGAAACTTTAAGGAATTATTAAATCTATTATATTGCCTAATCCGCTAGTTCTGTTATATTGCCTAAACTGCTAATTAGATTGAATTGCCTAATCTGCTAATTATGTTAAAATTGCCTTATCTGCTAGACCTGCTAAATCGCCTAATCTGCAAGATCTGTTATCTGTTTAGTCTGTTGAATGGCGTAATCTGTTGGAACTGAAATGCTGAAATTTGAAGTATGTAAATCTGTAGGCTCGATTTAAAATTGAGCAAAACTTGTTAATAGAATCTTGAATAATCTGCTGTAACTTTTACAGAAGTTAATTTGTTAAATTAGCATGATTAGTCTGATACTAGCATAGTCTGTGAACGAATGCATTGGCTAAACATGAAACATGGCTAACTCGAGGTTAGAATGAGTTTGCAGCGTAATCCTCTCGGGAACTGCCCGGCACATCCAGTGGCCGCAAACAATAGGTTCTAATGTGAGAAGTTAGTCATAACGTGCTTGAAACCCGAGGTTAGACTCAGTTTGCGGAAGAAACCTGCACGGAACCAACCGGCCTAACCAGTGGCCGCAAACTGTCAGTCTAATGTGAGAGGTCTGCACGTTAATTTTTAATTGATACAAATATGAGATAAATATGATGTCTAAAATGTGTTGGGTGGGTAGGATTAAACCAATTGGACTAATGAATTTAACAAGCCTGTTTCGTGAATCTGTAGGCCCAATTACAAAGTTAGACAAATCTGTTAAATCCGTATATCTGATCCATTAGTCTGAAACTTGTCTGATCTGTGAACTAGTTGATCTGAACTCTGTATGTCTGAACTTGTAAACAAGTTAATCTGAAATCTGTTAGTCTGGGGACACAAGGTTAGGAGGGAAATTACTTGTGTCTGTTGTTTGGGACCCATATTAGTCAGTAACCCTTTCTGGTATCAAACTTTGACCCAACTGTAGGTAGGGTCAGGGCACGCTTACTGAACTAATTATAAGGGGTTCATTCTGATAATGGCGAGGGTTGTTGATGGTGCGTTCCAACCGGGTCATGTGCGTGCATGGATCCCGGTCTGCCTCTGAGGATGCAAGACGCCATGACATCTGTAAATAGGTCTGTGCCAATTGGTTGTCACTTTAGGGAGTGTTACACCCTACTGTGGGGCCGACATAGGGTATTTATGTATTAGGGAGCCGATCGTTTGGGGTAGGGTTTTAGGGTACACTTAGTTCTATATGTTTCTGTTGGTACCGTCTGTTCTGTTGGGTGGTAACACCCGTCTTTTTCTGCGTGGTACCGTCTGTTCGGGTGGTAAAGGCCCATTTACTAGTGTACACCTAATTCTACATTCCATTTCCGTAGGGATTAATCTGTTTCTGTTTCTGTACCTTCTGTTCGGGTGGTAAAGGCCCATTATTAGCATTCTGTTTCTGTTGGGGTGGTAAATGCCCATTACTAGCATTCTCTTCTGTGGAAATTATTTTGTTCCCATTTCTGTTTCAATTTAGACATTGGGGTGACACCTAATCCTGTTATACTAGTATTAGTGCAGAGAAATGAAAAGTAATATTATTCTGTTTCTTCTGTTTAACCTAAGTACATCTGCTGCTCCTGTTACTGTTATCTCTTATCCAGCTTATTTTCATGTCAAAATTATTATTATCTGTTCATATGCTGAAAGTCACTGGACTTGCCGGACTTTATGTCTGACCTGGCTTGTTTTCGCCCCTTTTTCTTCCGTTCCCCCCCCCCCCCACCCCGGTCTTCCAAGGAGGGAATACTTTAGCTTGATCCGGATTTCTTTTGCTTGAAGTACTTAGAGTGCTTAAAGTATGGCTTGACTCCTTATGGCAGCTTCTGTGGGGATTATGATTTTACAGTTTTGTACTCTGATGATTTTCTGAACAAGACTGATATTTATGTACTTGAGTTTTTGGTAAAGATGTAACCAAATTGATTTCTGTTTTCCACTGTAATAAAGTTATAATTTCTCTAGTATTGTTTATCTGTCTTGTAAATTTCTGTTCTGTCTACTAAAACGCTCCACCAAAGTTAAGGCATTCCCTTTGTGAGTGACCTTAATGGAGGTGTGGTGTTACACTCTGAGAATTTGAATATCTTTGAGAACCGAATTCCAGCACTCCCAAACAATCCAAATCATCATTCAAAGTATATTTTGAGGATAATTGAGTGAATGTATATGAAAAGTGAGTGAGATTGAGTGAATATCTTGTTGTATTTTCATCTAGATCATCAAACAAAGTGATATAAAGTGGACGTAGGCTCTTTAACGCCGAACCACTATAAATCTTGTGTCTCTTTTCTGTTTTTGATCTCATTTTATCGTATTTTTAGTCAATTTGGGTGTTAGAACCACTTTTTGGTCTAACAGTAATATCCCAATATGTCCCCGTATTCAATCGTATGCAAATCGCGATTTAGGCTTAAGTCTGAAATTGACCAAGGTTCATCAAAAGAAAATAAATAGGGGAAGTTAGAATTTTGCATAAAAATAAGATCAGAGAGAAAAGCATCATCACAGGCATGAAGATTACAACTTGATAATAATATCAACATGAATCAAGAAAATTGATTTACAACAGGTTGAATAGATCATGAACTTAACGTGAGAAAAGATATACAAGTCTCAAAACTCAAGATTCAAGAAGCAACAGAAATAGGTCTGAATCGATAAACATACTTAAATCCAATTCCACTTTATTCCATGGACATATTATAATTAAATATTTAAATCTAAAAGCAACTAGAACTTACAGATCGCGAATTGAGAAATTAAGATGCAGAAATTGATTCTAGAAAGCAGTCGTTGAACGTTGAATCTCAATTTGATTGAAAATTCCCAATTTGCGTATCTTGCGTTGCTTGAAGAAGAAGGTAGGAGAACTCTTTAGATTTGATTAATTTTTATTTGAATCTTTGAAGAAGAAGAAGAAGTCATGTCCATCAAGAATTTGTGCAGCATAAGGTTAGAGAAGAATGGTGTGAGAAGGAATGGGGATTAGGTGGGTTTATATATGATTAGGCGAACGAATCTAGACTGAAAACAAGACCAGAAACATCAGAATGAACCCAGGTTCAAAAAAGGGTTTCAGCACCAGGTCGACCCCAGGTCGACCATAGGGTCGACCTGGCCCCTGGGAGGTCGACCATAGTGTCGACTCCCTGGTCGACCTGGTACTGGGCGGGAAAATTCCCGCCCAGTCTGCGCTGGGGTTTGAATTCGAATTTCAAATTCGAATTTCGAGCTGTTTTTGATTTTGGAAATTTCTGAAACTTCGGAGGGTCATATCTCCCTCATATGTACTCCGTTTTTGAAAATCTCAGACTCGATTTCATGCAGAATTCCGAGACGAACGTAATGGCGCAACCCGTTTTCCCTGATTCTTATTTTAAAATTTAATTCTGCCTTGATTTATGATCTTAATATGTTATTAAAATACAGGGTATTACACCATTTGTTTTGTTTTTGTTATTCTCTTCAATTCCATGACTCTACCTTTGATGCTTTGGTACCACTGTTTCAGTAACGGCCTAGATGCTAGAGCATCTGCTTTTTTATTACTCTGGTATTAACTTGGTGTTTTTATTATCTTGGAATGCTTTTATATACTTGCCCTCTTATCTTGCTTTCGACACTAAGCTAATTGATCATCATTTGTTGGCGTTGACACCATACCTTCATTTCCTTTTCCTCTTTCTTTTTCAACATTATTGTCATGGTTGTTCCTTTCTAAACCCGTTGTTATCGGTGTTGGTGTTGTTGGCTTTCTCTCTATTTGTTTTGGTACTAGTTTCATAGCTTTCATCCCATATCATACGTGCTGCGGAGTATTACTTCCATGCTTTTCCCTTTATATCTCTGGTGGTGCTTCTCGGCTTTGTCCTGAACCCCTTTTTCTATTGGTGTAGGCTTGACACCCTCGTGCTTCAATAATAAATGAACTCTTCTTAGGCCTCCACTCTAGTGCTGATTCCACTAGTTTCCCTTTTAATGTCTTAGAGTATCGATCTTGCTGCTCCTAAGGCTTTCTCTGCTTGGTTCTGTCTTCATCGCCTCAGGCCCTCTGTTTTTCTAGTTTCAAGGCTTCCATCTATTTATATTTGGCCGATGAAAATTTTGGTGTTAACAATTAGCCCTTGGTATACAAAGGCTTTTATTCTTTAAGACAAAAATCCCATGATTCCTACATTGCTTTATCTGTAACTCAAGAAGCATTAGAGAAATTTTTTTCTTTAATTTCATACACTTCCTAATATGGATACAAGAGATAACCTTGAATTTTCTTAGATTGAAGTATTGAAGTTTAAACACCAAAATTAAGAATTTCTAATGAGTTTAAATAGACAACATACTAATTCAATAATGTATCTATGTAGATCCTTATACTGAAAGTTCTAAGACTTAAGATTTTCAATTAACAGGAGTAGGAAACTCGAACTCTTGTTCAGGTATTCAGTTATCAAGAGTTGATCTTTTGAAAATGTGGAGAAGCAAATCCAAAATCCAAACTCAGATACTTGTAATAGAATAATACAAAACTAAAAGCTTAGATTTGGTCATTTATAATTTGGGGACTAGAATTCCATCTTTTGAGAAACATGATGTGTTAATGAAAGTAATATGACTTGCATAACATCTAATATTTCAATTATAATGTGTCTAGCATTGCTAAAACTGATAGTAGTGAAATTAGAAGTAATATAAGTTTAGAAGAACCTCTTGTGTGAGGTGTTAGGAAACCACAACCCTCGTTAGAATGTTTCAAATATAAGACCTGAAGTATCATCCCGATTATTGACCTAAGCATCTTCATTTTGGAGCAAAGGTGGTAGGCCTGAACTCTATATGTGATCATGACATTAGGGACCTAGAAATTCTTTTTGAAATAACGAGGAAAAAGTCTAAAGTTATGACTTGAGTATGTGTGATAGAATTCCTTCCAGCAATAATAGAAGACTAATACCCAAATACTTGGATGAAATAGAAAATCATAAATACACATCTGAAATTAATAGAAACTCCGAGACTCACACTCGGGTAAAATAAGAAATCATAAATTCACATCTGAAATTAGCAGAAACCCTGAGACTCATACTTAGGTAAATAGAAATATGAAATTCATATCTGAACAAAATGGAAATCTCGAGACTCATGCTTGGGCATATAGAAATCAGAAATCCACATCTGAAATTAATAGAAACTCGGAGACTCACACTTGAGTAAACTAGGAAATCAGAAATTCACATCTGAAATTATCAGAAACCCCAAGGCTCATACTAGGGCAAAAAGAAATCAGAAATTCTCATCTGAATGAAATGGAAATCCGAAGACTCATGTTTGGGCAAATAGAAATCAAAAATCCACACCTGAAATTAATAGAAACCCCGAGGCTCATACTTGGGTAAAATAGAGATCAGAAATTCATATATGAACATAATAGAAATCCCAAGACTCATGCTCGGGTAAATAAGAAACTAGAAATCAACATCTGAACTATATCGTGATTAGTGTTTACTAGCAAATTCCAGAATCATAAAAGACCATAATATTAGGCAACCAAAATATCAGTGAAAGTGAAGAAACAAAAATAAATTATGTGTGGGTTCATCGGAGGTCCGTTCAGAGAAAGACATGGAGAAAGAGCCTTATATATATCCCAAGAAATGATTTCTCAGATGCATATGTAAAGGATTGCTTTTGGAATAAATTAATCTTATTCTGAGCCAATAAGGCGCTCGACTAAAGTTTCGTTCAGTCTTCTAGCCATTGGGTATCTAACGTCTAGACTTATTCCTAATCTATAGGATATGCAGATGAATGATAACTCTCTAAGAGAGTGACACCGATCCCTTTATACAGGATGATGTATGCATTATAACTAGCCCTAGTTAGGGGGCGATTCCACTAGCTAGAGATGCAAGTATTTATCCCTACTTAGAGGGAGACTCCATCGTAGGATATGTAAGTAATGTAGCCCTACTTAAAGGCAACTCCATCATAGGATATGTAAGTAATGTAGCCCTACTTAAAGGTGACTCCATCGTAGGAGATGTAATTTTGTGGCTTCTCTTCTTGGAAGCTTTGTTTGAAGTTGTTTCTTTCTCTAAAAGATTTGTTTGATGTTGCTTCTCTCTATGGAAGCTTTGTTTGATGTTGCTTCTCTCGTAGAAGCTTTGTTTATCTTGCCTTTTCTTCTAAAGGCTTTATTTATTCGCCTTTTCCTCCAAAGGCTGATTGATTCGCCTTTTCTTCCAAAGGTTTTTTTGATTCGCCTTTTCTTCCAAAGGCTTTATGATTCACCCTTTCATCAAAAGGTTTTATTGATTCACCCTTTCTTTTAAAGGTTTTTTGGATATCTTTCATCAAGCGTATGCTCCATTCCTTTCACAGAAGTACTTAAATATGTCAAAATAACATGTTTAATAAAGATAGTCGATGAAGTTTTAAGATAAAGGAGATAAGATTTTCAGGAATCTTATTTAATCCAAGTAACAATCGGCATACAATCATTTCTTTGCAGCGTATTTATCTAAGCAGCCTCCATCGAAACTTGTTGTAACACCCCACCACCGCTAGGTTCACTCACAAAGGGAATGCACTAATTTTGGAGGAGCGTTATCAAGGTAAACAATCACAGAATTATTACAAGACAGAACATAAATAAAACAGCGGAAGAATCAAAAGATAAATTTCATTACTTTCAAAAAGAGTCAAAACCTTTTACATCCAAAATACCGAATAGCCAAAGTCATTATTTTCCATTACAACAAATTCTATCTTGCATAAACAAAGAAGCATAATCTTAAAATAACAAAAGTAGCTTAATTCCCCAAAGGTAGCAGAAATGCAGCCATAGCATAGCTCAAGATCAAACCGTACATGAGCCGAATCGAAAGCAAGCGAAATCCAAGCTAAGTGCTAGAGTTTCCTCCCTGAGAACCTGAGGGGGAAATGGAAGAAAAAGGGGCAAAAGAAAATGGGTCAGTCATAAAGACTGGTAAGTCCAAGTGACTTTCAGCATAAAAACAGGAAAAAGTAACACGACATGTATAAACTGAAAGTAAACATAAGGATGCTGTCAAGATGGGCAAGATATACTAAGATAACATGATAATTCAAGTATAGGTCAAGTATAGCATCGCATGTTCAAGGTTCGCTGCACCAACTGTACTATTATCCCAAACCCATGTCTTATATTAATCATGAAATGATCCCTTGGCCCAATATCATGAAATGACGCATTATTAGGCCCAACGGAACGATCCGCTAATCGATCGACTCCCTACAAGTCCTAGCTCGTTGTGTGTCTATGTCATACGGCCCTATAACAAATGTAGTCACCTGTACTAGGTCCACCATTGGGTGTACCAAGCCCTATGGTGCCAACCACCGACACGAATCAAGCATGCACAAATAAACCTACTGATGCCCAATGCCTGCTTTTTCAACTCCGGACCACGTGCACGACCATAGCCCGCCTAAACCTGCACTGGCGCACCAACACAGCCGTCGTTCTGGTCGCTTACAATCAGCCCAGTAATCGTGCCCCACCCTGCCTAGTTCCAGGGTACCGTGATACATTTAGTGGGTTACTGCTGAAATGGACCGTGCAACTAGGGTTTCCGTCCAATAGGTTAAGTGTTTCCATTTAAATTCGTGACTTAACCCTTATCAGACTAGCATGTCAAGTTGGTTAAGTGTTGTCATTCAAGTTCGTGACTTAACCCTACAATTCACGTGTCAAGTTGGTTAGGTGTTGTCGTTCAAGTTCATGACCTAACCCTACCAATCATGTTTCAAGTTGGTTAAGTGTTTTCTTTCATGTTCATGACTTAACCCTATCATGTGGCATTAATTCATTAATGCACCTCAACCTATCACATCAGATCTGTTGTTGTGGTCACTGGATATGCCGGGTGGTTCCGGGCAGATTTACACCACAACTCGGTCTGACCTCGGGTTTCAAGCGTGATACGACCAACTACCCATATTGGATCCTATTGTTTGTAGTAACTGGATTTGCTAGGCGGTTCCAGGCAGAATTACACTGCAAAATCAACCCAACCTCGAGTTGGCCATTTTCAAGTTCATTCTAGTGTCGTGCCTATGTTCAAATTTCATATCAAGTTTATGTCAAGTTTCAAGGCAAGTTTTATATCCATATCCAGATTCAAGTTATAACAATGTTCATGTTTCAATTTATGCCTATTTTCTAGTTCATGATTCATGTTCATAACCAATTCATGTTTTGCCTAATCTACCCAAATCGTATTCCCATCGCACGTAAACGTGAATCGATCTATACTACAAGTAAATCCAAATCCCGAAATAAAGGGAATAACATTAAAACTATGATAGGCAAAAGGGACAAGCATAAAGCGATAAAAGGGATTACAAGACTAGCATGATATAACTTGAGATAATTGGTTATAACATCACTGGCATATAGAAAATAATAGGATTTCAAATCTAGCAAAATAAGGCGATAGTCATGATAAAAATTGACATAAAAGAATAGGCATGCAAAAGCAAGCCAAATACAAGGATAATGGATCAATGGTTTTGGTGTACATAATAGCGAATAAACTAAGCATGTCACACCCTAGGTATGAGATCCAACAAAATGCCAAATTCGATGTACAACATGGTTTTCAACTATAGTGTTATGAACAATCAACTATAATAGTCAATTAACCACAATAGTCATAGTCATAGTGAATCATAAGCGATTAATCACAATAGTCATGGATAATTATCCAAAATAGTTCTAGGCAACTACCCTAAATAGTCATAGGCAATTAACTGTAGTAGTTTCAAAGTCATGGTCATAGACAATAGTCTTATGTTCATAATCATAGGCAATAATTCTCATAGTCATGAGTCATAGATGATTAGCCACAATTGTCCTTGTTATAGTCATAGGCAATAGTCTTATGTTCACAGTCATAGGCATAGGCATAGTCATATGTTCATAGTCATAGGCGTAGGCATTGTCTTATGTCCACAGTCATAGTCTTAGGCCATTAACAATAGTTTCAATGTCATAGGCATGATAATGTTTGATCTACAACGTGAATAGGCCCAAACTAATTTCAAAGCAATATTCCCACAAAGTCAAGATCCAAGATGAACAAGAATAGATACGAATCGTACATAGATCCAATTCCAATTTATAACATGTCCATATTAAGTTTATCGTTTTTATCTAATAGTAACTTGAACTTACAGATCATGGTCTAAGAAATTGAGATTCAGAAGTTGAATCCATAAACTAGTCGTCGAATTGCTGAATCGTTGAATCTTGATTTGATTGTAAAAGCAAATCCCCAAATATGCAATTCCTAGCCGTAGTCTTCAAGAAATAGTCTTCGCGTTTTAATTTAATTTATCTTAATTTAATTTAGAGGAAGAAGAAGAAGCCATGTTCACCAAGAGTTTGTGCAGCATAAGGTTAGAGAAGAATGGTGTAAAGAAAATGAGGCTAGGAGGCTGTTTATACAGGATTAGGCAGACGAATCTGGACAGAAAACGAGATCAGATACATCAGAATGCATCAGGTTCGAAAACTGGGTTCGGGAGGCAGGTCGACCCCCAGGTCGACACTATGGTCGACCTGGTCCTTGGGAGGTCGACACTATGGTCGACCCCCAGGTCGACCTGGTCCATGGGCAGGAATTTTCCCGCCCAGCTTGTTCTGGGGTTTGAATTCGAATTTCGAATTCGAATTTCGAGCTGTTTTTGATTTTGAAAATTCCTGAAACTTCGGAGGGTCATATCTCCCTCATACGGACTCCGATTCTCGCAAACTCGGACTCTTTTCCAAGCAGAATTTCGAGACGAACGCAATGCCGCAACCTGTTTCCCCTGATTCTTATTTTAAAATTTAATTCTGCCTTGATTTATGGTTTTAACATGTTATTAAAATTCGGGTTGTTACATTCTCCCCTTCTTAAAGGATTTCGTCCCCGAAATCTTCAAGTTAAGAAGAATGCATCCTATCATCCAATCAACCATCTACTCAACCATCATCCACAAGCAACCATTGTCCTTAAACGATTTCTAATGTTATATGAACATATGCAGAAAGTGTGTGTATATGTTCCTTATCTAATGCAGATGATCAGGCCTGGTTGATCTTCTTAATGCAAAATATGTTTAGTGCCATGAATCCAACATGTATGCAAATAGTCCTAGTCACTTAAACACTATATGTGTGCACAAACATCAATCCATATGCAACATTCACATGATAACACATTCAATTTCATCCATAAACAAGTATAAACACTCATGCATATGCAATATGAAAATGTGTCTGAGCCGATCTAGTGCCTAATGTGTGTTATTCAACCACGAGCAACCACTTGCGCCACTTGCAACCATTAGCAAACATCAACCATAACATGTTTCAATCACATGTTTACATCCAAAAGGGTTCTCCCTAAGGTTCTCAAGACAGGATTGAGAAGATAAGCAAGATAAAACAAAGCATCTAGGAGAAGAAGTTAAAGATGTACCCCAGAAGGTCCTTCTTGCGGGGCTTGCCCTTGCTTCTTAGGGCAGTTCTTGCTGATATGTCCAGTATCACCACACTGAAAGCATGCTCCCATCTTCATCTTCTTCTTTCTACAATCCTGGACTATATGCCCCTCAATACCACAGAAGTGGCATTTATCTTTTCTCACATGTCTTGTTATCATCATTGTTGTTGTTGTTCTTGCCTCCTTTCTTGGAGTCTACCTTCTTGTTTTGAGACTCATTCGCCTTGACCACCTTCTTGCCATTCTTGTCTTCTTCATTTAAGAGTGCCATGTCCACTAACTTTTCGTAAGTAGCCCCCATAGGTATGTGGGTCATAGCAAAGCTGTGAAGCGGCTCATTTAATCCCTTGACAAAATAGAGAGCCTTCTTATGAGGGGTATTCACTAAGTCCATTCCAAATCGGGCTAGCTGATTGAATTGATTAACGTACTTCTTAACAGTCATACTTCCTTGCTTAAGAGTTAAGAACTTTTCCAGCTATAAACTTCGTTCAGCTTGCGAGAGGAATTTCGTCTCAAACCTTATTCTGAAATCCATCCATGTTTCGACCGACCTCTCGGCGTTAGTGACTTCCCACCAATAGGAAGCTTCGTCTTTGAGCAACCATACCGCAACTGTACCTTCTGCCTATCTTCCACCTCGAAGATAAAGAACAGATCCTCAGTTTCTTTGAGCCAGTTCCTCGCTTCTACAAATGATTCAGTTCCCTTGAAATCCTTTCCACCCATGGCCCTAAAATCTTTACAGATCTTTGAGAAAGCAATTGCACGAGGAGGGGGCGGAGGAGGAGGAATCACTGCAGCTGGAGGAGGAATATCTGCCGGGCCTTCATCGTTGGCCCTAGCCTCTAAGTACCTCCTGAACCAACCAGGTGTTGGCACGCCCTCTGGAAAATTAAGATTCCCAGACATGCTGAAATGAAAAAGAAGAGATTCAAAACGAGGGAACAAAGGATAGTGCTAATGGCTTTTGGGGAATAGCCTTTTAATAAAACAAGACTTTTCTTGAAAAATTCTTCTTTGTAAATGGGTTTGAAAATAGTTTTAGAAGGTTTTTACAAGCTTTTGCCCAGTCGGGTAACCTTCTGCTCTGACGCCAAATGTAACACCCCACCTCCGCTAGGGTCACTCACAAAGGGAATGCACTAGTTTTGGAGGAGCGTTATCAAGGTAAACAATCACAGAATTATTACAAGACAGAACATTAATAAAACAGCGGAAGAATCAAAAGCTAAATTTCATTACTTTCAAAAAGAGTCAAAACCTTTTACATCCAAAGTACCGAATAGCCAAAGTCGTTATTTTCCATTACAACAAATTCTATCTTGCATAAACAAAGAAGCATAATCTTAAAATAACAAAAGTAGCTTAATTCCCCAAAGGTAGCAGAAATGCAACCATAGCATAGCTCAAGATCAAACCGTACATGAGTTGAACCGAAAGCAAGCGAAATCCAAGCTAAGTGCTAGAGTTTCCTCCCTGAGAACCTGGGGGGAACGGAAGAAAAAGAGGCGAAAGAAAACGGGTCAGTCAAAAAGACCGGAAAGTCAAAGTAACTTTCAGCATAAAAACAGGTAAAAGTAACACGACATGTATAAACTAAAAGTAAACATAAGGATGCTGTCAAGATGGGCAAGATATACTAAGATAACATGATAATTCAAGTATAGGTCAAGTATAGCATCGCATGTTCAAGGTTCGCTGCACCAATTGTACTATTATCCCAAACCCATGTCTTATATTAATCGTGAAATGATCCCTTGGCCCAATATCATGAAATGACGCATTATTAGGCCCAACGGAATGATCCACTAACCGATCGACTCCCTACAAGTTCTAGCTCGTTGTGTGTCTGTGTCATACGGCCCTATCACGAATGTAGTCACCTGTGCTAAGTCCACCATAGGGTGTATCAAGCCCTAGGGTACCAACCACCGACACGAATCAAGCATGCACAGATAAACCTAATGATGCCCAATGCCTGCTTTTTCAAATCCGGACCACGTGCACGACCATAGCCCGCCTGAACCTACACTGGCGCACCAACACAGCCGTCGTTCTGGTCGCTTACAATCAACCCAGTAATCGTGCCCCACCCTGCCTAGTTCCAGGGTACCGTGATGCATCTAGTGGGTTACTGCTGAAATGGACCGCGTAACTAGGGTTTCTATCCAATAGGTTAAGTGTTGTCATTTAAATTCGTGACTTAACCCTTATCAATCTAGCATGTCAAGTTGGTTAAGTGTTGTCATTCAAGTTTGTGACTTAACCCTACAATTCACGTGTCAAGTTGGTTAGGTGTTGTCGTTCAAGTTCATGACCTAACCCTACCAATCATGTTTCAAGTTGGTTAAGTGTTGTCTTTCATGTTCATGAATTAACCCTATCATGTGGCATTAATTCATTAATGCACCACAACCTCTCACATCAGTCCTATTGTTGTGGTCACTGGATATGTCGGGCGGTTCCGGGCAGATTTACACCACAACTCGGTCTGACCTCGTGTTTCAAGCACGATATGACCAACTACCCACATTGGATCCTATTGTTTGCAGTAACTGGATTTGTCAGGCGGTTCCAGGCAGAATTACAGTGCAAACTCAACCCAACCTCGAGTTGGCCATTTTCAAGTTCATTCTAGTGTCATGCCCATGTTCAAATTTCATATCAAGTTTGTGTCAAGTTTCAAGGCAAGTTTTATATCCATATCTGGATTCAAGTTATAACAATGTTCATGTTTCAATTTATGCCTATTATCTAGTGCATGATTCATGTTCATAACCAATTCATGTTTTGCCTAATCTACCCAAATCATATTCCTATCGCACGTAAACGTGAATTGATCTATACTACAAGTAAATCCAAATCCTGAAATAAAGGGAATAACATAAAAACTATGATAAGAAAAATGGACGAGCATAAAGCGAAAAAGGGATTACAAGACTAGCATGATATAACTTGAGATAATTGGTTACAACATCACTGGCATATAGAAAATAATAGGATTTCAAATCTAGCAAAATAAGGCGATAGTCATGATAAAAATTGACATAAAAGAATAGGCAAGCAAAAGCAAGCCAAATACAAGGATAATGGATCGATGGTTTTGGTGTACATAATAGCGAATAAACTAAGCATGTCACACCCTAGGTATGAGATCCAACAAAATGCCAAATTCGGTGTACAACATGGTTTTCAACTATAGTGTTATGAACAATCAACTATAATAGTCGATTAACCACAATAGTCATAGTCATTGCGAATCATAAGAGATTAATCACAATAGTCATGGATAATTATCCAAAATAGTTCTAGGCAACTACCCTAAATAGTCATAGGCAATTAACTGTAATAGTTTCAAAGTCATGGTCATATACAATAGTCTTATGTTCATGATCATAGGCAATAATTCTCATAGTCATGAGTCATAGGTGATTAGCCACAATTGTCCTTGTCATAGTCATAGGCAATAGTCTTATGTTCACAGTCATAGGCATAGGCATAGTCTTATGTTCACAATCATAGGCCTAGGCATAGTCTTATGTCCACAGTCATAGTCTTAGGCCATTAACAATAGTTTCAATGTCATAGGCATGATAATGTTTGATCTACAATGTGAATAGGCCCAAACTAAATTCAAAGCAATATTCCCATAAAGTCAAGATCCAAGATGAATAAGAATAGATACGAATCATACATAGATCCAAATCCAATTTATAACATGTCCATATTAAGTTTATAGTTTTTATCTAAAAGTAACTTGAACTTACAGATCGTGGTCTAAGAAATTGAGATGCAGAAGTTGAATCTATAAACTAGTCGTTGAATTGCTGAATCGTTGAATCTTGATTTGATTGTACAAGCAAGTCCCCAAATATGCAATTCCTAGCCGTAGTCTTCAAGAAATAGTCTTCGCGTTTTAATTTAATTTATCTTAATTTAATTTAGAGGAAGAAGAAGAAGCCATGTTCATCAAGATTTTGTTGAGCATAAGGTTAGGGAAGAATGGTGTAAAGAGAATGAGGCTAGGAGGCTGTTTATATAGGATTAGGCAGACGAATCAAGACAGAAAACGAGATCAGATACATCAGAATGCATCAGGTTCGAAAACTGGGTTCGGGAGGCAGGTCGACACTATGGTCGACCTGGTCCCTGGGAGGTCAACACTATGGTCGACCACCAGGTTGACCTGGTCCATGGGCGGGAATTTCCCCACCCAGCCTATTCTGGGGTTTGAATTCGAATTTCAAATTCGAATTTCGAGCTGTTTTTGATTCTGAAAATTCCTGAAACTTCGGAGGGTCATATCTCCCTCATACGAACTCTGATCTCGCAAACTCAGACTCGTTCCCAAGTAGAATTTCGAGACGAACGCAATGGCGCAACCCGTTTCCCCTGATTCTTATTTTAAAATTTAATCCTGCCTTGATTTATGGTTTTAACATGTTATTAAAATTCAGATTTTTACACTTGTCATGCAATTATTCATGTAGTGCGTTCTTTGCATGCTCCCTTTTGAGCTTTCTCCCCTCCCATAGGACAAGATATGTAACATACCGTAAAATTCATAAGTATTAATAAATAAATGAAAACAAATAATTAAATTATATGGCTGGAAAATGAGATTTTGTTGCTTTAGAAATTTGGCTACAAAACTCTTTTATTTGGATTCTTGGCGAAATTCTGAATCGTTTTCGTATATAATATAACGGTTAATGTATGAAGGATTTATGAACAAATGAATTTAGACAGTGTACGCAGAATATATATATACATATATATGTCAATATTTTATATATTGTCTAAATTATAAATTTAAAATAAAAGAGGGAAATTCAAAATTTGAATTTTGAGATAAGATTTAGGGGACAACATATATTGGATATATGGAAAAGAACAAAGCGAATTAAGAACATAATTAATAAAATAATCAGCTCAGCAACGCAGCGAAATTGGGCTTTCCCGCCCCGAAGTGGTCGACCGCTCCCCCTTAAGGGGTGTAAACTGCTAGTGGTCGACCGTTAGGCGGCTGGAAGGCCCAATCAGCCTACGTGGACAAGGGTTTTCTAAGAGTTTATATTTATATGGATGGCTTGTATTAATTTTAATTAATCTGACGACTCACGCTCACACGGGTAAACAAAGAGAATAGGGTGAAGTTTTCTTCACTTCTCTAACTCTATTCTAAATCTCTCTATTTCAATTTATATAAGTGTAGGATTTCGGAATTTTGCATAAACATATTTGTATAAGGCTCTAATTGTATGCTTATTATATGTATATTATTAGGAGGACAATGCTTGCTTGAACGTTAAGAATTGTTGCAGATCTTGCAATTCTACCACATTTCGGCATAATTTGTTAATGGAATCTAGTTGTGCTTACTCATGTTTTATAGTTTGTCATATAAATTGATATGCCTAGGAAGATTTGGATACTCGATAATATGAACGTGAAAACCCCCAAATCTTCTATCTTGTAATTACATATGAAATTGCCTTGATGAATTAGGTTTGTGGAATTGTGGTTTTTATATTGGATTAAAAGTAAATATGAGTGTTGTACTATTATTTATATTTTATGTGATTCAACTTTATTATCATTAGATTGTATCTTAAAACGGTTTGGATTTGAATGTTTCATGATTTGAATTAGGTATGGATCCTATGTTGGATCTAAATGCATTCACAATTGAAATAAGTCAAAGGTAAACATTTTTAGGTGCATAACACCAAACCAGGTGAATTGGGTGAAATATGAATTATAAACATACATATATAGGTGTATGTAATGCTCTATTTTACTTCAATATTGAAATCACTTCTACATGCCTAGGATACAAGTTGTAATCGTTGTGTATGTATGTTTTCCATTCACTGCTATTTGGATATGTTCATTATGCCATCATCTCTATGTTGTAGTTGTAAAAATATGGAAAATCTAACTTGTATGCATTAAATTGGATAAATTGACAATTTGATACCTCGTTAGAACGTTTCCCCGTTTATACGAATATTTACGTCAATTAGGCGATATTATTATTTTACTTATATAAACATAATGAACGTACATAACGTTGTATTAACGTAATAAATGCAATTAATTTGGAATTCGAATTTGAAATGTCCCCTTAACAAATATACATATATTTGTTTGCTTATGTGCGCATATATATAAAATGGCTTAAATATATAAATAAGTGACACATAGACATGAGCTTAGTTGCCTTTTTGATAGAAGCCTGCCCGGAACCGACCAGCAAATCCATCAACCACAAGTAAGCCCAACTAATGTGATATGTCTAGGTTCCATGGCCCATTCATAAACTTAGTACACTAGACATGAGGTTAAACCGACTTGTAGTAGAAGCTTTCCCAAACCGACCGGCATATCCAGCATTTACAGGTATACAGTTTAATGTGAGAGGTCCAGTGTGTATATATATATATAACTATATATATAAGTCTTATGTGTGAAAACATATAGGTTTACTACGCCTTGAGAAGGTCTTAAGTGGCTGACTAACCTTTTTATATAGTCTGGGTCTTAAGTGGTTAGGACTAGGATCTCTCCAAAGTTTATTCCTTGGAGACGAACCAAAGTCATGGGACCCACCCTTATTAGAATTAAGGTAGGACTTTGGGTTCTCCTCCATTAAAAGTGGTTGGCTATAAAACGGTAACGGAGTAGGGTAGTTCATAGGGATGTCCACTTCCTCTGGAGGCTTGTAAGGGCTTAACTAGGGACAAATTGGTAATTGAAAAAGTATATGGCCATTGCATGCTCACTAGCTGTCTAACGGAAGTCTTCAGCGACATAGGTGTCCTACCGGGTAATATCAGTTAAGTAGTAACGTTCGCAATACTACTTCCCATATTACAAATGAGAGAATAGACTTATGAACGTTGACGTACTAGGATGGGGTCTGAAAGGGCTAAGGGTCTTCCTCATGGTTATAAGAGATCACAAGAATCCACCTTTAACAGGGCTATAAGTGACCGAGAATGCCACCTCGTTGGGTCTTTACCCTATAACCACTAATGGGCGATTGACTTGGATATCCCCCCATTGATTATAAATTCGGTGTTTGTTCTGTGCTGCGTAGACATACCTTGACATATGTAACCTGCTAAAAATATAGGTTATGAACATTAAGTAACACTATATTTTAGTCACACAGAATTTTATGTTCTGACCCCCTTTCCATGACATCCAACAGGTCAGTAGATGGGGTAAAACCATGGATGAAGTCGTAGGTTAACCAATGTAACTGCGAGTATTTCTGTGGTTTTGAAATAAATGGTACATCTTATTTTTGGTAATATATTTTCTCTTTCTACTATATGAGATTTCCGTTCAAAGTATATGTTACTATTATCTATGCAAATGTATCCTTACAGGAACCAACAACCCGTTTAGGATGTATCTAAGTTTTGATAGGCCTTTTCTGAGTTGAAACTTAGGCCCATTCCGAGCAGGTTGTTACATTTGGTATCAGAGCATAGATTACCTGATTATAAGGTAACTATACATATGAGAGGCATATTTGTGATTTGAAAAAGATTTTTCAAACTATATATACAAAATATATATTTAATCCAATAAGCATATGCATATATACTAGGCATCTTTATCGTTTTCAGCATTAAATACTATCTCAGGAGTATCCACTAAGGGATTTCTCCTTTTCTTTTAAGATAGTAGAATGGCTGAAAATCAAAATGAGCAGGTTAACATGGCAAGGCCCAGATACTTGCCTGAAAGGTTCCAACAATACCTCAGTACTGTGGAGTAGGTCCCGGTCGCAAATCCTGCCTTAGCAGCTCCTGCCGTTGAAGTGGCCTTTGAACTTTCCCGCTTTTCTAAGACCTTTACGAGTCTTGGAGGGAAATCGTTTTTTGGAAAGGAAGGCTTTGCTAGTGCACAATCTTAGGTTATGGATTATGAAAGAATCTTTGAGGCTACAACCTGGCCCGATAAAGTAAAAAGAAGGTTAGCGGTGGCTTGCCATTTGAAGGTTGAATCATTAGAGTGGTGGAACTTAATATCAATGGAGAACGGAGGCCGAATCTTTAGGTGGACCGAGTTCAAGGCCCGATTTGAAGAAAAGTTTTTACCCCAGGCCGAAATGACTATTCAGCTAGAGAAGTTCATACACCTCAAGCAAGGAAGCTTGAGTCTATAAGAATATGTATCCAAATTCATTGAGTTATGTAAGTTTGGGAGAGGGTTGGTAGACACTCCCATGAACAAATCCCTTAGCTTTGTCAAGGGACTGAACTCCCCATTGAAGGAGACCTTCTTAGCCCAAGTCACTTTTGGGGAAACTTTCGAGACTCTAGTTGAGACATCTACTCTCTGTGCAGATGAAAATGCAAAGGAGGATAAAGAGGGAGAGAAAGGAGAAGGTTCCAGTAAAAATAAGAAGGAGTGGTGGAAGAACAAGAAAAAGAACAAATTCAAAAAGGACGCAAAGACTTGTACGAGGTGCAACCGCATAAGGCCAAGGAGTTTAGGACCTCGTTGGCGAAAAAGGAATTTAAGGGTAAATGTTACAACTGCCACGAAGGACACATGTCCAAAGACTGCTCAAAGTCCAAAGTTGCCAAGAGTGGCCAGAACTATGCAATTAAAACAATCCCAGTTCAAAGCCTACGACCAAGAGACCAAAGGCAGCCCGCACTCAAAGGTATAATCTCTATTTCAGGAAATTCAACATACAGCTTGTTTGATTTCAGAGCGACCCATTGTTTTATCTCCAAGTGATTAGTAAATCTGTTGGACCTTTCAATATCTATTTCGGATAGTCTGATAGAGGTGGCCAAACCTATCGGAGGATCTAAGTATCTTGAAATGTGTAATGGCGCGTTTTGTTAGCTGTCGAATAATTAATTTGTTTAATTATTAAATATCGATTGGGCGATATCGATGACTTGAATTAAATAATATTGAATATTTAATTAAAATAAATAATATAATAATATATTATAATGTTGAAATAATCGGAAATCACCGAATTCACAATACTGTGTGAATTGGATCAGCTAAAATATTTAATTCAGTTTAGAATTGAATTTGAATAACGAATCGATTTAATAATCGACGTTAAAACGTATTAATTATATTATAATAAAAATAGAGCGCGTAACGACGCGACAGTTCATTATTTGGCGATTTAGACTTCAAGTGGATGTACAGGGTTCGTTTTAAATCGGATTGCTGTGAAACAAGAAACGTGTGGAGCTGGTGGAGTATATCTTTCTAGTGGAAGAGAGAGATCGGGATTTCGTCGTGTGGATTTTGAGTTACGTCCAAATCAAAATATCAGAAATGCAGCGCCCTGACCATAACGATTTAATTATATTTTAAATAGGGATTTAAATAGGAATCGAGCGTCGATATAACTCTGACAAGGTAATATCGAGTTGTAAATATATACAGGAATAGTCTAGAGTTGTACGGCATTACACTGTGAATACAGACGATAATAATTAATTTTAAATATTTAATTTAATTATATTTATATATATTTATATATTTAAATAGGCTATTTAGAGCGTTAAAAATAGCCACTTTTGCATACGAAGTCGGAATTCGACGAAATCAGTTTTGTTGGATCCGCAATTTCAAATAGTTGTTAGATTCCAAGTTTCGTGATTTTTAGAGTCACTGTGTGACCGTAGGGATTTTTAGAGTGGAAAATAGACAGTATTTCGACAGTTAAAAATACCCTGTGTGAGCATACGGAGCCAGAATTCGACGAAACCAGTTTCGTTGGGACCGTAATGTCGAGTTCTAACTACATGTCCAGTTTGGTGATTTTTGGGTATCGTACGTAGTCGTAGAGATTTTTAAGGACCGCAAACAAGTATTTAATCGAGAAAATAAAGTAAATAAAACCAAAATAAAATATCCCAATATTTTCTTGGGTAATTGGAGGGCCACGCAGCACCTCTTCTCAACCATAATTTCTACCTACCCTTATACAATATATATACACACGTTATGAACAACACAGCAAACATTTTTCCACAAAGAAAAATCCAAAACAAAATCCACAAATCTCCATAAATCCTGAAACTAAACTCGTTGAATCCAGCGTCCGAAGAGCTTCGCATGGATGCTATCCATGTTAGGTGCGACGGGGATTTCTTGAGTTTGAATTCGACACAATGAACCTAGGGTTCACGGTTCCGAACACTTCGAGCTGAAAATCGCGAGTTGGAGGTGATAATTGTGTTCAGGAGATTAACTAGCACCTAGTCAAAGCTTTTGAGGGGAAACCGTGACCTTTTCCGTCGATGCCATCGCTGGGAACGGCGGATTCGTGACACTCAGATGGCCATCGAGCTGAGAGAAAAGTACATGGAGAAAAAGAGGAGAAGAAGAGAAGATTTGTGGTGGTATTCTCGTTGAGGTCGGTGGAGAGGTGGACGATGTAGTGGCGGTCAACGGTGGCCATTTTCGTTGTTTTTGGGTTTACTGGAGAAATCGTGGTTTGAAGGAGAAGAGGAGTAAAGGGAGCGGACGGGTTTTAAAGCAGATGGGCTTGGGAGATTTGAAGTGGGTCGGTTTTGTTGTGGTGAGGCCCATTTAGTTTTATAATTAAGTTAACTATAAATTTAAATATCATATCAACTTGTAACGTAAATATCTTGGTCATACGAAGTCAGATCGACGAGCCGTAAGTTGCGTTGGGACTGTATGGACGAGAGCTCCACAATGGAACTGGCCGCAAGTCAATTGGAGCTAGTTACAATTTATGGCGAAATAAATGGTCCATCGAAATCAAATAACGCAAACCGTTATTTACGGCTAACGCGCAAATGTGAGTAAATCTCACAAACTCTAAATAGTTCTATTTTTACAGTGTATTCTTAGAACTGCTAGATATGGTCTGTTTGACTATATGTTGACTGTTTGATTGAACTGCTAGTCAGTTATTAGAGATTTTTTATATATATTTACGTATATATATATATATATATATATATATAAAAGCCGTCAAATAGTTATATGTTGATTCTGTTTATCAGAATATTATACTGTTGTTGTCTAACATCTGTGATGCAGGGAAACAGGTTGGAGGAATCCAACTGGATTCCTCAACAGTTATTTTTACTGTGATTTATATATTGTGACATATAATGTGATGTATATAATCCGTTGTGATTATGCGTGTTTGGACAAATATTCACCGTTGTTAGATGATGTGTTAAAAACCATAAGTAAACCAAAGCGAGTTAGTCGAGTTAAACAAAGTAACTGGTTAGGTTAACCAAAGTAAGTTAGTTAAGTTAAACTAAGCGATAAATCGATGTGAATTAGCTAAGTTAAATTAAGTGGTTAATCGAAGTAAATTAGTTAAGTTAACTAAGTGGTTAATCGAAGTGAATTAGTTGAGTTAAACTAAGTGAATCGGTTAGAGTTAATCAACGTGAATTAGCTAAGTTAAACTAAGTGGATTTGTTCAGTTAATCAAGACGAGTTAACCAGTTAGGTTAAACCAGTAGAGTTAACTAGTTGAGTTAACCAGTTAGAGTTAACCAATTAGGTTAAACCAGTTGAGTTGACCAGTTAGAGTTAACCAGTTAGGTTAAACCAGTTGAGTTGACCAGCTAGAGTTAACTAGTTAGAGTTAATCTGTTAGAGTTAACCAGTTGAGTTAACCAGTTAGAGTTGACCTGTTAGAGTTGACCAGTTAGAGTTGACCAGTTAGAGTTGATCAGTTAGAGTTATCCAAGTAGAGTTAATCGAGTAGAGTTGTCGAATATCACTTATCCGAAGTAGAGTTATCGAATATGGTGTATTCGAGAGAAGAGTTATCGAATATAGTTTATTCGAGTGGAGAAATCAAATGTTATTCATTTGAGAAGAGTTATTGAATATAGTTTATTCGAGTGGAGAAATCAAATGTGATTCATTTGAGAAGAGTTATCGAATATTATTTATTCGAAGAGTAGTTATCGAATATTGGTTATTCGAAGTTAGTTAATCCGAAGGAGTTAATCGAAGGGTTAATCCGAAGGAGCTAGTCGAAGAGTTATTCGAAGTTAGTTAATCCAAAGGAGTTATTCGAAGTTAGTTAATCCGAAGGAGTTAGTCGAAGAGTTATTCGAAGTTAGTTAATCCAAAGGAGTTATTCGAAGTTAGTTAATCCGAAGGAGTTAATCGAAGAGTTAATCCGAAGGAGTTAGTCGAAGAGTTAATCCAAAGGAGTTATTCGAAGTTAGTTAATCCAAAGGAGTTAGTCGAAGAGTTAATCGAATATAGTTATTCGAAAGAAGGTGTTAATCGAATATTGTTATTCGAGTAAAGTTAAAAGAGTTAATCGAATTTAATTATTCGAAATGAGTTATTCGAATTAGATATTTGAATAGAGTTAAACACATTAGAGTTATTCGAATTAGTTATTCGAATAGAGTTAAACACATTAGAGTTATTCGAATTAGTTATTCGAATAGAGTTAAACACGTAAGAGTTAATTGAATATTAGTTATTCAATTTGAGTTAATCGAATGTAGTTATTCGAGAAGAGTTAAATCGAATTTAGTTATTCGAAAAGAGTTAATCAATTTGAGTTAAGTTAATCGATTTGAATTAAGTTGAATCGAAATGGAGTAAATCGATTTGAATTAAGTTAATCGAGTTAGAGTAAATCGAATATTAGTTATTCGAAGGTAAGTTATTCGAATTAGTTATTCGAAGGGGTTAATCAATTAAGTTATTCGAATGAGTTATTCGAAGGAGTAAATCAAATTTAGTTAATCGATTAGAGTTGAGTTAATCGATTTGGGTTAAGTTAAGTTATCGAGTTAAGATTTATCGAGTTAAGTAATCGAGTTAAGTAATCGAGTTGAGATAATCGAGTTAAGAAAATCAAGTTGAGTTAATCGAATAAGTTATTCGATAAGAGTAAATCCATTTAAGTTAAATCGGATGTTAGTTATTCGATAAGAATTGACACACTTAAGAAAATCGAATATTTGTTATTCGATAAGAGTTAATGAAATAGAGCCAACCAAGAAGAGTTATTCGAATATTAGTTATTCGATAGGAGTTAATCGAAATAGAGTTTATCGAATATAAGTTATTAAAAAGGGAGAGTTAATCGAATAGAGATTACTCGAAAGAGAGTTATACGTCGAATTCGATTATATCAAATTCGGGAAAGTACTATTTACCTTCCGGGTTGTAAATCAAGGTATAGTTATAATCAAACGTTTTCATATGAGAAGTGGATTCTTAACCTGAATCCGAGTATTTGCGTAAACAGATGATTGGACAAAGTGAGTGACGAGCTTCATCTATTTCACAGTAAAGGACGTTGTTAAATTAAGGTCTGAGAGGTAATTATATCCCAACTTGATTGACTTCAGAATTGACAAAGGAATAGTTGTGGTTCGATAGAAAAGGTTGATTTGAAATATAGTTAAGTAATAAGCGATTAATGGATTAAGCGTAACGATGTTTTATACAACGTTCATTGGAAATCCGTAAATGAGTTTTGGAAACGTTTTCCAAATATAGTCAGATATGTTTTCTAAACATAGAAGATGAAATGTTTTCATGATAAGAATTTAAGAATTAAGTTAAGCAAATTCAGAAACTGACTGGAGAGGGTAAGTTGAACGGTTTTCTAAGTGACGATCTGATGTTGGTTTCGACCTTCCGGATTGATACTAAGAGAATTATTCTCATACTAGTTACAGTTAGGGACTGATAGTTGCGAAATAATAGTGATGTGAAAATAAGCTATGGAAATGTTTTCCAATGATTAATAACATATATTTTCTAATTATATGAAATAAGGAAATATGAACATATGATGATTGATCGATCGAATTTCCATTTGGAAATAAGATCGTTGTTTGTACACCGACATGTTTTCATTTGATAGTTGAATCACAGACTATCAAAGTTTTTACCATTTTTAGTTGTTAATATGGAGAGACCGGTTGGATTATTATCCAAAGAACCACTCTGTATTGGCATAAGCGTTGCGAGCAATATCTGCCAAAGATAAATTGAAGACGGAGTAAAGTGCAAGGGATGTTGTATAAGTCTTAGATAACAGTGACTAAGATGGATATACTGAATAATGCCTTCGGTTTTTCCAGTCCCAGGGCAACGTATATGGAAGAAGGTCTGACAGAGTATATCCAATGGATCGCGTAAGTTGATATGTTCAAACGTATTCACGTTTGGTGGCGGAGGAATTCGTTTCTCTTAGCTATATACCCGTGTTATTTTTGGATAAGTCAATTTGTGATTTGGCGGGTATGACGATGTGGCATTCAAAGTGAATGGTGATCAGATGTTCTGAAGATAGACGTAGCTTCTAGCCTCACACCGGGAAGTAACAAAAGTTGGGCTAGGCAGCATGGCTAGTTGGGTCATCCCCAAGCAGGGTGTATTGTCACCGATCTAGAGAATATTCATATTTATACTTCTTTTTGATTCTGTATCTTCGGATGACGGTTTGATGGCCTATAACCGTGGTGGCAATATATTCGCGACACTCAAGCTAAATGAGTGAGCGGTCATGTGTGGCCGGGTTGCAAGACGTTCTTGTTGAACCCTGAGTGTATCACCTCTAGAGTACACTATTCAGAAGGTGCTCCCATACCTTGTCTGTTGGAATCCATTCTCCGATAAGCGCCCTGCGGTTTATGATTTTATACTATGTATGTAGAACGTGAGATGCAAGCGTTTCTGCTAGATTGATACCTATTTGTACTTAGACATTATTATAATATCACAATGATATTGCTTGTCAAAGTTGTTTAGATACTCATAAGGAAAAACCCGTTCCGTATTCACGGCGTGGTCTTATGAGATATCATATACCTGTTCAATTGTTTTAAATTGTTTTACTCATACCAGTCCCATGACTGACCCGGAGTTTACTTTGTTGTTTTCCCTAAACTCTTGGGTGCCTAAATTTGTACGGGCAGTCAAGTAGTCGGGATTTACAGATATACTTGGAGAGCTTGGAGCAGGAGACTTCAAGATTCTATAGCTATAGTTATTTCCGCTGTGTTGTAAGTGTTGTACTCTGATAAGTGCTATTGTATATATATAACTGTTTACTTCAAAGTTATGTTATATATTATATGTTATTCGTTCCGCTGTGAGATTCGTGTTACTCTGATGATTTTGATGTTCTTCTTCTTCTTCTATTCTATTAGTTCTATCTTTTCTTTCTCACCTTCTAAATTCTTTCACTAACGTCTCGGAATTTCCGACTCTCGAGGAGTCAGAAATTTCCAGCCGTTACAGTTGGTATCAGAGCTTAAGTTTAGAATTACTTGGCTCTGTGGCGTGACTCGGTAGAGATAGGGTTAGTAATACCCTAGACTGAGATTGAGTGTATATATACGAGTGCGTATTTGTATTTGATATAAAAATGGTTTTATATTGTGGAGATTCATTGGTTGAGTTGTTTATAAGTTCTGGTCGATCAGTTTGATCCACTGTATCGGTAGGAGTTAATAAACACTCAAATACGATGGGTCGTCACGATATGTTTTGAAAGAGGGTAAGTGAATTTAACTTTACCCAAAGTATATTTTGATATAGATATATATATATATATCAAAATTATAATATATTGGATATATGGGTTGTTATTATAATCGAGTAAGATTACAAATTAAATGGTTATATATATAACCAATCAGAATTCCTATAAGTAAAATACGTGGAATCAGTTGAATTAAAATCTGAAATTAAATCAGAATTGGAATTAAAATAAGGAAATTTTAAGTTCCTGGGAGATTTTGAAAATGTTTTTCAATTAGAAATAAATATAGTATCTAACTCACCTGGATGACGGGAAAATAATTCCGAGGATGGATCGATACATCGTCGGTGTAATTTTCGAGTTTCTAAGTGGCGAATTACTACCAATGGTTTTGTTTTCAAATGGTGTTGAGGAAAACAAGTTGTTTAGAAATTCAAAAGTTTTGAATTGGTATTAGGATTTGAAATTGATTTGAAATAAATCCCAGGAATTTAAATCTTGAAATTTAAAATTTAACTTGTTAAGTTGAATGAATCAAGATGGTAAAAACAAAGAGTAAATTAAAATTTAACTTGAACCAAGTTAAATAAATCGGGATTCGGTTAGAGAATAATCTGGATTGGAATTAAGTTGATGGGTTAAGAGTTTGAATAGAATTTGACTTGGATAGAACCAAGTGGTTGAGTTGAAGATTGGATAGAGAAGACCTTGGTATATGTTGGGTTGATACAGTTGAAAGTGATAAGGTTGATATGCCCGACAAAAAGGTACAAGTTTATTTTTGATATAAGCATGAGATTTATGAGCCGAATCGGCAAGCCGCTTGGCTATTTGATTTTCTTTTGGGTTGGAGATGGCCTAGAGAGGCGAGTTGTGGTTTTACCGATAGGGCTGTACAAAGGAGGTTATGGCAAAATTTTCCGAAAATTTAAAGTGTTAGAAAATTTTCAGAATTTTTGAAAATTTTAATTAGTCGGAAGAATAAATATTTCAGTCGATATTAAGTGGTTCGGTTGAAATCAGAAATAAGGGGTAAACCAATCTTAGTAGTTCCAATATATAGGGTAAACCTCTAACTTAGCAATTTCGAGGACGAAATTATTTTAAGGGGGGAAGTCTGTAATGGCGCGTTTTGTTAGCGTCGAATAACTAATTTGTTTAATTATTAAATATCGATTCGGCGATATCGATGACTTGAATTAAATAATATTGAATATTTAATTAAAATAAATAATATAATAATATATTATAATGTCGAAATAATCGGAAATCACCGAATTCACAATACTGTGTGAATTGGATCAGCTAAAATATTTAATTCAGTTTAGAATTGAATTTGAATAACGAATCGATTTAATAATCGACGTTAAAACGTATTAATTATATTATAATTAAAATAGAGCGCGTAACGACGCGACAGTTCGTTATTTGGCGATTTAGACTTCAAGTGGATGTACAGGGTTCGTTTTAAATCGGATTGCTGTGAAACAAGAAACGTGTGGAGCTGGTGGAGTATATCTTTCTAGTGGAAGAGAGAGATCGGGATTTCGTCGTGTGGATTTTGAGTTACGTCCAAATCAAAATATCAGAAATGCAGCGCCCTGACCATAACGATTTAATTATATTTTAAATAGGGATTTAAATAGGAATCGAGCGTCGATATAACTCTGACAAGGTAATATCGAGTTGTAAATATATACAGGAATAGTCTAGAGCTATACGGCATTACACTGTGAATACAAACGATAATAATTAATTTTAAATATTTAATTTAATTATATTTAAATATATTTATATATTTAAATAGGCTATTTAGTGCGTTAAAAATAGCCACTTTTGCATACGAAGTCGGAATTCGACGAAATCAGTTTTGTTGGATCCGCAATGTCAAATAGTTGTTAGATTCCAAGTTTCGTGATTTTTAGAGTCACTGTGTGACCGTAGGGATTTTTAGAGTGGAAAATAGACAGTATTTCGACAGTTAAAAATACGCTGTGTGAGCATACGGAGCCAGAATTCGACGAAACCAGTTTCGTTGGGACCGTAATGTCGAGTTCTAACTACATGTCCAGTTTGGTGATTTTTGGGTATCGTACGTAGTCGTAGAGATTTTTAAGGACCGCAAACAAGTATTTAATCGAGAAAATAAAGTAAATAAAACCAAAATAAAATATCCCAATATTTTCTTGGGTAATTGGAGGGCCACGCAGCACCTCTTCTCAACCATAATTTCTACCTACCCTTATACAATATATATACACACGTTATGAACAAAACAGCAAACATTTTTCCACAAAGAAAAATCCAAAACAAAATCCACAAATCTCCATAAATCCTGAAACTAAACTCGTTGAATCCAGCGTTCGAAGAGCTTCGCACGGATGCTATCCATGTTAGGTGCGACGGGGATTTCTCGAGTTTGAATTCGACACAGTGAACCTAGGGTTCACGGTTCCGAACACTTCGAGCTGAAAATCGCGAGTTGGAGGTGATAATTGTGTTCAGGAGATTAACTAGCACCTAGTCAAAGCTTTTGAGGGGAAACCGTGACCTTTTCCGTCGATGCCATCGCTGGGAACGGCGGATTCGCGACACTCAGATGGCCATCGAGTTGAGAGAAAAGTACATGGAGAAAAAGAGGAGAAGAAGAGAAGATTTGTGGTGGTATTCTCGTTGAGGTCGGTGGAGAGGTGGACGATGTAGTGGCGGTCAACGGTGGCCATTTTCGTTGTTTTTGGGTTTACTGGAGAAATCGTGGTTTGGAGGAGAAGAGGAGTAAAGGGAGCGGACGGGTTTTAATGCAGATGGGCTTGGGAGATTTGAAGTGGGCCGGATTTGTTGTGGTGAGGCCCATTTAGTTTTATAATTAAGTTAACTTTAAATTTAAATATCATATCAACTTGTAACGTAAATATCTTGGTCATACGAAGTCAGATCGACGAGCCGTAAGTTGCGTTGGGACCGTATGGACGAGAGCTCCACAATGGAACTAGCCGCAAGTCAATTGGAGCTAGTTACAATTTATGACGAAATAAATGGTCCATCGAAATCAAATAACGCAAACCGTTATTTACGGCTAACGCGCAAATGTGAGTAAATCTCACAAACTCTAAATAGTTCTATTTTTACAGTGTATTCTTAGAACTGCTAGATATGGTCTGTTTGACTGTATGTTGACTGTTTGATTGAACTGCTAGTCAGTTAGTAGAGATTTTATATATATATTTACGTATATATATATAAGCCGTCAAATAGTTATATGTTGATTCTGTTTATCAGAATATTATACTGTTGTTGTCTAACATCTGTGATGCAGGGAAACAGGTTGGAGGAATCCAACTGGATTCCTCAACAGTTATTTTTACTGTGATTTATATATTGTGACATATAATGTGATGTATATAATCCGTTGTGATTATGCGTGTTTGGACAAATATTCACCGTTGTTAGATGATGTGTTAAAAACCATAAGTTAACCAAAGCGAGTTAGTCGAGTTAAACAAAGTAACTGGTTAGGTTAACCAAAGTAAGTTAGTTAAGTTAAACTAAGCGATAAATCGATGTGAATTAGCTAAGTTAAATTAAGTGGTTAATCGAAGTAAATTAGTTAAGTTAACTAAGTGGTTAATGGAAGTGAATTAGTTGAGTTAAACTAAGTGAATCGGTTAGAGTTAATCAACGTGAATTAGCTAAGTTAAACTAAGTGGATTTGTTCAGTTAATCAAGACGAGTTAACCAGTTAGGTTAAACCAGTAGAGTTAACTAGTTGAGTTAACCAGTTAGAGTTAACCAGTTAGGTTAAACCAGTTGAGTTGACCAGTTAGAGTTAACCAGTTAGAGTTAACCAGTTAGGTTAAACCAGTTGAGTTGACCAGTTAGAGTTAACCAGTTAGAGTTAATCTGTTAGAGTTAACCAGTTGAGTTAACCAGTTAGAGTTGACCTGTTAGAGTTGACCAGTTAGAGTTGACCAGTTAGAGTTGATCAGTTAGAGTTATCCAAGTAGAGTTAATCGAGTAGAGTTGTCGAATATCACTTATCCGAAGTAGAGTTATCGAATATGGTGTATTCGAGAGAAGAGTTATCGAATATAGTTTATTCGAGTGGAGAAATCAAATGTTATTCATTTGAGAAGAGTTATCGAATATAGTTTATTCGTGTGGAGAAATCAAATGTGATTCATTTGAGAAGAGTTATCGAATATTATTTATTCGAAGAGTAGTTATCGAATATTGGTTATTCGAAGTTAGTTAATCCGAAGGAGTTAATCGAAGGGTTAATCCAAAGGAGCTAGTCGAAGAGTTATTCGAAGTTAGTTAATCCAAAGGAGTTATTCGAAGTTAGTTAATCCGAAGGAGTTAGTCGAAGAGTTATTCGAAGTTAGTTAATCCAAAGGAGTTATTCGAAGTTAGTTAATCCGAAGGAGTTAATCGAAGAGTTAATCCGAAGGAGTTAATCGAAGAGTTAATCCAAAGGAGTTATTCGAAGTTAGTTAATCCAAAGGAGTTAGTCGAAGAGTTAATCGAATATAGTTATTCGAAAGAAGGTGTTAATCGAATATTGTTATTCGAGTAAAGTTAAAAGAGTTAATCGAATTTAATTATTCGAAATGAGTTATTCGAATTAGATATTTGAATAGAGTTAAACACATTAGAGTTATTCGAATTAGTTATTCGAATAGAGTTAAACACATTAGAGTTATTCGAATTAGTTATTCGAATAGAGTTAAACACGTAAGAGTTAATTGAATATTAGTTATTCAATTTGAGTTAATCGAATGTAGTTATTCGAGAAGAGTTAAATCGAATTTAGTTATTCGAAAAGAGTTAATCAATTTGAGTTAAGTTAATCGATTTGAATTAAGTTGAATCGAAATGGAGTAAATCGATTTGAATTAAGTTAATCGAGATAGAGTAAATCGAATATTAGTTATTCGAAGGTAAGTTATTCGAATTAGTTATTCGAAGGGGTTAATCAATTAAGTTATTCGAATGAGTTATTCGAAGGAGTAAATCAAATTTAGTTAATCGATTAGAGTTGAGTTAATCGATTTGGGTTAAGTTAAGTTATCGAGTTAAGATTTATCGAGTTAAGTAATCGAGTTAAGTAATCGAGTTGAGATAATCGAGTTAAGAAAATCAAGTTGTGTTAATCGAATAAGTTATTCGATAAGAGTAAATCCATTTAAGTTAAATCGGATGTTAGTTATTCGATAAGAATTGTCACACTTAAGGAAATCGAATATTTGTTATTCGATAAGAGTTAATGAAATAGAGCCAACCAAGAAGAGTTATTCGAATATTAGTTATTCGATAGGAGTTAATCGAAATAGAGTTTATCGAATATAAGTTATTAAAAAGGGAGAGTTAATCGAATAGAGATTACTCGAAAGAGAGTTATACGTCGAATTCGATTATATCAAATTCAGGAAAGTACTATTTACCTTCCAGGTTTTAAATCAAGGTATAGTTATAATCAAACGTTTTCATATGAGAAGTGGATTCATAACCTGAATCCGAGTATTTGCGTAAACAGATGATTGGACAAAGTGAGTGACGAGCTTCATCTATTTCACAGTAAAGGACGTTGTTAAATTAAGGTCTGAGAGGTAATTATACCCCAACTTGATTGATTTCAGAATTGACAAAGGAATAGTTGTGGTTCGATAGAAAAGGTTGATTTGAAATATAGTTAAGTAATAAGCGATTAATGGATTAAGCGTAACGATGTTTTATACAACGTTCATTGGAAATCCGTAAATGAGTTTTGGAAACGTTTTCCAAATATAGTCAGATATGTTTTCTAAACATAGAAGATGAAATGTTTTCATGATAAGAATTTAAGAATTAAGTTAAGCAAATTCAGAAACTGACTGGAGAGGGTAAGTTGAACGGTTTTCTGAGTGACGATCTGATGTTGGTTTCGACCTTCCGGATTGATACTTAGAGAATTATTCTCATACTAGTTACAGTTAGGGACTGATAGTTGCGAAATAATAGTGATGTGAAAATAAGCTATGGAAATGTTTTCCAATGATTAATAACATATATTTTCTAATTATATGAAATAAGGAAATATGAACATATGATGATTGATCGATCGAATTTCCATTTGGAAATAAGATCGTTGTTTGTACACCGACATGTTTTCATTTGATAGTTGAATCACAGACTATCAAAGTTTTTGCCATTTTAACGTTGTTAATATGGAGAGACCGGTTGGATTATTATCCAAAGAACCACTCTGTATTGGCATAAGCATTGCGAGCAATATCTGCCAAAGATAAATTGAAGACGGAGTAAAGTGCAAGGGATGTTGTATAAGTCTTAGATAACAGTGACTAAGATGGATATACTGAATAGTGCCTTCGGTTTGTCCAGTCCCAGGGCAACGTATATGGAAGAAGGTCTGACAGAGTATATCCAATGGATCGCGTAAGTTGATCTGTTCAAACGTATTCACGTTTGGTGGCGGAGGAATTCGTTTCTCTTAGCTATATACCCGTGTTATTTTTGGATAAGTCAATTTGTGATTTGGCGGGTATGACGATGTGGCATTCAAAGTGAATGGTGATCAGATGTTCTGAAGATAGACGTAGCTTCTAGCCTCACACCGGGAAGTAACAAAAGTTGGGCTAGGCAGCATGGCTAGTTGGGTCATCCCCAAGCAGGGTGTATTGTCACCGATCTAGAGAATATTCATATTTATACTTCTTTTTGATTCTGTATCTTCGGATGACGGTTTGATGGCCTATAACCGTGGTGGCAATATATTCGCGACACTCAAGCTAAATGAGTGAGCGGTCATGTGTGGCCGGGTTGCAAGACGTTCTTGTTGAACCCTGAGTGTATCACCTCTAGAGTACACTATTCAGAAGGTGCTCCCATACCTTGTCTGTTGGAATCCATTCTCCGATAAGCGCCCTGCGGTTTATGATTTTATACTATGTATGTAGAACGTGAGATGCAAGCGTTTCTGCTAGATTGATACCTATTTGTACTTAGACATTATTATAATATCACAATGATATTGCTTGTCAAAGTTGTTTAGATACTCATAAGGAAAAACCCGTTCCGTATTCACGGCGTGGTCTTATGAGATATCATATACCTGTTCAATTGTTTTAAATTGTTTTACTCATACCAGTCCCATGACTGACCCGGAGTTTACTTTGTTGTTTTCCCTAAACTCTTGGGTGCCTAAATTTGTACGGGCAGTCAAGTAGTCGGGATTTACAGATATACTTGGAGAGCTTGGAGCAGGAGACTTCAAGATTCTATAGCTATAGTTATTTCCGCTGTGTTGTAAGTGTTGTACTCTGATAAGTGTTATTGTATATATATAACTGTTTACTTCAAAGTTATGTTATATATTATATGTTATTCGTTCCGCTGTGAGATTCGTGTTACTCTGATGATTCTGATGTTCTTCTTCTTCTTCTATTCTATTAGTTCTATCTTTTCTTTCTCACCTTCTAAATTCTTTCACTAACGTCTCGGAATTTCCGACTCTCGAGGAGTCGGAAATTTCCAGCCGTTACAAAATGTTATGTAAAGACCTAGTATAGGAGGTCGATAATGTCGAGTTCAATTGCGAAGCGTATGCATTGGATTTTATAGGGTATGACCTTGTCTTAGGTATAGACTAGACATCGTTCTATGGGGTCGTCCTAAATTGTGATAAGACACTCGTTCGTCTTACGGGCCGAGGAGGATACAACCAAAATATTCCTTGTAATATTAGAAACAAGGACAAAGCCTTATTATATTCCATATCTCTTAGTTCTCCGGGACCATCTTCGGTCCCCATAGTCCGTGACTTTTTGGATGTCTTTGAGGAAGTCACAGGACTTCCACCCTATAGGGAAATCTCCTTTTGTATTGACCTAGAGAAGGACACTAGACCTGTAGCACTTCCTTTGAGGCATATGGCGCTTAAGGAAAGAAGGGAGTTAAGACAAACATATTTTAGAGTTGTTACAAAAAGGTTTTATTCGTCGAAGTACCTCAGAATCGGGTGCACCTGTTGTATTTACCACCAAAGCAGATGAATCTTTGAGACTTTGTGTGGACTATAGGGAACTTAATAAATTGACCAAAAAGAACAGGTACCCTTTAACCAGAATCGATGAAATTTTTGACCACTTAAGAGGAGCCCGAGTATTTTCCCAACTAAACCTTGCTACTGGATTTCACCGGTTAAGAATTACGGAGGACGGCAAGAACAAAACTTCGTTTAAGATGCCAAATGGATTGTTCCAATGGGAACTTATGCCCTTCGGATTAACAAATGCACCCACTTTCTTTGTAGACCTCATGAGTAGAGTGTTTAGGGGTATTCTGAATAAAATTGTGGTGGTCTTCGTAGATGATATCCTTATATTATTGAAGGATCTTGAAGAGCATGAAAAACACTTGAGACAAGTGTTGGGGATATTAAGAAAGAACCAACTGAAAGAAAAATTCTCAAAGTGCCATTTCTGGAAGGAAGAAGTAAGATTTTTAGGACATATTGTGTCGATTAAAGTCTTGGTCATAGACCCCGAAAGATCAAGGTAATCAAGGAATGAAGGATATATCGAAATGCTACAGAGGTAAGAAGTTTCCTTGCATTGGTCGGATATTATAGGAAATTCATTAAAGACTTTGCAAAGATTGCTACTCCATTAACTCAATTGACAAGGAAGAATTTGGTGTTCACTTAGAATAATAAAAGTGATACAACCTTTAAGAAATTAAAGGAAGCATTAACTAGCACACCAGTCCTAACTATACCTGATGGTTCAAAATCATTTACCGATTACATTGACGCATATGGGACCGATTTAGAAGCAGTCCTTATGCAAGAAGGAAGAGTAGTTGCCTATATATGCTAGTAGATAACTCAAGGACCCAGAGAAGAAATATCCAGTGCATGACCTTGAGTAACCTGCAATAGTGTTCGCCCTTAAAATGTGGAGGCATTATCTCTTAGGGGAGAAGTTTGAACTATTTACGAACCATAAATCCCTTAAGTATTTACTTTCTCAATGTGTGACCTAAACTTGAGAAAACAAAGATGGATGGAATATATTGCCTCATTTGACTTTACGATTTAGTATACACCGGGCAAAGGCAATGTTGTGGCGGATGCTTTAAGTTGGAAACCTGCGACTTTAAATGCGATAACAGAATGGAAACAATTAGAGTTCCTCGCAAATTTGAATTTGCAACCCTCACCAAGCACTTCCAATGGTTTTCTTCGGGTTATGGTAACTAGACCTACCGTATGAGAAAGAGTCCAAAGCGCACAAGACATTGATAAAGAGTTAAGAGGAAGAAAGGAGAAAGTGGTAAAGAGAGAGACCTTTCCTCATTCGGTTAGGTATTCGATTAGCAATGATGGGAGTTTACTTTGGGATGGGAGACTTTACGTCCCTAAGGATGAAGGGTTGAAAAGAGAAATTTTATAAGAGTGCCATAGGTCAAAATTGACCATACACCCCAGTAGGGATAAAATGTTCAATGATATGAAAAGGAATCTCCATTGGGAAGGAATGAAGAGAGACGTAGCCAAGTTCATGGCTAAATGTTTAACATGCCAGAAAGTCAAGGCGGAGCAAGGGAAGCCCGGAGGACTGTTGTTACCTTTATAGATCCCCACGTGGAACTGGAAGCAAATTTCCATGGACTTTATAGATGGACTTCCTAGAAGCCAAAGTTCTAATGAGGCCATTTGGGTTATGGTAGATCGTTTAACAAAAAGCACCCATTTGATACTAGTCCAGAAGACAAGGATTGCAGCCTTGTTAGCCTAATTATATGTCCAAGAGATAGTCAGACTCCATGGTATTCCATCTAGTATCGTGAGTGATAGAGATCCCTTATTCACAAGCGAATTTTGGAGAAGCCTACAAGCAGCTTTGGGGACGACCCTTAATTTAAGCACGGTTTATCATCCGCGAAGGATAGACAAAGAGAGTAAACAGAATCTTAGAATACTTTCTCAGAGCTTGTATCATCGACTTTGGAGGAGTTTGGGAGTAGCACCTACCGCTTGTGGAGTTCAAGTATATTAAAAGTTTTCAAGCGATGATTGGTATGCCCTCTTTCAAAGCGTTGTACGGGAGGCCATGCAAATTGCCAACTTGTTGGTTGGAAACTACCGACAAGGTTATACTCAGACCAGACTTTGTCCATGAACCCATGGATAAGATATCATTGATTAGGCAGAGAATGAAGGTAGCCCAAAACCGCCAGAAATCATATGCCGATAAACGTATGAGGGAGTTAAAATTTAATGTTGGAGACTTGATGTTCCTGAAAGTTTCCCCTCTTAAGATTACTGTTCGGTTTGGAAAGACTGGGAAGTTGGATCCCAGGTTTATTGGACCTTTTAGTGTCATCGAAAAGATAGGATCTTTAGCCTATCGAGTGGATCTCCCAGAGCATCTATCGGGAATCCATAATGTTTTTCATGTATCTCATCTAAGGAAGAGCCTTCATGATTCTTCTATCAGACTCGAGCTTGATCAAATTGGGGACATAGACAAACTCGGGTTGGATTCTAGGGTGCCCTGTGCCACTACAAGGTTTATAGAGCACGAAATCAAGAGACTCCGCAACAAAACCGTTCACCTCATTCGAGTACAATGAGGAAATGATCTTGCGGAAAGCACATGGGAGATCAAGGACTAAAATGAGACATACTCACCCAGAGCTTTTCACAGGTAAAATTTTCCTCAAAATATCGTTTATGGATGCATCGTGATTGCTAGATTGGATGTTAGAAGACAAATGCGACACAATTGCACCAAGCACTCATGTAGAAATATATGCATATTTAGGTTGTTTGCATACATATTGCACCTACATGATAGATTAGAACTCTCTTTAGTGGCTCTGCAATTCATAATTAATACGAATCATGGATAATTACAAATATCATAGGTGTACACATGGATGTTTCGAACGAGATGTATTTTTCACCCCTTAATCAGATTTCGGGACGAAATCCAATTTATGTGGGCAAGAATGTAAAACCCTATAAAATTCATACGCATAAATAAATAAATAAAAATAAGCAATTAAATGACACAGCTAGAAAATGAGATTTTGCAAGTTTAGAAATTTGGCTACGAAACTCTTTTATTTGGATTCAAGGCGAAGTTCTGAATCGTTTTCATATATAATATGCTGAAAACGGTTAATGTATGAAGGAGTTATGAATAAATGAATTTGGATAGTGTACGCAGAATATATATATGTATAATTATGTGAATATTATATATATTGTCTAAATTATAAATTTAAAATGAAAGAGGGAAATTCAAATTTTGAATTTTGGGATAAGGTCTAGGGGACAACATATATTGGATATGTGGAAAAGAATGAAGCAAATAAAGGACGTACTTAATAAAATAAACAGCTCAGCAATGCAATGAAATTGGGCATTCCAGCCCCAAAAGGGTCGATCGCTCCCCCTTAAGGGGTGTCGACCACCGATCGACCGCTAGGCGGCCGGATGGACCAATTAGCCTAGGTGGACAAGGGTTTTCTAAGAGGTTATATTTATATAGAAGGTTTGGATTAATTTTAATTAATCCGACGGCTCACGCTCACACGAGCAAGTATAAATAACCCCTCATACCACACACTAGAAACCCTAATCATTCTACACCTCTGTCTCCATGCTGCTAAATTCCATAGAAAAGCAAAGAGAAAAAGGTGAATGTTTCTTCTACTTCTCTAACTCTATTCTAAATCTCTCTATTTCAATTTATATAAGTTTAGGATTTCGGAATTTAGCATAACATATGCTTATAAACTCTATTGTATGTTTTTTATATGTATATTGTTAGGCGGATAATCAGAGCTCGCTTGAATGTTAAGAATCGTTGCATATCTTGCAATTTTGCCACATCTTTGCCTAATTTATGAGTGGAATCTAGTTTTGCTTAAAGGCATATTCATGTTTTTAATAGTTTGTCATATGAATTGATATGCCTAGGAAGATTTGGATATTTGATAACATAAACGTGAAAACCCCCAAATCTTCTATCTTGTTGTTACGTATGAAATTGTAACGATGAATTGGGTCTCTGGAATTGTGGTTTTTGTATTGGATTAAAAGTAAATATGAGTGTTGTACTATTATTTATATTTTATGTAATTCACCTTTATTATCATTAGATTGTATCCTAAAACGGTTTGGTTTTGAATGTTTCATGGTTTGAATTGGGTATGGATCCTATGTTGGATCTAAAAGCATTCACAATTGAAATAAGTCAAAGGTAAACATTTTTAGGTAAATAACACCAGACCAGGTGAATTGGGTTAAATATGAATTATAAACATACATATGTCGGTGTATGTAACGCTCTATTTTAGTTTACTATTGAAATCATTTCTACATGCCTAGGACACAAGTTGTAATTGTTATGTATCTATGTTTTCCATTCACTGCTATAATATATGTTCATTATGCATCATGCCTATGTTGTAGCAGTAAAAATATGGGAAAATCTAACTTGTATGCCTCAAATTGGATAAATTGACTATTTGACACCTCTTTAGAACATTTCCCCATTTATACGAATGTTTACGTCAAATAGGCGATATTACTATTTTACTTATATAAACGTAATTAACGTTGTATTAACATAGTAGATGCGATTAAATTGGAGTTCGAATTTGAAATGTCCCTTTAACAAATATACATGTATATTTGTTTGCTTGTGTGTGACGTATATATATAGAATGGCTTAAATATATAAATAAGTAACACATAGACACGAGGTTAGTTGCCGATCGACAAATCCAGCAACCATAAGTAGGCCCAACTAATGTGAGATGTCAACATGCTATGGGTCATTCATAAACCTAGTACACTAGGCACGAGGTTAAACCAGCTTGTAGTAGAAGCCTGCCCCGAACCGACCGACATATCTAGCATTTACAGGTATACGGTATAATGTGAGAGGTCTAGTGTGTGTGTATATATAACTATATATATAAGTATGATGTATGAAAACATATAGGTTTACTACGCCTTGAGAAGGTCTTAAGTGGCTGACTCACCTTTTTATCTAGTTTGGGTCTTAAGTGGTTAGGACTAGGATCCCTCCGAAGGTTTTTTCCTTGGAGTGGAACCAAAGTCATAGGACCCACCCATATTAGAATTACGGTAGGTCTTTGGGTCCTCCTTCTTTAAAAGTGGTTATGCATAAAACAACCCGAAAATTTACAGTTTGAATTTACTGGTAAATTTTAGATATCGAAGTGATGAGTTGCAGCTAAAATAAATTTCTTTTGAAATAAAATAAAATAAAATAAAATAAAGAGTGATATAGTTTTTAAAACTAGTGTATAAAAATATTTAATTCGACATGAAATTGAAAATGTGACAGGAAGTCGTTTATCAAATTCTCGACCTTTCATCAACTAAAACTTATTAGAAAGGTCATGAAGCTCTCGTGCATGGTAACACACATTACGTAAAGTTAACATGGTTGTTAAGCATAAGTATATGTATTCATAAAATAAATTTAAAATAAGAAGCTTATCATGTAAGCTAAAAGATACAAATTTAAAATAAGAAGCTTATCATGTAAGCTAAAAGAAAACGAGAAAAAAAGAAAAAAGAAATAAAGACACATAATCCTCTTAGGTGTCCATGTGTAGAAACATCTTAGGACACCTAAGTAGGCATGTGTAATCATGTTATGGTTTGCATGAATGATAAAGGACAAGTATCCAAAACTAAATTACCAAACTAGCCTTGAAATTTTCTATATAAAGGGTGAAAGGGTTCATTTCATGGATTCAAAAATGAAAAACAAAAGTAAGATAAAGAGTAGAAGTTTGGGAGAAGCCTAGAGGGTAAATACAAGATCAAGGTACAAGTATAAGGGGAGAAAACCTATATATGTTCATGTATTCATTTCATATTTTGAAGAAAAGTTGTGAAAGTTACAAAGAAATGATAGAACCCGAATCAATGAAAATGACGTTTGGTATTTTGTGCATAACTTTTGCAATTCCTAATGAAATTTCAACCAATTTATCAATCTGGAAAGCTAATTCAAAGGGCTAAAACTTTTGGTTGTATGACTTTTTCTAATTCGATCGTTTGAGTACATGAAAACTGGACACAACGTCAAGTAAAAATCAGCTCGAAATGGACATGTTAAAAATGCCTTGTAATGCCGGAATCCCGGATCCCTTGACTTTAGACCAGCAAAGCCACAAATTCCCTCACTTCGCACTCAAAAACTTCGACTCCCTCTACAGCACGATTCCGATCCCCTCCTCCATCAAATTCGTATCTCCCAATGGGGTGCGAATTTGGCACCCTTCCGAGGGTGCGAGATTTCGCACCTCCCTCGGTGTGGTGCGAATTTCGCACCCCTCTAGGAGGTGCGAAATTCCACACCCCTTGGCGGGGTGCGAATTCTGCACTCCCTGGTGGCGTGTGAATTTCGCATCCCTCCAGGGGTGCCAAATTCCGCCTGGTGGCATGAGAATGCCGCACCCTTCCATGGAGTGCGAAATTCCGCATCCCATATGGGGTGCGAATCACGCACCCCTCCAGAAGGTGCGAAATTGCGCACCCCCCTGGTGGGGTGCGAAATTCTCACCCCTCGCTAGGGGGTGCGAATTTTAATGTAGGGATGCCTTGGTTTGGGTGTGAATTTAAGGGGTTGTGGTCCTCCTTTCCTACCTACTTCCACCTAACCTTCTTCCTATAAATACCCCAAGTCTTGGCCTTCATTGAGAGGCCTCTCCCTTTGAATTTTTGGACCTTGAGAGCTCCAAACACTCATTAATGGCTTCCAACACCTTCTCCATGGCTATTGGACATGGCATGAATAGTTGAAAGGAGGTTCACACATGTTCCACAGGTTGTTGGGCACTAGCACGCATAGTTACACCGTCTCTAGACCTCTTGGACATTAAAGCTTATTTCGCTCATAGTTGAGCAAGTCAACCCATCCCAAGGAAGAAGAAGAAGGATAATTTAGTCAAAGTCCGTCATACATACAACTTTGTACACAAATATTGTCAAGTTAATTGTAATCAGCAAAGATATGATGAATGAGAATTATAAAGTGGACGTACGCGTTAGTGCTGAACAACTATAAAAGTTGTGTCTCCCCGCATTTACATTATTTACTGCTCATTTGGATAACTGTACACACATACACATTAGGTGTTGGCATGCGACAATTTTGCTTGTTAACAATAATAGATCTTAGATAGTGCAACTATTACTCTATGTTGGTATCGAGCCAAGTAGACTACATCCTATTTGATGATGGGATGCAGACTGCAATAGGATAAAATATCCTAAATTGAGTGTGTAGATTGGATCCACTTTGATGAATATGATCCTAGTTTTTACAAAAGAATTTTTTATAAAACTTATTTGACTTAACTAAAAATATTGATTAGAGTCTATTTTGAAAATATTACTCTCTAGTACATTTTGATGGGTACTGCAACAAGGAGAGTACAACATAATTAATCAGTTGACTTTGATGAATATAATCGTTGAAGATATTATTTGAGATGTCTATTTTGAGAATATTACTCTGTAGTACATTTCAATGGATACCACAATATGGAGAATACATTCTTACTTAATGATAATGAGTCAGATGAGCCGAAGTACGATGAATCTTTGGTACATTTCGATTGGTACCACACAAGAAGAGTATGTGTTTATTGGATGATTTGGCATTGGTTGTAATAATGTATAAAAAGGTAAAGCTATAAAATCTATTGTGACGACCCGCCCCGCACCAGCCTGCATTTCCTCCGAAAGTGCGCTGTACACATGCCCGACTAGCACGGGATGGTCGTCAGAAGAAAGGAAAGAAGGGAATGAACTAATCAAGAACCTGTAGAATGTCTCACAGCGCATGGAGTAAAATATAATAATAATAACATACTTGACATAAAACAGGTGAGACAGTGCATAAGCTGATAACTAAAATCAACATCAACATCAGAGCAGCGGAAATCCAAATACAGCTTATTACAACTTTTCAAATTTACTGTCTCTAAACGAAAGAAAACTAAAGTAGAAGATGCACCGCTAATGCCCAAGCAGTGATCTTCAACAATACAGGGAGAATACTATATATATTACGTGGAAGCCTCCTGCTCGTCTCCGGATCATCTACCCGTGCATCACCAGCTAACCTGTCTCTAGTCTGCTTGTGTGAGCACCCAGAGTAATAAGAGGAGACATAAAACTCTGGGTCAGACATAAAGCCTGGTATGAGCGATAAGCATCTAAACAGAACAATAACAGGTATACTAAACCATACCTGAACCTGGACCTGCAACCAAAGAGTTAGTACCACATACCGTACAGTACTCTAAGGTGCCATAATAAATAGTTTAAAGAATACGGGGGTGGGTGTGCATGTCATAATGATAGCAAACAAATCATACATAGCAACCATCCTCACATCTCTCACTCAGTGCGTAAAGCGTACGATGTCCACCACTGTCAATCACTAGACCCATCGAAGTAGTGATGGAGTTCAACTTGTACAACTACTGCTACTACCAAGCTTACCACATGGAGTCATGACCAAATCTTTACAAATGACCCCACTTCATTGGTTTATAGCCCTTTAGTCGTACCTAGGACATTGCAGCCCTGAATCCGTTCACGTACTTCCCATACATAGTGATCCAAAGTCATAAACATCGACTGCCCCTTGGCACACGTCCCGCAGCAAAGCCCAATCATGAAGTGAACTCATCGGTTCCCAACTGGATCCTGAGCTCTAATTTCCTATATTGGACTACCTTTGCATCTCGGGTTATTGGTCAATACTGGGTCGGGTCGGGTTCCTTTCAAGCCATCGGTTCGGGTCGGGTCCACTGCGTTGCGTTGGTGCATGGTCTTCCTCTGATAGCGGTTCGGTTCGGGTCCACTCCATCGCGTCGGTTCAGGTCGGGTGTCCTCCTTCGGGTCGGGTGTCCCACCTTGGGTCGGGTGCCATCTCCCTTCCAGTTCGTGCTTCCGCTCCGATCCGCTCTCTCGTTCTTCATGTGCTCCGATCCGATCCCTCCTTCTTCATCCGATCCGATCCCAGTTCAATTAGCGTGACCTTCCTTCTTGCCAGTTCTCCCAAGTATCAAGTTCCGATCCGAGCCCTTCGTCCCTAAGTCGATCCGATCCCCAGCTTAACCAACATGGCCTTCCTTTTTACCAAGATCTTTTGTGCCAGACTCCAGTTCGGGTCGGGTTCCTTGCCCAGGTCTCTAATCCGATCCGAGCCCATATCCGATCCGATCCGAAATCCTGCACAACTTTCTGCAACTTTTTCCAGCAACTTGTTTACGCCATTCGATGACGTTTTCGACAAATCTAACTATACTAATCAATCACAAATCATCCCAAACAGTCATAGCAACATAACAAACTAACCACAAACACCAAAACAGTGAATTTAAATGTCAAAATGGATCAAATATACCCAAAACCCCATAATTTCCCTTAAGCATGTTTAAGCAAAACTAATCATAGGGTTAACAAAACTTAATCAAATTAAACCAAATTTCTACTAGAGGCATAAAATATTATTTTCGAATTTATGGATATTTTTCCAGAATTTATAGTGTATAAATTCGCTAATCTTCACTAATTACCCTTAATTAACTGTAATTAGTGTCAAAACGATGCTAATCACTCACCTTAGCCACAAACGAAATTCTCAGAACTGAAACCTTGCTGATTTGGGCGAATACTGATGTCTAACAGCAGCTCTAACCTTGCTTTCGTGTTTCCTCTCCTTAATTTGATGTAGATTAAGCCAAAACTTGATCAGAAAGTGATTAGAAGGTGATTTGGGTGTTGGAGGCCATTGCTAGGGTTGCAAGAAAGAAAGTGGCGGTTGAAAGAAATGTTTTCTAACCCTAATCATCCCCTATACATCTCCAATCCCAAAATCCCATTTGGGCCTAGCTGCTAATTACCCGGTTAAGCCCAATTAAGCTGTTTTTCACCATCTGAAAATTGTTTCAGCCATATCTCCCAAACGGTGAGTCCGTTTGGCTAATGTGACCACTCTACGGAATTGTAAACCATCATCCGGAGCCAATGGAAGTGGTTTCAGGTCAAAATTCCTTTCCAGTCAAAAGTTATGGCCAAAACAGTACCAACTAGGGGTAAAATGGTCATTTAAAAATCGGAAAAAATCGTGAACATGGGAAATGACCCCAATAGTAGTCTCCCAAAGTTACATGACCGTACGACTTCATATGTGATAGAAATAAATATTCTACGGTCCTATGATGCGCAGAATACGGGTCGTTACACTCTCCCCCCCTTAAGAAATTTCATCCCCGAAATTCCTTAACCCAAAACATACAAAAGATCCCGCATGCCTAACAACCACATACAACAATCAAACATGCAAAACAAGCCTATCCTAGCATGCGGAAAACTAAATCGAAGTCAAAATCTTACCAGGCAAAGAGTTCTGGGTATGTCTTCCTAATGTTCTCCTCTGTCTCCCAAGTACAATCATTCTCGTCCTCGCTCCACTGTACCTTGACTAGCTTCACCGCCTTCCTTCGAAGTTGCTTCATGTCGTGCTCGACAATACGGGCCGGCTTGCGGTTCCCAACCGCCTCGGGTTCTACTTCGAAGTCCTCTAACTTATCAGGTGAAATAGTCATATCTGAGTCGTGGACGAACTTCCTTAGTTGGGAAACATGAAATACATTGTGAACTCCCGCCATCTTCTCTGTTAAGTCAAATCTAGATGCCAAATTCCCGACTGGTTCAAGAACAGGGAATGGGCCAACAAATCTTGGTGCTAACTTGCCTCTCCTGCCAAATCGTATCACGCTCTTCAACGGAGAAATCTTGACAAACACCAAGTCACCAACGGATAATTTTAAGTTTCTTCTCCTCTTATTAGCATAACTCTTCTGCCTATCTTGGGCAGCTTTCATTCGTTGCTGAATGATCTTGATCTTGCCTGAAGTTTCCCTCACCACATCTGGTCCAAGTATAAATTCTCGCCAGTCTCTATCCAACATGATGGTGAGTTGCACGGTCTTCCGTACAAAGCTTCATATGGAGCCATACCGATACTGGATTGGTAGCTATTATTATATGCAAACTCTACTAGATGCAAATGGTCATCCCATGATCCACCAAAATCCAATATACATGCTATCAAGAGATCTTCCAAAATACGATTCACCCTCTCCGTCTGACCGTCGGTCTGAGGATGATATGCGGTACTGAGATGTAACTCTGACCCTAGAGCCTCTTGTAAGCTCTTCCAAAACCCACTAGTGAACAATGGGTCTCGGTCACTCACAATGCTTTTAGGTACTCCATGAAATCTCACTACCCACTTCATATACAATTCTGCTAACTTAGCTGCCGTTCTGGTCGATTTGACTAGTATAAATCTTGCACTTTTAGTCAATCGATCCACAATTACCCAAATGCTATCATGTCCCGATCTAGCCCTTGGTAAACCATCGATGAAATCCATCGAGACTTGCTCCCATTTCCATTCGGGAATCTCTAATGGTTGCAACAACCCACTAGGTTGTTTTGCTCGGCTTTAACTAGCTGGCAATTCATGCACTTGGATATAAACTTCCCAATATCTCTTTTCATCCCTTCCCAGTAGTAGGTCTGCTTAATGTCTCGATACATCCTGTTACCACCGGGGTGTATAGTCAGTTTTCAGTGATGACATTCTCTAAGCACTTCATCTCTCAATCCATTGACATTGGGTACAACAAGCTTTCCATTCTTTCTAATCCATCCATCTCGATCAAGCCCATACTTGTTCATCTCCTCATCGATACCCATCTCTAAATTGGAGATGATTTCCAATAGATTAGGATCATCCCTCTGACTAGAGCCGATCCGGTCAATCAAAGTGGGTCTGACCGTCAAACTTGCTAACATTTCTGGATTCAATTCGCACTTTGGTCTGAAATCAAACCCCGCGATATACTCCAGTTGCTTCCATTCAAGAAACATAGCCCCTAAACTGGCATGTCTCCTACTCAATGCATCAGCCACCGCATTGCCCTTTCCCGGTGTATATGCGATGTCAAAATCATAGGAAGCCAAGAATTCTAACCACCTTTGTTGCCGGAGATTTAAATCCTTCTAGGAGAAGAGATACTTCAACGACTTATGATCTGTGAACAACTCAAATCTTTCTCCCAAGAGATAGTGTCTCCACATCTTCAATGCGAACACGATCGCTGCCAATTCCAAATCATGGGTAGGGTATCTTTTCTCGTGAGGTTTCAATTGCCGACTTGCATAAGCTACAACCCTACTGCCTTGCATCAATACAGCACCCAGTCCAGTACCACAGGCATCCGTGTATACCGTCATCTCTTCATTCCCCTTAGGAATGACTAACACTGGTGCGCATGTCAACTTGTCCTTCAAACTCTTGAATGCATTCTCGCACCTTTCATCCCAGACTAAAGCTTGATTCTTCTTGGTCAACTGGGTCAATGGTGCTGCTATCTTGGAGAAACCTTGGATAAACTTACGATAATATCTAGCTAACCCCAAGAAACTTCTTACATCTGTTGCATTCTTGGGCGTAGGCCAATCCTGTACTGTAGCCACCTTTGCCGGGTCCACGGCAATACCATTCTCTGATACAACATGGCCCAAGAACCTCACTTCCCTCTTCCAGAAGTGACACTTCGAAAACTTTGCTTTCAATTGGTGTTTTCTCAACACCTCCATCACTATTCTTAAATGTTCCTTGTGTTCTTCCTCTGTCCTCGAGTAGACCAAAAAATCATCAACGAATACAAGGACAAACTTATTCAACTGATCTCTGAATACCCTATTCATAAGATCCACAAAATATGCTGGGGCATTGGTCATCCCGAATGGCATGACCAACCACTCATAAAATCCAAACGGCGTTCGAAATGCTGGTTTAGCTATACTCTCAGCTTCCACTCTAAGCTGATGAAAACCTATCGCGAGATCCAACTGAGAAAATACTCTCGCGCCGCTCAACTGATCGAACAAATCATCTATCCGCGGTAGAGGATACTTGTTCTTCCTCGTCACTTTATTCAACTCGCGGTAGTCTACACACAAACGAAGGGAACCATCCGCCTTGGTAGCAAACACAACTGGTGCTCCCCATTCAGAAACACTCCTTCTGATAAATCCCTTCTTCAAAAGATCGCTGACTTGCACCTCGAGCTCTCGCTGCTCCCTTGGTGCCATACGACGAAGTGGCATCACTATAGGTCTGGCATCTTTTACCAAATCAATACGGAACTCAATCTCTCGGTGTGGTGGAAGCCCGGTCACTTCTTTGAAAACATCCGGATACTGGCCAACCACGGGCAAACCTGACAACTCACTATGCGGAATGTCGAGGGAGTTTAGAAAACTAGCCAATACCCCCTCACTGGGTAGACCACCAAACACTATCCTCCGCCCATCATCCGCTCTAGCTGTCACCAAAAAGCCCTCACAGTCTACCACCACCCCGTATCTTCGGAGTCAATCTACTCCCAAAATAATGCCAAACCCAATAAAGCCCAAAACAAAGCAATCACAAACAAACATGCATCCATGACTCGATAAGACCACATTACGACAAATCATGCTAAGGCTAGTCGAACCACCAAACGGGTTCATCACTACTAAAGGTCCATCGACAATCTCGGGCTCCAATCTCAACCTATCTACCAGGTCACTAGATATGAAAGAACTGGAAGCTCCGGTATCAAACAAAACTCTAACAGGAACATTATAAACAGAAAGCATTCCTTGAATGACGACATTCTTTCCCTTCTCCGCCGCAGTTGGGGCATTCGACGAAGAAGGAATAACATTAAGGGCGTAGGCTTTCACCATTTGCTTTTCTTTAGAGGGTTCCGGACACTTGTCCTTGTGATGTCCCATTTGGCCACAGTTGAAGCACTTCCTGTCCGCTGGCTTGGCCCGACAATTACTAGCATAATGGCCCTTCTTACCACAGCTGAAGCACTCAACATCTTGCTTATTTCTTTTCTTCTGGTCATCCTTAGTCTGGATCTGCTTCCTCTTATTCTGGGAACCACCCTTGCCTACACCACTTGCTTGTGGCTTTGGCTCATCTGCGGATGCAACCTCAGTCTTCAGCTTAGGGTAGAGACTTACTGATCTCAATGCTTTCCCCACAATCGATTCAAACGTCTCATCGATGTGGTTAATAAGTCTTTCCCTCAAGTACTGATCCAAACCAGTTATGAATTTCTCATTCTTCCTCTCGGCAGTATCAATAAGAGATAACCCATATTTCAACAGAGTATCGAATTCAGCAATATACTCCGAGACAGCTCTGCCATTCTGCTTGAGCTCCAAGAATTTCTTAAACAGCACTGATTTCTGAGCAGCTGGAATGAACTTCTCGCTAAAGCGAGCTTTAAACTGTTCCCAAGTAATCTGATATTCGGGAGTAGCTGCCTTTATAGCATTCCACCAATTCATTGCCCGCCCTTGCAGCTGACGGGACGCTAGCTTTCTCTTCATCGCATCTTCGATACCCAAATCCTCGAAGATACGTTTGCAACTATCCAACCAATCTTGAACATCCGTAGCCGACTCCGTTCCGTGGAACGGCTTCCCACCAAGGCTAGTATTATCCTTATTCAGCTTGGCGAAGTCGACTCTCGGCGCCTGCACTATTGGACCACCACCATTTCCACCATTGGGGCCTGCCCTCTACACATCCCTAAGCATCTCCCTCATGAGGTCAGTAAACATCGTCCTCATGTCAGCAGCATTCCCATTATTGGCCCCTCTACTGGTACCTCTAACATATTGGCTCATTGTCAATCTGTAAAAGGAAACGATTAACGACCCCATAGTGGTGCTAGTGCAGCATGACTTCATTCTTATACTAATAATAGTATATATATAGCTTTTAAAAACCAAAATAATCACAAATACGCTCTCTCGTAGACGTATATTATCTCTCCCTGATAACTTCCCTAGGTTAACTACGCAACCTAGAGCTCTGATACCAAGTGTGACGACCCGCCCCGCACCAGCCTGCATTTCCTCCGAAAGTGTGCTGTACACATGCCCGACTAGCACGGGACGATCGTCAGAAGAAAGGAAAGAAGGGAACAAACTAATCAAGAACCTGTAGAATGTCTCACAGCGCATGGAGTAAAGTATAATAATAATAATAACATACTTGACATAAAACATGTGAGACGGTGCATAAGCTGATAACTAAAATCAACATCAACATCAGAGCAGCGGAAATCCAAATACAGCTTATTACAACTTTTCAAATTTACTGTCTCTAAACGAAAGAAAACTAAAGTAGAAGATGCACCACTAATGCCCAAGCAGCGATCTTCAACAACACAGGGAGAATTCTATACATTACGTGGAAGCCTCCTGCTCGTCTCCGGATCATCTACCCGTGCATCACCAGCTAACATGTCTCTAGTCTGCTCGTGTGAGCACCCAGAGTAATAAGAGGAGACATAAAACTCTGGGTCAGACATAAAGCCTGGTATGAGCGATAAGCATCTAAACAGGACAATAACAGGTATACTAAACCATACCTGAACCTAGACCTGCAACCAAAGAGTTAGTACCACATACCGTACAGTACTCTAAGGTGCCATAATAAATAGTGTAAAGAATACGGGGGTGGGGTGTGCATGTCATAATGATAGCAAACAAATCATCCATAGCAACCATCCTCACATCTCTCACTCAGTGCGTAAAGCGTACGATGTCCACCACTGTCATTCACTTGACCCATCGAAGTAGTGACCGAGTTCAACTTGTACAACTACTGCTACTACCAAGCTTACCACATGGAGTCATGACCAAATCTTTACAAATGACCCCACTTCATTAGTTTATAGCCCTTTAGTCGTACCTAGGCCATTGCAGCCCTGAATTCGTTCACGTACTCCCCATACATAGTGATCCAAAGTCATAAACATCGACTGCCCCTTGGCACACGTCCCGCAGCAAAGCCCAATCATGAAGTGAACTCATCGGTTCCCAACTGGATCCTGAGCTCTAATTTCCCATATTGGACTACCTTTGCATCTCGGGTTATTGGTCAATACTGGGTCGGGTCGGGTTCCTTTCAAGCCATCGGTGCGGGGCGGGTCGTCACATCTATTCTAAATTGATTATATGTTCACGGGAAGGAGATTGGGTATCGATGTAGATTGCAAAGAACAAGATCAGAAATCTGGGCATATAAAGAAGCTGTGGCGTGTTTGATCCAGTAACAGCTTGTAGGATTGATAGAATGTTGATCGCAAATTGAAAAATTCAAATCATATAATATCCAGGTATGTCTTAAATTTTTTATTTATGAATTTTTTTGAAAGTATACTTTCAAGAAAAATGCCCTGCATACTTAGTGGTTTATTTGTGGAGTTTTTGGTTTTCCTTTAATTAAGTGTTGCTTAGAATTTCGGGGATGAAATTCCATTTAAAGGGGAAAGAATGTAACAACCCGAAAAATTCTCGACCTTTCATCAACTAAAACTTATCAGAAAGGTCATGATTCTCTCATGCATGCTAACACACATTATGTAAAGTTAACATGGTTGTTAAGCATGAATATATTTATTCATAAAATAAATTTAAAATAAGCAGCGTATCATGTAAGCTACAAAATATAAATTTAAAATAAGAAGCTTATCATGTAAGCTAAAAGAAAAAAAAAGAGATAAGGACACATAACCCTCTTATGTGTCCATGTGTAGGAACATCTTAGGACAACTAAGTAGGCATATGTAATCATCTTATGGTTTGCATGAATGATGAAGGACAAGTGTCCAAAACTAAATTACCAAACTAGCCTTGAAATTTTCTATATAAAGGGTGGAAGGGTTCATTTCATTTCATGGATTCAAAAATGAAAAACAAAAGTAAGAGAAAGAGTAGAAGTTTGAGAGAGGCCAAGAGGATAAATACAAGATCAAGGTGTAAGTATAAGGTGAGAAAAACTATTTAAGTTCATGTATTCATTTCATATTTTGAAGAAAAGTTGTGAAAGTTACAAAGAAATGATAGAACCGAATCACTGAAAATGACGTTCGGTATTTTGGGAACAACTTTAGTAATTCTTGATGAAATTTCAATTAATTAATCTGGAAAGTTAATTCCAAGGGCTACAACTTTTGTTTATATCACTTTTTCTAATTCGATCGTTTGAGTACATGAAAACTGGACGCAACACTAGGTAAAAATCAGCTCGAAATGGGCATGTTAAAAATGCCTTGTAATGTTGAATCTTATTTATAAAATCGATAAATAATTTTAAGGGATTCTTTTTATGATAATTAATTATACTAAAAGAGCTTCTTACTGCAGAAATTTTGGAGTCAAAAACTTCTTTTATCATAGAGATACAGCATCAAATATTTTGCCGAAAAACAGGTTGAAAATCTGAGTTTCGGAACATTTTGTAGCACTTTAGAATGTTATCTTTTCTCTAAATTAGTTTTGAAGCATAATATGTTACCCAAAACTTTTCATAGCATCCCAAAAACGCTATAGTAGGCTGATTTTAGTCTAAAATCATTATAAATCACCCAGAACTTGTCGTAGCATTTCTGGAAGCGCAGTCTTTTCTCTGAATGGACGATGAAGTATTTTAAAACAAGCAGAACTTTTCATAGCACGACAGAAACGCTATTATAGATGTTTTGAGTATAAAATCATGGCAAACTATTCCAAATCCTTTCAAATTTGGATTTGAGTTTCCTTATAGTATCATAAACAAACTGGTAAAATTGAGGATGTTAAATCAAAGTAAAAGAGAATCAAAATGTGTTAAAATTGAGTACAAGGAAGGTTGACGAATTTCGATGATCTGAGGAAAATTATTGATTACTTGGGAGTGATGATAAGTACTATATGATGTTCTACGAGACTTTTGCATGAAGATAGCAAGGAATACAGTGAGTATACTTATCATCTAATCCATTATTATTTCATAAGCTTGTGTTTTAATTTAAAGATGCCGATGACTTTAACATACTATATTGGCTACAATCTTTGCTTTGGTAAGTAAAGAACATATACGATTGATGATTGAGAGCATTGATGACATAGCATGAATGGCATAAATTTCTGAAAACAAAAACACAAGGATTAGTAAGTGACTGGGACAGACATAGACTACCTATGGTTTGATAGCCATAATTGCATTATCGAAATGCATTCCTTTGATTAATGTCTTATATGAATATTACTTTCTAGTATTCCTTTTTAGATTATTAGTTTGAAGTTATAATTTATTTTATCACAAGGGAGTTTTTGGTATTTAAAAGAGAAGATCTTTTGAAAGGAAGTTTTACAAGAAATATTTAGATACCTTTCAAAACGAGTATTTGTAGAGTTTTTTACTTGATATAAAAAGTATTTTTGGAAGTAAATATTGATTTTAAATGTTTTGTAAAGAAGAACTACTTTGGCTTGATCCTGTACCTAATTGCTTACCCAATTAGATATAGGTACGTAGGCAGTCACAAGGGGTAGTGATGCAGCTGCTATATTAATAAAAATATTTTTTGTTTATTACTTGATGGTTCATCTTGTAATTTTGCAATTTTCATTTAAGCCATGCTAACGCGTTTATCGATATAGCAGGAATGAATACCGATGTCCAACTCACTGGAGTTGCATAAAAGTAGGTTTACGGTAATTGTGTTTAATTTGTTCTTAATCACACCCGTGAATTCAATGAATATTCTGATAAGTATAAAAATTCTATTCAATGCATCTAGTGACATTGCATATTTATTCAAATAAAGAGGTAGTTGTCATTGATAATTTTGGATGGGCAGGGTTTTAGGAAATTTTTACTAGTCCAAAATTTCGTGGCGTTACAAATGGTAATGGAGTAGGGTAGTTCACGGGGATGTCCACTTGCTCTAGAAGTTTGTAAGGGATTAACTAAGGACAGATTGGTAATTGAAAGAATATGTGGCCATTGCATGCTCCCCAACTGTCCAAGGGGAGTCTTAAGCATCCATGAGGAATAGTACCTTGTGACTGCTCGTGGCATCAACCAATTGACTAATCCACGGAAGAGGGTAGCAATCCTTCGGATAAGCCTTGTTTAAATTTGTGTAATAAATACACGTCCTCCACTTCCCATTGGACTTATTCACTAGCATGGGATTGGATAACCATTTCAGGTAAAGAACCTCTTGGATAAACCCGTTAATTTTCAACCTTTTGACTTCCTCCTTCATGGCCTCTATTCGGTCTCTGTTATAATGTCTCTTCTTTTGTTGGACCGGGGTTATCGAAGGGTCAATGTTTAAGGCATGGCTCATAATTGAAGGGTTGATACCAATCATGTCTGAATGGGTCCAAGCGAAAACATCTTTTTAAGCTATAGGAACCGGATTAAGTCACTTTTGTGGGGCTCTGTTAGCCTTTTCCCTATGCTGACGACCTTTGATTTACCCTTTAGATCCACCTTTACTTCTTCCACTTCTTCTATTGGTTTTATTCTTTCAATATCTCCTCTAGAATCCAAATTTGTGATGATTTCTCCTTCCTCGGTCGAGTTCACTTCATCGGATCCTTTCAACTTCCTTTTCAAAGATGTGTACCTACCAATAATGCATTTGTCAGTCTTATTTATTTTTACCTTAGCTTCGAAGGAGGGATGTAAGAATCCCCTATTTGAAGGCATAAAAACAGTAGAAGAACCAAAGTACGAAGAACACTCCCTTTTTTATTTTTCAACCGTTGCGAAGTACAACTCGCGGGAGTTAAACTGTTCTCCCCTAATGGTACCCCATCCATGTTTGGTTAGGAAATTTAACATGACTTATTCGGAAGAGACAAAGCATCCATCTCCTCTAAAGTTTGTTGCCCATAGAAGGCGTTGTAATAGGACGGTTGATCGATTACAACGAAGAGAGTTTCGAAAGTCCTGTGAATCGGGGATAGTCCCACTTGAACCATCAGATTGATTTGACCCATAGAAGTCGACCCCTTGTTGTTGAATCCGAAGATTGGTTCGTTGCTAGGCTCCAGCTTCTTCTCGAAAATTCCCATTTGATCGAAAGCATTCTTAAAGATGACATTGACGGCACTCCCCGTATCCACAATAATCTTTGAAACAATCGAGAGCCCTACTTGCGCTGTTATCATAAGAGGGTCATTATGAGGGTAGCAGACGCCTTTCTTTATTTCTTATGGAGAAACGACTAGGTTGTGCATTTTGAGAGCATAACGCGCGTTCTTCAGCGATGGCTCTTCTTGAATGGAAAAGATTCCCTCTATGGCTTCTTTCATGTGCTAGTTTCTTACTTTCGGACAACTTCTAGCAGGGTATGGTCCTCCATTAACCACATTAATTCGGTTTATGGGTGGCCCCAAATCTAGGTTGCTCTCCCCGTGACAATTCCTATCGCATTTACCAAAACCTTTTGTTGTCCACTTGCGTGCTGAGCAGATGTTGTCTTATTTAAAACAAATTCCTTCAGATGTCCCTCTTGGATCAGCTTTTGGATGATCCCATCCAATAACTTGCGCTCGTCGGTCTTGTTTCCATTGATTTTGTGGAATTCGAACTATTTACCACTAGAATGAGGTTCAGGGCAATTCTTGGCTTTGATCGAGACGGGGAAGTTATTGACCCTTTCTTTTGCGACAGCATACACATACGAGATGGGCTTGTTTAGGGAAACTGAGTTGGTATTAGAATCTTCCCACCTTGACCTCTTTTTATTTCCTTCTGGGGTTTTCATCCAAAGTTCGGCCTTCCTCCTTCCCCTCGAGGCCCAAATTTCCTTTTTGTGAAATACAATTCATCCATGCGAATAAACTTATCGGCTTGGAAATGGAAATCCTGCAAGTCTTTGCAGCCGCGGATATATAACTCCTTCCAAAAGAGGGTGTTTTCAACTAGCCCTGAATGCACGACAACTAGCTTGTCATGATCGTTTATATCCTTGCCCTTTAAGGCCTTGACATTGAACCTTTTCAAATAATCCCTGAGGACTCCCCTTGCCTCCGTTTGATGTTAGCAATGACTTTATAATCCACGGTTGGATCTTTACAGATGCAGAACTGCGCGGAAAATTCATAAGAGAATTATTTCCACGAGTAAATAGTGTTTTCCCTATATCGGCGATACCATTTCGCTGCTGCCCCTTAAAAGGTGACCAGAAAAAGATAGCATCTGATGGCTCTGGAAGCATTGTAAGATCCATCTAGCTATTGAAAGCCATCAGATGATCGTTGGGGTTAGTCGTCCTAAGATACTTTGCGGTTGGAACTTTCACTCTCGATGGTATTATGGTGTTCATATTTTCATGATGAATGGAGCTACCCTTTCACTGCCATTTACCCTGTCATCTTGGGTCCTTTTCCCCTTTATTCCCAACATGTCCTTGACGCGACGCTCTTCTAAGCGAGATCTTTGATGTAAGCCACCATGTTGCCATAATTCTCTCTCTTGAGATCATAGTCTTTGGAGGTAGAGCTTCCAGACTGTTCCTGGTCGCACTGATTCCCTTGATGATCTATCCCCATCAGATGGGACTTCTTCTTCTTGGAAGAGGTTGCTATAAGCTTCTCTATTGCTTCTGAATGTTGAATGGGAGCTTTTCCTTTCGGAGATTCATTCGTCTCTCTCTGACTAGATCTGGTGAGCTTCGAGGATTTTTGTGCCTGGACAGCGTTGACTTGGGGCTGTACTTCTTGAAATTTCTTTTCCAAGACCAAGATTTGTGACATTATCTTCCATGCGTTTGAGTCTGGTGGTTGTTGTGGATCAGACGTGGTTCCCTTCTCATTATTATTTGGGTTGAGCGCTGGACCCTTATTTCCTTCAACGGTGGCGTTGGGATCCAGCTCTTTATTTTGATCCTCCAATCTTTTCGATTTCATCTTTGCTGCCATGAAGCAATAAATTCACCAAATTAACTTTAAAAAATTAACCATAAGGACGGAGGTTCAGGCTCTCCTTCTAGCACCAAAATGTTAACAATATTTTTTGTCAACACCCGGATTATGATGCATATGGCGTATGTTCATGGGATTCGACATCGCCATAACCTAGAGTTATCAAAAAACACTCTGAGACCTGCAAATCTAAGCTAGACTGCCTCCCTCTAGGCATTAGAGTTTTCGACTTTAATGGTTACTTATCTTGCGACCAAAGGATATCGCGCATATTGCGCGACGATTTTCTGAATTGACTTTGGGAAGGTTATCTAGCTTGATATTACTGGGATCAGTGGAATCGATGACTTCCTAAATTATGAAGGTGGCACAATGTATTGTAATAAGAGGAAAATAGGATAACACCTCCCCTGAGCTTAGGGAAGAAGGTACTATGATATTCGTTAACTTCGGTGATCATTCCGCGTTTGACCAACACAAGAGAGGGGTCAGAATTACGTTGGAGATCAGGTTATGAACCCACGAACGCCATCCTTTCCTCAAGGGTCAAGAAATGTTAGGCTCATCATGAGAGTGTCGGCCAATGATGGCAAACCCTCAAGGTGAGGAGAAGGAAACTTCATATTTCTACGAAGCTCCATATCTATCGCTAGGGTGTTCTCATTGATCTTCTCATCAGTAAGGTTAGTGTTAACTCCCTATTCCATTATTGTGGCATACAAAGATTATCAAATAGCAATATGCTTAAGACCCACAAATTCTCCATTCATAAATTGTAGATGTATTACAAGAATTGATGATTTCCTCTTTTCTGGAAAAGAATAACTGATTTGAGGAATAAAAAGTTTGTCCCCCCACTATGTGACTCTTGGGGTCCTATTTATAGAGAATCCGGGGTCCTTTCCCGGATAGGCTACTAGTCCTGCATGGGCCTCTATTGGCCGCTTTTTCTCCTAATCTCGGGGGTCTGGCTCTTGGTTGTCCTAATGGTGCCGATTACGGTCTTCGAAGTGAAGGTTCCAAACGACTTGGGCTTCCCAGAGACTGGTACTGGTTTGTTGTTATGGCGGTTCGCGAATGATGTATGGACCCCCAATAGAAGCTTTTGGGTGTTGGATTTCAGACATAAGCTTTCGGATGTAGGCTTTCAGCTGTATTGTAAGTACTTAAAGGAGCCCGCCCTCATGATGTACGTAGATATCTTGTAACAACCCGAATTTTTATAACATGTTAAAACAAGAAATCAAGGCAGAATTAAATTTTAAAATCAAAATCAGGGGAAACGGGTTACGTCATTGCGTTCGTCTCGAAATTTTACATGAAATAGAGTCCGAGTTTTCGAAAATCGGAGTCTGAATGAAGAAGTTATGGCCAGTACAAGTTTCAGCAGTTTTCAGGCAGGACTGGACCAGGGGGTCGACCATAGGGTCGACCTACCCCCCTCCCCCCCAGGTCGACCATAGGGTCGACCTACACCCCAGGTCGACCACAGTTTCGACCGCCCCACCTTACAGGTCGACCTGGTCGGCCTGGTTTGACCCAGAACTCATTTTTGAAGCCTGAGACATGTTTTGACGGTCCGGATTGATTCTAGGGTTAATCTAAGGGCCTAAACTAGTTGCTACACCTATAAAAACACCCTTAGACCTAACCTAATTCATATCAAATCATTCTTACACCATTATGCTGCTAAACTCCCTCTTGAACCATGACCGCCGCCCCCAAATTAAAGAACAAGCATTCAAACTCAATCCATTCGAAGATTAAAGCTTGTACAATGATTCAAGACAATAAATCAACACTACTACAACGTTTTATGACAATTTCACTTCCTAATTCACTAGCCATGCTCTGTAAGTTCTAGTTGTTTTTAGATTTAAACATTTAATTATAATATGGACATGAAATAAAGTGGAATTGGATCTAAGTATGTTTATCGATTCTGATCTATTTCTGTTGCTCTTTGAATCTTCTGTTTTGGGACTTGTCTATCTTTATGTTCATGACAAGTTTATGATCTATTCAGCAATTTTATTGATTCGTGATGACATTACCATCAAGTTGTAATATTTATGCCTATGATGATGTTTTCCTCTGATCTCATTTTTATTCAATTTCTATCTCCCCCAATTTATTTTCTTTTCATGAACCTTGGTCAATTTCGGACCTTGGCCTAAAATCGCGATTTGCATACGATATGTATATGGGGGAATTATGGGATTATTGCCTATATGAATATGATGTAATAATTGGCAACATGAAATTGGATATTATCATTGTATTTGCAAGTTTGGGCTTGATCTGTAAATTTTGGTATAATCTTGTTATGAACAAATTTGCATAAATATTATACATGGAATTTGGCACAAACAGGATCTATGTAATGTAACATGAGATTTGGTATATATAACACGTATGTAATTTGGCATGTAAATTTAACCACGAGTTCGGGCCTATGTAAATTAAATCAAAAGATTTGGCTTAGGATTGGGCATATGTAGAATTGGAGATTTGAATATAAAAGCAATTGTAAATTTATAATTGGCATAAATATGTATTATGAACTAGGGTAGTTGGCGTGTGTTGTAATAAAAAGATTACAGTTTGGGATAACTACATCATGAATCATAATTTGGGTTTATTTGGGCATGATACATGCAATTTTGGCTAGAACTCGATATGAGTGAAATACCATAAACTTGGTATACATGTACATAGGCAAGAATTGGACATATGTAAACTGACTAGAATTGGGTATATATATCCATATATATATATAAATTGGCATGTAATTTTGGAACTTGGGCATATGTTTATTAATATGTAAAGTTGGGAATTTGAAACATAAAAATGACTGTGTATTGGATAATTGACTTGAACACGAACATGAACATTTCTATATGTTAAACACGTGAACTGGCATTGGGGTTTTGGGGGTAATACGACGCATAATGAACCTTTGACACGAGGTTAGACTCGGTTTGTGGTGTAAATCTGCCCGGAACCGCCCGGCAAATCCAGTAGCCACAAAGTGTCAGTCTAATGTGAGAGGTCGAAGGCCAAATTGTAGGCGTAACGATTTATGACACGAGGTTAGACCCAGTTTGTGGTATAAATCTGCCCGGAACTGCCCGTCAAATCCAGTGGCCACAAAATGCACGGTCTAATGTGAGAGGTCATGATTCGTTCGTCATAATGAATAAATTAAGGAATACTAACCATAATAAGACGTGGGTATGGTTAGAGGGTTAGGTGGGATGACATGGAAATTTGACATGTAAATGTGGACCTAACCGGTATGAGTTAAGAACATGTAAAACTTATAAATATAGGCTCAACCAATATGATATGAATGGGTGAGTTAAGTAACGTGGCTAGGCTAATGACACTTAACCGTTATAACATGACTAGCGGATGGGTTGGGCTAACTTGAATAGGTTGATAACACCCAATCGATATAACCTGACACGTGGCAGGGTTAAGTCAACTTGAACATATAGATAGTACTTAACCAACTTAGCATGAAACGTGGGCGGGTTAAGCCATGAATTACTTGAAATACATAACCACTTGGACACGATGATTTGATAGGGTTAACTCATGAACCATTTAAATATACTTAACCAATTTGACATGATGATTTGATAGGGTTAAGTCATGAACCATTTGAATATACTTAACCAATTTGACACGATGATTTGATAGGGTTAAGTCATAAACCGCTTGAATATACTTAACCAATTTGACACGATGATTTGATAGGGTTAAGTCATGAACCGCTTGAATATACTTAACCAATTTGACACGATGATTTGATAGGGTTAAGTCATGAACCGCTTGAATATACTTAACCAACTTGACAGATGATTCGTAGGGCTAAGTCATTAACTTGAACAACAACACTTAGCCAATTTGACATGACACGTAGGCGGGTTAAGTCACGAACTTGAATGACAACACTTAACCAACTTGACATGCTAGACTGATGGGGTTAAGTCTCGAATTTAAATGACAACACTTAACCTACTGAACGGAAATCCTAGTTGCGCGGTCCTTTTCAGCAGTAACCCACTAGATGTATCACGGTACCCTGGAACTAGGCAGGTTGGGGCACGATTACTGGGATGATTGTAAGTGACCAGAACGACGGCTGAGTTGGTGCGCCATTGTAGGTTCAGGCAGACTATGGTCGTTCACGTAGTCCGGAGTTGAAAAAGCAGGCGTTGGGCACCAATAGGTTTACACTGTGCGTGCTTGATTCGTGTCGATGGTTGGCACCATAGGGCTTGATACACCCTATGGTGGACCTAGCACAGGTAACTACATTTCTTGATTTGGCCGTATGACACAGACACATGAACGAGCTAGGACTTGTAGGGAGTCGATCGATTAATAGATCGTTACGTGGAATTCGTTAGGTATCATAATCCCTAGTGGTCCTAGGTGGCATAAACCCTAAACGAATCTCGAAAAGGTTCAATAGGTAGCATAATCCCTAGTGGTCCTAGGTGGCATAAATCCTAGTTGAACACGCGATAGTTCATGATAAGGAAACCTAGACAGAACAAGGGTGGCAGTCCAAACGATTTCAAGAATGGTGGCACTACGTTGAAGTAGTATAGAAATACGTGATGAAACCCGTACGATATACGGCAAGGGACTGTACATATACATGGAAAGGATGATACGGGTTGGGGTACTAGTAAAATTCATGCAAATAATATAGGAAATCAAAGAAAATAGTGGAATGGTGAAGCTTAGAAATCTTGCGATGTTATACTTAATTGAAACCTTGCAATGTTATACTTGATTCATCGTGCCTGTAGCTTACCTTGTCATCATGCTTATGTTTACTTTCAGCTTATTCATGCCATATTATCTTCACCTGTTTTTATGCTGAAAGCCACTAGGACTTACTCAGACTTTATGACTGACCCAGTTTGTTTTGCCTCTTTTTCTTTCGTTCCCCCCTCCAGGTTCGCAGGGTGGGAATACAGCTTAGTTTGGATCGTACCAAGCTCCAAGGCTCTTTCATGTACTGCTTGGATTTCTCTTGGCTATGGCTTGCTTTGCTGTTTTACTTGGGGAATGATTTATGGTTTTATGCTTCTTTACTATTGTAAGACAGATTTCGAGGAAATGGATTTAATAGCATTTTGATGTAAAAGGCTTTAGACCTTTCTAGATTTTAAAGCAATGAAATTTGGTTCTTCTTCTGCTGTTTTATATGTTCTGTCTTGTAATATTTCTGTGTATGTTTACCTAGATAATGCTCCACCAAAGCTAGTGCATTCCCTTTGTGAATGACCCTAGCGGAGGTGGGGTGTTACATTTGGTATCAGAGTAGAAGGTTACCAGACTGGGCAAAAGTTTATAAAACCTTTTGAAATTATTTTCAAAACCATTTGCAAAGAAGCATTTTTCAAGAAAAGTTTTATTTTTTAAAGTCTATTCCCCAAAGGCCATTAGATTTATCCTTTGTTTCCTTGTTTGAATCCCTTTTCCTTTCTTTCCTCCATCTGTAGTCACATTAGTTCCATCTGCGACTAACCTTATTTCAAGCTTTGAAGGGTTGCTGTGCAATGGAGGTAGTTCTTGAGGGACCTATTAACACGTTTAATAAGAGGGGATAAGGGTGGTTAAGGTGAGAGAGGCTCAGAACAAGAAGGTAGAAATGTTTCTATAGGAAATCCTAGTTTATCTTTCTATCCTGTCCGTACCCTTTTGATTATGGTACATCACATCCTTTTTATTTATGCTTCGATAGTTGAGTCTCTGCACCTTAGTACTAGCGTAGTAGAGGATCCCATTTTATTCCCAAATCCTGTTAGGGAATCGCCTCATTTATTCATGACTTGTTTGGATTTGAGAATGTCTATGCTAAGTGTTGAGTTTAGAAGTAAAGCTTATGTTTTTGGGCTATGGGTTGATTCTAGGGATGGAGTGGTTGTCCAGAAATGGTACCATTCTCGAGTATGAAAAGAGGGTAGTTAGACCCTTGACTTGCCTTGGTAATGCCCTCGAAGTCTAGTGTAACCCTTAGGGTTCTGCCATGTTTAGTTACCTAGAATCTCTTGATACATTTATCGATCCGCTCGAGTGGTGTTCGCCACTAAGGCGGATGGTTCATTTCTCTTATGCATGAGTTATAGAAAATCACCTTAGTAAGTACATTTGGCAACATGGTTGACATCTGTTTATTTGCAAGAGATAATCCTTCTACATGGAATACCCTATAAACGAGATCCAGGATTCACTAGTGAATTTTGGAGAGCTTGCATGAAACCATGAGTACGCAGTTATGTTTAAGCGGAGTATACTAGAAGAAGAATAAGTAAAAGTGGAATGGGTTCCAACTCATATTTTGGAAACAAGAATTAAGAAGCTACGAAATTATGAAGTTAAAAACGGCCAAAGCATAATGGAGTTAAGCTCAAGGAAATGTGACTTAGAAGATTGAAGACTAGATACACGCATCATATCCCTTTTTAAGAGTATATCCTTGATCCCTCTTTTCCTATAGAGCTTACTTGCATACTATCTTTCAAGTATATCCTCTCGGTCCTATTCTCAATCCTATTTTTTTTGCAAACCCCATAGGAGGTATGACTTATCTGTCAGTAATACATGTTGGGGCTTGAGGGTGGCCGTTGGGTTGACTAAACTTATTTGAGTTTTATAGGATATGGACTGGTGCTTAGGGAGTTCTTCTCCTATTCAGTGTATATGTGACATAGATTTCCAGCTTTGACATTGCCTGATGGGCACAAAGTTTTTACTTGCTTCTATCATTCGGCTATATCTTTAGGTAGGAAAAATTGGGTGAAACATGTGTTTGAGACATGTTATGATTGAGGGTTGCAAGTGGTCGCAATTAGTTGCTCGTGGTTGCATAACACACACACAAGATCGGCTCAGACACATTTTCATATTGCATATGCATGAGTGTTTATACTTGTTTATGGATGAAATTGAATGTGTTATCATATGGATGATGCATATGGATGGATGTTTGTGCACACATATAGTGTTTATGTGACTAGGACTATTTGCATACATGTTGGACTCATTGCATTAAACATATTTTGTATTAAGAAGATCAATCAGGCCTGATCATTTGCATTAGATAAGGAACATATACACACACTTTCTGCATATGTTCATACAGCATTAGAAATCTCTTAAGGACAATGGATGCCTGTGATTGATGATTGAATAGATGGATGATTGGATGGTAGGACACATTCTTCTTAACTTGAAGATTTCGGGGACGAAATCCTTTAAGGAGGGAAGAATGTAACAACCCGAATTTTTATAACATGTTAAAACAAGAAATAAAGGCAGAATTAAATTTTAAAATCATAATCGGGGGAAACGGGTTACGCCATTGCGTTCGTCTCAAAATTTTACATGAAATAGAGTCTGAGTTTTCAAAAATCGAAGTCCGGATGAAGAAGTTATGGCCTGTACAAGTTTCAACAGTTTTCTGGCAGGACTAGACCAGAGGGGTCGACCATAGGGTCGACCTACGCACCCCCCCCCCAAGGTCGACCATAGGGTCGACCTACCCCCCCCCCCCCCCCCCAGGTCGACCATAGTGTCGATCCCCCTACCTTACAGGTCGACTTGGTCGGCTTGGTTTGACCCAGAACTCATTTTTGAAGCCTGAGACATGTTTTGACGGTCCGGATTGATTCTATGGTCAATCTAATTGCCTAAACTAGTTGCTACACCTATAAAAACACCCTTAGACCTAACCTAATTCATATCAAATCATTCTTACACCATTATGCTGCTAAACTCCCTCTTGAACTATGGCCGCCGCCCCCAAATTAAAGAACAAGCATTCAAACTCAATCCAATTCGAAGATTAAAGCTTGTACAATGATTCAAGACAATAAATCAACACTACTACAACGTTCTATGACAATTTCACTTCCTAATTCACTAGCCATGCTCTGTAAGTTCTAGTTGTTTTTAGATTTAAACATTTAATTATAATATGGACATGAAATAAAGTGGAATTGGATCTAAGTATGTTTATCGATTCTGATCTATTTCTGTTGCTCTTTGAATCTTCTGTTTTGGGACTTGTCTATCTTTATGTTCATGACAAGTTTATGATCTATTCAGCAATTTTCTTGATTCGTGATGACATTATCATCAAATTGTAATATTTATGCCTATGATGATGTTTTCCTCTGATCTCATTTTTATTCAATTTCTATCTCTCCCAATTTATTTTCTTTTCATGAACCTTGGTCAATTTCGGACCTTGGCCTAAAATCGTGATTTGCGTACGATATGTATACGGGGGAATTATGGGATTATTGCCTATATGAATATGATGTAATAATTGGCAACATGAAATTGGATATTATCATTGTATTTGCAAGTTTGGGCTTGATTTGTAAATTTTGGTATAATCTTGTTATGAACAAATTTGCATAAATATTATACATGGAATTTGGCACAAACAGGATCTATGTAATGTAACATGAGATTTGGTATATATAACACGTATGTAATTTGGCATGTAAATTAAACCACGAGTTCGGGCCTATGCAAATTAAATCAAAAGATTTGGCTTACGATCGGGCATATGTAGAATTGGGGATTTGAATATAAAAGCAATTGTAAATTTGATAATTGGCATAAATATGTATTATGAACTTGGGTAGTTGGCGTGTGTTGTAATAAAAAGATTACAGTTTGGGATAACTACATCCTGAATCATGATTTGGGTTTATTTGGGCATGATACATGCAATTTTGGCTAGAACTCGATATGAGTGAAATACCATAAACTTGGCATACATGTACATAGGCAAGAATTGGACATATGTAAACTGACTAGAATTGGGTATATATATCCATATATATATATAAATTGGCATGTAATTTTGGAACTTGGGCATATGTTTATTAATATGTAAAGTTGGGAATTTGAAACATAAAAATGACTGTGTATTGGATAATTGACTTGAACACGAACATGAACATTTCTATATGTTAAACACGTGAACTGACATTGGGGTTTTGGGGGTAATACGACGCATAATGAACCTTTGACACGAGGTTAGACTCGGTTTGTGGTGTAAATCTGCCCGGAATCGCCCGGCAAATCCTGTAGCCACAAAGTGTCAGTCTAATGTGAGAGGTCGAAGGCCAAATTGTAGGTGTAATGATTTATGACACGTGGTTAGACCCAGTTTGTGGTATAAATCTTCCCGGAACCGCCCGGCAAATCCAATGGCCACAAAATGCACGGTCTAATGTGAGAGGTCATGATTCGTTCGTCATAATGAATGAATTAAGGAATACTAACCATAATAAGATGTGGGTATGGTTAGAGGGTTAGGTGGGATGACATGGAAATTTGACATGTAAATGTGGGCCTAACCGGTATGAGTTAAGAACATGTAAAACTTATAAATATAGGCTTAACCAATATGATATGAATGGGTGGGTTAAGTAACGTGGCTAGGCTAATGACACTTAACCGTTATAACATGACTAGCAGATGGGTTGGGCTAACTTGAATAGGTTGATAACACCCAATCGATATAACCTGACACATGGCAGGGTTAAGTCAACTTGAACATATAGATAATACTTAACCAACATAGCATGGTACGTGGGCGGGTTAAGCCATGAATTACTTGAAATACTTAACCAATTGGATACGATGATTTGATAGGGTTAAGTCATGAACCGCTTGAATATACTTAACCAATTTGACACGATGATTTGATAGGGTTAAGTCATGAACAGCTTGAATATACTTAACCAACTTGACAGATGATTCGTAGGGCTAAGTCATGAACTTGAACGACAACATTTAGCCAATTTGACATGACACGTAGGCGGGTTAAGTCAAGAACTTGAATGACAACACTTAACCAACTTGACATGCTAGACTGATGGGGTTAAGTCTCGAATTTAAATGACAACACTTAACCTACTGAACGGAAATCCTAGTTGCGCGGTCCTTTTCAGCTGTAATCCACTAGATGTATCACGGTACCCTGGAACTAGGCAGGGTGGGGCACGATTACTGGGCTGATTGTAAGCGACCAGAACGATGGCTGAGTTGGTGTGCCATTGTAGGTTCAGGCGGACTATGGTCATGCACATAGTCCGGAGTTGAAAAAGCAGGCATTGGGCACCAGTAGGTTTACAGTGTGCGTGCTTGATTCGTGTCGATGGTTGGCACCATAGGGCTCGATACACCCTATGGTGGACCTAGCACAGGTAACCACATTCCGTGATTGGGCCGTATGACACAGACACAAGAACGAGCTAGGACTTGTAGGGAGCCGAACGATTAATAGATCATTACGTGGAATTCGTTAGGTAGCATAATCCCTAGTGGCCCTAGGTGGCATAAACCCTAAACGAATCTCGAAAAGGTTCAATAGGTAGCATAATCCCTAGTGGTCCTAGGTGGCATAAATCCTAGTTGAACACGCGATAGTTCATGATAAGGAAACCTAGACATAACAAGGGTGGCAGTCCAAACGATTTCAAGAATGGTGGCACTACATTGAAGTAGTATAGAAATACGTGATGAAACCCGTACGATATACGGCAAGGGACTGTACGTATACATGGAAAGGATGATATGGGTTGGGGTACTAGTACAGTTCGTGCAGAAAATATAGGAAATCAAAGAAAATAGTGGAATGACAAAGCTTAGAAATCTTGCGATGTTATACTTAATAGAAACCTTGCAATGTTATACTTGATTCATTGTGCCTGTAGCTTACCTTGTCATCATGCTTATGTTTACTTTCAATTTGTTCATGTCATATTATCTTTACCTGTTTTTATGTTGAAAGCCACTAGGACTTACTCAGTCTTTATGACTGACCCAGTTTGTTTCGCCTCTTTTTCTTTTGCCCCCCCCCCCAAAGTTCGCAGGGTGGGAATACAGCTTAGTTCGGATCGTACCAAGCTCCAAGGCTCTTTCATGTACTGCTTGGATTTCTCTTGGCTATGGCTTGCTTTGCTGTTTTACTTGGGGAATGATTTATGGTTTTATGCTTATTGTAAGACAGATTTCGATGAAATGGATTTAATAGCATTTTGATGTAAAATGCTTTAGACCTTTCTACATTTTAAAGCAATGAAATTTGGTTCTTCTTCCGCTGTTTTATATGTTCTATCTTGTAATATTTCTATGTATGTTTACCTAGATAATGCTCCACCAAAGCTAGTGCATTCCCTTTGTGAGTGACCCTAGCGGAGGTGGGGTGTTACATATCTTCTGGTTCAAAGCCGTTGCCGATTTAGATAATAAATAGATTAGTATGGGTAGACTGTATCCCTGCTTGGATCTTGGTTTATCCTTTTGATGGAACTTTTGAGTTAATTTGGTTCTCCAGAAGGTGGCTTCCGGTAATTCATCCATTACTTGTGAAAGCAGCCCCTCGTCATTCATGAAGTCGATTCTCAAAAGTTGGTCTTGGACGATCTGTATATATTGTTCCGATATTCCTTTTTCTCTGACATATCGGCATTAAGTGGGTTGATCCTGATAGTCCTTCGGTGTTTCGATAAGCGAAGCCTGTGCTCTCCTCTTTTCTGATTTTTGTCTTAGATTACTTTTCGCCATGGAACCCTCCATCAGCTAGTCCATATCAGATGGATCATGCCAGTTTAACTTTGCTGTCGTTCTGTGGGTCTTGAGCTCTTTTGTTCCTGAGGGATGTTGGTCTAGTTGCTTTCGGGTCCTTTCTTCCGTGCTTATATTCATTTAACATCCCTTCACTGCTATCTTATACTAAGATGATTTTGGTTGTAACAGTAGGTTCCGGGGAGACTTCTTCCACAAGTTGGACTTAATCTCGTGTCTCAGCACATCACGTGTTTATGCACTTAGACCCCCCACATTAGATTCACCACTTGTGATCGCTGGATATGTCGGTCAGTTCCGTGAAGACTTCCACCACAAGTGTAGTCTAACCTCGTGTCTAAGCGCAGTTATAGTTTCTGATTACTGTAATTCTAGGCATTACCATTATTAATCTATTATTCCTTTGTCATTATAGGTTTTCACGCCCCTTTCCCAAGTTAGGTTCATAATGAACCATATGCCCCAAACTAAGGTCTTTAATCACAATTTGATTTATGCCCCCAAATTCATATTCATATATTCCATACAAGTTATGCCCAAATTTCCAATTACAAGTTATGCCCCAATTTTACCGTTTTCCCCTCATTCCAATTTAACACATTCGCATATTTCAGTGGCATGCCTAGGCTCGAAGGTGGCCAGGCTATATAAAAATAAAAGGGAAAAGATGAAGGGAAGAGGACAGAAATGATCATACTAATAAGTTTGACACATAATGGTAGAAATTGGCATAAACATATAGTGGCATAATGACAAGATAGGCATATAGGAACAGATCTGATGAACATGTGATAATAGAACTGATTCTAACATAATAGGCACATCATAAACAGGCATGATGAGATCTAAACAATGAATTAGATAAACAACTAACAACAGATTTGATTTAACCACAAACATAATAGGAACATGCATAATGTGATCTAATCAGTGAATTAGGTCCATAAACAATGGCAGATCTGACATGATAAATAGGTATAGGCTTAGATTTAGTTCATAGTCATGTCAGAATAACTTAGATACACAAGTTATAGCAGATCTTATATGATTTAAATAGTCACAGGCTTAGATCCAAGTTACAGTCATATCAAGATTAACTTTTAAATATTTAGATCTAAAAGTAACGTAAACGCTCTATGATTGGATCTAGAGAAAAAAATAGGAGAAAGATTGCAGATATTGAATCACAGATCTCTAAACTTGAATTACTTGATCGTTGAAGAAGAAAACGACTTGATTTAATCTGGGCAGAGGCAGCTTCTAGTTCTCCATTATTTTTGGTGTAGAAAAACATGAGAAATTGGGTCATATATATAGTCGTCACGAAACCCTATTCTGCCCAGATCTGTCGTAGGGGGTCGACCTCCCTCCCTTATGGGGTCGACCCATGGGTCGACAACCCCTTATGGGGTCGACCCAGGGGTCGACATCCCCTTGATGGGGGGCGACACCCCTGGTCAGGAATTTTCCCGCTCCCTTCTTCTACCTGAATTTGAACTATTTTGAATTTCTGGAATTATTTTATTCATATATATTCTTCTTATGCATATACAAACTTCAAACCTTAATAACTTCTTCATATATCTTCCTTTCTACGCAAACCAGATGTCTGTTTTGATCAAAATTCCGAGACGAACGCAATGGAGTAGTCGGTTTCACTTAATTCTAAATATTTATTAATTATCTTTAATTTATCATCATTTAGTGTCATTAAAATTATGGGGTGTTACAAAAATCTTATTTTAGAATATTCTATTTATTATAACTTATCTATATATAACATAGAATCTATTTTAATTTTAAATCTTCTTTTCTAATTAATACAATTCCAATATCCTTTCTGGATATAATTTATTTTATAAATTCAGTATAATCAAATTTAATTATACAATTAAATTTACACTTCGAACAAGGAATATATTTCATCATTTTCTATTTAAAACGATTACCAATTCTTATTTTAAATTCACATTTGAATTTAAATTTCCCAATTATCCAATGATAATTGTCCATTTCATTTATAAACACCATTTATAAATTCGTTCCAATTTCCTGTATTATCCAATGAAAATTATTCGATTTTATTTATAAACATCGTTTATAATTTCACTACTTGTTTTTATTATTAAAACAAGTTAATATTTCTAGTCCATTTGAAATTCAAATTCTATTTTAGATAAATAGATTTTCCCTTTTAAATCTCAAAATCCCTTTTCAAGATATTATTATAAACCAACATTTAGGCTCAATGATATTTAAACACCCAATTATTAATCACGTGTTTTCTAACACACCATATATGATAATATATATGAATACAAACAATAGTAAATTTTTGAGGAATCCTATTGGACCCCTCTTACCTGTTTTTCCTGCATCCACAGACGTTAGCCAACATAAATAATATCCATCCTACTTCAAGGCAGGATATCGTGGTATAGAAGGTCATCCACTATAATATTCTAATGATACTGCGGGCATTCGCTAACGGTACTGCGGGAAATATCTAACCACCAATATATATATATATATAGCCACAAACACCAAGCCTACCTAACTAATATATAATAATCACAATTTATCAATAAACAACAATGCAAACAATCAACCAACAAACAACATATAAATATTTATATTAAATAAAAATTCAAGTATAATAAATTATAATCGGACCAAACAGTGAGCTTACTCACCGTGATTATTTTGAAATCCATTTTCTATTTTTTATTTAATCCAGCTTCGAGAAAATCTTGAATCAACTTGAATCCATACTTTTTCCTCCAACTTCAAATTTCATTCATCCAGCTCTGTGATTTATGGACCTCGCACGAATTTATTCACGGATTGTATAAGTTATATATTATTTATTAAAACAAATTATAAAATTAACAGCTTTAGTAATTGAATTTAAAATACCTAATAATTAGCTCCTTAATTTCACCCTCCATGTTTTTAATTTCATGACATCCCTCCCTATATCCAATTCAACAGCTAACCATTAAAACTCCTCTCCAATGATCATCCTACACCGCTAAATCCTCCCCAGACTTCACAAAATCATTCCTGATGTTTGCAACGAACTCCCCTCCACGTTCTTGCCTCCTTTGTCACTGTTTTGTACAGCTCGTCACCCATGTAAATTGCGTCCCTGCTCACCCCATTCTTGGCGAACTCGCCACCATCGTGTTCCATAATTTCTCACCAAAACATGACCTATGATAAGCCCTAGAAAGCTGCTCGAATTTGCATTTGAATCAACCCACCCATACCTTAAATGCCATGAGCCCCAATTCTAAATCACGAAATGAAAGACAGGCCGACCTCGAGCTCCATTTTGAACCTCTTTCAACTCACACGTACAACTCCAAATTGTGACCTCCTGTAGGCGCTGCTACATGTATGACCATGGTTGACTTCGAATCCCACTCATCTGACTCGACTGGTTCGAGTTCAAACCTTCTTTCATTTCCAGATCTCGCGCGTGGATTCCGATCTCCTCAGAGCCCTTAGGTTTGACTGCCAAATCAAATAATGAATCCTTTTCCCAAAAGGTCACGAACTTGCACCTCTAACTCTCGTTGTTCCTTAGGCGCCATTCGCCTAAGAGACATAAACGATTGGTCTAGCACCCTCGACCAAATCGATCCTAAACTCGATCTCACGATGCAGCGGTAACCCTTTGACCTCATCAAAGACATCCTTATACTCATTAGCGATCAGCATAGATGATAAGTCTTCCAATGGAATCAGAAGAGAATATAGATAACTTACAAAGACCTCGTCTTTGGGCTTACATCTAATCAACACCTTTCACCCATCCACATCCCCAACTCCCACCTCTAGCTTCACCCTTGTCGCATACCTCTTGAGCCAATCCATGCCCAAGATGATCCCAAACCCATTGAAGTTAAGAGCAAAGCAATCACACATAAAAGAACAACCATGACACGACAACACTAGATCACGACACATCATGCACAAACTGGACGAACACCCAACTGGACGAACCCCCAAATGTATTAGTCATGATTAATGGTCTATCACAAATCTCAAGTTCCAAACCCAAGCGGCACACAAGCTCACTACAAATGAAAGAATGCGATGCTCCAGTATCGAACAACACACAAACTGAAACACCATTAATTGAAAGAGTACCTTGTACGAGGACACCCTTTCCATTCTCCTCTAAGTAGGAGATCTTAAAGAAGATGACACGACTTCCAAAGCATATGCCTTCACAACCTGCTTGCCCTTAGCTGATTCTGGACAGTCTTTCTTCTCACTCCCAGGCTTTCCACACTTGAAGCACTTCTTCCCAGCTTTGGGATTCTTGCATTCATTTGAGTAATGACCCTTCTATTGGTAGTTAAAGCAAACCACCTCACTCTTAGGCTTCTTTTGGCCATCCTTTCCTTTCTGTTGTTGTTGCTTCCTCTTGTTATTATTACCACCTTGTTGTGGTTTCTGCACTTCCTTGGTTGTAGCGACAACGTTTGCTTCACTAGGGAACAAACTCTCATGGCGAACAACTTCTTCCACAATATTATCAAATGGATCATCAAGATGATCCACCAACAGCCTTCCAGTATAGGTATCCTGACCCATAACGAACATCTCGTTCTTCTGATAGGGTGTGTCAATGTATGAACGAGCATATCTGGATAAGGCCTCGAAATCAGAAACATAATCAAGCACAGAATAACCATTTTGTTTCAGCTCTACGAAATTCTTGAACAAAGCAGAATTCTGAGCAGTGGAGATAAACTTCATCTCGAATTTAACTTGGAACTGCTCCCAAGTTATTTCCTCTTCTGAATTCTCAAGTGTAACTGAATTCCACCACTCCATGGCCCTGCCTTGCAGTTGCCTTGACGCAAGCTTTCTCTTAGTTGTGTCATCCAACCCTAAGTCTCCAAAAAATACGGATACAAGAATCCATCCACCTATGAACCTCTTCAGATGGTTCCGTTCCTTTTGATGGCTTTCCTCCTAGAGATGTATAATCTTTGCACAGCTTCACAAAATCCACAACCCTAGGCAATTGAACTCCTACATCTACCGCAGCTGCCATTGTAGCGGGTAACCTTCACATGAATGCTTCCATCATGGCCTCAAACATGGCTGGGTAGTCTGGTGCACGGCCATTACCCCCTCCAGGCGCAGCACGTTCCCTCTCTGCATGTCTTGAAGTACGTCGACTCATTCTAAATTGCAAATTAGAACGACTAGCCACTTGCAAGAAAAGCTACTAAAGAAGTACAAACGCTACTATACTATATACACTATATAGTATACATTCAACTAAAATGATGACCGCCCACAACCCCTGCACTAAAAAAGAGGGATAATGCGCTGAAAGGTGTGCCACGCAGATATGGACGATCATCAAGGTATGATAACAATCGAAACCTGTCGTAGAACCCACAGCGCAAGGATAAAATATAATAGAACATATACAATAGGTAGAAATAGTTGAGCAACATATAACAAACTTTAGGAAACTTTCACAACATCCTGAAAGGTTATCCATACATCATAGGGATATCAAAGTATGTACATGAAGCCTCATTACAACACTCAGAGAGAAACTCAAATAGCGAAAATTGAAATACTAGATAGTAAGTAAGATATTACGCCACCCTCCTGCTTGCCTCTACATTGCAACATTGTCCTCACTAAGCTATCACCTGCCACCTAGTCTTCCCATCCACAACCGGATGAACAACCCAAGGTAATACAAGGGAAACATAAAACCTTGAGTCAGACAATAGTCTTAGTGAGAAATAAAATAGCTAACAAACATTAATAATAAAGTATATAAAAATGGATAAATAAACATACTAATCTACCCACAACACCAGAGAAGAACTCAACCTCGTCTTCCCCACATTAGAGAGTGATAGCCTTTACAACAAACACTTTAACTATTCATTCATGCAAACCATAACAACCATTCATTCATGGCAATCAGAAGCAAACACCACTAGCACTCGTAGCATCCAAATTATATGTATCTCACGTAAACCATTCTAATCGAATTCAACATCTCTCAAGCACAAGCCCAGAGGCCTAAACCAATATCTAACAAGCACACATGGAATATCTCCTTCGACATTGGATATTCTACATGAGATGATACAAACAGAGCAACCAATCAGCCATGACCGACTCTGGCTATCACCGCCAATCCTACTTCAAAACCACTGTTAATCGTATGACGGCCAACCTTCCCATATGTCAAGGGCTAATGGTAACCCCGGTTCTAGCATAAACTCCATGCGCCTTTCAATGATATTTATGTTTGTCCAACCTCGACAACTAGGCCTTTCAACGATACCCAGAGTACTTGACCAACAACCTTCCAGTCTTTTGGGTGCCCTCATTGTACCCCTACTTTGAGCCTGCTAGAACTTACGACAACAACGATCTCTCAGCCTTCGTATCTCTAGTCATCTAACCTAAAAAATTCATAGCTCAAGCAACCTTCTTATGCAACCATTAACCACCAACTCATGACCTTTGAGTTACCACCTCATTCGTTATTTTGCACTGATCAACGAACATTTACAACACTTCGAGTATTCCCACTTGAATTTACTTCGAAGTCACAACATTACTGAGCCAAATTACATCACTACGCTAGAAATTTTTTTATTCCTTTTTATTTAAATCTGGGTCATACCAGATTTTTTTTTTTTAATAAACGACCGACCCAACAAGTTACCCTACCTGGCCGACCCACTTGAAGCCGACCCACCTTAAGCTGACCCCTCCTTTGTGACTGATCCCACACCTTCACCACTTCAAACTTTACGACCGACTGACCCAGTTTGTCCACCAAGACCGACCGATCCAACACCCTGGGACATTGACTAGACAAGTGACCGACCGACTTCCGACTGACCAGCTCCCTTTAGACCAACCCAAATCACGACCGACCAGTATCAAGGCCGACCGACCCAAAGATGTGTACCACCAATTGTACTACACTTTACTACATTGTACTGTAGGCTCAACCGACCGACCAGAAATAGACCAACCCAAAACCTGCACCAGGCCAATCCACGCCCAATTTCGACCAAAATTTCGCCAATTGAAACAATTGACGAAATATACTCATCTAATTCATAAAACACAATCATAAGCATGTTATGAAACCACTAACAATGTGAATATGATGATTATCACTAAAATTATGCAAATTTCACTAAAATCATGGTAAATGAACATATGAAAATAATTATGGATCCAATTTGCATAAACATATGAAAATATATGGAAATTACATGTTTTAAAATTTTAAATTAGATCCTATAGCAATTCATATGAAATAAAACTTACTGTGATGTAGATCTAAGGGAAACAACTTGAATTTGATGAGAAACAAGATCAAACATTCGTATACTTGATTGAATTCGTATGAGAGATGTATATCGCTAACCAATTCTCCAAAATAACCCAAAAGCAATGAATTACGATTCCAAACAGCTAAGAATTTGATCCAAACTCTTCAATTCAATGATCTCTCTCTTTGATTTGCGTAGATCCGGCCTCAAATGTTGTAGATCTTCGATTCTCTAAGCTTTAATGGTGGAAAGGTGAAGAGAATGGAGGAATGGAGGAACTCTAGCTCTTCTAAATAAAGGAATGGAGAAAGTAAACTCTTTCCCATGCCTCTTGCCCCCTATTTATAGCCTTCCATCAGCCCACTAATGGGCCTCTCCGAATCAACAAATTATGGCTCTTAAAACCTGGACAACCAACTACAAAACCTTAAACCAACAATTCCTCCCAAACTGCTGAACCAAATCATTAATGTGACCACTCTACGGAAAGGGAAACATCATTTCCTTTCCAACGGAATAGGTCTCAAAACCTGATTCGACGTGAGTCAAAAGTTACGCCCTGTACAAGACGGACAGGGGAAAAATGGTCATAAACAAAATTGGTAAAAATTATGGACATGTCTCACATCCCCGTAAGCAACATATTAAAATATGAGAATGATCCAACCCTCAGAGAAAAATAAAAATATTTTACGATCTTTCAATATGTAAATTGCGGGTTGTTACCGCAGTGCTAGCGAAAGTTACTTGAAGGGGATCCGAGTGAAGGGGAAGACTATTAGGATTGTTTCATATGTTGTGAAGAAGGAGAGATTGTTTGGATTTGGAAAGTTCCACATCACTAGATAATTTGGAGAATTGGTGTATCAGTAAGAATCGTTAAATATATAGCATTTGAGATTCCTTTTGTTACAACAAAATGTGTTTTAACTAAAATATCTACATCACATACTGGAGATGGGGAGTAAGGTCAGATGGTCATTATATAGTAGTAGTTTCAAAGTCGAAAGGTTACAAATTAGGATATGCAGACAAGGCAGTGCTCTCAAAAGATAACTTGAAAAAGATGCGCAGGTAGGGGAAGACTATCAGAATTGAATCACATGTTGTTATAAAGAAATGAAAGTTTGGATCCGGAAAGTCTCATATTGCCAGGTAACTAGGAAAAGTGGTGTATGAATATATATGAGTTGAAAGGCACGTAACATCAGGCTTTCCTTTTGCTGTAACAAAATGTGTGCTACCTCATATATGTACGCCATGTGCTAGAGTGTAACGATCCGAAAATCCCCGCCTTCTGAATCGACCATAAGCCATATAGGTCTGACCCAAAAGGCAAAAATCCTCGAACCGTTATGGGATACAACACATCAGAACAAAACATAAAAGAATATTTCATTTTTATTACAACAATTTTACATCAGAGTACAAGAATATATCATAGTACATCACAAATATCAAAGAATAATAAATTACAATACACATTGGAAAACATAACTGCATTCAGCGGAAGACTACCAAATGCTCTGAACGCAGCTCTAACTTCAATCTAGAATCTTGCCCTATAAAATATCTGCAAAACCAAAACTACTAGCTTCCCGTGTAGAAAATATGGGCACCCAAAGTTTAGGTGGGAAACAATAAATTCAAGGTCATTCATAGGACTGGTGTGAGTACTAAAACAGTTATTATGCTTTATTTTAAAGTTGGGTAAATCACGGGACCACACCGTACAACATAGAACGGGTTTCCTCCACATGAATACCAGTCATAAACAACTCGTAGTGCTTTTTTGAAAAATGAAGCTATTATAAGACTCAAGCACCGTCACACAATGCAACACAAACCAGAGGATAGAGTTTTACCTTATAATAGACAAACATGCTTGGTACGAAAAAATTATCTTTTATTATCACTAGTGCATAGTATGGAAATCAATTTCACAATTAAATATATCAATCTTAGATGGGATAATATTCCATCCTATTATGTCGCCATATAGGTTTACAACTAAAAATGCAAAGCTTGAATTGGAAGTTGGATTTCTATCAATGACCAAGGCAAAGGATCTTCCTTAGCCATTCGGAACATCCTAACAAATGCCCCCAGGACTCAACGCATGGTCCTTCGGAGTGGTAGAGCTAGCCCACTGATTCTCGGTGAGTTCGGGTTACCCCTGAACATAACGTTCCCTGGTCGTATCTAACCGTCATCTTGGTCGTTGCTTGACCATCATCCGAGGCGCCTCGATTCCATCATCAACATAAGTAAATTACCTGAGCTTCATACCATGGCATCACTTTTCAGCTTGAAGGAAATGACGGTCCTTACTTTGCTATCTATCATCCTATTTTCGGCCATTCACGGCCTGTGAGACTTGTCGAGGTCAACTTTCAACACATGGCAACGCTATATTTGCCCTGCTTTGATCATCATCCACAAAGCTCAGTTTTCAACAAAAGCTTTGATCTATCAGCAACTTAGCATGCCATAATGTCAATTCACAACATATAATCGGTGTCTATTAATATATAACTCTCTGAGTATATAAGTTTCAAAGGAAGGTATTAAGCTAAGAGAATAAATTCTCTGCCACCAGCTGATATAACATTAGTAGACATTATTGTATTATGTCGTAACTTACAATGTCTGACATACATCCATTTACAAGTTCGATTTGGGTCTGAATGAAACTGAAGACACCTTATTCCTCGTCTAATAAAGGAGAGAGGCCATTGCATATCTGGTCAACCTCCAAGTACGTCTGGATGATCACCACTTATAACCTCGTCTTAGGAGTACCTCTCGTTCGAGACATTAGCAACAATCCAAACTATGTGAAGATCTATGATCTTTAACCATCGTCTTCGACATCTTCAATACATGCCGTATAGTTATTCACAATGTATTGAAACACGTTCTTTCTGAAATAACTGTCACATCTTTAAAATCCAGTGATATATACACATAGCATAATTCTCATTCCAATTCTGAATATTCTTTTCACTCAATTCATTCTTTACATTAGGAATTACTCCCCTTAATATTATCAAAGATTTACATCTTTTAAACTCTTGTTTGAATCTTTCATTTGAAGTCATTTTCCCATTCCCATCCTATTTATCTATGAAGAAAAACTGGTGGTACTCCATATATAATACCCCTTATATTTTGGTAAGTTTAATTACCTTCTTTCATTTAAAATCTTTGTTGAAAGCCAAAAGCTTCATTGAGAGTGGGTATTGTTATTGGCGTCTGGGGTTTCACCATTTCTATCTACATGCTTACTTGTCCTCCTAAAAATCAAAATTTTCTTCCCTTTCTTTCAACAATATACTTTCTCCTATCCTACCCCTTCTTAGGTGATGCGTGGTACTCCTCTCAACCCTCTCTTTTGTGCAAATCTGATATTTTCTCCATGAAACATGTCTGAGTTCCAAAACCCTCCCTTTTTATTATGCCTCATCTCTTCAGATCCGCCATACTATTGCTGATTTCGATTACCCTTCCTTCCTCTTCGATGTGGATACATCAGGCAACTTCTTGCCTACTGCTTCTTTGGTATCGGTGTAGTGGAAGATATGATCTTCAACTAGTAGCTACAGTGGCTCTAGATTCCTGTATCTGACGAGGAAGCTTTCAGGTTTGCAATAACTTCTCACAGTTTAAACGATTTGCGTTTTGTCTTTGCGACTGTGATGGCCCGCTTTGGCCATATGAGTATTCAATGTAAGCTTGGATTTTATCTTGAGGGTAGTTTTGGTAATTAGAATTCGGAAATGGGTTGTTTTTTGTCTGGGTGTTTGGTGATTCCTTGGGGTTTTGGTGCTCAGCTATATCTCATGTTATTTTAGTTCTGGTTGACCTCAGCTTAACAAAGCTGCACTTTAAGTTGAATGTTGTTTGGACTTACAACGGTAAGGTCATCTCCTTCGACCGACATCAATGCACGAGATGCTCCTGCACTAAGCTTTGCTGTAGGTTGTTGGTTGGTGTTATCTGCCTTACGGTGCTTTTTCTAGGTTTCATGTAGTCTTAGTTTTAGTTTTTTCTGGTCGACCAGAATATTATTTGGTTTTTGTCCATACATCATGGTTTAGTGCTAGGGCTGACAATTAGAACCGAGAACTGAAAACCCGAACTGACGCGACCCGAAAAGACCCGAACCCGATGGGTCTCGGGTCGGGTCTGGGTGATGAAAAATATAATAAAGACCCAATAAAACCCGACCCGAAAGACTCGACCCGACCCGAAAGACCCGACCAATAGACATTAAAATATATGTACTTTTAGTGTTATTTCCCATTCGGACCCGAACCGACCCGACCCAAATCGAAGCTTGGGTCGGGTCGGGTCCAGATTTTTAAAATGTATAGTTTAGAACCGTCAAAACACGACCCACCTAGACCCAAGACCCGTCAAGTCGGGTCCGGGTCTATCGGGTCGGGTCTAATTGCCACCCCTATTTGGTGCTCTGGATCATAGTTTCGATGTAGGTATATGGTGACTCAGGTGAAGATAGTCTCTCAATGTTACTGTCTTCCAGTTTCCTTTTATCAAAGCCTTCCTCCCATGATGTTTTTGATAGTATGGCCAAAAGGTCAGTCTCAACCTTGTAATTCCTGCGTGATACTGCTTCCCACCTTGGTGTGGAGCTCAAGAAAATTGGACTAGTTACAGTATGCTACAGTTTGCTGGCACCATACTTCCCTGTGTATACGGTTGTCTAGTTATGCCAACCGATGGATACTTGTGCTTATTACATCCGTCATGTTCTGAATCTTGTTTATCTATATGTAATCACTACATTATTGTAGTATGTAATTCTCAAACCATGTAATTTACTGTTCTCTTAGTATGTAAATGCTCCCTGCATGGAGTCATGTAGTAGTCTAGTATACTATCTAGCTCCTATACTGTAATCTACGATAGATATTGTGGACAACCCATGTAAAATGTCATAGGCGGTGGATGGTTCACCTTATAAACCGATTAGTTGATTGTAAACCACAATCACATGTACTACACTGTATTTTTATTATTAGTTATAATAAAAAAGTATTAAGGATCACTATAAAAACCAGTCGGCTATGCCAAAAAAATCAACAAAATCTTTGTTAAAAGATTTATTAAAAGTCAAACTTAGTTTTAATCTCCAAAAATCACTAATCAAATCTCTATTGAGAGATTTATTAATACTCTAACTTAGTTTTAATCTCCAAAAATCATTAATCAAATCTTTATTGAAGGATTTATTAAAACTCTAACTTAGTTTTAAGTGAAAATATGTCTCACGTCCCTAAAAGTTATCAAAATATAAATGGCATGCAGTGAAGTTTTAAAATATAAAGTGTGTCCCTATTTTTATACTTACGTGTTTTTGCCTTAAAAAAAGGCGCTGCTCATTAAAAAAAAATATTCTAAATTCTGCAAATATTTCCAGAAGTCCATGGAAAAAAAATCTTGCATACATGTGTGCAAGTATTCACAATAGTTGCACACATGTATGCAAGTATTCATAAATCAGTTTATATTGAAAATCTTCATGAATTCTTGCATGTATGTGTGCAACTATTTTAAAATATTTGCACACATATATGCAAATATTGCATGAAGGTTTCACACTGAAAAATATGTATGTGTATTATTACACACATGTGTGTAAGTATTCTGAAATACATGCATGCATGTATGCAAATAAATATGAACTAATTTGCATACATGTGATTTTTTGCACACTTGTATGCAAGATTTTTGTAATACGTGCATGCCTTTATGCAAGAAAACCAACGCAGATGCATGACTGAAATACTTGCATGGATGTATGCATGAAATTCAAAATACATGCATATTATTATGCATTTAACTGCATTTTCATTGTTTTCCTATATTTTTGGCTTTTGACATGTTTTCCGGTGGTCTTTTTATCTGATTTTTTTAATGTTTACGTGTTTTATTTAAATAAGAATTTACGTGATTTTTTTATATTTTTATTTTATTTTTTTGACCTATATTCAAAAAATAGGGATCTAATTTACAATAAGTTTAGGACCGGATGTAAGTCTTATTTTGAAACTTTCTAGAACCTATGCCAAATGGACCCTAGTTTTAATCTCCAAATATCATTAATCAAATCTTTATTGAAAAATTTATTAAAACTCTAACTTAGTTTTAAGGGGAAGTAGGAGAATGAGAAGGATGGTTAGAAATGAATGAAATGATCTCCTTTTATAGGAAAGAATGAGGAAGGAGGGTGTGCCACCTAGTAGGACATATGTAAGGTAAGGAGGAAGGGTAGCATGCATTAGGATAAGTGTCAATACGCTTGTCAACTTAAGGAGGAGGTGATTTAAGGTAGCATTTCCTATGAATTGCAATGGGAAGTTATGTATAACATTTAACAAATGCAACAATATTTCACTTCTGGTTATAATTTGACAAATTCGACCAAATGATGAATGATACTGACAAGTCCCGATCATATTTCTAATCATTTTAAACCTTACAAACTTCAAATTAATTTTGGAAACTTGTATTATTATATTGAACTTATATTTATTTATATTCAACTTAAATTTGTTTAGATCAAAATACTGGTTTTCTATGTAACAAATTCAGTTGTTACAAAGGATAATTTTTTTCTAAGGCTGCGGAAGCCATTATTGAGTTTTCTATGAGCTTAAAGAAGAGTATAATTTTGGTATACAGAAATGAATGAAAGTGGATGAGTATTTATAGGAAACATTCTAGAATAAAACAATGGATGAAAAATTATTGAAAACCCCTTCCCCTTTTACCCATCATTTCATCCATACCTCCCTTGATGTGACATGTCAATGTGTAAGGGTGGTGTGTGTAAGTCTAATGATGGTGTGTAAGAGTAATGAGCGTAGGGTGTGATATTATTATATTAAAGTGAACTCCTTTTGTTTTCTTATGGTTACTTTTTCTAACCTTTCATAATTAATCTCTTCATTAGAATCTAATGGTTATGTTATCATAGACATATGTATATGCACAAATACGTCACACCTTTGTACAACATCCATTCGTCAACACGTTAAGAAACCGGAACTCATTTATAAGTCATTTTTTTGTCTTCTCTTAAGCTATTTATCTAGTAAACAAAATTCACAAATAACCTACTTGTTATAAAATAAAACAGAACATATAATAAACAAGAAGCCATCAGAGAGAACAGAAAGATAGGGGAGAGACTTTTATTTCTGTTGCTTCAAGTGTGACCAAATTCTATTACATTGGCTCCTTTATATATAGGCTTTGGAGCTGATGTTAGACTTATTCCCACGATGTAGGACTAAATTGTAAAAACCCGTAACTTCCCCGTAAAGGAAAGCGTCGGATAGTTCGAGAACAAGCCACAACAGAACGCATATAAAAGAACATTTCATTGTATATTACAACAATGCATCAGATTACAAGAATATACAGAGTATAAACAAATAAATATTACACAGAAATATCAGAGATTTAAATTACATTGAAATACATTGCAGCGGAAAATAATACAATACACAACTAGAAGAGATATACGGATACAAAGCTTTCCGGATATCATTCCAGCTGTAAACCAGGATCCTGTGAATATAAATCTGCAAAACCAAAACTACTAGCTGCCCGTGTCGAAAATAGGGGCACCCAGAGTTTAGGTTAAAACAATAAACTCCAGGTCAGTCATGGGACTGGTGTGAGAACTAAAACAGTTATTAATCTTTATTTTAAATCATTAGGTAAATCAAGGGACCACGCCGTATAACACGGAACGGGTTTCCTCCCAAGAATACCAGTGCATAAAACAAACAGCGCAATGCTAAATAAAGAAAAATGAAGCTGTTATAAGACCCAGGTCCCATCACACAATGCAACGCAGCCGAGGATAGGGTTTTCCCTTATAACAGCTAAAGAATGCTTGATACGTTTAAAACAAATCGTTTGATACTATAGTCAGTGCATAGTGTATAAAACAACTTCCAATCATAAGTATCAATCATAGGCGGCATGAGCGTCCCATCCCACTATGTCGCCATATATAGGATTACAACTAAAACCGCAAGATCACGTATTTGGAAATTGGATTTCCGTCATGAACCGAGGCAAAAGATAGTCCTCAACCGATTCGAGACGCTCTAGCCCGTGTCTCAGGCAAGTACTCAGTCAAGCCTTTGGATCGTCAGGGCCAGTCCACCGATGTGGATTAAACTTAAACCCTGAACATGCGTTTCCCCGCCCTATGGGGCGTAGGTGAGCCAACTAAATGACTCCATCGGTTCGAGAACGACCGATCAATCCGAGGCGCCTCGCAACAGCAACAACCACATAAGTCAAACTCGTCAGGGCGTGTAAAACCACTGACGCCACTTTTTAGCTAGAAGGAAACACATGCCCTCCCTGAGGTCCGTCTCCCGTTTTTGGTTCATACCGGGCGTGAAACACGCGAAGTAAACGTTACACAGAGCTACGCCACAAAGGCCTTGCTTTGATCATCACCACAAGACTTTGCTTTTCAACAGAAGCCTTGATCAATTGCCACTTAAGCATGCCACACAGGCAATTCACTCCATGCGATTAATATCCACCAATATATAACCCCTGAGCTCGTACGTCTCAGAGAAGGGCGTTAAGCAAAAGAATAAATTCTCCGCCGCCAAACAGATATATATTTAATAGAGATCAATCACACGGACTAAAATCCAATGTCAGACACACAGTCCATTTACAAGTCCGTTCTGGGGCTGAACGAAACCGGAGGCACCTAGTACCCCGCATATCCATTGATCTCCAAGTACGTCTGGACGATCACCAACTGTTTCCATCTTCTTGGGTGTACAGCCCAATCAAGATCATCAGTAATCACCCAAACGACGTGAAGACTTCTGGTCTTCGACCACCGTCTTCATCTTCGACTTATCGTCGTATCAGTTATTCAGAATGGGATAAACCCGGTCTTTCCGAATAACTCGCATATATTTTAAATAAGTGTTACACAAACACAACATACGCCTCATTCCAATCCATTAGTCACTAACCGTAAATTAATCAAGAGAATAATTCCCTAAATATTAACCCCGAAGGCCGAAACCAACATCAGATCAATATCCAGAAAACCATTCTGCTTGGCTAACCGACAGTTAGTTTCTAAATTTCACATTCATAGGGAAAGGTTCCCATTAATTTTATCCAAGATAAATTCCTTGAATTTATTCTTTAATCATCTTTTGAATTTCGATTCAACTAGTCGGGATTAACGAACCTTACCGAAGTAATCATTTGTTTTAATTTCCCAATCCCAACCTATTCATCCCATGAAGTAAAACTGGTGATACTTCATATCTAACACCACGGTGTTATCGGTAAATTCAATTACCACTTCACGTTCAAATCTAATTAAAGATTTAACTATCGACTGGAGCAAAACTGGTGATACTCCATTCTCGACCATTTCAATCTAATTAAAGATTCATTAAAACTCAACTTAGTTTTAATCGTTAACTGGGTTAAAGAATCCGTGTCATTTAAAAACACAGTTCACAATAAACCCAAAATCACCTTCATTAATTATCGGGTTAAAGAACGAGTGTTATTTAAAACACTGTCCACGATAAACCCAAAAATCAATATCAATTCAATTCCAATTAAATATTATTTAATTGGTACACTTCATTAAATCTAAAATAAAAAGATTTAATCTTTTCTCAACTGGGTTCAAGAACAGTGTTAGTGAAGACACCATTCACGACAAACCCAAATCACTTTGATATTCAATATAAGGCTCTGAATAGAAAATATATCGGCTTATACTCAATATCAAATTCTACGATTAACAAATGTCGTATTGGAAATAACGATATAAATATATATCTTTCAAATTTCCATAACAACATCCGTATAATCACGAATTCCAATATCGAAATATTCCGAAGACAATTTCAATTCAAATCCATTCCAATGCAATCATTGGAAATTTTGGTTATTTTCAAAACCATTTCAAATTCAAATTATTTATTTAAAAATAAATAGAATTATAATTCTAGTTCAAAACTAGTTCATTTCGATAAAAATCTATTTTTATCTTTTCAAATAGGGGGTTTTTCATCCCAATTCTTTCTAAATCATTTCTTATGATTTTACACAAATTATTACTATTTTTAATAATTTTATCAAGGCCCGTACAGTCGATTTCCATCAATGGCCATCGAACTGCACTTATAGCGACCTTTTTCAAATTTGATTTGGGCATAATTCCAAATCCAACAGTTAGATTTCTAATTTCTAATATTCGTTAGAAAGCTCTTTTCGATACGAACCCAACGGTTCCGGTTTTAGGAGAATCCGACGGTCGGATCTCCCGTAATGTCCGTTTGTAATAAATGGTCGAAATTCGCGAACTGCCGCGGCGCGGCGCGTTCTATTCAGGCCATTATATTATATATATAATATATATTTTGTCGATTTCTATTTAAAACGAATTATATAAATAGTTTTGAATTCGTTTCAAAAACATTTTCAACTTCCATTTCAATTCAAATCAAAATTGAATTCTTCTTTATAAATTCGTTTTAAAATTCATTTCTATTCAATTCAAATTTCAATTCAGTTTGAATTCATTTCAATTCGTTTTCAATTCAATTTGAATTCGTTTTCAATTCAATTTGAATTCGTTTTCAATTCAATTCATTTCGAAATCGTTATATATTCAATTCATTTCGAAATCGTTATATATTCAATTCATTTCGACATCGTTATATATTCAATTCATTTCGAAATCGTTATATATTCAATTCATTTCGAAATCGTTATATATTCAATTCATTTCGAAATGAATAAAATCGATATAAATATCGTTCACGTCAAAATGGCGTCAAACTAATCAACACGGCTTCATAAATTTCTATTTTCAAATATTCTATTTCAAATATTTCTTTTTCAAAATAGTTGTTATTATCAAAATATTTCGTTCAACACATGACCAATCTCAATGGATGAGTACTGTCAACACATGAACTTTTATTTTATATCGATAAAGATGTAAATTTTATTACCAAAATATTTCGTTCAACACAGGACCAATCTCAATGGATGAGTACTGTCAACACATGAACTTTTATTTTATAATATCCTTTATTTTTCAAATTGGAATGAGGCCTAATCAATCACCATATAATGTTAATTATATAGATTTTCATACATTACACACATATAATAGCATTGAAAAATAATCAACCATCAACCAAAGTGCACTACACTGTATAAGCATCAAATATAGATATCTAACGCTTATAACAGCCTGTCAATCAATCGATCGACATATTTAATCAATCAGGATGAGTGAACTTCAAATTTCATCCCAACACCCGTGTGGGGTTTCAAACAATCAAACACAGATTTTAGTTGTGCAGTTGGGCGATGTGTAAAATTTATCGTCCCAATCAATATCAGTCAAATCGTTGTACATAAACAAACCATACGGTTTGTAAATGAATATTTATTTATTTACATTCACGTTAAAAATTATATTTTTAACGATAAAACATTTTATTTCAACATATGAATTTCTATTCAGTTCATTTATTCAATAAAATGATATTTTTATTTTTCTAACTTATTTTAGAAAATTTCGGCGGCATAACGGCACGATACTAGAAACGGGACAAGGCCTAGCCTTATCCCCGGTCTAGTGAAGGCCCACGCCATTCACATATCAATTTCATCTCACCAAACAATTCAATTCAAACCAAATCATCAAATTAATTTATGCAACCAAACAAACAAGTCCATGGTCTGTGGACGATTGTGTCGGGTGCTACTAAGCACCGTCTGCATCCTAGTATATATATAACTAGAAAAAGAAATTGAAAGGTGAGAAATTCTCACAGATAGCTATCCAATCATCTTGACTCTTCTTTGATCGAAATCTTCATCGTTCTCGCCTTTTTGTTACCTTCGTCGCCCGCTTTCACTACCTATGTAAAAATCGAATTTTTACTTTGCTATCCAATATATAAAAATCATATTTTTATTTCGAAGTTCAATATATAAAAATCATATTTTTATTTCGAAGTTCAATATATAAAAATCATATTTTTATTTCGAAGTTCAATATATAAAAATCATATTTTTATTTCGAAGTTCAATATATAAAAATCATATTTTTATTTCGAAGTTCGATATATAAAAATCATATTTTTATTTCGAAGTTCGATATATAAAAATCATATTTTTATTTCGCCATTCCATATATAAAAATTGAATTTTTATTATGCTTCGATGTTCAAATCTTTTTCTTTTTGAAGTTCAAACCTTTTTCTTTTTGAAGTTCAAACCTTTCTCTTTTATCAGAATTAAATCTTTTTCTAAAATCAGAATTAAATCTTTTAAAATCGAAATCAGTTTTAAATCTTTTAAAATCGAAATCCGTTTTAAATCTTTTAAAATCGAAATCAGTTTTAAATCATTTAAAATCGAAATCAGTTTTAAATCTTTTAAAATCGAAATCAGTTTTAAATTCTAAAATCAAAATTTTCAGATTAAAATAAATATAAAATAAAGTAAAAAAAAAAAACTTACTGTATCTCGAAGAAAGGGGGGCGTCGTCTTCGTCGGAGCTGGCTTCTAGGGGGGGCGTCGATGTCGGCGGCAGGAGGAGGCGGAGGGTTGGGGCGGTTCTGACCTTCGAGCGCCGCGTCTTGGGGGGGAGAGGGTGTTCGAACGGAGGGGGAGGCTGCGATAGGAGGCGGGTGGCGTGAGGAGGCGGAGAGACCCACGACGGCGGGTGGTGGCGGCTGCTCCGTCTTCTTTCCTTCTTCTTTTTTTTTTATTTTTTTTTCATTTCTGTTTCGATAAAAAGGAAAGGGGGGGGCAGAGTGGGTTAACGGGGAGAAAAGGTTTTTTTTATTATTTTTATTAATTAATTTTCCATAAAAAGCAACTTTTATTCTCGACCTCGAAACAAGACCCACCGCCTGTCGTCCCTAACGTTTTACCCCCATTTCGAACACAATGGGATATGTATCGCAAGCTGATTCCATCGTTTCGATCAGTTTTCATTGAATTTACATTTAAATCACTATATTGCATTTTAAACGTACATTTCAAATTACCGGGGTCACATACGAACTTTAAAAATTCTAGAAAAATATTTTCTAGCTTCGTATTGACGATACGGTCCTAACAAAACTAGTTTCGCCGAATTCTGAGACCGTTGGAAAAATGACCAATTTCCAGTCGATTAAAATCAACTAAAACTGGTAAAACGCGTTTTCCTTTGCCACGCTCACATATCGATTCGGAAAATTATGAAAATTGAAACCTAGCAATAACTTGACACCACGGACCCAACAAAACTGGTTTCGTCGAAATCCGAGATCGTTTGCAAAATTCCCATTTTTAAGGGCCTGAATTCCATAGCGACTATTCAGAATTTTCAACTGGACATATCTTCTGATTCCCGCTATGAAATCTTGATTTGTCGGATTCGTTGGAAAGATAATCACAATTAGATCCTAATGTTTTTGGTTTCACTAAAATCCGGATTGTTTTGCACTCGGTACATTCAATTGAAGTTTGAAATCGAATTATCGAACTACCGCGCCATTTCCAATTCCATTTATAATTATATATAAATATTTATATTCTAACGACGACGTATATAATATATACGTTCTATTTCTATTCAAAATAAATTTCTCGTCGATATTATTTAAAATAATTCATTTTAAGTAATCAAAATTCGCTAAAATTGCAAAAATAAAAATTTTAAACTGGCCCAGATTTTCGGGTTGTTACAATCTCCTCCACTTAAAACTTTTCGTCCCCGAAAAGGAACAAAGTCGAAAGTGGTTTGATTAATCAACTCTACGCTCGATCTGGCTTCCATTCTCCAACTCTTTAGTTTCTGAGAATTTTCAAAATTTCAAAAATTTGGCTAACACCCTAAATTTTCGAAAAATTTCGCCATAACCTCCCCTGCACCGGGAGCATCGGGGAATTTCAAATAGCTTCCCCGGTCCTTCAGATCTCAAAAAGAAAAAGAAAAAGCCAAGCGGCTAGCCAATAGGCTCATAAAATCATCATCACCCAAACAAAACAGTAAATTATCAGTAAACATGTACCTATTTGTCGGGCAAACAAATTTTATTCTTCGGCTCTAGTCTCCTTGCTATGACCTGTTCAATATAAGTATATGTATATGCAAGCAAATGCGACCAATTTTCAATATAATTCAATATTTGATTCAATTAGGCTAAATGGTTCAAAATTAGCAAACAAATGAACAAACAACACAAACATCAATCAATTAGTGGATTAACGTTTCGAATTCATAATTTTGATACATATACAAAAATCATGTTTTTGATGCCAATTCACAACAGTGTGTCCTAGCTATATATATAGGTTTTGGTTCTCACACCAGTCGAATGGGAATATATAGATATCACACCTTCATCACTCGAAAATAAATGCTGATGATGTTTCGAACCACCATCAGAACATTGTCGGGCTACTAGAGTGCGGTTCTATATCTACCCGGTATATTAAAACTTCGAATATACGTTCATGACGCGTATATGCAAAAAATTTATATATCAGATTGTCCATATTCAAAATAAATAAATATTCAAATACGTTTAAAACGATTTAAATTTTTACAACAAAATTGTTTTCATTTGAAAAATATACTCTTCACACTCGTTCTAGGATACTACTGATCCTATCTCTAATGAGTCATTCTAATTGGATATTGCTAATCCAATATCTGATGAATTCTTTCGTATGGTTCTAATGTGCCTTGTTCTCGAGCTCTGTAAACCAGAGCTCTGATACCAACTGTAAAAACCCGTAACTTCCCCGTAAAGGAAAGCGTCGGATAGTTCGAGAACAAGCCACAACAGAACGCATATAAAAGAACATTTCATTGTATATTACAACAATGCATCAGATTACAAGAATATACAGAGTATAAACAAATAAATATTACACAGAAATATCAGAGATTTAAATTACATTGAAATACATCGCAGCGGAAAATAATACAATACACAACTAGAAGAGATATACGGATACAAAGCTTTCCGGATATCATTCCAGCTGTAAACCAGGATCCTGTGAATATAAATCTGCAAAACCAAAACTACTAGCTGCCCGTGTCGAAAATAGGAGCACCCAGAGTTTAGGTTAAAACAATAAACTCCAGTCAGTCATGGGACTGGTGTGAGAACTAAAACAGTTATTAATCTTTATTTTAAATCATTAGGTAAATCAAGGGACCACGCCGTATAACACGGAACGGGTTTCCTCCCAAGAATACCAGTGCATAAAACAAACAGCGCAATGCTAAATAAAGAAAAATGAAGCTGTTATAAGACCCAGGTCCCATCACACAATGCAACGCAGCCGAGGATAGGGTTTTCCCTTATAACAGCCAAAGAATGCTTGATACGTTTAAAACAAATCGTTTGATACTATAGTCAGTGCATAGTGTATAAAACAACTTCCAATCATAAGTATCAATCATAGGCGGCATGAGCGCCCCATCCCACTATGTCGCCATATGTAGGATTACAACTAAAACCGCAAGATCACGTATTTGGAAATTGGATTTCCGTCATGAACCGAGGCAAAAGATAGTCCTCAACCGATTCGAGACGCTCTAGCCCATGTCTCAGGCAAGTACTCAGTCAAGCCTTTGGATCGTCAGGGCCAGTCCACCGATGTGGATTAAACTTAAACCCTGAACATGCGTTTCCCCGCCCTATGGGGCGTAGGTGAGCCAACTAAATGACTCCATCGGTTCGAGAACGACCGATCAATCCGAGGCGCCTCGCAACAGCAACAACCACATAAGTCAAACTCGTCAGGGCGTGTAAAACCACTGACGCCACTTTTTAGCTAGAAGGAAACACATGCCCTCCCTGAGGTCCGTCTCCCGTTTTTGGTTCATACCGGGTGTGAAACACGCGAAGTAAACGTTACACAGAGCTACGCCACAAAGGCCTTGCTTTGATCATCACCACAAGACTTTGCTTTTCAACAGAAGCCTTGATCAATTGCCACTTAGGCATGCCATACAGACAATTCACTCCATGCGATTGATATCCGTCAATATATAACCCCTGAGCTCGTACGTCTCAGAGAAGGGCGTTAAGCAAAAGAATAAATTCTCCGCCGCCAAACAGATATATATTTAATAGAGATCAATCACACGGACTAAAATCCAATGTCAGACACACAGTCCATTTACAAGTCCGTTCTGGGGCTGAACGAAACCGGAGGCACCTAGTACCCCGCATATCCATTGATCTCCAAGTACGTCTGGACGATCACCAACTGTTTCCATCTTCTTGGGTGTACAGCCCAATCAAGATCATCAGTAATCACCCAAACGACGTGAAGACTTCTGATCTTCGACCACCGTCTTCATCTTCGACTTATCGTCGTATCATTTATTCAGAATGGGATAAACCCGGTCTTTCCGAATAACTCGCGTATATTTTAAATAAGTGTTACACAAACACAACATACGCCTCATTCCAATCCATTAGTCACTAACCGTAAATTAATCAAGAGAATAATTCCCCAAATATTAACCCCGAAGGCCGAAACCAACATCAGATCAATATCCAGAAAACCATTCTGCTTGGCTAACCTACAGTTAGTTTCTAAATTTCACATTCATAGGGAAAGGTTCCCATTAATTTTATCCAAGATAAATTCCTTGAATTTATTCTTTAATCATCTTTTGAATTTCGATTCAACTAGTCGGGATTAACGAACCTTACCGAAGTAATCATTTGCTTTAATTTCCCAATCCCAACATATTCATCCCATGAAGTAAAACTGGTGATACTTCATATCTAACACCATGGTGTTATCGGTAAATTCAATTACCACTTCACGTTCAAATCTAATTAAAGATTTAACTATCGCCTGGAGCAAAACTGGTGATACTCCATTCTCGACCATTTCAATCTAATTAAAGATTCATTAAAACTCAACTTAGTTTTAATCGTTAAATGGGTTAAAGAATCCGTGTCATTTAGAAACACAGTTCACAATAAACCCAAAATCACCTTCATTAATTATCGGGTTAAAGAACGAGTGTTATTTAAAACACTGTCCACGATAAACCCAAAAATCAATATCAATTCAATTCCAATTAAATATTATTTAATTGGTACACTTCATTAAATCTAAAATAAAAAGATTTAATCTTTTCTCAACTGGGTTCAAGAACAGTGTTAGTGAAGACACCATTCACGACAAACCCAAATCACTTTGATATTCAATATAAGGCTCTGAATAGAAAATATATCGGCTTATACTCAATATCAAATTCTACGATTAACAAATGTCGTATTGGAAATAACGATATAAATATATATCTTTCAAATTTCCATAACAACATCCGTATAATCACGAATTCCAATATCGAAATATTCCGAAGACAATTTCAATTCAAATCCATTCCAATGCAATCATTGGAAATTTTGGTTATTTTCAAAACCATTTCAAATTCAATTTATTTATTTAAAAATAAATAGAATTATAATTCTAGTTCAAAACTAGTTCATTTCGATAAAAATCTATTTTTATCTTTTCAAATAGGGAGTTTTTCATCCCAATTCTTTCTAAATCATTTCTTATGATTTTACACAAATTATTACTATTTTTAATAATTTTATCAAGGCCCGTACAGTCGATTTCCATCAATGGCCATCGAACTGCACTTATAGCGACCTTTTTCAAATTTGATTTTGGGCATAATTCCAAATCCAACCGTTAGATTTCTAATTTCTAATATTCGTTAGAAAGCTCTTTTCGATACGAACCCAACGGTTCCGGTTTTAGGAGAATCCGACGGTCGGATCTCCCGTAATGTCCGTTTGAAATAAATGGTCGAAATTCGTGAACTGCCGCGGCGCGGCGCGTTCTATTCAGGCCATTATATTATATATATATAATATATATAATATATATTTCATCGATTTCTATTTAAAACGAATTATATAAATAGTTTTGAATTCGTTTCAAAAACATTTTCAACTTCCATTTCAATTCAAATCAAAATTGAATTCTTCTTTATAAATTCGTTTTAAAATTCATTTCTATTCAATTCAAATTTCAATTCAATTTGAATTCATTTCAATTCGTTTTCAATTCAATTTGAATTCGTTTTCAATTCAATTTGAATTCGTTTTCAATTCAATTCGAAATCGTTATATATTCAATTCATTTCGAAATCGTTATATATTCAATTCATTTCGAAATCGTTATACATTCAATTCATTTCGAAATCGTTATATATTCAATTCATTTCGAAATCGTTATATATTCAATTCATTTCGAAATCGTTATATATTCAATTCATTTCGAAATCGTTATATATTCAATTCATTTCGAAATCGTTATATATTCAATTCATTTCGAAATCGTTATATATTCAATTCATTTCGAAATGAATAAAATCGATATAAATATCGTTCACGTCAAAATGGCGTCAAACTAATCAACACGGCTTCATAAATTTCTATTTTCAAATATTCTATTTCAAATATTTCTTTTTCAAAATAGTTGTTATTATCAAAATATTTCGTTCAACACATGACCAATCTCAATGGATGAGTACTGTCAACACATGAACTTTTATTTTATATCGATAAAGATGTAAATTTTATTACCAAAATATTTCGTTTAACACATGACCAATCTCAGTGGATGAGTACTGTCAACACATGAACTTTTATTTTATAATATCCTTTATTTTTCAAATTGGAATGAGGCCCAATCAATCACCATATAATATTAATTATATGGATTTTCATACATTACACACATATAATAGCATTGAAAAATAATCAACCATCAACCAAAGTGCACTACACTGTATAAGCATCAAATATAGATATCTAACGCTTATAACAGCCTGTCAATCAATCGATCGACATATTTAATCAATCAGGATGAGTGAACTTCAAATTTCATCCCAACACCCGTGTGGGGTTTCAAACAATCAAACACAGATTTTAGTTGTGCAGTTGGGCGATGTGTAAAATTTATCGTCCCAATCAATATCAGTCAAATCGGTGTACATAAACAAACCGTCCGGTTTGTAAATGAATATTTATTTATTTACATTCACGTTAAAAATTATATTTTTAACGATAAAACATTTTATTTCAACATATGAATTTCTATTCAGTTCATTTATTCAATAAAATGATATTTTTATTTTTCTAACTTATTTTAGAAAATTTCGGCGGCATAACGGCACGATACTAGAAACGGGACAAGGCCTAGCCTTATCCCCGGTCTAGTGAAGGCCCACGCCATTCACACATCAATCATATCAATTTCATCTCACCAAACAATTCAATTCAAACCAAATCATCAAATTAATTTATGCAACCAAACAAACAAGTCCATGGTCTGTGGACGATTGTGTCGGGTGCTACAAAGCACCGTCTGCATCCTAGTATATATATAACTAGAAAAAGAAATTGAAAGGTGAGAAATTCTCACAGATAGCTATCCAATCATCTTGACTCTTCTTTGATCGAAATTTTCATCGTTCTCGCCTTTTTGTTACCTTCGTCGCCCGCTTTCACTACATATGTAAAAATCGAATTTTTACTTCGCTATCCAATATATAAAAATCATATTTTTATTTCGAAGTTCAATATATAAAAATCATATTTTTATTTCGAAGTTCAATATATAAAAATCATATTTTTATTTCGAAGTTCAATATATAAAAATCATATTTTTATTTCGAAGTTCAATATATAAAAATCATATTTTTATTTCGAAGTTCGATATATAAAAATCATATTTTTATTTCGAAGTTCGATATATAAAAATCATATTTTTATTTCGCCATTCCATATATAAAAATCGAATTTTTATTATGCTTCGATGTTCAAATCTTTTTCTTTTTGAAGTTCAAACCTTTTTCTTTTTGAAGTTCAAACCTTTTTCTTTTATCAGAATTAAATCTTTTTCTAAAATCAGAATTAAATCTTTTTCTAAAATCAGAATTAAATCTTTTAAAATCGAAATCAGTTTTAAATCTTTTAAAATCGAAATCCGTTTTAAATCTTTTAAAATCGAAATCAGTTTTAAATCTTTTAAAATCGAAATCAGTTTTAAATCTTTTAAAATCGAAATCAGTTTTAAATTCTAAAATCGAAATTTTCAGATTAAAATAAAAATAAAATAAAGTAAAAAAAAAAACTTACTGTATCTCGAAGAAAGGGGGGGCGTCGTCTTCGTCGGAGCTGGCTTCTAAGGGGGGCGTCGATGTCGGCGGCAGGAGGAGGCGGAGGGTTGGGGCGGTTCTGACCTTCGAGCGCCGCGTCTTGGGGGGGAGAGGGAGTTCGAACGGAGGGGGAGGCTGCGATAGGAGGCGGGTGGCGTGAGGAGGCGGAGGGACCCACGACGGCGGGTGGTGGCGGCTGCTCCGTCTTCTTTCCTTCTTCTTTTTTTTTTTTTTGATTTCTGTTTCGATAAAAAGGAAAGGGGGGGCCAGAGCGGGTTAACGGGGAGAAAAGGTTTTTTTTTTTTATTTTTATTATTTAATTTTCCATAAAAAGCAACTTTTATTCTCGACCTCGAAACAAGACCCACCGCCTGTCGTCCCTAACGTTTTACCCCCATTCCGAACACAATGGGATATGTATCGCAAGCTGATTCCATCGTTTCATTCAGTTTTCGTTGAATTTACATTTAAATCACTATATTGCATTTTAAATGTACATTTCAAATTACCGGGGTCACATACGAACTTTAAAAATTCTAGAAAAATATTTTCTAGCTTCGTATTGACGATACGGTCCTAACAAAACTAGTTTCGTCGAATTCTGAGACCGCTGGAAAAATGACCAATTTCCAGTCGATTAAAATCAACTAAAACTGGTAAAACGCGTTTTCCTTTGCCACGCTCACATATCGATTCGGAAAATTATGAAAATTGAAACCTAGCAATAACTTGACACCACGGACCCAACAAAACTGGTTTCGTCGAAATCCGAGGTCGTTTGCAAAATTCCCATTTTTAAGGGCCTGAATTCCATAGCGACTATTCAGAATTTCCAACTGGACATATCTTCTGATTCCCGCTATGAAATCTTGATTTGTCGGATTCGTTGGAAATATATTCACAATTAGATCCTAATGTTTTTGGTTTCACTAAAATCCGGATTGTTTTGCACCCGGTACATTCAATTGAAGTTTGAAATCGAATTATCGAACTACCGCGCCATTTTCAATTCCATTTATAATTATATATAAATATTTGTATTCTAACGACGACGTATATAATATATACGTTCTATTTCTATTCAAAATAAATTTCTCGTCGATATTATTTAAAATAATTCATTTTAAGTAATCAAAATTCGCTAAAATTGCCAAAATAAAAATTTTAAACTGGCCCAGATTTTCGGGTTGTTACATAAATAGAATATGACAAGAGCATATTTACTCATATATATTACAACACTCCCCCTTGAATATGCGTCTTCAAAATCTTGAATGCTCTGCTAACTTGAAGTTGTCCCTTTAAAAGCATATATGATGATTTCTCCCCCTTATAATTATCTTACTTGCATATATCCGTTCAGTCAATACAACTATTATCTGTTGCCTTCAAAACTCTATCAGAAAAACCCAATGGGAAAAACCTTGAACGAGAAAAAGAGTACAACGTCTGACATTATGAATATCATATTAAAATGGTATTTCTTAAAAGAGTTTGATGCTTCAGGATCAAAGCAATGCCTCATTAAAAACCTTTTTATGAAAAACCCTATGGGAAAATTCATAAACAAGGAAAAGAGTGCTAATACATTTCATCTTTAGGTAACATGTTTTACAATGTTACAGTAAGGGTTTATACTTCAGGATCAAGATAATGCCTCATTAAAAACCTTACTAACAAAAACCCAGTAGGAAAAATATTAGTTAAGGAAAAGAGTACATTATAGCATATTTTTATATGCTCCCCTTATTTATAACTCATTATTCAATTAGTCTATTGATGCAGACGACACATTTCAATTTTGTACATCATCTTCTGGAATGTTGATTTGGAAATTGCCTTTGAGAACAGATCTAACCGCTTTTCTTGAATTGAATTTGTTTCTCCTCTTTCTTGTTATCCTTTCATTCATGTGTGAAGAGAAATTTAGAAGAAATATGCTCCATCCTTTTACCCTTGATATAATTCACTTGAATATGAGCCATGCAGACTCCCTTATCTTCTTCATAAATAATAGATTACTGCATCAAAAGATGTTTGATACTTCTGGATCAAAATGTTGCCTCGTCAGAACCTTTCTAAGAAAAACCCGATGGGAAAAATCTTAGTGAAGGAAAAAGAGTATAATATACAATGTCATATTTACTACGTCAAAAGTAGTATGACACTTCTGGATCAATGTATTGCCTCGTTAAAACCTTAAAAAGAAAAACCCAGCGCGAAAAATCTTAAGTAAGGAAAAAGAGTACATTATAACTTATTTTTGTATGTTACTTTTGGGTTGATACTTTTGGGTCATGATCCATGCCTCATTAAAAATCTTACTAAGAAAACCCAGTGGGGAAAAACTTAGTTAAGGAAAAAGAGTGAATTATATCATACTTATGGATGCTCCCCCTGATTTAATAATTTCCTCTGAATTCGTATTCTTCCTTCAATAACTCTAATTTGTAACAAATACTTCTTAATGAAGTCTTTCTTTTAAAACTTCATGTGCATTAGGCATGTTTTCTTAGTTAAAACGCCTTCCTTTTGTGATTTGTATGTTACTGATATTCATTTATGAATACACTTCAGGTGCTTACAATTTTTTGTTTCAATCGGACTTGCATCTTACAATACATATTTGATGAATAAGACAACTTTCATTACTAAGCAAGAAGTAATCTACTCATCTTGAAGTATATCGAGATTTTCATTACAACAATACTTAAAAGAATGCTATAATCTTTCGTCCATGTTCTTTGTATTCTTTATGATAATAAATATTATTTATGTTCTTCAGGAACTTATATATTATAAAAAAAATTTCATATCGCAACTACCACTTCAATGGATATTAAGAGTTTCATTACAACAATTTTTGAAAGCAAGAAGTGATTTTGTAACACCCCGTAATTTTATAACATTAAAATTCACAAATTAAAGTATACTTAATTTTAGAAGAAGAATTAAGTGAAATGGGTTGCGCTATTATGTTCGTTTCAAAATTTTGGGTTAAGATAGACATTTGGTTTGCACAAAACGGATACCTTATGAAGATGTTATTAAGCCTTGAAGTTTGTATGCATATGAGAGAAATATATATTAAAAATTAAATAAATAAATATTCAAAAAAGTTCGAAACAGTGAATCGGGAGGGGAGATAGCCGAACCGCACCATTTTTGGAGTCGACCGAGCCCCGCTGGGTCGACTAGGGGTCGATCCAGGATGTATAGTGACCCGTTACTTCCCCGGTAATGAAAGCGCGGATACTTTGAGGACAAGACACATCGGAACGCAAACAAAAGAACATTTCATTGTTTATTACAACAATTCATCAGAATACAAGAATATACAGAGTATGAATCAATATTACACATCATAAATTATCAGAGATTTAAATACATTACTGCAGCGGAAAAATAATACAAAACACAACTGAAAAGAATAAACGGATACAGAGCTTTCCGGATATCATTCCAGCTGTAAACCAGGATCCTGTGAATATAAATCTGCAAAACCAAAACTACTAGCTGCCCTGTCAAAATAAGGGCACCCAGAATTTAAGTCAAAACCATAAACTCCAGGTCAGTCATGTGACTGGTGTGAGAACTAAAATAGTTATTAATCTTTATTTTAAAGTTACGTAAACCAAGGGACCACGCCGTATAACACGGAACGGGTTTCCTCCCAAGAATACTAGTGGATAAAACAACAGCGCAATGCTAAATAAAGAACAATGAAGCTATTATAAGAACTAGGTCCCGTCACACAATGCAACACAAGCCGGACGATAGGGTTTTACCTTATAATAGCCAAAGAATGCTTGATACGCTAAATTTCATGTTTTATTATTACTATAAGTGCATAGTGTCAAAACAATTTTAATCATAAGTATAAATCATAGACGGCATAAGTGCCCCATACCACTATGTCGCCATATGTAGGTATACAATCAAAACTGCAAAGTCACGCATCGGAAGTTGGATATCCATCTGTGATCCGAGGCCAGGGATCATCCTCTACCGATTCGAGATAATCTAGCCTACCATGTCTCACGACCCAGACTCAGGTGGGCCCTTGGATCGTTAGGGCCGGTCCACCGATGTGGATTAAAATGCCTGAACACTGCGTTTCCCCGCCCTTTGGGGCGTAAATGAGCCCAATGGCTCCACATAGTCACCGAAATATCCGAGGCGCCTCGCAACAGCAACAACCACATAGGTGAAAATAATATAAATGTTAGGGCTGGTAGGTCACTGACACCACCCTAGCTAGATATAAACGCATGTCCTCCCTGAGGTCCTCGCCCGTTTCTGGTTCACAACCGGGGTGTGAGGCTCGCGAATCCACACTACACAAAGCAATGCCGCACAGGCCGTGCTTTGATCGTCAACCATAAGACTTTGCTTTTCAACAGAAGCCTTGATCGATTGCCACTTAGGCATGCCACACAGGCAATTCACTCCATGCAATTGATATCCATCAGCATATAATCCCTGAGCTCGTACGTTTCAGAGAAGGGCGTTAAGAAAGAGAATAAATTCTCCGCCGCCAAACAGATATATATTTAATAGAAATCAATCATACAGAATAAAATCCAATGTCAGACACACAGTCCATTTACAAGTTCGTTCTGGGTCTGAATGAAACCGGAGGCACCTTGTACCTCGCATATCCATCGATCTCCAAGTATGTCTGGACGATCACCAACTGATTCCCTCCTCTTGGGAGTACAGCCCAATCAAGATCATCAGTAATCACCCAAACGATGTGAAGACCTCCGGTCTTCAACCACCGTCTTCATCCTCGACACCACGTCGAATTAGTTATTCGGAATGGGATAAACGCGGTCTTCCTGAATAACTCGTGTATATAATAAACAAGTGTTACATAAACACAACATACGCCTCATTCCAATTCAGAATATTCTTTTATTCAAGTATTCTTATTCTTGGGGAAAGGTTCCCATTAATTTAATCAAAGATAAATTCTTTAAATTTATTCTTTAATCTTCCTTTGAATATCGATTCAAACCAAATTATGGTTTATCCAAACTAGTCGGGATTGGCGAACCACACGAAGTAATCATTTATTTTATTTCCCAATCCCAACCTATTCATCCCATGAAGTAAAACTGGTAATACTTCATATCTAACACACGGTGTTATCGGTAAATTCAATTCCATTTCACGTTCAAATCTAATTAAAGATTTAACTGTCGCCTGGAGCAAAACTGGTGATAATCCATTCTCGATCATTTCAATCTAATTAAAGATTCATTAAAACTCCACTTGGTTTTAATCTTCCCAAAAATCAAAATCAATGATTGTTTAACTTGGGAAATCATATCCTGTCTTTAACTGGGTTAAAGAACCAATGTCATTTAAAACACGGTTCACTACAAACCCAAAATCACATTCCATTCCAATTCAATTATTGAAACTTCTGGTTACTTTTAAAACCCTTTCAAATCGAATTTATTTAATTAAAAATAAATAAATTATTATTCTAGTTCAAAACTAGTTAATTCCAATAAAAATATATTTTTATCTTTTCAAATATGGAGTTTTTCATCCCAATTCTTTCCAAATCATTTCTTATGATTTTACACAAATTATTACTATTTTTAATAATTTTATCAAGGCCCGTACAGTCGATTTCCACAAACGGCCATCGAACTGCACTTATAGAGACCTTTTCCAAATTTGATTTGGGCATAATTCCAAATCCAACCGTTAGATTTCAAATCTCTAATACTTGTTAGAAAGATCATTTCGATACGAAACCAATGGTTCCGGTTTTAGGAGAATCCGACGGTCGGATCTCCCGTAATATCCATTCGAAGTCAATGGTCGAAATTCGCGAACTACCGCGACACAGCGCGTTCTATTCAGGCCATTATATATAATATATATATATTATATTTATTTCATCGATTTCCTTTCAAAACGTATTTTATAAATCGTTTTAAATTCGTTTTCCAAACGATTTCAACTTCATATTCAATTTCGAATCAAAATTGAATATTCCACATCATCGATATACAAATGATAATATTTTCAGAACGTTATATTTTGAAATCACTTTCTTTTCTATACTCATTATAAAAATGAATAAAATCGATATAGATAATGTTCACGTCAAAATGGCGTCAATCTAGTCAACACGGCTTTTAATCAACACATGAATGATTATTCTATTCAACACATGAATATTTATTCTATTCAACACATGAATATTTATTCTATTCAACACATGAATTTTTATTTCTATCAACACATGAATTTATTTCTATTCAACACATGAATTTATTTTCTATTCAACACATGAATATATTTTCTATTCAACACATGAATATATTTTCTATTCAACACATGAATTTATTTCTATTCAACACATGAATACATTTTCTATTCAGCACATGAATTTATTTCTATTCGACACATGAATTTATTTCTATTCAACACATGAATATATTTTCTATTCAACACATGAATTTAGTTCTATTCAACACATGAATTTATTTTTATAATATTCCTTATTTTCCAAATTGGAATGAGGCCCAATCAATTACCATATAATGTTAATTATACGGATTCTATACAACACACGTATATAACAGCAACGATAACTAATCAACCATCATCCAGAGTGCGCCACACAACTGCATAAGCATTAAATATAAATAATTAACGCTTACATAGTCTGTCAACCTATCGATTGACATACAACTAAACAATCGTGATTAGTGTACGTCAAATATTAATCCAATACCCTTGTGGGGTTTCAAATCAACAAACACAGATTTTATTTGTGCAGTTGGGCGATGTGTAAAATTTATCTTTCCAATCAATATCAATCAAATCAGTGTATATAAACAAATCGTCCGATTTGTTTATAAATATTTATTTTATATACACGTTAAAAGTTATATTTTTGAACTATAAAATATTTATTCAATCCACATCACACGATCAATTTTCACAACACATTAATCAAACAAACAAGCCATCCATGGTCTGTGGACGACGGGTGTCGGGTGCTGCTAAGAACCGTCTGCATTCTATATATATTTCAACTAGAAAATAAATTAAAAGTGAGAAGTTCTCACCGAGGGTTCCACTCCTCCATTTTATTTCTGAAATTCAGAACATCTGGATCTGGCCGTAGTTCCAACGCAGTCTTCTCCGCGCTGTTCATATAAAAATCACAATTTTTAATATGATGTTCTATACATTAAAAATCATATTTTTAATACTCTACCAATATAAAAATCATATTGTTATTCTTTCTATAATATAAAAATCATATTTTTATTCTTTCTATAATTTAAAAATCATATTTTTGTTCTTTCTATAATATAAAAATCATATTTTTACCTTACCACTTGAACAATAAAAAACATAACTTCATATGTATAAAAATCAAATTTTATAATGTTAAAAATCCTTCCTTTACTAACATAAAAATCAATTATTTTATATGTTAAAAATCATTCTTTTATATGTTAAAAATCTAAGCTTTATATAAATAAAAAATCAAAACTTTAAACGAAATAAAGATCTCATCTCTAACAAATAAAAATCGTATATTTTCTGTTTTAAAAATCCTATATTTTATCAAAGATAATGTTTTTTTACTTTTCAAAAATAATGCGCTTAACCAATTCCATTTATTTAGAAGAAAAAAACCCATATCTAAAACAATGATTATATTATTTTTAAACAATATTTATAAAACAGCGATTTTATATTTTTAAAAACTGATGTAAATTTAATTTATTTACTAATGTTGAATTACAATGTATAAGATAAAATAAAAAGAATAAAGAAAAGCAAAACCTTTCACTGTTAAAAAGGTCTGTAACACATCGAGTTGAAGCCGCCGCCTAGGGTTGGACTTTTCGCCGCCAATGGTCACCTAGCCGCCGATCGACGATGCCCACGCCGGAGAGCTCCATGTCGCGCACCCCTCGCCAGTGGTCCGGTCCCACTCGACGCACCCTCCGCCACGAAATCTGCGCTCAAATGGCGCCTGTTCGAGCTGAAAAATCCCCCAAAATACCGCACAAAAAATTCCCAATTACTGGGGATTTGAAGAGCAAAAGAAGCTCTTCGATTTTCCCTCTTGGAGTCCCCGAATTCATTGAGTGGATTTTGAGAAAAAATTGATGAAAGATTTGATTGCCCTCCGCCCTTGAATCATATAGAAACGACGGCGCGATATTATTTTCTGAGTGGCCAATCAAAAATTAGGGTCTCTAATTTAATATATATATATATATATATATATATATATATGTGTGTGTGTGTGTGTGTGTGTGTATGTGTGTGTGTTGTTAATTCAATTCCAAAATACCTGGTTATCGTCACGATCTCCAATTCAAACCCAACGAATACCACCCCTAGCTAAATACCCCTATTCCGAACACAATGGGATGTGTTTTGTGAGCCAATTCGGCTGTTATGAGAAGTTTCCATTAAAATTAAAATGTAAATCAGTATATATTGAATTTAAACGTACATTTTAATTTATCGGGGCCACATACGAACTCTAAAAATTCCCAAAAATAATAATTTCTAGCTTCATATTGATGATACGGTTCTAACAAAACTAATTTCATCAAATTCTGAGACCATCTGAAAAATGGCCATTTTCTGGTCGATCGAAATTGAATGAAACTATCAAAACACGTTTTACTTCGCCACGCTCACATATTAATTTGAAAAATTATGAATTTTGGAATCTAGTAATAATTTGACAACCCGGATCCAAGAAAAGCAGTTTCGTCGAAAACAGAGGTCGTTGGCAAATTTTCTATTTTTAAGGGCCAGAATTCCATAGCGACTATTCTGAATTTTCAACTGGGCATAACTTTTTATTCCCGCTATGAAATTTCGATTTTTCGGATTCTTTGGAAAGATATTCTCAAATAGATTCTAATATTTTTCGTTTTGCTAAAATCCGGTTTATTTTGAATCTTGTACATTCTTTTGAAATTTGAAATCGAATTTTCAAACTACCACGCAATATTTAATTCCTTTTATAATTTAAAAATAAATATTTATATTCTAACGACGATTCAAATAAATATATACTTTCTAATTGGACGAAACTTATTTCTTCCTTGTTAGCCTAAGAGAGATGGGGGTTTAGGGATTATTAATCTGTTTAATTTTAAATCTTCCTTGTTAGTCAAATGGTTATGGAAATTTAGATGTCCTGTTGTTTCGGCTACTTGGAAGAATATTGTTTCCAAATTTTATTATTCTAGGGGTGAGTTTATCGTTCGGTCGAGAGTCAGTTGGTCTAATAGATTATCTTATTTTTGGAAGTCAGTTTTGTATTGTTTCGACTTTTTCAAATTAGGTTATAAGGTGATTGTTCATTCTGGTAATTCTACTTTCTTTTGGCATGATGCTTGGATATCTAGTGTACCACTTAAAATTGAATTTTTTGAGCTTTTCAACATTTGTGACTTTAAGAATGCTTTAATTGCTGATGTTTATAGAAGAGATTCAGATCCCTCGTGGGAGTTTTCGTTTGTTAATATTTTAGAGGGGGTTTCTTAAGACAATTGGCCTTACTAAAGGCTAAGCTAACCTTGTACCACCTGGATGAGAATAGGGATACCATTAGTTGGGGATTGGATAAGAGTTTAGTTTATTATGTCAATTCAATGTACAAACTTATTAATTTTTCCGGTATTTCTTTACTCTCTTTTAAGTTTATTTGGACTTCTAATTCCCCTCCCAAAGCTAAGTTTCTTATGTGGCTAATTGTTCATAAGAAGCTTAATACGGTGGAGCTTTTAAAGAAGAAGAATATTTTGTTGAATGTTAAATGTTGTTTCTGTGGTCATTTGGATGAAGATGTTGATCATTTGTTCTTTTCTTGCAATTTTACAAATTATATTTTAACTATGGTTTTAAGGATCTATGTTATGGTTAGTTTTAACACATTAAGTAGCTGTGAAGAATATTGGAATCATTCTAGATTTGATCATGAACGAAGAAAGAGATATGCAATGGATTCTTTAGTTATTATCATCAGTTGGTTCATTTGGTTGGAAAGGAATCAGAGATTTTTTCCATTCCATGTCGATGTCCGTTGATAATTTAATCATTAAGATAGTATATTTCTGTCTGGACTGGATGACCCCTCCGTGCAATAAGTTTTTTAGAGATTCGCGATTTGGTAATTTTTTGCAAAGGATTAGATTAAATTTGTGTTTATTTATGAGAATTAATAGTTACTTTAGAGGTGGTAGGTTACGCATTTGTGGTTAAAGGTTTTAGTTATGGAAGTTGTCAGTTATTCCCTTATTCAGTATCTTTTTTCCCTTATTACATATATGTATGGATACATATGAATTTAAATAGGTATATATATATTTATATATATATATATTTATTTATTTAAATATATTCATACATATATGTAGTGTTTACTTATGGTTTTTGTTTAGTTATTTTCAGATTTTCAGGTGTCTGGCTATTGTTGGGGAGCTATGAGCTATGAAGAGTGTTGATTGGTTTGGTGTTTGGTCTTACTAATTCCAGGTTGTTAAGGCAGCTGAGGAGCTCCTTGGATAGATGTCTGGATTGTCCATTGTTGATTGCTTTGGATCTATTTGTGTATGTGGAGTTGGTGTGTCATTTGGTGTGTTTTTGTTTCCCTTTTTGTCTGTATTTTGATCGTTTTATGTATTGCAGTAGATATACCTCTATATCGGGTGGTGGCCTTGCCGGAATTCGATATTGAAGTATGATGGGTGGTGGCCTTGCTGGAGCTCATCTATCTATTATCCTCTACATTCATTTTGTGGTGTCAGTATTGTTTTTATGCTCGTTTGAGTCTGTATTCGGATACTGTATTTCTTTTATTTTTTATTATATTATATATGTGTGCTCTCTTCTTCTTGGAGGATCACACATCATTTGTTTTCCAAAAAAAATATACTTTCTAATTCTATTCAAAATAAATTTCTCATCGTTATTATTTAAAATAATTCATTTTAAATATTCAAAATTCATCAAAATTTCCAAAATAAAAATTTTAAATTGGCTCGGATTTTCCGGGTTATTACAATCTCCCCCACTTAAAACTTTTTGTCCCCGAAAAGGAACGAAGCTGAAAGTTGTTTAACTAATCAACTCAACTTCCATTATTTTCATTATGGTTTAAGTTCTTCAACTTTTCAGTTTCTAAGAACTTTTCAAATTTTTCAAAAATTTGGCTAACACCCTAAATTTTCGAAAAATTTCGCCATAATCTCCCCTGCATTGGGGTCTTCAGGATATTTCAAATAGCCTCCCATGGTCCTCACCAATCCAAAAAGAAAAAGAAACAGCCAAGCGGCTCATAAAATCATCCAAACCCAATAAATTCGTAAACATGTACCTATTTGTCGGGAAAACAATTTTATTCTTCTGCTCTAGCCTCCTTGCTATGACCTATTCAATGTAAGTACATGTATATGCATGCAAATGCGACTAATTTTCAATACAATTCACTATTTGGTATAATTTGGCTAAAGGTTCAACATTTAATTAATCAAACAATAATCAAACAACACAACCAGCAATCAATTAGTTGATTAGCTTTTCAAATTCATAACTTTGATACATAGTTCAAAAATCAGATTTTTGATGCCAAATCACAACAATATAATCTAACTACATTTTGGTTCTCACACCAGCCAATTGGAAATATATAGAAATCCCACTTTTGTCACTCGAAAATAAATACTGGTGATGGTATACTTCATCATCAGGACCATGTCTGGGCGACTAGAGTGTGATTCTATATCTACCCAGTATATTAAAACTTCAAATACACGCGGATCGGACGTATACAAAAAATCTTTATATACTGGATTGTCCAAATTCAATATAAAATAAATAATAAAATACGAATAATTGATTTAAATTTTCAAAACAAAATTTGTTTTCATTTTAAAAATATACTCTTCACACTCGTTCTAGGATACTACTGATCCCATCTTTAACGAGTCATTCTCATTGGATATTACTAATCCAATTTCTGATGAATTCTTTCGTTTTGGTTCTAACGTGTCTTGTTCTCCGAGATCTGTAAACCAAAGCTCCGATACCACTATAGTGACCCGTAACTTCCCTGGTAAGGAAAGCGCGGATACTTTGAGAACAAGACAAAACGGAACGCAAACAGAAGAACATTTCATTGTTTATTACAACAATTCATCAGAATACAAGAATATACAGAGTATGAATCAATATTACACATCATAAATTATCAGAGATTTAAATACATTACCGCAGCGGAAAAATAATACAAAACACAACTGAAAAGAATATACGGATACAGAGCTTTTCGGATATCATTCCAACTATAAACCAGGATCCTATGAATAAAAATCTGCAAAACCAAATCTACTAGTTGTCCGTGTCAAAATAAGGGCACCCAGAGTCTAGGTTAAAACAATAAACTCCAGGTCAGTCATGTGACTGGTGTAAGAACTATAACAGTTATTAATTTTTATTTTAAGGTAACGTAAATCAAGGGACCACGCCGTATAACACGGAACGGGTTTCCTCCCAAGAATACCAGTGCATAAAACAATAGCGCAATGCTAAATAAAGAACAATGAAGCTATTAAAAGACCCAAGTCCCATCACATAATGCAACACAAGCCGGAGGAAAGGGTTTTTACCTTATAATAGCCAAAGAATTCTTGATTCACTAAATTTCATGTTTCATTATTACTATAAGTGCATAGTGTCAAAACAATTTCAATCATAAGTATAAATCATAGACGGCATAAGTACCCCATACCACCATGTCTCCATATATAAGTATACAATCAAAACCGCAAAGTCACGTATCGGAAGTTGGATTTCCATCCGTGAACCGAGGCCAGGATCGTCCTCTACCAATTCAAGACAATCTAGCCTACCATGTCTCAGGCCCAGACTCAGGTGGGCCCTTGGATCATCAGGGCCGGTCCACTGATGTGGATTAAAAGGCCTAAACACTGCGTTTCCCCGCCCTTTGGGGCGTAAATGAGCCTAATTGATCCATCAGCTCCACATAGTCACCGATATATCCGAGGCGCCTCGTAACTGCAACAACCACACAGGTGAAAATAATATAAATGTTAGGGCTGGTAGGTCACTGACACCACCCTAGCTAGAAAGAAACGCATGTCTTCCCTGAGGTCCTCTCCCGTTTCTGGTTCACAACTGGGGTGTGACGCTCGCGAATCCACGATCACAAAGCTATGCCACACAGGCCGTGCTTTGATCATCAACCATAAGACTTTGCTTTTCAATAGAAGCCTTGATCAATGCCACTTAGGCATGCCACACATGCAATTCACTCCATGCGATTGATATCCATCAATATATAACCCCTGAGCTTGTATATCTCAAAGAAGGGCGTTAAGCAAGAGAATAGATTCTCCGCCGCCAAAAAGATATATATTTAATAGAAATCAATAACACAGAATAAAATCCAATGTTAGACACACAGTCCATTTACAAGTTCGTACTGGATCTGAATGAAACCGGAGGCACCTTGTACCTTACATATCCATCGATCTCCAAGTACATCTAGATGATCACCAACGGATTCCCTCCTCTTGGGTGTACTGCCCAATCAAGATCATCAGTAATCACCCAAACGATATGAAGACCTCTGGTCTTCGACCACCGTCTTCATCCTCGACACCATGTCGAATCAGTTATTCAGAATGGGATAAACCCGGTCTTACGGAATAACTCGCGTATATAATAAACAAGTGTTACACAAACACAACATAAGCCTCATTCCAATTTAGAATATTCTTTTATTCAAATATTCTTATTCTTTGGGAAAGGTTCCCATTAATTTTATCAAATGTAAATTCTTTTAATTTATTCTTTAATCTTCCTTTGAATATCGATTCAAACCAAATTATGGTTTATCCAAACTAGTCGGGATTAGCGAACCACACGAAGTAATCATTTATTTTATTTCCCAATCCCAACCTATTCATCCCATGAAGTAAAACTGGTAATACTTCATATCTAACACCACGGTGTTATCGGTAAATTCAATTACCATTTCACGTTCAAATCTAATTAAAGATTTAACTGTCGCCTGAGGCAAAACTGGTGATACTCCATTCTCGATCATTTCAATCTAATTAAAGATTAATTAAAACTCCACTTGGTTTTAATCTTCCCAAAAATCAACATTAATGATTGTTTAACTTGGGAAATCATATCCTGTCTTTAACTGGGTTAAAGAACCAATGTCATTTAAAACATGGTTCACTATAAACCCAAAATCACATTCCATTCCAATTCAATTATTGAAACTTCTGGTTACTTTTAAAACCCTTTCAAATCAAATTTATTTATTTAAAAATAAATAAATTATTATTCTAGTTCAAAACTAGTTAATTTCGATAAAAATCTATTTTTATCTTTTCAAATATGGAGTTTTTCATCCCAATTCTTTCCAAATCATTTCTTATGATTTTACACAAATTATTACTATTTTTAATAATTTTATCAAGGCCCATACAGTCGATTTCCACAAACGGCCATCGAACTGCACTTACAGCGACCTTTTCCAAATTTGATTTGGACATAATTCCAAATCCAACCGTTAGATTTCAAATCTCTAATATATGTTAGAAAGCTCCTTTCGATACGAACCCAACGGTTTCAGTTTTAGGAGAATCCGACGGTCGGATCTCCCGTAATATCCATTCGAAGTCAATGGTCGAAATTCGCGAGCTGCCGCGGCGCGGCACGTTCTATTCAGGCCATTATATATATATATATATATATATATATATATATATATATATATATATATATATATTTATATATATATATATATTTCATCGATTTTCTTTAAAAACATATTTTATAAATCGTTTTAAATTCGTTTTACAAATGATCTCAACTTCATATTCAATTTCGAATCAAAATTGAATATTCCACATCATCGATATACAAATGATAATATTTTCAAAACGTTATATTTTGAAATCACTTTCTTTTCTATATTCATTATAAATATGAATAAAATCGATATAAATATCATTCACGTCAAAATGGCGTCAATCTAGTCAACACGGCTTTTATTCAACACATGAATGTTTATTCTATTCAACACATGAATATTATTCTATTCAACACATGAATATTTGTTCTATTCAACACATGAATTTTTATTTCTATTCAACACATGAATTTATTTCTATTCAACACATGAATTTATTTTCTATTCAACACATGAATATATTTTCTATTCAACACATGAATTTATTTTCTATTCAACACATGAATTTATTTCTATTCAACACATGAATATATTTTCTATTCAACACATGAATTTATTTCTATTCAACACATGATTTTATTTCTATTCAACACATGAATATATTTTCTATTCAACACATGAATTTATTTATATTCAACACATGAATTTATTTTTATAATATTCCTTATTTTCCAAATTGAAATAAGGCCCAATCAATTACCATATAATGTTAATTATATGGATTCTATACAACATATGTATATAACAGCAACGATAAATAATCAACCATCATCCAGAGTGCACCACACAACTGCATAAGCATTTAATATAAATAATTAATGCTTATACAGTCTGTCAACCCATCGATTGACATACAATTAAACAATCGGGATTAGTGTACGTCAAATATCATCCCATTACCCGTGTGGGGTTTCAAATCAACAAACACAGATTTTATTTGTGCAGTTGGGCGATGTGTAAAAATTATCGTCCCAATCAATATCAATCAAATCAGTGTATATAAACAAATCGTCCGATTAGTTTATAAGTATTTATTTTATATACATGTTAAAAATTATATTTTTAACTATAAAATAATTATTCAATCCACATCACACAACCAATGTTCACAACACATTAATCAAACAAACAAGCCATCCATGGTTTGCGGACGATGGGTGTCGGGTGCTGCTAAGCACCGTCTGCATCCTAGTATATATTTCAACTAGAAAATAAATTAAAAGTGAGAAGTTCTCACCGAGGGTTCCACTACTCCGTTTTATTTCTGAAATTCAGAACATCTGGATCTGGCTGTACTTCCAACGCAGTCTTCTCCACGTTGTTCATATTAAAATCACATTTTTAATATGATGTTGTATACATTAAAAACATATTTTTAATACTCTACCAATATAAAAATCATATTTTTATTCTTTCTATAATATAAAAATCATATTTTTATTCTTTCTATAATATAAAAATCATATTTTTTTTTCTTTCCATAATATAAAAATCATACTTTTATTCTTTCCATAATATAAAAATCATATTTTTATCTTACCACTTGAACAATAAAAATCATAACTTCATATGTATAAAAATCGAATTTTATAATGTTAAAAATCCTTCCTCTACTAACATAAAAATCAAATATTTTATATGTTAAAAATCATTCCTTTTATATGTTAAAAATCTAAGCTTTATATAAAAAAAAATCAAAACTTTAAACGAAATAAGGATCTCATCTTTAGCAAATAAAAATCGTTTATTTTCTGTTTTAAAAATCCTATATTTTATCAAAGATAATGCTCTTTATACTTTTCAAAAATAATGCTCTTAACCAATTCCATTTATTTAGAAAAAAACCCATATCTAAAACAATGATTATATTTTTTTAAAACAATATTTATAAAACAACGATTTTATATTTTTAAAAACTGATGTAAATTAAATTTTTTACGGATGTTGAATTACAATGTATAAGATAAAATAAAAAGAATAAAGAAAAACAAAACCTTTCACTATTAAAAAGGTCAGGAACACATCGAGTTGAAGTCGCCGCCTAGGGTTGAACTTTTCACTACCAACGGTCACCTAACCGCCGATCAACAATACCCACGCCGGAGTGCTCCATGCGCACCCATCGCCAGTGGATCGGTCCCACACGACGCACCCTCCGCCACGAAATCTGCGCTCGAATGGCGCCTGTTCGAGCTGGAAAATTCCCCAAAATACCGCATGAAAAATTACCCAATTACTAGGGATATGAAGAGCAAAAGAAGCTATTCGATTTTCCCTCTTGGAGCCCCCGAATTCATTGAGTGGATTTTGAGAAAAATTTGAGGAAAGATTTGATTGCCCTATGCCCTTGAATCATATAGAAACGACGGCGCGATATTATTTTCTGAGTGGCCAATCAAAAATTAGGGTTTCTAACTTAATATATATACATATATATGTATATGTATATATATTGTTAATTCAATTCCAAAATACCTAGTTATCGTCACGATCTCCAATTCAAACCCAACGAATGTCGCCCCTAACTAAATACCCCTATTCCGAACACAATGGGATGTGTTTCGTGGGCCAATTCGGCTGTTATGAGTAGTTTCCATTAAAATTAAAAATATAAATCAATATATATTGAATTTAAACGTACATTTTAATTTATCGGGGCCACATACGAACTCTAAAAATTCCCAAATAAATAATATCTAGATTCGTATTGACGATACGGTTCTAACAAAACTAATTTCGTCAAATTCTGAGACCGTTTGAGAAATGGCCATATTCTGGTTGATCGAAATTGACTAAAACTGTCAAAACACGTTTTACTTCGCCACGCTCACATATTAATTTGAAAAATTATGAATTTTGGAATCTAGTAATAATTTGGCAACCCGGATCCAACAAAATGGTTTCGTCGAAAATAGAGGTCGTTGGCAAAATTTCTATTTTTAAGGGCCAGAATTCCATAGCGACTATTCTGAATTTTCAACTGGGCATAACTTTTTATTCCCGCTATGAAATTTCAATTTTTCGGATTCGTTGGAAAGATATTCTCAAATAGATTCAAATATTTTTGGTTTTGCTAAAATCCGGTTTATTTTGAATCTTGTACATTCATTTGAAATTTGAAATCGAATTTTCAAACTACCACGCCATTTTTAATTCCTTTTATAATTTAAAAATAAATATTTATATTCTAACGACGATTCAAATAAATATATACTTTCTAATTCTATTCAAACTAAATTTCTCATCGTTATTATTTAAAATAATTCATTTTAAATATTCAAAATTCATCAAAATTGCCAAAATAAAAATTTTTAATTGGCTTGGATTTTCCGGGTTATTACAGGGTGTTTGATTGTCAACCCGTGGGCCGATTCGCCCTAAGGGCTGATGTGGCATCTGAGTGGTCCTGATGGTTTCTGGGTTAATCTAAGAGCTCTAATCGATCCTAGACATCTATATAAACATAGCTAAACCTAAACCCTAATTCATTAACAAAGAGGAATGGTGCCTCCGTGCTCCTTAAACCTAAAGTGACCTAGCCTCCACCCTAATCAATCAATTCAATAGAGAAGATAAAGATAACAAATCAACGCCTACATCAACGGAAAGCTAAATCAACTCCAGAAAATCAGATCGCATAATCGTTCTTCTCTTTCTTAAACCACGATTTATGAGTACAGTTATTTTCAGATATGAAATTTAATTATGATCTTGACATGGGTATAAATCTGAATTGGAGATCTATCTTATTCTTATTTATCAGATCTGTTTTTCTGTGTAGGTCCATCTTATTCTTGTTTATCAGATCTATTTTTTTGTGTAGATCTATCTTATTGTAACTATTCTATATCTCTTCCTTCCTTCTGTTTCTTAGCCAGGCTACTACGAGCCTGAGCCAAATGTCATAAGAGATTGACACGTGAACGCAAAATTTGGGGAAATTATTGAATGATGCATAATTGGACATAACTAATTTATGACTAAATTGAGAACACAACATAAGTTGTAATTTAAGATCTAGATCTAGGCATAGTATATATGACGGTTTATGATTTGGAAGAAGGAGAATTAATGTATGACAACATATGACTTGTAATTTGGGGACATAATGCATGTTATAATTCAAGATCTGATTTTGAGGACATAATACATGTTGTAATTTAAGAGCTAGATTTGGGGCTTATTTTATATGATGATCTATGACTTGGAAGAAAAAGAATATGTGAGTTAGGCCTGAAAAACCTATATTAAAATAGGGATAACTATTAATGTGAATACGCCTAATTCGGATTTTTGGATATTTGACATACGCGGTAATCAACAGCTATAATTTGGCATAATTTATATTGTGCATCATGATTTAGGTTTTTAGAGAATATTCTGTACGTTGCAAATTTAACAAAAAATTAGGACATATGCTATATGGTGAATTATGACCATAATTTGAGCATGTAAAATTAGGCTTAATTTTATGATTAGGCGAGGTATGTCAATGGAATTTTAAGGGATGATTAAATCTGTTAAATTGCCTAATCTGCAGAATTTGTTGAAACTGAATACGGTAATTTGGGGTATGAAATCTGTAGGCTCGATCTAAAATTGAGCAAAACATGTAAATAGAACTTTGGAAAATCTTTTGTAACTTGTGAAGAAGTTAAATTGTTGAATTGGCATAACTAGTCTGATATTGGCATAATCTGTGAATGAATACTTTAGCTAAAAATAAGAATGTTGAGACGCGAAGTTAGACTCTGTTTGCGGTAGAAGCCTGCCCGGATCCAACCGACTTAACCCGCAACTGCAAACTGTCAGTCTAATGTGAGAGGTCGTGGGCATAAAAATGCTTAAACACGAGGTTAGGTCTGGCTTGTGGCAGAAGTCTGCCCGGAACCGCCCGACACATCCAGTGACCACAAGCTACCGACCTAATGTGAGAGGTCTGTGCATTAATACTTAATGAATGCAAATATAAGATAAATATGATGCCTAAAACGTATTGGGTGGATAAGGTTAAATCAATTGGACTGATGAATCTAATAAACCCGTTTGAAAATCTGTAGGCCCAATACAAGGTTAGGTGAAACAACCTGTAAGTCTGTTAATCTGTATATCTGATCCATTAGTCTGAAAACTTGTAAATCTGTATATCTGAAAACTAGTTAACTTGTATGTCTGATCTGTGAACGAGTTAATCTGGACTTTGTACATCTGAAATCTATAAACAAGTTAATCTGAAATCTGTTAGTCTGGAGATACAAGGTTAGGAGGGGTAATTACTTGTATCATCTGTTGTTTGGGACCCATATTAGTCAGTAACCCTTTCTGTTATCAAAATTACGACCCAACACTAGGTAGGGGTCCAGGGCATGCTTACTGAACTAATTGTAAGAGGTTCACTCTGATAATGGCGAGTGGTGTTGATGGCGCGTTCCAACCGGGTCATGTGCGTGCATGGATCCGGTCTGCTCTGAGGATGTAAGACACTGTGACATCTGTAAATAGGTCTGTGTCTATCGGTTGCCACTTTAGGGAATGATACACCCTTCTACGGGGCCGGCATAGGGTATTTATGTATTAGGGAGCTGATCGCTTGGGGTAGAATTTAGGGTACACTTAGTTCCGTCTGTTTCTGTTGGGGTGGAAACACCTGTCTGTTTCTGTGTGGTACCATCTGTTGGGGGTGGTAAAGGCCCATTACTAGTGTACACCTAATCCTAATATTCTGTTTCCATAGGGATTATTCTGTTTCTGTCTCTAATTTCGTTCCTGATTCTGTTTCTGTACCGTTTGTCTCTGTTGGGTGGTAAAGGCCCATTACTAGCACTCTGTTTCTGAACGTCTGTCTCTGTTAGGGTGGTAAAGGCCAATTTTTAGCATCGTGTTTCTGAAGAGATCATCCTGTTTTCTGTTTAGACATTAGGACAACACCTAATTCTGTTATACTAGTATTAGTGCAGAGAAGTAAGATATAGTATTAAGCATGGCTTGGTCTATATCATTATGTTTCTTCTGTTAACCTGCTACTCCTATTACGACTATCTCTCATCCAGTTTTATTTACATGTCATGATACTGTTATCTGTTTATATGCTGAAAGTCACTAGACTCACCAGACGTATGTCTGACCTAGTTTGTTTCGCCTCTTTTCTTCTGGTTCTCCCCTAGGTTCTCAGGTTGGGAACGTAAGAGCTTGACTTAGATTTCTCTCTGCTTGAAGTGCTAAAAGTGCTTGAAGTATTGCTTGGCTTTGATTCTACATATTTATGACATTTTCTTTTAGGGATTATAGCTTTAAAATTACGTACTCTGAAGGCTTTTGTACAAGACTGATATTTATGTACTTGAATTCTGATATTTTGGTTTTGAAAGATGTAACCAAGCTTACTTCTGTTTCTGCTGTAATAAAGTTATAAAGTTTTCCAGTAGTACTTTATGTATCTGTCTTGTAATATTCTGTTCTGTTTACTTATAATGCTTCATGGAAGTTAATGCATTCCCTTTGTGAGTGACATTAACGGACATGGGGTGTTACACTTGGTATCAGAGCTGAAGGTTACCAGATTAGATAAAAGTTTTTGAAAACTATTTTCAAAACTGTTTTAAAAAGAAAGTATTTTCTAAAGTATAGTTTATTTTGAAAAATATAATCCCCAATATCCATATATCTTTCTTTCGATTCTCCGTTTTGAATCTCATCCTTTTTCTTTTCAGCATGTCTGGGGAACCCGAGATACCCGAGGGCATACCGATACCAACTTGGTTCAGAAGGTATCTGAAGGCTAGGGCCACCGCCGCAGGCCCAGCAAACGTTCCTCCTCCTCCCCCTCCCCGCGTTAATACTTTTTCGAAGATATGCAAGGATATTCGGGCAATGAGCGGGAAACCTTTTCATGGGTCAGAGACGTTTGTTGAAGCTCAAAATTGGCTTAAGGAGGTGGAATATTTGTTTGGTATCTTCGAGATAGAAGATGGAAGGAAGTACCAATTAGCTGCTTGGTTAATGAAGGACGAATCCTCGTTTTGGTGGGAGGTCACGAATGGAGAGCATCCGGTGGGGACATGGATGGATTTCAGGCATAGGTTCGAGATGAAATTTCTCTCACGAGCAGAACAAAATTTATACATGGAGAGGTTCTTAGCATTGAAGCAAGGGAACTTATCAGTAAAGGAGTACGTCAACAAGTTCAATCAGTTGGCGAGATTCAGCTTAGACTTGGTAAACACACCTGATAAGAAGGCCCTGAGATTCGTTAAAGGTTTGAATGAACCGCTACACGGGTTGGCTATGACCCATATTCCTATGGGGGCTACCTTCGAGAAATTGGTTGACATGGCATTAATGCATGAAGAGGAAGCCAAAAGTGAGAAGAAAGAGGAAAAGCTCGAAGGACCACAAAAAGAGAAAGCGTGGCCCAAAAAGGAAACACAAAAAAAGGATGAAAAGTCTGAAGATAAGAAGGAGAAAAAGTGTTTTACTTGTGGAAGCTTAACTCATCTGAACAAGGATTGCAGAAAGAGGAAGGGCACTTGCTTCAACTGTGGAGAAATGGGACACTTCACTAGGGACTGCCCGAAGAAACGAGGGCAAGGGCAGAGGGCAGAACCTACTTCTGGAGGGAAGGCGAATGCTCTCGTGGCTGGTGGATAGGATAGAGATAAGAAAATTTCTGTAGAAGGTTTAATTTCCTTATCTGATTATTGAGTTAAAACCATTTTTGATTCTGGCATTTCAATTCTGTAATTGAGACTTTGCACTTTAATACTAGTCTTGTTTCTGATCCCGCTATAGTCTCAAACCCCAAAAGGGTTACGACTCATCTGTTCGTGATAAGTTGGGGTTTGAAGGTATCTGTGTTAAGTGTTAAGTTGACTGTGACGCATACATTCTGGTTTTTATGGGATATGGTGGGGTTTTATCATGCTTAGTTTCCTAAGAATCGTTTGATAATCTGATCTGTACCAGTAGTCTGTAAGTATCTGAATATTTCTGAAAAGGATAGGGGTTTTAACTCGAAGTGTGAAGTATATTTCCAGTTTTCACACTGTTTAATGGGAGTAATTCTCTGGGTGTCAATCTGATGTTGATTTCGGTCTTCGGGGTTGATACTTAGGGATTTATTCTCTTAACCGATGTCTAATGGGAACAGAACTTTTGTTTTAATTATACTTGCTTCTATCACTCGGCTGAAACCTATCGATCGAGTCTTTGACCTTTAGGTAGAAACTAATAGGTGTAAACATGTGTTTGATATATGTTATGTTTGATGGTTGCAAGTGGATGCAAGTGGTTGCTCGCGGATGCATATACACACAATGCACTAGATCGGCTCAAAAATACTCTCCTACTGCATATGGATGTGTGTGCATTTTTCAATTTTTGTGGATGCAAAATGATTGACTCATGACATGGATGTTGCATTTGGATGAATGGTTATGCACTCATATAGAAATGATGTGTATCAAATAGGATTTCTTGCATACATAATTGGACTCATGGCACTAATATAATTCGCATTAAGGAGGTTAACTGGATCAGTAGACCACCTAATTTTACATTAGATAAGAAACATATACACACATTCTGCATATGTTTATACGGCATAGAAACCTTTTAAGGACAATGCATGCTTATGGATGATGGTTGAGTAGATGGATGATAAGACGGTAGGACACGTTCTTCTTAACTTGGAGATTTCGGGGACGAAATCCTTTAAGGAGGGGAGAATGTAACACCCCGTAATTTTATAACATTAAAATTCACAAATTAAAGTATACTTAATTTTTAGAAGAAGAATTAAGTGAAATGGGTTGCGCTATTATGTTCGTTTCAAAATTTTGGGTCAAGATAGACATTTGGTTTGCACAAAACGGATACCTTATGAAGATGTTATTAAGCCTTGAAGTTTGTATGCATATGAGATAAATATATATATAGATATACAAAAAAATTAAATAAATAAATATTCAAAAAAGTTCAAAATAGCGAATCGGGAGGGGGAATAGCCGAACCGCGGCATTTTTGGAGTCGACCGAGCCCCGCTGGGTCGACTTGGGGTCGATCCAGGGTGTTTGACTGTCAACCCGTGGCCCGATTCGCCCTAAGGGATGATGTGGCATCTGAGTGGTCCTGATGGTTTCTGGGTTAATCTAAGTGCTCTAATCGATCCTAGACATCTATATATACACAGCTAAACCTAAACCCTAATTCACTAAAAAAAGAGGAATGGTGCCTCCATGCTCCTAAAACCTAAAGTGACCTAGCCTCCACCCTAATCAATCAATTCGAAAGAGAAGATAAAGATAACAAATCAACGCCTACATCAACGAAAAGCTAAATCAACTCCAGAAAATCAGATCCTAGAATCGTTCTTCTCTTTCTTAAACCACGATTTGTGAGTACAGTTATTTTTAGATACGAAATTTAATTATGATCTTGACATGGGTATAAACCTAAATTAGAGATCTATCTTATTCTTGTTTATCAGATCTGTTGTTCTATGTAGATCCATCTTATTCTTGTTTATCAGATCTATTTTTCTATGTAGATCTGTCTTATTGTAACTATTCTGTATCTCTTCCTTCCTTCTGTTCCATAGCCAGGCTACTACGAGCCTGAGCCAAATCTCATAAGAGATTGACACGCGAATGCTAAATTTGGGGAAATTATTGAATAATGCATAATTGGACATAAATGATTTATGACTAAATTGAGAACATAACATAAGTTGTAATTTAAGATCTAGATCTAGGCGTAGTATATATGACGGTTTATGATTTGGAAGAAGGAGAATTAATGTATGACAACATATGACATGTAATTTGGGGACATAATGCATGTTCTATTTCAACATCTGATTTTGAGGACATAATACATGTTGTAATTTAAGAGCTAGATTTGGGGCATATTTTATATGATGATCTATGACTTGGAAGAAATAGGATATGTGACTTAGGCCTGAAAAACCTATACTAAAATAGGGATAACTATTAATGTGAATACGCCTAATTCGGATTTTTGGATATTTGACATACGCAGTAATCAACGGCTATAATTTGGCATAATTTATATTGTGCATCATGATTTGGGGTTTTAAAGAATATTCTGTACGATGCAAATATAACAAAAATTTGGGACATATGTTATATGGTAAATTATGACCATAATTTGGGCATGTAAAATCAGGCTTAATTTTATGATTAGGCGAGGTATGTCAATGGAATTTTAAGGGATGATTAAATTTGCTAAATTGCCTAATCTGCTAAATTTGTTGAAACTGAATACGGTAATTTGGGGTATGAAATTTGTAGGCTCGATCTAAAATTGAGCAAAACATGTAAATAGAATTTTGGATAATCTGTTGTAACTTGTGAAGAAGTTAATTTTTTAAATTGGCATAATTAGTCTGATATTGGCATAATCTGTGAATGAATACTTTAGCTAAAAATAAGAATGCTGAGACACGAGGTTAGACCCTGTTTGCGGTAGAAGCCTTCCCGGACCCAACCGGCTTAACCAGCAACCGCAAACTGTCAGTCTAATGTAAGAGGTCGTAGGCATAAAGATGCTTAGACACGAGGTTAGGTCAGGCTTGTGGCAGAAGTCTGCCCGGAACCGCCCGGCAGATCCAGCGCCATAAGCTACCAACCTAATGTGAGAGGTCTGTGCATTAATATTTAATTAATGCAAATATAAGATAAATATGATGCCTAAAACGTATTGGGTAGATAAGGTTAAATCAATTGGACTGATGAATCTAATAAACCCGTTTGAAAATCTGTAGGCCCAATACAAGGTTAGGTGAAACAATCTGTAAGTCTGTTAATCTGTATATCTGATCCATTAGTCTGAAAACTTGTAAATCTGTATATCTGAAAACTAGTTAACTTATATGTCTGATCTGTGAACGAGTTAATCTGGACTTTGTACATCTGAAATCTATAAACAAGTTAATCTGAAATTTGTTAGTCTGGGGACACAAGGTTAGGAGGGGTAATTACTTGTATCATCTATTGTTTGGGACCCATATTAGTCAGTAACCCTTTCTGTTATCAAAATTACGACCCAACACTAGGTAGGGGTCCAGGGTACACTTACTGAACTAATTGTAAGAGGTTCACTCTGATAATGGCGAGTGGTGTTGATGGTGCATTCCAACCGGGTCATGTGCGTGCATGGATCCGGTCTGCTCTGAGGATGTAAGACACTGTGACATCTATAAATAGGTCTGTGTCTATCGGTTGCCACTTTAGGGAATGATAAACCCTTTTGTGGAGCCGGCATATGGTATTTATGTATTAGGGAGCTGATCGCTTGGGGTTGAATTTAGGGTACACTTAGTTCTGTCTGTTTCTGTTGGGGTACCGTCTGTTTCTGTTGGGGTGGTAACACCTGTCTGTTTCTGTGTGGTACCATCTGTTGGGGTGGTAAAGGCCCATTACTAGTGTACACCTAATCCTAATATTCTGTTTCCATAGGGATTATTCTATTTCTGTCTCTGATTTCGTTCCTGATTCTGTTTCTGTACCGTTTGTCTCTGTTGGGTGGTAAAGGCCCATTACTAGCACTCTGTTTCTGAACGTCTGTCTCTGTTAGGGTGGTAAAGGCCCATTTCTAGCATCGTGTTTCTGAAGAGATCATCCTGTTTTCTGTTTAGACATTAGGACAACAACTAATTCTGTTATACTAGTATTAGTGCAGAGAAGTAAGATATAGTAATAAGCATAACTTGGTCTATATCATTATGTTTCTTCTGTTAACCTGCTACTCCTATTACGACTATCTCTCATCCAGTTTTATTTACATGTCATGATACTGTTATCTGTTTATATGCTGAAAGTCACTGGACTCACCAGACGTATGTCTGACCTAGTTTGTTTCGCCTCTTTTCTTCCGTTTCTCCCCTAGGTTCTCAGGTTGGGAACGTAAGAGCTTGACTTAGATTTCTCTCTGCTTGAAGTGCTAGAAGTGCTTGAAGTATTGCTTGGCTTTGATTCTGCATATTTATGGCATTTTTTTCTAGGGATTATAGCTTTAAAATTACGTACTCTGAAGGCTTTTGTACAAGACTGATATTTATGTACTTGAATTCTGATATTTTGGTTTTGAAAGATGTAACCAAACTTACTTCTGTTTCTGCTGTAATAAAGTTATAAAATTTTCATGTAGTACTTTATGTACCTGTCTTGTAATATTTTGTTCTGTTTACTTATAATGCTTCATGTAAGTTAATGCATTCCCTTTGTGAGTGACATTAACGGACATGGGGTGTTACAGATTTACTCATCATGAATTATTTCAAGATTTTTATCACAACAATACTTAAAAGAATGTTGTAATCTACATTTTTTAACAACCCAGATTTTTATAATGTGTTAAGACAAGAATCAAGGCGGAATTAAATTATAAAATTTGAATCAAGGGAAACGGGCCGTGCCATTGCGTTCGTCTTGGAAAAATACGCGAAATGGAGTCCGAGATTTCGAAAATCAGAGTCCGTATGACCGAGTTATGGGCCGTCGAAGTTTTCAGAAAATTCCAAGTTCAAAATAGTTCAAAATTTGAATCCGAAAATTCGAATTTCAACCCAGGCAGGCCAGGCGGGAAGGTTTCCCGCCCAGCCCCAGTCGACTGGGGAGTCGACTTGCCCCAAGCCAGGTCGACTGGGGAGTCGACACCCCAGTCGACTTGGGGGTCAACCTCCCTGGTCGGGCTGGTCGGCCTGGTGCACCTGATCTGGCTCTCTGGTCTTGTCTTTGGCCCTGTTACGAATTTTGATGGCTAGGATCTAAACTAGGGTTAATCTAAGGGCCTAAACTAGTCCTAACTTCTATAAAAACACCCTAAGACCTACCCTAAATCACTCAAAATCATTCTTGCAACGAAGTGCTGCCCAAATCCCTCTTGATCATGGCCTCCACCTACATCTTCAAAAGCTTATGCATGCAAACTAGATACAAGGAAAAGGAGCAAGCTTTCTACATCAAATCAAGGGTGTTGATCATCATCTCAACATGGATCCTACGACAAGATTCTTACCCCTAATTCTCTAGCCTCGATTTGTAAGTTCTAGCTACTTCTAGATCTAAACGGTAGATTTAGTGTTGACATGGAATAAAATGAAAAGAAACACAAGTATGTTAGCCTATGTGAACCGAGTTTTGCCCTTTCTTGAACCCATGACTTTGGGCTATGTTTTAGTGACTAAATCATGCTACTTATGTTGTGTTGGACTTAATTTATCATGCAAGTTTGGATCTTTACTTGTGGAATGATGGCATGAACCCTTAGAACCATTTTGACTTGTGAAACATTTTGGGTTTATGCATGTAAAAGAACCTAAAACCCCTCATGACACTCACATGCATAAGATGATGGACCTAAGATATGATATCATGCATGCTTGAGACCAATCCTCTTATGATATCATGCATGTTAGAGGCCAATCCCGTTATGCTATCATACATGTTTTTAGGCCGATATGCAATATGCTAGTTATGTGAACACCTTTTACCTCAAACGTCACCATGTTTAACTTGTGATTCACCTTTGCCATCTTATACCCTCTTTTGTCATATTTTTCCTACTATGTTGATTCGCTTTCATGTGCGTTGGGAATACGTTTTGGGTAGCCTAGGCAAAGCTTGAAATTTGCTATGAACTTGACATGAAATTACATGTAACATGTAATGGTAATAAACGTGGGGATGACACTTAGAAAAATATGGAACATGTGAACTTGACATGAATTATACCAAGAAATAGGACAATAGGCATAAGTGAAAAACATGGACTTAATCAAGGCCTAAATTTGACATGAACATGATACGTAGTAAAACATGAAAGTGGCCAACTCGAGGTTGGGTTGAGTTTGTAGCATAAATCTGCCCGGAACCGCCCGGCAAATCCAGTAGCTACAAACAATAGGACCCAATGTGAGTAGTTGGTCATATCGCGCTTGAAACCCGAGGTTAGACTAGGTTGTGGTGTAAAACTGCCCGGACCCGCCCGGCTTAACCAGTAACCACAACAGGTATAATGTGAGAGGTTGGGGTGCATTAAACTAATTAATGCCACATGATAAGGTTAAGTAACTTGATTAGACTAATGACACTTAACCGATATGACATGGACGGGTGGGTTAAGTAACTCAGCTATACTAATGACACTTAACCATACAACACGATTAGTGGAGGAGGTTAAGTTAACCAACACTTAACCAATCCGACCCAATAATTTGATGAGGTTAAGTTAACCAATACTTAACCAATCTAACAGGATAATTTGATGGGGTTAAGTAACTTATACTTAACCAATTATACACGATGATTTAATGGGGTTAGGTTAACCAATTTGACTCGATAATTTTGATGAGGTTAAGTTAACCAATACTTAACCAATTTGACTCGGTAACTTGATGGGGTTAAGTTAACCTACACTTAACCAATCTAACATAGTAATTGGATAGGGTTAAGACACGAACCGCTTGAATATACTTAACCAACTCGACTCGATAATTTGATAAGGATAATCTATACTTAACTAACCACGATAACGCGATAAGGTTAAGCCGTGAACTTCTTGATATACTTAACCAACTTGACATATGGTTTGTAGGGCTAAGTCTTGAACTTGAACACTTAGCCAATTTTGACATGCTTCTAGACGGGTTAAGTCATGAGCTTGAATGACAACGCTTAGCCCATTAGATAAAACCCTAGTTCAGGGGGACTAAGTGGAAAACAGTAGTTAACAAGGATGACGGGAAAGGAAGCTAAGTGATAAACCTTAGCTAAGGATAACTAAGTAATAATTCTTAGTCAAGGAAATTGGACCAGTTCATAATAGATGAGTAACCCGATTCGGTAGGTCGTCGCTTCAGCAAATACACGAGGTGGAGCAATATCTAATTTAGATAAAGGCTCCAACGAACTGGGTGACGAAGCAGTAGCTTCGGGGAACGTGAGGATACTCCTGGTATCCCTCTGTGAGGTGGCAGATGATCCTCCTGGGATCACCGAGGTTAAGGTCTGTGGTAGAAGAGCCAAGGGTATGCCTTGGTTGCTGTGCGAGCAACCTAAAGACTGGGGTGGATTAGCGTGGGGTCGGCGATATTTTTACGGTAGCCCTAGATAGCACATCGTCGACCACCTACCATCTTTAGTCAATCGTGTATGTACGGAAAGGCAGAGAACACCCAACGGACCATACTTGCTATCTAGTTATGGGTGAGGTAGGGCATTTGGGAGTGGGGCATTGATGGCCGTAGTGTAGTTCTCATACATGATTTTTCTTGTTTTGCCTTTCAGTAGTTGAGGGAGGGGTCACGTGGGACCATAACCACCGGTAGAAAAACAGACCTTAATATCTGCATCGACAGATAACCTAAAGCTCCCGACCGAGTCCTGTATTCTGTCACGGAATTCAGATGGCACATTGAGATACATGTGCACCTAGACATGGAAAAACGATTCACGATACATACGTGGGAAAAAGAGCGTGGTTGACGGGTAGCATAATCCCTAGTGGCCCTAGGTTGTTTGAACCCAAACCGAGATACGAAAACGTTCATTAGGTAGCATAATCCCCAGTGGTCCTGGGTGGCAAAAACCTTAGTTGAACACGTGATAGTTCTTGATAAGAAAACATAGTTAGATAAAAGATGACAGTCCAAATGATTTCAAGGATCAAATGGTACTACGTTGAAGTAGTGAGAAAGCCCGCACGAGGTACGGCAAAGGACTGAACTTATACATGGAAAGAAACACACGAGTTGAGAAAACCTATATATGTGATATATTAGGTCGACATGGACCATTTCATGACATTGGGCAAGGGACATTTTATAGTTAACACATAACACGGGTTGGGATACTAGTACGGGAGGTGCAGAGCAAATATACATGGTAGATACCTCGGGATTTTATACTTGATAGAAACCTGACAATGTGATACCTTAGTTTATCTTGATACAGTGGTTCATCATGTTATCTTGGTCTAGCTTATCTATCTTTTCATCATCCTTATGTTTACTTTCAGTTTATGCATGTCATGTTACCTTTACCTGTTTTTATGCTGGAAGTAGATAGGACTTACCAGTCTTTATGACTGACCCCGTTTTCTTTCGCCTCTTTGTCTTCCGTTCCCCCCCCCCCTCCAGGTTTTCAGGGAGGAAATGCTGTTGTTTAGTTCGGACCTCTTATGCTTGAAGGTCATCATGTATAGCTTGGTCTTCTCTTGGCTATGGCTGCTTCACCGCTTTATTTTGGGGAATAATTTATGAAAAGGTTTTATGCTTCTTTACTATTGCAAGGCAGGTTTTGATGTATTCTGATGAAAAAGGCTTTAGACCTTATTTTATAAGGTAATGAAATTTGTTTTACTTCCGTTGTTTTATATATGTTCTGTCTTGTAATATTTCTATGCATGTTTACCTCGATAATACTTCACCAAACCTAGTGCATTCCCTTTGTGAGTGACCCTAGCGATGGTGGGGTGTTACATTTGGTATCAGAGCAAAAGGTTACCAGACTAGGCAAAAGTTTTTTTAAAACCTTCTGAAACTATTTTCCAAACTGTTTACAAAGAAGCATTTTTCAAGAAAGGTTTTATTTTTAAAGGCTATTCCCCAAAGGCCATTAGCACTATCCTTTGTTTCCTTGATTGAATCTCTTTTCCTTTCTTTCCTCTATCTGTAGTCACAGTAGTTTGAACTGCGACTAATCCTTCCCTAGCTACCTAAGTGTTTTCCGTGCGATGGAGGTAGTTCTCGAGAGACCTGTTGCCGCGTTATAAGAAAGGATAGTAAGAACAAGGATAAAGGATATGGGCTTAAGGATAAGCAACTTGTTGGTAGGGCTCAACCCATGACGAGAGAGTATTTTTGGTATTGTAAAACGGGACGGATAGTTAAGTATTATGGAACAAGGACAAGATCATCGAGAAGGCAATTGCATACCCTCACTAGCGTACCTGAGAAGGATGGTAACATTCTTGTTGAAGGTTTAGTTATTCTTTTCTATCATCCCACCAAGACTTTGTTTTGATCACCACATCATTTAAGTCCGCTTCGATAGTTGAGTTTCTGCACCTTAGTACTAGCATAGTAGAGGATCCCATTTTGTCTCAAATCTTGTTGGAGAATCAGTCCATTTATTCACGACTTGTTTGGATTTGAGAATGTCTATGCCAGGAGTTGAGTTTGGAAGTAATGCTTATGTTTTGGGCCATGGATGGATTCTAGGGATGAAGTGGTTATCCATTAAGGGGTGCCACCCTCGGTTTTGATAGGAGGGTAGTTAGATTCTTGACTAGCCTTGGTAATACCCTCGAAGTCTCGTGTAACCTTTTGGGTCTGTCATGATCAGTTACCTAGAATCCCTTGATGCCTTTATTGGAAATTTGAAACCCGATCGAGTGGTGTTTGCCAATAAGACGGATGGTTCATTTCACTTATGCATAAGTTATAAAAATCACCCTAGTAAGTACACATGGTAACCTGGTTGGCATCTGTTTACTTTCAAGAGAAAGTTCTTCTGCGTGGAATACTGTATAGTATGTAAACGAGATCCAAGATTCACTAGTGAATTTTGGAGAGCTCGCATGGAATCATGAGTACACAGTCATGTTTGAATCAAGTATACTAGAAGAAGAATAAGTGAAAGTGGAACGAGAGGCGACAATAAAATGAGTTCCAACTCATATTATGGAAACAGGAAATAAGAAGCTACGAAATCATGAAGTTAAAAGATGGTCAAAGCACAATGGAACTAAGCTCAAGGGAATGCAACTCAGAAGGATGAAGACTAGATACGCACATGATATCTCTTTTTAAGAGTATATCCTTGATCCCTGTTTTCTGTAGAACTTACTTGTAGGCTATCTTTTATGAATATCCTCTCGGTTCTGTTTTCGATCTTAGTTCTGTTGCAAACCCCATAAGGAGTTTATCTTCTCGATCCTATCTTGAGGACCTTAGGTAGAACCCTATGGATGTAAACATGTATTTGAAACATGTTATGATTGATATGGTTGCCAGTGGTTGCAAGTGGTTGCTCATGGATGATTGAGTACACATTAGACACTAGGTCGATTCAGTCACATTTCATATTGCATATGCACTAGTATTTGTACTTGTTTATGGATGAAATTGAATATGTTATCATGTGGATGTTGCATGTGGATGAATGGTTGTGCACATATATAGTGTTTATATGACTAGGACTATTTGCATACATGTTGAATTCATGGCACTAAACATATTTTGCATTTAGAAGATCACTCAGGCCTGATCATTTACATTAGATAAGTACATATACACACACTTTTTGCATATGTACATACAGCATTAGAAATCGTCTAAGGACATTGGTTGCTTGTGGATGATGTTTTGAGTAGATGGATGATGGATGGTAGGATACGATCTTCCTAACTTAGAGATTTCGGGGACGAAATCCTTTAAGAAGGGGAGAATGTAACAACCCCGGATTTTTATAACGTGTTAAGACAAGAATCAAGGCGGAATTAAGTTATAAAATCTGAATCAGGGGAAACGGGCTGTGCCATTGCATTCGTCTCGGAAAAATACGCGAAATAGAGTCTGAGTTTTCGAAAATCGGAGTCTGTATGACCGAGTTATGGGCCGTCGAAGTTTTTAGAAAATTCCAAGCTCAAAACAGTTCAAAATTTGAATCCGAAAATTCGAATTTCAACCCAGGCAGGCCAGGCGGGAAGGTTTCCCGCCCAGCCCCAGTCGACTAGGGAGTCGACTTGCCCCCAGCCAGGTCGACTGGGGAGTCGACACCCCAGTCGACTTGGGGGGTCAACCTCCCTGGTCGGGCTGGTCGGCCTGGTGCACCTGATCTGGCTCTCTGGTCTTGTCTTTGGCCCTGTTACGAAATTTGATGGCTAGGATCTAAACTAGGGTTAATCTAAGGGCCTAAACTAGTCCTAACTTCTATAAAAACACCCTAAGACCTACCCTAAATCACTCAAAATCATTCTTGCAACGAAGTGCTGCCCAAATCCCTCTTGATCATGGCCTCCACCTTCATCTTCAAAAGCTTATGCATGCAAACTAGATACAAGGAAAAGGAGCAAGCTTTCTACATCAAATCAAGGGTGTTGATCATCATCTCAACATGGATCCTACGACAAGATTCTTACCCCTAATTCTCTAGCCTCGATTTGTAAGTTCTAGCTACTTCTAGATCTAAACGGTAGATTTAGTGTTGACATGGAATAAAATGAAAAGAAACACAAGTATGTTAGCCTATGTGAACCGAGTTTTGCCCCTTTCTTGAACCCATGACTTTGGGCTATGTTTTAGTGACTAAATCATGCTACTTATGTTGTGTTGGACTTAATTTATCATGCAAGTTTGGATCTTTACTTGTGGAATGATGGCATGAACCCTTAGAACCATTTTGACTTGTGAAACATTTTGGGTTTATGCATGTAAAAGAACCTAAAACCCCTCATGACATCACATGCATAAGATGATGGACCTAAGACATGATATCATGCATGCTTGAGACCAATCCTCTTATGATATCATGCATGTTAGAGGTCAATCCCTTTATGCTTTCATACATGTTTTGAGGCCGATATGCAATATGCTAGTTATGTGAACACCTTTTACCTCAAACGTCACCATGTTTAACTTGTGATTCACCTTTGCCATCTTATACCCTCTTTTGTCATATTTTCCCTACTATGTTGATTCGCTTTCATGTGCGTTGGGAATACGTTTTGGGTAGTCTAGGCAAAGCTTGAAATTTGCTATGAACTTGACATGAAATTACATGTAACATGTAATGGTAATAAACGTGGGGATGACACTTAGAAAAATATGGAACATGTGAACTTGACATGAATTATACCAAGAAATAGGACAATAGGCATAAGTGAAAAACATGGACTTAATCAAGGCCTAAATTTGACATGAACATGATACGTAGTAAAACATGAAAGTGGCCAACTCGAGGTTGGGTTGAGTTTGTAGCATAAATCTGCCCGGAACCGCCCGACAAATCCAGTAGCTACAAACAATAGGACCCAATGTGAGTAGTTGGACATATCGCGCTTGAAACCCGAGGTTAGACTAGGTTGTGGTGTAAAACTGCCCGGACCCGCCCGGCTTAACCAGTAACCACAACAAGGTCTAATGTGAGAGGTTGGGGTGCATTAAACTAATTAATGCCACATGATAAGGTTAAGTAACTTGATTAGACTAATGGCACTTAACCGATATGACATGGACGGGTGGGTTAAGTAACTTAGCTAGACTAATGACACTTAACCATACAACACGATTAGTGGAGGGGGTTAAGTTAACAAACAATTAACCAATCCGATCCAATAATTTGATGAGGTTAAGTTAACCAATACTTAACCAATCTAACAGGATAATTTAATGGGGTTAAGTAACTTATACTTAACCAATTATACACGATGATTTAATGGGGTTAGGTTAACCAATTTGACTCGATAATTTTGATGAGGTTAAGTTAACCAATACTTAACCAATTTGACTCGGTAACTTGATGGGGTTAAGTTAACCTACACTTAACAAATCTAACATAGTAATTGGATAGGGTTAAGACACGAACCGCTTGAATATACTTAACCAACTCGACTCGGTAATTTGATAAGGATAATCTATACTTAACCAACCACGATAACGTGATAAGGTTAAGCCGTGAACTTCCTGATATACTTAACCAACTTGACATATGGTTTGTAGGGCTAAGTCTTGAACTTGAACACTTAGCCAATTTTGACATGCTTCTAGACGGGTTAAGTCATGAACTTGAATGACAACACTTAGCCCATTAGATAAAACCCTAGTTCAGGGGGACTAAGTGGAAAACAGTAGTTAACAAGGATGACGGGAAAGGAAGCTAAGTGGTAAACCTTAGTTAAGGATAACTAAGTAATAATTCTTAGTCAAGGAAATTAGACCAGTTCATAATAGATGAGTAACCCGATTCGGTAGGTCGTCGCTTCAGCAAATACACGAGGTGGAGCAATATCTAATTTAGATAAAGGCTCCAACGAACTGGGTGACGAAGCGGTAGCTTCGGGGAACGTGAGGATACTCTTGGTATCCCTCTGTGAGGTGGAAGATGATCCTCCTGGGCTCACAAAGGTTAAGGACTGCGGTAGAAGAGCCAAGGGTATGCCTTGGTTGCTGTGCGAGCTACCTAAAGACTGGGGTGGATTAGCGTGGGGTCGGCGATATTTTTACGGTAGCCCTAGATAGCACATCGTCGGCCACCTACCATCTTTAGTCAATCGTGTACGTACGTAAAGGCAGAGAACACCCAACAGACCATACTTCTATCTAGTTATGGGTGAGGTAGGCCATTTGGGAGTGGGGCATTAATGGCCGTAGTATAGTTCTCATACATGATTTTTCTTGTTTTGCCTTTCAGTAGTTGAGGGAGGGGTCACGTGGGACGATAACCACGGGTAGAAAAACAGACCTTAATATCTGCATCGGCAGATAACCTAAAGCTCCCGATCGAGTCCTGTATTCTGTCACGGAACTCAGATGGCACATTGAGATACATGTGCACCTAGACATGGAAAAACGATTCACGATACATACGTGGGAAAAAGGGCGTGGTTGACGGGTAGCATAATCCCTAGTGGCCCTAGGTGGTTTGAACCCAAACCGAGATACGAAAACGTTCATTAGGTAGCATAATCCCCAGTGGTCCTGGGTGGCAAAAACCTTAGTTGAACACGCAATAGTTCTTGATAAGAAAACATAGTTAGATAAAAGATGACAGTCCAAATGATTTCAAGGATCAAATGGTACTACGTTGAAGTAGTGAGAAAGCCCGCACGAGGTACGGCAAAGGACTGAACTTATACATGGAAAGAAACACACGAGTTGAGAAAACCTATATATGCGATATATTAGGTCGACGTGGACCATTTCATGACATTGGGCAAGGGGCATTTTATAGTTAACACATAACACGGGTTGGAATACTAGTACGGGAGGTGTAGAGCAAATATACATGGTAGATACCTCGGGATTTTATACTTGATAGGAACCTGACAATGTGATACCTTAGTTTATCTTGATACAGTGGTTCATCCTGTTATCTTGGTCTAGCTTATCTATCTTGTCATCATCCTTATGTTTACTTTCAGTTTATGCATGTCATGTTACCTTTACCTGTTTTTATGCTGGAAGTAGATAGGACTTACCAGTCTTTATGACTGACCCCGTTTTCTTTCGCCTCTTTGTCTTCCGTCCCCCCCCCCCCCCCCCCAGGTTTTCAGGGAGGAAATGCTGTTGTTTAGTTCGGACCTCTTATGCTTGAAGGTCATCATGTATAGCTTGGTCTTCTCTTGGTTATGGTTGCTTCACCGCTTTATTTTTGGGAATAATTTATGAAAAGGTTTTATGCTTCTTTACTATTGCAAGGCAGGTTTTGATGTATTCTGATGAAAAAGGCTTTAGACCTTATTTTATAAGGTAATAAATTTGTTTTACTTCAGTTGTTTTATATATGTTCTGTCTTGTAATATTTCTGTGCTTGTTTACCTCGATAATACTTCACCAAACCTAGTGCATTCCCTTTGTGAGTGACCCTAGCGGATGTGGGGTGTTACACATTTCATGCTCTTTATCACTACCAAAGTTATTTATATTCTTTTTGGAGTTTGTATACTTTCATCGTTTATACTTCAGGGTATTGTAATTGTTTTAAACACTTTCACCACTTTAATCAATTCAATTATCTCCGAAAATACAATGCTCATGGCACATAACATGTTGTTGACACTCTATGGTGCTTCAGCAACTTCCGTGTGCTTTTGTCATTATATATATATATATATTTCTATTTTTATCTTATGAACAACAGGTTCATATCTTATGTACTACAGGTCCATATATCTTATTTAGGAGAATTTCATGATGGTCAGTCATGTTTCTCTCTAATATGGGATTTTTAATCCATTTATAAATATAAGCGCTTTATTATTTAATAATTTATCATCGATGATTATTTCTTGTCAGTTCTATACATAATTTATTGAGATCTCAAAACTTATCATGCTTTAGGTACCTAACCACTTCTGGGATTATTTTGACAATCATGTCATGGGTTTCTTTCAAAGCACCTTTAAGTATTTCTTCAAGAACACTCACCTCCTTTACTTTGCATCTTTATGACTTACTCCAAAGATATTTTGAACTGACTTTTATACCACATTTTCAGCTGTGATTTACACCTTTTGATCCTTCGGGGATTCAAATGAATATTGGAGAAAGTCTATCAGGGACATAATTGATAATTTATGCAAGTTACTTAATACTTTGCATAATTCTATATGTTAGCAAACATTAAAATTGATGATTCCTTTATTCCCCCTCAATGTTGATGAACATTGTCATTTTGAATAGTAAACCTACTTTGGATTCATTTTTAATCCATTGTAGCATGATAGCTAGCAAATACATTAGATGTATTTCAATTGTAGGAGGATAATGCTCTTATTAGTTGATAAGATGCATTCATATTGTATTGCTTATTCCCTTTCAATGATCTAATGACTTGGAGGAATTTTCTATCAATTAAATATGCACATGACTTTAGGTCATTCAATATTGATGTCAATCGACTTTCTAAAATATAAAATAATATATGCGTAACTTATAATATGAGCTCATGACAACTTCGGGTTGTTAATTAAATATTCGCATGTATGTGTATATATGTGCATCCACGTATTACATATGTAATTGATTTTCATATTCTCTCTCATTCAAGTTATTGATTTTAGAACAAATTGTTTATAATGTTTCAATCATTAATTTTTTCTTATCAAGCGATGTCAACGTGAATCTTAAAGATCGTTTCATAATATCCAAAATATCTGATTTGGAACTGTATTGAACTTCTGGTTCAAATGAAATATATGAACAACTTCGAGTTGTTAATCTATATTGAACATCTGGTTCAAATAATATATAAACAATTTCAAGTTTGTTAAACTGTATTGAACTTCGGTTCAATTATATTGAACTTTTGGTTCCACCTTATTGAACTTCTGGTTCAAATAAAGTATATAAACAAAAATATATAAGAAAAATACAACTCATTTTGAAAATTGTGCAATCTTTGGATGCATTATCATTGTCGCATATGATGTAACTTCTTTAAGAAGTACAATGTTATTATTTCACACGGTTTCAATAATGCTTCAGACTTTTAAATTATGAAGTATTTCAAGTTCATTGATTAAGGAACTTCAAGTTCCTATGCATATATATAAACATACATATTATATCTAGTTTATTAATTTATGATGAACTTCTGGTTCTCAACCTTTTAACATACTTCTAATTTAGAAGCCTTTACATTCTTGCTAATTGTCAAGATTTCAGACTGTAAACTTCATCAAAAAGTTTCTTTTTTCATAATCCAAGACTTCATGTCTAAGTTCTGAGTTATACAACTTTTTCCATTACATTAGATATTAGTTGCCAAATACATCATCTAATAATACATATGTCTATTCTTATTTCAAACACAAACATACATCATTTAACTTACAATAGCCATTAATGTTAATACATTTATAATAATATGGTAATACAATATATATTACCACAACGATATATTTAATGCATTTACTATAAAAATAAAAAAATAACCATTATACGTTCTAAATATATGAATCGAATAAATAAATTTTACTTAAACCAACATAATTAAATTTGGATTCAGCTATAGTATTGATCAATGACAAACCTAAAATAAACAACTTATAGTTGTACTACGTTTCTTAGTAATCAAATTTTCTAAAATACCATATATATGCATAATGTCTAATCGAGAATTGAGTAAAAGTGCATAATTATAGAACCAAGATTTTACATTATTTAATATGAATAATTCCATAAACTTGAAAATCTACACATAAAATTCAAAACATAAAAATTACATGTTTTAGGTTCATTATACAATCCATATAAAATCATGTAGATCTTTCTTTTTATATCAAAATATCTCTTATCATATAGAAACTGCAGGTTCTAAATTTTCCATTTTTATAACAAAAATTGCTTCTACATGCACTTCAGGTATGCAAAATTAAAATCAATATTTAAGTCTTAGCTTATGATCTTCGAGATGCATATTTTCTTTAGTCATTAAATTTGCATTATAATCTTTGATATTTGAATATATTTCAATGAAAATTCTGTTACAGACATATTAGAATATAATATCACTTTTGGGATATTCCATAAATACCATTTAGGAAAAACTTATGATTTTTTTTTTGAACAAATATTTTTTAACCTTTAATTGTAGAAATCTCTTCTGGAGATATTTTATTATTTTCAAATAAACAGATCTCTTCTAGAGATACTTTACCATTTTCAAATATACAAATATCCTCTAAAGATATTTTATTATCACCGCTTCTAGGATGAACTTATCTCCTCTAGAGATAAATATATACAAACTATTGAAATGTCATATCAATATACAAAAATACATTTCAACCCTTAAATGTAGTAACAAAATTAGGTGCAATAAATAAAAATAAGATTCAAAAGAGAAAAAAATCACTACTCCTGGAGTGGAACATATCTTTTATTTATGTAATTGCAATGCAACAAAAAAATCTCTAACATCTCTTCTAGGATGTTGGATTTGCTATATAAAAATAAATCTCTAGAACATCTCTTCAAGAGATTAACATGCATAATATATCTTCAGGATATTCAGTTAACATAAATTGTACATGAAAGATGTCAGTAAGATAAAACCCGTTTAGAGATTTTCTATTGAATCCAATGTTATTGTCACATATTACGATAGGTGTGTCTCTTTTAACTTCTTTTGGAAGTACAATATTTTCATGTCACAATATTTAAGAAAGCTTCGGGTTTTTATTTCATCTTTCTCATTTGCATATGAACTTCATGTTCTTCATTTTCGTATGAACTTTAGGTTCCTCATTTGCATATGAACTTCTGGTTCCTCATTTACATATGTACTTCAGGTTCTTCATTTGCATATGAACTTCAGGTTCCTCATTTGCATATGAACTTCAGGTTCTTCATTTTCATATGAACTTCAGGTTCCTATTATTTCAGATTCAAAAGAATTAATATACATTTTCATTAGTTTATTTTTCATAATTCACCTTTGGTGATAGATCAATATTAGATCTGAATTTAATACAATCTTCTGGGTACGTATTATATTTATATTTGTTTCTCTAAGAAATAATACAACATTTCTTCCAGAAAAATTAATTATGTAACAACATCAAATTAAATTCGATAAATATTTTTGAATAGATAAGAATAAAAATTTGTCGAATCCAAAAATAATAAATCACTACAATCAACATCTCATTTTAAATCATGTAGGGATCTCATATGTGTATAATTTGAGTATTATTTTGAGATCAATAATATGATTACATAAAAAAAATCAGTTTTATATAAAGTGAGATCTGAAATACGATTAACAAAATAAGAATCATATCTCAAAGTGTAAATCTATATAATTTCTAAAATTATAAGACTAAACAAAAAATCTAAAAGATAACACAATAGATTTAAGTCTAGAATAAGATGAGATCTAACAAAAATGGAGATTTGAAAAATCAAATCAATCAGGTCAGAAAAATAACCAACCGTTTTGAGATCTATAATTAGATCAGTTAGAGCTTCGTGTTGATAACGAGTTATAAAATAAAACAGAACATATAATAAACAAGAAGCCATTAGAGAGAACAGAAAGATAGGAGAGATAATTTTATTTCTATTGCTTCAAGTATATCCAATTTCTATTACAAAGGCTTCTTTATATATAGGCTTCGGAGCTGATGTTAGACTTATGCCCACGACGTGGGACTAAATAGAATATGACAAGAACATATTCATTCATATATATTACAATACTACTTAATATTTTTAAATAATAAAACGTGATTATTTAGTCATTCAAACCCTATTAAATATATTTATCAATCATTTATGAAATTAATGATTTTACCAGTAAAGCAACACTGATTTTATCTTATATTTTCAAGCCAAGTATATACCTTCTATAACTTATTCACCATTTATATGCTATCACTGTATATAACATTTTCAAATTATTTCTTATCATTTAAACCCCTATTTTAATTATTACAAAAATTATTAAATTGCTAAATTCTGCATTTAAATCCATAATCCAATTATTGAACTGATGATATCATCAAACACATTTATTTTTCCAATATAATTTTTTTATCATTGTTTCTTGCCTTAAACTTCATTATCAATTGTAATTACTCCATATTTAGATATTTAAATTAATTTAAATATCCTTAATTTAGGTCAACAAATTTTAGGTTGTTTCATAGATCAAGGCCTTTTTAGCACCTATTTAGCAACACACACACACACACACACACACACACACACACACACACACACACACACACACATATATATATATATATATATTATATAAATTGTTTTAACTAGTTCACACTTTTAAAATAAATCAAAAAATTAAGGTTAAAACCTAATTTAAAAGCATAAGCTAGAAATGTTTTGTAAGCAATAAATTCATTCTGCAGAATCATGCCATTTTTTGATTTGTTATACAAAATAAAACAATATTTTTTTTACAATGCAGATGACATATTAATAAGAATACATTAACCTAAAATATTTAGTTTTATATCAAATAATTTTTTTTACACCCCTGCCATGTATTTCAGTTGTTACTGTTTGTGCCTCTACCATTATATAATCGCTAAAAAATTAACTACATAGGTTTGATAGTTCATGGAATGAATAAAATGAAAAGATTTAAGATGGTAAATTTTAGAGGGAAATATTTGATTACTAAATCGATTAATTATTCAATAAACTTAAGAATGAGGAAAGAAATCTATATATAGAATCATCGATTTTACAATATGAAAAAAGAAAAGATTATTAATGGCGATTGATGCAAATAAAAAAATTTACGAAAATCAAGTTTACCTTTATCCATTTGTAGATATACAAAACCATGGATATTTGAAAATGTTCAATGATGATTGGCTGACTGATTTTCTTAATTTCAAGCAATTCTTTCATTTTGAAATCTATTTAAATGAAGGATTTCATCTTAATACTTATGTGTGAGTGGGAAAGAAAACATCCTTCCTTATTATTTTCTTCAGTATACCATATTTTTTTGTTAAATAAAATTAGGGGTTTTGAGCTAACAAGTCTTTCGAGAACTCCTTTGTAACTATAGGTTATCTCACCACTATGCAATCTATAACATTTAGTAATCCCTATCGCATTCTTCTTCGTATCATCTTTCTTTAATGCAATAAAGAATAGTCATTAGGTCTATGGATGTGCCCATGGTTGAACAATGTTTAATCTTTGTGATTTTCCTACTTTTTCTGTTTTTACTTTTTTACGTGATTACTTTTCAATGAATTTACAGTTGGTAATTAATCGATAAAATCGATCTTTGATTTACTGTCTTCACACTTAGTATTCTACTACAGTTTTATTGTTGCTCAAATTAAGCATAATTTCGAGCGTCAAATTGACATTGGAGTATTAGCTTTTGTACAATAATCTTTCTTTCTATATAATACCTTAGTGCCTTCTTGCCTCATTCTACTGTATGCCACTAGCCTATTTTAGAGTACGGGTGAGAATTCGGTTTGTTCAGTTGGTTTAGAGGTAAAAAATCTCAAACCGAATTGAAACCGAAAATTTTCCGATACGAACCGAATTAATTTCGGTTAATTTTGGTTGGTAACTAATTTAACCGAACTTGAATGATGTCTTATTATTCAAATGATGGATTCATGATAAGTAAAACATAAATTCAAGTTTGGGGAAATTTTATATAGTAAACTTTGTGTTTATGATAAGATTTGATCTATTTTCAACAAATGTCATTGTATAATGTGACTAAACTAAGTATTTAAAGTACTACACTACCGTAAAAGGGTCCTGTAACGACCCGCGTTCTACGCATTGGAAGATCGTAGAATGTTTATTCTTTTTCGTATGAAGTCGTATGGTCGTGTAACTTTGGGGAACGACTATTGGGGTCACTTCCCATGTTCATGATTTTTTCCAATTTTTAAATGACCATTTTGCCCCTTGCTGATCTTGTTTCAGCCATAACTTTTGATTGGAAAGGAGTTTTGACCTGAAACCACTTCTATTGGCTTCGGATCATGGTTTACAATTTTGTAGACTGGTCACATTAGCCAAACGGACTCAACGTTTGGGAGATATGGCTGAAAAAGGGTTTAGAAGGTGGAAAACAGCTTAACCGGGCCTAATTAGGGTGGTTAGCGAGAGGGACCATAACCCATTAGTAGGGAAACGAATTTTATTTCATTTTTCAGCCGTCTAAAACTATTCCTTAACACTAGCCATGGCCTCTACCTTCTAAAATCATCCAAAATCGCTCTCTAATCAAGGATTAAGCTTAGCAACGCCAAATCAAGGAAGATCTTCACCAAATTAGTGTTAAAGCCGCTGTTAGACATCAGTATTCGCCCAAATCAGCGAAGTTTCAGTTCTAAAAATTTTTAATTGTGGCAAAGGTGAGTGATTTGCGTTGTTTTTCACTAATTACGGCTAATTAGGGGTGATTAGTGATAAATAGCGAAATTATGGTTTAGAAAAATCTGGAAAAATTTGTAAAATTCTTAAATATTATTTCAGGACTCTGATAAAAATTTGAGTTAATTTGGACATGTTTTACTAATTGTGTGGTTAAGCCATGATTAAGGGGATTAAGGGGAAAATCATGCTTTTTGGGTATATTTGATCTAAAATATTTCATGTGAATGATGTTTTAATGTTTTTGATTGATTCTATATGTTGTTACCGCTGTTTGGAATGTTTTTTGATGTCATAGAAAGGTTAGAATGGTTGAAAACGCCGTCGTTTGGCGAAAATAGCTTACTGTAAAAAGTTGCAGATTTTCAGAACCGGTTAGTAGGAACACCCAATCCGATCCGGATAGGAGCAAGACACCCGATCCGATCTGGATAGGAGAAAGACACCTGAACCGATTCGGATAGGAGAAAGACACCCGAACCGATCCGGATAGGAGAAAGACACCCGAACCGATTCATATAGGAGGAAGACACCCGAACCAAACCAGATAGGAGGAGGAGACCCGAACCAGACCAGATAGGAGAAAGAGAGAAGGAGGCCCGAACCGAACCGGATAGGAGAAGGAGACTCGAACCGAACCGGATAGGAGGAAGAGACCCGAACCGGATAGAAGGAAGACCCGAACCGAACCGGATAGGAGGAGAAGACCCGAACCGAACCGGATAGGAGGAGGAAACCCGAACTGATCCGGAGGAGACCAAAACCCGAGATGCAAAGGTAGTCCAAATGGGAAGTAGAACTCAGGATCCAGTTGGGAACCAACGAGTTAACTTCATGAGTTGGGCTTTGCTGCAGGACGTGTGCAAAGGGATTATCGACGTCTATAGCTTTGACTCACCACGGAAAGACAGATATTGGTTACAGATCAGTGCATTGAAGTTGTCATAACTTCATGGGGCAGAGCGATCGTAGTAAGGCTATGAGCCAGTGCAGTGGAGCCATCATGACTCCATGGGGCAGAGTGGACATAACAAAGGATTAGTGGCTATGGATCAGAATGTCATCCACAAAGACCATAACGAACTTATTCAAGAAATCTCGGAACACCTTATTCATAAGATCCACGAAATATGCTGGCACATTAGCCAACCCAAATGGCACCACTAGCCATTCAAAGAAATCGGATGGTGTCCTAAAAGCAGTCTTCGGCATATTATCCTTTACCACCCTTGTTACTACCAAAATGAACTCCTAGTCTATTTTCTATTGTGCACCAATAGTAGCCCTCCTAAGGGGGTCATACAAATCATGCCATCTGTTCAGAATGCGGACCGGACTGTGAGTTGGATGTGTAAACTACAATTGAAGTAGTCATAATGGCGGCAGACTTGGAGCAAAGAAAAGCTTAATGGGAAGAGAAGGCATCAGAATAAAGTGAAATAATTTTGACTACTGAATTTGGAGTCAAAGCCTTCCATCAAAGGCAAAGCGAGAAAGTTACCGGGTCACTAGCAGAGTGATCATAGCAAGGCATGGGGTGGTCAAAGTGGTAGATATCGTATGCTTTACGCACTCAGTGAGAGATGTGAGGATGCTTGCTATGCTTGATTGTTTGCCATCATTATGACATGCACATCCCCACCCCCGTATCTTTACACTATATGTTAGTGGTATATTAGAGTATTGTACAGTATGTAGTGCTAACTCTTTGATTGCAAGTCCAGGTTCAGGTATGGTTTAGTATACCTGTTATTGTTCTGTTTTGCTGCTTATCGCTCATACCAGACTTTTGTCTGACCCAGAGTTTTATGTCTCTTCTTATTACTCTGGGTGCTCTTAAACGGGTAGACTAGAGACATGTTAGGTGGTATGCACGAGTAGTAGTACCGGAGACGAGCAGGAGGCTCCCACGTATGACATATATAGATATTCACCATGTGTCGCTGCTGGTCACTACTTTGGGCATTAGTAGTGTACCTTTCCTTTACTTTGATTTAGAGACAGTTTTCAAAAGTTGTAATAATGATGATGTGGAACATAAGCTGTATTTGGATTTTCCGCTGCTATGATGTTTAGTTTTCAGCTTATGCACTATCTTCCCTGTTTATGTCAAAGTATGTTATTATTATATTTTATTTCATGCGCTGTGAGACATTCTACAGGTTCCTTGTTAGTTCAAATTCCTTTCTTTTTCTTTCTTTGGCGACCGTCCCATGCTCATCGGGCATTGGCACAACACACTTTCATTGGAAATGTCGGCTGCTGCGGGGCAGGCCGTCACAGTCCATCTATTAACACCTCGGTTATTGCTCTTCACCCCGCTAGTAAAAAATTAAAATTTTATTTCCAATTATATCCTTTAACATAAATAGCTTGTTTAATATGCTTATTTATCTTTCATGTTCATCTCACATCTTTACCTACTAAAATTGTTATGACTCATGAACACTAAAACAAACACGACAACAAATTTTACAGATGATGTACGGTAAAAACAAATATGGTTCTTTCAGTCTATCCAAGAATAATGACTTGAAAATGTAAGTTTTTTTTATTTTAGCACAAACAACAATTAAATCTATAACACATACACCAGTTAGCCTTAATAGGGTGCATTGCAGCGTCTGAGCAGTAAGATTCAGAAATTCCAAAGTGTACGTTTTTAAAAATAAAATCAATATCAATACCATGTTTGGTAACTATACACAAACGTGAGCTATATGCACATCTATATTAAGTGAAAGCACTGGATTAAAGACTGATTTATTCATATATGTTTTTTTAATACATCGATCACCTAATTTTCTTGTTTTCATTGCTAATTTTTTCGAAGTTGCAAAGGTTTGGAAGGCAGAGCATCAAGTTATACGAATAATGAGAGAAAAGAAAAAGGAAAAGAAAAAATAAATGTGAATAATAATGGAGGGTTATATTTAGAATACATGGGGTGTGAAGAGAAATAAATAGGGTGTGTATTTTATTTTGTAATTAGCGGGGGATGAAGAGTAAATCATGGGGTGGCGATAGACGGAGCCATCGTAAAAATATATAATAAGTTAAAAGTTCGGGTAATTCGGATAAATCGATAACCAAAAAACATTATTTTACAAACCGATTCGAACCGACTAAAATGAATCGGTTTGGTCGGTTAATTCGGTCTGAATCGAATATTGCTTACCCCTATTTGAGAGGTCGAGCATCATGATATTTGTTGGCCTTCCATGAGTCTTACTTCTGCTCGCACAGCCTCTGACGAGTGGGGGGGGGGGGGTGTTATAAAAGAGTTTATGAGCAAGATATTTAAACACTACACGGGTTTTACTAGCAACATATTGAGAGAGCTTAAGAAATAGCTTAGTTATGTTGATGTTGGAAGTAGAATGTCAAAAGGTTGTTCTTGTGGTTGTGCGTATTTTAATTTGGAATATCGTTCGCTAATTGTATTTTTTAATTTTTCTATGCTTGAATTTGTGGTGGATGTTATTTTTGTATCGGAAATTGGATTTATATTTCTATTTTTGCATCTCGAAAAATATAAACTTCGAACATATTTATCTGACTAAATCCTGATATTTTTATGTTTTGATATTCTTATGTGACTTTGTATATCTTGGCGCAAAATATATTTATCCACACAGTGTTTTCCCTAGCATAGTTCTTTGAGGTCGCAGCATTGATAATGCAAAAAATATTTTCTACCACAAATTGTTTATGTTAAAATCAAGTTCTATATACTAGTATAAAACACACATAGCTGCATTTAATATTTAGAGATATTTATATTTTACTTAATAAAAAAATTGCACTGATGTATGTTTAAATACAAATGTTCCGATTATCACAATATATCTATTTCAAGTTGTTTTGTTGGTGGTATCGATAATAAATTGATAGTAAAATTTCGTTGATGATGAGTTGCAAATGAGATAGTAGTGAAATTTGGAAACCGAACAGATAGGCATCTTTATAATTTTAAAACAAAAAACACCTTGGAAATTTTATTCAATAAGTTATCTTTATTAATTAATAGTAGAGATATGACAACACAAACATATACACTTGCATTGGATGCACAACAAATGGAAATAGATATTCGACCTTTTGCACTGAATTTTTAACTTGGTTCACGCAATCAATTTTGTCAGATATACAAAGTGCATTAATTATTTTTTGACCCGTATCGAAATATATGTTTATGTCTTATCTTAGCACAACTATCTGATTTCATAAACAAGGGACAAATCCATGCTCTATTTCATAAATAGGGATTCCCCATGTTTTCTCTTTTCCAGCAGCGATTCAGTAATTAATAAAACCGTCTACAATATAAACGGTTTTCTGACCACTGTTTATACAATAAAAGATTTTGGGATTACCTGGAAAAAATTTAATTATTAAACTTAAACACTATTTATAGATCAAAAATATATATAAATAAAAACTAGTTTCCTCCCACTCCTTTGCTCAAGAAGTGAGAGGATATCACGACCCTTATATTTTCCCTTTTGTGCTAGAGATGCTCTAAAAAATTAATTTATAGTCATTAAGTCCTGAATTTGCAAAGTTGTATTTCTACAGAATGTCGGCCTTACACGCGAAGTCTTACCCATAGAAAATCAAGGTAGGAAGCATGCATAAGTCATGGATAAAGATTATAATTTGAATCAAATAATAATCCAAAAAGAGTACTTATTGATAATACATAATGTATTAAGTGACTGATAATTAAATAAATGATACTTATTATTGTACAACTAACATAATTAGTAACTAATAATTTGTGAATTATGACTCATAATTGTAACCACCAAATAAATTGTAACATTGCTTAAAAAGTTTACTATTAGTATGTGTAGTAGCTTTTGTAAATTTATTATAAATTTTGAACAAAAAGAAATTACATTGTAACATCCAAATTTTGGCTCAAATCAAACATGAAGTTATATATGTTTTTTTGGGAGTTGTAATTTCTAGCTATTTGAATGCTAAACGTAGCAAAGGCAAAAGTCCGAGCTAAACATAAAATTAGAAGAAAAACATAAAATTCAAAACGTTACAAAGTTTCTTATTTCTTTACTTGTAAAACGGGAAGATGTGACTTTCACCTAAGGTAATTGCAAATTTATTTCCCCCAATTTCTGTGTACAATTAAAATTTTCAAAATACACCCTCGGTTCAATGCATAACGTAGTCACTAATCATCAAATTCCAGCCTGCTTTCTCTCTTTGTATGAACCCCTCTACTTCTTCTTCCGGTCTCCTGCTTCATTCACATATTCGTGAAAAATAAATCAGAATTCAATTCAAATAAAACAGGAACTCAAATACCGAGAACAAAAAAGAAGAAACAATGGGAATGTGCATGTCGCAGGCATCATCCTCTTCCGAGGGCCTAACATCGTCGTCGAAGCTCATTCTACCAGACGGCCAGCTCCAGGAGTTCGATCACCCGATTAAGCCATCCTACATTCTCACTAAAGACTCCGACCACTTCATCTGCGACGCCGACGACATGGAGTTCGAGGGCTACCTTAACCCTCTGGGATTCAACGAGAAGCTTAGGCCCGGCCAAATTTACTTCATGCTTCCTAAATCGATGCTGAAACGTCCGATCTGCCCTGAGGAGTTGGCCAGACTGGCCGTGAAGGCAAACAAGGCGTTGGGGAATGGGAAAACGCCGTTGGATTTGAGTCTAACGACGGAGAAGCGAAGTGTAAGTCGGAGGAGTACGAGAGATGGTGCAGCATGTAAGGAAAGAGGGAGAGGCAGTCGATTTGCTACAGAATTGAGCGTGATTGCCGAGTGATGATCCCTAGTGAGGTTGTCAGTTTAGTGCACAGCAAATGAGTTTGAGATGTTTGATTTAGACTTGAATTTGAATCGAAGGCTATATAATCTTCTGATGTCTGAATCTGCTAGTATGAAACATAACCTTAAGATGTTCAATTCTGCTACAGGGAAAAAAATGATCTTTTTCTGGTAAGTCCATTTTCCTGCATCTTATTTACTGTGACCAGGTTCATTTTCTAATCAAAATCCGTTCTCTTCTGTTAATTTACTTCTCCACTTTAATCCCTCTTTCTAAATCTCTGATTGCATTCATTTTTTCTTGAATAATTCTTTTTACAAAGTACAATATGCATGAACATATTGTTTGAGAAAACAGGTAAAATCATTAGCTGTTATGAAAACTTTGATTTTAAGTGATTTATATGTGGTGTTTCTACAGGCACTAGCACACATGGTGGCTCCAAGGTTTATTTTACAACATTAAAATCATGGCCTTTACCCAACTTATTTGAAATTTCTTAAATGAAATTTTGAATATTGTAGAGGCCTCATGCATTTTCTCTTAACTCTTCAATATTGGATAATTTCAACCATAATTATGATAAGTTCTATATATAATTCATTTCAAACTAAATGAGTTTTGAGTTTAAAACTGTAATATTTTAAGTTATAGGTGTAATGAGTTATGAGAATAAAATCTTTCTTTTATGGGATATTACCAACCTTGATTTTGTTTACAACATTCCCTGCGTTCATTATTCTTTTATAATCTAGTCCTAAAATTTTCATCTTTCCACATTTTCAATACTAGTTTTCTATTTCTTAAGCAATAGACATTTTTCCATTTCAATGCATTGTTACCCCCAATTCATGGCGATCGTTTTACAAAGCTTTTTTAATGTCATGTTGGCAAATTTCTTTTTTTTAATGGTTTGGAGTTATTTATAGATTAAGTACAGAATATGCAGTTATCTATAATGTTTATAAGTGTTAATTATTAATAAAACAGTTTTTGTCTCCCCACATGATCTTTTTTTAACAATAAATGTCTCTTTTAGCCTTATAATTATTTTGACCGAGTTATTTTACGTTTTTCCATATTCTCTAACATTTACCCCTTTTCCCTTTTACTATACGACTTTTTCTACTTTTTTCCATGTTCATTGAATTTTTTCATGAATATTTTTTTTTACAAAGTACTATATGCATGAACATGTAATATTGTTCAACAAAACAGGTAAAATCATTAGCTGTTATGAAAGCTTTGATTTTAAGTGATTTATATGTGGTGTTTCTACAATCACTAACACACATGGTGGCTCCAAGGTTTATTTTACAATATTGAAGTCATGGTCTTTACCCAAGTTATTTGGAATTTTTTAAATAAAATTTTGAATAGTACTGTAATATTATTCTTAAGCAGCAATTATATTATTATAAGTAGAAGAGTTGCGAGTAATATGATAATACATTTAGAACCAATGACCATTCCCAAATTAGGTTATGGGTGAAGGGAAATTAAAACCAATTAACACCACCACCATGCACAACATCAAACTGTCTGCACTGCACTATTAAAACTTGGTACATCTACGATTTTTCTCCTTTTTTCCCTCTGTTCTTTATTCTTTGATTTGGACTGTATAGCACCGTGTCTTCTTAAAAGTTAAAGTTTGCATCAACTCCCATTTTTAGATTATGCCGTATCACAATAATAATGATACACTTTTCACTCTCCCTTTCATTAGCAAATCACCCTGTGCATTCTCTCTTAACTCTTCAATATTATATAATTTCAACCATAATTATGATAGGTTCTATACATATTCATTTCAGACTAAATGAGTTTTTATTAGTTCAAAACTATAATATTTCAAGTTATAGGCGTAATGAGTTATGATAATAAAATCTTTCTTTTATGGGATATTAACAACCTTGTTTTTGTTTACAACATTCCCTGAGTTCGTTATTCTTATAATCTAACCGTAAAATTTTCATCTTCCCACATTTTGATCAATATAGGTTTTCTATTTCTTAATCAATACACATTTTTTCATTTCAATGCGTTGTTACCCCCAATTCATGGCGATCTTATGAAATAGTGTGGTAACAAAGCCTTTTTAATGTTATGTTGGCAAATTCCTTTTTTGTTTAATGGTTTGGAGTCATTTGTAGATTAAGGACAAAATTTGTAGGTATCTATAATGTTTATAATTGTTAATTATTAACAAAACAGTTTTTGTCTCCACACATGATCTTTTTTTAACAATAAGTGTCTGTTTTAGCCTTATAATTATTTAGACTAATTTGTTTTATGTTTTTCCATATTCTCTAACATTTATCCTTTTTCCGTTTTACTATACAATTTTTCCTATTTTATTCATTATGTTTAACCATGTGCTCCTTTTAGCGTGTTTAGTACTCCATTTTATTTTGTTCATTTCCAAACTGTTAGCAAATTAAAATTTCTCGTATCTTTTAGATCCTCTTTAAAATATTAAACAAGGAAATCTATTATAAATAGACAAGGTAGTCTATTACATAGAGTTCTTACGACATTTTCCTACTTCGGAGCATCCATTTTGCAGTCAAACCAAAGCCACTCATTTATATTTAAATAATAGACGAATGGAAGAGAGAATTAGTGGATGAAGAAAGAAAGAGGGTTATGTAGTTGAAATAACATACCAAATGCAGTCTCGTTATCTCTTTAATTTGTAAGCTAAATATAACATTAAAGTCCAAATGCTCCTTAAAACTTAATTTGAAGTTTGCATTAACTATGTTTCATTCATAAAATAAGGCATAACACATTAATGACACACTCATTTTCTTCCCTTCATTTGAAAAAGAATGCTTCACATTAACACCCAACTTTTCATCTTTGTAACTTCATGCTTACACACATAATTCAGATCAAAATGAATGCATTTTCATTTATAAAATTGAATAATCATGATAATTTGTATACATATAACCTTTGATCATTGATTTTCTATACCATATTATAAGAATGAAACACTCATTTTTTTTGGATATTAACTGTTGGAATATAATTTGAACCTTTTGCTTATCAAATAATTAATGTTGGTTCATGTATTCAAACTGTATTTTAAAATGAAAAGTTATGTCAGTTCAATGAATAGTCATGTCTGTTCAGTGAATAGTCGTGTCCGTTCAGTGAAGAGTCGTGTCCATTCGAATGGTCGGTTCTATTTGTAAAGGTATGTATACCACTATAAATATGTGGTTATTTTGTTGTGTTGGTGGCAAAAAATTCAAAGTGTTCTCTACGTAAAATAAGTACTTTTCATGTAATTACTCTTCCTCTAACAAAGTGGTATCAGAGCAAGGTTAGGAGTGAGTGTGCGATAAAATGGAAAACAATGGAATGTTATCATTCCAATTTCCTCATTTCACAAAAGAAAATTATGAGAAATGGTGTCTTAACTTTACTTGGCGCACAAGAGGAGTGGGAGATCGTAGATAAAGGCTACGACAAGCCAGAAAATGATACTGCATTATATCTAGTGTAGAAGGAAGTCTTAGCAAAGACGAAGAAGAAAGATCAACATGCACTTACCCTCGTCCATCAATGTTTGGATAATTCAATTTCGAAAAAGTAGCAAATGCAGCCACTTCAAAGAAGCCTGGAAAATTTTGAAAAAGTCTTTCCAAGGAGTTGATAAAGTAAAGAAAGTTAAGCTTCAATCACTAAGGAGTGATTTCAAAGCAATAGAGATGAGTGAATCCGAATCGATTTCGGATTACTGTTCAAGGGCGAAGGCGAATGTGAATCAATCAAGAGACTACAGAGAAAAAATGGTGATGTTCGAGTGGTAGAGAAGATTGTTCGTTCTTCGACTCCGAAATTCGATTATACCGCATGTGTCAATGAAGAAACGAAAGACCTCAAAGAAATGACAGTAGAAGAATTGGAAAGTTCTTTACGTGCTCAAGAAGAGAAAATTAAGAGAAGACAAGAAGAATCAGAGTAATAAGTTCTTAAAACTAAAGCTACTTTGAAAAATGAAGAAGGAGAAACATAGTACTTTAGAGGAAGATGACATGGACGAGGAAGAGGACGTGGAAGACAAGGCCGTGAACAAGAAAGAAACAATGGTGAAAGTTCAAATAATGATGAGAGAAATCCTTCATATTTTAGAGGCCGTGGAAGAAGTCGATGAAGTGGTTGCGGAAATTATGAAAGATCAAATGATAAAAAGTATGACAAATCTAAAATTGAATGTTATAAATGTCATCGGTTTGGTCACTATTCATGGGAATGTCGTGAAGCTGCTAAAACTAAAGAAAGAGCCAATCTTGTTAATGATAACAAAAAAGTTGAAGAACCCACCTTGCTACAAACTGAGAGAAAGGAAGAAAAGGAAGTTGAAAGCTCATGGTATTTGGATAATGGTACAAGCAATCATATGTGCGGGTACAAAGAAAAATATATTGTAATGTCCCAAAAATTTCGACAACTAGAATAAGGGATTTATTAGAGATTTAATTATTAATGATCAATTTTATATTGATATTTGGGTTAGAAATTAAAAATCAAATATATTGTTTTGAATATAACCCAATATTTTATTCAGAATAGTTGGTTGTGAATCAAATATTTATTGTTGGATATTTAAATTGAATTTGATTGGATTGAAATACGAATGAAAAATAGAAATGGTTGGATTTAAAATAAATGTTATTGATATTAAATAAACAAGAGATTTTATTTGTTGAAATATATGAAAATTGACTTAGATATGTGTGTATAAAGAAATTAAATTTAACGTTTCAAATTTGGAATCAAACGGAGTTGTTTTGTGAAAAAACAGTGAACCAATAAATAATTCGTAATTTAAAATAATGTTGTATTCAAGCGAAGTTAAGTTACAACTAGAAATTTTATTGGATTCAAAACGCAAAGACGAAAATGTACGTATAATTTTTTTTGTATTTGGAGACTGTGGTTACGGTACGAATATTGAGCGTTCAACGTCAGTTTACGGTGCCAGTTAAATATTTAATTAAAACATATATAACCTTCCTCGGTGAATTTTCAACCGACCTATATCTGGGAAAATGTATGACCCTAACTCTATTGCGATGTTACGTTGCTCTTATCCAAATTTTCCTTTTATAAATCATATGCCTCGTCTAATTTTCTTTAGAACAATCGTTCTTCCCAAAATTTGTTTCTCTCCCAAACCAATAATGGCAGCCTCAAATCAAAGAGAAATAATTTTTGTTCCCTAAATCACTCAAAATCAATGGCCCTCGCTCCTTCAAATTGAATCGCGCCTCTAATTCATTTCGAATTTGAGTCTAGTCCACCGCTTTCAAATCCATTCGCTGAAGCCACCGTTCCCCCCTGCTTCTTCTAGTTTGCCACCACCGCGTCACCATCATTCGAAGCTCCACCTCGCCGGTTGTAATTCGTTGCCTATGGTTTCAAGGTGAGTTTTATTGCTACCGATTAATTTTATATTCCAGTAATTTGATTTCAGCGTAACTAAAATCCATGATAGTTGATGACCCTGTTGATTTGCCACTTGATTGTGACTAAACTATAATAGTTGATGACCCTGTTACTTTGCTCAAGTTTTAACTTCATTGAAACTAAGATATAATAGTTGGTGGGTTTTGTTTGATTTGTTTGCTGGCTAAGTCTGTTGCTGCCTGTATCTGTTTTGCACGTATGTGTTTGTTGCGGCCCTTAATTTCTCGTAAAGTTGGTATCTTACGCCATGTATATGCAGCATACATGCTATTGCTCATGAATTTTATACACGCACTTGTGTAGTTGTTCACTCATTGGCGGGTTTATATGCTTTTTAAATGCTTATGTTGCAGAAAATTAAATTAATTATGATTTAATCATTTCTGAATCATGCCTACATGCTCACGCATTCAGATCATTACTTTATATGTGGAAAAAGAAATGCTTTTGATTTACCTATACACAAGTAAAAAAAGGGTAGGTTTAGAGTGACTTATATTTTGGGATTTGGTGCATAACTGAATATACAACTAAACTGGAGTGTTGAATATTTTGGTATATTGGTTTTAGGTTATTGAATAGAACATATAATTTAGCTGGTTTAAAAGAATGTCGTTGTTGTGAATCAAGCTAGGACATGCTTGAGTACAGTTCATTGAAATAATTCCATGAAGGAATAAAATTGTGATCTAACTACTTTTGTGCTTGTTTACAATGAAAATTTAGAATACTATATTTATATAAAGTATTTAAAACAGTTAATTTACTAAACAAACTTAGTGACATTTTTCTGACAAAGATGCTATTATAGTAATACCACCAGTATTAGGCTAAACATTTCAGAAGAAACTTACTTTGAATCAGATTCATGTATGCTATCCCATATGATCATCCTAATCCATTGCTATAGACTATAGTGGTAAAGCTGTAGAATGTATTTTAAGGATCTGTATATGTCGTAATTCATGTATAATTGATAAGCAAGTATAGAATACTTTGTTCTGTTCGTATACCCTACATTTTGCTATGTTGTATGGCTATAAAATAGTTGGTGTAACTCTATGCTGAAACTCAACACAAACATTAGTTTTATGATATCACACTTCTATATTTTCCGTTTATTTCAGTTGTTCTGTGATGTACATAAAATTAAAATTCTTTTCTCGTTATCTTTTTCTTTCATTTAGTAATTGCATCTTGCTTTAATACCATGCAACAATATTTTTTTAAGTTGATAACGTTGCAGAAAGTGAGAGGCTAACAATAAATATGGTTTGAAAGGCACTATGGACCCTTAAAGCTGATACTATATTTGTATGCTAAATGTTGATACTATATTTGGCATGTTAGGCCTTAAAGTAACATACTGTATACTTTGAAATTATGCCATCATTTTTCTGGAAATTTCATGCATGTCGTTCACCTTAGTTTTGTACTGTCATGAATTAGTGTTAGTATATGCTACCCCTTTTTTGAACTGCATATATATATATATATATATATATATATATATATATATATATATATATTCATAAGTACAGGAATGTCGAACTGCATATGTGACCCCTGTTTTGAAATTGCATATATGTATTCTTAGATATGGATGTTGAACTGCATATGCTACCCCTGTTGTTTTTCCGTGCCTTGTTCTATGAGATGGACCGGCATTAAGTTTTTTTCATTTCTAGCTGCGTGCATTAGTCACCCTTTTACTGGCCAAGGCGCGTATACTCTCTTGTATTCCCTTTTGCATTTCCTGTTATTCGAAGCATGATTACGGTATGTATATATGTGGTGGCCAATGTACACATATGTATATATATATACCACTGTATGTGTATATATATGTCATCGGCATATGTATATATAAATCCATATGATGTCCTGCCTTAGTTCGTCCCAAGTCACTAATAGTAGTTTTCCGTGGATTCGATATACTCGATATTTAATAGTGTGTTAGGATTAACTATCATATTTTAGTTTAATTCAAGTTAATTTCTTGAACAAATAATTAATTCTGACCCGAGTGTTTTATGTTTTTGCATGGAACGCTCGAGTCAGACTCGGGCAATGCATATTTAATGATTACAACTTAGGATTTGAAGATTGGTGAAGTTGGGGGTCCGAAGACATGCACACTTTGACATTTAAACCGGTAAAGATTTTCCTTGTATTCAAATTATTTTACATTCCGCTGTATATAAATATTTTGTATTCAAAATTCTGATTAATAAATAAAAGTCCTATTTTGCTGTTCAATACCGTGTTATTTATTTATTCTGTATTTCTAGGTTGATTCTGTTTTTAAGCTCTGTAAGCTAAATAATGATCCGTCGATTTGGACGTTTTAAGTTGGTTAAATTATAAATTTGAAACAGTAAAAAAGGCGGGACGTTACAGGTGGTTTTAGAGCTTTGGTTTATTCAAATCTTACCTTATTTGGTTTAAAACGGATTTTGAAAATAAAAAGTTTTGAAATATAATTTTTGAAAGTATATATATCTTTAAATGGTTTTGAAAGGTAAATGATTTTGAAAGTATCTTGAGACTAGTATTTTGAAAGTAATACAGGGGAAACAAAAATTATTTTAAGGTTTGAAAATCTTTCGGAGTCCCCAGTCTTCGAATCCAGGCTTGCGAGAGCTAATCTTCGATAAGTCCCCTTAGGATTGAATCTCGAATCTGTTATCGAATGGTATGGAAGGAAGATAAATATAAGAGAGTCAACAAATTTATTTTTGAACAATCTGATATTCATTATAATTTTTTTTTCTTTATAAACAAGTCAAACACACAGCTGCACCAAAATTTCTCTGTGGTTTCAACCAAAAGCGTAGTCGATCTTTCCTCGTACATATATACATGCACACATGTTGAGAATATATATATATATATATATATATATATATATATATATATGAGTTAATTTTCCGAATTCACCAAAAAAATCATTACTGATGCATTCAGCTTAGCCAGATATAACTTCCTGTTACATCAAATATAGAAAACATAGTTTTCTGAAATTTTCCATTTTGCACTTCAAAATGATATGGTTGGGAATGTACTGATAGCAGAGAATGAACCCAACTAGAAAGTCGTTAAGCTCACAGCAACAAAACCAACATATGTACAAAAATATTTCATGTTATATTGCTAACTAGCGATCAAAATGTCTAAAGCAGACTATAAAAAAAAAGAAATTAAATAGCTATAATCAATCATTGAGCTTTGATTTTTTTTCCTAATGCTTAAACGTCTTTTGCCATGCCAGTTTTGAATTGGGTTTGATTTGCTTGACAGAACTCTTCTAAAGTTTGCGCCGTTTACTTTGTTAGCCTTTATTGCATGATAATTTGGAGATTTGTTAACCATAGGCTTGCTCAAGATTATTTTTGGTAACAGCATCTTTTCACTATGTAGTGAAGAAGATAAAAGTAACACAGGAGGGAAAAAAAGGGAAATATCATATAGAAAACTTTTGAAGTTGCTTTCATGATTGCTTGCTGAAATTAAGAAACCATGTATGAAAGATGATAGAATCTCTCTCTATGTAAATAATATAAAGACAAATAAGAGCAAGTGATATGATAATCCATAAGTATAGAGAAACAAAATTCTGTATTGGATCACTCAATTGTATTTATATAGTACGTAGATTAAGCTTGTACTGTAACAGCTGCTAACTCAACTTCTTGGCATTACGATTTAAATATTGAGTGAGGTTTCTCATGGATGGACATGGATTCTATACTGAAATAAGAATTCCGATAAGAACTTAAATGAAAAGGGAAAATTTGAAATTGTTTCAAAAATGAAACGATGAATTTTATTTCGATATTCGGAATATAAATTAATGAAGATTAAATTGAAAAGGTTATAATTGGAATTCGATTATGTCAAATTATATTATGAATTTATTTAGATTATTCAGAATTTGGCAAGACGGTTTATAATTGGGTTCAAACTAACAATATAAAATCGAATACAAGAATTCAATAGTGAAGTATGAACTTGTTAATTAATTAACAAGAAGTGAATTGTGAACGAGAACTGCAAATGAAGCGATATATCAATGAAGATGATGAAGAGATTTGAACCTGTATTTGAATAAAATCAAAAGTAATTTGATGTGACGAGTTCAGATTTCGAAAAAGAACTAATATTTACTTTTTAGAAGTAAATAACATTTGGAAGCAAAAATGTTGAAAATGAATTTGAGGATAAAGGAAATGGAGTTAATCAGTACGGTAAGATTATTTCGAATTTGGAACATATTATCGAATAAGAAATTATTCGAAAGAGAGTCATTTATGGAGGTCAATTATGTTGAATTTAAGAAAAATGTTGATTACTATTCGTTTTAATTAAAATTTAATATATTAATAAATTTATTGTTTATGTATTCAGATTAATGAATAAAGTACATCTTAAAGATAAATATTTTTAAGGCGTGAATTATTGATAGAATCAACGATTTTCATAAAAGAAATAAATGTTTAACTTGAATTCGAAAATTACGTGAATGAATGTTTGTTGGTATTTGAAGCTATGAACTTGATCTATTTCGAAGTTAAAAATGTTGTTCAGTTAAGGTCTGAGAGGTAATTGTACCCTAACTTGATTGACTTTATTGTCGACTAAGAAATAATAAGGCTCGACGACAAGAGTTGGTTAAGCAAAGTAAGTTAATGAGAATAGCGATGCTTTATTTAACATCTGTTTAATCAAGATAATGAATTTAGAAATGTTTCCCATGAGAATAAAGTATATTTTCTATAGGAAAGAATGATTTGCTAAAATATGGAAGTGTTTACCAATGGTGATAGGAGATTTTCTCGAATTATAGGAAATAAATATGATAATTGGAAATGTATTTCAAACGACCGTGAGAGGCTAACGGGTTTTGATAAATCATAATGGTGAGAACTGAAGAATAAAAAGCCACACAGCGAGAATGAAGAGCGGCAGAACGTAAGAGAAGTGGATCTGTAAAGTGAATTCGGGAATTACGTTAGCAATAAATTGATAAGAAATAGAGTTAAGCTAGGGAATTGGAAACTGATTGGAGACTGGACAAGTTGGATGACTTTCTGAGTGTTGACCTGATGTTGGTTTCGGCCTTCAGGGTTGATACTTAGAGAGTCGTTCACTCATTAATTTACAGTCAAGGATTGATGAATATGGAAGGATAAAAACATGTGATAATAAGTGTAGCCATTTGGTTAAATACATATAGTGATATTTCCAAGAAATGAAAAAAATATAAAGAGAATTGAGGAAAAGATAATGGTATGAGAAGATTTGTTAAAGATCGTAAAATTTCGGAAATTACGACAAATGAGGATGATGAATACTAAGGAGACAGTTATGTAAGAAGACAATCATCGATGATTGTAAACCCTAGCTAATTACTTAATAAAAAATTTGGAATCACTATTTTTGGAAGTGCAAATGATTCTATAGAAGGGTCGTTGGAATTTAAAGCGATAATATAGTGGAAATCGCATTGATAATAATAGCTTACGAATTGGTGAAGAAACGATGGTTTGAAAATGGAAACTGTATAGGTCTATTCTCGTCTTTCGTGGAATGGAGTAACAAATAATGAATTTGAATGTGTTAAGTTGTTGAAGGAGATGAAAAGGCGTATTCGAAATAAAGCTAGAGTGTGAAATAAATTGCATATCAATCTAGACTGCAATTAAGGAGATCAGTTGATTTGATTAGAGAATTCGACTCTGGAATATTTTGAAATTGATTTCAATTGTTTTGAAAATCAATATTAGTAGTATATACAAATATTTTCAAATAGAAATTATGGAGAAAAACCATTTTAGTAGCTTTTGTTGCTTATTTGTTTTGGATAAAACAAATTGATTTTTGAAGTATGGTTTGATATACAAATATGTATATATAGTTTTAATTTTTTGAAACAAAATCCAGAATTGATTATCGAGTTGGGTTGAATGGTAATCCAATATATCAAAATAATAAATTTGTACATCTTAAAAGATGTTTAGTGGGAATGATTGAATTCGTGATTTCCAATTAATGAATTGAAAAGTAAAGTACCGATTATTGAATAATTAAATCTCTGTCAATAAAGATTTGAATTTTAAGTTAAAATGAATTGGTCTACTATTTAAAAAAGAGAGAGAGAGATCTAAATAGTAATTGACTTTGAATTCGAGTTTAATAATACTAGGATGTATGAATTCTAATAGTTAATAGATTTGAATGAAAAGGGTTAAATTCGCAAGGTTAGAATTAAGTAATGAACTTAATAATTGAAATTTGGAAGAGAATTTGGATTGTAATTCAGGAATGTGAATTTGAAAAGATATCAAATATCTGAACTGATTAAGAGATCAAAACTGATATTTTGAAATTGGGATGGAATTTGAGGATATTCGATACAGAAATTTTCTAAACTCATATAAGAAATATATGAGAATTTAGTGAATTTAGAAACTATTGATTTGGAAGGTAATTAATCTGAGATGAAATCTTGTACAATGAAATTTATATAAGAATGAGATGTCTGAAAATATGATTTGGAAGGAAAATTTTATAATTTACGAGGAGTATGAAATGAAGTACTATATGTACGTAGTATTATATGTTTTCAAACCAAAATAAGGGAGGTACCTTCGTTTTCCTTTGAATTTCGAGTTTAGTTAAGATGTGTTGCTTGTGGTAGTAGGTTGTCCAGACATAAAACTCGAGTTGTCATTGTTCCTGGAAGAACTCAACTGTATAGCGTAATTCGTAGGGCTGTAGATGGCCTATGGCGGACGGATGTTTATTGGGGAAACCAAGCGAAACCATTGTGTCTGCCGCGATCTACAGTCGTGATAATGGCGTAATCCGCAAAGCAGTGAAAGCTTACGGGTATGGATGTTTCCTGGGGGACCCGGGCGTAACCATTGTATACCTGCGGTCCACATGGCCTATCTACAAGTGAAAGAGATGTAACCATTAGACTTACTAGAGGTAGAATGTAGCATGCGATGTTTGGGATATCTTAGTGATGTGGATCCACCTGTTTGATGTAGCACTGTGTCTTCATTACTAGATTTGTCTTCGTGACTTTATTTATCCTTGTGACTTGATTGATCCTCATGTCTTGAATTATTTCCATAATTTGATGATTTGTTTTCATGATCCTGAGATAGAGTTGTCAACGCTCATTGACCTCATATTTTCTTTTGATTCTTAAATATTTTCTATTGATCTGTCCATGACGAAATTCGTAGGGAAGTGATTTCAGACGGATACGGATGTTTTCTTGGGGATCCAGATGTAACCATTGTGTATCTACGATTCATGAACAATCAACATATCAATATCACATTGGTAATTTTCGTATCTGTTTATAAATGAATTTTTTAAATATTTTTCATCGGGAGTTGAAGCAAGGATATTTAGTACTTGGAGATTTTAGTTGTGAGCCTGCGTATGCCTAACATCTGCGAGAATGATAATAGACTTGTCGAACTTCGAGTTATCAAATATTCTCAAATCAATAATTTAAATATACCTAACTTAATAATAGAAAGAGGATTTTGAAGTGTTTTAAATATTTTCTGCATGAATTTCGTGTTATGTATAAAAGTTATAAAATATTTCGGATTTTAGGAATTTTTTAAGTCAACAATTTGTAACTTGAAGAGAAGATGTTATTTACACTCTTCAGTGGGTACTGGAAAAGACTAAATGGATCAAATTAGGGAGTTTTGGTTAAACTTGGAATATAAATGCAACTTTGGATAAGGAAACTTTGACAGAAGATGTTTATGATGAAATCTGGAATAATTTGAGATGCACAGATCCAACTTATGCAAATATTGGAATTTTAAAAAGAAATTATATGATTTTGAATAACCTAGATAGAATGAAAATTGGGAGACATCTCAAGATAGTTTGAGATAGAAATTAGTCTAAGAAAATTGAATAGTTTAAAAAGTGAAAAAAATGGATAACCGATTCGGAAGATAAGGAAAATTGTGTTTGTTTAAAATTGATCTTCAACCATAAGAAAAGGAATTTGATTTTCTGAGTTAATTGATGATGAATGATGAAAGAGAATATATGATTTAAATATCGATATATAAATTAGTTGTGGAAAAATTACATTCGAATATGAAAATTTGAACAATACATTGGTATAAATAACTCTAACGATCTCTCCTTTTCGAGGATGAAAAGTTTTAAAGGGGAGGAGATTGTAACATCCCAGAAATTTCGACAACTGGAATAAGGGAGTTATTAGAGATTTAATTATTAACGATCAACTTTATATTGATAATTGGGTTAGAAATTAAAAATCAAATATATTGTTTTGAATATAACCCAATATTTATTCAGAATGGTTGGTTGTGAATCAAATATTTATTGTCGAATATTTGAATTGAATTTGATTGGATATTTGAATTGGATTAAAATACGATTGAAAAATAGAAATGGTTTGATTTAAAAATAAACGTTCTTGATATTAAATAAATGAGAGATTTTATTTGTTGAAATATATGAAAATTGGCTTGGATATGTATGTATAAAGAAATTAAATTTAATGTTTCAAATTAGGAATCAAACGGAGTTGATTTGTGAATAAACAGTGAACCAATAAATAATTCATAATTTAAAATAACATCATATGCAAGCAGAGTCGAATTAGAACCAGATAAATTTTATTGGATTCATAACGCGAAGACGGAGAGGTACGTATAATTTTTATGGTATTTGGAGACTGTGGTTACGGTACAAATTTTAATCATTCAACGTCAGTTTACGGTGCCAGTTAAATACTTAATTAAAATATATATAACCTTCCTCAGTAAATTTCAGCCGACCTATATCTAGGAAAATGTACTACCCTAACCCTATCATGATGTTACGTTGTTCTTATCCAAATTTTCCTTTTATAAATCATACGCCTCGTCTCATTTTCTTTAGAACAATCGCTCTTCCCAAAATTTGTTTCTCTCCCAAACCGATAATGGCAGCCTCAAATCAAAGAAAAATAAATTCCCTAAATCAACTCAAAATCAATGCCCCTGCTACTTCAAATTGAATCGCACCTCTAATTCATTTCGAATTTGAGTCCAGTCCACCGCTTTCAAATCCATTCGCTGAAGCCACGTTCACCCTTGCTTCTTCTGGTTCGCCACCACCACATCACCATCTTTCGAAACTCCACGTCGTCAGTTGTAATTCATAGCTCAGGGTTTCAAAGTGAGTTTTATAGCTCACGATTAATTTTATATTCAAGTAATTTGATTTTGGCTTGGCTAAAATCCATGGTAGTTGATGACCCTGTTGATTTTCCACTTTATTGTGACTAAGATATAATAGTTGATGACCCTGTACTTTGCTTAAGTTTTAACTTCATTGAACTAAGATATAATAGTTGGTGGGTTTTGTTTGATTTGTTTGCTGGCTAAGTTTGTTGTTTCCTGTGTCTGTTTTGCACGTATGTGTTTGTTGCGGCCCTTGATTTCCCGTAAAGTTGGTATCTTATGCCATGTATATGCAGCATACATGCTATTGCTCATGAATTTGATACACGCACTTGTGCAGTTGTTCACTCATTGGCAGGTTTGTATGCTTTCCAACTGCTTATGTTGTAGAAAATTAAATTAGTTATGATTTAATCATTTCTGAATTATGCCTACATGCTCACGCATTCAGATCATTACTTTATATATGGAAAAAGAAATGCTTTTGATTTACCTGTACACAAATAAAAAAGGGTAGGTTTAGAGTGACTTATATTTTGGATTTGGTACATAACTGAATATGTAACTAAACTGGAGTGCTGAATATTTTGGTACATTGGATTTAGGTTATTAACTAGAGCATATATAATTAATATTTTCATGTTAAAATTGATTAATGAAACAAAGCAATTTAAAACGTATGTAATTTATTCCTATAATTAATATAACCCTTGTTTTAGGAGAATAACATTTGGAATTGAATTAAAAGGTGAATAAATGGAAAATTTAATACTTGGTTATTTGATTAACCATTGAAATGCATTTGCTATTAATACATCTCATACTTAACTCCAAAACCTAAATTCTCCCTGACGTTGCAAACTCAAAAGTCAGAAATCATTCATGTCGCACCTTTTCAAAGGGAAGAAAAAACATATCTTCACATCTTGCAAAAATAAAAATACAATTCCAATATATAAGTCCTAAATTCATGAAACTTGTTTCTTTGTGTTTCTAGAAACAAGATGTGTATGTAGACAAGATTCTACATGGTGCATGAGGGATGTTGTGTGCGCGTTTCACTAGAGATGATCGGGCTTGGGTGATGGAGATGGAGTGCTCTAGAAGAGATGATCGTTGGTTTTGTCAGTTTGAATTTTCGTAGAGAGAATAAAGAGATAGAAAGGATAGAAGTGTGTTTTTTCCCCATGGATATTGAGACCTAAAGCTTGCGTTTGAAAGGGAGAAGAAGAGGAAGGTGACGTGGCATGTGTTGGCGGGTTCGTAAGCAAATTCCGGACAACATGGAGCTGCCGCGTACTGATTTTGAGACGGTTAAATTTTTGGCCAAAAATTGGATTTCAATCGTGTTTGAAACCAAAGGTGAATGATTAAACCCATTCACGCTTAACTATAATATTTGGTTGTTAGTTAAATTAGAATCATGTCATATTGTATTGATTTGCATATTCATGTTTATTTGCATCAATTGTGTAATTTAGTTCAACTGTTAATTTAAATTGAATAGTTAAGTTAAATTTGAAATTTAATTACTAGTTAAAAACACAACATTTGATAACTAGAAAATTTATACGATATTGAACTATTTGGATGTATTGATGTGATAATTGGCTTGGGTTTGATATGCTTGTTACTTTGGTGTTTATTTGTGTGAATTTACCTTGAACAACCCTGAATTTTGGAACCAATTTAAAATTTATTTTTAATTGATTTTAATGAATTTTAAATATTTTAAATGATTATTTTAATAATTAACGACTAACAATTTATTTTAAAATGAAGTCTGAGCGTATAAATGTATAATTTAATAAAAACGAGCTTGTAATGGCGCGGTAGTTTGAAATTTCAGTTTTAAAACTTTAAACGAGTATACATAATTTGTTATAAGTCAGAATATGATGGAACAAGAAAGTTAGGATATATTCAACTATATCTTTCTAACGAATGTGAGAAATCAAAATTTCAAGTAATAACTTGTAAGTTTTGTCCAAACTAAAATTTGAAATAGTCGTTATGACATTACACCATAGATTGTATATTGCAACACCAAAGAAATGATGCTGGAAATGCCAAAAAATGATTTATGGCAACACTTTCTGGGTGTTGCATTTTGCCGCGTTGCCTTAGAGTTAAAGGCAACATCATTGCGACCCTAAAGCAACATCCGTACAGGTGTTGCCACATGTACTAAATTTACAAAAATGTAGGCCCCACAATCTGGGCTCCAGCATGTGTGGCCCACTGTAATCTGTAGTCCGGGTTCACAGAATCTTGTTGTGGGGCCCACATGCATTAATCTATGTCAACACTTTTATGATCTAAATGACAACAATATATCATAACTATGGCAACATTTAACATCACATACTGCAACATTATATCATAGCTATGGCAACATTACATAACATACTACAACATAATAACAATTAACATCACATACCGAAATTAGCAAAGAACATTTCATTTCAAATTAACCAGCAACACAAGTACTACTTAGTCAGTAATATGATTACACTTGAACGCACAAGTAAATCAGTAAATTAGGCAATACAACAATCAAATCAGAAAAAATTGAAATATACATTGAGTGATACCTTAAGCAGTAGATTAAATTGAAGCCCTAACTGAAATTTGAAACCCAAACGAACCCCAATTGAAGAACTAATTGAAACAACGAAGCCCTAATTGAACTTGAACTCGAACTTGCTCTAATGGAACCACAATTAAGCTTGTAAATTTGAACTTTTAGCCCTAATTGAACCTACGAGTGGGTGTTTGAGAGGTTGAGCGACAGAGTATTTTGTTAAGATTTTGGTTGAAACCCTTCAATATTTTGTTAAGTTTTTTGCTGCTTTGTTTTTTCTTCCCGCGTTAAACATTATTTCATGCAGATCGCTAACCTGGACCATTGGATTGTGTTGATGCAGATTGATAATTTCATTCACGCGGCTACTGTAACACATGTGTAACACCCCACGTCGATTAATGTCACTCACAAAGGAAATGCATTAACTTTCATGGAGTATTATTGGTGTATAGAATGGAATATAACAAGAAAGATACATATATTGGTACTTGAAAATTTTAAAACAACTTTTATTGCAGCGGAGAAATGGTTTTGATTACAACAACATCATAAACCAATAATAAAACCAAGTACACTTAAATCCATCTTGACAAATTATTTTCTGAGTACACAAAGTAAAAAAGCATAACCCCAACATAAGTAGCCATAAAAGAGATAAGCTGAACTTTACTTTCAGCAATCCAAGCACTTCCAAAAGAGAGTGAAAGAGATCCAAATCAAGCTCCACTAGCACTAGTCCCACCATGAGAAACTGTTGGGGGGGGGGGAGGAATAAAAGAGGCGAAAACAAAGGGGTTCAGACATAAAGTCTGGCGAGTCCAATAACTTTAACAATATAACTATTAAAGTAATTAGAATAAGGAATAAACTGATAAAACAAGGAATGACTGTGAAACAAATGGGCAAGACAAAACAAACAAGAGGAATATGCTGGCGTTAATCGCGCTCCTAATCACTATAGGATAATTACTATACTGCACAAATACTAGTCACCCTAAAAGTTGATCCCGCCTACTGAACATAATAATCATAATAATGATAATGGTAGTCCCGTGTACCCCTAGCTGTCTTCATAGGTGCCGCCTGTCCCTATCTCCACTAGTTGTACCCACTACCCCCATGCGATCGGCTCCCTAACTCATAGATACTTGTGTTGGTCCCATAGTAGGGTGTATCACTCCCCAAAGTGGCAACCCGATACCAATAAAGATGCACGGCTTATATCTACACGATGCAACAACGTCTTACCTACTAGCCCGGGCGCACGCATGCATATGACCCCGTTGGACTTGCGTTGCCACCGCTAACCCGTTTTGACCTCTTACAATAAAACCCAGTAAGCGTGTCCCATCCTCGACCTAGTTCGAGTTCACAAACATACTTAATGGATTACTGATTTCAAAATGGTCCCTATACTTGACACAAGCTTTCCACCTATGCTTGGTCCCCACTAGGATTTCCCACTTAATCCCTTCTTATTCATGTCTTTTTGCATGTTTCAAATTGGTTAAGTGTTTCTAATCGTATTTCACATGTCACCCATGTTACCCACTAAACCCCCCATGTCCCACTACATGTTTACCTTGGTTAAGTGTTACTTAATTCATTATAACCGTAACCTTGTAAGACCTCCCACATTAGACTACTGTTTGCAGTTGCTGGATTTGCCGGGCGGGTCCGGGTAGTCTCTTACGCAAACGAGTCTAACCTCGTGTCTTTACAATTGTTACGCATTTAATTTATGACTTCGACCTCTCACATTAGACTACCGTTTGTGGTTGCTAGATTTGCCGGGCAGGTCCGGGCAGTCTTATACCACAAACGAGTCTAACCTTGTGTCTTAGGCATTCATTATTACACATAACTATTTCACCCCAATATGAATTAATTATCCCTATTCAAATTGTCAATAATTTCTAAATTAATATATGTCCATAAATGTCACCTAAATTATGTCCATACTTTTCAGGTATATAATTATACCAATTAGTGTCTCAAATTAATCATATGCCTTTAAAGCCATTTTATGCCAATTTACAATATGTCAATGGCTTACTCCCATCTAGAAAAACTAAAACTGGAGTTGTCGTCAAAGCCCTCTTCAAACGTTGGAAAGCATCGTCACAGTCAACATCCCATGAAAATGTCAAGTTCTTCTTCGTCAACCGAGTAAGTGGGGCTGATATCTTCGCGAAGTCCTTAACGAACTTCCTATAATAACCAGCCAGCTCTAAAAAGCTTCTTACTTCTGTTGCGTACTTAGGAATCTTCCATGCTTGGATTGCCACCACCTTTGCGGGATCCACAACCATCCCTTCCTTAGAGACCACATGTCCTAAGAACATCACTTATTTTCTCCAAAAGTGACATTTGGATAACTTAGCTTTGAGTTGATGCTCTCGTAGGGTCTCTAAGACCTCCCTAAGATACAGGGCATGTTCTTCCTCGCTTCTACAGAAAATCAAGATATCATCCACAAAGACTACCACAAACTTGTTTAGAAACTCTCTAAACACCCTACTCATTAAGTCAACGAAGTATGCGGTGCATTCGTCAAACCAAAAGGCATGACGAGCCACTCGAAGAAACCGTCAGGAGTTCTAAATGCAGTCTTATCTATGCTATCTTCATCCACCCTTAGCTGATGAAATCCTGTAGCCAAATCTAGCTGCGAGAAAATCGAAGCACCAAACAACTGATCAAATAAATCATCTATTCTCGGCAATGGGTGTATGTCCTTCTTTGTGAGCTTATTCAGTTCTCTATAGTCCACGCATAATCTAAGTGAACCATCAGCCTTCGTAGCAAAAAAATGGAGCACCCCATTCCGAAATACTTCTTCTTATGAACCCCTTCTCAAGCAACTCTTTCACTTGCTTACTGAGTTCTTTTCTCTCTCTCGGAGCCATGTGGCGCACTGGTAATGCAACTGGCTTTGCATTATCTACTAGGTATATTTGAAAGTCTATCTCGCGCCTCGGGGTAAACCCTGAACTTCATCAAAGACGTCACCATATTCACGGACCACACGAACGGATTCCAAGTCATCATTGGATGCGTCAAGAGATTCTAGGCTGAGCATCACCGGACCTCTAGGGTCACAAGAAATATCAAGGGTCTTGCCACAACGAGTCAACAATCTAACTACCCTTCTCTCACAGTCTAGGATGGTACCGTATCTATTTAGTCAATCCATGCCTAGAATCAATCCGTAGCCCATGAAGCCAAGAACGAAGGCATTGCATTCAAACCCAATGCCCAAGATAGACACTCTCAAATCCCGACAAATCATTGAAAGATGAGCCGAACCACCAATAGGATTTGAGACTACTATGGGATCCATAACTAGACTAGTATTTAGGTGTAGTGTTTCAACTAACGAAGAAGATACAAACGAGTGTGAAGCGCCAGAATCAAACAAAGTACAAACAGAATGATCAAATAGAAAAAACAAACTTTCAACAGAAATGTTTCTACCTCTCTCCTTTCCTGGTGCCATAAGAGCATGAACCTTCCCTCTTTCCTGCCTTGGTGCCATGAGAGCCTAAACCTGCCCTCCATAAGTAGACCCTGTCCTCTTCCCTTTCCCTTGTCTTCTCGGGCAGTCTTTAATCAGATGTCCTGCCTCACCACAGTTGAAACAACCAGTCTTCTTCTTCTACCAACAATCCTTGCTCAGATGGCCTGGTGTTCCACAATTAAAGAACCTTTTCTTTCCTTTGCTATTGTTATCCTTACCACCTTTCTTAGGTTGCTGCTGTGACTTATTTTGATCCCCTTTCTTTTCCGGTGCCTTATTAGCATTAACGCCTTTCTCCTCTTCATGCATAAGCGCTATGTCAACCAGTTTCTCAAAGGTTGCCCCCATAGGAATGTGGGTCATAGCCAACCCATATAGCGGCTCATTCAAACCTCAGGGCCTTCTTTTCAGGTGTGTTCACCAAGTCTAAGCCAAATCTCGCTAACTGATTGAACTTGTTGACGTACTCCTTTACTGATAAATTCCCCTTCTTCAATGCCATGAACCTCTCCATCTTTAAATTCTCTTCTGCTCGTGAAAGAAATTTTATCTCAAACCTATGCCTGAAATCCATCCATGTCTCCACTGGACGCTCTCCATTTGTGACCTCCCACTAAAATGAGGTTTCGTCCTTCATTAACCAAGCAACTAATTGGACTTTCCTTCCTTCTTCTATCTCGAAGATACCAAACAAATTTTCCACCTCCTTAAGCCAATTTCGATCTTCAACAAACGTCTCTGACCCGTGAAAAGGTTTCCCGCCCATTGCCTGAAAGTCTTTGCATATCTTCAAAAAAGTATCAACGTGGGGAAGGGGAGGAGAGGAGCGGCTGCAGCTGCGGAAGGAGGAATGTCTGCTGGGCCTGTGGCGGTGGCCCAAGCGTCCAGATACCTTCTGAACTAGGGTTATATCTGTATGCCCTCGGGTATCTCGGGTACCCCAGACATGCTGAAAAGAAAAAGGAAGAGATTCAAAATGGAGAATCGAAGGAAAGATAAATGGCTCTTGGGGGTTATGTTTTGAAAACAGACTTTTCTCTTTAAAATACTCTCCTTAAAACATATTTTTGAAAGTATTTCTTTATAAAATGCTTTTGAAAAACAGTTTTTCAAAATCTCTTATCTATTCTAGTAACCTTCAGCTCTAATACAACATGTAACACCCCACATCCATTAATGTCACCCACAAAGGGAATGCATTAACTTTCATGGAGTATTATTGGTGTATAGAACGGGATATAACAAGACAGATACGTATATTGGTACTTGAAAAAATTAAAATAACTTTTATTGTAGCGGAGAAATGGTTTTGATTACAACAACATCATAAACCAACAATAAAACCAAGTACACTTAATATCCGTCTTAATAAATTGTTTTCTGAGTACATAAAGTAAAAAGCATACCCCAACATAAGTAGCCATAAAAAAGACAAGCTGAACTTTACTTTCAGCAATCCAAGCACTTCCAAAAGAGAGAGAAAGAGATCCGAATCAAGCTCCACTAGCACTAATCCCACCCTGAGAAATTGGGTTGGGGGGGGGGGGGAGGGGGAAAGAAAGAAAAGAGGCGAAAACAAAGAGGTTCAGACTTTAAGTCTGGCAAGTCCAATAACTTTAACAATATAATTATTAAAGTAATTATGATAAGGCATAAACTAGTAAAACAAGAAATGACTGTGAAACAAATGGGCAAGACAAAACAAACAAGAGGAATATGCAGGCGTAATCGCGCTCCTAGTCACTATAGGATAATTACTACACTGCACAAAAACTAGTCACCCTAAAAGTTGATCCCGCCTACTGAACATAATAATCATAATAATGATAATGGTAGTCATGTGTACCCCTAGCTGTCTTCATAGGTGCTGCCTGCCCCTATCTCCACTAGTTGTACCCATTACCCCCATGCGATCGGCTCCCTAACTCGTAGATACCCGTGCTGGTCTGACAGTGGGGTGTATCACTCCCCAAAATGGCAACCCGATACCAATAAAGATGCATGGCTTATATCTACACAATGCAACAACGTCTTACCTACCAGCCCGGGCCCACGCATGCACATGACCCCGTTAGACTTGCGTTGCCACCGCTAACCCGTTTTGACCTCTTACAATCAAACCCAGTAAGCGTGTCCCATCCTCGACCTAGTTCGAGCTCACAAAGATACTTAATGGGTTACTGGTTTGAAAAGGGTCCCTATACTTGACACAAGCTTTCCACCTATGCTTGGTCCCCAATAGGATTTCCCACTTAACCCTTTCTTATTCATGGTATTTTTACATGTTTCAACTTGGTTAAGTGTTTCTAATCGTATTTCATATGTCACCCATGTTACCCACATAACCCCCCCTGTCCCACCACATGTTTATCTTGGTTAAGTGTTACTTAATTCATTATAACCATAACCTTGTAAGACCTCCCACATTAGACTACCGTTTGTGGTTGCTGGATTTGCCGGGCGGGTCCGGGTAGTCTTATACCGCAAACGAGTCAACCTCGTGTCTTTACAATTGTTACGCATTTAATTTATTCCTTCGACCTCTCGCATTAGACTACCGTTTGTGGTTGCTGGATTTGTCGAGCGGGTCCGGGCAGTCTTATACCACAAACAAGTCTAACCTCGTGTCTTAGGCGTTTATTATTACACATAATTATTTCACCCCAGTATGAATTAATTATCCCTATTCAAATTGTCAATAATTTCCAAATTAATCTATGTCCATAATTGTCACCTAAATTATGTCCATACTTTTCAAGTATATAAATTGTACCAATTAGTTTCTCAAATTAATTATATGCCTTTAAAGCCATTTTATGCCAATTCACAATATGTATATTTAATATTTTCCCATTGTCCCCACGTCGTTCGTATGTTTAATATGAAGTATGTTTGACTCGCAAATAGTCTAACTCATAAGAACAGAAACATCACAACTTGCATAACACATAAAATAGATCTAACTTGCAAATAAGAATTATAACATAAATTTGCATAGCCAATAACTTGCATAGGCAATGGACATATAGAACATAAATTTGCATAAACTATGTACTACCATGGATCTAAATATAGATCTAAACATGAAATTGTGAACTTACATATATGAATATGGTTTTCACCTAAACTTGCATATGGATTCCTACAAACTTGCATAATAATTTAAACATGTAAACTAATATCACATGTTTTACATATAAACTTGCATATGCATATATATACTTGATTTACATATAAACTTGTGTATAATTCGCATACAGACTTACATATGATTCACATACAAACTAGCATATGATTTACATCCCAAACTTGCATATAAACTGACGCCATAAAATGAATCAAGTTAAACATATGTGATTGGACATATGAAATAGATCTACTGACAAAACTGTCATATTTTCACCAGCAGGCTATAACAAAGTTAAGTAACATCACATGATTCAACAGACATGTTCTCATAATCCCAATTATAACTCATCATAATTAATTTATTAATTATTTTGTGAAATAATTTGTACTCACAAAGACGGATTAGAGAAGAGAATAATTCGTTCGTCGTTTGTATTATAATCCTGACTTGCAATTCCTAAGCTTTAATAAGAAGAAGAACTATTCCAGCAGTAGCATAGAGGCCAAGAGATTAATTTAGTTTAGGTTTAGAGCTTGAGTCTATGCGTGCTTATATAGAAGTTTAAACTTATGTGAGCCATTAGATCATCCTAGGAGCAATCACAACCGTCCAGACTAGATAGAGTTATCCAGAATTTCCCCTTATGCCCTAGTGACTCAGCAACAGGTTAGAAAAGATTCAGCAACAAGTCAGAATCGTCACTTTTCAGATCTGCCCGAGGGGGTAGGTCGACCCCCAGGTCGACCCTCGGGTCGACCCCTTGGTCGACCTGTATAGGGGAGGTCGACCCCTTGGTCGACCTGGCCTGGGGCGGGAAAAATCCCGCCCAACCCGCTTCCTTGTTTGAATTTAATTCTGAGCTGTTTTAATTTATTTAAATTCCTGAAACTTCTGAGGGCCATAACTTCCTCATATGAAGTCCGATTTACGGAAACTTGGACTCTATTCCAAGAAGAATTTCGAGACGAACGCAATGGCGTAACCCATTTCCCTTAATTCTCCTCCTAAAATTAAGTATTCTTAAAAAATTTAATTTTAATATTTAAAATTACGGGGTGTTACATTCTCCCCTCCTTAAAGGATTTCTCCCCTCCTTAAAGGATTTCGCCCCGAAATCTCCAAGTTAAGGAGAATGTATATCCTAACATCCAATCATCCATCTACTCAACCATCAAACACAAGCATCCATTGTCCTTACAAGATTTCTAATGCAGTATGAACATATGCAAAAAGTGTGTGTATATGTTCCTTATCCAATGCAAAATCAGGCGGTCTACTGATTCAGTTGACCTCCTTAATGTAAATCATGATAGTACCATGCATTCATTATGTATGGAAAGAATGCTAACGATACATATTATTTCTACATGTGTGCACAACCATTCATCAAAATGCAGCATCCATATGATAACACAACCGTTAATTTAAATATGCACACATATTTATATGCAATATGAAAGTGATTGAGCCGATCTAGTGCCTAATGTGTGTGTACATGCATCCACGAGCAACCACTTGCATCCATTTGCATCTACCAAACATAACATGTCTCAAACACATGTTTACAACCATAGGGTTTTTCCTAACTAAAGATCGAAGATATCATCGCAAAGACATATTAAACGATAGGACAAGTATCAACAAAGTGGTAGAAAAAGGAGAAGTTAAAAACATGCCCTCAAAAAGGAAAGGGTACAGCGTACGCATCTTGTCTTCCGTCTCCCAAGTCGTGTCTCCTTGATCATCTCCCCATTGCACTTTAACCAACTTGACCTCTTTGTTGCGTAGCTTTTTGAACTCCGATCCAAGAATGCGTGTAGGAGCTCGTCTAACAGTGGCATCTCATTCTACTTCCACTTCTTTGAGCGTGCTCAGCTCCACCACTTCCGTTGTATCTTGTAAACACTTACGCAAACGCAAAATATGAAACATGTCATGAACACCACTGAGCTTCTCTGGCAACTTTACTCTATACGCCATCTGCCCAATCCTCTCTGTAATTGGAAAGAGTCCTATGAATCTTGGTGCTAACTTCCCTACTGATCCAAAACGGACTACGTTTCTCAACGATGACACCATAATAAAAACCATGTCCCAAACATCGAACTTAAGATCGGTTCGTCTCTTATCAGCATACGACTTCTGTCGGTCCTGCGCCGTCTTCATTCGCCGTCGAATCAAGTCTATATTCTCTGTAGTCTCCCTAATCATGTCTGGTACAAGCGAAACCTTATCCGTAGATTCCCACCAACAAGTAGGTGATCAACACGGTCGTCCATAAAGAGCCTCAAAAGGTGTCATGCCAGTGCTAGCCTAAAAGCTGTTATTATAGGTGAACTCCACTAATGGGAGATGTTCTTCCCATGTTCCTCCAAAGTCTAAGATGCATAGCCTCAAAATATCTTCCAGAATCCGATTTACTCTCTCGGTATGGCCGTCCCTCTGAGGGTGGTAAGCGGTACTTAAGCACAATTGTGTTCCAACCGCCTCTTGTAAGCTCTTCCAAAACTCGCTAGTGAAAATGGGATCTCTATCGCTCACAATGCTAGAGGGTATGCCATGCAGACGAACTATCTCTCGAAGGTAAACAGATGCTAACCATGCGGCGGTCCTCCTACTTTTAACAGGAATAAAATGGGAACTTTTGGTAAGTCTGTCTACAACTACCTAAATCCCCGTATTATCCTTCCTTGATCTTGGCAACCCGTCTACAAAATCCATGAAAACACTTTCCCATTTCCACAGCGGAATCTCTAAAGGGTGGAGTAAACCACCGGGCTTCTTTTGCTCCGCCTTGACTTGCTGGCATACTAAGCATCTAGAAACAAACTCAGCCACGTCCTTCTTCATTCCGGACCAAAAGAAAACTCGCTTCATATCCCTATACATCTTGTCACCACTGGGATGTATGGTCATCTTGGAGCGGTGTGAGTCTTCAGGAACCGTCTTCCTCAAGCTCTCGTCTTGCGGTATGCAAAGTCTCCAATATCTATGCAACCAGCCTCTCTCATTTATAGAATATCTATTAAGATGACTCGAAGACTCCCCTCCTATAAGCTTGCCTACTATCTCAACCAACTATGGGTCATCTCGCTGTGCCTCTCCAACCCGACCCAAAAGTGTAGGTTGCACCTCTAGCGATGCCAACAATCCGGGTACATAATCGATAGAGGGTCTGAAATCAAAGGTAGATATATACTCCAAACTCTGTCGTTCTATGAACAATGGACTCAAAGTCAACTTCTTTCTACTAAAAGCGTCAGCTACAACGTTACCCTTGCCAGGGGTATATGCAATCTCAAAATCGTAGGATGCCAAAAACTCCATCCACCTCTGTTGTCTCAAGTTTAGATCTTTCTGAGAGAACAAGTACTTTAGCGACTTATGGTCTTTATGCAACTCAAACTTCTCGCCAAGAAAATAATGACGCCAAGACTTAAGCATAAAAACTATGGCAGCCAACTCAAAGTTGTGGGTAGGGCAATTCTTCTCGTGGACTTTCAACTGCCTTCCACCATAGCATATCACCCTTCCCTCTTGCATTAAAACTGCGCCAAGTCCTGTCCCGCAAGAATCTATATATACTGTGAATGGCTTACTCCCATCTGGCAAAACTAAAACTGGAGCTGTCGTCAAAGCCCTCTTCAAAAGTTGGAAAGCATTGTCACAGTCAACATCCCATGAAAAAGTCAAGTTCTTCTTTCTCAACCGAGTAAGTGGGGCTGATATCTTCGCGAAGTCCTTAATGAACTTCCTATAATAACCAGCCAGCCCTAAAAAGCTTCTCACTTTTGTTGCGTTCTTAGGAATCTTCCAATCTTGGATTGCCACCACCTTTGTGGAATCCACAACTATCCCTTCCTTAAAGAGCACGTGTCCTAAGAACCTTACTTCTTTTCTCCAAAAGTGGCATTTGGATAACTTAGCTTTGAGTTGATGCGCTCCTAGGGTCTCTAAGACTTCCCTAAGATGTAGGGCATGCTCTTCCTCGCTTCTAGAGAAAATCAAGATATCATCCACAAAGACTACCACAAACTTGTTTAGAAACTCCCTAAACACCCTACTCATTAAGTCAACGAAGTATGCGGGTGCATTCGTCAAACCAAAAGGCATGACGAGCCACTCGAAGAAACCGTCAGGAGTTCTAAATGCAGTCTTATCTATGCTGTCTTCATCCACCCTTAGCTGATGAAATCCTGTAGCCAAATCCAGCTGCGAGAAAACCGAAGCACCAACCAACTGATCAAATAAATCATCTATTCTCAGCAATGGGTGTCTTTTTTGTGAGTTTGTTCAGTTCTCTATAGTCCACGCACAATCTAAGTGAACCATCAGCCTTCGTAGCAAAAACAAGTGAAGCACCCCATTCCGAAATACTTTTTATGAACCCCTTCTCAAGCAACTCTTTCACTTGCTTACTGATTTCTCTTCTCTCCCTCGAAGCCATGTGGCGCACTGGTAATGCAACTGGCTTTGCATTATCTACTAGGTATATTTGAAATTCTATCTCGCGTCTCGGGGGTAAACCCCGAACTTCATCGAAGACGTCACCATATTCACGGACCACACGAACGGATTCCAAGTCATCATTGGAGGTGTCAAGAGATTCTAGGTAGCTAAGCATCACCGGACCTCTGGGGTCACAAGAAATATCAAGGGTCTTGCAACAACGAGTCAACAATCTGACTACCCTTCTCTCATAGTCTAGGATGGCACCGTATCTAACTAGCCAATCCATGCCTAGAATCAAGCCGTAGCCCATAAAGCCAAGAACGAAGGCGTTGCATTCAAACCTAATGCCCAAGATAGACACTCTCAAATCCTGACAAATCATTGAAAGATGAGCCGAACCACCAATAGGATTTGAGATTAATATGGGATCCATAACTAGACTAGTATTTAGGTGTAGTGTTTCAATTAACGAAGCAGATTCAAACGAGTGTGAAGCGCCAGAATCAAACAAAGTACGAACAGGATGATCAAACAGAAAAACCAAACTTTCAACAGAAATGTTTCTACCTCTCTCCTGTCCAGGTGCCATAAGAGCATGAACCAGCCCTCTTGCCTGCCCTGGTGCCATGAGAGCCTGAACCTGCCCTCCAGAAGTAGACCCTATCCTCTGCCCTTGCCCTTGTCTTCTCGGGCAGTCTTTAATCAGATGTCCTGCCTCACCACAGTTGAAACAACCAGTCTTCTTCTTCTACCTACAGTCCTTGCTCAGAAGGCCTGGTGTTCCATAATTAAAGCACCTTTTCTTTCCTTTTCTATTGTTATCCTTACCACCTTTCTTAGGTTGCTGCTGTGACTTCTTTTGACCACCTTTCCTTTCCGGTGCCTTATTAGCATTAGAACCTTTCTCCTCTTCATGCATAAGCGCCATGTCAATCAGTTTCTCAAAGGTAGCCAACATAGGAATGTGGATCAGAGCCAACCTTCTTTTTAGGTGTGTTCACCAAGGCTAAGCCAAATCTCGCCAACTGATTGAACTTGTTGACATACTCCTTTACTAATAAACAACCCTGCTTCAATGCCAAGAACCTCTCCATGTATAAATTCTCTTCTGTTCATGAGAGAAATTTCATCTCGAACCTATGCCTGAAATCCATCCATGTCTCCACTGGATGCTCTCCATTCGTGACCTCCCACCAAAACGAGGCTTCGTCCTTCATTAACCAAGCAACTAGTTGGACCTTCCTTCCATTTTCTATCTTGAAGATACCAAACAAATCATCCACCTCCATAAGCCAATTTCGAGCCTTAACATACGTCTCTGACCTGTGAAAAGGTTTCCCGCCCATTGCCTGAAAGTCTATGAATATCTTCAAAAAAGTATCAACGCGGGGAGGGGGGAGGAGGAGCGACTGCAGCTGGGGGAGGAGGAATGTCTGTTGGGCCTGCGGCGGTGGCCCTAGCCTCCAGATACCTTCTGAACCAGGTTGGTATCGGTATGCCCTCGGGTATCTCGGGTACCCCCGACATGCTAAAAAGAAAAAGGAAGAGATTCAAAAAGGAGAATCGAAGGAAAGATATATGGCTCTTAGGGGTTATGTTTTTAAAACAAACTTTTCTCTTGAAAATACTCTCCTTAAAACATATTTTTGAAAGTATTTCATTATAAAATGCTTTTGAAAAACAGTTTTTCAAAATCTCTTATCTGTTCTGGTAACCTTCAACTTTAATACCACGCGTAACACCTTACATTCATTAATGTCACTCGTAAAGGGAATGCATTAACTTTCATGGAGTATTATTTGTGTATAGAACGAAATATAACAAGACAGATACATATATTGGTACTTGAAAAATTTAAAACAACTTTTATTGCAGCGGAGAAATGGTTTTGATTACAACATCATAAACCAACAATAAATCCAAGTACACTTAATATCCATCTTGACAAATTGTTTTTTGAGTACATAAAGTAAAAACGCATAACCCCAACATAAGTAGCCATAAAAGAGATAAGCTGAACTTTACTTTCAGCAATCCACGCACTTCCAAAAGAGAGAGAAAGAGATCCAAATCAAGCTCCACTAGCACTAGTCCCACCCTGAGAACCTAGGGGGAGGGGGAAAGGAAGAAAAGAGGCGAAAACAAACGGGGTCAAACATAAAATCTGGTGAGTCCAATAACTTTAACAATATAATTATTAAAGTAATTAGGATAAGGCATAAACTGGTAAAACAAGGAATGATTGTGAAACAAATGGGCAAGATAAAACAAACAAGAGGAATATGCTGGCGTTAATCGTGCCCCTAATCACTATAGGATAATTACTATACTGCACCATTACTAGTCACCCTAAAAGTTGATCCCGTCTACTGTGCATAATAATCATAATAATGATAATGGTAGTCCCGGGTACTCCTAGCTGTCTTCATAGGTGCCGCCTGCCCCTATCTCCACTAGTTGTACCCACTACCCTCATGCGATCGTCTCCCTAACTCGTAGATACCCGTGCTGGTACCACAGTGGGGTGTATCACTCCCCAAAGTGGCAACCCGATACCACTAAAGATGCACGACTCATATCTACACGATGCAACAACGTCTTACCTACCAGCCCGGGCGCACACACGCACATGACCCTGTTGGACTTGCGTTGCCACCGCTAACCCGTTTTGACCTCTTACAATAAAACCCAGTAAGCGTGTTCCGTCCTCGACCTATTTCGAGCTCACAATGATACTTAATGGGTTACTGGTTTGGAAAGGGTCCCTATACTTGACACAAGCTTTCCACCTATGCTTGGTCCCCACTAGGATTTCCCACTTAACCCCTTCTTATTCATGTCTTTTTACATGTTTCAACTTGGTTAAGTGTTTCTAATCGTATTTCATATGTCACCCATGTTACCCACTTAACCCCATGTCCCACCACATGTTTATCTTGGTTAAGTGTTACTTAATTCATTATAACTGTAACCTTGTAAGACCTCCCACATTAGACTACCGTTTGCGGTCGCTTGATTTGCCTGGTGGGTCCGGGCAGTCTTATACATCAAACGAGTCAACCTCGTGTCTTTACAATTATTACGCATTTAATTTATTCCTTTGACCTCTCACATTAGACTGCCGTTTGTGGTTGCTGGATTTGCTGGGCGGGTCCGGGCAGTCTTATACCACAAACGAGTCTAAACTCGTGTCTTAGGCGTTTATTATTACACATAATTATTTCACCCCAATATGAATTAATTATCCCTATTTAAATTGTCAATAATTTCCAAATTAATTTATGTCCATAATTGTCACCTAAATTATGTCCATACTTTTCAGGTATATAAATTATACCAATTAGTGTCTCAAATTAATTATATGCCTTTAAAGCCATTTTACGCCAATTCACAATATGTATATTTGATATTTTCCCGTTGTCCCCACGTCGTTCGTACGTTTAATATGAAGTATGTTAGACTCACAAATAGTCTAACCCATAAGAAAAGAAACATCACGACTTGCATAACACATAAAATAGATCTAACTTGCAAATAAGAATTATATCATAAATTTGCATAGCCAATAACTTGCATAGGCAATGGATATATAGAACATAAATTTGCATAAACTATGTACTGCCATGGATCTAAATATAGATCTAAACATGAAATTGTGAACTTACATATATGAATATGGTTTTCACCTAAACTTGAATATGTGAATATGGTTTTCACCTAAACTTGCATATGGATTCCTACAAACTTGCATATGAATTTAAACATGTAAACTAATATCACATGTTTTACATATAAACTCGCATATGTATATATATACTTGATTCACATATAAACTTGTGTATAATTCGCATACAGACTTGCATATGATTCACATACAAACTAGCATATGATTTACATCCCAAACTTGCATATAAACCGATGTCATAAAATGAATCAAGTTAAACATTGTGATTGGACATATGAAATAGATCTACTAACAAAACTGTTATATGTTCACCAACAGGCGATAACAAAGTTAAGTAACATCACATGATTCAACAGACATGTTCTCATAATCCCAAATATAACTCATCATAATTAATTTATTAATTATTTTGTGAAAGAAATTGTACTCACAAAGACGGATTAGAGAAGAGAATAATTCGTTTGTCATTTGTATTAGAATCCTGACTTGCAATTCCTAATCTTTAAAAAGAAGAAGAACTATTCCAGCAGTAGCATAAAGGCCAAGAGATTAATATAGTTTAGGTTTAGAGCTTGAGTCTATGCGTGCTTATGTAGAAGTTTAAACTTATGTGAGTCGTTAGATCATCCTAGGAGCAATCACAACCGTCCAGACTAGATAGAGTTATCCAGAATTGTCACCTATGCCCTAGTAACTCAGCAACAGGTCAGAGAAGACTCAGCAACAAGCTAGAATTGTCACTGTTCAGATCTGCCCGAGGGGGTAGGTCGACCCCCAGGTCGACCTCCTGGTCGACCTATATAGGGGAGGTCGACCCCCTGGTCGACTTGGCCTGGGGCGTGAAATATCCCACCCAGCCCGCTTCCTTGTTTGAATTTAATTCTGAGCTGTTTTAATTTATTTAAATTCCTGAAGCTTCTGAGGGCCATAACTTCCTCATACGAAGTCCGATTTACGAAAACTTGGACTCTATTTCAAGCAGAATTTCGAGACAAACGCAATGACGTAACCCATTTCCCTTAATTCTCCTCCTAAAAATTAAGTATTCACAAAATTTTTAATTTTAACATTTAAAATTACGGGGTGTTACAATATGGTTATATGTATGCTAACACATTGAAATGTGCGTTGTAACACCCCACACCCGCTAAGGTCACTCACTAAGGGAATGCCTTAACTTCGGTGGAGCATTTTAAGTGAATATAGAACAGAAAAATTACAACAAGACAGATATAAATAATACTTGAAAATCTAAAACATCATTTCATTGCAGCAGAAGGTAAACATGTTTAGTTACAACACCATAAAAGAGTCAAGTATCAAATATCCATCCTGATAAAAACATAAGTACATAATCCCACTACATAACTAATAGCCATAATAGAAAAGATAAGCTGGGCTTTACATCACGGTCCAAGCTCCAAAAGATAGATAAAGAAATCAGATCAAAGCCCACTAGTGCTAGGCCCAACCTGAGGACCTGAGGGGGGAAAAAGATAAAAACAACGGGGTCAGACATAAGTCTGAGTGAGCCCTATAACTTTAACAATACAATCATTAAAGTAATTAGGGTATGATATAAACTTGGTACGGTGATGACTGGGAATAAATGACTACACTAAGCAGCCAACTAGACTTAGGATGAACTAAGATAACGGTAAAGACGTGCCTATCCACCCAAGGATAAATACTACACTGCACCACACCAGATCTACCCACCCAAGGGTAATTCCTACACTGCACCACACCAGATCTACCCACCCAAGGGTAATTCCTACACTGCACCACACCAGATCTACCCACCCAAGGGTAATTCCTAACTTAAAGGTTGATCCCACTAAGTGTACTTAGTAATCTTAATAGTAGTCTCGTGTACCCCTAGCTGACTACATAGGTGTCGTCTGCCCCTATCTCCACAAGGTGTACCCACTACTCCCATTCGATCGACTCCCTAATGTAGATACCCGTGCTGGCCCCACAGTGGGGTGTATCACTCCCCAAAGTGGCAACCCGATATAATCAACGGTGCACGGCTTATACCTACACGATGCAACAACATCTTACCTACCAGCCCGGGTCCACACACACATATGAAACCCGTTGGACTTGCGTTGCCACCGCTAACCCGTTTTTGGCCTCTTATATTCAAGCCCAGTACGCGTATCCCGTCCTCGACATGGGTCGAGCCCAATAAGATACATATGGGTTACTGGTTGAAATGGGCCCCCACAAGCTACCCACATAAGCTTGTCCTTTCTAGTGTATCCCACTTAACCCTTTTTAATAATCATGTCCACTTACATGTTTAAAGTTTGGTTAAGTCATCTAATCATATTTCAATTGCCACTCAAGGCACCCACTAGATTTCCATATGCCACCCAAGGCACTTACTTGATTTCCACATGCCACCCAAGGCACTTACTTGATTTCCACATGCCACCCAAGGCACTTACTTAACCCTTTAATCATGTTTAATTACATGTTCCACTTTGGTTAAGTATTCTAATCTTATCTTCTATTGCCACCCAAGGCAACCACTAGATCTTCCCCATGCCACCCAAGGCACTTACTTAGCCCTTTAATCATGTTTAATTACATGTTCCACTTTGGTTAAGTATTCTAATCGTATTTTCTATTGCCACCCAAGGCAACCGCTAGATTTTTCCACATGCCACCCAAGGCATCCACTTAAACCCTCATGCCCCACTACATGCTTATCTGGTTAAGTGTTTCTTAATTGATTAAGACCGTAACCTTTGCAAAGACCTCTCACATTAGACTATCTTTTATGGCAGCTGGATTTGCCGGTCGGGTCCGGGCAGCCTTACGCCATAACTGAGTCTAACCTCATGTCTTTACACTTGTCACGTATTTAGTTTATGCCTAAGACCTCTCACATTGGGCCAATCATTTGTAGCCGCTGGATTTGTCGGTCGGTTCCGGGCAGTCTTATGCTACAAAAGGTCCAACCTCGTGTCTTAGTCGATTAATTACACCTAATTAATCACCCCCATAATTTGTATTAATTATCCCTAATTAATTACAAATTTAACGATGTACATAATTGACTCAATTATGTCCATCCACTTTATGGTATGCGTAATCATACCAACGTCACACCATTTCATTAACATGAATATCAACCCCATCGTTCCCCATGTAATTCGCTAACATGACATACTTAAGAGGGAAGATTCATCACAAATACAATGGGTTCAACTTGCATAACATTAGCATCAACATGGGTTTTAAAGGTGTCAACATGCATCTAGCATCAAACCCAACTAGCATAAATAATCAACCCAAACTTGCATGAATCACATATGTCATAAAGTGGATAACTTGCATAAGCCACTTATGTCATACAAAGGGGTAAACTTGCATATGTATGTATGACATACAAAGGGGTTAACTTGCATATGTATGCATATCATACAAAGGTGTAAACTTGCACATGTTACTTGCATATAATCAAACACCAAACTTGCATAACATATCATATATGAACTTGCATATAATCATATACCAAACTTGCATAACATGGTGTCATAATGGATCAATGTTTATCATAGCGATTTGCATAACTAGCATCATGAAAACATAGCCTAAAACTTGCATAACTTGCATAACATCATGATCACATAGCATATGACTTGCATAACTTGCATAACATCATGAACATATAGCATATGACTTGCATAACTTGCATAACATCACGATCACATAGCATATGACTTGCATAACTTGCATAACATCATGAACATATAGCATCAAACTTGCATAACTATCATCATGAACACATAGCATATGATAACAAAACTTGCATTGATCCACATTCATAGCCATAACCTCATTATATCCTATCATAATCATTTCAACAATTGGTCATTAAGGCTATAGTACTCACAACTTGTTGATTAGCACTCCTATGAAGAAGATTAAGTTGCTAGAGTTGATTAGAGGTTGATTTGAGAGGCTATCTTCTTCTACAATTTGATGGAGGCTCCTTCAAGTTGCATTTTTACGGCATAACGACGTTGTATCTATTTTTAGTATGAATTAGGGTAGTCTTAGGGTGTATTTATAGAATTAGGATTTAGTTTAGGCCCTTAGATTAACCCTAATTTAGATTAGAACCGTTAGATTTCGTCACAAGCCCCAAAACACAGCCCAAACCCCTTTAGACTGCACCCAGGCAAAACTGGCCGATAGGGGGGTCGACCCCTGGGTCGACCCCTAGGAAGGGGGTCGACACCCATGTCGACCCTAGGGTCGACACCCTCTGCCTGGCGGGAATTTTCCCGCCTCTTCTGAAATGTGAAATTTTTATATTTAAATCTGTTTTGAATTTTCTGAAAACTTCTTCGGGCCTTAACTGGGTCATACGGACTCCGATTTTCGAAAACTCGGACTTTATTTCGCGTATTTTTCCGAGACGAACGCAATGGCATAGCCCGTTTCCCCTGATTCAGATTTTAAAATTTAATTCTTCCCTGATTTATATTATAGCAAGTTATTCAACATACGGGGTGTTACATTCTCCCCTACTTAAAGGATTTCGACCCCGAAATCTCTCAGTCAAGAAGAACGTATCCTACCAACCAAACAACCATCTACTCAAACCATCAAACACTGGCATCTATTGTCCTTAGAGTTTCTAATGCTGTATGAACATATGCAAAAAGTGTGTGTATATGTTCCCTGTCTAATGCAAAATCAGGCGGTCTACTGATTCAGTTGACCTCCTTAATGCAAACCATGATAGTGCCATGCATCCAATATGTATGCGAAAGAATCCTATCGACACATACTATTTCTACATGTGTGCACAACCATACACCAAAATGCATCATCCATATGATAACACAACCATTATACATCCATTAATATAGCTTCCTACACACAGTTATATGCAATATGCAATATGAAGTGACTGAGCCGATCTGGTGTCTAAAGTGTGTGTATATGCATCCACGAGCAACCACTAGCAAACACTTGCATCCACACGCATCCATCAAACATAACATGTCTCAAACACATGTTTCAACCATAGGTTTACCCTATCTAAAGGTCAAAGGTACTAATGAGAGGACATACTAAAGATAAGATAAGTACTAGACAAACGATAAAAGGAGAAGTTAAAAGACATGCCCTCAAAAAGGAATGGGTACAGTGAACGCATCTTCGCTTCTGTCTCCCAAGTAGCATTGCTCTCATCCTCTCCCCATTGCACTTTGACTAGTCGAACCTCTCTGTTTCTCAACTTCCTAATCTCTGACCCAAGGATGCGGGTAGGAGCTCGTCGAATAGTCGCATCACGCTCTACCTCCACTTCTCTAAGCAAGCTCGGCTCTACCACCTCTGCGGTCTCATGTAGGCACTTCCTCAAATGTGACACATGGAATACGTCATGTACCCCACTAAGTCTCTCGGGTAAATCCACTCTATATGCCATCCGTCCAAGCCTTTCCTTAATAGGAAACGGTCCTACAAATCTTGGTGTTAACTTCCCAACGGACCCAAAGCGAACAACATTCCGTAATGGAGATACTTTAACAAAGACCATGTCCCCAACATCAAACTCAAGATCCGTCCTCCTCTTATTCGCGTAAGATTTCTGCCTATCTTGCGCTGCTTTCATCCATCTTCGAAACAAATCAATCTTTTCCGAAGTCTCTCTAACCATATCAGGCCCAAGCAAGATCTTATCCGTAGATTCCCACCAACATGTAGGTGATCGACATGGCCTTCCATAAAGAGCTTCGAAAGGAGCCATGCCAATACTGGACTGAAAGCTGTTATTATACGCGAACTTCACCAATGGAAGATGCTCTTCCCATGTACCTCCAAAATCTAAGATACAAAGCCTCAAAAGGTCTTCCAGAATACGATTCACCCTCTCGATCTGGCTGTCCGTCTGAGGATGATATGCGGTGCTCAAACACAACTGAGTCCCTACCGCCTCTTACAAACTCTTCCAAAACTCGCTAGTGAAGATAGGATCTCGATCAGTCACTATGCTAGAAGGTACCCCATACAATCGAACTATTTCTCGAAGGTAAACTGAAGCTAGCCATGGAGCAGTCCTCTTTCTCTTCACGGGTATGAAATGGACGCTCTTAGTAAGTCTGTCTACCACAACCCAAATTCCCGTATTACCCTTCCTCGATCTCGGTAACCCATCAATAAAATCCATCGAGACGCTATCCCACTTCCATTGCGGAACTTCCAATGGGTGAAGCAACCCACCGGGTTTCTTTTGCTCTGCTTTCACTTGTTGGCACACCAAGCATCTAGCGACATACTCAGCCACATCTTTCTTTATACCGGCCCAAAAGAAAACTCGCTTCATGTCTTGGTACATCTTGTCCCCACTGGGATGAATGGTCATCTTTGAACGATGCGCATCATCAAGTGTAGCCTTCCTCAAACCCTCGTCTTGCGGTACACAAAGTCTACCGTCTCTACGCAAGCACCCCCTATCGTCTAGGGTGTACCTACTCAAATAGCTGGACGACTCCCCCCTTATGAGCCTCTCTACCAACTCAACCAACTGTGGGTCGTCCCGCTGTGCCTCGCCAATCCGTCCCAAAAGATTAGGTCTGACCTCTAAGGATGCTAGCAAACCAGGTACAAAGTCAACGGAAGGTCTAAAATCAAACATCGAGATAAATTCTAAGCTTCGTCGTCCCACGAACAATGGACTCAAGGACAACCTTTTTCTGCTTAAGGCGTCCGCCACCACGTTACCCTTGCTAGGGGTATACGCTATCTCGAAATCATAGGATGCTAAGAACTCCATCCACCTTTGTTGTCTTAAGACTATGCGCTCGAAGAGTCTCCAACACTTCCCTAAGATGCAGGGCATGCTTTTCTCCACTTCTAGAGAAAACCAGGATATTCTCCCATGCAAAATCGTCACAACTATCCATCTCTCACGCAGACCATCCTAGTCGAACTCGACATCCCCCAAGTGCAAGCCCCAAAGGCCTAAACCAATATCAGACAAACACCCAAGGGATACCTCCTTTGAATTCAGACGACCTACGTGAGATGATACTAGTAAAAACGGCTAAATAATTAAGCACTTGTCCAACTCTGGATGTCCTGGCCAGTCTCGCTCCAAAACCACCGTTGATCAAATAACTGGCTTTGCTTAACCTATTAAGCACATATGAAAACTTATTTCTCTTAGAAAAGACCAAGATGTCATCCACAATGACCACTACGAAGTTATTTAGGTACTCCCTGAACACCCTACTCATCAAATCAACAAAGTATGCGGGGGCGTTCGTCAAACCAAATGGCATCACAAGCCACTCATAGAAACCATCCGGAGTCCTAAAGGCAGTCTTCTCTATACTATCCTCAGCCACTCCCAACTGATGAAACCCCGTGGCTAAGTCCAACTGCGAAAACACTGAGGCGCCAACCAACTGATCAAAGAGATCATCAATCCTCGACAATGGGTGTCTATTCTTCTTTGTAAGCTTATTGAGTTCTCTATAGTTTACACAAAGTCTGAGGGACCCATCCGCCTTCGTGGCAAAAACTACCGGAGCACCCCACTCTGATATACTTCGTCTTATGAATCCCTTCTCAAGCAACTCCCCTACTTGCTTATTGAGTTCCCTCCTCTCACGAGGAGCCATGTGGCGCACTGGCAAAGATACTGGTTTAGCATTGTCTACCAGATATATTCGGAAGTCTATCTCCCGCTTCGGAGGTAAGCCCTTCACCTCCTCAAACACATCCGAGTATTCCCGGACCACTCTAACAGATCGCAAACTCTCGACCGAAGCATCAAGCGATTCAAGATAACTTAGCATAACAGAATCCATGGGATTACAAGAGATCTCGAGAGTGTTACCCAAGCGGGTCATGAGCCTAACAACTCTCCTTTCACAATCAAGAACGGCACCATTACTAGATAACCAGTCCATGCCCAAAATCAACCCATAGCCCGTGAAGCCCAAAACAAAAGCATCACATCTAAACTCAACGCTAAGTATAGAAATCTTCAAACCCAAACATATCATGGACAAATAAGTGGAGCCCCCAATTGGGTTTGAAACAACCAAGGGATCATCTACCAGACTGGTGTCTAAGTGCAGTGACTCAACTAACGATGATGAGATAAACGAAAGCGATGCGCCAGAGTCGAATAAAGTTCGAACAGGATGATCGAGAGAACCAAATTTCAACCTAGATGGTCCTACCCCCATCAGGTCTACCAGCCGTGAGGGAATACATCTACCCTCCAGAGGATCCTGTACTTTGTCCTTACCTCTTTGGACAATCCTAATAAGGTGTCCTATTTCTCCAAAACAACTGGCCTTCTCCTTCACATTCTCCTTCCACGACCTCTCACCACGATGAGGTTTCGTCCTTTATTTACCTAATAGCTATTTGAACCTTCCTCCCTCGTCCATCTTAAAGGTACCCACAAGCCCTCCACCTCCTTGGACTAACTTCTTAGCCCGACAAACGTCTTAGTCCCTTGAAGTGGTTCTTCCGTCCTTCATACGGAAGTCCTTATTTATCTTAAAAAGACATATATACGCGGAGGGGAAATTCAAAAATAGAAAGAGGAAGAGATTCAAAACGGAGAATCGAAGGAAAGATATATGGCTCTTGGGGATTATGTTCTGTTCTTTCAAAAACTTTTCTCTTAAAAGACATGTTTTTGAAAATACTTCTTCCAAAAATGTTTTTAGGAAAATAGTTTTTCTAAAAGTTTTATCTGTTCTGGTAACCTTAAGCTCTGATACCACGTGTAACACCCCACACCCGCTAAGGTCACTCACTAAGGGAATGCCTTAACTTCGGTGGAGCATTTTAAGTGAATATAGAACAGAAAAATTACAACAAGACAGATATAAATAATACTTGAAAATCTAAAACATCATTTCATTGCAACAGAAGGTAAACATGTTTAGTTACAACACCATAAAAGAGTCAAGTATCAAATATCCATCCTGATAAAAACATAAGTACATAATCCCACTACATAACAAATAGCCATAATAGAAAAGATAAGCTGGGCTTTACATCACGGTCCAAGCTCCAAAAGATAGATAAAGAAATCTGATCAAAGCCCACTAGTGCTAGGCCCAACCTGAGGACCTGAGGGGAAAAAAGATAAACAACGGGGTCAGACATAAGTCTGAGTGAGCCCTATAACTTTAACAATACAATCATTAAAGTAGTTAGGGTATGATATAAAATCGGTACGGTGATGACTGGGGATAAATGACTACACTAAGCAGCCAACTAGACTTAGGATGAACTAAGATAACGGTAAAGACGCGCCTATCCACCCAAGGATAAATACTACACTGCACCACACCAGATCTACCCACCCAAGGGTAATTCCTACACTGCACCACACCAGATCTACCCACCCAAGGGTAATTCCTACACTGCACCACACCAGATCTACCCACCCAAGGGTAATTCCTACACTGCACCACACCAGATCTGCCCACCCAAGGGTAATTCCTAACTTAAAGGTTGATCCCACTAAGTGTACTTAGTAATCTTAATAGTAGTCTCGTGTACCCCTAGCTGACTACATAGGTGCCGTCTGCCCCTATCTCCACTAGGTGTACCCACTACTCCCATTCGATCGGCTCCCTAATGTAGATACCCGTGCTGGCCCCACAGTGGGGTGTATCACTCCCCAAAGTGGCAACCCGATACAATCAACGGTGCACGGCTTATACCTACACGATGCAACAACGTCTTACCTACCAGCCGGGGTCCACACACGCATATGAAACCCGTTGGACATGCGTTGCCACCGCTAACCCGTTTTTGGCCTCTTATAGTCAAGCCCAGTACGCGTGTCCCGTCCTCGACATGGGTCGAGCCCAATAAGATACATATGGGTTACTGGTTGAAATGGGCCCCCACAAGCTACCTACCTAAGCTTGTCCCTTCTAGTGTATCCCACTTAACCCTTTTTAATAATCATGTCCACTTACATGTTTAAAGTTTGGTTAAGTCATCTAATCATATTTCAATTGCCACTTAAGGCACCCGCTAGATTTCCATATGCCACCCAAGGCACTTACTTGATTTCCACATGCCACCCAAGGCACTTACTTGATTTCCACATGCCACCCAAGGCACTTACTTAACCCTTTAATCATGTTTAATTACATGTTCCACTTTGGTTAAGTATTCTAATCTTATCTTCTATTGCCACCCAAGGCAACCACTAGATCTTCCCCATGCCACCCAAGGCACTTATTTAACCCTTTAATCATGTTTATATGTTCCATTTTGGTTAAGTATTCTAATCGTATTTTCTATTGCCACCCAAGGCAACCGCTAGATTTTTCCACATGCCACCCAAGGCACCCACTTAACCCCTCATGCCCCACTACATGCTTATCTGGTTAAGTGTTTCTTAATTGATTAAGACCGTAACCTTTGCAAAGACCTCTCACATTAGACTATCTTTTATGGCAGCTGGATTTGCCGGTCGGGTCCGGGCAGCCTTACGCCATAACCGAGTCTAACTGAAACGACCCGAACTTCCCCGGTCTCCGAAGAGAAGAGAAAGAACGAATTGTTTTGAGAACACGAAAAAATAGAACGCACACGGAAGAACATTTCATTGTATATTTACAACAATGCATCAGATTACAAGAATATACAGAGTATAAATGAATAAATATTACATAGAAATAACAGAGATTCAAATTACATTTAAATACATCGCAGCGGAAAATAATACAATACACAACTAGAAGAGATATACGGATACAAAGCTTTTCGGATATCATTCCAGTTGTAAACCAGGATCCTATGAATAATAATCTGCAATACCAAAACTACTAGCTGCCCGTGTCGAAATAAGGGCACCCAGAGTTTAGGTCAAAACAATAAACCCCAGGTCAGTCATGTGACTGGTGTGAGAACTAAAACAGTTAATCTTTATTTTTAATGTTAGGTAAATCAAGGGACCACGCCGTATAACATGGAACGGGTTTCCTCCCAAGAATACCGGTGCATAAAACAAATAGCGCAATGCTAAATAAAGGAAAATGAAGCTGTTACAAGACCCAGGTCCTATCACACAATGCAACGCAAGCCGGGGGATAGGGTTTTCCCTTATAACAGCCAAAGAATGCTTGATACGTTTAAAACAAATCATTTGATGCTATTATAAGTGCATAGTGTATAAAACAACTTCAAATCATAAGTATCAATCATAGGCGGCATGGGTACCATATATCATGTCGCCATACTAGTTCTACAATTAAAACCGCAAATGTCACGCATTTGGAAATTGGATTTCCGTCTGTGAACCGAGGCTAGGGATCGTCCTCTACCGATTCGAAACTGTCTAGCCCGAGTCTCAGGGATAGAACGCATCGACCCTTGGAGCGACAGGGCCGGTCCGCCGATGTGGATTAGACGAAATCCTGAACACTACGTCTCTCCGCCCTTTGGGGCGTAAATGAGCCAACGAATGACTCCATCGGACCCGGATCGTCCGATCAAACCGAGGCGCCTCGCAACAGCAACAACCACACAGGTGAAAAGTATATAAATGTCAGGGCTGGTAGGTCACTGACACCACCCTAGCTAGAAAGAAACGCATGTCCTCCCTGAGGTCCTCTCCCATTTTTGGTTCACAACCGGGGTGCGAGGCTCGCGAATCAACGCTACACAAAGCTATGCCACAAAGGCCGTGCTTTGATCATCAATCACAAGACTTTGCTTTTCAACAGAAGCCTTGATCATTTGCATCTTAGCATGCCACACAGACAAACCATTCTATGCAACCGATATCAGTCACACAGAATGAAATCCGATGTCAGACACACAGTCCATTTACAAGTCCGTTCTGGGTCTGAACGAAACCGGAGGCACCTAGTACCCCGCATATCCATCGATCTCCAAGTACGTCTGGACGATCACCAACTGTTTCCATCTTCTTGGGTGTACAGCCCAATCAAGATCATCAGTAATCACCCAAACGACGTGAAGACCTCTGGTCGACCATCGTCTTCATCTTCGACTTATCGTCGTATCAGTTATTCAGAATGGGATAAACCCGGACTCTCCGAATAACTCGCGTATATTTTAAATAAGTGTTACACAAACACAACATACGCCTCATTCCAATTCATCAGTCACTAACCATAAATTAATCAAGAGAATAATTTCCCAAATATTAACCCCGAAGGCCGAAACCAACATCAGATTAATATCCAGAAAACCATTCTGCTTAGCTAACCGACAGTTAGTTTCTAAATTTCACATTCATAGGGAAAGGTTCCCATTAATTTTATCCAAGATAAATCCTTTAAATTTATTCTTTAATCTATTTTTGAATATCAATTCAAACTAGTCGGGATTAACGAACCTTACCGAAGTAATCATTTGTTTTAATTTCCCAATCCCAACCTATTTATCCTATGAAGTAAAACGGGTCTTACTTCATATCTAACACCACGGTGTTATCGGTAATTTCAATTACCATTTCACGTTCAAATCTAACTAAAGATTTAACTATCGCCTGGAGCAAAACTGGTGATACTCCATTCTCGATCATTTCAATCAAATCAAAGATTCATTAAAACTCCACTTAGTTTTAATCGTTAACTGGGTTAAAGAATCAGTGTCATTTAAAAACACGGTTCGCAATAAACCCAAAGTCACATTCCATTAATTATCGTGTTAAAGAACGAGTGTTATTTAAAACACTGTCCACGATAAACCCAAAAATCAATATCAATTCAATTCCAATTAAATATTATTTAATTGGTACACTTCATTAAATCTAAATAAAAAGATTTAATCTTTTCTCAACTGGGTTCAAGAACAGTGTTAATGAAGACACCATTCACGACAAACCCAAATCACATTTGATATTCAATACAAGGCTCTGAATAGAAAATATATCGGCTTATATTCAATATCAAATTCTACGATTAACAAATGTCGTATTGGAAATAACGATATAAATATATATCTTTCAAATTTCCATAACAACATCCGTATAATCACGAATTCCAACATCGAAATATTCCGAAGACAATTTCGATTCAAATCCACTCCAATGCAATCATTGGAAATTCTGGTTATTTTTAAAACCCCTTTCAAATTCAATTTATTTATTTAAAAATAAATAGAATTATAATTCTAGTTCAAAACTAGTTCATTTCGATAAAAATCTATTTTTATCTTTTCAAATATGGAGTTTTTTCATCCCAATTCTTCCTAAATAATTTCTTATGATTATACACAAATTATTACTATTTTTAATAATTTTATCAAGGCCCGTACAGTCGATTTCCATCAGCGGCCATCGAACTGCACTTACAGCGACCTTTGCCAAATTTGATTTGGACATAATTCCAAATCCAACCGTTAGATTTCAAATTTCTGATATTCGTTAGAAAGCTCTTCTCGATACGAACCCAACGGTTCCGGTTTTAGGAGAATCCGACGGTCGGATCTCCCGTAATATTCGTTCGAAGTCAATGGTCGAAATTCGCGAACTGCCGCGGTGCGGCGCGTTCTATTCAGGCCATTATATTATATATATTATATATATAATATATACTTCATCGATTTCAATTCAAAACATGCTTTATAAATCGTTTTAAAATTCGTTTTCAAAACGGTTTCAACTTCATATTCAATTTCAATTCGAATTCGTTTATATTCAATTTCAATTCGAATTCGTTTATATTCAATTTCAATTCCAATTCGAATTTATTTATATTCAATTCCAATTCGAATTTATTTATTTTCAATTCTTTTCAAAATATCAGATTTTGAAATCACTTTCGATATTCATTATAAAATGAATAAAATCGATATAAATATCGTTCATGTTAAAATGACGTCAATCTAATCAACACGGCTTCATATATTTCTATTTTCAAATATTCTATTTCAAATATTTCTTTTTCAAATATTTCTATTTTAAAACTGGAATGAGGCTCAATCAATTACCATATAATGTTAATTATATGGATTTTCTACAACACATGTATATATCAACAACGATGAATAATCAACCATCATCCAAAGTGCTTTCTACACTGTATAAGCATCAAATATAAATATTCAACGCTTATAACAGCCTGTCAATCAATCGATCGACATACAACTAAACAATTGGGATTAGTGTACGTCAAATATCATCCCAATACCCGTGTGGGGTTTCAAGCAATCAAACACAGATTTTTATTTGTGTAGTTGGGCGATGTGTAAAATTTATCGTCCCAATCAATGTCCTTCAAATAGGTGTACATAAACAAACCGTCCGGCTTGTAAATGAATATTTATTTATTCACATTCCCATTAAAATTATATTTTTAACGATCAAACTATTTTATTCAACCTATGAATATTCTATTCGGTTCATTTATTAAATAAAATGTTATCTTTATTTTTCTAACTTATTTTTAGAAAATTTCGGCGGCATAACGGCACGATACTAGAAACGGGACAAGGCCTAGCCTTATCCCCGGTCTAGTGAAGGCCCATGCCATTCACACATCAATCAAACCCATTCATTTCACCAAACAATCAATTCAAACCAAATAAACTAACTAATTACTCAACCAAACAATTTAACAAACAAGCCATCCATGGTCTGTGGATGACGGGTGTCGGGTGCTACTAAACACCGTCTGCATCCTAGTATATATATATAACTAGAAAAAGAAATTGAAAGGTGAGAAATTCTCACCAATAGCTATCCTAAATCCACGGCACTTCATTTATAGAAATCTTCGCAGTTCTTGCCTCTTGTCACTTTCGTTGTCCGCTTTCACTACATATATAAAAATCGAATTTTTCCTTCGCTATTCAATATATAAAAATCGAATTTTTCCTTCGCTCTTCAATATATAAAAATCAAAATTTTCCTTCGCTATTCAATATATAAAAATCGAATTTTTCCTTCGCTATTCAATATATAAAAATCATATTTTTAAACTGATCTTTCATATATAAAAATCCTATTTTTATCGAAGTAAAAATCATATTTTTATATAATGAAAAATCATATCTTTTCATTATTCAAAGTATAAACTCTCTCTATATAAAAATATAAACTTTCTATTTCTAAAAAACTAATCTTTCTCTAATATAAAAATCTAATTTTTAACTCGCCTTTCCTATGATAAAAATCTTAACTTTTATATGTTAAAAATCTTAACACCTATATCTTAAAAATATTAACTTCTACAAATTAAAAATCAAATTTTTATTCTTTCTAAAATATAAAAATAATATTATTATTTTCACTTATGAAGATCTAAACTTTATCACCATAAAAATATGAACTTTGACACATTTATTTTCACCAAAAATTATAGCTTTACATAATTCAAACGATGCTTTAAATAAATTAAAACTGACTTTAAATTTATCACTGAAAATGAAAATCAAATTCTTAAGGTAAAATAAGGAAACTCACAGTCTAGGATTGAGGAGGGTTGGGGGAATCGCGGTCGAAGTCTGCTGGTGGCGCAAGGAGTACTCGCGGGTGCTCAGCAGTCGTCGGAGGCAGTGGTGCTTGGCCAGAGGCGGCGTCGGCTTCATAGGAGGTGGAGGTCGAGGAGGGGGCGCGTGACAGGCGGCGCGGCGATGAGGGGTTAAATCGAAGGAAGAGAGGATCGAGCGCGAGAGGATGGAGGCGGGGACCGGGGGTCGGCATGGTGGTGCGATGGCCTGGAGGATGATGCGACGCGGCTGATCGAAGGGAGCTACCATTTTTTTTATTTGGGTCTCGTTCTTTTCTAATTGGTGAAAGTGAAGACAAGGGGGGGTTTTAATGTAAATATATATATTTTATTATTAAATTAATTTCAAAAAGTAACTTTTATTTTCGAACTCGAAATCGAACCCACCGCCTGTCGTCCATAGCTAAATACCCCCATTCCGAACACAATGGGATATGTATCGTAAGCTAATTCGATAGTTTCGAATAGTTTCCGTCAAAATCAACATATAACTCTATATATTGAATTTGAACGCGCATTTCATTTTACTGGGGTCACATACTAACTATAAAAATTCCCAAAAAATATTTTCTAGCTTCGTATTGACGATACGGTCCTAACAAAACTAGATTCGTCGAATTCTGAGACCGTTGGAAAAATGGCCATTTTCCAGTCGATTAAAATCAACTAAAACTGGTCAAACGCATTTTCCTTTGCCACGCTCACATATTGATTCGAAAAATTATGAAATTTGGAATCTAGAAATAACTTTACATCACGGACCCAATAAAAGTGGTTTCATCGAATTCTGATGTCGTTTGCAAAATCTCCATTTTTAAGGGCCTGAACTCCATAGCGACTATTCAGAATTTTCAACTGGGCATATCTTTTAATTCCCGCTATGAAATTTTGATTTTCCGGATTCGTTGGAAAGATATTACCAATTAGATTCTATTATTTTTGGTTTCACTAAAATCCGGATTGTTTTGCACCCGGTACATTCAATTGAAGTTTGAAATCGAATTATCGAACTGCCGCGCCATTTTCAATTCTTTTTATAATTATATATAATTATTTATATTCTAACGACGGCGTATATAAATATGTTCGTTCGAATTATATTCAAAATAAAATTTTCATCGATATTATTTAAAATAATCTATTTTAAATATTCAAAATTCGCTAAAATTGCTAAAATAAAAATTTTAAACTGGCCCAGATTTTCCGGGTTATTACACTGACCTCGTGTCTTTACACTTGTCACGTATTTAGTTTATGCCTAAGACCTCTCACATTGGGCCAATCATTTGTAGCCACTGGATTTGCCGGTCGGTTCCGGGCAGTCTTATGCTACAAAAGGGTCCAACCTCGTGTCTTAGTCGATTAATTACACCTAATTAATCACCCCCATAATTTGTATTAATTATCCCTAATTAATTACAAATTTAACGATGTACATAATTGACTCAATTATGTCCATCCACTTTATGGTATGCATAATCATACCAACGTCACACCATTTCATTAACATGAATATTAACCCCATCGTTCCCCACGTAATTCGCTAACATGACATACTTAAGAAGGAAGATTCATCACAAATACAATGGGTTCAACTTGCATAACATTAGCATCAACATGGGTTTTAAAGGTGTCAACATGCATCTAGCATCAAACCCAACTAGCATAAATAATCAACCCAAACTTGCATGAATCACATATGTCATAAAGAGGATAACTTGCATAAGCTACTTATGTCATACAAAGGGGTAAACTTGCATATGTATGTATGACATACAAAGGGGTTAACTTGCATATGTATGCATATCATACAAAGGTGTAAACTTGCACATGTTACTTGCATATAATCAAACACCAAACTTGCATAACATATCATATATGAACTTGCATATAATCATATACCAAACTTGCATAACATGGTGTCATAATGGATCAATGTTTATCATAGCGATTTGCATAACTAGCATCATGAACACATAGCCTAAAACTTGCATAACTTGCATAACATCATGATCACATAGCATATGACTTGCATAACTTGCATAACATCATGAACATAGAGCATATGACTTGCATAACTTGCATAACATCATGATCACATAGCATATGACTTGCATAACTTGCATAACATCATGAACATATAACATCAAACTTGAATAACTATCATCATGAACACATAGCATATGATAACATAACTTGCATTGATCCACATTCATAGCCATAACCTCATTATATCCTATCATAATCATTTCAACAATTGGTCATTAAGGCTATAGTACTCACAACTTGTTGATTAGCACTCCTATGAAGAAGATTAAGTTGCTAGAGTTGATTAGAGGTTGATTTGAGAGGCTATCTTCTTCTACAATTTGATGGAGGCTCCTTCAAGTTGCATTTTGACGGCATAACGACGTTGTATCTATTTTTAGTATGAATTAGGGTAGTCTTAGGGTGTATTTATAGAATTAGGATATAGTTTAGGCCCTTAGATTAACCCTAATTTAGATTAGAGCCGTTAGATTTTGTCACAAGCCCCAAAACACAGGCCAAACCCCTGCAGACTGCACCCAGGCAAAACTGGCCGACAGGGGGGGTCGACCCCTGGGTCGACCCATGGGTCGACCCCTAGGGAGGGGGTCGACACCCATGTCGACCCTAGGGTCGACACCCTCTGCCTGGCGGGAATTTTCCCGCCTCTTCTGAAATGTGAAATTTTTATATTTAAATCTGTTTTGAATTTTCTGAAAACTTCTTCGGGCCTTAACTGGGTCATACGGACTCCGATTTTCGAAAACTCGGACTCTATTTCGCGTATTTTTCCGAGACGAACGCAATGGCATAGCCCGTTTCCCATGATTCAGAATTTAAAAATTAATTCTGCCCTGATTTATATTATAGCAAGTTATTCAACATACGGGGTGTTACATGTGTTGCAATAGACAAAAATCAGCATAGCTATGACAACACTATAGCTAGCAACACCTTTGATTTTCGACGCAGTAGGTAATATATGGCGTAGTGTGAAATCGTTTATAAATTATAACGATTTATTAAATTACATAAAATTATTTTTCATTTAAATTGAGCACCATTTGACTAGAAAATTGTCATATCGAGTTATAAAATCAAGTATGTTTACTTTACATTTGTATGATACTTCATTTGGATATATATGTGATAATAATAATTATTTTATTATCAATTTGAATAATTCTGGAATTTATTAATGTTTATATCACATAACCCTTAAAAATAAACATTTTGCAGACATCCTCCATTTTCGATGAAACCAATTTTATCGGATTTAGAATATTAAATTATTGCTAGATTTCAAATTTCACGCCAAATGGGCTTAGTATGTGGCCGGGGGCAATAAAACTGTTCGATGTAATAATTTGAGCAGTTTTACAAAGGAACATTATTAAGATAACCTAGGATTTCAAGGAAACTTATTTTATTGAATCCATAGCATCGAATAATGGTAGGATTCCAAGTTTCGTAATTTTTAGAGATAGTATGTGGCCGCGCATGATTTTACTGTGTAAAACAGTCAATATTTTGACTTTAAAAATTCGCTGTTTGTGCGAACGGGTTCGGAATTTGACGAAACAAGTTTCGTTAGGTCTGTAATGTCAAAGAGTAGCTGCATATCAATTTTCATTAAAAAAAAGGATCTGTATGTGATCACACGGATTTTTAAACGAAGAAAATAAGAAATATTTGAGTATAATTAATTATAAAACTAATAAAATAATAATTTGCTCCCACTATATAACATTCTAAACTACTTTAAACCTAATCCTATTCCCAATTTCATGCAGCCCCTTTTCTTCATCCAAATATGAAAATCCTGCCTTCTAAAATCAAGATCAAACAAAATAAAATCCTATAAACCACGTTGTGTGTATATTAATGATCCTTGAGTGTTTCTCTACAACATGGTATTGGTTTCGAAGGGTTCAAGCATATTTTTGTGCGCTGCGTTTCATACACCGTGAGTTGTAGGTGGCTAGGGTTCATGAATTCGTGAAATAGAAGCATCAGTGCATGTTTTAAGTATTGTTTTTGAACTCGGGAGGTGATTTGAAGGTTTTATTCAAAATTTGAGAGGATTTAGCGACAAAAAAGGTTGGGGACCCACTGTTGCATGCGCGTTGGCCGTAGAGGACGCAGGTAGGAGGGCGGCCACGAATGCGAGACGATGGTTGTAATAACCCAGAATTTTGATGATATAAATTAATTATTAGAATCTCAAAAATAGGAATTTCTGCAAACGATGGAATTTGTCCATGGAACTTTAACCATTGCGTTTGTCTTGGAATTCTGGTCAACTTTCGTTTTTGGAGTTTCGCAAATAGAATCCATATGAAAAAGTTATGGACGAATTATGAAAACGGACGGAAAATAAATAAACCATAATTTTTAGTTAATATATTACCTAATTTAATTAAGCTGGCCTGGGAAATCTTGTGCCTAGGCGGTCGACCTTTGGTGGTTGATCGTCGGTCAACCTACCAGGTCGACCTACTGGGTGTTAGATCGCCCAGTGACGGATAGGTTTTGAAGGGTTGGGATAAATTATTTATCTAATAAATGGACGGATATAACTTAAAAATAATCCGACGGTTCTAGGCCATTTCCATCCCTATAAAAAAGGGGTAGATCCTCATTCTTTTTCCACTTGAATCTGCAGAAGCAGTGGAGCTTTGCCATTTTTCTCTCTCTCTCCAAACCTAAATTCTAAAATAAAAATATATTCATGCATACAAACCAAAACCAATTCATATGAAATTGAGAGGGCAAGCAGATCTAATGGAAAGGAATGCAAAGTGATGCTCCAAATCATATTCTCCCCTCTTTCCTGTTTTCTTACATTTCTAGAGATCTGGAATTTTTTCCTTTCTAGTCAAATTGTAGATTTGTAAGAATTCGGGGGATTGTAGGCCTAAAGGTTTGAAAACTTAGAATTTGGAGGTTATAAGGTGAGTGGGAAATTTACGAATACAATTATAATGACTTATCTATTGGTTTGAATCAAATCTATGTTTTTATGCTTATCAGATCTGTTCATTTAAATATTGTGAATTTATTGGCAACCATCAGATCTGATTTTAAATATTGTTAAAATTTGTAAATGATAAGTTGTGATTATGTATAACATGAGTTGTAGGATTTTTAAATATTTTTCTCAAATATTCCTACTGTTATGTCATGAACATATGTTATAAATGTTACATAGCACGGTGGATATGGAAAACTAGTCCCATTAAACACAAATTAGTTGTAGTTGCATTCAAGATCTTTAGTTAGGTGCTGAATAATGAAATATGTGAATTTGGGGAAAAAGAGGTAATTGGTGAATTATGTGATTGTAAGAATATAAGAAATATTTCTGCTTGTATTCAATATTGTTGGGTTTTAGCTTAATTATTGTATACATGACATTTTCTCCCTTCTGAATAAAAAGGTGTTATTTTGAAATCACAAGAAGTATGGAAAAAATGATCAAAAAGGGAAAAGTGGTGTAAAGGTATATGTAAATACATACATTTTTATGTAATTTGCATGGAGTATTCCAAAATATATATTTACATATATTTCTTGTGATTTGGAAATATGTCAATTCCACAAAATAGGCATTATTTACAATGGTTACGACTAACGGTCCTTTGTGAGACTTGGAACCTTTTGGCAAGAATTGAATATTAAAAGGAAATGTTTGGTTAATTGATTAGACCAAATCATTAATTTAAAAAGAAGACAAATAATAAAAATAATAATAAATACGTTGACAGCACGAAAACATAAAAAATAAAAATATACATATCATCTGTACAAATCAACGTTAAACAGTAAAAGGTACACTGTATGGAATGTTTGAATGTTTGGATAGGGTTCAAATATGGAATTATGTGTAAATATAATCCATTTTGAATTATTTGTGGTGACCATTTGTGGCAATCAAAATAATTAATTCCTATAAATGGGACCGCAAATCAATAAATAACTATTGTAACCGATATTGATTTGGGAAAATAAATGTGACAAGAGAATGGTTACAATTCTTAAACTCAATTAGGACAAACATTGTAAACCCCAATTAGGAAATTTGAATTATAACTGCATTTAGACACAAGGTTAAGCTCAACTTGTGGTATAAATCTACCCGGAACTGACCGACAAATCCAACAACCATAGGTAGTCAGCTTAATGTGAGGGGTCTAATACATAAATGTAATCATATTAAGGCATGAGGTTAAGTTTGCTTGTGGTAGAAGTCTGCCCGGATACGACCGACAGATCCAGCATCCACAAGTTATCAACTTAAATGTGAGAGGCCTAGTACATAAATATATATATATATATAACAATTTACCAATCAATAAAGGAATTAGAATAGAAATTGTATGTTAGGGTACAACAAATAGATAACTTGGGACTGATTAATAGTTGCCTTAGGAAAATATGACCATCACGGTCATAAAGGGCAATAAAAAGGAGATAAAAAGAAAATGGGTGCCATAATGGATTATAACCTTCCTTATTTATAGTGATGGAAGTAGAAAATATAGTTGGACTTAGTAGGTTAATAATGTAAGATATTATTAACCATAATAACCTGTCACGAAATGAATCACGTAAGTATAGCATTTCCTATAGAGGAACTAAACAGGAATGACTTAATAATGTAGCCCACCTTATACCAAATAAGGAAAGGTATAAAAGGCTAATGGGGTACGAACCAATAACCTTCGTGTATAGTCCGCTTTCTAGGTCATAAGCGGTTAGGGTTGAAGAGTCCACCTGGGAATGGGTCTTTCAGTTTAGGTTTCTTAAACGGCAGATGTGTATAGGCCTGCCCAAACCTGGAAACTAAAACTTCAGATATGGCTACCTACCCTACGGGAAGTAATAAGAGACTAAGGAGGTTATCTAATATGGTAAGCTAGAAGGTATAGCAAATGATAAAATACCATCTCTCACCTTATGCAGGGCAACGATATATGCGTGAATGATGGAAGACTTAACTAGTAGGGCCCGCATGTAACGGCCCGCATTTTACGTATCGAAAGATCGTAAAATATTTTTATTCTATTCCCTGAGGGTTTGATCATTCTCATCTTTTTATATTTTGCTTATGGGGATATGAGACATGTCCATAATTTTTACCAATTTTGTGTATGACCATTTTGTCCCTATCAGTCTTGTACATTACATAACTTTTGATTCAGGTCGAACCAGAGGGTGACATCTGTGCCATTGGAAAGGAATTAATGATTGCCTTTCCGTGGAGTGGTTTCATTAAAGATTTGGCTCAGCGGTTTGGGAAGAATCACGTTTTAAGGTTTTTCAGTTGGCAGTTCAGGATTTTGAGCCACATTGGGCTGATTTGAGATGGCCCAAGTAGTGGGCCGATGAAAACTATAAATAGAGGGTGAGAGTTTTGGGAAATTGTTAAATTCCCCATTCTCTCATTAGGTGGCCTTGAGCTCCTTCTTCCTCTAACACCTTTCCACCATTAAAAATCAAAATCCAAGGAGGGAAATCATAGATCTACACCATTAAAGGCTAGATCTACATCAATTGAAGCAAGGATTCATCGAATCAAGGAATTTGGTGCAAGGGGCTTGCTGTCCGGATTCTTATTTCATCTATTTTAGCTTGTTTTGGCAAATCAGTGAATGATTTACATCTCTCACATGGATGCAGTGAAGTATAAGCATGTTTGATCATGTTTTTCATCATATTTAAGTGTTTTACCATAGATCTAAGCCATATTAAGTTCATTCTCACATAAATCACCCTACGATCTGTTTTAGCAACTTTAATTTAATGATTTCAATGTTATTTCATGTGTATATGCAAGTTAGATCTATTGTTTTGTTCATATTTACATTTACGATGATTTTGGTTGATTTTACATAATTATTAATGAAATTGCCAAATTGGTGATGTTAGTAGTTTCATAACATATTCATGATTGTGTTGAATACATTGGATAAGTTGGTTTTGTCGATTGGCGAAATTTTGGTTGAAATTGGAGTCGCATTTGGGAAGTGCAGGTTTTGGGTCGTGCATCCATGGTCAGTCGCGCACTGTAGGGTGGTTTCTTGGAAAGAAAGACAAAAGGGAGATCGATCGAGCGAGCAAAAAGGGAGATCGGTCAAGCAAGCCAAAAGGGAGATCGGTCGAGCGAGCCAAATGGGAGATCGGTCCAGGGAGATCGGTCTAGGGAGATCGGTCCAGGGAGATCGGTCTAGGGAGACCGGTAGAAGGAGATCGCTCTAGGGAGATCGTCCTAGGGAGATCGGTCTAGGAAGATCATCAATCTAGGGAGATCGGTCCAGAGAGATCAGTCCAGGGAGATCGGTCTGGGAAGATCGATCTAGGGAGATCGGTCCAGGGAGAACGCTCCAGGGTGATCGGTCTAGGGAGATCGGACAGGAGGATTGGTCGGACGTGACTTCGATGTGGATTCAAGTAGAAATATTCGAAGTGTTGAAGGTATTCGTTAATCGGTGTAGAACAATGACGGGTATGACAACTCAAAGGTGTCCTGAGTGGGGTGATAATGTTATAGACTATATTGAACCTTATATTGAAGTTGGTTGGTTCGATGGTGATGGTCGCTTCGACGAGAATCCAGATGAGGATGTTCGAAGTGATGTGTTTTGTTCGTTGTATACAATGTATGTGGAAATGAATCAAGGATGTATTGAGTTCATGTGAAAGAACGACTCAAGGATGTATTGAGTTCGTGTGAAGTAGTGGTTGCTCAAAAGTGTTCGAGCCTATGAATTGTCGCAAGTGAAGATGCCTAGAGATACTAAAGGCCAAGGAATTATCATTGTCGTAGGTTCTAGCAGGCTCAAAGCAGGGGTATAATAAGGGCACCCAAAAGATCGGATGTGAGTCGATTACCCTGGATATCGGTTGAAAAGGCCTGGATACGTATCAGTTGCAAGGCGTATGGGTTTTTGCTAGAACTTGGGTTACCATTATCCCTTGACGGATGGCAGTATGGGCCAGTCATACGATTAGCGGTGGTTTCGAAGCAGGATTGGCGGAGATAGCCAGAGTAAGTCATAGATGATTGGTTGTTCTGTTTGTACCATCTCACGTGGATTATCCAAAGTCGAGGGAGATGTTCCTTGAGTGCTTGACTGATATTGGTTTAGGCCTTTGGGGAGAGTGCTTGAGTGATGTTTAACTCGATTAGGATTGTCTGTGTGAGACCTATGTAATCTGGATGCTATGAATGTTATCAATGGTTGTTCTGATTTCCATGGACGAATTGTTGTTACCTTGGATGTTATGGATTGTAAAGGTTATCACCGATGTGGGGAAGATGGGAGTTGTGTTCTTATTTGATGTTGTGGGTAAACTAGTTCGTTTATTTACCCTTTCTCATTACTTTATTGTTGAAGTTTGTTAGCTGTTTTGTCGCTCACTAAGACTGTTGTGTAACTCAAGATTTTATGTTTCCCTCTTATTACCTTGGGCTGTTCATCCAATTTCAGATGGGCAGACTAGGTGGCAGGTGACAGGTGATAGCTTAGTAAGGACGAAGTAGCAGTTCAAAGATGAGCAGGAGGCTGACATACTATCTCTCTTACTATATAATATTGAGATTCCGCAGTTTGTTATTCTGCTTTGAGTGTTGTAGTGAGGCAAATTTGTACAGACATATGTTGCAATCCTGGTGTATGGATATATTTTCTTGTTGTTTTGAAAATTTAAGATTTCTGCTCAAATATGCTTCACTAATATTACCTGTTGTATATGTTTTATTATATTTTATCCTTGCGCTGTGAGATTTATGACAAGTTCCGCTTGTGTTTACCTACCTTGATGATCGTCCATAGATGCCTGGCACACCTTCCATCGCACTTCTCTAGTGCAGGGGTTATAGGCGGTCGTCACATTTAGTATTAGAGCACTGATTATCGATGTTAGCCATAGTTCTAAGACGTAATTACGTAAGAGAGATGTATATGTAGATTTCAATTGGATGTATACTATATAGTAGTGTGTAGTATAATAGGGTTTGGATTTTATTCCTATTGTTATTTCATTTATGGACTAATCATTCTATTTTTAGTTTTATAATGAGCTATCAAACTTTAGGAAACACTACTAAGGAGGAGCTTGCACTGGAAGGGCAAGCGACGACAGCCAGTTGGAAGCTTTCGTTGTTATGCCAGAATGTCTAGTTATGTTTGGGGCCATGATGGCCACCATCCTGCTAAGAATGCCCATTCCAGAAGCAACAATAAGGCGTGGTCTTTCTATACATGAGCCTAGGGGTGATTCCGCTAAGAGACAGAGGGATTATCCTCCTATGGATGAAGAAGATGGGTTACGAAGAGGTATATCTTTAGAGCAACTTCGACGTCGGGCCAAGGAACGAGAAGAGAGGATCAATGCTTCTTGGGATGAGGCCTGTAGAAATAGACATGAACCTCAAGAAGAAACTTTCACTGGTCCCAGTGCGACGTAGAAGCTAAATAAGAACAAGAAGAAGAAGCAGAAGGGAGAGGTGACTTGCTTTAGCTATTGGCAGAAGGGCCATTTTTCCAAGGACTGTAAGAATCCCAGAGCTGAGAAGAAGTACTTCAAGTGTGAAAAGCATGGGCATGAGAAGAAGAATTACCCTGAACTTCTTAAGGATAAGCAACCAGGGGAAGCATGTGTTCTGGAAGCTATTCCGATTTCCTCTTGCCTTCCTGATGAGAATTAGAAGAAGCTGTTGTTAGTTTGGATATGCTTTCAGCCAAGGGAGTTGTTGAGTTCTTAAGTTATTTATATTCGCCTACGATTCCACGGGAAGATTTGTCATCGGAGCTAATCGTTAGTGAGTTAGATAATGTCCTTGTAGAAGTCAATGGCTTGTAGCCACATCGTGATATTGAGTTCAGAATCATTTGGTCCAGGGTGCTAGACCTATTGTTATGCCTCTTAGGAAGATGGTGCCTAAGGAGCAACGAGAGTTAAAGGTGCAAGTTCGTGGCCTTTTAGGGAAAAGGTTTCATTTGAAGAAGTATATTCAAATGAGGTGCACCAGTTATGTTTGCAGCCAAGGCTGATGGCTCGTAAATTGTGTGTGAACTATCGTGAGCGGAATAAGGCGACTAAGAAGAACAAGTATCCGCTGCCGAGCATAGATGACTTGTTCGATCAACTTCATAAGACCAAAGTGTTTTCTCAAGATGGACTTGGCAACGGGGTTTCACTAGTTGAAAGCGGCAGAGGATAAGGTTGTGGCCTACACAAGTTGACAGCCAAAGCTGCATGAAAGGAATTAACCAACTCGTAATTTGGGATTGGCAGCGATTGTTTTTCCACTGAATAAACGGAAACATTACCTGTTGGGAGTTCGATTCGAGTTGCTTAAGGATCATAAGTCGTTGAAGTATCTTTTTCCTCCCAAAAGGATTTGCATCTTCGGCAGGAATGATGGTTAGAGTTTCGTGCATCATATGATCTTGGAATAGCCTATACTCCAGGTGAGGGTAACACCGTTGTAGATACGTTAAGTTGAAGACACACAAGTTTGGTAGCAATGTTTTCAGAATGGAAGAGCCTCGGGTATTTGGCAAGGTTTGATTTCAGGCCAAGGTATGAGTTTGAACCTGAAATGTTGGCAAGCTTATTGATAAGACATACTCTTATCGAACGGATTAGCGAGAACCAAAAGCGAGATGCCAACCTTGTCGAGTTATCCAGAAACTGGAACCAAAAGATAAAGAGTTCGAAGTCAATCGAGAAGGTTGGCTTCGAAAGCAAGGGCGATTAGTTGTTCCTGATATCGACAGATAAAGGGATGAGGTTCCGAGAGAATGTCATCACTCTAAGTTGATAATTCATCCCGGTGGCATTAAGATGTATCAGGACATGAAGCGAACTACTACTGGGAAGGGATGAAGCGAGATATTTGAAGTTCATTTCCAAGTGCATGAACTGTCAGTTAGTGAAAGCTGAACAGAAGAAGCCGAGTGGTTTGCTTCAACCATTAGATGTTCCTATATGGAAGTGGGAGCAGATATCGATGGGCCTTATCAATGGACTACCAAGAATGAGGACATGAAACATAGGGATTTGGGTCATCGTGGATCGCTTAACCAAAAGTGCAAGGTTCATTCCTGTCAAATCGACTAGGACAACATCAAAATTAGCTGAACTTTATGTGAAATGGATACTTCGATTCCATGGTATCCTGAAGAGCATAGTGAGTGATCGAGAGATATTATTCACGAGTGAATTTTGGAAGAGTCTACAAAAAGCATTGGAATGGCACCATACAAGGCGTTGTATGATAGACCACACAATTCTCCAGAATGTTGGTTAGAGCTGGAGATAAGTCGATACTTGGGCAAGGGGTAATAGGAGAGACATCAGATTGTATTGAGATCATTCGGCAACGAATGAAGGTAGCCCAAGATTGTTAGTAGAATTATGCTGATAAGCGTCAAAAGGATTTGGAATTCGACGTTGGTGACATAGTTTTTGTGAAGATTTCGCCATTGAAGCGTGTGGTTAGGTTCGGAAGTAAAGGAAAGTTACCTCCTCGGTTCGTTGGAACGTTTCTAATAGCCGAGCGAATTGGAAAGCTCATATATAGATCAAAGTTACTCGAGAAGATGTCGTATGTGCATAACGCTTTTCATGAATTGTTTTTACGAAATGGGTGCATGATCCGGATGTGGTAGTATCTCCGAAACAATACGAAAACCTAGAAGTCGAGGCCCCGGTTGCGAGACCTCGTAAGTCACTTCGAGTTGTGGCAAATGACATGAAACGACTTGGGGGAAAGATGGTACGTGGATACGGAGGAGAGTATAAAGATGACCCATCCAAAACTCTTCGTCTGTACGACCCACTGATATCACGCCATCATTACATCATTATTACTTGCTATTGTTATTGTTACTTGTGATCATTGTTGTTGTTAATAGAATTCCAAGTGCTAGGATAGGGATATGGATGCATGGTTTGATGGCTGTTAGTCTGGATGATAGAATTGGCCGCTTACGGATGATAGGCATGAAGAATCGTTTCGTTTGTTTGTGTTTGCTTGGAATTGATGGGGCGAAAGTCTTAAGGTGGGAGAATGTAATAACCTGCATTTTATGTATCGGAAGTTCGTAAAATATTTTTATTTTATTCCCTGAGGGTTGGATCATTCTCATCTTTTGATATGTTGCTTATGCGGATGTGAGACATGTCCATAATTTTTACCAATTTTGTTTGTTACCATTTTGACCTTATCAGTATTGTACAGGACATAACTTTTGACTCAGGTCTAATCAAAGGGTGAGACCTATGCCATTGGAAAGGAATTGATGATTGCATTTCCGTAGAGTGGTTACATTAAATATTTGGCTCACCGGTTTGGGAGGAATCGCAGTTTTAAGGTTCTTCAGTTGGCTGTTCGGGATTTTGAGCCACATTGGGCTGATTTGAGAAGGCCAAGTAGTGGGCTGATGTAAATTATAAATAGATGGTGAGAGGTATGGGAAATAATTTACTTTCCCATTCTCTCATTAGGTGGCCTTGAGCTCCTTCTTCCTCTAACACCTTTCCACCATTAAAAATCAAAATCCAAGGAGGGAAATCATAGATCTATACCTATAAAGGCTAGATCTACATCAATTGGAGCAAGGATTCATTGGATCAAGGAATTTGGTGCGAGGTGCATGCAGTCTGGATTCTTATTTCATCAATTTTAGCTTGTTTTAGCAATCGGTGAGTGATTTACATCTTTCACATTGATGCAAAGAAGTATATGCATGTTTGATAAAGTTTTTCATCATATTTAAGTATTTTATCATAGATCTAAGCCATATTAAGTTCATTCTCACATGAATCATCCTATGATCTATTTTAGCAAGTTTAATTTAATGATTTCAATTCTATTTCATGTGTATATGCAAGTTAGATCTATTGTTTGTTCATATTTACATTTATGATGATTTTGGTAGATTTCACATAATTATTGATGAAATGGCCAAATTGGTGATGTTGGTGGTTTCATAACTTGTTCATGATTGTGTTGAATGAATTAGATGAGTTGATTTCGTCGATTGTGTCGATTGGTGAAGTTTTGGTCGAAATTGGAGTCATATTTGGAAAGTGCAGGTTTTGGGTCATACATACATGGTCGGTCGAGCGAGCAAAAAGGGAGATCGGTCGAGCGAGCCAAAAGGGAGATCGGACGAGCCAACCAAAAGGGAGATCGGTCGAGCGAGCCAAGGGGGAGATCGGTCCAGGGAGATCGGGCTTTAATGAGATCGGTTTTGGGAGATTGGTCCAGGAAGATCGGTCTAGGGAGATCAGACTAGGGAGATCGGACTGGGGAGATCGGTCTAGGGAGATCGGTCCGTGGAGATCGGTCTGGGGAGATCGGACGGGAGGATTGGTCGGACGTGACTTCGAAGTGGACTCAAGTAGGAATATTCGAAGTGTTGAAGGTGTTCGTTAATTGGTGTAGAACAATGAAGGGTATGACAACTCAAAGGTGTCTTGAGTGGGGTGATAATGTTATAGACTATATTGAACCTTATATTGAAGTTGGTTGGTTCGGTGGTGATGGTGGCTTCGACGAGAATCCATATGAGGATGTTCGAAGTGATGAGATTTGTACGATGTTGGTTGTATACAATGAATGTGGAAATGATTCAAGGATGTATTGAGTTCATGTGAAAGAACGACTCAAGGATGTATTGATTTCATGTGAAAGAACGATCAAGGATGTATTGAGCTCATGTGAAGTAATGGTTGCTCCAAAGTGTTCCGAGCCTATGAATAATCGCAAGTGAAGATGGCTAGATATATTGAAGGCTGAGGAATTATCGTTGTCGTAGGTTCTAGTAGGCTCAAAAAAGGGGTATTATAGGGGCACCTAAAAGACTAAATGTAGGTTGAGTACCCTGGGTATCGGTTGAAAAGGACTAGATAGGTATCGGTTGCAAGGCGTATAGGGTTTTTGCTGGAACCGGGGTTAACATTAGCCCTTGACGGATGGTAGTATGGGCTAGTCATATGATTAACGGTGGTTTCGAAGCAGGATTGATGGTGATAGCCAGAGTCGGTCATGGATGATTGGTTGTTCTGTTTGTACCATAACACGTGGATTATCCAAAGTCGAGGACGATGTTCCTTGAGTGCTTGAATGATATTGGTTTTGGCCTATGGGGAGAGTACTTGAGGGATGTTAAACTCGATTATGATTGTCTGTGTGGGACAAATGTAATCTGGGTGCTATGAATGTTATCAATGGTTGTTCTGATTTCCATGGATGAATTGTTGTTACCTTGGATGTTATGGATTGTAATAGCTATCACTGTCCGATGTGGGGAGGATGGGGGTTGTGTTCTTCTCCGATGTTTTGGGTAAACTAGTTAGTTTATTTACCTATTCTCATGTACTTTATTGTTGAAGTTTGTTAGCTGTTTTACCGCTCACTAAGACTGTTGTCTGAATCAAGGTTTTATGTTTCCCTCGTATTACCTTGGGTTGTTCATCCAATTTTGGATGGGCAAACTAGGTGACAGTGATTGCTTAGTAAGGACGATGTAGCAGTTCGGAGACGAGCATGAGGCTGGCGTACTATCTCTCTTACTCTATAATATTTGAGTTTCCGTTGTTTTTTATTCTACTCTGAGTGCTGTAGTGAGGCAAATTTGTACAGACATATGTTGCAATCATGGTGTAAGGATATATTTTCTTGTTTTGAAAATTTGATATTTCTGCTCAAATATGTTTCACTAATATTACCTGTTGTATATGTTCTGTTATATTTTATCCTTGCACTGTGAGATTTACGACAGGTTCCGCTTGTGTTTATCTAACTTGATGATCGTCCAGAGCTGCTTGGCACACCTTCCATCACACTTCTCCTCTTGTTTAGTGCATGAGTTATGGGCGGTCGTCACAACGCAGCTAGTTCCCTCTAGTTCATGTTATAATTAAGTAAATTATTGAGAAATAATAAGTGACCAATCGGTCCACCTAGGATCTTAACACCCTAACTATCAATGATAATGAGGAAATAAATGATGAAAGATAAAACGAATGAAAGTATATGGATATAGAAACCCCGCAATTAGGGGTCTAATCTCGATATAGTAACCAACTAAGTTCTGGTATAAAGGCTTCAAATGATATGTGTAAACGTCCTATCTCGGTATCATACTTTAGGAATACTACTTTGGGAAGAGTAGTAGAGTCGTACGTAAACACCCACAAGGTTAAGCTAGAGTTACTAACCTTGTTAGGCATACATCTTGGGTTGAACCGAATGGGATATATCTGTGTATTATAGTCTGTGTTGTACATTTCTTAGTCACCAGAACTTGTTGTCTGACCCCCTCCTCATTACAACCTCCCAGGTTTCCTAGAGAAGGTCGGGTTCTCACAGATGTTTAAGTTTGGCTTTCGGTTCTCGTTCTCTCTCATGCTCGGTATTGGCAAAGTGACTTACTTTGAAAAAGTTAGTTACTTAAGTTAATACTAGTTACATTATCTTGTTTCTGCTGTGAGTTTTCTTTTATTGTACTATGATTATGCTCATACTCATTTATTGCAGGTACCAGATATACACGCTCCATGCTTGGATGTGTTTAAGTTTTGATTTTTGTCGAAATTTGGGCACAGAAAAGTGTGGGGTGTTACATTTGGTATCAGTGCTTAGGTTAAACGGTCAAAGGAATTAGTTAAATTAGGACTCATAAGAGAACATAATTCAATTTTATTTCTGTTTTCTTCGTCTTTCTTACTCGACTTAGATTTATTTCGGCGTTGAGTTAGTCGTGGGCCTAATTATATAGAATGGTCTTTAAGCGACTAAGAGTTGAAATATGTTGAATTCGGTTCTCTAGCCAATCCTGCCTTACTCCACAACACGTTGGCAATCTCGTCGTAAAGAGAATGAGGACAAAATATAGTGGATCCCGTTGATTTGGGATTTGGAAACTGGAATAATATATTTTAATATAAGAACCTAGCTTCAACCGAGATATTCATAAGTTCCTGGTTTGGTTTCGTCGGTAGTTCCAGTTAAGACCATAACTCACCCAAAATGGGGAAGAGCCCACGTTAATATGTTATATCCATTTCAGAAATATGATTATGAGGTATATCAATTTGTTACTTCGTTAAAATTCCAAATCTACCTTTGTTGAGATATTCAATTGAGTTCTTATCCATGTATTCGAGAAAATTTATTTTTAAAACTATTTGAAAAATAAAAATGGATTTCAATGGTTTTGGAAAATAGTTTGTGAAGATATGGTTTTTAAAATTTTAAACTATTCGTATTTCAAAGTTTTAGAGCTATGGTGAAATTTTAATAAATATAGTCTGATTAGTAAGAAAGATGGAATTAGGAAGGACAAGGAATATGCCACTAAACATGAAAACAATAAATATCTATTCCTTGTAATTTTTAGTATCCATTTTCCTATATATATATATATATATATATATATTGGAAAATTTATTGAAATTACCACAATTAACCCCTAAGATTCTAATGCTCTAACATTTTTGGACATGAAAAGGTTTTTCTAGTTTGAAATATAAAACTGGAATATAAATAATTATAATAGAATGGATTTATATATACAAAACCGTAAGTTTATAAGTAAATTCCATTTTTGGGAAAGTTTTAAATTTTTCTTCGAAAAGGCTAAGGGAAAATCCTTTATCTTGATTATTGGAGTATTTGGATTTGAATCATTTAGTTATTGTCGGTTAGTATGGGGAAAAATCCATTTTAGAATTTTATTTCAGATTTCTAACTGATTTCATGTTTTGAGTTCATTCTTTTCGGTGGTTACAAATCTTTTGGAGGTAGGGAAAAGGCATTGAAAAATTAAACTTCTCGAATAAGATGAGTGGTGGAATTCGATATGAGAATTTGGTTGAAGTTGTTTTGACGTAAAAACAAATTTTAAAATTTAATTTATATAATTTAAACGGGTCGTTGGGCCCAAGTTCAAATCGCGTCCGCTATGGGGCAAGCTGTCGACCGCCCTCTTAGGGCCAGGTCGACTGCTACTAAACAGGCAAGCATGGTTGACCCAAGTTGTATTAGGGTGAACGACGTATATATACATCGTTCAGCCAACCTATCTACCCCAACCCCATTTCCACCGAAAAACCCAAATCCTCCTCCTTCCCAAGTTCCAATCCGAGCAACCCCCGCTCCGTTTCGCCCCTAATTACAACCAAAATCCTTCTTGTGCAAATTTCTAATCAATTGTACTCTGAATTTGCAGTTTCTCTTACCCGTTTCACCGTTTCCTCCATGGCACCTCACAACCAACACCCCGATCTCAGGCCTCAAGAAGCCACCTAGTTATATCGTGACGAGCGAAGATTAAGCAGTATTTGTCCACGGCCAGCTACGAGTATCAGATTAGTCGATCGATGAAGTTTGCCGACTTCGCCACATTGGGTTTGGAGGAGCTTTTTGTCGCCGCATGCCTAGCACTGATCTTGCACTTCGACACTTTTTAACGCGACTTGTATTTGCACTGCGTCTGTATGTTCAATGCCCAGATGGATGACGATATTGATGACGAGTCATGCGTCATCAGATCTAAGGTCATGGCCACCCACATCAAGTTCACTAACGAGGACCTTGCTCATATTTTGGGTATCTTGGTAGTCGGAGCTGAGCTGGATGCTGTTGAGATGGAGGACCCGCAGATCCTTCAGCGTATCTTTGTTGGAGAGCCCAGGGCCTGGACCACCGCCAATCTACGACCAGTAGCCCGCATAGTTGTGTGCATCAAACAACACAACTTTATCCCGAAGACCGGAAGCTTTGAGCAGATTTATCCTTCTATTCGCCGTGCCACCTATGCTATCCTAGGTGGCATAACCATCAACTGGGCGCGTGTGCTTATGATCTGTAACGACCCGGGGAATTTGCGACCTTGGTAATCGACATATAACCCAATGTCGACTATCAAGCATCGGAAAATACTGGATAGTTAATGAAAGAAATTAGAGGGTGAGAATAGTTAAGATATAAACTTAGAATAGAAGAAGAAGAAAAAACATACAACATCAGAGTAAACACGAATCTCACAGCGGAACGAACAATATATAATAGATACATAACTTTGAAATAAAATCAGTATATGTATACGATAACATTATCAGAGTACAACACTTATAATACAACGGAAATAACAATAGCTACATAATCCTGAAGCCTCTTGCTCCAAGCTCTCCAAGTATATCTGGAAAACCTGACTACTTGACTGCCCGTACAAATTGGGCACCTAAGAGTTTAGGGAAAACAAAACAAAATAAACTCCGGGTCAGTCATGGGACAGGTATGAGTAAAACCTGTTGGATCTAGATTAACCCTAGAGGGGGGTAAATACGGTTAATTACAGTTTTTCACTGAATTAAAAATCTGACGGGATATTAAATAATAAACAGATCACAGAATGCAGTAGAAATAAAAATACAGAAAGTAAATAACACACAGAGATACCCAGCTTTTGCAAAACCCTGCCTATTACTGCCTTTCTAAGGTTTCTACTAGGTAAAAAACAGATCCCGCATACAAGACCATGTACACTCGCGAACCCCTCGCTCCCATTCTAATCCTATGCTCAAAACAATAGACTGATCTAATCACCTAGATCAGATTTCCCCTAGATTTACAGACTCTAGTAAACTACCAGCTAAAACCATAACTGGATTTCCTAGTATTTTACAGACACTAGAAACTTTTCGGATACAAATTGAATTCAAAAACAAAAACAAAACAAAAACAATAAAATCTAAAAACAAAGAGTGTACAAAAGTCTAAGCTGACCTTCATTGCATTTGCCATCACCATACTGTAGTTACATGAATATCTTGTTTAATTTTCAACTTCCATACATGAGCTCCAATTGTTGTGTACATTGTGTAACTTGAACCTGCATCATGAACTTGAGAAAGCATGAAATATCCAGAAATAATTTTGTGGATTCACGCTTGCACACCATTCTCCATTCATGTGACTGCTCTGTCTCCTTGTGTATTGTATCATGTATGTACACACATGTGTTTCCCCTGACTTGAAACATATTGAGATGCACTAAAAAAACTCGACTACTTGACTGTTTGAACACTGCCTTGAACTTTGCTGATTTTTGCTCCTGCCTCGTGCACCTGGTACGTTGCATAACTTTTGAACTGTCTTGACTAGTTGAGCACTTGTAACTTGAATATACTTGAACCAATTTTGCTTTCCTGCACATGTTTATACTGTATTTGCGTGTTTGAAATACTGGGATGAAGCGTGCTTCGATCATGTTGCTGATGTGTTCTTGCTGCATCTAAAAATGCTTAGATTTCCTTTGTTGTTTGGGCTAAAGTTTGTTTGCTCGACCACTTGAGATATGCTTGCACTTGTCATGTTGTCTTGAATTCATTGATATTTTTGGGTTGCCTCGACCATATTGATTATCATTGCACTGAATCGAGATGGTCCACATGGCTACTCCTCGGTTGCATATTTGATTGGCGAGGCAGTGCATACGTGTATATTTATACACGTGTGTATATGCAGCCATCAGATAAAATTTCCTGTCCCTTATACATATACAAACTGAATAGACACAGATGAATCAGATCAAGTCATGAAAAATGATGAGAAACACAGCAGAAATCTGAGGCAAATAAAATTTATATTCACATGTATTTTGGAAATTATTTCTGTTCCATATACTATGTGTGTGTGTTTCTGCATATGACAGGTATGAAGATGATGACTGGACTTATAGTGAAGATGCTGTGAAAACAGAAGACTGAAGACATTGAATGAAGCAGTGTCAATAAATGTGTCTGTATATAAATGATTTGTACAGACAAAGTGACTGTATGAGTGTTGTAGAGAGAATTTATACTAATATTTGTAACAAACAAGTTTGAATGAAATAAAATATTATTTTATTGTATTCAAACAAACTTGTCTATCGTATTTAATGTATGTACAGGTACAATATTCTGGGAATGTATATGAAATGCGATGTGATCAAATAATGGAGTTATAAATAGTTGTAATGTTTGAATATTTGAAATAAAATATTTATATTTAAACAAAATACTTTGTAAATATATGAATGTATGTACAGTCTTATTTTATTTAAATATAAATATTATATTCCTATCTGTATGTGTATGTGAAATAGTACAACAACAAACGCATTTATAAATAATATATATTTGGTTGTTATAATCAAACAAAAATCATATAATTGTGTATACAACTATTTCATATACAACAATCTCCCCCTTTTGATGATGACAAACAAATATTAAGATTTTGAATTCAATAAATGTGTTTGACGGTGAAGAACTGGACTCCCCCTATTTGAATGCTCCCCCTACAACAGAAACTCCCCCTATAACTGTGCATGAGTGAAAATGAATGAAAATACCATCAATTTTCAGAATGAGAATATTTATAAAATATTCACTCATAAATCAAAATCTCAATCCATTCTCCCCCTTTTGTTATCATCAAAAGGATTCAGAAATTAAAATATAGATGAAAAATGAGTAAAATATAATATTAGCCTAAGAGGAAAAAACAGTCATCATAAATCTCAATCAATCAAACAAAAATCATAATATTCTGAGAACAGGTGGCATATTTCACATTGTAGAGAATGACGGATTTACGATGAATTTTATATAAAATGGAGAGAGTTACAAAAATATGATTTCCAATTATTTTTAATAAGAATTTTGTAAAATTGAACCACAAAACAGTGATGGATTTGGACTATAGTTAATAATTCAACTTAAGTGACAAAATCGTATAATCTCAAATCCCAATAGCTATCAATCAACAAATCATAATACTACATAAGATTTCAACAATTTCACAGATTAGAGAGATGGATTGTTAGGCTGGTTTTTATACACCAAGGAGAATTTCAGATTAATTTCAATTTATAGCACAATATTCCTTTTTCTTTTTATTTTATTTAAGAGTACACTGACCATGCATAACCAGAGCTTGGATTTTTAAATGAGGTCAGTCGTAGCTTAAATTATAAGTTATCTCATAACCTTGCATGACCAGAGCTTGGATATTTAAATAAGGTTAGAGACACACTTATGTACTAATTATATATTTATCGTTTCATGCTTCAAAAGAAAAATTTCTTGGATATAAAACCAATATATGGATGATAGAAAATGGGATAGGTACAGAAATAGACTGCAAAATAAATTTCTAAATTAATTATATTATGAAATATGCTCACTGTACTGGGATCATTGAAAATTTCCAGGTGTAACTAATTCTGAAAAAAAATAACATAGTCCCATTTCAATCGCAAATATTTCCACTATTTATTCAAAAGATTTTAAAACATATTAACTCTCCACATTAATATAAAATTATCATGAATGACAGAATGATGATAGATAAAGGAGATGATCGTGAAATAATTGCCAATTCAAAGATATTATAATAAATGTTCAACCATTATGAAAATTTTAAATAAAATCTCCTCTTGTTGTGAAATATACTGCAGTCACAATTCATCACAATTTCAAAATCTGATAATAATTTTGATCAATTATAAATACAGTTCAATTTGGATATTGATTTCAATTTCTGAATGAACAATCAATAAATAATTTTAAAATTGAAAATCAATTACAAGAGGAAATTGAAAAAGATCTATACAACACAAAAGGGATTAAAAAATATATGCACAAAAAATTCAGCACTTCTGATACCAATTGATGTCTCTATTAACGAGGATTATAAGACGACACTAGAGACAAAACAGGATATCCCTGACAGTAGAATTTTAAAGCCCAAGCAGACAAATTTAGCACATTTATCAGAGCAGCAGACAAGAACAAGTAGTCATTTGAAAAACAGTATCAGAGCAGCAATCAGATCAAAAACAGGTAATTTCAAAATCAATATCAGGACAGCATAACAAACAATTTCAATTCAGACTTGACAGGTTGACGGTCACAACAGATGTTTCATGACCCAGGATTAAAAATACCATTTATTTTAAATCATTTGATGGAATATGAAGATATCAGGATTCAATGAATCAATCACACCGGATTGTAAATTTCAGATTCAAGATATGTGTGTGATTCAATAAATCAATAACTCAAATGATTTTAAGCAAACATATATTCAAATCAAATAATTATGAAAAACAGAGAGATTTAAGATCGGATTTTCAAAGAATTTTTCACAAGAATTCCTGACAAGCACAAAAGTAATTTCAGATCATTTACATCAAACTTGAGATGTATTCATGATCCATAAATTAAATTAAATTTTTTGAAATCACTTGAATCAATGTCAAGTTTGAGATATAATGAATTATTCACATAAGATTGATAATTTCAAATTTAAGTGGTGTGTGATATTCAAAATATCAAGAATTTCAGATGATTTCAAATAAAACTAATTTCAACCATAATAATCATGAATAAAGATGAATTTCAAGATGTATCACTGATTCAAGATAATTCAAAATATTCAAGCCAATCTGAAAAATAATGAAATTATCACAAATGATAAATAACAGAGTGCTGCAATGAGTATAATATTTCAATCTTTTCTAAAATGAATTAGAAGAAACTCAAAACAGCAGAGGTGTGTGAAATTTCATTAACTATTCAGATCTTCAAAATTTAGAATTCAAATTAGCAGTTTCAAGGTATGGCAAGAATACTTCAACACTGTTATGAATTCAGAAATCAGAAAATAAACTTCAAAACAACTGCAGATATTTACAAAGTTAAAATTTAAGATCTGGAAAGTTAAAAATATCAGAGTTCTATTTAAATGAAGTGAATTTCCAGACAAATATGAATTCTGCAATTTGAATTTAATGAAGCTCAGAGAAGAAAAAACAAAAATATATGGCAGTGTCAAATCAAAATAGAAGAGATAAAGTAAATGAATAGAAGGTGTAGAAGGAGGAATAAAAATAGAGAATATTTACAAAGATGAGTTTAGAGATCATACCAGATTTGCAATAGATGATGTGGATCTCCAACCCAGCAGACTTGGCTACGGAACCGTGGATGATACAGAAATATAGACCAATTTGATTTCAATTCTCTTTTTGCTCAGTAGTTCCTCGACCTCCTCTGGTACCTAACAATTTGAATGATCGAGTGGTCTGACAAAGTTTATAAAACCACTCTCAGTTATATTTGTACGTTTTGGGACCCAAACCTATTTGTATAGCAAACCATAAGAATTTACAAAAATGCCTTTAGGGACCCAAATCTGTTTGAATTTAGACGAATTCATTTTATTTCTTTTTGGGGTCCAAGAATGATTAAATGGGTTATTATAAAACAAATTCATATTTCGTTTATGATTCAAAAAATCTTTTGAATTGCCAGAGTTTAAAATTTCAAAACAATCTTTTCCAAAACAATTTGAAGAGCTTTCAAAATCGTTTGAATTCATTCTATCAAAACGATTGATATTCCCGAAGCCAAGTCCACTTTTATTTCTCGATGAAAATTGATTTTTCAACAACATATTTAAATATTTTTCACTATTTGAAAATTTAGCCAATGTTGTTTCAAGTTGTTGAATTTTAGATTTAAGATCACAGTTTTCTTTCATTAAATCTGAACAATGGTTTCTAGTGATCTTACTTTTTTCAAAATCAGTTTTCAAAATGAAATTTTCATCATTAAGAGATTTAATTTTGGTTTGGGACTCAGCAATCTCAGATTCAAAATGTTTTTGTTTTCCAAACTCAAATTTCTTGGATTTTTCAATCTCGTTTTCAATTCTTTCAAAATCAAATCAGATTTCAACAAATTTTCCTTTTCAGCAATTTCAAATTTGGAATTTATATCAGTCTTAAAATTTTCAAATTCCTTTTGTAGAAAATTGTTTAAACTTGATAACTCAATCTTGTTTTCTTTTAAGATCAGAATTTACTTTTCAAACTTTTGAACGTGTTTATTGAGATAAACAAGATTGGTTACCAATTTCAAACAATTTTTGCAATCTGAATTTGAAGAATTTTTAAAATATTCAAGCTGTGATTCCAAATCATCAATTTTGCTGGTCAACTCAGAATTCCTAGATTTCAGAGTTTTTGTAACAACCCGCAAATTCCGAACCAATTTAAAAAAATTATTTTAGAAAATTTTAATAAATTTTGAGGTTATAATATAATTTATTATTAATAATAATGGCTAGAATTTATTTTTGTCGAAGTTAGAACGAATAAATTTAATTTTAAATATAAATGGAGTTAGAAATGGCGCGGTAGCTTGAAAATTTGATTTTGAACTTTAACTGAATGTACAGGACTCAAAATAAATCAGAATTGAGCGAAACCAGAAATATTTAAATCTGTTTAACCATATCTTTCTAACGAATCTGAAAATTTGAAATTTCATAGCGGAAATCAAAAGTTATGGCCAATTCAATTTTCAGAAAGGTCGCTGTAGAATTTATATATATATTATATAGGGCCCGAAAGGCTACTTTTCACATATGAAGGAATTTCGACTCGAAACCACTTCCATTGAGTTCGGAATGACGTTTCTGCATTGGAAAATAGTAAACACTTATATATTTTAAGTTTTGGAATTTATTTGTTTAAAAATGTATTTTTAATATTAAATATATTAGCCTTGAAAATAGTCATTTTTCAAACGACCTCTGTTTTCGACGAAACCACTTTTGTTGGAACCGGAATGTCAAATTATTCCCAAGTTTCAATTTTCAGAATTTTTCGAATTAATATGTGAGCGTGGCAAAAGAAAATGTGTTTTGACTATTTCAGCTTAATTTAAACGCCTTAAAAATAGCCATTTTTCAAACAGTCTCAGAATTCAACGAAATTAGTCTCGTTAGAATCGTATCTTCATAAGAAAGCTAAAAATATTTTTTTTAGAATTTTTAGAGGTCGTATGTGGCCCCGGCATATTTTAATGTACGGTCAATATTTAATTAATTAATTTTTAATGCAATTTTAAATAAAAATCGTAAATATTTCGGAATTGGGCCACGGGACCTATCCCATTGCGTTCAGAATGTGTCAAAACCTTAAGAACGACAGTAAGCAGGCCCAAATCAGAGAAAGTTCGAAAATCCACCTTTTAAGCACGATTTTCGATATTTAATATTAAAATATTATTAAAATATTCAGGCCGAAACCCTAATTTGACATGGCAACCGCCACCTAAACCGAAGGCCAGAATTTCTCCAATTTCAAACGCTCATAACTTTTGATCCGCTCAACGAAAATCGACAAACTTGGTACCAAATCGAAGCTCTCAGAGAGATCTTTCAATCCATACGGTCAAGATCGGGTTTTGGTTCACGGATTTCACGAATTCTGGGCTGAAACGTGGCGGGTTCGGGTTTGATTTGCGAGGCAAGGAGGAGGTCGAGTTCGATGGGGTTTCGGCCGAAGGTGGAGCTCGGCTAGGGCTTCGAAGTAGCGGGGTCTGATCGGCAGTCGGTGGCTCGGAGGGTGGCGAGCGCAGAAGGAGCGGACGTGATATTTGGGTTCGGCCGATAACAGAGGGAACGTGGTAACGAAGGAGAAAGAAGTATATTTTATTATTATTTTATTTGTTTAATATTTAATTTATGCAATCTTTAAAAATCAATATCTCTTTCATACGAGGTCCGATTGACGAACCGTAAGTTGCGTTGGACTCGTCTTTCCGAGATCTTCGCGATGGCACAGACCAGAGCTGATTCTGAGACAGTCGAATTTTCAGCAAAAATCAATGTGAGAATTCTAATTTTATTTATTTAATTAATTATTAATTATTTTCTCGTGTTAAAAATGATTGTATTATCATGCTAATTCAGATCTGAAATGTCTATGTTGTTTGAATTGTTAATTGTTGCTTGTTGTATGTTTTGTTGTTCATAATATGCTAAATCCGCATTGGAATTTTACATATTTTTGAATTTATTTGCAGTTAGAGATTAGATCTAAAATTTGATCTAAATCATATTATATTCATATTTAAATCATACTTATTTCAGATCCAGTTGTAAAAATTTATTTTATGTTATTAAAACATAATTCTTATTTTTCTGAAATGAACAATAGAATTGAAACAACAAATAAAAACTCATTTTTATTTGTTGATATAACAAAAGAAATTGAACGACAAATAAAACATTATTTTTATTTGTTTATATTACAACGGAGACTAGTTAACAAATAAAATCTTATTTTATTTGTTTACTTTTCAACAGAAATTGGATGTCGAATAAAATATTATTTTTGTTGTTTATTTACAATAGAATTTGAACAACGAAAAAAAAAGATTACATTTTTAATGTGAATTTGTTTTCATTAAAAAGAATGAATAAAAAAAATGTATTTTTAATGAGAATTTGTTTACATTAAAAAGAAGGATTAAAAGAACATATTCTTAATGTGAGTTTGTTACATTAAGAAGAGTGGATTAAAAAGCATATATTTTTAATATGGTATAGTTTCATTAAAAAGAATAAAATTAAAAGATTACATTTTTATGTAATCTTAGAATTGAAATTAAAGATTAGATTTTTATTGTCTACTGTTTTCAATAACAAGGATTGAAATAAAGGTCATATTTTATTTGTCACTTTTATTTCAATAAAAGTTGTAACATTTAAAAATCTCACAAATGTAAATATACATTAAAAATAAACTTGTTCTTTTATTTGCATTTACCAATGCAAATATACATTAAAAATAAACTTGTTCTTTTATTTGTATTTACTGATACAAAGATATATAAAATATATATTTAAAGATACAAAGATATATAAAATTTGCTCTTTTATTTGCATTCACCAATGCAAATATATTTTGAAAATAAAATTTATTCCTTTATTTACATTCACAAATGTAAATATACATTGAAATAAAATTTATCCTTTTATTTATATTCACAAATGTAAATATATGTTGAAATCCGAGTTTATCCTTTTATTTACATTCACCAATGTATAAATGCATTGAAATTAAAATTTGTTCTTTTATTTGCACTCATTAATGCAAATATATCTTGAAAAGAAAAGTTGTTCTTTTATTTGCATTCACGAATGCAAACAATACATGAAAATAGAAAAAAAATTATATTTTTGTTTGCATTCTACAATGCAAACGAAACATAGAAAATAGAAAATACATTTTTATTTGTATTCTATCATGCAAATAAAACAAGTAGATAAAAATTACATTTTTTTTGTTTGCAACTTTAGCTACAAACAAGAAAATAAAAATTACATTTTTGTTTGCAAATTTAGATGCAAACAAATTTATTTAAAAACAATAGTTACATTATTTTTGTCGCATGATTTTAAAATGCGAACAAAACATTAAAATAAAGGTTACATTTTATTTATTTGTTTACATCACTTGATGTAAATAAACATAAAATAAGGAGTTGTTCTTTTATTTACATTTCTTGATGTAAATAAAACTAGAAATTAAATATTACATTTTTATTTGCATTACTCAATGCAAATTAAACATGAGAATAAAAGATACATTTTCATTTGCAATCCTTAATGCAAATAAATTATGAAATGAAAAGTTATAATTTTTATTTACATTCCTCTATGTAAATAAACATCAAATTAAAAAGTTGAATCTTTATTTGCATTCTTTATTGCAAATAAAGAATGAAATGAAAAGATATATTTTTGTTATTATTTGTATTCCCTATTACAAATGGAATTAAAGATTATATTCTTCTTCCCACTTATTTACAATGAAAAGAATTGAAATAAAGATTATATTTTTATCGCCATTTTAGATGCGATAAAAGAATAGAAATAAAGATTACATTTTGATTGACATTTTACATGCGATAAAAAGGATAAAAATAAAAGAGGCATTTTTATCGTCGTGTGATATATTGTGTATTACACTGCCATAGACAAGTTACCCGACTTGTGTATGTGATTGGGACGATAATTTTTCACACATCGCCCAAGTGCACAAATTAGTTTATTATTTGTTTGTTGGTTGAAACCCCACACGGGTGTTGGGATGAAAGTTAACATACACTAATCCCAATATTTAGTTGTATGTTGATCGTTAGATCGACAGGCTGCGATGAGCGTTATTATTTAATTTTAACGCTTACGCAGTGGAATTTACACTTTGGATGTAGATGGATGATTTTACTATTATCGTCATATACATGATGTGTGTGAAATCCATGTAACCCAAAATTACATGGTAAATGTTTGAGTCGCAGTTCGATTTAGATGTTCTTTTAAATGAGAATATTTTTACATTAGAAATCTTTTTATATAAAGTATATATATTTTCCTAAAATATATTTTTAACCAAGTATATGTTAAAACAAAGAATATTTGTAAAAGAAAGAATTCGTAATATAAAGCATACCTTTCATTTAGAGTCTTTATATAAAGAATATTTTTACGACTATTTTAAAATATGTTTTTAAAAGATTACTAGCATTTGCAATTATATTTTTGTGATTATAAATAAATTGAGATGTGAAGTGGATTTATCGTGGACGATGTTTTAAACGACATTTGTCCATTAATCCAATTTACATTGAAAATTATTATTTGTAATTTATAAATCTATTTTATATATTTAAAAAGGGCATTTTCTAAAAGTCAAGTTTTTCAATTTAATATATTAAATTGGAATTAAGTGGAAATTCGATTGGTAACAATCGAAATGGGCTTCTGTAAAAGAAGACCGATATTATATATGGAATTTAAGAGGCTTTGCCGTTATTCCATTTATATTATTAGTCTGATACAGAAATCTATATCGATTATGTATTGATTTGATTTCTATGGAATTCCATATTTCGGAAATGGATTTATAGATTTTATTTTCAGAATTTTATCTTTAATAAAATTAATGAGAATCTTTTAAAACGAATATCTTATTAAAAGAATATTCTGAGTTGGAATGTGGCGTACTGTGTGATTTCCAATATTTGCTTTTTAATCCCAAATTACGCGATTTATTCAGAAAGACCGGGTTTAACCCATTCTGAATAATCATCACGACGATCAAGAGTCGAAGATGAAGATGGTGATTGAAGACCGAAGGTTTTCACATCGTTGGGATGATGATGATTGGTATCTTGAATTGGGATTGGCCTTCCAAGGCAAGGTATTTGGTAATGATCGTCCAAACGCATTTGGAGATCGACGGACACGTTGTTTCGCTCAGACCCAGAGCTGACTTGTAAATGGATTGCATGTCTGACATTGTATTCCTTTCTACTGTATTTGTTGAATGCTACTGATTATATATTTCTGTTTGGTGGTGAAGAATTTATTCTTTACTTATCACCCTTCTCTAAGACGTATGAGCTTAGAGGTTATATGTATATTGGTAGATGATCAATAATATGGTAGGGTCTGACAATGTGACATGCTAAGATGCAAATGATCAAGGCTTTGTTGAAAAGCAGGCCTTGTGGTTGATGACCAAAGCATAGCTTGTTTAGGCATAGCTTTGTGTATAGCATGACTTCGCGAGCCTCACACCCCGGTATGAGTCAAAAACGGGATTAGGACTACAGGGAGTGCACACGTTTCTTTCAGCTAGTGGTGTTTGGGCTTTATAACGGCCCGACATTTTACTTATGTGGATTTTGGATTGAGGTACATAGGGTTTTTATAGGCCGGAAGTGGTCATACTATAGGTTCATAGGAACCGGGAAACGTGTGTTCAAGCATAATTAATCCACTACCGTTAGGTGGGGACCGGCCCTGAAGATCCAAGGGTTCTCTGCGGGGGATCCTAAGGCATTTGTTAGAGTGTCTCGAATCGGAAGAGGACGATCCCTAGCCTCGATTTCATGACAGAAAACCAATTTCCAATACGACACCACGGTTTTGATTGTAAACTTATATATGGCGACATAATAGGATGGGGTACTATGCCGTCTACGATTAATACATTCATATTGAAATGTTTTAAATATATATACACACTAATAATAATATCGTTTTTACGTATCAAGCATCTTTTGACCATTATAAGGTAAAACCCTATCCTCTGGTGTGCGTTGCATTGTGTAATGGGACCTGGGTCTTATAATGGTTTCATTTTTCTAAAAAGCATTATGTTATTTGACGATTTACTTTAATTATGCATTGGCAATCCAATGGAGTAAACGCGTTCCGCGTTAGCGGGGTGGTCCCGTGATTAGCCTACTTATTAGATAGGTTAAGTTAAGAATTCTTACACCAGTCCCACGACTGACCTGTAGTTTGTTTCACTTTGCAAACTCGGGTGCCCTCTTTCCACACGGGCAGTCGAGTAGCTTTTTGCAGATATAGTTAAGCATGATCCTAGATTGAAGTCTGAAGCTGGGTCCAGAATATTGATGGCCTTCCGCTGAGATTAGTTCCGCTGCAATGTATTTAATTTATTGTAAATGTATCTTCCGCTGTATTATTTATCAATGTACTCTGATATATTCTGTACTCTGATGAAACATTTATTATTGATGTTATAAAAGTCTGTGTTGTTGTCCTGATGTGTTGTATGCCCAAAGTTAACGTACGCGGGTTTTGAACGGTCTTAATCGATCTTACGATCGATTTGGGGTCGGGCGAAATCTGGGTCGTTACAGCCGGTATCAGAGCTCTGGTTAGCTCAAATCTTTGAGGTACAACTCATTAGAACTAAACAGAAGACTCATCAGAGGTTGGATTAGTAATATCCAATAACAATACTCATTAGAGATAGGATCAACATTATCCTAGAATGAGAATACTCATTAGAGATGGGGTTAGCAACGCCCTAGAATTAGTCAGAGTGAAGAAGAAATTCATAATTAACGTACTTATTATTATTATATATAGTTCGATTTTAGAAAATATGATTTTTGAATATATAAAAGTTATATATTTTTGAAAATTTAATCAACTAATTGATTGATGATTGTGTTGTGTGAATATGAATTCAGCTAATAAAACTATTAAACAATTAAAGAATAAAAATTAATTTAGTTAAATAAACAACTTTAGCTTCATTTCCTTTTCGAGGACGAAAAGATTTTAAGTGGGGGAGATTGTAACAACCCGCAAATTCTGAACCAATTTAAAAATTTTATTTTAGAAAATTTTAAATAATTTTGAGGTTATAATATAATTTATTATTAATAATAATGGCTAGAATTTATTTTTGTCGAAGTTAGAATGAATAAATTTAATTTTAAATATAAATGGAGTTAGAAATGGGGCGGTAGTTTGAAAATTTGATTTTGAACTTTAACTGAATGTACATGACTCAAAATAAATCAGAATTGAGCGAAACCAGAAATATTTAAATTTGTTTAATCATATCTTTCTAATGTATCTGAAAAATTGAAATTTCATAGCGGAAATCAAAAGTTATGGCCAATTCAATTTTTAGAAAGGTCGCTGTAGAATTTATATATATATTATATAGGGCCCGAAAGGCTACTTTTAACATATGAAGGAATTTCGACTCGAAACCACTTCCATTGAGTTCGGAATGACGTTTCCGCATTGAAAAACAGTAAACACTAATATATTTTGAGTTTTGGAATTTATTTGTTTAAAAATGTATTTTTAATATTAAATATATTGGCCTTGAAAATAGTCATTTTTCAAACGACCTCTGTTTTCGACGAAACCACTTTTGTTGGAGCCGAAATGTCAAATTATTGCTAGGTTTCAATTTTCAGAATTTTTCGAATTAATATGTGAGCGTGGCAAAAGAAAATGTGTTTTGACTATTTCAGTTAAATTTAAATGCCTTAAAAATAGTCATTTTTCAAATAGTCTCAGAATTCAACGAAATTAGTCTCGTTAGAACCGTATCGTCATAAGAAAGCTAAAAATATTTTTTTTAGAATTTTTAGAGGTCGTATGTGGCCCCGACATATTTTAATGTACGGTCAATATTTAAATAATTAATTTTTAATGCAATTTTAAATAAAAATCATACAGATTACGGAATTGGGCCACGGGACCTATCCCATTGCGTTCAAAAGGTGTCAAAACCTTAAGAACGACAGTAAGCAGGCCCAAATCAGAGAAAGTCCGAAAATCCATCTTTTAAGCACGATTTTCGAGATTTAATATAAAAATATTCAGGCCGAAACCCTAATTTGACATGGCAGCTGCCACCTAAACCGAAAGCCAGAATTTCTCCAATTTCAAACGCTCATAACTTTTGATCCGCTCAACGAAAATCGACAAACTTGGTACCAAATCGAAGCTCTCGGTGAGATCTTTCAATCCATACGGTCAAGATCGGGTTTTGGTTCACGGATTTCACGAATTCTAGGCTGAAACGCGGCGGGTTTGGGTTCGATTTGCGAGGCAAGGAGGAGGTCGAGTTCGATGGGGTTTCGGCCGAAGGTGGAGCTCGGCTAGGGCTTCGAAGTAGCGGGGTCTGATCGGCGGTCGGTGGCTCGGAGGGTGGCGCGCGCAGAAGGAGCGGACGTGATATTTGGGTTCGGCCGATAATAGAGGGAACGTGGTAACGAAGGAGAAAGAAGTATATTTTATTATTATTTTATTTGTTTAATATTTAATTTATGCAATCTTTAAAAATCAATATCTCTTTCATACGAGGTCCGATTGACGAACCGTAAGTTGCGTTGGACTCGTCTTTCCGAGATCTTCGCGATGGCGCAGACCAGAACTGATTCTGAAACAGTCGAATTTTCAGCAAAAATCAATGTGAGAATTCTAATTTTATTTATTTAATTAATTATTAATTATTTTCTCGTGTTAAAAATGATTGTATTATCATGCTAATTCAGATCTGAAATGTCTGTGTTGTTTGAATTGTTGCTTGTTGTATGTTTTGTTGTTCATAATATGCTAAATCCGCATTGGAATTTTACATATTTTTGAATTTATTTGCAGTTAGAGATTAGATCTAAAATTTGATCTAAATCATATTATATTCATATTTAAATCATACTTATTTCAGATCCAGTTGTAAAAATTTATTTTATGTTATTAAAACATAATTCTTATTTTTCTGAAATGAACAATAGAATTGCAACAACAAATAAAAACTCATTTTTATTTGTTGATATAACAAAAGAAATTGAACGACAAATAAAACATTATTTTTATTTGTTTATATTACAACGGAGACTAGTTAACAAATAAAATCTTATTTTATTTGTTTACTTTTCAACAGAATTTGGATGTCGAATAAAATATTATTTTTGTTGTTTATTTACAATAGAACTTGAACAACGAAAAAAAATGATTACATTTTTAATGTGAATTTATTTTCATTAAAAAGAATGAATAAAAAAATGTATTTTTAATGAGAATTTGTTTACATTAAAAAGAAGGATTAAAAGAACATATTCTTAATGTGAGTTTGTTACATTAAGAAGAGTGGATTAAAAAGCATATATTTTTAATATGGAATAGTTTCATTAAAAAGAATAAAATTAAAAGATTACATTTTTATGTAATCTTAGAATTGAAATTAAAGATTAGATTTTTATTGTCTACTGTTTTCAATAACAGGGATTGAAATAAAGGTCATATTTTATTTGTCACTTTGATTTCAATAAAAGTTGTAACATTTAAAAATCTCACAAATGTGAATATACATTAAAAATAAACTTGTTCTTTTATTTGCATTTACCAATGCAAATATACATTAAAAATAAACTTGTTCTTTTATTTGTATTTACTGATACAAAGATATATAAAATATATATTTAAAGATACAAAGATATAGAAAATTTGTTCTTTTATTTGCATTCACCAATGCAAATATATTTTGAAAATAAAATTTATTCCTTTATTTACATTCACAAATGTAGATATACATTGAAATAAAATTTATCCTTTTATTTATATTCACAAATGTAAATATATGTTGAAATCCGAGTTTATCCTTTTATTTACATTCACCAATGTATAAATGCATTGAAATTAAAATTTGTTCTTTTATTTGCACTCATTAATGCAAATATATCTTGAAAAGAAAAGTTGTTCTTTTATTTGCATTCGCGAATGCAAACAATACATGAAAATAGAAAAAAATTATATTTTTGTTTGCATTCTACAATGCAAACGAAACATAGAAAATAGAAAATACATTTTTATTTGTATTCTATCATGCAAATAAAACAAGTAGATAAAAATTACATTTTTTTTGTTTGCAACTTTAGCTACAAACAAGAAAATAAAAATTTCATTTTTGTTTGCAAATTTAGATGCAAACAAATTTATATAAAAACAATAGTTACATTTTTTTGTCGCATGATTTTAAAATGCGAACAAAACATTAAAATAAAGATTACATTTTTATTTATTTATTTACTTCACTTGATGTAAATAAACATAAAATAAGGAGTTGTTCTTTTATTTACATTTCTTGATGTAAATAAAACTAGAAATTAAATATTACATTTTTATTTGCATTACTCAATGCAAATAAAACATGAGAATAAAAGATACATTTTCATTTGCAATCCTTAATGCAAATAAATTATGAAATGAAAAGTTATAATTTTTATTTACATTCCTCGATGTAAATAAAAATCAAATTAAAAAGTTGAATCTTTATTTGCATTTTTATTGCAAATAAAGAATGAAATGAATAGTTATATTTTTGTTATTATTTGTATTCCCTATTACAAATGGAATTAAAGATTATATTCTTCTTCCCACTTATTTACAATGAAAGGAATTGAAATAAAGATTATATTTTTATCGCCATTTTAGATGCGATAAAAGAATAGAAATAAAGATTACATTTTGATTGACATTTTACATGCGATAAAAAGGACAGAAATAAAAGAGGCGTTTTTATCGTCGTGTGATATATTGTGTATTACACTGCCATAGACAAGTTACCCGACTTGTGTATGTGATTGGGACGATAATTTTTCACACATCGCCCAAGTGCACAAATTAGTTTATTATTTGTTTGTTGGTTGAAACCCCACACGGGTGTTGGGATGAAAGTTAACATACATTAATCCCAATATTTAGTTGTATGTTGGTCATTAGATCGACAGGCTGGGATGAGCGTTATTATTTAATTTTAACGCTTACGCAGTGGAATTTACACTTTGGATGTAGATGGATGATTTTACTATTATCGTCATATACATGATGTGTGTGAAATCCATGTAACCCAAAATTACATGGTAAATGTTTGAGTCCCAGTTCGATTTAGATGTTCTTTTAAATGAGAATATTTTTACATTAGAAATCTTTTTATATAATGTATATATATTTTCCTAAAATATATTTTTAACCAAGTATATGTTAAAACAAAGAATATTTGTAAAAGAAAGAATTCGTAATATAAAGCATACCTTTCATTTAGAGTCTTTATATAAAGAATTTTTTACGATTATTTTAAAATATGTTTTTAAAAGATTACTAGCATTTGCAATTATATTTTTTGTGATTATAAATAAATTGAGATGTGAAGTGGATTTATCGTGGACGATGTTTTAAATGACATTTGTCCTTTAATCCAATTTACATTGAAAATTACTATTTGGAATTTATAAATCTATTTTATAGATTTAAAAAGGGCGTTTTCTAAAAGTCAAGTTTTTCAATTTAATATATTAAATTGGAATTAAGTGGAAATTCGATTGGTAACAATCGAAATGGGCTTCTGTAGAAGAAGACCGATATTATATATGGAATTTAAGAGGCTTTGCCGTTATTCCATTTATATTATTAGTCTGATACAGAAATCTATATCGATTATGTATTGATTTGATTTCTGTGGAATTCCATATTTCGGAAATGGATTTATAGATTTTATTTTCAGAATTTTATCTTTGATAAAATTAATGAGAATCTTTTAAAACGAATATCTTATTAAAAGAATATTCTGAGTTGGAATGTGGCGTACTGTGTGATTTTCCAATATTTGCTTTTTAATCCCAAATTACGCGAGTTATTCAGAAAAACCGGGTTTAACCCATTCTGAATAATCATCACGACGATCAAGAGTCGGAGATGAAGACGGTGATTGAAGACCGAAGGTTTTCACATCGTTGGGATGATAATGACTGGTATCTTGAATTGGGATTGGCCTTCCAAGGCAAGGTATTTGGTAATGATCGTCCAAACGCATTTGGAGATCGACGGACACGTTGTTTCACTCAGACCCAGAGCGGACTTGTAAATGGATTGCGTGTTTGACATTATTTCCTTTCTACTGCATTTGTTGAACGCTACTGATTATATGTTTCTATTTGGTGGTGAAGAATTTATTCTTTACTTATCACCCTTCTCTAAGACGTATGAGCTTAGAGGTTATATGTATATTGGTAGATGATCAATAATATGGTAGGGTCTGACAATGTGACATGCTAAGATGCAAATGATCAAGGCTTTGTTGAAAAGCAGGCCTTGTGGTTGATGACCAAAGCATAGCCTGTTTAGGCATAGCTTTTTGTATAGCATGACTTCGCGAGCCTCATACCCCGGTATGAGTCAAAAACGGGATTAGGACTGCAGGGAGTGCACACGTTTCTTTCTAGCTAGTGGTGTTTGGGCTTTAACACGGCCCGACATTTTACTTATGTGGATTTTGGATTGAGGTACCTCGGGTTTTTATAGGCCGGAAGTGGTCATACTATAGGTTCATAGGAACCGGGAAACGTGTGTTCAGGCATAATTAATCCACTACCATTAGGTGGGGACTGGCCCTGAAGATCCAAGGGTTCACTGCGGGGGATCCTGAGTCATTTGCTAGAGTGTCTCGAATCGGAAGAGGACGATCCCTAGCCTCGATTTCATGATAGAAAACCAATTTCCAATACGACACCACGGTTTTGATTGTAAACTTATATATGCCGACATAGTAGGATGGGGTACTATGCCGTCTACGATTAATACATTTATATTGAAATGTTTTAAATATATATACACACTAATAATAATATCGTTTTTACGTACCAAGCATCTTTTGTCCATTATAAGGTAAAACCCTATCCTCTGGTGTGCGTTGCATTGTGTGATGGGACCTGGGTCTTATAATGGTTTCATTTTTCTAAAAAGCATTATGTTATTTGACGATTTACTTTAATTATGCACTGGCAATCCAGTGGAGTAAACCCGTTCCGCGTTAGCGGCGTGGTCCTGTGATTAGCCTACTTATTAGATAGGTTAAGTTAAGAATTCTCACACCAGTCCCATGACTGACCTGTAGTTTGTTTCACTTTGCAAACTCGGGTGCCCTCTTTCCACACGGGCAGTCGAGTAGCTTTTTGCAGATATAGTTAAGCAGGATCCTGGATTGAAGTCTGAAGCTGGGTCCAGAATATTGATGGCCTTCCACTGAGATTAGATCCGCTGCAATGTATTTAATGTATTGTAAATGTATCTTCCGCTGTATTATTTATCAATGTACTATGATATGTTCTGTACTCTGATGTAACATTTATTATTGATGTTATAAAAGTCTGTGTTGTTGTCCTGATGTGTTGTATGCCCAAAGTTAACGTACGCGGGTTTTGAACGGTCTTAATCGATCTTGCGATCGATTTGGGGTCGGGCGAAATCTGGGTCGTTACAGTTTTGTTTTTAGATTTGAGTTTATCAACAGATTTAGTGAAATCAATACACATATAAACCAAATCTTCGTATGAGAAATTTTCAGCTTCAGCATCTGTTGATTCTCCAACGTTTGATTTATCTGTTTCACCTTTTAAGCATAGATCTGAATCTGAGTTGACATTCTGGGGTTTTGAGCAACTCCTGTCAATTTGCCCATACTTTGTATTGAGAGTATTCCAGATCTCCTGTGCAGTCAAACAATGAGAGATAAGTTTAAATTGATCAATACTGAGACAAGAATAAATAATGTCCGTAGCACGAGTATTGATAACAATATTCCTTTTATCTAATAAATCTACTCCATTAATAATAATATTCCAATATTTAATATGAACATATTTTATATAAAGTTTCATCTTTATTTTTCAATTTAAAAAATTTGTTCCATTAAAATTTTTGGAATATTACTGGACTGACTCTCACAAGGCTGACAACTAGGATGACCCATGACTCTAGAGTTAAAGAAAATACCTGCTCTGATACCACTTGTTGGATCTAGATTAACCCTAGAGGAGGGTGAATAGGGTTAATTACAATGTTTCATTGAATTAAAAATCTGACGGGATATTAAATAATAAATAGATCACAGAATGCAGTAGAAATAAAAATACAGAAAGTAAATAACACACAGAGATACCCAGCTTCGGCAAAACCCTACCTACTGTTGCATTCCTAAGGTTTCTACTAGGTAAAAAAAAAGATCCTGCATACAAGACCATGTACACTCGCGAACCCCTCGCTCCTGTTCTAATCCTATGCTCAAAACCGTAGACTGGTCTAATCACCTAGATCAGATTTTCCCTAGATTTACAGACTCTAGTAAACTGCCAGGTAAAACCTTAACTGGATTTCCTAGTATTTTACAGACACTAGAAACTGTTCGAATACAAATTGAATTCAAAAACAAAAACAAAATAATAAAATCTAAAAACAAAGAGAACCCCTTTTTAACAACCAAGAACTAGGCTTAGCCCATGTAGAATATGCCAGCCCCATTTCATTTGTTATTTCCAAATATGGTCGGTCTCTCTGGTTTGTTAATGGCCATCAAGATAAAAAATTAGGGTTTTCCCTTTTTGCTCCCAATCGAAGATTCAACTCGTTCATTTGATGCTTTCGATGCTTTGAATCAGACGTGTTCCTCTTCGTCTTCAATTGAAAACACTGATGGCTTGCGATCGAAACCCTAGAAGCTGTAAGCTCTCTAAATTTTGAACTTTGGCTGCTTGAATTGATTTTGTCGGTTTTCGATACTTCCTGTGATGAATTGGTGTGAATTTATAGGGTAATTTGAAACCCTAAAAACCTCTGGTTTCACGTGAGTGGCTCAGTTTGATTGCTGCGTTTTCCCCTTTTGATTTGTCTTGAATTCGTTGATTGAAATGAGTCTGGTTTAATTCAATTTCATCATGTGATTGCTGGAATTTGTTGTTCTGAATAAGTCGAATGGCCCCTTTGAATTTAAAACTCTTTGCTTGATCGGATTTTATTAAAAAATGGTAATTCTGGAAAAGGAATAGTTTGAATTCTCAAAACATATTAAAAGAAGAATTCCTTATATGAATTCGAATAGAACTGTATGATAATCTAAACAGGAAACTAATTTATGGGAAAGATAATTACTGCCTCCTGAAAATGAATTTAAAGCCTTTCCTATAATTTGGATTGCTAATCTTCCTGGAATCAATTAAAAAAAATCTATCATAGATTCTCTGAACTGATTTCTAGAAAGTTTTCTTGCCTTGCTATGTATATATATAGAAAACTGAATTTCCAAAAGATGTGATTTCAATTTCTTGCCATCTTTTTAACTTGTTCCTATCCGAAACAGATTGCAAAGATTTTTTGCATAATTTCTGTAAACATTTCTTTCCAAAATAGATCCTTCAAAGAAAACTGGAAAGGCTTAAATTGTAAATCATGTATTTGCGGACTCCTTTTTGCATCCTTGTCCATTTATGCTTAGTTGTGTATACATTGACATAAGCACACTCCATTATATCACTGAGTTGCACATGTCTATGAAATAACTTTGTTGCACTTGAATATGAAATTGTACACTTCCATTTGGTTTGACTTGGCTCGACCTTGAAGCATTCATGTGTATTTCTGGAATCAGTGTGGAATTTGACTACTGGCTTGTACATGTCATGCATATTCATTTGTTGTCTTGAGCACTTCAGTTCCATTTACTTCATATTTGTAAGATGTTGCTTGTACACTTTTATGTACAAAAGTCTAAGCTGACCTTCATTGCAACTGCCATCACCAATTACATGAGTATGCTGTTTAATTTTCAACTTCCATGCATGAGCTCCAATTGCCGTGTGCACTGTGTAACTTGAACCTGCATCATGAACCTGAGAAAGCATGAAAATCCAGAAACAATTTTGTGGATTTATGCTTGTACACCATTCTCCATTCATGTGACTGCTCTGTCTCCTTGTGTATTATATCATGTATGTTCACACATGTGTTTCCCCTGACTTGGGACATATTGAGATGCACTAAAAAAACTCGACCATTTGACTGTTTGAACACTGCCTTGAACTTTGCTGATTTTTTCTCCTTCCTCGTGCATTTGGTACATTGCATAACTTTTAAACTGTCTTGACTAGTTGAGCGCTTATAACTTGAATATACTTGAACCAGTTTTGCTTTCCTGCATGTGTTTATGGTGTATTTGCGTGTTTGAAATACTGGGCTGAAGCGTGCTTCGATCATGTTGCTGATGTGTTCTTGCTGCATTTAAAAATGCTTGGATTTGCTTTGTTTTTTGGGCTAAAGTTTGTTTGCTCGACCACTTGAGATATGCTTTCACTTGTCATGTTGTTTTGAATTCATTGATGTTTTTAGGTTGCCTCGACCATATTGATTATTGTTGCACTTAGTCGACTTGGTCCACGTGGCGACTCCTCAGTTGCGTACTAGATTGCCGAGGCAGTGCACGTGTGTATATTTATACACTTGTGTATATGCAGCCATTAGATAAAATTTCTTGTCCTTGTGCTATACATATACAGACTGACTAGACACAGATGAATCAGATCAAGACATGAAAAATGATGAGAAACACACCAAAAATCTGAGGCAAATAAAATTTATATTAACATGTATTTTGAAAATTATTTCTATTCCATATACTGTGTGTATGTTTCTGTATATGATAGTGTAACAACCCGTAAAATGCGAGCCAGTTTGAAATTTTTATTTTGGCAATTTTAGCGAATTTTGATTATTTAAAATGAATTATTTTAAATAATATCGACGAGAAATTTATTTTGAATATAATTCGAACGTATATATTATATACGTCGTCGTTAGAATATATAATAATTATATATAATTATAAAAGGAATAGAAAATGGCGCGGTAGTTCGATAATTCGATTTCAAACTTCAATTGAATGTACCGGGTGCAAAACAATCCGGATTTTAGTGAAACCAAAAATAATGGAATCTAATTGATAATATCTTTCCAACGAATCCGAAAAATCGAAATTTCATGACAAGAATCAAAAGATATGTCCAGTTGAAAATTAGAAATAGTCGCTGTGGAATTTATATATATTTTAATATAATATATAGCCCTTAAAAATAGCCATTTTGCAAACGACCTCGGATTTCGACGAAACCAGTTTTGTTGGGTCCGGGATGTAAAGTTATTGCTAGGTTTCAAATTTCATAATTTTTCGAATCAATATGTGAGCGTGGCAAAGGAAAACGCGTTTGACCGGTTTCAGTTGATTTTAATCGACTGGAAATTGGCCATTTTTCAAACGGTCTCAGAATTCGACGAAATTAGTTCTGTTAGGACCGTATCGTCAATACGAAGCTAGAAAATATTTTTCTGTAATTTTCCGAGTTAGTATGTGACCCCGGTAATTCGAAAAATACGTTTAAAATTCAATATAGTGATTTAAATGTAAATTCAACGGAAACTGATCGAAACGGTCGAATCAGCTTACGATACATATCCCATTGTGTTCGGAATGGGGGTATTTGGCTAGGGGCGACATTCGTTGGGTTTGATGTGGAGTTCGTATCGATAATTATACATTTTTGATATGAAGAGAAGAAAATTTAATAAATAAAATAATATAAATATATAAATATATATATTCATTCCCTCCCCTTTTCCCTCATTCTGGTCAACGCCTAATTACTAAAGGAAAAACCCGACATCATCAGTCGTCCCTCCCCCTTCAACGCGCCGCTCTGACCAAAGCTCCTCCAGCCACCGCCGGTGACGATGGCCACGCCCCCGCTTCCCTCCTCCGCCCTCCTTCCCCTCTTCTCTTCCACCGACGAACGCCCCAAATCCCCAATCGGAGTCCTCCCTCCGTCGCACAAATCCGCCACCTACTGGAGGAGCGCAGCCACCGTAGGTCATCCCCTGCCGCCGACATCGACACCCCCCCCCCCTCTCCTTCGCAACAAGGTAAGTATTTTTATTTTGTTTTTATATATATATATATATATTTTTTTTTCTTTTTCTTTTCTGAATACAGATTCTGATTTTTATGTAAAAATATAAACTGATTTTTTTATAAAAAAATAAAACTGATTTCGTTTCAAAAATATAAACTGATTTGTTTTAAGGAAAAAAATAAAACTGATTTCGTTTTAAAAATATAAACTGATTTGTTTTAAGGAAAAAAATAAAACTGATTTCGTTTTAAAAATATAAACTGATTTGTTTTAAGGAAAAAAATAAAACTGATTTCGTTTTAAAAATATAAACTGATTTGTTTTAAGAAAAAAGAAATAAAAACTGATTTGTTTTAAAAATGGTTTAAATTTTAAAAAGAAAAGGTTTAAACTTGAAAGGTAAAAGAGTTAAACTTTAAAAAGTAAGAGAAAAGATTTGAACTTTGAAATAAAAATTCGATTTTTATATATTGAACTTTGAAATAAAAATTCGATTTTTATATATTGAACTTTGAAATAAAAATTCGATTTTTATATATTGAACTTTGAAATAAAAATTCGATTTTTATATATTGAACTTTGAAATAAAAATTCGATTTTTATATATTGAACTTTGAAATAAAAATTCGATTTTTATATATTGAACTTTGAAATAAAAATTCGATTTTTATATATTGAACTTTGAAATAAAAATTCGATTTTTATATATTGAACTTCGAACTAAAAATATGATTTTTATATATTGAATAGCGATGTAAAAAATTCGATTTTTACATATGTAGTGAAAGCAACAACGAAGGTGACAAAAAGGGCGAAAAGACGAAGACTTCTGCAAAGGAAGAGCCGTGGAGCTAGGATAGCTATAAGTGAGAATTTCTCACCTTTCAATTTAATTTTTCTAGTTATATATATATACTAGGATGCAGACGGTGCTTAGTAGCACCCGACACAATCGTCCACAGACCATGGACTTGTTTGTTTGACTGTTTGGTGATTGATTGCGATATTGGTTTGAATGTGGTTTGTGGTGTGAAAAATCGAATCGATAAATTGGTTAGGATTAGACGTGCGCCGTTATAAGGCGAAGGAGTAAGGCTAGGTTAGACCCTTACTCCAAATTTTGTGGTTTGCATAACGAAAGTGAATTTGATTGATATGTGAATGGCGTGGGCCTTCACTAGACCGGGGACAAGGCTAGGCCTTATCCCGTTTTTAGTATCGTGCCGTTATGCCGCCGAAATTTTCTAAAATATGTTAGAAAAATAAAAATATCATTTTATTGAATAAATGAATTGAATAGAAATTCATAGGTTGAAATAAAATGTTTTATCGTTAAAAATATAATTTTTAACGTGAATATGAAAATAGTGAAGTGAATAAATAAATATTCATTTACAAACCAGACGGTTTGTTTATGAACACTTATTTGAATGACATTGATTGGGACGATAAATTTTACACATCGCCCAACTGCACAACTAGAATCTGTGTTTGATTGTTTGAAACCCCACACGGGTGTTGGGATGAAATATGAAGTTCACTCATCCTGATTGATTAAATATGTCGATCGATTGATTGACAGGCTGTTATAAGCGTTAGATATCTTTATTTGATGCTTATACAGTGTAGTGCACTTTGGTTGATGGTTGATTATTTTTCAATGCTATTATACATGTGTTGTATGAAAATCCATATAATTAACTTTATATGGTAATTGTTTGGGCCTCATTCCAGTTTTAAAATAGAAATATTTGAAATAGAAATATTCGAAATGGAATATTTGAAAATATCAATATATGAAGCCGTGTTGATTAGATTGACGCCATTTTGACGTGAACGATATTTATATCGATTTTATTCATTTTAAAATGAATATTGAAAAGTGATTTCGAAATCGAATATTTCGAAATGAATTGAATTGAAAACGATTTCGAAATGAATTGAATTGAAAACGAATTCAAAATGAATTGAAAACGATTTCGAAATGAATTGAATTGAAAACGAATTCAAAATGAATTGAAAACGGTTTCGAAATGAATTGAATTGAAAACGATTTCGAAATGAATTGAATTGAAAACGAATTCAAAATGAATTGAAAACGATTTCGAAATGAATTGAATTGAAAACGAATTCAAAATGAATTGAAAACGATTTCGAAATGAATTGAATTGAAAACGAATTCAAAATGAATTGAAAACGGTTTCGAAATGAATTGAATTGAAAACGATTTCGAAATGAATTGAATTGAAAACGAATTCAAAATGAATTGAAAACGATTTCGAAATGAATTGAATTGAAAACGATTTCGAAATGAATTGAATTGAAAACGATTTCGAAATGAATTGAATTGAAAACGATTTCGAAATGAATTGAATTGAAAACGATTTCGAAATGAATTGAATTGAAAACGATTTCGAAATGAATTGAATTGAAAACGATTTCGAAAAGAATTGAATTGAAAACGAATTCAAAATGAATTGAAAACGATTTCGAAATGAATTGAATTGAAAACGATTTCGAAATGAATTGAATTGAAAACGATTTCGAAATGAATTGAATTGAAAACGATTTCGAAATGAATTGAATTGAAAACGATTTCGAAAAGAATTGAATTGAAAACGAATTGAAATGGATTCAAATTGAATTGAAATTTGAATTGAATAGAAATGAATTTTGAAACGAATTTATAAAGAAGAATTCAATTTTGATTTGAATTGAAAAGGAGGTTGAAATTGCTTTTGAAACGAATTTAAAACTATTTATATAATTCGTTTTAAATAGAAATCGACGAAGTATATATTATATATATTATATATATAATATAATGGCCTGAATAGAACGCGCCGCGCCGCGGCAGTTCGCGAATTTCGACCATTTATTTCAAACGGACATTACGGGAGATCCGACCGTCGGATTCTCCTAAAACCGGAACCGTTGGGTTCGTATCGAAAAGAGCTTTCTAATGAATGTTAGAAATTTGAAATCTAACGGTTGGATTTGGAGATACGTCCAAATCAAATTCGAAAAAGGTCGCTGTAAGTGCAGTTCGATGGCCGTTGTTGGAAATCGACTGTACGGGCCTTGATAAAATTATTAAAAATAGTAATAATTTGTGTAAAATCATAAGAAATGATTTGTGAAAGTTTGGGATGAAAAACTCCATATTTGAAAAGATAAAAATAGATTTTTATCGAAATGAACTAGTTTTGAACTAGAATTATAATTCTATTTATTTTTAAATAAATAAATTGAATTTGAAAAGGGTTTTGAAAATAACCAAAATTTCCAATGATTGCATTGGGGTGGATTTGAATCGAAATTGTCTTCGGAATATTTCGATGTTGGAATTCGTGATTATACAGGTGTGGTTATGGAAATTTGAAAGATATATATTTATATCGTTATTTCCAATACGACATTTGTTAGTCGTAGAATTCGATATTGAATATAAGCCGATATATTTTCTATTCAGAGCCTTGTATTGAGTATCGAATGTGATTTGGGTTTGTCGTGAATGGTGTCTTCACTAACACTGTTCTTGAACCCAGTTGAGAAAAGATTAAATCTTTTTATTTAGATTTAATGAAGTGTACCAATTAAATGATATTTAATTGGAATTGAATGGATATTGATTTTTGGGTTTATCGTGAACAGTGTTTTAAATAACACTTGTTCTTTAACCCGATAATTAATGGGATGTGACTTTGGGTTTATCGTGAACCGTGTTTTAAATGACACTGATTCTTTAACCCAGTCACAGATTAAAACTAAGTGGAGTTTTAATGAATCTTTAATTAGATTGAAAAGATCGAGAATGGAGTATCACCAGTTTTGCTCCAGGCGATAGTTAAATCTTTAATTAGATTTGAACGTGAAATTTAGAAACTAACTGTCGGTTAGCTAAGTAGAATGGTTTTCTGGATATTGATCTGATGTTGGTTTCGGCCTTCGGGGTTAATATTTGGGGAATTATTCTCTTGATTAATTTACGGTTAGTGACTAATGAATTGGAATGAGGCGTATGTTGTGTTTGTGTAACACTTATTTAAAATATACGCGAGTTATTCGGAAAGACCGGGTTCATCCCATTCTGAATAACTGATACGACGATAAGTCGAAGATGAAGACGATGGTCGAAGACCGGAGGTTTTCACGTCGTTTGGGTAATTACTGATGATCTTGATTGGGCTGTACACCCAAGAAGATGGAAACAGTTAGTGATCGTCCAGACGTACTTGGAGATCGATGGATATGCGAGGTACTAGGTGCCTCCGGTTTCGTTCAGACCCAGAACGGACTTGTAAATGGACTGTGTGTCTGACATTGGATTTTAGTCCGTGTGATTGATCTCTATTAAATATATATCTGTTTGGCGGCGGAGAATTTATTCTCTTGCTTAACGCCCTTCTCTGAGACGTACGAGCTCAGGGGTTATATATTGATGGATATCAATCGCATGGAGTGAATTGCCTGTGTGGCATGCTTAAGTGGCAAATGATCAAGGCTTCTGTTGAAAAGCAAAGTCTTGTGGTTGATGATCGAAGCACGGCCTTCGTGGCGTAGCTTTGTGTAACGTTGATTCGCGAGTATCACACCCGGTATGAATCAAAAACGGGAGACGGACCTCAGGGAGGGCCTACGTTTCCTCCTAGCTAAAAGTGGCGTCAGTGGTTTTACACGCCCTGACGAGTTTGACTTATGTTGTTGTTGCTGTTGCGAGGCGCCTCGGATTGATCGGTCGTTCTCGAACCGATGGAGTCATTTAGTTGGCTCGCTTACGCCCCAAAGGGCGGCGAAACGTAGTGCTCAGGTATAATAATCCACATCGGTGGACCGGCCCTGTCGCTCCAAGGCTTGCCTGCGCGCTTGCCTGAGACTCGGGCTAGGCAGTCTCGAATCATTGAGGATCTTGCCCCTAGCCTCGGTTCATACCATAAATGATAACCCAATTTCCAAATACAACATTTGCGGTTTTGATTGTAAACTTATATATGGCGACATAGTGTTATGGGCCGTTCATGCCGCCTATGATTGATACTTATGATTTGAAGTGTTTTATACACTATGCACTTATTATAGTATCAAATGATTTGTTTTTAAATCGTATCAAGCATTCTTTGGCTGTTATAAGGGAAAACCCTATCCCCCGGCTTGCGTTGCATTGTGTGATGGGACCTGGGTCTTATAACAGCTTCATCTTTCTTTATTTAGCATTGCGCTGTTTGTTTTATGCACTGGTATTCTTGGGAGGAAACCCGTTCCGTGTTATACGGCGTGGTCCCTTGATTTACCTAATGATTTAAAATAAAGATTAATAACTGTTTTAGTTCTCACACCAGTCACATGACTGACCTGGAGTTTATTGTTTTAACCTAAACTCTGGGTGCCCTTATTTCGACACGGGCAGCTAGTAGTTTTGGTTTTGCAGATTTATATTCACAGGATCCTGGTTTACAGCTGGAACGATATCCGGAAAGCTTTGTATCCGTATATCTCTTCTAGTTGTGTATTGTATTATTTTCCGCTGCTATGTATTTAAATGTAATTTAAATCTCTGATATTTCTGTGTAATATTCATTTATACTCTGTATATTCTTGTAATCTGATGCATTGTTGTTATATACAATGAAATGTTCTTCTGTATGCGTTCTGTTGTGGTTTGTTCTCGAACTATCCGACGCTTTCCTTTACGGGGAAGTTGCGGGTCTTTACACGTGGTATCAGAGCTTTGGTTTACAAAGCTAGAGAACAAGACACATTAGAACCCTACGAAAGAATTCATCAGATATTGGATTAGTAATATCCAATGGGAATGACTCGTTAGAGATAGGATCAGTAGTATCCTAGAACGAGTGGGAAGAGTATATTTCTTTCAAATGAAAACAAATTTCGTTTTGAAAATTTAAATCAATTATTCGTATTTGATTATTTATTTATATTGATTTGGACAATCCGATATATAAAGATTTTGCATATGCGTCTTGCAAACGTGTATTCGAAGTTTTAATATACTGGATGGTTATAGAATCATACTCTAGTTGCCCGGGGATAATTCTGGTGATGGGGCACTGTCGCCAGTATTTATTTTCGAGCAACGAAAGTGAGATTTCTATATATTTCCTATTGACTGGTGTGAGAACCAAAATTAGATAGGGCCTATTGTTGTGATTTGGCATCAAAAATCTGATTTTTGACTATATATCAAAATTATGAATTTGAAATGATAATTCACTAATTGATTGATGTTTGTGTTGTTTGTTTATTTGTTTGCTAATTTTGAACTGTTATGCCTAATTGAATCGAATATTGAACTGTATTGAAAATTGGTCGCATCTGCTTGCATATACATGTATATTATTGAACAGGTCATAGCAAGGAGGCTAGAGCCAGAGAATAAAATTTGTTTGCCCGACAAATAGGTACATGTTTACTACATAATTTCCTGTTTTGTTTGGGTGATGATGATTTTGTGAGCCTATTGGCTAGCCGCTTGGCTTTTTCTTTTTCTTTTTGAGATCTGAAGGACCGGGGAAGCTATTTGAAATTCCCCGATGCTCCCGGTGCAGGGGAGGTTATGGCGAAATTTTTCGAAAATTTAGGGAGTTAGCCAAATTTTTGAAATTTTGAAAATTCTCAGAAACTTAAAAGTTAGAGAAAGGAAGCCAGATCGAACGTAGAGTTGATTAATCAAACCACTTTCGACTTTGTTCCTTTTCGGGGACGAAAAGTTTTAAGTGGGGGAGATTGTAACAACCCGTAAAATGCGAGCCAGTTTGAAATTTTTATTTTGGCAATTTTAGCGAATTTTGATTATTTAAAATGAATTATTTTAAATAATATCGACGAGAAATTTATTTTGAATATAATTCGAACGTATATATTATATACGTCGTCGTTAGAATATATAATAATTATATATAATTATAAAAGGAATAGAAAATGGCGCGGTAGTTCGATAATTCGATTTCAAACTTCAATTGAATGTACCGGGTGCAAAACAATCCGGATTTTAGTGAAACCAAAAATAATGGAATCTAATTGATAATATCTTTCCAACGAATCCGAAAAATCGAAATTTCATGACAAGAATCAAAAGATATGTCCAGTTGAAAATTAGAAATAGTCGCTGTGGAATTTATATATATTTTAATATAATATATAGCCCTTAAAAATAGCCATTTTGCAAACGACCTCGGATTTCGACGAAACCAGTTTTGTTGGGTCCGGGATGTAAAGTTATTGCTAGGTTTCAAATTTCATAATTTTTCGAATCAATATGTGAGCGTGGCAAAGGAAAACGCGTTTGACCGGTTTCAGTTGATTTTAATCGACTGGAAATTGGCCATTTTTCAAACGGTCTCAGAATTCGACGAAATTAGTTCTGTTAGGACCGTATCGTCAATACGAAGCTAGAAAATATTTTTCTGTAATTTTCCGAGTTAGTATGTGACCCCGGTAATTCGAAAAATACGTTTAAAATTCAATATAGTGATTTAAATGTAAATTCAACGGAAACTGATCGAAACGGTCGAATCAGCTTACGATACATATCCCATTGTGTTCGGAATGGGGGTATTTGGCTAGGGGCGACATTCGTTGGGTTTGATGTGGAGTTCGTATCGATAATTATACATTTTTGATATGAAGAGAAGAAAATTTAATAAATAAAATAATATAAATATATAAATATATATATTCATTCCCTCCCCTTTTCCCTCATTCTGGTCAACGCCTAATTACTAAAGGAAAAACCCGACATCATCAGTCGTCCCTCCCCCTTCAACGCGCCGCTCTGACCAAAGCTCCTCCAGCCACCGCCGGTGACGATGGCCACGCCCCCGCTTCCCTCCTCCGCCCTCCTTCCCCTCTTCTCTTCCACCGACGAACGCCCCAAATCCCCAATCGGAGTCCTCCCTCCGTCGCACAAATCCGCCACCTACTGGAGGAGCGCAGCCACCGTAGGTCATCCCCTGCCGCCGACATCGACACCCCCCCCCCTCTCCTTCGCAACAAGGTAAGTATTTTTATTTTGTTTTTATATATATATATATATATTTTTTTTTCTTTTTCTTTTCTGAATACAGATTCTGATTTTTATGTAAAAATATAAAGTGATTTTTTTATAAAAAAATAAAACTGATTTCGTTTCAAAAATATAAACTGATTTGTTTTAAGGAAAAAAATAAAACTGATTTCGTTTTAAAAATATAAACTGATTTGTTTTAAGGAAAAAAATAAAACTGATTTCGTTTTAAAAATATAAACTGATTTGTTTTAAGGAAAAAAATAAAACTGATTTCGTTTTAAAAATATAAACTGATTTGTTTTAAGAAAAAAGAAATAAAAACTGATTTGTTTTAAAAATGGTTTAAATTTTAAAAAGAAAAGGTTTAAACTTGAAAGGTAAAAGAGTTAAACTTTAAAAAGTAAGAGAAAAGATTTGAACTTTGAAATAAAAATTCGATTTTTATATATTGAACTTTGAAATAAAAATTCGATTTTTATATATTGAACTTTGAAATAAAAATTCGATTTTTATATATTGAACTTTGAAATAAAAATTCGATTTTTATATATTGAACTTTGAAATAAAAATTCGATTTTTATATATTGAACTTTGAAATAAAAATTCGATTTTTATATATTGAACTTTGAAATAAAAATTCGATTTTTATATATTGAACTTTGAAATAAAAATTCGATTTTTATATATTGAACTTCGAACTAAAAATATGATTTTTATATATTGAATAGCGATGTAAAAAATTCGATTTTTACATATGTAGTGAAAGCAACAACGAAGGTGACAAAAAGGGCGAAAAGACGAAGACTTCTGCAAAGGAAGAGCCGTGGAGCTAGGATAGCTATAAGTGAGAATTTCTCACCTTTCAATTTAATTTTTCTAGTTATATATATATACTAGGATGCAGACGGTGCTTAGTAGCACCCGACACAATCGTCCACAGACCATGGACTTGTTTGTTTGACTGTTTGGTGATTGATTGCGATATTGGTTTGAATGTGGTTTGTGGTGTGAAAAATCGAATCGATAAATTGGTTAGGATTAGACGTGCGCCGTTATAAGGCGAAGGAGTAAGGCTAGGTTAGACCCTTACTCCAAATTTTGTGGTTTGCATAACGAAAGTGAATTTGATTGATATGTGAATGGCGTGGGCCTTCACTAGACCGGGGACAAGGCTTGGCCTTATCCCGTTTTTAGTATCGTGCCGTTATGCCGCCGAAATTTTCTAAAATATGTTAGAAAAATAAAAATATCATTTTATTGAATAAATGAATTGAATAGAAATTCATAGGTTGAAATAAAATGTTTTATCGTTAAAAATATAATTTTTAACGTGAATATGAAAATAGTGAAGTGAATAAATAAATATTCATTTACAAACCAGACGGTTTGTTTATGAACACTTATTTGAATGACATTGATTGGGACGATAAATTTTACACATCGCCCAACTGCACAACTAGAATCTGTGTTTGATTGTTTGAAACCCCACACGGGTGTTGGGATGAAATATGAAGTTCACTCATCCTGATTGATTAAATATGTCGATCGATTGATTGACAGGCTGTTATAAGCGTTAGATATCTTTATTTGATGCTTATACAGTGTAGTGCACTTTGGTTGATGGTTGATTATTTTTCAATGCTATTATACATGTGTTGTATGAAAATCCATATAATTAACTTTATATGGTAATTGTTTGGGCCTCATTCCAGTTTTAAAATAGAAATATTTGAAATAGAAATATTCGAAATGGAATATTTGAAAATATCAATATATGAAGCCGTGTTGATTAGATTGACGCCATTTTGACGTGAACGATATTTATATCGATTTTATTCATTTTAAAATGAATATTGAAAAGTGATTTCGAAATCGAATATTTCGAAATGAATTGAATTGAAAACGATTTCGAAATGAATTGAATTGAAAACGAATTCAAAATGAATTGAAAACGATTTCGAAATGAATTGAATTGAAAACGAATTCAAAATGAATTGAAAACGGTTTCGAAATGAATTGAATTGAAAACGATTTCGAAATGAATTGAATTGAAAACGAATTCAAAATGAATTGAAAACGATTTCGAAATGAATTGAATTGAAAACGAATTCAAAATGAATTGAAAACGATTTCGAAATGAATTGAATTGAAAACGAATTCAAAATGAATTGAAAACGGTTTCGAAATGAATTGAATTGAAAACGATTTCGAAATGAATTGAATTGAAAACGAATTCAAAATGAATTGAAAACGATTTCGAAATGAATTGAATTGAAAACGATTTCGAAATGAATTGAATTGAAAACGATTTCGAAATGAATTGAATTGAAAACGATTTCGAAATGAATTGAATTGAAAACGATTTCGAAATGAATTGAATTGAAAACGATTTCGAAATGAATTGAATTGAAAACGATTTCGAAAAGAATTGAATTGAAAACGAATTCAAAATGAATTGAAAACGATTTCGAAATGAATTGAATTGAAAACGATTTCGAAATGAATTGAATTGAAAACGATTTCGAAATGAATTGAATTGAAAACGATTTCGAAATGAATTGAATTGAAAACGATTTCGAAAAGAATTGAATTGAAAACGAATTGAAATGGATTCAAATTGAATTGAAATTTGAATTGAATAGAAATGAATTTTGAAACGAATTTATAAAGAAGAATTCAATTTTGATTTGAATTGAAAAGGAGGTTGAAATTGCTTTTGAAACGAATTTAAAACTATTTATATAATTCGTTTTAAATAGAAATCGACGAAGTATATATTATATATATTATATATATAATATAATGGCCTGAATAGAACGCGCCGCGCCGCGGCAGTTCGCGAATTTCGACCATTTATTTCAAACGGACATTACGGGAGATCCGACCGTCGGATTCTCCTAAAACCGGAACCGTTGGGTTCGTATCGAAAAGAGCTTTCTAATGAATGTTAGAAATTTGAAATCTAACGGTTGGATTTGGAGATACGTCCAAATCAAATTCGAAAAAGGTCGCTGTAAGTGCAGTTCGATGGCCGTTGTTGGAAATCGACTGTACGGGCCTTGATAAAATTATTAAAAATAGTAATAATTTGTGTAAAATCATAAGAAATGATTTGTGAAAGTTTGGGATGAAAAACTCCATATTTGAAAAGATAAAAATAGATTTTTATCGAAATGAACTAGTTTTGAACTAGAATTATAATTCTATTTATTTTTAAATAAATAAATTGAATTTGAAAAGGGTTTTGAAAATAACCAAAATTTCCAATGATTGCATTGGGGTGGATTTGAATCGAAATTGTCTTCGGAATATTTCGATGTTGGAATTCGTGATTATACAGGTGTGGTTATGGAAATTTGAAAGATATATATTTATATCGTTATTTCCAATACGACATTTGTTAGTCGTAGAATTCGATATTGAATATAAGCCGATATATTTTCTATTCAGAGCCTTGTATTGAGTATCGAATGTGATTTGGGTTTGTCGTGAATGGTGTCTTCACTAACACTGTTCTTGAACCCAGTTGAGAAAAGATTAAATCTTTTTATTTAGATTTAATGAAGTGTACCAATTAAATGATATTTAATTGGAATTGAATGGATATTGATTTTTGGGTTTATCGTGAACAGTGTTTTAAATAACACTTGTTCTTTAACCCGATAATTAATGGGATGTGACTTTGGGTTTATCGTGAACCGTGTTTTAAATGACACTGATTCTTTAACCCAGTCACAGATTAAAACTAAGTGGAGTTTTAATGAATCTTTAATTAGATTGAAAAGATCGAGAATGGAGTATCACCAGTTTTGCTCCAGGCGATAGTTAAATCTTTAATTAGATTTGAACGTGAAATTTAGAAACTAACTGTCGGTTAGCTAAGTAGAATGGTTTTCTGGATATTGATCTGATGTTGGTTTCGGCCTTCGGGGTTAATATTTGGGGAATTATTCTCTTGATTAATTTACGGTTAGTGACTAATGAATTGGAATGAGGCGTATGTTGTGTTTGTGTAACACTTATTTAAAATATACGTGAGTTATTCGGAAAGACCGGGTTCATCCCATTCTGAATAACTGATACGACGATAAGTCGAAGATGAAGACGATGGTCGAAGACCGGAGGTTTTCACGTCGTTTGGGTAATTACTGATGATCTTGATTGGGCTGTACACCCAAGAAGATGGAAACAGTTAGTGATCGTCCAGACGTACTTGGAGATCGATGGATATGCGAGGTACTAGGTGCCTCCGGTTTCGTTCAGACCCAGAACGGACTTGTAAATGGACTGTGTGTCTGACATTGGATTTTAGTCCGTGTGATTGATCTCTATTAAATATATATCTGTTTGGCGGCGGAGAATTTATTCTCTTGCTTAACGCCCTTCTCTGAGACGTACGAGCTCAGGGGTTATATATTGATGGATATCAATCGCATGGAGTGAATTGCCTGTGTGGCATGCTTAAGTGGCAAATGATCAAGGCTTCTGTTGAAAAGCAAAGTCTTGTGGTTGATGATCGAAGCACGGCCTTCGTGGCGTAGCTTTGTGTAACGTTGATTCGCGAGTATCACACCCGGTATGAATCAAAAACGGGAGACGGACCTCAGGGAGGGCCTACGTTTCCTCCTAGCTAAAAGTGGCGTCAGTGGTTTTACACGCCCTGACGAGTTTGACTTATGTTGTTGTTGCTGTTGCGAGGCGCCTCGGATTGATCGGTCGTTCTCGAACCGATGGAGTCATTTAGTTGGCTCGCTTACGCCCCAAAGGGCGGCGAAACGTAGTGCTCAGGTATAATAATCCACATCGGTGGACCGGCCCTGTCGCTCCAAGGCTTGCCTGCGCGCTTGCCTGAGACTCGGGCTAGGCAGTCTCGAATCATTGAGGATCTTGCCCCTAGCCTCGGTTCATACCATAAATGATAACCCAATTTCCAAATACGACATTTGCGGTTTTGATTGTAAACTTATATATGGCGACATAGTGTTATGGGCCGTTCATGCCGCCTATGATTGATACTTATGATTTGAAGTGTTTTATACACTATGCACTTATTATAGTATCAAATGATTTGTTTTTAAATCGTATCAAGCATTCTTTGGCTGTTATAAGGGAAAACCCTATCCCCCGGCTTGCGTTGCATTGTGTGATGGGACCTGGGTCTTATAACAGCTTCATCTGTCTTTATTTAGCATTGCGCTGTTTGTTTTATGCACTGGTATTCTTGGGAGGAAACCCGTTCCGTGTTATACGGCGTGGTCCCTTGATTTACCTAATGATTTAAAATAAAGATTAATAACTGTTTTAGTTCTCACACCAGTCACATGACTGACCTGGAGTTTATTGTTTTAACCTAAACTCTGGGTGCCCTTATTTCGACACGGGCAGCTAGTAGTTTTGGTTTTGCAGATTTATATTCACAGGATCCTGGTTTACAGCTGGAACGATATCCGGAAAGCTTTGTATCCGTATATCTCTTCTAGTTGTGTATTGTATTATTTTCCGCTGCTATGTATTTAAATGTAATTTAAATCTCTGATATTTCTGTGTAATATTCATTTATACTCTGTATATTCTTGTAATCTGATGCATTGTTGTTATATACAATGAAATGTTCTTCTGTATGCGTTCTGTTGTGGTTTGTTCTCGAACTATCCGACGCTTTCCTTTACGGGGAAGTTGCGGGTCTTTACAGATAGGTATGAAGACGATGACTGAACTGATAGTGAAGATGCTGTGAAAACATGTGACGACCCGTCCTGCACCAGCAGACATTTCCAATGAAAGTGCGCTGTGCCTATGTTCAACCAGCACGGGGCAACCGCCAAAAGGAAGGGTATCTGAACTAACAAGGAACCTGTAGAATGTCTCACAGCGCATGGGATAAAATATAATTATAACATACTTGACACAAAACAGGTGAGACAGTGCATAGGCTGAAAACTAAACATCATAACAGGGGAAAATCCAAATACAACCTATGTTTCACATCATTATTATTACAACTTTTGAAAACTGTCTCTAAAGAAAACAAGGAAGGTACACTACTAATGCCCAAAGTAGTGACCAACAGCGACACAGGGAGGATATACGTAGATAATACGTAGGAGCCTCCTGCTCATCTCCGGATCAGCTACTCGTGCATAACCAGCTAACTTGTCTCTAGTCTGCCCGTTTAAAAGCACCCAGAGTAATAAGAAGAGACATAAAACTCTAGGTCAGACAAAATTCTGGTATGAGCGATAAGCAGCAAAACAGAACAATAACAGTTATACTAAACCATACCTGAATCTGGACCTGCAACCAAAGAGTTAGCACAACATACCGCTCAATACTCCAAGCTGCCACTAAACATAAGGTGTAAAGAATACGGGGGTGGGGGTGTGCATGACATAGTGATGGTAAACAATCAATCATAGCAACCATCTTCACATCTCCCATTCAGTGCGTAAAGCATACGATATCCAGCACTTTGATCACTAGACCCCATCGAGGTAGTGACGGAGTCCGAGTTGTATAACTATTGCTACCACCAAGCTTGCCCCATGGAGTCACGACTAAATACTTACAAATGACTCCACCTCATTGGTCCATAGCCAATAGTCCTACCTAGGCCGCTGCGGCCCTGAATCCGTCCACATACCTCGCACTCCATATTGATCCAACGTTATAGACATCGATAACCCCTTAGCACACGTCCCGCAGCAAAGCCCAACTCATGAAGTTAACCCGTTGGTTCCCAACTGGATTTTGAGTACAAAATTCCTACTTAGACTACCTTTGCATCTCGGGTTTTGGTCATCATCTCTGGATCGGTCTTCATTCGGTTCGTGATCATCATCTAGGCTCGGGATCCCATCGGTTCATAGCACCCTCTCCAGATCGGTTCGGTTCGTGGTGTCCTTCCTCCAGCGGTTCGAGTCGAGGTCCACACCTCCTGACGGTTCGGTTCGTGGAGAGCTCCTCTGGTTCAGTCCTCCTTCCCGAGCACTCTAGATCAGGTCGTGGTGCTAACTCCATTGGATTCGGATCGGATGAAGCAATAGTTCGTGACTTGCTTTCCCAAATGGTTCATGGTACTCAAGATGAAGCGGTTCAGATCGTATGGCTCCCCAGGTGAGCGGGTCAGTACGTTGCCACCATCCACGAGCGGGTCGGTTCGGGGATCCGATCCGATCTCTGCACATTTCCTACACTTTGTCCAGCGACCTGTTTACGCCATTCGACGGCGTTTTCGACCAATCTAGCTTCTCTAAACGATCACAAATCATTCCAAATAGTCATAGCGACATAGAGGACTAACATAAACACCAAAACAATAATTTGATAGGTTAAAACGAATCAAACATCGCCAAAATCCCATATTTCCCTTAAGCATATTTAAGCAAAACTAATGATATGATTAGCAAAACTTAACCAAATTTTCTAATAGAGGCCTAAAACAATATTTCGAAATTTATAAATATTTTTCCAGATTTTTAACATGCATAATTTCGTTAATTAACACTAATCACCCTAATTAACTGTAATTAGTGTAAAAACAATGCTAATCACTCACCTTAGCCAAAATAAAATACAAAATCTGAAATGATTCTCTGTTTGGCGCTGTTCCCAAGACTATACAGCAGTTCTACCTCGAATTTTTGGCTAATCCGCTTTGATTTGATGTAGATTTGGCTTAATTAGCGATTAGAAGGTGATTTGGGGTGTTTTAGCAAGTGGAGGCCATTATTAGGGTTCCAAGAATGAAAGTGGCAGATGAAAAAATGTCTAAAGAAATGTTTTCTAACCCTAATCAGCCCCTATATAACCCTAATCCCGAAATCCCCAATGGGCCTAGCTGTTAACTACCCAATTAACCCTAGTTAAGTTGTTTTTCACCTTCTAAACCTTAATTCAGCCATATCTCCCAAACAGTAAGTCCGTTTTTCACATATGACCACTCTATAGGAGGGTAAACCATCATCCAGACCTAATGGAAATGGTTTCAGGTCAAAATTCCTTTCCAATCAAAAGTTATGGTCGAAACAAGATCAGCTAGGGGCAAAATGGTCATTTAAAAATCGGCAAAAATCATGAACATGGGAAATGACCCCAATAGTCGTCTCCCCAAGTTGCATGACCATACGACTTCGGATGAGAAAAAAATAAATATTCTACGTTCCTTTGATGCGTAGAATGTGGGTCGTCACATTCTCCCCCTCCCCCCTCCCCTTAAGAAATTTCACCCCCGAAATTCCTTAACCCAAAACATACAAAGGATCCCGCATGCCTACCAATCATTAACAAAACAATAAAGCATACAAAACAACAAGCCTATCCTAGCATGCGGTTTACTAACAAGGGAGTACTATACCAATATAAAAACCTTACGAGGCAAAGAGTTCTGGATACTTCCTCCTTATGTTCTCCTCTGTTTCCCAAGTACAGTCTTCCTCATCACCACCCCACTGAACTTTGACTAATTTCACCGCCTTCCTTCGAAGCTGCTTCGTATCGTTCCCAATAATATGCATAGGCCTGCGGTTCCCAACCGCCTCGGGTTCAACCTCAATATCATCCAACTGATCCGGTGTAATAGTCACATTAGGGTCGTGCATAAACTTCCTTAACTGGGAAACATGAAATACGTTATGAACTCCTGCCATCTTGTTCGGTAATTCAACTTTATACGCCAAATTCCCAACTTGGTCGAGAACTGGGAATGGTCCAACAAATCTTGGTGCTAACTTGCCTCTCCTGCTAAATCGAATCACGCTCTTTAACGGGGAAATCTTAACAAACACCAAGTAACCAATGAAGAATTTCAAATCTTTTCTCCTCTTATCAGCATAACTCTTCTGTCTATCTTGAGCAGCCTTCATTCGTTGTTGGATAACCTTAATCTTATCTGAAGTTTCTCTTTTCACATCTGGTCCAAGCAAAAACTTCTCACCAGTTTCTAACCAACATGACGGTGAGTTGTATGGTCTTCCGTACAAAGCTTCGAATGGAGCCATACCAATAATAGATTGATAACTGTTATTATATGCAAACTCTATTAGATGCAAATGGTCATCCCATGATCCACCAAAATTCAATATACAGGCTCTCAAGAGATCGTCCAATATACGGTTCACCCTCTCTGTCTGACCGTCGGTTTGAGGGTGATGTGCGGTACTGAGATGTGATCCTAACGCCCCTTGTAAGCTCTTCCAAAACCCACTAGTAAATAATGGGTCTCGGTCACTCACAATGCTTTTAGGTACTCCATGAAATCTCACTACCCATTTCATATATAGCTCAGCTAACTTAGCTGTCGTTCTATTCGACTTGACGGGTATAAATCTTGCACTCTTGGTCAATCGGTCCACAATCACCCAAATGCTATCATGGCCCGACCTAGTCCTTGGTAACCCATCAATGAAATCCATTGAGACTTGTTCCCATTTCCATTCTGGAACTTCTAATGGCTGCAACAAACCACTAGGCTTCTTTTGCTCAGCTTTAACTGGCTGGCAATTCATGCATTTGGATATAAACTTCCCATCGTCTCTTTTCATCCCTTCCCAGTAGTAGGTCTGCTTCATGTCTCGATACATCTTGTTACCACCGGGGTGTATAGTCAGTTTTGAGTGATGACATTCTCTAAGCACTTCATCTCTCAATCCATTGACATTGGGTACAACTAGTCTTCCACTCTTTCTAAGCCATCCATCTCGATCAAGCCCATACTTGTTCATCTCCTCGTCGATGCCCATCTCTAACTTGGAGATGATTTCCAATAGATTAGGATCGTCCTTCTGGCTGGAACCAATCTGCTCAATCAAAGTGGGTCTGATCGTCAAACTTGCTAATATTTCTGGATCCAATTCGCACTTTGGTATGAAATCATACCCAGCGATGTACTCCAGTTGCTTCCATTCTAGAAACATAGCCCATAAACTGGCATGTCTTCTACTCAATGCATCAGCTACCGCATTTCCCTTTCCTGGTGTGTATGCGATATCGAAATCGTAGGAAGCCAAGAATTCTAACCACCTTTGCTGTCGGAGATTTAGATCCTTCTGAGAGAAAAGATACTTTAACGATTTATGATTGGTAAACAACTCGAATCTTTCTCCCAAGAGATAATGTCTCCACATCTTCAACGCGAATACGATCGCTGCTAATTCCAAATCATGGGTAGGGTATCTTCTCTCATGCGGTTTCAATTGCCGACTTGCATAAGCTACAACCCTACCTCCTTGCATCAGTACAACACCTAGTCCGGTACCACATGCATCTGTATATACTGTCATCTCTTCATTCCCCTTAGGAATGACTAACACTGGTGCACATGTCAACTTTTCCTTTAGACTCTTGAATGCATTCTCGCACTTTTCGTGCAAGACGAAAGCTTGATTCTTCTTGGTCAACTAAGTCAACAGTGCCGCTATCTTGGAGAAGTCTTGGATAAACTTACGATAATATCCAGCTAATCCCAAGAAACTTCTTATGTCTGTTGCATTCTTGGGCGTAGACCAATCTTGTACCGTAGCCACCTTCGCGGGATCCACGGCAATACCATTCTCTGAAACAACATAGCCCAAGAATCTCACCTCGCTCCTCCAGAAGTGACACTTAGAAAACTTTGCTTTCAATTGGTGTTTTCTCAACACCTCCATCACTATCCATAAGTGTTCCTTGTGTTCTTCCTCTGTCCTCGAATAAACAAGTATATCGTCCACGAACACAAGAACAAACTTATTCAACTGATCTCTGAATACCCTATTCATAAGACCAATTGTAACAACCCTGAATTTTGGGGCCAATTTAAAATTTATTTTAAGTGATTTTAAATGAGTTTTGATATTTAAAATAATCTATTTTAAATAATAATGATCACAAATTTGGTTCAAATCGAAGTTAGAATGAATAAATTAATTTTAATTATGAAAAGAGTTAGAAATAGCGCGGTAGTTTGAAAAGTCAAACTTGAACTTTGACTGACCATACAGGATGCAAAATTTAACGGATTTTAGTGAAACAAAAAATATTAGAATCTATTTAAAAATATCTTTCCAACGAATCCGAAAAATCGAAATTTCATAGCGGAAATCAAAAGTTATGGGCAATTCAATTTTTAGAAAGGTCGTTGGGTAAATTGCATAGGTCAAAAATGCTACTTTTTGCATATAAAGGAATTTCGACTCGAAACCACTTCCATTGAGTTCGAAATGATGTTTCTGCATTGAAAAACAGTAAACACTTATATATTTCGAGTTTCGAAAATTATTTGTTTAAAAATGTATTCTTAATATTAAATATACTGGCCTTAAAAATTGTTATTTTTCAAAAAGTCTCAGAATTCAATGAAATAAATTTTGTTGGATTCGTATCATCAAAACAAAGCTAAAAATGATTTTTTGGTAATTTTTAGAATTAAAATATAATTATAATTGATTTTTCAGTGTAAACGGGCAAATTTTTGACTTTAAAAATTCATTAAAAATCCATATGGACTCAGAATTTAGCGAAATTAATTTTCATAGGTCCACAGCATCAAAAAATAGCTAAATATATTTTTTGAGAATTTTTGAAGTTAATTTGTGACCTCGGTGAATATTCATGTACGGTATACATTAAAATATTAATAAAATAATATAATTATTCCAAAACTCATAATAGGTCTCGGAATTAGACCCTGGGACATAGCCCATTGCATTCAGAAGGTGTCAAAACCTTAAGAACGACAGTAAGCAGGCCTAAATCGGAGTTCGGACCAAAACGGACTTTAACGGGCTAATTAAATAATTAGATAACCCTAATATAATATTATAAAACTCGAAATCACTGTTCATCCGTCATCTCCATCGTGAATTCCAGCCGCAAGTGAACCCATCATGGCCGAATTTTGTTTTTTCGATTTCTCTCTCATTTTTCAACGAAATTTAGCGTGTGAGTACCCGTTTCGAAGCTCTTCCCGAGCTCTTTCTTCTCCGACAAGAATCATCTCGAACCGTGCCTCGATGAAGCCGCTAGAGCCCTACAAACCCGCGCCGTTCGCGCCTCCCCCGGGCCCCACCGCCGCCGCCGAGTGCCCCCACCTTCTGGCCGATCATAGATCTCTCCAAGCTCTTCCACCTCCAACAAACGGTTCGTCATTTCATCGACCGTAGCTCCGGCAATTTGAAAACAAAGATTTGAACACTTTCCTAAAGGTAAAAGCTTCAGATTTTGTAACGCTTATAGACGTCGCTGTGCAAGTTGTTAAAAGCCTGAATTTGATTTTTCATATGAATTTGTATTCGAACCATTCCAGATCTGAAATCACTTTGAACTCGAACACCAAACCTGATCGAACCTGAATCATCTCCTCTGACCAAACACGGTGAGAATTTTATTTTTAAATTTAATTTAATTATTTAATTATTATTTGCATGGTTGTTGATCATAGATCTAAAAAGACATGATATTTAGAACATGGATCTGAACTATTCACCCCGTATGTTGTTGAATCTGAATTGCTTAGAACGACATGAGATTAGATCTGAAATTTTAAGGTTTAAATTTGAATTAAGAATTAATTAAAATTAATTAATTATGTGTTATTTGTTTAACCATGCTATGTTGATTTTGCATATGCTGTGTGAAATCCCATCTTGCAAATTACTTCGATGTTAGTTATTGTATCTGATCCTGTTGTTGTGTCTGGATGTTGTTATGTGACTTGTGATGAAATATACATTCTCTTTTTATGTAAAATGGAAATAGAGAAAAAAATTAACATTTATTTTGATGTTAATAGGAAGTAAACTCACCGCATGTAAATTAACAATTTTGATGTTAATATTATAAAATTCACCGTAGGATGTAAATTAACATTTTTAATGTTAATAGTATAAAATTCAACCACAGGAAGCAATTAACATTTTTTTTTATGTTAATATTAATAGAAATGTTAATATTAAAAAGTAATTTGACCATAGTATGTTATTAACATTTCTAATGTTAATATTAAAAAGTAATTTGACCATAGTATGTTATTAACATTTCTAATGTTAATATTAAAAAGTAACTTGACCATAGTATGTTATTAACATTTCTAATGTTAATATTAAAAAGTAATTTGACCATAGTATGCTATTAACATTTCTAATGTTAATATTAAAAAGTAATTTGACCATAGTATGTTATTAACATTCTAATGTTAATATTAAATAGTAATTTGACCACAGTATGTTATTGGCATTTCTAATGTTAATATAAAAAGTAATTTAACCGCATGAAGGACATTAACATTTTTAATGTTAATAATAAAAAGAATAACACCGTAGGGTAAGTTAACATTTTTGTTGATGTTAAAAATAAGAATTTACATTGTATGAGTAATTAACATTATTTTGGTGTTAATAATAAGTAATTTACTATGCATGAAAATTAACAATTTTTAATGATTAAATAGAAATTTCACCGTAGGATGAAATTAACATTTTTAATGTTAATATTATGAACATTATTACATAGGACAAAATTAACATTTTATTTAATGTTAATAATGAGTAATTTCACCGCATGTATGAATTTACATTATTGTCAATGTAAATTAAATAGTAAATTTAACCGTAGGATGCTATTAACATTTTTAATGTTAATATAACACTATGGGTTGTCATTAACATTTTTAATATTAATATTTAAGAGGAATCTAACCGTAGGATTTGATAACATTATTTTTAATGTTAATACATGAAAATATCACCGTAGGAAGATTTACATCATTTTTTAATGAAATAAAAAGAATGGATTTCACATTGTAATCAGAAAGTGAAAATTTACATTTTTCCTAATGTAAATATGCATGAATTTCACCGTGTGTACATTTTACATTATTTTTAATGTGAATTATATAGTAATTACAATGTAGGATAATTTTTCATTATTTTATGATTGAAAATAAAAGTCAATCTTTTTATGATTGAAGATAAAAGTCAATATTTTTATGTTGAAAACAAAAAGTCAATATCTTTATATTGAAAGTAAAAAGACCATCTTTTTATGTTGTAAATAAAAAGACAACATTTTTATGTTGAAAGTAAAAAGACCATCTCTTTATGTTGTAAATAAAAAGACAATATTTTTATGTTGAAAGTAAAAAGACCATCTCTTTATGTTGTAAATAAAAAGACAACATTTTTATGTTGAAAGTAAAAAGACCATCTCTTTATGTTGTAAATAAAAAGACAACATTTATATGTAGAAATTAAAAAGACCATCTTTTTATGTTGTAAATAAAAAGGCAACATTTTTACATTGAAAATAAAAAGACAATATTTTTATTGTAAATAAAAAGATGAAATTTGACGATGTAAGTAAAAAGACAATCTTTTTGAAATTAAAATAAAAAGATGAGTGTTTACGGTGAATATAGAAGAAGTTGATATTTTTGCATCGTGACGAAAAAAAGATATTATTTTTACATGGTAAAATAGAAAAAAGATATTATTTTTACATTGTAAAATAGAAAAGATAATATTTTTACATTGAAAAATAAAAGGGATATTTTTACATTATAAAGAGAAAAAGTTGACATCTTTACATCGTAAACACAAAAGTGAATATTTTTACATTGTAGGTAAAAGAATGAAACTTTATGATGTAAAATAAATTGCATCGTCATTTGAAGTTAAAGAATGAATTTTTGGCATGTGAAATAAATAATATTTTTATATGTTATGTATGAATGAATTTACATTGTATGAAATAAATAATATTTTTATATGTTATTTATGAATGAATTTAGACCGCGTGAAATAAATTGCATTTTTACATGTAATTTATGAATGAATTTTCATCGTATGACATAAATTACATATTATTATGTAAATTATGAATGAATTTAACCCGCATGAGTGAAATTTCATTTTATTCTATGAAATGAATGTATGGATTTACATTATAAACAAAGATTACATTTTTATAATGTAAATAAAAAGTAGGATTTACATTGTAAATGAAATTTATATTTTTATATGTAATTAAGAATGATGAATTATAAATTACATTTTTCATGTAAGAATGGAATTAAAAGAAGGAATTGGACGAGGAAATATAATTTACATTTTACTATAAATTAAAAGAAATTAAAGGAATTAAAAAGGAAGAATTCATCATTCAAGTATGATTTACATTTTCCTGTATATAAAGGGATGAAAGGATAAAGAATGAGAATATTCATTAGAATAAAGAGCTAAACGGTTTATGTTTATATATTCATATATAAATATAATTAAACTTAAACGAATCGAGCGCGGTAGTTCGCGTTTTAAAATTATATCTTTAAACGACTATACAAGGAGATCCGACCGTCGGATTTTCTTGAAACTGAAACCGTTAGGACCGTGTTGGAAAAATCTTTCCAACGATATATAATACGTCAAAATCCAACGGCTAGATTTTGAGATATGTGAAAATCAAAATTGGTTGAAAACAACGCCGAAATCGCCATTGACCTGAATCGTCGTTGATTAAAGATTTAATTATTTTTAATTAAATAAAATAGGAAATAATTGTTATAAATTAGAAATAACGATAAGGAAGAGTTTTCAATATATATACATATATATATATACGAAGATTATTTGGGAAGGCCGAGTTAATCTCATTCCAAATAATCAAACGACGATGAGAATTGAAGAAGAAGACGACTAATGAAGACCGTCAATCTTCCCCTCAGGAGGACAACGATTGAGGCTTTGAATTGAATTGCTTTATGTCAAGGTCATGGTCGTTGTCCGAACGAGCATGTTGATTGTACGGGTTTGGCTTTTGCTCAGACCCAGAGCATAAGCTTATAAATGGATTGTGTGTCTGACATCGTACTCCATTATATATCATGTTATTAATCTTCTGTCGAATGTATGGATGTTTGGTGGCGGAGAATTTATTCTCTTGCTTAACACCCGTTCATATATTTCGGCAAAGGATTGGTAGTGTGATATGGAGTGATGATGTGGCATGCTAAGATGCATATGATCAAGGTTTTGTTGAAAAGCAGGCCTTGTGGGACGATCAAAGCATAGTCTGTTTAGGCATAGCTTTGTGTATAGCGTGACTTCGCGAGCCTCACACACCGGCGGAGTCTAAAACGGGAGAAGGGAACGCAGGGAGTGCAACACGTTTCTTTCTAGCTAGAGTGGTGTCAGTGACCTACCAGCCCTGACATTTTACTTATGTGGATGATGGAATGAGGCGCCTCGGATAGGTCATATAGGACCGGGAAACGTGTGTTCAGGAATTGCCAATCCGCTAAGCTGTATTTGCGGACCGGCCCTGCAGCTATCCAAGGGTTCACTGCGGGGGATCCTGAGACATTAGCTAGAGTGTCTCGAATCGGTAGGAGCTCCTCCCTAGCCTTGACTCAGTACGGAGGCATAACATATGGTACCCATGCTTCCTAGGATTGATACATTATGATTGAAATTGTTTTTAAAACATACACACACTAATAATATTATCAAACTCGTATTTGCCGTATTTATCATGTTTGATCACCATAATGTAAAACTCTATCCTCTGGTGTGCGTTGCATTGTGTGATGGGACCTGAGTCTTATGGTGATTTCATTTTTCTAAAAAGCATAGCGTTGTTGTACGATTTACTTATCATTTATTATGACACGTTTATGCATGGCAATCCATTAGAGTAAACCCGTTCCGCATTAGTGGCGTGGTCTTTGGATTTGCCCTATTAATAGTGATTTATTAGTTAAGAATTCTCACACCAGTCCCATGACTGACCCGTTGTTTGTTTCCACCTTTTTGCAAACTCGGGTGCCCTCTTCTCCACACGGGCAGTCGAGCAGTTTGTCTACAGGTTTACCTCTTTAGCAGGATCCTGGATTGAAGCTTAAAGCTGTGTCCAGAGCATAGTTGTCTTCCGCTGTATCTATTTTATTTCCGCTGCACTGTATTAAATTTATTGTAAAAATTTATTCCGCTGTATTTTAATTTCGATATACTCTGATATATTCTGTACTCTGATGTTATATTATCATGATGTAATAAAAGTCTGTTGTTGTTGTTCTGATGTGTTGTATTCCCAAAGTTAACGTATGCGGATTTTGAACGGTCTTGGTCGATTTTGCGATCGATTAAGGTCGGGAGAAACCCGACTCGTTACACCAACAAAATACGCTGGTGCATTGGTCAACCCGAATGGCATGACCAACCACTCATAGAATCCAGACGGCCTCCGAAATGCCGTTTTAGCTATACTCTCAGTTTCCACTCTAAGTTGATGAAAACCTGTCGCGAGATCCAACTGGGAGAACACTTTCGCGCCACTCAACTGATCAAACAAATCATATATCCACGGTAGAGGATACTTATTCTTCCTCATCACCTAATTCAATTCGCGGTAGTCCGCACACAAACGAAGGGAACCATCTGCCTTGGTAGCAAACACAAATGGTGCTCCCCACTCAGAAACACTTCTTTTGATAAATCCCTTCTTCAAAAGATCGCTTACTTGCACTCCGAGCTCTCGCTGCTCCCTTGGTGACATACGACGAAGTGGCATCACCATAGGTCTGGCATCTTTCACTAAATCAATACGGAACTCAATTTATCAGTGTGGTGGAATTCCGGTCACTTCCTCGAAGACGTCCGGATACTGGCCGGCCATGGGCACATCTGACAACTCATCATGCGGGATGTCGAGGGAATTTAGAAAACTAGACATTAGCCCATCACTAGGTAGACCACCAAACACTACCCTCCGCACATCATCTGCTCTAACTGTTACCAAAAAGCCCTCACAGTCTACCACCACGCCGTATCTTTGGAGCCAATCGACTCCCAAAATAATGCCAAACCCAGTAAAGCCCAAAACAAAGCAATCACAAACAAACATGCATCCATGACTCGATAAGACCACATTACGACAAATCATACAAAGGCTAGTCGAACCACCAATCGGGTTCATCACTACTAAAGGTATATCGACTATCTCGGTTTCCAGTCCCAACCTATCTACCAGGTCACTAGATATGAAGGAACGGGAAGCTCCAGTATCAAACAATACTCGAACAGGAACATCATAAATAGAAAGCATACCTTGAATGATGCCATTCTTTCCTTTCTCCGCCGCAGTTGGGGGCATTCGACGAAGAAGGAACAACATTGATAGCATATGCTTTCACAATCTGCTTTTCCTTAGGGGAGTTGTGGAAACTTATCCTTGTGATGTCCCACTTGGCCACAGTTGAAGCACTTCCTATCCGCTGGCTTGGCCTGACATTCTTTGGCATAGTGGCCCTTCTTACCACAGTTGAAGCACTTAACATCTTTCTTATTCTTTTTCTTCTGGTCATCCTTGGTCTGACTATTCTTTCTCTTATTCTGAGAACCATTCTTGCCTCCACCGCTTATTGCGGCTTTGGCTCCTCTGCAGATGCAACCTCAGTCTTTGACTTAGGGTATAGACTTTCTGATCTCAAAGATTTCCCCATAATCGATTCAAACGTCTCATCGATGTGGTTAATAAGCCTTTCCCCCAAGTACTGATCCAAACCAGTTATGAACTTCTCGTTCTTCTTCTCGGGAGTGTCGATAAGAGATAATCCATACTACGATAAAGTATCGAACTCTGCGATGTACTATGAGGCTCCCCTACCATTCTACTTAAGCTCCAGAACTTTCCTAAACAACTCTGATTTCTGGGCAGCTGGGATCAACTTATCACTGAATTGGGCCTTAAACCGATCCCATGTAACTTGATCCTCTTGAGTAGCTGCTTTAATAGCATTCCACCAATTCATCGTCCGTCCGTGCAGCTGACAGGATGCTAACTTCCTCTTCATCGCATCCTCGATACCCAAGTCTTCGAAGATATGCTCACAACTATCCAACCAATCCTGAACTTCTGTAGCCGATTCCGTTCCGTGGAACGGCTTTCCACCAAGACTAGTGTAATCCTTGAAAAGCTTGGAGAAATCGGCTGTAGGCACCTGCACCGCTGCACCACCACCATTAGCAACATTGGGAACTGCCCTCTGAACGTCCCTAAGCATCTCTCTCATGAAGTCAGTGAACATAGTCCTTATGTCAGGAGCATTCCCATTATTGTCTCCTCTACCAGCACCCCTCATATATCGGCTCATCGTTCAATCTGTAAAGAGAAACGATTAACCATCCTCTTTGTGGTGTCAGTGCAGTGCGACTTCATCCTTAGCTATACTAATAGTATATATATAGCTTTTGAAAACCAAAATAATCACAAACACACGCTCTCATATATGTATTATCTCTCCCTGGTGTCTTTCCCTAGGTTAACTACGCAACCTAGAGCTCTGATACCAAATGTGATGGCCCGCCGCGCACCAGCAGACATTTCCAATGAAAATGCGCTGTGCCGATGTTCAACCAGCATGAGGCGGCCGCCAAAAGAAAGGAAAGGTATTTGAACTAACAAGGAACCTGTAGAATGTCTTACAGCGCATGGGATAAAATATAATTATAACATACTTGACACAAATAGGTGAGACAATGCATAAGCTGAAAACTAAACATCATAGTAGCGGAAAATTCAAATATAGCTTATGTTTCACATCATTATTATTACAACTTTTGAAAACTGTCTCTAAAGAAAATAAGGAATGTAACACCCCACCTCCGCTAGGGTCACTCACAAAGGGAATGCACTAGGTTTGGTGAAGCATTATCGAGGTAAACATGCACAGAAATATTACAAGGCAGAACATATATAAAACAACGGAAGTAAAACAAACTTTCATATCATTAATTAATAAGGTCTAAAGCCTTTTACATCAGAATACATCAAAACCTGTCTTGCAATAGTAAAGAAGCATAAAACCTTTTCATAAATTATTCCCCAAAATAAAGCAGTGAAGCAGCCATAGCCAAGAGAAGACCAAGCTATACATGGTGACCTTCAAGCATAAGAGTTCCGAACTAAACAACGTCATTTCCTCCCTGAAAACCTGGGGGGGGGGGGAACGGAAGACAGAAAGGCGAAACAAAACGGGGTCAGTCATAAAGACTGGTAAGTCCTATCTACTTTCAGTATAAAAACAGGTAAAGGTAACATGACATGCATAAACTGAAAGTAAACATAAGGATGATGACAAGATAGATAAGCTAAACCAAGATAACTGGATGAACTACTGTAGCAAGATAGGCTAAGGTATCATGATAAACTACGTGTCAAGATAAATCAAGGTATCACATCGTCAGGTTTCTATCAAGTATACTATCCCAAGGTATCCATCATGTATAACATCCCATGGTATTTATCATGTATATTTGCTCTGCACCTCTCGTACTAGTATCCCAACCCGCGTCATGCGTTAACTATGAATGTCCCTTGCCCAATGTCATGTAATGGTCCATGTCAACCCAATATATAACATATGTAGGTTTTCCCAACTCGTATGTTTCTTTCCATGTATAAGTTCAGTCCTTTGCCGTAGGCCGTACGGGCTTTCCCATGTAAATCTATACCACCTCAAAGTGGTACCATTTTATCCTTGAAGTTATTTTGGACTGCTACCCTTGATCTGGTTATGCTTTCTTACCATGAACTATCGCGTGTCCACTTAGGATTTATGCTACCTAGGACCACTAGGGGTTATGCTACCTAATGAACCTTTCCGTGTCTCGGTTTGGGTTCAAGCCACCTAGGGCCACTAGGGATTATGCCACCCGTCAACCGCGCCCTTTATCCCGCGTATGTATCGTGAATCATTTTCCATGTCTAGACGCACATGTTCCTCAATGTGCCATCCGAGTTCCGTGCCAGGGCAAATCAAAAAATACGGAACTCGGTCGGGAGCTTTAAGTCGTCTGCTGATGCGATCAAGGTCTGTTTTTGTATCCGTGGCTATTGTCCCACGTGACCCCTCCCTCAACTACTGAAAGGCAATCCAAGAAAAATCATGTATGAGAACCACATCCCGGCACCACTATAGCCCCACTTTCCTATGGGCCAACCTCACCCATGACTCGATAGCAAGAACATGGTCTGTTGGGAGTTCTCTGCCTTTCCGTTCGTAAACGATTGACTAAAGATGGTAGGTAGTCGGCGACGTGCTATCCAGGGCAAAATCAAGTATCGTCGACTCCACGCTAATCCATCCCAGTCTTTAGGTCGCTCGCATAGCAACCAAGGCATACTCTTAGCTCTTCTATCGCAGACCTTAACCTCTGTGAGGCCGAGTTTCATGGACCACCTACCACCTCACAGAGGGATACCAAGAGTACCCTCACGTCCCCCGAAGCTACCGCTTCGTCACCCAGTTCGCTGGAGCCTTTATCCAAGTCAGAAAATTTGCTCCTCCTCGTGTGTTTAAGTGATGACCTATCATATCGCGTTACTCATCCATTCATGAACTAGTCCCATGTCCTTGGCTAAGAATTATTACTTAATTATACTTAACTAAGGTTTACCATTTAGCTTCTTTTCCCTTTTACCCTTGATTAACCACGATTTTCTACCTAGTTCCTCTAACTAGGGTTTTGTCTATTGGGTTAAGTGTTGTTATTCAGGTTCATGACTTAGCCTGCCTACGAATCATGTCAAGATTGGCTAAGTATTTAAGTTCAAGGCTTAGCCCTACAAGTTGGTTAAGTATACCAAGAAGCGCATGACTTAACCCTATCAAGTCAAATTGGTTAAGTATTGGTTTGTCTTAACCCTATCAGATTATCGTGTTAGATTGATTAAGCATAGATTATCTTAATCGCATTAGATCATCGAGTCGGATTAGTTAAGTATGGGTTAGCTTAACCTCATCCACTAATCGTACTACAAGGGTTAAGTATATTCAAAAGGTCTTGTGACTTAACCCTATCAAGTCCACATGTTAGATTGGTTAAGTATAGGTTACTTAACCTCATCAAATCATCATGTATAATTTGTTAATTATAAGTTACTTAACCCCATTAAATTATCATGTCAAGTTGGTTAAGTATTGGTTGCTTAACCTCATTGAATTACCAAGTTTAGATTGGTTAAGTGTTTAACTTAACCCCATCGAATTACCGTGTTTAGATTAGTTAAGTATAGGTTAATTAACCCCATCTAATTACTGTGTTTAGATTAGTTATGTCTAAATTACTTAACCCCATCTAATTACCAAGTCGGATTAGTTAAGTGTAAATTACTTAACCCCATCTAATTACCAAGTCGGATTAGTTAAGCGTAAATTACTTAACCCCATCCCCTAATTGTCTTGTACAGTTAAGTGTCATTAAGAAATCAAACCCGGTCCCACTTAACCTACCCATTCATGTCATATCGGTTAAGTGTCATTAGTCAAATTTACTTAACCTTATCATGTGGCATTAATTTAATTAATGCACTCTCAACCTCTCACATTAGACCTTGTTGTGGTTACTAGTTAAGCCGGGCGGGTCCGGGTTGTTTTACACCACAACCTAGTCTAACCTCGGGTCTTAAGCGCGACATGACCAACTTCTCACATTGGATCCTATTGTTTGTAGCCACTAGTTAAGCCGGGCGGGTCCGGGTAGATTTATGCTACAAACTCAACCCAACCTCGAGTTGGCCACTTTCATGTTTGGTCTAGTGTCATACTACACTTACAACCCACACGTGTCTAGTTTCAAGTCCCATGTTTACCCCCACATGTCATGCCTACATTTAGGTGTATCATAAATGCCATATTTCCATGAAACCCCATGTCAAATTATCATGTCATAATCACGCACGTCTAACCTACCCCAAAGCGTGTTTCCAACCCAAGTAAAAGCGAGTCAACATAGTAAGGGTACTATGCTACATATTGGCCTCACAACATGCACGATGTCAAAAAGGGATTGGCCACAAACATTCATGGTATCATAAGTGGTTTGGCCTCAAAATATGCATAGCATCATAAGAGAATTTGGCCACTAGCATGCATAGTATCATAAGGGAATTTGGCCATAAACATGCATAGTATCATAAGGGAATTTGGCCACAAACATGCATAGCATCATAAGAGAATTTGACCACAAGCATGCATGATAACATAAGGGGTTTGGGTTCATTTACATGCATAAGCCCCAAAGTCAAGTCTTTGTCAATGTTTCACAAGTCAAATGGTTCCCGAAGGGTCATGCTAGCATTCCATAGATAAAGATTCAAAATTGCAAGATAAACTAGGTTAATCATAACATGAATAGCATGATTTAGTCACTAAGCATAGCCAAAAGTCATAGGTTCAAGCAAAAGAGGCATGACAAGGTTCATATAGGCTAGCATACTTAGTTTAATCTCGTTTTATTCCATGCCATCATTAAAACTACCGTTTAGATCTAGAAGTAGCAAGAACTTACATAGCATGGCAAGAGATTTTGGAGCATGAATCGTCTTGTCGAAGAATCCATGTTGAGATGATGATCAAAACCCTTGATTTGGTGTAGAAAGCTTGCACCTTCGTCTTGGATCTAGTTTGAATGCATAGGCTCTTGAAGTTGGAGATGGAGGCCATGATCAAGAGGGATTTGGGCAGCACTTCGTTGTTAGATTGATTTTGAGTGATTTAGGTTAGGTCCTAGGGTGTTTTTATAGAGATTAGGAGTAGTTTAGGCCATAGGATAAACCCTAGGATAGATCTAAACCCTCAAAACCCGTCACCATCCCTAAAGCATGTCTTGAGGAGCAAGTCAGGTGCACCCAGGCCCAGGTGGTCGGACCACCCAGGTCGACAGAGGTGTCGACTGGGCAGTCGACACCACCTGGGGTGTGTCGACTCCCAAGTCGACTCCCCAGTCGACTTGGGGTTGGCGGGAATTTTTCCCGCCTCTTCTGCTTGGCTGAATTTGAAATCTGAATTCAAATTTGAACTGTTTTTGAACTAGAAATTTTCTGAAAACTTTGACGGGCCATATCTTGGTCATACGGACTCCGATTTTCGAAAACTCGGACTCTATTTCGCGTATTTTTCCGAGACGAACGCAATGGCCTATCCCGTTTCCCTTGATTCAGATTTTATAATTAAATTCTGCCTTGATTCTCGTCTTAGCATGATGCAAAAATCTGGGTTGTTACATCCTCCCCAACTTAAAGGATTTCGTCCCCGAAATCTCCAAGTTAGGAAGAACGTATCCTACCATCCATCATCCATCTACTCAAAACATCATCCACAGGCAACCATTGTCCTTAGACGATTTCTAATGCCATATGAACATATGCAGAACGTGTGTGTATATGCTCCTTAGCTAATGCTAATGATTAGGCCCGAATGATCTTCCCAATGCAAAATATGTCTAGTGCCATGAGTCCAACATGTATGCAAATAGTCCTAGTCATATAAGTACTATATGTGTGCACAAACATTCATCCATATGCGACATCTGCATGACAACACATTCAATTTCATCCATAAACAAGTATAAATACTCGTGCATATGCAACATGAAACGTGACCGCGTCAATCTAGTATCTAATGTGTATTCGCGCATCCACGAGCAACCACTTGCAACCATATCAATCATAACATGTTTCAAATACATGTTTACATCCATAGAGTTCTACCTAAGGTTCCCAAGATAAGATCGAGGAGATAAACAAGACAAACTCCTTACGGGGTTTGCAACAGAAACATGACCGAGAGGATATCCACCAAGCGATAGCATGCAAGCAAGCTCTACAGGAGAACCAGGGATCAACGATATACTCTTCTAAAGAGACATGATGCGCGCGTCTAAGCCGCATTTCCTTGAGCTTAATTCCACCGTGCCTTGACCGCCTTTGACTTTATGATTTCGTAGCTCCCCGATTCCTATTTCCAAGGTATGAGTTGGAACTCATTTCACGATCGTCTCTCGTTTCACTTTCACTTACTCTTTCCCTAGTATGCTCGGCTCAAACATATCTGCGTACTCATGCAAGCTCTCCAAAATTCATTAGTGAATTCTAGATCTCGTTTACCAATGCCAATCCATGTTATCACGTGCACTTACTAGGGTGATTCCTATAACCCATGCTTAAGCGGGGTGAACCATCCGCCTTATTGGCGAACGTTACTCGATCGGATCAAAGATTTCCGATAAATGCATCAAGAGATTCTAGGTAACTAACCATGACAGAACTCATAAGGTTACACGAGACTTCGAGGGTATTACCAAGACAAGTTAAGAGTTTAACTACCCTCCTTTCAAAATCGAGAATGGCATCCCTTACTGGATAACCACTTCATCCCTAGAATCCATCCATAGCTCGACAATGGAAGCATTGCTTCTAATCTCAACACTTGGCATTTACACTCTCAATTCCAAACAAGTCATGAATAAATGGACCGACTCTCCAACCAGATTTTTGGGACAAAAGTGGGATCTTCTACCATGGTAGTACTAAGGTGCAGAGACTTAACTATCGAGGCAGACTTAAATGATGCGATGATCCAAACAAAGTCTGGACGGGATGATAGAAAAGAAAGGCTAAATCTTTAACAGGAACGGTACCATTCCTCTTAGGTACGCTAGATATGAGAGCATACAATTGCCCTCTAGCTGATCTTGTCCTTATCTCCCTTTGTGGATCGAGCCATACCAACAAGTTGCTTATCCTCACGTCCGTGTCCTTTATCCTTGCTCTTATTACCCTTCCTTGTAACACGGTAACAGGTCTCTCGAGAACTTCCTCCATCGCACGGGAAAAAACTTACGTAGCTAGACAAGGATTAGTCGCAGTTAAAACTACTGTGACTACAGATGGAGGAAAGAAAGGAAAAGGGATTCGATCAAGGAAACAAAGGATAGTGCTAAAGGCTTTTGGGTAGTAGCCTTTAAAAACTTTTATTGAAAAATGCTTCTTTTTAAACGGTTTCTCAAATAGTTTTCAGAAGGTTTTAAAAACTTTTGCCCAGTCTGGTAACCTTCTGCTCTGATACCAAATGTAACACCCCACCTCCGCTAGGGTCACTCACAAAGGGAATGCACTAGGTTTGGTGAAGCATTATCGAGGTAAACATGCACAGAAATATTACAAGACAGAACATATATAAAACAACGGAAGTAAAACAAACTTTCATATCATTAATTAATAAGGTCTAAAGCCTTTTACATCAGAATACATCAATACCTGTCTTGCAATAGTAAAGAAGCATAAAACCTTTTCATAAATTATTCCCCAAAATAAAGCAGTGAAGCAGCCATAGCCAAGAGAAGACCAAGCTATACATGGTGACCTTCAAGCATAAGAGGTCCGAACTAAACAACATCATTTCCTCCCTGAAAACCTGGGGGGGAAACGGAAGACAAAGAGGCGAAACAAAATGGGGTCAGTCATAAAGACTGGTAAGTCCTATCTACTTCCAGTATAAAAACAGGTAAAGGTAACATGACATGCATAAACTGAAAGTAAACATAAGGATGATGACAAGATAGATAAGCTAAACCAAAATAACTGGATGAACTACTGTAGCAAGATAGGCTAAGGTATCATGATAAACTACGTGTCAAGATAAATCAAGGTATCACATCGCCAGGTTTCTATCAAGTATACTATCCCAAGGTATCCATCATGTATAACATCCCATGGTATTTATCATGTATATTTGCTCTGCACCTCTCGTACTAGTATCCCAACCCGCGTCATGCGTTAACTATGAATGTCCCTTGCCCAATGTCATGTAATGGTCCATATCAACCCAATATATAGCATATGTAGGTTTTCTCAACTCGTATGTTTCTTTCCATGTATAAGTTCAGTCCTTTGCCGTAGGCCGTACGGGCTTTCCCATGTAAATCTATAACACCTCAAAGTGGTACCATTTTATCCTTGAAGTTATTTTGGACTGCTACCCTGGATCTGGTTATGCTTTCTTACCATGAACTATCGCGTGTCCACTTAGGATTTATGCCACCTAGGACCACTAGGGATTATGCTACCTAATGAACGTTTCCGTGTCTCGGTTTGGGTTCAAGCCACCTAGGGCCACTAGGGATTATGCCACCCGTCAACCGCGCCCTTTATCTCGCGTATGTATCGTGAATCGTTTTCCATGTCTAGACGCAAATGTTCCTCAATGTGTCATCCGAGTTCCGTGCCAGGGCAAATCAAGAAATACAGAACTCGGTCGGGAGCTTTAAGTCGTCTGCTGATGTAGATATCAAGGTCTGTTTTTGTATCCGTGGCTATGGTCCCACGTGACCCCTCCCTCAACTACTGAAAGGCAATCCAAGAAAAATCATGTATGAGAACCACATCCCGGCCCCACTATAGCCCCACTTCCCTATGGGCCAACCTCACCCATGACTCGATAGCAAGAACATGGTCTGTTGGGAGTTCTCTGCCTTTCCGTTCGTACACGATTGACTAAAGATGGTAGGTAGTCGGCAACGTGCTGTCCAAGGCAAAATCAAGTATCGTCGACTCCACACTAATCCATCCCAGTCTTTAGGTCGCTTGCATAGCAACCAAGGCATACTCTTGGCTCTTCTATCGCAGACCTTAACCTCTGTGAGGCCGGGTTTCATGGACCACCTGCCACCTCACAGAGGGATACCAAGAGTACCCTCACGTCCCCCGAAGCTACCGCTTTGTCACCCAGTTCGTTTGAGCCTTTATCCAAGTCGGAAAATTTGCTCCTCCTCGTGTGTTTAAGCGATGACCTACCATATCGGGTTACTCATCCATTCATGAACTAATCCCATGTCCTTGGCTAAGAATTATTACTTAGTTATACTTAACTAAGGTTTACCACTTAGCTTCTTTTCCCCGTTACCCTTGATTAACCACGATTTTCTACCTAGTTCCTCTAACTAGGGTTTTGTCTATTGGGTTAAGTGTTGTTATTCAGGTTCATGACTTAGCCTGCCTACGAAGCATGTCAAGATTGGCTAAGTATTTAAGTTCAAGGCTTAGCCCTACAAGTTGGTTAAGTATACCAAGAAGCGCATGACTTAACCCTATCAAGTCAAATTGGTTAAGTATTGGTTTGTCTGAACCCTATCAGATTATCGTTTTAGATTGATTAAGCATAGATTATCTTAATCGCATCAGAACATCGAGTCGGATTGGTTAAATATGGGTTAGCTTAACCTCATCCACTAATCGTACTACAAGGGTTAAGTATATTCAAAAGGTCTTGTGACTTAACCCTATCAAATCCACATGTTAGATTGGTTAAGTATAGGTTACTTAACCTCATCAAATCATCATGTATAATTTGTTAATTTTAAGTTACTTAACCCCATTAAATTATCATGTCAAGTTGGTTAAGTATTGGTTGCTTAACCTCATTGAATTACCAAGTTTAGACTGGTTAAGTGTTTAACTTAACCCCATCGAATTACCGTGTTTAGATTAGTTAAGTATAGGTTACTTAACCCCATCTAATTACCGTGTTTAGATTAGTTAAGTCTAAATTACTTAACCCCATCTAATTACCAAGTTGGATTAGTTAAGTGTAAATTACTTAACCCCATCTAATTACCAAGTCGGATTAGTTAAGCGTAAATTACTTAACCCCATCCCCTAATTGTCTTGTACGGTTAAGTGTCATTAAGAAATCAAACCCGGTCCCACTTAACCTACCCATTCGTGTCATATCGGTTAAGTGTCATTAGTCAAATTTACTTAACCTTATCATGTGGCATTAATTTAATTAATGCACTCTCAACCTTTCACATTAGACCTTGTTGTGGTTACTAGTTAAGCCGGGCGGGTCCGGGTAGTTTTACACCACAACCTAGTCTAACCTCGGGTCTTAAGCGCGACATGACCAACTTCTCACATTGGATCCTATTGTTTGTAGCCAGTAGTTAAGCCGGGCGGGTCCGGGTAGATTTATGCTACAAACTCAACCCAACCTCGAGTTGGCCACTTTCATGTTTGGTCTAGTGTCATATTACACTTACAACCCTCACGTGTCTAGTTTCAAGTCCCATGTTTACCCCACATGTCATGCCTACATTTAGGTGTATCATAAGTGCCATATTTCCATGAAACCCCATGTCAAATTATCATGTCATAATCACGCACGTCTAACCTACCCCAAAGCGTGTTTCCAACCCAAGTAAAAGCGAGTCAACATAGTAAGGGTACTATGCTACATATTGGCCTCACAACATGCACGATGTCAAAAAGGGATTGGCCACAAACATGCATGGTATCATAAGGGGTTTGGCCTCAAAATATGCATAGCATCATAAGAGAATTTGGCCACTAGCATGCATAGTATCATAAGGGAATTTGGCCATAAACATGCATAGTATCATAAGGGAATTTGGCCACAAACATGCATAGCATCATAAGAGAATTTGACCACAAGCATGCATGATAACATAAGGGGTTTGGGTTCATTTACATGCATAAGCCCCAAAGTCAAGTCTTTGCCAATGTTTCACAAGTCAAATGGTTCCTGAAGGTTCATGCTAGCATTCAATAGATAAAGATTCAAACTTGCAAGATAAACTAGGTTAATATTAACATGAATAGCATGATTTAGTCACTAAGCATAGCCAAAAGTCCTAGGTTCAAGAAAAAGAGGCATGACAAGGTTCATATAGGCTAGCATACTTAGTGTAATCTCGTTTTATTCCATGCCATCATTAAAACTACCGTTTAGATCTAGAAGTAGCTAGAACTTACATAGCATGGCAAGAGATTTAGGGGCATGAATCGTCTTGTCGAAGAATCCATGTTGAGATGATGATCAAAACCCTTGATTTGGTGTAGAAAGCTTGCACCTTCGTCTTGGATCTAGTTTGAATGCATAGGCTTTTGAAGTTGGAGATGGAGGCAATGATCAAGAGGGATTTGGGTAGCACTTCGTTGTTAGATTGATTTTGAGTGATTTAGGTTAGGTCCTAGGGTGCTTTATAGAGATTAGGAGTAGTTTAGGCCATAGGATAAACCCTAGGATAGATCTGAACCCTCAAAACCCGTCACTAGCCCTAAAGCATGTCTTGAGGAGCAAGTCAGGTGCACCCAGGCCCAGGTGGTCGGACCACCCAGGTCGACAGGGGTGTCGACTGGGCAGTCGACCCCACCTGGGGTGTGTCGACTCCCAAGTCGACTCCCCAGTCGACTTGGGGTTGGCGGGAATTTTTCCCGCCTCTTCTGCTTGGCTGAATTTGAAATCTGAATTCAAATTTGAACTGTTTTTGAACTAGAAATTTTCTGAAAACTTTGACGGGCCATATCTTGGTCATACGGACTCCGATTTTCGAAAACCCGGACTCTATTTCGCGTATTTTTCCGAGACGAACGCAATGGCATAGCCCATTTCCCTTGATTCAGATTTTATAATTAAATTCTGCCTTGATTCTCGTCTTAGCATGATGCAAAAATCTGGGTTGTTACAAGGAAGGTACACTACTAATGCCCAAAGTAGTGACCAACAGCGACATAGGGAGGATATATGTAGATAATACGTAGGAGCCTCCTGCTCGTCTTCGGATCAGCTACTCGTGCATAACCAGCTAACCTGTCTCTAGTCTACCCGTTTAAGAGCACCTAGAGTAATAAGAAGAGACATAAAACTCGGGGTCAGACAAAAGTCTGGTATGAGCGATAAGCAGCAAAACAGAACAATAACAGGTATACTAAACCATACCTGAACCTGGACCTGCAACCAAAGAGTTAGCACAACATACCGCTAAATACTCTAAGGTGCCACTAAACATCAGGTGTAAAGAATATGGGGGTGGGGGTGTGTATGACATATAGTGATGGAAAACAATCAATCATAGCAACCATCCTCACATCTCTCACTCTATGCGTAAAGCATACGATATCGAGGTAGTGACAGAGTTCGATTTGTATAACTATTACTACCACCAAGCTTGCCCCATGGAGTAACGACTAAATCCTTAAAAAAACTCCACCTCATTGGTCCATAGCCAATTGTCCTACTTAGGCAACTTGGCCCTGAATCCACCCATATACCCCGCACTCCATAGTGATCCAATGTTACAGACATCGATAACCCCTTAGCAAACGTCCAACAGCAAAGTCCAACTCATAAAGTTAACCAGTTGGTTCCCAACTGGATCCTGAGTACAAACTTCCTACTTGGGCTACCTTTTGCATCTCGGGTTTTGGTCATCATCTCCGGATCGGTCTTCATTCAGTTCGTGATCATCATCTAGGCTCGGGTTCCCATCGGTTCATAGCAGCCTTTCCAGATCGGTTTGGTTCGTGGTGTCCTTCCTCCAGCGGTTCGGGTTGGGTCCACACCTCCTGGCGGTTCGGTGAGTGGAGAGCTCCTCTGGTTTGGTCCTCCTTCCCAAGCACTCCGGATCGGGTCGTGGTGCCAACTACATTGGGTTCGGATTGGATGAAGCAACGGTTCGTGACTTGCTTTCCCAGGCGGTTCATGGTACTCAAGCTGAATCAGTTTGGATCGTATGGCTCCCTAGGTGAGCGGGTCGGTACGGTGCCACCATCCATGAGCGGGTCGGTTCGGGTTTCGGGGGATCCGATCTGATCTCTGCACATTTCCTGCACTTTGTCCAACGACCTGTTTACGCAATTCGACAGCGTTTTCGACCAATCTAACTTCTCTAAACAATCACAAATCATTCCAAATAGTCATAGTGTAACACCCCGTAATTCTGTTAATATTAATATTCACAAATTAAAGAATAACTAATCTCAGATATGAAAATTATGGGAAACGGGTTGCGCCATTGTGTTCGTCTCGGAATTCTGGCTGAAATAGAGTCCGAGTTTACGTGAATTGGACTTCGTATGAAGAAGTTATGGCCATCGGAAGTTTCAGAAAATTCAAAACAGATTTCAGAAAATTTAAATTTCAAATTCGGAGCCAAACAGGCTAGGCGGGAAATTTCCCGCCCAGCACCCCAGGTCGATTGGGGAGTCGACTGGGCAGTTGACCTGGGTGTCGACCTGTCCAGGCGGCTAGGGTTTGGCTGAGCCCAATCTTGAGCTGCTGATGTGTCTTTAGGGCTGAGTTGGCAAATTAAACGGTTAAGTTTAGTTCTAAGTTGATCTGACGGTCTAAATATACCCTAAACTCTATAAATACCTAGGTAGTCTCTCACTCTAACTCACATGAAAAATAGAATAGCCACCGTCATACCGCCGCCATGGAACTCAGTGTAGCCGCCGCCAACTAAGAAGGAAGAAAAGCTAGTCAAAACCCTAATTCTACTCAACTCTAAAGCAAATCAAGACTCTCTTTCTCTTCTAATTGTGAGTATGATGATCTTAACAAGATTATTGCAAACTAATTAGATAAAGTTATGAATGGATCATAAGAAAATGATGTGAATTGTCATATATGTTGTTGTAAACCTTATGCTATCATGTATGTTGTAAATCCTATGTTATGTGATGATGATATCCTATATGTTGTAAATCATGCTATGATGATATTGTATAGGTTGTAATTTTCTATGCTAAATTGTGATAAATCATACATGTCATAAAGTCATGATGTTATTATCTATGCTAATTAGTTCATGTTAATCAAGTCATAATGTTGATATTATTTGGGCGATGTTGATGACAAATCATGTATGCAAGTTTAGACTGATTAGTAAAGACTATGAACATATGCCATGACATCTATTTAGATCTAGAATTATGCTATAACATATGTGAATTCTATGTATTAGATGCTAGTTCACACCATCATTATGTTGCATAAAACCCCATATGCAAGTTTACACATGAATTTGGGTTATGATCATATCATGTAAATTGTGACATTTAACAAGTTGACACCTTTAGATCCATAACATGTGCAGTTTATGCAAGTTTCACCCCTATTATGATTAGATTCATTTTAATTGTCTATATGTTGTGATAATTTATCTTTGTGCAATGAGTTAGACTATTCGAGTCTTACATATATTCTGCGTTGAATAAGCGAACGTATAAACGTGGGGTTGGGGTAATATTAAGGATTTAATATTAATAAGTTGGGGTGCAATTGATATGATTTTGCATGCCATAAGTGGATGGCCATAATTGAGTCAATTATGGACATCATTAAAATTGGAGTTAGTTAATAATTTGAATAGGGAATTATTAAAACTGGGGTAAAAGATTATAAGTGATAATCAATGCTTAGGACACGAGGTTGGACTCGTTTGTGACGTAAACCTGCCCGGACCCGCCCGGCAAATCCAGTGGTCACAAATGTCAGCCCAATGTGAGAGGTCCTAGGCCCAAATTAAAGCATAACAGTTGTAAAGACACGAGGTTAGACTCTTTTATGGTGTAAGACTGCCCGGACCCGCCCGGCAAATCCAACTGCCATAAATGCCAGTCTAATGTGAGAGGTCTTTATGAGGTTATGGCCTGAATGAACTAAGAAATACTTAACCAGATAAACATGTAAGGTGGGACATGGGGGTTAAGTAGGTGCCTTGGGTGGCATGAGGAATCTAGTGGGTGCCCTTAGTGGCATGTGAAATACGATTAGTAAGACTTAACCAAACACACATGTAAATGAACATGACTAAGAGGGTTAAGTGGGATGTACTAGTGGACAAGCTTAGGTGGGTAGCTTGTGGGGGCCCATTTCAACCAGTATCCCAAACGTATCTTTATGGGCTTGACCCAAGTCGAGGACGGGACACACATGCTGGGCTTGACTATAAGAGGCCAAAACGGGGAGCGGTGGCAACGCAAGTCCAACGGGTTTCATATGCGTGTGTGGACCCGGGCTGGTAGGTAAGACATTGTTGCATCGTGTAGGTATAAGCCATGCATTCTCAAGTTATATCGGGTTGCCACTTTGGGGGAGTGATACACCCCACTGTGGGGCCAGCACGGGTATCTACGAGTAGGGAGCCGATCGAAAGTGGGTAGTGGGGTACACCTAGTGGAGATAGGGGCAGACGGCACCTATGCAGTCAGCTAGGGGTACGCAAGGCTATTTATATAGTTTCTGTGTGAAGCAAGTGGGATCAACCTTTAGGGTGACTGGTGCGGTGCAGTGTAGTAATTATTCGTTAGAAATTAGGTGTGCCTTTAACGTTATCTTTATCTGCTCTTCCATACCCAATAGTACATAAACATTTCCTTGTTTTCCAGCTTATGCCTTAGTCTAGTTATTTTGGTAATAGTATTGTTAGAATTATCATACTCGCCAGACTTTATGTCTGACCCCCTCAATTTCTATCCTTTTCCCCCCTCCAGGTCCTCAGGTTGGGCCCAGCTCTAGTGGAGTTTGATTGGATTGCTTCATCTCTCTTTGGAAAGCTTGGACCGTTGAAGTAAAGTCCAGCTTGTTATCTTTTTTTTAATGGCTATTTATGTAATGGGATTATGTATTTTGTTTTATGAAGATGGATATTGTACTTGACTCTGATTTATGGTTTTATGATGTAACAAACATGTTTAAATTCCGTTGCAATAAAATGAAGTTTTAGATTTCCAAGTACTACTTATTATCTGTCTTGTTGTAATTTTTCTGTTCTATATTCACTTAAAACCTCCATGGAAGTTAATGCATTCCCTTTGTGAGTGACATTAATGGACGAGGGGTGTTACACGTGGTATCAGAGCTTAGGGTTACCAGAACAGATAATTTTTTTAGAAAAACTATTTTTCTAAATTATTTTTGGAAGAAATGTTTTCAAAAACATGTCTTGATGAGTAATTTAAAGAGAAAAGTTTTTATGAAAAACATAATCCCCAATAGCCATATGTCTTTATCTTTCGAATTCTCCATTTTGAATCTTTCCTTTTTCGTTTCAGCATGGCTGAAGATCTTAACCTTCAGGACGGTGTAACGATACCAGGATGGTATAGGAGGTTATTAGAGGCTAGGGGCCGTTGCAGGTCCAGCCAATGTTCCTCCACCACCAGTTGCACCCGTTCCTCCTCCTCCTCGCGTTGATACTTTTGCAAAGACGTGCAAGGAATTTAAGGCTATGGGTGGAAAACCTTTTCAAGGGTCAGAAACGTTTGTGGAAGCTAGAGATTGGCTTAAGGAGGTGGAAGAATTGCTAGAAATCTTTGAAGTAGAAGAAGGGAGGAGAGTCAAATTAGCAGCTTGGTTAATGAAGGGAGAGGCCTCGTTTTGGTGGGAGGTCATTAATGGGGAGCGTCCTGTTGATTCTTGGGCGGATTTCAGACGTAGGTTTGAGGCGAAGTTTCTCTCACGGGCAGAAGAGAATCTATATATGGAAAGGTTCTTGACATTAAAGCAAGGAAGCTCATCAGTGAAAGAATATGTCAACAAATTTAATCAGTTAGCAAGGTTACGCTTGGACTTGGTGAACACGCCGGAGAAGAAGGCGCTGAGGTTCGTTAATGGATTGAATGAACCATTGCAAGGGTTGGCTATGACCCACATCCCTATGGGGGCCACCTTTGAGAAGCTAGTAGACATGGCACTCATGCACGAGGAGAAAGGCGCTAATGCTAATAAGGCACCCAAGAAGAAAGGGGATCAGAAGAAACCACAACAGCAAAACAAGAAGGGTGGTAAGGACAATAATGGAAAGGGAAAGAAGAAATGCTTTAACTGTGGGACACCAGGCCATCTCAGCAAGGATTGTCGAAAGAAAAAGAAGACTGGCTGTTTTCACTGTGGCGAGGCGGGACATCTAGTGAAGAACTGCCCAAAGAAGGGGCAGAGGGCAGGGTCTACCTTGGGAGGACAGGTGCAGGCTCTTATGGCACCAGGGCAGGCAAGGGGACAAGTTCAGGCTCTCGCGGTCCCACCGCTGCAAGAACGAGGTAGAACCATTTCTGTTGAAAGCTTAGTTTTTCTGTTTGATCATCCTGTCCGTACTCTATTCGATTCGGGCGCATCGCATTCGTTTATCTCTACATCATTAGTTGAATCACTGCATTTGAACACCAGTTTAGTAGAGGATCCCTTAGTTGTTTCGAATCCAATTGGGGGCTCAGCTTATTTGTCCATGATGTGTTTGGATTTGAAAATTTCTATACTTAGCGTTGAGTTTAGATGTGATGATTATGTTTTGGGCTTCACGGGCTATGGGCTAATTTTAGGAATGGATTGGTTATCCATAAATGGGCCATTCTTGATTGTGAAAGGAGAGTAGCTAGGCTCGTGACTCGCCTTGGCAACACTCTCGAAATCTTTTGTAATCCCATAAATTCTGTTATGCTAAGTTATTTAGAATCGCTTGACGCGTCTGAGGAAAATCTACGATCTGTTAGAGTGGTCCGAGAATATTCGGATGTGTTGGAGGAGGTGAAGGGCTTGCCTTCGAAGCAGGAGATAGATTTTCGAATATATCTTGTGGATAATGCGAAACCAGTATCTTTGCCAGTACGCCACATGGCTCCACGTGAAAGGAGGGAACTCAATAAGCAAGTGAAGGAGTTGCTTGAGAAGGGGTTAATAAGACGAAGTATATCAGAGTGGGGTGCTCCAGTAGTATTTGCTATGAAGGCAGATGGGTCCCTTAGACTTTGTGTGGACTATAGAGAACTTAATAAGCTTACTAAGAAAAACAGACACCCACTGCCGAGGATTGACGATCTCTTCGATCAGTTAGTTGGCACCTCAGTGTTTTCGCAGTTGGACTTAGCCACTGGTTTCCATCAGTTGAGAGTGGGTGAGGATAGCATAGACAAGACTGCCTTTAGGACTCCAGATGGTTTCTATGAATGGCTAGTGATGCCCTTCGGTTTGACGAACGCCCCCGCATACTTTGTTGATTTGATGAGTAGGGTGTTTAGGGAGTACCTTAACAAATTCGTGGTAGTCTTTGTAGACGACATCTTGATCTTTTCTAAGGATGAAGAAGAGCATGCCCTACATCTTAGGGAAGTGTTGGATACCCTATGAGGGCATAATCTTAAAGCTAAATTTTCTAAGTGTCACTTCAGGAGGAAGGAAGTACGATTCTTAGGGCACGTGGTTTCCAAAGAAGGGATAGCTGTGGATCCCGCGAAGGTGGTGGCCATCCAAGATTGGAAAGTCCCTAAAAATGCTACCGAAGTGAGAAGTTTCTTGGGGTTGGCTGGCTACTATAGGAAGTTTATCAAAGACTTCGCAAAGATATCAGCTCCATTGACATGCCTGACGAAGAAGAACCTAGTCTTCGCGTGGGACGTAGATTGTGATGATGCGTTCCAACGTTTAAAGAGAGCTTTGACTTCAACCCCAGTCTTAGTATTGCCAGACGGGAGTAATCCGTTTACTGTTTATACTGACGCTTGCGGGACAGGACTAGGCGCAGTCTTAATGCAGGAGGGCAGGGTAATAGCCTATGGTGGAAGGCAGTTGAGAGCGCATGAGAAAAATTACCCTACACATGACCTAGAGTTGGCCGCTATTTTTTTCGCGCTTAAGTCTTGGCGTCATTATCTTCTTGGCGAGAAATTCGAATTATTCACTGATCACAAATCGTTAAAATACTTATTCTCTCAGAAGGACTTGAACTTAAGGAGAAAAGGTGGATGGAATTCTTAGCGTCCTACGACTTCGAGATAGCAAATACCCCTGGCAAGGGTAACGTAGTGGCAGATGCCTTAAGTAGAAAAAGATTATCCTTAAGTCCTTTGTTTGTTAAGCGGCGAAGTTTAGAGTTCATTTCTACATTTGATTTTACACCTTCCATTGACTTCGTACCCGGTTTGCTAGCATCCTTGGAGGTCAGACCTACGCTTTTGGGACGGATTGGCGAGGCATAGCGAGACGACCCACAGTTGGTTGAGTTAGTAGAAAAGCTCAAAAGAGGGGAGTCATCAAGCCATCTCCGTAGGTAAACCCAAGATGATAAGGGTTAGTTACGTAGGGATAGTAGACTTTGTGTACCTCGAGACGAAGGTTTGAGGAAGGCTATTCTTGACGAAGCACATCATTCGAAGATGACCATTCATCCCGGCGGGGACAAGATGTACAAAGGCATGAAGCGAGTTTTCTTTTGGGCCGGTTTGAAGAGGGATGTGGCCGAGTATGTCGCTATATGCTTGGTGTGCCAACAAGTAAAAGCGGAGCAAAAGAAACCCGGTGGGTTGCTTCACCCATTGGAGGTTCCACTATGGAAATGGGAAAGTGTCTCGATGGATTTTGTGGATGGATTACCAAGATCAAGGAAGGGTAATACAGGGATTTGGGTTATAGTAGATAGACTTACTAAGAGCGCCCATTTCATTCCCGTGAAGAGTAAGAGGACTGCTCCATGGTTAGCTTCTGTGTACGTCCGAGAGATAGTTCGTTTGCACGGTGTTCCTTCTATCATAGTGAGCGACCGCGATCCTATTTTCACTAGCGAATTTTGGAGAAGCTTACAAGAGGCGGTGGGGACTCAGTTATGTTTGAGCACCGCATATCATCCTCAGACGGACGGCCAGACCGAGAGGGTGAATCGCATTCTAGAGGATCTTTTGAGGCTATGTATCCTAGACTTTGGGGGTACATGGGAAGAGCATCTTCCGTTGGTAGAGTTCACATATAATAATAGCATTCAGTCCAGCATTGGCATGGCACCTTTCGAAGCTCTTTATGGATGACATTGTCGTTCACCTACATGTTGGTGGGAATCTACGGATAAGATCTTACTTGGGCCCGATACGATTAGGGAGACTTCGGAGAAGATCGACTTGATTCGAAGAAGGATGAAAGGAGCGCAAGATAGGCAGAAATCTTATGCGGATAAGAGGAGGACAGATCTTGAGTTTGACGTTGGAGACATGGTCTTTATCAAAGTGTCTCCATTAAGGAACGTTGTTCGCTTTGGGTCCATTGGGAAATTAGCACCAAGGTTCGTAGGGCCGTTTCCTATTAAGGAGAAGATTGGACAGATGGCGTATAGAGTGGGGTTGCCTGAGAAACTTAGTGGTGTACACGACGTATTCCATGTGTCACATTTGAGGAAGTGCTTGCACGAGACCGCGGAAGTGGTAGAGCCGAGCTTGCTTAGAGAGGTGGAGATAGAGCGTGATGCGACGATCCGACGAGCTCCTACATGCATTCTTGGGTCGGAGATTAAGAAGCTGAGAAATCGAGAGGTCAGACTAGTCAAAGTACAATGGGGAGATGATGAGAGCAACGCTACTTGGGAGACAGAAGAGAAGATGCATTCATTGTACCCTTTTCTTTTTGAGGGTATGTCTTTTAAATTTCTCCTTTATCGCTTATCTTGTACTTATCTTACATTTAGAGTATCCTCTCACTAGTATCTTTGACCTTTAGTTAGGATCATCCTATGGTTGAAACATGTGTTTGAGACATGTTATGTATGATGGATGTAAAGTGGATGCAAGTGTTTGCTAGTGGTTGCTCGTGGACGCATACACACACACTATTAGGCACTAGATCGGCCCAGTCACTTCATATTGCATATTGCATATAAATGGCTGTATTTAGTAAAATGGATGTATGATGATTGTATGATCATATGGATGCTACATTCAGATGATGATTGTGCACCATATAGAGATAATATATAGCATTAAGGAACTTTTGCATACATAATGGACGCATGGCACTATCATGATTTGCATTAAAGAGGTCAACTGAATCAGTGGACCGCCTGATTTTGCATTAGATATGGACATATACACAAACTGTGCATTTAAACATGAAAGCATTAGAAGTCTATAAGGACAATGGATGCCTGTGTTTGGTGGTTGAGTAGATGGACGATTGGATGATAGGATATACATTCTTCTTGACTTGAAGATTTCGGGGACGAAATCCTTTAAGGAGGGGAGAATGTAACACCCCGTAATTCTGTTAATATTAATATTCACAAATTAAAGAATAACTAATCTCAGACGTGAGAATTGTGGGAAACGGGTTGCGCCATTGTGTTCGTCTCGGAATTTTGGCTGAAATAGAGTCCGAGTTTGCGTGAATTGGACTTCGTATGAAGAAGTTATGGCCATCGGAAGTTTCAGAAAATTCAAAATAGATTTCAGAAAATTTAAATTTCAAATTCGGAGCCAAACAGGCTAGGCGGGAAATTTCCCGCCCAGCACCCCAGGTCGACTGGGGAGTCGACGGGGTAGTCGATTCCCCCCCCCCCCCCCAGGTCGACTGGGGAGTCGACTGTGCAGTCGACCTGGGTGTCGACCTGTCCAGGCGGCTAGGGTTTGGCTGAGCCCAATCTTGAGCTGCTGATGTGTCTTTAGGGCTGAGTTGGCAAATTAAACGGTTCAGTTTAGTTCTGAGTTGATCTGACGGTCTAAATAAACCCTAAACTCTATAAATACCTAGGAAGTCTCTCACTCTAACTCACATGAAAAATAGAATAGCCACCGTCATACCGCCGCCATGGAACTCAGTGTAGCCGCCGCCAACTAAGAAGGAAGAAAAGCTAGTCAAAACCCTAATTCCACTCAACTCTAAAGCAAATCAAGACTCTCTTTCTCTTCTAATTGTGAGTATGATGATCTTAACAAGATTATTGCAAACTAATTAGATTAAGTTATGAATGGATCATAAGAAAATGATGTGAATTGTCATATATGTTGTTGTAAACTTTATGCTATCATGTATGTTGTAAATCCTATGTTATGTGATGATGATATCCTATATGTTGTAAATCATGCTATGATGATATTGTATAGGTTGTAATTTTCTATGCTAAATTGTGATAAATCATACATGTCTTAAAGTCATGATGTTATTATCTATGCTAATTAGTTCATGTTAATCAAGTCATAATGTTGATATTATTTGGGCGATGTTGATGACAAATCATGTATGCAAGTTTAGACTGATTAGTAAAGACTATGAACATATGCCATGACATCTATTTAGATCTAGAATTATGCTATGACATACGTGAATTCTATGTATTAGATGCTAGTTCACATCATCATTATGTTGCATAAAACCCCATATGCAAGTTTACACATGAATTTGGGTTATGATCATATCATGTAAATTGTGACATTTAACAAGTTGACACCTTTAGATTCATAACATGTGCAGTTTATGCAAGTTTCACCCCTATTATGATTAGATTCATTTTAATCGTCTATATGTTGTGATAATTTATCTTTGTGCTATGAGTTAGACTAATCGAGTCTAACGTATATTCTGCGTTGAATAAGCGAACGTATAAACGTGGGGTAGGGGTAATATTAAGGATTTAATATTAAGAAGTTGGGGTGCAATTGATATGATTTTGCATGCCATAAGTGGATGGCCATAATTGAGTCAATTATGGACATCATTAAAATTGGAGTTAATTAATAATTTGAATAGGGAATTATTAAAACTGGGGTAAAAGATTATAAGTGATAATCAATGCTTAGGACACGAGGTTGGACTCGTTTGTGACGTAAACCTGCTCGGACCCGCCCGACAAATCCAGTGGTCACAAATGTCAGCCCAATGTGAGAGGTCCTAGGCCCAAATTAAAGCATAACAGTTGTAAAGACACGAGGTTAGACTCTTTTATGGTGTAAGACTGCCCGGACCCACCCGACAAATCCATCTGCCATAAATGCCAGTCTAATGTGAGAGGTCTTTATGAGGTTATGGCCTGAATGAATTAAGAAATACTTAACCAGATAAACATGTAAGGTGGGACATGGGGGTTAAGTAGGTGCCTTGGGTGGCATGAGGAATCTAGTGGGTGCCCTTAGTGGCATGTGAAATACGATTAGTAAGACTTAACCAAACACACATGTAAATGAACATGACTAAGAGGGTTAAGTGGGATGTACTAGTGGACAAGCTTAGGTGGGTAGCTTGTGGGGGCCCATTTCAACCAGTATCCCAAACGTATCTTTGTGGGCTCGACCCAAGTCGAGGACGGGACACGCATGCTGGGCTTGACTATAAGAGGCCAAAACGGGGAGCGGTGGCAACGCAAGTCCAACGGGTTTCATATGCGTGTGTGGACCCGGGTTGGTAGGTAAGACGTTGTTGCATCGTGTAGGTATAAGCCGTGCATTCTCAAGTTATATCGGGTTGCCACTTTGGGGGAGTGATACACCCCACTGTGGGGCCAGCACGGGTATCTACGAGTAGGGAGCCGATCGAAAGTGGGTAGTGGGGTACACCTAGTGGAGATAGGGGCAGACGGCACCTATGCAGTCAGCTAGGGGTACGCAAGGCTATTTATATAGTTTCTGTGTGAAGCAAGTGGGATCAACCTTTAGGGTGACTGGTGCGGTGCAGTGTAGTAATTATTCGTTAGAAATTAGGTGTGCCTTTAACGTTTTCTTTAACGTTATCTTTAACGTTATCTTTATCTGCTCTTCCATACCCAATAGTACATAGACATTTCCTTGTTTTCCAGCTTATGCCTTAGTCTAGTTATTTTGGTAATAGTATTGTTAGAATTATTATACTCGCCAGACTTTATGTCTGACCCCCTCCATTTCTATCCTTTTTCCCCCTCCAGGTCCTCAGGTTGGGCCCAGCTCTAGTGGAGTTTGATTGGATTGCTTCATCTCTCTTTGGAAAGCTTGGACCGTTGAAATAAAGTCCAGCTTGTTATCTTTTTTTTAATGGCTATTTATGTAATGGGATTATGTATTTTGTTTTATGAAGATGGATATTGTACTTGACTCTGATTTATGGTTTTATGATGTAACAAACATGTTTAAATTCCGCTGCAATAAAATCAAGTTTTAGATTTCCATGTACTACTTATTATTTGTCTTGTTGTAATTTTTCTGTTCTATATTCACTTAAAACCTCCATGGAAGTTAATCCATTCCCTTTGTGAGTGACATTAATGGACGTGGGGTGTTACACATAGCAACATAGAGGACTAACCATAAACACCAAAACAATAATTTGATAGGTTAAAACGAATCAAACATCGCCAAAATTCCATATTTTCCCTTAAGCATGTTTAAGCAAAACTAATGATATTATTAGCAAAACTTAACCAAATTTTCTAACAGAGGCCTAAAACAATATTTCGAAATTTATAAATATTTTTCCAGATTTTTAACATGCATAATTTCGTTAATTAACACTAATCACCCTAATTAACTGTAATTAGTGTCAAAACAATGCTAATCACTCACCTTAGCCAAAATAAAATACAAAATCTGAAATGATTCTCTGTTTGGCGCTGTTCCCAAGGCTATACAGCAGTTCTACCTCGAATTTTTGGCTAATCCGCTTTGATTTGATGTAGATTTGGCTTAATTAGCGATTAGAAGGTGATTTGGGGTGTTTTAGCAAGTGGAGGCCATTACTAGGGTTCCAAGAATGAAAGTGGCGGCTGAAAAAGTGTCTAAAGAAATGTTTTCTAACCCTAATCAGCCCCTATATACCCCTAATCCCGAAATCCCTTAATGGGCCTAGTTGTTAGCTACCCAATTAAGCCCGGTTAAGCTGTTTTTCACCTTCTAAACCTTAATTCAGCCATATCTCCCAAACGATAAGTCCGTTTTTCACATATGACCACTCTACGGAAAGGTAAACCATCATCCGGACCTAATGGAAGTGGTTTCAGGACAAAATTCCTTTCCAGACAAAAGATATGGCCGAAACAATATCAGTTAGGGATAAAATGGTCATTCAAAAATCGGAAAAAATCATGAACATGGGAAATGACCCCATTAGTCGTCTCCCATAGTTGCATGACCATACGACTTCACATGAGAAAGAAATAAATATTCTACGATCCTCTGATGCGTAGAATGCGGGTCGTTACAAAACAGAAGACTGAAGAAAGTGAATGAAGTACTGTCAGTAAATGTGTCTGTATATATATGATTTGTATAGACAAAGCAACTGTATGAGTGTTGTAGAGAGAATTTTACTGATATTTGTAACAAACAAGTTTGAATGAAATAAAATATTATTTTGTTGTGTTTAAACAAACTTGTCTATCGTATTTAATTTATATACAAGTACAAAATTCTGGGACTGTATATGAAATGTGATGTGATCAAATAGTGGAGTTATAAATAGTTGTACTTTTTGAATATTTGAAATAAAATATTCATATTTAAACAAAATACTATGTAAATATCTGAATGTCTGTACAGTCGTATTTTATTTAAATATAAATATTATATTCCTATCTATATGTGTATGCGAAACAGTACAACAACAAACACATTTATAAATAATATATATTTTGTTGTTATCATCAAACAAAAATCATATAATTGTGTATACAACTACGTCATATACAACAAAACCATTTAAAATAGTTTGAGCAATTTAACGATATCTCATAAGACCGTGCCGTATAACGGAACAGGTTTTTCCCTTATGGGAATTCAAAACACTTGATTTAACTTTCGAAAATCCTTTTGAAAGAAACGATAAATCTTTATATCAAACTCTTTTGATATTATAATAATGTCTATCAATCACAATATAATAATCATCTAGCAAAACACTTTTATCTCACGTTCCACATATGTAATATAAAATAAAAAACCGTGGGCGCTTATTGGTTAATTAATTCCAACTGGCAAGGTATGGGACCGCCTTCCGACAGTGTATCTCTAGAGAGGGATACGTCGGATTCAACAAGAAAATCTTGCAACCCATGCTAAACATGACTGGTCACTCATTTCGCTTGAGTGTACCGAATGTATTATCACCAACGGTTGGGATTATCAACCGTTTCCTGAATAAGACAACATCGAAATATATTATAGAAGTAAATGGAATTTCTCTAGATCAGTTGACAATACACCCTAATTGGCAACTAACCACTTAGCCATGCGACCTACCCGATTTTATACCGTTTCTTGGTTGTGAGGCTTGAGGTCATAACGTGCCGATCACACCTTTATTTCCTCTGAATGTCACATAGTAATACCCGCCAAATCAAAATCTGATTTGTCAAAACATATCACAGGTATATGGCTAAGAGAAATGAATTCCTCCGCTACCAAACGTAAATATGTTAGAAGAGATCAACATACGCGATCTATTGAATATATTCTGTCAGACATTCTTCCGTATAGGTTGTCCTGGGACTGGACAACCCGAAGGCACTATCCTATAAATAGGACAGCCCTTGCATAACTCTGTCTTCAGTTATCTTCATCATATTTGATCACAACGCTAACCCTCATACAGAGGGGTTTTCAGATAATGAATCTGATCCCGGTCTCTCCATATTGACGACAGAAAAAGGGTCAAAAACTTTGATAGTCAGTGATTTAACTATCAATGAAAAACATGTGTATAACAACGGTCGTATTTCCAAATGGAAATCTTACCGATCAATCATCAACCAACTTTATATATTTATAAATTAATTTATCATTAATATATTCAGTTACCCATTTCCATATCTCCATAAATTCTTGTTTTCTAAATTTAGAAATTATACGTTATTAATCATTGGAAAACATTTACATAATTACTCTCATTTCTATTTTATTTTATATTAGAAAACATTTATGATTCTTATTTGGAAAACATTTCCAAAACTCCTTCATTGGATTTAAACAGATGTTTAAATAAAACATTGCTATGCCAACTCAAACCATTACCTTCATTAACTAAATTCACTTAACCAACATTCACTATCAAACCTTAACCATTCTTTAGTTAAAAATGGGTTTAATCAAGTTGGGGTATAACTACCTCTCAGACCTTAACTGAACAACATTTTTAACCTCGAAATAGACAAAATTCACCTTTTAAATCTTTAACAAACTTCCTTAAGTAACTCTCTTTCGAATAATTTCTATTCGATAACTCTTTCCTTCGAATAAACTATATTCGATAATCTCTCTTTCGAATAAACTATATCCGATAATCTCTCTTCCGTATAAAGTATATTCGATAACCTCTCTTCCAATAAACTATATTCGATAATCTCTCTTTCGAATAAACTATATTCGATTAACTCTATTCGAATAACTAATATTCGAGTAACTCTAATTCGATTAACTCTATTCGATTAACTCTAATTGATTAACTCTAATCAATTAACTCTAATTCGATTAACTCTATTGGATTAACTCTAGTCGATTAACTCTAATCGATCAACTCTAATCGATTAACTCTAATCGGTTAACTCTATTCGATTAACTCTAATCGATTAACTCTAATCGACTAACTCTAATCGACTAACTCTATTCGATTAACTCTAATCGATTAACTCTAATCGATTAACTCTATTCGATTAACTCCAGTCGATTAACTCTATTCGATTAACACTAATCGATTAACTCTAATTGATTAACTCTTTCATTTAATCCATTTAGTTTGATTTCGTATTTTAAAATAATAACCAATTTCCAAATTCCATCTATACTTCTATTTATAGTATTATTCATACGAAATCTCCTTTTTATTTCTAACACTTATAATCCCATTTATACTCACCTTTATATAATTCTATTCATTTTATATAAATCCTTTTATATAATTCTATTCATTTTATATAAATCCTTTTATATAATTCTACTTATTTTATATAAATCCTTTTATATAACTCTATCCATTTTATAAATATTTCTCAATTATATTTTCCAATATTTGTTTCCCAAATATTACCTTTTATAATATCCTTTTTATTTCATATATAAATATTTCATTTTCGATATTCACTTTGAAAATTTCCTTTTTACATTCTAGTATTTCATATAGTATCTAAAATACCAAATAACATGACTAGTGTCATCATAATCAATAACAGATTATATATCACATCATATATCACAATATATGAAAAACAAACAGTATTATAAATATTGAAGTTGGATCCCTCCAACCTGTTTCCTTGCATCCACAGATGATAAACACTATAAACAATATCGATTTCATTTCAATATGAAATATTCTGATAAATAGAATCAATATTTGATTAACGATTTATATATATATATATATATATATATATATATATATATATATCGTTATCTATAATTTCAACCAATAAATCAGTAATTCAACCAAACAATCAACACAAAGCAATCAATCATCATTTATCACTACTAGATTATATTTATAAAAATATAAACTGTACACAGTTAGTGAGATTTACTCACGTTGGACGGTCATCGTTAAATAATGATAACTGTCGGTTGATTCAGACAGACAATTTATTTTGCTATAAATTATAACGAGCTCTAATTCATACCCAGTCAGTTCCTTGTATAGCCACTGTCCATACAATCCCAACGAATCTCATTTCGCTGAATTCCGATCACATATGAGCAAGATATTTATTTTACAAATTTATAAACAATTTACGGTTATTAACTTTAATTAAATATTTAATTAGTCAGCCTTAATCACCATTTTAAACTCCTAATCCACGCTCAACCCTTCTTCCACTCTCACGCTACAGGAATCCCTGATTATTTCCCTGGCCATTTCGCCGCTTTCTTTGATCCAAAACTCATTTTCTACTCAACAATAAATCACAAAATAATTACCATAAATCTTCTTTTCAGAATCTCTACAAACTGGTGCCATTTTTACTAAACTCGCACCCTCTAAATTCACCGTGACATCCAACTGTTGTTTCTCACACATAGCCAAAGCGACACTTTTTTCCAGCGATTCTCCCCTAAATCTCCATGAAGCAGTTAAGTACCATTCTAAAGCCAAAAACCATCTCCAAACTTTGAATCGATGCTCGAAACCCCTAAAACATTCAGCCCTAGCTTGCGTCTGTTATGAGACAGCGAACCCAACACGGTTTGCACCCTTCAAGAATCACCTCAGATCATAGAGAATCACCATAGCATCCCATTTACATTCATTCCAGGATTTTATGGAATTTATTTAATTCATTTTGGATTCTTACAAGATGATTTCCTTCAGGGTATTTTGTTGGAAGGTGGCGGCGTGGTTATCTTTTGTTGTTGACTACGGGAGGAAGTATTTTAGGTTAGAAAGGGTGAGGGTATTTATATAGGTTAGTTATAGCTTCTAGGGTAAGTTTCATACATTGTTTTAATAATGTTTATTATATCGTTGTATATATTTATGTTTTAAAAATTCATGTGATCTCATACTATATCCAAATTCGACGAAAATGGACATACAGCTATTGTTCAACATTACAGACCCAACGAAACTAGTTTCGTTTAATTCTAACTTCGTTTGCTCACCCAGCGTATTTTTAAAGTCAAATATTGACTATTTTTCACATTAAAATCTCGTACGGCCACATACGGACTCCAAAAATTACGAAAATTGAAATCTAACAATAATTTATTATTCTGGATCCAACAAAATTAGTTTCATCGAAAATGGAGCTCGTTTGCAAAAGTGGCTATTTTTAAAGCTCTAAATAACCCATTTAAATAAATATATATATATATATATATATATATCAAAATGATTAAATGTAATATTTAAAAATAAATATTATCATATATATTCACACAAAATATCATACAGTCCCAAAATATTCCTATCTGAATTTATAACTCGACATTTCAAATCTAGATTAAATCAGTATTCAATTTATATTGAATATCCATTTATAATATAAATAAATCGTTATAAATTATAAAGGAATTCCATAACGACTATTTTAAAATTTGATTTGGACATAAATCAAAATCTCTTCGATGAAATTCTGATTTTTCTCTTCCATTAGAAAAATATACTTCACCAGCTCCGAACGTTTCTTGTTTAACAGAAATCCGATTTAAAATGGATTCTGTATTTTCGTTTAAAGTTCGAATCGCCAAATTATGAACTGCCATGCCATTTCGAGCTTGATTATAATTATAATATAATTATACGTTCAACTGTCGTTTATATAATATATTCATTAATATTATTCCACTCTAAACTGAATTATATATTATAAATGAACTGATTCACACAATATTGTGAATTCCAGTTTTTCCGACTATTTCAGAAATTAAATATATTATGATTATTTATATTAATTAAGTATTCAATATTTTTTAATTAAACGACCATTTAAATCTCTAAACACTATTTAAATTATTAAATAAATTAATTATTATACCATAAAAATACGGGACATTACATTCTTCCCCCCTTAAAATAATTTCGTCCTCGAAATTGCTAAGGTAGTAAACAAACCCTATTAATTGGGTTAAAAATTATTTGTTTACTTTTAACTTCAGTTTCTACTAAACCAATTTAATTTCAACTAAAATATTAATTCATTTCTACAAACAAAAATTCTCAAAAATTATGAAAATTTTCTAACACTCGAAAATTTCGGTAGCACCTCCTTTGTACGGGTCAATCGGTACAACTACAACTCACCTCTCTAGGTCTTCTCCAACTCAAAATAAAATCAAACGGCTAAGCGGCTTGCAAATTCGGCTCATCAAAATCTCAAACCCATATATAATATTAATTGGTACCTTTTTGTCGGGCATATCAATATATCCTTCCCATGTGTTACCAATTTTGCATATACCAATGTCATCCCAATTATTCGGTTATACCCAAGCCGAATTCTGTTCTTAACTCAAATTCCATTTTTAATTTCAACTCTTAACTTACCAGTCCAATTTCATTTCGGATTATCTCCAATCCAATCTAATTCGATATTTTCTATCTCAATTCATTTTCCCCTTAACTGGTTTTAATTCAATTTCTACTTCTATTTGCTTTTACAAATTCTAATTTAATTTGTTTCAATCCAAACAATCTCCCCTAGGGAATTTTTAAACATTTTAGCTTTTCTGAAACCAGATATCCCCTTTTAGGATTCAAAATAACTTGTTTTTCACAAAACAATTCAAAAACAAAATCTTTGGTAGTAATCCATCACTTACTAACTCAAAAATGAACAGTAATGATGTCGCGATTCATCATCAGGGTTATTTCCCAGCTATCGAAGTGAGTTCAATACTATATCAGTTTTAAAACCATTTCTAAGTACTTCTGTAACGTCCCGCCATTTTGACCGCTTCAAATTGGTAATTAAACTAACTTAAAACGTTCAAATCGACGAATCGCTATTTAGCTTACAAAGTTTAAAATACAAAATCAACGCAAAAAATAAATAAATAACACAGTATTGAACAACGAAATAGATTTTTTTATATTAATCAGAATTTTTGATACAAGGATTTTTCTATACAACGGAATGGAAATACAGTTTGAAATACAAGGAAAATATATTTACTAGTTTAAAATCCTCAGAGTGCGCATCTTTGGAATCTCCCAGTTTTGTCAATCTTCGAATCCCAAGCTGAAATCTTAAATCTGTAATGCTCAGGCCTGACCCGAGCATTCCATGCAAAAAAATAAAATACTCGAGTCAGGATTAATCATTTGTTCAAGTAAATTAATTTCAATAAAAACCAAAATAAAATAGTTAATTCTAACTGAACAATATGAATTATTACTCGAAACATATGCTACAACCTAATAATTGGATCGGCGAAAATGTTAACTAATTCGAGTACATACTACTTAAGCAAATTATCTCAAGATTTTGAAGAAAGCCGTTTTTCATAAGAGACATAGTGTTCATAAACATAAATTGCAAATTTATATGTCCAACTTCCATGTATAACCTGTTCGTTCGAATCAAAGCTTTCACGTTTACCATATTTGGGCTCACTTTATCAAACTTGTTTATCATATTTGGGTTCACTTTATCAAACTTGTTTATCATATGTGGGTTTATATTATACAGCAACCCGATTCATGATATAGAGGAAACCTGGTTATATATTACAAAATCAATACGGTAACTAGTATACTCAGTGCAAGAAATGAAATCTTCAAGAAACCTTGAAGCAGATATTTATGACTTAACACCTTATAAAGTAATGTTCCAAAACAAAGTCGACTGATCATATAAAAGAAACTCCTTTTCCTCCTTTCCAATTAAGATGGTTAAAACCCACAAAGTTACTCATATACTCAAAACCACACCACAAATGCAGTGCGAGTGCATAATTTTCTAAGGCAGCATGGGTGTTTTCATGTTCTGACTGAGACAAATTAGCCGTAGTATGGAGACGATAAATACCCAGACAGTAGGGCCTCAAATGCAGCATAAACACATTATGATATAGTCATGTATAGATACACAATATACTGACATTATGGGGCAGTATGGTGTTTAGACTGTACAAGCTTGGACACAAATGAGGCTATATGTGTGTATATATATATATATTTCAGCATACCAATAAAAACTTTACTATATCACATGTTTCAAACCCAAAATGCATACATGTTAAGTTGGCATTAAGGGATAGCAGATAAATCATTTAAATCCATGCACAAGCATATGGAACAAATATATACGAAGTTTCCCAATAGGAAATAAGGTGGTGGATTGTCAGGCCTTTCACATGTAGTACATATAATATCATGTAAAATAGGGTACATCATTTTCATTGGAAAAATACTTGTTTATCTTGTTAAAGCTTGTGTTCCCAATATTAATAGCATACACTACATGTTGATATATCCTAGAATTTGCAACTGTGTTACACTTCAATATAAATATATACAACCAAAATCCGTTGTAACAAATCAATGTGGCACAATATCATTAAGTAAAACTTAAACGAATGAAATGCATTTATACCCGAGACTTTTACAACATATATAGCAACTAGGAACCCAAAATAGTGTAACAGTGGCCATAAGGAAGGGGACAGTGCCATAGTTGATGTTTAGTAACAGTAATTTTATAATTGGTTCATGAGTGTACAAGGCCCAAAATGAACATTAATGCCATAATGATGTGAAACTAGAATTCAATAACTCACTGTTCTGATAATGACAGTGCATTATTTCAAATTAAAACTGCACAATAGTCCCTACATGCATATAAACATGTTCACATACACATATACAGGAACATACGGTGCGGTATGCGGTTTAGTAGTCATTTGAAACAACCGTGTATATATCAGTGTGTATACTTCAGTGTCTATATATACTAGTGTCTATAAATCAGTGTGTAGATGCAGATAAGTGTCTGTGTAATCTACTACATAAATATTATAATGACTTGTTGAATGTAGATTTTTTCTTCTGTACAACATATATTTACACCGAAAAAAATCCTCTACAACTAGTATCACACCCTAATGGCACATGAAAAGCTATGTAAATTTAGATTTGTATGAAATAAAAATGGTTGAAAGATAAAATAAGATCAGTTAACAGGACATACATTTTCCAGTTGTATTTTAATTTATATGAGTAAATAAACACATCCATATGGGTTTTTACTTTGATATTTGCACTTAGATATAATCGATTTATATTAGCAAACTTAGCAAGTTGACCGCACTGGCAATTGTCATCACATATGCGAATACCCTTTTTTTCTTTTATTATTTGCTAATTGAACACTAGCAAATTGACTACACTGGCAATTTTCATCTCATGTTGAATATCCTGGCAACTATTGAAAAATAATCTATGATTTACAAATTTAAAGTTGACTGTATGTTGAACTATACACGAAATAACCCTACTGTTAACAGTAGCTCGAATTACAGTTTTCTATAAAAGTTGATAAATTTAAAATAACTGAATGGTGCATGTTTTTATACCCCAACAGTATAATCAAAGTACTTGAATATATATCAAACGATTATTGAATAGTTTATGAATTTATGTGTAGGCCACGAATTAATAGTCATTTAATTTACGTGTATCTTACATAACAAGATAAGTTGTCTTTAGCATATTTTTATAACCAGTGGGTCTAATAATTGTATTTTCCTTTATTGGGTTTCTCTTATATCCTCACTGTTTATCATACCATTCTACACACTTCCAGTTATAACCACATAGTTTGGAAATGATAAGGTGCAACCGTGCATGTTCCAAATAAACAGAGCCAAGGTTGATGTTTAACCCAATTTCCTTCATTCGTTATGAATTCATATTTTGTTCAAAAGATAAAAACCCAAAATCATTATCCGAATAAAATTTTCAATATAGTTTGAAACTAAAGCCCAACATGCAGATAGTAAAATTATTTTTATACGAAGCCTGACGTATCACAACAAGGCAACCAACACGAAGTGAAGTAATCCAACCCAAGAAACACGAATTAACTATTTATTAAGGCTAATTACCGAAATTAATAAACTTGAAGCACTGATTAATCGTGAGTGAATACTCATCTTGAACCGTAAGGATGGGCGCAAACGTGGTTGTCTGCTGATCAAAAGGAGGTGCTGCGACGTTGGTGATGGCTACAGCTAGCGTCGACGGTGGAACGACGGGTGGACTGACTTCAAAAGGAACAACAACTGTCGTCGGTTGGAGTTGATACAAGCAATTCGATTTGGGGTTTTATGGCTTTGATTTCAACGATGGAGAGGACTCAGAGGAGTTCGATTTTGGTGGTGCATTGACTTCAAGATGGCTTCGAGGGCTTTTCGGTGGCTCGAGGAAAAGTTGCAATTTGGCTTCGCATCGAGAACAACGACTTCGATTAGGGTTTGGGGAAAGAGCAAATTCGGTGGAAGCCATAAAATTAAAAAGAAAAAAGAAAACGATTGGGTTGCTAAATGAAATTGGGGGAAAGGCACGATTCTTTTATAATTTAGAAACCGTGGGTGCCCAGTTTTTGTGAGAGCCAAGGAATGGGTATTGTGCGTAGGAAGGAACCAGTCATTTTATTTATTTATTTATGGTTCCTTAAGTTTTCTACCGCAAATTATGTTGACATTTTATTTTTGAATCGCCACAAACTAACTCCGATCGTGATGAAATTTTACGTATCGTCACGCCTCGACATTCTGAATCCAAATAAAATTGTTCTGCTTATAAATAGACTTCGTTTGTATAATGTTATTCAAATAGTTTATCGTTTCACTGATTTTATTCTGGTTGCCCACCAGCAACTCTGTTTGATTCCAAATTTTAAACCGTTAAGCTTTAATTCCTTTATATATATATAAATATATACATATCCAAGTCAAATTTATATTTTTAAACAAATAAAATTCACCAATTCGTTTAACGCTACTTCATTTATTTCTAGATAGATTCAACTATTTGTACTTTCCTATTTATTTTCAAACTCAATTTCAAACATCCAAACAAATTCAATTCCAATAAATAATTTATTTACAATCAACCATTCTGAATTAGATATCGAGTTTTATTCATACACCAAACTTTATATATTCGATTTTTACTTTCTGACTCAAATATCAATATAAAACTGATTATTAATACTTAAATCTTTAACTAATTCTATTTCCAACTGCCCAAATTTCTAGGACGTTACACTCTTCCCCCCTTTAAAACTTTTCGTCCTCGAAAAGGAGAGATCATTAGAGTTATACCATTGTGTTTTTCAAATTTTCGCATTCGTGTGTAATTTCCTCACAATTAATTTAAATATCGATATCGAACTTCCTTGTTTATCCATCCTATTTAATTTACTCTGAAAATCAAATTTTCTTTCTTACAGCTAGAGATCAATTTTGATCAACCACAATTTTTTTCTCTTGAATCGGGATTTATTTATTTTCTTGATTTTTTTTATATTCAATTTCTGCATAAGTTAGATTTATATATCTCAATTAGTTTAAATTTCATTATAAATATCATCCATCAATGGTACTCATCCATCGTTGCAACTGTAATGGGTCTAGGCTTAGCAGCCCTCAACCCAATCTCCTTACATTCAATCCATTTCAAACACTCCTTGAAGAGTGTAGGTAGCATTTTCTTTTCAAGTTACAAATTATTGACTTGAAAATTTTGAAATTAAAAATGCTTTATAATCTTTATATATATGACACGAAATACGTGTTGAAAATAGGTGTTATTACTTCAAAGCTATGGACTTGAAAATATTCCGAAATATCTTTTATTTCAAATTATTAATTTGAAAATATTTGATAACTCAAAGTTTGACAAGTCTATTGTCGTTCTCAAAGATGTTAGACATACGCTGGCCAGGCGTAGGACTAAAATCTCCAAGTACTAAATATCATTGCTTCAACTCCCAGTGAAAATACTTCAAAAATTCTTTTAAATACAGATACGGAAAGTACCAATGTGATATTGATCTATTTATTGTTCATGAATCGCAGATACACAATGGTTTCGTCTGGATCCCCCAGAAAACATCCGTATCCATAAGAAATCACTTCCCTGCGAATTTCGTCATGGACAAATCAACGAAAGATATTTCAGAAATAGAAGAAAATTTGAGGTTAGTAAGCGTTGGTTGCTCTATCTCAGGATCACGAAATTAAATTATCAAATGAAATTAATTCAAGTCATGAAGACCAATCAAGTAATGAAGACAAACTGATGCATTAAACAGGTGGCTTAAACACTAAGATATCTAAGTGGACGGCAGGTACACAATGGTTACGCCTGGGTCCCCCAGGAAACATCCATACCCATAAGCTTTCACAGCTCTGCAAATTACGCCCTTTTAACTCGACTGTAGATCGCAACAATCACAATGGTTACGCTTGGTTCCCCCAAGAAACATCTGTCCGCCGTAGGCTATCTGCAGCCCTGCGAATTTCGCTACACGGTCGAATTTCAACGACTCTAGATCGCAGCTATCACAATGGTTACGCCAGATTGGCTCAGGAAACATCTGACCGCTGTAGGCTATCTGCAGCCCTATGAATTACGCTAGCAGTCGTGCTCAGTGGCAACTCATGAGTTTTATATCCGGACAACCTACTACCACCAACAACATATTTCAACCAAGCTCGAAATTCAAGGAGAAGGAAGGTACTTTCCTTATCATCATTTGAAAACATATAATACTATACACATATAGTATTTAATTTCATACCCCTCATAATTCATACTTATATCAATAAATTTTAAAATCACGTCTTTCAACCCCTCGTTATTATATACATTTTGTTATATCATTTCAAACTGATTACCTTTCAAATTAATAGCTCTCGACTTCGCTATATTTTTATGCATTTCTCATATAAGTTCCGAAAATTTCTATATCCACTATCTCAAATCAAACATCCTCAAATTTCCATTAAAATTTCAAAATTTCCGTTTTGATCTCTTGATCAATTCAGATATCTAATATCAACTCAGGTTGATGACTCTATTGGTTATAAAAATATATATATTTCTCCCAAATTTCCAATTATTAAATTCGTCGCTTCATTCACATATTTATATTCTTAAATTTTTTAAATTTTCCATTCTCAGACTAAACTTCTCATTCACGCTTTATTTCTCTTCCATACTCACATTCTTCGACCGTCAATTAGCAAGCGAACAACTCCCTAAGTATCAACCCTGAAGGCCGAAACCAACAACAGATCTACACTCAGGAAATTATTCAACTTAACTAATCTCCAGTCAATTTCCAATTTTCCTTAAATCCATTCTTAATTTCTTATTCAATAATTCTCGAATCTAGTTTACGAATCTACTTCTCTGAAGTTCTACTAACTTTCGACCTCGACGTGCAGCTATATGTTCTTCAGTTCTAGCCATTTTGATTGATTTATCAAAACACATTAGCATCTCATGATCTTAAAAATATTTCCAATTATCATATTCATTTTCAATATTATTTTAGAAAATCACTTATTACCATTGGAAAATATTTCCAAACATTCACGAATATTTATTTCTATAGAAAATATATTTTACTCTCAGAGGAAACATTTCTATATTCGTTATTCGGATTAAAATAGATAAAATGTCGCTATTCTCTCTTAACTGTTGACACTCATTTACTTCTTTCACTTAACCAATTCTTGCTATCGAACCTTAACCATTTCTTAGTCAACAATGAAGTCAATCAAGTTGGGGAATATTTACCTCTCAGACCTTAACCGAACAATATTATTAACTTTGAAATAGATAAAATTCACACTTCGAACACCAAAATATTTATTCTTGTAACTTCAAATTTTAAGTTAAGAATTTTATTCTTTTAAAATAATCATTAGTTTTAACCATGATTCACGCCTTTAAAATATTTAACTTTAAAATATACTTTATTTTGAATAAACACTTTATCAATACATTAAATTTTAAATTAAAATGGAAAGTAAATAGAACTTTCCTAAAATTCGACATAATTGATTTCCACAAATAACTTCCTTCGAATAACCTCTTATTCAATAATTCATTCCAAACTTCGGAAATATCTCATTTGATTTACATTCTGAACTTCAAAATAATCTACCTGTACTGGTCCACTTCATTTCCTTTTATCCTCAATTTCATTTGCAACATTTTTGCTTTTGAACGTTATTCACTTCCAAAGGTGAATATTATTCTTTTTGTTGTAATCCAGACTCGTCGCATAAAATTTTGATTTCATATAGGTTCATATCTATTAAAAATTCCCATTCTTATTTCACTCCACTTATGTTTCTCATTTGCCATTCACTTCATTAACAAGTTTACAACTTATTATCGGATTCATATATTCGATCATACATTATTGGTTTGAAACCAATTATATAAATTATCTTACCATGTTCTGAATCATTTAAATAAAATTTTACATAATCAAATTCCAATTATAACCTTATTCAATTTTAGTTTCATTAATTTTTATTTTGAATGTCAAAATAAAATTTGTCGTTTCATTCTCGAAACGAATTCAAATTCTCATTTAATTTCTCATTAGAACTCTTATTTTCAATAAATTTCAGTTGTCTTTGATAGCTAAAACACAATTAGAGGAATCGATTCATTGATTCTCCTATACCTACTTCTTTTGTTACCAGAATGGATTCAAATGTAAATGGGAATTTATCGAAGATTAGCGCTTGCAAGCCTGGATCCGAAGACTTCCGAAGACTGGGGATTCCGAACAAAATTTAAGTCACAAAATAATTTTTCCGCTGTATTAGTTCGAAAATAACAGTTCCAAAATACATAATATTTTTAAAATACTTTGCTTTTTAAAAATTATACAGACTTTCAAAATTTATATTTTGAAACCTTTTACTTTCAAGATTTGTTTTTAAACTTTATAAGCCAAGCTTTGAATAAGCCAAAGCTCTGATACCACTTGTAACGTCCCGCCATTTTGACCGCTTCAAATTGGTAATTTAACCACCTCAAAACGTTCAAATCGACGGATCGCTATTTAGCTTACAAAGTTTAAAATACAAAATCAACGCAGAAAAAAAACACAGTATTGAACAACGAAATAGATTTTTTTTATATTAATCAGAATTTTTGATACAAGGATTTTTTATACAGCAAAATGGAAATACAGTTTCAAATACAAGGAAAATATATTTACTGGTTTAAAATCTTCAGAGTGCGCATCTTCGGAATCTCCCAATTTTGTCAATCTTCGAATACCAAGCTAAAATCTTAAATCTGTAATGCTCAGGCCTGACCCGAGCATTCCATGCAAAAATATAAAATACTCGAGTCAGGATTAATCATTTGTTCAAGTAAATTAATTTCAATAGAAACCAAAATAAAATAGTTAATTCTAACTGAACAATATGAATTATTACTCGAAACATATGCTACAACCTAATAATTGGATCGCGAAAATGTTAACTAATTCGAGTACATACTACTTAAGAAAATTATCTCGAGATTTCGAACAAAGCCATTTTTCATAAGAGACATAGTGTCCATAAACATAAATTGCAAATTTATATGTCCAACTTCCATGTACAACCTATTCGTTCGAATGAAAGCTTTCACCAATTGTTCACTTTATCATATTTGGGCTCACTCTATCAAACTTGTTTATCATATTTAGGTTCACTTTATCAAACTTGTTTATCACATGTGGGTTTATATTATACACCAACCCGATTATTGACATAGAGGAAACCTGGTTATATATTACAAAATCAATACGGTAACTAGTATACTTAGTGCAAGAAATGAAATCTTCAAGAAACCTTGAAGTAGATATTTATGACTTAACACCTAATAAAGTTATGTTCCAAAACAAAGTCGACTGATCATATATAAGAAACTCCTTTTCCTCCTTTCCAGTTAAGATGGTTAAAACCCACAAAGTTACTCGTATACTCAAAACCACACCACAAACGTTGTGCAAGTGCATAATTTTCTAAGGCAGCATGGGTGTTTTCATGTTCCGACTGAGACAAATTAGCCGTAGTATGGAGACGATAAATACCCAGACAGTAGGGCCCCAAATGCAGCATAAACACGTTATGATATAGTCATGTATAAATACACAATATACTGACAGTATAGGGTTTAAACTGTACGAGCTTGGACACAAATGAGGCTATATATATATATATATATATATATATATATATATATATATATATATATATATATTTCAGCATACCAATAAAACCTTTACTATATCACATGTTTCAAACCCAAAATGCATACATGTTAAGTTGGCATAAAGGGATAGCAGGTAAATCATTTAAATCCATGCACAAACATATGGAACAAATATATACGAAGTGTCCCAATAGGAAATAAGGTGGTGGATTGTCAGGCCTTTCACGTGTAGTATATATAATATCATGTAAAATAGGGTACATCATTTGCGTTGGAAAAATACTTGTTTATCTTGTTAAAGCTTGTGTTCCCAATATTAACAGCACACACTACATGTTGATATATCCTAGAATTTGCAACTGTTTTACACTTCAATATAAATATATACAACCAAAATCTGTTGTAACAAATCAAAGTGGCACAATATCATTAAATCAAACTTAAACGAATGAAATGCATTTATACCTGAGACTTTTACAACATGTATAACAACTAGGAACCCAAAATAGTGTAACAGTGGCCATAAGGAAGGGGACAGTGCCATAGTTGATGTTTAGTAACAGTAATTTTATACTTGGTTCATGAGTGTATAAGGCCCAAAATGAACATTAATGCCATAATGATGTGAAACTAGAATTCAATAACTCACTGTTCTGATAGTGACAGTGCATTATTTCAAATTAAAACATCACAATAGTCCCTACATGCATATAAACATGTTCACATACACATATATAGGAACATACGGTGCAGTATGCGGTTTAGTAGTCATTTGAAACAATTGTGTATATATCAGTGGGTATATTTCAGTGTCTATATATACTAGTGTCTATAAATCAGTGTGTAGACGCATATTAGTGTCTGTGTTATCTTCTACATAAATATTATAATGACTTGTTGAATGTAGATTTTTGCTTTTGTACAACATATATTTACACTGAAAAAAAAATCCTCTACAACTAGTATCACACCCTAATGGCACATGAAAAGCTATGTAAATTTAGATTTGTATGAAATAAAAATGGTTGAAAGATAAAATAAGATCAGTTAACAGGACATATGTTTTCCAGTTGTATTTTAATTTATATGAGTAAATAAACACATCCATTTGGATTTTTACTTTGATACTTGCACTTAGATATAATCGATTTATATTAGCAAACTTAGCAAGTTGACCGCACTGGCAATTGTCATCACATATGCGAATACCCATTTTTTTTCTTTTCTTATTTGCTAATTGAACACTAGCAAATTGACCGCACTGGCAATTTTCATCTCATGTTGAATATCCTGGCAACTACAGAAAAATAATTTATGATTTACAAATTTAAAGTTGACTGTATGTTAAACTATACACGAAATAACCCTACTGTTAACAGTAGCTCGAATTACAGTTTTCTATAGAAGTTGATAAATTTAAAATAACCGAGTGGTGCATGTTTTTATACCCCAACAGTATAATTAAATTACCTGAATATATATCAAACGATTATTGAATAGTTTATGAATTTATGTGTAAGCCATGAATTAATAGTCATTTAATTTATGTGTATCTTACATAACAAGATAAGTTGTCTTTAGCCCATTTTTATAACCAATGGGTCTAATAATTGTATTTTCCTTTATTGGGTTTCTCTTATATCCTCACTGTTTATCATACCATTCTACACACTTCCAGTTATAAACCCATAGTTTGGACTTGATAAGTTGCAACCGTGCATGTTCCAAATAAACAGAGCCAAGGTTGATGTTTAAGCCAATTTCCTTCATTCGTTATGATTTCATATTTTATTCAAAAGATAAAAACCCAAAATCATTATCCGAATAAAATTTTCAATATAGTTTGAAACTAATGCCCAACATGCAGGCAGTAAAATTATTTTTATACAAAGCCTGACGTATCACAACAACGCAGCCAACATGAAGTAAAGTAATCCAACCCAAGCAACGCGAATTAACTATTTATTAAAGCTAATTACCGAAATTAATAAACTTGAAGCACTGTTAATCATGAGTGAATACTCACCTTGAACCATAAGGATGGGCGCAAACGTGGTTGTCTGGCGATCAAAAGGAGGTGCTGCGACGTTGGTGATGGCTGCAGCTAGCGTCGACGGTGGAACAACGGGTGGACTGACTTCATTGAAGGAACAACAACTGTCGTCGGTTGGAGTTGATTCAAGTAATTCGATTTGGGGTTTTATGGCTTTGATTTCAGCGATGGAGAGGAGTTTGATTTTGGTGGTGCATTGACTTCAAGATGGCTTCGAGGGCTTTTCGATGGCTCGAGGAAAAGTTGCGATTTGGCTTCGCATCGAGAACAACGACTTCGATTAGGGTTTGGGGAAAGAGCAAATTCGGTGGAAGCCATAAAATTAAAATGGAAAAAGGAAACTATTTGGTTGCTAAACGAAATTGGGGGAAAGGCACGATTCTTTTATAAACGTAGAAACCGTGAGTGCCAAGTTTTCGTGAGAGCCAAGGAAAGGGTATTGTGCGTAGGAAGGAACCAGTCATTTTATTTTATTTATTTGTTTATGGTTCCTTAAGTTTTCTACCGCAAATTATGTTGACATTTTATTTTTGAATTGCCACAAACTAACTTCGATCGTGATGAAATTATACGTATCGTCATGCCTCGACATTCTGAATCCAAATAAAATTGTTCTGCTTGTAAATAAACTTCGTCTGCATAATGTTATTTAAATAATTTATCGTTTCACTGATTTTATTCTGGTTGCCCACCAACAACTCTGTTTGATTCCAAATTTTAAACCGTTAAGCTTTACTTCATTTATATATATAAATATACACATATCCAAGTCAAATTTATATTTTTAAACAAATAAAATTCACCAATTCGTTTAACGCTACTTCGTTTATTTCTAGATAGATTCAACTATTTGTACTTTCCTATTTAGTTTCAAACTCAATTTCAAACATCCAAACAAATTCAATTCCAATAAATAATTTATTTACAATCAACCATTCTGAATTAAATATCGAGTTTTATTCATACACCAAACTATATATATTCGATTTTTACTTTCTGACTCAAATATCAATATAAAACTGATTATTAATAATTAAATCTTTAACTAATTCTATTTCTAACTGCCCAAATTTCTAGGACGTTCCAACTTCCATTTTGAAATCTATTTCAAAATACTATTCCCAATGCTGGGAAAACATTTTAAAATCTCCCAGGATTTTAGTTTCTCTTATACTTAATTCAGTTCCATTTATAAACACTTTTCATGTTTTTGGAATTTTAATTCCAAATTCTGATTTTAATGCAGAATTAATTCATCTAATTTCGATATTACACTTATATGAATTCTGCTTGGCTATTTATATAACCATTCCAATTATAATCTCATTCGATTATAATAACAATGAACACATCCAATATATTATAAAAATTCCAATTCTTTCATAACAAAATATATTTGGGTAAAATTTATTTCATTTACTCTCCTTTCAATATATACCATGTCGGTTCATCGTATTCGAGTGTTCAGAAACTCCTACCGATACAATGGATCAAACTGATAGACCAGAACTTATAAACAACTCAACCAATAAATCTACATAATATAAAACAATTTTTATAAAATCTACAAATACGTTCTCATATATATACACTCAAACTCAATCTAGGGTATTGCTAACCCCATCTCTACTGGGTCACGCCACAGACCTAAGGTAATTACTTAACCTTCAACTTTGATACCACTATAACGACCCGGGGAATTTGCGACCTTGGTAATCGACATATAACCCAATGTTGACTATCAAGCATCGGAAAATACCGGATAGTTAATGAAAGAAATTAGAGGGTGAGAATAGATAAGATAGAAACTTAGAATAAAAGAAGAAGGAAAAAACATACAGCATCAGAGTAAACACGAATCTTACAGTGGAACGAACAATATATAATAGATACATAACTTTGAAATAAAATCAATATATGTATACAATAACATTATCAGAGTACAACTCTTAAAATACAGCGGAAATAACAATAGCTACATAGTCCTGAAGCCTCCTGCTCCAAGCTCTCCAAGTATATCTGTAAAACCTGACTACTTGACTTCCCGTACAAATTGGGCACCCATGAGTTTAGGGAAAACAAAACAAAATAAACTTCGGGTCAGTCATGGGACTGGTATGAGTAAAATCATTTAAAATAGTTTGAGCAATTTAATGATATCTTATCAGACCACGGTGTACAACGGAACGAGTTTTTCCCTTATGAGAATCCAAAACACTTGATTTAACTTTCGAAAATCCTTTTGAAAGAAATGATAAATCTTTATATCAAACTCTTTTGATATTATAATAATGTCTATCAATCACAATATAATAATCATCTAGCAGAACGCTTTCATCTCACATTCCACATACGTAATATATAATCAAAAATCGTAGGCGCTTATTGGTTAATGGACAACTGGCAAGGTATGGGACCACCTTCCGACAGTGTATCTCTAGAGAGGAATACACCGGGTTCAACAAGAACATCTTGCAACCCAGGCTAAACATGACCAATCACTCATTTCTCTTGAGTGTACCGAATGTATTATCACCAACGGTTGGGATCAACAACCATTTCCCGCAAGGGACAACATCGAAATAGATTATAGAAGTAAATGGAATTTCTCTAGATCAGGTGGCAATACACCCTAATTGGCAGCTAACCACTTAGCCTTGCGACCTACCCGATTTTATACCATTTCCTGGTTGTGAGGCTTGAGGTCATAACGTACCGATCACACCTTTATTTCCTCTGAATGCCACATCCTCATACCCGCCAAATTACAAATTGATTTGTCAAAAAATATCACAGGTGTACGGCTAAGAGAAACGAATTCCTCCGCCACCAAACATAAATACGTTTGAAGAGATCAACTTACATGATCTATTGAATATACTCTGTCAAACATTCTTCCACACAGGTTGTCCTGGGACTGGACAACCCAAAGGCACTATCCTATAAACAGTACATCCCTTGCATAACTCCATCTTCAATTATCTTCATCATATTTGATTTCAACGCTAATGCCCATACAGAGGGGTTTTCAGATAATGAATCTAATCCTGGTCTCTCCGTATTGACGACAAAAAAATGGTCAAAAACTTCGATAGTTGGTGATTTAACCATCAAAGAAAAGCATGTGTAAAACAACGGTCGTATTTCCAAATGGAAATCTTACCGATCAATCATCAATCAACTTTTTATCTTTTTAAATTAATTTATCATTAATTTATTCAGTTACCCATTTCCATATCTCCATAAATTCTTATTTTCTAAATTTAGAAAATATACGTTATTAATCATCGGAAAACATTTCCATATTTACTCTCATTTCTATTTTATTTTATATTAGAAAACATTTCTGATTCTTATTTGGAAAACATTTCCAAAACTCTTTCATTGGATTTAAACAGATGTTTAAATAAAACATCGCTATGCCAACTCAAACCATTACCTTCATTAACTAAATTGACTTAACCAACATTCACTATCGAACCTTAACCATTCCTTAGTTAAAACTGGGGTCAATCAAGTTGGGGTATAACTACCTCTCGGACCTTAACTGAACAACATTTTTAACCTCGAAATAGACAAAGTTCGCCTTTTAAATCTTTAACAAACTTCCTTAAGTAACTCTCTTTCGAATAATCTCTATTCGATAACTCTTTCCTTCGAATAAACTATATTCGATAATCTCTCTTTCTAATAAACTATATTCGATAATCTCTCTTTCGAATAAACTATATTCGATTGCCCTTCTTCGAATAAACTATATTCGATAATCTCTCTTTTGAATAAACTATATTCGATTAACTCTATTCGAATAACTAATATTTGATTAACTCTAATTTGATTAACTCTATTCGATTAACTCTGTTCGATTTACTTTAATCGATTAACTTTAATTTGATTAACTCTATTCGATCAACTCTAATCGATTAACTTTAATCGATTAACTCTATTCGATTAACTCTAATCGATTAACTCTAATCGATTAACTCTACTCAATTAACTTTATTGGATTAACTCTAATCGATTAACTCTAATCGATTAACTCTAACCGATTAACTCTATTCAATTAACTCTAACCGATTAACTCTAATCGATTAACACAAATCGATTAACCCTATTCGATTAACTCTAATCGGTTAACTCTAATCGATTAACTCTATTTGGTTAACTCTAATCGATTAACTCTAATCGATTAACTCTAATTGATTAACTCGTTTATGTAATCCATTTAGTTTGATTTCGTATTTTAAAATAATAACCAATGTCCAAAATTTATTTATACTTCTATTTATAGAATTATTCATATGAAATCTCCTTTTTATTCCTAACACTTATAATCCCATTCATAATCACCTTTATATAATTCTATTTATTCTATATAAATCCTTTAATATAATTCTATTCAATTTATATAAATCCTTTTATGTAATTCTATTCATTTTATATAAATCCTTTTATATAATTCTATTCGTTTTATATAAATCCTTTTATATAATTCTATTTATTTTATATAAATCCTTTTATATAATTCTATCCATTTTATAAATATTTCTTAATTATATTTTCCAATATTTGTTTCCCAAATATTACCTTTTATAATATCCTATTTATTTCATACATAAATATTTCATTTTCAATATTCACTTTGAAAATTTCCTTTTTGCATTCTAGTATTTCATATGGTATTTAAAATACCAAATAACATGACTAGTGTCATCATAATCAATCACAGATTATATATCACATCATACATCACAATATATGAAAAACAAACAGTGTTATAAATATTGAGGAATCCAATTGGATCCCTCCAACTTGTCTCCCTGCATCCACAGATGTTAAACACTAAAAACAACATCGACTTCATTTCAATATGAAATATTCTGATAAACATAATCAATATTTGGTTAACGATTTATATATATATCGTTATCTATAATTTCAACCAATAAATCAGTAATTCAACCAAACAATCAACAAACAACAATCAATCATCATTTATCACTACTAGATTATATTTATAAAAATATAAACTGTACAGAGTTAGTGAGATTTTACTCACATTGGACGATTATCGTTAAATAATGATAATTGTCGGTTGATTCAGACAGACAATTTATTTCGCTATAAATTGTAACGAGCTCCAATTCACTCCCAGTTAGTTCTGTTGTGTAGCCACTGTCCATACGATCCCAAGGATCTTGTTTCGCTGAATTCTGATCACATATGAGCAAGATATTTATTTTACAAGTTTATAAACAATTTACGGTTATTAACTTTAATTAAACATTTAATTTGTCAACCTTAATCACCATTTTAAACTCCTAATCCACGCTCATCCCTTCTTTCACTCTCTCGATACAGAAACCATCGATTATTTACCTGGCCATTTTTCCACTTTCTTTGATCCAAAACCCATTTTTCTACTCAACAATAAATCACAAAATAATTACCATAAATCTTCTTTTCATAATCTCTACAAACTGGTGCCATTTTTACTAAACTCGCACCCTCCAAATTCACCGCGACATCCAACTGTTGTTGCTCACGCACAATCAAAAGATGCAACACTTTTTTTGCAGTGATTCTCCCCTAAATCTCCATGAAGCAGCTAAGTACCATTCTAAGGCCAAAAACCATCTTCAAACTTTGAATCGATGCTCGAAACCCCTAAAACATTCGGCCCTAGCTTACGTCTCTTATGAGACAACGAACCCAATATGGTTCGCATCCTTCCAAAATCACCTCAGATTGTAGAGAATCACCGTAGAATCTCATTTACATTCATTCCAGGATTTTATGGAATTTTTTATTTTGTTTTGGATTTTTACAAGATGATTTCCCTCAGGTTATTTTGTTGGAAGGTGGCGGCGTGATTATCTTTTGCTGTTGAGTAGGGGAGGAAGTAGTTTAGGTTTAGAAAGGGTGAGGATATTTATATAGATTAGTTATAGCTTCTAGGGTAAGTTTCATACATTATTTTAATAATGTTTATTATATCGTTGTATATATTTATCGTTTAAAAATTCATGTGATCTCGTACTATACCCAAATTCGACGAAAATAGACATACAACTATTGTTCAACATTACGGACCCAACAAAACCAGTTTCGTCGAATTCTGACTCCGTTTGCTCATCCAGTGTATTTTTAAAGTCAAAATATTGACTATTTTTCGCATTAAAATCCCGTACGGCCACATACAGACTCCAAAAATCATGAAAATCGAAATCTAAAAGTAATTTAATATTCTGGATCCAACAAAATTAGTTTCATCGAAAACGGAGCTCGTTTGCATAAGTGGCTATTTTTAAAGCTCTAAATAACCCATTTAAATATATATTTTTAAAAATAATTAAATTTAATATTTAAAAATAAATATTATCATATATATTCACACAGAATATCATACATTCCCAAAATATTCCTATCTGAATTTATAACTCGACATTTCAAACCCAGATTACATCAGTATTCAATTTATATTGAAAATCCGTTTATAATATAAATAAATCATTATAAATTATAAAGGAATTTCATAGCGCCTATTTTAAAATCTGATTTGGACATAAATCAAAATCTAGTCGACGAAATTCCAATTTTTCTGTTCCATTAGAAAAATATACTTCACCAGCTCCGAACGTTTCTTGTTTCACAGAAATCCGATTTAAAATGGATTATGTATATTCGTTTAAACTTTGAATCGCCAAATTGCGAACTACCACACCATTTCAAGATAGATTATAATTATAATATAATTATACATTCAACTATCATTTATATAATATATTCGTTAATACAATTCAACTCTAAACTGAATTATATATTATAAATGATCTGATTCACACAATATTGTGAATTCCACTATTTCCCACTATTTCGGAAATTAAATATATTAATTAAATATTCAATATTGTTTAATTAAATGACCATTTAAATCTCTAAAAACTATTTAAATAATTAAATAAATTAATTAATATACCATAAAAATACGGGATATTACATGATCCATCTTTATGAGCCCTTCATCGGCATCCTGCAGTGCCATTTTCCCTATAGCCATCTTCTCACTCGTGTCTTCTGACACTTCCTAGTGAGACTTTCTTGGGAGACGCCAATGAAGAAGGCATCGACTGCCATCAGTCGCGCCACTCTCCGAAAGATGGGCATTCAACTGCCCGATGCTCGTACACCCGCACAACCCGCTCCAGCTCAACAGCCTCAACAGCCCGGTCACGAGAGCCCTGAGTTCACTGCCATCCATGCTATGCAGGAGTAGCTCCGAGAGGTTCGCGATGAGCAGCACCGAAGGTGCACGAGATTGGATGCATCTCCATTATGCTACACTCCTGGCACAGACGTGGTAATGGATCAGGATCCAGCCGCGGAGGTAGACCAGCCTACAGTCAGTAGTGTTAGTCGTCGTCATTGTTGTTAGAACATGCCTTGTGCATGTTGTATCTTGTATCATGTGTTTCCCTTTCTAGCATTTTCTTTTTCTTTGATGCAGTGTTGTGTTTGTAACTGCTTGTAATGAAAATTCGTACGACTTTAGTAATGAGATTTCTATGTTGAAAAAAATGTGTTTGTCATTTACGCATGATTAGTTGATGAAATCTCATTTATTTTCTAGCACTTGTCCTAGAGTTGGAAAGAGTAAAATTCTATGTTGGACAAATTTTAGTAAAAGAATGGTTCCACGTCACAGGTATATAAATAAATAAATCATCGTTCCTTATTAAAGCTAAAATTTATTTTGGTCTAATTGTGTGTGATTTCAGTTTTCGCATTTTTTGCGTAACCGACTTCCTTCTTTGCCAACCTGTTACTTGAATCATTTAAATTTCCACAAAATACATTTTTGAAGTTTTGGAAAAATGTTGTCTAAAAAACACATTTTTATCATTTTCTTATTTTATAGGAAAGTGAAGCGATTTTGAAAGGAAATTTTCAAAATAAACACGATAAATTTTAATCGGAAATTTGTTTTATGAAAAAGTCCAATTTTTGGTCACATGAACGGTATAAGGAAGATTTTTGGATGCTTTGTGTGCATGTTTTAGCGGTGCATTAGAACCAACGATGTGTTAAAAACGTTAAGGGTGACAAGGAAAAGGTTGTTTTAGCCTTGGAAACATTGTTTCCATACCTTGTCAACAATGCGTGTGAGTTATTAATTTATTCATTTTTCGTTTTAGAGCTTGATGTAAGCCTCCTTTACTGTCTACAGATGGAAATTTTTGGAGAATTTTGGATAGCTGAGGTGATAATTCCATTGTAGGGCAGGAAATCGAAGATTCGTAAGCAAGAAAAATGTTAAAAATACTTCGCTTCGATTTCCTTTTTCCGATTTGGGAGAAATTAATCAGGAAACGATTAGATTACATGACGTTTTGGATGGTAGGTTTGGATGCAAAAATTGGTTTCTTCACACTTTTATTCGTAATTATGTGAAGGTAATGGATGAAAACAGCTTTCAAAATTTGCATTCATATAGAACTGTCAGTATATTTAGGATGTATTGCATCATGTTTTAAAATTTAATGCAAATATATAAGAGGATCCGATTAGAATAATCTTGCGTGCATGTTTTATGGTTGAATTGCATTATGTACACCATGCATATATACACATGGTTGCAAAATGGATCTACACAAAATGATTGTGTAGAATAGGACTATATGCATTAGAATTTTGGGACGAAATTCCTTTTAAGGAGGGAAGAATGTAACAAACCAGAATTTCGACAATATAAATTAATTATTATAATTTTAAAAATAGGAACTTCTGCAAACATTGGAATTTGTCCACGAAACTTTAACCATTGCGTTCGTTTTGGAATTTTGGTCAATTTTCATGTTTGAGTTCCACGAACAGAGACCATATGAAAAAGTTATGAAAAAAATAGGAAAACGGACGGAAAATAAATAAACCAGAATTTTTAGTTAATATATTACCTAACTTAACCAAGTCGATCTGGGCAATCTAGTGCCCAGGCGGTCGTCTGTTGGGGCCCGACTGGTGGTCAACCTCCCAGGTCGACCTACTAGGCGTCAGATCACCCAATAGCGTTTAGGTTTTGAAGCGTTAGGATAAATTATTTATATAACGAATGGACGGTTATGACTTAAAACTAATCCAACGGTTCGAGGCAATTTCCACCCCTATAAATAAAGGGGTAGGGCCTCATACTTTTTCCACATAAATCTACAGAAGTAGCAGAGCTCTGCCATTTTTTTTCTCTCTCCAAACCTAAATTCTAAAATAAAAGTATATTCGAACATATCAAATCAAATCCAATTCATATGAAATTGAGAGGGCAAGCAGATCTAATGGAAAGGAATGTAGAGTGACGCTACAAATCATATTCTCCCCTCTTTTCTTGTTTTCTTACATTTGTTCAGATCTGGAATTTTCCCTTTTCCAGTTAAATTGTAGATTTGTATGAATTTGGGGATTGTAGGCCTAAAGGGTTCAAAACTTAGAATCTGGAGGCTATAAGGTGAGTGGGAAATTTACAAATACAGTTATAATGACTTATCTATTTCGTTTGAATCAAATATATGTTTTTATGCCTATCAGGTCTATTTATTTAAATATTGTGAATTTATTGGCAACCATCAGATCTAATTTAAAATATTGTGAAAATTTGTAAATAATAAGTTGTGATTATGTATAACATGAGTTGCTGGATTTTAAATATTTTTCCCACCTATTCCTACAGTTATGTCATGAAAATATGTTATACATGTTACTTAGCACTGTGGATTTGGAAAATCAGTCCCATTAAACACAAATTAGTTGTAGTTGCATTCCCGATCTTTAATTCGGTATTGAATATTGAAATATGTGAATTTGGGTAAAAATATGAAATTGGTGAATTATGTGATTATAAGAATAAAAGAATTATTTCTGCTTGTATTCAATATTGTTGGGTTTTAGCTTAATTATTGTAAACATGCCATTTTCTCCCTTTTGAATAAAAAGGCATTATTTTTGAAATCACAAGAGGTATGAAAAAAATGATTAAAAAGAGTAAAGTGGTGCAAAGGTACATGCAAATATAAATACATATATTTGTATGTAATTTGCATCGACTATTCCAAAATATATATATTTACATATATTTCTTGTGATTTGGAAATATGTCATTTTCAAAAAATAGGCATTATTTACAATGATTACGGCTAACGGTCCTTTGTGAGACTTGTAACCTTTTAGCAAGAATTGAATATAAAAAGGAAATGTTTGATTAATTGATTGGACCAAATAATTAAATTTAAAAAGAAGAATAATAATAACAATGTTGGCCGCACGAAAACATAAAAATAAAAATATACATATTATCCATCCAAATCCGTGTTAAACGGTAAAGGTATAATGTATGGAATGTTTGAATGTTTGGATATAGTTCAAATATGGAATTATGTGTAAATGTAATTCATTTTGAATTATTTATGGTGACCATTTATAGAAATCAAAATAATTAATTCCCATAAATGAGATCGCAAATTAATAAATAACTATTCTAACCGATATTGATTGGAGAAAATAAATGTGATAGGAGAATGGTTACAATACCTAAAATCAATTAGGATAAATTTTGTAAACCTCAATTAGGAAATTTGAATTATCACTGCATTTAGACATGAGGTTAAGCTCAACTTATGGTATAACTCTGCCCGAAACCGACCGACAAATCTAGCAACCATAGGTAGTCAGCTTACTGTGTGGGGTCTAATGCATATATGTAATTGTATTATGGCACGAGGTTAAATTTACTTATGGTAGAAGTCTGCTCGGAACCGACTGGTAAATCCAGCATCCACAAATTTTCAACTTAATGTGAGAGGCATAGCACGTAAATAAATAAATAAATATATATATACACACACGCACACACACATATATATGTAATAGTTAACCAATTAATAAAGGAACTAGAATAAAAATTGTGTGTTGGGGTACAACAAATAGATAGCTTCATACTGATAAATAGTTGCCTTAGGAAAATATGACTGTCACGGTCATAAAGGGCAATAAAAAGGAGATAAAAAGAAAATGGGTGTCGTAAGGGAATATAACCTTCATTATTTATAGTGATGGAAGTAGAAAACATAGTTGGACTTAGTAGGTTAATAATGTAAGATATTATTAACCATAATAACCCGTGATGAAATGAAGCGCGTAAGTATGTCACACTACAACAAAATTGGTATTCAACAACAATTAGTCTCAGCGTTTTAGGGTTAAATGCTATTAACTTTTTTTTCCGAATGAATTATGATTAGCGCAAACGCTGACATATCAAAACCTATCTAAAACATCTGCGGCCGCCTTTCTAATTATTACATTCCGCGAAAAAGGAAGCTGGTTTCCCTCATCTTATTTTTCCTTGTTTTCGTTTCCCTCGTTTTTCAATCTCATCTAACCCTAGTCCATTGTCCATCACTTTCGTCATGCCCTAACTCCTTGTTCTTCGATTTGGCCTTGCCCTAATTCATTTGTTCACATACTCTAATCTGTTCAAATCTAATTCTTCTCGATTTTATTGATGTTTGGATTTGGTGGTCACATACTTGTTTATCTTTCGTCAGAAGGTTGATTCTAGAGTTATCTCATTTTGGTTTGAACTTCGATTCATACCTTTTGATTCAGACACGAATTTTTAGGTATTGATTCAGAATTTGATCTCGCGCAAGTATTGTAAGTTGAACTGCTTTTCATATGAATTTTTGTTAGGTCCTATATTGATTGTTGAATGAAGCCTAGAGCCTTGTATATTTACACTTCTGGAAACTTTGGGATAAATTGGAACTTAGAAATTACAAAAGTGAAAAGTTTTTAAATAACTATGGTTGAAAATACCCGATGTCTTTAAAGATTCACTATGCACTAGTTCTTTCGTTGACTTTACATGTGTTGATTATAAATTGTATTATTTATTGAATATGTCTTAGTCTTTGATTTTTTTTCACATGTTAGTAACCTGTAATGGTAGGTTGCTTTCATCTAATATTTTTCATACTGCTGATTTTGTTGTCTACTTACATCAGCCCGTAGAATCCTCCTTACATACATACAGATATGTGTTTTTTTTGGGGTTTTGCAGCAGGGTGGGGTGGGTGTTGTTTACAAATTGGTAATTGGAGGATATTACAAGCCGTGTTAACTGTTAGTAAATTAGATTTATGCATCTATACTCTAGTTTATTCAACCTTACTATTCTTCCTTATCATATCCATCGCTACAATTTTCATTTTATCTAACATTATTTGGTATAAATATTGTACATTTTAGTATAGTAAAATGTGGTTATAAGTCCTATAGCTTGGATTTTATTTTCTTGTTATGATTACTAAAAGTTATAATTTTCTATACTCATTATTTTAGTGGAGTAGTAAACCCTTTTATTATATATTGTGTTACATTTAGTTCCAACATAATAGGTTTCAACTGCTGACTTTTGCGTAGAGATAAAATATCTAAAGATTATTCATAATATTAGAATAAATGTAAGTAAATATCTTAGTTTCTTTTTTTGTATGTTTTCTATTGCTATTTTATAGCTAGTTTAGTGGTATCACTGTATGCGTTGGACTTTGTGATGGAAGCTACCAGGCTTGGATAATTCCTTTAACTGATATATCGATACTGCTTTGCTAATTAGTTTATCTTTTATTCTATTTTTCTTCATCAGAACTATAAATTTGCAATTCTATTATTTTCGTTATTTTCGCTGTATGCGTTGGATTTTGTGTATCACTGTATGCATTGGATTTTGTGGTATCTCTGTTGTCGTTTGGTTCTCGTACTCGTTTTAAAAGAAAAGTTTCATTGAGTTTGTGCCATTCATGTTTTAGTTTACTGTTCTAGTGCATTTCATTTTTGATTTTCTTGTCATTACTGTGATATTTCAATTGTGCACTTACTGTACAGTGTTTTCTTGTTTTGTTTAATCATATCAAAAAAGAAGTTATTCTCTATTTTCAATCTTTATTCCCCTCCATTTTTGCACTTGGCATTTGCCTAATTTCTCTTTTGTTCGCTTTTAATCCTATACTTCATGTTTTTCATTCAAGTCTGTTTTAAAAAAAGCCATCAGTTGCTATAATATCTCATTTAGATTCACATTGTATTGTAGTGAATGATATTCATTTTTTTTAATCATATTATGCAGGCCTGCAAGAACCTGATGATTGCTTTTGTTGATCATAATAAGGTGCCAATTTATAATATCATAGATGATATTTTAAGTAAATCTGCGTGTATGAACCAACTATGTTAGTTATTTGGATAAAAATTGTTGTACTTAGTTATGAGCATTTATAATATACTGTGTTTTAGTTTGGCAATTTGCCTTCCGAGCAAATGCCTTACTGGTCCCATCTATTTATATTTGGTTTATCAATAGCTATGATGATTTGATAAATATATGTCATATAGTTTGCATAGGGAGTTGGTTTATGGGGTTTTTCAAGAGCGTAAGATATATGTTGCGACTATAATGATAGTATCATTGGCAAATGCTAAATGACTTTTGAAGTTAGGACAAATGTTGATTTTGAAATAGTTTTGAGCTCTATGTATAGTACGAATCTTTTTTCTGGTAGTATTATGCAATTCTTTGCTGAATTTAGATAGGAACTTGAAACGATCCGAACTTCCCCGGTCTCCGAAGAGAAGAGAAAGAACGAATTGTTTTGAGAACACGACAAAATAGAACGCAGACAGAAGAACATTTCATTGTATATTACAACAATCCATCAGATTACAAGAATATACAGAGTATAAACAAATAAATATTACACAGAAATATCAGAGATTATAATAAATTACATAGCAGCGGAAAATAATACAATACACAGCTAGAAGGAGATATACGGATACAAAGCTTTCCGGATATCGTTCCAGCTGTAAACCAGGATCCAGTGAATATAAATCTGCAAAACCAAAACTACTAGCTGCCCGTGTCAAAATAAGGGCACCCAGATTTTAGGTCAAAATAATAAACTCCAGGTCAGTCATGGGACTGGTGTGAGAACTAAAACTGTTATAAATCTTTATTTTAAAGTTAGGTAAATCAAGGGACCACGCCGTATAACACGGAATGGGTTTCCTCCCAAGAACACCAGTGCATAAAACAACGGCGCAATGCTAAATAAAGAAAGATGAAGCTATTATAAGACCCAGGTCCTATCACACAATGCAACGAAAGCAGGGGGATAGGGTTTTCCCTTATAATAGCCAAACATGCTTAGTACGTTTAAAACAAATCATTTGATACTATTATAAGTGTATAGTGTATAAAACAACTTCAAATCATAAGTATCAATCATAGACGGCATGGGTACCATATATCATGTCGCCATACTAGATTCTACAATTAAAACCGCAAAGTCACGTATTTGGAAATTGGATTTCCATTTATGAACCGAGGCCAGGGATCATCCTCTACCGATTCGAGACAATCTAGCCTACCATGTCTCAGGAACAGCCGCAACTGCCCCCTGGATCGTCAGGGCCGGTCCACCGATGTGGATTATTATGCCTGAACAATACGTCTCCCTGCCCTTTGGGGCGCAAATGAGCCAACAAATGACTCCATCGGACTCGGATCGTCCAATCAAACCGAGGCGCCTAGTAACAGCAACAACCACACAGGTGAAAAGTATATAAATGTCAGGGCTGGTAGGTCACTGACACCACCCTAGCTAGAAAGAAACGCATGCCCTCCCTGAGGTCCGTGTCCCGTTTTTGGTTCACAACCGGGGTGTGAGGCTCGCGAATTCACGTTACACAAAGCTATGCCACACAGGCGGTGCTTTGATCATCAACCACAAGACTTTGCTTTTCAACAGAAGCCTCGATCAATTGCCACTTAGGCATGCCACACAGGCAATTCACTCCATGCGTTTGATATCCATCAATATATAACCCCTTAGCTCGTACGTCTCAGAGAAGGGCGTTAAGCAAGAGAATAAATTCTCCGCCGCCAAACAGATATATATTTAATAGAGATCAATCACACGGACTAAAATCCAATGTCAGACACACAGTCCATTTACAAGTTCGCTCTGGGTCTGAACGAAACCGGAGGCACTTTCCTCGCACATCCATCGATCTCCAAGCACATCTGGACGACCACCGATTGATTCCCTCATCTTGGGTGTACAGCCCAATCAAGATCATCAGTAATCACCCAAACGATGTGAAGACTTCTGGTCTTCAACAACCGTCTTCATCTTCAACTTATCGTTGTATCAGTTATTTAGAATGGGATAAACCCGGTCTTTCCGAATAACTCGCGTATATTTTAAATAAGTGTTACACAAACACAACATACGCCTCATTCCAATTCATCAGTCACTAACCGTAAATTTATAAGAGAATAATTCCCCAAATATTAACCCCGAAGGCCGAAACCAACATCAGATCAATATCCAGAAAACCATTCTGCTTGGCTAACCAACAGTTAGTTTCTAAATTTCACATTCATAGGGAAAGGTTCCCATTAATTTTATCAAAGATAAATTCCTTGAATTTATTCTCCAATCTTCTTTTGAATTTCGATTCAACTAGTCGGGATTAACGAACCTTACCGAAGTAATCATTTGTTTTAATTTCCCAATCCCAACCTATTCATCCCATGAAGTAAAACTGGTAATACTTCATATCTAACACCACAGTGTTATCGGTAAATTCAATTACCATTTCACGTTCAAATCTAATTAAAGATTTAACTATCGCCTGGAGTAAAACTGGTGATACTTCATTCTCGATCTTTTCAATCTAATTAAAGATTCATTAAAACTCCCCTTAGTTTTAATCGTTAACTGGGTTAAAGAATTAGTGTCATTTAAAACACGGTTCATGATAAACCCAAAACCACATTCCATTAATTATCGGGTTAAAGAACGAGTGTTATTTAAAACACTATCCACGATAAACCCAAAAATCAATATCAATTCAATTTCAATTAAATATTATTTAATTAGCACACTTCATTAAATCTAAATTAAAAAGATTTAATCTTTTCTCAACTGGGTTTAAGAACAGTGTTAGTCAAGACACCATTCACGACAAACCCAAATCACATTTGATATTAAATACAAGGCTCTGAATAGAAAATATCCCAGCTTATATTCCATATCAAATTCTACGACCAACAAATATCGTATTGGAAATAACGATATATATATATATATATATATATATATCTTTCAAATTTCCATAACAACATCTGTATAATCACGAAATCCAACATCGAAATATTCCGAAGACAATTTCGATTCAAATCCATTCCAATGCAATCATTGGAAATTCTGGTTATTTTCAAAACCATTTCAAATTCAATTTATTTATTTAAAAATAAATAGAATTATAATTCTAGTTCAAAACTAGTTCATTTCGATAAAAATCTATTTTTATCTTTTCAAATATGGAGTTTTTCATCCCAATTCTTTCTAAATAATTTCTTATGATTTTACACAAATTATTGCTATTTTTAATAATTTTATCAAGGCCCGTACAGTCGATTTCCATCAACGGCCATCGAACTGCACTTACAACGACCTTTTTCAAATTTGATTTGGACATAATTCCAAATCCAACCGTTAGATTTCTAATTTCTAATATTCGTTAGAAAGCTCTTTTCGATACGAACCCAACGGTTCTGGTTTCAGGAGAATCCGACAGTCGGATCTCCCGTAATATCTGTTCGAAGTCAATGGTCGAAATTCGCGAACTGCCGCGGCGCGGCGCGGTGCGTTCTATTCAGGCCATTATATTATATATAATATATATATAATATATACTTCGTCGATTTCAATTCAAAACGTGCTTTATAAATCGTTTTCAATTCATTTTCAAAACGGTTTCAACTTCATATTCAATTTCAAATCAAAATTGAATATTCCAATATAAATTCGTTTTAAATTCATTTCAAATCGATTTCATTCAATTTCAATTCGAATTCATTTATATTTAATTTCAATTCGAATTCATTTCTATTCAATTTCAATTCGAATTCATTTCTATTCAATTTCAATTCGAATTCATTTATATTCAATTTCAATTCGAATTCATTTCTTTTCGAGAAATCAGATTTTGAAATCACTTTCGATATTCATTATAAAATGAATAAAATCGATATAAATATCGTTCACGTCAAAATGGCGCCAATCTAATCAATACGACTTCATATATTCCTATTTTCAAATATTTCTATTTCAAATGTTTCTTTTTCAAATGTTTCTTTTTCAAATATTTCTTTTTCAAATATTTCTATTTCAAATATTTCTTTTTCAAATATTTCTTTTTCAAATATTTCTTTTTCAAATATTTTTATTCAAATATTTCTATTTCGAAACTGGAATGAGGCCCAATCAATTACCATATAATGTTAATTATATGGATTTTCTACAACCCATGTATATATCAACAACGATGAATAATCAACCATCGTCCAAAGTGCATTCTACACTGTATAAGCATCAAATATAAATATTCAACGCTTATAACAATCTGTCAATCAATCGATCGACATACAACTAAACAATCGGGATTAGTGTACTTCAAATATCATCCCAATACCCGTGTGGGGTTTCAAACAATCAAACACTGATTTTATTTGTGCAGTTGGGCGATGTGTAAAATTTATCGTCCCAATCAATATCAGTCAAATGTGTGTATATAAACAAATCGTCCGATTTGTTTATTTTTATTTCATTTCATATATACGTTAAAAATTCTACTTTTAACTATAAAATATTTTCCATTATAAAATATTTTATTTCATTTCTCATCACATCACACAATCAACTACACATCAAAATTAAACAACCAAGCATACAAGCCGTCCATGGTCTGTGGACGACGGGTGTCGGGTGCTACTAAACACCGTCTGTATCCTAGTATATATTTATAACTAGAAAAATTAAATTGAAAGGTGAGAAGTTCTCACAGAATTGCTAACCCAACGCCTTGACTCTTCTTAGATAGAAATCTTCGTCGTTCTTGCCTTTTGTCACTTTCTTTGCCCGTATCCTCTACATATATAAAAATCACATTTTTACTTCATTATTCAATATATAAAAATCGAATTTTTACTTCGCTATTCAATATATAAAAATCGAATTTTTACTTCGCTGTTCAATATATAAAAATCAAATTTTTATATTCTCTATCCTAAAAAATCATATTTTTATTATCTCTACTATATAAAAATCATATTTTTATTACTTCTCTAATATAAAAATCATATTTTTATTACTTCTATTTTATAAAAATCTCGTCTTTAATATTATAAAAATTCCGCCTTTAACATTATAAAAATTCAATCTTTAACATTATAAAAATTCAACCTTTAACATTATAAAAATTCAACCTTTAACATTATAAAAATTCAACCTTTGATAAAAATTTATTCTTTCTTCTATAAAAATTATGGTTTTTTCCTAACTAAAAATATACACTTTAAAAAGCTAAAAAGAAAAATCATATTTTTATGAACGAAAACAAAAACAAAAAATCAAAGGCTTACATTTTAAAGAGGGAGGAAGAGGTGGGTTTCGGCATCGAGGTGGCGTCCTAGGCAGGTGGCGGCGCTGGTGGAGCTCCGGTGTCGGGTTCAAGCAGTGGAGGCGGCGACTTTTGGGTGATGGGGTTTCTAAGGGTTTCGGGGGTTCGAACAGTGGAAGGGGGAGGAGCTGAGGTCATCGGAGGGCGTGCTGGAGTGGCCATGTAACGACCCGGATTTTTGGCGGCTTTGGTTATCGACATAAACACGATGTCGATAACCAAAACATCGAAAAATCCTGGTAATTAATGAAAGAAATTAGAGGGTGAGGATAGATAAGATAGAAACTTAGAATAGAAGAAGAAGAAGAACACAACATCAGAGTAACACGAACCTCACAGCGGAACGAATAACATATAATATATAACATAACTTTGAAATATAACAGTTATGTATACAATAGCACTTATCAGAGTACAGCACTTACAACACAGTGGAAATAAACTATAGCTATATGATCCAAAAGCCTCCTGCTCCAGCTCTTCAAGTATATCTGTAAATCCCGACTACTTGACTGCCCGTACAAATTTAGGCACCCAAGAGTTTAGGGAAAACAACAAAGTAAACTCCGGGTCAGTCATGGGACTGGTATGAGTAAAACAGTTTAAACAGGTATATGAACAAGTAAACGATATCTCATAAGACCACGCCGCAGAACGGAACAGGTTTTTCCCTTATGAGAATCCAAAATATCTTTATATCAAAAACCTTTTGATATTATAATAATGTCTATGTACAAATAGATATCAATTAGCAGAAACGCTTTCATCTCACGTTCTACATATATAGTATACAATCAAAATCGCAAGCACGTTTTGGATAATGGATTTCCAACTATGACAAGGTATGGAACCACCTTCCGATCAGTGTACTCTAGGAACGATACACCGGAGTTCAACAAGAACATCTTGTAACTCAGCCACACATGACCGACCACTCATTTCGCTTGAGTGTATCGAATGTACATCACCAACGGTTGGGATCAGCAACCGTTCCCATATATATATATGGGACAACATTGATAGATTTAAGAAACAAATGAATATTCTCTAGATAGGTGATTATACACCCTACTTCGGTGCGACCGACTTAGCCATGCTGCCTGCCCGATTTCTGTCATTTACCGGTTGATGAGGCTAGAAGCTACGCTTTATCATCACATCAAATTCACTTCGAATGCCACATTGTCAGATCCATCGAAAATCACTAATTGACGTCTACGACAGTACATTACGTGTTAGCTAAAGAAGGTTCCTTCTCCGCTTCCACTCTTGGTACGGTCGAAGAAATCAATGTATGTGACCTTTCTGGAAATACTCTGTCAGACATTCATCCACACAAGTCATCCTCATTCACTTAGAATGTCACATCGTCATACCCGCCAAATCACAAATTGACTTATCCAAAAATAACACGGGTATACAGCTAAGAGAAACGAATTCCTCCGCCACCAAACGTGAATACGTTTGAACAGATCAACTTACGCGATTTATTAGATATACTCTGTCAGACCTTCGTCCATACAAGTTGTCCTGGGACTGGACAAACCGAAGGCACCATTCAGTATATCCATCTTAGTCACTGTTATCTAAGACTTATACAACAACCCTTGCATTTCATTCCGTCTTCGATTATCTTTGGCATATATGATTCGCAACGCTTATGCCAATACAGAGTGGTTCTTTGGATAATAATCCAACCGGTCTCTGCATATTAACAACGTTAAAAATGGTCAAAACTTCGATAATCTGTGAGTTAACTATCAAAGAAAACAAGTGTGAAAACAACGATATTATCTCCAGATGGAAATTATATCAAACAAACATCATTTAACCTTTATCTATATTCAACATTTTCTATTTTCTATATTTAGAAAATATACGTTATTAACACTGGAAACATTTCCATTCCTTGTTTTCTGTATTTAGAAAAAAATTCTGATTCTTGTTTGGAAAACATTTCCAAACTCCTACGTTTGGATTAAACAGATGTTTAAATAATACATCGCTATGCCAACTCAACCATTTTCTTTAATTTCTAAATTCACTTTACCATCCTTTACTACCGAACCTTAACCATTCCTCAGTTAAAAACGAAGCCAATCAAGTTGGGGTAGAACTACCTCTCAGACCTTAACTGAACAACACTTCTAACCTTGAAATAGGCAAAGTTCACTTTATATTTCTTTAACTAACTTCCTTACTTAACCTTTCTTTCGAATAACTATATTCGATTAACTCTTTTCAATTAACTATATTGGACTGACCCTATTGGGTTAACTCTATTTGATTCACTCTATTTAATTAACTCTATTTGATTAACCCCATTCACTTAACTCCTGTCGAATAAACTATATTCGATAACTCATCTAACTCTATTCGAATAAACTATATTCGATTAACTCCTTTACTATATTCGAATAAACTATATTCAATTAACTCCTTTACTATATTCGAATAAACTATATTCGATTAACTCCTTTGATTTAACTCTAATCGATTAACTTCATTACTATATTCGAACAAACTATATTCGATTAACTCCTTTGATTTAACTCTAATCGATTAACTCCATCGAATAAACTATATTCGATAACTCCTTCGATTTAACTAATATTCTATAACTCACTTCGATTAACTAATAATCGATAACTCCTTCGAATAACTATATTCGATTATCTCCTCTCGAATAAACGATATTCGATAATCTTCCCTTTCGATTTAACAAATCGATAACTCCTTTTCGAATAACTAAATTTGACAACTCCTTTCGATTTAACTAATCGATAACTCCTTTCGATTAAACTATAATCGATAACTCCCTTCGATGAAACTAACATCGATACTCCTTTCGATGAAATTAACATCGATTAACTCCTTTCGATGAAACTAACATCGATTAACTCCTTTCGATGAAACTAACATCGATTAACTCCTTTCGATGAAACTAACATCGATTAACTCCTTTCGATGAAACTAACATCGATTAATTTAACTCGACGAAGTTAACTCGACTCACTTATCTCGATAATCTAACTCAAGAACTTAACTCGATTAACTTATCTCGGTAATCTAACTCAAGAACTCAACTCGATTAACTTATCTCGATAATCTAACTCAAGAACTCAACTCGATTAACTTATCTCGATAATCTAACTCAAGAACTTAACTCGATTAACTTATCTCGATAATCTAACTCAAGTTGATTAACTCCTATCGAATAACTAATATTCGATTTAACTCCATTCGCTTGACTCTAGATCGCAGCGATCACAATGGTTACGCCTGACTCCCTCAAGAAACATCCGACCGCCGTAGGCTATTTACAGCCCTGCGAATTACGCTAGCAGTCGTACGAGATGACAACTTACCCTGAATACTATGTTTGACTAACTCTGTCTCAAATAACTATATTTGATTAACTCTAGTTCGTTTTAACTCTAATCGATTAATTCTAACTGATTAACACTAACTGGTTAACTCTACCTGGTTTAACCCAACTGGTAAACTCGACTTACTTAACCCAACTGGTTAACTTGACTTACTTAACCCAACTAGCAAACTCGACGTACTTAACTCAACTGGTTAACTCTACTGAACTGGTTAACTCTACTGATCTGGTTAACTCTACTGAACTGGTTAACTCTACTGAACTGGTTAACTCTACTGATCTGGTTAACTCTACTGAACTGGTTAACTCTAACTGTATAATTCCAACTGTTTAACTCTAACTGGTAATTCATTACGTTCCTTTAACAGCGTTTATTCATTTTTAAAGATTTACTTTTAGTAACGGTTCTTCACTTTAAAAATGATTTTTCCTTTTTAATTTGCCCATATTTATTTCATATAAATATTTCCTTTATAACTTTATTTATTTCCTAAATAAATATTTCCTTTTAACTCTTTATTTATTTCCACAAGTATTTCCTTTATATTTGGTTTTAGCAAATATTATCTTTATATTTGGTTTTCACAAATATTCTCTTTTATATTTGGTTTTTACATTTATTCTTTAGAATATTCTAACTTCTTAAATTTTCGGGAAAATTCGCCATAACCTCCTTTGTATTGGGAGCATCGGGAAAATCCCCAAACCCGCCACACAGGCCTTTCCATTCAGAAAGAAAATGTTTTGAATTTATTTCCTTTTTAAATTATCTCCTATTTATAAATATTTCAATTTATAAATATTCCTTATTTATAAATATTCAAATTTATAAATATCTCTTATTTATAAATATTCCATTTATAAATATTATATTTTCACTATCACTTTGAAAATTCCCTTATCAACATTCCGGTATGTTATGGTATTCAATCATATCAAATCACGATGTTCAATATCGTCCAAGCATATATAATTTGCCCACAGATTTTATATCACATCATATAACAATATATGAAAAACAATAAAATAACTGTTGAGGAATCCAGTCGGATTCCTCCAACCTGTCTCCCTGCATCCACAGATGTTACACAATATGATTATCATCACTTTCAGTTCAATATAAATTATTCTGATAGCAGAATCAATATATAAATATTTAACGGTTTATATATATATATATATATATATATATATAATTTTCACTAATTGACTAGCAGTTCAATCAAACAATCAACACACAGTCAAACAGACAATATTTAACAGTTCTAAGAATACGTTGTAAAAATAGAACTGTACAATGTTGGTGAGTTTTACTCACAGTTGCGCGTTAATCGTTAAATAACGGTTTGCGTTATTCGATTCAGTCGGACAATTTATTTTGCCATAAATTGTAATTGTCTCCGATCCACTTCCGGTTAGTCTCATCGCGTTGTTCCCGTCCATACGATCCTAACGCAACTTACGGTTCTCGATTCTGACCTCGTATGGATGAGATATGATATAACCAAGTTATACAATATTTAAATTAAAAATAAAACTTAATTAAATTCTAATTGGGCTTTTTCCCTTTATATTCACCTTGGCCCAAATTGACAAACACCGGCCCCCTCCCCTGTTAATACACATCCGCGTTATCTTCCTCTCCCCAAACACAACGTATCGAACTCCAGAAAGAAAATCCCCCTTTGACCTCACTTTGAACGAACAGTTGACCCGCTATTCCACCTCCTCCGTCCATCTTTTCTGAGCGCCTCCACCACCAAACCCTTCCTCTTCGCGAACCCTATCCAACCTTCTCCTTTTTGTTAAACTCGCACACCACCTGGAGGGATCCGAACTACTGCTTCCTCGCCACTGTCAGTGACGCTATCCGCGACCCAAACACCGGAGTTCACCCCACTTCCTCCTCTCGACCCATCTGCATCAAACCGTAACCAACTCGAGTTGCTTCGCTGAACACTCCCAAACCCAAGACAGTAAACTCGTCCGCCCTCCACCACTTGCGTCGCTGACATAGTACAACACCTCCCAAGGAGAGTGCGACATCTTTGAAGCCGAAATCCCACCAGAACCCACGGTTTGAAACTACTCTCCTCAACAAACCAGAAGATAACCCCCAAAACGAGATTCAAGTACCAAGAGCCTCGAATTTCTCCAAACCTAGCTCGCTGAACCATTTTCGAGGTCGACATAAACAGGATTGAGCGCACTGAAACCAGCGTGGAATTGAAGAACAGACTTGAATTCGAATACACTTGTCTCGGGTTTTATAAAGTTTTTATTGGAATTCTTTTGATTTTCTTTTGCTGTTTTTGGATTTCGATCCTTATTGAGGGTGGCGGCTCCTTTATTTCATTTGCAGAGGGAATTAGGTTATGAGGGAAGGGAGTTGAGTTGCTTTTATAGGCCACCAAAATATCTAAGATATTTTTTTTGAAGATATTTTCTAGATATTTACTTGAGATATTTTGGGTTTTATTATTCGTTTTGCCTTCTTAAAAATCGTACAATCACGTATGATATTCAAAAATCACAGAAATTGACATGCAGCTAGAGTTTTACATTACGGACCCAACGAAACTGGTTTCGTCGAATTTCGACTTCGTATGCTCACACAGCGTATTTTTAACCGTCTAAATACTGACTGTTTTGCACTCTAAAAATCCGTACGGCCACACAGTGTCTCTAAAAATCACGGAAACTGACATCTAGCAATTATTTGACATTACGGATCTAACAAAATTAGTTTCGTCGAATTCCGACTTCGTTTGCAAAACTGGCTATTTTTTAAAGCTCTGGATGACCCATTTAAATATATAAATATATTTAAATAAAATTAAATTAAATATAAATAAATTTATATTATCGTATATCTCCACATATGATATCGTACAGCTCCAGAATATCATATCAGAATTTACAGTTTGATATTTCAGATTTTAGATTTATCGATATTCAGTTTATATCGAAATCCCTTTTTAAAATATAAATAATTCCTTTATAAATTATAAAGGAATTCCACAGCGACTTTTTTAAAATTTGATTTGGACATATCTCAAAATCTACACGACGAAATCCCGATTTTTCTCTTCCACTAGAAAGATATACTCCACCAGCTCCACTCGTTTCTTGTTTCACAGAAATCCGGCTTAAAACGAATCCTGTACATTCAGTTGAAGTTCGAATCGCCAATTTATGAACTGCAACGCCATTTCAAGCTCGTTTTTAATTATAATATAATTATACGTTCAAACTGTCGTCGATTGAATATATTCGTCAATATAATTCAACTCCAAGCGGAGTTAAATCTTGGGGATGACCCTGTTCACATTATATTGTGATTTCCAATATTTTTGATTATTTCTGAATTAAATATATTATTTTATTATTTAATTTAATTAAATATTCACTATAATTTAATTAACGACGATTTAATTCCCTAAATCACTATTTATATAATTAAATAAATTAATTATAATACCCCTGACAGTGCGGGTCATTACATTCTTCCCCACTTAAAATAATTTCGTCCTCGAAATTGCTAAGGTAGAGGATGACCCTATCTATTGGAATTCCTAAGATCTGTTTACCTCTCAACTTCAGTTTCAATTGAACCAATTAATATCAAGTAAAATATTAATTCATTTTGACTAACTAAAATTTCCAAAAATTTTGAAAATTTTCTAACACTTTAAATTTTCGGAAAATTTCGCCAGCACCTCCTTTGTACTGGTCAATAGCTCAAACTCCAACTCGCCTCTCTGGGCCTTCTTCAACCCAAAAGAAAATCAAACAGCCAAGCGGCTTGCCAATTCGGCTCATAAATTCCAAACTCATATAAAATATAAACTTGTACCTTTTTGTTGGGCATATCATTATATCCCTACCATCTGTTATCAACTCGGCATATACAAATGCCATCCCAATCAACTCCAACCAAGTTATTCTTAACACAACTATTCGCTTATTCAAGTCGAATTCAATTTCAAATTCGAGTTTCAAATTCCAAACTCTCAACTTATCATTTCAAATCCAAATCTAGATTATTCTCTAATCACTTCCAGTTTTTCTTAACCTATCATCTCAAGTTAAATTCTGGTTTATTATTTACTTTTACCATCCCATTCGAATTAACTTCACAAGTTAAATTTTAATTTCTAGGACTTAAATTCTTGGGTAAATTTCAAATCAATTTGAAATCATACTGCCAATTCAAAACCTTTGAATTTTCTAAACAACTTGTTTTCCCAAAACAATTCAAATCAAAATCTTTGGTAGTAATCCACCACTTAGAACTCGAAAATCACACCGATGATACTGCGCAGTCATCATCGGAATTATTTTCCAGCAACCCAAGTGATTTCAATACTATATCATTTCAAAACCCTTACTAAATACATCCATTTTGAAAACATCTCAAAATCTCCCAGGAACTTAAAATTTCCTTATTTTAATTCCAAATCTGATTTAAATTCATATTTAATTCATCTTATTTTACGTATTTCACTTATATGAATTCTGATTGGTTATATATAACCATTTCACTTTATAATCTCATTCGATTATAAATACAACCAATATATCTAATATATGATAATATATTACATATCCATACTGTGTCGGTCCATCGTATTCAAGTATTTATTTACTCCTACCGATACAGTGGATCAAACTGATCGACCAGAACTCATAAACAACTCAGCCAATGAATCTCCACAATATAAAACCATTTTTATATCAAATACAAATACGCACTCGTATATATACACTCAAACTCAATCTAGGGTGTTACTAACCCTATCCCTACCGAGTCACGCCACAGAGCCAAGGTAATACTTAACTTAAGCTCTGATACCAACTGTAATGACCCGGATTTTGAGTAGGCTTTGCAACCGTCCCCATCCTCCAAAGCAGCAGGTAAAACCCACTGTGGCTTACACTGGTACCCCAATACCATATTTTACGGCCAGCCTTTCGACTTAACAACCAACACTACCAAAGGGACATGTAAGAGTAAGAGTCTCCCGTTCGCCACCTAACGAAAAGCGAGAACCTCCCTATCATGCGACACATGCCTAAGCACGCAACATGGACTGGTGTGAGTAAAACAGTTTAAACAGGTATATGAACAAGTAAACGATATCTCATAAGACCACGCCGCATAACGGATCGGGTTTTTCCCTTATGAGAATCCAAAATATCTTTATATCAAAAACCTTTTGATATTATAATAATGTCTATGTACAAATAGATATCAATTAGCAGAAACGCTTTCATCTCACATTCTACATATATAGTATACAATCAAAATCGCAAGCACGTATTGGATAATGGATTTCCAACCATGACAAGGTATGGAACCACCTTCCGATCAGTGTACTCTAGGAACGATAAACTGGAGTTCAACAAGAACATCTTGTAACTCAGCCACACATGACCGACCACTCATTTCGCTTAAGTGTATCGAATGTACATCACCAACGGTTGGGATCAGCAACCATTCCCGTATATATATATATATATATATATATATATATATATATATATGGGACAGCATTGATAGATTTAAGAAACAAATGAATATTCTCTAGATAGGTGATTATACACCCTACTTCGGTGCGACCGACTTAGCCATGTTGCCTGCCCGATTTCTGTCATTTACCGGTTGATGAGGCTAGAAGCTACGCTTTATCATCAAATCAGATTCACTTCGAATGCCACATTGTCAGATCCATCGAAACTCACTAATTGACGTCTACGACAGTACATTACGTGTTAGCTAAATAAGTTTCCTTCTCCGCTTCCACTCTTGGTACGGTCGAAGAAATCAATGTACGTGACCTTTCTGGAAATACTCTGTCAGACATTCATCCACACAAGTCATCCTCATTCACTTAGAATGTCACATCGTCATACCCGCCAAATCACAAATTGACTTATCCAAAAATAACACGGGTATATAGCTAAGAGAAACGAATTCCTCCGCCACCAAACGTGAATACGTTTGAACAGATCAACTTACGCAATTTATTAGATATACTCTGTTAGACCTTCGTCCATACAAGTTGTCCTGGGACTAGACAAACCGAAGGCACCATTCAGTATATCCATCTTAGTCACTGTTATCTAAGACTTATACAACAGCCCTTGCATTTCATTCCGTCTTCAATTATCTTTGGCATATATGATTCGCAACGCTTACGCCAATACAGAGTGGTTCTTTGGATAATAATCCAACCGGTCTCTCCATATTAACAACGTTAAAAATGGTCAAAACTTCGATAGTCTGTGAGTTAACTATCAAAGAAAACAAGTGTGCAAACAACGATATTATCTCCAGATGGAAATTATATCAAACAAACATCATTTAACCTTTATCTCTTTAGTTCATTTTACATCTCCTGTTTCCCTATATTCAACATTTTCTATTTTCTATATTTAGAAAATATACGTTATTAACACTGGAATCATTTCCATTCCTTGTTTTCTGTATTTAGAAAACATTTCTGATTCTTGTTTGGAAAACATTTCCAAACTCCTACGTTTGGATTAAACAGATGTTTAAATAAAACATCGCTATGCCAACTCAACCATTTTCTTTAATTTCTAAATTCACTTTACCATCCTTTACTGCCGAACCTTAACCATTCTTCAGTTAAAAACGAAGACAATCAAGTTGGGGTAGAACTACCTCTCAGACCTTAACTGAACAACACTTCTAACCTTGAAATAGGCAAAGTTCACTTTATATTTCTTTAACTAACTTCCTTACTTAACCTTTCTTTCGAATAACTATATTCGATTAACTCTTTTCAATTAACTATATTGGACTGACCCTATTGGGTTAACTCTATTTGATTAACCCCATTCACTTAACTCCTGTCGAATAAACTATATTCGATAACTCCTCTAACTCTATTCGAATAAACTATATTCGATTAACTCCTTTACTATATTCGAATAAACTATATTCGATTAACTCCTTTACTATATTCGAATAAACTATATTCGATTAACTCCTTTGATTTAACTCTAATCGATTAACTCCATTACTATATTCGAATAAACTATATTCGATTAACTCCTTTGATTTAACTCTAATCGATTAACTCCATCGAATAAACTATATTCGATAACTCCTTCGATTTAACTAATATTCTATAACTCACTTCGATTAACTAATAATCGATAACTCCTTCGAATAACTATATTCGATTATCTCCTCTCGAATAAACGATATTCGATAATCTTCCCTTTCGATTTAACAAATCGATAACTCCTTTTCGAATAACTAAATTTGACAACTCCTTTCGATTTAACTAATCGATAACTCCTATCGATTAAACTATAATCGATAACTCCCTTCGATGAAACTAACATCGATACTCCTTTCGATGAAATTAACATCGATTAACTCCTTTCGATGAAACTAACATCGATTAACTCCTTTCGATGAAACTAACATCGATTAACTCCTTTCGATGAAACTAACATCGATTAACTCCTTTCGATGAAACTAACATCTATTAGTTTAACTCGACGAACTTAACTCGACTCACTTATCTCGATAATCTAACTCAAGAACTTAACTCGATTAACTTATCTCGGTAATCTAACTCAAGAACTCAACTCGATTAACTTATCTCGATAATCTAACTCAAGAACTCAACTCGATTAACTTATCTCGATAATCTAACTCAAGAACTTAACTCGATTAACTTATCTCGATAATCTAACTCAAGTTGATTAACTCCTATCGAATAACTAATATTCGATTTAACTCCATTCACTTGACTCTAGATCGTAGCGATCATAATGGTTACGCCTGACTCCCTCAGGAAACATCCGACCGCCGTAGGCTATTTATAGCCCTGCGAATTACGCTAGCAGTCGTACGAGATGACAACTTACCCTGAGTACTATGTTTGACTAACTCTGTCTCAAATAACTATATTTTATTAACTCTAGTTCTTTTTAACTCTAATCGATTAATTCTAACTGATTAACACTAACTGGTTAACTCTACCTGGTTTAACCCAACTGGTAAACTCGACTTACTTAACCCAACTGGTTAACTTGACTTACTTAACCCAACTAGTAAACTCGACGTACTTAAGTCAACTGGTTAACTCTACTGAACTGGTTAACTCTACTGATCTGGTTAACTCTACTGAACTGGTTAACTCTACTGAACTGGTTAACTCTACTGATCTGGTTAACTCTACTGAACTGGTTAACTCTAACTGAATAATTCCAACTGTTTAGCTCTAACTGGTTATTCATTACGTTCCTTTAACATCGTTTATTCATTTTTAAAGATTTACTTTTAGTAACGGTTCTTCACTTTAAAAATGATTTTTCCTTTTTAATTTGCCTATATTTATTTCATATAAATATTTCCTTTATAACTTTATTTATTTCCTAAATAAATATTTCCTTTTAACTCTTTATTTATTCCACAAGTATTTCCTTTATATTTGGTTTTCACAAATATTATCTTTATATTTGGTTTTCACAAATATTCTCTTTTATATTTGGTTTTCACATTTATTCTTTAAAATATTCTAACTTCTTAAATTTTCGGGAAAATTCGCCATAACCTCCTTTGTATTGGGAGCATCGGGAAAATCCCCAAACCCGCCACACAGGCCTTTCCATTCAAAAAGAAAATGTTTTGAATTTATTTCCTTTTTAAATTGTCTCCTATTTATAAATATTTCAATTTATAAATATTCCTTATTTATAAATATTCAAATTTATAAATATCTCTTATTTATAAATATTCCATTTATAAATATTAGATTTTCACCATCACTTTGAAAATTCCCTTATCAACATTCCGGTATGTTATGGTATTCAATCATATCAAATCATCACGATGTTCAATATCGTCCAAGCATATATAATTTGCCCACAGATTTTATATCACATCATATAACAATATATGAAAAACAATAAAATAACCGTTGAGGAATCCAGTCGGATTCCTCCAACCTGTCTCCCTGCATCCACAGATGTTACACAATATGATTATCATCACTTTCAGTTCAATATAAATTATTCTGATAGCAGAATCAATATATAAATATTTAACAGTTTATATATATATATATAATTTTCACTAATTGACTAGCAGTTCAATCAAACAATCAACACACAGTCAAACATACAATATTTAACAGTTCTAAGAATACGTTGTAAAAATAGAACTGTACAGAGTTGATGAGTTTTACTCACAGTTGCGCGTTAATCGTTAAATAACGGTTTGCGTTATTCGATTCAGTCGGACAATTTATTTCGCCATAAATTGTAACTGTCTCCGATCCACTCCCAGTTAGTCTCATCGCATTGTTCCCGTCCATACGATCCTAACGCAACTTGCGGTTCTCGATTCTGACCTCGTATGGATGAGATATGATATAACCAAGTTATACAATATTTAAATTAAAAATAAAACTTAACTAAATTCTAATTGGGCTTTTTCCCTTTATATTCACCTTGGCCCAAATTGACAAACACCGGCCCCCTCCCGTGTTAATACCCATCCGCGTTATCTTCCTCCCCCCAAACACAACGTATCGAACTCCAGAAAGAAAATCCCCCTTTGACCTCACTTTGACCGAACAGTTGACCCGCTATTCCACCTCCTCCGTCCATCTTTCTAAGCGCCTCCACCACCAAACCCTTCCTCTTCGCGAACCCTATCCAACCTTCTCCTTTTTGTTAAACTCGCACACCACCTGGAGGGATCCGAACTACTGCTTCCTCGCCACTGTCAGTGACGCTATCCGCGACCCAAACACCGGAGTTCACCCCACTTCCTCCTCTCGACGCATCTGCATCAAACCGTAACCAACTCGTGTTGCTTCACTGAACACTCCCAAACCCAAGACAGTAAACTCGTCCGCCCTCCACCACTTGCGTCGCTGACATAGTACATCACCTCCCAAGGAGAGTGCGACATCTTTGAAGCCGAAATCCCACCAGAACCCACGGTTTGAAACTACTCTCCTCAACAAACCAGAAGATAACCCCCAAAACGAGATTCAAGTACCAAGACCCTCGAATTTCTCCAAACCTAGCTCACTGAACCATTTTCGAGGTCGACATAAACTGGATCGAGCGCACTGAAACCAGCATGGAATTGAAGAGCAGAACCCCTTGAATTCGAATACACTTGTCTCAGATTTTATAAAGTTTTTATTGGAATTCTTTTGATTTTCTTTTGCGGTTTTTGGATTTCGATCCTTATTGAGGGTGGCGGCTCCTTTATTTCATTTGCAGAGGGAATTAGGTTATGAGGGAAGGGAGTTGAGTTGCTTTTATAGGCCACCAAAATATCTAAGATATTTTTTTTGAAGATATTTTCTAGATATTTAATTGAGATATTTTGGGTTTTATTATTCGTTTTGCCTTCTTAAAAATCGTACAATCACATATGATATTCAAAAATCACAGAAACTGACATGCAGCTAGAGTTTTACATTACGGACCCAACGAAACTGGTTTCGTCGAATTTCGACTTCGTATGCTCACACAGCGTATTTTTAACCGTCGAAATACTGACTGTTTTGCACTCTAAAAATCCGTACGGCCACACAGTGTCTCTAAAAATCACGGAAACTGACATCTAGTAATTATTTGACATTGCGGATCTAACAAAATTAGTTTCGTCGAATTCCGACTTCGTTTGCAAAACTGGCTATTTGTTAAAGCTCTGAATGACCCATTTAAATATATAAATATATTTGAATAAAATAAAATTAAATATAAATAAATTTATATTATCGTATATCTCCACATATGATATCGTACAGCTCCAGAATATCATATCAGAATTTACAGTTTGATATTTCAGATTTTAGATTTATCAATATTCAGTTTATATCGAAATCCCTTTTTAAAATATAAATAATTCCTTTATAAATTATAAAGGAATTCCACAGCGACTTTTCTAAAATTTGATTTGGACATATCTCAAAATCTACACGACGAAATCCCGATTTTTCTCTTCCACTAGAAAGATATACTCCACCAGCTCCACACGTTTCTTGTTTCACAGAAATCCGGCTTAAAACGAATCATGTACATTCAGTTGAAGTTCGAATCGCCAATTTACGAACTGCAGCGCCATTTCAAGCTCGTTTTTAATTATAATATAATTATATGTTCAAACTGTCGTCGATTGAATATATTCATCAATATAATTCAACTCCAAGCTGAGTTAAATCTTGGGGATGACCCTGTTCACATTATATAGTGATTTCCAATATTTTTGATTATTTCTGAATTAAATATATTATATAATTATTTAATTTAATTAAATATTCACTCTAATTTAATTAATGACGATTTAATTCCCTAAATCACTATTTATATAATTAAATAAATTAATTATAATACCCCTGACATTGCGTGTCATTACAGGCCAGCGGCGGCGCCAGGCGAAGGGGGGGGCGGTGGCGTGGGCGGCGTTGCAACGACAGGGCGCGATTTCGTTTTTTTTTCCTTTTTTCGAATGAATCGGGTTTGACTTTACTGATAAGGGGAGGGAGAGATAAAAGGTTAATATAATTATATATTTTATCTATTTACTCTATTCTAAAAAGTAACTTTTCATTTTGAAGTCAGAATCGAACCCAATGACTATCGTCCCTAGCGTTTTACCCCCATTCCGAACACAATGGGATATTTATCGTAAGCAGATTCGATCGTTTCGATCAGTTTCCGTTAAAATCAACATATACTCTATATATTGAATTTGAACACGCATTTCAATTTACCGGGGACACATACGAATTCTAAAAATTGTAGAAAAATATTTTCTAGCTTCATATTGACGATACGGTCCTAACAAAACTAGTTTCGTCGAATTCTGAGACCGTTTGAAAAATGGCCATTTTTCAGTCGATTAAAATCAACTGAAACTGGTCAAACGCGTTTTCCTTTGCCACGCTCACATACTGATTCGAAAAATTATGAAATTTGGAATCTAGCAATAATTTGACATCACGGACCCAACAAAAGTGGTTTCGTCGAAATCCGAGGTCGTTTGCAAAATTTCCATTTTTAAGGGCCGGAATTCCATAGCGACTATTCAGAATTTTCAACTGGACATATCTTTTGATTCCCGCTATGAAATTTCAATTTTTCGGATTTGTTGGAAAGATATTCCCAAATAGATCCTATTATTTTTGGTTTCACTAAAATCCGGTTTATTTTGAACCCGGTACATTCAATTGAATTTTGAAATCGAATTATCGAACTACCGCGCCATTTTCAATTCCTTTTATATTTTAAAATAAATATTTATATTCTAACGACGAGCTATATAAATATATTCATTCTATTTATATTCAAAATAAATTTTTCGTTGTTATTATTTAAAATAATTCATTTTAAATAATCAAAATTCGCTAAAGTTGCCAAAATAAAAAATTTAAACTGGCCTAGATTTCCGGGTTATTACAGAACTGAACATGATGAGCAAAGTGGGCTTTCTATGAAATGTTAGTGGAATATTTGTATTTCTTTATTACTACTATTTCACAATTATTTTTACTTCACGATGACAAACTAATATATGCCTTCTACCATATGTCAGTCTTAGGTATCCGCTGTTGCATTTGCTGTTTGGTGGCCGATGCAGATTGTCTATTGTGTTATAATGTTGGATTGTAAATATTATCTTTGTCTAAGAATTTGTGTAAACTTTGCTTGTGGATATTGTATTTAACTTAATTTATGAAAATGATTCATAGTTGTGTTATTACATAATAGTTTTTGTTTTATTCGAATGTGTTACGTATATTATTTGTTTGAAACATAATAGAATGCAGTTTAGACTAATGATGTGTGTAAATGTTGTAACAGAGAAACGCAAAATGGATGGTGTAAAAGCATGAGGAACAAAAGACAGCGTTTAAAGTACGCTGTCAGTCCTATGTAATGATAATGCACATTACTTCGACAACACAATAAAAATGCTGTGAAAAACTAATAACATCGTTTATAAACTGCTGATAAAAATCTATTTACAGCACTAAAATAATGTTGTCGATTATTTTTTTCAACAGCGTTTAATTTTTCCTGTTAATAGTTACATATCTACGATAGCATGTCGTTATACAACGTTTTTAATAACGCTATTATATCATATTACAGCATTTTTGAAACGCTGTTAAAAGTGTATTTTGTTGTAGTGATCATTTCCATGTAGAGGAACTAAACGGGAATGACTTAATAACGTAACCCACCTTATCCCAAATAGGGAAAGGTATAAAATGCTAATGAGGTACGAACCAATAACCTTCGCGTATAGTCCTCTTCCTGAGTCTTAAGCGGCTAGGGTTGAAGAGTCCACCTAGGAATGGGTCTTTCAGTGTAGGGATCTTAAACGGCAGATGTGTGTGAGCCTTCCCAAACCTGGAAACTAAAACATCAGATATGGCTACCTGCCCTATGGGAAGTAATAAGCGGCTAAGGAGGTTATCTAGTTAGGTAAGTTAGAAGGTATAGAAAACAATAAAATACTATCTCTCACTTATGCGAGGCAAGGTTATATGCATGAATGATGTAAGCCTTAACTAGTAGGGCCCGTAGCTAGTGCCCTCTTTTTCATGTTAACGGTAAGCAAATTATCGAGAAATATTAAGTGACCAATCGGTCCGCCTAGGGTCTTAACACCCTATCTATTATTGATAGTGAGGCAATAAATGATGACAGATAAAACGAATGAAAGTATATGGATATAAAAACTCCGCAATTAAGGGTCTTATCTCGATATAGTAACCGTATAACATACCAACTCGGGTTAGCAATTCAAGATGCTATGGAATCGTATCGACGAGAGCTTTGCAAAGAAAATGATTAGGAGTGTTTTGGAGCTCGTCTCAATTTTTAGTGGAAGAAAACGTATGATTCGGTCAATCGACCATTTACAGTTACTTAGCGACAAACAACCAATGTGAGAAATCTCTCACTCAATTATCTCGTTATGTTATTATAATCATACCTGAATATATATTGATTTCCTATTTTAATTTTATCTGTTTAATTATCACAAATTGTCATACGGTGCATGGCAGCTCACATCACAATTGTTTTCAAACCCGATGGGTGAATTGTTGATTGTTTGTGTTATGATTTGAATGTGATTTTGAAATAAGTAACGTGTTAAAAACAATGTAAGATTATTTGTGGTAGTTGAAATTGGATATATATACCCATTTATAATTTAAACAATGAATTAATTATCAATTGCTTAAGTATAATTAGTTGGATTGAGAAACAATTTTGAATTGAATAAATAATTTATTAGTTAATTATTTATTGGTTGAAAACCTCACACGGGTATTGGGATGATATTTTATTTACACTAATCCCAAGTGTTTAGATTTGATGTTAATAGATTGATTGACAAGCTGATATGAGCGTTAAATATTTTATTTAAGCCTTATATGGATGTAAATGCACACGGAATGTTAATTGGATGTTTAATAGTTGTTATAACTATTGTTTGATGCATATGATGAATAAAATCCATATAAATTTATTTATATGGATATTGGTTGAATGTTATTCCAATCCAGAATAAAAAAGAATATTTTAATAATATAATATTCGAAGAAAATCGAAGTTTGATTTAGAAGTCCGATTTTGGGTGGATGAAAAAATTATAAAAATATCGATGAAAATTTGTAATTATAATGAATGGCTTTGAAGTAAAAATGAAATTAAAATTGACTGTACACTGAAATATGCAATTTTGAATATAAACGACTGAAACAGACTTTCAAAGATAATTATATATTTGATATAATATATAAGAATAATTTTGAAGCGCTTCGATTTATATTTAAAATTTGTACATCGGTTAGGGCTTGAATAGAACATGTCGCGCAGCGATAGTACGTGAACGTCAACCAGTAACTTCGAATTGATGTAACGGGAGATCCGACCGTCGGATTCTCCCGAAGCTAGAATCGTTGGAACCGTAATGAAATGAGCTTTTTATTAAAATGATAATTTTTGAAATCCAACAGTTATATTTTTATTTAAGTCCAAGTGTATTTGGAAAAGGTCTCTATGGATGCAGTTCGGTTGCCGATATTGGAAACCAACTGTAAAGGCCTTAATAAATTTATTAAAATATAAATAAATTGTGTAAATCATAATAAATAATTTGGAAAGATTTTGGATGAAATATTACAAGTTTTGAAAAGATAGAAGATATTTTATTTGAGTGAACTAGTTAACAACTAGAGGAGTAATCCAACGTTTTTAAATTAATAAATTGGATTTTAAATGGTTTTAGTATAACTAAAGATTTTTAATATACAAATTGGAATGAACTTGAATGGAAATAATCTGCGGATATTTCAATGTTGGATTCCGTAATTATACGGATACCATTGAGAAATTTGGAAGATATTGATACTGTTATTTCAAAATGATATGTAACGACCCGTATTTTCAATGATATAATAATTAATTTATTTAATTATTTAAATAGTAATTTATAAATTTAAATGGTTTAAATTAAATAATGGTGAATATTTAATTAATATAAATAATAGAGTAATATATTTATTTCTGAAATAGTTGAAAATAGTGAATTGACAATATAATGTGAACTGGACAATTTATAATATATATAATCCAGTATAGAGTTGAATTATATTAACGAATATATTATTTAAACGAAGTTTGAACATAGAATTATAATATAATTATAATCGAGCTTGAAATGGCATGGCAGTTCGCTATTTGGCGATTTGAACTTCAGTTGAATATGCAGGGTCCGTTTTAAATCGGATTTCTGTGAAACAAGAAACATTCGGAGCTTGAGAAGTATATTTTTCTAATGGAAGAGAAAAATCAGGATTTTGTTGTGTAGATTTTGATTTGTGCCCAACTCAAATTTTAGAAAAGTCGCTATGGAATTCCTTTGAAGTTTATAAATATAAATATATATTTATATTATAAAAGGATTTTATATATAAATTGAATATCGGTATAACAGGGAATTTTGAAATATCGAGTTATAAACCCAATTGGAGTTGTATGGTATTCTAGTGTGAATATATACAATAATATTTATTTTTAAATATTTAATTTAATTATTTTTAAATATATTTATATATTTAAAGGGGGTTATTTAGAGCTTTAAAAATAGCCAGTTTTCAAACGAACTCCGTTTTCGACGAAACTATTTTTTTGGATCCGCAATATTAAATTATTGCTAGATTTCAATTTTGTGATTTTTGGGGTCAGTGTATTGCCGTATGGATTTTTGATGTGAAAAACAGTCAGTATTTTGATAGTTAAAAATACGATGTGTGAGAAAATGTAGTCGGAATTCGATGAAACAAGTTTCGTTGGGTCCGTAATGTCGAACTATAACTGCATGTCCATTTTTATCGAATTTCGATATTGTACGTGATCATATGAATTTTTAAACAATAAAATGAGCAGCGATTCATTATAAATTAATATTATAATTGAATAAAAAAATAAATTAACTTTCCTTTAAATATCCACTAACCTCTCCTAACCCTAAAACGAATTCATTCTCTGGTCAAAATCATCGTGGCCGCCACTTTGCTTTCTACAGCAAAGAAATAATGAGAAAGAAAATCAAAGAAAAATCAAATAAAATCTCTTAAATCCCAAAACTAATATTTTCGGATTCGCATGGAAATCCTCTTCAACCTCATGTCAATTTCTGAGTGTTCGACTTCCATTTTGCTCGTTGAAAATGAACGCAGCGAACTAGGGTTCGTCTTTGGGTGGAATTGAAGCGTTGATTGATGAATTTAAGTTCGTATTGGGATTCAGGATGGAGAATCGAAGGGTTTGCGATTTTTTGGCAATTCTGGTGATAATGTTGTCGCACGGTTCCTGTAAGTCGACGTCGGGACCTCAAGGACGCTTTTTGACTGAGGAGGCCGATTTGAACTTCTGTGGTATGATCGGATAGAGGAGTTGAAAAGATGAGCATTGGTGATTTTTAGGGATTAAATCGTGAAGGGAGGAAGTCGTGTGATGGAAGCAAAGTCATGAGCGGGATGGCCATTGAAAATCTGGACCGCGTTTATCAATCGTGGAAGAAGAAGTCAGCAAGTAGGGGGTGTGGGTGGATTCGTTAAGTGGGATAAAATTAAAGGGGTAAAGTCCGTTTAATAAATTAAATTAAGTTTGTTTTAATTTATTTTCTATATGAACTTGTTAACGTCATAACTTGATTATACTTTATCAGAATTGGACAAAATAGGATCCGATGGGATCGTAGGGACGAGGACTTTGCAATGAAACTGACTGGGGGTGATTTGGAGCTCATCCCAATTTATGGTGAAATTAAACGCCTGAATCAAATCAATGACCAATTATCGTTATTTAACGATAACCGTCCAAGGTGAGTAAATCTCACAAACTCTACTCAATTTATATTTTACAAAATATTTTTAAAATTATAAAGGATGGTTGTTTGGTTGAATTGCTAGTTAATTGGTTGAAAATATAGATATAAATCGTTAATCGAATATTGGTTCTGTTTATCAGAATATTTCATATTCGTGTTATTCATGTTGTTTAACATCTGTGGATGCAGGGAAACAAGTCGGAGGGACCCAAGTGGGTTCCTCAACATTTATTTTATTATTTTTTCATATATTGTGTTATATGATGTGATATGAAATTTGTTGTTGATTTTGTATGTTTGAATGATACCGATCATTATTATATGGTACGTTAAATACCATAAGGAATACAGGAATGTTAAAAAAAATTCAATGTTATATTGAAAAAGAAATATTTATAAGATCAAAAGACGTTATAAAAAGAAACATTTTTAAATATGATATTATAAAAAGAAATATTTATTTAGGGAAATAAATATGATAAAATACAAAGAGTAAATATTTGTGAAAACAAATAAAAAAGGAGGTATTTATAAAACATTTACAAATAGAATTGAAAAGGGAATATTTGTAAAACATTTACAAATAGATTATAAATAGAAATATTTATTTAGGAAAATAAATAGAATCATAAAGAAATATTTATTTAGGAAAATAAGTAGAATCATAATGAAATATTTATTTAGGAAAATAAATAGAAAGATAAAAGAAATATTTATTTCGAAAATAAATAAACTATGAAAAGAAAATACTTGAAAAATGAATAGATTGTATAAAAAGAGAATTTTAGACTAGGAAGGTTTAGACCCGTGCTTCGCACACGGGCATAACAGAATATGAATTCAAAGTGAACATTTAATAGAAATCTGTTTTAACAGATAAAGTAAGAAGATAAATTTATAAATAAGGTTTTATAAATTAAATAAAATGTTTATCATTCGATAAATAAAATATATAAGTCAGGACTTATACAGAGAAGTAAGAATCGATTTCAACATCGATATTTGAAACTGAATATGGACAAAGAGTTAGTCGATTAAGAGTTAATCGGTTAGAGTTAATCGAATTAGAATAATCGATTAGAGTTAATCGAATTAGAGTAATCGATTAGAGTTAACCAGTTAGCATAGATAGAGTTAACCAGTAAGAGTTAACCAGATAGAGTATTGAACATAGTTAATTGAATTAGGATTAATTGAATATTAGTTATTCAATTAGAGTTGATCGAATATAGTTATTTGAGATAGAGTTAGTCAAACATAGTTATTCAGGAGGAGTCGCCATTTCGTACGACTCCTAGCATAATTCGCAGGGCTGCAGATAGCCTACGGCGGTCGGATGTTTCCTGAGGGAATCAGGCATAACTATTGTGATCACTACGATCTAGAGTCAAGCGAATGAAGTTAAATCGAATATTAGCCATTCGAAATAAAGTTAAAATAGACATAGTTATTCGAATATAAGTTAATTGAATATTAGTTATTCGATAGGAGTTAAATAAGTTGAGTTAATCTAGTAAGTTAATCAAGTTGAGTTAATCGAGTTGAGTTAATCAAGATGAGTTAATCAAACCGAGTTAATCCAAATGAGTTAATCCGTAGGAGTTATTCGAATAGAATTAAAGGAGTTATTCGAAATAGTTTATTTGAATAGAATTAAAGGAGTTATTCGAAATAGTTTATTCGAATAGAATTAAGGGAGTTAATCGAATATAGTTTATTTAAAAAGGAGTTATCAAATAGAGATTATTCGAAAGAGAATTATACGTTGAATTCGATTATATCGAATTCGGGAAGTAATATTTACTTTCCGTTTTTAATCAAGATTTACTTATTTATTTATAAATTAGTGGTTTAGTTATTTAGTTAAATTAAGGAATAAAAGTTATACTTTGAAGTTAGATATTTCAGAAGTAGGGATTATAATGCTATAGTTATAATAAATGTTTTCAAATAAGAAGTGGATTCGTAAATAAAATCCGAGAGTTTCACAAGGAAGTTGGTTAAAAGATTTAAAAGGGTGAACTTTGTCTATTTCGAGGTTAGAAATGTTGTTCAGTTTAGGTCTGAGAGGTAATTATACCCCAACTCATTGTTGGCTGTGTGAGCTGGGTACGCATGATAGAGGGTTCTTGCTTCGCGTTAGGTGGCAGACGGGAGACTCTTACCTCTACATGTCCCTCGAAAGTAAGGGAGGGTCAAGCCTCATCAACCGGGAAATGACAGAAATCGGGCAGGCAGCATGGCTAGGTGGGTCGCTCCCATTAGGATGTATATCACCTATCTAGAGAAAATCCATTTCATTCTTTTATCTATTTTCAATGTTGTCCCTTTTCATGAAACGGTGGGTAGCTCCCAACCGTGGGTGATATACATTCGATACACTCAAGCGAAATGAGTGGTCGGTCATGTGTGGGCCGGGTTGCAAGAGTTCTTGTTGAACCCAGTGTATTCGCATCTAGAGATACACTATCGGCAGGTGGTCCCATACCTTGTCATAGTCGGAATCCAATCTCCAATAAGCGCCCGCGGTTTTGTTTGTATATTATATATGTGGAACGTGAGATGCAAGCGTTCTGCTAGATTGTTATTTAATTGTGATTAGAGATTATTATCATATCAGAGAAGTATTGATTTCCAAAGCTGGGTTATCGTAAGGTAAAAACCATCCGTGTTTATGTGTGGATCAGTCTTACGATTATCAATTCTTTTGAAAAGGATATTGAAAAGTTAAACCAAATGATTTGAGTTTACTCACACTAGTCCCATGACTGGCCCAAAGTTTATTTTGTTTTGTTTTCCCTAAACTCTTGGGTGCCCAAATTTGTATGGACAGTCAAGTGGTTCAGGTCTGTATAGATATACTTGGAGGAGCTTGAAGTAGGAGGCTTCAGGATATTATAGCTATTGTTATTTCCGCTGTGTGTAAGTGTTGTACTCTAATAATGTTATTATATATATATACACTATTTTATTTCAAAGTGGTTCGGGTCTGTACAGATATACTTGGAGGAGCTTGAAGTAGGAGGCTTCAGGATATTATAGCTATTATTATTTCCGCTGTGTGTAAGTGTTGTACTCTGATAATATATTTCATTCGTTCCGCTGTGAGATTCGTGTTACTCCGATTTTGTTCCATGGTGGTTTTCTTTTTCTTCTATTCTAATTTTCTATCTTATTTATTCTCACCCTCTAACTTCTTTCTATTAATGATCAGGTATTTCTGATGTCTGAATAGTCAACATGGTAGTTTTGTGTTGATTTTTGGAGTCGAAAATGCCAGTTCGTTACATAATATCCACTGGATTTAGAATTTGGTATTGAATGTAAATCGACATGATTTCCATTTAAGATTTTATATTTAATATCATAGTTGATTTGGTTTGTTGTGAATATTATCCTAAATAATACTGTTCTTAAACCCCAATGGTAAAAAATGAATAAATATTTGATGAAGTATTCCAATTTATTCAATTAAATTGGAATTGAATGGCGATTAATAATAATTGAAATAATTTTTTGTAAAGGAAGGCCTTTACTACTTATGGAATTTAAAAGGGCTTCGTCGTTATTTCATTTATAGTATTAACCTGATATGGATATTTATACCGATTATAAAGTATCTAGATTTTCGTGAATATTCCATATTAATGGAAGATGATTCTGGGTTTATCCCGAATCGTGTTTTGAAATGACATTTGTTCTTTAAACTAGTTAAAAACGAGATTAATTTCTAAAAATTGAACAATCATTTAGTTATGATTTTTAAAGGTAAAAAGATATTATAAAATCTTTTGAAATGATTTTCGAGGAATTGATTAAACTATAAGTTTAAAAGAAATTATCTTTGATAAAATTAATGGGACCCTTCCCCAAGTGAATAAGAATATTTGAATAAAAAAATATTCTGGTTTAAAATGATATGTGTGATATCTTTGTGTATTTATCACCGGATTATAAAGATGCACCAGTTATTTGGAAAGACTGGGTTTAACCCATTCTGAACAACTATTACGATGATTAAAACTCGAAGAATGAAGACAGTGGTTGAAGACTGAAGATCTTCACACCGTTTAGGCTATTGTTGATGTCTCACTTGGAAAGTACACCCAAGAGGTGGTTATAAGTGGTGGTGGTCCGGACGTACTTGGAGATCGACCGTATATGTGATGATCTCTCTCCTGTATTGGACATATGGGACAAGGAATAATGTGCCTCTGGTTTCATTTAGACCTAGAACGAACTTGCAAATGGATTATGTTTCTAACACTGTACTTTTTGCTGTATTAATTTATCTCTACTAAATATATATCTTTTTGGTGGCAGAGAAACGATTCTCTTTGCTTAACACCCTTCTCAGAGACATACGAGCTCACAGGTTATATATTTGCAGACATCAGTTGTATGGTATGAACTGACAATGTGGCATGCTGAGATGCAAAGATTAAGGCTTTAATTGAAAAGCAGAGCATTGAGGATGATGATCAAAGCATGCCTTTAATGTAGCGTAGCTTTGTGTATAACGTAAATTTGCGAACTTCACACCGTGGTATGAGTCAAAAACAGAATAAGGGATAGTAGGAAGGACATGCATTTCCTTCTAGCTAGAGGTGATGTCATGGTATGCAGCCTAGACACTTTACTTATGTGGATGACAGATAGCGAGGGCCCTCGAATATAGAGCCGAAAGATGCTCATATGGTCGACATGCTGACCAAGTAACAGGTTCGATAGGACCGGGGAACGTATTGTTCAGGAATAACCAATCCACAAATAAGTGTGGACCGGTGCTGGCGCTCCCAAGGGTTACCTATGGTGTGATCCTGGACATCTTGCTAGAGACGATCTGAATCCGGTGAGGAAGATCCCTTGCCTCGACTCAAAGATTAAATCAAAATTCCAATTCGTGACTTTTACGGTTTAGTCGTAAACCTATATGGCGACATAATATATGGTATCTATGTCGTCTACCATTGATACATTTATATTTGAAGTTTTCTATACACTACGCACTTATTATAATATCAAAAATATTTGTTTTAAGACGTACCAAGCATATTTGGCTATTAGCGGTAAAACTCTATCCTCCGACTTGCGTTGCGTTGTGTGATGGGAACTGATTCTTATAACAGCTTCATTTTTCCAAAAAACATTGTGTTGTTTATTAATTGTTTTATTTCAAGGTATTCATGGGAGTAAACCTATTCCGTGATATACGACATGGTCCCATGACTTACCTTGAGTTTATTATTTTCACCTAAACTCTAGGTGCCCATATTTTCCACATGGGCAGTCATAGTTTTTGGTTTGTAGATCTTTTCTTTTCACAGGATTTTGGAATATGGTTGGAGCTATACTCTGGAAGGCTTTGTATCTGTGTATTGTATTCAACTGTGCTTGTTGATATTTTTCCACTACATTGTAATTATATTGTATTTATATTACATTTCCACAGTTATGTAATTTATTTTATTCTCTCATAATTGTATTTCAGTGTTATATTTGTTTTCCACAATCTGTTATTCTTATACTCTGATGTAAATTGTTGTAATAGCAATAAAATGTTCTATTGTTTTGTGTTTCGATGCGTCGTGTTCTCAAACAATCTGCCTTCTCATTCGGTCTAGGCCGGCCGGGGAGTTCGGGTCGCTACATTACCCATTATTCACCTTGATTTTATATGACCTTTGTTTGTGTTGATTAATTCTAACCATTTACCTAGATGTTACGGGCATCGAATAAACCCAGGACTAATCACTAAAATGAATTAAGAGCGCAGACTGAAATGATAAATACATATGACCCTGATTTGGATTGAAATGATATACATCCTTTCCCAAAATACTAAAATTTAATTTTAGGTATCACTTGGCCATAGCATTGAAAATTATATACGAACACCAATTAGTTTAATAAATTTTATTTAAACTTTGATTTTTGAAATATTGTTTTAAATGCATTATAAATGAGATTTTATAAATTGATTTCCTTTGATATTGAACTTTAAATTTTGGAAATTAGAGTTAAATGAAATTATTTACTGTTGTAAATCAAAGCTAAAGATTTGTAATTTAACATGAATTGAACCTATTGAAATTGATTTGTTTAAAAATCCAAACAATTTTCCATCTTTAAAATTTACTTTAAGTTAACCCGATTTAAAGTAATATTTGATTTGTGAACTCTAGATAGAACTGAAGGTCATTTACTTAACTAACTCAAACTTCGTTTGACTCAAGCTCTTCAATTTTTCAGTTTCTATGAACTTTCCAATTTCTCGAAATTTGGCTAACACCTTATATTTTCCAAAAAAATCGCCATAACCTCCTTTGTACGGGTAGATCGGTATAACTACAACTCGCATCTCTGGGCCCTCCAATCAAAAACAAAATCAAAAAGCCAAGCGGCTCATAAAATCATCAAACCCAATCAATACGGTAAATACGTATCTTCTTGTCGAGGATACAATTTTATTCCTCTTCTTAGCCTTCATGCAACAAACTGTTCACACACACATACACATACACACACACACACACACACACACACACACACACATATATATATATATATATATATATATATATGTATATGTATACATGTATATCCAATTCTAACTAAATTCCTATTTAGTTTATCATTAAATTTGATTTGATTTGGCTTAATTTTACCCTTCATTCTTTTATTGGTTTTATTACCCCCAATATTTTTATTAGTTAAACTAATAATCACACATCACAACAACCAACAATCAGTTAGTTGATTATCTTTTCAAATATATAACTCTTATATACTTAAAATCATATTTTCAAGGCTAAATCATAAACAATAAATTATAACTAAGTTTTTGGTTCTCACACCAGTCAATTGGAATCATATAGACATCCCAGTTTCGAAACTCGAACATAAACACTGATGATGCTAGCAATTATCAGAATCATCTTCGGGCGACTAGAGTGTGATTATATATCTATCTAGTATATTTGAGACTTCGTATACACGTTTCAAGGCATGTATGCAAAATCTTCTTATACTCGATAGTCCAAACCAATATAAAATAAAATGCTCAAATACGTATAATAAAATATAATTTTCAAAACTGAATTCGTTTCTATAAATAACACTCTTCAAACTCATTCTTGGACGCTACCGATCTCATCTCTAACGAGTTATTCATATAGGATATAACAATTGGGAATTTCCCTCGATCCGAATCAATCGCTAAACCGACCAAGACCATTCGAAACCCCTGATTGTTTTGAGAACATGACAAATCGGAACGCAAACGAAAGAACATTTCATTGTCTATTACAACAATTCCATCAGAATACAAGAATATACAGAGTATGAATGAATAAAATACATCATTAAAATATCAGAGATTTGAATACATTACCGCAGCAGAAAAATAATACAATACACAACTGAAAGAGAAATATGGGTACAGAGCTTCCCGGATATCATTCCAGCTGTAAACCAGGTTCTTGTGAATATAAATCAGCAAAACCAAAACTACTAGCTGCCCATGTGGAAAATAGGGGCACCCAGAGTTTAGGTTAAAACAATAAACTCCAGGTCAGTCATGTGACTGGTGTGAGAACTAAAACAGTTATTAATCTTTATTTTAAAGTTAGGTAAATCAAGGGACCACGCCGTATAACATGGAACGGGTTTCCTCCTAAGAATACCTGTGCATAAAACAATAGCGCAATGCTAAACAAAAAAAATGAAGCTATTATAAGACCCAGGTCCCATCACACAATGCAACACAAGCCGGAGGATAGGGTTTTACCTTATAATAGCCAAAGAATGCTTGATATGCTAAATTTCATCTTTTATTATTACTATAAGTGTATAGTGTCATAACAATTTCAATCATAAGTATCAATCATAGACGGCATAAGTGTCGCATACCACTATGTCGCCATATATAGGTATACAATAAAAACCGCATGATGTCGTATTTGGAAATTGGATTTCCATCTATAAACCGAGGCAAGGGATCGTCCTCACCGCTTCGAGACGCTCTAGCCCACTCCTCAGATAAGGGCTCAAGTGACCTTTGGATCGTCAGGGCCGGTCCACCGATGTGGATTAAAATGCCTGAACACTGCGTTTCCCCACCCTTTGGGGGCGTAAATGAGTCATATGACTCCATCGGCTCCACATAGTCACCGATATATCCGAGATGCCTCGCAATCCAACAACCACATAAGTCAAACTTTTCAGGGCGTGTAAAACCACTAACGCCACTTCTAGCTAGAAGGAAACGCATGCCCTCCCTGATGTCCTCTCCCATTTCTGGTTCACAACCGGGGTGTGAGGCTCGTGAATTAATGTTGCACAAAGCTATGGCACACAGGCGGTGCTTTGATCATCAACCACAAGAATCTGCCTTTCAACAAAATCCTTGATCATTTACCACTTAGGCATGCCACTCAGATAATTCACTGTATGCGATTGATATCCATCAATATATAACCTCTGAGCTCGTACGTCTCAGAGAAGGGCGTTAAGCAAGAGAATAAATTCTCCACGGCCAAACAGATATATATTTAATAGAAATTAATCACACAGAATAAAATCCAATGTCAGACACACAGTCCATTTACAAGTTCGTTCTGGGTCTGAACGAAACCAGAGGAACCTTGTTCCTCGCATATCCATCGATCTCCAAGTACGTCTGGACGATCACCAACTGATTCCCTCCTCTTGGGTGTATATCCCAATCAAGATCATCAGTAATCACCCAAATGACGTGAAGACCTCCGGTCTTCGACCACCGTCTTCATCCTTGACACATCGTCGAATCAACTATTCAGAATGGGATAAACCCGGTCTTTCTGAATAACTCGTGTATATAATAAACAAGTGTTAAACAAAAACAACATACGCCTCATTCCAATTCAGATTATTCTTTTATTCAAATATTCTTATACTTTGGGAAATGTTCCCATTAATTTTATCAAAGATAAATTCTTTAAATTTATTCTTTAATCTTCCTTTGAATATCAGTTCAAACCAAATTATGGTTTATCCAAACTAGTCGGGATTAACGAACCTTACCGAAGTAATCATTTGATTTAATTTCCCAATCCCAACCTATTCACCCCCCGAAGTAAAACTGGTAATACTTCATATCTAACACCACGGTGTTATCGGTAAATTCAATTACCATTTCACGTTCAAATCTAATTAAAGATTTAACTATCGCCTGGAGCAAAACTGGTGATACTCCATTCTCGGTCATTTCAATCTAATTAAAGATTCATTAAAACTCCACTTGGTTTTAATCTTCCTAATAATCACTATTAATGATTATTTAACTTGGGAAATCCTATCTCGTCTTTAACTGGGTTAAAGAACCAATGTCATTTAAAACACGGTTCACTATAAACCCAAAATCGCATTCCATTCTATCAGCCTTTAACCGTAAATTAGCAAGTGAACAATTCCCGAAGTATTAACCCCGAAGGCCGAAACCAACATTAGATCAATACCCAAGAAACCATTCAACTTAACTAATCTCCAGTTAGTTTCTTATTTTCTTAACTCCGTTGGGTCTAAGAACAATATTATTAAAGATACCATTCACGACAACCCAAAATCACATTCCATTAAATACCATTCAATTGATATACTTCATTAAATCCAAATATAAAGATTTAATTTTTTCTCAACTGGGTTTAAGAATAGTGTTAATGAAGACACCATTCAATACAAACCTAAATCTCATTTGATATTAAATACAAGGCTCTAAATAGAAAATATATCGGCTTATATTCAATATAAAATTCTACGACCAACAAATATCGTATTGGAAATAACGATATAAATCTATCTTTCAAATTTCCATTACAATATCTGTATAATCACGAAATCCAACATCGAAATATTCCAAAGACAATTTTGATTCAAATTGTTTCCACTTTATATATTGGAAACTCTGGTTATTTTTAAAACCCTTTCAAATCCCATTTATTTATTTCAAAAATAAATGGATTATAATCCTAGTTCAAAACCTGTTCATTTCGATAAAAATCTATTTTTATCTTTTCAAATATGGAATTTTTCATCCTAATTCTTCCCAAGTCATTTCTTATGATTTTAAACAAATTATTACTATTTTTAATAATTTTATCAGGGCTCGTACAGTCGATTTCCATCAACGGCCATTGAACTGCACTTACAACGACCTTTTCCAAATTTGATTTGGACATAATTCCAAATTAACCATTAGATTTCAAATCCCTAATATTCATTAGAAAGTTACGAACCCAAGGTTCCGGTTTTAGGAGAATCAGATGGTCGGATCTCCCGTAACATCCATTCGAAGTCAATGGTCGAAATTCGCGAACTGCCGCAGCGCGGCTCGTTCTATTCAGACCATTTAATATATATATTATACATATTTCGTCGATTTCCTTTTTAAAACGTTTCTTATAAATCATTTTAAATTCATTTTCAAAACGATTTCAACTTCATATTCAATTTCTATTCGAAATTGAATATTCCATATCATTAATCTATAAATGATAATATTTTCAAAACATTCGATTTTGAAATCAATTCCTTTTCGATATTCATAATAAAAATGAATAAAATCGATATGAATATCGTTCGCGTCAAAATGGCGCATCTCTAATCAACACGGCTTTATATATTTCAATAACTTCGTTATTCTATTCAACAAATGAATATTTTCTTCAGCACATGAATTTATATTTTTATTCAACACATGAATATTTGTTCTATTCAACACATTAATTTTTATTTTTATCCAACACATGAATTTATATTTTATCCAACACATGAATTTTCTTTTATTCAACACATGAATATTCTTTTATTCAACACATGAATATCTATTTTATTCAACACATGAATATTCTTTTATTCAACACATGAATTTTCTTTTATTCAACACATGGATATTCTTTTATTCCACACATGAATATCTATTTTATTCAACACATGAATTTTCTTTTATTTTCTAAATTGGAATGAGACCCACTCAATTACCATATAATGTTATTTATATGGGTTTTATACAACACATTTATATAATAGCAATGATAAATAATCAACCATCATCCAAAGTGCACCACACAACTGCATAAGCATTAAATATAAATAATTAATGCTTACACAGTCTGTCAACCCATCGATTGACATACAACTAAACAATCAGGATTAGTGTACGTCAAATATCATCCCAATACCCATGTGGGGTTTCAAATCAACAAACACAGATTTTTGTTTGTGCAGTTGGGCAATGTGTAAAATTTATCGTCCCAATCAATATCAGTCAAATGGGTGTACATAAACAAGTCGTCCGATTTGTTTATAAATATTTATTTTATATACACGTTAAAAATTATATTTTTAACTATAAAATATTTTATTCATTCCACTTCACACAATCAACTTTCACAACACATCAATTAAACAAACAAGTCATCCATGGCCTATAGACAACGAGTGTCGGGTGCTGCTAAGCACCGTCTGCATCCTAGTATATATTTCAAACTAGAAATTAAAATAAAAGTGAGGAGTTCTCACCTTTGGGATCCACTCCGCCGTTTCATTTCTGCATTTCAGAACAGCTAGGTTTGGCCCGATATTCAATGCATTCTTTTCTACGCTATTCATATTAAAAATCACATTTTTAATATGATGTTTATATTTTAAAAATCACATTTTTTTCGTTCCCTTTCACTATAAAAAGTATATTCTTATAATTCTCCTTATATAATAAAAATCATATTTTTGTTTGAACGCTATCCATATAAAAATAATATTTTTATATTCTCTATTATATAAAAATCCCTTTTCGACAACACTGTCATATATAAAAATCAATCTTTTCCAATGTAAAAATCAAATCTTTTTAATGTTAAAAATCAAAATTTTCTATTGTTAAAAATCATATCTTTTTATTTATAAAAACCTGATCTTTACTAGTTATAAAAATCTAATTTATACTTCGCCTTCTACATGGTAAAAATCAAATTTTCCGTATATAAAGATAGAGTCTTTCCTTATAAAAAAAGATATAATCTTTTTCATTTAAAAAAATAAAATAAAAATCTTGTCTTTTTCAATTTAAAAATCATATCTTTACGTTATTAAAATTTAAATATTTCTGTATTAAATATGATATCTTTTTTATAATTAATAATCAGTTTTCTTTCTATAATTTAAAAATCAGTTTTTTTCTATAATTTAAAAATCAAGGAAGGCTAAAAACTTATAGCGAGAGGGAGGAGGAAGGAAATCGCAGGAGGGGCTGAAGGGTGGTCGGCGGCGTCGGTCTTGGGAGGTGGTGGCGCCAGCAAGACGGCGATGGGTCTGACCATTGGTGGCGGCGCGGTTTTTCGCAAATTATGTAGGAAGATAGAGGGGAGAGAGAGAGGGAAGGAGGGGGAGGGCAGATCGACGGCACTGGCTGGGGGAGGGGTCGCGGTGGCTGCGATGTTGTAAGGACCCGTTACTTCCCCGTGGGGGAAAGAGCGGATACTTTGAGAACAACACACAAATGAACGCAGACGGAAGAACATTTCATTGTATATTACAACAATTCCATCAGAATACAAGAATATACAGAGTATAAATGAATAAATATACATTCGATAAATATCAGAGATTACAATAAATTACATGTAAATACATTGCAGTGGAAAAACAATATAAAACACAACTGAAAGTAATGCATGGATACAGAGCTTTCCGAGCATCGTTCCAGCTGTAAACCAGGATCCTGTGAATATAAATCTGCAAAACCAAAACTATTAGCTGCCCGTGTAGAAAATAAGGGCACCCAGAGTTTAGGTTAAAACGACAAACTCCAGGTCAGTCATGTGACTGGTGTGAGAACTAAAACAGTTATTTAAACTTTACTTTAAAAGAGAGTAATTCAAGGGACCATGCCGTATAACACGGAACGGGTTTCCTCCCAAGAATACCAGTGCATAGAAAAGACAACGCAATGCTTTTTCGAAAAATGAAGCTATTATAAGACCCAAGTCCCATCACAAAATGCAACGCAAGCCGGAGGATAGGGTTTTCCCTTATAATAGCCAGACATGCTTGGTACGTTTAAAACAAATCATTTGATACTTTAATAAGCGTATAGTGTCAAAACATTTTCAATCATAAATATCAATCCTAGGCGGCATGGGTACCATCTATCATGTCGCCATACTAGGCTCTACAAATAAAACTGAAATACACGTATTGGAAATTGGATTTCCGTCATGAGTCGAGGCAAGGGGCAAGCTCCTCTCCGCTTTCGAGACACTCTAGCAAATGTCCCAGGACTACACACTCTGGGCAATCCTTGGATCTTCAGGGCCGGTCCTCACTTACGTTAGAGGATTAGTATGCCTGAACACACGTTTCCCTGTCCTTACAGACCTAAAATCGAGGCGCCTCATCCAACAACCACATAGGTGAAAAGTATATAAATGTCAGGGCTGATAAGTCACTGACACCACCAAAGCTAGAAAGAAACGTCGTGCTCTCCCTGCAGTCCTTATCCCGTTTTTGACTCATACCGAGGTGTGAGGCTCGCGAATCCACACTATACACAAAGCTTCCACGTAGGCCGTGCTTTGATCATCAACCACAAGACTTTGCTTTTCAACAGAAGCCTTGATCCATGCAACTCAGCGTGCCACACAGGCAATTCATGCCATGCGATTGATATCTATCGATATATAACCTCTAAGCTCGTACGTCTCAGAGAAGGGCGTTAAGCAAGAGAATAAATTCTCCACCGCCAAACAGATATATATTTAACAGAAATCAATCAACACAGAATAAAATCCAATGTCAGACACACAATCCATTTACAAGTTCGTTCCGGGTCTGAACGAAACGGAGGCACTTTCCTCGCATATCCATCCATCTCCAAGTATGTCTGGACGACCACCAACTATTTCCATCCTCTTGGGTGTACAGCCCAATCAGGATCATCAGTAATTGTCCAAACGATGTGAAGACTTCCGGTCTTCAACCACCGTCTTCATCTTCGACATATCGTCGAATCTGTTATTCAGAATGGGTATAAACCCGGACTTTACGAACAACCCGCGTATTTTAAAAACAAATGTTACACAAACACAACATACGCCTCATTCCAATTCAGCAGCCACTAACCGCAAATTAGCAAGAGAACAATTTCCCAAATATTAACCCCGAAGGCCGAAACCAACATCAGATCAATATCCAGGAAACCATTCTTCTTAACTAACCTACAGCTAGTTTCTAAATTTCATATTCTTAGGGAAAAGTTCCCATTAATTTTATCCAAGATAAATTCTTTAAAATTTAACCTTTAATCTTCCTTTGGATGTCATTTCAAACCAAATTATGGTTTTTCAAACTAGTCGAGATTAGCGAACCACACCGAAGTAATAATTTTTTTATTTCCCAATCCCAACCTATTCATCCAATGAAGAAAAACTGGTAATACTCCATTCTCGCTCACTTTCTAAATTTGATAATTTAAATTATCAATTCACATTTCAATCTAATTGCGGATTCATTAAAACTCATTTTACTAGGTTAAAGAACTAATATCATTTAAAACACAGTTCAAGATAAACACAAATCACATTCTATTTATTTATCGGGTTAAAGAACAAGTGTTATTTAAAACACTATTCACGATAAACCCACAAATCAATTCTATTTAAAACCCATTTCAAATCCAATTTATTTATTTAAAATAAATGGGTTGTTACTTTAGTTCTAAACTAGTTCCTTTCGATAAAAAACTATTTTTATCTTTTCAAATATGGAGTTTTTCATCCCAATTTTCCCCAAATCATTTCTTATGATTTTACACAAATTATTACTATTTTTAATAATTTTATCAAGGCCCGTACAGTCGATTTCCATCAATGGCCATCGAACTGCACTTACAGCGACCTTTTCCAAATTTGATTTGGACGTATCTCCAAATACAACCGTTAGATTTCAAATTTCTAAAATTCGTTAGAAAGCTCTTTTCGATACGAACCCAACGGTTCCGGTTTTAGGAGAATCCGACGGTCGGATCTCCCGTAATGTCCGTTTGAAATAAATGGTCGAAATCCACGAACTGCCGCGGAGCGGCGCGTTCTATTCAGGCCATTATATTATATATATAATATATATTTCATCGATTACTATTTAAAACGAATTTTATAAATTGTTTTAAATTCGTTTCAAAAACAATTTCAACTTCCATTTCAATTCAAATCAAAATTGAATTCTTCCTTAGAAATTCGTTTTAAAATTCATTTCTATTCAATTCAAATTTCAATTCAATTTGAATTCATTTTCAATTCGATTCAATTCAAATTCATTTTCTATTCGATTCAATTTAAATTCGTTTTGTTTTCTATTCAATTCCAATTCGATTCGTTTTCTATTCAATTCAAATTCGATTCGTTTTCTATTCAATTCAAATTCGATTCGTTTACTATTCAATTCAAATTTGATTCGTTTTCTATTCAATTCCAATTCGATTCGTTTTCTATTCAATTCAAATTCGATTCGTTTTCTATTCAATTCAAATTCGATTCGTTTTATATTCAATTCAAATTATAAAAACGAATATAATCGATATAAATATCGTTCGCGTCAAAATGGCGCATCTCTAATCAACACGGCTTTATATATTTCAATAATTCCGTTATTCTATTCAACAAATGAATATTTATTCTATTCAATACGTGAATCTATATTTTTGTCAACACATGACTAATCTCAACGAATGAGTACTGTCCACGTGTGACTATTTTTGTTATTTAATATATTTTATAAAAATTATGGTATCTATCGTTTGATTTAAATCAGACTCCAACCGTCAATTAGTAAGAGAATGATTCCCTAAATATTAACCCCGAAGGCCGAAACCAACATCAGATCAATACCCAGGAAACCACTCATCTTATCTATTTTCTAGTTAGTTTCTAATTTTCTATATGATAAAGATGTAAATTTTATTGTTAAAATATTTCGTTCAACACATGACTAATCTCAACGGATGAGTACGGTCAACACATGAACCTTTATTTTATAATATTCTTTATTTTCTAAATTGGAATGAGGCTCAATCAATCACCATATAGCATTAACTATATGGATTCCATACAACACATGTATATAAATAGCAACGATAAATAATCAACCATCATCCAAAGTGCACTACACTGTATAAGCATCAAATATAGATATCTAATGCTTACAACAGCCTGTCAATCAATCGATCGACATATAACTAATTACTGGGATTAGTGTATGCCGTATTTTATCCCAATACCCGTGTGGGGTTTCAAACAATCAAACACAGATTTTATTTGTGCAGTTGGGCGATGTGTAAAATTTATCGTCCCAATCAATGTCCTTCAAATAGGTGTACATAAACAAACCGTCCGGTTTGTAAATGAATATTTATTTATTCATATTCACGTTAAAATTTATATTTTTAACGACCAAATTATTTTATTCAACCTATGAATATATTTTATTATCTATTTCACATCAACATCACAAACAATTTTCACAACACATCAATCAAAAAAACAAGGCATCCATGGTCTGTGGATGATGGGTGTCGGGTGCTACTAAGCACCGTCTGCATCCTATTATATATATATATAACTAGAAAAGAAATTGAAGAGTGAGAAATTCTCACCAATAGCTAATCCAAACGCTTCGACTCTTCTTATGTAGAAGTCATCGTTGTTCTCGCCTTTTGTCACTTTCTTTGTCCGTAGCCACTACATATATAAAAATCACATTTTTATATTGTTGCTATGTATATAAAATCATATTTTTATAATATCTCCATATGGATAAAAATTCTATTTTTACACTACTACTATATAGATAAAAATTCTATTTTTACAACGGTGTTCATATGATAAAGATTATATTTTTATCATGTTGTACTCTATATAAAGATTTCGCCTTTTCAATTATAAAGATTTCGCCTTTTCAATTATAACGATTTCGCCTTTTCAATTCATCACTATAAAAATCACATTTTTATTTAGATAAACCACTAAAAATCACATTTTTAATTATTTAAACAAGCTAAAAAAAAACGCTCACCACGGTCGGAGGAGGCTCGGGGATGCTCGGTTGGCCAACAACAGGAGACGGTGGTGTTAGTGGAGAGTTTCAGCGGGTTTCCACACGTAGAAAATATAAAAATTAAGTTTTTATGGAAGATGGGCCTCGGGGTCGGAGATGGGTGGTCTGTGGGGGCGGCGTTGGGGTCGTGGGTGGTCGGGGTTTGGCTCAGGTGACGGCGGGTGGTCGGAACGGCGAGGCTAGGGCTGGGCTGGGCGGATTTTGATTGGATTTGGGTATTAGGGTTCTCGGTGGGCTTCAGGAGGGGGAGACGCTGGAGGAGGAGATCGTGGGGAGGTGGCGCAGCCTGGGGAGGCACGGTGGAGGCGCCATCGTCGAAGGGAGTGGAGGCAGGAGGAGCGCGATGAGGTTTTTCAAGAGGGAGGCGCGGTTTTGAAATCTGAACGGGGGATTAGGTTTAGGTAAAAGGAGAATATATATTTATTTATTTAATTAATTTCAACGAGGGTTGACTTTTTGCTCGAACTCCAAACGAGACCCAACGACTGTCGCCCCTAGCTAATTACCCCCATTCCGAACACAATGAGATATGTTTCATAAGCTGATTCGGTTGTTATGGTCATTTTTCGTCAAATTTACATTTAAATCATTATATTGAATTTTAAACGTACATTTCAATTTACCGGGGCCACATATTAACTAGAAAAATTCCAAAAAAATATTTTCTAGCTTCGTATTGACAATACGGTCCTAACAAAACTAGTTTCGTCGAATTCTGAGACCGTTGGAAAAATGGCCATTTTCCAGTCGATTAAAATCAACTAAAACTGGTCAAATGCGTTTTCCTTTGCCACGCTCACATATTGATTCGAAAAATCATGAAAATTGGAAACTAGCAATAACTTGACATCACGGATCCAACAAAAGTGGTTTCGTAGAAATCCGAGGTCGTTTGCAAAATGGTTATTTTTTAGGGCCTGAATTCCAGAGCGACTATTCAGAATTTTCAACTGGACATATCTTTTGATCCCCGCTATGAAATTTTGATTTTTTGGATTCATTGGAAAGATATTCCCAAATAGATCCTATTATTTTTGGTTTCACTAAAATCCGGATTGTTTTGCACCCGGTACATTCAATTGAAGTTTGAAATCGAATTATCGAACTACTGCGCCATTTTCAATTCCTTTTATAATTATATATATAATTATTTATACTCTAACGACGACGTATATAATATATACGTTCTAATTCTATTCAAAATAAATTTCTCGTCGATATTATTTAAAATAATTCATTTTAAATGTTCAAAATTCGCTAAAATTGCCAAAATAAACTTTTTAAATTGGCTCGCATTTCCGGGTTATTACAATCTCCCCCACTTAAAACTTTTCGTCCCCGAAAAGGAACGAAGCCGAAAGTTGTTTAACAATTCAACTCAACTTCAAGTATTTTGATTACGGCTTAAGTTCTTCAACTTTTCAGTTTCTAAAAACTTTTCAAATTTTTCAAAAATTTGGCTAACACCCTAAATTTTCGAAAAATTTCGCCATAACCTCCCCTGCACCGGGAGCCACGGGAAAATCCCGAAATTGCCATACAGGCCTTCTGATCTCAAAAAGAAAAAGAAAAAGCCAAGCGGCTAGCCAATAGGCTCATAAAATCATCATCACCCAAACAAAACAGTAAATTATATAGTAAACATGTACCTATTTGTCGGGCAAACAAATTTTATCCTCCGCTCTAGCCTCCTTGCTATGACCTGTTCAATGTAAGTACATGTATATGCAAGCAAATGCGACCAATTTTCAATACAATTCAATATTTGATTCAATTAGGCATAATGGTTCAAAATTGATCAAACAAATAAACAAACAACATAAACATCAATCAATTAGTGAATTAGAGTTTCAAATTCATAATTTTGATATATATACTGAAAATCTTGTTTTTGATGCCAATTCACAACAAATAAATCTATCTATATAAGTTTTGGTTCTCACACCAGTCTAATGGAAATATATAGATATCACACCTTCGAAACACGAACATACTGATGATGCACGTGCTATCATCAGTACCATCTCCGGGCGACTAGAATGTGATTCTATATCTATCTAATATATTAAAACTTCGAATATATGTTCATGACGCATATATGCAAAACCTTTATATACTAGATTGTCCAAATTCAATATAAATAAATATTCAAATACGTATAAAATGGTTTAAATTTTAGAAACAAAATTGTTTTCATTTGAAAAATATACTCTTCACACTCGTTCTAGGATACTACTGATCCTATCCCTAACGAGTCATTCTAATTGGATATTACTAATCTAATATCTGATGAATTCTTTCGTATGGTTCTAATGTGTCTTGTTCTCGAGCTCGGTAAACCAAAGCTCTGATACCACTGTAAGGACCAGTTACTTCCCCGTAGGGGAAAGAGCGGATACTTTGAGAACAACACACAAATGAACGCAGACGGAAGAACATTTCATTGTATATTACAACAATTCCATCAGAATACAAGAATATACAGAGTATAAATGAATAAATATATATTCGATAAATATCAGATATTACAATAAATTACATTTAAATACATTGCAGCGGAAAAACAATATAAAACACAACTGAAAGTAATGCACGGATACAGAGCTTTCCGAGCATTGTTCCAGCTGTAAACCAGGATCCTGTGAATATAAACATGCAAAACCAAAACTACTAGCTTCCCGTATAGAAAATAAGGGCACCCATAGTTTAGGTTAAAACGATAAACTCCAGGTCAGTCATGTGACTGGTGTGAGAACTAAAACAGTTATTTAAACTTTACTTTAAAAGAGAGTAATTCAAGGGACCACGCCGTATAACACAGAACGGGTTTCCTCCCAAGAATACCAGTGCATAGAAAAGACAACGCAATGCTTTTTCGAAAAATGAAGCTATTATAAGACCCAGGTCCCATCACACAATGCAACGCAAGCCGGAGGATAGGGTTTTCCCTTATAATAGCCAAACATGCTTGGTACGTTTAAAACAAATCATTTGATACTATAATAAGTGTATAGTGTCAAAACATTTTCAATCATAAATATCAATCCTAGGCGGCATGGGTACCATCTATCATGTCGCCATACTAGGCTCTACAAATAAAACCGAAATACACGTATTGGAAATTAGATTTCCGTCTTGAGTCGAGGCAAGGGGCAAGCTCCTCTCCGCTTTCGAGACACTCTAGCAAATGTCCCAGGACTACACACTCTGGGCAATCCTTGGATCTTCAGGGCCGGTCCTCACTTACGTTAGAGGATTAGTATGCCTGAACACACGTTTCTCGGTCCTTACAGACCTAAAATCGAGGCGCCTCATCCAACAACCACATAGGTGAAAAGTATATAAATGTCAGGGCTGGTAAGTCAGTGACACCACCAAAGCTAGAAAGAAACGTCGTGCTCTCCCTGCAGTCCTTATCCCGTTTTTGACTCATACCGAGGTGTGACGCTCGCGAATCCACACTATACACAAAGCTGCCACGTAGGCCGTGCTTTGATCATCACCCACAAGACTTTGCTTCTCAACAGAAGCCTTGATCCATGCAACTCAGCGTGCCTGTAATAACCCGGAAAATGCGAGCCAGTTTGAAATTTTTATTTTGGCAATTTTAGCGAATTTTGATTATTTAAAATGAATTATTTTAAATAATATCGACGAGGAAAATGTTTTGAATATATTTAGAACGTTTATATTATATACGCCGTCGTTAGAATATAAATATTTATATATAATTATAAAATAGAATTGAAAATGGCGCGGTAGTTCGATAATTCGATTTCAAACTTCAATTGAATGTACCGGGTGCAGAACAATCCGGATTTTAGTGAAACCAAAAACATTAGAATCTAATTGATAATATCTTTCCAACGAATCCGAAAAATCAAAATTTCATAGCGGGAATCAAAAGATATGTCCAGTTGAAAATTCTGAATAGTCGCTATGGAATTCAGGCCCTTAAAATGGACATTTTGCAAATGACCACGGATTTCGACGAAACCAGTTTTGTTGGATCCGCAGTGTCAAATTATTGCTAGGTTTTAAATTTCATAAATTTTCGAATCAATATGTGAGCGTGGCAAAGGAAAACGCGTTCGACCAGTTTCAGTTGATTTTAATCGACTGGAAAATGGCCATTTTTCAAACGGTCTCAGAATTCGATGAAACTAGTTTTGTTAGGACCGTATCGTCAATACGAAGCTAGAAAATATTTTTCTGTGATTTATCAAGTTAGTATGCGACCCCGGTAATTTGGAATGTACGTTTAAAATTCAATATAGTGATTTAAATGTGAATTTAACGGAAACTGATTCAAACTATCGAATCAACCTACGAAACATATCCCATTGTGTTCGGAATGGGGGTAAAACGCTATGGACCACAGGCGGTGGGCCTCGTTTCGAGGTCGTATGAAAAAGTCAACTTTAGATTGAATTAAATAATTAAATAATAAAAAAAAACCTTTCTCCCCCTTATTTCCCTCTACCCCCCCCCCCCCCACGTTCAAATCGACAGATTCAAAAACAAGAAGAAAAAAAAAAGAGAAACCCAAGAAATCGCGACGACCTAGCAGCCACCGTCCTCGACGCCGCCGTCCCTTCTTCTCCCCCGCACCTCCTTCTTCCCCCTCAGCCATCCCCTCGTCGATCGAGACCCCGAGCCCGAAATCGAGACCCAAAACCCCCTGAAAGCCCTAGCTCGCTGCCTTGGACCCCACCGCGCCTGGCGCCGCCCGACCACCCTCTCCGACCTGCCACCTCGCCGACGGTCAGAGGCCCGACTTCCCCCCCCCCCCCCTTCACAGAAAATTGAAACAGTAAGTTTTTTTCAATTATTTAATTTAAATAATTAGTTAACGTTTATAAAATTAGTTTTATCAAGGTAGAAAAGTTTGTTTTTTTTTACTTAGAAAGAAAATAGGATTTTTAGTCATAGGAAGACTCGATTTCTAATTGGCTAAAGAGTAGATTTTTACTTTGCTAAAGGCGTGGTTTTTACTTACAGAAAGAAAAGAGGTATAATTTTGCTTTAGAAATGAAAATATAATTTTGCTTTCGAATTAAAAATATGATTTTTATATTTTTAAAGTATTAAAAATATGATTTTTATATTTTTAAAGTATTAAAAATATGATTTTTATATTTTTAAAGTATTAAAAATATAGTCTTTACTATATAGCGACTATAAAAATATGATTTTTGTTTAGGTAGAAAATTAAAAATATAATTTTTTACATAAAAGGAATATTAAAAATATCATCTTTAGATGTGTAGAAAAATAAAAATGAGATTTTTATAAAGATGAAATCTTTAAATTTGAAAAGGCGAAATCTTTATATGGAAAATAGCGTGATAAAAATATAATTTTTATCTATATAACATAGTAATAAAAATTCGATTTTTATATATTGAATAACGGAATAAAAATTCGATTTTTTAAAAGTATGAAGCAATTATAAAAATATGATTTTTAAATTGAAGGTGAGAAAATAAAAATGTGATTTTTATTTTAAAGACATCGCAATAAAAATTCGATTTTTATATATGTAGTGGCTACGAGCAACGAAGATGACGAAGAGGCGATAGCGATGAAGATTTCTATCAATGAAGTGCCGTGGAGCTAGGATAGCTATATGTGAGAACTTCTCACCTTTCAATTTAATTTTTCTAGTTATATATTTACTAGGATGCAGACGGTGTTTAGTAGCACCCGACACCCGTCATCCACAGACCATGGATGGCTTGTTTGTTAAATTGTTTGGTTGTGTAGTTGATTAGATGATTTGATTTGAAATTGAATTGTTTGGTGATTTTGATTGATGTGTGAATGGCGTGGGCCTTCACTAGACCGGGGATAAGGCTAGGCCTCGTCCCGTTTCTAGTATCGTGCCGTTATGCCGCCGAAATTTTCTAAAAATAATTTAGTAAAATAAAAGTATCATTTTATTGAATAAATGAACTGAATAGAAATTCATATGTTGAAAATAAAATGTTTTATCGTTAAAATATAATTTTTAACGTGAATGTGAATAAATGAATATTCATTTACAAACCAGACGGTTTGTTTATGTACACCTATTTGAAGGACATTGATTGGGACGATAAATTTTACACATCGCCCAACTGCACAAATAAAACTTGTGTTTGTTTGTTTGAAACCCCACACGGGTGTTGGGATGAAATTTGAAGTTCACTCATCCTGATTGATTAAATATGTCGATCGATGGATTGACAGGCTGTTATAAGCGTTAGATATCTATATTTGATGCTTATACAGTGTAGTGCACTTTGGTTGATGGTTGATTATTTTGCAATGCTATTATAAGGGTGTAATGTATGAAAATCCATATAATTAACATTATATGGTAATTGATTGGGCCTCATTCCAGTTTTAAAATAGAAATATTTGAAATAGAAATATTTGAAATAGAAATATTCGAAATGGAATATTTGAAAATATCAATATATGAAGCCGTGTTGATTAGATTGACGCCATTTTGACGTGAACGATATTTATATCGATTTTATTCATTTTATAATGAATATCGAAAGTGATTTCAAAATCAGATATTTTGAAAAGAATTGAATGTAAATGAATTCGAATTGGAATTGAAAATGAATAGATTTGAAATTGAATAGATTTGAAATTCGAACTATATTGAAATGAATTGAATTGAAAACGAATTCAAATTGAATTGAAAACAATTTCGAAATGAATTGAATTGAAAACAATTTCGAAATGAATTGAATTGAAAATGAATTCGAATTGGAATTGAAAATGAATAGATTTGAAATTCGAACTATATTGAAATGAATTGAATTGAAAACGAATTCAAATTGAATTGAAAACGATTTCGAAATGAATTGAATTGAAAACGAATTCGAATTGAATTGAAAGCGAATTGAAATGAATCCAAATTGAATTGAAATTTGAATTGAATAGAAATGAATTTTAAAACGAATTTATAAAGGAGAATTCAATTTTGATTTGAATTGAAAAGGAAGTTGAAATTGCTTTTGAAACGAATTTAAAACTATTTATATAATTCGTTTTAAATAGAAATCGACGAAATATATATTATATATATTATATATATATATAATATAATGGCCTGAATAGAACATGCCGCGCCGCGGCAGTTCGTGAATTTCGACCATTTATTTCAAACGGACATTACGGGAGATCCGACCGTCGGATTCTCCTAAAACCGGAACCGTTGGGTTCGTATCGAAAAGAGTTTTCTAACGAATGTGATAAATTAGAAATCTAACGGTTGGATTTGGAATTATGTCCAAATCAAATTTGAAAAAGGTCGCTATACGTGTAGTTCGATGGCCATTGGTGGAAATCGACTGTACGGGCCTTGATAAAATTATTAAAAATAGTAATAATTTGTGTAAAATCATAGGAAATGATTTAGAAAGGATTGGGATGAAAAACTCCATATTTGAAAAGATAAAAATAGGTTTTTATCGAAATGAACTGGTTTTGAACTAGAATTATAATTCTATTTATTTTTAAATAAATGAATTGAATTTAAAAAGGGTTTTGAAAATAACCAGAATATCCAATGATTGCATTGGAGGGGATTTGAATCGAAACTGTCTTCGGAATATTTCGATGTTGGAATTCGTGATTATATAGGTGTTGTTATGGAAATTTGAAAGATATATATTTATATCGTTATTTCCAATACGTCATTTGTTAGTCGTAGAATTCGATATTGAATATAAGCCGATATATTTTCTATTCAGAGCCTTGTATTGAATATCGAATGTGATTTGGGTTTGTCGTGAATGGTGTCTTCACTAACACTATTCTTGAACCCAGTTGAGAAATGATTAAATCTTTTTATTTAGATTTAATGAAGTGTACCAATTAAATAATATTTAATTGGAATTGAATTGATATTGATTTTTGGGTTTATCGTGAACAGTGTTTTAAATAACACTCGTTCTTTAACCCGATAATTAATGAATGTGACTTTGGGTTTATCGTGAACCGTGTTTTAAATGACACGGATTCTTTAACCCAGTTAAAGATTAAAACTAAGTGGAGTTTTAATGAATCTTTAAATAGATTGAAAAGATCGAGAATGGAGTATCACCAGTTTTGCTCCAGGCGATAGTTAAATCTTTAATCAGATTTGAACGTGAAATGGTAATTGAATTTACCGATAACACTGTGGTGTTAGATATGAAGTATTACCAGTTTTACTTCATGGGATGAATAGGTTGGGATTGGGAAATAAAATAAATGATTACTTCGGTGTGGTTCGCTAATCCCGACTAGTTTGAATTGATATTCAAAGGAGATTAAAGAATAAATTTAAAGAATTTATCTTGGATAAAATTAATGGGAACTTTTCCCAAAGTATAGGAATATTCGAATAAAAGAATATTCTGAATTGGAATGAGGCGTATGTTGTGTTTGTGTAACACTTTTATAATATATACGCGAGTTATTCAGAAAGACCGGGTTTATCCCATTCTGAATAACTGATTCGACGTGGTGTCGAAGATGAAGACGGTGGTCGAAGACCGAAAGTCTTCACGTCGTTTGGGTGATTACTGATGATCTTGATTGGGCTGTACACCCAAGAAGATGGAAACAGTTAGTGATCGTCCAGACGTGCTTGGAGATCGATGGATATGCGGGGTACTAGGTGCCTCCGGTTTCGTTCAGACCCAGAACGGACTTGTAAATGGACTGTGTGTCTGACATTGGATTTTAGTCCGTGTGATTGATTTCTATTAAATATGTATCTGTTTGGCGGCGGAGAATTTATTCTCTTGCTTAACGCCCTTCTCTGAGACGTACGAGCTCAGGGGTTATATATTGATGGATATCAAACGCATGGAGTGAATTGCCTGTGTGGCACGCCTAAGTGGCAATTGATCAAGGCTTCTGTTGAAAAGCAAAGTCTTGTGGTGATGATCAAAGCACAGCCTGTGTGGCACAGCTTTGTGTAACGTGAATTCGCGAGTTTCACATCCGGTATGAACCAAAAACGGGAGAGGACCTCAGGGAGGGCATGCGTTTCCTTCTAGCTAAAAAGTGGCGTTAGTGGTTTTACATGCCCTGACGAGTTTGACTTATGTGGTTGTTGCTGTTGCGAGGCGCCTCGGTTTGATCGGACGATCCGGGTCCGATGGAGTCATTCGTTGGCTCATTTACGCCCCATAGGGCGGGGGAACGCATGTTCAGGGTTTAAGTTTAATCCACATCGGTGGACCGGCCCTGTCGCTCCAAGGGTCACTCGAGCTCTGATCCTGAGACATGGGCTAGATTGTCTCGAATCGGTTGAGGACTATCTTTTGCCTCGGTTCATAGACGGAAATCTAATTTCCAAATACGTGACATTTGCGGTTTTATTTGTAGAGCCTAGTACGGCGACATGATATATGGTACCCATGCCGCCTATGATTGATACTTATGATTTGAAGTTGTTTTATACACCATGCACTTATTATAGTATCAAGTGATTTGTTTTAAAACGTATCAAGCATTCTTTGGCTGTTATAAGGGAAAACCCTATCCCCCGGCTTGCGTTGCATTGTGTGATAGGACCAGGGTCTTATAACAGCTTCATTTTTCTGTATTTAGCATTGCGCTGTTGTTTTATGCACTGGTATTCTTGGGAGGAAACCCGTTCCGTGTTATACGGCGTGGTCCCTTGATTTACCTAACTTTCAAATAAAGATTAATAACTGTTTTAGTTCTCACACCAGTCACATGACTGACCTGGAGTTTATTGTTTTAACCTAAACTCTGGGTGCCCCTATTTTCGACACGGGCAGCTAGTAGTTTTGGTTTTGCAGATTTATATTCACAGGATCCTGGTTTACAGCTGGAACGATATCCGGAAAGCTTTGTATCCGTATATCTCTTCTAGTTGTGTATTGTATTATTTTCCGCTGCTATGTATTTAAATGTAATTTAATCTCTGATATTTCTGTGTAATATTTGTTTATACTCTGTATATTCTTGTAATCTGATGCATTGTTGTAATATACGATGAGATGTTCTTTTATATGAGTACTGTTGTGGCTTGTTCTCGAACTATCCGACGCTTTCCTTTACGGGGAAGTTACGGGTTTTCATAGTTGGTATCAGAGCTTTGGTTTACAGAGCTCGAGAACAAGACACATTAGAACCATACGAAAGAATTCATCAGATATTGGATTAGTAATATCCAACGAGAATGACTCGTTAGAGATGGGATCAGTAGCATCCTAGAACGAGTGTGAAGAGTATATTTTTCAAATGAAAACAAATTTTTGTTTTGAAAATTTAAATCAATTATTCGTATTTGGTTATTTATTTATATTGATGTGGACAATCCAGTATATATAGATTTTACGTATACGTCTGATCCGCGTGTATTCAAAGTTATAATATATTGGATAGATATAGCATCACACTCTAGTCGCCCGAAGATGATATTGATGATAGCGATCGCATCATCAACATTTATGTTCGAGTTTCGAAGGTGTGATTTTCTATATATTTCCATTAGACTGGTGTGAGAACCAAAACTAATATAGCTAGAATACATTGTTGTGATTTGGCATCAAAACATGATTTTCTTTATATATATCAAAATTATGAATTTGAAACGTTAAATTCACTAATTGATTGATGTTTGTGTTGTTTGTTCATTTGTTTTCTAATTTTGAACCATTATGCCTAATTGAACCAAATATTGAATTATATTGAAAATTGGTCGCATTTGTTTGCGTATACTTGTACTTACCTTGAACAGGTCATAGCAAGGAGGCTAGAGCAGAGAATAAAATTTGTTTGCCCGACAAATAGGTACATGTTTACTACATAATTTCCTGTTTTGTTTGGGTGATGATGATTTTGTGAACCTATTGGCTAGCCGCTTGGCTTTTTCTTTTTCTTTTTGAGATCTGAAGGACCGGGGAAGCTATTTGAAATTCCCCGATGCTCCCATTGCAGGGGAGGTTATGGCGAAATTTTTCGAAAATTTAGGGTGTTAGCCAAATTTTTGAAAATTTGAAAATTCTCAGAAACTGAAAAGTTGGAGAATGGAAGCCAGATCGAACGTAGAGTTGATTAATCAAACCACTTTCGACTTTGTTCCTTTTCGGGGACGAAAAGTTTTAAGTGGGGGAGATTGTAATAACCCGGAAAATGCGAGCCAGTTTGAAATTTTTATTTTGGCAATTTTAGCGAATTTTGATTATTTAAAATGAATTATTTTAAATAATATCGACGAGGAAAATGTTTTGAATATATTTAGAACGTTTATATTATATACGCCGTCGTTAGAATATAAATATTTATATATAATTATAAAATAGAATTGAAAATGGCGCGGTAGTTCGATAATTCGATTTCAAACTTCAATTGAATGTACCGGGTGCAGAACAATCCGGATTTTAGTGAAACCAAAAACATTAGAATCTAATTGATGATATCTTTCCAACGAATCCGAAAAATCAAAATTTCATAGCGGGAATCAAAAGATATGTCCAGTTGAAAATTCTGAATAGTCGCTATGGAATTCAGGCCCTTAAAAATGGACATTTTGCAAATGACCTCGGATTTCGACGAAACCAGTTTTGTTGGATCCGCAGTGTCAAATTATTGCTTGGTTTTAAATTTCATAAATTTTCGAATCAATATGTGAGCGTGGCAAAGGAAAACGCGTTTGACCAGTTTCAGTTGATTTTAATCGACTGGAAAATGGCCATTTTTCAAACGGTCTCAGAATTCGACGAAACTAGTTTTGTTAGGACCGTATCGTCAATACGAAGCTAGAAAATATTTTTCTGTGATTTATCAAGTTAGTATGCGACCCCGGTAATTTGAAATGTACGTTTAAAATTCAATATAGTGATTTAAATGTGAATTTAACGGAAACTGATTCAAACGATCGAATCAACCTACGAAACATATCCCATTGTGTTCGTAATGGGGGTAAAACGCTATGGACCACAGGCGGTGGGCCTCGTTTCGAGGTCGTATGAAAAAGTCAACTTTAGATTGAATTAAATAATTAAATAATAAAAAAAACCTTTCTCCCCCTTATTTCCCTCTGCCCCCCCCCCCCCCCACGTTCAAATCGACAGATTCAAAAACAAGAAAAAAAAAAGAGAAACCCAAGAAATCGCGACGACCTAGCAGCCGCCGTCCTCGACGCCGCCGTCCCTTCTTCTTCTCCCCCGCACCTCCTTCTTCCCCCTCAGCCATCCCCTCGTCGATCGAGGCCCCGAGCCCGAAATCGAGACCCAAAACCCCCTAAAAGCCCTAGCTCGCTGCCTTGGACCCCACCGCGCCTGGCGCCGCCCGACCACCCTCTCCGACCTGCCACCTCGCCGACGGTCAGAGGCCCGACTTCCCCCCCCCCCCCTTCGCAGAAAATTGAAACAGCAAGTTTTTTTCAATTATTTAATTTAAATAATTAGTTAACATTTATAAAATTAGTTTTATCAAGGTAGAAAAGTTTGTTTTTTTTTACTTAGAAAGAAAATAGGATTTTTAGTCATAGGAAGACTCGATGTCTAATTGGCTAAAGAGTAGATTTTTACTTTGCTAAAGGCGTGGTTTTTACTTACAGAAAGAAAAGAGGTATAATTTTGCTTTAGAAATGAAAATATAATTTTGCTTTCGAATTAAAAATATGATTTTTATATTTTTAAAGTATTAAAAATATGATTTTTATATTTTTAAAGTATTAAAAATATGATTTTTATATTTTTAAAGTATTAAAAATGTAGTCTTTACTATATAGCGACTATAAAATTATGATTTTTGTTTAGGTAGAAAATTAAAAATATAATTTTTTACATAAAAGGAATATTAAAAATATCATCTTTAGATGTGTAGAAAAATAAAAATGAGATTTTTATAAAGATGAAATCTTTAAATTTGAAAAGGCGAAATCTTTATATGGAAAATAGCGTGATAAAAATATAATTTTTATCTATATAACATAGTAATAAAAATTCGATTTTTATATATTGAATAACGGAATAAAAATTCGATTTTTTAAAAGTATGAAGCAATTATAAAAATATGATTTTTAAATTGAAGGTAAGAAAATAAAAATGTGATTTTTATTTTAAAGACATCGCAATAAAAATTCGATTTTTATATATGTAGTGGCTACGGGCAACGAAGATGACGAAGAGGCGATAGCGATGAAGATTTCTATCAATGAAGTGCCGTGGAGCTAGGATAGCTATATGTGAGAACTTCTCACCTTTCAATTTAATTTTTCTAGTTATATATATACTAGGATGCAGACGGTGTTTAGTAGCACCCGACACCCGTCATCCACAGACCATGGATGGCTTGTTTGTTAAATTGTTTGGTTGTGTAGTTGAATAGATGATTTGATTTGAAATTGAATTGTTTGGTGATTTTGATTGATGTGTGAATGGCGTGGGCCTTCACTAGACCGGGGATAAGGCTAGGCCTCGTCCCGTTTCTAGTATCGTGCCGTTATGCCGCCGAAATTTTCTAAAAATAATTTAGTAAAATAAAAGTATCATTTTATTGAATAAATGAACTGAATAGAAATTCATATGTTGAAAATAAAATGTTTTATCTTTAAAATATAATTTTTAACGTGAATGTGAATAAATGAATATTCATTTACAAACCAGACGGTTTGTTTATGTACACCTATTTGAAGGACATTGATTGGGACGATAAATTTTACACATCGCCCAACTGCACAAATAAAACTTGAGTTTGTTTGTTTGAAACCCCACACGAGTGTTGGGATGAAATTTGAAGTTCACTCATCCTGATTGATTAAATATGTCGATCGATGGATTGACAGACTGTTATAAGCGTTAGATATCTATATTTGATGCTTATACAGTGTAGTACACTTTGGTTGATGGTTGATTATTTTGCAATGCTATTATAAGGGTGTAATGTATGAAAATCCATATAATTAACATTATATGGTAATTGATTGGGCCTCATTCCTGTTTTAAAATAGAAATATTTGAAATAGAAATATTTGAAATAGAAATATTCGAAATGGAATATTTGAAAATATCAATATATGAAGCCGTGTTGATTAGATTGACGCCATTTTGACGTGAACGATATTTATATCGATTTTATTCATTTTATAATGAATATCGAAAGTGATTTCAAAATCAGATATTTTGAAAAGAATTGAATGTAAATGAATTCGAATTGGAATTGAAAATGAATAGATTTGAAATTGAATAGATTTGAAATTCGAACTATATTGAAATGAATTGAATTGAAAACGAATTCAAATTGAATTGAAAACGATTTCGAAATGAATTGAATTGAAAACGATTTCGAAATGAATTGAATTGAAAATGAATTCGAATTGGAATTGAAAATGAATAGATTTGAAATTGAATAGATTTGAAATTCGAACTATATTGAAATGAATTGAATTGAAAACGAATTCAAATTGAATTGAAAACGATTTCGAAATGAATTGAATTGAAAACGAATTCGAATTGAATTGAAAGCGAATAGAAATGAATTCAAATTGAATTGAAATTTGAATTGAATAGAAATAAATTTTAAAACGAATTTATAAAGGAGAATTCAATTTTGATTTGAATTGAAAAGGAAGTTGAAATTGCTTTTGAAACGAATTTAAAACTATTTATATAATTCGTTTTAAATAGAAATCGACGAAATATATATTATATATATTATATATATATAATATAATGGCTTGAATAGAACGTGCCGCGCCGCGGCAGTTCGTGAATTTCGACCATTTATTTCAAACAGACATTACGGGAGATCCGACCGTCGGATTCTCCTAAAACCAGAACCGTTGGGTTCGTATCGAAAAGAGTTTTCTAAAGAATGTGATAAATTAGAAATCTAACGGTTGGATTTGGAATTATGTCCAAATCAAATTTGAAAAAGGTCTCTATACGTGCAGTTTGATGGCCATTGGTGGAAATCGACTGTACGGGCCTTGATAAAATTATTAAAAATAGTAATAATTTGTGTAAAATCATAGGAAATGATTTAGAAAGGATTGGGATGAAAAACTCCATATTTGAAAAGATAAAATCGAAATGAACTGGTTTTGAACTAGAATTATAATTCTATTTATTTTTAAATAAATGAATTGAATTTAAAAAGGGTTTTGAAAATAACCAGAATATCCAATGATTGCATTGGAGGGGATTTGAATCGAAACTATCTTCGGAATATTTCGATGTTGGAATTCGTGATTATATAGGTGTTGTTATGGAAATTTTTAAGATATATATTTGTATCGTTGTTTCCAATATGGCATTTGTTAGTCGTAGAATTCGATATTGAATATAAGCCGATATATTTTCTATTCAGAGCCTTGTATTGAATATCGAATGTGATTTGGGTTTGTCGTGAATGGTGTCTTCACTAACACTGTCTTGAACCCAGTTGAGAAATGATTAAATCTTTTTATTTAGATTTAATGAAGTGTACCAATTAAATAATATTTAATAGGAATTGAATTGATATTGATTTTTGGGTTTATCGTGAACAGTGTTTTAAATAACACTCGTTCTTTAACCCGATAATTAATGAATGTGACTTTGGGTTTATCGTGAACCGTGTTTTAAATGACACGGATTCTTTAACCCAGTTAAAGATTAAAACTAAGTGGAGTTTTAATGAATCTTTAAATAGATTGAAAAGATCGAGAATGGAGTATCACCAGTTTTGCTCCAGGCGATAGTTAAATCTTTAATCAGATTTGAACGTGAAATGGTAATTGAATTTACCGATAACACTGTGGTGTTAGATATGAAGTATTACCAGTTTTACTTCATGGGATGAATAGGTTGGGATTGGGAAATAAAATAAATGATTACTTCGGTGTGGTTCGCTAATCTCGACTAGTTTGAATTGATATTCAAAGGAGATTAAAGAATAAATTTAAAGAATTTATCTTGGATAAAATTAATGGGAACTTTTCCCAAAGTATAGGAATATTCGAATAAAAGAATATTCTGAATTGGAATGAGGCGTATGTTGTGTTTGTGTAACACTTTTATAATATATACGCGAGTTATTCAGAAAGACCGGGTTTATCCCATTCTGAATAACTGATTCGACGTGGTGTCGAAGATGAAGACGGTGGTCGAAGACCGGAAGTCTTCACGTCGTTTGGGTGATTACTGATGATCTTGATTGGGCTGTACACCCAAAAAGATGGAAACAGTTAGTGATCGTCCAGACGTGCTTGGAGATCGATGGATATGCGGGGTACTAGGTGCCTCCGGTTTCGTTCAGACCCAGAACGGACTTGTAAATGGACAGTGTGTCTGACATTGGATTTTAGTCCGTGTGATTGATCTCTATTAAATATATATCTGTTTGGCGGCGGAGAATTTATTCTCTTGCTTAACGCCCTTCTCTGAGACGTACGAGCTCAGGGGTTATATATTGATGGATATCAAACGCATGGAGTGAATTGCCTGTGTGGCACGCCTAAGTGGCAATTGATCAAGGCTTCTGTTGAAAAGCAAAGTCTTGTGGTGATGATCAAAGCACAGCCTGTGTGGCACAACTTTGTGTAACGTGAATTAGCGAGTTTCACATCTGGTATGAACCAAAAATGGGAGAGGACCTCAGGGAGGGCATGCGTTTCCTTCTAGCTAAAAAGTGGCGTCAGTGGTTTTAAATGCCCTGACGAGTTTGACTTATGTGGTTGTTGCTGTTGCGAGGCGCCTCGGTTTGATCGGACGATCCGGGTCCGATGGAGTCATTCGTTGGCTCATTTACGCCCCATAGGGCGGGGGAACGCATGTTCAGGGTTTAAGTTTAATCCACATCGGTGGACCGGCCCTGTCGCTCCAAGGGTCACTCGAGCTCTGATCCTGAGACATGGGCTAGATTGTCTCGAATCGGTTGAGGACTATCTTTTGCCTCGGTTCATAGACGGAAATCCAATTTCCAAATACGTGACATTTGCGGTTTTATTTGTAGAGCCTAGTACGGCAACATGATATATGGTACCCATGCCGCCTATGATTGATACTTATGATTTGAAGTTGTTTTATACACCATGCACTTATTATAGTATCAAGTGATTTGTTTTAAAACGTATCAAGCATTCTTTGGCTGTTATAAGGGAAAACCCTATCCCCCGGCTTGCGTTGCATTGTGTGATAGGACCTGGGTCTTATAACAACTTCATTTTTCTGTATTTAGCATTGCGCTGTTATTTTATGCACTGGTATTCTTGGGAGGAAACCCGTTCCGTGTTATACAGCGTGGTCCCGTGATTTACCTTACTTTCAAATAAAGATTAATAACTGTTTTAGTTCTCACACCAGTCACATGACTGACCTGGAGTTTATTGTTTTAACCTAAACTCTGGGTGCCCCTATTTTCGACACGGGCAGCTAGTAGTTTTGGTTTTGCAGATTTATATTCACAGGATCCTGGTTTACAGCTGGAACGATATCCGGAAAGCTTTGTATCCGTATATCTCTTCTAGTTGTGTATTGTATTATTTTCCGCTGCTATGTATTTAAATGTAATTTAAATCTCTGATATTTCTGTGTAATATTTGTTTATACTCTGTATATTCTTGTAATCTGATGCATTGTTGTAATATACGATGAGATGTTCTTTTATATGAATACTGTTGTGGCTTGTTCTCGAACTATCCGACGCTTTCCTTTACGGGGAAGTTACGGGTTTTCACAGTGCCACACAGGCAATTCATGCCATGCGATTGATATCTATCGATATATAACCTCTAAGCTCGTACGTCTCAGAGAAGGGCGTTAAGCAAGAGAATAAATTCTCCGCCGCCAAACAGATATATATTTAACAGAAATCAATCAACACAGAATAAAATCCAATGTCAGACACAAAATCCATTTACAAGTTCGTTCCGGGTCTGAACAAAACCGGAGGCACTTTCCTCGCATATCCATCCATCTCCAAGTACGTCTGGACGACCACCAACTATTTCCATCCGCTTTGGTGTACAGCCCAATCAGGATCATCAGTAATTATCCAAACGATGTGAAGACTTCCGGTCTTCAACCACCGTCTTCATCTTCGACATATCGTCGAATCGGTTATTCAGAATGGGTATAAACCCGGACTTTCCGAACAACCCGCGTATATTAAAAACAAATGTTACACAAACACAACATACACCTCATTCCAATTCAGCAGCCACTAACCGCAAATTAGCAAGAGAACAATTTCCCAAATATTAACCCCGAAGGCCGAAACCAACATTAGATCAATATCCAGGAAACCATTCTTCTTAACTAACCTATAGCTAGTTTCTAAATTTCATATTCTTAGGGAAAGGTTCCCATTAATTTTATCCAAGATAAATTCTTTAAAATTTAACCTTTTATCTTCCTTTGGATGTCATTTCAAACCAAATTATGGTTTTTCAAACTAGTCGAGATTAGCGAACCACACCGAAGTAATTATTTATTTTATTTCCCAATCCCAACCTATTCATCCCATGAAGAAAAACTGGTAATACTCCATTCTCGCTCACTTTCTAAATTTGATAATTTAAATTATCAATTCACATTTCAATCTAATTGCGGATTCATTAAAACTCCTTTTACTGGGTTAAAGAACTAATGTCATTTAAAACACAGTTCAAGATAAACCCAAATCACATTCTATTTATTTATCGGGTTAAAGAACAAGTGTTATTTAAAACACTGTTCACGATAAACCCACAAATCAATTCTATTTAAAACCCATTTCAAATCCAATTTATTTATTTAAAATAAATGGTTTGTTACTTTAGTTCTAAACTAGTTCATTTCGATAAAAATCTATTTTTATCTTTTCAAATATGGAGTTTTTCATCCCAATTTTCCCCAAATCATTTCCTATGATTTTACACAAATTATTACTATTTTTAATAATTTTATCAAGGCCCGTACAGTCGATTTCCATCAATGGCCATCGAACTGCACTTACAGCGACCTTTTCCAAATTTGATTTGGACGTATCTCCAAATCCAACCGTTATATTTCAAATTTCTAATATTCGTTAGAAAGGTCTTTTCGATACGAACCCAACGGTTCTGGTTTTAGGAGAATCCGACGGTCGGATCTCCCGTAATGTCCGTTTGAAATAAATGGTCGAAATTCACGAACTGCCGCAGCGCGACGCGTTCTATTCAAGCCATTATATTATATATATAATATATATAATATATATTTCGTCGATTACTATTTAAAACGAATTTTATAAATCATTTTAAATTCGTTTCAAAAACAATTTCAACTTCCATTTCAATTCAAATCAAAATTGAATTCTTCCTTAAAAATTCGTTTTAAAATTCATTTCTATTCAATTTGAATTCGTTTTCAATTCGATTCAATTCAAATTCGTTTTCTATTCGATTCAATTCAAATTCGTTTTGTTTTCTATTCAATTCCAATTCGATTCGTTTTCTATTCAATTCAAATTCGATTCGTTTTCTATTCAATTCAAATTCGATTTGTTTTCTATTCAATTCAAATTCGATTCGTTTTCTACTCAATTACAATTCGATTCGTTTTCTATTCAATTCAAATTCGATTCGTTTTCTATTCAATTCAAATTCGATTCGTTTTCTATTCAATTCAAATTATAAAAACGAATATAATCGATATAAATATCGTTCGCGTCAAAATGGCGCATCTCTAATCAACACGGCTTTATATATTTCAATAATTCCGTTATTCTATTCAACAAATGAATATTTATTCTATTCAATACGTGAATCTATATTTTTGTCAACACATGACTAATCTCAACGAATGAGTACTGTCCATGTGTGACTATTTTTGTTATTTAATATATTTTATAAAAATTATGGTATCTATCGTTTGATTTAAATCAGACTCCAACCGTCAATTAGTAAGAGAATGATTCCCTAAATATTAACCCCGAAGGCCGAAACCAACATCAGATCAATACCCAGGAAACCACTCATCTTATCTATTTTCTAGTTAGTTTCTAATTTTCTATATGATAAAGATGTAAATTTTATTGTTAAAATATTTCGTTCAACACATGACTAATCTCAACGGATGAGTACGGTCAACACATGAACCTTTATTTTATAATATTCTTTATTTTCTAAATTGGAATGAGGCTCAATCAATCACCATATAGCGTTAACTATATGGATTCCATACAACACATGTATATAAATAGCAATGATAAATAATCAACCATCATCCAAAGTGCACTACACTGTATAAGCATCAAATACAGATATCTAATGCTTACAACAGCCTGTCAATCAATCGATCGACATATAACTAATTACTGGGATTAGTGTATGCCGTATTTTATCCCAATACCCGTGTGGGGTTTCAAACAATCAAACACAGATTTTATTTGTGCAGTTGGGCGATGTGTAAAATTTATCGTCCCAATCAATGTCCTTCAAATAGGTGTACATAAACAAACCGTCCGGTTTGTAAATGAATATTTATTTATTCATATTCACGTTAAAATTAATATTTTTAACGACCAAATTATTTTATTCAACCTGTGAATATATTTTATTATCTATTTCACATCAACATCACAAACAATTTTCACAACACATCAATCAAACAAACAAGCCATCCATGGTCTGTGGATGATGGGTGTCGGGTGCTACTAAGCACCGTCTGCATCCTATTATATATATATATATATATATATATAACTAGAAAAGAAATTGAAGAGAGAGAAATTCTCCCCAATAGCTAATCCAAACGCTTCGACTCTTCTTATGTAGAAGTCATCGCTGTTCTCGCCTTTTTTCACTTTCTTTGTCCGTAGCCACTACATATATAAAAATCACATTTTTATATTGTTGCTATGTATATAAAAATCATATTTTTATAATCACTCCATATGGATAAAAATTCTATTTTTACACTACTACTATATAGATAAAAATTCTAGTTTTACAACGGTGTTCATATAATAAAGATTATATTTTTATCACGCTGTACTCTATATAAAGATTTCGCCTTTTCAATTATAAAGATTTCGCCTTTTCAATTCATCACTATAAAAATCACATTTTTATTTAGATAAACCTCTAAAAATCACATTTTTAATTATTTAAACAAGCTAAAAAAAACGCTCACCACGGTCGGAGGAGGCTCGGGGATGCTCGGTTGGGCAACAACAGGAGATGGTGGTGTTAGCGGAGAGTTTCAACGGGTTTCCACACGTAGAAAATATAAAAATTAAGTTTTTATGGAAGATGGGCCTCGGGGTCGGAGATGGGTGGTCTGTGGGGCGACGTTGGGGTCGTGGGTGGTCGGGGTTTGGCTCAGGTGGCGGTGGGTGGTCGGAACGGCGAGGCTAGGGCTGGGCTGGGCGGATTTTGATTGGATTTGGGTATTAGGGTTTTCGGTGGGCTTCAGGAGGGGGAGACGCTGGAGGAGGAGATCGTTGGGAGGTGGCGCAGCCTGGGGAGGCACGGCGGAGGTGCCACCGCCGAAGGGAGTGGAGGCAAGAGGAGCGCGATGAGGTTTTTCAAGAGGGAGGCACGGTTTTGAAATCTGAACGGGGGATTAGGTTGAGGTAAAAGGAGAATATATATATATTTATTTAATTAATTTCAACGAGGGTTGACTTTTTGCTCGAACTCCAAACGAGACCCAACGACTGTCGCCCCTAGCTAATTACCCCCATTCCGAACACAATGGGATATATTTCATAAGCTGATTCGGCTGTTATGGTCATTTTTCGTCAAATTTACATTTAAATCATTATATTGAATTTTAAACGTACATTTCAATTTACCGAGGCCACATATTAACTAGAAAAATTCCAAAAAATATTTTCTAGCTTCGTATTGACGATACGGTCCTAACAAAACTAGTTTCGTCGAATTCTGAGACCGTTAGAAAAATGGCCATTTTCCAGTCGATTAAAATCAACTGAAACTGGTCAAACGCGTTTTCCTTTGCCACGCTCACATATTGATTCGAAAAATCATGAAAATTAGAATCTAGAAATAACTTGACATCATGGATCCAACAAAAGTGATTTCGTCGAAATCCGAGGTCGTTTGCAAAATGGTTATTTTTAAGGGCCTGAATTCCATAGCGACTATTCAGAATTTTCAACTGGACATATCTTTTGATCCCCGCTATGAAATTTTGATTTTTCGGATTCGTTGGAAAGATATTCCCAAATAGATCCTATTATTTTTGGTTTCACTAAAATCCGGATTGTTTTGCACCCGGTACCTTCAATTGAAGTTTGAAATCGAATTATCGAACTACCGCCCCATTTTCAATTCCTTTTATAATTATATATATAATTATTTATATTCTAACGACGACGTATATAATATATACGTTCTAATTCTATTCAAAATAAATTTCTCGTCGATATTATTTAAAATAATTCATTTTAAATGTTCAAAATTTGCTAAAATTGCCAAAATAAATTTTTTAAATTGGCTCGCATTTCCGGGTTATTACAGATGTTGACGGGAAGGGTGGAGGCGTGATGTCGAGCTCCCCTTTCTGATTTTCACGATGGGGTTTTTTTTCGGTAGGAGGAAATAACGAGGGGTGTTATAGAGAAAAAGGGTTTGTTTGTTTGTTTGTTTTTATATAAATTATTTTATATTATATTTTATTACATTTGACTTTTTATTCGAACCCCAAATCGAGCCCACCACCTGTCGTCCGTTACTAATTACCCCCATTCCAAACACAATGAGATATGTCACGTAGGCCAATTCGATCGTTTCGATCTGTTTCCATAAAAATCAAAATATAAATCTATATATTTATTTGAACGCACATTTCAATTTACTAGGGCCACATACGGACTCTAAAAATTCTCGAGAAATATTTTATAGCTTCGTATTGACGATGCGGTTCTAACAAAACTAATTTCATTGAATTCTGAGACCGTTTGAAAAATGGCCATTTTCCAGTCGATTAAATTTGACTAAAACTGACAAAACACGTTTTACTTCGCCACGCTCACATATTGATTCAGAAAATTATGAATTTTGGAATCTAGCAATAATTAGACATCCCGAATCCAACAAAAGTGGTTTCGTCGAAAACAGAGGTCGTTTGCAAAATTTCCATTTTTAAGGGCTCAAAATTCCATTGCGACTATTCTGAATTTTCAATTGGACATATCTTTTTATTCCTCCTATGAAATTTCAATTTTTCGGATTCGTTGGAAAGATATTTTCAAATAGATTTTAATATTTTTGGTTTCGCTAAAATCCAGTTTATTTTTAATCATGTACATTCATTTGAAATCGAATTTTCAAACTACCAAGCCATTTTCAATTCCTTTTATAATTAAAAATAAATATTTATATTCTAATGCCGATTTAAATAAATATATATGTTCTATTTCTATTCAAAATAAATTTCTCGTCGTCATTATTTAAAATAAATCATTTTAAATATTCAAAATTCACTAAAATTGCCAAAATAAAAATTTTAAATTGGCTCAGATTTCTGGGTTGTTACAATCTCCCCCACTTAAAACTTTTCGTCCTCGAACCGGAACGAAGCTGAAAGTTGTTTTACAAATCAACTCAACTTTCATTATTTTCATTATGGCTTAGTTTCTTCAACTTTTCAGTTTCTAAGAACTTTTCGAATTTTTAAAAAAATTGGCTAACACCCTAAATTTTCGAAAAATTTCGCCATAACCTCCCCTGCACTGGGAGCTTCAGGATATTTCAAATAGCCTCCCATGGCCCTCACCAATCCAAAAAGAAAAAGAAACAGCCAAGCAGCTAGACAGTCGACTTATAAAATCATCAAAAACCCAAGAAATACAATAAACATGTACCTATTTGTCGGGCAAACAATTTTATTCCTCTTCTCTAGCCTGCTTGCTATGACCTGTTCAATGTAAGTACATGTATATGCATGCACATGCGACTAATTTTCAATATAATTCACTATTTGGTTCAATTTGGCTAAAGGTTCAACATTTAATTAATCAACCAATAATCAACCAACACAACCATCAATCAATTAGTTGATTATCATTTCAAACATATAATTTTGATACATATATAGAAAATCATGTTTTTGATGCCAATTAACTACAATAAGCCCTACCTAGTTTTGGTTCTCACACCAGTCAATAAGAAATATATAGATGTCCCACCTTCGAAACTCGAACATGAATACTGATGATGCGATCGCTATAGCGATCATCAGAACCATCTTCGGGCGACTAGAGTGTGATTCTATATCTATCCAGTATATTAAGACTTTGTATACACGTGGGTCAGACGTATATTAAAATCTCTATATACTCGATTGTCCAAATCAGTTTAAAATAAATATTCAAATACGAATAATAAAGTTTAAATTTTCAAAACAAAACTTGTTTTCAATTTTATTTTAAAAACATCACTCTTCCGACTCGTTCTAGGATACCACTGATCCCATCTCTAACGAGTCATTCTCATTGGATACTACTAATCCAACCTCTGATGAATTATTTCCTTTGGTTCAAATTGTGTCTTGTTCTCGAGCTCTGTAAACCAAAGCTCTGATACCACATGTAACAATTGGGAATTTCGCTTGATCCGAATCGATCGTTAAACCGACCAAGACCGTTCGAAACCCCTGATTGTTTTGAGAACACGACAAATCGGAATGCAAAAGAAAGAACATTTCATTGTCTATTACAACAATTCCATCAGAATATAAGAATATACAGAGTATGAATGAATAAAATACATCAGAAAAATATCAGAGATTTAAATACATTACTACAGCGGAAAAATAATACAATACACAACTGAAAGAGATATACGGATACAGAGCTTTCCGGATATCATTCCAGCTATAAACCAGGTTCCTGTGAATATAAATCTGCAAAACCAAAACTACTAGCTGCCCGTGTGGAAAATAGGGGCACCCAGAGTTTAGGTTAAAATAATAAACTCCAGGTCAGTCATGTGACTGGTGTGAAAACTAAAGCAGCTGTTAATCTTTATTTTAAAGTTAGGTAAATCAAGGGACCACGCTGTATAACACGGAACGGGTTTCCTTCCGAGAATACCAGTGCATAAAACAACGGAGCAATGCTAAATAAAGAAAGCTATTATAAGACCCAGGTCCCATCACACAATGCAACACAAGACGGAGGATAGGGTTTTACCTTATAATAGCCAAAGAATGCTTGATACGCGCCATATATAGGTATACAATCAAAACCGCACGATGACGTATTTGGAAATTGGATTTCCATCTGTAAACCGAGGCAAGGGATCGTCCTCAACGCTTCGAGATGCTCTATCCCGCCCCTCAGGTCAGAGCTCGAGTGACCTTTGGATCGTCAGGGCCGGTCCACCGATGTGGATTAAAGTGCCTGAACACTGCGTTTCCCTGCCCTTTGGGGCGTAAATGAGTCCTATGACTCCATCGGCACCACATAGTCACCGATATATCCGAGGCGCCTCGCAATCCAACAACCACATAAGTCAAACTTGTCAGGGCATGTAAAAACACTGGCGCCACTTCTAGCTAGAAGGAAACGCATGCCCTCCCTGAAGTCCTCCCCCGTTTCTGGTTCACAACCGGGGTGTGAGGCTCACGAATTAACGTTGCACAAAGCTATGCCACACATGCGGTGCTTTGATCATCAACCACAAGACTCTGCTTTTCAACAAATTCCTTAATCATTTTCCTCTTAGGAACGCCACACAGGCAATTCGCTCCATGTGATTGATATCCATCAATATATAACCTCTGAGCTCGTATGTCTCAGAGAAGGGCTCTAAGCAAGAGAATAAATTCTCCGCCGCCAAACAAATATATATTTAATAGAAATCAATCACACAGAATAAAATCCAATGTCAGACACACAGTCCATTTACAAGTTCGTTCTGGGTCTGAACGAAACCGGAGGGACCTTATTTCTCGCATATCCATCGATCTCCAAGTAAGTCTGGACGATCACCAACTGATTCCCTCCTCCTGGGTGTACAACCCAATCAAGATCATCAGTAATCACCCAAACGACATGAAGACTTCCGGTCTTCAACCACCGTCTTCATCCTCGACACATTGTCGAATCAGTTATTCAGAATGGGATAAACCTGGTCTTTCTGAATAACTCGTGTATATAATAAACAAGTGTTACACAAACACAACATACGCCTCATTCCAATTCAGATTATTCTTTTATTCAAATATTCTTATACTTTGGGAAATGTTCCCATTAATTTTATCAAAGATAAATTCTTTAAATTTATTCTTTAATCTTCCTTTGAATATCAATTCAAACCAAATTATGGTTTATCCAAACTAGTCGGGATTAGCGAAACTTACCGAAGTAATCATTTGTTTTTATTTCCCAATCCCAACCTATTCACCCCATGAAGTAAAACTGGTAATACTTCATATCTAACACCACGGTGTTATCGGTAAATTCAATTACCATTTCACGTTCAAATCTAATTAAAGATTTAACTATCGCCCGGAGCAAAACAAGTGATACTCCATTCTCGATCATTTCAATCTAATTAAAGATTCATTAAAACTTCACTTGGTTTTAATCTTCCCAATAATCACTATTAATGATTATTTAACTTGGGAAATCCTATCCCGTCTTTAACTGGGTTAAAGAACCAATGTCATTTAAAACATGGTTCACTATAAACCCAAAATCACATTCCATTCCATCAGCCTTTAACCGTAAATTAGCAAATGAACAATTCCCTAAGTATTAACCCCGAAGGACGAAACCAACATCAGATCAATATCCAAGAAACCATTCAACTTAACTAATCTCCAGTTTGTTTCTGAATTTCTTAACTCCGTTGGGTTAAGAATAGTATTACTAAAGATACCATTCACAACAACCCAAAATCACATTCCAATAAATACCATTCAATTGGTATACTTCAATAAATCTAAATAAAAAGATTTAATCTTTTCCTCAATTGGGTTTTAGAACAGTTTAATGAAGACACCATTCACTACACACCCAAATCCCATTTGATATTAAATACAAGGCTCTGAATAGAAAATATATCGGCTTATATTCAATATCAAATTCTACGACCAACAAATATCGTATTGGAAATAACTATATAAATCTATCTTTCAAATTTCCATAACAATATCTGCATTATCACGAAATCCAACATCGAAATATTCCAAAGACTATTTCGATTCAAATCCATTTCCACTTTATATATTGGAAATTCTAGTTATTTTTAAAACCCTTTCAAATTCCATTTATTTATTTCAAAAATAAATGGATTATAATTCTAGTTCAAAACTAGTTCATTTCGATAAAATCTATTTTTATCTTTTCAAATATGGAATTTTTCATCTTCCCAAATCATTTCTTATGATTTTACACAAATTATTACTATTTTTAATAATATTATCAAGGCTCGTACAGTCGATTTCCATCAACGACCATCGAACTGCACTTACAGCGACCTTTTCCAAATTTGATTTGGACATAATTCCAAATCCAACCGTTAGATTTCAAATCCCTGGTATTCTTTAGAAAGCTCTTTTCAATACGAACCCAACGGTTCCGGTTTTAGGAGAATCCGATGGTCGGATCTCCCGTAACATTCATTCGAAGTCAATGGTCGAAATTCGCGAACCGCCGCAACGCGGCGTGTTCTATTCAGGCCATTTAATATATATGTTATATGTATTTCGTTGATTTCCTTTTTAAAATGTATTTTATAAATCGTTTTAAATTCCTTTTCAAAACAATTTCAACTTCATATTCAATTTCTATTCGAAATTGAATATTCCATATCATTAGTCTATAAATGATAATATTTTCAAAACATTCGATTTTGAAATCAATTCCTTTTCGATATTCATTATAAAAATGAATAAAATCGATATGAATATCGTTCGCGTCAAAATGGCGCATCTCTAATCAACACGGCTTTATATATTTCAATAACTTCGTTATTCTATTCAACAAATGAATATTTTCTTCAACACATGAATTTATATTTATATTCAACACATGAATTTTTATTCTATTCAACACATGAATTTATATTTTTATCCAACACATGAATTTATATTTTATCCAACACATGAATTTTCTTTTATTATACACATGTATATTATTTTATTCAACACATGAATATCTATTTTATTCAACACATGAATTTTCTTTTATTCATCACATGAATATTCTTTTATTCAACACACGAATTTTCTTTTATTCAACACATGAATATTCTTTTATTCAACACATGAATATCTATTTTATTCAACAAATGAATTTTCTTTTATTTTCTAAACTGGAATGAGACCCACTCAATTACATATAATGTTATTTATATGGGTTCTATACAACACATGTATATAATAGCAATGATAAATAATCAACCATCATCCAAAGTGCACCACACAACTGTATAAGCATTAAATATAAATAATTAATGCTTACACAGTCTGTCAACCCATCGATTGACATACAACTAAACAATCAGGATTAGTGTACGTCAAATATCATCCCAATACCCATGTGGGGTTTCAAATCAACAAACACAGATTTTTGTTTGTGCAGTTGGGCGATGTGTAAAATTTATCGTTCCAATCAATGTCAGTCAAATGGGTGTACAAAAACAAATCGTTCGATTTGTTTATAAATATTTATTTTATATACACGTTAAAAATTATATTTTTAACTATAAAATATTTTATTCATTCCACTTCACACAATCAACTTTCACAACACATCAATTAAACAAACAAGTCATCCATGGCCTATAGACAACGAGTGTCGGGTGCTGCTAAGCACCGTCTGCATCCTAGTATATATTTCAAACTAGAAATTAAAATAAAAGCGAGGAGTTCTCACCTTTGGGATCCACTCCGCCGTTTCATTTTTTCATTTCTGCATTTCAGAATAGCTAGGTTTGGCCCGATATTCAATGCATTCTTTTCTACGCTATTCATATTAAAAATCACATTTTTAATATGATGTTTATATTTTAAAAATCACATTTTTTTCATTCCCTTTCACTATAAAAATTATATTCTCATAATTCTCCTTATATAATAAAAATCATATTTTTGTTTGAACGCTATCCATATAAAAATAATATTTTTATATTATCTATTATATAAAAATCCCTTTTCGATAACACTGTCATATATAAAAATCGATCTTTTCCAATGTAAAAATCAAATCTTTTTAATGTTAAAAATCAAAATTTTCTATTGTTAAAAATCATATCTTTTTATTTATAAAAATCTGATCTTTACTAGTTATAAAAATCTAATTTATACTTCGCCTTCTATATGATAAAAATCGAATTTTCCGTATATAAAGATAGAGTCTTTCCTTGTAAAAAAAGATATAATCTTTTTCATTTAAAATAAAAATAAAAATCTTGTCTTTTTCAATTTAAAAATCAAATCTTTACGTTATTAAAATTTAAATCTTTCTATATTAAATATGATATCTTTTCTATAATTAATAATCAGTTTTTTTTCTATAATTTAAAAATCAGTTTTTTTCTATAATTTAAAAATCAAGGAAGGCTAAAAAATTACAGTGAATGGGAGGAGAAAGGAAATCGCAGGAGGGGATGAAGGGTGGTCGACGGCGTCGGTCTTGGGAGGTGGTGGCGCTAGTAAGGTGACGATGGGTCTGACCATTGGTGGCAGTGCGGTTTTTCGCAAATTGGGTAGGAAGATAGAGAAGAGAGAGAGAGAGAGGGAAGGAGGGGAGGGCGGATCGACGGCGCTGGCAGGGGGAGGGGTCGCGGTGGCTGCGATGTTGAAGGGAAGGGTGGAGGCGCGATGTCGAGCTCCCCTTTCTAATTTTCACGATGGGGTTTTTTTCGGTAGGAGGAAATAACAGGGAGGGTATAGAGAAAAAGGGTTTGTTTGTTTGTTTTTTATATAAATTATTTTATATTATATTTTATTACATCAATGGTTGACTTTTTATTCGAACCCCAAATCGAGCCCACCGCCTATCATCCCTAGCTAATTACCCCCATTCCAAACACAATGGGATATGTCACGTAGGCCAATTCGATCGTTTCGATCTGTTTCCGTCAAAATCAAAATATAAATCTATATTGAATTTGAACGCATATTTGAATTTACCGCGGCCATATACGGACTCTAAAAATTCCCGAGAAATATTTTCTAGCTTCTTATTGACTATACGGTTCTAACAAAACTAATTTCGTTGAATTCTGAGACCGTTTGAAAAATGGTCATTTTCCAGTCGATTAAATTTGACTGAAACTGACAAAATACGTTTTACTTCGCCGCGCTCACATATTGATTCAGAAAATTATGAATTTTTGAATCTAGCAATAATTAGACATCGCGGATCCAACAAAAGTGGTTTTGTCGAAAACAGAGGTCATTTGCAAAATTTCCATTTTTAAGGGCTCAAAATTCCATAGCGACTATTCTGAATTTTCAATTGGACATATCTCTTTATTCCCGCAATGAAATTTCAATTTTTTGGATTCGTTGGAAAGATATTTTCAATTAGATTCAAATATTTTGGTTTCGCTAAAATCCAGTTTATTTCGAATCCTGTACATTCATTTGAAATTTGAAATCGAATTTTCAAACTACCGCACCATTTTCAATTCCTTTTATAATTAAAAATAAATATTTATATTCTAACGCTGATTTAAATAAATATATATGTTCTATTTCTATTCAAAATAAATTTCTCGTCGTCATTTTTAAAATAAATCATTTTGAATATTCAAAATTCAATAAAATCGCCAAAATAAAAATTTTAAATTAGCTCAGATTCCCGGGTTGTTACATAGGATGTTACTTATCCTATCTCTGATGAATTCTTTCATAAAGTTCTAATGTAACAACCCGCATTCTACGTATCTAGGATCGTAGAATATTTATTTCTTTTTCGTATGAAGTCGTATGGTCGTTTAACTTTGGGAGACAACTATTGGGTCATTTCCCATGTTCATGATTTTTGCCGATTTTTAAATGACCATTTTGCCCCTAACCGATATTGTTTTGGCCATAACTTTTGATTGGAAAGGAATTTTGACTTGAAATCACTTCCATTAGATTCGTTTGATGGTTTACCTTTCCGTAGAGTGGTCACATTAGCCAAACGGACTCACGTTTGGGAGATATGGCTGAAACAAGTTTTAGATAGTGAAAAACTGCTTAATTGGGCTTAACCGGGTGATTAACAGCTAGGCCCAAAGGAGAATTTTGGGATTAGGGTTTTGAAAGGGCTGGAAGGGTTTGGAAAATCATTTCATTTCAGTTTTCTCAACCGCGACAAACCTTCCTTAAGCTCTAGCAATGGCCTCCATCTTCTAAAACACTCCAAAACACCTTCTTGTCATCTCTAATCACATATTAGCCTAATCTACATCAAATCAAGGCGGATTAGTATAAGGATTGGGATAGAGCTACTGGAACACATAGATATTGGATCCAAATCAGAGATTATTTCAGATCTATAGTTTACTTTGTGGCAAAGGTGAGTGATTTGCTTTGTTTTTCACTAATTATGGTTAATTAGGGGTGATTAGTGAAAATTAGCAAAACTATGCATAATTAAATTCTGGAAAAATTTGTAAAATTCTTAAATGTCATTTTATGCCTCTGATGAGAATTTGGGTTGATTTCGACTAATTTTGCTAATCTCGGAATTTAGGGGATTAAGGAGTGATTAGTGATAATTAGCGAAATTATGCATCATAAAAATCTGGAAAAATATTTAGAAATTCCAAAATATTATTTTAGGCCTCTGATAGAAAATTGGGTTAATTTGGTTAAGTTTTGCTAATCCTATCATTAGTTATGCTTAAACATGATTAAGGGGAAAACCTAGGTTTTGGGATCCATATTGTTATGATTAAATTGTTGTTTTGGTGTTACGGTTGATTATACATGTTGCTACTACTGTTTTGTATGACCTATGATTGCATTATAAAGTTAGAATGGTTGAAAACGCCGTCGAGAGGCGAAAATAGCTTGCTGAAATGGTGCAGGTTTTCTTTGGGTTGAGTTAGACCGACCAGCGGAAGGTTTTGACCGACCGACCCGAATAGAAGGAGGACATCACGACCGACCCTGTATGAAGTGTTCGACCGACTAGGGAGACCGACCAGGCTGGGCAAGACCAACCACTATGCGATGTTCGACCGACCCCATACGATGATGAAGTACGACCGACCAGGGATGGTGAAGTACGACCGACCAGGAATGGTGAAGTGTTCGACCGACCAGGGTGGGCAATACCGACCGACCAGGGTAGAGATGATGAAAACCGACCAGAATGAAAGGTGCTTGACCGACCGACCCGAACATGAGGAAACCAAAACCCGAGATACAAAGGTAGTCCAAGTGGAAGTTAGAGCTCAGGATCCAGTTGGGAACCAATGAGTTCACTTCATGATTGGGCTTTGCTGCGGGACGTGTGCAAAGGGGTTGTCGGTATTCATAACTTTGGTTCACCACTGAGAGATGGATAGTGGGCTTGTAGTGATAGTTGTACGGGATTGGATTCCGTCATGGCCCAAAGGATTAGGTGAACAAGGTAGCGGGTATCGTATGCTTTACGCACTGAGTGGGAGATGTGAGGATGGTTGCTATGCTTGATTGTTTGCCATCATTGTGACATGCACACCCCCACCCCGTATTATTCACACCATGTGTTAGTGGCACCTTAGAGTATTGTATAGTAAGTAGTGCTAACTCTTTGGTTGCAGGTCCAGGTTCAGGTATGATTGGATTATACCTGTTATTGTTCTGTTTTGTTGCTTATCGCTCATACCAGACTTTTATCTGACCCAGAGTTTTATGTCTCTTCTTATTACTCTGGGTGCTCACACGAGCAGACTAGAGACAGGTTAGCTGGTTGTGCACGAGTAGCTGTCCGGAGACGAGCAGGAGGCTTGCACGTATTATCTCCTATTATTCTCCCTGTGTCGTTGGTGGTCACTACTTGGGCATTAGTAGTGTACCTCCCTTATCTTGCTTTTGCTTTTAGAGATAGTTTGAAAAGATGTAATCATTAAATGATGTGGAACATAAGATGTATTTGGATTTTCCGCTGCTATGATAGTTGTTTTTAGCTTATGTACTGTCTCGCCTGTTTGTGTCAAGTATATGTTATGATTATATTTTATTCCATGTGCTGTGAGACATATTACAGGTTCTTTGTTGGTTCTTCGTCTTCTTTCTTTTCTTCTGACGACCGTTCCATGCTAACTGGACATGTGTACAACGCACTTTTGGAGTAAATGTCGGTTGGTGCGGGGCGGGCCGTCACAATTGGTATCAGAGCTCTAGGTTGCGTAGTTAACCTGGGGAAAGACACTAGGGAGAGATAGTATGTATAGAGAGTGCGCATTTATGATTACTTTGGTTTTCAAAAGATATATATATATATACACTATTAGTATAGCAAAGGATGAAGTTGCACTGCACTAGCACCTCTATGGAGATGGTTAATCGTTTTCTCTTTGCACATTGAACGATGAGCCGATACGTAAGGGGTACAAGTAGAGGAGCCAATAATGGGAATGCTCCTGACATGAGGACGATGTTCACTGACCTCATGAGAGAGATGCTTAGAGATGTTCAGAGGGCAGCTCCCAATGCTGGTAATGGTGGTGGTCCAGTAGTGCAGGCGCCTAGGGCCGATTTCGCCAAGCTGAATAAGGATTATACTAGTCTTGGTGGGAAGCCGTTCCACGGAACGTAGTCGGCCACGAATGTTCAGGATTGGTTGGATAGATGTGATCGTATCTTCGATGACTTGGGTATCGATGATGCGATGAAGAGAAGGCTAGTGTCTCATCAGCTGCAAGGGCGAGCGATGAATTGGTGGAATGCTATTAAGACAGCCACTCCAGAGGATCAGGTTACTTGGGATCAGTTTAAGGCTCGCTTTAGCGACAAGTTTATCCCAGCTGCTCAGAAGTCGGAATTGTTTAGGAAGTTCTTGGAGCTTAAGCAGAGTGGTAGTGCAGTCTCGGAGTATATTGTTGAGTTCGACACATTGTCAAAGTACGGGTTATCCCTTATCGATACTCCTGAGAAGAAGAATGAGAAGTTCATTACTGGTTTGGATGGATACTTGGGGGAAAAGCTTATTAACCACATCGATGAGACGTTTGAATCGATTGTGGGGAAAGCATTAAGGTCAGAGAGTCTTTACACTACGCCAAAGACTGAGGTTTCTATTGCATCTGCAGAGGAGCGAAAGCTGCAAGCAGGCGGTGGAGGCAAGAATAATTCCCAGAATAAAAGGAAACAAGACCAAACCGTGGATGGTCAGAATAAGAGAAGTAAGAAAGATGGCGAGTGCTTTAGCTGTGGCAAGAAGGGCCACTATGCCAGAGATTGTCGGGAAAAGCCTGGGAAAAGGAAGTGCTTTAATTGTGGCCAAGCGGGACATCACAAGAATGAATGTCCACAACCTCATAGGGAGAAGCAGATCGTGAAAGAATATGCTATCAACGTTGTTCCTTCTTCGTCGAATTCCCCAACTGTGGCGCAGAAGGAAAAAGGTGTCATTATTCGAGGTATGCTTTCTATTTAAGATGTTTTGATCGGGTTTTGTTTGACAAACCTGAGTTAGTCGATAGACCTTTAGTAGTGACGAACCCGATTGGTGGTTCGACTAGCCTCTGTATGATTTACCGTAACGTGGTCTTATCGAGTCATGGTTGTAAGTTTGTTTTTATTACTTTGTTTTGGGCTTTACTGGGTTTAGCATTATTTGGGGAGTCGATCTACTCTAAAGGAATAGGGTGGTATTAGGTACCTACCTAGTGATGGCGATAATAATTGGAGTCAGGGAAGCCGAGAGGTTATCGTTGTAATAAGTTCTAGTTGTCTCTGGGAGGCAAATGAGTGCTCCAGTGCTTAGTTGTTTTGCTAGTATCACTTCACGTGGATTGTCCGAATTCGGAGGAGATGTTCCTTGGGTGCTTGTCTGATATTGGTTTAGGCCTTTGGGGCTTGTGCTTGGGGAATGTCAAGTTCGACTAGGATGGTTTGCGTGAGAGATAAGTAGTTGTTGTGTTTTTCATTGGATGATATCTTGGTTTACTCGAGGAGTAATGGGCAGCTGTGACAGGATAAGACTATTCAGTGGTATGGACTGCCCCGAGTTAAACTCGATAGGATTATGAGATGACTCGAGTGGGACTCGAGAAAGATGCAAAGTAATGGATTGTTTAGGACCTTATGTTGATGTTCTTTTTGAAGAAATAGGATGTATTCATCGATCATGGAAGATGCAACGAAGATTAGGATGATTCAAGTTGGACTTGAACTCATAAAAGAAAATGGGTGTTCGTTGATCTTGGAGATGCAACAAATGGGGAGATGACTCACGTTGGACTAGGGTCCGTAGGTAATGGATACTCAAGACTGGGTCTGAGTTTATGGGTAATAGATTGACTCGAGTTGGACTCGAGAAGGCTGCAAGGAATTGGATTGGCTCGAGTTGGACTCGAGAGGGCAGCAAGATAATGGATAGACTTGGGTGGGACTCAAGTGTTTCAGGCGGACTAAAAGCAGGGGTATCTGGGGACGCCCACTTACCTTGGATCCGTTGGACGTGATCTAGTTATCCTTGGAGGATAAACGTACGTTGGACGTACGGTAGTCTGTTTGAAGGTAGAGTTTCCATTAGTTATTGATGTTGGTTGGACCAGAAATATAGGTATTTATGTATTCATGGCTTTAACAGGTGATAGATAGGATTTGTTTGATGGATGCTATGGTTGTTGTGTTTGTTCTTACCTTTCTTCTCTTGAGTATCACCTGTAGGATCCTGTTGAATGGAAATAGGGTAAGTTCGTTGATCATGGTGATATACAGAGTGTAAGATACTTTATGTTAGACTTGAAGTATGTTGGGCATTGTGGAACGTCCGTTGTCTTGGAGATTCAACGGATATAGGAGTTTTAGTTGGACTTGGACTCATAGGTAGAGTACCTAGATTCATTGGATGAGTCTAGTTCACCTTTGGAAGGTGAATGTACGTTGGACGTACAATACAGATGTAGGTAGAGTACCTAGATTCATTGGATGAGTCTAGTTCACCTTTGGAAGGTGAATGTACGTTAGACGTACAGTATGGATATGGGTAGGCTACCTGGGTTCATTGGATGAATCTAGTTCACCTTTAGAAGGTGAATGTACGTTAGACGTACAGTGCAGATGTTGGTGTAGTGCCTAGGGTCATTGGATGGGTCTAGTCTGCCTCTAGGAAGTGAATGTACGTTGGACTTGCAATAAGAATGTAAGGACTCAAGTTGGACTTGAAAGGACATTTGGAATGTAGTTGAAAATTTGGCATATAGGTTTGGATTACCTAAGAAATGACAGTATAGACGAATGCCATAGTATCGGACTGGGTGCGATAGCTGATGCATTGAGTAAGAGACGTGCCAGTTTAGAGGCTATTTTTCTGTAATGGAAGCAACTAGAGTATATCACGGGATATGACTTCAAACCTAAGTGTGAATTGGATTCAGAAACGCTAGTAAGCTTGACGATTAGATCGATCTTGATTAAGTGGATCGGTTCCAGTTAGAGGGACGATCCCAACCTATTAGAAGTTACCTCTGGGGTAGAGATGGGAATCGATGGTGAGAGAACGACTGTACTTGGGAAGTAGAGAATGACATAAGAAAGTCGTATCCAAAGCTCTTTGCCTGGTAAGGTTTTAGCGGCGATGATTATTCCCTTATTAGTAAACCGCATGTTAGGGCAGAATGGTTCTGTTTGTTTTGCATGTTTGATTGTTGCATATGGTTGGTAAGCATGCGGGATCCTTTGTATGTTTTGGGTTAAGGAATTTCGAGGACGAAATTTCTTAAGGGGGGAGAATGTAACAACCCGCATTCTACGTATCTAGGATCATAGAATATTTATTTCTTTTTCGTATGAAGTCGTATGGTCATGTAACTTTGGGAGACAACTATTGGGGTCATTTCCCATGTTCATGATTTTTGCCGATTTTTAAATGACCATTTTGCCCCTAACCGATATTGTTTTGGCCATAACTTTTGATTGGAAAGGAATTTTGACCCGAAACCACTTCCATTAGATTTGTTTTATGGCTTACCTATCCGTAGAGTGGTCCCAATAGCCAAATGGACTCACCGTTTGGGAGATATGGCTGAAACAAGTTTCAGATAGTGAAAAACTGCTTAATTGGGCTTAACCGGATGATTAACAGCTAGGCCCAAAGGGGAATTTCGGGATTAGGGTTATGAGAGGGCTGGAAGGGTTAGGAAAATCATTTCATTTCAGTTTTCTCAGCCGCCACAAACCTTCCTTAAGCTCTAGCAATGGCCTCCATCTTCTAAAACACTCCAAAACACCTTTTTGTCATCTCTAATCACATATTAGCCTAATCTACATCAAATCAAGGCGGATTAGCATAAGGATTGGGATAGAGCTGCTGGAACACAGAGAGATTGGATCCAAATCAGAGATTATTTCAGATCTATAGTTTACTTTGTGGCAAAGGTGAGTGATTTGCTTTGTTTTTCACTAATTATGGCTAATTAGGGGTGATTAGTGAAAATTAGCAAAACTATGTGTAATTAAATTCTGGAAAAATTTGTAAAATTCTTAAATGTCATTTTATGCCTCTGATGAGAATTTGGGTTGATTTCGACTAATTTTGCTAATCCTGGAATTTAGGGGATTAAGCAGTGATTAGTGATAATTAGCGAAATTATGCATCATAAAAATCTGGAAAAATATTTAGAAATTCCAAAATATTATTTTAGGCCTCTGATAGAAAATTGGGTTAATTTGGTTAAGTTTTGCTAATCCTATCATTAGTTATGCTTAAACATGATTAAGGGGAAAACATGGGTTTTGGGTACATTTGATCCATATTGTTATGATTAAATTGTTATTTTGGTGTTTATGGTTGATTATACGTGTTGCTACTACTGTTTGGTATGACCTATGATTGCGTTATAAAGTTAGAATGGTTGAAAACGCCGTCGAGAGGCGAAAATAGCTTGCTGAAATGGTGCAGGTTTTCTTTGGGTCGAGTTAGACCGACCAGGGGAAGGTTTTGACCGACCGACCCGAATAGAAGGAGGACATCACGACCGACCCTGTATGAAGTGTTCGACCGATTAGGGAGACCGACCAGGCTGGGCAAGACCGACCACTATGCGATGTTCGACTGACCCCATACGATGATGAAGTACGACCGACCAGGGATGGTGAAGTACGACCGACCAGGAATGGTGAAGTGTTCGACCGACCAGGGTGGGCAATACCGACCGACCAGGGTAGAGATGGTGAAAACCGACCAGAATGAAAGGTGCTTGACCGACCGACCCGAGAAGGAGGAATCCAAAACCCGAGATACAAAGGTAGTCCAAGTGGAAGTTAGAGCTCAGGATCCAGTTGGGAAAAAATGAGTTCACTTCATGATAGGGCTTTGCTGCGGGACGTGTGCAAAGGGGTTGTCAGTATTCATGACTTTGGTTCACTACTGAGTGATGGATAGCGGGCTTGTAGTGATAGTTGTACGGGATTGGATTCCGCCATGGCCCAAAGGATTAGGTGACCAAGGTAGTGGGTATCGTATGCTTTACGCACTGAGTGAGAGATGTGAGGATGGTTGCTATGCTTGATTGTTTGCATTCACTATGACATGCACACCCCACCCCGTATTATTCACACCATGTGTTAGTGGCACTTTAGAGTATTGTATAGTATGTAGTGCTAACTCTTTGGTTGCAGGTCCAGGTTCAGGTATGATTGGATTATACCTGTTATTGTTCTGTTTTGTTGCTTATCGCTCATACCAGACTTTTGTCTGACCCAGAGTTTTATGTCTCTTCTTATTACTCTGGGTGCTCACACGAGCAGACTAGAGACAGGTTAGCTGGTTGTGCACGAGTAGCTGTCCGGAGACGAGCAGGAGGCTTGCACGTATTATCTCCTATTATTCTCCCTGTGTCGTTGGTGGTCACTACTTGGGCATTAGTAGTGTACCTCCCTTATCTTGCTTTTGCTTTTAGAGACAGTTTGAAAAGTTGTAATAATTAAATGATGTGGAACATAAGCTGTATTTGGATTTTCCGCTGCTATGATAGTTGTTTTCAGCTTATGTACTGTCTCTCCTGTTTGTGTCAAGTATATGTTATGATTATATTTTATTCCATGCGTTGTGAGACATATTACAGGTTCCTTGTTGATTCTTCGTCTTCTTTCTTTTCTTCTAACGATCGTTCCGTGCTAACTGGACATGTGTACACCACACTTTTGGAGTAAATGTCGGTTGGTGCGGGGCGGGCCGTCACATTCTAATGTGTCTTGTTCTCTGAGCTTTGTAAACCAAAGCTCGGATACTAAGCTATCACGGCCTAAAATCCCCGACTGGCCTAGGCCGAACGAGAACGCGGATTGTTTGAGAACACGATGCATCGGAATACCGAGCAATATAATTTTTCATTGCGATTAAAACAACTTACATCAAAGTACAAGAATATTAGAGTGGGAATAAATAATATACGTAGCGGAAATACAATCATCCGAGAATAAAATACATAGCAGCGGAAATAAAAATGTATAAATACAATGCACAGTGGAAATACATCAACTAACACAACTAAAAGAAATACACAGATACAAAGCTTTCCGAATATAGCTCCAGCTATAAACCAAGATCCTGTTAAAAAGAAATCTGTAAAACCAAAACTACTAGCTACCCGTGTGGAAAATATGGGCACCCAGAGTTTAGGAAAAAACAATAAACTCCAGGTCAGTCATGGAACTAGTATGAGAAATTCTAACAGTTAAAATTAACTTATACGAAATAAGGCATATCATGGGACCACACCGTATAACACGGAATGGATTTACTCCACTAGACTGCCAGTGCACAAACAACTACCATAAATAATAAACATATGGATCTATAATGCAACAGATAACATGCAATTCCTCAATCTGCCCATTTAGGCTAAATTTCCAAACTTAGATTTCAAAATCTAATTCACTTTACAAAAATCATTTCTTTGGATTTTATTTCCCAATTTCTTATTTCAAATCATTTGAAATATATATCAAGATTTTATATCAAAGTAGATTTCACTTCAGGATCTCAAACCAAAATCTTTGTAAATATAAATTGAAAAATATCACAATGCATACAAAAAGTATGCAACAAAACATCGGGAGGTTTCTTCCGTCAACAATGCAAAGGACACATACCTTCTCTTTTGATATATATATATATATATATATATATATATATATATACATACACACATACATACGCGCGCACACACACACACACACACACACACACACACATATATATATATGTTGCACCCTATAGAAATAGGAGTGCAAAGACCACTAAACAATTCTTAATGTCCTAGGTCCCACCCATACTTTTAGCCCTCATGGTTACCCGAATCTTTAGCCACATACTAAATCATTTTATATCCCGAAGTGGAAAAATCATTAACACCGATAATCATAAGTATAATCAAATCCATATACATTTCCATTTCCAAATCATTTCTATATCACCGGGTTCAGCCCTTGAAATCTTTTCTATTTTATAAAACAATTTTATAAAACATTCCCTGTCCAAAATTGGGAATATGCTTTTCTTTTCACTTAAGAAAATCTCGCTTCAAAATCATTCATTAAATTTGAAATGAACCAAACAACATCTCTAAACACCTCATAGTCAAATCATGAAATTAATCACTAGGTGTTAGCATACAAATATTTCTACCTAACCCAATGCTAAATGTAAAAGCATATTTCGGTAACAAACTGGTCGAGCACAATCCAAACAATCAATCAATTAGCATTTATGAATATCAACGACTAAGTATATTTGGTTCTAACACATCTTATGTTTTGGTAAATTAATTACCATTTTTCATTCCAAATCTAATTAAAGATTTGTTAAAACTCTTCTTAGTTTTAATCTCTAAAATTCACTATTTAATGATTATTCAATTCTAGAAAATTAATCATGTCTTACGACAATTACAAAATCCAATTTGATATCAAATACAAGACTCGGAATAGAAATTGTATCGACTTATATTCAATATCAAATTCTGTAACCAATAGATATCGTATTGGGAATAACGATATCGATATCTTCCAAATTCCACAAAACAACATTTGTATAATCATGGAATCCAATATTGAAATATCCGAAGATTAATTCCGTTCAAATTCTTTTCAATTTATATGTTGGAAAACTTTCGTTATATTATACCCATTTCAATCCAATACATTATTTAAAACGTTGGATCATTTGTTACTGAAAACGTCATCTGATCTTAGTCGAATATCAAACATTCCTTTTGGTTCTTCCTGCCCCTCGCCTAATGGTATAATTTCCAGTTAGATCTCACCGATGGTACTAGACTGTACTATGAGGAATCATCGCATATTCCTTTTTAGTTCTTTATTCTGGTTATTAACTAGTTCATTCAGATAAATATTATTATCTTTCTAAAATTTGGAATATTTAATCCAAAATCTTTTTAAATCATTTATTATGATTTAACACAATTCATCCATATTTTTAATAATTTTAATATGCAATTTCAGTTGATTTCCATTTATGGTCATCGAACTGCATTTACAACGACCATTTCAAAACTTGATTTTGACTTATCTTGAAATATAACCATTGTATTACAAATATTTTGTTTTTGTTTGAAAGCTCTTTTAATTAAGAATCCAACGTTTTTAGTTTCGGGAGAATCCGATGGCTAGATCTCTCATTACATCAGTTCGAAGTTAACTGTTGAAATTCGTGAACTATCGCTGCGCGACTCGTCCTATTCAAACCAAATTCGATTTATGAATAAAATCGAATATAATTCCAATATGTTTATTAATTATATATAATACATCAATCAATCAAGTATAACATCCAATTCACATATCGTGGTATATACCTTATAAGCATTAAAATATTAACGCTTATATGGGTTCGTCAATCAATAGATTAACCACAATATCAATCATCAAAAATCAATATATATTCAAAACAATAATATCATTCAATATCAATGGTGATCATACCTAATACCGATAACTAGTTAAATTTTCTTAAACAGTAACTATTTACTGTTCAAATCAATTTCATAACAACGATATATAACTCAAATAATTCACCAACATTATTAAACAATTAGCTAACCTAGAGCTAATTAACTAACATCGATATATAATAGTTAAGTTGTTTAATCCCTTTAAATACGTGACTTTTGGTTTTTCACCTCGATTGGTTAGAAATCGTTAAATAACGATTATCGTTCGACATATCTGATCACATTTAATTTCGTTATACATTGTAATGTGCTCCAAATCAATCCAAACCAGTTTTGTTGTGTAGATCTTGTCAAGACAGTTCTAAGGAATCTTGTTTCGTTCCATTCTGTTTTGGTTTGAACAAGATATGGTATTTTAAACGCTAATGACATCGTTAAGATAATTAAATAATTAATTTAATTAAAATTCTCCGAACCCTTTCTTTAATCTTTTTAATCGTTATTAACTGGAAAACGTCCGAACCTGTTGTTCGACTTCAAAACAACCATGTCGCACCTTCCTCGAGCCGTCAGTTGATGACCGGAAGTGCACACGGCAAAGGGCGTCACCGCCTCACCCACCGCCATGAGCGCGGTCGAACTCGGCCCTCCAATCCAGACTTGAAAACCAGTTCGAATGCTAACTCTTCAAGGCCAACAATTGAGCAATCCAGTTCACAAAATTCCACCACAACTGTTTAGAACATAGATCTCACGTAGATCTTTGAGTTTCATGTTTTATGTTTTCGAAATTGTTGCATGGGTTTTGTGAAAATTAGAGAAACATTCGAGCGAAAATGGTCATCGATTCATAAATGACGGCGACCCTGAGAAATGAATTAGGGTTTTGCAATATATATATATATATATATATGTTATTTTCATTAATATTTAATTCGTGAATTACTTGTTTAACGATTCTAACTCCAAAACAAATCCCAACGACCTTCGTCCCTAGCCAAATACCCCCATTTCGGACGCAATGGGATATGTTTCATAAGCTTATTCAAATTTTTTGACCAGATTTTATCAAAATTAAAATATAAATCAAATTAACGTTCAATATTTATTTTCGACATGCATTTTAATTTGCCACGACCACATACTGACTCCAAATATTATGAATTTTGGAATCTAGCTATGCTTTACATTTACGGTTCTAAAAAAAATTAATTTCTTCGAATTTGGAGACCGTGTGAAAAATGTCTTTTAACTAGCTTATTAAATTTACAAATGAAATTCAATGGGCATTTAAATTTGCTGTGTTTACGTACTAATTCAAATTGACTTGAAATTTTAAACCTTCTAATAATTTGACGTTCCAGATCCAACAAAATTGGTTTTGTAGAAAACCGAAGTCGTTTGCAAAATGGCTATGTTTAAGGCCATATATAATACTAAAATATTAATAAATTCCATAGCGACTATTTTAAATTTTAATCTGGTGGTAACTTACAATTTTTAATATGAAATCTTAAATTTTCACATTCATCGAAAAGATATTATTAAATAGATTTTAACGTTTCTTATTTTACTGAAAATTGATTTATATTGCATTATGTATATTCAATTGAAATTTAAAACTAAATTTTCAAACTACCGCAATGCTATGCGTTCATTTTATAATTATATTATAAATTTTACGTTCAAACTCGTTTTAAATAAACTATAAGTCGTTTATTATCAAAATAAATCGTTTAAGATACTTAATTTTTATTAAAATCAATTAAAAATAAATTTTAAATTGGTTCCAGAAATCAGGGTTGTTACAATCTCTTCGATTTAAAACTTTTCATTCCCGAAAAGGAAGATAGAACTGAAGGTTGTTTACTTAACCAACTCAGCCTTCATTTGACTCAAGCTCTTCAACTTTTCAGTTTCTAAGAATTTTCCGATTTCTCAAAATTTAGCTAATGCCTTACATTTCCTAAAAATTTCGCCATAACCTCCTTTGTACGGGTTGATCGGTAGAACTACAGCTGCCTCTCTGGGCCCTTACCAATCAAAAATAAAATAAAAAAGACAAGCAGCTTGCCAATCGGCTCATAAAATCATCAAACCCAATCAATACAATACGTACCCTCTTGTCGGGCATAAAGTTTTATTCCTCTTCTTAGCCTTGATGCAACAACATGTTCACACACATACACACTTACATACATACATACATACATACATACATACATATATATATATATATATAAGCATGTATATCCAATTCCAACTAAATTTCAGTTTATCATTAAATTAAATTTGATTTGGCTTAATTTAACCCTTCATTATGTTATTGGTTTTAATATCCCAATATTTTATTAGTTAAACTAATAATCACACTTCACAACTAACAATCAATTAGTTGATTAGCTTTTCAAATATATAACTCTTATATACTTAAAATCATATTTTCAATGCCAAATCACAAACAATAAATTCTAAGTTTTTGGTTCTCACACCAGTCAATTGGAATCATATAGACATCCAACCTTCGAAACTCAAACATAAACACTGATGATGCTAGCAATCATCAGAATCATCTCGGGGCGACTAGAGTATGATTCTATATCTATCCAGTATATTTGAGACTTCGTTTACGTTTGCAAGGCGTATATGCAAAATCTTCTTATACTCGATAGTCCAAATCAATATAAAACAAAATACTCAAATGCGTACCATAAAATATAATTTTCAAAACTAAATTCGTTTTTATAAATAACTGTAACAACCCGGAAAATCGGGGCCAATTTAAAATTTTTATTTTAAATAATTTGGTTGAAAAATGTGCCAGAATTTAAAATTTTCAATTTTAAATAAAATTAAAGCCAGTGGAAAAAGTCAATTTTCAAACGACCTCCGTTTTCGATGAAACCACTTTGGTTGGAACCGGAATGTCGAATTATTGCTAGATTTCAATTTGTAGAATTTTCCGAGTTAATATGTGAGCGTGGCGGAAGTATATGTGTTTTGTTCAATTAAGTCAAATTTAATCAACTGAAAAATAGCCATTTTTCAAACGATCTCATAATTCGATGAAATAAATTTTGTTAGGACCGTATCGGCACAACGAAGCCAAAAATATTTTTTCTAGATTTTTCTGAGTTCGTATGTGGCCGTGGTGAATTTATTTCTGCGAACGAATTAAATAAATAAAGGATTTAAATATTAATTTAAAGAATACAGGCCACAGACAGCCGTTTGGGCTGACGATACCTAGCCCATTGCGTCCGGAAGGGGCCCGATTGGCTAGGGGCACCTTCAGTTGGACTGGATTTAGTTTAATTTAAAAGATATGGATTTAAATGTAAAATTACATTGGAAAATATATAAATAATGGAAAAAATCCCTAAACCCTAGTTACTATTCACTTCCTCCTACAGCCGCCACCCTCCTACCAATGGCCGAAACTTCCCCTGCTAATTCCTCTCTCCTCTTCCCGAATTAAACCCCATACTTCACACCACTCCGAAGCCCCTTTCTTCCAAGGGTTCACTACGGGGGATCCTGAGGCATTTGCTAGAGTGTCTCGAATCGGAGAGGAGCTTGCCCCTAGCCTCGACTCATGATGGAAACCAATTCTCCAATACGACATTACGATTTTAGTTGTATACTTATATACGGCGGCATAATATATGGTACCTATGTCGTCTAGGATTAATACATTTATATTGAAATGATTTATGAAAACATATGCACACTAGTAGTATTACGTTTGACGTATTTATCATCTTTTGATCGTTATAAGGAAAAACCCTTTCCTTTGGTGTGCATTGCATTGTGTGATGGGACTTGGGTCTTATAACGATCTCATTTTTTTTAAATGCATAGCGTTATTTAAACGACTTACTTAATTATGCACTGGCAATCCAATGGAGTAAACCCGTTCCGCCTTAGCGGCGTGGTCCTGTGATTCGACATCTGATTAGTTAGTATAGAAAGATTTCTCATACCAGTCCCACGACTGACTCGAATTTTGTTTCACTTTGCAAATTCGGGTGCCCTCTTTCCACACGGGCAGCCAATTGACAGGTTGTTATTTTGCTTCCTTGGAGTTGCTAATCTTGGAGCTTGCTTATGTGCTTTGGTGTTGCTGCTTATCGAGGTGCTTCGCTGGACTATGCAGACCCTCATCTTTATCTTTGTTTCTGCTTAGACTTTGAGACATTCCGATCGTATTCCATTTCATTTCAAACTGTACTTTTAACATTATGTACTTGTTTCCTTTTGTTGGGATTTTGATGTAATAAGTAGGACTCTGTGACTGGGATTCTGTGTTATGATAACATCCATATTCCGCTGCTATGTTTATGTTGTTGTTTAATAGATTCCTATATTTATGTTGTTATCTGTGTTATGTGTTGCTATATTTATGTTGTATCCCAATGATCATCTCAGCTTTCGTTCTACGAAGGTTTGGGGTTATCACAATAACACTCTTCAAACTCATTCTAGGACGCTACCGATCCCATCTCTAATGTCCTATTCTTATATGATGTTACTAATCCTATCTCTGATGAATTCTTTCATCTGGTTCTAACATGTCTTATTCACTGTGCTTTGTAAACCAAAGCTCTGATACCAAGCTATCACGACTCAAAATCCCCGACCAGCCTAGACCAAATGAGAACGCGAATTGTTTGAGAACACGACACATCGAAACACAGAACAACAGAATTTTTCATTGCAATTACAACAAATTACATCAGAGTACAAGAAAATCAAAGCAGGAATAAATAATATACATAGTGGAAATACAATTATTCGATAATAAAATAAATAGCAGCAGAAATAAAAATGTATAAATCCAATGCACAGTGGAAATATATCAACTAACAAAACTGAAAGAAATACACGGATACAAAGCTTTCTTAATATAGCTCCAGCTATAAACCAAGATCCTGTTAAATATAAATTTGTAAAACCAAAACTACTAGCTGCCCGTGTGGAAAATATGGGCACTCAGAGTTTAGGGAAAAACAATAAATTCTAGGTCAGTCATGGGACTGGTATGAGAAACTCTAACAATTATAATTAACTTATACAAAATAAGGCGTATCATAGGACCACACCGTATAACACAGAATGGATTTACTCCACTAGACTGCCAGTGCACAAACAACTACCATAAATAATAAATATATGGATCTACAATGCAGCAGAAGACGTGCAATTCCTCAATCTACCCATTTAGACTAAATTCCCAAAATTATATTTCAAAATTCAATTCACTTTATAGAAATCATTACTTTGGACTTTATTTCCCGATTTCTTATTTCAAATCATTTGAAATACATATCCAGCTTTTATATCAAAGTAGATTTCACTTTAAGGTCTCAAACCAATTTTTTTTGGAAATATGAATTCCACAATATCACAATGTAGAAAAAAAGTATGCAACCAATCATCGGGAGGTTTCTCCCGTCAACATGGCAAAGGGCATGTACCTTCTCTTTCGATATATATGTATACGTGTATATATATATATATATGTATATGTATACATATATGTATAAATAAATATGTATATACATACATATATATATATATATATATATATATGTCTGTGTGTTTGTTTGTATATATATGTTGCACCCTATAAAAATAGGCATGAATTGACCACTGACCAATTCTTAAGGTCCTGAGTCTCGCCTATGCTTTTAGTCCTCACGGTTACCCGAATCTTTAGCCACATACTAAATCATTTTATATCATGAAGTGAAAATTCATTAACCCCAATAATCACAAGTATAATCAAATCCATATAGATTTCTACTTCAAAATCATTTCGAAATCATCGGTTTAGCCCTTGAAATCCTATCTGTTTTATAAAACATATAAAACATTCGCTATCCAAAATTGGGAATATACTTTTCTTTTCACTTAAGAAAATCTCATTTCAAAATCATACACTAAATTTGAAATGAACCAAATGACATCGCTTAACATCTCATAGTTAAATCGTGAAATTAATCACTAGGTGTTAGCATAAAAGTATTTCCACCCAACCCAATGCTTAATGTAGAAGTATATTTCGCTCATAAACTAGTCAAGAATAATCCAAACAATCAATCAACAATAATGAATATCAACAACCAAGTATATTTGGTTCTAACACATCTCATGTTTTGTAAATTTAATTACGATTTATTCATTCCAAATCTAATTAAACATTTATTAAAACTCGTCTTAGTTTTAATCTATAAAATTCATTATTTAATGATTATTCAATTCTAGAAAATTAATCATGTCTTACGACAATTCCGAAATCCAATTTGTTATCAAATACAAGAATCTGAATAGAAATTGTATCGAGTTATATTCAATATCAAATTCTGTAACCAATAGTATCGTATTAGGAATAACGATATCGATATCTTCTTGATTCTACAAAACAACATCCGTATAATCACAGAATTCAATATTGAAATATCCGAAGATTATTTCCATTCTCTAATTTATATGTTGGAAAACTTTGGTTGTATTAAACCCATTTCAATCCAATACATTATTTAAAACATTGGATCATTTTGTTACTGAAAATATCGTCTGATCTTAGTTGAATATCTGATGTTCCTTTCGATTCTTCCCACCCCTCCCCTGACAGAATAATTTCCAGTTAGATTTCATAGGTGGTACTAGACTATACTCTGAGGAATCACATACTCCTTTTTGGTTCTTTATTCTAGTTGTTAACTAGTTCATTCTGATAAATATCTTTTATCTTTCTAAAATTTGGAATATTCAATCCAAAATAAAAACAAATCATTTATTATGATTTAACACAATTTATCCATATTTTAATAATTTTAATATGGTCATTTCAGTCAATTTCCATTTATGGTCATCGAACTGCATTTACAGCGACCATTTCAAAAGTTGATTTTGACTTATCTTGAAATAGTCATTGGATTTCAAATATTTTCTTTTTATTTGAAAGCGCTTTTAATTAAGAATCCAATGTTTTTAGTTTTGAGAGAATCCGATGGTCGGATCTCTTGTTACGTTAGTTCGAAGTTAATGGTTGAAATTCATGAACGGTCGCTCCGCGACTCATCCTATTCAAACCAAATTCGACTTATAAATAAAATCGAATATAATTCCAAACTTTTTATTAATTATATATCATACATTAACAATCAATTATAACACCCAATTCACATATCATGGTATATACCATATAAGCATTAAAATATTAACCCTTATATGGGTTCGTCAATCAATAGATTAACCGCAATATCAATCATAAAAAACCAGTATATGTTCAACACAGTAATATCATTCAGTATTAATGGTGATCATATTTAAAACCGACAACTAATAACTAGTTAAATTTTCTCAAACAGTAATCATTTACTGTTAAAATCAATTTCACAACATCGATACATAACTCAAATAATTCACAAACATTATTTAACAATTAACTAACATATAGTTAATTTTAGTCAAGCCCTTTTTATGTGAATACTTTCTCACTTATATCAATTTTAATTTTTATCGCAATTCTCAGTATTTAACACCATATTAAATTCATATGATCAACCAGTAATGATTATTCAACTCAATCAATTAACTGTTATCTGACATACACAATTTACAATTAACATTTAAGTTGTTCTATCCCTTTAAATATGTGAGTTTTGATTTCTCACCTCGATTGGTTATAAACTGTTGAATAACGATTATCTTTGACATATCTGATCAGGCATTTAATTTTGCTATAAATTGTAATGTGCTCCAAATCAATCCAAATTAGTTCTGTTGTGTTGATCTTGTCGAGACGTTCTAATGAATGTTATTCCATTCTATTTTGATTTGAACAAGATATGGTATTTTAAACGTTAATGACATCATTAAGACAATTAAATAATTAATTTAATTGAAATTCTCTTAACATTTTTCTTTAATCTTCTTTGTAACGACACAGATTTCGCTCGGACCTAATCGATCGCTAAATCGACCAAGATCATTCGAATCCCACATACGCTAACTCTGGGCATACAACACATAAGAACAAATAACAGAAGACTTTTATAAACATCATAATAATGTTACATCAGAGTACAGAATATATCAGAGTACATCAAAAAATTATAATACAGCGGAAGATTAATTTACAATGCAGCGGACTCAATAATCTAACGCAGCGGAAGACTATCAATGCTTTGGACACAGCTTTAAGCTTCGATCCAGAATCCTACTCAATAAATAAGTATCTGCAAAACAAGCCACTCGACTCCCCATGTGGAAAATATGGGCACCCGAGTTTGCAAGTGAAACAAACTACAATCAGTCATGGGACTGATATGAGAAATCTTACCTAATCTATTTAATAATAAGGCTAATCACAGGACCATGCCGCTAACGCGGAACGGATTTACTCCATTGGATTGCCAATGCATAAAATAAGAGGTTCTTTTAAACAATGCAATGCTTTTTAGAAAAATGAAACCATCATAAGACTCAAGTCCCATCACATAACGCAACGCAAACTGGAGGATAGAGTTTTACCTTATAATGGTCAAACATGATTGATACGTATTAAACAAAAATCGTTTGATACTATTATTAGTGTCTAGTCAGTTTAAAACACTTTCAAAGTAAATGTATCAATCCTAGACGACATAGTACCCCATCCTACTATGTCACCATATATAGGTTTACAATCAGATCCGTAATGTCGTATTGGAAATTGGGTTTCCATCATGAGTCGAGGTTAGGAATAATCCTCACCGATTTTGAGACACTCTATCAAATTCCTCAGGACTCGGATGCTGGCGAGCCCTGTTCAGTGGTAGGGCTAGTCCGCAAATACTTTAGTGGATTGGTTATTCCTAAACAATACGTTTCCCGGTCCTATAGGACCTATCACTTGGCCAGTAGCGACCAATATCCAAGGGCCCTCACAATCCATCATCCACAAAAGTGAAAATGTCTAGGCACCATACCATGACACCACTTCTAGGTAGAAAGAAACGCAAGTCCTCCCTACGATCCTCATTCCGTTTTTGACTCATACCGGGGTGTGGGGCTCAGGAAGTAACGCTATACACAAAGCTATGCTAATTAAAGTTGTGCTTTGATCATCAGCCACAAGGCTTTGCTTTTCAACAAAAGCCTTGATCATTTGCATCTTAGCATGCCACATTGATAATCCACGCCATGCAACTAATGTCTATCAATATATAACCTCTAAGCTCGTATATCTTAGAGAAGGGTGTTAAGTAAGAGAATAAATTCTCCGCCACCAAACAGATATATATTTAATAGAAATCAATCAAAACAGAACGAAATCCAATGTCAGACACACATCCATTTACAAGTCCGTTCTGGGTCTGAACGAAACCGGAGACACCTAATTCCTCGTTCCATATGTCCAATACGGAAGAGAGGTTCTCGCATATCCGGACAATCAACAAGTACGTCCGGACAACTACCACTTTAACCCTTTACTATGAGCTACCCAATTCATGGAATCAGTAGTCATCCATTCGATGTGAAGATCGCTGGTCTTCAACCACCGTCTTCAATATCTTCGACTTTAAACCATCGTATAATTATTTGAAATGAGATTTAACTCGACCTTTTCAAATAATTCTCGAATATATATAATTCAATCCATTTCATATAATTAATAATATTTTATAACGATTTATCACTATTTTTATTTATATAAAAATAGCCTATTTAATTCGAACGACGTTTCAGGTCGTTACGTGGCCCTGGCGCTTTTTTTTTCAAATTTGAATTACACATTTTTAGAAATCTAACCATTAGATCTTAACAAATTCAATATCGTTGGAAAGATCTTTCCAAAGCGAACCCAATGGTTCTAGTTTTGGAAAAATCCGATAGTCCGATCTTTCGGTATAATCATTTAAATTTACGATTCAGAAACACGAACTACCGCGCACGATTCGTTTAATTTTAATTTATGTATATATATACATATAATTCGTTCGACGATTTTAACTGACATGTTAAAAATAATGTTTTAATCAAATAATATCATATTCTAACATATGATTCTTTTATTCTAGTTTAACAGGATAAAAATGTCATTTTCAATGACAAAACATGTTTAACATATCATTCTTCTTATTCTAACCTAAATGTCATTTTTAATGACATTACATGTTAATCATATATTTCTTTTTTTTCCTACTAACATGATAAAATGTCATTTCTAATAACAAAACAATTTTAATATGTTTTTCTTTTTATTCTAATCTAACATATTAAAATGTCCTTTTCTAATAACATAACATGTTTTACATAAAATCCTTTTTATTATAATCTAACATATTAAAATGTCCTTTTAAATGACAAAACACGATTACCATGTGATTCTTTTTATTTTACTCTAACTAGCATGTCAAAACGATGTTTTTGACTAACAAATACATTTTAACATGTAATCCATTTTATTCTAACTAGCATATATTCATTTTTCTACTTTACAAACATGCAAATAACATTTTGATTAACAAATTTTCTTTAATGAATCAAACATACAATAAAAATATGATTTTTATTGTCTAATCTTTTTTATTTAAAACACGATTCCTTTTAATGGATCAAACATATATTAAAAATGTTATTTTTAATGTTTAATCATTTTCTCTAAACCATGACTCTTTTTAATATTGAATCAAACATATATTAAAAATATTATTTTTAATGTTTAACCATTTTCTCTAAAACATGATTTTTTTTATTGAATCAATTATAAATTATAAATGTTATTTTTAATGTTTAAACATTTTCTCTAAAACGTGATTCTTTTTTATATTGAATCAAATATACATTAAAAATGTTATTTTTAATGTTTAACCATTTTCTCTATAACCTGATTTTTTTTATATTGAATCAAATATACATTAAAAATTTATTTTTAATGTTTAACCATTTTCTCTAAAACATGATTCTTTTTAATATTGAATGAAATGTACATTAAAAATTTTATTTTTAATGTTTAACCATTTTCTCTAAAACATGATTCTTTTTTATATTGAATCAAATATACATTAAAAATGTTATTTTTAATGTTTAACCATTTTCTCTAAAACATGATTCATTAAATATACATTAAAAATGTTATTTTTAATGTTTAACCATTTTCTCTAAAACATGATTCTTTTTTATATTGAATCAAATATACATTAAAAATGTTATTTTTAATGTTTAACCATTTCCTCTAAAACATGATTCTTTTTTATATTGAATCAAATATACATTAAAAATGTTATTTTTAATGTTTAACCATTTTCTCTAAAACATGACAAATTTGTGATTCGTATATATATATATATATATATATATATATATAATAAAAAATAATTTTTATTGTATAACCAATTGATTTCCAACATGACAAATTCTATGATTCATATATGTACAATAAAAAGGTAATTTTTATTGAATAAACAAATTTTATTCAACATGACAAATTCTATGATTCATATTTATTTTTTATTGCTTTTATTCCCAACATGGCAAATTATATTTTAACATGCTATTTTTTTAATGAATCAATAATATAATAAAGATGTCATTTTTAATGTTAACATATTTTATTCAAATAATGAATATATTGTTTATTCATACTTACAATAAAAATATGATTTTTATTGTAGAAACAAATTTTTTCCAACTTGAACACTTAATCTTCATATATACAATAAAAATATGAATTTTATTGTAAAATTAATTTCCTTTCAAAAATAGTCATTTCATTGATTCATATGTAAAATAAAAATTTAATTTTTATTGTATAAACGATTTCTTTTCAAACATGCATATTTCATTGATTCGTATGTACAATAAAAATAAGATTTTTACTATACAAACAATTCTAATCAAACATGAAAATTTTTATTTTCATATATACAATATAAATATGATTTTTATTGTATGAACAAATTCTAATCAAACATGAACATTTTTATTTTCATATATATAATAAAAATATGATTTTTATTGCATAAACAAATTCTAATCAAACATACACATTTTTATTTTCATATATACAATAAAAATGGGATTTTTATTGTATAAACAAATTTTAACAAACATTAGCATTTTTATTTTCATATATACAATAAAAATATGTTTTTTATTGTATAAACAAATTCTAATCAAACATGCACATTTTTATTTTCATATGTACGATAAAAATGTGATTTTTATTGTATAAACAAATTTTAACAAACATTATCATCTATACACAATTCAGTCCCATCACAGTCAATCAAGTCTAATCTCATATAACACACATATGAATTTTAACAGCGTATATATATATATATATATATATTTCACATCGCAATCACAATTAATTTAATTTTTAATTAGAGATCTCATAGTGTAAATTATAAATGGATATTTATAATTTAATTTCATCATTTTATGATAATTAAAAACAGATAAAAATCAACATTGACAATCGATGTATGATGTTATGAAATAAATAACCGTAAGAATATTTTAGTGAGAGAGTTCTAATCTTGATAGATTTCAGAAATCATTTATATAACGATTGTTTTAACAAAATCAAACAGATGTTTAATTTTATCAACAATCTTTGGTGCTTTGGTTTATGTCTCAATCAATTCTGTAATATAGAATTTTTTGTTATGAATCCAACGCTTCGGAAATCGTTCGATTTTGTTTCTGTATGAAGAAGTTATACTATTTAATACATTTGTTACTTAATTAATAATTAAACTAATTACATTGATTAGTGGAGAACATAGCGGCTGCTCCTTCGTTCTTCTTCTTCAAAATGATAAACCCATCGTTAAACTCAAAGATCCCCCCACCACAACCCCATAGGGCTCACCATCGACCGATCTGCCTCCGCCACCTCGCGCCCCTTGGCAAATGCCTCCCACGCGCCGAATGATGGCCAACTCGCCCCCTCCATCAGCCGTGAAATCAGTTCTGAACTCGAGTGCTTTGAGCATTGAAATCTCTCGCATTACAACATTATAGACGATCATAGCCTTATGAATGTAAGGGTCTCGGAAAGATCTTCCATTTTTGTTTTTAAGTTAGACTGAAATTTGAAGAGAGTGGAAAGATTATAAGGATCGAAATTATGTAGTTTCATCCATACGTTTCATCAGCTGGCGGCGGAAAATGAAGAGGGTAGGGTTGACTACGGTTTCGATAATTGGGAGTATTTATAATATTTAATTATTTAATTCTTTAGCACTAAAAGGCCCATTAATCCATCCTAACACCAAATCTAACCCAACGACTGTTGCCTCTAGCCAAATACCCCCATTCCGGACATAATGGACTATGTTTCGCAAGCCCATTTGACCATTTCAGTCTGTTTTCTTTAAATTAAAACATAAGACATTTAATATTAAATTTAAACATACATTTTAGTTTACCGGGACCACATACTGACTCCAAAAATTTCCAAAAAATAAATCTGGCTATGTTTTGATGATACGGTCCTAAAAAAATTAATTTCGTCGAATTTGGAGACCGTTTGAAAATGGGCTATTTCTAGTCGATTAAATTCAAACTGAAAGTACCAATACGTTTTAATTTACCATGCTCACATATTAATTCCAAAAATTATGAAAATTGGTATATGGAAATAATTTGACATTCCGAATCCAACCAAAGTGGTTTCGTCGAAAACGGAGGTCGTTTGCAAAATGTCTACTTTTAGGGGTTATATATTATGTTAAATTAAATAACGACTATTTCAAATTTTAAACCGGGCATAACTTTTAATTCCCGTTATGAAATCTCAGTTTCTTACATTCATTAGAAAGATATAATTAAATAGACTCAAATATTTCTTGTTTTACTGAAATCCGATTTATTTTGAATTCTGTACATTCAGCTAACGTTTAAAATTAAATTTTCAAACTACTGCGCCATTTCAAACTCCTTATATAATTAAATTAAATTTATTCTTTCTAACTTCGTTTAAAATAAATTTTTAGTTGTTATTATTTAAAATAAAATATTTTAAATATTCAAAATCCATTAAAATAGCTAAAATAAAAAATTTCAATTGATTCAGAATTTTCGGGTTGTTACAATCTCTCCCACTTAAAATCTTTTCATCCACGAAAAGGAACGGAGCTGAAAGTTGTTTAACTAACCAGCTCAACTTTCATTCTTTTATTGGTTTCAGTAATTTTATTAGTTGAACTAATCATGAATGACCCGAAAATCCGTGTCCTTTGAATCGACCATAAACTACATAGGTCTGATCCAAAAGTTGGAAATCCTCGAATGCACTAAGTCTGGGCATACAACACATCAGAACAGATAACAGAAGACTTTTATAAACATTATAATAATGTTACATAAGAGTATAGAATATCAGAGTACATCGATATAATAATAGAACAACGGAAGATAATTTACAATGAATTTAATACAATGCAGCGAAAGACTATCAATGCTCTGGGAATAGCTTTAAGCTTCGATCAAGAATCCTGCTCAATATATCTGCAAACTAAGCTACTCGACTGCCCGTGTGGAAAAGAGGGCACCCAAGTTTGCAAAGTGAAACAAACTACGAGTCAGTCATGGGACTGGTATGAGAAATCTTTCCTAGCTTATCTAACAATATGGCTAATCATAGGACAACGCCGCTAACGCGGAACGGGTTTACTCCATTAGATTGCCAGTGCATAAATTAAATAAATTTTTATTCAAAACAAAGCCATTCGTTTTTAGAAAAATGAAATCATTATAAGACTCAAGTCCCATCACACAATGCAACACAAACTGGAGGATAGAGTTTTACCTTATAATGATCAAACATGCTTGATACGTAGAAAATAATATTTTAATATTATTATTAGTGTCTAATCAGTTTTAAAATACTTCAAAGTAAATGTATCAATCCTAGACGGCATAGTAACCCATCCTACTATGTCGCCATATATAAGTTTACAATCAAAACCATAATGTCGTATTGGAAGTTAGGTTTTCGTCATGAGTCAAGGCTAGGGACGATCTCCTTACCAATTCGAGACACTCTAGCAATGTCTCAGAAACCCCCGTAGTGAACCCTTGGATCCTGCAGGGCCGGTCCCCAAATATACCTTAGTGGATTGGAAATTCCTGAACACACGTTTCCCAGTTCCATTGAACCTATAATTTGGTCACTATCGACCAATAAATCCAAGGTACCTCATAGTCCATCAACCACATAAGTAAAATGTCAGGGCTTGCAAAACCCTGATACCACTTCTAGCTAGAAAGAAACGTGTGCACTCCCTGCTTTCCCTTGTCCCATTTCTGACTCTAACCAGGGTGTGAGGATCACAAGGTAACGCTATACACAAAGCTATGCCGAAATAGGCTATGCTTTGATCATCAACCACAAGGCTCTGCTTTTCAACAAAAGCCTTGATCATCTGCATCTTGGCATGCCACATTGACAATCCACGCCATGCGATCGATAACTACTAATATATAACCTTTGAGCTCGTGCGTCTCAGAGAAGGGTATTAAGCAAGAGAATAAATTCTCCGCCACCAATCAGATATATATTAAATAGAAATCAATTTTCATGGAATGAAATCCAATGTCAGACATACATCCATTTATAAGTCCGTTCTAGGTCTGAACGAAACCGGAGTCACCTTATTCTTCGTCTCGTTTGTCCAATACGGAAGAGAGGTGATTGCTTATCCGGACGATCAACAAGTATGTGCGGACAACTACCACTTTAACCCTTTCGTAGGAGCGACCCATTGTCGGGCATCAGTAGCCATCCATTCGATGTGAAGATCGCCGGTCTTCAACCACCGTCTTTAATATCTTCGATTTAAACTATCGTGTAATTATTTGAAATGAGATTGAACTCGGTCTTTTCAAATAATTCTCGCATATATATAATTTTAAACCATTTCATATCGTTAATATTATTTTATAACGATTTATTGCTATTTTTATTTATATAAAAATAGCCCAATTTAATTGAACGACGCTTCAGGTCAATAGGCAGTCGAGGCGCTGTTTTTATCAAAATTTGATTTACACATATCTCAAATTCTAACCATTGGACTTTAATAAAAATTTTATCATTGGAAAGATCTTCCAAAAGCGGTCCCGAGGTTCCAGTTTTGGGAAAATTCGATGGTCGGATCCTTCGGTATAATCGTTTAAAATCACAATTCTGAAATGCGAACTACCCTGCGTGATTCATTTAATTTTAATTTATATATATATATATATATATATATATAAAATTATATATAAGTATAAATCATTTGATGGTTCCACTAACGTATTTAACACGCCAAACAAAAGGATGCTTTATTGGCACAACACATCTACATGTTCATACCGTCAAATAAAATGTATTTTATTTACATGACAATTTAGCTAATGACAAATAAAAAGATAATTTTTATTTGTATTTCTATTTTTAACTCTAACAAATAAAAAGGAAATATTTTATTTGTATATAGTTTCAATGCATGTTTTGACAATGAAATTAATTCTTTTATTAACATACAATTCTAATGTATGTTTTGACAATAAAAATGATTCTTTATTTAACATACAAATTGTAATGTATGTTTTTATAATAAAAATGATTCTTTATTTAACATACAAATTCTAATGTATGTTTTGACAATAGAAATGATTCTTTATTTAACATACAAATTCTAATGTATGTTTTACCAATAAAAATGATTCTTTATTTAACAAACAAATTCTAATGTATGTTTTGACAATAAAAATGATTCTTTATTTAACATACAAATTCTAATGTATGTTTTGACAATAAAAATGATTCTTTATTTAACATACAAATTCTAATGTATGTTTTGACAATAAAAACGATTCCTTTGTTAACATACAAATTCTATTTCAACAAAATGCCTAAAAGATGATACATTCATTTTTGTTGACAATTCTATTTCAACAAAAAGAACAAAAATTGATAATTTCAATTTGTTGAAAATTCTATTTCAACAAAATGATTAAAAAAATGATTCATTCATTTTGTTGACAATTGTTTTTCAACAAAATGATTAAAAAATGATTCATTCATTTTGTTTAAAGTTCCATTTTAACAAAATGAACAAAAGTAATCTATTTTACAAAAATTTTAATATTTTGTTTTAACTCAAGTCTCCTTAACAAGAATGTTATTTTTGTTTCAACTAATCTTTTTAACAAAAATGTGTATTTTTGTTTCAACTAATCGTTTTAACAAAAATGTATAATTTATATTAACTAATCTTTTGAACAAAAATGTGTATTTTTGTTTCAACTAATCTTTTTAACAAAAATGTGTGTTTTTGTTTCAACTAATCTTTTTATTGAAAACAATGCTACATTAAAAATGTAATTTTTTTTGTTCAATTTTTTATTGAAAACTATGAACAATAAAAATATAATCTTTCATGTTACTTCTTTTTATTTAAACAAAGTGAAAATAAAACATGATCTTTAATAACTAATCCTTTTATTGCAACAAAATTATGGCAAAAATATGTTCTTTAATAACCAATTTTTTTATTGCAACTAAAATGACAATAAAAATATGTCTTTTAAATCTACTTTTTTTATTGTCACTAAAATGACAAAGAAATTATGTCTTTTAAATCCACATTTTTTATTATAACTAAAATGACAATAAAAATATGTCTGTCAAATCTACTCTTTTTACTGTAACTAAAATGACAACAGAAATATGACTTTTAAATCTACTCTTTTAATAGTAACTAAAATGCCAATAAAAATATGTCTTTTAAATCTAAAGTATTCTATGTTCATAGATTCAAATCAAAATAATATTTTTATTACTGAACAAAATCTGATCAAAACCCATGTTCCATGTTTAAATAAAAAGAAAATGAATATTTTTATTATTAATCAAATCTAAACCAATCCATGTTTCATGTTTCAATAAAAATGAATATTTTTATTATTAATCAAAACCTGACACAACCCTGTTCATGTAAACAACAAAATAAGTTTTTTATTGTAAGTCTAAAATTTGACAAAAACCAAGTTCATGTAAACGATAAAAATGTAATTTTTATTTTAAACCTAATCTCAATGTTCATGGATTCCATAAAGATGATATTCTTATTATAAAAACAAATCTATGTTCATGAATATAAATAAAGATGATATTTTTACTTCAAACCAAATCAATATTCCTAGATCTAAAATAAAAATAAGATTTTTATTCCAAATCCAACCAATATTCATAGATCCAAATAAAAGATGAAATCTTTACTATAAAACAAATCTAATAATAAGCTAGAGATTCAAATAAAAGAAATGATTTTTATTGTAGATCTAGATCTAACAAAACATGAACATCACAATCCATCACAATCCACAAAAAACAAATTCCAATCTCAAACATCATAGATCTGATTTTATATCAAACATACATGGATTTCAAATAGCGAGAAATCATTAAATTTTAATTAATTATTAAGAATAGAAATCTCACCGAAGGTTTTCCATTCTGCCAAAATTTAGACAAGCTCCAAATCAGTTTCTCTCAGTTGCTTGTTGTAGATCTCATTGCTACGAATCCGACGCATCTGAATTTGTCCATTTCTGATTTCGTATGGCAAAGTTACGATCGTTTTTACATTAATTACATTATTCGATTTATTAACAGATAATAAAATAAATTAATAACCTAATTAAGTTCTTAATCATACTCTTAGTCTATTGTCTCTTTCTCGTAGCCTTCAGGAGAAAACAAACCCATCATCTCGGTATGAAATCAAAGATCAGAAGGCGTATTACCATTTTCGTAATATGAGTTTGGCAAAATAATTGATGAATTGAATGTGAATTAGGAATGGATTTCGAACGATGAGGGCCATTGAAATGTGGAGACGGCGGCTGAATGCCTTTATTGGATTAGGGTTTCTAATCTTCCTATTTGTTGTTTATATAGGTTTTAATATTATTTAGTTTTCTATAGTTTCATTTCCCTTAATGTATCTTTTCACATATAGTAGGTTACAAAGTAATTTAATCAGCTGACTAGGCATGATGAGACCACACTTATTTTTCATTCAAATTTCAAAAGTAAAGAGAAAGGGAATAAAAGGAAAAAAGAATGTTTGATTCATTTTCTCTGATTGTTAAGTTGTGCAACTTTTTATATTTCAAGACACATAATTAAATACATATTTCATCAAAAGTGTGATTTCTTATGTTACTACATTTTTATCACAACAAGAATCTTTTTTAATGAACCATATTTCATTAAAAAAATGTACTTTTCATGTAAACACATTTCTGGTAAACTATGAACCTTTTTAATCATTCTATCTTACATTAAAAATGTAATCTTTTTAACCTTTCTTTTATTACATTAAAAATGTAATCTTTTAATCATTCTTTTATTACATTAAAATGTAATCTTTTAATCATTCTTTTATTACATTAAAAATGTAATCTTTTAATTTCAAACAATGATCATTTTTATGTATAGCACAAAAATGTGAATTTTTATGTTAACATATTTTCATTTCAAATAATGATCATTTTTAATGATCCATTTACATTAAAGATGTAACTTTTAATGTAATTTTTTTTCAAATAAGGAATCTTATTTAATGATTCATTTACATTAAAGATGTAAATTTTAATGTAAAAACATTTTCAAACAATGAATTTTATTTAACGATTCATTTACGTTAAAAATGCAAACAACAAGCAATGGATATTATTTTATTTTTTTATATAATTTAATTGAATAAGAGAATTTTTTTGACTTATTTTCTATTTAAAATTTCTTAAAATAAATTTTTAAATTGGTTCCGATTTTCTGGGTTGTTACAATCTCCCCCACTTAAAATCTTTTCGTTCTCGAAAAGGAACGAAGCTAAAAAAATTTTAACTAACCAACTCAACTTTCATTCTTTTATTGGTTCCAATAATTTTATTAGTTGATTAACCTTTCAAATATATATAACTTTTATATATTCAAAAATTATATTTTCTAAGATCGGATTATATATATAATCACAAATACGTTAATTATAAACTTATCACTCTCAACTCATTCTAGGGCATTTCTAGCCCCATCTCTAACGAGTTTTCTCATTCTAGGATACTACTGATCCTATCTCTAATGAGTATTCTTTTATAGGATATTTCTAATCCTACCTCTGATGAGTCTTTTTTCAGTTCTAATGAGTTGTACCCCAAAGATTTGAGCTAACCCAAACTCTGATACCACATGTAATGACCCTAAAATCCCCGCCCTTTGAATCGTCCATAAACCACACAGGTCTGATACAAAAGTTGGAAATCATCGAATGCACTAACTCTGGGAATACAACACAATATAATAGATAACTGAAGACTTTTATAAACATTATAATAATGTTACATCAGAGTATATAATATCAAAGTACATCGATATAATAATACAACAACGGAAGATAATTTACAATGAATTTAATACAATGCAGCAGAAGACTATCAATGCTCTGGACACAGCTTTAAGCTTCGATCACGAATCATGCTCAATATGTCTGCAATATAAGCTACTCGATTGCCCGTGTGGAAAAGAGGGCACCCGAGTTTGCAAAGTGAAACAAACTACGAGTCAGTCATGAGACTGGTATGAGAAATCTTTCCTAACTTATCTAACAATATGGCTAATCACAGGACCACGCCGCTAACGCAGAACGGGTTTACTCCATTGGATTGCCAATGCATAAATTAATAATTTTTTATTCAAAACAACGGAATGCTTTTTAGAAAAATGAAATCATTATAAGACTCAAGTCCCATCACACAATGCAACGCAAACCGGCGGATAGAGTTTTACCTTATAATGATCAAACATGCTTGATACGTAGAAAATAATATTTTATTATTATTAGTGTCTAATCAGTTTTAAAATAATTCAAAGTAAATGGATCAATTCTAGATGGCATAGTACCCCATCCTACTATGTCGCCATACATAGGTTTACAATCAAAACCGTAATGTCGTATTGGAAGTTGGGTTTCCGTCATGAGTCAAGGCTAGGGACGATCTCTGTTAATCCCTAAAAATCCATACGCACATTGGACAAAGGGTACAAGGAGGATATCACCAGGGTCGGCCGTGCACGATGCAACCGCACAGAGCAAGACCCAGATATTAAACCCAAGGCAGGTCAAGTAAACCAATGCAACCTAAGATAACGGCATACCATATTATGAGAAGCGCGACCCGATAAAGATAAAGGTCGCATATCCTGAGAACCACTCAAACACTGAAATAAAGCATGTCGCCCATTCAACGTAAGCGGGAGCGAGCCCATAACATAGCCGTAATGCCTAAATAGCGCCATACAAAGGCAGCAAGAAGACGAGCGCCCTTGGACCAAGAACGACGGTCGTGTAAGGAACAAAGGAGAATCAACTCCAAACCCGCATTCCACTCTCACATAATCTCCCAAAGGGCTCAGAGGACGCTCGCTTACATCTTATCCGCCCAACTATCCAAGATACTCGTTCCAACGAGTTGTCCGCACATGATAACTGGATACAGCTACGGACAGCTGGCTACAGCTAGTCGGTGGCATAGTTGTAATTAACAGAATGAACGATCCACGGCCTGGATAAACGGATTCTAGTTCATTTACCAAGGGAAGTTCACCTATTAATACACCATGGCTACCAACATAAAGGGGGACAGAAAAAAAGGAAAAAGTACTGCTGAATTTGATCCTCAACCGCAGATTCAACCATGGCATCAAGAACAATCTTACGATGAAAGAAAAGGAAGACATCTCTCTTCTCAATCCTCCATTCATCCTTCTTTTCCTCAAATTCTAATAGTCTCTTGTATAATTCCTCAGACTGAAATATAAAAATGAGGGTATAGTGAGTGGATATAGAAATGTATGAAAAGAGAGAGTGGATATACTTTGTAATTCTCATTATAAGGCAGGAAATCACCTTCATAGTGGACGTAGGCCTCGTTAACGGCTGAACCACTCTAAATCTCGTCTCTACTTTACTTTTCTCGAATTTTTCACTTTTTTATTACTGATTAAACACAGTTCCATTTATTTCTTACCAAATTGGTGAAGTACAGTCTAGTACCTTGGGTGTTTAGACCATTTTTGGTGTAAACATTTTGGCGCCCACCGTGGGGCCATATTTTGCTTTTTTCATTTCAGATCTGACGAGATTTACTGAGAGGCACTGTGATTACAATCATGAGCATGCTGAGGAGAATCACCGATGAAGTCAACAACCCCAACAGCGAAATCAACATCGTCATGCCGCTAGATAGCGACTCCGAGGAAGGGGAGCTGCCAGAAATTAAAGAAACTATAATGGGGGAAAATTTGGAGGAGGCGATGACAGGATTAACGAGTCAAATAACTATTGCAAGCAACACAATGATGAAGAAGCTTGAATCGATACTCGCCATTCAAGCCGCTACCACAAAGCCGCTCTAAGCGCCACTTGTTCCTCGCTGACTCGAACGAATCGCGAGTCAGAAATAGAGCTCCCCGCTTCAAATTCAAGACAGCAGGATTTCACCATGAAAGTTGCATGTCGCACCAATCCAAACTATGAAAGGGAAAAAGCACCTACGCGTGATCACTCTAGTGATACAATCGCGGAGCGGGAAGACATTCCTACTGTCATCAGAACGTCCCTGCTGAAAGGATGCCCAAATTCCTTATCCCCAGTCCATAAAGATACATCTAGATCAAGAGTTGATAGTAAAAAAGGTGGTCAACCCATGGATCCAACCAACAAACGAAAGTACATCTTGAGAATGGCGCGAGCAATTGTGGAGGAAAGCCTAAAGAGGAAGGATGACCAGAGAGAATGGGAATCCTTCCCAGCTAAGACGCCATTTACCGAGAGGATTAAGAAAACTGTATACCAACAAAGATTCGAGCGTCCATCATTGCAGCCCTACGATGGGACAAGCGACCCTAATGTATTTCTGTCTAAATATGACCAGTACATAAATGGAGCATGCACTACTGACGAAATCAAATGCTAATATTTCCCAGTTTATCTAGAAGGAGTGGCTTATCTTTGGTTCACAAAGCTGCCATCACAGTCTGTGGATGATTTCGAGACCTTGGCTAGGCTATTCAATGAGCAGTTCAGATCCCAGGCATTCGAAACTCGGGATGCTACGGAGCTAAGCGGACTACGACAAAGACCAAGAGAGCCCATCAAAGCTTTTCTCACTCGCTTTGATATGGCATTGGCTAAAGTCAAGAGTCTCGAGCCCGACCTGATCTTAATGGCTCTTAAAGGGAGCATATGTAAGAAAACCAAGTTAGGATGATGGATCAAGAAGAAGAAACCAAGTACACTCGAGCGGTTACTTAATTAGCAAACCCGAAAAGTATGCAAGTACTAAAGGAAGAAATGCACAGGTAGAAAAGAATGGAAAGGTGCAAAGAAACTCGGATAACCAAAAAAGGAGCAATGAAGAAGAAGACGGTCGAGCAAGAAATAAGCTACGCTTTTTCAAGAACTCCGAATTCACTCCCCTTAACGATTCCGTGGGAAACATCTTCATGGAAACTAAAGGCACTGAGAGATATCCGATTTTGAAACAAAGACACGTCAAAAGTGCTGCCATGAAGTCAGGAAAGTTCTGTCAGTTCCACAAACAGCCAGGACATGATACCAATGAATGCAGGCACTTGAAGTCAGTAATCGAGGGATTGATTAGGAAGGATCGGTTGCAACAGTATGTACAAAATCATAAGAATTATTCTGACTCTTCTCAAACAAGGGACAATACACCTTAAAAAGGAAAGGGCTCAAACCAATCCAAGGAGGACGCTCATCGCAGGGACCAATTACCAATGTCTCAATAATGGAGCATTAAACTAAAGCTCTCATTACTTTACCTTGTTCCCCTGATTTTATCTTATTGTTAAAACTTTTTTTTACTTTTTTTATTATTCACTATATTTGTATTAAGCAATGGTTACTTGCGAAAAACTATGTGCATCAGAAATTAATTATGTGCCTACTTGAATAACATACTTATTGGTTCATGCTAAAAGGAGAATAATCTCTTGGAATGTAGGTATAGCAAAAGCAATCCGCCATATACAGCGGGGGTGTAACGGAAAATCCCAGGGCATACACTAAACGAAGTAGCTTGGGAATCGCAAACATCAAGCAAGATCAAACGGGAGAAATAGACTCATCGCTTCAGAGGGAACAAACTGTTCTGAGACAAACAGTAAGATGAAGGAAGGCACCTCTCATTATGGAGTATGCTGAATGCTTGGCAAACACTCATTCAAAGGACTGCCATCAGACCTCATTGAAAATACAATCACGAATATCACTAAATTTGTCCCATTATAAAATTGCTAATCCCAAAGAAGTGTTCTCTCAGGTGCAGGTCATGAATTCCTTAAAACTGGAGTTAAATTCGGCAGCAAGGATTGATGTCCATCTCTTAGGAGCCAACACTGAAGGGGAAGCAGCTAAAAAAAGGGGGGTCCCACGGAAAAAGTCCCACGGTTAAAATTGCTAAGCCCACGAAAGAAGCACCTTCTTAAGTGACCTTCCTTGGTGTTGGACACAAGTTTTCCAACTTGAGAAAAAAACTCAAAGAGGTAAACCAATGTCTGTGTCCTAAGGTGTAACACCCTACCTCCATTAAGGTCACTCACAAAGGGAATGCCTTAACTTCAGTGGAGCGTTTTAGATAAACAGACACATAATATCACAAGACAGATATAACTTCTTTTTTCTCTCTTCTTCTTCTGGTTTTTCCGTCAAACTTCGTTTGTCCATATCTCCATCATATGGTGTCCGTTTTACGCAAACTCAGACTCTATCTCAAGCAGAATTCCGAGATGAATGCAATGGCGCAACCCGTTCCCCTTAATTCCCACATTTGAAATTAAGTATTCTTAAATTTAGTTAATTTGATTATTCAAAAATTCGGGGTGTTACATTCTCCCCTACTTAAAGGATTTCGTCCCCGAAATCTTCAAGTTAAGAAGAATGTGTCCTACCATCCAATCACCCATCTACCCAACTATCATCCAAAAGCATCCATTGTCCTTAGAAAACTTCTAATGTTGTATGAACATATGAAAAAGTGTGTGTATGTGTTCCTTATCTAATGCAAAGATTAGGCGGTCCACTAATTCAGTTGACCTCCTTAATGCAAATTATGTCAGTGCCATGAGTCCAACATGTATGCAATTTTCCTATTTGATACATATTATCTCTTCATGTGTGCACAACCATTCATCAAAATGTAGCATCTGTATGATAACACGACCATTATACATCCATTACCCTAAATACGCACACATTTTTATATGCAATATTAAAGTGATTTGAGCCGATATAGTTCCTAATGTGTGTGTAAATGCATCCACGAGCAACCACTAGCAAACACTTGCATCCACTTGCAACCATCAAACATAACAAGTCCCAAACACATGTTTACATCCATGGATTTCCTATCTAAAGGTTGAAGATTCGGTCGATAGGATACAAACAAATGATATAACTAAAACAAAAGCTCTGTTCCCATTTGACATCGGTTAAGAGAATAATTCCCTAAGTTTCAGCCCCGAAGACCGAAAACAACATCAGACTGACACTCGGAGAATTACCCCCATTAAACAATGTCAAAATTGGAAATGTACTTCATGCTTCGAGTAGAGACCCCTATCCTTTAGAAATATTCAGATATTTACAGACTACTAGTACATATCAGATTACAAAATGATTTTCAGAAAGCTAAGCATAACAGACCCTTGCGGGTCACAAGAAACTTTGGGGGTCTTCCCATGACAAGTTAGAAACTTAATGACCCTCCTCTCAAAATCTAGAACGACCCTCTACATAGAAAGCTGGTCCATTTAGAACCAACCCATAGCCCACAAACTTGAGCACATAAATGTCACATTCAAATTTTTGACGCCTAGCACAGATAATTTCAACCCCTTACAAATCACCAATCAATGAGCCAAACCACCAAAGGGGTTTGAAACAACTACGGGATCAGAAACAAGACAGGTATTAAAGTGCAGAGTCTCAATGCCAGAATCCAAAAGAGTCTTAACTTCATAATCAGATAAGGAAATTAAACCTTTTACCTAAATTTTTCCTATCTCTATCCATCTGCCACGAGAGCATCTACCTACCCTCTAGAAGATTCTATCCTTTGCCCTTGCCTTCTTGGGCAATCCTAGATCAGATGTCCTGTCTCATGGCACAGAAAACAACTAACCTTCTTACATGTTAACAAGTCTTTCTCTAAAGTTGCCCCTATCGGGTGGAAAACCCTACGAAGCCTGAAAGAGGATTAGCCGTAGATGGAATAACTGCGGCCACAGATGGAAGTTAGGCACTTCTTTGCCCTTCGGCAGACGCCATAGTCTCATCATGCCTACGGGACCACGTCGCGATGAGGTTACCTCCCAGAAAGCCAAGAGCCCCGGAGACTCAGAAAAGAAGGAAAACAAGGATTAAACAGAAAATCAGAAGATAGACATATGGCTTTGGGGACTACGTTTTTCAAAACAGACTTTCCTTTTGAAAATACTTTCTTTTAAAACCTTTTTGAAAAATATTTTCAAAACTTTTATCTAATCTAGTAACCTTCAGCTCTGATACCAAGTGTAACACCCCACCTCCATTAAGGTCACTCACAAAGGGAATGTCTTAACTTCAATGGAGGTTTTAGGTAAACAGACACAGAATATCACAAGACAGATATATTTTTTTTTCTCTTCTTCTTCTGGTTTTTCCGCCTAACTTCATTCGTCCATATCTCCATCATATGATGTCCGTTTTACGCAAACCCGGACTCTATCTCAAGTAGAATTCCGAGACGAACGCAATGGCGCAACCCGTTTCTCTTAATTCCCACATTTGAAATTAAGTATTCTTAAATTTAGTTAATTTGATTATTCAAAAATTCGGGGTGTTACATAAGGTAAGGAAAAAAGTCGGAAAACCGACATGTCTCTAAACGGAAAAAAATTGCCAATCACGAGGGGGTGCCTTGTTAGGTGAAGGGCATAAAGTTTATCTCTTTGAGTCAAGGCTCGATGAGATAAATTAGTGTCCGCTCCTCGGGATGAAGCATAAAATGGGGAAGGATTAAACATGCTGGAAAGGCCAGCGCAAAAACAGAAACCCGACCGAAAGGAGGTGGCCATTCTCGTTCTTTGTTGTTAACCAAGTCAAACAAAGCCAAGGATGGATTACAATAGCAGAAATCCTAGCCGAAAGGGGGTATCAGAAATCCTAGCTGTAAGGGGGTATCCATTCTAGAACCTATTTGAATAACTAAAACAATCAAATAGGGCATAAAATGGATCGAAAATCTTTAACCCAAGACCTCCCCGGGGGAACGTATTCAAAATCAGCCTCCGAAGAGCTCGGATTACCAGTCATTCAGGCGCGGGGTTGAATACTAATAAATAAAAGATACCAAGCGCGCTTATAATAATACAACTGCGTAACAGCCTTCGATAAGCGAGAAACCTAAGAGGATAACTAAATCCTAACCATAATAATAACAATAGAAAATCGGGCGCAACCGAACGATTAATAAAGCACCCGGACGAATGTGTAAATCAGAAAACAAAGGTGCAGCGTGCGACGCACCCACGCATAAACAAATCTTAATAGTCACAAATTAAAGTGTATGAGAATAGGCGAGGCTGACTCTCGCATATATAAGCCAGACTTAAAATATTATTCAAAATCAAAACCAAAGTAACTAAACAGGTGAAGCATGGGCAGGCCACAATACTTAGGTAAGGTAAGAAATGATCCTCTCCCTAGACTCCAGGGCCTCGACAAGTTTGTGCCTATCTTCTTCCAAAGCATGAAGTCTCTCAAGATTCTCTCTATTTGACTGCTGAAGATCTTCGACCAAGGAGTGCCAGCCGCCCATTTGCTACACAATATAGTCTCTGACTGTTGTAATGAGACCTTCAACAGATGCGGACGCTATTCCAACTGATTGAATTCGGCCAATATGATGTCCTTTATGGCATCCATCTTTCCTGTGATAATCCATCTGTCAAATGGGTCTATGTACACACTAGAACGCGAGCTAGCTGGACACTGAGCCACAAATTCCCCAGCAAGTTCAGGGCGGCAAGGGTTGGGAACAGGAAGAGGCTCCAGTACGGCTGCAGGATCTAACATGATGGATGAAGAGACCGTACGACTAATAGCGGTCCAAATATCTAAGTCAGAGAGTCCATTAAGCAAACCAAGACTATGAGTACCATTCGCACTCGAGACCTCCTTACCTCGGGGCGTCTTTTTTCTACCAGCCCTCGTCGCCAACTTCTTCCTAAGCTTCATAAACATGAGGAATTCCATCCTCGGGCGACCTTATTCAAAAGGATCAGTATGGACACAAACAACAACCATGGAAAAGGGGAACAACCTAGTCAGGTTCAAGCATAGACAAAAATATTTCAACTGAAGAAGCCCGGGGCATTTCACCAAGAAATTTATGAACAAATACCAAACATCGATGTTCCAAAGAAAAACCACCGGATGGTTCATGTTCTTTAAAGATAAGAACAGAAACGGTATCCGCGCTGTACAAAAATCTTACCCAGGAAAATCATGGCACCTCGGAGAAGCTAGCTCAAGATAGACAGTTGCTACTACAAATAAAAGGCAAAGTAACGGAATGAGAAAGCCAAAACCTTTCGAAGGAAAATCAAGGCGAAAATGTCAAACATAAATTACCTGATTGAATTCTCGAGGGAGCGCCACTAGGACCGGAGAATTTTTCGGAATATATAAAAATGAAATAAAGCAAGTTAAAGGTTAATAAGGAAGACTAAAAGGTATTCATCCAGAGATTTCTTGCCACGTCATGTTAGTGCCTGACTACACAAGAATGTATCATCAAGTCCCAGCTGGCATCCCGAAATTCAGCTATTCGCACAATAATCAAAAAGATACATTGGGCCTCTCGCTCACAGGAAGAGACAACACCAATCAATAACAATGAAGTAATCTTAATCTTAGGCACGACCGAGCCTTCTGCGAGTCAAGACAAACCCACCAACCAACGTGCGATCAAATATGTCGAAGCACGTGATTCCATACAAAAGTAAATCATGAACTCCGAGGGGCAAGTGTTAATCCCTAAAAATTCATACGCACATTGGATAAAGAGTACAAGGCGGATATCACCAGGGTCGGTCGTGCACGATGCAACCGCACAGAGCAAGACCTAGATATTAAACCCAAGGCAGGTCACGTCAACCAATACGACCTAAGATAACGGCATAACATATTATGAGAAGTGCGACCCGATAAAGATAAAGGTCGCATATCCTGAGAACTGCTCAAACACCGAAGTAAAGCAAGTCGCCCATTCAACATAAGCGGGAACGACCTCATAACATAGCCGTAAAGCTTAAATAGCGCCATACAAACGTAGCAAGAAGACAAGCGCCCTTGGACCAAGAAGGACGGTCGCGCAAGGAGCAAAAGAGAATCAACTCCAAACCCGCATTCCACTCTCACAAAATCTCCCAAAGCGCTCACAGGACGCTCGCTTACATCTTATCCTCCTAGCTATCCAAGATACTCGTTCTAGCGAGTCGTCCTCGCATGATAACTGGATACAGCTACGGAAAGCTGGCTACAACTAGCCAGTGGCATAGTTGTAATTAACAGAATGAACGATCCACAGCTTGGATAAACGAATTCTAGTTCATTTACCAAGGGAAGTTCACATATAAACACACCATGGCTACCAACATAAAGGGGGACGGAAAATAAAGGAAAAAGTACTGATGAATTTGATCCTCAACCACAGATTCAGCCAAGGCGTCAATAACAATCTTACGTTGAAAGAAAAGGAAGACATCTCTCTTCTCAATCCTCCATTCATCCTTCTTTTCCTCAAATTCTACTACTCTCTTGTATAATTCCTCAGATTAAAATATATAAACGAGGTTATAGTCAGTGGATATAGAAATGTATGAAAAGAGAGAGTGGATGTACTTTGTAATTCTCATTATAGGGCGGGAAATCACCTTCATAGTGGACGTAGGCCTGGTTAACGGCTGAACCACTCTAAATCTCATCTCTACTTTACTTTTCTCGCATTTTTCACTTTTTATTGCTGATTAAACACGGTTCCATTTATTTCTTACCAAATTGGTGAAGTACAGTTTAGTACCTTGGGTGTTTAGACCATTTTTGGTGCAAACAATCTCCTTACCGATTCGAGACACTCTAGCAATGTCTCAGGATCCCCCACAGTGAACCCTTAGATCCTGCAGGGCCGGTCCACAAATATACCTTAGTGGATTGGCAATTCCTGAACACATGTATCCCGGTCCTATTGAACCTATAATTTGGTCACTATCGACCAATAAATCCGAGGTACCTCATAATCCATCAACCACATAAGTAAAATGTCAGGGCTTGCAAAACCCTGATACCACTTCTAGCTAGAAAGAAATGTGTGCACTCCCTGCGTTCCCTTATCCCGTTTTTGACTCTTACTGGGTGTGAGGTTCGCGAGGTAACGCTATACACAAAGCTATGCCAAAATGGGCTATGCTTTGATTATCAACCACAAGGCTCTGCTTTTCAACAAAAGCTTTGGTCATCTGCATCTTGGCATGCAACATTAACAATCCACGCCATGCGATTGATAACTACTAATAATAACCTATGAGCTCATGCGTCTCAGAGAAAGGTGTTAAGCAAGAGAATAAACTCTACGCCACCAATCAGATATATATATTAAATAGAAATCAATTTACATGGAATGAAATCCAGTGTCAGACACACATCCATTTGCAAGTCCGTTCTGGGTCTGAATGAAACTGGAGTCACCTTATCCCTCGTCCCATATGTCCAATACGGAACAGAGGTGCTCGCTTATCCGGACGATCAACAAGTACCACTTTAACCCTTTACAAGGAGCTACCCAGTGCCGGGCAACAGTAGTCGTCCATTCGATGTGAAGATCGTCGGTCTGTCTTCAATATTTTCGATTTAAATCGTCATATAATTATTTGAAATTAGATTGAACTCGGTCTTTTCAAATAATTCTCGCATATATATAATTTTAAACCATTTCATATAGTTAATATTATTTTATAACGATTTATCGCTATTTTTATTTATATAAAAATAGCCCAATTTAATTTAACGACGCTTCGGGTCAATAGGCGGCCTTGGCGCTGTTTTTATCAAAATTTGATTTACACATATCTCAAATTCTAACTGTTGGATTTTAACAAAATTTATATCGTTGGAAAGAGCTTCCCAAAGCAGTCTTAAAGTTCCAGTTTGGGAAAATCCGACGGTCGAATCTTTCGGTATAATCGTTTAATATCACGATTCTGAAATGCGAACAACCCCACGCGATTCGTTTAATTTTAATTTATATATAAAATTATATATAAATATAAACCATTCGATGATTCCACTAACGTGTTTAACACACTAAACAAAAGGATGTTTTATTGGCACAACGCATCTACATGTTCATACTGTCAAATTAAATGTATTTTATTTACATGACAATTTAGCTAATGACATATAAAAAATAATTTTTATTTGTATTTCTATTTTTAACTCTAACAAATAAAAAGGAAATATTTTATTTGTATATAGTTTCAATGCATGTTTGGATAATGAAATTAATTCTTTTATTAACATACAATTCTAATGTATATTTTGACAGTAAAAATGATTCTTTATTTAACATACAAATTCTAATGCATGTTTTGACAATAAAAATGATTCTTTATTTAACATATAAATTCTAACGTATGTTTTGACAATAAAAATGATTCTTTATTTAACGTACAAATTCTAATGTATGTTTTGACAATAAAAATGATTCTTATGTTAACATACAAATTCTATTTCAACAAAATGCCTAAAAGGTGATACATTCATTTTTGTTGACAATTCTATTTCAACAAAAAGAACAGAAAGTGATAATTTCATTTTGTTGACAATTCTTTTTCAACAAAATGATTAAAAAAATGATTCATTCATTTTGTTGACAATTCTATTTCAACAAAATGATTCATTCATTTTGTTTAAAGTTCCATTTAAACCAAATGAACGAAAGTAATATGTTTTACAAAAATGTTAATTTTGTTTTAACTCAAGTCTCCTTAACAAGAATGTTATTTTTGTTTCAACCAACCTTTTTAACAACAATGTGTTTTTTTGTTTCAAATAATCTTTTTAACAAAAAAAAGTATTTTTGTTTCAACTAATCTTTTTAACAAAAATGTGTATTTTTGTCTCGACTAATCTTTTTAACAAAAATGTGTATTTTTGTTTCAACTAATCTTTTTATTGAAAACAGTGCTGCATTAAAAATGTAATTTTTTTGTTCAATCTTTTTATTGAAAACTATGGACAATAAAAATATAATCTTTCATGTTACTTCTTTTTATTTCAACAAAGTGAAAATAAAACATGATCTTTAATAACTAATCTTTTTATTGCAACAAAATTATGGTAAAAATATGTTATTTAATAACCAATCTTTTTATTACAACTAAAATGACAATAAAACTATGTCTTTTAAATCTACTCTTTTTATTGTAACTAAAATAGAAATAAAAATATGTCTTTTAAATCTACTTTTTTTTATTGTAACTAAAATGGCAATAAAAATATGTCTTTTAAATCTACTCTTTTTATTGTAACTAAAATAACAATAAAAATATGACTTTTAAATCTACTCTTTTTATTGTAACTAAAATGACAATAAAACTATGTCTTTTCTTTTTATTGAAACCAAGTGACAAATAAAATACGTTCTTTTAATTCTAATGTATTCCATGTTCAAAAATTCAAGTAAAAATAATATTTTTATTACTAAAAAAAATCTAATCAAAAACCATGTTCCATATTTAAATAAAAAGAAAATGAATAATTTTATTATTAATCAAATCTAAACCAATCCATGTTTCATGTTTCAATAAAAATGAATATTTTATTATTAATGAAAACCTGACACAACACTATTCATGTAAACAATAATATAAGTTTTTTATTGTAAATCTAAAATTTGCCAAAAACCAAGTTCATGTAAACAATAAAAATGTAATTTTTATTTTAAACCTAATCTCAATGTTCATGGATTCCATAAAAATAATATTCTTATTATAAAAACAAATCTTTGTTCATGAATCTAAATAAAGATGATATATTTACTTCAAACCAAATCAATATTCCTAGATCTAAAATAAAAATAAAAATAAATTTTTTATTCCAAATCCAACCATTATTCATAGATCCAAATAAAAGATGAAATCTTTACTATAAAACAAATCTAACAATAAGCTAGACATTCAAGTAAAAGAAAGGATTTTTATTGTAGATCTAGATCTAACAAAACATGAACATCACAATCCACAAACAACAAATTCCAATCTCAAACATCACAGATCTGATTTTATAATCATACATACATGGATTTCAAATAGCAAGAAATAATTAAATTTTAATTAATTATTAAAAATAGAAATCTCACCAAAGGATTTCCATTCTGCCAAAATTTAGACAAGCTCCAAATCAATTTCTGTCAGTTCCTTGTTGTAGATCTCATTGCTATGAATCAAACGCATCTGAATTTGTCCATTTCTGGTTTCGTATGGCAAAGTTATGATCATTTTTACATTAATTACATTATTCGATTTATTAATACATAATAAAATAAATTAATAACCTAATTAAGTTCTTAGTCATACTCTAAATCCATCGTCTCTTTCTCTAGCCTTCAGGAGAAAACGAACCCATCATCTCGGTATGAAATCGAAGATCAGAAGGAGTATTACCATTTTCGTAATATGAGTTTGGTAAAATAATTGATGGATTGAACGTGAATTAGGAATGGATTTCGAACGATGAGGGCCACTGAAATGTGGAGATGGTAGCTGAATGCTTTTAGTGGATTAGGGCTTCTAATCTTCCTATTGGCTGTTTATATAGGTTTTAATATTATTTAGTTTTCTTTAATTTCATTTCCCTTAATGTGTCTTTTCACATGTAGTTGGTTACAAAGTAATTTAATCAGCTGACTAGGCATGATGGGACCACACTTATTTTTCATTTAAATTTCAATAGTAAAGAGAAAGGGAATAAAAGGAAAAATGAATGTTTGATTCATTTTCTCTGATTGTTAAGTTATGCAACTATTTACATTTCAAGACACATAATTAAATATCATATTTCATCAAAAGTGTGATTTCTTATGTTACTACATTTTTATCATAGCAAGAATCTTTTTTAATGAATCATATTTCATTAAAAAAAATTACTTTTATATAAACACATTTCTGTTAAACTATGAACCTTTTTAATCATTCTATCTTACATTAAAATGTAAACTTTTTAACCTTTCTTTTATTACATTAAAAATGTAATCTTTTAATCATTCTATTATTACATTAAAAATGTAATCTTTTAATCATTCTTTTATAACATTAGAAATGTAATCTTTTAATCATTCTTTTATTACATTAAAAATGTAATCTTTTAATTTCAAACAATGATCATTTTTATGTATACCACAAAAATGTGAAATTTCATGTTAACATATTTTCATTTCAAATAACGATCATTTTTAATGATCCATTTACATTAAAGATGTAACTTTTAATGTAAAACATTTTCAAACAAGGAATCTTATTTAATGATTCATTTACATTAAAGATGTAAATTTTAATGTAAAAACATTTTCAAACAATGAATTTTATTTAACGATTCATTTACATTAAAAATGTAAACATCAAACAATGGATTTTTTAATATAATTTAATTTAATAAGAGAATTTTTTTTCTGATGCATTTTCTATTTAAAATTTCTTAAAATAAAATTTTAAATTGGTTCCGATTTTCCAGGTTGTTACAAATAATCACATAACACAATCATCAATTAATTAGTTGATTAGCTTTTCAAATATATATAACTTTTATATATTATAAAAATAATATTTTCTAAGATCGGATTATATATTTAATCACTAATACGTTAATTATAAGCTTGTCACTCTCAACTCATTCTAGGGCATTTCTAACGCCATCTCTAGCGAGTATCTCATTCTAGGATTCTACTGATCCTATCTCTAATGAGTTTTCTTTCATAGGACATTTCTAATCCAACCTCTGATGAGTCTTTTGTTCAGTTCTAACGAGTTGTACCCCAAAGATTTGAGTTAACAAAAGCTCCGATACCAATTGTAATGATCCGATTTCGCTCGGACCTAATCGATCGCTAAATCGACTAGGACCGTTCGAGTCTCGCATATGCTAACTCTGGGCATGCAACACATCAGAACAAATAACAGAAGACTATTATTAACATCATTATCATGTTACATCAGAGTACAGAATATATCAGAGTACATCGAAAAATTATAATACAGCGGAAGATTAATTTACAATGTAGCGGAATTAATAAACTAACACAGCGGAAGACTATCAATGCTATGGACACAGCTTTAAGCTTCGTCCGAGAATCCTGCTCAACAAATAAATATCTGAAAAACAAGCCACTCGACTGCCCGTGTGAAAAATAAGGGCACTCGAGTTTGCAAGTGAAACAAACTACGAGTCAGTCATGGGACTGGTATGAGAAATCTTACCTAATCTATTTAATAATAAGGCTAATCACAGGACCACGCCACTAACGCGGAACGGGTTTACTCCATTGGATTGCCAGTGCATAAAATAAGTGGATCTTTTAAACAATGCAATGCTTTTTAGAAAAATGAAACCATTATAAGATTCAGTCCCATCACACAATGCAATGCAAACCGGAGGTTAGAGTTTTCCTTATAATGGTAAAACATGATTGATACGTATAAAACAAAAATCGTTTGATATTATTATTAGTGTCTAGTCAGTTTAAAACACTTTCAAAGTTAATGTATCAATCCTAGACGACATAGTATCCCATCCTACTATGTTTCCATATATAGGTTTACAATCAAATCCGTAATATCGTATTGGAAATTGAGTTTCTGTCATGAGTCGAGGCTAGGAATCCTCCTCACTGATTTTGAAACACTCTAGCATATGCCTCAGGACTCGGACGCTGGCGAGCCCTGGTTAGCGGTAGGGCCGGTCCACAAATACTTTAGTAGATTAGTTATTCCTGAATAATACGTTTCCCGGTCCTATAGGACCTATCATTTGGCCAGTAGCAACCAATATCCAAGGGCCCTCACAATCCATCATCCACATAAGTAAAAATGTCTGGGCTCCATATCATGACACCACTTCTAGCTAGAAAGAAGCGCAAGTCCTCTCTACGGTCCTCATTCCGTTTTTGGCTCATTCCGGGGTGTGAGTCTCGCGAAGTAACGCTTTACACAAAGCTATGCTAATTAAAGTCGTGCTTTAATCATCAACCACAAGGCTCTGCTTTTCAACAAAAGCCTTGATCATTTGCATCTTAGCATGCCACATTGACAATCCACGACATGCAACTGATGTCTATCAATATATAAACTCTAAGCTCGCACGTCTTAGGGAAAGGTGTTAAGAAAGAGAATAAATTCTCCACCACCAAACATATATATATTTAATAGAAATCAATCAACATAGAACGAAATCCAATGTCAGACACACATCCATTCACCAGTCCGTTCTGGATCTGAACGAAACCGGAGACACCTTATTCCTCGTTCCATATGTCCAATACGGAAGAGTGGTTCTCGCATATCCGGACAATCAACAAGTACGTCCATACAACTACCACTTTAACCTTTTACTGAGAGCTACCCAATTTAGGGAATCAATAGTCGTCCATTCGATGTGAAGATCGCTGGTTTCAACCACCGTCTTCAATATCTTCGACTTTAAACTGTCGTATAACTATTTGAAATGATATTTAACTCGGCCTTTTCAAATAATTCTTGAATATATATAATTCAAACTATTTCATATCGTTAATAATATTTTATAACGATTTATCGCTATTTTTATTTATAAAAAAGTAGCCTATTTAATTCGAACGACGTTTCAGGTCATTACGTGGCCCTGGCGCTGTTTTTATCCAAATTTGAATTACACATTTCTCAAAATCTAACTGTTGGATCTTAACAAATTCAATATCGTTTGAAAGATCTTTCCAAAGCGAAACCAACGATTCCAGATTTGGAAAATTCCGACGGTCGGATATTTCAGTATAATCGTTTAAAGTTACGATTCATAAACGCGAACTACCGCACGCAATTCGTTTAATTTTAATTTATTTATATATGTATTCGTAAAATTCGTTCGACGATTTTAACTAACATGTTAAAAATAATGTTATAATCAAACAAGATCATATTCTAACATATGATTCTTTTATTCTAAATAACATGATAAAAATGTCATTTTTAATGACAAAACATGTTTAACATACCATTCTTCCTATTCTAACCTACATGATAAAAATGTCACTTTTAATGACATTACATGTTAATCATATGTTTCTCTTTTTTTTCCTACTAACATGATAAAATGGCATTTCTAATAACAAAACAAGTTTAATATGTTTTTCTTTTATTCTAATCCAACATATTAAAATGTCCTTTTCTAATAACATAACCTGTTTTACATAAAATCCTTTTTATTCTAATCTAACATATCAAAATGTCCTTTTAAATGATAAAACATGATTAACACATAATTCTTTTTATTTAACTCTAACTAGCATGTCAAAAATGATGTTTTTAACTAACAAATACATTTTAGCATGTAATCCTTTTTTCTTCTAACTAGCATATATTCATTTTTCTACTTTACCAGCATGCAAATAACATTTTGATTAACAAAATTTCTTTAATGAATCAAGCATACAATAAAAATATAGTTTGTATTGTCTAATCTTTTATTTAAAACATGATTCTTTTTAATGGATCAAACATATATTAAAAATGTTATTTTTAATGTTTAACCATTTTCTCTAAAACATGATTCTTTTTAATATTGAATCAAACATATATTAAAAATGTTGTTTTTAATTTTTAACCATTTTCTCTAAAACATGATATTTTTTTATGTTGAATCAAATATAAATTAAAAATGTTATTTTTAATGTTTAACCATTTTTTCTAAAACATGATTCTTTTTTATACTGAATCAAATATACATTAAAAATGTTATTTTTAATGTTTAACCATTTTCTCTAAAACATGATTTTTTTTATATTGAATCCAATATACATTAAAAATGTTATTTTTAATGTTTAACCATTTTCTCTAAAACATGATTCTTTTTATATTGAATCAAATATACATTAAAAATGTTATTTTTAATGTTTAACCATTTTCTCTAAAACATGATTCTTTTTTTATATTGAATCAAATATACATTAAAAATGTTATTTTTAATGTTTAACCATTTTCTATAAAACATGATTCTTTTTTTATATTGAATCAAATCTACATTAAAAATGTTATTTTTAATGTTTAACTATTTTCTCTAAAACATGATTCTTTTTTATATTGAATCAAATATAAATTAAAAATGTTACTTTTAATGTTTAACCATTTTCTCTAAAACATGATTCTTTTTTATATTAAATCAAATATACATTAAATTTTTTAATGTTTAACCATTTTCTCTAAAACATGATTCTTTTTTATATTGAATCAAATATACATTAAAAATGTTATTTTTAATGTTTAACCATTTTCTCTAAAGCATGACAAATTTGTGATTCGTATATATAATAAAAAGTAATTTTTATTGTATAACCAATTGATTTCCAACATAACAAATTATATGATTCATATATATACAACAAAAAGGTAATTTTTATTGAATAAACAAATTTTATTCAACATGACAAATTCTATGATTCATATATACAATAAAAAGGTATTTTTTTATTGAATAAACAAATTTTATTCCTAACATGACAAATTATACTTTAACATGTTATTTTTTTTAATGAATCAATAATATAATAAAGATGTAATTTTTAATGTTAACATATTTTATTCAAACAATGGATATATTGTTTATTCATACTTAAAATAAAAATGTGATTTTTATTGTAGAAACAAATTTTATTCAACTTGAACATTTTATCTTCATATATACAATAAAAATATGATTTTTATTGTAAGAGCAATTTCTTTTCAAACATGATCATTTCATTGATTCATATGTACAATAAAAATATGATTTTTATTTTATAAACAATATCTTTTCAAACATATGTACAATAAAAATAAGATTTTTATTGTACAAACAATTCTAATCAAACATGAACATTTTTATTTTCATATATACAATAAAAATAATATTTTTATTGTACAAACAAATTCTAATCAAACATGAACATTTTTATTTTCATATATACAATAAAAATATGATTTTTATTTCATAAACAAATTTTAATCAAGCATGCACATTTTTTTTCATATATACAATAAAAATGTGATTTTTATTATATAAACAAATTTTAACAAACAATTAACATTTTTATTTTCATATATACAATAAAAATATGATTTTTATTGTATAAACAAAATGTAATCAAACATGCACATTTTTATTTTCATATATACAATAAAAATGTGATTTTTGTTGTATAAACAAATTTTAACAAACATTATCATATATACACAATTCAATCCCATCACAATCAATCAATTCTAATCTCGTACAACACACATATGAATTTTAACAGTGTATATATATATATATCACAACGCAATCACAATTAATTTAATTTTTAATTAGAGATCTCACAGTGTAAATTATAAGTGGATATTTATAATTTAATTTCAAGATTTTATGATAATTAAAAACAGATAAAAATCAACATTGACAATCGATGTATACAGTTATGAAATAAATGAATGTAAGAATATTTTAGTGAGAGAGTTCTGTAACGACCCAGAAAATCTGAACCAATTTAAAATTTTTAAATTGGCTAAATTAATGGATTTTAAATATTTAAAATAAATATTTTAAATATTGGCGATGAAAACTGAGTTTGAATCAACAATTGAAAACGAATATAATTAATTATAATTATAAACAAGGCCTGAAATGGCGTGGCAGTTTCAAAAATTGAATTCAAACTTTGTCGGACTGTACCGGGTGCAAAACAATCCGGATTTTAGTGAAACCAAAAACATTAGGATCTAATTGATGATATCTTTCCAACGAATCTGACAAATCGAAATTTGATAGCGGGAATCAAAAGATATGTCCAGTTGAAAATTCTGAATAGTCGCTATGGAATTCAGGCCCTTAAAAATGGACATTTTGCAAATGACCTCGGATTTCGACGAAACCACTTTTGTTGGATCCGCAGTATCAAGTTATTGTTAGGTTTCAAATTTCATAATTTTTCGAATCAATATGTGAGCGTGGCAAAGGAAAACGCGTTTGACCGGTTTCAATTGATTTTAGTCAACTGGAAATTGGCCATTTTTCAAACGGTCTCAGAATTCGACGAAACAGGTTTTGTTAGGACCGTATCGTCAATACGAAGCTAGAAAATATTTTTCTGGAATTTTTCGAGTTCGTATGTGGCCCCACTAAATTGAAATGTGCGTTTAAATTGAATATATAAAGAAGTACACTTTAAATTCAACGGAAACTGATTCAAACGATCGAATCAGCTTGCGATACATATCCCATTGTGTTCGGAATAGGGGTAAAACGTTATGGACGACAGGCGGTGAGCCTCGTTTAGAGGTCGCATGTAAAAGTCAACTTTTTGCAAAATTAAATAATTAAATATATATATATTTTATATAAACCCCCCCATTCCGTCTTCTCTCTCCTTATTTTCGCTCAGAAAAAAAAAGAAAGAAAAAAACCCGATGACCTAAACCCGTCGCCCCCCTCAGCCTCCCCATCGATCGACGCGCCGCCCCTCCATCCAGCCTCCTCCTCCCAGTAGCGAAACCCCCGAAGACCCCGTCCCCCTCGAGGCCATCGCGACGCGAATCGAGCAGCCCCCCCGAAGCATCGACGCCACCACCACAGAACCCTGCCGCCGACGTCTTCTTCCTCCCCCCCCTTTCTTCGCAGGTTAAGGTAAATTGTTTTTATTTTATTTTATTTTCATCTGAAAATTTCTTTTTAAAATGATTTAAAAACTGATTTTAAAAGGAAGTAAAAACTGATTTTAAAAGGATGTAAATACTGATTTTTATATAAAGTAAAAACTGATTTTAAAAGGAAGTAAAAACTGATTTTAAAAGGATGTAAATACTGATTTTTATATAAAGTAAAAACTGATTTTAAAAGGAAGTAAAAACTGATTTTAAAAGGATGTAAATACTGATTTTTATATAAAGTAAAAACTGATTTTCGAAAGAGTTTAGAACTGATTTTATTTTAAAATTTAAAATAGAAAAGATTTGAACTTGGAAAAAAAGAAAAGATCATATTTTTAAAATAGAAAAGATGAAATTTTTAAGAAGTAAGATATGGTTCTTATATTTTTAAAGCAATAAAAATATAATTTTTACATCATAGGAATATTAAAAATATAATCTTTGTTTTTAAAATATGATCTTTATATATTGAATAACGTAGTAAAAATTCGATTTTTACATATGTAGAGAATACGGGCAACGAAAGCGACAAGCAAGAGAGATTGGCGAAGATTTTATGCAAAGAAGAGTTGTGGGATTGAATTAGCTATTCGGTGAGATTTCTGATTTAAAAATATATATATATGTGTTGAAATAAAAGTGAATTGCTATATATATATATATATATATATATATATATATATATATATATACGCCCCTCGTCCACAAACCATGGACGATATTTATTGATTGAAATGGATTGATAGCGAATGATTGTTTGGGATTGTTTGTGATTGATATTGGTTGTTTGTGGTTGAAAAATACCCGTTTGTGGTTGAGAAATATTTTGTTGAAACCACATAGGATTAGTTTATGGAAATGAAATAAATATATACATGCCGCCTGCGTGCGAACTAGATGCATGATCCCCATTGTCAAAAACCGCGAGGTTTTAAGGTAGAGCGAGGAGCCGTACTAGGGACGGTCCCGGTTTAACTACCCTGCCGTTATGCTGCCGAAATTTTGAATAATATTCGTGTGTTTGAATTATTTTCATATGCTTAAACTATATTTATTCATTGAATAGAAAACATTCATGTGTTGAATTGATATTCATTCGTTGATTAGAAATTCATGTGTTGAATGGTATTCATATTTTGAAATAAATTGTTTGATAATAAAAATCACCTTTTATCGACTATATGAACTATGTAAAATAATCTCGTTTTAAAAGAAATTGTTTTATGATAAAAATCCTATTTTTATCACCAACTTGAACTATATAGAAAAATAGTGTCTTGAAATGAATTGTTTCACAATAAAAATCACATTTTTATTGTATGCATAAATCGTTGAAATGTGAAGTGTTAAAAATAGCCACTTGTTCAAAATAAACATATATGAGTTGAAATATTCATTAATTAGCTAATGAAATGATTTGCACCTATTTATGTAACATTAGAATGAATGGTGTTTTTAAACCAAATAGAAATCAAATATGAAGTTGAATAGAAAATGATAAATGATAAGAACTGTATATATACGTACATGCATATTTATTGAACATGTTATAGCAAAGGGGCTAGAGAAGAGGAATAAAATTTTGTGCCCGACAAATAGGTACACATTTACTGTTTTGTTTGGGTGATGATTTTATGAGCCTGTTGGCTAGCCGCTTGGCTTTTTCTTTTTCTTTTTGAGATTAGAAGGACCGGGAACGCTATTTGCGATTTCCCGATGCTCCCGGTGCAGGGGAGGTTATGGCGAAATTTTCCAAAATTTTAAGGTGTAAGAAAAATATTTGAAGGGAAAAACGATATGGAAAGCATTGAATGAACTATATTTATATAAATATATAAATATAAATAAAATTAAAACGAAACGAGGCCGTGCAGTTCGTATTTTGAAACCGTGATTTCAAACGACTAGTGCGGGAAATCCGACCATTGGATTTTCCCGAAACCTCAACCGTCGGGTTCGCCTTGGAAATATCTTTCCAACGGCACCAACCTTGTAAAAATCCAACGGTTGGATTGTCTGGAATGTTTAATTCAAATCTTAAGAAAAACAGCGCCAGAAGCGATTATATTTATATATATATAAATATAATTATATATTAAATCGAATAACGACGCTGCAGTTCGTATTTTGAAATCGAAACTTCAAACGATTGTGCCGGGAGATCCGACCGTCGGATTTTCCCGAAACTGGAACCGTTGGATTCGTTTTGAAAAGACCTTTCTAATGATGTAAATTTTGCGAAGATCCAACGGTTAGATTTTCAGATATGTGTAAATCAAATCTGAAGAAAAACAGCGCCACGGCCGCGTTATGGCCCGAAGCGTCGTTTTGAATAAATGAGCCATTTTAAAATAAATAAAAATAGCGATAAATCATTATAAAGTACCATAAACAATATGGAGGGGAAATAAACTGAATTTGCTCGATTTATGTTGTATTTGATGGTTGAATGTGTTTGGTGTGAAAATTACATTAAAGAACAATATTGGTGTTGTCGAATAATTTAACCATTGAAATAAATCGATTTGAAATTCTAAATATACGTGAATTATTTGAAAAGGCCGAGTTAATTCTCATTTCGAATAATTGACCGACGATTGAAATTCGAAGATGAAGACGATGGTCGAAGACCGGAGATCTTCACCTCGTTTGGATAGTAACTGAGGTCCTGATTGGGAGGCATCCCGAAATATGGATAATGAGTGGTGATCGTCCAGACGTACGTGGTGATCGAAGGGTTTGCGAGGTATTTAGTGCCTCCGGTTTCGTTCAGACCCAGAACGGACTTGTAAATGGACTGTGTGTCTGACATTGGAGTTTATTCTGTGTTGATTGATTTCTGTTAAATATACATCTGTTTGGCGGCGGAGAATTTATTCTTTTGCTTAACGCCCTTCTCTGAGACGTACGAGCTCAGAGGTTGTATATCGATGGACATCAGTCGCATGGCATGAATTGCCTGTGTGGCATGCTAAGATGCAGTGATCAGGGCTTCTGTTGAAAAGCAAAGTCTTGTGGTGATGATCAAAGCACCGCCTGTGTGGCGTAGCTTTGTGTATAACGTGAATTCGCGAGCCTCACACCCCGGTATGAACCTAAAACGGGAGAAGGACCTCAGGGAGGGCATGCGTTTCTTTCTAGCTAAGGTAGTGTCAGTGACCTACCAGCCCTGACATTTATATACTTTTCACCTATGTGGTTGTTGCTGTTGCGAGGCGCCTCGGTTTGATCGGACGATCCGGGTCCGATGGAGTCATTCGTTGGCTCGTTTACGCCCCAAAGGGCGGGGAGACGTAGTGTTCAGGCATAATAATCCACATCGGTGGACCGGCCCTGTCGCTCCAAGGGGCAGTTGCGGCTGTTCCTGAGACATGGGCTAGATTGTCTCGAATTCGGTAAGGACTATCTTTTGCCTTGGTTCATGACGGAAATCCAATTTCCAAATACGTGACTGTGCGGTTTTGATTGTATACCTATATATATGGCGACATAGTGGTATGGGGCATTAATGCCGTCTATGATTGATAGTTATGATTTGAAATTTTTTTCAAAACATGTAAACACTAGCAATAATATCAAATGCCTTTGTTTTATTCGTATCAATCATATTTTGGCTGTTATAAGGTAAAAACTCTATCCTCCGGTTTGCGTTGCATTGTGTGATGGGAACTGAGTCTTATAACGGCTTCATTTTTATAAAAAGCATAGCGATGTTTAAAAGAAAGATTTGTTTTAGAGCACTGGCAATCCAATGGAGTAAACCCGTTCCACGAAAGTGGCGTGGTCCTGTGATTAGCCAATTATATATGTGTTGAGTGGATTTCTCATACCAGTCCCATGACTGACTCGTAGTTTGTTTCACTTTCAAACTCGGGTGCCCCTTTTTCTACACGGGCAGCCTTGTATTCAGGTTTAGCTGGTTCTTTCTGGATAGCTGGAGCTGAAGATGGATTCTATCATTTATTTCTTTTTATGCTGTTCAGCTCCTATTGTACATACTTTGTTTATCTCCGCTGTAGACATTTATGTATAGCTGAACTGTATTTGTACTAAGTAAGATCCTGTATACTGTGTAACTCTGATGATTACTTTTATCCAATATATTCTATTGTCCATATCTGGTGTATTTATTTAATTCTGTTCTGTTATTATCTGTTTCTGTGTTATATTCCAAAGATAACCCTGTCTCCGTCTGAACGGGAATTCGGGTCGTCTCAAGTTCTCACCTTGATCGGTTTCAGAAATCGTTTATATAACGATTGTTTTAATTAAATCAAACAGATGTTTATTTTTTCAACAATCTTTGGTGCTTCCATTCTGTCCCAATCAGTTCTGAAATACAGAATTTTTCGTTGCAAATCCAACACTTCTGAAATTGTTCGATTTCGTTTCTATACGAAGAAGTTATACTATTTAATACATTTGTTACTTAAATAATTAATTAATAATTAAACTAATTACACTGATTAGTGGAGAATATAACAGTTTCTCCTTCGTTCATCTTCTTCAGAATGATAAACCCATCGTTCAACTCAAAGATCCCCAACCGCACCACCATAGGGCTCACGATCGACCGATCTGCCTTCACCACCTCGCGCTGTAACGACCCGCATTTTTTGCCGTCAAATATTTAATTTAATTTATTGTTTTAAATATTATATTTGGGATATTAAAGAGTTTATAATATCTAATTCGTTAATTAAACGAAGTTTGAACGTTATATAATTTATATAATATAAAACGAGCTCGAAATAGCGTTGTAGTTCGTAAATTTGAGTTTTGAACTTCAATTGAGAATACGGGATTCGATATAAGTCGGATTTCTGTGAAACAAGAAACGCTGGGAGCGTGTTGACGATAGTTTTCATATGAAAGAGAAAAATCCAGATTTCGTGTTATAGTTTGATAGTTATGGCCAAATCAAATTTTGAAATAGTCGCTATGGAAATCATTATTTAAATTATAAGCCTTTAAAATAGCCGTTGTGCAAACGGACTCAGATTTCGATGAAATCAGTTTCATTGGGACCGTATCGCTAAATTATTGTCAGAAAGTCAAACGACGTGGCAAACAGATGTCGTACGTGACCACAGCAACCGTAAACGCCCGTTCAAATTCTATAGCGCACATTCAAATAAATATAAAGAGTATTTGAGTGTAACTTGAGCAGACGATCGAATTAGGCCGCGGAACCAGTTCCGTTGAGTTCGTATAGTCAATTAGAGTCAGGATATGTATATAGTTTGTTGTTTTTAGAGATCGAGAAATTTGGCATTAAAAAGGGTAGGGCGGTTCGGGGTAAAAAACAGCCTATCGGGCAAACAGTCTCAGAATGCGACGAAACTAGTGCCGTTGGGTTCGTATCAAAAAGTTATTGCAAGATATCAAGGTTTCAAGTTGATTCGATTTAGCGGGTGGTCGTGGTAAATTAAAAAGCGTGTTTATTTCTGGTTTTATAAGGGAATTTTTTTCAAACGAAGTCGGATTTCGATGAAACTTGTCCCATTGGGTCCGGAATATCTTTTTACATTAAGATTAGTTTTTTTATCAGTAGATAGAGATCATTTATAGGGGTTTTTATCAACTACTTCACGGCAAAATTTCGTAAAAAAATAAACTAATATAAAAAACCCTTTACCCTCACACTATATATACCCTCATACGTTAAAACCCTTGACAAAAATTTCTCTGGTCAACGCAAAGCAGTTCCGCCGCCACTACACTAAAATAAACGAACCACATCTCACCATTTCCCCTCCCTTTTTCTCACAATCAACTCATCAATTTGGGGGTCATTCAACTGCAATATTGTTCGGCTGGATGGGTTCTTTGATCTGAACGGAGGAGATGGGATTTGATGGGGTGGGTCGACGGGAATTGGGACCGAAACTCACAACGGTTAAGGTGGGTTTGCCAGTCGTGGATGGCACTGGAGGAGACGATAATCGGAGCGAAGGTCGAGTGGCTTATGGCGCATGTTCTGGTGCCAGGGGATGGACGTCCGATGGTCCAGTGGGGGTTGCGGCAGCATGGAAAGATGGTCAATGGGGGGAACTTCGAGTGTTTTGGGTAAAGGAGCGAAGCTTGGTCTTCAGGAACGATGGATTTACAATCAAACGAGAGGACAGTAAGATGTCGTCCTGATTTCAATGTTTTAACGTAAACAAACTTTACATAATTAAGTAATAATTAATTTATAATTTAACCACATTTCTTATGTCATTGTTGAATCCAGAAGCAGGCTATTTCGGTGCGTGGCTTGTGTATAGATTGAAGACGCAGGGAACTGGAATGATACAGAATCAGACCCGATGTTTTAACCAAATGTAAACCGTTATGTATTATCCGACTAATTATATTATTAAGGAGATAATTAATTTTGGTTAGAGAATTGGTTTGGTTAATTAAATCGTTCATATTCTAAACTATGCAGGAAGGTGGTGTTTTTAGGAATGGAGACAAGTTCTGGAAAAGGAACCGAGATTTACAGCGTATTGAACAATAAGGAATTGGACCTGAAAGTTTTGATAAGAAGGAAAAAGGCTTGTGCTTTTTATGTGATTTTTATACTAAACTTGAATTGGGATTTTATCCACTTATATGAATTGATTCATGAAGTTGTATACAGGCATCTGAAGCCTGAACAAACGAAGAACGAGAAGTCGGCCCGAAAATCTTAAGCCAGAACTAATCCAACTAATGCAAAGTAATTAATTTTGATATGTTAACTAAGAAAGATAATTAGTTTAACTTAATCATTTCTAATACTAGACATTTTGAAACAATGCAGGGATTCAGGAGTGGGCAGTTTGAACGTAGGAGAAAGTAAATTTGATCAGTTCAGAACAAAAATAAAAGAAAGGAAAAAGTAATTAACTTGAGTAGAACATGACTAAGGATTTATAGTTAATTATAATTATAATTAATGTATGTCAGATTAAAATGTTATAATTCGTTCCTATCTTAACAGAATCGGACAAACCATATACTGTTGGAATCACCTTGACGAACACTGCGTCATGAAACAAATCTGGATGGAACTGAAATCAGCTGGAATTTTTAGTTAAATTAAACGACTGTTTAATTTAATTAAAACAAGCCGTTGACAACAGAATCGGATCAAGGTGAGTTAAACTCACTCAGTTTTCCCTATTTATATTTTATATAAATTGGGGTTTTTATTTTGTGTGTTCTGTTTGCTGATGATTGCCTGTTTGCTACTTATACCTCTGTTTGTTGATTTAACTGATGAAATTAAACTGTGTTTAATTTCAGTAAATTTTCAAATCGTATTTTAACGATTTGTTCCGATAGAGGTAACTTACCTCATCGGTCACGTTTACCAAAATAAACATGTTTAATGATTTGAATTGTTTGATCTGTTTGATCTGTTTGAACTGTTTGATGATAACCATTGTGATTTCAGGGAAGAACAGGTTGGAGGGACCCAACCGGATCGCTCAAATGTATTATTTATTTTCATATTATCATATATGAACCGATCTGTTTGGTTGATTGATTTGATTGTTGTTTATGGACTGAATATTCAACATCTGTTTGGGTTGAACCATTGGGCGGTGTTGGTCAAGTATTTGGCAGGATACGGCCTTTAAAATCAATCGGGTTATAGATAGTGATTCACCGTCAGGTGAATCGGTAGAGTTGAGGTTATAAAATTTATTTTATAACCAGAGTTAGATTTTGAATTATGTTATTTTAAATCAAAGTTATTTAAGATAATTAAATAAATAAATATTTTATTTATTCAAAACCTTGATTGGTTATTAAATTATTTTACAAGGTGAATGCTGATGTTAAATCAGATTTGCTAGTAATAGAATAAGAGCTAAACCAGATGGTTAAACTTTGGATAATTGTTTTAAGGAAACAATTAATGGAAACTATTTAAATTAATTATATTTTTAAAGTGTGGATTAACCGAATTCGGTTAATAAGATAATCGAGGTTTGAGTTAAAGAAATCGACCATTGTGAACTGGATTTGATTATCCAATTTATGTGTTTTAAATAGAATACAAATGAATATTGTTTATATTTAAATAAGTTTTTAAAGGGATTTACCATTTATATTAGTTAATAGAGAAATTAACTAATTTACAATAGTTAATAGTTTAAGAAAAGTATTACCCTAATTAATAGTAGTTTAGGGAATTGGTTTTATTTAAATAAATGAAAAAAAAAAGTGATCGAGTTGAAATGGAATCAAAGTAGAGATAAAGTGGTTTATTATAAACCAGAGTTTACGTATCGTATTTAAAGTGTTAAAAGCGTAAATTTTAAATTTACGTTACCTGGTAATAAGATAAAAGAAAAGGAGAATTTGAAATAAGATTTTCCAAGGTGGAAATATTCGAATAGATTGGAAAGGAGATTGGTAAAGTGAATTTTGGGTAAATAGGTGGGTCGTAGGGTCTTATAACAAGGACCAAGTTATAATGTAATTTATTGAGACTGGAATAGAATAGTGGTTTGATTACAACTGATGTTTGTCTGAGGATAAGAACATTGTTTGATCAAGGTCTGAGAGGTAAATAAAATACCCCAACCTGATCAACATTGGGATTATCTGAAGATAGTATCAGTTGGTAATCGTAAGAGACGTTAGTGGATATGTTTTGAAAATCTAAACAGCGATTTTAGCGCTGTTGCTATAATATATGTTTTGTGAATCTAATAGCGAGTTTAGCGCTGTTGCTATGGTAAATGTTTTGTAAACCTAAATAGCGATTATAGCGCTCTTGTTTGTAAATCTAAATAGTAACTATAATGCTATGGTTATAACATATGTGATATAAATCTAAACAGCGTTATAACATAGGTGCTATAAATTTCCTTATTAGATCTAATGGATTCCCCAATTTAAATAATAAAGGATGGATGTAACAATGTTTTGAAAGGAGAATTTAGTGAGATATATATATGGTTATAAGTTATTTTACTAAGTATTATATCATAATGGTTCCGAGGACATTACTATATAAGAATATAGTTATTCGAGATAGAGTTGGCCAACCATAGTATTCAAGATGAGTTGCCATTTCGTACGACTGCTAGCGTAATTCGCAGGGCTGTAGATAGCCTACGGCGGTCGGATGTTTCCTGAGGGAATCAGGCGTAACCATTGTGATTGCTGCGATCTAGAGTCAAGCGAATGGAGTGAAGTCGAATATTAGTTAATCGATTAGAGTTAAATCAAATTAGAGTTATTCAATCATCGTATTATCAAAGATTGAAATTAGAAGTTTTTAAAAGTAAATCCGTTTGTTAAAGGCCAAGTGATGCTGAATACTGGACCAGTGAACTCATTGGAGTGTCATGATTGAAACACTGATTATTTTGATAGTTAAAACACCGACTATCAAATCTGGCCAATACGATTGTTGGTACGGAAAGACCGGGATCGAATGTATATTCGAAAACCATTCCGACCAACAAATACGTGAAGATATCTGAAGATGATCGAGATGGAGTGTTGAAGACCGTTGATTTCCCTAAGCGGAAGAACCACTAATATTCTCTGCCTGGCAAGCAGAGAAAAGCTGTGATTCTGTCGTGGTTGGAATCAACGGGTTACAAGGACTTCTCGCTACTGATCCATGGGGTGATTCCTATATTGGATGCGGTAGGAGAGTGCCTTCGGTTCATCTTGTTCCTGGATGACCTGTATGGACGGATGTCTGACAGAGTATTTCCAAAGGATCACGTACGTTGATTTCTTCAAACGTGCTATAGTGTTGGCGGAGAATCGCCGTTCTCTTAGCTTAACTGCTAGGGTATTTTTGTGGATGTCAATTAGTGATATCTGACGGATCTGACGATGTGGCATTCAAAGTGAATGGTGACCAGATGATCAGAAGTTAATTCTGGCCTCAAGCCTCATCAACCGGGAAATGACAAAAATCGGGCAGGCAGCATGGCTATGTGGGTCGCTCCCATTAGGGTGTATAATCACCTATCTAGAGAAATTCCTATTTGTTCTTAAATCTATGTTTCGATGCTGTCCCTTATCGGGAGACGGTTGCTGATCCCAACCGTCGGTGATATACATTCGATACACTCAAGCGAAATGAGTGGTCGGTCATGTGAGGGCCGGGTTGCAAGACGTTCTTGTTGAACCCAGTGTATTCGTCTCTAGAGATGCACTATCGGCAGGTGGTCCCATACCTTGTCATAGTTGGAATCCAATCTCCAATAAGCGCCCGCGGTTTTGATTGTATACTATATATGTGGAGCGTGAGATGCAAGCGTTCCACTAGATTCTATTTACTTGTATTTAGACATTATTATAATATCAGACAAGATATTGGTTTCAAAAATGTTTTGGGTTATCGTAAGGTAAAAACCGTCCGTGTTTATGTGTGGATTTGGTCTTACGATTATCCTTTCTTCTGAAAAGATTTTGAACTTAAAAATCATGATTGGATGATTTCCCCTTATTACTGTGCGAGTTTATCTCACTCTAGTTCACCAGACTGACCCGGTGTTTTGTAAATGCTCGGGTTAGACCGGGTTGTACAGGTTCAGGTTATCGACTGGAGATGTTCAGACGTATGATATTATATAGCTGCTATTCCGCTCTGTGTTGTATATGGGAACAGGCTAGTATAACTGTCCCAGTGTATGATGTACTCTGATACTGTAAGTATTTTAAAGCTCTCAATAAAGATTTATTTCTGTATTATATTTTGTTCCGCTGCGATGTGAGACTCTGTGTGGTGTTGTTCTTCTTCTTCTTCTATTCTTATATTTCTTTCTTTCTTATCTCACCCTCTAATTTCTTTCTAATAACTATCCAGTGTTTTCGGTGCTTGGGGGTCGGCATGAGTTACGGTAAAGGTATTTATGTCGATTTCCGGGGCCAAAATCCCTGGGTCGTTACACGCGCCCTTTGGCCAACAGCTTCGATTGCCAACTCGGTCCCTCCATCTGCCGTGAAATCGGCTCCGAAATCGAGTGCTTTGAGCACTGAAATCTCTCCCATTACACCACGATACACGATCATAGCCTTAGGGATGTAAAGGTCTTGGAAAGATCTTCCATTTTTGTTTTTAAGTTGGATTGAAATTTGAAGAGAATTGAAAGATTATAAGGATCGAAATTATGAAGTTTTCAACTATACGATTCATCTGCTGGCGGTAGAAAATAAAGAGGGTAGGGTTGACTAGGGTTTCGATAATTGGGATTATTTATAATATTTAATTATTTAACACTAAAAGGCCTGTTAATCCATCCTAACACCAAATCAAGCCCAACAACTGTCGTCCCCAGCCAAATACCCTCATTCCGGACACAATGTACTATGTTCCATAAGCCTATTTGACCATTTCAGCCTGTTTTTCTTTAAATTAAAATATAAAACATTTAATATTATATTTGAAAGTACATTTTAATTTACCCGGGCCACATACTAACTCCAAAATTTCCCGAAAAATAAATCTAGCTATGTTTTGACGATATGGTCCTAACAAAATTAATTTCGTCGAATTTGGAGACCGTTTGAAAAATGGGCAATTTCTAGTCAATTAAATTCAAACTAAAAGTACCAAACACGTTTTAATTTACCATGCTCACATATTAATTCTAAAAATTATGAAAATTGGTATCTAGCAATAATTTGACATTACAGATCTAATCAAAGTGGTTTCGTCGAAAACGGAGGTCGTTTGCAAAATGTCAACTTTTATGGGTTATATATTATATTAAATTCCATAGCGACTATTTCAAATTTTAAACTGGGCATAACTTTTAATTCCCATTATGAAATCTCATTTTCTTACATTCTTAGAAGGATATAATTAAACAGATTCAAATATTTCTTTTTTTACTAAAATCGGATTTATTTTGAATTATGTACATTCAGTTAAAGTTTAAAATCGAATTTTCAAATTGCCGCGCCATTTCAAACTCCTTTTATAATTAAATTATATTAAATTTATTCATTCTAACTTCGTTTAAAATAAATTTTTAGTCATTATTATTTAAAATAAACTAATTTAAATATTCAAAATACATTAAAATAGCTAAAATAAATTTTTTAAATTGGTTCAGAATTTCCGGGTTGTTACATTCTTCATCGTTATTAACCAACCGAACCCATTGTTTGATTTCAAATCATCCACGTTGCACCTTCCTGGAGCCGTTGGTCGATGATCAGAAGTACACACGACAAAGGGCGTCACCGCCTCACCCACCACCACGGGTGCGGTCGAACTTGGCCCCCCATCCATACATGAAAAAAGGTTCGAACGCTAGCTGTTCAAGGCCAATAATTGAGCATTCCAATCCACAAAGTTCCATCACACCGTTCATAACATAGATCCCCGTAGATCTTTGATTTTCATGTTTATGTCTTCGAAATCATTAAATGGATTTTGTTAAAATTAGAGAGGAAGATTCGAGCGAAAATGGCCATTGATTCAGAAATGACTGCGGCCCTGAGAAATGAATTATGGTTTTGCAATATATATATATATATATATATATAATTTTTAATAATATTTAATTTGTGAATTACTTGTTTAACACTTCTAACTCCAAATGAATCCCAACAACATTCACCCCTAGCCAATATACCCCCATTCCGGACGTAATGGGATATATTTTGTAAGCTTATTAGACTATTTTGATCAGTTTTATCAAAATTAAAATATAAATTTAATTAACATTCAATATTGATTTTTGACGTGCATTTTAATTTTCCATGACCACATACTAACTCCAAAAATTACGAAATTTGGAATCTCGCTATGTTTTACAATTACAGTTCAAACTATTTGAGAAATGGCCTTTTAACAAGCTTATTAAATTTACAACTAAAATTTGACGGGCGTTTAAATTTTCTACGCTTACAGACTAATTCCAGTTGACTTAAATATTAAATCTGGCAATAATATGACGTTCCAAATCCAACAAAATTGGTTTCATCGAAAACAAAAGTCGTTTGCAAAATGGCTGTTGTTAAGGCCTTATATAATATTAAAATATTAATACATTCCATAGTGACTATTTTAAATTTTAATCTCATAACTTACAACTTTTAATATGAAATCTTAATTTTTCATATTCATTAGAAAGATATTATTAAATAGATTCTAACATTTCTTATTTTAGTGAAATATGATTTATATTGCATTATGTATATCCGGTTGAAATTTAAGACTAATTTTTCAAACTACCATGACATCATGCGCTTGTTTTATAATTATATTATAAATTTTACATTCAAACTCATTTTAAATAAATTATAAGTCGTTTATTATTGAAATAAATAATTTAAAATATTTTATTTTAGTTAAAATCAATTAAAAATAAATTTTAAGTTGGTTCCAAAAATCAGGGTTGTTACAATTGTTTGAATTGAACTGATTTGGAAAGGAGTTGAATTGAATTGAAATATTGAAATCGAGTTGCATTGATTTGAAATTTGAAAGGTGACTTTAGGTTTAATTGATATTTGGAAGAAATAAATTATAATTCCAACTATAGAATTTTAAACCATTATATATAAACTATTTTGGTAATAACAATTCTACTTATAAATTATTCTATTTATAACATATATATATATATATATATATATATTGTAACTTATTCAAACTACTTTAATAAATCAATGTTTTACTATATAAACATTTTGCTTTATAAACAATTTTATTTTATTTTTATCTTATGTATGTATTAATTATTTTAACAATCGGCTATCTATTTTATAGGATTATTTAATATTTAACTATATGTATATTTAACTAAATTTTGATAAAAAAATTCAAAACTATTATTTAAACTTTTATTGTCCGAACTATTTATTCTTAAATACATATCTAAACTATTCAACATAGTTTTCAGCTATTTATAAATATTCAAACTGTTTTAAATTGGAATTGTTTCAAGTTTCTAAGTTTGGTTTTAAATGGAGATTTTAATATGATTCTATATTGACTATTGAAATGAGTTTAAAGCAAAAATCTGATATTTTGATATGAAGTATGTACCTCTCTGAAATGTTAAAGAAAAAATCGATGTGAGAAATGTAAATGCTTGGTTGTTAAGAGGCTGGGATCAAATATTGTCATACTCTTTGCCAATACTAAAAACCACTTTAACAACTGTGTACGCGGTGGAGAATGGAGAATGATGTAGGTTAGTTTGGCGAACGCTACTGGAATGAAGTAAGAGAACGATGATGGATGTCCTTGACCCTTTAAAATGACTAAAACATAGCTATACCGGATCAAGTGGGGTATGCTACCCCCTGGCAATAGTTCTTCCTTTATTACTATAGTCCCTTGTTTGATTTGATATGAAATTAATATGCGCATCCTTGATTTGGGAGTGTTGTTCCGAGGTGGGTGGTAGTCACAGCTATGCATTACCACCAATTCGGGCATGCAACTAGTAGATTCCTACTCGGGGCATTCCTCGTGTACCTTGTCATATTATCCTGATCGATTCCCCTACGACTTTGATTTGTACCATACCTATGGAGTGTCCTCTGATAGCCACTAGTTTATGGTGGACTTTACGGTATCTGTAAGGACTACAGTATTATAAACGGTGTAAGGGTAAAACTATAATCCTACTTACGCTATTTTAATATTTTATATTTAACTGTAGAAACTATTATAATAGCGTATTGTATTACATAGTATCTTTTTTGATGTGTCTTTAGGAGATGAAAATTCCTGCGACATCTCTTAAAGTTATCGCACTCACGAACACATATGATAGGTGATGTGAATTACCATAAGCATCTTCGACATTGTGACACTTATATTATTACATGGTTTTTATTTGATTGATATGAGAATATTTTAGTTTTGGTCTGAGTATTTTTGTCTTTTCATTTGTGCTCGGGTCAGCCTGAGATTTTCGGTTATCGAAGACACTGTTGTGAAAATGAATATGGAGCCTGACTGACGTATTCATTTATATTAATTCGCTGCATATATTGGTATGTTAACCGCACAAAAACATAAAAAATAAAAATATACATATTATCTGTACAAATCAGCATTAAACAATAAATGGTACGCTGTATGGAATGTTTGAACATTTGGATAGGGTTCAAATATGGAATTATCTATAAATGTAATCCATTTTGAATTATTTATGGAGACCATTTGTAGTAATCCAAATAATTAATTCCCGTAAATGAGATCGCAAATCAATAAATAATTATTGTAACCGATACTAATTGGGGAAAATAAATGTGAGAGGAGAATGGTTACAATTCTTAAAATCAATTAGGATAAATATTGTAAACCCTAATTAGGAAATTTGAATTATAACCGCATTTAGACACGAGGTTAAGCTCAACTGCGGTATAAGTCTGGCCGGAATCGACCGACAAATCCAGCAACCACAGGTAGTCAGCTTAATGTGAGGGGTCTAATGCATAAATGTAATCGTATTAAGGCACGAGCTTAATTTTACTTGTGGCAGAAGTCTACCCAGAATAGACCGGCAAATCCTGTAATAACCCGGAAATCTGAGCCAATTTAAATTTTTTATTTTGGCAATTTTAGTGAATTTTGAATATTTAAAATGAATTATTTTAAATAATAACAACGAGAAATTTATTTTGAACAGAATTAGAACGTATATATTTATATAGATTGACGTTAGAATATAAATATTTTATTTTAATTTTAAAAGGAATTGAAAATGGCTCGGTAGTTTGAAAATTCAATTTCAAAATTCAAATGAATGTACAGGATTCAAAACAAACCGGATTTTAGCGAAACCAAACATATTTGAATCTGTTTCAAAATATCTTTCCAATGAACCTGAAAAATAAAAATTTCATAGTGGGAATCAAAAGATACGTCCAGTTGAAAATTCAGAATAGTCGCTATGGAATTATGGCACTTAAAAATGGAAATTTTGCAAATGACCTCGGTTTTCGATGAAACCACTTTTGTTGGATCCATGATGTCAAGTTATTGCTAGATTCCAAAATCCATAATTTTCTGAATCAATATGTGAGTGTGGAAAAAGAAAACGTGTTTTAACAGTTTCAGTCAATTTCGATCGACCAGAAAATGGCCATTTTTCTAATGGTCTCAGAATTTGATGAAATTTGTTTTGTTAGAACCGTATCATTAATACGAGGCTAGAAAATATTTTTTGGGAATTTTTAGAGTCTGTATGTGGTCCCGGTAAATTGAAATGCGCGTTCAAATTTAGTATATAGATTTATATTTTGATTTTGACGGAAACTAATCGAAACGATGGAATTGGCTCACGAAACATATCCCATTGTGTTCAGAATGGGGGTAATTAGTTATGGACGACAGTCGGTGGGTTCGATTTGGTGTTCGAAATAAAAAATTACCTTTTAGAACTTAAAATAATTAAATAAAATATAAGTTTATATAAAATTCCCTAGCCCTTTCTCTCAGAAGTCAAACCCCCTTTTTGAAAAAAAACCGATGGAGCTTTTCCCCCCTTTCCATCGTGTTCCCCCGCTCTTCTAGGCCGCCGTCGCGTCAGGCGCAGGCGCGCGCCCCCTTTTTCTGCTCCGTCGACCTTCCCTCTCCTCCCCTTTCTTCTTTCTTCCTCCCCCCACGCTTCCCTCGATAGCCACAACCTCCCCTCAAACCCAATCTATCGCGTTCACATGCAAATCGAGGGTAGAAGGACCCACCGAGCTTGCCCCAACTCTCAGCGCCGGTGAAGGATGGCAAGGCGCTTGATGAGGCGTAGCTCAATGGTGATTCAGTCAGGCGAGGGCGCGGCAAAGTGGAACCCTAGTTCTAAATGGTATGGTTCAGCTGATCAATGCGCTCCAGGAAAGATAAAGAGAAAGGTAGCGTTATTGATTTATTTAAATACAAGTACACATTGTTTTAAAATTATAAATGTATATTGTTTCATAAAATAAAATAGAAAATATTTTAAGAATAAAATAGCATCAATAAAAATAGGATTTTTATAAATTACTTAAAAATAAAAATATATAGACTTTGTTTTAAAATATATAAATAGAAATGTGATTTTTATAGAATAGAATTGTATATTAAAAAAATACGATCTTTACTAAGATAATATATATAACTTTGAAAATAAAAAGATATGATTTTTATATTATAGAGATAATAAAAATATGATTTTTATATAATAGAAAGAATAAAAATAAAGTATGATTTTTATATAATAGAAAGAATAAAAATATGATTTTTATATAATAGAAAGAATAAAAATATGATTTTTATATAATAGAAAGAATAATAATAATATTTTTATATATAGAAAGACGATATTTTTATATATAGTAAAGACGATATTTTTATTTATAGTAAAGACGATATTTTTATACATAGAAAGAAGTGATTTTAATTGTGTAGATCATTATGGATAAAAAGAAGTGAATAGCTATATAAAAATTCGAATTTTACCAATATAGTAGCGGTATAAAAAAAATGTGATTTTTCTCTATATATAGTGGCGTTGTTAAAAATATGATTTTTAATATAAATTTCGTGAAACAAATCTCGTTGAAACCACGACGAAGGTTTTCTACATAAGAAGAGTCGCGATGTTTGGTTTAGCTTATCGGTGAGAACTTCTCACTTTTAATTTGTTTTCAAGTTGAAATATATATTAGGATGCAGACGGTGCTTAGCAGCACCCGACACCCGTCGTCCACAGACCATGGATGACTTGTTTGTTTGATTGTTGTGTTGTGAAATTTGACTGTTGATTGTGATGTGTGAAATATGTATTTTTTTGTTGAAATAAAATATATATTCACATGTTGAAATAAAATATATATTCATGGGTTGAAATAAAATATATATTCATGTGTTGAAATAAAATATATATTCATGTGTTGAAGTAAAATAAATATTCATTTACAAATCGAACGATTTGTTTATGTACACCGATTTGACTGATATAGATTGAGACGATAAATTTTACACATCGCCCAACTGCACAAATAAATCCTGTGTTTGATTGTTTGGAAACCCCACATGGGTGTTGGGATGAAATTGGCCATACACTTGTCCTAATAATTAGCTGTATGTCGATCGACGGATTGACAGGCTGTTATAAGCGTAAATATTTATATTTGATGCTTATGCAGTGTAGAATGCACTTTGGGTGATGGTTGACTGTGTTTGATGATGTAGTGTACGGGGATGTATGAAATCCATATCAATCACATTGTATGGTAATTGACTGGGCCTCATTCCAAGTTGGAAAATAAAGAAAATTCGTGTGTTGAATAAAATATATATTCATGTGTTGAATAAAAGAAAATTCATGTGTTGAATAATATATATATTCATGCATTGAATAAAAGAAAATTCATGTGTGGAACAAAAAGAAAATTCATGTGTTGAATAAAAGAAAATTCAAGTGTTGAATAAAATATATATTCATGTGTTGAATAAAAGAAAATTCATGTGTTGAAGAAAATATTCATTTGTTGAATAGAATAACGAAGTTATTGAAATATATAAAGCCGTGTTGATTAGATATGCGCCATTTGGACGTGAATGATATTTATATCGATTTTATTCGTTTTTATAATGAATATCGAAAAGGAATTGATTTCAAAATATAATATTTTGAAAATACTATCATTTATATATCGATGATATGGAATATTCGATTTTGATTTGAAATTGAATATGAAGTTGAAATCATTGAAAATGAATTTTAAAACGATTTATAAAATATGTTTTAAAAAGGAAATCAACGAAATATATATTATATATAATATAATGGCTTGAATAGAACGCGCCGCGTAGCGGCAGTTCACGAATTTCGACCATTGACTTCGAACGGATATTACGGAAGATCCGACCGTTGGATTCTCCTAAAATCAGAACCGTTGGGTTCGTATCAAAAAGAGATTTCTAACGAATATTAGAGATTTGAAAACTAACGGTTGGATTTGGAATTATGTCCAAATCAAATTTGGAAAAGGTCGCTGTAAGTGCAGTTCGATGGCCGTTGATGGAAATCAACTGTACGGGCCTTGATAAAATTATTAAAAATAGTAATAATTTGTGTAAAATCATAAGAAATGATTTGGAAAGTATTGGGATGAAAAACTCCATATTTGAAAAGATAAAAATAGTTTTTTATCGAAATGAACTAGTTTTGAACTAGAGTTATAATCCATTTGTTTTTTAAAATAAATAAATTGGATTTGAAAGGGGTTTTAAAAGTAACCAAAATTTCCAATAATTGAATCGGAATGGATTTGAATCGAAATTGTCTTTGGAATATTTCGATGTTGGATTTCGTGATTATACAGATATTGTTATGGAAATTTGAAGGATATATTTATATCGTTATTTCCAATACAATATTTGTTGGTCGTAGAATTTGATATTGAATATAAGCCGATATATTTTCTATTCAGAGCCTTGTATTTAATATCAAATGGTATTTGGGTTTGTCGTGAATGGTTTCTTCATTAACACTGTTCTTAAACCCAGTTGAGAAAAAGATTAAATCTTTTTATTTGGATTTAATGAAGTATACAATTTAAATGACATTTAATTGGAATCGAATTAGAATGTGATTTTGGGTTTATCGTGAAGGTGTTTTAAATGACATTGGTTCTTTAACCTAGTTGAAGATAGGATATGATTTCCCAAGTTAAACAATCATTAATATTGATTTTTGGGAAGATTAAAACCAAGTGGAGCTTTAATGAATCTTTAATTAGATTGAAATGATCGAGAATAGAGTATCACCAGTTTTGCTCCAGGCGATAGTTAAATCTTTTGATTAGATTTGAACATGAAATGTAATTGAATTTACCGATAACACCGTGGTGTTAGATATGAAGTATGACCCGTTTAACTTCATGGGATGAATAGGTTGGGGCTGGGAAATTTAACAAATGATTACTTCGGTAAGGTTCTCTAATCTCGACTAGTTTGGATAAACCATAATTTGGTTTGAATTGATATTCCAAAGAAGATTAAAGAATAAATTTAAAGAATTTATCTTTGATAAAATTAATGGGAACCTTTCCCAAAGTATAAGAATATTTGAATAAAAGAATATTCTAAATTGGAATGAGGCGTATGTTGTGTTTGTGTAACACTTGTTTATTATATACGCGAGTTATTCAGAAAGACCGAGTTTATCCCATTCTGAATAATTGATTCTACGATGTGTCGAGGATGAAGACGGTGGTCGAAGACCGGAGGTCTTCACATCATTTGGATAATTACTGATGATCTTGATTGGGCTGTACACCCAAGAGGAGGGAATCAGTTGGTGATCATCCAGACGTACTTGGATATCGATGGGTATGCGAGGTACATGGTGCCTCCGGTTTCGTTCATACCCAGAACGAACTTGTAAATGGACTGTGTGTCTGACATTAGATTTTCTTCTGTGTGATTGATTTCTATTAAATATATATGTTTAGCGGCGGATAATGTATTCTCTTGCTTAACGCCTTTCTTTGAGGCGTATGAGCTCAAAGATTATATATTGATGGATATCAATCGCATGGAGTGAACTGCCTGTGTGGCATGCCTAAGTGGCAAATGATCAAGGCTTTTGTTGAAAAGCAAAGTCTTGTGGTTGATGATCAAAGCATCGCCTGTGTGGCATAGCTTTGTGTAACGTTGATTCGCGATCCTCACACCCCGGTTGTGAACCAGAAACGGGAGAAGGACCTCAGGGAGGACATGCGTTTCCTTCTAGCTAAAAGTGGCGTCAGTGGGTTTACACGCCCTGACGAGTTTGACTTATGTGGTTGTTGGATTGCGAGGCGCCTCAGATATATCGGTGACTATGTGGAGCCGATGGAGTCAGTGGACTCATTGACACCCCATAGGGTGGGGAAACGCAGTGTTCAGGCATTTTAATCCACATCGGTGGACCGGCCCTGATGATCCAAGGGCCCACCAGAGTTTGGGTCCTGAGGGGCGGGCTAGAGCATCTCGAATCGGTATAGGACTATCTTTAGCCTCGGTTCACAGATGGAAACCCAACTTCCAATACGTGACGTTTGCGGTTTTGATTATAGAGCCTATTATGGCGACATGATATATGGTACCCATGCCGTCTATGATTGATATTTATGATTGAAATTGTTTTGACACTATACATATAATAGTATCAAATGATTTGGTTTTAACATACCAAACATGTTTGGCTATTATAAGGGAAAACACTATCTTCCGGCTTGTGTTGCATTGTGTGATGGGACCTAGGTCTTATAATAGCTTCATTTTTCCAAAAAGCATTGCGTTGTGTTATTATATGCACCGATATTCTTGGGAGGAAACCCGTTCCGTGTTATACGGCGTGGTCCCTTGATATATCTGATTTAAAGTAAAGCTTTAAATAACTGTTTTAGTTCTCACACCAGTCACATGACTGACCTGGAGTTTATTGTTTTAACCTAAACTCTGGGTGCCCCTATTTTCCACATGGGCAGCTAGTAGTTTTGGTTTTGCAGATTTATATTCACAGGATCCTGGTTTACAGCTGGAACGATATCCGGAAAGCTCTATATCCGTATATCTCTTTCAGTTGTGTATTGTATTATTTTTCCACTGCGATGTATTTGAATGTAATTTAAATCTATGATATTTTCTGTGTAATATTTATTCATGCTCTGTATATTCCTGTATTCTGATAAAATTGTTGTAATAAACAATGAAATGTTCTTCTATTCGTGTTCCGATGTGGCTTGTCCTCAGTACAATCCGCGATTTCCCGTAAGGGGGATTTCGGGTCGTAACAAATCCAGCATCCACAAGTTATCAACTTAATGTGAGAGGCCTAGTATGTAAATAAATAAATATATATATATAACAGTTAACCAATTAATAAAGGAATTAGAATAGAAATTGTATGTTAGGGTACAAAAAATAGATAACTTGGGACTGATTAATAGTTGCCTTAGGAAAATATGACCATCACGGTCATAAAGGGCAATAAAAACGAGATAAAAGTAAAATGGGTGCCATAAGGGAATTAACCTTCCTTATTTACAGTGATGGAATTAGAAAATATAGTTGGACTTAGTAGGTTAATAATGTAAGATATTATTTACCATAATACCCCATGACGAAATGAAGCACGTAAGTATAGCATTTCCGTGCAGAGGAACTAAATGGGAATGACTTAATAACGTAGCCTACCTTGTAACAAATAGGGAAAGGTATAGAAGGCTAATGGGGTACGAACCAATAACCTTCGCATATAGTCTGCTTCCTGTTTCATAAGCGGTTAGGGTTGAAGATTCCACCTGGGAATGGGTCTTTCAGTTTAGGTGCCTTAAACGGTAGATGCGTATGGGCCTACCTAAACCTGGAAACTAAAACATCATATATGGCTACCTATCATACGGGAAGTAATCAGAAACTAAGAAGGTTATCTAATATGGTAAGTTAGAAGGTTAGCAAACGATAAAATACCATCTCTCACCTTATGCGGGGCAAGGGTATACGCGTGAATGCCGGAAGCCTTAACTAGCAGGGCCCGCATGTAACAGGCTGCATTTTACGTATCGGAAGATTGTAAAATTATTCTATTCTATTCGCTGAGGGTTGGATGATTCTCATCATTTTATATGTTACTTATGAGTATGTGAGAAATTTCCATAATTTTTACTAATTTTGTTTGTGACCATTTTGCCTCTGTCAGTCTTGTACAGGGGATAACTTTTGACATAGGTCGAATTGGAGGGTGAGACCTATGCAATTGGAAAGGAATCGATGATCGCCTTTCCATAGAGTGGTTACATTAAATATTTGGCTCAAAAGTTTGGGAGGAATCATTGTTTTAAGGTTTTTTAGTTGGCTGTTCAGGATTTTGAGCCACATTGGGCCGATTTGAGAAGGCCCAAGTAGTGGGCTGATAGAAACTATAAATAGAGGGTGAGAGGTATGGGAAATAGTTTACTTACCCATTCTCTCATTAGGTGGCCTTGAGCTCCTTCTTCCTCTAACACCTTTCCACCATTAAAATTCAAAATCTAAGGAGGGAAATCATAGATCTGCAGCATTAAAGGCTAGATCTACATCAATTGGAGCAAGGATTCATCGGACTAAGGGATTTGGTGCAAGGTTCTTGCAGTCCGGATTCTTATTTCATCAATTTTAGCTTGTTTTGGCAAATCGGTGAGTGATATACATCTCTCACATGGATGCAATGAAGTATATGAATGTCTGATCATGTTTTTCATCATATTTAAGTGTTTTATCATAAATCTAAGCCATATTAAGTTCATTCTCACATGAATCACCCTATGATCTATTTTAGCAAGTTTAATTTAATGATTTCAATGCAATTTCAAGTGTATATGCAAGTTAGATCTATTGTTTTGTTCATATTTACATTTATGATGATTTTGGTGGATTTCACATAATTATTGATGAAACGGTCAAATTGGTGATGTTAATGGTTTCATAACATGTTCATGATTGTGTTGAATGTATTGGATGAGTTTGGTTTCGTTGATTGTGTCGATTGGTGAAGTTTTGGTCGAAATTGGAGTCGCATTTGGGAAGTGCAAGTTTTGGGTCGTGCATACATGGTCGGTCGCGAACCTTAAGGTGGTTTTCTTGGAAAGCAAGGCAAAAGGGAGATCGATCGAATGAGCAAAAAGGAAGATCGGTCGAGCGAGCCAAAAGGGACATTGGTCGAGCGAGCCAAAAGGGAGATCGGTCGAGCGAGCCAAAAGAGAGACCGGTCGAGCAAGCTAAAGGGGAGATCGATCCAGCGAGATCGGTCTAGGGAGTTAGGTCCAGGGAGATCGGTCCAAGGAGATCGCTCTACGGAGGTCGATCTAGGGAGATCGGTCTAGGAAGATCTGTCTAGGGAGATCGGTTTAGGGAGATCTGTCTAGGGATATCAATCTAGGGAGATCGGTCTGGGGAGATCGGTCTGGGAAGATCGGTCTAGGGAGATTGGTCCAAGGAGATCGCTCCTGGGAGATCGGTTTAGGGAGATTGGTCCAAGGAGATCGGATGGGAGGATTGGTCGAACGTAACTTCGAAGTGGGCTCAAGTAGGAATATTCGAAGTGTTGTAGGTGTTCGTTAATCGATGTAGAACAATGAAGGGTATGACAACTCAAAGGTGTCCTGAGTGGGGTGATAATGTTATAGACTATATTGAACCTTATATTGAAGTTGGTTGGTTAGATGGTGATGGTGGCTTCGACGAGAGTCCAGATGAGGAAATGACTCAAGGATATATTGAGTTCATGTGAAAGAACGACTCAAGGACATATTGAGCTCGTGTGAAGTAATGGTTTCTCCAAAGTGTTCCGATCCTATGAATAGGCACAAGTGAAGATGGCTAGAGATACTGAAGGCCGAGGAATTATTGTTGTCGTAGGTTCTAGCAGGCTCAAAGCAGGGGTATAATAGGGGCACCTAAAAGGACGGATGTAGATCAAGTACCCTGGGTATCGGTTGAAAAGGCCTAGATATGTATCGGTTGCAAGGCGTATGGTTTTTTTTGCTAGAACCGGGTTTATCATTAGCCCTTGATGGATGGCAGTATGGGCCAGTCATACGATTAACAGTGGTTTCGAATTAGGATTGGCGATGACGGCCAGAGTCCGTTGTGGATGATTGGTTGTTCTGTTTGTACCATCTCATGTGGACTATCCAAAGTCGAGGGAGATGTTCCTTGAGTGCTTGACTGATATTGGTTTAGGTCTCTAGGGAGTGTACTTGAAGGATGTTAAACTCGATTAAGATTGTCCATGTGAGATCTATGTAATCTGGATGCTGTGAATGTTATTAATGGTTGTTCTGATTTCCATGGATGAATTGTTGTTACCTTGGATGTTATGGATTGTAAAGGCTATCACTGTCCGATGTAGGGAAAATGGGAGTTGTGTTCTTCTCTGATGTTGTGGGTAAACTAGTTAGTTTATTTACCCATTTTCATATACTTTATTGTTGAAGTTTGTTAGCTGTTTTATCGCTCACTAAGACTGTTGTCTAACTCAGGGTTTTATGTTCCCCTCTTATTACCTCCAGAAGAAACTTTCACCGGTCCCAGTGCGACGAAGAAGCTGAATAAGAACAAGAAGAAGAAGCAGAAGGGAGAGTTGACTTGCTTTAACTGTTGGCAGAAGGGTCGTTTATCAAAGGACTGTAAGAATCCCAGAGTTGAGAAGAAGTTCTTCATTTGTGAAAAGCCTGGGCATGAGAAGAAGAATTACCCTAATCTTCTGAAGGATAAGCAACCAGGGGAAGCATGTGTTCTAGAAGCTATTACGGTATCCTATTGACTTCCTGATGAGAATTAGAAGAAGTTGTTGTCAGTTTGGATATGCTTTCTTCCAAGGGAGTTGTTGAGCTCTATTTGGTACTAGAGCATTGCTTTCTTTTACCTATGATAGGATTGTATGTTGAATAAGTTTGGAACTTGAAGCTGTAATAGATTGATTCGGTAACTGGTCTAGTACGGGGTTTATCTACTCTTTATAGGACTTATTGTGGTCCAGTTTATATAGTCACGGTTGCTCTTCTATGAATGATCATTTTCTTGTGACTTTCACTGGGTTTGGTATTTTTTTGGGGTTTGGATTGGCTCAAGGGATATGTGGCCAAAGCGGATTGCGAGAAGCTGTAGATGACAGTCGGAATGTGGAAGGGCGAATGGTTGTGATTCGGTGAAGGTTAAGTCTACGATTCCATGGGAAGTTTTTTCAACGGAGCTAATCGTAAGTGAGTTAGATAATGTCCTTGTAGAATTCAATGGCTTGTAGGAACATTGTGAGAATGAGTTCAAAATCGATTTGGTCGTGGGTGCTAGACCTATCGTTATGCCTCTTAGAAAGATGGTGCCTAAGGAACAACGAGAATTAAAGGTGAAAGTTTGTGACCTCTTAGGGAAAAGGATTCATTTGAAGAAGTATATTCAAATGAGGTGCACTAGTTATGTTTGCAACCAAGGCTGATGGTTCGTAAATTGTGTGTGAACTATCGTGAGAGGAATAAGGCGACTAAGAAGAAAAAGTATCTGCAGCCGAGGATAGATGACTTGATTGATCAACTTCATAAGACCAAAGTGTTTTCTCAAGATGGACTTGGCTATGGGATTTCACTAGTTGAAAGTGGCAGAGCATAAGGTTGTGGCCTACACAAGTTGACAGCCAAAGCTGCATGAAAGGAATTAACCAACTCGTAATTTGGGATTGGCAGCGATTGTGTTTCCTTTGAATATATGGAAACATTACCTTTCGGAGTTCGATTCGAGTTGCTTATGGATCATAAGTCGTTGAAGTATCTTTTTCCTCCCGAAAGGATCTGCATCTTTGGCAGCAATGATGATTAGAGTTTCTAGCATCGTATGATTTTGGAATAGCCTATACTCTAGGCGAGGGTAACACCGTTGCAGATACGTTAAGTCGAAGACACACAAGTTTGGGAGCGATGTTTTCAAATTGGAAGAGCCTCGGGTATTAGGCAAGGTTTGATTTCAGGACAAGGTATGAGTTGGAACCTGAAATTTTGGCAAGCTTATCGATAAGACCAACTCTTATCGAAAGGGTTGGCGGGAGCTAAAAGCGAGATGCCAAGCTTTTCGAGTTTATCTAGAAATTGGAACCAAAAGATAAAGAGTTTGAAGTCGATCGAGAAGGTTGGCTTCGAAAGCAAGGGCGATTAGTTATTCCGATATCAACGGATAGAGGGATGAGGTTCTGAGAGAATGTCATCACTCGAAGTTGACGATTCATCCCGGTGGCAATAAGATGTATCAGGACATGAAGCGAGTACTACCGGGAAGGGATGAAGCGAGATATTAGAAAGTTCTTTTCCAAGTGCACGAACTATCAGTTAGTGGAAGATGAACAGAAGAAGCCGAGTGGTTTGCTTCAACATTGGAAGTTCCTACATGGAAGTGGGAGCAAATATCGATGGACTACCAAGAACGAGGACAGGAAACGTAGGGATTTGGGACATCATGGATCGCTTGACCAAAAGTGCAAGGTTCATTTCTATCAAATCGACTAGGACAATATCAAAATTGGCTGAACTTTATGTGAAATGGATAGTTCGATTCCATGGTATCCTGAAGAGCATAGTGAGTGATCGAGAGCCATTATTCAGAAGTGGACTTTGGTAGAGTCTACAAAAAGCATTGGGATGGCACCATACAAGCCGTTGTATGGTAGACCACGTAATTCTCCAGCATGTTGGTTCGAGCTGGAGACAAATTGATACTTGGGCAAGAGATAATAGGAGAGACATCAGATTGTATTGAGATCGATCGACAGTGAATGAAGGCGACCTAAGATCGTCAGTAGAAATGTGCTGATAAGAGTCGAAAGCATTTGGAATTCGATGTTGGTGACATAGTTTTCGTGAAGATTTTGATATTAAAGCATGTGGTTAGGTTCAGAAGTAAAGCAAAGTTATCTCCTAGGTTCATTGGACCATTTCCAATAGCCAAGCGAATTGGAAAGCTCGTATGTAGATCAGAGTTACTCGAGAAGATGTCGTATGTGCATAACACTTTTTGTGAATTGTTTTTACGAAACATGTGCATGATCCGGATGTGGTAGTATCTTCGGGACAATACAAAAACCTAGAAGTCGATACCGCATTTGCGAGACCTCGTAAGCCACTTCATGTTGTGGCAAATGACAAGAAACGGCTTGGGGGAAAGATGGTACATGAAGACGGAGGAGAGTATAAAGACGACCCATCCAAAACTCTTCATTCGTATGACCCATTGATATCACGCCATCATTACATCATTATTACTTGCAGTTATTATTGTTACTTGTGATTATTGTTGTTATCTTTGTTGTTGTTGTAACACCCCACCTCTGTTAAGGACACTCACAAAGGGAATGTCTTAACTTTGGTGGAGCGTTTTAGTAGACAGATCAAAAATTTACAAGACAGATAAACAATACTTGATAAATTATAACTTTATTACAGCGAATGTAGAATCCCGAACTTCCCCGGTCTCCGAAGAGAAGAGAAAGAACGAATTACTGTGAGGACAAGACAAATCAGAATGCAGGCGGAAGAACATTTCATTGCTTATTACAACAATTCATCATAATACAAGAATATACAGAGTATGAATAAATATTACACATTAAAAAATATCAGAGATTACAATACATTACACAGTAGCGGAAAATAATACAATACACAACTGAAGGAGATATATAGATATAAAGCTTTCCGGATATCATTCCAGCTGTAAACCAGGATCCTGTGAATAAAAATCTGCAAAACCGAAACTACTAGCTGCCCGTGTCAAAATAAGGGCACCCAGAGTTTAGGTTAAAACAATAAACTCCAGGCCAGTCATGGGACTGGTGTGAGAACTAAAACAGTTATTAATCTTTATTTTAAAGTTAGGTAAATTGAGGGACCATGCCGTATAACACGGAACGGGTTTCCTCCCAAGAATACCAGTGCATATGACAACAGCGCAATGCTAAATAAAGAAAAATGAAGCTATTATAAGACCCAGGTCTTTTCACACAACGTAAGCCGGGGGATAGGGTTTTACCTTATAATAGCCAAAGAATGCTTGATACGTGAAATTTCATGTTTTATTATTACTATAGGTGCATAGTGTCAAAACAATTTCAAATCATAAGTATCAATCATAGACGGCATGGGTACCATATATCATGTCGCCATACTAGTTTTACAATTAAAACCGCAAACTCACTTATTTGGAAATTGGATTTCCATCTGCGAACTGAGGCTAGGGATCGTCCTCTACCGATTCGAGACAATCTAGCCCATGTCTCAGGCAAGTACTCAGTCAAGCCTTTGGAGCGACAGGGCCGATCCACCGATGTGGATTAAAATGCCTGAACACTGCGTTTCCCCGCCCAATGGGGCGTAAATGAGCCAACGAATGGCTCCATCGGACCCGGATCGTCCGATCTAACCGAGGCGCCTCGCAACAGCAACAACCACATAAGTCAAACTCGTCAGGGCGTGTAAAACCACTGACGCCACTTCTAACTAGAAGGAAACGCATGCCCTCCCTGAGGTCCGTCTCCCGTTTTTGGTTCACATCGGGGTGTGAGGCTCGCGAATCAACGTTACACAAAGCTATGCCACAAAGGCCGTGCTTTGATCATCCACCACAAGACTTTGCTTTTCAACAGAAGCCTTGATCACATTGCCACTTAGTCATGCCACACAGGCAGTTCACTCCATGCGTTTGATATCCACCAATATACAACCCCTGAGTTCGTACGTCTCAGAGAAGGGAGTTAAGCAAGAGAATAAATTCTCCGCCGCCAAATAGAAATATATTTAATGGAAATCAGTCACACAGACTTAAATCTAATGTCAGACACACAGTCCAATTACAAGTTCGTTCTGGGTCTGAACGAAACCAGAGGCACCTAGTACCCTGCATATCCATCGATCTCCAAGTACGTTTGGACGATCACCAACTGTTTCCATCTTCTTCGGTGTACAAGCCAATCAAGATCATTAGTAATCACCCAAACAACGTGAAGACCTCCGGTCTTCAACCACCGTCTTCACCTTCGACTTATCGTCGTATCAGTTATTCAGAATGGGATAAACCCGATCTTCCCGAATAACTCGCGTATACTTTAAATAAGTGCTACACAAACACCACATATGCCTCATTCCAATTCATTAGTCACTAACCGTAAATTAATCAAGAAAATAATTCCCCAAATATTAACCCCGAAGGCCGAAACCAACATCAGATCAATATCCAGAAAACCTTTCTGCTTAGCTAACCGACAGTTAGTTTCTAAATTTCACATTCTTAGGGAAAGGTTACCATTAATTTTATCAAAGATAAATTCTTTCAAATTCATTCTTTAATCTTCCTTTTGAATATCACTTCAACTAGTCGAGATTAACGAACCCTACCGAAGTAATCATTTGTTTTCATTTCCCAATCCCAACCTATTCATCCCATGAAGTAAAATGGATCTTACTTCATATCTAACACCACAGTGTTATTGGTAAATTCAATTACCATTTCACGTTTAAATCTAATTAAAGATTTAACTATCGCTTGGAGCAAAACTGGTGATACTCCATTCTCGATCTTTTCAATCTAATTAAAGATTCATTAAAACTCCACTTAGTTTTAATCTGTGACTGGGTTAAAGAATCAGTGTCATTTAAAACACGGTTCACTATAAACCCAAAATCACATCACATTTCAATCAGTCCCTAACCGTAAATTAGCAAGCAAGCAATTCCCTAAGTATTAACCCCGAAGGCCGAAACCAACATCAGATCAATACCCCAGAAACCATTCAACTAAACTAATCTCCAGTTAGTTTCTGATTTCCTTAACTTATTTGGGTCTAAGAACAATATTATTGAAGATACCGTTCACGACAACCGAAAATCATATTCCATTAATTATCGGGTTAAAGAACAAGTGTTATTTAAAACGTTGTTCATGATAAACCCAAAAAAATCAATATCAATTCAATTCCAATTAAATATTATTTAATTGGTACACTTCATTAAATCTAAATAAAAAGATTTAATCATTTTCTCAACTGGGCTTAAGAACAGTTTTAATGAAGAAACCATTCACGACAAATCCAAATCACATTTGATATTAAATACAAGGCTCTGAATAGAAATTATATCGGCTTATATTCAATATCAAACTCTACGACTAACAAATATCGTATTGGAAATAACGATATAAATATATCTTTCAAATTCCCATAACAATATCTGTATGATCACGAAATCCAGCATCGAAATATTCCGAAGACAATTTCGATTCAAATCTATTCCAATTCAATTATTGGAAATTCTGGTTATTTTCAAAACCATTTCAAATCCAATTTATTTATTTTCAAAAAATAAATAAATTACTATTCGAGTTCAAAACTAGTTCACTTCGATAAAAATTTATTTTTATCTTTTCAAATATGGAGTTTTTCATCCTGATTCTTTCCAAATCATTTCTTATGATTTCACACAAATTATTACTATTTTTAATAATTTTATCAAGGCCCGTACAGTCGATTTCCATCAACGGCCATCGAACTGCACTTACAGCGACCTTTTCCAAATTTGATTTGGACAAAATTCCAAATCCTACCGTTAGATTTCTAATTTCCAATATTTGTTAGAAAGCTCTTTTTGATACGAACCCAACGGTTCCGGTTTCAGGAGAATCCGACGGTCGGATCTCCCGTAATATCCGTTCGAAGTCAATGGTCGAAATTCGCGAACTTCCGCGACGCGGCGCGTTCTATTCAGGCCATTATATTATATATATAATATATACTTCGTCGATTTCCTTTTAAAACGTATTTTATAAATCGTTTTAAATTCGTTTTCAAAACGATTTCAACTTCCTTTCAAATTCAAATCAAAATTGAATTTCTCCTTATAAATTCATTTTAAATTCATTTCAAATTGATTTCAATTCAAATCGATTTTTATTTCAATTCAGTTTCAATTTAATTCGAATTTCAATTCATTTCAATTTAATTCGAATTTATTTCTATTCAAAATATCAGATTTTGAAATCACTTTCGATATTCATTATAAAATGAATAAAATCGATATAAATATCGTTCATGTCAAAATGGCATCAATCTAATCAACATGACTTCATATATTTCTATTTTCAAATATTCTATTACAAATATTTCTTATTCAAATATATCTTTTTCAAATATGGAATGAGGCCCAATCAATTACCATATAATGTTAATTATATGGATTTTCTATAACACATGTATACAATAACAACGATGAACGATCAACCATCATCCAAAGTGCATTCTACACTGTATAAGCATCAAATACAAATATTCAACGCTTATAACAGTCTGTCAATCAATCGATCGACATACAACTAAACAATCGGGATTAGTGTACGTCAAATATCATCCCAATACCCGTGTGGGGTTTCAAACTATCAAACACAGATTTTATTTGTGCAGTTAGGCGATGTGTAAAATTTAGCGTCCCAATCAATATCAGTCAAATGTGTGTATATTAACCAATCGTCCGATTCGTTTATAAATATTTATTTTATATACACGTTAAAAATTATATATTTCACTATAAAATATTTTCCACTATAAAATATTTCATTTCATTTCACATCACACAATCAACTACACATCAAAATCAAACAAACAAGTATACAAGCCGTCCATGGTCTGTGGACGACGGGTGTCGGGTGCTACTAAACATCGTCTGCATCCTAATATATATTTTAACTAGAAAAATAAATTAAAGGTGAGAAGTTCTCACCAATAGCTAATCCAAACGCCACGACTCTTCTTAAGTAGAAAATCTTCCCCGTCTGACACTTTCGTTGCCCGTATTCACTACATATATAAAAATCACATTTTTACTTCGCTATTCAATATATAAAAATCGAATTTTTACTTTGCTATTCAATATATAAAAATCGAATTTTTACTTTGCTATTCAATATATAAAAATCGAATTTTTACTTCAACATATATGTAAGAAAAAAAATCAGATTTTTTTTATTCTGCTACATATATAAAGATTACATTTTTACTATCTTCACAACATACAAAAATTATATTTTCACACCATATAAAAATTATATTTTTATATAATTAAAAACCACTTCTTTACTAGATTAAAAATCAAATCTTTTTATTAAATAAAAATCAAATCTTTATATATTAAAAATCATATTCATATCAAATATAAATATCGAATCTTTTTGAATATAAAGCTATAACCTTTTTCCTGTTAACAATATAATCTTTTAATTTCTATTAAAACATATATCCTTTTTCTTAGAAAAGTCCTATTTTAAAAACTAAAATCCTATTTTAAAACATGTACATGAATAAAGAGTAAAAATTAAAAACTTACCATACAAATTGGGAGAGGGAGTGTTCGCTGCTGCGTTGGAGGTGGAGGGGGCTGTCAGATGGTCACGTAGGGGGGGTGTGCTCACAGCAGCGATGGTGGGGAACAGGGGTGGTTTCAGGTGGGATTCGGGGGTTTTCTCGCTGAAGAAGGGTAGAGAGAGGAGAGAGGGGGATCAGGGAGCGGATGGTCGGAGTTGAACCACTGGCGGCAGCCTCCAGGCGATGGGGCCAGGGTTTCTCGGGTTCGGGGTCTTGGGCGTTCGAATGGAGGAAGAGGAGTTTGGGGGGAGCGCGTGGAGGTTGGGGACGACACGGTGGCAGCAGCGCCGCTGCTGCGGCGATAGAGGAGGCGACGCGCCCCTCCGTTCTTTCCCTTTTTTTTATTTTCTCAGATGTGAAAACGAAAGGGGAGGGAGAGAGAAGTTAACGGGTAGAGGGTGAGTAAATAATTAATATATTTATTTTCTTTTATTTTATTTTTCTCCTCTAAAAAGTTGTTTTTCATTCGAACTCTAATTCGAGCCCAACGACTGTCGCCCCTAGTGTGTTACCCCCATTCCGAACACAATGGGATATGTACTGTAAGCCGATTCGGCTGTTTCGATCAGTTTCCATCAAAATATAAATATAAATCTATATTTTGAATTTGAACGCGCATTTCAAATTTACCGAGGCCACATACTAACTCGAAAAATTCCCGAAAAATATTTTCTAGCTTCGTATTGACGATACGGTCCTAACAAAACTAATTTCGTCGAATTCTGAGACCGTTTGAAAAATGGCCATTTTCCAGTTGATTAAAATCAACTGAAAATGGTCAAACGCGTTTTACTTTGCCACACTCACATATTGAATCGAAAAATTATGAAATTTGAAACCTAGCAATAACTTGACATCACGGATCCAACAAAAGTGGTTTCGTCGAAATCCGAGGTCGTTTGCAAAATTTCCATTTTTAAGGGCTTGAATTCCATAGCGACTATTCTGAAATTTCAACTGGACATATCTTTTGATTCCTACTATGAAATTTTGATTTTTCGGATTCGTTGGAAAGATATTCCAATTAGATTCCATTATTTTTTGTTTCACTAAAATTCGGTTTATTTTGCACCCGGTACATTCATTTGAATTTTGAAATCGAATTATCGAACTACCGTGCCATTTTCAATTCCTTTTATAATTAAAATAAAATATTTATATTCCAACGACGATCTATATAAATATATACGTTCAAATTCTATTCAAAATAATTTTTTCGTCATTTTTATTTAAAATAATTCATTTTAAATAATCAAAATTCAATAAATTGCCAAAATAAAAAATTTAAACCGGCCCAGATTTCCGGGTTATTACAATCTCCCCCACTTAAAACTTTTCGTCCCCAAAAAGGAACAAAGCCGAATGTTGTTTCACAAATCCACTCAACTTCCAGTGTTTTTACTACGGCTTAAGTTCTTCAACTTTTCAGTTTCTAAGAACTTTTCAAAAATTTCAAAAATTTGGCTAACACCCTAAATTTTCGAAAAATTTCGCCATAACCTCCCCTGCACCGGGAGCACCGGGAAAATCCCGAAATTGCCATACAGGCCTTCTGATCTCAAAAAGAAAAAGAAAAAGCCAAGCGGCTAGCCAATCGGCTCATAAAATCATCATGACCTAAACAAAACAGTAAATTACGGTAAACATGTACCTATTTGTTGGGCAAACAATTTTATTCTTCTGCTCTAGCCTCTTTGCTATGACCTGTTCAATGTAAGTACATGTATATGCAAGCAAATGCGACCAAATTTCAATACAATTCACCTTTTGGTTCAAATTGGCTATATGGTTCAAATTTAATCAATCTAACAATAATCAAGCAACGCAACCATCAATCAATTAGTTGATTATCATCTCAAATTCATAACTTTGATATATAGTCAAAAATCACATTTGTGGTGCCAAATTACAACAATAAGCCCTATCTAATTTTGGTTTTCACACCAGTCAATAGGAAATATATAGACATCACACTTTCGAAACACAAATACCAATTCTGATGATGTTCGAACTATAGCGATTATCAGAACCATCTCCGGGCGACTAGGGTGTGATTCTATATCTACCCAGTATATTAAAACTTCGAATACACGCGGATCAGACGTATATGCAAAATCTTTATATACTGGATTGTCCACATCAATATAAACAAATATTCAAATACGTATAAAAGGATTTAAATTTCAAAACAAAATTTGTTTTCTTTTCAAAAATATACTCTTTACACTCGTTCTAGGATACTGCTGATCCTATCTCTAACGAGTCATTCCCATTGGATATTACTAATCCAATATCTGATGAATTCTTTCGTATGGTTCTAATGTGCCTTGTTCTCTGAGCTTTGTAAACCAAAGCTCTGATACCAAATGTAGAATCCCAAACTTCCCCGGTCTCCGAAGAGAAGAGAAAGAACGAATTACTGTGAGGACAAGACAAATCAGAATGCAGGCGGAAGAACATTTCATTGTTTATTACAACAATTCATCATAATACAAGAATATACAGAGTATGAATAAATATTACACATTAAAAAATATCAGAGATTACAATACGTTACACAGCAGCGGAAAATAATACAATACACAACTGAAGGAGATATACGGATATAAAGCTTTCTGGATATCATTCCAGCTGTAAACCAGGATCCTGTGAATAAAAATCTGCAAAACCAAAACTACTAGCTGCCCGTGTCAAAATAAGGGCACCCAAAGTTTAGGTTAAAACAATAAACTCCAGGTCAGTCATGGGACTGGTGTGAGAACTAAAACAGTTATTAATCTTTATTTTAAAGTTAGGTAAATCGAGGGACCACGCCGTATAACACGGAACGGGTTTCCTCCCAAGAATACCAGTGCATATGACAATAGCGCAATGCTAAATAAAGAAAAATGAAGCTATTATAAGACCCAGGCCCTATCACACAATGCAACGCAAGCCGGGGGATAGGGCTTTACCTTATAATAGCCAAAGAATGCTTGATACGTGAAATTTCATGTTTTATTATTACTATAGGTGCATAGTGTCAAAACAATTTCAAATCATAAGTATCAATCATAGACGGCATGGGTACCATATATCATGTCGCCATACTAATTTTACAATTAAAACCGCAAAGTCACGTATTTGGAAATTGGATTTCCATCTGCGAACTGAGGCTAGGGATCGTCCTCTACCGATTCGAGACAATCTAGCCCATGTCTCAGGCAAGTACTCAGTCAAGCCTTTGGAGCGACAGGGCCGGTCCACCGATGTGGATTAAAATGCCTGAACACTGTGTTTCCCCACCCCATGGGGCGTAAATGAGCCAACGAATGGCTCCATCGGACCCAAATCGTCCGATCTAACCAAGGCGCCTCGCAACAACAACAACCACATAAGTCAAACTCGTCAGGGTGTGTAAAACCACTGACGCCACTTCTAACTAGAAGGAAACGCATGCCCTCCATGAGGTCTGTCTCCCGTTTTTGGTTCACAACGGGGTGTGAGGCTGGCGAATCAATGTTACACAAAGATATGCCACAAAGGCCATGCTTTGATCATTCACCACAAGACTTTGCTTTTCAACAGAAGCCTTGATCACATTGCCACTAAGGCATGCCACATAGGCAGTTCACTCCATGCGTTTGATATCCACCAATATACAACCCCTGAGTTCGTACGTCTCAGAGAAGGGCGTTAAGCAAGAGAATAAATTCTCCACCGCCAAACAGATATATATTTAATAGAAATCAATCACACAGACTGAAATCCAATGTCAGACACACAGTCCATTTACAAGTTCGTTCTGGGTCTGAACGAAACCTGAGGCACCAAGTACCCCGCATATCCATCGATCTACAAGTACGTCTGGACGATCACCAACTGTTTCCATCTTCTTGGGTGTACAGCCCAATCAAGATCATCAGTAATCACCCAAACGACGTGAAGACCTCCGGTCTTCAACCACCGTCTTCACCTTCGACTTATCATCGTATCAGTTATTCAGAATGGGATAAACCCGGTCTTCCCGAATAACTCGCGTATACTTTAAATAAGTGCTACACAAACACCACATATGCCTCATTCCAATTCATTAGTCACTAACCGTAAATTAATCAAGAGAATAATTCCCCAAATATTAACCTCGAAGGCCTAAACCAACATCAGATCAATATCCAGAAAACCTTTCTGCTTACCTAACCGACAGTTAGTTTCTAAATTTCACATTCTTAGGGAAAGATTCCCATTAATTTTATCAAAGATAAATTCTTTCAAATTCATTCTTTAATCTTCCTTTTGAATATCACTCCAACTAGTCGAGATTAACGAACCCTACCGAAGTAATCATTTGTTTTCATTTCCCAATCCCAACCTATTCATCCCATGAAGTAAAACGGGTCTTACTTCATATCTAACACCACAGTGTTATCGGTAAATTCAATTACCATTTCACGTTTAAATCTAATTAAAGATTTAACTATCGCCTGGAGCAAAACTGGTGATACTCCATTCTCGATCTTTTCAATCTAATTAAAGATTCATTAAAACTCCACTTAGTTTTAATCTGTGACTGGGTTAAAGAATCAGTGTCATTTAAAACACGGTTCACTATAAACCAAAAATCACATCACATTTCAATAAGTCCCTAACCGTAAATTAGCAAGCAAGCAATTCCCTAAGTATTAACCCCGAAGGCCGAAACCAACATCAGATCAATACCCCAGAAACCATTCAACTAAACTAATCTCCAGTTAGTTTCTGATTTCCTTAACTTCTTTGGGTCTAAGAACATTATTATTGAAGATACCGTTCACGACAACCCAAAATCATATTCCATTAATTATCGGGTTAAAGAACAAGTGTTATTTGAAACACTGTTCACGATAAACCCAAAAAAATCAATATCAATTCAATTCCAATTAAATATTATTTAATTGGTACACTTCATTAAATCTAAATAAAAAGATTTAATCATTTTCTCAACTAGGCTTAAGAACAGTGTTAATGAAGACACCATTCACGACAAACCCAAATCACATTTGATATTAAATACAAGGCTCTGAATAGAAATTATATCGGCTTATATTCAATATCAAACTCTACGACAAACAAATATCGTATTGGAAATAACGATATAAATATATCTTTCAAATTCCCATAACAATATCTGTATCATCACGGAATCCAACATCGAAATATTCCAAAGACAATTTCGATTCAAATCTATTCCAATTCAATTATTGGAAATTCTGGTTATTTTCAAAACCATTTCAAATCCAATTTATTTATTTTAAAAAAATAAATAAATTACTATTCGAGTTCAAAACTAGTTCATTTCGATAAAAATCTATTTTTATCTTTTCAAATATGGAGTTTTTCATCCCGATTCTTCCCAAATCATTTCTTATGATTTTACACAAATTATTACTATTTTTAATAATTTTATCAAGGCCCGTACAGTCGATTTCCATCAACGGCCATCGAACTGCACTTACAGCGACCTTTTCTAAATTTGATTTGGACATAATTCCAAATCCAACCGTTAGATTTATAATTTCCAATATTCGTTAGAAAGCTCTTTTCGATACGAACCCAACGGTTCCGGTTTCAGGAGAATCCGACGGTCGGATCTCCCGTAATATCCGTTCGAACTCAATGGTCGAAATTCACGAACCGCCACGATGCGACGCGTTCTATTCAGGCCATTATATTATATATATAATATATACTTCGTTGATTTCCTTTTAAAACGTATTTTATAAATCGTTTTAAATTCGTTTTCAAAATGATTTCAACTTCCTTTCAAATTCAAATCAAAATTGAATTTCTCCTTATAAATTCGTTTTAAATTCATTTCAAATTGATTTCAATTCAAATCGATTTTTATTTCAATTTCAATTTAATTCGAACTTCAATTCATTTCAATTTAATTCGAATGTAATTCTATTCAAAATATCAGATTTTGAAATCACTTTCGATATTCATTATAAAATGAATAAAATCGATATAAATATCATTCACGTCAAAATGGCATCAATCTAATCAACACGGCTTCATATATTTCTATTTTCAAATATTTCTTTTTCAAATATTTCTTTTTCAAATATGGAACGAGGCCCAATCAATTACCATATAATGTTAATTATATGGATTTTCTATAACACATGTATACAATAACAACGATGAACAATCAACCATCATCCAAAGTGCATTCTACACTGTATAAGCATCAATTACAAATATTCAACGCTTATAACAGTCTGTCAATCAATCGATCGACATACAACTAAACAATCGGGATAAGTGTACGTCAAATATCATCCCAATACCCGTGAGGGGTTTCAAACAATCAAACACAGATTTTATTTGTGCAGTTGGGCGATGTGTAAAATTTATTGTCCCAATCAATATAAGTCAAATGTGTGTATATAAACCAATCGTCTGATTCGTTTATAAATATTTATTTTATATACACGTTAAAAATTATATTTTTCACTACAAAATATTTTCCACTATAAAATATTTCATTTCACATCACATCACACAATCAACTACACATCAAAATCAAACAAACAAGCATACAAGCCGTTCATGGTCTATGGACGACGGGTGTCGGGTGCTACTAAACACCGTCTGCATCCTATTATATATTTTAACTAGAAAAATAAATTAAAGGTGAGAAGTTCTCACCAATAGCTAATCCAAATGCCACGACTCTTCTTAAGTAGAAAATCTTCGCCGTCTGACACTTTCATTGCCCGTATTCACTACATATATAAAAATCACATTTTTACTTCGCTATTCAATATATAAAAATCGAATTTTTACTTTGCTATTCAATATATAAAAATCAAAATTTTACTTTGCTATTCAATATATAAAAATCGAATTTTTACTTCAACATATATGTAAGAAAAAAAATCAGATTTTTTTTATTCTGCTACATATATAAAGATTATACTTTTACTATCTTCACAACATACAAAAATTATATTTTCACACCATATAAAAATTATATTTTTATATAATTAAAAACCACTTCTTTACTAGATTAAAAATCAAATCTTTTTATTAAATAAAAATCAAATCTTTATATATTAAAAAATAATATTCATATCAAATATAAATATCGAATCATTTTGAATATAAAGCTATAACCTTTTTCCTGTTAACAATATAATCTTTTAATTTCTATTAAAACATATATCCTTTTTCTTAGAAAAATCCTATTTTAAAAACTGAAAATCCTATTTTAAAACACGTATATGAATAAAGAGTAAAAATTAAAAACTTACCATATGAATTGGGAGAGGGGGTGTTCGCTGCTGCGTTGGAGGGGGGCTGTCAGATGGTCACGTAGGGGGGTGTGCTCACAGCAGCGATGGTGGGGAACAGGGGCGGTTTCAGGTGGGATTCGGGGGTTTTCTCACTGAAGAAGGGTAGAGAGAGGAGAGAGGCGGATCGGGGAGCGGATGGTCGGAGTTGAACCAATGGTGGCGGCGGCCTCCAGGCGATGGGGCTAGGGTTTCTCGGGTTAGGGGTCTTGGGCGTTCGAATGGAGGAAGAGGAGTTTGGGGGGAGCGCGTGGAGGTTGGGGACGGCACGGTGGCAGCAGCGCCGCTGCTGCGGCGATAGAGGAGGCGGCACGCCCCTCCGTTCTTTCCCTTTCTTTTTTATTTATTTATTTTCTCAGATGTGAAAACGAAAGGGGAGGGAGATAGAAGTTAACAGGTAGAGGGTGAGTAAATAATTAATATATTTATTTTCTTTTATTTTATTTTTCTCCTCTAAAAAGTTGTTTTTCATTCGAACTCTAATTCGAGCCCAACGACTGTCGCCCCTAGTGTATTACCCCCATTCTGAACACAATGGGATATGTACCGTAAGCCGATTCGACTGTTTCGATCAGTTTCCATCAAAATATAAATATAAATATAAATCTATATTTTGAATTTGAACGCGCATTTCAAATTACCAAGGCCACATACTAACTCGAAAAATTCCCGAAAAATATTTTCTAGCTTCGTATTGACGATACAGTCCTAACAAAACTAATTTCGTCGAATTCTGAGACCGTTTGAAAAATGGCCATTTTCCAGTCGATTAAAATCAACTAAAACTGGTCAAACGCGTTTTCCTTTGCCTCGCTCACATATTGAATCGAAAAATTATGAAATTTGAAACCTAGCAATAACTTGACATCAAGGATCCAACAAAAGTGGTTTCGTCGAAATCCGAGGTCGTTTGCAAAATTTCCATTTTTAAGGGCTTGAATTCCATAGCGACTATTCTGAAATTTCAACTGGACATATCTTTTGATTCCCGCTATGAAATTTTGATTTTTCGGATTCGTTGGAAAGATATCCCCAATTAGATTCCATTATTTTTGGTTTCACTAAAACCCGGTTTATTTTGCACCCGGTACATTCATTTGAATTTTGAAATCGAATTTTCGAACTACCACGCCATTTTCAATTCCTTTTATAATTAAAATAAATTATTTATATTCCAACGACAATCTATATAAATATATACATTCGAATTCTATTCAGAATAAATTTCTCGTTGTTTTTATTTAAAATAATTCATTTAAAATAATCAAAATTCACTAAAATTGCCAAAATAAAATTTTTAAACTGGCCCAGATTTCCGGGTTATTACAGCGGAAAACAGAAATCAGTTTGGTTACATCTTTACCAAAAACTCAAGTACATAAATACCAGTCTTGTTCAGAAAGTCATCAGAGTACAAAACTTTAAAATCATATTCCCCACAGAACAGAAGCTATAAAGAGCCAAGCCATACTTCAAGTACTTCAAGCAGAAGGAATCCGGATCAAGCTAAAGTATTCCCTCCTTGGATAACCTGGGGGGAAACGGAAGAAAAGAGGCGAAACAAACTAGGTCAGACATAAGTCTGGTGAGTCCAGTAACTTTTAGCCAGTAAATAAATAAAGGTAAACATGGCAGGCATACAAAGTGGATAAGTGGATTCATGGTACAGATGGTAGGTATGACAGGACAAATAAGGTAAGATGTATGCTTCACTACAAACTACTCTGCACTATTACTAGTATAACAGGATTAGGTGTTACCCTAATGTCTAAACAGAAACAGAATAATGGGCCTTTACCACCCTAACAGTAATGGGCCCAAACAAAAACGGAAATAGAAACAGATGGCAGATTAGATGTTACCCTAATGTAGAAACAGAAACAGAATAATAGGCCTTTACCACCCTAATAGAATAATGGGCCTAAACAGAAACAGATGGCAGATTAGGTGTTACCCTAATGTAGAAACAGAAACAGAATAATGGGCCTTTACCACCCTAACAGAAAAATGGGCGTAAACAGAAACAGATGGCAGATTAGGTGTTACCATAGTGTCTAAACAGAAACAGAATAATGGGCTTTACTACCCTAACAGAGACAGAAACGGAAACAGAATAATCCCTACGGAAACAGAATGTTAGAATTAGGTGTACACTAGTAAATGGGCCTTTACCACCCCAACAGACGGTACCACGCAGAAACTAACAGGTGTTACCACCCAACAGAAATAGACGGTACCCCACAGAACAGACAGAACTAAGTGTACCCTAAATCCTACCCCACGCGATCGGCTCCCTAATACATAAATACCCTGTGCCAGCCCCACAAAAGGGTGTATCATTCCCTAAAGTGGTAACCTTTGAATGAAACAGACCTATTTATAGATGTCACGGCGTCTTACATCCTCAGAGGCAGACCGGGATCCATGCACGCACATGACTCGGTTGGAACGCACCATGAACACCCCTCGCCATTATCAGAATGAACCGCTTATAATTAGTTCAGTAAGCGTGCCCGGACCCTACCTACTGTTGGGTCGTAGTTTTGATTCCAGAAAGGGTTACTGACTAATATGGGTCCCACACAACAAATGACACAGGTAATTTCCCATCCTAACCTTGTGTCCCCAGACTAACAGATTTCAGATTAACTTGTTTACAAGTTTCAGACATACAGAGTTCAGATTTACTAGTTCACAGATCAGACAATCAAGAGAACAAGTTTTCAGACTAACGGATCAGATGTACAGATTTAATAGACTTACAGTTTGTCTAACTTTGTATTGGACCTACAGATTCATGAAACGGGTTTGTAAAATTCATCAGTCCAATTAGTTTAACCCTATCCACCCAACACGTTTTAGACATCATATTTATCTCAGATTTGTATTAGTTAATTATTGAAATATCTAATTGTATTTCACATGCCACCCCAGGCACCCACTTAATTCCACTTGCACCCAAGGCACCCACTTAACCCCCTCATATCCCTCTACATGCTTATCTGGTCAAGTGTTTCTTAATTCATTAAGGCCGTAACCTTATAAAGACCTCTCACATTAGACTGGCATTTGTGGCAGCTGGATTTGCCGGGCGGGTCCGGGCAGTCTTACACCACAAAAGAGTCTAACCTCGTGTTATTACAGCTATCACGTATTTAATTTATGCCTAAGACCTCCCACATTAGACTGCCATTTGTGGCAGCTGGATTTGCCGGGCGGGTCCGGGCAGTCTTACACCCAAAAGAGCCTAACCTCGTTTCTTAGACGATTAATTACTCCTAACTAATCTTTCCCCAATTTGAATTTCTTTCCCTATTTAAATTATCAATCAATTCCAAATTTAACGATGTCCATAATTGACTCAATTATGTCCATCCATTTATGGTATGTAAAATCATACCAATTTTCACCACAATTATATTTTATGCCTTTTAAGGCATTTATGCCAATTAAATCTTTTTAAATCTTCAGAATTTAATTGCTTGAACATTCCTCTTTTGATTAATTAAATTAATTAATCCTTTCCTCTTTTTATAGGTGTCAATACCTATCTTATTAACAATTTGAATTTCCTTTCCATAAATGGTCATATTCAAATTGTACCATTTTTACCCAATTTTACCTATGTCATAGTAGGTAATTATCTATGTGTTTTCCTACTAGAATCATGTGTCCAATTTACATGATCACTATGTAAATTATGCCTATTACAAATTCCCCTTTTCCCCCGTTTCTTAACTAGCGTAACCGTTTGCGTTTTGGCGTCATCGAGGCTACTAAATAGTCTCGCCATAACAATAAAATAAAGGGAATGACAAGGTGATCGTTTTCAGTACAATTTTTGGCATAAGCATGACAACTAGGGAAAATGACATGATAACTTCGCATATAATTATGATTCACCACATAATTAACAACTTGCATAGATTCATAACAACTTGCATAGGTTCATGAATCAACAACTAACATAGGTTCATGATTCTCATCATAGTCAAAAACTTATATAGGTTCAAGATTCACAATATAACGACTTGCATGATTCATAACATAACTTCTTACATAGGTGACTTACATAGGTTCATGATCCACAACATAACAACTAGCATAAGTTCATGAATTCATCACACAATAACTTGCATAGGTAACTTGCATGATCTCATAATAATTGGCATAGATTCATGATAACAACTTGCATAATAACGACTTGCATTAATTCATGATAACAACTTGCATAGATTCATAATAACCACTTGCATAGATTCATGATAACGACTTGCATAGATTCATCATAACGACTTGCATAGATTCATAGTTTCTCAACATAACAACTTGCATTATATCATGATTCACAACAATAATAAACTTGCATCATATCATGATTCACAACAATAATAAACTTGCATAACTACAAACAACATATACCCAAATCATAGTCTACCACAATTCACTTTTATTTATTTAAACCTAAAAGTGACTAGAACTCACCGAATAAGGGGTCTTGAGTTCTGGGTTCTGAATTTTGTAATTGATTAGCGTTCCGTTGTTGTAGACAATTACGTTGTTGTAGTTTTAGACTTGATTTGATTTGTATTGAGTTTCTTTACTTTGCTTCTAGTTTGTGGCGGCTATTCTAGGGTTTGGAGTGACAACATGACGGCTACTGATCTAATTTTTGATTTGATTCTAGGGTTTGGGTCTACACATGTTTGTATAGAATTTCAATTTAATTATAGCCATCGGATGATCTTAGGGTTAATCAAAACCACTCAGTCCAGATTAGAACTATCCAGAAACTCTAATGACTCATTAATTAGTCAGAAATGACTCAGCACTGACTCACCGTTCGAACCAGAAGGCTGTGCAGGTTTTCCCTCGGCCTGGGCACACTTGGGAAGTGCGCCAATGCAAATTTGTACTGGCGCACTTCCCAAGTGCGCCGGTGCATTTTTTTTCAAAACTTCGTTCGTCCATATCTTCTTCATAAGGTATCCGTTTGTAATGGCGCGTTTTGTTAGCTGTCAAATAATTAATTTATTTAATTATTTATATATCGATTTGGCGATATCGATAACTTAAAGTAAAACGTTCGAACTTATAATTTATAATTATAATTAAAACGAACCTGAAATGTCGCGGTAGTTCGCAATTTGGCGATTTGAACTTCAACTGAAGGTACAGGATTCGTTTTAAGCTGGATTTCTGTGAAACAAGAAACGTGTGGAGCTGGTGGAGTATATCTTTCTAGTGGAAGAGAAAAATCGGGATTTCATCGTGTAGATTTTGATTTATGTCCAAATCAAATTTCAGAAAAGTCGCTGTGGAATTCCTTTATAATTTGCGACGCTTTATATACGTTATAAAAGGGTTTTTCAATATAACTAGATATCGGGATTGAATTTAAACGAAGTTCTTTGGGGACATAATGATAATTTAATTTTTAGAATTTATGGTAATTTTTAATTAATTAAATAAGCAACTTTTTAATTGAAGTATTTCGCACCCTGAAATCAACATTTTGAAGTTTCAAAATATGAGCCCACCCACCGGTATTATTATATCTTTGGGATCATTGCACATCGCTCATCACAACAACATTTTTACTTCAGTCTATAACGCTCATATGGATATAATTTTATTTAACACGGCATGTAAAAGTTAAAACTTAAAGCAAAATATCCTAACTATTTCTAAGACTAAAACAAGTCCACGTTCCATCTCCTACAGCCTCACATTTGCTTCCAGAAAATAAGGGTAAAAACAGACCACATCTCTACCTTTGCAACCACACCCCCTTCTTTATAAACGTGAGGTAAATTCCAACACTCCCCCTTCTAAACAACAACCGTCACTTTGCTGTTTTGCTCCAGAAAGAAAACGTGAAGGCTCCCCTTTCTAAAATCAAGAACAAATCCAAATTAAATCCATTAATTCCAAAGTAAACGTCTTTGAATTCCCCCTAGAATTCTCTTCGATTTTAGGTAAGCATCATTGGGTTCAGTTGTGTTTTTGGCTCGCTGGAAATTTACAGCGTGAGGTAGCTCGTTCTAGGGTTGTGTTTCCGGCAAGCTACAGTCAACATTGACTGCTTCATAGGGCACCGTTGTGCTCATGGCGTGGAGGGGACTCGACTATATGATTTTTGGGGATTTTAATAAGTATTTTTGTCGCTTGTTTTCATGGAGCAGCATCTCGACGTGGTAGTCGGACCGAAGAGGTGTAGCTCGAGCTTGATCAAAATGAGATGGGGTGAAGGAGTTCGGAATGGGGAGCGATGTGGTGAAATCGATTAGGAGATCGATGGACAAATTGGAAAAGGGATGTGAAGATTCGGTGATAAGAAATGAAAGAGGTCAACGCACAATCAACGGATTGGAAATGGTTTACTGGAGTTGGATATTGGTGTTCGGGTATGTAAATCCATTGGGGTGTGAGCGTGACAATATATGTGGGTATTGTGCATCTATGAATGGGAAGAAAGTAGGTCTATGTGTATTGGTGAGGGGGTAGTTTTGTGTAAGATGTGCAGTGGGATGGATAATGGCATGAGAAGTGGTTTAGTGTAATTGACTTATTGAAATTGGTACTGGAAGAAGAATAGGAGAAGATGGCAGACGTTGGTGGAAGTAGATGTACTGTAGAAGGGATATGGGTTGAACGTTGGGCCAATGGAAATGTTAAGGCCCAGATATTTTTGTTTACAAAGAAAAAGAAAAGGGAAAGGAAAGAAAGTAAGGGTGCGGAAGTTTTATGATGGAGCGGGCCTCAGCAGTAATGGGAAGGAAGAAAAGAATTAAAGGCCGGTGAAAAGTCAAATGGGCGTATGGGCTGTCTTTAGGATGGTGAGGCCCAAGATCGAATTTAAATAGAGTTTATTTAGTTTAAATATATATGCAATCCAGAAAATGCTATATCTCGCTCGTACATGGTCATATTTTCGAACGGTCTGTCACATTTGAATCGAATGGACGGGAGCAACACACTGGAACTAACGGATAGTGAATCTGAGCTCGTTACAATTTATGGCGAAATAAATTGTCCGATTGAATCAAATAACACAAACCGTTATTTAACGGCTAACGCGCCAATGTGAGTAAATCTCACAAACTCTAAACAGTTTTATTTTCACGTTGTATTCTTAGAACTGTTAAAATATTATCTGTTTGACTGTGTGTTGACTGTTTGATTGAACTGCTAGTCAGTTAGTAGAGATTTTATATATATATTTACGTATATATATAAACCGTTAAATAGTCATATGTTGATTCTGCTATCAGAATATTTCACAGTGAAGTGAAATCGATGTTGTTGTATTGTCTAACATCTGTGGTGCAGGGAAACAGGTTGGAGGAATCCAACTGGATTCCTCAATAGTTATTTTACTGTGATTTTTATATTGTGATATATAATGTGATGTATATAATCTGTGTGATTTTGTGTGGTGGGACGATATTTATCGTTGTTATATGGTGTGTTAAATACCATGAGAAATACCAGAATGTAGGAGAGGGGTTTTCAAAGTATATTTTGAAAATAGTTTATTTATATAAAATCAAGGGATTTTATATATATATATAAGAAAAAGGATTCTGAATATAAAGGAATATAGTTGGTAAAACAAATATAAAAGAATTATATTTGTAAATCAAATACAAGGGAATATATATGTTAATCGAATATAAGGGGATATATTTGTTAATCAAAATATAAAGGAATTATATTCGTTAAAAGAAATATAAAGGATATTTATTTAGAGATTTAATAAATAGAATTTAATTAAAGGATATATTTATTTGTTAAATAAATAGGAGTTAACCAAGTGAATTGGTCGAGTTAACCAAGTGAATTGGTCGAGTTAATCGAAGTGAATTTGTTAAGTTAAACTAAGTGGTTAATCGATGTGAATTAGTTAAGTTAAACTATGTGGTTAATCGAAGTGAATTAGTTAAGTTAACTAAGTGGTTAATCAAAGTGAATTAGTTGCGTCAAACTAAGTGAATTAGTCAAGTTAAAGTAATTGGTTAATCGAAGTAAATTAGTTGGGTTAATCAAAGTGAATTTGTTGCGTCAACCTAAGTGAATTAACTAAGTTAAACTAAGTGGATTAGTTCAGTTAATCGAGACAAGTAAATCAAGTTAGGTTAAACCATTGGAGTTAACCAGTTAAAGTTTACCAGTTAAAGATAAACAGTTAGAGTTGACCAATTAGAGTTGACCAGTTAAAATTGACCAGTTAAAGTTGAACAGTTTGAGTTGATCAGTTAGAGTTACTCAGTTAGAGTTGATCAGTTAGAGTTACTCAGTTAGAGTTGACCAGTTAGAGTTGACCAGTTAGAGTTATCCAAGTGGAGTTAATCGAGTAGAATTGCCGAATATCACTTATTCGAAGTAGAGTTATCGAATATAGTGTATTCGAGGGAAGAGTAATCGAATATAGTTTATTCGAGTGGAGAAATCAAATGTTATTCATTTGAGAAGAGTTACCGAATATTATTTATTCAAAGAGTAGTTATCGAATATTGGTTATTCGAAGTTAGTTAATCCAAAGGAGTTATTCGAAGTTAGTTAATCCAAAGGAGTTATTCGAAGTTAGTTAATCCAAAGGAGTTATTCGAAGTTAGTTAATCCAAAGGAGTTATCCGAAGTTAGTTAATCCAAAGGAGTTATTCGAAGTTAGTTAATCCAAAGGAGTTATTTGAAGTTAGCTAATCCAAAGGAGTTATTCGAAGTTAGTTAATCCAAAGGAGTTAGTCGAAGAGTTAATCGAATATAGTTATTCGAAAGAATGTGTTAATCGAATATGGTTATTCGAGTAAAGTTAAAAGAGTTAATTGAATATTAGTTATTCAATTAGAGTTAAATCGAATTTAGTTATTCGAAAGGAGTTAATCAATTTGAGTTAAGTTAATCGATTTGAATTAAGTTGAATCGAAATGGAGTAAATCAATTAGAATTAAGTTAATCGAGTTAGAGTAAATCGAATATTGGTTATTCGAAGGTAAGTTATTCGAATTAGTTATTCGAAGGAGTTAATCAAATGAGTTGATCCAAAGGAGTTAGTCGAATATTAGTTATTCGAATAGAGTTAAAGGAGTTATCGATTTTAGTTTGATCGAAAGGAGTTATCGATTAGTAAATCGAAAGGAGATTTTCGAATATAGCATATTCGAAAGAAAGAGATCGAATATTGTTTATTCGAAAGAGAGAGATTTCGAATATGAGTTATTCGAAGAAGAGTAAATCAAATAGAGATTACTCGAAAGAGAGTTATACGTCGAATTCGATTATAGCGAATTCGGGAAAGTACTATTTACTTTCCAGGGTTTAAATCAAGATTTAGTTATTTGATTTAGAAATTAGGTGTATGTTAAATTATTCGGGTTAGGAAATAAAGTTATAATTTAGGAGATATTGCAGAAGTAGGAATTATAACGTTATAGTTATAATCAACCGCTATCATATAAGAAGTAGATTCGTAACCTGAATCCGAGAATGTGCGTAAACAGATGATTGGAAAAAGTGAGTGATGAGCTTCATCTATTTCACAGTAAAGGACGTTGTTCAATTAAGGTCTGAGAGGTAATTATACCCCAACTTGATTGACTTCAGAATTGACAAAGGAATAGTTGTGGTTCGATAGAAAAGGTTGATTTGAAATATAGTTAAGTAATAAGCGATGAATGGATTAAGCGTAACGATGTTTTATACAACGTTCATTGGAAATCCGTAAATGAGTTTTGGAAATGTTTTCCAAATATAGTCAGATATGTTTTCTAAACATAGAAAATGAAATGTTTTCATGATAAGAATTTAAGAAATAAAGTTAAGCAAATTCAGAAACTAACTGGAGAGGGTAAGTTGAACGGTTTTCTAAGTGACGATCTGATGTTGGTTTCGACCTTCCGGATTGATACTTAGAGAATTGTTCTCATACTAGTTACAGTTAGGGACTGATAGTTGCGAAATAATAGTGATGTGAAAATAAGCTATGGAAATGTTTTCCAATGATTAATAACATATATTTTCTAAATATATGAAATAAGGAAATATGAACATGTGATGATTGATCGATCGAATTTCCATTTGGAAATAAGATCGTTGTTTGTACACCGACATGTTTTCATTTAATAGTTGAATCACAGACTATCAAAGTTTTTACCATTTTAACGTTGTTAATATGGAGAGACCGGCTGGATTATTATTATCCAAAGAACCACTCTGTATTGGCATAAGCGTTGCAAGCAATATCTTCCAAAGATAAATTGAAGACGGAGTAAAGTGCAAGGGCTGTTGTATAAGTCTTAGATAACAGTGACTAAGATGGATATACCGAATAGTGCCTTCGGTTTGTCCAGTCCCAGGACAACGTATATGGAAGAAGGTCTGACAGAGTATATCCAATGGATCGCGTAAGTTGATCTGTTCAAACGTATTCACGTTTGGTGCAGGAGGAATTCGTTTCTCTTAGCGGTATACCCGTGTTATTTTTGGATAAGTCAATTTGTGAGTTGGCGGGTATGACGATGTGGCATTCAAAGTGAATGGTGATAAGATGTTCTGAAGATAGACGTAGCTTCTAGCCTCACACCGGAAAGTAACAAAAGTTGGGCTAGGCAGCATGGCTAGTTGGGTCATTCCCAAGCAGGGTGTATTGTCACCGATCTAGGGAATATTCATATTTATACTTCTTTTTGATTCTGTATCTTCGGATGACGGTTTGATGGCCTATAACCGTGGTGGCAATATATTCGCGACACTCAAGCTAAATGAGTGAGCGGTCATGTGTGGCCGGGTTGCAAGACGTTCTTGTTGAACCCTGAGTGTATCACCTCTAGAGTACACTATTCAGAAGGTGCTCCCATACCTTGTCTGTGGGAATCCATCCTCCGATAAGCGCCTTGCGGTTTATGATTTTATACTATGTATGTAGAACGTGAGATGCAAGCGTTTCTGCTAGATTGATACCTATTTGTACTTAGACATTATTATAATATCACAATGATATTGCTTGTCAAAGTCGTTTAGTTACTCATAAGGGAAAAACCCGTTTCGTATTCACGGCGTGGTCTTATGAGATATCCTATACCTGTTTTAAACTATTTTACTCATACCAGTCCCATGACTGACCCGGAGTTTACTTTGTTGTTTTCCCTAAACTCTTGGGTGCCTAAATTTGTACGGGCAGTCAAGTAGTCGGGATTTACAGATATACTTGGAGAGCTTGGAGCATGAGGCTGCAAGATTTTATAGCTATAATTATTTCCGCTGTGTTGTAAGGGTTGTACTCTGATAAGTGCTATTGTATATATATAACTGTTTACTTCAAAGTTATGTTATATATATTATATGTTATTCGTTCCGCTGTGAGATTCGTGTTACTCAGATGATTCTGATGTTCTTCTTCTTCTTCTATTCTGTTAGTTCTATCTTTTCTTTCTCACCTTCTAAATTCTTTCACTAACGTCTCAGAATTTCCGACTCTCGAGGAGTCGGAAATTTTCCAGCCGTTACAGTTGGTATCAGAGCTTAGGTTAAGAATTACTTGGCTCTGTGGCATGACTCGTAGAGATAGGATTAGTAATACCCTAGACTGAGATTGAGTGTATATATACGAGTGCGTATTTGTATTTGATATAAAAATGGTTTTATATTGTGGAGATTCATTGGCTGAGTTGTTTATGAGTTCTGGTCGATCAGTTTGATCCACTGTATCGGTAGGAGTAAATAAACACTCGAATACGATGGGTCGTCACGATATGTTTTGAAAGAGGGTAAGTGAAATTAAACTTTACCCAAAGTATATTTTGATATAGAGATATATTTATATATATCAAAATTTTAATATATTAGATATATTGGTTGTAATTATGATCGAGTAAGATTATATAGTGAAAGGGTTATACATAACCAACCAGAATTCATATAAGTGAAATCAGATGAGTAAATCTGAATTTAAATCAAAATTTTGGGATTAAAATAAGGAAATTTTAAGTTCCTGGGAGATTTTGAAAAGGTTTTTCAATTTGAAATAAAAATAGTATTAAACTCACCTGGATAACTGGAAAATAATTCCGAGGGTGGATCGATACATCGTCGGTGTAATTTTCGAGTTTCTAAGTGGCGGATTACTACCAATGGTTTTGTTTTCAAATGGTGTTGAGGAAAACAAGTTGTTTAGAAATTCAAAAGTTTTGAATTGGTGTTAGGATTTGAAATTGATTTGAAATAAATCCCAGGAATTTAAATCTTGAAATTTAAAATTTAACTTGTTAGGTTGAATGAATCAAGATGGTAAAAACAAATAGTAAATTAAAATTTAACTTGAACCAAGTTAAATAAATCGGGATTCGGTTAGAGAATAATCTGGATTGGAATTTAGTTGATGGGTTAAGAGTTTGAAATCTGATATTGGAGTTTGAATAGAATTTGACTTGGATAGAACCAAGTGGTTGAGTTGAAGATTGGATTGAGAAGACCTTGGTATATATTGGGTTGATACAGTTGAAAGTGATAAGGTTGATATGCCTGACAAAAAGGTACAAGTTTATTTTTGATATAAGCATGAGATTTATGAGCCGAATCGGCAAGCCGCTTGGCTGTTTGATTTTCTTTTGGGTTGGAGATGGCCTAGAGAGGCGAGTTGGGGTTTTACAGATAGGGCTGTACAAAGGAGGTTATGGCGAAATTTTCCGAAATTTTAAAGTGTTAGAAAATTTTCTGAATTTTTGAAAATTTTAGTTGGTCGGAAATGAATTAATAAAATAAATTAAAATTAAATAGGTCCAATCGAAACTAAAATTTAGAGGTAAAGAGATTTTTAAATCTAGTTAGTAGAGTTAGTAGCATTTTTCTAACTTAGCAATTTCGAGGACGAAATTATTTTAAGGGGGGAAGTCTGTAATGGCGCGTTTTGTTAGCTGTCGAATAATTAATTTATTTAATTATTTATATATCGATTTGGCGATATCGATAACTTAAAGTAAAACGTTCGAACTTATAATTTATAATTATAATTAAAACGAACCTGAAACGTCGCGGCAGTTCGCAATTTGGCGATTTGAACTTCAACTGAAGGTACAGGATTCGTTTTAAGCTGGATTTCTGTGAAACAAGAAACGTGTGGAGCTGGTGGAGTATATCTTTCTAGTGGAAGAGAAAAATCGGGATTTCATCGTGTAGATTTTGATTTATGTCCAAATCAAATTTCAGAAAAGTCGCTGTGGAATTCCTTTATAATTTGCGACGCTTTATATACGTTATAAAAGGGTTTTTCAATATAACTAGATATCGGGTTTGAATTTAAACGAAGTTCTTTGGGGACATAACGATAATTTAATTTTTAGAATTTTATGGTAATTTTTAATTAATTAAATAAGCAACTTTTTAATTGAAGTATTTCGCACCCTGAAATCAACATTTTGAAGTTTCAAAGTATGAGCCCACCCACCGGTATTATTATATCTTTGGGATCGTTGCACATCGCTCATCACAACAACATTTTTACTTCAGTCTATAACGCTCATATGGATATAATTTTATTTAACACGACATGTAAAAGTTAAAACTTAAAGCAAAATATCCTAACTATTTCTAAGACTAAAACAAGTCCACGTTCCATCTCCTACAGCCTCACATTTGCTTCCAGAAAATAAGGGTAAAAACAGACCACATCTCTACCTTTGCAACCACACCCCCTTCTTTATAAACGTGAGGTAAATTCCAACACTCCCCCTTCTAAACAACAGCCGTCACTTTGCTGTTTTGCTCCAGAAAGAAAACGTGAAGGCTCCCCTTTCTAAAATCAAGAACAAATCCAAATTAAATCCATTAATTCCAAAGTAAACGTCTTTGAATTCCCCCTAGAATTCTCTTCGATTTTAGGTAAGCATCATTGGGTTCAGTTGTGTTTTTGGCTCGCTGGAAATTTACAGCGTGAGGTAGCTCGTTCTAGGGTTGGGTTTCCGGCAAGCTACAGTCAACATTGACTGCTTCAGAGGGCACCGTTGTGCTCATGGCGTGGAGGGGACTCGACTATATGATTTTTGGGGATTTTAATGAGTATTTTTGTCGCTTGTTTTCATGGAGCAGCATCTCGACGTGGTAGTCGGACCGAAGAGGTGTAGCTCGAGCTTGATCAAAATGAGATGGGGTGAAGGAGTTCGGAATGGGGAGCGCTGTGGTGAAATCGATTAGGAGATCGATGGACAAATTGGAAAAGGGATGTGAAGATTCGGTGATAAGAAATGAAAGAGGTCAACGCACAATCAACGGATTGGAAATGGTTTACTGGAGTTGGATATTGGTGTTCGGGTATGTAAATCCATTGGGGTGTGAGCGTGACAATATATGTGGGTATTGTGCATCTATGAATGGGAAGAAAGTAGGTCTATGTGTATTGGTGAGGGGGTAGTTTTGTGTAAGATGTGCAGTGGGATGGATAATGGCATGAGAAGTGGTTTAGTGTAATTGACTTGTTGAAATTGGTACTGGAAGAAGAATAGGAGAAGATGGCAGACGTTGGTGGAAGTAGATGTACTGTAGAAGGGATATGGGTTGAACGTTGGGCCAATGGAAATGTTAAGGCCCAGATATTTTTGTTTACAAAGAAAAAGAAAAGGGAAAGGAAAGAAAGTAAGGGTGCGGAAGTTTTATGATGGAGCGGGCCTCAGCAGTAATGGGAAGGAAGAAAAGAATTAAAGGCCGGTGAAAAGTCAAATGGGCGTATGGGCTGTCTTTAGGATGGTGAGGCCCAAGATCGAATTTAAATAGAGTTTATTTAGTTTAAATATATATGCAATCCAGAAAATGCTATATCTCGCTCGTACATGGTCATATTTTCGAACGGTCTGTCACATTTGAATCGAATGGACGGGAGCAACACACTGGAACTAACAGAGAGTGAATCTGAGCTCGTTACAATTTATGGCGAAATAAATTGTCTGATTGAATCAAATAACAAAAACCGTTATTTAACGGCTAACGCGCCAATGTGAGTAAATCTCACAAACTCTAAACAGTTTTATTTTCACGTTGTATTCTTAGAACTGTTAAAATATTATCTGTTTGACTGTTTGACTGTGTGTTGACTGTTTGATTGAACTGCTAGTCAGTTAATAGAGATTATATATATATATATATATACGTGTATATATATAAACCGTTAAATAGTCATATGTTGATTCTGCTATCAGAATATTTCACAGTGAAGTGAAATCGATGTTGTTGTATTGTCTAACATCTGTGGTGCAGGGAAACAGGTTGGAGGAATCCAACTGGATTCCTCAACAGTTATTTTACTGTGATTTTTATATTGTGATATATAATGTGATGTATATAATCTGTGTGATTTTGTGTGGTGGGACGATATTTATCGTTGTTATATGGTGTGTTAAATACCATGAGAAATACCAGAATGTAGGAGAGGGGTTTTCAAAGTATATTTTGAAAATAGTTTATTTATATAAAATCAAGGGATTATATATATATATATATATATAAGAAAAAGGATTCTGAATATAAAGGAATATAGTTGGTAAAACAAATATAAAAGAATTATATTTGTAAATCAAATACAAGGGAATATATATGTTAATCGAATATAAGGGGATATATTTGTTAATCAAAATATAAAGGAATTATATTCGTTAAAAGAAATATAAAGGATATTTATTTAGAGATTTAATAAATAGAATTTAATTAAAGGAGATATTTATTTGTTAAATTAATAGGAGTTAACCAAGTGAATTGGTCGAGTTAACCAAGTGAATTGGTCGAGTTAATCGAAGTGAATTTGTTAAGTTAAACTAAGTGGTTAATCGATGTGAATTAGTTAAGTTAAACTACATGGTTAATCGAAGTGAATTAGTTAAGTTAACTAAGTGGTTAATCAAAGTGAATTAATTGCGTCAAACTAAGTGAATTAGTCAAGTTAAACTAATTGGTTAATCGAAGTAAATTAGTTGGGTTAATCAAAGTGAATTTGTTGCGTCAAACTAAGTGAATTAACTAAGTTAAACTAAGTGGATTAGTTCAGTTAATCGAGACAAGTAAATCAAGTTAGGTTAAACCATTGGAGTTAACCAGTTAAAGTTTACCAGTTAAAGATAAACAGTTAGAGTTGACCAATTAGAGTTGACCAGTTAAAGTTGACCAGTTAAAGTTAAACAGTTAGAGTTGATCAGTTAGAGTTACTCAGTTAGAGTTGATCAGTTAGAGTTACTCAGTTAGAGTTGACCAGTTAGAGTTATCCAAGTGGAGTTAATCGAGTAGAGTTGCCGAATATCACTTATTCGAAGTAGAGTTATCGAATATAGTGTATTCGAGGGAAGAGTAATCGAATATAGTTTATTCGAGTTGAGAAATCAAATGTTATTCATTTGAGAAGAGTTACCGAATATTATTTATTCAAAGAGTAGTTATCGAATATTGGTTATTCGAAGTTAGTTAATCCAAAGGAGTTATTCGAAGTTAGTTAATACAAAGGAGTTATTCGAAGTTAGTTAATCCAAAGGAGTTATTCGAAGTTAGTTAATCCAAAGGAGTTATTCGAAGTTAGTTAATCCAAAGGAGTTATCCGAAGTTAGTTAATCCAAAGGAGTTATTCGAAGTTAGGTAATCCAAAGGAGTTATTTGAAGTTAGCTAATCCAAAGGAGTTATTCGAAGTTAGTTAATCCAAAGGAGTTAGTCGAAGAGTTAATCGAATATAGTTATTCGAAAGAAGGTGTTAATCGAATATAGTTATTCGAGTAAAGTTAAAAGAGTTAATTGAATATTAGTTATTCAATTAGAGTTAAATCGAATTTAGTTATTCGAAAGGAGTTAATCAATTTGAGTTAAGTTAATCGATTTGAATTAAGTTGAATCGAAATGGAGTAAATCGATTAGAATTAAGTTAATCGAGTTAGAGTAAATCGAATATTGGTTATTCGAAGGTAAGTTATTCGAATTAGTTATTCGAAGGAGTTAATCAAATGAGTTGATCCAAAGGAGTTAGTCGAATATTAGTTATTCGAATAGAGTTAAAGGAGTTATCGATTTTAGTTTGATCGAAAGGAGTTATCGATTAGTAAATCGAAAGGAGATTTTCGAATATAGCATATTCGAAAGAAAGAGATCGAATATTGTTTATTCGAAAGAGAGAGATTTCGAATATGAGTTATTCGAAGAAGAGTAAATCAAATAGAGATTACTCGAAAGAGAGTTATACGTCGAATTCGATTATAGCGAATTCGGGAAAGTACTATTTACTTTCCAGGGTTTAAATCAAGATTTAGTTATTTGATTTAGAAATTAGGTGTCTGTTAAATTATTCGGGTTAGGAAATAAAGTTATAATTTAGGAGATATTGCAGAAGTAGGAATTATAACGTTATAGTTATAATCAACCGCTGTCATATGAGAAGTAGATTCGTAACCTGAATCCGAGAATGTGCGTAAACAGATGATTGGAAAAAGTGAGTGATAAGCTTCATCTATTTCACAGTAAAGGACGTTGTTCAATTAAAGTCTGAGAGGTAATTATACCCCAACTTGATTGACTTCAGAATTGACAAAGGAATAGTTGTGGTTCGATAGAAAAGGTTGATTTGAAATATAGTTAAGTAATAAGCGATGAATGGATTAAGCGTAACGATGTTTTATACAACGTTCATTGGAAATCCGTAAATGAGTTTTGGAAATGTTTTCCAAATATAGTCAGATATGTTTTCTAAACATAGAAAATGAAATGTTTTCATGATAAGAATTTAAGAAATAAAGTTAAGCAAATTCAGAAACTAACTGGAGAGGGTAAGTTGAACGGTTTTCTAAGTGACGATCTGATGTTGGTTTCGACCTTCCGGATTGATACTTAGAGAATTGTTCTCATACTAGTTACAGTTAGGGACTGATAGTTGCGAAATAATAGTGATGTGAAAATAAGCTATGGAAATGTTTTCCAATGATTAATAACATATATTTTCTAAATATATGAAATAAGGAAATATGAACATGTGATGATTGATCGATCGAATTTCCATTTGGAAATAAGATCGTTGTTTGTACACCGACATGTTTTCATTTGATAGTTGAATCACAGACTATCAAAGTTTTTACCATTTTAACGTTGTTAATATGGAGAGACCGGTTGGATTATTATTATCCAAAGAACCACTCTGTATTGGCATAAGCGTTGCGAGCAATATCTGCCAAAGATAAATTGAAGACGGAGTAAAGTGCAAGGGCTGTTGTATAAGTCATAGATAACAGTGACTAAGATGGATATACTGAATAGTGCCTTCGGTTTGTCCAGTGCCAGGACAACGTATATGGAAGAAGGTCTGACAGAGTATATCCAATGGATCGCGTAAGTTGATCTGTTCAAACGTATTCACGTTTGGTGGCGGAGGAATTCGTTTTTCTTAGCTGTATACCCGTGTTATTTTTGGATAAGTCAATTTGTGAGTTGGCGGGTATGACAATGTGGCATTCAAAGTGAATGGTGATCAGATGTTCTGAAGATAGACGTAGCTTCTAGCCTCACACCGGGAAGTAACAAAAGTTGGGCTAGGCAGCATGGCTAGTTGGGTCATTCCCAAGCAGGGTGTATTGTCACCGATCTAGGGAATATTCATATTTATACTTCTTTTTGATTCTGTATCTTCGGATGACGGTTTGATGGCCTATAACCGTGGTGGCAATATATTCGCGACACTCAAGCTAAATGAGTGAGCGGTCATGTGTGGCCGGGTTGCAAGACGTTCTTGTTGAACCCTGAGTGTATCACCTCTAGAGTACACTATTCAGAAGGTGCTCCCATACCTTGTCTGTGGGAATCCATCCTCCGATAAGCGCCCTGCGGTTTATGATTTTATACTATGTATGTAGAACGTGAGATGCAAGCGTTTCTGCTAAATTGATACCTATTTGTACTTAGACATTATTATAATATCACAATGATATTGCTTGTCAAAGTCGTTTAGTTACTCATAAGGGAAAAACCCGTTCCGTATTCACGGCGTGGTCTTATGAGATATCCTATACCTGTTTTAAACTATTTTACTCATACCAGTCCCATGACTGACCCGGAGTTTACTTTGTTGTTTTCCCTAAACTCTTGGGTGCCTAAATTTGTACGGGCAGTCAAGTAGTCGGGATTTACAGATATACTTGGAGAGCTTGGAGCAGGAGGCTGCATGATTTTATAGCTATAGTTATTTCCGCTGTGTTGTAAGGGTTGTACTCTGATAAGTGCTATTGTATATATATAACTGTTTACTTCAAAGTTATGTTATATATATTATATGTTATTCGTTCCGCTGTGAGATTCGTGTTACTCAGATGATTCTGATGTTCTTCTTCTTCTATTCTGTTAGTTCTATCTTTTCTTTCTCACCTTCTAAATTCTTTCACTAACGTCTCGGAATTTCCGACTCTCGAGGAGTCGGAAATTTCCAGCCGTTACACCGTTTTACGCAAACTCGGACTCTATCTCAAGAAAATTTCTGAGACGAACGCAATGGAATGACCTGTTTTCCTTAATTCCCACATTTGAAATTAAGTATTGTTAAATTTAGTTAATCTGATTATTCGAAAATTCGGGGTGTTACATTCTCCCCTACTTAAAGGATTTCGTCCCCGAAATCTTCAAGTTAAGAAGAATGTGTCCTACCATCCAATCACCCATCTATTCAACCATCATTCACAAGCATCCATTGTCCTTAGAAAACTTCTAATGTTGTATGAACATATGCAAAAGTGTGTGTATATGTTCCTTATCTAATGCAAAATCAGGCGGTTTACTGATCCAGTTGACCTCCTTAATGCGAATCATGTTAGTGCCATGAGTCCAAATATGTATGCAAGAAATCCTATTTGATACACATCATTTCTATATAAGTGCATAACCCTTCATCCAAATGCAACATCCATGTGAGGAGTCAATCATTCTGCATCCACAAAAATTGAAAAATGCACACACATCCATATGCATTATGAGAGTGTTTTTGAGCCGATCTAGTGCCTAGTGTGTGTATATGCATCCACGAGCAACCACTTGCATCCACTTGCAACCATCAAACATAACATGTCTCAAACACATGTTTACATCCATAGGATTCCTATCTATAGGTCGAAGACTCGATGGATAGGGTACAGTCGAGTGATGGGAGCGAGTGCAGATAAACAAAAACTTGGTTTCCATTAGACCTTTGTTGAGAGACAAACTCCCCTAAGTATCAATCCCGTAGACCGAAATCAACATCAGATTGACACCCAGAGGATTACCCTCCTTAGACAATGTCAAAACTGGAAATCTTAACCTTTTCAGAAATATCCAGATGCTTACAGACTACTAGTACAGATCAGATTATCGAATGATTCTTAGAAAACTAAGCATGGGAAAATCCCACCATATCCCTCAAAAACCCAGAATGTATGCATTACAATCGACTTGATGCCTAACAAAGATACCCTCAAACCCCAACCTATCACCAACAGATGAGTCGTAACCCCTATGGGGTTTGAGACTATAACCAGATCAGAAACAAGATGTAATAACCCGGAAATCTGGGCCAATTTAAAATTTTTATTTTGGCAACTTTAGCGAATTATGAATATTTAAAATGAATTATTTTAAATAATATCGACGAGAAATTTCTTTTGAATGAAATTCAATCGTATATAGTTATATAGATTGATGTTAGAATATAAAAATTTATTTATAATTATAAAAGGAATTGAAAATGGCGCGGTAGTTCGATAATTCGATTTCAAAATTCAAATGAATGTATCGGGTGCAAAACAAATCGGATTTTAGTGAAACCAAAAATAATATAATCAAATTGAGAATATCTTTCCAACGAATCTGAAAAATCAATATTTCATAGTGGGAATCAAAAGATATGTCCAGTTGAAAATTCTGAATAATCGCTATGGAATTCAGGCCCTTAAAATAGACATTTTGCAAACGGCCTCGGATTTCGACGAAACCACTTTTGTTGGGTCCGTGATGTCAAGTTATTGTTAAATTCCAAATTTCATAATTTTTCGAATCAATATGTGAGCGTGGCAAAGGAAAACGCGTTTGACCAGTTTCAGTTGATTTTAATCGATTGGAAAATTGCCATTTTTCCAACGGTCTCAGAATTCGACGAAACTAGTTTTGTTAGGACCGTATCGTCAATACGAAGCTAGAAAATATTTTTCGGGAATTTTTCTAGTTAGTATGTGGCCCCAGTAAATTGAAATGCGCGTTCAAATTCAATATATAGAGTTATATGTTGATTTTGACGAAAACTAATCGAAACGATCGAATCAGCTTGCGATACATATCCCATTGTGTTCGGAATGAGGGTAATCAACTATGGACGACAGTCGGTGGGCTTGATTTCGAGTACGTGTTAAAGAGTTACCTTTTGCAATTAAAAACAATAAAATATTTAAATATAAACCCTCCCCTTTATCTCCCTCCCCTCGTTGACTTCTCAGAACAAAGGAAAAAAAAACAAAAAAAAACCGTGCCCTAGGAAACCCGACCCCACTCAGCCCCACGTCGCACAGCCGCGCCACCGCTCTGGCCTCGAGGCGAGCCCCTCCGTCGATCACCCTCTGGCTTTCTTCCACTCGCGCGGGCCCAGGGCTCAAACCCGTTGCACCAATCGAAGACCCCCGCCTGCAAACCCTAAAACCGAGATCGGTTCCACCAGTGGAAGGGACCTCCGTCCCCGGCGCCTCCTCCTCCGGCTGTCAGGCCGCCTTCTCCAACCCCATTTCCCCAGTAAGTTTTTATTTATTTATTTATTTTTATGATAACAGAGTTTAAATTTAATTTTAATTTTAATTATTCAAGTAATTAGGATGGGATGATAGGTTATTCAAGCTGTGATTTTTATATATCGAATAGCATAATAAAAATTCGATTTTTATATATTGAATAGCATAATAAAAATTCGATTTTTATATATCGAATAGCAAAGTAAAAATTCGATTTTTATATATTGAATAGCGAAGTAAAAATTCGATTTTTATATATTGAATAGCATGAATAGCATAATAAAAATTCGATTTTTATATATCGAATAGCAAAGTAAAAATTCGATTTTTATATATTGAATAGCATAATAAAAATTTGATTTTTATATATTGAATAGCATAGTAAAAATTCGATTTTTATATATTGAATAGCATAATAAAAATTCGATTTTTATATATTGAATAGCATAATAAAAATTCGATTTTTATATATTGAATAGCATAATAAAAATTCAATTTTTATATATTGAATAGCATAATAAAAATTCGATTTTTATATATTGAATAGCGAAGTAAAAAAGTGATTTTTATATATGTAGAGAATACGGGCAGTGAAAAGTGACAAGAGGCAGAACGACGAAGATTTCTACGAAGAAGAGTCGTGGGATTGGATTAGCAATTCTGTGAGAACTTCTCACTCTTCAATTTCTTTTTCTAGTTATATATATACTAGGATGCAGACGGTGCTTAGCAGCACCCGACACCCGTCATCTACAGACCATGGATGGCTTGTTTGTTTAATTGTTTGGTTGTGTAGTTGGTTAGATTATTTGGTTTGAATTGAATTGTTTGGTGAAATTAAATTGATTTGATTGATGTGTGAATGGCGTGGGCCTTCACTAGACAGGGGATAAGGGTAGGTCTTGTCCCGTTTCTAGTATCGTGTCGTTATGCCGCCGAAATTTTCTAAAAATAAGTTAGAAAAATAAAGATAACATTTTATTTAATAAATGAACCGAATAGAATATTCATAGGTTGAATAAAATAGTTTGATCGTTAAAAATATAATTTTTAACGTGAATGTGAATAAATAAATATTCATTTACAAACCGGACGGTTTGTTTATGTACACCTATTTGAAGGACATTGATTGGGACGATAAATTTTACACATCGCCCAACTGCACAAATAAAAATCTATGTTTGATTGCTTGAAACCCCACACGGGTATTGGGATGATATTTGACGTACAATAATCCCGATTGTTTAGTTGTATGTCGATCGATTGATTGACAGGCTGTTATAAGCATTAAATATTTATATTTGATGCTTATACAGTGTAGAATGCACTTTGGATGATGGTTGATTATTCATCGTTGTTGATATATACATGTGTTGTAGAAAATCCATATAATTAACATTATATGGTAATTGATTGGGCCTCATTCCAGTTTTAAAATAGAAATATTTGAAAAAGAAATATTTGAAATAGAATATTTGAAAATAGTAATATATGAAGCCGTATTGATTAGATTGACGCCATTTTGACGTAAACGATATTTATATCGATTTTATTCATTTTATAATGAATATCGAAAGTGATTTCAAAATCTGATATTTTGAAAAGAATTGAATATAAATGAATTGGAAAAGAATTGAATATAAACGAATTCGAATTGAAATTGAACATAAATGAATTCAAATTTATATTGAATTGAATTGGAAACGAACTGAAATTGAATTAAAAATCAATTTGAATTGAAATCAATTTGAAATAAATTTAAAACGAAATTAAAATGAATTTAAATTGGAATATTCAATTTTGATTTGAAATTGAGTATGAAGTTGAAACCGTTTTTGAAAAAGAATTTAAAACGATTTATAAAGCACATTTTGAATTGAAATCGACGAAGTATATATTATATATATATATAATATAATGGCCTGAATAGAACGCGCCGCGCCGCGGCAGTTCGCGAGTTTCGACCATTGACTTCGAACGGACATTACGGGAGATCCGACCGTCGGATTCTCCTAAAACCGGAACCGTTGGGTTCGTATCGAAAAGATCTTTCTAACGTATATTAGATATTTGAAATCTAATGGGTGGATTTGGAATTATGTCCAAATCAAATTTGAAAAAGGTCGCTGTAAGTGCAGTTCGATGACCGTTGATGGAAATCGACTGTACGGGCCTTGATAAAATTATTAAAAATAGTAATAATTTGTGTAAAATCATAAGAAATGATTTAGAAAGGATTGGGATGAAAAACTCCATATTTGAAAAGATAAAAATAGATTTTTATCGAAATGAACTAGTTTTGAACAAGAATTATAATTCTATTTATTTTTAAATAAATAAATTGAATTTGAAAAGGGTTTTAAAAATAACCAGAATTTCCAATGATTGCATTGGAATGGATTTGAATCGAAATTGTCTTCGGAATATTTCGATGTTGGATTTCGTGATTATACAGATGTTGTTATGGAAATTTGAAAGATATAGAAATATATATCGTTATTTCCAATGCGATATTTGTTGGTCGTAGAATTTGATATTGAATATAAGCCGGGATATTTTCTATTCAGAGCCTTGTATTTAATATAAAATGTGATTTGGGTTTGTCGTGAATGGTGTCTTCATTAACACTGTTCTTGAATCCAGTTGAGAAAAAGATTGAATCTTTTTATTTAGATTTAATGAAGTGTACCAATTAAATAATATTTAATTGAATCGATATTGATTTTTGGGTTTATCGTGAATAGTGTTTTAAACAACATTTGTTCTTTAACCCGATAATTAATGTGATGTGATTTTGGGTTTATCGTGAACCGTGTTTTAAATGACACTGATTCTTTAACCCAGTTAACGATTAAAACTAAGTGGAGTTTTAATGAATCTTTAATTAGATTGAAATGATCGAAAATGGAGTATCACCAGTTTTGCTCCAGGCGATAGTTAAATCTTTAATTAGATTTGAACGTGAAATGGTAATTGAATTTACCGATAACACCGTGGTGTTAGATATGAAGTATTACCAGTTTTACTTCATGGGATGAATAGGTTGGGATTGGGAAATTAAAATAAATGATTACTTCGGTAAGGTTCGTTAATCCCGACTAGTTGAATCAAAATTCAAAAGAAGATTAAAGAATAAATTCAAGGAATTTATCTTGGATAAAATTAATGGGAACCTTTCCCTATGAATGTGAAATTTAGAAACTAACTGTCGGTTAGCCAAGCAGAATGGTTTTCTGGATATTGATCTGATGTTGGTTTCGGCCTTCGGGGTTAATATTTAGGGAATTGTTCTCTTGTTAATTTACGGTTAGTGACTGATGAATTGGAATGAGGCGTATGTTGTGTTTGTGTAACACTTATTTAAAATATACGCGAGTTATTCGGAAAGACCGGGTTTATCCCATTCTGAATAACTGATACGACGATAAGTCGAAGATGAAGACGGTGGTTGAAGACCGGAAGTCTTCACGTCGTTTGGGTGATTACTGATGATCTTGATTGGGCTGTACACCCAAGAAGATGGAATCGGTTGGTGATCGTCCAGACGCACTTGGAGATCGATGGATATGCGGGGTACTAGGTGCCTCCGGTTTCGTTCAGACCCAGAACGGACTTGTAAATGGACTGTGTGTCTGACATCGGATTTCATTCTTTGTGACTGATACCAGTTGCATAGAGTGGTTTGTCTGTGTGGCATGCTAAGATGCAAATGATCAAGGCTTCTGTTGAAAAGCAAAGTCTTGTGGTGATGATCAAAGCACAGCCTGTGTGGCATAGCTTTGTGTAGCGTTGATTCGCGAGCCTCACACCCCGGTTGTGAACCAAAACGGGAGACGGACCTCCGGGAGGGCATGCGTTTCTTTCTAGCTAGGGTGGTGTCAGTGACCTACCAACCCTGACATTTATATACTTTTCACCTGTGTGGTTGTTGCTATTGCGAGGCGCCTCAGTTTGATCGGACGATCTGGGTTCGATGGAGTCATTCGTTGGCTCATTTACGCCCCAAAGGGCGGGGAAATGTAGTGTTCAGGAATTTTAATCCACATCGGTGGACCGGCCCTGACGATCCAAGGGTCGATGCGCTCTGACCCTTAGGCTCGGGCTAGAGAGTCTCGAAGACAGTGAGGACGATCCCTAGCCTCAGTTCACAGACGGAAATCCAATTTCCAAATACGTTACATTTGCGGTTTTAATTGTAGAACTAGTATGGCGACATGATATATGGTACCCATGCCGTCTATGATTGATACTTATGATTTGAAGTTGTTTTATACACTATGCACTTATAGTAGTATCAAATGATTTGTTTTAAAACGTATCAAGAATTCTTTGGCTGTTATAAGGGAAAACCCTATCCCCCGGCTTGTGTTGCATTGTGTGATAGGACCTGGGTCTTATAACAGCTTCATTTTTCTTTATTTAGCATCACGCTGTTTGTTTTATGCACTGGTATTCTTGGGAGGAAACCCGTTCTGTGTTATACGGCGTGGTCCCTTGATATATCTGATTTAAAGTAAAGTTTTAAATAACTGTTTTAGTTCTCACACCAGTCCCATGACTGACCTGGAGTTTATTGTTTTAACCTAAACTCTGGGTGCCCCTATTTTGACACGGTCAGCTAGTAGTTTTGGTTTTGCAGATTTATATTCACAGGACCCTGCTTTACAGCTTGAACGATATCCGGAAAGCTTTGTATCTGTATATCTCCTCTAGTTGTGTATTGTATTATTTTCCGCTGCGATGTATTTAAATGTAATTTAAATCTCTGATATTTCTGTATAATATTTATTTGTTTATACTCTGTATATTCTTGTAATCTGATGCATTGTTGTAATATACAATGAAATGTTCCTCCGTCTGCGTTCTGATTTGTCGTGTTCTCAAACGATAGGGGGTTTCGAACGGTTTGGGTCGGTTTAGCGACTGATTCGGACCGAGCGAAATTCCTTTTCATCACACGTGGTATCAGAGCTTTGGTTTACAAAGCTCAGAGAACAAGACACATTAGAACCATACGAAAGAATTCATCAGATATTGGATTAGTAATATCCAATGAGAATGACTCGTTAGAGATGGGATCAGTAGTATCCTAGAACGAGTGTGAAGAGTAAATTTTTAAAGTGAAAACAAGTTTGGTTTTGAAAATTTAAATCAACTATTCGTATTTGATTATTTATTTGTATTGATTTGGACAGTCCAGTATATAAAGAATTTGCATATATGCCTTGCAAACGTATATTCAGAGTTTTAATATATTGGATAGATATAGCATCACACTCTAGTCACCCGAAGATGATATTGATGATGGTGCATCATCATCAGCATTTATATTCGAGTGTCGAAGGTGTGATATCTATATATTTCCATTAGACTGGTGTGAGAACCAAAATTAGATAGGGCCTATTGTTGTGATTTGGCATCAAAAATTTGATTTTTGACTATATATCAAAGTTATGCATTTGAAATGATAACCAACTAATTGATTGATGTTTGTGTTGTTGATTGTTGGTTGATTAATTAAAATTTGAACCATTTAGTTCATTTGAATCAAACATTGAATTGTATTGAAAATTAGTCGCATTTGCTTGCATATACTTGTACTTACATTGAACAGGTCATAGCAAGGAGGCTAGAGAAGAGAATAAAATTTGTTTGCCCGACAAATAGGTACATGTTTACTATATAATTTACTGTTTTGTTTGGGTGATGATGATTTTATGAGCTGATTGGCTAGCCGCTTGGCTTTTTCTTTTTCTTTTTGAGATCAGAAGGCCTATATGGCAATTTCGGGATTTTCCCGTGGCTCCCGGTGCAGGGGAGGTAATGGCGGAATTTTTCGAAAATTTAGGGTGTTAGCCAAATTTTTGAGAAATTTGAAAAGTTCTTAGAAACTGAAAAGTTGAAGAACTTAAGCCGTAGTGAAAACACTGGAAGTTGAGTTGATTTGTGAAACAACTTTCGGCTTTGTTCCTTTTTCGGGGATGAAAAGTTTTAAGTGGGGGAGATTGTAATAACCCGGAAATCTGGGCCAATTTAAAATTTTTATTTTGGCAACTTTAGCGAATTTTGAATATTTAAAATGAATTATTTTAAATAATATCGACGAGAAATTTCTTTTGAATGAAATTCAATCGTATATAGTTATATAGATCGATGTTAGAATATAAAAATTTATTTATAATTATAAAAGGAATTGAAAATGGCGCGGTAGTTCGATAATTCGATTTCAAAATTCAAATGAATGTATCGGGTGCAAAACAAATCGGATTTTAGTGAAACCAAAAATAATAGAATCTAATTGAGAATATCTTTTCAACGAATCCGAAAAATCAAGATTTCATAGCGGGAATCAAAAGATATGTCCAGTTGAAAACTCTTAATAGTCGCTATGGAATTCAGGCCCTTAAAAATAGACATTTTGCAAACGGCCTCGGATTTCGACGAAACCACTTTTGTTGGGTCCGTGATGTCAAGTTATTGTTAGATTCCAAATTTCATAATTTTTCGAATCAATATGTAAGCGTGGCAAAGGAAAACGCGTTTGACCAGTTTCAGTTGATTTTAATCGACTGGAAAATGGCCATTTTTCCAACGGTCTCAGAATTCGACGAAACTAGTTTTGTTAGGACCGTATCGTCAATACGAAGCTAGAAAATATTTTTCGGGAATTTTTCTAGTTAGTATGTGGCCCCAGTAAATTGAAATGCGCGTTCAAATTCAATATATAGAGTTATATGTTGATTTTGACGAAAACTAATCGAAACGATCGAATCAGCTTGCGATACATATCCCATTGTGTTCGGAATGGGGGTAATCAACTATGGACGACAGTCGGTGGGCTTGATTTCGAGTACGTGTTAAAGAGTTACCTTTCTGCAATTAAAAACAATAAAATATTTAAATATAAACCCTCCCCTTTATCTCCCTCCCCTCGTTGACTTCTCAGAACAAAGGAAAAAAACAAAAAAAAACCCGTGCCCTAGGAAACCCGACCCCGCTCAGCCCCACGTCGCACAACCGCGCCACCGCTCTGGCCTCGAGGCGAGCCCCTCCGTCGATCACCCTCTGGCTTTCTTCCTCTCGCGCGGGCCCAGGGCTTAAACCCGTTGCCCCAATCGAAGACCCCCGCCTGCAAACCCTAAAACCAAGATCGGCGCCACCACTGGAAGGGACCTCCGTCCCCGGCGCCTCCTCCTCCGGCTGTCAGGCCGCCTTCTCCAACCCCATTTCCCCAGTAAGTTTTTTATTATTATTTTATTTATTTATTTTTATGATAACAGAGTTTAAATTTAATTTTAATTTTAATTATTCAAGTAATTAGGATGGGATGATAGGTTATTCAAGCTGTAATTTTTATATATCGAATAGCATAATAAAAATTCGATTTTTATATATTGAATAGCATAATAAAAATTCGATTTTTATATATCGAATAGCAAAGTAAAAATTCGATTTTTATATATTGAATAGCGAAGTAAAAATTCAATTTTTATATATTGAATAGCATAATAAAAAATCGATTTTTATATATAAAATAGCAAAGTAAAAATTCGATTTTTATATAATGAATAGCATAATAAAAATTCGATTTTTATATATTGAATAGCGTAGTAAAAATCCGATTTTTATATATTGAATAGCATAATAAAAATTCGATTTTTATATATTGAATAGCATAATAAAAATTCGATTTTTATATATTGAATAGCATAATAAAAATTCGATTTTTATATATTGAATAGCGAAGTAAAAATGTGATTTTTATATATGTAGAGAATACGGGCAGTGAAAAGTGACAAGAGACAGAACGACGAAGATTTCTACGAAGAAGAGTCGTGGGATTGGATTAGCAATTCTGTGAGAACTTCTCACTCTTCAATTTCTTTTTCTAGTTATATATATACTAGGATGCAGATGGTGCTTAGCAGCACCCGACACCCGTCATCCACAGACCATGAATGGCTTGTTTGTTTAATTGTTTGGTTGTGTAGTTGGTTAGATTATTTGGTTTGAATTGAATTGTTTGGTGAAATGAAATTGATTTGATTGATGTGTGAATGGCGTGGGCCTTCACTAGACTGGGGATAAGGCTAGGCCTTGTCCCGTTTCTAGTATCGTGCCGTTATTCCGCCGAAATTTTCTAAAAATAAGTTAGAAAAATAAAGATAACATTTTATTTAATAAATGAACCGAATAGAATATTCATAGGTTGAATAAAATAGTTTGATCGTTAAAAATATAATTTTTAACGTGAATGTGAATAAATAAATATTCATTTACAAACCGGACGGTTTGTTTATGTACACCTATTTGAAGGACATTGATTGGGACGATAAATTTTACACATCGCCCAACTGCACAAATAAAAATCTGTGTTTGATTGCTTGAAACCCCACACGGGTATTGGGATGATATTTGACGTACACTATTCCCGATTATTTAGTTGTATGTCGATCGATTGATTGACAGGCTGTTATAAGCGTTGAATATTTATATTTGATGCTTATACAGTGTAGAATGCACTTTGGATGATGGTTGATTATTCATCGTTGTTGATATATACATGTGTTGTAGAAAATCCATATAATTAACATTATATGGTAATTGATTGGGCCTCATTCCAGTTTTAAAATAGAAATATTTGAAAAAAGTAATATTTGAAATAGAATATTTGAAAATAGTAATATATGAAGCCGTATTGATTAGATTGACGCCGTTTTGACGTAAACGATATTTATATCGATTTTATTCATTTTATAATGAATATCGAAAGTGATTTCAAAATCTGATATTTTGAATATAAATGAATTGGAAAAGAATTGAATATAAACGAATTCGAATTGAAATTGAATATAAATGAATTCGAATTTATATTGAATTGAATTGAAAACGAACTGAAATTGAATTAAAAATCAATTTGAATTGAAATCAATTTGAAATAAATTTAAAACGAATTTAAAATGAATTTAAATTGGAATATTCAATTTTGATTTGAAATTGAGTATGAAGTTGAAACCCTTTTGAAAAAGAATTTAAAACGATTTATAAAGCACATTTTGAATTGAAATCAACGAAGTATATATTATATATATATAATATAATGGCCTGAATAGAACGCGCCGCGCCGCGGTAGTTCGCGAATTTCGACCATTGACTTCGAACGGACATTACGGGAGATCCGACCGTCGGATTCTCCTAAAACTGGAACCGTTGTGTTCGTATCGAAAAGATCTTTCTAACGAATATTAGAAATTTGAAATCTAATGGTTGGATTTGGAATTATGTCCAAATCAACTTTGAAAAAGGTCGCTGTAAGTGCAGTTCGATGACCGTTGATGGAAATCGACTGTACGGGCCTTGATAAAATTATTAAAATTAGTAATAATTTGTGTAAAATCATAAGAAATGATTTAGAAAGGATTGGGATGAAAAACTCCATATTTGAAAAGATAAAAATAGATTTTTATCGAAATGAACTAGTTTTGAACTAGAATTATAATACTATTTATTTTTAAATAAATAACTTGAATTTGAAAAGGGTTTTAAAAATAACCATAATTTCCAATGATTGTATTGGAATGGATTTGAATCGAAATTGACTTCGGAATATTTCGATGTTGGATTTCATGATTATACAGATGGTGTTATGGAAATTTGAAAGATATAGAAATATATATCGTTATTTCCAATACGATATTTGTTGGTCGTAGAATTTGATATTGAATATAAGCCGGGATATTTTCTATTCAGAGCCTTGTATTTAATATAAAATGTGATTTGGGTTTGTCGTGAATGGTGTCTTCATTAACACTGTTCTTGAATCCAGTTGAGAAAAAGATTGAATCTTTTTATTTAGATTTAATGAAGTGTACCAATTAAATAATATTTAATTGAATCGATATTGATTTTTGGGTTTATCGTGAATAGTGTTTTAAATAACATTTGTTCTTTAACCCGATAATTAATGTGATGTGATTTTGGGTTTATCGTGAACCGTGTTTTAAATGACACTGATTCTTTAACCCAGTTAACGATTAAAACTAAGTGGAGTTTTAATGAATCTTTAATTAGATTGAAATGATCGAAAATGGAGTATCACCAGTTTTGCTCCAGGCGATAGTTAAATCTTTAATTAGATTTGAACGTGAAATGGTAATTGAATTTACCGATAACACCGTGGTGTTAGATATGAAGTATTACCAGTTTTACTTCATGGGATGAATAGGTTGGGATTGGGAAATTAAAATAAATGATTACTTCGGTAAGGTTCGTTAATCCCGACTAGTTGAATCAAAATTCAAAAGAAGATTAAAGAATAAATTCAAGGAATTTATCTTGGATAAAATTAATGGGAACCTTTCCCTATGAATGTGAAATTTAGAAACTAACTGTCGGTTAGCCAAGCAGAATGGTTTTCTGGATACTGATCTGATGTTGGTTTCGGCCTTCGGGGTTAATATTTGGGGAATTATTCTCTTGTTAATTTATGGTTAGTGACTGATGAATTGGAATGAGGCGTATGTTGTGTTTGTGTAACACTTATTTAAAATATACGCGAGTTATTCGGAAAGACCGGGTTTATCCCATTCTGAATAACTGATACGACGATAAGTCGAAGATGAAGACGGTGGTTGAAGACCGGAAGTCTTCACGTCGTTTGGGTGATTACTGGTGATCTTGATTGGGCTGTACACCCAAGAAGATGGAATCGGTTGGTGATCGTCCAGACGCACTTGGAGATCGATGGATATGCGGGGTACTAGGTGCCTCCGGTTTCGTTCAGACCCAGAACGGACTTGTAAATGGACTATGTGTCTGACATTGGATTTCATTCTTTGTGAATGATACCAGTTGCATAGAGTAGTTTGTCTGTGTGGCATGCTAAGATGCAAATGATCAAGGCTTCTGTTGAAAAGCAAAGTCTTGTGGTGATGATCAAAGCACAGCCTGTGTGGCATAGCTTTGTGTAGCATTGATTCGCGAGCCTCACACCCCGGTTGTGAACCAAAACGGGAGACGGACCTCAGGGAGGGCATTCGTTTCTTTCTAGCTAGGGTGGTGTCAGTGACCTATCAGCCCTGACATTTATATACTTTTCACCTGTGTGGTTGTTGCTGTTGCGAGGCGCCTCGGTTTGATCGGACGATCTGGGTTCGATGGAGTCATTCGTTGGCTCATTTACGCCCCAAAGGGCGGGGAAACGTAGTGTTCAGGAATTTTAATCCACATCGGTGGACCGGCCCTGACGATCCAAGGGTCGATGCGCTCTGACCCTGAGGCTCGGGCTAGAGAGTCTCGAAGACGGTGAGGACGATCCCTAGCCTCAGTTCACAGACGGAAATCCAATTTCCAAATACGTGACATTTGCAGTTTTAATTGTAGAACTAGTATGGCGACATGATATATGGTACCCATGCCGTCTATGATTGATACTTTTGATTTGAAGTTGTTTTATACACTATGCACTTATAGTAGTATCAAATGATTTGTTTTAAAACGTATCAAGCATTCTTTGGCTGTTATAAGGGAAAACCCTATCCCCCGGCTTGCGTTGCATTGTGTGATAGGACCTGGGTCTTATAACAGCTTCATTTTTCTTTATTTAGCATCACGCTGTTTGTTTTATGCACTGGTATTCTTGGGAGGAAACCCGTTCCGTGTTATACGGCGTTGTCCCTTGATATATCTGATTTAAAGTAAAGTTTTAAATAACTGTTTTAGTTCTCACACCAGTCCCATGACTGACCTAGAGTTTATTATTTTAACCTAAACTCTGGGTGCCCCTATTTTGACATGGGCAGCTAGTAGTTTTGGTTTTGCAGATTTATATTCACAGGATCCTGGTTTACAGTTGGAACGATATCCGGAAAGCTTTGTATCCGTATATCTCCTCTAGTTGTGTATTGTATTATTTTCCGCTGCGATGTATTTAAATGTAATTTAAATCTCTGATATTTCTGTGTAATATTTATTTATTTATACTCTGTATATTCTTGTAATCTGATGCATTATTGTAATATACAATGAAATGTTCCTCCGTCTGCATTCTGATTTGTCGTGTTCTCAAACGATAGGGGGTTTCGAACGGTCTGGGTCGGTTTAGCGACTGATTCGGACCGAGCGAAATTCCTTTTCGTCACACAAAACTAGTATTAAAGTGCAGAGACTCGACTACAGAATCAGAATGCCATAATCGGAAAGAGTTCTAACTCAGTAACCAGATAAGAAAACTAAACTCTCTACGGAAATTTTCCTACTTCTATCCTATCCACCAACTATGAGAGCATTCGCCTGCCTTCCCGAAGTAGGTCATGTCCTCTTTCCTTGCCCCCGTTTCTTCGGGCAGGCCCTAGTGAAGTGTCCCATCTCACCATAGTTTATGTGAGTGTCCTTCCTCTTTCGGCAATCCTTGTTCAGATGAGTCAAGCTTCCATAAGTAAACACTTTTCTCCTCCTTTATCTTCAGACTTTTCTTCCTTCTTTTGTGTTTCCTTTTTGCCTCCTTTGTGAACCAAGTCCATATCCATGAGTTTCTCATCCTTGGGTTGTGCTCCTTAGCCAAACTCTCTCATTCTCATCTTTACTATCCGTGTGTAACATGTTGACAAGTCCCTCGAAAGCGGCCTCCATCGCACGGAAAATCCCACAAAGCTCGAAAGAAAATTAGCCGTAGGTGAGACTACTGCGGCTACAAATGGAAGTTAGATGCTTATTTGCCCTTTGACAGGTGTTGTAGTCTTATCAAGCCTGCAGAACCATGTCGCGATGAGGTTACCTCCTAGAAAGCCGGGAGCCCCAGAGAAAGAAGGAAACAAAGATTCAAACAGAGGATCAAAAGATATATATATATATATATATATGGCTTTTGGGGATTATGTTTTTCAAAAATAAGCTTTAGTTTTGAAAATACTTCCTTTTTAAAACCTTTTTGAAAATAGTTTTCAAAACTTTTTATCAAATCTGGTAACCTTCAGCTCTGATACCAAGCGTAACACCCCACTTCCGTTAAGGACACTCACAAAGGGAATGCCTTAACTTTGGTGGAGCGTTTTAGTATACAGAACAGAAATTTACAAGACAGATAAACAATACTTGAGAAATTATAACTTTATTACAGTGGAAAACAGAAATCAGTTTGGTTACATCTTTACCAAAAAATCAAGTACATAAATACCAGTCTTGTTCAGAAAATCATCAGAGTACAAAACTTTAAAATCATAATCCCCACAGAACAAAAGCTATAAAGAGCCAAGCCATACTTCAAGTACTTCAAGCAGAAGGAATCCGGATCAGGCTAAAGTATTCCCTCCTTGGATAACCTGGGGGGAAACGGAAGAAAAGAGGCGAAACAAACTAGGTCAGACATACATCTGGTGAGTCCAGTAACTTTTAGTCAGTAAATAAATAAAGGTAAACATGGCAGGCATACAAAGTGGATAAGTGGACTCATGGTACAGATGGCAGGTATGACAAGACAAATATGGTAAGATGTATGCTTCACTACAAACTACTCTGCACTATTACTAGTATAACAGGATTAGGTGTTACCCTAATGTCTAAATAGAAACAGAAACAGAATAATGGGCCTTTACCACCCTAACAGAATAATGGGCCTAAACAGAAACGGAAATAGAAACAGATGGCAAATTAGGTGTTACCCTAATGTAGAAACAGAAACAGAATAATGGGCCTTTACCACCCTAACAGAATAATGGGCCTAAACAGAAACAGATGGCAGATTAGGTGTTACCCTAATGTAGAAACAGAAACAGAATAATGGGCCTTTACCACCCTAACAGAATAATGGGCCTAAACAGAAACAGAAACAGATGGCAGATTAGGTGTTACCCTAATGTCTAAACAGAAACAGAATAATGGGCTTTACCACCCTAACAGAGACAGAAACGGAAACAGAATAATCCCTACGGAAACAGAATGTTAGAATTAGGTGTACACTAGTAAATGGGCCTTTACCACCCCCAACGGACGGTACCATGCAGAAACTAACAGGTGTTACCACCCAACAGAAACAGATGGTACCCCACAGAACAGACAGAACTAAGTGTACCCTAAATCCTACCCACCACGATCGGCTCCCTAATACATAAATACCCTGTGCCAGCCCCACAAAAGGGTGTATCATTCCCTAAAGTGGCAACCTTTGAATGACACAGACCTATTTATAGATGTCACGGCATCTTACATCCTAAGAGGCAGTCTGGGATCCATGCACGCACATGACCCGGTTGGAACGCACCATCAACACCCCTCGCCATTATCAGAATGAACCGCTTATAATTAGTTCAGTAAGCGTGCCCGGACCCTACCTACTGTTGGGTCATAGTTTTGATACCAGAAAGGGTTACTGACTAATATGGGTCCCACAAAACAGATGACACAAGTAATTTCCCATCCTAACCTTGTGTCCCCAGACTAACAGATTTCAGATTAACTTGTTTACAAGTTTCAGACATACAGAGTTCAGATTTACTACTTCACAGATCAGACAATCAAGTTAACAAGTTTTCAGACTAACGGATTAGATGTACAGATTTAACAAACTTACAAATTGTCTAACTTTGTATTGGGCCTACAGATTCACGAAACGGGTTTGTAAAATTCATTAGTCCAATTTGTTTAACCCTATCCACCCAACACGTTTTAGACATCATATTTATCTCAGATTTGTATTAGTTAATTATTGAAATATCTAATCGTATTTCACATGCCACCCAAGGCACCCACTTAACCCCCTCATGTCCCTCTACATGCTTATCTGGTCAAGTGTTTCTTAATTCATTAAGGCCGTAACCTTATAAAGACCTCTCACATTAGACTGGCATTTGTGGCAGCTGGATTTGTCGGGCGGGTCCGGGCAGTCTTACACCACAAAAGAGTCTAACCTCGTGTCTTTACAACTGTCATGTATTTAATTTATGCCTAAGACCTCCCACATTAGACTGCCATTTGTGGCACCTGGATTTGCCGGGCTGGTCCGGGCAGCCTTACACCACAAAAGAACCTAACCTCGTGTCTTAGACGATTAATTACTCCTAATTAATCTTTCCCCAATTTGAATTTCTTTCCCTATTCAAATTATCAATCAATTCCAAATTTAACGATGTCCATAATTGACTCAATTATGTCCATCCATTTATGGTATGTAAAATCATACCAATTTTCACCACAATTATATTTTATGCCTTTTAAGGCATTTATGCCAATTAAATCTTTTTAAATCTTCAGACTTTAATTGCTTGAACATTCCTCTTTTGATTAATTAAATTAATTAATCCTTTCCTCTTTTTATAGGTGTCAATACCTATCTTATTAACAATTTGAATTTCCTTTCCATAAATGGTCATATTCAAATTGTACCATTTTTACCCAATTTTACCTATGTCATAATAGGTAATTATCTATGTGTTTTCCTACTAGAACCATGTGTCCAATTTACATGATCACTATGTAAATTATGCCTATTACAAATTCCCCTTTTCCCCCGTTTCTTAACTAGCGTAACCGTTTGCGTTTTGGCGTCATCGAGGCTACTAAATAGTCTCGCCATAACAATAAAATAAAGGGAATGACAAGGTGATCATTTTCAGTACAATTTTTGGCATAAGCATGACAACTAGGGAAAATGACATGATAACTTCGCATATAATTATGATTCACCACATAATTAACAACTTGCATAGATTCATAACAACTTGCATAGGTTCATGAATTAACAACTAACATAGGTTCATGATTCTCATCATAGTCAAAAACTTATATAGGTTCAAGATTCACAATATAACGACTTGCATGATTCATAACATAACTTCTTACGTAGGTGACTTACATAGGTTCATGATCCACAACATAACAACTAGCGTAAGTTCATGAATTCATCACACAATAACTTGCATAGGTAACTTGCATGATCTCATAATAAATTGGCATAGATTCATGATAACAACTTGCATAATAACGACTTGCATAGATTCATAATAACAACTTGCATAGATTCATAATAACCACTTGCATAGATTCATGATAACGACTTGCATAGATTCATCATAACGACTTGCATGGATTCATAGTTTCTCAACATAATAACTTGCATCATATCATGATTCACAACAATAATAAACTTGCATCATATCATGATTCACAACAATAATAAACTTGCATAACTACAAACAACATATACCCAAATCATAGTCTACCACAATTCACTTTTATTTATTTAAACCTAAAAGTGACTAGAACTCACCGAATAAGGGGTCTTGAGTTCTGGGTTCTGAATTCTGTAATTGATTAGCATTCCCTTGTTGTAGACAATTACGTTGTTGTAGTTTTAGGCCTGATTTGATTTGTATTGAGTTGCTTTACTTTGCTTCTAGTTTGTGGCGGCTATTCTAGGGTTTGGAGTGACAACATGACGGCTACTGATCTAATTTTTGATTTGATTCTAGGATTTGGGTCTACACATGTTTATATAGAATTTCAATTTAATTATAGCCGTCGGATGATCTTAGGGTTAATCAAAACCACTCAGTCCAGATTAGAACTATCCAGAAACCCTAATGACTCATTAAGTAGTTAGAAATGACTCAGCACTGACTCACCGTTCGAACTAGAAGGCTGTGCAGGTTTTCCCTTGGCCTGGGTGCACTTGGGAAGTGCGCCAATGCAAATTTGTACTGGCGCACTTCCCAAGTGCGCCAGTGCATTTTTTTTTCAAAACTTCGTTCGTCCATATCTTCTTCATACGGTATCCGTTTTACGCAAACTCGGACTCTATCTCAAGCAGAATTCCGAGACGAACGCAATGGAACGAACCGTTTTCCATAATTCCCACATTTGAAATTAAGTATTCTTAAATTTTGTTAATTTGATTATTCAAAAATTCGGGGTGTTACAGTTGTTGTTAGAATTCTGCGCGCTAGGATAGGGATATGGATGCATGGTTTGATGGTTGTTAGTCCGAATTATAGAATTGGCCGCTTATGGATGATAGGCATGCGGAATTGTTTTGGTTGTTTGTGTTTTCTTGGAATTTCGGGGGTGAAATTCTTAAGGGGGAAGAATGTAACAGCCCGCGTTTTACATATCGGAAGATCGTAAAATATTTTTATTTTATTTCCTGAGGGTTGGATCATTTTCATCTTTTGATATGTTGCTTATGGGGATGTGAGACATGCCCATAATTTTTACCAACTTTGTTTGTGACCGTTTTTCCCCTATCGGTCTTGTATAGGACATAACTTTTGACTCAGGTCGAATAGAGGGTGAGATCTGTGCCATTGGAAAGGAATTGATGATTGCTTTTCCGTAGAGTGGTTACATTAAAGATTTGGCTCAGTGGTTTAGGAGGAATCGCTGTTTTAAGGTTTTTAGTTGGTTGTTCAGGATTTTGAGCCACATTGGGCTGATTTGAGAGAGCCCAAGTAGTGGGCCAACGGAAACTATAAATAGAAGGTGAGAGGTATGCAAAATAGTTTGTTTCCCCATTCTTTCATTAGGTGGCACTGAGCTCCTTCTTCCTCTAACCTTTCCACCATTAAAAATCAAAATCCAAGAAGGGAAATCATAGATATGCACCATTAAAGACTAGATCTACATCAATTGGAGCAAGGATTCATTGGATCCATGGATTTGGCATGAGGTACTTACAGTATGGATTCTTATTTCATCAATTTTAGTTTGTTCTGGCAAATCGGTGAGTAATTTACATCTCTCACATGGATGCAATGATGTATATGAATGTTTGATCATGTTTTCATCATATTTAAGTGTTTTATCATAGATCTAAGCCATATTAAGTTCATTCTAACATGAATAACCCTATGGTCTATTTTAGCAAGTTTATTTTAATGATTTCAATGCAATTTCATGTGTATTTGAAGTTAGATCTGTTATTTTGTTCATATTTATATTTATGATGATTTTTGTAGATTTCACATAATTATTAATGAAATGGCCAAATTGGTGATGTTAGTGGTTTCACAACATGTTCATGATTGTGTTGAATGAATTGAATGAGTTGATTTCTTCGATTGTGTCGATTGGTGAAGTTCTGGTCGAAATGTGAGCCGCATTTGGGAAGTGCAGGTTTTGGGTCGGGCATCCATGGTCGGTCGCGCATCGTAGGGTGGTTTTCTTGGAAAGCAAGACAAAAGGAGATCGGTTGAGTGAGCAAAAAGGGAGATCGGTCGAGTGAGCCAAAATGGAGATCATTCGAGCGAGCCAAAAGGGAGATCGGTTGAGCGAGCCAAAAGGGAGATCGGTCGAGCGAGCCAAAGGAGAGATCGGTCTAGGGTGATCGATCTAGGGAGATCGATCCAAAGAGATCGGTCTAGGGAGATTGGTATATGTAACACCCCGTATTTTCTGTGAACGTATAAGTAACAAATCAGAGGATACTTAATTTTTAAAAATAAGAATCAAGGGAAAAGGGTTGCGCCATTGCGTTCGTCTCGGAATTCTGCTTGAAAACGAGTCCGAATTTGCAAGAATCGGAGTCCGTATGAGGGAGATATGACCCTCCGAAGTTTGAGAAATATTCAGAATCGAAAATAGCTCGAAATTCGAATTCAAACCCAGAAGCGGGCTGGGCGGGAAATTTCCCGCCCAGGGCCCAAGTCGACTGGGCAGTCGACCCCCCAGGACCCAGGTCGACTGGGGAGTCGACCCCCCCTGACCAGGTCGACTGGGCAGTCGACCTGGGGGTCGACCTCCCTGGTCGAACCTGGTGCGTGTGTGTGCGATTTTGAGGGCTGTGACATGTTTGGACGTACCTGATGAGTTCCAGGGTTAATCTGAGGGCCTAAATGAGTTCCTACACCTATAAATACATCCTAAGACCTAGCATTCTCTACACACAATTCTATTCTTCTTCTTCTCTGCCTCTGTTCTAAATAAATAATAAAAATGGCGTCGCTACTCTGCTGGAATCAAAACTAGAAGCTAACCAACATCAACCTAAGCAACTCAATTCAAATTAGAGATTAAAGCTTCTACAACGATTCTACAACAATTAAAGTTCTTTCTTTAATCCAACCAAGGAAAGTACAGTTATTTTCCGATATAAACGTTAATTCTGATTGTGACATGAATTGTAAATCTGAATCTGAGGTTATATCTGTTCTGTTCTGTTTAGATCTTATTTTGTATCTCTTTCCTCTTTCTGTTTTATAGCCAGGCTACCACGAGCTTGAGCCAATCTCATAAGAGATTGACATACGCTAAAAGGTTTGGGACAGTAAAATAAATGATGCATAAATTGGGCATGACCAATTGCTGACTAATTTGAGGAAAGAACATGGACTGTAGCTAGAACATAAATCTGAGACATATGACTGGACATGTTATATTTATAACATAAAAGGGGTATTGAACATATGATTTGAGATAAAGAGAATATAGCTTAGGTATAAAGATTTACATGAAAGTAGGGTATCTATTAATGTAAATAAACACCTAAGTAAGGGATCTTTGGGATATATGACATGCATAGTAATCGATGGCTATATTTGGAATAATTTATATATGGATCTTCTGCACTATGCAAGTTTAATAAAAATTGAAACATATGATATATGGTAAATTATGACCATAATCTGTGCTATGTAAATTTAATGCGAACATGGGGTATATGATCAATCATGACCATTATTTATGCATGTGAACTTAGGCCAAATTTATAATTAGGCAAGAGATGTTTGTGAAACTTTAAGGAATGATTAAATCTGTTATATTTGCCTAATTTGCTAGTTCTGCTATATTTGTCTAATCTGCTAGTTCTGTTATATTGCCTAGTATGCAAGTTCTATTATCTGTTAATTCTGCTCTACTGCCTAGTCTGCTAGATTTGTTCATCTGCCAAATCTGTCATCTGCTAAGTCTGTTGAAAATGCCAAATCTGCTAAACTAAATCTGTTGAGATGCCTAATCTGTTATCTGCTAGTTTGCTTAATCCGCTAAATCCGTTAAGTCGCCTAATCTGCAAAATCTATTATCTGCTATATCTATTGAGTTGATATAATTAGTCCGCTATTGACATAATCTGAATTAGCTATAGTTATGAATAATTGACATGTATATTTGTCGTGGGTATAAATGGTAAATCATTAATTAATTGGCCGCAAAGATAAACATAGCTAACTCGAGGTTAGAATGAGTTTGCGGCGTAATTCTGCCCGGAACCGCCCGACATATTCCAGTGGCCGCAAACAAAAGGTTCTAATGTGAGAAGTTAGTCATAACGTGCTTGAAACCCGAGGTTAGACTCAGTTCGCGACATAAACCTGCCCGGAACCAACCGGCCTAACCAGTAGCCGCAAACTGTCAGTCTAATGTGAGAGGTCTGGGCATTAATATTTAATTAATGAAAATCTGAGATAAATATGATGTCTAAAACGTGTTGGGTAGGTAAGGTTAAACCAATTGGACCAATGAATCTGATAAACCCATTTCATGAATCTGTAGGCCCAATACAAAGTTAGACAATCTGTAACCGGTTAATCTGTAACCAGTAAATCTGTAAGTCTATTAATCTGTGAACTAGTTGATCTAAACTCTGTATATCTGAAACTTGTAAACAAGTTAATCTGAAATCTGTTAGTCTGGGGACACAAGGTTAGGAGGGGAATGACTTGTGTCACCTGTTGTTTGGGACCCATATTAGTCAGTAACCCTTTCTGGTATCAAAAACTTTGACCCAACGTAGGTAGGGTCCGGGCACGCTTATTGAACTAATTATAAGTGGTTCATTCTGATAATGGCGAGGGGTGTTGATGGTGCGTTCCAACCGGGTCATGTGCGTGCATGGATCCCGGTCTGCCTCTGAGGATGTAAGACGCCGTGACATCTGTAAATAGGTCCGTGCCAATTGGTTGTCACTTTAGGGAGTGATACACCCTACTGAGGGGCCGACACAGGATATTTATGTATTAGGAAGCCGATCGCTTGGGATAGGGTTTTAGGGTACACTTAGTTCTGTCTGTTTCTGTTGGTACCGTCTGTTTCTGTTGGGTGGCAACACCTGTCTGTTTCTGCGTGGTACCGTCTGTTCGGGTGGTAAAGGCCCAATTACTAGTGTACACCTAATGCTACATTCTATTTCTGTAGGGATTAATCTGTTTTGTTTCAGTTCGGGTGGTAAAGGCCCATCATCTGCATTCTGCTTCTGTCTGTTTCTGATCGGGTGGTAAAGGCCCATTACTAGCGCAGAAATTATTCTGTACCCGTTTCTGTTTCAGTTTAGACATTAGGGTGACACCTAATTCTGTTAAACTAGTATTAGTGCAGAGAAGTGTAAATCAATAGCTTATATCATTCTGTTCTTCTGTTATATCTGCTACACCTATTATAGTTATCTCTCATCCAGTTTTATTTTTTGTGTCATGTTATTATTATCTGTTCATAACTGAAAATCACTGGACTTGCCAGACTTTTGTCTGACCCTTGTTGTTTCGCCTCCTTTCTTCCGTTTCCCCCAGGTTTTGTAGAAGGGAATACTCTAGCTTGATCCATATTTCTTCTGCTTGAAGTATGTCTGGCCTTCTTCTGTGTGGATTATGATTTTAAACTATGCATTCTGAAGGCTTTTGTACAAGACTGATATTTTGTACTTGAATTCTGATATTGTGATTTGAAAGGATGTAACCAAGCTCATTTCGGTTTCTGTTGTAATAAAGTTATAAAATTTTCAAGTACTGTTTTATCTGTCTTGTAAGTTTCTGTTCTGTTTACTAAAATGCTCCACCAAAGTTAAGGCATTCCCTTTGTGAGTGACCTTAACGGAGGTGGGGTGTTACACTTGGTATCAGAGCTAAAGGTTACCAGATTAGATAAAAGTTTTTGAAACTATTTTCAAAAAGGTTTTGAAAGGAAGTATTTTCAAAAATAAAGCTTATTTTGAAAAACATGATCCCCAATATCTTTCCTTCAGTCATTTTTGTATTGAATCTTTCCATTTTTGTTTCAGCATGTCTGAAGCATCTGAGATACCAGAGGGTGTTCATGTACCCGGTTGGTTTCGACAATATCGTGAGGCTAGGACCGCCGCCGCAGGTCCAGCAAATGATCCCCCTCCTCCACCCCCTCCTCGTGCAATTGCTTTCTCAAAGATCTGTAGAGATTTTAGGGCCATGGGTGGAAAGGATTTCAAGGGAACTGAATCATTTGTAGAGGCGAGGAACTGGCTCAAAGAAACCGAGGATCTATTCGTTATCTTCGAGGTGGACGATAGGCAGAAGGTATAGTTGGCGGTATGGCTGCTCAAAGACGAAGCTTCCTATTGGTGGGAAGTCACTAACGCCGAGAGGCTAGTTGAAACATGGATGGATTTCAGAACAAGGTTTGAGACAAAATTCCTCTCGCAAGCTGAGCGAAGTCTACAACTAGAAAAGTTCTTATCTCTTAAGCAAGGAAGTATGACGGTCAAGGAATACGTCAACCAGTTCAACCAACTGGCTAGGTTCGGATTAGATTTAGTCAACACTCAGCATAAAAAGGCTCTCCGCTTTGTTAAAGGATTGAACGAGCCACTGCACAGCCTAACAATGACCCATGTACCCATGGGAGCAACTTACAAGAGATTGGTGGACATGGCACTACTTCACGAGGAAGACAAAGGCCCGAAAGAGACAAAGAAGGAAGAACCACAGAATAAGAAAGTAGGGCCCAAAAAGGAAACACAAAAGAAGGATGAGAAGTCTGAAGATAAGAAGGGGAAAAAGTGATTTACTTGTGGAAGCTCGACTCATCTGAACAAGGATTGCAGAAAAAGGAAGGGCACTTTCTTCAACTGTGATGAGATGGGACACTTCACTAGGGACTGCCCGAAGAGACGAGGGCAAGGTGGGCAGGCGAACACTCTTGAGGCTAGTGGCTAGGATAGAAATAGGAAAATTCCTATAGTAGGTTTAATTTCTTTATCTGATTATGGAGTTAAGACTCTTTCTGATTTTGTTATTTTGGTTTTGTAATCAATACTCTACACTTTAATACTAGTATTATTTCTGATTCCGCTATAGACTCAGACCCATAAGGGTTATGACTCATCTGTTTATGATAGATTAGGGTTTGAGGGATATCTGTGTTAGACGTCAAGTATGACGCATACATTCTGAGTTTTTGTGGGATATGATTTTATCATGCTTAGCTTCCTAAGAATCATTAGGGAACCTGATCTATACCAGTAGTCTGTAAATATGTGAATAATTCTGAATTCCAGTTTTGACATTGTCTAAAGAGGGTAATCCTCTGGGTGTCAATCTGATGTTGATTTCGGTCTTCGGGGTTGATACTTAGGGGAATTATTTTCTCAACCAATGTCTAATAGGAACAAAGTCTTCGTTTTATCTGTACTCGCTTTCATCATTCGACTGTATCCTATCAATCGAATCTTCGAACTTTAGGTAGAAACTAATGGGTGTAAACATGTGTTTGAGACATGTTATGTTTGATGGTTGCAAGTGGATGCAAGTGGTTGCTCGTGGATGCATATACACACACTAGGCATTAGACCGGCTCGAAAACACTCTCATACTGCATATGGATGTGTGAGCATTTTCAATTTTTGTGGATGCTAAATGATTGACTCAGCACATGGATGTTGCATATGACTGAATGGTTGTGCACTCATATAGAAATGATATGTATCGAGTAGAAAAATTGCATACATGTTGGACTCATGGCACTGGCATAATTCGCATTAAGGAGGTCAACTGAATCAGTGGACCGCCTGATCTTTACATTAGATAAGGGACATATACACACACCTTTGCATATGTTCATACAACATTAGAAGTTTCTAAGGACAATGGACGCCAGTGATTGATGATTGAGTAGATGGATGTTGGATGGTAGGACACATTCTTCTTAACTTGAAGATTTCGGGGACGAAATCCTTTAAGGGGGGGAGAATGTAACACCCCGTATTTTCTGTGAACGTATAAGTAACAAATCAGAGGATAATTAATTTTTAAAAATAAGAATCAAGGGAAACGGGTTGCGCCATTGCGTTCGTCTCGGAATTATACTTGAAAACAAGTCCGAATTTGCAAGAATCGGAGTCCGTATGAGGGAGATATGACCCTCCGAAGTTTCAGAAATATTCAGAATCGAAAACAGCTCAAAATTCGAATTCAAAATTCGAATTCAAACCCAGAAGCGGGCTGGGCGGGAAATTTCCCGCCCAGGGCCCAAGTCGACTGGGGAGTCAACTGGGCAGTCGACCCCCCAGGACCCAGGTCGACTGGGGAGTCGACTGGGCAGTCGACCCCCCCTGACCAGGTCGACTGGGCAGTCGACCTGGGGGTCGACCTCCCTGGTCGAACCTGGTGCGTGTGTGTGCGATTTTGAGGACTGTGACGTGTTTGGATGGACCTGATGAGTTCTAGGGTTAATCTGAGGGCCTAAATGAGTTCCTACACCTATAAATACATTCTAAGATCTAGCCTTCTCTACACACAATTCTATTCTGCTTCTTCTCTGCCTCTGTTCTAAATAAAAAATAAAAATGGCATCGCTACTCTGCTGGAATCAAAACTAGAAGCTAACCAACATCAACCTAAGCAACTCAATTCAAATTAGAGATTAAAGCTTCTGCAACGATTCTACAACAATTGAAGTTCTTTCTTTAATCCAACCTAGGAAAGTACAGTTATTTTCCGATATAAACGTTAATTCTGATTGTGACATGAATTATAAATCTGAATCTGAGGTTATATCTGTTCTGTTCTGTTTAGATCTTATTTTGTATCTCTTTCCTCTTTCTGTTTGATAGCCCGGCTACCACGAGCCTGAGCCAATCTCATAAGAGATTAACATATGCTAAAAGGTTTGGGACAGTAAAATGAATGATGCATAAATTGGGCATGACCAATAGGTGACTAATTTGAGGAAAGAACATGGACTGTAGCTAGAACATAAATCTGAGACATATGACTGGACATGTTATATTTATAACATAAAAGGGGTATTGAACATATGATTTGAGATAAAGAGAATATAGCTTAGGTATAAAGATTTACATGAAAGTAGGGTATCTATTAATGTAAATAAACACCTAAGTAAGGGATCTTTGGGATATATGACATGCATAGTAATCGATGGCTATATTTTGTATAATTTATATATGGATCTTCTGCACTATGCAAGTTTAATAAAAATTGAAACATATGATATATGGTAAATTATGACCATAATCTGTGCTATGTAAATTTAATGCGAACATGGGGTATATGATCAATCATGACCATTATTTATGCATGTGAACTTAGGCCAAATTTATAATTAGGCAAGAGATGTTTGTGAAACTTCAAGGAATGATTAAATCTGTTATATTTGCCTAATTTGCTAGTTCGGCTATATTTGTCTAATCTGCTAGTTCTGTTATATTGCCTAATATGCTAGTTCTGTTATCTGCTAGTTCTGCTCTACTGCCTTGTGACGGCCCGCTCCGTACCAGTCGGCATTTCCTCCGAAAGTGCGCTGTATACGTGCCGATTAGCACGGAACGGTCGCCAAAGAAAGGAAAGAAGTGAAGAAAAACCTGTAGAATGTCTCACAGCGCATGGAACAAAGTATAATAATAACATACTTGACATAAAACAGGTGAGACAGTGCATAAGCTGATAACTAAAATCAACATCAATCATCAGAGCAGCGGAAATCCATATACAGCTTATTACAATTTTTCCAAATTTACTGTCTCTAAACAAAAGAAAGCTAAAGTAGAAGATGCACCACCAATGCCCAAGCTGTGATCTTTAACAACACAGGGAGAATGTGTGTGTGTGTATATATATATATATATATATATATATTACGTGGAAGCCTCCTGCTCGTCTCCGGATCATCTACCCGTGCATCACCAGCAAACCTGTCTCTAGTCTGCTCGTGTGAGCACCCAGAGTAATAAGAGGAGACATAAAACTCTGGGTCAGACATAAAGCCTGGTATGAGCGATAAGCATCTAAACAAAACAATAACAGGTATACCCAACCATACCTGAACCTGGACCTGCAACCAAAGAGTTAGTACCACATACCGTACAATGCTCTAAGGTGCCGTAATAAATAGTGTAAGAATACGGGGGTGGGGTGTGCATGTCACAATGATAGCAAACAAGTCATCCATAGAAACCATCCTCACATCTCTCACTCAGTGCGTAAAGCGTACGACATCTACCACTTTGGAACACTAGACAAACTGAGGTAACGACGAATCCCGACTTGTAGAAACCCTGCTATGACCAAGCTAAACATATGGAGTCATGACCAAACATCTCAATGACCCACTTCATTGGTTGTAGCCCTTGGTTCTCCCGATGCCATAATGGCCCTGAATCCGTCTTCGTACCTCCTACCATAGTGGCCCAAAGCTATAGACGTCGATAACTCCTTGGCACGCGTCCCGCAGCAAAGCCCAACCATGAAGCGAACTCGTTGATTCCCATCTGAATCTTGAGCTCTAACTTGTCATTTGGACTTCCTTTGCATCTCGGGTTATAGTCTTCACTTCCGGATCGGTCTACATTCAGTCTTCTCCTCGGATCGTGCTCCCTTGGATGGTTCGGTTCGTGACGCGCCTCCCCAATCGGATCGGATCGAGTTCCTGCAGGCTCGTGGTGCTCCAGCTCCATTGGATCGTGTCGCACCATACGGATCGCGCCTCAACAGCTCGTGGCGCTGGCAACCCATTGGGTTCGGGTCGTGCTACCTCGTCTGGATCGTCGCGCCTCATCTCGAATCGCACCTTCTGATCGGTTCGTGGTCCACCAAGCTGGAACGATTCGGATCGAGGTACTTCAGTTTGGACACGGCGCTGCATCGGTTCGTGGCCTTCGAAGTGGAACGGATCGTGGCGTGAGCTTCCATCGGATCGTGCTCATAGGGGGTGATCCGATCCGGGTAAATTCCTGCACTTCGTTTCAGCGACAGTCTTTCGCCATTTGACGGCATTTTTCACCAAACTAACACCTCTAAACAAGCACAAAACATCTCATACAGTCATAGCAACGTATAGTATCGACCACGAACACCATAACACAAATCATAGCATGTAAAGTGGATCAAACATGGTCAAAACCCCAAATTTTCCCTTAAGCATGTTTAAGCAAATCAAGTGATATACTTGGCAAAACTTAATCAAATCGAACCAAACTTCTATCAGAGGTTTAAAATAACATTTAAGAATTTCTAAACATTTTTCCAGAATTTATTAGTGCATAAATTCGCTAATCTTCACTAATTACCCCTAATTACCGTAATTAGTGCAAAAACTATGCAAATCACTCACCTTGGCCTCAAATAAAATTCTCAGAACTGAAACTTCTCTGATTTGGGGTGAATACTGATGCCTAACAGCAGCTCTAACCTTGCTTTGGTGCTTTTTCTTCTTAATTTGATGTTGCTAAGCCTAATCTTCAATTAGAAAGTGATTTGGGGTGTTTTAGATGTAGGAGGCCATTGTTAGAGTGACTAAGGATGAAAGTGGCGGCTGGAAAATGTCTAAAGAAATGTTTTCTAACCCTAATCAGCCCCTATATACCCCTAAATCCGAAATCCCCCTCTGGGCCTAGCTGCTAATCACCCGGTTAGGCCCAATTAAGCTGTTTTTCACCATCTGAAACTTATTTTAGCCATATCTCCCAAACGGTGAGTCCGTTTGGCTAATGTGACCACTCTACGGAATTGTAAACCATCATCCGGAGCCAATGGAAGTGGTTTCAGGTCAAAATTCTTTTCCAGTCAAAATTTATGGCCAAAACAGTGATAACTAGGGGTAAAATGGTCATTTAAAAATCGGGAAAAATCATGAACATGGGAAATGACTCCAATAGTCGTCCCCCAAAGTTACATGACCATACGACTTCGTATGTGAAAGAAATAAATATTCTACGATCCTATGATGCGTAGAATGCGGGTCGTTACACTCTCCCCCCCTTAAGAAATTTCGTCCCCGAAATTCCTTAACCCAAAACATACAAAGGATCCCGCATGCCTAACAACCACATACAACAATCAATCATGCAAAACAAGCAAACAAGCCTATCCTAGCATGCGGAAAAACTAAATCGAAGCCAAAATCTTACCAGGCAAAGAGTTCTGGGTGTGACTTCCTAATGTTCTCCTCTGTCTCCCAAGTACAATCATTCTCGTCTTCGCTCCACTGTACCTTGACTAGCTTCACCGCCTTCCTTCGAAGTTGCTTCATGTCGTGCGCGACAATACGGGCCGGCTTGCGGTTCCCAACCGCCTCAGGTTCTACTTCAAAGTCCTCTAACTGATCAGGTGAAATAGTCATATCTGAGTCGTGAACGAACTTCCTTAGTTGGGAAACATGTAATACGTCGTGAACTCCCGCCATCTTCTCTGGTAAGTCAATTCTGTATGCCAAATTCCCGACTTGTTCAAGAACAAGGATTGGGTCAACAAATCTTGGTGCCAACTTGCCTCTCCTGCCGAATCGTATTACGCTCTTCAACGGAGAAGTCTTGACAAACACCAAGTCACTAACGGAGAATTTTAGGTCTCTTCTCCTTTTATCAGCATAACTCTTCTGCCTATCTTGGGCAGCCTTCATTCGTTGTTGAATGGTCTTGATTTTATTTGAAGTTTCTCTCACCACATCTGGTCCAAGCACAAACTTCTCACCAGTCTCTACCCAACATGATGGTGAGTTGCACGGTCTTCCGTACAAAGCTTCATATGGAGCCATACCGATACTGGATTGGTAGCTATTATTATATGCAAACTCTACTAGATGCAAATGGTCATCCCATGATCCACCAAAGTCCAATATACATGCTCTCAAGAGATCTTCCAAAATACGGTTCATCCTCTCCGTCTGACCGTCGGTCTGAGGATGATAGGCGGTACTGAGATGTAACTCTGACCCTAGAGCCTCTTGTAAGCTCTTCCAAAACCCACTAGTGAACAACGGGTCTCGGTCACTCACAATGCTTTTGGGTACTCCATGAAATCTCACTACCCACTTCATATACAATTCTGCTAACTTAGCTGCCGTTCTGGTCGATTTGACTGGTATAAATCTTGCACTTTTAGTCAGTCGATCCACAACTACCCAAATGCTATCATGTCCCGATCTAGTCCTTGGTAAACCATCAATGAAATCCATCGAGACTTGCTCCCATTTCCATTCGGGAATTTCTAAGGGCTGTAACAACCCACTAGGCTTCTTTTGCTCGGCTTTAACTAGCTGGCAATTCATGCACTTGGATATAAACTTCCCAACGTCTCTTTTCATCCCTTCCCAGTAGTAAGTCTGCTTCATATCTCGATACATCTTGTTACTACCAAGGTGTATAGTCAGCTTTGAGTGATGACATTCTCTAAGCACTTCATCTCTCAATCCATTGACATTGGGTACAACAAGCTTTCCATTCTTTCTAAGCCATCCATCTCGATCAAGCCCATACTTGTTCATCTCCTCATCGATACCCATCTCTAACTTGGAGATGATTTCCAATAGGTTAGGATCGTCCCTCTGACTAGAGCCGATCCGCTCAATTAAAGTGGGTCTGATCGTCAAACTTGCTAACATTTCTGGATCCAATTCGCACTTCGGTCTGAAATCAAACCCCGCGATATACTCCAGTTGCTTCCACTCCAGAAACATTGCCCCTAAGCTGGCATGTCTCCTACTCAAGGCATCGGCTACCGCATTACCCTTCCCAGGTGTGTATGCGATATCAAAATCATACGAAGCCAAGAACTCTAACCATCTCTGCTGACGGAGATTCAGATCTTTTTGAGAGAAGAGATATTTCAACGATTTATGATCGGTAAACAACTCAAATCGTTCTCCCAAGAGATAGTGTCTCCACATCTTTAGCGCAAATACAATCGCTGCCAATTCCAAATCATGGGTAGGATACTTCTTCTCATGCGGCTTTAGCTGTCAACTAGCATAAGCTACAACCCTACCTCCTTGCATCAATACTGCACCCAGTCCGGTACCACAAGCATCCGTGTATTCCATCATCTCTTCATCCCCTTTAGGAATGACTAACACTGGTGCGCTCGTCAACTTGTCCTTTAGACTTTTGAATGCATTCTCGCACCTTTCATCCCAGACAAAAGCTTGATTCTTCTTGGTCAACTGGGTCAATGGTGCTGCTACCTTGGAGAAACCTTGGATAAACTTACGATAATATCCAGCTAATCCCAAGAAACTTCTTACATCTGTTTCATTCTTGGGCGTAGGCCAATCCTGTACTGTAGCCACCTTTGCTGGGTCCACGGCAATACCATTCTCTGATACAACATGGCCCAAGAACCTCACTTCCCTCTTCCAGAAGTGACACTTAGAAAACTTTGCTTACAATTGGTGTTTTCTCAACACCTCCATCACTACTCTTAAATGTTCCTTGTGTTCCTCCTCTGTCCTCAAATAGACCAAAATATCATCAACGAACACAAGGACAAACTTATTCAACTGATCTCTGAATACCCTATTCATAAGATCCACAAAATATGCTGGGGCATTGGTCAGCCCGAATGGCATGACCAACCATTCATAAAATCCAGACGGCGTTCGAAATGCCGTTTTAGCTATACTCTCAGCTTCCACTCTAAGCTGATGAAAACCTGTCGCGAGATCCAACTGAGAAAATACTCTCGCGCCACTCAACTGATCGAACAAATCATCTATCCGCGGTAGAGGATACTTGTTCTTCCTCGTCACTTTATTCAACTCGCGGTAGTCTACACACAAACGAAGGGAACCATCCGCCTTGGTAGCAAACACAACTGGTGCTCCCCATTCAGAAACACTCCTTCTGATAAATCCCTTCTTCAAAAGATCGCTGACTTGCACCTCGAGCTCTCGCTGCTCCCTTGGTGCCATACGACGAAGTGGCATCACTATACGCCTGGCATCCTTTACCAAATCAATACGAAACTCAATCTCTCGGTGTGGTGGAAGTCCGGTCACTTCTTCGAAAACATCCGGATACTGGCCAACCACGGGCAAACCTGACAACTCACTATGCGGAATGTCGAGGGAGTTTAGAAAACTAGCCAATACCCCCTCACTGGGTAGACCACCAAACACTATCCTCCGCCCATCATCCGCTCTAGCTGTCACCAAAAAGCCCTCACAGTCTACCACCACCCCGTACCTTCGGAGCCAATCTACTCCCAAAATAATGCCAAACCCAGTAAAGCCCAAAACAAAGCAATCACAAACAAACATGCATCCATGACTCGATAAGACCACATTATGACAAATCATGCTAAGGCTAGTCGAACCACCAATCGGGTTCGTCACTACTAAAGGTCTATCGACAATCTCGGGCTCCAATCCCAACCTATCTACCAGGTCACTAGATATGAAAGAACTGGAAGCTTCGGTATCAAACAAAACTCTAACAGGAACATCGTAAACAGAAAGCATACCTTGAATGATGACATTCTTTCCTTTCTCCGCCGCAGTTGGGACATTCGACGAAGAAGGAATAGCATTAAGAGCGTAGGCTTTCACCATTTGCTTTTCCTTAGGGGGCTGTGGACACTTGTCCTTGTGATGTCCCATTTGGCCACAGTTGAAGCACTTCCTATCCGCTGGCTTGGCCCGACAATTACTAGTATAATGGCCCTTCTTACCACAGCTGAAGCACTCCACATCTTGCTTATTCTTTTTCTTCTGGCCATCCTTAGTCTGACTCTGCTTTCTCTTATTCTGGGAACCACCCTTGCCTCCACCACTTGCTTGTGGCTTTGGCTCATCTGCGGATGCAACCTCAGTCTTTGGCTTAGGGTAGAGACTTTCCGATCTTAATGCTTTCCCCACAATCGATTCAAACGTCTCATTGATGTGGTTAATAAGTTTTTCCCCCAAGTACTGATCCAAACCAGTTATGAATTTCTCATTCTTTTTCTCGGCAGTATCAATAAGAGATAACCCATACTTCGACAAAGTGTCGAATTTAGCAATATACACTGAGACAGCTCTGCCTTTCTGCTTGAGCTCCAAGAATTTCTTAAACAGCACTGACTTTTGAGCAGTTGGAATGAACTTCTCGCTAAAGCGAGCTTTAAACTGCTCCCAAGTAATCTGATCTTCGGGAGTAGCTGCCTTTATAGCATTCCACCAATTCATTGCCCGCCCTTGCAGCTGACGGGACGCTAACTTTCTCTTCATCGCATCCTCGATACCCAAATCCTCGAAGATACGTTCGCAACTATCCAACCAATCTTGAACATCCGTGGACGACTCCGTTCTGTGGAACGACTTTCCACCAAGGCTAGTATAATCCTTATTCAGCTTGGCGAAGTCGACTCTTGGCGCCTGCACTATTGGACCACCACCATTTCCACCATTAGGAGCTGCCCTCTGCACATCTCTAAGCATCTCTCTCATGAGGTCAGTAAACATCGTCCTCATGTCAGCAGCATTCCCATTATTGGCCCCTCTACCGGTACCTCTAACATATCGGCTCATCGTCAATCTGAAAAAGGAAACGATTAACGACTCCATAGTGGTGCTAGTGCAGTACGACTTCATCCTTATACTACTAATAGTATATATATATAGCTTTTAAAAATCAAAATAATCACAAACACGCTCTCTCGTATACGTATATTATCTCTCCCTGATAGCTTCCCTAGGTTAACTACGCAACCTAGAGCTCTGATACCAAGTGTGACGGCCCGCTCCGTACCAGTCGGCATTTCCTCCGAAAGTGCGCTGTATACGTGCCGATTAGCACGGAACGGTCGCCAAAGAAAGGAAAGAAGTGAAGAAAAACCTGTAGAATGTCTCACAGCGCATGGAACAAAGTATAATAATAACATACTTGACATAAAACAGGTGAGACAGTGCATAAGCTGATAACTAAAATCAACATCAATCATTAGAGCAGCGGAAATCCATATACAGCTTATTACAATTTTTCCAAATTTACTGTCTCTAAACAAAAGAAAGCTAAAGTAGAAGATGCACCACCAATGCCCAAGCAGTGATCTTTAACAACACAGGGAGAATGTGTATATATATATATATATATATATTACGTGGAAGCCTCCTGCTCGTCTCCGGATCATCTACCCATGCATCACCAGCTAACCTATCTCTAGTCTGCTCGTGTGAGCACCCAGAGTAATAAGAGGAGACATAAAACTCTGGGTCAGACATAAAGCCTGGTATGAGCGATAAGCATCTAAACAAAACAATAACAGGTATACCCAACCATACCTGAACCTGGACCTGCAACCAAAGAGTTAGTACCACATACCGTACAATGCTCTAAGGTGCCGTAATAAATAGTGTAAGAATACGGGGGTGGGGTGTGCATGTCACAATGATAGAAAACATGTCATCCATAGCAACCATCCTCACATCTCTCACTCAGTGCGTAAAGCGTACGACATCTACCACTTTGGAACACTAGACAAACTGAGATAACGACGAATCCCGACTTGTAGAAACCCTGCTATGACCAAGCTAAACATATGGAGTCATGACCAAACATCTCAATGACCCACTTCATTGGTTGTAGCCCTTGGTCTACCGATGCCATAATGGCCCTGAATCCGTCTTCGTACCTCCTACCATAGTGGCCCAAAGCTATAGACGTCGATAACTCCTTGCCACGCGTCCCGCAGCAAAGCCCAACCATGAAGCGAACTCGTTGATTCCCATCTGAATCTTGAGCTCTAACTTCTCATTTGGACTTCCTTTGCATCTCGGGTTATAGTCTTCACTTCCAGATCGGTCTTCATTCAGTCTTCTCCTCGGATCGTGCTCCCTTGGATGGTTCGGTTCGTGACGCGCCTCCCCAATCGGATCGGATCGAGTTCCTGCTGGCTTGTGGTGCTCCAGCTCCATCGGATCGTGTCGCACCATACGGATCGCGCCTCAACAGCTCGTGGCGCTGGCAACCCATTGGGTTCGGGTCGTGCTACCTCGTCTGGATCGTCGCGCCTCATCTCGGATCGCACCTTCTGATCGGTTCGTGGTCCACCAAGCTGGAGCGATTCGGATCGAGGTACTTCAGTTTGGACACGGCGCTGCATCGGTTCGTGGCCTTCGAAGTGGAACGGATCGTGGCGTGAGCTTCCATCGGATCGTGCTCATGGGGGCGATCCGATCCGGGTAAATTCCTGCACTTCGTTTCAGCGACAGTCTTTCGCCATTCGACGGCGTTTTTGACCAAACTAACACTTCTAAACAATCAAAAAACATCTCATACAGTCATAGCAACGTATAGTATCGACCACGAACACCATAGCACAAATCATAGCATGTAAAGTGGATCAAACATGGTCAAAACCCCAAATTTTCCCTTAAGCATGTTTAAGCAAATCAAGTGATATACTTGGCAAAACTTAATCAAATCGAACCAAACTTCTATCAGAGGTTTAAAATAACATTTAAGAATTTCTAAACATTTTTCCAGAATTTATTAGTGTATAAATTCGCTAATCTTCACTAATTACCCCTAATTACCGTAATTAGTGCAAAAACTATGCAAATCACTCACCTTGGCCTCAAATAAAATTCTCAGAACTGAAACTTCTCTGATTTGGGGTGAATACTGATGCCCAACAGCAGCTCTAACCTTGCTTTGGTGCTTTTTCTTCTTAATTTGATGTTGCTAAGCCTAATCTTCAATTAGAAAGTGATTTGGGGTGTTTTAGATGTAGGAGGCCATTGTTAGAGTGTCTAAGGATGAAAGTGGCGGCTGGAAAATGTCTAAAGAAATGTTTTCTAACCCTAATCAGCCCCTATATACCCCTAAACCCGAAATCCCCCTCTGGGCCTAGCTGCTAATCACCCGGTTAGGCCCAATTAAGCTGTTTTTCACCATCTGAAACTTGTTTTAGCCATATCTCCCAAACGGTGAGTCCGTTTGGCTAATGTGACCACTCTACGGAATTGTAAACCATCATCCGGAGCCAATGGATGCGGTTTCAGGTCAAAATTCTTTTCCAGTCAAAAGTTATGGCCAAAACAGTGATAACTAAGGGTAAAATGGTCATTTAAAAATCGGGAAAAATCATGAACATGGGAAATGACCCCAATAGTCGTCCCCCAAAGTTACATGACCATACGACTTCGTATGTGAAAGAAATAAATATTCTACGATCCTATGATGCGTAGAATGCGGGTCGTTACATGCCTAGTCTGCTAGATTTGTTCATCTGCCAAATCTGTCATCTGCTAAGTCTGTTGAAAATGCCAAATCTGCTAAACTAAATATGTTGAGATGCCTAATCTGTTATCTGCTAGTTTGCTTAATCTGCTAAATCCGTTAAGTCGCCTAATCTACAAAATCTGTTATCTACTATATCTGTTGAGTTGATATAATTAGTCCACTATTGACATAATCTGAATTGGCTAAAGTTATGAATAATTGAGATGTATATTAGGCGTGGTATAAATGGTAAATCATTAATTAATTGGCCGCAAAGATAAACATGGCTAACTTGAGGTTAGAATGAGTTTGCGGCGTAATTCTGCCCGGATCTGCCCAGCATATTCTAGTGGCCGCAAACAATAGGTTCTAATGTGAGAAGTTAGTCATAACGTGCTTGAAACCCGAGGGTAGACTCAGTTTGCGACAAAAACCTGCCCGGAACCAACCAGCCTAACCAGTAGCCGCAAACTGTTTGTCTAATGTGAGAGGTCTGGGCATTAATATTTAATTAATGAAAATCTGAGATAAATATGATGTCTAAAACGTTTTGGGTAGGTAAGGTTAAACCAATTGGACCAATGAATCTGATAAACCCATTTCATGAATCTGTAGGCCCAATACAAAGTTAGACAATCTGTAACCGGTTAATCTGTAACCAGTAAATCTGTAAGTCTGTTAATCTGTGAAATAGTTGATCTAAATTTTGTATGTCTAAAACTTGTAAACAAGTTAATCTGAAATCTGTTAGTCTGGGGACACAAGGTTAGGAAGGGAATTACTTGTGTCATCTGTTGTTTGGGACCCATATTAGTCAGTAACCCTTTCTGGTATCAAAAACTTTGACCCAACAGTAGGTAGGGTCCAGGCACGCTTACTGAACTAATTATAAGCGGTTCATTCTGATAATGGCGAGGGGAGTTGATGGTGCGTTCCAACTGGGACATGTGCGTGCATGGATCCCGGTCTGCCTCTGAGGATGTAAGACGCCGTGACATCTGTAAATAGGTCTGTGCCAATTGGTTGTCACTTTAGGGAGTGATACACCCTACTGAGGGGCCGACACAGGATATTTATGTATAAGGGAGCCGATCGCTTGGGGTAGGGTTTTAGGGTACACTTAGTTCTGTCTGTTTCTGTTGGTACCGTCTGTTTCTGTTGGGTGGCAACACCTGTCTGTTTCTGCGTGGTACCGTCTGTTCGGGTGGTAAAGGCCCAATTACTAGTGTACACCTAATGCTACATTCTGTTTCCGTAGGGATTAATCTGTTTTGTTTCGGTTCGGGTGGTAAAGGCCCATCATCTGCATTCTGCTTCTGTCTGTTTCTGATCGGGTGGTAAAGGCCCATTACTAGCGCGGAAATTATTCTGTACCCGTTTCTGTTTCAGTTTAGACATTAGGGTGACACCTAATTCTGTTAAACTAGTATTAGTGCAGAGAAGTGTAAAGCAATAGCTTATATCATTTTGTTCTTCTGTTATATCTGCTACACCTGTTACAGTTATCTCTCATCCAGTTTTATTTTTCGTGTCATGTTATTATTATCTGTTCATAACTGAAAATCACTGGACTTGCCAGACTTTTGTCTGACCCTTGTTGTTTCGCCTCCTTTCTTCCGTTTCCCCCCCAGGTTTTGTAGAAGGGAATACTCTAGCTTGATCCAGATTTCTTCTGCTTGAAGTGCTTGAAGTATGGCTTGCCTTCTTCTGTGGGGATTATGATTTTAAACTATGCATTCTGAAGGCTTTTGTACAAGACTGATATTTTGTACTTGAATTCTGATATTGTGATTTGAAAGGATGTAACCAAGCTCATTTCGGTTTCTGTTGTAATAAAGTTATAAATTTTTCAAGTACTGTTTTATCTGTCTTGTAAGTTTCTGTTCTGTTTACTAAAATGCTCCACCAAAGTTAAGGCATTCCCTTTGTGAGTGACCTTAACGGAGGTGGGGTGTTACAGTCTAAGAAGATTAGTCCAGGAAGATCGGTCATGGGAGATCAATCAAAGGAGATCGGTCCAGGGAGATCGCTCTCGGCAGATCAGTCTGGGGAGATCGGTCCACGGAGATCGGTCAAGAGAGAGCGGTCCAGGGAGATCAGATTGGAGGATTGGTCGGACATGACTTCGAAGTGGACTCAAGTAGGAATATTCAAAGTGTTGAAGGTTTTCGTTAATTGGTGTAGAACAACTAAGGGTATGACAACTCAAAGGTGTCCTGAGTGGGGTGATAATGTCATAGACTATATTGAACCTTATATTGAAGTTGGTTGGTTCGATGGTGATGTGGCTTCGATGAGAGTCCAGATAAGGATGTTCGAAGTGATGTGATTTGTTCGTTGTTGGTTGTATGCAAGAATGTGGAAATGACTCAAGGATGTACAAAGTTCATATGAAAGAACGACTCAAAGATCTATTGAGCTCGTGTGAAGTAATGGTTGCTCCAAAGTGTTTTGAGCTTTTGAATATTCGCAAGTGAAGATGGCTAGAGATACTGAAGGCCGAGGAATTATCGGTGTCGTACGTTCTAGCAGGCTCAAAGCAGGGGTATAATAGGGATACCTAAAAGACCCCATGTAGATCGAGTACCTTGGGTATCGGTTGAAAAGGCCTAGATACGTATCGGTTGCGAGGCGTATGGGGTTTTTGCTAGAACCGGGGTTACCATTAGCTCTTGACGGATGGCATATGGAACATTCATACAATTAATGGTGGTTTCGAAGAAGGATTGGCGGTGATAGCTAGAGATAGTCATGGATGATTAGTTTTTCTATTTGTACCATCTCACGTGGATTATCCAAAGTCGAGGGAGATGTTCCTTGAGTGCTTGACTGATATTCGTTTAGGCCTCTGGGGAGAGTACTTAAGGGATGTTAAACTCGATTAGGATCGTCTATGTGAGACCTATGTAATCTGGATGCTATGAACGTTATCAATGGTTGTTCTGATTTCCATAGACGAATTGTTGTTACCTTGGATGTTATGGATTGTAAAGCTATCACTGTCCGATGTGGGGAAGATGGGAGTTGTGTTCTTTGTTGTGAGTAAACTAGTTAGTTTATTTACCCATTCTCATATACTTTATTATTGAAGTTTGTTAGCTGTTTTATCGCTCACTAAGACTGTTGTCTGACTCAAGGTTTTATGTTTCCCTCTTATTACCTTGGGCTGTTTATCCAATTTTGGATGGGTAGACTAGGTGGCCGGTGACAGGTGATAGCTTAATAAGGACGATGTAGTAGTTCAGAGACGAGCAGGAGGCTGGCTACTTTCTCTCTTACTATATAATATTTGAGTTTCTGCTGTTTTTTATTCTACTCCGAGTACTGTAGTGAGGCAAATTTGTACAGACATATGTTGCAATCCTGGTGTAAGGATATATTTTCTTGTTGTTTTGAAAATTTGAGATTTCTGCTTAAATATGCTTCACTAATATTACCTATTGTATATGCTCTGTTATATTTTATCCTTGAGCTGTGAGATTTATGATAGGTTCCGCTTGTGTTTACCTATCTTGATGATCGTCCATAGCTGCCTGGCACACCTTCCAGCGCACTTCTCCTCTTGTTTAGTGTAGGGGTTATGGGCGGTCGTCACACCGCAGCTGGTGCCCTTTAGTTCATGTTAACATTAAGTAAACTATCGAGAAATAATAAGTGACCAATCAGTCCGCCTAGGATCTTAACACCTTATCTATCATTGATAATGAGGCAATAAATGATGAAAGATAAAACAAATGATAGTGCGTGGATATAGAAACTCTACAATTAAGGGTCTAATCTCGATATATTAACCAGCTAAGTTTTGTTATAAAGGCTTCACTAAGATATCTATAAACGTCCTATCTCGGTATTATACTTTAGGAATACTACTTTGGGAAGAGTAGTAGAGTTGTGCGTAAACACCCACAAGGTTAAGCTAGAATTACTAACCTTGTTAGGCATACATCTTATGTTGAACCAAACGGGAAATATATGTGTATTATAGCTTGTGTTGTGCATTTCTTAGTCATCAGAACTTGTTGTTATGACCCTCTCCTCATTACAACCTCCCAGGTTTCCTAAAGAAGGTCGGGTTCTCACAGATGTTTAAGTTTGGCTTTCGGTTCTCGTTCTCTCTCATGCTCGGTATTGGCAAAGTGACATACTTCGAAAAAGTTAGTTACTTAAGTTAATACTAGTTATACTATTTTGTTTCCTTTATGAATTTTATTTTATTGTACTATGATTATGCTCATACTCATTTATTGCAGGTACAAGATGTACACGCTCCATGCTTGGATGTGTTTAAGTTTTGATTTTTGTCAAAATTTGGGCATAGAAAAGTGTGGGGTGTTACATTTGGTATCAATGTTAGGTTAAATGGTCAGAGGAATTAGTTAAACTAGGAATCGTGGGAGAACGTAATTCGATTTCATTTCTGTTTTCTTCGTCTTTCTTATTCGACTTAGATTTATTTAGGCGTTGAGTTATCGCGGGCCTGATTTTATAGAATGGTCTTTAAGCGACTAAGAGTTGAAATATGTTGAATTCGGGTCTTTAGCCAATCCTGCCTTACTCCACACCACGTTGGCAATCTCGTCGTAAAGAGTATGAGGACGAAATATGGTGGATCCCATTGATTCGGGATTTGGAAACTGGAATAATATATGTGAATATAAAAACCTAGCTACAACTGAGATGGTCACAAATTCCCTATTTGGTTTCATTGGTAGTTCGATTTAAGACCATTGCTAGACCCAAAACGGGGAAAATCCCACGTTAATATGTCATATCCATTTCGGAAATATAATTATGAGGTATATCCATTTGTTACTTCGTTAAAATTCCAAATCTACCTTTGTTAAGATATTCAATTGAGTTCTTAGCCTTATATTCGAGAAAATTTATTTTTAAAACTATTTGAAAAATAAAAATGGATTTCAATGGTTTTGGAAAATAGTTTGTGAAGATATTAATTTAATTTTTTTAATCTATTTGTATTTCAAAGTTTTAGAGCTATGGTGAAATTTTAATAAATATAGTATGAATAGTAGGAAAGATGGAATTAGGAAGGACAAGGAATATGCCACTAAACATGAGAACAATAAATATTTATTCCTTGTGATTATTATTATCCATTTTCCTATATAAATTGGAAAATTTATTGAAACTAACACAATTAACCCTTAAGATTCTAATGCTCTAACATTTTTGGACATGAAAAGGTTTTTTTCAATTTGAAATATAAAACTGGAATATAAATAGTAATACTAGAATGGATTTATAGATACAAAACCATTAGTTTGTAAGTAAATTCCATTTTTGGGAAAGTTTTAAATTTTTCTTTGAAAAGGCTAAGGGAAAATCCTTTATCTTGATTATTGGGGTATTTGAATTTGAATCATTTAGTTATTGTCATCTAGTATGGGGAAAAAAATCCGTTTTAGGATTTTATTTCGGATTTCTAGTTGATTTCATGTTTTGAGTTCGTTATTTTTGGTGGTCACAAATATTTTTGGAGGTAGGGAAAAGCATTGGAAAATTAAACTTCTCCACTAAGACGAGTGGTGGAATTCGATACGAGAATTTGATTTGGAGTAGAAGTTGTTTTGACATAAAAAGATATTTTAAATTTTAATTTATATAATTTAAACGGGTCGTTGGGCCGAGATTCAAACCGATCCCGCTATGGGGCAAGCGGTCGACCGACGGTCGATCGCCCTCTTAGGGCCAGGTCGACCGCTACCCAATGGGAAAGCATGGTTGACCCAAGCTGTATCCGGCTGAACGATGTATATCGTCAACCGACCCTTCTACCCCAACCCTATTTCCACCGAGAAACCCAAACCCTCCTCCTTCCCATGCTCCAATCAAAGTAACCCCCGCTTTGTTTCTCCCCGAATTACCACCAAAATCCTTCTTGTGAAAATCTCTACATAATTGTACTCGGATTTGCAGTTTCTCTTACCCGTTTCACCGTTTCCTCTATGGCACCTCACAACCAACACCCCGGTCTCACACCTCAAGAAGTCACCTAGTTATATCACAATGAGGCGAAGATTAAGCAGTATTTGTCCACGGCCAGCTACGAGTATCAGATTGGTCGACCAATGAAGTTTTCCGACTTCGCCGCATTTGTTTTGGAGGAGCTTTTTGTCATCGCAGGCCTAACACCGATCCTTTACTTCGACACTTTTTAGCACGACTTGTATTCGCGTTGCGTCTGCCTGTTCGATGCCTAGATGGATGCCGATATTGATGATGAATCATGCGTCATCAGATCTGAGGTCATTGGCACCCACATCGAGTTCACTAACAAGGACCTTGCTCAAATTTTGGGTATCTCGGTAGTTGAAGCCGAGTTGGATGTTGTTGAGATGGAGGACCTTCAGAACCTCTAACATATCTTTGTTGGAGAGCCCAGAGCCTAGACCACTGCCAATTTGCGACCGGTAGGCCGTATAGTTGTGTGTATCATACAGCATAACAACATCCCAAGATGGGAAGCTTTAAGAAGATTTATCCTTCTATTTGACATGCCACCTATGCTATACTTGGTGGCATAACCGCCAATTGGGCGCATGTTATGTTCTTATGATCCATCTTTATGAGACCTTCATCGGCACCCCGTAGAGCCATTTTCCCTATAGTCATCTTCTCACCCATGTCTTCTAACCCTTCCAATTGAGACTTTCTGGGGTGACGCCAGTGAAGAAGGCACCGACCGCCACCAGTCACGCCACTCTCTGGAAGATAGGCATTCAGCTACCCGATGCTCCTACACCCGCACCACCCGCTCTAGCTCAACAGTCTCAGCAGCCTGATCACGAGAGCCCTGAGCTCACGGCCATCCATGCTATACAGGACTAGCTTCGAGAGGTTCGCGACGAGCAACGCCGATATGTGCGTGAAACTGGATGCATCTCTGCTATACTACGTTCCTGGCGCGGACGTGGTATTGGATCAGGCTCCAGCCGCGGAGGTAGACCAGGCTACAGTCAGTAGTGTTAGTCCTCATCATTTTTGTTGTTAGAACATGCCTTATACATGTTGTATCTTGTATCGTGTGTTTCCCTTTCCAGCATTTTTCATTGATGCAGTGTTGCAATTGTAGCTGCTTGTAATGAAAATTCGCACGACTTTAGTAATGAGATTTCTATAATGAAAAAAAAAATTGTTTGTCATTCATGCATGATTAGTTGAATGAGATTTCATTTATTTTCTAGCACTTGTCCTAGAGCTGGAAAGAATAAAATTCAATGCTGGACAAATTTTAGTAAGGGAATGGTTCCATGCCACGGTTATATAAATAAATAAATCACTGTTCTTTGTTAAAGCTAAATTTATTTTGGTCTAATTGTGTGGTATTTCAGTTTTTGCATTTTTTGCGTAACTAACTTTCTTCTTTGCCAACCTATGACTTGAATCGTTTAAATTCCCGAAAAATACATTTTTGATGTTTTGAAAAAATGTTGTTTAAAAAAACCACATTTTTATCATTTTCTTATTTTACAGGAAAGTGAAGCGTTTTTTAGAAGAAATTTTCAAAATAAACATAATAAGTTTTTAAGCGGAAATTTATTTTATGAAAAGTCCGATTTTTGGTCACATGAATGTATAAGTAAGATTTTTGGATGCTTTTTGTGTGTGTTTTAGCGGTGCAATAGGACCAACGATGCATTAAAAACGTTAAGAGTAACAAGGAAAAAGCTGTTTTAGCCTTGGAAACATTGTTTCCATACCTTGACAACGATGCGTGTGAGTTATTAATTTACTCATTTTTTATTTTAGAGCTTGATGTCAGCCTCCTTTACAGTCTATAGATGGAAATTTTTGGAGAATTTTGGGTAGCTAAGGTGATAATTCCATTGTAGGGCGGGAAATCAAAGATTCGTAAGCAAGAAAAATGTTAAAATACATCACTTCGATTTCCTTTTTCCGATTTGGGAGAAATTAATCAGGAAACGATTAGATTGCTTAACGTTTTGGATGGTAGGTTTGGATACAAAAATTGGTTTCTTCACACTTTTGTTCGTAATTGTGTGAAGGTAATGGATGTAAAGAGCTTTCAAAATTTGTATTCATATAGAACTGTCAGTATATTAAGGATGTATTTCATTATGTTTTCAAAAGTATTTCAAAAATTTAATGCAAATATATAGGAGGATCCAATTAGAATCATCTTGCATGCATGTTTTATGGTTGAATTGCATTATGTACACCATGCACATATACACATGGTTGCAAAGTGATTCTACACACATTAATTGTGTTGAATAGGACTATAGGCACTAGAATTTCGGGATGAAATTCCTTTTAAGGAGGGAAGAATGTAACAAATCGGAACTCCAACAATAGAAATTAATTATTAGAATTTAAAATATAGGAATTTCTACAAATGATGGAATTTGGCCACGAAACTTTAACCGTTGCGTTCGTCTTGGAATTTTGGTCAATTTTCGTGTTTGAGTTCCACGAACAGAGACCGTATGAAAAAGTTATGAACAAAATAGGAAAACGGACGAAATATAAATAAACTAGAATTTTTAATTAATATATTACCTAATTTAGCTAAGCCGTCCTGGGCAATCTAGTGCCCACGCGGTCTACTGTTGTGGGTCGACCTCCCAGGTCGATCTATTGGGCGTCAGATCGCCCAGTTGCGGCTTGGTTTTGAAGGGTTAGGATAAATTATTTGTATAACGAACGGACGGATATAACTTAAAACTAATCCGACGGTTCCAGGCAATTTCCACCCCTGTAAATAAAGGTCCTTTGTGAGACTTGTAACCTTTTGGAACGAATTGAATATAAAAAGGAAATGTTTGATTAATTGATTAGACCAAATAATTAAATTTAAAAAGAAGAATAATAATAACAATATTGGCCACACAAACATAAAAATAAAAATATACATATTATCCATCCAGATCAGTGTTAAACGGTAAAAGGTACAATGTATGGAATGTTTGAATGTTTGGATATGGTTCAAATATGGAATTATGTGTAAATGTAATCCATTTTGAATTATTTATGGTGACCATTTATAGCAATCAAAATAATTAATCCCCATAAATGAGACCGCGAATTAATAAATAACTATTCTAACCGATATTGATTGGAGAAAATAAATGTGATAGGAGAATGGTTACAATTCCTAAAATAAATTAGGATAAATGTTGTAAACCTCAATTAGGAAATTTGAATTATCAGCATTTAGACACGAGGTTAAGCTCAATTTGTGGTATAAGTCTGCCCGAAACCGACCGGCAAATCCAGCAACCACAGGTAGTCAGCTTAATGTGAGGGGTTTAATGCATAAATGTAATCGTATTATGGCACGAGGTTAAGTTTACTTGTGGTAGAAGTCTGCTCGAAAACGACTAATAAATCCAACATATACAAGTTGTCAACTTAATGTGAGAGGCCTAACACGTAAATATATATATACACACACACACACACACACATATATATATATATGTATAACAGTTAACCAATTAATAAAGGAATTAGGATAGAAATTGTATGTTGGGGTACAACAAATAGATAACTTCAGATTGATAAATATTTGCCTTAGGAAAATATGACCGTCACAACCATAAAGGGCAATAAAAAGGAGATAAAAAGAAAATGTGTGTCATAAGGGAATATAACCTTCATTATTTATAACGATGGAAATAGAAAATATAGTTAGACTTAGTAGGTTAATAATGTAAGATATTATTAACCATAATAACCCATGATGAAATGAAGCGCATAAGTATATCATTTCCATGTAGAGGAACTAAATGAGAATGACTTAATAACGTGGCCCACCTTATCCCAAATAGGAAAAGGTATAAAATGCTAATGGGGTACGAACCAATAACCTTCGCGTATAGTCCTCTTCCTGAGTCTTAAGCGGCTAGGGTTGAAGAGTCCACCTAGGAATGGGTCTTTCAATTTAGGGGTCTTAAACGACTAATGTGTGTGGGCCTTCCCAAACTTGGAAACTAAAACATCAGATATGGCTACCTATCCTACGAAAAGTAATAAGCAGCTGGGGAGGTTATCTAATAAGGTCAGTTAGAAGGTATAGTGAACGATAAAATACCATCCCGCACCTTATGCGAGGCAAGGGTATATGCATGAATGACATAAACCTTAATCAGTAGGGCCTACAGCTAGTGCCCTCCAGTTCATGTTAATGTTAAGTAAATTATTGAGAAATAATAAGAGACCAATCGGTCCTCCTAGGGTCTTAACACCCTATCTATCATTGATATTGAGGCAATAAATGATGAAAGATAAAAGAATGAAAGTATATGGATATAGAAACTCAGCAATTAGGGGTCTAATATAAATATAGTAACCAGCTAAGTTCTGGTATAAAGATTTCACAAAGATGTGTAAACGTCCTATCTAGGTATTATACTTTAGGAATACTACTTTGGAAAGAGTAGTAGAGTCATGCGTAAACACACACAAGGTTAAGCTAGAATTACTAACCTTGTTAGGCATACATCTTGGGTTGAACCAAACGGAATATATCTGTGTATTATAGCCTGTTAGCCTGTATTATACATTTCTTAGTCACCAGAACTTGTTGTTTTGAACCCCCTCCTCATTACAACCTCCCAGATTTCCTAGAGAAGGTCGGGTTCTCACAGATGTTTAAGTTTGTCTTTCAGTTCTCGTTCTCTCCCATGCTCGGTATTGGCAAAGTGGCATACTTTGAAAAAGGTAGTTACTTAAGTTGATACTAGTTATATTATTCTTTTTCCATTCCATGCTTGGATGTGTTTAAATTTTGTTTTATATCAAAATTTAGGAACAAAAAAGTGTGGGGCATTACAAGTGTGATGGTTGTTGAGAGGAGGAGAAGAGATGAATATTGGTGTAAATGGTTTATGATTTTATAAAGAAACAAAGGAGAGAAAGGGAGTTGCATGACTAGGATGGAGGAGAGGATTAGAAGTAATTAAGGTTAATAAATTATTTATTTTAATGTTAATGACATATATATGTACATGAAACTTATAAAATAAATAACTTCTCAATACGAACTCAAAATTCTGCGATTCAAAATGCTTTGCAACTTTATCGATGAGAGCTTCGCAATGAAACTGATTTCGAACTCGTCTCAAATTTTGATAAAAGAAATCGTCTGAATTAGTCACTTGACCATTTATAGTTATTAGTGACAAACAACCGATGTGAGAACTCTCTCACACAATTATCTCATTATGTCATTATAATCATAACTATATATATATATATATATATATATATATATATATATATATATATGATTCCCGATGGATGAATTGTTGATTGTTTGTGTTACGATTCGAATGTGATTTTGAAATAATTAACGTGTTAAAAACAATGTTATATTATTTGTGGTAATTAAAATTGGATATAAATATCCATTTATAATTTAAACGGTGAATTTATTATCAATTTCTTAAGTATAATTGGTTGGATTGAAAAAAAATTGAATTGAATAAATAATTTATGAATTGATTATTTATTGGCTGAAAACTCCACAGTGGTATTAGGATAATATTTGATTTACACTAATCCCAAGTGTTTCGATTTGATGTTAATCAATTGATTGACAAGCCGATATGAGCGTTAAATATTTTATTTAAGGCTTATATGGATGTAAGTGCACACTGGATGTTAATTGGATGTTTGATAGTTGTTTATAACTATTTGATGCATATGATGATTGAAATCCATATAAATTAATTTACATGGATATTGGTTGAATGTCATTCCAATCTGGAATAAAAAATAATATAATATTCAATGAAAATTGAAGTTTGATTTAAACGTCCGATATGGAATGGATGAGAAAAATATAAAAATATCGATGAAGATTCGTAACTATAACGAATGGTTTTGAAGTAAAAATGAAATTAAAATTGACTGTACATTGAAATACGCAATTTTTAATGTAAACGACTGAACTGAAACGGGCTTTCAAAGATAATTATATATTTTATATAATTTATAAAAATGGTCTTGAAGCATTTATAAATTGATTCAGGCTTGATTAGAACGCATCGTGCAAGGACAGTTCACGAACATCAACCCGTAACTTCGAATTGATGTAACGAGAGATCCGACCATCGGATTCCACCAAAAATGGAATCATTGGAACCATAATGAAATTCGATTTTTAATAAAATGAGAATTTTTTAAATCCAATGGTTAGTTTTTTATTTAAGTCCAAATCTGTTTGGAAAAGGTCATTATGGATGCAGTTCGATGGCTGATATTGGAAACCGACTGTAACGGCCTTAATAAAGTTATAAAAAATATAAATAAATTGTGTAAAATCATAATAAATGATTAGGAATGATTTTGAATGAAATATTCCACGTTTTAAAAAGATAAAAGATATTTATCTGAATGAACTAGTTAACAACTAGAGTAGTAACCCAATGTTTTTAATTTAATACATTGGATTTGTAAATGGTTTTAATATAACTAATGATTTCCAATGTATAAATTGAAATGGACTAGAATGGAAATAACCTTTGGATATTTCAATATTGGATTCCGTGATTATGAAGATATCATTGAGTAATTTGGAAGATATTGATACTATTATTTCAAAATGATATCTGTTGGTTTCAAAATTTGGTATTGAATGTAAATCGACATGATTTCCATTTAAGATTTTATATTTATTATTAGAGATGATTTGGTTTGTTGTGAATATTATCTTAAATAATATTGTTCTTAAACCCAATGGTAAAAAGGAATAAATCTTTGAAATAAAATTTAATGAAGTTTTCCAGTTTATTCAATTAAACTGGAATTGAATGGAATTTGATAAATAATAATCGAAATGAGTTTTTGTAAAGGAAGGCCTTTAAAACTTATGAAACTTAAAAGGCTTCACCGTTATTTCCTTTAACAATTATAAAGTATCAAGATTTCCATGAAGGTTCCATACTAATGGAAGATAATTTTGGGTTTATCTTGAATGGTGTTTTTAAATGACATCTGTTCTTTAACTCAATTAAGGACTAGATTAATTTCAAAAATTGAATAATCATTTAGTTATGATTTTTGAAGGCAAAAAGATACTATAAAACCTTTTGAAATGATTTCTGAGGAATGGATTAAACTATTAGCTTAAAAGAAATTATCTTTGATAAAACTAATGGGAACCTTCCCAAGTGAATAAGAATATTTGAATAAAAGAATGTTCTGGATTAGTATGAGATGTGTGCTATCTTTGTGTATTTATCACGGGATTATAAAGATGAGCCAATTATTCGGAAAGACCAGAACAACTGTTACGACGATTAAAAGTCGAAGAATGAAGACGGTGGTTGAAGATTGCAGATCTTCACATCATTTGGGTTATTGATGATGTCTCAATTGGAAAGTACTCCCAAATGGAGGTTATAAGTGGTGGTCATCCAGACGTACTTGGAAATCGACCGGTTGTGCGAGGACCTCTCTCCGGTATTGGACATATGGGATGAAGAATAAGGTGCTTCCGGTTTCATTCAGACCCAGAACGAACTTGCAAATGGATTGTGTGTCTGACATTGTACTTTGTGCTATATTAATTTGTCTCTACTAAATATATATCTGTTGGTGGGGGGAGAATTCACTCTCTTCGCTTAACACCCTTCTTTGAGACGTTCGAGCTCAGAGGTTATATGTAGGTAGACATCAGTTGTATGGTATGAATTGACAATGTGACATGCTGAGATGCAAAGATCAAGGCTTTTGTTAAAAAGTAGGACCTTGTGGATGATGATAAAAACATGGCTTTCATATAGCATAGCTTTATGTATAACGTTAATTCGCGAACTTCACACCTCGATATAAGTCAAAAATGAAATGAGGGACAGTAGGGAGGACATGGGTTTCCTTCTAGCTAGAGGTGATGTCATGGTATGTAGCCCAGACATTTTATTTATGTGGATGATGGATAGCAAGGGTCCTCAGACATAGAGCTGAAAAAGGATTATATGATCGATATACGGACCAAGTGACAAGTCCAATAGAACCGGGAAACGTATTGTTCAGGAATAACCAATCCGCAAAAGTAAGTGTGGACCATCCCTGGCGCTTCCAAGGGTTACCTATAGTGTGATCCTGGACATCTTGCTAGAGGTGATCCGAAACCGGTGAGGAAGATTGTAACAACCCGAAAATCTGAGCCAATTTAAAAAATTTATTTTGGCAATTTTGATGAATTTTGAATATTTAAAATGATAATTTTAAATAATAATGACGAGAAATTTATTTTGAATAGAATTAGAATGTATATATTCATATAGATCGTCGTTAGAATATAAATAATTATTTTTAATTATAAAAGGAATTGAAAATGGCGTGGTAGTTCGAAAATTCGATTTCAAATTTCAAATGAATGTACAGGATTCAAAATAAACCGGATTTTAGCGAAACAAAAAATATTAGAATCTATCTGAAAATATCTTTCCAACGAATCCGAAAAATTGAAATTTAATAGCGGGAATAAAAAGTTATGTCCAATTGAAAATTTAGAATAGTCGCTATGGAAAATATAACCCTTAAAAATGGAAATTTTGCAAACGATCTCTGTTTTCGACGAAACCACTTTCATTGGATCCAAGATATCGAATTATTGCTAGATTTCAAAATTCATAATTTTCTAAATTAATATGTGAGCGTGGCGAAGTAAAACGTGTTTTAATAGTTTTAGTCAATTTCGGTCGACCAGAAAATGACCATTTTTCAAACGGTCTCAGAATTTGATGAAATTAGTTTTGTTAGGACCGTATCATCAATACGAAGCTAGAAATAATTTTTTTTGCAATTTTTAGAGTCCGTATGTGGTCCCGGTAAATTAAAATGTGCGTTCCAATTGAATATGTATTGATTTAAATGTTAATTTAAATCAAAACTGATCGAAACGATAGAATTGGCTAACGAAATATATCCCATTATGTTCGGAATGGGGGTAATACGCTAGGGACGACAGTCGATGGGTTCGATTTAGAGTTCGAAATAAAAAGTTGCTTTATGGAATAAATAAAATAATATATTATATTACCCTACCCCCCCAATACTTTCCCTCCTCTCTCTCTCTTCTATTTTCCAATCGAATTAAATCAAAGAGAAAAAACGGCGCTATCACGCAAGCACCCCCCTCGTCGTCAACGCCGCCGCCGTGGCGCCAACAGGCCACCGCCGCTGCCTCCTCCAAGCAGCATCTCCTCCTTTCTCTCCTATCTTCCTTCCCTCTCCTCGTTGAGCCAAAGGAGCCACGAACCCCCAAATCGATGTGAAACCCCAGCCGCCACCCCCATTGGCCACCATCGCGTCTCCCCCTCCACCTACATCCTCCACCGCCGCTGTTTACCCCCCTCCCCCCCCCCCCGTCGCACTCCTCCCTCCTTGGACTGTAAGTTCTTTCATTTATTATTTTTATAATGTGAAGGCGTTGATTTATTCTCTAACTTTATATACATGTAGTATAGAAAAAGAATGGATTTTTATTTTATAAATAGCATTGATTAATAAAGATTAGATTCTTTTTTTTATTTTTTCTTATTTATTTAGAAAAGCTTATATCTTTATTCATAAGAAACACGAAAAGATTGGATTTTTAATCGCATAAAAATTTGATTTTTATGTGTATAGTGTTGTGAAGAAAATTTGATTTTTATATATGTTGTAGCGTCGTAAGAATGTGATTTTAATATATGAACAACATTATAAAAATATAATTTTATTTATATACAGTAGAGTTGTAAAAATATAATTTTTATAATGAAGTAGCAAATATAAAAATACGATTTTTATCATCCTGAAAGCGAAATAAAAATAAGATTTTTAATGATATAAAAATACGATTTTTCATATACATAATAGATATAAAAATAAGATTTTTATCATGAAGAGAAGAATATGAAAATTAGATTTATATATATATATATATATATATATGAAGTAGTGATAAAAAATCGATCTTTGTATGAGAAGTAAAAATATAATTTTTATATAGAAAGAAGCATCGTAAAAATATATGAAGTAGATATAAAAATATGATTTTTATTTATTGGAATGAAGCAATAAAAATATAATTTTTATTATGAACAGCGTGTTAAGGACTGCATTGGAATTTCAAACAAATCCAAATGGTTAAGCCAATCAGAAGTAAAACTGACGGAGTGGAACCCAAAGGAGAACTCCTCACTTTTATTTTATTTTCTAGTTTGAAATATATACTGGGATGCAGACGGTGCTTAGCAGCACCCGACACCCGTCGTCCACAGACCATGGATGACTTATTTGTTTGATTGATGTGTTGTGAAAATTGATTGTGTGATGTGTAATGAATAAATATTTTATAGTTAAAAATATAATTTTTAATGTGTATATAAAATAAATATTTACAAACAAATCGGACGATTTGATTGTGTACACACATTTGACTGATTTGGATTGGGACAATAAATTTTACACATCGCCCAACTACACAAATAAAATATGTGTTTGTTGTTTGAAAACCCCACACGGGTATTGGGATGAAATTGGGCATACACTAATCCCAATAATTAGTTGTATGTCAATCGATTGATCGACAGGATGTTGTAAGCATTGAATACAGTGTAGAATGCACTCTGGATGTTGGATGGCTGTTTTCATTGTTATACACATTCGTTGTGTGAAATACATATAATCAAATAATATGTAATTGACTGTGTCTGATTCCAGTTCAGAATGAATGAAGATTTTGAAATAACGATTATTTTAAATAACGTATATTTTCAAACAATATTCAGAAAAGAATAAAAATACGATTTTGATGTCCGATTTGGGATGGACACGAATATATTTAAATATATAAAGCCGTGTTGATTAGATTGACGTCATTTTGACGTGAACGATATTTATATCGATTTTATTCATTTTTATAATGAATATCGAAGAGGAAATGATTTCAAAATATAATGTTTTGAAAATATTATCATTTATATATCGATGATATGGAATATTCAATTTTGATTAGAAATTGAATATGAAGTTGAAATCGTTTTGAAAACGAATTGAAAATGATTTATAAAATACGTTTTAAAGGAAATCGACAAAATATATAATATATATATTATATATATAATGGCCTGAATAGAACGCGCCGCGTTGCGGTAGTTCATGAATTTCGACCATTGACTTCGAATGGACATTACGGGAGATCTGACCGTCGGATTCTCCTAAAACCAGAACCATTGAGTTCGTATCGAAAAGAGCTTTCTAACGAATACAAGAAATTAAAAATCTAACGGTTGGATTTGGAATTTTGTCCAAATCAAATTTGGAAAAGGTCGCTGTAAGTGCAGTTCGATGGCCGTTGATGGAAATCGACTGTACCTTGATAAAATTATTAAAAATATCAATAATTAGTGTAAAATCATGATAAATGATTTGGGAAGAATTAGGATGAAAAACTCCATATTTGAAAAGATAAAAATAGATTTTTATCGAAGTGAACTAGTTTTGAACTAGAATTATAATCCATTTATTTTTAAAATAAATAAATTGGATTTGAAATGGCTTTAAAAATAATCAGAATTTCCAATATATAAATTGGAATGGATTTGAATCGAAATTGTCTTCGGAATATTTTGATGTTGGATTTCGTGATTATACTGATGTTGTTATGGAAATTTGAAAGATATATTTATATCGTTATTTCTAATACAATATCTGTTGGTTATAGCATTTGATATTGAATATAAGCCGATATATTTTCTATTCAGAGCCTTGTATTTAATATCAAATGGGATTTGCGTTTGTCGTGAATGGTGTCTTACACTATTCTAAAATCCAGTTGAGAAAAAGGATTAAATCTTTTTATTTCAGATTTAATGAAGTATATCAATTAAATAATATTTATTTGGAATCGAATTGGAATTGATTTGTGGGTTTATTTTGAACGGTGTTTTAAATAACATTTGTTCTTTAACCCGATAATTTATGGAATGTAAATTGGGTTTGTTGTGAACTGTGTTTTAAACGACATTTGTTCTTTAACCCGATTCACAGTGAAATGTGATTTGGAATTTATAAATCTTTTGTTTAGATTTAAAGGAGATTTTCCAAAGTAAAGTTTTCCAATTTAAATAAAGTAAATTGGAATGGAATGGAATTCGATTTGGTAATAATCGAAGTGAATTTCTGTGGATGAGGACTGCTAATATATATGGAATTTAAAAGGCTTTGCCATTATTCCATTTATATTGTTAGTCGGATATGGAAGTTTATATCGATTATATATATCGATTTGTTTTCCATGTAGATTCCATGGTTAATGGAATGTGATTTTGGGTTGTCGTGAATGGTATCTTTAATGATACTGTTCTTAGACCCAACGGAGTTAAGAAAATCAAAAACTAACTGGAGATTAGTTAAGTTGGATAGTTTCTTGGGTATTGATCTGATGTTGGTTTCGGCCTTCGAGGTTAACACTTAGGGAATTATTCACTTGCTAAATTACGGTTAAAGGCTGGTGGAATAGAATGTGATTTTGGGTTTATCATGAACCGTGTTTTAAATGACATTGGTTCTTTAACCCAGTTAAAGACAGGATATGATTTCCCAAGTTAAACAATCATTAATATTGATTTTTGGGAATATTAAAACCAAGTGGAGTTTTAATGAATCTTTAATTAGATTGAAATGATCGAGAATGGAGTATCACCAGTTTTTCTCCAAGCGATAGTTAAATGTTTAATTAGATTTGAATGTAAAATGGTAATTGAATTTACCGATAACATCGTGGTGTTAGATATGAAGTATTACTAGTTTTACTTCATGGGATGAATAGGTTGGGATTGGGAAATTTAAAACAAATGATTACTTTGGTAAGGTTCGTTAATGCCGACTAGTTTGGATAAACCATAATATGGTTTGAATTGATATTCAAAAGAAATTTAGAGAATATATTTAAAGAATTTATCTTTGATAAAATCAATGGGAACCTTTCCCAAAGTAAAAGAATATTTAAATAAAGGAATATTCTGGATTGGAATAAGGAGTATGTTGTGTTTTTATAACACTTGTTTATTATATACGCGAGTTATTCGAAAAGACCGGGTTTATCCCATTCTGAATAACTGAATCGACGATAAGTCGAGGATGAAGACGGTGGTTGAAGACCGGGTTCTTTACATCGTTTGGGTAATTACTGATGATCCTGGTTGGGCTGTACACCCAAGGGGAGGGAATCAGTTGGTGATCGTCCAGACGTACTTGGAGATCGATGGATATGCGAGGAATAAGGTTCCTCCGTTTTCGTTCAGACCCAGAACGGACTTGTAAATGGATTGTGTGTCTGACATTGGATTTTATTATGTGTTGATTGATTTCTGTTAAATATTTATATATTTGGTGGCGGAGAATTTATTCTCTTGCTTAACGCCCTTCTCTGAGACGTACGAGCTCAGAGGTTATATATCAATAGATATTAGTCGCATGGCATGAATTGCCTGTATGGCATGCTGAGCTGCAAATGATCAAGGCTTCTGTTGCAAAACAGAATCTTGTGGTTGATGATCAAAGCACGGCTTTAATACAGCGTAGCTTTGTGTAGCGTTAATTCGCGAGCCTCACACCCCGGTGTGAGCCAGAAACGAGAGAAGGACCTCAGGGAGGGCATGTGTTTCCTTCTCGCTAGGAGTGTTGTTTTGGGTTTTACATGGCTGGGAATTTTACTTATGTGGATGATGGATTGCGAGGCGCCTCGGTTAGATTGGACGATCCGGGTCCGATGGAGTCATTTGGCTCATTTACGCCCCATAGGGCGGGGAAACTCAATGTTCAGGGTTTAAGTTTAATCCACATCGAGTGGACCGGCCCTGACAATCCAAAGGTTACTCGAGCTTTGACCTGAGGATCGGGCTAGAGAGTCTCGAAGCAGTGAGGATGATCCCATGCCTCGGTTCACAGATGGGAATCTAACTTCCAATACGACATCTTGCGGTTTTGATTTTAAACCTACATATGGCGACATAGTGGTATGGGGCACTTATGCCATCTATGATTGATAATTATGATTGAAATTGTTTTGACACTATGCACTTATAATAGTATCAAATGATTTGTTTTTAATGCACCAAGAATGTTTGGCTATTATAAGGGAAAACCCTATCCCCTGGCTTGCGTTGCATTGTGTGATAGGACCTGGGTCTTATAATAGCTTCATTTTTCCAAAAAGCATTGCGCTGTTTTTTGTTATATGCACTGGTATTCTTGGGAGGAAACGCGTTCCGTGTTAGCATGGTCCCTTGATATATCCGATTTAAAGTAAAGTTTTAAATAACTGTTTTAGTTCTCACACCATTCACATGACTGACCTAGATTTTATTGTTTTAACCTAAACTCTGGGTGCCCCTATTTTCGACACGGGCAGCTAGTAGTTTTGGTTTTGCAGATATGTATTTGCAGGATCCTGGTTTACAGCTAGAATGATATTCGGAAAGCTCTGTATCCGTATATTCCTTTCAGTTATGTTTTGTATTATTTTCCGCTGCATTGTAATTTGTAAATCTTTGATATTTTATGGTGTATAATATTAAATCATACTCTATATATTCTTGTATTCTGATGGAATTGTTGTAATAAGCAATGAATTGTTCTTTCGTTTGTGTTCTGATGTGGCTTGTTCTCAACTTAATCCGGGCTTTCCTTCAAGAGGAAGTTCAGGTCATTGTAGTTGGTATCAGAGCTTTGGTTTGCAGAGCTCGAGAACAAGACATATAAGAACCATACGAAAGAATTCATCAGAGATTGGATTAGCAATATCCAATGAGAATGACTCGTTAGAGATGGGATAAGTTGTATCTTAGAATGAGTGTGAAGAGTAGTGTTTTTAAAATAAAAATGAAAACGAATTTTGTTTTGAAATTTAAATCGTATTATACGTATTTAAATATTTATTTTAAATTGATTTGGACAATCAAGTATATAATTTTTTTGCATATATGTTTGATCCACGTGTATACGAAGTCTTAATATACTGGATAGATATAGAATCACACTCTAGTCGCCCAAAGATGGTTCTGATGATTGCTATAGCGATCGCATCATCAGTATTCACGTTCGAGTTTCAAAGGTTCGATGTCTATATATTTCCTATTGGCTGGTGTGAGAACCAAAAGTAGATAGGGCTTATTGTTGTGATTTGGCATGAAAATATGATTTTTGGCTATGTATTAATGTTATTTGATTGAAACGTTATTCAACTAATTGATTGCTGATTGATGGTTGTGTTGTATGATTATTCCTTTAAACCATTATGTGAATGAACGGTAAATTTAGCCAAATTGTATCGAATGTTGAGTAAGATTGAAAATTATTTGGAAATGCATGCATGTACATATATATATATATATATATATATGTATGTGTATGTGTGTGTGTGAACTAGTCATTGCAAAGAGGTTAGAGCAGAGGAATAAAATTGTTTGCCCGACAAATAGGTACATGTTTCTTGTACTTCTTAGGGTTTTTGATGATTTTATAAGCCGATTGGCTAGCCGCTTGGCTGTTTCTTTTTCTTTTTGGATTGGAGAGGCCTGTATGGCAATTTCGGGATTTTCCCGGTGCTCCCGTGCAGGGGAGGTTATGGCGAATTTTTTCGAAAATTTAGGGTGTTAGCCAAATTTTTGAAGAATTTGAAAAGTTCTTAGAAACTGAAAAGTTGAAGAAATTAAGCCGTAAATAAAATAATGAAAGTTGAGTTGATTAGTTAAACAACTTTCAGCTTTGTTCCTTTTTGGGTATGAAAAGTTTTAAGTGGGGGAGATTGTAACAACCCGAAAATCTGAGCCAGTTTAAAATTTTCATTTTGGCAATTTTGATGAATTTTGAATATTTAAAATGATAATTTTAAATAATAATAATGAGAAATTTATTTTGAATAGAATTAGAATGTATATATTCATATAGATTGTCGTTAGAATATAAATAATTATTTTTAATTATACAAGGAATTGAAAATGGCGTGGTAGTTCAAAAATTCGATTTCAAATGAATGTACAGGATTCAAAATAAATCGGATTTTAGCGAAACCAAAAATATTAGAATCTATCTGAAAATATCTTTCCAACGAATCCGGAAAACTGAAATTTCATAGCGGGAATAAAAAGTTATGTCCAATTGAAAATTCAGAATAGTCGCTATGGAAAATATAGCCCTTAAAAATGGAAATTTTGCAAACGATCTCTTTTTTCGACGAAACCATTTTTGTAGGATCCAGGATGTCGAATTATTGCTAGATTTCAAAATTCAAAATTTTCGGAATCAATATGTGAGCATGGCGAAGTAAAATGTGTTTAGCATTTTCAGTCAATTTCGATCGACCAGAAAATGACCATTTTTCAAACGGTCTCAGAATTTGACGAAATTAGTTTTGTTAGGACCGTATCGTCAATACGAAACTAGAAATAATTTTTCTGGAATTTTTAGAGTTCGTATGTGGTCCCGGTAAATTAAAATGTGCGTTCTAATTGAATATATATTGACTTAAATGTTAATTTAAATCAAAACTGATCGAAACAATAGAATTGGCTAACGAAACATATCCCATCGTGTTCGGAATGGGGGTAATACACTAGGGATGACAGTCGATGGGTTCGAATTAGAGTTCGAAATAAAAAGTTGCTTTATGGAATAAATGAAATAAAATAATATATTATATTACCCAACCCCCATACTTTCCCTCCTCTCGCTCTCTCTCTCTTCTGTTTTCCAATCGAATCAAATCAAAGAAAAAAAGGAAGAAGAAAAACTACGTTGTCGCGCAAGCGCCCCCTACTCATCGTCGATGCCGCCGCCGTGGCGCCACCAGGCCACCACCTCCACCTCCTCCAAGCAGCCTCTCCTCCTTTCTCTCCTATCTTCCTTCCCTCTCCTCGTTGAACCGAAGAGCCACGAACCCCCAAATCGATGTGAAACCCTAGCGGCCACCCCCATTAGCCACCATCGCGTCGCCCCCTCCGCCTACGGCCGCCACCGCCGCTGTTTACCCCCCTCCAGTCGCACAACACCCCTTCCTCCCTCCTTGGACAGTAAGTTCTTTCATTTATTATTTTATAACGTAAAGGCGTTGATTTATTCTTTGACTTTATAAACATGTAGTATAGAAAAAGAATGGATTTTTATTTTATAAATAGCATTGATTAATAAAGATTAGATTCTTTTTTTAATTTTTCTTATTTATTTAGAAAAGCTTATATCTTTATTCATAAGAAACACAAAAAGATTGGATTTTTAATCGCATAAAAATTTGATTTTTATGTGTATAGCGCTGTGAAGAAAATTTGATTTTTATATATGTTGTAGCGTCGTAAGAGTGTGATTTTTAATATATGAACAACATTATAAAAATATAATTTTATTTATATAAAGTAGAGTTGTAAAAATATAATTTTTATAATGAAGTAGCAAATATAAAAATACGATTTTTATCATCTTGAAAGTGAAAAAAAATATGATTTTTAATGATATAAAAATACGATTTTTTATATATACGATAGATATAAAAATATGATTTTTATCATGAAGAGAAGAATATGAAAATTAGATTTATATATATATATATATATATATATATATGAAGTAGTGATAAAAATTCGATCTTTGTATGAGAAGTAAAAATATAAAAATATTATTTTTATATAGAAAGAAGCGTCGTAAAAATATATGAAGAAGATATAAAAATATGATTTTTATTTATTGGAATGAAGCAATAAAAATATAATTTTTATTATGAACAGCGTGGTAAGGACTGCATTGGAATTTCAAACAAATCCAAACGGTTCATAAGATCAGAAGTAAAACGGACGGAGTGGAACCCAAAGGTGAGAACTCCTCACTTTTATTTTATTTTCTAGTTTGAAATATATACTAGGATATAGACGGTGCTTAGCAGCACCCGACACCCGTCGTCCACAGACTATGGATGACTTGTTTGTTTGATTGATGTGTTGTGAAAATTGATTGTGTGATGTGTAATGACAAAAAATTTATAGTTAAAAATATAATTTTTAACGTGTATATAAAATAAATATTTATAAACAAATCGGACGATTTGTTTGTGTACACACATTTGACTGATATGGATTGGGACGATAAATTTTACACATTGCCCAACTATACAAATAAAATCTATGTTTGTTATTTGAAAACCCCACACGGGTATTGGGATGAAATTGGCCATACTCTAATCCCAATAATTAGTTGTATGTTAATCGATTGATCGGCAGGCTGTTGTAAGCATTGAATATTTATATTTAATGCTTATACAGTGTAGAATGCACTCTGGATGTTGGATGACTGTTCTCATTACTGTTATACACATTCGTTGTGTGAAATCCATATAATCAAATTATATGGTAATTGACTGTGTCTGATTCCAGTTCAGAAAGAATGAAGATTTTGGAATAACGATTATTTTAAAATAACGAATATTTTCCAACAATATTCAGAAAAGAATAAAAATATGATTTTGATGTCCGATTTGGGATGGACACGATTATATTTAAATATATAAAGTCGTGTTGATTAGATTGACGCCATTTCGACGTGAACGATATTTATATCAATTTTATTTATTTTTATAATGAATATCGAAGAGGAATTGATTTCAAAATATAATGTTTTGAAAATATTATCATTTATATATCGATGATATGGAATATTCAATTTTGATTAGAAATTGAATATGAAGTTGAAATCGTTTTGAAAACGAATATAAAACGATTTATAAAGTACTTTTAAAAGGAAATCGATGAAATATATAATATATATATATATATTATATATAATGGCCTGAATAGAACGCGCCGCGCTGCAGTTGTTCGTGAATTTCGACCATTGACTTCGAATGGACATTACGGGAGATCCGACCGTCGGATTCTCCTAAAACCGGAACCATTGGGTTCGTATTGAAAATAGCTTTCTAATGAATATAAGAAATTAGAAATATAACGGTTGGATTTGGAGTTATGTCCAAATCAAATTTGGAAAAGGTCGTTGTAAGTGCTGTTCGATGGCCGTTGATGGAAATCGGCTGTACGGGCCTTGATAAAATTATTAAAAATATCAATAATTAGTGTAAAATCATAAGAAATGACTTGGGAAGAATTGGGATGAAAAAAAATCCATATTTGAAAAGATAAAAATAGATTTTTATCGAAGTAAACTAGTTTTGAACTAGAATTATAATCCATTTATTTTTAAACTAAATAAATTGGATTTAAAATGGCTTTAAAAATAAGCAGAATTTCCAATATATAAATTGGAATGGATTTGAATTAAAATTGTCTTCGGAATATTTCGATGTTGGATTTCGTGATTATACTGATGTTGTTATGGAAATTTGAAAGATATATTTATATCGTTATTTCCAATACAATATCTATTGGTTATAGTATTTGATATTGAATAAAGCCGATATATTTTCCATTCAGAGCCTTGAATTTAATATCAAATGGGATTTGGGTTTGTCGTGAATGGTGTCTTCATTAACACTGTTCTTAAACCCAGTTGAGAAAAAGGATTAAATCTTTTATTTTAGATTTAATGAAGTATACCAATTAAATAATATTTAATTGGAATCGAATTGGAATTAATTTGTGGGTTTATCGTGAACGGTGTTTTAAATAACATTTGTTCTTCAACTGGATAATTTATGGAATGTGAATTGGGTTTGTTGTGAACTATGTTTTAAACGACATTTGTTCTTTAACCCGATTCACAGTGAAATGTTATTTGGAATTTATAAATCTTTTGTTAAGATTTAAAGGAGATTTTCCAAAGTAAAGTTTTCCAATTTAAATAAAATAAATTGGAATGGAATGGAATTCGATTTGGTAATAATCGAAGTGAATTTCTGTTGATGAGGACTGCTAATATATATGGAATTTAAAAGGCTTTGTCGTTATTCCATTTATATTGTTAATCGGATATGGAAGTTTATATCGATTATATATCGATTTGTTTTCCATGAAGATTCCATGGTTAATGGAATGTGATTTTGGGTTGTCGCGAATGGTATCTTTAATGATACTGTTCTTAGACCCAACGGAGTTAAGAAAATCAAAAACTAACTGGGGATTAGTTAAGTTGGATCTTGGGTATTGATCTTACGTTGGTTTCGGCCTTTGAGGTTAACACTTAGGGAATTATTCACTTGCTAATTTACGGTTAAAGGCTGATGGAATAGAATGCGATTTTGGATTTATCGTGAACCGTGTTTTAAATGACATTGGTTCTTTAACCCGGTTAAAGACAGGATATGATTTCCCAAGTTAAACAATCATTAATATTGATTTTTGGGAATATTAAAACCAAGTGGAGTTTTAATGAATCTTTAATTAAATTGAAATGATCGAGAATGGAGTATCACCAGTTTTGCTCCAAGCGATAGTTAAATCTTTAATTAGATTTGAAAGTGAAATGGTAATTGAATTTACCGATAACACCGTGGTGTTAGATATGAAGTATTACCAGTTTTACTTCATGTGATGAATAGGTTGGGATTGGGAAATTTAAAACAAATGATTACTTCGGTAAGGTTCGTTAATCCCGACTAGTTTGGATAAACCATAATATGGTTTGAATTGATATTCAAAAGAAGATTAAAGAATAAATTTAAAGAATTTATCTTTGATAAAATTAATGGGAACCTTTCCCAAAGTAAAAGAATATTTGAATAAAGGAATATTCTGGATTGGGATAAGGCATATGTTGTGCTTTTATAACACTTGTTTATTATATACGCGAGTTATTCGGAAAGTCCGGGTTTATCCCATTCTGAATAACTGAATCGACGATAAGTCGATGATGAAGACGGTGGTTGAAGACCGGAGTTCTTCACATCGTTTGGATTATTACTGATTGTTGACGGCAAAAAATGTCGAAAACACCAAAGATTCCTCATTACTAGGAATTATAAATATGGTCGCATAGACAAGAACATATTATAGAACATAAACAATAAATAACACAAGAGATTTATAGTGGTTCGGCTTCAGGGAGGGCCTATGTCCACTTTTGAAGAGTTGTAGGAATTTTATTGATCACTTGAAAGATTACAAGGTTGATATCCTCTCATTACATTCATTGACTATGATATATGAAGCTACAATAGTCATATTTGCAGGAAATAGTAAAATGGACAAGTTTGCCCTTCTTCTTCCTCAAAGAGGAGATGCCACTAATGAAGCTTTATGGAGGTCTCAAAGCCCAAGAATCTCTCTCTTTTGAAGTGTGAGGTAGTGGGATATTTACAGGAAGTGGTTAGGTAGGAGTAGGTAGAAATGGGGACCATCTTCAGGAAATTCACACCTCTAGCTATCGGCTACGAAAAATTCGTACCAGGGTGGAGGTAAGAAATTTCACACCTAATAGGTGCAAAATTTTGCACCTCCCAGGTACGAAATTTCGTACCTAGGAGGTACGAAATTTCGCACCTTGTAAGGTAAAAAAATTTGTACCTAGGAGGTACGAAATTTCGCACCTTGGCAGGGTGCAAAGTTTGTTTGGAGGGGACATGGCCGAGGTTCGTTGGCGCGGTATATTGGTTCTTTTGGGGCGTCGAAGCTCCTCAGCACGAAGTGAAGGAATCTTTCGTTTAGCTGGTCCAAAGTGAAGGAATTTGAGCTTCCGGCATGGAGAAAATCAGATGAATCGGGTGGTGCCACAGTTTCGACCTAACTGGTTAGGTCGATCGCCGCCAGGACTGTGGGGCCCTGGACCCCCACCGACGCTGCGCCCGGACCCGCTTGACGGCTCGCCATCGGCTCGGATGCAGACGGATACTGATGGAGGTTGCTTCCGTGGGATGCGACATCCTGCTAGTGGCCAGACTCGAGTCTTCTTATACTGGCTCCCGGATGATATTGGCGACACCTCCGGGCTGTAATATCACGCGATATGTTGAGTCGAGCGTGTCTTGAGTACTTTTGGTGACCGGACCAAAAGGCCGGTTAACATTTGCCTCCCAAAGTACGTCTTGTCTTGAAATGGTGTGCTTTGTAATGAAAGTTGAGATGATAGTTGGGTTGTGGATTTATCCTGCAAGTTATAGGAAAGACATGTTAGTTAGCGGGCACGCTCGTTGGGGAATAGTGAGCGAGCCGCTGCTAGTTTGGTGTCGCACTCGCATAACTTAGTAGTCGCATAGTGTCTTCCTCGCGCATTTTAGTCGACTTGACACTTGCGGGGGATGTGTGTACGCGGGAGCTTTGATGATTGAGCATTTGGTGAATATGCAAGTGGCAATTGAGTCGTGATTGTCTTTGTAGTCAGTGCTTCAAAGATAAGTGGATGTAGCCGTATTTAGGTGTACGATCTCGAATTTCCACCTTGGAACGTTCGTTTGGGGCATCCCGATCCCCTGACTGTAGTTACTTCCTTTCTCCTCTTTTCCGGATAGAAAATCACTGTAGGGCATGAAGGATGCCAAAATACTTCTTTTGTATTTTGGTTGTTCGAGGTATTGTTAGGTTTTTGGGAGAAGGGAAGAGAGATGTGGAAAGTAAGAGGGCTTTTGGATCTGGTACCCAAGAACGTGGAGCGGCAGATCTTGGGAAACGGGTTTAGGAATTTGGATAAAGGTTGCCAAGCATGTGTGAATACAAGATTGGGCTTTGTGTCCCAAATGCTTATTAAATCTTTCACGCTCTTTAGGAGTTCAAATCTTGGTTGAGGAGATGACAACTAAGCTGACACGCGGGAACATGAGACATAACTTCGTACTCCCACGACTTTTTCTAACCCAGTCTTTGACCTTGAGTTTGTAAAATTGAACCTTTGCATGGCGCCATATGAGCGGACAGTGATTAGTGATTTTTGGTCTCGCGACGTGGTCCTCAAGGAATGGAACTGTTTGGATTATCAGCTTGAATGCTTGTGTAAGATATCAACACATGGTTAAGCGGTTAGTCTTGGGATCCGATCAATAACCTAACCATGATGCGGTCGCATCTTAACTTAGGCGTTGCACTGGCGGTTGGTGATGGCCGTGGCGTCAGTTGTTGAGGCTAAAGGCTGCCACGATGTTCCGGAGCGTCAGCTTTTTGTGGAGTCCGGGTAATGATGGAAGCCGAGAAGCCTCCAGGGCCTGAACTCTGGCTCCAGATTTCCTTCGTTGCAAGGTGAAGGTGCTCTAAAGATGATGGTTCCGTAAGATACTGTGAACATGATTCCAGTGTAGAGATTTTAGGGGATTTGATTGGGTCATGAGATTGCCGGGCCGGTGTGATAATCCGTAGAGGGTTTCCCCAGGCCCGGGTACCTGCTAGATTCTTCTCGACGTCAGATACAAGCTAGCAGGCTCGGATCGTTGCTCAACGTTTCGTGCCTGATCAGTAATTGAAGTTGAACTTAACACAATCGGTTGGCGAATGATTCTGGAAATGAACTTATGTAGATTGATTGCTTGGATACGTGCACAAGATGCGGGCATATGTTCGAGTCGTTAGTCTCCAACCCAATTATGTCGGGGTCGTTATCCGATTCGGAAAATGGTGCTAACGTTTACTGGTAACTACTACCATAGTTATCCAAACTAGGTGTCATCACCGCGTTTCGATGCGCTTGTAGGTATGCATCGAGGGGTGTGAGTTAGCTTCATGTTGCGTTTAAGTATGAGTTTGCTGGCAGGGCGCTGAGACATTGCGAACCCAATGAACCGGCCATGGAAACCTGAGAACTTGCACTGAAATATGGATTTTTTAATTTGCGTCTTGAAAATTTATCTAAGTTCTCCAGTTCCTCGGGGAACTGCGACCGTATTGCTTCCTATGCCCTTCGGTTTGGGCCTCTATGCCAGGTCTGCCTAGTACTACCGGGAGGTTAGAAGTTTTCGAGACCCAAGGTTTTGGGTTCGGGTCCTTCTCGTGGTGAGGTGTATGTTCCTCCTTAGACTGGTTGCCCCCACAGCTGTGGCGATGGAAATGCCAGCGCGGAAGCTGGCGGAGATCCTCCTCAGGTCCTACGATGAGTAAACCGGTGTGGAGATTGGTAGGAGACTGTCCCCACACTTGTGTATTTGACCTTTGAGCGGAGGTGACGCTAGGCTTTATCCCTGTACTTCCTCAAGCGTTCAGGTCCCAGTTGTAGTCACAGCGGGAATAATCTGGAGAAGTGGTAGAACCCATTGCTTTGGGGTCCCATGTTTTATGATCCTCCTTGGAGGAGAAGAAGTTGTGGCTGGTCGAAGTGCTCATGCAACGGGCATAGCTGGTGTAAGTGTGCGAACAATGCAAGCTACGGTGGTAGATCAGGAAGCCCGGCTGGTGGCAAATTTGGAGGAGCCGGAGGGGAAGAGGGACAGGATGAGGCTGTAGGATCTAAATTAACCCTAGAGGGGGGGTGAATAGGGTTTATTGCAGATTTTTGCAGAATAATTAAATAAAAACAGCACAGATAATAATCAGAATAAATGCGGAAAATAAATAACACACAGATATACCCAGCTTCGGCAAAACCCTGCCTACTGCTGCTAGGAGTTAAAACAATCTCTACGCTTACAATCCCCTGTAAACTCGCGACACTCGCTCCCGACTGTTCTTAACCCTACGCTCAAAACCCTGCACTGGTTTTTATCCCCAAAACCAGATTTCCCCGAATTACAAACCCTGTAATTCGTCTCCCTAGTTTTAGAGACAAACTAGAAAACTGTAGACTGATTACAAATTGAAACGAAAGACGAAACAAATTAAAAAAATTTAAAAAGCCTTTAGGACTTAAAATAAATGGGTCATCCCCTTAAAACTTGGCCGGCCACTTTTGTTATTGCTTCACCACTTTATTTTGTTTGGCTCGATCTCCTTGTTTCTGTAAAAATGGCGGCCTAGGGTTTGCGATCTAGGGTTTCCTTCTTGCGATCTAGGGTTTCCTTCTGAAATCCGATTCTCTGCAAAATGATTGATCGTACTCTTGCTCTGATGTTTGCCGATGTTGGTCTCGTGCTCTGATGGTTTTCTGGTTCTTCGATTTGCAGATTCACTCGATCCATATCCAAGTGAATATTGGTATAATTTTTCACTTCTAATTTTTCTTTGATTGCGTTGAAACTTGGATGCTTTTCTGCCGATGATGTTGTAGGTGTTAAATAGGGTTTCAAGTCCGAATAATTCTCTGATTTCCCATTAGATTTGGTCTGATTATATTCGTTAATTTTGGAGCTTGAAATCTTCTGGAATTCTGATGATTTCTTCGATTCAAATTTTGTGGAGTAATTTGCGTTTATCCTGTATACTTTAAACTTGAATTTCCTGCTATTAAATCAATCCCTTAATTTTTGAACCTTGAAATCTTCAAACTTGTATGTGAATTCCTGAATACTCGCATGAGAATTCTGGGCTTTCTCTAGTTGAATTTGAATTAGTAACTTGAATGGTTTTTCCGAATATATTTCATACTTCCAAATTTAAACCCTGATTTCTGGAATTTTAAAATATTCTTTGAATCATTCTTTTCAAAACAAAACCAATTTTCCTGTCTTTAAATCTGATATGAACAGTTGCTTCTTTGATAAAAAAAAAAACTGGACAGATACTTTTGCCTCGACCTTGAATTGCTGCCTTGATTTCTAGTTATTCAAAACTGGTAGTATACTCTGATTTTCAACATATTTAAACTGATGCTTTATTTGCCATATTGTTTTTGCACATGAATTCCATGCTTGTGATTTGAACTGGTAAGAACAGTTGCTATTGTTGTTCCTTGGTTTACTTGATATATCTGAACTGTTATGCTTGTATACATGAGCAATCTTGAGCACATGCACTGTTCTGGACACACTTGAAAGCTCCTTTTTGAAGCACACTGGCCTGTGTTTTGCTATTCAATATGTTGATTCACTTTGTAACATGCTGCACATGAACTTCCACTTGACTCCATGAATTTGAAAACTGTTGTGTAGACTCCACGTTGTAATTCTATGTATATGCATGTCCATTTCTTGGATGTACACATTTGTGTATGCTGCTTTGACTTTGCATTGGCACTTTCACTTGGATCTGTTGTGCAATGTTGTATTCACCCATGTCCACTAGAATTTGTATTTGATCACCATGCTGAACTATTCTGCCATGTTGACTTGAATCTTGAGTCAGAACTAAACCACTAGATTTCTGTGCCATTCATGTTTGTGGCTGAACACCCTGGTGCATCCTTTACTTTGTTGTATTGATGCTTGGTTATGTCCTTGTCCATTTTGAACTGTCCCTTGTCAAAAATTGTTCTGTCTCGACACGTTTGTGAACCTGAGTTGTGTTGTTGCACCATCCATGATAGTAGCCATGTATATGGTACTGTATAGTACTATTTGAATAATCCGTACACTTGAATGTATTGTTGACCATTGTCTCACTGTATTTGACCTTGTGTATTTCCATACTGACATAAACATGCTGCTTGTGTTTACATGTACTTGAATCATCCATTAATGTGCCATGTTGACACTGCCTGCTTCATGTTTGCTGTAAAAAATGATTTTCTTTTTGATTCTTTATTGCTGATCATGTTTTTACTTTGTACTCGCATTTTGCATTGTGCTCGACCACTTGTTTTTGCTGTTTTGATTTAGCACTCTCGACCATATGTACTGAGTTGAGATGGTCCTTGTGGCTACTCCTCAGATGCATACTGATTGGCGTGGCAGTGCACACGTGTATACGTGTGTACATGCAGCCATCAGATGAGATTTTTCTGTCCCTGCATATCAAACCATGTCTAGAAAAAATGATGAGAAACACACCGTAATTCTGAGGCAAATAAATTTTTATTTGCTTTTATTCTATTTTATTTTTGTTGCAGTCTACTGTGTGTGTTCTTCTGTATTGACAGGTATGAAGATGGAATGACTAAAAGTTGTGAAGAGAGAAGACTGAAGATGAAGACAAGAACAGCGTTAGTGTGTGTGTATATGTAAGAAATAGTGTTTGTACAAAAAAAAGAATATGTAATGAGGAATTTCTGTATTGATTATGGACGTGAATAAAAATTGTACTACTATTTGTAATAAACAGATTTGATTGAAATAAAATATTATTTTTTTTGTTCAATTCAATCTATCTATTTTTATTTTGTTTGAATCTTTTAATAGTACGATGTCTGTGATGTGTTAAATGTGTCATGACAAAAATATTCAAAAATATTTGAATGTGTAAATAGTGGAGTGTTGTATATGTACTATTTAAAATGTTGAAAATAAAATATTTATTCGAATAAAAACACTGTTTGGACATTCAATTCTGTATAGTAGTGTTCTATTCAATAAACATTTATTTCAGTGTGTAAAATATAGAATAATACTATTTACAAACACATTTTTAAAAAAATATACATATGTTTGTTATCATCAAACAAAAATCACACTGTTATACTCAACAATCTCCCCCTTTTGATGATGACAAACACACACAAGATTTTGAATGTGTTAAATGTGTTTGTACATGAAATATATTACTCCCCCTATTTGTTTGCTCCCCCTACAACTGAACTCCCTCTATATATGTGGAAAAATATAAATGATGAAATCCAATTGACCATTCTCCCTCTAGATATTTAATTTCCAATCTTAAAATATTTTTGAATTAAATACTCATCAGTCAAAATCTTGACAATTCTCCCCCTTTTGTTATCATCAAAAGGATAATAGAAATTGAAATAGTAATAAATATAAACTATAAATATAAATTCAAATCAAGAGAGAGAATATATATCGTAAACCCATTTAATCAAACAAAAATCATAATAATCTTTAAATCAGAAGAAAATTTCACTTTCAGAGTGAATGGATTTACGATGGTTTTTATAGAATGAGGAGAGTTCAATAAAAATTGAATATTTTAATACGAATTTTGAAGATTTTAAATATGCTCAAAATGCGTTAAGCACTTGCTAACCACGCATAGCCCAAAGGTCTTTTAAATGGGGTTAGTAGTAACTTAACTTTATCCTCTCAATGAGTTCTATCCATGCATAGCCCATAGGTCTTTTAAGTGAGAATAGAAGCACATAGAGATTAAGGTAATTCACCCACGCATAACCGCGAGGACTTTTAAATGAGAGTGAATACCAAGGATATAATATTTATTTATTTATATTTTTATTTTATTTTTTTATTTTTTTTAATAATTCCAAGAATAATTAGAACTCCCCAAATTAAATAAAACCATGATGAATGACAGAACCATGGTAGATATAGAAGATGGTCGTGAAATAAGCTCCAATTCAAAGATATTATAAAATTTGTCCAATCATCATGTGATTTAAAATAATATCTCCTCTAGTTATGAATTATACCATAGTCGCAACTCATCACAGTTTCATAAATCTATCAATAATTTTGATGAGTCCCAAAACGGTTCAAATTAATCAATAATTTCAATTTTTGAATAAATAATCAAAAATAATTTTAAAATTGAAAATATCAATTTCAAGAGGAGTTTTTTGAAAAAATCAATGCAAGTTTGAAAATCAGTTTCAAAAATCAATCAGTAGGATATAAAACTATCTAATTTTTCTAATGTTGATTGTTCCTAGACAATTTTGAAAACAACTTATATATTTAATTCAAATTGTCTATGAATTTTAACTAAATCCAGTTACTGATTTTCTAACTTATCATTTAATCACCAACACACTTAAAATGAATCAAATCAATTTCCTTATCAGAGCAGCACAAGATCATTTTCAAACCAAGAATCACAAGTGATATTTTTTGAGAATTTTTGGACAAACTCAAGAAACAGTCAACTATCAAATCTGAAGATAATTATTTGAAATTACCTAAAAAAATCAATTTTTTTTTATAATCCAAGAATTTTTATCAATCCATAACGAATGATTTCAAAAACAACCAAGTGAAAATAAATTAAAAGGAATAAAAGTACGAGTTTAGAGATCATACCTGACTTACCATAATCAAAGCGATGCAATGAATCTCTAACTCTGAATCTATGGCTAAGGAACTCCAAATAATTCGATATATGAATCAACTTGAATTTTATCTAACTTAAGCACAGTTGTTCCTCAGCCTCCCACAATACCTAAATGTTTATATGATCGAGTGGTCTAACAAAAGTTATTTTACCACTCTTATCTTCATTTACACGTTTTGGTACCCAAACCAGTTTATATAACAATCCATTACTAATCACTAGCGTACCCTTTGGAACCCAAATTTGTTTAGATTTGCTTAAATTTATTTTGTTAATTTTTGGAATCCAAACAGATTTAAATGAATTGTTTTTAAACGAGTTATCAATTTGTTTATGATTTAAAAACCCTTTGAAATTACTAAATTTCAAAAATTCAATTTGATTGTTTTCAAAGCCAATTAAAGGATTTTTAAAATCATTAAAATTTTGTTTTTTAACTTGATCTGATTCAAATCCAAGCCCCTTTTTATTATGAACAAAAAATTGATTTTTTAACAACATATTCAACGATTTTTCTTCTTTAGAAAATTTAGTCAAAGCTGACTCAAGTCGTTGAATTTTAAATTTAAGATCGTTATTTTCTTTCATTAAATTTGAACAACGATTAATAGCGATTTTACTCTTTTCAGCATCAGTTTGTTTTAAAATCAAATTTTCGTTTTCAAGTGCTTTGATTCTGGCATCGGACTTGGAAATTTCAATTTCAAATTGTTTTTGCTTTTCAAAATCAAGTTTTTCAGATTCTCTAAACCTTTCAATCACCTTTTCAAAATCATGATTTTCATTTTTCAAATTCATGTTTTCACTTTTAAGTAACTCAAGATCGGTTTTTAATTTCAAAAAATCGTTACTCAAAAATTGACATTTTTCGCATTCTGAAACTGGTGAATTCTTAACTTTTTCAAGTTTTCTTTCTAAACTATTATTTTCATGAACTAGTTTTGACCTATCAGATTTTAATTTCTTAACTTTTAGTTCAAGAGAGTCAACGGTTTTTGTGAGGTCGTGACACATTAGAATTAATTCTTTATAAGTAAAATTCGATACCTCACTAGAATCCTCTTCACTACCTTCTGAATCAGATTGAGCTATAAGACACAAGTTAGCTTCCTCTTCATCACTTTCAAAAACTTCTTCTCCTTCTTCGTCATCCCAAGTAGCAGCAAAAGCTTTCTTCTTTCTTCTGAACTTCTTCTTCTTTTCATTTTTGAGCTGTGGACAATTTGGTTTGATATGTCCGAGTTTCTTGCAGTTGTAGCAAAATACTTCATCGTCTGAACTTTCGGAACTTTCAGATTTGACAGTTTTCTTCTTTTGTGGCTTGTATTTTCCTTTGGCCCACTTCCTCAAAACCATGGCTAGCTCTTCAGTGGGATCATCATCATTACTTTCAACAGAATTATTTAGAGCGATCGTCTTCTTCTTTGATTCAGAATCCTTTCGTTCTTCTCTTGCTTTCAACTCCATCTCGTAAGTAATCAGATTTCCGATCAACTCTTCCATGCTTACTTTATTCAGATCTTTTGATTCTTGAATCTCCATCACCTTTGCTTCAAAATTCATCGGTAGCACTCCCAGTATTTTTCTGATCAATTCCACTTCGGTATAGGTTTTGCCAAGAGCTTTTGCATTGTAGACCAGTGATGAGAAGCGTCCATACATCTCTTTAATATCTTCGTCTTTTTGCATAGAGAAATTTTCATATTCGTTGCTGAGTAAAGCGAGACGAGATTCCTTTACTTGAGATGTACCTTCGTGTGTGACCTCCAATGTATGCCATATTTCCTGCGCAGTCTCACAATGAGAAATTCGATTAAATTCAGTTTTATCAAGAGCACAGATTAAAGCATTCATCGCTTTGGCATTGGTTGAAAATAATTTTTAATCATTAGCATCCCACCTGTCTTTTGATTTAGGAATTTCAACACCACTAACTATAACAGTGGGTGATCTATAACCCGTTTCAATAATATCCCATACATCATAGTCGATTGAACTCAAATAAATTTTTATCCTAGCTTTCCAATATGCATAATCAGTTCCATTAAACATTGGTGGCCTAGCTATGGACTGACCCTCAGAAAACGTGTTATTGGACAGATTCATCACTCTAGAGTTAAAATAAAATAAAAAATACCTGCTCTGATACCACTTGTAGGATCTAAATTAACCCTAGAGGGGGGGGTGAATAGGGTTTATTGCAGATTTTTGTAGAATAATTAAATAAAAACAGCACAGATAATAATCAGAATAAATGCGGAAAATAAATAACCCATAGATATACCCAGCTTCGGCAAAACCCTGCATACTGCTGCATTCCCCAAGGTTTCTACTAGGAGTTAAAACAATCTCTATGCTTGCAATCCCCTGTAAACTCCCGACACTCGCTCCCAACTGTTCTTAACCCTACGCTCAAAACCCTGCATTGGTTTTTATCCCCAAAACCAGATTTCCCCGAATTACAAACCCTGTAATTCGTCTCCCTAGTTTTAGAGACAAACTGGAAAACTGTAGACTGATTACAAATTGAAACGAAAGACGAAACAAATTAAAAAAATTTAAAAAGCCTTTAGGACTTAAAATAAATGGGTTATCCCCTTAAAACTTGGTCGGCCACATTTTTTATTGCTTCACCACTTTATTTTGTTTGGCTCGATCTCCTTGTTTCTGTAAAAATGGCGGCCTAGGGTTTGCGATCTAGGGTTTCCTTCATGCGATCTAGGGTTTCCTTCTGGAATCCGATTCTCTGCAAAATGATTGATCGTACTCTTGCTCTGATGTTTGCCGATGTTGGTCTCGTGCTCTGATGGTTTTCTGGTTCTTCGATTTGCAGATTCACTCGATCCAGATCCAAGTGAATATTGGTATGATTTTTCACTTCTAATTTTTCTTTGATTGCGTTGAAACTTGGATGCTTTTCTGCCGATGATGTTGTAGGTGTTAAATAGGGTTTCAAGTCCGAATAATTCTCTGATTTCCCATTAGATTTGGTCTGATTATATTCGTTAATTTTGGAGCTTGAAATCTTCTGGAATTCTGATGATTTCTTCGATTCAAATTTTGTGGAGTAATTTGTGTTTATCCTGTATACTTTAAACTTGAATTTCCTGCTTTTAAATCAATCCCTTGATTTTTGAACTTTGAAATCTTCAAACTTGTATGTGAATTCCTGAATACTCGCATGAGAATTCTGGGCTTTCTCTAGTTGAATTTGAATTAGTAACTTGAATGGTTTTTCCGAATATATTTCATACTTCCAAATTTAAACCCTGATTTCTGGGATTTGAAAAGATTCTTTGAATCATTCTTTTCAAAACAAAACCATTTTTCCTGTCTTTAAATCTGATATGAACAGTTGCTGCTTTGATAAAAAAAACTGGACAGATGCTTTTGCCTCGACCTTGAATTGCTGCCTTGATTTCTAGTTATTCAAAACTGGTAGTATACTCTGATTTTCAACATATTTAAACTGATGCTTTATTTGCCATATTGTTTTTGCACTTGAATTCCATGCTTGTGATTTGAACTGGTAAGAACAGTTGCTATTGTTGTTCCTTGGTTTACTTGATATATCTGAACTGTTATGCTTGTATACATGAGCAATCTTTAGCACATGCACTGTTCTGGACACACTTGAAAGCTCCTTTTTGAAGCACACTGGCCTGTATTTTGCTATTCAATATGTTGATTCACTTTGTAACATGCTGCACATGAACTTCCACTTGACTCCATGAATTTGAAAACTGTTGTGTAGACTCCACATTGTAATTCTATGTATATGCATGTCCATTTCTTGGATGTACACATTTGTGTATGCTGCTTTGACTTTGCATTGGCACTTTCACTTGGATCTGTTGTGCAATGTTGTATTCACCCATGTCCACTAGAATTTGTATTTGATCACCATGCTGAACTATTCTGCCATGTTGACTTGAATCTTGAGTCAGAACTAAACCACTAGATTTCTGTGCCATTCATGTTTGTGGCTGAACACCCTGGTGCATCCTTTACTTTGTTGTATTGATGCTTGGTTATGTCCTTGTCCATTTTGAACTGTCCCTTGTCAAAAACTGTTCCGTCTCGACACGTTTGTGAACCTGAGTTGTGTTGTTGCACCATCCATGATAGTAGCCAGGTATATGGTACTGTATAGTACTATTTGAATAATCCGTACACTTGAATGTATTGTTGACCATTGTCTCACTGTATTTGACCTTGTGTATTTCCATACTGACATAAACATGCTGCTTGTGTTTACATGTACTTGAATCATCCATTAATGTGCCATGTTGACACTGCCTGCTTCATGTTTGCTGTAAAAAAATGATTTTCTTTTTGATTCTTTATTGCTGATCATGTTTTTACTTTGTACTCGCATTTTGCATTGTGCTCGACCACTTGTTTTTGCTGTTTTGATTTAGCACTCTCGACCATATGTACTGAGTTGAGATGGTCCTTGTGGCTACTCCTCAGATGCATACTGATTGGCGTGGCAGTGCACACGTGTATACGTGTGTACATGCAGCCATCAGACGAGATTTTTCTGTCCCTGCATATCAAACCATGTCTAGAAAAAATGATGAGAAACACACCGTAATTCTGAGGCAAATAAATTTTTATTTGCTTTTATTCTATTTTATTTTTGTTGCAGTCTACTTTGTGTGTTCTTCTGTATTGACAGGTATGAAGATGGAATGACTAAAAGCTATGAAGAGAGAAGACTGAAGATGAAGACAAGAACAGCGTTAGTGTGTGTGTATATGTATGAAATAGTGTTTGTACAAAAAAAAGAATATGTAATGAGGAATTTCTGTATTGATTATGGACGTGAATAAAAATTGTACTACTATTTGTAATAAACAGATTTGATTGAAATAAAATATTATTTTTGTTGTTCAATTCAATCTATCTATTTTTATTTTGTTTGAATCTTTTAATAGTACGATGTCTGTGATGTGTTAAATGTGTCATGACAAAAATATTCAAAAATATTTGAATGTGTAAATAGTGGAGTGTTTTATATGTACTATTTAAAATGTTGAAAATAAAATATTTATTCGAATAAAAACACTGTTTGGACATTCAATTATGTATAGTAGTGTTCTATTCAATAAACATTTATTTCTGTGTGTAAAATATAGAATAGTACTATTTACAAACACATTTTTTAAAAAATATACATATGTTTGTTATCATCAAACAAAAATCACACTGTTATACTCAACAGAGGCTGCCATACAAGATGCACGGGCAAAGGCTAGTCAGGATGCCGAGGAGAAATTTGCCGCTGTAGTGACGAAAAGGTAGGCCGATGCTGAGGCGGAGAAGGAGAGGGCCTCTGAGTAGGCTAGGAATAAGGAGAGCCGCCGGCGATGCCCGCTAGAAGAGGGCGAGAGGTCCCTTAGCACACTTGTAGCAGATACCATTATGGGGCTCCGGGCCAGGCGCTTAGTTGTTCGGAAAACTGCTGAAGATGCTGAGAAGAGAGCAGAGTTAGGCACCAAGAAGGCTTGGGGAGATACCTATGCTGGATTGGTCCTTGCTTCTTACATCATCCCTAAGTCGTTGCCATGTGTTGCTCTCGGGGAGGCTACGATGATTACAAGCGGCGAGGATGATGGCGGAAGGCGCGCATCGATGCCTCATGAATCCATTACTCTTGTGTAGAGTAGAGGAGGAGGAAGCAGTTCTGGAAGGAAAGGGCCCGTCATTAGTGGTGACCTGCCTGTATCGAACCTGTATAGACGAAAGAAAAGAAAAGAACAGGATGAGTAGCATCAGTAATTTTTAAAGGAATTAAAGATGCATTGGGTTAAGTGAACCAGTAGTATATGCGAGTGCAGTCCTCGCTTTTGGTCCTTAAAGACATGGTGTGGTATTCATGAATACCTTGTCATCAGAGAGAAGAGATGTTAGACATGTAGTCTGTTTAATGTGTGCGTGTGTGTGAAATGGAATATGAATTAGTAAAGACAGCATTTTGTGTTAACTGTTCGGATGTTCCTACCGTGTTTTCGGGCTTCCCGTACTTGCATGGGCATACTTATCGTTACATTTAACAAAAAAGCGATTGTGAGTGTTGTGCTCCAGGCTGGTGATTCCAGGGGGTGTGGCAGAGTGCCTCACTATGGGTTGTAGTTCCAGAGGGGCGGAACTGAGTACCGCGCTCTGGGTTGTTGTTTCAGAGGTGTGAGATAGAGTAATGTGCTCTGGGTTGTTGTTCCAGAGGGGTGAGACAGAGTACAACGCTCTGGGTTGTTGTTTCAGAGGGGTGAGATAGAGCGCAGGCTTCTGATAAGTTTCCTTCAATTTAGGAAACTCGTAGTTTGTGAAGCCAGGCTAGAGCGCCTGCTGTTTTTTCTGGGGTAGTCTGGGATTAAACTCAAGAGTAGCGGAGGCGTATGATGTCGCGTTATGAGGTCCGTCCAGAGGGTGGCTCTCCCGTTGTTCATCGGGTTCGAGCATGTGACGGCGTCGTCTATTCGCCAGAGAAAAGCTCCGATCATTAGCTCGTAAGGTCCGATCGTGGCCTTGAGTTGCACCTAAGCCTTTAAGGATTCGGGGAAATGATCTAACGTCGGTCTCAGTGCTGTGCCGAGATTTTATAGGTACCCGTAGCAAGGGAGAAATGTACATCGCTCCCGGCTATATGTTGGGCGGTCCCAAGTGGCGTGGTACTTGGGCGAATGATTCGAGTTAGAGGTTATTTATACTCGGTCGTGCCGCGGGCCGGCGACTCGAGTGGCGTGGCCGGCTCCCATGCTCAGGGCGTCGGTCATTGCCAATGTTGTTAGGCCGTAGGGTTGGTTCGCGGTTGAGACGGCGGTGCCGGCTCCAATGTTAGGGGCAAGTACGGCGGTCGGAAGTTTGAGTGCAAGATGGTTGCTAGGATTAACCAAACATGTCATACATGGAGCAAACATGGAAGGGAGATAGGAAACTGAACATCACTCCTGCAGATATCTCTGGTAGTAGTAGCCTTTGCAATGCCTCGAATTGTAGGAAAGCAAAACATCGTTGAAAGGCCTGAATTGATTGTACACTAAGTTATGTAGAGTAGAGGTGAAGATGTTCGTTGTTCCATGGCCCTGGGAGATCGGCTCAGTCCATGGTTGAGGGTTTGAAAGTTCCATCGCCGAGCTTCCGTTGTATGAGTGTGGGCCTTCATATCGAGGGGCGAGGCCTGCTGGTGGAGGAAGGACCCATTGTAAGATGAGGTTGTCGATGTTGAGTTCCCTGTGGAGGACTCTGGAGTTGAAGTATTGGGTTACTCGTTGCTGATTAAAGCTTGATCCAGGGGACCGGTTCCTGGGTCGGAGATGTTGATCAAGTGTAGTGCGCTCGTGTATACGAACTAGCCGTAATGGTTGACTATAAATCGGACAGAAGCTGTTTGGAGGGCTTACAGCACTTGAGGCCTGATAAAAACTAGATCGGTGCAAAAGGCGACCCGCGCGAGGTGAGTTATGAGTCATGGATGCTCATGGTTGCCACAGTCCTGACGAGCCGGAGGGATGATCTTGAGGGATTTATTTTCGGTTGAGTTTTTGTTTAGTGGGAATATCTGATGAGCATAGAGTGGCTCGGAGACCCTATGCAGTGCGGATCTCCATTGAGCGTCGTGGCTCGAAGGTCCTGCGTAGTGGGAACCCCCGATGAGCGTCGAGTGGCTCGGAGATCTTGTGCAATGGGAATCTTTGATGAGCGTTGAGTGGCTTGGAGTTTCCATGCGGATGAGTTCCTCAATGTTGCTCTATAAGTGGCGAAACATGTTCGTGTTGCATCTGCGGATGGTGTAGAACCGACAATATCCTGGCGCGTTCGTCGAACATTTAGGTCTGGGCCTTTTGTACAGTTGGGAGTTGTAGGTTGCGAGATAGATTTTATTGGGGGTGTTGTTGAGAGTAGTATAGATATGGAAGGACGGAGGTCGAAGATGCTTCCTCTTGCTATTGCGACTACCTTTGACGTTGTCGGTGTGAGCAAGATTGTGCAGAGCGGTGGAATCAGAGTTGTTGGAGCTCTGGGCATCATCATGAGGTAGGATGTTGAGGGTAGGAGCTTGATTCCTTTATGCTATATTTTGGCATAGGAAGTAGCTGGCATTCGTGTGGAAGATCTTCTGAATCTTTGATTGTTTTTTATCGATCCATGCCCCAAGTTTGGAACCAGGTGGCATGCCGTTTGTAAGATGGACGAGCATGACTCGAGGAGTGGGTTCCTTGACTTCAGAAAAGGCGGTGTTGGATTTTTCAAGGTGGCCTTTAAGAGTTCACATATGCCTTGGTAATTGTTCGAGATTAAGAAGATGTCTCTGGGTATCACAACGTGCATCCTGGATCGCGGGACCATTCTTTTTGCGGTTTAGTCGAGAGTTGAGATAGTTCACAGTGGAAGTCGAGGGAACCATAATAGAGCCGTCTTGGATAAGGACGGGGAACTACTTGCATTTTACGGTGTCGGCATGTCGGAGTGCTGGCACCACCGGCGTCATTTGGTATTATGGCTAGCCGAAGTGAATGGGTTACGCCTCGTACTACTTTCGCAGACGCCGAGGGCGTGCCCCCGCGATTCCATTACGATCCATGGATCGCGTCGGCGACAATCGGAGGTTGGGCTCCCGTTGCATTATAGAGGTCGTGATCTAGTCTAGGACTTTGGAGCCTAGCGCACCTTCTTTGCGGAAGGTCTTTAGCACTCCGTTAGTCTCTAACTTCGGTTGCATGATGTTGTGGAAGTCAGTTGAAGTGAACTTGAGCCCAGTTGGATGCTAGAAGCGTAGGCGATAAGTATGGACTCATAGCAGCCTGAGTCCGCCTAGCGGAGGCTTGAGCGTCAAAGCCGGGGACGGCCGGGATGACGCATTCCATTTCTCGTGGTGACCTTGATATTGCCGAGGTTAGAGCTCAGTCGTGCCTTCATGGAATACCACATGTGGTGTGTTGGAGTGTCAGGGCCACTTAGCTTTGCGTGCGATCCTAGTGAATGTAAAATTCCTAGAGTGTACCGACGGATGACACCTGCGATCTCTGACCCATTTTCGATAGCAAGCAATTGATTTCGATTACCCATAGTGGCACTGGTGCCCCTAGTGCTTACGTCCAAGTTGGGAATCGGCTGATTGAGAGGAAAGTCTTGTTGGATTTCAACTGGAGGGGCCACATCGAGCGTAATTCTGACTCATGAAACCATAGGACGAGTACCATCCAAAGCTGCGCGCGTTGGTGCTTGAGCAACATTTCCAACGGCAAAGCCTGACCAATCGATGCGCATCAAGCTAGAGTGATGTCGGGATTAGGGGTGCCCCCAAGTGTAGCGGGACTGGCACCATTCCAAGGAGTGACGTCGGCTAGTCGGTTAGTTTGCGGGGCTGCCCCCAAGTCCTGGGTCGATGGTGGAGGAGCATCGGTACTTGCCTCCGTAATGTATGCTTGGCCAGTCGGATCTGAAGTGCTTATTATCTGGCGAGGAAGGTATTGAAAGCTTCCTCCTACCGCTCGAGTCAAGCTTTCAAATCGGTGGCAGGATTCTTGATCATTCTTTTGATGCTCCCCTCGAGTGACATAATTCGATGGAGGTCTGGTTTTGGTATAGCTGTCGACTTTGGGCGAGCTGGTGTGCACCCGGATTCGTAGGTATTTTGGTATGACGAGTTGCTGGAAGAGAAGGACTTTGGTTACGAGCGGCGATAGTTGGGCTCTTCCGAGTAGAAGGTTGGTTACACGAACCCGGTTTGTTACCATGTAACTTGGCCGTAAGTGATGATTGTTTGATCATCATTTCCTTTCTGTTATTGTTGTTGTCGCTATGCGAATGTTAGAGTGGATGGCGATGTCTTTTATGAGGCTGAATCTCCTTCCCCGCCGTGGGCCATTAGCTTCGAAAAAGGAAATTTCTGATGCGGTATGCCGCTAGCGGTCGTGGTTCTAAGCAAGCTGATGTAGAACGACGATGCGTTGAATTTTTTTTTGAAGTTGGCGCATAAGGTTGATGTTGATCTTCAACGCCTAGCGCGAGAGCAACATTTTCATATTTCTTATTAAGCGTGTAAATCTGTGCTTGAGCCGTAGGAGCTTCGGGGTCCACAAGTGGGAGGAGATCCGTTTCCAGTGGGTCCTCCGCCACTCGGGGCGGATGAGAGGAACCATTATCAATTACGGCCAATATTAGGTTTTGCCAGAATTCTTCTTAGTGCCGGCGAGAGTCATGATGCTTTTCGGACGTACTGCTCAAGGCGCTTCTCGTAGACAAGCCTTTCGATTACATCTTTGAATTGATGGCAATTATTGGTATTGTGCACATACATGTCGTGGTACCAACAGTACTTTCCGGTCTTCTTCTCATGATTAGTGGACTCCCTGTTGTATGGTTTCTCGTATTGAAGCATGTTGCACGTTTGCCGGTAGATTGTTTCTAAGTCTTCATTCAGCGGGGTGTAGATCTTGTATGTCCGGTGAGAGCTTGGCTTTTTGGGTTCCGTAGAAACTTGGCCATTGTTGCGGCCGCCTTGCCTACTGCCATTCGGTCTGTGTTTGTAGGGGCCTGCCCCTGTGTCCTTATTAAAGAGCTTTACTAACTGTTTCCCTTTGACGTTGTCTTTTGTGACACCCGCATGTGGATTGTTGGGAAGACCGGCCCTGGGGAGTCGGTTTCGTCTCGCCTCTTCTTGACATAAGTATTGCTTAGCCTTTTCATGGAAAGCATCGAGGCTTTTTGGATGCTTCTGATCGATCCATGCCCCGAATTCGGAAGTTGGGAGGACACCTTTGGCTAGTTGACAGAGTACGGTGCAAGTATCTGGATCCTTGACCTCTGCGAGCGCGACATTGAACCGGGAGAGGTATCTTTTGAGTGACTCGGCGGGTCCTTGGCATAGGTTATACAAGGTGAGGGCATTCTTCGGAGTCGGGATGTGCACTCTGAATTGCTTGACCAATTCTGCTACTAATTGGCGAGTGGGTGGGGGAGAGAACCATAACAAAGCGGTTCTTGATAAGAAGACCGGGAAGCACTTGCATTAGACCGGATCATTGCCCCGGCTCGAGTCAATTCGCCATTCATATTGATTTAAGAAGGTACAAGGGTCGGTGGTGCCATCATAGAGCGGCATCTATGGCATGTTGAAGCGGCGTAACCATTCAGCTTCATTTACCCTCCTGGTGAAGGGGTTGCGCCTAATGTGCGCTTCCCATGAGTCATGCATGTTTCCTTGCCCCTCACTCATGATCCTTCGGACCATGTCGGGAAGGTATGTTGGATGGGGGTCCACCATCGGGACCCATGGATTTTGGCGAGGTTCCAGGTCCTATTGCGAGGGTGTTTCCTATGATGGACGTCCGGATTGTCTTCCTCTATGTCCTCGACATCTATAGGCAGACCTTGATGAATAGTGGATTGATGCGGATCCTGTTCTGGAAGAGCGCGGGCCATTGGAATAGCGGGCCCATCATTCTAATTAGCGGTCATCGAGTTGTGTTGAGGAAGAGGTTGGTTTGTAGGATCTTGTCCGTCATTGATAATCAAGCGAGAGCGGTCTCGTTACTGTGCCCTCTCGCTATATGTGACTATAGTTCGGTCGCCATTGTCATTGTCATGACCATTGCCGTTGCCGTTATCGAGGGCGTTGGTACGAGCGACGACGTCGTTACCGAGACTTAACCTCCTTCTTTGACGCGGGACCCTTGACTCGGAAGAGAAGTTTCCAAGACCATTGGTCAAGGTCGAGTGTTGTTCCAAGCTAGTTAAATTCGATCGACGATGCGATGACTTTCTTGAAGTTGTCGCATAAGGTCGATGTAATTCCTTAATACAGGGTTGAGCTCGATATCCTTGTTCTCATATTTTTCATTAAGTGCGCGGATTTGAGCTTGTGTTGTGAGCGCTTTGGGGTCCATAGTAGGAGGGACGATTTCATTAGTGGCCGAGCCTCTTAGTCCTTGTGATTGATCTTCCTTGTTGGGCGAGAGTGGTCGAGGAGTTGTCGATGTTATAGCGTAGCCGAGTGGGGCGGAGTCGAGGCCGAGTGAGGCGGAGTCGAGGCCAAGTGAGACGAAGTCGAGGCCGAGTGAGGCGGGACGCGGAGTCGAGGAATCCAAAGTAGTGGAGTGGAGGCTCGAGGCCAAGACGAGGGACTTTCGAACCTCTTGGGGCTCGAGGGTACGAACCCCGTGGAGTTTGAGTTTCGAACCCCGTGGGGGTTCGAGTTTTCGAGCCTCGTAGGGTTCGAGTTTCGAACCTAGTCGGGTTCGAGCTTCGAAGCCCGTGAGGTGCGAGTTTCGAACCCCGTGGGAGGCACAAGGCCGAGGTGAGAGGTTCGGGGCTCGAGGTTGAGGTTGTCGGGATGTCCCGTCCTCGACTGTGGTTGAAGGGCCGATCTTTGCGTTCTTTGGTCGCTTTGCCATCGTGAGCGGACTTGACAGTAGGTTTAGCAAGGAACCTTAAGCTCGTCGGGGGTCGAGATGACAAGGTGCGACAAAGGCACAAAATCCAAGTTTTCTCAGTGAAAGCACCAAATGTTGACGGCAAAAAATGTCGTAAACACCAAAGATTCCTAATTACTAGGAATTATAAATATGGTCGCATAGACAAGAACATATTATAGAACATAAACAGTAAATAACACAAGAGATTTATAGTGGTTCGGCCTCAGGGAGGGCCTACGTCCACTTTGAAGAGTTGTAGGAATTTTATTGATCACTTGAAAGATTACAAGGTTGAGATCCTCTCATTACATTCATTGACTATGATATATGAAGCTACAATAGTCATATTTGCAAGAAATAGTAAAATGGACAAGTTTGCCCTTCTTCTTCCTCAAAGAGGAGATGCCATTAATTAAGCTTTATGAAGGTCTCAAAGCCCAAGAATCTCTCTCTTTTTAAGTGTGAGGTAGTGGGGTATTTATAGGAAGTGGTTAGGTAGGAGTAGGTAGAAATGGGGACCATATTCAGGAAATTTGCGCCTCTAGCTGTCGGCCACGGAAAATTCGTACTAGGGTGGAGGTACAAAATTTCGCACCTTCTAGGTGCATAATTTCGCACCTTCCAGGTACGAAATTTCACACCTGCTAGGTACAAAATTTCATACTGCTAGGTACGAAATTTCACACCTTCAAGGTACGAAATTTCGCACCTTCAAGGTACGAAATTTTGTACCTTGGCAGGGTGCGAAGTTTGTTTGGAGGGGACGTGGCCGAGGTTCGTTGGTGCGGTATGTTGGTTCTTTTGGGGCGTCGAAGCTCCTCATCACGAAGTGAAGGAATCGATTATTTAGTTGGTCCGAAGTGAAGGAATCTGAGCTTCTGCCATGGAGAAAATCAGATGAATCGGGCGGTGCCCACAGTTTCGACCTAATGGGTTAGGTCGATCGCCGCCGGGACCGTGGGGCCCCGAAACCCCACCGGCGCTGCGCCTGGACCCACTTGACGGCTCGTCTTCGGCTCGGATGCGGACGGATACTAACGGAGGTTGCGTCCGTGGGATGTGACATCCTGCTAGTGGCCAGACTCGAGTCTTCTAATACTGGCCCCCGGATGATATTGGCAACACCTCCGGGCTGTAATATCACGCGATATGTTGAGTCGAGTGTGTCTTGTGTACTTTTGGTGACCGGACCAAAAGGCCAATCAACACTGATGATCCTGATAGGGCTGTACGCCCAAGAGGAGGGAATCAATTGGTAATCGTCAAGACGTACTTGGAGATCGATGGATATGCGAGGAATAAGGTTCCTCCGGTTTTGTTCAGACCCAGAACGGACTTGTAAATGGATTGTGTGTCTGACATTGGATTTTATTCTGTGTTGATTGATTTCTGTTAAATATATATCTATTTTGCGGCGAAGAATTTATTCTCTTGCTTAACGCCCTCTCTGAGACGTACGAGCTCAGAGGTTATATATCGATAGATATCAGTCGCATGGCATGAATTGCCTGTGTGGCATGCTGAGATGCAAATGATCATGGCTTCTATTGAAAAGCAGAGTCTTGTGGTTGATGATCAAAGCATGGCTTTAATACAGCGAAGCTTTGTGTAGCGTTAATTCGCGAGCCTCACACCCTGGTGTGAACCAGAAATGGGAGAAGGACCTCAGGGAGGGCATGTGTTTCCTTCTAGCTAGGAGTGGTATTTTTGGTTTTACATGCCCAGGCATTTTACTTATGTGGATGATGGATTGCGAGGCGCCTCGGTTAGATCGGACGATCCGGGTCCGACTGAGTCATTTTGCTCAATTACGCCCCATTGGGCGGGGAAACGCAGTGTTCAGGGTTTAAGTTAAATCCACATCGAGTGGACCGGCCCTAACGATCCAAAGGTCACTCGAGCTCTGACCTGAGGCTCGGTCTAGAGAGTCTAGAAGCGATGAGGACGATCCCTTGCCTCGGTTCACCGATGGGAATCCTACTTCCAATACGACATCTTGCGGTTTTGATTGTAAACCTATATATGGCGACATAGTGGTATGGGGAACTTATGCCGTTTATGATTGATACTTATGATTGAAATTGTTTTGACACTATGCACTTATAATAGTATCAAATGATTTGTTTTTAACGTACCAAGCATGTTTGGCTATTTTGAGGGAAAACCCTATCCCCCGGCTTGTGTTGCATTGTGTGATAGGACCTGGGTCTTATAATAGCTTCAGTTTTTCAAAAAGCATTGCGCTGTTTTGTTATATGCACTGGTATTCTTGGGAGGAAACCCGTTCTGTGTTATACGTCGTGGTCACTTGATATATCCGATTTAAAATAATGTTTTAAATAACTGTTTTAGTTCTCACACTAGTCACATGACTGACTTGGAATTTATTGTTTTAACCAAAACTCCAGGTGCCCCTATTTTCGACACGGGCAACTAGTAGTTTTGGTTTTGCAGATTTATATTCGCAAGATCCTGGTTTACAGCTGGAATGATATTCGGAAAGCTTTGTATCCATATATTCCTTTCAGTTGTGTTTTGTATTATTTTCCGCTACATTGTAATTTGTAAATTTCTGATATTTTCCGGTGTATAATATTTATTCATATTCTGTATATTCTTGTATTCTGATGGAATTGTTGTAATAAGCAATGAAATATTCTTTCGTTTATGTTCTGATGCGGCTTGTTCTCAACTCAATCCGGGCTTTCCTTCACGGGGAAGTTCGGGTCGTTGCTTTGACTCATAGATGAAATCTAATTTCCAATATGCGACTTTTACAGTTTTAGGTGTAAACCTAAATGGTGACATTATATATGGTACTTATGTCGTCTACGATTGATACATTTATATTTGAAGTTGTCTTATATGCTATGCACTTACTATAATATCAAAAATATTTGTTTTAAGACGTACCAAGCATATTTGGCTATTTTAAGGTAAACCTCTATCCTCCGGCTTGCGTTGCATTGTGTGATGGGACCTAAGTCTTATAATAGCTTCATTTTTCCAAAAAGCATTGCATTGTTTGTTAATTGTTTTATTTTAAGGTATTCATGGCGGTAAAACCATTCCGTGGTATATGGCATGATCTCGTGATTTAACTTATTTTAAAGTAAAATTTTATAAATGTCTTAAGTTCTCACACCAGTCCATTGACTGATCTGGAGTTTATTGTTTTTTCCTAAACCCTAGATGCCCATATTTTCCATAAGAGCTGTCGGGAGTTTTTGGTTTGCAGACCTTTTCTTTTCACAAGAATCCTGGATTACGGCTAGAGCTATACTTGGAAAGCTTTGTATCTGTGTATTGTCTTCAGCTGTGTTTGTTGATATTTTTCCGCTGCATTGTAATTATATTGTATTTATATAACATTTCTACTGTTATGTAATTTATTTTATTCTTTGATAATTGTATTTCGGTTGTATATTTATTTTCTGTACTCTGTTATACTTGTACTCTGATGTAAATTGTTGTAATAGCAATAAAAAGTTCTATTGTTCCAGGTTCCAATGCGTCATGTTCTCAAATAATCTGCCTTCTCGTTCGGTCTAGGCCGGCCGAGGAGTTCAGGTCACTACAGGTGGTATCAGAACTTTGGTTTACAAAGCTCGAGAACAAGACTCATTAGAACCAAACGAAGGAATTCCTTAGAGATAGAATTAGTAATATTCAAGAATACTCATTAGAGATAGGATCAGTAATATCCTAGAATGAGAAACTTATTAGAGAAGGGGTTAGTAATACCCTAGAATGAGTTGAGAGTTATATGTTTATAAGAAATATATTTTTGATTATATATATAATCAGATTTTTCAATTATATTATATATATAAAGAAAATGTATGCTTTGGAAAATATACAGATAACCTACCTGATTGTTTTATAATAAGATTTGAGTATATTATTTGACGTCGAGGTTGGACCATCAAGTGTAAGAAGATTTTGCATATACGCCTAGCTAGCATATATCTGAAGTCCTAAATATGCTTGATTGATATAGAATCACATTCCAGTTGCTTGGGGATGATTCTGGTGATTGATATATCATTATCAGTGTTTATATCGAGTTTCAAAAGTGGGATATCTATATAACTCCAGTTGAAATATCGGAATATACTTAAACTTATTTAAGTAAGTATTTTGAAATGATTTAAGCTTTAAAATTTAACAAACACAAGATGAATTGATTGAAAGTACGAAAGTAAAGCAAAAGAATTGAAATTTTTACTCAAGTGAAGTTAAATAAAATTAGAATGATAAAACCAATATGAATATAGAAGAAAAATTGAACTGAATCAAAATTAATATTGAATTGATTTGAAATTTGTTGGAATTGGATATATATATATATATATATATGTACATATATGTCGAACAGGCTATTGGTTTAAAGCTAAGTAAAGAAATAAATTGCGTACCCGACAAAAAGGTACATATTTATTATATTGTTGCGCAATTTAATTATTATTGTTGTTGTATGCGAATTGGATGCGATGTGCTGGTTGCCTGTGTGAAATTAATCATATGCCATAGGATATTAAACAATAATTGTGGACTACACCGCATAACATTTATTATGGACTGCATAGCATAACACGTCCATAATCTTGTAATTATTTGATGCTTATATGAGGTTTGGATTACCATATGAGCATGCAAGTATTTGATGCTTGTATGGCGAGGGCAGAATTACAGGTTAAACTGAGGACTGATTATGGACTTACTGAACATATAACGATAAATCACAAGATTTAATAATAAATCATATTAGTAGGTTTTGAGATGACAGAAACATACACATCTCTCTTGTGTGTAGATAAGGCACATGAAACGCGACTAAACCCCATCACAGAGTCAAGGGGTGATAATTTTTACATATCTCCCTTGGTTGTAAATAAGTCACGGTTGTTCTGTTTGGTTTGTATATTTATATATTGATTTATTGAGCGCCTATTAAAGCCATATATATTTGTTCAGATCACCCCGTACAAAGTAGGTTATGGCAAAAAGTTTCATAAATTGAAGGCATTAGCCAAATTTCAGGAAATTTGGAAGTTTGTAGACAGAAAAGTTGAAAAACTCAAGGCAGAATGAAAATTGAATTGGTTAGTTAAATGACTTTCAGCTTCATTCCTTTTTCGGGACGAAAAAGTTTTAAGTGGGGGAGATCGTAACAACCTTGAGTTTTGGAACCAATTTAAAATTTATTTTTAATTGATTTTAATGGATTTTAAATAATTTAAATGATTATTTTAATAATTAACGACTAAAAAATTATTTTAAAATGAAGTTTGAGCGTGTAATTTTATAATTTAATTAAAAAAAGCTCGTAATGGCGTGGTAGTTTGAAAATTTAGTTTTAAAACTTTAAATGAGTATACAGAATTCGACATAAGTCAGAATATGGTGAACGAAGAAAAGTTAGGATCTATTTAACTAAATTTTTCTAACGAATGTGAGAAATCAAGATTTCAAGTTATAAATTGTAAGTTATGTCCAAGATAAAATTTGAAATAGTCATTATGAAACATTTACAAATTATAACGATTTATTAAATTAAATAAAAGGTTTTTTCATGTAAATTGTTCACCGTTTGACTAAAAAATTATCATATCGGTTTATGAACTCAAGTATGTTTTTTTTACAGTTGTATGATATTTCATTTGGATATATATCTGATAATAATAAATATTTTATTATTAACTTGAATAATTTTGGAATTTATTAGTATATTAATGGGATTTTTAGGCACAAGGACAAAAACTGGAGAAAAATATAGGCATAAGGACAAGAGACTTGGATTTTGCCTTAAGGACACTTTTTAGCGTAAACCAAAAAATTCAAGGGCACATGATCATTTCCTAGTTTGCACTAAAATGTGTCTTTCTGGCTAAAATTCAAGCCTCTTGTCCTTATGCCAAAAAAACCCTTAATTTTGTCCTCGACACTATTTTCCTCTTTTTTAATATTATATAGCCGTTAAAAATAGACATTTTGCAAACGACTTCCATTTTCAACGAAAGCAATTTTGTTGGATTCGAAATATTAAATTATTACTAGATTTCAAATTTCGTGCCAAACGGACTTAGTGTGTGGCCGAGCACGATAAAACCGTTCGATATAATAATCTGAGTTGTTTTACAAAGGAACATTACTGAGGCGACCTCGGAATTCAACGAAACTTTTTTTATTGAATCTGTAGCATCGAATAACGGTAGGATTCTAAGTTTCTTGAGTTTTAGAGTTAGAAAGTGGTCATGCGTGATTTTACTGTGAAAAACAGTCAATATTTTGACTTTAAAAATTCGTTATTTGTGCAAACGGACTCGGAATTCGATGAAACAAGTTTTATTAGGTCTGTAATGTCGAAGAGTAACTTCATGTAAATTTTCATTGAAAATGAAATCTATATGTGGTCACATGGATTTTTAAACGATGAAAATAAGAAATATTTGAGTATAATTAAATATAAAACTAATAAAAAATTAATTCGCTCCTATTATATAACAACCTAAACTATTCTAAACCTAACCCTATTCCCAATTTCATGCAGCTCCTTTTCTACATCCAAGACATGAAAATGCAACTGTATTAAATCAAGATAAAACAAAATAAAATGTTATAAATCATGTTGTGTATATATTACTGATCCTTGAATGTTTCTCTATAATGTGGTATAGGTTTTATAGGGTTCGAGCATATTTTTGTGCATTGTGTTTCATCCACCATTAGTTATAGGTGGCTAGGGTTCATGAAATCGTGAAATTGAAGCATCAATACATGTTTTAATTATTGTTTTTGAACTCGGGAGGTGATTTGAATGCTGTATTCAAAATTTGAGAGGATTTAACAATAAAAAATGTCATGGACCTGCTATTGCGTGTGCGCTGGCCGTGGAAGACGCAGGCAGGAGGGGGGCCACGAATGCATGACAATGGTGATGGTTGTTGAGAGGAGGAGAAGAGACCAATATTGGTGTAAACGGTTTGTGATTTCGTGAAGTGTAACAACCCGAAAATCTGGGCCAGTTTAAAATTTTTATTTTGGCCATTTTAGCGAATTTTGATCATTTAAAATGAATTATTTTAAATAATATCGACGAGAAATTTATTTTGAATATAATTCGATCGTATATATTATACGCGTCGTCGTTAGAATATATAATAATTATATATAATTATAAAAGGAATTGAAAATGGCGCGGTAGTTCGAAAATTCGATTTCTAATTTCAAATGAATATACAGAATTCAATATAAGTCAGAATTGAACGAAACAAGAAATATTTGAATCTGTATAACTATATCTTTGTAACGAAGTTAGCAAACTGAGATTTCATCTTAGAAATGATAAGATACGTCCAGTTGAAAATTCAGAATAGTCGCTATGGAATTTATATATATTTTATATAATATATAGCCCTTAAAAATAGCCGTTTTGCAAACGACCTCGGATTTCGACGAAACCAGTTTTGTTGGGTCCGTGATGTTAAGTTATTGCTAGATTCCAAATTTCATAATTTTTCGAATCAATATGTGAGCGTGGCAAAGGAAAACGCGTTTGACCAGCTTCAGTTGATTTTAATCGACTGAAAAATGGCCATTTTTCCAACGGTCTCAGAATTCGACGAAACTAGTTTTGTTAGGACCGTATCATCAATACGAAGCTAGAAAATATTTTTCGAGAATTTTTCTAGTTAGTATGTGACCCCGGTAATTTGAAATGTACGTTTAAAATTCAATATACTGATTTCAAAGTAAATTCAACGGAAACTGATTCAAACAGTCGAATTAGCCTATGTGGCATATCCCATTGTGTTCGGAATAGGGGTAATTAGCTAGTGGCGACGGTCGTTGGGCCTCGTGTGGTGTTCGAATTAAAAGTCAACCTTTAAGGATTTAAAAATTAAAAATAAATAAAATAATATATACTTTTACATACACCCCCCTCCTTTTCTATATCGTTCAGGACAGAAAAAAAAAAAAAGAAACCTAAATTAGATCGAGCCGCCTCCCTCCAGACATCGCCGCCCTCCCTGGCACCACCGCCTCCACTTCCCCCCCCCCCCCCGGTTCATCTCCTCCCCCTTCGTCGAACCCACGAGACCGTTACCCCCTTCGAACCCCGAAGCACCTGAACCCACCGCAACGACCTCGCTCCCGTCCACCGCGACGCCAGGGAATCGCCGCCCACCTCGTCGATGCTCCACGCCTCCTCCTCCTCCCAATCGAGAGCACCCCGCCGCCTGCCCAAGCCTCCAACACCCCTCCGCAGCAAGCAACGCCGACACAGCCCCCCTCTTCTTTTTCCTCGGTAAGGGTTTTTATTAATTTATTTTTGTTTGTTTATTTAATTTTCTTTTCTGTTTTTATATATATTATAAATGAGGAAAAAGTTTCGATTTTTAAACTATAAAAAGTTTGATTTTTAAATGAGGAAAAAGTTTCGATTTTTAAACTAAAAAAGTTTGATTTTTAAATGAGGAAAAAGTTTCGATTTTTAAACTAAAAAAGTTTGATTTTTAAATGAGGAAAAAGTTTCGATTTTTAAACTAGAAAAGATTCGATTTTTTTTAAAGAAATAAAAATTCAATTTTTATATATGGAACTTAGAAATAAAAATTCAATTTTTATATAAGGAACTTTGAAATGAGAATTCAATTTTTATATATGGAACTTTGAAATAAAAATTCAATTTTTATATATGGAACTTTGAAATAAAAATTCGATTTTTATATATGGAACTTTGAAATAAAAATTCGATTTTTATATATGGAACTTTGAAATAAAAATTCAATTTTTATATATGGAACTTTGAAATAAAAATTCAATTTTTATATATTGAACTTTGAAATAAAAATTCGATTTTTATATATTGAATAACATAGTAAAAATTCGATTTTTACATATGTAGAGAATACGGGCGAAGGTAACAAAAAGGCGAAACGACGAAGACTTCTGCAAAAGAAGAGTCGAGATGATTGGATAGCTATAGGTGAGAATTTCTCACCTTTCAATTTAATTTTTCTAGTTATATATATATATATATATATATATATATATATACTAGGATGCAGACGGTGCTTATTAGAAGCACCCGACACCCGTCCACAGACCATAGACTTGTTTGTTTAGTTGAATGTTGGGTGATTGATTTATTCGTATGGTTGAATTGGAAATTGATTGAAATTGATTTGTGAATGGCGTGGGCCTTCACTAGACTGGGGATAAGGCTAGGCCTTGTCCCGTTTCTAGTATCGTGCCGTTATGCCACCGAAATTTTCTAAAATATGTTAGAAAAATAAAAATATCATTTTTATTGAATAAATGAATTGAATAGAAATTCATATGTTGGAATAAAATGTTTTATCGTTAAAAATATAATTTTTAACGTGAATGTGAATAAATAAATATTCATTTACAAACCAGACGGTTTGTTTATGTACACTTATTTGAATGACATTGATTAGGACGATAAATTTTACACATCGCCCAACTGCACAAATAAAATCTGTGTTTGATTGTTTGAAACCCCACACGGGTGTTGGGATGAAATTTGAAGTTCACTCATCCTGATTGATTAAATATGTCGATCGATTGATTGACAGGCTGTTATAAGCGTTAGATATCTTTATTTGATGCTTATACAGTGTAGTGCACTTTGGTTGATGGTTGATCATTTTTCAATGTTATTATATACATGTGTTGTGTGAAAATCCATATAATTAATTTTATATGGTAATTGATTGGGCCTCATTCCAGTTTAGAAATGGAAATATTTGAAATAGAAATATTTGAAATAGAATATTTGAAAATAGAAATTTATGAAGTCGTGTTGATTAGTTTGACGCCATTTTGACGTGAACGATATTTATATTGATTTTATTCATTTTGAAATGAATTGAATTGAAAACGATTTCGAAATGAATTGAATTGACAACGATTTCGAAATGAATTGAATTGACAACGATTTCGAAATGAATTGAATTGAAAACGATTTCGAAATGAATTGAATTGAAAACGATTTCGAAATGAATTGAATTGAAAACGATTTCGAAATGAATTGAATTGAAAACGATTTCGAAATGAATTGAATTGAAAACGATTTCGAAATGAATTGAATTGAAAACGATTTCGAAATGAATTGAATTGAAAACGATTTCGAAATGAATTGAATTGAAAACGATTTCGAAATGAATTGAATTGAAAACGATTTCGAAATGAATTGAATTGAAAACGATTTCGAAATGAATTGAATTGAAAACGATTTCGAAATGAATTGAATTGAAAACGATTTCGAAATGAATTGAATTGAAAACGATTTCGAAATGAATTGAATTGAAAACGATTTCGAATTGAACTGAAAACGAATTGAAATGAATTCAAATTGAATTGAAATTTGAATTGAATAGAAAGGAATTTTGAAACGAATTTAAAACTATTTATATAATTCGTTTTAAATAGAAATCGACGAAATATATATTATATATATTATATATATAATATAATGGCCTGAATAGAACGCGCCGCGCCGCGGCAGTTCGTGAATTTCGACCATTTATTTCAAACGGACATTACGGGAGATCCAACCGTCGGATTCTCCTAAAACCGGAACCGTTGGGTTCGTATCAAAAAGAGCTTTCTAACGAATATTAGAAATTAGAAATCTAACGGTTGGATTTGGAGTTACGTCCAAATCAAATTTGAAAAAGGTCGCTGTAAGTGCAGTTCGATGGCCATTGATGGAAATCGACTGTACGGGCCTTGATAAAATTATTAAAAATAGTAATAATTTGTGTAAAATCATAAGAAAGGATTTAGAAAGAATTGGGATGAAAAACTCCATATTTGAAAAGATAAAAATAGATTTTTATCGAATTGAACTAGTTTTGAACTAGAAATATAATTCTCTTTATTTTTAAATAAATAAATTGAATTTGAAAAGGGTTTTGAAAATAACCAAAATTTCCAATGATTGCATTGGAGTGGATTTGAATCGAAATTGTCTTCGGAATATTTCGATGTTAGAATTCGTGATTACACAGATGTTGTTATGGAAATTTGAAAGATATATATTTATATCGTTATTTTCAATACGACATTTGTTAATCGTAGAATTTGATATTGAATATAAGCCGATATATTTTCTATTCAGAGCCTTATATTGAATATCAAATGTGATTTGGGTTTGTCGTGAATGGTGCCTTCACTAACACTGTTCTTGAACCCAGTTGAGAAAAGATTAAATCTTTTTATTAAGATTTAATGAAGTGTACCAATTAAAAATGATATTTAATTGGAATTGAATTGGGAATGATTTTTGGGTTTATCGTGGACGGTGTTTTTAAACAACACTCGTTCTTTAACCCGATAATTAATGAAGGTGATTTTGGGTTTATTGTGAACTGTGTTTTTAAATGACACGGATTCTTTAACCCAGTCACAAATTAAAACTAAGTGGAGTTTTAATGAATCTTTAATTAGATTGAAATAATCGAAATGGAGTATCACGAGTTTTGCTCCAGGTGATGGTTAAATCTTTAATTAGATTTGAACGTGAAATGGTAATTGAATTTACCGATAACACCGTGGTGTTAGATATGAAGTATAACCAGTTTTACTTCATGGGATGAATAGGTTGGGATTGGGGAATTAAAACAAATGATTACTTCGGTAAGGTTCGCTAATCCCGACTAGTTTGAATTGATATTCAAAAGTTGATTAAAAAATAAATTCAAGAATTTATCTTTGATAAAATCAATGGGAACCTTTCCCTATGAATGTGAAATTAGAAACTAACTGTCGGTTAGCTAAGTAGAATGGTTTTCTGGATATTGATCTGATGTTGGTTTCGGCCTTCGGGGTTAATATTTGGGGAATTATTCTCTTGATTAATCTACGGTTAGTGACTGATGGATTGGAATGAGGCGTATGTTGTGTTTGTGTAACACTTACTTAAAATATACGCGAGTTATTCGGGAAGACCGGGTTTATCCCATTCTGAATAACTGATACGACGATAAGTCGAAGATGAAGACGGTGGTCGAAGACCGGAAGTCTTCACGTCGTTTGGGTGATAACTGATGATCTTGATTGGGCTGTACACCCAAGAAGATGGAAACAGTTGGTGATCGTCCAGACGTACTTGGAGATCGATGGATATGCGGGGTACTAGGTGCCTCCGGTTTCGTTCAGACCCAGAACGGACTTGTAAATGGACTGTGTGTCTGACATTGGATTTTAGTCCGTGTGATTGATCTCTATTAAATATATATCTGTTTGGCGGCGGAGAATTTATTCTCTTGCTTAACGCCCTTCTCTGAGACGTACGAGCTCAGGGGTTATATATTGATGGATATCAAACGCATGGAGTGAATTGCCTGTGTGGCATGCCTAAGTGGCAATTGATCGAGGCTTCTGTTGAAAAGCAAAGTCTTGTGGTGATGATCAAAGCACAGCCTGTGTGGCACAGCTTTGTGTAACGTGAATTCGCGAGCCTCACACCCCGGTTGTGAAACAAAAACGGGAGAGGACGTCAGGGAGGGCATGCGTTTCTTTCTAGCTAGAAGTGGCGTCAGTGGTTTTACACGCCCTGACGAGTTTGACTTATGTGGTTGTTGCTGTTGCGAGGAGCCTCGGTTATATCGGTTTCGGCCGATGCATTCTGGTCGGCAGACGGACCAGACTTACACCCCATAGGGTGGGGAGACGCATGTTCAGGGTTTAAGTTTAATCCACATCGGTGGACTGGCCCTGAGGATCCAAGGGCCCACCTGTGTCTGGTTCCTGAGACACGGGCTAGAGCGTCTCAAATCGGTTGAGGACTATCTTTTGCCTCGGTTCATAGACGGAAATCCAATTTCCAAATACGTGACATTTGTGGTTTTATTTGTAGATCCTAGTATGGCGACATAGTGGGATGGGGCGCTCATGCCGCCTATGATTGATACTTATGATTTGAAGTTGTTTTATACACTATGCACTTATAATAGTATCAAACGATTTGTTTTAACCGTATCAAGCATTCTTTGGCTGTTATAAGGGAAAACCCTATCCTCGACTGCGTTGCATTGTGTGATGGGACCCGGGTCTTATAACAGCTTCATTTTCCTTTATTTAGCATTGCGCTGTTTGTTTTATGCACTGGTATTCTTGGGAGGAAACCCGTTCCGTGTTATACGGCGTGGTCCCTTGATTTACCTAACTTTCAAATAAAGATTAATAACTGTTTTAGTTCTCACACCAGTCACATGACTGACCTAGAGTTTATTGTTTTAACCTAAACTCTGGGTGCCCTTATTTTCGACACGGGCAGCTAGTAGTTTTGGTTTTGCAGATTTATATTCACAGGCTCCTGGTTTACAGCTGGAATGATATCCGGAAAGCTTTGTATCCGTATATCTACTTCTAGTTGTGTATTGTATTATTTTCCGCTGCTATGTAATTTAAATCTCTGATATTTCTGTGTAATATTTATTTATACTCTGTATATTCTTGTATTCTGATGCATTGTTGTAATATACAATGAAATGTTCTTTTATATGCATTCTGTTGTGGTTTGTTCTCGAACTATCCGAAGCTTTCCTTTACGGGGAAGTTACGGGTTTTCACAGTTGGTATCAGAGCTTTGGTTTACAAAGCTAGAGAACAAGGCACATTAGAACCATACGAAAGAATTCATCAGATATTGGATTAGTAATATCCACTTAGAATGACTCGTTAGAGATGGGATCAGTATTATCCTAGAACGAGTGTGAAGAGTATATTTTTGAAAATGAAAAAAAAAATTGGTTTTGAAGATTTTAAATCAATTATTCGTATTTGATTATCCATTTAGATTGATGTGGACAATCCAGTATATATAGATTTTGCGTATACGTCTGATCCGCGTGTATTCGAAATTTTAATATACTGGATAGATATAGAGTCACACTCTAGTCGCCCGGACATGGTTCTGATGATGGCGCGCCATCACCAGTATTTATTTTCGTGTTTCGAAGGCGTGATTTTCTATATATTTCCATTAGACTGGTGTGAGAACCAAAACTTATATAGATAGATTTATTGTTGTGATTTGGCATCAAAAATTTGATTTTTGACTATATATATCAAAGTTATGAATTTGAAACGTAAACTCGCTAATTGATTGATGTTTGTGTTGTTTGTTCATTTGTTTGCTAATTTTGAACCATTATGCCTAATTGAATCAAATATTGAATTGTATTGAAAATTGGTCGCATTTGCTTGCATATATGTACTTACCTTGAATAGGTCATAGCAAGGAGGCTAGAGCCAGAGAATAAAATTTGTTTGCCCGACAAATAGGTACATGTTTACTACATAATTTCCTGTTTTGTTTGGGTGATGATGATTTTATGAGCCTATTGGCTAGCCGCTTGGCTTTTTCTTTTCCTTTTGAGATCTGAAGGACCGGGGAAGCTATTTGAAATTCCCCGATGCTCCCGGTGCATGGGAGGTTATGGCGAAATTTTTCAAAAATTTAGGGTGTTAGCCAAATTTTTGAAATTTTGAACATTCTCAGAAACTAAAGAGTTGGAGAATGGAAGCCTGATCGATCGTAGAGCTGAATAATCAAACCACTTTCGACTTTGTTCCTTTTCGGGGACGAAAAGTTTTAAGTGGGGGAGATTGTAACAACCCGAAAATCTGGGCCAGTTTAAAATTTTTATTTTGGCCATTTTAGCGAATTTTGATTATTTAAAATGAATTATTTTAAATAATATCGACGAGAAATTTATTTTGAATATAATTCGATCGTATATATTATACGCGTCGTCGTTAGAATATATAATAATTATATATAATTATAAAAGGAATTGAAAATGGCGCGGTAGTTCGAAAATTCGATTTCTAATTTCAAATGAATATACAAAATTCAATATAAGTCAGAATTGAACGAAACAAGAAATATTTGAATTTGTATAACTATATCTTTGTAACGAAGTTAGCAAACTGAGATTTCATCTTAGAAATGATAAGATACGTCCAGTTGAAAATTCAGAATAGTCGCTATGGAATTTATATATATTTTATATAATATATAGCCCTTAAAAATAGCCGTTTTGCAAACGACCTCGGATTTCGACGAAACCAGTTTTGTTGGGTCCGTGATGTTAAGTTATTGCTAGATTCCAAATTTCATAATTTTTCGAATCAATATGTGAGCGTGGCAAAGGAAAACGCGTTTGACCAGCTTCAGTTGATTTTAATCGACTGAAAAATGGCCATTTTTCCAACGGTCTCAGAATTCGACGAAACTAGTTTTGTTAGGACCGTATTGTCAATACGAAGCTAGAAAATATTTTTCGAGAATTTTTCTAGTTAGTATGTGACCCCGGTAATTTGAAATGTACGTTTAAAATTCAATATACTGATTTCAAAGTAAATTCAACGGAAACTGATTCAAACAGTCGAATTAGCCTACGTGGCATATCCCATTGTGTTCGGAATAGGGGTAATTAGCTAGAGGCGATGGTCGTTGGGCCTCGTGTGGTGTTCGAATTAAAAGTCAACCTTTAAGGATTTAAAAATTAAAAATAAATAAAATAATATATACTTTTACATACACCCCCCCTCCTTTTCTATATCGTTCAGGACAGAAAAAAAAAACCTAAATTAGATCGAGCCGCCTCCCTCCAGACATCGCCGCCCTCCCTGGCACCACCGCCTCCACTTCCCCCCCCCCCCCCCCCCGTTCATCTCCTCCCCCTTCGTCGAACCCACGAGACCGTTACCCCCTTCGAACCCCGAAGCACCTGAACCCACCGCAACGACCTCGCTCCCGTCCACCGCGATGCTAGGGAATCGCCGCCCACCTCGTCGATGCTCCACGCCTCCTCCTCCTCCCAATCGAGAGCACCCCGCCGCCTGCCCAAGCCTCCAACACCCCTCCGCAGCAAGCAACGCCGACACAGCCCCCCTCTTCTTTTTCCTCGGTAAGGGTTTTTATTAATTTATTTTTGTTTGTTTATTTAATTTTCTTTTCTGTTTTTATATATATTATAAATGAGGAAAAAGTTTCGATTTTTAAACTATAAAAAGTTTGATTTTTAAATGAGGAAAAAGTTTCGATTTTTAAACTAAAAAAGTTTGATTTTTAAATGAGGAAAAAGTTTCGATTTTTAAACTAAAAAAGTTTAATTTTTAAATGAGGAAAAAGTTTCGATTTTTAAACTAGAGAAGATTCGATTTTTTTTAAAGAAATAAAAATTCAATTTTTATATATAGAACTTAGAAATAAAAATTCAATTTTTATATATGGAACTTTGAAATGAAAATTCAATTTTTATATATGGAACTTTAAAATAAAAATTCAATTTTTATATATGGAACTTTGAAATAAAAATTCGATTTTTATATATGGAACTTTGAAATAAAAAATCGATTTTTATATATGGAACTTTGAAATACAAATTCAATTTTTATATATGGAACTTTGAAATAAAAATTCAATTTTTATATATTGAACTTTGAAATAAAAATTCGATTTTTATATATTGAATAACATAGTAAAAATTCGATTTTTACATATGTAGAGAATACGGGCGAAGGTAACAAAAAGGCGAAACGACGAAGACTTCTGCAAAAGAAGAGTCGAGATGATTGGATAGCTATAGGTGAGAATTTCTCACCTTTCAATTTAATTTTTCTAGTTATATATATATATATATATATATATATATATATATATATATACTAGGATGCAGACGGTGCTTATTAGAAGCACCCGACACCCGTCCACAGACCATGGACTTGTTTGTTTAGTTGAATGTTGGGTGATTGATTTATTCGTATGGTTGAATTGGAAATTGATTGAAATTGATTTGTGAATGGCGTGGGCCTTCACTAGACTGGGGATAAGGCTAGGCCTTGTCCCGTTTCTAGTATCGTGCCGTTATGCCGCCGAAATTTTCTAAAATATGTTAGAAAAATAAAAATATCATTTTTATTGAATAAATGAATTGAATAGAAATTCATATGTTGGAATAAAATGTTTTATCGTTAAAAATATAATTTTTAACGTGAATGTGAATAAATAAATATTCATTTACAAACCAGACGGTTTGTTTGTGTACACTTATTTGAATGACATTGATTGGGACGATAAATTTTACACATCGCCCAACTGCACAAATAAAATCTGTGTTTGATTGTTTGAAACCCCACACGGGTGTTGGGATGAAATTTGAAGTTCACTCATCCTGATTGATTAAATATGTCGATCGATTGATTGACAGGCTGTTATAAGCGTTAGATATCTTTATTTGATGCTTATATAGTGTAGTGCACTTAGGTTGATGGTTGATCATTTTTCAATGTTATTATATACATGTGTTGTGTGAAAATCCATATAATTAATTTTATATGGTAATTGATTGGGCCTCATTCCAGTTTAGAAATGGAAATATTTGAAATAGAAATATTTGAAATAGAATATTTGAAAATAGAAATTTATGAAGTCGTGTTGATTAGTTTGACGCCATTTTGACGTGAACGATATTTATATCGATTTTATTCATTTTGAAATGAATTGAATTGAAAACGATTTCGAAATGAATTGAATTGACAACGATTTCGAAATGAATTGTATTGACAACGATTTCGAAATGAATTGAATTGAAAACGATTTCGAAATGAATTGAATTGAAAACGATTTCGAAATGAATTGAATTGAAAACGATTTCGAAATGAATTGAATTGAAAACGATTTCGAAATGATTTGAATTGAAAACGATTTCGAAATGAATTGAATTGAAAACGATTTCGAATTGAACTGAAAACGAATTGAAATGAATTCAAATTGAATTGAAATTTGAATTGAATAGAAAGGAATTTTGAAACAAATTTAAAACTATTTATATAATTCGTTTTAAATAGAAATCGACGAAATATATATTATATATATTATATATATAATATAATGGCCTGAATAGAACGCGCCGCGCCGCGGCAGTTCGTGAATTTCGACCATTTATTTCAAACTGACATTACGGGAGATCCAACCGTCGGATTCTCCTAAAACCGGGACCGTTGGGTTCGTATCGAAAAGAGCTTTCTAACGAATATTAGAAATTAGAAATCTAAAGGTTGGATTTGGAGTTACGTCCAAATCAAATTTGAAAAAGGTCGTTGTAAGTGCAGTTCGATGGCCATTGATGGAAATCGACTGTACGGGCCTTGATAAAATTATTAAAAATAGTAATAATTTGTGTAAAATCATAAGAAAGGATTTAGAAAGAATTGGGATGAAAAACTCCATATTTGAAAAGATAAAAATAGATTTTTATCGAATTGAACTAGTTTTGAACTAGAAATATAATTCTCTTTATTTTTAAATAAATAAATTGAATTTGAAAAGGGTTTTGAAAATAACCAAAATTTCCAATGATTGCATTGGAGTGGATTTGAATCGAAATTGTCTTCGGAATATTTCGATGTTAGAATTCGTGATTACACAGATGTTGTTATGGAAATTTGAAAGATATATATTTATATCGTTATTTTCAATACGACATTTGTTAATCGTAGAATTTGATATTGAATATAAGCCGATATATTTTCTATTCAGAGCCTTATATTGAATATCAAATGTGATTTGGGTTTGTCGTGAATGGTGCCTTCACTAACACTGTTCTTGAACCCAGTTGAGAAAAGATTAAATCTTTTTATTTAGATTTAATGAAGTGTACCAATTAAAAATGATATTTAATTGGAATTGAATTGGGAATGATTTTTGGGTTTATCGTGGATGGTGTTTTTAAATAACACTCGTTCTTTAACCCGATAATTAATGAAGGTGATTTTGGGTTTATTGTGAACTGTGTTTTTAAATGACACGGATTCTTTAACCCAGTCACAGATTAAAACTAAGTGGAGTTTTAATGAATCTTTAATTAGATTGAAATAATCGAAATGGAGTATCACCAGTTTTGCTCCAGGCGATAGTTAAATCTTTAATTAGATTTTAACGTGAAATGGTAATTGAATTTACCGATAACACCGTGGTGTTAGATATGAAGTATAACCAGTTTTACTTCATGGGATGAATAGGTTGGGATTGGGGAATTAAAACAAATGATTACTTCGGTAAGGTTCGCTAATCCCGACTAGTTTGAATTGATATTCAAAAGTTGATTAAAAAATAAATTCAAGAATTTATCTTTGATAAAATTAATGGGAACCTTTCCCTATGAATGTGAAATTAGAAACTAACTATCGGTTAGCTAAGTAGAATGGTTTTCTGGATATTGATCTGATGTTGGTTTCGGCCTTCGGGGTTAATATTTGGGGAATTATTCTCTTGATTAATCTACGGTTAGTGACTGATGGATTGGAATGAGGCGTATGTTGTGTTTGTGTAACACTTACTTAAAATATACGCGAGTTATTCGGGGAGACCGGGTTTATCCCATTCTGAATAACTGATACGACGATAAGTCGAAGATGAAGACGGTGGTCGAAGACCGGAAGTCTTCACGTCGTTTGGGTGATAACTGATGATCTTGATTGGGCTGTACACCCAAGAAGATGGAAACAGTTGGTGATCGTCCAGACGTACTTGGAGATCGATGGATATGCGGGGTACTAGGTGCCTCCGGTTTCGTTCAGACCCAGAACGGACTTGTAAATGGACTGTGTGTCTGACATTGGATTTTAGTCCGTGTGATTGATCTCTATTAAATATATATCTGTTTGGCGGCGGAGAATTTATTCTCTTGCTTAACGCCCTTCTCTGAGACGTACGAGCTCAGGGGTTATATATTGATGGATATCAAACGCATGGAGTGAATTGCCTGTGTGGCATGCCTAAGTGGCAATTGATCGAGGCTTCTGTTGAAAAGCAAAGTCTTGTGGTGATGATCAAAGCATAGCCTGTGTGGCACAGCTTTGTGTAACGTGAATTCGCGAGCCTCGCACCCCGGTTGTGAACCAAAAACGGGAGAGGACGTCAGGGAGGGCATGCGTTTCTTTCTAGCTAGAAGTGGCGTCAGTGGTTTTACACGCCCTGACGAGTTTGACTTATGTGGTTGTTGCTGTTGCGAGGCGCCTCGGTTATATCAGTTTCGGCCGATGCATTCTGGTCGGCGGACGGACCAGACTTACACCCCATAGGGTGGGGAGACGCATGTTCAGGGTTTAAGTTTAATCCACATCGGTGGACTGGCCCTGAGGATCCAAGGGCCCACCTGTGTCTGGGTCCTGAGACACGGGCTAGAGCGTCTCAAATCGGTTGAGGACTATCTTTTGCCTCGGTTCATAGACGGAAATCCAATTTCCAAATACGTGACATTTGCGGTTTTATTTGTAGATCCTAGTATGGCGACATAGTGGGATGGGGCGCTCATGCCGCCTATGATTGATACTTATGATTTGAAGTTGTTTTATACACTATGCACTTATAATAGTATCAAACGATTTGTTTTAACCGTATCAAGCATTCTTTGGCTGTTATAAGGGAAAAACCTATCCTCGGCTGCGTTGCATTGTGTGATGGGACCTGGGTCTTATAACAGCTTCATTTTCCTTTATTTAGCATTGCGCTGTTTGTTTTATGCACTGGTATTCTTGCTAGGAAACCCGTTCCGTGTTATACGGCGTGGTCCCTTGATTTACCTAACTTTCAAATAAAGATTAATAACTGTTTTAGTTCTCACACCAGTCACATGACTGACCTGGAGTTTATTGTTTTAACCTAAACTCTGGGTGCCCTTATTTTCGACACGGGCAGCTAGTAGTTTTGGTTTTGCAGATTTATATTCACAGGATCCTGGTTTACAGCTGGAATGATATCCGGAAAGCTTTGTATCCGTATATCTACTTCTAGTTGTGTATTGTATTATTTTCCACTGCTATGTAATTTAAATCTCTGATATTTCTGTGTAATATTTATTTATACTCTGTATATTCTTGTATTCTGATGCATTGTTGTAATATACAATGAAATGTTCTTTTATATGCATTCTGTTGTGGTTTGTTCTCGAACTATCCGAAGCTTTCCTTTACGGGGAAGTTACGGGTTTTCACATGAAGTAACGCAGGAGAGAAGGGGAGAAAAGTTGCATGAATGGGATGAAGGGAGTTGCTGTGTACCTGAGGTTTGAAGGAGGAAGAAGTTATTAGATTAGAGGATTAGAAGAAATTAAGGTTAATAAATTATTTATTTTAATGTTAATGACATATATATGTACATGAAAATTGTAAAATTCACACATACGAACTCGAAATTTTTAGCAATTCAAGATGTTGTGGAATCGTATCGACGAGAGCTTTGCAAAGAACCTGATTTAAGGTGATTTGGAGCTCGTCTCAATTTTTGGTGGAAGGAAAACGTCTGAGTCGGTCAATCGATCGTTTACATTTATTTAGCGACAAACAACCTGTAATGACCCGGATTGGCAGAGGTATTATAATTAATTTATTTAATTTTAAAAATGGTGAACAAAGGATTTAATGGTCGTGGAATTAAATAATGGTGAATATTTAATTAAAATAATAAAATAAATAATATATTTAATTCTGAAATAATCTGAATTGGCTGAAATGGCGATATGGTGTGAACTGGATCATCTGTGATATTAAATTCAGTTTAGAATTGAATTTGAATAACGAATATATTATTTGAACGACAGTTTGAACGTATAATTATATTATAATTAAAATCGAGCTTGAAATGGCGCTGCAGTTCGTAAATTGGCGATTTGAACTTCAACTGAATATACAGGATTCGTTTTAAATCGGATTTCTGTGAAACAAGAAACGTGTGGAGCTGGTGGAGTATATCTTTCTAGTGGAAGAGAAAAATCAGGATTTTTTCGTGTAGATTTTGATGTTCGTCCAAATCAAATTTTAGAAAAGTCGTTGTGGAATTCCTTTATAATTAGTAACGCTTTATTTACGTTATAAAAGGGTTTTCAATATATTTGAATATCGGGTTTGAATTTAGACAAGGTTCTTTTGAGACGTAGTGATAATTTAATTTTTAGAATTTTTCTGTAATTTTTAATTAATTTAATAAGCAACTTTTTATTTGAAGTATTTCGCACCCTGTAATCAACATTTTGAAGTTTCAAAATATGAGTCGAACTACCGATATTATTATATATTTGGGATCGTGACACCGAGCTCATCACAACGGTATATTTATTTCTGTCGTTGGCCGTCCGGATGAGGACAGAACTTCATATAGAAGGGTCAGCAGAATGTCAAAATAAATATCCTAACTTACATATGTATGTAAACTAGGCCAGGTTTCATTTCGTCCTCAACCACATACTTTGTTTTCAAAACGTGGAGCAGAACAAACCATATAACTCAGAAACCATGCATAAAAATACCCTTTTTAAAAAAAAACATTAAAACCTAATTTCCTCAATCCAACTTTCCGCTGCATTTCCTCTTCTCTGGAAAACGAAAATGGATCTTCCAAAAATTCTCTATAATCCAATTTAAATCCATAAATTCCAAAGTAGACATCATTGAATCCCCCTCGAGTTTCTCTTCGATTTTAAGGGAGCATCGTTGGGCTCGGTCTTGTTTTGCTCGCTGGAGTTTTTACAGCGTGGGTTCGGTTTCGTGTTGGGTTGATCGATTGTCGCTTTGGGGATGTTATTAGAGTGATTAGAGATGTCTAGTTGCGATTTGTGGCAGTTTTGGTGAGTTTGGTTTAGAACTATTGCGGTGAGGGCGTGGATAGTTGCTGGAGTTGGAACAAGGTGTATTACGGTGAAATGGGTGGGTTTCAAATAGTATTGAGGAAAGAAAGGGAAGGCGTGTGGGAACAGGGGGTCTTGGAGGTGGAGTCGGGCAAGAGACTGAGAGTGTTCGGTGGTCTTGTTTGAATTAGGGGAGGTGCTGTTTGATTTTTGAAGTTGAAAAAGAAGTGGGGTTTAATTTGTACAGGCAGTTCGAATAATGAGGAGTAAGAAGACGGGAAGAAGGATCTGTATGGAGGTGGGCTCAGGTCTGGCGCAAGGAAGATGGGCCGAAATATTTGTTGGTGAAGCCCGGTTTTTTTTAAACAAATGTAAGTAGAAAGAATAGGAAGGAGGGCTGATCAAAATATACAAAGTTGGTGCGAGAATTTCTAGAGTGAAGGAAACATGTTTCACGTGTACAGGGTAATCAAGAAGAAGAATTAACGCAAGTTTAAGGATAAGAGATTTAGTGAAAATGGTAAATTTAGTTTCTGAAAATCATGCTGAGAATGAGGAGCAGCAACGGATTTTGTTCATCCGAGAAGAAGGAGGCCTAACGCGGAAATGTGTGGGCTGAATGGTTGGGTATTGGGTTGGGTAAGGGGAGGTGAGGCCTAATAACTTAGTTATATAATTTAAACCATTTAAATAAATGTATTTAAATCTTGTAACTTTAATATCTTGAACATGCGTTATCAGAATTGGACGAGACAAGATCCGTTAGGATCGTATGGACGGACACTACGCGATGGAACTGACTAGAAGTCCAACTGAGCTCGTTATAATTTATAGTGAAATAAATTGTCCAATCTGAATCAACGACAATTATCGTTATTAACGATGATAGTACAATGTGAGTAAATCTCACTAACTCTGAACATTTTATAATTTCATGTTATATTTTTAGAACTGTTAAATATTGGTTGATTGATGTGTGTTGACTGTTTGATTGAACTGCTAGTCAGTTAGTTGAATTTCTATATTGATTTTGTTTAACAGAATATATCATATGGAACTGAAAGTGATGTTATCTATATTGTTTAACATCTGTGATGCAGGGAAACAGGTTGGAGGAATCCAACTGGATTCCTCAACATTTATTTTACTGTGATTCATATATTGTGATATATAATATGTTGTCGATTATATGTGTTTGGAAAATTTTGATCGTCGTGATTTGATATGTTGAATACCATAACATACCGAATGTTGATAAAGGAAGATTTTCAAAGTGTATTTTGAAAATGAATTATTTATATAAAATCGATGGATTTTATATAGAAAAGGAAAAGGATTTTTATAAAAGAAATATTTATAAAATCAAAGGATAAGTTAGAATAAAAGGAAATCATTTGTAAAGTGAAGAACCATTACTAAAAGTAAATCTTTATAAATGAATAGTTTATTCGAAAAGGAGTTAATCGATGTTAGTTTAATCGATTTGAGTTAAGTAAAAGCAGTTAATCAATGTTAGTTTAATCGATTTGAGTTAAGTAAAAGAAGTTAATCGATGTTAGTTTAATCGATTAGAGTTAAAGCAAAGAAGTTAATCAATGTTAGTTTAATTGATTAGAGTTAAAGCAAAGAAGTTAATCGATGTTAGTTTAATCGAATAGAGTTAAGTGAAAAGAGTCAATCGAATATAGCTATTCGAGGAGGGTTAAGTAAGGAAGTTAGTAAAAGGAATATAAAGTGAACTTTGCCTATTTCAAAGTTAGAAATGTTGTTCAGTTAAGGTCTGAGAGGTAGTTCTACCCCAACTTGATTGGCTTCGTTTTTAACTAAGGAATAGTTATGGTTCGGCAGTAAAGGAAATGGTTTGAGTTGGCATAGCAATGTTTATTTAAACATCTGTCTAAGTCCAATGAAGAAGCTTTGGAAATGTTTTCCAAATAAGAAACCAGAAATGTTTTATAATAAAGAAAACAAGAAATGGAAATGTTTTCCATTGTTAATAACGTATATTTTCCAAATTTAGAAAATAAGAAATACTGAATATAGGGAAACAGGAGATAAGTAAATTAATGAAATAAAGAGATAAATGTTGAATGATGTTTGATCGATATGAATTTCCATTTGGAAATAATATCGTTTGTTTGTACACCTGTTTTCTTCGATAGTTAGATCACAGACTATCGAAGTTTTTGACCATTTTAACGTTGTTAATATGGAGAGACCGGTTGGATTATTATCCAAAGAACCACTCTGTATTGGCATAAGCATTGCGAGTCATATATGCCAAAGGTAATTGAAGACGGTGTTATGAAAGGGCTATCTTGTTTATAGAATAGTGCCTTCGGTTCATCCTGTTCCTGGATGACTTGTATGGACGGATGTCTGACAGAGTATTTCCAGACGATCACGTATATTGATTTCTCCAACTGTACCAAGAGTGGAAGCGGAGAAGGAAACTTCTTTTAGCTAACGCGTAAGGTATGGTTGAGGAGGTCAATCGGTGATCTGATGGATTTAACGATGTGGCATTCAAAGTGAATCTGGTATTATGATAAAGCGTAGCTTCTAGCCTCATCGTCCGGTAAATGACAGAAATCGGGCAGGCAGCATGGCTAAGTCGGTCGCACCGAAGTAGGGTGTATAATCACCTGATCTAGAGTTTCATTTACTTCTCAAAATCTATTGTTGATGCTGTCCCATTCGGGAAACGGTTGCTGATCCCAACCGTTGGTGATATACATTCGATACACTCAAGCGAAATGAGTGGTCGGTCATGTGTGGCCGGGTTGCAAGATGTTCTTGTTGAACCCAGTGTATTCCTCTCTAGAGGTACACGAGCGAAAGGTGGTTCCATACCTTGTCATAGTTGGAAATCCATTACCCAATACGTGCTTGCGGTTTTGATTGTATACCATATATGTAGAACGTGAGATGAAAGCATTTCTGCTAGATGATTATTATATTGTGGTTGATAGACATTATTATAATATCAAAATGTTTTGATATAAAGCTAATTTGGATTCTCATAAGGGAAAAACCCGTTCCGTTATACGGCGTGGTCTTATGAGATATCGATTACCTGCTTGAACTGTTTTAAACTGTTTTACTCACACCAGTCCCATGACTGACCCGGAGTTTATTTTGTGTTGTTTTCCCTAAACTCTTGGGTGCCTAAATTTGTACGGGCAGTCAAGTAGTTGGGATTTACAGATATACTGGAAGAGCTTGGAGCAGGAGGCTTCAGTATCATATAGCTATAGTTATTTCCGCTGTGTTGTAAGTGCTGTACTTTAATAATGATATGTACATTCAAGTACAGATTTGTATTTCAAAGTTTTGTTATGAAATATATTTATTCGTTCCGCTGTGAGATTCATGTTACTCTGATGTTGTGTTCTTCTTCTTCTTCTATTCCAAGTTTCTATCTTATCTATCCTCACCCTCTAATTTCTTTCACTAATTACCAGGATTTTTCGATGTTTGGTTATCGACATCGTGTTTATGTCGATAACCAAAGTCGCTCAAAATCCCGGGTCATTATAGTTGGTATCAGAGCTTAAGTTAAGAATTACCTTGGCTCTGTGGCGTGACTCGGTAGAGATGGGGTTAGTAATACCCTAGACTGAGATTGAGTGTATATATACGAGTGAGCATATTTGTTATTGATAAAAAAATTTGTTTTATATTGCGGAGATTTATTGGTTGAGTTGTTTATAGGTTCTGGTCGATCAGTTTGATCCACTGTATCGGTAGGGATTTTGTAAACACTCGAATACGATGAACCGTCATGGTATGTTTTGAAAAGAGGGTAAATTAAAATAAGTTTACCTAAGGTATATCTTGATATAGAGAAGATATATGTATCAAAATTATAATATATTGGATATATTGGTTGTTATTATAATCGAGTAAGATTATAAGTAAATGGTTATGTAAATAACCAATCAGAATTCATATAAGTGAAATACGTGAATTCAGATAAGTTAAATCTGAAATTTAAACCAGAAATTGAATTAGAATTCTGGAGAATTGGATAAGTGTTTGTAAATGAATTTGGATTAAATAAGGGAAATTTAAGATCCTGGGAGATTTTAAATTGTTTTACAAGCAGTGTGAATTATATTTTGAATTGAATTTCAAAGTGGAAATGTTTAGAAATGGTTTTATAGTATTGAACTCACTTCGATCGCTGGAAAATAGATTCTGATGATGACAGCTGCATCACCAGTATTCATTTTCGAGTTGTAAGTGACGAATTACTACCAGAGATACTGTTTTTAATTTGTTTTGGGAAAGACAAGTTGTGTTGAATTTCAAAATGGGATTTAAAATATAGAATTTGAATTTTTAAAAAGATTTGAAATATTAACTTGTTTTAAAAGAAATAAAACGAGAAGTTCCTTTATAAACGAAGTTTATAAATAGTTCTTTTATAAACGAAGTTTATAAATGAAGTGAAAAGAATTATCATTGGATAATTCAGAAATAAAAATACAAGCGTGAAATTGAAAGGGAAATCTATTTTCCAAAGGTAGAAATATCGATTTCAAAAGGAATTGAAATCGAGATTTATTTAAAGAATGAATAAAGAAAGTTTGAAAAGGAATTTGAATAAAGGAAGTTCAAACATAGAATTTAAATAAGAAAATTCAAAGGGGATTTGAATATAGAAAATTCAAAGGGGATTTGAATATAGAAATTCAAATGAGATTTGAATAAAGAAGATTTAAATAATGGAAAATTGAATATAGAATTCATATAGAGTAATAATAGGATTTGAATATAGAAATTCAAAGGGAGTTTGAATATATGAAATTCAATGGAAGTGATATAGAATTTGAATATAGAAAATTCAAATGGGGTTTGAATATAGAAATTCAAATGGAATTCAAATATAGAATTTGAATATAGAAAATATAAAGGAAGTCAAATATAGAATTTGAATATATGGAATTTGAATATAGAAATTCAAATGGGATTTATAATATAGAATTTGAATAGGATTTGATATATAGAATTTGAATATAATAGAAGTGATATAAAATTTGAATAGAAATTGAATAGAATTAACTAAGTCGAAGAGGAATTAGTTAAACGAGTTTTGAATTTGAAGTTGAACTTTGAAAGGTGAATTGGATTTGTAAATGGATATTCGAAATCGAATATAGAACTTAAATTTGAAATTTGGATTCAAATTAGTTAATAAGCAAGTTAAAATATATTTGAACATGTCATGTTCAAATATAAAAGTGGAATAGACTAAAGAGTCAATTAACAAATCACTTAACGAACTAAGTTAAAACGATTGGATTAAGTTGGAATGAATTAGAAATGTATGGATATACATGAGACAGGTTTGGAGTATAGTATAGAAGTGAAATAGATAGAATGCTCGACGAAAGGTATGTATTTAATTCATGAGATTTTATGCGCCGTATCGGCAAGCCGCTTGGCTTTCTTTTTTCTTTATGATTGGAAAAGGTATGTGTGGCAGTTTGGGGATTTTCCCGATGCTCCTAGTACAAAGGAGGTTATGGCGAATTTTTCCGGGAATTTAAGGAGTTAGAATATTTTTAAGATAATTTGATAGTTAGAAATCAACGTATCGATATATATATAGAAGTCGATAAGGAAACGAACTTAGAAATAGAATAGTAAAATCAAAAAGGAATACTAAGAATAAAATCTAGTAAGAATAGAAAGAGGAAGCGTATACGTGTTTAAAAGTGAATAAGTTGTTGTATGGTATTGATTATTCGAGTAAGTAGTCATATTTGTTTTGACGTTATAAATGTTATTCAGTCAAGGTCTGAGAGGTAGGTATACCCCAACTTGATTGATTTCATTATTAACAAATAAATAGTAAGATTTCAGGCTCGAAGATCAATGTTGAATAAGAGTTAGTTGAATATAGTATTTGGGTTATCGTAACGAAGTTTTACACAACATCTGTTTTGACCCAAATAAGTGTAAGTATAGAAATAAACGAGTTCGGAAAGAGATAAGTAATTTGAATATTTTCCAATTATAAATAGGATTATAAAGGTTATTGATTTAGAAAATAAAGGGAGGAGATATTCGGAAATGTTTTCCAAATAACATAAAAGGGCCAATATGGTTATTGAAAATATTTGGTTAACAAATATTGATAAAGAAATAGAGAATTGATTTAACTAATGGAATATTAATTAAGGGCTCGGTGACATGTTCAAAAGGAAAATTTGATTTTTGAAAAGAATAAACTGTTTAAAAACTCCCAGGGAAAGACTGCTTGAATTAAAAACAAATTCAACAGAAATTTGTGAAAGCAAATTCAAATTAAAGTAAAGCCAGTAAAGTGGCAGCTGAGATTGAATTAAAATGATATCAAGACAAATTAGATTGTGAGATTCAGATTTGAAGTGTAATGTGATAATCAAGTTAGGAGTTGGGAATCGAGAAGAAACTCGAGTTGAGATTATATTTGGCTCGGATATAAGCGAATGGTTGTGTGGTGGATAAAAGCAAATTGGAATTTGATTGGGATGACCCTTGTATCCACTGAATTGATAACATGTGGAAAGGATATAATGATATGCCGACAAAAAGGTACAAGTTTATATTTCTATTGGATATAAGATTTATGAGCCGAATTGGCAAGCCGCTTGGCTGTTTGATTTTCTTTTGGGTTGGAGATGGCCCAGAGAAGCGAGTTGGAGTTTGACCGATTGACCAGTACAAAGGAGGTGCTGGCGAATTTTTTTCGAAGAGTTAAGGTGTTAGAAAATTTTCAGGATTTTTGAAGATTTTCGTTGATAAGAATTAATTAATAATTTAATTGAAATTAAATGAGTTCAATTAAAACTGAAGTTAAGAAGTGAACGAATATGTTCTGACCAGTCGATAGGGTCGTTCTCTACCTTAGCAATTTCGAGGACGAAATTATTTTAAGTGGGGAAGATTGTAATGACACGCATTGGCAAAGGTATTATAATTAATTTATTTAATTTTAAAAATGGTGATTAAAGGATTTAATGGTCGTGGAATTAAATAATGGTGAATATTTAATTAAAATAATAAATTAAATAATATATTTAATTCTGAAATAATCTGAATTGGCTGAAATGGCGATATGGTGTGAACTGGATCATCTGTGATATTAAATTCAGTTTAGAATTGAATTTGAATAACGAATATATTATTTGAACGACAGTTTGAACGTATAATTATATTATAATTAAAATCAAGCTTGAAATGGCGCTGTAGTTCGTAAATTGGCGATTTGAACTTCAACTGAATATACAGGATTCGTTTTAAATCGGATTTCTTTGAAACAAGAAACGTGTGGAGCTGGTGGAGTATATCTTTCTAGTGGAAGAGAAAAATCAGGATTTCGTCGTGTAGATTTTGATGTGCGTCCAAATCAAATTTTAGAAAAGTCGCTGTGGAATTCCTTTATAATTAGTAACGCTTTATTTACGTTATAAAAGGGTTTTCAATATATTTGAATATCGGGTTTGAATTTAGACAAGGTTCTTTTGAGACATAGTGATAATTTAATTTTTAAAATTTTTCTGTAATTTTTAATTAATTTAATAAGCAACTTTTTATTTGAAGTATTTCGCACCCTATAATCAACATTTTGAAGTTTCAAAATATAAGTCGAACTACCGATATTATTATATATTTGGGATCGTGACACCGAGCTCATCACAACGGTATATTTATTTCTGTCGTTGGCCGTCTGGATGAGGACAGAACTTCATATAGAAAGGTCAGCAGAATGTCAAAATAAATATCCTAACTTACATATGAATGTAAACTAGGCCACGTTTCATTTCGTCCTCAACCACATACTTTGTTTTCAAAACGTGGAGCAGAACAAACCATATAACTCTGAAACCATGCATATAAATACCCTTTTTAAAAAAAACATTAAAACCTAATTTCCTCAATCCAACTTTACGCCGCATTTCCTCTTCTCTGGAAAACGAAAATGGATCTTCCAAAAATTCTCTATAATCCAATTTAAATCCATAAATTCCAAAGTAGACATCATTGAATCCCCCTCGAGTTTCTCTTTGATTTTAAGGGAGCATCGTTGGGCTAGGTCTTGTTTTGCTCGCTGGAGTTTTTACAGCGTGGGTTCGGTTTCGTGTTGGGTTGATCGATTGTCGCTTTGGGGATGTTATTAGAGTGATTAGCGATGTCTAGTAGCGATTTGTGGCAGCTTTGGTGAGTTCGGTTTCGAACTATTGCGGTGAGGGCGTGGATAGTTGCTGGAGCTGGAACAAGGTGTATTACGGTGAAATGGGTGGGTTTCAAATAGTATTGAGGAAAGAAAGGGAAGGCATGTGGGAACAGGGGGTCTTGGAGGTGGAGTCGGGCAAGAGACTGAGAGTGTTCGGTGGTCTTGTTTGAATTAGGGGAGGTGCTGTTTGATTTTTGAAGTTGAAAAAGAAGTGGGGTTTAATTTGTACAGGCAGTTCGAATAATGAGGAGTAAGAAGACGGGAAGAAGGATCTGTATGGAGGTGGGCTCAGGTCTGGCGCAAGGAAGATGGGCCGAAATATTTGTTGGTGAAGCCCGTTTTTTTTAAATAAATGTAAGTAGAAAGAAAAGGAAGGAGGGCTGATCAAAATATACAAAGTTGGTGCGAGAATTTCTAGAGTGAAGGAAACATGTTTCACGTGTACAGGGTAATCGAGAAGAAGAATTAACGCAGGTTTAAGGATAAGAGATTTAGTGAAAATGGTAAATTTAGTTTCTGAAAATCATGCATAGAATGAGGAGCAGCAACGGATTTTCTTCATCCGAGAAGAAAGAGGCCTAACGCGGAAATGTGTGGGCTGAATGGTTGGGTATTGGGTTGGGTAAGGGGAGGTGAGGCCCAATAACTTAGTTTTATAATTTAAACCATTTAAATAAATGTATTTAAATCTTGTAACTTTAATATCTTGAACATGCGTTATCAGAATTGGACGAGACAAGATCCGTTGGGATCGTATGGACGGACACTACGCGATGGAACTGACTAGATGTCCATCTGAGCTTGTTACAATTTAGAGTGAAATAAATTGTCCAATCTGAATCAACGACAATTATCGTTATTAACGATGATAGTACAATGTGAGTAAATCTCACTAACTCTGAACAATTTATAATTTCATGTTATATTTTTAGAACTGTTAAATATTGGTTGATTGATGTGTGTTGACTGTTTGATTGAACTGCTAGTCAGTTAGTTGAATTTCTATATTGATTCTGTTTAACAGAATATATCATATGGAACTGAAAGTGATGTTATCTATATTGTTTAACATCTGTGATGCAGGGAAACAGGTTGGAGGAATCCAACTGGATTCCTCAACATTTATTTTACTGTGATTCATATATTGTGAAATATAATCTGTTGTCGATTATATGTGTTTGGACGATTTTGATCATCGTGATTTGATATGTTGAATACCATAACATACCGAATGTTGATAAAGGAAGATTTTCAAAGTGTATTTTGAAAATGAATTATTTATATAAAATCGATGGATTTTATATAGAAAAGGATTTTTATAAAAGAAATATTTATAAAATCAAAGGATAAGTTAGAATAAAAGGAAATCATTTGTAAGGTGAAGAACCGTTAGTAAAAGTAAATCTTTATAAATGAATAGTTTATTCGAAAAGGAGTTAATCGATGTTAGTTTAATCGATTTGAGTTAAGTAAAAGGAGTTAATCAATGTTAGTTTAATCGATTTGAGTTAAGTAAAAGAAGTTAATCGATGTTAGTTTAATCGATTAGAGTTAAAGCAAAGAAGTTAATCGATGTTATTTTAATTGATTAGAGTTAAAGCAAAGAAGTTAATCGATGTTAGTTTAATCGAATAGAGTTAAGTGAAAAGAGTCAATCGAATATAGCTATTCGAGGAGGGTTAAGTAAGGAAGTTAGTAAAAGGAATATAAAGTGAACTTTGCCTATTTCAAAGTTAGAAATGTTGTTCAGTTAAGGTCTGAGAGGTAGTTCTACCCCAACTTGATTGGCTTCGTTTTTAACTAAGGAATAGTTAAGGTTCGGCAGTAAAGGAAATGGTTTGAGTTGGTATAGCAATGTTTATTTAAACATCTGTCTAAGTCCAATGAAGAAGCTTTGGAAATGTTTTCCAAATAAGAAACCAGAAATATTTTCTAATAAAGAAAACAAGAAATGGAAATGTTTTCCATTGTTAATAACGTATATTTTCCAAATTTAAAAAATAAGAAATACTGAATATAGGGAAACAGGAGATAAGTAAATTAATGAAATAAAGAGATAAATGTTGAATGATGTTTGATCGATATGAATTTCCATTTGGAAATAATATCGTTTGTTTGCACACCTGTTTTCTTCGATAGTTAGATCATAGACTATCGAAGTTTTGACCATTTTAACGTTGTTAATATGGAGAGACCGGTTGGATTATTATCCCAAGAACCACTCTGTATTGGCATAAGCGTTGCGAATCATATATGCCAAAGATAATTGAAGACGGTGTTATGCAAGGGCTATCCTGTTTACAGAATAGTGCCTTCGGTTCATCCTGTTCCTGGATGACTTGTATGAACGGATGTCTGACAGAGTATTTCCAGACGATCACGTATATTGATTTCTCCAACTGTACCAAGAGTGGAAGCGGAGAAGGAAACTTCTTTTAGCTAACGCGTAAGGTATGGTTGAGGACGTCAATCGGTGATCTGATGGATTTAATGATGTGGCATTCAAAGTGAATCTGGTATGATGATAAAGCGTAGCTTCTAGCCTCATCATCCGGTAAATGACAGAAATCGGGCAAGCAACATGGCTAAGTCGGTCGCACCGAAGTAGGGTGTATAATCACCTGATCTAGAGTTTCATTTACTTCTCAAAATCTATTGTTGATGCTGTCCCATTCGGGAAACGGTTGCTGATCCCAACCGTTGGTGATATACATTCGATACACTCAAGCGAAATGAGTGGTCGGTCATGTGTGGCCGGGTTGCAAGATGTTCTTGTTGAACCCAGTGTATTCCTCTCTAGAGGTACACGAGCAAAAGGTGGTTCCATACCTTGTCATAGTTGGAAATCCATTACCCAATACGTGCTTGCGGTTTTGATTGTATACCATATATGTAGAACGTGAGATGAAAGCGTTTCTGCTAGATGATTATTATATTGTGGTTGATAGACATTATTATAATATCAAAATGTTTTGATGTAAAGCTAATTTGGATTCTCATAAGGGAAAAGCCCGTTCTGTTATACGGCGTGGTCTTATGAGATATCGATTACCTGCTTGAACTGTTTTAAACTGTTTTACTCACACCGGTCCCATGACTGACCCGGAGTTTATTTTGTGTTGTTTTCCCTAAACTCTTGGGTGCCTAAATTTGTACGGGCAGTCAAGTAGTCGGGATTTACAGATATACTGGAAGAGCTTGGAGCAGGAGGCTTCAGGATCATATAGCTATAGTTATTTCCGCTGTGTTGTAAGTGTTGTACTTTAATAATGATATGTATATTCAAGTACAGATTTGTATTTCAAAGTTATGTTATGAAATATATTTATTCGTTCCACTGTGAGATTCATGTTACTCTGATGTTGTGTTCTTCTTCTTCTATTCTAAGTTTCTATCTTATCTATCCTCACCCTCTAATTTCTTTCACTAATTACCAGGATTTTTCGATGTTTTGGTTATCGACATCGTGTTTATGTCGATAACCAAAGTCGCTCAAAATCCGGGTCATTACACAACCAATGTGAGAACTCTCTCACTCAATTATCTCATTATATTATTGATTATAACTGAATATATATTGATTTATTATGTTAATTTTATCTTTTTAATTACCATAAATTGTTATACGGTGCATGGCAGCTCACATCACAATAGTCTGCAAACCCGATGGGTGAATTGTTGATTGTCTGTGTTATGATTCGAATGTGATTTTGAAATAATTAACGTGTTAAAAACAATGTAAGATTATTTGTGGTAGTTGAAATTGGATATAAATACCCATTTATAATTTACACTATGAATTAATTATCAATTACTTTAGTATAATTGATTGGACTGAAAGACAATTTTGAATTGAATAAATAATTTATTAATTGATTATTTATTGGTTGAAAACCCCACACGGGAATTCGGATAATATTTGATTTACACTTATCCCAAGTGTTTAGATTTGATGTTAATCGATTGATTTACAAACCGATAATAGCGTTAAATATTTTATTTAAGGCTTATATGGATGTAAATGCGCACTGAATGTTAATTGGATGCTTGATAGTTGTTATAACTATTGTTTGATGCATATGATGAATAAAGTCCATATAAATTAATTTATATGGATATTGGATTCCAATCTGGAATAAAAAAGAATATTTTAATAATATAATATTCAATGAAAATTGAAATTTGATTTAGATGTCCAATTTTGGGTGGTTGAAAAATATATAAAAATATCGATGAAGATTCTTAACTATAAGGAATGGCTTTGAAATAAAAATGAAATTAAAATTGACTATACATTGAAATATGCAATTTTAATATAAACGACTGAAACGGGCTTTTTATATATTTGATACAATTTAAAAGAATGGTTTTGAAGCGCTTCGATTTATATTTAAAATTTGTAAATTGGTTCGGCTTAAATAGAACGCGTCGCGCAGTGACAGTTGACGGGAGCTCCGACCGTCTGATTCTCCCGAAACTAGAATCGTTGGAACCATAATGAAACGAGCTTTATATTAAAATGAGAATTTTTGAAATCCAGTAGTTTTATTTTTGTTTAAGTCCAAATTTGTTTTGAAAATGTCGCAATGGATGCAGTTTGGTGGCCGATATTGGAAACCAACTGTAAGGGCCTTAATAAAATTATTAAAAATATAAATAAATTGTGTAAAATCATAATAAATGGTTTGGAAAGATTTTGGATGAAATATTCCAAGTTTTGGAAAGATAAAAGATATTTTATCTGAATGAACTAATTAACAACTAAAGGAGTAATCCAATGTTTTTAAATTAATAAATTGGATTTGTAAATGGTTTTAATATAACCAAAGATTTTTAACATACAAATTGGAATGAACTTGATGGAAATAATATACGGATATTTCAATTTTGGATTCAGTAATTATATGGATATCATTGAGAAATTAGGAAGATATTGATATTGTTATTTCAAAACGATATCTGCTGGTTTCAAAATTTGGTATTGAATGTAAATCGACATGATTTCCATTTAAGATTTTATATCTAATATCATAGTTGATTTGGTTTGTTGTGAATATTATCTTAAAGAATACTATTCTTAAACCTAATGGTAAAAAAACCTTTGAAATAAGATTTAATGAAGTATTCTAATTTATTCAATTAAATTGTAATTGAATGGCGATTAATAATAATCGAAATGAGTTTTTGTTAAGAAAGGCCTTTACTACTTATAGAATTTAAAAAGGCTTCGCCATTATTTCATTTATAGTATTAACCTGAAATGGAAATTTATATCGATTATAAAGTATCCAGATTTTCATGAATATCCCATATTAGTGGAAGATGATTCTGGGTTTATCGTGAACGGTGTTTCAAAATGACATTTGTTTTATAAACCAGTTAAAAACGAGATTAATTTCTGAAAATTGAATAATCATTTTGTTATGATTTTTAATGTAAAAAGATATTATCAAATCTTTTGAAATGATCTCCGAGGAATCGATTAAACTATAAGTTTAAAAGAAATTATCTTTGGTAAAATTAATGCGACCCTTCCCCAAATGAATAAGAATATTTGAATAAAAGAATATTCTGGATTGGAATGAGATGTGTGTTATCTTTGTGTATTTATCACGAGATTATAAAGATGCGCTAATTATTTGGAAAGACCGGGTATAACCCATTCTGAACAACTGTTACGACGATTAAAAGTTGAAGAATGAAGACGGTGGTTGAAGACCCGAGATCTTCACACCATTTGGGTTATTGCTGATGTCTCACTTGGAAAGTACACCCAAGAGGAGGATATAAGTGGTGATCGTCCTGACGAACTTGGAGATCGACCGAATATGTGAGAATCTCTCTCCTTTATTAGACATATGGGATGAGGAATAAGGTGCCTCCAGTTTCGTTTAGGCCTAGAACGAACTTGCAAATGGATTATGTTTCTGACACTGTACTTTGTACTGTATTAATTTATCTCCACTAAATATATATCTTTTTGGTGGCGAGAAATGATTCTCTTTGCTTAACATCCTTCTCTGATACATACAAGCTCAGAGGTTATATATCTGTAGATATTAGTTGTACAGTATGAATTGACAATGTAGCATGCTGAGATGCAATGACCAAGGCTTTCGTTGAAAAGCAGGGCCTTGAGGATGATGATCAAAGCATGCCTTTAATATATCGTAGCTTTGTGTATAACGTAAATTCGCAAACTTCACACCACGATATGAGTCAAAAACAGAATGAGGGACAGTAGGAAGGACATGCATTTCCTTCTAGCTATAGGTGATGTCATAGTATGCACCCTAGACACTTTACTAATTTGGATGATGGATAGCGAGGGCTCTCAAATATAAAGCTGAAAAACGCTCGTATGGACAGGTCCAATAGGACAGGGAAATGTATTGTTCAGGAATAACCAATCCACAAAAGTAAGTGTGGACCAGCCCTGGCGCTCCTAAGGGTTACCTATGGTGTGATCATGGACATCTTGTTAGAGGTGATCTGAATTCGGTGAGGAAGATCCCTTGCCTCGACTCAAAGATGGAATCCTATTTCCAATACTTGATTTTTACGGTTTAGTTGTAAACCAATATGGCGACATAATATATGGTATCTATGTCGTCTACCATTGGTACGTTTATATTTGAAGTTGTCTTATACACTATGCACTTATTATAATATAAAAAATATTTGTTTTAAGACGTACTAAGCATATTTGGCTATTATGAGGTAAAACTCTATCCTCCGGCTTGCTTGCATTGTGTGATGGAACCTGATTCTTATAATAGCTTCATTTTTCCAAAAAGCGTTGCGTTGTTTATTAATTGTTTTATTTCAAGGTATTCATGGGAGTAAACCTATTCTGTGATATATGGCATGGCCCCGTGATTTAGCCTATTTTAAAGTAAAGTTATATAACTGTTTTAAGTTCTCACACCAGGCTCATGACTGACCTGGAGTTCATTGTTTTCTCCTAAACTCTGGGTGCCCATATTTTCCACAAGGACAGTTGGTAGTTTTTGGTTTGTAGATCTTTTTTACGGGATTCTGGATTACGGCTGGGGCTATACTCTTGAAAGCTTTGTATCTGTGTATTATCTTCAACTGTGTTTGTTGATATTTTTCCACTACATTGTAATTATATTGTATATATATAACATTTCCACTGTTATGTAATTTATTTTATTCTCTGATGATTGTATTTCAGTTTTATATTTATTTTCCGCACTCTGTTATTCTTGTACTATGATGTAAATTGTTGTAATAGCAATAAAATGTTCTATTGTTTTGTGTTTCGATGCGTTGTGTTCTCAAACAGTCTGCCTTCTCATTCGGTCTGGGCTGGCCGGGGAGTTCGGGTAGCTACATTACCCATTATTCACCTTGATTTTATATGACCATTGTTTGTGTTGATTAATTCTAACCATTACCCTAGAGGTAACGGGCATCGAATAAAACTGGGACTAATCATTAAAATGAATTAAGAGCGTAGATTGATATGATAAATACGTATGACCTTGATTTGTATTGAAATGATATATATCCTTTCCCAAAATAATAAAATTTAATTTTAGGTATCACTTGGCCATAGGATTGAAAATTATATATGAACAACGATTGGTTTAATAAACTTTATTTAAACTTTGATTTTCCAAATATTGTTTTAAATGCATTATAAATGAGATTTTAGAAATTGATTTCCTTTGAAATTGAACTTTAAATTTTGGAATTTAGAGTTAAATGAAATTATTTAATGTTGTAAATCAAAGATAAAGATTTGTAATTTAACATGAATTGAACCTATTGAAATTGATTTATTTAAAAATCTAAACAAATTTCCATCTTTAAAATTTACTTTAAATTAACCCGATTTAAAGTATTATTTGATTTGTGAACTCTAGATAGAACTGAAGGTCATTTACTTAACCAACTCAGCCTTCGTTTGACTCAAGCTCTTCAACTTTTCAATTTCTATGAACTTTCCAATTTCTCGAAATTTGGCTAACGCCTTATATTTCCCAAAAAATCGCCATAACCTCTTTTGTAAATCAAAAAGCGAAGCGGCTTGCCAATCGGCTCATAAAATCATCAAACCCAATCAATATAGTAAATATGTATCTTCTTGTCGCGCATACAATTTTATTCCTCTTCTTAGCTTTCGTGCAACAAACTGTTCACACACACACACACATATATGTATATGTATATCCAATTCCAACTAAATTCCAATTTAGTTTATCGTTAAATTTAATTTGATTTGGCATAATTTTACCCTTCATTCTTTTATTGGTTTTATTACCCTAATATTTTTATTAATTAAACTAATAGTCACACATCACAACAACCAACAATCAGTTAGTTGATTAGCTTTTCAAATATATAACTCTTATATACTTAAAATCATATTTTCAATGCTGAATCACAATCAATAAATTCTAACTAAGTTTTTGGTTCTCACACCAGTCAATTGGAATCATATAGACATCCCAGTTTCAAAACTCGATCATAAACACTGATGATGCTAGCAATCATCAAAATCATCTTTGGGTGACTAGAGTGTGATATCTATCCAGCATATTTGAGACCTCGTATACACATTTGCAAGGTGTAAATGCAAAATCTTCTTATACTCGATAGTCCAAACCAATATAAAAATGCTCAAATACATGTAATAAAATATAATTTTCAAAACTGAATTCGTTTTTATAAATAAAACTCTTCAAACTCATTATTGGATGCTACTGATCTCATATCTAACGAGCTACTCTTATAGGATTTTACTAATCCTATCTCTGATGAATTCATTCGTAAATTTCTAACGTGTCTTGTTCTCTGAGCTTTGTAAACCAAAGCTCTGATACTAAGCTATCACAACCTGAAATCATCGGCTAGCCTAGACCAAACGAGAACGCGGATTGTTTGAGAATACGATGCATCAGAACACAGAACAATAGAATTTTGCATTGCAATTACACAACTTACATCATAGTACAAGAATATTGGAGTGGGAATAAATAATATATAGAGCGGAAATAGAATTATCTGAGAATAAAATACATAGCAGCGGAAATAAAAATGTATAAATTCAGTGCACAGCGGAAATATATCAACTAACACAACTGAAAGAAATACACAGATACAAAGCTTTCTGAATATATCTCCAGCTGTAAACCAGGATCCTGTTAAATAGAAATCTGCAAAACAAAAACTACTAGCTGCTCGTGTGGAAAATATGCGCACCCAGAGTTTAGGCGAAAACAATAAACTCCAGGACAGTCATGAGATTGGTATGAGAAACTCTAACAATTATAAATAACTTATATAAAATAAGGCATATCACAGGAACACGTCGTATAACACGGAACGAGTTTACTCCACTAGATTGCAAATGCACAAACAACTACCATAACTAATAAATATAAGGATCTACAATGCATTAGACAACATGCAATTCCTCAATTTGCCCATTTAGGCTAAATTTCCAAACTTAGATTTCAAAATTCAGTTCACTTTACCGAAATCATTACTTTGGACTTTATTTCCCGATTTCCCATTTCAAATCATTTGAAATGTATATCAAGCTTTTATATCAAAGTAGATTTCACTTTGGGATTTCAAACCAAAATCTTTGGAAATATAAATTAGAAAATATCACAATGCATACAAAAAGTATGCAACCAAACATCAGGAGGTTTTTTCCGTCAACAATGCAAAGGACACGTACCTTCTCTTTCAATATATATATATATATATATATATATATATAGCACCCTATAGAAATAGGCGTGCACGGACCACTGAAAAATTCTTAATGTACTGGGTCCTACCTATACGTTTAGCCCTTATGGTTACCCGAATCTTTAGCCACATACTAAATCATTTTATATCCCGAAGTTGAAATATCATTAACACCGATAATCACAATTATAATCAAATCAATATAGATTTCCATTTCCGAATCATTTCGACACCACCGGGTTTAACCCTTGAAATCTTTTTTGTTTTATAAATTTTTTTTATAAAATATTCCCTATCCAAAATCGGGAATATGCTTTTCTTTTCACTTAAGAAAATCTCGTTTCAAAATCATTCATTGAATTTGAAATGAACTAAACAACATCTCTAAACACCTCATGCTCAAATCGTGAAATTAATCACTAGGTGTTAGCATACAAATATTTCTACCTTACACAATGCTAAATGTAAAAGCATATTTCACTAATAAACTGGTCGAGCACAATCCAAACAATCAATTAATCAACAATAATGAATATCAAAAACTAAGTATCTTTGATTCTAACACATCTTATGTTTTGGTAAATTAATTACCATTTTTCATTCCAAATCTAATTAAAGATTTATTGAAACTCTTCTTCGTTTTAACTCTAAAATTCATTACTTAATGATTATTCAATTCAAGAAAATTAATCATGTCTTACATCAATTCTGAAATCCAATTTGATATCAAATACAAGACTCTGAATAGAAATTGTATCGACTTATATTCAATATCAAACTCTGTAACAAATAGATAACGTATTGGGAATAACGATATCGATATCTTCCAAATTCCACAAAACAACATTTGTACAATCACGAAATCCAATATTAAAATATCCGAAGATTATTTCCATTCAAATCCTTTCCAATGTATATGTTGGAAAACTTTGGTTTAATTAAACCCATTTCAATCCAATAGATTATCTAAAACGTTGGATCATGTAACAGCCCACATTTTACTTATCGGAAGATCATAAAATATTTTTATTCTATTCCCTGAGGGTTGGATCATTCTCATCTTTTGATATGTTTCTTATGGGTATATGAGACATGTCCATAATTTTTACCAATTTTGTTTGTGACCATTTTTCCCCTGTCAGTCTTGTACAGGGAATCACTTTTGACTCAGGTCGAATCAGAGGGTGAGACCTGTGCCATTGGAAATGAATTGATGGTTGCCTTTCCGTTGAATGGTTAAAATTTGGCTAAACGATCTGAGAGGAATTGTTGTTTTAAGGTTTTGTAGTTGGTTGTTCAGGTTTGAAGAGCCACAATGGGCTGATTTGGGAAGGTCCATTAGTGGGCTACTGGAAGGGTATAAATAGGGGTAAGGGAAATAGGAAATGGTTTTGGTCTTTCATTCTCCCATTTTGGTACCCTGTGTTCGTCCTTTCTCTAACACCTTTTCACCATTAAAAATCATAATCCAAGGAGGAAAATTGAAGATCTATACCATTGGAGGCAAGACCTACATCAATTGAGGCAAGGATTCATCAGATCAAGGTGTTTGGTGCAAGGTGCTTGCTATCCGGTTTCATATTTTTATCATTTTAGCTTGTTTTGGAGAATCAGTGAGTGATTTACATCTCTTACATGGATGCAATTAAGTGTATGAATGTTAGATCATGTTTTTCATTATATTTAAGCATTTTATCAAAGATTTATACCTTTATGAGACCATTTTCACATGAATCACCCTATGACCTATATTAGCAAGTTTAATTGGTAATTTCAGTGCTATTTCATGTGTATATGCAAGTTAGATCTATAGTTTTGTTTATATTGACATGTATGATGATTTTGGTGGATTTTACGTGATTATTAGTGAAATGGTCAAATTGGTGATGTTATTGATTTCATATCATGCTTGCGGTAGTATTAAATGAACTGGTTGAGTTAGTTTCGTTGAACGAATCATTTTGGCGAAGTTTTGGTTGAAATTGGAGTTGCATTGGAGGACGCAAGTTTTTGATCGAACATGGTGGGTCGGTCGGTCCATGGAAAGATTTCTTGGAGGAAAAGAAACAGGCTTGGTCGGTCAAACATGCATGGTCTAGCACAGTGGGTCAGTTATGCAAGGAGCGTCGAGCATGAACGGGTCGGTCTGAAGCACGGGTCGGTCTGGATGTGTATGAGGTTGGGGTCGGTTGTGCACCCATAATCTGGTCGGTCATGTTTTGGGTCGAGCAAGCATATAGGGTTGAGCATGGACCTGGTCGAGCCGCTCTGGGTCGAGCAAAATGGTTAGGTAGGTCTCTGTTGTATGGGTCAGTCATGAACCTGAATGAAGGGTCGGTCGTACACCCAGGTAAGGGGTCAGTCGAACATGGTCAGGGATCGGTCATAAGGTCATTTTCTGAAAATTGATATTTTCGGATGTGACTCGGATTTGAAGAAAAGGGCTTGAAAAAAATATTTCTCGGGGGTAACCCCCCGAACCATACTCGAGCAGCAGCGCAGTGGTGTAACTTGGTTCGATGATGATGTGAATTCGAGGTAAATTCAAGTTGAAAGGTTCAAAGCGTTGAAAGGTGTTCATTGATCGGTGTAGAATAGTGAATGAGGTGACAACTCAAAGGTCGTGAGTTGGTGCATAATGGTTGCTCGATAAGATCGCTCGGACTATGTCATCAAGTTGGATGACTAGAGATGAGAAGGCTGAGAGATTATTGTTGTCGTAAGTTCTAGCAGGCTCAAAGTAGGGGTGCGATGGGGTCACTCAAAAGACCGGTTGTAGATCGAGTACCCTGGGTATCGTAGAAAGGCCTAGTTGTCAAGGTTGGAGATACATACGTATCGTTGAAAGGCGTATGAAGTTTAGGCTAGAACTGGGGTTACCATTAGCCCTTTACATATGTCAAGGTTGGCCGTCATACGATTAACAATGGTTTCAAAGCAGGATTGGCGGTGATAACCAGAGTCAGTCTTAGATGATTGGTTGTTCTGTTTGTACCATCCCATTTAGATTGTCCAACATCGAAGGAGATGTTTCTTGAGTGCATGTCTGATATTAGTTTAGGCCTCTGGAGCTTGTGCTTGAGGGATGTTAAATCCGACTAAGAAGGTTTACATGAGATACATATAACCTGGATGTTATGAATGCTTTCCATGGTTGAATGAATGTTCTGGTTTCCAGGGATGAATGGTTGAATTGTTTGTTGTAAAGGCTATCACTTTCCGATGTGGGAAAGATAGGGTTGAGTTCTTCTCTAGTGTAGTGTAACACCCTACATTTTTAAATCAAAATGATATAATAAGAGTAACTTAATTAAATATTCAGAATTAAGTAAAACAGACTGCGCCATTGCGTCTGTCTCGAAATTCTGGTCAAGATAGACACCTAGTTTGCGTAAAATGGTCATCGTATGAAGAAGTTACAAAGGTTTTAAGTTTGTATGCACGTAGGAAGAGTGTGTGTGTGTGTATATATATATATATATATATATATATATATATATATATATATATTAGGATCAGAAATTCAAAAATCGGTTGAAAATTCGAATTTTGGGAAGGAGGCAGATTTCCCGCCCAAGGGTGTTGACCCCAAGGTCGACCCCCCCTGTCAAATCTGAGGCAGAATACATTTTTCTGAATGTGGACACCTTTCTTGACCAAATTCGTTGATTCTAGGCTATAAATAGGACCCTAGACCCATTTTTTTTATTCATCTACTTCAATGGCGATGACAAGGTGCTACTCCAACGTAGTTTAATCTTGCCTTTTTCTTCTTCAACAATCGAAAGTTAGACTGATTTAGAGATCTGTAATTCGACCTCTGCAATTACTTTTCTAGATCCAATAAAAGTAAGGCAATTTCTAAATCCGGTCGATTCAATTTTCCTCCCTTTTCTTTTTTCTATTTTAGTAAAAATAGTCAATCCATGGTTGTTAGGTTTTGAATCCTATTAGGGGAAAACCATGGAAGATTAGATCTGGATCAGATCTAGGATTTGGAAAGCTTACGAGGTGAGTGGGTTTAAGCTATAGCATTTTAGATAATAATATGTTATCGTTCAGCATTCCCCATTTTGTATAATTGAATTTGTCAGAATGATTAAGAATTATTGTTATAACAAGTTGAGGTGTTAATATGAATAATTCATTTGTTGAATCAGTTAAAGTGTTGGAATGATTACATGTTGAAAAAAAAACTTGTTAGAATATGGGTAATGACTACTGTTGTTATAACCACATGATTCACTTGTGGTATACTATTGAGTAAATGACATGCTAAACTTGTTGGATTTGAATAATTACCCGATTAAATGTTTATATGTCAAAATAGAATTAAACACATGTTAAAAAGGACATGCGATAAAATATAGGCATAATTTAGCGACATGTAAATTGGATTATAGTAAACATATGAAAAGGACAATATGCCTAAAGATTTACATGAAGTAGGAATAATTGTTAAAGAACGAACATGCCTAGATTCACAGTAATTTGACACTGTAATGCTCTTAGATACGAGGTTAGATCACCATTCACAAATGGTAAATCTAATGAGAGGGGTCTAAGTGCATAATTAAAACATGCAATGGTACTAAGACACGAGGTTAAGTCAACTTGTGGTAGAAGTCTGCCAGGAACCGCTCGGTAAATCCAGCGTCCACAAGTGTTGGCTTAATGTGAGAGGTCTAGTGCATATATATATATATATAAACACACACATGTATATATATATATAACGAGATATGAATAAATGGAAATGATGGTAATTAAATGTCTAATTCAGAAAAAAAGAAAGGAAGGGATGAAATGGCCTAAGTTAGTGTGATGCGAAGGAAAAGTGATGTATTTCCCTAAATGATCTATTTTTGAGAACGTGGTTGCAAGTAAGCCACATTGAATAAAGTAAGAAAAAAGGAAATAAATTACTTGCCACCACGGATTTCGATGGGAATACGTTATGAAAATAAATCATTGTTCATTCTATACCTCAAACTGATAAGGTGCATGAAGTGTTTTCCTTAATTAAAATAAGGAACATAGATTACTGTGAATGAGGAATAATGGGTTACAACAATAGATGGTTTAAACGGGGAATGATAATAACCGATTATAAATAAATAACATTAATGAAAATGGTGTATAATAGATAGACTTGTCCTAGGGACAAGTGAAGATTATAACTTAGGTTATAATAAACTAGTAAGGAAATGGGATAACTGGTGAAATGAGAAAAGGGGAACTTAATTGTAAATTAAGTAATCGGTAAACGGGGAAAGCCGGAATCCAGTTGAGAAAAGGGGGAAAATATTTGAAATATAAGAAGTTGTACTTAATTATAAATTAAGTAATCTATAAACTTGGAAGTTTGAAACCCGCTGATAAGAATAACATGTTTGGACTTGTCCTAGGGACAAGAGGAAATTATAACATAAGGTTATAATAAATGGGTGAGAAAATTATTAATGGGCCTTAGTTAAGAGAACTAAGTTAATAAGTAAACAATGATAAGTTGTAGTAATGGTGTAAAATGGAATTATCATTAAATGAGAAAGAATGAGGAAAACTTATGAAATAAGTTATATTCAATCATAAATAATGACTGACAAGTTAACCAGAAAACATGTGGGTTGAGATATACTTAATTACATATTAAGTAGAACATGTAATTGTAATGATGAAATCAAGCAAGAATATAAAAGAGATTGTGGATTACAAACATTGGGCCAAATCTAGAGAATAACATGTTGTGGGCTTAGTAATGAATTTAAATGGGTTAAGTTATATAACTGGAATTAATAAGCAAGAGGAACTTGGTAACTTGATTAAGAATTCAATATGAATGAGAATAACCAAGTTAAATGGAAACCTAATAAGGTAACACAAGTGCTTAAAAGAATGTTTAGACATAGGGTCTTACAACATATTAAAGTGAAGTGCATGGACCAGTCCGCACGTTTGAGTGTGAATAACCCAACGGGGTAGATCATCGTGGTGATATAAGGCACGAGGGGGGCATACATTTATCTGATTATTCTGTCGGCTCCGAAAGACTAGAAGGGTAAGCACGCTACTTCATGAGATACGTAAGGTGCTCCTAGTAGCCCTTTGTGTGGTGGCAGATGTTTAGGCTGTGCTCGTAACTACTAGGTGGGTGGGCCTTGACTGCAAAAGTAGCTACGTAGTCAGAATGCTGTGACGTGGTTACACCAGGGAGATCCGACGGTTTCCTCAACAAGGAGGCAAAGGGTCACAACCTACTAGAATAGTATACCGCCGAATACCCGTCAATGGAAGCCAATGGAATGCGAAAAAACTAGAGCTAAAACCAATAGACCATTCACCTTTCACTATCTGGGTACGGTGGTTGAGGGAAGATGCCAAATGGATGTTTAGATTGTTTTTTTAGGGGCAGTCGTTTAGCTCTTGTAGTCTTTATCAGTTGAGGGAAGGGCCGAGGTGGGACTATAGCCACTGTGATAAATAGACCCTAGGAATATCTGCATATAGAGTCTCTTATAGACATGCCTGTATATATATATGGAAAAGCTCACGAACGAGTTTCGTGTTTCTTGTATCGCCCTGCTACAGAACTCGATGCACAATGAAGGACATGCGGTTAAGGCATCGAGCTACAATTGAAGATACGTATGTGGGACAGTCTAGATACATGCATGTCGGCTCTGGATGGTATATCATAGACTAGAGGGCATTTCTCCAACACAATTTTTGATCCGATCGATGATGGCAGTCTGTACGCTTACATAGTGTGGTAATGACAGATATATGCGGGACATAACACTGTTATGTAGAGATCCGTATGTCACTCCGGCATAGGATGAGGGACTGCGTTCACTTCTGTGGCATTACGGTGGAGACCATGCAAGTGGGGTACCATGGTGTGTACCTCGGTATTGAGGGTTGGCTACATATATACTGTATTAGGTTAAACCATTGGGAAGTAAATAGGTACAACATGTGTTTTAGCCTTGAGTGCTGTTAACCTAAGTAACCTAATAAGTAAGAAAATATGATTGAACGGTATATATAGGATTATCCAAAGTGTATAATTTAAATCAAGTCACTAGAATTTGGGTTTTGACCCCCTCCTCATAATATACTCGCAGGTTATATTTGTGGTAGAGGCATGATAGCTTTGGATGCTGGTTAGGCAGTATTATTAATATGGTAAGGACATACTTTGAGTATATTATATTTTATCCGCTGTAAGATATTTTTTGAGCTCTGACATGTTTTGTTTCTTTGTCTTTTCTGCAGGATACCAGGGCATAACAACTTGAGTTTCGATAGATTGGAATTTTGAAAAAAAATCGGTCTGTCGGAATTCGAGTTGTTACATCTGGTATCAGAGTTTAGGTTTAGGACTCATGCATAAATAGTGAGTGAACGTATTTGTATTTTTAAAAATATAAATAATATATATACCTAGTCCCAAAGAGAAACCCACTAAATAGAATGAGTATAATATGGTAAGAAATAGGATGTTTGTTTTGTATACTAAAGGAATGAATATGGAAATTTGAGACCCTTAGGAAATTTGGGCGAGAAGTGTACAATATATTTTGAAATAGAAAAAGGAGAATCCCATATGATTAGTATTTTTGACTAGTGGGTTTGGCGGTAAAACCTTATACATTGGAAAAGATTGAAGAGAGAAAAATGGATTAGGAATATATATAGTTGAGAGAATTGACCTTAGGGAGTGTCTAGGAAAGCCTAGAAAATAGGAAACCATCTTTGAGTCTAACCCCGCTGTTAACTTTTAAGAACTTGAAATTATAAAAGTTTTGGGAAAATGGTTTATGGTGTTTTCAAGTTTTAATCTTAAGAGTTATAGTTTTAAATATGTAAAGTATACATATTGGGTTTTGAAGTAAAATGGGGTATATTTTGTAAATAGTGACTTCTTTCGAAAACTTTATCTAAAGTAAAATTCTCTCAGTAAAAGGTGCATATTATAGAGCATGTATAGCTCGCTAGTTTACTTGTTATATTTCATACAAGAATCTTTAATAAAGGAAGTTTTGAAGTCACTATTCTTACGATAATCCTTTTTGACAAATTACTTTGGACGGACAAAATAAGTTATAGAAATTAAGAGTATAGTAGATGTTTGCACCTTGTAGTAAGCGACCGAACCAACCTTATAGGTAAAGTCATAAACCTGATTGAGAAATTGTTGTCCTTATCTACTCTAGTTTTTGTGATTTGAAAAAAAATACGATTTACATTTTTTTATGACATGTTTTATTGTTTGGCAAAAGTAAGTTTTCATGACGAAAATAAAGTTTCGACAATTTTGAGTTTTCGGAAGAAAAAGTTAAATGGAAAGGGCCGAACCGTGTTTAAAAATATGGAGTAAGTAAGGATTAGTGTCTAGGACGGACGGGAAAAGTTGTGAGGCTATAAAGTAAATAGCGAGAATAAACTTGTATTAAGTTCCCGTAGAATGCGTAAGCATTGAAAAGCCTAGGGTGTTGCTTAAAACAATTGTTGGTACACAGCTAGAATTAGTAGTGGCTACTAGATAGTAAAGGGCAAGTAAGTTATTAGACCCTGCTGCTAATTTCCATGTTAGGGGTAAAAGATGTTTCTACATTTCTGTTGGGATCGTTCCATTATTTTGTTCTTGATGGGTAGTTAGGGTAAAGGTAGTTACGGTAACACCTAAACCTGTCGTGGATCCCATAGTTTGGACTTTTCTGTCTGAGTGGGACATAGTCCCGAGATTCTTGGCCTTTACTAGTAGCTGTGTAAGGTGTTTGTTCTCCTGTTTTAGTTGAAAGACTAGAAGGCTTATTTAACTTTATACTAAGATCAGATAATTAAATAAGATAAGAAAAGAAAAAAAGTACAACTAAAAAGGAAACAGCAAATTCAGTAAAGCAACAAACATGACAAATTATGAAAAAAGACGGATAAGATAAAAATTTCCAAGACAAAGATGAAAAACAAAATTTTCTTATGTGAGTTGTGCTTGGATAGGAATAAAGGAGAAACTTTATAAATAGTTTCATAAAATCCAAGTACGGTCGGAAACAGGTACATAAAAGAAAAAGGGAAGATGTGGAATTTTTTGTTTTCCGCCTTTTTGTAACATAACAAATCGAATTTAGAAAATTAGATTTTTTTTGAAATTCGAAAAATAAAGTTGGTTGATAGGATTATGGATGCAACCATTGGATGAACTATGTTCTTACTCAGTAAGATTGTGGGAAAATTTAAACGAAAAACCATTTTGATTTTCAAAATATTGCATTCATGTAGAACTGCCAGTATATTTAGGATGTGAGCATCATGTTTTAAAAGGATTTTTGAAAATTTTGCATACACATAGGAGCTACCGCTTAGGTATAGATGCATTATTATGTTGTATTTCACTTTGCACAAGTGCATGATGTTTGCAAAAATTGGATGCACACATGATGGATGTATATTATGCGAGTGGTTAATTGATTTTACCCTTATCAAATTTCGTGGATGAAATTTCCTAAGGGTAGGAGAATGTAACACCCCGCATTTTTAACCCAAAATGATAAAATAAGAATAACTTGATTAAATATTTAGAATTAATTAAAATGGACTGTGCCATTGCGCCCGTCTTGAAATTCTGGTCAAGATAGACACCTGGTTTGCGTAAAACAGACATCGTATGAAGAAGTTATTAAGGTTTGAAGATTGTATACGTGTAGGAAGAATATATATATATATATATATGGATCAGAAATTCAAAAACTGTTTCGGAAATTTAGAAACCATTCAAAATTTGAATATTGGGAAAGCGGCAGATTTCCCGCCCAGGGGTGTCGACCCCTGGGTCGACCCCCTAAGGTGTGGGTCGACCCCCTAAGGGGGGGTCGATCCCCTATCAGATCCGAGGCAGAATACATTTTTCTGAATGTGGACACCTTTCTTGACCAAATTTGTTGATTTTAGGCTACAAATAGGACCCTATACCCATTATTTTATACATCTAATTCAATGGTGACGACAAGGTGCTGCTCCAACGTAGTTTAATCTAGCCTTTTTCCTCTTCAACAATCAAGAGTTAGACTGATTCAGAGATCTGTGATTCGACATCTGCAATTACTCCTATATTTCTTAGATCCAATCAAAGTAAGGTAAATTTTTAGATTCGATCTATTCAATTTTCCTCCTCCTTCTCCTTTCAATTTTAGTAAAATAAATAGTCAATCCATGGTTGTTAGGTTCTGAATCCTATTAGGGGAAAACCATGGAAGATTAGATCTGGACCAGATCCAGGAGTTGGATAGCTTACGGGGTGAGTGGGTTTAAGCTATAACATTTTAGATAATAATATGTTATCGTATACCATTCCCCATTTTGTACAATCGAATTTTCCAGAATAATTAAGAATTACTATTATAAAAAGTTGAGGTGTCAATATGAATAATTCATATGTTGAATCAGTTAAAGTGTTGGAATGATTACAAGTTGAAAATCAAACTTGTTAGAATATGGGTAATGACTACTATTGTTATAATCACATGATTCATTTATGGTATATTATTGAGTAAATGACATGCTTAACTTGTTGGATTTGAATAATTACCCGATTAAATGTTTACATGTCAAAATAAAATTAAACACATGATAAAAAGGACATGCGATAAAATATAGGCATAATTTAGCGACATGTAAATTGGATTACAGCAAACATATGAAAAGGACAACATGCCTAAAGATTTACATGAAGAAGGAATAATTGTTAAAGAACGAACGCGACTAGATTCACAGTAATTTGACACTGTAAAGATCTTAGACACGAGGTTAGATTGCATTTATGAGAGAAGTCTGCCCGAAACCGCCCGACATATCCAGCATTCACAAGTGGTAAATCTAACGTGAGGGGTCTAAGTGCACAACTAAAACATGCAATGGAACTAAGACACGAGGTTAAGTCAACTTGTGGTAGAAGTCTGCCCGGACCTGCCCCGCAAATCCAGCATCCACAAGTGTATGCCTAATGTGAGAGGCATAGTGCATATATATATACATATATATATACATATATATATATATACATATATATATAATAAGATATGAATAAATTGCAATGATGGTAATTAAATGTCTAACTCAGATAATAATAAAGTAAGGGATGAAATGGCCTGAGTTAGTGTGATGCGAAGGAAAAGTGATGTATTTCCCTAAATGATCCATTTCTAAGAACGTGGTTGCTAGTAAGCCACATTGAATAAAGTAAGAAAAAGAAAATAAATTACTTGCCACCACGGATTTAATGGGAATACGTTATGAAAATAAATCACTGATTCCTTCTATACCTCAAACTGATAAGGTGCATGAAGTGTTTTCCTTAATTAAAATAAGAAACATAGATTACTACGAATGAGGAATAATGGGTTACAACAGTAAATGGTTTAAATGGAAAATGATAATAACCTATTAGAAATAAATAACATTAATGAAAATTTTGTATAATAGGTAGACTTTGTCCTAGGGACAAGTGAAGATTATAACTTAGGTTATAATAAACTAGTAAGGAAATGGGATAACTGGTGAAATGAGAAAAGGGGCACTTAATTGTAAATTAAGCAATCAGTAAATGGGGAAAGCCGGAAACCAGTTGAGAAAAGGGAGAAAATATTTTAAATATAAGAAGTTGTACTTAATTATAAATTAAGTAATCTGTAAGCTTGCAAATCTGAAACTCGCTAATAAGAATAACATGTTTGGACTTGTCCTAAGAACAAGAGGAAATTATAACATAAAGTTATAATAAATGGGTTGAGAAACTTATTAATGGGCCTTAGTTAAGAGAACTAAGTTAATAAGTAAACAACGATAAGTTGTAGTAATGGTGTAAAATGGAATTATGATTAAATGATAAAGAATGAGGAAAACTTATGTAATAAGTTATATTTAGTCATAAATAATGACTGACATGTTAACCAGAAAACATATGGGTTGAGATATACTTAATTACATATTAAGTAGAACATGTTATTGTAATGATGAAATCAAGCAAGAATATAAAAGAGATTTTGGATTACAGACCTTGGGCCACAATCTAGAGAATAACATGTTGTGGGCTTATTAATGAACATAAATGGGTTAAGTTATATAACTGGAATTAATAAGCAAGAGGAACTTGGTAACTTGATTAAGAATTCAATATGAATGAGAATAACCAAGTTAAATGGAAACCTAATGAGGTAACGCAAGTGCTTAGAAGAATGTTTAGACATAGGGTCTTACAACATATTAAAGTGAAGTGCATGGACCAGTCCGCACGTTTGAGTGTGAATAACCCAACGGGGTAGATCATCATGGTGGTATAAGGCACGAGGGGAGCATACATTTATCTGATTATTCTGTCGGCTCCGAAAGACTAGAAGGGTAAGCACGCTACTTCATGAGATACGTAAGGTGCTCCTAGTAGCCCTTTGTGTGGTGGCAGATGTTTAGGCTGTGCTCGTAGAGGTTGGGTCTACGCGTTACTACTAGGTGGGAGGGCCTTAACTGCAAAATTAGCTATGCAGTCAGAATGTTTTGACGCAGTGATAATAGGGCGATTTGGTGGTCACCTCAATGGGGAGGCGATGGGTCACGACCAACAAGGATAGTAGATCGTTGAATACCAATCTTTGGCAGCCAGTGGGATGCGAAAAGACTAGAGCTAAAACCAATAGACCCTTCACCTTTCACTATTAGGGTACGGTGGTTGAGGGAAGACGCTGAATGGATGTTTAGATTGTTTTTTTAGGGGCAGACGTTTAGCTCTTGTAGTCTTTACTAGTTGAGGAAGGGGCCGAGGTAGGGCCATAGTCACCGTGAAAAACAGACCCTAGGAATATCTGTATATAGAGGCTCTTAAAGACGGGCCAGTACAGATATGGAAAAGCTCCCGACTGAGTTCCGTGTTTCTTGTATCGCCCTGCCATGGAACTCGGTGCACATTAGAGGACGTGCTGTAATGACCCGCATTTGCAGAGGTATTATAATAATTAAATAGTGATATAGTGAATTAAATAGTGGTTTAATTAAATAGCTGGGAATATTTAATTAAAATAATAATTAAATAATATATTTAATTCTGAATTAATTAGAATTGGCTGAAATGACGATATGGTGTGAACCAGACCATCTGTGATATTTAATTCATCTTGGAATTGAATTTGAATAACGAATATAGTATATAAACGACAGTTTGAACGTAGAATTATAATATAATCAAAATCGAGCTCGAAATGGCACTGCAATTCGTAAATTGGCAATTCGAACTTCAACTGAATATACAGGATTCGTTTTAAGCCGGATTTCTGTGAAACAAGAAACTGTGGAGCTGGTTGAGTATATCTTTCTAGTGGAAGAGAAAAATCGGTATTTCATCGTGTAGATTTTGATTTAAATCCAAATCAAATTTCAGAAAAGTCGCTGTGGAATTCCTTTATAATTTATAAAGGATTTATTTATATTTTGAAAAGGAATTTCATTTTAAATCGAATATCGATTTAATCAGGATTTGAAATATCAAGCTATAAATCCCAGTAGAGCTGTATGTTATTCCACTGTGAATATAAACGATAATATTTATTTTTAAATATTTAATTTAATTATATTTAAATATATTTATAAATTTAAATGGGTCATTCAGAGCTTTAAAAATAGCCACTTTTGCAAACGGAGTCGGAATTCGACGAAACCAATTTTGTTGGATCCGCAATCTTAAATAGTTGTGAGATTTCCAGTTTCGTGGTTTTTAGAGTCACTGTGTGGCTGTACGGATTTTTAGAGTGAAAAACGGTCAGTATTTCGGCGGTTAAAAATATACTGTGTGAGCAAACGGAGTCGGAATTCGACGAAACCAGTTTCGTTGGGACCGTAATGTCGAACTCTTGTCATATGTCCAGTCTGGTAATTTTAGGATATCTTGTGTGTTCGTAGGGATTTTTAGAAGACTGAAACGAATATAAAATAATAAAAAAGAAATATCTAAACTAAATTAGAGGCCAAAACTAAGGCCACTCACCCCTCCTTTATAACCACACAAACAATTCGTGAGCTTATATAATCGTTCCTTAGCCGCCAAAAATTATTCATTCTCCAGTAAATATCACGATCAAAATAAAATCCGAAATAAATGGTGTATAATCGTATAAATCCATTTACATGTATATTCGATCTCCTGTGAATCTCCTCTTCATTTTGATACCAATTTTGTGGCGTTCGAACTTCATTTGGTCCGCTATCCTCTTTGGTGCAGTAGACTAGGGTTAAGAAAATCGAGTGATTGAAGCACTAATACCGAATTGGTGTTTATGATGGTGGTCAGGGTATATAGGAGGTTCGGTTTTGATGAATTTGTGGGTTTCGATGCTAGAAAGCGTCGCTGCCTGTGTAGAGGGTGTCAACGACGGAAAATGCTGGTGGCGTGCGAGCTTCGTTCTGTGGTGATGGAGTTGAGGAGGAAACGGAGGGGAGTAGTTTGGTGAAATCGAAAAAAGAACGGTGGATTGTGGGAGAAGCGGTGTGGAGGTGAAGTTGGGGTAATGGCCGGTGGTAAATTCCTTGAGTCGCGTTGTGTATCAGGGAGAAGAAGGAGATATTTAGGAGCGGGTGGGTTTCATTGGGCCAAGTTGGTAAGGTGAGGCCCGTTAGAAAATTAAATAGTTTATTTTCAATTTAAATATGTATAATCTTGTAAGAGCAATAACTTGGCCACACGTAAACGAAATCCAGCGAAACAAGATCCGTTGGGATCGTATGGACGAGCACTACGCAATGGAACTGATTGGAAGTCCATCGGAGCTCGTTACAATTTATGGCGAAATAAATTGTTTGATTCAAATCAAACAAACAATTTATCGTTCTTTAACGATGAACTGCCAATGTGAGTAAATCTCACTAACTCTAAACAGTTTATATTTTCATGTTGTATTTTTAGAACTGTTAAAAATTGTCTAATTGACTATGTGTTGACTGTTTGATTGAACTGCTAACCAGTTAGTTGAATTTCGATATTAATTCTGTTTAACAGAATTTGTCAGATGGAACTGAAAGTGATGTTGATTTTATTGTGTAACATCTGTGGATGCAGGGAAAACAGGTTGGAGGAATCCAACTGGATTCCTCAACAGTAATTTATTTGTTTTTATTTTTCGTGATATATAATGTGATGTATAATCTGTGTTGAGTATGTGTGTTGAACGACATGGACCATCGTGGTTTGGTAAGTTAAAATACCATAAAATATCAGAATGGAAAAAGGATGATTTTCAAAGTGATATTGAAAACATAATATTTATAAATTGGAATATTTATAAATAAGAAATATTTATAAATTGGAATATTTATAAATAGGAGATTTTTAGAAAAGGGAAAATTATAAAATCAATGGAATTTATAAATGAGAAAATATTTATAAAATCAACAAAGATTTTATAAATGGAGATATTTATAAATGGAACTTATTTTTATAGTGGAATAATTATAAGTAGGGAATAAGTTAAGTGGAATAATCTAAAAAGGAGATATTTATTTGTTATATAATTAAGAAATTTAAAAAGGAGATACTTAGGAAAAATAAATAAGGTTAATAAAGGATTTATTTAGAAATAGAACCTTAAAAGGGATATTTGCAAACCATTTGCAAATAGAATTTAAAAGGGATATTTGCAAACCATTTGCAAATAAAAATAAAAAGGGAAATATTTGTTCAAGAAAACAAACAGGGTTATAAAGGAAATATTTGTTTAGAAAACAAATAGATAATAAAGGAAATATTTATCCTTGGATAAATAGATATATATATATATATATATAAGTCTGAACTTATATATGAAGAAGTAAACAGATAAAAGGAGCAGATTGATTTATAAATTAAGTTAAATATTATCATTTGGATAAATGGAATATATAAGTCAGGACTTATATAAAGGAGTGAGAATCGATTTCCACATCGACGTTTGAAACTGAATAAGGAAAAAGAGTTAACCAGTTAAGTTAAACCATTTGAGTTATCCAGTTAGGTTAAACCATTTGAGTTAACTAGTTAGGTTAAACCATTAGAGTTAACCCGTTAGGGTTATCCAGTTAGAAGTAATCAGTTAGATTTAATCAGTAGAGTTAATCGAGTTAGAGTTGGTCGAGTATTAGTTATTGATTATTAGTTTATTCGAAGAAGTGAGTTAATCGAATCAGAAATATTCGAGATGAGTTAATCGATTTGAGTAAATCGAAGGAGTTAATCGAAAAGTAGATATTCGAAGTGAGATAATCGAATAGTAGATATTCGAAGTAAGTTAATCAAATACAAGTTATTCGAATAAGTTATTCGAATAGCATTTAATCCAGTAAGGGTTAAATAGAATAAAAGTTCAACGAATAAGAGTTATAGCGTAGAGTTAACAAATAGGAGTTAATAAGTTAGTTGATCGTTATATTATTCGAGTTAGGAAATAAAAGTTAGATTTAAGTTATTATATTTTAGAAGAAGGGAAATATAACACCACTGTTATAGTCAAATGATTTTGTAAAGGAGTTGGACTCGTAGATTATATCCAGAAGTTACGTAAGGAAGTGTTAAACAGTTAAAAGATGAACTTACCCTGTTTCGAGATTTGAAATGTTGTTCAGTTAAGGTCTGAGAGGTAGTTATACCCCAACTTGATTCACTTCATTTTTAATGTAGAAATGGTTAAGGTTCGAGAGTGAAAGTGGTTAAGTGAATTTAGTAAATAAGTATAGTGGTTTGAGTTGTCATCGCGATGTTGATTTAAACATCTGTTTAAATCCAAGTAAAGAAGATCTGGAAATGTTTTCCAAATAGAATCAGAAACGTAATCAAATATTGAAATTGGAAATATGAATTAGAAAAGGAAATGTTCATGTATAAGGAATTAAGAAATGGAGTTAAGCTAAATCAGAAATTGACTGGAGAATGGTTAAGTTGAATGGTTTCCTAAGTGTCTATCTGATGTTGGTTTCGACCTTCGGGATTGGTACTTAGGGAATTGTTCTTATACTAGTTTACAATCAGAGACTGATAGTTGTAGAAGAATAGTGATACGTAAATAAGTTATGGAAATGTTTTCCAGCGTTAACGTATATTTTTCTAAACATAGAAAATAAGGAAAATATGAATATATATATATATATTTAGATATATATATATATGAATGATGATTGATTGATAGAATTTCCATCTGGAAATAATATCGTTGTTTGCACACGTACTTTTCTTTGATAGTTAAATCATAGACTATCGAAGTTTTGACCATTTTAACGTTGTTAATATGGAGAGACCGATTGGATTATTATCCAAAGAACCACTCTGTATTGGCATAAGCGTTGCGAATCATATATGCCAAAGATAATTTAAGACGGAGTAAAGTGCAAGGGCTATTGTGTAAGTCTTAGATAACAGTGCCTAAGATGGATATACTGAATAGTACCTTTGGTTCATCCTGTTCCTGGATGAATTTCTGACAGAGTATTTCCAGAAAGGTCACGTACATTGATTTCTTCAACCGTACCAAGAATGGAAGCGGAGAAGGAAACTTCTTTTAGCTGACACGTAATGTATGGTTGTAGACGTCAAATTAGTGATTTTCGATGGATCTGACAATGTGGCATTCGAAGTGAATCTGATGTGATGATAAAGCGTAGCTTCTAGCCTTACATCCAGTAAATGATAGAAATCGGGCAGGCAACATGGCAATGTAGGTCGCACCTATTAGGGTGTATAATCACCTGATCTAGAGTTTCATTTACTTCTAAAAATCTATTGTTGATACTGTCCCATTCGGGAAACTGTTGCTGATCCCAACCGTCGGTGATATACATTCGATACACTCAAGCGAAATGAGTGGTCGGTCATGTATGGCCGGGTTGCAAGATGTTCTTGTTGAACCCAGTGTATTCCTTTCTAGAGGTACACTAGCGAAAGGTGGTTCCATACCTTGTCATAGTTGGAAATCCATTACCCAATAAGTGCTTGCGGTTTTGATTGTATAGCAAATATGTAGAAACATGAGATGAAAGCGTTTCTGCTAGATGATTAATATATTGTGGTTGATAGACATTATTATAATATCAAAAGGTTTTTGATATAAAGATATTTTGGATTCTCATAAGGGAAAAACCCATTCCGTTATACGGCATGGTCTTATGAGATATCGTTTACTTGTTCAACTGTTTTAAACTGTTTTACTGACATCAGTCCCATGACTGACCCGAAGTTTATTTTGTTTTGTTTTTCCTAAAATCTTGGGTGCCCAATTTTGAATAGGCAGTCAAGTAGTCATGAATTTACAGATACTTGAAGAGTTGGAGCAGGAGGCTTCAGGATCATATGGCTATAGTTTATTTCCGCTGTGTTGTAAGTGTTGTACTTTGATAATGATGTATATTCAAGTATAGATGTATATTCCAAGTTATGTTATATATATTATATGTTATTCGTTCCGCTGTGAGGTTCGTGTTACTCTGATGTTGTTCTTCTTCTTCTTTTATTCTAAGTTTCTATCTTATTTTTCCTCACCCTCTACCTTCTTTCTATTAGTTTCCTGGTTTTCAGTTTAATTTGGGGTTGGACTTGTCTTTTTGGTCAGCTCAAATTGGACCGGATTTTCGGGTCGTTACAGTTGGTATCAGAGCTTAAGTTAAGTGAATTACCTTGGATCTGTGGCGTGACTCAGTAGAGATGGTGTTAGTAATACCCTAGATCGAGTTTGAGTGTACATATACGAGTGAGCGTATTTGTTATTTATATAAAAAAAATTATATTGTGGAGATTTATTGGTTGAGTTGTTTATGAGTTCTGGTCGATCAATTTGATCCATTGTATCGGTAGGAGTTTCTAAACACTCGAATACGACGGGTCGACATGATATGTTTTGAAAAGAGGGTAAATGGAATAAATTTTACCCGAAATATATTTTGTTATAAAGGAAATATATGCCTTGAAATTATTATAGTATAACTGGAAGTGTTGTTTGTTAGTATAATCGAATGAGACTACAAAAAGGTGAAATGGTTATAAATAACCAATCAGAATTCATATAAGTGAAATACGTGAAATCAGATGAGTTAAATCTGAAATTTTAAACCAGAAATTGAATTAAAATTCTGGAAAATTGGATAAGTGTTTGTAAATGGATTTGGATTAAAAATAAGGAAAATTTAAGATCCTGGGAGATTTTAAATTGTTTTACAAGCAGTGAGAATTATATTTTGAAATGAATTTCAAAGTGGAAATGTTTAGAAATGGTTTTATAGTATTGAACTCACTTCGATCGCTAGAAAATAGATTCTGATGATGACAGCTGCATCATCAGTATTCATTTTCGAGTTGTAAGTGACGAATTACTACCAGAGATACTGTTTTGAATTTGTTTTGGGAAAGACAAGTTGTGTTGAATTTCAAAAAGGAAAATTTGATTTTTGAAATGAGTAAACTGTTTAAAAATCCCAGGGAAAGACTGTTTGAATTTAAAAAAAACAGTAATTTGTGAAAGCAAATTTGAATTAAAGTAAAGCCAATAAAGTGGTAACTGAGATTGAATTAGAATGATATAAAGACAAATTGGATTGTGAGATTCAAATTTGAAGTGTAATGTGAAAATCAAGTTAAGAGTTGGGAATCGAGAAGAAAATCGAGTTGAAATGATATTTGGCTCGGATATAAGCGAATGGTTGTGTTGTGGATAAAAGCAGATTGGAATTTGATTGGGATGACCCTTGTATCCGCTGAATTGATAACAGGTGGAAAGGATATAATGATATGCCAATAAAAGGTATAAGTTTATATTTCTATTGGATATAAGATTTATGAGCCGAATTTGTAAGCCGCTTAGGTGTTTGATTTTCTTTTGAGTTGGAGAAGGCCCAGAGAGGTGAGTTGGAGTTTGATCGATTGACTAGTACAAAGGAGGTGCTAACGAAATTTTTCGAAGAGTCAAGGCATTAGAAAATTTTCAGGATTTTTGGAAATTTTCGTTGATAAGAATTAAATAAATTTTTAACTGAAATTAAATTGGTTCAGTTGAAACTAAAGTTAAGAAGTGAACAAATATGTTCTAGCTAGTCGATAGGGTCGTTCTCTACCTTAGCAATTTCGAGGATGAAATTATTTTAAGTGGGGAAGATTGTAATGACCCGCATTTGCAGAGGTATTATAATAAATTTATTTAATTATATAAATAGTGATATAGTGAATTAAATGGTGGTTTAATTAAATAGCTGGGAATATTTAATTAAAATAATAATTAAATAATATATTTAATTCTGAAATAATCAGAATTGGCTGAAATGATGATATGGTGTGAACCGGATCATCTGTGATATTTAATTCAGCTTGGAATTGAATTTGAATAACGAATATAGTATATAAACGACAGTTTGAACGTAGAGTTATAATATAATTAAAATCGAGCTCGAAATGGCGCTGCAGTTCGTAAATTGGTGATTCGAACTTCTACTGAATATACAGGATTCGTTTTAAGCCGGATTTCTGTGAAACAAGAAACGTGTGGAGCTGGTGGAGTATATCTTTCTAGTGGAAGAGAAAAATCGGGATTTCGTCGTGTAGATTTTGATTTAAGTCCAAATCAAATTTCAGAAAAGTCGCTGTGGAATTCCTTTATAATTTATAAAGGAATTATTTATATTTTAAAAAGGAATTTCGTTTTAAATCGAATATCGATTTAATCGGGATTTGAAATATCAAGTTATAAATCCCAGTAGAGCTGTATGGTATTCCACTATGAATATAGATGATAATATTTATTTTTAAATATTTAATTTAATTATATTTAAATATATTTATAAATTTAAATGGGTCATTCAGAGCTTTAAAAATAGCCACTTTTGCAAATGGAGTCAGAATTCGAAGAAACCAATTTTGTTGGATCCGCAATGTCAAATAGTTGTTAGATTTCCAGTTTCATGATTTTTAGAGTCACTGTGTGGCCGTACGGATTTTTAGAGTGAAAAACAATCAGTATTTCGACGGTTAAAAATACGCTGTGTGAGCAAATGGAGTCGGAATTCGACGAAACCAGTTTTGTTGGGACCGTAATGTCGAACTCTAGTCATATGTCCAGTTTGGTAATTTTAGGATATCGTGTGTTTTCTTAGGGATTTTTAGAAGACTAAAATGAATATCAAATAATAGAAAAGAAATATCTAAACTAAATTAGAGGCCAAAACTAAGGCCACGCACCCCTCCTTTACAACCACACAAACAATTCGTGAGCTTATATAATCGTTCCTTAGCCGCCACAAATTATTCATTCTCCAGTAAATATCACGATCAAAATAAAATTCGAAATAAATGGTGTAAAATCCTGTAAATCCATTTACATGTATATTCGATCTCCTGTGAACCTCCTCTTCGTTTTGATACCAATTTTGTGGCGTTCGAACTTCATTGGGTCTGCTGTCCTCTTTAGTACAGTAGACTAGGGTTAAGAAGGTCGAGTGATTGAAGCACTAATACCCGAATTGGTGTTTATGATGGTGGTCAGGGTATATATGAGGTTCGGTTGTGATGAATTTGTGGGTTTTGGTGCTGGAAAGCGTCGCTGCCTGTGTAAAGGGTGTCGACGACGGAAAATGCTGGTGGCGTGCGAGCTTCGTTCTGTGGTGATGGAGCTGAGGAGGAAACGGAGGGGAGTAGTTTGGTGAAATCGAAACAGACAACGGTGGATTGTGGGAGAAGCGGTGTAGAGGTGGAGTTGGGGTAATGGCCGGTGGTAAATTCCTGGAGTCGCATTGTGTTTCAGGGAGAAGAAGGAGATATTTAGGAGCGGGTGGGTTTCATTGGGCCAAGTTGGTGAGGTGAGGCCCGTTAGAAAATTAAATAGTTTATTTTTCAATTTAAATATGTATAATCTTGTAAAAGCAATAACTTGGTCATACGTAAATGAAATCCAGCGAAACAAGATCCGTTGGGATTGTATGGACGAGCACTATGCATGGAACTGATTGGAAGTCCATCAGAGCTCGTTAAAATTTATGGTGAAATAAATTGTTTGATTCAAATCAAACAAAGAGTTTATCGTTCTTTAACGATGAACTGCCAATGTGAGTAAATCTCACTAACTCTAAACAGTTTATATTTTCATGTTGTATTTTTAGAATTGTTAAAAATTGTCTGATTGACGGTATGTTGACTGTTTGATTGAACTACTAGTCAGTTAATTGAATTTCGATATTAATTCTGTTTAACAGAATATATCAGATGGAACTGAAAGTGATGTTGATTTTATTGTGTAACTTCTGTGGATGCAGGGAAAACAGGTTGGAGGAATCCGACTGGATTCCTCAACAGTTATTTATTTGGTTTTATTTATCGTGATATAAAATGTGATGTATAATCTGTGTTGAGTATGTGTGTTGAACGATATGGACCATCGTGGTTTGGTAAGTTAAAATACCATAAAATATCAGAATCGAAAAAGGATGATTTTCAAAGTGATATTGAAAATAGAATATTTATAAATTGGAATATTTATAAATAAGAAATATTTATAAATTGGAATATTTATAAATAGGAGATTTTTAGAAAAGGGAAAAATTATAAAATCAAAGGATTTTATAAAAGAGAAAATATTTATAAAATAAACAAAGATTTTATAAATGGAGATATTTATAAATGGAACTTATTTTTATAGTGGAATATTTATAAATAGGGAATAAGTTAAGTGGAATAATCTAAAAAGGAGATATTTATTTGTTAAATAAATAAGAAATTTAAAAAGGAGATACTTAGGAAAAATAAATAAGGTTAATAAAGGATATATTTAGAAATAGAACCTTAAAAGGGATATTTGCAAACCATTTGCAAAAAGAATTTAAAAGGGATATTTGCAAACCATTTGCAAATAAAAATAAAAAGGGAAAATTTTGTTCAAGAAAACAAACAGGGTTACAAAGGAAATATTTGTTTAGAAAACAAATAGATTATAAAGGAAATATTTATCCTTGGATATATATATATAAGTCTGAACTTATATATGAAGAAGTAAACAGATAAAAGGAGCAGATTGATTTATAAATGAGATTTATAAATTAAGTTAAACATTATCATTTGGATAAATGGAATATATAAGTCAGGACTTATATAAAGGAGTAAGAATCGATTTCAACATCGATGTTTGAAACTGAATAAGGATAAAGAGTTAACCATTTAGGTTAAACCATTTGAGTTAAATAGTTTGGTTAAACCATTTGAGTTAACCAATTAGGTTAAACCATTAGAGTTAACCAATTAGGTTAAACCATTAGACTTAACCCGTTAGGGTTATCCAGTTAGATTTAATCAGTAGAGTTAATCGAGTTAGAGTTAGCCGATTATTAGTTATCGATTATTAGTTTATTCGAAGAAGTGAGTTAATTGAATCAGAAATATTCGAGATGAGTTAATCGATTTGAGTAAATCGAAGGATTTAATCGAATAGTAGATATTCGAAGTGAGATAATCGAATAGTAGATATTCGAAGTAAGTTAATCAAATACAAGTTATTCGAATAACAGTTAATCCAGTAAGAGTTAAATAGAATAAAAGTTCATCGAATAAGAGTTATAGCGTAGAGTTAACCAAATAGGAGTTAATAAATTAGTTGATCGTTATATTATTCGAGTTAGGAAATAAAAGTTAGATTTAAGTTATTATATTTCAGAAGCAGGGAATTTCTAACAACCCGCAAATTCTGAACCAATTTAAAAAATTTATCTTAGAAAATTTTAATGAACTTTGAGGATATAATATAATTTATATAAATAATAATGGCTAGAATTTATTTTAATCGAAGTTAAAACGAATAAATTTAATTTAAATATAAAAGGAGTTAGAAATGGCGCGGTAGTTTTAAAATTTGATTTTAAACTTTAATTGAATGTACAGGATTCAAAATAAATCAGAATTGAGTGAAACCAGAAATATTTAAATCTTTTTAATAATATCTTTCTAACGAATCTGAAAAATTGAAATTTCATAGCGGGAATCTAAAGTTATTACCAATTCAATATTTAGAAAGGTCGCTGTAGAATATATATATAATATATATAGCCTAAAGGGCTACTTTTCACATATGAAGGAATTTCGACTCGAAACCACTTCCATTGAGTCTGGAATGATGTTTCTGCATTTAAAAAGTATAAACACTTATATATTTTGCGTTTCGGTAATTATTTGTTTAAAAATGTATTTTTTTATATTACAAATATAGCCCTTAAAAATAGTCATTTTTCAAACGACCTCTGTTTTCGACGAAACCACTTTTGTTGGAAACGGAATGTCAAATTATAGCTAGATTTCAATTTCCAGAATTTTTTGAATTAATATGTGAGCGTGGCAAAGGAAAATGTGTTTTGACTATTTCAGTTAAATTTAAACGACTTGAAAATAGCCATTTTTCAAACAGTCTCAGAATTCGACGAAATTAGTCTGGTTAGAACCGTATCATCATAAGAAAGCTAAAAATATTTTTTTTTTGGAATTTTTAGAGGTCATATGTGGACCCGGCATATTTAAATGTACGGTCAATATTTAATTAATTAATTTTTAATGGAATTTTAAATAAATATTCTACAGATTTCGGAATTGGACCCCGAGACCTGTCCCATTGCGTTCAGAAGGCCTCAAAACGTTAAGATCGACAGTAAGCAGGCCCAATTCGGAGACAGTCCAGAAATCCACCTTTATAACACGTTTTTCAATGATTTAATAATAAAAAAATTAAACCCTAACCATAATTCTTTCAGCCGCCGCCTACTCAAACAATGGCCAGAAACATCCCAAATTCAAACGTTAATTTCTCTCAATCCGTTCAATGAAAATTGACAAACTATATGTCAAATCGAAGAGAACTTAGAGAGCTTCGAATCTATACGGTTAAGGTCGGGTTTCAGTGAACGGATTTCGCGAATTCTGGTGAGGAAGGCGGCGCATTCGGGTTCGGATTTCGAGGCGAGGAGGGGGCCGAGTTGGCTGGGCTTCTAGGCGGTGGTGGCTCGTGGTTCGGGCTTCGGAGTGGCGGTGTTCGATCGGCGCCTGGGTGGCCAAAGGGCGGTGCGACGTGGGGTTGGAGGAAGGAATTTGGGTTCGGCCGTGACAGCGTAAACGAAGAAGAAGGTGTTTATATTTTAATATTATTTTATTTATTTAATATTTAATTTATCTGATCTTTAAAAATCAATATCTCTTTCATACGAGGGCCGTTTGACGAACCGTAAGTTGCGTTAGACTCGTCTTTCCGAGATCTTCGCGATGGTGCAGACCAGAGCTGAATCCGAGACAGTCGAATTTTCAGCCATATCAATGTGAGATTTCTATTTTAAATAAATTAATTATTTATTCATTACATTGTGAAATTTATATATTTAATCTATGTATAATTCTTGTTGCCGTTGTATGTATCTGTTGAAATGTTGATTGTTTGGTGAATGCGATGAACCTCTGTTTGGAATTGTATGTATTCATGTTGGTTATAATTAGATAATTAAAATTATCATCATTGTCTTATTTAGGTAGTCGAATCATAACTGTCATTAGTTAGAATAAAATGAATATTATTTCACCGTGAGATTTGTTTGAAATAAAAAGAACAATTTGCCTTGTTAAATTTGCTAGATGTAAAAAGGACATTTTTTTTCTTTTAACCGTCATTTAGTTGAAAATTAAAAAGTACATTTTTATTGTAATTTTATTAGAATTAAAATTACATTTTTGTTTTGCAATTTTAGAAGCAAACAAATATATAAATCAAAAAGATTACATTTTTAATGTAATTAGAAATAAATTAAAAAGATTACATTTTTCAATGTAATTAAAATTGAAATTGAAATAAAATGATTACATTTTTCAATGTAATTAAAATTGAAGTAAAATGATTATATTTTCAATATAATTAAAATTGAAATAAAAATAACATTCTGATTAAATCTTAAGTATTGAAATAAAAATAACATTTTGGTTAAAGCATAAGTGTGAAATAAGAGATCACATTTTTGGCCAAAACTTTATTAGTGAACATTTTTGGTCAAAACTTTATTAGTGAAATGAAAATATCACTTTTATCAAAACTTGATTATTGTAATGAAATTTTCACTTTTATCAAAACTTGATTATTGAATTGAAAATATCATTTTTGTCAAAACTTAATTACTGAAATGAAAGTAACAATTTTGTTTACATTTTATATGTAAATAAGAAATTATTTTCAGAAGTTACATAGAAATTGGATAGATATTTTATTCATGTTTTTCAACGCAAATAAACATAAAAATTAAAAGTTTGCTTTTCATTTGCACTTTTCAATGCAAATATAGCATGAAATAAAATTCATTTTTCTTATTTGCATCTCATAATGCAAACATAACTTGAAAATAAAAGGTACATTTTTATTTGTGTTCGACAACACAAATAAAAATAGAAAATAAAACATATATTGAAAATAAAGTTTTGTTCTTTATTTTGTGTTCAAAAATGTAAATATATTTTGAAAATAAAGTTTGTTCTTCTATTTACATTCAGCCATGCAAATATATATAGTAAATAGAAATTATTCTTTTATTTGCATTTACCAATGCAAAAATATATTGAAACAAATTATTCATTTGCACTCACCAATGCAAATACATACATATATTGAAAATAAAATTTATTTCTTTGTTTGCATTTATCAATACGTATATGCATGGAAATTAAGGTTTATTCTTTTATTTGCATTTATCAATGGAAATATTCAATGAAACTATAGTCTATTTTCTTTATCTACATTTACCAACACAAATGTGCACACTTTTATACATTTAATAGAATATGTTTAAAATATACTTTGAAAATAAATTTTGTTCTTTTATTTACATTCACTAATGTAAATATAATTTGTAAACAAAACTATTATTTGTTTGCATTCATAAATGCAAATACTCGTTTAAATAAAATTTGTTTCTTTTATTTACATTCACTAATGTAAATACACATTGGGAATGAGTTCCTTTTTACATTCACTCAAATATACTTTTAAATAAAATGTTACATTTGTTAATTGCTTTCCTTGTTGCAAATAAAACACTAAAATAAAAGTTTCATTTTTGTTTGCAATACTACATGCAAACCAAACATCCAAAGATAAGTTACATTTGTGATTTGCGTTTTTGATAAGAATAAAACATCGGTTTAAAGTTGTATTTTTATTTGCATTCCTTAATGCAAACAAACCTTGAATTGAAAGTTTCATTTTACTTTCAAAATAAAGAGTTACCCTTTTATTCACATTTTTAGATATAAATAAAGGATAGAATTTAAAAGTTACATTTTAATAACTAAACATTCACATTTTTATCATTAATGTAAAATAGACAAAAACACTTATTTTGTCTAAATTAAAAGAATGAAACAAAATATAGCACTGTAATATTATATTAGAATTGAAATACAAATTAATCACTATCGTAAATTTATATTAGTTAAAACCAATTATTCATTTTTGTTAATTTACATTAGTTAAAAACAACTATTCATTTTAGTCAATTTATACTAGTTAAAACAAATATTCACTTTTGTCAATTCACACTAGTTAAGACCAATTATTTACTTATGTCAATTTACATTTGTTGAAACCAATTATTTGTTTGTCATGGCTATATATTGTGTGTTACACTTCCATTCACAAGTTACCCGACTTGTTTATGTGATTGGGACGATAATTTTCACACATCGCCCAAGTGCACAAATTAGTTTATTATTTGTTTGTTGGTTGAAACCCCACACGGGTGTTGGGAAGAAAATTAACATACACTTATCCCAATATTTAGTTGTATGTTGATCGTTGGATCGACAGACTGCGATGAGCGTTATTATTTAATTTTAACGCTTACGCAGTGGAAATTACACTTTGGATTCAAATGGATGATTTGATTATTATACTGTTATTATCATATATATGATGTGTGTGAAATCCATGTAATCCAAATTATATGGTAAATGATTGAGTCGCATTTCGGTTCAGGTGTTCTTTTAAATAAGAATATTTTTTACATTAGAAATCCTTTTTATACAAAGGATATACTTTCATAAAAGAAAAAATATATTGTTAATCAAGTATATGTTAAAACAAAGAATATTTGTAAAAGATAAAAATTTGTAATATAAAGAATATTTCTCATTTAAAATCTTTTATATAAAGAATGTTTTTATGATCATTTTAAAATATGTTTTTTTTAAAGATTATTAGGATTTGCAATTATATTTTGTGATATGAAATAAATTGAGATGTGAAGTGGATTTACCGTGGACGGTGTTTTAAACGACATTTGTCCTTTAATCCAATTTACATTGAAATTATTATTTGAAATCTATAAATCTATTTTCTAGATTTAAAAAGGCATTTTCTAAAAATCAAGTTTTTCCAATTTAATATATTAATAGGAATTAAGTGGAAATTCGATTGGTAATAATCGCAATGGGCTTCTGTAAAAGAAGACCGATATTATATATGGAATTTAAGAGGCTTTGCCGGTATTCCATTTATATTATTAGTCCGATACAGAAATTTATATCGATTATGTATTGATTTGATTTCTGTGGAATTCCACATTTTAGAAATTAATTTGTGGGTTTATCGTGAACTGTGTTTTAAAGGACACTAGTTCTTTAACCTGTTTAAGACAAGATTTATTCCTTAAAATAAATGATCTTGTAATAATGATTTTTGATATCAAATCAAACTGGAGTTTTAATAAATCTTTTAAAGAAGACTTAAGATTTTATTTTCAGAGTTTATCTTTGATAAAATTAATGAGAATCTTTTAATATGAAAATCTTATTAAAAGAATATTTTGAGTTGGAATATGGCGTAATGTGTGATCTTCCAGTATTAGCTTTTTAATCACAAAATACGCGAGTTATTCAAAAAGACCGAGTTTAACCCATTCTGAATAATCATCACAACGATCAAGAGTCGAAGATGAAGACAGTGATTGAAGACCGAAGGTTTTCACATCGTTGGGATGATGATGACTGTAACAACCCAGAAAATCTGAACCAATTTAAAAATTTTAAAATTGGCTAAAATAATGGATTTTAAATATTTAAAATAAATATTTTAAATTATAGCAATGAAAACTGAGTTTGAATCGACAATTGAAAACGAATATAATTAATTCTAATTATAAACAAGGCCTGAAATGGCGCTGCAGTTTCAAAAATTGAATTCAAACTTTGTCGGATTGTACCGGGTGCAAAACAAAACGGATTTTAGTAAAACCAAAAATATTTAAATCTGTTAGTGAACACCTTTCTAACGAATCTGAAAAATCGAATTTTCATAGCGGAAAGCAAAAGTTATGGCCAAATGAATTTTCAGAAAGGTGGCTATGGAATTTATATAGCCCGTAAAATTGACCATTTTGCATACGACCTCAGAATTCGACGAAACCACTTTTGTTGGATCCGGGACGTGAAGTTATTGCTAGGTTTCAAGTTTCATAATTTTTGAAGCTAGTATGTGAGCGTGGCAAAGGAAAACGTGTTTTGGTCATTTACAGTTAAATTGGATCGACCAGAAATGGGCCCTTTTGCAAACGGTCTCAGAATTCGACGAAACTAGTTTTGTTGGGACCGTATCATCAAAACATAGCTAGATTTATTTTTCTGCAATTTTTCGAATCAGTTTGTGGCCCTGGCAAATTGAAATGTACGTTCAAATTGAATAATGAATGTTATATATTTTAATTTGAAGGAAAACTGACTGAAACAGTCGAATGGGCCTACGAAACATATCCCATTGTGTTCGGAATGGGGGTAAAACACTAGGGATGACAGTCGTTGGGTTTAGATTGGTGGTCGTGTCAGAAAACCCCTTTAAAACTCCCCCGACCAATCATATTTTTTTTTTTTAAAAAAAAAAGAGAAAATTCCTTTTTTCCTCCCTCCCGATTAACGGCGGAAGTAGCTCTTTTCTTCCCGACCAAATCGCCGCCGCTACAGGCACTTCCATCCTTCGTCGCCGCCACCACTCGAAGCGCCGCTCCCTCCTCTTCCAATCCGACCCCACCACGACCCCGACCGACGCCCCCATCGCCGGAATCGGCCCTCCAAAGTTCCGATCTTCCTGACGCCGCCGACGACAGATCCGACCACCGTACCCCCTCAAACCACCATCGACCGACAGCCCTCACCTCCCTCTACGACGCTGCAGCCACCGAGCATCCCAGCTCTTCCCGGATTTCGCGAATTTCTCCGTCCAAGTTTTGAACAGCGTATAAAGGTGGTTCCTTTATATTGTTTAAACACTTTAAAGTGTTCCAACCTTTGAAAAATCATATCTTTTTCGTTCGTTAACGAAATTCGATGAAACATGAAACATCGTGACCGTGTGGACATCTTCTACATTTTAGAAGAGACCGCATATTTTTCTGAGCCTTCTGCTATTTTTGGTGGAGTGGAACCCAAGGTGAGATTTGTAATTTATAAACGATATGGAAAACGACGATGTATGTAACACCCCACCTCCGCCAGTGCCACTCTTGCAAGGACACTGACTTTGGGGGGGCGTTTAAATAAGGTAATCATGCATGCAGATATCACAAGACAGAACATATAAGTAAAAACAGAGTAAGTATAGCAGTGGATAAAAGCTAGCATATCAAATCCATAAGTTAAGTTACAACGCAGTACTTAATTATTTTCCATAAACAAAGTCTAGAAACATAAAACTAGTAACTGAAAAGGAAAACATGAAGTAGCTATCCCCAAGTAGGAAACCATAGCAAGCTCAAGTCCGAAGCATACATGAGCTATCCAAGAAAAGCAGCTAAGATCCAAGCTAAGTGCTGGTATTCCCGCCCTGTAAACCGGAGGGGGGGGGGGACGAAAGAAAAGAGGCGAAAGAAAATGGGTCAGTCAAAAGACTGGTAAGTCCTATCTACAATTGTACAACAACTAATAAAGTTAACAGTATATATAAACAAGGATGAGTCATAGGATGATAACTGGCATGGTAAGAAGTCAACAAGATAAATCAAATGTGGTACCGCATAAACAAGATTGAGGTTTGCACCAAGTGTACTAGTATCACAAGTCGTGTCAAGTGTAAACAAGAGGTGATCCCCAGGCCCAAGTTTGGCCCACCATCATGAATGACCTAAATCAAGGCCCAACTAGCACGGTATAGTCGATCGGCTCCCTACAGCCTAACTTGTCAAGTGTCGGTGTCATACGGCCCAACCACGAAGTGTAGCTAAACTGTGCTAGGTCCACCCTAGAGTGTATCAAGTCCTAGGGTGTCAACCCCTGACACAAACCAAGCACGCACAGTTTAAACCTACTGGTGCCCGTGCCTGCTTTTTCAACTCCGGACCATATGCACGACCATGGCCCGCCTGAACCTACACCGGCGCACCTACACAGCCGTCGTTTTAGTCGCTTACATGTCATCCCAGTAATCGTGCCCCACCCTAGCCTAGTCCCTAGGGTATCATGATACATCCAAGAGGGTTACTGGTGCAAAGGACCACGTAACTAGGGTTTCCTTAATGGGTTAAACGTGGTTAACCCAACTCATCTAAGTACCAAGTTGGTTAAGTGTACCCAAGGTTCATGACTTAACCCTACCAACCCATCGTGTTTAATTGGTTAAGTATTCAAGCGGTCCATGACTTAACCCTACCATGTGGCATTAGTTAATTTAATGCACCCACCTCTCACATTAGACCTTGTTGTGGTTACTAGTTAGGCCGGGCGGGTCCGGGTAGGTTTACACCACAACTTAGTCTAACCTCGGGTCTTACGTGCAACATGACCAACTACTCACATTGGGTCTTATTGCTTGTAGCCACTAGTTAAGCCGGTCGGTTCCGGGTAGGTTTATGCTACAAGCTCAACCCAACCTCGAGCTGGCCATTCTCATGTTTTCTAAGTGTCATGTCCATCACATTACAAGTTTTCAAGCAATTGGGTAGACCTAACTTAATAGGTAAATTCCCAATGGTTAGACCTAACTTAATAGGTAAATTCCCAAGCTTTTGTTTTTATGTCTTTCAAGTTTACCCAATCCCAAACGCAATCCCATCGCTTACATATCGCAATAGCGCATAAAGGATAGAAAGAAGGAACTTGGCATAATCATGACATAGAGGGGTTGGATCCACAAGTTAAACATGGTGGCATGAGACAAAGATGTGATCATAAACTTGCATATCATGTTATCAACTTGCAAAATATTCATAAGCATGCATAACATCATTTTAACTTGCATAGTGTTCATATGCATGCATAACATCAAACTTGGCAAATAGGTGGAACATGGCCATAGATAGCATGAGATAAGGGCTAGTAACATGCATATAACATTATATGCATGTTAATGCAAGGGTTATGAGAGTTTCAAAGTTGCATTATGCAACATTTCCAACCAAAGATCATATCTTTCTATGCATAAAGCAAAGGTAATGACTTTACTAACATGCATAGAGTAATCTTATGCATAAAATCATAAGATCAAAGCACATATCATGATTAACCCTAAACTCAAACTTGAAACATAACATATTAACTTCATAGTTAGAATACAAGAGTAGAAATAGGCTTACAATGCTATGAAGACTCAAATGAGTATAGCAAATGTAAGAAATCCCTTATGCAACTAATTAAAACCCCAAAATGCAAGCAAACTTGATCAAGACTCCTCCTTTATGATGCCAATAGAGAAACAAGACTTTAACGCAAGCTAAAGAGGATCATACAAGCCTAAATACACTTGTATGCATGGGAATCTCTTGAAAATTGATTTAGGAATTTATGAAGAGAGTGGAGGCCATGAGGGGATTGATTTTGCCATAGTTTAGTTGTAGGATAGATTAATGAGGATTTAGGGTAGGTTAGGGTCTTATTTATAGATTAGGCTAGTGATTTAGACCATAGGATTAAACCGTAGTTCTCATCTCTGCCCTCCAAATCGAATCTGGCCCCCTAGCTCAACACATTCTCAAGATGGTGCACCAGGCAGGACTGGGCGTCTGAGCCAAGTCGACAGCCAAGTCGACAGGGCTGTCGACCTGGTCAGACCCAGTCGACTCCCAAGTCGACAGGGCTGTCGACTTGGGTACTGTGGCGGGAATTTTCCCGCCTTGGCCCAACTGGCCCAATTTCCAAGCTTAGATTTGAATTTGAAAATCTGTTTTTATTTAGAAATTTTCTGAAAACTTTGTTGGGCCATAATCGGGTCATACGGACTCCGATTTTCGAAAACTCGGACTCTATTTCGCCTATTTTTCCGAGACGAACGCAATGGCATAGCCCGTTTCCCTTGATTCAGATTTTATTATTTAATTCTGCCTTGTTTTGTGTTATACCTTGTTATTAAAATACGGGTTATTACATTCTCCCCTCCTTAAAGGATTTCGTCCCCGAAATCTCTAAGTTAGGAAGAATGTGTCCTACCATCCATCATCCATCTACTCACCACATCACCCACGAGTAACCATTGTCCTTAACAATTTCTAAATGCTGTATGATCATATGAAAAGGTGTGTGTATATGTACTTATCTAATGCGAAAATCAGGCGGTTACTGATTCAGTACACCTCCTTAATGCGAAGTATGCTAGTGAAATGCGTCCATATGTATGCAAATTCCTAGCCTAATTTTATAATTTCTACATGAGTGCACAAAACATTCATCCATATGCAACATCCATGAGATAGCACAACAAGTTTCAGCCATGAATAAGTATAAGCACTCATGCATATGCAATATGAAGGTGTGTGAGCCGATCTTAGTGCCTAATGTGTATCATGCATCCACGAGTACCCACATGCAAACACTTGCAACCACTTGCAACCATCAAGCATAACATGTTTCAAATACATGTTTCATCCAAGGGGTTTCTACCTAAGGTTCTCATGACGAAGTTACAAGATAAACAGGATAAACATGGATAGCAAAAGAAAGATATGCTAAAGAGGAAAAGAGATCGAGAATGTACCCTCAAAAAGGAATGGATAAAGCCTAAACATCTTCTCCTCTGTCTCCCAAGTTGCATCCTCTTCGGCTTCACTCCACTGAACTTTCACCAATTTGATCTCTCGATTCCTTAGCTTTCTGATCTCCGTTCCCAAGATACGAATCGGAGCTCTCCTCAAGGTTGCCTCTTTCTCTACTTCCACGTCTTCAAGAATGCTAGGTTCAACCACCTCAGCGGACTCATGTAGGCACTTTCGGAGATGCGAGACATGAAAGACATTATGCACTCTGGACAGCTTCTCGGGAAATTGCACTTTATAAGCCATCTTCCCAATTCTCTCTATGATAGGGAAGCGTCCTACGAATCTGGGTGCCAGCTTCCCAATTGCTCCGAAGCGAACCACATTACGCAAAGGAGAAACCTTCACGAAAACCATGTCTCCAACTTCGAACTCCAAATCTGTCCTTCGCTTATCAGCATAGGATTTCTGTCTATCTTGGGCCGCTTTCATCCGTCTTCTCACCAATTCAACTTTCTCAGATGTGTCTTGTATCATATCGGGCCCAAGTACAAGCTTATCTGTTGTCTCCCACCAACAAGATGGTGACCTACACGGCCTCCCATATAAAGCCTCAAATGGTGCCATCCCTATGCTAGCTTGATAGCTATTGTTGTAAGCAAACTCCACAAGAGGAAGGTGGTCTTCCCAAGTACCACCAAAATCAAGAACACAAAGCCTCAGAAGGTCTTCTAGCACTCTATTCACCCTTTCGGTTTGGCCATCCGTCTGGGGGTGATAGGCTGTACTCAGATTCAATTGCGTACCCATTGCTTCTTGCAAACTATTCCAGAATTGGCTAGTGAAGATTGGGTCACGATCACTGACTATGCTAGAAGGAACCCCATGCAATATCACTATTTCTCGAAGGTAAACAGATGCCAGCCATGATGCAGTCCTTTTGCTCTTTACTGGGATAAAGTGAGCACTCTTCGTAAGTCGATCAACGATGACCCATATGCTCGAATTCCCTTTTCTTCATCTAGGAAATCCATCCACGAAGTCCATAGAGATGCTCTCCCACTTCCATTGCTGGACCTCCAATGGATGTAATAGCCCACCTGGTTTCTTCGACTCAGCTTTCACTTGTTGGCACACCATGCACTTTGAAACATAGTCTGCCACATCCTTCTTCATTCCAGGCCAAAAGAAAATGCGCTTCATATCCCTATACATCTTATCTCCACCAGGATGTATAGTCATCTTTGAGTGGTGTGCTTCTTCGAGAACTTTATGCACCAAGTCTCCCACTTGTGGAACGCAGAGTCTTCCATCACGCCTTAGCCAACCCTTGTCACCAATAGTATATCTAGCAAGGTGACTAGACGTCTCACCACGAATCAACCTATCCATGATCTCCACTATTTGTGGGTCTTCCTTCTGCGAAGTCCCTACTTGATCCAGAAGCGTGGGTCTAAGCTCGAGAGATGCTAACGATCCTGTCATCGACTCAACTGCTGTCGTGAAATCAAAGGTTGCCAGGAACTCTAGGCTCTTCATCTCAACAAACAAGGGACTCAAAGCCAACCTTTTTCTGCTTAGTGCATCAGCCACAACATTACCCTTGCCAGGGGTATAAGCTATCTCGAAGTCATAAGATGCCAAGAATTCCATCCACCTTTGCTGCCTGAGATTCAGATCTTTCTGCGAGAAGAGATACTTGAGTGATTTGTGATCGGTGTACAACTCAAACCTTTCGCCTAAAAGATAGTGGCGCCAGGACTTGAGTGCAAAGACAATCGCCGCTAACTCCAAGTCATGAGTGGGATAGTTCTTCTCATGAACTTTAAGTTGCCTACCCCCATAACATATCACCCTTCCTACCTGCATTAGAACAGCGCCTAACCCTGTGCCACATGCATCGGTATACACGGTAAACATCTTACCGCCATCGGGTAATGCCAAGACTGGAGCTGTGGTAAGGGCCCTCTTGAGCCTTTGAAAAGCAAGCTCACACTCTAAGTCCCATGCAAAGACTAAGTTCTTCTTCGTCAATCTAGTGAGAGGGGCCGAAATCTTAGCGAAGTCTCTAATGAACTTCCTATAGTAGCCTGCCAGGCCGAGAAAGCTTCGCACTTCGGTTGCATTCTTAGGAGTCTTCCAGTCTTGAACTGCGACCACTTTCGCGGGATCCATAGCTATACCCTGCTTAGAAACTATATGCCCAAGAAATCGGACTTCTTTTCTCCAAAAGTGGCATTTGGAGAACTTGGCTTTCAACTGATGGGCTCTAAGCGTATCCATCACCTCCTTGAGGTGTCTAGTATGTTCTTCCTCGTCTTTTGAAAAGACCAGAATATCATCCACGAAGACAACAACAAACTTGTTAAGGAACTCCCTGAACACCCTACTCATCAAATCTACGAAGTAGGCGGGTGCATTAGTCAAGCCGAATGGCATGACAAGCCATTCAAAGAATCCGTCCGGAGTCCTAAATGCAGTCTTATCAATGCTGTCTTCGGCCACTCTAAGCTGATGAAATCCGGTGGCTAAATCAAGCTGAGAGAAAACAGAAGCACCAATAAGCTGATCGAAGAGGTCATCTATCCTCGGTAATGGATGCCTATTCTTCTTGGTTAGCTTGTTCAGCTCTCGATAATCAACACATAGACGAAGCGAGCCGTCCGCCTTAGTAGCGAACACCACAGGAGCACCCCATTCGGAAATGCTTCGCCTAATAAAATTCTTCTCAAGAAGCTCCTTGATTTGCTTACTGAGCTCTCTCCTTTCCCACGGGGCCATGTGCCTAACTGATAAGGAGACTGGCTTAGCATTATCAATCAGATAAATGCGGAAATCTATCTCTCGCTTAGGGGGTAACCCCTTAACTTCTTCAAAAACATCAGGGTATTCTCGAACCACCCTTATAGATTGCAGACCATCGATAGACGAGTCAAGAGATTCAAGATAACATAGCATGACGGGATCTAGCGGGTTGCAAGAAATCTCTAGGGTATTGCCAAGGCGAGTCATGAGTCTCACTACCCTATGCTCACAATCGAGAATGGCTCCATAGCGGGACAACCAATCCATGCCCAAGATCAACCCGTATCCTGTGAATCCGAGAATATAAGCATCACACGAGAATTCTACGGTCAAGATAGAAATCCTCAAATCCATACAGATCATAGACAAATGGGCTGAACCCCCAATCGGATTTGAAACACTAACTGGATCCTCAACAAGACTAGTACTTAGGTGCAAACTTTCAACAACATCAGAGGAAATAAAGGTATGTGATGCGCCAGAATCAAACAAAGTGCGAACAGGAAAACCAGAAATATAAACAAGACACTCCACAGAAATAGTACCTCGGTCCTGAACTGGAGCGGTGTTGAGAGCATGCACTTGCCCTCCAGATGAACCTGCGCGCTGAGTTTGTCCATGCCCTTGCTTCTTAGGGCAATCCTTGCTAAAATGTCCTGTCTCTCCACAATGAAAGTATCCACCCAATTTCATTTTCTTCTTCCTACAGTCCTTGGCTACATGCCCAACAATCCCACAGAAGTGGCACTTCCTTGTGTCCTTTGCCTTGTTCTTGTTGCCCTTGTTGTTCTTGTTGTTCTTGTTATTCTGATTACTCTGATTCCCTCCCCACTTGGAGTCTGTCTTCTTAGGCTGAGTTTCATTGGGCTTGACTTCCTTCTTCCCATTCTTATCCTCTCCCTGCAGCAATGCCATGTCTACCAGGCTCTCGAAAGTGGCCCCCATGGGTATGTGTGACATAGCTAGACCTTGTAACGGCTCATTTAACCCTCGTGCAAAACGTAGAGCCTTCTTCTCGGGAGTATTGACCATGTCCAAACCGAATCGGGCAAGCTGGTTGAACTTATTCACATACTCTCTCACTGTCATGTCTCCTTGCTTCAAAGCTATGAACTTCTCTAGTTGCAAATTTGCCTCTGCAGATGATAGAAACTTAAGCCCGAACCATGCCCTAAAGTCGGCCCAGGTTTCTACAGGCCTTGTAGCATTGGTGACCTCCCACCAATAAGAAGCTTCCTCCTTTAGTAGCCAAACCGCCAACAGAACCTTTCTATGGTCCTCTATATCAAAGATGGCAAAAAGATCTTCGGTCTCCTTCAACCAATTTCTCGCTTCCACGAAAGTCTCTGTCCCAATAAAATTTTTGCCACCCATGGCCTTGAAGTCCTTGCAAACCTTGGCGAAATCGGCTTGTGGTTGCTGAGGAGGAGGAGGAGGTGGAACCTCAGTGATAGTGGGAGTGGTTGCTGGACCTGGATTATTGGCCCTAGCTTCCAAGTACCTCCGGAACCATCCGGGAATGGTGACTCCCTCAGGAAGATTGAGATCGGCCATGCTGAAAAAGGAAAAGATAGATTTAGAACGAGGAAACGAAGGATAGTGCTTATGGCTCTTGGGGGATAGCCTTTCAAAATAAACTAGACATTTCTTTGGAAAATACTCGATTGGTTTTGAAAATAGCTTTTAAAAGTAACTTTAAACCCCTTTTTGCTCCAATCTCGTAAACCTTATGCTCTGATACCAAATGTAACACCCCACCTCCGCCAGTGCCACTCTTGCAAGGACACTGACTTTGGGGGGGGCGTTTAAATAAGGTAATCATGCATGCAGATATCACAAGATAGAACATATAAGTAAAAACAGAGTAAGTATAGCAGCGGATAAAAGCTAGCATATCAAATCCATAAGTTAAGTTACAACGCAGTACTTAATTATTTTCCATAAACAAAGTCTAGAAACATAAAACTAGTAACTGAAAAGGAAAACATGAAGTAGCTATCCCCAAGTAGGAAACCATAGCAAGCTCAAGTCCGAAGCATACATGAGCTATCCAAGAAAAGCAGCTAAGATCCAAGCTAAGTGCTGGTATTCCCGCCCTGTAAACCTGGGGGGGGGGGGGGGGAACGAAAGAAAAGAGGCGAAAGAAAATGGGTCAGTCAAAAGACTGGTAAGTCCTATCTACAATTGTACAACAACTAATAAAGTTAACAATATATATAAACAAGGATGAGTCATAGGATGATAACTGGCATGGTAAGAAGTCAACAAGATAGATCAAATGTGGTACCACATAAACAAGATTGAGGTTTGCACCAAGTGTACTAGTATCACAAGTCGTGTCAAGTGTAAACAAGAGGTGATCCCCAGGCCCAAGTTTGGCCCACCATCATGAATGACCTAAATCAAGGCCCAACTAGCACGGTCTAGTCGATCGGCTCCCTACAGCCTAACTCGTCAAGTGTCGGTGTCATACGACCTAACCACGAAGTGTAGCTAAACTGTGCTAGGTCCACCCTAGGGTGTATCAAGTCCTAGGGTGTCAACCCCTGACACAAACCAAGCACGCACAGTTTAAACCTACTGGTGCCCGTGCCTGCTTTTTCAACTCCGGACCATGTGCACGACCATGGCCCGCCTGAACCTACACCGGCGCACCTACACAGCCGTCGTTTTAGTCGCTTTCATGTCATCCCAGTAATTGCGCCCCACCCTAGCCTAGTCCCTAGGGTATCATGATACATCCAAGAGGGTTACTGGTGCAAAGGACTACGTAACTAGGGTTTCCTTAATGGGTTAAACGTGGTTAACCCAACTCATCTAAGTACCAAGTTGGTTAAGTGTACCCAAGGTTCATGACTTAACCCTACCAACCCATCGTGTTTAATTGGTTAAGTATTCAAGCAGTCCATGACTTAACCCTACCATGTGGCATTAATTAATTTAATGCACCCAACCTCTCACATTAGACCTTGTTGTGGTTACTAGTTAGGCCGGGCGGGTCCGGGTAGGTTTACACCACAACTTAGTCTAACCTCGGGTCTTACGTGCAACATGATCAACTACTCACATTGGGTCTTATTGCTTGTAGCCACTAGTTAAGCCGGTCGGTTCCGGGTAGGTTTATGCTACAAGCTCAACCCAACCTCGAGTTGGCCATTCTCATGTTTTCTAAGTGTCATGTCCATCACATTACAAGTTTTCAAGCAATTGGGTAGACCTAACTTAATAGGTAAATTCCCAATGGGTAGACCTAACTTAATAGGTAAATTCCCAAGCTTTTGTTTTTATGTCTTTCAAGTTTACCCAATCCCAAACGCAATCCCATCGCTTACATATCGCAATAGCGCATAAAGGATAGAAAGAAGGAACTTGGCATAATCATGACATAGAGGGGTTGGAGCCACAAGTTAAACATGGTGGCATGAGACAAAGATGTGATCATAAACTTGCATATCATGTTATCAACTTGCAAAATATTCATAAGCATGCATAACATCATTTTAACTTGCATAGTGTTCATATGCATGCATAACATCAAACTTGGCAAATAGGTGGAGCATGGCCATAGATAGCATGAGATAAGGGCTAGTAACATGCATATAACATTATATGCATGTTAATGCAAGGGTTATGAGAGTTTCAAAGTTACATTATGCAACATTTCCAACCAAAGATCATATCTTTCTATGCATAAAGCCAAGGTAATGACTTTACTAACATGCATAGAGTAATCTTATGCATAAAATCATAAGATCAAAGCACATATCATGATTAACCCCAAACTCAAACTTGAAACATAACATATTAACTTCATAGTTAGAATACAAGAGTAGAAATAGGCTTACAATGCTATGAAGACTCAAATGAGTATAGCAAATGTAAGAAATCCCTTATGCAACTAATTAAAACCCCAAAATGCAAGCAAACTTGATCAAGACTCCTCCTTTATGATGCCAATAGAGAAACAAGACTTTAATGCAAGCTAAAGAGGATCATACAAGCCTAAATACACTTGTATGCATGGGAATCTCTTGAAAATTGATTTAGGAATTTATGAAGAGAGTGGAGGCCATGAGGGGATTGATTTTGCCATAGTTTAGTTGTAGGATAGATTAATGAGGATTTAGGGTAGGTTAGGGTCTTATTTATAGATTAGGCTAGTGATTTAGACCATAGGATTAAACCCTAGTTCTCATCTCTGCCCTCCAAATCGAATCTGGCCCCCTAGCTCAACACATTCTCAAGATGGTGCACCAGGCAGGACTGGGCGTCTGAGCCAAGTCGACAGCCAAGTCGACAGGGCTGTCGACCTGGTCAGACCCAGTCGACTCACAAGTCGACAGGGCTGTCGACTTGGGTACTGTGGCGGGAATTTTCCCGCCTTGGCCCAACTGGCCCAATTTCCAAGCTTAGATTTGAATTTAAAAATCTGTTTTTATTTAGAAATTTTCTGAAAACTTTGTTGGGCCTTAATCGGGTCATACGGACTCCGATTTTCGAAAACTCGGACTCTATTTCGCCTATTTTTCCGAGACGAACGCAATGGCATAGCCCGTTTCCCTTGATTCAGATTTTATTATTTAATTCTGCCTTGTTTTGTGTTATACCTTGTTATTAAAATACGGGTTATTACAATGTATAAATTATATAGTCGATGTATGAGTTATATAAGCGTTGTATAAGTTGTACGTTCGATGTATAAGTTATATATGCGTTGTAAAAATTAAATATGTGTTGAAATAGAAGTGAATTGCTATATATATATATATATATATATATATATATATATATATACACGCCCCTCGTCCACAAACCATGGACGATATTTATTGGTTGTGATTGGTGTGAAAATTGATTGATAGCGAATGGTTGATTGGAATTGTTTGTGGTTGATATTGATTGATTGTGGTTGAAAAATACCCATTTGTGGTTGAGAAATATTTGGTTGAAACCACATAGGATTAGTTTGTGGAAATGAAATAAATATATACATGCCGCCTGTGTGCGAACTAGATGCATGATCCCCATTGTCAAAAACCGCGAGGTTTTAAGGTAGAGCGAGGAGCCGTACTAGGGATGGTCCTGGTTTTAACTACCCTGCTGTTATGCTGCCGAAATTTTGAATAATATTCATGTGTTTGAATTATTTTCATTTGCTGAAACTATATTTATTCGTTGTGTAGAAAACCTTCATGTGTTGAATCGAAATTCATTCGTTGATTAGAAATTCATGTGTTGAATGGTGTTCGTGATTCAAATATAAAAATCACATTTTTATCTATATATATAAACTATAGAAAACCTTCATGTGTTGAATCGAAATTCATTCGTTGATTAGAAATTCATGTGTTGAATGGTGTTCGTGTTTCAAATATAAAAATCACATTTTTATCTATATATATAAACTATAGAAAACCTTCATGTGTTAAATCGAAATTCATTCGCTGATTAGAAATTCATGTGTTGAATTGTGTTCGTGTTTCAAATATAAAAATCACATTTTTATCTATATATATAAACTATAGAAAACCTTCATGTGTTGAATCGAAATTCATTCGTTGATTAGAAATTCATGTTTTGAATGGTGTTCGTATTTCAAATATAAAAATCACATTTTTATCTATATATATAAACTATAGAAAACCTTCATGTGTTGAATCGATATTCATTCGTTGAATAGAAATTCATGTGTTGAATGGTATTCATATTTTGAAATAAATTGTTTTATAATAAAAATCCTATTTTTATTACCTATATGAACTATATAAAATAATAGTGTTTTGAAATGAATTGTTTTACAATAAAAATCACATTTTTATTATATATATGAATTGTTAAATAAAGCGAAGTGTTGAAATAGAAGACAGTTAGATAAAAAATATCATTTTTTATCAAATGTATGAAAAGAATATAGCTTTGAAATCGAAGAATCGATATATTTATATAAATGTAATTAAAATATATCGAATAACGACGCTGCAGTTCGTATTTTGAAACCGTGATTTCAAACGATTATACTGGGAGATCCGACCATCGGATTTTCCTGAAATCGCAACCGTTGGGTTCGCTTTGGAAAAATCTTTCCAACGGCACCAACTTTGTAAAAATCCAACGGTTGGATTGTCTGGAATGTTTAATTCAAATCCGAAGAAAAACAGCGCCAGAATCGATTATATTTATATATATATATATATAATTATATTTAATCGAATAACGACGCTGCAGTTCGTATTTCGAAATCGAAACTTCAAACGATTGTACGGGAGATCCGGCCGTCGGATTTTCCCGAAACCGGAACCGTTGGATTCATTTTGAAAAGATCTTTCTAATGATGTAAATTTTGTGAATATCCAACGGTTAGATTTTCAGATATGTGTAAATCAAATCTGAAGAAAAACAGCGCCACGGCCGCGTTATGGCCCGAAGCGTCGTTTTGAATAAAATGGCTATTTTAAAATAAATAAAAATAGCGATAAATCGTTATAAAATATTATAAACGATATGGATGTGATTTAGAAATTAACTAAAGGTTGGCTAAGTCGAATGGTTTCCTGGGTGTTGATCTGATGTTGATTTCGGCCTTCGGGGTTAATATTTGGGAAATCGTTCTCTTACTGATTGACGGTTAGTGACTAATGAATTGAAATGATGCGTGTTTTTGATAGTGTTGCACTTGTTTATTATATATGCGAGTTGCTCAGAAAGACCGGGTTTATCCCATTCTGAATAACTGAATCGACGATAAGAAATCGAAGATAAGGACAGTGGTCGGAGACCGGAGATCTTCACCTCGTTTGGATGGTAACCGAGGTCCTGATTGGGAGGCATCCCGAAATATGGATAATGAGTGGTGATCGTCCAGACGTACGTGGTGATCGATGGGTTTGCGAGATATTTAGTGCCTCTGGTTTCGTTCAGACCCAGAACGGACTGGCAAATGGACAGTGTGTCTGACATTGGAATTTATTCTGTGTGATTGATAGCCATCAGTTGCACAGTGTGAATTTCCTGTGTGGCATGCTAAGATGCAGTGATCAGGGCTTATGTTGAAAAGCAAAGTCTTGTGGTGATGATCAAAGCACCGCCTGTGTGGCGTAGCTTTGTGTATAACGTGAAATCGCGAGCCTTACACCCCGGTATGAACCAGAAACGGGAGAAAGGACCTCAGGGAGGGCCTGCGTTTCCTCCTAGCTAGAAGTGGCGTCAGTGGTTTTACACACCTTGACAAGTTTGACTTATGTGGTTGTTGCTGTTGCGAGGCGCCTCGGTTAGATCGGACGATCCAGGTCCGATGGAGTCACTTGTTGGCTCGCTTACGCCCCAAAAAGGCGGCGAAACGTAGTGCTCAGGCATTTTAATCCACTCCGTGTGGACCGGCCCTATCGCTCCAAGGGTCGATGCGTTCTGATCCTGAGACTCGGGCTAGGCAGTCTCGAATTCGGTAAGGACTATCTTTTGCCTTGGTTCATGAAGGAAATCCAATTTCCAAATACGTGACTGTGCGGTTTTGATTGTATACCTATATATGGCGACATAGTGGTATGGGGCATTAATGTCGTCTATGATTGATAGTTATGATTTGAAATTGTTTTCAAAACATATAAACACTAGTAATAATATCAAATGCCTTTGTTTTATTCGTATCAAGCATATTTTGGCCGTTATAAGGTAAAAACTCTATCCTCCGGTTTGCATTGCATTGTGTGATGGGAACTGAGTCTTATAATGGCTTCATTTTTATAAAAAGAATAGCGATGTTTAAAAGAATGACTTGTTTTAAAGCACTGGCAATCCAATGGAGTAAACCCGTTCCACGAAAGTGGTGTGGTCCTGTGATTAGCCATATTATAAACGTGTTGAGTAGATTTCTCATACCAGTCCCATGACTGACTCGTAGTTTGTTTCACTTTCAAACTCGGGTGCCCCTTTTTCTACACGGGCAGCCTTGTATTTAGGTTGAGCCGGTTCTTTCTGGATAGCTGGAGCTGAAGATGGATTCTATCATTTATCACTTTTTATGCTGTTCAGCTCCTATTGTACATATTTTGTTTGTTTCCGCTGTAGACATCTATGTATAGCTGAACTGTATTTGTACTAAGTATGATCCTGTATACTGTGTAACTCTGATGATTACGTTTATCCAGTATATTCTATTGTTCATTATCTGGTGTATTTATTTATTTCTGTTCTGCTATTATCTGTTTCTGTGTTATATTCCATGGATTACCCTCGCCGCCGTCAGTACGGGGTTTGGGGTCGTCTCAATGACTGGTATCTTGAATTGGGATTGGCCTTCCAAGGCAAGGTATTTAGTAATGATCGTCCAAACGCATTTGGAGATCGACGGACACGTTGTTTTGCTCAGACCCAGAGAGGACTTGTAAATGGATTGTGTGTCTGACATTGTATTCCTTCCTACTGTATTTGTTGAACTCTACTGATTATATATTTCGGTTTGGTGGTGAAGAATTTATTCTTTACTTATCACCCTTCTCTAAGACGTATGAGCTTAGAGGTTATATATATTGGTAGATGATCAATAATATGGTAGGGTCTGACAATGTGACATGCTAAGATGCAAATGATCAAGGCTTTGTTGAAAAGTAGGCCTTGTGGTTGATGATCAAAGCACAGTCTCTTTAGGCACAGCTTTGTGTATATCATGACTTCGCGAGCCTCACACACCGGTTGAGTCTAAAACGGGAGAAGGGAACGCAGGGAGTGCACACGTTTCTTTCTAGCTAGAAGTGGTGTTGGGCTTTAACACGGCCCGACATTTGCTTATGTGGTTGATGGAATTTTTGCGAGGCCTCGGTTTATTCTTATCGGTCGCCCTCGGCTGATTTGTAGGTCCAATAGGATCGGGGAGCGTGTGTTCAGGCATAACTAATCCACTAATGTATTTGTGGACCGGCCCTGCTGTATCCAAGGGTTCGCCAGCGTCTGAATCCTAGGACATTGTTAGAGTGTCTTGAATCGGTAAGGAGCTCCTCCCTAGCCTTGACTCCTGATGGAAACCCAATTTCCAATACGCCTTTACGGTTTTGATTGTATAACTAGTATAGCGACATAGTAGATGGTAGCTATGTCGTCTAGGATTGATATTATATTTGAAATGTTTTAAAATATATATATCTATACACACCAATAATAATATCGTTTTTACGTATCAAACATCTTTTGACCATTATAAGGTAAAACCCTATCCTCCGGTTTGCGTTGCATTGTGTGATGGGACCTGGGTCTTATAATGGTTCCATTTTTGTAAAAAGCATTGCCTTATTTGACGATTTACTTTATTTATGCACTGGCAATCCAATGGAGTAAACCTATTCCGCGTTAGCGGCGTGGTCCTGTGATTAGCCTACTTATTAGATAAGTTAAGTTAAGAATTCTCACACCAGTCCCACGACTGACCTGTAGTTTGTTTCACTTTGCAAACTCGGGTGCCCTCTTTTGACACAGGCAGTCGAGTAGCTTTTGCAGATATAGTTAAGCAGGATCCTGGATTGAAGCCTGAAGCTGGGTCCAGAATATTGGTAGCCTTCCACTGAGATTAGTTCCGCTGCAATGTATTTAATCTATTGTAATGTATCTTCCGTTGTATTATTTATCGATGTACTCTGATGTAACATTTATTATTGATGTTATAAAAGTCTGCATTATTGTTCTGATGTGTTGTATTCCCAAAGTTAACGTATGTGGAATTTGAACGGTCTTGATCGATCTTGCGATCGATTGGGGTCGAGCAAAATCTGGGTCGTTACAGCATTATAACACCACTGTTATAATAAAATGATTTTGTAAAGGAGTTGGACTCGTAGATTATATCGGGAAGTTACGTAAGGAAGTGTTAAAGAGTTAAAAGATGAACTTACCCTGTTTCGAGATTTGAAATGTTGTTCAGTTAAGGTCTGAGAGGTAGTTATACCCCAACTTGATTGACTTTGTTTTTAATGTAGAAATGGTTAAGGTTCGAGAGTGAAAGTGGTTAAGTGAATTTAGTAAATAAGTATAGTGGTTTGAGTTGTCGTCGCGATGTTGATTTAAACATCTGTTTAAATCCAAGTAAAGAAGATTTGGAAATGTTTTCCAAATAGAATCAGAAACGTAATCAAATATTGAAATTGGAAAAATGAATTAGAAAAGGAAATGTTCATGTATAAGGAATTAAGAAATGGAATTAAGCTAAATCAGAAATTGACTGGAGAATGGTTAAGTTGAATGGTTTCCAAAGTGTCTATCTGATGTTGGTTTCGACCTTCGGGATTAGTACCTAGGGAATTGTTCTTATACTAGTTTACAATCAGAGACTGATAGTTGTAGAAGAATAGTGATACGTAAATAAGTTATGGAAATGTTTTCCAGCGTTAACGTATATTTTATAAACATAGAAAATAAGGAAAATATGAATATATATATATATATATATATATATATATATTTAGTTATATATATGATAGATGATTGATTGATAGAATTTCTATCTGGAAATAATATCGTTGTTTGCACACGTATTTTTCTTTGATAATTAAATCATAGACTATCGAATTTTTGACCATTTTAACGTTGTTAATATGGAGAGACCGGTTGGATTATTATCTAAAGAACCACTCTGTATTGGCAGAAGCGTTGCGAATCATATATGCTAAAGATAATTGAAGGAGTAAAGTGCAAGGGCTATTGTATATGTCTTAGATAACAGTGCCTAAGATGGATATACTGAATAGTACCTTCGGTTCATCCTGTTCCTGGATGACTTGTATGGATGAATGTCTGACAGAGTATTTCCAGAAAGGTCACGTACATTGATTTCTTCAACCGTACCAAGAGTGGAAGCGGAGAAGGAAACTTCTTTTAGCTGACACGTAATGTATGGTTGTAGACGTCAAATTAGTGATTTTCGATGGATCTGACAATGTGGCATTCGAAGTTAATCTGATGTGATGATAAAGCGTAGCTTCTAGCCTCACATCCAGTAAATGACAGAAATCGGGCAGGCGACATGGCTATGTAGGTCGCACATATTAGGGTGTATAATCACCTGATCTAGAGTTTCATTTACTTCTAAAAATCTATTGTTGATACTGTCCCATTCGGGAAACGGTTGTTGATCCCAACCGTTAGTGACATACATTCGATACACTCAAGCGAAATGAGTGGTCGGTCATGTGTGGCCGGGTTGCAAGATGTTCTTGTTGAACCCAGTGTATTCCTTTCTAGAGGTACACTAGCGAAAGGTGGTTCCATACCTTGTCATAGTTGGAAATCCATTACCTAATACGTGCTTGCGATTTTGATTGTATACTATATATGTAGAAACGTGAGATGAAAGCGTTTCTGCTAGATGATTAATATAATTGTGGTTGATAGACACTATTATAATATCAAATGGTTTTTGATATAAAGATATTTTGGATTCTCATAAGGGAAAAACCCATTCTGTTATACGGCGTGGTCTAATGAGATATCGTTTACTTGTTCAATTGTTTTAAACTGTTTTACTCATACCAGTCCCATGACTGACCCGGAGTTTATTTTGTTTTGTTTTCCTTAAACTCTTGAGTGCCCAATTTTGTATGGGCAGTCAAGTAGTCAGGAATTTACAGATACTTGAAGAGCTGGAGCAGGAGGCTTCAGGATCATATAGCTATAGTTTATTTCCGCTGTGTTGTAAGTGTTGTACTTTGATAATGATATATATTTAAGTACAGAAACTAATAGAAAGAAAGTAGAGGGTTAGGAAAAATAATATAGAAACTTAGAATAGAAGAAGAAGAAGAACAACAACAGAGTAACACGAACCTCACAGCGGAACGAATAACATATAATATATATAACATAACTTGAAATATACATCCTGGTTTTCAGTTTAATTTGGGGTTGGACTTGTCTTTTTGGTTAGCTCAAATTAGACCAGATTTTCGGGTCGTTACACGTGCGGTTAAGGCATCGAGCTACAATTGAAGATTCGTACGTGGGACAGTCTAGATACATACATGTCGGCTTTGGGTGGTGTATCATAGACTTGAGGGCATTACTCCAGTATGATTTCTGATTCGATCGACGATGGCAGTCCGTAAGCTTTCGTAGCATAGTAATGATAGATATATGCGGAACGTAACATTGTTATGTAGAGATCCGTATGTTACTTCGGCATAGGATAAGGGACTATGTTCACTTCTGTGGCATAACGGTGGAGACCGTGTGAGTGGGGTACCATGGGGTGTACCTGAGTATTGAGGGTTAGCTACATATATACTGTATTAGGTTAATCCACCAGGAAGTAAATGGGTATGACATATGTGTATACCTTGATTGCTGTTAACCCAAGTAACCTACTAAATAAGAAAATATGATTGAAAGGTATATATAGGATTATCCAAAGTGTATAATTTAAATCCAGTCACCAGAACTTGTGTTCTCACCCCCTCCTCATAACATACTCGTAGGTTAGATTTGTGGCATAGACACGACAGCTTTGGATACTGGTTAGACAGTATTATTAATACAGTAAGGCTATACTTTGAGTATATTATATTTTATCTGCTGTGAGATATTTTCTGAGCTCTGACATGTTTTGTGTCTCTGTCTTTTCTGCAGGATACCAGGGCGCAACCACTTGAGTTTCGGTAGATTGGAATTTTGAAAAAAAAAACGGTCTATCGTAATTCCGGTTGTTACATGTAGTGGGTTGATTAGTATGTTTATCTATCCATGCTCATATACTTTATTGTTGAAGTTTGTTAGTTGTTTTATCACTTAATAAGACTGTTGTTTTACTCAAGGTTTTATGTATCCTCTTATTACCTTATGCTATTCAACCGGTTGTGGATGGGCAGACTAAGTAGCAGGTTACAGGTGATTAGTGAGGACGATGTTGCTATGCGGAGGCAAGCAGAAGGTTGGCGTACAAGTTTTATTACTATCTAGTATTTCTGTATCTGTTGTTTAAGTGCTCTATGAGGGTTGTAGTGTGGCCTTATGTACAAACTTTGGTATCAGTTGGATAATCTTTCAGGATGTTGAGAAAGTTTCAAAAGTTTGTTATATGGTGCTTCACCACTATTACCTGTTGTATATGTTCTATCATATTTTATCCTTCTGTTGTGAGTATTACGATAGGCTTCGGTGTTGCTTACCTACTCTGATGATCGTCCATAGCTGCCTGGCACACCTTTCAGTGCAGTATTCCTCTTATTTAGTGCAGGGGTTATGGGCGGTCGTCACATTTGGTATTAGAGCTCTGGTTATCGATTTTAGCCAAAGTTCTAAGACATATTTACGTATGAGAGACGTACTTGTAGATTTCAGTTGGATGTATACTATATGATACTATATAGTATAGTAGCGTTTTTACTTCTTTAGCTGTTTATCTTGTAAATGGCTAATCATTCTAATTTGCAGATTTAGGATGAGTCAACATTATACGAGACATTCTGCTAGGGAATTAGTTGTGCCTGGAGGGGTCAATGGCTGGGCACCTGATTACCCATCCATGTTTTAAGCTATGATAGAGGCATGCCTACAAAGGGCCCCCGCTCCAGTAGCAGCTGCGGTTGATGTTGGAGTCCAGGTGCCTACAGCTGTGAAATTTGCAAAGTTATGCAAAGACTTTACATCATTGGGAGGAAACAGTTCAAGGGCACCAAACCAGTTGAAGAGGTTCAAAGGTGGTTGGACACTTGTGTTCGGATCTTCAAGGACTTGGGCATTGATGATGCCACAAAGAGGAAGCTTGCATCAAGGAAGTTAGAGGGCAGAGCAATGGACCGGTGGAACTCTGTCACACTTGAGACCCCTGAAGGGGATATTTCATGGGAGCTGTTCCAAGTTAAGTTTGAAGCAAAGTTCATCTCCACCGTTCAAAAGTCAATTCTGTTTAAGAGATTCGTGGAGCTTAAGCAGAATGGTCAACCAATTCTTGACTATATTTCTAACTTCGAGGCTTTTTCGAAGTATGCTTGTTCATATGTGGATACTCCTTATTAAAAGAATGAGAAGTTTGTCTTGGGATTGGATGAATATCTTGGGAATCAACTTGTGGATCATCTCGATGATAGCTTTGAAAAGATTGTCGAGAAGGCTTTGAGGCATGAAAGTCTGTTTCCTAAAAACATGTATGTTGTCGCACCTAAGGAAGAACAGAAGCCACAACAGGGTTGTAATAATAAGAAGAGGAAGCAGCAACAACAGAAAGGGAAGAATGGCCAAAACAAGCCTAGGAGTGAGGTGGTTTGCTTTAACTGCCAACAGTAAGGCCATTTTTCTAATGAGTGCAAGAATCCTAAAGCTGGGAAGAAGTGCTTCAAATGTAGGAAGCCTGGGCATGAGAAGAAAGATTGTCCAGAATCAGCTAAGGGCAAGCAGGTTGTGAAGGCATATGCTTTGGAAGTCATGCCAACTTCTTCAAGAGCTCCTACTGTAGAGGAGAAGGGAAAGGGTGTCGTCGTGCAAGGTACTCTTTCTGTTAATGGTGTTTCAGTTCATGTGCTTTTTGATGCTGGAGCATCACATTCATTCATTTGCAATGAGTTTGTGTGCTGCTTGGGTTTGGAACCCGAGATTGTGATAGACCATTGATCATGACTAATCCAGTTGGGGGTTCGTCCAATCATTACATGATTTGCCATGGTATAGTGTTGTCGAGTCATGGTTACTCTTTTGTCTGTTATTGCTTTGTTCTTAACTTCACTAGATTTGGGATCATCTTGGGCATAGATTGGCCCAAGAGGTATGCGACAAAGGTGAATTGCGAGAAGCTTGAGGTGAGAGTCGGGGATGTGGAAGGGTGAAAGGTGTTAATTAGACGTAAGTGCAAAGAGGGTGTCTTCGTGAGCTATCTATATTCGCTTGGGATTCCACAGGAAAACTTGTCATCTGTGCTGAATGCTAATGAGTATGAGGATGTCTTTGATGAGGTCAAAGGGTTGCCGTCGCATCGTGAGATCGAGTTTAGGATCGATTTGGTTGAGGATGCTAGACCAATCGTTATGCCTTTTAGGAGGATGGCGCCTAAGGAACGGCGAGAGTTGGAGGTGCAAGTTAGAGACCTTTTGGAAAAAGGATTCATTCAGAGGAGGGTATCTTAATAGGGTGCACCGGTTGTATTTGAAACCAAGGCTAATGCCTCGTTAAGTTTGTGTGTGGACTATCATGAGCTAAATAAGGTGACTAAAAAAACAAGTATCCATTGCCAAGGATTGATGACTTGTTCGATCAGCTTCACGAAGCCATAGTGTTTTCTCAAATGGATTTGGCAATGGGATTTCACCAGTTGAAGGTGGCAAAGGATAGTATACCAAAGACTGCTTTTAGGACACCATCCAGTTTCTTCGAATGGTTGGTGATGCCATTCGGGTTGACTAACGCGCCAATATATTTTATTGATCTTATGAATAGGGTTTTCAGATATCAATTGAACAAGTTCGTGCTTGTGTTCGTGGTTGATATTCTGGTTTACTCTTGGAATGAGGAAGAGCACAAGATGCACTTGAGAGTTGTGTCGGAAATCTTGCGAAAGCATAAGCTGAGAGCTAAGTTTTTGAAGTGTCACTTCTCGAAGAGTGAAGTGAGGTTCTTAGTCCACGTTGTTTCTTGAAATGGGATAGCGGTTGACCTTGCTAAATTGGTAGCGATCCTCGACTGGGATAGGCCTAAGAATGTGACGGATGTTTGAAGTTTCCTTTGGTTGGCTGGTTATTACAGACGGTTTATCAAGGATTTCCCCAAGTAGCTGCACTGTAGACAGCATTGACCAAAAAGAACCAAATGTTCACATGGGATGCAAAATGTGAACAAGCGTTCGGGATCCTGAAAGAGAGACTAAAGAGTGCTCATGTATTGACCATTCCAAGTGGGAATGAAGAGATGGTGGTATATACTGATGCATGTGGTACTGGACTTGGAGCGGTACTGATGCAGAAGGATAAGGTTGTGGCCTACACAAGTCGACAGCTAAAGCCGCATGAGAAGAATTACCCAACTCATGATTTGGAGTTGGCGGCGATTGTCTTTGCTCTGAAGATGTGGATACATTACCTATTGGGAGTTCGATTCGAGTTGTTTACGGATCACAAGTCGTTGAAGTATCTTTTCTCCCAAAAGGATTTGAACCTTCGGCATCAACGGTGGTTAGAGTTTCTGACATCATATGATTTTGGTATAACCTATACTCCTGGCAAAGGTAACGCAGTTGCAGATGCATTGAGTCAGAGACGTGCAAGTTTGGGAGCGATGTTTTCGGAATGGAAGAGCCTCGATTATTTGGCAAGATTCGATTTCAGGCCAAGGTGTGAATTGGAACCTGAAATGTTGGCAAGCTTATTGATAAGACCTACTCTTATCGAAAGGATTGGCAAAAGTCAAAAGAAAAATGTGATGCTTGTCGAGTTTTTCCAGAAGATGGAACCAGAAAATAAAGAGTTCGAAGTTGATCGAGAAGGTTGGCTTCGAAACCAAGGGCGACTGGTTGTTCCTGATATTGACGGATTGAGAGATGAGGTTCTGCGAGAATGTCATCACCCGAAGTTGACAATTCATCCTAGTGGCAATAATATGTATCAGGGCATGAAGCGAGTTTAATAGAGGGGATGAAGCAGGATATTGGAAAGTTCATTTTCAAGTGCATGAATTGTCAGCTAGTGAAAGCTGAACAGAAAAAGCCGAGTGGATTACTTCAGCCATTAGAAATTCCTACATGGAAGTGGGAGTAGATATTGATGGATATTACTGATGGACTACCTAGAACAAGGGAAGGAAGCGAAGGAATTTGGGTCAGTCGTACACCTAGGTAAGGGGTCGGTCGAACATGGCCAGGGATCGGTCACAGGGTCATTTTCTAAAAATTTATATTTTCGGGTGCGACTCGGATTTGAAGAAAAGAGCTTGAAAAAAATATTTTTCAGGGGCAACCCCCCGAACCCTACTCAAGCCGCGTTGCAGTAGTGTAACTTGGTTCGGTGATGGTATGACTTTGAAGTAAATTCAACTTGGAATGTTCGAAGTGTTGAAAGGTGTTCATTGATCGGTGTAGAACATCGAATGAGGTGGCCACTCAAAGGTCATGAGTTGGTGGATAATGGTTGCTTGAGAAGGTTGCTTGGGCTATTAAAAGTATTCAAGTTGGAAGACTAGAGATGAGAAGGTTGAGAGATTATCGTTGTTATAAGTTCAAGCAGTCTCAAAGTAGGGGTACGATAAGGGCACCCAAAAGACTGGTTGTAGGTCGAGTACCATGGGTATTGTTGAAAGGCCTAGTTATCAAGGTTGGACATACATACGTATCGTTGAAAGGCGTATGGAGTTTATGCTAGAACTGGGTTTACCATTAGCCCTTGACATATGGCAAAGTTGGCCGTCATACGATTAACAATGGTTTCAAAGCAAGATTGGCGGTGATAGCCAGAGTCAGTCATGGATGATTGGTTGTTCTGTTTGTACCATTTCATGTAGATTGTCCAATGTCGAAGGAGATGTTTCTTGTGTGCTTGTCTGATATTGGTTTAGGTCTCTAGGGATTGTGCTTGAGAGATGTTGAATCCGATTAGGATGGTTTACATGAGATACATATAATCTGGATGTTATGAATGCTTAACATGCTTGAATGAATGTTCTGGTTACCATGGATGAATGGTTGAATTGTTTGTCGTAAAGGCTATCACTGTCCGATGTGGGGAAGATAGGGTTGAGTTGTTCTCTGGTGTAGTGGGTAGTTTAGTATGTTTATCTATCCATGCTCATATACTTTATTGTTGAAGTTTGTTAGTTGTTTTATCACTCATTAAGACTGTTGTCTGACTCAATGTTTTATGTCTCCTCTTATTACCTTGGGTTGTTCATCCGGTTGTGGATGGGCAGACTAAGTAGCAAGTTACAGGTGATTAATGAGGACGATGCTGTTGTTCGGAGGTGAGCACGAGGCTGGCGTACTAGTTTTATTACTATCTAGTATTCCTGTTTCCGATGTTTGAGTGCTCTATGAGGGTTGTAGTGAGGCCTTATATACAAACTTTGGTGTTAGTTGGATAATCTTTCAGGATGTTGAGAAAGTTTCAAAAGTTTGTTATATGATGCTTCACCACTATTACTTGTTGTATATGTTCTATTATATTTTATCCTTGCGCTGTGAGTATTACGACATCAGATGTTGTTTACTTACTCTGATGATCGTCCATAGCTTCCTGGCACACCTTTCAGCGCATTATTCCTCTTGTTTAGTGTCGGGGTTATAGGCGGTCGTCATAGATCATTTGTTACCGAAAACATCGTCTGATCTTAGTCGAATATCAAACATTCCTTTCGGTTCTTTCCACCCCTCGCCTAAAGGAATAATTTCCAGTTAGATCTCGCCGGTGGTACTAGACTGTACTCTGAGGAATCATCGCATATTCCTTTTTGTTTCTTTATTCTAGTTTTTAACAAGTTCATTCAGATAAATATCTGTTATCTTTCTAAAATTTGGAATATTTTATCCAAAATCTTTTTAAATCATTTATTATGAATTAACAAAATTTATCCATATTTTTAATAATTTTATATGGCAATTTTAGTCGATTTCCATTTATGGTCATCGAACTGCATTTACAGCGACCATTTCAAAACTTGATTTTGACTTATCTTGAAATCTGAAAATTGTATTACAAATATTTTCTTTTTATTTGAAAGTTATTTTAATTAAGAATCCAACGTTTTCAGTTTTGGGAGAATCCGACGGTCGGATCTCCCGTTACATCAGTTCGAAGTTAACGGTTGAAATTCGTGAACGGTCGCTGCGCGACTCGTCCTATTCAAACCAAATTCGATTTATAAATAAAATCGAATATAATTCCAATCTATTTATTAATTATATATAGTACATCAACAATCAATTATAACATCCAATTCACATATCGTGGTATATACCTTATAAGCATTAAAATATTAACGCCTATATGGGTTCGTCAATCAATAGATTAACCACAATACCAATCATCAAAAATCAATATATATTCAACGCAATAATATCATTCAGTATCAATGATGATCATACCTAATACCGATAACTAATAACTAGTTAAATTTTCTTGAACAATAACTATTTACTGTTCAAATCAATTTCATAACATCGATATATAACTCAAATAATTCACAAACATTATTCAACAATTAACTAACATATAGTTGTCAGTGAATAATTTCTCACCTATACCAATTTTAAAATGATTTTTATCACAATACTTACCATTTAACATCATATTAAATTCATATGACCAACCAATAATGATTATTCAACTCAATCAATTAACTGTTATCTAACATACACAATTTATAATTAACAGTTAAGTTGTTTTATCCCTTTAAATATGTGAGTTTTGGTTTCTCACCTCGATTGGTTAGAAATCGTTGAATAACGATTATCGTTCGACATATCTGATCAGGCATTTAATTTCGTTATAAATTGTAATGTGCTCCAAATCAATCCAAACCAGTTTTGTTGTGTAGATCTTATCAAGACGGTTCAAATTAACGAATCTTGTTTTGTTCCATTCTGTTTTGATTTGAGCAAGATATGGTATTTTATACGTTAATGACATCATTAAGATAATTAAATAATTAATTTAATTAAAATTCTCTAAACCCTTTCTTTAATCTTCTTCATCGTTATTAACTGGAAAACAACTGAAACCATTGTTCGACTTTAAATCATCCATGTAACCCCTTCCTCGAGCCTCCAGTCGATGATCGGAAGTGCCCACGACAAAGGGCGTTGCCGCCTCACCCACCGCCACGAGTGCGGTCGAACTCAGCCCCCCCCCCCCTCCAGACCTAAAATTCGGTTCAAATGTGTAACGACCCAGGTTTTTGAACGATTAATTTTAAATATTTAATATCGTTTTAAATATTGTGTTGATAATATAAAAGAATTTTTATATTGAATTACCAATTAGTGATCAATATATGATTTATTTCGTATATATATATATATATATATATATATATATTTCGAAAGACGAGAACTGAAATAATTCCATTTAAATTATAATGGATTCTGAGTGATTCAAATGGTTAATATGAATTTTAATTGAATTTGAAAGATAATGATAGTAATTTATTTTTAAGGAATTTATTTGTTTTGAATTTAAAATCATATTATATCAATTTAATATGTTATTTTTAATGTTCGAATTAAATTATACAGTATATTTCGTTGAATTCAAAATAACGTTATTTTCTGAAAACATCGGTCGTTAAGTTAAAACAACGGTTCAGGATTTTAAACCAGGGACCGTGAGATATTTTAGATTTTTATTAAAATAAAAATCACATCAATAGCCACCCTACTTTTCATAAGCCAACCTATTCTTTTCACGCTGATCTATTTTCTTGCTCGAGCCGACAATTTTGTCGCTCATCTTCAAGACAAAGCAAAATGAACTTAATGGCAACCTGTACGTTTGTTTCCCGTTCACAGCTATATATTTAAAGAATCGAGCCTTTGTATTTTCATACCTAAAACCCACTCACAAATTCAAAGGCCTCAGGATTAAATCGAAATGGCAAAATCGATTCCTCCGTAAAAATGAAAAGGGATTCGAAACCTAGAATCGTGATTCTAAATCACGTGATTCTCCTGAAGCTCGACGCCATCCTAAGGCGCTCGCGATTTGAGGTTGGGAGGGCCTGATACGGTCGCACGAAACAGGCGAGTTTGGGGATGCTCGAAAGGCGGTGCGACGCTCACTACTTCGAACAACGATACAAGGGACTTCGAGTTCGTCGACAGGGAAGGGGATTGTTGCGGTAGCTTCTGGAAGGGTCGGAGTTGGTTCAGATCGCACTTGAGTGGAGCGCGATGTACTGGTAAAGGCCGGTGTTAATTGGGAGCATGGTCTGGACAGTAATGAGATGAAGTTCAGGCTTGTAGAGAGGTTAGTCTGTGTTATTGGAAGATGAATTGGGATTGAACCAATGATGTTCGACAGAATGCGGTAAAGAGGGAGCGTAATTTTAAAGGGCTGATGTAGTCTTGAAACTGTTCGGGCATAGACCTTGTGGATTGATCGAGTATTTGCAATAGCGATAAGGTATATATTTTACCGAGTTTAAATTCATTGAATAATTAAATTATTTATGTTAAGAATCGTTTAATCGTTAAATTAAAATCTGATAATCATAGAATAGTCTATCTATTTTAGTAAGTTATTTAAATTTAGTAAATGTTTAATCGACAATTAAATAAAATAAATCGTAGGTCTAAAGTAGATTTATTCGAAAAGATCTATAGTCGTGATGAGATGGAATTCAACCGGGGATTCAGCGCAAATGGAAATTCCGGTGAGTAAATCTCACTCACCTTTTATTTTAATTATTTTTATTTCGTTAAAAATAATTGTCTGTTGCTTGTGTGCATATTTTCTGGTTGTTTATATATGTTAGTTATTTAGGCTATATATATATATATATATTGGGTTGATTGATTGGTTGGATTCCCGCAGTCTCATTAGCGGATGCCCGCAGTTTCATAGCGGATGATTACCCTATACGCCCCACGCTATGATTAGTGGATGACCTTCTATACCGCGATATTCTGCCACGAAGCAGAATGGGTATTATTTATGTGCTAACATCTGTGGATGCAGGAAAACAGGTTGGAGGAATCCAACTGGATTCCTCAAAAATATATTATCTGTTTGTTTATTTGTTTGCATATATATATTGTTATATATGATGTGTTAGAAAATTAAATAATTCGTTGCCTTGTGTGTTTAAATATCACTGGGCTTAAGTAATGATATTTTAAAATATCGTAAAAAGGATGTTGGCGATTTAAAAGGGAAAATTCTATTTTTAAATAGAATTTGAATTTTTAAATGGAATTAAAAATATAAACTTGTTTTGAAAAATAAAACAAGTAGTTTCTTATAAACGAAGTTATAAATAATTCTTTTATAACGAAGTTATAAATGAAGTGGAAAGAATTATCATTTGATAATTCAGAAATAGAAATACAAGTGTGAAATTGGGATTTGAAAAGGAATTTCAAAATAGGATTTGAAATGAAAATTTTAAAATATAAATCAAATGAAATTTGATTATAACATTTGAATAGTAGAATTCAAAGGAGTTTAAATATTTGAATTTTAAAAGGAGATTGAATATTAGAAATTCAAATAGAATTTGAATGGACGAAATTAGAATGGAAAAATAGAATTGGAATTCGGGAGATTAAAATAAAATTTGAATTCAAAAGGAATTCAAATAAAGAAATTCAAATAGAGATTTGAATGTAGAATTTCAAAATAGAATTTGAAATATAGAATTTCAAAGAAGAATTAAATAGAATTTGAAATATGGTATTTCAAGGAAGAAATTCAAATGTGAAATTTAAATAGAGATTTGAAATAGAAATTCGAGTATTGAATTTGAACATGGAATTGAATACAGAAATTCAAGTAGAAATTTGAATATGAGATTTCAAAATAGAATTTGAAATAAACTTTGGAAATAGGATTTTCAAAGTAGAATTTGAAATAGAATTTCAAATAGGATTTCAAAATAGGGAATCCAAATAGTTTTGAAATGGAATTTGAATTCAAGGGAATTCAAATGAATTTGAATATTAGAAATTCAAATGGTGTTGAAAATGAATTTGAATATTAGAAATTCAAAGGGGGTCGGAAATGGAAAATGAAATTTGAATATAAGAAATTCAAATTGAATTTAAATAGGATTTGATCTATGGGATTTGAATATGAAATTCAAATGGGTCTTAAACTATGGAATTTTGAATATAGAATTTAAAAAGGAGTTTGAATATTTGAACTTCAATAGAATTCAAATATAGAAATGGAAATATAGAAGTTCCAAGGGAATTTAATATAAAGTTTGAATAAAAGAATTCAAAGGAATTCAAGTATTGAATTTGAATATAGGGAATTCAAATAGGAATTTAAGTATTGAATTTGAATATCAAATAGAAAAGGGATTTGAATTTGAAATGTAGAATTCAAAAGTGAGATTGGAATTTGAATCAAGAATTCAAATAGAGCTAAACAGAGTTGAATTCATTTTAAAGAAGTTTAACGTTTATATTTATAAATATAATTAAAACGAACTCGCCGCAGCGCTGCAGTTCGTAAATTGGCGATTCGAACTTCAATCAAGTATACAGGACTCAATTGAAGTCGGAATTCTTCGAAACAAGAAACGTCAGGACCGGTTTGATAATAGTTTTCAAATGAAAGAGAAAAATCTGAATTTCGTCGTATGGATTTTGAGTTATGTCAAAATCAAATTTTCAGAAAAGCAGCGCCAGAATCGTTTTAAAACCCTAATGGTTTATTTAATATTATAAAAGGATTTTAAGCAATAAAATCCGAAGTTTCTATTTAGAAAATTTCAGAGTTGAGTTGCAAAATATATGCGAATTTAAGTTGTGTAAATGAATATGATTTTTGAAACAGAAACCAGATTTTTGATTATTGAATAGAATTAACTAATTCGAATGGTAATTAGTTAATGAGATTTTGAATTAATATTGGGCTTTGAATAAGTGAATTCGATTTGAAAATTTATCTTCGAAATAGAAAAAGGGAACTAGAATTGAAACTGGAATTCGATTTGGTTATGAACGAGTTAAATATTTTGTTTGAACATGTTATGTTCAACAAAGGAGTGAAATAGGCAAAATGACTAATTAAAGAATAAATGGACGAACTGAATTCAAACGATTAGATGGTATTGAATTGAATTTCAAACGGGTGAATATGTGTTAAGCAGGTTTGGGATGAAGTATATGAAGTTATTAATGTAGTGCTCGACAAAAAGGTACATGGTTAATTCATATATGAGGTTTTATGCGCCGTATCGGCTAGCCGCTTGGCTTCTTCTTTTTCTTTTTGAGATTAGAAGATACCGGGATGTTATTTGAAATTTCCCGATGCTCCCGATACAGGGGAGGTTATGGCGAATTTTTCCGGGAATTTAAGGAGTTAGAATATTTTTAAGAAATTTGACAAATTAGAAATCTATATATCGATATATATAGAATTCGATAAGGAAACGAAAGCAAAAATAGCGTAAAGAGCCAAGAATGATTATTGAAATATGTGGGTAAACAAATATTGATAAGGAAATGGAGAAGTGATTTAATTAATGAAATATTAATTAAAGAGCCCAGTGATTTGGTTGATATGTTGATTGAACACTTGTTTTTATTCGATAGTTAAATCACAGACTATCGAAGTTTTTGACCATCGTTGTCAATATGGAGAGACCGGTTGGATTATTATCCGAAGAACCACTCCGTATCGGCATAAGCGTTGCGAACCAAGTATGCTGAATATATTGAAGACGGAGTGAAGTGCAAGGGCTTTTCTAGTAATAGAAATAGTGCCTTCGGTTTCGTTCAATCCCAGAACGAACGTAAATGGACGAATGTCTGACAGAGTATTTCCAATGATCAAATGGGTTGGTCTGTATGAATATATATGGTTGCAACGGATTTATCCCTTAGCATAATATCCAGAATATTTGTGCAAACTTAACTAGTGATTAACGGATCTGACGATGTGGCATTCAAAGTAATTGTGTTATCAAGGAATGGTAAGTAATCGTAGCCTCAGGCCTCAACAACCAGGAAATGACAAAAATCGGGCAGGCAGCATGGCTATGTGGGTCGCACCCATTAGGGTGTATAATCACCTATCTAGAGAAATTCCTTTTGTTTCTAAATCTATCGATTCTGCCCATTCGGGAAACGGTGGTTTGAGCCCAACCGTTGGTGATGTACATTCGATACACTCAAGCGAAATGAGTGGTCGGTCATGTGTGGGCCGGGTTACAAGATGTTCTTGTTGAACCCAGGTGTATTCGTCTCTAGAGATACACAGTCGGAAGGTGGTTCCATACCTTGTCATGTTGGAAATCCAATCTCCAATAAGCGCCATGCGGTTTGTGATTTTATACTATATATGTGGAGCGTGAGATGCAAGCGTTCTGCTATTTGGTTATTTATTTGATGTAGACATTACTATAATATCACTGGATTTGATATCAAAGTGTTTTGGGTTATAGTAAGGTAAAAACCGTCCGTGTTTATGTGTGGGCTGGTCTTACTATTACTTTTTCTTTCGAAAGGAGTTTTTTTAAAGTTAAACAAGTGGTTGGAGTTTACTCACACCAGTCCCATGACTGACCCAGAGTTTATTTTGTTTTGTTTTTCCTAAACTCTTGGGTGCCCAAATTTGTACGGGCAGTCAAGTGTTTCAGGCTTTTACAGATACACTTGGAGGAGCTTGAAGCAGGAGGCTTCAACGTTAGTTATCTAGAGTTACTTCCGCTGAATCAAATGTTATGTGTACTCTGATGATGGTATGTATGTATGTACAAAACATATTGTATTTCAAAGCTTATGTTATATAATATATTTTATTCGTTCCGCTGTGAGTTTGTGATCTTCGTTTTTCTTCTATTCTAAGTTTTCTATCTTATCTATTCTCACCCTCTAACTTCTTTCTAATAATGAGTCGTATTTCTGTGTTATTTGGGTTGGACGTGTTGTGTATTTAGTCAACTCAGATAGCACGGATTTGCGGGTCGCTACAGTTGGTATCAGAGCTTAGGTTGAGTGAACACCTAGGCTTGTGTGGCAGGCGCTCATTAGAGATAGGGTCAGTAGTACCCTAGAATGAGTTGAGTGTATAGATACGAGAGAGCGTATTTGTTAGTTAATATAAAAAAAATTTGTTTTATATTGTGTTGACTTGTCTGTTGAGTGGATTATGAATTCTGATCGAATCGTGGGACGCCACGACGTCGATAGGAATTTCTAAACACTTGAACAGAAGATTGAACACGATATTGTTTTAAAGTGGGTAAATGAAATAATTTTACCCAAAATTCTATTTTGATATAGAAAGAATAATTTTCTAGAATTATTATATGGATGTGTTGGATGTTGATTTTATAATCAAATGAGATTATAAATTTAGAATGGTTATTTTATAACCAGAGTAGATTTGTATAGAAATTAAATATACAAATGAGACGAATTAGAATTAAATTCAAACCAGAATTGAGAATTCAAAATCCTGGGAAATTTAAAAAATATTTTTCAAAGGATATTAAAATAATATAGATTTGTTTTAGAAGGATTTGAAAGAAAATCATGGATTTTGAAATAATAAAGCACTGAACTCACTTCAGTGGCTGGGAAATAATTCTGATGATAGTCGCGACATCATCAGTGTTCATTTCCGAGTTTCTAAGTGATGGGTTGCTACCTTAGAAAGTTTTGATGGAAGTTTGTTTGGAAGAAAACAAATTGGTTTGAATATTCAAATGTTTTGAATTCGAGATGGAAATAAATGTATGTATATGTTTATGTGATTTCAAAAGGATTTGAAATGAAAACCCAGGGATTTGAATTCTGTAATTGAAATTTAACTTAAACAAGTTAAATGGGTCGAAGTGAATGAATTGATTAGAATCAATTTGAATTGGTTTAATAGAATATAGATTGGATATAAATGGATTGATCGTCGATCATTCGAATTGAATAAAGGAAGACCAAAAGTTTTGGTTGGAGTTAATTTGTTGAATAAGAAGAGATGAGTTTCAACATGAAGAAGTTATGAAAAGTTAGTGAGTTTATAGTATTTTTCTTACCTTAGCAATTTCGAGGACGAAATTATTTTAAGGGGGGAAGAATGTAACGACCCAGGTTTTTGAACGATTAATTTTAAATATTTAATATCGTTTTAAATATTGTGTTGATAATATAAAAGAATTTTTATATTGAATTACCAATTAGTGATCAATATATGATTTATTTCGTATATATATATATATATATATATATATATATTTCGAAAGACGAGAACTGAAATAATTCCATTTAAATTATAATGGATTCTGAGTGATTCAAATGGTTAATATGAATTTTAATTGAATTTGAAAGATAATGATAGTAATTTATTTTTAAGGAATTTATTTGTTTTGAATTTAAAATCATATTATATCAATTTAATATGTTATTTTTAATGTTCGAATTAAATTATACAGTATATTTCGTTGAATTCAAAATAACGTTATTTTCTGAAAACATCGGTCGTTAAGTTAAAACAACGGTTCAGGATTTTAAACCAGGGACCGTGAGATATTTTAGATTTTTATTAAAATAAAAATCACATCAATAGCCACCCTACTTTTCATAAGCCAACCTATTCTTTTCACGCTGATCTATTTTCTTGCTCGAGCCGACAATTTTGTCGCTCATCTTCAAGACAAAGCAAAATGAACTTAATGGCAACCTGTACGTTTGTTTCCCGTTCACAGCTATATATTTAAAGAATCGAGCCTTTGTATTTTCATACCTAAAACCCACTCACAAATTCAAAGGCCTCAGGATTAAATCGAAATGGCAAAATCGATTCCTCCGTAAAAATGAAAAGGGATTCGAAACCTAGAATCGTGATTCTAAATCACGTGATTCTCCTGAAGCTCGACGCCATCCTAAGGCGCTCGCGATTTGAGGTTGGGAGGGCCTGATACGGTCGCACGAAACAGGCGAGTTTGGGGATGCTCGAAAGGCGGTGCGACGCTCACTACTTCGAACAACGATACAAGGGACTTCGAGTTCGTCGACAGGGAAGGGGATTGTTGCGGTAGCTTCTGGAAGGGTCGGAGTTGGTTCAGATCGCACTTGAGTGGAGCGCGATGTACTGGTAAAGGCCGGTGTTAATTGGGAGCATGGTCTGGACAGTAATGAGATGAAGTTCAGGCTTGTAGAGAGGTTAGTCTGTGTTATTGGAAGATGAATTGGGATTGAACCAATGATGTTCGACAGAATGCGGTAAAGAGGGAGCGTAATTTTAAAGGGCTGATGTAGTCTTGAAACTGTTCGGGCATAGACCTTGTGGATTGATCGAGTATTTGCAATAGCGATAAGGTATATATTTTACCGAGTTTAAATTCATTGAATAATTAAATTATTTATGTTAAGAATCGTTTAATCGTTAAATTAAAATCTGATAATCATAGAATAGTCTATCTATTTTAGTAAGTTATTTAAATTTAGTAAATGTTTAATCGACAATTAAATAAAATAAATCGTAGGTCTAAAGTAGATTTATTCGAAAAGATCTATAGTCGTGATGAGATGGAATTCAACCGGGGATTCAGCGCAAATGGAAATTCCGGTGAGTAAATCTCACTCACCTTTTATTTTAATTATTTTTATTTCGTTAAAAATAATTGTCTGTTGCTTGTGTGCATATTTTCTGGTTGTTTATATATGTTAGTTATTTAGGCTATATATATATATATATATATTGGGTTGATTGATTGGTTGGATTCCCGCAGTCTCATTAGCGGATGCCCGCAGTTTCATAGCGGATGATTACCCTATACGCCCCACGCTATGATTAGTGGATGACCTTCTATACCGCGATATTCTGCCACGAAGCAGAATGGGTATTATTTATGTGCTAACATCTGTGGATGCAGGAAAACAGGTTGGAGGAATCCAACTGGATTCCTCAAAAATATATTATCTGTTTGTTTATTTGTTTGCATATATATATTGTTATATATGATGTGTTAGAAAATTAAATAATTCGTTGCCTTGTGTGTTTAAATATCACTGGGCTTAAGTAATGATATTTTAAAATATCGTAAAAAGGATGTTGGCGATTTAAAAGGGAAAATTCTATTTTTAAATAGAATTTGAATTTTTAAATGGAATTAAAAATATAAACTTGTTTTGAAAAATAAAACAAGTAGTTTCTTATAAACGAAGTTATAAATAATTCTTTTATAACGAAGTTATAAATGAAGTGGAAAGAATTATCATTTGATAATTCAGAAATAGAAATACAAGTGTGAAATTGGGATTTGAAAAGGAATTTCAAAATAGGATTTGAAATGAAAATTTTAAAATATAAATCAAATGAAATTTGATTATAACATTTGAATAGTAGAATTCAAAGGAGTTTAAATATTTGAATTTTAAAAGGAGATTGAATATTAGAAATTCAAATAGAATTTGAATGGACGAAATTAGAATGGAAAAATAGAATTGGAATTCGGGAGATTAAAATAAAATTTGAATTCAAAAGGAATTCAAATAAAGAAATTCAAATAGAGATTTGAATGTAGAATTTCAAAATAGAATTTGAAATATAGAATTTCAAAGAAGAATTAAATAGAATTTGAAATATGGTATTTCAAGGAAGAAATTCAAATGTGAAATTTAAATAGAGATTTGAAATAGAAATTCGAGTATTGAATTTGAACATGGAATTGAATACAGAAATTCAAGTAGAAATTTGAATATGAGATTTCAAAATAGAATTTGAAATAAACTTTGGAAATAGGATTTTCAAAGTAGAATTTGAAATAGAATTTCAAATAGGATTTCAAAATAGGGAATCCAAATAGTTTTGAAATGGAATTTGAATTCAAGGGAATTCAAATGAATTTGAATATTAGAAATTCAAATGGTGTTGAAAATGAATTTGAATATTAGAAATTCAAAGGGGGTCGGAAATGGAAAATGAAATTTGAATATAAGAAATTCAAATTGAATTTAAATAGGATTTGATCTATGGGATTTGAATATGAAATTCAAATGGGTCTTAAACTATGGAATTTTGAATATAGAATTTAAAAAGGAGTTTGAATATTTGAACTTCAATAGAATTCAAATATAGAAATGGAAATATAGAAGTTCCAAGGGAATTTAATATAAAGTTTGAATAAAAGAATTCAAAGGAATTCAAGTATTGAATTTGAATATAGGGAATTCAAATAGGAATTTAAGTATTGAATTTGAATATCAAATAGAAAAGGGATTTGAATTTGAAATGTAGAATTCAAAAGTGAGATTGGAATTTGAATCAAGAATTCAAATAGAGCTAAACAGAGTTGAATTCATTTTAAAGAAGTTTAACGTTTATATTTATAAATATAATTAAAACGAACTCGCCGCAGCGCTGCAGTTCGTAAATTGGCGATTCGAACTTCAATCAAGTATACAGGACTCAATTGAAGTCGGAATTCTTCGAAACAAGAAACGTCAGGACCGGTTTGATAATAGTTTTCAAATGAAAGAGAAAAATCTGAATTTCGTCGTATAGATTTTGAGTTATGTCAAAATCAAATTTTCAGAAAAGCAGCGCCAGAATCGTTTTAAAACCCTAATGGTTTATTTAATATTATAAAAGGATTTTAAGCAATAAAATCCGAAGTTTCTATTTAGAAAATTTCAGAGTTGAGTTGCAAAATATATGCGAATTTAAGTTGTGTAAATGAATATGATTTTTGAAACAGAAACCAGATTTTTGATTATTGAATAGAATTAACTAATTCGAATGGTAATTAGTTAATGAGATTTTGAATTAATATTGGGCTTTGAATAAGTGAATTCGATTTGAAAATTTATCTTCGAAATAGAAAAAGGGAACTAGAATTGAAACTGGAATTCGATTTGGTTATGAACGAGTTAAATATTTTGTTTGAACATGTTATGTTCAACAAAGGAGTGAAATAGGCAAAATGACTAATTAAAGAATAAATGGACGAACTGAATTCAAACGATTAGATGGTATTGAATTGAATTTCAAACGGGTGAATATGTGTTAAGCAGGTTTGGGATGAAGTATATGAAGTTATTAATGTAGTGCTCGACAAAAAGGTACATGGTTAATTCATATATGAGGTTTTATGCGCCGTATCGGCTAGCCGCTTGGCTTCTTCTTTTTCTTTTTGAGATTAGAAGATACCGGGATGTTATTTGAAATTTCCCGATGCTCCCGATACAGGGGAGGTTATGGCGAATTTTTCCGGGAATTTAAGGAGTTAGAATATTTTTAAGAAATTTGACAAATTAGAAATCTATATATCGATATATATAGAATTCGATAAGGAAACGAAAGCAAAAATAGCGTAAAGAGCCAAGAATGATTATTGAAATATGTGGGTAAACAAATATTGATAAGGAAATGGAGAAGTGATTTAATTAATGAAATATTAATTAAAGAGCCCAGTGATTTGGTTGATATGTTGATTGAACACTTGTTTTTATTCGATAGTTAAATCACAGACTATCGAAGTTTTTGACCATCGTTGTCAATATGGAGAGACCGGTTGGATTATTATCCGAAGAACCACTCCGTATCGGCATAAGCGTTGCGAACCAAGTATGCTGAATATATTGAAGACGGAGTGAAGTGCAAGGGCTTTTCTAGTAATAGAAATAGTGCCTTCGGTTTCGTTCAATCCCAGAACGAACGTAAATGGACGAATGTCTGACAGAGTATTTCCAATGATCAAATGGGTTGGTCTGTATGAATATATATGGTTGCAACGGATTTATCCCTTAGCATAATATCCAGAATATTTGTGCAAACTTAACTAGTGATTAACGGATCTGACGATGTGGCATTCAAAGTAATTGTGTTATCAAGGAATGGTAAGTAATCGTAGCCTCAGGCCTCAACAACCAGGAAATGACAAAAATCGGGCAGGCAGCATGGCTATGTGGGTCGCACCCATTAGGGTGTATAATCACCTATCTAGAGAAATTCCTTTTGTTTCTAAATCTATCGATTCTGCCCATTCGGGAAACGGTGGTTTGAGCCCAACCGTTGGTGATGTACATTCGATACACTCAAGCGAAATGAGTGGTCGGTCATGTGTGGGCCGGGTTACAAGATGTTCTTGTTGAACCCAGGTGTATTCGTCTCTAGAGATACACAGTCGGAAGGTGGTTCCATACCTTGTCATGTTGGAAATCCAATCTCCAATAAGCGCCATGCGGTTTGTGATTTTATACTATATATGTGGAGCGTGAGATGCAAGCGTTCTGCTATTTGGTTATTTATTTGATGTAGACATTACTATAATATCACTGGATTTGATATCAAAGTGTTTTGGGTTATAGTAAGGTAAAAACCGTCCGTGTTTATGTGTGGGCTGGTCTTACTATTACTTTTTCTTTCGAAAGGAGTTTTTTTAAAGTTAAACAAGTGGTTGGAGTTTACTCACACCAGTCCCATGACTGACCCAGAGTTTATTTTGTTTTGTTTTTCCTAAACTCTTGGGTGCCCAAATTTGTACGGGCAGTCAAGTGTTTCAGGCTTTTACAGATACACTTGGAGGAGCTTGAAGCAGGAGGCTTCAACGTTAGTTATCTAGAGTTACTTCCGCTGAATCAAATGTTATGTGTACTCTGATGATGGTATGTATGTATGTACAAAACATATTGTATTTCAAAGCTTATGTTATATAATATATTTTATTCGTTCCGCTGTGAGTTTGTGATCTTCGTTTTTCTTCTATTCTAAGTTTTCTATCTTATCTATTCTCACCCTCTAACTTCTTTCTAATAATGAGTCGTATTTCTGTGTTATTTGGGTTGGACGTGTTGTGTATTTAGTCAACTCAGATAGCACGGATTTGCGGGTCGCTACAAAATGCTAGCTGTTCGAGGTCAATAATTGAGAAATCCAATCCCCAAATCCCATCACAACCGTTAAGAACATAGATCTCACGCAAATCTTTGATTTTCATGTTTTATGTTTTTGAAATCATTGCGTGGGTTTTGTGAAAAGTAGAGAAAGATTCGAGAGAAAATGGCCATCGATTCAGAAATGACGACGACCCTGAGAAATGAATTAGGGTTTTGCAATATATATATATATATGTATATATATATATAATTTTTAATAATATTTAATTCGTGAATTACTTGTCTAACGCTTCTAACTCCAAAACAAATCCCAACGACCTTCGTCCCTAGGAAAATACCCCCATTTCGGATGCAATGGGATATGTTTCGTAAGCTTATTCAACTTTTTCGACTAGTTTTTATCAAAATTAAAATATAAATCAAATTAACGTTCAATATTGATTCTCGACGTGCATTTTAATTTGCCACAACCACATAAAAAATTACGAATTTTAGAATCTCGCTATGTTTTACAATTATGGTTTTAACAGAACTAATTTCATCGAATTTGGAGACCGTTTGAAAATTGATCTTTTAACTAGCTTACTAAATTTACAAATGAAATTCAATGGGCATTTAAATTTGCCACGCTTATATACTAATTCAAATTGCCTTGAAATTTTGAATCTGCCAATAATTTGACGTTCCGGATCCAACAAAATTGTTTTCGTCGAAAATGGAAGTCGTTTGCAAAATGGCTATTTTTAAGGCTATATATAATATTAAAATATTAATAAATTCCGTAGTGACTATTTTAAATTTTAATCTGGTGACTTACAATTTTTATTATGAAATCTTAATTTTTCACATTCATCAGAAAGATATTATTAAATAGATTTTAAGATTTCTTATTTTACTGAAATTTGATTTATATTGCATTATTATATTTAGTTGAAATTTAAAACTAAATTTTCAAACTACCGCAACACTACTCGTTCATTTTATAATTATATTATAAATATTATGTTCAAACTCGTTTTAAATAAAATATAAGTTGTTTATTATAAAAATAAATTGTTTAAAATACTCAATTTCTATTAAAATCAATTAAAAATAAATTCTAATTGGTTCTAAAAATCTGGGTTGTTACAATCTCTTCGATTTAAAACTTTTCGTCCCCAAAAAGGAAGATAGAACTGAAGGTTGTTTACTTAACCAACTCATCCTTCGTTTGAATCACGCACTTCAACTTTTCAGTTTCCAAGAACTTTCCAATTTCTCGAATTTTGGCTAACGCCTTATATTTCCTAAATTTTTTGCCATAACCTCCTTTGTACGGGTTGATCGGTACAACTACGACTTGCCTCTCTAGATCCTCACCAATCAAAAAGAAAATCAAAAAGCCAAGCAGCTTGCCAATCGGCCCATAAAATCATCAAACCCAATCGATACAATAAACATGTACCTTCTTATCGGCTTAAAATTTTATTCCTCTTCTTAGCCTTCATACAATAACCTGTTCACACACACACACACACACACACATATATATATATATATATATATATATTGAATTCCGACTAAATTTCAGTTCAGTTTATCATTAAATTTAATTTGATTTGGCTTAATTTTACCCTTCATTCTGCTATTGGTTTTAATATCCCAAAATTTTTATTAGTTAAAATAATAATCACACATCACAACTAACAATCAATTAGTTGATTAGCTTTTCAAATATATAACTCTTATATACTTAAAATCATATTTTCAATGCCAAATCAATAACAATAAATTTAAATTTTTTGGTTCTCACACCAGTCAATTGGAATCGTATAGACATCCCACTATCAAAACTCGAACATAAACATTGATGATGCTAGCAATCATCAGAATCATCTCCGGGCGATTGGAGCGTGATTCTATATCTATCCAGTATATTTGAGACTTCGTATACACAGGCGTATATGCAAAATCTTCTTATACTTGATATTCCAAATCAATTTAAAATAAAATACTCAAATGCGTATAACAAAATACAATTTTCAAAACTAAATTCGTTTTTATAAATAACACTCTTCAAACTCATTCTAGGAAGCTGCCGATTCCATCTCTAATGAGTTATTCTTATATGATGTTACTAATACTATCTCTGATGAATTCTTTAATATGTTTCTAACGTCCCTTATTCTTTGTGCTTTGTAAACCAAAGCTCTGATCTAAGCTATCACGACCCGAAATCCCCGGTCGGCCTAAACTAAACGAGAATGCGAATTGTTTGAGAACACGACGCATCGGAACACAGAACAATAGAATTTTTCAATGCAGTTACAACAACTTACATCAGAGCACAAGAATATCAGAGTGGGAATAAATAATATACATAGCGGAAATACAATTATCCGAGAATAAAATACATAACAACTGAAATAAAAATGTATAAATCCAATGCACAACGGAAATACATCAACTAACATAACTGAAAAAAAATACATGGATACAAAGCTTTCTGAATATAGCTCCAGGTGTAAACCAAGTTCCTGTTAAATAGAAATCTGTAAAACCAAAACTACTAGCTTCCCATGTGAAAAATATGGGCATCCAGAGTTTAGGTGAAAACAATAAACTCCAGGTCAGTTATGGGACTGGTATGAGAAACTCTAACAGTTATAATTAACTTACACAAAATAAGGCATATCATGGGACCACACCATATAACACGAAACAGATTTACTCCACTAGACTGCCAGTGCACAAACAACTACCATAAATAATAAACTTATGGATCTACAATGCAGCAAACGACGTGCAATTCCTTAATCTACCCATTTAGGCTAAATTCCCAAACTTAGATTTCAAAATCCAATTCACTTTGCAGAAATCATTACTTTATACTTTATTTCCCTATTTCTTATTTCAAATCATTTGAAATACATATCTAGCTTTTATATCAAAGTATATTTCCCTTTAAGGTCTCAAACCAAATTTTCTGGAAATATGTTTTCCACAATATCACAATGCAGAAAAAGTATGCAATTAATCATCGGGAGGTTTCTCCCGTTAACATGGCAAAGGGAATGTACCTTCTCTTTCGATATATATATGTATATATATGTATATATACATATATATATATGTATATGTATGTGTATACATATATGTGTATATGTATAAATACATATGTATATACATATATATATATATATGTATATGCATATATATGTGTATATATATATGTTGCACCCTATAAAAATAGGCATGCACTGACCACTGACCAATTCTTAAGGTCCTGGGTCTCGCCCATGCTTTTAGTCCTTAGGGTTACCCGAATCTTTAGCCACAAATAAATCATTTTTATATCATGAAGTGGAAAAATCATTAACACCAATAATCACAAGTATAATCAAATACATATAGATTTCCACTTCCAAATCATTTCCAAATCATTGGTTTAGCCTTTGAAATCCTTTTTGTTTAAAAAAACAATTTTAAAAAACATTCCTTATCCAAAATTGGGAATATACTTTTCTTTTCACTTAAGAAAATCTCATTTCAAAATCATTCATTAAATTTGAAATGAACCAAATGACATCGCTAAACACCTCATAGTCAAATCGTGAATTTAATCACTAGGGTTAGCATAGAAATATTTCCACCCAGCCCAATGCTAAGTGTAAAAGCATATTTCGCTCATAAACTAGTCGAGCACAGTCTAAACATTCAATCAATCAACAATGATGAATATCAACAACCAAGTATACTTGGTTATAACACATCTCATGTTTTGGTAAATTTAATTACGGTTTATTCATTCCAAATCTAATTAAAGATTTATTAAAACTCATCTTAGTTTTAATCTATAAAATTCATTATTTATTGATTATTCAATTCTAGAAATTTAATCATGTGTTACGACAATTCCAAAATCCAATTTGATACAAATATAAGACTCTGAATAGAAATTGTATCGAATTATATTCAATATCAAATTCTGTAACCAACAGGTATTGTCCAGATTCTACAAAACAACATCTGTGTAATTAGGAATATAGTATTGAAATATCCAAAGATTATTTCCATTCAAATCATTTCCAATTTATATGTTGGAAAACTTTCGTTATATTAAATCCATTTCAATTCAATACATTATTTAAAACGCTGGATCATTTGTTAGTGAAAACATCGTCTGATCTTAGTTCGAATATTTGATGTTCCTTTCGGTTCTTCCCACCCCTCGCCTAACAGAATAATTTCCAGTTAAATCTCACAAGTGGTACTAGATTGTACTCTAAGGACTCATCGCATATTCCTTTTTGGTTCTTTATTCTAGTTGTTAACTAGTTCATTCAGGTAATATCTTTTATCTTTATAAATTTTGAATATTTAATCCAAAAAGAATTAAATCATTTATTATGATTTAACACAATTTATCCATATTTTGATAATTTTAAAATGGCCATTTCAGTCGATTTCCATGTATAGACATCGAACTGCATTTACAACGACCATTTCAAAAATTGATTTTGACTTATCTTTAAATAATCGTTGGATTTCAAATATTTTCTTTTTATTTGAAAGAGCTTTTAATTAAGAATCCAATGTTTTCAGTTTTGAGAGAATCCGACGGACGGATCTCCCGTTACGTCAGTTCGAAGTTAACGTTTGAAATTCGCGAACGGTCGCTGTGCGACTTATCCTATTCAAACCAAATTCGATTTATAAATACAATCGAATATAATTCCAAACTTTTTATTAATTATATATCATATCTCAACAATCAATTATAACATCCAATTCATATATCGTGGTATATACCATATAAGCATTAAAATATTAACCCTTATATGGGTTTGTCAATCGATAAATTAACCGCAATATCAATAATCAAAAAATCAATATATATTTAATACAGTAATATCATTCAATATTAATGGTGATCATATCTAAAACATGTTGTATATAACGTAGTTGTATACACAATTATATGATTTTTGTTTGATGATAACAACCAAATAAATATTATTTTAAATGTGTTTGTTACTGTACTGTGTTATATATACATCACAGACAGGAATATAATATTTAAATTTAAATAGAATGTGACTACACACGAATTCAAATATTCAACAATATTTTATTTAAATATAAATATTTTGTTTCATACATTCAAACAGTACAACACTTTGTAACTCCACTATTTGTACATCTCACATTTCAATTTCATTTCATACATATACAGTTTCATATACAAACTCCTCACTACAGTTCTCATCTCACTCATATACAATTTTATATATACATTCACTTTGGCACATATACATTCTCTGTTAAATCTTTTGCCTTTCATATTTTGTCTTCACAGCATTTTACACTCAGTCCAGTCATCACCGGCTTACCTGTCACATGAAACACACACATAGAGTACACTGCAAATAGAAATAAAACTGAATACACGAAAATACAAATTTTATTTTTAAAATTTTATTTGCCTCAGTTTTCTGGTTTGTTTTCTCATCATTTTTTGACTCGATCTAATATGGGCTGACATATATATACTGTTTACACAGATACATGTATACACATACGTTGTATGTATATACACATATTATAGTGCAGGGACATGATGATAAATCTGAATGGCTGCATGAACACACGTGTGTAAATACACACGCGTGCTCTGCCTCGTCAATCAGCGTGCAACTGAGGACTATCCACGTGGGCTAACTCGACTCAGTGCTATAGCAATAAAAGTTCAAGGCGGCTTATTTCATCTTGACCCAGATAACATGGCAGATAACAAGTACGGGAGATTCAAACATGTTGTAACACACGTGAATTCTATGACTGTGAAACTCACAAATTAAAGTATAATTAATTTCAAATCAAAGAACTAAGGGAAACGGGATACGCCATTGCGTTCGTCTCGGAAAAATACGCGAAATAGAGTTCGAGTTTTCGAAAAACGGATATCGTATGAAGAAGTTATGGACGAACGAAGTTGGGCGAAAAACCGAAAAAGAAGGGCCAGAATGCACTGGTGCACTTGGGAAGTGCGCCAGAACAAAAATGAACTGGCGCACCTGTGAAGTGCGCCAGTACATTTTTGACCTGGCGCACCTGCCAAGTGCGCCCAGGTCAAAAATGACCTGCTGGCCAGGTCTGGTCTAGCCCTGGCTGGCCAGGTCGGTGTGTGGTCGAATTTCTGTGGTCTGCTTTGTCATTAGGGCTAGGTGGCGGGTTTTTATTGGTCTCTCTTCCTAATGAATGGCTACGATCTAACCTAGCAACATCAATGGTCCTAATCAATTCCTAACCTCTATATAAACAACCCTAGACTAAACCCTAATCTATTCATTCAAAATAAGATTATAGCCGCCATGTTGCTGAGGAACGACAAAGAGTAGCCGCCGACTAGAGAGAGAGTTAGGAAGAAAGTTCTAAAGCCTAAAGCAATTCAAGAAACCTAAAGCTAATCAATTCAACAAAGGAATCGTGTCTCTTAATTAGAGAATTCGCCGCAACCATTGTAAGTAGAGTATTACTTTGGTATAATAAACAACTGTGTTGATGTGTATGCTTGGATTGTGGCAATGGAAGTAATTCATGTTTGTGCAAAATTATGTTATTCATTATAAAGAACTACATGCGGTAGTTCTATGCAAATATACGTTTGGAATATTGCGCAAATTATGTAATCTATGTTGAAGCTACATGTATGTAGTTGAGTGAAATTTATGCAAGTTTGGGGCTTTGTTATTATGTCGTCATGATGTATACTTTGTGCATAAATCGTTTTGCAAGCAATTGAGACTAGTTTGGTTGTTATAGTTCATATGAAACTATGTTGGAATTTTGACACCTTAATCCATGTATTAAGTCATGCTTATGAATATGGCTAGGCTATGAATGATATTTGGCATAATTGAAATCTATGATTAAGTCTATCTTGTTTAAAAGAATTATATGATGACATATGTGAGACATGGCTAGGTTAGACTCAAAAATCCCTTTTTGCAAGTTTAAAGCAAACACCATGATTAGGAATATTTATGCATAAGTATATTTATATCATCGTTATGTGATTAGACTTAAACCATGATTAAGTTGAACTATGCTTTTGTGTTAGTAACAAAGTATCCCCTTTGTAAACATGTAGAAACCTTATGAACATGACTTGTTTATGTTTATGCCATGAACAAATTGAACTTTACCTATGCCATGCTTATGTTTGACATTATGCCATGTTTATGCTAGAAGTATTTATGCCATGCTTATGTTTGACATTATGCCATGTTTATGCTAGAAGTATTTATGCCATGCTTATGTTTGACATTATGCCATGTTTATGCTAGAAGTATTTATGCCATGCTTATGTTTGACATTATGCCATGCTTATGCTAGGAATATTTATGCCATGCTTGTAAAGACCCGCAACTTCCCCGTAAAGGAAAGCGTCGGATAGTTCGAGAACAAACCACAACAGAACGCATACAGAAGAACATTTCACTGTATATTACAACAATGCATCAGATTACAAGAATATACAGAGTATAAATGAATACTACACAGAAATATCAGAGATTTAAATTACATTTAAATACATAGCAGCGGAAAATAATACAATACACAACTAGAAGAAGATATACGGATACAAAGCTTTCCGGATATCGTTCCAGCTGTAAACCAGGATCCTGTGAATATAAATCTGCAAAAACCAAAACTACTAGCTGCCCGTGTCAAAATAAGGGCACCCAGAGTTTAGGTTAAAACAATAAACTCCAGGTCAGTCATGTGACTGGTGTGAGAACTAAAACAGTTATTATTCTTTATTCTAAAAGTTAGGTAAATCAAGGGACCACGCCGTATAACACGGAACGGGTTTTCTCCCAAGAATACCAGTGCATAAAACAAACAGCGCAATGCTAAATAAAGAAAGATGAAGCTGTTATAAGACCCAGGTCCTATCACACAATGCAACGCAAGCCGGGGGATAGGGTTTTCCCTTATAACAGCCAAAGAATGCTTGATACGTTTAAAACAAATCATTTGATACTATAATAAGTGCATAGTGCATAAAACAACTTCAAATCATAAGTATCAATCATAGGCGGCATGGGTACCATATATCATGTCGCCATATATAGGTTTACAAATAAAACCGCAAAGTCACGTATTTGGAAATTGGATTTCCTTCTATGAACCGAGGCAAAAGATAGTCCTCAACCGATTCGAGACTGTCTAGCCCGAGCCTCAGGAACAGCCGCAACTGCCCCTTGGATCGTCAGGGCCGGTCCACACGGAGTGGATTATTATGCCTGAACAATACGTCTCCCCACCCTATGGGGTGTAAGTCTGGTCCGTCAGCCGACCAGAATGCATTCGGCCGAAACCGATATAACCGAGGCGCCTCGCAACAACCACAACCACATAAGTCAAACTCGTCAGGGCGTGTAAAACCACTGACGCCACTTCTAGCTAGAAAGAAACGCATGCCCTCCCTGAGGTCCGTCTCCCGTTTTTGGTTCATACCGGGTGTGAAACACGCGAGGTAAACGTTACACAAAGCTACGCCACAAAGGCCGTGCTTTGATCATCACCACAAGACTTTGCTTTTCAACAGAAGCCTCGATCATTTGCATCTTAGCATGCCACACAGGCAAGCCATCCTATGCAACCGATATCAGTCACACAGAATGAAATCTGATGTCAGACACACAGTCCATTTACAAGTCCGTTCTGGGTCTGAACGAAACCGGAGGCACCTAGTACCCCGCATATCCATCGATCTCCAAGTACGTCTGGACGATCACTAACTGTTTCCATCTTCTTGGGTGTACAGCCCAATCAAGATCATCAGTTATCACCCAAACGACGTGAAGACTTCCGGTCTTCGACCATCGTCTTCATCTTCGACTTATCGTCGTATCAGTTATTCAGAATGGGATAAACCCGGTCTTTCCGAATAACTCGCGTATATTTTAAGTAAGTGTTACACAAACACAACATACGCCTCATTCCAATTCATTAGTCACTAACCGTAAATTAATCAAGAGAATAATTCCCCAAATATTAACCTCGAAGGCCGAAACCAACATCAGATCAATATCCAGAAAACCATTCTGCTTGGCTAACCGACAGTTAGTTTCTAAATTTCACGTTCAAATCTAATTAAAGATTTAACTATCGCCTGGAGCAAAACTGGTGATACTCCATTCTCGATCCTTTCAATCTAATTAAAGATTCATTAAAACTCCACTTAGTTTTAATCATTATCTGGGTTAAAGAATCAGTGTCATTTAAAAACACGATTCACGATAAACCCAAAATCACATTCCATTAATTATCGGGTTAAAGAGCAAGTGTTATTTAAAACACTATTCACGATAAACCCAAAAATCAATACCAATTCAATTCCAATTAAATATCATTTAATTGGTACACTTCATTAAATCTAAATAAAAAGATTTAATCTTTTCTCAACTGGGTTCAAGAACAGTGTTAGTGAAGACACCATTCACGACAAACCCAAATCACATTCGATATATTATCGGGTTAAAGAACAAGTGTTATTTAAAACACTGTTCACGATAAACCCAAAAATCAATATCAATTCAATTCCAATTAAATATCATTTAATTGGTACACTTCATTAAATCTAAATAAAAAGATTTAATCTTTTCTCAACTGGGTTCAAGAACAGTGTTAGTGAAGACACCATTCACGACAAACCCAAATCACATTCGATTAATTATCGGGTTAAAGAACAAGTGTTATTTAAAACACTGTTCACGATAAACCCAAAAATCAATATCAATTCAATTCCAATTAAATATCATTTAATTGGTACACTTCATTAAATCTAAATAAAAAGATTTAATCTTTTCTCAACTGGGTTCAAGAACAGTGTTAGTGAAGACACCATTCACGACAAACCCAAATCACATTCGATTAATTATCGGGTTAAAGAACAAGTGTTATTTAAAACACTGTTCACGATAAACCCAAAAATCAATATCAATTCAATTCCAATTAAATATCATTTAATTGGTACACTTCATTAAATCTAAATAAAAAGATTTAATCTTTTCTCAACTGGGTTCAAGAACAGTGTTAGTGAAGACACCATTCACGACAAACCCAAATCACATTCGATATTCAATACAAGGCTCTGAATAGAAACTATATCGGCCTATATTCAATATCAAATTCTACGATTAACAAATGTCGTATTGGAAATAACGATATACATATATATCTTTCAAATTTCCATAACAACACCTGTAATATCACGAATTCCAACATCGAAATATTCCGAAGACAATTTCGATTCAAATCCACTCCAATGCAATCATTGGAAATTTTGGTTATTTTCAAAACCATTTCAAATTCAATTTATTTATTTAAAAATAAATAGAATTATAATTCTAGTTCAAAACTAGTTCATTTCGATAAAAATCTATTTTTATCTTTTCAAATATGGAGTTTTTCATCCCAAACTTTCACAAATCATTTCTTATGATTTTACACAAATTATTACTATTTTTAATAATTTTATCAAGGCCCGTACGGTTGATTTCCATTAACGGCCATCGAACTGCACTTACAGCGACCTTTTTCGAATTTGATTTGGACGTATCTCCAAATCCAACCGTTAGATTTCAAATTTCTAACATTCATTAGAAAGCTCTTTTCGATACGAACCCAACGGTTCCGGTTTTAGGAGAATCCGACGGTCGGATCTCCCGTAATGTCCGTTTGAAACAAATGGTCGAAATTCGCGAACTGCCGCAGCGCGGCGCGTTCTATTCAGGCCATTATATTATATATATAATATATATAATATATATTTCGTCGATTACTATTTAAAACGAATTATATAAATGGTTTTAAATTCGTTTCAAAAGCAATTTCAACTTCCTTTTCAATTCAAATCAAAATTGAATTCTTCTTTATAAATTCGTTTCAAAATTCATTTCTATTCAATTCAAATTTCAATTCAATTTGAATTCATTTCAATTCGCTTTCAATTCCATTTGAATTCGTTTTCAATTCAATTCATTTCGAAATCGTTTTAAAATTCAATTCATTTCGAAATCGTTTTCAATTCAATTCATTTCGAAATCGTTTTCAATTCAATTCATTTCGAAATCGTTTTCAATTCAATTCATTTCGAAATCGTTTTCAATTCAATTTATTTCGAAATCGTTTTCAATTCAATTTGAATTCGTTTTCAATTCATTTCGAAATCGTTTTCAATTCAATTTATTTCGAAATCGTTTTCAATTCAATTCATTTCGAAATCGTTTTCAATTCAATTTGAATTCGTTTTCAATTCATTTCGAAATCGTTTTCAATTCAATTTATTTCGAAATCGTTTTCAATTCAATTCATTTCGAAATCGTTTTCAATTCAATTCATTTCGAAATCGTTTTCAATTCAATTCATTTCGAAATCGTTTTCAATTCAATTTATTTCGAAATCGTTATAAAATCGATATAAATATCGCTCACGTCAAAATGGCGTCAATCCAATCAACACGGCTTTATAAATTTCTATTTTCAAATATTCCTTATTTTCACGATTGGAATGAGGCCCAATCAATTACCATATAAAGTTAATTATATGGATTTTCATACAACACATGTATATAATAGCAACGATAAATAATCAACCATCAACCAAAGTGCACTACACTGTATAAGCATCAAATATAGATATCTAATGCTTATAACAGCCTGTCAATCAATCGATTGACATATTTAATCAATCAGGATGAGTGAACTTCAAATTTCATCCCAACACCCGTGTGGGGTTTCAAACAATCAAACACATATTTTATTTGTGCAGTTGGGCGATGTGTAAAATTTATCGACCCAATCAATGTCCTTCAAATAAGTGTACATAAACAAACCGTTCGGTTTATAAATGAATATTTTATTTTATTCACTTCACGTTAAAAATTATATTTTTAACGATAAAACATTTTATTCCAACCTATGAATTTCTATCCAATTCATTTATTCAATAAAATGGTATTTTTATTTTTCTAACTTATTTTAGAAAATTTCGGCGGCATAACGGCACGATACTAGAAACGGGACGAGGCCTAGCCTTATCCCCGGTCTAGTGAAGGCCCACGCCATTCACACATCAATCAAATCAATTTCGTTATGCAAACCACAAAATTTGGAGTAAGAGTCTAACCTAGCCTTACTCCTTCGCCTTATAACGGCGCACGTCTAATCCTAACCAATTTATCGATTCGATTTTTCACATCACAAACCACATTCAAACCAATATCGCAATCAATCACCAAACAATCAAACAAACAAGTCCATGGTCTGTGGACGATTGTGTCGGGTGCTACTAAGCACCGTCTGCATCCTAGTATATATATATATAACTAGAAAAATAAATTGAAAGGTGAGGAATTCTCACAGATTAGCTATCCTAGCTCCACGACACTCCTTTGCAGAAGTCTTCGTCGTTTCGCCTTTTTGTCACCTTCGTTGCTGCTTTCACTACATACGTAAAAATCACATTTTTACTTCGCTATTCAATATATATAAAAATCGAATTTTTACTATGTTATTCAATATATAAAAATTCTATTTTCTTTCGAAGTTCAAAACATAAAAACTATATTTTTCATTCGAAGTTCAAAACATAAAAACTATATTTTTCTTTCGAAGTTCTATATATAAAAATCATATTTTTATCTCGAAGTTCTATATATAAAAATCATATTTTTATCTCGAAGTTCTATATATAAAAATCATATTTTTATCTCGAAGTTCTATATATAAAAATCATATTTTTATCTCGAAGTTCTATATATAAAAATCATATTTTTATCTCGAAGTTCTATATATAAAAATCATATTTTTATCTCGAAGTTCTATATATAAAAATCATATTTTTATCTCGAAGTTCTATATATCAAAAATATGATTTTTATCTCGACTTTCTATATATAAAAATATGATTTTCCTTTCTACAAATCTGATCTTCTTAAAGTTTAAACCTTTTTCTTTAATCTTAAAATTAAAATAAAATCAGTTTTAATTCTTTTTCAAAAATCAGCTTTTATATTCTAATTCAGTTTAATTCTTTTATTTCTAAAATAAACAGTTTTTAAACCTTTAACATAAAGCAGTTTTTACTTTTTTTCAAAAAAAAAAATATGTTTTTAATCCTTTTTTTTTTTTTTAAATTCAGTTTTAAAATCTTTAAAATCAAAATAAAATAAAATAATAAAAAAAACAGTTTTCAAAATAAATAAATAAAAAAAACAGCATCAGGGAACTTACAGTAGATCGGTTGAATGGGGGGGGTCTTCTGCTTCGTCGGAGGGGGGGGATTCTCCACATCGGCGGCGGCGCTGTGGTGGTCTCGACGTCGGTTAGGGTCTGCAGGAAAGCGGCGGCGGCGGTTGGGGGTTTGGGCGGGTCTCGTTCTGGCTGAAGGGGAGTAGAGAGGGTGGAGGAGGAGATCGAAGTGAGAGGGGCCACTGAGGTGGGCGGCGCGTTCCTCAGCGCGGTGGCGCGCTGAACGGAGGGGCGACGCTGCTCCTCCCTCTCTCTCTTTTTTTTTATTTTATTTAATTCGATTTTGACAGAGTGAACGGGGGGGGGGGGGGGGGGCAGAGAGATAAAGGGAATTTTTTTTTTTATTTTATTTTATTTTTTTATTTATTATTTAATTATTAAAAAGTTGACTTTCACATACGACCTCTAAACGAGGTCCACCGCCTGCCGCCCATAGCGTTTCACCCCCATTCCGAACACAATGGGATATGTACCGCAAGCTGAATCGACCGTTTCGATCAGTTTCCTTTTAATTTACATTTAAATCACTATATTGAATTTTAAACGTACATTTCAAATTACCGGGGCCACATACGAATTCTAAAAATGGCAGAAAAATATTTTCTAGCTTCGTATTGACGATACGGTCCTAACAAAACTAGTTTCATTGAATTCTGAGACCGTTTGAAAAATGGCCAATTTCCAGTCGATTAAAATCAACTGAAACCGGTCAAACGCGTTTTCCTTTGCCACACTCACATATTGATTCAAAAAATTATGAAATTTGAAATCTAGCAATAACTTGACACTGCGGACCCAACAAAACTGGTTTCGTCGAAATCCGAGGTCATTTGCAAAATGTCCATTTTTAAGGGCCTTATATATATAAAAATATATATATATATTCTACAGCGACTATTTCTAATTTTAAACTGGACATATCTTATCATTTCTAAGATGAAATCTCGATTCCTCGGATTCGTTGGAAAGATACTATCAAATAGATCCTATGATTTTTGGTTTCACTAAAATCCGGATTGTTTTGCACCCGGTACATTCAATTGAAGTTTGAAATCGAATTATCGAACTACCGCGCCATTTTCAATTCTATTTATAATTATATATAAATATTTATATTCTAACGACGACGCGTATAATATACACGTTCGAATTATATTCAAAATAAATTTCTCGTCGATATTATTTAAAATAATTCATTTTAAATAATCAAAATTCGCTAAAATGGCCAAAATAAAAATTTTAAACTGGCCCAGATTTTCGGGTTGTTACAATCTCCCCCACTTAAAACTTTTCGTCCCCGAAAAGGAACAAAGTCGAAAGTGGTTTGATTATTCAGCTCTACGCTCGATCTGGCTTCCATTCTCCAACTTTTCAGTTTCTGAGAATTTCTAAAATTTCAAAAATTTGGCTAACACCCTAAATTTTTGAAAAACTTCGCCATAACCTCCCCTGCACCGGGAGCATCGGGGAATTTCAAATAGCTTCCCCGGTCCTTCAGATCTCAAAAAGAAAAAGAAAAAGCCAAGCGGCTAGCCAATAGGCTCATAAAATCATCATCACCCAAACAAAACAGGAAATTATGTAGTAAACATGTACCTATTTGTCGGGCAAACAAATTTTATTCTCTGCTCTAGCCTCCTTGCTATGACCTGTTCAATGATATATATGTATATGCAAGCAAATGCAACCAATTTTCAATACAATTCAATATTTGTTTCAATTAGGCATAATGGTTCAAAATTATCAACCAAATAAACAAACAACACAATCATCAATCAATTAGTGTATTAGAGTTCCAAATTCATAATTTTGATACATATACTAAAAGCGTGTTTTTGATGCCAAATCACAACAATGTATTCTAACTATATTAGTTTTGGTTCTCACACCAGTCTAATGGAAATATATAGAAATCACACCTTCGTCACTCGAAAATAAATGCTGATGATGTTTCGAACCACCATCAGAACATTGTCGGGCTACTAGAGTGTGGTTCTATATCTACCCGGTATATTAAAACTTCGAATATACGCGGATCAGACGTATACGCAAAATCTATATATACTGGATTGTCCAAATCAATATAAATAAATAATCAACTACGAATAATTGATTTAAATTTTCAAAACAAAAATTTGTTTTCATTTGAAAAATATACTCTTCACACTCGTTCTAGGATACTACTGATCCCATCTCTAACGAGTCATTCTCATTGGATATTACTAATCCAATATCTGATGAATTCTTTCGTATGGTTCTAATGTGTCTTGTTCTCTAGCTTTGTAAACCAAAGCTCTGATACCAAATGTGACGACCCGCAACTTCCCCGTAAAGGAAAGCATCGGATAGTTCGAGAACAAACCACAACAGAACGCATACAGAAGAACATTTCACTGTATATTACAACAATGCATCAGATTACAAGAATATACAGAGTATAAATGAATACTACACAGAAATATCAGAGATTTAAATTACATTTAAATACATAGCAGCGGAAAATAATACAATACACAACTAGAAGAAGATATACGGATACAAAGCTTTCCGGATATCGTTCCAGCTGTAAACCAGGATCCTGTGAATATAAATCTGCAAAAACCAAAACTACTAGCTGCCCGTGTCAAAATAAGGGCACCCAGAGTTTAGGTTAAAACAATAAACTCCAGGTCAGTCATGTGACTGGTGTGAGAACTAAAACAGTTATTATTCTTTATTCTAAAAGTTAGGTAAATCAAGGGACCACGCCGTATAACACGGAACGGGTTTTCTCCCAAGAATACCAGTGCATAAAACAAACAGCGCAATGCTAAATAAAGAAAGATGAAGCTGTTATAAGACCCAGGTCCTATCACACAATGCAACGCAAGCCGGGGGATAGGGTTTTCCCTTATAACAGCCAAAGAATGCTTGATACGTTTAAAACAAATCATTTGATACTATAATAAGTGCATAGTGCATAAAACAACTTCAAATCATAAGTATCAATCATAGGCGGCATGGGTACCATATATCATGTCGCCATATATAGGTTTACAAATAAAACCGCAAAGTCACGTATTTGGAAATTGGATTTCCTTCTATGAAACGAGGCAAAAGATAGTCCTCAACCGATTCGAGACTGTCTAGCCCGAGCCTCAGGAACAGCCGCAACTGCCCCTTGGATCGTCAGGGCCGGTCCACACGGAGTGGATTATTATGCCTGAACAATACGTCTCCCCACCCTATGGGGTGTAAGTCTGGTCCGTCAGCCGACCAGAATGCATTCGGCCGAAACCGATATAACCGAGGCGCATCGCAACAACCACAACCACATAAGTCAAACTCGTCAGGGCGTGTAAAACCACTGACGCCACTTCTAGCTAGAAAGAAACGCATGCCCTCCCTGAGGTCCGTCTCCCGTTTTTGGTTCATACCGGGTGTGAAACACGCGAGGTAAACGTTACACAAAGCTACGCCACAAAGGCCGTGCTTTGATCATCACCACAAGACTTTGCTTTTCAACAGAAGCCTCGATCATTTGCATCTTAGCATGCCACACAGGCAAGCCATCCTATGCAACCGATATCAGTCACACAGAATGAAATCCGATGTCAGACACACAGTCCATTTACAAGTCCGTTCTGGGTCTGAACGAAACCGGAGGCACCTAGTACCCCGCATATCCATCGATCTCCAAGTACGTCTGGACGATCACTAACTGTTTCCATCTTCTTGGGTGTACAGCCCAATCAAGATCATCAGTTATCACCCAAACGACGTGAAGACTTCCGGTCTTCGACCATCGTCTTCATCTTCGACTTATCGTCGTATCAGTTATTCAGAATGGGATAAACCCGGTCTTTCCGAATAACTCGCATATATTTTAAGTAAGTGTTACACAAACACAACATACGCCTCATTCCAATTCATTAGTCACTAACCGTAAATTAATCAAGAGAATAATTCCCCAAATATTAACCCCGAAGGCCGAAACCAACATCAGATCAATATCCAGAAAACCATTCTGCTTGGCTAACCGACAGTTAGTTTCTAAATTTCACGTTCAAATCTAATTAAAGATTTAACTATCGCCTGGAGCAAAACTGGTGATACTCCATTCTCGATCCTTTCAATCTAATTAAAGATTCATTAAAACTCCACTTAGTTTTAATCATTATCTGGGTTAAAGAATCAGTGTCATTTAAAAACACGATTCACGATAAACCCAAAATCACATTCCATTAATTATCGGGTTAAAGAACAAGTGTTATTTAAAACACTATTCACGATAAACCCAAAAATCAATACCAATTCAATTCCAATTAAATATCATTTAATTGGTACACTTCATTAAATCTAAATAAAAAGATTTAATCTTTTCTCAACTGGGTTCAAGAACAGTGTTAGTGAAGACACCATTCACGACAAACCCAAATCACATTCGATATATTATCGGGTTAAAGAACAAGTGTTATTTAAAACACTGTTCACGATAAACCCAAAAATCAATATCAATTCAATTCCAATTAAATATCATTTAATTGGTACACTTCATTAAATCTAAATAAAAAGATTTAATCTTTTCTCAACTGGGTTCAAGAACAGTGTTAGTGAAGACACCATTCACGACAAACCCAAATCACATTCGATTAATTATCGGGTTAAAGAACAAGTGTTATTTAAAACACTGTTCACGATAAACCCAAAAATCAATATCAATTCAATTCCAATTAAATATCATTTAATTGGTACACTTCATTAAATCTAAATAAAAAGATTTAATCTTTTCTCAACTGGGTTCAAGAACAGTGTTAGTGAAGACACCATTCACGACAAACCCAAATCACATTCGATTAATTATCGGGTTAAAGAACAAGTGTTATTTAAAACACTGTTCACGATAAACCCAAAAATCAATATCAATTCAATTCCAATTAAATATCATTTAATTGGTACACTTCATTAAATCTAAATAAAAAGATTTAATCTTTTCTCAACTGGGTTCAAGAACAGTGTTACTGAAGACACCATTCACGACAAACCCAAATCACATTCGATATTCAATACAAGGCTCTGAATAGAAACTATATCGGCCTATATTCAATATCAAATTCTACGATTAACAAATGTCGTATTGGAAATAACGATATACATATATATCTTTCAAATTTCCATAACAACACCTGTAATATCACGAATTCCAACATCGAAATATTCCGAAGACAATTTCGATTCAAATCCACTCCAATGCAATCATTGGAAATTTTGGTTATTTTCAAAACCATTTCAAATTCAATTTATTTATTTAAAAATAAATAGAATTATAATTCTAGTTCAAAACTAGTTCATTTCGATAAAAATCTATTTTTATCTTTTCAAATATGGAGTTTTTCATCCCAAACTTTCACAAATCATTTCTTATGATTTTACACAAATTATTACTATTTTTAATAATTTTATCAAGGCCCGTACGGTCGATTTCCATTAACGGCCATCGAACTGCACTTACAACGACCTTTTTCGAATTTGATTTGGACGTATCTCCAAATCCAACCGTTAGATTTCAAATTTCTAACATTCATTAGAAAGCTCTTTTCGATACGAACCCAACGGTTCCGGTTTTAGGAGAATCCGACGGTCGGATCTCCCGTAATGTCCGTTTGAAACAAATGGTCGAAATTCGCGAACTGCCGCAGCGCGGCGCGTTCTATTCAGGCCATTATATTATATATATAATATATATAATATATATTTCGTCGATTACTATTTAAAACGAATTATATAAATGGTTTTAAATTCGTTTCAAAAGCAATTTCAACTTCCTTTTCAATTCAAATCAAAATTGAATTCTTCTTTATAAATTCGTTTCAAAATTCATTTCTATTCAATTCAAATTTCAATTCAATTTGAATTCATTTCAATTCGCTTTCAATTCCATTTGAATTCGTTTTCAATTCAATTCATTTCGAAATCGTTTTAAAATTCAATTCATTTCGAAATCGTTTTCAATTCAATTCATTTCGAAATCGTTTTCAATTCAATTCATTTCGAAATCGTTTTCAATTCAATTCATTTCGAAATCGTTTTCAATTCAATTTATTTCGAAATCGTTTTCAATTCAATTTGAATTCGTTTTCAATTCATTTCGAAATCGTTTTCAATTCAATTTATTTCGAAATCGTTTTCAATTCAATTCATTTCGAAATCGTTTTCAATTCAATTTGAATTCGTTTTCAATTCATTTCGAAATCGTTTTCAATTCAATTTATTTCGAAATCGTTTTCAATTCAATTCATTTCGAAATCGTTTTCAATTCAATTCATTTCGAAATCGTTTTCAATTCAATTCATTTCGAAATCGTTTTCAATTCAATTTATTTCGAAATCGTTATAAAATCGATATAAATATCGCTCACGTCAAAATGGCGTCAATCCAATCAACACGGCTTTATAAATTTCTATTTTCAAATATTCCTTATTTTCACGATTGGAATGAGGCCCAATCAATTACCATATAAAGTTAATTATATGGATTTTCATACAACACATGTATATAATAGCAACGATAAATAATCAACCATCAACCAAAGTGCACTACACTGTATAAGCATCAAATATAGATATCTAATGCTTATAACAGCCTGTCAATCAATCGATTGACATATTTAATCAATCAGGATGAGTGAACTTCAAATTTCATCCCAACACCCGTGTGGGGTTTCAAACAATCAAACACATATTTTATTTGTGCAGTTGGGCGATGTGTAAAATTTATCGACCCAATCAATGTCCTTCAAATAAGTGTACATAAACAAACCGTTCGGTTTATAAATGAATATTTTATTTTATTCACTTCACGTTAAAAATTATATTTTTAACGATAAAACATTTTATTCCAACCTTTGAATTTCTATCCAATTCATTTATTCAATAAAATGGTATTTTTATTTTTCTAACTTATTTTAGAAAATTTCGGCGGCATAACGGCACGATACTAGAAACGGGACGAGGCCTAGCCTTATCCCCGGTCTAGTGAAGGCCCACGCCATTCACACATCAATCAAATCAATTTCGTTATGCAAACCACAAAATTTGGAGTAAGAGTCTAACCTAGCCTTACTCCTTCGCCTTATAACGGCGCACGTCTAATCCTAACCAATTTATCGATTCGATTTTTCACATCACAAACCACATTCAAACCAATATCGCAATCAATCACCAAACAATCAAACAAACAAGTCCATGGTCTGTGGACGATTGTGTCGGGTGCTACTAAGCACCGTCTGCATCCTAGTATATATATATATATAACTAGAAAAATAAATTGAAAGGTGAGGAATTCTCACAGATTAGCTATCCTAGCTCCACGACACTCCTTTGCAGAAGTCTTCGTCGTTTCGCCTTTTTGTCACCTTCGTTGCTGCTTTCACTACATACGTAAAAATCACATTTTTACTTCGCTATTCAATATATATAAAAATCGAATTTTTACTATGTTATTCAATATATAAAAATTCTATTTTCTTTCGAAGTTCAAAACATAAAAACTATATTTTTCTTTCGAAGTTCAAAACATAAAAACTATATTTTTCTTTCGAAGTTCTATATATAAAAATCATATTTTTATCTCGAAGTTCTATATATAAAAATCATATTTTTATCTCGAAGTTCTATATATAAAAATCATATTTTTATCTCGAAGTTCTATATATAAAAATCATATTTTTATCTCGAAGTTCTATATATAAAAATCATATTTTTATCTCGAAGTTCTATATATCAAAAATATGATTTTTATCTCGACTTTCTATATATAAAAATATGATTTTCCTTTCTACAAATCTGATCTTCTTAAAGTTTAAACCTTTTTCTTTAATCTTAAAATTAAAATAAAATCAGTTTTAATTCTTTTTCAAAAATCAGCTTTTATATTCTAATTCAGTTTAATTCTTTTATTTCTAAAATAAACAGTTTTTAAACCTTTAACATAAAGCAGTTTTTACTTTTTTTCAAAAAAAAAAAAAATCTGTTTTTAATCCTTTTTTTTTTTTTAAAAAATTCAGTTTTAAAATCTTTAAAATCAAAATAAAATAAAATAATAAAAAAAACAGTTTTCAAAATAAATAAAAAAAAAAACAGCATCAGGGAACTTACAGTAGATCGGTTGAATGGGGGGGGTCTTTTGCTTCGTCGGAGGGGGGGGGGATTCTCCACATCGGCGGCGGCGCTGTGGTGGTCTCGACGTCGGTTAGGGTCTGCAGGAAAGCGGCGGCGGCGGTTGGGGGTTTGGGCGGGTCTCGTTCTGGCTGAAGGGGAGTAGAGAGGGTGGAGGAGGAGATCGAAGTGAGAGGGGCCACTGAGGTGGGCGGCGCGTTCCTCAGCGCGGTGGCGCGCTGAACGGAGGGGCGACGCTGCTCCTCCCTCTCTCTCTTTTTTTTTATTTAATTCGATTTTGACAGAGTGAACGGGGGGGGGGGGGGGCAGAGAGATAAAGGGAATTTTTTTTTTTATTTTTTTTTATTTTTTTTATTTATTATTTAATTATTAAAAAGTTGACTTTCACATACGACCTCTAAACGAGGTCCACCGCCTGCCGCCCATAGCGTTTCACCCCCATTCCGAACACAATGGGATATGTACCGCAAGCTGAATCGACCGTTTCGATCAGTTTCCTTTTAATTTACATTTAAATCACTATATTGAATTTTAAACGTACATTTCAAATTACCGGGGCCACATACGAATTCTAAAAATGGCAGAAAAATATTTTCTAGCTTCGTATTGACGATACGGTCCTAACAAAACTAGTTTCATTGAATTCTGAGACCGTTTGAAAAATGGCCAATTTCCAGTCGATTAAAATCAACTGAAACCGGTCAAACGCGTTTTCCTTTGCCACACTCACATATTGATTCGAAAAATTATGAAATTTGAAATCTAGCAATAACTTGACACTGCGGACCCAACAAAACTGGTTTCGTCGAAATCCGAGGTCATTTGCAAAATGTCCATTTTTAAGGGCCTTATATATATAAAAATATATATATATATTCTACAGCGACTATTTCTAATTTTAAACTGGACATATCTTATCATTTCTAAGATGAAATCTCGATTCCTCGGATTCGTTGGAAAGATACTATCAAATAGATCCTATGATTTTTGGTTTCACTAAAATCCGGATTGTTTTGCACCCGGTACATTCAATTGAAGTTTGAAATCGAATTATCGAACTACCGCGCCATTTTCAATTCTATTTATAATTATATATAAATATTTATATTCTAACGACGACGCGTATAATATACACGTTCGAATTATATTCAAAATAAATTTCTCGTCGATATTATTTAAAATAATTCATTTTAAATAATCAAAATTCGCTAAAATGGCCAAAATAAAAATTTTAAACTGGCCCAGATTTTCGGGTTGTTACAATGCTTATGTTTGACATTATGCCTAAATAAGAATATAGGTTCATGTTGTAGTTAAACCTATGCAAGTTCACATGCTTTGATTCATGTCACCTATGTTACCACTATGCAAGTACACCAATTTCTATTTTGTATTTCCAACGTCGTATTGCAAGTTCATGCGCTCACCTTCCCCTCTTTGTGTATACGCCATAAGCCTCCCCTTTTCGCATGGCTAAATTGGGCTTTAAAAGGCTAAGCCCAATATATATATAAACGGACGTGTAAAACGGGGGAAAATAACGTTGGGTTAAAAATAAATTAATGAATGAAAATATAAAATAGAAGGGCCCAAATTCAAGTATGGGTTGGGCCCGTGATTGGTGTAACCTTTACACCATTTACTTAATAATGGGCCGCAAATATTTACATATAAATAAAGAAGAATGACAAAATATGTAAATGTAGAACATACGATGTGTTTAACCCGAGGTTGGATTGAGTTGTGATGTAAACCTGCCCGGAACCGCCCGGCTGTCCAGTAGTCACAACAATACCTATCCAATGTGGGAGGTTAAACACGGAGCCCAGCAAGGACCCGAGGTTAGACTGAGTTGTGGCGTAAGACTGCTTGGAACCAACCGGCAACAGGCAGCCACAACAATACCTGTCTAATGTGAGAGGTCAGGGCCTTAATAAGACAATTAAGGCTGAGTCAGGATTGTTAGGGTTAAGTGAACTAAAGACTTAATCAAAATGGGACATGCTAAACTAAACGGACTGGTGGGGTTAGGTAGGAAACACTTAACCAACTTAGCATGTTGACTAGAGATAGAAAACCTAGTAACGGGGGACCCTTTTCAGCAGTAACCCTAAAAGGTGTATCAGGATACCCTGAAACTAGGCAGCGTGGGGCACGATTACTGGGCTGATTGTAAGAGGTCAAATCGACGGCGGTGGTGTAGCAGTGTAGGTTCTAACGGAGTGCGGGCGTGCACACACTCCGGCGCAGAAAAATAAGGCACTGGACACCAGTAGCATACCTGTGCACTCTAAGGTTGTGTCGGGTTGCCACTATGGGACTTGATACACCCCATGGTGGGACCAGCATAGGTAACTACAGACATCGGGGGCCGTAAGACACATGTAACTATGCGAGTAGGAGCCGATCATCATTGAATGGATCACATCACCCTGATTATGGGGTGCAAATTGGAAACTAGTTTATATGGGTTCAGAGATTAACATGGGGTACGATAGTATATTCGACCCTAGGTAACTTAACCAAGTTCATAGTGTTTGCCCACTTCATGTTTTACTTATCATACCCAGTTCTTTATTCATAGACAAAGTAGTACTAGACTTACTCAGGCTTTATGTCTGACTCTATTTTTCTTTCGTCTTCTTTCTTCCGTTTCCCCCCCCCCCCCAGGTCCTCAGGGAGGGAACACAGCAGCTTGACCAGCCTCAACATCCAGCTTGAAGAAGAGAAATGTATTGCTTGGACTTTCCTGTTTTGAACTATGGCTTTGGACAATCCACTAAGGGGCTTTTGCAGTTTATCTATGTTTTATTTATGCTTCTTTAAATAATGTACTCAAGACAGATTATGAAAGTGTTATGTTATGTTTTTGGAAAGGATGTTGTTGTAACACGTATTTGACTTAATGAAATAAAGTTTGTTGTTCTTCCGCTGTTTTACAAATATGTGTTCTTACAATCTGTCTTGTATATCTGTGACTTGTACTTATAAACCTCCACCAAAATTAGGGCATTCCCTTTGAGAGTGACCCTAACGGAGGTGGGGTGTTTCACATGTATACAAGATTGAAGGAGACGTGGTCAGCAAGTGATTGTAACATGGCAGATTCATTGAGTCATAGTGAAACAAGGCTCAGAGCAATAGTACATGCAACAATAACTACAAGCATGTGACAAAGGTGGTGCAACAATATGGACAGCAAAGTGGCTATTTCAAGTGGTGGAGCTACAGCATGTCAACAATGTATGAACAAGAATACACAAGTATATATGAATAGTGGACATGACTACAACATGATTATACCAAGACAACATGGTTAGCAAGTGTATTGTAATCAGCTGCAATATATTTCAAGTAAATGAATACAAGGCAACAGTTTCATGTGTGCAAAAACAAGTGAAACATAGCATGGTAAGTGCACAATTCAAGATGATTTCATGGATACAACATCAAGCAAACTCGGCCAAATCCACAAGTCAATGTGCATAGAATGGTACACAAGTAATTTCAAATGGTAACAGCATTGAAAGGTCAATGATCATCAAACCAGCATGGACAAAATGAACAAGTTGAGCCCAACTAGCAAATGCACAAAACTGTTTTAAATGGTTCAACATATCAATATGGTGGAGCAGCAGGATTCATGAGATGATTAGTTCAGCAATAGATGGATGGTGCAGTATTGTTCAAATATACACAGTGTACATGTATGTGCAAGCATGCAAATATGTTTACAAGTGATACACACAACTAGTTTTTTTTACACGGTATTTTGGATGGATAAAAGCGTGCACAAGCAGTTCTGTGGGAAAGCATGATCAAGATGAAACAGTTTTAAACAATACATATATAGCAAGTCCATTTTTTTCAGAAAAATCTGAGGCATGAATGCTGCAAATTCAATTTTACATATAAATGGGAACATATCTTTAGAAATGTTGAAAGAGCTAATTTGCAAATCATCTTTCCAGTTTTATAACAGGGAAGAAATAAATCTTTGCACATCAGTTTCTGAATTACAGGTTTAATTTTAGCAAGACAATTTCATTTTTTCCAGAAACGGGAAATCAGTGTTTTGACAAAGTAGGTTTTTTAAACACTATTCTCGGCAATGGTAAATGGAAGAAACAAATATTTTGTTTCCAATTTTATTTTTGGCGACAAATTATTTTTCAGTTTTTCTGTTCATGTTTTGGCAAATGGATTTTGGGAAAGAATCAATTCATGTTTATTCGAAGTGGATATATGTAGCAAGTATTCTACAATTCAGGATTGAGAAGCATTCAGAAATTCGAATTGCAAGGGACCACACTTATTCATTTCCAAATCTATACAATTCATCAAAGTCGTGGCAACAATTTCATTTATGTTCAGATAAATCATGTAGAATCAGTCAATCCGTTTTATCAAAGAGGAACTAAAAAGGGAAATCTGTAACAGCCGGCACCTCTGTTCACGCAAGATATTGTCCCCAACTTAGCCCCCGTATAGGTGTGGGGTTTTGTTCCTCAAAAGGCCTCGGCTAAGTTTCGAGATCCGCCAACACATGGCGTTGCCACACAGGCTGAGCCAACCTCCCTACTAACACCGATATTGTCCCTACTTTGCAACCTCTCACGTGTAGGGTTTTCCATCACTAGGCCTCAGCGTTAGTAAGATATGGGCTCTACTATATAAGTACCCACTTCACACAGGCTTCCACGATGTGGGACTTAGGTGTGTTACATTCTCCCCTCCTACAGAGTCCAACGTCCTCGTTGGCTCACAAACACCTCACCCTAGCGTTGTGGTCCACACAGGAGCCACAATTTCGGCTGTGTATTGGCTCTGATACCATTGTAACAGCCCGTACCTCCATTCGCACAAGATATTGTCCCCAACTTAGCCACCGTATAGGTGTGGGGTTTTGTTCCTCAAAAGGCCTCGGCGTTAGTAAGAGATGGGCTCTACTATATAAATACCCACTTCACGCAGGCTTTCACGATGTGGGACTTAGGGGTGTTACATAATCTGCAAAAATCAGATCCAATCAACTTTATATGAAATCAGAGATTTAAAAGATTTGAAATCCTATATATTTACACCATTCTCATCATCGGCAGTAATCGAAAACCAACCCAACATTTCAAATCAAAAACCAAAAATCAACTCGAGAGCTAAAGTTTCAAATCAAAGAATACTTAAAAAAATTCCATCGTTTACGATCGAACAGATTCCAAATTGAAGCATCAGAAAGCAACAGAGAGTTCTAGCATCATAGATTGATTCATACATCAAGCTATCAACTTCGATTTGGGATTCAAAGTAGAACCCCTAGAAGTTTCCTGAGAGCCGCCGCCATTTTTCTTTAGAGAGCAAACTGATCGGGAGTAACAAATATGGGCGCACACAACCAAAAGGGGCCGGCCAGTTTAAGTGTTTAAAGGGATATTTGAATTCCTTTATAACCTAGGGTTTTGTTTTGTTTATTTTTGTATTATTTTTTATTTTGTGTTGTAAAATGATTCAAACAGATCTAGGTCTGTAAAATCTAGGGCAAACCAGTTCTGGTGTTAACTGGCAGTTTACTAGAGTCTGTAAAAACTAGGGATACAGGTTACGGGGTAGTAATCCGGGAAAATCTGGTTAAGGGGATATCGGTCAGTCTAGGGTTTTGAGCGTAGGGTTAGTACAGGAGCAGGAAGTGCGAGTTTACAGTGTCTCTAAGCGGGATGTGTTATTAACACCTAGTATAAACCTTAGGAATGCAGCAATAGGCAAGATTTGCTGAAGCTGGGTATCTCTGTGTGTTATTTACTTTCCGCATTTATTTTCTCAGCTATTATCTTTGCTGCGATTAATTTTCAATTATTGAAAAACTGAAATAAACCCTATTCACCCCCCTCTAGGGTTAATCTAGATCCAACAATTGGTATCAGAGTAGGCTATTTCATTAACTCTAGAGTAATGGTGATCCCTAGTTATAGTGCATAGAGAGTCAGTCCAGTGATATTCCATCTATTGTTAATGGTACAGATTTTTTAAATTGGAAATCAGAAATGAAATCCTATTTAAAATCTGTTGATATTAAATGTTGGAATAATATTACAAATGGGTATGATATTGTAAATAGGGTTGATATTGAATTTAATTTACGCGCTACTCATATTTTATATTCTTATATCGATGATGTACAATATAGCCTTATTTTCCATTGTTTAACTGTGCAGGAAGTCTGGCAGACTCTCAACTCAGCTTCAGATTTGTGCTTAACAGGTTGTACAGATGGAAATCTTGATGGAGACTCATCAGGAGACCTTTCTTGTAAAGATTTAATTTCTCGCTTAAGTGGTTTAACTAAATCTGTTGAGAACCTAAAGTCTAAAAATAAAATTCTGAAATCTAAAAAACTTCAGTTGATTTGAAAAAATAATCTTTTGGAATCAAAGCTTAAAAATGTCAAGAAGTTTTCAAATTCAAATTGCAAAAATTGTTTAAATTTGAAAAATGATCTTGTTCGTCAAAATAAAAATATTCAAAAACTTGAGAATGAAATTCTGATTTTAAAAAAGAAAAAGATAGAGCTTGAAAGCACAAACAATTGTTTGCAAAATGAATTTGAAAATTTCAAGGTGACTAAAGTTCCAAATATATTTTCGCTGAAAAACAAAGCTTGTTGAAAACTGAGTCTATTCTGAATGAGCTAGAAGTTGAGATTGAAAAACTCAAGAAATTTGAATCTGAAAGTCGAAAACATTTTGAATTTGAAATTTCTTGAAGAGACCCGAAACTTCCCCGGTCTCCGAAGAGATGAGAAAGAACGAATTACTGTGAGGACAAGACAAATCAGAACACAAACAGAAGAACATTTCATTGTATATTACAACAATGCATCAGATTACAAGAATATACAGAGTATAAATGAATATTACACAGAAATATCAGAGATTTAAATTACATTTAAATACCTAGCAGCGGAAAATAATACAATACACAACTAGAAGAGATATACGGATACAAAGCTTTCCGGATATCATTCCAGCTGTAAACCAGGATCCTGTGAATATAAATCTGCAAAACCAAAACTACTAGCTGCCCGTGTCGAAAATAAGGGCACCCAGAGTTTAGGTTAAAACAATAAACTCCAGGTCAGTCATGTGACTAGTGTGAGAACTAAAACAGTTATTTAAAACTTTACTTTAAAAGAGAGTAATTCAAGGGACCACGCCGTATAACACGGAACGGGTTTCCTCCCAAGAATACTAGTGCATAGAATAAACAGCGCAATGCTTTTTCGAAAACTGAAGCTATTATAAGACCCAGGTCCCATCACACAATGCAACACAAGCCGGAGGATAGGGTTTTACCTTATAACAGCCAAACATGCTTGATACGTTTAAAACAAATCATTTGATACTATAATAAGTGTATAGTGTCAAAAACAATTTCAATCATAAATATAAATCATAGACGGCATGAGTGCCCCATCCCACTATGTCGCCATACTAGGCTCTACAAATAAAGCCGAAATACACGTATTGGAAATTGGATTTCCATCATGGTGGCTCCTGATTCGAAAGATCGATCGCGTAGTACAAATCACCGCGGCTTACGTCTCAGCGAGAGAAAACACCGCTATGCACATCCGCACTTTTGGGACTCAAGTATCACCACGGCTTACGTCCCAGCAAGAGAAAACACCGCTTACTCTATCCCTTCGAGCACGAAGCTCAATATTGGTCGACCGAATCCACTACACTAAAAATGTATACTGATCAAACCATCAGTTTACCACCATCCCGGGCTGTGAGGCTCGCGGATCAACGCTATACACAAAGCCATGCTATATCAGCTGCGCTTTGATCATCAACCACCAAACTTTGTTTTTCAACAAAAGTCTGGATCACTGCATCTCAGTATGCCACACTATCAATCCATATCGTACCACTGATTTCTGCCAATATATAACCTCTGAGCTCATATGTCTCAGAGAAGGGCGTTAAGCAAGAGAATAAATTCTCCGCCGCCAAACAGATATATATTTAGCAGAGATCAACAAATACAATATAAAGGAATACAATGTCAGACACACCATCCATTTACAAGTCCGTTCTAGGTCTGAACGAAACCGGAGGCACTTTCCTCGCATATCCATCCATCTCCAAGTACGTCTGGACGACCGCCAACTATTTCCATCCTCTTGGGTGTACAGCCCAATCAGGATCGTCAGTAATTATCCAAACGATGTGAAGACTTCCGGTCTTCAACCACCGTCTTCCTCTTCGACATCTCGTCGAATCGGTTATTCAGAATGGGTGTAAACCCGGCCTTTCTGAATAACCCACGTATATGATAAACAAATGTTACACAAACACATCAAACGCCTCATTCCAATTCAGAATATTCTTCTATTCACAAAATCACAATTTTAGGGAAAGGTTCCCATTAATTTTATCCAAGATAAATTCTTCTAAATTTATTCTTTAATCTTCCTTTGGATATCATTTCAAACCATATTATGGTTTTCCAAACTAGTCGGGATTAGCGAACCACACCGAAGTAATTATTATTTTATTTCCCAATCCCAACCTATATATCCCATGGAGAAAACTGGTAATACTCCACATCTAACACCACTGTGTTATCGGTAAAATTAATTACCATTTCACGTTCAAATCTAATTAAAGATTTAACTATCGCTTTGGAGCAAAGCTGGTGGTACTCCATTCTCGATCACCCTTCAGATTTGATAATTTAAATAATCAATTCATTTTTCAATCTAATTAAAGATTCATTAAAACTCCACTTAGTTTTAATCTTCTCAAAAATCGATATCTTGCCTTTAACTGGGTTAAAGAACCAATGTCTTCTAAAACACGATTCACGATAAACCCAAATCACATTTGATATTAAATACAAGGCTCTGAATAGAAAATATATCGGCTTACATTCAATATCAAATTCTGAAACCAACATATATCGTATTGGAAATAGCGATATAAAATATATCTTTCAAATCCCCATAACATTATTTGTATAGTCACGAAATCCAACATCGAAATATCCCGAAGATAATTTCGATTCAACTCCAGTCCAATCCACGTATTGGGAGTATGGATTATTTTTAAAATCACTTTCAAATTCAATTTATTTATTTCAAAAATAAATTGATTTTAATTCTAGTTCAAAACTAGTTTATTTCGATAAAAATCTATTTTTATCTTTTCAAATGTGGAATTTTCCAGCTCAACTCTTTTCAATCCATATATTATGATTTTACACAAATTATAGATATTTTTAATAATTTTACCAAGGCCCGTACAGTCGATTTCCAACAACGGCCATCGAACTGCACTTACAGCGATCTTTTGCGAATTTGATTTGGACATAACTCCAAATCCAACCGTTAGATTTCAAATTTCTAATATTCATTGGAAAGCTCTTTTCGATACGAACCCAACGGTTCCGGTTTTAGGAGAATCCGACGGTCGGATCTCCCGCAATGTCCGTTTGAAATAAATGGTCGAAATTAACGAACTGCCGCGGCGCGGCGCGTTCTATTCAGGCCATTATATATAATATATATATATATTATATATATTTCGTCGATTTCCTTTTAAAACGAATTTTATAAATAGTTCTACATTCGTTTCAAAACAATTTCAACTTCCATTTCAATTCACATCAAAATTGAATTCTTCTTTATAAATTCGTTTCTATTCAATTCAATTTGAATTCATTTGAATTAGCTTTCAATTCAATTCATTTCGAAATCGTTTTCAATTCAATCCATTTCGAAATCGTTTTCAATTCAATTCATTTCGAAATCGTTTTCAATTCAATTCATTTCGAAATCGTTTTCAATTCAATTCATTTCGAAATCGTTTTCAATTCAATTCATTTCGAAATCGTTTTCAATTCAATTCATTTCGAAATCGTTTTCAATTCAATTCATTTCGAAATCGTTTTCAATTCAATTCATTTCGAAATGAATAAAATCGATATAAATATCGTTTACGTCAAAATGGCGTCAATCTAATCAACACGGCTTTATATTTTCAAAACTTCTTTATTCTATCCAACAAATGAATATTATCCCATTCAACACATGAATCTATATTTATTTCAACACACGACTAATCTCAACACATGAGTACTGTCTACACATCACTATTTTTATATTCAACACATGAATTTTCTTTTATAATATTCATTACTTTCCCGATTGGAATGAGGCCCAATCAATCACCATATGACGTTAATTATATGGATTCCATACAACACATGTATATAATAGCAATAATAAACAATCAACCATCAACCAAAGTGCACTACACTGTATAAGCATCAAATATAGATATCTTACGCTTATAACAGCCTGTCAATCAATCGATCGACATATTTAATCAATCAGGATGAGTGAAATTCATATTTCATCCCAACACCCGTGTGGGGTTTCAGACAATCAAACACAGATTTTTAGTTGTGCAGTTGGGCGATGTGTAAAATTTATCGACCCATTCAATATCAGTCAAATCAGTGTATATAAACAAATCGGCCGATTTGTTTATAAATATTTATTTATTCACTTTCACGTTAAAACTATATTTTTAATGAGAATATATTTTATTTTAACACATGAATTTCTATTCATTTCATTTACACAATAAAAATGTTATTTTTATTTTTCTAACATATTTTAGAAAATTTCGGCGGCATAACGGCACGATACTAGAAACGGGACAAGGCCTAGCCTTATCCCCGGTCTAGTGAAGGCCCACGCCATTCACACATCAATCAATCCATTCATTTCACCAAACAATTCAATTTCAAATCACATCATCTAACTAATCTATGCAACCAAACAAACAAGTCCATGGTCTGTGGATGATTGTGTCGGGTGCTACTAAGCACCGTCTGCATCCTAGTATATAAATATAACTAGAAAAATTAAATTGAAAGGTGAGAAGTTCTCACCGATAGCTATCCAACTTCACGACACTTCATTGACAGAAATCTTCTTCATTATCCCATCTTCGTCATCTTCGTTGCCCGCAGTCACTATATATATAAAAATCACACATTTTTATATTTCGATGTTTTTAAAATAAAAATCACATTTTTATTTATTCACTTTCAATTTAAAAGTCATATTTTTATAATCACTTCATATATCTAAAAATCGAATTTTTTTACTACGATGTTTTCTATATAAAGATCTCGTCTTTTCAAATATTTCGCCTTTTCAACTATAAATATTTCGCTTTCTCAAATTTAAAGATTTCACCTTTTCTAATTTAAAGATTTCGCCTTTATAAAAATCTCATTATAAAAATCACATTTTTATTTTTCTACACATATAAAGATGCTATTTTTAATATTCCTAAAATGTAAAAATTATATTTCTAATTCTCTACATAAGCAAAAATCATATTTTTATAATGGCTATATAGTAAAGACTATAATTTTAATACTTTAAAAATATAAAAATCATATTTTTATTACTTTCCTATATTATAAAAATTATATTCTTATTATCTCTGTAATCTAATTAAAATTCAGATCTTGACCTTATGCGAATAAAAATATGAACTTCATACGAATAAAAATATAAACTTTATATATGACTTCATATATAATAAACTGGTTTTATTTATTAACAAACAAACAAAAAAAATTTATTTAAACTAAATAAACAAGATAAAAAAAACTCACTATCGCTTAAAGAAAAGGGAGGCGGGGCGTCTGACGGTCGGTGGGAGGGACCAGCGGTGTCTGACGCGGGCGCACAAGTCGAGGGAGGCGGGGATTGGAGCATGCAGTGGAGGTGGAGGAGGCGGGTCGCGTCAGGTGGGCCAGGGGCTGGGCGCGTCGGGATTTAGGGTTGAGGGGATTGGGGTTTTCTCGAATGGGCTGGAGGAGGCTCTGGAGGGGACGACGGCCGGAGGGGGAGGGGAAGATGGCGTCGGTGGCGCTGGCAGGGGGGGTCGCGGTGGATGGTGGCGGCTGCTGTAGGGGGGCGGCGCGACGTTGTTTCCCCCTTTTTTTTTATCTGTCGATTTCTGTTTTGAATCGGGGGGGGGCCTGGAGGGGTTAAGAGATATTTTTTTTTATTAATTAATTAATTTATTTTATCCTAAAGAGTTGACTTTCACATACGACCTCGAAACGAGGCCCACCGCCTGTCGTCCATAGCGTTTTCCCCCATTCCGAACACAATGGGATATGTATCGCAAGCTGATTTGATTGTTACAATCAATTTCCGTTAAATTTACATTTAAATCACTATATTGAATTTTAAACGTACATTTCAAATTACCGAGGTCGCATACTAACTTGATAAATCACAGAAACATATTTTCTAGCTTCGTATTGACGATACGGTCCTAACAAAACTAGTTTCGTCGAATTCTGAGACCGTTAGAAAAATGGCCATTTTCCAGTCGATTAAAATCAACTGAAACTGGTCAAACGCGTTTTCCTTTGCCACGCTCACATATTGATTCGAAAAATTATGAAACTTGAAATCTAGCAATAACTTGACATCACGGATCCAACCAAAGTGGTTTCGTCGAAATCCGAGGTCATCTGCAAAATGTCCATTTTTAAGGGCCTGAATTCCATAGCGACTATTCAGAATTTTCAACTGGACATATCTTATCATTTATAAAGTGAAATCTCAGTTTGTTAACTTCGTTGGAAAGATATCGTCAATTAGATCCTAATGTTTTTGGTTTCACTAAAATCCGGATTGTTTTGCTCCCGGTACATTCAATTGAAGTTTGAAATCGAATTATCGAACTACCGCGCCATTTTCAATTCTATTTATAATTATATATAAATATTTATATTCTAACGACGGCGTATATAATATATACGTCGAATTCTATTTAAAATAAATTTCTCGTCGATTTTATTTAAAATAATCTATTTTAAATAATCAGAATTCGCTAAAATTGCCAAAATAAAAATTTCAAACTGGCTCGCATTTTACGGGTTGTTACAATCTCCCCCACTTAAAACTTTTCGTCCCCGAAAAGGAACAAAGTCGAAAGTGGTTTGATTAATCAACTCTACGTTCGATCTGGTTTTCATTCTCCAACTTTTCAGTTTCTGAGAATTTTCAAATTTTCAAAAATTTGGCTAACACCCTAAATTTTCGAAAAATTTCGCCATAACCTCCCCTGCACCGGGAGCATCGGGGAATTTCAAATAGCTTCCCCGGTCCTTCAGATCTCAAAAAGAAAAAGAAAAAGCCAAGTGGCTAGCCAATAGGCTCATAAAATCATCATCACCCAAACAATACAGTAAATTATGTAGTAAACATGTACCTATTTGTCGGGCAAACAAATTTTATTCTCTGCTCTAGCCTCCTTGCTATGACCTGTTCAATGATATATATGTATATGCAAGCAAATGCAACCAATTTTCAATACAATTCAACATTTGGTTCAATTAGGCTAAATGGTTCACAATTATCAAACAAATAAACAAACATCAATCAATTAGTGACTTTAACGTTTCAAATTGATAATTTTACTACATATAAAGAAAATCATGTTTTTGATGCCAATTCACAACAATGTATTCTAACTATATAAGTTTTGGTTCTCACACCAGTCTAATGGAAATATATAGATATCACACCTTCAAAACACGAAAATAATTACTAATGATGACGCGTCAATCATCAGAATCAGGTCCGTGCGACTAGAGTGTGCTTCTATATCTATCCACTATATTAAAATTTCAAATATACGTTTGCAAGGCGCATACGCAAAATCTTTATATACTGGACTGTCCAAATCAATATAAAATAAATAATCAAATACGAATAATTGAATTTAAATTTTCAAAACAAAAATGTTTTCATTTTCAAAAATATACTCTTCACACTCGTTCTAGGATACTACTGATCCCATCTCTAACGAGTCATTCTAATTGGATATTACTAACCCAATATCTGATGAATTCTTTCGTATGGTTCTAATGTGTCTTGTTCTCTGCTTTGTAAACCAAAGCTCTGATACCAACTGAAGCGACCCGAAACTTCCCCGGTCTCCGAAGAGATGAGAAAGAACGAATTACTGTGAGGACAAGACAAATCAGAACACAAACAGAAGAACATTTCATTGTATATTACAACAATGCATCAGATTACAAGAATATACAGAGTATAAATGAATATTACACAGAAATATCAGAGATTTAAATTACATTTAAATACCTAGCAGCGGAAAATAATACAATACACAACTAGAAGAGATATACGGATACAAAGCTTTCCGGATATCATTCCAGCTGTAAACCAGGATCCTGTGAATATAAATCTGCAAAACCAAAACTACTAGCTGCCCGTGTCGAAAATAAGGGCACCCAGAGTTTAGGTTAAAACAATAAACTCCAGGTCAGTCATGTGACTGGTGTGAGAACTAAAACAGTTATTTAAAACTTTACTTTAAAAGAGAGTAATTCAAGGGACCACGCCGTATAACACGGAACGGGTTTCCTCCCAAGAATACTAGTGCATAGAATAAACAGCGCAATGCTTTTTCGAAAAATGAAGCTATTATAAGACCCAGGTCCCATCACACAATGCAACGCAAGCCGGAGGATAGGGGTTTACCTTATAACAGCCAAACATGCTTGATACGTTTAAAACAAATCATTTGATACTATAATAAGTGTATAGTGTCAAAAACAATTTCAATCATAAATATAAATCATAGACGGCATGAGTGCCCCATCCCACTATGTCGCCATACTAGGCTCTACAAATAAAGCCGAAATACACGTATTGGAAATTGGATTTCCATCATGGTGGCTCCTGATTCGAAAGATCGATCGCGTAGTACAAATCACCGCGGCTTACGTCTCAGTGAGAGAAAACACCGCTATGCACATCCGCACTTTTGGGACTCAAGTATCACCGCGGCTTACGTCCCAGCAAGAGAAAACACCGCTTACTCTATCCCTCCGAGCACGAAGCTCAATATCGGTCAACCGAATCCACTACACTAAAAATGTATACTGATCAAACCATCAGTTTACCACCATCCCGGGCTGTGAGGCTCACGGATCAACGCTATACACAAAGCCATGCTATATCAGCTGCGCTTTGATCATCAACCACCAAACTTTGCTTTTCAACAAAAGTCTGGATCACTGCATCTCAGTATGCCACACTATCAATCCATATCGTACCACTGATTTCTGCCAATATATAACCTCTGAGCTCATATGTCTCAGAGAAGGGCGTTAAGCAAGAGAATAAATTCTCCGCCGCCAAACAGATATGTATTTAGCAGAGATCAACAAATACAATATAAAGGAATACAATGTCAGACACACCATCCATTTACAAGTCCGTTCTAGGTCTGAACGAAACCGGAGGCACTTTCCTCGCATATCCATCCATCTCCAAGTACGTCTGGACGACCGCCAACTATTTCCATCCTCTTGGGTGTACAGCCCAATCAGGATCGTCAGTAATTATCCAAACAATGTGAAGACTTCCGGTGTTCAACCACCGTCTTCCTCTTCGACATCTCGTCGAATCGGTTATTCAGAATGGGTGTAAACCTGGCCTTTCTGAATAACCCACGTATATGATAAAAAAATGTTACACAAACACATCAAACGCCTCATTCCAATTCAGAATATTCTTCTATTCACAAAATCATATTTTCAGGGAAAGGTTCCCATTAATTTTATCCAAGATAAATTCTTCTAAATTTATTCTTTAATCTTCCTTTGGATATCATTTCAAACCATATTATTGTTTTCCAAACTAGTCGGGATTAGCGAACCACACCGAAGTAATTATTATTTTATTTCCCAATCCCAACCTATATATCCCATGGAGAAAACTGGTAATACTCCACATCTAACACCACTGTGTTATCGGTAAAATTAATTACCATTTCACGTTCAAATCTAATTAAAGATTTAACTATCGCTTTGGAGCAAAGCTGGTGGTACTCCATTCTCGATCACCCTTCAGATTTGATAATTTAAATAATCAATTCATTTTTCAACCTAATTAAAGATTCATTAAAACTCCACTTAGTTTTAATCTTCTCAAAAATCGATATCTTGCCTTTAACTGGGTTAAAGAACCAATGTCTTCTAAAACACGATTCACGATAAACCCAAATCACATTTGATATTAAATACAAGGCTCTGAATAGAAAATATATCGGCTTACATTCAATATCAAATTCTGAAACCAACATATATCGTATTGGAAATAGCGATATAAAATATATCTTTCAAATCCCCATAACAATATTTGTATAGTCACGAAATCCAATATCGAAATATCCCGAAGATAATTTCGATTCAACTCCAGTCCAATCCACGTATTGGGAGTATTGATTATTTTTAAAATCACTTTCAAATTCAATTTATTTATTTCAAAAATAAATTGATTTTAATTCTAGTTCAAAACTAGTTTATTTCGATAAAAATCTATTTTTATCTTTTCAAATGTGGAATTTTCTAGCTCAACTCTTTCCAATCCATATATTATGATTTTACACAAATTATAGATATTTTTAATAATTTTACCAAGGCCCGTACAGTCGATTTCCAACAACGGCCATCGAACTGCACTTACAGCGACCTTTTTCGAATTTGATTTGGACATAACTCCAAATCCAACCGTTAGATTTCAAATTTCTAATATTCATTGGAAAGCTCTTTTCGATACGAACCCAACGGTTCCGGTTTTAGGAGAATCCGACGGTCGAATCTCCCGCAATGTCCGTTTGAAATAAATGGTCGAAATTCACGAACTGCCGCGGCGCGGCGCGTTCTATTCAGGCCATTATATATATAATATATATATTATATATATTTCGTCGATTTCCTTTTAAAACGAATTTTATAAATAGTTGTACATTCGTTTCAAAACAATTTCAACTTCCATTTCAATTCACATCAAAATTGAATTCTTCTTTATAAATTCGTTTCTATTCAATTCAATTTGAATTCATTTGAATTCGCTTTCAATTCAATTCATTTCGAAATCGTTTTCAATTCAATCCATTTCGAAATCGTTTTCAATTCAATTCATTTCGAAATCGTTTTCAATTCAATTCATCTCGAAATCATTTTCAATTCAATTCATTTCGAAATCGTTTTCAATTCAATTCATTTCGAAATCGTTTTCAATTCAATTCATTTCGAAATCGTTTTCAATTCAATTCATTTCGAAATCGTTTTCAATTCAATTCATTTCGAAATCGTTTTCAATTCAATTCATTTCGAAATGAATAAAATCGATATAAATATCGTTTACGTCAAAATGGCGTCAATCTAATCAACACGGCTTTATATTTTCAAAACTTCTTTATTCTATCCAACAAATGAATATTATCCCATTCAACACATGAATCTATATTTATTTCAACACACGACTAATCTCAACACATGAGTACTGTCTACACATCACTATTTTTATATTCAACACATGAATTTTCTTTTATAATATTCATTACTTTCCCGATTGGAATGAGGCCCAATCAATCACCATATGACGTTAATTATATGGATTCCATACAACACATGTATATAATAGCAATAATAAACAATCAACCATCAACCAAAGTGCACTACACTGTATAAGCATCAAATATAGATATCTTACGCTTATAACAGCCTGTCAATCAATCGATCGACATATTTAATCAATCAGGATGAGTGAAATTCATATTTCATCCCAACACCCGTGTGGGGTTTCAGACAATCAAACACAGATTTTTAGTTGTGCAGTTGGGCGATGTGTAAAATTTATCGACCCATTCAATATCAGTCAAATCAGTGTATATAAACAAATCGGCCGATTTGTTTATAAATATTTATTTATTCACTTTCACGTTAAAACTATATTTTTAATGAGAATATATTTTATTTTAACACATGAATTTCTATTCATTTCATTTACACAATAAAAATGACATTTTTATTTTTCTAACATATTTTAGAAAATTTCGGCGGCATAACGGCACGATACTAGAAACGGGACAAGGCCTAGCCTTATCCCCGGTCTAGTGAAGGCCCACGCCATTCACACATCAATCAATCCATTCATTTCACCAAACAATTCAATTTCAAATCACATCATCTAACTAATCTATGCAACCAAACAAACAAGTCCATGGTCTGTGGACGATTGTGTCGGGTGCTACTAAGCACCGTCTGCATCCTAGTATATAAATATAACTAGAAAAATTAAATTGAAAGGTGAGAAGTTCTCACCGATAGCTATCCAACTTCACGACACTTCATTGACAGAAATCTTCTTCATTATCCCATCTTCGTCATCTTCGTTGCCCGCAGTCACTATATATATAAAAATCACACATTTTTATATTTCGATGTTTTTAAAATAAAAATCACATTTTTATTTATTCACTTTCAATTTAAAAGTCATATTTTTATAATCACTTCATATATCTAAAAATCGAATTTTTTTACTACGATGTTTTCTATATAAAGATCTCGTCTTTTCAAATATTTCGCCTTTTCAACTATAAATATTTCGCTTTCTCAAATTTAAAGATTTCACCTTTTCTAATTTAAAGATTTCGCCTTCATAAAAATCTCATTATAAAAATCACATTTTTATTTTTCTACACATATAAAGATGCTATTTTTAATATTCCTAAAATGTAAAAATTATATTTCTAATTCTCTACATAAGCAAAAATCATATTTTTATAATGGCTATATAGTAAAGACTATATTTTTAATACTTTAAAAATATAAAAAACATATTTTTATTACTTTCCTATATTATAAAAATTATATTCTAATTATCTCTGTAATCTAATTAAAATTCAGATCTTGACCTTATGCGAATAAAAATATGAACTTCATACGAATAAAAATATAAACTTTATATATGACTTCATATATAATAAAGTAGTTTTATTTATTCACAAACAAAAAAAAAATTATTTAAACTAAATAAACAAGATAAAAAAAACTCACTATCGCTTAAAGAAAAGGGAGGCGGGGCGTCTGACGGTCGGTGGGAGGGACCAGCGGTGTCTGACGCGGGCGCACAAGTCGAGGGAGGCGGGGATTGGAGCATGCAGTGGAGGTGGAGGAGGCGGGTCGCGTCAGGTGGGCCAGGGGCTGGGCGCGTCGGGATTTAGGGTTGAGGGGATTGGGGTTTTCTCGAATGGGCTGGAGGAGGCTCTGGAGGGGACGACGGCCGGAGGGGGAGGGGAAGATGGCGTCGGTGGCGCTGGCAGGGGGGGTCGCGGTGGATGGTGGCGGCTGCTGTAGGGGGGCGGCGCGACGTTGTTTCCCCCCCCCCTTTTTTTTTATCTGTCGATTTCTGTTTTGAATCGGGGGGGGGGGGGGCTGGAGGGGTTAAGAGATATTTTTTTTTATTATTAATTAATTTATTTATTTTATCCTAAAGAGTTGACTTTCACATACGACCTCGAAACGAGGCCCACCGCCTGTCGTCCATAGCGTTTTACCCCCATTCCGAACACAATGGGATATGTATCGCAAGCTGATTTGATTGTTACAATCAGTTTCCGTTAAATTTACATTTAAATCACTATAATGAATTTTAAACGTACATTTCAAATTATCGGGGTCGCATACTAACTTGATAAATCACAGAAAAATATTTTCTAGCTTCGTATTGACGATACGGTCCTAACAAAACTAGTTTCGTCGAATTCTGAGACCGTTAGAAAAATGGCCATTTTCCAGTCGATTAAAATCAACTGAAACTGGTCAAACGCGTTTTCCTTTGCCACGCTCACATATTGATTCGAAAAATTATGAAACTTGAAATCTAGCAATAACTTGACATCACGGATCCAACCAAAGTGGTTTCGTCGAAATCCGAGGTCATCTGCAAAATGTCCATTTTTAAGGGCCTGAATTCCATAGCGACTATTCAGAATTTTCAACTGGACATATCTTATCATTTATAAAGTGAAATCTCAGTTTGTTAACTTCGTTGGAAAGATATCGTCAATTAGATCCTAATGTTTTTGGTTTCACTAAAATCCGGACTGTTTTGCTCCCGGTACATTCAATTGAAGTTTGAAATCGAATTATCGAACTACCGCGCCATTTTCAATTCTATTTATAATTATATATAAATATTTATATTCTAACGACGGCGTATATAATATATACGTCGAATTCTATTCAAAATAAATTTCTCGTCGATTTTATTTAAAATAATCTATTTTAAATAATCAGAATTCGCTAAAATTGCCAAAATAAAAATTTCAAACTGGCTCGCATTTTACGGGTTGTTACATTTCTGAGTCCCAAGCCAAAATTAAATTTCTTAACGATGAAAATTTGGTTTTGAAAACTTATTTTGAAAAGAATAAGATCACTGAAAACCGTTGTTCAGATCTATTGAAAGAAAATGGTGATCTTGAATTTAAAATTCAATAACCTAAAACAACATTGGCTAAATTTTCAAACAGTGAAAAATCTTTGAATATGTTGTTGAAAAGCCAATCTTCTTCAGAAAATAAAAATGGTCTTGGTATTGGGAAAAGAAATGTTTTTGAAAATTTGAAATCTTGTGATTTTAAAAATCCTTTAAACTGCTTCAAGATGGGTCATTTTGAAATTTTGATTTTTGAAAATTCCAAAAGGTTTTTGAATCATAAACGAGACAAGAATTGGTTTGATAACAATCTAGTTGAACAGTTGTGGACTCCAAAAAGAAATAAAATGATTTTTGGAAAAACTAAACGAATTTGGGTTCCAAAGGGTACTCTAGTTGATTCTAACGGATTGTTAGACAAACAAATTTGAGTACCAAAAGATGTGAACAAAACTGTGAGTGGTTTTACTACTTTTGTTAGACCATCTAATCCTCTTAACAGTTAGGCACCAAAGGAGGCTGAGGAACTGCATAGCTAAAGAAAAAATGGATTCAAACTGTTACATATCACAGAATCATTCACAGTTCCTTAGCTATGTCTGTTGTGTTAGAGATTCATTTGCTTACATCGATTTCAGGTACAATCTCTAAACTCATCTTTGTAAATATTTCTTCTGTTTATTTCTCCTTCTACCTCTTCTTCTTTTCTTTTGTTTTCGATTTGTCGCTGCCATATTTTTTTAACTTATTGGGCTTCCTTAACTTCCAATTGCAGAATTCATATTTTTTTGGATATTTGCTTCATTTGTATAAAACTCTGATGTTTTTAATCGTTTCCATATCTTGAATTTATTTTTGTAAATATCTGCAATTGATTTGAAGTTTGTTTTCTGATTCTCTGAATTCATAATAGTGTTGATGTATTCTAGTCATATCTTGAACACTGTTGATTAGAATTCTAAATTTTTGAAGATCTGAAAGTTTTGTGAAATTTCACGCACCTTTGCTGTTTTGAGTGTCTTCTAATTCATTTTGGAAAGTCTTGAAAATTTATACTCGTTACATCACTCCGTTATTTATCAGTTGTGATAATTTCAAAAAAATTCAGATTGGCTTGAATATTTTAAATTGTCTTGGATCAGTGGTACATCTTGAAATTCATCTTTATTCATGATTATTATGGTTGAAATTAGTTTTGTTTGAAATCATCTGAAATTCTTGATATTTTGAATATCACACACCATTTAAATTTGAAATTATCAATCTTGTGTGAATAATTCATTATATCTCAAACTTGACATTGATTCAAGTGATTTCAAATAAATTATTTTTAATTTTTTGGATCATGAATACCTCTCAAACTTGATGTAAATGATCTGAAATTTCTCTTATACTTGTCAGAGATAATTTTGAAAATTCTTTGAAAAAATGGTCTTAGATCTCTCTATTATTTCATGGTTATTTGATTTAAATATTTGTTTGTTTAAAATCATTTGAAATTATTATCTTATTGAATCTCACACATATCTTGAATCTGAAATTAATAATCTGGTGTGATTGATTCACTGAATCTTGAGAGTTTCATATTCCTCAAATGATTTCGAATAAACGGTATTTTTAATCAATGGATCATGAATCATCTTATGTGACCGTCATCTTGACAAGTCTGATTTGAAACTATTTCTTGTGCTGCTTTGATATTGTTTTGAAAGTATTTTGGAAATTGCTTGTTTATGATCTGGTTGTTGCTCTGATATTGTGTTTCAAATAATCGTTTGTTCTTGTCTGCAGCTCTGATAAATGTGCCAAATTTGTTGATTTTGTCTGGTTGGGCTATGTGATTAAAATTCATTAATAAGGACACCAATTGGTATCAGATATGATGAAAAAAAAATTGTATATATTTTAATCCCTCTTGCCCTATATAGCTCTTCATATTCCTCTTGTAATTAATTTTCAATTTTAATATTATTTATTGATTATTCATTCAGAAATTGAAATCAATATCCATATTGGACTATATTAATAATTCATCAAAATTATTACCAGATTTTGAAATTGTGATGAATTGTGACTTTAGTATATTTCACAACAAGTGGAGTTTTTATTTAAAATTTTCATGATGGTTGAACATTTATTATAATATCTTTGAATTGGCAATTATTTCATAGTCATCTCCTTTATCTATCATGCATGATAATTTTATATTAATGTGGAGAGTTAATATGTTTTAAAATCTTTTTTGAATAAACAGTAGAAATATTTGTGATAGAAATGGGACTGTGTTATATTTCAGAATTAGTGACAACTGAAAATTTTCAATGATCTCGTTACAGTTGATCATATTTCATAATATGATTAATTTAGAAATTTATTTCACAAACCATTTATGTGCCTATCACATTCCTATCATTCAAATTGGTTTTATATACCGAGGAGTTTTTCTTTTGAAGCTGAAATGATAAATATATATAATCTATACTATATTATAATTACTGAGTTCGAATTCGAGGTCTCATAAGCATTCTCAGCATTTTATGAAATGAAACGTCACATTTTTAATTCGTGCACTCCAATTCCCTTTTACCAAATTTGAAGCGACCCGAATTTCACCTTTTCTCCCTTATTATTTATTACTGCTTTATTTCCCGTCTATTCCTCTTCGGCATTCTTCCTGCGGATTAGAATCCATGGACGCAAATCAAAAGTAAGGTTTGTTATTCTTATGCCTCCCCCTAATTTATAGATTTATCAAAACACGATCTTGAATTTACCCAAGTTTTCCATGTTTTATTTCCTTCTTTCGCACGCTTTTACCTAACCGTAATTTCATATGGGCTGCGTTAAATTAAACCTCAGACAGATCGTTCATAGTCTCGACTTTTCGTCAATCTGAAGGTTGTTCTTCGGCTGTAGCTCGGTCGTTCTTCGTCTTTTTCAGCTACTCTTTTCTGATGGCTTTCTGAAACTTGCGTAGCTCGAATCCGTTAGGTATGCTCTCGATTTGTAATTGAGCGCATGTTAGAGGGAAGCATTGTATAACCATTGTATGTACAAAAATTATTTGACATGATTAGGACAATATTGGCTGTCAAATAACTTATATTGTTAAATGTTTCTTAAAATCGTGTTAATTTTCAGGAATTGAGGACATGGGTTTCTTTGATTTCTAATCATAAAGGTGCTACAGATCCATATGTCATTTCGTTTGAGGTTAGAAATCTCCTTTTCCAGTTATCTTCTTACACTGTCAGTGTGCAATTACAATTTTCTGAAGTTGAACGACAATAGCTTATAGCGTTTACATCTTTTGCTTCTGACTATCATTAATTTAATGTGCGGTTTTAACGTCCTTATTCAAACTTTTGATCAGGAAAAGGTATGTAATTAGATGTTGTATGTTCTCTTCAATAAATTTCAAATAAAAAGTTTCTTAAATTAAATAAATAAATTTAAAGGATGTTAATATTCTCTTTAATAAATAGAAATGCGTTAATATAAAATTCTTTATAACGCCTATGATTGTAACTTAGTTGGGCATCTCCCTTTATGATTCTTCTAACAAATTTTCCCTTTGTTTTACAGATTTTTCTTCCACTAGATTATCTGGATAAACATGTTGAAGATGTATTTCGTCAGCTAGTTTGATAACAATGTAATTAATGGTAAACTAATTTACGTCTACAAACGAGATTATTGTCTCCATGATCTATGAAGTCTGCTTTAACATACTATTTTATAGTTTACACATAATTCTTTATTGAACTCAACTAGACACAATCATTCGTAGTGTTAAGTTATTATGACTTCATATGCTGAAAAAATATACGTCACTACTACCACTTGAACTGCACTATCCCATTTAGGTTAAAGTTTTACACCTTATGCTGGATGCGAATTAAATTTGTGATCAACTACAGATTCTAAACTTTTTCTGCTCTTTGAATTTCATTTCTCAATTTATTTATTTTTCCCTTTTTATGCAAACCAATTTTTTTAATGCATAATATGCATACGCCATGTCTGTAATATGTAATATATAATATGTACGGTAAGCGTAACACTTCTATAATATATGGTATGCATAACAGAATACGGACAATAATATTTGTAAATATTTTACCATGTTGAAAAATGACCTTGAATATGCTATTTGTATTTCTCCTGCGTAAGCTTTTAAGCAGCCTATCTAATACTTTATTGATAGTTTTTTTTTCAAACAAAAATTTGGCAAAATCCCTACTTTTACTTTGACCACTAGTGCGGAATATCAAATATAACCCCATCATCATTGTGTATGAAATTTGGGACTCATGATCCTTTTGTATGTCTACCGTTTGATTCTCTTTTTTTCATATGTATATGATGCATATGTGATATCGATTTGCATTTCATTTCAGTAATGAATGCTGATAATATGTACAATTATTTCTTATACAATCTGTGCATATGGAAGGTTATCCAATTACAATTTTGGTCTTCCCACTTACAATCAGTTGGCTATACCAATCAAACAACATTTCTCATTCTCCTCTTCCTATAATACAATTGATATATTTGGGAACTGGAAATAAACGGTGGTTCTTTGAACAGTTAGTATAGTATATTGGATGAGAAGTTGCCAACTAATTCCCGGCCTTTTTTATAATTTTTTCCTAGATATGTAAAGTTTTATGTGCAAAACTAAAGTTTTGAATTGAATAATTGCTCAAGTAGTTTTGTTTTCATTTGGTCCAATTTTCATTGTTCTCAAAAGAGACAGTACCTTTGAAACTTGCTGTTCATATAATTTGTATACATTTCTGTGTGCCAGTGAACACCAGAAGACAATGCAAACTGTCAAATCTGTTATCAAAATTTGGAAAAATAATTCATTAATCTTCAATCCAATATTCAATTACTAGGTAAACAATGAAAAATGTCTGCATTTATTGACTTACCGTGTGTGGTTTATATGTGCGGACACTATATCTTTATTTGCTCTTCAATCAGGGAAGGTGACAATATATCATATATTTCTCAGCTACTTTTTTTGTATCTATAAATTAAACAATCTTACAAGTTGCTGACAATGTGTTGTAATGATCGTCTTACACATTTAAAAGTCTTACCACACTGTCTGTCAAAGTGTATTAACCATTATACTTTATGATTACACTTTATTCCATCCTCAACTGTTTTTCCCTAGCATTACTTAAACTATACTTTGTGCCCCTCTGGGTACGTAATCTTTTCCCAGATCTCACATCTGATGCTTTTACCAAGGTTATTGATTTACTTTTGTGACGAAGAGAAATAGAAAACAATTATTGCAGTTTGCGCATGTACCTTTCAATAATTAAATAACTTTAAAACTGTATTTTTCTTCCTGTCCCCTCTTTTGTTTGTATTCAGTGTATTTCCTCTATATTTTGCTATATCCATTTAATGCTAAATTGTACAAAATAAGGCAGTGTCTCAGTTGGGAACAATATAAGTAATTATAATTTTAAAGTAGAGTTTCTCACATCGGTAAGGTTACAAAAAATAGTGTTATAGTGCACACTACTACACATCCTTCGCTAGGCTAATCATTTTTTGTATTATTTGATTCAATGGTCTTTTCCATTTGAAATAATGCTACCAGAAATTTGTATACAAGTCTATGCATACTTGGCTTTTATTTTAAACTTTGTCTTCATTTGTTAATTTAATATATTTTTGATCTCTTTGGCTTTGCTTAGTACAATTAACTTGCTATATAACATATATACAAATTGGTTCTATAACACATCATCTTTGTAAATCTGTTGTGTAAAGCAAAAAGTTCCATTGCATGCACAAGATGCTTCCATTTTGGCTTAGCCTGCTTCTAGACCTGCTTCTAGATAAATTCCCCACATTGTTACTTTCTTTTAATTTTAGTTTTTCATATTTAAACTTCTACATATTCCATTATGCAGCCTTGCTTTGATTGTTCTTTTTGAAATATACTCATTAATTTTCTTCTCTTCCACTTTTCCTGGAAAATCTATCAACACAAAATTTGTCCACTGCGGTAGTCTGTTTGCATGTTTATGGAACTTTCGGGAAAGATTTGCCAAAGCACTGACGTACAACTTGGATTAAGTGAAGGGTTCTAATGCTGAGTCAGTTGCATTTTCTATGTACTGCTAAGTATGCTGCAAAGATTGGGTATGCACGGCAGAAGTGTGCAAGTATTCGATGTGTGGCGATGAAGGCTGCAAGGAGTATTACAGATAAAAGATGATGTAAATATAAGGCATACAGTAACAAGTAAGCTTTCATTTCTTTACTTTGATGCATTCAAGACTGCTACGTCTGCAATTCATATATGTAAGCACTATCATTCAAGATATTTTTTCCAATATAACTTCATGTACTGCAATCTATATAATTAAATTGCTCAGAGTTAATTATGAAGACAAAAATTGGTTTAGATTAATAATTTGCAAAGGCATCAGGTGGTTGACTATAGTTATCTCACATCGACCACAAATAGACCCTGCTAAACCTCCATCAATGTGCTTAACCCATCTTTGGTATCATTAGATCTCCAAAACAATCCTCCTCCTCCACGACTACCCCTGCTAGCTCTTCAATTAATTAAAAAAAATTGTGCAGAAGTGTCTGGGAAGTCATATTATCTACTTAATGATTTACTTTTTTCCTTACCACACTTTTTATTTTCTACCTCATACTAAGCCAAAAAGGGAAAGATATGAATTTATTTTAATCTCTTTTCCATAAGCACTAACATTAATTGTCATCGCAAATTATTGGTGAATATTCAATATATCATTTCATAGTTTAGTGTTTAATAGTTAGATTTTTAACTAATAATGATTCGTTAGTTACTTCCTAGATTTAACAGTTATGATCATGCTTATTATCTCAATTTAGAAAGGTTAAGCATCTAGATCATCTCTTTTTTATATTTTGGAAAGCTATCTTGATTTATTTATTTTTTCATTTTCTCCTCTTCGATTACCTATGTAGATTCTATAACACAAATATGTACATTGATTTGATCAATTGATGTTAAGGTCTGCATAGGTTATCAATTTTAGCATATACCAGGTAATATATATTGCATTTGAGGACGATGAAAGGAGAATCGAAGGTAATTTTATCCTTAGTTTCTTCTTTTTCCTTACTAGAAGCTCTATTTTCATATTATTTCATATATACTCTTCTACTTCTAGCAAAATGATTTTTTCCCAAATTGCAAAAAACCTGTTTCTATTTTAACTTTTAAATGTTCTTCATACAACCAATCTGCAGTATTATATCGACTAAATATGCGTGCTTTCTAGAAAAGTACCAAAATAAACTATAATTAATACATCATAAAAGGCAGAAACAAGAAATTTATTTATGTTGAATTATTGAACCACTATTGAAATAATGGGAAAATTAAATACAACTGCCATCATTTTGTGAGTGCTGTCAAATACGCTATATTTTCGTTTGACATTTTTCAATCAACCGTTGAATTCTAAACAATAAACTATTTTATACTGCTATTTCATTTTATCCGTATTTTTGTAACTGCGATCTCAGATTGTGGATATAAGGGATTGTTGCTGCCTGAATAATATATTATGTGATTTCATACTGGTTTTACTTTACATATAATACATGTTTAAACTTATTATGAGGCGGAATAGTTTCCTGTTTTCTCACTAATTATATGGATTTCCTCCTCCTCCCGTAATTTTTCTCGAACAGTATCATCTCGATTCTTATGAGGTACTTTCCTAACTTTATGTTATTTTCAAGGCTTAGTTAGAATGTATATATAATATGCAAATTAAAATATGGATCAGAGAGATTATTTTTGTCAATATAGGACATAATTGTTTTTTGCCATGTTTCGGGGATTTTTTGTTGGACTTGATTTAGTTTTGTTTACTAATAATGCATATTTACAATGCCTGGAAAACATGGTAAACCTATGTTCTTGGTTTTCATAAAGATGTTAGGACCCTTTTGCAGAATTCTTTTATTGATATTCGTCAGTTTGTCTATATATATATATATATATATATATATATACATACATATGTATATTTTTTTGAGAACTCCCTTTTTCACATATCAAAAGTAAAAGAAACCTAATAATTGTATACACTCAATGGTTCAAAACTGTAATGCATTATTCTTGGGGATAAATTTGATAATTTAAAGTGATTTTCGTCTTAGTAAAGGAATTTGAAAAATTGGTTCCTGGTTAGTTTGATAACTTGGATTTTTCCCTTTAACAAGTAGTCATTTTCCTCACAGAAGTTACTTATTTTCCTTTCATAATTTGCATCTTCTTACCTACTGTTCATTATTTATATTGGGTTTTGACTTTAAATTCCCAAGATTATTGTAATCTTTTGCTTACAGTTGTTATTTGCTTACTTCTCTATTTAGTTATGCATATGAAGTTTTCAGATATAGATGATTTTCACTAGATTTTAGAATCATACTATGTTTGCAGCCTGGACTAAATGACTTAAAATAATCAGTTGTTATGCCTTATATATTTTTGGATCCTTTAAATTTGACTGAGCAGTATAAGATTCTAATCTTAACTTATATCTTAGATTAATCAATTTTCATCTTAAAAGTATCGTTTCTTCTTCATTTTATAGTCTGCCGGCTCCATAACTCCAGCCTGCTAAAAATATATGTTGTTTTTCGTTTGTAATTTGAGCTCCCACAATTTTGTTGGAAATGCTAAGATTCAAATCACAATCTTTATATTTCATGTGAAACAATTTTAGAAAGTGAAACCCTTTGTTTGTTTATCTACTCATCATAGACTTGTGCTTGGTTAACATTTCTAGAATTATGCATATGACGTTTTTTAGGCCATTTAGTTTACCTAACTACCCAAGTAAACCCATTAGGATAAATTTGTAAATTACTAAAATTATTGCATAAATATATTTAGATTTTTTAATGTTTTCTGGTATATCTTTCTTATGTTACCTTTGCGATTCGAAAAAACCATATTCCTTCAACAAAGGTTATTACTATTTACTTATATAGGATATAATGGTGAACATGGATTTAAACTAGGCAGGCAGTGTAGATTCCTTATACTGAAACATGTACCATTGAATTTGATTAGTGTGCGTAAAAGGAAATACTTGACCCGAAACCATAGAATATATATTAAAGAATATATATTTAGCATATTATTAACAACAAGATGATATATCTAGATATGATTGGTGAATATGTTACAAATTTTGGAAAACATGAATTAGATTGTGATTATTCCATATTCTGTTTGAAAACAAAGTTTGAAAGATATATGTATAAGTATTATAAATAAATTTTATTTTAACTGTAGCTTCTTTATTTGTTAACAAATAAGCACTATAATATATTTTAATTGCAATATAATTATAATTGTTTAATTCCAATATTTGTTATCCTGATATATTGCAATATAATATCTATTTACGGAATTTTACTATCGTTGCATATGATGAAATCTTTAAATTTCTTATCTTATCTTTTTTTCCATCAAAGGGGAATGTCAACTGCGGTTTACACTACTTTGATATAGGAAACAAGAACCTTAGTATAGAAAACACCAATCTTCCTCAAAATTGAATCCAACCTTGAATACTTGAACTATATTGTGATGTATTCAAGCATTTTCGGGTGCTCCAAATTCTGATATCCTCTTTTGGAAACATTGTAAAGCATCGGGAAACAAATGATGCCGAGGTGGTCAAAATTGCTATGGAATGGACACATTAATATGCCAGTTGGACCTAAATATTTTACAATTAATATGCCAGTTTTATGCAAATAAATATATCCTTATTATTATCTTATATATCAATGGAATACCTCTAAATGAGAGCCTTTACCTATAAGATCATTATCATGTGTAACAGCACTTTCTTCAAAGCAGAACAATCATTTTCAATTTCTATACTACTTATATATGTACCAATTTTTTTTTTTTTTTTTAAAGCTACGGTGAGGTAGATATGTTAGGATATTGAAATTTAAAGACAAGTGACCTCTGCTATGAAGTGAAGTCCACTCCATTACTGTAGATAATAGTTAGTCATTGGACCAAAAAACATGAAAATTAAAAACTATAGATTATTTTTGTATCAAACTTGCTGTGTATATTTATTTAGATTCGGCTACTTTGTTCAATACTGAGCACAATACACCTCATTATATGAATGCATTATTCACAAAAGTATTCATTTTGCATATTTATTATTTGTAGAGAATTTCAGTTTTAGGTACGATATGAGAGATACAATAGTTTTGATTGGTTTAAGGTTACCTTTTTCAAGTCTTATTGTTGTTATTTTGTATAGCTAACATGTCTGCTATTATGCTATATTGAGCGTAGGATTTCTATTGAATAATGCATATAAAGTTAGTAGGCCATGAAAAAACTGCCTTAGTGAAATTAAACTGAGATTTGTATGTCCAGTTAATTCAACACCAAAGATGACAAAAATGAAAAATTGTTAATGATGAATATGATTCAATATTGATTAGCTAATAAATCGAATGAATCTTCCAAAGAAGAATCTTTTAACATATAAACTCTGAAGGGAGTTGAAACATTTACATAATAATGCACTAATTTAACAAACTTCAACACCAATATATCCAACAACAAAAAAAGACAACTTTTCCGTTCATTGGCACAAATAAATATTTAAAATACCACAATATATTCTATCTACACTTATTTCGGTATGGTGATTATGTGGAATATGTCATGGAGATAGCTTTTAATATTTTGGAGTTTTAGCGAGCTCTAAAGCCTAATGTGGAAAATTGATTTTATAGTTCATTTGTGTTTGACATTTGACAAATTAGTATCTTTTATGAATAGGATTGAAATTTAATTCTTATGTTTGGTAATTTCAGTGAACGAAGATAGTTAATTTACATAATCTCTATGTTAAATATGGCTAATTTTATGGAAATCATTGTCCAAATGATATCATGTATGATACATATGGGACAATTTTTTTTATTACCCTGTGGCTATAATACGAGAGCTAACAATGCACATTCTTCAAAACATTCAATTGCGCAAGTATAAACATCACATAATGTACTTTTTGGCAAGTTAATGTTTTTACTTCTGCATACTTATTTTTTTTTTTAATTTTTTTGATGTTTTTTAATCTTCCAGGTGTGAAATTGATGTTATGACTGCGTACATCTTCAATTAGCAAGTGAGGTTCATGATTTTCTTAAGGCTTATATATGGAAATGCTATTTTTCAACTTGGTGAATACTGTCCTATATGTTTTTTTATGGTACTAGGTTAGTCTTTGTAATTGAAAGCCAACTTATGTTGTTTATGTAAGAACAGTCTACGTGTGACAAATCATCTCAGACATCTGTTTGTTTTTGTATGAAGTTAGCAGCAGTAGATTCCAGAAAAAGTAGCACAAATTTGTACTATAATGTATTTTCATATTTGGTTGGTTGACTGTCCAACCAACCTTTGCTGCAACGTTTCTAAGACGTTTGGCAGTCAGCTTAAACGAAATCTACGGGTGTTTTTTCCTTATAATATGTTGATTGATGACATTGTTTTTTCTTTACAATATGTTGACTGATGATGTTGTCCTAATATAATTATTTTGTTTTGGATTTGCCATTCCTTCGTCCTGTTGTGCATGGTGATAAAAACCGTGTCATTCAATCAATGAAACAATTGATCTATTTCAAATTTCGTGTGGGGGTTGACAAAATCACATTCAACTCAAATTTAGCTCTCATAACGCTGGAAGATGAAGCAATGATCTGTGGAACCCTTTAAAGTGAAGCAGTCAAACATTCTTCTATTGAACAATTTAGGTGTGTGTAGCGTGTGTTAAGGGTGATCGGTTTGAAATGCATTTTATTCAACCCTTCATTAATTTTATAATTGTTAATCACTAATTTTATATTAATTATTTTGCAAGCCCGTGTGCGAAGCACGGGTTCGCACTTGTTAATATATATAAGTGTGTCTCTAACCTCTTTTAAAAATCCAAGCTCTGGTCATGCATGGTTAAGAGACAACTTATAATTTAAGCTACGACTGACCGCATTTAAAAATCCAAGCTCTGGTTATGCATGGTAAGTGTGCTCTTAAATAAAATAAAAAGAAAAAGGAAAAATGTGCTATAAATAGAAATTAATTTGAAATTCTCCTTGGTGTGTAAAAACCAGCCTATCAATCCATCTTCTATTTTGTGGAATGTGTTAATATTTTATGACGTATTATAATCTGTTGATTGATAGTTATTGGGATTTGAGAGTATTTGATTTTGTCACTTAAATTGAATTATTAATTATACTCCAAGTCCATCACTGTTTTTGTGCTCAATTTTATAAAATTCTTTTGAAAATAATTGGAAATATATGTTTTTGGAACTCTCTCCATTATATATAAATTTCATCGTAAATCCGTCATTCCCTAAAATTTGAAATATGCCACTAATTCTTAGAATATTATGATTTTTGTTTGACTGATTGAGATTTATGATGATCGTTCTTCCTCTTAAGCTGATATTGTATTTGTTAGTCATTTTTTATCTATATTTTAAACTTTGTATCATTTTGATGATAATAAAAGGGGGAGAATGGGTTGAGATTTTGATTTATGAGTGAATATTTTATAAATATTTTTAATTTCGAAAATTCATTATTATTCAGTTCATTTCACTCATGCACAGTTATAGGGAGAGTTTTTTGTTGTAGGGGGAGCTAATAAATAGGGGGAGTTCAGAATTCACTACCAAACACATTTATTGTGCTCAAAATCTTTTATTTGTTTGTCATCATCAAAAGGGGGAGATTGTTGTATATAACGTAGTTGTATACACAATTATATGATTTTTGTTTGATGATAACAACCAAATAACTATTATTTTAAATGTGTTTGTTACTGTACTGAGTTATATATACATCAAAGACATGAATATAATATTTAAATTTAAATAGAATACGACTACACATGAATAGAATATGACTACACACGAATTCAAATATTCAACTGTATTTTGTTTAAATATAAATATTTTATTTCATACATTCAAATAGTACAACACTTGTAACTCCACTATTTGTACATCTCACATTTCAATTTCATTTCATACATATACATTTTCATATACAGACTCCTCACTACAATTCTCATTTCACTCATATACAAATTTATATATACATTCACTTTAGCACATATACATTCTCTGTTAAATCTTTTGCCTTTCATATTCTGTCTTCACAGCATCTTCACACACAGTCCAGTCATCACTGCTTACCTATCACATGAAACACACACACACTGTACACTGCAATAGAAATAAAACTGAATACATGCAAATATAAATTTTATTTCTAAAATTTTATTTGCCTCAGTTTTCTGGTGTGTTTTCTCATCATTTTTCTGACTTGATCTGATATGGGTTGACATATATATACTACATACACACGATACATGTATTCACATACGTTGTATGTATATACACATACTACAGTGCAGGGACAGGATAATTAATCTGAATGGCTGCATGAACTCACGTGTGTAAATACACACGCGTCCTTTCCCTCGTCAATCAACATACAACTGAGGAGCAGCCACGTGGACCAACTCGACTCAGTGCTACAGCAATAAAAGTTCAAGGCGGCTTATTTCATCTCGACCCAAACAGCATGGAAGATCACAAGTATGGGAGATTCAAACATGTGTACAAGAATGAAGGAGACGTGGTCAGCAAGTGATTGTAACATGGCAGATTCATTGAGTCATAGTGAAACAAGGCTCAAAGCAATAGTACATGCAGCAATAACTACAAGCATGTGACAAAGGTGGTGCAACAATATGGATAGCAAAGTGGTTATTTCAAGTGGTGGAGCTACAGCAAGTCAACATAGTGTGAACAAGAATGCACAAGTATATATGAACAGTGGACATGACTACAACATGGTTAGCAAATGTATTGTTATCAGCTGCAATATATTTCAAGTAAATGAATACAAGGCAACACTTTTATGTGCGCAAAAACAAGTGAAACATGGCATGGAAAGTGCATAGTTCAAGATGATTTCATGGATACAACATCAAGCAAACTCGACCAGATCCACAAGTCAATGTACACAGAATGGTACACAAGAAATTTCAAATGGTAGCAGCATTGAAAGTTCAATAATCATCAAACCAGCATGGATTAAATGAACAATTCAGGTCCAACTAACACATGCACAAAACAGTTTTAAATGGTTCAGCATAACAATATGGTGGAGCAGTAGGATTCATAAGATGATCAGTTCAACAATAGACGGATGGTGCAGTATTGTTAAAATATACACAGTGTACTTGTACATGCAAATATGTTTATAAGTGATACACACAGCCAGTTTTTTTTACATGGTATTTTGGATGGATACAAGTGTGCACAAGCAGTTCAGTGGGAAAGCATGATCAAGATGATACAATTTTCAGCAATACATATATAGCAAGTCCATTTTTTTCAGAAAAATCTGAGGCATGAATGTTGCAAATTCATATGCACATATGAATGGGAACATATCTCCAAAAATGTTGAAAGAGCTAATTTGCAAATCATCTTTCCAGTTTTAGAACAGGGAAGAAATAAATCTTTTTAAATCAGTTTCTGAATTACAGGTTTAATTTTGGCAAGAAAATATCATTGTTTCAAGAAATGGGAAATCAGTGTATTGACAAAGCAGTTTTTTTAAACACTATTCTCGACAATGGTAAACGGAAGAAACAAATATTGTGTTTCCAGTTTTATTTTTGGCAACAATTTATTTTTCAGTTTTTCTATTCATGTTTTGGTAAATGGATTTTGGGAAAGAATCAATTCATGTTTATTCGAAGTGGAAATATGTGGCAAGTATTCTACAATTCAGGGTTGAAAAGCATTCAGAAATTCGAAATGTAAGGGACCACACTCATCATTCATTTCCAGATCTATACAATTCATCAAATCCGTGGCAACAATTTCATTTATGTCCAGATAAATCATGCAACATCAGTCAAGCCATTTTTATCAAAGATGAAACACCTCACCTCCGTTAAGGTCACTCACAAAGGGAATGCCTTAACTTTGGTGGAGCATTTTAGGTAAAAGATGCAGATAAATTACAAGATAGACAAATAAAGCAGCAGAAAATAAAGTCATTTTATAAAGAACTTAATTCAGTCAAGCTTTTACAACAATTATCTCAATCATACTTAAAAGTAATACATAGAAATTCTGTCTTGATTCAAAAACTTCCAATTATAAAAGAAGCTTAAAAATGAGAATGATATTCCCCAATAAAGCATGAACCAGCCATAGCTTTGGAAGAGAGAGTCCAAAGCAATACATCGACTATCTTCGAGCTTGGAAAGAAAACTGAGCTAAGAGGTAACATTTCCTCCCTGTGAACCTGGGGGGGGGGGGGGACGGAAGAAAAGAGGCGAAACAAAACTAGGTCAGACATAAGTCTGGTAAGTCCAATGACTTTCAGCATATAAACAGGCAAAAGTATCATGACATGAATAAACTGAATATAAGACAATACGGTGAGAACAAGGATAACATGATAACATAGGATATGCATAAGGTATGATAAGGCAAGATAAACTGAATGCACTTCTACTCTTTCTCTGCTTCGCTACTACTTTGTTATTTTGATTTCTATATCTATCTCTGCACCACCTAACTAGTGTCCCAACTAGTAGTCTGTATAAAATGATAACGTGATCCCAATCCCCGTAATTGTGGTAGCCCTCAGGTGTACATCTATCGTGAGGATTCCACCTCAATCATCCTAATTGCCATGAACATGTTAGATGTACCCTTACTACCCTATCGAACGGTTCCTTACTTGCATTAATGTTCCATGTGTCGGTGTCAATCGGCCCTCTCTTGCGTGTAGACACCCTGTGCTTGTCCCACCATAAGGTGTATCAATCCTTATGATAGCGACCCGACATGATTCAAGAAGCACAGTGTATAACTACTGGTACCCAGTGCCTGCTTTTTCCCACTCTGGAGTACGTGCACGCCCGTAAACCATCGGAACCTACACTGACGTACCCCCTGCTGCTGTTTTGACCGCTTATAATCAGCCCAGTAATCGTGCCCCACCCTGCCTAGTTCAGGGTACCATGATACATCTATGTGGGTTACTGTTGAGATGGGTCCCCGTTACTAGGGTTTCCTACTGGTTAAGTTTGTGGGCCTATATAAACAAATATTACTCACCTACACGAGATGTACTAAACCCTCCCACTGATTCTAGCATGTTTTCTTAACGGTTAAGTTTGTGGGTCTATATGTACTAATATTACCCACCTACACGAGATGTACTTAACCCTTCCATCGATTCAGGCATGTTTATTTAATGGTTAAGTTTGTGGGCCTATATGTGCTAATATTACCCACCTACACGAGATGTACTTAACCTTCCCATCGATTCAAGCATGTTTACTTAACGGTTAAGTTTGTGGGCCAATATTTACTAATATTACCCACCAACCCGATATGTACTTAACTCTCCCGCACATTATGTCATATTGGTTAAGTGTTGTCCATTCATGTTATCTTAACCCACCCATTCATCATATCATGCAAGTTAAGTGTTTCTTACTAACTTAACCCTCCTCACTTATCATGTTAGATTGGTTAAGTGTTTCTTGTTGACTTAACCCTACATGTTCGTCATGTTGTATTGGTTAAGTGTCATCAATCAATTCAAGTTAACTTAACCCACCTACTCATCATGGCATGTTACTTTGGTTAAGTGTTGCCTTCTTGTGTTGACTTAACCTTACCACAAATCAAGTTATATTGGTTAAGTGTTTCTCTCTTGTTTTAACTTAACCTTACCACAAATCAAGTTATATTGGTTAAATGTTTCTTATTACTTAACCCTACCCATTCATCTTGTTATATTGGTTAAGTGTTTCTCATTAACTTAACCCTAGTCATTCATGTTATATTGGTTAATGTTCCTATGAACTTAACCCTAGTCATTCATCTTGTTCATTAGCATTAATTGATTTATTAATGCACAACCCTCTCACATTAGATATGTGTTATTGCGGTTATTGGATGTGCCGGGCGGTTCCGGGCAGTTTTACACTACAACTCAATCTAACCTCGGGTTTTTTTGGGCGTGATGCACTAACTTCTCACATTAGATAGGTGTTGTTGTGGTTACTGGATGTACCGAGCGGTTCCGGGCAGTTTTACACCACAACCCAATCTAACCTCGGGTTAGGCATATTCATCTTTTCACTAATTTACATATTTACAGATTATATGTAAATTATTCACAATTGTTGTCAAATTTTAGATTATGCCACATTTTCCATAAATGTCCAAGTCTAGATTTATATGCTAATTATCCCAACCAGTCATATTCCAATTCTCAAGTTATGCCTAACAAAGCTAATTGCAAGTTATAGCCCCCAAATTCAATTTCGAGTTATTACTCAAATTAGGCTACATCTAATCTTCCCAAGTTTGTACTAATATTCATGCCCCAATTCCCCAAGTTTGCAACAAAGACAAATTATGCCCCAAATCATAAGTTACAGCATTATGTTCCACCATTCCCAAATAGACTATTCTCCATTACCCTCGCATTCCAATCGCACACATAATAAGTTTCAATCTAGATTCGAGGTTAATCTAGATTCATAAAATAAAGGGGACGAAAGAAGAACATAAACGAGAGTAGGCATAAAACAGGCATTAAAATGGTAGATCTATCAAATATTTTGGACCTAAGAGGATTACAGATCTGTTAGTGTTAGCCCACTTTGTGAACTAGGCAACACAAAGTCGAGATGTGAAACATTGAAGAACTTGGAAAGCATTATAGCGGGTCGGATCGGAGAGATGTAGCGGTTCGGATCGGAGAGGTTTTGCTGTTCGGATCGGTGAGCTGTTATTGTTGGAATCAGAGAGGCACTGCTGTTCGGATCGGAGAGCAACCCACTGCCAGTTGGAGCGGAGAACTACCTGCTACAGAGACAGATCGGAATGGAGCAAAAGTGGATGAAGATTTAGCCTTGGGATAATCCGGGTCGGATCGAATACCCCGATCCGAACCCCTCCTGCACGCTCCTCCGATCCGAACCCATATTCCACATCACACTCCCCCACGATCGCCTGAATATGCGGAGCGGGTATGACCAGTTCCTGCCCACAACGTCCACTGCTTTGATGCGCTGTCAACACTGAAATCCATCCGAACCCGAGGCTGATGGGATGGAAGACACGTGGCTCCGATCCGGATCGGGTTCTGAGCAAATCTTCACCTATAAATACCCTGTCTGGAGACAATAAAAAGGATCTTCTTTTTGGCACTTTGAGAGTTCAACCGCTTACATAAACCGAATTCCAGCACTCCCGGATAATCCAAATCGTCTTACAACATTTGTTTTGAGACAATTGAGTGAATGTATGTGAGTTGCGAGTGAAATTGAGTGAATATCTCATTGTAATTGCAACTATATCATTGAGAATAGTGATTGACAAGTGGACGTAGGCTTTTCTTCGCCGAACCACTATAAATTCTGTGTCTCTATTTTACTTTTGATCTTATTTCATTCTGCTTTTAGTCAATTTGGGTGTTAGAACCACTTCTTGGTCTAACATTTTGGTGCTTTCACTGAGAATCATCTGAATTCTTTGTTTTTCGGGATTATCGTTCTACTTTTTGGACCGTTGAGTTCAAAGAAGTTAATCCTCAAGTTTCGACGCTCTTGAATATTTGTTGAATTGATTGTTGAAGAACTATGGCCAAAGGAAAAGGCAAGGAAGTTCAAACTAGTCGAGGAAACGAAGTTGGTGAAGATCAGCAAAATGCAGTTGTGACACGGTCTCGTGGGCAGAGCTCAGCAGCAGAACGGACTGATACAAGAAATCCGATCCGCACTCAAGGGGAGAGCTCCGATCCGATCTGGGTAGGAGAATCTGAAGCAGTGCACTCCCCCAACCTGAACCGACCCGAGCAGCTCGCCCTACACCGACCCGACCTGGCTTTCCAGCTCCGACCCGAACAGGCTTCCCAGCTCCGACCCGACCCGATTTCCTATCTCCAAACCGACCCGTCACTTGGTGATGTTGGAACCTCTACTCGTGCCCCCACAAATGCTCCGACTCCAGCTACCAGGGTCAATGATCAGGTCAATCCATCCGCACCTATTACTCAAGGAGATTTCTCGCGCCTACTTGACATGCTTGAGAGTACTAGGGAGGCTATGAAAATCCATGAGCGCACCAATCTCATGATGCAAGAAAACATGAGACTCATGAGCAGGGAAATTAGCGAACTCCGTAGACAGAGAACCCCATCCCCGGTTCGCCACACACCAATGGATCAGTCTTCTTCTTCTGAGGAAGAACGTCCCCATGAAAGAAGGCCGCTCGAACGACCTCAGAATTTGGAGCAACTGACGTTCGGATCTTTGGGGTCCCGCGAGGATATTGCACGAGCACTAGGAACCAATGATCCAAGCTTGAGAGACCCTAACCATACTAATCCCACTCAGGGGCAGATGCTCCAGCCCCCTCCTCCCGAGATCGACCGGGGGCGTAGGGAACGCAGCAGAGCAGAAGAAGCTCAAAGAAGAAGGGCATCTCCTGAACAAGAGCTCGGAAGGAACCCGGATACCAGGGCCATGGAGCCTGAACGACCCCTAACTAACGCTGATGTACAGGCAATGGTACGCCAGATTATGTCCGAAAGCCGGAACTATACCAATGAAGATTATGGCATTGAGCGAAGCCATACTCCTTTCACTGACGACATCCTCAATTTTCAGTTTCCCCAACGTTTTAACCTGCCGTAGATGGACAAGTACAATGGGAGAACCGATCCGGGACAGCATTTGATGCGATACTCGTGGCTCATGAATGTTGTTGCTGCTCCTGACGCAGTGAAGTGTAAAGCCTTCCCGATCTATTTAGAAGATGTGGCGCTGCTATGGTTTACCCGACTTCCCCCTCGTTCGATATCGAATTATAGGGAATTGAGCGAACGTTTTATGAATCAGTTCCGACTCCATACCCGAAAGTCTAAAAGTGTTATTGAATTATCAAGAATTAAGTAGGCGCCAGGAGAGTCTTTGAGGTTATATCTCGACCGTTTCAACTTAGCTGTGACTGAAGTTAGTACCCGCATGAGCCCACCATCTTGATGGCTTTGATGGAAGGAGTCGATCCTGACTCCGAGTTTGGAGATTACCTTTCTGGGAAGACACCCTCCACGAGAGAGTTATTCTATGAAAAGGCCGATATTCACTTAAGATGAGAGGAGGCCAGGGCAAACCGAAAGAGAAAGTCTGGAGCGGCTTCAAAAGAAAATGTTCAGAGTAACGTCGCCATGAAGCAGTATGGGGAAAGCTCCGGAAAAGTTGAAGTGAATGTGGGAAACAAGAGTGGAAACGACAATTCTGGAAACGGGGGCAACAACAATAATCGTAACGCGAATGGTAACAGAAGAAATAGAAATAGGGGAAGTGATCCTAACAAAAGACCCCGATTCCATACTTATGAGAATTATACACCGTTGAACGACACTCTGGAGAACATTTACTTGGATACATACAATGTTTTGCAATATAAAAGACCGCCACCTCGCGACTCAACGGAGAAAGAAATGGCATCTGGTAAGTTTTGTTTGTTTCATGGAACTCATGGGCATTCAACCAATGAATGTCGACATTTGAGAGACTTGATTGAGAAGCTGCTGCGCGAAGGGAAACTGGATGAATATAAGGTTGCCCCGAGGGACAGGGGGCAAGGAGAGCAGGCTCCAAAACAGATTCAATCTGCTCCCAAGCCTACAGCGCAGCAGAAAGGCAAGGGAATTGTTATCAACTCCATAGTGGGTGGACCCCACCCAGCAATCCGCAGTTTTAGAGCAATGGATCAACATGTAAATGCTGCCAAGCACGTAGATGTGGATGAATGTGATGATTTAGAAGATATCGCTCCCATAAAACAGAAGAAGACAATGTTTGACGACGTGGTATTCCGTAGCAGAGATAATGCCGGAATCCAGTCACCCACCGACGATCCGTTGGTCATTACTACCACCATTGGGCCGGCCTTGGTTCATCAGGTGTTAGTAGACAATGGAAGCTCTGTTAATATTTTATTTAAAAAGTCATTCGATCAGATGAAGCTAGAATCTGAAGATTTGAAGCCATGCGAAGGTTGGATCCGAGGCTTCAACGGGGCATCGACAGCTCCAATAGGGTATATAGAATTGCCCGTAACCTTGGGGCAAGGAGAACGCCGAAGAGTACGGATGCTTCAGTTCGTAGTGTTGGACGTAGATTCGCCTTATAATGCATTTTTGGGAAGGCCTGCCCTTGCTGAGTTCAGGGCTTGCATCGCCCCTTGGTGTTTATTGCTTAAGTTCCCAACTGAAGCCGGAACTGGAGTAATGAGAGGGGATCAAGTCTCCGGACGGGCCTGCTATGTTGCCGAATTAAAGATGTTGATGAAAGGACTTAACATCGAAAGTAAAGATGCCTCGCCTCCTCCAAAGGAGGGCTCGGCGTAGCAATTAGAGGGATCGGCCCCAAAGGAGTTGCCCAAAGGAACGCCTAAAGACCTGGATCCCAGAAAAGACGAGGAACCAGAAACTAGAAATGCAACTCCTAATGAAGCGACAGTGGACATTCCCATTGATGAAGCTGATCCAACAAGAGTTTTAAAGATTGGATCCCAGTTGGATCCACGTCGGGCCAAAGAACTAGCTGACTTCCTGAAGGCAAACTTGGACGTGTTTGCCTGGACCCACGCTGACATGTGTGGGATATCGCCATCCATCATAAGTCACTCACTAAATGTAAACCCGAAACACTCGCCTATAAAGCAAAAGAGACGTATGCTGGGCCCAGAGAGGTCGGCTGCTCTGAAAGAAGAAGTGGAGAAACTGAGACAGAACGGATTTATTAGAGATTCGACATATCCCGACTGGATATCGAATCCCGTCTTAGTAAAGAAGCTGAATGGAAAGTGGCGGACTTGCATTGATTTTTCAGATTTGAACAAAGCTTGCCCGAAAGATAGTTTCCCACTTCCCAGGATTGACCAGCTTGTAGATTCGACAGCAGGACATGAACTTCTCTCTTTCATGGACGCATATTTCGGGTACAACCAAATTCCTATGCATGTGCCGGATCAAGAACATACGAGCTTCATTACAAATTTGGGGATATATTGTTACGTGGTCATGCCATTCGGATTGAAAAACGCCGGAGCCACTTATCAGCGCTTGGTGAATAGAATGTTTTATAATCAAATAGGGAAGACTATGGAAGTTTATGTGGATGATATGCTTGTCAAATCGAAACAGTCCTCCAGCCATACGCAAGACTTGGCAGAAATGTTTGCTATCCTACGAAAGTATCGGATGAAGTTGAATCCTTTGAAATGTTCATTTGGAGTGGCATCGGGAAAATTTGTAGGCTTCATTGTGAGCTCCCGAGGAATTGAAATCAATCCCAGCCAAATAGCAGCGATTAGAAATATTGAAGAGCCAAGAAGAATTAAAGACGTCCAAAGTCTTGCGGGGAAAATAGCTGCTTTGAGTAGGTTTATCTCCAAAGCCACGGACAAATGCGTCCCCTTTTTTGATTTGATTAAAAAGGGAAAGAAGAACTTCGAGTGGACTACGGACTGTGTTGAGGCCTTTCGAAATTTATTGGAATTGCTAGAAAAACCGCCGATTTTGTCAAAGCCAGTGGATCACGAAGAGTTATTTGTTTACTTGGCGGTCTCGGCTCACGCTGTTAGCACAGCCTTGGTTCGAGAAGAAGACAAAGTGCAAAGGCCAGTATATTATGTAAGCAAGAAATTGGCAGCGGCAGAACGCAACTACCCAAAGATTGAGAAGCTCGCTTACAGCCTCCTAATCGCCTCCCGAAAACTTCGTCACTATTTCCAAGCTCACCCAATAACCATATACACTGACCAACCTTTAAGGCAGGTGTTGCAGAGACCCGAAGCATCGGGACGATTGATCAAATGGAATATTGAATTAAGTCAGTTTGATTTAAATTTTTAGCCACGAAGGTCGATCAGGGGGCAAGCTCTGGCAGACTTTATAGCAGAGTTCACTATCCCAGAGGAGGAAGTAATCGATGACAGAGTGGTCAAGTCCGAAGAAGAGTTAAAGATAGATTCATGGAAGCTATACACTGATGGAGCCAAAAACGACCGAAGGTCCGGAGCTGGAATCGTCTTAGTTACTCCTGAAGGGCGGTCGTTATATTATGCTCTACGATTAGAATTTTCGGCGACTAACAATGACTCTGAATACGAAGCCCTGATTGCCGGGCTGAAGCTTGCTAAAGACCTCGGAATAAAAGTGTTGGACATATTTTGCGATTCCAAAATCGTTGTTTGCCAAGTGCGAAAGGAATTTGTGGCTCGAGGACCTCGACTCATTGCCTACCTCGAGAAAGTGGAAAAGCTATTGAGCAACCTGGAGCGGTACAGTATAACGCATATCCCAAGAGCTGAAAACCAGAAGGCAGACAGGCTGGCGAAACTAGCTAGTTCCGACAATCCGGTAGAAACTGAAATAATTCCAATTGAAACGTTGGAATCGCCAAGCTTTGAGTCGATGGAAATTGAGTTCGCTTTCGAAGCAGAACCGGAGAAGGAGTCGTGGATGACCCCAATTAAGAATTTCCTTAAGAATGGGACACTCCCATCAAAGAAGAGTGAGAGAAGGGCTATAGTTCGCAAGGCTACCAGATATGTCCTACAAGATGATACTCTTTATAGGCAAGGATTTTCTATGCCCTTGTTACGATGTATAGCACACGACGACATCAAACGTGTACTAAGAGAAGTACACGAAGGTGAGTGTGGAGATCATACAGGAGGTCAGACTTTAGCGAAAAAGATATTGCGTTATGGATACTTCTGGCCCACAATTAATAAAGATGCAGCTGATTATTCACGACGCTGCGATAAGTGCCAGAGATTCGCCAAAATCCCCAGAGCACCGTCGACTCAACTCAAATCGATGGGGAGTCCTTGGCCTTTCTCCACATGGGGAATTGATATCATCAGAGTTCTACCAATTGCTAAAGGAGGAGCGAAATATGCAATAGTCGCTGTGGACTATTTTACGAAGTGGGTGGAAGCTGAGCCCCTAACCAAGATCACGACGAGAAAGGTGATAAGCTTTGTGGTTAGAAATATTATATGCCGATTCGGGATCCCAAGGACCATTATAACTGACAACGGAACCCAGTTCGATAGTGCTGAATTCAGAAATTTATGCCAGAAATATAAGATCGACAAACAGTATACTGCGGTTGCTTATCCGCAGTCGAATGGGCAAGTAGAAGCAATAAACAAAGTTATAAAATCCATTCTCAAGAAACGGTTAGAGCGCGCAAAGGCAAAATGGGTTGACGAATTGCCCTTAGCTTTGTGGGCATATCGAACAACATTTAAGACTGCTACTGGTCATACACCTTTTTCTCTCTCTTTTGGTTCGGAAGCAGTAATTCCAGTAGAGCTTGAAGTTCCTTCCCACCGGGTGACGTATTATGACCCGATGACGAATCAGGCACTCTTACTCGAGTCTCTTGATGAAATCGAAGAAAAAAGGGACGAAGCGGATTTGCGTGCGGTAAGACATCGACGTCAGATGGCACGCTATTACGACAAAAAAGTTCGCCCAGAAAAGAGACCGCCTCAGTAAGAACTCTAACCTGAGTATAAGAGAGGAGAGTATAAAAAATGCCAGAAAAACGACAGGCATTGACGACACAGAAAATGCAATCCCGTCAGAAAATCGGGGACATTCAGACTACTTGATTAAGTCTCGAATAGTTTTTTGAGATTGACTGGGGGCATATATGTATACACATATTTCCTCCCACCATAACTTCATTACATAACTATAGTAAGACATGCATTCTTACATAAGTGCAGAACTAATGAATAATAGACATTGTGGAAAATGAATTATTTTTTATTTATTTACGAATGAATGAATTTGTACAGGAAAATAGCCAAAAAGAAGGTGCAAGAGCCACCCTTATAGCAGCAATTGTTGGTCTACCAAATGATAAAACAACGCAAGACAACCCACTATTTAGACTTCGAGTGAGGCTTGGACTTCTTGGCGGCTTTCTCCGCATCCTTCGCCTCTTTCTTGGCCTCCGTCAAGATGCGCTTTGATTTTTTCTTTCCTGAAGCTGCGGCGCTGGAATCGGTTGACTTCTTCCCGGAGGGCGGAGCGCTGGAATAAAGAGAAGACTTTTTAGCGAGTTCTTCTGTAATAGATCCAGTTGAAAGCTTAACAACTAACCTTGATCCCGCATCCACAACTGCGAGAGGCTTGAGGATTTCAGGGTCTAAGTCTTCTGCTTTTAACTGCAAGCGTTTATCTTGATCAGCTTTCATTGCAGCCAAAGTAACATCATCTACACTTTTTGACTCCCCGATTATTGCCACCTCTGGATCTTCCTTATGTCCTCCGTCGCCGCAATCATCCTTTGAGGCGGCTATCATTTCTTCATCACGAGGAGTGTCAGCCTTAGACGGCTCGCTTCCTTCTCCCAAATCTATAGGAGCAGCCTTGTCCTTTCCCCCTTTTGCCTTCTCTATAGGCTCCGCCCCAGAGGCGGTTCCCTAAGTCACATCTATCTTTCCGGATGGCTCAATACCTACAGAATGAGAAGCAACAGTTATCAACTCAGGAGAAAATGATGGGTTTTTCATCGATTGCTCAATCACGTGGCGAAAGGTAGAGATGGCCCTGACGAATTGAGGAGAAAATGTAGAGATACCTTCCGAAGACTTCTCGGCAGGGGTAACTGCTGTCTCCGATGCTATTTCAGGAATAGGGGATAGCAGAGTTGTTCGAGGGATTCCCGGGTTTTCAGGATCATACCCCTCTACTTCAGAAGTTGCGGGGGCAGTAGAAGAGGAACCAGCCTCGGGAATGTTCTTCTTCTTAGTCCTCCGCCTCTCTTCTTCCATAGCATCAGCAATGAGGCGGCACCCTTCAGCTAGGCGTTCTGGCTCGTCATCCCTTAAATATTTCTCCATCAGCTTGTCCTCATCAATGGAATCAACCTTGAGCTCATCTTTCTCCCACTCAACGATCTGACTCCATACTTGGACTAGAGTAGATGGATAATCCTCAATCCAAGAAATGTTCCGGCGACGGATGATATGTGCAAAGAATTCAATCATTAATTCGCCGAAACCCTGAATCTCTGCCTCCGCCTTTGACAATTGTTTGCGGGCCTCCTCAGCGGATTTGATAGCACATTTGACATTACCCTCCGCCAGGGCAGCTCTGTTCTCCGCCTCCATTAGCTTAGAAGCCAATTCAGCATTTTTCTTTTCTAGCTCAGCATTCCTCTTTGCTAACTCGGCATTTTTCCGTTCAAGGTCAGTATAAGCAAGGCGCGTTTTAGCGGCATCTAACTTAGCATCTTCAGCTTGCTTTTTTAACTCAGAACGCTCTTGAGTGTGAGATTCAAGCAAATCATGATAACGTTTTTGCATATCTTCAAACTGTTGTTTGAAGCTAGTAGCGTCCCTTTGAGCAATAGCAAGCTGGGCCTGTGTGTCCTCCAAATCTTTTCCTAGATTCTTTAAGGCCTTTGCATCTTCTTCCGCGGTTTTTTGCATCGAATCAGCATTCGTGATTAGAGTACGAATGATTCTGGAAAGGTTGCGTGAATATTTGAACATTTCAGAATACTGTTTTTCGACCGCATCTATCTTTGCTTTGGCCTCATCTGCCCACTTGGAAGAAATAGGCTCGAGGGCAGGTAAAAAAGTCAAGTTCTCGAAGTAATGTTCGGGAAATTGCTCCTCCAAATACGCCCGCTTGATTGCAGTTTCAGCATCCAGTGGTGGAGGGGCGGGGATCGTCAACTCAGTATCCTTGTGCGTGGAGGATTCAATAGTCTCTTTATCTATTCTAGGCCGTTTAGCAGAGACTTTGCGTTTACTTCGCGACTCAGTATCTTTTGGCGGACTTCTCTCCCTGCTGCGCTTTTCTTGGGAAGAGGTGGAGTCTTTCGATTGCGGCCTGTCCTCTTCCCGACGACCTTGATAACCTTTATGTCTTTCTGGGTCTGTCCGAACAGGAGAGTGAGAACGCGAAGTTCGAGAGTGATAGGGTTCATAAGGCCTTCTCTCCTCCCTACTGCAATCGTCGCGGTGATCATACTCAGTATCATAAGGTGGATTAGACATGCTGCGGCGGAGTTTTCTGATATCATAGTAAGATCGAGACATCGTGCCTGCACAATAAGACAAATGAAATTCAGGATCAATATTTTCACAAAGGGAAAGATGCAATGAGTGATAATGTTTTTGTGTATAATGTGTCCTAAGTGGTGTTTTTCCCCCCGACAAACCCGAGTCCGAAGCTAGACTAGTACGGGCGGGCTCTTTGGCCTTAGCAGGAGTGGTCTCTTCAGAAGAGGTGAAAACTAAAGGATCCTTCCTAAAATCCTCTGAGGTATATATAGTTTCAGGTAAGGGGAGATCCCCCAAACCCTGAAATAATCGGTCATCAGTACTAGGGACATCTCCCTCGGAAGCATCAGTTGGCGGTTCTTTGGAAGACGTTGACCTTCTGGAGAAATGGCATCCTCAGGAACAGTATACCCTTCACGATGCTTTTCGGCCAAGTTAGCCAAGTCATCATCTTGAGTAGAAGATGGAGAGGGTGAAGTTTGAAGAGGCACTGTAGGAGCTCCCGAGCCTTCCCCTGTCTCTGGGACAACATCCACTGGAGGAATATATACGTATGGAGCCGTCCCATGACCAATGCTACGAGTAACAGATAGCAACCCATGAAAATGAAGATACTCGTCCTTAAGGACTTCATCAATAGTCAAGAACTTATGATCGCCATTAAGGAGCTGGTGCATCCGGTCAAAGAATACCTGGTCTGATATTTGTTTTGGGTTGTCGACTGCAAACAAAAAGAAAAACGAGTTAAGGCGATGACTTTAATGTATAGAGCCGAGATTTAGAAAATCAGTGCTTTACTTGATTTCGTCCACTTCCTGGCACACCCAGGCTGTCGCTTCACATAAAACCATTCCAACCTGGAATCTCCAGCTTTGCTACTGAATGGCGCTGAAATTATCTTCCTCTTAGGGACAGACTCAAAATAGCAGAAAGAAGGAGTCTCTCGAGTCCGATGCTTGAAGTTGTAGAAGAAATGAACGTCATCGAAAGTGAGCTCTATGCCTAAGATCTCACGGTATGCTATATATAAGGTGTGTAAGTAAGCATAAGAATTGGGATGCAGCTGCATGGGGGCAATCCGCATTTGTCTTAGAAAATCAACGATGAAGGGAGAAAATGGAGGGATAGCACCGACCATGCACATCAACCGAGTAATTGCCATATACCCTTCTGGAGGGTTGTGGGGACGGTCAGTTCTCAAAGGCACTAGAGTGTCCCTTTTTAGTATCCCGTATTTTAAACAAATTCGGATAAGTTTGTCGTTGTCGATTGTTGATTCAATAGAATCTTGGGGTGATTCCAATATAACAGCCGATTCAAAATCATCAGGAGCCCGGTCGTCACCAATCCCTCCTTCCTCTTCAAAACCCAAAGAAACTTCATCCTCCGAATACACATTGTCACTTTCGCGATTTCCTTCCTCGTAATCTGAACCCTCATCATTCCATTCTGGATCCGAAGGGGAAGATATGTCCTCGAGAGTAACTTTGTTGGATGTCTCCGGGGCCTCTTTCTTCTCAGCTAGTCTAGAAGAGCGTCTGGGTCTCATGGTCATAAAACTATTGAAGAAGCAATAGCACAAGTTAGAGTAAATTAGCCCGTATCCCCCCGTGCATGTGTGCAAACTAAAGTGTAAACAGTGTATGCGGAAAGTGTAAAGTAAATGTTTAAAAGTGCGACGCGAAATTTTAGCAAAGTATAAAGGATTGAAGTAGTTCTTGATGTCCAGTTACGTTCGCAAGGCACTATCCTAACTATCCACTAAGTTGAAGATTATGCCAAAAGTTGATTGGGCCAGTTAAACAAGTTTTTATGCATTAAGATGGACTGCTCTTCGGTTCGGTTCGGGCGCATTCATTGGGATCAGATCGGGGGCGTGGCCTCGTCTTGGGCTCGGATAAACTTTGAAGCTCAGAAATCAAAATCGGATCGGCTCGGAGGTAGATTCCCCTAACGGTTCGGATCGGATCACGTAGTCATGCTTCTCCTCCTTTATCTTACAGTCCGACCCGATCCGGTTAGGTGAGCTCCCTTCCCCCCTTCTTTAACTACTTGCTCCGACCCGATCCGATCTTCTGGACTTCTTTTCTTTTTCCCTTTCTCTACTTGCCCCGACCCGATCCGACTTCCTGAACTCCTTTTCTTTTCCCCTTTCTCCACCTTCCATATTCCACCGCCCGAACCAACTCCCTGCCATCTTCTTCCTCCTTTTTTGCCTCAAACCATGACTCCCTCTTCCAACGCCTCGAAGTAGCAGCGAGGCCATCAACGACGATAACGAAGGAAGAGGAGACTGCGGCGTGGAAACCATGTCCAGATCGGTCGAATTGACCATCAGTTTCAATTAAAACTTGTTATCACGAAATCAATCAAGGATCCAAACCTACCAGAGTATGTAAATTGGAAATTCGCACGAGAATGGTGAAAAGTTCTTATTTCTTTTTCTCTAAATTCTGGAGTTCCAAAGCAGAAAGGGTAAAATGATAAAAGGAAATGAGAGAAAGATGAAGACCCAGTTTATATAGAGAAGCAGAGTGACTATTCGTCTCCCCGTTCGGACCGGATCGACAGTCCAGTAGCAGAGCTGGACCCAATAGTCCAACGAAAAATAGAAAGAAGAGGGGGTCTGTTCGGATCGGAATCCGAACCGAACAGAATTCTGTAACTCAGCAGTGAATTAAATTGAAGTTCGGAGAAGAAGATGAAAATATAAGGAAAAATTACCTAGAGGATGCTGTGCAATGATAATCAAAGCATGCTCTGTCTCCAACAGAAGCATCCTTTGAGGGGGCAAAATGTTAGCCCACTTTGTGAACTGGGCAACACAAAGTCGAGATGTGAAACATTGAAGAACTTGGAAAGCATTATAGCGGGTCGGATCAGAGAGATGTAGCGGTTCAGATCGGAGAGGTTTTGCTGTTCGGATCGGTGAGCTGTTATTGTTGGAATCAGAGAGGCACTGCTGTTCGGATCGGAGAGCAACCCACTGCCAGTTGGAGCGGAGGACTACCTGCTATAGAGACAGATCGGAATGGAGCAAAAGTGGATGAAGATTTAGCCCTGGGATAATCCGGGTCGGATCGGATACCCCGATCTGAACCCCTCTTGCACGCTCCTCCGATCCGAACCCATATTCCACGTCACACTCCCCCACGATCGCCTGAATACGCGGAGCGGGTATGACCAGTTCCTGCCCACAACGTCCACTGCTCTGATGCGTTATCAACACTGAAATCCATCCGAACCCGAGGCTGATGGGATGGAAGACACGTGGCTCCGATCCGGATCGGGTTCTGAGCAAATCTTCACCTATAAATACCCTGTTTGGAGACAATAAAAAGGATCTTCTTTTTGGCACTTTGAGAGTTCAACCGCTTTCATAAACCGAATTCCAGCACTCCCGGATAATCCAAATCGTCTTTCAACATTTGTTTTGAGACAATTGAGTGAATGTATGTGAGTTGCGAGTGAAATTGAGTGAATATTTCATTGTAATTGCAACTATATCATTGAGAATAGTGATTGACAAGTGGACATAGGCTTTTCTTCGCCGAACCACTATAAATTCTGTGTCTCTATTTTACTTTTGATCTTATTTCATTCTGCTTTTAGTCAATTTGGGTGTTAGAGCCACTTCTTGGTCTAACAGTTAGAGTCGGGGTATAACAAAGATAGATCTGAGACATAATGATAGAAATAACCTCATAGACATATAGATCTGATATAAATAACATCATGAACCAAAAAGGATTATATATCAGATGTCCGACAAAGACAGGCATGATTGAATAATAACTTCCTAGGGATGTAAATCATTGATTCAATAGAAAGATAGGAATTAATCTAAAAGATTTGTCTTATCATCAGGCATGGACTTAGATCCATTTCATTATATGCCAAAATCACTATTAGGTGTTTAAATCTGAAAATAACTTGAACTTACATGTTTACAGTTCAATTTACGCCCCAAATCCCAAGTTATATGTCCAATATACTTTATGTCTCAAATCTCAAGTCATATGTCCAATACTTTATGCCTCAAATCTCAAGTCATATGCCCAATACTTTATGCCTCAAATCCCAAGTCATATGTCCAATAATTTATGTTTTAAATACAACATGTGTTATGTCCTCAAATCAGTTACAACTCAATTATGCCCAATTATATACAATTTAATTCTTTTTCCCCAATTATAGCGCTGGTCATGTCCAAATCATATATTATGCCCAATTTTATTTCCAATGTGCATTCATCTTTTATGAGATTTGGCTCAGGCTCGCAGTAGCCTGGCTATAAAACAAAAAGGGAAGAAGGAAAGAAGAGACAAAGAATGGACATAATATTATCAACGAGATAGATCCAATGGATATAGAAAGGCAGATAGAAATAGACATAATCTCAGATCCAGATTTATTACAATATCAGAATCACAATTAACTTTTATTTCTGAAAGTAACGTGAACTTACAAATTACAGAACGGTCTTGAATTCTGGGATCTGTATTCTGAAACTGAATAGCTCTCCCTTGAAGTAGAATATTTGTTCTTCTAATTTAGATTTGATTCTTAGAAATAGTTGTTGAAGTCGTTGAATTAGCTTTTGAATCTCTACTTGAATTCTAACTTGATTCTACGAAGAACTTGAGCGGCATAACCCCGTCTTTGATTTATTTTGATGTGAATTTGGGTAGAGTATAGGCGTAATGAAGTTATGTAGAGAAAACTGTAGCCTTAGGGGTGTTTATATAGCATAGGGATCATCGTATCTGGTCAGAACGGACGTTCAGATGCAGAAAAATGAATCTATCCTCGGATCTAGAAATAGGGGGGAGGTCGACCCCCAAGTCGACCCCCAAGTCAACCACCTAGTCGACCTGTCTGACCCAGGTCGACCCCCTGGTCGACCTGGGTCATGGGCGGGAAATTTCCCGCCCAGCCCGGGTGTGTGATTTGTATTTCGAATTTCAAACCTGAGCTGTTTTATTTAAATCTCTGAAACTTCCGAAGGTCATAACTTCTTCATACGGAGCCCGATTTATGCAAACTCGAACTCTATCTCAAGCAGAATTTCGAGGCAAACGCAATGGCGTAACCCATTTCCCTTAATTCTTCTCATAAAAATTAAGTATACTTTAATTTGTTACTTTGACGTTCACAGAAAATACGGGGTATTACATTCTCCCCTCCTTAAAGTATTTCGTCCCCGAAATCTTCAAGTTAGGAAGAACGTATATCCTACCATCCATTGTCCATCTACTCAACCATTCAATCACATGCGTCTATAGTCCTTAAGAGATTTCTAATGCTTTTATAATCATATGCATAGTGTGTGTACATGTCCTTATCTAATGCATAATCAGGCGGTCTACTGATCCAGTTGACCTCCTTAATGCGAATCATGAGAGTGTAATGCATCCAATATGTATGAAAATATCCCTAATCTTGTAAATACTATATGTGTGCATACTCACTCATCCATATGCAACATCCATATGATAACACATCAAGTTTCAATCCATATATATAAAGGTTCACTCATGCATATGCAATATGAAAGTGACTGAACCGATCTAGTGCCTAATGTGTGTATATGCATCCACGAGCAACCACTAGAAAACACTTGCAATCACTTGCATCCACCAAACATAACATGTCTCAAACATATGTTTACATCCATTGGATTCTACCTAAGGATCGAGGATAGGACCGAGGGGATATACTTAAAAGATAAAGACTAGCATGCAAATAAACTTTACAAAAAAAGAGGAATCAAGGATATACCCTAAAAAAAGGGTATGATGCACGTATCTAGTCTTCTAAGTCGCATCTTCTTGAGCTTCTCTCCGCTGTACCTTAAGTAATTTAACTTCACAATTGTTAAGCTTCTTGACCTCCATTTCCAAAACCCACTAGTAAAGATAGGACCTCGCTCACTTACTATGCTAGAGGGTATCCAATGTAGTCGAATTATCTTTCCAAGATAAACAGATGTTAACCATGATACCAAGTGTATATACTTAGATGATTAGAGGTCTCTCCTCTACTTAGCTTATCCATCATGTCACAAATCTAAGGGTCTAAAGCTAAAGGTTGTTATGTACTTGTTACCTCTCTTAAGGTTAGTCCTACTTAGGGCGCCTTCCACAACCATCTATTTCTCACGCAAACCATCCTAGTCGAACTCGACATTCCTTAAGTACAAGTCCCAAAGGCCTAAACCAATATCAGACAAGCACCCAAGGAATACCTCCATCGAATTTGGACGATTTATGTGAGATGATACTAGCAAAACTACCAAACAATTGAGCACCTAACCGACTCTAGCTATCCTCACCAATCTTGTTCCAAAACTATCGTTGATTGCATAAATGGCTTTGCATTGTCAACTAGATATATGCGGAAATCTATCTTGAATTTTAGGGGGAAAACCCCTAACCTAATCAAAACATCCTGCGTATTCATGGACTCTTCTAACGGATTGCAAATCGTCGATAGATGCATCAAGTGGTTCTAGGTGGGTAAGACAAACTGATCCCTTAGGATCGCACGAAATCTCAAGGGTATTTCCGAGGCAAGTCAAAAGTCTAACTACCCTTCGTTCACAATTACTAGCTAATCAATCCATGCCTAGAATCAACCCGTAGCCATGAAACCAAAAACATAAGTATCTCAAATCCTTACAAACCAAAGACAAATGAGCCGAACCACAAATTGGATTTGAGACAATAATGGGATCTTCTACTCTACAAGTACTATGGTGTAGAGACTCAAATATTGAAGCAGATATAGACGGATGTGAAGCGCTAAAATCAAAAAGAGTACTAACAGGATTATCAAAAAGAAAAACTAAACTTTTTCAACAGAAACCTCACTACCTCTCTCTCAGGTACGCTGGCGGTGAGAGAAGGCACTTGCCCTCCTGAAAATCCTGTTCTTTGTTCTTGCCCTTGTCCTTAATTATATGACCCGTTATACCATAGTAAAGATACTTCCTCTTGTCTTAGGGTTTACTATTCTTTCCTCCTTCTTGTCCTGTGATTCTTCCACTTACATCCCTTTCTTTATACCTTCTTTGTGAACCAAGTCCATATCCATGAGTTCCTCATCCTTGGGTTGTGCTCCTTAACAAAACTCCCTCAGTCTCATCTTTACTATCCTTGCGTAACACGTCGAAAAGTCTCTCGAGTGTTGCCTCTACCGCACAGAGAGTCCTACAAATCTCGAAAGAAAATTAGCTGCAGGTGAAACTACTACGGCTATAGATGGACGTTGGGCACTTATTTTCCATTTGACAAGTGTCGTTGTCTCGTCAAGCCTACGGAACCATGCCGCTATGTGGTTACCTCCCGGAAAGCCAGGAGCCCCGGAGACTCAGGAAAGAAGGAAATAAGAATTCAAACAGTGGATAAAAAAGATAGTGCATATGGCTTTGGGGAATATGCCTTTAAAACAAAACTTTTCTTTTGAAAATGCTTCTTGTAAAATCGTTTTGAAAATAATTTTTCAAATCTTTTATCTGATCCGGTAACCTTCAGCTCTAATACCAAGTGAAACACCCCACTCCGTTAAGGTTACTCGCAATGGGAATGCCTTAACTTTGGTGGAGCATTTTAGGTAAAAGATGCAGATAAATAACAAGACAAAAAAATAGAGCAGCGGAAAATGAAGTCATTTTATAAACAACTTAATTCAGTCAAGCTTTTACAACAATTGTCTCAATCATACTTCAAAGTAATACATAGAAATTTTGTCTTGATTCAAAAACTTCCAAGTATAAAAGAAGCATAAAAATGACAATGATACTCCCCAATAAAGCATGAACAAGCCATAGCAGTGGAAGAGAGAGTCCAAAGCAATACATCGACTATCTTCGAGCTTGGAAAGAAAACTGAGCTAAGTGGTAACATTTCCTCCCTGTGAACTTGGGGAGGAAACGGAAGAAAAGAGGCAAAACAAAACAAGGTCAGACATAAGTCTGGTAAGTCCAATGACTTTCAGCATATAAACAGGAAAACGTTTCATGACATGAATAAACTGAATATAAGACAATACCATGAGAACAAGGATAACATGATAACTTAGGATATGCATAAGGTATGATAAGGCAAGATAAACTAAATGCGCTTCTACTCTTTCTCTGCTTTGCTACTACTTTGTTATTCTGATTTCTATATCTATCTCTGCACCACCTAACTAATGTCCCAACTAGTAATTTGTATAAAATGATAATGTGATTCCAATCCCCGTAATTGTAGTAACCTTCAGGTGTACATCTATTGTGAGGATTCCACCTCAATCATCCTATTTGCCATGAACATGTTAGACGTACCCTTACTACCCTATCGATCGGCTCCTTACTTGCATTAATGTTCCATGTGTCTGTGTCAATCGGCCCTCTCTTGCGTGTAGACACCTTGTGCTGGTCCCACCATAAGGTGTACCAATGCTTCTGATAGCGACCCGACACGATTCAAGATGCACAGTGTATAACTACTGGTAGCCAGTGCCTGCTTTTTCCTACTCCGGAGTACGTGCACGCCCGTAAACTATCGGAACCTACACTGACGTACCCCCTGCCGCTGTTTTGACCGCTTATAACCGACCCAGTAATCGTGCCCCACCCTGCCTAGTTCAGGGTACCATGATACATCTATGTGGGTTACTGCTGAAATGGGTCCCCGTTACTAAGGTTTCCTATTGGTTAGGTTTGTGGGCCTATATATACAAATATTACCCACCTACACAAGATGTACTTAATCCTCCCACCGATTCTAGCATATTTTCTTAACTGTTAAGTTTGTGGGTCTATATGTACTAATATTACCCACCTACACAAGATGTACTTAACCCTTCCATCGATTCAAGCATGTTTATTTAATGGTTAAGTTTGTGGGCCTATATGTGCTAATAATACCCATCTACACGAGATGTACTTAACCTTCCCATTGATTCAAGCATGTTTATTTAAAGGCTAAGTTTGTGGGCCTATATTTACTAATATTACCCACCAACCCGACAAGTACTTAACCCTCCCGCACATTATGTCATATTGGTTAAGTGTTGTCCATTCATGTTAACTTAACCCACCCATTCATCATATCATGTTGGTTAAGTGTTTCTTATTAACTTAACCCTCCTTACTTATCATGTTAGATTGGTTAAGTGTTTCTTGTTGACTTAACCCCACGTGTTCGTCATGTTGTATTGGTTAAGTATCATCAATCAATTCAAGTTAACTTTACCAACCTACTCATCATGTCATGTTACTTTGGTTAAGTGTTGCCTTCTTGTGTTGACTTAACCTTACCACAAATCAAGTTATATTGATTAAGTGTTTCTCACTTGTTTTAACTTAACCTTACAACAAATCAAGTTATATTGGTTAAGTGTTTCTTATTATTTAACCCTACCCATTCATCTGGCTATATTGGTTAAGTGTTTCTCATTAACTTAACCCTAGTCATTCATGTTATATTGGTTAAGTGTTCCTATGAGCTTAACCCTAGTCATTCATCTTGTTCATTAGCATTAATTGATTTATTAATGCACCAACCTCTCACAAGATATATGTGTTATTGTAGTTACTGGATGTGTCGGGCGGTTCTGGGCAGTTTTACACCATAACTCATTCTAACCTCGGGTTTTTCTTGGGCGTGATGCACTAACCTCTCACATTAGATAGGTGTTGTTATGGTTACTGGATGTGCCGGGGAGTTCCGGGCAGTTTTACACCACAACACAATCTAACCTCGGCTTAGGCATATTCATCTTTTAATTAATTTACATATTTACAGATTATATGTAAATTATTCATAATTGTTATCAAATTTCAGATTATGCCACATTTTCCATAAATGTCCAAATCTAGATTTATATGCTAATTATCCCAACCAGTCATATTCCAATTCTTAAGTTATGCCCAACAAAGCTAATTGCAAGTTTTGCCCCCCAAAATTCAATTTCGAGTTATTACTCAAATTAGGCTACATCTAATATTCCCAAGTTTGTACTAATAGTCATGCCCCAATACCCCAAGTTCGCAACAAAGACAAATTATGCCCCAAATCATAAGTATAAAATTATGTTCCACCATTACCAAATAGACTATTCCCCATTACCCCCACATTCCAATCGCATGCATAATAAGTTTCAGTCCAGATTCGAGGTTAATCTAGATTCATAAAATAAAAGGAATGAAAGAGGAACATAAACGAGAGTAGGCCTAAAACAAGCATTAAAATGGTAGATCTGTCAAATATTTTGGACTTAAGAGGAATACAGATCTGTTAGAGTCGGGGTATAACAAAGATAGATCTGAGACCTAATGATAGAAATAACCTCATAGACATATAGATCTGATATAAATAACATCATGAACCAAAAAGGATTAAATATCAGATGTCCGAAAAAGACAGGCATGATTGAATAATAACTTCCTAGACATGTAAATCATTGATTCAATAGAAAGATAGGAATTAATTTAAAAGATATGTCTTATCATCAGGCATGGACTTAGATCCATTTCATTATATGCCAAAATCATTATTAGTTGTTTAAATCTGAAAATAACTTGAACTTACATGTTTACAGTTCAATTTACGGCCCAAATCCCAAGTTATATGTCCAATATACTTTATGTCTCAAATCTCAAGTCATATGTCCAATACTTTATGCCTCAAATCTCAAGTCATATGTCCATTACTTTATGCCTCAAATCCCAAGTCATATGTCCAATACTTTATGTTTTAAATACAACATGTGTTATGTCCTCAAATCAGATACATCTCAATTATGCCCAATTATACACAATTTAATTATTTTTCCCAAATTATAGCACTGGTCATGTCCAAATAATATATTATACCCAATTTTATTTCCAACGTGCGTTCATCTCTTATGAGATTTGGCTCAGGCTCATAGTAGCATGGCTATAAAACAAAAAGGGAAGAAGGAAAGAAGAGACAAAGAATGGACATAATATTATCAATGAGATAGATCCAATGGATATAGAAAGGCAGATAGAAATAGGCATAATCTCAGATCCAGATTTATTACAATGTCAGAATCAAAATTAACTTTTATTTCTGAAAGTAACGTGAATTTACAAATTACAGAACGGGCTTGAATGCTGGGATCTGTATTCTGAAACTGAATAGCTCTCCCTTGAAGTAGACTATTTGTTCTTCTAATTTAGATTTGATTCTTAGAAATAGTTGTTGAAGTCGTTGATTTAGCTTTTGAATCTCTACTTGAATTCTAACTTGATTCTACGAAGAACTTGAGCGGCATAATCCCGTCTTTGATTTATTTCGATATGAATTATGGTAGAGTATAGGCGTAATGAAGTTGTGTTAAGAAAACTATAGCCTTAAGGGTGTTTATATAGCATAGGGATCAACGAATCTGGTCAGAACGGGCGTCTAGATGCAGAAAAATGAATCTGTCCTCGGATCTGGAAATAAGGGGAGGTCGACCCCCAGGTCGACTTGTCTGACCCAGGTCGACCCCTTGGTCGACCTGGGTCCTTGGCGGGAAATTTCCTGCCCAGCTCAGGTGTGTGATTTGAATTTCGAATTTTAAACCTGAGTTGTTTTATTTAAATCTCTGAAACTTCTGAAGGTCATAACTTTTTCATATGGAGTCCGATTTACACAAACTCGGACTCTATCCCAAGCAAAATTTCGAGACTAACGCAATGGCATAACCCGATTCCCTAAATTCTTCTCTTAAAAATTAAGTATACTTTAATTTGTTACTTTGACGTTCACAGAAAATACAGGGTGTTACAAAAGAGGAACCAATAACGGAAATCCGCACTAATAAGATCCAATCAATTTTATATGAAATCAGAGATTTAAAGGATTTGAAATCCTATATATTTACACCATTCTCTTCATCGACAGTAATCGAAAACCAACCCAACATTTCAAATCGAAAACCAAAAATCAACTCGAGAGCTAGAGTTTCAAATCAAAGAATACTCACTAATTTTCCATCGTTTTCGATCGAGCAAATTCCAAATTAAAGCATCAGAAAGCAACAAAGAGTTCTAGCATCAGAGATTGATCCATACATCAAGCTATCGACTTCGATTTGGGATTCAAAGAAGAAACCCTAGAAATTTTCTGAGAGCCGCCGCCATTTTTCTTTACAGAGCAAACTGATCGAGAGTAACAAATATGTGTGCACACAACCAAAAGGGGCTGGCCAGTTTAAGTGTTTAAAGGGATGTTTTAATTCCTTTATAACCTAGGGTTTTGTTTTGTTTATTTTTGTATTGTTTTTTATTTTGTATTGTAAAATGATTCAAACAGTTCTAGGTCTTAAAATCTAAGGGAAACCAGTTAGGGTGTTAACTAGCAGTTTACTAAAGTCTGTAAAAACTAGGGATACGGGTTACGGGGTAGTAATCCAGGAAAATTTGGTCGAGGAGATATTGGTTTGTCTAGGGTTTTGAGCGTAGGGTTAGTACAGGAGCAGGTAGTGCGAGTTTACTGTGTTTGTAAGCAGGATCTGTTATTAACACCTAGTAGAAACCTTAGGAATGCAGCAGTAGGCAAGATTTGCCGAAGCTGGGTATCTCTGTATGTTATTCACTCTCCGCATTTATTTCTCAGCTATTATCCGTGCTGCGATTAATTTTCAATTATTCGATAAACTGTAATAAACCCTATTCACCCCCCTCTTAGGTTAATCTAGATCCAACAAAACCGATAACTAGTAACTAGACAAATTTTCTCAAATAATAACCATTTACTGTTCAAATCAATTTCACAACATCGATATATAACTCAAATAACTCAGAATCATTATTCAACAATTAACTAACATATAGTTAATTTTAGTCAAGCCCTTTTTCTGTGAATACTTTCTCACTTATATCAATTTTATAATGATTTTTATCGCAATACCTAGCATTTAACATCATATTAAATTCATATGATCGACCAGTAATGATTATTCAACTCAATCAATTAACTATTATCTAACATACACAATTTACAATTAACGCTTAAGTTGTTCTATCCCTTTAAATACTCGATTTTTGGTTTGTCACCTCGATTGGTTAGAAATCGTTGAATAACAATCATCGTTCGACATATCTGATTAGGCATTTAATTTCGGTATAATTTGTAATGTGCTCCAAATCAATCCAAATTAATTATGTTGTGTAAATCTTGTTGAGACGTTCTAACGAATCTTGTTCCATTCTGTTTAATTAAATACTCTTAACGCTTTTCTTTAATCCTCTTCATCACTATTAGCAAGCCGAACCCATTGTTTGACTTCAAATCATCCATGTTGAACCTTCCTGGAGCCATTGGTCGATGATCAGACACGACAAAAGGCGTCGCCGCCTCACCCACCGCCACGAGTGCGGTCGAACTTGGCCCCCCATCCAGACCTGAAAAATTGTTCGAACACTAGCTGTCCGAGGCCAATAATTGAGCAATCCAATCCACAAAGTTCCATCAAACCCGTTCAGAACATAGATCTCCCGTAGTTCTTTGATTTTCATGTTTTATGTCTTCGAAATCATTACATGGATTTTGCGAAAATTAGAGAGGAAGATACGAGCGAAAATGGCCATCGATTTAGAAATGACGGCGGCCCTGAGAAATGAATTATGGTTTTGCAATATATATTTATATATATTATTTTTAATAATATTTAATTCGTGAATTACTTGTTTAATGCTTCTAACTCCAAACGAATCCCAACGACCTTCGCCCTAGCCAAAATACCCATATTCCGAACGCAATGGGATATGTTTTGTAAGCTTATTGGACTATTTTGATCAGTTTTATCAAAATTAAAATATAAATCAAATTAACATTCAATATTGATTTTTGACGTGCATTATAATTTGCCATGACCACATACTGACTCCTAAAATTACGAAATTTGGAATCTCGCAATGTTTTACAATTATGGTTCTAACAAAACTAATTTCGTCGAATTTGGGGACCGTTTGAAAATTCGCCATTTAACAAGCTTATTAAATTTACAACTGAAATTTGACAAGCGTTTAAATTTTCTATGCTTACATACTAATTCCAATTGACTTAAAATTTACACCTAGCAATAATGTGACGTTCTGAATCCAACAAAATTGGTTTCGTTGAAAACAAAAGTCGTTTGCATAATTGCTGTTTTTAAGGCCTAATATAATATTAAAATATTAATAAATTCCATTGTGACTATTTTAAATTTTAATCTGGTCATAACTTACACTTTTTAGTATGAAATCTTATTTTTTCACATTCATTAGAAAGATATTATTAGATAGATTCTATCATTTCTTGTTTTACTGAAATATGATTTATATTGCATTACATATATTCGATTGAAATTTAAGACTAAATTTTCAAACTACCGCGACGTTACGTGTTGGTTTTATAATTATATTATGAATTATACATTCAAACTCGTTTTAAATAAATTATAAGTCATTTATTATCCAAATAAATCATTCAAAATATTTATTTTAGTTAAAATCAATTAAAAATATATTTTAATTTGGTTCCAAAAAGCAGGGTTGTTACAATTGTTCGAATTGAATTGATTTGGAAAGGAGTTGAATCGAATTGAAATATTGAAATCGAGCTACATTGATTTGAAATTTGAAAGGTGACTTTAGGTTTAATTGATATTTGGAAGAAACAACTCTAATTCCAACTATAGAATTTTAAACCATTTTGTTAATAACCATTCTACTTATAAATTATTCTATTTATAATATATTGTAATTTGTTTAAACTACTTTAATAAACAAATGTTTTACTATATAAACAAATTTCTTTATAAACTATTTTATATTATTTTGAACTTATGTATGTATTAATTATTTTAACAATTGGCTATCTATTTTATAAATTTATTTAATATTTAACTATATGTATATTTAACTAATTTTGTTAAAAAATCAAAACTATTATTTAAACTTTTATTGTCCGAACTATTTATTTTTAAATACATATCTAAACTATTTAACATACTTTTCAACTATTTCTAAATATTCAAACTGTTTTAAATTGGAATTGTTTCAAGTTTCTAAGTTTGGTTTTAAATGGAGATTTTAATATGATTCTATATTGACTATTGAAATGAGTAATCTGATATTTTGATATGAAGTATGTACCTCTTTGAAATGTAAAAGAACGGACCGGTGTGAGAAATGTAAATGTTTGGTCGTCAAAGGGACAGGGATCAAATATTGTCATACTCTCTGCCAATACTGAATACCACTTTAACAATTGTGTACATGGTGGAGAATGCAGAATGATGTAGGTTCGTTAGGCGAACGCTACTGGAATGAAGTAAGAGAACGATGATGGATGTTCTTGACCTTCGGGTCATAATTAAAATGACTAAAATAGAGCTATACTGGACCAAGTGGGGTAAGCTACCCCCACCGGCAACAGTTCTTCGTTTATTATTATAGTCCTTTGTATGATTTGATATGAAAGATGCGCATCTTGGATTTGGGAGTGTTGTTCCGAGGTAGGTGGTAGTCGCTGCTATGCATTACCACAAGTTCGGGCGTGCAACTAATAGATTCCTACTTTGGGCATTCCTCGTGTACCTTGTCATATTATCCTGATCGATCCACCTACGACTTTGATTTGTGCCATACCTATGGAGTGTCGTCTAATATCCACTAGTTTACAACGGACTTTACGGTATCCATAAAGACTACAATATTACAAACGGTGTAAGGGTAAAGCTACAATCCCGCTTACGCTATTTTAATATTTTATATTTAATTGTAGACACTATTATAATAGTGTATTGTATTATATAGTATCTAGTTTGATGGATCTTTAGGAGATGAAAATTCCCGTGACATCTCTTAAGTTATCGAACACATAGGATAGGTGATGTGAATTACCGTTAGCATCTCCGACACTGTGAAACTTATATTACAACATGGTTTTTATCTGACTGATATGAGAATATTTTAGTTTTGATTCGAGTATTTTTGTCTTCGCATTTGTGCTCGGGTCAGCCTGAGTTTTTCAATTATCGAAGACACCGTTGTGAAGATGAAGATGGAGCCTGACTGACGTATTCGTTTGTATTAATTCGATGCATATATTGGTACGTTGTATGATAGTTAACTTTGATAATCATTGTAAATGTATAATTAAATGTATGTTTTAACAGCTTCATGAACTATTATTTATTAGTTATACTTTTTCCTTCCGCTGCAAGATTCTGTGATTGTTTTCTTCTTTCTTCTTTCTTCTTTTTCACTACAGCAAAACAGTCATTTGGTGACACTCGTTTTTTTAGACGGTATAAAAACTCAACTCCCGACAGACCGGTTTTTTTTTTTAATTCTAATCAATCAAAACTCGTATTGGTTTTTATTTGGTATCCTGCAGAAAAGACAAAGATATAAAAATATATCAGAGCTTAGAAAATATCATACAGCGGAAAGAGTAAATATAATATAATCAAAATATAGCCTTACCCAGACAATAATACCGCCTAACCAGTATCCAAATCTATCATATCTATGCCAAAAATCTAACCTGCGAGAATGTTATAAGGATGGGGTCAGAACATAAGTTCTGGGGACTGGATTTAAACTACACATTTTGGATAACCCTACATATACCGTTCAGTTGCATTTTTTATTTATTAGGTTACTTGGGTTAACAGCACTCAAGGCTAACACACGTCGTACTCATCTATTTCACAGTGCATTAACCTAATACAGTATATATGTAGCTACCCCCAATATTAAGGTACATCTCATGGTACCCCACTCGCACGATCTCCACTGTAAAGCCACAGAAATATACGCAGACCCTCATCCTATGCTGAAGTGACATACGGATCTCTGTATAACAGCGCTAAGTTCCGCATAGATCTTCCATTGCCATGCTACTTAAGTGTACGGACTTCCACCTTCAATTGAATCAGATTCCATTACAGAGTAGTGCCCTAGAGTCTATAATACACCACCCAAAGTGGACATGCATGCACCTAGACTATCACACATATGTATCGTTAATCGTACTCGATGACGTAACATTTATTATACACCATCCAGAAGTGGTATGCACGTATCTGCACCTATATACTGTGCACCGAGTCCCATAACAGGGTTGTATCAGAAACATGGAACTCGGTCGTGAGCTTTTTAGATATCTGCATACACATATGTTAAGGTCTGCATTTTCGGTGGCTATGGTCCCAACGACCCCTCCCTCAACTAGTGAAAGACAAAAAGAATTGAAAGTTACTGACCTTGCCCCAGAGAAAACAACAAACAATAAATCCTAATTGGCATGCCCCTTACCCATAGCCTTGATAGCAAAGGATCTATGTCCTTTTGGTTAAGCTCTCTGTCTTTCCGCATCACGCATCACATATCACGCTGATTGTCGATGGTAGGTACCCGACGACTTGCTATCAATAGATGGTTAGACCCACCAGTAACAAAATGGTCATAATCTAGCCTACTCACAAGGAAACTTGGATTGTCGAATCGCCTATGCCACCCACAGTCTTTTAATTGCCCATTATCGTGGCAATCAAGGTATACTCACCGGGTAGAAATGTGCAGACCTAACCTCTGTGAGCATAGTCGAACGCTGTCACAACATAGAGGACTACCAGGAGTACCTCCACGTCCTAGGAAGCCGCGTGCTTCCATTTCCAATCCTTCTGAGCCAACCGAATATCAGCAGAACAACAGGCAGAACAGACAAAATAATCAGATGGATGTGCACTTCCCTTATGTCCCATGACACCGTGATGATCTACCCCATTGGGTTGTTCACCTTTAGACATACGGACTGGCCCAAGTACTTCAGGTTGATGTGTTGTTAGAGCCTATGTCTAAACATTCAATTACGCGCTTGCTCTACCTCGTCAGATTTCCAGTTAACTTGGTTATTCCCATTAACATTAACTTCTTATTCAAGTTAACAAGTTCCTCTTGCTTATTAATTTCAGTTATAACTTAACCCATTTAAGTTTATTAATAATCCCACAACATGTTGTTCTCTAGATTGTAATCCAGGATCTATAATCTATAATCTCTCTATATCATTCATTGTATGATTCCGTAGTTACAAGAACATGTTTTACTTAATATGTAATTAAGTATACTTCACCTCAATTTACATGTTTTCTATTTAACATGTCACTTATTATTTATGATTAAATATTACTTATTTCATCCCATGTATTCGCCTCGTTCTTTTTATTTAATCATAATTCCATCTTACATTATCACTACAACTTGACGTTCTTTACTTATTAACTTAGTTCTCTTAACTAAAGTTTACTAATAAGTTTCTAAAATGTTATTCTTATCTGTGGATTTCATATTCTCAAGTTTACAGATAACTTAGCTTACAATTAAGTACAACTTATTGCATTTCCTGAGTTTTCCCCAATTTCTCTACTTATTACAAATAACAGGTTTCAGATTTCCCAATTAACAGATTATTTAATTTATAATTAAGTACAAATTACCTCATTAGATAAGTTATATCATTTTATTTATCGTTTATTATAACCTAAGTTATAATTTCCACTTGTCCCTAGGATAAGCCTACCTATTATCTTTCCTTTTTCTCCTTCAAGTTTATCCATAATAGGTTATTATCATTCCTCGTTCATTCCACCTCTTAAACTATTGTAACTTTTACTCATTTCCATTAATCACAATTAGTGCCTTTTATTTTTATCCTTTTATATACATATATTTAAATATGTGGTTATGCTCCAGACCCCTCACATTAAGCCGACTACTTGTGGATGCTGGATTTGCCGGGCGGTTTCGAGTAGACATCTACCACCAGTTGGACTTAACCTCGTGACTTAGCACCGTTATTCGTGTGTTTACGCACTAGATGCCTCACATTAAATTAACAAGTTGTGGATGTTGGATTTGCGGGCGGGTCCGGGCAGAATTCTACCACAAGTAGAATTTAACCTCGTGTCTAAGTGCGATTTTCATTTTCTATTTACTATAAGTTTAGGCATATTCATTCTTCCAAATTTTACTGTAATCTATTTTTACATATCACACTTAATATCGTATTAAGTCCATTTTCTAATTATCATGTTGTAGGTTCTTTCGTACATGTAATTAGTTCTATTTTAACATGTTATCATTTAACCATTTAATTATTCCGATCTAATAAATTAACATGTAATTATCCCAATTCTATAGTTAAGGGTTCCAATACATAATATGTCACAGATTAACATGTAATTGTCCCAATTTTAACTTACGGCATCCGATTAACAAGTTATTAAAACATGTATGTATACAACAGTAATTGTTTCCATATATTTTAACAAGCTTATACATTTCCACAGATTAACGTTTTAACATATTAACTTTTCAACATATTAACATTTCAACATATTAACATTTCAATAGATTTACACATTTCAGCAGGTTTACATTTCAGCAGATTTACTATGCATATTAACGAGGAATGTTAAACGATAAATATACCATTATCAAAAAGGTATAACTTAAATCCACTCACCTAATTGATTTCCAATTCATGAATCTGGTCCAGATCTAGCATTCCATGGTTCTCCTAATTGAATTTAGAACCTTAATAACTATGGATCCACAAGTCTCAACTAAAATAAAAAGGGAAGAAAGAAGACAAATTTAAATTGACCAGATCTAAGAATTTACCTTACTTTGAATAGAATTATGAACACCCATTTGCAAATATGCATTCTTTTCCTCTAGATGTTGATTCAGAATTTCCTTAAACTAATTATATTTTATTTTTTTGAAGAGATTTGAGGAGGAAGAAGAATGGCAGAGCTTAGGCAGCCTCTCAGAAAATGTGAGATTTAGGTTAGGCCCTGCTAGCCTATTTACAGTTGTTCATGCGCATGCAGCACTAAGTTAGCATGAATATGGTCCGGAAAGCAGTCCAGATTCATCAAAGAATCTACCCAGATCTGAGGGGGGTCGACCCCGGGGTTGACCCTAAGGTCGACCCCTGGGTTGACCCTAGGGTCGACCCATGGGTCGACACCATGGGGGTGAGGATCAACCCCTGTGGGTTCGGATGCTAGAAACTGACACTGACGCACTTCACAAGTGCGCCAGTGTAACTTAACCCTGGCGCACTAGCCAACTGCGCCAGTTACACTAGCACACTTCCTGCTTATTTCATCAAACTTCTACCATCTATAACTTCTTCATACATTATCCGTTTTACGCAAACTCGGAGTCTATCTGAACCATAATTTCGAGATGAAGGTTTTGCTAAAGTCCATTTTGCTTAATTCCCAATATTAATCCCTAATTTATTGTAACACCTCGTATTTTCTGATAATATTAAAAAAAATGGTTAATTATGAAGAAGTTATTAAGCCTTGAAGTTTGTATGCATATGAGAGAAATATATATAGATATATATAAAAATTAAATAAATAAACATGCAAAAAGGTTCAAAACAGCGAATTGGGAGGGGGAATAACCGAACCGACCCATTTTTGAGGTCGACCCGAGCTCTGCTGGGTCGACTAGGGGTTAATCCAGGGTGTTTGGATGTCATCCCGTGGGCCGATTCGCTCAAATGCAGATTTTGCATTTGAATGGTTCTCATGATTCAGGGTTAATCTAATGGTCCTAAATAACTTCCTATACCTATATATACATCCCTATCCTGAACCTAAATCTCATATACAATTCTCTAGCCTCCATTGCTCTCTTCCTCTCTAAAAATAAATAAATCAATGGCGTCTCTACTCTGCTGAAACCTAAGCTAGGACTTGTGCTTCTTCTTCCTCCAATTCTGATTAGGATTAAAAGAGAACAGCTACAACACCTTTTTCTTTTAGAATCCAACCAAGGCAAGTGCAGTTATTTTCCGATATAAACTTTAATTATAATTGTGACATGATTGTAAATCTGAATTTGAGATTTCGTATGTTACGTTCTGATCTATTTTATTCTATATCTCTTTCTTCTTTCTGTTCTATAGCCAGGCTACCCCGAGCCTGTGCCAAATCTCATAAGAGATTAACGCACGAACGTTAAACTTTGGGATAAATAATGAATGATGGCATAATTGGACATGGCTAATCTGTGACTAAAAGGACATAGGTTGTAAACTAGATTTAGATCTGTGCATATTCTGTGAATTGGAAGAAGTGGAACCATTGTATATTAACATGTGACTTGAGACAATGGACATAACGCATATTTTTGAATTAAAGATCTGTTATAATTTAAAGTTCTAGATTGTTGGGCATATTGTTTATATAGAAATTCATGATTTGGGATAAAAAGGGAATATGACTTAGGTGTGAAAATTTATGTTAAGATTTGATAACTATTAAATGTGAATAACACCTAAGTGGGAGATTTTTGAATATATGACATGCATTGAAATCGATGGCTATATTTGGTATAATTTATATGTGAATCTTTTGTACTAGGCAAGTTTAAGTAAATTTGAGACGGGTGTTATATGGTAAATTATGACCATAATCTGTGCCATGTAAATTCAATGCAAACGTGGGGTATATGATCATATTGTGAATCATGACAACTATTTAGGCATGCAAACTTAGGCCAAATTTATAATTAGGCAAGATATGTTTATGAAACTTTAAGGAATGATTAAATCTGTTATATTGCCTAATTTGCTAGTTCTGTTATATTGCCTAATCTGCTAGATCTGTTATATTGCCTAATCTGCTAGATATGTTATACTTCCTAATCTGCTAGATCTGTTATATTGCCTAATCTGCTAGATCTATTATATTGCCTAATCTGCTAGATCTGTTATATTGCCTAATCTGCTAGTTCTGTTATATTGCCTAAACTGCTAATTAGATTGATTTGCCTAATCTGCTAATTATGTTAATTTTGCCTCATCTGCTAAATCTGTTAAATCGCCTAATCTGCAAGATTTGTTATCTGTTTAATCTGTTGAATGGCGTAATCTGTTGGAACTGAAATGCTGAAATTTGAAGTATGTAATCCTGTAGGCTCGATTTAAAATTGAGCAAAACTTGTTAATAGAACCTCGAATAATCTGTTGTAACTTGTAAAGAAGTTAATTTGTTAAAATCTGTGAATGAGCACATTTGTTAAACATAAAACATGGCTAACTCGAGGTTAGAATGAGTTTGCGGCGTAATTCTGCCCAGAACCGCCCGGCACATTCCAGTGGCCGCAAACAATAGGTTCTAATGTGAGAAGTTAGTCATAACGTGCTTAAAACCCGAGGTTAGACTCAGTTTGCGGCAGAAACCTGCCCGGAACCAACCGGCCTAACCAGTGGCCGCAAACTGTCAGTCTAATGTGAGAGGTCTGAGCATTAATGAAAATCTGAGATAAATATGATGTCTAAAACGTGTTGGGTGGATAGGGTTATACCAACTAGACTGATAAATTTAACAAACCCGTTTCGTGAATCTGTAGGCCCAATTACAAAATTAGACAATCTGTAAGTCTGTTAAAACAGTACATCTGATCCGTTAGTCCGAAAACTTGTTAACTTGAATGTCTGATCTGTGAATTAGTAAATCTGAACTCTGTATGTCTGAAACCTGTAACAAGTTAATCTGAAATCCGTTAATCTGGGGACACAAGGTTAGGAGGGGAAATACTTGTGTCATCTGTTGTTTGGGACCCATATTAGTCAGTAACCCTTTCTGGTATCAAAACTTTGACCCAACAGTCGGTAGGGTCCGGGCATGCTTACTGAACTAGTTATAAGCGGTTCATTCTGATAATGGCGAGGGGTGTTGGTGGTGCGTTCCAACCGGGTCATGTGCTTGCATGGATCCTGGTCTGCCTCTGAGGATGTAAGACGTCGTGACATCTGTAAATAGGTCTATGTCATTCAAAGGTTGCCACTTTAGGGAATGATACACCCTACGGTGGGGCTGGCACAGGGTATTTATGTATTAGGGAGCCGATCGCTTGGGGTAGGGTTTTAGGGTACACTTAGTTCTGTCTGTTTCTGTTGGTACCGTCTGTTTCTGTTGGGTGGTAACACCTGTCTGTTTCTCCGTGGTACAGTCTGCTGGTGTGGTAAAGTCCCATTACTAGTGTACACCTAATGCTACATTCTGTTTCTATAGGGATTAATCTATTTCTGCTTCTGTCTGTTTCCGTTCGTGTTGTAAAGGCCCATTACTAGCACTTTCTTCTGTGGAAATTATTCTGTACCCGTTTCTGTTTCAGTTTAGACATTAGGGTGACACCTAATTCTGTTATACTAGTATTAGTGCAGAGAAGTAAGATATAAATAAGAAGCATGGCTTAGTCTACATCATTCTGTTTCTGCTATTTAACCTAAGTATATCTGCTGCTCATGTTACTGCCATCTCTTATCCAGTTTTTCTTTCATGTCATTATTATTATTATCTGTTCATATGCTGAAAGTCACTGGACTTGCCAGACTTTATGTCTGACCCTTGTTGTTTCGCCTCCTTTCTTCCGTTCCCCCCCATGTTTTGTAGAAGGGAATAATCTAGCTTGGTCCAGATTTCTTCCGCATGCAGTGCTTAAAGTATGGCTTGTCTTCTTCTGTGGGGATTATGATTTTAAACTATGCATTCTGAAGGCTTTTGTACAAGACTGATATTTTGTACTTGAATTATGATATTGTGATTTGAAAGGATGTAACCAAGCTTCTGTTTGAAATAAAGTTATAATTTTTCAAGTACTGTTTATCTGTCTTGTAGTATTCTGTTTCTGTTTACTAAAATGCTCCACCAAAGTTAAGGCATTCCCTTTGTGAGTGACCTTAACGGAGGTGGGGTGTTACACTTGGTATCAGAGCTGAAGGTTACCAGATTTGATAAAAAGTTTTTGAAAACTATGTTTTAAAAAGGAAGTATTTTCAAAAGTAAAGCTTATTTCGAAAAAAAACATAATCCCCAAAAGCCATATATCTTTCTTTCAATTCTTTGTTTCGAGTTCCTTCCTCTTTCCCTTTTGAATCTCTTCCTCCGTGTATAGATGCTTTTTCTAAGATATGTAAGAACTTCCGTGCGATGGGCGAAAAACCGCTTTATGGGACTGAGACGTTGTCGAGGCTAGAAGTTGGCTCAATGGAGTAGAGGACTTGTTGGTACCTTTGAGATAGACAATGGGAGGAAGGTTCAACCAACTGCTTGGTTAATGAAAGATGAAGCTTCATTTTGGTGGAAGGTCACGATTGGAGAACATAGATGGGAGATATGGATAGGACACACGATAAGAAAGTGGATCCAAAGAAGGGCACTTGCTTCAACTGTGGTGAGATGGGACACTTCACTAGGGAGTGCCCGAAGAAACGAGGACAAGGGCAGAGGGCAGGACCAACTGCTGGAGGGAAGGCGAACACTCTCGAGGCTAGTGGATAGGATAGGATTAGGAAAACTTTCTGTAGGAGGTTTAATTTCTTTATCTGATTGTTGAGTTAAAACTCTTTCTGATTCTGGTATTTTGATTCTATAATCGATACTCTGCACTTTAATACTATTATTGTTTCTGATTCCGCTGTAGACTCAAACCCATAAGGGTTATGATTAATCTGTTTGTGATAGATTGGGGTTTGAGAGATATCTGTGTTAGGCGTCAAGTATGACGCATACATTCTGAGGTTTTGTGGGATATGATTTTATCATGCTTAGCTTCCTAAGAATCATTAGGGAACCTGATCTGTATCAGTAGTCTATAAATATCTGAATAATTCTGATTTCCAATTTTGACATTGTCTAAAGAGGGTAATCCTCTGGGTGTCAATCTGATGTTGGTTTCGGTCTTCGGGGCCAATACTTGGGCCTAGTTTTTGTTTCATCTGTACTTGCTTCCATCATTCGACTGTATCCTATCGATCAAATCTTCGAACTTTAGGTAGAAACTAATGGGTGTAAACATGTGTTTGAGACATGTTATGTTTGATGGTTGCAAGTGGATGCAAGTGGTTGTTAGTGGTTGCTCGTGGATGCATATACACACACTAGGCACTAGATCGGCTCGAAAACACTCTCATACTGCATATGGATGTGTGAGCATTTTCAATTTTTGTGGATGCAAAATGATTGACTCAGCACATGGATGTTGCATTTGGATGAATGGTTATGCACTCATATAGAAATGATGTGTATCAAATAGGATTTCTTGCATACATATTTGGACTCATGACACTAACATGATTCGCATTAAGGAGGTCAAATAGATCAGTAGACCGCCTGATTTTGCATTAGATAAGAAACATATACACACACTTTGCATATGTTCATACGGCATTAGAAACCTTTTAAGGACAATGGATGCCTGTGATTGAATGGTTGAGTAGATGGATGTTGGATGTTAGGATACATTCTTCTTAACTTGAAGATTTCGGGGACGAAATCCTTTAAGGAGGGGAGAATGTAACACCTCGTATTTTCTGAGAATATTAAAAAAAAATGGTTAATTATGAAGAAGTTATTAAGCCTTGAAGTTTGTATGCATATGAGAGAAATATATATAGATATACATAAAAATTAAATAAATAAACATGCAAAAAAGGTTCAAAACAGCGAATTGGGAGGGGGAATACTCGAACCGACCCATTTTTGAGGTCGACCCGAGCCTCGCTGGGTCGACTAGGGGTTAATCCAGGGTGTTTGGTTGTCATCCCGTGGGCCGATTCGCTCAAATGCAGATTTTGCATTTGAATGGTTCTCATGATTCAGGGTTAATCTAATGGTCCTAAATAACTTCCTACACCTATATATACATCCCTAACCTAAACCTAAATCTCATATACAATTCTCTAGCCTCCATTGCTCTCTTCCTCTCTAAAAATAAATAAATTAATGGCGTCTCTACTCTGCTGAAATCTAAGCTAGGACTTGTGCTTCTTCTTCCTCCAATTCTGATTAGGATTAAAAGAGAACAGCTACAACACCTTTTTCTTTTAGAATCCAACCAAGGCAAGTGCAGTTATTTTCCGATATAAACTTTAATTATAATTGTGACATGATTGTAAATCTGAATTTGAGATTGTGTATGTTCTGTTCTGATCTATTTTATTCTATATCTCTTTCTTCTTCCTGTTCTATAGCCAGGCTACCCCGAGCCTGCGCCAAATCTCATAAGAGATTAACGCACGAACGTTAAACTTTGGGATAAATAATGAATGATGGCATAATTGGACATGGCTAATCTGTGACTAAAAAGACATAGGTTGTAAACTAGATTTAGATCTGTGCATATTCAGTGAATTGGAAGAAGTGGAACCATTGTATATTAACATGTGACTTGAGACATTGGACCTAACGCATATTTTTGAATTAAAGATCTGTTATAATTTAAAGTTCTAGATTGTTGGGCATATTGTTTATATAGAAATTCATGATTTGGGATAAAAAGGGAATATGACTTAGGTGTGAAGATTTATGTTAAGATTTGATAACTATTAAATGTGAATAACACCTAAGTGGGAGATTTTTGAATATATGACATGCATTGAAATCGATGGCTATATTTGGTATAATTTATATGTGAATCTTTTGTACTAGGCAAGTTTAACTAAATTTGAGACGTGTGTTATATGGTAAATTATGACCATAATCTGTGCCATGTAAATTCAATGCAAACGTGGGGTATATGATCATAATGTGAATCATGGCATCTATTTAGGCATGCAAACTTAGGCCAAATTTTAATTAGGCAAGATATGTTTATGAAACTTTAAGGAATGATTAAATCTGTTATATTGCCTAATTTGCTAGTTCTATTATATTGCCTAATCTGCTAGATCTGTTATATTGCCTAATCTGCTAGATATGTTATACTGCCTAATCTGCTAGATCTGTTATATTGCCTAATCTGCTAGATCTGTTATATTGCCTAATCTGCTAGATCTGTTATATTGCTTAATCTGCTAGTTCTGTTATATTGCCTAAACTGCTAATTAGATTGATTTGCCTAATCTGCTAATTATGTTAATTTTGCCTCATCTGCTAAATCTGTTAAATCGCCTAATCTGTAAGATTTGTTATCTGTTTAGTCTGTTGAATGGCGTAATCTGTTGGAACTGAAATGCTGAAATTTGAAGTATGTAATCCTGTAGGCTCGATTTAAAATTGAGCAAAACTTGTTAATAGAACCTCGAATAATCTGTTGTAACTTGTAAAGAAGTTAATTTGTTAAAATCTGTGAATGAGCACATTTGTTAAACATAAAACATGGCTAACTCGAGGTTAGAATGAGTTTGCGGCGTAATTCTGCCCGGAACCTCCCGGCACATTCCAGTGGCCGCAAACAATAGGTTCTAATGTGAGAAGTTAGTCATAACGTGCTTAAAACCCGAGGTTAGACTCAGTTTGCGGCAGAAACTTGCCCGGAACCAACCGGCCTAATTAGTGGCCGCAAACTGTCAGTCTAATGTGAGAGGTCTGAGCATTAATGAAAATCTGAGATAAATATGATGTCTAAAACGTGTTGGGTGGATAGGGTTATACCAACTGGACTGATAAATTTAACAAACCCGTTTCGTGAATCTGTAGGCCCAATTACAAAATTAGACAATCTGTAAGTCTGTTAAAACAGTACATCTGATCCGTTAGTCCGAAAACTTGTTAACTTGGATGTCTGATCTGTGAACTAGTAAATCTGAACTCTGTATGTCTGAAACCTATAACAAGTTAATCTGAAATCCGTTAATCTGGGGACATAAGGTTAGGAGGGGAAATACTTGTGTCTCCTGTTGTTTGGGACCTATATTAAGCAGTAACCCTTTCTGGTATCAAAACTTTGACCCTACAGTAGGTAGGGTCCGGGCACGCTTACTGAACAAATTATAAGCGGTTCATTCTGATAATGGCGAGGGGTGTTGATGGTGCGTTCCAACCGGGTCATGTGCTTGCATGGATCCCGGTCTGCCTCGGAGGATGTAAGACGCTGTGACATCTGTAAATAGGTCTGTGTCATTCAAAGGTTGCCACTTTAGGGAATGATACACCCTTCGGTGGGGCTGGCACAGGGTATTTATGTATTAGGGAGCCGATCGCTTGGGGTAGGGTTTTAGGGTACACTTAGTTCTGTCTGTTTCTGTTAGTACCGTCTGTTTCTGTTGGGTGGTAACACCTGTCTGTTTCTCCGTGGTACCGTCTGCTGGGGTGGTAAAGGCCCATTACTAGTGTACACCTAATGATACATTCTGTTTCCGTAGGGATTAATCTGTTTCTGCTTCTGTCTGTTTCCGTTCGGGTGGTAAAGGCCCATTACTACCACTTTCTTCTGTGGAAATTATTCTGTACCCGTTTCCGTTTCAGTTTAGACATTAGGGTGACACCTAATTCTGTTATACTAGTATTAGTGCAGAGAAGTAAGATATAAATAAGAAGCATGGCTTAGTCTACATCATTTTGTTTCTGCTATTTAACCTAAGTATATCTGCTGCTCATGTTACTGCCATCTCTTATCCAGTTTTGCTTTCATGTCATTATTATTATTATGAACATTATCTGTTCATATGCTGAAAGTCACTGGACTTGCCAGACTTTATGTCTGACCCTTGTTGTTTTGCCTCCTTTCTTCCGTTCCCCCCCCCCCCAGGTTTTGTAGAAGGGAATACTCTAGCTTGATCCAGATTTCTTCCGCTTGCAGTGCTTAAAGTATGGCTTGTCTTCTTCTGTAGGGATTATGATTTTAAACTATGCATTCTGAAGGCTTTTGTACAAGACTGATATTTTGTACTTGAATTCTGATATTGTGATTTGAAAGGATGTAACCAAGCTTCTGTTTGAAATAAAGTTATAATTTTTCAAGTACTGTTTATCTGTCTTGTAGTATTCTGTTTCTGTTTACTAAAATGCTCCACCAAAGTTAAGGCATTCCCTTTGTGAGTGACCTTAACGGAGGTGGGGTGTTACATTTATTATCCTTAATTAAAAATGCGAGGTGTTACATTCTCCCACCCTTAGGAACTTTCATCCCCGAAATTTGATAAGGGTAAAATTCAGTAATTCCTCGCATAAATTACAACCATCATGTGTGCATCCAATTTTTGCAAACATTGTGAACTTGTGCAAAGTGTAATACAACATAATAATACATGTATGCCTAAGTGGTATGCCCTATGTGTATGCAAATTTTTCAAAAACCTCTAAAAACATGATGCGCATATCTTAAATATACTGGCAATTCTACATGAATGCAATATTTTGAAAATAAAAATATTTTTTTCATCCAAATTTTACCACACTCTTACTATGCAAGAGTGTATCTCATCCAATTTTTGCATCCAAAATCCTACCAAGCAACTTCATTTTTCGAATTTCAGAGAAATCTAATTTTCTAAGTTCAATTTCTTATGTTACAAAAGGTGAAAAACAGAAAACTTCACATCTTCCATTTTCTTTTATGTAACTTTTTTTAATTGTACTTGGATTTTATGAAACTATTATATAATGATTCCCTATTTTTATATCCAAGCACAACCCACATAATAAAACTTTCTTTGTTACTGATTTTCTTTTTCAACTTGTCTTAGAAAAATCATTCTTATTTGGCTTTTCTCAGAATTTTCCATTTTTCTTTAACTATCATGTTTGTTGCTTTACTGAATTTATTGTTTCCTTTTTAGTTATGCCACCATTATTTTCTTAGCTTATTTAAATTAATCCTCTGATTTAAGTTTAGTTTCAAATAAGCCTTCTAGTCCTTCAACTAAAATAGGAAAACAGACACTATACACAGCTACTACTAAGGGCCAAGAATCTCAGGACTACGTCCCCCTTAGATAGAAAAGTTTAAAACACGTGATCAATGTTAGGTTTAGGTGTTATCCTAACTACCTAACATGAACAAAATAATAGAACGATCGCAATAGAAATGTAATAACGGGTTTTACCCCTAATAGCAAAATTAGCAACATGATCTAAACATTTACTTGCCCTTCACTATCTAGTAGTCAGCACTAGTCCTAGCTGTGTACCAACAATCACTTTCAAGAAACACCCTAGGCTTCTCAATGCTTACGCATTTTATAGGAAATTACCATTATTCCAAGATAATTCTTGCAATTTACTCCATAGCCTCAAAAGCTTTTCTCGTCTTCCCTAAGCACTAATCCTTACCTACTCCATACTTTAAAACACGGTTTGGCCTTTTCATTTCACTTTTCCTTCCAAAAGTTAAAAGTATCAAAACTTTATTTTCCTCATCAAAACTTACTTTTGCCAGACCATAACAACATGTCATCTTATATAAAAAATGTAAATCATTTTTTTTCAAATCACAAAAATTGGAGTAAATAAGGACAACTATTTCTCAGATGGGTCTATTGCTTTCTCTTACCTATAAGGTCGGTTCAGTTACTTACCACAAGGTGCAAACATCTACTCTATTCTTAATTTTCTATAACTTATTTTGCCCACCCAACAAAATTTCTTGTTAAAACAATTTAAAAAAATTGTTAAAAGAATAGAGATTTCAAAGTTTTCTTTACTGAAAATTCTAGTTTTCAACAAAATGCAACACTTTCTCATACCATATAACTTGAAAACTATCAAGCTATACATGGTCTATAATGAGCACCTTTTACTGAGAGAATTTTATTTTAGACAAGATTTTCGCAAGAAATCACTGTTTCCAAAATATACTCCATTTTACTTCAAAACCCTATATGTACTTTTTAAATATGTTCTTTACATATTTTTAGAACTGTAGCTTTTAAGATTAAAACTTGAAAATACCATAATACATCTTCCAAAAGCTTTTACAATCTCAAGAACTTAAAAGTTAACAATAGGGTTAGACTCAAAGCTAGTTTCCAATTTTCCTATGCTTTCCTAGACACTCCCACAAAGTCAATTCTCTCAACAATATATATTCCTAATCCATTCTTCTCTTTTTAACCTTTTCCAATTTATAAGGTTTTACCGCCAAACCCACTAACCTGAAATACTAACTGTTAACAGGCTTTTTGGTCGGGTTCCCAAAACCGCATCAGACACACTCAACTCAATGAATCGCGTGAAGCTGAGGCCGAAAAGGGATGTTTAGGAATGAAGGAAACAGGACCAAGAGGGGACTACACCACTCGTAACCTCACAGCATCAGAAAACATCCCCGAACCAAGTCCTCAGACCTCGAAGGAGTCACATGCCTCAAGCGCCCGATCCTGAGATCCTCGCGCCCCTCGGAAGAACTTCGCACCGGGCAGGGCGTGAAATTCACACCCAGTGGGTGCAAAATTTTGGTGTATGCAGGTGGCAGGTGCGAAATTCTGCTATTGGTCCCCTATTCCTACCTAATCCTACCTAACCCTTCTCCTATAAATAACCCATGGCCTCACACTTCAAAAGGGTTGGATTTTCCTCACTTGAGACCTTCCTAGAGCTTCATGAGCCCCATTAATGGCATCTCCAATTTGAGGAAGAAGGAGAATTAAATATTCTTTTTCCCAAATACCTAGCATATGGCAATTATGAAAGTAAATGTAATGAGAATGACTCTACCTTGTTATTCTTGAGTGACTAATAAAATTCCAACATCCTTCCAAAGTGGATGTACGCCTAATCCACAACCGAACAACTATAAATACTTGTGTCATTTACCACTTTCTTCTACTAAATCTTGCGATCGAACTAACTATTCCTAGTAACAGAAATCTTTGGTGTTTACGACATTTTTGCCATCAACATTTGGTGCTTTCACTGAGAATTGAACTCAAGATTTGCAACTTTCTTCAACATTATCGTCTCCACTTCAACGAGTTTAAGGTTCCTTGCTTAACCTGTTGTCGAGTTCGCTTTCGATGATAAAGAAGTCAAAGAACGCAATGGTCGGCTCTTCAACCGCAGTCGAACCGGTACATCCCAACAACATCAACTGGTAGATATCTCGGCCACTAATGAAACCGTCCCTCCTATTGTGGACCCCGAAGCACCCGTTACACAAGCTCAAATTCGCATGCTTAATGAAAGATATGAGAACACCGGGATCGAGCTCAACCAAGCATTAAGAAATAACATCAACCTTATGCGGCAACTTCAAGAAAGTCAATGCGTCGTCACCCGACTTCAACTAACTCGGAACAACGCTCAACCCCGACCAACTGCCTTAGAAACCTCCTCTTCCGAGTCAAGGGGCCCGCACCAAAGGAGGACATTCAATGTCATCAACAATGTCGCCACTCATACCAATGCCCTCTATAATGGTAACGGTCATGCCAGCGGCAATGGAAACGGCAATGGTGACCGAACTACAGTTACGTATAATGAGGGGGAGTAGTACCGAGACCGCCCTCGCTTGATTATCAATGACGGACGAGATCCTACAAACCAACCTATTCCTCGACACAACCCGATGGCCGCTAATCAGGGTGAGGGGCCCGCTATTCTAACGGCCCGCGCTCCCCCAGAGCAGGATCCGCATCACCCCGCTCCACCTCACCATCCATATCAAGACCCAACCATAGATGTCGAGGACATAGAGGAAGACGATACGGACATCCATCATAGAATACGACCTCGCAACAGGACTCCGGAACCACATCAAAATCCATGGATCCCAATGGAGAATCCCTACCCGACTTATCTCCCTTACATTGTGCGAAGGATCATGAGAGAAATGCGAAGGGTCATGCATGGCTCATGGGAAGCTCATATTAGGCGCAACCCCTTCACAAGAAGAGTAAATGAGGCCGTGTGGCCGATGTGCTTTAGCATGCCACAAATTCCACTCTATGATGGTACCACTGATCCTTGTGCCTTCTTGAATCGCTATGAATGGAAAATGGACTCGAGCCGAGGTAATGATCCAGCCAAGTGTAGATGCTTCCCAGTCTTCCTGTCTGGTACCGCTTTACTTTGGTTCTTTCGCCTCCCGCTTGATTCCATTAACAACTTCGGTAAACTAGCAACAGAGCTGGTTAAGCAATTAAGGGTGCATATCCCAACTCCGAAGAGTGCCCTCACTTTATCCAACCTATACAGGGGCCCGCCGAGTCACTTAAAAACTACCTTTCTCGGTTTAACACAGCTCTGCCGAGGTCGAGGATCCAGATCCTCGCACCATACTCTTTCAGCTGGCGAAAGGTGTACTCCCTACTTCAGAGTTCGGGTCCTGGATCGATCTGAAGCAGCCAAAAAGCCTTTATGCCTTCTACGAGAAGGCAGATCAATACTTGTGCCAAGAAGAGGTAAGACGGAACCGGCTCTCCGCCACAAGTCGTCCCAATAATCCCCAAGCAGACACTGCAAATAACAACCTCAAGGGTAGGCGAGGCAGAGAGCCCTTCGACCAAAACAGGGGGCATGCCCCTATAGGAAAAAACCAAACAACGGCAGGCCGGATGGACGGAATAAAGGGCAAGCCCCAGCAGAACCAAGAAAACTCGGCCTTCGCCAAGCTTTCGAAACCTACACCCCATTGAATGAAGACATAGAGACAATCTACTTGGAAACATGTAACACCTTGTCGTACAAGAAGCTGCGCATCAGAGAATCAACTAACCGCGAGAAGAACATCAAGAGGTACTGTCGATACCACGACGTATACAGGCACGACACCAACGAATGCCGCCAACTTAGGGATGCAATCGAGAAACTTATTCGTGAGAAACGGCTCATGCAATATGTCCAAGAGCCCTTTCCCCCCGAAGCAAACTCGCAGCCTCCAGCGCCAACTCCACAAGCAGCCACCAAGGCAGCTCCGGGACTGTTTAACCCAAGGAGAGGAATCGTGATCAACACCATACGTAGCGGACCTTACCCTACACACGGCAGTTTTCGAAAAATGGAGGAATATGTGAGTTCCATAAAGTATGCTACTTACGAAGCCTGCTCCGCTCTCCCTGAGTCCATCCCAGCCAAGCTACAAAACACCATGCGGGACGACATCATCTTCTGAGAAAGAGAATCGACAGGGGTGGAAATCCCGACCACCGATCCATTAGTCATCACTTCCCGGATCGGTGCCGCTTTCGTTTGAAAGATTTTAGAGCTCAATCAACATCATCTTCAAGGCCACCTACGACCAGATGAAATTGGAAATGAATGATTTGAAGCCATGTCACATCGCGATTCATGGCTTTAATGGGGCCTCCAGTTCCCCCGTAGGGATGATCGACCTACTAGTGGAACTGGCGAGGGGGACCGAAGCCGAGTCCGAATTCTCACTTTCATGATAATAGATATCGACTCCCCTTACAACGCTTCCCTAGAGCATCCTTTTCTCATTGAATTCTGAGTTTATATGGCGCCATGGTCTCTGGTGATGAGATTCCCAATAAAAAAGGGATTGGAACCGTTAAGGGTGAACAAGTAAGCGCCAGGGAATGCTACACAATAGAATGGAAGAACGCATGCAACAAGGACAAGGGAGAAGCTGTGCCCACGCCTTCTTGCGCCAAAGCGTCTTAGCATAGCAATCAGCGGCGTCTGGGCCCTAGCTCAGGAGCCAATGCCGTCTTTCCGATGACATCGACCCGCGGAAGGACGAAGAGCTCGAATATGAGAGGGCTACCCCGGTCGAATCCACAGTGGACGTTCCCGTCAACCTCGATGACCCAACAAGGGTGTTGAAGGTAGGGTAAAAATTCCACCCTGCAATCAAAGAGGATCTAATATACTTCCTGAAAGCCAATCTGGATGTGTTTGCATGAATTCACTCCTACATGAAGGGTATCGACCTGACGATTGCTTGTCATTCCACGTGCTTAGATCCTACGATACCTCCAATCAAACAAAAGCGCCACTTCTTAGGACCCGAAAGGTCCAAAGCACTCGAGGAGGAGGTAGACCGTTTGCTCAACAGTAACTTCATCTGCTAAGCTTACTATCCTGAATGGGTTTCCAACCCAGCTCTGGTTTAAAAATCCAATAGTAAATGGCGAATGTGCGTCGACTTCTCCGACCTAAACAAGGCTTGTCCCAAGGACAGTTTCCTTCTCCCGAAGATCGATCGACTAGTTGACTCGACCGCCGCATACCAGCTGCTATCTTTCATGGATGCCTACTCAGGATACAACCAGATCCCAATGAATCTCCACGATCAAGATCATACCTCTTTCATAACCGACCTTGGGCTCTACTGGTGCCATGTTATGCCCTTCGGCCTCATGAATGTCGGCACCACTTATCAATGAATGGTTAATCGACTCTTTAAAAAGCAGGTTCGAAAGTCCATGGAGGTGTATGTGAATGAGATGATAGTGAAGTCTAAAATGTCAAGCGACTACGTCCATGACCTCTTCGAGATATTCAATGACCTCCGCCAATACGACATGAAGCTTAACCCCTTGAAATGCTCCTTCGAAGTCGCTTCGGGGAAATTCTTGGGTTTTATTCTCAATTCTTGGGGCATTGAAGCCAATCCTAAAAAAAATCAAAGCTATTAGGGATATCTGAGTCCCCAAGAACATTAGGGATGTCCAAAGTCTGAAACAGAAAGGTCGCTACTTTGAGTCGGTTCATCTCTAAGGCCACCGACAAGTGCATCCCCTTTTTCGATTTACTCCGAAAAGGGAAACGCGATTTCGAGTGGACTCCCGAATGCATCTCCGCATTTAAGGAACTTTTGGATCACTTAGAGCGACCACCTAACCTTTCCAAGCTTATAGACCATGAGGACTTATACATTTACCTGGCTGTTTCTTCGTAGGCAATTAGCTCGGCACTAATATGCCTCGAAGATCGCACCCGACGACCCGTCTACTATATTAGAAAGAGGCTGATAGTGGCAGAGAAGAACTATTCGAAGCTAGAAAAGCTGGAATTATGCCTATAGATTTCCTCTAGAAAGCCGCGACCGTACTTCCAGGCTCATCTCATAAAGGTTTTCACCGACCAGCCGCTACGTCCGATACAACAGCGGCCCGCGGCATTGGGTCGATTAGAGAAATGGGGTATGGAATTAAGCCAGTTTTAGATAACCATCATCCCATGACGAGCCATCCTCGGCAAAGCTCTCACAGATTTCATCGTGGAGTTCACACCCCCGAGGAGGCTCCCACAAAGAATGTTGGGGCTCCCGACGCCCAATGCAAATTGCTCGTAGACGACTCCTCTAACAGAAAGTGCTCTATGGCCGAAGTCATGCTCATCACCCCTGAAGAACGCCTGATGTATTACGCATTAAGGTTGAATTTCCCTGATACCAATAATGACGCGGAATATGAGGCCTTGATCACCGGGCTTAGAATTGCGATCGAAATCAAAATGGATACCATCCACATCTTCTCCGATTCACAGCTTATCGTCCGACAAGTGCTGGGAGAGCATCAAGTGAAAGAGGGACGGCTTGCCCAATACCTGGCCCGGGTTCAGGGGCTACTCGCCTACCTCGAACATTGCACAATCACCCATGTTCCGCGTGAGCAAAATGAAAAAGCAAATTCCCTTGCCAAAATGGCAAGCTTCGAAGATCTGCAACTTAACGGATTCGCCCGGTCGAAGTCCTTAACTCTTCGAGCATCAAGCAAGGACGAGGAGAGATGATCATGAGCACCAAACCCGAGCCCGAGTCCTAGATGACACCGATCAGAAATTACCTTCAACACGGGACCCTACCAAGGCATTACAAGGAAAGGCACACTTTCACTTGCCAGTCGGCCCGTTACCGCAGAGGTTTTTTTGTTCCCTTGCTCCGATGTGTAGCCCACGGCGATGCCTTCCGAGTGCTAAGCAATGAGCATGAAGGCGAATGCGGCGACCACAATGGGGGGAAAACCCTGGCCAGAAAGATTCTCGGACATGGTTATTACTATCCCACGCTTGATCAAGACGCCGCGGACTACGCTTGCAAGTGATATAAGTGTCAGCGCTTCTACAAGATCCCAAGAGCCTCGCCTACCGAATTGTCCCAAATGGTCAGCCCATGGTCGTTCGCCATGTGGGGAATCGACATCATCGGAACCCTTCCAACGGCTAGAGGTATGGCACGATACGCCGTCATTGCAGTGGACTATTTCACCAAGTAGGCAGAAGCTGAAGCCCTCGCCACCATCACCACGAAGAAGATGATCAACTTTGTTGTCCGCAACATCATTACCCGCTATGGGATCCCCCAAGCTATCATCTCCGACAATGACACTCAGTTTTAGAGCGCCAAGTTCAAAGCTTTCTGTCGGCGCCATAGCATCGAAAAAATATTTTCAGTGGTGGCTCACCCCTAAGCTAACGGGAAAGTTGAGGCAGTAAATAAATTCCTCAAATCCATCATCAAGAAACACCTGGAAAAGGTTGGGGGCATGTGGGCGGACGAACTTCCTCTAGCTCTATGGGCCTGCCGGACCACCCACAAGATGGCAACTGGACGCACTCCCTTCGCCCTTGCCTACGGATCCGACGCAGTCATCTCCATTGAGCTCAAACTTCAGTCCTATCGAGTTACGTACTTTGATCCAAGGACAAACCAAGATTTACTTCTAGGATCGCTTGAATTACTGGAGGAAAAGAGGAACGAGGTCGATATCAGAGTCGCCGCCCAGCGACAATGAGTAGCCATATACTTCAATTTCAGGGTCCGCCATACGGACCTCAACATCGGTGACCTCGTCCTAAAGCGGGGTTTTCCCCACCAACAGGCCTCGTGCCTCACTGGGAAGGCCCACAGTCCATACAGCGAAAGCACAACGATAGAACTTTTAGACTCGCCACCATCGACGGAGCTAAACTCCCAAGGGCGTGGAACAGCGAACATCTCCGCCGCTACTTTACATAACTCGGTTTACGGTTGTTCATGCTTTTCAAACAATGTTCTGTTTCTTTCAGAAATTCAAGGAATTGTAAAGGCTATTACTTCCAAAGTTATAAGTAGAAATGATGTTCAGTTTCCTATTTCCTTGTTGTTTACTTCTCACGTAATGCGTCTTGTTAGCTCCGACAACCAGCTTGATTCATGCCTGCGACCGCCGCATCAGCGCCCGGGGAACGAGATCTGGTGTCGCCGTCCCAACCTCGAGGCAACATCAAGTCTGAAACACTTGGCTATGCCTTGCACCCCGAGCACGGGAGCCGGCAACGCTACTCGAATCGCCGGCTCGCGGCGCAACCGAGTATAAACAACCACTAACTCGAACCTCGGCCCAGTGCCGAGGTCGAGGATAAATCATTCTGCGTCCTAGTCTAGACGACTTGGCGCCACTCAGCAACCGACTAAGATCGATGCAAATCTCTCTTCGTCAATAGTGGGTGCTGGTCGAATCTTGGCACAGCACCAAGACCGACCTTAAATCATTTCTTCCCCTTAGCTCTTAACGCTTAGGGGCAGCCCATGGCCACGATCGGACCTTACGAGCTGATGATCAGGGCTGAAAAATACGCCGACGAATAAACGACGTCTGGCGGCTTGCCTCAACCCAATGAACAATGGGAGAGCCACCCACCTGGCGAACCGTACAACACGATGCCCTACGCCTTCGCTATACTTGGGCTTAACCCCGGGCCACCCAAAACAGCAGGCGCACAGCCTAGTTTCGCAAACTACGGATTTCCTGAGTTAAGGGAAAATTACTGAAACCAACGCTCCATCTCACCTCTCTGGAATAATTTACCCAGAGATGGCCCCTAACTGCTTTTGTGACAAGTGTAACAATAATTATGCTTACGCAAGTACAGGACGTTAGAAAACATAAAAAAGAACATCTGAACACTTGACATAAACAACGATCTTTACTAATTCATATTTCATTTTCACACGTGCACACACACACACTAAACAAACCATGTGTCTAACACTTACTTTCTAGTGACAGGGTGTACATGAGAACCACACCGTGTCTTGAAAAACCAAAAGCGAGGGTCGTACTCGTGTAAACTATCGGCCTACACTACCAAAATAATAGTAACCTCTATTAGGCTATTAACAATAACCGTGTCTTTTCTTCTTTTCCTTGTGCTTGTTCTTTTTTGTAGATTCAGCACTTGATGGTTCTTCGCCGGCACCAGCACCGGACCTCTTCCTGCTCGGCCCATTCTTACTTGCTCAACCCTTAAAGTGGTAATTGATTCATGAGTAACCAAACGACGCTGCTCATCAGCGCCATCACTACTGGAGATCTCCGTGATATCAGTAATAATGGCAAGTGGCGTAGGCATAGGGGAACTCCCAGCGGCTAGGCCCACCACGACCTCGCTCTTCTTCGGGACCTCCTTTCCTTCTCGCTCAGCTTTCTCCTTGTCTTCTCTAGCAGCCCATCGCTCGGTGAGCTTCTAGGAATCGTGCGGTATGATGTCAGAAGCCTTGGTTTTTTCAGGGGTCTCAGTGGACCTTTGCTGGGCTTCCTCGTCTTCCCTTTTCCTCTGGGCATCGGCAGCAGCCCTCCCTGTAACACTCTGTATTTCCTTTGGATATTAAAGTAACGAATTAAAGAATACTTAATTTTAAAGTTAGGAATCAAGGGAAACGGGTTACGCCATTTCGTTCGTCTCGGAATTCCGCTTGAGATAGAGTCCGAATTTGCGTAAAACGGATACAATATGAAGAAGTTATTGAGGTTGGAAGTTTGTATAAATAAATAAAATAAAATCAATTTAAATTTATGAATATTCAAACAGCCAAGGCGGAAGGAGGAAACACGGAACCAGCCACGTTTGGGGTGTCGACCCAAGACCCACTGGTTCGACACCAGTGTCGACCCAGACACTTTGGGGTCAACATAGGTGTCGACCCCCTTTGTAGGGGTCGACCCATCAGCCAGATCTGGGCAGTGATGATTTTTGATGTGTTGGACAGACTTGATGGCTTCTATGGTGATCTAAAGGCTCTAAAACACTCTCTACACCTATAAATTATTGCCTAGACCTAACCCTAATTCATAATAATTCCTTATGAAGCCTATATGCTGCTGAACTCTCAATTCTCTTAGCCGCCGCCTCTAAAACTTAAATCATGAAGTTCTTCATCAACAATCACCTTTGAGGTTTAATCAACATCAAATTAGAAGATTATTTTGGCAACAACAACAACGATTCCATTACCTTTTCTTAATCCTAGCAATGTAAGTTTAGTTACTCTTAATATTTAAATGCCTAATTGTTATCCTGACATGTAATAGAGTGAATCTAGATCTATGCTTGATTATAAGTTAATCCTTTCAGATTTGTTCCTTCCCTTTCATCAGATTTATGCCTGAGATGTTATTTTATCTACTTATTCAGACCTATCTTTTGTTGTACATCGAATCTGTAGTCTTCTCATGTCCATGTTGTTATTTTATTAGATCTATCAGATCTATAATCTTTTTATGTTCATGATATTGTCAAGTCTATGATTCTATATACGCAGGATGTTATTTTTTTATTAGTTTATTTCAGATCCATCTTTGTTATACCTCAATTCTAACAGATCTGTAATCCTCTTAGGTCCATAATGTTATATTTGACAGATCTATCATTGTAATGCCTGTTTTATGCCTACTCTCATTTATGTTCCTTCTTTCTTCTCCTTTCTTGTTTTTATTTTATGAATACTAGGTTCATTCAGAAACTAGACTAAACTTTGGCGATTGGAATACGGGGGTATTAGGGAATAATCTATTTGGTAATAATGGAACATAATTTGTGACTTGTGATTTGGGGCATAATTGTTATTATTGCAAACATGGGGTAAATTGAAATATTAAATCTAGATTGGGCATAAGCTTTAAGTTGGAATATTAATCTAGATTGGGCATAACTATTGGTTAGGACACCAAGCATAATGTATATTGTGATTTTGGGGCATGACTATTATTTCAAATTTGGGAAAATTGGGTGTAACCTATTTCAAGTAATAACTTGAATTTGAATTTGGGGGGCATAACTTACAACCAGCTTTGTTGGGGTATAACTTGAGAATTGGAACATGACTAGTTTTGTGAATTTGGGATGATTACCATATAAAACCTAGATTTGGACATGTATGGTAAATATGCTAAAAGATAAACATGCCTAACTCGAGGTTAGATTGAGTTGTGGTGTAAAACTACCGGGAACCGCCCGTCATATCTAGTAACCGCAACAACATAGATCTAATGCGAGAGGTTAGCATATTTAGCCCAAAACCCGAGGTTAGAATGAGTTTGCAGTAGAAGTCTGCCCGTAACCGCCCGGCACATCCAGCAACCGCAAACAACAGTTCTAATGTGAGAGGTTGGGGAATTAATAAATTAATTAATGCCAATAAACAGACATGCTAAAAATGGTAAGGTTAAGTAAAATTTAGAACACTTACTGTTATAACATGTTAATTGGACAAGAAGGTGGGGTTAAGTAAATTTAGAACACTTAACTGTTATAACATGTTAATTAGACAGTTAGCAGGGTTAAGTTAACCAGTACAACATGATGAATGAGAAGGGTTAAGTTAATAAGAAACACTTAACCAATATAACATGATGAATGGGGAGGGCTAAGTTAACACAAGAAGGAAACACTTAACCAATGTAACACGACAAGTGGGTGGGTTAAGTTAACTTAAATTGATTAATGACACTTAACCAATACAGCATGATGAACGCGTGGGGTTAAGTTAATAAGAAACACTTAACCAATGTAACTAGATGAACGAATGGGGTTAAATTAACGGGAAATACTTAACCAATATAACATGATGAATGAACGGGGTTAAGTTAATAGGAAACACCTAACCAATCCAACATGATGAGTGAGAAGGGTTAATAAGAAACACTTAACCAACATGACATGATGAGTGGGTGGGTTAAGTTAACATGAATGGACAACACTTAACCAATATGACATAATGTGTGGGAGGGTTAAGTACATATCGGATTGGTGGGTAATATTAGTAAAAATAGGCCCACAAACTTAACCACTAAGTAAACATGTTTGAATAAGTGGGAGGGTTAAGTACATATCGGGTTGGTGGGTAATATTAGTAAATATAGGCCCACAAACTTAACTAGTAAGAAACCCTAGTAATGGTGAACCATTTCAGCAGTAACCCACATAGATGTATCAAGGTACCCTGAAACTAGGCAGGGTGGGGCACGATTACTGGGCTGATTATAAGCGGTCAAAATAACGGCCGGGGGTACGTCAGTGTAGGTTCCGACGGATTACGAGCATGCACATACTCTGAAGTGGGAAAAAGCAGGCACTGAGTACCAGTAGTTATACCGTGTGCATCTTGAATCGTGTCGGATTGATATCATAAGGATTGATATACCTTATGGTGGGAATAGCACAGGGTATCTACACGCAAGAGAGGGCCGATTGACACAGACACATAGAACATTAATACAAGTAGGGAGCCGATCGATAGGGTAGTAAGGGTACATCTAACATATTCATGGCAATTAGGCAGATTGAGGTGGAATCCTCACAATAGATGTACACCTGAAAGCTACCACAATTGTGGGGATTGGGGTCACATTATCATATGATCATTTTATACAGATTACTAGTTAGGACACTAGTTATGTGGTGCAGAGATATAAAAATCAGAATAATAAGGTAGTAGTGAAGCAGAGAAAGAGTAGAAGTGCATTCAGTTTATCTCGCCTTATCATATCTTATACAAATCTTAGGTTATCTTGTTATCCATGTTATCATGGTATTGTCTTATATTCAGTTTATTCATGTCATGATGCTTTTGCCTATTTACATGTTGAAAGTCACTGGACTGACCAGACTTATGTCTGACCTAGTTTGTTTCGCCTTTTTCTTCTGTCCTCCCCCCCCCCCCCCCCAGTTTCGCAGGGAGGAAATATTACCTCTTAGCTCAGTTTTCTTTCCAAGCTCGAAAATAGTCAATGTTTTGCTTTGGACTCTCTCTTCCACTGCAATGGCTGGTTCATGCTTTATTGGGGAATATCATTGTTATTTTTATGCTTCTTTTATACTTGGAAGTTTTTGAATCAAGACAGAAGTTCTATGTATTACTTTTAAGCATGATTGAGACAATTGTTGTAAAAGCTTGACAGGGCCACATTGTTAATAAAATGACTTTATTTTGCGCTGGTTTATTTGTCTGTCTTGTAATTTATCTACATCTTTTACCTAAAACGCTCCACCAAAGTTAAGGCATTCCCTTTGTGAGTGACCTTAACGGAGGTGGGGTGTTTCACTTGGTATCAGAGCTGAAGGTTACCGGATCAGATAAAAGATTTGAAAAATTATTTTCAAACGATTTTAAAAGAAAAGTTTTCAAAAGAAAAGTTTTTTTTAAGGCATATTCCCCAAAGCCATATGCACTGTCTTTTGATCCTCTGTTTGAATCCTTGTTTCCTTCTTTCTTGAATCTTCGGGGCTCCTGGCTTTCTGGGAGGTGACCTCATCGCGGCATGGTTCCGTAGGCTTGATGAGGCTACGACACCTGTCAAAGGGCGAAGAAGTGCCCAACTTCCATCTATAGCCGCAGTAGTTCCACCTGTGGCTAATTTTTCTTTCAAGCTTTGTAGGGTTTTTCTGTGCAATGGAGGCAGCTTTCGAGAGACTTGTCAACATGTTACACAAGGTATTGGACTATAAGAAGGGTGGAAGAAATAATAGATCCCACGACAAGAGGAAGTGTCTTTTCTGTGGTATAATGGGTCATTTAGTTGTAGGAAGAAGAAGACAGGTGATTGTTTTCAGTATGATGAAGCAGGACATCTTATCAAGGATTGCCCGAAGGACAAGGGCAAAGGACATAATCTTCTAAAGGGCAATTGCATGCTCTCACTGCTAGTGTACCTAAGAGAGGTAGGAACGTTTTTGCTAAAAGTTTTTCTTTTCAATCATCCTATTAGAACTTTGTTTGAATCCGGCGCTTCGCATTCTTTTCTATCTGCTTTCATAGTTGGGTCTCTGCACCTTAGTACTTGTATAATAGAAAATCCCATTATTGTCTCAAATCCGGTTGGTGGTTCGGCTCATTTATCTTTGGTTTGTAAGGATTTGAGAATAGCTATGTTATGTATTGAGTTTAAGTGTAATGCTTGCGTTTTTGGTTTCATGGGTTGTGGGTTGATTCTAGGCATGGATTGGTTAGCTAGTATTTGTGAAAGGAGGGTAGTTAGACTTTTGACTTGCTTAGAGAATACCCTCGAGATTTCGTGTGATCATAAGGGATCAGTTAGGATTAGCTACCTAGAATCACTTGATGCATCTATCGACGATTTGCGATCTATTAGTGTAGTCCATGAGTACGTAGATGTTTTTGATCAGGTTAGGGGTTTATGCCCTAAAATGCGAGATAGACTTCCGCATATATCTAGTTGACAATGCAAAGCCAGTTGCATTACCTATATGACACATGACTCCAAGTGAAAGGAAGGGCTCAGTAAACAAGTAAAAGAGTTACTTGAGAAAGATTTCATAAAGCGAAGTACTTCTAAATGGGGTGCTCCAGTTATTTTCATTACAAAGGCGGATGGTTCACTTCGCTTGTGCATAGATGATATTTTGGAGTGAGGAAGAACATGCTTTGCATCTAAGGGAAGTCTCGGATACCCTCCAAGTGCATCAACTTAAGGCAAAGTTCTCCAAAAATGTCATTTTTGGAGAGAAGAAGTAAGACTTCTAGGACATGTGGCACCCAAAAAAGGGATAACAATAGATCCCGCAAAAGTAGTTGCGGTATAAGACTGGAAGGTCCCAAGGAATAAAACAGAAGTAAGAAGCTTTCTTGGACTAGTGGGCTAATATAGGAAGTTAATTAAGGACTTTATGAAGGTATCGGCCCCACTTACTAGATTGACGAAGAAGAATCTAATCATCTTAGTATATGCACTTGGTAACATGGTTAGTATTTGTTTATCTTCAAGAGATAGTTCTTGGAATGTTAGCATGACACAGCAGAAGTTGTAGTGCCGAGTATACTAGAAGGAGAAGAGGTGGAACGAGAGGCGACAGTGAAATGAGTCCCAACTTATATTTGGGAAATATAAATTAAGAAGCTACGAAATCGTGAAATTAAGAGAGTCAGAGCACAATGGAGGGAAGCTCAAGAAGATGCGACTTCGAAGATTGAAGACTAGATACGCGCATCATACACTTTTTGAGGGTATATCCTTGATCTCTCTTTTCTGTAAAGTTTATTTGCAAGTCTTTATCTTTTAAGTATATCCTATCGGTCCAATCCTAGATCCTTAGGTAGAAACCAATGGATGTAAACATGTATTTGAAACATGTTATGATTGATGGTTGCAAGTGGTTGCTCGTGGATGCATATACACACACACTAGGTACTAGATCGGCTCAGTCACTTTCATATTGCATATGCATATATGTGTATATATGTGGATTGAAACTTGATGTGTTGTCTATGGATGTTGGATTTGTATGAATGATTGAGCACTAAGTTATAATTAGGAATAATTGCATACATGATGGACTCATGGCACTGACATAATTCGCATTAAGGAGGTCAACTGAATCGTTAGACCGCCTGATTTTGCATTAGATAAGGACATGTACACACACTATGCATATGATCATTAAAGCATTAGACATCTTTTTAAGGACAATGGACGCTTATGATTGAATGGTTGAGTAGATGGATGTTGGATGTTAGGATACATTCTCCTTGACTTGGAGATTTCGGGGACGAAATCCTTTAAAGGAGGGAAGAGTGTAACACCCCGTATTTCCTGTGAATATTAAAGTAACGAATTAAAGAATACTTAATTTTAAAAGTAGTAATCAAGTGAAATGGGTTACGCCATTGCGTTCATCTCGGAATTCCGCTTGAGATAGAACCCGAGTTTGCGTAAAACGGATACAGTATGAAGAAGTTATTGAGGTTGGAAGTTTGTATAAATAAATAAAATAAAATAAATTTAAATTTAAAAATATTCAAACAGCCAAGGCGGAAAGAGGAAACACGGAACCGGCCACGTTTGGGGTGTCGACCCGACCCAGACATTTTGGGGTCAACATAGGTGTCGACCCCCTTTGTAGGGTTCGACCCCATCGGCCAGACCTGGGCAGTGATGATTTTTGATGTGTTGGACGGACCTGATGGCTTCTATGGTGATCTAAATGCTCTAAAACACTCTCTACACCTATAAATTAGTGCCTAAACCTAACCCTAATTCATAATAATTCCTTATGATGCCTATATGTTGTTGAACTCTCAGTTCTCTTAGACACCACCTCTAAAACTTAAATCATGAAGTTCTTCATCAACAATCACCTTTGAGGTTTAATCAACATCAAATTAGAAGATTAGTTTTGCGATAACAACAACGATTCCATTACCTTTTCTTAATCCTAGCAATGTAAGTTTAGTTACTCTTCAGATTTGAATGCCTAATTGTTATCCTGACATGTATAGAGTGAATCTAGATCTATGCTTGATTATAAGTTAATCCTTTCAGATTTGTTCCTTTCCTTTTATCAGATCTATGCCTGAGATGTTATTTTATCTACTTATTCAGATCTATCTTTTGTTGTACATCGAATCTGTAGCCTTCTCATGTCCATGTTGTTATTTTGTTAGATCTATCAGATCTATAATCTTTTTATGTTCATGATATTGTCAAGTCTATGATTCTATATGCCCATGATGTTATTTTTTATCAGTTTATTTCAGATCCATCTTTGTTATACCTCAATTCTAACAGATCTGTAATCCTCTTACGTCCATAATGTTATATTTGACAGATCTATCATTGTAACGCCTGTTTTATGCCTACTCTCATTTATGTTCCTTCTTTCTTCCCCTTTCTTGTTTTTATTTTATGAATATTAGGTTCATTCAGAACCTAGACTAAACTTGGTTATACGTGCAATTGGAATACAGGGGTATTGGGAAATAATCTATTTGGTAATAATGGAACATAATTTGTAACTTGTGATTTGGGGCATAATTGTTATTGTTGCGAACTTGGGGTAAATTGAAATATTAAATCTAGATTGGGTGTAATATGTAAATTGGAATATTAATCTAGATTGGGCATAACTATTGTTTAGGACACCAAGCATAATGTATATTGTGAATTTGGGGGCATGACTATTATTGCGAATTTGGGAAAATTAGGTGTAACCTATTTCGAGTAATAACTTGAATTTGAATTTGGGGGGCACAACTTGCAACCAGCTTTATTGGGGTATAACTTGAGAATTGGAACATGACTAGTTTTGTGAATTTGGGATGATTAGCATATAAAATCTAGATTTGGACATGTATGGTAAATATGCTAAAAGATAAACATGCCTAACCCGAGGTTAGATTGAGTTGCGGTGTAAAACTGCCCAGAACCGCCCGGCATATCCAGTAACCGCAACAACACAGATCTAATGTGAGAGGTTAGTGCATTTAGCCCAAAACCCGAGGTTAGAATGAGTTTGCGGTAGAAGTCTGCCCGAAACCGCCCGGCACATCCAGCAACCGCAAATAACAATTCTAATGTGAGAGGTTGGGGCATTAATAAATTAATTAATGCTAATAAACAGACATGCTAAGAATGGTAAGGTTAAGTAAAATTTAGAACACTTAACCGTTATAACATGTTAATTAGACAAGAAGATGGGGTTAAGTAAATTTAGAACACTTAACCGTTATAACATGTTAATTAGACAAGCAAGCGGGGTTAAGTTAACCAGTACAACATGATGAATGAGAAGGGTTAAGTTAATAAGAAACACTAAACCAATATAACATGATGAATGGGGAGGGTTAAGTTAACAGAAGAAGGCAAGACTTAACCAACTTAACACGACAAGTGGGTGGATTAAGTTAACTTGAATTGATTGATGACACTTAATCAATACAGCATGATGAACACGTGGGGTTAAGTTAATAAGAAATACTTAACCAATGTAACTTGATGAACGAATGGGGTTAAGTTAATAGGAAATACTTAACCAATATAACATGATGAATGAACGAGGTTAAGTTAATAGGAAACACTTAACCAATAAAACATGACGAGTGAGAAGGGTTAATAAGAAACACTTAACCAACATGATATGATGAGTGGGTGGGTTAAGTTAACATGAATGGACAACACTTAACCAATATGACATAATGTGTGGGAGGGTTAAGTACATATCGGGTTGGTGGGTAATATCAGTAAATATAGGCCTACAAACTTAACCATTAAGTAAACATGTTTGAATCAGTGGGTTGTTAAGTACATATCGGGTTGGTGGGTAATATTAGTAAATATAGGCCCACAAACTTAACTAGTAAGAAACCCTAGTAACGGGGACTCATTTCAGCAGCAACCCACATAGATGTATCAAGGTACCCTGAAACTAGGCAGGGTAGGGCACGATTATTGGGCTGATTATAAGCGGTCAAAATAGCAGTAGGACGTACGTTAGTGTAAGTTCCGACGGATTACGGGCGTTCATGTACTCCGTAGTGGGAAAAAGCAGGCACTGGGTACTATTAGTTATACAGTGTGCATCTTGAATCGTGTCGGATTGATATCATAAGGATTGATACACCTTATGGTGGGACTAGCACAGGGTATCTACACGCAAGAGAGGGCTGATTGACATAGACACATAGAACATTAATACAAGTAGGGAGCCGATCGATAGGGTAGTAAGGGTACATCTAACATATTCATGGCAATTAGGCAGATTGAGGTGGAATCCTCACAATAGATGTACACCTAAAGGCTACCACAATTGCGGGGATTGGGATCACATTATCATATGATCATTTTATACAGATTACTTGTTGGGACACTAGTTAAGTGGTGCAGAGATATAAAAATCAGAATAACAAGGTAGTAGCGAAGCAGAGAAAGTGTAGAAGTGCATTCAGTTTATCTTGCCTTATCATATCTTATACAAATCTTAGGTTATCTTGTTATCCATGTTATCACGGTATTGTCTTGTCTTATATTAAGTTTATTCATGTCATGATGCTTTTGCCTATTTACATGCTGAAAGTCACTGGACTTACAAGACTTATATCTGACCTAGTTTGTTTCGCCTCTTTTCTTCCGTTTTCCCCCCAGGTTCACAGGGAGGAAATATTACCTCTTAGCTCAGTTTTCTTTCCAAGCTCGAAGATAGTCGATGTATTGCTTTGGACTCTCTCTTCTACTGCTATGGCTGGTTCATGCTTTATTGGGGAATATCATTGTTATTTTTATGCTTCTTTTATACTTGGAAGTTTTTGATTCAAGACAGAAGTTCTATGTATTACTTTTAAGTATGATTGAGACAATTGTTGTAAAAGCTTGACAGAACCACATTGTTAATAAAATGACTTTATTTTCCGCTGCTTTATTTGTCTGTCTTGTAATTTATCTGCATCTTTTACCTAAAACACTCCACCAAAGTTAAGGCATTCCCTTTGTGAGTGACATTAACGGAGGTGGGGTGTTTCACTCCCCATCTCCTCCGCCTTCTCACACTTGGCTACCATTTTGGCCTTTTGTGTCGTCACCATAGCCGCCATCGAAGATACGTTGGCTTCCACTAGGCCTCTGGGAGGGGCACTCTGTCCATCGACCACCTCTCCTTCCTCGTTAAGAATGTCCACCATACTAGGTGTTACTCATATGTCAGAAAAGGTGTCAAGTTGGTCGCGTCCCTCTTCAACCTGTGTTCCCATGAATCCTGGCCCAGATTTAGTCACCTGTGGGATCATAGGGGAAGGGCCCGCAGCTGTCGTAGACTCAAGAGGAGCTGCATAGCAAAGACACAACCTTTTTGGTCCTTAAATTCGATAATCACTTCATCCTCAGGGATGCAGGGTAAAAGGAATTTACCTATGGTCAAAGATGGAATAGAAAGGATAGGAAGGGTGCTTGTGACAGTAGGTAAGGTGAATCTGGTGTCCCCCAGTGTCGGGAAGTCAGAATTGTACTCGGTTGAGAATTGGGCCAAAGTCCCGGGACTGCTCACCATTACAGACTCGGGGGGCCAGGGGCTGATATGAAATCCCCCTGCAAATGATATTGTCACAACCATGCTCTCAGTCAACACGGACTTCCCCTTCTCCTCAGCGAGCCTCGCCAACCTTTCTGTTGATGTCAAAAGTTGGTCACTAATGACGGCCAACCCCCAATCGCGTAAGCAACACACGATATAAGATAAAAAATGCAGAAAGAAATAAGAAAAAAGGGAAGAGCACACACAGAATTTTTATAGTGGTTCGACAAAGTCAGTGCCTACGTCCACTTTATATGCCATATATCTTTTTTGGATTACAAATACAATGCTTTTTTTAATTGAAGAAGAGAAAGAGAATGATGATGGAGAAGAGTAATGGTGAAAAGCTTATGGAAGCTATCTTTTTCCAAGAAAAACCCTCCCTTTCCCCTTTAGGCTTAGAGGTATTTATAGATGAAAATAATGGCTTGGGCTACTGCAATATTATCCGGCCATTTCGGGAAAGCTCGGACACGTGGCTTCCGATGATTGACCGGACTTTCGGCTGCTGATGGGTTCAAATGTTCATAAATAGTGCCCTCGGATTTTGTGGCAGACGTGGCGTCCATTGGAAGGCATATCAATAGTTGAGCTTTGTCCGGATATGGTTTGACCGTATCCATTGCCTCAAAAGTCGGGATATTCGGTGACTGTACGCGGTTTCCAAACTATTCCGAGATAATCGACCAAGGCGAGATAATCGGTTAAGGCAAGATAATAGGTCAAGGCAAGATAATCGGTCAAGGCGAGATATCTGGAAGGAAGATCTTCAGCTTGAGAGTGCGACCCTTTGAAGGAGCGGGCGTTCTTCTGTTCGTGCGGGAGATAGGTCGGCTGGTGACTTAGGCGACCTAATTATCTTGTGGTGCTTTCTGTAGCTCGGTTAGTCGCGCTTTGGACTTCGGTTCAGCCCGTTGGGACTCTTGCCAAAAAGAGGGCTAACACTTTGCCCCTCAGAATATATCTTCATCGGTAGAGGGAGGTGTGTTCTGAAACCTGAGCCGGAGCACAAACGCTCGATTTACGATGGTTATGCCAAACCATATTGAGGCCAGAAAACCGACGGTCCCGATACTGTATTAAAGCCAGAATCCGACAGTTATCAGGGATCTGTATTAAGGCCGATGCAGTAACTATCTTGTGCATAAGGATTCCTGTGAATATAAAACAAAACAGAGTTTGGGTCGAGCATTTTAGTTCACTTGGCTTAGAGGATGGCAGACATTATCCATGTTTGGCTTGGTGGCGAGTATTAACCATACTTGGCTTGGTGGCGAACGCTAATCTGGTTCGGCTTACGAAAGTGGCGGACATTAAACATACTCGGCTTGGTGGCGAACGCTAACCTGGTTCGGCTTACGAAAGTGGCGAGAATTAAACATACTCGGCTTAGTGCAAGTGTTTTTTTTTATGCTCAACTCATTTTAGGTTAGTATTTTCTACGAGTTATAAGTATTTCATGAGGAAGAGTATGCTTAAAACAGAGTCTCCCTTGTCTAAAGGGGTTTAAGTGGATGGTAAGCGTTCGTGCTAACCATGTGGTATATATAAAGAAGGGGCGGGCAATTCCCATGCCCGGCTTAGAGATCTTTAGACAATTTATGTATGCTAAAGGAAATTCATAACAAGAAAGAAATTCAAAGAGGGCCACCATCAATCCCGGAACATGTCTTAGAGCTAAGTCCTAACTCTATATACAGGTACATCGAGGTGCCTTTATTACTAAAAAGAAATGCATTAAGAGAAAAAACAAATTCTTAATTTATAATAATGCCGCGGGTGCTTGTCTCAGGGTCCCTTCCATCTCGGGGAGCTCGCGGACCAGCCTGAGGAGTTTGGGCAGAGGATTGCGGTGGTATGGCCGAGGCGCGATTCTTAACATATTCAGCGAGTTCCCCTTTTCTGATACGTCCTTCGATGAGGTCGCACAGATGTCGGCAGTCATTTGTATTATGTCCAGCTAAGTTGTGGAATATACAATGCCTGTCAGAGTCGAGTTCCATCTGGGTCGGCTCTCGTCGAGGCGGTTTCGGAGTGGGAAAGGACTCGCGCATATCGAGATAGATATCGAGCAAGGGGGAATTGAGCTTAGTGTAGCGATCATATTTGTTTTCACCCCGAGGCCGAACATGGCGCTCGTTGTTCTCTGGGGCTTTTCCATTTCCTTTATTCTGGTCGTTGCCCTCGAATGGACCTTGTTGTTTGGCTACCAGAACTTCAAGGCTCTCCATTTCCAGGCTGGCATCTTCTTGTTGGAGGAATCGCTCAGCTTCAGAATAAAAGTCATCGATGTCCTTGGGAGGATCTCGAGTTAGAGAGATGGAGAATTCCGATCGATTTTGAACTCCTGCGATGGCGGCCATAAGTACCATTGATGGCTCGGGCCGATCAACTGATGCTACGGCCGCGTTGAATCTTTCGAGGAAGGATCTTAGCATCTCTCCGGATTGTTGTTTGATGGTAGACAGGAACATGACACTTTTCGGTCGAGAGATGTGCACTCGGAATTGCTCGATGAAGCGGGTGACCAGGGTGTTCCAGCTGCTGATCGACTCTGTTGTGAGCTGCCGAAACCACATACCGGCTATATCTATGAGAAAGAGAGGGAAGCACTTAGCCATGAAACCAGTCGATGTGCCAAGTACTTCCATATGTCGCATGTATCACATGAGATGAATGGTCGGGTCAGTGCGACCGTTGTATGGCTCGATAGCCGGAAACCTGAAGTCTGGAGGATTCCGAGAATTTCTGATTTCTCTAGTGAAGGGGCTGCGATTGACATTGTCTATATCTTGCTGCGAAGAATTGCCCCGAGTGAAGCGTCGGACGATGCTTGTGAGCTAACTCCCATCTCCGAGGAGTCGTTGCCATGAACTCAATTCTGCATCCTGAGGGAGTTCTGTTCGAGAATTTGGCAAAGGCATGCTTGGAAGGGTGACCGTTGGCTGGGCTCGACCGCCGAGACTTGAGTGAAGGTGTGAGGGAATGTGAGATCCGGCGACTGGTTCTGGGGAGAATGTCCCCTCTGGAACCAGATGAGTTGTGTGTCGACCCATTCCCAGTCCCGAGGGTCCTGGCCGATCCAGCATAGCATGTGATGTTCGGAGCCCAAGATTGCCCCCGTCTGAAGCGAGGTTAGGAGGGTCTACAGTAACATTCTCTTCCGCTGTTGCGAGGGTCGGTGCAGCGGGTTGGTTGTCCTCGTTCGAAGGGAAGGCTGCACCAGCTCTTGATTGAAGGGGAAGAGTGGTTAAACCGGTCTGTGATAAGATCCCAGGTTGTAATGGGCATGGCATTGATGCTGAGAGATCCGGTGGTAGCTCGACTGATCCGACAGGTCGAGATGTTCCAAGGAGAAGAGGAATATTTGCCAGACGACCTAGATCATGATCGCCCGCCTCCTGAGATTCTGCTGCTATAACTGCGCTGGTCGGTGGAAGCGATACTCCTGGCTGTGAAGCATTGGTTGGTGGGACCAAACCAGGATGAAATAAAGGTGTAGGCCGATCAGTGGCCTGATTCTGTGCAGACCGAAGATCAGTCATCGCTCCAGCTTCGTTTGGTGGAGGAATTGATGTTGAAGCATTCAACCCCGCACCCAGTCGACTGAGAAGCTGCTCCATCGACTGTTGTTGTTGTTCGAGGAGTTTGCCCTGAGATGCCGTGCGATCTCGGAACTCGGTCATAATTTTATCCAGGTCGTCCCGGGTAAGAAATTGAGGCTGATCGTCATGAGAGGAAGCTTCGTGACTTACTTCCGCAGCATCTGTCTCGGCTGCGTTGGTGTCCGAGGGACGAGAGGATGTTGCATCTTTCTTTCGTTTGTTCGCCATGATCTGAAACAAGCAGAGGCTCGACGACCGTATCGGTGCGCTTCCCCCTTCCTGGCGTGCCAAAGTGTTGACGTCAAAAGTTGGTCACTAATGACGGCCAACCCCTAATCACGTGAGCAACACACGATATAAGATAAAAAATGCAGAAAGCAATAAGAAAAAAGGGAAGAGCATACACAGAATTTTTATAGTGGTTCGGCAAAGTCAGTGCCTACATCCACTTTATATGTCATATATCTTTTTTGGATTACAAATACAATGCTTTTTTTAATTGAAGAAGAGAAAGAGAATGATGATGGAGAAGAGTAATGGTGAAAAGCTTATGGAAGCTATCTTTTTCCAAGAAAAACCCCTCCCTTTCCCCTTTAGGCTTAGAGGTATTTATAGGTGAAAATAATGGCTTGGGCTGCTGCAATATTATCCGGCCATTTCGGGAAAGCTCGGACACGTGGCTTTCGATGATTGACCGGACTTTCGGCTGCTGATGGGTTCAAATGTTCATAAATAGTGCCCTCGGATTCTATGGCAGACGTGGCATCCATTGGAAGGCATATCAAAAGTTGAGCTTTGTCCGGATATGGTTTAACCGTATCCATTGCCTCAAAAGTCGGGATATTCAGTGACTGTAGGCGGTTTCCAAACTATTCCGAGATAATCGGCCAAGGCGAGATAATCGGTCAAGGCAAGATAATCGGTCAAGGCGAGATATCTGGAAGGAAGATCTTCAGCTTGAGAGTGCGACCCTTTGAAGGATCGGGCCTTCTTCTGTTCGTGCGGGAGATAGGTCGACTGGTGACTTAGGAAACCTTATTATCTTGTGGTGCTTTCTGTAGCTCGGTTAGTCGCGCTTTGGGCTTCGGTTCAGCCCATTGGGACTCTTGTCAAAAAGAGGGCTAACACTTTCATTCTCAGCATCCTCCTACAACAGCCTCCTTCCTTCCTCCAGTTTCTCACGTTCGTCACTGTCCAAGAAAACATCCGCAAGTTGGCGCTCATCTAGAGTACTCAAGTCCACTTGATGCAAATATGCCTCATAAGGGTCTAACCTCTCCCAAGTTCTGGCTAGCTCGCGGGGTTTGTCTTTGACCCACGAGATTCCTTGAAATCTCAAAGCACTTATATACATATTGTATATACTCTCCTCGAAGGAGGAACCAACACGGAACTCAGCATCATTCAATTGTCCCTCAGCTGCTCTATCTCCCTTAAATGTTCGGCTTTTACGCCCTCAGCCGTACTCAGCACATCCCTGTTGCTAGCTTCTGCTTCTCCTTCGCTTTTCTCATCAACTCGAGCTGCTTCCTCAAATCGGCGACTTTGGTATTCTTAGCCCGCAACTTTTTATTTTCCGCCCTCAAGGTGGCGTTGTCATTTTGGAGCTCGGTAACCCTCGCATTGTCCTTTTCCAAGATGTCACACGCTCGCGCTAGATCAGCTTTGTCCTTTTTTAGAGTTGTGGTCTCAGTAGTTAAATCAACCACGGTGGCTTTAAAAATCGAGAGTGAATAATCCGACTCCCTCTTTAGTGTATCATAAGCCTGCATCATCTCAGCTGCAGCGACAAAGCTAGCATTAAAGGGTCTGAAAATGCATAAAAGAGAACTTACAATGCGGGGAACGGGCATACCTATCTTCTTGTTCAAAGCTTTGACAGTGGTCTTCTCGGCATCAATGATCGACCTCTGATCAGCAAGCTACAGGTTCTTCTTCTTAATCAGCTTCGAAAGCCAGAAGGAATACTTGATGAGCTCATTGGTTTGATGATAAGAAACTTTCACGTGCATCCACACCTCCCCAGACTCTCTGTCAGGAGTTGGACGGAGGACAGGGACAAACTTCAGCTCGTCAAAATAATGCCAGGGGAAATGGTGTTTCAGGAATGCCCTTAGCTCCTCTATGGATAGCCCTTGAAGTTGGGGTTATGCCAAGTTTGGCACCTCTATCTCAGTCTCTCTTTCCGGCCTCGGCTGGCCAAGAGGCGCTCCCTTTTCCCTAGCAGGATGAACGGGAGCCAAAGGGACGACAGACGGGGGAGCTGTCAAAGGCAAAGATTGAGAACCACCTACATTGAGCCAGGTATCTCCCATGGACACACGAATAGGAGGAGGAAGGGGAGGTGTCGGAGACCGCCTAGATCAATCCCGGTCTCGATGACCGCTTCCTTGTTCTGGCGGAGGTGTAACACCATACAAACTGGTAGATCTTCGGAAACTCTCGAAGGAAGAACACTAGGGATGCTGGCAATCCCGCGTCCGTAACCTCGTCCACCACGTCCTCTTGCTATATCACCTGCCAATGGAACAAGCCAAAGTTAGTCAAGTCACACACATAGGAAAACATCAATGTTATGCAGTGTTATGGATGTATGCCCTAAGTGTACTCTTAACAGACCAGATTGTGGTCCGCTCGAGGGAGTTAACCCCTCTGCAGCACAAGTAAGTTCTTTCAAGCTCGTCGTATTTGGCCATGGAGTCATTACTAGATCAAGCACTTTTAAGCCATCGAACTGGCCTGTAGGTTCGAGTGAGGCGGTGGCCCCTGAATGAGTCGCAGGAGATTGCGGTATAACCAGCATTCCTTACCCCTCCCTTGACGGAGATGGGACCGGAGTGCTCGACAACCCATCGTCTCTGGCGACCTCCTCTTGACCATGGGCCTCGCCCTCGCGCACATCTCTTTGAGGCCGAGCAGTCTCCTGCAGCTCCCCTAAAGTAGGGGGCATTTTCCACTTCCGCCAAATAATAGTTGGGCCTGCCGCATCTCCCTCTTTTTGCGCACTAATAACAACCGCGGGCTTGATCACAGCCCAATTGTTAGGTAGCAACCCAGTGCGGCGAAGGCGATCCTGACTAGTCACGGTGCTCTTATCACAGAGGTTCTTTGGTATCGCCTGCAAAGCATTAAGGCGTTGCCGATATTCGTCCCCGGTAGGCGCCTTTGGATTTCCTATCATAACCCAAGTAAAACCATGAATAAAGGAAGGAATAAAAAAGTTACGGCAAGGAACGGAGCTAGAGAAACACTTACTTTCCTCGATCCATCTTCTGGAAAATTCGGGAGGGCGGCTGATGAAGAACCACTCACGGTTAAACACTGATGGCTTGGGCCACGTCCCGACAAAGAATTTGGTGGTAGATGTCGCTTCCAGAAACCGTTGAGAGGGGGAGGCAGTGCTCGTTTTCCTTAGGTGGAAAAAATATCGAATATCTTTCCCGGTGGGTTTCTTGTGCAAGAACTCATGGAAGAGAACATAAGTGCCCAGGAAGGAAGCGTAAGCATTAGGGTGTAGTTGTGATGGCGCGATACGGAAATAGAACAGCATATCCCGAATGAAGTTATTAGTGCGGGGCACACACCGGGCAAAGTAAGCCTATCGGTTCCAAGCAGTAAGACCCTCGGGATGCGCATGGGCTTTGCCTTCTCTCCCAGGGGCATGAACATTGTCCGCCGGTATGTTGAATTGCGCCACCATTTTCCTGACTGCGGTAGCATCCATAAACGATGGTACTGAATCAGTGGGGTTCTCCAAAGTCACCGCATCAGGCAGCATGTCAGAGCTACCAGAGGTGCGGGCGCATCCTCACCCATAATATCCACATTCTCGATCTCCTCAGTCACAACCGGGGAATGTAGTCGCTCAATTTGTTCCCTGTGCTCAGATGTTTCGGGCGATCTGGTCGTATGAGAAGGAGTTGATCCTTCGGTAGTCTCAAGCTCGCTTCCAGACGAGCTACCACTAGAGGTAGAGTCGGATGTGTGTGATGAGGGCTGGGAAGCCTCAGCCTCCGTGGTCTTTCCGGTCTTTGATCTTGTCTGCATCTCTAGCTATACTTTAACACATCAGTATTAGAACGGGGAGTATATTGACCTGTACCCCTCATGTTGGTGACAACTAATATGTGTGTGTAGTGCCATGCAAGGATAAGCTACATAAAGAAAGTTTGTAATAGCTCAACAGTTCAAGTCCCAGTCCGATTGTATGCTCTATCCAATGTGAAATGTCCTAAATCCTGCTCACGCAACTGCCAGCACCGGCATCGACGCTCGGTGTGAAGTTACGCGCTAAATATGCAAATCTGAAGACAGGTAGTCGGGAGGTCAAAGTCCAACAGCAGGAAATAATAAACACTCGGAGCACCAAGGTCTGAATTTCCCAAACCTTTCTAGGGTCGATATTTTGAACCTAGGGGGTTCGAAAATTCGAACCCCTAAAGTTCAAAAATTCGAACCCGGCAGGGTTCGAAATCCAAACTCGTCTAGGTTCAAAAATTCGAACCCCTAAGAGTTCGAAATTTCGAAACTGGTAGGCTCGGAAAATTGAACCCACGGGCTCGAAGATTCAAACCTACAGGGTTCGAACTTTCGAACCCATAGAGGTTCGAATTTTCGAACCGCAAGGGTTCGAAACCTCGAACCCAGCTGGGTTTGAACCTCGACGTCTCCGCCGCGGCCCTTCGAATTCCGTCCTCCTCACTCTCTTGACACCAGGCCCTACCTAGCATGAGTTCGAAATTCTCCAGTTCGAAATTCTTGGGTTCGAAGCATTCAACAGAGGCGCCCAGAGAAGGAAAAAATAGAAGGAAAAAAGTGAAAGGGGGTCTATTTATAAAAGGAAAAGTGTCCCTTCACATTCCAGTACGGGTTCGAAATTTTCGAGGCCATTGGGTTCGAAATTTCGAACCTCATGGGTTCAAAATTCCGAACCCCCCGGGGGCTCAAAATTCCGAACCCCTGGGCTCGAAATTTTGATACCCCTGAGCTCGAAATTTCGAACCTCTTGGGGTTCGAAAAATTTCCGACCCAGGTTCAAAAAAAGAAAGAGATGATGAATGATAATCATACCTCCGTATTTGAAACGCCATTCCACACTCTCTCGTATACGTACTCAATGCATGTGCATACCAACTCCCGTGCATCCACGGAGGTGACACACTATGGACACTTAGCGATTTGAACACGGCGCATTCTCTAACGATGGCTCATCCGCCCCACCAGGGAGAATGAGCCCCACAGCTAACGCTTATTTGCCTTTTGAATTACAGGAAGAATTAACAGCTTAGCTACTATCTCAACCAACACAAAGCACATCATATCAAAGACAAGACATACTTTGGGGGGCAAATGTTAACTGGATTTTTGGTCCGGTTCCCAAAAGTGCATCAGACACGCTCAACTCAATGAATCTCGTGAAGCTGAGGCCGAAAAGGGACGCTTAGGAATGAAGGAAACAGGACGAAGAGAAGACTACACCGCTCGTAACCTCACAGCATCTAGAAAACATCCCTGAACCAAGGCCTTGGACCTCGATGGAGTCACAAGCCTTAAGCGCCAGATCCTGAGATCCTCGCGCCCCTCAGAAGAACTTCGCACTGGGTAGGGCGCGAAATTCGCACCCATGCACGAGTTCGAAATTCAGGTGTATGCAGGTGGCGGGTGCGAAATTCTGCTAGTGGTCCCCTATTCCTTCCTACTCCTACCTAATCCTACCTAACCCTTCTCCTATAAATAGCCCATGGCCTCATACTTCAAAGGGGTTGGATTTTCCTCATTTGACACCTTCCTAGAGCTTCATAAGCCCCATTAATGGCATCTCCTATTTGAGGAAGAAGGAGAATTAAATATTCTTTTTCCAAATACCTAGCAATATGGCGTTATGAAAGTAAATGTAATGAGTGTGGCTCTACCTTGTAATTCTTGAGTGACTAATAAAATTCCATTCCAAAGTGGATGTAGGCCTAATCTGCGGCCGAACCACTATAAATAATTATGTCATTTACCGATTTCTTCTACTAAGTCTTGCGACCGAATTAACTATTCCTAGTAATAAGAATCTTTGGTGTTTACGACATTTTTTGTCGTCAACACTAACACATGGGATCCACCTTTCTTCCATACAAAGTATATTGTATACTTCCCACCCAAATTACCTAAGGGTCTCAGATTTCCATATTCGTTCCTTTTAGTGTACAAAACAGATATTCCAAATCTCACCATATTATGCTCTTTCTATTTAGTAGGTTCCTCTATGGATTTAGATACATATATAATAGATATGTATTTTTTTAAAATAAATATACGTTCACTCATTATCTATACAGGAATCCTAAACCTAAGCTCTGATACCATATGTAACAACCGAAATCCCGATGGCCAAAAAAAATTAAAATTCTAATCAATCGAAACTCATGTTGGGTTTTTTTTGGTATCCTGCAGAAAAGACTAGATATAAAAATATATCATAGCTCAGAAAACATCTCACAACGGAAAGGATAAAATATAATATAATCAAAATATGGCCTTACCCAGATAATAATACTGCCTAACTAGTAGCCAAAGCTATCATATCTCTTCCACAAATCTAACATGCGAGTATGTTTTGAGGAGGGGGCCAAAACACAAGTTCTGGTGACGGGATTTAAACTACACATTTTGGATAACCCTACATATACAGTTCAGTTACATTTTCTTATTTATTAGTCTACTTGAGTTAACATCACTCAAGGCTTACACACGTTATACCCATCTGCTTCCTAGTGGATTAACCTAATACGGTATATATGTAGCTACCCCCAATATTAAGGTACACCCCATGGTACCCCACTCGCACGGTCTCCACCGTAATGCCATAGAAATATACGCAGTCCCTCATCCTACGCCGGAGTGACATACGGATCTCTATATAACAGCGCTACGTTTCGCATAGATCTACCATTTCCATGCTACGTAAGTGTACGAACTGCCACCTTCGATTGAATTAGATTCCATTAAAGAGTAATGCCTTAGAGTCTACGATACACCACCGGAGTGGACATGCATGCACCTAGACTTTCTCACGTACCTAACATTAATCGTACACAATGTCGTAACCTTTATGATACACCATCCGGAAGTGGTATGCATGTATGCGCACCTATCTACTGTGCACCGAGTCCCGTAACAGGGTTGTATCATAAACATGGAACTCGGTCAGGAGCTTTTCAGATATCTGTAGAGATGCTAAGGTCTGCATTTTCAGTGGCTATCGTCCCACCCGACCCCTCCCTCAACTAGTGAAAGACAAACAGAATTGAGAGATAGTGACCTGGCCCTAGAGAAAACAACAAACAATAAATCTTAATTGGCATGTCCCTCACACATAGCCTTGATAGCAAAGGGTCTATGGTCTTTTGGTTAATCTCTCCATCTTTCTGCATCACGTATCACATTGACTGTCGATGGTAGATACCTGACAGATGGTTAGACTCGCCAGTAACAAAATGGTCGTAATCCAACCTCGTCACAAGAAAACTTGGATCGGCGAATCACCAATGCCACCCTACAGTCTTTTGATTGCCCACTATTGTGGCAATCAAGGTAAACTCACCGGGTAGAAACGTACAGACCTAACCTCTTTAAGCACAGTCGAACGCTGTCACAGCACAGAGGACTACCAGGAGTACCCTCCACGTTCCAAGAAGTCGCGTGCTTCCCTTTCTAGTCATTCGGAGCCAACAAAATGTCAGCAGAACAATAGGCAGAACATACAAAATAATCAGATGGACGTGAGCTCCCCTCACGTCTCATGACACCGCGATGATCTACCCTGTTGGGTTATTCACCTTCAGACGTACGGGCTGGCCCAAGCGCTTCAGGTTGATGTGTTATTAGTCCTTATGTCTAAACATTTAAATACGCGCTTGCTGTACCTCGTCAGATTTCCAGTTAACTTGGTTATTTCCATTCACATTAACTTCTTATTCAAGTTACCAAGTTCCTCTTGCTTATTAATTTCAGTTATAACTTTAACTTTATTAATAAGCCCATAACATGTTATTCTCTAGATTGTAATCCAAGATCTGTAATCTACAATCTCTCTATATTATTTATTGTTTGATTCCATAGTTACAATAACATGTTCTACTTAATATGTAACTAAGTATACTTCATCTCAATTCATATGTTTTCTATTTAATATGTCACTTATTATTTATGATTAAATATAACTTATTTCATCACATATATTCACCTCGTTCTTTCTTATTTAATAATAATTTCATCTTACACTGTCACTACAACTTGTCGTTGTTTACTTATTAACTTAGTTCTCTTAATTAAGGTTTACTAATAAATTTTTAACATGTTATTCTTATCAGTGGATTTTAGATTCTCAAGTTAACAGATAATGTAATGACCCAGAATTTTGGGCCGAATTTAAAAATTTTATTTCAATTATTTTAATGGGTTTTTAATATTTGAAATAATTTATTTTATATAATAACGACTATATATTTATTTTAATCAAAGTTAAAATGAATAAATTTTATTTAAATTATAAAAGGAGTTAGAAATAGCGCGGTAGTTTTAAAATTTGAATTTTAACTTTGACTGATTGTACATGATGCAAAATAAATCGGATTTTAGCGAAACCAAAAATATTAGAATCTATTTAAAAATATCTTTCCAACGAATCCAAAAAATTGAAATTTCATAGCGGGAATCAAAAGTTATGTCCAATTCAAAATCTCAAAAAAAAAACGCTATGGAATTTATATATATAATATATAGGACCCAAAACGCTACTTTTTACATACGAATGAATTGGGACTCAAAACCACTTCCATTGAGTTTAATATGATGTTTCTGCATTGAAAAAGTATAAACACTTATATATTTCGAGTTTCGGAAATTATTCATATTTATTTGTATTTTCAATATTAAATATATACGCCTTAAAAATGGGAATTTTGCAAACGACCTCCGAATTCGACGAAACTACTTTCTATGGATTCGGAATATTAAATTATTGTTAGATTCCAAATTTCATAAATTTTGAAGCTAGTATGTGGTCGTAATAAATTTTACAGTGAAAAACGGTCAATTTTCAGAATTTAAAAATTCGCTATTTATTCAGACGGACTCGGAATTCATCGAAACTAGTTTCTATGGATTCGTAATGTCAAGAAATAATCATGTTTCAATTTTCATAAAAAATGGAATTTGCAGGTGTTAACACGGATTTTTAAACTAAGAAAACAGACAAAATTTGAAGAAGATAAAATACATAAGAGGTTAAAATAAGGGTAGTGAGCCTAATTTAATTATTAACTCATATAAAATATCATAAGTGCTGTCATTAGCTGAACCCTAAGACAAAATATAACCACTTTCTTCTTCCTCTATTCCATGGCGGCTCTCCCCTCTAAAATTTATTTTGCAAATTAGCCCCTGAAAACAATATAATTTAAATCTCTCAATCAAAACAAAATTAGACCAAACGCTTTTTGGGTTTTGTTCATCTTCTTATCCTCTATCTACCAAGAAAAATTTAAGACTTATCGTCGCACGGATTCGCCGTAAACTAGCCTAAAAGACAGAAAGCTGATTTCAGTTATATGTTCGCTGCGGGCCCCACGAAGAGAGATAGGTCGAGCGACTTCAGGAAGTGGTAGAGGGGAAGCATACGGTTCTTTTGGCTTGGTGGCATGGTCTCAGGTGGTCGGATTTGGCCGGAATGTCAATTTTACTGGAGGGGTGCTGAAAACAGGACAGTCGCAAAGATGATCAATTTCCCGTCGATCCGTGCATTTTCAGGCGAAGTGAGCCAAACAGAAGTTGTTCGGGAGGTCGTGATCTAGCTACTGACAAAAATTGGTGGCATTTGGAGTACCGTGGCGGCCGCAACACTGAGATGAACGGAAACTGCACTTTTCTGTTCAACTGCAGATCGTAGCTCCACGTGGCGAACTGGAGCGGGGGACCACCAGGCGTGGAAAGAGGGGGAGAAGCCGGAGAGAATGGCACTGGTTTCGTGCAATTCCGACTTACGGTTTGGCCGTGGCGAGCATTTTAAGTTCAGGGTGCTGTTTGAAAAAAAAGATTATGGGTTTAAACGCGAAACATTTATTTAATTTTATATTCAATGTTCGTAATGCTATATCTTTTACATACGAGATCGAAATTTGATGATTTAAGGTCTGCTGTGATCGTGGCGACAAGAGCTTCACGTGGACACAAAATTTGTCCAATTTGGAGGAAGTTGAAATTTTGGGTAATTTTTACAAATTTAAATATTATTTAAATCGATTTGTTAACTTCGCAAGTGCAAAAATTTTTGTCACGTTATCGAAATTGCATGAAACTGAATCCCTTGAGATCGTTATGTCAAGAGCTTCGAGCGAGCAGTAATTTTGTCCAATTCTGAGCAAGTTGAAAATTTGGGTAATGTTCATAATTTAAATTAATTATTTAATTATTACAAACTTCGAAAATTCATAACTTTGTGATACGAAATCGAAATCGCGCGAAATAGGATTTGCTGCGATCAGCGAGTCGAGAGCTTCGCAACGACACAAACTACGCCTAATTTGGAGCATTCTGGATCTTGGGCCAAAATTGGGCCCGAACCGTCATTTAAAGCCGGCAAAGGTGAGAACTCTTTTGCTCATTCAATTTTCGAATAATTATTTATTTTTATAATTAAATGTAAATAAATTATTGGTGATGGAAGTAATTGTTTGTTGAACGGATTGTGGATTTGGATGTCATGTCATGTTATGTTCGAAATTGAAAATATTCAACAGGTTAAACTAATGATTTATTATTTAAGATAATTTAAAATGTTGTTACACTGCCATTGACAAGTTACCTGACTTGTTGATGTTGATTGGGACGATTATTTTACACCTCGCCCAAGTGCACAAAATTATGTGTTGGCTGAAACCCCACACGGGTCTTGGGTTGATATTTGACTACACATCACCCTTGTGTTTAGTGTAAATTGCATTTTGGCTGTTATGTGAATGGTTGGCATTATTATGGAACAAGTGCAATGTTTGAAATCCGTGTAATTAAATTACATGGAAATTGTGTGAGTCTCATTCCAATTTTGAGTTAAAGAATATTATAATCCAATATTCAATTAAAAGAACCAAAGGATGGTTTCCATGTTTTCAAATGGGAAGGTATGTATTGTCAAAGTTACAATAAAAAGAGTGAATTGGAAAGATAACATTTTTTTATTAGTAAAAAGTTACAATAAAAGATTAGAATTAAAAGATACCCTTTTTAATTGTCAATATGTTAAATTAAGAATTAAGAAGATTTGTTTCAAAACTGAACATCTTGAAAAGATTAATATTATTGTTATCAATTTTGAATTAATGAATATTTTAATTTATACTCAATTAATAGAATTAATTGGCTTTGATTTAAAAAGATTATATATTTATTGTTTAAAAGTTATAATAAAGGAGATTCAATTAAAAAGATTATATATTTACTGTCCACATTTTAAGATAAGAAAGTTTGATTTTGAAATTTGAACATTTTGGAAAGATTACATTTATTTGTCATTATGTGGCAATAAATAGATTTGATTTCAAAATAAGACATTTTAGGAAGATTATTATTAATTGTTATAACAATATGGAAAGTTCAAATATTTATAAAGATTTGAAAGGTAAGTGAAGATATTTGCAATCACGACATTTTAGAATTAAAGAATATTTAAAATTAAGATTCTTTAATGGAAAGGATATTTTCAAAGAGTACGTTTTAGAAAAGTTAATTATAATTATAAAATTATAATTATAAAATTATAATTGTACTTGGACACGAGGTTAGGTCACATTTGTGGTGGAAGTCTGCCCGGAACCGCCCGGCTTATCCAGCAGCCACAAATGTTGGGCCTAATGTGAAAGGTCCAAGTACGCAAATACGAATTGGGCCATGACACGAGGTTAAGCCCAACTTGTGGGATAAGTCTGCCCGGAATCAACCGGCATATCCAGCATCCACAAGTCGTAGGCTTAATGTGGGAGATCTGGCCCAGTGTAAAATATAAATGAATAAGATAATGGATTGAGCTATTTAATCTGTTTTAAATAGCAACACCATTTTAACCCGAACATGTTTATCGATTTATTTTATACATTTTATAATGCATGTTTTAAAGAGCAAATTCCAAAATAAATATTTTGGAAATAATATTATTTTAATATGATAATAGATAGAATATTCAATTTGGATTTAAAATTGAAATAAAAGTTGGAATCGTTTTATAAATGAATTTATAAACATTTTAGAATAAAGTTTGAAAGGAAAATATTACATTTTTCAATGTAATAAAGTTGAAATGAAAATATTACATTTTTCAATGTAATAAAGACTGAATTGAAAATAAAGTTGAAATGAAAATATTACATTTTTCAATGTAATAAAGACTGAATTGAAAATAAAGTTGAAATGAAAATATTACATTTTTCAATGTAATAAAGACTGAATTGAAAATAAAGTTTGAAATGAAAACATTACATTTCCAATGTAATAAAGATTGAAATGAAAATATTACATTTTTCAATGTAATAAAGGTTGAACTAAGAAGATTACATTAAAAAGATTTCATTTTTATTTAAGATTGATTACATAAAAGAATACTTTTTTTTTTGTTAATTTGTTTCAAAAGAATGAAAAAGATTCATATTAATGTAGATATACATTTCAATGTAAAAGAATGAGTGATTTATTTATTTTATTAAATTAATTAAAATAAATAAAAGGATTAAAGTGGTTTTAATAAAACCAAGATTTTCCAGTACATACATTGGAATGGATTTAAATGGAAATAATCTTCGGATTATTTCAGTATTGGATTTTGTGATTATATGGATATTATTGTGGGAATTTAGAAGATATTAATATCGTTATTCCCAATTTGATATACGTTAATTTTCATAATTTGATATTGAACATAAATCGATATAATTTCTATTCAAAGCATGATATTTAATGTCAGATTAAAATTTGGGTTTGTCGTGAATAGTGTCTTAAATAACACTATTCTTAAACCCATTTAGGAAAGAATAAATCTTTTAATTAAGATTTCCAATTATTAAACATAATTGAAATTAAGTGAAACTGACTTTTGGGTTGATTGCGAACAATGTTTTTAAATGACATTAGTTCTTTAAACCCGATTGACAGTGAAATTTAGATTGGTAATTCATAAATCTTTTAACTAAGATTTAGTGAAATATTCTAAAGAGAAGTTTCAATTTAACATATTAAATTGAAATACGATTTTGGGTTTATTGTGAACGATGTTTTTAAGCAACATTTGTTCTTTAACCCAGTTAAAGGAAAGATTATTTCTTGAAAGTTAAATAATCATTAAATAACGATTCTTGAAGATTAAAACTAAATATGGTTTTAATGAATCTTTAATTGGATTGAATGAGGAAAAAAGTAATTAAATTTACTTAATTCAAGAAATGAATGATAATGGAGTACCACTAGTTTTACTCCAAGCGGTAGTTAAATCTTTAATTAGATTTGATCGATAAAACGGTAATTATGTTTACCGTAACACATTGGGTGTTAGATATGGAGTACCACCAGTATACTCCATGGGTTGTGTAGGTTGGGAATGGGATATTAATTAATGATTACTTCGGTAAGGCGTTAATCCCGACTAGTTGAATAAACCTTAATTTGGTTTAAATTAAAATCAAAGAATACTCTTGATTGGAATGAGGCGTTGGTTGTGTTTTAAAGCACATGATTTTAAATTACGCAAATTATTCAGAAAGACCGGGTTTAACCCATTTTGAATAATTCATACAACGATTGAAGATCGATGATGAAGACGGTTATTGAAGACCGGGAAATTTCCATATCGAATGGATGATTATTGATATCTTGATTGGACCGTACACCCAAAATGAGGGGAAAATTGGTGATTATTCGGACGTATTTGGAGATCTACCGGGTATGGTTTCGTTCAGACCCAGAACGGACTGATAAATGGATTGTGTGTCTGACATTGTATTCCTTTATATTGTATTCGTTGATCTCTATTTAATATATAGCTGTTTGGTGGCGGAGAATTTATTCTCTTGCATAACACCCTGTTATATATCGATAGATGAATCAATGATATGGTATGGTCTGATAATGTGGCATGCCAAGATGAAAATGATCAAGGCTTTTGTTGAAAAGCAAGGCCTTGTGGGATGATCAAAGTATAGCCTATTACGGCATAACTTTGTGTATATCGTGACTTCGCGAGCCTCACACCCCAGTATGAGTCAAAAACGGGATTAGGACTGCAGGGAGTGCACACGTTTCTTTCTAGCTAGGAGTAGTGTCAGTGCTTAAACTGGCTAACATTTTACTTATGTGGATGATGGATTTTGAGGCGCCTCGGATTTTTATAGGCCGTTAGTGGTCATACTATAGGTCCAAAGGGACCGGGAAGCGTGTGTTCAGGCATAACCAATCCACTGCCGATAGGCGGGGACCGGCCCTGAAGATCCAAGGGTTGCCCGTAGGTGTGATCCTGAGGAATTTGCTAGAGTGTCTCGAATCGGAGAGGAGCTTGCCCCTAGCCTCGACTCATGATGGAAATCCAATTTCCAATACGACCTTGCGGTTTTGAATGTAGAACTAGTATGGAGACATGATATATGGTACCCATGCCGTCTATGATTGATATATTATGATTGAAATGGTTTTTAAAAACATATACTCACTAATATCTAATCCGTTTTATCGTATCAAGCATCTCTTGACCATTATAAGGTAAAACCCTATCCTCCGGTTTGCGTTGCATTGTGTGATGGGACTTGGGTCTTATAATGGTTTCATTTTTCTAAAAAGCATTGCGTTTTTAACGATTTACCTTAGTTTATGCACTGGCAATCCAATGGAGTAAACCCGTTCCGCATTAGCGGCGTGGCCCTGTGATTAGCCTTATTATTAGATAAGTTAAGTTAAGATTTCTCATACCAGTCCCTTGACTGACCTGTAGTTTGTTTCACTGGCAAACTTGGGTGCCCATATTTTCCACACGGGCAGTCGAGTAGCTTTTTGCAGATATATTTACAGGATCCTGATTTATAGCTGAAGCGGTATTCGGAAAGCTCTGTATCCGTGTATTCCTTTCAGTTGTATATTTGTGTTATTTTTCCGCTGTTATTTTAATGTAATTTAATCTCTGATATTATTGTATTTCTATTATGTAATAAGTATTCATACTCTGTTATATTCTTGTACTCTGATGTAATTGTTGTAATCAGCAATAAAAATGTTCTTCAGTTTGTATTCTGATGTGTGTTGTTCTCAAGGCAATCCAGGCTTTCCTTTATTGGGAAGTTTGGGTCGTCACATTTGGTATCATAGCTTTGGTTTACAGAGCTCGAGTGTAACAACCTGGAATTTTAGGGCCAATTTAAAATTTTATTTTAAGGAAATTATGATAGAAAATGCGTCAGAATTTAAAAATTCCATTTCTAAATTAAATTTATTATTAAAAAAATAAAAAAAAATAAAAAAAAAAAAAGAAGAAGAAGAAAAGAGTATGAAATAATAAGGATATAATTTTGCCAATAATGTAATAAGGTTACATGATATTAAAATGTAATACAAATGTAAAGGTATTAAAAACAATGCATATAAATTACCTAATAATAATATGGAAAGGAACATTAGTATTTGGTTCAGAAGAAGGGTATGGAATGTAGGAATTAACATTTATTTCAAACGCAGAATACAAAGAGATGGTTATGGTCATTTATTTGCGCTAGAATATAAAATTGTTAAAATTAATACATATAGAATGATAAGAAATAAATATGGGTAATAAGTGCATTAATTCTCAAACATACATACTTTATTCATCCAAAGCATGTGTAACAAATGCTAGTTATTGGCACTAAATAGGTAAAGGTTTAGGTTAGGTTGGAATTTGAAATGTCCTCCATTTATTACTATTACATATAATAAATGGAATATTAACAATTACAACCATGTAGTTTTGAGGGAAGTAAATGTACTAATAAATTAGTATGGAATTAGTGTGTTTAGTTTTATATAATTTTATTCTTTCCTTGTTCGTGCTCCTTTGTATTTATGCCTAACATTCTGGCTTTCGATTTCATTACTTGTATTTGACAAATTTGAGTATTTTAAATTTTGCTGTCTTACTTAACATATTTATCTATTTCAACTCAAATCTATTTGCGTTGTAAACCATTGTATTTACCGGTTTTATATTAGAAATATCTTATTTTGAACATAGTATTCACTTTGGAATTAAAATTACTTTTGTAAATTTATTTTTCTAATGTAATGTTCTAGCGTAATTTACATCATTAACAAATTTGAATATTCAATATTAGAATTCTTTAATGATAAGAATATTTCTTAAATATAATACTTTCCCTAGTTATTCAAACTATAAGGTTCATTAATGTGGAAAGTTGCAGCAAGTTTTCAATGCGTTTTCCATTCCTTATTGCAAGCGCATGCATCCATGCTATATATTTGGTGTCATTTTATGAACAAAAATAAATAGAATTTCTTTTATTTATTTATTTTTCTTTTTGCAATTAAATTTAATGTAATAAATGGTAATATGTGATTATAGCTAAAGCAAATGTGAACGTGATTTGAAATTCAAAAGGTTACAATCAATTTGAACATAATAAATGTTTTCAACTTTAAAATAAAAGGAAATTTAATTGAGAACAATTAAACATACAAGGGGGTAAAGGGAAAATTCATCTCCACTATAGAATATCCTAAACTCCTCCCATAACCTAACACAAACTCTCATTCACCTCCTCCTTCTTATCAATGGCCACGACTGCTCTTCCTCTTTTTTTTTTTTTTTCCACGAAATGAAATTAGAAACTCATATAGGAAAGATCGAAGAGATTTTTATGAGCTTCAAGATCATTCGGATGTGATCATATTTCGTGAACTGTGGAGGGTGAATTCGAAGCTCAAAACGGCGGAGTTCGTCGCCATTTTCAAGCGCAAGAAACCCCCTCACCTCCTCTCCAGCGTGCCATTTTCTAATTGCCTTCAAGCTTCATCGATTTGGAGAAAATAGAAACCCCAGATCTGAAATCGTCTTGAATTGGAACACCGAACCTGAATCACCTCCTCTGACCAAACACAGTGAGAGTTTCAAACCGCAATTTTTTTTTTTATTGAATAAATTGTTGAGTGTTTATGTGGATAATAATTGGGCATCATAATTATATGCTATGCTATGACGATGAAATTGTCACCATTATTTTTGTGATGCTATAACGATAAAATTTGACACCGTTTAATTTGCGATGTTATGACATGATAAAAATTGTCACCATAAATTGTTTGATGTTATGACATGATAAAATTTGACACCGTTTAATTTGCGATGTTATGACATGATAAAAATTGTCACCATAAATTGTTTGATGTTATGACATGATAAAATTTGACACCGTTTAATTTGCGATGTTATGACATGATAAAAATTGTCACCATAAATTGTTGGATGTTATGCCACAAGGAATTGATACCATATATTGTCCGATGCTATGACATGTAAAATTTGACGTCGTATGTAGCGTAGTGTTGACAGTAAGTTTTGGGAACAAATTGGCAATATAATTTGATTGACATTTTTTTTTTTTTTTGTCAATGTTTATATAAGAAAATAAACACCGTATGTTGATTGACATTTTTGTCAATATTTTGAAATAGAATTTGTCTCCATTTGAGATAAGTATATTTTTGTTCATTTACAAAATAGAATTGGCCGCTATATGTAATGAACTAATATTTTGTTCATTATCAAAATAAGAAAACATCGTATGTAAGTGAATATTTTGTTCATTATCAAAATAAAGAGCACCGTATGTTGAATGAACAAATTTGTGTTATTATAAAATTTGCATTGCATAAAATAGTATTTTGTCATGATAGAAAAATAGAAATTTGCTTTGCATAAAATAGTATTTTGTCATGTTAGAAAGAATAGAAAATGCATTGTATGTATATCATCGTTTTTTGTCAAGTTAAAAGCATAAAATGCATTATATGTAAAATAAGTAAATAATGCATTGTATGTAAAATAATGCATTGTATGTATGCATATTATTTTATCAAAGTTAGAAAATAATGCATTGTATGTAAAATAATGCATTGTATGTATGCATATTATTTTATCAAAGTTAGAAAATAATGCATTGTATGTAAAATAATGCATTGTATGTATGCATATTATTTTGTCAAAGTTAGAAAATAATGCATTGTATGTAAAATATAAAAAGAATAAAGCATTGTATGTTAATGGATATATTTTGTTCATTATATAAAAAGGAGAAAGCATCGTATGTTAATGAATATATTTTGTTTATTATAAAAGTTAAAAATAAGAAAGCACCGTATGTTGAATGAATATTTTTTTTTTGTTCATTATAAAAGTAAGAAAAGCACTGTATGTGAATGACTATATTTTTGTTCACTATAAAATAGAATATGGCATTATATGAAATGAACAATATTTGTCATAAATAAGAAATATTTGCACTGTATGAAAATAGCATATTTGTTAATATTAATATAGAAAATTTGCATTGCATGAAAATAGTGATTTTGTCAATTTAGAAAAAAAAATCAAATGCATTGTATGTATAGTATTTTTGTCAATTTAGAAAAGTACTAAATGCATTGTATGTATAGCATTTTTGTCAAGTTAGAAAAATATCAAATGCATTGTATGTAAATAGTATTTTGTCGAGTTAGAAAAGTATCAAATGCATTGTATGTAAATAATATTTTGTCATGTTAGAAAATATTAAATGCATTGCATGTGAAAATAGTGTTTTTGTAATGTTAATAAATAGAAAAAGGCACCGTATGTAATATTAACATTATCTTTAATGTTAATAAATAGAAAAAGCACCGTATGTAATATTAACATTATCTTTAATGTTAATAAATAGAAAAAGGCACCGTATGTAATATTAACATTATCTTTAATGTTAATAAATAGAAAAAGCACCGTATGTAATATTAACATTATCTTTAATGTTAATAAATAGAAAAAGCATCGTATGTCAAGAAGGATAGTTTAATCATAGGATTCATATACATTTATTTTCAATGTTATTAAAAAGAAAATGAAGTGTATGTAAATTTGACATCATTTACAATGTTATTTTACAAGAGGATTCACCGTATGATTGATTAACATATTTTTAATGTTAATATAAAAATATCTACACCATATGGTATTAACATCATCTTTAAATGTTGAAAATAAGATAAACTTTCATCGTAGGAAAATTTCATTTTTTTAACGTAATAAAAAGAGAAATCCACCGAATGCTATTTACATTATTTTATAAGTATAATATAATTGAAATTCATAGCATGATGTAATTAACATTGCCAATGTTAATGTAATAAAGGTAATTTCACCGTAGGATGTAATTAATATTTTTTTAAATGTTAATATAAAAAGAAATTTATGCCGTAGGATAAGATGTTCATTATTTTATAATGTATATAAAAGAGAAAAATGCATCGTAGGAAAAGTACATTATTATTATTTTTATGTTAAATAGAAAGGTAATCTACATCGTAAGAGGAAGTGTACATTATTTATAATGTGAATAGAAAGGGAATTCCATCGTAAAATAAAATTTCATTTTAATGTAATTGATATTGAAAATGCATTTAAAAAGAGAATTAACTGTAGGATGAGTTACATTATTTTATAATGTGAATTAAAAGAAGAATTGCACCGTAGGATGAGAATAACCTTATTTTTAATTTAAATATTAAAAAGAGTTTAATGATAGGATTAATATACATTATTTTTAATGTAGATAATAAAAGAAAGTTTAATCAGAGGATAAGTTACATTATTTATAATGAAAATGAAAGAGAATTGACCGTAGGATTGAATTATATTATTTTAATTAAAAGGTAATTTAACATAGGATGAGTTACATTATCTTAATGTAAATTAAATGTAATTTACATCGTAGGAAGTTAACTTTTATGTTAAATGATTAACATTAAAGAAGGATTACAACGTAGAATGAGTTAACATTATTTTTGTTGACAATATATAAGAATGCGACATGTAAATGCAAGTTTACATTTTATTCATTGTAAATAAGTAATAATGTGACATGTAATTGCAAGTTTGCATTTTATTAAATGTAAAGAAAACAAGAATGCGATATGTAATGAAAGTTTACATTTTAATTAATGTAAATAAAAATATGATTTTGAGAATTCGTCGTTAAATAAGAAGTTTGACTATTTTAAATAATTAAAATAGAATGAATTGTTAATAAAAATAATTATTAACAAATAAGGAGGATTTTCAAAAATATATATATGTATATATATACGAGGATTGTTTGGGAAGTCCGAGATATTCTCATCCCAAATTAATCCAGCGGCGTTAAAGATCGAAGTAAGAAGACGAAGCATGAAGACCGTAAACCTTCCCTCGAATGGACAGCAATCGAGACCCTGAATTGACTTGCTACCAATTCATGGGTCAAGGTCATTGCCCAGACGTACGTGTTGGTTTCACGGATTTGACTTTCGTTCAGACCCAGAGCATAAGTTTAAATGGATGGTGTGTCTGACATCGTACTTCGTTATATATCATATTGTTGATTTTCTGTTAATATATAAATATTGGTGGTGGAGAATTTATTCTCTACTTAACACCCATTTATGTATTGATGGAGAAGCAATGGTACGGTATGGAGTGACAGTGTGACACACTAAGATGCAATGATCAAGGTTTATTGTTGAAAAGCAGAACCTTGTGGAGACGATCAAAGCATGGCCTGTTTAGGCGTAGCTTTGTGTAACGGGACTTCGCGAGCCTCACACCCCGGTTGAGTCAAAAACGGGCGAAGGGAACGCAGGGAAAGCAGCACGTTTCTTTCTAGCTAGAAGTAGTGTCAGGGACCTCCCAGCGCTGATACTTTACTTATGTGGATGATGGAATGTGGCGCGCCTCGGATAGGTCCTATAGGACCGGGAAACGTGTGCTTAGGAATTGCCAATCCTCTAAGCTGTATGTGAGGACCGGCCCTGCAGGATCCAAGGGTTAACTGCGGGGAATCCTGAGGCACTAGCTAGAGTGTCTCGAATCGGTAAGGAGCTCCGCTCTAGCCTTGACTCATGATGGAAACCAAAATCCAAATACGAACCGACGAATTTGATTGTATTACTAGTACGGAGGCATAGTATATGGTACCTATGCTTCCTAAGATTAATACATTTACTTTGAAATGCTTTCATATACACTAATAATAATATTAGATGCGTATTTGCCGTATTTAGCATGTTTAATCACCATAAGGTAAAACCCTATCCTCTGGTGTGCGTTGCATTGTGTGATGGGACTTGGGTCTTATGGTGATTCCATTTTTCCAAAAAGCATTGCGTTGTTTACGATGTTATGACACTTTAAATTATGCACTGCAATCCATTAGAGTAAACCCGTTCCGCGTTAGCGGCGTGGTCTTTGGATTTGCCTTATATCTACTAGTATTTTACTTAAGAATTCTCACACCAGTCCCACGACTGACCCATAGTTTGTTTCACCTTTTTGCAAACTTGGGTGCCCTCTTTTCCACACGGGCAGCCAAGTAGACAGGTTCATTCTTTGCTTGGAGTCTTTTCTTTGGAGCTGCTTATTCTATCTTTTAGATTTGCTTTTGTGGAGAGGTGATGACTTGGAGCTTGAAGACATTTATCTTTTGTTTTCTATGGCATCTTTTCTTTTCTTTTTAGTCATCAAATTTATTTCTTTTCTGCAACTTGTTGTAATAGCTTAGTTTCGGCGACTGTGGATTTTCTGTGATTGATGACATTATATTTTTCCGCTGCTATAATGTTATTACTCTATGAATTTCCTTTGCTATATTGTATCTGTGTTCTGTTTTATTGTATTTATGTTGTATTCCAAAAATGATCACTCCTACTTTCACCCGTGGAAGTTTGGGGTCGTCACATCGAGAACATGACACATTAGAACCGAACGAAAGAATTCATCAGAGATAGGATTAGTAATATCCAATAAGAATGACTCGTTAGAGATGGGATCAGTAGCATCCTAGAACGAGTGTGAAGAGTATTATTTTCTTTAAAATAAAAATGAAAACAAATTTAGTTTAGAAAATTTTATCTTAATATGCGTAATTGAGTATATTATTATATTTTAATTTGGACAATCGCGTATATAAAGATTTCGAATATACGAGTAATTAACGGATATTCGAAGTTTTAATATACTGCGTAGATATCGAATCACACTCTAGTCGCCCAGGGATAATTCTGATGATTGATGCATCATCATTAGAGTTTATGTTCGAGTTTCGAAAGTGGTATATCTATATATTTCCATTGACTGGTGTGAGAACCAAAACTAGATAGGGTCTATTGTTGTGATTTGTAGTAAAAACATGATTTTTGATTATATATAAAAATTACATATGTTTGAAAAGTTAATCACCTAATTGATTGCTGGTTGTGATGTTTGATAATTAGTTTAAATAATAAAATATCGGAATGATAATTAAGTTAACCACTATATAATAGAATGATAAATTTAGTTAAATCAAATTTAATATTGAACTGAATTGGAAATCGATTAGAATTGAAAGTTGAGTTGGTGAATTAAACGACTTTTAGCTTCGTTCCTTTTCGAGGACGAAAAGATTTTAAGTGGGGGAGATTGTAACGACCCGGAATTTTGGGCCGAATTTAAAAATTTTATTTTAATTATTTTAATGGGTTTTTAATATTTGAAATAATTTATTTTATATAATAACGACTATAAATTTATTTTAATCGAAGTGAAAACGAATAAGTTTTATTTAAATTATAAAAGGAGTTAGAAATAGCGTGGTAGTTTTAAAATTTGAATTTTAACTTTGACTGACTGTACAGGATGCAAAATAAATCGGATTTTAGCGAAACCAAAAATATTAGAATCTATTTAAAAATATCTTTCCAACGAATCCGAAAAATTGAAATTTCATAGCGGGAATCAAAAGTTATGTCCAATTCAAAATCTAAAAAAACGCTATGGAATTTATATATATAATATATACGACCCAAAACGTTACTTTTTACATACGAATGAATTGGGACTCGAAACCACTTCCATTGAGTTTAAAATGATGTTTCTGTATTGAAAAAGTATAAACACTTATATATTTCGAGATTCGGAAATTATTCATATTTATTTGTAGTTTTAATATTAAATATATACGCCTTAAAAATGGGAATTTTGCAAACGGCCTCCGAATTCGACGAAACCACTTTCTATGGATTCGGAATATCAAATTATTGTTAGATTCCAAATTTCATAATTTTTGAAGCTAGTATGTGGTCGTAATAAATTTTACAGTGAAAAACAGTTAATTTTCAGACTTTAAAAATTCGCTATTTATTCAAACGGACTCGGAATTCATCGAAACCAGTTTTTATGGATTCGTAATGTCAAGAAATAATTATGTTTCAATTTTCATAAAAAATGGAATTTGCAGGTGCTAACACGGATTTTTAAACTAAGAAAACAGACAAAATTTGAAGAAGATAAAATACATAAGAGGTTAAAATAAGGGTAGTGGGCCTAATTTAATTATTAACCCATATAAAATCATAAGTTCTGTCATTAGTTGAACCCTAAGACAAAACATAGCCACCTTCTTCTTCCTCTATTCCATGGCGGCTCTCTCCTCTAAAATTTATTTTGCAAATTAGCCCCTGAAAACAAAATAATTTATATCTCTCAATCAGAACAAAATCAGACCAAACCCGTTCTGGGTTGTGTTCATCTTCCTATCCTCTATCTACCACGAAAAATTTAAGACCTATCGTCGCACGGATTTGCCAGAATCTAGCTTAAAAGACAGAAAGCGAATTTCGGTTATTTGTTCGCTGCGAGCCCCACGAAGAGAGATAGGTCGAGCGACTTCAGGCAGTGGTAGAGGGGAAGCATACGGTTCTTTCGGCGGTTATGGCATGGTTTCAGGTGGCCGGAGTTGGCCGGAATGTCAATTTTACTGGAGGGGTGCTGAAAATAGGACAGTTGCAAAGATGAGCAATTTCCCGTCGATCCGTGCATTTTCAGGCGAAGTGACCCAAACAGAAGTTGTTCGGGAGGTCGAGATCTAGCTACTGACAAAAATTTGTGGCATTTGGAGTACCGAGGCGGCCGCAGCACTGAGATAAACGGAAACTGCACTTTTCCGTTCAACTGCAGATCATGGGTCCCACGTGGCGAACTGGAGCGGGGGACCACCAGGTGTGGAAAAAGGGGGAGAAGCCGGAGAGAATGGCACTGGTTTCATGCAATTACGACTTACGGTTTGGCCGTGGCGAGCATTTTAAGTTCAGTGTGTTGTTTGAAAAAAAAAAGGTTAAGGGCTTAAACGCGAAACATTTATTTAATTTTATATTCAATGTTCGTAATGCAATATCTTTTACATACGAGATCAAAATTTGACGATTTAAGGTCTGATGCGATCGTGGCGACGAGAGCTTCGCATGGACAGAAAATTCGTCCAATTTGGAGGAAGTTTAAATTTTGGGTAATATTTATAGATGTGAAAATTAGGCTCACATCCTTAGATCTAAACTTAATTAGCCTCACATCCTCCCCTGTTGAAACAATTAAATTTCATCCTTGTTTTTAAATTAGCCGAATATTTTTTCCAGAATTGCCCAAACTAAATATTTCGACCTTAATTATCGCATCAGATCCGATATTTTGTATTATTCATTTATTTTATTCTTAAACGTAATTTTCTGTGTAAATGGCGGCGGCTTATTCTTTTGGAATTTCTGATCGACAATTTTCTCACTTTGTATATATGGCGGCGGCGGCTTCTATTTTCAGAGACTGAATTTGATCCAGTTTTTATTGATTAAATGTATGCGTCTTCATCAAGGTAATTTTTACTTTTTTTTTTACTTTGTATAATGATTTCACTTTTGCAGTTGAATTATATTGATTCATTATTCATAACTAGTTTAGTCGTATATTATTAATTGTTAATTTTTTTTTATAGGTGACTTATAATTGTTAATATTTTTTTTACAGGTGCGGATTTCATTTTGACCTCGTTTTTTGTTGATCTGAGCGTAAACGTATGAAACTATTGTTAGAACACTTGGTTTTGCATGTACTCAGAAAAGTTGAGTATAAGTATGCACATTCTACATATATGCATATAAATATGCATATATTTTAAATATCTGTCTTCAGCATTATGTTAAAAAGTTGCCTACAAATATGCATATATTCTTAATATATGCATATCTGTATGCAACTTTTTATCAGGCACGCAGAAAAACAGATATTTTAAAAATTTATTCATATATGTATGCATATATGTAAAATACTTGCATATACTTATGCAGAAATATTATTATTTTCCTGAATTGTAAGCATGTATATACTTATGCAGAAACAATTATGTGATGTAATAATATCAGTTCAATATTTTGTTGTAAATTTGTTTTTGATTGCCAGTTTTTGTTTTAAGCTGAAATGTATTCAAATATTCGTTATATTTGAATAAATGTATGCAGTATTTTTGAACATTCCTTTACCTCATTTGTACAAAAAAAATTTGGTATGTTTATACTGTAAGAAACAAGAAGTAGTACCTTCAAACAACTAAATTGTGAATCCACTTACTAGCATACTACTGTTGATCATTTGTTGCGTATAAGTATGCAGTTATATAGAAAAAATACTTAGAAGTATGGACATATTGCGTTGCCTACGACTTTCAACGTATTCTTGCATACAAGTATGCAGTTATTCTGAGTACCTGCATACTTGTATGCAATTATTCAGTATGCACGCACATATTTTTTGCATGCGTATGCAGATAGTTGCATACATGTATGCAACTATTGGCAAAACTTGCATACATGTATGCAACTTTTTTTTTTTTGTCGTGACCTTCTGGAGAAGTTTCCAGAATTAAGGTTTTTTTTTTTAAGCCAGAGCGCTTTTTTTTGTTTAAAACAAACAAACGCGAAGGGGACAAGAAAAACAGGAAAATTTTGATTAAAATGATGACCTCCGCCTGAAGAAGATTAAAAAAACGGATTTTCTGGTCGATGGTTTTGAACATAGGGTTTTCAGCGAGATTAGAGGAGCGGTTGGACTGATTAAATGAGGACGCATCGTTATTTGAGGGTTTTGTTACTACGAAAGGGTAGAAAAGGAATAATTTCAGCGCCAATTCAAAAATAGGGATGTGTTTTATATTATTTTTATCAGTGGGTTTTTTTTATATTTTAAAAGTTAATAGGGACATGTAAAAAACGCACCCTTTACAAATTTAAATATTATTTAAATCGATTTGTTAACTTCGCAAGTGCATAACTTTTTGTCACGTTATCAAAATTGCATGAAACTGAATCCGTTGAGATCGTTATGTCAAGAGCTTTGAGCAAGCAGTAATTTTGTCCAATTCTGAGCAAGTTGAAAATTTGGGTAATTTTCATAATTTAAATTAATTATTTAATTATTACAAACTTCGAAAATTCATAACTTTGTGATACGAACTCAAATCGCACGAAACAGGATTTGCTGCGATCCGCGAGTCGAGAGCTTCGCAACGACACTAACTACGCCCAATTTGGAGCATGTTGGATCTTGGGCCAAAATTGGGCCCGAACCGTCATTTAAAGCCGGCAAAGGTGAGAACTCTTTTGCTCATTCAATTTTTGAATAATTATTTATTTTTATAATTAAATGTAAATAAATTATTGGTGATGGAAGTAATTGTTTGTTGAATGGATTGTGGATTTGGAAGTCATGTCATGTTATGTTTGAAATTGAAAATATTCAACAGGTTAAACTAATGATTTATTATTTAAGATATATTAAAATGATGTTACACTGCCGTTGACAAGTTACCTAACTTGTTGATGTTGATTGGGACGATTATTTTACACCTCGCCCAAGTGCACAAAATTATGTGTTGGCTGAAACCCCACACGGGTCTTGGGTTGATATTTGACTACACATCACCCTTGTGTTTAGTGTAAATTGCACTTTGGCTGTTATGTGAATGGTTGACATTATTATGGAATAAGTGCAATGTTTGAAATCCGTGTAATTAAATTACATGGAAATTGTGTGAGTCTCATTCCAATTTTGAGTTAAAGAATATTATAATCCAATATTCAATTAAAAGAACCAAAGGATGGTTTCCATGTTTTCAAATGGGAAGGTATGTATTGTCAAAGTTACAATAAAAAGAGTGAATTGGAAAGATAACATTTTTTTATTAGTAAAAAGTTACAATAAAAGATTAGAATTAAAAGATACCCTTTTTAACTGTCAACATGTTAAATTAAGAAGATTTGTTTCAAAACTGAACATCTTGAAAAGATTAATATTATTGTTATCAATTTTGAATTAATGAATATTTTAATTTATACTCAATTAATAGAATTAATTGGCGTTGATTTAAAAAGATTATATATTTATTGTTTAAAAGTTATAATAAAGGAGATTCAATTAAAAAGATTATATATTTACTGTCCACATTTTAAGATAAGAAAGTTTGATTTCGAAATTTGAACGTTTTGGAAAGATTACATTTATTTGTCATTATGTGGCAATAAATATATTTGATTTCAAAATAAGATATTTTGGGAAGATTATTATTAATTGTTATAACAATATGGAAAGTTCAAATATTTATAAAGATTTGAAAGGTAAGTGAAGATATTTGGAATCACGACATTTTAGAATTAAAGAATATTTAAAATTAAGATTCTTTAATGGAAAGGATATTTTCAAAGAGTACCTTTTAGAAAAGTTAATTATAATTATAAAATTATAATTGTACTTGGACACAAGGTTAGGTCACATTTGTGGTGGAAGTCTGCCCGGAACCGCCCGGCTTATCCAGCAGCCACAAATGTTGGGCCTAATGTGAGAGGTCCAAATACGCAAATACGAATTGGGCCATGACACGAGGTTAAGCCCAACTTGTGGGATAAATCTGCCCGGAACCAACCGGCATATCCAGCATCCACAAGTCGTAGGCTTAATGTGGGAGGTCTGGCCCAGTGTAGAATATAAATGAATAAGATAATGGATTGATCTATTTAATCTGTTTTAAATAGCAACACCATTTTAACCTGAACGTGTTTATCGATTTATTTTATACATTTTATAATGCATGTTTTAAAGAGCTAATTCCAAAATAAATATTTTGGATGATAATAGATAGAATATTCAATTTGGATTTAAAATTGAAATAAAAGTTGGAATCGTTTTATAAACGAATTTATAAACATTTTAGAATAAAGTTTGAAAGGAAAATATTACTTTTTTCAATGTAATAAAGTTGAAATGAAAATATTACATTTTTCAATGTAATAAAGACTGAATTGAAAATAAAGTTGAAATGAAAATATTACATTTTTAAATGTAATAAAGACTGAATTGAAAATAAAGTTGAAATGAAAATATTACATTTTTCAATGTAATAAAGACTGAATTGAAAATAAAGTTGAAATGAAAATATTACATTTTTCAATGTAATAAATACTGAATTGAAAATAAAGTTTGAAATGAAAACATTACATTTTCCAATGTAATAAAGATTGAAATGAAAATATTACATTTTTCAATGTAATAAAGGTTGAACTAAGAAGATTACATTAAAAGATTTCATTTTTATTTAAGATTGATTACATTAGAAAGAATACTTTTTTTTTAGTTAATTTGTTTCAAAAGAATGAAAAAGATTCATTTTAATGTAGATATATTTCAATGTAAAAGAATGAGTGATTTATTTATTTTAATAAATTAATTAAAATAAATAAAAGGATTAAAGTGGTTTTAATAAAACCAAGATTTCCCAGTACATATATTGGAATGGATTAAAATGGAAATAATCTTCGGATTATTTTAGTATTGGATTTTGTAATTATACGGATATTATTGTGGGAATTTGGAAGATATTAATATCGTTATTCCCAATTTGATATACGTTAATTTTCAGAATTTGATACTGAACATAAATCGATATAATTTCTATTCAAAGCATGATATTTAATGTCAGATTAAAATTTGGGTTTGTCGTGAATAGTGTCTTAAATAACACTGTTCTTAAACCCATTTGGGAAAGAATAAATCTTTTAATTAAGATTTAAATAAGATTTCCAATTATTAAACATAATTGAAATAAAGTGAAACTGACTTTTGGGTTGATTGTGAACTATGTTTTTAAATGACATTAGTTCTTTAAACCCGATTGACAGTGAAATTTAGATTGGTAATTCATAAATCTTTTAACTAAGATATAGTGAAATATTCTAAAGAGAAGTTTCAATTTAACATATTAAATTGAAATACGATTTTGGGTTTATTGTGAATGATGTTTTTAAGCAACATTTGTTCTTTAACCCAGTTAAAGGAAAGATTATTTCTTGAAAGTTAAATAATCATTAAATAATGATTCTTGAAGATTAAAACTAAATATAGTTTTAATCAATCTTTAACTGGATTGAATGAGGATAAAAGTAATTAAATTTACTTAATTCAAGAAATGAACGATAATGGAGTACCACTAGTTTTACTCCAAGCGGTAGTTAAATCTTTAATTAGATTTGATCGATAAAATGGTAATTAAGTTTACCGTAACACATTGGGTGTTAGATATGGAGTACAACCAGTTTACTCCATGGGTTGTGTAGGTCGGGAATGGGATATTAATTAATGATTACTTCGGTAAGGCGTTAATCCCGACTAGTTGAATAAACCTTAATTTGGTTTAAATTAAAATCAAAGATTACTCTTGATTGGAATGAGGCGTTGGTTGTGTTTTAAAGCACATGATTTTAAATTACGCAAATTATTCAGAAAGACCGGGTTTAACCCATTCTGAATAATTCATACGACGATTGAAGATCGATGATGAAGACGGTTATTGAAGACTGGGAAATTTCCATATCGAATGGATGATTATTGATATCTTGATTGGACCGTACACCCAAAATAAGGGAAAAATTGGTGATCATTTAGACGTATTTGGAGATCTACCGGATATGGTTTCGTTCAGACCCAGAACGGACTGATAAATGGATTGTGTGTCTGACATTGTATTCCTTTATATTGTATTCGTTGATCTCTATTTAATATATAGCTGTTTGATGGCGGAGAATTTATTCTCTTGCTTAACACCCTGTTATATATCGATAAATGAATCAATGATATGGTATGGTCTGATAATGTGGCATGCCAAGATGCAAATAATCAAGGCTTTTGTTGAAAACTAGGGCCTTGTGGGATGATCAAAGTATAGCCTATTACGGCATAACTTTGTGTATATCGTGACTTCGCAAGCCTCACACTCGGTATGAGTCAAAAACGGGATTAGGACTACAGGGAGTGCACACGTTTCTTTCTAGCTAGGTGTAGTGTCAGTGCTTAAACTGGCTGACATTTTAGTTATGTGGATGATGGATTTTTGAGGCACCTCGGATTTTTATAGGCCGTTAGTGGTCATACTATCGGTCCAAAGGGACCGGGAAGCGTGTGTTCAGGCATAACCAATCCACTGCCGATAGGCGGGGACCGGCCCTGAAGATCCAAGGGTTTCCCATAGGTGTGATCCTGAGGCATTTGCTAGAGTGTCTCAAATCGGAGAGGAGCTTGCCCCTAGCCTCGACTCATGATGGAAATCCAATTTCCAATACGACCTTACGGTTTTGAATGTAGAACTAGTATGGCGACATGATATATGGTACCCATGTCGTCTATGATTGATATATTATGATTGAAATGGTTTTTAAAAACATATACTCACTAATATCAAATCCGTTTTATCGTATCAAGCATCACTTGACCATTATAAGGTAAAACACTATCCTCCGGTTTGTGTTGCATTGTGTGATGGGACTTGGGTCTTATAATGGTTTCATTTTTCTAAAAAGCATTGTGTTTTTAACGATTTACCTTATTTTATGCACTGGCAATCCAATGGAGTAAACCCGTTCCGCGTTAGCGGCGTGGCCCTGTGATTAGCCTTATTATTAGATAAGTTAAGTTAAGATTTCTCGTACCAGTCCCATGACTGACCTGTAGTTTGTTTCACTGGCAAACTCTAGTGCCCATATTTTCCACACGGGCATCGAGTATCTTTTGGCAGATATATTTACAGGATCCTGATTTACAACCGAAGCGCGGAAAGCTCTGTATCCGTGTATTCCTTTCAGTTGTATATTTGTATTATTTTTCCGCTGCTATTTTAATGTAATTTAATCTCTGATATTATTGTATTTCTATTATGTAATAAGTATTCATACTCTGTTATATTCTTGTACTATGATGTAATTGTTGTAATCAGCAATAAAAATGTTCTTCAGTTTGTATTCTGATGTGTGTTGTTCTCAAGGCAATCCAGGCTTTCCTTTATTGGGAAGTTTGGGTCGTCATAGATAACTTAACTTACAATTATGTACAACTTATTGCATTTCATGAGTCCCCCCCCCTTTTCTCTACTTATTACAAACAACAAGTTTCAGGTTTCCCAACATACAGATTACTTAATTTACGATTGAGTATAACTTATCTCATTACATAAGTTATCTCATTTTCTTTATCATTTATTATAACTTAAGTTATAATTTCCATTTGTCCCTAAGACAAGCCTACCTATTATCTTTCCTTTTTCCCCTTTAAGTTTATCCATAATAGATTATTATCATTCCCAGTACATTCCACTTCTTATATTGTTGTAACTTTCACTCATTTCCTATTCATTTCCATTAATCACAATTAGTGCCTTTTATTTTTATCCTTTTATATACGCATATTTAAATATGTGTTTATGCACCAGACCCCTCACATTAAGCTGACCACTTGTAGATGTTGGATTTGTCAGGCGGTTTCGAGCAGACTTCTACCACCAGTTGGACTTAACCTCGTGTCTTTTCACTATTAAACGTGTGTTTACGCACTAGACCCCTCACATTAAATTAACAACTTGTGGATGCTGGATTTGTCGGGTGGGTTCGGGTTGACTTCTACCACAAGTTGAATTTAACCTCCTGTCTAAGTGCGATTTTAATTTTCTATTTACTGTAAGTTTAGGCATATTCATTCTTCCAAATTTTACTATAATCTATTTTTACATGTCAAACTTAATATCATATTAAGTCCGTTTTCTAATTATCATGTCACATGTTCTTTCTAACATGTAATTTGTTCTATTTTAACATGTAATCATTTAACCATGTAATCATTCCAATCTAATAAATTAACATGTAATTATACCAATTCTATAGTTAAGGGTTCCAGTACATAACAGGTCACAGTTCAACATGTAATTATCCCAATTTCACTGCAACTTAACTTACAACATCCGATTAACAAGTTATTAAAACATGTACATATACAACAGTAATCATTTCCACATATTTTAACAAGTTTATACATTTCCACATATTAACATTTTAACGTATTGACGTTTCAACATATTAACATTTCAACAGATTTACACATTTCAACAAATTTACATTTCAGTAGATTTACTATGCTTATTAAGGAGGAATGTAAAACGATAAATATACCATTATCAAAAAGATATAACTTAAATCCACTCACCTAACTGCTTTCCAATTCATGAATCTGGTCCAGATCTAGTATTCCATGGTTCCCAAACTAAATTTAGAACTTAAATAAACATGGATCCACAATTCTCAACTAAAAGAAAAAGGGAAGAAAGAGGACAAATTTTAATTGACCAGATCCAAGAATTTGCCTTACTACGAATAGAATTATGAACACCTACTTGCAGATATACATACTTTTCCTCCAGATCTTGATTCAAAATTTCCTTAAACTAATTCTTTTTTCTAAAGAGATTTGAGGAGGAAGAAGAATGGCGAAGCTTAGGCAGTCTCTCAGAAAACGTGAGATTTAGGCTAAGCTCTGCTAGCCTATTTATAGTTGTTCATACACACGCAGCGCTGAGTCAGCACAAATATGGTCTAGAAAGCAGTCTAGATTCATAAAAGAGTCTGCCCAGATCTGAGGGGGGTCGACCCTAGGGTTGACACCCGCTTGTAGCGGTCAACCCAAGGGCCGACATCATGGGGGTGGTGGTCGACCCTTGTGGGTCCGGATGCTAGAAACTTACACTGGCGCACTTCACAAGTGCGCCAGTGTAAATTAACCCTGGCGCATTTTCCAAATGCGCCTGTTACTGTGACACCCCACGTCCATTAATATCACTCACAAAGAGAATGCATTAAGTTTCATGAAGTGCTATAGGTAAACAAACACAGATTATTACAAGACAAATATAAATAAGATAGCAGCATAATTTTAAATTTTTATTTCAAACACAAATTATACAGCGTGGTTCAAAATACCACGAGTTTCAAAAACCATTACAACAACATAACTTTTGTCTTTTAACATCATAGTATATAAATACTTAAAGGAAAACACAATACCCTAAATAAAAGAGACAAAGCCATAGTAGAGATAAAAACTTGAGTCATATATACTTCGAAAGCAGCTCTAGCAAGATGATATCTGAGTCCTGACTAAGCCTAAGTGTTGCCTCCCTGAGAACTTGGGGGGGAACAGAAGAAAGAAGGAGAAACAAAAGGGTCAGACGTAAAGTCTGGCAAGTCTAGTGACTTTTAGCAAGTAAATAAATAAAAATAGCATGACAAGCATATAAAGTGGATAAGAGAGATCACTGCATAAATGGCAGGTGTGACAAGGTAGACAGGATAAGGTACATATGCTTCCCTAATGATTACTCTGCACTATTACTAGTGTAACCAGAATGAGATGGTCCCTTCCACTATAAGGTGGTAGACTTAGGCATACGTCCACATGTACCCTAACTACTACCCCCAATCGATTGTCTCCATACTCCGTAGATACTCTGTACCAGCCCCACAGTAGGATGTATCATGTCCTAAAGTGGCAACCCCTCACTAATATGGACAGCCCCATATCTACAGCTGTCACGATCGTCTTTTCCCCTACGGCCCGGCTTATGCATGCACATGACCCGGTCGGTTTGCGCTGCCAACACCGCCTCCATGTTTGGATCTCTTACGATTAGTCAGTAAGCGTTCCCTACCTCCGACCTAGCTCGGAGTTCTCTACTTGATACATACTCCGGGTTACTAACTGAAACGGGTCCCACACAATATGATACAAGCTCTCCCCTTTGTCTTGTATCCCCCACTAGGTTTTCCATAGGTTATACTTACCCTAAGGGTGTCTTTAATTATATAACCCCAATCTTTCTACTAGTTATGCTTACCTTAAAGGTGTCTTTAATTACATAACTTTATTATTTCCTCCGGTTATGTATACCACTAGGTGTCTTTAATTACATAACCTTATCGGGTTATGTTTGTGGGCCTATATATAAATATAACCCACTCCCTCCAGATTTTCTTAACCCATCCACTATCCAACCAATTTTACTTAACCCAAACTTCAGTTGATAATCATACAATCCCTATGGATTAAATTAGGTTAAGTATTCCAATTCATTACCATGTCCATTTATGGTTCATAATGGGCTAGACCTCCCACATTAGACCTATAACTTGTGGATGCTGGATATGCCGGTCGGGTCCGAGCAATCTTATTACACGGTTGGGCCTAACCTCATGTCTTAGCCAGATTTGTATTTGCGCACTAAGAGCTCTCACATTAGGTTCAACATTACTGGTTGCTGGATATACCGGTCGGGTCCGGTTAGAATTCCACCACTAATGCAACCTAACCTCGTGTCATAAGTGCCATTATAATTTATAAATGTAATCCTAGGCATTTATTATTAATTATACGTACGTCGATTAGGTTTTATGCCCCTCTTTCCCTATTATGTCCATAATTGATTTTATGCAAAATTTATTCATATTCGTTATTCCAATTAATAACCAAATTAACATTCAAATTTCCAATTATGCCTAAATGTCCAATTATACTCATAATGGACTATATGTCCAAATTTATATCAAATTATGCCAAATCTAATATATTCCCCCGTCCCCTAACTAACACATTCACATATCTTTGGCGGCATACCTAGGCTATTAAGTAGTCTAGGCATATACAGTAAAAAGGGAAAGGTGGTGAGAAAAATGACAATAGTGATCATTCTAACAAAGGTGACATGAACATATATACTGGCATAGGCATGTTTTGGCATAATAAGGTGGACATAAAAACAGATCTAGCATAATTATAATGTCGACATAAAAATAGATCTAACATAATTAGGATGACATAGTAGCATGTTTAGATCTAAACATGGATTCACATGTTCAATTTACAACATATCTCAATTGACTACAATATGATAGGTGAAAGATGATTTACATAACGAATTAGATCTAAACAATGTTGTAACTGTCCAAATTAACAGATTTACATTAACCACAATATAGTTACAAATCAAGATCCACAGAGGCGACGTAATAGAATAACCACAATTGAATTAGATCTAGAGAAGCACATCTATCATGACATAATATAAGATTTAACAATAGCATAGATTCATAGTTTACAACATATCCAAATCACAGTCTTTCACAATTTACTTTTATTCATTTAAACCTAAAAGTAACTAACTCACAGTGTTTAGACTGTTAAGAAGATAGAAAATAAGTTGGTGTTGAATCTATGCTTGAATCTCAGAATTTGATTTGTAGAAGATGAATAGAATTAGGTTTAGTCCATCTACTGACAGCATCTGGCCTCCATTGCATTTCAGTATAGAAAACAAGTGAAAATGGACCTTTATTTATAGCTACCAGCCTCCAAACCAACTATGTCACGTTAGCCCTAGGGGTATCAACACCCCTGTAGGTGGGTCGACCCATGGATCGACACCCCTTTGGGTGGGTTGACCCCTGGGTCGACACCCCTCTAGGGGGGTCGACCCCCTAGAGCGGGAAATTTGTCGCCTCTTTTTCCTTTTCAAATTCGAACTGTTCTGGATCAGGTGCTAACTCATATCTGACTCCTATATGACTCATATGTAGATATATATTCTTTCTGCACGTATACAAACTTAAAACCCTCAAAACTTCTCTGTATGGTGTCCGTTTTGTTCTCTTACTAGTTTACAGCTAGAGACTGATAGATGTGGGAGAGTAATGAAGCGTGAATAAGAAATGGAAATGTTTTCCAATGTTAATAACATATATTTTCTAAATTTAGAAATAAGGATTTATGAATATATGGAAATAGGGAAAAGAAAGTGCATTGTGAAACTCATGATTCTTCTTTCTTCTTTGTAAAAAAAAGTCAGGCCTCAGATAAATATTTGTTAATGTCATTTGGCATAGCTTTCACAAGTAGGTTCATCCTGCGAGCAGGATCTTGCTTCCACTATAATCTCCATTTTGCAGACAGAATCATCACTGGCATTATCAATTTTACATAATAACACATCTACCTGAACGTTTACAATTACTAATAACTATTAACATCAAAAAAGCAAACATAATAAAAAAATCACTAACAAAATTGGGATCAACGCAAACCAGATGTCTATCTTGACCAGAATTTCGAGATGGATGCAATGGCGCAGTCCGTTTACCTTAAATCTGAATATTAAATTAATTATTATTTAATTTTTCCTCTTTTAGTGTCGTTAAAAATTCGAGGTGTTAATTCTCCCCTACTCAAAGGATTTCGTCCCCGAAATCTCTAAGTTGAAAAGAATGTATCCTACCATCCATAATCCATCTACTCATCCACCAATCACTGGCATCCATTGTACCTAAAGATTTCTAATGGTTATATGAGTATATGCAAAGGTGTGTGTATATGTCCGTATACTAATGCGAAGATCAGGCGGCCTACTGATTCAGTTAATCTCCTTAATGTAATGTATGTTAGTGCCATGAATCCAATATGTATGCAAATAATCCTATTATAACATGTGATTTCTATAAGTGTGCACACTCATTCATCCAAATGCAACATCCATATGCTAACTCATCCATTTCCATCCATAAAAGAAAAGAACATGCACACATATCCATATGCAGTATGAGAGTGATTGAGTCGATCTAGTGCCTAATGTGTGTGTATATGTGTCCACAAGCAACCGCTAGCAAACACTTGCACCCACTTGCATCCATCAATCATAATATGTTTCAAACACATTTTTACATCCATAGGATTCCTATCTAAAGGTCGAAAAATACTATGGATAAGATATACTCAAATGATAGAAACAAGCACAGATAAAACTTTGAAAAAGGAGTTAAGAACATACCCTCAAAACGGAAAGGGTACGAAGCACGAATCTTATCTTCAGTATCCTAAGTCGCATCCTCTGGGTTATCTCCTCATTGAACCTTCAGCAACTTGATCTCTATATTGCATAGCTTCTTAACTTCTGATCTAAGAATACAGGTAGGGACTCGCCTGACTGTCGCCTCTCGTTCCACTTCTACCTCTTCCATTACACCCGGCTCAACAACTTCCACAGTGTCATGCAAACACTTTTGCAGATGAGAGACGTGGAACACGTCATGAACACCGGATAGATTTTCTGGGAGCTTAGCTCTATAGGCCATTTGGCCAATCCTCTCGGTTATGGGAAATGGTCATATTAACCTAGGTGCCAACTTCCCTACCGATCTGAAGCAAACCACATTCCTCAGAGGTGATGCTTTGATAAAAACCAAGTCTCCCACTTCAAATTCGATGTCAGTCCTTCTCTCGTCTGCAAAGGACTTTTGCCTATCTTGAACTATCTTCATCTGCCATTGAATGAGGTCAATCTTTTCGGACGTTTCTCTAACCATATCTGGTCCAAGTAATAATCTTACTGTAGATTCCCACCAACAAGTTGGTGATCTACAGGGTTTTCCGTATAATGCTTCGAAGGGTGCCATGCCGATGCTGGACTGATAGCTGTTGTTATAGGCAAACTCTACTAAAGGAAGTTGCTCTTCCCAAGTCCCTCCAAAGTCTAGGATACACAGCCTCAAAAGATCTTCAAGAATCCTGTTTACCCTCTCCATTTGTCCATCGATCTGAGGATGATAAGCGGTGCGCAAACACAACTATGTACCTAACGCTTCTTGCAAGCTCCTCCAAAATTCACTTGTAAAGATGAGGTCACGATCGCTCACGATGCTGGAAGGTATTCCATGAAGACGAACTATCTCATGAACATAAATTGTGGCCAACCATGATGTCGTCCTCTTACTCTTAACTGGAATAAAGTGAGTGCTCTTAGTGAGTCTATCAACCACAACCCAGATACAGGTGTTGCCTTCCTTCGACCTAGGCAAACCATCTATGAAATCCATAGAGACGCTCTCCCATTTCCACTGAGGAACCTCCAAAGGATGAAGTAATCCACCGGGCTTCTTTTGCTCAGCTTTAACTTGCTAGCAAACTAAACATTGGGAAACAAATTCAGCCACTTCTTTCTTCATCCCAACCCAGAAGAAAACCCTTTTCATGTCTCTATACATCTTATCACTGCCTAGATGGATGGTCATCTTAGAATGGTGGGCTTTTTCTAGGACTGCCCTTATTAAGCTTCCAGTTTGAGGAACACAAAGCCATCCATCTCGTCGTAACCACCCATTTTCATTTATGGCATATCTACTGAGGTGACTAGAAGTCTCCCCTTTTCTGAGCTTCTCCATGATGTCTAAAATCTGTGGGTCACCTTGTTGTGAAGCTCCTATCTGGTCCATAAGATTTGATCATATCTCCAAAGATGCAAAAAAATCAGGCAAAATCTCGATGGAGGGTCTAAAATCAAAAGCTGATATGAACACCAAGTTCTTTCTTTCTACAAACAGTGGACTCAGGGCCATCCTCTGCCTACTTAGTGCGTATGCCACCACATTACCCTTGCCAAGGGTATAAGCAATCTCAAAATCACAAGAAGCTAGGAACTCCATCCACTGTCGTTGCCTTAAATTGAGATCCTTCTGCGAGAACAGATACTTGAGATATTTATGGTCGGTGTATAACTTGAACCTCTTTCCAAGTAAATAATGGCGCCACGTCTTAAGCGTGAATACTATGGCAGCTAGCTCTAGATCATAGGTGGGGTAGTTCTTCGCATGAACCCTCAACTGTCTACACCCGTAACACCCCTCTTGCATCAAAACCGCACCAAGCCCTGTACCACACGCATCAGTGTAAACGGTAAACACTTTACTCCTGTCAGGCAAGGTCAAGACTGGGGTTGTTGTCAGAACCCTCTTCAGACGTTGGAAAGCAACGTCACAGTCTATATCCTACGAAAATGCCAAGTTCTTCTTCGTCAGCTTGGTGAGTGGGGCTGATATCTTTGCGAAGTCCTTAATGAACTTCCTATAGTAACCTGCCAACCCAAGAAAGCTTCTTACCTAGGTTGCAATTTTAGGAATTGTAACGTCTCGGAAATTTTGATAACTAAAATATGGAATTAATTAAAGATTCAACGATTAATAATCAATTTGGTATTGATACGTGAGTTAGACATTTAAAATCAAACATAGGGATTTATGTATGAATTGAATCCAGTAATTAATTCAGAGTGGTTATTTGAGAATCAAATATTATTGCCGAATATTTGAACTGAATTTGGTAGGATATTTGTATTTGAATTGCAATCCGATTGAAAAATATAAATGGTAGAATATATATAAAAATAAAATGAACGTTGTCAATAAATTAACAATTTTAAATTTATTTAAATATATATAGAGATCAACTTAGATATGGGTGTATTGGGGTATATAAAGAAATTGAAATTTAACATTTCAAAATTTGAAATGGACGGAGTGTTGGTGGTAAAATCGGTGAACGGATAAATGATTTGTAATTTGAAATAGCATCATTACACCAAATAATTTTTTTAAAAAAAAGTTCAGAATGGCGAGATGTGATGGCACGTCAAATTTCGTTGTGATTAGAGTTTGTTTGTGGCGGTAAAAAAATAAAACATTAACGTAAATGGCAGTGGAAATAAAAAGAACCGTAAAATAAATTATTAGCCAGGTCCCTTCTCCTATACGCATCATTGTTTGCTTGACTACCACACTACTGATGCCTTCATTTCCACGGTTTCCCCTCTATAAATTGCGAGGGTTTTCTCCGTTTCTTCAAACAAAAATCCTTTCTCTCTTTCAATCTTAATGGCTGTAACCCTTTTCCTAAATCGTTCCTCTCTCAAAATTTGTTCACCACCAACATCCGTCCTCTCTTCAATCAAAGAAAACACTAAATTGAAAACCCCCACTCCTTCCCTAGCCACTAAATTTGAAGCCCCTCCTCCAAACATTAGCATATCCTGGTAATCGACTTCAGGAGAAAAAAGGAAAAAACCTGAATTAGAAAACCACCGCAGCAAATAAATCGAAGCCAACCCTCCCATGAATCAATAGCTGCTCAGCGCTCAGGCCTAAAATCGATCACTGCCTCTCTAGCAAAGTCGAAATCAGACCACTTTATCTCGTTCATATCTAAGCCACCCGGAACCGCCACTAACTCCAGCTACCCCAAATAAATCCGCCTTTCTTTCACAAGATCGTTGCTTTTCCATTCTCTATTGGGTATTGTGGCCATTAGCTCGCACCAGCAACTCGAGCCACCTCGTTCCGAACTGCCAAGCCGTTCTCGCTCTTCGTTGGTTAGCAAGTGAGTAATCACTCACGATTAAATCATAAATTCAGGTAAATTGATTTCAGTTAAATAAGAAATATGATGGTAAAGGGTTTTAATATTGAACTGTCACCTTGTTCTCATTTACTTGTGCTTGCTGTCAAACCCGTATGTCCATCAGTCCTTGTTACTCACCTTGTCAATTACTAAAACACCCTTTTGATATATATATATATATAAATAAAACCTTGATTGGATCTATTTTAGATTTGTATGGAAACTACTAATGGCAAAAGCAACTGTGTTTGTTCACTTTAATAAGCAACTGTGTTCATTCACTTTAATACTCCCTGGATAATAAAATACCAAGACAATTCCAATGGGGTCACTTTTCATTTGAAGAAGAAAAATGTTTTTAATATACTGTTGATTTGAAGATCTCTATTTACAATACAAAATCACGAATGCAGTACAAGAGAAATGTTGGCTTATACTGTTGGAAATTTTTGTATTGTGTTGAGTATAGAAGTACGTGAACCTGAGGTAATTTTGTTCTTGTTACGGGTACGTAGCAGGTTAGCAGATAAATCCCTTTGGTCTCAAGTGGAGCGTTTGTATATAATTATATAAACGTACAAACATATAACCTTGCACACGAATAAAGCTTTCAAGTCTGTAATTTCCTATGATCTGAAGCCACGTTATATCGAGTCTCACCCTCTAACTATTTTACAACCCATATAAAGCTTTAAAGTCTGTAAAGAATGGGATGTATAGATGATATTGTAAATTCAAACATTGTTATGACATCTTATATTGATATAAAAGTTAGTTGATATAAAATGAATGCATACTTATCCTTATGTATGTTAAATAAGTTTTAGATGCATTCCAATACTCTACATGACATATTATATATGTGTTGTTACTAGTGTACTTTTACACTATTTGGCGTTGCTCTCATTCTGGGTGTTGCTGAGTTTGTTTAGAACTAACATGTATTATACCCATTCATTTATTATGTTGTAGATTAGTATTGCCTTAAATGCATGAACCCATGTAAATGGTTTTATACTCATTCATTTATCATGCTATGTAAACTGGGTGAATATCACTATGCCAAACTTAACTATGTGCCATGCATATGAAAATATAATATTCAAAACTAAAAATACTGATGTTAGCACATGTCCGTAGCATTTAAACCTTTTGCCAAGGTTCCTGCTTTTTGTAACTTAAAGCACACCTGCGCACATCAGTTAGTCACTTTAACTACCTGAAGCACATGTAAGTTTGAAAATTTTATGTTCATAAGTATTCTCCCTCTTCTGGACCACAAACAAATGATTCTCATTTTCTGTTAAACCGTGATACTTGACTTATTTAAGTATACCGCATGTTTATATGTACTGCATGCTATCAACTTGCAGTTTTTTTTATAAACTAGGGTTGTCTTTCTTCTTTAGGAATTAAACACACAAGTTACTGTACGATTGTACTTTCTCCTTGACTGTTGCTTTTGAAATGCCTTAAGTTTGGCCCTTAGTTGCAGACACTGATCACAACCATCTACTAGCCAAGTCGCATACACTGTCTCGTACCCCATTGTGCATTTTTTTGAAGCATTTTCATACTTGTTTAACTATAAATCTGATTTTATGATATACACCTCTGTATATCTACCACATGCTGATGTTGTGTTGAATAGAATTTATGTTGGGCCTTATATTCACATATTTCACCTGTTAGTGCTGGTAAAGTAGTAAACATGTACATGTTTTAGGAAAAACTATAACATGAATTTGAGTTACACTAACATGTATTCCCTGTTGCCAATAATTTATTTTGCATGACTAGTTTACTTGATATGTTAATCTCATCACTTCCTACGGATCACTTATGTAATGGTGGTGTAGCTTTGTCATTTCCCATGTAATTGTCTTGCCTGAACACATGTCATTAATACACATATCACTTATTATCATAAATTTGTGGCTATACTTGGCCTGTTCGAAACTAGGCACAACAAGGTGAATGAAATTTCATCCTACTGTTGACCCATACTTCAGTTACCATACAAAGATACTTCATGGTCTTGTGCCTTTTTCTCTTAAGTTGTGTTATCTATTTGGACTGATGTCGTTATGCGGCCTTGCTTGCTGGAACTAGATTTTTCCTATAGCACATAAGGATCATTGCATTTTAGACTGTATTATGTCCACCCTTATATGCCAACTGGTCCATTTTGGGAGCCGCAATACTTGGGTTCATTTTTAAGTACATGGCCTTGTTAATACTGTTTTCATCTGGCATATTTGTGTCTAACACGTGTTGTTTTATGGAAGCTGAGGTAGTGCACACATATACCTGTACATGTGTGTATACGCAGGCTCCGGTGACATCTTGGCCCTAAGGGAAAAAAGAAAAGAAAAAAAAATTTGCGTAAGTACTATACTTAAATCTACATTTGTTTATGAACTATATTTTTAGTTTACATTGGAATTAATTTACTTGAACTATGATTTAATCCTGACTCGAGTGTTTTTATGTTTTCGCATGGAACGCTCGGGTAAGACCCGAGTGTTACAGATTTAAAGATTACAGCTTAGGATTCGAAGATTGGCGAAGATGGGGATTCCAAAGACGGCACACTCTGAAGATTTTAAACTAGTAAATATTTTTGTATTCAAACCGTGCTATATTCCGTTGTATATAAAATTCTTGTATCAAAAAATTATTGTAACACCCCACTCCCGCTACGGTCACTCACTAAGGGAATGCCATAGCATCGGTGGAGTATTTTAAGTGAATATAGAACAGAAAAATTACAACAAGACAGATATAAGTAATATTTGAGAATTTAAAACATCATTTCATTGCAGCGGAAAGTAAAACATGTTTGGTTACACCAAAACCATAAACAAGAGTCAAGTACATAATATCCATCCTGATAAAACAAAAGTACATAATCCCACTACATAACTTAATAGCCATAATAGAAAAGATAAACCGAGCTTTACTTCTACGGTCCAAGCTCCAAAAGATAGATAAAGCAGTTTGATCAAAGCCCAATAGTGCTAGGCTCACTCTGATAACCTGAGGGTTGGGAAAAAGATAAAAACAACGGGGTCAGACATAAGTCTGAGCGAGTCCTATAACCTTAACAATACAATCATTAAAGTAATTAGGGTATGATATAAACAAGGTACGGTACCTCTGGGGATAATGACTACACTAAGTAGCCAACTAAACACAGGATGTACTAAGATAACCGAAAAGACGCATTTATCCACCCAAGGATAATTACTAGATTGCACCACGCTAGATCTACCCACCCAAGGGTAATTCCTACACTGCACCACACCAGTTCTACCCACCCAAGGGTAATTCCTACTTAAAGGTTGATCCCACTAAGTGTACTTAGTAATTTTACCCAGTAGTTTCTTGTACCCCTAGCTGACTACATAGGTGCCGTCTGCCCCTATCTCCACTAGGTATACTCACTACTCCCAAGCGATCGGCTCCCTACCGTAGATACCCATGCTGGCCCCACAGTGGGGTGTATCACTCCCCAAAGTGGCAACCCGATAATCAATGGTGCACGGCTTATACCTACACGATGCAACAACGTCTTACCTACCAGCCCGGGTCCAAACACGCATATGAAACCCGTTGGACTCGCGTTGCCACCGCTACCCCGTTTTGGCCTCTTATAGTCAAGCCCAATATGCGTGTCCCGTCCTCGACTTGGGTCGAGCCCACAAAGATACGTTTGGGATATTGGTTGAAATGGGCCCCCACAAGCTACTACTTAAGCTTGTCATTTTATCTAGTGCATCCCACTTAACCCCATTTATAATCATGCCCCCTTACATGTTAAGGTTTGGTTAAGTCATCTAATTATATTTCAATTGCCACTTAAGGCCCCCACAAGCTACTACTTAAGCTTGTCCTTTAATTATATTTCAATAGCCACATAAGGCCCCCACAAGCTACTACTTAAGCTTGTCCTTTAATTATATTTCAATTGCCACTTAAGGCCCCCACAAGCTACTACTTAAGCTTGTCATTTAATTATATTTCAAATGCCACTTAAGGCCCCCACAAGCTACTACTTAAGCTTGTCATTTAATTATATTTCAATTGCCACTTAAGGCACCCACTAGATTTCCACATGCCACCCAAGGCGCTTACTTGATTCCCACATGCCACCCCAGGGCACTTACTTAACCCTTTAATCATGTTTAATTACATGTTCCGCTTTGGTTAAGTATTCTAATCGTATTTTCTATTGCCACCAAAGCAACCCACTAGTTTCCTCATGCCACCCAAGGCACCCCACTAGTTACTACATGCCACCCAAGGCACCCACTTAACCCCTCATGCCTCACTACATGGTAATTTGGTTAAGTGTTTCTTAATTAATTAAGATCGTAACCTTTATAAAGACCTCTCACATTAGACTGTCTTTTATGGCAGCTGGATATGCCGGTTGGTTCCGGGCAGCCTTACACCATGACAGAGTCTAACCTCGTGTCTTTACACTTGTCACGTGTTTAGTTTATGACTAAGACCTCTCACATTGGCCAATCATTTGTAGCCGCTGGATTTGCCGGTCGGTTCCGGGCAGTCTTATGCTACAAAAGGGTCCAACCTCGTGTCTTAGTAGATTAATTACACCTAATTAATCACCCCCATAATTTGTATTAATTATCCCTAATTAATTACAAATATTTAAGAATATGGGTAGACCTAACTTACTAGGTAAATTCCCAATTCCATAATATGGGTAGACCGCACTTAATAGGTAAATTCCCAATTATGTCCATCCACTTTACGGTATGTTTAATCATACCCACTTCACACAATTTTATGTGTTCATTTATTTTTACCCCATCGTCCCCACGTAAATACGTTAACATGACATACTTTAAAAGAGAAGATTCATCATACACACAATGGGTTCAACTTAGCATATCATTAGCATTATCATGGGTTTAAAAGGTGTCAACTTGTATATATGACCATAAACCCAACTTGCATAAATAACCAACCCAAACTTGCATGAATCACATATGTCATAAAGATGGTAACTTGCATAAATGTTCATGTCATAGACCTATCATAAAGGTGTCAACTTGCATACATGTCATAGGTCTAAAAGGGATGAACTTGCACATGTACTTATGTCATACATAGAGGCAAACTTGCATATATTATGCATATCATAAAAAGAGACAAACTTGCATATGAACTTGCATCATAACTTGCATATGAACTTGCATCATAACTTGCATATGAACTTGCATCATAACTTGCATATGAACTTGCATCATAACTTGCATATGAACTTGCATCATAACTTGCATAAAACCAAACACTTAGTATGCATAAAACCAACTACTTAGCATGCACAAAACCAAATACTTAGCATGCATAAAACCAAATACATAACTTGCATAACATGTTACATATAACTTGCATATAATCTCACATATAGTTTGCATAACATGTTACATATGCATCAATGTTCAACATAGTGTTTTGCATTGTGAGCATCATAAAACATAGCATTAAACTTGCATATAGCATAAAACTTGCAAAACACACAACATACACTATACTAAACTTGCATAAGCACATTTATCCACAAACATAGCCATATCTTATCATATCCTATCATAATCAATTTAACAATTGATTATTAAGGCTATAGAAACTCACCACTAAACTCCCATAAGCAAACCCTTGCCAAAAATCACCCAAAAACTCTAGCCTTGAACATAAAGCTTGCAACTTGATGATGAATGCAAGCTAATGATCACTCATACAACTCAAAGATGCTTGTATGAACATGAAAGCCTTCATAGAAATAGTTTTATAAGAGGATGGAGGCTAGGGCTTTGAGTGGAGGCCATGATCATAGAAAATTTTGGCATAGTTTAGTTAGAGTATAGGATTATGATCATTTATGGCTAGCTTAGGGTCTTATTTATAGGATTAGGCAAGTGTTTTAGGCCATTAGATTAACCCTAAATTAGATTAGGACCATCAGATCTCGGAAGCTTCCAGAAACCAGCCCCAAAACACAGCCCAAACCCTGAAATGGTGCACCAGGCCAAATTGGCCGAGCACCCCCTGTCGACACCCAAGTCGACAGGGCTGTCGACTTGGTCCTAGCCAAGTCGACTGCCCAGTCGATAGGGCTGTTGACCTGGCTAGCTAGGCGGAAATTTTCCCCCCTGCGCCCAATGGCCCCAATTTCGAAATTTGAACCTGAATTTTTAAATCTGTTTTGAACTTTGAATTTTCTGTAAACTTCATTGGGCCATAACCGGGCCATACAGACTCCGATTCTCGAAAACTCGGACTCTATTTCGCGTATTTTTCCGAGACGAACGCAATGACGCAGCCCGTTTCCCCCAATTCTCATATCTGAGATTATTTATTCTGTAATTAGTGAATTTTAGCATTAACCGAAATTCGGGGTGTTACAATTATGGTTAATAAAAGTTTATTTTGCTGTTCAATATTGTGTTATTTATTTTATTCTTGTGTTGATTCTGTCTTTGAACTCTATAAGCTAAATGACGATCTGTCGGTTTGAACGTTTTGAATTGGTTCAATACCAATTTGAAGCGGTCAAAAAGGTGGGACGTTACAAGTGGTATCAGAGCTTTGGTTTATTGAAAGCATAGCTTATCGAGTTTAAATGAGCAGGATCAACACTAGAAAAGCAAATTTTGAAATTAAAAAGGTTTCAAAATATGAATTTTGAAAATTAAAATAATTTTAAAATAGATTTTGAAGAAAAAAATATTTTGGAAAATTTATTTTTGAGACTATTATTTTGAAACTAATACAACGGAAAAAGTATTTTGAGATTTAAAATTTTGTTCGGAATCCCTAGTCTTCAGAAGTCTTCGAATCCAGGTTTGCTGGAATTATTCTTCGGTAAGATCCTCTTAGATTTGAATGTTGAATCCACCATCAAATGGTATCCAAGAAAGATAAGTATAACAGAATCGACGAATTAATATCTCTAATCATGTATTTTAGCAATAAAATATAACTGGAATTTATTGGAAGTAAGAATTCAATTAGAAATTTGAATGATAAAGGTGAAATTTGAAATCGCTTCAAAAATGGAACAATGAATTTTATTTCGATATACGGAATATAAATGAATGATAGCGAAATCAAGAATGTTATTGTAACACCTCGAATTTTCTGAGAATATTACAATTAATAAATTCAAGAACACTTAATTTTTAGAAGAAGAATTAAGTGAAATGGGTTGTGCTATTACGTTCATCTCAAAATTTTGGTCAAGATAGACATTTGGTTTGCATAAATAAGATACCTTATGAAGAAGTTATTAAGCCTTGAAGTTTGTATGCATATAAGAAAAAAAAATAGATATATATAAAAAATTAAACAAATAAATATTCAAAAAAGTTCAAAACAGTGAATCGGGAGGGGGAATAACCGAACCAGCCCATTTTTGAGGTCGACCGGAGCCTCGCTGGGTCGACTAGGGGTTGATTCAGGGTGTTTGGCTATCAACCCGTGGGCCAATTCGCTCTAAGGAAGATGCGGCATATGATTGGTTCTGATGGACTCCTTGCTAAGTTATTAGGGCCGGTGTGGCTATTCTATCTTGTCTGAACAACTTTGATTTGCTCTAGGTTAATCTGACGTTTCCTATTAAATCAAACTTCTATATAAGCAACCTAATACCTCAACCCTAAATCGTATTAAAAATCAAACCAAGAGTCATCATGCTACCGTTGGACAAACTCGAGTAGCCGCCATTCAATTTGAAGCAAATTAAAAGAGACAAACCAAATCAAATCAAAATTAAACTAAAACAACGATTGTCTACATCAAAGGCGAGCATTTCAACTTCAGAATACAGATTCCAGAAATCAAGATTGTCTTTTATAAGTGTAGTTATGTTTTAGATGTAAATAAATTTAAGACGTGATTTGATATAAAGTGAAAAATAGAATTATACCAATATTGATGGTGCTAATTCACGTTTGTTTCTTGTGATGATTTTATCATGAATTGTCTTGGAATGTTTGTGGCTTATTAGACTTGGTGTTGGATCTATTAAAGATTGAGAATAAGACTATCAATATCATATGCAAGTTATATGTTTCATGTTAAGATCTACATATATATGTTTATATGATTAATGCAAGTTGTATGTATTATGTTAGATCCAAGTCAAGATCTACATATATATATATATATATATATATATTCATATGCTTTATGTTAGATTCATATGCCTATATATATGTTCATATGTTCATATGCAAGTTACAAGTTTTATGTTGGATCCATGTCAAGATCTATCTAGGTTCACATGATTAATGAAAGTTATATGTTTTATGATAGATCCAAGTCATGACCTAATTATACATATGTTCATATGCAAGTTACATGTTAGATCCAAAACTAGATCTATATTTATATGCATGTTTGTAAAGTGGACTTATGCAAGTTCACCTTGTTAGATCTAGTTCAAACCTATATGTTAATGTTAAAATTATAAATGCCTTGGGATTGGACATGTAATGATTATGTCATATGCTAGATTATAATTGAGGTTATGTTCACACATGCCTAGATCTACATATTAACATGTTTTAGGCTTATGATTATCTAAGTCTAAATTATATGCAAGTTCATGTGACATGTTAAATTATATGAATAATGTTTTATGCAAAATTTACATGTTTGGTTGAATCTATATTATACATGTTCCCTTCTTTACCTCTTGTTTATAAATTGGGCTAATATGCGGACCCAATGACTTTATGTGATTAATACGAATGAACAAACGGGGGTAACGTTGGGATAGTTATTAAATCAAAAAATCAAAACATGTTAATAATGTAGGTGGGCCCAAAACCATGTAAATGGTTAAGGCCATGAATGGTATAATTTATACCATTAGTCTTGAAAATAATTAAAATATGTGACACGAAACACTTGTAGAAAGTTCACATATATAAAATGTAAAAGATGAATATGCCTAACCCGAGGTTAGACTGAGTTGTGGCGTAAACTTGCCCGGAACCGACTGGCACATCCAGTAACCACAACAATACCTGTCTAATGTGAGAGGTTAGTGCATCAAGCCCAGAAAGACCCGAGGTTAGACTGAGTTGTGGTGTAAAACTGTCCGGAACCGACCAGCACATCAGTAACCACAACAATACCTGTCTAATGTGATTGGTTGGTGCTTTAATTAATTAATTAATTAAAGCTCATGAACAATCAAGCTAGAAATGGTGAGGTTAAGTAATTAAGGGAACACTTAACCAACTTAATATGTTAACAAGACAAGATTGGTAGGGTTATGTAATTGAGGAAACACTTAACCAACTTAACATGTTAACTAGACAAGATTGATAGGGGTTAAGTCAAACCAAGGACACTTAACCTGTTTAGCATGTTGACTAGAAAAACCCTAGTAACGGGGACCCGTTTCATTAGTAACCCACATGGATGTATCAAGGTACACTGAACTAGGCAGGGTGGGGCACGATTACTGGGTTGAATATAAGAGGTCAAAAGGGCGGCGGTTAGGTGCATCAGTGTAGGTTCCGACGGAGTACGGGCGTGCACGGGCTCCGGAGTGGAAAAAGCAGGCACTAGGCACCAGGCGTACACTTGTGCATCTTTTAATCGTGTCAGGGTTGCCATTATAGGACTTGATACACCCTATACTGGAACCACCACACGTACTTAAAAATCACGTGGGGCCGCATGACACCGGGAAAACATGAATGCGAGTAGGAGCCGATCAATACATGAATGGGATCACTTTATCATGAACATACATTGCTAGTTAAACAGCTCTTAGAGGGTGCAGAGAAGTAAAAGTGGGTGCGATAGCCAAATCTAGTTAAATATTACTTTACCTCGTTTTAGGACTACCCTATCCTTGTGGTATCATTCTAAGTTCAGTTTATTCATGTCATAGTCTTTTACTTGTTTACATGCTATTAAATAACTGGGCTTACCAGACTTATGTCTGACCCATTTTCCTTTCGCTTCTTTTCTTCCGTCCCCCCCCCCCCCCCCCCCAAGGTCCGCAGGGCCGAAACACTTCTGCGTAGTCCAGGTTAGCCAAATCTTGAAGACCATAGATGTAAGGCTTGGACTTTCCTTTTTGAGCTATGGCTATGGTCAAGCACTTATTGGGGATTTATGTCATTTTATTTTCAGTATTGCTTCTTTATGTTTTCAAGACAGATGAAAAGTTGTAATAATTTGGAAGGTTGAAACAGTTGTTGAATTGTTGTGTTGAACATGTATTTATGAAATAATATTGATCTTTTTCCACTACATAAATTTTCTATCTTGTAATTTATTAGTATCTTGTACCTTAAAACGCTCCATCGAAGTTAAGGCATTCCCTTTGAGAGTGACCTTAACGAAGGTAGGGTGTTACACTTGGTATCAGAGCTAAAGGTTACCAGATCGGATAAAATTTTTGAAGCTATTTTTCAAAAAGAAGCATTTTCAAGAAAAAGTGTTAATTTAAAAAGGCATAATCCCCAAAGCCATATGCACTATCTTTCTATCCTTCGTTTTGAATCTTTGCATTTTGTTTTAGCATGTTTGGCGATCTTAACCTTCCAGAGGGTGTACCGATACCTGGCTGGTTCAGGAGATACCTATAAGCTAGCGCCAATGACGCGGGCCCAGCAGACATTCCTCCTCCCCCAGCAGCTGCTCCTCCTACTCCTCCTCCGAGAGGAAATGCTTTCTCAAAGATCTATAGAGACTTTAGATCCATGGGTGGAAAAGACTTTAAGGGGAGCGAATCATTCGTGGAAGCCAGATGTTGGCTCAAGGAGACTAAGGACTTATTCGTTATCTTTGAAGTAGATGAGAGGCAGAAACTACAGTTGGTGGTGTGTTTGCTCAAAGACGAGGCCTCCTTCTGGTGGGAAGTCACTGATGCTGAAAGATCGACAGAGACTTGGGAGGACTTCAGGGCGAAATTTGAAATGAAGTTCCTCTCACAAGCTGAGCAAAGTCTGCAAATAGAGAAGTTCCTATCACTTAAACAGGGCAGCTTGTCGGTCGAAGAATACGTCAATAAATTCAACCAGCTTGCTCGATTTGGACTAGAGTTAGTAAACACTCCACATAAGAAGGCTCTCCGCTTTGCCAAAGGACTGAATAAGCCACTGCAAGGTTTAGCAATGTCCTATATACCTATGGGAGCGACTTACGAGAGACTGGTGGACATGGCTCTGTTGCAAGAGGAGAACAAGGATGGCAAGAAGGAGGTGAGGAAGGAAGAGCCTCAAAACAAGATAGGAGATGGATTTCAGAATAAGAAGATGGACCCCAAGAAAGGCGGGAAGGATAATAAATCCCGTAAGAAGATGACGTGCAATATATGTGGGATACCTGGACACTTGGCTAGTGACTGTAGACAGAAAAGGAGGAAATTGGGCGCTTGTTTCCAGTGCGGGGTTACTGGACACTTGTCTAAGGACTACCCAAAAAGGTAAGGGCAAGGACAGAGGACTGGATCATCTTCTGGAGGGAAGTTCATGCTCTCGTTGCACCTCTGCAGGAACGAGGTAGAAATATTTCTGTTGAGAGTTTAGCTTCTCTATTTGATAATCCTGTTCGTACTCTCTTTGATTCTGGCGCATCGCACTCTTTTATATCTACTGCTTTAGTTGAATCTCTGCAGCTAGACACCCATATAGTAGAGGATCCCTTGGTTGTTTCAAATCCAATTGGGGGCTTAGTTTTTTGTCAATGATTTGTTTGGATTTGGAGATCTCTATTTTAAGCATTTGGTTTAAATGTAATGCTTATGTTTTGGGCTTCACGGGCTATGGGCTGATTCTAGGCATGGACTGGCTATCCAGTAATGGTGCCGTCCTCGATTGTGAAAAGAGAGTGGTTAGACTCATGACTCGCCTTGGTAACACTCTCGAAATCTTTTGTAATCCCATGAATTCTGTTATGCTAAGTTATCTAGAATCTCTTGATGCGTCTGTTGAGAATTTGCAGTCTGTTAGAATGGTCTGTGTATACTCGGATGTGTTTGAAGAGGTAAAGGGCTTACCTCCAAAGCGGGAGAGAGACTTCCGCATGTACCTCGTTGACAATGCAAAACTCGTTGCTTTACTCATTAGACACATGGCTCCAAGGGAGAGAAAAGAACTCAGCAAGAAAGTTAAAGAGCTACTTGAAAAGGGGTTCATAAGATGGAGTATTTCTAAATAGGGTGCTCCTGTACTATTCGCGACCAAAGCCGATGGTTCATTCCGCCTATGTGTGGATTATAAGGAGCTGAACAAGCTGACCAAGAAGAATAGGCACCCACTCCTAAGAATTGACGATCTGTTTGATCAGCTCGTAGGTGCATCCGTTTTCTCCCAACTAGATCTGGCTACCGGGTTTCATCAGCTAAGAGTGGCTAAGGATACCATTGAAAATACTGCATTTAGGACCCCAAATGGTTTCTTCGAGTGGCTTGTCATGCCTTTCGGCTTGAAAAACGCACCTGCCTATTTCATGGACTTGATGAGCAGGGTGTTCTGGGAATTCCTCAATAAGTTTGTGTGGTCTTCGTGGATGATATTTTGATCTTCTCGAAGAGTGGGGAAGAGCATGCTCAACACTTAAGGGAAGTCATGGATACTCTCCGTGCACATCAGTTGAAAGCCAAATTCTCCAAATTCCATTTCTGGAGAGAAGAAGTTAGATTCCTTGGACATGTGGTGTCCAAAGAGGGGTTAGCCGTGGATCCCGCAAAAGTGGTTGTTGTGCAAGATTGGAAGATTCCACGAAATGCAACTGAAGTCCGAAGCTTTCTCGGGATAGCAGGTTTTTACCGAAAGTTCATCAAAGACTTTGCGAAAATCTCAGCTCCACTTACAAGATTGACGAAGAAGAACCTAGTTTTCGCTTGGGATTTGGATTGCGATATTGCTTTCCAACGCTTGAAAAGGTGTAAAGACCCGCAACTTCCCCGTAAAGGAAAGCGTCGGATAGTTCGAGAACAAGCCACAGCAGAACGCATACAGAAGAACGTTTCATTGTATATTACAACAATGCATCAGATTATAAGAATATACAGAGTATAAATGAATATTACACAGAAATATCAGAGATTTAAATTACATTTAAATACATAGCAGCGGAAAATAATACAATACACAACTAGAATGAGATATACGGATACAAAGCTTTCCGGATATCGTTCCAGCTGTAAACCAGGATCCTGTGAATATAAATCTGCAAAACCAAAACTACTAGCTGCCCGTGTCAAAATAAGGGCACCCAGAGTTTAGGTTAAAACAATAAACTCCGGGTCAGTCATGTGACTGGTGTGAGAACTAAAACAGTTAATCTTTATTTTTAAAGCTAGGTAAATCAAGGGACCACGCCGTATAACACGGAATGGGTTTCCTCCCAAGAATACCAGTGCATAAAACAAACAGCGCAATGCTAAATAAAGAAAAATGAAGCTGTTATAAGACCCAGGTCCCATCACACAATGCAACGCAGTCGAGGATAGGGTTTTCCCTTATAACAGCCAAAGAATGCTTGATACGTTTTAAAACAAATCATTTGATATTATTATAAGTGCATAGTGTATAAAACACTTCAAATCATAAATATCAATCATAGGCGGCATAAGCGCCCCATCCCACTATGTCGCCATATATAGGATTACAATTAAAACCGCAAATGTCACGTATTTGGAAATTGGATTTCCTTCTATGAACCGAGGCAAAAGATAGTCCTCAACCGATTCGTGACTCTCTAGCCCGAGCCACCGGAACAGCCGCAACTGCCCCTTCGATCGTCAGGGCCGGTCCACCGATGTGGATTATAGTGCCTGAACAATACGTCTCCCCACCCTATGGGGTGTAAGTCTGGTCCGTCAGCCGACCAGAATGCATTCGGCCGAAACCGATATAACCGAGGCGCCTCGCAACCGCAACAACCACATAAGTCAAACTCGTCAGGGCGTGTAAAACCACTGACGCCACTTCTAGCTAGAAAGAAACGCAAGTCCTCCCTGATGTCCTCTCCCGTTTTTGGTTCATACCGGGTGTGAAACACGCGAGGTAAACGTTACACAAAGCTACGCCACAAAGGCCGTGCTTTGATCATCACCACAAGACTTTGCTTTTCAACAGAAGCCTTGATCATTTGCATCTTAGCATGCCACACAGGCAAACCATCCTATGCAACCGATATCAGTCACACAGAATGAAATCCGATGTCAGACACACAGTCCATTTACAAGTCCGTTCTGGGTCTGAACGAAACCGGGAGCACCTAGTACCCCGCATATCCATCGATCTCCAAGTACGTCTGGACGATCACTAACTGTTTCCATCTTCTTGGGTGTACAGCCCAATCAAGATCATCAGTTATCACCCAAACGACGTGAAGACCTCCGGTCTTCGACCATCGTCTTCATCTTCGACTTATCGTCGTATCAGTTATTCAGAATGGGATGAACCCGGTCTTTCCGAATAACTCGCGTATATTTTAAATAAGTGTTACACAAACACAACATACGCCTCATTCCAATTCATTAGTCACTAACCGTAAATTAATCAAGAGAATAATTCCCCAAATATTAACCCCGAAGGCCGAAACCAACATCAGATCAATATCCAGAAAACCATTCTGCTTGGCTAACCGACAGTTAGTTTCTAAATTTCACGTTCAAATCTAATTAAAGATTTAACTATCGCCTGGAGCAAAACTGGTGATACTCCATTCTCGATCTTTTCAATCTAATTAAAGATTCATTAAAACTCCACTTAGTTTTAATCTGTGACTGGGTTAAAGAATCAGTGTCATTTAAAACACGGTTCACGATAAACCCAAAGTCACATCCCATTAATTATCGGGTTAAAGAACAAGTGTTATTTAAAACACTGTTCACGATAAACCCAAAAATCAATATCCATTCAATTCCAATTAAATATTATTTAATTGGTACACTTCATTAAATCTAAATAAAAAGATTTAATCTTTTCTCAACTGGGTTCAAGAACAGTGTTAGTGAAGACACCATTCACGACAAACCCAAATCACATTCGATTAATTATCGGGTTAAAGAACAAGTGTTATTTAAAACACTGTTCACGATAAACCCAAAAATCAATACCAATTCAATTCCAATTAAATATCATTTAATTGGTACACTTCATTAAATCTAAATAAAAAGATTTAATCTTTTCTCAACTGGGTTCAAGAACAGTGTTAGTGAAGACACCATTCACGACAAACCCAAATCACATTCGATATTCAATACAAGGCTCTGAATAGAAAATATATCGGCTTATATTCAATATCGAATTCTACGACTAACAAATGTCGTATTGGAAATAACGATATAAATATATATCTTTCAAATTTCCATAACAACACCTGTATAATCACGAATTCCAACATCGAAATATTCCGAAGACAATTTCGATTCAAATCCACTCCAATGCAATCATTGGAAATTTTGGTTATTTTCAAAACCATTTCAAATTCAATTTATTTATTTAAAAATAAATAGAATTATAATTCTAGTTCAAAACTAGTTCATTTCGATAAAAATCTATTTTTATCTTTTCAAATATGGAGTTTTTCATCCCAAACTTTCACAAATCATTTCTTATGATTTTACACAAATTATTACTATTTTTAATAATTTTATCAAGGCCCGTACAGTCGATTTCCAACAACGGCCATCGAACTGCACTTACAGCGACCTTTTTCGAATTTGATTTGGACGTATCTCCAAATCCAACCGTTAGATTTCAAATTTCTAACATTCATTAGAAAGCTCTTTTCGATACGAACCCAACGGTTCCGGTTTTAGGAGAATCCGATGGTCGGATCTCCCGTAATGTCCGTTTTAAATAAATGGTCGAAATTCGCGAACTGCCGCGTCGCGGCGCGTTCTATTCAGGCCATTATATTATATATATAATATATATAATATATATTTCATCGATTTCTATTTAAAACGAATTATATAAATAGTTTTGAATTCGTTTCAAAAACAATTTCAACTTCCTTTTCAATTCAAATCAAAATTGAATTCTTCTTTATAAATTCGTTTTAAAATTCATTTCTATTCAATTCAAATTTCAATTCAATTTGAATTCATTTCAATTTGTTTTCAATTCAATTCGAAATCGTTTTCAATTCAATTCATTTCGAAATCGTTTTCAATTCAATTCATTTCGAAATCGTTTTCAATTCAATTCATTTCGAAATCGTTTTCAATTCAATTCAAAATATTCGATTTCGAAATCACTTTTCAATATTCATTTTTAAGATAAATAAAATCGATATAAATATCGTTCACGTCAAAATGGCGTCAATCTAATCAACACGGCTTCATATATTCCTTTATTTTCAAATATTCTATTTCAAATATTTCTTTTTCAAATATTTCTTTTTCAAATATTTCTTTTTCAAATACTGGAATGAGGCCCAATCAATTACCATATAATGTTAATTATATGGATTTTCTACAACACATGCATATATCAACAACGATGAATAATCAACCATCATCCAAAGTGCATTCTACACTGTATAAGCATCAAATATAAATATTCAACGCTTATAACAGTCTGTCAATCAATCGATCGACACACAACTAAACAATCGGGATTAGTGTACGTCAAATATCATCCCAACACCCGTGTAGGGTTTCAAACAATCAAACACAGATTTTATTTGTGCAGTTGGGCGATGTGTAAAATTTATCGACCCAATCAATGTCCCTCAAATAAGTGTACATAAACAAACCATCTGGTTTGCAAATGAATATTTTATTTATTCACATTCACGTTAAAATTTATATTTTTTTAACGACAAAACATTTTATTTCAACATATGAATTCCTCTTCAGTTCATTCTTTAAATAAAATGATATTTTTATTTTTCTAACATATTTTAGAAAATTTCGGCGGCATAACGGCACGATACTAGAAACGGGACGAGGCCTAGCCTTATCCCCGGACTAGTGAAGGCCCACGCCATTCACACATCAATCAAATCAATTTCATTATGCAAACCACAAAATTTGGAGTAAGGGTCTAACCTAGCCTTACTCCTTCGCCTTATAACGGCGCACGTCTAATCCTAACCAATTTATCGATTCGATTTTTCACACCACAAACCACATTCAAACCAATATCACAATCAATAACCAAACAGCCAAACAAACAAGTCCATGGTCTGTGGACGATTGTGTCGGGTGCTACTAAGCTCCGTCTGCATCCTAGTATATATATATATAACTAGAAATAAAATTGAAAGGTGAGAAGTTCTCACCTATAGCTATCCAGCTCCACGGCTCTTCATTTGCAGAAGTCTTCGTCGTTTCGCCTTTTTGTCACCCTCGTTGCTGCTTTCACTACATACGTAAAAATCGAATTTTTACTATGTTATTCAATATATAAAAAATCGAATTTTTATTTCAAAGTTCCATATATAAAAATCGAATTTTTAGTTCAAAGTTCAATATATAAAAATCGAATTTTTATTTCAAAGTTCAATATATAAAAATCGAATTTTTATTTCAACGTTCAATATATAAAAATCGAATTTTTATTTCAAAGTTCCATATATAAAAATCGAATTTTTAGTTCAAAGTTCAATATATAAAAATCGAATTTTTATTTCAAAGTTCAATATATAAAAATCGAATTTTTAGTTCAAAGTTCAATATATAAAAATCGAATTTTTATTTCAAAGTTCAATATATAAAAATCGAATTTTTAGTTCAAAGTTCAATATATAAAAATCGAATTTTTAGTTCAAAGTTCAATATATAAAAATCGAATTTTTAGTTCAAAGTTCAATATATAAAAATCGAATTTTTATTTCAAATCTTTTTCCATTTCACAGTTTAAACCTTTCCTATTCAAAGTTTAAACCTTTCCTATTTAAAATTTAACCCATTTTCTATTTAAAGTAAAATCAGAATTCTCCTTTAAAAAAAATCAGTTTTAAAATTCTTTTAAAATCAGTTTTAAAATCTTTTAAAAAAACAAATCAGTTTTAATACTTTTAAAAAAAACAAATCAGTTTTCTATTTCAGTTTTAAATAAAATAAAGTAAAAAAATAAATAGATTAAAACTTACAGGGGGGGGGGGGGTCTCGCCGTCGGTTGACATCAGGAGGGGAGAGAATACGGCGGTCGGAGATGGCTGCTGGAGGGAAGCCGACGAGGTAGGGTGGTGGCTCACGGTGGTGGCGCGTGCTCCGATGCGGCGGCGACTAGATGTGGGGCGACGGGTTTTGGTTTCCAGGGGGGGACGCCGCTCGATTAGGCAAGGAAGAGGAGGGCGAGGTGGAGCGAGGCAGGGTTGCGGCGGCCTGGGGCTCGCCAGAGGCGGCGGCGCCACCATCGGAGGAGCAACGGCTCCTCCGCCCCCTTTTCTTCTGCTTCTTTTTTTTTTTTTTTTTTTTTTTTTGATTCTGAGAGGAAGAAAGAAAAATAAACGGGGGGGGCCAGAGTTAAAAAGGGGGGGAAAATATATTTTTTTTTATTTAATTTTATTTATTTATTTTATTCGCCCCTAAGTTGACCTTTACATACGACCCTGAAATGGGGCCCACCGCCTGCCGTCCATAGCGTTTTACCCCCATTCCGAACACAATGGGATATGTATCGTAGGTTGATTCGATCCTTACAATCAGTTTTCGTTAAATTTACATTTAAATCACTATATTGAATTTTAAACGTATATTTCAAATTACCGGGGTCACATACTAACTAGAAAAATTCCAGAAAAATATTTTCTAGCTTCGTATTGACGATACGGTCCTAACAAAACTAGTTTCGTCGAATTCTGAGACCGTTAGAAAAATGACCAATTTCCAGTCGATTAAAATCAACTGAAACTGGTCAAACGCGTTTTCCTTTGCCACGCTCACATATTGATTCGAAAAATCATGAAATTTGAAACCTAGCAATAACTTTACATCACGGACCCAACAAAAGTGGTTTCGTCGAAATCCGAGGTCGTTTGCAAAAAGTCTATTTTTAAGGGCCTTATATATATAAAAAATATATATAAATTCCACAGCGACTATTTCTAATTTTAAACTGGACATATCTTATCATTTCTAAAATGAAATCTCAGTTTGTTAACTTCGTTACAAAGATATAGTTATACAGATTCAAATATTTCTTGTTTCGTTCAATTCTGACTTATATTGAATTCTGTATATTCATTTGAAATTAGAAATCGAATTTTCGAACTACCGCGCCATTTTTAATTCCTTTTATAATTATATATAATTATTATATATTCTAACGACGACGTATATAATATATACGTCGAATTTCAACTCAAAATAAATTTTCTCGTCGATATTATTTAAAATAATTCATTTTAAATAATCAAAATTCGCTAAAATGGCCAAAATAAAAATTTTAAACTGGCCCAGATTTTCCGGGTTGTTACAATCTCCCCCACTTAAAACTTTTCGTCCCCGAAAAGGAACAAAGTCGAAAGTGGTTTGATTATTCAACTCTACGCTCGACCTGGCTTCCATTCCCGAACTTTTCAGTTTCTGAGAATTTCTAAAATTTCAAAAATTTGGCTAACACCCTAAATTTTCGAAAAATTTCGCCATAACCTCCCCTGCAATGGGAGCATCGGGGAATTTCAAATAGCTTCCCCGGTCCTTCAGATCTCAAAAAGAAAAAGAAAAAGCCAAGCGGCTAGCCAATAGGCTCACAAAATCATCATCACCCAAACAAAACAGGAAATTATGTTGTAAACATGTACCTATTTGTCGGGCAAACAAATTTTATTCTCTGGCTCTAGCCTCCTTGCTATGACCTGTTCAAGGTAAGTACATATATGCAAGCAAATGCGACCAATTTTCAATATAGTTCAATATTCGATCAAATTAGGCATATTGGTTCAAAATTATCAAACAACTTAACAAACAACACAAACATCAATCAATTAGTGAATTTAACGTTTCAAATTCATAATTTGATATATATACAAAAATCATGTTTTTGATGCCAAATCACAACGATGAATTCTAGCTATATATAAGTTTTGGGTTCTCACACCAGCCTAATGGAAATATATAGAAAATCACACCTTCGAGACACGAACATAAATACTGATGATGTCATGACAATCATCAGTACCATCTTCGGGCGACTAGAGTGTGATGCTATATCTATCCAATATATTAAAATTTCGAATACACGCGGATCAGACGTATACGCAAAATCTATATATACTGGATTGTCCACATCAATATAAATGGATAATCAAATACGAATAATTGATTTAACTCTTCAAAACAAAACTTGTTTTCACTTTAAAAATTTACTCTTCACACTCGTTCTAGGATACTACTGATCCCATCTCTAACGAGTCATTCTAATTGGATATTACTAATCCAATATCTGATGAATTCTTTCGTATGGTTCTAATGTGCCTTGTTCTCTAGCTTTGTAAACCAAAGCTCTGATACCAAATGTAAAGACCCGCAACTTCCCCGTAAAGGAAAGCGTCGGATAGTTCGAGAACAAGCCACAGCAGAACGCATACAGAAGAACGTTTCATTGTATATTACAACAATGCATCAGATTATAAGAATATACAGAGTATAAATGAATATTACACAGAAATATCAGAGATTTAAATTACATTTAAATACATAGCAGCGGAAAATAATACAATACACAACTAGAATGAGATATACGGATACAAAGCTTTCCGGATATCGTTCCAGCTGTAAACCAGGATCCTGTGAATATAAATCTGCAAAACCAAAACTACTAGCTGCCCGTGTCAAAATAAGGGCACCCAGAGTTTAGGTTAAAACAATAAACTCCGGGTCAGTCATGTGACTGGTGTGAGAACTAAAACAGTTAATCTTTATTTTTAAAGCTAGGTAAATCAAGGGACCACGCCGTATAACACGGAACGGGTTTCCTCCCAAGAATACCAGTGCATAAAACAAACAGCGCAATGCTAAATAAAGAAAAATGAAGCTGTTATAAGACCCAGGTCCCATCACACAATGCAACGCAGTCGAGGATAGGGTTTTCCCTTATAACAGCCAAAGAATGCTTGATACGTTTTTAAACAAATCATTTGATATTATTATAAGTGCATAGTGTATAAAACACTTCAAATCATAAATATCAATCATAGGCGGCATAAGCGCCCCATCCCACTATGTCGCCATATATAGGATTACAATTAAAACCGCAAATGTCACGTATTTGGAAATTGGATTTCCTTCTATGAACCGAGGCAAAAGATAGTCCTCAACCGATTCGTGACTCTCTAGCCCGAGCCACCGGAACAGCCGCAACTGCCCCTTCGATCGTCAGGGCCGGTCCACCGATGTGGATTATAGTGCCTGAACAATACGTCTCCCCACCCTATGGGGTGTAAGTCTGGTCCGTCAGCCGACCAGAATGCATTCGGCCGAAACCGATATAACCGAGGCGCCTCGCAACCGCAACAACCACATAAGTCAAACTCGTCAGGGCGTGTAAAACCACTGACGCCACTTCTAGCTAGAAAGAAACGCAAGTCCTCCCTGATGTCCTCTCCCGTTTTTGGTTCATACCGGGTGTGAAACACGCGAGGTAAACGTTACACAAAGCTACGCCACAAAGGCCGTGCTTTGATCATCACCACAAGACTTTGCTTTTCAACAGAAGCCTTGATCATTTGCATCTTAGCATGCCACACAGGCAAAGCATCCTATGCAACCGATATCAGTCACACAGAATGAAATCCGATGTCAGACACACAGTCCATTTACAAGTCCGTTCTGGGTCTGAACGAAACCGGGAGCACCTAGTACCCCGCATATCCATCGATCTCCAAGTACGTCTGGACGATCACTAACTGTTTCCATCTTCTTGGGTGTACAGCCCAATCAAGATCATCAGTTATCACCCAAACGACGTGAAGACCTCCGGTCTTCGACCATCGTCTTCATCTTCGACTTATCGTCGTATCAGTTATTCAGAATGGGATGAACCCGGTCTTTCCGAATAACTCGCGTATATTTTAAATAAGTGTTACACAAACACAACATACGCCTCATTCCAATTCATTAGTCACTAACCGTAAATTAATCAAGAGAATAATTCCCCAAATATTAACCCCGAAGGCCGAAACCAACATCAGATCAATATCCAGAAAACCATTCTGCTTGGCTAACCGACAGTTAGTTTCTAAATTTCACGTTCAAATCTAATTAAAGATTTAACTATCGCCTGGAGCAAAACTGGTGATACTCCATTCTCGATCTTTTCAATCTAATTAAAGATTCATTAAAACTCCACTTAGTTTTAATCTGTGACTGGGTTAAAGAATCAGTGTCATTTAAAACACGGTTCACGATAAACCCAAAGTCACATCCCATTAATTATCGGGTTAAAGAACAAGTGTTATTTAAAACACTGTTCACGATAAACCCAAAAATCAATATCCATTCAATTCCAATTAAATATTATTTAATTGGTACACTTCATTAAATCTAAATAAAAAGATTTAATCTTTTCTCAACTGGGTTCAAGAACAGTGTTAGTGAAGACACCATTCACGACAAACCCAAATCACATTCGATTAATTATCGGGTTAAAGAACAAGTGTTATTTAAAACACTGTTCACGATAAACCCAAAAATCAATACCAATTCAATTCCAATTAAATATCATTTAATTGGTACACTTCATTAAATCTAAATAAAAAGATTTAATCTTTTCTCAACTGGGTTCAAGAACAGTGTTAGTGAAGACACCATTCACGACAAACCCAAATCACATTCGATATTCAATACAAGGCTCTGAATAGAAAATATATCGGCTTATATTCAATATCGAATTCTACGACTAACAAATGTCGTATTGGAAATAACGATATAAATATATATCTTTCAAATTTCCATAACAACACCTGTATAATCACGAATTCCAACATCGAAATATTCCGAAGACAATTTCGATTCAAATCCACTCCAATGCAATCATTGGAAATTTTGGTTATTTTCAAAACCATTTCAAATTCAATTTATTTATTTAAAAATAAATAGAATTATAATTCTAGTTCAAAACTAGTTCATTTCGATAAAAATCTATTTTTATCTTTTCAAATATGGAGTTTTTCATCCCAAACTTTCACAAATCATTTCTTATGATTTTACACAAATTATTACTATTTTTAATAATTTTATCAAGGCCCGTACAGTCGATTTCCAACAACGGCCATCGAACTGCACTTACAGCGACCTTTTTCGAATTTGATTTGGACGTATCTCCAAATCCAACCGTTAGATTTCAAATTTCTAACATTCATTAGAAAGCTCTTTTCGATACGAACCCAACGGTTCCAGTTTTAGGAGAATCCGATGGTCGGATCTCCCGTAATGTCCGTTTTAAATAAATGGTCGAAATTCGCGAACTGCCGCGTCGCGGCGCGTTCTATTCAGGCCATTATATTATATATATAATATATATAATATATATTTCATCGATTTCTATTTAAAACGAATTATATAAATAGTTTTGAATTCGTTTCAAAAACAATTTCAACTTCCTTTTCAATTCAAATCAAAATTGAATTCTTCTTTATAAATTCGTTTTAAAATTCATTTCTATTCAATTCAAATTTCAATTCAATTTGAATTCATTTCAATTTGTTTTCAATTCAATTCGAAATCGTTTTCAATTCAATTCATTTCGAAATCGTTTTCAATTCAATTCATTTCGAAATCGTTTTCAATTCAATTCATTTCGAAATCGTTTTCAATTCAATTCATTTCGAAATCGTTTTCAATTCAATTCAAAATATTCGATTTCGAAATCACTTTTCAATATTCATTTTTAAGATAAATAAAATCGATATAAATATCGTTCACGTCAAAATGGCGTCAATCTAATCAACACGGCTTCATATATTCCTTTATTTTCAAATATTCTATTTCAAATATTTCTTTTTCAAATATTTCTTTTTCAAATATTTCTTTTTCAAATACTGGAATGAGGCCCAATCAATTACCATATAATGTTAATTATATGGATTTTCTACAACACATGCATATATCAACAACGATGAATAATCAACCATCATCCAAAGTGCATTCTACACTGTATAAGCATCAAATATAAATATTCAACGCTTATAACAGTCTGTCAATCAATCGATCGACACACAACTAAACAATCGGGATTAGTGTACGTCAAATATCATCCCAACACCCGTGTAGGGTTTCAAACAATCAAACACAGATTTTATTTGTGCAGTTGGGCGATGTGTAAAATTTATCGACCCAATCAATGTCCCTCAAATAAGTGTACATAAACAAACCATCTGGTTTGCAAATGAATATTTTATTTATTCACATTCACGTTAAAATTTATATTTTTTTAACGACAAAACATTTTATTTCAACATATGAATTCCTCTTCAGTTCATTCTTTAAATAAAATGATATTTTTATTTTTCTAACATATTTTAGAAAATTTCGGCGGCATAACGGCACGATACTAGAAACGGGACGAGGCCTAGCCTTATCCCCGGACTAGTGAAGGCCCACGCCATTCACACATCAATCAAATCAATTTCATTATGCAAACCACAAAATTTGGAGTAAGGGTCTAACCTAGCCTTACTCCTTCGCCTTATAACGGCGCACGTCTAATCCTAACCAATTTATCGATTCGATTTTTCACACCACAAACCACATTCAAACCAATATCACAATCAATAACCAAACAGCCAAACAAACAAGTCCATGGTCTGTGGACGATTGTGTCGGGTGCTACTAAGCACCGTCTGCATCCTAGTATATATATATATAACTAGAAATAAAATTGAAAGGTGAGAAGTTCTCACCTATAGCTATCCAGCTCCACGGCTCTTCATTTGCAGAAGTCTTCGTCGTTTCGCCTTTTTGTCACCCTCGTTGCTGCTTTCACTACATACGTAAAAATCGAATTTTTACTATGTTATTCAATATATAAAAAATCGAATTTTTATTTCAAAGTTCCATATATAAAAATCGAATTTTTAGTTCAAAGTTCAATATATAAAAATCGAATTTTTATTTCAAAGTTCAATATATAAAAATCGAATTTTTATTTCAACGTTCAATATATAAAAATCGAATTTTTATTTCAAAGTTCCATATATAAAAATCGAATTTTTAGTTCAAAGTTCAATATATAAAAATCGAATTTTTATTTCAAAGTTCAATATATAAAAATCGAATTTTTAGTTCAAAGTTCAATATATAAAAATCGAATTTTTATTTCAAAGTTCAATATATAAAAATCGAATTTTTAGTTCAAAGTTCAATATATAAAAATCGAATTTTTAGTTCAAAGTTCAATATATAAAAATCGAATTTTTAGTTCAAAGTTCAATATATAAAAATCGAATTTTTATTTCAAATCTTTTTCCATTTCACAGTTTAAACCTTTCCTATTCAAAGTTTAAACCTTTCCTATTTAAAATTTAACCCATTTTCTATTTAAAGTAAAATCAGAATTCTCCTTTAAAAAAAATCAGTTTTAAAATTCTTTTAAAATCAGTTTTAAAATCTTTTAAAAAAACAAATCAGTTTTAATACTTTTAAAAAAAACAAATCAGTTTTCTATTTCAGTTTTAAATAAAATAAAGTAAAAAAATAAATAGATTAAAACTTACAGGGGGGGGGGGGTCTCGCCGTCGGTTGACATCAGGAGGGGAGAGAATACGGCGGTCGGAGATGGCTGCTGGAGGGAAGCCGACGAGGTAGGGTGGTGGCTCACGGTGGTGGCGCGTGCTCCGATGCGGCGGCGACTAGATGTGGGGCGACGGGTTTTGGTTTCCAGGGGGGGACGCCGCTCGATTAGGCAAGGAAGAGGAGGGCGAGGTGGAGCGAGGCAGGGTTGCGGCGGCCTGGGGCTCGCCAGAGGCGGCGGCGCCACCATCGGAGGAGCAACGGCTCCTCCGCCCCCTTTTCTTCTGCTTCTTTTTTTTTTTTTTTTTTTTTTTTTGATTCTGAGAGGAAGAAAGAAAAATAAACGGGGGGGGGGGGGGGGGGGGCAGAGTTAAAAAGGGGGGGAAAATATATTTTTTTTTTATTTAATTTTATTTAATTTTATTTATTTATTTTATTCGCCCCTAAGTTGACCTTTACATACGACCCTGAAATGGGGCCCACCGCCTGCCGTCCATAGCGTTTTACCCCCATTCCGAACACAATGGGATATGTATCGTAGGTTGATTCGATCGTTACAATCAGTTTTCGTTAAATTTACATTTAAATCACTATATTGAATTTTAAACGTATATTTCAAATTACCGGGGTCACATACTAACTAGAAAAATTCCAGAAAAATATTTTCTAGCTTCGTATTGACGATACGGTCCTAACAAAACTAGTTTCGTCGAATTCTGAGACCGTTAGAAAAATGACCAATTTCCAGTCGATTAAAATCAACTGAAACTGGTCAAACGCGTTTTCCTTTGCCACGCTCACATATTGATTCGAAAAATCATGAAATTTGAAACCTAGCAATAACTTTACATCACGGACCCAACAAAAGTGGTTTCGTCGAAATCCGAGGTCGTTTGCAAAAAGTCTATTTTTAAGGGCCTTATATATATAAAAAATATATATAAATTCCACAGCGACTATTTCTAATTTTAAACTGGACATATCTTATCATTTCTAAAATGAAATCTCAGTTTGTTAACTTCGTTACAAAGATATAGTTATACAGATTCAAATATTTCTTGTTTCGTTCAATTCTGACTTATATTGAATTCTGTATATTCATTTGAAATTAGAAATCGAATTTTCGAACTACCGCGCCATTTTTAATTCCTTTTATAATTATATATAATTATTATATATTCTAACGACGACGTATATAATATATACGTCGAATTTCAACTCAAAATAAATTTTCTCGTCGATATTATTTAAAATAATTCATTTTAAATAATCAAAATTCGCTAAAATGGCCAAAATAAAAATTTTAAACTGGCCCAGATTTTCCGGGTTGTTACAAAAGGGCTCTAACAACAGCTCTAGTTCTGACATTGCCTGATGGGAGCAAGATGTTTACCGTATACACGGATGCATGCGGTACAGGATTAGGCGCTGTCTTGATGCAAGAAGGGAAGGTAGTAGCTTATGGTGGAAGGCAGTTGAAAGTACATGAGAAAAACTACCTAACCCATAGCCTAGAATTGGCGGCCATCGTTTTTGCTCTCAAGTCTTGGTGCCATTATCTCCTAGGTGAGAAGTTTGAATTGTTTACTGACCATAAATCATTGAAGTACCTTTTCTCACAGAAATATCTCAACTTGAGGCAGCAAAGATGGATTGAGTTTCTTACCTCATATGATTTTGAGATTTCCTATACTCCTGGCAAGGGCAATGTGGTAGCAGACGCTCTGAGTAGAAAGAAGCTGGCCTTAAGCCCTCTCTTTGTAGAAAGGAAAAGCTTGGAGTACATAGCCAACTTTGACTTTAGACCCTCCTCTGAATTTGTACCTGGCTTCTTAGCAACACTGGAAGTGCGGCCTACACTTTTTGACTCAATAGGAACCGCACAACGTGAAGACCCTCAGCTAGTAGTTGTGATAGATAAGCGGATTAGAGGTGAGACTTCGAGTCACCTCAGTAGATACTCCATCGATGATAAGGGATGGTTGAGATGGGATGGAAGGCTATGCGTCCCACAAGTAAGAGATTTAATGAAAACGGTTCTATAAGAAGTACACCATTCAAAGCTGACCATACACCCAGGCGGAGACAAAATGTATAAAGACATCAAAAGAGTTTTCTTTTGGAATGGCATGAAGAGGGACGTAGCTGAATTTGTTTCTAAGTGCATGATATGCCAACAGGTCAAGGCGGAGCAGAAGAAGCCTGGTGGTTTGCTTCATCCTCTAGAGGTCCCACAGTGGAAATGGGATAGCATTTCAATGGACTTTATTGATGGGTTGCCTAGGTCAAGAAGGGGCAATACCAGTATTTGGGTAATAGTGGAACGACTCACAAAAATCGCTCACTTTATACCTGTCAAAAGTAAAAGGACTGCCTCATCTCTAGCATCTCTATATCTTAAAGAGATAGTTCGACTGCATGGGGTACCTTCCAGCATAGTAAGCGATCGAGACCATATCTTTACAAGCGAGTTCTGAAAGAGTTTGCAAGAGGTTGTAGGAACATAACTATGTTTAAGCACGGCCTACCACCCCAAACTGATGGACAGATGGAAAGGGTGAACAGAGTCTTAGAAGACCTCTTGAGATTGTGTGTTCTTGACTTTGGAGGGACATGATAAGATCATCTTCCTCTGGTGGAGTTCGCCTACAATAATAGCTACCAAGCTACAATAGGCATGGCACCCTTCGAAGACTTATACGGGAGACCGTGTCGATCACCAACCTGTTGGTGGGAATCCGTAGATAAGCTTATACTTGGGCCAGACATGATTAGGGAAACCTCGGAAAAGGTGGACCTAATAAGAAGACAAATGAAGACTGCTCAAGATAGACAGAAGTCCTATGCAGATAAAAGAAGGACCGACCTTGAGTTTGAGGTTGGAGACAGAGTGTTCCTTAAAGTATTTCCTTTGAGGAATGTTGTTCGCTTTGGATCCAAAGGGAAATTGGCACCTACATTCATAGGACCATTTCCTATCATTGAAAGAATTGGGATGATAGCCTACAGATTAGAACTACATGAAAAGTTGGCTGGATCACAATGTCTTTCATGTTTTCACCTATGGAAGTGCTTACATGAGTCTGCGGAAGTGGTGGAACCGAAGGTACTAGAAGAGGTAGAAGGGGAACGAGAAGCAACAGTGAGAAGAATCCCAACTCGTATCTTGGGAACGGAAGTCAAAAATCTACGCAACCGTGAAGTCAAGCTTGTTAAAGTACAATGGAGTGACAATGAAGAAGACGCGACTTAGGAGACCGAAAGCAAGATACGCTCGCCTACCCTTATCTTTTTTAGGGTACATCTTTGATCTCTCCTTTATCATAAGTTTATTCATGCTTAGTTATCTTCTCGGTCCTATTTCTTGATCCTTAGTAGAAATCAATGGATGTAAACAGGTATTTGAAAAATGTTATGGTTGATGGTTGCAAAGTGGTTGCAAGTGGTTGCTAGTGATTGCTCGTGGACGCATATGCACATACACATTAGGTTCTCTAGATCGGCTCAATCAGTTTCATATTGCATTTGCATATGAACGCATGAAATTGTATGTGGATTGAAACTTGATGTGTTATCATATGGACGTTGCATTTGTATGAATGATTGCGCACTCATGTAGAATTATGAATAGGAAAAATTGCATACATAATGGGCTCGTGGCGCTCTCATGATTCGCATTAAGGAGGTCAACTGGATTAGTAGACCTCCTGATTTTGCACTAGATAAGAGACATATACACACACTCTGCATATGTTCATATGGAATTAGAAGTCTTTTAAGGACAATGGATGCTTGTGGATGATAGATGAGTAGATGGATGATTGGATGTTAAGATGCATTCTTCTTAACTTGAAGATTTCAGGGACGAAATCCTTTAAGGAGGGAAGAGTAACACCCCGAATTTTCTGAGAATGTTAAAATTAACAAATTCAAGAACACTTAATTTTTAGAAGAAGAATTAAGTGAAATGGGTTGTGCTATTATGTTCGTCTCAAAATTTTGGTCAAGATAGACATTTTGTTTGCATAAAACGGATACCTTATGAAGAAGTTATTAATCCTTGAAGTTTGTATGCATATGAGAAAAATATATATAGATATATATAAAAAAATTAAATAAATAAATATGCAAAAAAATTCAAAACAGCGAACCGGGAGGGGGAATAACCGAACCGGCCCATTTTTGAGGTCGACCCGAGCCTCGCTGGGTCGACTAGGGGTTGATTCAGGGTGTTTGGCTGTCAACCCGTGGGCCGATTCGCTCTAACGTAGATGTGGCATCTGATTGGTTCTTATGGACTCCTTGCTGAGTCACTAGGGCTGATGTGGCTATACTATCTTGTCTGAATGGCTTTGATTTGCTCTAGGTTAATCTGACGGTTCCTATTAAATCGAACTTCTATATAAGCAACCTAATACCTCAACCCTAAATCATATTAAAAATCAAAACAAGAGCCGTCATGCTGCCGTTGGACAACCTCGGGTAGCCGCCGTTCAATTTGAAGCAAATTAAAAGAGACAAACCAAATCAAATCAAAATTAAACTAAAACAACAATTGTATACATCAAAGGCGAGCATTTCAACTTCAGAATACAGATTCCAGAAAACAAGATTGTCTTTTGTAAGTGTAGTTATCTTTCAGATGTAAATAAATTTAAGACGTGATTTGATATAAAGTGAAAAATAGAATTATACCAATATTGATGATGCTGATTCATGTTTGTTTCTTGTGATGATTTTATCACGAATTGTCTTGGAATGTTTGTGGCTTATTGGACTTGGTGTTGGATCTATTAAAGATTGAGAATGAGACTATTAATATCATGTGCAAGTTATATGTTTCATGTTAAGATCTACATATATATGTTTATATGATTAATGCAAGTTGCATGTATTATGTTAGATCCAAGTCAAGATCTACATATATATATATTCATATGCTTTATGTTAGATCCATATGCCTATATATATGTTCATATATTCATATGCAAGTTACAAGTTTTATGTTGGATCCATGTCAAGATCTATCTAGGTTCATATGGTTAATGCAAGTTAATTTTTTTATGATAGATCCAAGTCACGATCTGATTATACATATTTTCATATGCAAGTTACATGTTAGATCCAAAACTAGATCTATATTTATATGCATGTTTGTAAAGTGGACTTATGCAAGTTCACCTTCTTAGATCTAGTTCACACTTATATGTTAATGTTAAAATTATACATGCCTTGGGATTGGACATGTAATGATTATGTCATATGCTAGATTATAATTGAGGTTATGTTCACACATGCCTAGATCTACATATTAACATGTTTTAGGCTTATGATTATCTAAGTCTAAATTATATGCAAGTTTATGTAAAATTATATGAATAAAGTTCTATGCAAAATTTACATGTTTGGTTGAATCTATATTATGCATGTTCCCTTCTTTACCTCTTGTTCATAAATTGGGCTAATATGCGGGCCCAATGACTTTATGTGATTAATACGAACGAACAAATGGGGGTAACGTTGGGATAGTTATTAAATCAAAACATGTTAATAATGTAGGTGGGCCCAAAACCATGTAAATGGTTAAGGCTATGAATGGTATAATTTATGCCATTAGTCTTGAACATAATTAAAATATGTGACATGAAACACTTGTAGAAAATTCACATATATAAAATGTAAAAGACGAATATGTCTAACCCGAGGTTAGACTGAGTTGTGGTGTAAACCTGCCCGGAACCGACCAGCACATCCAATAACCACAACAATACCTGTCTAATGTGAGAGGTTAGTGCATCAAGCCCAGAAAGACCCGAGGTTAGACTGAGTTGTGGTGTAAAACTGCCTGGAACCGACCGGCACATCCAGTAACCACAACAATACCTGTCTAATGTGAGTGGATGGTTCTTTAATTAATTAATTAAAGCTCATGAACAATCAAGCTAGAAATGGTGAGGCTAAGTAATTAACGGAACACTTAACCAACTTAACATGTTAACAAGACAAGATTGGTGGGGGTAAGTAATTGAGGAAACACTTAACCAACTTAACATGTTAAGTAGACAAGATTGATAGGGGTTAAGTCAAACTAAGGACACTTAACCAATTTAGCATGTTGACTAGAAAAACCCTAGTACCGGGGACCCGTTTCAATAGTAACCCACATGGATGTATCAAGGTACCCTGAACTAGGCAGGGTGGGGCACGGTTACTGGGCTGAATATAAGCGGTCAAAAGGGCAGCGGTTAGGTGCGTCAGTGTAGGTTCCAACGGAGTATGGGCGTGCACGGGCTCCGGAGTGGAAAAAGCAGGCACTAGGCACCAGGCGTACACTTGTGCATCTTTGAATCGTGTCAGGGTTGCCATTATAGGACTTGATACACCCTTTACTGGAACCAGCACAAGTACTTAAAAATCACGTGGGGCCGCATAACACCGGGAATACATGAATGCAAGTAGGAGCCGAACAATACATGAATGGGATCACTTTATCATGAACATACATTGCTAGTTAAACAACTCTTAGTGGGTGCAGAGAAGTAAAAGTGGGTGCGATAGCCAAATCTAGTTAAATCTTACTTTACCTCGTTTTAGGACTACCCTATCCTTGTGGTATCATTCTAAGTTCAGTTTATTCATGCCATAGTATTTTACTTGTTTACATGCTATTAAATAACTGGGCTTACCCGACTTATGTCTGACCCATTTTCCTTTCGCTTCTTTTCTTCCGTTTCCTCCCTCCTGCCCAGGTCCGCAGGGAGGAAACACTTCTGCTTAGTCCAGGTTAGCCAAAGCTTGAAGACTATAGATGTAGGGCTTGGACTTTCCTTTTTGAGCTATGGCTATGGTCAAGCACCTATTGGGGATTTATGTCATTTTATTTTCAGTATTGCTTCTTTATGTTTTCAAGACAAATGAAAAGTTGTAATAATTTGGAAGGTTGAAACAGTTGTTGAATTGTTGTGTTGAACAAGTATTTATGAAATAATATTGATCTTTTTCCGCTGCATAAATTTTCTATCTTGTAATTTATTAGTACTTCTACCTAAAAACGCTCCACCAAAGTTAAGGCATTCCCTTTGAGAGTGACCTTAACGGATGTAGGGTGTTAAAGTTATATTTGGAATTCGATTATGTTAATTTGTAAATTATAATTGGTTTCAAACCAATAAGGTATAATTGAATATATGAATTTGATAGCAAGATATAAACTTGTTAATTAATAAACAAGAAATGAATGGTTAACAAGAGTTTTAAATTATGAGAATCGTAAATGAAGTGAAGCAAGATATGAATGAAGATTTTAGAGAGATAAGAACCTATATTTAAACGAATCAAAAGTTAATTTGATGTGGCGAGTCCAGATTCGTATAAAAGGGGTAATATTTACTTTTTGGAAGTAAATAACTTTGGAAAGCGAAAATGTTGAATGAAATTTGAGATAAAGGAAAGGGAGGGGACTAGTACGATAAATTTATTCTGAAGTTTAGAATATAAATTAAATGAGATTTTTCCGAAGTTCGAAATATATTATCGAATAAGAAATTATTCGAAATGAGGTTATGCATGGAAGTTGATTATGTGGAATTTCAGAAATGTATTATTTACTTTCCGTTTTAAATAAAAATAAATAAATTTAAATTAGCATATTGTAAAATTGGTTATGTATTCACATTATCGAATAGAATATAATTTAAAGTTAAATATCTTGAAGGTGTGAAATATTATAAAAGAAATAAATTTTTAAATGGAATTCGAAAGTTACGAGAATGAACGTTTTGTTGGTTTTCAAACTTGGGAACTTTATATGTTTCAAGGTTAATAATGTTGTTCAGTTAAGGTCTGAGAGGTAATTATACCCCAACTTGATTGATTTCACTATTAACTAAGAAATGGTTAAGACTCGATAGCAAGAGTGGGTAAGTGAAGTAAATGAGTTTTAACAGTTAAGGGGAATAACGATATTTTATATTTGTTTTATTCAAATAACGAAATTAGAAATGTTTTCCCCTTGAGAATAAAGTGCATTTTCTATTGAAAATAAAGGATGGTGAATGTTTGGAAATGTTTTCCAATGGTAATAAGTGATTTTATATAAGTATAATAATTGGAAATGTTTTTTTTTTCAAAAGATCGCGAGTTATTAACGTATTTTTATAAATTAGAATGGCGAAAACTGAAGAGAAAAATGCCATACGGCGTGAATGAAGAGCGGTAGAAGTAAGAGAGGTAGATTCGTAAATTGAATCCGAGAAATTGCGTAAGCAATGATTTGATAAGAAATTAAAAAAAATGGAATTAAGGAATTTAGAAATTGATTGGAGATTAGTCAAGTTGAGTAACTTTTTGAGTGTCGATCTGATGTTGGTTTCGGCCTTCGGGGTTGATGCTCAGGGAGTTGTTTGCCTGCTAACTTACGGTCGAAGGATGTGAATGTGAAAGAAAAATGATACATGAATGAGAAATTGGTTATGAAAAAATAGAAAATTCTGAAATTGGAGAGCATAAGATGTGGATGAAGTGAGGAACTTAATAATTGGGAAATTTGGAGAAAATTGTGTTATAACCAATAGATTCGAAAATCTAAGTTTGGAAAGATATCAAATAACTGAATCGATTAAGAAATCAAAACTGAAAATTTGAAGTTTGAATGGAAATTCGTAGGAATTCGATTTTAGATATTGGATACATAAGTTTTGGAACTTATATGAGAAAAAAGTACAAGAATATAGCGAATTTAAGGACCATTAATATGGAACATAACCGAGTAGAGATGAAATCTTATACGATGGAATGAGATTTTTGAAAATATTATTTGAAAAGAAAATCTTATGTAATTTGACATATGTATATTTTACGACGATTATGAAATAAAATACTATATATACATAGTATCATATATTTTCAAAAATCAAGATAAGGGAAGTACCTTCCTTCTCCTTTGAAATTCGAGCTTAGCTGAGATATGATGCTAGTGGTAGTAGGTTGTCCGGACATAAAACTCATGAGATGCCGTTGAGCACGACTGCTAGCGTAATTCGTAGGGCTGCAGATAGCCTATGGCGGACGGATGTTTCCTGAGGGAATAAGGCATAACCATTGTGATCACTGCGATGTAGAGTCGTTGGAATTCGACCGTATAGCGAAATTTGCAGGGATGTGATAGCCTACGACGGACGGATGTTTCTTGGGAGAACCAAGCATAACCATTGTGACTGCTGCGATCTACGGTCGAATTATAAGGGCGTAATCCGCAGAGCTGTGAAAGCTTACGGGTATGGATGTTTCCTGGGGGACCCCGGTGTAACCATTGTGTACCTGCGGTCCATTTAGATATCTTAGTGATTGAGCCACTTGTTTAATGCAGAAGTTGTCTTCATGACTTGATTGGTCCTTATGATTTGAGTTAATTTCATTTGATGATTTGATTTCGTGACCATGAGAAAGAGCAACCAATGCTCAATGACCTTATATTTTCCTTTGATTCTTAAAATGTCTTCTGTTGATTGTCCATGACGAAATTCGTAGGGAAGTGAATTCCTACAGATACGGATGTTTTCTGCAGGATCCAGACGAAACCATTGTGTATCTGTGATTCATGAACGATCAACATATCAACAACACATTGGTACTTTCTGTATCTGTTTTCTTTTAAAAGAGAATTTTTGAAGTATATTTTCACTGGGAGTTGAAGCAAGAATATTTAGTACTTGGAGATTTTAGTCGTGCGTCTGGCCAGCGTATGTCTAACATCTGTGAGAACGGCGATAGACTTGTCAAATTTCTAGTTATCAAGTATTGTTAAAATAAATAATTTGAAATTAAGATATATGTAATTTGATAAATTAAAGGATTTCAAAGTATTTTCAAGTTGATGAATTGTAACTTGAAGAAATGTTATTTACACTCTTCAATGAGTGTTTGGAAAAATTAAATGGATTGAATGCAAGGAGTTTTGGTTGAATAAGTGCAACAAGGGATAGGTAAACTTTGAAAAATGAGAAATTTGAAATAAGTTGAGATGCTTAAATCCAATATATGCAGAAATTAGAAATTTAATAAAAGAATGGTTTTAAAAAGAAATTATATGATTTTGGATCTCTTAGAATGTTATATAGAATGGGAAATTGGACGATTGATTTGAGATAGAAATTGATCTAGCAAATTGAATATAGTTTAAAAAGCAAAATCTGATTTGGAAGATAAAGACAATCGTGTTTGATCAAAATTGATCTACAACTATAAGAAAGGAAATTTGATTTTCCATGTTAATTGAGTATGATGGATAAACACAGAAGATTGATGACTTAAATATCAATATTTAATTTAGTTGTGGAAATATTTCACATAAATATAAAAATTTGAAGTATGCATTGGTGTAATTATAACGATCTCTCCTTTTCGAGGACAAAAAGTTTTTTTAGGGAGGAAGAATGTAACGTCCCGGAAATTTCGACAACTAGAATATGGAGTTAATTAAAGATTCAACGATTAATAATCAATTTGGTATTGATACATGAGTTAGAAATTTAAAATCAAACATAGGGATTTGTGTATGAATTGAATCCAATAATTAATTCAGAATGGTTAGTTGAGAATCAAATATTATTGTCGAATATTTGAATTGAATTGGTAGGATATTTGAATTTGAATTGCAATCCGATTGAAAAATATAAACGGTATAATATATATAAAAATAAAATGAACGTTGTCAAAAAATTAACAATTTTAAATTTATTGAAATATATATAGAGATCAGCTTAGATATGGGTGTATTGGGTGTATAAAGAATTTGAAATTTAACATTTCAAAATTTGAAACGGACGGAGTGTTGGTGGTAAAATCGGTGAACAGATAAATGATTCGTAATTTGAAATACGTCATTACTACCAAATATTTTTTTTTTAAAAAGTTCAGATTGACGTGATGTGACAACATGTCAAATTTCGTTGCGATTAGAGTTCGTTTGTGGTGGTACAAAAATAAAACGTTAACGTAAATGGCGGTGGAAATAAAAAGAACCGTAAAATAAATTATTAGCCAGGTCCCTTCTCCTATACGCAACATTATTTGCTTGACTACCACATTACCGATGCCTTCATTTCCATGGTTTCCCCTCTATAAATTGCGAGGGTTTTCTCCGTTTCTTCAAAAGAAATCATTTCTCTCTTTCAATCTTAATGGCTATAACCCTTTTCTTAAATCGTTCCTCTCTCAAAATTTGTTCACCACCAACATCCGTCCTCTCTTCAATCAAAGAAAACTCTAAATCGAAAACCCCCACTCCTGCCCTAACCACCAAATTCGAAGCCCCTCCTCCAAACATCAGCATATCCTAGTAATCAACTTCAGGAGAAAAAGGTGGAAAACCTGAATTAGCAAACCACCGCAGCAAATCAATCGAAGCCAACCCTTCCATGAATCAATAGCTGCTAAGCGCTCAGCCCAAAATCGATCACTACTCCTCCAGCAAAGTCAAAATCAGACCACTTTATCTCGTTCATATCTGAGCCACCTGGAACCGCCACTGACTCCAACTACCCCCAAATAAATCCGCCTTTCTTTCGCAAGATCGCTGCTTTTCCGGTCTCGATTGGGTATTGTGGCCATTAGCTCGCACCAACAACTCGAGCCACCTCGTTCTGAACTGCCAAGCCGTTCTCGTTCTTCGCTGGTTAGCAGGTGAGTAATCACTCACGATCAAATCATAAATTCAAGTAAACTGATTTAAGTTAAATTAGAAATATGATGGTAAAGGGTTTTGATATTGAACTGTCACCTTATTCTCGTTTACTTGTGCTTGTTGTCATACCCACATGTCCATCAGTCCTTGTTACTCACCTTGTCAATTATTGAAACACCCTTTTGATATATATATATATATATATATAACCTTGATTGAATCTGTTTTAGATTTGTATGGAAACTACTAATGGCAAAAGCAACTGTGTTTGTTCACTTTAATAAGCAACTGTGTTCATTCACTTTAATACTCCCTGGATAATAAAATACCAAGACAATTCCAATGGGGTCACTATTCATTTGAAGAAGAAAAATGTTTTTAATATACTTTTGATTTGAAGATCTCTATTTAAAATACAAAATTACGAATGCAGTATAAGAGAAATGTTGGCTTATACTGTTGGAAATTTTTGAATTGTGTTGTGTATAGAAGTACGTGAACCAGAGGTAATTTTGTTCTTGTGACTAGTACATAACAGGTCAGCAGATAAATACCTTTGGTCTCAAGTTGAGCGTTTGTATATAATTATATAAATGTACAAACATATACCCTTGCACATGAATAAAGCTTTCAAGTCTGTAATTTCCTATGATCTGAAGCCACATTATACCGAGTCTCACCCTCTAACTATTTTACAACCCATATAAAGCTTTAAAGTCTATAAAGAATGGGATGTATAGATGATATTGTAAATTCAAACATTGTTATGACATCTTATATTGATATAAAAGTTAGTTGATATAAAATGAATGCATACTTATCCTTATGTATGTTATATAAGTTTTAGATGCATTCCAGTGCTCTATATGACATATTATATGTGTGTTGTTGCTAGTGTACCTGTTACACTATTTGGCGCTGCTCTCATTCTGGGTGTTCCTGAGTTTATTTAGAACTAACATGTAAATGGTTTTATACCCATTCGTTTATTATGATGTAGATTAGTATTGCCTTACATACATGAACCCATGTAAATGGTTTTATACTCATTCATTTATCATGCTATGTAAACTGGGTGAATATCACTATGCCAAACTTAACTATGTGCCATGCATATGAAAATATAATATTCAAAACTAAAAATACTAATGTTAGCACATATCTGTAGCATTTAAACTTTTTGCCAAGGTTCCTGCTTATTGTAACTTAAAGCACACCCGCGCACATCAGTTAGTCACTTTAACTACCTGAAGCACATGTAAGTTTGAAAATTTTATGTGCATAAGTATTCTCCCTCTTCTGGACCGCAAACAAATGATTCTCATTTTCTGTTAAACCCTGATACTTGACTTATTTAAGTATACCGCATGTTTATATGTACTGCATGCTATCAATTTGCAGTTTTTTTTATTAAACCAGAGCAGTTTTTTCTTCTTTAGGAATTAAACACACAAGTTACTGTACGATTCCACTTTCTCCTTGACTGTTGCTTTTGAAATGCATTAAGTTTGGCCCTTAGTTGCAGACGCTAATCACAACCACCTACTAGCCGAGTCGCATAAACTATCCTGTACCCCATTGTGCATTTTTTTGAAGCATTTTCATACTTGTTTAACTAGAAATCTAATTTTATGATATCCACCTCTGTGAATCTACCACCTGCTGATGTTGTGTTGAATAGAATTTATGTTGGGCCTCATATTCATATATTTCACCTGCTAGTGCTGGTAAAGTAGTAAACATGTAAATGATTTCAGGAAAAACTATAACATGAATTTGAGTTACACTAACATGTATTCCCTGTTGCCAATAATTTATTTTGCATGACTATTTTACTTGATATGTTAATCTCATCACTTCCTGTGGATCACTTATGCAATGGTGGTGTAGCTTTGTCATTTCCCATGTAATTATCTTGCCTAAACACATGTCATTAATACACATATCACTTATTATCATAAATTTGTGGCTATACTTGGCCTGTTCGAAACTAGGCACAACAAGGTGAATGAATTTCATCCTACTGTTGAACCAGACTTCAGTTATCATACAAAGATACTTCATGGTCTTGTTCCTTTTTCTCTTAAGTTGTGTTATCTGTTTGGACTGATGTCGTCATGCGACCTTGCTTGAAACAACAAAAATTTTCCTGTAGCACATGAGGATATTGCATTTTAGACTGTATTTTGTCCACCCTTATATACCAACCGGTCCATTTTGGGAGCCGCAATACTTGAGTTCATTTTTAAGTACATGGCCTTGTTAATACTATTTTCATCTGGCACATTTTTGTCTAACATATGTTGTTTTACGGAAGCTGAGGCAGTGCACACATGTACCTGCACATGTGTGTATATGCAGGCTCCGGTGACATCTTGGCCCTAAGGGAAAAAAAGAAAAGAAAAAAAAGAATTTGCGTAGATACTATACTTAAATGTACATTTGTTAATGACCTATATTTTTAGTTTACATTAGAATTAATTTACTTGAACTATGATTTAATCCTGACTCGAGTGTTTTTATGTTTTTGCATGGAACGCTCGGGTCAGACCCGAGTGTTATAGATTTAAAGATTTTAGCTTAGGATTCGAAGATTGGCGAAGCTGGGGATTCCAAAGACGGCGCACTCTGAAAATTTTAAACTAGTAAATATTTTTGTATTCAAACCGTGCTATATTCCGCTGTATATAAAATTCTAGTATCCAAAAATTCAGGTTAATAATCAAAAGTTTATTTTGCTATTCAATACTGTGTTATTTATTTTATTCTTGTGTTGATTCTATTTTTAAACTCTATAAGCTAAATAACGATCCATCGGTTTGAACGTTTTGAAATGGTTCAATTACCAATTTGAAGCGGTCAAAAAGGCGGGACGTTACAGGAATCTGCCAATCTTGCACCGCAACCACCTTAGCGGGATCTACAGCTATCCCTTATTTGGAGACCACATGCCCTAAGAATCTTACCTCTTTTCTCCAAAAATGGAATTTGGAGAACTTCACTTTAAGCTGATGGTCACAGAGAGTTTTCAAAACTTCTCTCAAATGTTGGGCATGCTCTTCTTCGTTTTTAGAGAAGATCAAAATATCATCAACAAAGACTACAACAAATTTATTTAGGAACTCACGAAACACCCTACTCATTAGATCAACAAACTAGGCGGGGGCATTCATCAGCACAAAAGGCATAACCAGCCATTCAAAGAAACCATCTGGAGTTCTAAAAGCAGTCTTATCTATGTTGTCCTGAGTCACCCTCAACTGATTAAAGCCCATGGCCAAGTCTAACTGAGAAAATACTGAGATACCAACAAGCTGATCAAATAAATCATCAATCCTCGGAAGCGGGTGTCTATTCTTCTTAGTGAGTTTATTCAGCTCTCTATAGTCAACACACAAACGAAGCGAACCATCCACCTTAGTCGTGAATACTACTGGAGCACCCCATCCAGATATGCTTTGTCTAATAAACCCTTTCTCAAGTATCTCCCCTACTTGCTTGCTCAGATCCCTCCTTCCCCTCGGAGCCATGTGGTGCACTGGAAATGCAACTGGCTTTGCATTGTCCACCAAATATATAAGAAAGTCGATCTCGCGCCTCGGAGGTAAACCTCATACCTCATCAAAAACATCAGAATAATCCCGGACTACTGGAACAGATTGCAGATCATCGATAGATGCAGCAAGAGACTCTAGGAAACTAAGCACAACCGACCCTTGTGTGTCACAAGAAATCTTGAGGGTCCTTCTATGACAAGTCAGAAGCCTAACAACCCTCTTCTCACAATCTAGAATGGCACCATACGTGATAAGCCAATCCATTCATAGAATCAACCCATAGCCCATAAACCCGAGCACATATGCGTCGCATTCAAACTCGACGACTAACACGGATATTTTCAAACCCCGAAAAATCATAGATAAATGAGACGAACCACCAATGGGGTTTGAAACAACTATGGGATCCACTACCATACTAGTAATTCAGTGCACAGAATCAACCACAGAACTAGATATAAATGAATGTGAAGCGCCATAATAAAAAAGTGTTCTAATAGGATGGTTTGAAAGAGAAATTAAACCTTCCATAGAAATTTTTCTACCTCTACAGGAGCATGGGCCGCGAGATCATGCACCTGCCCTCCAGAAGTTTCCGCCCTTTGACTTTGTCCCTGCGATCCATGTTTCTTCGGGCACTCCTAGCAAACTAACCTCTCCACAATGGTAGCAATAATTCTTCCTTCACTTACAATATTTGATCAAGTGACCCTCTTTCCCACAATTGTGACATTTTCTCTTATCCTTGCCTTTGTCATTCTTCCCTCCTTTCTACTGTTGTTGTTGCTTTTGCTGTTGCTTTTTCCCCTTCTTGGGTCATACCTTCCTATATTGCGATGTCTCCTCAGCCTTTGCTTCCTTCTTTTCTCCCTTGTCTTCCTCATGCATTAGGGCTATATCGACAAGCTTTTCAAAAGTGGCCCCCATTGGAATATTGTACATGGCTAACCCATGCAGAGGTTCACTCAGCCCTTTAGCAAACCACAAAGCCCTTTTGTGCAGCGTATCCACCAACTCTAACCCGAACCTTGCTAGCTGGTTGAATTTGTTCACACATTCTTTCACCGTCAAATTTCCTTGTTTGGGTGCTAAGAATCTCTCCATCTGCATGCTTTTCTCAACTTGGGAAAGAAATTTCATTTCGAACCTCTATCTAGAATCTTTCCAAGTTTCCACCGGACGTCCAGCTAGGGTGACTTCCTAGCAAAATGAGGCTTCGTCTTTCAGTAGCCAAGTGGCTAACTGAACCTTCCTTCTATCTTCCACTTCAAAGATTAAGAACAAGTACTTGGTCTCCTTGAGCCAATTCCACGCTTCTACGTGTGTCTAGTTCCCATAGAATGGCTTCCCTCCCATAGCACGGAAGTCTTTGCAGATCTTGTCAAAGTTATCTGCTCTTGGAGAGGGAGGAGGAGGAATGACTAATGCAGTTGGGGGAGGAATGTTTCCTTGGCATTCGACAGGTTTTGTGGCCTCCAAATACCTATGGAACCATCCGGGTATCGTGACGCTCTCTGGGATATTAGGAATGTTTTGTTCCTCGGACATGATGAAAAATGAAAAGGAATAGATTTAGACAAAGGACTGAAGGATAGTACATATGGCTTTTTGGGTAATATTTTTCAAAATAGACTTTTCTTTTTGAAAATGCTTTCTTTTAAAATCTTTTTGAAAATAAATTTCAAATACTTTATCAGATCTGGTAACCTTCAGCTCTGATACCAAGTGTGACACTCCACGTCCGTTAATGTCACTCATAAAGGTAATGCACTATGTTTCGTGAAGCGCTATAGGTAAACAGACATAGAATATTACAAGACATATATAAATAAGATAGAAGCAAAATTTTAAATTTTTATTTCAAACACAAACCATACAGTGTGGTTCAAAATACCATGAGTTTCAAAAACCATTAAAACAACATTACTTCTGTCTTTTAACATTAGACTACATAAATACTTAAAAGAAAACATAATTCCTTAAATAAAAGAGACAAAGCCATAGTAGAGATAAAAACTTAAGCCATACTTCGAAAGCAGCTCTAGCAAGATGATATCTGAGTCCTGACTAAGCCTGAGTGTTTTCTCCCTGAGAACCTGGGGGGAGGAAAACAGAAGAAAGAAGGAGAAACAAATACGTTGCTGAACACCTATAAATAAGACCTTAGACCTAACCCTAAATCTCATAATTCGGCGGCTATGCTCAAACTCTACCATTACTCTCTCTCTCTCTCTCCTCAAATCTATTCTGAAAATTAAAATATTTGCCTAGGAAAAATTATGAATTCAATATCTCGAAGGGAGAATAGACATTAATAAAAAGATTGTTCAGAATTATGAAAAGCGCGGTAAAATTCTAGATCCAATCTATTCAAATTCTTACTCTTTCTTTCCCTTCTCTTTTAATGAAAATAAGCAATCCACAGTTATTAGATTTCAAATCTATACTATATTATAATTACTGAGTTTGCACTAGAGCGCTCTCAGGCATTCTCACAACTTAAAGCCCAACCGTCTCCCTACTAAATCGGAGGCGGAAAACCCTAAATCATCCATCTTTTACTTCTGCTTTCGTTACTCAAGCCCTAAATCGAAGGCGATCATATTTGCTCCCAACCCTTGCTTCACTGCCATTCTATCTTTTTTCTCCATCCGATCAACCGTCTTTTAGGGCAACGAATGCTGCCGTCTATAGATTTGCCCCCCAAAAGCATCAACAGGTCATCGTGTGTAGGTAATCTGTGTCATATTCCCACATTTTTAACCTTTTTTCAGTAAAATCCTTCTCTCTGTTTGCAAAAGCATTCCCTCACTTATGCTTGGATGGGTTTTGCTTGAATTTTTTGACTTGATTGTTTGTGATGCAATCAAAAAAATGTCGGTACGTACGTTGCTGCGTTGAAGTTGTAGCATTTTATCTCCATCCGTAGGGTTTTTTCCCAGTTTGACATGTAGCCGTGGTAGCTCACCTTTTTTAGTTCTGCTGCATCCCCACAGTTTTCCTTCAACATATATTAGTACGGAAGAGTAGAGTTCTGTTTCTGGCCCTTTTATCTTAGATCAAGAGGATAATTCTAGATTAGCAACAATATAACTATTTTGGATTCTATAGTCAATCCACAAAAGGATTTCTAACTTTTGATTCGAGGGCGTCATTCTATATAAATTAGCATACGCTGTCAATTTTTTACATTTTTAGTAAAAGGTACCATCTTTTGATGATTGGAAGGTTAAAATTTCGATTTTGTTAAATATGCAGTTTTTGCCATGCTAGATTAAATTCTCATATGCTATTTTTGCATACCGATGGTTTCTTCCAACAAAAATTCAGCATTTATCCTTTTATCTACAAGACCTTTCGCTCAATCTAATTTTAAAATTTGAGTATTTAATATTTTCTCAAAGATTATGCATCTTCCAGACTTTAGCAAATAAAGACAGTTTCCCTATCCACATCAAATTGAACTGTCAATTTAATATTCGGTTTTGCATTTCCACCAAATACTATCAACTTTTATACTTTATCTACTTTAATTTGTGCATTCTGACTAATTTTAATTGAGAATCATAATGTTCTGCATATGGAATTAATGGTACTGAATTCCTACTTTAAGCAGGTGAATTTTGGTTTTAATTGTCATGTATTTTACTATTTTCAACCTTTAGAAGCATATATTTACTTTCTTCAAGGCTATGGTTGCACCATGTTCCAGCTAAAGAGCACACAACTTTTCATTCTTCTATATCAACTATTATTTTTAAATTTCAAATCTGCCATATATTTTGCGTTTCCATTCTAACACACTATGTCTTTGCTTCTTTACAAAAATAACTTCATGTTTTTTCAACTGCCATGTATTCTAAAACACAATTTTTGTCTAAGCAGGTGAAATTGTGGTTTTAATTACAATTTGTTCTCAACCTCTAGAACATTTATTTACCTACTTCAAGGCTATAGTTGTGCAATTTTTTTTTAGAAGGGAATAATAAATTTTTCGAGCAATAGCGCAAACAACTTTTCACTAATTTTCATTCTTTTATATCAAATATCATCTTTAAATTTCAAATCTACCAATTATTTTGTGTTTTCGTTCTAACATGTTAACTCTTTGTTTCTTTATGAAAATAACTTGCGTGTTTCAAAACGTACAATCATTATTTTTTGCACATACATAAATGCTTTTAGATTTAAACATTAGATCATTCTTGATATGTTTCTATCCAGATTTTACACTCCAAAATTAGAATTTTTAGTTTTAAATTTGTAAATTTTTGTTAATTGAACCTGTACAATAAGCGCAGCTTGATTATAGTATTTGAGTTTAATGACCATTTACTGCTGGCATCAAGCCACCTATGAACGCTCTTCCTTTTTTTTGAATGACAAAGTTACTTTATGCATACATATTTAATGTTTGCATATTGAAACTAATTTCTTCAATCTAGGATCAATTTCTTCAGTCAGTACTTAAAAATATTTTCAGGTCATAAATTTTATGCAGTTTGAAGTTAAGTAATAAGGTGATTTGTTTAAACTGCAAATTACTACGTGTATTTCTAAACAAAAATATACTGCAGTTATTTCAGAATAAAGCCTTATACCTATTAACTTTATTTTAGCTGGAACTGCTATTTGAAACCGATGTTTTCTAAACCAACACACTAACATGTACAATGCATGTACATGTAAATTTATTTATTTATTTTAACATGCCATTTCAAAAGCAAAATGTCTTTAAATGTATGCTATGTGTGTTGCGCACTAGCTTTTCCTTTAATCACTTTTATAGAAGTTGCTACCAGCTATTTCGGTTTCAATTATAATGGTTTGTCGCAACTATTTTGGTTAGGTGTGCATGGTAATTTGCTTGATGACGCGATTGGTTTGTCATGTTGTCTCAATGTATGGTAGAATGAGAACTAAGGGTACGTGAAATCATTGTTTTAAAAAACCAACCTCGAGGCTCGCCTCGAGGAAATAAGAGATAAAACGCCTTGAGGCTTATTCCAAAAGGCTTTTTACCTCTAAAGCTTACGCCTCAATAACTCGAGGCATACAAAGCGCTTAAAGCTTACGACTCGCACGCCTCAAACAGCTAAGGCATATGACTTAAAAACCTTTTAATCTTTAGTTGCAGATATTGACACAAATAAACGTCATTGAACTTTAATTATTTAATAGAAATAAAAAAAGACAAAATTTAAGAAAATAAAAAATAGCATTTTTTACTTTTCAATTTCAATATCGGCATAATCAAGTAAAATTGTTTATGAAATAATGATCATGAGCAATATAATGAATTTTCTTATTGTTATTCAAAGAATGATTTTCAATAAACTTTGTTAAATCTTGAAATAAATTTTGTAAATCGATTTGAATTGATGGAACATATCAAAATTGTAGTTTGATGTAATCTTCAAATAGTTTCAAGAAATCAAAATTTGAATCTTTTGCATGAGGAGGAAGATATCATTTGATCTTTTGCATTTTATATTAAATGTGCAAGAGTGATTGTATTTTGTTTGAATTGCTTTGAATGTTTTATGAGTTTTACTTAGTATTTGACGCTTAATGTTATTCCATATTAAAAAGTAAGTTATGTATTGTGTTTTTTTTAACCTGAAAGGCTTACGCCTCAACGCTTCGAGGCTTACGCCTCGCCTCACGTACCCGAAAACGCCTCGCGTACGCATTTTGCGTTTTAAAACATTGCGTGGCATGAGTTCACTATAAATTATAGTGCATAAATGCTTTACAAACTGATCTATAATTTCATCAACCAAAAAAACATGGGTAGGTTTTAACAAGCATTTATCTTATGCTTCATTTACTGTTTATTTGGGATTGTGCGGATAACCATAGTTTCAAATAGTAATCATACTTTTGGTATTAGTATTTACCTATATAAGTACTTTCTTTTATGTAATATTTATGTGTACCTTTTCGCTTTTCTTACTCTGTTAGAGTGAAGAAAGAATATAGACCGGTAACATGAATGATTTTACTTGAATATTTATTTACTGATCAACATATGGTTGCACATTTTGATACTCAGCTACTTTGTTTACTAAATCAACTCTTGCTGTCATCTTCATTAATTCTGAAAAGTGACAACACGCAGTCTTTCATTCCTACTATATGCATTAAGTTTGTTCAGCCATTTTTAGGTTGCTTGAGAAAATTAAATTTTAGTAGGGAGTATGAAATAAATTAAATTTTGGGATTCTAATTTTGTTGTTAGTTTTATATTTCGAATTTTGATAATTACTAACATTTTTGGGTTTTGCAGAATATTAGAGCAAGCAAGACAAATGGTAAAAGGGGAGAGCAACTTGCTGTTTTCTCTCTTCCATATGGGTTTAATCCAATTTACAAACGTGCAAAATTATGAATTTTTAATCTTCACCTTTTCCCTTCTGTTTTGTTGCACCTTGAGCCATAACATCAAAGTCAAGTTAAGTATCCTGTAGACATTATAAATGGGTTTTTCAATCATAAATGCCTCTTGAATTAATCTATGTAATAGTGCTTTACGGATATAATTTGTCCCCGAAATCTAACTCGATATAAATAGAAAGACTTAACAGTGATATATTGTTAAAACTAGAGGCAACTTAAAAAGGAAGTACGTTATGAGTAACCATAAATCAAAAATATTGCTAATCATTGTAAAGTATGTGGACATCGTATGCTCATAAATGACAAACTAAATATGATCTATCTAGGTTATTCATTTCTGGGAAGGGCATTGGGCATAAACAGGTAAACATATTTAAAACATAATTAATTGCTTAGCTGAATTTACAGAGGCTGTTTTGAATTCAATTAACAGAAAACAGTCAAAAAGACAAACCAAATTTTTTTTTACTTATTAATATTAATCAGAACTGACTTTAATTTCTTCGTTTTCCTTTGTTTATATGATTTTTGCATTTGATTTTATTCACCTTAGTATCATGTTCTTTAATCTATGGAAAACATAATTGTTATCTATGGAAAACATAAAGGTATAATTTATAAAAATATAAATTTTGTTATGTATATATATGAGAAAATCAAATGCTATATATTTTGATGTTTTACGTAATATCTATCACATAATTTATGCACTGTACCATTTATGACTTTCCTAAAAGATAAACTTCGTACAAACCACATTATACATTGTCAACTATCAGGGCCGGCCCTGACCTAGTGCGAGCCGTGCGACCGCACAAGGGCCCATTAGGTCGGGGCCCCCAAAAAAATTGTATTACCTTTACTAGAACTGTTTTTTCTTGTCAGTATGCGCGTACTTGATAGTAATTTATCTATGCAAAAGTAGATATGATTGTATGCTTTGCTGACATCAATTAATATATTAAAATGAATTGTGGCTTGTGTGGACCTCTAGTTGACAGATTGAAAATGTAGATAAAAACTTTATGAATCTGCTGAAACATGCAGTTTTCTCAATGGAGCTGCAAAGTAGAAAAAACACATTTTCACTTAAGTTCAATTACATAAAAAAAAAATTAAGGGTCCAAAATTTTGGGTCCGCACTAGGCCCATAAATACTCAGGGCCGGCCCTGTCAACTATGATTGCATCTCACGTTGTATTAAATCCATCATTATCGCTTTCCAACTTTTTTCAAATGCTATTCTTAAACGAGTAATTTTCTAGGTATGAAAGTTGGTTTTGAATTTTCATTTAAAGTAGTTCTTTCAGGTAGAGTGCTCATACTGTCATACATGCACACTACTGCCTTTTGGAGAGTCATGGGAAAAACATGTGCTTGCTTTAATAGGATTGGCAGGATAAATATTATTAAGGGACCTCGCTCAATTTCATTAAGGATCTTATTGTGATTATTGAGTTAATTCAATAGCAATTGTGTTTTTCCCTTTCGCTTTTCACTGTGGCTTTCAATTTTTATTTCATTAAAGTTAAAATTGTCTGCTTTGTATTGACACTTCAGGTTTCTAATTTAATTATGTACCAATTCATGCTTTACAATTTTCACAACCTTCAACTAATGATTTTTTCACTATGCTCATACGTGTGAATATGCGTACCATGTGTTAAAATTCCAATTTAGGATTTTTAATAAAAAAGTTGTTTTCCACATTTTCATCATTTACATTCCTTCGAAATAAATGTAGCAAGTTACATCCGTTAATAATACTCCTTTTATTTAATATTAAAAATATACAATTGGAATCGACGAGTGTACTTCGTTATAATGGATTATAATTAACACCATGTACCTTATCGTTAGCCTAACATGCAAACATGTATTATTATAGTAAACTTCAATATATAGGCTTACCAAGCCTCCTTTTTATTATGTATATGGCAAAAAATACTCCTAAATTGAATTTGATCTTCCTTTTAGGGAGTTTGATAAACTATATCCATTTATAACATTGTCCTCGAATAATGCCATAATTATGTGTGATACTGGAACATGAAAGTGCAAGTCTTAAAGGCCTGAGATAACAGTTAACACATTCTTTATTACCATTAACTAGAGCTAGACAGTTGACTGCCAAATATAAGGGCATTTAGCAATTAAGAAAAAATGTCTACAGAAATGATAGTAAATCCGTGCTTTTGTATTATCCATTTATCATTAACCAATAGAGAAAGGGGAACAAACATGAAGAACTTATCATCAAAATGTCCCAATTCATATATGTTTCATGTACTAATTAATTTTTTTAATGGTTAAGTACATTTTAATATCCTTCTGAGTTTAAATTAAATTTTTGATTACAATATCATAATGATTTTCAATTTCTTTTCATAATTCACAAGCACTTTGTTTACTACTTTTGAATTTGTACAAAGAGTTTTATGGTAAGATAACAAGTTCCGGTCAAACAAATATTAAATGTCTGAAAAACGTCTATATAGGCTTAATTTCTTTCACAAAAATATGATACATAAATATACAAATTATACCATATACATCTCCAAAAAAAAAAAAAAAAAAAAATCTATGAATTTTGATGTTTAGGTAATATCTTTACATCTGAAACACAAAGAGGGGTAATTTGTGCTTACTTTTGATGTGCTTAATTGCAATTATCACTCTCAATCTTTTAACCAAAGAAATTCTCCATGCTTAATTATTAAGTAATTTTCTAGGTCTGGAAGTTAGTTATTCAATTTTCATTTGAAGTACCTTTTTTATGGTAGATTGTTCATAATTGCAATTGTTTGCAACTTCCTTTAGAAGAGTCAAACATGTGTTTGCTTTAATAAGATTAGCAGAAGAGATTTTATTAAAGGATCTTGCTCAATATCATGTAAGGTCCCATATTGATTATTGAACTCAATAGGGAATATTTTTTCTCCTTCCGCTTTTGGCTGTCACTTTTCGTTATTTCACTAAAGTAATTTTGTGTGCTTTATATTTCCACTTCAGTTTAATAATTTAACTATGTACAAGTACTTGCTTTATATTGTTGGTTGTCATGGTCTTTCACTAATAGTTGTATTTTTATATGTTGTTTCATTAGTAGTATGTGGCTATATTTTGAGATAATTGTCGTGCTAACAACAGTTCTTTTGATCGTTAAATTCTTAGGCAATAAAGTATAAGATATAGGTATACAAGTGAACATGATTACCCTTTATAACAACTTTTTTAATTAATGTTAAATTTGTTGTGATTTAATGCATTTAAGTCATTTATGATAGTTATCCGTTTTCATCCTGAAGTTTAGTTCATTTTTCTGTACAACAATGATCCTAGCTTTATATCATATTGTATTGCCTATATTTCTCAAGTTTCTTATATAATTCATTGGCTTTTAACTCATTTAACTTTGTTGTCAATGGTTGGACTCATTTGTTTTCGGTTTAAGAGGTTTCACGTGGTAAAATTTATGAGTTTTGTCCCTTTTTTTCATTTCAAGATATTGACATAATAGGTTGCAGATGTTTGCACAAATGGGTACGAGCCTTGCTGTAATTTACTAGCTACTAATTTTGATATAATATGTGTTAAAGGTCTAACTTAGAATTTCCAATATAAAATTCGCCTTCCACATTTTCACTGCTCACCACACCTATGAATGAATGGCAGCAAGTTGCCCCTATAGTTTTAATAATAATTCTGTTATCTATTATAAAAAATGTACAATTGGAATTGATGAGTAAATTTCGTTAAGAACGGACTTCAAGACTATGCACATTAATCTTAATCTAATATGCAGAAATTTATTACTACGTTAAACTGGAATATATTGGTCTTCCATACCTTCTTTTATTACATGAATGGCAGGACCTAATTTGTAGTTAATTAAAAGTTGTTCTTCTGTATATGCTTTAGGAAATTTGATATACTATATCCATATATGGACATTTGTCCTTCCATAATTGAATGATATAATGAAACATTCAAATGCAAATCCTATGGCTTATAATAGTAATTAAAATATTTTTTACTATTACATAGAGCTAAACATCTGATTGCCAAAAATGAGAGCAGGTAGGGAACAAGCAGATATATCTACAAAAATGGTAATAAATTTGTGCTTTTATATCCATTCATCGTTAGACAGCAGAGAAATGGAATAATTTGGAAGAGCTTATTATAAAAAATGTCAAATTCATGTATGTTTCACATACAGATTAATCTCTATTATGTTAGTAAACTTCTATATCATATTAAGTTTAAATTAAAATTTTTGATTATAATATCATAACGAATTTCAAGCTCTTTTTGAGCACAGACACTTTTCTGCTGCTTCAGAACTTATACAAAGAGTTCTATGGTAAGGAAACAAATGCAGGTGAAACAACAATTAAGGTGTTGTTTGGTTTATTTTATTTTTAATGTTTTGAGTTTTCAACACATTACAGAAAATGGGAAGCATGGAAGGACATGTGCTAAAATTCGTTCTCCTAAACTTCCATTAGAAATTGGTAAATACTTTTTTATATGTGCTTTAGTTGTTTTGTATGGATACAGCCATACGTAGACTTCTATATTCATCATAGAGAGATATCACTTGCTAACCGAACAAGTAACCCTTCGTTAAAGGAATATGTAGGCATTATAAATATCTATACTATACCATAAAATGTGAGTTACATTTCCTTTACTCTCAAGCATCCTCCCAATTAGCCAGCCATATTCTGCCATATGTCTTCGAAACTTAAATCGTCATTTCTTTTTTCTTTGCCTTCCCAGCGTTTAACCGATGACCTAAATCGTTGTTGCTCCATAATTTTCAAATTTACACCATTATTAACTGTCAATAAAGCAAGTTATATTCTTTTCTCCTCCCAGTCCTGCCCCTTATATCAGTTTAGCCTAATACCTATCAGATTTCCATTATGTTATCTGATGTTTGTCCTGTTAGTTTAAGCGTCCAAATGAAACAACCCAACTCCAACAAATGCAGAAACCCATTCATTCTCCCATATCGAATCATAGTCGTCACAGTTCACTTAGTAGTTTGAGGCTCTATCATTGTCCCGCAGCTTGAATAGTTTATCATGTATACGGCACCACCCACTGCTTAATCGTCTCTGCTGTAAAAACTCTTTTGTATGCTTATTTCAGATCTGCCACTTTAAGTCTTTATTTACTTAATGTTTTTTACACAAAATAATTTTTGTAATTATTATCTATGTTCAAGTTCCAATTTCTCTGCGATTCATACAACAATGCTGAACATTGTGAGACCTTTAATTTCAAGCTCGGATAACCGTCAATGGTTTGTAATTTTCTCTAAAGTTGACATCTTTTGTTTGTTTAGGGTGCTAGATTATATGAAATTAATTCTTCCATGTATGCATCATTTATTTTTACTGTAATCATGTTACGAATACAAGGACATAACCATTCATTTTGTTAATTTTCACCTTATGATCCCCACATATTCAGATGTCTGTTTCCATGCTAATAAAGTATATTTTAGTGTGTTTTCCTTTAGCAACAGTTGGGCATATTACCGATCTGTTAGAAATAAGTAATTTTGGTATTATGGCTTCTTTGACTCTATTGTCTGAATGCATCAATTATTTAAGAACTGACCTGCATCAGTTTATTTTGAAAACTTATGTGCATCAATTTGTTTAGGATCTTATGTGCGTCTACATTGCTTAAACTCTATTTCCCTTGGCACTAACTAAATCCACTAAAAATTACATTTTTTCACCTTCGTTTGTATTCATGGAAATTGGATGTGCAATTATGGTTATTAGATTGGTGGGTAATCCAATTTCCATGGTTAAGTGAGTTAATATATTTAGTTACTCTATTATATGTTATACTCCACTTTCAGTGTTATATTGATTATTTATTTACTATCACCAATACAATTTATCTGTATATTAATAGACATATTTTCTGCCATATTTTATGTTTAGTGGGATTACACCATAGTCAGGTTGATATTGATATTATTTTATGGTAGATAACTAAATTTTATTTGCATAACTGAATATAGTTGACATGCTTTTTTTTTTGGCAAAATCCAAAAAAGAATCACCATCTAAACATTGTTTCCCTGCTAGGACCAGGTGTTTATTATATTCAAAACTATAACTGTTGGATACACTACTAGATGGTTATAATTTACTTATTTAAGTACATAAAGTTCAGACATCTGTCAAAATCTGCCGTGTTTTAATATGAAGCATGAGTGTAATTATAAATTTTTAATCTAAAATGCATTACACAGGAATATAGTAGATGTTAAGGAAAACATTAACTAATCACAAATCAAATGGGAGGATTCATTCAATATTATGATTTTGAGTACACTAAACCTTTGTAAACATGGTGACCTTTTCTAAAATTCAAAGTATTCTCGAATGGTAAGCAATTTCAACCCGTTTTCAATTGGCCTGCCAGGTTCACTTACCCAAGAAATGTATATCAAGTGTATATACATACACACACATATACATACATACATACATACATATATAGTACCTATATAAGCGTTTGGTTGTGCAAGCCAGCTATAGTTGAATATCAGGATTAAGAGAGAAAGAGTGATGCCACATATACATATTCGTTTACCGTGTTATTGGAGACCCCTTCAAATTTATATATAATGCACATAGTTGAATCCTATTTGGTCGCAATTAGAAAATGTTTTAATAACATGCCACCTTGCTGGCATATAGCAACTGCTCTATGGGATCTTCAGTAGGGAAATATTTCCATTTAAACTTTGATACTTGCCTGCTTCAAAGTCCATCCTGCTCTTCAAAACTAACCATCCGCTGGCCTAAGACCAATGAGTGGAATATAGTGAACATGTACGCTTATAGGCAATCTTTTTGCAAACTTACGAGTTTCGACATGTAATGTACACACAAATAACATAGTGAATCAGTTTTATTTACAACAAAATATATGAATGATAAAAATATGTAAATTTACATCTGTGAATTGTACATCCTAACATATAAATTTTAGAAGAAAATCTAATTTCTTTTCAAAGTAGATCTGTAAATTCTATTTTGAATGGGTTCAAAGTCTGTTTTGAAGAACATGATTAACTGATATCCCTGAAATTTAGGTTGTAAATCAATAAAAAAAAACATGTTTGATACTGTATTAAATGGATTCAAAAGCTCCAGTGGTTATACCACTGATCAATAATATGGATTTGCTCCATTTTGTTTCATATCATGTTGCAACACATCAACAAACCTTTTTTTCTTCATGAAAGATCGCTGAATTAATACAACTATAGTTTACCCTGCCATGACTTCATACTAAAAGGTTACCAGCACTACATTGATGGAGTAGTAGTTTGCATTTACCAAGAAAATAACAGACTAAGTCATTTAGTCTACAAAAATTGTTGCAGTTTATTACTCTATTAACTTTTGTAGCTGACAGTTGATAACTAACGGCATATATCAATTTTAATCTTCTCATTTTAAGCATATCCTTCCCCATGATATTAAATAACATACCATTTCCCCCCTTTACTATTGAACAAAAAGGTAAATTCATGGTATCGTAGTTTGTCACTCAATTATGCTGCTCGACGTTGTTACCATTGTTCAAACTGTTAGCAGTTCTCTGTTTCATTTTCCATTACCTTCACAGTACCATGGCCAGCATCTATATTCACCTAATTCGTATATCTTTGCCGTGCTTTTACATTTTGTTATAGTTAAATTAGTTCGGTGGTGGCTGCAATATTAAAGTTTACCTCTATTTTTCTACGACATCAGTGTCTTTGTTTACCTATTTTTCATTTCAGTGTAGGACAACTGTAACTCATTTGTTTCTTTCCTTACTTTTTTTAGTATAGCTCCGGATTTCCGACCTGTATGTTATACTACTGCAGGTTACCTCACACCAAAGAACATGATGTCCAAATACTATTGAAATCCATTCAATATTCCACTGAGTCCAAATCTAGGATTGTTTCCATTTGAAGATCCCATTTTCATTTGTTTTTCACATTCTGGTGTCTTACACCCACAATATACTGCTATGTTGGTTTTATTCTCTAGTACTGCTAATTATTGCAACAATATTACAACTCAAGCATTTTTTTTTGTAACATAAATAGTTTATTGCAATTCATATAAGTCTGTTCAACCTTTTCACCCAATTTTTGAGTTTTTGGATACCTAATAAGGAATCTTTAATGGTAGTCTTGGATCAGATATATGTCAAGTGTATCGGCAGGAGTGGAAATCAGGTTGATCATTTGGTCGCAATATTTGAAATCAGCTATATTTCTAATGACCTTTTGTTTTTGTATTGTACATTGTTGTTGTACGCAACTTTGCCTTTCTGTAACCAACTTTACATTTCTGATTTCAGTTGTCTCTTGGTTTTTATTTGTTGCCTTATTTATGTTAGTTGTTTTCATTCTTTATTTTAGTGTGCCTCAATAATTTTACCATTAGTAATATTGTCTATTTTATTCCTTTTTGTTTCACTTTATATTTTAAGATTTGTGCAGGAAAATCACATTGGTTCGTGCGGCCTACACTGCAAAAACGTTATTTCAGTGATAGCTGGCGGATAGAGCTACCAAGTGTTGGGTCGCAACCTAGGTGATTCCCTTTGTTTTCTTCCTGGCGTAGGAACAGTAGCAGAGAATAAAAGATAAAGTAGAAGGCATAACATTGATAATATCGATATTAACGGCTTTTGTATTTGTTTTTTTTACTTAAGTACTTTACAAACTAACCTGATTTTATTCTTTCACCGTTGGACAATCGTCTCTCTTCATTGTCTTTTAACATCCTCTATTTCAATTGGGTGTCTTACATGTAGCATATACATGAAGTCTGTAAAAAGAACATATTTCTGTCCTACCAGCAGTGAAATTACAATGTTGCTACCATGTGCTTAGCATGTGCGCCAGCATATAAATTTGACGTATATATGTTTATACACGCACATACCACACACCTTCAAAACCGCTATTGTAATGTGTTTTTTATGTGGATTATATATGTCTGCAACTTCACTATACTTATGAACTTTGGGTAGTGCCTTATGTAAATACAGTTCATTCCGTGGGAAGGCCTCTGATGTCCTGATGTATTTTACCTTCCTTTTAGTTTGACAATCTTAAAGTCTAATAAATTATTTAGCATGAAGCATGATATAGTTTAACTTTTATACAGACCATCTAAGAAAATTATATGTAAGTTTCATTTAAATAATAATATTGGAAGAGAAAATTGGAGATTTAATAATAGTTTCAAATACAAAATCTAACTACAGCCCGTGTGCGAAGCACGGGTTCGCACTTGTCAAATTAAAAGGGGAAAAACCATGGATGCTAAAAACTGGCTCTGATCCAGAATTGGGAAAGCATATGAGGTGAGTGGATTTAAGTTATAAATTTTAGATAATAATATGTTATCGTTTACCATTCCCCATTTTTGTATAATTGAAATATAATTTGTCGAAATGTTTATCATGTGATAACAATGACTAAAGTGATAAGTACAACATGTAAGAATAATTAATAGGCTAAGATATTAATTTATTGGGATGTAAGCTTGTTAAATCCATATGCTGAAATAGATTAAAGTATTGGATTGTTCGCAGGTTGTAAAACAAACTTGTTAGAATTGGGTAGCAACTTTTGTTGTCTGTATTACATGTAAACTTGTCACAATTATATACATGGATCTTTACTTGTATGATTTGTAATAGTTATGTGATTGTATGGTTTCATGTTATCGTATAATTAAATACATGAACATGGATTTGGGTATAAATCAAAGTATGATTAAAGATCTAAATTTGGTGTAGATGATATATAAATATATATGACTTGGAGAGAAGGATTAGAAAACCTATAATGACATAGGAAAAATAGTTAAAAACCGAATATGCCTTAAATTTACATGGAATAGTAATAATTGTTAAAGAACGAACATGCCTAGATTCACAGTAATTTGATACTGTAACGCTCTTAGACACGAGGTTAGATTGCACTTGTGATAGAAGTCTGCTCGGAGCTGCCCGGCATATCCAGCATTCACAAGTGGTAAATATAATGTGAGGGGTCTCAGTGCGTAATTAAAATATGTATTGGTACTAAGACACGAAGTTAAGTCAACTTGTGGTAGAAGTCTGTCCGGATCTGCCCGGGAAATCCAGCGTCCACAAATGTAGGCTTAATGTGAGAGGTCTAGTGCATATATATATATATATATATATACACACAAATATATGTATATAACAAGATTTGAATAAATGGCAATGATGGTAATTAAATGTCTAACTCAGAAAATAAGAAAGGATGGAATGTAATGGACTGAGTTAGTGTGATGCGAAGGAAAAGTGATGTATTTCCCTAAATGACCTATTTCTGAGAACGTGGTTGTCAGTAATCCACAGTGAATAAAGTAAGAAAAAGGAAAGAAATTACTTTCCACCACGGATTTAGATGGGAATACGTTATGAAAATAAACCATTGACTTCTTCTATACATCAAACTGATAAGGTGCATGAAGCGTTTTTCCTTAATTAAAATAAGGAACATATATTACAGGAATAAAGAATATTGGAATACAACAGTAAAAGAAAATGGTTTAAATGGGGAATGAAAATCACCTATTATGAATAATTAACATTAATGAGAGTGTTTTACAATAGGTAGACTTATCCTTTGGACAAGTGAAGATTATAACTTAGGTTATATTAAACTGTTAAGGTAATGGGATAACTTGTGAAATGAGAGAAGGGACACTTAATTGTAAATTAAGTAGTCAGTAAATGGGGAAAGTTATAAATTAGTTAAGAAAAAGGGGGAAATATATGAAATATAAGAAATTGAACTTAATTATAAATTAAGTAATATGTAAACTTGGATGTCTGAAACCGCTGATAAGAGTAACATATTTGGATTGTCCTTGGGACAAGAGAAAATTATAACATAGGTTATAATAAATGGGTATAGAAACTTATTGATGGACCTTAGTTAAGAGAACTAAGTTAATAAGTAAACAACGATAATTTGTAGTGGCGGTGTAAGTTGAATTTATGACTAAATGAGAAAGAATGAGAAAATTTATGAAATAAGTTATGTTTAATCATAAATAATGACGACATGTTAACCAGAAAACGTGAGAATTGAGATATACTTAATTACATAGTAAGTAAAACATGTTATTGTAATGATGAAAACAAACAAGATTATAAAAGAGATTGTGGATTACAGACCTTGGGCCACAATCTAGAGAATAACATGTTGTGGGATTATTAATAAACTTAAATGAGTTAAGTTATAACTAAAATTAATAAGCAAGAGGAACATGGTAACTGATGAAGAATTCAATGTGAATAAGAATAACCATGTTACAAGGAAACCTGGTAAGGAAAAACAAGCGCGTAAAAGGATGTTTATACATAGGGTCTAACAACATATTAAAGTGAGGCGCTTGGACCAGCCCGCACGTTTTAGAGTGAATAACCCAACGGGGTAGATCATCGTGGTGTTATAAAACACGAGGGGCGCGCACATTCATCTGATTGTTCTGACACCTCCAAAGGACTGGAAAGGGAAGCACGCGGCTTCCTGAGGGACGTAAGGTGCTCCTAGTAGTCCTTTGTGCGGTGGCAGATGCTTTAGCTGTGCTCGCAGAGGTTGGATCTACGCGTAACTACTAGGTGGGTGGGCCTTGACTGCAGAAGTAGCTATGCAGTCAGAATGCTGTGACGCGGTGACACTAGGGTGATTCGGCGGTTGCCTCAACAGGGATGCGAAAGGTCACGACCAATAAGGATAGTAGATCATCGGATACCCACCATCGGCAGCCAGTGGGATGCGAAAAGACTAGAGCTAAAACCAATCGACCATTCACCTTTCACTATCAGGGTACTGTGGTTGTGGAAAGATGGCAAATGGATGTTTAGATTATTTTCTTTAGGGGCTGTCGTTTAGCTCTTGTAGTCTTTACAAGTTGAGGGAGGGGCCGAGGTGAAGCTATAGCCACCGTGAAAACAGACCTTAGGAATATCTGTATATGGGGGCTCTTAAAGACGGGTCTGTACAGATATGGAAAAGCTCCTGACCGAGTTCCGTGTTTCTTGTATCGCCCTACCATGGAACTCGGTGCACATTAGAGGACGTGCGGTTATGCCATCGAGCTAAAATTGACGATGCAGATGTGGAAAATCTAGATATATGCATGTCAACTCTGGGTGGTGTATCGTAGACTTGAGAGCATTACTCTAGTATGGAATCAGATTTGATCGAAGGTGGTAGTCTGTACACGTACGTAGCATAATAATGGTAAATATATGTGGAACATAACATTGTTATATAGAGATCAGTATGTCACTATGGCGCAGGATGAAGGACTACGTATATTTCGATGGTGTTACGTGGAGATAATGTGAGTGGGGTACCATAGGGTATACCTTAATATTGGAAGTAACTACATATATACTAAACTAGGTTAATCAACTGGGAAGTAAATGGGTACGACGTGTGTGTAAGCCTTGAGTGTTGTCAACCCAAGTAACACTACAACAAAAAACACTTTTCGCAACAGGCAAAATCTGTTGCAGTAGGCCTATCGCAACAGGCCAGCGCCCGTTTGCATAGCCGAAGTTGCCAAAGGTCTGCAACAGTTTTCGCCCGTTGCAAAATGATGTTGCGGTAGACTTTTTTGCAACAGGCTTTTACTGTTGCAACAGATCCTTTTGCAACAGTATATGCCTGTTGCAATAGATTCATAAATCTGTAAAAAAAAAATTATAGCTTATAAATATTACTTATTAAATGTATTTATTTTAATAATTGTTATATCATAGAATGAAATAAAAAAATTAAAATTTTATTTTAACAAAGTTTTTACAGTGCAAACAATTACAGCAAAAAATTCTATAATTTTCATACATTATTCATATATAACAATTTCTTCTCTCACACAACACATTGTTTTCAAATAGAGTATTCTCTAGTCATATTTCTACTCTAGCATACATATACTATTACAAGAGAATAAATATCATCATCTCACTAGAACAAATCTGCAGTTCATGCTCCAAGTTTGTTGTCGCTCATGAACGGACACATGCCAAAATCTGCAGTTCATGAAATGATGAAAATTAGTTTACACTATCAAAAATCTCTCACCAAAATCTGGAAATAACTCTAAGCCTGAGAAGTCTCGAATGAAGGAAGAGACTGCTTTTTCCTTAAGAAGCAGAAAATAGAAAATGAATAGATGTTCGTATCAACGACATGTATAAGGCACTGAGTGATAACCAAATAAAAGAAATCAATTATAATAATGTAAACTCACCTGAAAGATCTGAACTAGAAGATCAACAGCACATACTTAAAATGCCAACACCCAAAACAACACCTAAATTTTTTGCTCCAACGTCCAAAACAAACCAAGAAAAGCAATTGCAGCAGGAATACCTTCAGTGATCCCAAAAACAACAAGATGATACACCTGTAAACTAATACCACCCGAATTCACCCTTTTTCCTCTATAAGCTGGGATGTAACCTATAATAAATTTTGACATAAACTGCAAACTAACTTTTATAAGACGTCATCCGACAATCACCATTGACATTAGCATAGCACACCAATTTGACATATTCAAAGGAAAAAACTACGATATGAAAAGATGGATGTGGTGATGAAAGACGTGCACTCACATCATGTTGGTATAATCATTCGATTGAAATATAATGTTGTTTCTAGCTTGTGAATGAACAAATCTTCATAAAAAAATTGCAAATAGTCATTCAATATTTGTATTTGAACAATTTCTCTAAAACTGAATCATATAGTTTCCTATACAGGTTGCATACAAGTTATAAGCAACTATTTGATACTAATGTAATATACGAATATAATGACTTCTAATTACAGAATGTTATTTTCAAAATACTTTACTGCTGCAAATTCTCGAACTCAAAAAGCGCATAAACATGGTGCTTCCCAAAAATCCCCCTGTGAAATATTTATTTATATGATTCATTTTACCAAGGATTTATTAAATATATGTATGAGATGCTCCTGTGAAAAAAATAGAATCGCAAAATGAAATTACATGAATGCTACTAATATGCATACCTGCTTACCATCAGGACTCCAACTAACAGCATATATGCTCCCTTCATGTCCATCTTCACCAGATAACTCTCCAATCTTTTATCCAGTTTTCCCATCATATATTAGCCCTTTCTTATTTGAACTCACCGTGATGAATTTATTACCACAGGGGGAATATCTTACACAGTTAACAAAATTTGAGTGATCCCTGTAGTAATAATTCCAAATATATTCATTAAAAAACCATGGTTAAGGACATAGTCACAAGCTGAGCATGATCCATGGTTCATAACACTGTCGAAAGCTAAAATCTATTTAAGAATGCTAAATCTAGAGAGTAAAACAATACAAGCTTATAAAGTTGTAACATGATATGACCCATTGTCCTGTAATTCACAATACTTCATTGATTAAGAATGCTAAATCTAGATAGTTGAACACATCTTTGGCATAACTAAAACCTGGATACCATTTCTTTAACAATATCAGCCTAGAATCAAGAAAATATGGCCGATTAAGACAGATCCTCTCTAAATCAATAACACAGTTGAAATTGATTAATAAATGGTCATTCTTTCTGGCAAAAAGTTTGAAGCCACCGACTGGCTTCTAGACACGGCGAATGTAGGCAGTCAGATGAACATAATACAGGCGCGAGCCAAGGACAACCAAGACTAATGAGTTACCCCATTGACAAATGGACCTATGAAGCATGGTCTCCGACACAAAAGCACGACGCTCAGCATTAAGCAGGTGTGGTTCGATTAAACTAGAGCAGGAGATACTAACATGATGTGACAAATAAACAGGCGAAAAATCTTCCAAAGGTGTTATTTCCCTAATATTTATGCTATGTAAATGCTAGTCTGCAACAGACTCGAGTTCGAACAAAATACCTTAAATTTTCTTAAAGATCAGTATGAAGCAAGCAGGTAATAGAGGACCATTTCTTTTTCAATTTTCACTTGCTGAAACGCAACAGTTATCTTTTTCAATCTTAATACTTTTTGGCAACTATATGTCCAAATTTAGATTGGCTGGAGACTGACTGCACTTCTTACTCTTAAAACAGTCATAAATGAATCTAATATTTCTGGGTTCGAACTAAGATATAAGTTATTTTAAAATATTCATCAATGTCAGACCAAACAAAGAATCATTGTAAAGTTTAAAAAGAAAAAAATTGGACTGTTCTGAACAATTGTTCATTGAATCATTTTACTAATTACCGAATAATGTAAATTACAATAAAATACTAAACTAACTCAACAAATAATGATTTGAAGTTTAAAACATATAAAACCTAAATTATCAGCACCTGAATCAATAGATGGAGCCGAACGAAGCCACCCCTAGCTAGTAGCTGTTGTTGCTGAGATGAATTTGAAGCTCGTGTCCTAGGCGGAGCCATCGCCGGGATGAAGGCTACTTGGAGATGGAGCCTTCTAGTTGGATGTTGGCTGACGCAGGTCGCCGTCTTGCGGCAGTTCTTATTATTGCTTCTCTCAGATCTAAAAATTGGAGTTCGACTTGTGAATTTTGTGAATTGGGAGCGATTCTGGGGTTTGCCATGCTGAGATTGGAAGATAAGCGAATCGGGTATTTGATTTTGGGGCTTTCTAGAGATAAGGGTTTTTGTTTTAGAGATAAGCGATGTCAATTATGAAGCGGGAAATGAAAAATGGAAGCGGGATCGGTAATTTTGTGGACTCGTGGGAAAAAATGGAAGCGGAATTAAGGGACGCAGATTTCACTTATATTTCGGCCTGTATAACATGGGATTGTAATTATTAACAAATTTAATTTAGAAATAATTATTAATAGTTTTAAATTAACTTTTTATTATATAATGATTTGTAATTAATTAAGACTAATATTTGATAGTACAATTTAGTAATTAGCTTTTGATATTTATTTAATTCTTAAGAACCATTAATCAATATCTACTTTTAATAATTCATTACTTGCGAAAAACTATCAATAAATTAGTTAAGTATGCAGAAGTATGTATTATTAAGTAAGTATTAAGTATTCAAAAGTACGTTTTTCGCAAGTGGCTTTACCTGTTGCAAAAAATTACAGTTATCGCAACTGGTGAAAACAGTTGCTAAATATATAATTTTTGCAACTGGTTTGAAAGTGTGGTTGCAAATAATATGTCTATTACAACAGGAATGAAAGTGCAGTTGCCAAAAGTATGTTTTCGCAACAGGCACGAAAGCGCTGTTGCAAAAAATATGCATTTCGCAACAGGAAGGAAAAGCGTGTTGTTAAATCTTATCTATTGCAACAGCTACGAAAGGTCCGTTGCTAAATATCATTTACTGCAACTGACATTTGAGGCCTGTTGCAAATAGCTAGTTGCAATAGGGTATTTTTCTTGTAGTGTAACCTAACAAATAAGAGAATATGGTTGAACGGTATATGTAGTATTATCCAAAGTGTATAATTTAAATCCAGTCACCAGAATTTGTGTTCTGACCCCCTCCTCATAACATACTCGCAAGCTAGATTTGTGGCAGAGAACCGATAGCCTTGTATGCTTGTTAGGTAGTATTATTAAATACGGTTTGGCTATATTTTGATTATATTCTATTTTATCCATTCCGTTGTGAGATAGTTTCTGGGCTCTGACATGTTTTACATCTCTGTCTTTTCTACAGGATACCAGAGCAAACCAACCCAAGTTTATATAGATTGGAATTTTGAAAAAAAAAATCAGTCTGTCAGAGTTTGGGCTGTTACATCTGGTATCAGAGCTTAGGTTTAGAATTCCTATATATATAATGAGTGAGCGTATTTTTTTTCTAAAATATAAATATATTATATAAATAAACTTAGATCCATAAAGGAGCCCACTAAATAGAAAAAGTATAATGTGGAAAGAATTGGGATATCGGTTTTGTACATTAAAGGAATGAATATGGAAGTTTGAAACCCTTAGGTAAGTTGGGATAAAAATGTATCCCATATGTTAGTAACTGAATGTTAGCATTTCAGGTTAGTGGGTTGGTAGTGAATCCTTATAAACAGGAAAAAGGTTAAAGAGTAGGAAATGGATTAGGAATATATATAGTTGAGAGAATTGATTGCGCGGATGTATCTAGGAAAGCCTAGGTAATTTGGAAACTCACTTTAAGTATAACCCCATTGTTAACTTTTAAGAACTTGAAATTATAGAAATCTTTTAAAAGAAAGATAATGGCCTAACTATAAAGAGAAAGCGATAAACACGACGGGAAAGGAAAATGAAATTCTTAAGAGAAGATGAATAAAAATGAAAATTTTCCAAGATATGTTGAAAAAGAAAAAGGAAATTTTCTTATGCAAGCTGCACTTGGACAGGAAAATAGGGAATATTTATATAGTAGTTATATAAAAACCAAGTACAGATAGAAAAGGTACATAAAAGAAAAACGAAGAACGTGAATTTTTCCGCTTTATACCTTTTGTAACATAATAAATCGAATTCAGAAAATTAGATTTTTCTACAATTCGAAATTTAAAGATGGCTGGTAGGATTTTGGATGCAACAATTGGATGAACTATGCTCATATTCAATAAGGGTGTGGGAAAATTTGGATGAAAAAGTGTTTGATTTTCAAAATATTGCATTCATGTAGAACTGTCAGTATATTTAGGATGTGAGCATCATGTTTTAAAAGAAATTTTTGAAAAGTTTGCATACATATAGGAGGTACCACTTTGGCATACATGTATTACTATGATGTATTGCACTTTGCACATGTGCACAATGTTTGCAGAAATTGGATGGGCACATGATTGATGTATATTACGCGAGAGGTTATTCGATTTTACTCTTGTCGAATTTTGGGGAAGAGATTCCCTAAGGATGGGAGAATGTAACACCTCGCATTTTTAATAAAATTAAAAATGTGCATATATGTATGAATATATGCATGAACATAGATTCATACATTAAAAGAAAAGGATTGGTTGCATGTTGCATGCACCAATTACGCATTGATAATAAAGAGAGGTAGTTTGTGTGTGCGAATTAATGCGACACATAAGTTAAAGAAAATGGATAATTAGCATGCAAGCGTTAAAACATAATATATATATATATATATATATAAATTTAGAGGAAAGCAACGCACACACAAATAAATGCAATAAGAAAAGAAAGAAGAAATAAAAAATATCAATGCATGTAAAATAATAAAATCACATGCATAAGAACATTGAAGAGAGAAGTAAAAGAAAAAAAGATGCATGCATATTAATAAAGTCTCATGAAATATTTGCAATGCAAAGTTACATAAGGATATTAAAGATAATGTACATTTAATACATTAATGTTAAAATTGATTGCATGCATAGGAATGGTTAATATTAATATAATTGATTGCAATTAAAGAAAGGCATGCATAGATAAGGTTTGGAAAGAGAAAAGTTAATGAATTAATTGAAATGTATGAAATACATACATTGAAAAGAAAATAAAATGTATTAATAAAAATGAATTAATAAATACATGCAATAATTTGGAATGTAATGTGTTAAATAAAGTAACGTATCAGTGCATGAGGAAGATTATTAATAAATTAATAATCAAGATAGCGCATGCATAAACATGCAATTCAAATTAAAGTTGATATGAAAAAGAGTAGGATAAATTAGAGAAAGTAGATTGAGAAATCAATTAATGGATTTAATTGCTTGAAAATAAGTAGAGATGTATATATATAGGTATATTTATATACATGGCAATAAAAAGTTAAATAAATGCGATGCATTAAATAGAAAGAAAATATTGCATTAAAATAATGCATGTAAGGAGGAAATTTTAGCGGAAGTTAAAAATAGTAGAAAGAAGGTTAATGCATTAAATCAAGAAAGAAGTTTAAAGATTTAATGGGAAAGGGGTTTATTTAGTAGCGGTATAGTATGAAAGTAGGTTTTACATGAAAGCAGCTTAATTAGGAAGAGTTTAATAGGAAGGGTGTTTTAAAAAGAGAAAAATTGGATATTAATTGATTTGAGAAAATTAAATATGGAAGAAAGTAAAGAATTATTCTCATAGAAAGGTTTTATATACAATAAGAGTTGAATGCGAATAAACATGATTTAAATTAAGGATTGCACACAAATAAAGAAGCATTCAGTGAAAATGGACCGTTTTCTGGTCTAAATCCGTTGTTGAACACCTATAAATAAGACCTTAGACCTAAATATGTTGTTGAACACCTATAAGTATGAAAAGAAGGGATGTAATGGACTGAGTTAGTGTGATGTGAAGGAAAAGTGAGGTATTTCCCTAAATGACCTATTTCTGAGAACGTGGTTGCAAGTAATCCACAGTGAATAAAGAAAGAAAAGGGAAAGCAATTACTTGCCACCACGGATTTAAATGGGAATACTTTATGAAAATAAGTCACTGATTTCTTCTATACATCAAACTGATAAGGTGCATGAAGTGGTTTTCCTTAATTAAAATAAGGAACATATATTATAGTGAATAAAGAATACTGGAATACAAGAGTAAAAGAAAATGGTTTAAATGGGAATGAAAATCACCTATTATGAATAATTAACATTAATGATAATGTTGTATAATAGGTAGATTTGTCCTAGGGACAAGTGAAGATTATAACTTAGGTTATAATAAACTGTTAAGGAAATGGGATAACTTATGAAATGAGAGAAGGGACAGTTAATTGTAAATTAAGTAATCAGTAAATGAGGAAAGCCAGATACTAGTTAAGAAAAAGGGGAAAATATATTAAATATAAGAAGTTATACTTAATTATAAATTAAGTAATCTGTAAACTTGGAAGTCTGAAACCCGCTGATAAGAATAAGATGTTGGGATTGTCCAATGGACAAGAGATAATTATAACATATGTTATAATAAATGGGTAGAGAAACTTATTAAAGGACGTTAGTTAAGAGAACTAAGATAATTAGTAAACAACGATAAGTTGTAGTGACGGTGTAAATTGAATTTATGATTAAATGAGAAAGAATGAGAAAACTTATGAAATAAGTTATGTTTAATCATAAATAACGACCGACATGTTAATCAGAAAACAAGAGAATTGAGATATTCTTAATTACATATTAAGTAAAACATGTTATTGTAATGATGAAATCAAACAAGATTATAAAAGAAACTGTGGATTACAGACCTTGGGCCACAATCTATAGAATAACATGTTATGGGATTATTAATAAACTTAAATGGGTTAAGTTATAACTGAAATTAATAAGCAAGAGGAACATGGTAATTGATGAAGAATTCAATGTGAATAGGAATAACCAAGTTGAAAGGAAACCTGGTAAGGAAAAGCAAGCGCGTAAAAGGATGTTTAGACATAGGGTTTAAAAACATATTAAAGTGAGGCGTTTGGACCAGTCCACACGTTTTAGGGTGAATAACCCAACGGGGTAGATCATCGTGGTGTTATAAAACACAAGGGGAGTGCACATTCATCTAATTGTTCTGACGACTCCAAAGGACTGGAAGGGGAGGCACGCTTCTTCCTGAGGAACGTGAGGTGCTCCTAGTGGTCCTCTGTGCGGTGGCAGATGTTTTAGACTGTGCTCGCAGAGGTTGGGTCTGCGCATAACTACTAGGTGGGTGGGCCTTGACTGCAGAAGTAGCTATGTAGTCAGAATATTGTGACGCGGTGAGACCAGGGCGATTCGACGGTGACACTAGGGTGATTCAGCAGTTGCCTCAATGGGGAGGCGAAGGGTCACGACCAACAAGGATAGTAGATCGTCGGATATCCGTCATCGGCAGCCAGTGGGATGCGAAAAGACTAGAGCTAAAACCAATAGACCATTCACCTTTCACTATCAGGGTAAGGTGGTTGAGGGAAGACGCCAAATGGATGTTTAGATTGTTTTCTTTAGGGGTTATCGTTTAGCTCTTGTAGTCTTTACTAGTTGAGGGAGGGGCCGAGGTGGGGCCATAGCCACCATGAAAACAGACCTTTGGAACATCTGTACATAGGGGCTCTTAAAGACGGGCCTATACAGATATGGAAAAGCTCCCGACCGAGTTCTGTGTTTCTTGTATCGCCTTGCAATGGAACTCGGTTCACATTAGAGGACGTGCGGTTATGGCATCGAGCTACAATTGACGATACAGATGTGGATAGTCTAGACACATGCATGTCGGCTTCGGGTGGTGTATCATAGACTTGAGGGCATTCCTCTAGTATGGAATCTGATTTGATCGAAGGTCGCAGTCCGTACGCGTACGTAGCATAATAATGATAGATATATGTGGAACATAACATTGTTATATAGAGATCTATATGTCACTACGGCGCAGGATGAGGGGTTGCATATATTTCGATGGTGTTATGGTGGAGACCATGTGAGTGGGGTACCATGGGGTGTACCTTAATACTGGGGGTAACTACATATATACTATATTAGGTTAATCCACTGGGAAGTAAATGGGTACGACGTGTGTGTAAGCCTTGAGTGTTGTTAATCCAAGTAACCTAATAAATAAGAGAATATGATTGAACGATATATATAGGGTTATCCAAAGTGTATAATTTAAATCCAGTCACCAGAACTTGTGTTCTGACCCCGTCCTCATAACATACTCGCAGATTAGTTTTGTGGCAGAACCTAATAACCATGGATACTGGTTAGGCAGTATTATTAAATACGATAAGGCTTTATTTCGATTATATTCATTCTGTTGTGAGATACTTTCTGAGCTCTGACATGTTTTATGTCTCTGTCTTTTCTGCAGGATACCAGAGCATACCAATCCAAGTTTCGATAGATTGGAATTTTGAAAGAAATTCAGTCCGTCAGAATTCAGGTTGTTACATCTGGTATCAGAGCTTAGGTTTAGGATTCCTATATAGAAAATGAGTGAGCGTATTTGTATTTTCTAAAATATAAATATATTACATATATAAACCTAGATCCATAAAGGAGTCCACTAAATATAAAGAGTATAATGTGGAAAGAATTGGGATATCGTTTTTGTATACTAAAGAAATGAATATGGAAGTTTGAGACCCATAGGTAAGTTTGGGTGGAAAGTGTAGAAATGGGTGGTATTAAAGAAATATGTATCCCATATGTTAGTAACTGAAATGTTTGCATTTCAGGTTTAGTGAAACCTTATAAATTGGGAAAAGGCTAAAGAGTAGGAAATGGATTAGGAATATATATAGTTGAGAGAATTGATTTCGCGGATGTATCTAGGAAAGCCTAGGTAATTTGGAAACTCACTTTAAGTCTAAACCCATTGTTAACTTTAAGAACTTGAAATTATAGAAAGCTTTTTAAAAAAAGATAATGGCCTAACTATAAAGAGAAAGCGATAAACATGACGGGAAAGGAAAATGAAAAACTTAAGAGAAGATGAATAAAAATGAAAATTTTCCAAGATAAGTTGAAAAAGAAAAATAAAGTTTTCTTATGTAAGTTGTACTTGGACAGGAAAATAGGGAATATTTATATAGTGGTTATATAAAAACCAAGTACAGATAGAAAAGGTACATAAAAGAAAAATGAAGAACGTGAATTTTTCCATTTTATACCTTTTGTAACATAAGAAATCGAAATTAGAAAATTAGATTTTTCTACAATTCGAAATTTAAAGATGGTTGGTAGGATTTTGGATGCAACAATTGGATAAACTACGCTCTAATTCAATAAGAGTGTGGGAAAATTTAGATGAAAAAGTGTTTTGATTTTCAAAATATTGTATTCATGTAGAATTGCCAGTATATTTAGGACGTGAGCATCATGTTTTAAAAGAAATTTTTGAAAAGTTTGCATACATATAGTAGGTAATGCTTAAACAAGCATGTATTGCTATGATGTATTGCACTTTGCACATGTGTACAATGTTTGCAGAAATTGGATGCATACATGATGAATGTATATTATGCGAGAGGTTATTCGATTTTACTCTTTTCGAATTTCGGGGACGAAATTCCCTAAAGGTGGGAGAATGTAACACCTCGCATTTTTAATAAAATTAAAAATGTGCATATATGTATGAATATATGCATGAACATAGATTCATACATTAAAAGAAAAAGATTGGTTGCATGTTGCATGCACTAATTATGCATTGATAACAAAGAGAGTTAGTTTGTGTGTGCGAATTAATGCAACACATAAATTAAAGAAAATGGTTAATTAGCATGAAAGCATTAAAACAAAATATATATATTTATATATTTATGTATATATAAAGGGAAAGTCTATTTTGACACAATTTGGTGACACAATTGGTGACACAATGAATTCTCACCATTGGATTGCCCCCTGAATTCCACATTCCCATGTAAAGACAAAATGATCCAATGGTGCAGATCTTTTTGTCACCATTTGTATCACCAAATTGTGTCAAAATAGACGCTCCCATATATAAATTTAGAGGAAAGCAACGCACACACAAATAAATGCAATAAGAAAAGAAAGAAGAAATAAAAGAAATCAATGCATGTAAAATAATAAAATCACATGCATAAGAACATTGAAGAGAGAAGTAAAAGAAAAAAAAGATGCATGCATATTAGTAAAGTTGCATGAAATATTTGCAATGAAAAGTTACATAAGGATATTAAAGAGAATGTACATTTAATACATTAATGTTAAAATTGATTGCATGCATGGGAATGGTTAATATTAATATAATTGATTGCAATTAAAGAAAGGCATGCATAGATAAGGTTTGGAAAGAGAAAAGTGAATGAATTAATTGAAATGTATGAAATACGCACATTGAGAAGAAGATAAAATGTATTAATAAATGCATGCAATAATTTGGAATGTAATGTGTTAAATAAAGTAACATGTCACTGCATGAGGAAGATTATTAATAAATTGATAATAAAGATAGTGCATGCATAAACATGCAATTGAAATTAAAGATGATATCTAAAAAGAGGAGGATAAATTAGGGAAAGTATAAAGAGCAATCAATTAATGGATTTAATTGCATGAAAATAAGAAGAGTTGTGTATATATAGGTATGTTTATATACATGGCGATAAAAAGTTGAACAAATGTGATGCATTAAATAGAAAGAAAATATTGCATTAAAATAATGCATGCAAGGAGGAAATTTTAGAGGAAGTTAAAAATAGTAGAAAGAAGGTTAATGAATTAAATCAAGAAAGAAGTTTAAAGATTTAATGTGAAAGGGGTTTAATTAGAAGCGGTTCAGTGTGAAAGCAGGTTTTATATGATAGCAGCTAAATTAGGATGAGTTTAATAGGAAGGGTGTTTTAAAAAGAGAAAAGTTGGATATTAATTGATTTGCGAAAATTAAATATGGAACAAAGTAAAGAATTGTTCGTGTAGAAAGGTTTTATATACACATAAGAGTTGAATGCGAGTAAATATGATTTAAATTAAGGATTGCGCGTAAATAAAGAAGCATTCAGTGAACGTTGACTGTTTTATGTTCTAAATACGTTGCTGAACACCTATAAATAAGACCTTAGACCTAACCCTAAAACTCATAATTCGGCGGCTACGCTGGAGCTCTGCTATTACTCTCTCTCCTAAAATCTATTCTGAAAATTAAAATATTAGCCTAGGAAAAATTATGAATTAAAGATCTGGGTGAGAGAATCGACATTAATAAAAAGATCGTTCAAAATTATGAAAAGCGAGGTAAAATTCTAGATCCAATCTATTCAAATTCTTACTCTTTCTTCCCCTTCTCTTTTAATGAAAATAAGCAATCCACGATTATTAGGTTTCAAATCAAATTAAAAGGGAAAAAACCATGGATGCTAAAAAACTGGCTCAGATCCAGAACTGGGAAATCATACAAGGTGAGTGGATTTAAGTTATAAATTTTAGATAATAATATGTTATCGTTTACCATTCCCCATTTTGGTATAATTGAAAATCAATCTGTCGAAATGTTTATCATGTGATAACAATGACTAAAGTGATAAGTACAACATGTAAGAATAATTAATAGGCTAAGATATTAATTTATTGGGATGTAAGCTTGTTAAATCCATATGCTGAAATAGATTAAAGTATTGGATTATTCGCAGGTTGTAAAACAAACTTGTTAGAATTGGGTAGCAACTTTTGTTGTTTGTATTACATGTAAGCTTGTCACAATTATATACATGGATCTTTACTTGTATGATTTGTAATAGTTATGTGATTGTATGGTTTCATGTTATCATATAATTAAATACATGAACAAGGATTTGGGTATAAATCAAAATATGATTAAAGATCTAAATTTGGGGTAGATGATATATAAATATATATGATTTAGAGAGAAGGATTAGAAAACCTATAATGACATAGGAAAAATGGTTAAAAATCGATTATGCCTTAAATTTACATGGAATAGTAATAATTGTTAAAGAACGAGCATGCCTAGATTCACAGAAATTTGACACTGTAACGCTCTTAGACACGAGGCTACATTGCACTTGTGATAGAAGTCTGCTCGGAGCTGCCCGGCATATCCAGCATTCACAAGTGGTAAATATAATGTGAGGGGTCTAAGTGCGTAATTAAAATATGTATTGGTACTAAGACACGAGGTTAAGTCAACTTGTGGTAGAAGTCTGTCCGGACCTGCCCGGGAAATCCAGCATCCACAAATGTAGGCTTAATGTGAGAGGTCTAGTGCATATATATATACACACACACACACAAATATATGTATATAACAAGATTTGAATAAATGGCAATGATGGTAATTAAATGTCTAACTCAGAAATTAAGAAAGGATGGAATGTAATGGACTGAGTTAGTGTGATGCGAAGGAAAAGTGATGTATTTCCCTAAATGACCTATTACTGAGAACGTGGTTGCAAGTAATCCACAGTGAATAAAGTAAGAAAAAGGAAAGAAATTACTTGCCACCACGGATTTAGATGGGAATACGTTATGAAAATAAATCATTGACTTCTTCTATACATCAAACTGATAAGGTGGATGAAGTGTTTTTCCTTAATTAAAATAAGGAACATATATTACAGGAATAAAGAATATTGGAATACAACAGTAAAAGAAAATGGTTTAAATGGGGAATGAAAATCATCTATTATGAATAATTAACATTAATGAGAGTGTTTTATAATAGGTAGACTTGTCCTAGGGACAAGTGAAGATTATAACTTAGGTTATATTAAACTGTTAAGGTAATGGGATAACTTGTGAAATGAGAGAAGGGACACTTAATTGTAAATTACGTAGTCAGTAAATGGGGAAAGTTATAAATTAGTTAAGAAAAAGGGGAAAATATATGAAATATAAGAAGTTGTACTTAATTATAAATTAAGTAATCTGTAAACTTGGAAGTCTGAAACTGCTTATAAGTATAACATGTTGGGACTGTCCAAGGGACAAGAGAAAATTATAACATAGGTTATAATAAATGGGCAGAGAAACTTGATAATGGACCTTAGTTATGTGAACTAAGTTAATAAGTAAACAACGATAAGTTATAGTGATGGTGTAGATTGAATTTATGATTAAATGAGAAAAAATAAGAAAACTTATGAAATAAGTTATGTTTAATCATAAATAACGACTGATATGTTAACTAAAAAACATGAGAGTTGAGATATACTTAATTACATATTAAGTAAAACATGTTATTGTAATGATGAAATCAAACAAGATTATAAAAGAGATTGTGGATTATAGACCTTGGGCCACAATCTTAACATGTTGTGAGATTATTAACAAACTTAAATGGGTTAAGTTATAACTGAAATTAATTAGCAAGAGGAACATGGTAACTGATGAAGAATTCAATGTGAATAAGAATAACCAAGTTTAAAGGAAACCTGGTAAGGAAAAGTAAGCGCGTAAAAGAATGTTTAGACATAGAGTCTAACAACATATTAAAGTTGTGCGCGTAGACCAGTCTGCATGTTTTAGGGTGAATAACCCAACGAGGTTGATCATCGTGGTGTTATAAAACACGAGGTGGCGCACATTCATCTGATTGTTCTGACGGCTCCAAAGGACTGGAAGGGGAAGCACGCGGCTTCCTGATGGACGTAAGGTGATCCTAGTAGTCCTCTGTGCCGTGGAAGATATTTTAGGCTGTGCTCGCAGAGGTTGGGTCTGCATGTAACTACTAGGTGGGTGGGCCTTGACTGCAAAAGTAGCTATGCAGTCAGAATGCTGTGACAGGGGGACGCCAGGGTGATTCGATGGTTGCCTCAACGGGGAGGCGAAGGGTCATGACCAACAAGGATAGTAGATTGTCGGATACCCATCATTGGCAGCCAGTGGGATGCGAAAAGACTGGAGCTAAAACCAATAGACCATTCACCTTTCACTATCGGGGTATGGTGCTTGAGGGAAGACGCCAAATGAATGTTTAGATTGTTTTCTTTAGGGGTTATCGTTTAGCTCTTGTAGTCTTTACTAGTTGAGGGAGGGGCCGAGGTGGGGCCATAGCCACCGTGAAAACAGACCCTAGGGATATCTGTATATAAGGGCTCTTAAAGATGGGCCTGTACAGATATGGAAAAGTTCCCGACCGAGTTCCGTGTTTCATATATCGCCCTGCCATGGAACTCGGTGCACATTAGAGGATGTGCGGTTATGTCATGGAGCTACAATTGACGATACGGATGTGGACAGTCTAGACACATGCATGTCGTCTCTAGGTGGTGTATCGTAGACTTGAGGGCATTACTCTAGTATGGAATTTTATTTGATCGAAGTTGCAGTCCGTACGCGTACGTAGCATAATAATGATAGACCTATGTGGAACGTAACATTGTTATATAGTTATCCGTACGTCACTATGGAGTATGATGAGGGACTGCGTATATTTCGATGGTGTTACAGTGGAGACCACCCGAGTGGGGTACCATGGGGTGTACCTTAATATTGGGGGTAACTACATATACACTGTATTAGGTTAATCCACTGGGAAGTAAATGGGTACGACGTGTGTGTAAGCCTTGAGTGTTGTTAACCCAAGTAACCTAATAAATAAGAGAATATGATTAATTGGTATATGTAGGATTATCAAAAATGTATAATTTAAATCCAGCCACCAGAACTTGTGTTCTGACCCCCTCCTCATAACATACTCGCAGGTTAGATTTGTGGCTGAGACCTGACAGCCTTGGATACTGGTTAGGAAGTATTATTAAATACGGTGAGGCTATATTTTGATTATATTATATTTTATCCATTCTGCTATGAGATACTTTCTAATCTCTAACATGTTTTATGTCTCTGTCTTTTCTGCAGGATACCAGTGCAAACCAATCCGAGTTTCGATAGATTGGAATTTTGAAAAAAAAAATGGTCTGTTAGAATTTGGGTTGTTACATGAACTATGTACCGCTTTGAAATGCAAAAGTATCGACCGGTGTGAAAAATGTAAACGTTTGGTTGTTAAAGAGACCGAGAACGGATATTTTTATGCTCTCTGGCAATACCGAAAACCACTTTAACAACTATGTACGTAGTGGAGAATCCAGAGTAAATAGGTTAGTTTGGCGAACACTACTGGAATAAACTAAGAGAACGATGATGGATGTCCTTGACCTTCGGGTCATAATTAAAATGACTAAAACAGGGCTATACCGAACCAAGTGGGGTTAGCTACCCCTCATCGGCAACACTTCTTCCTTTATTACTATAGACCCTTCGTTGATTTGATTTGAAATATGGGCATCCTTGATTTTAGAGTGTTGTTCGAGGTGGGCGGTAGTCATGGTTATGTGTTACCACCAGTCCGGGCGTGCAACTAGTAGATTCCTACTTTGGGCATTCCTCGTGTACCTTGTCATATCATTCTGATCGAGCCCTCTTTGACCTTGATTTGTACCGTATCTATGGAGTACCCTCTGATAGACACTAGTTTACGATAGACTTTACGGTATCTATGTAGACTACGGTATTATAAACGCTGTAAGGGTAAAAATGTGATCCCGCTTACGCTATTTTAATATTTTATATTTAACCATAGACACTATTATAATAGTGTATTGTATTACATAGTATCTAGTTTGATAGATCCTTAGGAGATGGAAATTCCCGTATCATCTCTTAAGTTATTGCACTCACAGACACATAGGATAGGAGATGTGAATTACCATAAGCATTTTTGACGTCGTGACACTCATATTATTACATGGTTTTGATTTACTGATATGAGAATATTTTAGTTCTAATCCGAGTAATTTTGTCTTTTCATTTGTGCTCGGGTCAGCTTGAGTTTTTCAGTTATCGAAGACACCGTTGTGAAGATGAAGATGGATCCTGACTAACTTATTCATTTATATTATTCTACTGCATATATTGGCATGTTGTATGATAGTTAACTCTGAAAATCATTGTAATGTACAATTAAATGTACGTTTTAACAGCTTCATGAACTGTTATTTATTTATTATACTTTGTCGTTCCACTGCGAGATTCTATGATTGTTTTCTTCTATTTTCCTTTTCTTTATTATCTAATAACTAACTTTATTTTTGGATTCATTTAAGTCGACATTTATGGATTTTTGTCGATTTGAACTACCAAAAATCTAGGTTTTTACGTGAGAGCTATGCTTGGAGTAAGAAAGGAAATTTCAAATTAGGAGGGAGTGTTGGAATATAATTTGAACTTTTTTCTTATTAAATAATTGATGTGTTGGTTCATGTATTCGAAGTGTCTTCTAAAATGAAAAGTTATGTCAGTTCAACGAATATTCGTGTCAGTTCAACGAATACTCGTGCCGGTTAATGAATCGTCATGCCCGTTCAATGAAGAGTCGTGTCCGTTCGAAGGGTCGTGTCTATTTGTATGGGTATATTGACCACTATAAATATGTGGTATTTTGTTGTGTTGGTGGCAAGAAATTTAAACTGTTCTCTACTTAAAATTAGCATTTTTCCTCTCATTACTCTTCCTTTAACATTAACATCCTTATTTTCATTTACAAAACCTTTTGCACTCATTATTCCTTCACAATCTGAATATAATTTTTTGTCTTTCCACAATTTCAATCTAAGTGTTTTTCTTGCCTATGCATTTGAGTGCATCGTTGCACCTAACTCATATGGATCTTATCAAGTATTGTATTAATTGTCAACTGTTCTACTAAGCTCTTTTAATGTCGTGGTTTGTTCTTGCCTATGCATTTGTATTCTCATTTTATCATTTTTTTTTGCTTCTCTCTTCTTGTTTGTTCGGTTCCCTTCTATCTCTTTTCTCAAATGCCTCCCTCGCTTTTAACCTAGCTTTCTTCTTTTTCTATGTTTGATCCACGTAAATATCTCTCTCTATCTTTCTTTGATCTAAAAATCGACTCTCCAAAATCGCCCTATCCAAGGCTCCGATGAACCATCAGTGTATAGATCTAGCAAGGACTTCCCAACCCTAACATTCATGGTGGATTCCAATAGCTCTGTCACATGTGATTGTCTATAGCAGATTAGCGTGTTTTTAATTTTCTTTTGGCCGAGTTGGTTTTAGGTTTGTTGGGGATTTTTGTGGTTTGAGGTTATTTGATGATGAATATTTCCGTACTTCAAACTTTAAGGATTTGCGGAGCAAATTATTTCAGATAGTAGTTTAATCCACCAGGTGCAAACGGATTATCGAACTATTGACTTTCAGGATTCAATAAAGCCTTGGAACAACGAAATCAGATTCAAAATTTGTAAGTCTTTGATCCGATCAAGAACACTCTAGATTATGATATCTGATGATGCAATTTTAAGAATAGAATGAAGAGAGTGAGCAGAACTAGTCCTACAACGCCACTCAGACGTCACAAATTCATAAATTTGCAACGCCTTAACAGTGTGCAATGGAAGAATGTACAAGATGAAGATGATGAAGATTCGAAGTGATTTTGTAACATTTCCGGCCGTCGGTATTTATAGCAGCGGAGATATGTGTCCTTTGGCCAAGAGTCGCGATAGTTAAATGCAACGGTCACATCCGTTTGAATTTATATTGATGCGCCCCTTCAGATTTGCCACGCTTCAAAGCGTTTCGAATCTGCATGCCTCAATTCAAAAATATGACGGGCCATAGCAAGCCCATCGGTATTTTCGAGGCCCAACTGATCACGAGACCCCAAGAGCCCCAAGGCCCATGTTTTGACCTTTTAAATGACAATATACATGTCATCCTCATGCTATTGTCTAATCTCTCCTTTCTCTTCTTTCTTTTGATATCATATATCAAGCTTTTACCTATATAGAGACAAACCCCTTAATATTCTACAATGTGGGACTAATTCCGTTACTTTATCTTCTTCCATTCTTGCTTCCCTCTTCAAAAACAAACTCATATCCCAAAACATTGATTTGACAATTTCTTACACTCTCCCCCAATTTTCAAAATAAAGAAATAAACAAAGTGGACAGTTGAATCACTAGTGTGACTTCCTACATACCCAAGAGGGATCAAGCCTATGTAGTTCTAAGATCAAGTTTTGCATAATCGTGGAAACAACACATAAATAAAAGGTATCTTTTGGATTTGAACCTTTACTTAGTGTAAATCATTCAAAGCTCTATCGAGATTCTATGGTGAATGAATCTTGAACCAAGTATCCCTTAGTGATAAAACCGGAACAATCATACATGTTGTATTCCTTAGTTAGAGTGTTTTGCATTGCTCAGCACATTAATGACCATGTGCTTTAATCCTGGTTCATGAGTATACTTTAGAAAGCAGTCTTACTTTCCTAGGAAACGACCTAATTTCCACACTCATATAGGTAAGTCTCTTAAGGTGTTTCTGCTATACACCCTTTAAGTTTTCTAGACTTATTAAGGATATTTATCCATCCTTTGTTCATGCAGAATCCAACAATAAGTATTATGGGATTATTGATTTAGTCTTCCATAATCATACTCTTAACTTGTTGGTACCCATTGAACTTTGTCTATCTTTTTCAAGACACGGGTTGGGTTTTTATTAAGGATGATCAATCTTCTTTCACAGACCTTAGTCCCATTTCTTTTGACTTTATAGAAACCATAGCCTTTGAAATACCTTTTGTAAGTGGGTCAGCCAAGTTTTTCTTTGTTTCTATGTAGTCAACAGTTAAATTCCACTTTTGAGTAACTGCCTTACTTTCTGATGTCTTAGACTCACATGTCTAGACTTCCCATTATATGTCTTATTAGAGACATTGTATATCGTTGCTTGATTATCACAGTTAATCAAGACTACTAGAGATGGCTTCTTCCACAATGGGATTTCCATTAACAAATTCCTAAGCCATTCCGCTTCCTTACATGCATCTTCTAATGCAATCAATTCTGACAACATAGTCAAATCGGATATACAGGTCTGCTTCTTGGAAGTCCAAGATACATCAATGCCTCTTAATGTAAATATCCATCCAGTCATAGACTTGGATTTGGATTCTACATTGTTCCAGGTTGCATCACTATATCCTTCTATTACAACAGGATATCCTTATAAGATAAACCATAGTTAATGTTTCCTTTCAAATAAGCTAAAACTCTGGAAATGGCTTTCCAGTGTTCAAAACCTGGGTTACTCATAAATTGACACAATACACTTATAGCTTGTGCGATGTCAGGTCTAGTGCAATGCATAACATACGTAACACTCCCAATAACACTAGAATACTCAAGTTGAGAAATGGTACGTCTAGTATTCTTTTCTAATTTGATACTTGGATCTAAAGGAGGTTGTGCTGGTTTGTTATCATAATGACCATACTTCTTTAGGAACTTCTCAATGTAATGAGACTGGGTTAGTAATAACTCCCCCGCTTTCCTAAAGATTTTAATTCCTAAAATTACGTCAGCCTCTCCTAGATCTTTCATATCAAATTTAGAAGATAGAATCTTCTTAGTTTCATTCACACATGATATATTGGAACAAAATATTAGCATGTCATCAACATATAAACAAGTTATAACATAACCGGTGTTATCCGCTTTGCTATAAATACATTTATCTGCATCATTAACAACAAAACCAAAAGACAGTGCAACTTTATCAAACTTCTCATGCCATTACATAGGATCTTGCTTCAGGCCATAAAGGGATTTTAATAATTTACAAACTTTCTTTTCTTGGCCTGGGGTTATAAAACCTTCAGGTTGTTCCATGTATATCTCTTCTTCTAAATCTCCATTTAGAAAAGCTGTCTTTACATCCATTTGATGTATGCCCAAATTATGAATTGATGCAAGTGCTATTAAACAACATATAGAAGATATGTGAGCAACTAGAGCATATTTATCAAAATAATCTACTCCTTGTTTTTTTTAATATCCCTTAGCAATTAATTTGTCTTTGAACTTATCAATGGATCCATTTATATTCAACTTTTTCTTGAATATCCATTTACATCGTATAGGTTTAGCACCAGGAGGTAAATCAGTTAAAACCCAAGTTTGGTTTAACATTATGGAGTTCATTTCATCATTGAAAGTTTCTTTCTATAAATTAGAATCTCTAGAACTCATAGCCTCAGAATAAGTTCTGGGATCATCATCGACGTTCATTACATATCTTGTCACATTAAGGACTTCGTCCTTATTACCTTTTATGAGATATGTTATGAAGTCAGGACCATAGTCCTTCTCTATTCTCACTCTTTTACTTCTCCAGTGTTAAGTACTATTATCTAGCACTAAAACATCCTTACTGTTTTGAGCAGGATCATATTCATCATCATTGATATCATTAGTCTCAGTTTGTTCCGGACTAGATGATCTCAATGGATTCTCAATAGTTTGATTTTCAAAAAATTCTACATTTACAGATTCTATAACTTCTAAGGTATGAAGTATAAGGAAGCTATAAGTTATACTATTAAGAGAATATCCTATAAAACACACTTAAATGTCCTATTTCCTAACTTTGGTCGTTTAGGGTCAGGTTTTCTAAAATATGCTAAGCAAACCCCAAACTATAAGTCTAGTAAGTTTTGGTTTTCTATTAAACCATAATTATAAGGGGAAATATTATTCTGTTTAATTGGTACTCTATTTAAAATGTAACATGCAGATAACATAGCGTCATCCCATAGGTTATAAGGTAAATTAGAACTTATGAGCATGGCGTTAACCATTTCTACTAAAGTTCTATTTTTCCTTTTAGCAACACCATTTTGTTGTGCTGTATACGGGGCGGTACATTGGTGAACTATACCATTTTGTTTGCAAAACAAAGTAAATTCATTTGAAAAATATTCACTACCACGATCTAAATGTAACATTTTAATTTTAACTCCTAACTATGCTTCGACTTCTACTTTGTAAAATTTGAATTTATCAAAGGCCACATCTTTCGATTTCATTAGATATACATATGCATATCTGGTATGATCATCAATAAATGTTTTATAGTATTGGTTACCACCATAGGTGATATGATACTTTAAGTCACCCAAATCACTATGTACTAAACCAAGCAAATTAGTATTTCTTTTAACAGATTTAAAGGATTTCCCATGTATTTTTGCTTGAACACAAATTTCACATTTAGTGATGGAATCGAAATCACAATCAGAAATTAATCCTAATTCATCCATTTTCTAAGAGACTTATAATTAACATGTCCTAATCTACCATGCCATAAATTAACGGAATCAACAATATAAGTAGAAGATTTCTTCATTAGATTCAACTTAATCATGTCATTACAAGAATATCCCTGTCCAATAAATTTGTTGTTCTTGGACAACACTAACTTATCAGACTCATACACCATCTTGAATCCTCCTTTGTTAAGAAGGTATCCAGAAACCAAATTCTTACACATATCGGGTACATAAAATACATTAACTAATGTAAGAACTTTCCCAAAGGTGAATGTAAGTTCAATTGTGCCTTTTCCCAGAACTTTGCTTGCAACTTTGTTTGCGCCAGTAACTTCGCTGGATTCTCCATTATTTTCTTTGTAAGTCTTAAACAGATTACGGTCTTTGCAAACATGAATGTTTGATCTAGTATCGAGCCACCAATCATTTTCAATGCCACTAATGAAGTTGGCCTCTTGTACGACAGCCACAAGTTTTTCTTCGACCATATTCGCATTTTTTTGTTTCTTCCGAAGACGACAGTCTCGGGCATAGTGACCAGGTTTGTTACAATAGTAACAGGCACTCTTCTTTTTGTTCTTGGAATTACCATTATTCTTAAATTGTGTCTCATTCTTAGGCTTCAATTTATCAGTAATTTCAACATTATTTTCCTTAGCCTGGGACTCAGTTTGCGGATTATCATCTAGTTCGCGTTTATGAGAATCCTCTTCAATACGAAGATGACGTTGTAAAACGTCTAAATTATAGTCAGTTTTCGCATGTTTCAATTTTTTCTTAAAATCATTCCCAAGAATTTGGCAGTCTCGAAATAAAAACTCCAATAAAAAAAGATTCAGGGAGATCAATACAGACATCTTTAAGTTGATTCACCAACAATAGTATTTCACTCACTTGTCCAATTGTGGACTTGTTGGCGACCATTTTGAAATCCATAAAATTACAAATAATAAATTTTTTATTACTTGCCTCGGATATACGATACTTTCTCTCCAAAGCAGTCCAGAGTTCCTTTGCAGTTTCCAAGGTTCTATGAGCATTGTAGACTGAAGTAGACAATGCATTCAGAATGTGCCCTCTGCAAAGAAAATCATCTTCTTTGCGCTTTGCACATTTCGCTTTCAGAGAGGCATCCTCGTCAGCGGTTTTCCATGGTGTTTCTTCCAAATCATCTTCCAAGATATAGAATAATTTCACAGTGATCAAGAAGAACTTCATGGTCTCTTGCCAACGAGTGAAGTTTTCACATCAAAACGCTCCAATTTCGTAAAATGCTGATTCATAACTTGTAATGCGCTCAAACCTTCCATGATTTAAGATATTGTCTGAAAATTGGTTGGGGATTTTTGTAGTTTGAGGCTATTTGAGGATGAGTATTGTCGTACTTCAGACTTTAAGGATTTGTGGAGAAAATTCTTTCAGACAATAGTTCAATCCACTAGGTACAAACGGATTATCGAACTATTGACTTTCAGGATTCAATAAAGACTTGGAATAACGAAATTGGATTCAAAGTTTGTACATCTTTGATCCGCTCAAGAACACTCTAGATTATTATATATGATGATGCAATTTTAAGAGTAGAATGAAGAGAGTGGGTAGAAACTGTTCTGCAATGCCACTCCGGCGTCACAAATTCATAAATTTGCAACACCTTAACAGTGTGGCAATGGCAGTGTGAACTAGAGGAAGAATATGAAGGTTCGAAGTGATTTTGTAATGTTTTCGGCCGTCGGTATCTATAGCAGTGGAGAGATGTGTCCTTTGGCCAAGCGTCGCGACAGTTAAACGCAATGGTCACATCCATTCGAATTTAAATAGAGCGCCCCTTCAGATTTGCAATGCTTCAAAGCGTTTCGAATCTGCGTGCCTCAATTCAAAAATATGATGGGCTGTAGCAAGCCCATCGGCATTTCCGATGCCCAACTGATCACGAGACCCCAAGAGCCCCAAGGCCCATGTTTTGACCTTTTAAATGACAATATAAATGTCATGTTCATGTTATTGCCTAATCTCTACCTTCTCTTCTTTCTTTTGATATTATATATCAAGCTTTTACCTATATAGAGACAAACCCCTCAATATTCTACAATGTGAGACTAATCCCCTTACTTTATCTTCTTTCATTCTTGCTTCCCTCTTCAAAAACAAACCCATATCCCAAAACATTGATTTGAAATTTTCTAACAAGGTTTGGTGAGATCTTTGTGTCTTTTCCATTGGTGGTTAGAGTCTCCCTATTTTGTTCTGATTTTTGGTCTGCATTTGCGTTTGCGTGGCGTTATTTGGATATTTTGTGAAGGTCGATGTCTTTTCTTTGGTGATGCTCCTCCTCCCTCACCCTTAACCACGACAATATCCTCGCTACAACGGTTAGACGTTGTGTTTTTTAGGTTTGTTGTGCTCCTTATTGGTATTCCTGCTCACCCTGTGGTATGGTCATGATAATATGAAATGTTTGAAATTGTTTGCTCTGCGGGTTTGTTGTCTTGGATGCTCGCTATGATAGTATGTTGATGCCAAGTTCAAAAAGTTTGAGAAATTTTATTCTCTTTTTTATGGATGTCCATGGAAATGTTTTTATTGTTTTTACTATGTTAGTGTTTGAAAGTTGCTATAAATTGGTATTTGCAGATGCTATTTGTCATTTCAGTTTATCAACTTGGTGACATTGGAATGAAATGTTGAAGATGTAATTTGACGATGTAAGTCAGTTGGCTGTGTCCTTCGGTGGTAAAAGAATGTTAGTTTCTCATCTTGCCGATGTATGTTATTTGTTTTTATGTTTTCACCCATTGTCATGAAAAAATCCTTGTTGTGTTTGGTTATGCAAATGTGTCACTCCCTGCGTGAACCTTTGTTTTAGTGGTCGGTCCACTTTAAAAATCTATTATAGTAGTTGGATGAATTGTTTATCTCTTGTACCCACCTGTATTTATTTTTATAAAACAAGTTATGGTTTACTTTAAAATTCAATCGGTTATGCCAAAAAAAACATATATTAAGAACGAGTCTATATAGTTATTTATAATCTGTATAAATAAATTTGATTCTATTAACAAAGCAATTTTGTCTCAATCCATTAAAAGATTGAAAATAAATATCTACTTTACCCTTATAATTAGCTCGGATGAGATATTTGGATTTTTTTTATATATTCTCTAACTTCCCCCTTTCACTGTGCGTTTTTTTCCTTACTTTATTCATTGATTTACTTTATTAAGTGATTTTTATGTTGTAGTGAAGTGATCCATTTTAGTGCATTTATGACACTATTTTAATCATTCCCAAATTATTTGCTAATAAAAATCCTCTACTTTTCAATAATAATATTTCTTTAACTTTTTAAATCATCTCTAAAACTTTAAGCAAGATATTTTATTATATAGTCTCAAGTATAAATATCTAAAGAATATTTATCTCTCAGATCATTAGTCTAAGTGTTACTTGAAAATCCATTTGCTCCTACTTTATTTAAAATTTTCATTAGCAGTACCCTCATTTTTGGAGTATGTCCTGACATATTAATGATAGGTTTTTTTTAATCTCCCTTCATTAAAATTATGAATCTATGCCTTTTTTTTATTGGAAAATAGGGAGAAGGACAAACTTAACAAAAAATTTAGTGAAAAATATGGAAGGTATATAATTTAGTGAGAAGGACAAATGATAGTGTATATTGAAAAAGGAAAGTGGGCCCTCTGAATTCCACTTTTAGTGTAAATGTGTCCTTCTCCCTAATTTTGAAACTTTCCATTCTTTACACCAAATTTTTTGCAAAGTTTGTCCTTTAAAAGAAAATCCTCCTTCTTTTATCCCTTCAAGCATTTTGTATCTTCAACCATAATTACGATTTGTTTATAAATAATTCACTTCGAATGAATCACTCTTTAAGTTTAAAACTATAGCATCTACGTATATTTTCTTGTTGTAAATTCGTTCTTCCCACACATGTATGGATTGTCATTCAACTTTCACAAATCAAACATGTCATGTCAAAAGCTATCTCATTATCCTTAAATTTTATGCTAAGTTTTTCATGAAGGTCTTAAACTTTCATTTAAAGTTCAGACTAATAGTGTTGAAATTTGTACAATATAGGTCGTAGCACATTAATTCCTTGTGTTTGCTACCCACCCCTTCATTCAAAAAATGAATTCTACATATTATCTCTTTAGTGTTTATGTTTAATCTCATGCACGTACATAGTTCATTTCAGAATAAATGCATTTTCATTATAAAATTACACAACTATTTTAATTTATATACATATGTAATCTTTGATTATATACTGATATAACTTTTAATCATAACTATGAGAATAAAACCACATTTTTTAGGAGGATGTTAACATCCTTATTCCTTATAAAAACACTCTAAATTCATTATTCCTTTATATTTTCACTGTAATTTTTTTCATATGTCCACACTTTCAATACAAGCTTTTATTTCTTAAGCAATACACAAATTTTCATTTGAGTGCTTTTTTACTTACTAATTCATGAGAATCTTAGGAAATATTGTGATGATTATGTATTGTTATCCAAAGCTTTTTTAATGTTATGTTATTTTGTCCTTTTTTGTAGTTTAGATATATTCATAGATTTGGAATTGAACATGTAAATTCTATTATGTTTTACTACAAAAGTTGGTGAATGAGACGATAAATTTTTGAAGATAATAGTTTTTTTAAGTAGGCGACTGAATTGAATCCTTGCTATATTTTCAGCTAATATGCATGTTTCCTATTTAAAACTGAGAATATATTTTCTTGGTTTATATATATATATATATATATATATATATATATATATATATTAGCTAGGATATGATAACAACCAAGTATATGTATGGTTAGGCTTTTAGAAACCTAATGCATACTGCACTTGGAATAATATTAAACATAATGTATTGAAATATATTGCATAAGCTTTTTCATCTTTTTTGTACTACATTGGACTATATCTTATTTTTCTCTTTTAGATTGCATCATTTAATGGAAAACAAGACGAACAAATTATCTATGATTACATAGTTTTTTATTGCTACTACAAGAAGATAGTTTTCTTTTAATTATCAGAAGAAAAGTAGAAGAAAGGAAAGAGGGAGGCAAAAGAAATAAGGATATTTTTGAATAGAAAAGGGTGAAAAATAAGCGAGGTATGTTCATTCTTAAAAAATACAAGGAAAGAAAGGCTGAAATAATGTGCTTACAGAATTGGCGTACAAGTAAATTAACTTTAAATCAGAAGAATCATACCAAATAATATTAAAAGCAGTTAATTGAAATCAATTCAAATTAATTTGAATTCAAATTAGTTTGAATTCAATATAATAGGCTTAGTTGGAAAGTAAGTTTGAGTGAGAGTTTATTTTAAGACAACCGTTAAAATTATTAACTTTGTAGGATATAAATCTAGATTTGATATGAATTAAAATAGTATGAACTGATGTTCATTAGTTATATTAATTATTATGATAATTAGATGTTAAAATATTCCTAAATATCTTAAGTTCCAATCATACTTCATTCATATTCAAATAGTATAAATTCGAATATACACAATATCCTTCACCCAATAATGAATATGTCAAAAATACAAATCATCTCCTTCTTGATAGTCCAAAATGTCAAAAATAATGTTTACATACAACTTTCTATTATGTGGGTCCTTACATTAGAAGTTAAACTCATCTTTTTCTCCACTAGCTATTAGAATAGTCCACGAGATCTCAAGTGAGCTTAGTAATGTTGGAAATGAATGATTATTTATGTATTAAATGTCTTGGAATATTTATAGTCTCCCATATCCTAGTATGTAACAAGTATTATATAATTATATACTAAGATGAGGACATTAATATAGTTCCCAATAGACAAAAGATACATAGAAGCAACAACCATCTTAGTGGTTGGTGCAACGCACCACACCACAATGCATGTTGTGACAACCTAAATTCAGTACCCTTTGAGTTGACCAAATACAACCTAAGTCCAAACCAAAGTGCACTCGAAACCCAGATGCCTAAGGAAGAAATTACAGAGTGAGAAGACATAAGAGAGGAAAGTTAGAATAGATGAAAATAATAGAAAATCAGAGCAGACACAATCTCACAGCGGAATGAATAAAATATTGTAACGACTTGTATTTTACATATCAGAGGATCGTAAAATAATTTTATTTAATTCCCTAAGAGTCGGATCATTCTCATATTTTTCTATGTTGTTCATGGGGAATGTGAGAAATGTCCATGATTTCTACCAATTTTGTTTAGGACCATTTTGCCTATGTTGTTTTTGTTTAAGGCATAACTTTTGAGTGGGATAGAATCAGGAATTGTAATCGATTTCAATGGCTTGGGAATGGTGTTTCCAATTCCATAGAGTTATCACATTAAAGATTTAGTTTAGCAGTTTGGGAGGAATCTTTGTTTTAGTGTTGCTAGTTTTCTGGATAGATTAATTAGCATTAGTGGGCTGATTAGTGAGGCCCATTAAGGCTAGCGGTTATTAGCTATAAATAGGAGGGTAGAGGCAAGGGGAATAGTTTAGTTTCTTCATTATCTCATTTGGTTGGCGTTTGTGATTCTCCTTACTCCACCAAATATCTCTCCACTTCATTTAATTTATAGATGTACATTAGAAGATTCAGTACCAAGTACCAAAATCAAAGAAGATTAGCTCGCATCAAAGTGATTGATTCGAAGGTCGTTCTTCGTTGTTTTTTGTTGTCCAGACTGTAGATCATTGTTTTTAAGCCATTTTGTGGATTGGTGAGTGATAAGCATCTCTTATATGGATTCAATCGAGTATCTTGGTTTGTTTGATCTTATTTCATCATTTCAAATCATTTTCACCTAGATCTAATCAAGGTAAGTGTATTTTCAATTCGAATCACCATAGGGTCTAATATAGCAAGATTATAACGGTAAATTACATGTTTATGTAAGTTTAGATTCAATTATTGATGTGTTTATTGTTTTATCATGATTTGGTGAAATTTATGTGATTGTATGATGATTTATTGTTGTGTTAATGTTTGTTGATGATTGTTTGTTGAAATTGATCAATTTTAGATAAGTTGTGTGTATGGATGTTCATCGTTTGAAACATGGATCAATGGACCATTCGCCAAATGGGTGGATCTAGGTATGGATCGCATGTATTAATGGATCGAGATTGTGTGTTGATGGATCGCCTGGATTATTGCACAAGAAATGGATGGATCACAGCTAAATTTGATGGATCGGGTCGTTCATTAAGGGATGGATCGTGCAAAAGGGATGGATCGCGCATGAATGATGGATCAAGCATGGATGATAGATCAGTGAAGAGTGGATCACATAGATCAGTGGAAAATTCCTTGGATCGACCAATGAGCAAATTTATGGATCAACAGTGCTTTGATGGTCAGTAACACTCTGGTGGATCGGCTAGGAGCGATCCATGGAAATGCATGGATCGACAACTGATCCCTAATGGACCGGTGACGTTTAGAAAACTAAAGGACGATAGCGCTTTGATGGAGCGCTGTGTTTGATGCATTATGCAGTATATGTTGATGAACCATAGCATTTTGAAATGTTGTGGAAAAGGAATGAAATGCTGTAGCAAAGGAATGAAACATTGTGCATGAGAAGCATGGATCATGAACGATCCATTGATAGATCGTGACCGACCATTGATGGGTCGTGAGCGATCCATGAGTGGTGACCAGATGGTGTTTATTTTTGGTTTAACATTAGACATGGCTTCGAGGTGAATTCAAGGTGGAATGTTTGAAGCATTCTGAAGTGTTCGTTGACCGATGAAATGCAACGAATGTGAAGATGACTCAAGGGTATTTGAGCTCATGGATAATTGTTTCTTGAGACGGTATCTAAGCTTATGGATAGTCACCAATGATCACGACTAGAGTTATGGAGGCCAGGAGATTATCAGTAGTTGGAGGTTATAGCAGACTCAAAGTAGGGGTATAATGAGGACGCCCAATAGACTAGTGTGACTAATCGAGTACCCTGGGAAGTCATGATGGGCCTAGTTGTCTTCATCGAGTAGGGCAAACATTCGAGTAACGATGGTGTATAAGTTTTGCAAGAACCAGGGTTTACCATTAACCCTTGACCGATTGCATGTTGTGGTCAGTCAAACAATTAGCGATGGTTTCATGGCAGGCTATGTGGTGATAGCCAGAATCATGGATGTTGATTACTTTGCTTGTATCGTCTTGTGTAGATCCTTCGCCGTCAAAGGAGACATTTCTTAGGTGCTTGTCTGATGTTGGTTTAGGCCTTCGGGACTTGTGCTTGGGAAATGTTGATCTCGATTACGATGGTCCATGCTGAATAACTAGTTGCTATGTCTGTTTGTTTCTATCTGGTTGTTTGTAAAGGCTATCACTGTCAGATGTGGAAAAGATGGATTTGGGTTTCTTCTCCGTTGATGTTGGTAGATTAGACTATTCAACCATTGTAGATTTGATGGTAGATTTGATAGTCAGTTATTTAACTATCAGATAACAACCATTCATTCGTAAAAAGAAAAATAAATTCACTGATTCAATACACAGTATCAATTAGCCTCTTAATTAACCAATCGTTAATTAAAACTTCTATTTTTTCCAATATAAAGAAAACATTTCAGTTTTTTATTTAAAATAAGAACATTCAATTATCATTTCACTTCTACTTTACTAACTTCCCATTGTAAATTGGTAAGTGAATAAATCTCTATGTATAAAACCCCGATGGATGAAACCAACATTAGATTGACACCTCGAAAATCACTCGACTCATAACATACAACAGTTTCCAATTTCTTAAAAACCACAACATATTCATACTAAAATTATTTCTGAAAACGACAATATTATGGTTAATGAGTTCCCTATCATATACAAAAACAATAATCTTTATTATTAAAATTTATGTTTATCAATAACTTAGCCATTTAGGTTTACTTTTAAAAACAAACTTAACTTTCTAACCTATTATTCATTTTCAACTAGTGCAATGTTTTCTTATCTGCTTTTCTAAAACAATTTTCTAAAATTTATAAGCCAACGTAATAATTTTTCAACTCGATATCCATTTACTAAATTATTTAAAATACTAGGCTCTAAATCCAATACTAAATATTCACATTAAACTTATAAGTTTATACTGACATTCAGTGCCAAATCCATTTATTTGCTAACCTCATTCGCGAATCCCTTTTTAGTCGCATTTCGTATATTTATAAACAACGTTTGCAAAACGTTTGTTAATTACGAAAAGTCAATTCACATACCCTTTCCATTCCATTAGTCCATTTCAATAATTTTTTAATCTTTTAAATTCCATTTACAACATTCTAATGTCCTTAGCACAAGCATTATTCTTAAATTCATTAGTATAACTAGTTATATAACACCTTAATTATTAATTTAATAATATCCTTGAAATTTCCATTAGTCATAATTTAAATAATTATAAAATGTTGGAAAACTCCGACGTTCATATTTTAAAACAAAAATGGTATTTCATATATATAAATATACTTTGAAATCGTTTAGAATTGATTCCAAAACTCTTTATCTTATTGACGCTACTAACGAGACAAATGTCTACTAAAGTACCAACCCGTGAAATACTAACCAACTTCACATTTAAACGAACACAAAAAAATATTGATAAACATTATCAATATCAATGAGGAATCATGTTGGATTCCTCCATCCTGTCATTTCCTGCATCCAAATAGGCTACCTCAAATAAAATCATTCAATTCTATATACAGATAATAATTTTGAACAAAAAAACTATAACAACAATCCAAGCATTCATTTTTAATTTAATACGTTTGTATTACTATAAATGTAACCAACAAGGTAAGTTAACTCATTTGGTATAAAATCGTTAGAATAACAATTTCATTTTATTTAAATTAACGAATGTTAAAATCATCCAATTCATCCAATACACACACACACACACACACACACACACACACATATATATATATATATATAGCAAACCTTCATAAACATCAAACAACTATCAAATATAGCACACAAATTAAATCCCGACTTATATAAAGTATAAGTGGGTCAAACTGAGTGAGTTATACTCAGTTTGATTCCATTTATTGTTGAAGCGGTTCGGTTGTGGTTAAATTAAAAAAACTATTTAATTTAACCAATAATTCCAACTACCACTAATTCTGCCCAAATAAGTTCTACAATGTAGTGTTTGTCGATACGGTTCCAATGCAATTTGTTTCGTTCCATTCTGTTAACATATGCAAGAGTCATTAATGTTTAAACATTAACGATTTAATTATAATTAACAATTTCCTTAGTCAATTATTAATATATACTAATTGCATTTAAAAACAATCATTCCCGAAAGTTTGCTTCCTCTTGTCGTTCGACAAACCACGTCCTAAAACCACATTATGTCGAACATCCCTCATCGCTCTGCCACGTCGCCACCGTACGACCATCAGGTGTTACCAGAACCTACGCCTCTCCCAGCTCAATAACCGCCTTGAGCCACTCCTCGCCAACCTCTGCCCATCACCCACAATTTACCACGAATAGTGCCACCTTCTCAATGATGTTATAGTCAACACCGCACCCCCGTCGATCACCACTAGCCAGTCTCTAGGACTCATCGAGCCGAGCAATTTAGTAGTTGAAGAATTTTCATTTAGAGGCACAGATTGGAAGGATTTTCGAAAGGAAGTTGGGAGCTTCCTGTTCGTTCATTGTTTATGGAGGCTGCAAGAAACGGTTGACCACGCAGAAAGAAGAATTAGGGTAGTGACTAACGTATGGGTATATATATAAGGGCAAAACTATTATCTTAATATAAATGAAACTTATCCCTGAAGTATCATGTTAAATCAAGCACATACGACCTCCGTTTTCGATGAAATTTGAAATCCTGACATAAATCAATATTCTTGACACGATGGAATGGGTTTCGTCAAATTTCGAGATAGTTTGTAAAAATTCCTTTATATTTCAAAAGGTGAATCGATACGCATTTAACTTGCGCATGATCACAAGATAAATCCGAATAACTTTAAATTTGAAATCTTAAAATAAATAATCACTGCGGATTTTATAAAAAATAGTTTTGTTATAATCTGAGTTCATTAGAAAATCAGTTATTCTTAATTTCCAAATTAAATAGATAAAACGACTAAATAAAAATCTAGGCGTTTACCATTCGCACGATCAAATGGTAAGTCCGATCGATATGAAAATTGAAAACCTATAATAACTTATTAATATGGATCCAACAACATAAGTTTCATCGCATTCTGAGACTGTTTCCCTAGAATGGCATTTTATACGCAAAACGACGTTATGTTGGACACCAAAATGCCCGATGTTCAAATATAACGAACTACCTACCTATCCTGACTCTAAATGTCAATATGAATTCAACGGAATTGGTCTTACAACTTAATTCAATCATTTGATCAAGGTATACATAAATACTCATTCATTTAAATTAAATTTATTTAATTACGCACTATACAAAATGACTGAGTGTATTTAGTACCGTTGCCACATACGACATCAAATTACCATGAAAATTTGTTTTGTACAATAATTAAGTGTTGCAAATCCAATGAAACTTGTTTCATCGAAAAGCGATGTCGTTTGCAAAATGGCCATTCTTACGGCTTAAATAATATCGGTAAAATGTAAATCAATTCCAAAACAATTCAATTAAATAATAATAAATAATTATTATCATATATATCTAGATGGAATTGTATATATAGCTTCAAATATAAATCAATATGGATTTAAAACTCAACATTATAAAATTTCGAGTTAAACGATATTCAAATTATTTAAAAATCCTTTTTATTATAGTAAATAACCATTATGGTTTATAAACGATTTCATAGCGACTATCTAAAAATTTGATTTTGCTATAACTAACAGTATATAATATGAAATCTAAAATATTTTCATTTATTATAAAATTATAATATACTAGATTCAAATGTTTCTTGTTTCACGGAAATCCGATTTACATCGGATCCTGTATATTCAATTGAAGTTCAAATCGTAAATTATGAACTACCGAATGCTACGAGCTCATTTTTAATTAAATATAAATTTAACATACAAACTTCATTTTTAATAAATGAATTTTATACTTAAAATCCATTAAAAAGTCTAATTTAATATTTAAAATAATAAAATAAATTAAATATTTGACAATAAAAAAATATGGGATATTACGCTAGCATTGAAGTCGAGTACAGATGCATTATTGGTGCCATTGTAAAATTTATTTGGATATAGTCTCTACTCCATAAACTAAGTCTAAAATTGAAATCAATCCTATTATATGGTGTGACAATCAAAGTACCATATGCATTCTCTGATCCAGTATTACATGCAAGAATAAAACATATTTAGATTGGCTTATATTTTCTTCAAGAACTTGTGCAAAATGGGGAACTACTAGTCAATTTCATACCTTCAACTTACCAAAGAAAGCACGTTTTAACCCCTTTCAACTAATAATTATACCAGATTTCATAATGAGATGGATATCTGAAAACAATATGGTTGTTTCACTTATCCTGCTCAATCAGATCTCTAAGATCCAGGTTCCTAGCGTAAAGGAAGTCATTAGCCTTCTCAATCATGTCAAATTCAAAGCTTTTGGCGCTGTTTCTCTCAACAAAGCTGCATCTCTCTCTCTTTCTCTTTCTCTCTTTAAAATCAGGAGAAAGAAAGTAATCACTCAAGAGAAGGAGATCTTGTTTTTATTTGTGCTGAAGATAGATCGACATCGAGGTACAAAATATAGATTTCAAGAACCTAATTTTGAGAGGAGGAGAAAAAATATCGACCGTATATTTCTCTACAGAATGGTCAAGGGTTTCACTATGAAACTACTTTTATATACATGGGTTAAGAGATAAATGAGCCAAGGCCCAAAGTCATTAGTAATTAGTAAAACCTATCCGAGTATCATTATAAACTCAATAAAAATCATTTTTACGCTACAAAATTATCATTTCTTTTAAGTTTCTTACAAGTATTGCAATCTCATGTTTAGATCGACATGAACCCAATTTCTTCCTTAGCAATTTCTTCTTCCCTTCAAGCCTTTGAAAGTCCACTTATCAACCTATCCCGCTATGCTACTTAAGAGTAACAAGGTAAACAATAAAATTTGTATTTAAGTTTAGTGTGGTGCTAAGGGCACCCCAAAATGTTCTTCCTAATACTGCGACTAAAAAATGCCACAAGAATTAGTATTACACTCTTCTTAATACCACACTTAAAAAATTGGAGCTACCACACTGTTTCACCATATTTCGTTCGATATTCGTTTGTCCTCATTTCTAAAACCGATCAATGAGTTAAATCCTAGATCTATAACCGATCAACGAATTCGATGCCGCAATGCTAAGGAATATACAAAAGTCGTGAATAAGGTTTGAATTTTAGCAAACTAGAACAGAAAGTGAGAGATTAAGGCTTTCAGATCACCAAAAAATTGGGAGATCACCGTAAAAATTTGAATTTTCCTACGAGAGATGTGAATAAGACACCGATTACGAGTGTGACGATCCCAAAACCCCGTGACACGGTGTTAAGGATAATCATTGGAATATAACACATTAATCATCATTAGCAGATCACAGATAATAGCATAAACAGAAAATAGAATAATTTACACACATATGACAGCGGAATCATATAGATATCATCACATCAGAGAAGCACAGTACAGGATACAACTTAGTGCATAATGATACATAATCAGTCACCATCGCCAGAGGCGGAATCATACATAAAGAGTACACAAAAGGAATATCAGTCTACATCGCCAGTGGCGGAATCATAATATAGATACAATAATGGCGGAGAAAATCCAAGTCAGCACGGTGTAGTCAAGCCTCGCCATGAGCCAAAAAATGCGTCAGAAACCTGTAACTAGGCTGCCCGTGTGAAAATGAGGGCACCCGAGTTTGCAAGGTGAAACAAACTACGAGTCAGTCATGGGACTGGTATGAGAAATCTACTCAACTTATTAACAACAATAATAAGGCAAATCAAAGGACCACGCCACTTTCGCGGAACGGGTTTACTCCAATGAGTGCTAGTGCATGAAATAAAGTAAATGATTAAATCAACGCAATGCTTTTTATAAAATGAAGCCATTATAAGACTCAGGTCCCATCACACAATGCAACGCAAGCCGGAGGATAGAGTTTTTACCTTATAATGGCCAAAGATGCTTCATACGAATAAAATAAAAGTGCTTGATATTATTACTAGTGCATATATGTTTCAAAAGCGATTTCAATCATAAATATCAATCATAGGCGGCATAAATGACCCATACCACTATGTCGCCATACTAGTAATACAATCACAACCGCATATTTCGTATTGGAAATTGGATTCCTTCATGAGTCGAGGCAAGGGGCAAGCTCCTCTCCGATTCGAGACACTCTAGCAAATGTCTCGGGACCGCACACAGCAATCCCCTGGATCCTCCAAGGCCGGTCCTCTCTTACTTTTGAGGATTAATTATTCCTGAACACACGTTTCCCGGTCCTTACAGACCTATAATCGAGGCGCCTCGCATTCCAACAACCACACAGGTGAAAAGTATATATAAATGTCAGGGCTGGGAGGTCACTGACACCACCATAGCTAGAAAGAAACGTCATGCACTCCTTGGGTCCTTCTCCCGTTTTTTGACTCATACCGGGGTGTGAGGCTCGCGAATTCACGTTATACACAAAGCTGCGTCACACAGACCATGCTTTGATCATCAACCACAAGACTTTGCTTTGCAACAGAAGCCTTGATCACATGCCACTTAGGCGTTCCACACAGGCAATCCACTCCATGCGACTGATTTCTGTCAATACATAACCTCTGAGCTCGTACGTCTCAGAGAAGGGTGTTAAGCAAGAAAATAAATTCTCCGCCGCCAAACAGATATATATTTAACAGAGATCAATCAACACAGAACAAAATCCAATGTCAGACACACAGTCCATTTACAAGTCCGTTCTGGGTCTGAACGAAACCGGAGGCACCAATTCCTCGCATATCCGTACAATCAACAGTATGTTTGGACGGCTACTACTTCAATTCCTTCATGGTAGCTACTCCAATCACGAGCATCAGTAGCGCCCATCCATCCAATGTGGAGATCGTCGGTCTTCAGTCGTCTTCAACTCTTCGACTTCTCAACGTCGATCGATTATTTGAAATGAGATAAACCTGGCCTTTTCAAATAATCCACGTATATTTAGATTTTCAAACCAATTAATCACATGGTTGAACTATTCAACATTCACATTTCAGTTATTTAGTTAAAATTTTCATGTCAAATACATTTAGCCATCACATCTCATGCAAACACCACAAAATTGGTTCATTTTCACTCTATACCGTCTATAGCACTTTATAACGATATATCGCCATTTTTATTTAAATTAAAACGGCCATATTTAATTAAACGACGTTTCAGGTCATGTCGATGCACTGGCGCTGCTTTCCACTAATTTTGTTTTACACATATCTGAAAATCTAACCGTTGGATCTTCAGAAATTTTACATCATTAGGAAGGTCATGTAATGGATGGAATTTTCGACCCAGAAAATCAACATAAAAACACACTGTTGACTATTCAAGCATCGAAAACACCACGACATTAATAGAAGAATTTAGAGGGTGAGAAAGAAAAGATAGAACTAATAGAATAGAAGAAGAAGAAGATCACAACTGAACAGAATCAGAGTAACACGAAACTCGCAGCGGAACAAAATAAGATGTATTATATAACATAACTTTGAATACAAAACTGTATTGTATATACATACCATTATCAGAGTACAATACATCATATCACAGCGGAAATAACTCTACATAACTAATGGTGAAGCTTCCTGCTTTTGAGCTCCTCCAAGTGAATCTGCAAAGCCTGAAACACTTGACTGCCCGTACAAATTTGGGCACCCAAGAGTTTAGGGAAAACAAACAAAATAAACTCTGGGTCAGTCATGGGACTGGTGTGAGTAAATTCCAACCATACTTTTTACTTTGAAAATCCTTTTCAAAACAAGAAGATAATAGTAAGACCAGCCCACACATAAACATGGACGGTTTTTACCTTACTATAACCCGAAATATTCTTGATATCAAAACTAGTGATATTATGATAATGTCTAAACAAATAATTATACAAGTAGCAGAACGCTTGCATCTCACGTTCCACATATATATAGTATAAAATCATAAACCGCAGGGCACTTATTGGAGATTGAATTTCAACAAACAAGGTATGGGAGCACCTTCTGAATAGTGTACTCTAGAGGGGATACACTCAGGGTTCAACAAGAACGTCTTGCAACCCGGCCACACATGACCGCTCACTCATTTAGCTTGAGTGTCGCGAATATATTGCCACCACGGTTGCAGGCCATCCAACCGTCATTCGAAGATACAGAATCGAAAAGAAGTATAAATATGAATTTTCTCTAGATCGATGACAATACACCCTGCTTGGGGATGACCCAACTAGCCATGCTGCCTAGCCCAACTTCTGTCATTCTCGGTTGTGAGGCTAGAGGCTACGTTTATCTTCAGAACATCTGATCACCATTCACTTTGAATGTCACAGCGTCAAATCCGTAATCACACATTGATTACACAAATGCACACTGGGTGTAGAATAAAAAGAAGTTATCTTCTTCCCACCAACTTGGTATATTCATAAAATCAACGGCGTGACCGTTGGAAATACTCTGTCAAACACTCGTCCATACAAGTTGTCCTGGGACTGGACAAACAAATAAACACCATTCTAGAACTGGACGATCCTTGCATTTAACTCCGTCTTCAATTATCTTCAGCATATCTCATTCGCAACGATTATGCCTATACGGAGTGGTTTTCGGGTAATAACCCAACCGGTCTCTCCGTATTGACAACGATGGTCAAAACACTTCGATAGTCGGTTATTTAACTATCGAAGTTAAAACAAACATCCATTCACAAACACTGGCCCTTTTATTTAATACTAACTTTCTAGTTTCCCATATTTCTATAAACTCTTCCTTACTTCCCTTCATTTCTACTATATTAGTTCCTCGTTATAAATCGGTAAGTGAATAAATTCCTAAGTATCAACCCCGAAGGCCGAAACCAACATCAGATTGACGCCTCGAAAGTTACTCAACTCAACCAACGTACAACGGGTTCTAATTTCTTTAAAAACTATATCTCCTTCCTTATCATGCTCAGTATATCTTTTTAAAACATTATAACTTATCGACTTACTTTAAAACCGTTATATTTTAACTAATGCTGTTATCTTTTCCTTTATAACTAATGCAATACGCTACTATATTCTCTTTTATAACTACTGCAATACGCTGTTGTATTCTCTTTTATAGCTACTGCAATACGCTGCTATATTCTCTTTTATAACTACTACAATACGCTGCCATATTCACATTTCATTTGATAAACTCTGTTTCTAAGTCAGGTTCTTATTAAATCAATATCAGGTTTATAACTAAATACTGATTACATATCTTATTATACTTTGTTGGTTTAAAACTAAATATTAACTAGCCTATCCGATAATAATTCCTAATAATGTTATTTAGGTTCAGGTCGTATATATAAATACTATACAACAAACAGTACATACAAATATTGAGGAATTCGGTCGGATTCTTCCAACCGTTTTTCCGCATCCACAGATGTCAGTCAACACAATTTACACTAACTCTATACTAGACGATATTCTAATCGATGGGATCAGTGTCCAACCGATGATGTGTACATATGTAACGGTACATAATATTCAACTAAATTAATTGTAACCTACCTAATCGACCATCACACAGCATTCAAACAACATTAAAATATAATTGCAATATTTTAAAATAGATCAGAGTTAGTGATTTTACTCACCTTGGCGCGTTAACCGTTAAATAACGATTTGCGTTGGTCGATTAAACTAGGCGTTCAATTCTACCGTAAATTCAATCCCGCTCGATTTCCTCCTTGCTGTCACCTTTTCCATCCGCTCGCGATTGCCCATCCAATTCATGTTCGAACACTCCGGTCCAGATATAGAACTCGTTCTGACATCAACAATGCATTCTGTTAGAACCCTTCTTTGCATTTTTCTTATTATTGAACGTTAAAGCCCATAGCTCAATTCTTCTATCTATCTGTCTGCTTGTGAAGTTTATTTATCCGTTCGACTATGTTTCGATAAACTGCTTGTAGAAATCATCAAATAATTCATCAGCATCCTCTCCTCACACATGAAACTCCACCGCAACAATTCTCGGTTCCTTTCTTTTACACCTTCTTTTACTAAAGGTGTAGCTCCCTGAACCAATCACCGAACCTTCTCTTACTTATTTTTTTTTTAATATATATATATATATATATATATATATATATATATATATAACCGAACCTTACACCATTCGTTCTAGTAAGACAGCATCATCATGCCGAGATCACAGCACCGTCCTACCCACGAACTTCACTCTTCTCCTCAACACGCTGAACCACTCTCTTGCCATTCGTGACTCACGCTTTCATCTCCACAGTCCCCAATACATCCTCCACTAGCTTAATTCGAATGAAACTGCCACCATAAACAAAAGCAAGCATACCTGACGAACCTCGGATCTCCACCTCAAAGCATGCCGACACCGTCTACCTCCACTCCTCGTTCATGGCACCAACTCAGATCCATACTACATTGTCACGTCCACTGTCTTGCACTTCAGATCCCGTATTCTTCCCTGCTGTTATTTTTCCTCTACAACAACTCACACCTCTCTCCTCATTCTTTCTTCTTAGCTTTGATCTCAGCTAAGACATGCCATGTTGGCCATCACGACATCTGACACATCCGGCGCCTTCAGTTCTTCTCGAAAAAAAACCAACGTCTGAAGCGTGAAAGGCTTCAGTTCGAATCAGTAGGAAATGGATGACCTCGAAACCATTTGTTTTTGTTTTACTAATATCCCTTTTCTTTTTTACATTTTTGTTTTTAAGAAAAATGATCGAGACTGTATTTATAGAGTTGGGTTCCTTCGTGATGAAGGAGTAGGCATATAGGTAGGTTATATTTTTTTAAGGTATAGCAGTATGGGATGATAGTGTGCATTAATCAGGTAAGGTGGTAGGTTAGGGCCTTAGGCGTTGAAAAGGATTGAGCTTTCTTGTCTAGTTTTAGAATAGGACGTGCAAATGGTATAGGGTAGCATGTGTTCTTCATATAGGATATTTCCTTTTCCTTAGTTATGAAACATTTTACTTAATATTTTGGTATATCATACATTTGCCGACAAGGAGAGGTCATTTCATGATGTTCCTTCATTGTGAAGCTTTTATAATTATATATATAATTTTGCTGTTCTGTTTACTTGTTATGATACATCTCTTTAATTGGTTTAAATATTTGTTTACCTCAGTCTCTATTATTACACTTACGTACGGACAGAAGTAAGAGTACAGTCGTGCTCAACGAGGTGTCACGATCCCAAAAATATCATAATACCGGTAGATTAACTTATATTTTAAAAACCCGAAATATCGATACAGGGTTCGAAATACTCCAAATAAAAGTTGCGTATTTAATTAATTGAAAATTACAGTAAAATTCTAAAAATTAAATTATCGCTGCGCCTCAAAAGAACCTTGTCCCGATTTGCAACCGATATCAAGTTATATTCAAATAACCGTTACGGTCGATATATGATTTCATAGCGACTTCCTGAATATTTGATTTGGACATATATTGCAATCTATACGCCGAAATATTGATTTTTCACTTCTGTTAGAAAGATACAGTTCAACAGATTCCAACGTTTCTTGTTTTGAAGAATTCCGACAAATAATGAGTCATGTACACTCAGTTGAAGTTCAGAACGTCAAATTACGAACTGCCGCGATATTTGGGGCTCGATTATATTTAATATATATTTTTATACGTTCAACTTCGTTTAAATTAATATATAAATCCACTTATATTACAAATTCAATATTTAAACTGATTTAAACATTCAAATACATACCGACGAAAATGCGGGACGTTACAGTCCTTCCCCCTTAAAATAATTTCGTCCTCGAAATTGCTAAGATAAGGAAAATGCTACAATCTCTGTTATAACATGGTTAAAAATCTTTTTGGTTTACTTCATAATTCCAGTTTCCACTGAACTGATTAATTCTAATTAAAATATTAATTCCTTATTATTTTGAATATTTTCAAAATTTCTGAAAATTTCCTAATAGCTTAAATTTTCAGAGAATCTCGCCAGCATCTCCTCTGCACGGCGCACTCGGTACTACAACAACTTGCCACTCCGGGCCTTCTCCAATCCAAAAGAAAATCAAACAGTCAAACGGCTTGCCCAAACTGACTCATAAAAATTCTAATACTCGTATATAAACGTGTACCTTCTCTGTTGGGCATTCAACTCTATCTCTGCCATCTGCTATCAAACCAGCATATCCAAGCATCCTTGGTTGATCTCCCATCAATCCATTCTCAAACCAGTCTTTCGCTTTTACTAAGCCAAATTTCTATTTCAACTCCGATTCCGCTCTCCGTTCTTAACATTGTTAAATTTAATTACGACATTCCATTTACTGATTTATTTCTCAAATCAGTTATCTCCGTCTCTAATTCAAAATTCGATTCTTATTCTCCAAGAATCAATTCATTTTTAATAACTCGAATCTCCATTATTTTTCTTTTATAATTTTCATTCTGGATCTTTCCAAATTCAGTCCAATTTCGTTTATCTTTGTTTAAGTCCCACTTTTATCATTTTTACTCCATAAGTTAAATTTTTATTTCAGAATTCAAATTCCTGGGATTCATTTCAAATCAGTTTGAAATCATTTATAATTCAAAACATTTGAATTTCTGACAACTTGTTTCTCAAACAATACAAAACAAAATCTTTGGTAGTAATCCGTCACTTAGCAACTCGAAAATGAACACCGATAATGGCGCGCTTCATCATCGGAATCTATTTTCCAGTAATCGAAGTGAGTTCAATACTATTATCATTTTTCAAAACTCATTTTTCAAACATTTTCATTTTGAATATTACTTCAAAATATCATTCATAGCACTTGGAAAACAAATTTTCAAATCTCCCAGGATTTTAAAATTCCCATATGTTCAATCCAAACATTATTTCCAAGTCTTTTCCAAATTTTTAGAGTTTTATTTCAATTCTGGTTTTAACTTCAGATTCAGTTTATCTTATTTTGCATATTATACTTATATAATATTTCGATTGGTTATTTATATAACGAACTCAATTATAGATCTTATTTGGTCGTAATGATGATCAACACTATAATAATCTCAGGATATATACTCCTTTATATCAAAATATAATTTGGGTAAAATTATTTCATCTACCCTCTTTTAAAAACATATCGTGTCTAATTACTCTGTTCGAGAGTTTAGAAACACCTATCGATGCAGTTTGCATTACTGTTTCGACCAGAATTCATAAACCACTCGACTGACCAGTCAACACAATATAAAATAGTTTTTATATTAATCACAAATACGCGCTCATATATATACACTCAACTCAATCTAGAGTATTACTAACTCCATCTATATTGAGTTACGCCACAGAGCCAAGGTAATCACTTAACCTTATGCTCTGATACCATCTGTAATGGATGGAATTTTCGACCCAGAAAATCAACATAAAAACACACTGTTGACTATTCAAGCATCGAAAACACCACGACATTAATAGAAGAATTTAGAGGGTGAGAAAGAAAAGATAGAACTAATAGAATAGAAGAAGAAGAAGATCACAACTGAACAGAATCAGAGTAACACGAAACTCGCAGCGGAACAAAATAAGATGTATTATATAACATAACTTTGAATACAAAACTGTATTGTATATACATACCATTATCAGAGTACAATACATCATATCACAGCGGAAATAACTCTACATAACTAATGGTGAAGCTTCCTGCTTTTGAGCTCCTCCAAGTGAATCTGCAAAGCCTGAAACACTTGACTGCCCGTACAAATTTGGGCACCCAAGAGTTTAGGGAAAACAAACAAAATAAACTCTGGGTCAGCCATGGGACTGGTGTGAGTAAATTCCAACCATACTGTTTTACTTTGAAAATCCTTTTCAAAACAAGAAGATAATAGTAAGACCAGCCCACACATAAACATGGACGGTTTTTACCTTACTATAACCCGAAATATTCTTGATATCAAAACTAGTGATATTATGATAATGTCTAAACAAATAATTATACAAGTAGCAGAACGCTTGCATCTCACGTTCCACATATATAGTATAAAATCATAAACCGCAGGGCACTTATTGGAGATTGAATTTCAACAAACAAGGTATGGGAGCACCTTCTGAATAGTGTACTCTAGAGGGGATACACTCAGGGTTCAACAAGAACGTCTTCCAACCCGGCCACACATGACCGCTCACTCATTTAGCTTGAGTGTCGCGAATATATTGCCACCACGGTTGCAGGCCATCCAACCGTCATTCGAAGATACAGAATCGAAAAGAAGTATAAATATGAATTTTCTCTAGATCGATGACAATACACCCTGCTTGGGGATGACCCAACTAGCCATGCTGCCTAGCCCAACTTCTGTCATTCTCGGTTGTGAGGCTAGAGGCTACGTTTATCTTCAGAACATCTGATCACCATTCACTTTGAATGTCACAGTGTCAAATCCGTAATCACACATTGATTACACAAATGCAAACTGGGTGTAGAATAAAAAGAAGTTATCTTCTCCCCACCAACTTGGTATATTCATAAAATCAACGGCGTGACCGTTGGAAATACTCTGTCAAACACTCGTCCATACAAGTTGTCCTGGGACTGGACAAACAAATAAACACCATTCTAGAACTGGACGATCCTTGCATTTAACTCCGTCTTCAATTATCTTCAGCATATCTCATTCGCAACGATTATGCCTATACGGAGTGGTTTTCGGGTAATAACCCAACCGGTCTCTCCGTATTGACAACGATGGTCAAAACACTTCGATAGTCGGTTATTTAACTATCGAAGTTAAAACAAACATCCATTCACAAACACTGGCCCTTTTATTTAATACTAACTTTCTAGTTTCCCATATTTCTATAAACTCTTCCTTACTTCCCTTCATTTCTACTATATTAGTTCCTCGTTATAAATCGGTAAGTGAATAAATTCCTAAGTATCAACCCCGAAGGCCGAAACCAACATCAGATTGACGCCTCGAAAGTTACTCAACTCAACCAACGTACAACGGGTTCTAATTTCTTTAAAAACTATATCTCCTTCCTTATCATGCTCAGTATATCTTTTTAAAACATTATAACTTATCGACTTACTTTAAAACCGTTATATTTTAACTAATGCTGTTATCTTTTCCTTTATAACTAATGCAATACGCTACTATATTCTCTTTTATAACTACTGCAATACGCTGTTGTATTCTCTTTTATAGCTACTGCAATACGCTGCTATATTCTCTTTTATAACTACTACAATACGCTGCCATATTCACATTTCATTTGATAAACTCTGTTTCTAAGTCAGGTTCTTATTAAATCAATATCAGGTTTATAACTAAATACTGATTACATATCTTATTATACTTTGTTGGTTTAAAACTAAATATTAACTAGCCTATCCGATAATAATTCCTAATAATGTTATTTAGGTTCAGGTCGTATATATAAATACTATACAACAAACAGTACATACAAATATTGAGGAATCCGGTCGGATTCTTCCAACCGTTTTTCCGCATCCACAGATGTCAGTCAACACAATTTACACTAACTCTATACTAGACGATATTCTAATCGATGGGATCAGTGTCCAACCGATGATGTGTACATATGTAACGGTACATAATATTCAACTAAATTAATTGTAACCTACCTAATCGACCATCACACAGCATTCAAACAACATTAAAATATAATTGCAATATTTTAAAATAGATCAGAGTTAGTGATTTTACTCACCTTGGCGCGTTAACCGTTAAATAACGATTTGCGTCGGTCGATTAAACTAGGCGTTCAATTCTACCGTAAATTCAATCCCACTCGATTTCCTCCTTGCTGTCACCTTTGCCATCCGCTCGCGATTGCCCATCCAATTCATGTTCGAACACTCCGGTCCAGATATAGAACTCGTTCTGACATCAACAATGCATTCTGTTAGAACCCTTCTTTGCATTTTTCTTATTATTGAACGTTAAAGCCCATAGCTCAATTCTTCTATCTATCTGTCTGCTTGTGAAGTTTATTTATCCGTTCGGCTATGTTTCGATAAACTGCTTGTAGAAATCATCAAATAATTCATCAGCATCCTCTCCTCACACATGAAACTCCACCGCAACAATTCTCGGTTCCTTTCTTTTACACCTTCTTTTACTAAAGGTGTAGCTCCCTGAACCATTCACCGAACCTTCTCTTACTTATTTTTTTTTTAATATATATATATATATATATAACCGAACCTTACACCATTCGTTCTAGTAAGACAGCATCATCATGCCGAGATCACAGCACCGTCCTACCCACGAACTTCACTCTTCTCCTCAACACGCTGAACCACTCTCTTGCCATTCGTGACTCACGCTTTCATCTCCACAGTCCCCAATACATCCTCCACTAGCTTAATTCGAATGAAACTGCCACCATAAACAAAAGCAAGCATACCTGACGAACCTCGGATCTCCACCTCAAAGCATGCCGACACCGTCTACCTCCACTCCTCGTTCATGGCACCAACTCAGATCCATACTACATTGCCACGTCCACTGTCTTGCACTTCAGATCCCGTATTCTTCCCTGCTGTTATTTTTCCTCTACAACAGCTCACACCTCTCTCCTCATTCTTTCTTCTTAGCTTTGATCTCAGCTAAGACATGCCATGTTGGCCATCACGACATCTGACACATCCGGCGCCTTCAGTTCTTCTCGGAAAAAAACCAACGTCTGAAGCGTGAAAGGCTTCAGTTCGAATCAGTAGGAAATGGATGACCTCGAAACCATTTGTTTTTGTTTTACTAATATCCCTTTTCTTTTTTACATTTTTGTTTTTAAGAAAAATGATCGAGACTGTATTTATAGAGTTGGGTTCCTTCGTGATGAAGGAGTAGGCATATAGGTAGGTTATATTTTTTTAAGGTATAGCAGTATGGGATGATAGTGTGCATTAATCAGGTAAGGTGGTAGGTTAGGGCCTTAGGCGTTGAAAAGGATTGAGCTTTCTTGTCTAGTTTTAGAGTAGGACGTGCAAATGGTATAGGGTAGCATGTGTTCTTCATATAGGATATTTCCTTTTCCTTAGTTATGAAACATTTTACTTAATATTTTGGTATATCATACATTTGCCGACAAGGAGAGGTCATTTCATGATGTTCCTTCATTGTGAAGCTTTTATAATTATATATATAATTTTGCTGTTCTGTTTACTTGTTATGATACATCTCATTAATTGGTTTAAATATTTGTTTACCTCAGTCTCTATTATTACACTTACGTACGGACAGAAGTAAGAGTACAGTCGTGCTCAACGAGGTGTCACGATCCCAAAAATATCATAATACCGGTAGATTAACTTATATTTTAAAAACCCGAAATATCGATACAGGGTTCGAAATACTCCAAATAAAAGTTGCGTATTTAATTAATTGAAAATTACAGTAAAATTCTAAAAATTAAATTATCGCTGCGCCTCAAAAGAACCTTGTCCCGATTTGCAACCGATATCAAGTTATATTCAAATAACCGTTACGGTCGATATATGATTTCATAGCGACTTTCTGAATATTTGATTTGGACATATATTGCAATCTATACGCCGAAATATTGATTTTTCACTTCTGTTAGAAAGATACAGTTCAACAGATTCCAACGTTTCTTGTTTTGAAGAATTCCGACAAATAATGAGTCCTGTACACTCAGTTGAAGTTCAGAACGTCAAATTACGAACTACCGCGATATTTGGGGCTCGATTATATTTAATATATATTTTTATACGTTCAACTTCGTTTAAATTAATATATAAATCCACTTATATTACAAATTCAATATTTAAACTGATTTAAATATTCAAATACATACTGACGAAAATGCGGGACGTTACAGGTCATTTCAAAACGAATCCAACGGTTCCAGTTTTGGGAAAATCCGACGGTCGGATCTTCCACTCTAACCATTTGAAGTTACGATTTCAATTTACGAACTGCAGCGTCGTTATTCGATTTAATTTAATTATATTTATATATATGTATAAATATAATCGTTTCTGGCGCTGTTTTTCTTCAGTTTTGAATTAAACATTCAAGACAATCCAACCGTCGGGTCTTCACAAATTTAGTGCCGTTGGAAAGATATTTCCAAGGCGAACCCAACGGTTGAGGTTTCGGGTAAATCCAATGGTCGGATCTTCCGCACTAGTCATTTGAAATCACGGTTTCAAAACACGAACTGCACGGCCACGTTTCGTTTTAATTCTATTTATATTTATATATTTATATAAATATAGCTCATTCAAAATTTCCTATATCGTTTTCACTTCAATTATTTCACTAACGCCTTAGATTTTTGGAAAATTTCGCCATAACCTCCTTTGTACGGGAGGGTCTGAAAAAATTCCCAAATAGCCACACGGGCGTCTCATATCAAAAAGAAAAAGCCAAGCGGCTAGCCAACAGGCTCATAAAATCATCACCCAAACAAAGCGGTAAATGTGTACCTATTTGTCGGGCACAAAATTCTATTTCTCTTCTCTAGCCCCTTTTGCTTTAACCTGTTCAATAGATATGCATGTACATATATACAACTTCTAACATTTATCATTTTCCATTCAATTTCATATTTGATTTGCCTTGGTTTAAAAACACCATTCATTCGAATGTTGCATGCATAGTCTAAAATCATATCATTAGCTAGTTAATGTATATTTCAACTCATGCACGTTTATTTGAACAAGTGGCTATTTTTAACACTTCACATTTCAAAGATGATAATTTTGGCGAACTAAAGTAGATTTCAACACATGACTATTTTATTTAGTTCCTATGCATGTTAAAAATAATATTTCTATCACAAATATTTATTTCAACGTCCGCATATCTTTAGCATATCACACATATGATAAAAATGATATTTTTATCATTTATAATATTTATTCAACAAATAGATGTTTCAACACTTCATAGTTTCAATAAAAATGTAATTTTTATTGTTCAATCTTTTTATTCAACACATGAATATTTTCACTACACACACTTCTCAACAAATGAGCATTTCCACACATGGACATTTTATTTATGTTGTTCATATTAGAAAGATGAAATTTTTATGGTTGAAACTATTTATATAAGGCGAATATTTTTGATACTTCATATATATATAAAAATATGATTTTTATTGTTTAAGCACTTCATTCATTCACAAATGAATTTAATTTTCACACAACACTTTTCAACACATGAACAATTTCCACACATGGATATAGTTTCAATATATGACTTTAATTTCTATGCATGAAAATAATTTCAACATATGAAAATAATTCTAACACACAAAGATTATTCAAAATTTCGGCAGCATAACGGCAGGGTAGTTAAAACCGGCACCGTCCCTAGTACGGCTCCTCGCTCTACCTTAAAACCTCGCGGTTTTTGACAATGGGGATTCATGCATCTAATTCGCACGCAGGCGGCATGTTTATTTTTATTTCCACAAATATTTCCAATTCATTTCAATCACCAATGGGTATTTTTCAACCACAACCAAACAATATCAACCACAAACAATTATTCAACCATTCGTATTTTACACCAAATATTTCACACCAATTCACCACAATAAATATCATCCATGGTTTGTGGACGAGGGGTATATATATATATATATATATATATATATATATATATATATATGCTAGATTTCACTTGCATTTCAACACATATATCAATTATTCTATGCATGTAAAAATTCATACTTCGCTCATATAGCTTACACTACGCATGTACATGAGGTATACAACACGTATGTAATTTATATTTCGCTTATATAAATTATACACGACATTTTCCATTCAATTTCACGTTAATTTAGATTTCTCACCTTGGTTTTCTGAGCGCTAAAAATCGATACGATGTCAGAAAAATCCACAGCTTCTTCTATTGGGTAGAGAGCTTCCTTGCGGTCTCGATGTTTCCTGTTTCATCGAATTTCGTCAACATACCAAAAAGATACGATTTTTCAAAGTTTTGCAACGGTTTTAAAGTGTCGTAAAACAATTTAATTAAACAGGCCGTTACCTCGGCTGAAGGTTTCAAAACTAGGTCGGAGATTTTTGATCAAACCGTGTAGCGGTTGGATGATCGGCCAGTGCAGGGTTGTAGGCGGAGGAGAGGCGCACGTGCGGGCCCCACGGCGTTGAACTCGGCGGCCTCTGGGTGGCGAAATTGACCTCCGAACGGTCGAACTTTGGAGGAGCGGATCCGGCAAAATACTCGACGATGCTGGGCGAGGTTGGTATGGATTTGAAGCTCGTCTCGAGCTCTACGAAAAACTCCAAAGGGCCCTGGTGTTTTGATGAGCGGATGTGGAGATTTGGAGGAGAGAAGGCGGGGAAGGAAGCCGCCGTTCGATCTGGGGGGAGTCGGGGTTTTCCGCGTTTTTTTTTATTTTTAAATTTATGAAAGAAAAAATATGATTGGCCGAGACTATATTAAATTTTTAAATAGTGTTTTCTTAAACGAACTCCTTTTTAAACCCAACGACTGTCGCCCATAGCTAAATACCCCCGTTCCGGACACAACGGGATATGTTTCGTAGGCCAATTCGACTGTTACAGTCAGTTATTTTTCAAATTAAAGTATAAAACATTTAATTTTTAACTCTGAACGCACATTTCAATTTGCCAGGGCCACAAACTGATTCGAAAAATTCCAGAAAAATAAATCTAGCTATGTTTTGATGCTACGGTCCCAACAAAACTAGTTTCGTCGAATTCTGAGGTCATTTGAAAAATGGTCATTTTCTGGTCGATCCAATTCAACAGAAATCGACCAAACACATTTTCTTTTGCCACGTTCACATACTAGCTTCAGAAATTATGAAATTTGAAACCTAGCAATAGTTTGACATCCCGGACCCAACAAAAGTGGTTTCGTCGAATTCCGAGGTCGTATGCAAAATATCAATTTTCCAAGCCTATATTATATATACCGACTCTTCTGAAAATTCATTCGGCCACAACTTTTGATTCCCGTTATGAAATTTCGATTTTCCAGATTCATTAGAAAGGTATTGACTAACAGATTTAAATATTTTTGGTTTCCCCAAAATCCGTTATATTTTCCACCCTGCATAGTCAGTTAAAGTTTGAATTCAAATTTTCAAACTGACTCACTATTTCTAATTCACTATTTTATTGAAATATTCTATTTCAATGGTTCAAATTCCCTTGAAATAATCAATTTAAAAATTTTAAATTGGCTCGTATTTTCCGGGTTATTACAATCTCCCCTACTTAAAACTTTTCGTCCTCGAAAAGGAACCAACAGTAAAGTAGGAAATAAAATGTAAATGCAAAGTATGTAAAGGTACCTTGCACCGGAGTTAGTCAGAGATATCCACTCTGCATTTGGGGTAAGTTTGCTTAATGCTCTCCTCAGTTTCCCAAGTACAGTCTCTAGGATCACTGCTCCACTGCACTTTAACTAAATGAACCTTTTTGCTTCTGAGTTCTCTAGTTTCTTTGCCAACAATTTTTAATGGCTCTCTTCTGAGTGCTAATTCTGGAGTTATCTCCACATCCTGTTGCGCTGCTTCTTCTACAACAAGATCCGGATCATGCACATGTCTCCTAAGTTGAGATACGTGAAATACATTGTGCACTCCTGGCAACCAATCTGGCAATTGAACCCTATAAGCAAGAGTTCCAATTCGCTCAAGTATAGGAAAGGGACCAATAAATCTCGGTGCCAACTTCCCAGTCTTTCCAAATCTGATTACTCCTCTCATCGGAGAAACCTTTAAATAAACATGATCACCAACAGCAAATGTCAAATCTCTCCTTCTAGAGTCTGCATAACTTTTCTGTCGGCTTTGGGCGGTTTTCAATCGCTTCTTGATGAAATCCACTTTATCCGATGCTTCCCTAATCATATCGGGTCCTAGTACAAGTCTGTTGCCAGGTTCTACCCAACATGCTGGAGATCTGCAGGGTCTGCCATATAATGCTTCAAATGGTGACATTCTCAAAATTGCTTGATAGCTATTGTTATATGAGAACTCTGCCAAATGCAAATGATCTTCCCATGTCCCACCAAAATCGATTATACAAGCCCGCAATAAATCTTCTAGAATTCTATTTACCCGCTCAGTTTGGCCATCTGTTTGTGGGTGATAAGCGGTGCTCATATTCAGTTTCGTCCCCAATTCTGTCTGGAAAGCCTCCCAGAATTTGCTAGTAAATAGGGGATCTCTATCACTGACTATGCTGATGGGAATTCCATGCAGCTTAACAATTTCTTTAAAATATAACTGCGCTAGACTTTGGGCAGTTCTATTGGATCTGACAGGTATAAAATGGGCAGTCTTCGTGAAGCGATCTACGATTAACCAAATGCTGTCATTACCTTTCTTGGTTCGCGGCAAACCATCTATGAAATCCATGGAAATCTGTTCCCATTTCCAGCCTGGGACTTCCAACGGTTGTAACAGTCCGGCTAGCTTCTGTTGGTCGCTCTTGACCAATTGACAAGTAGGGCATCTGCTAACATACAAAGAAATATCTCTTTTCATTGCCTTCCACCAGAAAGTGCGTTTGATATCGTTGTACATTTTACTCACCCCGGGATGGATGCAAAATTTGGATTTATGGCATTCATCTAGCACTTCTCTTTTAAGCTCGGGAATGTCGGGAACACATATTCTTCTATTCAGCCTCAGAACTCCCTCACTATCCACTTGGAAACTGGAGCTTTCGCCCCTTTGAATCCTTTTTACTATCTCTTTCACAAAATTGTCACTTTTCTGAAGAACAGATATCCTATCAATCAATCCAGGTGTAATTATAAGATTGGCAATGATTGCGGTTTTCCTACTAAGTGCATCCGCTACTACGTTAGCTTTTCCCGGCGTATACAAGATATCAAGATCATACGCCGCAAGAAATTCTATCCAACGCTGCTGTCTCAGATTCAGATCTTTCTGGGTATATAAATATTTTAACGATTGATGATCTGTATACAGTATAAATTTCTCGCCCAATAAGTAATGTCTCCAGATTTTCAAGGCAAATACGATGGCTAGCAACTCAAGATCATGAGTCACATAATTCTTCTCATGCGGTTTCAATTGGCGGCTTGCATAAGCGACTACTTGGCCTTTCTGCATTAATACTGCGCCAAGACCTCTAATAGAAGCATCTGTCCAAACCGTTAAATCCTGATTGCCATCAATAATTGTTAACACTGGAGCGGTGGTCAGCTTCGATTTCAATTCCTGGAAAGCTTCTTCACAGTCGGAAGTCCACTTAAACTTCTCATGTTTCTTTGTGAGCTTCGTTAACGGACCGGATATCTTCGAAAAATCCTTAATGAACTTTCGATAATAACTAGCCAACCCCATAAAACTTCTAACTTCTGTGGGAGTAGTGGGTTGTTTCCAGTCTTGAATCGTTGTTATTTTGCTTGGGTCAACAGAAATTCCTTTCTCTGACACGACATGGCCAAGAAATTTAACTTCTTCTTGCCAGAAGACACATTTGGAGAATTTGGCTTTGAAGACGTTCTTCCTTAGAATCTCCAATACTTGTTCTAAGTGTTTTTCATGCTCGGGTTTTGATTTGGAGTAGATTAAAATATCATCGATGAATACGAGGACAAATTTATTCAGAACTCCCCTGAGCACTCTATTCATTAGATCGACAAAGTATGCTGGAGCGTTGCATAGGCCAAACGGCATTACTAACCATTCATAAAATATGTCTGGGCCTCTGGAAGCGGTCAAAGGAACACACTCTTCTGCTATTCTCAATTGATGAAAACCTGTAGCTAGGTCCATTCTGGAAAATATCTTCGCCCCAGTCAATTGGTCTAGCAAATCATCAATGCGGGGTAGTGGATATTTGTTTTTAAGCGTTTGTTTGTTAAGGTCTCGGTAATCAACACATAATCTAAGAGTACCGTCTGACTTTGGGACAAACACGACAGCTGCACCCCAATTAGAAAAACTAGGTCTGATTAGACCTTTCCACAACAGTTGACGAGTTTGATCGCCTAATTCTTCTTTTTCCTTTGGAGTCATTCTACGAATTGGATGCACCACTGGTCTGGCATTGGGAATTAGATCAATTCGAAATTCTATTTCTCTTTGCGGAGGTAAGTTTTCAACTTCTTCAAACACATCCGCAAAGTTTCTAACAATCGGAATCTTTTCCATGGAAGTGGGGATAAGTTCTAATGCTGACCAAAATTCTTCTCTATTCGGATTCGAACGATGACAGGGTATATATATATGTCCAAGCTCCGTTCGAATTTTAACAATTCTTTCTGCACAATTCACTTCAGCTTCGTATTTCGTTAACCATTCTAACCCAAGGATAACGTCGAATTCGGGAAAATCCATAACAATCAAATTAATGGGAAATTTGTAGAAAGAATAAGAGATTGGCACCCTACAATATGAACCGAGAGTAATAGGACCCCCTATCGGGTTACGAACTTCAACCGATTCTTTAAGCTTTCGCTGTTTTAACTTTAATTTGTGCATTGTGTGTCTAGCAATAAAACTACGCGATGCACCTGTGTCAAACAATACAGAAACAGGAATATTTTTAATTGTAAGGGTACCTCCCAAAACATCGGGTTTACCTGCTCCGTCGGAAGCAGCTGGCGGGCTAGACCCGTCATAGACATGAGCTACAGTAGCTTTCTTCAACAAAGGACAGTCTTTGACAGATGATCAGTCTTGCGACAGTTGAAGCACGAGCGAGGGTTCTGAGAGCCTTGGCTCGAGCCTTGAGAGTTTGTTTTCTGTTTCTTCGGAGCTGTGCAGACGTTTGAGTAGTGCCCCGGCTTACCACAGTTAAAGCAACTTCCTCTTGGCGGCTTGCCAGTCTGAGGTTTGGAAGATGCTGCTTGGCTTGACTCGCCCTGATTTACAGCTGGCTTGCGCTTGTTTCCTGCTTGGCTTCTAGCGCGATCCTGATCCAGATGCCTTTGATCAAGGTCTTCATAGTTGCATGTCATTTCCACCAGCTCGTTGAAATCCAGCTTGACATGGGCCATGGCTCTATCATGATATTGTCGTCTTAGTCCAAAGATAAACCTCTTATTTTTGGATTTCGCAGTAGTGACAAGTTCTGGAGCATAGGGCGACAGCATTGTAAATTTGTTCAGATAATCTTGCACGGAAAGATCCCCTTGCTGGAGATTGGCGAAGTCGTCGTGCATTCTTTCTAGAGCTTGTTCTGCGACATATTTCTCCTTGAAGAGTTCTTTAAATCCATCCCATGTTCTTCCAGCTTCTCTATTCCCGGCGGTAAGAGATTCCCACCATAATTCAGCTTGTTCCTGCATAAGCCAGGCGCCCATAATAGCTTTGTCTTCGTCTCCAAGCCTTAGGCCTTCAAGAATTTTCTCGCATGTTTTGAGCCATGCAAGGGCCTCTATTACGGTGCCAGTTCCCGAGAAGGTCTTGCCTCCTAAGTTCTTATATCTCTTAGCTACACGGTCAAGCTCGAAGTATTGAGCTGCCGGAGGTTGTATCAAAGGTCCTTCTTGAGCTGGGATTTCTCCCCTACCTCAGCCTCGGCCGGCACGGCCTCCTCTAGCGGCGGCTGCTCTGGTAGCCATTTGTCAAATTCTGTATAAGCAACGAAAAAAAGTCAGCTAACAGAAATGATAGTCTATTGCATAGTTAAGCAGAAATTTCTACGGAAAGATAACGATGGACTGATCAATTGTTTTTGCTATTCTGCTCAGCTCATTCTAGGACCTTGCTAGTCCTATCTCTAATGAGCGACTCGCCTTAGAATACTACTGATTCTATTTTGACGAAGTGTTTAATGTGTTAGACTCCAGAACTAAGGTTAACCAAAGCTCTGATACCAGCTGTGACGATCCCAAAACCCCGTGACACGGTGTTAAGGATAATCATTGGAATATAACACATTAATCATCATTAGCAGATCACAGATAATAGCATAAACAGAAAATAGAATAATTTACACACATATGACAGCGGAATCATATAGATATCATCACATCAGAGAAGCACAGTATAGGATACAACTTAGTGCATAATGATACATAATCTGTCACCATCGCCAGAGGCGGAATCATACATAAAGAGTACACAAAAGGAATATCAGTCTACATCGCCAGTGGCGGAATCATAATATAGATACAATAATGGCGGAGAAAATCCAAGTCAGCACGGTGTAGTCAAGCCTCGCCATGAGCCAAAAGATGCGTCAGAAACCTGTAACTAGGCTGCCCGTGTGAAAATGAGGGCACCCGAGTTTGCAAGGTGAAACAAACTACGAGTCAGTCATGGGACTGGTATGAGAAATCTACTCAACTTATTAACAACAATAATAAGGCAAATCAAAGGACCACGCCACTTTCGCGGAACGAGTTTACTCCAATGAGTGCTAGTGCATGAAATAAAGTAAATGATTAAATCAACGCAATGCTTTTTATAAAATGAAGCCATTATAAGACTCAGGTCCCATCACACAATGCAACGCAAGCCGGAGGATAGAGTTTTTACCTTATAATGGCCAAAGATGCTTCATACGAATAAAACAAAAGTGCTTGATATTATTACTAGTGCATATATGTTTCAAAAGCGATTTCAATCATAAATATCAATCATAGGCGGCATAAATGACCCATACCACTATGTCGCCATACTAGTAATACAATCACAACTGCTTATTTCGTATTGGAAATTGGATTCCTTCATGAGTCGAGGCAAGGGGCAAGCTCCTCTCCGATTCGAGACACTCTAGCAAATGTCTCGGGACCGCACACAGCAATCCCCTGGATCCTCCAAGGCCGGTCCTCTCTTACTTTTGAGGATTAATTATTCCTGAACACACGTTTCCCGGTCCTTACAGACCTATAATCGAGGCGCCTCGCATTCCAACAACCACACAGGTGAAAAGTAGATATAAATGTCAGGGCTGGGAGGTCACTGACACCACCATAGCTAGAAAGAAACGTCATGCACTCCTTGGGTCCTTCTCCCGTTTTTGACTCATACCGGGGTGTGAGGCTCGCGAATTCACGTTATACACAAAGCTGCGTCACACAGACCATGCTTTGATCATCAACCACAAGACTTTGCTTTGCAACAGAAGCCTTGATCACATGCCACTTAGGCGTGCCACACAGGCAATCCACTCCATGCGACTGATTTCTATCAATACATAACCTCTGAGCTCGTACGTCTCAGAGAAGGGCGTTAAGCAAGAGAATAAATTCTCCGCCGCCAAACAGATATATATTTAACAGAGATCAATCAACACAGAACAAAATCCAATGTCAGACACACAGTCCATTTACAAGTCCGTTCTGGGTCTGAACGAAACCGGAGGCACCAATTCCTCGCATATCCGTACAATCAACAGTATGTTTGGACGGCTACTACTTCAATTCCTTCATGGTAGCTACTCCAATCACGAGCATCAGTAGCGCCCATCCATCCAATGTGGAGATCGTCGGTCTTCAGTCGTCTTCAACTCTTCGACTTCTCAATGTCGATCGATTAAATGAAATGAGATAAACTCGGCCTTTTCAAATAATCCACGTATATTTAGATTTTCAAACCAATTAATCACATGGTTGAACTATTCAACATTCACATTTCAGTTATTTAGTTAAAATTTTCATGTCAAATACATTCAGCCATCACTTCTCAAGCAAACACCACAAAATTGGTTCATTTTCACTCTATACCGTCTATAGCACTTTATAACGATATATCGCCATTTTTATTTAATTTAAAACGGCCATATTTAATTAAACGACGTTTCAGGTCATGTCGATGCACTGGTGCTGCTTTCCACTAATTTTGTTTTACACATATCTGAAAATCTAACCGTTGGATCTTCACAAATTTTACATCATTAGGAAGGTCATTTCAAAACGAATCCAACGGTTCCAGTTTTGGGAAAATCCGACGGTCGGATCTTCCACTCTAACCATTTGAAGTTACGATTTCAATTTACGAACTGCAGCGTCGTTATTCGATTTAATTTAATTATATATATAATCGTTTCTGGCGCTGTTTTTCTTCAGTTTTGAATTAAACATTCAAGACAATCCAACCGTCGGATCTTCACAAAGTTAGTGCCGTTGGAAAGATATTTTCAAGGCGAACCCAACGGTTGAGGTTTCGGGTAAATCCAATGGTCGGATCTTCCGCACTAGTCGTTTGAAATCACGGTTTCAAAACACGAACTGCACGGCCACGTTTCGTTTTAATTCTATTTATATTTATATATTTATATAAATATAGCTCATTCAAAATTTCCTATATCGTTTCCACTTCAATTATTTCACTAACGCCTTAAATTTTTGGAAAATTTCGCCATAACCTCCTTTGTACGGGAGGGTCTGGGAAAATTCCCAAATAGCCACACGGGCGTCTCATATCAAAAAGAAAAAGCCAAGCGGCTAGCCAACAGGCTCATAAAATCATCACCCAAACAAAGCGGTAAATATGTACCTATTTGTCGGGCACAAAATTCTATTTCTCTTCTCTAGCCCCTTTTGCTTTAACCTGTTCAATAGATATGCATGTACATATATACAACTTCTAACATTTATCATTTTCCATTCAATTTCATATTTGATTTGCCTTGGTTTAAAAACACCATTCATTCGAATGTTGCATGCATAGGCTAAAATCATATCATTAGCTAGTTAATGTATATTTCAACTCATGCACGTTTATTTGAACAAGTGGCTATTTTTAACACTTCACATTTCAAAGATGATAATTTTGGTGAACTAAAGTAGATTTCAACACATGACTATTTTATTTAGTTCCTATGCATGTTAAAAATAATATTTCTATCACAAATATTTATTTCAACGTCCGCATATCTTTAGCATATCACACATATGATAAAAATGATATTTTTATCATTTATAATATTTATTCAACAAATAGATGTTTCAACACTTCATAGTTTCAATAAAAATGTAATTTTTATTGTTCAATCTTTTTATTCAACACATGAATATTTTCACTACACACACTTCTCAACAAATGAGCATTTCCACACATGGACATTTTATTTATGTTGTTCATATTAGAAAGATGAAATTTTTATGGTTGAAACTATTTATACAAGGCGAATATTTTTGATACTTCATATATATATATATAAATATGATTTTTATTGTTTAAGCACTTCATTCATTCACAAATGAATTTAATTTTCACACAACACTTTTCAACACATGAACAATTTCCACACATGGATATAGTTTCAATATATGACTTTAATTTCTATGCATGAAAATAATTTCAACATATGAAAATAATTCTAACACACAAAGATTATTCAAAATTTCGGCAGCATAACGGCAGGGTAGTTAAAACCGGCACCGTCCCTAGTACGGCTCCTCGCTCTACCTTAAAACCTCGCGGTTTTTGACAATGGGGATTCATGCATCTAATTCGCACGCATGCGGCATGTTTATTTTTATTTCCGCAAATATTTCCAGTTCATTTCAATCACCAATGGGTAATTTTCAACCACAACCAAACAATATCAACCACAAACAATTATTCAACCATTCGTATTTTTCACCCAATATTTCACACCAATTCACCACAATAAATATCATCCATGGTTTGTGGACGAGGGGAGTATATATATATATATATATTTGCTAGATTTCACTTGCATTTCAACACATATATCAATTATTCTATGCATGTAAAAATTCATACTTCGCTCATATAGCTTACACTATGCATGTACATGAGGTATACAACACGTATGTAATTTATATTTCGCTTATATAAATTATACACGACATTTTCCATTCAATTTCACGTTAATTTAGATTTTTCACCTTGGTTTTCTGAGCGCTAAAAATCGATACGATGTCAGAAAAATCCGCAGCTTCTTCTATTGGGTAGAGAGCTTCCTTGCGGTCTCGATGTTTCCTGTTTCATCGAATTTCGTCAACATACCAAAAAGATACGATTTTTCAAAGTTTTGCAACGGTTTTAAAGTGTCGTAAAACAATTTAATTAAACAGGCCGTTACCTCGGCTGAAGGTTTCAAAACTAGGTCGGAGATTTTTGATCAAACCGTGTAGCGGTTGGATGATCGGCCAGTGCAGGGTTGTAGGCGGAGGAGAGGCGCACGTGCGGGCCCCACGGCGTTGAACTCGGCGGCCTCTGGGCGGCGAAATCGACCTCCGAACGGTCGAACTTTGGAGGAGCGGATCCGGCGAAATACTCGACGATGCTGGGCGAGGTTGGTATGGATTTGAAGCTCGTCTCGAGCTCTATGAAAAACTCCAAAGGGCCCTGGTGTTTTGATGAGCGGATGTGGAGATTTGGAGGAGAGAAGGCGGGGAAGGAAGCCGCCGTTCGATCTGGGGGGAGTCGGGGTTTTCCGCGTTTTTTTTATTTTTAAATTTATGAAAGAAAAAATATGATTGGCCGAGACTATATTAAATTTTTAAATAGTGTTTTCTTAAACGAACTCCTTTTTAAACCCAACGACTGTCGCCCCTAGCTAAATACCCCCGTTCCGGACACAATGGGATATGTTTCGTAGGCCAATTCGACTGTTACAGTCAGTTATTTTTCAAATTAAAGTATAAAACATTTAATTTTTAACTCTGAACGCACATTTCAATTTGCCAGGGCCACAAACTGATTCGAAAAATTTCAGAAAAATAATTCTAGCTATGTTTTGACGCTACGGTCCCAACAAAACTAGTTTCGTCGAATTCTGAGGTCATTTGAAAAATGGTCATTTTCTGGTCGATCCAATTCAACAGAAATCGACCAAACACATTTTCTTTTGCCACGTTCACATACTAGCTTCAGAAATTATGAAATTTGAAACCTAGCGATAGTTTGACATCCCGGACCCAACAAAAGTGGTTTCGTCGAATTCCGAGGTCGTATGCAAAATATCAATTTTCCAAGCCTATATTATATATACCGACTCTTCTGAAAATTCATTCGGCCACAACTTTTGATTCCCGTTATGAAATTTCGATTTTTCAGATTCGTTAGAAAGGTATTGACTAACAGATTTAAATATTTTTGGTTTCCCCAAAATCCGTTATATTTTCCACCCTGCATAGTCAGTTAAAGTTTGAATTCAAATTTTAAAACTGACTCACTATTTCTAATTCACTATTTTATTGAAATATTCTATTTCAATGGTTCAAATTCCCTTGAAATAATCAATTTAAAAATTTTAAATTGGCTCGTATTTTCCGGGTTATTACAACGAGAGATTAGGGTTTTTAGATTAGCTTAGTACGTAATTAGTTTGGCAAATAATGATTGAGTGAGAGATTAGAATGAAGAGGTAATGTGGCATTAAGAAGAATACAAAATTTAATAACATTTATTTTTTTAACTGCGGTATTAAGAAAAATATATTGGGGTGCCTTTAGCACCACACTAAGTTTATTTACTTTTGACAGAGAGCATGTTTTATACTTGTAACATATCAACATAAAACATAATGCATAAGATGCCTAATATAGGATTCGCTGTCATGGTTCTTCTGTTAGTATCTGTCTCAACGACATAACTTTTGCTATTCTGGTTGTCTCCCATCGGTCTATTGGAACTGATCAACTACCAAATTCACTTCTTGCCAGATTTACAAGTTGATCCCATCCTTTCGAACCAAGGTTCCAAATTCCATTTTTCGTTCAGTAATGATATAAATTTAAAATTTCGTTTTCATTTCGGAAGTTCTGTTTTTATTCCAATCTTTGATTTTAAGATACCTTATTAAAATATATAACGCTAGTATGAGTTCATTGTGCATTCTTCGAATTATATATAAGATAGAAAAGCTATAACTAATTTAATACAATTTTTTTTATTCAAACATCATATGAATTATAATCAGTATTGTTGTTGTTGTGTTTATTTCTTGTCAAATTATAATTTATCAATGCAAAAGAAGAAGTTATAAATAATTTCTGTTTAAATTTTATACAAATTAAGCTTAATTTAACCAATTCCAAATTAATTAATTTCGAAGTAAAGTTTGTGCAATTTCGTGCTGGCCCAACCATTTTGATCTAACAAATTCTAGGTTATTTCTAAAAAAAATGTTATGCAGCCCATCAACTTAACTATGTTCCAGGTTAATAGTACAAAAATGGTTGTATAGATTGTAGCCTATTAGCCTAAATAACTAGCTATTTCTCTCTCCCAAACTTACGAGCCTGTCCTCTTTGTCCACTGAAACAAATGAAACCTTTTTTCATCCATGCCTTAGCTTCCAACTGCCAATGAATGCAAAAGAGAAAAAAAGAAGAAAATATTAAAATTTAAAATCAATACATGCTTATTTTGGAAGGGTGAATATTTGATACAATAAGAACTTCAGCCTTGAGTTCAATGTCTTCGGCCTCCATTTCCACTATATGTTTGAATTTCTTCAATAATATAACTTTTTTAAACTCAATTTGAAATGGATTTTTCCTCTTATTCCGGTCTGGTTAACGCTGGAACCCAAATGGAATCGCCAGATATCTGGCATGCCCGTTGCAAGTTTAAAACATGATTCGAACACTAGCTATTATAAGTTCATCATGCATTTCCACTTTAAAGAGTTGAAAATATTAGGTAGTGTTTGGTATAGCCTTTTTAATTTTTAGTTTTCATCCATGCAAAAGTGCGAATAACTCATTTATATTTTTGAAAACAATCATTTTAAAAAAGAAAGTTAACATACAAATTAGAAAACAACTTTTATTTGTTTTCCATATTTTTACAAATAAGAAAATCATGGAATACAATCCATCATTCCATCGTTGATCCATTCACTCCGCGATCCCTTCCATCTTTCTTGCATCTTTGCATTGTCCCTTCACACCTTTCATATTTCATAATTTTGTTGAAAACTCAAAACAAAAAAATTCATTTTTAACCAAATACCACCTTAGCTTTCAAGTATCTTGGTTATTTTTAGTCATTATCTTGTAATCTATGATGGTATGATAGAAGTTAAATGATAAGAACTTTTTCATAGTGGACATAGATTGTTATAGTCGAACTACTCTAAAATCCTTATCTACCTTACCTTTTCAACCAATTAGTATCCCTTCATTTTTGTTTTTAAATAAGGTATTATTTACAAATCGTTTTTACTATTCCCCTTAAACAACTATCGAAGTCATTGAAAAATCTAGTCAACGAAATAAATTCTATTATCTATACGTACACACATGTTATCACGTTATTATGTCATCATAATAGTATATGTATAATTGAGATATATTGATGGTTGTAGTTAAATATACAAAATTGATAAGAATGATTAACTAAACAAAAAATATTAAAAAATATATATTTTATTTAATAAATAGACTGGATCTAGTGTTAATTAACAAACTTTGTAGGCCTATTAGATTAGATTATAAAATTATCTCTAAAATTTACCCCTCTTGCCTATAATAGAATGGTCCAGTTCCAATCATGGAATTGTAACCCCAATATATAGTTTAGTTATTCAACACTTTAGACAAACTAATAAGCTATTTTGTCTAATGGGTGTTTGGAATATCAGGGGCTAGGCTTAGAATTGAATAATCAATATTCTCCTATATAACTACTAGTCTGGCACTATGGGTTGCATACTTAAAGTCTCACAAAGTTCTCTTGGAAGGCTACAAATTTTCAATTTGGTGTTACTAAATAGTATATTTTCCTTACGACGTATGTAATATTCCTATTTGTTTAGTAAATATAATTTGGGATTTAAGTGGATAAATTAAATAGGGATGATGTGTAACAACCCGGAAATGCGAGCCAGTTTAAAATTTTTATTTTGGCAATTTTAGCGAATTTTGATTATTTAAAATGGATTATTTTAAAAAATATCGACGAGAAATATATTTTGAATGAAATTCGAACGTATATATTATATACGTCGTCGTTAGAATATAAATAATTATATTTAATTATAAATAGAATTGAAAATGGCGCGGTAGTTCGATAATTCGATTTCAAACTTCAATTGAATGTACCGGGTGCAAAATAAACCGGATTTTAGTGAAACCAAAAATAATGGGATCTAATTGAGAATATCTTTCCAACGAATCCGAAAAATCGAAATTTCATAGCGGGAATCAAAAGATACGTCCAGTTGAAAATTCTGAATAGTCGCTATGGAATTCAGGCCCTTGAAAATAGCCATTTTGCAAACGACTTCGGATTTCGACAAAACCACTTTTGTTGAATCCGTGATGTCAAGTCATTACTAGGTTTCAAATTTCATAATTTTTCGAATCAATATGTGAGCGTGGCAGAGGAAAACGCGTTTGACCAGTTTTAGTTGATTTTAATCGACTGGAAAATGGCCATTTTTCCAACGGTCTCAGAATTCGACGAAATTAGTTTTGTTAGGACCGTATCGTCAATATGAAGCTAGAAAATATTTTTCGGGAATTTTTCGAGTTAGTATGTGACCCCAGTAAATTGAAATGCGCTTTCAAATTCAATATATAGAGTTATATGTTGATTTTAACGGAAACTGATCGAAACGGTTGAATCCACTTATGGTGCATATCCCATTGTGTTCGGAATGGGGGTGAAACGCTATGGACGATAGGCGGTGGGCCTCGTTTCGAGCTCAAAATAAAAAGTCAACTTAGGAGAGAGAAAATAAATAAAAATAACAATTAAAATAATTCCTCTTCCCTCTCTTTAACCCCTCAGCCCCCCCCCCCCCCCCCGTTACAAATTGATTTTCAAATCAAACGAAAAAAAGAAAAAAAAAAAAAAGGGGATCGACGGCGGAGGGAAAAACCGCCGCCTCCCCATCGCAGCCCCCCCAGGTGGCGGGCGCCACCGCCTCCGAGCTACCCCCCTCCTCTCGATTTCAACTCCCGACCCCAAAACCCGAAACCCACGCGCCTCCAGCCACCTCGTTGACCCACCGCCACCTGCCGGCCACCCATCAGCGTCGCCCCCCCTCCAGCGACCCTTCTCCTGGTCCACCGCGCCCTTTCCTCTCTCTTCTATCCCCTTTAAACCCGACGCAACACCCCTCTCCTTTTCAATTCAAAGAAAGGTGCGATTTTTATTTAATTACTTCTCTATTTCTTTTTCTTCTTCTACGATATAATTAGATTAGTTTAGATAAGGAATTTTTTTATACTAGTATGATAATAATAATATGATTGTTATATATATTTCGGAAAAGTAAAAATATGATTTTTTAAAATAGAAAAGATTAGATTTTTAAAATAGAAAAGATTAAATTTTTAAAATAGAAAAGATACGATTTTTAGCGATGTAAAAATAGAATTTTTATCTATATAGTAGCAATGTAAAAATAGAATTTTTAACTATATAGTAGCAATGTAAAAATAGAATTTTTGTCTATATAGTAACGAAGTAAAAATTCAGTTTTTATATATTGAATAACGAAGTAAAAACTCGATTTTTATATATTGAATAACGAAGTAAAAATTCGATTTTTATATATTGAATAACGAAGTAAAAATTCGATTTTTATATATTGAATAACGAAGTAAAAATGCGATTTTTATATATTGAATAGCGAAGTAAAAATTCGATTTTTATATATTGAATAGCAAAGTAAAAATTCGATTTTTTTTTCATATGTAGTGGCTATGGGCAACGAAAGTGAAAAAAGGCGAAAACGGCGATGATTTCCTACAAATGATGTGTCGTGGAGTTGGGATAGCTATCGGTGAGAACTTCTCACTCTAAATTTTTTTTTCTAGTTATATATATATACTAGGATGCAAACGGTGCTTAGCAGCACCCGACACCCGTCATCCACAGACTATGGATGGCTTGTTTGTTTAATTGATGTGTTGTGAAAATTGTTTGTGATGTTGATGTGAAATCGATGATAAATTGTAGATGTGTTAAAATAAATTAATTATCGTTAAAAGTATAATTTTAACGTGAATGTGAATAAATGAATATTTATAAACAAATCGGTCGATTTGTTTATATACATTGATTTGACTGATATTGATTGGGTCGATAAATTTTACACATCGCCCAACTGCACAAATAAAAATCTGTGTTTATTGATTTGAAACCCCACACGGGTGTTGGGATGATATTTGGGTACACTAATCCCAATTGTTTAATTATATGTCGATCGATTGGTCGACAGACTGTGTAAGCGTCGATTATTTATATTTGATGCTTATGCAGTTGTGTGGTGCACCTTGGATGATGGTTGATTGTTTATCATTGCTATTATATGCATGTGGTGTATGGAATCCATACAATTAACGTTATATGGTGATTGATTGGGCCTCATTCCAATCAGGAAAATAATGAACATTATAAAAGAAAATTCATGTATTGAATATAAAAATAGTCATGTGTTGACGATGTTCATGTGTTGAAATTATTCATGTGTTGAGTAAAATATTTTAAATAATAAAATTTACATCTTTATCATATTTACGATTAGAATCTACTTCACGGTGGAGTCTAATTAAAAATCAAACGATAGATACCATAGCTTTATAAAATATTTTACATAACAAAAATAGTCATGTGTTGACGATGTTCGTGTGTTGAAAGAGATATAAATTCGTGTGTTGAATGGGATAAATATTCATTTGTTGAATAGAATAATGAATTTATTGAAATATATAAAGCCGTATTGATTAGAGTTGCGCTATTTTGACGTGAACGATATTTATATCGATTTTATTCATTTTATAATGAATATTGAAAAGTGATTTCAAAATTTAATATTTTGAAATAAAATTCAAATTAAATTAGATTAAAAATTCAAATTGAAATTTTATTGAATCAATTTGAAATGAATTCGAATCGAATAGAAAATGAATTCGATTCGAATTGAATAGAAAGTGAATTTGAATTTAAATTGAATAGAAAGTGAATTTGAATTCGAAGTGAATAGAAATGAATTCAAATTGAATTAAATTGAGATTGAATTAAAACAGAATTGAAATTGTTTTGAATGAAATTTAAAACGAACTGAAATTGACTTGAAATCAATTTGAAATGAATTCGAATTGAAGTAAATAGAAGGTAAATTCAAATTGAATTGAATTGAAACGAATTAGAATTTGAATTGAAACGAATTTGAATTCGAATTAAATAAAATTGAAATGAATTCGAATTGAATTGAAATCAAATCGATTTGAGATTGAAGATGAAGTTGAAATTGTTTTTGAAACGAATTTAGAACTATTTATAAAATTCGTTTTAAAAAGGAAATCGACGAAATATAATATATATATATATATATATATATATATATAATGGCCTAAATAGAACGCGCCGCGCCGCGGCAGTTCGTGAATTTCGACCATTGACTTCGAATTGACGTTGCGGGAGATCCGACCGTCGGATTCTCCTAAAATCGGAACCGTTGGGTTCGTATCGAAAAGAGTTTTCCAATAAATATTAGAAATTTGAAATTTACGGTTGGATTTGGAATTATGTCCAAATCAAATTTGGAAAAGGTCGCTGTAAGTGCAGTTCGATGGCCGTTGATGGAAATCGACTGTACGGGCCTTGATAAAATTATTAAAAATATCTATAATTTGTGTAAAATCATAATATGTGAACTGGAAAGAACTGGGATGTAAAATTCCACATTTGAAAGGATAAAAATATATTTTTGTCGAAATGAACTAGTTTTGAACTAGAATTAAAATCAATTTATTTTTGAAATAAATAAATTGAATTTGAAAGTGATTTTAAAAATAATCAATATTCCCAATACGTGGATTGGACTGGAGTTGAGTCGAAATTATCTTCGGAATATTTCGATGTTGGATTTCGTGACTATACAGATATTGTTATGCGAATTTGAAAGATATATTTTATATCATTATCTCCAATACGATATTTGTTGGTTTCATAATTTGATATTGAATATAAGCCGGTATATTTTCTATTCAGAGCCTTGTAATTAATATCAAATGTGATTTGGGTTTATCGTGAATCGTGTTTTAGATAACATTGGTTCTTTAACCCAGTTAAAGGCAAGATGTTGATTTTTGAAAGGATTAAAACTAAGTGGAGTTCTAATGAATCTTTAATTAGATTGAAAAGTGAATTGATAATTTAAATTATCAAATCTGAAAGGTGATCGAGAATGGAGTACCACCAGTTTTGCTCCAATGCGATAGTTAAATCTTTAATTAGATTTGAACGTGAAATGGTAATTAATTTTACCGATAACACCATGGTGTTAGATATGGGGTATTACCAGTTTTGCTCCATGGGATGAATAGGTTGGGATTGGGAAATAAAATAAATAATTACTTCGGTGTGGTTCGCTAATCCCGACTAGTTTGAAATGATATCCAAAGGAAGATTAAAGAATAAATTTGGAAGAATTTATCTTGGATAAAATTAATGGGAACATTTCCCTAAGAATGTGATTTTGTGAATAAAAGAATATTATGAATTGGAATGAGGTGTTCGTTGTGTTTGTGTAACATTTGTTTATTATATACGTGGGTTATTCAGAAAGGCCGGGTTATACCCATTCTGAATAACCGATTCGACGAGATGTCGAAGATGAAGACGGTGGTTGAAAACCGGAAGTCTTCACATCGTTTGGGTAATTACTGATGATCTTGATTGGGTTGTACACCCAAGATGAGGGAAACAGTTGGTGATCGTCCAGACGTACTTGGAGATGGATGGATATGCGAGGAAAGTGCCTCCGGTTTCGTTCAGACCCAGAACGAACTTGTAAATGGATTGTGTGTCTGACATTGGATTTTATTCTGTGTTGATTGATCTCTATTAAATATACATCTGTTTGGCGGCGGAGAATTTATTCTCTTGCTTAACGCCCTTCTCTGAGACGTACGAGCTCATAGGTTGTATATCGATGGACATCAGTCGCATGGAGTGAATTGCCAGTGTGGCACGCGTAAGTGGCAACTGATCAGGGCTTCTGTTGAAAAGCAAAGTTTTGTGGTTGATGATCAAAGCACTGCCTGTGTGGCATAGCTTTGTGTATAGCGTGAATTCTCGAGCCTCACACCTCGGTATGAGTCAAAAACGGGAGACGGACCCAAGGAGTGCACGACGTTTCATTCTAGCTAGGGTGGTGTCAGTGACCTACTAGCCCTGACATTTATATACTTTTCACCTGTGTGGTTGTTGGAATGCGAGGCGCCTCGGATATAGGTCTGTAAGGACCGGGAAACGTGTGTTCAAGAATAACTAATCCTCAAAAGTAAGAGAGGACCGGCCTTGGAGGTTCCAAAGGATCAAAGTGGGGTCCTGGGACATTTGCTAGAGTGTCTCGAACGCAGATAGGAGCTTGCCCTTGCCTCGGCTCATGACGGAAATCCAATTTCCAATACGTGATATTGCGGTTTTAATTGTAGAACTAGTATGGCGACACGATAGATGGTACCCATGCCGCCTATGATTGGTATTTCTGATTTGAAATTGTTTTGACACTATACACATATAATAGTATCAAATGATTTGTTTTTAAACGTATCAAAGATTATTGGGCTATTATAAGGGAAAACCCTATCCTCCGGCTTGCGTTGCATTGTGTGATGGGAACTGGGTCTTATAATAGCTTCATTTTTTCAAAGAGCATTGTGTTGTTTTGTTATATGCACTGGTATTCTTGGGAGGAAACCCGTTCTGTGTTATACGGCGTGGTCCCTTGAATTGCTCTCTTTTAAAGTAAAGTTTTAAATAACTGTTTTAGTTCTCACACCAGTCACATGACTGACCTGGAGTTTATTGTTTTAACCTAAACTCTGGGTGCCCCTATTTTCCACGGGCAGCTAGTAGTTTTGGTTTTGCAGATTTATAATTCACAGGGTCCTGATTTACAGCTGGAACGATGCTCGGAAAGCTCTGTATCCGTGTATCACTTTCAGTTGTATTCTGTATATTTTTCCGTTGCTGTGTAATTTATTGTAATCTCTGATATTTGTTGAATGTAATTTATTCATTTATACTCTGTATATTCTTGTATCTGAAGGAATTGTTGTAATAACAATGAAATGTTCTATCCTCAACGCAATCCGTGCTTTCCTTCACGGGGAAGTTCGGATCGTGTCAGTTTGGTATCAGAGCTTTGGTTTACAGAGCTCGAGAACAAGACACCTTAGAACCATACGAAAGAATTCATCAGATATTGGATTAGTAATATCCAATTAGAATGACTCGTTAGAGATAGGATTAGTAGTATCCTAGAACGGGTGTGAAGAGTATATATTTCAAATGAAAACAATTTTGTTTTGAAATTTAAATCATTTTATACGTATTTGAATATTTATTTATATTGAATTTGGACAATACAATATATAAAGATTTTGCATATACGCGTCATGAACGTATATTCGAAGTTTTAATATACTGGATAGATATAGAATCACATTCTAGACACCTGGAGATGGTTCTGATGATTGATCGATCATTATCAGAACTTATATTCGTGTTTCGAAGGTGTGATATCTATATATTTCCATTAGATTGGTGTGAGAACCAAAACTTATATAGCTAGATTTACTTGCTGTGATCTAACACCAAAACATGATTTTCTGTATATGTACATATATCAAAATTTATGAATTTGAAATGATAATTCACTAATTGATTGATGTTTGTGTTATTTGTTTATTTGTTGATAATTTTGAACCATTTAGCCTAACTGAATCAAATATTGAATTGTATTGAAAATTGGTCGCATTTGCTTGCATATACATGTACTTACATTGAACAGGTCATAGCAAGGAGGCTAGAGCAGAGAATCAAATTTGTTTGCCCGTACAAATAGGTACATGCTTACTATAATTTACTGTTTTGTTTGGGTGATGATGATTTTATGAGCCGCTTGGCTTTTTCTTTTTCTTTTTGAGATCAAAAGGCCTGTATGGCAGTTTCGGGATTTTCCCGTGGCTCCCGGTGCAGGGGAGGTTATGGCGAAATTTTTCGAAAATTTAGGGTGTTAGCCAAATTTTTGAAGAATTTGAAAATTCTCAGAAACTGAAAAGTTGGAGAATGGAAGCCAGATCGAACGTAGAGTTGATTAATCAAACCACTTTCGACTTTGTTCCTTTTCGGGGACGAAAAGTTTTAAGTGGGGGAGATTGTAACAACCCAGAAATGCGAGCCAGTTTAAAAAATTTATTTTGGCAATTTTAGCGAATTTTGATTATTTAAAATGGATTATTTTAAAAAATATCGACGAGAAATATATTTTGAATGGAATTCGAACGTATATACTATATACGTCGTCTTTAGAATATAAATAACTATATTTAATTATAAATAGGATTGAAAATGGCGTGGTAGTTCGATAATTTGATTTCAAACTTCAATTGAATGTACCGGGTGCAAAATAAACCGGATTTTAGTGAAACAAAAAATAATGGGATCTAATTGAGAATATCTTTCCAACGAATCCGAAAAATCGAAATTTCATAGCGGGAATCAAAAGATACGTCCAGTTGAAAATTCTGAACAGTCGCTATGGAATTCAGTCCATTGAAAATAGCCATTTTGCAAACGACTTCGGATTTCGACAAAACCACTTTTGTTGGATCTGTGATGTCAAGTCATTGCTAGGTTTCGAATTTCATAATTTTTCGAATCAATATGTGAGCGTGGCAGAGGAAAACGCGTTTGACCAGTTTCAGTTGATTTTAATCGACTGGAAAATGACCATTTTTCCAACGGTCTCAAAATTCGACGAAATTAGTTTTGTTAGGACCGTATCGTCAATACGAAGCTAGAAAATATTTTTCGGGAATTTTTCGAGTTAGTATGTGATCCCAGTAAATTGAAATGCGCGTTCAAATTCAATATATAGAGTTATATGTTGATTTTAACGGAAACTGATCGAAACGGTCGAATCAGCTTATGGTACATATCCCATTGTGTTCGGAATGGGGGCGAAACGCTATGGACGACAGGCGGTGGGCCTCGTTTCGAGCTCGAAATAAAAAGTCAACTTAGGAGAGAGAAAATAATAACTAAATAATTCCTCTTCCCTCTCTTTAACCCCTCAGCCCCCCCCCCCCCCCGTTACAAATTGATTTTCAAATCAAACGAAAAAAAAGAAAAAAGAAAGGGGATTGACGGCGGAGGGAAAAACCGCCGCCGCCCCATCGCAGCCCCCTCCCAGGTGGCGGGCGTCACCGCCTCCGAGCTACCCCCTCCTCTCGATTTCAACTCCCGACCCCAATACCCGTAACCCACGCGCCTCCAGCCACCTCGTTGACCCACCGCCACCTGCTGGCCACCCATCAGAGTCGCCCCCCTCTAGCGACCCTTCTCTTGGTCCACCGCGCCCTTTCCTCTCTCTCTTCTATCCCCTTTAAACCCGACGCAGCACCCCTCTCCTTTTCAATTCAAAGAAAGGTGTGATTTTTATTTAATTACTTCTCTATTTCTTTTTCTTCTTCTACGATGTAATTAGATTAGTTTAGATAAGGAATTTTTTTATACTAGTATGATAATAATAATATGATTGTTATATATATTTTGGCAAAGTAAAAATATGATTTTTTTAAAATAGAAAAGATTAGATTTTTAAAATAGAAAAGATTATATTTTTAAAATAGAAAAGATACGATTTTTAGCGATGTAAAAATAGAATTTTTATCTATATAGTAGCAATGTAAAAATAGAATTTTTAACTATATAGTAGCAATGTAAAAATAGAATGTTTGTCTATACAGTAACGAATTAAAAATTCGATTTTTATATATTGAATAACGAAGTAAAAAATCGATTTTTATATATTGAATAACGAAGTCAAATTTCGATTTTTATATATTGAATAACGAAGTAAAATTCGATTTTTATATATTGAATAACGAAGTAAAAATGCGATTTTTATATATTGAATAGCGAAGTAAAAATTCGATTTTTATATATTGAATAGCAAAGTAAAAATTCGATTTTTTTGCACATGTAGTAGCTACGGGCAACGAAAGTGACAAAAGGCGAAAACGGCGATGATTTCCTACAAATGAAGTGTCGTGGAGTTGGGATAGCTATCGGTGAGAACTTCTCACTCTAAATTTCTTTTTCTAGTTATATATATACTAGGATGCAGACGGTGCTTAGCAGCACCCGCCACCCGTCATCCACAGACCATGGATGGCTTGTTTGTTTGATTGATGTGTTGTGAAAATTGTTTGTGATGTTGATGTGAAACCGATGATAAATTGTAGATGTGTTGAAATAAATTAATTATCGTTAAAATTATAATTTTTAACATGAATGTGAATAAATGAATATTTATAAACAAATCGGCCGATTTGTTTATATACGCTGATTTGACTGATATTGATTGGGTCGATAAATTTTACACATCGCCCAACTGCACAAATAAAAATCTGTGTTTATTGATTTGAAATCCCACACGGGTGTTGGGATGATATTTGGGTACACTAATCCTTATTATTTAATTATATGTCGATCGATTGGTCGACAGACTGTGTAAGCGTCGATTATTTATATTTGATGCTTATGCAGTTGTGTGGTGCACCTTGGATGATGGTTGATTGTTTATCATTGCTATTATATGCATGTGGTGTATGGAATCCATATAATTAACGTTATATGGTGATTGATTGGGCCTCATTCCAATCGGGAAAATAATGAATATTATAAAAGAAAATTCATGTGTTGAATATAAAAATAGTCATGTGTTGATGATGTTCATGTGTTGAAATTATTCATGTGTTGAGTAAAATATTTTAAATAATAAAATTTACATCTTTATCATATTTACGATTAGAATCTACTTCACGGTGGAGTCTAATTAAAAATCAAACGATAGATACCATAGCTTTATAAAATATTTTACATAACAAAAATAGTCATGTGTTGACGATGTTCGTGTGTTGAAAGAGATATAGATTGTAACGACCCGCATTCTACGCATCATAGGATCGTAGAATATTTATTTCTGTCACATACGAAGTCGTATGGTCGTGTAACTTTGGGAGACGACTATTGGGGTCATTTCCCAAGAGCATGATTTTCCCCGATTTTTAAATGACCATTTTACCCCTAGTTGGCACTGTTTTGGCCATAACTTTTGACTAGAAAGGAATTTTGACCTGAAACCACTTCCATTGGCTCCGGATGATGGTTTCTCTTTCCGTAGAGTGGTCACATTAGTCAAACGGACTCACCTTTTGGGAGATATGGCTGAAACAAGTTTCAGATGGTGAAAAACAGCTTAATTGGGCTTAACCGGGTGATTAGCAGCTAGGCCCAGAGGGGAATTTCGGGTTTAGAGGTATAGGAGGACTGATTAGGGTTAGGTTATCACTTTCATTTCAGTTTTGAGCCGCCACAAAACTTCTTGAGACCTTAGTAATGGCTTCCATCCTCTAAAACCTCTCTAAAACACATTTTTAGTGAAGATTAAGCCTAAACTACATCAAAGCAAGGCCAAATAGCAACAAAGCAAGGTTGGAGCTGCTGCTATACATAGGAATTCGACCCAAACAGAGAGTATTTCAGATTTGGTGTTTCATTTGTGGCCAAGGTGAGTGATTTGCATAGTTTTTGCACTAATTACGGTAATTAGTGAAGATTAGCGAATTTATACACTAATAAATTCTGGAAAAAATGTTTAGAAATTCTTAAATAATGTTTTATGCCTCTGGTTGAAATTTGGTTCGATTTGATTAAGTTTTGTTAACCCTATGATCAGTTTTACTTAAACATGCTTAAGGGAAGATAAGGAGTTTTGGCCACTTTTGATCCATTTTGATTCATTTGAATGGTTGTTTGCTGTTGTGGTTGCTATCACATGTTGCTATGACTCTATGGTATGTTTTATGATTAATTAGAATAGCTAGATTGGTCAAAGACGCCGTCTTATGGCGCGAAACACTCGCTAGAAAAGCTGCAGGAAATACTGCAGAGATCCGGATCGGATCGGGTAGGGGATCGGATCGGGTAGGGGATCGGATCGGACATGTCTGAACCTGATCGGGGCGTGGTATTTTCTGGGGCATGACGTGAAGAGGCGACAAGGAAGGCCTGATCGGATCGGAGGGGCGTAGCGTGGGATCGGAAGGCACAAGGAGGACCGAAGTGGAAGAAAGAGGAGCCTGGATACCATATTCCGAACCGAACTGAGAGCAATACACGAACCGAACTGATGCTGACGAGACGGAGACGGAGGCACTCAAGCTATGGAGTATTCGAACCGAACCGCTTCAGAATCACCGAACCGCATGAGGGAGAAGGACCCGAACCCAGAGGATGGTGGCACTCCGAACCGAACCGGGGTACGTATCCGAACCGAACCGAGCATGGGTGACCGGACCGAACCGGATGTGTACTTTTACTAATCCGTGATGACTCTTCTGAAGACCAACTCCAATTCGACCAAACCCGAGATGCAAAGGAAGTCCAAATGAGAAGTTAGAGCTTAAGATTCAGATGGGAATCAACGAGTTCGCTTCATGGTTGGGCTCTGCTGCGGGACGCGTGCCAAGGAGTTATCGACGTCTATAGCTTTGGACCACTATGGTAGGAGGTGCGAAGGCGGATTCAGGGCCATTATGGCATCGGTAGAACCAAGGGCTACGACCAATGAAGTGGGTCATTGAAATGTTTGGTCATGACTCCAAGTGTTTGGCTTGGTCACAGCAGGGTTTCTACAAGTCGGGATTCGTCGTTACCTCAGTTTGTCTAGTGTTCCAAAGTGGTAGATGTCGTACGCTTTACGCACTGAGTGAGAGATGTGAGGATGGTTGCTATGGATGATTTGTTTGCTATCATTGTGACATGCACACCCCACCCCCGTATTCTTACACTATTTATTATGGCACCTTGGAGTATTGTACGGTATGTGGTACTAACTCTTTGGTTGCTGGTCCAGGTTCAGGTATGGTTTAGTATACCTGTTATTACTCTGTTTAGATGCTTATCGCTCATACCAGGCTTTATGTCTGACCCAGAGTTTTATGTCTCTTCTTATTACTCTGGGTGCTCACACGAGCAGACTAGAGACAGGTTAGCTGGTGATGCACGGGTAGATGATCCGGAGACGAGCAGGAGGCTTCCACGTAATATATATAGTATTCTCCCTGTGTTGTTGAAGATCACTGCTTGGGCATTGGTGGTGCATCTTCTGCTTTAGTTTTCCTTTGTTAGAGACAGTAAATTTGGAAAGTTGTAATAAGCTGTATTTGGATTTCCGCTGCTCTGATGTTGACATTGATTATTAGTTATCAGCTTATGCACTGTCTCACCTGTTTTATGTCAAGTATGTTATTATTATATTTTATTCCATGCGCTGTGAGACATCCTACAGGTTCCTTGATTAGTTCATTCTCTTCTTTCTTTTCTCATGACGACCGTCCCGTGCTAGTTGGGCATGTGTACAGCGCACTTCCGGAGGAAATGCAGGCTGGTGCGGGGCGGGCCGTCACAATTGGTATCAGAGCTCTAGGTTGCGTAGTTAACCTAGGGAAGCTATCAGGGAGAGATAATATACGTATACGAGAGAGCGTATTTGTGATTACTTTGGTTTTTAAAAGCTATATATATATACTATTACTAGTATAAGGATGAAGTCGTACTGCACTAACACCACTATGGAGTCGTTAATCATTTCCTTTTTCAGATTGACGATGAGCCGATATGTTAGAGGTACCGGTAGGGGAGCCAATAATGGGAATGCTGCTGACATGAGGACGATGTTTACTGACCTCATGAGAGAGATGCTTAGAGATGTACAGAGGGCAGCTCCCAATGGTGGAAATGGTGGTGGTCCAATAGTGCAGGCGCCGAGGGTCGACTTCGCCAAGTTGAATAAGGATTATACTAGCCTTGGTGGGAAGTCGTTTCACGGAACGGAGTCGGCCACGGATGTTCAAGATTGGTTGGATAGTTGCGAACGTATCTTCGAGGATTTGGGTATCGAAGATGCGATGAAGAGGAAGCTAGCATCCCGTCAGCTGCAAGGGCGGGCAATGAATTGGTGGAATGCTATAAAGGCAGCTACTCCCGAAGATCAGATTACTTGGGAACAGTTTAAAGCTCGCTTTAGCGAGAAGTTCATTCCAGCTGCTCAGAAGTCAGTGCTGTTTAAGAAATTCTTGGAGCTCAAGCAGAATGGCAGAGCTGTCTCGGAGTACATTGCTGAATTCGACACTTTGTCGAAGTATGGGTTATCTCTTATTGATATTGCCGAGAAGAAGAATGAGAAATTCATAACTGCTTTGGATCAGTACTTAGGGGAAAAGCTTATTAACCACATCGATGAGACGTTTGAGTCGATTGTGGGGAAAGCATTAAGATCAGAAAGTCTCTACCCTAAGTCGAAGACTGAGGTTGCATCTGCAGATGAGCCAAAGCCACAAGCAAGTGGTGGAGGCAAGGGTGGTTCCCAGAATAAGAGAAAGCAGAATCAGACTAAAGATGGCCAGAAGAAAAGGAATAAGCAAGATGTGGAGTGCTTCAGCTGTGGTAAGAAGGGCCATTATGCTAGTAATTGTCGGGCCAAGCCAGCGGATAGGAAGTGCTTCAACTGTGGCCAAATGGGACATCACAAGGACAAGTGTCCACAGCCCCCTAAGGAAAAGCAAATGGTGAAAGCATACGCCCTTAATGCTATTCCTTCTTCGTCGAATGCCCCAACAGCGGCGGAGAAGGGAAAGAATGTCGTCATTCAAGGTATGCTTTCTGTTTATGATGTTCCTGTTAGAGTTTTGTTTGATACCGGAGCATCCAGTTCTTTCATATCTAGTGACCTGGTAGATAGATTGGGATTGGAGCCCGAGATTGTCGATAGACCTTTAGTAGTGACGAACCCGATTGGTGGTTCGACTAGCCTTAGCATGATTTGTCGTAATGTGGTCTTATCGAGTCATGGATGCATGTTTGTTTGTGATTGCTTTGTTTTGGGCTTTACTGGGTTTGGCATTATTTTGGGAGTAGATTGGCTCCAAAGATACGGGGTGGTGGTAGACTGTAAGGGCTTGTTGGTGACAGCTAGAGCGGATGATGGGCGGAGGATAGTGTTTGGTGGTCTACCCAGTAAGGGGGTATTGGCTAGTTTTCTAAACTCCCTCGACATTCCACATAGTGAGTTGTCAGGTTTGCCCGTGGTTGGCCAGTATCCAGAGGTTTTCGAAGAAGTGACCGGACTTCCACCACACCGAGAGATTGAGTTCCGTATTGATTTGGTAAAAGATGCCAGACCTATAGTGATGCCACTTCGTCGTATGGCACCAAGAGAGCAGCGAGAGCTCGAGGTGCAAGTCAGCAATCTTTTGAAGAAGGGATTTATCAGAAGGAGTGTTTCTGAATGGGGAGCACCAGTTGTGTTTGCTACCAAGGCGGATGGTTCCCTTCGTTTGTGTGTAGACTACCGCGAGTTGAATAAAGTGACGAGGAAGAACAAGTATCCTCTACCGCGGATAGATGATTTGTTCGATCAGTTGAGTGGCGCGAGGATATTTTCTCAGTTGGATCTCGCGACAGGTTTTCATCAGCTTAGAGTGGAAGCTGAGAGTATAGCTAGAACGACATTTCGGACGCCGTCTGGATTTTATGAGTGGTTGGTCATGCCATTCGGGCTGACCAATGCCCCAGCATATTTTGTGGATCTTATGAATAGGGTATTCAGAGATCAGTTGAATAAGTTTGTCCTTGTGTTCGTTGATGATATTTTGGTCTACTCGAGGATAGAGGAAGAACACAAGGGACATTTAAGAATAGTATGGAGGTGTTGAGAAAACACCAATTGAAAGCAAAGTTTTCTAAGTGTCACTTCTGGAAGAGGGAAGTGAGATTCTTGGGCCATGTTGTATCAGAAAATGGGATTGCCGTGGACCCGGCGAAGGTGGCTACGGTACAGGATTGGCCTACGCCCAAGAATGCAACAGATGTAAGAAGTTTCTTGGGGTTAGCGGGATATTATCGTAAGTTTATCCAAGGTTTCTCCAAGATAGCAGCACCATTGACCCAGTTGACCAAGAAAAATCAAGCTTTTGTCTGGGATGAAAGGTGCGAGAATGCATTCAAAAGTCTAAAGGACAAGTTGACAAGCGCACCAGTGTTAGTCATTCCTAAGGGGGATGAAGAGACGACGGTATACACGGATGCCTGTGGTACCGGACTGGGTGCTGTGTTGATGCAAGGCGGTAGGGTTGTAGCTTACGCAAATCGGCAATTGAAACCGCACGACAGAAGATACCCTACCCATGATTTAGAATTGGCAGCAATCGTGTTCGCGTTAAAGATGTGGAGACACTATCTCTTGGGAGAAAGATTTGAGCTGTTTACAGATCATAAATCGTTAAAGTATCTCTTCTCTCAGAAAGATCTGAATCTCCGTCAGCAGAGATGGTTAGAGTTCTTAGCTTCCTATGATTTTGACATCGCATACACACCAGGAAAGGGCAATGCGGTGGCTGATGCATTGAGTAGAAGACATGCCAGCTTAGGGGCTATGTTCCTTGAATGGAAGCAACCGGAGTTTATCTCGGGGTTTGATTTCAGACCAAAGTGCGAATTGGATCCTGAAATGTTAGCAAGTTTGACGATCAGACCCACTTTGATTGAGCGGATCGGCTCTAGTCAGAGGGACGATCCTAACCTATTGGAAATCATCTCCAAGTTAGAGATGGGTATCGATGAGGAGATGAACAAGTATGGGCTTGATCGGGATGGATGGCTTAGAAAGAAGGGAAAGCTTGTTGTACCCAATGTCAATGGATTGAGAGATGAAGTGCTTAAAGAATGTCATCACTCAAAGTTGACTATACATCCCGGTGGTAATAAAATGTATAGAGACGTGAAACAGACTTACTACTGGGAAGGAATGAAAAGAGACGTTGGGAAGTTTATATCTAAATGCATGAATTGCCAGCTAGTTAAAGCCGAGCAAAAGAAGCCTAGTGGTTTGTTACAGCCCTTAGAAATTCCCGAATGGAAATGGGAGCAAGTCTCGATGGATTTCATTGATGGTTTACCAAGGACTAGATCGGGATATGACAGCATTTGGGTAATTGTAGATCGACTGACTAAAAGTGCAAGGTTTATACCAGTCAAATCGACCAGAACGGCAGCTAAGTTAGCAGAATTGTATATGAAGTGGGTAGTGAGACTTCATGGAGTACCTAAAAGCATTGTGAGCGACCGAGACCCGTTGTTCACTAGTGGGTTTTGGAGGAGCTTACAAGAGGCTCTAGGGTCAGAGTTACATCTCAGTACCGCATATCATCCTCGGACCGACGGTCAGACGGAGAGGGTGAACCGTATTTTGGAAGATCTCTTGAGAGCATGTATATTGGATTTTGGTGGATCATGGGATGACCATTTGCATCTAGTAGAGTTTGCATATAATAATAGCTACCAATCCAGTATCGGTATGGCTCCGTTTGAAGCTTTGTACGGAAGACCATGCAACTCACCATCATGTTGGATAGAGACTGGCGAGAAGTTTATGCTTGGACCAGATGTGGTGAGGGAAACTTCAGATAAAATCAAGACCATTCAACAACGAATGAAGGCTGCCCAAGATAGGCAGAAGAGTTATGCCGATAAAAGGAGAAGAGACTTAAAATTCTCCGTTGAAGAGCGTAATACGATTTGGCAGGAGAGGCAAGTTGGCACCAAGATTTGTTGGCCCATTCCCTGTTCTTGAGCTAGTCGGGAATTTGGCATATAGAATTGACTTACCGGAGAAGATGGCGGGAGTTCACAACGTATTTCATGTTTCCCAACTAAGGAAGTTCGTTCACGACTCAGATATGACTATTTCACCTGATCAGTTAGGGGACTTCGAAGTAGAACCCGAGGCGGTTGGGAACCGCAAGCCGGCCCGTATTGTCGAGCACGACATGAAGCAACTTCGTAGGAAGGCGGTGAAGCTAGTCAAGGTACAGTGGAGCGAGGACAAGAGTGACTGTACTTGGGAGACAGAGGAGAACATTAGGAGGACACACCCAGAACTCTTTGCCTGGTAAGATTTTGACTTTGATTTAGTTTTCCGCATGCTAGGATAGGCTTGTTTGCTTGTTTTGCATGTTTGATTGTTGTATGTGGTTGTTAGGCATGCGGGATCCTTTGTATGTTTTGGGTTAAGGAATTTCGGGGGCGAAATTTCTTAAGGGGGGGAGAGTGTAACGACCCGCATTCTACGCATCATAGGATCGTAGAATATTTATTTCTGTCACATACGAAGTCGTATGGTCGTGTAACTTTGGGAGACGACTATTGGGGTCATTTCCCAAGAGCATGATTTTCCCCGATTTTTAAATGACCATTTTACCCCTAGTTGGCACTGTTTTGGCCATAACTTTTGACTGGAAAGGAATTTTTACCTGAAACCACTTCCATTGGCTCCGGATGATGGTTTCTCTTTCCGTAGAGTGGTCACATTAGTCAAACGGACTCACCGTTTGGGAGATATGGCTGAAACAAGTTTCAGATGGTGAAAAACAGCTTAATTGGGCTTAACCGGGTGATTAGCAGCTAGGCCCAGAGGGGAATTTCGGGTTTAGAGGTATAGGAGGACTGATTAGGGTTAGGTTATCACTTTCATTTCAGTTTTGAGCCGCCACAAAACTTCTTGAGACCTTAGTAATGGCTTCCATCCTCTAAAACCTCTCTAAAACACATTTTTAGTGAAGATTAAGCCTAAACTACATCAAAGCAAGGCCAAATAGCAACAAAGTAAGGTTGGAGTTGCTGCTATACATAGGAATTCGACCCAAACAGAGAGTATTTCAGATTTGGTGTTTCATTTGTGGCCAAGGTGAGTGATTTGCATAGTTTTTGCACTAATTACGGTAATTAGTGAAGATTAGCGAATTTATACACTAATAAATTCTGGAAAAAATGTTTAGAAATTCTTAAATAATGTTTTATGCCTCTGGTTGAAATTTGGTTCGATTTGATTAAGTTTTGTTAACCCTATGATCAGTTTTACTTAAACATGCTTAAGGGAAGATAAGGAGTTTTGGCCACTTTTGATCCATTTTGATTCATTTGAATGGTTGTTTGCTGTTGTGGTTGCTATCACATGTTGCTATGACTCTATGGTATGTTTTATGATTAATTAGAATAGCTAGATTGGTCAAAGACGCCGTCTTATGGCGCGAAACACTCGCTAGAAAAGCTGCAGGAAATACTGCAGAGATCCGGATCGGATCGGGTAGGGGATCGGATCGGACATGTCCGAACCGGATCGGGGCGTGGTATTTTCTGGGGCATGACGTGAAGAGGCGACAAGGAAGGCCTGATCGGATCGGAGGGGCGTAGCGTGGGATCGGAAGGCACAAGGAGGACCGAAGTGGAAGAAAGAGGAGCCTGGATACCATATTCCGAACCGAACTGAGAGCAATACACGAACCGAACTGATGCTGACGAGACGGAGACGGAGGCACTCAAGCTATGGAGTATTCGAACCGAACCGCTTCAGAATCACCGAACCGCATGAGGGAGAAGGACCCGAACCCAGAGGATGGTGGCACTCCGAACCGAACCGGGGTACGTATCCGAACCGAACCGAGCATGGGTGACCGGACCGAACCGGATGTGTACTTTTACTAATCCGTGATGACTCTTCTGAAGACCAACTCCAATTCGACCAAACCCGAGATGCAAAGGAAGTCCAAATGAGAAGTTAGAGCTTAAGATTCAGATGGAAATCAACGAGTTCGCTTCATGGTTGGGCTCTGCTGCGGGACGCAAGCCAAGGAGTTATCGACGTCTATAGCTTTGGACCACTATGGTAGGAGGTGCGAAGGCGGATTCAGGGCCATTATGGCATCGGTAGAACCAAGGGCTACGACCAATGAAGTGGGTCATTGAAATATTTGGTCATGACTCCAAGTGTTTGGCTTGGTCACAGCAGGGTTTCTACAAGTCGGGATTCGTCGTTACCTCAGTTTGTCTAGTGTTCCAAAGTGGTAGATGCCGTACGCTTTACGCACTGAGTGAGAGATGTGAGGATGGTTGCTATGGATGATTTGTTTGCTATCATTGTGACATGCACACCCCACCCCCGTATTCTTACACTATTTATTATGGCACCTTGGAGTATTGTACGGTATGTGGTACTAACTCTTTGGTTGCAGGTCCAGGTTCAGGTATGGTTTAGTATACCTGTTATTACTCTGTTTAGATGCTTATCGCTCATACCAGGCTTTATGTCTGACCCAGAGTTTTATGTCTCTTCTTATTACTCTGGGTGCTCACACGAGCAGACTAGAGACAGGTTAGCTGGTGATGCACGGGTAGATGATCCGGAGACGAGCAGGAGGCTTCCACGTAATATATATAGTATTCTCCCTGTGTTGTTGAAGATCACTGCTTGGGCATTGGTGGTGCATCTTCTGCTTTAGTTTTCCTTTGTTAGAGACAGTAAATTTGGAAAGTTGTAATAAGCTGTATTTGGATTTCCGCTGCTCTGATGTTGACATTGATTATTAGTTATCAGCTTATGCACTGTCTCACCTGTTTTATGTCAAGTATGTTATTATTATATTTTATTCCATGCGCTGTGAGACATCCTACAGGTTCCTTGATTAGTTCATTCTCTTCTTTCTTTTCTCATGATGACCGTCCCGTGCTAGTTGGGCATGTGTACAGCGCACTTCCGGAGGAAATGCAGGCTGGTGCGGGCCGTCACATAGATTCATGTGTTGAATGGGATAAATATTCATTTGTTTAATAGAATAACGAATTTATTGAAATATATAAAGCCGTGTTGATTAGAGTTGCGCTATTTTGACGTGAACGATATTTATATCGATTTTATTCGTTTTATAATGAATATTGAAAAGTGATTTCAAAATTTAATATTTTGAAATGAAATTCAAATTAAATTAGATTAAAAATTCAAATTGAAATTTTATTGAATCAATTTGAAATGAATTCGAATCGAATAGAAAATGAATTCGATTCGAATTGAATAGAAAGTGAATTTGAATTCAAATTGAATAGAAAGTGAATTTGAATTTGAAGTGAATAGAAATGAATTCAAATTGAATTAAATTGAAATTGAATTAAAAACGAATTGAAATCATTTTGAATGAAATTTAAAACGAACTGAAATTGACTTGAAATCAATTTGAAATGAATTCGAATTGAAATAGAAGGTAAATTCAAATTAAATTGAAACGAATTAGAATTTGAATTGAATTGAAACGAATTTGAATTCGAATTAAATAAAATTGAAATGAATTCGAATTGAATTGAAATCAAATCGATTTGAGATTGAAGATGAAGTTGAAATTGTTTTTGAAACGAATTTAGAACTATTTATAAAATTCTTTTTAAAAAGGAAATCGACGATATAATATATATATATATATATATATATATATATATAATGGCCTGAATAGAATGCGCCGCGCCACGGCAGTTCGTGAATTTCGACCATTGACTTCGAATTGATGTTGCGGGAGATCCGACCGTCGGATTCTCCTAAAACCAGAACCGTTGGGTTCGTATCGAAAAGAGTTTTCCAATGAATATTAGAAATATGAAATCTAACGGTTGGATTTAGAATTATGTCCAAATCAAATTTGGAAAAGGTCGCTGTAAGTGCAGTTCGATGGCCGTTGATGGAAATCGACTGTACGGGCCTTGACAAAATTATTAAAAATATCTATAATTTGTGTAAAATCATAAATGTGAATTGGAAAGAACTGGGATGTAAAATTCCACATTTGAAAGGATAAAAATATATTTTTGTCGAAATGAACTAGTTTTGAACTAGAAATAAAATCAATTTATTTTTGAAATAAATAAATTGAATTTGAAAGTAATTTTAAAAATAATCAATATTCCCAATACGTGGATTGGACTGGAGTTGAATCGAAATTATCTTCGGAATATTTTGATGTTGGATTTCGTGACTATACAGATATTGTTATGGGAATTTGAAAGATATATTTTATATCGTTATTTCCAATACGATATTTGTTGGTTTCAGAATTTGATATTGAATATAAGCCGGTATATTTTCTATTCAGAGCCTTGTAATTAATATCAAATGTGATTTGGGTTTATCGTGAATCGTGTTTTAGATGACATTGGTTATTTAACCCACTTAAAGGCAAGATGTTGATTTTTGAAAGGATTAAAACTAAGTGGAGTTCTAATGAATCTTTAATTAGAATGAAAAGTGAATTGATAATTTAAATTATCAAATTTGAAAGGTGATCGAGAATGGAGTACCACCAGTTTTGCTCCAATGCGATAGTTAAATCTTTAATTAGATTTGAACGTGAAATGGTAATTAATTTTACTGATAACACCGTGGTGTTAGATATGGGGTATTACCAGTTTTGCTCCATGGGGTGAATAGGTTGGGATTGGGAAATAAAATAAATAATTACTTCGGTGTGGTTCACTAATCCCGACTAGTTTGAAATGATATCCAAAGGAAGATTAAAGAATAAATTTGGAAGAATTTATCTTGGATAAAATTAATGGGAACATTTCCCTAAGAATGTGATTTTGTGAATAAAAGAATATTATGAATTTGAATGAGGCGTTTGTTGTGTTTGTGTAACATTTGTTTATTATATACGTGGGTTATTCAGAAAGGCCGGGTTATACCCATTCTGAATAACCGATTCGACGAGATGTCGAAGATGAAGACGGTGGTTGAAGACCGGAAGTCTTCACATCGTTTGGGTAATTACTGATGATTTTGATTAGGCTGTACACCCAAGATGAGGGAAACAGTTGGTGATCGTCCAGACGTACTTGGAGATGGATGGATATGCGAGGAAAGTGCCTCCGGTTTTATTTAGACCTAGAACGAACTTGTAAATGGATTATGTGTCTGACATTGGATTTTATTCTGTGTTGATTGATCTCTATTAAATATACATCTGTTTGGCGGCGGAGAATTTATTCTCTTGCTTAACGCCCTTCTCTGAGACGTATGAGCTCAGAGGTTGTATATCGACGGACATCAGTCGCATGGAGTGAATTGCCAGTGTGGCACGCGTAAGTGGCAATTGATCAGGGCTTCTGTTGAAAAGCAAAGTCTTGTGGTTGATGATCAAAGCACGGCCTGTGTGGCGTACCTTTGTGTATAGCGTGAATTTGCGAGCCTTACACCTCGGTATGAGTCAAAAACGGGAGACGGACCCAAGGAGTGCACGACGTTTCATTCTAGCTAGGGTGGTGTCAGTGACCTACCAGCCCTGACATTTATATACTTTTCACCTGTGTGGTTGTTGGAATGCGAGGCGCCTCAGATATAGGTCTGTAAGGACCGAGAAACGTGTGTTTAGGAATAACTAATCCTCAAAAGTAAGAGAGGACCGGTCTTGGAGGTTCCAAAGGATCAAAGTGGGGTCCTGGGACATTTGCTAGAGTGTCTCGAACGCGGAGAGGAGCTTGCCCCTTGCCTCGGCTCATGACGGAAATCCAATTTCCAACACGTGATATTGCGGTTTTAATTGTAGAACTAGTATGGCGACATGATAGATGGTACCCATGCCGCCTGTGATTGATATTTATGATTTGAAATTGTTTTGACACTATACACATATAATAGTATCAAATGATTTGTTTTTAAACGTATCAAACATTAGTTGGCTATTATAAGGGAAAACCCTATCCTCCGGCTTGCGTTGCATTGTGTGATGGGACCTGGGTCTTATAATAGCTTCATTTTTCCAAAGAGCATTGCGCTATTTTGTTATATGCCCTGGTATTCTTGGGAGGAAACCCGTTCCGTGTTATACGGCGTGGTCCCTTGAATTGCTCTCTTTTAAAGTAAAGTTTTAAATAACTGTTTTAGTTCTCACACCAGTCACATGACTGACCTGGAGTTTATTGTTTTAACCTAAACTCTGGGTGCCCCTATTTTCCACGGGCAGCTATAGTTTTGGTTTTGCAGATTTATAATTCACAGGGTCCTGATTTACAGCTGGAACGATGCTCGGAAAGCTCTGTATCCGTGTATCACTTTCAGTTGTGTTCTGTATATTTTTCCGCTGCTGTGTAATTTATTGTAATCTCTGATATTTGTTGAATGTAATTTATTCATTTATACTCTGTATATTCTTGTATGTGAAGGAATTGTTGTAATAACAATGAAATGTTCTCCCGTCTGCGTTCTGTTTTGTCTTGTCCTCAACGCAATCCGTGCTTTCCTTCACGGGGAAGTTCGGGTCGTGTCATGATGTAGTTGGATGACGAGACGAGATTTATAATTAATAAAATGGTTTGGCCTTGGAATCTAATCAACTTAAAATAAAAACAATAGAGTGTTTAAAGGGTGAAAAGTGGGAAACACAGAGCCTTTCATTTATACATAACCCATAACCCCTTTTATTATCTTATTTCCTTTATCAACTTAAAAACTTTTCAACCTAAAGAGCAATAATTGGCCGACCATTACCAATTCAGGGGAAGAGAAAACTTAAGGATAAGTCAAGGAAAATCAAGCGTAGGACTCAAGGTATAACAAACCTCTACCCTCACATCAAAAACTAAGGTGAATAATGACTACTTTATTTTGTATTCGGCTATTATCCATATCTGGATGATTTATGTTTTACATAATTATTTTATTATTGATTATGATGCTCTCGTGTTATTTGGATAGAATAATGATTGGATCTAATTATATATATTTTTTGCATGGATTTGTTTAGGTTTTAGATCAAAACCTATCGTTTAGCATCTCCAAATGATTTGTAATTTTTATATGTTATTTATGGCATGTTTTGGAGATGGGTTTGAGTTTCATAATTTTCTAAGCACTTAGAAATTTTGTGTGAATTTCCTAAGGAGAAATGTGTGTTAATTATTAAAATGAATTAATTAAATTAATTAAAGAGTGATGCTAAACCTGAAATTTTCATGTGAGAAAGAGAAAGTTATTCTCCAATTTATGGGAATTTTGGGATTTTCCCATGTTTTTATGATACGTTATCATTTCCTAAGTTGGGTAGACCTAGGATAATTAAGGCATTAATTAGGGTATTTAATGGATTTCTAACGTTTCAGAAACTTAAAATATAAAAAGTCCAAGTGGTTGATCAGCCTAACATTTTATTATCTAATCATGTTTTGATAAATATAGTGGAGTAGCTGAAAAATATTACTTTACATAGAAATAAATCAATTCTCATTTTACTGTTCGAGCCATCGACCATGTGGAAAAGTCCTTATCATCTAATGTGACCATTAATAAGCTCTTAATGCTTGGAACACCATGGAGTATTGTATGTGAAGCACTCAGGCTTATCTCTCTATCCTTATCAGCCTGGTCCTTATCACCCGCATCATTGCTTACGTTTTAAACTTAGCCTCTCCAAATGGACTTATCGCCTTCGTACATGGACGTGTCACCATTGCACTTAATCAATAAGACTATTTTACTAATTAAGTAATAGCATATCGCCTCTATGTTATAAAGAGCACAAGGGCTATCGCATCTGTACGTTGATGATTGTGTGGACAAGACTAATTTTCTAAACATTTTTTCTAAAGCATGAAGCTAACTACATCTATCCTTGATATATACGTAAACGTGTATATTTTATCCGCTTATTTATCTTGTTTTCCCTTTAAAATAATTGATATTATGTATTTATAGTTGTGTTTTCAGATTGTTGATAAAAAGCATAGTTTAAAGCATTTGCTGGATAAAGCATGAAGACTTTGCTTAAAAAGAGTGAAGTTTGAAATTACTAAAGCTTGAAGAATGGTTGCAAATAGAGTTCAGTTAGGTAGATTTGGCTCACTAAAGACTCATGTTGCGTTCACATTGGCTCATTTACAAGGCCTCTCACTCTATAGCTGCGTTCACACTGGCTTATGTGTTATTTGGGCTAAATCTTTAGTCCCACATTGTGTAATTAGCCAATAAGTCTTTGTCATATCAGCTATAAATACACTTGTATCTTGTTCATTTAGAATTAATTCAACATTGGGTTTTATTCTGTAACTTTCTTTTGTCAGAATAAAATTAGTCTTCTCCCTTTTCTCTTTAGTTTTTTATTTACATGTTATTTTCTTTTCTTCAAGTAGATTAGATTGCCCTTTATTTTATTTTTATTTTCCTTTTCTCTTGTTTTTTGTTTTATGTTGCAATTTACGTTCGTTGTTAGAATAATAAACATGAGAGGCTAATCCCTTTCAACTTATGGGTAATGAAGCTCTCTTGATTATGTAGTTGCAAGATAATTTATCTATTCATTCTCTCTTTTTGTGCTTCATGTCATGTTGATTAAGTAGAGGTTGAAATCAAAAATTTGATGGTCTATAGTTCTAATTAATAGTTCATAGGCCATGCTTAAAGTATATTTCAATTTCAACTTGTTCATTTTTCATTAGAACTAGTAAGTTGATTTAGTTGGTATGATATAGTTTGATAGTTTATGTCATGCTAGTGCTTATAATAATCATATAAACTAAATTCACAAATGACCAAAAAAGAAGAGAGATCGTAATTTCATAACTTGTTGTACTACATGATCTAGAAAGTGGATTTATTCCTAAGTTGCCATTTATTTCATAGTTTTTATTAATTTTAGTTTACTAGTTTAGTTGTAGTTAAATCATCACTCGAATTTGGTCTAATTTGATTGAATATAATTAAAATTATTTCTTTCTCCGTGGATCGACTCATACTCACTAACGTACTACAAGTGTATGTCGTGCGCTTGCGGTTTATTACACTTCGTGACGGGTTTCTAATCGATAGAATATCCGTCGTCGAACAAGTTGTTGGCGCCGTTGCCGGGGATAGAATTTAATTTTAGTTTTGTTCTTCGAATTAATTCTCTGGTTTGTTCATTAAAAAAAACGAAAAATAATTTGTGTGCATTTGTTTTTCATTTTGTGTGTGTTCATTTTCTTTTATGTTAGTTTTCCTTTTAAAAAAAAAGTTCTTTTGATTTGTGCATTTCTTCTCTCATTGCAATCATTTCTCTGTTTTCTTCCTTATATTTGCATTTTGCATTTTTGTTAAAAAAATTAAAGAAAAAAAATAAAAGCTTGCCTTTTGTTTTCAATTTCTTTCCTATATTCACTACAATTTCCTTTATTTCTTTCTCTTTCTCTCATTTATTTCTTTCCTTCCCTTTCTCTCTCTTATTTCTTTCCTTTTTTTCTTACAAAAAAAAATAGTTTTTTTATTGCTTTCCTTTTCCTCCCTCTTTAATTTGCTTTTCCTTCTTTGCCTTACATTCCCTGATTGCCTTTCTTTCTTACTTTCCAGCAATTAATTAGAATTATTGCTTTCCAATTCTTCATTTCTTTCCCAAATTCTCTAATTTCTATATATCCAAACAAACAAAAAACTTGTCATTTTTCTGTCAATTTCTTTTCCATATACATTTTGTATTTCTTTTTATTTTTCTTTCCAATCTTTCTGCAAATTTTTTTTTCTTTTTGTTTTCTTGCCTTGCAATTTCTTTTTCATTCAATCTGTTCAATTTCTTTCTCTCTATATAAGCAACAAAAACCATCCCATAACTTCTCTGCCTTATTTCTAATCCAAATTTCTGCCTCCTACCATCTTTCCCTCATCTACATCTTCTCTCATCTTTAAAAGCCAAGACATCAACATCCATCTTCTCTTCACCACTCCCCTACAATACATCCTTCACGACGCAAACCATCTTCACACAAACAAACTTCCAGCCCCAACTAAACATCCCCTTCCAAATCACATACCAATTCTCTTCCACCATCTTCTGACTCTCTCCTTCTATTTCAGACCATACCATACTCAAACAGCACAAATGCCTTAATATTGCCACCTTCACAACTACAAGGTTCTGCTGCTCAACAGATCCTCATCATCAAACCACTAGTCGATTCCCTAACCCTTTAGCACCATACCTACCACAGTCCCCCTCAAACCACATCGACAATCAACAAAAATCCAACATCCGATCCACCAGCAAACACACCAACCAGCGAAGCAGATTACATCAGCCACTCCATAACCATCTCGTTCCAACCCGTTTCCACCGCACTGCATCAATTCAGCAATATCAAGACCCGATTCACAAATAAGAAACATATTTTTGCGAATTGCTTCTGGATGGGAAGCGTGAATTTAGTTTTTACTGCTTCTTCTATTTTTGATGTGGATTCTTTATAAAGTGGATTTTGAATAATTATTGAGAAAGGGGATTCATTTTGTTTGGGTAACCTTTTGTCTTAGTAGTTGTATTGCATTGTTGGAGTATCTCATTTGCTTGTTAACATTTAGTGGTTCCATATGATTCTCCCGTGGGTCTGTTATCAAATTTATTATAAGTTAAGGCTAGCATATTTTCCTTTATTCATTTCATTTTTTTAGCTTTAACTTTATTTCTAAAAAAAAATTGTTTTGCTTTGGTGTTTATTTTGATAGGTCTTCTTTGTTTCAATTTCACTCGTTTGAAAAAAAACAATCGATTTCTTTGACAGTTTCTTAAGGAAAAAAATATCATTTCATTTCCTTTTTGTTGTTATTTTTATTTTTTATTTTCACTCATCTTGTTTTCATTTTGTTTTATTTTTAGTTTCATTTTCTTTCTTTAAAAAAATCAAGAGAAGTCAAATTCACTCAAGATCAAAAGAGGCAGAATTCAATCAACAAACAAGGACTTCAGAGGTCAAGCAAGTTGCAATTAGAAAATTTTGAATTGTTGGAGCGGTTACACACCAAGTGGGATGTGAACGCGCTAGCGCTACTTAATTGCACTGGATGGACTGTCGATCCAGGTAAGAATTTTCTAAACTATACAGGGACAGCTGTTGTTTAATATATATATATATATATATATATATTGCTTGTAAAGATTTTGTGCAGGTGTCGCGGCTTGCTTGTAAGAAAAAATTATTTCTGCAATTTACTGTTTTGTGACTGTTCGTTCTGTGATTGATTAAAATATTCCAGAAAATTGCATTAATCTTAGTTTTGTTTTTATTTTCCAAGGACTTCATTATATTTTGACAAATTGGTTTATTTCTAATGGAATATTTCTCGATGTCTAGACTTGCAGAGTAATAACCGTTTATAAATATTACGGTGATTCATAAATATTATATTGGTTGCTCCTCTGAAGGCACTTAAACCTTCGGTTGCATTGCTAGGGTGATTCCTGGTGCACTGATAACTCCTGTCCATTAACTAGCTCAGAAATCTTTTGTTGAAATTAATCTAACCATCGTTATATAATTTTAGAAAATTTGTAAATAAGTAATTTTCGTTCATATAGTTGCATTAGGTTTATGCATATAAAAAAATACAAAAATCCAAAATCTAAAAAAACAATTTTCTTTTGTGAATATTTCTTTTTCTTATATTAAAAAAAAGCCTTCTACACCCAATTAATTGAATACCTTATAGAGATAAAATGATGGACAATCTTTGTATCAAGGCATAATCAATATCGTCACTATCATCAATATGGATCTCGTCACTATCATCAATATCGATATAATCAATAAGATACTCTTTAGGCTTGTCATCCAGGAACTTGTTCGGAAATACTGTAATGAAAGAACAAAGGAGTTTGCCGCTAGGTTTTTGACCAAATAGGATCGTCCAGTTCCTATAGAACCCATCACTAAAATACCCATAGAAGGGGATAGGGCTATGCAAAGCGAAAAGGGTTTTCCATAATATGGGAAATGAAAACTATTAGCCTCACACGAGGTTTGTGAATAAGTGATTGTCTGATAATGAGCAAGGAATATCAGTCTTTCTGCTAAAAAGAATCTATTGAACTCATAATGTCCCAATTTCCTTATCCTCGTGAATTTTATGATAGTTGTGAAAATCAATATAATCGATATAATTTTACACCAAATTAATATGGATATTTTAATAACAACTATCGTAAAAGCAATTTGGATTTTGCACCATCAACTTTTTAAAATTTTCAAAATAATTTGGATTTTCCACCATAAAATTTTCAAACTAACGATCAACCCTTGAAACAAAAATTGAATCTTTACTTGAAATGAGCACACAAAAAAAATCAAAGAATAAATGAACGGTGTAATTCATATTTGTGCAACAATTCAAGTCAAAGTTTTCAAAATAATCAAAATTCAAGTTCAAATTCAAATGATTTTGATTATAACCCTTGTCAATCCAATTTCGAACTCCAAAATGAATTGCATATTCAAAATGGAAATGTGAAAAACTTTTCAAATGGTTTTGGCAATGGGAATAATTTCAATTATGGTGTAACTGAAAATTTTTGTTCTCAGCAATTTCAAATTGAAAATTCTCATGTACATAATTATAAATTTGATTTTGTCGATCAAATGAATGAAATTCACGATAATCACATGAATTTGTTGTTTCAAGACTAATTGAATTTTTGTGAAAAACAAAATAATCAAAACTGAACGTGTGACGATTCGAATGATAATCCATCTTTTACCACGATCGACAATCTTCAACTAACAACTTTTGAAGATGACGAAAATCTTAGTGAAGTTGCTGAAAGCTCTGTGCTTGATTTGAATTTAAATTTTCTTGAAAACGATGACGTTAATATTCAATTTGATCTTCCTTTCCCAGATTCCGAAAATTTTGAAAATTTAGCAACTTTAGATTGTCAACCTGACAAAAATGATGAAGTTGTTAACAACTGTTTAAATGAGAACGACTTTGATGAGCAAAAAATTCTTAAACTGATTGACGATAATTTTGTTGGGTATGAAATTGAAATGAAACATTTGAAAATTTTGAAATTCTTGAGGTTGAAAACAATGAAATTACTGAATGTGATCTTAAAAATAATGACGATTTTTCTAAAATTGTTGAAACTCCGTGCGACTTGATCATTTCAACTGAACCTCAGTGTGATCACTTGTTTTTCAATAATAAATTTCTGTAGTATAGAACTCTTTCTGGAATAACACTGTTTTTGAGAAAACACGATTTCGAAATTTACTTAAAATTCATTTGTTTGGTTTTAACTTTTGGTTTATGAATGAACCTTTAGTCAACAAAATTTCGGATATCAAAGAAAAATGAACAATGTTTCTCAAAACAAGTGTAGGGGTGAGAACGATGCACACGTCTCTCAATTAATTCATCATTTAAACAAATCAAATTTTGTTTTTGAAACTTTTACTGAAACTTTTATTGAACAAATCAAACTTTGTTTCAGGATCAATTGTAAGCTCAAAATTTTAAGATTAGCAACTCAAATTTAAAAAAAATAAAATTTGTTTTTCCAAATCTAACATGTAATATACGATCCTTCATAATTTGGTCTTTTGTGCTTAAGTCGTGTCTCATAATCTTAATGAGGCCGATCTATTGGTCCATCGTGGATCGGTTCATCTATTCGATGACTGCATATTTTCTGCACGCACATTTGGTAAGTCGCACTAACCCTCTTTTGTACATATGTAAATATTTCTCTTCTGTTCACTCACTCATTGTGTCATACATTGACTGTGGGGACACAATCGAAATCAAATGTGGAGAGAGTCTCATTTTTATTTTGTTTTGCATAGTTTAAGTTTACATTTATTTCTTTCTCTTTTTGCATTTTTTCCCTTTTTCTTAAAAAAAATTGAGTTTCGCTCTTCTATTTACTTTTAAATAAGACATGATGGAGTTAGCATATAATTTTGGTTGTTTGATTAAAATGTTTGGAAATTTACTTTTATTAGCTGATAACGAAAGGGAAGTTCGAATTATGAGCAAATTTGATGTAACTGGTATATAGGGAGATTCGTAGGTGATGAATATGAAATGTTTTCTGAATTGTAATCCGATTAAATGAATGGTTGATTTAGACTACTTGCGATAACATTTTAAATAATTTAAGTGAAGTTGTGCTAAGATATTCTCACTTAACTCTCTCTCTCTCTTATATTGAGAATATATATGTATAATAATCCAAGGGTATCCAACATTGCTAGTACATCTAGTGTTGGTGTGCAAACCCGCCAAGCTCTTTCCGACATCTTGTTAACAAAGTCAGCGTCCGTATACCTTGGTCTCATTTTATGAGTTGGACACCTTAGGATTACCGACCCTCACGTAAGTCGTAATGCAGTGTAGGGGTGGTATACCAAGGGATTTGTAAATAATAATTATAATGTGAATATTTTGGTAATAAATAGAGAGTTAGCACTTCAAATCCAAGCACACTCTTCACTTATTCGACCTAACTTGTTAACAAAAAGGAAGTTGAGATGTCCTTTTATGATTGTTGATATCGATTATAGAATTTATTACATATTTGCAATATGTTTCTACCAAAACAACTGGCCAAGCTGGAGGAGTTTGTGACGATAACATAACTTTTGTTTGAAGTTTTGGTTGGTGACGGACTCAAATTTCATAGTGAAGACCGAGATTTGTGTTAACTCATTCGTGTAATATTTAAAAGTAAATTGTGCATTTGTAAATATTCCTTTAAAAACATGTATTCATATTGTAAATATTTTGGAATTTTGCATTTTGTACATACCTTTTTGCTTTTGGATTCTGTGGGTAGTATCCGCTGAAAACCCTAATGAGACAACACTCGTCCTACTAGGGACACCCAGAGGTTTAACGACTTGTTGCATACGCTAAATGCAATCGTGCTTCCTACGAAAACGTGACATATCTTAGTTTAGTTTATTCGAGGACGAATAAAAAGATTAGTGTGGGGGTATTTGATATACACGTAAATGTGTATATTTTATCCACTTATTTATCTTGCTTTCCCTTTAAAATAATTGATATTGTGTATTTATAGTTGTGTTTTCAGATTGTTGATAAAAAGCATGGTTTAAAGCATTTGATGCATTAAACATGAAGAATTTGCTTAAAAAGAGTAAAGTTTGAAATTACTAAAGCTTGAAGAGTTTAAAGCTTGAAGAACGGTTGCAAATAGAGTTCGGTTAGGTATATTTGGCTCACTGAAGACTCATGCTGCGTTCACATTGACTCATTTGCAAGGTCTCTCACTCTAAAGTTGCATTCACATTGGCTAATTTGCAAGGCCTCTCACTCTACAGCTGCATTCACACTGTCTTATGTGTTATTTGGGCTAAATCTTTAGTCCACATTGTGTAATTAGTCAATTAGTCTTTGTCATATAAGCTATAAATACACTCGTATCCTGTTCATTTAGAATTCATTTAACATTGGGTTTTATTCTGTAACTTTCTTCTATCGGAATAAAATTAGTCTTCTCCCTTTTCTCTTTAGTTTTTTATTTATATGTTATTTTCTTTTCTGCAAGTAGATTAGATTGCCCTTTATTTTATTTTTATTTTCCTTTTCTCTTGTTTTTTGTTCTATGTTGCAATTTACGTTCATTGTTAGAATAATAAACATGAGAGGCTAATCCCTTTCAACTTATGGGTAATGAAGCTCTCTTGATTATGTAGTCGTAAGATAATTTATATATTCATTCTCTCTTTTTGTGCTTTATGTCATGTTGATTAAGTAGTGGTTGAAATCAAAATTTTGATGGTCTATAGTTCTAATTAATAGTTCATAGGTCATGCTTAAAGTATATTTCAATTTCAAATTGTTCATTTTTCATTTGAACTAGTAAGATGATTTGGTGGGTATGATATAGTTTGATAGTTTATGTCGTGCTAGTTAATAGCATGAATAAGCTATACTTATAATAATCATATCAACTAAATTCACAAGTGACCAAAAAAAGAAGAGAGATCGTATTTCCATAACTTGTTGTACTACATGATCTAGAAAGTGGATTTATTCCTAAGTTGCCATTTATTTCATAGTTTTTATTAATTTTAGTTTACTAGTTTAGTTGTAGTTAAATCATCACACGAATTTGATCTAATTTGATTGAATATAGTTAAAATTATTTCTTTCTCCGTGAATCGACTCATACTCGCCAACGTACTATAAGTGTACGCTGTGCGCTTGTGGTTTATTACACTTCGCGACGGGTTTCTAATCGATAGAGTATCCATTGTCGAACAATCCTTGTCGTCAATTATGATTTCGGTAATGCTTAATTCCAAAATCATTTCACGGTAATTGAGGCTTACCGTCTTTATCCTTGTCATCATAATTGTCATCAATAAGACCTATTCTAACTTGTTTCCAGCATATTTTCCAAAATACTTGGGGTTTATCGCCTCAATCCTAGCTATAATAGTTGTGGTGGATAAGTTTAGTTTTCAAACTTATTTTTATGAAAATCATTGAGGATTATTGCTTATAGATTCTTAGCATCATCATTTATGTCCATAAACCTTGTTTCAAACTGTTTTCTAGATTACTTTAAGATTAACACCTTTATTATTTGTAATATTGGTTATGGTCAACAAGTTACTTTTTAAACTAGCATTAAAATTGTTTTTGAACCATCGTCCATATAGCTTGTCGATGTCGAATGTGTTGATAAAGCGCAATTTCTGAATTATTTTCAAAAGAACATGAGGCTATCGCCACTGTAGATTGTTTTCATCAATCATGTAGACATGTCCATTTTGACTTATTTTAATCCTTGTAGGTAATCAACCCATGTACATAGTAGATAGGTCTTTTCTTGTCATTTTAGTAAATTATAATTTCTTAAACAGCTTAGATAATGATTCGATGGAGATTAGGTCAACAAGGGTTGGCGCACCCGTTGATTTTTGTTTTGCTGTTGGTAGGGAACCACTTTTATCACTTATATGCTTTATTGAATCAGATGATAAGCATAACATCTATCCCTTGAAATTTGTAGATAACCAATGATTGTTTGTGATATTATTGTGGTTAGTAGTATTATCTATTATTACATGTATTTCTTATACATAGTTACATATAGTGGAACACCACTAGGTATTAAATATTCATGTATGGATTAGAAGTATCAAGATTTGAACATTCTTGAGGGGCAAGGTTAATTATGAATTGTTGTATCCATATTCGTTCTATGGATAAACCTATGGTATGTGTGTAGCAGATAGTCCATATTATTTATATTTAGAAGGTACATGGTCATCCTATATAAATACTTAAACACTAAAGGGATGTGTAATAACCTGCCTTTTTAGGATAGTTCAAGCTGATTTAAATCACACTTGTCTAACTCAACCATTTAAAAGTGATGAATTATTAATGTGGTTTAATACAAGAAAGGAAATTAGGAAGAGAAGGAACAAAAACAATACACATAATCCTGAAGTGAAATTATAAAATATGATAACAACATGAATAGTTCATGAAGATGTTTAATAATATACATTTGATTTCAGTTTACAATAATTAGAGTTATACATTTAACAAAACATACCTATAATGCAGCAGAGAAATCTTTAAACATCAATTTCTTCTTTAAGTGACTAATGTCTTTGATACTTGAAAATAACCTAAGCAGACCTGAGCATAATAAGATAAACACATCTAGGTCAAGACTATATATTTTTATGTGAGTAAATTTAAATCAAGAAATAAAAATGTGGTAACTAAAAATCATTACAGTATAAAATCTAGGGACTGTTTGGTTAAATTCCCTATTAAGTTCCAAAATAGCCAAAACATTTGTGAAGACCGCCTCGTACCAACTGACAACCAACGAGTCGCACTGTGATGGTGTCCGATTAATATAAGGTGATCATCAAGGCTGAAATAAGAAAAACCAAAAAAAAAACTGTCATATACTCACAGCGCATGGGATAAAATATAATAATAACATAAGACATGATATAAAACAGGTAAGACGGTGTAAACCGAATGAATCAAGTTATCAGATTCAAAGATCCATATCACAGCATAAGTACCAAATGGACAAAAACAGGTACATCTCTAAGATATTGCTGCTAAACAACATACTATTAATGCCCAAAGTAATAATCAACAAAGATAAATAGGGATAAGAGTATATATAATACATGGAAGCCTCCTCCTCATCTCGGGTCAGCTACTCGAACACACCAACTTGTCTCTTGTCTACTCATTAAAGAGAACCCTAGAGTAATAAGAAGCAAAGCATAAAACCCCAATTTAGAAAAATTCTGGTGTGAATAATAGTATCTCAATCACTATATAGGGAAATATAATAGGGATGAAGAATTATACCTGATCTGGTCCTGCATCCATAGATTTAGCACATACAACCATGTAACCTACAATATGGTAATCACAATACCGAATGTAAATGGAAGTGTGTGACATAATGATAACAACCATAAATTCACAACATCCATCCTCACATTCACTCAGTGTGCCGAGTATACGACGTCCATTACTTTTGGTCAATAAATATCTCGGCAAACCGGTAGTTCCTACTGCAACAGACTCTACCACATATCGTTATGTCCCACTGTAATGGGATATAGCCAATAACCCTACCCAGTCCATACTCACTACACTATAAATGTAATTTAGCTACGACTAATAGTCGTTTCTAGCGATGTTTAATATAGCACTTATCTATAGCTGAAAATGGCATCTTTAATGATTAGATATGATTTTAAACCATGGCTAATTTTCTCAACAGATATGACATATGGTCATATCTAACTGATTCGTTTGATACGGTTCAGAGCCGTAACCAATTGCTCTACTTCCCATACATATATAATCACTTTGAGACATATTAAACGATAATACTATAATGTATGATCAAAAGCAATAAAAATTCTTATTTAACACATGATCAAGGACAATAAAATATCTTATTTAACACATGATCAAGATCAATAATACATATTATTTAAGCACATATTATAAGAAGGCAAATGGTTTTCCCATACTAGATTTATATACCTATAATAATACATGTATTTAAATTAACTTGTAGCTGTGCAAGTTAGTGAACAAGGCTGAAATAATGAAGTGCACACAAATACCTTTTAGTAACCCATGACTTCCACAACAAGTAGATTAGGTTGTGTTTGTTCTGCTGGCTCACAAATAACCTCCTTTGGATCGCCATCAGTTATCAAAGTGTCTGCTTGCATCTGCCAGTATCAACCAAAACATCAATATACCATCAATTTCCCATACTACTCATGATATTTGGGTTACAAACAGGTCGAAAAAATGAAGTACACACAAAAATGCAGCTGTACAAGTCAGTGAACAAGTCTGAAAAAATGAAATGCACACAAACATGTAAGCTTCAGCCAGTCTGCACATTATTCATGGCATGGCAAAGCAGACAGTTCTTGTCCAAGTACAAAAAATGGACAGCAAGACAAAACAATGGTCACAGGGAAAAAATGTATGCACAACATCATGTAAATAACCATGTTTCAAGTCCAAATCTGGGTTCATGATTATCATATAAGTACCAAGTGGTACCAAGTGTTATTAAGTGTGTCATAGTTTGGGTTCATAGTAAATAAGGTGATCACCAGTTATCAAATGTAACGTAAAGCAGAAATTCATATAAAGTGTCTAACATACCTGAAGTAGTGGTGCTTCCTTTTCAAGCTTGGGGTAAGACTTAATTGTGGTTCCTGTATAGTTATCCAACAATAATAGTAATATTGTCGGAAGTTGGCGGGATTAGAGTAATCAAAAGAGCCCCCTTTTGACTAGTCTTATCTCACCAACTCGGATGACGTATTGTTGCAATTAGCTCCATCGAAACCACAAGCATAAGTAATAATTTCCAAAAGATCAAAATTTCCAAAGGTGTTGTTGGTTGCACAAGTAATAACTTATGTAATGAACCAGACCTTTGGAAATTTTGATCTTTTGGAAATTATTATGTATATCTTATCCCTGCATGAGAGCACAAGTAGAAATCATAGTTCCTTGGATGGAAGACTTTGTTATCTACCATAGTACCTATTTATAAGACACAAGTTATACAATTTAACCAGACATTATCAGGAGATAAATTTAAGTTATACCTCTATGATTAAACAAGTTACACTTATGTGGTATATAACAACTCTACATTAATCACCTGATTGAACTAGGACTCGCTTAGCCTATCCTAATATGGTCTCGGTTAAGGGCTCGGTCATCCCCGCTTGAGAGTACAAGTAAAAATCATAGTTCCTAGGATGACAGACTTTGTTATCTACCACAGTACCTATTTATAAGACACAATATAATTTGATCATACATTATTAGGAGATAAATTCAAGTTATACCTCTATGATCAAACAAGTTATACTTGTGTGGTACATAACAACACTAGCTTCATCATTTGATTGAACTGGGACATGATCGGTTATGAGTTCAATGTTGTAATTTCAGATACTATGAGCTCGATGCAGATAAATTTCATTTATCAAATAGTATTGAAACCTATCAGTCATGTAAAGACACTGCCTCCAGGTCACAAGATGATACATGCAACTAAACACCCACTACACACCCAAAAACTAGCTCACAAGATGACACATGCAACTAAACACTCACTTATGTTCAAGCATCATTGATTCCAATATGCCAAATGTAACGACCCAAGAGTTTTCAACCCTGAAAATCAACAAAACACACTATGTTGACTATTCAAGTACCGAAAATACCGAACCATTAATAGAAAGAAGTTAGAGGGTGAGAAATAGAAAGAAAGAAAGTTGGATTAGAAGAAGAAGAAGACCACAACAAAATCAGAGTAAATACGATCTCACAGCGGAACGAATAAAATATATTATATTACATAACTTGAAATACAAACTTATAACGGTATGTACATACCATTACCAGAGTACAACACATCACAGCGGAAATAAATTTTATATGTAACTAGTGTTGAAGCCTCTTACTCCAAGCTCTTCCAAGTATCTGTAAAATCCCGACTACTTGACTACTTGTACAAATTTGGACACCCAAGAGTTTAGGGTAAAACAAAACAAAATAAACTCGGGGTCATTCATGGGACTGGTGTGAGTAAACTCCAATCATTTGGTTTAACTTTCAAAATCCTTTTTAAAAGAAAAGATAATCATAAGAACGATCCACACATAAACACAGATGGTTTTTTATCTTTCGATAACCCAAAATATTCCTAAATCAATACTTTTTTGATATTATAATATTGTCTAATACAAGTAAATAACAATCTAGCAGAACGCTTGCATCTCACGCTATACATATATAATATACAATCAAAAACCACGGGCTCTTATTAGGGAATCGATTTCTAACTCTGACAAGGTATGGAACCACCTTCCTATTAGTGTACTCTAGAGGAGATACACTGAAGTTCAACAAGAACATCTTGTAACTCAGCCACACATGACCGACCATTCATTTCGCTTGAATGAGCACTACCAAATTGGCATTTCTGGTGTAGTGAGTAAGAACGAATTCCTCTATCACCAACAGAAGTATGTTTTTAGAAATCAATGTACGCGATCCTTTGGAATACTTTTACAGACATCCGTCCATACGATTTGTTAGGAGATTGGACAAACTGAAGGAACCCTCCTACTACATACCAGGAACCGCCTTATAGATCAATAGCGAGTAGTCCTTACAATCCGTAGATTCCAATCATGAGAGGATTACCATCAAATATCTCTGGGAGCTCACCATAGAATTTCAACAAGTAGCCCTTCCGCTCATGAAGATCAACAGTCTTCAATTGCTCCATCTTCAATCATCATCTTTCACGTATTTGCTGGTTCGGAATGGTTTTCGAATATGAATTCGATCCCGGTCTTTCCGTACCAACAATCGTATAGGCCAGCTTTGATAGTCAGTTATTTAACTATCAAATAAACAACCATTCATTCATAAAAATAAAATAAATTTACTGATTCAGTACCCATCATCATTTAGACTCTTTAATTAACTAGTCGTTAATGAAACGTTAAAACTTCTAATTCGGAAAACATTTCCCTTTTCTTATTTAATATAAGAATATTCAATTATCATTACACTTCTACTTCATTAGACCCTCACTGTAAATTGGTAAGTGAATAAATCTCTAAGTATACAACCCCAAAAGCTGAAACCAACACCAATTGACACCTCGAAAGTTACTCAACTCAACCAACGTACAGTATGTTCCAATTTCTTAGAAAAACACATCATAATCCCTTTTTACCAATTTCAAAATGATTATATTCCTTTAAAATATCACGAATCATTTCCAAATTCATTTAAAATATCATTTTATAAAAATTAACTAAAATAATTCAACTTAACCTCTATAATTAAATATTACAAATTCCATTTCAAAAACCCTTCACTTTCCATTTTCAAAATCATTAACTTTTCATTTACAAAATTCTTAACCATTCGTTCATAAATCCCTTAACCCTTCATTTATAAATATCTTCAAATTGCAAATATTCTTTACTTCGCTTATCTTTTAAACCATTTGCTAATATTAAAGTTTAATTCGATAAATTCCTTTATTATTCAAACCCCGTTTCACAACATTTCCTTATATAACTCGGTTTATATGTATTTCCATTCATAACTCATTCGATACATATTTCCATTTACAACTCCCGTTCGGCAACTCTTGCCTTAAAATCCCATTTATTTGACATTTATCTCAATTTCAATTATACATCAATATTCATATTCTATTTTCAATTCCACTATTTCGCTAATCTTATTCACGAAAAACCTATTTAATCACATTTCATATATTTATAACCAATGTTTGAAAAAATATTCAATTGTAATTAAAATCACCTTTCATTCCTTTTATATTAATTCCCGTACACTTCCGAATTCATTAGTTTGCTTCAACATTTTAAAATCTTTTAAAATGCCATTTATGCTGCTTAAACGCTTCTTTGAAATCACTTTTACATTCCAATCAAGTTTATACCGCTTAATCTTTTATTTATTCATATCTTGGAATTCCCATCAACTTATAATTTAAATAGATATAAAAACGTAAATAAAACTTTGACGTTTATTTTTAAAATAAACATCATATTTCAAATCCATATATAAATATGCCTTTGAAAACATTCATAATATATTTAACATCGATTCAAAAATATTTTATTTTATCAACAGTATTAAAGAGGCAAATATCTACTATAGTACCAAGCCCGTGAAATATTAACCAATTTCGCATCAAATAAATCACATCACATTGATAAATGTTATCAATATTAGCGAGGAATTTAGTCGGATTCCTCCAACCTGTCAATCCCTGCACCAAAATTTCATATTTCAACGTATATTATAATAGAATAAAATTTAACAACTGCAGGTGAGGAATCCAGTAGGATCCCTCCAACCGATTTTTTCCTACATTCAAATAGGTTGTCTCAAATAAAATCATTCGATAAAAATTATTAAATTTTAACTAATAATTTCTATAACGGTAAATCATAACTATTTAACATCAACCAATTTATTTAACAAAACAATTCAAACAATTAAATTAAACACGTTTATGTTATATACGTGGCCAATAAGGTAAGTTACCTCAGTTGGTTCCAATCGTTGGAATAACAATTTGGTGTTTCACTGAAATTAAACAACGTTTAATCTAATCGGTTCAAGCAATATATAAATATATATTCAATGAAAAATCAACCATTAGCAATCATAGCACACAATTATAAAACCCGACTTACATAAAATAAAATTGGGAAGAACTGAGTGAGTTTTACTCACCTGGATTTCATTTCGTTGTTTAAACAGCTCATTTCAGTTAAATTAAACAAGAGTTTAATTTAACTAAAAAATCCAGTTAATTCCAAATGTGTCCAATTCTGTTTTATGACGTAGTGCTTGTCCATGCGAGTTCAATGCACCTTGAATTTTCTGATTCTGATAACATGTGATCATGTTATAAACATTTAAAGCTAATATAATTAAATTAATTATTAATTCTCTAATTATGGTTTAATTTTAACTAATTACATTCGAATAAATTCGGGCCGATTAAGTTCCTCTTCTTCACGTTTGCTCAGGCTTCAGACATCTCTAACAAGCCTGTAAAATTTCATGATTTAGTTGATATAATTTAATAAATATAATTAAATCTCTAATCATCTATTAAATAACTAATTACGTGTTAATAAATATTGGTCGTTTATATTACTTCTTCCGGTAACCCTTCTTTGCTTCAGTACTCACGAAGCCCCACATGCTGCCATCGACAATGATCTGCCGCGCTTTCTTCTGACGGCCTGACGTAGATCAGACATCGCCGATCTCTGAGCCTCCTCGCCATCGACTTGTGCCTCCACCCTCGTAAAACTCGACTACCCCATTTGCCTAAATTTGGCCAACAATCGCCACTGTTTCTCGAGTCAATTCCGGTCATCTCAGGGCCTTAGACGCGATCGCCACCATCCAGTATCGAGATCTCGATGAGCTCGTGAAAATTGTAGTTGAAGGTTTTTAGTATAGGTCCATGGATTTTGCAGAAAAACAGGAAGAAAGATTAAAGGATTTTTAGCCGTGAATTTTAAGCACCGACACTGGCGGCGCCCAGTTGCGCCGCCACTACCCTCGTCCATGGTAAGTACATCTTGTGCCGCACACTCTCTCGCTACAGGCAAACTTTTTTGTGTTTTTTGGCTTGTGGATGTTAATATTTTGCTTGATCAAGCGAGGAGTTGTGTTAGTGGTGTTAGTTTGTGGTGTTTAGTAGTAAATTTTGCTTGTTGGTTTATTAGCATAATATGTAATTAGTCGCGCTATGCGCTAAAACTTCCAGCATGCATTTTGCATGCATTATTAGTACTATTGCTATCGGTCAGGCTTGTTGGCCGAATATGTTATTTCTAGTATTATCTAATCGAGTGTGTACAGCCGCTCTATACAACCATTATGCTCAAAAAAAAAAAAAAAAAAAAAAAAAAAAATCCAACTGATACTCTCTCTTTCTTGGAATTGTTTTCTCCAATGTTATCAACGGCTCAAATTCTGATGTCTAAAATTTCTCCAAATATCCATTCCATTTCAAATCTACTACATAACTACAATTAATAATTTACTTCTACTACTTTATTCTTCGATAGATTTAAAAGAGATTAATATAAAAATACAACAAATTTTAAATCAATCATTTTATTGTCGATTAATTTAAAAATACAATAATTTTTCTCTTTCAAATTGACTAATAGGGAGGTTTGTCTACTATCTTTGGATCAAAACCAATTTATAAAAGCCCAAAGAATACTCTGCTTTTTCAAAATTGCTTTCTTCAGTATTTTCAACGGTTCAAAATCTAATGTGAGATTTTTTGAAAGTATCCATTTATTTCAAATCTACTTCAGATCTACAGTAAATATTTTATATCAACTGCAATATCATGTGATAGATTTAAATAGTAATTTAAAAATGGAAAAAATAATTAATAATTCAACAAATTTTCAGATCAATCTTGCTATTGTCGATTAATTTGAAAATGTAACAATTTTTTTCTTTTAAATCATATAGTCAAACGCTTGGGTTTCCCATGTAATAATTCCAACAGAGATTCGATGCTATAACATAAATGTAGAGGTTTGCGACTCTCCGCTAACCTGTGCACAGAACTGATCCATCTAAGTTGGTTGCCTTAGGCCGGTCAGCGGAGAAAGGAAGAGAATGCTGGAAGGAAAAAAAAAATGCTCCTCAAGTTGATGGTATCGGGAATTAAACATTCTTCTTCTTCCTCAAGTTGCCTCTTACCAAGATATATGGTTGCCCAATTCGATGGTATATGGAGGTTATTCGTTCTTCTTCTACGACAGGGTGTTTGTTATTTTGGAGTTGTAGTAAATCTTGGTTTCTAAAAAACAGTATACATTGTTTTCGGTGAAGTAGTCATCCTAGTTAGGAGAAAACGTCTACCATAATATGTAGCTGTTTTATTTTTCTAAGCACAGCCTTCAGACTGTAATCTTCTTACAGGGAAGACATTCTAATAACTTCGGATTCCTTTCAATTAACTTGTAATACAATATTCGAAATGTTTCAATGTTGCTTATGCTTACAGCTCTCATCGAGTACATTCATTACTGAAAGTCTCATCCTCCACATTCGAGACAGCCAAAGAGAGAGAATCCATAAAAACTAAACATATTTTCATGCAAATGAAAACATCATAACCAACTGAGGGCACTTAAATCATGTTAATTAAACATCACATGTAATTTTCAACAACACAAATACAAACTCAACAAAAATCACAATAACAACAAAAAACAAAGACAGAAACTCATCAATCAAAGGATTTAGCAGAAGAGAAATCCAGCAGCGAGCGCTACAAAAGAAGCAACAGCAGCAGCAGGTGCCGAAACGACAGCGCCAGAAGTTGGGCTTGGAGCAGGAGCATCGACCGCAGCTGCCCTTTCGACGAAGGAGGATGCCACCACAATGGAAAGAACGACGATGGTGAAGAGTCTCATGTTCTTGGAAGCCTCCATTTTCTTTTTTCTGAGTGGTTTTGTTTTAGATATTTGTTTCAGATATGTGTAGAGGGAGGGAGATGTGGATTGCGATGAAGATTTGGAGAGATGAAGGGGGGGCGTATATATAGTGGGGAAAGGGAGTAGATACGGGCAGGCTGACCGGGGTGACCGGAGAGGAACACAAGGCTGTCCTCTTGTTTTTTCATTGGTGTCTTCCTCGTTGAGGAGCACCACATGCTCCGCCGGCCATTCTTTCTTTTCTTAGCTGGATTGTGGGGTCTCCCTTCTGCCTGTCTTTTTTCGGCTCTTCGACTTTGTGGTGTGCTTGATTTTTTTAACCTTTTTAGTTTTTATTAAGATGCCTTTATAGCTTTATTTTTCCCCAAGAGAAGTATTTAATATAGAAAAAGTTGAAGAAAGCCTTTATAGCTTTAGTTAATTCCATGTTCTCTCTTGTAACAAACACTTAAAACCAAGAACCAGATTAATAAGGATTATAAGTACCACTTCAAAGCTTGTCTTTTTACTTGCTTAGCTATTTACTACATTATTATAATCTCCTCATTTTTTACAATATTAGCTATAATGTTTATGAATAGTTAGACCAATGTTGTTATAAACTCCTTGTCTAGTTTGACGTTACCAAATATATTTTCACCGCTTACCTCTTTGAAAAGCTTAAATCAAAGTCAATCTTGAAGCCTCCTATTGATAGTAATTACACATATTCATACATTGATCTATGCATTTTTCAGCTTCATCCATTATGCTTTTATTAAACTTTGAAAGCTTATAACATTTAAAAATGGTTGCATGCGAGTGCCTTTCGTAGCGTCTACTGTTTATTCCTTTTATTTTGTTGTTGTGACTTTTGTTTAATAAAGAATTAAGTAAATTTAGATGATCTAATATTTATCCTTATCTTTCGTAGCATTAATATTTATCCTTGTTAATTCACTTTAAATCACAATAACCAGAAAAAAAAAAAAACATAAAGATATAAAGCTCATATTTGGATCAAATATTAATTCATTTTCAAAAAAGAAGAAGAGATCTTATCAAGTTTTCAAATTTAGATGAATAATATTTATCCGATTTCTTATTCATATCCATTTGACATTTGATTTTAATGTTCTTTTGATGTTTTGAGTGATAATAAACATGCCTTGATGTCATTAGGATGAATCTATAAGTGAGTGAGTGGTACATATTTGTTTGGGAGTAAAACATGGATTAACCATCTTCCTATACATTGAACTTTTAATATTATTTTCATGACATTAATGTTGGTGTAAACCAAAATTAAATGATATGTTTGTTAATGCGAAAAATGACACTAACACCCCAAGGTGTAATCCAACGCTTCACAAACAGTTAAGATCTAGAAAAGTGGTAGAGACAAACACAAAAAGAAAGTAAAAAGAGAGAGATTTATAGTAGTTCGGCCTAGATCTGGCCTACGTCCACTTTGACGAGAGATTTCATTATCATCTTTAATAATACAAGGTACACAATTTCTATAATTTGGCTCATATTTTTACTTTACAACAATTCTCTCTCATTTCATCTCTTTATTCTCTTGATTCACTCGATTTCACCATGGAAATGGCTGGATCTCTTTGATTGCGATGATTGTTGGAGTAGATCTTCAACAATTAAGCACTTAGATGATCTTTGACGATTTCATGATGACTGAGATGTTGAATCTAAGCTTCGAAGAGGTTTAATGGAGGTTAGAATGGTTTAGAGTTGTTAAGAAATGAGTTTGACAGCACTTCGTGGTTGGAGAAATCGGCCCCTTGAATGAAGAAAGTGCGGGGGTATTTATAGGTGATGTTCAGAATGAAGTGGTAGAGTTGTAATTTGGTGTACACAATGCCTCGGGTCGGTGAACGACCTGACTTAAACCAAACGAACCACATTAGAGCGGACGACCTGATTTGAATTTGTCTCGTGCCACACGAACAACCTATCTTTTGTACACAAACCCAATGACCTGATGCATAACTTTCCAATCAACCAAGTATGCCACGTACATTAGATAGCTAAGGACCCATGAATGCATGCTTCACCGTTTACGTTGCCACGTGGCTCTTCGTCTTTAGACAAGAACGATCCTTGCACAAATATATGGATTTCACGTTGTTGCCTTGACGACGTAGCAAGGAGCCATCTAAGCATGCTGGGATGTATTCTCTGCGATCCTTTACTTGTTCGGACACGTCTACATCAAGGTCCATGTTGTAAATATAAACGTGTCATGCGTCTTACATTTTGCTTCTTTGTGCTCAACTCCGCCGACCTATATATTATGACCTGACAATCGAGCACTGGACCAACCTATGTTTATTACATGATTGCCACCATCTTAGATTGCATTCGATCCATTAAGTCATGAAGCAGCATGTGTTTATATTACAAGTGATTCACGTCTTCATATATATAATATAAGATACTGCTGCTGACGTGATCCAATTCATATGTATTGGATCCAATTTATAGACCAACACGAGGCTCCACGTTCTGAAGCTATGCGTCCCTCCGCATATATATATATATATATATATATATATATATATATATATATATATATATAATGATCGAACCATTCACATCAAATCCATGCTGTGTGATGTTTATGTAATCGATTCACTAAAGTGTGGAGTCCAACGTTGTATACTTTCTGATGTAGCTTCTTTATGCATTTAAATAGATGTAATAGAACCATGGAATATTACGATCCATCTACGTTATACAAGCTGGTCCACACATTATGTTAATGTATATAATACATATGTTACTCTAATCAACATCCACGTAGGCATTTGGATTAGCGCAATCCACGCATATAACTAAAGGCAATCGATCCATGTTCTGGAATGGTGATCAACCCATGTATGCTGTGAATGACCTGAATCGTTTACACGACCTAAGTTGTACCACAAGGCTTCATGATCAATGCGAACGATCCATCTTGTAGCCACGACCTGACTCGACTTTACGACCTGGAAATGAGCGACGACCCAAGCCTGAACGTTGAACGACCTATTATTCTATTATTCAATGCACCATCTATAAACCGCATTTTTATGGGGTTAACAATGTTCAACAGTTATGTAACGACCCGTATTTTAACAGTATAATAATTAATTAATTTAATTATTTACTAGTGATTTAGAGAATTTAAAATGGTTGTTTAATTAAATTATATGGATTATTTAATAAATATAAATAATAGAATAATATATTTAATTCAGAAATAATCAAAAATAGTGGAATTCACAATACAGTGTGAATTGGATTATATATAAGGTATAATTCAGTTTAGATTTGAATTATATTCACGAATATATTATTTAAAAGAAGTTTGAACGTATAATTATATTATAATTATAATCGAGCTCGAAATGGCGCAACAGTTCGTAATTTGGTGATTCGAACTTCAATTGAATATAAAGAATCTGTTTTAAATCAGATTTATGTGAAACAAGAAATGTTCGGAGCTGGTGAAGTATATTTTTCAAATAGAAGAGAAAAATTGGGGTTTCGTCGTGTAGATTTTAAGTTATATCCAAATCAAATTTTGAAATAGTCGCTATGGAATTCCTTTATAATTTATAATGATTTTAAAAGGATTTAAATATAATTCGAATATCGATTTGACCCGGATTTGAAATATCGAGTTATAACTCCATATATATTTATTCTGGAGATGTATGGTATTCTATTGTGAATATATACGATAATATTTATTTTTAAATATTTAATTTAATTATTTTTAAATATATTTATATATTTAAATGGGTTATTTAGAGCTTTAAAAATAGCTAGTTTTGCAAATGACCTTCGTTTTCGACGAAACGAATTTTGTTGGATCCGCAATATTAAGTTATTGTTAAATGTCAAGTTTCGTGATTTTTGAAGTCAGTATTTGGCCGTACGGGATTTTAATGTGAAATATAGTTGATAACTTGACCTTTAAAAATACGCTGTGTTAGCAAACGGAGTCGGAATTCGACGAAACCAGTTTCGTTGGGACCGTAATGTCGAACTGTGCCTGCATGTCTAGTTTCATGATTTTTAGGTATCGTATGTGATCGTACGGATTTTTAGAAGACAGATACGAATAAAATAAAATTTCCTAAAATGTCTAAACGAAAATATCTAGATATTTATTTTGCCTATAAATATAACATCTAAATCCTTTTAACCCTAAACTTCATTTCTCTGGTCAGTCAAAAATTCCGCCGCTGTTTTCTTCACAGCCATGAGAAAAAAACCCATCTTCAAAATTCAAAATAAATTCATAGAAAAACTTATAAAATCCAATACATGTTTATTCGAAATTATATAAGGGTAAGCAGCAAGCTCGTATGGGTTTTGATTGGTTCGACGCCCGTTCTGGACTTTGGGTTTTTAACAGCGAACCTAGGGTTCTGATTTTTCTGAAATTGGAAGCTTCGATCCTTGTTTTCGAGTTCGTTTATGGATCAAGGAGACCGAATACAGTTTGCACTCAAAAATTGGGTTTTTTCGGTGGATAAAAAGTTCGTTGTTTACTGTGTGGGTGAAAATGAAGGCCGAGATCGGAATTGCTCTGAGGCGTGCGAGTTTGGCATTTTAGTGTTGAGATGGAAGTGCTCGCGATGAGGAGAACAATGGAGGTGGTGTTGTGGTTTTTAGTTGAGAGATGAAGGAGGTTGATCGAAGGAAGAATCGGCTAATGGTGCGTTCTTTTACAGGGAGTTACGGGTTAAGGAGAGGAAGAAGGAGTAGCGGGTATATCGCATATGGATGGTGGGCTGAATTCAAAAGGGTGAGGCCCAGTTAGTTAAAAAGGAAATTAGAAATTTAGTTTTTATTTAATTTAAATTATTCATATAACTTTTAAATTCTATAACTTTGTCATACGAAATCAGAATTTCGCAAATTCAGATCCATTGGGATTGTATGGACGAGCGCTTCACAATGGAACTGACTGGAAGCGAATCAGAGCTCGTCACAATTTATATCGAAATAAATTGTCCGTCTGAATCAAGCGATGGTTATCGTTATTAACGATGATTGTCCAATGTGAGTAAATCTCACTAACTCTGAACAGTTATATTTTTATAACATATTTTTAGAATTTTATAATTATCTGTTGATTGTTGTGTGTTAACTATTTGGTTGAATTGCTTATATATTGGTTGAAATTATAGATAACGATATATATATATATATATATATATATATATATATATATATATATATATATATCGTTAATCAAATATTGATTCTATTTAGCAGAATATTTTATATTGAAATGAAATCGATGTTAATTATATTACTTAACATCTATGATGCAGAGAAATAGGTTGGAGGGATCCAACTGGATTCCTCAATATTTATAATACTGTTCTGTTCATATATTGTGATATATGATGTGATATATAATCTATTGTTGATTGTGTGTGTTTGGATAATATTGATCAGTGATATATGGTATGTTAAATACCATAACAAATACGGGAATATAAAAAGGGGATTTTCAATGTTATATTGAAATTGAGATCTTTATAAAATCAAAGGATTTTATATAAAGGAATACTTGTAAAATCAAGGGATTTTATAAAAAGAAATATTTGTAAAGACAAATAAAAAGGGAAATTATTTGTAGAACAAATAGAAAAGGAAATTATTTGTATAACAAATATAAAAGGAAATATTTATTTAGATAAATAAGATCTTTTAAAAGTGTATATTTGAAATGAAATATTTATAAAATCAAAGGATTTTATAAAAGGAATATTTATCATTTATTAAATAAAAATAGAATTATAAAAGGAATATTTGGAAAATGAAAAGTATTTTATAAAAAGAGAATTTTACGTTTGAAAGGTTTAAACCCTACTTCGCACACGGGTATAACATAGTATAGATTTAAAGCGAAGATTTTAAATAGTATATGTTCTAACTGATAGATTGAGAAGATTAATTTATAAATAAAATGTTTATCATTGGATAGATATAATATGTAAGTCATGACTTATATAGAGAAGTAATAATCGATTTCAACATCGATATTTGAAACTGAATACGGACTTAGAGTCAAATCAAAGGAGTCAATCAAAGGAGTTAATCGAATTATAGTTAATCGATTAGAGTTAGAACTAATCGATTAGAGTTAGAGTTAACCAGTTAGAGTTAACTAGTTAGAGAATCAGTTAGAGTTAACCAGTTAGAGTTAATCAATTAGAATTAATCGATTAGACTTAAATCGAACTAGAGTTAATCGAGTTAATCGAATATTAGTTATTCGAAGTAAGTTAATCGAATATTAGTTATTCGAAGTAAGTTAGTCGAATATTAGTTATTCGAAGTGAGGTTATCGAATATTAGTTATTCAAAGTGAGGTTATCGAATATTAGTTATTCGAAGTGAGGCTATCAAATATTAGTTATTCGAAGTGAGGTTATCGAATATAGTTATTCAAAGAAAGAAGTTATATAATATAGTTTATACCAAGAGAGTTAATCGAATATAGTTTATTCAAAATGGAGTTATCGAACAGAGATTACTCGAAAGAGAGTTATACGTCGAATTCGATTATATCGAACTCGGGAAAGTATTATTTACTTTCCGGGTTTAAAATTAAGATTTATTTATTAAATAAATTTATTAATTCAAATTAATAAATCAGAGTTATACTTAAGTTATTATATTTCGGAAGCATGGAATTATAACACCATAGTTATAATTAAATGGTTTCTGTAAAAGAAGTGGATTCGTAAATAGAGTTCGAGAGTTATGCAAGGATGTTTTTTAAAGATTTAAAGATAAACTTTGTCTATTCCGAAGTTAAAATGTTGTTCAGTTAAGATCTGAGAGGTAATTATAACCCAACTTGATTGACTCCCTTCTTAACTAAGGAATGGTTAAGGTTTGATCGTGAAGGATGGTTAAGTGAATTTAGTTAATGAGTGTAATGGCTTGAGTTGGCTTAGCGATGTTTTATTTAAATATCTATTTAAAGCCAATGAAGGAGTTTTGGAAATGTTTTCCAAATAAGAATCAGAAATATTTTCTAATAATAGAAAATAAGAAATGGAAATGTTTTCCAGTGTTAATAACATATATTTTCTAAACATAGAAAATAAGGAAGTATGAATATATATATATATATATATATATATATATATATATATATATATGTTTGATGATTTGATCGATAATTCCATATGGAAATAAGATCGTTGTGTGTACACGGACATTTTTCATTTGATAGTTAAATCACCGGCTATCAAAGTTTATGACCATTTTTACGTTGCTAATATGGAGAGACCGGTTGGATTATTATCCGAAGAACCACTCCGTATTAGCATAAGCGTTGCAAACCAAGTATGCTGAATATATTGAAGACGGAGTAAATTGCAAGGGCTATTGTATAAATCTTAGGTAGAGATTGCCTAAGATGGATGTACTGAATAGTGCCTTCGGTTTGTCCAGTCCCAGGACAACTTGAATGGACGATTGTTTGACAGAGTATATCTGGTAGATCGCATAAGTTGATCTTTTCAAACGTATTTACGTTGGTGGCGGAGGAATTCGTTTCTCTTAGCTTATACCCCTGATATTTTTATGGAAATCAATTTGTGATTTGACAGTTATGACGATGTGGCATTCGAAGTAAATGGAGGAGTGATCTGTTAAAAGATACGTTTTGACCTCGAGCCTCAACTGGGAAATGACAGAAATCGGGCAGGCAGCATGGCTAAGTGGGCCACACCCAAGCAGGATATATTGTCACCATCTAGAGAATATTCATATTTGTTACTTCTTTCAATTCTGTATCTCCCGGGAATGGTTATGTTGGTTTACCAACTGTAAGGTGACAATATATTCGATACACTCAAGCGAAATAAGTGGTCGGTCATGTGTGGCCGAGTTGCAAGATGTTCTTGTTGAACTCCAGTGTATCACTTCTACAGTACACTGATCGGAAGGTGGATCCATACCTTGTCATAGCTGGAATCCATTCCCCAAATAAGAGCCCGCGGTTTTGATTGTATGTTATATATGTAGAACATTAGATGCAAGTGTTTCTGCTAGATTTCTATTTACTTGATCTAGACATTATTATAATATCAGACAAGTATCGTTTTAGAAATATTTTGGGTTATCATAAGGTAAAAGCCATCTGAGTTTATATGTGTGGATCAGTCTTATGATTATCCTTTGTTTCAAAAGAAATTTTGAAAGTTAAATCAAATGATTTGAGTTTACTCACACCAGTCACATGACTGACCTAGAGTTTATTTTGTTTTATTTTCCCTAAACTCTTGGGTGCCCAATTTTGTATGGGCAGTCAAGTAGTCAGGATTTACAGATGCTTGAAGAGCTAGAGCAGGAGGCTTCAGGATTTTATAGCTATTGTTATTTCCGCTGTGTTGTAAGTGCTATACTCTAATAATGGTATTGTATACAGATACTGTTTTATTTGAAAGTTATGTTATGAAATATATTTATTTGTTCCGCTGTGAGATTCGTGTTTACTCTAATGTTGTATTTTCTTCTTCTTTTACTATTCTAAGTTTCTACCTTATCTATTCTCACCCTCTATTTTCTTTCTATTAGTTTTCTGGTTTCCAATGTAATTTGGGTTGTACTTCTGTTATTTGGTCAGCTCAAATTGTACCGAAATTTCGGGACACTACAGTTGGTATCAGAGCTTAAGTTTAAGTAATTACCTTGGCTCTGTGGCATGACTCAGTAGAGATAGGGTTAGCAATACCCTAGATTAAGTTAAGTGTATATATACGAGTGAAAGTATTTGCTATTTAATATAAAAATTATTTTATATTGTGGAGATTTATTGGTTGAGCTGTTTATGAGTTCTGGTCGATCATTTTGATCCATTGTATCGTTAAGGGTTTATAAACACTCGAATACGTTAAACCATCACTGTATGTTTTGAAAAGAGGATAAACAAAATAATTTTACCCAAATTATATTTTGATATAAAGGATTTATATTGGAATGATTATAATATATTGGATATATTGGTTGCTATTATAATCGAGTTAGATTATAAATTAAACGGTTGTATAAGTAACCAAGTAGAATTCGTATAAGTGTTATGAATTGAATTGAATCTGAATTTAAATCGGAAATGGAAATTAAAACTCTAGAAATTTGAATAAGTGTTTGTAAATGAATATGGATTAAATATATGAGAATTTTAAAATCCTAGGAGATTTTAAATTGTTTTACAAGCATTGGGGATGGTATTTTGAAATATATTTCAAAATGGAAGTGTTTAGAAATGGTTTTAAAAGTGATATAGTATTGAACTCACTTCGATTCCTGGAAACTAAATTCCGATGATGACAGCTGCATCATCAGTGTTCATTTTCGAGTTGTAAGTGACAGATTACTACCAAAAAGATTGTTTTTGAATTGTTTTGAGAAAACAAATTGTTTCGATTTCAAAAGCAAATATTTGATTTTTGTTTTGGAAATGGTAAGTTGTTTAAAACTCCCAGGAAGAGATTGTTCGAATTAAAAACAAATTTAAGCAGAAATTTGTGAAACCGAGCTGGAATTGAATTGAAATCAGTTAAGTGGTAATTGAAATTGAATTAGATTAGAATGATGTCGAATACAATTGTATTGGGAGATAGGAATTTGGTTTGGATATAAGCGAATAGCTGTGTTGAACAGATATTGACTGGGAATTGGTTGGGATGACATTGGTATATGTTGAATTGATAACAGGTGAAAGCGATAAAGTTGATATGCCCGACAAAAAGGTACAAGTTTATATTCCTATTGGATATGAGATTTATGAGCCGAATTGGCAAGCGCTTAGCTGTTTGATTTTCTTTTCGGTTGGAGAAAGCCTAGAGAGGTGAGTTGTAGTTGTACCGAATGACCAATACAAAGGAGGTGTTGGCGAAATTTTCAGAAATTTCGGGTGTTAGAAAATTTTCAGAGTTTATGGAAATTTATGTTAGTAGGAATAAATTAATATTTTAATTAAAATTAAATGGTACAGTGAAACTGGAATTTAAGAATTAAACAAATAATTTGTAATCAGTTAATAGGGTTTGTTTTCTACCTTAGCAATTTCGAGGAGAAAATTAATTTAAAGGGGGAATAATGTAACGACCCGTATTTTTACAGTATAATAATTTATTTATTTAATTATTTACTAGTGATTTAGAGAATTTAAAATGGTTATTTAATTAAATTATGTGGATTATTTAATTAATATAAATAATAGAATAATATATTTAATTCAGAAATAATAAAAAATAGTGGAATTCACAATACAGTGTGAATTGGATTATATATAAGGTATAATTCAGTTTAGAGTTGAATTATATTCACGAATATATTATTTAAAAGAAGTTTGAATGTATAATTATATTATAATTATAATCGAGCTCGAAATGGCACGGCAGTTCGTTATTTGGCAATTCAAACTTCAATTGAATATACAGAATCCGTTTTAAATCGGATTTCTGTGAAACAAGAAACGTTCGGAGCTGGTGAAGTATATTTTTCTAATAGAAGAGAAAAATCGGGGTTTCGTCATGTAAATTTTAAGTTATGCCCAAATCAAATTTTGAAATAGTCGCTACGGAATTCCTTTATAATTTATAACGATTTATAAAAGGATTTAAATATAAATAGAATATCGATTTGACCCGGATTTGAAATATCGAGTTATAACTCCATATATATTTATTCCGGAGATGTATGGTATTCTATTGTGAATATATACGATAATATTTATATTTAAATATTTAATTTAAATATTTTTAAATATATTTATATATTTAAATGGGTTATTTAGAGCTTTAAAAATAGCTAGCTTTGCAAACGACCTTCGTTTTCGACGAAACTAATTTTGTTGGATCCACAAAATTAAATTATTGTTAGATGTCAAGTTTCGTGATTTTTGAAGTTAGTATGTGGCCGTACGGGATTTTAATGTGAAATAAAGTCGATAATTTGACCTTTAAAAATACACTATGTTAGCAAACGGAGCCGGAATTTGACGAAACCAGTTTAGTTGGGACCGTAATGTCGAACTGTAGCTGCATGTCCAGTTTCGTGATTTTTAAGTATCGTATATGATCATACAGATTTTTAGAAGACGGATACGAATAAAATAAAATATCCTAAAATATCTAAACGAAAATATCTAGATATTTATTTTGCCTATAAATATAACATCTAAATCCTTTTAACCCTAAAGTTCATTTCTTTGGTCAGTCAAAAATTCCGCCGCTGTTTTCTTCACAGCCATGAGAAAAAAACCCATCTTCAAAATTCAAAATAAATTCATAGAAAATCTTATAAAATCCAATACATGTTCATTCGAACTTGTATAAGGGTAAGCAGCAAGCTCGTATGGGTTTTGATTGGTTCGACGTCCATTCTGGACTTTGGGTTTTTAACAGCGAAACTAGGGTTCTGATTTTTCTAAAATTGGAAGCTTCGATCCTTGTTTTCGAATACGTTTATGGATCTAGGAGATCGAATATAGTTTGCGCTCATAAATTGGGTCATTTCGGTGGATAAAAAGTTCGGTGTTTATTGTGTGGGTGAAAATGAAGGCCGAGATCGGAATTGCTCTGAGGCGTGCGAGTTTGGCGTTTTAATGTTGCGATGTAAGTGCTCGCGGTGAGGAGAACGATGAAGGTGGTGTTGTGGTTTTTAGTTGAGAGATGAAGGAGGTTTGATCGAAGGAAGAATCGGCTAATGGTGCATTCTTTTACAGGGAGTTACGGGTTAAGGGGAGGAAGGAGTAGCGGGTATACCGCATATGGATGGTGGGATGAATTCAAAAGGGTGAGGCCCAGTTAGTTAAAAAGTAAATTAGAAATTTAGTTTTTATTTAATTTAAATTATTCATATAACTTTTAAATGTTATAACTTCGTCGTAAGAAATCAGAATTTCGCAAATTCAGATCCATTGGGATCGTATGGATAAGCGCTTCACAATGGAACTGACTGGGAGCGAGTCAAAGCTCGTTACAATTTATAGCGAAATAAATTGTCCGTTTGAATCAAGCGATGGTTATCGTTATTAACGATGATCGTCCAATGTGAGTAAATCTCACAACTCTGAACAGTTATATTTTTATAACATATTTTTAGAATATTATAATTATCTGTTGATTGCTGTGTGTTAACTGTTTGGTTGAATTGCTTATGTATTGGTTAAAATTATAGATTATGATATATATATAAATTTTTAATCAAATATTGATTCTGTTTAGCAGAATATTTCATATTGAAATGAAATCGATGTTAATTATATTGTTTAACATCTATGATGCAGGGAAACAGGTTGGAGGGATCCAACTGGATTCCTCAATATTTATAATACTGTTATGTTCATATATTGTGATATATGAAGTCTATTGTTGATTGCGTGTGTTTGGATAATATTGATATGTGATATTTGGTATGTTAAATACCATGACAAATACGGGAATATAAAAAGGGAATTTTCAATGTTATATTGAAATTGAAATCTTTATAAAATCAAAGGATTTTATATAAAGGAATGCTTGTAAAATCAAGGGATTTTATAAAAAGAAATATTTGTAAAAACAAATAAAAAGGGAAATTATTTGTAGAACAAATAGAAAAGGAAATTATTTATATAGCAAATAGAAAAGGAAATATTTATTTAGAAAATAAATAAGATCTTTTAAAAGTGTATATTTGAAATGAAATATTTATAAAATCAAAGGATTTTATAAAAGGAATATTTATCATTTGATAAATAAAAATAGAATTATAAAAGGAATATTTGTAAAATGAAAAGTATTTTATAAAAAGAGAATTTTACATTTGAAAGGTTTAAACCCGTGCTTCACACATGGGTATAACACAGTATAGATTTAAAGCAAAGATTTTAAATAGAATCTTTTCTAACCGATAGATTGAGAAGATTAATTTATAAATAAAATGTTTATCATTGGATAGATAGAATATATAAGTCAGGACTTATATAGAGAAGTAATAATCGATTTCAACATCGATATTTGAAACTGAATATGGACGTAGAGTTAAATCAAATGAGCCGATCAAAGGAGTTAATCGATTAGAGTTAGAATTAATCAGTTAGAGTTAGAGTTAACTAGTTAGAGAATCAGTTAGAGTTAATCAATTAGAATTAATCGATTAGAGTTAAATCGAACTAGAGTTATTCAATTAGAGTTAATCGAGTTAATCGAATATTAGTTATTCAAAGTAAGTTAATCGAATATTAGTTATTCGAAGTGAGGTTATCGAATATTAGTTATTCGAAGTGAGGTTATCGAATATTAGTTATTCGAAGTGAGGTTATTGAATATAATTATTCGAAAAAAGGAGTTATCGAATATAGTTTATTCGAAGAGAGTTAATCTAATAGAGTTTATTGAAAAGGAGTTATCGAACAGAGATTATTCGAAAGAGAGTTATACATCGAATTCGATTATATCGAATTCGGGAAAGTATTATTTACTTTCCGGGTTTTAAATTAAGATTTATTTATTAAATAAATTTATTAATTCAAATTAATAAATAAGAGTTATACTCAAGTTATTATATTTCGGAAGCATGGAATTATAACACCATAGTTATAATCAAATGGTTTCTGTAAAAGAAGTCGATTCTAAATAGAATCCGAGAGTTACGTAATGAAGCTTGTTAAAGATTTAAAGATAAACTTTGTCTCTTCCGAAGTTAAAACATTGTTCAGTTAAGGTCTGAGAGGTAATTATACCCCAACTTGATTGACTCCCTTCTTAACTAAGAAATGGTTAAGGTTTGATCGTGAAGGATGGTTAAGTGAATTTAGTTAATGAGTGTAATGGTTTGAGTTGGCTTAGCGATGTTTTATTTAAACATCTGTTTAAAGACAATATAGGAGTTTTGGAAATGTTTTCCAAATAAGAATCAGAAATATTTTCTAATAATAGAAAATAAGAAATGGAAATGTTTTCCAGTGTTAATAACATATATTTTCTAAACATAGAAAATAAGGAAATATGAATATATATATATATATATATGTTTGATGATTTGATCGATAATTCCATGTGGAAATAAGATCTTTGTGTGTACACGGACATTTTTCATTTGATAGTTAAATCACCGACTATCAAAGTTTCTGACAATTTTTACGATGTTAATATGGAGAGACCGGTTGGATTATTATCCGAAGAACCACTCTGTATTGGCATAAGCGTTGCAAACCAAGTATGCTGAATATATTGAAGACAGAGTAAAGTGCAAGGGCTATTGTATAAATCTTAGGTAGAGATTGCCTAAGATGGTTGTACTGAATAATGCCTTCGGTTTGTCCAGTCCCAGGACAACTTGAATGGACGATTGTTTGACAGAGTATATCTGGTAGATCGCATAAGTTGATCGTTTCAAACGTATTTACATTAGTGGCAAAGGAATTCGTTTCTCTTAGCTTATACCCATGGTATTTTTGGGGAAATCAATTTGTGGTTTGACGGGTATGACGATGTGGCATTCGAAGTAAATGGAGGAGTGATCTGTTAAAAGATACATTTTGACCTCGAGCCTCATCAACTGGGAAATGACAGAAATCAGGCAGGCAGCATGGCTAAGTGGGCCGCACCCAAGTAGGGTATATTGTCACCATCTAGAGAATATTCATATTTGTTACTTCTTTCAATTCTGTATCTCCCGGGAATGGTTATGTTGGTTTACCAACTGTAAGGTGACAATATATTTGATACACTCAAGCGAAATGAGTGTTCGGTCATGTGTGGCCAAGTTGCAAGATGTTCTTGTTGAACTCCAGTGTATCGCTTCTAGAGTACACTGATCGGAAGGTGGATCCATACCTTTTCATAGTTGAAATCCATTCCCCAAATAAGAGCCCGCGGTTTAGATTGTATGTTATATATGTAGAACGTTAGATGCAAGCGTTTCTGCTAGATTTCTATTTACTTGATCTAGACATTATTATAATATTAGACAAGTATTGTTTTAGAAATATTTTGGGTTATCAAAAGGTAAAAGCCATCCGTGTTTATGTGTGGATCGATCTTATGATTATCCTTTGTTTCAAAAGAAATTTTGAAAGTTAAATCAAATGATTTAAGTTTACTCACACCAGTCACATGACTGACCTAGAGTTTATTTTGTTTTGTTTTCCCTAAACTCTTAGGTGCCCAATTTTGTATGGGCAATCAAGTAGTCGGGATTTACAGATACTTGAAGAGCTAGAGCAGGAGGCTTAAGGATTTTATAGCTATTGTTATTTCCGCTGTGTTGTAAGTGTTATACTCTAATAATGGTATTGTATACAGATACTGTTTTATTTCAAAGTTATGTTATGAAATATATTTATTCATTCCGCTGTGAGATTCGTGTTTACTCTGATGTCGTATGTTCTTCTTCTTCTAGTATTCTAAGTTTCTACCTTATCTATTCTCACCCTCTGTTTTCTATTAGTTTTCTGGTTTCCAGTGTAATTTGGGCTGGACTTGTGTTATTTGATCAGCTCAAATTGTACCGGAATTTCGGGACACTACAATTTATGTCTGTTCGCCAAGAGTCATGCCTATTGACATATAAAGATGTCTGTCTGAAGTGGTGCGTCTATTGGAAATGGTATGTAAACCACTACATATATGATCATTTTGTTGCAAGGGAAGCAAGATTAAGAGAGTGAGAATGCAACCAAACAATTAAGCTTTAAAATAATAAAATTGTTTTTCATTCATCTCTTATCAAATTTTTATAGCCGTCTTCCTCCGACAATTGGTATCAGAGTTTCTTTTCATTAGCATCATTAGAAACCAAAAGTGTGTCCTTTTTTTGTTTAGCTGCAGCATTTTTGTGCTTTAACTCCATCCTTTCGTTCTCGTTATGCTCAACTGTGGGTGTATTGTTGTGAAGAGAGTTTGGCTCTGTTGGAACAACTATTTTAGATTCTTTTCCTATATCCTCAATGCAACTAACTATGTCTTTGACATAATTTTCTGTAGTTTGATTTTCTTTTGCAACATCGTCGACCTTGGGCAGTGATTCATCAGTTGTTTATTCTTCAGGCTTGTTTATTATTTTTAAGACATAGATTAATTTTATACCCCTCTTCCTCTAACAATTAAAACGTAGATTGTTTTTAATATGAATTACTTCTTGATAAAATAATTTTTTATTTTTCTGAGTTGAAAATCAGAAGTTTTGGTTGTAAATCAGTATTTAAAAAATATTAAAATTTTAATATTTTGATATGAAATTTTTAATGAAGGTAAAATGATGCACTTTTTAATTTCTACGAACTTTTAGGATATTTCCCATGATTTTCTAAAATTAATACAAATTGAATGGTAAGATATAAAATAGTTTTATTTACAGGAGCAATTAAAGAAAGTTAATAGTTAACTCATGATTAGAGGAATATTTTTATGCTATCATCATAGACTTTTGTCATAATATAAAAGCAGTGAACAATGAATGACATATGTAAAAGTATTAGTTAAAAAGAAATTATTTCATTCATAAGTTTCCATCTTAACTACGAATTAGTCATTTTAAAAATATGATGGCCTATGTTATAATTTCATTACCTTGATAAGGTAAATAAGTGAAATTCTAAGTTGGACATGTAATATATTAGAAGTGTGGCACCAAAGTAAGATTTCAATAACACATGTTGGACATGCAATAGCTTCATATTTAAACATATGATAGTTAGATTTGTGATAAGTCAGACGTGCAACAACTTTTGAATTACAATACCACTAAAGCTAGACATGTAATAACTTACATTAGCAAAAGCTTTAGGGGTATAAGATCACTAGACTTGCAATGACTTCAAGCACTACAAAAATACAGGGAATAGCGGAAAACGTTTGCAATGATTTAATAAATGGCTGTAGCTAACCGACAATAGAAAGCACAAGAAGTCTAGTCAACCTGAGAGAAAGTTTCATTATCTGCTCCCAAATTAAAATCTCGTGAGCCGCAAAAAAAAAACTAACCTGTCACCTCCCTGCATTGCCCTCGTCGCCGGCGTCGCCATTACCCCCACTTGTTGCGTGCTTCAAGCTACTACTCCTCCTCTCACATTCGTTGTTGATTCCTCTCCAAAACTCTGTATGACTCTATCAATCTTTTTTCTGAAAATTATGATGTTTATTATGAATATGTTGATTATATATTACTAGATGATAATCATAGATTAATACTTAATTTTTGAGTATAGTTAAAACCCTAAGTTTAGAAATTAGTCGATTATCGATTAGGAATCTAGTAACAATGTGAATTAGTTAATGATAATATTGTGTGCGAGTTGATTTAAGAATGATAATCAGTAGCTTGATTTTTTAATATGTAATAAAAAAAATTAAGGTTAATGTAAATTCCAAGAATTGCAGAGAAAAAATTTCTTATTTATGACATCATGTGTTGGTTGGTGTTGACTTATAGGTCACGTGGTGTCGGTTAGCATCGGCTGGTGTAAGTTTTTGTTTCCAAGCTTCAGTCGGTAAGCGTCGGCTTGTATCAATTTACGTTTCCAGGCTTGAGTCGGTTAGCATTGGCTAGTTATAAAAGGAAAACAACTCACAAATTGCAACATGTCTCTCAAAGCTGACACCAACCGACACTAAAGAGGCTATGAAAATGTGGTCATTTAACAAGTCATTAAGGAATGTCATTAAGCGAGTCATTTCAAGTATGCAGTCGATGCTATCGAAAAGATACCTCCATTATGAAAATATTTCAAGAATTATCTTAAGCATAAATGCAAGGAAATGACAATGGAAGATCTTGTTATTCGACTTAGGATCGAAGAGCACAACAGGAAATCTGAAAAGAAATCATCCAATGCAACAGTGGCAAAGGAAAATGTGTTAGAGGCTGAGAGAAACAACAAGCATAAATGGGAATATATCCCAAATGTAAAGAAACTAAAGAAATTTAAAGGGTTCTATCACAACTACGGGAAGAAAGACATAAGGCAAGCGAATGCCAAGTTCCTGAGAAAAAGAAAGAACAAGTAAATATCACTAATGCAAGAAACTCTCTAATGTCATTTCAGAAATGAACTTGTCTGTAGTAATTTCTGAATGCAACTTAATTGGTAACACGAAAGAATTGTTTGTGGATACTAGTGCCACAACACATATCTGCACCAACAGGTGGATCTTTTCCAACTACAAAGCTATGGCACAAGTTGAAAACTTTTTTATGGGAAACTCATCCACATCAAAAGTTGAAAAAAAAGGCAAAATAATTGTGAAAATGACCTTTGGAAAAGAGCTTGCACTAAACGCTTTCCTACACGTCCTAAGCATTTGAAAGAATTTGGTTTACGGCTCAATTCTTAACAAAAATGACTTTAAGCTGGTTTTTGTTTCTGATAACTTTGTTTTATCAAAGAATGAAGTTATGTATGAAAATGATACGTGAGTGATGGCTTGTTTAAAATGAATGTAACGATTGTGATACCAAAGAATTATGATAATAAAATTGATTCTTTTGTTTACATCGCTGAATCCTCTATCATATGGCATGCCTGATTAGGCCACATTAATTTTGGTACATTACAAAAAAATTGATTAACTTAAATTTTATACCTAAGTTTTCATTAAATTCAAGTTATAAATGTGAAATAAGTGCTGAAGCAAAAATGACCAGAACTTCCTTTCACGTTGAAAGGAATACTAAGCCCATTGATTTAATACATACAGATGTATGTGACTTGAAAATGTGTCAGTCTCGTGGGGGTAAAAGATATTCCATAACCTTCATAGACAACTGTACTTGGTACTACTGTGTGTACCTATTGAGAAGTAATGATTACGCATTTGAAGTGTTTCAGCAATACAAGGCAGAATTAAAATCAATTAAACAAAAAAATCAAAGCCTTAAAAAGTGATAGGGGAGGTGAATATGAATATCCATTCAAGGAATTTTATGCACAAAATGGCATAATCCATCAAACAACGACATTATATTCCCTTCAATCAAACGGTGTAGCATAATGGAAAACTCGTACTCTTATAGAAATGATGAATGCTTTACTCAGAAGTTCAGGTCTAACGGATAATTTATGGGGAGTGGTTATACTTTCTGCTAATCACATTTGAATAGAGTACCTCGAAAGAAAACTTTAAAGTCTCCACATGAACTATGGAAAATTAGACCAATATTACAAATACTTGAGAGTGTAGGGGGTGTCCTGCGAAAGTAGAAGTACCTAAACCAAAAAAGATCAAAATTGGACTAAAAATGATAGATTGTGTTTTTATAGGTTATGCATGAAATAATGTTGCATATCGATTCATAGTATATAAGTCTAAAGTCGAAGATATTCATGAGAATACTATAATTGAGTCGAGAAATACTAGATTTCGAACATATTTACCCTTTAAAACAATCTTTCGAGAACAATAAGCAGATAAAAATAGAAATTTCGGATTCATATAAGTGTAACAAAGAACAAAGTTGTGAAAATTCACAAGAGAATAATGAACAATCGGAGGAACCGAGAAGAAGTAAAAGGCAACAGATTTCAAAATCTTTGGACCTAACTTTTATGTCTTAATGTTAGAAAATGAACCCCTAACATATATTTTGGCAATGTCCTCCTCCGAGGCTCCATACTGGAAGGAAGCCATTAATAGTGAGATAGAATCGATTATAAATAATCATATATGAGAATTAGTTGATCAACCTCAAGGATGCAAAGCATTGAGTGATAAATGGATCTTTGAAAGAAAATTAAAACATGATGGCTCAATAGATAAATAAAAAGCACGATTTGTGGTACAAGTGTGACAACCGCGGGGCTCGAACCTCCGACCTCCCGGAAAACAACATCACGCACTAACCACTGTGCTAAAAGATATTTCTGTCAATTTTTCAAGAGGGGTGTTACAGACTACCCCCTTTAAAAAGCCCAACGTCCTTGTTGGCTCATATCACTCACCATGCAAGCATCGTGCATATAACCCGCATCAGTACTACACCGATTGTGACATCTGCAGCATTACATGCACAATTCTGGTTGGGTATTGGCTTTGATACCAAATGTGACAACCGCACAAATCGAAACCCTGACCTCTCGGAAAACAACACCATGCGCTAACCACTGTGCTAAAAATATCCTTGTGTTAGCTTTCCAAGAGGGGTGTTACAACAAGGTTATAGGAAAAAGGAAGAGTTTGGCTACTTCGACACTTATTCGCCTGTAACATGAATAACTTCCATTAGAATGTTGATAGCAATTGAATCGGTACTACATTTGGAAATACATCAAATAGATGTTAAAACAACACTTCTAAATGGTGATCTCGAAGAAGAGATTTACATGTAACAAGCATAGGGTTTCCTAAAAGCAGGAAATGGAGGAAAAGTATGAAAACTAGCCAAATCATTATGTGGGCTTAAACAAGTACCAAAACATTGGCATAAAAAGTTTGAAGAAACAATGACATCAAGCGAATTTCGTATAAACGAATGTGACAAATGTGTCTATACCAAAATTACAGATAAATGATATGTCATTGTGGGTCTATATGTTGATGATCTATTTATATCAGGAAGCAATGAAGATGTAATAACATCAAAAAAGAATATGCTTTCCGCCAGATTTGATATGAAAGATATTGGAATCGCTGATGTAATTCTTGGTGTAAGAATACATAAAAGTCCATTAGGATATGTATTATCTCAATCACAATACATTAAGAAAATATTAGAAAATTTTAAGTAGTATACCATAATTGTCGCAAAATCACATGTAGACTGAAATCAAAATTGGGTCAAAATAGCAGTGATAGTATCTATCAACTTGAGTATGCTCGTATACTAGGTTCATTATGTACGTTATGAACTGTACTAGACCAGACATAGCATATGAGGTAAGCAACTTAGCGACCATACAAGTAACCCAGGAAAGAGTCATTGGAAAGCAATAATTCTAGTATTACGATATCGAAAATATACACAAAACTATGGACTGCATTATTCAGGATATCCATCTGTGATAGAAGGATATTGCAATGCAAGTTGGATCACTTGGTCAATAGAAACAAAATCCACAAGTAGATATGTGTTCACTTTGAATAATAGGGCAGTATCTTGGAAATCTTCCAAACAAACTCGTATAGCAAGATCTACAATGTAATCAGAGTTCATTGCATTAGACAAAGCCAGCGAAAAAGCCAAATGGCTTAGAGGGTTCTTAGAGATATTCCAAATTGATAAAAAGTGCTACCGCCAATAAGTATATATTATGATAGCCAATCTGCTATTGGTAGAGCAAATAACAAACTTTATAATGGAAAGTCCAGACATATTTGTCGTAGACACAAAACTATAAGATAGCTTCTCTCTAATGGAGTTATCACTATAGACTACATAAGATCAAACGATAACATAGAGGACCCACTAACAAAATGTTTTCCAAGAGAGAAAGTTTGACCTTATTAATGGGAATGAGGTTAAGGTCTATAAAGTAAAGTTTTCCTCAATGGAAATCCCAACTAGTAGAATGGAGATCCTAAGATCTAAGTTCAAAGGGAAAACTAAGTTCAGGATAAACTTAGCAGTACTGTTAACATTCAAACTATTCCTATGATAAGTCAGTGCACGAACAGCCAGAGGATAGGGTAAGCTTAGATTTTAGTTATCTCTATACTTGGTTAAAAAGAGAACCAGGTGGTATATTGCGGAATACACTTTATAGAATCACCTACGTGAGTGTGAAGACGCCGCTTCAAGGAAAATTACTAAGGGTAAAATTTTTCTAAACACTCATGAGACCAAGTTGGTGTTCATGGAAAAAATGAACACAAACAGAAAACTAAGGATGATAAGAAATATCTATGAATCAGACATACACAAAAGCTTACAGTTCAAGGACAAATAGGTCTATTGATTCGCTAGTAAGTCAAATAGATAATCACAATGAAAGTTTAAGGCATTTGTGCTACTTTAACTGATGCTATATTATTTCATTAAATTAAGAACAAATAAACAAATACTCATTCATGTGGGGAATTGTTGAAAGTGAATGATTAATAAATGTGTTAAATAACTTGGAATATTTATATTCCCAAATCTTAGTATGTAATATATATTATATAGTTATATGCTAAGATAAGGACATCATTATAGTTCCTATGAGATAAGAGATACATAAAAACAAAAGCCAACATAGCAGGTGGTGCAACACACCATGCGCATCTATGTCTGTGCCCGAACCTGCATCCGAACTCGCATCTACGACGTGGGATGAGTGAGCACTTGAGGCGTATTAGAGACATTTAGCACTTGCAATTGGCAGGTGACAGTGGTAGTTGGCTTTGTTAAATTGCTCGTACCATATAGTTTTTTCATTCAATTTTAACAGAAACAGTAATAAAACGATCGCACCACTTAGTCAATGGATCGCAACCTCTTCAAGCGTTACAATCATTAAACCGGTCTTCACACACTTATATATAAAACGAGATGGACATATCAGAAGAAAAAAATAATTTTCTGAAATCTGTTCTTCTTTTTCCTCATTAAATTATGTTCTTAATTACTCTCTTCATTTCATAGGCTTTGCAAATTTGAGTGTAGTTTTGCAGAGCAGGCCTGTTTTATCATGGGAAACATTTGCTCATCAACCATCTACGCCATAGGGAGAGCAATATTGTTTCAAAGAAATAGAGCATTCTGAACTCGAACAAACTTAAAGGTACTATACATATTACAGATTCTCCATAATAGGTTTTTTCAAAGTCTTTACAAATAAGTTTCTGCAAAGTATTTGTACTAGTTTACCATTACATAAGCAAACAAAGTTACGCAAACCATTTGCAAAAATTATTGACATAGTTTTCACAAACTATTTGCAAATCGTTTTCTGTTGTATAATTGACATAGTCTATTTTTGCAAAGTCTTTGCAAATATTTTTCTACAACATATTTATAATAATTTGTGTTGTATGTTTACTAGTTTTCTCATACACCGCTTACCCACACACACCCTTATATGCGTACAATAATATTTTATCACAAACTCCAATGACTTGTCATTTCGATTCTTCATTTATCGACATTATTTGAGGCATCAGGCCTTGGTAGAAAGGGTTGGTTGTCACATATAATGGGAAGATATAGTTTGTGAAATGGATATCTATTTAGCTACTATGCTTACTTGGTGTTATTGGACAAAAATGGATCATATTTTGTTTCCTAAAAGCAATTTTAATACAGATTACAACATCATCAAACTTCGTTTTCAAATTCCAAAATATAGGACACTAGAAATTGGTATCAATGCATAGATAAAGGAATAAGTGATTGAAATAGATCTGGATATATCCGTAGGGCCATATTCCATAATACATGTTTCTCTCTCTTGCTTTCCTCGCTTATGAGAACTTGCTTTCATAGAATGCAAGAATTGAGATAAGGAACGACTAGTTAATGACAGGCGAGTTAGGAAAAAATGTATTATGGGAACTGCAAGTGCAATGACCAATTTATAAGGAAGAGAGATGAAGGATGAAGCCATGAATATGGCCCTACGGATGTTGGATTTGGTAATATGAAATATAGATTTAAATGTACTTTTTTGATGGTTTATAGACAATGTAATGATAAAAAGCTTAGTTGCAAGTGCCACTGCCAAATGTGAATTTTGGTAGAGAGATGTTCGATGGAACAAGGCAGGCTTTGGAAGCAGACGGCCGACTGTCGTTATTCTATCGTATTTCTGTGGATTAACAATTTATCAATGCATAAAAGTGAAGTCATCACCCCAAAATCTTAAAGGTCTAGCTAAAGGCTATCTATAGAGTGATTGTAAAGGTTGAAGTTACCGAGTAAGGAATTACCTAAGAAATGCTCAATTAGATATTTGAGAAGCAAATTTTCTAATATTTGAAATGTTACCAATATTACAATTTTTCTCATATTGGAATAACTATTTCTAATTAAAAACCAGAAAAGAAGGTGGATAAGTTTATCACTCGCTTAAGGCCAGGGCTGAGAAATTGGATAATGGCTTACTTAGTATTCCCAGTTAACAAAGTAGTAGATACGATGATATGATATGAGTTGATGTACTACGACAGTTGCCTTATAATTTGATGTCCAATATACATATAGTGCATGGTAATGGTGCACGAGTAACATAGGATGATTGTCAGGGTTTTAAAGGGAATAAAACAATAACAAACCTATAGTATATCTCATTATATATCAAAAAAATAGCCATCAAAGATCCCATCATTGAGTGTCGTGTCTTATATTCATTTTGTCTCAACTGCTATCGGTTGGGTATTTGATCCCATCGTTTCACTCTCCTTTTCTTTTTCTACGGTCTACGCTTAATGCGATCGCATTGAGTGATTGGGTCTGCGGCATGATATTTTATCCCTATCTTCCCTAGGTTTTGGCCCAACGGTGGTAGGAGGTGATTTTAATATTGTTTCGTGCCAAGCAGGGAAATCTGGAGGGTCCTCTGTTAACCATGCGGGGGTAGAGGATCTCAACTCGTTTATTACCAAATCAGTTTTTCTGAGGTTTCCTTTATTGGGTTCGCTTTTACTTAGTGTAACAACCAGGAAGGCCCCAGTTGGATCCTCTCTCGTCTTGACTGGGTTTCTGTTCGGAGGGTTGGTTTAACTTTCCTTTATCTTTCTTGATTGCTCACCTACATCTCTCAAACTTTGACCATGCCCCAGTGGTTCTAAGTTGCTTCCCTCTAACTTATCGAGGCCTTCGTCATTTCAGTTTCAGTCCATGTGGAGATCCCACCATACATTCTACCAAACCATAGAGGAATCATGGTCTCTCCCCGCCTTCAGGAGCCCTTTAGCGGTTACTCTCTCAATGTAACATCCCGGATTTTTAGTAGTCAAATTTTTAACTTATTTAAATATTAGAATAGTAATTTGAAAATTTAAATAACTCTAGTTTTTACAAATTTGAGTATTTTATTAATATAAGTAATAAAATAATAAAATTTGGTTTACAGTAATTGAGAATAAGTTGGATTTGCAATACAATATGAATTAGACAGTATAAAAAAATTAGTTTAGATTTGAATTATAATAAGGAATTCATTTATTAAATGAAATTTGAGCATATTAATTATAATATAATAAAAACGAGCTTGCAGCGTTGCGGTAGTTCGTAGTTTTACGATTTGAACTTCAATTGATTATACAAAATTCAATACAAGTCGGAAATCAATGAAACAAGAATCCTCCGGATCTATTGAATTATGGTTTTCTAACGGAAGAGAAAAATGAGATTTCATCTTATAAATTTTGAGTTATGTTAAAATCAAATTTTCAGAAAATTGTTGTATAACCATTTATGTACTATAACGATTTATTAAATAAAATAAAAGGATTTTTAATAAATTGGACATCTATTTAACTTGAAAATGGTAATATTGAGTTTAAATCCAAATTAGTTTGTTTTAAAGCTATTTATAATTCTACTTGAATATATACGATGATAATAATTTATTATTATCCGATTTAATTATTTGAAATAAATTCATATTTTATTGATTTTATTTAACACTTGAAAATAGCCAATTGTCAAACAACCATGGATTTCAACGAAATGAATTTTAATAAATCCCTTATGACTAATTATTGCTAGATTTAAAGTTTCGAGCCAATCAGAGTTGTTATGCGAGCGTGCGAGAAATAAGTATGTATCGATTAGCAATTTAAAATTTAAAATAGCATGTTTTTGCAAACTGACACGGATTTTGACAAAACAAGTTTCGTTGGATCCGGAATGTACAACCATATTGGGATGTCCACTTTCATCGCGAATGGACTTCGTATGTGATTGAACGAATAGAAAACATAGAATGATAAATAGCGATAACATATTATATTGATTATAAATCAAATAAAAAAATGTAAACCCTCTACATATATAATCTCCTTAACATTCCTTAACCCTTAACTCATTTCGTTCTATGGTCAAACTAATATCAACCCACCACCATTATATTCTTTCAATAATTATCTAAAATCAAATACTCAACGAGTTCAATTCTGTTTGACCCGTTAAACTCCTCCCAATGTAAGCTAAATCTCATATAACTTTCACTGAGTTTCAAGAGATTTGTTGTCGCACAATAATCGGTCATTGCAGCTCGGTTTGATGAATTCGTTATATAGAGGCTTCGATTCATGAAATGGAGACTATATTCGGGTTCCTGGCGTAGTTTATCACTTGCATGCATTTTTTAGGATGTTCGATGCAAATTTTATTTGGTGATTTCACTATAGTGGGGGTGCTGGACTTGGAGGCCACGATGTAAAGGGGTGCTGCAAGTTCTTAAAGGTGGTGATGGAATCATGGAGATTTCGAAGAGGAAGACAATGGAGGTGGTTTGTGAATTAACAGTGGTAAAATGGGGGAGAAGGATGGAAGCAAAAATTTGGCTATGGCTGTGGAAAAGGAGGAGCGTGTTTCGAACTGGATAACGGAGGAAGAAGGATTAATATTTTAATTAAGGTTAACTAAATATTTAATTTAATGTTAATGAGGTTTAAATTCGTTTATAAATTTTAAAAATCTTAACTCTCTCATATGTTATCAGAATTCAATCAAACAAGAGGCTTTGGAATCGTATGGATGAGTACTACAAACCCGTGATGAATTGGAATGGTTTGGAGCAAATTAGAATTTTGTTTAATTTTAACGCTTTTTTAAAATTAAATGAAACGATGCTAAATCATCGGTTGAACGACTGGTGAGTTATCAACTCACACTTTCTGAAATACTATTTAAAATTATATCACATTATAAATATATGTTGTTCAATCGATATTTAATTGTGTGGTATGATTGATTGTTTGATTTGAATATTTATTATTTGATTGATTGGTTGACTGAATGATTTCTTGTGGATCGTTTAATTATGGTAAAACATTCTTGTTATGAACGGATAAAACCCTAACATTATATGCCTTTAAGCAGAAGATTCATTTTTAAATGAATTAGTTGAATTGTCTATTTTATATGTAATATATAAACTGTCATACTAATTGTGATGTAGGGAGAAAAAGGGTGGACGGATCTAACTGGATTTTTCAAATATCTTAATGTTATTTGCTTTCATATTATTGTTATAAGAACTGTTTAACCAATCAGTTTGGATGATGATTTGGTTGTTGATGGTTGAATTGAATTCAACACTGATTCTTATTAATCGATAAACAGTACTGATTAAGTAATTGGCAACATATGGCCTAAAAATCCATTTTTTTAAGACGTTGATTTACCGTCAAGTGAGTTGACTGGAATAAAGTTATAAATTTATTTTATAACCGAAGTCATATTTTGAAATCTATTTTGTATAAATTATTTTAAATAAAAGTTTTATTAAAAGAAAATCAATTCTCATTGTCAATTTTATAAGTAATTATAAAATGATTTATTATGTTAAATTCTTATGTTATAAAAAAGTTGTATAAGCAAATAAGTCCGTAATTAACCTAAGGGTTAATAATTTGGACTAATTGTTTTAAGAACAATTAAGTGGGATTATTAAATTAATTATGTTGTTAATTAGTTCAGAAGAAATGATTAATTAAACTTGATGAACAAGTTAATCAGGTGTTTCAAGTTGACTAACTCAACTGTTCCAAATGGAATTGGATAGTTAATAAATTCTATTTTCGATTATTAAATAGAAATAGTTTTGAAAATAGTTGTTCAAACTTAATACGGTTCCTTAAAAGGTTTAATAATCCTTTAATTAACTTTACATAAATGACTATCAAAATGTTGTTTATTAATGAAATTATTTGTTATTTTAATAACTTCTTAAGCGAGAGCAATTATTAGATAAATTATTTTTACTTTAAATGGTGTTGAGGTTGGTTATTATTTAATTAATAATAATCAAAGCGATGATCTTGTAAATAGAATTCATTAAAAGAATTTTATGAAGTCATGAAACCCTGATTAGTTAAATAAAAATTTAAGCGTTGTAAGCCGTTTCGAACAAAATTTATAATAATTTTGCTATCCGACACAGAAATGGTATGGATTTTACAATGTATATATATATATATATATATGAAGTTATATATTATACAAGAACATTAGCAAGTTTTATTTATGTTGATTCAAGTTAGGTTTAAAAATGAATAATTAAAAAGAATTCTATTAAAGGATTTTATTAAAATCCAGGTTTGATGAGGTTATAGAAACCCAAGTTTTAAATGCATACGTTATAAGTGTTTTCAACTATTGAAAAGAGTTTATAATTTGAATATAAACTTAAGGAATGACCTAAAATGAAATTTAAAGCTTAGAAGTGGGAAGGTATGAAGTTGAAATCTAAACAGGAGCCTAAAATGGATTGAATTTGATTATGCAGATTAAGTCCTAATAATTCGATTTAAATTCAGTTACATTAGGTATGAAATGAAGTTTTATTGAGATAAACTAGAATAAGTTGCGTAATGAAACTTATAAGAATTTTTATAAAAATATTCTATTTATAATGGAATCTGAGGCTTTATATAGAATGTTTGTAGAATTTTTTTAAAGTGAATAGGTTTGGGTTTAAATGATGGATTATTAAATAATTGGATTGTGTAAAGGTGATTGAAACTGAAATGAGATTTTTCAAAAAGCAAGAATATATGGGTTTCAAAACCATACTTATATTGAACAGTAAACGGAACTTCTATGACATTTACTAAATGGTAGTTTTGCGTGAACAAACTTCTATTTATCCCGAAGACAAAAATGTTGTCGATCAAAGTCTGAGAGGTAAATAAGATACCCTAACTAGAACGACTTCACTATTATCTAAGCGATGATAATTGTTTGTGATTGTAAAAGATGTTGGAAATAATTTATTATTTCATTAAAGTGATATTGCAACTTAATTTGTAAAGTTGGAGAGATTTAATTAAAATTTTATGTTTTAAAATAAACAATGTATTGTTTGACACTGTTTGGCCCAAGTATAAAGTGTGATGATATTTATATCATTTGGTTAAGTATATTGCACTGTTTTCTATGTAATGAAAATAGTATAATTCCAGGAGTACACTTATTCCAAAAAATAAGTAAATAGATATAATTTTTGAAGAGATGAAACAAGAAGATTAGACTGGTTTGGAAATGGGTGTAAATATTGGGAATTTAGTTATCACTTCCATAAGTGTATTACAAAAAGTAATCTTCAAAGTTAAAGTTAGACAAATACGTTTGGGTTTATATAATAAGAAATGTGTCACATGACATTAATTTGGCCCATATATGGTTTGATGATGAAATCTATACCAATTGGTTATATATATAGCGATACTTCAAAGTAAAGGAAATAAAAGAGGTTTTTGTTAAAATATAGCAATATTTTCAAAAGAAATTTTGTGAATACGTTGTTTTGAAAAGATAAGGTATGGTTATTGTTTTCTAAGTAACGAAAACAAAGGATTTTTGTTGAGATAAGTGTATGCAGTCGATTTTGATTCGATGAAAGGATTTTAATGAATTGTTTTAACGAAAAGGGCCTGAGCTGCTGACATACTGATCTGTATTGTTTTTGATTTAAGAGATAAAAACCTAACTATTGATAAATATTGCTTTTTGACTTTTAAGAGTTAGTTCAAGGAGACTAGGATAGGAACTAGACCCAAACCACTTCGAACCAACTTTCCGTTCGAAAACTAACTTGCATGGATAATCATGAGTTGATTTGAAGAACTAAATCGTCGGAGCAAGAAGGTTGCTCGCTGATGTCTCTAGTTAATAACCAGGATTATACTCGTAGCAATAACTCCGACGTTCTAGGGTATCTTCTGTTTCATTCAGTCCTAGAACGAACTTGTATGGACAAATGTGTGACAGAGTATTTCCTAAGAATCACGTACGCAGATTTTTACAAATATACCGAGTATGGTGGAGGAGAAGGCAACTTATTTTAGCTTAACACCTAGAGTATATTTGTGTAAATCAATTAGTGATTGACGAGATCCGAAAATGAGACATTCAAAGTTTGATGTGATGTTCTAAAAAGGTAATCGTGACCTTAAGCCTCATCAATCGGGAAATGAATGAAATCGGCCAGGCAGCATAACTATATGGGTCATACCTATTAGGGTATATCATCACCTGATCTATAGAAATTGATTGTCTTTTTTTGTATGCTTTGGAATTAGTATGGTTAGACGGCCAACAACCATGGTGATGATATATTCGGTACACTTAAGTTGAATGAGTGGTCGTTCATGTTTGGGCGGGTTGCAATATGTTCTTGTTGAACCCCAATGTTCCATCTTTAGAGGACACTGATCGAAAGGTGGTTCCATACCTAGTCATGTTGGAAATACAAACTCCAATACAAGTCGTACGTTTTTAGTTGTAAACCAGCTATGTTGGAAAGCGAGATGCAAGCTTTTCGGCTATATTCTTATTTTACTTGTAGTTTGATAGACATTATTATAATATCACTGGATTTTGATATAAAAAGTGTTATGGGTATCTTAAGGTAAAAATACGGTCCATGTTTATGTGTGGTCGTGTCTTACGAGAGTTCCATTCTTTCAAAGGATTTTCAAAAGTTAAGCAAGTTGTTTATGATGTGAGATTTCTCACTCAAAGTATCCCAGCCTTATTCGGTGTATGTAATACTCGGGTCAGACCGAGTATCTTTTCCAGGTAGCACTGGATTTGCTTAGAGCTTCAAGAGAAGAGATGGAATCGAGATTTATTCTCGTATTTTCTCATATTAATTTATTTCCTTTGTGTAGGGGTTATTTATCAGCGTTGTATAAGCTGATTTGGTTATGTACTCTGATGACTATATTCATGTATATATACTAGTTTTCTCTTTGTGTAAAGAGCTTTGATATATTATATTTTATTCATTCCACCGTGAGATTCGTGCTTACTCTGATTCTTTTGTGTTGGTATTTTCTTCTTTTTCTTTTATTCTAACTTTTCTTCCTTTCTATTTTCTCACCCTCTAACTACTTTCTTCTAACTATCTAATTTTCTATGCTTTTTGAGTTGACATGTGTAGTTAAATGTCGACTTAAACTGTACTGAAAAAGTGGGTCGTTACGTTTGGTATCAAAGCATGAGTGTAACAACCTAATATTTTTCTACAGTTAATTTTAATTTTCTATATGTATTTTTGAATTTAATAAGGTTTAAATATTGATAAATCTTAATTTTGAATAAATTTATTTTAAAACTTATATTTTTGGACATTTTAAGATTTCATAAGTACTATTATTTTGTTTTGATTTTTGTATAAAAATGTTATTTTATAGTACTTAGTATTTTACAAACATCTTTTGAGTATTTAAAATCCATTTTTAAAGATACGATGATTTTTATATTGGATAAGTAATATTATTTTAATATATATAGGGTTTTATGAATTTCGTATATTTGAAATAGTTTCGGTAATGCAAAGTTATTTTTAATAATAACATAGGGTAATATTTAAAAAAGATAATTATTTTATTTAAGACTATATTTAATGTTTACATTTGTTAAGTAATCCAGATACGATAACATCTAATGATATATATATATATATATATTTGTAAAGTAAGATTTATTTTAAAATATTATTTATAATGTGAGATTTCGTATAGAATTAAATCTTAGTTAATAATTTATTCAAGATGTATTTGCATATTAAATTTTCAAGGATAAACTTTACTATAAACATTAAATGTCTATTTTAACTATTTTGTAAAAAAAAAAATTGATTCTTAAGTAATACTAGTTCAACATATAATTTGGTTTATTTTATAAGAATCTATTTTTAAATTATGTAAATATATTTTATAAATGTCATATGAAGTGTTGTAACATTTTCATATGTGTTAAAGTTGTTATATATAGGTGTCATGAAAATTTGATTTATATAAAATAAATAATTATACACTTATTTGGCAACCATGCATGAGAGGAATTTTTTATATAATAACATATGTCCACTTATGTGGAACTTTGCATGCAAATAGGAATTTTATAGTAGACAAGTGTCCCTTGTTGTAAAGACAACGCTACCCTTAATTAGACCTATATAAGAATGCACACCCTTTTTCTTTACTGTGTTGTCCTTTTCACCAATATCAGTTTTACTCCTCCCCCACTTCGCTACCCATTTGCAAGCCATCCGCCTCACAATAGCTAATTTCCGCACCCATCTCTTCTCTCTTCTCTCTTCTCTTGCAAAAATCAGTTCGGCCATCACTGCTACTTCCTTGCTCTCCTTAGAAGCTGACGCTCTCTCCTCTTCTTGTCTCCTCTACCGCCGTGTATTTTATCCTCCCTCATGCATTTCCTCTTCCACCGAACACAGCTGTACCCCTTCCTCTCCCATCCGCTCCTCCCAGTCCACTCACATCCTCACTTCCCTTAAAGTACTGTCAGCTCTCTCTCTCTCTCTCCTCCATTGCAGTCTGCCTCCGCCACCACATCCGCCAACTCCATCACCCACGTCCGTTGTTAGCATCTTCCTCAAACGCAGCAGAATCCTCCACGTGGCCACCCTCCTTTCCGCTGTAACCACTCTGTCCCGCACCCTACTCCACGTGAAGCCGTTTCTCCCCTCTCCGCTTGTTTTAGCAGTCCCACTTTCCTTTCCCCTTAAACAATTACCACATTTTCTTCCCAGTTTGTTTACCCTCTGTACAAGCTACACCGCCACTTTGTATTACGCTTCGGTCACCAATACCCGCCCAGTCCTCCTCTTAACCTCCTTTTGTATTGAAAAATATATATATCAAACATATATATAGTGATGTACGGTGTGTGTGTATATACATTATTTGGTTGGGGGAAAGCGGTGTGCGACGTCCACGGAAAGTGTATGTGATCGCTTGGGGTTGGTTCACAGTTAAAACAAGGCGTAAACATTTATTTTGTGGGTTGAAACGACTGACGGGCGGACGTAAGCAAGATAGTGATGCATGGAAAGCGGGCGCATTTGGAAAGAGCGAGATAGAAGTTGTAGTTGCAAAGTAAAATAAAGTGGAAAACGGAGACGAGCTGAGACGAAGGGCGATACGGATATTTAGTGGATTCAAAGCAATTTAGGAAGGACGTTTGTATCGGAAAGCAAACTGGGTGAGAATTCTAAATTTAAATTTATATTTAAATTTGAAATTTCGATTAATTATAATTAGGGTTAATTATAATTCGTTATTAATCATGAATTGTTATGGATGATTGCCACCGGTTATTCGATGAATGTTATGCAGTTGAAACACCATAAACACTGAGCGTTATGGACTGTAACGCTCTGAGCACAATTAATTAATTATTTTAATTGTTGTGTTATGATGAATGAAGTTGTGTCTGTTTGTTTTGATCTGATTTCATGAGTTCACCCATACACCGTAGCTGTGTAATCATACGGGTTATCGATTCATGTTCTCCTTCCATTTAAAAGAAATTTATTTATATAAAATAAGATCAAATTAGTTTAAAGTTGAGTTTAAACTATTTGTAAATTAAATTTGAGAAATCAAAATTCGCATGAGACGTGTTATGAAAATAACTCCGAACGCTAGTGATTATTGAATTGGGCTTTAAATTTAGATCAGAAAAGAATATGAAATATGGATTTTAAATGTTGTTTTATACAAGCGATTGGTTTCATTATATTATAATGACGCGTGATAATATGTATTATTTTGGGAAAAAAGATTGAAATCATGATTTACAAATTAAAGTAGGAAATTTTAATTTTATCGGTAGCGAGCATTGATAATATCTTTTCCATGATAATAATAACATATACCATAACGTTCCAGGATGACAGAGAGGATAGTGTCTGGGCTTGGGTTTGTAAATATAGTTTACTGCTCTCCCTGGCTATCCCTAACTGATCCGACAGATGGATAATTAATTCAAACCATATTTTGAAAATTAAATTTGAAACTGTTTAAATTTAGAATAAATTGGTATTTAAATTTATAGACGTCATATAATAACCATTCATGAATATAAATTTTAAATCTCAAATAAAAAGGGTTTTGGGAATAATTCCCATTACTTATGGATTATTTATATTTAAAATATGTTTGAAATTTAATCGATAAAGGCATTTCATTTTGATTATTAGTAAGAAATGGAATGAGGTTTGAAAAGCATAAAGATCCCTGTTTCATTTGAAATGAAGATTTTGTAATGTAAATGATTTTGGACCGACTTGATAATGGATTGTGAGAAAAAATATTTTGGAATTGAAATCAAAATTTAATATTTTGTTTGAAAAGAGTTTTACAAATAAATTCTCAAGTTGAGTTGTGTCCTAAATACTATGTTACATTGGTAAAAGAAATTACATAGTAGTTAAATTACTGAATCCATCGTATGCAAGAAGATTTGGAGATAAATATATACTTGAGAATTTGGTTTCAAAGAATTTGAGAAACATTCAAATGTTAATATTTGAAACAATACCAGTTTGAAACTTGGATACGCCAAATCAGAGTGCGTAGCAGAAGCGTGGTGGCATTTTGAATAAAAAGGTTACAAGAGATTTTCCCGTCGATAGGAAAATGTGAAACTTTGAAAACGAAATGTGATGAGAATAGAGATATGAAAGAAATTAAATAAGATTTGAATTGAAAAGAAATGAGATTTTGAATAGAATTTGTCGTCTAGTATTCGATATGGAGTTACTGGAGAAGACAAATACGATCAGAAATATCAAAATATATCCATATCCAAATTTCTGATAGCGTTTGCCTGACCTGTGAATCAATATCAAATATAGGTCGATGAGATTCTATATAAACTTATATTTGAAAACATTAATGGAAGTTTAAATCCAAATAAAAAGATTTGGTAGTTTCGGGATAACAACGAATAAATGAAGTTGTTTTGAAATATAAGGTTGGAAATTGAATGTTGAATTTTTGAGAATAAGGGTTAAAATGATTTCCGGAAATTGAATCCAACCTTAATTCGAAGTAAAGCGACAATATTTGGAAAGGAGATTTGAATTGAGAAACTCGTGTGGTCCATAGCTATTAATTTTAAATACGCTAATTACTTGGAAAGTCCGGGATCGGATATGGATCTGAAAACCATTCCAAGTAATAATACGCCGCATGAAGCAAATTAAAGACTTGGAATCGATGAATGAAGACCGTGGTTCTTCACAATCGAACGGGCTGTCTGCTGATTGGTTTCTTTACTGCTAGCTACAGTAGAGAGATGCCCCTATTACCGAAGTGGCAGGAAGTATGAACGTATGGGGAAAACTTTCGGATTTCGTTCCGTTCAGACCCTGGACGGACTTGTATGGATGGTGTGTCTGACATTGAAATTGACCGCATAGCACTGATTTTCGTTAATGTATATCGGATTTGTGGCAATATATTATTCCCGTCTCTAAGTCATATGAACTTAGAGGGTATACATTGATTTAAATCAGTGATATGTCGTGAATTGTCAATGTGGCATACCCGAGTTATGAAACGAGCTAGTGATGATCAAAGAATGGCTTATCGAAGCATCGCTTTGTGTATGACGTGACATCGACAAACCGCACACCCTGGATTGATGAGAAACTGGCAGTTAGGTTTTATACTTATATGAATTGATGATGAAGCTGTACAGCAGTGGGAAACCACTTATAAACCTGGGGAAGTTGGGTATGTTCGGGGGGCCGTGTCTGGTCGAAAACCGTTGATCTGCCCTGACGATGTGTAGTTGGTGTCCGCGTATGGATGAAAAAGCCATTGAGGCACTTCGTTTTGTATCCCTGATTGATCTTTCGTGCCAGGAATCATCAAGTTGGAAATCCAATCTTCAATACGAGCCATACGGTTTTGGTTTGTATATATATATATATATATATATATATATATATATATGGAGACATAATATTATGGGTATTATGCCGTCTAGGATTAATACATTTATTTATGAAATGGTTTTTCCACACTATATGATAGTATTAAAAGAGGATTTTACGTATGGAAGCATGTTTGGTTATCATAAGATAAAATTTGCCCATTTGGTGTGCGCTTGCATTGTGTGATGTGGGACGAGCTTATGATAACCTCATTTTATAAAAGTCATGGCGAATTTATATGCACGGGCATTCACATGGAGGAAACCCGTTCCGCATTAAGCGGCGTGGTCCGGTGAATTTCCCAACTTTAGAATGAATCCTAATAAAAACTGTTTTGAATTCTCACACCAGTCCCACGACTGACCCGGAGTTTATTGTTCCCTTATCTAAACTCTGGGTGCCCATATTTTGCACGGGCAGCTAGTAGTTTAGTTTGCAGGTTTAGATTTTAGAGCTGGATTCAGATTTTTGAAGCTAGAGTCTTGTGTTGATGTTTTTCTTCTTCCGCTGAGAGCATTGGACTTCCGCTGAGCATATATGGTACTCTGATATTCTTTGTAATCTCTGATGTAATCAATGAAATGAAATAAAAGTTCTGTTATTTTTGTTCAAATATGTAAGTACCCATAACTATCCGTCTTTGTGAACGATTTAAGTTGGTTCCGTTCAGACCCAGGACGGACTTGTATGGATGGTGTGTCTGACATTGAAATTGACCGCATAGCACTGATTTTCGTTAATGTATATCGGATTTGTGGCAATAAATTATTCCCGTCTCTAAGTCATATGAACTTAGAGGGTATACATTGATTTAAATCAGTGATATGTCGTGAATTGTCAATGTGGCATACCCGAGTTATGAAACGAGCTAGTGATGATCAAAGAATGGCTTATCGAAGCCTCGCTTTGTGTATGACGTGACATCGACAAACCGCACACCCCGGATTGATGAGAAACTGGCGGTTAGGTTTTATACTTATATGGATTGATGATGAAGCTGTACAGCAGTGGGAAACCACTTATAAACATGGGGAAGTTGGGTATGTTCGGGGGGCCGTGTCTGGTCGAAAACCGTTGATCTGCCCTGACGATGTGTAGTTGGTGTCCGCGTATGGATGAAAAAGCCATTGAGGCACTTCGTTTTGTATCCCTGATTGATCTTTCGTGCCAGGAATCATCAAGTTGGAAATCCAATCTTCAATACGAGCCATACGGTTTTGGTTTGTATATATATATATATATATATGTATATATATATATATGGAGACATAATATTATGGGTATTATGCCGTCTAGGATTAATACATTTATTTATGAAATGGTTTTTCCACACTATATGATAGTATTAAAAGAGGATTTTACGTATGGAAGCATGTTTGGTTATCATAAGATAAAACACGCCCATTTGGTGTGCGCTTGCATTGTGTGATGTGGGACGAGCTTATGATAACCTCATTTTATAAAAGTCATGGCGAATTTATATGCACGGGCATTCACATGGAGGAAACCCGTTCCGCATTAAGCGGCGTGGTCCGGTGAATTTCCCAACTTTAGAATGAATCCTAATAAAAACTGTTTTGAATTCTCACACCAGTCCCACGACTGACCTGGAGTTTATTGTTCCCTTATCTAAACTCTGGGTTCCCATATTTTGCACGGGCAACTAGTAGTTTAGTTTGCAGGTTTAGATTTTAGAGCTGGATTCAGATTTTTGAAGCTAGAGTCTTGTGTTGATGTTTTTCTTCTTCCGCTGAGAGCATTGGACTTCCACTGAGCATATATGGTACTCTGATATTCTTTGTAATCTCTGATGTAATCAATGAAATGAAATAAAAGTTCTGTTATTTTTGTTCAAATATGTAAGTACCCATAACTATCCGTCTTTGTGAACGATTTAAGTTGGTTTAATTACCGGCGAGAATCGGGCAAAAAGGCGGGTCGTTACAGTTGGTATCAGAGCTTTGGTTTATACAAGCTATGGGGTACGACATATTTGAACAAAAAGGATAGGACTCATCAGAGTTGCAATATCTCATAAGAGATAGGGTTAGGAATACCCTAGAATGGGATTCAGGAATATTACGTTTGAGAGAGCGTTTTCCATATTAAATCAACTTGTTTTAATGAAATTTGTGAAGTTAAAATCTCAAGTATTAAAGATTTGTTTGGTATGAATGAAATTGGATGAATTACTTAAGTATAAGATTATTTAAATGGTAGTTATGGAAATACTGGAATTGCATTAACACTTAAGTAAAGTTTATTAACCATTTTGTATAAGAATGATTTCTGGATTGGTTTGTTAGAAATTAGGATGACCCGATTAGGACCTTTAACCATGTATACGATTCTTGGTTGATAAATAAACCCTTAACGGAATTTTGAAAACTTTGGGAAAAGAAATTTGGGTATAAACACATAACTTGAATTGTTTTGGTTAAGTTAATGATGAGTTTTAAATATTGGATTTGGATGACCCATAAGTTTTAGAATTTTAATTTTAGGGTAGTAAATGGCTAAGTTATGACAATATCTTGCTTAGTTTCGTCCTTGGGGTAGCATTAATAGAGAATTCAATCATATATTTCCAATAACTCGAGTAACCATTAGAGAAATTGAGATTCCATCAGATTCCACCCTAATAGAGGATCGGACCTAGTACCCTAATTGTAATAACCCGAAAATGCGAGCCAGTTTGAAATTTTTTATTTTGGCAATTTTAGCGGATTTTGATCATTTAAAATAGATTATTTTAAATAAAATCGACGAGAAATTTATTTTGAATATAATAGAACATATATATTATATACGTCGTCGTTAGAATATAAATATTTATATATAATTATAAATAGAATTGAAAATGGCGCGGTAGTTCGATAATTCGATTTCAAACTTCAATTGAATGTACCGGGTGCAAAACAATCCGGATTTTAGTGAAACCAAAAATAATCGAATCTAATTGATAATATCTTTCTATTGAATCCGACCAATCAAGATTTCATAGTGGGAATCAAAAGATATGTCCAGTTGAAAATTTTGAATAGTAGCTATGGAATTCAGGCCCTTAAAAATGGACATTTTGCAAACGACCTCGGATTTCGACGAAACCACTTTTGTTGGATCCGTGATGTCAAATTATTGCTGGATTTCAAATTTCATAATTTTTCGAATCAATATGTGAGCGTGGCAAAGGAAAATGCGTTTGACCAATTTCAGTTGATTTTAATCGACTGGAAATTGGCCATTTTTCATACAGTCTCAGAATTCGACGAAGCTAGTTTTGTTAGGACCGTATCGTCAATACGAAGCTAGAAAATATTTTTCTGGAATTTTTCTAGTTAGTATGTGGCCCCAGTAATTTGAAATGTACGTTTAAAATTCAATATAGTGATTTAAATGTAAATTTATCGGAAACTGATTGTAACAGTCGAATCAGCCTACGATACATTTCCCATTGTGTTCGGAATGGGGGTAAAACGCTGTGGGCGACAGGCGGTGGGCCTCGTTTCGAGTTCGTATGTAAAAGTCAACTTTTTCGAATTAAATAAAAAAAAAAGTCTCTTCCCCTTATACCTCTGCCCCCCCCAGTATCATTTCAGAATCAAATAAAAAAAAAAGGGAAAGGGGGAGACGGAGGAGCCGTCGCTCCTCCGAGAGAGCGCCACCGCGCCGCCACCAGCGCGGCTCCCTCCGACGGGACCACGCCCCCTCTGCTCCTCTTCTCTCTCCCCTCCAGCGCCGAAGTCGAGACTCCCCCAGCCCCAAAACCGCACCCAAATCGGAGAACCATCGGAGCCCCCACCAACCGCCGCTGCGCCTCCACTGACTGGAGCCACCCCCCCTCCTGCTGCGACCCCCTCCAACCTCGAGCGCCTCCTCCAGCCTGTAGCACCCCCTGCGCGACTTCCCCCCCCCCTTCTCCTTCTTCGGCCTTCCCTTTCTTCTCCCTCGAATCCGAACGCAGCGAAAAGGAAACCACCCCGGTTGAAAAAAAAAGAAAAAAAACCTATCTATGTAAGTATTTTTTTTAATTCCGATTTTATATATGATTTTTCTTTAGGAATGTATATGATTTTTATTTAGGAAGTTAAACGATTTTTTTTTTTTACTCATGAAGTTATATGATTTTTATATTTTTAAAGAAGTAAAAATATGGTTTTTATATTTTTAAAGTATTAAAAATATAATCTTTACTATATAGAAGTATTAAAAATATGATCTTTACTTTATAGAAATAAATAAAATATGATTTTTATGTTTTTAAAGTATTAAAAATATAATCTTTATAGGATAGAGAAAATAAAAATATCATCTTTGTGTATGTAGCAAAATAAAAATCTGATTTTTATTTTATATACGTTGAAATGAAGTGTTTATTTTTATAAAGGCGAAAACTTTATTTTTATAAAGGCGAAAACTTTATTTTTATAAAGGCGAAAACTTTATTTTTATAAAGGCGAAATCTTTATATAGAGAATAGCGTTATAAAAATAGAATTTTTATCTATATATTAGCGGTAAGGAAATATGATTTTTATATATTGAATAGCATAGTAAAAATTTGATTTTTAAATATATGAAGTGATTATAAAAATATGATTTTTAAATTGAAAGTGAATAAATAAAAATGTGATTTTTATTTTAAAGACATCGAAATATAAAAATGTGTGGTTTTTATATATATAGTGACTACGGGCAACGAAGATGACGAAGATGGGATAACGAAGAAGATTTCTATAAATGAAGAGCCGTGAAGATTGGATAGCTTTTGGTGAGAACTTCTCACTCTTCTATTTCTTTTCTAGTTATATATATATATATATATATATATATATATATATATATATATACTAGGATGCAGACGGTGTTTAGTAGCACCCGACACAATCGTCCACAGACCATGGACTTGTTTGTTTGGCTGTTTGGTGATTGATTGCGATATTGGTTTGAATGTGGTTTGTGGTGTGAAAAATCGAATCGATAAATTGGTTAGGATTAGACGTGCGCCGTTATAAGGCGAAGGAGTAAGGCTAGGTTAGACTCTTACTCCAAATTTTGTGGTTTGCATAACTAAAGTGATCTGATTGATATGGGCATGGCGGTGGCCATTATTAGACCGGGGACAAGGCTAGGCCTTATCCCGTTTCTAGTATCGTGCCGTTATGCCGCCGAAATTTTCTAAAATATGTTAGAAAAATAAAAATATCATTTTTATTGTGTAAATGAACTGAATAGAAATTCAAGTGTTGAAATAAATATTTTTGACGTTAAAAATATAATTTTTAACGTGAAAGTGAATAAATAAATATTTATAAACAAATCGGCCGATTTGTTTATATACACTGATTTGACTGATATCGATTGGGTCGATAAATTTTACACATCGCCCAACAGCACAAATAAAATATGTGTTTGATTGTTTGAAACCCCACACGGGTGTTGGGATGAAATTTGAAGTTCACTCATCCTGATTGATTAAATATGTCAATCGATTGATTGACAGGCTGTTATAAGCATTAGATATCTATATTTGATGCTTATACGGTGTAGTGCACTTTGGTTGATGGTTGATTATTTATCGTTGCTATTATATACATGTGTTGTATGAAAATCCATATAATTAACTTTATATGGTAATTGATTGGGCCTCATTCCCATCGTGAAAATAAAGAATATTTTGATAATAACAAATATTTTGATAATAGGAAATATTTGAAATAGAATATTTGAAAATAGAAATATGTGAAGCCGTGATGATTAGATTGACGCCATTTTGACGTAAACGATATTTATATCGATTTTAAAACGATTTCGAAATGAATTGAATTGAAAACGATTTCGAAATGAATTGAATTGAAAACGATTTCGAAATGAATTGAATTGAAAACGATTTCGAAATGAATTGAATTGAAAACGATTTCGAAATGAATTGAATTGAAAACGATTTCGAAATGAATTGAATTGAAAACGATTTCGAAATGAATTGAATTGAAAACGATTTCGAAATGAATTGAATTGAAAACGAATTCAAATTGAATTGAAAGTGAATTGAAATGAATTCAAATTGAATTAAAATTTGAATTGAATAGAAATGAATTTTAAAACGAATTTATAAAGAAGAATTCAATTTTGATTTGAATTGAAAAGGAAGTTGAAATTGCTTTTGAAACGATTTATAAAATTCGTTTTAAATAGAAATCGATGAAATATATATTATATATTATATATATAATATAATGGCCTGAATAGAACGCGCCGCGCCGCGGCAGTTCGTGAATTTCGACCATTTATTTCAAATGGACATTGCGGGAGATCCGACCGTCGGATTCTCCTAAAACCGGAACCGTTGGGTTCGTATCGAAAAAAGCTTTCCAATGAATATTAGAAATTTGAAATCTAACGGTTGGATTTGGAATTATGTCCAAATCAAATTTGAAAAAGGTCGCTGTAAGTGCAGTTCGATAGCCGTTGATGGAAATCGACTGTACGGGCCTTGATAAAATTATTAAAAATATCTATAATTTGTGTAAAATTATAATAGGTGAATTGGAAAGAATTGGGCTGGAAAATTCCACATTTGAAAGGATAAAAATAGATTTTTATCGAAATGAACTAGTTTTGAACTAGAATTGAAATCAATTTATTTTTAAAATAAATAAATTGAATTTGAAAGTGATTTTAAAGGTAATCAATATTCCCAAAACGTGGATTGGACTGGAGCTGAATCGAAATTATCTTCGGAGTATTTCGATGTTGGATTTCGTGACTATATAGATATTGTTATGGGAATTTGAAAGATATATTTTATATCGTTATTTCCAATACTATATATGTTGGTTTCAGAATTTGATATTGAATATAAGCCGATATATTTTCTATTCAGAGCCTTGTATTTAATATCAAATGTGATTTGGGTTTATCGTGAATCGTGTTTTAGATGACATTGGTTCTTTAACCCAGTTAAAGGCAAGATGTTGATTTTTGAAAAGATTAAAACTAAGTGGAGTTTTAATGAATCTTTAATTAGATTAAAAATGTGAATTGATAATTTAAATTATCAAATTTGAAAGGTGATCGAGAATGGAGTACCACCAGTTTTGCTCCAAAGCGATAGTTAAATCTTTAATTAGATTTGAACGTGAAATGGTAATTAATTTTACCGATAACACCGTGGTGTTAGGAATGGAGTATCACCAGTTTTGCTCCATGGGATATATAGGTTGGGATTGGGAAATAAAATAAATAATTACTTCGGTGTGGTTCGTTAATCCCGACTAGTTTGAAATGATATCCAAAGGAGGATTAAAGAATAAATTTAGAAGAATTTATCTTTGATAAAATTAATGGGAATCTTTCCCAAAGAATGTGATTTTGTGAATGAAAGAATATGCTGAATTGGAATGAGGCGTTCATTGTGTTTGTGTAACATTCGTTTATTATATACGTGGGCTATTCAGAAAGGCCGGGTTATACCCATTCTGAATAACCGATTCGACGAGATGTCGAAGATGAAGACGGTGGTTGAAGACCGGAAGTCTTCACATCGTTTGGGTGATTACTGATGATCTTGATTGGGCTGTACACCCAGGATGAGGGAAATAGTTGGTGATCGTCCAGACGTACTTGGAGATGGATGGATATGCGAGGAAAGTGCCTCCGGTTTCGTTCAGGCCCAGAATGAACTTGTAAATGGATTGTGTGTCTGACATTGGATTTTATTCTGTGTTGATTGATCTCTATTAAATATGCATCTGTTTGGCGGCGGAGAATTTATTCTCTTGCTTAACGCCCTTCTCTGAGACGTACGAGCTCAGAGGTTGTGTATCGATGGACATCAGTCGCATGGAGTGAATTGCCTGTGTGGCACGCGTAAGTGGCAATTGATCAAGGCTTCTATTGAAAAGCAAAGTCTTGCGGTGGATGATCAAAGCACGGCCTGTGTGGCGTAGCTTTGTGTATAACGTGAATTCGCGAGCCTCACACCTCGGTATGAGTCAAAAACGGGATACGGACCCAAGGAGTGCACGACGTTTCTTTCTAGCTAGGGTGGTGTCAGTGACCTACCAGCCCTGACATTTATATACTTTCCACCTGTGTGGTTGTTGGATATGAGGCGCCTCGGATATAGGTCTGTAAGGACCGGGAAACGTGTGTTCAGGAATTGCCAATCCTCAAAAGTAAGAGAGGATCGGCCTTGGAGGATCCAGGGGATTGCTGTGTGCGGTCCCGAGGCATTTGCTAGAGTGTCTCGAACGCGGAGAGGAGCTTGCCCCTTGCCTCGACTCATGATGGAATCCAATTTCCAATACGTGTATTGCGGTTTTAATTGTAGAACTAGTATGGCGACATGATAGATGGTACCCATGCCGCCTATGATTGATACTTATGATTGAAATTGTTTTGGCACTATACACTTATTATAGTATCAAATAATGTGTTTTAAACGTATCAAGCATGCTTTGGCTGTTATAAGGTAAAAACCCTATCCTCCGGCTTGCGTTGCATTGTGTGATGGGACCTGGGTCTTATAACAGCTTCATTTTCCTTTATTTAGCATTGCGCTATTTGTTCTATGCACTGGTATTCTTGGGAGGAAACCCGTTCCGTGTTATACGGCGTGGTCCCTTGATTTACCTAACTTTAAAACCAATATTAATAACTGTTTTAGTTCTCACACCAGTCCCATGACTGACCTGGAGTTTATTGTTTTAACCTAAACTCTGGGTGCCCCTATTTTCCACACGGGCAGCTAGTAGTTTTGGTTTTGCAGATTTATATTCACAAGGTCCTGATTAACAGCTGGAACGGTGCTCGGAAAGCTCTGTATCCGTGTATCACTTCTAGTTGTGTTTTGTATATTTTTCCGCTGCTATGTAATTTATTGTAATCTCTGATATTTGTCGAATGTAATTTATTCATTTTTACTCTGTATATTCTTGTATCTGATGGAATTGTTGTAATAACAATGAAATGTTCTTCCGTATGCGTTCATTTGTGTGTTGTTCTCAAAGTATCCGCTCTTTCCTTCACGGGGAAGTTACGGGTTCTTTCAGGTGGTATCAGAGCTTTGGTTTACAGAGCTCGAGAACAAGACACATTAGAACCATACGAAAGAATTCATCGGATATTGGATTAGTAATATCCAATTAGGATGACTCGTTAGAGATAGGATCAGTAGTATCCTAGAACTAGTGTGAAGAGTATATTTTTCAAATGAAAACAATTTTGTTTTGAAATTTAAACCATTTTAAACGTATTTGATTATTTATTTTGAATATGGACAATCGAGTATATAAAGATTTCGCGTTTACGCGTCATGAACGTATATTCGAAGTTTTAATATACTGGATAGATATAGAATCACATTCTAGACACCCGGAGATGGTTCTGATGATTGATATATCATCATCAGAATTTATATTCGTGTTTCGAATGTGTGATTTCTATATATTTCCATTAGACTGGTGTGAGAACCAAAATTAATATAGTTAGAACACATTGTTGTGAATTGGCATCAAAATGTGATTTTTGTATATATATCAAAATTATGAATTTGCAACGTTAATCCACTAATTGATTGCTGTTTGTGTTGGTTGTTTATTAGTTTGATAATTTTTAACCATTTATGCCTAATTGAACCGAATATTGAATTGTATTGAAAATTGGTCGCATTTGCTTGCATATACATATACTTACATTGAACAGGTCATAGCCAGGAGGCTAGAGCCAGAGAATAAAATTTGTTTGCCCGACAAATAGGTACATGTTTACTACATAATTTCCTGTTTTGTTTGGGTGATGATGATTTTGTGAGCCTATTGGCTAGCCGCTTGGCTTTTTCTTTTTCTTTTTGAGATCTGAAGGACCGGGGAAGCTATTTGAAATTCCCCGATGCTCCCATTGCAGGGGAGGTTATGGCGAAATTTTTCGAAAATTTAGGGTGTTAGCCAAATTTTTGAAATTTTGAAAATTCTCAGAAACTGAAAAGTTGGAGAATGGAAGCCAGATCGAACGTAGATTTGATTAATCAAACCACTTTCGACTTTGTTCCTTTTCGGGGACGAAAAGTTTTAAGTGGGAGAGATTGTAATAACCCGAAAATGCGAGCCAGTTTGAAATTTTTTATTTTGGCAATTTTAGCGGATTTGATCATTTAAAATAGATTATTTTAAATAAAATCGACGAGAAATTTATTTTGAATATAATAGAACGTATATATTATATACGTCGTCGTTAGAATATAAATATTTATATATAATTATAAATAGAATTGAAAATGGCGCGGTAGTTCGATAATTTGATTTCAAACTTCAATTGAATGTACCGGGTGCAAAACAATCCGGATTTTAGTGAAACCAAAAATAATCGAATCTAATTGATAATATCTTTCTATTGAATCCGACCAATCAAGATTTCATAGTGGGAATCAAAAGATATGTCCAGTTGAAAATTTTGAATAGTCGCTATGGAATTCAGGCCCTTAAAAATGGACATTTTGCAAACGACCTCGGATTTCGACGAAACCACTTTTGTTGGATCCGTGATGTCAAATTATTGCTGGATTTCAAATTTCATAATTTTTCGAATCAATATGTGAGCGTGGCAAAGGAAAACGCGTTTGACCAATTTCAGTTGATTTTAATCGACTGGAAATTGGCCATTTTTCATACAGTCTCAGAATTCGACGAAGCTAGTTTTGTTAGGACCGTATCGTCAATACGAAGCTAGAAAATATTTTTTTGGAATTTTTCTAGTTAGTATGTGGCCCCAGTAATTTGAAATGTACGTTTAAAATTCAATATAGTGATTTAAATGTAAATTTATCGGAAACTGATTGTAACAGTCGAATCAGCCTACGATACATTTCCCATTGTGTTCGGAATGGGGGTAAAACGCTGTGGGCGACAGGCGGTGGGCCTCGTTTCGAGTTCGTATGTAAAAGTCAACTTTTTCGAATTAAAAAAAAAAGTCTCTTCCCCTTATACCTCTGCCCCCCCCCCCCCCCCCGTATCATTTCAGAATCAAATTAAAAAAAAAAAGGGAAAGGGGGAGACGGAGGAGCCGTCGCTCCTCCGAGAGAGCGCCACCGCGCCGCCACCAGCGCGGCTCCCTCCGACGTGACCACGCCCCCTCTGCTCCTCTTCACTCTCCCCTCCAGCGCCGAAGTCGAGACTCCCCCAGCCCCAAAACCGCACCCAAATTGGAGAACCAGCGGAGCCCCCACCAACCGCCGCTGCGCCTCCACAGACTGGAGCCACCCCCCTCCTGCTGCGACCCCCTCCAACCTCGAGCACCTCCTCCAACCTGTAGCACCCCCTGCGCGACTTCCCCCCCCCCCTTCTCCTTCTTCGGCCTTCCCTTTCTTCTCCCTCGAATCCGAACGCAGCGAAAAGGAAACCACCCCGGTTGAAAAAAAAAAGAAAAAAAAAACCTATCTATGTAAGTATTTTTTTTAATTCCGATTTTATATATGATTTTTCTTTAGGAATGTATATGATTTTTATTTAGGAAGTTAAACGATTTTTTTTTTACTCATGAAGTTATATGATTTTTATATTTTTAAAGAAGTAAAAATATGGTTTTTATATTTTTAAAGTATTAAAAATATAATCTTTACTATATAGAAGTATTCAAAATATGATCTTTACTTTATAGAAATAAATAAAATATGATTTTTATATTTTTAAAGCATTAAAAATATAATCTTTATAGGATAGAGAAAATAAAAATATCATCTTTGTGTATGTAGCAAAATAAAAATCTGATTTTTATTTTATACACGTTGAAATGAAGTGTTTATTTTTATAAAGGCGAAAACTTTATTTTTATAAAGGCGAAAACTTTATTTTTATAAAGGCGAAATCTTTATATAGAGAATAGCGTTATAAAAATAGAATTTTTATTTATATATTAGCGGTAAGGAAATATGATTTTTATATATTGAATAGCATAGTAAAAATTTGATTTTTAAATATATGAAGTGATTATAAAAATATGATTTTTAAATTGAAAGTGAATAAATAAAAATGTGATTTTTATTTTAAAGACATCGAAATATAAAAATGTGTGGTTTTTATATATATAGTGACTACGGGCAACGAAGATGACGAAGATGGGATAACGAAGAAGATTTCTATAAATGAAGAGCCGTGAAGATTGGATAGCTTTTGGTGAGAACTTCTCACTCTTCTATTTCTTTTCTAGTTATATATATATATATATATATATATATATATATACTAGGATGCAGACGGTGTTTAGTAGCACCCGACACAATCGTCCACAGACCATGGACTTGTTTGTTTGGCTGTTTGGTGATTGATTGCGATATTGGTTTGAATGTGGTTTGTGGTGTGAAAAATCGAATCGATAAATTGGTTAGGATTAGACGTGCGCCGTTATAAGGCGAAGGAGTAAGGCTAGGTTATACTCTTACTCCAAATTTTGTGGTTTGCATAACTAAAGTGATCTGATTGATATGGGCATGGCGGTGGCCATTATTAGACCGGGGACAAGGCTAGGCCTTATCCCGTTTCTAGTATCGTGCCGTTATGCCGCCGAAATTTTCTAAAATATGTTAGAAAAATAAAAATATCATTTTTATTGTGTAAATGAACTGAATAGAAATTCAAGTGTTGAAATAAATATTTTTGACGTTAAAAATATAATTTTTAACGTGAAAGTGAATAAATAAATATTTATAAACAAATCGGCCGATTTGTTTATATACACTGATTTGACTGATATCGATTGGGTCGATAAATTTTACACATCGCCCAACAGCACAAATAAAATATGTGTTTGATTGTTTGAAACCCCACACGGGTGTTGGGATGAAATTTGAAGTTCACTCATCCTGATTGATTAAATATGTCAATCGATTGATTGACAGGCTGTTATAAGCATTAGATATCTATATTTGATGCTTATACGGTGTAGTGCACTTTGGTTGATGGTTGATTATTTATCGTTGCTATTATATACATGTGTTGTATGAAAATCCATATAATTAACTTTATATGGTAATTGATTGGGCCTCATTCCCATCGTGAAAATAAAGAATATTTTGATAATAACAAATATTTTGATAATAGGAAATATTTGAAATAGAATATTTGAAAATAGAAATATGTGAAGCTGTGATGATTAGATTGACGCCATTTTGACGTAAACGATATTTATATCGATTTTAAAACGATTTCGAAATGAATTGAATTGAAAACGATTTCGAAATGAATTGAATTGAAAACGATTTCGAAATGAATTGAATTGAAAACGATTTCGAAATGAATTGAATTGAAAACGATTTCGAAATGAATTGAATTGAAAACGATTTCGAAATGAATTGAATTGAAAACGATTTCGAAATGAATTGAATTGAAAACGATTTCGAAATGAATTGAATTGAAAACGATTTCGAAATGAATTGAATTGAAAACGATTTCGAAATGAATTGAGTTGAAAACGATTTCGAAATGAATTGAATTGAAAACGATTTCGAAATGAATTGAATTGAAAACGATTTCGAAATGAATTGAATTGAAAACGATTTCGAAATGAATTGAATTGAAAACGATTTCGAAATGAATTGAATTGAAAACGATTTCGAAATGAATTGAATTGAAAACGAATTCAAATTGAATTGAAAGTGAATTGAAATGAATTCAAATTGAATTAAAATTTGAATTGAATAGAAATGAATTTTAAAACGAATTTATAAAGAAGAATTCAATTTTGATTTGAATAGAAAAGAAAGTTGAAATTGCTTTTGAAACGATTTTAAAACGATTTATAAAATTCGTTTTAAATAGAAATCGACGAAATATATATTATATATATAATATAATGGCCTGAATAGAACGCGCCGCGCCGCGGCAGTTCGTGAATTTCGACCATTTATTTCAAATGGACATTGCGGGAGATCCGACCGTCGGATTCTCCTAAAACCGGAACCGTTGGGTTCGTATCGAAAAGAGCTTTCCAATGAATATTAGAAATTTGAAATCTAACGATTGGATTTGGAATTATATCCAAATCAAATTTGAAAAAGGTCGCTGTAAGTGCAGTTCGATAGCCGTTGATGGAAATCGACTGTACGGGCCTTGATAAAATTATTAAAAATATCTATAATTTGTGTAAAATTATAATAGGTGAATTGGAAAGAATTGGGCTGGAAAATTCCACATTTGAAAGGATAAAAATAGATTTTTACCGAAATGAACTAGTTTTGAACTAGAATTGAAATCAATTTATTTTTAAAATTAATAAATTGAATTTGAAAGTGATTTTAAAGGTAATCAATATTCCCAAAACGTGGATTGGACTTGAGCTGAATCGAAATTATCTTCGGAGTATTTCGATGTTGGATTTCGTGACTATACAGATATTGTTATGGGAATTTGAAAGATATATTTTATATCGTTATTTCCAATACTATATATGTTGGTTTCAGAATTTGATATTGAATATAAGCCGATATATTTTCTATTCAGAGCCTTGTATTTAATATCAAATGTGATTTGGGTTTATCGTGAATCGTTTTTTAGATGACATTGGTTCTTTAACCCAGTTAAAGGTAAGATGTTGATTTTTGAAAAGATTAAAACTAAGTGGAGTTTTAATGAATCTTTAATTAGATTAAAAATGTGAATTGATAATTTAAATTATCAAATTTGAAAGGTGATCGAGAATGGAGTACCACCAGTTTTGCTCTAAAGCGATAGTTAAATCTTTAATTAGATTTGAACGTGAAATGGTAATTAATTTTACCGATAACACCGTGGTGTTAGGAATGGAGTATCACCAGTTTTGCTCCATGGGATATATAGGTTGGGATTGGGAAATAAAATAAATAATTACTTCGGTGTGGTTCGTTAATCCCGACTAGTTTGAAATGATATCCAAAGGAGGATTAAAGAATAAATTTAGAAGAATTTATCTTTGATAAAATTAATGGGAATCTTTCCCTAAGAATGTGATTTTGTGAATGAAAGAATATGCTGAATTGGAATGAGGCGTTCATTGTGTTTGTGTAACATTCGTTTATTATATACGTGGGCTATTCAGAAAGGCCGGGTTATACCCATTCTGAATAACCGATTCGACGAGATGTCAAAGATGAAGACGGTGGTTGAAGACCGGAAGTCTTCACATCGTTTGGGTGATTACTGATGATCTTGATTGGGCTGTACACCCAGGATGAGGGAAACAGTTGGTGATCGTCCAGACGTACTTGGAGATGGATGGATATGCGAGGAAAGTGCCTCCGGTTTCGTTCAGGCCCAGAACGAAATTGTAAATGGATTGTGTGTCTGACATTGGATTTTATTCTGTGTTGATTGATCTCTATTAAATATGCATCTGTTTGGTGGCGGAGAATTTATTCTCTTGCTTAACGCCCTTCTCTGAGACGTACGAGCTCAGAGGTTGTGTATCGATGGACATCAGTCGCATGGAGTGAATTGCCTGTGTGGCACGCGTAAGTGGCAATTGATCAAGGCTTCTGTTGAAAAGCAAAGTCTTGTGGTGGATGATCAAAGCACGGCCTGTGTGGCGTAGCTTTGTGTATAACGTGAATTCGCGAGCCTCACACCTCGGTATGAGTCAAAAACGGGATACGGACCCAAGGAGTGCACGACGTTTCTTTCTAGCTAGGGTGGTGTCAGTGACCTACCAGCCCTGACATTTATATACTTTTCACCTGTGTGGTTGTTGGATATGAGGCGCCTCGGATATAGGTCTGTAAGGACCGGGAAACGTGTGTTCAGGAATTGCCAATCCTCAAAAGTAAGAGAGGACCGGCCTTGGAGGATCCAGGGAATTGCTGTGTGCGGTCCCGATGCATTTGCTAGAGTGTCTCGAACACGGAGAGGAGCTTGCCCCTTGCCTCGACTCATGATGGAATCCAATTTCCAATACGTGTATTGCGGTTTTAATTGTAGAACTAGTATGGCGACATGATAGATGGTACCCATGCCGCCTATGATTGATACTTATGATTGAAATTGTTTTGGCACTATACACTTATTATAGTATCAAATAATGTGTTTTAAACGTATCAAGCATGCTTTGGCTGTTATAAGGTAAAAACCCTATCCTCCGGCTTGCGTTGCATTGTGTGATGGGACCTGGGTCTTATAACAGTTTCATTTTCCTTTATTTAGCATTGCGTTGTTTGTTCTATGCACTGGTATTCTTGGGAGGAAACCCGTTCCGTGTTATACGGCGTGGTCCCTTGATTTACCTAACTTTAAAACCAATATTAATAACTGTTTTAGTTCTCACACCAGTCCCATGACTGACCTGGAGTTTATTGTTTTAACCTAAACTCTGGGTGCCCCTATTTTCCACACGGGCAGCTAGTAGTTTTGGTTTTGCAGATTTATATTCACAAGTTCCTGATTAACAGCTGGAACGGTGCTCGGAAAGCTCTGTATCCATGTATCACTTCTAGTTGTGTTTTGTATATTTTTCCGCTGCTATGTAATTTATTGTAATCTCTGATATTTGTCGAATGTAATTTATTCATTTTTACTCTGTATATTCTTGTATCTGATGGAAATGTTGTAATAACAATGAAATGTTCTTCCGTATGCGTTCATTTGTGTGTTGTTCTCAAAGTATCCGCTCTTTCCTTCACGGGGAAGTTACGGGTTCTTTCACTAATAGCGACATGGATAGTAGTTCTGACCGTTATCTTGATATGTTAAGAATAGACCCAACCTCACAGCAAGACGACCCTATGATGATATGTGAGTATGTCCCAGGCCCGACGATTAGTGATAGGATGATAGGGTTGAGGCAACATCCCATTTTGGGATTTAGATTCCCTAGTTATGGATAAGGATACATTAAAGGCTTTATAGCAATAGGTCCTTGATGAGAGAGAGATCAGAAGTTATTAGGACAGGTCCTAGTACCAAAGGACCTTGGCTTAGATTTGGACCAAACAATAGTTGAGCAGTTTGATACAGTCGGCAGTTGTAGCCGAGGACGACCCACTTCTAGAGGTGGGAAACTGTGGATTTGACGATGTTATGGAACAACCCCAGCATGATGATGATGTCATAATAGACGATGATGATGATGGTGAGATTTAGCATCCTGTATCCAAGGATGACCCACTTCCAAAGGTGGAAAATGATGAGTTTGATGAGGAAATGGAAGATATAGAGCAGCCTTGAACGAGGCTGATGAAGATAGATTTATGGGCAATGAGCAGGATGGATTCATAGTAGATGAGGATGGATTCCTCATAGGACATAATGACGATGGGGAGATTGTTGATGATGATGGGTTTTTGGCTGATGATAAGGATGAGTTCATTGATGAGGAGCCCGAGGAGATTAGTCAGTCTGGTCCATCCAACGATGGATCAGATGTATCAGATGAGTAACGTGGGATGAGTTTAGACCCTGTGTATAGTATATATATGTTGTCTTAGGTGCCTAGATGCACTAAGATGTTTTGGGCTAGGACGGTTTTTGAGGGATTAGTACCAGATAGCTAGGTACACTTTTGGTGACTGTATTTTGGACTACCCCAAGTACGTAGTTCGTAGGGTTAGATACATTTGTATGCTGACTTGAATGATCTGTATAACATAGTATTTTGAATTGACTATGATATGTGTATTCCACTTTTTATTTTAAGTCTGTTTGTTTTGAACCTGTCCCAAACATATAAAGGAGTTTGATTTATAATTTATATAGAAGTTTAAAATTTACTATACCCTTTTCGAGGACGAAAAGTCTTAAGGGGGGGTGAATGTAATAACCCAATATTTTTCTATAGTTAATTTGAATTTTCTATATGTATTTTTGAATTTAATAAGGTTTAAATATTGATAAATCTTAATTTTGAATAAATTTATTTTAAAACTTATATTTTTGGACATTTTAAGATTTCATAAGTACTATTATTTTGTTTTGATTTTTGTATAAAAATGTTATTTTATAGTACTTAGTATTTTACAAACATCTTTTGAGTATTTAAAATCCATATTTAAAGATATGATGATTTTTATATTGGATAAGTAATATTATTTTAATATATATAGGGTTTTATGAATTTCGTATATTTGAAATAGTTTCGGTAATGCAAAGTTATTTTTAATAATAACATAGGGTAATATTTAAAAAAGATAATTATTTTATTTAAGACTATATTTAATGTTTACATTTGTTAAGTAATCCAGATACGATAACATCTAATGATATATATATATATATATATATTTGTAAAGTAAGATTTATTTTAAAATATTATTTATAATGTGAGATTTCGTATAGAATTAAATCTTAGTTTATAATTTATTCAAGATGTATTTGCATATTAAATTTTCAAGGATAAACTTTACTATAAACATTAAATGTCTATTTTAACTATTTTGTAAAAAAAAATTTGATTCTTAAGTAATACTAGTTCAACATATAATTTGGTTTATTTTATAAGAATCTATTTTTAAATTATGTAAATATATTTTATAAATGTCATATGAAGTGTTGTAACATTTTCATATGTGTTAAAGTTGTTATATATAGGTGTCATGAAAAATTGATTTATATAAAATAAATAATTATACACTTATTTGGAAACCATACATGAGAGGAATTTTTTATATAATAACATGTGTCCACTTATGTGGAACATTGCATGCAAATAGGAATTTTATAGTAGACAAGTGTCCCTTATTGTAAAGACAATGCTACCCTTAATTAGACTTATATAAGAACGCACACCCTTTTTCTTTACCGTGTTGTCCTTTTCACCAATATCAGTTTTACTCCTCCGCCACTTCGCTACCCATTTGCAAGCCATCCGCCTCACAATAGCTAATTTCCGCACCCATCTCTTCTCTTGCAAAAATCAGTTCGGCCATCACTGCTACTTCCTTGCTCTCCTTAGAAGCTGACGCCCTCTCCTCTTCTTGTCTCCTCTACCGCCGTGTATTTTATCCTCCCTCACGCATTTCCTCTTCCACCGAACATAGCTGTACCCCTTCCTCTCCCATCCGCTCCTCCCAGTCCACTCACATCCTCACTTCCCTTAAAGTACTGTCAGCTCTCTCTCTCTCTCTCCTCCATTGCAATCTGCCTCCGCTAACTCTAACACCCACGTCCGCTGTTAGCATCTTCCTCAAACGCTGCAGAATCCTCCACGTGGCCACCCTCCTTTCCGCTGTAACCACTCTGTCCCGCACCCTACTCCACGTGAAGCCGTTTCTCCCCTCTCCGCTTGTTTTAGCAGTCCTACTTTCCTTTCCCCTTAAACAATTACCACATTTTCTTCCCAGTTTGTTTACCCTCTGTACAAGCTACACCGCCACTTTGTATTACGCTTCGGTCACCAATACCCGCCCAGTCCTCCTCTTAACCTCCTTTTGTATTGAAAAATATATATATCAAACATATATATAGTGATGTACGGTGTGTGTGTATATACATTATTTGGTTGGGGGAAAGCGGTGTGCGACGTCCACGGAAAGTGTATGTGATCGCTCGGGGTTGGTTCACAGTTAAAACAAGGCATAAACATTTATTTTGTGGGTTGAAACGACTGACGGGCGGACGTAAGCAAGATAGTGATGCATGGAAAGCGGGCGCATTTGGAAAGAGCGAGATAGAAGTTGTAGTTGCAAAGTAAAATAAAGTGGCAAACGGAGACGAGCTGAGACGAAGGGCGATACAGATATTTAATGGATTCAAAGCAATTTAGGAAAGAAGTTTGTATCAGAAAGCAAACTGGGTGAGAATTCTAAATTTAAATTTATATTTAAATTTGAAATTTCGATTAATTATAATTAGGGTTAATTATAATTCGTTATTAATCATGAATTGTTATGGATGATTGCCACCGGTTATTCGATGAATGTTATGCAGTTGAAACACCATAAACACTGAGCGTTATGGACTGTAACGCTCTGAGTACAATTAATTAATTATTTTAATTGTTGTGTTATGATGAATGAAGTTGTGTCTGTTTGTTTTGATCTGATTTCATGAGTTCACCCATACACCGTAGCTGTGTAATCATACGGGTTATCGATTCACGTTCTCCTTCCATTTAAAAGAAATTTATTTATATAAAATAAGATCAAATTAGTTTAAAGTTGAGTTTAAACTATTTGTAAATTAAATTTGAGAAATCAAAATTCGCATGAGACGTGTTTGGAAAATAACTCCGAACGCTAGTGATTATTGAATTGGGTTTTAAATTTAGATCAGAAAAGAATATGAAATATGGATTTTAAACGTTGTTTTATACAAGCGATTGGTTTCATTATATTATAATGACGCGTGATAATATGTATTATTTTGGGAAAAAAGATTGAAATCATGATTTACAAATTAAAGTAGGAAATTTTAATTTTATCGGTAGCGAGCATTGATAATATCTTTTCCATGATAATAATAACATATACCATAACGTTCCAGGATGACAGAGAGGATAGTGTCTGGGCTTGGGTTTGGAAATATAGTTTCCTGCTCTCTCTGGCTATCCCTAACTGATCCGACAGACGGATAATTAATTCAAACCATATTTTGAAAATTAAATTTGAAACTGTTTAAATTTAGAATAAATTGGTATTTAAATTTATAGACGTCATATAATAACCATTCATGAATATAAATTTTAAATCTCAAATAAAAAGGGTTTTGGGAATAATTCCCATTACTTATGGATTATTTATATTTAAAATAAGTTTGAAATTTAATCGATAAAGGCATTTCATTTTGATTATTAGTAAGAAATGGAATGAGGTTTGAAAAGCATAAAGATCCCTGTTTCATTTGAAATGAAGATTTTGTAATGTAAATGATTTTGGACCGACTTGATAATGGATTGTGAGAAAAAATATTTTGGAATTGAAATCAAAATTTAATATTTTGTTTGAAAAGAGTTTTACAAATAAATTCTCAAGTTGAGTTGTGTCCTAAATACTTTGTAACATTGGTAAAAGAAATTACATAGTAGTTAAATTACTGAATCCATCGTATGCAAGAAGATTTGGAGATAAATATATACTTGAGAATTTGGTTTCAAAGAATTTGAAAAACATTCAAACGTTAATATTTGAAACAATACTAGTTTGAAACTTGGATACGCCAAATCAGAGTGCGTAGCAGAAGCGTGGTGGCATTTTGAATAAAAAGGTTACAAGAGATTTTCCCGTCGATAGGAAAATGTGAAACTTTGAAAACGAAATGTGATGAGAATAGAGATATGAAAGAAATTAAATAAGATTTGAATTGAAAAGAAATGAGATTTTGAATAGAATTTGTCGTCTGGTATTCGATATGGAGTTACTGGAGCAGACAAATACGATCAGAAATATCAAAATATATCCATATCCAAATTTCTGATAGCGTTTGCCTGACCCGTGAATCAATATCAAATATAGGTCGATGAGATTCTATATAAACTTATATTTGAAAACATTAATGGAAGTTTAAATCCAAAGAAAAAGATTTGGTAGTTTCGGGATAACAACGAATAAATGAAGTTGTTTTGAAATATAAGGTTGGAAATTGAATGTTGAATTTTTGAGAATAAGGGTTAAAATGATTTCCAGAAATTGAATCCAACCTTAATTCGAAGTAAAGCGACAATATTTGGATAGGAGATTTGAATTGAGAAACACGTGTGGTCCATAGCTATTAATTTTAAATACGCTAATTACTTGGAAAGTCCGGGATCGGATATGGATCCGAAAACCATTCCAAGTAATAATACGCCGCATGAAGCAAATTAAAGACTTGGAATCGATGAATGAAGACCGTGGTCCTTCACAATCGAACGGGCTGTCTGCTGATTGGTTTCTTTACTGCTAGCTACAGTAGAGAGATGCCCCTATTACCGAAGTGGCAGGAAGTACGAACGTATGGGGAAAACTTTTGGATTTCGTTCCATTCAGACCCAGGACGGACTTGTATGGATGGTGTGTCTGACATTGAAATTGACCGCATAGCACTGATTTTCGTTAATGTATATCGGATTTGTGGCAATATATTATTCCCGTCTCTAAGTCATATGAACTTAGAGGGTATACATTGATTTAAATCAGTGATATGTCGTGAATTGTCAATGTGGCATACCCGAGTTATGAAACGAGCTAGTGATGATCAAAGAATGGCTTATCGAAGCATCGCTTTGTGTATGACGTGACATCGACAAACCGCACACCTCGTATTGATGAGAAACTGGCGGTTAGGTTTTATACTTATATGAATTGATGATGAAGCTGTACAGCAGTGGGAAACCACTTATAAACCTGGGGAAGTTGGGTATGTTCGGGGGGCCGTGTCTGGTCGAAAACCATTGATCTGCCCTGACGATGTGTAGTTGGTGTCCGCGTATGGATGAAAAAGCCATTGAGGCACTTCGTTTTGTATCCCTGATTGATCTTTCGTGCCAGGAATTATTAAGTTGGAAATCCAATCTTCAATACGAGCCATACGGTTTTGGTTTGTATATATATATATATATATATATATATATATATATATATATATATGGCGACATAATATTATGGGTATTATGCCGTCTAGGATTAATACATTTATTTATGAAATGGTTTTTCCACACTATATGATAGTATTAAAAGAGGATTTTACGTATGGAAGCATGTTTGGTTATCATAAGATAAAACTCGCCCATTTGGTGTGCGCTTGCATTGTGTGATGTGGGACAAGCTTATGATAACCTCATTTTATAAAAGTCATGGCGAATTTATATGCACGGGCATTCACATGGAGGAAACCCATTCCGCATTAAGCGGCGTGGTCCGGTGAATTTCCCAACTTTAGAATGAATCCTAATAAAAACTGTTTTGAATTCTCACACCAGTCCCATGACTAACCTGGAGTTTATTGTTCCCTTATCTAAACTCTGGGTGCCCATATTTTGCACGGGCAGCTAGTAGTTTAGTTTGCAGGTTTAGATTTTAGAACTGGATTCAAATTTTGAAGCTAGAGTCTTGTGTTGATGTTTTTCTTCTTCCGTTGAGAGCATTGGACTTCCGCTGAGCATATATGGTACTCTGATATTCTTTGTAATCTCTGATGTAATCAATGAAATGAAATAAAAGTTTTGTTATTTTGTTCAAATATGTAAGTACCCATAACTATCCGTCTTTGTGAACGATTTAAGTTGGTTTAATTACCGGCGAGAATCGGGCAAAAAGGCGGGTCGTTACAATGAGGTTAAGAAGTAACCTTGGATAAGTGCGGTAACTCAACAAAGATGGGGTTAGTAATACCCTAGATTGAGTTCGAGTGTGTGTGTGTATATATATATGAGAGAGAGAGCGTACTTTTTTGTGTTATAAAAAAAATTATATTGTGTTTGTTTATCTGTTGAGTGGTATAAAAGTTCCAAATCGACGCATTTAGCCGACGTGGTCGATAAGGGATTTCTAAACAGTTGAACAAGGCAAATCCATATAATATTTTTTTAAAGATTTGATAAATGAAATAATTTTACCAAGTTTTATAAATAAAGGGATTTTCAAACTAATTATTGTTTGATGGATTGTCGATTGATTGGTAGTTGTGCCCGACTAGTTATGGTATTGGATACTTGTTTGAAAGGGATAATATTATCTCCTTTTACATGGGGTTGGGTATGAATTTAACCTAAATAAAATTATTTAATACGAATTTAAACAAGAAAAAACCTATGTGAAATAAACTTCTATAGAACTAAGATATATAAGGGAAGTTCATAAATGAGGTTTATAAATGGGAAATGAATTTAAATTGAGAATCTAGGAGCCCGAATTTCAGGTGGATTTGAAAATGGTTTTTTAAAGTTTCAAAAGGAAAAAATTTGGATTGTTTTAATGAGTTTTTGAAAATAAAGTGATTTCAAAGATTTTTAAATCATAGATCTTGCTCGTATCGTTGGAAAATAATTCCAATGATGACTGCGCAACACCGTCGGTGTTCATTTTCGAGTTTCTAAGTAAGACTTGCTATCATAAAGATAAAATATTGGAATAAAACAAAATTAGTTTTGAATCCGTAATTTACGATTTTGAAATCTGGAGTTTGATTCCAAAATTCTCGAACAAACTATAATATGGATACCTTTATATCCTAAGTATTAGAGTTGGTTGATTGTGCATATATGGTTGGATTGTAAATAAATAGTGTAAATCATTCTAATTGAATGGAATATGATTAAAATTTTATATAACTGAGACTTATATATTCAAATTGAGTAAGTACTGGTATATGGAGTCGTATAGCTTGGTTTTACTTGCAGAAATGCATAAATATTAAGTGAAATTGCTTAATAACGCTCATATAAGGCACACCTACACAAAATTGCGTATATGAATTTTGTTTTCCAACCGTATGGGTCGATGTATACATATTTATCTTTCTTGTAATATTGTTAAAGTCCCTCCATACAAGGGAGATTTTGCCGAATTTTTTCAGAAATTCAAGGTGGTAGAAGTTTTTCAAAATTTTTGCTAATAGAAATGAATTAATATTTTGATTGAATGAGTTAGAACTAAAAGTTTAGAAAGTGGTACGAATTTTTTTAACTAAACGGATTTGTGAAAAATTAGAAAGGTTGTAGCATTTTTCTTACCATAGTAATTTCAGGATGAAATTCTATTAAGGGGGAGGAACGTAACATTCCAGATTTTTAGTAGTTAAATATTTAATTCATTTAAATATTATAATAGCGATTTGAAAATTCAAACTACTCAAGGTCTATGATTTGAATATTTTATTAATATAAATAATAAAATAATAAAATTAGTTCCAAAATAATTGAGAATAAGTTGGTTTTGCAATACAGTATGAATTGGACGGTATAAAAGGATTTAATTAAGTTTAGATTTGAATATAACAAGGAATTCATTTATTAAACGAACTTTGAACATATTAACTATAAATTAATTAAAATGAGCTTGCAGCTTCGCGGTAGTTCGTAGTTTTATGATTTGAACTTTCAATACAAGTTGGAATTCTTTGAATCAAGTATCTTCCAGATTTATTGAATTGTCATTTTCTAATGGAAAATAAAAATTGAGATTTCATCTTGTAGATTTTAAGTTATGTCAAAATAAAATTTTCAGAAAATCGTTGTATAATCATTTATGAATTATAACGATTTATTAAGTAAAATTAAAGGATTTTTAATAAATTGAATATCGATTTAACTTGTAAATTAAAATATCAAGTTTAAATCCAAATCAGTTTATTTTCATGCTATATATAATTCTATCTGGATATATACGATGATAATAATTTATTATTATTGGACTTAATTGTTTGAAATAAATTTGTGTTTATCAATTTTATTTAACACTTGAAAATAGCCAGTTCTCTAAAGACCACAGATTTCAATGAAACGAAATTTATTAAATCTGTATGACTAATTATAGCAAGATTTCAAGTTTCAGGCCAATCAAAGTTGTTATGTGAGCGTGCGATAAATAAATCTGTATTGATTAGCAATTTAAAATTTAAAATTTAAAATTTAAAATGGCGTTTTTTTTCAAACGGACTCGGATTTTGACGAAACAAGTTTCATTGGGTCCAGAAAGTCAAACTATAGTAAAAGGTCCATTTTCATCGCGAATGGAGTTCATATGTGATTGAACGAATAGAAAACGTTGAATGATAAATAGCGATAGCATATTATATTGATTATAAATCGAATAAAGAAATATAAACCCTATATATATAATCTCCTTAACATTCCTTAACTCATTTCGTTCTATGGTCAAATGAAAATCAAGTTGCCACCATTATATTCTTTGAAAAAATATCTAAAATCAAATACTCAACGAAATTCAATTTTGTTTGATTCGTTAAACTCCTGCTAATGCAAGCTTTAATCTTATATAACTTTCACCGGGTTTTGCAAGATTTATTATTGGATAAAAATCGAACAGTGTGGCTAAAAGTTTGATGAATTTGTGAAATAGAGGCTTTGATTCGTGAAATGGAGAATATATTCAAGTTCCTGGGGTTGTTTATCACTTACGTGCATTATTTTGGGAAGTTTGGTGCAAAATTTATTTGGTGATTTCACTGTAGCAGGGGTGCTGGACCTCGATGCCGTGATGTAGAGGTGTGTTTGCGAGTTCCTCAAGGTAGTGAGGGAATTGTGGAGATTTCGAAGAGGAAGACAATGGAGGTGGTTTGAGAATTAACAATGTAAAATAGGGGTGATGGACGGAAGCAAAAATTCAGCTATGGCTGTGGAAAAGGAGGAGCGGGTTTCGAACTGGATAACAAAGGATTAATATTTTAGTTAAGTTTAATTAAATAATTCATCTAATGTTAATGGTGTTTAAGTTCGTTTATAACTTGTAAAATCATAACTCTCTCATATGTTATCAGAATTCGATCAAATAAGAGGCATTGGGGTCATATGGACGAGTGCTACAAATCCATTATGTATTGAAATGGTTTGGAGAAAATCAAATTTTTGTTTAGTTTTTTTTTAACTTAAATGAAACGAAGCGGAATCGTCGATTGAACGACTGGTGAGTTATCAACTCACACTTTCTGGAATACTATTCAAAATTATACCACATTATAAATATCTGTTGTTCAATCGATATTTAATTGTATGATATGATTGATTGTGTTATTTGGATGTTTAATGTTTGAATGATTGGTTGATTGAATGATTTGAAGTGGATCGTTTGATTGTGGTAAAATATTTCCGTCTATGAACAAATAAAACCCTGACACTATTCGCTTTTAAGTAGAATGAAACGACCCAAACTCGCCCGTAAGGGAAATCCCGGATTAAGTTGAGAAAACAACAAATCAGAACACAAACAACAGAACATTTCATTGCTATTACAACAATTTACATCAGAGTACAAGAATATAACAAAGTATGAATAAATAATATACATCAGAGAAATACCAGAGATTAAAATTACATTACATTGTAGCGGAAAAATAATACATCATACAACCGAAAGAGATACATGGATACAAAGCTATCCGAATATAGCTACAGTTGTAAACCAGAATCCTGTAAAATAGAAATCTACAAAAACCAAAACTACCGATTGCCCGTGTGGAAAATATGGGCACCCGGAGTTTAGGTTAAAACAATAAACTCCAGCTCAGTCATGGGACTGGTGTGAGAACTAAAACAGTTATTTAAAACTTTACTTTAGAAATAAAGTAAATCAAGGGACCGCGCCTTATAACACAGAACAGGTTTTCTTCCAAGAATACCAGTGCATAAAATAGTTTATAAATAATGCAATGCTTTTTTGAAAAAATGAAGCTATTATAAGACTCAGGTCCCATCACACAAAGCAACGCAAGCCGGAGGAAAGAGTTTTCCCTTATAATAGCTAAATATGCTTGGTACGTTTAAAACAAATCATTTGATACTATTATAAGTACAAAGTGCCAAAAATCACTTCAAATATAAATGTATCAATCATAGATGGCATAGTACCTCATCCTACTACGTCACCATACTAGTTCTGCAAATAAAACTGAAATGTCGCGTATTGGAAATTGGATTCCATCTATGAGTCGAGGCCAGGGATGGCTCCTCATCGATTCGAGACACTCTAGAAAATGTTTCATGATCCCCCGCAATGAACCCTTGGATGCTTCAGGGCCGATCCTCCCTTACGTTTGAGGATTAGTTATTCCTGAATACATGTTTCCTGGTACTATCAGACGTAATGACCGATATATCCGAGGCGTCTCGCTATCCATCATCCACATAGGTAAAAAATATAAATGTATGGGCTCCATACCATGACACCACCCATAGCTAGAAAGAAACGTCGTGCGTCCCTGTAGTCCTATTCCGTTTTTGACTCATATCGAGATGTAAGGCTCGCGAATTAACACCATACACAAAGCTATGCTATTTAAAGCCGTGCTTTGATCATCAACCACAAGACTCTGCTTTTCAACAAAAGCCTTGATCATTTGCATCTCAGCATGCCACACTGACAATCATGCCATGCGACTGATGTCTATCGATATATAACCTCTAAGCTCATACGTCTCAAAGAAGGGTGTTAAGCAAGTGAATAAATTCTCCGCCACCAAACAGATATATATTTAATAGAAATCAATAAACATAGAATAAAATCCAATGTCAGACACACATCCATTTAATAGTTCGTTCTGGGTCTGAACGAAACCAGAGGCACCTTATTCCTCGTCCTATATGTCCAATACAAGAGAGAGGTCCTCTCATATCCGGTTGATCTCTAAGTACGTCTGGACGATCACCACTTATTGTCTTGTCTTGGATGTACAGCCCAATCAAGACATCAGTAATCATACAAACGGTGTAAAGATCTCCGGTCTTCAACCATCGTCTTCATCATCGATTTATCGTCGAATCAGTTATTCAGAATGGGTATAAACCCGAACTTTCCGAATAACTCGCGTATCTTATAAACAAGTGCTGCACAAACACAATATATGCCTCATTTCAATCCAGAATATTCTGTTATTCAAATATTCTTTTCACAATTTAAACCAAATTAAGGTTTTCCAAACTAGTCAGGATTAACGCACCTTACCGAAGTAATCATTTATTTTATTTCCCATTCTTAACCTATTCATCTATAACAACCCGGATTTTCATAACCAATTTAAAATTTATATTTTAGTTATTTTTATGGATTTTGAATATTTAAAATGATTTATTTTAAATAATAATGATTTAAAATTTATTTTAATCAAAGTTAGAACGTATAAATTTATTTTAATTATAAAACGAGCCTGAAATGGCGCGGCAGTTTGAAAATTTGATTTCTAATTTCAAATGAATGTACAAGATTCAAAATGAATCGGATTTCAGTAAAACAAGAAATATTTAAATCTGTTTAATTATATCTTTCTAACGAATGTGAGAAATCCAGATTTCATAATGTAAATTGAAAGTTATGTCCAGTTTAAAATACAAAATAGTCGCTATGGAATTTATATATATTTGTATAATATACAGCCCTTAAAAATAGCCATTTTGCAAACAACTTCCATTTTCGACGAAACCACTTTTGTTGGATCCGGAATGTCAAATTATTGTTAGATTCCAATTTTCATAATTTTTGGAATTGATATGGGAGCGTGATAAATTAAAACGAATTTAGTCATTTCAGTTTGAATTTAATCGACTGGAAATTGACCATTTTCAAACGGTCTCCAAATTCGATGAAGTTAGTTTTGTTAAGACGTATCATCAAAACATAGCTAGATTTATTTTTTTATAATTTTTGGAGTCAGTATATGGCCCCAGTAAATTAAAATGTACGTTTAAATAGAATATATATTGATATATATTTTATTTTTGACGAAAACTAATTGACACAATTGAATTGGCTTATGAAACATATCCCATTGTGTCCGGAATGGGGTATTTGGTTAGGGGCGATAGTCGTTGGGTTTGAATTGGAGTTCGAATGCAAAAACAAATATATATGGAATTAAATAATATTAAATATATATATATATATAAAAATAAAACAGAAAACCCTAGTTCCTTTATTCCCAATCCCGCCGTCGTCTCCAATGTTATTAAAGGTTAAAAGCATTCGAAACTTCCCTTCTAAATTCCGTCCGATCCATCGCGAATTAGACCCAATTACTTTAGAAACACTGTAGTATGAAGTGAGAATTTTCCATCAGTACTTGGACGATCGAATATGGTTCGATATTTTGCTCGAATTTCGATCAGGAAGAAGTAACGTTCGCGCGCAATTTGAGGGGAGGGGGAGCCGCCGAGTTTGGCGCTACGCAGGTTGGAGGGAGGCGGTGCGATCCCTTTCCACGTGGCGATGTCTGATCCTCCTCCAGCGCACGATGGTGATGGAAAAATTGTGCCCTAGATTTGAATTTTGGGTTTGAGTGACGACCTGAGGGTTTTGAAGAGGAGGAAGGTTAATTATTTAAAATAATAATTATTTAATTATATAAATTGAAATCAAAATGTTTGTAACCACATAACTTTTACATACGAGGTCCAAGTCGCACGAAACTGAATCCATTGCGATCGTGGGGATGAGAGCTTCGCAACAAAACTAACCGGGTCCAATTTGGAGCATGTTAGAATTTCGGGCAAATTCAAATCCAAGCTGTTCAAAAATTCATAAATAAAACCGGCGGAGTGGAACCGACGGTGAGAACTCTTTCTCACTAAAATTACTTTACAGTTAAATATATACTAGGATGCAGATGGGGCTTAGTAGCCCTTGACACTATTTATTGTACAAACGATGGTTGTTTGTTTGGACTGTATTATGTTGTGCTGTGATGTGAAATGTATATAAAATATTCATGTGTTGAATAAAATATTTGAACAATAAAAATCTCATTTTTATTGAATATATGAAATGTATAAAATAATCATGTATTGAATAAAATATTTTAACAATAAAAATCTCATTTTTATTGAATGTATGAACCGTATAAAATATTCATGTGTTGAATAAAATATTTGAACAATAAAAATCTCATTTTTATTGAATATATGACTATATAAAATAGTCAAGTGTTAAATTAAATATTTTATCGTTAAAAATATAATTTTTAACGTACATATGAACGACATAAAATTCTCCTGAAATGAAAATAAATATTCATTTACAAATCGAATTATTTGTTTATGTACACCCATTTAACTAACACTGATTGGGACGATAAATTTTTCATATCGCCCAACTGCACAAATAATATACAGTATTTGTTGGTTGATACCCCACACGGGTGTTGGGATGATACTTGACATAGACGAATCCTAATATTTAGTTATATGTCAATCGATGGATCGACAAATTATGATAAGAGTTGTTTTAATTATTTAACGCTTGTACAGTTGTAAATTGCACTCTGAATGTTGTATGAATTTTTAATGATTGTTTATCATTATTGTTGTATACATGCAATGTATGAAATCCAAATAACAGAAATTATATGGTAATTGGTTGTGTCGTATTCCGATTCAGAAATAAAGAATATTTTTAAATAACGAATATTTTAAAATAATATTCAGTGAATAATCAAAATAGGATTTTGATGTCCGATTTTGGATGGACACGAAAATATTGGAAAATATGAAGCTGAGTAAGTAGGTATTCGTCATTTTAACCCGACCGGGTTTATCAATTGATTTTATTCGTTTTATAATGAATACCGAAAAGGAAACGATTTCAAAATCTGATATTTTGAAAATATTATCATTTATATACTATAATGATGAGGAGTATTCAATTTTGATATAAAATTGAAATGAAAGTAGGAATCGTTTTAAAACGAATTTATAAACGATTTATCAAATACGTTTTACATGGAAATCGATGAAATATATAATATATATTATATATATTTAATGGCCTGAATAGAACGCGCCGCGGTGCGACCGTTCGAGAATTTCGACCATTGACTTCAAACGAACATTACGGAAGATCCGACCGTCAGATTCTCCTAAAACCGGAACCGTTGGGTTCATATCGAAAAGAGCTTTCCAACAAATATAAGAGATTTGAAATCTAATATTTGGAATTATGTCCAAATCAAATTTGGAAAATGTCGCTCTAAATGCAGTTCGATGACCGTTTATGGAAATCGATTGAAAGGGCCTTAATAAAATTATTATAAATATTAATAATATGTGTAAAATCATAACAAACGATTTGGAAAAAATTAGGATGAAAAATTCCACGTTTGTAAAGATAAAAATACATTTTTATCAAAATGAACTAGTTATTAACTAGAATAATAATCCAATATTTGTAAAGAAATAAATTGGATTTGAAATGGTTTTAAAAATAACTAGAATTTTTCAATAAATAAATTAGGATGGAAGAAATCTTCGGAATATTTCGATATTGGATTTTGTGGTTATACGGGTATTGTTATGGGAATTTGGAAGACACAGATATCGTTATTCCCATTACGATATCCATTAGTTTCAGAATTTGATATTGAATATAAGGCGATATAATTTCTATTCAGGGCCTTGTATTAAATATTATATTGGATTTTGGGTTTGTCGTGAACAGTGTCTTAAATAACACTGTTCTTAAACCCAGTTGAGAAAAGAATAAATCTTGTAATTAAGATTTAGTGAAGTTTTCCAATTAATTAATATTAAATTGGAATTGAATAAAAGAATGTGATTTTGGGTTTGTCATGAATGGTGTCTTCAACAACACTGTTCTTGAACCCCGTGTTAAAAGAATAAATCTTCTAATTAAGATTATTTGAGTTTCCAGTTATATTTAGTAATTGGAATAAAATGGAATGTGAATTGAGTTTATCGTGAACTGTGTTTTTAACGACATTCGTTCTTTAAACCAATTAACAGTGAAATGTGATCTAGAATTTATAAATCTTCTTATTAAGGTTTAATGGATATTTTCCAAAGTAAAGTTTTCCAATTTAATATAATAAATTGGACTGGAATGGAATTTGATTTGGTAATAATCGAAGTGAACTTCTGTGGAGGAAGACTGTTACTATATATGGAATTTAAAAGGCTTTGCCGTTATCCATTTATATTATTGGTTAGATATGGAAGTTTATATCGATTATATATATTGATCTATTTTCCGTGAAGAATCCATAATTAATGGAATGTGATTTTGGGTTTATCGTGAACTGTACTTGAAATGACATTGGTTCTTTAACCCAATTAAAGATAGGATTTATTTACGAAATTTGAAAATTCATTATATAATTATTTTTAGGGATTAAAACTAAGTGGAGTTCTAATGAATCTTTAATTAGATTGAGATGTGAATGTGATAATTTAAATTATCAAATTTGGGAAATGATCGAGAATGGAGTATCACCAGTTTAGCTCCAAGCTATAGTTAAAACTTTAATTAGATTTGAATGTGAAATGGTAATTAATTTCACCAATAACACCGTGGTGTTAGATATGGAGTACTGCCAGTTTTGCTCCATGGGATGAATAGGTTAGGATTGGGAAATTAAATAAATGATTGCTTCGATAAGGTTCGCTAATCCCTACTAGTTTTGAAAACCTTAATTTGGTTTAAAATTGTGAAAAGAATATTTGAATAAAAAAAATACTCTGGATTGGAATGAGGCGTATGTTGTGTTTTATAGCACTTATTTACAAGATACGCGGGTTATTCGGAAAGACCGGGTTTATCCCATTCTGAATAATCGATATGACGATAAGTCGAAGATCAAGACAGTGGTTGAAGACCGGAGTTCTTCACGTCGTTTGGATGATTACTGATGTCTGATTGGGCTTTACATCCAAGACAAGGTAATAAGTGGTGATTGTACGGACGTACTTGGTGATCGACCAGATATGCGAGGACCTGTCTCTTGTATTGGATATATGGGACGAGGAATAAGGTGCCTCCGGTTTTGTTTAAACCCAGAATGAACTTGTAAATGGATGCGTGTCTGACATTGGATTTTATTCTGTTTTGATTGATCTCTATTAAGCATATATTTGTTTGGTGGCGGAGAATTATTCTCTTGCTTAACACCCTTCTCTGAGACGTACGAGCTTAGAGGTTATATATCGATAGACATCGGTCGCATGACATGAATTGTCAATGTGGCATGCTGAGATGCATATGATCAAGGCTTTTGTTGAAAATCAGAGTCTTGTGGTTGATGATCAAAGCATGGATTTAAATAGCATAGCTTTGTGTATAGCGTTAGTTAGAGAGCCTCACACCCCGGTGTGAACCAGAAACGAGAGAGGATCTCAGGGAGGACATGCGTTTCTTTCTAGTTATGAATGGTGCCATGGTATGGAGCCCAGACAATTTACTCATGTGGATGTTGCATATTATTAGATGGATAGCAAGGTGCCTCAGATATATCATTCACTACAGGGCCGATGGATGACATGGTCGACATACTGACCAGATTCACGCCCCATAAGGCGGAGAAACGTATTGTTCAGGAATTATATTCCACTAACGTAAGTGTGGACCGGCCCTGACGCTCCAAGGGTCGATCCGTTCTGATCCTGAGGCACGGGCTAAAGTGTCTCAAATTCGGTAAGGACGATCCCTTGTCTTGTTTCACAGATGGAATCCAATTTCCAATACGTGACATTTCAGTTTTAATTGTAGAACTAGTATGGCGACATAGTAGCATGGGATACTATGCCGTCTATGATTAATACATTTATATTTGAAGTTGATTTCTTCATTTATAGTAATAATAAAATATGAAATTTCATGTACCAAGCATGTTTGGCTATTATAAGGGAAAACTCTATCCTCCGGCTTGCGTTGCATTGTCTGATGGGACCTAAGTCTTATAATAGCTTCATTTTTTCGAAAAGCATTGCGTTGTTTGTTTCATGCACTGGTATTCTTGGGAGGAAACCTGTTCCATGCTATACGGCATGGTCCCTTGATTTACCTAACTTTAAAAATAAAGTTTTAAATAACTATTTTAGTTCTTACACCAGTCACATGATTGACCTGGAGTTTATTGTTTTAACCTAAACTCTGGGTGCCCATATTTTCCACATGGGCAGCTAGTAGTTTTGGTTTGCAGATTTATTTTCACAGGATCCTGGTTTACAGCTGGAACTATATTCGGAAAGCTCTGTATCCGTGAATTTCTTTCAGTTGTGTTATGTATTAATTTTCCGCTACTTTGTAATTTAATCTCTGATTTTTTTCAATGTGTAATGTTTATTTACATTTTGTTATATTCTTGTACTCTGATGTAAATTGTTGTAATAGCAATGAACTGTTCTTCTGTTTGTCTTCTGATTGTTATGTTCTCAACTCAATCCGGGCTTTCCCTTACAGATGAGTTTGGGTCGTTTCGTCATCCTATGTAGAAAAACTGGTACTACTCCATATCTAACTCCATGGCGTTATCGGTAAAATTTAATTACCATTTCACATTCAAATCTAATTAAAGATTTAACTATCGTCGATGCTCCATTCTCGATCATTTCGTACATTTGATAATTTAAATTATCACATTCACATTTCAATCTAATTAAAGATTCATTAAAACTCCACTTAGTTTTAGTCTTCCAACAATCATTATTTAATGATTATTTAACTTTGGAAACACAAACATGCCACATCGACAATCTACACCGTACCACTGATTTCCGCCAATATATGACCTCTAAGCTCGTACATCTTAGAGAAGGGTGTTAAGCAAGAGAATAAATTCTCCGCCACCAAACAGATATATTTTTAGCAGAGATTAGAAATACATTTCGAAATAAAATGTTAGACATGTAATCTTGACTTTGGCTGCGTTAAAGAACTAATGTCCTTTAAAACACCATTCACGATAAACCTAAAATCACATTCCATTTAAGGAATCTTCACGGAAAAAAATCGATATATAATCGATATCAATTTCCGTATCCGACTAATAATATAAATGGAATAACGACAAAACCTTTTAAATTCTATATATATTAACAGTCTTCCTCCACAGAAGCTCACTTCGATTATTACCAAATCAAATTCCATTCAATTCGAATTTAATTTATTAAATTGGAAAACTTTACTTTGGAAAATTTCCATCAAATCTTAATAAAAGATTTATAAATTCCAAATCACATTTCATTGTTAATCGGGTTAAAGAACGAATGTAGTTAAAAACACAGTTCACAATAAACCCAATTCACATTCCATTTGATTCCAATTACTAAATATAACTGGAAACTCTAATAATCTTAATTAAAAGATTTATTCCTTTCACACGGGGTTTAAGAACAGTGCTATATAAGACACCATTCACGACAAAGCCAAAAACCAATTTGATATTAAATATAAAGCTCTAAACAGAAATTATATCGGCTTATATTCAATATCAAATTCTGAAACCAACACATATCGTATAGGGAATAACGATATATATCTATCTTTCAAATTCCTCCTCAGTATCCATATAGTCACAGAATCCAATATCGAAATATCCTGAAGATGATTTCTATTCATATCCATTCCAATTCATACATTGGAAAATTCTGGTTAGATTAAAATCATTCACAAATCCAATTTATTTATTTAAAAACATTAAATTATTTTTCTATTATTTAACTAGTTCATTTTGATAAAAATACATTTTTATCTTTACAAATGTGGAATTTTTCATCCAAAATCTTTCCAAACCATTTATTATGATTTTACACAAATTATTAATATTTTCCGTACAGTCGGTTTCCAATAACGTCCACCGAACCGCATCCATAGCGACCTTTTCCAAATTTGATTTTGACATAATTCCAAATCTAACCGTTAGATTTCAATTCTCTTATATTCATTGAAAATCTATTTCCGATACGAACCCAACAGCTCCGGTTTTTGGAGAATCCGACGGTCAGATTTCCCGTACTGTCAATTCGAAGTCAATGGTCGAAATTCGCGAATAGTCGCTTTGCGGCGCGTTCTATTCAAGCCATTAATATATATATATAATACATATATATTTCATTCAAAACGTATTTTATAAATTTGCTTTAAAATCGATTCCCACTTCCATTTCAATTTTAAATCAAAATTGAATACTCATTATCATTATAATATTTAAATGATAATATTTTCAAAATATCTGATTTTGAAATCATTTCCTTTTCGATATTCATTATAAAAATGAATAAAATCGATATAAATACCGTTCGCGTTAAAATGGCGCAAATCTAATCAACACAGCTTCACATATTCAATATTTTCGTGTCCATCCCAAATCGGACATCAAAACCATATTTTAATCCTTTATGGAATATTATTTTAAAATATTCATTCTTTCTGAATTGAAATCAGACCCAATCAATTACCATATAATGTTAGTTATACGGATTTCATACAACATATGTATACAACCACAATGATAACCAATCTACCATCATCCAGAGTGCATTATACAACTGCATAAGCATTAAATATAAATAATTAACGCTTACAACAGTCCGTCAACCAATCGATTGACATACAACTAAACAATTGGGATTAGTGTACGCCACATATCATCCCAATACTCATATGGGGTTTCAACCAACAAATACTGAATATTATTTGTGCAGTTGGGTGATGTGTAAAATTTATCGTCCCAATCCATGTCAGTTAAATGAGTGTACATAAACAAATCGTCCGATTTGTAAATGAATATTTATTTTTGTTTCAGGAGAATTTTATGTCCTTCATATATACGTTAAAAATTATATTTTTAACGATAAAATATTTATTTCAACACTTGACTATTTTATATAGTTCATACACTCAATAAAAATAATATTTTTATTGTTCAAACATTTTATTCAACACATGAATGTTTTATACAGTTCATATACACATTTAAAATTATATTTTTAATGAACACTATTTATTTCAGAAAATTTCGGCATTATAATAGCGCGATATTAGAACCGGAGTAATGTCTACCATTACCCCTCTCCTGATACTGGATCGCGCCATACATAATAATCAATCCACTCCACAAACCACAATACAATTCATTAACCACGATACAATCCAAACAACAGCCATGATTTGTACAATAAATATTGTCTGGGGCTACTAAGCCTCGTCTGCAACCTATGATATAATAATTGTAAAATAATTTGAGTGAGAAGGAGTTCTCACATTGGGATCCACTCCGCCATTGTTTTCTAACGTGTTGATTTGCTGTTATGGTTCCAAAATTTGCAAATGAGCTCCAATCTTCACACGGTCTTTTTTTCTAGCTTAAACGTGCCATTCCGGACAACTTTCGCCTAATGGACTTTTCCCCGAAAATGCTCTATTTCGCAATAATTTGCGAAAAGACAGTATTTGGACAGTAGAATTTGGATGCGTTTTCTGAACAACTCCGCAATCCAAAATATGACTTCCATATACTCAAATCGAAGAGAAATCGTGCTCTTCGGATTTGATACTGTGGGGTTTTGGCCAGAACTGCACCGTTTGGAAATTATTGGCGAAATAATGACATGGGGTTATTTGCAAAAACGGGAATTTGCGAAAAGAGGGAATTTTGGACATGGAGGGGCCCACGGTCGGAGTTAGGGTTGAGGGGCGGCGACAGGACCTGATTGGGTGTGAAGGAGGTGCGGCCAGGTGGTGGTGGCACTAGAGGAGCCCATGGTAGCGGGTTTGGTGATTTAAGGCCTAGGGTTTTCAAGAGAAAGAGAGCAGGGGTGAGAGAGAGAGAGGAGGAGGAGAGGAGAAGGAGAGGAGGAGAAGGGGAGTCGGCTGCGACGTCGCGGTAGAGGAGGGGGGCTGTAGCAAAGGGCGACGGTGGTTCTTTTTTTATTTTCACGATGGGTTTGAATGGTGAGGGAGAGAGAAGGTGAGGGGGTTGACTTAAATTTTTCCTTATAATAACCAAATATGCTTGGTACGTTTAAAACTAATCATTTGATACTATTATAAGTATATAGTGCCAAAAATCACTTCAAATATAAATGTATCAATCATAGGCGACATAGTACGCCATACTAGTTCTGCAATTAAAACCGAAATGTCGCGTATTGGAAATTGGATTCCATCTGTGAGTCGAGGCCAGGGATGGTGTAACGACCCGTATTCTACACATCTTAGGATTGTAGAATATTTATTTCTTTTCCATATGAAGTTGTATGGTCATGTAACTTTGGGAAACATCCATTAGAGTCATTTCCCATGTTCATGATTTTTGTCGATTTTTAAATGACCATTTTTGCCCCTAGTTGGTACTGTTTTGGCCATAACTTTTGATTGGAAAAGAATTTTGACCTGAAACCACTTCCATTAGATTCGTTTGATGGTTTACCTTTCCGTAGAGTGGTCATAATAGCCAAACGGACTTACCATTTGGGAGATATGGCTGAAATAAGGTTTGGAGGGTGAAAAACTGCTTATTCGGGCCAAATCGGGTGATTAGTGAGTAGGCCCATAACCCATTTCGGGATTAGGGTTATGGGGAGGCTGAAATGAGATAGAGGATCATTCCATTTCAGTTTTCTAGCCTCCACTTATCACCAAGGAACCCTAAAAATGGCCTCCAACCTCTAAATCACCTCCAAATCACCTTTGGTCAAGGATTTGGCTTAGCAACCCCTAATCAAGGAAGATCTACACCAAATCAACATTGGAGCTGCCGTTTAGCATTGGGATTCACATCAAATCAGAGATTTATCTCAGATCTTAGTTTATTTGTGGCTAAGGTGAGTGATTTGCACTAATTATGGCTAATTAGGGGTGATTAGTGTTAATTAGCGAATTTAAGCATGATAAAATTCGGGGAAAATGTTCATAAATTCCTAAATGATGTTTTTGACCTCTGATATGAATTTGGGTTAATTTGGTTAAGTTTTGTTAATCCTATCATTAGTTTCACCTAAACATGCTTAGGGGGAGATATGGGATTTTGGGGTATGTTTGATCCATTTTAACCTATTATATTGATGTTTTGATGTTTGTGGTTGATTATGCACGTTGCTATGACTGTATGAAATGCTTTGTGATTGATTTCAATAGTTAGAATGGTCGAAAACGTCGTCGAATGGCATAAACACTTGCTGGAACAGTTTCAGAAAACAGTGCAGGGTTCGGATCGGATCGGATATGGGGCTCGGATCGGATATGTTGAACTGGGCAAGGAATCCGATCGGATCGGAACCTGACACTTGAGAAAATTGGCAAAAAGAAGGCCACGCTAACTGAACTGGGATCGGATCGGATCAAAGAGGAGGGATCGGAGCGGATAGAGGAGGATGGATCGGATCGAAGCGCGTGAAGGATGACGAGGCGGATCGGAGCGGAAGCAGGGACTGGAGGAGAGGCACCCGACCCGACCCGAAGTGAGGCACCCGACCCGACCCGAGGAGAAATACTCGACCCGGACCGTACCAGAAGAGGACCCGACCCGAACAGATGGAGGATACCCGACCCGAACCGATGGCTTGAGGAGGAACCCGACCCGACCCAGTATTGACCAATAACCCGAGATGCAAAGGTAGTCCAATATGGGAAGTTAGAGCTCAGGATCCAGTTGGGAACCGATGAGTTCACTTCATGGTTGGACTTTGCTGCGGGACGTGTGCTAAGGAGTTGTCGACGTTCATAACTTCGATTCACCACTAAAAATGAAGGATGGCTACTTATCAGTGCCGTAGGGTCATTATGACCTGAGGGGCAAGGTGATGGTAGCAAGACTACGTTATCAGTGCAGTAGGGTCATCGTGACCTGAGGGGCAAGGTGATGCATAGTAAGACTATGAGCCAGCGCAGATGGGGTGAACAACTCCATGGGGCAAGTGGACATAGTAAGGATTGGTAAGGCTATGAGCCAGCGCAGATGGGGTGAATAACTCCATGGGGCAAGTGGACATAGCGAGGAATTAGTGGCTACGTTATCAGTGCAGTGAAGCCATTCATGACTTCATGGGGCAGAGTGATCGTAGCAAGGTATGTTGGGTGATCGAAGTGGTGAATATCGTATGCTTTATGCACTGAGTGAGAGATGTGAGGATGGATGCTATGTTTGATTGTTTGCCATTATTATGACATGCACACCTCCCCCACCTCCGTATCTTTGCACCGTTTGATATGGTACCTTAGAGTGTTGTACAGTATGTAGTGCTAACTCTTTGGTTGCAGGTCCAGGTTCAGGTATGTTTTAGTCTACCTATTATTGTTCACTTTAGATGCTTATCGCTCATACCAGGCTTTATGTGTGACCAAGAGTTTTATGTCTCCTCTTATTACTCTGGGTGCTCACACGAGCAGACTAGAGACAGGTTAGCTGGTGATGCGCGAGTAGCTGATTCGGTGGCGGGTAGGAGGCTTCCACTTATGATATATATATACACATTCTCCCTGTGTCGTTGGTGGTCGCTACTTGGGCATTAGTAGTGTACCTCCTTTATCTTACTTTTGCTTTGAGACAGTTTGAAAGTTGTAATAAGCTGTATTTTGGATTTCAGCTGCTATGATGTTTAGTTCTGGTTTTCAGCTTATGCACTGTCTCTCCTGTTTTATGTCAAGTATGTTATTATTATATTTTGTTCTATGCGCTGTGAGACATTCTACAGGTTCTTTGTATGTTCATTTACTTCTTCCCTTTCCTTCTCACGACCCGTTCCGTGCTAACTGGACATGTGTACAGCGCACTTTTGGAGTAAATGTCGGTTGGTGCGGGGCGGGCCGTCACACTTGGTATCAGAGCTCTAGGTTGCGTAGTTAACCTAGGGAAAGACACCAGGGAGAGTTAGTACGTATATGAGAGCGCGTATTTGTAATTGCTCTGGTTTTCAAAAGCTATATGTATATATATACTATTAGTAGTATAAGAATGAAGTCGCACTGGACTAGCACCACTATGGGGTCGTTAATCGTTTCCCTTTTTCAGATTGACGATGAGCCGAGACACGAGGGGTGCTGGTAGAGGAACCAACCATGGGGATGCCGCTGACATGAGGGCGATGTTTACTAACCTCATGAGAGACATGCTTAGAGAAGTGCAAGGGGCAGTTCCCAATCCCGGAGTTGGTGTTGGCCCAGTAGTGCAGGCGCCTAGGGTCGATTTCGCCAAGTTGTGCAAGGATTACACTAATCTTGGTGGAAAGCCGTTCCACGGAATGGAATCGGCCACAGATGTTCAAGATTGGGTGGATAGCTGTGATCGTATCTTTGATGACTTGGGTCTTGAGGATGCGATGAAGAGAAGGCTAGCGTCTCGTCAGCTGCAAGGGCGAGCGATGAATTGGTGGAATGCTATTAGAACAGCTACTCCAGAGGACCAGGTTACTTGGGATCAGTTTAAGGCTCGCTTTAGCGAGAAGTTCATTCCAGCTGCCCAGAAGTCAGTATTGTTCAAGAGGTTCTTGGAACTCAAACAGAACGGAAGGGCAGTTTCTGGTTATATTGCTGAGTTCGACACTTTGTCGAAGTATGGACTATCTCTTATCGATACTCCTGAGAAGAAGAATGAGAAGTTTATTACTGGTTTAGATGGATACTTGGGGGAAAGGCTTATCAACCACATCGATGAGACTTTTGAATCGATCGTGGGGAAAGCTTTGAGATCAGAGAGCCTTTACACTAAGTCAAAGACTGAGGCTGCATCTGCAGAAGGGCCAAAGCCGCAAGCAGGCGGTGGAGGCAAGAATAACTCTCAGAATAAGAGGAAGCAGGACCAATCTAAAGGTGGTCAGAAAATGAGCAAGAAGGATGTTGAGTGCTTCAGCTGTGGTAGGAAGGGCCATTATGCTAAAGATTGTCGGGCCAAGCCAGCGGATAAGAAGTGCTTCAACTGTGGTCAAGTGGGACATTTCAAGGACAAGTGTCCGCAACCTCTTAAGGAGAAGCAGATTGTGAAAGCATATGCTATTGATGCTATTCCTTCTTCGTCGAATGCCCCAACTGCGGCGAAGAAAGGAAAGAATGTTGTTATTCAAGGTATGCTTTCTATTTATGATGTACCAGTTCGAGTTTTGTTTGATATTGGGGCTTCCCGTTCCTTCATATCTAGTGACCTGGTAGATAGGTTGGGACTGGAACCCGAGATAGTCGATAGACCATTGGTTGTGACGAACCCAATTGGTGGTTCGACTAGCCTTAGTATGATTTGCAGGAATTTGGTCTTATCGAGTCATGGATGTATGTTTGTATGTGATTGCTTTGTTTTGGGCTTTACTGGGTATGGCATTATATTAGGAGTCGATTGGCTCCAAAGATACGGGGTGGTGGTAGACTGTGAGGGCTTTTTGGTGACAGTGAGGGCGGATGATGGGCGGAGGGTAGTGTTTGGTAGTCTACCCAGTGATGGGGTTATGGCTAGTTTTGTAAATTCCCTCGACATCCCGCAGGATGAGTTGTCAGATGTGCCCGTGGTTGGCCAGTATCCGGATGTCTTCGAGGAGGTGACCAGGCTTCCACCACACCGAGAGATTGAGTTCCGTATTGATTTAGTGAAAGATTCCAGACCTATAGTGATGCCACTTCGTCGTATGGCACCAAGGGAGCAGCGAGAGCTCGGGGTGCAAGTCAGCAATCTTTTGAAGAAGGGATTTATTAGTAGGAGTGTCTCCGAGTGGGGAGCACCAGTTGTGTTTGCCACTAAGGCAGATGGTTCCCTTCGTTTGTGTGTGGACTATCGCGAGTTGAATAAGGTGATGAGGAAGAATAAGTATCCTCTACCGCGGATAGATGATTTGTTTGATCAGCTGGAAGGAGCTAGAGTGTTCTCCCAGTTGGACCTCGCGACAGGATTTCATTAGCTTTGAGTAGCGGATGAGAGTGTTCCGAAAACGGCATTTAGGACGCCTCTGGATTTTATGAGTGGTTGGTCATGTCGTTTGGGTTGACCAATGCACCAGCCTACTTTGTGGATCTCATGAATCAAGTATTCAGAGATCAGTTGAATAAGTTTGTTCTTGTGTTCATGGATGATATCCTTGTTTACTCAAGAACAGAGGAGGAACACAAGGGACACTTGAGGATAGTGATGGAGGTGTTGAGGAAACACCAATTGAAAGCGAAATTCTCTAAGTGTCATTTTTGGAGAAGGGAAGTGAGATTCTTGGGTCATGTTGTTTCAGAGAGTGGTATTGCCGTGGACCCTGCGAAGGTGGCTACGGTACAGGATTGGCCTACGCCCAAGAATGCGACAGACATGAGAAGTTTCTTGGGATTAGCTGGATATTATCGTAAGTTTATCCAGGACTTCTCCAAGATAGCAGCACCGTTGACTCAGTTGACTAAGAAGAATCAGTCCTTCGTCTGGGACGGAGTGTGTGAAGATGCCTTCAAGAGTCTAAAGGAGAAGTTGACGTGTGCGCCAGTGTTAGTCATTCCTAAAGGGAATGAAGAGATGACGGTATACACGGATGCTTGTGGTACCGGACTGGGTGCTGTATTGATGCAAGGAGGTAGGGTTGTAGCTTATGCTAGTCGACAGCTAAAGCCGCATGAGAAGAAGTATCCTACCCACGATTTGGAATTAACAGCGATCGTGTTTGCGCTGAAGATGTGGAGACATTATCTCTTGGGAGAAAGATTTGAGTTGTTTACCGATCATAAATCGTTAAAGTATCTCTTCTCTCAGAAGGATCTGAATCTCCGTCAACAGAGATGGTTAGAGTTCTTGGCTTCGTATGATTTTGATATCGCATACACACCTGGGAAGGGTAATGCGGTAGCCGATGCCTTGAGTAGGAGACATGCCAGCTTAGGGGCAATGTTTCTTGAGTGGAAGCAACTGGAGTATATCGCGGGGTTTGATTTCAGACCAAAGTGCGAATTGGATTCAATCATGCTAGCTAGTTTGACGATCAGACCCACTTTGATAGAGCGGATTGGTTCTAGTCAGAGGGACGATCCTAATCTATTAGAAATCATCTCCAAGTTAGAGATGGACATCGACAGTGAGGAGATGAATGTGTATGGGCTTGATCGAGATGGATGGTTTCGGAAGAATGGAAGACTAGTTGTGCCCAACGTGAATGGTTTGAGGGATGAAGTGCTTAGAGAATGTCATCACTCAAAACTGACTATACATCCCGGTGGTAATAAGATGTATCGAAACATGAGACAGACTTACTACTGGGAAGGGATGAAAAGAGACATTAGGAAGTTTATATCCAAATGCATGAGTTGCCAGCTAGTTAAATCCGAGCAAAAGAAGCCTAGTGGGTTGTTGCAACCATTAGAAATCCCCGAATGGAAATGGGAGCAAGTTTCGATGGATTTCATCGATGGCTTACCAAGGACTAGATCGGGATACGATAGCATTTGGGTAATTGTGGATCGATTGACTAAGAGCGCAAGATTTATACTAGTCAAATCGACCAGAACAGCAGCCAAGTTGGCAGAATTGTATATGAAGTGGGTAGTGAGATTTCATGGAGTACCCAAAAGCATTGTGAGTGACCGAGACCCATTGTTCACTAGTGGGTTTTGGAAGAGCTTACAAGAGGCTCTAGGGTCAGGATTACATCTCAGTACCGCATATCATCCTCAGACCGACGGTCAGACGGAGAGGGTGAATCGTATATTGGAAAATCTCTTGAGAGCGTGTATATTGGATTTTGGTGGATCATGGGATGACCATTTGCATCTAGTAGAGTTTGCATATAATAATAACTACCAATCCAATATCGGTATGGCTCCATATGAAGCTTTGTACGGAAGACCGTGCAACTCACCATCATGTTGGATAGAGACTGGCGAGAAGTTTATGCTTGGACCGGATGTGGTGAGAGAAACTTCAGATAAGATTAAGACCATTCAGCAACGAATGAAAGCTGCCCAAGACAGGCAGAAGAGTTATGCTGATAAGAGGAGAAGAGACTTGAAATTCTCCGTTGGTGACTTGGTGTTTGTCAAAATCTCTCCGTTGAAGAGCGTGATACGATTTGGCAGGAGAGGCAAGTTGGCACCAAGATTTGTTGGCCCATTCCCTGTTCTTGAATTAGTCGGGAATTTGGCATATAGAGTTGGCTTACCAGAGAAAATGGCGGGAGTTCACAATGTGTTTCATGTTTCCTAACTAAGGAAGTTCGTTCACGACTTCGATATGACTATTTCACCTGATCAGTTAGAGGACTTCGAAGTAGAACCCGAGGCGGTTGGGAACCGCAAGCCGATTCGTATTGTGGGGCACGATACGAAGCAACTTCAAAGGAAGGCGGTGAAGCTAGTCAAGGTTTAGTGGGACGAGGACGAGAATGATTGTACTTGGGAGACAGAGGAGAGCATTAGGAAGGCGTATCCAGAACTCTTTGCCTGGTAAGATTTACTTTGCGATTTAGGTATTCCGCATGCTAGGATAGACTTATTTTACTTGTTTTGCATGTTTGATGGTTGTTTTATGGTTGATAGGCATGCGGGAACCTTTGTGTGTGTTTTGGTTAGGGAATTTCGGGGGCGAAATTTCTTAAGGGGGAGAGAGTGTAACGACCCGTATTCTACACATCATAGGATTGTAGAATATTTATTTCTTTCCCATATGAAGTTGTATGGTCATGTAACTTTGGGAAATTTCCATTAGAGTCATTTCCCATGTTCATGATTCTTGTCGATTTTTAAATGACCATTTCCCCCCTAGTTGGTACTGTTTTGGCCATAACTTTTGATGGAAATGAATTTTGACCTGAAACCACTTCCATTAGATTCGTTTGATGGTTTACCTTTCCGTAGAGTGGTCATAATAGCCAAACGGACTTAGCGTTTGGGAGATATGGCTGAAATAAGGTTTGGAGGGTGAAAAACTGCTTAACCGGGCCAAATCGGGTGATTAGTGAGTAGGCCCATAACCCATTTCGGGATTAGGGTTACGGGGAGGCTGAAATGAGATAGAGGATCATTCCATTTCAGTTTTCTAGCCTCCACTTATCACCAAGGAACCCTAAAAATGGCCTCCAACCTCTAAATCACCTCCAAATCACCTTTTGGTCAAGGATTTGGCTTAGCAACCCCTAATCAAGGAAGATCTACACCAAATCAACATTGGAGCTGCTGTTTAGCATTGGGATTCACATCAAATCAGAGATTTATCTCAGATCTTAGTTTATTTGTGGCTAAGGTGAGTGATTTGCATAGATTTACACTAATTATGGCTAATTAGGGGTGATTAGTGTTAATTAGCGAATTTAAGCATGATAAAATTCGGGGAAAATGTTCATAAATTCCTAAATGATGTTTTAGACCTCTGATATGAATTTGGGTTAATTTGGTTAAGTTTTGTTAATCCTATCATTAGTTTCACCTAAACATGCTTAGGGGGAGATATGGGATTTTGGGGTATGTTTGATCCATTTTAACCTATTATATTGATGTTTTGATGTTTGTGGTTGATTATGCACGTTGCTATGACTATATGAAATACTTTGTGATTGATTTCAGTAGTTAGAATGATCGAAAACGTCGTCGAATGGCGTAAACACTTGCTGGAACAGTTTCAGAAAACAGTGCAGGTTTCGGATCGGATCGGATATGGGGCTCGGATCAGATATGTTGAACTGGGCAAGGAATCCGATCGGATCGGAACCTGACACTTGAGAAAATTGGCAAAAAGGAAGGCCACGCTAACTGAACTGGGATCGGATCGGATCAAAGAGGAGGTATCGGAGCGGATAGAGGAGGATGGATCGGAGCGGAAGCAGGGACTGGAGGAGAGGCACCCGACCCGACCCGAAGTGAGGCACCCGACCCGACCCAAGGAGAAATACTCGACCCGAACCGTACCAGAAGAGGACCCGACCCAAACAGATGGAGGATACCCGACCTGAACCGATGGCTTGAGGAGGAACCCGACCCGACCCAGTATTGACCAATAACCCGAGATGCAAAGGTAGTCCAATATGGGAAGTTAGAGCTCAGGATCTAGTTGGGAACCGATGAGTTCACTTCATGGTTGGACTTTGCTGCGGTACGTGTGCTAAGGAGTTGTCGACGTTCATAACTTCGATTCACCACTAAAAATGAAGGATGGCTACTTATCAGTGCAGTAGGGTCATTATGACCTGAGGGGCAAGGTGATGGTAGCAAGACTACGTTATCAGTGCAGTAGGGTCATCGTGACCTGAGGGGAAAGGTAATGCGTAGTAAGACTATTGAGCCAGTGCAGATGGGGTGAACAACTCCATGAGGCAAGTGGACATAGTAAGGATTGGTAAGGCTATGAGCCAGCGCAGATGGGGTGAATAACTCCATGGGGCAAGTGGACATAGCGAGGAATTAGTGGCTACGTTATCAGTGCAGTGAAGCCATTCATGACTTCATGGGGCAGAGTGATCGTAGCAAGGTATATTGGGTGATCGAAGTGGTGAATATCGTATGCTTTATGCACTGAGTGAGAGATGTGAGGATGGATGCTATGTTTGATTGTTTGCCATTATTATGACATGCACACCTCCCCCACCTCCGTATCTTTGCACCGTTTGATATGGTACCTTAGAGTGTTGTACAGTATGTAGTGCTAACTCTTTGGTTGCAGGTCCAGGTTCAGGTATGTTTTAGTCTACCTGTTATTGTTCACTTTAGATGCTTATCGCTCATACCAGGCTTTATGTCTGACCCAGATTTTTATGTCTCCTCTTATTACTCTGGGTGCTCACACGAGCAGACTAGAGACAGGTTAGCTGGTGATGCGCGAGTAGCTGATTCGGAGGCGGGTAGGAGGCTTCCACGTATGATATATATATACACATTCTCCCTGTGTCGTTGGTGGTCGCTACTTGGGCATTAGTAGTGTACCTCCTTTATCTTACTTTTGCTTTGAGACAGTTTGAAAGTTGTAATAAGCTGTATTTTGGATTTCCGCTGCTATGATGTTTAGTTCTGGTTTTCAGCTTATGCACTGTCTCTCCTATTTTATGTCAAGTATGTTATTATTATATTTTGTTCTATGCGCTGTGAGACATTCTACAGGTTCTTTGTATGTTCATTTACTTCTTCCCTTTCCTTCTCACGACCCGTTCCGTGCTAACTGGACATGTGTACAGCGCACTTTTGGAGTAAATGTCGGTTGGTGCGGGGCGAGCCGTCACAGATGGCTCCTCACCTATTCGGGACACTCTAGAAAATGCCTCAGGATCCTCTGCAATGAACCCTTGGATGCTTCAGGGCTGGTCCTCCCGTACGTTTGTGGATTAGTTATTCCTGAGCACACGTTTCCCGGTCCTATCAGACCAATCCATCGGCCCCGTAGTGACCGATATATCCGAGGTGCCTCGCTATCCATCATCCATATTGGTAAAAATATAAATGTCTGGGCTCCATACCATGACACCACCCATAGCTAGAAAGAAATGTCGTGCACTCCCTGTAGTCCGATACCGTTTTTGACCCATATCGATGTGTGAGGCTCGCGAATTAACGCCATACACAAAGCTATGCTATTTAAAGTCGTGCTTTGATCATTAACCACAAGATTCTGCTTTTCAACAAAAGCCTTGATCATTCGCATCTCAGCATGCCACACTAACAATTCATGCCATGAGACTGATGTCTAACGATATATAACCTCTAAGCTCGTATGAACTAGGGAAGGGTGCTAGGCAAGAGAATAAATTCTCCACCACCAAACAGATATATATTTAATAGAAATCAATCAACACAGAATAAAATCCAATGTCAGACACACATCCATTTACTAGTTCATTCTGGGTCTGAACGAAATCATAGGCACCTTATTCCTCGTCCCATATGTCCAATACAAAAGAGAGGTCCTCTCATATTTGGTCGATCTCCAAGTACGTCTGGACGATCACCACTTATTACCTTGTCTTGGGTATACAGCCCAATCAAGACATCAGTAATCATCCAAATGATGTGAAGATCTTCGGTCTTCAACCATCATCTTCATCGTCGACTCATCATCGAATCAGTTATTCAGAATGGGTATAAATCTGGACTTTCCGAATAACTCATTTATCTCGTAAACAAGCTCTACACAAACAAAACATATGCCTCATTTCAATCTAGAATATTCTTTTATTCAAATATTCTTTTCACAATTTAAACCAAATTAAGGTTTTCCAAACTGGTCGGGATTAGCGCACCTTATTGAAGTAATCATTTATTTTATTTCTCAATCCCAACCTATTCATCCCATGGAGAAAAACTGGTAGTACTCCGTATCTAACACCATGGTGTTATTGGTAAAATTTATTTGCCATTTCGCATTCAAATCTAGTTAAAGATTTAACTATCGCTTGGAGCAAAGCTGGGGATACTCCATTCTCGATCATTTCCACATTTGATAATTTAAATGATCACATTCAAATTTCAATTTAATTAACGATTCATTAAAACTCCACTTAGTTTTAATCTTCCAACAATCATTATTTAATGATTATTTAATTTTGGAAACACAAACATGCCACATCGACAATCTACACCATACCACTGATTTCTGCCAATGTATAACCTTTAAGCTTGTACGTCTCAGAGAAGGGTGTTAAGCAAGAGAATAAATTCTCTGCCACCAAACAGATATATATTTAGAAGAGATCAACAATACAGTTCGAAATACAATGTTAAGCATGTAATCCTAAGTTTAGCTGGGTAAAAGAACTAATGTCCTTTAAAACACCGTTCACGATAAACCCAAAATCGCATTCGATTTTATGGAATCTTCACGGAAAACAGATCAACATATAATCGATATCAATTTCCGTATCCGACTAATAATATAAATGGAATGACGACAAAGCCTTTTAAATTCCATATATATTAACAGTCTTCCTCCACAGAAGCTCACTTCGATTATTATTAAATCCAATTCCAATTTAATTTATATAATTGGAAAAGTTTACTTTGGAAAATTTGCATTAAATCTTAATAAAAGATTTATAAATTCCAAATCACATTTCACTATTAATCGGGTTAAAGAACGAATGTCGTTAAAAACACAGTTCACAATAAACGCAATTCACATTCCAATTACTAAATATAACTGGAAACTCTAATAATCTTAATTAAAATATTTATTCCTTTCACACGGGGTTTAAGAACAGTGTTATATAAGACACCATTCACGTCAAACCCAAAATCCAATTTGATATTAAATATAAGGCTCTAAACAGAAATTATATCGGCTTATCTTCAATATCAAATTCTGAAACCAACACATATCGTATCGGGAATAACGATATATATCTATCTTTCGAATTCCTCCGTAGTATCCGTATAGTCACAGAATCCAATATAGAAATATTCCGAAGATGATTTCTATTCAAATCCATTCCAATTCATACATTGGAAAATTCTGGTTAGATTAAAGTCATTCACAAATCCAATTTATTTATTTAAAAACGTTGGATTATTTTTCTAGTATTTAACTAATTCATTTTGATAAAAATATATTTTTATCTTTACAGACGTGGAATTTTCATCCAAAATCTTTCCAAACCATTTATTATGATTTTACACAAATTATTAATATTTTTAATAATTTTATCAAGGCACGTACAGTCGGTTTCCAATAACGGCCACCGAACTACATCCATAGCGACATTTTCCAAATTTGATTTGGACATAATTCCAAATCCTACCATTAGATTTCAATTCTCTAATATTCATTGGAAAGCTCTTTCCGATACGAACCCAACGGTCCCAATTTTAGTAGAATCCGGCGGTCGGATCTCCCGTAATGTCAATTCAAAGTCAATGGTCGAAATTCGCGAACGGTCGCGACGCAACACATTCTATTCAAGCCATTAATATTTATATATATATATAATATATATATTTCACTCAAATAATATTTTATAAATTCATTTTAAAATCGATTCCCACTTCCATTTCAGTTTTAAATCTTTCGTTTTAAAATCTATTCCCACTTCCATTTCAGTTTTAAATCAAAATTGAATACTCCTTATCATTATAATACTTAAATGATAATATTTCCAAAATATTTGATTTTGAAATCATTTCCTTTTCGATATTCATTATAAAAATCAATAAAATCGATATAAATATCACTCGCATTAAAATGACGCAAATCTAATCAACACGGCTTCACATATTCAATATTTTCGTGTCTATCCCAAATCGGACATCAAAATCATATTGTAATCCTTTACGGAATATTATTTTAAAATATTCATTATTTTAAAATATTCGTTCTTTCTGAATTGAAATCAGACCCAATCAATTACCATATAATGTTAATTATATGGATTTCATACAACATATGTATACAACCACAATGATAACCAATCAACCATCATCCAGAGTGCGTTACATAACTGCATAAGCATTAAATATAAATAATTAACGCTTACAACTGTCCGTCAACCAATTGATTGACATACAACTAAACAATTGGGAGTAGTGTACGCTAAATATCATCCCAATACCCATATGGGGTTTCAACCAACAAATACTGAATATTATTTGTGCAGTTGGGCGATGTGTAAAATTTATCGTCCCAATCCATGTTAGTTAAATGGGTGTCCATAAACAAATCGTCTAATTTGTAAATGAATATTTATTTTCATTTTAGGAGAATTTTATGCCGTTCATATATACGTTAAAAATTATATTTTTAACAATAAAGTATTTATTTCAACACTTGGTTATTTTATATAGTTCACTATTTTATATAGTTTATACACTCAATAGAAATAATATTTTTATTGTTCAAACATTTTATTCAACACATGAATATTTTATACAATTCATATACACATTAAAAATTACATTTTTATTGAACACTATTTATTTCAGAAAATGTCGGCTTTATAATGGTGCGATATTAGAACCAGAGTAATGTCTAGCATTACCCCTCTCCTGATACTGGCTCGCGCCATACATAATAATTAATCCAATCCACAAACAACAATACAATCAAATTTCCACAATACAATCCAAACAACAGCCATGGTTTGTACAATAAGTAGTGTCGGCGGCTACAAAGCCCCGTCTGCAACCTATGATATAATAATTGTAAAATAATTTGAGTGAGAAGGAGTTCTCACATTGGGATCCACTCCGTCGTTGTTTTCTAACGTTCTGATTTGCTGTTATGGTTCCAGAACTTGCAAGCTCCAATCTTCACACGACCTTTTTACCTAGCTTAAACGCGCCATTCCGGACAACTTTCACCTAATGGACTTTTTCCCGAAAATGCTCCATTTCGCCATAATTTGTGAAAAGACAGTATTTGGACAGCAGACTTTGGACGCGTTTTCTGAACAACTCCGCAATCCAAAATACGACTTCCTTATATTCAAATCGAAGAGAAATCGTGCTCTTCGAATTTGCTACTGTGGAGTTTTGCCGAGAAGCGTATCGTTTGGGAATTATTGGTCAAATAGTGACAGGGGGTTATTTGCAAAACGGGAATTTGTGAAAAGAGATGTTTTTGTACATGGAGGGGCCCATGATCGGAGCTAGGGGCGGCGGCAGGACCTGATTCGGTGTGGAGGAGGAGCAGCCAGGTGGTGGTGGCATTAGAGGGGCCCACGGTGGCGGGTTTGGTGATTTGGGGCCTAGGATTTTCAAGAGAAATAGAGAGAGAGGAGGAGGAGAGGAGAGAAGAGGAGGAGAAGGGGAGTCTGCGGTGGCGTCGCGGCGGAGGAAGGGGCTGGAGCGAAGGGCGACGGTGGTTCTTTTTTATTTTCACGATGGGTTTGAATGGTGAGGTAGAGAGAAGGTGAGGGTTGAATTAAGTATATAAATATATATATTTAATTTAATTTATTTCCTAAAAGTTAAATTTTTATTTGAACTCCAAATAGAACCCAACGACTGTCATCCCCAGCTAAATACCCCCATTCCGGACACAATGGGATATGTCCCATAAGCCTATTTAGACTATTAGGATCAGTTTTCATTAAAATTGAAATCTATAATATAACGTTCAAAATTGAATTCAACACACATTTTAATTTACCGGAGCCAAATACTGACTCCTAAAATTCCAGAAAAATAAATCTAGATATGTTTTGATGATGCGGTCCTAACAAAACTACTTTCATCGAATTTGGAGGCCGTTTGAAAAATGGTCATTTTTCAGTCGATTAAATTCAAACTGAAATTACCGAACACGTTTTAATTCACAACGCTCACATATTAATTTCAAAAATTATGAAAATTGGAATCTAACAATCATTTGACATTCCGGATCCAACAAAAGTGGTTTTGTCGAAAATGGAGGTCGTTTGCAAAATGGCTATTTTTAAGGGCTATGTATTATATTAAAAATAATATAAATTCCATAGCGACTATTTCAAATTTTAAACTGGACATGACTTTCAATTTATATTATGAAATCTCAATTTCTTACATTCTTTAGAAAGATATAGTTAAACAGATTCAAATATTTCTTATTTTAATGAAATCTGATTTATTTTGAATTTTGTATATTCATTTGAAATTTAAAATCAAATTTTCAAACTACCGCGCCATTTTAGGCTCCTTATATAATTAAAATAAATTTATACATTCTAACATTGATTTAAATAAATTTTTAGTCGTTATTATTTAAAATAAACCATTTTAAATATCCAAAATCTATTAAAATAGTTAAAATAAAATTTTTAAATTGGTTCTAAAAATCCGAGTTGTTACATAAAAGATTCATTTTTAAATGAATTAGTTGAATTGTCTATTTTATATGCAATATATAAACTGTTATATTAACTATTATGCAGGGAGAAACGAATTGGAGTAATCCAACTGGGTTCCTCAAATATTTTAACGTTATGTGCTTTATTGTTATTATTATATGAATTGTTTAACCAATTTCTTTGGATGATGATTTGTTTGTTGATGGTTGAATTTAATTCGGCACTAATGTTTATTAATTAATAAATAGTATTGATTAAGTAATTGTTAGCAGATACCCTAAAAATCCATATTTTTAAGACATTGATTTTCCGTCAGGTAGATTGACTAAAATGAAGTTTTAAAATTCATTTTATAACTGAAGTAAAATTTTGAAATTTATTTTGTATACATTATTTTAAATAAAAGTTTTATTAAAAGAAAATCAATTTTTATTGTTAATTTTATAAGTAATTATAAAATGATTTATTAGGACAAATTATTTTATTTTAAATAAGTTGAATAAGCATGTAAGTCCGTAATTAACCTATGGGTTAATAATTTGGATTATTTATTTTAGGAATAATTAAGTGGGATTATTTATATTAATTATGCTATTAATTATTTCAGAAGAAATGATTAATTAAACTTGATGAACAAGTTAATCAGGTGTTTAAAGTTGACTAAGTCAACTGTTCCAATTGGAATTGGATAGTTAATATATTCTATTTTTGATTATTGAATAGAAATAGTTTTGATAAATAGTTTAAACTTAAAATGGTTCTTTAAAGGCTTTAATAATCCTTTAATTAACTGTATATAAAATAATTATTGAGACGTTGTTTATTAATAAAGTCATTTGTTATTTTAATAACTTCTTAAGCGAGAGCAATTATTGGATAAACTATTTTTACTTCAAATGATGTCGAGGTTGATTATTTTTAATTAATAATAATCAGAGCGATGATCTTGTAATTAGCATTCATTAATAGAGTTTTATGATGTCATGAAACCCTAATTATAGTTAAATAAAATTTTAAGAGTCGTATGCCATTTCGAACAAAATTTATAATAATTTTGTTAATCCAACATAGAAATGGTGTGGATTTTAGAATGTGTGTGTATGTATATATATATATATATATATAAGAAGTTATATATTATACAAGAACATAAGCAAGTTTTATTTATGTTAAGATAAGTTAGGTTTAAAAATGGATATTTATAAAGAATTCTGTTAAAGGATTTTATTAAAATCCTGGTAGGGCGAGTTATAAAAACCCAAGTTTGAAATGCATAGGTTATAATTGTTTTCAACTATTGAAACGAGTTTATAATTTGATTATAAACTTAAGTAATGACCTAAAATGAAATTTAAAGCTTAGAAGTGGGAAGGTATGAAGTTGAAATCTAAATAGGAGCCTAAAATGGATTGAATCTAATTATGCGTGTTAAGTCCTAATAATTCGATTTAAATCCAAATACATTAAGTATGAAATGAAGTTTTATTGAGATAACTAAATTAGCCTTGTAATGAAAATTATAAGAATTTTTATAAAATGTTTCTATTTACAATAAAATCAAGGCTTTATATAGAATGTTCGTACAAGATGTTCAAAGTGAATAGGTTTGGGTTTGAACGATGAGTTATTTAATAATTGGATTAAGTAAAGGTGATTGAAACTAAAATTAGATTTTCAAAAAGCAAGAAGATATGGTTTTCAAAACCATACTTATATCGAATAGTAAATGGAACTTCTGTGACATTTACTAAATGGTAGTTTTGCATGAATAAACTTCTATTTATCCCAAAGATAAAAACGTTGTCGATCAAGGTCTGGGAGGTAAATATAATACCATAACTTGAATGACTTCACTATTATCCAAGCAATGGTAATAGTTTGTAATGGTAAAAGATGGTGGAAATAATTTATTATTCCCATAAGAGATATTGAAACTTAATTTGTAAAGTTGGAGACATTTAATTAAACTTTTGGGTTTTAAAATAAACAATGTATCATTTGACATTGTTTGGCCCATGTATAAAGTGTGATAATACTTATATCATTTGGTTAAGTATATAGCACTGTTTTCTAAGTAATGAAAACTGTATAATTCTAGGAAAACCTTATTCCAAGAAATAAGTAAATTTCTATAATTTTTGAAGAGATGAAACAAGAAGATTAGACTGGTTCAGAAACAGGAGTAAATATCGGAAATTTAGTTATTACTTCCATAAGTGTTATTATAATTCAAAGTTAAAGTTAGACAAAGCCATTCGGGTTTATATAATAAGAAATGTGTCGCATGACATTAATTTAGCCCATATAAGGTTTAGTGATGAAATATATACCAATTGGTTATATATAGTGATACTCTGAAGTAAAGGAAATGAATGAGGTTTTTGTGAAAATATAGCGATATTTTTGAAATAGAGGAAATTTTGTGATTACATTGTTTTGAATAGATAAGGCATTGTCATTGTTTCCAAAGTAACGAAAGCAGAAGAGTTTTGTTGAGACAAGTATATGCAATCGATTTTGAGTCGATAAAAGGATTTTAATATTGTTTTAATGAAAAGGGCCTGAGTTGTTGAAGTACTGATCTGTATTGTTTATTATTTAATGGTTAAAAACCCACTATCCATAAATATTGCTTTGTGACTTTTATGAGTTAATTCGAAAAGATCGGGATGGAAACTGGACCCAAAACTTCTTCGAACCGACTTTGCATTCGAAAATTAACTTGCAGGAATAATCATGAGATGATTTGAAGACAAAGATCATCAGAGGGAGAGGTTTGCTCATTGATGTATTTGGGTTAACAACCAGGATTATAAGCGTAGTATTCAAAGTCTGATGTGATGTTCTAAAAAGGTAATCGTGACCTCAAGCCTCATCAACCGGGAAATGACTTAAATCGGCCAGGTAGCAAGGCTATGTGGGTCATACCCGTTAGGGTATATCATCCCCTGATCTATCGGAATCAATTGCCCCTTTTTGTAAGCTTCAGAATGAGTACGGTTGGACGGCCAACAACCGTGGTGATGATATATTCAATACACTCAAGTTCAATGAATGGCAGTTCATGTGTAGCCGGGTTTCAAAATGTTCTTGTTGAACTATAGTGTTCCATCTCTAGAGGAACTGATCGGAAGAGGGTTCCATACCTAGTAAAGTTGGAAATCCGAACTCTAATACGAGCCTTCCAATTTTAGTTGTAAACCAACTATGTTGGAAAGTGATATGCAAGCTTTCCGACTATATTCCTATTTTATTTGTGGTTTGAAGGACATTATTATAATATCACTGGATTTTGATATAAAAAGTGATTTTGATATCATAAGGGAAAAACACATGCCATGTTTATGTATAGTCATGTCTTGTGTGAGTTCCATTCTTTCAACGGATTTTCAAAAGTTAAGCAAGTTATTTACGATGTGAGATTTCTCACTCAAAGTATCCCAGACTAATCCGTGTATGTAATACTCAGGTCAGACCGAGTATCTTTTCCAGGTAGCACTAGGTCTGCTTGGAGCTTTAGGAGAGGAGTTGGAGTCGAGACGTATTCTCGTATTTTCTCATATTAATTTATTTCCATTGTGTGGGTTGTATTTATCAGCATTGTATAGGATGATCTGATTATGTGCTCTGATGACTGTATTCATGTATATACACTAGTTATCTCTTTGTCTAAAGAGCTTTGATACCTTATATTTTATTCATCCCATTGTGAGATTCGTATTTACTTTGATTCTGTTGTATTGGTATTTTCTCCTTTTCTAACTTTTCTTCCTTTCTATTTTCTCACCCTCTAACTTCTTTCTTCTAACCATCTACTTTTTTATGCTTTTTGAGTTGACATGTGTAGTTAAATGTCATCTTAAACTATATGAAAAAAGTGGGTCGTTACACTCAAGCTCAAATGCCAAACTATTTGAGGGTCTGGAATTCCTAGGTTTTGAAAAATATTTTTGATAGAGTTCGATCAGCAGAAGAATCGCTTATTTTAGCGAAAGCGTCTTACTTTGAAGATGCTTCGACTTCTAATAGGCATGTTTGAGCTCTTGATCAACTTGCCTTCTCCTCTAAATTGCGAGTTGAGAATGCTTTTCTTCGTCAGAAGGAGGATCGAGTGAATAAACGATGCAACTCGAAATTCTTTCATGCTTCTATCCGCAAGAAGAACAATATTCCATCTATCCGTCAGATTCTTCGATCTAACCTTTCCTTGGCCACTTCTCCTTTAGAGGTCGAAGAGATGATCTTTTCTCACTTTCAATCATTTTTGTAGTTTCCATCGGTCGATCAGTTAGACCCTGCTCTTATGACGTTTATTCTTTTTTTGGTGCTCCCTAAAAGACTTTTTCCTTTTATGACCCTCCGTCATTAGAGGAGATTTGCACCTACGTGTTTTTGCCTAAAAAATCTCGTTCAGGTGGTTTGGACGGATACAACGGATTGTTTTTTGGAGTGTCTGTCCGATCATTCAGTTTGATTTTTCTTTAGCTCTTCTCTAGTGGCATTCTCCCTAAGGAGTGGACATCCACCAATCTTGTCCTCATCCCTAAATGTGATAACCCCAAGTCCTGTGTTGATTGTAGGCCTACAAGCCTGTGTAACTTCTCGAACAAGGTCACCACTAGGTTATTGTGTTCTAGGATCACGCCGATTCTTGACTGGATTATCTCTTCTTCTCAAGCACATTTTGTCAAGGGTTGTCTGATCATTAACAATGTCTTACTTTCTCAAGAACTTATTTCCTGGATCGATCAGAAGGTTCGGGGCTCTAATGCGGTAATAAGCTTGAAATGGCGAAGTCTTACAATTGCATGTCTTGGATTTTCATTATTAGGGTTCTTCTAAATTTTGTCTTTCCTGAGCCTCTAATTGAATTGGTTTGGAGGCTCATTTCGAACTGTTGGTTCTCCATTTTAATTAATGGAGTCGCCAAGGGTTATTTTCAATTGGGAAGGGTATGGCGTCAAGGCGATCCCCTCTTACCTACGATGTTCGTCATCGCCACTGAGGCCTTTGTTTATGGTGCTCATCCTCTCACAATAACTAGAAATATCCATTGTTTTGGTATCTCAAGTGGTTGTCCTGTGATATCATCGTTATCTTTTGTAGAATGCGTTATTATCTTATCTAATGGGGATTGTCAAGCCATTCGTCGGCTCCTGGCATTCCTTTATCTCTATAAACGGTGCAAAGCAACTTATCAATGCTTTAAAGAGCTGCTTTGTTACTGCCAAGTCAATGGAACCTGGGAGGATTTCTTGGATTGAACCCTTCTTTGGATTTCGTGTTTCCTCTCTCCCATTGCCTTATCTCAGAATCATTCTTTATCATAGTCAGAAGCTCAACGCGATTTTTGATCCTCTAACTGATACAGCTAGAGGAAAGATTTTGAGATGGAACTCTACTCTTATCTCTCAAGCAGGTGTACTTGTTATTGTCAAGTCTGTCCTTGACTCTCTTAAGTCTCATATTTTCATGTCCACGACACCTACCTCTTTCTTTTTCCATTCCTATCACACTTTAGCCTCATCCTTTTTCAGGGGGATGAAGAACGTCAATGTGATAGGAGGGGGTGGAGGCTTCAGGGACGATGACGGTGGGTCAGTGGGCGGGTTCCGTTCAGTTTGGGGGCTAGGTTTTTTTTTTGCTTCGCGAGTGGGAGGTTCCGTCGATGGGAATTTAGAGGAGGTATCGCGGCTAACGAGGGGGAGGTGGAGGTGGTGGCGCCGCCGTTGAAGGGCGCGGTCGACGATGGTGGACGGGGTTCTGCGATTCGTTGCTTTGTTTTTTTTATTTAGATCTGAATCGGGAAAGAAGAAGTGAAGGGGGGCTTTTATAAAATTTATATTATTTAATTTATAATTAATTTTCAAAAAGCAACTCTTTATTTCGAACTCGAAATCGAACCCACCGACTGTCGTCCATAGCTAATTACCCCCATTCTGAACATAATGGGATATGTATCGTGAGCTGATTCGGCTGTTACGACCAGTTTTCGTCAAAATCAACATATAACTCTATATATTGAATTTGAACGCGCATTTCAATTTACTGGGGACACATACGAACTCTTAAAATTCCCGAAAAATATTTTCTAACTTCGTATTGACGACACGGTCCTAACAAAACTAATTTCGCTGAATTCTGAGACCGTTTGAAAAATGGCCATTTTCCAGTCGATTAAAATCAACTGAAACTGGTCAAATACGTTTTCCTTTGCCACGCTCACATATTGATTCGAAAAATTATGAAATTTGAAACCTAGCAATAACTTGACATCACGGATCCAACATAAGTGGTTTCGTCGAAATCCGAGGTCGTTTACAGAATGGCAATTTTTAAGGGCCAGAATTCCATAGCGACTATTCTGAAATTTCAACTGGACATATCTTTTTATCCCCGCTATGAAATTTCGATTTTTCGGATTCGTTGGAAAGATATTATCAAATAGATTCAAATATTTTTGGATTCACTGAAATCCGGTTTATATTGCACCCAGTACATTCAATTGAAGTTTGAAATCGAATTATCGAACTACCGCGCCATTTTCAATTCCTTTTATAATTTAAAATAAATATTTATTTTCTAACGGTGATCAATATAAATATATATGTTCGAATTCTATTCAAAATAAATTTTTTGTTGATATTATTTAAAATATATCATTTTAAATATTCAAAATTCACTAAAATTGCCAAAATAAAAAAAATTAAATTGGTTCGGATTTTCGGGTTATTACAATCTCCCCCACTTAAAACTTTTCGTCCCCGAAAAGGAACAAAGCCGAAAGTTGTTTAACTAATCAACTCAACTTCCAATATTTTCTTTACGGCTTAAGTTCTTCAACTTTTCAGTTTCTAAGAACTTTTCAAATTTTTCAAACATTTGGCTAACACCCTAAATTTCCGAAAAATTTCGCCATAACCTCCCCTGCACCGGGAGCACCGGTAAAATCCCGAAATTGCCATATAGGCCCTCTGATCTCAAAAAGAAAAAGAAAAAGCCAAGCGGCTAGCCAATCGGCTCATAAAATCATCATCACCCAAACAAAACAGTAAATTAACATGTACCTCTTTGTCGGGCAAACAATTTTATTCTTCTGCTCTAGCCTCCTTGATATGACCTGTTCAATGTAAATACATGTATATGCAAGCAAATGCGACTAATTTCAAACAATTCAATATTCGGTTCAATTAGGCTTAAATGGTTCAAAATTATCAAACAAATAAACAAACAACACAACCATCAATCAATTAGTGAATTAGAATTTCAAATTCATAATTTTGATATATAAACAAAAATCACATTTTTGATGCCAATTCACAACAATAAATCTATATAGTTTCGGTTCTCACACCAGTCTAATGGAAATATATAGATATCACACCTTCGAAACACGAACATAAATACTGATGATGTCCGGACATCACCAGAATTATCCCCGGGTGTCTAGAATGTGATCCTATATCTATCCAGTATATTAAAACTTCGAATATACGTTCATGACGCGTATATGCAAAATCTTTATATATTGGATTGTCCAAATTCAATATAAATAAATATTCAAATACGTATAAACTGGTTTAAATTTTCAAAACAATGTTGTTTTAATTTGAAAAATATACTCTTCACACTCGTTCTAGGATACTACTGATCCCATCTCTAACGAGTTATTCTAATTGGATATTACCAATCCAATATCTGATGGATTCTTTCGTATGGTTCTAATGTGTCTTGTTCTCGAGCTCTGTAAACCAAAGCTCTGATACCAACTGTGATAGGAGGGGGTGGAGGCTTCAGGGACGACGACGGTGGGTCAGTGGGCAGGTTCCGTTCAGTTTGGGGGCTAGGTTTTTTTTTGCTTCGCGAGTGGGAGGTTCCGTCGATGGGAATTTATGGGGGGTATCGTGGCTAACGAGGGGGAGGTGGAGGTGGTGGAGCCGCCGTTGAGGGGCGCGGTCGACGATGGTGGACGGGGTTCTGCGATTCGTTGCTTTGTTTTTTTTTTAGATCTGAATCGGGAAAGAAGACGTGAAGGGGGGTCTTTTATACAATTGTACAGTCGATTTCCAACAACGGCCTTTGAACTGTACTTACATCGACCTTTTCCAAATTTATTTGGACGTATCTCCAAATCCAACCGTTAGATTTCAAATTTCTAATATTCGTTAGAAAGCTCTTTTCGATACGAACCCAACGGTTCCAGTTTTAGGAGAATCCGACAGTCGGATCTCCCGTAACATCCAATCGAAGCCAATGGTCGAAATTCATGAACTGCCGCAGCGCGGCGCGTTCTATTTAGGCCATTATATATATATATATATATATATATATATATATTGTATATATATCGTCGATTTCCTTTTTAAAACGAATTTTATAAATCATTTCAAATTTGTTTCAAAAACAATTTCAACCTTCATTTCAAATTCAAATCAAAATTGAATTTTCCCTTATAAATTCTTTTTACATTCATTTCTATTTGATTTCAATTCAAATCGATTTCAATTCTATTTCAGTTCGTTTTCAATTGAATTCAATTCAATTCGAATTCGTTTTCTATTCAATTCAATTCGAATTCGTTTTCTATTCAATTCAATTCGAATTCGTTTTCTATTCAATTCAATTTGAATTCGTCTTCTATTGAATTCAATTCGAATTCGTCTTCTATTTAATTCAATTCGAATTCGTCTTCTATTTAATTCAATTCGAATTCGTTTTCTATTCAATTCAATTCAAATTCGTCTTCTATTTAATTCAATTCGAATTCGTCTTCTATTTAATTCAATTCGAATTTGTTTTCTATTCAATTCAATTCGAATTTGTTTTCTATTCAATTCAATTCGAATTCGTTTTCTATTCAATTCAAATTCGATTTCGTTCTATATTCAATTCAATTCGATTTCCTGTTATAAATATTCGGTTTTTATCTCTTTTCAATATTCATTATAAAAATGAATATAATCGATATAAATATCGTTCGCGTCAAAATAGCGCATCTCTAATCAACACGGCTTTATATTTTTCAATAACTTCGTTATTCTATTCAACAAATGAATCTATATTTCTTTCAATACATGACTAATCTCAACGGATGAGTACTGTCAACACGCGACTATTTTTGTTATTTAATATATTTTATAAAATTTATGGTATCTATCGTTTGATTTCAAATCATACTCCAATCGTAAATTAGTAAGAGAACGATTCCCTAAATATTAACCCCGAAGGCTGAAACCAACATCAGATCAATATCCAGGAGACCACTCATCTTATCTATTTTCCAGTTAGTTTCTAATTTTATATATGATAAAGATGTAAATTTTATTGTTAAAATATTTCGTTCAACACATGACTAATCTCAACGGATGAGTACTGTCAACACATGAACCTTTATTTTATAATATTCTTTATTTTTTCAATTGGAATGAGGCCCAGTCAATTACCATATAAGGTTAATTATATGGATTCCATACAACACATGTATATAATAGCAACGATAAATAATCAACCATCATCCAAAGTGCACCACGCAACTGCATAAGCATCAAATATAAATAGTTAACGCTCACACAGTCTGTCGGGCAATCGATCGACATACAACTAAATAATTGGGATTAGTGTACGCCAAATATCATCCCAATACCCGTGTAGGGTTTCAAACAATCATACATAGATTTTTTTTTGTGTAGTTGGGCGATGTGTAAAATTTATCGTCCCAATCATTATCAGTCAAATCAGTGTATATAAACAAATCGTCCGATTTGTTTATAAATATTTATTTTATACACACGTTAAAAATTATATTTTTAACTATAAAATATTTTCCACTATAAAATATTTTCCACTATAAAATATTTTATTTCATTCTACATCACACAATCAAATTTCACAACATAGCAACCTAACAAACAAGTCATCCATGGTCTGTGGACGACGGGTGTCGGGTGCTACTAAGCACCGTCTGCATCCTAGCATACATTTTTAACTAGAAAGGGAAATATAAAGTGAGAAGATCTCACCGACTAGCTAATCCAAACGCCTCGACTCTTCTTATGTAGATGTCATCGTTGTTCTCGCCTTTTGTCACTTTCGTTGCCCTAGCCACTACATATATAAAAATCACATTTTTATATTGTTGCTATGTGTATAAAAATTCTATTTTTACAACGATGTTCATATAATAAAGATTATATTTTTATCACGCTATTCTTCGCCCTTTCAAATATAAAGATTTCGCCTTTTCAAATATAAAGATTTCGCCTTTTCAAATATAAAGATCAAATCTTTACTATCTATATAATATAAAAATCGTATCTTTAAATTCTCTATTATATAAAAATCATATTTTTATATTGCTAACTTCTTAGTAAATATCGTATTTTTAAATCGTTATACACATAATAAAAATCGCATTTTTATTATATCGCTAAATATATAAAGAATTTTTTTTTCTCTAACTCTTCTCATATATAAAAATTCGATTTTTCAACTTCTTTCATATTATAAAAATCCGATCTTTTACACTTTAAAAATCCGACCTTTTTCATTTTAAAAATCCGACCATTTTACTATGCTTCTTATTAGAAATAAACTGAACTTGAAAACAATGTAAATAATTAAACTAAGTAAAAACAAACTTACTGTTGCATTTTCAGAGAGGGGGCTGGAGGTTTGAGGACGGGGTACTGCAGGGTGGTCGGCGGCTTCATGAGGGGGTGGAGGCTTCAAGGACGACGACGATGGGTCAGTGGGCGGGTTCCGTTCAGTTTGGGGCTTCGCGAGTGGGAGGTTCCGTCGATGGGAATTTAGGGGGGGTATCACGGCTAACGAGGGGGAGGTGGTGGCGCCGCCTTGAGGGCCGCGGTCGACGATGGTGGACGGGGTTCTGCGATTCGTTGCTTTGTTTTTTTATTTAGATCTGAATCGGGAAAGAAGAAGGGAAGGGGGTACTTTTATAAAATTTATATTATTTAATTTATTATTTAATTTTCAAAAAGCAACTCTTTATTTTGAACTCGAAATCGAACCCACCGACTGTCGTCCATAGCTAATTACCCCCATTACGAACACAATGGGATATGTATCGTAAGCTGATTCGGCTGTTACGACCAGTTTCCGTAAAATCAACATATAACTCTATATATTGAATTTGAACGCGCATTTCAATTTACCGGGGACACATACAAACTCTAAAAATTCCCAAAAAATATTTTCTAACTTCGTATTGACGACACGGTCCTAACAAAACTAATTTCGCCGAATTCAGAGACCGTTTGAAAAATGGTCATTTTCCAGTCGATTAAAATCAACTGAAACTGGTCAAACACGTTTTCCTTTGCCACGCTCACATATTGATTCGAAAAATTACGAAATTTGAAACCTAGCAATAAATTGACATCACGGATCCAATAAAAGTGATTTCGTCGAAATCCGAGGTCGTTTGCAAAATGGTTATTTTTAAGGGCCAAAATTCCATAACGACTATTCTGAAATTTCAACTGGACATATCTTTTTATCCCCGCTATGAAATTTCGATTTTTTGGATTCGTTGGAAAGATATTATCAAATAGATTCAAATATTTTTGGATTCACTAAAATCCGGTTTATATTGCACCCGATACATTCAATTGAAGCTTGAAATCGAATTATCGAACTACCGCGCCATTTTCAATTCCTTCTATAATTTAAAATAAATTTTTATTTTCTAACGGCGATCTATATAAATATATATGTTCGAATTCTATTCAAAATAAATTTTTCATCAATATTATTTAAAATATATCATTTTAAATATTCAAAATTCACTAAAATTGCCAAAATAAAAAAAATTAAATTGGTTCGGATTTTCGGGTTGTTACAGTCAAGGCGAGGAGGCACCATTGGATCTCATGAGATATTATTTGTCGGCCCACACGTGTGGGTGGTTTGGAGTTGTGCAACCCTTGAGGTGTTTGCAAGGCTTTTGCTTATAAGCTTTAGGTTATATTCCTATCAAACAACTCTCTGTGGGAATCTTTTCTTCATGCTAAGTTCTGTCACCTTTTTTGTCTGATTTCTCTAGGACTCCGTCTTATGCTAGTGAGATGTGGAAATAGTTGCAATTGGTAAAGGATTTTTCCGATACCCCAATCGGGGTTTCAGCTGGAATGGGGGTCCTTTCTCTCTTAGGGCAGCTTGGAATTCTGTGAGAACTACAGTGCCTGGAATTGTGGTTTTTTCTTTCATTTGGTACAATCGGATGCATCCCAATGTTTCCATCCTTATGTGGAATGTTCTGCATGAGGGGGTCCCACTTGATGTTAACCTCATGAGGATCGATATCCCTTTACTATCGCTGTAACGACCCGAAAATTAGCGATCTTGGTTATCCGATATACAACACATATCGAACATCCAAGGATCGAAAATAACCGGAAAGTTAATAGAAAGAAATTAGAGGGTGAGAATAGATAAGATAGAAACTTAGAATAGAAGAAGAAGAAGAAGAACACAACATTAGAGTAACACGAACCTCACAGCGGAACGAATAACATATAATAGCTAACATATCCTTGAAATAAAATCAGTATATGTATACAATAACATTATCAGAGTACAACACTTACAACACAGCGGAAATAACTATAGCTACATGATCCTGAAGCCTCCTGCTCCAAGCTCTCTTGGTATATCTGTAAAATCCTGACTACTTGACCGCCCGTACAAAATTGGGCACCCAAGAGTTTAGGGAAAACAAACAAAATAAACTCTGGGTCAGTCATGGGACTGGTGTGAGTAAAACAGTTTAAACAGCTTGAATAAATAAATGATATCTCATAAGACCACACCGTATAACGGAATGGATTTTTCCCTTATGAGAATCCAAAATATCTTTATATCAAAAACCTTTGGATATTATAACAATGTCTATCAACCACAATATAATAATCATCTAGCAGAAACACTTTCATCTCACGTTCTACATATATAGTATACAATCAAAACCGCAAGCACGTATTGGGTAATGGATTTCCAACTATGACAAGGTATGGAACCACCTTTCGCTAGTGTACCTCTAGAGAGGAATACACTGGGTTCAACAAGAACATCTTGCAACCCGACCATACATGACCGACCACTCATTTCGCTTGAGTGTATCGAATGTATCTCACCAATGGTTGGGATCAGCAACCGTTTCTCGAATGGGACAACATCAACAATAGATTTTTAGAAGTAAATGAAACTCTAAATCAGGTGATTATACATCCTAATAGGTGCGACCTACATAGTCATGCTGCCTGCCCGATTTCTGTCACTTACCGGATGTGAGGCTAGAAGCTACGCTTATCTTTTACATGCCACATCTTCATTCACTTAGAATGTCACATTGTCATACCCTTTAAATCACAAATTGATTTATCCAAAAATAACACGGGTATACAGCTAAGAGAAACGAATTCCTCCGCCACCAAATGTGAATACGTTTGAAGAGATCAACTTACGCAATCTATCAGATATACTCTGTCATACCTTCGTCCATACAAGTTGTCTTGGGACCGGACAAACCGAAGGCATTATTCAGTACATCCATCTTAGGCAATCTTTACCTAAGGTTTATACAACAGCCCTTGCATTTTACTCCGTCTTCAATTATCTTTGACATATATGATTCGCAACGCTTGTGTCAATACAGGGTGGTTCTTCGGATAATAATCCAACCGGTCTCTCCATATTAACAACGTTAAAAATGGTCGAAAACTACGATAGTCGGTGAGTTAACTATTAAAGAAAAACAGGTGTGCAAACAACGATATTATTTCCAAATGGAAATTATATCGATCAATCATCATTTAACACACACATATATATATATATATTCACATTTCCTTATTTTCTATGTTTAGAAAATATATGTTATTAACACTGGAAAACATTTCCATAGCTTAATTACGTATCCTTATTCTTCCACAACTATCAGACTCTAACTATAAACTAACAAGAGAACAACTTCCTAAGTATAAACCCCGAAGGCCGAAACCAACATCAGATCGATACTTAGGAAACCATTCAACTTATTAATCTCTATTCAGTTTCTAATTTTTGTTTAACTCCATTTTGATTAACTATGTTCGATTAACTCGATTCGATTAACTCGATTCGATTAACTACTCTATTTATTTTCCCAATAAATAATCCTTTATTCTATTTAGTTTCTATATAAATAATCCTTTATTCTATTCTATTCGTTTTATCAACATTTTCCCTTTTATTTTTATAAACATTTCCCTTTTATTTACTTTCGAAATATTTCCTTTTATAAAATATGTTGATTTTATAAAATCCCTTTATTTCAATATACATTGAAATAATTCTTTATACATCCCAGGGTCTTTTTATGATTTTTAAAATATCGAATAACAAGGATCAATATCATTTTAACACACATAATCCATAACAGATTATATAACACATCATATATCATAATATATAAAAACAGTAAAATAAATGTTGAGGAATCCAGTCGGATTCCTCTAACCTGTTTCCCTGCATCATAGATGTTAATCAATACGAATATAAAATATTATGATAAACAGAATCAATATTCGATTAACGATTTATATATCGTTATCTATATTTTCAACCAATACACAAACAATTCAACCAAACATTTAACACACAACAATCAACATATAATTATTAGTTCTAAGAATACGTTATAAAAATATAACTGTTCAGAGTTGGTGATTTTTACTCACTTTGGCAGTTCATCATTAAAGAACGATAAACTGTGTTGTTTGATTTGAATAATACAATTTATTTCACCATAATTTCAAACGAGCTCCCATCTACTCCCAGTCAGTCCCAGTTGGTAGTTGTCGTCCATACGATCCTGTCGGATCTTGTTTTGATGAATTTCGATACCGTATGGATAAGTTACACGGTTTATAAGTTGGTACAGCTTTGAATTAGAAATAATTAAACCCCCTTAAAAATCAATTGGGCTTTACCCTTCAATCTCGGCCCACACCAATTCTTAGAAGCCTAGACCCGCATCCTCTCTTCCCCAAATCAAATTGTCGTGTTCCTTCAGTAAAACCACCGACTATCTCAACTTTGTTCATCCCCGTCTCCACACTGTTTGAGCAAAATTTCCATCATCATTCAACTCTCGCCCGCATCCTCTTCCTACCCGACACCTTAGTTCCAACTCCGAAGCTCCTCAGGAAATCGCGACCTGCTACTCTCCGTCATCACTTCAGGTGACGCGTTCTCCCATAGTCGATCGGAGACACCCAAAATCATGCGCCCCACTCAATTCGAACTCGTGAATCCAACCACAACCTCAAAATCCACATCAATGTACAAAATTTGAATTGAACCCAACCCTAAGTACCATACTGACATTTCATATGACAGTGCTCGCGTCAAACCCAGAAAAAAACTACATGAAGACGAAGAGCGATTCAGATAGGCTCTGAAAATATATGTATTACAAATTGTAGAATTTTATCCAACTCCCTTCTGATTTTTGAAGACTCATATTTCTCATTTTTGCTGAAAGAACTGTTGGCGGCTGAAGAAAAAAGTAGTCGTGGACTTTTTATTAGGTTTAGCAAGGAGGGTGTGTATTTATAGGATAGTTCAATTATTTTTATATTCAATATTTATATTAATTTTATTCAACCGTAGTTTGTATTTATCGTTTAAAAATTCCTAAGATCACATATGATATTCAAAAATCACGAAACTGGACATGTAGCTACGGTTCGACATTGCGGACCCAACGAAACTGGTTTCGTCGAATTCCGACTCCGTTTGCTCACACAGCGTATTTTTAACCGTCAAAATACTGACTCTTTTTCACATTAAAAATCCGTACGGCCACACATTGACTCTAAAAATCACGAAAATTGGAATCTAGCAATAATTTGATGTTGCGGATCCAACAAAATTAGTTTTGTCAAATTCTGAGGTCGTTTGCAAAACTGGCTATTTTTAAAGCTCTGAATGACCCATTTAAATATATAAATATATTTAAATATAATTAAATTAAATATAAATAAATTTATATTATCGTATATATTCACAACAGAATATCACTCATCTCTAGAGTATTCCTATATGAATTTCTACTTGATATTTCATATCCCGATATAAATCGATATTGAAATTTATATTGAAATTCCTTTTATATATCGTTATAAATTATAAAGGAAATTCCATAGCGACTTTTCTAAAATTTGATTTGGACATAAATCAAAATCTACACAATGAAATCCCGATTTTTCTCTTCCACTAGAAAAATATACTTCACCAGCTCATAACGTTTCTTGTTTCACAGAAAACCGATTTAAAACGGACCCTGCATATCCGGTTGAAGTTCAAATCACCAAATAGCGAACTGCCGCTCCGTTACGTGCTCGTTTATAATTACATTATAAACTATACGTTCAATTGTTGTCGATTGAATATATTTGTTTCTATAATTCAACTTTAAACTGAACTATGTATTTGAATTTCCCCATTCACACAATATCGCCATTTCAACCCAATCTGATTATTTCAGAATTAAATATATTATTTAAATTAAATATTCACTCTTATTTAATTCAACGACCATTAAATCCTCTTAATCACCTTTTAAATAATTAAATAAATTATTAAATCGCTGAAAATGCGGGTCATTACATTCTTCCCTACTTAAAATAATTTCGTCCTCGAAATTGCTAAGATAGAAAACAAACCCTATCGACTGGTTAGAACTTATTTGTTCACTTCTTACCTCCAGTTTCAACTGAACCTATTTAATTTCAATTAATTTTTTAATTAATTCTTATCAACGAAAAATTTCAAAAATCCTGAAAATTTTCTAACACCTGAAATTCTCGAAAAATTTCGCCAGCACCACCTTTGTATTGGTCAATCGGTCAAACTCCAACTCGCCTCTCTGGGCCATCTCCTACCGAAAAGAAAATCAAACAGCCAAGCGGCTTGCCAATTCGGCTCATAAATCTCATTCTTATATCAAATATAAACTTGTACCTTCTTGTTGGGCATATCAACTCTATCACTTTCACCTGTTATCAACCCACATATATCAATGTCATCTCAATCAAACTCAAATCACTTTTATCTCCCACACAACCATTCGCTTTTTACCAAGCCAAATTTTCATTTCAAACTCAAGTTTTATTCTTGATACCAAACTCTTATTTTACCAAACCAATTCTATTTCAACCCCTTATCTCACAAATCCAATTTGTTCTCGATATTATTCTAATCCAATTCGGTTACCACTTAACTGGCTTTATTTTAATCCCAATTTGCTTTCACCATTTACTGCTTAATTTGTTCTTAATTCAAACAATCTTCTTCCTGGGAGTTTTAAAACAGTTTACCTCTTTAAAAAAAATCAAATTTTCCTTTTTGAAATTCAACACAACTTGTTTTCCCAAAACAAATTAAAAACAATATCTCTGGTAGTAACTCGTCGCTTACAAACTCGAAAATGAACACTGATGATGTGGCCAGCATCATCAGAGTTATTTCCCAGCGATCGAAGTGAGTTCAATACTATATCACTTTTTTTCAAAACTCATTCTTTAAAACACTTCCATTTTGAAAATTATTTCAAAATACCATTCACACTGTTTGTAAAACAATTTAAAATCTCCCAGGATCTTAAAATTATTATATATTCAAATCAAATCCATTTACAAACACTTATTCAAATTTCCAGGTTTTAGTTTCAATTCTGATTTAAATTCAGATTTAATTCAATTCGATTTCATATATTTCACTTATATGAATTCTGATTGGTTATTTACATAATCATTTCACATTTTATAATATTATTTGATTATAATCACAACCAATATATTATAATTCCAATATACATACTTTGTTTATATCAAAATATAATTTGGGTAAAATTATTTTCATTTACCCTCTTTTCAAAACATATTGTGCCGACCCATCGTATTCGAGTGTTTTAGAAACCCCTATCGATATTGTGGTGCCCCACCATCGACCAGAATCCATAAACAACTCAACCAATAAATCTACTTAATATAAAACCATTTATATCAGATAACAAATACGTTCACTCGTATATATTCACTCAACTCAATCTAGGGTATTACAAACCCCATCTCTACTGAGTCACGCCACAGAGCCAAGGTAATAACTTAACCTTAAGCTCCGATACCAACTGTAACGACCCAAAAATTAGCGATCTTGGTTATCCGATATACAACACATATCGAACATCCAAGGATCAAAAATAACCGGAAAGTTAATAGAAAGAAAATAGAGGGTGAGAATAGATAAGATAGAAACTTAGAATAGAAGAAGAAGAAGAACACAACATCAGAGTAACACGAACCTCACAGCGGAACGAATAACATATAATAGATAACATATCTTTGAAATAAAATCAGTATATGTATACAATAACATTATCATAGTACAACACTTACAACATAACGGAGATAACTATAGCTATATGATCCTGAAGCCTCCTGCTCCAAGCTCTTCTGGTATATCTGTAAAATCCTGACTACTTGACTGCCCGTACAAAATTGGGCACCCAAGAGTTTAGGGAAAACAAACAAAATAAACTCTGGGTCAGTCATGGGACTAGTGTGAGTAAAACAGTTTAAACAGCTTGAACAAATAAACGATATCTCATAAGACCACGCCGTATAACGGAACGGGGTTTTTCCCTTATGAGAATCCAAAATATCTTTATATCAAAAACCTTTTGATATTATAGTAATGTCTATCAACCATAATATAATAATCATCTAGCAGAAACGCTTTCATCTCACGTTCTACTTATATAGTATACAATCAAAATCGCAAGCACGTATTGGGTAATGGATTTCCAACTATGACAAGGTATGGAACCACCTTTCGCTAGTGTACCTCTAGAGAGGAATACACTGGGTTCAACAAGAACATCTTGCAACCCGACCACACATGACCGACCACTCATTTCGCTTGAGTGTATCGAATGTATCTCACCAACGGTTGGGATCAGCAACCGTTTCTCGAATGGGATAGCATCAACAATAGATTTTTAGAAGTAAATGAAACTCTAGATCAGGTGATTATACACCCTAATAGGTGCGACCTACATAGCCATGCTGCCTGCCCGATTTCTGTCATTTACCGGATGTGAGGCTAGAAGCTACGCTTATCTTTTACATGCCACATCTTCATTCACTTAGAATGTCACATTGTCATACCCTTTAAATCACAAATTGATTTATCCAAAAATAACACGGGTATACAGCTAAGAGAAACGAATTCCTCCGCCACCAAACGTGAATACGTTTGAAGAGATCAACTTACGCAATCTATCAGATATACTCTGTCAGACCTTCGTCCATACAAGTTGTCCTGGGACTGGACAAAACGAAGGCACTATTCAGTACATCCATCTTAGGCAATCTTTACCTAAGATTTATACAACAGCCCTTGCATTTTACTCCGTCTTCAATTATCTTTGGCATATATGATTCGCAACACTTATGTCAATCCAGAGTGGTTCTTCGGATAATAATCCAACCGGTCTCTCCATATTAACAACGTTAAAAATGGTCGAAAACTTCGATAGTCGGTGAGTTAACCATCAAAGAAAAAAAGGTGTGCAAACAACGATATTATTTCCAAATGGAAATTATATCAATCAATCATCATTTAACATATATATATATATATATATATATATTCACATTTCCTTATTTTCTATGTTTAGAAAATAAATATTATTTACACTGGAAAACATTTCCATAGCTTAATTACGTATCCCTATTCTTCCACAACTATCGGACTCTAACTATAAACTAACAAGAGAACAACTTCCTAAGTATAAACCCCAAAGGCCAAAACCAACATCAGATCGATACTTAGGAAACCATTCAACTTATTAATCTCTAGTCAGTTTCTAATTATTTTTTTAACTCCATTTTGATTAACTATGTTCGATTAACTCCTTTCGATTAACTCGATTCGATTAACTACTCTATTTATTTTCCCAATAAATAATCCTTTATTCTATTCATTTTCTAAATAAATAATCCTTTATTCTATTCTATTCATTTTATCAACATTTTCAATTTTATAAAACTCTATTCGTTTTATAAACATTTTCATTTTATTTACTTTCGAAATATTTCCTTTTATAAAATCTGTTGATATTATACCCTTTATTTCAATATAAATTGAAATAATTCTTTTTACATCCCAGGGTTTTTTTATGATATTTAAAATATCGAATAACAAGGATCAATATCACTCTAACACACATAATCCATAACAGATTATATAACACATCATATATCACAATATATGGAAAACAGTAAAATAAATGTTGAGGAATCCAGTCAGATTCCTCCAACCTATTTCCCTGAATCACAGATTTTAATCAATACGAATATAAAATATTCTGATAAACAGATCAATATTCGATTAACGATTTATATATCGTTATCTATGTTTTCAACCGATACACAAAACAATTCAACCAAATAGTTAACACACAACAATCAACATATAATTATTAGTTCTAAGAATACGTTATAAAAATATAACTATTCAGAGTTGGTGAGTTGTAACAACCCGTATTTTTGAATAACATGTTATAACATAAATCGAGGCAGAATTAAACTGTAAAATCTGAATCAAGGGAAACGGGCTATGCCATTGCGTTTGTCTCGGAAAAATACGCGAAATAGAGTCCGAGTTTTCGAAAATCGGAGTCCGTATGACCAAGATATGGCCTCACGAAGTTTCACGAAAAATTCAAATTCAAAACAGATTCAAATTTCAGAAAATCAGAAGTGGTGGGAAAATTCCCGCCAGACCCAGGGGGTCGACCTGGTGGTCGATTGGGGAGTCGACCTCCCCCCCCCCTCCCCAGGTCGACTGGGGAGTTGACCCCAGGGTCGACCTGGGAGTCGACCTGCCTGGTCGGACCCAGGCAACCTGGTGCACCATTTTGGCTGTTTTGACCTGCTTTGTTGGCTAGTGACGGGATTTGATGGCTATGATTGAATCTAGGGTTAATCCTATGGCTAGTACTATCCTAATCTTCTATAAAAAGACCCCTAAACCTAGCCTAAATCACCATTATTCAATCCTACAACTAAACTATGTCAAAATTGTTCCTCTCATGGCCTCCACTCTCGTGCTAAAATTTCTAAGTTTACTTCTATGAGAGATTTTGAGTTCATACAAGTGTTCTCAAGCTTGTATGAGTGTTCTTAGTTTGCATTCAAGTCAAGTTTCAACATTTCTATTTCAAAGCAAGGGTTTTTATTGATTTGGCTCAAGGGTTTTCATTTGGAGATTGCATATTTGGGTTTTTGGTGCTTGCATAAGGGCTTCGTCTCAATCTTTATAATAAATATTTATTTGTGTCTTCATAGCATTGTAAGCCCTTTTCTACTTTCTTTTTTTTGAACTCTAAATTTAAATGAATGATGCAAGTTTGGGGTTGATCATTATGATATGCAAGTTTGGTTGATCACCATGATATGCAAGTTTGGTTGATCACTATGATATGCAAGTTTGGGTTGATCACTATGATATGCAAGTTTGGTTGATCATTATGCAAGTTTGGTTTAATCATTATGTATGACACATTTTGCTATGTTATGCAAGTTTAGGTTGATCATTATACACATGTTATCATGTTATGCAAGTTAAACTTGAAGTTGTGGGCTTAAAGCTTCAAGCTTTATGTTGAAGTTGCATTTTGGCAACATGGAAGTTATCATATCCCTTATGATAACTTGCACGTGAGGCTAAATGCGAACTTCTAGCAACTTCTACATGTCATTTATCACCATGTATCACTCATATGCTAAGTTTGGTTTTATGCATGCTTTTGAAGCCTAATAATGCAATATGCAAGAATATGAACATATGTACATTTCATATGCCACCATGTTAAACTTGTGGCTTCAACACCTTTTTGTCATGATTATGCCAAGTTCCCTATTTTATCCTTTATTCGTTGTTGCGATTATGTAAACGATGGGATTACGTTGGGGTTGGGTAACATTATGACAAGAACATGGTTTTTATAACATGACGTGATATGTAATTATGTTTTGGAAACATAATGGACATGACACTTAGAAAATATGAATGTGGCCAACTCGAGGTTGGGTTGAGTTTGTAGCATAAATCTATCCGGACCCGCCCGGCTTAACTAGTGGCTACAAACAATAGGACCCAATGTGAGAAGTTGGTCATGTTGTGCTCGAACCCGAGGTTAGACCTAGTTGTGGTGTAAAGCTACCCGGACCCGCCCGGCTTAACTAGTAACCACAACAAAGTCTAATGTGAGAGGTTAAAGCGCATTAAGTTAATTAATGCCTCCTGATTAGGGTTAAGTCATGGTCCACTTAATACTTAACCAATTTGGGCTTGATGGGTTAATCGGGGTTAAGTCAGGAACCTTGGGTACTCTTAACCAATTTAATCCACGTTTGGATTGGGTTAACCACATTTAACCCGTTAAGAAACCCTAGTTGCGTGGTCCTTTTCAGAAGTAACCTTCTAGATAGTATCATAAGACCCTAGGACTAGGCTAGGGTGGGGCACGATTACTGGGCTGATTGTAAGAGACCAAAAGAGGCGGCTGAATGATGCCCCGGTTGTTCAGGTGGACCATGGTCGTGCACATTAAGTCCGGAGTTGAACACGGGCACCGGTAGGTTTAGACTGTGCATCCTGGAATGGTGTCTGAGGGTTACACCATAGGGCCAGATATACCCTAGGGTGGAGCCTGCACAGTCAACTACATTACATGATTAAGCCGTATGACACCGACACTTGACGAGTTAGGCTTATAGGGAGCCGATCGACTAGACCGAGTAGTTGGACCTTGATTTAGGTCATCTCATGATGTTGGGCCAAGCTTGGGCCAAGGGATCAATTCTTGTTTTTACTTGACATGTTAGAATGCTAGTACACCCGTGGTGCAAAACTTAACCTTGATTATGCGATGACACCTTTATCTATCTTGTTAGTTAATCATCATGCCAGTATGTTGTTATCCTTATGGTCATCTCAGATTCTCATGCCAGTTAACTTTATTAGTTCATAGACAGATAGTAGTAGGCCTTACCAGTCTTTTTGACTGACCTGTTTTCTTTCGCCTCTTTTCTTCCGTTTCCCCCCCCCCCCCTCAGGTTCTCAGGGTGGGAACATTGGAGCTTAGCTTGGATCTCTATAGCTTGCTTACTGGATTTGCTCATGTACGGTTTTGGACATCGAGCTAGCTATGGTTTATCACTTCACTTTGGGGATAGTACTTTATGTATTTCAGTTTTTCAGTTTATGCTAGACTTTGTTTTGTTGGAAAATGATGATCAAGTATTTTGTTGTAACATGACTATGGTTTTGAAATGCTAATTTGATCCGCTGCTTTATTTACTCTGTTTTACTTATATGTTCTGTCTTGTGATATCTACATGCATGTTTACCTTGTTTAAACGCCCCTCCAAAGCTAGTGTCCTTGCAAGAGTGGCACTAGCGGAGGTGGGGTGTTACATTTGGTATCAGAGCATAAGGTTTACAAGATCTGAGCAAAAGTGTTTTTGAAACTTACCTTTTGAAAAACTATTTTCAAAACCAATTAAGTATTTTCCAAGAAAAGTCTAGTTATTTTAAAAAGGCTATTCCCCAAAAGCCATAGCTCTATCCTTCGTTTCTTCGTTCTGAATATATCTTTTTCCTTTTTCAGTATGGCCGATCTTAACCTTCCCGAAGGAGTGACCATTCCCGGATGGTTCCGGTGGTACTTGGAAGCTAGGGCCAACGATGTGGGCCCAGCAAATACCCCCAATATAACTGAGGTTCCTCCTCCTCCTCCTCAGAATCCGCAAACAGATTTCGCTAAGATTTGCAAAGACTTTAAGGCGATGGGTGGCAAGAACTTTATTGGGACGGAGACTTTTGTGGAGGCACGAAATTGGTTGAAAGAAACCGAAGATCTTTTCGCTATCTTTGATGTGGAAGACCATAGAAAGGTTTTATTGGCAGCATGGTTATTAAAAGAGGAAGCCGCTTATTGGTGGGAGGTCACCAATGCTACGAGGCCTATAGAGACTTGGGCCGACTTTAGGACAAGATTTGGGCTTAAGTTTCTATCATCAGCTGAGGCGAATCTGCAATTGGAGAAATTTATATCTTTGAAGCAAGGGGACATGACAGTGAGGGAGTATGTGAATGAGTTTAACAAGCTCGCCCGATTCGGTTTGGACATGGTTAATACTCCCCAGAAGAAGGCTTTACGCTTTGCACGAGGGTTGAATGAGCCATTACAAGGTTTATCCCTATCTCATATACCCATGGGGGCCACTTTTGAAGGACTAGTAGACATGGCATTGCTTCAAGGAGACGATAAGAATGGCAAGAAGGAAGTCAAGGCTAATGAGACTCAAGCCAAGAAGACAGACTCCAAGTGGGGAGGAAATCAGAGCAATCAGAACAACAAAAACAACAAGAACAACAAGGGCAACAAGGCCAAGGCAAAGGATCCAAGGAAATGCAACTACTGTGGGATTGATGGGCACATAGCTAAAGACTGTAGGAAGAAGAAGAGGAAGTTGGGAGAATGCTTTCATTGTGGAGAGACCGGACATTTTAGCAAGGATTGCCCCAAGAAGCAAGGGCAGAATCAGCGTGCAGGACCTTCTGGAGGGCAAGTGCATGCTCTCAACACAGCTCCAGCTCAGGATCGAGGTAGTATTTCTGTAGAAAGTCTTGTTTATATTTCTGATTATCCTGTTCGCACCTTATTTGATTCTGGCGCATCGCATAGTTTTATTTCGTCTGACATTGTTGAAAGTTTGCACCTAAGTACTAGCCTAGTTGAGGATCCCGTTTGTGTTTCAAATCCAATTGGGGGTTCCGCCCATCTATCTATGATTTGTGTGGATTTGAAGATTTCTATCTTGACTGTAGAATTCACATGTAATGCTTATGTTCTCGGGTTCATGGGATATGGGTTGATCTTGGGCATGGATTGGTTGTCCAGTTATGGAGCCATTCTTGATTGTGAACATAGGGTGGTGAGGCTCATGACTCGCCTCGGTAATACCCTAGAAATTTCTTGTAACCCTAGAGGTCCCGTCATGTTATGTTATCTTGAATCTCTCGACTCGTCCATCGATGATCTGTAATCTGTAAGGGTGGTCCGAGACTATCCTGATGTCTTTGAAGAAGTTATGGGGTTACCCCCTAAACGAGAGATAGATTTCCGCATTTATCTAGTCGATAATGCCAAGCCAGTATCATTGCCTGTTACGCACATGGCCCTTCGTGAAAGAAGGGAGCTCAGTAAGCAAATCAAGGAGTTGCTTGAGAAGAATTTTATTAGGCGAAGCATTTCTGAATGGGGTGCTCCGGTGGTATTCGCTACTAAGGCAGATGGTTCGCTTCGTCTATGTGTTGATTATTGAGAGTTGAACAAGCTGACAAAGAAGAATATGCACCCGTTACCGAGGATTGATGATCTCTTCGACCAGCTTGTAGGTGCTTCTGTTTTCTCTCAACTCGATCTAGCCCTGGATTCCATCAGCTTAGAGTGGCTGAGGATAGTATCGATAAGACTGCGTTTAGGACTCCAGACGGATTCTTTGAATGGCTTGTCATGCCATTCGGTTTGACTAATGCACCCGCCTACTTCGTAGATTTGATGAGTAGGGTATTCAGGGAGTTCCTTAACAAGTTCGTGGTTGTCTTCGTGGATGATATTCTGGTCTTCTCAAAGGATGAGGAAGAACATGCCAGACATCTCAAGGAAGTGATGGATACGCTTAGAGCGCATCAGTTGAAAGCCAAGTTCTCCAAATGTCATTTCTGGAGAAGGGAAGTTCGGTTTCTTGGACATATAGTTTCTAAGCAAGGCATAACGGTAGATCCCGCGAAAGTGTTTGTGGTTCAAGACTGGAAGACTCCTAGGAATGCAACCGAAGTAAGAAGCTTTCTCGGTCTGGCGGGCTACTATAGGAAGTTCATCAGGGACTTCGCTAAGATTTCGGCCCCTCTTACTAAGTTGACAAAGAAGAACTTAGTCTTTGCATGGGACTTGGAGTGCGAGCTTGCTTTTCAAAGACTCAAGGGAGCCCTTACCACAGCTCCAGTTTTGGCATTACCTGTAACGACCCGGATTTTCCTGTTATTTTGATTCGAATATTTAAATTTATTTTAAATATTTTATTTAGAATTTAATATCGAGTTTGTTTATTTAACGACGGTTGAATGTTTATTTTTATATTTGTTATAAAACGAACTCAAAACAGCTCGGTAGTTCGTAAAATTTAATTTCAACTTCAACTGATCATACCGAATCCATTTTAAATCGGATTTCCTCGAAACAAGAAATGCTGAAATCTGTTAAACTATATCTTTCTAACAGAAGTGAAAAATTGAGATTTCGGATTATATATTGCAAGATATGTCTAAATCAAATATACAGAAAAGCAGCGCCATGGTCATAACGGTTATTTAAATATAATTAAATATTGGCTTCGAATTTAGACAAGTTCTTTGAGGCGTAGTCATAATTTAATTTTTAGAATTTTACTGTAATTTTTAATTAATTAAATATGCAACTTTTTATTTGGAGTATTTTGCACCCTATATCAACATTTTAGGGTTTCACAATATAAGTTAATCTACCGATATTATTGTATTTTTGGATCATGGCACATCGCTCGATACGACCGTATCCTTATGTCTGTCAATGGCAGCTCGGATATGAACGTAATTTTATATAACACGGTACACTTAAAAATCAAATTAATAACATAAAGTATAATATAAACTCTTTAAGCCTTAAGTAAACACATATTCCTACTCTAAATCTTACCTCCTCCAAATAGCGCCGCCACTTCATGTTTTCATTTCGAATACCAGTCTACCCTAAAGCCCTGTACACGCAACCTAAGGATATGACAAATGCACATGCCCAGCTTAAGATTTTCACATGCAAGAGGCTCGTCAACTAAATGAACGCAGCCGTATATACACACAAGTGAAACAATAACAAATATATATATATTTCCTTTGTATGTACTTTCGGAGACCAACCTATCAACCTAAACCTATGCCCTTTCTTTTCTCTTACTCGTCTTGATCAACTACGGCATATTGAAAAGAGAATACGAGGCAGCCTACCCCATCAAAATCCACAGCTATCTATATCCCTACCTATATACCCTGTCAAGCTATTCCTCATCCCTAAGCTTTCACGCACATGCCTCTCTACCTTTCTTTTTGCAGACCTACCCTACAGTGTATACAACACGTTAGAATCAGGCAAAGGGATTTAAACAATACTGCCCTGTATGCAGCACATAGCTCATGCACAGGCTATATCTGATATGAGCGGACCAAGGATTTAAATGCAGCACATGTTGAAGGAAAGCCTACCCCTTCCCTGTATGCAAAGTCTTAATCTCATTAATGGAAATAGTGACTAAACAATACATGATGTACATGCATGAGGCGAAGTCCAGCTGCAGATCTACCTATCCCTACGGCTACAATTACTTGGTGGCCACGGTCAGTTTGTTCTATAAATACATACCAATCCAGCATGGTTTCTCCAACACAGAAAGCCCTCAAGATCGAAACAAAAATCCTCAGAAATAATAAAATAAAGAACCCATATTTATAAATAAATATAGCAACTCCGGCATTTTTAGTGCAAATCGAACGGGTTTGGTTGCTGATCCTCAGGTGGTGCTTTAGGGACTTCCAGCATGTGAAGGTGGGGAACCGCTCGAACTGACGGAGTCTGGACAGGATACGACCCATTTGTTGTCGCTGGTTATCGAGGTTGGGTTCAAAGCTTGAGAGGCTGTCGGTAGGGGATTTAGATGCTGCAAGTTTGGCCGGGTGTTTTGCTGGGTTGAAGGTTTTATATTGGTAAAGAAGAAACAAACGTGAAGGGTTAAATGGGGAGTAAAAGTGTATGTTTATGGTTGAAGTGGGATAGAAGTAGCATGGTGTAAGTTTCATGCGGGTATATTGAAGCAGCGTGAGACATGCAGGTGTGGGTATTAGCTTTAAAATAGAGAAGAACAAATGAGGACGGGCTTTGTTTTCAACAAGTGGGGAGCAGGGCGTTTGGACGTGGGCTGAAGGGCGGTTCAAACAGAAAGGAGTTTCACATTATGATGTTCAAGTGTTGGCATGTTTTTGGTTGGGCATTGCATGGCGTACATGCATGGGGCCAACGATGGAGGATCGGGTTCGGGGTAGCGAACGAAGAGGAACCGTGTTATTAAGAATTCAGTGAAACCGAGCACGCTGGAATCGCAGTAGAGAGCATTACGCTGCTGAGCAGTTTCGGACGAGACCGGAAGCAATCTGATTTTCCAGTTAATTTTAAACGACTGTTTAAAATTAAATGAAGCAACGCGCGTACTGATCGTCGAAAGCGAAAGGTGAGTTTATTCTCACACATTTCTGAAATACTTAGATGTGTTAAATTCATATATTTTAATTGGTTGATTGGTTGCCTTGGATGCCTATGGTTGCTTTAACAATTGACGTTAATTATATTATTGTTGCTAAAATATCTCTATCTACTGATATGAAATATTTTAATGACCTGTGTTGCAGGGAAGAACAGATAGGAGGAATCAAACCGGTTCCTCAAACCTTTAATGTGCTGTTATTTCATATTTTATATGAATTGTTTGAAAACCCGTTGACTTTAAAACCCTGTTGATTGTTGGTTGTTGATTGTGGTTGAATTTTGAATCAATATATAGTATTGATTGTGGAATAAATAACAGATGATCATGATATACACCGTTGTATAAAAGATCGATTCACCGTCAGATGAATCGCTAGAAAAGAAGTTATGAAATTATTTTATAACCAATATAAATGTTTAAAATACATTATTTTCAATAAAGTCCTAATAAGGAGAATAAACCAACTACATAAATACGTTGGTTGGTTTAATCAAATTGACCGTGCGCGAAGCACGTGCTTATTAAGTAAGGGTTAAAACGACCTTATTTAGCTAATTCAAGTGGCCAGATTTGACGTAACAATTAAAATGAGTTTATATTGATAGGAATCAAAGTGAATAGAATTATTTAGATTAATTAATTATTAATTAATTTAAATAACAAGATCAATAACGATTGATCACGTTTAAAGTTGAACAGTTAACGACGTTAACTGGAGTTGTTTAGTTAATTAGTTCACTTAAGGATAGTTAATGATAAAACAAACCATGTTATTTGATAGAAAGGTTGAAGGATGATTATTATTATTTATATAACGATAATAATCAAATGGGATTTATTTAAATTAATTAGTTTGGTGATTATTTTAAATGGAATTTGTGGTGACATAGGAAATGAGTGTCGGGTTTTATTACAACTGATATCTATCTTAAGATAAGAACGTTGTTGATCAAGGTATGAGAGGTAATTAAAATACCCCAACTTGAACAACTTCAAGATTTTCAAAGGATGATATTAGTCGTAATGATAAAAGTGATAGAACCAAGTATTTTGGTCAAATAATAAAGTATCGTTATTAGAAGGATTTGGAAATGTATTTATAATGAGATTCTGAAATTAAAGGAAATAAAAGGAGCTTATGGTATGGAATGATATTCCCATACATAAAGAAATAAAAAGGGAGATTGGTGGAAGTTTAATGAAATTGTCAAAGTATTGAAATGAGATTTAAATGGGTTTATTCTAAAAGAATGAGTGGTGGTTTTGGTATTCAAATATGAAGCCAAAGAGGATGTAGTAATAATCATTTTACGAATGATAAATGATTCGATAAGATAATAAGAAATGTTATGGCCAAGTGATGTTGTGTAATAAACCAATGGATCTGGTTGTTTTTTTATGTTTGTTTATTTTGATAGTTAAATAACCGACTATCAAAATCTGACCCAACGTTATTGGTACGGAAAGACCGGGATCGAAGTTATATTCGAAAACCATTCCGACCAATGAATACGAATACGTCGAAGATGCTAGTCGAGATGGAGCAATTGAAGACCGTAAGTCTCCATGAGCGGAAGAACTATTGTTAAATACCTCTGGCTGATCCCCAGAGTTAACGATGATTCTGTCGTGATTGGAATCTGCGGATTGCAAGGACTTCTCGCTGCTGATCCATGGGGTGATTCCTATATTGGATGCAGTAGGAGAGTACCTTCGGTTCATCCTGTTCCTGGATGACGTGTACGGATGATGTGAATGGTGGCCAGATGTTTCAAAAGTCGATTATAGCCTCAAGCCTCATCAACCGGGAAAAGACAAAAATCGGGCAGGCAGCATGGTTATGTGGGTCGCACCCATTAGGGTGTATTGTCACCATCTAGAGAATATTCATATTTGTTACTTCTTTTCAATTCTGTATCTCCCGGGGATTTCGGTGGTCGCGACAAAAAGCCGAAAGGGTGACAATATATTCGATACACTCAAGCGAAATGAGTGGTCGGTCATGTGTTGGCCGGGTTGCAAGACGTTCTTGTTGAACCCAGTGTATTCGTCTCTAGAGATACACTAGCGGCAGGTGGTCCCATACCTTGTCAGGTTGGAAATCCAATCTCCAATAAGCGCCTGCGGTTTTGATTGTATACTATATATGTGGAGCGTGAGATGCAAGCGTTCTGCTAGATTCTATTTACTTGTATTTAGACACTATGATAATATCAGAAGAAGATATTGATTTCAAAACGATTTGGGTTATAGTAAGGTAAAAACCGTCCGTGTTTATGTGTGGACTGGTCTTACTATTATCCTTTATTTCAAAAGGATTTCAAAGTTAAACAAGTTGGTTGCTGTATGAATTTATCACTGAAAGTATTTCAGACTGACCTGGGTGAATTTTGTCTTAAATCAAATGTGCTCGGGTCAGACCGGGTATATTTACAGGTTAGATTTCGCTTGGAGCTTCAGAAGAGGAGTTGAAGTCGAGACGTATTCCATATATATACTGGTACTAGTTTATTTCCGCTGTGTGATGTATTGATTTGAATGTATACTATGATGTTGTAATATACAGTTCTGTTAAAAAGTATTATTGATTATTATATTTTGTCCATTTCGCTGTGAGACTCTGATCTTCTTATTCTTCTATTCTAATATTTCTTTCTTTCTTTTCTCACCCTCTAACTTCTTTCTATTAGCTCTCTGGGTTTTTGATGTTTGAGTTTGGACACGGGACGTGTTAGTGTCTGGATTCGAGTGTCGAAATTCCCGGGTCGCTACAGTTGGTATCAGAGCAATGGTTTAGGAATAACCTTGGCTTTGTGGTGTAACTCGATAGGGATTGGGCTAGTAATACCCTAGATCGAGTTGAGTTTATATACGAGTGTGCGTATTTGTAATTTGAATATAAAGTTATTTTTATATTATTTGACCCAATATATTTTATATGAAGGTAAAATTTATATTTTTCTCGAATTATTATTTAATTCAAAGCTTGTATGAAGTTGGAATCATTTCAAATATGAAATGAGAATTTAATTCAATTATATGGATGAATCCTTTGGATTGGAATTGAAACAAGCCAACCAGAACTTGATTTGTGTTGGATAAAATAAAAATTGAATAAATCTAAATAGAATGAGTGGAAATTTGTTGGATTTTATGTTTGGGATATATTACATGAGTATGGATTTGAGTATGATTTGACATGAATAAATTGAAATAAAATTCAAATATACTGAATTTGAATGGTTTAGATAGAACTAGAAGGAAATTTAAATTTATAGAATTAGTGAATAAAATTTGAATTTGGAATTAAAAAAAATGAAATGATTTGATTAAGTGATTGTTGCTTGCTTGGATTAAACTAAAACCATTAGCAGTTAATTAAGAAGTTGAATGGGTTGAAAGAAAGGAATTCCAGCATAACGGCTTTTGGATGGGATTATATGATATAACCCAGTATCAGTTTTTGAATTGGAAGTTGAGTAAAGGGCACACTACCAGGAGGCTATGATAATCGACTTAATCACGGAAATTGAAGAGCAGATTGGGAAATGAAGAGCTGTTGGTTGATTTGCTTCGAAACTGGAATGAAGTTGCCCGACAAAAGGTAAACCTTAATATTATTAATTGGGTGTTTGGATTTATACACGAGATGGGTGGCCGCTTGGCATTTATTTTCTTTGGATCAATATGAGAGGCTGAGAGTGCCATTTGTAGTTGTTGGGATCGAACAGTACGGAAGAGGTGCTGACGAATTTTTCGTAAATTTTTAAAATTTAGAAAATATTTTTGATAATATTTTGAATTAATTATTCTGAAATAAATGCGGTTGGAGCATTCTTTTTACCTAGCAATTTCGAGGACGAAATTTATTTAAGGGGGGAAGAATGTAACGACCCGGATTTTCCTGTTATTTTAATTCGAATATTTAAATTTATTTTAAATATTTTATTTAGAATTTAATATCGAGTTTGTTTATTTAACGACGGTTGAATGTAACGAACTCAAAACAGCTCGGTAGTTCGTAAAATTTAATTTCAACTTCAACTGATCATACCGAATCCATTTTAAATCGGATTTCCTCGAAACAAGAAATGCTGAAATCTGTTAAACTATATCTTTCTAACAGAAGTGAAAAATTGAGATTTCGGATTATATATTGCAAGATATGTCTAAATCAAATATACAGAAAAGCAGCGCCATGGTCATAACGGTTATTTAAATATAATTAAATATTGGCTTCGAATTTAGACAAGTTCTTTGAGGCGTAGTCATAATTTAATTTTTAGAATTTTACTGTAATTTTTAATTAATTAAATATGCAACTTTTTATTTGGAGTATTTTGCACCCTATATCAACATTTTAGGGTTTCACAATATAAGTTAATCTACCGATATTATTGTATTTTTGGATCATGGCACATCGCTCGATACGACCGTATCCTTATGTCTGTCAATGGCAGCTCGGATATGAACGTAATTTTATATAACACGGTACACTTAAAAATCAAATTAATAACATAAAGTATAATATAAACTCTTTAAGCCTTAAGTAAACACATATTCCTACTCTAAATCTTACCTCCTCCAAATAGCGCCGCCACTTCATGTTTTCATTTCGAATACCAGTCTACCCTAAAGCCCTGTACACGCAACCTAAGGATATGACAAATGCACATGCCCAGCTTAAGATTTTCACATGCAAGAGGCTCGTCAACTAAATGAACGCAGCCGTATATACACACAAGTGAAACAATAACAAATATATATATATTTCCTTTGTATGTACTTTCGGAGACCAACCTATCAACCTAAACCTATGCCCTTTCTTTTCTCTTACTCGTCTTGATCAACTACGGCATATTGAAAAGAGAATACGAGGCAGCCTACCCCATCAAAATCCACAGCTATCTATATCCCTACCTATATACCCTGTCAAGCTATTCCTCATCCCTAAGCTTTCACGCACATGCCTCTCTACCTTTCTTTTTGCAGACCTACCCTACAGTGTATACAACACGTTAGAATCAGGCAAAGGGATTTAAACAATACTGCCCTGTATGCAGCACATAGCTCATGCACAGGCTATATCTGATATGAGCGGACCAAGGATTTAAATGCAGCACATGTTGAAGGAAAGCCTACCCCTTCCCTGTATGCAAAGTCTTAATCTCATTAATGGAAATAGTGACTAAACAATACATGATGTACATGCATGAGGCGAAGTCCAGCTGCAGATCTACCTATCCCTACGGCTACAATTACTTGGTGGCCACGGTCAGTTTGTTCTATAAATACATACCAATCCAGCATGGTTTCTCCAACACAGAAAGCCCTCAAGATCGAAACAAAAATCCTCAGAAATAATAAAATAAAGAACCCATATTTATAAATAAATATAGCAACTCCGGCATTTTTAGTGCAAATCGAACGGGTTTGGTTGCTGATCCTCAGGTGGTGCTTTAGGGACTTCCAGCATGTGAAGGTGGGGAACCGCTCGAACTGACGGAGTCTGGAGAGGATACGACCCATTTGTTGTCGCTGGTTATCGAGGTTGGGTTCAAAGCTTGAGAGGCTGTCGGTAGGGGATTTAGATGCTGGAAGTTTGGCCGGGTGTTTTGCTGGGTTGAAGGTTTTATATTGGTAAAGAAGAAACAAACGTGAAGGGTTAAATGGGGAGTAAAAGTGTATGTTTATGGTTGAAGTGGGATAGAAGTAGCATGGTGTAAGTTTCATGCGGGTATATTGAAGCAGCGTGAGACATGCAGGTGTGGGTATTAGCTTTAAAATAGAGAAGAACAAATGAGGACGGGCTTTGTTTTCAACAAGTGGGGAGCAGGGCGTTTGGACGTGGGCTGAAGGGCGGTTCAAACAGAAAGGAGTTTCACATTATGATGTTCAAGTGTTGGCATGTTTTTGGTTGGGCATTGCATGGCGTACATGCATGGGGCCAACGATGGAGGATCGGGTTCGGGGTAGCGAACGAAGAGGAACCGTGTTATTAAGAATTCAGTGAAACCGAGCACGCTGGAATTGCAGTAGAGAGCATTACGCTGCTGAGCAGTTTCGGACGAGACCGGAAGCAATCTGATTTTCCAGTTAATTTTAAACGACTGTTTAAAATTAAATGAAGCAACGCGCGTACTGATCGTCGAAAGCGAAAGGTGAGTTTATTCTCACACATTTCTGAAATACTTAGATGTGTTAAATTCATATATTTTAATTGGTTGATTGGTTGCCTTGGATGCCTATGGTTGCTTTAACAATTGACGTTAATTATATTATTGTTGCTAAAATATCTCTATCTACTGATATGAAATATTTTAATGACCTGTGTTGCAGGGAAGAACAGATAGGAGGAATCAAACCGGTTCCTCAAACCTTTAATGTGCTGTTATTTCATATTTTATATGAATTGTTTGAAAACCCGTTGACTTTAAAACCCTGTTGATTGTTGGTTGTTGATTGTGGTTGAATTTTGAATCAATATATAGTATTGATTGTGGAATAAATAACAGATGATCATGATATACACCGTTGTATAAAAGATCGATTCACCGTCAGATGAATCGCTAGAAAAGAAGTTATGAAATTATTTTATAACCAATATAAATGTTTAAAATACATTATTTTCAATAAAGTCCTAATAAGGAGAATAAACCAACTACATAAATACGTTGGTTGGTTTAATCAAATTGACCGTGCGCGAAGCACGTGCTTATTAAGTAAGGGTTAAAACGACCTTATTTAGCTAATTCAAGTGGCCAGATTTGACGTAACAATTAAAATGAGTTTATATTGATAGGAATCAAAGTGAATAGAATTATTTAGATTAATTAATTATTAATTAATTTAAATAACAAGATCAATAACGATTGATCACGTTTAAAGTTGAACAGTTAACGACGTTAACTGGAGTTGTTTAGTTAATTAGTTCACTTAAGGATAGTTAATGATAAAACAAACCATGTTATTTGATAGAAAGGTTGAAGGATGATTATTATTATTTATATAACGATAATAATCAAATGGGATTTATTTAAATTAATTAGTTTGGTGATTATTTTAAATGGAATTTGTGGTGACATAGGAAATGAGTGTCGGGTTTTATTACAACTGATATCTATCTTAAGATAAGAACGTTGTTGATCAAGGTATGAGAGGTAATTAAAATACCCCAACTTGAACAACTTCAAGATTTTCAAAGGATGATATTAGTCGTAATGATAAAAGTGATAGAACCAAGTATTTTGGTCAAATAATAAAGTATCGTTATTAGAAGGATTTGGAAATGTATTTATAATGAGATTCTGAAATTAAAGGAAATAAAAGGAGCTTATGGTATGGAATGATATTCCCATACATAAAGAAATAAAAAGGGAGATTGGTGGAAGTTTAATGAAATTGTCAAAGTATTGAAATGAGATTTAAATGGGTTTATTCTAAAAGAATGAGTGGTGGTTTTGGTATTCAAATATGAAGCCAAAGAGGATGTAGTAATAATCATTTTACGAATGATAAATGATTCGATAAGATAATAAGAAATGTTATGGCCAAGTGATGTTGTGTAATAAACCAATGGATCTGGTTGTTTTTTTATGTTTGTTTATTTTGATAGTTAAATAACCGACTATCAAAATCTGACCCAACGTTATTGGTACGGAAAGACCGGGATCGAAGTTATATTCGAAAACCATTCCGACCAATGAATACGAATACGTCGAAGATGCTAGTCGAGATGGAGCAATTGAAGACCGTAAGTCTCCATGAGCGGAAGAACTATTGTTAAATACCTCTGGCTGATCCCCAGAGTTAACGATGATTCTGTCGTGATTGGAATCTGCGGATTGCAAGGACTTCTCGCTGCTGATCCATGGGGTGATTCCTATATTGGATGCAGTAGGAGAGTACCTTCGGTTCATCCTGTTCCTGGATGACGTGTACGGATGATGTGAATGGTGGCCAGATGTTTCAAAAGTCGATTATAGCCTCAAGCCTCATCAACCGGGAAAAGACAAAAATCGGGCAGGCAGCATGGCTATGTGGGTCGCACCCATTAGGGTGTATTGTCACCATCTAGAGAATATTCATATTTGTTACTTCTTTTCAATTCTGTATCTCCCGGGGATTTCGGTGGTCGCGACAAAAAGCCGAAAGGGTGACAATATATTCGATACACTCAAGCGAAATGAGTGGTCGGTCATGTGTTGGCCGGGTTGCAAGACGTTCTTGTTGAACCCAGTGTATTCGTCTCTAGAGATACACTAGCGGCAGGTGGTCCCATACCTTGTCAGGTTGGAAATCCAATCTCCAATAAGCGCCTGCGGTTTTGATTGTATACTATATATGTGGAGCGTGAGATGCAAGCGTTCTGCTAGATTCTATTTACTTGTATTTAGACACTATGATAATATCAGAAGAAGATATTGATTTCAAAACGATTTGGGTTATAGTAAGGTAAAAACCGTCCGTGTTTATGTGTGGACTGGTCTTACTATTATCCTTTATTTCAAAAGGATTTCAAAGTTAAACAAGTTGGTTGCTGTATGAATTTATCACTGAAAGTATTTCAGACTGACCTGGGTGAATTTTGTCTTAAATCAAATGTGCTCGGGTCAGACCGGGTATATTTACAGGTTAGATTTCGCTTGGAGCTTCAGAAGAGGAGTTGAAGTCGAGACGTATTCCATATATATACTGGTACTAGTTTATTTCCGCTGTGTGATGTATTGATTTGAATGTATACTATGATGTTGTAATATACAGTTCTGTTAAAAAGTATTATTGATTATTAAATTTTGTCCATTTCGCTGTGAGACTCTGATCTTCTTATTCTTCTATTCTAATATTTCTTTCTTTCTTTTCTCACCCTCTAACTTCTTTCTATTAGCTCTCTGGGTTTTTGATGTTTGAGTTTGGACACGGGACGTGTTAGTGTCTGGATTCGAGTGTCGAAATTCCCGGGTCGCTACATTACCCGATGGGGGTAAGATGTTTACCGTGTACACCGATGCATGTCGCACGGGGTTAGGCGTTGTTCTAATGCAAGAGGGTAGAGTGATATGTTATGGGGGTAGGCAACTTAAAGTTCATGAGAAGAACTATCCCACTCATGATTTGGAGTTAGCGGTAATCGTCCTTGCACTCAAGTCCTGGCGCCACTATCTTCTAGGCGAAAGGTTTGAGTTGTATACTGATCACAAGTCACTCAAATACCTCTTCTCGCAAAAAGATCTGAATCTAAGGCAGCAAAGGTGGATGGAATTTTTGGCATCTTATGACTTCGAGATAGCTTATACCCTTGGCAAGGGTAATGTTGTGGTGGATGCACTAAGCAGAAGGAGATTGACTTTGAGCCCCTTGTTCATTGAGATGAAGAACTTGGAATTCTTGGCAACCTTTGATTTCACGACGGCTATTGAGTCGATGACAGGTTCATTAGCATCCCTTGAGCTTAGACCCACACTTCTTGATCAAGTTGGGGCTTCGCATAAGGAAGATCCGCAGATAGTCGGGGTCATGGACAGGTTGATTCGTGGTGAGACGTCTAGTCACCTTGCTAGATATACTATTGATGATAAGGGTTGGATAAGGCGTGATGGGAGATTATGTGTTCCTCGAGTGGGAGATTTAGTCCATAGAGTTCTTGAAGAAGCGCATCACTCGAAGATGACTATACATCCGGGAGGAGACAAGATGTATAGGGATATGAAGCGCATTTTCTTTTGGGATGGAATGAAGAAGGATGTGGCAGAGTATGTTTCAAAGTGCATGGTGTGCCAATAAGTGAAAGCCGAGTCAAAGTAACCAGGTGGGCTATTACATCCATTGGAGGTCCCGCAATGGAAGTGGGAGAGTATTTCTATGGATTTTGTGGATGGATTGCCTAGGTCAAGGAGAGGGAACACAAGCATATGGGTCATAGTTGGCAGACTTACGAAGAGTGCTCACTTCATCCCAGTAAAGAGCAAGAGGACCGCATCATAGATAGCATCTATTTATCTTCGAGAGATAGTACGGTTGCATGGAGTTCCTTCTAGTACAATTAACGATCATGACCCGATTTTCACTAGCCAGTTCTGGAACAGTTTGCAAGAAGCGATGGGTACGCGATTGAATCTGAGTACAGCCTATCACCCCCAGACGGATGGCCAAACCGAAAGGGTGAATAGAGTGCTAGAAGATCTCTTGAGGCTTTGTGTTCTCGACTTCGGTGGTACTTGGGAAGACCACCTTCCTCTTGTAGAGTTTGCTTATAATAATAGCTATCAAGCCAGCATAGGGATGGCACCATTTGAAGCTTTGTATGGGAGGCCGTGTAGGTCACCAACTTGTTGGTGGGAGACAACAGATAGGCTTATACTTGGGACTGATACGATACAAGACACATCCGAGAAAGTTGAATTAGTGAGAAGAAGGATGAAAGCGGCCCAAGATAGACAGAAATCATATGCTGACAAGCGAAGGGCAGATTTGGAATTCGAAGTGGGAGACATGGTTTTCATGAAGGTTTCTCCTTTGCTTAATGTGGTACGTTTTGGAGCAGTTGGGAAGCCGGCATCAAGGTTCGTAGGACCCTTCCCTATCATAGAGAGAATTGGAAAGATGGCCTATAAGGTGGAATTGCCCGAGAAGCTAGCCGGAGTGCATAATGTCTTTCATGTCTCGCATCTCCGAAAGTGCCTTCATGAGTCGGCTGAGGTGGTTGAACCAAGCATTCTTGAAGACGTGGAGGTAGAAAAAGAGGCAACCTTGAGAAGAGCTCCGATTCGTATCTTGGGAACAGAGGTCAAGAAACTAAGGAATCGAGAAGTCAAATTGGTGAAAGTTCAGTGGGGTGAAGCCGACGAAGATGCAACTTGGGAAACCGAGGAGAAGATGCGTGGGCTTTATACATTTCTTTATGAGGGTACACTCTCGATCTCTTTTCCTAATTAGCATATCTTTCTTTTTATCCATGTTTATCTTGTTATCTCGTTAAACTTCTCATGAGGACCTTAGGTAGAAACCCTTTGGATGAAACATGTATTTGAAACATGTTATGCCTGATGGTTGCAAGTGGTTGCAAGTGTTTGCACGTGGATACTCGTGGATGCATGATACACATTAGGCACTAAGATCGGCTCACACACTTTCATGTTGCATATGCATGAGTGTTTATGCTTATTCATGGATGAAAACTTGTTATGCTATCACGTGGATGTTGCATATGGATGAATGATATGTGCACTCATGTAGAGATTATAAATTATGTTAGGAATTTGCATACATATGGACTCATTTCACTAACATGCTTTGCATTAAGGAGGTTTACTGTATCAGTAACCGCCTGGTTTTTGCATTAGATAAGTACATATACACACACCTTTGCATATGATCATACAGCATTTAGAATCCTTTAAGGACAATGACTGCACGTGGATGATGTTTTGAGTAGATGGATGATGGATGGTAGGATACGTTCTTCCTAACTTGGAGATTTCGGGGACGAAATCCTTTAAGGAGGGGAGAATGTAACAACCCGTATTTTTGAATAACATGTTATAACATAAATCGAGGCAGAATTAAACTGTAAAATCTGAATCAAGGGAAACGGGCTGTGCCATTGCGTTCGTCTCGGAAAAATACGCGAAATAGAGTCCGAGTTTTCGAAAATCGGAGTCCATATGACCAAGATATGGCCTCACGAAGTTTCACGAAAAATTTAAATTCAAAACAGATTCAAATTTCAGAAAATCAGAAGTGGCGGGAAAATTCCCGCCAGACCCAGGGGGGTCGACCTAGGGGTCGACTGGGGAGTCGACCTCCCCCCCAGGTCGACTGGGGAGTCGACCCCAGGGTCGACCTGGGAGTCGACCTGCCTGGTCGGACCCAGGCAACCTGGTGCACCATTTTGGCTGTTTTGACCTGCTTTGTTGGCTAGTGACGGGATTTGATGGCTATGATTGAATCTAGGGTTAATCCTATGGTTAATACTATCCTAATCTTCTATAAAAAGACCCCTAAACCTAGCCTAAATCACCATTATTCAATCCTACAACTAAACTATGTCAAAATTGTTCCTCTCATGGCCTCCACTCTCATGCTAAAATTTCTAAGTTTATTTCTATGAGAGATTTTGAGTTCATACAAGTGTTCTCAAGCTTGTATGAGTGTTCTTAGTTTGCATTCAAGTCAAGTTGCAACATTTCTATTTCAAAGCAAGGGTTTTTATTGATTTGGCTCAAGGGTTTTCATTTGGAGATTGCATATTTGGGTTTTTGGTGCTTGCATAAGGGCTTCGTCTCAATCTTTATAATAAATATTTATTTGTGTCTTCATAGCATTGTAAGCCCTTTTCTACTTTCTTTTTTTTGAACTCTAAAGTTAAATGAATGATGCAAGTTTGGGGTTGATCATTATGATATGCAAGTTTGGTTGATCACCATGATATGCAAGTTTGGTTGATCACTATGATATGCAAGTTTGGGTTGATCACTATGATATGCAAGTTTGGTTGATCATTATGCAAGTTTGGTTTAATCATTATGTATGACACATGTTGCTATGTTATGCAAGTTTGGGTTGATCATTATACACATGTTATCATGTTATGCAAGTTAAACTTGAAGTTGTGGGCTTAAAGCTTCAAGCTTTATGTTGAAGTTGCATTTTGGTAACATGGAAGTTATCATATCCCTTATGATAACTTGCATGTGAGGCTAAATGCGAACTTCTAGCAACTTCTACATGTCATTTATCACCATGTATCACTCATATGCTAAGTTTGGTTTTATGCATGCTTTTGAAGCCTAATAATGCAATATGCAAGAATATGAACATATGTACATTTCATATGCCACCATGTTAAACTTGTGGCTTCAACACCTTTTTGTCATGATTATGCCAAGTTCCCTATTTTATCCTTTATGCGTTGTTGCGATTATGTAAACGATGGGATTACGTTGGGGTTGGGTAACATTATGACAAGAACATGGTTTTTATAACATAACGTGATATGTAATTATGTTTTGGAAACATAATGGACATGACACTTAGAAAATATGAGTGTGGCCAACTCGAGGTTGGGTTGAGTTTGTAGCATAAATCTACCCGGACCCGCCCGGCTTAACTAGTGGCTACAAACAGTAGGACCCAATGTGAGAAGTTGGTCATGTTGTGCTCGAACCCGAGGTTAGACCTAGTTGTGGTGTAAAGCTACCCGGACCCGCCCGGCTTAACTAGTAACCACAACAAAGTCTAATGTGAGAGGTTAAAGCGCATTAAGTTAATTAATGCCTCCTGATTAGGGTTAAGTCATGGTCCACTTAATACTTAACCAATTTGGGCTTGATGGGTTAATCGGGGTTAAGTCAGGAACCTTGGGTACTCTTAACCAATTTAATCCACGTTTGGATTGGGTTAACCACATTTAACCCGTTAAGAAACCCTAGTTGCGTGGTCCTTTTCAGAACGATAACCAATTTGATCCGCTGCTTTATTTACTCTGTTTTACTTATATGTTCTGTCTTGTGATATCTGCATGCATGTTTACCTTGTTTAAACGCCCCTCCAAAGCTAGTGTCCTTGCAAGAGTGGCACTAGCGGAGGTGGGGTGTTACATGAGTTTTACTCACTTTGGCAGTTCATCGTTAAAGAACGATAAACTGTGTTGTTTGATTTGAATCAAACAGTTTATTTCGCAATAATTTCAAACGAGCTCCCATCCACTCCCAGTCAGTCCCAGTTGGTAGTCATCGTCCATACGATCCTGTCGGATCTTGTTTCGCTGAATTTTGATACCGTATGGATAAGTTACATAGTTTATAAGTTGGTACAGCTTTGAATTAGAAATAATTAAACCCCCTTAAAAATCAATTGGGCTTTATCCTTCAATCTCGACCCACACCAATTCTTACAAGCCTAGACCCGCATCCTCTCTTCCCAGAATCAAATTGTCGTGTTCCTTCAGTAATACCACCGACTATCTCAACCTCGTTCATCCCCGTCTCCACACTGTTCGAGCCATTTCCATCTTCATTCAACTCTCGCCCGCATCCTCTTCCTACCAGACACCTTAGTTCCAACTCCAACGCTCCTCAGGAAATCGCGACATGCTACTCTCCATCGTCACTGCAAGTGACGCATTCTCCCATAGTCGGTCGGAGACATCCAAATTCATGCACCCCACTCCATTCGAACTCGTGAATCCAACCGCAACCTCGAAATCCACATCGATGTACAAAATTTGAAATGAACCAACCCTAAGTACCATACTGACATTTCATATGACAGTAACTCGCGTCGAACCCAAAAAATACTACATGAAGACGAAGAGCGTTTCAAATTGGCTCTGAAAATATATGTATTACAAATTGTAGAATTTTATCCAACTCCCTTTTGATTTTTGAAGACTCATATTTCTCGTTTTTGCTGAAAGAAGTGTTGGAGGCTGAAGAAAAAAGAAGTCGTGGACTTTTTATTAGGTTTAGGAAGGAGTGTGTGTATTTATAGGATAGTTCAATTATTTTTATATTCAATATTTATATTAATTTTATTCAACCGTAGTTTGTATTTATCGTTTAAAATTTCCTAATATCACATATGATATTCAAAAATCACGAAACTGGACATGCAGCTACAGTTCGACATTACGGACCCAATGAAACTGGTTTCGTCGAATTCCGACTCCGTTTGCTCACACAACGAATTTTTAACCGTCAAAATACTGACTGTTTTTCACATTAAAAATCCGTACGGCCACACGTGACTCTAAAAATCGTGAAACTTGGAATCTAGCAATAATTTGATGTTGCAGATACAACAAAATTAGTTTCGTCGAATTCTGAGGTCGTTTGCAAAACTGGCTATTTTTAAAGCTCTGAATGACCCATTTAAATATATAAATATATTTAAATACAATTAAATATAAATAAATTTATATTATCGTGTATATTCACAACAGAATATCACACAGCTCTAGAATATTCCTATATGAATTTCTACTTGATATTTCAAATCCCGATATAAATCGATATTCAAATTTATATTGAAATTCCTTTTATATATCGTTATAAATTATAAAAGAAATTCCATAGCGACTTTTCTAAAATTTGATTTGGACATAAATCAAAATCTACACAATGAAATCCCGATTTTTCTCTTCCACTAGAAAAATATACTTCACCAGCTCCTAACATTTCTTGTTTCACAAAAATCCGATTTAAAATGGACCCTGCATATCCAGTTGAAGTTCAAATCGCCAAATAGCGAACTGCCGCACCGTTACGTGCTCGTTTATAACGACCCGGATTTTTCAACCGTTGAATTCTGAATATTTAAATTGGTTTCAATATTTTGTTTGAATTATATATAAGGAATTTATTTAGTAAAACGATATTTAAACGTATAATTTATAATTATATTTAAAACGAGCTCGTAACGGCGCGGTAGTTCGTAATTTGGCGATTCGAACTTTAAATGAATATACAGGATCCGATATAAGTCGGATTTCTATGAAACAAGAAACGCTGGAATCGTATCGACGATAATTTTCATATGAAAGGGAAAAATCCAGATTTCGTATTATAATTTGTTAGACATGGTCAAATCAAATTTTGAAATAGTCGCTATGGAAATCGCTATTTAAATATAGGCCTTTAAAATAGTCGTTTTGCAAACAGACTCGGATTTTGATGAAATCAGTTTCATTGGTACCGTAACGTTAAATTATTATACGGTATTAAAATACGTGGCAAACCGATGTCGTATGTGACCACTGTAGCCTTAAACGCCCAGTTATTTTCTATAACACGTAATTAATTTAATAAAGGATATTTGAGTGTAGCTTGAGCAGACGATCGAATTAGGCCACAAAACCAGTTCCTTGAGTTCGTATCATCGATTAGAGTCAGGATAGGTGTACAGTTTGTTATTTTTAGAGATCGGCAAATTTGGTGTTCCGAATGGCATTGCGGTGCGTGTAAAAATAGCCTACCGGGAGAACAGTCTCAGAATGCGACGAAACTGGTGTCGTTGGGTTCGTATTGATTAATTATTGTAGGATTTGAAAGTTTCAAGTTGAGTTGATTTATCTGGTGATCGTGAAAATTTAAACGCGTGTTTATTTCTTGTTTTATAAAGGAATTTTTTTCAAATGATGTCGGAATTCGACGAAACTTGTCCCATTGGGTCCAGAATACCTTTTTACACCAAGATTGGTTTTTTTATCAGTTACCAGACAGTTCATTCATATGATTATTCGTTCATATTCAAGTACACACTTAAACGACAATGAACACTCCAACCTAAGACAGTAGAAAAAAAAAAGCTTTCCCAGTATGCTTCAGCAACAGCGTGATGTCCACGGTTTCAAAACCGTCAGTGGAAAGTAAATTCAACTATGAGTCCCAAGTAATTATAGCCGTGTTACCCAAGTTGTTAGAGACCGTGATACCCAAGCCATTCCTCCTTTTTAAATATTGTTGCTCTTCTTATTCTCGTTTTTCTCGGATAAAAAAAGAAGAAGAAGAGAGAGTACGCTTCCTATTTTTAAATAATATATATATATATTCCTAAAATCTGGAAGTGAATTGCGTTGAGCTCGGGAAGAGGGATGGGGCGCTGAGTGTTGTGGGTGGTGCGTTGGCCTAGCTCGCCGATGGAGGCGACATCGATAGAGAGGAGCGTTGGTCACAGAAAGTTGCAGTGTCGAGCTTCTGTTTGGGCTCTTTTCGTTTCCGATTTATATTTATATATAAAAAAAGAAAAAAGGGGGGAAGAAGAAGCAGTATACGGTGGAATGGGTTTTAGGGGTACTGAGGAGGGTATCGTGTTTTGAATCGTAAAGTGAAAAAGGATTTCATTGGAGTGTTTGAGTCTGGAACGCAAATAGATACAAGGGGGTACTGTTTTTCGTTTGCTGCATGGGATAGGAAGTATTAGTCAAGGAAGTTATGCGAATGGGTTTTGCTGTGAATCACGAGTATGGATGAGAAGAACCGCTAGAGGCCGACGATGCTGGACGAACGTGATTTGCGATGGAAGAAGGAATTAATGTAACTGTTAATTAATTTATCAAGGCCTAATGGAAAATGATGGGTTCCTGTTCTTTTCATGGGTGGGATAAAGCAACAAGACTTGTATTCGTATATGAAGCTTGTGAGATTCAGAAGCATTAGGAAATGGGAAAAATTCAAGGTATTATTTTCGGTGGAAGAATTCACGGCAGTCTACAGCTGTAGCAAGAGACATTGTTTGGAGGAAAGGTCATTTCCACAAAATGAGGTTTAATAAGGTAATCAAAGGAATTTATATTCGTGAACAATTTGATTATATATATATATATATATATATACACACCGAAGGAATGAACTAATTAAAGATTGGCCTTGGTTGACATTTGTTTTGGAAGGCCTTAGCCTATAACAATAAAACGAGGGTGGAAAATTACTTAAACGTAAGGTTTAAGATTATTAATATAATTAATGATTAATTAAATAATTAAGGAACAAATTATTTATTTAAAATCATGTATACCATGACGATAATAACTTTTGATTTCAAGGTCGGAAACGGACGAAACCAGTCACGTTGATATCATCGCAGCGAGATCGATGATATGGAACTAACACAGCTGAGAATAGAGCCCTTGGGATTTCAAGATAAATCAAACCCTGTTTGATTCTAAAATGAAATAAAGGCAGAACCGTCAACGACAAAATAAGGTGAGTAAACTCACTAACTCTGCCTCGTTTATATTTTTATATAAACGAGTTCTTTTTTTAAATTTATTTTACACTGTGTGATGGTTGCTTGGTTGAAATGGTTGATAAAATTGGTTGATAGGATTACATTGTTGATCGATTATTAGTTCTGATATTTCATACTGATGTGAAATGATATTATTGATGTTATTAACATCTGTGGATGCAGGGAAACAGGTTGGAGGGACCCAACTGGGTTCCTCAATATTTATATTACTGTTTTTCCTTGATTTTGATGTGTGGTGTGATATATATAGTCAGTGATTGACTTTGTGTGTTTGAGCTACCCTGGCCCTAGAATTTTGGTATTTTAAATACCGTAAAATATTCTCGAATAGAGAATGAAATTTGAGATTTAAAAAGAAATTATATTTTTCCAAAAACTGAAGTGTTATTTTCGAATATAGTTAAAAGGTAGAAAACTTGTTTACCCAAAACAAGAAGATGATTTTAAACGAGCATATAAAGTAAGTAAATTAGTTATCGTTGGATACCTTGAAATATAAATCCAAATATGAATTTATATGGGAAAGTGAAAATCAGTTTTGAGACCAATATTTGAAAATAGTTTTGAACTTAATAAAATGTTAGTTTTAAATAAAACATTCACTTAATAATTTAGTTAAGTAAAGTATTTGGTATCGAAGGAAGATGTTCCAAAATTTATAAAGGAAAAGGCTTAACGCACTTTGTTGGTGGTATTGAACCTAAGTTACATTATACCAAATAAATCTAAGTTTTGAGATGGGATAAATGGATTTGTTATAATAAAAATCCAGCTTCGTATATGAATGATATGGAAAGAAGTTAAAACCAAGGGTTTTGTTTAAATAAAATTTACTTAAGAAAAGAAAGATTAAATGAAGATGAATATCAATGAAAGGAGTTTTGTTTACCCAAAAGATTCGAGAATTTGATAATGTTTTCAAAGTAATGAAACATGAGAGGTTGGTCGAGGCAAGAATATAGAATTGATTTTTAGAATCAATGGAGTAATCTAAATGAAATGATTATAATAAATGTTTTGTAAATTCTAGATAGCGATTTTAACGCTACCATTATAATAAGTGTTGGTAAATTCTAGACAGCGATTTTAACGCTGCTGTTATAAAAGTTGTTTTGTAAATCTTAACAGCGGTCTTAACGCTATTGCTATAATAAATGTTCTATAATTCAAGACAGTGGTCGTAACGCTGTTGTTAAAAGCAATGTTTTATAAATCAAATATTTGGAGACAGCGATTATAACGCTACCGTTATAATCAATATTTGTATGTAAAGAAGGTGTGTTCTTAGATCGAATCCGAGAGTCGCGTAAGCGATGGGTTGTTTAAATTTGTGTGCTTTGACTATTTCAAAGTTGAAAATGGTGTTCAATTAAGGTCTGAGAGGTAATTATACCCCAACTTGATTGACTTCATGATTGATGGAGAAATGGTTAAGGTTCGATAGTGAAGATTGGTTAACATTCTGGTTAGTTAATAATTGGTTAATATTTTAAGCTATAATAACGATATTTATAACATCGCGTTAATTTAAAGGAATTTGAAATGTTTTCCCCAATAAAATGAGAGATATTTTCTAAGTATAGAAGATGAAATGAATTGGTCAATGAAGAATTAAGAAAGAGGATTTGGAAATATTTTCCAATATTAACACGGCAAATTTTCTGAATGTAGAAAATAAGGATTCGCTAATATATATATATATATATATATATATATATATATATATAGAAATGTTTTCTAAATGGGGGAAAAGATATATTTTGTAACGACCCGCAAATCTGTGCTATCTGAGTTGACTAAACGCAACACACGTCCAACCCAAATAACACAGAAATACGAACCATTAATAGAAAGAAGTTAGAGGATGAGAAATAGAAAGAAAGAAATATTGGAATAGAAGAAAAAACGAAGATCACAAACTCACAGCGGAACGAATAAAATATATTATATAACATAACTTTTGAAATACAAATCAGTAACTTTATATACATACCATCATCAGAGCACAACAGTCATTTCTGGAACAGTTATAAACACCTGTTTCTAGATACAACATAGTACACAGCGGAAATACGATAATATACAGCTAACTGGTGAAGCCTCCTGCTTCCAGCTCCTCCAATTGAATCTGTGAAATCCCGACTACTTGACTGCCCGTACAAATTTGGGCACCCAAGATTTTAGGGAAAAACAAAACAAAATAAACTCTGGGTCAGTCATGGGACTGGTGTGAGTAAACTCCAATCACTTGTTTAACTTTTAAAATCCTTTCAAAAGAAAAGGTAATAGTAAGACCAGCCCACACATAAACATGGACGGTTTTTACCTTACTATAACCCAAAACACTTTGATACAAAAATCCAGTGATATTATAATAGTGTCTACATCAAGTAAATAACCAAATAGCAGAACGCTTGCATCTCACGCTCCACATACATAGTATAAAATCAAAAACCGCATGGCGCTTATTGGAGATTGGATTTCCAACATGACAAGGTATGGAACCACCTTCCGCTAGTGTATCTCTAGAGAGGAATACACTGGGTTCAACAAGAACATCTTGTAACCCGGCCCACACATGACCGACCACTCATTTCGCTTGAGTGTATCGAATGTATATCACCAACGATTGGGATCAGCAATCGTCTCCCGACTGGGACAGCATCGAATAGAATAAGAAATTAAATGAACCTCTAGATAGGTGATTATACATCCTAATGGGTGCGACCCACATAGCCATGCTGCCTACCCGATTTTTGTCCTTTCCCGGTTGTTGAGGCCTGAGGCTACGAATACTTACCATTCATTGATAGCACAATCACTTTGAATGCCACATTGTCAGATCCGTTAATCACTAGTTGAGTTTGCACAAATATTCTGGATGTTATGCTAAGGGAATAAATCCGTTGCAACCATATATATTTATACATACCAACCCATTTGATCATTGGAAATACTCTGTCAGACATTCGTCCATTTACGTTCGTTCTGGGATTGAACGAAACCGAAGGCACTATTTCTATTTAATAGAAAGAGTCCTTGCACTTTACTCCGTCTTCAATATATTCAGCATACTTGATTCGCAACGCTTATGCCGATACGGAGTGGTTCTTCGGATAATAATCCAACCGGTCTCTCCATATTGACAACGATGGTCAAAAACTTCGATAGTCTGTGATTTAACTATCGAATAAAAACAAGTGTTCATCCAAATATATCAAACAAATCACTGGGCTCTTTAATTAATATTTCATTAATTAAATCTCTTCTCCATTTCCTTATCAATATTTGTTAACCAAATATTTACAAGTATCGCCTCCTTTTATTTTCTATAGTTAGAAAATATTTTCGATTTTAATTGGAAAACATTCCAATCACTTATCTCTTCCACGAACTCATTTAGTTCTATACTTAGAAAACATTTGTTATTTTATTTCCAAGTTTACATTTATTTGGGTTAAAACGGATGTTGTGTAAAACATCGTTACGACAACCCAAATATATACATTCAACTAAATCTCTTTAAACGTTGTTCTTCGAGACTGAGTTTTGCTATTTATCGGTTGTTAATGAAACCAATCAAGTTGGGGTATAATTACCTCTCAGACCTTGACTGAATAACATTCATAACGTCAAAACAGACAAGACTACTTACTCGAATAATCAATACTATACAAACCAATTATCTATTTTTAAAACACGTATACATTTCCCTTGTTATTTTTAACAAATCTAAGTTATAGTTTTCCTTCTTGTTTCAAATATCCAATTTAAATTTGTTTCATTATCTAATTCTCTATATATATCGATATATGGATTTCTAGTTATCAAATTTTCTTAAAAATATTCTAACTCCTTAAATTTTCGGAAAAATTCGCCATAACCTCCCCTGTATCAGGAGCATCGGGAAATTTCAAATAGCTTCCCGGTAACTTCTCATCTCAAAAAGAAAAAGAAAAAGCCAAGCGACTTGCCGATACGGCGCATAAAATCTCATATATGAATTAAACATGTACCTTATTGTCGAGCACACTAATTATATACCTTCATCACTTTATCCCATAACTGTCTCCGGTATATCTATACCTGTACAATTCATTTCAACTTCATACACTCGTATTGACTCAATTTGTTAAAGTAACTCTTTAACTAACTCTTTGCCCATTTCGCTTGTATATATGAATATAATACGTTTCAAATATATTTCAACTTACTTATCAACTAATTGAATTTAAATTTCAATTTAAGTTCTATATTTGATTTCAAATATATGTTTACAATTCAAAATTTCAATTTTCAAAGTTCGACTTCAATTTACCACTCGATTAACTAATTCTTCTTTGATTTAGTTAATTCTATTGAATAATCAAAAATATGATTATTGTTTCAAAAATCACTTTTCTTACTTCACTTGAGTTCACCTTTATGTTCTAACTCAAGACCAGGTTTTTAAATGGAAATTCGGATTTTTATTTGCTTAAAAATCCCTATATTTATTATATAAAATCCATTATGGTTTTAATGGTTTCTGGTGCTGCACTTTTAAAAATTTGATTTTGACATAACTCAAAATCTATTCGACGAAATCCAGATTTTTCTCTTCCATTAGAAAACTATTATTCAACCGGTCCTGACGATTCTTGTTTTAAAGAATTCCGACTTCAACTGAGTCTTGTATACTCAATTGAAGTTCGAGTCGTCAATTTACGAAATGTAGCACTGCGGCGAGTTCGTTTTAATTATATTTATATATATATAAACTTTTAAACTTCGTTAAATTGAATCCAACTCCATTTTAACTCTATTTGAAGTTCTTGATTCAAATTCCAATCTCGCTTTTATTTGAATTCTATATTCAAATTCCAATTCCTTTTCTATTTGAATTCTATGTTCAAATTCTATTTCCTTTTCTATTTGAATTCTATGTTCAAATTCTATTTCCTTTTCTATTATTCAAATTCTATATTTAAATTTCCTTTATTCAACTCCCATTTAAAATCCTATATTCAAATTCTATAGTTGAATTTCCTTTTCTATTTTATATTCAAATTCAATACTTGAATTTCTATTTCAATTCCATATTCAAATTCAATACTTGAATTTCTATTTGAATTCTATTATTCAATTTCTATACTTGAAATTCCATTTGAATTCTATTATTCAATTTCTATTTCAATTCTTCTTTGAAATTCAATATTTCCAATTCAATTCAATTCTTCTTTGAAATTCAATATTTCAAATTCAATTCAAATTCCTTTATTCCTCTATTCACATTCCTTTATGAATTTCTATATTCAAAATTCTATTTCAAATTCTTTTATTCAAATCCCTTTTGAATTCCTCTTTGAATTTTCTTTATTCAAATTTCAAATTTCAATTCTATTTTAGAAAAATAGAATTTCCTTTCTAATTCTCAAATATCCTTTTTCATGATATTTTTAAATATCATTACTTAAGTCCAGTGATATTTAAACACACAAAGCAACCAATTATTTATTTTTCTAACACATCATATATAACAATATATATGCAAACAATATAAACAAACAGATAATCAATTTTTGAGGAATCCAGTTGGATTCCTCCAACCTGTTTTCCTGCATCCACAGATGTTAGCACATAAATAATACCCATTCTGCTTCATGGCAGAATATCGTGGTATAGAAGGTCATCCACTAATCATAGCGTGGGGCGTATATGGTAATCATCCGCTATGAAACTGCGGGCATCCGCTAATGAGACTGCGGGAATCCAACCAATCAATCAACCCAATATATATATAATAGCCTAAATAACTAATATATATAAAACAAGCAGAAAAATCCAAACAAGCAACAATAATTATTTTTACGAAGTAAAAATAATTATAAATAAAAGGTGAGTGAGATTTACTCACCGAAATTGCAGTTGTCGAATATCCAATTAATTCCCATATCGTCTTAGCTACCAGTCATCTCGAATCATTTCGAATAAATTGTTTTTGAACCTAATGATGATTTAATTTTTAATTATCGATTAAACATCTTATAAATTTTAAATTAACTTCTAAAATAAATAAATGAATTTTCTATGTAATTTAAATCTTGGAAAAACGAATACCTTACTGATGTCGACCAACTGTGAAACCCTTCAAGAATCATAGACTTCCATCAACGCAAAATTGCCTTATCCTTCTTTGATATTTCACCCAATGCTTTACAAACATCAATCACCTCCTTGAATCCCAGTGAACCGCCACCAGAACCGACATCAGCCTTACCAGAAATTTATCGCAGCTCATACTCGCCTTCGAACCCTCTGTCGAACCCTTCATCTAGGTCAGAACCCCTTATCGAGGCAACAGATCGATCAGCAACCCATTTTTCCATACGCGAGCGCCTCATGACCCCCTCCGACCTGCAATACGCCTTCATCGGTCATCGCATCGCACGAAATCGCGAGGACCCCATCGCATACCTCAACTTCGGATGAACCAGGATGTCCCAATTTCCACCAACGCCACCTGAGGTGATCGAACCCCGACCATCTATCACTGTCGACTTCTATAGGGGATCGGGTACCTCCTCAGACCAACCACAAGGACTCCGATGCCTCTGAATTGAATCATGCTTTCGAACCCTAAGCCGCGGCCAAAAATCGAACTTCAGAGAAACTACATGACCCCTATCGCGATTCCGATTGATTCGCGATTTTCAATTTCAAAATCCTTTTTTTTATATATATACAGTGGACTGCTTTCGATTTTCTTGTTTGAAGGAATAAACGATGGAGGCTTCGGTTTTCTCTGAGATGAGCAAAATGAAAATGGAAAACATGGTTTTATAATGGTGAAGAGGAGACAAAAGTACTCCTCCATTAAATCGTTGTCTCCTTGATTTCGAAGATGGAAAACAATTTTTGCAGCTCGAAGCCGTAGGTCTGCGTTTCCAACAGTTTAGGGTGCTGTTTTCTTTGCTTGGAAGGAGAGGGACAATATAGGCATGGGTTTTAAAAAGATAGGACGGCTTCGTTTAGAATGTAGGGTGGATGATGTACATTATATTATTATTTTTATTTTTATTTTGAATTGATCTTGATCCTATCCTGTTTAATTCTATATTTTGCGGTTCTGAATCCTTATTAATAACGACCGACGTTTTCCAATGTCATACGCTCATCTGAACTCAACGGTACATATTCTGAATTTTAATATGAAATAACAATATTAAATCGATATGAAATACAAATCGGTTTCAAATAATTTAAATTAATAAATAATTATTATCGTTCTAATTCTAATAGAATCTATATTAATCGATTGAATCGTTTCTATTCAGTTTTAACTCTGAATTCAATTATTCATCGTTCTCGTATTACGATAATTCATTATTTCTAAATTTAATCGCATATCGATTACTGAATCAATAAATTCTATATAAAAATTAATTTATATTTCTAATTCAACATTTAAATAAATTTAAATGTTCATTATAAAATAGTTAAAATCAGGGATATTACATATTTTCTCGAATAAAGAAATTACTTATTAGAAATGTTTTTCAAAGAATCGAAAGGGAAATCGAGCTTTAAAAGGATAAAAAGGATAGGGAAACAAGAATTTGAAATAATAATATAATCAGGAATTGATTTAAAGGGGGCCTAGTATTGTTTGATGCTTGATCGGTAGAATTTCCAATTGGAAATAGGACCGTTGATTGTGTGGATGTTTCTTTGATAGTTAAATCACCGACTATCAAAGTTTTGATTTATTTTATACCTCCGTTGTCAATATGGAGAGACCGAGATCAGATTTAATATCTGAAAACCACTCTGTATTGGTATAAGCGTTATGAATCATCTTATGATGAAAATAATTGAAGACAGAGTTATGCAAGGGCTATCCTGTTTACGGAATAGTGCCTTCGGGTTGTCCAGACCCAGGACAACTTGTACGGATGAGTGTCTGACAGAGTATTTCCAAAGGGATTACGTACGTTGATTCCTTCAAACGTACGAAGTTGGTGGCATAGAAGGGAAACTTCTATAGCCTAACGATCTGAGTATTTTTGTGGGAATCATTTAGTGATTTCCGATGGATCTGACGATGTGGAATTCAAAGTGAATGGTGGCCAGATGTTCTGGAAGATAATTCAAACCTCAAGCCTCACAACCGGGAATTGACAAAAATCGGGCAGGCAGCATGGCTATGTGGGTCGCACCCATTAGGATGTATAATCACCTATCTAGGGAAATTCCATTTGATTCTTTAATCTATCGATGTTGTCCCTTTCGGGGAAAACGGTTGTTGATCCCAACCGTTGCTGATATACATTCGATACACTCAAGCGAAATAAGTGGTTGGTCATGTGTGGGCCGGGTTGCAAGACGTTCTTGTTGAACCCAGTGTATTTGTCTCTAGAGATACACTATCGGCAGGTGGTCCCATACCTTGTCATGTTGGAAATCCAATCTCCAATAAGCGCCCTGCGGTTTTCGATTTTATGTTATATAGGGAGCGTGAGATGCAAGCGTTCTGCTAGATTCTATTTATTTGATGTAGACATTATTATAATATCGCTGGATTTGATATCAAAACAATATTTTGGTTATCGTAAGGTAAAAACCATCCGTGTTTATGTGTGGATCGGTCTTATGATTATCATTTCTTTTGAAAAGATTTTGAAAGTTAATCAAATGGTTGGAGTTTACTCACATCAGTCCCATGACTGACCCAGAGTTTATTTTGTTTTCCCTAAACTCTTGGGTGTCCAAATTTGTACGGGCAGTCAAGTAGTCGGGATTTTTCAGATTCACTTGGAGGCGCTCAAAGCAGGAGGCTTCATCAGTTAGCTATAGACTATCATATTTTCCGCTATGTCTTGTGTTGTATCTGGAAACAGGCGTTATAATTGTTCCCGAAATTGTTGACGTACTCTGATACTGGTATGTATATGCAAACAGATTTGTATTTCAAAAATTTATGTTATCTAATATATTTTTATTCGTTCCGCTGTAAGTTTGTGTTCTTCGTTTTCTTCTATTCTAACGTTTCTTTCTTTCTATTTCTCATCCTCTAACTTCTTTCTAATAATGATTCGTGTTTCTGTGCAATTTGGGTTGGACGTGTTGTGTTATTAGTCGACTCAAAGAGTACGGAAATTCGGGTCGTTACATCATTTATAATTATATTATAAACTATATGTTCAACTGTCGTCGATTGAATATATTTGTTTCTATAATTCAACTCTAAACTGAACTATGTATTTTGAATTTCCCCATTCACACAATATCGCCATTTCAGACCAATCTAATTATTTCAGAATTAGATATATTATTTAATTATTATTTAAATTAAATATTCACTCTTATTTAATTCAACGACCATAAAATCCTCTTAATCCCTTTTAAATAATTAAATTAATTAATTATTATATCACTGAAAATGCGGGTCATTACAATCGCGGTGTAGATGCTGCAGGTCCCGGGCTATGGAGTCATTTGTACATTTATTCTTAGAGGGTAAATGTGCTCTTACTATTTATCTACCATAATTTTGCAAGCATGTCTCCTCTTGAGCGTCGCTGATACATGTCCCGAGTCATTTATCTACCATGATTCGATATGCGTATTGGATTTTCCAGTAGTACAAACACCTTAATCAATATCCTAGTTGCGTCGCCATCTCAGTCCCTATGATTAAGCTTAGTTTATAGTCTGTTATCCGCAAGAACTTAGCATTTACCGCTGGTACTAACCTCAACTATTTAACTATGAGCCAGTTATCTACCACAATGCGGCATCAACTGTTGGTATGGACTATCAACTGTTGGTATGGACTACCACAATGCGAAAAATAAATCAAAACTTTGATAGTCGGTGATTTAACTATCAAAGAAACATCCACACAATCAACGGTCCTATTTCCAATTGGAAATTCTACCGATCAAGCATCAAACAATACTAGGCCCCCTTTAAATCAATTCCTGATTATATTATTATTTCGAATTCCTGTTTCCCTATCCTTTGTATCCTTTTAAAGCTCGATTTCCCTTTCGATTCTTTGAAAAACATTTCTACTAAGTAATTTCTTTATTCGGGAAAATATCTCTTTTCCCCCATTTAGAAAACATTTCTATATATATATATATATATATATATATATATATATATATTAGCGAATCCTTATTTTCTACATTCAGAAAATATGCCACGTTAATATTGGAAAATATTTCCAAATCCTCTTTCTTAATTCTTCATTGACCAATTCATTTCATCTTCTATACTTAGAAAATATCTCTCATTTTATTGGGAAAAACATTTCAAATTCCTTTAAATTAACGCGATGTTATAAATATCTTTATTATAGCTTAAAATATTAACAAATTATTAACTAACCGGAATGTTAACCAATCTTCACTATCGAACCTTAACCATTTCTCCATCAATCATGAAGTCAATCAAGTTGGGGTATAATTACCTCTCAGACCTTAATTGAATACCATTTTCAACTTTGAAATAGTCAAAGCTCACAAATTTAAACAACCCATCGGTTACGCGACTCTCGGATTCGATCTAAGAACACACCTTCTTTACATAAAAATATTGATTATAACGGTAGCGTTATAATCGCTGTCTCCAAATATTTGATTTATAAAACATTGCTTTTAACAACAGCGTTACAACCGCTGTCTCGAATTATAGAACATTTATTATAGCAATAGCGTTAGGACCGCTGTTAAGATTTACAAAACATCTTTTATAGCAGCAGCGTTAAAATCGTCGTCTAGAATTTACCAATACTTATTATAACGGTAGCGTTAAAATCGCTATCTAGAATTTACAAAACATTTATTATAATCATTTCATTTAGATTACTCCATTGATTCTAAAAATCAATTCTATATTCTTGCCTCGACCAACCTCTCATGTTTCATTACTTTGAAAACATTATCAAATTCTCGAATCTTTTGGGTAAACAAAACTCCTTTCATTGATATTCATCTTCATTTAATCTTTCTTTTCTTAAGTAAATTTTATTTAAACAAAACCCTTGGTTTTAACTTCTTTCCATATCATTCATATACGAAGCTGGATTTTTATTATAACAAATCCATTTATCCCATCTCAAAACTTAGATTTATTTGGTATAATGTAACTTAGGTTCAATACCACCAACAAAGTGCGTTAAGCCTTTTCCTTTATAAATTTTGGAACATCTTCCTTCGATACCAAATACTTTACTTAACTAAATTATTAAGTGAATGTTTTATTTAAAACTAACATTCTATTAAGTTCAAAACTATTTTCAAATATTGGTCTCAAAACTGATTTTCACTTTCCCATATAAATTCATATTTGGATTTATATTTCAAGGTATCCAACGATAACTAATTTACTTACTTTATATGCTCATTTAAAATCAACTTCTAGTTTTGGGTAAACAAGTTTTCTACCTTTTAACTATATTCGAAAATAACACTTCAGTTTTTGGAAAAATATAATTTCTTTTTAAATCTCAAATTTCATTCTCTAATCGAGAATATTTTACGGTATTTAAAATACCAAAATTCTCGGGCCAGGGTAGCTCAAACACACAAAGTCAATCACTGACTATATATATCACACCACACATCAAAATCAAGGAAAAACAGTAATATAAATATTGAGGAACCCAGTTGGGTCCCTTTTTATAAAACTCTCACCTTTTATAAGTGTTTGATGATAACTAATGTACAAGTATCAGAGCTATTGGTTTAGAGATAACCTTGGCTTGGTGGTGTGACTCAATAGAGATGGGGTTAGTAATACCCAAGATTGAGTTTGATTATATATATGAGTGCGCGTATTTGTGATTTGATATAAAATTATTTTTGAAATTCTTTTTGCCCAGTATATTTTATAATATAATCAAAGTAATGATTATTATAATATGGGCAATTGATTGATTTGTTTATATGATGTGTTTGGATTGTGTTGTTGGTTGTTTGAATATGAACCTGACCATGAATCGACTTGGTTAAAACCAATCTGAAGTAAATAATTCGAATAAATCAATCCAGATAAATGAATTTGAATGGATAATTAAAGAAATAAATGAAGTGATGATAAATAATTATAATCTCGTATGGATTGAATTGTGTGATATGGATGATATGTATGATATGGATGTTTTGAACCTTATTGATATTGTTAGTGGACTAATGAAATCCATTTGAGCTGAGAAATAGGTGATGAAGTGCCAATTCAGTTTTAAAATCCATTCAAGAGAAAACTCCGGAGTTAAACGAATCCAGTTTGGATAAGAGCTACAAAATAATTAAGCAAGCTCGTGTATAAATTATCGCTTATCGCGTAATAACGATCGCAAAAAGGTACGCCTACGCAAATATGAAATTTTTGGTTTTATTTGGATTTTAAGTTTGAATTTTGAATTTTTCCGACCATGAGAGTCGATGTATCTTTATTTCTTGATCCTGCGATATTGCAGATGTCCTCCTTACAGGGGAGACTCTGATATTTGGTAAGTGAGAGTTGGAATTGATATTGGATGGAAATTGAGTTAAAGAATGGGATTTGGCTTGGACACGTGGAGGATTTGGTTTTGAGGATAAAAACTGTAATTTTGTTTGGGAATGCATTTGTATATGCTGATAGGGTAGCAGATGGAAAGGATATAATGATATGCCCGACAAAAAGGTACACGTTTATTTTTATATCGGTTTGGAGATTTATGAGTCTATTTGGCAAGCCGCTTGGTTGTTTTATTTTCTTTTGGATTGGAGAAGGCCTAGAAAGGCGAGTTGTAGTTGTATCGATTGAGCCGTACAGAGGAGGTGCTGGCAAAAAATTTCGGAAATTTAAGGTGTCAGAAAATTTTCGATATTTTTGGAAATATTTATTTACAGTATTGAATTGATTTTTGATTTAAAATAAATTAGATTTGGAAATAAATGGGTTTATAACGTTCTTTCTTACCTTAGCAATTTCGAGGACGAAATTATTTTAAGGGGGGGAGAATGTAACGACCCGTGTTTTTAGTCGTCAAATATTTAATTTAATTTATTTATTTTAAATATTTTATTTGGAATATCGATGGAATTTAATATTTAATTCGTTATTTAAACGAAGTGTTAATGTTATATATTTATATAATTATAAACGAGCTTGAAAATGGCGTGCAGTTCGTAAATTCGAGTTTTGAACTTCAACTGAGAATACAGGATCCGATATAAGTCGGATTTCTGTGAAACAAGAAATGTTGGGATTGTGTTGACGATAGTTTTCATATGAAAGAGAAAAATCCAGATTCCATGTTATAGATTGCGAGTTATGGCTAAATCAAATTTTGGAAAAAACGCTACAGAAATCGTTATCGGCTTTTAAAATAGCCATTTTGCAAACGAACTCTGTTTTCGATGAAATTAGTTTCATTGGAACCGTATCGTCAAATCATTATCAGAAAATCAAGTTGCATGGCAAACCGATGTCGTATGTGACCACGGTAGCCATAAACGCCCGTCCATTTTCTATAGCGTGTATTTAAATAAATAAAGGGATATTAGAGTGTAACTTGAGCAGACGATCGAATTAGGCCATGAAACCAATTCCGTTGAGTTCGTATCATCGATTAGAGTCAGGATAGGTATATGGTTTGTTATTTTTAGAGACCGGCAAATTTGGTGTTCAAAAGGGTATTGCGGTGCGCGGTAAAAATAGCCTACCGGGGAAACGGTCTCCGAATGCGATGAAACTGGTGCCGTTGGGTTCGTGTCGACAAATTATTGTAAGATTTGAAAGTTTCAAGTGGATTTGATTTGTCTGGTGACCGTGGAAAAATTAAACACGTGTTTATTTCTGGTTTTATAAAGGAAATTTTTTTCATATGACCTCGGATTTCGATGAAACTTGTCCCATTGAGTTCGGAATACCTTTTTACACTAAGATTAGTTTTTTTATCAGTAGCCAGAAATCGTTTGTAGTGGTTTTATCGTGTTACTTTAGGACGAAGTTTCGTATAATAGTATTTAATTAGTTGGCACCCTATATATATACCCCATAAGTGTTATTCCCACTGTGTCAAACCCTAAGAATTGGTCAACCCCATTCATTAAATGCCTCCACTTTCATTTTTAATGGCCATGACCATCCCGTTCCTTTCCTTCTTCGATCTACTCATCCACACACCAAACCGTGCATCTCCGAAGTGGGAAACGCTTTAGCTCAACGAGGTCAACCATCTGACCGGCAGCGATGGCATTCTAAGCCGTGGTCTGGTCGGAAATTGAGGCGATAGGCGTAGTGATTGAAGGAGTTTTGCGAGCGAAGGGCAGGGCTAGGGGATGAACTGTTTCGGGTGGAGATAGATGAGGTTGGGGCGCCTCTATTGCCGATGTCTGATGAACTCCTGATCGTCGGAGCAAGGCGCAGCGATGGTAGGGTTTGGGTCAGCATGGGTCCGATGAAATCAATGTATACGAGAGTCATGAAGGTAGAAAAAATACGAAGTAAACAATAAAAATGAGTTGTAGAAACTATCGGCCTCCGTAAAAGGGTAACTAACGAAATGAGTATATTATACAGTGATTCATTTAGACTAATGTGTAGTTAATAATTAACTAATCAATAAATTAAATCAGTTCTTATGTATGCAGATCGAACGAAATAAATTTGAACGTGAGGATCCTGGGGAGGAAACTGTTGGCCTCGGTAATTATAACAACTTAAGGAAATTAGGACGGTCACTTACATATATTTACTAGTGTAATTGGCTACCAAGTCAATGTGATTAAGGAATGAATTTATTTAAAATATATATTAATCTGATTATGTTTTGTACAGCTTTTGGGAGCCATCTGCAGTGTTAAAGAGGGTCGGTCAACCTTTTTGCTCAACCTGCAAATGTTAGCAGTAGGCCTTGGCTTGTCAAAATAAAGTGATTTCGCAAACCATAAGTAATTAGATTATATTAAGACTAGGAATTAGAGAATTAAAATACTTTAAATAGTGATTTGTTTAAATGTTAATAACAGGTGCACTAGGATCCAAACAAAGAGTGGCAGCGGTTATCAAATAAGATCAAAATGATGCACAAGGAAATGTGGCCTGATAGTGATTAACTTAAAGTAAAGTAGTTAATTTAATCGATTTTCTAAATGAGGATTTTAATTATTAATAAAATTATATTGACATATGATGTTTATAACCCGTTAACGTCTTAACAGAATTGGACCAGGCAAGAAGCAGTGGGACCATACTATCGAATATTATGGAACCAACTTGAACAGAATTGATCGACGGGGATTTTTAATTTAATTAAACACCTATTTGATTTAATTAAAAACCAACCGTTCAACGAAATCAAATCAGGTGAGTTAAACTCACTCAGTTTTCCCTATTTATATTTTATATAAATTGGGTTTTTATTTTGTGTGCTCTGATTGTTGATGTTGATTGTTTGCTAGTTATATATTTATCTGTTGATTTAACCGATGGAATTAAACCGTGTTTAATTTCAGTGAAATACCAAATCGTTATTTTAACGATTGGATCCAACGAAGGTAACACACCCTGTTGGTCACGTTTATTTATAAACGTGCTTAATTGTTTGAATTGTTCTGTTATTTGGTTGATGTTAAATGGGTGTTATTTATTATCAGTTAAATGTGATTGATTTGCTTGTTGATTATTGACTGAATATTCAACATCTGTTTGGTTTAAACCAATGGGCGATGTTGGTTAAGTGTTTGGCAGAATATGGCCTATAGAATCAATCGGGTTATAAATGTTGATTCACCGTCGGGTGAATCGATAGAGCTGAAGTTATAAAATTTATTTTGTAACTAAGGTTGGATTTTTGAAATATATTATTTCAAATAAAAGTTATTAAAAAGAAATAAGTATTTTATTTAAGACTTTGATTTGTTAGTAATTTATTTTGTAAAGTAAATGCTGATGTAAATCAGATTTACAAGCAGGAGTATGAGAAAGGAATCGAGTGGTTAAACTTTGGTAATTGTTTTGTAAAGAAACAATTAATGGGATTTATTTAAATTAATTATATTTTTAATAAATTTAAAGTGAGAGTTGATTGGAATCGGTTAGTGTAATAACCATGGTTTAAGTGGATTTAATCTACCGTTTGAATTGGAAGTGCTTATCGAATCAATGTGTTTGAGATAAATAGTTAGACAAATATTGTTAAAATATAGATAAAGTTTTAAAAGGATTTACTATTTATTTTAGTAAATAAGGGAATTAAATACTGAAGTAGTTAATGATTGAAGAAAAATTTATTGTTTTAATTAAGAAGAATTTAGAAAAATTACTTTTCAAAAGAAATCAAGGTTGAAAATGGAAATCCAGTGAAAAGGTGAGAAGAGTTTATGAACGGGTTTTATATTTAAAAACCCAAATCTTTATAACGAAGCTAAAAGGGAATTTCAAGCGAATAAAATAGCTTGAATAATTGTTACTCAAATATTTGAATTTGAGTTAGAGGAAATTTAGATAAAAAGGGTTTTTAAATAAACCAGAATAATAAGTGGGATTTAAAGCGTTAAAGGCGTTAAGTTTACATTTCTTGGAAGTGAGATCGAATAAAAAGGGAATTTGAAAGAAGATTGGTAAAATTGTATTTGAGGTAAAGAAGTGGATTATAGGGTTGTATAACCAAATCCAAGTTATAATGAAATGTGTTTCGAGACTGAAATGGAAATGTTGATTTTGTGGTTACAACTTATATTCATTTGAGGATAATAACGTTGTTTGATCAAGGTCTGAGAGGTAATTAAAATACCCCAACTGGAGCAACATCGGGATTATCTGAAGATGATATTAGTTGGTAATCATAAAGAGGTTCGTGATAATGTAACAAATGTTTTGAAAGGAGAATTGAGTGGGAATTATATATGGTTATAAGTATTTTACTAAGTATTATAACGTAATGGTTTTGTGGACATTAGTATATAAGAATGTAGTTATTTGAGATAGAGTTAGTCAAACATAGTTATTCAGGTTGAGTGCCATTTCGTATGACTGCTAGCGTAATTCGCAGGGCTGCAGATAGCCTACGGCGGTCGGATGTTTCTTGAGGGAATCAGGCGTAACCATTGTGATCGTTGTGACCTAGAGTCAAGCGAATGGAGTTAAGTTGAATATTAGTTAATTGATAGGAGTTAAATAAGTCGAGTTAGTCAGCTAGAGTTAATCAATTAGAGTAAACCAGTTGGAGTAAATCAATTAGAGTTAATCGATTAGAGTTAAATTGAATTAGAGTTATTCAAATATTGTATATTTTGAATATTAAAAGAATTAGAAGTTTTAATTTAACAAAATTAAATCAGTTGTTAAAGGCCAAGTGATGTTGAATGTAACGACCCGGATTTTCGCTATTAATTTTAAAACATTTAAATTAATTTTTAATGTTGTATTGGTAATATAAAAGATATTCATAAGGAAATTATTAATTAAAAACGAAGATGAACACATCAAATTTATAATATAATTTAAAACAAATTCAAAATGGCGTGGTAGTTTGAAAATTTGATTTCAAATTTCAAATGAATGTACAGGATTCAAAATAAATCGGATTTTAGCGAAACAAGAAATATTTGAATCTGTTTGAAAATATCTTTCCAACGAATATGGAAAATCCAAATTTCATAGCGGGAATAAAAAGTTATGTCCAAATCAAATTTGGAAATAGTCGTTGTAGAATCGTCTATGGACCATAACAGTTTAGTTAAAATAACTAGAGATTGGTTACGAATTTGGACATGGTTCTTTTGAGGCATAGTTATAATTTAATTTTTAGAATTTTACTGTAATTTTTAATTAAAAAAATAAGCAACTTTTTATTTGGAGTATTTTGCACCCTATATCAATATTTTTGGGATTTCATAATATAAGTTAAACTACCGATATTATTATATTTTTGGGATCGTGGTACCTCGCTGGACACGACCGTACTCTTATTTCTGTCCATAGCAGATCATATGCAAACAAAATTTTATATAACCGGGTATGCTTTATAACTTTAAACATATGATAAATAATAAATAATGTATATAACAACCCAATATTTTTGCATATCTTATCTGGCAAAATCCTACACTGGTCTTCCTCTTAATTCAAAACATGGTGATGTGGACTAAATAAAAGAAATATATATACATCATTTTCAAGCTGACAAAGTATCCTTGCAAAAATCTACAAAATCCTAGCATATCATATTTAAAGCTTCGACAAAATCTTCAATGCAAATATTTAGGACCGTGCTCTCCACGTCTTTCAAAAAATACGTGCCTGCCAAGTTTTCGAAGAACCGTGGCAGCCATGCTCTTCAAAACCGTGGGTACCAAGCTACTAAATTCCCTATATAAACAAGCCCATACACCCGAAATCCCTCATTTTTGTCAGCCCGTCCCCAAACCGAATTCCCAAATAAATTTCCTGATTCTCGTTTCTATTTCTTCAGTAAGCAATGAAATAAAATCACTATCTTCAAATTCAAATTAAAAATCAAAGAAAAATCCTAAAATTTCTTGAATCGGATACTGGAGCTTGTGAAGGCAAGAACGTTCCACTGAAGTATTTATTTCTTGGTGCGATTGGCTTCACTAAGGTGCGATGGGTTCCTCGGTTTTGGGGTTTTGCGAGTTCGTCAGGCCCTCGATCAGACCGTTCTGGTGAGGATGGTGAAGGGGATTAGTGCGCCTTGGAAGCAGGGTTGGACGGAAATGACTGTGTGTTAAGGAGAAGTTCGATTTTAAAGGGGGAAGCGCGAGTGGTCTCTGTGGTTCGCTAGGAAGAAGAAGGGGTATAATGGAGCTATTGCATGAAGTAAGGAGGGTCGGGTTACTGTCGTACAGAACCTGGAGGATAAAAAAAAGGTGGGGAAGGTATCGTTGATTTTGGTTGTGTAAAGTGTAGTGTATTTCCTGTAATGGGATTTGTAGTGGCAAGGCAAGGCCTTTAATATGATTTCGGGGATTTCAGTGTTGAAAACAGTTCGATCCTTCTCTGTTTTGTGGCACCATGAACATACAGGAGCGGTTGGTTGAGCGTGAAGTTTTGTTTGAGTGGAAAGGGAGATGACGCGTGGAATCAGAAGAGGGGGTGTTAATTGACAATGAAGATTTAGACGTTGGGGATGTTCCAGGAGTTTTGTAAGTTGATTTTGGGTTAAGGCTGCGTGTCGAAGTCATGGAAATTGGAAAGGTAATCACGGAAAATTATACTGGAAGAAATGGGAAGAGAAGACTCGAACTGGCCTGTATGTGTTAATGAAGAGTTTAGGATAGGAATGTTGTGCCAATTTTGGATGAATGTGATGAGTGGGAATGGAAACGAACGTGATGAGGGTGGCCAGGTCAAAACAATGATGAATGGAAGACAGAAGAAATGGAGCTATTTTTATGAGGTCGGAGTGATAATGTAAGTAGCAGATTTAATTTTAAGGTAGTGATTTAAAATGTTAAAAAAAGTAATTAGAAAAAAAAACTTAGTTAACAATAATTATTTAAAAAAAAACCAACCTTAATATTGTAATGCTTACAAATGGGTCATGTATTAACAGAATTGAAAATCGTCAAATTACGTTGGAACCGTAGCGACAAGTCCTACATTGGGGAACTGATTTCGCTGAAAACATGGCTACTGGAATTTCATGGAAAAATCAAATGCTGTTTGATTTTAAACAGAACCAAAGCAGAATCTTCGGCTGCAAACCAAAGTGAGTAAACTCACTAACTCTACCTCGTTTATATTTTTATATAAACGAGTTTTTAAATTTATTTTATACTGTGTGATGGTTGCTTGGTTGAATAGTTGATAAAATTGGTTGATATGATTACATCGTTGATCGATTATTTGTTCTGTTATTTTATATTGATGTGAAATAATATTATTGATGTTACTAACATCTGTGGATGCAGGGAAACAGGTTGGAGGGATTCAACTGGATTCCTCAACATTTTATTACTGTTTTCATTAATCGAGATATATGTTGTGATATATAATCACTGATTGATTATGTCATGTTTGAATTATTCTGGGCCCTAATACCGTAAAATACTTTAAAATGTAGAAAAGGGATTTGAGATTTAAAGGGAAAATTTATTTCCGAAGTATAAATTTAATTTTTCAATGGACTTGAAATAAAACTTGTTAGATGGATAAACGAGTAGTTGATTATAAACGATATTATAAATGGGTTAGAATTTGAAACCAGGAAAGTGAATTCATCGGAAGCCATAAATCAGTTAACTTTACTTGGAGTCAATCGAGTCGACCATACTAGTTAAATTGATTTCTAAATGAGTTTATTTCAGTTAAATTGACAAATATTATTTTTTACAAATAATTGTTGGAAACTTAATGAAGTTATAAGGTTACCTAATCCTTATTTGATTTTGTTTGAGATTAACCTTCGGGTTGATAATTATTAATAACATTAATGAGTATTGTAATAATCTTTGAAAGAAATTAACTATTTTTATTTGGCTAATAATGAAGTTAACCACTTATATTTTGGTTAATATTGAACTAATAACTTTTAAAATGATTTATTCCTTAATTGGAATTAAATTAAGAAATTTTCCAGTTATAGTAGAATTTGGTTGAAACTAGCTCAAAGGATCTTGAAAAGGGGTTTCATTATAAGTCCAAATACCTAAACAAGGTTTAGAAAGGAAATTTAAATAATTTGCTTTGCTAAGCAAAGTATGGATCCTTAAAGCAATAAGGATTGATAACAAAAAGGGTAGTAGGTGAAACCAAATTTGGGAATTTAATCCTGGTATATTTGAAAGAGAATTGTATACACATTTTAACATGAGTGGCTATTGATGTTTTGGAAAGATTTTTCATAATAAAATCGGAAGCCCTTTTTGTAAAGTGCTAGGAAATAAAATAGGTGGTGAATACATAGATTTCATCACTATGGTTGAAATAGACATTTTCCATGAACAATAAGGAAAACGTGGATTATAACAATGTTGTTATAATAGATGTTGATATATTTAAACAGCGATTTTAGCGCTGTCGTTATAATAAATGTTTTGTAAATCTAAACAGCGATTTTTAACGCTGTCGTTATAATAAGTGGTTTGTAAATTTAAACAGCGGTTTTAATGCTATGGTTATAATAAATGTTCTATAATACTAGACAGCGATTGTAACGCTGTTGTTAAAAGCAATGTTTATAAATCAATTATTTGGAAACAGCGATTATAATTCTATCGCTCTAATCAAAGTTTTTCCTTGAAAGAAGTGTGTTCTTAGATTTGATCCAAAAGTCGCGTAAGCGACGTTTTGGTTAAAGTGTGAGCTTTGACTATTTCAAAGTTGAGAATGTTATTCAATTAAGGTCTGAGAGGTAATTATACCCCAACTTGATTGGCTGCATGATCGATGGAGGAATGGTTAATGTTCGATGGTGGAACTTGGTTAAGCAATATGGTTAGCTAATAAATGATTAGAGGTTTGAGTTATAATAACGATGTTTATAACATCGCGTTAATATAAAGGAATTTGGAATGTTTTCCCAAATAAAATGAGAGATATTCTCTACATATAGAAAATGAAATGAATTGGCCCACGAAGAATTAAGAGAAAGGGGAATTGGAAATAATAATATAATCAAGAATTGATTTAAAGGGGCCCAGTGTTGTTTGATGTTTGCTTGGTAGAATTTCCATTTGGAAATAGGACCGTTGATTGTATGGATGTTCCTTTGATAGTTAAATCATCGACTAACAAAGTTTTGATTTATTTTATACCTCTGTTATCAGTACAGAGAGACCGGAATCAAATTTAATATCTGAAAACCACTTTGTATTGGTATAAGCGTTATAAATCAACTTATGAACAAAGATGAAGACAGAGTAAAATGCAAGGGCTGTTCTGTTAACCCTAGGTAGAAATTGCCCAAGATGGATTAATAGAACGGTGCCTTCGGTTTGTCCAGACCCAGGACAACTTGTAAGGACAAGTGTCTGACAAAGTATTTCCAAAGGTATTACGTACGTTGATTCCTTCAAACGTACGAAGTTGGTGGCATAGAAGGGAAACTTCTTTAGCCTAACAATCTGAGTATTTTTGTGGGAATCAATTAGTGATTTCCGATGGATCTGACGATGTGGCATTCAAAGTGAATGGTGGCCAGATGTTCTGGAAGATAATTCAAACCTCAAGCCTCACAACCGGGAGATGACAAAAATCGGGCAGGCAGCATGGCTATGTGGGTCGCACACATTAGGATGTATAATCAGCTATCTAGAGAAATTCCAATTGCTTCTTTAATCTATCGATGCTGTCCCTTTCGGGAAATGGTTGCTGATCCCAACCGTTGGTGATATACATCTGATACACTCAAGCGAAATGAGTGGTCGGTCATGTGAGGGTCGGGTTGCAAGACGTTCTTGTTGAACCCAGTGTATTTGTCTCTAGAGATACATTATCGGCAGGTGGTCCCATACCTTGTCATGTTGGAAATCCAATCTCCAATAAGCGCCCTACGGGTTTTTATTTTATTTTATATATGGAGCGTCAGATGCAAGCATTCCGCTAGATTCTATTTATTTTATTTAGACACTATTATAATATCACCAGATGTTGATATCAAAATGTTTTGGGTTATCGTAAGATAAAAACCATCCGTGTTTATGTGTGGATTGGTCTTACGTTTACCATTTCTTTTGAAAGGATTTTTGAAAGTTATACCAATGATTGGAGTTTACTCACACCAGTCCCATGACTGACCCAGAGTTTATTTTGTTCTTTCCCTAAACTCTTGGGTGCCCAAATTTGTACGGGCAGTCAAGTAGTTGGGATTTTACAGATTCACTTGAAGGGGCTCGAAGCAGGAGGCTTCACCAGTTAGCTATAGACTATTATATTTTCCGCTGTGTACTATGTTGTATCTGGAAACAGGAGTTTATAACTGTTCCAGAAATAGATGTTGTGCTCTGATAATGGTATGTATATATATATATATACAGTTACTGATTTATATTTCAAAGTTATGTTATCTAATATATTTTATTCGTTCCGCTGTGAGTTTGTGATCTTCGCTTTCTTCTATTCTAATATTTCTTTCTTTTTCTCACCCTCTAACTTCTTTCTAATAATGATTCGTATTTCTGTGCAATTTTGAGTTGGACGTGTGGTGTTATTAGTCAACTTAAAGGGTACGGAAATTCGGGTCGTTTCATTTGGTATCAGAGCTGAAGGTTGAGTGGTAACCTTGGCTCTGTGGCGTGATTCAATAGAGATAGGGTTAGTGATACCCTAGATTGAGTTGAGTGTATATATATGAGCGCGTATTTTTAGATTTGATATAAAATTGTTTTATATTGTGTTGATTGGTTTGTTGAGTAGTTTATGAATTCTGGTCGATACATGGTGTACAACTGTATAGATAGGTGTTTCTAAACTCTCGAACAAAGCAATTCGACACAGTATTGTTTTTAAAATGGGTGAATAAAATAATTTGCCCAAAGATTATTTTGGTATAAAAAGAATAATTTCTGAAATATTATACTATATGCATGTATTGATTGTTATTACAATCAAATGGGATTATGAAATATTGAAATGGTTGTTTAATTTATATATGGATAATGTATACAAATGAGATAAACCAAGATTAAGTTCAAACCAGAATAGGAATTTGGATCTCGGGTGTTTAGAAATATTTCCTGAAGTATTTTTATTGTAATATAACGTTACTTTGAAGGGTTTTTGAATAAGAATGTTTTTAAATGGATTTTGAAAACGATTAAGCATTGAATCACTTTAGTGGCGAGAAAATAATTCTGATAATGAGTCGCGACATTATCGGTATTCATTTTCAAGTTTCTGGGTGACGGATTGCTACCATAGTAATTTGGAAATGAAAATTTTGTTTGAAAATGACAAGATGATTTAGGAATTCAAATGTTTTGAAATGACTTGATTATAAATATATGTGTATAAATATATATGATTTAAAACTAATTTGGAATAAAAGCCGGGAATTTGAATTCTGAAATTAAAATTTAACTTGTGTAAGTTGAATAAATTGAACTGGTGGAAGTAAATCAAACTTAAGTGTAAATGGAAATTAGTTTGGATAGAGATAATCCCGAGGAAAATTAAATAAAGGGGAATGTTGAGATTTGAATTATTAATATGAATTCGACTGATGAAGAAGCAAGTGAATATTCTGGATGTTGTTGATTGGAATTGAATTGGAATCAAGCATAATAAGTGGATTGACTTAATAGAAATCAGATTTGTATTGATAGAATGGAAGGGAACTAATCAGAAGTTGATTAGAGTGTTAAAAACTGGAGGTTGGATTGATTTGAAACCAACTGGAGATGGATATATGTATGCTGAGCAAATAGTGAATGGAAGCAAGTGCAAGAGACAGAATTATGCCCCACAAAAAGGTACATGTTTACAATATTACTTGGGTTGATGGATTTATGAGCCTATGGGTCAAGTCGCTTGGCCTTTTGATTTTCTTTTGGATTGGAGAAGGTCTAGAAAGGCGAGTTGTGGTTGTACCGATTGAGCTGTGCAGAGGAGATGCTGCCGAAATTTTTCAGAATTTAAAGTGTTAGAAAATTTTCAGAATTTTCGAAAATTTTCGTTAGTAAGAATAAATTAATATTTTAATTGAAATAAGTCGGTCCAGTTAAACTAAAGTTAAAAAGGTAAACAAAAAGGATTTTTGGACCTAGTTAATAGGGTAAGTAGCATCTTTTCTTATCTTAGCAATTTCGAGGACGAAATTATTTTAAGGGGGAAGGAATGTAACGACCCGGATTTTCGCTATTAATTTTAAAGCATTTAAATTAATTTTTAATGTTGTATTGGTAATATAAAATATATTCATAAGGAAATTATTAATTAAAAACGAAGATGAATGCATTAAATTTATAATATAATTTAAAACGAATTCAAAATGGCGCGGTAGTTTGAAAATTTTATTTCAAATTTCAAATGAATGTACAGGATTCAAAATAAATCAGATTTTAGCGAAACAATAAATATTTGAATCTGTTTGAAAATATCTTTCCAACGAATGTGAAAAATCCAAATTTCATAGCGGGAATAAAAAGTTATGTCCAAATCAAATTTAGAAATAGTCGCTGTAGAATCGTCTATAGACCATAGCAGTTTAGTTAAAATAACTAGAGATTGGTTACGAATTTGGACATGGTTCTTTTGAGGCGTAGTTATAATTTAATTTTTAGAATTTTACTGTAATTCTTAATTAAAAAAATAAGCAACTTTTTATTTGGAGTATTTTGCACCCTATATCAATATTTTTGGAATTTCATAATATAAGTTATACTACCGATATTATTATATTTTTGGGATCGTGGTACCTCGCTGGATACGACTGTACTCTTATTTCTGTCCATAGCAGATCATATGCAAACAAAATTTTATATAACCGGGTATGCTTTATAACTTTAAACATATGATAAATAATAAATAATGTATATAATAACCCAATATTTTTGCATATCTTATCTGGTAAAATCCTACATTGGTCTTCCCCTTAATTCAAAACATGGTGATGTGGACTAAATAAAAGAAATATATATACATCATTTTCAAGCTGACAAAGTATCCTTGCAAAATTCTACAAAATCCTAGCATATCATATTTAAAGCTTCGACAAAATCTTCAATGCAAATATTTAGGACCGTGCTCTCTACGTCTTTCAAAACATACGTGCCTGCCAAGTTTTCGAAGAACTGTGGCAGCCAAGCTCTTCAAAACCGTGGGTACCAAGCTACTAAATTCCCTATATAAACAAGCCCATACACCCGAAATCCCTCATTTTTGTCAGCCCGTCCCCAAACCGAATTCCCAAATAAATTTCTTGATTCTCGTTTCTATTTCTTCAGTAAGCAATGAAATAAAATCACTATCTTCAAATTCAAATTAAAAATCAAAGAAAAATCCTAAAATTTCTTGAATCGAATACTGGAGCTTGTGAAGGCAAGAACGTTCCACCGAAGTATTTATTTGTTGGTGCGATTGGCTTCACTAAGGTGCGATGGGTTCCTCGGTTTTGGGGTTTTGCGAGTTCGTCAGGCCCTCGAGCAGAACGTTCTGGTGAGGATGGTGAAGGGGATTAGTGCGCCTTGGAAGCAGGGTTGGACGGAAATGACTGTGTGTTAAGGAGAAGTTCGATTTTAAAGGGGGAAGCGCGAGTGGTCTCTGTGGTTCGCTAGGAAGAAGAAGGGGTATAATGGAGCTATTGCATGAAGTAAGGAGGGTCGGGTTACTGTCGTACTGAACCTGGAGGATAAAAAAAAAGGTGGGGAAGGTATTGTTGATTTTGGTTGTGTAAAGTGTAGTGTATTTCCTGTAATGGGATTTGTAGTGGCAAGGCAAGGCCTTTAATATGATTTCGGGGATTTCAGTGTTGAAAACAGTTCGATCCTTCTCTGTTTTGTGGCACCATGAACATACAGGAGCGGTTGGTTGAGCGTGAAGTTTTGTTTGAGTGGAAAGGGAGATGACACGTGGAATCATAAGAGGGGATGTTAATTGACAATGAAGATTTAGACGTTGGGGATGTTCCAGGAGTTTTGTAAGTTGATTTTGGGTTAAGGCTGCGTGTCGAAGTCATGGAAATTGGAAAGGTAATCACGGAAAATTATACTGGAAGAAATGGGAAGAGAAGACTCGAACTGGCCTGTATGTGTTAATGAAGAGTTTAGGATAGGAATGTTGTGCCAGTTTTGGATGAATGTGATGAGTGGGAATGGAAACGAACGTGATGAGGGTGGCCATGTCAAAACAATGATGAATGGAAGACAGAAGAAATGGAGCTATTTTTATGAGGTCGGAGTGATAATGTAAGTAGCAGATTTAATTTTAAGGTAGTGATTTAAAATGTTAAAAAAAGTAATTAGAAAAAAAAACTTAGTTAACAATAATTATTTAGAAAAAAACCAACCTTAATATTGTAATGCTTACAAATGGGTCATGTATTAACAGAATTGAAAATCGTCAAATTACGTTGGAACCGTAGCGACAAGTCCTACATTGGGGAACTGATTTCGCTGAAAACATGGCTACTGGAATTTCATGGAAAAATCAAATGCTGTTTGATTTTAAACAGAACCAAAGCAGAATCTTCGGCTGCAAACCAAAGTGAGTAAACTCACTAACTCTACCTCGTTTATATTTTTATATAAACGAGTTTTTAAATTTATTTTATACTGTGTGATGGTTGCTTGGTTGAATAGTTGATAAAATTGGTTGATATGATTACATCGTTGATCGATTATTTGTTCTATATTTTATATTGATGTGAAATAATATTATTGATGTTACTAACATCTGTGGATGCAGGGAAACAGGTTGGAGGGATTCAACTGGATTCCTCAACATTTTATTACTGTTTTCATTAATCGAGATATATGTTGTGATATATAATCACTGATTGATTATGTCATGTTTGAATTATTCTGGGCCCTAATATCGTAAAATACTTTAAAATGTAGAAAAGGGATTTGAGATTTAAAGGGAAAATTTATTTCCGAAGTATAAATTTAATTTTTCAATGGACTTGAAATAAAACTTGTTAGATGGATAAACGAGTAGTTGATGATAAACGATATTATAAATGGGTTAGAATTTGAAACCAGGAAAGTGAATTCATCGGAAGCCATAAATCAGTTAACTTTACTTGGAGTCAATCGAGTCGACCATACTAGTTAAATTGATTTCTAAATGAGTTTATTTCAGTTAAATTGACAAATATTATTTTTGACAAATAATTGTTGGAAACTTAATGAAGTTATAAGGTTACCTAATCCTTATTTGATTTTGTTTGAGATTAACCTTCGGGTTGATAATTATTAATAACATTAATGAGTATTGTAATCATCTTTGAAAGAAATTAACTATTTTTATTTGGCTAATAATGAAGTTAACCACTTATATTTTGGTTAATATTGAACTAATAACTTTTAAAATGATTTGTTCCTTAATTGGAATTAAATTAAGAAATTTTCCAGTTATAGTAGAATTTGGTTGAAACTAGCTCAAAGGATCTTGAAAAGGGGTTTCATTATAAGTCCAAATACCTAAACAAGGTTTAGAAAGGAAATTTAAATAATTTGCTTTGCTAAGCAAAGTATGGATCCTTAAAGAAATAAGGATTCGTAACAAAAAGGGTAGTAGGTGAAACCAAATTTGGGAATTTAATCCTGGTATATTAGCAAGAGAATTGTATACACATTTTAACATGAGTGGCTATTGATGTTTTGGAAAGATATTTCATAATAAAATCGGAAGCCCTTTTCGTAAAGTGCTAGGAAATAAAATAGGTGGTGAATACATAGATTTCAACACTATGGTTGAAATAGACATTTTCCATGAACAATAAGGAAAACGTGGATTATAACAATGTTGTTATAATAAATGTTGATAAATCTAAACAGCGATTTTAGTGCTGTCGTTATAATAAATGTTTTGTAAATCTAAACAACGATTTTTAACGCTGTCGTTATAATAAGTGGTTTGTAAATTTAAACAGCGGTTTTAATGCTATGGTTATAATAAATGTTCTATAATACTAGACAGCGATTGTAACGCTGTTGTTAAAAGCAATGTTTATAAATCAAATATTTGGAAACAGCAATTATAACGCTATCGCTCTAATCAAAGTTTTTCCGTGAAAGAAGTGTGTTCTTAGATTTGATCCTAAAGTCGCGTAAGCGACGTTTTGGTTAAAGTGTGAGCTTTGACTATTTCAAAGTTGAGAATGTGGTTCAATTAAGGTCTAAAAGGTAATTATACCCCAACTTGATTGGCTGCATGATCGATGGAGGAATGGTTAAGGTTCGATGGTGGAACTTGGTTAAGCAATATGGTTAGCTAATAAATGATTAGTGGTTTGAGTTATAATAACGATATTTATAACATCGCGTTAATATAAAGGAATTTGGAATGTTTTCCCAAATAAAATGAGAGATATTCTCTACATATAGAAAATGAAATAAATTGGCCCACGAAGAATTAAGAGAAAGGGGAATTGGAAATAATAATATAATCAGGTTTTGATTTAAAGGGGCCCAGTGTTGTTTGATGTTTGCTCGGTAGAATTTCCATTTGGAAATAGGACCGTTGATTGTATGGATGTTCCTTTGATAGTTAAATCACCGACTATCAAAGTTTTGATTTATTTTATACCTCCGTCATCAGTACAGAGAGACCGGAATCAAATTTAATATCTGAAACCACTCTATATTGGTATAAGCATTATAAATCAACTTATGAACAAAGTTGAAGACAGAGTAAAATGCAAGGGCTGTTCTGTTAACCGTAGGTAGAAATTGCCCAAGATGGATTAATAGAACGGTGCCTTCGGTTTGTCCAGACCCATGACAATTTGTAAGGACGAGTGTCTGACAAAGTATTTCCAAAGGTATTACGTACGTTGATTCCTTCAAACGTACGAAGTTGGTGGCGTAGAAGGGAAACTTCTTTAGCCTAACAATCTGAGTATTTTTATGGGAATCAATTAGTGATTTCTGATGGATCTAACGATGTGGCATTCATAGTGAATGGTGGCCAGATGTTCTGGAAGATAATTCAAACCACAAGCCTCACAACCGGGAGATGACAAAAATCGGGTAGGCAGCATGGCTATGTGGGTCGCACCCATTAGGATGTATAATCACCTATCTAGAGAAATTCCAATTGCTTCTTTAATCTATCGATGTTGTCCCTTTCGGGAAACGGTTGCTGATCCCAACCGTTGGTGATATACATCCGATACACTCAAGCGAAATGAGTGGTCGGTCATGTGAGGGCCGGGTTGCAAGACGTTCTTGTTGAACCCAGTGTATTTGTCTCTAGAGATACACTATCGGTAGGTGGTCCCATACCTTGTCATGTTGGAAATCCAATCTCCAATAAGCGCCCTGCGGGCTTTTATTTTATTTTATATATGGAGCGTGAGATGCAAGCGTTCCGCTAGAATCTATTTATTTGATTTAGACACTATTATAATATCACCAGATTTTGATATCAAAATGTTTTGGGTTATCGTAAGATAAAAAACATCCGTGTTTATGTGTGGATCGGTCTTACGATTACCATTTCTTTTGAAAGGATTTTTGAAAGTTATACCAATGATTGGAGTTTACTCACACCAGTCCCATGACTGACCCAGAGTTTATTTTGTTGTTTCCCTAAACTCTTGGGTGCCCAAATTTGTATGGGCAGTCAAGTAGTTGGGATATTACAGATTCACTTGAAGGGACTTGAAGCAGGAGGCTTCACCAGTTAGCTATAGACTATTATATTTTCCGTTGTGTACTATGTTGTATCTGGAAACAAGAGTTTATAACTGTTCCAGAAATAGTCGTTGTGCTCTGATAATGGTATGTATATATATACAGTTACTGATTTATATTTCAAAGTTATGTTATCTAATATATTTTATTCGTTCCACTGTGAGTTTGTGATCTTCGCTTTCTTCTATTCTAATATTTCTTTCTTTCTTTTTCTCACCCTCTAACTTCTTTCTAATAATGATTCGTATTTCTGTGCAATTTTGAGTTGGACGTGTGGTGTTATTAGTCAACTCAAAGGGTACGGAAATTCGGGTCGTTTCATTTGGTATCAGAGCTGAAGGTTGAGTGGTAACCTTGGCTCTGTGGCGTGATTCAATAGAGATAGGGTTAGTGATACCCTAGATTGAGTTGAGTGTATATATATGAGCGCGTATTTGTAGATTTGATATAAAATTGTTTTATATTGTGTTGATTGGTTTGTTGAGTAGTTTATGAATTCTGGTCGATACATGGTGTACAACTATATCGATAGGTGTTTCTAAACTCTCGAACAAAGCAATTCGACACAGTATTGTTTTTAAAATGGGTGCATAAAATAATTTGCCCAAAGATTATTTTGGTATAAAAAGAATAATTTTTGAAATATTATACTATATGGATGTATTGATTGTTATTACAATCAAATGGGATTATGAAATATTGAAATGGTTGTTTAATTTATATATGGATAATGTATACAAATGAGATAAACCAAGATAAAGTACAAACCAGAATTGGAATTTGGATCCCGAGTGTTTAGAAATATTTCCTGAAGTATTTTTATAGTAATATAACGTTACTTTGAAGGATTTTTGAATAAGAATGTTTTTAAATGGATTTTGAAAATGATTAAGCATTGAATCACTTTAGTGGCGAGAAAATAATTCTGATAATGAGTCGCGACATTATCGGTATTCATTTTCAAGTTTCTGAGTGATGGATTGCTACCATAGTAATTTGGAAATGAAAAATTTGTTTGTAAATGACAAGATGATTTAGGAATTCAAATGTTTTGAATTGATTTGATTATAAATATATGTGTATAAATATATATGATTTAAAACTAATTTGAAATAAAAGCTGGGAATTTGAGTTCTGAAATTAAAATTTAACTTGTGTAAGTTGAATAAATTGAATTAGTGGAAGTAAATCAAACTTAAGTGTAAATGGAAATTAGTTTGGATAGAGATAATTCCGAGGAAAATTAAATAAAGGGGAATGTTGAGATTTAAATTATTAATATGAATTCGACTTATGAGGAAGCAAGTGAATATTCTGGATGTTGTTAATTGGAATTGAATTGAAATCAAGCATAATAAGTGGATTGACTTAATAGAAATCAGATTTGTATAGATAGAATGGAAGGGAACTAATCAGAAGTTGATTAGAGTGTTAAAAACTGGAAGTTGGATTGATTTGAAACCAACTGGAGATGGATATATGTATGCTGAGCAAATAGTGAATGGATGCAAGTGCAAGAGATAGTGCCTGACAAAAAGGTACATGTTTACAATATTACTTGGGTTGATGGATTTATGAGCCTATGGGGGCAAGCCGCTTTGCTTTTTGATTTTCTTTTGGATTGGAGAAGGTCTAGAAAGGCGAGTTGTGGTTGTACCGATTGAGCTGTGCAGAGGAGATGCTACCGAAATTTTTCTTGTTTCGCTAAAATCCATACAAACCCTTAAACGAGATTTGGCATACCGGACTAAGATTAGCTACGACTAATTATGGTTTAGGCAAAATGACCCACCCAAGCCGTACGAAAGTAACCTTATGCATGTGAATATATAACCAGATCACATCATATTATATTTTGATGATTAGGCATCAATAAACGAGATTAAGCATAAGAAGTATACCACTCAGCCACTGTTCATTCCTCTTCTATTTGTATTTCTTGCTTCACGTCACTCTATTTCATCCACTGCTCTTTCTCTTCCCCCCCCCCCCCGTGGCACCAACCCTCCCGACACCACGCAATCGTCCCTCTCCTCCAAAGCCCCACTGTCCCGAGTCCGACACCACGTCCAAGCCAAACGAGAACCCATGCTGCACTGTTTTTGAATGGACTTCTTCACTACATCCGTTCTTCATTCCCACCGTTTCTCTTTCGTTCATCTCTCCCATTTTACCACACAAGCTCCACTCCACTTAACAGCCGCCACCTTATCCTTGTTCCAGTCCACAAACACTTCATGCCAAACCTCCCTCCAACCGTGCTGGAGCACCCTCGCTGACTCTCGCTACCCCAGTGCGCAGCCGTAGATAAAGTTATAGGGTCGAAGAGAAAACCCATTCGAGCTCAAGGAGTTTTTTTATTTATTGAATAAACCAATCGATTTTGGTCTTTGAATTTTTTTTTGAGGGGCGCTATTTCATTTTGGATCTGAGAAAAAAAAAGAGAATAAAGGGAACAACAGTATTTAAAAGAGAAGGAGGCATGGCAGTCACGGTTTAAAATAACTTGGAGGGCACGACGTTAAAACGGCTTGGGATGCACGGAACTAATTGGCGTGGAGAGCACGGTTCCTATTTGCTTGGTATACACGGTATTTGATTTTACTTGGGGCGAACTCTTTTGTTTTCCAGTTTGGCATGTGGATTGGTAAGTTGTTTCTGAAAGTCGGACTATATTGGTAGAAAGGATGGTAGGCATGCATGGACCAACTGAGGAGGACATCAAGGACACATACCCTATTACGTTTTGTTGTGCTTTTGCAAAGTCATCGCATCATTTTTTATCAATTTTTTTTTGGGAAAATAAATAGCTCAGCGTACCAAAAATAAAACACAAGGGTATAACGTAAAAGGGACCATTTGTAAAAATAAACTTGAAGGAGCGAATGTTTTACCACACCAAATTGTATCAAGAATTGGATATGGCGTGAAAAAGTAATATAACATTACTTTAAATAATTTTTGAATTAGAAATGGTTTAAATGGATTTTGAAAATGATTAAGCACTAAAATCACTTCAGGGGCGAGAAAATAGTACTGATAATGGATCGCGACATTATTGGCATTCATTTTCAAGTTAGTAATTTGGAAACGAAAATTTTGTTTGAAAAAGGAAAATGTGCTTTATAAATTCAAATGTTTTGAGTTGAGTTGATTATATATATATATATATATATATGATTTCAAACTAATTTGAAATAAAGCCCGAGAATTTGGATTCTGAAATAAAAATTTAACTTGTATAAGTTGAATAGATTGTAATGGTAAAAATGTATCGAATGAATTGAAATTTAACTTAAGTTAAACAAAATGGGATTGGATTGGAAATAATTCCAAATGAAATTAAATCAGGAGAAATGTTGAGATTCGAAATATTAAAGTGAATTCGACTTGTGTATAAAAAGTTGAATACATGTTGGATGTTCTTGTTTGGGACTAAACTGTGATGGAATTGAACTCAAGAGGATTGATTTGAAACCAACTGGAAATGGATATATGTATTCTGAGCAGATATGGAATGGAAGCAAATGCAAGAAATAGAATTTGTGCCCGACAAAAAGGTACATGTTTACAGTATTACTTGGGTTTGATGGTTTTATGACCCTATGGGGCAAGCCGCTTGGCTTTTTGATTTTCTTTTGGATTGGAGAAGGCCTAGAAAGGCGAGTTGGGGTTGTACCATTGAGCCGTGCAGAGGAGATGCTGCCGAAATTTTTCAGAATTTAAAGTGTTAGAAAATTTTTAGAATTTTTGAAATTTTCGTTAATAAGAAAACTTAATATTTTAATTGAAATAAATTGGTCTAGTTAAACTAAAGTTAAGAAGTGAACAAAGAGGATTTTTGAACCTATTTAATAGGGTATGTAGCATTTTTCCCACCTTAGCAATTTCGAGGACGAAATTATTTTAAGGGGGAAGGAATGTAACGACCCGGATTTTTCAGCCATTGAATTCTGAATATTTAAATTGGTTTAAATATTTTATTTGAATTATATATAAGGAATTTATTTAATAAAACGATATTTAAACGTATAATTTATAATTATATTTAAAACGAGCTCGTAACAGCGCGGTAGTTCGTAATTTGGTGATTCGAACTTTAAATGAATAACAGGATCCGATATAAGTCGGATTTCTGTGAAACAAGAAACACTGGAACCGTATCGACGATAATTTTCATATGAAAGAGAAAAATCTAGATTTTGTATTATAATTTGTTAGTTATGGTCAAATCAAATTTTGAAATAGTTGCTATGGAAATCGCTATTTAAATATAGACCTATAAAATAGCCATTTTGCAAACAAACTCGGATTTCGACGAAATCAGTTTCATTGGGACCGTAACGTTAAATTATTATACGATATTAAAATGCGTGGCAAACCGATGTCGTATGTGACCACGGTAGCCTTAAACGCCCAGTTATTTTCTATAACACGTAATTAATTTAATAAAGGATATTTGAGTGTAGCTTGAGAAGACGGTCGAATTAGGCCATGAAACCAGTTCCGTTGAGTTCGTATCATCGATTAGAGTCAGGATAGGTGTACAGTTTGTTATTTTTAGAGATCGGCAAATTTGGTGTTCTGAATGGCATTGTGGTGCGCGTAAAAATAGCCTACCGGGAGAACAGTCTCAGAATGCGACGAAACTGGTGCCGTTGGGTTCGTATTGATTAATTATTGTAGGATTTGAAAGTTTCAAGTTGATTTGATTTATCTGATGATCGTGAAAATTTAAACGCGTGTTTATTTCTGGTTTTATAAAGGAATTTTTTTCAAACGATGTCGGAATTCGACGAAACTTGTCCCATTGGGTCCAGAATACCTTTTTACACCAAGATTGGTTTTTTTATCAGTAACCAGACTGTTCATTCATATGATTATTCGTTCATATTCAAGTACACACTTAAACCACAATGAACACTCCAACCTAAGACAGTAGAAAAAAAAGCTTTCCCAGTATGCTTCAGCAACAGCGTGATGTCCACGGTTTCAAAACCGCCAGTGGCAAGTAAATTCAACCGTGAGTCCCAAGTAATTATATCCGTGTTACCCAAGCTGTTAGAGACCGTGATACCCAAGCCATTCCTCCTTTTTAAATACTGTTGCTCTTCTTATTCTCGTTTTTCTCAGATAAAAAAAAAGAGAGTACGCTTCCTATTTTTAAATAATATATATATATATATTCCTAAAATATGGAAGTGAATTGCGTTGATCTCGGGAAGAGGGATGGGGCGCTGAGTGTTGTGGGTGGTGCGTTGGCCTAGCTCGCCGATGGAGGCGACATCGATAGAGAGGAGCGGTGGTCACAGAAAGTTGCGGTGTCGAGCTTCTGTTTGGGATCTTTTCGTTTTCGATTTATATTTATATATAAAAAAAAAGTAAAAAGGGAGGAAGAAAAAGCAGTATACGGTGGAATGGGTTTTAGGGGTACTGAGGAGGGTACCGTGTTTTGAACTGTAAAGGGAAAGAAGGATTTCATTGGAGTGTTTGAGTCTAGAACGCAAATACATACAAGGGGGTACTATTTTTTGTTTGTTGCATGGGATAGGAAGTATTAGTCAAGGAAGTTATGCGAATGGGTTTTGCTGTGAATCACGAGTATGGACGAGAAGAACCGCCAAAGGCCGGCGATGCTGGGCGAACGTGATTTGCGGTGGAAGAAGGAATTAACGGAACTGTTAATTAATTTATCAAGGCCTAATGGAAAATGATGGATTCCTGTTCTTTTCATGGGTGAGATAAAGCAACAAGACTTGTATTCGTATATGAAGATTGTGAGATTCAGAAGCATTAGGAAATGGGAAAAATTCATGGTATTGTTTTCGGTGGAAGAATTCACGGCAGTCTACAGCTGTAGCAGGAGACATTGTTGGGAGGAAAGGTCATTTCCACAAAATGAGGTTTAATAAGGTAATCAAAGGAATTTATATTCGTGAACAATTTGATTATATATATATATATATATATATATATATACACCAAAGGAATGAACTAAGTAAAGATTGGCCTTGGTTGACATTTGTTTTGGAAGGCCTTAGCCTGTAACAGTAAAACGAGGGTGGAAAATTACTTAAACGTAAGGTTTAAGGTTATTAATATAATTAATGATTAATTAAATAATTAATGATTAATTAAATAATTAAGGAACAAATTATTTATTTAAAATCATGTATACCACGACGATAATAACTTTTGATTTCAAGGTCGGAAACGGACGAAACCAGTCACGTTGATATCATCGTAGCAAGATCGATGATATGGAACTAACACAGCTGAGAATAGAGCCCTTGGGATTTCGAGATAAATCAAACCCTGTTTGATTCTAAAATGAAATAAAGGCAGAACCGTCAACGACAAAATAAGGTGAGTAAACTCACTAACTCTGCCTCGTTTATATTTTTATATAAACGAGTTCTTTTTTTAAATTTATTTTACACTGTGTGATGGTTGCTTGGTTGAAATGGTTGATAAAATTGGTTGATAGGATTACATCGTTGATCGATTATTAGTTCTGATATTTCATATTGATGTGAAATGATATTATTGATGTTATTAACATCTATGGATGCAGGGAAACAGGTTGGAGGGACCCAACTAGGTTCCTTAATATTTATATTACTGTTTTTCCTTGATTTTGATGTGTGGTGTGATATATATAGTCAGTGATTGACTTTGTGTGTTTGAGCTACCCTGGCCCTAGAATTTTGGTATTTTAAATACCGTAAAATATTCTCGAATAGAGAATGAAATTTGAGATTTAAAAAGAAATTATATTTTTCCAAAAACTGAAGTGTTATTTTCGAATATAGTTAAAAGGTAGAAAACTTGTTTACCCAAAACAAGAAGTTGATTTTAAATGAGCATATAAAGTAAGTAAATTAGTTATCGTTGGATACCTTGAAATATAAATCCAAATATGAATTTATATGGGAAAGTGAAAATCAGTTTTGAGACCAATATTTGAAAATAGTTTTGAACTTAATAGAATGTTAGTTTTAAATAAAACATTCACTTAATAATTTAGTTAAGTAAAGTATTTGGTATCGAAGGAAGATGTTCCAAAATTTATAAAGGAAAAGGCTTAACGCATATTGTTGGTGGTATTGAACCTAAGTTACGTTATACCAAATAAATCTAAGTTTTGAGATGGGATAAATGGATTTGTTATAATAAAAATCCAGCTTCGTATATGAATGATATGGAAAGAAGTAAAAACCAAGGGTTTTGTTTAAATAAAATTTACTTAATATAAGAAAGATTAAGTGAAGATGAATATCAATGAAAGGAGTTTTGTTTACCCAAAAGATTCGAGAATTTGATAATGTTTTCAAAGTAATGAAACGTGAGAGGTTAGTCGAGGCAAGAATATAGAATTGATTTTTAGAATCAATGGAGTAATCTAAATGAAATGATTATAATAAATGTTTTGTAAATTCTAGATAGCGATTTTAACGCTACCGTTATAATAAGTGTTGGTAAATTCTAGACAGCGATTTTAACGCTGCTGTTATAAAAGATGTTTTGTAAATCTTAACAGCAGTCTTAACGCTGTTGCTATAATAAATGTTCTAAAATTCGAGACAGCGGTCGTAACGCTGTTGTTAAAAGCAATGCTTTATAAATCAAATATTTGGAGACAGCGATTATAACGCTACCGTTATAATCAATATTTTTATGTAAAGAAGGTGTGTTCTTAGATCGAATCCGAGAGTCGCGTAAGCGATGGGTTGTTTAAATTTGTGAGCTTTGACTATTTCAAAGTTGAAGATGGTGTTCAATTAAGGTCTGAGAGGTAATTATACCCCAACTTGATTGACTTAATGATTGATGGAGAAATGGTTAAGGTTCGATAGTGAAGATTGGTTAACATTCCGGTTAGTTAATAATTGGTTAATATTTTAAGCTATAATAACGATATTTATAACATCGCGTTAATTTAAAGGACTTTGAAATGTTTTCCCCAATAAAATGAGAGATATTTTCTAAGTATAGAAGATGAAATGAATTGGTCAATGAAGAATTAAGAAAGAGGATTTGGAAATATTTTCCAATATTAACGCGGCATATTTTCTGAATGTAGAAAATAAGGATTCGCTAATATATATATATATATATATATATATATATATATATATATAGAAATGTTTTCTAATTGGAGGAAAAGATATATTTTCTCGAATAAAGAAATTACTTATTAGAAATGTTTTTCAAAGAATCGAAAGGGAAATCGAGCTTTAAAAGGATACAAAGGATAGGGAAACAGGAATTTGAAATAATAATATAATCAGGAATTGATTTAAAGGGGACCTAGTATTGTTTGATGCTTGATCGGTAGAATTTCCAATTGGAAATAGGACCGTTGATTGTGTGGATGTTTCCTTGATAGTCAAATCGCCGACTATCAAAGTTTTGATTTATTTTATACCTCCGTTGTTAATATGGAGAGACCGGGATCAGATTTAATATCTGAAAACCACTCTGTATTGGTATAAGCGTTATGAATCATCTTATGATGAAAATAATTGAAGACAGAGTTATGCAAGGGCTATCCTGTTTACAGGATAGTGCCTTCGGGTTGTCCAGACCTAGGACAACTTGTATGGATGAGTGTCTGACAGAGTATTTCCAAAGGGATTACGTACGTTGATTCCTTCAAACGTACGAAGTTGGTGGCATAGAAGGTAAACTTCTGTAGCCTAACGATCTAAGTATTTTTGTGGGAATCAATTAGTGATTTCTGATGGATCTGACGATGTGGCATTCAAAGTGAATGGTGGCCAGATGTTCTGGAAGATAATTCAAACCTCAAGCCTCACAACCGGGAATTGACAAAAATCGGGCAGGCAGCATGGCTATGTGGGTCGCACCCATTAGGATGTATAATCACCTATCTAGAGAAATTCCATTTGATTCTTTAATCTATCAATGTTGTCCCTTTCGGGAAAACCGGTTGCTGATCCCAACCGTTGGTGATATACATTCAATACACTCAAGCGAAATGAGTGGTCGGTCATGTGTGGGCCGGGTTGCAAGAAGTTCTTGTTGAACCCAGTGTATTCGTCTCTAGAGATACACTATCGGCAGGTGGTCCCATACCTTATCATGTTGGAAATCCAATCTCTAATAAGCGCCCTGCGGTTTTCGATTTTATATTATATACGGAGCGTGAGATGCAAACGTTCTGCTAGATTCTATTTATTTGATGTAGACATTATTATAATATCACTGAATTTGATATCAAAAAAATATTTTGGTTATCGTAAGGTAAAAACCATCCGTGTTTATGTGTGGATTGGTCTTACGATTATCATTTCTTTCGAAAAGATTTTGAAAGTTAATCAAATGGTTGGAGTTTACTCACATCAGTCCCATGACTGACCTAGAGTTTATTTTGTTTTCCCTAAACTCTTGGGTGTCCAAATTTGTACAGGCAGTCAAGTAGTCAGGATTTTTTAGATTCACTTGGAGGCGCTCGAAGCAGGAGGCTTCATCAGTTAGCTATAGACTATCATATTTTCCGCTGTGTCTTGTGTTGTATCTGGAAACAGGCATTATAACTGTTCCAGAAATTGTTGACGTACTCTGATAATGGTATGTTTATGCAAACAAATTTGTATTTCAAAAATTTATGTTATCTAATATATTTTTATTCGTTCCGCTGTAAGTTTGTGTTCTTCGTTTTCTTCTATTCTAATGTTTCTTTCTTTCTATTTCTCATCCTCTAACTTCTTTCTAATAATGATTCATGTTTCTGTGCAATTTGGGTTGGACGTGTTGTGTTATTAGTCGACTCAAAGATTACGGAAATTCGGGTCGTTACATCGTTTATAATTATATTATAAACTATACGTTCGACTGTCGTCGATTGAATATATTTGTTTCTATAATTCAACTCTAAACTGAACTATGTATTTTGAATTTCCCCATTCACACAATATCGCCATTTCAGCCCAATCTGATTATTTCAGAATTAGATATATTATTTAATTATTATTTAAATTAAATATTCACTCTTATTTAATTCAACGACCATAAAATCCTCTTAATCCCTTTTAAATAATTAAATTAATTAATTTTTATATCGCTGAAAATGCGGGTCATTACAATCGCGGTGTAGATGCTGCAGTTCTCGGGCTATGGAGTCATTTGTACATTTATTCTTAGAGGGTAAATGTGCTCTTACTATTTGGTCTTTATTTGGAGATTTGGTAGGTCTAAGGGATTCCGCTCCTTCCTATCTTTTTTGGCTTCAAATCTGGTGGGAAGGGAGGTCTGATAAGGACCTTCGGTCCATCCTTCTACACCTTATTATATGTCTCATCTGTTGGCATCTTTGGTGTGATCAAAATAAGGAGGTTCTCGAAGAGTCCCCTATGATATCGTCTTCCATCATTCGCAGACGTAAGGACGATGTCCTCTTGGAGTTTAGAGGTCGTCCTTTCATAGCAACCTACGAACCCAACCGTTGGCATTGGCTAGCTTTTTTTATTACCTGCGGGTCTCTTCCTCGTGCGGGTGTAGGGTGAGGGTTGCATGTTGTTTTTTTTCAGGTATTGAGATTATATTTTGAAGTATCTGGTTTTTTACTAGGTTTCAGCGCGAGGGCTGGTTTCCTGAGGGAGTTTGTAGCTATTTGAGGATTCCTTAAGGAGTGCGCCTTCCAACGTCCATTATGTAGGTCTCTAAAGCTATTTTCTAAGTCATTAGTTTTGGTTGTTGGTCTTGTCGTAGACATGCATTGCTTTTGGTCTTCAAGTGAAGGGTTTGTTGCTCCCATTGTTTCTTGTGGACGGTTACCCGAGGTTTTTCCATTGTTGTTTTCGTTGGTGTGAGTGGGGATGCTTATATTGTCATTTTGGCTATTTTGTGTATGGTTGGGCGAATCAGCTTTTGTCAGTTCTTTATATCAGTGGCACTTGTGGCGTTGTTGATATATTTTTGTAAGCCACCAGAGAATGGCTATTTTCTCCTTTTGGGTTATATATATTTGTCAGTTTGCAAATAAAAATCATAAATTACAAAAATAAGTGATGGCTAAATAAACAATAGAGTCGGAGTGTATGACTTCCAACCATTATAAAGTGTATGGGCTCCATCTGTTATAAAATTAATAGTAGGTTAATGTAATTAATAAATAAATTTACATTAAAATGTATCTAAACAAAATAAATTAACATTATCAAGGCTCTGCAGTGTCTCATGGTACAACAATTAGTAATAAGCCTAAATAAATATACAAGAAAGCATTGGCTTCTACCCATCCATCTACATAGCTCCATAAGTCATCTGCACCTATCCAATCTACTCATTTTTGAGTACTTGAGATAATATAAAACAAATCATAAAACCTCGATTTAGACATTAGTTTAGTGTGATCAGTAAGTATTCTCAAAAGTACTATGAAATTAATACAGTATGGAATGATAGTCCGAAGAATCATAACTAACATGCCCATGCATCCAAAAACTAAGAATACGATAATAATTTGTAAATCTATTACCATCATAATGTTTACAAACCTCATAATACAACATTGAATATCTTCTTCCTTGATAAATACGTCTTATTACATCCTAATGATATAAATAAAAATGTCAAACATAATATCCATTAAAAATTCCTCATCGTCACTTATTGTGCGTTGAATGTATGATAACTCACTTAGCAATTCCTCTTTCAAATATTAATGAAAAGAAACCTATTTCTACGTATTTAAGCACCGACCATACATGTGTTAGACCTTATATCACTTTAATGATCTAGGATACACATCTCCTTTGATAATCCAGGGAACCCGACTGAGTACACAATAAGTTTCCTCACATAACTCTGCTTTATGAGTGCACTAGAAACATTGTATGTATTATTGATCCATACTCATGCATACCCAAGTCCTTTCTCTATCCATTTATTTTGGTTCATCATTGCAGAAACCTTGAATGTTCCACCTTTCATAGATTAACATATTAAAATTTCTAGCTCCGACTCAAATCTCCACCACGAACACACTTCATTTAGTGTAAGAGAGGTTGGACCACTTAACAAAGCTCTAGTTCCAATGTAATGATTAGATAACCATACATTCCTTTAAAGCAAATATACATTCATCAAAACATGTATTGTAAAAAATCCCTTGATGTTATATTCTACCGATCTTGTGTTTATGCTCATCTTCTTTGAGATATTTTCCCATACGAGATTAATCACAATCCAATCTCCACACTTACCATTATACAATGCCAACTACATCTAAAAAATTCCACCTTGTCAAGTATTTCTCAATTAAACTTGAATTTATATAAAGTCCTCGAATACTTAGATAGGTTTTCTAACACTACTTAATAGTTTAGATTAGCTCGCTACCACTTTTAAGCAATTGGGCCAATCTGTTTCACAAAGAGTCATGTTTTCCATAGTTGAAGCAAGTTGCATTTTAACATGTAACTCCACTTTAATAAGAATCCTAACCTTAGGCCACATTTTATAATATATTTAGGCCAATGTTGCATTATGTTAATCCCCTTGAACCGTTGTCTCTAATACGATCTTCAAATTTTCATAACACCCTTGAATCTCCACAATACACGCACTTTATTTAGCTTAGATGGAGCAAGATCATAAAACAAAGCTTTCTTTGACTCAAGAATCATGGATGGAAATATCTACATCCCTTTGACACATTTTTAGGCTTGAAATAAATGTTATTGATGTTATAAAATTATGCTCAGGAGCATAAAATTACTATAACATTATAATAATTTGAAGCATAAAATAAGTGTATGATTGATCTTATTGATGTCAATCTTTTTCCCAATTTTATAAAAATAAGTGTATTGAAATAAGTATAAAATTATGGTCTTGCACTTATTTTATTTCGATCACTTATTTCGATACACTTATTTCAAATTTGACCACAAAATACACTTACAGGAATAAGCATAAATAAACTTATAAAATACACTTTTTTATGCTTATTTTTATAAAATTATGGTCTTGCACTTATTTTATTTCGATACACTTATTTCAAATTTGACCACAAAATACACTCATAGGAATAAGCATAAAATACACTTATTGTTATAAAATTATGGAAATATCTTTAACTCAAGAGCATAAAATTATAATAAGAAATTCGAATGCATTTTATTAATAACTTTCATATTCGTTACATGACCCACCGTTTCTGTAAAAACCCAGTTTTCTAATTACCTATTAATAATAGTAATAAATTAGAATAAGATTGTAATTTATTATTAAAGAGATAAAAATATTCAGGTGAATAATTTGAATAAAATATACTTACATATTTAAATTTTGGGTTTTTGGATTTGGCTTGGGAAAATTGAGAAAAAAAGGGATATTTAATCATTGGAGAAAATATGTTGGATTGGAATAAACTTGAGGAAAATAAGTTATAATATTTTTGGTGAAGAATAAATTAATAAGTGCATTTTGTGTCAAATTTGAATTAAATTGAAAGTTAGGAATAAATTGAGTTAAAACTCAATATTTCAGTACAGATAAATTGGGAAGATGGAAAATAAAGTTTTTAGAAACTTTATAAAGTGTGAAAATGAGAACAAACAGGAATTTATAAAATTCCTATGAGTTTTATTACATTAAATTGCGATAAATGCATAAATGGTGAATTTTTGTAAAAAACATGTTTTTTGAATAAATTTTAGTGGAAACAAATATTTAAACATGTAATATTACTGTAAAACTATTTATGTATGTGTTAAAATTAATACTCTGTGTTTTTAAATCCAATGGTGTCAAAATAGTTGGTTTAAACAATTTTAACTTTAGGAATTTTAAGTTTTGTTCAAAAGAAGTCTAGAATGTACAATTTTGTGTAAATTGTAAATATTAGAATAAATAAGCCAAAATAATGTTTAAATTTGTTAAAAATGGCTTGAAACATGTTACTGAATTTAGTAAAATGGTGAAGTGTTAAAATATCAAATTCAAAGTTTAAAACATATAATTATTGAAGAAAAGCTTAAAAACTTGCGCAATTGCGGCTATTTGATTAGCATAAGCCTTAAGTAGCCTCTAATTACTCTCCTAAGGCCTAGTTATGGCCAATAATTACATATTATAGGAGGAAAATTCTGTAAGTAATATCCAATACGTTCTCCACCCTAAAAACATTTTCCACTTCCTCAAAATTTACTGAAAAACAAAAGTGCAAAACTTAAATCTAAGATTCCAAAACCTAATCTAAAGTGAAATAAAAAGTTAAATCAAGTGCTAAATACAGGTAATCCATGAAAACCATAGTCTATTATCAGTTTCATCTCTGATTTGTGAAAATTATTTATTACATGTTGAAATTTCCTTTGCATGTCTCTTTAACTTGATTTTAAGGTGCTGAAACATCCTAGTAAGCCTCCAAGCTTTGGTTTTTATCAAATACTTGTGGATTCAGAAAATTCTTGCTACTAATTCAAGATGAGATTTCTCTCAAAATTTCTAACTTGATTCAAGTTTAGTAATTCGATTTTTGGAAATGTTTTTGAGAAATATCGTTGTTTGCAATATCTTGTTTCTGTGGATTTTCTAAGTGTTGTAAACAACGTCTGAGTCTGTGTTTGTGGTTGAATATCTTCTTCGTTTCAAGCCAGAATTTGGAAAAATTTACTTTTGTTTCATAGTCAATTGGTTGCTCTATATACATATCAATTTTCAGTTAATTTCGAGTTCAAGAAGTCCTTCACCCTAGGTCGACTTGTACACTACCACAAGTCGACTCTAGCATCGAGCTGGAGGTGAGAAAGGGTTGACCTGACTCCTACTGATTTGGCTAGGTCGTGTTTTGTTTTGTTGAGCCTAGGTTGTATATATTTTATCCCAAGGCTTGACTTTGGTGATTATGACTAGCGTAATACTTTTTTTCAAGTGTTAATTCATGTGAAATCTTGGTGGCTTGATGCATTCATATACAAGCCAGGATTAATATGTGTTCAAATTTTGAATTTCGTATTTTTAGTGTGAATCCCGTATATTGTTTATTTGGTGATATCTTGAGCTTTTCCTCACTATACACATTGTAATATCCTAAATTTTTAAGACACAATAATTAATCAATGAATTAATTAGTAAAATAATAAGATGTAAAATTGATAGAATTTAGCTTCAGGAATCACACTATTGGGTCCAAGGTAATTTTCTGGCAATTTACGTATTTGGTTTGCAAGAAACGGAGTTAAAATGAAAAATTTATGATGAAAACAAAATCAGTGGAAAAAACCCTGTATAGGTCGACCCAGGTAGGGGGCCGACATACCCTTGCATTTCGGTCAACCCAGGTACGAGAATGACAAGGCCGTATTCTTAAACCTACGCTGAGTTTGGTTATTTTTATTGGTTTATATTTAAACTAATCTAACGTAGCTGGCTTAGATTTAATTTAAAAATCCAATAGCCTAAGATCTCTCGCTTGTCCTATAAATAAACCCCTAGACCAAACTCATTCCTCATAACACTACCTTTTCCTGCTAGGTTCTCTTTTTTTGAGATGGTCCTAACCTAAAATATCTAGTGGAAAAGATTTATAAAAATAAATATTTATACATAATATATTTATACCCTTTTTGGAAGCAAGACTACAGAGGCTCCGGAGTAATGCTTCGGGCCACGGGTGACTTTGTAATTACTTGGATTTTTGGTAGTTTAGGATAATAGGTTTTCTAACAGTTGCAGGTGTGTTCTATGAGTTTTCTTTATAGGTTTTGTTAGTTTTCTATAAGTTATTATTTTCTATACGTTATTTTTTACATTTTCCAGTATTTTTTTAAGGTTAGAATCTTGGATTTAATGTGAATTTTTAATAAAGTTTAGAAGGTTTAAATAAATGTTGAATCAAATTCTAAGGCGATAATAGTATTTTAAATGATTAAAAATTTAAATTTTATTGTGAAATCAGTTATAACAATTCGTCTTTGTGAACATTTTAAGTCGGTTTAATTACCGGCAAAAATCGGGCAAAAAGACGGGTTGTTACAGTGTTTTATTGTATTTAAGTACTGTAAGATATTTTCTCAGCCTTATTTCCTCGTTCTACGTTTATTAATTGTTTTACAGTTTCTACAACTATTTGTAGTTTATGCCTAAATCATTAATAGATCTATAAACGTTGGTATTTTGACGACTTATTTAATGCTTTTTATTTTGCAAGTAAAAAAATAAAATTAAAAAATAATTATGCAATTATGGATTAAACGTATAAGACTAAATTTACAGAGAAATGTGCATAAAATATAGATTTGTAATTAAAAAGGGATTATACTGAAATAGGCAAATTAATGCAGATTTTCAATTAACTTATGACATCGGTTGTAATTGGAAAATACTGAACATATTTACAAAAGAAATATTATGATAAAATGTACTAACATATATAGAAATCATAATGAAATGTTTGGGGTTATTTGCAATGTAAATATAACACGAAGGTTATAGTTGAAAGAAATGATGGACATGCTTATTATTAACATAAATTTAAAACTCAGGTTAAGTTAAATAAACAGCTACTGGTTATGGCTCGTTCCAGCAGCATGGAGGTGATTTGGGAAAATAAGCTACATAAGTTAATAATCATATATTAGTTGTGATCCGTTCCGGCAGCATGGAGGATGATTGGGGGAAATAAGTAATCGATAAAGTTTAGTAAATAGATAGTGATAGTCCATAACAACGACAGATGTCCAATTGTGGTAGATAACCGACTAATAAATAAAAGTGATAGTCCATACCAACAGTTGATGCCGCATTGTGGTAGATAACTGGCTCATAGTTAAATAGTTGAGGTTAGTACCAGCGGTAAATGCTAAGTTCTTGTGGATAACAGACTATAAACCAAGCTTAATCATAGGGACTGAGATGGCGACGCAACTAGGATATTGATTGAGGTGTTTGTACTACTGGAAAATCCAATACGCATGTCGAATCATGGTAGATAAATGACTCGGGACCTGTATCAGCGACGCTCAAGAGGAGGCACGCTTGCAAAATTATGGTAGATAAATGGCTAATTAGAAAAAGGATCTTGAGGAAATGTGTACCAGCGATGGTTAAGCGTGAGGTGCATCGACTCACGATAGAGAAGACGTTGTGGGTTCTAGTGCTAGATAGATTCCCATCTGAAGGTGAATCTATGAACAAGAGATTTTAAGTACAGGGTCTAGTTCACATCCATGTAGGGTTGATTCAGTGTACCGGTTACCGTATTAATTTGATGGTAGAGAGGAAGCCAATTGATGGGTAGTATTAGGAAATTGTCCTAATCATGTATATGGAGAAAGCGCAAACAAGTAAGACCGATTGAACCAGACGAACAATCGAACAAATTTTTACTTGTACACTTCAAGTATTGTTATCCATCAGAAATCATCTAAAAGATTTGACGGATTGGATTATGATAGTAAAATCGAGTGATGAAGGATAGAGATCTGTCCGGTCAGATAGCAAGGAGTAACACCGGTCAGTGTTATGCGATCGTATCAAGAAGGCACAATATAACTTAGCCTAACGAAGAGGTACCGGACGGGCAGGGTTCGAGCATACCGACCTGCCCTCCTGGAATGATGTACTTCATCCAGATATTACAATACCGGTCAGTCCAAGTGTGAACAACTAACTAACCATGATATGGAATCCACAGCAGGTCGCCCGCACGAGGAGGAAGAGAAATTATACCGACCGGCCAAACTATCCCCAGACCGACCGGTCCTCCAGAAAGTTGTCGATAGGTTGGTTCCTGGACAACTGTTGCCAGGCTGTCCGGTGGCAATTTCATAAATAAGGGTCGACCGACCGGTGACACTGAACATGACATCACCTCATTTCTCCACACCTATAAATAGAGGTCCAACCCCACTTTCATGGGGACGAATCTTATGATCCCGAAGGGCTGCTAAACTCCATTCTCTACATCTAGTTGGAGATTTCATCATCTCCAATCACCATAAAGTGAAGATTTAACTCCTAATCCATCAAAGTTTACATGGAAATCTCCATTCAATCCACCATCATCTGCCACGATTGAAGTCCTTCACAATTCTTCCTTAGTCAAATTCTAGGGAGGCGTAGCGATGAATGTAATGAGAGGATGTGCTTGCCCTGTAACTCTATGTGCAGTAATGGAATCACAATTCAAAGTGGACGTAGATCACACTTGATCGAACCACTACAAAAATATTGTGTCTCTTTACTTGCTTTATCTTGTTGATTGTCTCCACATTTTATATTACCAAGCTTTTTGAGAAGTACCCCGAGTACACTTGGTGTTTGTGCCATTTTTGACGCAAACATTTGGCGTCCACCGTGGGGCCGATTCAATCATCCGTTCTCTCATACTCTCTCATAAGGTCCTACGCCTTTCATTGAAAGCCTAAGCCTTTTTTGTTACAATCCAATTCGAATCCTTGCCTGGGGTATGAGCGCATCGGATAAGCCGCCAAGGAAGGTGGCAGGTCAAAATACTGAGAATGGTGACAATGTCGCTAATCATGAAACGCCTCCTTCTATCGCTGTCGGAGAAAGTTCAAAATCTGGAACTGCCATAACGAAAGAAGAGTTATATGAAGTTGCCGCAACCCTCACAAGCCAAATGAATATCGTGAATGAGGCCATGATATAAGGCTCGAAACAATGTTTGCCATGCAAACCGCTACGGCAAAGATTGCCATGAAATCCGCCCAGGTAAAACTCATCCAAACTCCATGTACGGGAAGCACAAGTTCTTCTTCAAGCCGGATCCAGGAAAGTCCTATTCAAGAGATGGTACACCGTAAGGAAACAAGGCTGCCCGCTCGCAGCAACTTTGGTAAAACAATTTCTCGACAAGTGCTTAGCTCAACTGAATGGTTACCTTTCCAAGCGGGAAGTCCAGAATCCCGAAATCCAACTCACGACCATCTACCTAAGCGAACATCCAATATGGAGGACGACCTCAACCCCGCGAATCAGCATAGTGGGGAGGGGCGTATATCAGAGATGGTCCGAAAAATCATGGAAAAAAGTCTGGAAAAACAGGACGACGAGGAAGAATGGATATTTACTCCCACAAAGGCTCCACTCACTGAGAGGATCAAAATGGCGTTGTACCTATATAAGTTTGATCCTCTGGCAGTCCAAGTGTATGACGGGGCAACTGATCCTAGTGTGTTCCTATTTATGTACGATCAGCACATGAACGAAGCCTAAGCCACTGGAGAATTGAATGCTTATATTTTCCAGTCTATTTCAAAGGCGTGGCATTGCTTTGGTTCACAAAACTACCACCCGGATCTATAGATAATTTTGCTACCTTAGCCAAATTGTTCTAAGAGCAATTCGAACTCCAAACAATAAATGCGCGAGATGTAATGGAATCGAATGAATTTGAGCAAGGAGCAGGAGGAACTATTAGGGCCTTTTTCACTCGCTTTGGTGCTGCCATTGCCAACGTGCAACTTCAAAGGAGAAATAATGCTGCGGAGAGCAATCGTAAGAATGTTGGAGGCCAGAAACGAGTTAATAACAGGAAAAATAGCCGAGCTGTTAAGAAGTCACGTTTCTTCAAGAACTCTGAATCGACTCCCTTGTGCGATACAATAGAAAACATCTTTATGGCCACCCAAGAAACTGAGGAATATCCGATGCCAAAACAGATGAAAGTCAATGATGCTGCCATAAAATTTGGAAGATTCTGTCGATTTCATAGCCAACCGGAGCATAGCACAAATGAGTGTAGGCATATAAAGAACGTAATCGAAGGACTGATAAGGAAAAACAGACTTCAATAGTACACAAAGGGTCCACAAAACACCCAAAATCCCCAAGGCCGAGTATCTTCTGGACAACCAAGGCAAGGTGTGCATGCGGCAAACACTACTGTGCCAGGGTTGATCACCAATGCTGTGTCAGAAGGACTGTATCCAGTTGGAAGGAACAGAGGGGGTGTTGTAAGGAATAACAATGAAGTAAAGAGCCTCCCAAAAGGAGACGAACTCACTATTAGGATACATTTGAGTTGAAAATAACAGGTAGAGACATATCTCTAAGAGCTTAGAACGCTATACGTCTCCGCCACTGTTTCTCTTAATGTTTCCTCCATATCATTTTAAAATTTTGAGAATATCATGCATAATAGATATCATGAGAGTGCAATTAGAAGTTTTGTAAATGTAGATAAACGAAATTGCATTACTTGCATAAATCATACATTTACAAACTTTTCGCTAAGATTTGATTTCAATCGCAAGTCTAAAGAAGAATGATTACATTATCATAGTATTGCTAACCCTGATAGTTGTTATGGCATGTCTTGGCTGGATATCTCGAATGTCCACCATTTAATGCTAAAAACAACATTCACGGTAGGCTCAAAAGATGTGAAAGCATAGCTATGCAAAACAGGAAACTAGGAATATGCCTATCAAAAGGTTCTAAACACTAGCTCCAACGGGTGGCAATAAAAACTAGTAAGTAAGCTAGTGACAGTGCCAAAAGAAAAATTATATCGTCGATAAACCAATAACCTCCCTAGGGGATACTCGGTTACTAGTCAACGCCATTGATACATGGCCGGATAGCGACACTAACATCGGGTTTTAAAAACCAAGCACCTCCCTAGTGGGCACTCGGTTACTCGTCGATGCCATTGACACATGGCTAGATAACGACACGAACACTGAGTCTAAAAGATCTCTTCGGAGGCATCCATTCAGATGTTGGGCCTTCCAAATCCAACTATCAATTTTGAGTCTTCCAAACCCAGTTACTGACGGATTACCAAATAAAAAACCTCTTCGGGCGTGTCCGGTCATATATCGGATCTTTCAAATTCGGTTAGTGACGGACCCAAAGGCCTTTTTCAGAGGCGCTCTACAAATTCTACAAGTGGCTGAGCCGTTCAGTCACAATGAATAAAGGGTTTACAAATGTTGCCTTCCAAACAAGGGCGTTAAAAAAAAACTTATCTTCATAGAAAGTGTAGAAATTATGTGTTGCAAACATGAAAAACCAATCACAGATACGTGTTTCATAAGCATAAAATAGTGTACAATATTGAATTTGTCAGATTACATCAACCACCTAATCTTCAAGTATCAATACAGCTCCAAACCAAGATGATGTATTTTAGCAAACAAGCTTCGATAGGTTTTAAAGACCATCGATGTAACGGCCCAAATTTCGCCTGACCCAGTCGATCGTTAGATCGACCAAGACCATTCAAAACCCGAATACGTTAACTTTGGGAATACAACAACATCAGAACAATAACAGCAGACTTTTATAAACATTACAATAATGTTACATCAGAGTACAGAATATATCAGAGTACATCGATTTAAAATACAGCGGAAGATAAATTACAACAAATTATAATACAATACATTACAGCGGAAATAAAATAACTAAGGTAGCAGAAGACAACTATACTCTGGACACAACTTTAAGCTTCAATCCAGAATCCTGCTCAAGAGATAAATATCTGCAAAAAGCTACTCGACTGCTCGTGTGGAAAAGAGGGCACCCGAGTTTGCAAAGTGAAACAAACTACGAGTCAGTCATGGGACTGGTGTGAGAATTCTTAACTAATATAACTAATAATAATAAGGCTAATCACAGGACCACGCTGCTAACGCGGAACGGGTTTACTCCATTGGATTGCCAGTGCATAAAATAAAGTGAATCGTTAAACAACGCAATGCTTTTTAGAAAAATGGAATCATCATAAGACTCAAGTCCCATCACACAATGCAACGCAAACCGGAGGATAGAGTTTTACCTTATGAGGATTAAATATGCTTGGTACGATAAAAACAGGTTTGATATTATTATTAGTGTATATATGTTTTAAAAACATTTCAAAGTAAATGTATCAATCCTAGGAAGCATAGCTACCATATACTATGCTTCCATACTATTAATACAATCAAGTCCGTAGGGTCGTATTGGGAATTGGGTTTCCATCATGAGTCAAGGCTAGGAACGATCTTCTTACCGATTCGAGACACTCTAGCTAACGTCTCAGGATCCCCCGCAGTGAACCCTTGGATCCTGCAGGGCCGGTCCGCACATACGATTTTGCGGATTGGCAATTCCTGAACACACGTTTCCCGGTCCTATAGGACCTAACATCCAAGGCGCCTCATTCCATCATCCACATAAGTAAAATGTCGGGCCGTGTAAAAACCAAACACCACTTCTAGCTAGAAAGAAACGTGCTACTCTCCCTGCGTTCCCTTGCTCCGTTTTAGACCCAACCGGGTTGTGAGGCTCGTGAAGCTACGTTATACACAAAGCTACGCCTAAACAGGTCGTGCTTTGATCATCAACCACAAGGCCTGCTTTTCAACAAAAGCCTTGATCATTTGCATCTTAGCATGCCACATTGTCAATCCATACCATACCATTGATTCCTACCAATATATAAACTCTAAGCTCGTACGTCTTAGAGAAGGGTGTTGAACACCAAACAGATATATATTTAGCAGAGATCAACGAATACCGTATAAAGGAATACAACATCAGACATACAATCCATTTTCAAGTCCATTCTGGGTATGAACGTAACCGGAGGAGCCTTATTCCTCGCATATCCGAACAATCAACAAGTAGTCTGGACAGCCACCATTGTAGCCCCTTCAAGGTAGCTACTCCAATCATGGGCGTCAATGTAAACTCATACATTCGACATGAAGATCGTTGGTCTTCAATCACCGTCTTCAACTCTTCGACTTAGATCGACGAATAATCATTTGAAATGAGATTGAACTCGGACTTTTCAAATGATTCTCACGTATATATCATTTCAAATCATTTCTTATCGTTAATATTAATTTATAACGATTAACCTCTATTTTTATTTATATAAAAATAATTAAATTTTATTTAACAACACTTCATGTCAATAGGCGACCTTGGCGCTGTTTTCACCCAAATTTGTTTTACAAGTTTCTCTAAATCTAACCGTTGGAATTTAACACAATTCATATCGCTGGAAAGATCTTCCCAAGGCAAACCAAAGGTTTCAATTTTGGGAAAATCCGACGGTCGGATATTTCAGCATAACTATTTAAAGTTACGATTGTCGAATCGCTAACTACCGCGCGTGATTCATTTAATTATAATTTACTTATATATATAATTATATATACATACAATTTCTTCGGCCATTTCATTATTCTGATTATCGTAACAAGTAAAGAACACTTGGCTTCATAACATTTTATATATATATAACATAACACACAATAATGTTTGTTTTATTTTAATTCACATACACATCCTAAACGTAACAATGTATATTTTCTTTTACCCTTCAATTCACACAAAAATGCATATTTGGTTTCATTATTCTTTCTAATGAAAATCCATTCATTAAAATATATATTCCTAATCCTTTTATTTACATTGAAAAATGAAATTTTCTATTCCTATTTTACTTACATTGAGAAATGAAATTTTCTATTCCTCTTTTATTTACATTGAGAAATGTAAACTTTTATTTCAATATATTATCAGATTGAAAATGTAACTTTTATTTCATATTCTATTTACATTGGAAAATATAAATTCCTAATCATTCTTTTATTTCTTTTGTTTACATTGAAAAATGTAAATTCTTTTCTTTACATAAAAAAAATATAAGTTCTATTTCATCCTTATTTACATTGGAAAATGTAAGTTTCTAAATTTTTCTAATTAGATATAAAAATTTAACTTCATTTTTCTCTTATCTACATTGAAAAATATAACTTATTTTTTACCACCTCTAAAATGACGATAAAAATATATAATAATTATTCTTTTCTTTTATCGCATTTAAAGTGACGATAAAAATATACATTTCATTTCTACTCTTTTTATCGCATCTAAAATGACGATAAAAATATACATTTTAATTCTATTATTTTTATCGCATCAAAACGACAATAAAAATATACATTTTAATTCTATTATTTTTATTCACATTAAAAATGTAAACTTTTCTTTTTAATATAATCTACATTGCATTAAATAATTTTGCAATGTCAAAATCTAATTTTTTTCATTACATAAAAATGTAAATTCACTTGAAATCTTATTCTCATTACGGTGTAAATAATGTCATTTTCCATGTATTCTAATATCAAACAAAAGAACATTTTATTTGTTAACATTTTTCTATGTTTTCTAATATCATGTAAAAGCATATTTTATAGGTAAATATTTTTTTTAACCATTCATATTAATATAAAAAGAATACTTTATGTTAAATCTTTCTTAACATTTTATTTTAACATAAAAAGAATACTTTATGTTAATTCTTTCTTAACATTTTATTTCTGAAATGTTATTTTTCTTTTACTTTAACAATTTTCTATTTAACAAAATGAACATTTTGTTATGATATATCTTTCTATTTAACAAAATAAATATTTTGTTTTACGTACCTTTCTATTTCATAAAATAAATGTGTTGTTTTTCTACTTTTCTATTTCGTAAAATAAATTTGTTGTTTTTCTGCTTTTCTATTTCATATGCATAAACATGACATTAAAAAGTGATTCTTATGAAATGCATTTTTATTTACAAGTGAAATGTAAACAAAAATGTGATTTTCAAATATCCCCTTTTTATTAAAATTAAAATACAAATAAAAATGTAAATTCTAATTATGCCATTTTATTTACAATTAAAATGTAAATGAAAATGTCTTTATCCAATTTGCTTTTTTATTTACACATAAAATGTGAATAGAAATGACTTTTCCAATTTTGTCTTCTTACACATACAATGTAAATAAAAATGTCTTTACAAAATATGCTCTTTTACTTACAAATAAAATGTAAATAAAACTATGATTAACACATGACGGTGTAATATGACACTTATATTCTAACACAAAAATGTTATTTCATACTAGTGTGACATCTTAACAAAAATGATATTTTTATACAAATGTGACATTTTTAACAAAAATGTAACTTTATTCCTAATGCAACATTTTACACTAAAAATGTTAATTCTTTTAAATGCGACATTTTTAACAAAAGTGAACCTTTATTCCTTATGCAGCATTTTATATAATAAAAATGATCTTTTCTAATGCTAACATCTAAAATAATTAAAAAAAAGAGATTTTATTATGTTATGTTTTCATACACTAGAAAATGTTACTTTTCTTTTTATATGCTAACATCTCATGTAATAAAATGTTCCTTTATATACTGACATAAAAATGAGATTTTATTATGTAAACATTTTATACATAAAAATGTTTCTTTTCTAATGTTAACATTCTTAACATCAATATGTGATTTTTCTAATATTAACATTTCTAACATAAAAATGTGATCTTAAAAATGCTAATGTAAAAATGAGATTTTAATTATATTAACATTTACACATCAAAATGTGTTCTTTCCAAATGATGACATTTTTAAATAAAAAAATGTTATTTTTCTATTCTAACAATTTATATAACAAAAATGATATTTTCCATGATGTAAACATTTCATATATTTCATACCATCCATCAACACAATACGGTCAATTCACCACAATACAGTCAATTCAAATAATCTCAAACATCACAAAATGTTCAATTTGGTATCACATAACTAATGAACAAAAATAGGGATTTTTGTTTTAACTAATTTACCTTGACATAAATAACAAATTTGTTTTGACAAATTTATTTTGACAAAAATCTATATTTTTGTTTTCAACAATTTTTATTACAACATGATATCACCCAATTAACAGATCTATACAACACATCAATCATAGAATCAAATCACGTCACATAACAATAGAATTTTACCACAAAGTGATGATAACACAAACAAAAATAATTTTAATTATTTAAGAAGAAATAAAATAGAATTTCTCACATCGTTTGAATTTCTGAGCCATTCAGATCCAAAAATTGGCCAAATTTCAGCTTGCACATAATCAGGTCTAGTTAGTTTCATCGCGTAGATCTCGGTCTCACGATCGTGGCACACCTAAAATCGTTCGAATCCGAGTTCATATGAGCAAGATATGGTTAAATTAAGATTGACAAAATTGAATTTAAATTAATTAATTAATTAAAAGGGAAAAAAATACCCTTTCTTCCTCTTCATCGTTCAAGGCCATTACTTTTTCTATTTTGAACCCATTACCTTCTAATCTAGGTTTGCAATTATCTCTAAATTGGTGAAGCTTGAAGACGATCGGAATGTGACATATCGAAGAGGGAGGGGGCGCTTGGTGCGCCTCGGGAGGTGGAGGCCGCGGTGGGGCCCACATGGTGCGGTGGGGATGAGTTGGGCGTGGGTTGGGGAGCGGATTCTGGGCAAATTACTTACTTAAACTCCATCATATCCGTATAGAATTAAAGCTCTTGAAAATCTCTTCAACATTGTCAAAAGAATCATTCGATTTCATTGAGAGGATTGGGTGTAATTGAGGAATGAAATTTGTGTATTTCTGGCCATGAAAAGAGGATATGGCGGCTGGTTGTTTTAGGGGAGAATTAGGGTTTAGAGATTAGTGAATATTTATATTATTTAATTAGTTAATTAGCCCGTTAAGGCCCGTTTTGCAACTTTGTCAGATATCAGCCCAACGACTGTTGTTCCTACCCATTTACCCCTATTTTGGACTCATCTAGCTATGTCCCGCAGGCCCAAACAACTGTCTTGACCCAGTTTTCTTTATTTTAAAATATTTTCTTTTATTTTTAATTCAACCATACGAATAAATTCACCGGGGTCACAAATTAACTTCGAAAAATCCCAAAAAATATATTTATCTATGTTTTGACGCTGCGAACCTAGGAAAATTAATTTCGTTCAATTCTGAGCCTATTTGAAAAATGGCATTTTTCAAGTCGATTAAAATGGACCGAAATTGACCAAACTGAAATCTTTTTGCCATGGTCACAAATTAATTCTAAAAATTATGAAAAATTAAAGTTAACCATATTTTGACATTCCGAATCCAACAAAAGTGGTTTCGTCGAAAATAGAGGTCGTTTGAAAAATGGCTATTTTCAAGGCGTATATATTACATATTAAAAATACATTTTTAAACAAATAATTTCCGAAACTCAAAATATATAAGTGTTTATACTTTCTAAATGCAGAAACATCATTCTGAACTCAATGGAAGTGGTTTTGAGTCCAAATTCCTTCGTATGCAAAAAGTAGCATTTTTGACCTTTATATTTTATATAAATTTCATAGCGACCTTCTAAATTTTAAACTGGGCAAGACTTTTGATTCCCACTATGAAATTTCAATTTTTCAGATTCGTTAGAAAGATATTTTTAAATAGATTCTAATATTTTTGGTTTCACTAAAATCCGTTAAATTTTGCATCCTGTATGGTCAGTCAAAGTTCAAGTTTGACTTTTTAAACTACCGCGCTATTTCTAACTCCTTTTATAATCAAAATTAAATTATTCATCCTAACTTTAATTTAAATAAAAATTTAATCATTATTATTTAAAATAAATTATTTTAAATATCAATACCCATTAAAATAACTTAAAATAAATTTTTAAATTTACCCCAAAATTCAGGGTTGTTACAATCGAATGAAACAAGTTTGCAAAATATTAATTCATGTTTGAAATTCATCATACTTAGGTGATCGGTTTGTTATTAATATGGACAATCAACATCAAACTAGCTAACCTAAAGTTATGCAATACTTTGATTATTGTAAGACAGGTTGAGATGATCCAAGTTGAAGCTGGGAAAACCACACATCAGTACAACACATCTAACAATACATTCCAATACTCGAGATAAAAATGCAATTGTACAAAGATGAAATCAATACATTGCTACCGGTCGACCTCGGACAAACGATGACCGACCGATCATAGGCTCCAGCGACTAACCAGTCATGAGTCGATCGGCAGCCGATCGGTTATAAATCAAGCGGCTACCGACCGGTCATGAACCGATCAATTGGTTAGTCACGAATACTAATGGGTTGATCCCGCATGAAAAGTGCAACAAGAAGAGCATAGTCTCTTTTAGCAACAAAGGATCAAACCACAGAACCACAAAGTCAAGCACAAGCTACCAAACACAAAAGTACGGAAAGTAATAAGCATGAAAGTTGTCAGCGAGGGCCGGCACCCGCATATACAATCGGTCTGATTACAGAGCATAAACGAAAATGACAAGAAATAGGGAAACTGGTTGAAGCTATCACTTCTTCTTCGAGCCTCCAGACCTCAAAGCCGGACCGACCGGTTGGTCTCCGCTTTTGGTCACGATTCCACTGGGGCTCTCTTGAGAAGGTATAATGATGACATTTTCCTTCTTCTTCCTTTTCTTCTGTGTGACTGTGGTCTTTCCTCTACGTCCCGAAGGCATCCCCTGCTTACCTTGAGCCTCAGTATCTTGGGCCGGAGTTTCGTCAGTCTGCTCTGAATCCTCTTCGCTTGGAAAATAATCAGCACCCTTGTCCATATCAGCAATTGTCGCAATCTGAGTGTCCAAGGACCCTGGAGTTGTGACATTAGGCATACCCAAAGTCGTGACGTCAGCAGTAATGGTATGAGTCTCAACGTTTGTTTCGTGAGTAAGTTCTCCAGAACACCCAGCTCCACTTTCAAGAAGGCCTTTGGCCGCCTTCAATTGTTCTTTCCCGAAGACCAGAGCATCGCGGGATTCTGGGTCCAGAAGCTCTTCGATAAGATCATCTTCACTATTCCTTCTTTCATTAAACTCAAGAATACGCTCCCAAACGAGAGCCAAAGTAAGCTCAAATTTATCATCTAGAAAACACAAACTCCCTTTGTTCATGACACTATAAACGTGATAGTCAAACAAGGAAGAATCGGCTTTTAAACGAGCCTCCTCAAGATCAGCAGTAGCTTTAAGTTTTGTCTCCTCGAGGGCCTGTTGTGCTGTGGAAAGAGAAGTATTTAGGGAAGAAATTCTCTGACGAAGGATGTTGATCTCTTGTTGACGAGTAGCATAAATAGTCTTCTCAACGGTTAGCAGGGATTCGGCAAGCTCTCGGGCAGTTTTGGCTCCTTGAAGTTGCGATGTCAACATACTTTCATTCTGCTTCACAACCGTAAGCTCGTCCTTGAGTTGCTTGTTTTCCAATTCTAAATCCATCAACTCTGTACTCTTTTGATTGTGGGATGCGATGGTTTTCTCATATGATCTCATGACCCTGATCAACCCAGCCTTATCACTCTCCATAGTGGCGATACGGTCAACATGAATCCCATTAACTCTTGAGAGTTCGTGAGCAAATGACCGCCAAGCACTGAATTGCTTATCAGCTTCCCCTTTGATCTTGCCCAGTTATACATCAAATTGACTCTTGGTCGTTTCTAACTGTCTCTGAGCCACATCAAACTGAGTGAACATACTACCTTTTAGATCATCGAATGATTCAAGAATATCTCGTTTGTTTTGGGGGTTAATGTCCAAGTTAAGGCATGTCCCTCTCAAATTCCAACCTGGGAAACGATCAGCAAGGGCAAAGTCCGCTGCTCCAGGAATAAAATAAGGTCTGCTTATAATTGCCTCAAGTTCAGAGGAAGTAGGAGTAACTGCTGTAGGATCAAGAACTATCTTCTGAATAGCACGAGAATCCGATATTGGTAACTCGTTTGGCTTCTGGCGTTTCTGTGAGTCCCTTTTGCCTTGACTGTCTGCATCCTTCTTTCGCTCAGTTTTCCTCTTCTTTTTCTCTATTACCTTTCGTTTCTCTTCTTCTCTGGCATCCTGATCCTCCCTCCATCTCCTTTGGTCATCGGTCTCAGAAAGGTCAGGAATGGGACGAGGGCGGTGAGGGGGTTGTATAGGTTGGGAAGAGTCAGGCCGATGAGAATAACGTATAGGACGAGACTTGTCAAAAAAATGCCTTGGGTCTTGCCGACCCATTGGTTCATTAAAATCATTCATGAATGAAAGCTTCAACATTGTCTTCGGACCTAAGAAAAGAGAGAAAATCAAATATTAGGTGTTTACCTTAGGGTCTGGTACAAGACTAAAGTAACAAGAAAAATCGGACAACAGACTGGAGCAGGAATAAACATATGTTTGTATGCATAACAACGAACCAGTTTTCGTAATTTGTTTTACAGTCAATTGAGCGATTGGAAATACGATCGTTTTTCCTAAAATTGCAATTTTAGGTCTAGGAGGCTGGGTTACAATTTCACCATGAAAAATATCTTGAGCGGAACTAAGGTCACTCAGGTTCATAAAGGTTTCTGAGGAACTCTCACCGCGGACTGTCTGAGCAGCAGGACTCTTATCAGCCTTACCTGAGACATCCTTGAAAGGGGGCTCAATGTCCTCATTATCAATAGTTAGCAAGTCAAGAGAGTCTATTACTAAAGCTTTTTCCTTCCCAACTTGCTCTGTCTCCTTATCGGTTTGCTTATGGGTAGCCTCATCCTGTAGGATTTCATCCTCCCTGATGTTGGTTAACTTAGATTTCGAGGGAATTCCACTACTGCCCGCAGTATCTGAACATTTCCTTAAAGGTGCCTTTTTAACAGGAGATTTAGTACTAGCTTTCCCTGTAGACATCGTATCTAAATCAAGGGTGCGAGAAGGATCAAGTGGTTGGTATTGGCAGAGGAACATCTCTATGACTAAAAATTTCCTGCTTCTTTCCTTTTCGTTAACTTCCCACAAACCATCCAATGGACCCTCCTCCATAACAAAGTCTGGGTCAGCAGGAGGAATTTCTATACGACAAGGGAAAATATAAGATTCGATCACTGAATAAGGAAGGAAACAAGAAGGTTTAAAACAAGTGGGTCTTTACCTCCTTCCATCCATCTTCCATAGAATGTGTCGGGGCATCGGACGAAGCAAAAGTTTTCTTTGAATCCCTTGATACTGTCCTGTAATTCAGTAATGATCATGGAATGCCTTGCATCCATGAATAGAAATCCTCCCGATCCCTTATTAAAGGAGTAAAGGAAACAAATTTCTTGGAAAGAAGGCAAGCGCTGTTTGACTCTCATAAAAAAGTACACACAGGCTAGTTAGAATGATATAACCGTTCGGGTGTAACTGCATGGGAGCAATGGCCAGGTGCTTAAGAACCATTTCTAGGAAAGGATTAAAAGGTGGAATAGCTCCCGAACTTAACATCTGCCAGTTAAAAGAAACAAACCCTAGAGGAGGGGAGTCAGCAAATTCCATTTCTCCTGGGAGTTTGGCATTAGCTTCCAAGATTTTAAATTTAGCACACAAACTCTCATAGGCTTGCTGTTTGAATTTCGTGGTTTTCCTTTCATTAGGAGACAAAGTAATTAATTTTGGCTCGGGGATTTTGAGTGTAATCTCAGCACCAGAAACGTTGGTCATTTTGGTCTGGATGGAGGATCCGGCTTGAGCAAGTTCAGATATTTTCTTAGAATATTCACGTGATTGTTTGCGAGTTATCATGCAACGTAGATAAGTATGCTATTCCTAGAATAAGAAGTGTCATGCATAATACCATGGAAGCAGAGTTTGAAATCTATAGAGGGTTGTTGAATCATCCATACTGGCCAATCAATGTCAGAGGTATCCGACCGATCGGTATAGAATTTTGTCTAATACTGATCGGGCGGTTCAGTTTGATTCAACATAGCCTCGACCGGTCAGCATCAAATTTTACTCAATCGGTCGGTGTAAATTTTGTCTATGCCGACCAGCATAAAAGTGCACAACAGACCTGACGCTAATCAACCAATGCATCTAATCATTCTTATATATCATAAGATATCATATTCTACGAATTTCAATGATTCGCAAGGCGAAAAAGGAGCTATTTATAGAGAAGTTGTTTACAAAATTCAGTTAATTTTACGTGTGAAAGGCAAAAATCAACAAAGACATAATCAAAGTTACAAAACCGAAATACTTTCAAGACACACATATCATCAAACATCATACAGACATCAAGTGAAATCAAGACGTTACGGGCCAGATTTTACAACAAAGCTCTCAATTACCATCACGGGTTTATGACAGTTGTACTCAACATCATTTCAACCCAATACAGTGCCATGACAGACATACCGTAGTTCAAGGTCCATCAAATCATCACCCTAACCAAGAAATGATCACATTCGGACCTAGAATCATTGTTCTTGAGTAAAATGTAAGTTTTAAAATGAAGTGGTACCTGCAATTGGCTGAGACTGAGTTAATCGCAGCAAGTTTGGATCCCCTGAAAGCTTAACAAGTCGAAGGCGGGCGAGACCTCAGATAGAACGATTAAAGAAGGTCTTGAGATGCGAATCGGCCGAGCTTGAGAGAGGAAAGATTTGAAATTGCGGGGGAGTCGAACTTCTCTTAGTTTTCCGCCGCCATTAGAAAAAACATCAAGTCGATTTAGTGTTATAATGAGATGTGGAGAGGAAACGTTCAGGGGCAGCACTTAAATAGATATTGACAGGCCAAGCAGCCCAATTTAATAAAGGCCAACCTGCCAGGCCCAATACGACCAACTGGCATGCTTCATTATGACCGTCCGGTCCCGCATCCTGCCTAACAAATTCGACAGTTCAGCCCCGTCAGTCAAGATGATTTCTTTTACTTATTTCGGCATGTACAATTTCTTATACAAAGAAATTGTAAACCCCGAGGGGCAAATGTTATCCATCAAAAATCATCTAGAAGATTTGAGGGATTGGATTATGATAGTAAAATCGAGTGATGAAGGATAGAGATCTATCCGGTCAGATAGCAAGGAGTAATACCGGTCGGTGTTATGCGATCGTATCAAGAAGGCACAATATAACTTAGCCTAACGAAGAGGTACCGGGCGGGCAGGGTTCGAGCATACCGACTGGCCCTCCTGTAATGATGTATTTCATCCAGATGTTACTGGTCAGTCCAAGCATGAACAACTAACTAACCATGATATGGAATCCACAGCAGGTCACCCGCACGAGGAGGAAGAGAAATTATACCGACCGACCAAACTATCCCCAGACCGACCGGTCCTCCAGAAAGCTATCGATAGGTTGGTTCCTGGACAACTGTTGCCAGGTTGTCCGGTGGCAATTTCGTACATAAGGGTCGACCGACCGGTGACACTGAACATGATATCACCTCATTTCTCCACACCTATAAATAGAGATCCAACCCCACTTTCATGGGGGGACGAATCCTATGATCCCGAAGGGCTGCTAAACTCCATTCTCTACATCTAGTTAGAGATTTCATCATCTCCAATCACCATAAAGTGAAGATCTAAATCCTAATCCATCAAAGTTTACATGGAAATCTCCATTCAATCCACCATCATCTGCCACGATTGAAGTCCTTCACCATTCTTCCTTAGTCAAATTCTAAGGAAGTGTAGCGATGAATGTAATGAGAGGACGTGTTTGCCCTGTAACTCTATGTGCAATAATGGAATCACAATTCAAAGTGGACGTAGATCACACTTGATCAAACCACTACAAAAATATTGTGTCTCTTTACTTGCTTTATCTTGTTGATTGGCTCCACATTTTATATTACCAAGCTTTTTGAGAAGTACCCCCAGTACACTTGGTGTTTGTCCCATTTTTGACGCAAACAAGTATATTTCCTTGTACATCATTCTATTATATATATAATTTTTGTAGTTGTACATAAACACTTACCATATCTAACTCTAGAACTATTATGAAGTCTGTCTTTCCTTTATTACTCAATCATGCTAGTAAGTACACCACTCACCAAGCTTTATGTCTATCCACTCCTCTTTCTTTCTTTCCCCCACCAGGCTCACAAGGTGGAGGCGATTAGTTTTGGTTTCTTTGGATGTTGTACTTGGAGATTCATTCTTGCTGCAGATGTGTTCATCTTTTTTTTATCTTATTTTCATGGAGTTAGTTGTGTTGTTGGCTATTTTGATGGATACCCATATTCCACTTGAATTTGTGACTGAGATATGGTTTCCATGAGACATATGATTTGGAATTGAAATAATATGTGGTTTTAGAAATAAATGAGGGGCAAAATCACATACTAATTTTGTTAGAGTTTATGCCCTAGAGGCAATCCATTTGATGAGATATATAACAATGTTGTTGTTATCATTTTATTTGGAATAAAATAATATTCTATTATATTATATTTACTGCGTAATATAAATATTAATATAATAGAAGTCCTTAGAATAATAATACGGAATTATATAGTTCGAGTAAGACTGAACTTGAGATTATATAATGTGATAAGTATTATAATTCCTGAAATGTCCCTAGTCGAGTTTTATTGTTTATAAAGGACAACAATAAAGCGTTGAGACTAGTATATTAATTGACTGATGATCACATCTCATTGATCATTAATATACGTGATATTAAAGTCAAGATATAAATACGTATTGGAGAATAGCGTATTGGGCTGACCCGCCGTGAGATAACTCCATGGAATATAATTAACAGTATCATAAGTTATTCTCATAGTGACAGTGATGTAATGGTCCTCAGACCTGAAATCATTATAATTTTATTCGAGGATATTTGATTTTTGATATCATCTAAAGTTATTTCGTAACAGAGTAACGATAACGGTGATTATTGGATACATCTCGAATCGAATGGAAATTATGAATGATCTAGATGGAATTTAACCCTACGATATATTCGTAGTGATATCCATGGGCCTCTTGATTGAGTGAAACTGTGAAATGCATGGCCGTGCTCAAATACTGATTTGTTTTAAACAGTCTACTCATCGATCAAGAAAAACGGATTAAAATGAGGATGATACGATCCATGCCTCTAGTTTAATCCTGGATATATCGGTTAAAAGGATTATATTACATTGAGACACTGGTCATAGAACAGGTTGTATCGATTCGATATAATTATTATAACTTGGGTAGCAGTGATGTGTTGCTAGATACCGCTCACTGTTTATAATTTAAATACGATTTAAAATTATTGCCAACGTTGTAATAACCTATGTGGTCACACGCTTAGAACGTTATAATGGGAAGACATGTATTGGATAAATAAAATATCAAATTGTTGGTGTTTTGTTTGATGTTGAAATGGTATAACAAGGGTTTCCTTATTTCATGGTGTACACTATAGTTTATAAAGGATATTATATTATTCTTTATATACACACGTGAACCATTCTTGCGGGGATTAGATCCAGATGCAAAAACAAAACCCGGTTTTTTACTTTTTCTTCATTTGGTAACCCTAATCATGGCGGCTAGCACCAGATCCCATTCCCTTCTTCGATTTGATCGGATAAGAACTCGTTCGTGTGTACAACCCCTAGAGGCTCGACGATTGGAGAGCTACGAATCGATTAACCCTGATTTTGAAAGCAGTCGATCTTGATAATCGAAGCAGAGGATGAAAGGTATAACTGTTAACCCAATTTCGAATTTCATGTATGCTTTTAGGGCTGAAAAATTGCTTGATTCCGCTGTTATTGATCCTAAATTTCCATCAATGGTATCAGAGCCTAGGGTTTAGAATTCGATTAAGTTTGGGTTGGCTGAAGTTTCGATAACAATGATAAATTAGGGCATTAAACGTTGGTACTGATTGGTAATTCGTATTGACTAGTAGATGATCCTGATTTTCTGATCTGGGATATTCTCAATGTAAACATAAATTTGTTTTGTTACGAAGCCTAAGATTAGGATTTGAAATTGTTTCAAGGGCAACAAAACTTGTTTTGTTATCAGTTGTGAATTCAGATGTAATATTTGATATTAATTTCAATTTAGAACTGAAATTATTTACTGTACTGTAAAATTGTATTTTGATACAAAACAGGAAATAAATTCATAAATCAAGATACTACCTTGTCTTTCAATTTTGTGATTATATATAGTATTAGTATCCGATATTTAAAACTATTATTAATTGCATTTATTGATAGTTAAAATATGATTTTAACTAAAATTATAATAGCTGTAATTCTGTCTATTATTCATGGAACTTAGTGATAGATCAAAATCAGTTTTGATTGATAAAGAAAAGTATGGCAATCTTATTTTATTTTGAAATACTGATTTCATAAAGTATATTATTGCCTGATGAATAAGAAAGGGGTTGATTAAATGTTGCCACAATTTGTTGTAATGTATATAATATGTATACATATGTTTGAATCTGATTCATTCTGTTTTGTTACAGTTATATGGATATAAGTAAAACTGAAGTAAACACATCAGATTTGATCTAATTTACCTTGTTTACTGTTCCAATTATATATATGTGTAGAACTGTAATAAACAGGTCAGATTTGATCTGATCATTCCTGTTTTATGTTACAGATATATGTATATAAGTAAAACTGATAATATATATCAGATATGATCTGATTAATGCAATTTTACATTCTAATAATGATTAGGAATGATTTTGTATTCTTATGAATCTGGTATACCTTTATACCCCATTTCTCTAGCAATGATAATGTGATATCAGGGACAAAACTGTTGTGTTTAACACATTTCATTTTAGACAGTAATGATATTTATACACTATGCATATAATTTTAGATCTGGACTGTTCTGAAATTATAATCGAAGCTTGTTTGATATATGTGTATTAAAGTTATGATCTTATCCATTGTTATAAAGACCAGATTTGTTTTGATATTGATCATGACATGATAGTGAATCATCACTCTAATCAAAACATTAACAGGATTTGATCCTTTTAATATCAGTGATAAACATAGCTCACTGCTATATCTTTTATTGTCACTTAATTAAATCTAATTTGTAGATATCTTTATAATTATAACTGGGAAAGTTATAATTGTAATAACATTGATATGCTATTCCTTTGTAATCCCCTGAGATATATGATTATGCAAAGATGTACGACTTCCCTTCTTTGTTTTAACACCATTTACTTTTACATAAGTATTTAGATACCGTGTTATATCAAATTGGTTGATAATCTTGATGTTAACATATGGATATAAGATAGTAGGGTTGATATATTGATCCTATTATAAAGTAATATGAACCAGTTACTTGTCACCAGTTTTCACCTTCTAAAACATGTGACAAAGTTGTTTGATACATGTATGGTTTGCTTTATAATTTACACAATTATATTGTATAATGTTGTAAGTTATATATGTATTCTTTTAACAAATTCAAATTAGTTTGACTGGTTTTGATTCATTTGTTTAAGTCAATACATATATGCACATATGTATGATGTTTAGAAACAGACTGAAACTAGTTTTAGTATATATGTTTTAATCTGTAATGAAATATATACTAGTTCAATCTGAATTTGGTTATTATGACATAGCTGAATGAAGATTATTACATAGTTTGTAAGTCTATGCACATAATTGTATTACCCTACAATATGTCATGATTCTGTTCTGAATATAGAGAGTACCATATCTTATATATATATATATGTGTATATAAATAAATATACATATGTAAGTATCAATGTGAATGATTGCCCCATTGATACATGCATCTAGTCATAACATTGGTCGTTAAATATGATTTAAATAACTGCATGTTTTACCAGATTAAAGCTTTATGTTTATTCAAATATCTTGTATGAAATTTTGGATTAGATCCAAATTGAATTGCATTGGATAAATGTATTCATTTACTTTCTTTTGGGCCACCTTCAAATTTAAACTTTCCATGATCAGTTCTTCACAATACGCTTTTGATTTATTAAAAGCCTGTTTTAAAATTGTGAAAAACTGATATCGTTGTATGAGATACAATATTCTGTTTTAATCTGAAATGGACTATTTTCAATTTTGAATTTTGAATTTAAAATATAATATACATATATATACATGTATATATTTGCATTTATATATATATCATATATATATGTGTATACTTTATGTTAACTGTAACAAGCATTGTTTATTATGTTTTATAATATATATGCAAGAATTTTTTTGACATCAAGATATTGATCTTGTCATCAAAATATGGTGTTGGTTTATAATGATAAACCTGAAAATAAATATAGTTTGAGAACTGAAGGCAAGCATAATCTGTTATGTTTAGAACTATCAATACATTCATATGATGAAATTTGGCATTAAACCAGTACCCATTCCCTTTATTACTTGATTTAATTGTTAATAATCACACTGGTTCAAATAACTGAAAAACAATATTCTTATCATAGTATTGTTTTATAATGAATGCTTGTTTAACAATGGATCTTATAATGTTAATGGACTCAGAAACCTGTAATATATATATATATATACATTTCATATCTGAATATTACACTTGGTTTGTCCTGTATGTGATTCAATATGTTGTTTCACATTGAAGCATGAGAGTGTTTATTTCCAATTCATACTCGAATGGTTAACACTATTAGGATACTGTATGAAAGGAATACTGATTCCTGTAAAGATAAACACCACATAGGCAACATGTATTTATTTACAAATATACAAATTGGTTTGTACTGGTTGTTCATATATATGATATGTATATATGTATAGCATAAATGTTGTCTTGTTTATTTTTCAGACGAAATGATAAACTGCTATCACACATTTAATTGTAAATGTTTGCAGATCTAGCCTTGTAACTTGGCGCAGTATGACTGAACCAATTAGTACAAGAACGGGCATGCTGATGCAAGAACAGTCAAGCTTCTGAAACCAAGTGAGACTTGGCATATTTATAAATTTTGATTTGTATAAATGTGTATAAAGATACACAGCAAATTCAACTGTAGATACATATATATTTTTTTTTAATGCATATTGTTATACTGGAATTGAGTGTAGTTGTATAAATAGATCTGAATACCATGACTAGATAATTGCATTGTTATTTGATTTGCCACTGCAAGTTATGTATATTCAATGTAAATTTAGTTTGTATCATCTAATTTGCTGTTCACGTAATGCCTTTGGTAAATATGTGTTTTATTTGATCTTAGCATACAGATGCTATGTGACATATGGGAATGTCATATATGTGTTCGAATAAGGTAAAATGAAATTGATTATTAGAGAATTCATTTTAGAACAGTATATTGTATATATGATAAAAAAAAGGGTAATAATAACCAATTGTTTTGAAATGTTCAAAAGAAATATATATAAGTATGATTCTTATATATATCACTGAATAAATATGCATATGGTTCATATACGTATTATTTAAATCCGATTTATATTACAAAGATATAAATACGTATATTTGATATATGTAAATAACTTTAATAACGTTTCTCACTACGAATTATAAAATTCTCTTTCTAGCAAATTTTGTTATATTAAGTCATGGTGACGTCTTCCAATAATATACTCATCACTGTCCAAAATCACTGGATGTAACTAACGCCAAAGCGTTGTGCACCTTTTATTTTGGTTATATGCGATGGAGTAAAATGTGGTGCTCCAACCTATTATTGGGTCTGACTTAACTAGGCTGCATAATACGATTATGGCCTTAGAGACAATAGCATGAATTATTCTATATTTTGAGAAAATGAATAATACTGAACAAAATGTTCATCATGCGATCCAAGAGTTATATACGATATAATTGACATAAGATGTCTACCTAAAAGGTTGTGTTTTGGGTTCAGCCAAAGCTGGGTCAAGGCATGACTAGATATGGATCTTGGAACACCGTTATATATGTATACCGATATGTATATATAAACAGAGGGATGTTAATTTGAGTGGGAGCGTATTTTAGTTTATATTACATATTTATATTAACACCAATTTTGATTGTCAGAATTTTGTATTAAATAAATATTACAGAATCAGTTATTATTATCTAATGTAGATATTAAATAATAAATAACAACGATAATTTAAATTATTCCTTGAGAAGGATAAATTGAATTAAATTAAATTAAATTTCTTGTCTAACATTAAAATTTGAGTATTGTCCTCAAACAAATTTGAATGTAATTGTTTTTCAAATATCGAAGATCTAAAGCAAAGTTGAAGTGTGACTTCAACTGAATTAGATATAAATGTTATACAAATTTACTTGTACATCTCTTGTATTAGATACTAGATATGAAATACATAAATGTATGTAAATTTACAGAAATTGAAAAAAAAACAAGTAAAAATCAGATAAAAGGGACAAGTGGACTTACGATTGGAAATGAAGCAAATGTTGCAGGATTATCCATAGGAAGTTAATTTTGTTCTATATACTGGCTTAATTAAATAGTTAAAATAATTGTTATTATGAAATTCCAATTAAAATAAATGTTATAAAATATCTTGTTTAGACAAGATTGAATTTCATTTGTAATAAAAGAATAATTGTTATTCATTTTATTTAAATGAAATATCTATGGAATTCCACAAGTAGTTAATGATATTTGTAAATCCTTAACTATAATGTACTTGACATTGATAATGACTGGATTAAATTTAGTGATTTAAATCCAATGTACCTTTAGTATTACCAGAAAGTATATCAAAACTCCATAATGATGGAATTTTTAAAATCATTTGATTCTGAATCACATGATTTTGTTTATTAATAAAATAACTGAATCACTTTTTCACTTGATACAGTGATTAAGTGACAAGTATTGGGTCTCGAACATAATGATGTATATGGAGCAACGAATACATAAGCTAGAGGTAGGTTTTATTACTTCATTATACTTACTGATGATATCAGTAGATACAGATATGTATATCTTATGAAATACATATCAGAATCCTCTGAAAAGTTCAAAGAATTCAAAGTGAAGTTAGAAACCAACTTTAATAGAAAATAAAGATTGTTCGAACAGTTCGAAAGAGAACATTTAAGCCAATAAATTTAATGACTATCTGAATGAGTTTGGAATTGTTTCACAACTCTGTCCACCTAGAACACCATATAAGAGTGGTATGTCTGAACGGAGATATCGAACCTTATAAGATATAGTACGATTAATGATAAGTCATATAGATCTTCCTATAAGTTAAATTTAGAACAATTATATTAAATCCCACCAAAATGATTTGAAGACGCCATATAAGATATGAACTAGGAAATGTCCTAGTGTGTCTAATACGAAGATTTGGGATGTAAGGCGTTTGTTAAACGTCCTTCCTCTGATAAGATCGGACCCAAATCAGATAACTATTTTGTAGATATATATTCTCTGAGAATAAAATGTTTATTACTTGATTTGGTATCCTTGTGAAGGAGAGCCAGTCTCTTAGATACCGATAAGAATAAAATAGAATCTGAAATGTCTCGGAGACCACAAAATACCATTGAATCTTGTATGGACAAGAAATTGAGTGGGAGTAACACAATAGTTACTATGTTGTATATTGATAACACATTAATTATTGTAAATAATGTTAATTTTAGAACAAGTTATAAATACTGATTCTGAGAAAGAAAATGTTTGGATTAATAAGTTCATGATTGAACTTAATTCAATGTTTATCCAATGATTTACATTGCGATAACAATGTGGCTGATGCTCAGGCCTAAAACCTTAAACTCACTTTTGATCCAAACATATATTTAAGAAATATAATTCTTATGTGAAATTGTTCACAGAAGAAATGAACATATCTGCAAAGTTACAAAAGTTGTAATGTTGCGGACCTACTGAATTAAACTTTGTCGCAGCAGAAATTTAATGGACACATTAGTTTCATGAGTATACGATACTTGAATGATTGACTCTAGTGCAAGTGGGAGATTGTTAGAGTTTATGCCCTAGAAGCAATCCATTTGATGAGATATATAACAATGTTGTTGTTATCATTTTATTTGGAATAAAATAATATTCTATTATATTATATTTACTGCGTAATATAAATATTAATATAATAGAAGTCCTTAGAATAATAATACGGAATTATATAGTTCGAGTAAGACTGAACTTGAGATTATATAATGTGATAAGTATTATAATTCCTGAAATGTCCCTAGTCGAGTTTTATTGTTTATAAAGGACAACAATAAAGCGTTGAGACTAGTATATTGATTGACTGATGATCACATCTCATTGATCATTAATATACGTGATATTAAAGTCAAGATATAAATACATATTGGAGAATAGCGTATTGGGCTGACCCGCCGTTAGATAACTCCATGGAATATAATTAACAGTATCATAAGTTATTCTCATAGTGACAGTGATGTAATGGTCCTCAGACCTGAAATCATTATAATTTTATTCGAGGATATTTGTGTTTTGATATCATCTAAAGTTATTTCGTAACAGAGTAACGATAACGGTGATTATTGGATACATCTCGAATCGAATGGAAATTATGAATGATCTAGATGGAATTTAACCCTACGATATATTCGTAGTGATATCCATGGGCCTCTTGATTGAGTGAAACTGTGAAATGCATGGCCGTGCTCAAATACTGATTTGTTTTAAACAGTCTACTCATCGATCAAGAAAAACGGATTAAAATGAGGATGATACGATCCATGCCTCTAGTTTAATCCTGGATATATCGGTTAAAAGGATTATATTACATTGAGACACTGGTCATAGAACAGGTTGTATCGATTCGATATAATTATTATAACTTGGGTAGCAGTGATGTGTTGCTAGATACCGCTCACTGTTTATAATTTAAATACGATTTAAAATTATTGCCAACGTTGTAATAACCTATGTGGTCACACGCTTAGAACGTTATAATGGGAAGACATGTATTGGATAAATAAAATATCAAATTGTTCGTGTTTTGTTTGATGTTGAAATGGTATAACAAGGGTTTCCTTATTTCATGGTGTACACTATAGTTTATAAAGGATATTATATTATTCTTTATATACACATGTGAACCATTCTTGCGGGGATTAGATCCAGATGCAAAAACAAAACCCGGTTTTTTACTTTTTCTTCATTTGGTAACCCTAATCATGGCGGCTAGCACCAGATCCCATTCCCTTCTTCGATTTGATCGGATAAGAACTCGTTCGTGTGTACAACCCCTAGAGGCTCGACGATTGGAGAGCTACGAATCGATTAACCCTGATTTTGAAAGCAGTCGATCTTGATAATCGAAGCAGAGGATGAAAGGTATAACTGTTAACCCAATTTCGAATTTCATGTATGCTTTTAGGGCTGAAAAATTGCTTGATTCCGCTGTTATTGATCCTAAATTTCCATCAAATTTCAGAGATTGATTTCATCTCAACAAGACCAGGATCGAAGAATATCGGAGCACCAGTAGAATTCGAGAAAACAACTAATCAGTCAGTGTATGATTAATTTGAATTATCAGTTCTTAGCAGTTTAATTCGAAGCCAGAGAAATCCTAAGTGGCCATTGAAGAGCAATAAAAAAGATTTGGAGTTTTCATAGAAAATAATAAAAAGAGGGCTGGCCAATTTCTTTTAAGTGAGTTAAGGATCTTATTTAAAACGAGTGGTGTTTGGATTGATGAGGTATCACGTTCTCCAATGTACGATTAGATTAACGTGATCATTGCGTAAGATATTTAAATGTCTCCTATAGCAACACTTTATCAAAATGTTGCATCGTGTTACACTTATTTAGCTAGAGCAACACATATTTATGGCTAAGGTAACACAAAAAATACAACGTTGCAGTAGGACCAAAATTTTATAGCTATGGCAGTATTTTAGCTTGCAACACCTTGCAAATCTATTGCAGAAGGACATCTATGGCGTAGTAATAATAAGCCTAATATGCTCTTTTCCATTTAATTATAACCCCATGTTATAATATTACCAAAACTATATTTATAGATTTGCTCATTAAGCTTATTTCCCATATACTAAGTTCATGTATAATAAGTCTCTTACTTCCCATTTCATCTTTTAATTATAGCCGGTATGTTATAATTCTACTTGTCCCTAAGACAAGCCTACCTATTATATTACGTTCCCATCTTATATGATTTATCGTAATAGGTTATATTCACCGTTCATTACATGCTTTACTGGTTTCTTATTCCTTTTTCTCTATGTAATAGCTTTCGCTAATGTTACCCATTTTTATTTCTATCTTTACAATTAATTCTTTATAAAATTAGACTTATTCCTAATTGATTGGTTATTAAAACTGTACAAAATCTATTTCCATAGCTTAAGGTTATTACCGCAATGCAAACTCATAATTGCAATACATTTCTTTCAATTATTTTTACGCTATTGAATAGTGTGCAATATGACAAATTCCCTTATTTTGCACTAATACACATCTTTATTTATTTTTAAACTTGCAATTATGCTTTTCCACTTCTTTTATAAACAAAACTATGGAAATATATCCCCATTTTCCTAACCAATAAATCTAGGTTACTACTAACTTCCTAACTTAATTGATTTACATTAATTCATGTATCTAACTTATTTTCCCCTTTTGTTTTGCATAACTACAGTAAAATTGGACACTATTGGGTTTATGCCCCTTTTTTTGTCAATCCCTACAACAATTGCATTATTTCCATTTTAAATCTGAAAAGCGATTTCTTACAAATAACATGTAAAAATCTCAAACTCATCCTTTTTCTACAAATTTACTGTACATAACTTTGTTTATGCCATATCAATCATTGTCGCATTATTTTAGTAAGCCTTATCAAGATTTTCTGCTTTCAAAATTCCCTTACTGTTACACTTTTGGCATAATACGTTCATTTAGCCTCAAATCATCAAGTTTTCCCCTTTTTATTACGATTTCCATCAATTGCGCAGAACCGCACTTAACTTAATTTGCACCTTACTTTACATGTAACCACAATTCAAATAAATTTGCACCTAATCACAATTTAGTTATTTCACGCATAACCACAATTTTATTTATTCTGCGCATAACCACAATTTTATTCATTTTGCGCATAATCAAAATTTTATTTATTTTGCGCATAATCAAAATTTTATTTATTTTGCGCATAACTAAAATTTAACATAAACTGTATATTCTAACATAGAAGAGGGGAAAAGAAGAAGAAGAAGAACATATTGTAAATTCCAATAGGAATCAAAAGATGTAATATAACATTATCAAAAATATAATTTAAATCCACTGACTTGAGATTTGCGCTTTAATATTTTGGTTATGATTTAGATTTGCGCTGCTTTCTTTTCAATTCGGATGTATGGATCTGTTTTGACTTAGGATCAGGGATAGGGCTATAAATTTTGTACGAATGTCCGACATCCATTCGTGTCCATTGTTAGAAACATGATTTCAGTGTTTTGATGATAACAATTATACGATGTGCGTTACTAACAATTTTACTGATCTATTTTAGTTTTAATAGTCATATGATGAGGAAAGTAGTGAAATTTGTAAGAAAATCAATTTTTGTGCAGAATGAAAAAACGAGTATGGAAAAAAAGGAGGAGAATGAGATGGCATTTAAATTTATCAAGCAAGGGAGAAAGTACATGCACCAAGAAGAAACACACAAAAATATAATTGATCAGATCAGAGCGAAAACAAAGAATTGGCAAGAATAAAAACATATACAAGCAGCGCTAGGAATTGAACCTGGGTTGCAATAGCAAACGCCACATGCCTCAACCACCGAACCCAAGCAAGCCTTCATGAATAGATGCAACAGTTACTCTATTTAACTTTCAATAAACGTAGAAATTCAAAAGTGCAAATGGAGCCACAGATGGGAATCAAACCATGCACCTCTTAAGCACAAAGCGGGTGCCTCAACCAACTGGCCTACAACAACTTTGAATTTTAAATTAACACATTGGAAATAAATGGACGCGAAAATGAATTGCTACAAAAATTTGCCAACACCAAGATTCAAACCTAGCACCTCTTGGTCAAAGGAACACGTCTTAACCAAGTCACCCATCCATGCATTTAAGGCTTAACTGATCGACTATTTCAAATCAACGTCAGTGGAAGAATAGTCATGTACCAACTTATGCATATTTTCAACCAAGTACCAACTTCCAATGAGTGCATCTTTTCTAAATGAATTTTTCTGAAAGGTTGCAACTATTTAATGGTATCTTACCGCTCTTATATAAACCTCACATCACTACAAACACATACAATTCTCCTTTCAAAACCTTTCTTATATTGCTTTTGTTGTATATAACGTTGTTGTATATAACAATTATATGATTTTTGTTTGATGATAACAATCAAATATATATTATTATAAATGTGTTTGTTATTGTACTATTTCATATATACATCACAGAGAAGAATATAATATTTATATTTAAATAAAATACGACTGTACAAGAATTCAATTATTCAAAAAGTATTTTATTTTAATATTTTATTTTAATATTTAAACAGTACAAATTTTATAACTCCACTATTTTTACATTTCAATTATACAATACATTTCACACTCAATTTTATATACATGTGTTCCTCATTACAACACTCAACACTCATGTTACATTTCATCACTCCGTTATATTTCACTCAAGTTGTACATTCACTCTCTCTCTCTCTCCCTGTTACTGTGATTGTCTAGTCTTCTGTCATCATAGCTTTCAGTTAGTCCAGTCATCCACACCTATCATATACAGAAACACACACATAGTAATCTAAAACAAAAATATTTTAAATTCTAGCAGATATAATTTTTATTTTAAAAATTTATTTACCTCTGAATTTTGGTGTGTTTCTCATCATTTTTCATGACTTGATCTGATTTATATATCCATATGAATGTGTCTAGACAGCTTGTGATTCATAATGATACACTGTAAATACCACAAGGTAGACAGTATTTCTAGTGCTCGCAGATCAGCCTCAACACACTACACTGGTATGCTGATCAGAACCAGCGTCAGGATTAGCTGATTCTGAATAGCCACAACGCAGTAATAGCGGTCTGCTGATTAAAATATTCAAGTCTGTCGTTCGAATAGCCACACATATATGTATACTGTAACACCCCGTGTATTCTCTAACTGTGAAATTAACAAATTAAAGTATAATTAAATTGAAATCAAAGAACTAAGGGAAACAGGATACGCCATTACGTTCGTCTCGGAAAAATACGCAAAATAGAGTCCGAGTTTTCGAAAAACGGAGTCCGTATGAAGAAGATATGGCCTTCGGAATTTTCTGAATTAAGTTTAAAATTCGAACAGAATAAAACAGCTCAGAAAAACAAGTTTAAATTCCAAAATCGGGCCCAATTGGCCAGGGCGGGAAAACTCCCGCCTAATGCACCCAGGTCGACTGGGCTGTCGACCTGGTCTGGCCAGGTCGACAGGGCTGTCGACAGGGCTGTCGACCTGGTCCAGAGCCAGGTCGAACCCAGCCCAACCTGGCTGGCCTATTCTATGTTGGTCGATTTTCAGAAGTCTGCTTTGTCATTAGGGCTAGGTGGCAGGCTCTAATTGGTCTCTCTTTCGAATGAATGGCTACGATCAATCCAAGCAACATCGATGGCCCTAATCAGTTCATAAACCCTATAAAAATGACCCTAGACTCAACCTAATCTATTCATTCAAAAATAAGAACAAGGCCATCATGTTGCTGAGGAACGACTAAGAGTAGCCACCAATTGGAGAGAGGATTAGGAGGCAAATTCTAAAGCATAAAGCAACTTAATCAAATCAAATCAACAAGGAATCGCATCTCCAAATTCCTAAATTGGAGAATTCGCCACACAATTGTAAGTAGAGTATTATTTTGGTATGAACAAATAACTGTGTTGGTTTGTATACTTGATTGTGGTGATAAATAATTCATATTTGTGCGTTACTATGATTCTTATCGATTTGGAATATTGTATAGCGATTGGATATTCGCAAAGTATGTTATTCATTATAAAAACTACATGTTTGCGGTAGTTTTATGCAAGTATACGTTTGGATATTCTCAAAATATGTAATTCATGTTGAAGCTACATGTATATAGTTGTTTAATTGAATTCATGCAAGTTTGAGGTTTTGCTACTATGCCATCATAATGTATATTTTTGTACAAAAATCATTTTGTGCGTAATTGGAACAAATTTGGGATATTATAGTTCATATGAAACTATGTTGAAATTTTGGCACCATGATCTATGTATTAAGCCATGCTTTTGTACTAGAAAACCTATTTGCAAACTTATGAATATGACTAGGCTATGATTGATATTTTGAATAATTGAAATCCATGTTAGGTCTATATTGTTAACAAGAATTATATGATGACATATGTGAGGTTAGATTCAAAAATCCCTTTTGCAAGTTTGCATGACTAAAGTAAAAATCATGATTTCATGTTAGAAATATTTATGCCATGGTTATGTGAATAGATTTAAAATCATGATTAAGTTGAACTATACTTTTGTGTTAGTAACAAAAGTAAGCACCTTTGTAAACATGTAGTAATCTTATGAACATGATTTGCTTATGTTTGACATTATGCCTGAATAAAAATATAGGTTTATGTTGTAGTTAAGCCTATGTGGCAATAGTGATATTCTTAACTTAACTACAAGTTTACATGGTTTGATTCATGTCACTTATGCTTTATGACCAAAGTATATGTTACCACTATGTAAGTACACCAGTTTCTATTTTGTAGTTCCAACGTCACGTTGCAAGTTCATGCGTTCACATTCCCCTTTTTGTGTATGTAATCACGCTTTAAGCCTCCCCTTTTTCTCATTGCTAAGTTGGGCTTAAAAAGGCTAAGCCCAAAATATATATAATAAACGAACGTGTTAAACGGGGGAAAATAACGTTGGGTTAAATTTATTAATAAATGAAAATATAAAGTAGAAGGGCCCAAATTCAAGTATGGGTTGGGCCCATGATTGGTGTAACCTTTGCACCATTAACTTAATAATGGGCCGCAAATATTTACATATAAGAAAATAAAGAAGAAAGACAAAATATGTAAATGTAGAACATACGATGTGTTTAACCCGAGGTTGGATTGAGTTGTGATGTAAACCTGCCCGGAACCGCCCGGCTGTCCAGTAGTCACAACAATACCTATCTAATGTGGGAGGTTAAATATGGAGCCCAATAAGGACCCGAGGTTAGACTGAGTTGTGGCGTAAGACTGCCCGAAACCAACCGGCAACAGGCAGCCACAACAATACCTGTCTAATGTGAGAGGTCAAGGCTTTAATAAGACAATTAAGGCTGAGTCAGGATTGTTAGGATTAAGCGAACCAAAGACTTAATCAAAATGGAACATGCTAAACTAAACGGACTGGTGGGGGTTAGGTTAGAAAACACTTAACCAACTTAGCATGTTGGCTAGAGATAGAAAACCTAGTAACGGGGGACCCTTTTCAGCAGTAACCCTAGAAGGTGTATCATGATACCCTGAAACTAGGCAGGGTGGGGCACGATTACTGGGCTGATTGTAAGAGGTCAAATCGACGGCGGTGGTGTAGCAGTGTAGGTTCTAACGGGGTGCGGGTGTGCACACACTCCGGCGCAGAAAAATAAGGCACTGGACACCAGTAGCATACCTGTGCATTCTAGGATTGTGTCGGGCCGCCACCATGGGACTTGATACACCCCATGGTGGGACAAGCATAGGTAACTACAACATCGGGGGCCGTAAGACACATGTAACTATGCGAGTAGGAGCCGATCATCGTAGAATGGATCACTTCACCCTGATTATGGGGTGCCAGTTGGAAACTAGTTTATATGGGTTCAGAGATTAACATGGGGTACGATAGTATATTCGACCCTAGACAACTTAACCAAGTTTATAGTGCTTTCCCACTTCTTGTTTATACTTATCATACCCAGTTCTTTATTCATAGACAGAATAGTCCTAGACTTACTCAGGCTTTATGTCTGACCCTACTTTTCTTTCGTCTTCTTTTCTTCCGTTCCCCCCCTCCCCCCAGGTCCACAGGGAGGGAACACTGCAGCTTGACCGGTCTTAACACCCAGCTTGAAGAGGAGAAATGTATTGCTTGGATCTTTTCGTTTTGAACTATGGCTTTGGACAACCACTATGGGGATTTTGCAGTTTATCTATGTTTTCTTTATGCTTCTTTAAATAATGTAATCAAGACAGATTATGAAAGTGCTTTGTTATGTTTTTGGAAAAGATGTAAGACAATTATGGTGATGTTGTTGTAGCACGTATTTGCTTTTATGAAATAAAAGTTGTTGTTTTTCCGCTGTTTACAAATATGTGTTCTTATATCTGTCTTGTATATCTGTGACTTATACTTATAAACCTCCACCAAAATTAGGGCATTCCCTTTGAGAGTGACCCTAACGGAGGTGGGGTGTTTCACTTGGTATCAGAGCATAGGTTTACCAGATAAGATAAAAAGTTCTAAAAATTTATTTTCAAAAAGGAAATTTAAAGAAGCATTTTTAAAAGAAAAATATTATTTTATTTTAAAAAGGCAAAGTCCCCCCAAAGCCATAGGTACTATCTCTTATCCTTCGTTTTGAATCTATCCTTTTTGTTTCAGCATGTCCGAAGAACTTAACTTGCCAGAGGGTGTACCAATTCCTGGTTGGTTTAGACGGTTCTTAGAAGCAAGGGCCACTCAGCCAGGTCCTACCGTTCCTCCTCCCCCAGCTGCAGGAAATCATCCAGCTGCAGCAGCACCTTTTCCTCCACCTCCTCCTCGGGGAAACACTTTTGCTAAGATATGTAAAGATTTTAAAGCTATGGGAGGAAAGGATTTCCATGGAACTGAGTCCTTCGTGGCAGCTAGAAATTGGCTGAAAGAAACGGAGGACCTATTCATCATCTTTGAGGTAGAAGATAGACAAAAAGTACAATTGGCAGTGTGGCTATTGAAGGGCGAGGCTTCCTACTGGTGGGAAGTCACTAATGCTGAAAGACCAGTGGAGACATGGGAGGACTTTAGGGCAAGGTTTGAGACTAAATTTCTCTCAGATGCGGAAAGAAGTTTGCAGTTGGAAAAATTCTTATTTCTTAAGCAAGGGGACAAGACAGTCAGAGAGTATGTGAATCAGTTCGATGAGCTGGCTAGGTTTGGGCTTGACCTAGTCAACACCGCACACAAGAAGGCTCTCCGTTTCGTCAAAGGGTTGAATGAGCCATTACACAGTTTGGCCATGACCCATATACCCATGGGAGCCACGTATGAAAGATTGGTGCAAATGGCATTGCTGAATGAAGAGGATAAGGGCAAGAAGGAGACAAAGGCAGAAAGCTCTCAAGGGAAGAAAGAGGGTTTGCAGCCTAAGAAGACAGACTTTAAGAAGGGCGGGAAAGGCAACAAAGAGAAGAGGAAGTGCAATTTCTGTGGCAAAGTGGGGCACTTAGTTAAGGACTGCCGGAAAAAGAAGGCCAAGGAGAATGGTGGGTGCTTTTCTTGCGGTGAGACAGGCCACAGGGCTAAGGACTGCCCAAAGAAACGAGGACAGGCCAGAGGGCTGGATCCACCCCAGGGGCACAGGTTCATGTGCTGGAAGCGCCACCTCTGCAACAGCGAGGTATAAATACTTCTGTAGAAAGTGTAGTTTATCTTTATGATCACCCCGTTCGCACTTTATTTGATTCTGGCGCATCACACTCCTTTATCTCGTCTGCTTTAGTAGAATCTCTGCACCTAAAAACTAGTATGGTAGAGGACCCCTTAATTGTTTCAAACCCAATTGGGGGCCCAGCTCATTTGTCTATGATCTGTTTGGGATTGAAAATCTCTATTCTAAGTGTAGAATTTCAATGTAGTGCCTTTGTTTTGGGTTTTTCGGGTTATGGTTTGATTTTGGGTATGGATTGGCTATCCAGTAATGGGGCCATCCTTGATTGTGAGAAAAGGGTTGTTAGGCTCCTAACCCAGCTCGGTAATACTTTGGAAATTTCTTGTAATCCCTCATACGCGGTTATGCTTAGTTATCTTGAATCGCTAGATGCCTCTGTTGAAAATTTGCAATCAGTTAAAGTGGTCCGGGAATATCCGGATGTCTTCGAAGAGGTGAAGGGCTTGCCTCCGAAGCGGGAAATAGACTTCCGCATATATCTTGTAGATAATGCAAAGCCCGTTGCGTTACCCGTTAGACACATGGCTCCACGGGAAAGGAAAGAGCTCGGTAAACAGATTAAAGAGCTTCTAGAAAAAGGGTTCATTAGGAGAAGCATTTCAGAATGGGGCGCTCCAGTGGTGTTCGCTACAAAGGCGGATGGTTCACTCCGTCTATGTGTTGACTATAGGGAGCTCGACAAGCTAACGAAAAAGAATAGGCACCCGCTCCCTAGAATTGACGATTTATTTGACCAGCTTGTAGGAGCGTCTGTTTTCTCCCAGCTCGATTTAGCAACCGGTTTTCATCAGCTAAGGGTGGCTGAAGATAGCATCGATAAAACGGCGTTCAGAACCCCAGACGGCTTCTTTGAATGGCTTGTCATGCCTTTCGGCTTGACAAATGCACCTGCTTACTTCGTGGACCTGATGAGTAGGGTATTTAGAGATTTCCTCAACAAATTCGTAGTGGTCTTCGTAGATGATATCCTTATCTTCTCAAAGAGTGAAGAGGAACATGCTCAACACTTAAGGGCAATCATGGAAACTTTGCGAGTCCATCAACTAAAAGCCAAATTCTCCAAATGCCACTTTTGGAGAGAAGAGGTGAGGTTCCTTGGGCACATAGTATCCAAACAAGGGTTAGCAGTGGACCCTGCTAAGGTAGTGGCGGTACAGGATTGGAAGACACCAAGGAATGCAACTGAGGTCCGAAGCTTTCTAGGACTAGCAGGTTTCTATCGAAAGTTTATAAGGGATTTTGCGAAAATCTCAGCTCCACTCACGAAATTGACTAAGAAGAATCTAGTGTTCAATTGGGATTTGGATTGCAAGTTTGCTTTCCAACGACTGAAAAGGGCTCTTACAACAGCCCCAGTTTTGACGCTGCCAGATCGGAGCAAGATGTTCACTGTTTATACGGATGCATGTGGGACAGGGCTAGGCGCCGTCTTAATGCAAGAAGGAAGGGTAGTAGCTTATGGCGGGAGGCAGTTGAAAGTGCACGAAAAGAACTACCCAACCCACGATCTTGAGTTAGCCGCCATCGTCTTTGCACTCAAGTCTTGGCGACACTATCTCCTAGGTGAGAAGTTCGAACTTTACACTGACCATAAATCGTTGAAATATCTTTTCTCGCAGAAGGATCTTAACTTGAGGCAACAAAGATGGATGGAGTTTCTTGCCTCGTACGATTTCGAAATCTCCTACACTCCGGGCAAAGGCAACGTAGTAGCAGACGCGTTGAGCCGAAAGAAATTGACCCTAAGCCCGTTGTTTGTTGAAAGACAAAGCCTAGAGTTTATAGCCAGCTTCGACTTTAGGCCTTCCTCCGATTTCGTACCAGGCTTGCTAGCATCTCTCGAAGTGCGCCCAACTTTAGTGGATTCAGTAGGGACAGCACAACGCGAAGACCCTCAGCTTGTGGAAACAATTGATAGGCTAATTAGGGGTGAGACTTCTAGTCACCTCAACAGATACTCCATCGACGATAAGGGTTTGCTAAGGCGAGACGGAAGACTATGCGTCCCACAGACAAAAGATTTAGTAAAGAAGGTTCTCGAGGAAGCACATCACTCCAAGATGACGATACACCCAGGCGGAGATAAAATGTACAAAGACATAAAAAGGACTTTCTTCTGGAACGGCATGAAAAAGGACGTGGCAGAATTCGTTTCTAAGTGCATGGTGTGCCAACAGGTTAAGGCGGAACAGAAAAAGCCTGGCGGACTGCTACATCCTCTGGAGGTCCCGCAGTGGAAGTGGGATAGCATCTCAATGGACTTCATCGATGGGCTGCCTAGGTCTAGGATAGGCAACACTAGAATTTGGGTAATAGTGGATAGGCTTACTAAAAGCGCCCACTTTTTACCTGTCAAAAGTAAAAGAACTGCCTCATCCCTAGCATCACTTTACCTCAAGGAAATCGTTCGACTCCATGGAATACCATCTAGCATTGTTAGTGACCGAGACCCCATCTTCACCAGTGAGTTTTGGCGGAGTCTGGAAGAAGCAGTAGGAAAGCAGTTATGCTTGAGCACAGCCTATCATCCCCAAACCGACGGCCAAACAGAGAGAGTGAACAGAGTTTTGGAAGACCTTTTAAGGCTATGCGTCCTCGACTTCGGAGGGACATGGGAAGACCACCTTCCTTTGGTGGAATTTGCCTACAACAACAGCTATCAAGAAACCATCGGAATGGCGCCCTTCAAAGCTTTATATGGAAGACCGTGCCGATCGCCCACTTGATGGTGGGAGTCTACTGATAAGCTCATACTTGGACCAGATATGATCCGAGAGACTTCAGAGAAAGTAGACTTAATACGAAGAAGGATGAAGACGGCCCAAGAAAGACAAAAGACCTATGCCGACAAGAGAAGGACCGACCTTGAATTTGAGGTTGGAGACAGAGTTTTTCTCAAGATATCTCCGCTAAGAAACGTTGTTCGTTTTGGAACCACAGGAAAACTGGCACCAAGGTTCGTAGGGCCATTCCCTATCATCGAGAAAATTGGGAAAATGGCCTATAGATTAGAGCTACCCGAGAAGTTGGCCGGAGTCCACAACGTTTTTCACGTTTCACATCTCCGAAAATGTCTACATGAGTCAGCTGAGGTGGTAGAGCCAAATATCCTCGAATAGGCCGAAGTGGAACGCGAAGCAACCATAAGAAAAGTTCCAACCCGCATATTAGGAACGGAAGTGAAGAAGCTACGCAACCGTGAAGTCAAGCTCGTCAAAGTTCAATGGAGCGACGCCGAGGGAGACGCGACTTGGGAAACTGAAGCTAGAATACCCACTGCCTACCCTTTTCTGTTCGAGGGTACATCCTTGATCTTCCCTTTTCCTTAAGTTGCGCTTTTATCTATCTTTTTAGGTATATTTCCTCGACCTTATCTTTTAGGTAGAAACCCTTTGGATGGAAACATGTAATTGAAACATGTTATGGATGATGGTTGCAAGTGGTTGCAAGTGATTGCTAGTGGTTGCTCGTGGTTGCATATACACACACAATCTAGGTTTTAGATCGGCTCAGTCACTTCATATTGCATATGCATATATGTTTGCATTCGTATGTGGTTGAACTTTAATGTGTTGTCATGTGGATGTTGCATTTGTATTGAATGATTGTGCACCCATGTAAAATCATAAATAGGAAAATTTGCATACATGATGGATTCATGGCACCTACATAATTCGCATTAAGGAGGTCAACTGAATCAGTAGACCGCCTGATTTTGCATTATATAAGTTCATGTACACACACACTTCGCATATAATCATGAAGCATTAGAAGTCTTTTAAGGACAATGGATGCTCGTGTTTGATGGATGAATAGATGGATGATTGGATGTTAGGATATACATTTTCCTAAACTTGAAGATTTCGGGGACGAAATCCTTTTAAGTGGGTGAGAATGTAACACCCCGTGTATTCTCTAACTGTGAAATTAACAGATTAAAGTATAATTAAATTGAAATCAAAGAACTAAGGGAAACGGGATACGCCATTACGTTCGTCTCGGAAAAATACGCGAAATAGAGTCCGAGTTTTCGAAAAACGGAGTCCGTATGAAGAAGATATGGCCTTCGGAAGTTTCTGAATTAAGTTTAAAATTCGAACAGAATAAAACAGCTCAGAAAAACAAGTTTAAATTCCAAAATTGGGCCCAATTGGCCAGGGCGGGAAAACTCCCGCCTAATGCACCCAGGTCGACTGGGATGTCGACCTGGTCTAGCCAGGTCGACAGGGCTGTCGACCTGGTCCAGAGCCAGGTCGAACCCAGCCCAACCTAGCTGGCCTATTCTATGTTGGTCGATTTTCAGAAGTCTGCTTTGTCATTAGGGCTAGGTGGCAGGCTCTAATTGGTCTCTCTTTCGAATGAATGGCTACGATCAATCCAAGCAACATCGATGGCCCTAATCAGTTCATAAACCCTATAAAAATGACCCTAGACTCAACCTAATCTATTCATTCAAAAATAAGAACAAGGCCATCATGTTGCTGAGGAACGACTAAGAGTAGCCACCAATTGGAGAGAGGATTAGGAGGCAAATTCTAAAGCATAAAGCAACTTAATCAAATCAAATCAACAAGGAATCGCATCTCCAAATTCCTAAATTGGAGAATTCGCCACACAATTGTAAGTAGAGTATTATTTTGGTATGAACAAATAACTGTGTTGGTTTGTATACTTGATTGTGGTGATAAATAATTCATATTTGTGCGTTACTATGATTCTTATCGATTTGGAATATTGTATAGCGATTGGATATTCGCAAAGTATGTTATTCATTATAAAAACTACATGTTTGCGGTAGTTTTATGCAAGTATACGTTTGGATATTCTCAAAATATGTAATTCATGTTGAAGCTACATGTATATAGTTGTTTAATTGAATTTATGCAAGTTTGTGGTTTTGCTACTATGCCATCATAATGTATATTTTGTACAAAAATCATTTTGTGCGTAATTGGAACAAATTTGGGATATTATAGTTCATATGAAACTATGTTGAAATTTTGGCACCATGATCTATGTATTAAGCCATGCTTTTGTACTAGAAAACCTATTTACAAACTTATGAATATGACTAGGCTATGATTGATATTTTGAATAATTGAAATCCATGTTAGGTCTATATTGTTAACAAGAATTATATGATGACATATGTGAGGTTAGATTCAAAAATCCCTTTTGCAAGTTTGCATGACTAAAGTAAAAATCATGATTTCATGTTAGAAATATTTATGCCATGGTTATGTGAATAGATTTAAAATCATGATTAAGTTGAACTATACTTTTGTGTTAGTAACAAAAGTAAGCACCTTTGTAAACATGTAGTAATCTTATGAACATGATTTGCTTATGTTTGACATTATGCCTGAATAAAAATATAGGTTTATGTTGTAGTTAAGCCTATGTGTCAATAGTGATATTCTTAACTTAACTACAAGTTTACATGGTTTGATTCATGTCACTTATGCTTTATGACCAAAGTATATGTTACCACTATGCAAGTACACAAGTTTCTATTTTGTAGTTCCAACGTCACGTTGCAAGTTCATGCGTTCACATTCCCCTTTTTGTGTATGTAATCACGCTTTAAGCCTCCCCTTTTTCTCATGGCTAAGTTGGGCTTAAAAAGGCTAAGCCCAACATATATATAATAAACGGACGTGTTAAACGGGGGAAAATAACGTTGGGTTAAATTTATTAATAAATGAAAATATAAAGTAGAAGGGCCCAAATTCAAGTATGGGTTGGGCCCATGATTGGTGTAACCTTTACACCATTAACTTAATAATGGGCCGCAAATATTTACATATAAGAAAATAAAGAAGAAAGACAAAATATGTAAATGTAGAACATACGATGTGTTTAACCCGAGGTTGGATTGAGTTGTGATGTAAACCTGCCCGGAACCGCCCGGCTGTCCAGTAGTCACAACAATACCTATCCAATGTGGGAGGTTAAACATGGAGCCCAATAAGGACCCGAGGTTAGACTGAGTTGTGGCGTAAGACTGCCCGGAACCAACCGGCAACAGGCAGCCACAACAATACTGTCTAATGTGAGAGGTCAAGGCTTTAATAAGACAATTAAGGCTGAGTCAGGATTGTTAGGATTAAGCGAACCAAAGACTTAATCAAAATGGAACATGCTAAACTAAACGGACTGGTGGGGGTTAGGTTAGAAAACACTTAACCAACTTAGCATGTTGGCTAGAGATAGAAAACCTAGTAACGGGGGACCCTTTTCAGCAGTAACCCTAGAAGGTGTATCATGATACCCTGAAACTAGGCAGGGTGGGGCACGATTACTGGGCTGATTGTAAGAGGTCAAATCGACGGCGGTGGTGTAGCAGTGTAGGTTCTAACGGGGTGCGGGCGTGCACACACTCCAGCGCAGAAAAATAAGGCACTGGACACCAGTAGCATACCTGTGCATTCTAGGATTGTGTCGGGCCGCCACCATGGGACTTGATACACCCCATGGTGGGACCAGCATAGGTAACTACAACATCGGGGGTCGTAAGACACATGTAACTATGCGAGTAGGAGCCGATCATCGTAGAATGGATCACTTCACCCTGATTATGGGGTGCCAGTTGGAAACTAGTTTATATGGGTTCAGAGATTAACATGGGGTACGATAGTATATTCGACCCTAGACAACTTAACCAAGTTTATAGTGCTTTCCCACTTCTTGTTTGTACTTATCATACCCAGTTCTTTATTCATAGACAGAATAGTCCTAGACTTACTCAGGCTTTATGTCTGACCCTACTTTTCTTTCGTCTTCTTTTCTTCCGTTTCCCCCCCCCCCCCCAGGTCCATAGGGAGGGAACACTGCAGCTTGACCGGTCTTAACACCCAGCTTGAAGAGGAGAAATGTATTGCTTGGATCTTTTCGTTTTGAACTATGGCTTTGGACAACCACTATGGGGCTTTTGCAGTCTATCTATGTTTTCTTTATGCTTCTTTAAATAATGTAATCAAGACAGATTATGAAAGTATTATGTTATGTTTTTGGAAAAGATGTAAGACAATTATGGTGATGTTGTTGTAGCACGTATTTGCTTTTATGAAATAAAAGTTGTTGTTTTTCCGTTGTTTACAAATATGTGTTCTTATATCTGTCTTGTATATCTGTGACTTATACTTATAAACCTCCACCGAAATTAGGGCATTCCCTTTGAGAGTGACCCTAACGGAGGTGGGGTGTTTCATATACACATACATGTATATATACATATATGTATACATGGATAATACTTACACAGTCAACACAAATGTCAAGCTCAGGAAAGTAGAGAACAAGACTACATGATGATCAAGCCAATATAATTTCAACACAAATGTATGGTGCAACTCAGGTACAGCAGAACAGGTCAAGACAATAAGCCACGCATTGATGTGGCATTTCAGATTGGTCAAGAACTAACATGGGTGCAGTTGCATGTTAAGTTCATGCAAAATATACAAATGTGTCGAAATAGACCAATGAAAGCAAGTGAACCACACTGCAGTGTCAAGTATTGCAATGATATCTAGAAGTATACAAATCAATACAGAATGCAACTATTCAAACATTCACATATGGAAGTATTCAACAAAACAATTCAAGCATGCATGCACAGGAATAAAGAAGTGCAACTACAAACAAGTCAAAGCAAGTATGCCAAACTGTTCAATGGCTCATAACAGTTAAGCCTCATGTCAAGCCCAGCAAAGCACAGGTTCAAGATTTCATGCAAACTACTTCACTCAGTATGGATGGCATACAAAGCATTTTAATATGGTGATGCAATGTATGTCGAGCTAGTTTATAAAATCATACAGGCCAAAGGGCAAACAGAAACTCCCTGCTTTGAACAACCATTAATTTTTGGCAAACATATATTTCCCGAATTCAATCAATGGAAATCATAGCATAGTTTTTTGGCAAGTTTACTCTTCCAGAAAACATTTTTTTTGGAAAGCAGAACACGTTTATTTTGCTTCCAATATTTCCAGAGATCAGTGGACATTTTTCCAAATATACAATGGGCATTTTCAACATTTATTTTGAGCAAGGAAACTGTTCATATGATTTCCAGGTATGCCAATTCAAAGCTGAAGTTTTTAAATGTAACAGCTATTTTTTGGCAATAATTTTTTTAGAAAAAGCATTTTCGGAATAATTTTTTTTTGAAGTTTTCATTCAGTTTCGACAACAAAAGAATTCACGCAGAAATTCAAGGGGCCACAGTTTAAATGTTTCCAGATTTTTTTAGAAAATTCAACAGTGGTAAATTTCTTGGCACGAGTTTAAAGCATTTCTAGAAGCCAACCAATCTAGCAGGGGAAGAATCATTTTGGGATGCAAATTTATTTCTAGAAATTCAATCTGCATTTGTGGCAACAGTTTAATGGTTAAATCAAGTTATTCGGAAAGTCATTTATCTACAAATCCATTCATCAAATTCACCAGTTTTTCAGGAAAGTTTTGAGCAGATAATCGAAGTGCAAGTTTTGAGAAAATAATTAATTCTACAGATTCATTAGGGGCCAAAAACTTGTCTAGATTCATCGATCAATATTCATGATTTTATCAGGGCAACAAATTCAAATTCAGTTAAGGAAACCAAAAGAGGAATTCACACAAATCAGGCCAAGCCATTATATGGAAATCAGAGAGTGATTATAGAATGTTATAATCCTATACATGTACACCAATTCATCATTGACAAGCTATCGAAAACCAAACTCACAATTTCAAAGAGCAGAAATCAAATCGTATCAGAATTTACTCACCAAGTTTTTTGATCGTGTTAGACCAAAAAATGGTCCTTAACACCCAATTGAATATGATTTGCGAAGAATAATAATCTAAAACATAGAAAACCAGGCAGAGACACGAGATTTATAGTGGTTCGGCATTAACTAGCCTACGTCCACTTCATAGTTTATCATTTCATTCCAGAATTACAATTACAATGAATACATTAACACAATCACTCGAATACAATGAATTATTCTCTCCGAATTCATTGATTTTTATTGGAGATGAAGGTGGCTGTTGATTGAGAAATTCGGCCATGGCTTCCATTCATGAATTAAGTGTCAAAAGCCCCCTCAAATGATGCGTTGTATGTGTATTTATAGGTGTAAAATCGGTTGGGATGTATGGCCATGTGGAAAGTGGGGAGCGTGGTTTCATTTGTGAGCTTACAAGTGTCAATCGGTCCGAGTAAATAGGCACAAGAATAGGTCTCCAATGAAGGGAAGTTGCGTGTTTCAGGCAGTTCGGTTAGGAGGCCTAGATCTGATCCAAACCTGTGTTGCTGCACCCATCCGATCCGACCCAAGCTATTCCATCCGAACCGATCTGAGCTATCCCATCCGAACCGATCCAAGCTATCTAATCCGATCCGATCCAAGCTCTGGTTTTAGGACATATGAGAGCTTTATCCTCTAACATATATAACCCTGATCATCTGAGTTTTGGGTGGCCTGGTCACAAAACAGGCTAACATTTTGCCCCCCAAAGTACGTCTTATCGAAGATGAGGCGTGCTTTGAATATGCCAAGCTGAATATTTTTGGAAAGTCATCCGTCCTTGAGAAGGCTATATTAAATTATTGCACTGCTTCCATGGGTGCTAGTGAGTACAAATTCTATGGTAGGAGTAGTTGAAATTATCTGGTAACCATTTAAACCTCGTCGAATCAGGAGGTCTAATTCCTTCATTATAAGTCATATAGGATCGTTGGATCCTATGTGAGGTCGTACACGCACAAGTTAATGTCAAACGACGCTTCTTCTTATGCAAGTCAAGTGTATTGCAGAGTCATACTTTCTTTTATGTATAAGTCAATGTATGAAACAGCCATCCAAGTCATAGGGTAGTATCAGAATCTTTGGGCTTTGAGCTAGCATCTGGATTATTGGAACAAAATGCATCAGAATTGGCATATGAATATGTCACTTGTGCTTGGATCTGGACTATCTCGATATCAGGATATTAATATAGGGCTCCACAATCGCATTGAATCGTAACAATAAGGTATCCGAAAGCCATTATCACTCTGGATCATTTTATAATCCCGTGATTACATACGAATCAGCATGAGATGTTGTTGAGAACATGCAAGCCAATGGTAGGTATGATCATCACAATCCTAAGGCAGTAGAGGAGCTTATCACACTCTCCATTTGATGCAATTGTGGGTCGAGTCTTTGGATTCATGTTTGATCCGTTAGTTGACTCACTTGGATGGTCGAGATGAATCATGTCATATTCCAGAGATATAGTGTATATGTTCTGAATTATGCACAAAAATCAGGATCGTGTTCAAAGCTAGTCTGTCAGTTGAAGCTCACGTTCCCAATCTCAGTGTAAGATGAGTGAAGTCAGTGCTTATGCCCCCAACATCGTTGGGGATTGAACTAGGTCAATCGGATATCCAGTCTTCTAGCCTTTAAACTTTCTTTCTTCACATCGGGTTAGAGCTGCAGGTTTGACAATCTTGGTTGACCCGTGTCGTTCCGTACTTCTTTCTTATGTCGTCAAGCGTTAGAGTTGTATATGTGAATGGTCGAATAACATTCACGCCAGTGTCATTCCATCTCTTTAGTCAGAAAGTGAGAATTGCCTCATCGAGCGACAATGAACTTAGATACTCTATTTGCATCAGCCACGGAGTTGAGTAAGCTCGTCAATCATGAAAGCGAGGGAACGTTGTTATGGAGTCATTCGGGCTCCTTCGTTCATGCTTTGAAATTATCCGAAATAGCCGTCATAGTATTGTTGAGTCTATCCCTCCTGCTTGGTTCCATTGATCTCGACAATCAGGATTGCTGGATCGTATAATGAAATTGTTTCTTTCTGGAAATATGCATTCCTGTTAGTATTTTCTGGGGCTTTTCGTTTGTCTTGATTATTACAGGAGTCAGATGACGCTCCATTCTTTATCATGAAAACATTGAGAACATCCATTTCAATATAGATGTCCTCTTGTTGCAGGAATTTATCTGTCTCAGGAAAGAATTCATCAACATTTCTGGGAAAATCTCATGGCATAAAGGTATTGATGTTTACTCCAGAGGTGAATCTGCCAAGGCAACTTGGTGAGCCTCGTTGCCGAGAGACTTTGAAGTCTGAGTTATCCAGAATATCGGATACTACTGCTATCAACACCATAAGTGGTCCAGGTTGATCTACCGATGCCACCGCGGCATCGAATTTTTTGAGGAATGAATGCATAGTCTCACCAAACCTTTGTTTGATTGAAGTGAGTAACATGACACTCTTGGGTTGAGAGGCGTGGATCTTTGAGCTGCATTTGAGTGTGCCGCCTTTGATGAAGCATTAAATAACATTGGCAATCTGGCCTTTGTTTTTGCGGAGTCGTCGCCAGTTTCCCAATTTAGCGCTGGTGCCCCCAGCATGGATGGAAGATGGTCTCTCGTTTCTTGATTCCGCATATGTAATAGTCGTCAATCAGGCTTCTGTCTTTTAATTCTAGATGATGATCCGCTACTCGGATGTATGCTGGTTGTTCTTGAGGTGCCATTCTTCTGGTTATAGTCTGGGATCTTGCGGAACTCCGATAAATGTAAATGTGCCTAAAGTTGGCGGATAGTCAAATTATGTTGCTCGAAGCTCGTATCCCGTACTCCCCATCCATGGTGATTTTACTAAATGGTAATCATCTAATCCACGTATTCTCTGAATTTATACTCCCTCATCAAGCTGTGAGTTAGAGTTTGATACAAAATGATTTGTTCGTGTCTAGGTCACGTTAGTCTTTGGTCTCCCATCCAAGCTCTGAGGTTCGGAGTCGGGTGGTGATAAAGTCAGATTATAGCTGTCTCAAATGATCTCATTTTCCCCCTACTTTAAGAAATGGGGAACTTTATGTTGAATTTGAGTTAGATTTGAAGCATTCATCTGAATTGGAGCATAGGTTGGTCGGACTCCGTTTATGTTTTCAGTGACGCTTGCATTGCCGCCATTTTCATCCAAAATGTTGCAGTCAGAAGTTGCATGCTGCAAATGTTTGGGAGGAGGTTGATTGCGCCTTGTTTCATTCAAGACTACGTTGCCAACTTGTCCTAGGGTCTCATATGATCTGGGCCACGGAGCAGGGAGTGTTTGATCCAAGTTCGTTGTCGCTTGAATTCCCACGGTGCTCACTCCAGTGAGTAAGTCGTAGTTACTCGGCCTTCCAACTATCCAAGTAAAGAAGTTATCCATCGCTTTCTGTCTTTTTTGGAGAAATTCATCTCGCCGAGCCATTTGAGTTCTCAAATCAACAAGGGTACCATCCATTTCATATCTAGCTTGACATGCTGAGGGATCATCGGAAAAAGAAATCTGCTGACTTCCTTTGTTCCTAGCGCCTTCTGTGCCAATATCCTCAACACGGAAGAAATTTCTATCTTCCTTCTTCTTATCCTTTGAGTCTGAGTGTCAGGCAATTCACCTCCTCGCAATTTAGAAGTCAAAGTAATGGCATCCCCTTTTATATGGGGCCTTTCAACTAGGAAGTCGGTCGGGACTAGCAAATGGACGTTCACTCTGCATCCATTCCGTGGTCCTTAAGCATCCTGTCAAGATCGAGGTATAAGCTAGACACAAATATATAAATAATGCCATTTGTAAATATTTTCAGTAATGTAGCCCCAGTCCAAGGGTAACGGTGAAAGATCGGTAGTTGTATCACATCCCATTCAAATTTAGACATAAATGCAGGAAAAAGAGACATGGCTTTCAAAGCTTATGTGATTGAGTTATCCAAGTTCACAAGTTATCGCATTTTCCATTCAGTGTATTTGTGAGGTGGCACTTGTCGATGCACTTGGGCTATGGCCAATCACACGTGGGGGTGTATGCTGATTCGATATATCACTCTTAGGGCCTCCTTTCGGTCGTTGACTTAAGTCATGTGACACGTCATTAAACAGTTCACTCTCAAGGCCTCCTTTCGGTCGTCGCCTTGAGTCGCATGAGAAGTTTAGCATTGGGCATCAGCGTCAGCCTTCTAGACATGGCCCTTTGTTTGTTTTCTGCTTGCCTACTGCAGTTGTCACGAGTGCGGCCCTCGCATTCTTGTCCCATTATCTTATACAAGCTCGCACTCTGTAAACAAAGTGAATCTCTAAGTAAAAGGTAATAAAGAACATCACAATCAAGTAAGGTTTCCAATTCAAAACCCCTGTAATCAAATAATATCTAGCAAATCATATAGAATTTATCTAGGGGGCAATGTGTGTGTGCCCCCGATCAAACTTGAATAAAGTGCCTAGTCAGGGCTTGTTCGACATTGTGTTGTCCCCAATCTTTCCGTGGGGGGTGTCGGCTCAGCTTTCAATCTTATCCTCATTCCTTCAGTGGGGTAGGAGCCTGTTGTCTTTGGTGCTTAATCTTAGCACCTTTATACTCTCCTGACGTATGCCCAGGTTAGAGTTTAATCAAGGCGGTCTTTAATCGTGGTGCACCATCACGCCTTGGGGACGTCGTCTTCACGTCCTTTATACTCTCTCTCGAATCATGAGAGTTAGAGTTAATCAGGCGAATGGTCATGTCATTTGCCCCGGCTTTCCTCCTACGCTCTAATCCCAAGAGCGGGATTCTGTCGACTGAGTGTCATTCTCGAACTCGATCTTTAGTACATACTCCATGCTTCACTCTGACAGATGGAGATTTTCAGGCAAGTGGTCGAGTCACACTCGCCAAGGCACTACCTTCTAACCTCCGATTCACAGGTAGAGGTGGTTATTCGCAATAATCAAGTTTCTCTCATCTCATTGATTCGAGGGATGGAGCTTGATCGGACACTGCAATATCGTCCTTCAAATGTTCTCTCAAATCATGAGAGCCAGAGCCATGGATCGAGTGGTCTTTAATCATGGCGCGCCCATCACATTCATCCTAGATGAGTACTTCTATCCTATCTCTGAGGGTTAGAGTTAACCTGGCAAAGAGTCGGAAAATGTTTGCAGAAGCTTTGCGTTCCTCCGTTCAATCTATGGGAGGAGTCATTAGCACCGACCTTCGGGTACCTGCATCATTCATATCGCATGAATTAGTCATGTCAATAATTCAGGAAGCTTGTAATAGTAAATTGCATGATTGAAAAGTAAGCATATCAAGGGGAAATGTTGCCTCCTTTATTTGGATTCATGTAATCTGATGGCGTCAAACATAGGACTGAGCCATGTAGACGGCCGAATTGCATCTATCTGAAATCGGATTCCAACTTTGAAATGCAAAAGTCAATGCATAATTATCTTTATGTCTGGCACGTATGAGCCAAGGAATGGATGGTCATCTCAGATATGCCTTGTGCTATACAACTTATTTCGGACGGAGGGCATGGCTTTGTAAACGAGTTGTTCAATCAAGCTCGTCATGGTATTGCTCCATAACTCTATATGTAGGTGTTATAAGTCTGATCAGTATCAAATCCTAGGTACCTACACCATCAACATATTAATTCATCTGAGTTAATTACATCAGTAGCTCATAAAGGATGCAAATATAAGAGTCATGGTTAAAGAGTAGTCCTGTTAAAGGAATGAATATGATTCCGTGTGAAAATGGCATTGCATGCTATCTGCAGGTCCATTTTGCCTCGCCCAATCTCTTTCAGGGGATAGTTTGATTGTGGTCTTGGTGTGACAAAGGCAATTAGGTAAATACTGTAAGCGAATGACGAGGTCTTATTTCCTCTGAATCGCCTTTTTGCCCCCATGCTAAGGGCAAGGGTTGAATGTCAGGAAGTCATGTATGTATTATTAATGGTATCATATCATCACGTTGGTGCTAGGACAGTAATTGGCAGGGGAATATTGGATCCATGTTCATAGAAGCTTTTGTGCTTTCCATGTTAGGAAATAGGATATGGCTGCTAGGGTGATAGTTATATCTCATCCATCCTCATATATGCCTTCAATCCCATGTCGAGAATAAGATCTAATGGACAGATAATCAATCAGCATCTAGGCTTAAGTGCTCTAAACTTTTAACTCGTCAATTTTCGGGCAAGGCTGAGGAAGTCTATCATGCAAGCCTATTATGTATCAGCTTTGAATTAGATGATGTAATCATGAGCAATCGACGTTCGAATCTCCAGTTGCACCCAATGTCTCGGACACAAGTTACTTGACTAATCCTCAATGAAGGGAGTGAAATTGTAAATATTCACTTTCTAACTCTAAAACGTCGTTTGTCAAAAGTATCATTCGCATTCATCTCCCATCTAGCCGGAGGCTGATTAGTGATTTTGTCCAATCATCTAGGGCGATGAATTTAGCAATGAGGATCGTTGGTGTCTATCTTGGGACAACCTTCCAAGGGAAATAAGCGTTGTCGCCTTGCATGTTATATCTCGAGGCATAAAGAGAGATGGCATGCCTTTCACTTATCCTTGCTAAGTGCATTGCGTGTTGCAGGAAGCTCATCATGGGGTTGTCTACGACTCTCTTCTGAGTTGTAGGAACTGTCTAGCTTGGCCGGATTAATGACCTTCTGATTTTACGTTTGTAGGACGTAAGATATACTGTAACGTTCCAATCCATCCAATAGCTCTTCTACCAGTTCTAGGTAAGCTACGAGTTATAATCCCTTCCTTTGGAATTTCCTTCGAATCAATACATTTCCAACGTCGGGTCATCGATCATTCATTGCACTATTGGTATACAGTAACGTGTGCTTGTATTCATTTTTTGTTTTAAAGGACCATCTTCTTCATCTAACACATCCTCTTCGGGAATGGTAAATTCAGCGATGGATTCGGCTAATGTTTGGGGATTGAGCAGTAGACACTAGGGTGCAATGTAAGCTCTGAATTCTGCTGGAGCTGGTCGGTCTAGATCTTGATCAGATAAACTTGAGTATGATAGCATAGCTTGTGAGGGTTTAAGTAATATTCATGCGTTATGTCACAATGCAAATAAGAAGTAGAGAGCTAATGGTTGATTCATATTTTCTTTAATCTCGAGCTCTCATCATTTGACCAAGGTCGTATGGTAGCTGGTGAGCAGTCAAGTTGTTATAATCCTGGAAAGGATCCATAGGTCCAATCGTGGCGTGTGGTGGTTCAACTAGTACCTAATTCTGGGCACCAAAGTATGTTAACTTAACCCTTATTCCATGGAAATCAGTCTTCCTCAATGTAGTTGACAGCAACCGGTAATTGCAAAGGTTCGCCAAGTTCTTCGAAAGGTGAACCGCAGAACATATTTCATTCATCACATCATACATTTGAAGTGTAGCTTTGGGATGTTGAGATCCTTAGCTGCTTTCTGGTATCCCCTTATTGACAATAATGGTCACTAAGATCATAAGAATTATCTTCGGAGTAGTGCTTGGATAGTTCCATATAACCATCATTCGATGCCCCGCTGATTGGACAAGTTCAAGTTGCATAAATGAGATGGTAACTACTCGTTAGCGAGCAACATCGGTTGCATCGGTGAAATATATACACCAACAGAACTAAGGAAGAGGAAGTTTCTATAAGACAATCATTGTCTTGTACAGTGTCCTTGATAATAAGCCAGATCTAATCGATAGCTCCTCAAATTGGCTTACTGATGCAAATAAGTGGCATGGCTCTGGGAAGAATCCTAGTCATTGCCAACTTGCTGTGATATTCTCAAACTATCCGTCTAATCTTCATTGACAAGTTTTGATAACCGCTATTAGCTAAAATGTATGCCGAGCCGAAGGCGAGCCGTGCTCCGAGCCGAAGGCGAGCCGTGCTCCGAGCCGAAGGCGACGCCGTCAGCGGGTCCGGGCGCAGTGCCGGTGGGGGTCCGGGGCCCCACAGTCCCGGCGGCGATCGACCTTCAAGTAGCGGTTCGGAGACGTCTTCACGTTGGGTCGGATCGGACTAGCTCCTCCGAACCGGATCAGAGCATCATCATCTGGTCGGTTTGGGTGCCATTCCGGGTTGGATCTGGAGTTACTCCGCTCCAGCCATGTAAGTATGCCAAGTTGTCTTCATATGTTGAGCGGGTCGGATTTGGGTACCCCGAACCGATCTGAACTATAATCCGATCCGGGAATCCTAGTGTAACATAAAACATAATACCTTCTCCGATCCGAATGCCTATCTTCCATCTGAACCAATCCGCTACTATCCATCCTACCCGAAGTCTTCTACTGTCTCTGATCCGAATGCTTCGCCTGAACTGAAAACATATTCGATCTGATTCAAATGGTTTCCTGGACTCCACTCCTGGACTTTGGCGACTGTTGCTGGACGAAGTGGAGCCGATTTCACTTCTAGTGATCTCCACGATTGCAAACATAGTTTGATAGGATTTCCTCATCGAACTTGGTGATCCGATAGTAGACTGGAGAATCCTTATATGTTGAGAATCTTCAGCTCTCAATGAAAGCACCAAAATGTTAGACCAAAAAATGGTCCTAACACCCAATTGAATATGATTTGCGAAGAATAATAATCTAAAACATAGAAAATCAGGAAAAGACACGAGATTTATAGTGGTTCGGCATTAACTAGCCTACATCCACTTCATAGTTTCTCATTTCATTCCAGAATTACAATTACAATGAATACATTCACACAATCACTCGAATACAATGAATTATTCTCTCCTAATTCATTGATTTTTATTGGAGATGAAGGTGGCTGTTGATTGAGAAATTCGGCCATGGCTGTCGTTCATGAATTAAGTGTCAGAAGCCCCCTCAAATGATGCGTTGTATGTATATTTATAGGTGTAAAATCGGTTGGGATGTGTGGCCACGTGGCAACATCATGGAGGACTTCGAAAATGATGGAGAAAGTGGAGAGCGTGGCTTCATTCGTGAGCTTACAAGTGTTAATCAGTCCGAGTAAATAGGCACAATAATAGGTCTCCAATGAAGGGAAGTTGTGTGTTTCAGGCAGTTCGGTAAAGAGGCCTAGATCTGATCCGAACCGGTGTTGCTGCCCCCATCCGATCCGACCCGAGCTATTCCATCCGAACCGATCCGAGCTATCCCATCTGAACCGATCCGAGCTATCCAATCCGATCCGATCCAAGCTCTGGTTTTAGGACATATGAGAGCTTTATCCTCTAACATATATAACCCTGATCATCTGAGTTTTGGGTGGCCTGGTCACAAAACAGGCTAACAGATCACAAGAGGATAGCCAAAATCGTTGATAGAGAAACGGAGTCGCAGAGAATCAAGATTATACAGCAAACAATCAAAGTCGATTTGGGAATTCCTCACAGCCCTTGCTTTATTTCTCAATCAGCCGCCATTTTTGAAGACAAAGGAATTCAAGTGAAAAGGGGTAGCCGGCTTACATTACATTGGCTAAGCTTATTTTATTTTTAAGGGCTAGGGTTTTAATTGTTTTATTTTTGAAGTGTTTTTTTTCATTGTTTTGTTAACCATTCAATCAGTTTTTCTAGTGTCTGTAAAAAACTAGGAATCTAGTTAGGGTTTTAACTTGCATTTTACTAGAGTCTATAAAACCTAGGGCTATAGGTTTGTACTCCGCGGAAATCTGATCTAGGGGATATAGATCATTCTAGGGTTTTGAGTGTAGGATTAGAATAGGAGCGAGGGGTTCGCGAGTTTACAGGGTTTTGTAAGTGGGATCTGTTCTATTACCTTGTACAAACCTTTTTGAATGCAGCAGTAGGCAGAGTTTGCCGAAGCTCGATATATCTGTGTGTTATTTACTTTGTGTATTTATTTCCTCTACTTCATTCTGTGATCTGATATTTTTTAATATCTCGTTAGAATTCAACAAACCCTATTCACCCCCTATAGGGTTAATCTAGATCCAACAAGTGGTATCAGAGCAGGTAATTCATTAACTCTAGAGTCATGGTCTTCCTTAGTTGTCAGTACATAGAGAGTCAAACTATTTTTAATGATACAAATTTTTTAAATTGGAAATCAGAAACGGAATCCTATTTAAAAATCTGTTGATATTAAATGTTGGAATATTATTATTAATGGGTATGATATGGTCGATAGAATAACATCGGATTTAATTCTCGTGTTATTCATACTTTATATTCCTATATCGATGATATCCAATATAGCCTTATCTCCCATTGTTTAACTGTGCAGGAAATATGGAATACTCTCGATGCAAAGTATGAAAAATTGACAATAGCAGCTCAAAACTTTAGAGTTTCAACTCAGATTCAGATTTATGCTTAACAGGTTACTCAGATACAATTTCAGATAGATCAGAAGATGGAGACTCAACAGATGATGAAAAGGAAAATTTCTCTTATGAAAATTTAGTTATATGTATGCTGATTTAACAAAATCTGTTGATAAACTCCAACTGAAAAACAAATCTTTGAAATCTAAAAATCTTGAGTTGACTAGCAAAATTAATGATTTAGAATCACAACTTGAACACTCTAAAAACTCGTCAAATTTGGATTGCAAAAGTTGTTTGAAATTGAAAACTGATCTCGTTTATCTCAATAAAAACATTCAAAACTTAAAAAGGAAATTTTGCCTTTAAAAGAAAACGAGATTGAGTTAAAAGTACAAACAATTTTTTGCAGAAGGAATTTGAAAATTTTAAGATGACGGAAAATTCCAAACATGATTTTGTTGAAAATCTAAACTTATTGAACACTGAATCATTTTTGAAAGGGCTTGAAAACGAGATTGAAAAATTCAAGAGTTGTGAGAAACAACAATTTGAAAAACGAACTCAGTTTGAATCTGAGATTTATGAATCCAAGACTAAATTCAAATTGCTTGAAAACGAAATTTTGATTTTAAAACAAAATGATGCTGAAAGGAAAATGATCAGCATTAACCGTTGTTCAAATCTGATGAAAGAAAATTCTGATCTTAAATCCAAAATCAACGATCTTGAATTGAGTTTAAAACGATTTTCAACAAGAGAAAAATCTTTGAATATGTTGTTGAAAATTCAAATTTCTCCAGGAAATAAAAATGGTCTTGGTTTTGAAATAACAATTGGTTTTAAAAAACTAAATTCTTATGATTTTAAAAATCATTTAAATTGCTTCAAAAAGGGTCACTCTGAAAATTTGAACTCTGAAAATTCAAAAAATTTTTGAATCACAAATTGAATAAGAATTTGTTTGATAACAATTTATTTAATCCATTTTGGACCCCAAAAAGAAATAAAATGAATTCGTCTAAATTCAAACAAGTTTGGGTTCTTAAGGGACAAAAGTAAATTCTGATGGATTGTTATACAAACAGGTTTTGGTACCAAAATACGTGAACAAAGTTAGGAGTGGTTTAACAAATTTTGTTAGACCACTCGATCTTCTAAACTGTTAGGTACGGGAGGAGGCTGAGGAACTAATTTGCAAATGTGTATTCAAACTGCATCACATCTTTGAATTATTCAGAGTTCCTTAGCAAAGTATGTTAAGTTAGAGATTCATTTGCTCACATCGAATTTTGGTATAATCTCTAAACTCATCTCTGTTAATATTCTTTGTTTTTATCCGTTTACTATGTTCCTCCTTCTACCCCTTCTTTTATTTTTCTTTGTCTCTTCTGTTTCTGATTTGAGTTGTCACTACCATATTTTTTTGAGCTTTCTTACTTCAAATTGCAGAATTCATGAATTTATGGAAATTCTCTTCATTTGAATAGAACTCTCATGTTTTAATCTTTTTCGGATCTTGAATTCAAACTTGTAAATATTTAAAATTATTTGAAGTTTAATTCTTTTTTATTTCTGAATTCCTAGCTGTGTTGAAGCATCTTGGTATATCTTGAACACAGTTATTTGAATTCTAAAACTTTTGAAGATCTGAAAAATTAATGAAATTTCACACACCTCTGTTGTTTTGAGTCTCTTCTAATTCACTTTGAAAGGACTTGAAAATTTATACTCATTACAACACACTGCTAATTTTCAATTGTGATAATTTCATTGGTTTTTGGATTGGCTTGAATATTTCTAAACTGAATAACAATTGGCTTGAATCACAGTGTTACATCTTGAAATTCATTATTATTCACGATCATCTCTTCTTGAACATTTGGTTGTTTGAAATCATCTGAAATTTAGGATATTTTGAATCTCACACACTTCTTAGATTTGAAATTATTAATCTTGTATGATTGATTCATTATATCTCAATATTCACATTTACTCAAATGATTTCAAATAAATTATTTTTTAATTTTTGATCATGAATATCTCTCAAGTTTGATGTAAATATTCTGAATTTCTCTTGTAATTGTCAGAAATAATTGTGAAAAATTCTTTGAAGATCTAGTCTTAAAATTCACTGTTATTTTATGATCATTTGATTTGAATATATTTATTTGTTGAAATCATTTGAAATTATTAATTCATGAATCTCACATAAATCTTAGAACTGAAATTTATAATATGGTGTGATTGATTCATTGAATCTTGAGATTTTCATATTACTTCAAATGATTTAAAATAAACTGTATTTTAAATCAGGGGTCATGAATCATCTTTTATGACTGATTTGTAAAAATTTCTCTTGACAAGTTTGCCTTGAATTTGTTTTTCTTGCTACTCTGATAGAAATAAGCCACTTTCAAAATGCTTTTAGATAACTGCTTGTATTTGGTATCATCTGGTGCTCTAATAAAATGGTCTGAACTGAATCATGATTTGACCTCTTGGACCTGTTGAGTTTTTTTTCTAAAAACCTTCTTGTGAAACTTTTTCTGAATTTCTCTTGCTAACTCGAAAAATGGATCTGAATTATTTGATTTAATTGCTTGGGTTTTTTTATTGGATACCACTGTCTGAGATATCTTTGATAACCACCAGGGTGGTATTAAAATCTCTGCTAACAGCGACAACAAGTGGTATCAGTTTGGAAGTGCTGAAATTTTTATTGATCTTGTCCTCTTTCTATATATAATTTTTTCCCTTCTTGACTTGTATAAATCTTGATAAATCCCTCCTATAATCAATTTTCAATTTTAAATTATTTATTGATTATTCATTCAGAAATTGAAATCAATAACCAAATTGAACTGTATTTATAATTCGTCAAAATTATTATCAGATTTTTAAAATTGTGATTAGTTGTGACTATAATATATTTCACAACAAAAGGAGATTTTATTTAAATTTTTATGATGACTGAAAAATTATTATAATATCTTTGAATTGGTGGTTATTTCACGAACATCTTCGTTATCTACCATTATTCTACCATCCATCATGATTTTATATTAATGTAGAGAGTTTAATATTTTTTAAAATCATCTTAAATAAATAGTGGAAATATTTGTGATGGAATTGTGATTATATTTTTTTCGGAAATAGTGATATTGAAAATTTTCAAGAATATCGGTACAGTCAAGCATATTTCATAATATGATTAATTTAGAAATTTATTTTACAAACCATTTATGTACCTATCACATTTTATCATCCATATCGGTTTTATATACTGAGGAGTTTTTCTTTTGAAAACAGAAAAATAATAATATAATATTCATAAGTGTTTCTTTAACCTCATTTAAAAATCCAAGCTCTGGTCATGCATGGTTACGTGATTACTTATATTTTAGCTGCACCTGACTTCGTTTAAAAATCCAAGATTTGGTTATGCGTGGCCAGTGTGATCTTAAATAAAATGAAAATAAAAATAAAGTAATTTGCTATAAATAATTTTTTATGTGAAATTCTCCTTAGTGTGTAAAAACCAGCTTATCAATTCATTTTCTAATTTGTGATATGAGTTAATATTTTATGGAATATTATGATTTGTTGATTGATAGCTATCGGGATTTGAAATTATTTGATTGCGTAACTTAAGTTGAATTTATAATTGTAGTTCAATTCCATCATTGTTTTGAGATCATTTTTTTATAAAAATTCTTTTGAAAATAATTGGAATCATTTAACGCTCTCCATTTATATAAATTTCATCGTAAATCCGTCATTCTATAATGTGAAATTTGCCACTAGTTCTTAGAATATTATGATTTTTTTTTGATTGATTGAGATTTATGATGCTTATTCTCTCTCTTAAGCGATATTGTATTTATTAGTCATTTCTTTCATCACTATTTTAATTTCTTTATCCTTTTGATGATAACAAAAGGAAGAGAATGGTTAAGATTTTGATTTATGAGTGAATATTTTATAAATATTTTAATATTGAAATTCCATTCAATTTTCATTCTTTTCACTCATGCACAGTTATAGGGGGAGTTTCTGTTGTAGGGTGAGCATTCAAATAGAGGGAGTTTCAATATTCACTGTCAAACACATTTATTATATTCAAAATATATTATTTGTTTGTCATCATCAAAAGGGGGAGATTTTTGTATATAATGTTGTTGTATATAACAATTATATGATTTTTGTTTGATGATAACAACCAAATATATATTATTATAAATGTGTTTGTTATTGTAATGTTTCATATATGCATCACAGACCGGATTATAATATTTATATTAAAAGAAAATACTACTGTACATGAATTCTAATATTCAAACAGTATTTTATTTGAATATAACATTGTTTTCAGTATGTAAACAGTAAAAAATTTATAACTCCACTATTTGTAAATTTCAGTAATACAACATTTTTCACACTCAGTTTCATATACATATGTTCCTTACTACAACACTCAACACTCATGTTATATTTCATCACTTTGTTATATTTCACTCAAGTTGTACATTCACTCTCTCTATTACTGTATTTGTCTGGTCTTCTGTCTTCACAGCTTTCAGTTAGTCCAGTCATCCACACCTGTCTTATAAAGAAACACACACAGAGTTATCTAGACTAAAAATATTTTAAATTCTAGCAGAGATAATTTTTATTTTAAAAATTTATTTGCCTTAGAATTTTGGTGTGTTTCTCATCATTTTTCATGACTTGATCTAATTTATATATCCATCTGTCTGTGTCTAAATAGCATGTGATATTCACAGTGATACACTGTAAATACCACATGGTAGACAGTATTTCTAGTGCTCGCGGATCATCCTCAACACACTACACTGGTTTGCTGATCAGAATCAGCATCATGATTAGCTGATTTTGAACAGCCACAACGCGGTAATAGCGGTCTGCTGATAAAAATATTCATGTCTGTCATTTAAATAGCCACACATACACCCACACATACACACACACACACACATATATATATATTTATATATATATATATACATATACGTGTATATATACATATATGTATACATGGATAATACATACACAGTCAACAAATGTCGAGCTCAAGAAAGCAGAGAACAAGACTACATGATGATCATGCCAACATATTTTCAGCACAAATGTAGTAACTCAGGTGCAGTAGAACAGGTCAAGACAGCAAGCCAAGCATTGATGTAGCATTTCAGATTAGTCAAGAATTAATGTGGGTGTAGTTGCATGTTAAGTTCATGCAAAATATACAAATATGTCAAAACAGACCAATGTAAGCAAGTGAACTACACTACAGTGTACAATTATTGTAATGATACCTAGAAGTATACAAGTCAATACAGAATGCAACTGTGCAAACATTCACATATGGAAGTATGCACAGGAATAAAGAAGTGCAACTACAAACAAGTCAAAGCAAGTATGCCAAACTGTTCAATAGCTCATAACAGTCGAGCCCAATGTCAAGCCCAACAAAGCTTAGTTTCAAGGTTTCATGCAAACTACTTCACTTAGTATGGATGGCATACAAAGCTTTTTAATATGGTGATGTAGTATATGCCCAGTAAGTTTATAAAATAATACAGGTCAAAAGGCAAAAAGAAATACCCTGTTTTGAACAACCATTAGTTTTTGGCAAACATATATTTCCTGAATTCAATCAGTGGAAATCACAACATTAGTTTTTTGGTAAGTTTATTCTTCCAGAAAACATTTTTTTGGAAAGCAGAACAAGTTTATTTTGCTTCCAATATTTCCAAAGATTTAGTGGACATTTTTCCAAATATACAGTGGGCATTTTCAACATTTATTTTGAGCAAGGAAACTGTTTAAATGATTTCCAGATATGCCAATTCAAAGCCGAAGGTTTTTAATGCAACAGCTAATTTTTGGCAATCAATTTTTTAGCAAAAGCATTTTTGGAATAAATTCTTTTTGAAGTTTTCATTCAGTTTCGACAACAAAAGAATTCACATAGAAATTCAAGGGGCCACAATTTAGATGTTTTCCATATTTGTTTTAGAAAATTCAACAACCGTAAATTTCTTTGCACAATTTTAAAGCATTTCCAGAAACCACCCAATCTAGCATGCAAAGAATCATTTCGAGATGCAAATTTATTTCCAGAAACTCAATATGCATTTGTGGCAACAGTTTAATGGTGCAATCAAGTTATTTGTAAAGTCATTTATCTACAAATCCATTCATCAAATTCACTAGTTTTTCAAGAAAGTTTTGAGCAGATAATCGAAGAGCAAGTTTTGAGAAAATAATTAATTCTACAAATTCATTAGGGGCCAAAAACTTGTCTGGTCGTCAATTAATATTCACGATTTTACCAGGGAACCAAATTCAATTTCAACCGAGGAAACCAAAAGAGAAATTCACACCAATCAGGCCAAGCCATTATAAGGAAATCAGAGAGTGATTATAGGATGCTATAATCCTATACATGTACACCAATTCATCATTGACAAGCTATCAAAAACCAAACTAATAATTTCAAAGAGAAGAAATCAAATCGTATCAGAATTTACTCACCAAGGTTTTTGATCGCAAGAGGATAGCCAAAATCATTGATAGAGAATCGGAGTCATAGAGAATCAGAATTATATAGCAAACAATCGAAGTCGATTTGGGAATTCCTCACAGCCCTAGCTTTATTTCTCAATCGGCCGCCATTTTTGAAGACAAAGGAATTCAAGTGAAAAGGGTTGGCCTACCTACATTACATTGGCTAAGCTTATTTTGTTTTTAAGGGCTAGGGTTTTATTTTTGAAGTGTTTTTTTTACAGTTTTGTTAACTGTTCAATAAGTTTTTCTAGTGTCTGTAAAAAAACTAGGGAATCTTTTTAGTGTTTTAACTTGCAGTTTACTATAGTCTGTAAAAACTAGGGTTACGGGTTTGTACTCCGGGGAAATCTGATCTAAGGGAGATTGATCAGTCTAGGGTTTTGAGCGTAGGATTAGAATAGGAGCAAGGTGTTCGCGAGTTTACATGGTTTTGTAAGCGGGATCTGTTCTATTACCTAGTAGAAAACTTAGTGAATGCAGCAGTAGGCAGAGTTTGCCAAAGCTCGGTGTATCTATTTGTTATTTACTTTGTGTACTTATTTCCTCCACTGCATTCTATGATCTAATATTTTTTAATATCTCGTTAAAATTCGACAAACCCTATTCACTCCCCCTATAGGGTTAATCTAAATCCAACAGCTTTCAAACGCTCAAACTTCGTATATACTCCAAAGCAAATATTAGACCCACGCTGCGTCACTCCACAAATATTGAGACCTAGTCAATATTCACCTCCTAGCCTCTACGCACTCAATCTGCATCATTATTTTTGAAGGCTATAGAAATTGTACTATGCTGCGACTACTTCGTGTGTTGAAGGCACAATATATACTCAGTTATCTACTTAATTTGTATTCAAAGTTTCGGTGAGCCTTTAGTCCGTTCAGATTAGTTTGGTAAGCTTTTCGTTCAAATCAGGTGGGTAAGCTTGTAGCCCGTTCAAATCAAGTGTGTAAGCTTGTGGCCCATGAAAACAAATGGTAGTTGTAAACCCGTTCCTCCGGGTGAAGTGAGGACTGTTTTGATAGTTAAAAAGCTGAAGGGGAGCTTTGGGACTGGATGTAGGACGGAAAGTTCGAATCATTATAAATCTACTATGTAAATTATATTTTCTGTTTCTATTATAATTATTTTACTACTACTGTGGTTATTGCGCTTCTAATTTTATTGGCCATCATCGATCCAGTGTATCACCACTATACATTCGTCGCCGCACCGACTTTCATCCGTGACCGAAATATGTTTGTCTGAGTCCGTCCGATCCTCATTTAGGATACGAGTTAGGACAACAAATTCCGTATGATAAAAAATCACGTCTGGCTCGTGTTCGTCCAGATTCATCCGAATTCGATATATAATTGAGAGAAAATATAATAAAAAGTATAAAATATGATATAAATTGTCATGTCCAACATGGTTCGTTTGTGTTCGTGTCCGAAAAACACATGTCCATGTCCAACCGATTTTATTTAGAACACGAATTAGGACAACAAAATATGTCCGAGAAAAAAATTCACTTGGTCCATGTTCAGTTCGATTTTTTTAGGATAGAAACTGAACACACCTCCGTTCGGTCCTGTCCGACCAATTTACACCCATAATCTGGGCATCTATAGCTTAGATTTACAATCTTCTTCTCCAAATCTTGAAATACAAATCCTAAAACTAATATATATTTATTTTATGAATAATTTGGAGGAGAAAGGAAATGGCAGAGCAATGGCGCCCACTTAAAAAATATGAGTTGGAGACCAGGCTCTTTTGGTTTATTTATAGCTGCCCAAAAGAACCACGTCTGTATTTAGAATGAAGAAATCATCAACATTATATTCCTCACCCATATTCTATTTACTCTTTATGTTTTTAAAACGCGTCCAAATTTTAAATGCTCAATCAATGTGTGCATTAATAATTTTTCTATTTTCTAATTCTTGCACATTTATTCCTTTTAATTCTATTAACGTTATTTTTATCATTTGTTTCTATTTCCATTTTTACTACATCTTCTGCCATTTTTAACGCGTAATTTATTTCAATTTCAAACATGTACTGTCATTATGCGCATATCCAATTTAAAATAGAACGTTGCTTAATTAGCGCCATTCAAACTTCCTTTTATTTTTTAGTTTTATACCATTTATAATGCACATTATTTTTGTAACTTATATCTATACATTTTCTTTTTGAGTTTATCTACATGTGTGTTCACATGTGTGTCAATCTTCAAAATTTTGACACTATTCTCATTAATTCTCTTTTATTATCTTCCTTTTTTAGTATACGGTCGAATTTCAAATTTTAAATCTACACGTATATATTTACGTACAAGGTGGTGTCTGGCACAATGGTAAGGTTACCCGGCTGGTAATCTGGAGCGCGCAGGTTCGAGTCCCGGCCTCTTCACATATGTGAGGGAAATGTTGTGTGCACTAATCGACCATCCCCAGAGCCTGGAAAGCCATGAGAATAGTACCAGGATGGGAGACTGATCTGGAAAGTCCTTTCGCGCTTGAGTACGGGAGCCTTTGGAACTGGGTTTCCACATATATATTTATGTACAACTCCATAAAATTTCAAATTTCAAACAACATTATCCTGAAATTTATTTCTTACTTGTTTTGATTAATTGCACGTTTATTTTTGAATTTCATGTCTATATATATGCACACAAACATGCGCGCGCACAAACACACACACACACACACACACACACACATATATATATATAGATATATATATTTACATATATACACACACATATATATAATCTTTCCTTATACGTACATTTTGATCTCACGTGCTACAACCATTGAACCACACTGCGTTTTTGTTCACAAAATTAGAACATTGAAAACTATTGGTTTTTTTTTTGTTCTAAAACTTCATTTAGTGATATTTTCTTCATTTTAAGTATGTTTTCTGCAAATCATAAGTCTAAATTGACCAAAAAATCGCCACGGACGCAATGACACTAGTTTCATGACAAAACTCAAAAATTTAATGAACTTTATTTTATAATTTAATTTAAAATGTAAGGTGTTATATTCTTTCACCCTTTAGGAAATTTCATCTTCGAAATTAGGTGAGGGCAAAATTAAGTAATTCCTCGCATAATTTACAACCATCATGTGTACATCCAATTTTGCAACCATTTGTGTACTTGTGCAAAGTGTAATACAACTTAAAAATACATGAATGCCTAAGCGGTACCTCCTATATGAATGCAAAAGTTTCTTGAAAACCTTTTGAAAACATGATGCACACATCCTAAATATATTGGTAATTTCTGTATGAATGCAATATTTTGAAAATCGAAAATATTTTCTCATCTAATTTTTCCCATACTTTTACAGAGTAACAGCGTAATTTATCAAATTTTTCGTCCAAATCCTACAAACCAACTTTAAATTTGTGAATTTCAGAAAACTCTAATATTCTAAACTCGATTTCTAATGTTAGAAAGAAGTAGAAAATGGAAAGTTACATATTTTCCACGCAGTTTTAATTTCTTTTTCCTCATATTTGGAAACCTTAATTGCTTATCTTGCAAAAACTCCTATTTTCTTTTCCAAGTATAGTTTAGGTAAGAAAAAATTCTATTTAGTTTTCCAAGCTTAATTGGAAATTTCATTTTCTTTTGTTGTTCTCAATTTTTACCTTTGTTGTCTTTGTTTTTTTTTTAATTGTTCATCTTTTACCTACATTTTCATTTTATTCAAATATCCTATGTTTTGTTCTTATCTAGCGATCACAACAAACACCTAAAAAGAAAATATCTCACTAAGTTATTCTATGTTTTTTTCTAAAATAGAGCACTACACATGAATGCAAATCTATACTAAAAGAAACTTTCCTATTTATTTCCTTTTTTATCCTCTTCCCTTAAATCATGCAAGTTTTAAATCCACTTTTTACGTCTTCATGTTATACAGTAACCACTTGAAACATAGTTTCAAAATTTTCTCAAATCTTTACTATCCATGCACACTAATGGGACCCATCTCACTAAATTGTTTTTAATAAGATTAAATTTCTATGAACCTTTTCTAGAGATGACTTTTGTGTTCTATGTAAAGTAACATGGAAACTTTAAAATTATTATTGTTATTATTTTGTGAAACAGGTAGCACAAAATATGATGTTTCAAATATATTTTGTACAACTCTTTCTCTGTACTTTAACAAAAACATGTTTACTTACAAATTTATTGATTCATAAAAACTTATCTTATAATTCTTCTTACTCCAACCAGTTAAAGTATGTCACAATTCATTCTTTATGAAAAAAAAAATATTTTATTTCACTCAAGGTCACCTATGCACCACATATGGTGCAACATCCCAAATTTCAATAAACAACAATTAAATGTAAAATATTAATAAACTAAATATTTATCAAAATAATATTCAAAATTAGACAATGAGACTAGCTGTAACGACCCGGGAAAAAGCGACCTTGGTTATCCGATATATAACACCTATCGAACAATCAAAAGTCGAAATTACCGGATAGTCCAAGAAAGAAATTATAGGGTGAGGATAGATAAGATAGAAAATTAGAACAGAAGAAGAAGAAGAACACAACAACATCAGAGTAACACGAATCTCACAGCGGAACGAATAAAATATAATAGACAACATATCTTGAAATCAAAGTAGTATATGTATATCATACCATTATCAGAGTACAACACTTTCATCACAGTGGAATAATCAATAGCTAGAAAAATCTTGAAGCCTCCTGCTCCAAGCTCTTCAAGCATACCTGTAAATCTTGACTACTTGACTGCCCGTACAAATTTGGGCACCCAAGAGTTTAGGGAAAACAAAACAAAATAAAACTCTGGGTCAGTCATGGGACTGGTGTGCGTAAACTCCAATCATTTGGTTTAACTTTTCAAAATCCTTTTCAAAAGAAAAGATAATCGTAAGACCAATCCACTCATAAATACGGATGGCTTTTACCTTACGATAACCCAAAACACTTTGGAAATCATATATTATCTGATATTATAATAATGTCTAATCACAAGTAATTAAAATCTAGTAGAACGCTTGCATCTCACGCTCTACATTTATATTATACAATCAAACTCGCAGGCACCTATTGGAGATTGGATTCCAACTTGACAAGGTATGGGACCACCTTCCGAACGTGTATCTCTAGAGGCAAATACACTGGGTTCAACAAGAACATCTTGCAACCCGGCCCACACATGACCGACCACTCATTTCGCTTGAGTGTATCGAATGTATATCACCAACGGTTGGGATCAGCAACCGTCTCCCGATAAGGGACAGCATCGATAGATTTAAGAACAAAAGGAATTTCTCTAGATAGGTGATCATACATCCTAATGGGTGCGACCCACATAGCCATGCTGCCTGCCCGATTTTTGTCATTTCCCGGTTGATGAGGCTAGAGGTCATAACGTATCTTTTGACGGATCACACCTCCATTACTTTGAATGCCACATCGTCATACCCGCCAAATCACAAATTGATTTCACCAAAAATACCACGGGTATACAGCTAAGAGAAACGAATTCCTCCGCCACCAAACGTAAGTACGTTTGAAGAGATCAACTTACGCGATCCTTTGAATATACTCTGTCAGACATTCGTCCATTCACGTTTGTCCTGGGACTGAACAAACCTAAGGCACTATTCTGTAAATAGGATAGCCCTTGCATAACTCCGTCTTCAATATATTCAGCATATTTGATTCGCAACGCTTATGCCAATACGGAGTGGTTCTCTGGATAATAATCCGACCGGTCTCTCCATATTAACAACGTTAAAATGGTCAAAACTTTGATAATCGGTGATTTAACTATCAATTAAAAACATGTCGGTGTGCGAACAACGATATTATTTCCAGATGGAAATTCTATCGATCAATCATCATTCATCATCAAATTATCATAAATTTACCCTTTTCCTTATTCTTGTTTTCCTATATTTCTTATTTACTATATTTAGAAAATATACGTTATTAACAATGGAAAACAATTCCATTTCTCATTTTCTATATTCAGAAAACATTTCTGATTTTCATTTGGAAGACATTTCCAAATCTCCTTCATTGGGTTTAAACTGATGTTTGAATAAACATCGCTATGCCAACACCAACCATTTCGCTCATTAACTAAATTCACTTAACTCCTTTCACTCTCGAATCTTATCCACTTCTTAGTTAAAAACGAAGTCAATCAAGTTGGGGTATAATTACCTCTCAGACCTTGACTGAACAACATTTCTAACTTCAAAATAGACATAGTTCAAACATTACTCTTTAAGAAACTTCCTTGCGAACTCTCGGATTCTATTTATGAATCCACTTCCTTTACTGAATCATTTGATTATAACTATAAATGTTATAATTCCATGCTTTCAAAATATGTTAACTTAAATATATTTCCATATCTTAATTTGGATATATAAACAACCAACTACTTTATTAACAGATAATTAAAACTTGATTTGAAATGGAAAGTAACATTACTTCCCTTGATTCGATATAATCGAATTTCCATGTATGATTCACTCTCGAATAATCACTATCCGATAATTCTCTTTCGAATAAACTATATTCGATTCCCCTGTTCGAATAACTAATATTCGATAATCCTTTTCTTCGAATAACTAATATTCGAAAAATCTCACTTCGAATAAACCATATTCGATAATTCTCTCCTTCGAATAACTATATTCGATTTAACACACTTCGAACGAACTATATTCGATTACTCTTCTCGAATAAACTATATTCGATAACTCTACTTCGAATATGTGATATTCGATTAATTCCCTTTTTGACTAACCCTACTTAATTAACTAATACTCGACTAACTCGACTTAATTAACTTCTATTGATTAATTACTATTTGATTTAACACCATTTGCTTGACTCTAGATCGCAGCGATCACAATGGTTACGCCTGATTCCCCCAGGAAACATCCGACCGCCGTAGGCTATCTGCAGCCCTGCGAATTACGCTAGCAGTCGTGCTAAATGGAAATTCATCCTTAAATAACTTTGTCTATTTTTAACTCTATCTCGAATAGTTAGATTCGATCAATTCTAATTGAATAACTAATATTCAATTAACCCTTATTCGATTACTATATTTGAATAACTCTAGTTCGATTTGACTCAAAACGATTAACTCTAACTGATTAACTCTAACTGGTTAATTCTAACTGAATAACTCTAACTGGATAACTCTAACTGAATAACTCTAACTGGTTAACTCTAACTAACTAACTCTAACTGTTTAACTTTACGGTTTAACTCTGACAGTTTAACTTCAACGGTTTAACTCTAACAGTTTAACTCCAACTGTTTAACTCTAATAGTCTAACTCCAACTGTTTAACTCTAACAGTTTAACTCCAACGGTTTAACTCTAGTTGATTAACTCTTTTGAATTAATCCCTTTGACTTTTCTCTTTTGAATAATTCCTTTGGAATAATTCCTTTGAATTACTTCCCTTGAATAGATTCTTTTTCTATTCGTTTACTCAACATATAACTATTCTCTTTTCGTTTCTACTTATTTAACAAATAAATATTCCCTTTAACTTTTCTATTTATTCAACAAATAAATATTTCTTTTAACTTTTCTATTTATTTAACAAATAAGTACTTCTGTCAACTTTTCTTTATTCCCTACATGAATATTCCCTTTTCAATTCCATTTGTAAATACTTTTACGAATGTTTCCCTTTTTATTTTATTTGTAATCGTTTCACAAATATTTCCCTTCTATTTGATTTCACCAATATTTTCCCTTCTATTTGATTTCACCAATATTTGTTTTTTTTTACAAATGCTTTGATTCTATAATCATTTTCTCTCATGAAATTCTCTTCCTTTTATATATAAAATCTATTGATTTTATATAAATAATTTATTTTCAAAATAAACTTTGAAAATCCCTTTTCACTTTCTAGTATCACTTATGGTATAAAAATACCAAATCAAAAGGTTCAATCATCATGCAAACACACAGGTTCAACAACAGATGATATAACACATCATATATCAGAATATATGAAAAACGGTAAATAAATGTTGAGGAATCCAGTTGGATTCCTCCGACTGGTTTCTCTGCATCCACAGATGTTACACAATATAATTCACATCAATTTCATTTCAATATGAGGTATTTTGATAAACAAAATCAACATCGGTTAACGAGATATATAACTATATCGGTATTTTCAATCAATTGACTAGCAGTTCAACCAAACAATCAATACTCAGCAATTCCACCAATAATTATCAGTTCTAAAGATACTTTATAAAAATATAAAGTGCTCAGAGTTAGTGAGATTTACTCACCTTGGACGGTTTATCGTTGAATAACGATAATCGGTCATTGATTTGGTTCAGACGTTAAATTTCACCATAAATCCAATCGAGCTCCAATCCACTTGCGGTCAGTTCCATTGCGTAGTGCTCGTCCATACGATCCCAACGGATCCTGTTTCGTTAAATTTCGTTAATGTATGCAAAAGTTATGCTATTTACAATATTTACCTAATTTAAATGAATATATATTTAATTAAATTAATTAAATTATTTTTATCTTAATTAATTTCTAATTGCGTTATTAGCCAAATTTCCTTCCCTGCCCTTCTAAAAAATCATACTTTCCCATCTCTAGCCATATCCAAATTTTTTTAAAATTGAAAAACCATTTTAATATTAATTAAATTTAATTTTCAAATAAAATATTTAAAAATATTCATTTAATTATAACTTAAAATTTTTAACCCGGATCAAAAATCTGCTTCCACTCATTTTAAAGTATTTTCCGATAAGAATCCAACGGTCCTTGTTTGGTGGAAATCCGACTTGTTTTGAAAAGGTTATAAGCTTTTAAAGTTTATGGTTAAAAATTACGAAAATGCCCCTGGTCCGTTTTAAATTCAAATTAAATTTTAAATTTAAATTTAAATTAATCATCCCATCCGTCGGATCAGTTAGGGATAGCCAGGGAGAGCAGGAAACTATATTTTCCAAACTCAAGCCTTAGACACTATCCTCTCTGTCACCCTTAGAATGTTCTGATATTTATTTTTACAAATTCTATTTTAATTATAATATATATATATATTACACAAATAAATAAATAAATATTATTTAAAAACTTACCCCGCGAAGCCCAAGCCTCTGCCTAAGAGTCCCTAACTCCCCGTCTTGCCCTCTTTTCTCCCTTCCTTCCATTTTCCCTATTTCCTAATATTTTATTATTATTTCTGCCATTGCCAAAGCTTGAAAGAGGAGGAGGAGTGAGTTTAAAATGAAAGGGGGGGGGGCTATTTATAGCCGAAGGAGTCACATGGATTGCTGAGGTGGCGCGAATCCAACGGTCAAAAATGGATGGCTAGGATTAATCCTTAAATTTATTAAATTATAAATAAATTTAATAATTTATGAATAGTAAAGTGTGTTTTCTCAACCCTATTCGGACGTTAATTTAACTTACTTATTGATACCTTATCCAAAATCTTTTTCAACCATGTTGTTCAATTTTTCTTGCTCTTCAATAATATATAAAAATATTTAAATTTTGTATTCGTTTGAAATTTCAAATAATTTAAATTCAAATTCAAAATAGTGTTTTGTGTTAGTTTCAACACCTTCCGGTCTCATGTTGGAGTATCAAACGATAACGGTTTTCAGAAATTCTTCCACCATCTGGTCCGGTTTTTAACGTACTTCAATCCTATGTATTCAAATCAAAAATCGGAGTTTGTTTAGATTTTCAAATAATTTATTTAAATTTTGTTTCCTTAATAACTTTCTATATCCGTTATAGGATTTTCCCAGATTCCATATATAGCTAATTTCCTATGTTTAGAATTTTCCTGGATAGGTCTCAGGTTCCAGTTTTTCCATTAGCATTAGCAAATTCCAATTACCGTCAAAATTTAGTTCAAATTTTGGCCTTTTATTTTTTCTTTTCCACATACGGATGCCATTTTTGACGTAACTTGGTTGGTTACCTAATTTCATCATTTCAGATTTAATGAAACTGATTTCATCGAAATCCGAGTTCGTTAGCTACTACATCCTTTGTAAACGTACTATTTTAAATTAAAAATTTATCCTTTTATACTGCCAGTTCACATTATATTGCAGATCCACTAAATTTCTACCATTTCGGAATAAAATAAAATATTCAAAATTATTGAAATTAAACCATTTAAAATTCCAAAACAATAAAAAAAAATTTAAATATTAAACTAAATGATCGAAAAAATCTGGGCCGTTACATTCTTTCCCCCTTAAAATAATTTCGTCCTCGAAATTGCTAAGGTAGAAAAATGAACTTTATAATTAGGTTAAAATTATTTGGTTACTCTGATTTCACTAAACCAATCTATTCTAATTAATTTATTTCTATAAACGAAAATTTTCAAAAATTCTGAAAATTTTCTAACACTCGAAATTTCTGAAAAATTTCGCCAGCACCTCCCTTGTATTGGTCAATAGCTCAAACTCCAACTCGCCTCTCTAGACCTTCTTCAACCCAAAAGAAAATCAAACAGTGAAGTGGCTTGCCAAACAGGCTCATAAATCTCATCAAACTCATATGAATATACACGTGTACCTTTTTGTCGGCATTCAATTCTGCTATCAATTTAGCATATACCACTATCATCCCAATCAAACTCCCAATCACTTTTATCTTCAACATGACCATCCGCTTATAACCAAGCCAAATTTCAATCAAACTGCAATTCCAATCTCAATTCAAATTTCTCGCTCGACCATCCATTTTTATCCCAGATAATCTCTAATTCAGTCCAATTCTACTTGATACCATTTTATTTCAATTCAACTCAATTTCCATTGAACTGGCTTCAACTCAATTTCAAATTTACTTTCACAAATTTCTATTTAATTTGTGTTTATTTCAAACAATCTTACCTGGGAGTTTCAAATAGCTTTTCCTTTTCCAAAAATCAAATATCCCTTTGGAATATCAAACAACTTGGTTTCTCAAAACAATTCAAAAACAAAATCTTTGGTAGTAATCTGTCACTTACAAACTCGAAAATGAACACCGATGATGTCCGGATCAACATCGGAATTTATTTTCCAGCTATCGAAGTGAGTTCAATACTATGTCACTTTCAAAACCCATTTTTAAACATTTTCATTTTGAAATTCATTTCAAAATATCCCTTTTCAATGCTTGTAACAAATTTAAAATCTCCCAGGATTTTAAAATTCACATATATTCAATTTAATTCCATTTACAACGCTTATTCAAATTTTAGCAATTTTAATTCCAATTCTGAACTTTAATTCAGATTTAATTCATCTGATTTAATATATTTCACTTATATGAATTTTGATTTGTTATTTACATAACCATTCCACATTTTATAATCTTATTCGATTATAATCACAACCAACACACTCAATATACTATAATAATTTCAAAGATCTATACTTTGCCTATATCAAAATATAATTTGGGTAAAATTATTTCATTTACCCTTTTTTTTCAAAACATATCGTGTCGACCCATCGTATTCAAGTGTTTATAAACTCCTATCGATACAGTGGATCAAACTGATCGACTAGAACTCATAAACAACTCAACCAATAAATCTCCACAATATAAAACCATTTTTTATATCAAATAACAAATACGTTCACTCGTATAAATACACTCAAACTCAGTCTAGGGCATTACTAACCCCATCTCTACTGAGTCACGCCACAGAGCCAAGGTAAATCACTAAACCTTCAGCTCTGATACCAACTGTAACGACCCGGGAAAAAGCGACCTTGGTTATCCGATATATAACACCTATCGAACAATCAAAAGTCGAAATTACCGGATAGTCCAAGAAAGAAATTATAGGGTGAGGATAGATAAGATAGAAAATTAGAACAGAAGAAGAAGAAGAACACAACAATATCAGAGTAACACGAATCTCACAGCGGAACGAATAAAATATAATAGACAACATATCTTGAAATCAAAGTAGTATATGTATATCATACCATTATCAGAGTACAACACTTTCATCACAGTGGAATAATCAATAGCTAGAAAAATCTTGAAGCCTCCTGCTCCAAGCTCTTCAAGCATACCTGTAAATCTTGACTACTTGACTGCCCGTACAAATTTGGGCACCCAAGAGTTTAGGGAAAACAAAACAAAATAAAACTCTGGGTCAGTCATGGGACTGGTGTGCGTAAACTCCAATCATTTGGTTTAACTTTTCAAAATCCTTTTCAAAAGAAAAGATAATCGTAAGACCAATCCACTCATAAATACGGATGGCTTTTACCTTACGATAACCCAAAACACTTTGGAAATCATATATTATCTGATATTATAATAATGTCTAATCACAAGTAATTAAAATCTAGTAGAACGCTTGCATCTCACGCTCTACATTTATATTATACAATCAAACTCGCAGGCACCTATTGGAGATTGGATTCCAACTTGACAAGGTATGGGACCACCTTCCGAACGTGTATCTCTAGAGGCAAATACACTGGGTTCAACAAGAACATCTTGCAACCCGGCCCACACATGACCGACCACTCATTTCGCTTGAGTGTATCGAATGTATATCACCAACGGTTGGGATCAGCAACCGTCTCCCGATAAGGGACAGCATCGATAGATTTAAGAACAAAAGGAATTTCTCTAGATAGGTGATCATACATCCTAATGGGTGCGACCCACATAGCCATGCTGCCTGCCCGATTTTTGTCATTTCCCGGTTGATGAGGCTAGAGGTCATAACGTATCTTTTGACGGATCACACCTCCATTACTTTGAATGCCACATCGTCATACCCGCCAAATCACAAATTGATTTCACCAAAAATACCACGGGTATACAGCTAAGAGAAACGAATTCCTCCGCCACCAAACGTAAGTACGTTTGAAGAGATCAACTTACGCGATCCTTTGAATATACTCTGTCAGACATTCGTCCATTCACGTTTGTCCTGGGACTGAACAAACCGAAGGCACTATTCTGTAAATAGGATAGCCCTTGCATAACTCCGTCTTCAATATATTCAGCATATTTGATTCGCAACGCTTATGCCAATACGGAGTGGTTCTCTGGATAATAATCCGACCGGTCTCTCCATATTAACAACGTTAAAATGGTCAAAACTTTGATAATCGGTGATTTAACTATCAATTAAAAACATGTCGGTGTGCGAACAACGATATTATTTCCAGATGGAAATTCTATCGATCAATCATCATTCATCATCAAATTATCATAAATTTACCCTTTTCCTTATTCTTGTTTTCCTATATTTCTTATTTACTATATTTAGAAAATATACGTTATTAACAATGGAAAACAATTCCATTTCTCATTTTCTATATTCAGAAAACATTTCTGATTTTCATTTGGAAGACATTTCCAAATCTCCTTCATTGGGTTTAAACTGATGTTTGAATAAACATCGCTATGCCAACACCAACCATTTCGCTCATTAACTAAATTCACTTAACTCCTTTCACTCTCGAATCTTATCCACTTCTTAGTTAAAAACGAAGTCAATCAAGTTGGGGTATAATTACCTCTCAGACCTTGACTGAACAACATTTCTAACTTCAAAATAGACATAGTTCAAACATTACTCTTTAAGAAACTTCCTTGCGAACTCTCGGATTCTATTTATGAATCCACTTCCTTTACTGAATCATTTGATTATAACTATAAATGTTATAATTCCATGCTTTCAAAATATGTTAACTTAAATATATTTCCATATCTTAATTTGGATATATAAACAACCAACTACTTTATTAACAGATAATTAAAACTTGATTTGAAATGGAAAGTAACATTACTTCCCTTGATTCGATATAATCGAATTTCCATGTATGATTCACTCTCGAATAATCACTATCCGATAATTCTCTTTCGAATAAACTATATTCGATTCCCCTGTTCGAATAACTAATATTCGATAATCCTTTTCTTCGAATAACTAATATTCGAAAAATCTCACTTCGAATAAACCATATTCGATAATTCTCTCCTTCGAATAACTATATTCGATTTAACACACTTCGAACGAACTATATTCGATTACTCTTCTCGAATAAACTATATTCGATAACTCTACTTCGAATATGTGATATTCGATTAATTCCCTTTTTGACTAACCCTACTTAATTAACTAATACTCGACTAACTCGACTTAATTAACTTCTATTGATTAATTACTATTTGATTTAACACCATTTGCTTGACTCTAGATCGCAGCGATCACAATGGTTACGCCTGATTCCCCCAGGAAACATCCGACCGCCGTAGGCTATCTGCAGCCCTGCGAATTACGCTAGCAGTCGTGCTAAATGGAAATTCATCCTTAAATAACTTTGTCTATTTTTAACTCTATCTCGAATAGTTAGATTCGATCAATTCTAATTGAATAACTAATATTCAATTAACCCTTATTCGATTACTATATTTGAATAACTCTAGTTCGATTTGACTCAAAACGATTAACTCTAACTGATTAACTCTAACTGGTTAATTCTAACTGAATAACTCTAACTGGATAACTCTAACTGAATAACTCTAACTGGTTAACTCTAACTAACTAACTCTAACTGTTTAACTTTACGGTTTAACTCTGACAGTTTAACTTCAACGGTTTAACTCTAACAGTTTAACTCCAACTGTTTAACTCTAATAGTCTAACTCCAACTGTTTAACTCTAACAGTTTAACTCCAACGGTTTAACTCTAGTTGATTAACTCTTTTGAATTAATCCCTTTGACTTTTCTCTTTTGAATAATTCCTTTGGAATAATTCCTTTGAATTACTTCCCTTGAATAGATTCTTTTTCTATTCGTTTACTCAACATATAACTATTCTCTTTTCGTTTCTACTTATTTAACAAATAAATATTCCCTTTAACTTTTCTATTTATTCAACAAATAAATATTTCTTTTAACTTTTCTATTTATTTAACAAATAAGTACTTCTGTCAACTTTTCTTTATTCCCTACATGAATATTCCCTTTTCAATTCCATTTGTAAATACTTTTACGAATGTTTCCCTTTTTATTTTATTTGTAATCGTTTCACAAATATTTCCCTTCTATTTGATTTCACCAATATTTTCCCTTCTATTTGATTTCACCAATATTTGTTTTTTTTTACAAATGCTTTGATTCTATAATCATTTTCTCTCATGAAATTCTCTTCCTTTTATATATAAAATCTATTGATTTTATATAAATAATTTATTTTCAAAATAAACTTTGAAAATCCCTTTTCACTTTCTAGTATCACTTATGGTATAAAAATACCAAATCAAAAGGTTCAATCATCATGCAAACACACAGGTTCAACAACAGATGATATAACACATCATATATCAGAATATATGAAAAACGGTAAATAAATGTTGAGGAATCCAGTTGGATTCCTCCGACCTGTTTCTCTGCATCCACAGATGTTACACAATATAATTCACATCAATTTCATTTCAATATGAGGTATTTTGATAAACAAAATCAACATCGGTTAACGAGATATATAACTATATCGGTATTTTCAATCAATTGACTAGCAGTTCAACCAAACAATCAATACTCAGCAATTCCACCAATAATTATCAGTTCTAAAGATACTTTATAAAAATATAAAGTGCTCAGAGTTAGTGAGATTTACTCACCTTGGACGGTTTATCGTTGAATAACGATAATCGGTCATTGATTTGGTTCAGACGTTAAATTTCACCATAAATCCAATCGAGCTCCAATCCACTTGCGGTCAGTTCCATTGCGTAGTGCTCGTCCATACGATCCCAACGGATCCTGTTTCGTTAAATTTCGTTAATGTATGCAAAAGTTATGCTATTTACAATATTTACCTAATTTAAATGAATATATATTTAATTAAATTAATTAAATTATTTTTATCTTAATTAATTTCTAATTGCGTTATTAGCCAAATTTCCTTCCCTGCCCTTCTAAAAAATCATACTTTCCCATCTCTAGCCATATCCAAATTTTTTTAAAATTGAAAAACCATTTTAATATTAATTAAATTTAATTTTCAAATAAAATATTTAAAAATATTCATTTAATTATAACTTAAAATTTTTAACCCGGATCAAAAATCTGCTTCCACTCATTTTAAAGTATTTTCCGATAAGAATCCAACGGTCCTTGTTTGGTGGAAATCCGACTTGTTTTGAAAAGGTTATAAGCTTTTAAAGTTTATGGTTAAAAATTACGAAAATGCCCCTGGTCCGTTTTAAATTCAAATTAAATTTTAAATTTAAATTTAAATTAATCATCCCATCCGTCGGATCAGTTAGGGATAGCCAGAGAGAGCAGGAAACTATATTTTCCAAACTCAAGCCTTAGACACTATCCTCTCTGTCACCCTTAGAATGTTCTGATATTTATTTTTACAAATTCTATTTTAATTATAATATATATATATATTACACAAATAAATAAATAAATATTATTTAAAAACTTACCCCGCGAAGCCCAAGCCTCTGCCTAAGAGTCCCTAGCTCCCCGTCTTGCCCTCTTTTCTCCCTTCCTTCCATTTTTCCCTATTTCCTAATATTTTATTATTATTTCTGCCATTGCCAAAGCTTGAAAGAGGAGGAGGAGTGAGTTTAAAATGAAAGGGGGGGGCTATTTATAGCCGAAGGAGTCACATGGATTGCTGAGGTGGCGCGAATCCAACGGTCAAAAATGGATGGCTAGGATTAATCCTTAAATTTATTAAATTATAAATAAATTTAATAATTTATGAATAGTAAAGTGTGTTTTCTCAACCTTATTCGGACGTTAATTTAACTTACTTATTGATACCTTATCCAAAATCTTTTTCAACCATGTTGTTCAATTTTTCTTGCTCTTCAATAATATATAAAAATATTTAAATTTTGTATTCGTTTGAAATTTCAAATAATTTAAATTCAAATTCAAAATAGTGTTTTGTGTTAGTTTCAACACCTTCCGGTCTCATGTTGGAGTATCAAACGATAACGGTTTTCAGAAATTCTTCCACCATCTGGTCCGGTTTTTAACGTACTTCAATCCTATGTATTCAAATCAAAAATCGGAGTTTGTTTAGATTTTCAAATAATTTATTTAAATTTTGTTTCCTTAATAACTTTCTATATCCGTTATAGGATTTTCCCAGATTTCATATATAGCTAATTTCCTATGTTTAGAATTTTCCTGGATAGGTCTCAGGTTCCAGTTTTGCCATTAGCATTAGCAAATTCCAATTACCGTCAAAATTTAGTTCAAATTTTGGCCTTTTATTTTTTCTTTTCCACATACGGATGCCATTTTTGACGTAACTTGGTTGGTTACCTAATTTCATCATTTCAGATTTAATGAAACTGATTTCATCGAAATCCGAGTTCGTTAGCTACTACATCCTTTGTAAACGTACTATTTTAAATTAAAAATTTATCCTTTTATACTGCCAGTTCACATTATATTGCAGATCCACTAAATTTCTACCATTTCGGAATAAAATAAAATATTCAAAATTATTGAAATTAAACCATTTAAAATTCCAAAACAATAAAAAAAAAAAAATATTAAACTAATTGATCGAAAAAATCTGGGCCGTTACACTAGCACCATTGGGTCCGTTGTAATTTTCCGATGAAAATGGACACTTGATTTGCAAAAATCAAAGTTAAAATGAATTAGTTATGAATTAAAGAAGAATTCAAAAAAATTTAAAAATAAAATAAAGTATGGAATAAACGGTTACTGGGCGACCCAGCCCACTCAGTTCTACACACGTGTCGACCCATGCCAAGGTGGGTCAACCCCTGTGTCGACCCAGGTAGGCGGGTGGGTCGACCCAAGTCGAGAATTCTACGTGCCTTGACCTGCACGCCAGGTAGTGAATGTTTATTATTTTTCCATCGTTATTTTTCTGAGTTAGCATTGTTTTATTGGTCTATTTTGAACCAAAGGCTGAGATAGTGCATTCTTATTGGTCTTATGACATGGCTGGAGCAGATCTAATCTTAGATTTGAACAGCTGAAGGGATTCGGTAAACCCTATAAATAGACTAGCAGAGCCTTTCTCATTTCTTCACATCCATTCTGTAGCGACCCGCAAATCCGTGCTATCTGAGTTGACTAAATACACCACACGTCCAACCCAAATAACACAGAAATACGACTCATTATTAGAAAGAAGTTAGAGGATGAGAAATAGAAAGAAAGAAATATTAGAATAGGAGAAAAACGAAGATCACAACTCACAGCGGAACGAAGAGAATATATTATATAACATAAGCTTCGAAATACAAATCTGTTTTGTACATATATACATACCATCATCAGAGTACACATAACATTTGATTCAGCGGAAGTAACTCCAAATAACTAACGTTGAAGCCTCCTGCTTCAAGCTCCCCCAAGTGTATCTGTAAAAGCCTGAAACACTTGACTGCCCGTACAAATTTGGGCACCCAAGAGTTTAGGAAAAACAAAACAAAACAAACTCTGGGTCAGTCATGGGACTGGTGTGAGTAAACTCCAACCACTTGTTTAACTTTCAAAACTCTTTCCCGAAAGAAAAGATAATAGTAAGACCAGCCCACACATAAACACGGACGGTTTTTACCTTACTATAACCCAAAACACTTTGATATCAAATCCAGTGATATTATAGTAATGTCTACATCAAATAAATAACCAAATAGCAGAACGCTTGCATCTCACGCTCCACATATATAATATAAAATCAAAACCCGCATGGCGCTTATTGGAGATTGGATTTCCAACATGACAAGGTATGGAACCACCTTCCGATGATGTATCTCTAGAGGCGAATACACCTGGGTTCAACAAGAACGTCTTGCAACCCGGCCCACACATGACCGACCACTCATTTCGCTTGAGTGTATCGAATGTATATCACCAACGGTTGGACTCAAACCACCGTTTCCCGAATGGGCAGAATCGATAGATTTAGAAACAAAAGGAATTTCTCTAGATAGGTGATTATACACCCTAATGGGTGCGACCCACATAGCCATGCTGCCTGCCCGATTTTTGTCCTTTCCCGGTTGTTGAGGTCTAAGGCTACGCATACTTACCATCCATTGATAACACAATCACTTTGAATGCCACATCGTCAGATCCGTTAATCACTAGTTGAGTTTGCACAAATATTCTGGATATTATGCTAAGGGATAAATCCGTTGCAACCATATACATTCATACAGACCAACCCATTTGATCATTGGAAATACTCTGTCAGACATTCGTCCATTTACGTTCGTTCTGGGATTGAACGAAACCGAAGGCACCATTTCTATTAATAGAAAAGCCCTTGCACTTCACTCCGTCTTCAATATATTCAGCATACTTGGTTCGCAACGCTTATGCCGATACGGAGTGGTTCTTCGGATAATAATCCAACCGGTCTCTCCATATTGACAACGATGGTCAAAAACTTCGATAGTCTGTGATTTAACTATCGAATAAAAACATGTGTTCATCCAACATATCAAACAAATCACTGGGCTCCTTTAATTAATATTTCATTAATTAAATCACTTTTCCATTTCCTCTGTCAATATTTGTTAACCAAATATTTTCAATAATCTTCTTGCCTCTTATGCCATTTGGAAAACGTTTCCAAATAATAACTTCCTTTATTTTCTATATATTAGAAAATGTCTCTATTTACAATTGAAACAATTTCAATTACTTATCTCTATCCCTTTTTGTTTGCAATATTCGATTTTTATATTCACTTTACTATCGAATTCAATACGTCGATATAATGATCTCTAATTATCAAAATATCTTAAAAATATTCTAACTCCTTAAATTTCCGGAAAATTTCGCCATAACCTCCCCTGTATCGGGAGCATCGGGAAATTTCAAATAGCTTCCCGGTATCTTCTATTCTCAAAAAGAAAAAGAAAAAGCCAAGCGGCTTGCCGATACGGCGCATAAAACCCATATATGAATTTAAACATGTACCTTTTTGTCGAGCACTACATTAATAACTTCATATACTTCATCCCAAACCTGCTTACACATGTTCACCTGTTTTACATTTCAGTTTAACTCAATTCAATCGTTTGAATTCAGTTTCGCTCACTTATTCTTTAATCGGCCATTTTGTCTATTTCACTTCTTTGTTTGAACCTAACATGCTCGAACAAAATATTTAACTCGTTCATAACCAAATCGAATTTCAATTTCAATTCTAGTTCTCTGTTTGATTTCGAATATAAATTTTCAAATCGAATTCACTTATTTAAAGCTCGATATTCATTCGAAATCTCGTTAACTAATTTCTATTCGAATTAGTTAACTCTATTCAATAAATCAAAATCTGGTTTCTATTTCAGAAATCAACTCATTACTCCACTGGAGTTCACATATATTTTATAACTCACATCTGGATTTTTCTAAATAGAAATTTCGATTTTTATTTGCTTAAAATCCTTTAATTAAATTAAATAAACCGTTATGGTTTTATAATGGTTCTGGCGCTGTTTTTCTGAAAATTTGATTTTGACATAACTCAAAATCTATACGACGAAATCCAGATTTTTCTCTTTCATTAGAAAACTATTATCAAACCGGTCCTGACGTTTCTTGTTTCGAAGAATTCCGACTTCAATTGCGTCCTGTATACTCGATTGAAGTTCGAATCGCCAATTTACGAACTGCAGCGCTGCGGCGAGTTCGTTTTAATTATATTTATATATATAAACTTTTTAAACTTCTTTAAAATGGATTCTACTTCATTTAACTCCACTCGAATCCCTTGATTCCAATTTCAATTTTCTTTTAAATTCTATATTTCAAATTCCAATTCCTTTTTAAATTCAATATTTGAATTTCTATTTGAATTCCCTATATTCAAATTTGATGTTTGAATTCATTTGAATTCTCTTATTCAAGTTCTATATTTAAATTCCATTTGAACTGCTGTAATCCAATTTCTATATTTGAATTCTATTGAAATTCAAATATTCAAACTCCTTTTTAATTTCTATATTCAAAATTCCATAGTTTAAAACTCATTTGAATTTCATATTCAAATCTCATAGATCAAATCCTATTTGAATTCAATTTGAATCTCTTATATTCAAATTTCATTTTTCATTTCCCTTTGAATTCTAATATTCAAATTCATTTCCAGCCCCATTTAAATTCTAATATTCAAACTCATTTTGAATTCTAATATTCAAACCCATTTGAATTCCTTCACTCAAAACCCATTTGAATTTTCCGGAATTCAAATCCCATTTTTCAAAACCATTTGGATTTTCTATTTGAAATCCCATTTTTGAAATTCCATTTTCCATTCTACTTTGAAATCCTATTTTCAAAGTTTATTTCAAATTCTATTTTGAAATCTCATATTCAAATTTCTACTTGAATTTCTATATTCAATTCCATGTTCAAATTCAACACTTGAATTTCTATTTCAAATCTCTATTCAAATTTCATATTTCAATTTTTCCTTGAAATACTATATTTCAAATTCTATTTGCATTCTTCTTTGAAATTCTATTTTGAAATTCTATCTTCAAATCTCTATTTGAATTTCTTTATTCGAATTCCTTTGAATTCAAATTTTATTTTAATTCCTTGAATTCAAATTCTACTTTTCCAATCTAATTCCGTCTATTCAAATTTTATTTGAACTTCTATTTGAATTTCCAATATTCAATCTCCTTTTAAAATTCAAATATTTAAACTCCTTTTAAAATTCAAATGTTATACTCAAATTTTAATTGAATTATATATTTAAAAATTCCATTCCAAATCCTATTTGAAATTTCTTTTGTATTTCAAATATTTCAACTCCTTTCTAATATTTAAATTCTATTTAAAAATTCTATTTCAAGTTCTATTTTGAAATTTCATTTCAAAATCCTATTTCACACTTGTATTTTCTATTTCTGAATTATCAAATGATAATTCTTTTCACTTCATTTATAACTTCGTTATAAAGAACTATTTATAAACTTCGTTTATAAAGAAACTACTTGTTTTGTTTTTTTCAAAAACAAGTTCATGTTTTAATTTCTATTTAAAATTCAAATTCTATTTAAAATAGAATTTTCCTTTTTAAATCTCAAATATCCTTTCACGCTATTTTTAAATATCGTTACTTAAGCCCAGTGATAAAACACACAAAGCAACCAATTGTTTATTTTTCTAACACATCATATATAACAATATATATATGCAAACAAATAAACAAACAGATAATATATTTTTGAGGAATCCAGTTGGATTCCTCCAACCTGTTTTCCTGCATCCACAGATGTTAGCACATAAATAATACCCATTCTGCTTCGTGGCAGAATATCGCGGTATAGAAGGTCATCCACTAATCATAGCGTGGGGCGTATAGGGTAATCATCCGCTATGAAACTGCGGGCATCCGCTAATGAGACTGCGGGAATCCAACCAATCAATCAACCCAATATATATATATATAGCCTAAATAACTAATATATATAAACAACCAGAAAATATGCACACAAGCAACAGACAATTATTTTTAATGGAATAAAAATAATTCTAAAGGTGAGTGAGATTTACTCACCATGACTTTTCCTTTGCCGAATACCCAATTTAATCCCATATCTGCGTCCATGAATTTGACTCGGCTTCTCTTAATAAATTTATCAAGCTCCTATGAATATCCAATTCATAATTAACTATTCTTACCTTTTATCACTTAATTAATCAATAACAAACTAAATTTAGATTAGTCTAATTTAGTCAAAAGTCATTACTAGATTAATTATAAATGAATTTACCTTAATTTCTGTTTTAAAATTATAATCATGTACAAGAACTCATTTATATTTTCTCAGGTTTTATGTTTTTAAACTATTATTGAATTGAAAATAAAATAATAAATAAATACCTAATATTCTTGCAACCCTAGCGCATCTGCAGTTTCACCGAAGAGGACGAATTCGATCATCACTTCAACAGTCGCCATCAACTCGAGAACGGCCTCCCTCCTGGATCGCACTTCCTGGTAATCATCTCGCCTCCACTTGAATACCCATCTCATCGCGTCTCCCCTCAATCCTAGCTCCGCCCTCCCTCAGCATGAAACTGCAATCAACCGTACACTCAACAAAGCCGACACCCCACCAATCCCACTGTCGAACCCCTCGTACACCACATCGCGACCCCCTTCATTTTGCCGCCGAGCGTCAGGGAGATCCAGGGTTTACCGTGATATGATTTTGTGATTTCCGATTTGATTTTACTTTTTTTTTTTTTCTTTACAGAGGATCGATTTTTATTCCATTGACTGAGAGGAAGAAAAAGGGCATACGGTTCATTTTGGGTTTAACGAAGCGTAGGGTCAATATATAGAAGGGAAAAGGAGCAAGAAGTACATGGCCATTAAAATTCTGTCTGCTTGATCGTGAAATCTTGGAGACAAAGTTGTTTGCTCGAGAAGGAACTGTTTGCGTGATTTAACAAGTTAGGGTGGTGTGTTGAAGGAGTAGGTCGGCTGTTTTTATTTTGATTTTTGTTTTGTTTTAATTTTTATTACCGACTATATTCAAATTTATACCGGTCTTCTGAACTGTTTGATTCAGTTTTTATCTTTGATTCAAAATTTATTTCGTATTGCTATAAATTTATAAATAAAATTTATTTATATTATCAACAAAATATTTAAAACCATATTAAATATTAAAAATTTATTGTTCAAAAATCTGGGTCGTTACATTCTTTCCCCCTTAAAATAATTTCGACCTCGAAATTGCTAAGTTAGGAGAAATGATACAAATCCACTACCTTTCAACAATCCACTTATGTTGAAATTCAACTCCTCATATTTCAACAAATTTAATTCCACCAAAACTCTTGGTTTTCACACATTTGATTCGAATGATCTACGATCAATCCATTTATATCCAATCTATGGTTCTATTAAACCAATTCAAATTGATTTTAATCAATTCATTCACTTCGACCCATTTAACTTGTTTAAGTTAAATTTCAATTCCAGAATTCAAATCCCTAGGTTTTCCTTTCAAATTCCTTTGAAATCCCATAAATGTATACTTATACTTATTTTCATCTCAATTCAAAACATTTGAATTTTCAATCTACTTGTTTTCTTTCAAAACAAATTTCCATCAAAAACTTTCTAAGGTAGCAATCTATCACTTAGAAACTCGGAAATGAACACTGATGATGTTGCAATCATCATCAGAATTATTTCCCAGCCACTGAAGTGAGTTCAGTGCTTTATTATTTCAAAATCCATTCAAATATGATTTCGATTCAAATCTTTCCAAATTAATGCTATATTACTTTAACATACTTTGAAAAATATTTTTCAATTTCCCAGGATTTTGAATTCTTAATTCTGGTTTGAATTAAATTCTAATTCATCTCATTTGTATATTTAATTCCTATACAAATTCTATTTGGTTATAAATAACCATTCTAAATTTATAATCTCATTTGATTATAAAATCAACATCCAACACATCCATATAATAATAATTCTAGAAAATTATTCTTTCTATATCAAAATAGAAATTTGGGTAAAATTATTTCATCTACCCACTTTAAAACAATATCATGTTCAATCTTCTGTTTAAGCGTTTAGAAATTCCTATCGACTTCGTGGCGTCCCACGATTCGACCAGAATTCATAAACCACTCAACAGACTAGTCAACACAATATAAAACAAATTTTTATATCAACTCACAAATACGCTCTCTCATATATACACTCAACTCATTCTAGGGCACTGCTGACCCTATCTCTAATGAGCACATGCCACACAAGCCTAGGTGTTCACTCAACCTAAGCTCTGATACCACCTGTAACGACCCGCAAATCCGTGCTATCTGAGTTGACTAAATACACCACACGTCCAACCCAAATAACACAGAAATACGACTCATTATTAGAAAGAAGTTAGAGGATGAGAAATAGAAAGAAAGAAATATTAGAATAGGAGAAAAACGAAGATCACAACTCACAGCGGAACGAAGAGAATATATTATATAACATAAGCTTCGAAATACAAATCTGTTTTGTACATATATACATACCATCATCAGAGTACACATAACATTTGATTCAGCGGAAGTAACTCCAAATAACTAACGTTGAAGCCTCCTGCTTCAAGCTCCCCCAAGTGTATCTGTAAAAGCCTGAAACACTTGACTGCCCGTACAAATTTGGGCACCCAAGAGTTTAGGAAAAACAAAACAAAACAAACTCTGGGTCAGTCATGGGACTGGTGTGAGTAAACTCCAACCACTTGTTTAACTTTCAAAACTCTTTCCCGAAAGAAAAGATAATAGTAAGACCAGCCCACACATAAACACGGACGGTTTTTACCTTACTATAACCCAAAACACTTTGATATCAAATCCAGTGATATTATAGTAATGTCTACATCAAATAAATAACCAAATAGCAGAACGCTTGCATCTCACGCTCCACATATATAATATAAAATCAAAACCCGCATGGCGCTTATTGGAGATTGGATTTCCAACATGACAAGGTATGGAACCACCTTCCGATGATGTATCTCTAGAGGCGAATACACCTGGGTTCAACAAGAACGTCTTGCAACCCGGCCCACACATGACCGACCACTCATTTCGCTTGAGTGTATCGAATGTATATCACCAACGGTTGGACTCAAACCACCGTTTCCCGAATGGGCAGAATCGATAGATTTAGAAACAAAAGGAATTTCTCTAGATAGGTGATTATACACCCTAATGGGTGCGACCCACATAGCCATGCTGCCTGCCCGATTTTTGTCCTTTCCCGGTTGTTGAGGTCTAAGGCTACGCATACTTACCATCCATTGATAACACAATCACTTTGAATGCCACATCGTCAGATCCGTTAATCACTAGTTGAGTTTGCACAAATATTCTGGATATTATGCTAAGGGATAAATCCGTTGCAACCATATACATTCATACAGACCAACCCATTTGATCATTGGAAATACTCTGTCAGACATTCGTCCATTTACGTTCGTTCTGGGATTGAACGAAACCGAAGGCACCATTTCTATTAATAGAAAAGCCCTTGCACTTCACTCCGTCTTCAATATATTCAGCATACTTGGTTCGCAACGCTTATGCCGATACGGAGTGGTTCTTCGGATAATAATCCAACCGGTCTCTCCATATTGACAACGATGGTCAAAAACTTCGATAGTCTGTGATTTAACTATCGAATAAAAACATGTGTTCATCCAACATATCAAACAAATCACTGGGCTCCTTTAATTAATATTTCATTAATTAAATCACTTTTCCATTTCCTCTGTCAATATTTGTTAACCAAATATTTTCAATAATCTTCTTGCCTCTTATGCCATTTGGAAAACGTTTCCAAATAATAACTTCCTTTATTTTCTATATATTAGAAAATGTCTCTATTTACAATTGAAACAATTTCAATTACTTATCTCTATCCCTTTTTGTTTGCAATATTCGATTTTTATATTCACTTTACTATCGAATTCAATACGTCGATATAATGATCTCTAATTATCAAAATATCTTAAAAATATTCTAACTCCTTAAATTTCCGGAAAATTTCGCCATAACCTCCCCTGTATCGGGAGCATCGGGAAATTTCAAATAGCTTCCCGGTATCTTCTATTCTCAAAAAGAAAAAGAAAAAGCCAAGCGGCTTGCCGATACGGCGCATAAAACCCATATATGAATTTAAACATGTACCTTTTTGTCGAGCACTACATTAATAACTTCATATACTTCATCCCAAACCTGCTTACACATGTTCACCTGTTTTACATTTCAGTTTAACTCAATTCAATCGTTTGAATTCAGTTTCGCTCACTTATTCTTTAATCGGCCATTTTGTCTATTTCACTTCTTTGTTTGAACCTAACATGCTCGAACAAAATATTTAACTCGTTCATAACCAAATCGAATTTCAATTTCAATTCTAGTTCTCTGTTTGATTTCGAATATAAATTTTCAAATCGAATTCACTTATTTAAAGCTCGATATTCATTCGAAATCTCGTTAACTAATTTCTATTCGAATTAGTTAACTCTATTCAATAAATCAAAATCTGGTTTCTATTTCAGAAATCAACTCATTACTCCACTGGAGTTCACATATATTTTATAACTCACATCTGGATTTTTCTAAATAGAAATTTCGATTTTTATTTGCTTAAAATCCTTTAATTAAATTAAATAAACCGTTATGGTTTTATAATGGTTCTGGCGCTGTTTTTCTGAAAATTTGATTTTGACATAACTCAAAATCTATACGACGAAATCCAGATTTTTCTCTTTCATTAGAAAACTATTATCAAACCGGTCCTGACGTTTCTTGTTTCGAAGAATTCCGACTTCAATTGCGTCCTGTATACTCGATTGAAGTTCGAATCGCCAATTTACGAACTGCAGCGCTGCGGCGAGTTCGTTTTAATTATATTTATATATATAAACTTTTTAAACTTCTTTAAAATGGATTCTACTTCATTTAACTCCACTCGAATCCCTTGATTCCAATTTCAATTTTCTTTTAAATTCTATATTTCAAATTCCAATTCCTTTTTAAATTCAATATTTGAATTTCTATTTGAATTCCCTATATTCAAATTTGATGTTTGAATTCATTTGAATTCTCTTATTCAAGTTCTATATTTAAATTCCATTTGAACTGCTGTAATCCAATTTCTATATTTGAATTCTATTGAAATTCAAATATTCAAACTCCTTTTTAATTTCTATATTCAAAATTCCATAGTTTAAAACTCATTTGAATTTCATATTCAAATCTCATAGATCAAATCCTATTTGAATTCAATTTGAATCTCTTATATTCAAATTTCATTTTTCATTTCCCTTTGAATTCTAATATTCAAATTCATTTCCAGCCCCATTTAAATTCTAATATTCAAACTCATTTTGAATTCTAATATTCAAACCCATTTGAATTCCTTCACTCAAAACCCATTTGAATTTTCCGGAATTCAAATCCCATTTTTCAAAACCATTTGGATTTTCTATTTGAAATCCCATTTTTGAAATTCCATTTTCCATTCTACTTTGAAATCCTATTTTCAAAGTTTATTTCAAATTCTATTTTGAAATCTCATATTCAAATTTCTACTTGAATTTCTATATTCAATTCCATGTTCAAATTCAACACTTGAATTTCTATTTCAAATCTCTATTCAAATTTCATATTTCAATTTTTCCTTGAAATACTATATTTCAAATTCTATTTGCATTCTTCTTTGAAATTCTATTTTGAAATTCTATCTTCAAATCTCTATTTGAATTTCTTTATTCGAATTCCTTTGAATTCAAATTTTATTTTAATTCCTTGAATTCAAATTCTACTTTTCCAATCTAATTCCGTCTATTCAAATTTTATTTGAACTTCTATTTGAATTTCCAATATTCAATCTCCTTTTAAAATTCAAATATTTAAACTCCTTTTAAAATTCAAATGTTATACTCAAATTTTAATTGAATTATATATTTAAAAATTCCATTCCAAATCCTATTTGAAATTTCTTTTGTATTTCAAATATTTCAACTCCTTTCTAATATTTAAATTCTATTTAAAAATTCTATTTCAAGTTCTATTTTGAAATTTCATTTCAAAATCCTATTTCACACTTGTATTTTCTATTTCTGAATTATCAAATGATAATTCTTTTCACTTCATTTATAACTTCGTTATAAAGAACTATTTATAAACTTCGTTTATAAAGAAACTACTTGTTTTGTTTTTTTCAAAAACAAGTTCATGTTTTAATTTCTATTTAAAATTCAAATTCTATTTAAAATAGAATTTTCCTTTTTAAATCTCAAATATCCTTTCACGCTATTTTTAAATATCGTTACTTAAGCCCAGTGATAAAACACACAAAGCAACCAATTGTTTATTTTTCTAACACATCATATATAACAATATATATATGCAAACAAATAAACAAACAGATAATATATTTTTGAGGAATCCAGTTGGATTCCTCCAACCTGTTTTCCTGCATCCACAGATGTTAGCACATAAATAATACCCATTCTGCTTCGTGGCAGAATATCGCGGTATAGAAGGTCATCCACTAATCATAGCGTGGGGCGTATAGGGTAATCATCCGCTATGAAACTGCGGGCATCCGCTAATGAGACTGCAGGAATCCAACCAATCAATCAACCCAATATATATATATATATAGCCTAAATAACTAATATATATAAACAACCAGAAAATATGCACACAAGCAACAGACAATTATTTTTAATGGAATAAAAATAATTCTAAAGGTGAGTGAGATTTACTCACCATGACTTTTCCTTTGCCGAATACCCAATTTAATCCCATATCTGCGTCCATGAATTTGACTCGGCTTCTCTTAATAAATTTATCAAGCTCCTATGAATATCCAATTCATAATTAACTATTCTTACCTTTTATCACTTAATTAATCAATAACAAACTAAATTTAGATTAGTCTAATTTAGTCAAAAGTCATTACTAGATTAATTATAAATGAATTTACCTTAATTTCTGTTTTAAAATTATAATCATGTACAAGAACTCATTTATATTTTCTCAGGTTTTATGTTTTTAAACTATTATTGAATTGAAAATAAAATAATAAATAAATACCTAATATTCTTGCAACCCTAGCGCATCTGCAGTTTCACCGAAGAGGACGAATTCGATCATCACTTCAACAGTCGCCATCAACTCGAGAACGGCCTCCCTCCTGGATCGCACTTCCTGGTAATCATCTCGCCTCCACTTGAATACCCATCTCATCGCGTCTCCCCTCAATCCTAGCTCCCCCCTCCCTCAGCATGAAACTGCAATCAACCGTACACTCAACAAAGCCGACACCCCACCAATCCCACTGTCGAACCCCTCGTACACCACATCGCGACCCCCTTCATTTTGCCGCCGAGCGTCAGGGAGATCCAGGGTTTACCGTGATATGATTTTGTGATTTCCGATTTGATTTTACTTTTTTTTTTTTTCTTTACAGAGGATCGATTTTTATTCCATTGACTGAGAGGAAGAAAAAGGGCATACGGTTCATTTTGGGTTTAACGAAGCGTAGGGTCAATATATAGAAGGGAAAAGGAGCAAGAAGTACATGGCCATTAAAATTCTGTCTGCTTGATCGTGAAATCTTGGAGACAAAGTTGTTTGCTCGAGAAGGAACTGTTTGCGTGATTTAACAAGTTAGGGTGGTGTGTTGAAGGAGTAGGTCGGCTGTTTTTATTTTGATTTTTGTTTTGTTTTAATTTTTATTACCGACTATATTCAAATTTATACCGGTCTTCTGAACTGTTTGATTCAGTTTTTATCTTTGATTCAAAATTTATTTCGTATTGCTATAAATTTATAAATAAAATTTATTTATATTATCAACAAAATATTTAAAACCATATTAAATATTAAAAATTTATTGTTCAAAAATCTGGGTCGTTACACATTCTATCTTCTTCTTTTTCCCTATGCCTATACTCAAAATTAGGAAAGGACAAATAATTAAATTTTTATGGTGATAAAGAAGTCCTTAAGGTTTAACTAATTATTTTTATAAATACTTCTGAAGGTGGAGGTTCTACTAGATTTAAGAAAAAGGCTATATGGGAAGCTCTGATCATCGGATCTGTGAGTTTTTATGTAATTTTTAGATTAATTATATGCATAGGAAAGTTTAAACAGTAAGATAGTTTTAATTTGCAAGTTTTATATCTACAGTATTTATTTTTTTGTTAGTAACTGTAGTTTAATTACTCTCTATCCATATTTCTTTCCAATTGTTTATTGTTTATAAGTAATCCCCTTCTTTGTTATAGTTTATTTACAGTTATGCTTATGCCTATATTTTCTTTTATTTATTTTTGAGTCTAGGTCTTGCTAGTAGCCTAGACCATTTCCCTTTTTATTTTAACACTGATCATAGGCCTGAAAAGAGCCTAGTCCTTTACCCTTATTTTGCTTTAAATTAGAATAATGTTAGAATTAAATAAAAAAGGGATTTTCAGGCATATTGAAACTGATTAGGTATTATAATCAGATTGGACTATAAGTGGTGATAAACCTTAATATGTAATTGGAGAACATGAAAACATACGAACTGAAATAGATTGAACTCAATTGAATATTACATAACGTGGGAATGGGTTGTATAAGAAGATAACGTTAATTAGGAATGTTAATACAACATAGGGATATAACATGAGGTTATATTGGGCTTATTAATAAACTTAAATTGTGTTAAGTTAAAATTGATAAAATTAATAAGCTAAGATAGAGGGAGTCCATTTCGGCAACGTGGCGCTGATTGGGGAAGATAAGTAACTCGTAGATTAGGTCCATTCTGCCAACGGATGATTGTGGAAGAAAGAGGCCTAATAACTTAATGAAATCCTAGTTTAGGTCTGTTCCGGCAACATGAGGCCAATTGGAGAAGATAAGAGGCCTAATAAAATAATCAATGAGGACCCAATCTAGGGGTGACTTGTGTCAATTGCATTTTTGGTTGGAAATGTGTATCAGTCAGTATCCTTTTTATCATGGAGGTCTCACATTAGGTAGAGGCTAGGGCATGCTTTACTATACTAGATAGTAAGAGATTCAAACGAGGTAGGTACGGACGTGTTCCGGCAAAACAATGAGCATGCATCAAGCCGATTGTAGAAGATAAGTCGTTGTAATGCCTACGATTAACGTCTATGTCCTTTTAGTTGATGGGTTCGGGATTGATAACCGCGAAGTCCATAGCTGGCATAAGTTATCACATTATGGGTATAGGAGCTGATCGACGGGTAGAAATTAGGTAAAGCATAATCGTGGTATCCCGGTAGTAGGTGCAGAAATCTCGAATATGAATGAGAAGTCAATCTTTGTTCATGTTTATTTTTCCTTCTATTTCATTAATGCTTTTGTGTCTATTTCTCTTAGAACCGTTCATCTGTCTAAATACTTCGTTAACTTATGCTCATGCTAGAAATTACTAGAACTCACCAGACGTATGTATGACCTAGTTTGTTTTCTCCTTCTCTATTCTTTCCCCTCCCCCCTCCCCCCTCCCCTCCCTCACCACTCCCCCCCCCCCCCCGCCGATTTATAAGGTGGAGGGTCTCAGCAGTGATTCTTGATTATTCGGTTCAGCTTGGATTCAGACTCTTTCCATATTCATGTATTGGTTTACTTCTTGTTTTTCGATCGTTGTATTGGCATTTAAGAGGGATGTTTTTTTATGGTTTTACTTATGCACTCTGATATTATGGTTTTGCAAGAGATAGTTTTATGTTGATGACTATCTAGTATTTATAAAATGTAATAAAACTATGATTTGACTTGCTTATTTAAATAATACTTTAAAGTTTTCGATGTGTTTTACATTTCTGTCTTGTGAATTTTAGTCTTTGTGTTGTTACTTTATACCTAAGTGCTTCACAAACCTTAATGCATCTACATATTGGAGACATTAAGGGGGTGTGGGGTGTTTCATTTAGTATCAGAGCCTTGGGTTACAAGATCAGAGAAAGATTTTTAGAAAAGTGTTTTCAACAGCAAAGAATTTTCAAATAATACTTATTTTTGAAAAAAAAAACATATCCCCTCAAGTCAACTACAATATTTCCTTGGTCACTTTTTGAATCTTTGTCCCTTTTCTTTTCAACATGTCTTGGCTCCCAATTTTCCAGAGGGTGTTCTGTGACGGCCCGCCCGCACCAACCGGCATTTCTCCGTAGGTGCGCTGTACACATGCCCAGCTAGCACGGGACCGATCGTCAGGAGAAAGGAAAGAAGAGAACGAACTAATCAAGAACCTGTAGAATGTCTCATAGCGCATGGAGCAAAATATAATAATAATATACTTGACATAAAACAGGTGAGACAGTGCATAAGCTGATAACTAAAACCAACATCAACATCAGAGCAGCGGAAATCCAAGTACAGCTTATTACAACTTCCCAAAATTTACTGTCTCTAAAACAAAAGAAAACTAAAGTAGAAGATGCACTACTAATGCCCAAGCAGTGATCTTCAACAACACAGGGAGAATACTATATATATCATACGTGGAAGCCTCCTGCTCGTCTCCGGATCATCTACCCGTGCATCACCAGCTAACCTGTCTCTAGTCTGCTCGTGTGAGCACCCAGAGTAATAAGAAGAGACATAAAACTCTGGGTCAGACAAAAAGTCTGGTATGAGCGATAAGCATCTAAACAGAACAATAACAGGTATACTAAACCATACCTGAACCTGGACCTGCAACCAAAGAGTTAGCACTACATACCGTACAATACTCTAAGGTGCCATAACAAATAGTGTAAAGAATACGGGGGTGGGGTGTGTATGTCACAATGGTGGCAAACAAATTAAGCATAACAACCATCATCACATCTCTCACTCAGTGCGTAAAGCATACGATGTCCACCACTGTCAATCACTAGACCCATCGAAGTAGTGACGGAGTTCAACTTGTACAACAACTACTACTACCAAGCTTATCCCATGGAGTCATAGCCAAATCTTTACAAATGACCCCACTTCATTGGTCTATAGCCCCTTTAGTCGTACCTAGGCCACTTGGGCCCTGAATCCGTTCACGTACTCCCTACACATAGTGATTCAAAGCTACAGACATCGACAACCCCTTTGCACACGTCCCGCAGCAAAGCCCAATCATGAAGCTCACTCATTGGTTCCCAACTGGATCCTGAGTCAAAGCTCCTCGTTTGGACTTACTTTGCATCTCGGGTTCTGGTCATCGCCTTCTTCTCCGGACCGGTCTTCATTTCTTCGCTTTACTTTACTTCAGGTCGTGGTCATCAGCTCCTCGGTTCGGATCGGAATACTCCTCCCTAAGCAATCGGATCGGTTCGGATCGGGTCAACCTTCCTCTCTGCTTCGGGTCGGATCAGGGTGATCTTCCTCCAGCGGTTCGGATCGGATTCCACACCTCCTGGCTTCATGGAAAACTCCTATGGTTCGGTCCTTCTCCCCAAGCAATCGGATCGGGTCGGGTCTCTCAAGCTTCTCCATCGGGTCGGCTCGGAATTCTAGCTCCATAGCACCAGGTCGGTTCAGTTCGGATATGCTCCTTCCGTTCAGCTCGTGAGGCTACATGAATCCAGAACATCGGTTCGTGGGGAGGTCTACTGGTCGGTTCGGTTCGGGCTCCTCTGTAACACCCCACGTCCATTAATGTCACTCACAAAGGGAATGCATTAACTTCCATGGAGGTTTTAAGTGAATATAGAACAGTAAAATTACAACAAGACAGATACAAAATAGTACTTGGAAATTCAAAAACTTTATTTCATTGTAGCAGAAGTCAAAACATGTTTGATTACATCATAACACCATATTCAATGTCAAGTACAATATCTATCTTGATAACACAAGTACATAATCCCATTACATGAATAGCCATTAAAAAGAAAGATAACAAGCTGGACTTTACTTCAGCAGTCCAAGCTTTCCAGAAGATAAGCGATCCAACTAGACTCCACTAGAACTTGGCCCAACCTGCGGACCTGAAGGGAGAAAAAGGATGGAAAAGAGGGGGTCAGACATAAAGTCTGGTGAATATGATAATTCTACAATACTATTACCAAAATAAATGGACTAAGGCATAAGCTGGAAAACAAGAAAATGTCTATGAAGAGCAGATTAAGGACATAGACAATCGCTAAAGGCAACGTTATAGGCGCTCCTAAATACTAAAGGATAAACACTATACTGCACCACACCAGTCACCCTAAAGATTCATCCCACTTAGCTTCACTTAGAAACTTTCCCAATGGCTTTACGTACCCCTAGCTGACTACATAGGTGCCGCCTGCCCCTATCTCCACTAGGTGTACCCTACTTCCCATTATTCGATCGGCTCCCTAACTCGTAGATACCCGTGCTGGCCCCGCAGTGGGGTGTATCACTCCCCTAAAGTGGCAACCTGATACAACGGACATGCACGGCTTATACCTACACGATGCAACAACGTCTTACCTACCAGCCAGGGTCCACACACGCATATGAAACCCGTTGGACTTGCGTTGCCACCGCTCCCTGTTTTGGCCTCTAATAGTCAAACCCAGTATGCGTGTCCCGTCCTCGACTTGGGTCGAGCCCACAAAGATACGTTTTGGGATACTGGTTGAAATGGGCCCCCACTATTTACCACAAGCATTCCACCTAAGCTTGTCCCCATTAGTCCATCCCACTTAACCCACTTAGTCTTGTTCATTTACATGTGTGTTTGGTTAAGTCTAATCGTATTTCAAATGTCTCTAAAGGCAACCACCAGATTCCTCATGCCACCCAAGGCACCTACTTAACCCCCATGTCCCACCTTACATGATTATCTGGTTAAGTATTTCTTAGTTCATTAAGGCCATAACCTCATAAAGACCTCTCACATTAGACTGGCATTTATGGCAGCTGGATTTGTCGGGCGGGTCCGGGCAGTCTTACACCATAAAAGAGTCTAACCTCGTGTCTTTACAACTGTTATGCTTTAGTTTGGGCCTAGGACCTCTCACATTGGGCCGACATTTGTGACTACTGGATTTGCCGGGCGGGTCCGGGCAGGTTTACATCACAAACGAGTCCAACCTCGTGTCCTAAGCATTGATTATTAATAATAATCCACTTTCCCCCAATTTTAATAATTCCCTACTTGAATTATTAACTATTTCCAATTTTTAACAATGTCCATAATTGACTCAATTATGGACATCCATTCATGGTATGCAAAATCTTACAAAATTGCACCCAATTTATTAATTCCTAATATTACCCCTACCCCACGTTTGAACGTTTATTCGCAAAATATATGTTAGACTCGAATAGCCTAACTCATAGCATAAAGGAGATTATCATAATAACAACATGTATATGTGACCATATGAATCATAATAAGGGGTGAAACTTGCATATGTCCAACTTGCATAGATTATACACGTCATGGACCTAAAGGTGTCAACTTGTTCAAAATTCACCTAATATAATCTCAATAAATTTTCATAAACTTACATATGAACATGTGTGAATCAACATCATCTAATTTTTTAACAACATGGTTTTATATGGGTACACCTAACTCAATAGGCAAATTCCCATAATCAAGTTTTATTTAATTATAGTTTCAAGTTTATGGGTACACCTAACCTAATAGGCAAATTCCCATAAACAAGATCCATTTAAATTAAGAAAAAAAACATAACTTTAAGCATGATCCAACAGCATGATTTTTCAACATAATATAGCATGATTTATAACATGGCATAGTATGATAGTATAACATAGCTTGACATGATTCTCAACATAGCACGACATAGCATAAGAGAATTTACAACATAGCATGACATAGCATATATAATTTACATCATACGACAACATAATAACATAATAAGAGATCCACAATATATAGAATTTACAATTACAAATCACATCACTTTCTTGTGATCCATTCATAACCGAGTCAAATTAGTTTGTAATAGTCTTGTGAGAATCATCATACTCACCAACAAAAGAAAAGAATTAGAGAAAGAGAGATCTTTTGATTTGATTTGTGTAGATTTAGTTGTAGATGATTAGGCTTCCTCTTCTTAGTTTGTGACGGCTACGCTGAACTCCATGGCAGCAGCATGACGGTAGCTTCTCTAATTTTACAAGTGATTTAGGTTTAGGGTCTACCCACTTATTTATAGATTTTAGAATGCATTTAGGCCATTAGATTTAACCTAGAAATAACCGCAGCCGTTCAGACAAGATGGGGTTTATCTTGTTGACTCAGCAATGAGTCAGAAGTGACTCAGCAAACACTCAGCAATATATATATATATATATATATATATATATATATATATTCTACAATGTACACATTAGATACATCCCCCCCCCCTTTTACACACTTATTATTGTTTTTATATACATATTAGATACATCCCCTCTCTTACACACTTATTAATATTTTTATATTCATATTAGATACATCCCCTCTCTTACACACTTATTAATATTATTATATTCATATTAGATACATCCCCTCTCTTACACACTTTTATATTCATATTAGATACATCCCCCCTCTTACACACTTTTATATTCATATTAGATACATCCCCTCTCTTACACACTTTTATATTTTAGCAACTTTAGTGTTAATAGAAAATTCGGGGTGTTACATTCTCCCCTCCTTTTAGGATTTCGTCCCCGAAATCTTCAAGTCTGGAAGAATGTATATCCTACCATCCAAACGTCCATCTACTCATCCATCATACACAGGCATCCATTGTCCTTACAGACTTCTAATGCTTTCATGTTTAAATGCACAGTGTGTGTATATGTCCGTATCTAATGCAAAATCAGGCGGTCCACTGATTCAGTTGACCTCCTTAATGCAACTATGATCGTGCCATGCATCCATTATGTATGCAAAAGATTCTTAATGCTACATAATACTTCTATATGCGTGCACAACCATCATCTGAATGCAGCATCCACATGATAATACAACCATCGTTCATCCATTTTACTAAATACATCCATATATATGCAATATGCAATATGTAGTGACTGAGCCGATCTAGTGCCTAAAGTGTGTGTATATATGCATCCACGAGCAACCACTAGCAAACACTTGCATCCATTTTGCATCCATCATACATAACATGTCTCAAACACATGTTTCAACCATAGGATTATCCTAACTAAAGGTCAAAGATACTAATGAGAGGACATACTAAAGATAAGATAAGATAAGCTAAGCGATAAAGGAGAAATTAAAAGACATACCCTCAAAAAGAAAAGGGTACAACGAACGCATCTTCTCTTCTGTCTCCCAAGTTGCGTTGCTCTCATCATCTCCCCATTGCACTTTAACCAGTCTGACCTCTCGATTCCTCAACTTTTTGATCTCCGACCCAAGAATGCATGTAGGAGCTCGTCTAATTGTTGCATCACGCTCTATTTCCACCTCTTTAAGCAAGCTCGGCTCTACCACCTCCGCGGTCTTGTGCAAACACTTCCTCAAATGTGATACATGGAATACGTCGTGTACTCCACTAAGTTTCTCAGGCAACTCCACCCTATATGCCATCTTCCCAATCCTGTTTTTTACAGGAAACGGCCCTACAAACCTTGGTGCTAATTTCCCCACGGACCCAAAGCGAACAACATTCTGTAACGGAGATACTTTGATAAAAACCATGTCCCCAATGTCAAACTCAAGATCTGTCCTCCTCTTATCAGCATACGATTTTTGCCTATCTTGTGCTACTTTCATCCTCCTTCGAATCAACTCAATCTTCTCCGAGGTTTCCCTAACCATATCGGGCCCAAGTAGGATTTTATCGGTAGATTCCCACCAACATGTAGGCGAACGGCAAGGCCTTCCATAAAGAGCTTCGAAAGGTGCCATGCCAATACTAGACTGAAAGTTATTGTTATATGCAAATTCTACTAACGGAAGGTGCTCTTCCCATGTACCCCCAAAGTCTAGGATACAAAGCCTTAAAAGATCCTCTAGAATGCGATTCACCCTCTCGGTCTGGCCGTCTGTCTGAGGATGATATGCGGTGCTCAAACATAGCTGAGTCCCTACCGCCTCTTGTAAACTCTTCCAAAATTCGCTAGTAAAGATGGGGTCACGGTCGCTTACTATACTAGAAGGAATACCGTGCAAACAAACTATCTCCTTAATGTATACAGAAGCCAACCACGGAGCAGTCCTCTTACTTTTCACGGGAATAAAATGGGCGCTTTTAGTAAGTCTATCTACTATAACCCAAATCCCCGTGTTACCCTTCCTTGATCTTGGTAATCCATCCACAAAATCCATTGAGATGCTTTCCCATTTCCATAGTGGAACTTCTAATGGGTGAAGCAACCCACCGGGTTTCTTTTGTTCGGCTTTAACTCGTTGGCACACCAAGCATCTAGCGACGTACTCGGCCACATCCTTTTTCATACCGGCCCAAAAGAAAACCCGCTTCATATCTTTGTACATCTTATCCCCGCCGGGATGAATGGTCATTTTTGAGCGATGAGCATCATCAAGAATGGCCTTCCTTAAGTCTTCGTCTTGTGGTACACAAAGTCTATTATCCCTTCGTAACCAACCCTTATCGTCTAGGGTATACCTACGAAGATGGCTTGACGACTCCCCCCCCCCCTTTGAGCTTTTCTACTATCTCAACCAACCGTGGGTCGTCTCGCTGTGCCTCACCAACCCGTCCTAGAAGTGTAGGTCTAACCTCCAAGGATGCTAACAGACCGGGTACTAAGTCAACGGAGGGTCTAAAGTCAAACATAGAGATGAATTCTAAGCTTTGTCGTTCAACAAACAACGGACTCAAGGACAACCTTTTCCTACTTAAGGCCTCTGCCACCACGTTACCCTTGCCCGGGGTATATGCTATTTCAAAATCGTAGGAGGCTAAGAATTCCATCCACCGTTGCTGCCTTAAATTCAAATCCTTCTGAGAGAATAAGTATTTTAATGATTTGTGGTCAATGAACAGTTCGAATTTCTCACCAAGAAGATAGTGACGCCAAGACTTAAGCACGAAAACAATTGCGGCTAGCTCTAAGTCATGCGTGGGGTAATTCTTTTCATGAACCCTCAACTGCCTTCCACCATAGGCTATTACTCTTCCCTCTTGCATGAGGACCGCGCCAAGTCCCGTCCCACAAGCATCAGTATAGATGGTAAACGGTTTATTCCCATCTGTCAGCACTAAGACTGGGGTTGAAGTTAAGGCTCTCTTTAAACGTTGGAACGCATCATCGCAATCTTTGTCCCACGTAAAAACCAGGTTCTTCTTCGTTAACCGTGTTAATGGAGCTGATATTTTTGCGAAGTCTTTGATAAACTTCCTATAATAGCCAGCCAACCCCAAGAAACTTCTTACTTCGGTTGCATTTTTAGGGACCTTCCAATCTTGGATGGCCACCACCTATGCGGGATCCACTGCTATCCCTTCTTTGGAAACCACGTGCCCTAAGAACCGTACTTCCTTCCTCCATAAGTGACACTTAGAAAATTTTGCCTTAAGGTTATGCGCTCGAAGGGTTTCCAACACTTTCCTAAGATGTAGGGAGTGCTCTTCTTTATTCTTAGAAAAGACTAAGATGTCATCCACAAAGACTACCACGAATTTGTTAAGGTATTCCCTAAACACCCTACTCATCAAATCAACAAAATATGCAGGGGCGTTTGTCAAACCAAAGGGCATCACTAGCCATTCATAGAATCCGTCAGGAGTCCTAAAAGCAGTCTTATCTATACTATCCTCAGCCACTCTCAGTTGATGAAAGCCAGTGGCTAAGTCCAACTGCGAAAACACTGAGGCGCCAACTAACTGATCAAAGAGATCGTCAATCCTCGGCAGTGGGTGTCGGTTCTTTTTAGTAAGCTTGTTTAGTTCTCTATAGTCCATACAAAGTCTAAGAGACCCATCCGCCTTTGTGGCAAAAACTACTGGAGCACCCCACTCCGATATACTACGTCTTATGAACCCCTTCTCAAGCAACTCCTTTACTTGCTTATTCAGTTCCCTCCTTTCACGAGGAGCCATGTGGCGCACTGGCAAAGATACGGGTTTAGCATTATCCACAAGATAAATTTGAAAGTCTATCTCCCGCTTTGGAGGTAAGCCCTTCACCTCCTCAAACACATCCGGATATTCCCGGACCACTTCTACCGATCGCAGGTTCTCTACAGACGCGTCAAGCGATTCAAGATAACTTAGCATAACGGAATTTATGGGATTACAAAAGATGTCGAGAGCATTACCAAGGCGAGTCACAAGCCTAACTACTCTCCTTTCACAATCAAGAATGGCCCTATTTCTAGACAACCAATCCATTCCTAAAATTAGCCCATAGCCCGTGAAGCCCAATACATAAGCATCACATCTAAATTCAACGCTAAGTATAGAGATTTTCAAATCCAAACATATCATGGTCAAATGAGCCGAACCCCCAATTGGATTTGAAACGACCAAGGGATCCTCTACTAAACTGGTGTTCAAGTGCAGTGATTCAACTAATGATGCAGAGATAAACGAATGAGATGCGCCAGAATCGAATAAGGTACGGACAGGATGATCAAACAGAAAAACTAAGCTTTCAACAGAAATTGTTCTACCTCTTTCTTGCAGCGGTGGGGCCGCAATAGCCTGAACTTGCCCCCTTGCCTGCCCTGGTGCCATAAGAGCCTGCACCTGTCCTCCCGAGGTAGACCCTGCCCTCTGCCCCTTCTTTGGACAGTCCTTCACTAAATGTCCCGCATCTCCACAATGAAAACAACCAGTCTTCTTTTTCTTTCTACAATCTTTGCTGAGATGGCCAGGCGTCCCACAATTGAAGCATTTCTTCTTCCCTTTGCCATTATTGTTTTTACCACCCTTCTTATTTTGCTGTTGGGGTTTCTTCTGATCCCCTTTCTTTTCAACTGCCTTATCCTCATGCATAAGTGCCATTTCTACTAGCTTTTCAAAGGTGGCTCCCATAGGGATGTGGGTCATAGCCAACCCTTGCAACGGTTCATTCAAGCCTCTAACGAACCTCAAAGCTTTCTTCTCTGGCGTGTTCACCAACTCCAAGCCAAACCTTGCTAACTGATTAAATTTATTGACATATTCCTTTACTGATGAGCTCCCTTGCTTTAGTGCCAGGAATTTTTCCATATTTAAGTTCTCCTCTGCCCTTGAAAGAAACATTGCCTCAAACCTTCGTCTGAAATCCGCCCATGAATCAACTGGACGTTCCCCGTTAGTGACCTCCCACCAAAACGAGGCCTCTCCCTTCATTAACCAAGCAGCTAAACGGACTTTCCTCCCATCTTCCACTTCAAAGATATCCAACAATTCCTCAATCTCCTTAAGCCAATCTCTGGCCTCCACAAACGTCTCAGTCCCTTGAAAAGTTTTTCCTCCCATAGCCTTGAATTCCTTGCACGTCTTTGCAAAAGTGTCAACACGAGGAGGAGGAGGAGGAGGAATGGGTGCAACTAGGGGTGGAGGAGTATCCGCTGGGCCTGCAGTGGTGGCTCTAGCCTCCAAGTATCTCCTAAACCACCCTGGAATCGTCACACCTTCTGGGAGATTAAGATCTTCAGCCATGCTGAAACGAAAAAGGAAAGATTCAAAATGGAGAATTCGAAAGATAAAGATAAGGATGTGACTATTTGGGATTATGTTTTTCATAAAAACTCTCTTTAAATAACATGTTTTTTTTTTTTTTTTGAAAGCACTTCTTCCAAAAATACTTTAGAAAAAAAAAATTCTAAAAAAAAATTTTATCTGTTCTGGTAACCTTATGCTCTGATACCACGTGTAACACCCCACGTCCATTAATGTCACTCACAAAGGGAATGCATTAACTTCCATGGAGGTTTTAAGTGAATATAGAACAGTAAAATTACAACAAGACAGATATAAAATAGTACTTGGAAATTCAAAAACTTTATTTCATTGTAGCAGAAGTCAAAACATGTTTGATTACATCATAACACCATATTCAATGTCAAGTACAATATCTATCTTGATAACACAAGTACATAATCCCATTACATGAATAGCCATTAAAAAGAAAGATAACAAGCTGGACTTTACTTCAGCAGTCCAAGCTTTCCAGAAGATAAGCGATCCAACTAGACTCCACTAGAACTTGGCCCAACCTGCGGACCTGAAGGGAGAAAAAGGATGGAAAAGAGGGGGTCAGACATAAAGTCTGGTGAATATGATAATTCTACAATACTATTACCAAAATAACTGGACTAAGGCATAAGCTGGAAAACAAGAAAATGTCTATGAAGAGCAGATTAAGGACATAGACAATCGCTAAAGGCAACGTTATAGGCGCTCCTAAATACTAAAGGATAAACACTATACTGCACCACACCAGTCACCCTAAAGATTCATCCCACTTAGCTTCACTTAGAAACTTTCCCAATGGCTTTACGTACCCCTAGCTGACTACATAGGTGCCACCTGCCCCTATCTCCACTAGGTGTACCCTACTTCCCATTATTCGATCGGCTCCCTAACTCGTAGATACCCGTGCTGGCCCCACAGTGGGGTGTATCACTCCCCTAAAGTGGCAACCTGATACAACGGACATGCACGGCTTATACCTACACGATGCAACAACGTCTTACCTACCAGCCCGGGTCCACACACGCATATGAAACCCGTTGGACTTGCGTTGCCACCGCTCCCTGTTTTGGCCTCTTATAGTCAAACCCAGTATGCGTGTCCCGTCCTCGACGTGGGTCGAGCCCACAAAGATACGTTTTGGGATACTGGTTGAAATGGGCCCCCACTATTTACCACAAGCATTCCACCTAAGCTTGTCCCCATTAGTCCATCCCACTTAACCCACTTAGTCATGTTCATTTACATGTGTGTTTGGTTAAGTCTAATCGTATTTCAAATGTCTCTAAAGGCAACCACCAGATTCCTCATGCCACCCAAGGCACCTACTTAACCCCCATGTCCCACCTTACATGATTATCTGGTTAAGTATTTCTTAGTTCATTAAGGCCATAACCTCATAAAGACCTCTCACATTAGACTGGCATTTATGGCAGCTGGATTTGCCGGGCGGGTCCGGGCAGTCTTACACCATAAAAGAGTCTAACCTCGTGTCTTTACAACTGTTATGCTTTAGTTTGGGCCTAGGACCTCTCACATTGGGCCGACATTTGTGACTACTGGATTTGTCGGGCGGGTCCGGGCAGGTTTACATCACAAACGGGTCCAACCTCGTGTCCTAAGCATTGATTATTAATAATAATCCACTTTCCCCCAATTTTAATAATTCCCTACTTGAATTATTAATTATTTCCAATTTTTGACAATGTCCATAATTGACTCAATTATGGACATCCATTCATGGTATGCAAAATCTTACAAAATTGCACCCAATTTATTAATTCCTAATATTACCCCTACCCCACGTTTGAACGTTTATTCGCAAAATATATGTTAGACTCGAATAGCCTAACTCATAGCATAAAAGAGATTATCATAATAACAACATGTATATGTGACCATATGAATCATAATAAGGGGTGAAACTTGCATATGTCCAACTTGCATAGATTATACATGTCATGGACCTAAAGGTGTCAACTTGTTCAAAATTCACCTAATATAATCTCAATAAATTTTCATAAATTTACATATGAACATGTGTGAATCAACATCATCTAATTTTTTAACAACATGGTTTTATATGGGTACACCTAACTCAATAGGCAAATTCCCATAATCAAGTTTTATTTAATTATAGTTTCAAGTTTATGGGTACACCTAACCTAATAGGCAAATTCCCATAAACAAGATCCATTTAAATTAAGAAAAAAAAACATAACTTTAAGCATGATCCAACAGCATGATTTTTCAACATAATATAGCATGATTTATAACATGGCATAGTATGATAGTATAACATAGCTTGACATGATTCTCAACATAGCACGACATAGCATAAGAGAATTTACAACATAGCATGACATAGCATATATAATTTACATCATACGACAACATAATAACATAATAAGAGATCCACAATATATAGAATTTACAATTACAAATCACATCACTTTCTTGTGATCCATTCATAACTGAGTCAAATTAGTTTGTAATAGTCTTGTGAGAATCATCATACTCACCAACAAAAGAAAAGAATTAGAGAAAGAGAGATCTTTTGATTTGATTTGTGTAGATTTAGTTGTAGATGATTAGGCTTCCTCTTCTTAGTTTGTGACGGCTACGCTGAACTCCATGGCAGCAGCATGACGGTAGCTTCTCTAATTTTACAAGTGATTTAGGTTTAGGGTCTACCCACTTATTTATAGATTTTAGAATGCATTTAGGCCATTAGATTTAACCTAGAAATAACCGCAGCCGTTCAGACAAGATGGGGTTTATCTTGTTGACTCAGCAATGAGTCAGAAGTGACTCAGCAAACACTCAGCAATATATATATATATATATATATATATATATATATATATATATATATATATTCTACAATGTACACATTAGATACATCCCCCCCCCCCTTTTACACACTTATTATTGTTTTTATATACATATTAGATACATCCCCTCTCTTACACACTTATTAATATTTTTATATTCATATTAGATACATCCCCTCTCTTACACACTTATTAATATTATTATATTCATATTAGATACATCCCCTCTCTTACACACTTTTATATTCATATTAGATACATCCCCCCTCTTACACACTTTTATATTCATATTAGATACATCCCCTCTCTTACACACTATTATATTTTAGCAACTTTAGTGGTAATAGAAAATTCGGGGTGTTACATCCTCCCTCCGATCCGGTCCGGATCGGCCAAATTCCTACAACTCATTCCAGCGACTGTTTATGCCATTCGACGGCGTTTTCGACCAATCTAACACTTCTAGACAATCACAAATCATGTCATACATTCATAGCAACATGTAACATCAACCACAAGCATCAAAACAATAACTATAGCATGTAAAATGGATCAAACGTACCCAAAATCCCATATTTCCCTTAAGCATGTTTAAGAAAAACTAATCATGGGGTTAACAAAACTTAACCAAACCAATCCAAATTTCTAACAGAGGCATAAAATATTATTTTCGAATTTATAGATATTTTTTCAGAATTTATTAGTGTATAAATTCGCTAATATTCACTAATTACCCTTAATTAACCGTAATTAGTGCAAAACTTATGCAAATCACTCACCTTGGCCACAAATAAAATTCTCAGAACTGAAACCTCGCTGATTTGGATGAATATTGATGTCTAACAGCAGCTCTAACCTTGCTTTCGTGTTTTCTCTCCTTAATTTGATATAGATTAAGCCAAAACTTGATTAGAAAGTGATTTGGGGATGTTTCTAGATGTTGGCGGCCATTGTTAGGGTTCAAGAATGAAAGTGGCGGCTGGAAACTGAGGATAAGATCGCTCTCTAACTGATTTCAGCCTCCTCATAACTCTAATCCCGAAATCCCCCATTGGGCCTAGCTGTTAATTACCCGGTTAAGCCCAATTAAGCTGTTTTTCACTATCTGAAACTTGTTTTAGCCATATCTCCCAAACGGTGAGTCCGTTTGGCTAATGTGACCACTCTACGGAATTATAAACCATCATTCGGAGCCAATGAAAGTGGTTTCAGGTCAAAATTCCTTTCCAGTCAAAAGTTATGGCCAAAACAGTACCAAATGGGGGTAAAATGGTCATCTAAAAATCGGGAAAAATCATGAACATAGGAAATGACCCCAATAGTCGTCTCCCAAAGTTACATGACCATACGACTTCGTATGTGAAAGAAATAAATACTCTACGATCATATGATGCGTAGAATGCGGGTCGTTACACTCTCTCCCCCTTAAGAAATTTCGCCCCTGAAATTCCCTAACCAAAACACACAAAGGGTCCCGCATGCCTATCAACCATAAAACAACAATCAAACATGCAAAACAAGCAAAACAAGTCTATCCTAGCATGCGGAATAACTAAATCACAAGGTAAATCTTACCAGGCAAAGAGTTCTGGATACGTCTTCCTAATGCTCTCCTCTGTCTCCCAAGTGCAATCATTCTCGTCCTCGCCCCACTGAACCTTGACTAGCCTTACCGCCTTCCTTCGAAGTTGCTTCGTATCGTGCTCGACAATGCGGATCGGCTTGCGGTTCCCAACCGCCTCGGGTTCTACATCGAAATCCTCTAACTGATCAGGTGAAATAGTCATATCTGGGTCGTGAACGAACTTCCTTAGTTGGGAAACATGAAATACATTGTGAACTCCCGCCATCTTCTCTGGTAAGTCAACTCTATATGCCAAATTCCCGACTAGTTCAAGAACAGGGAATGGGCCAACAAATCTTGGTGCCAATTTGCCTCTCCTGCCAAATCGTATCACGCTCTTCAACGGAGAAATCTTGACAAACACCAAGTCACCAATGGAGAATTTTAAGTCTCTTCTCCTCTTATCAGCATAACTCTTCTGCCTATCTTGGGCAGCCTTCATTCGTTGTTGAATGATCTTAATCTTATCTGAGGTTTCCCTCACCACATCTGGTCCAAGCATGAACTTCTCGCCAGTCTCTATCCAACATGATGGTGAGTTGCACGGTCTTCCGTACAAAGCTTCATATAGAGCCATACGGATACTGGATTGGTAGCTATTATTATATGCAAACTCTACTAGATGCAAATGGTCATCCTATGATCCACCAAAATCCAATATACATGCTCTCGAGAGATCTTCCAAAATACGATTCACCCTCTCCGCCTGACCGTCAGTCTGAGGATGATATGCGGTACTGAGATGTAATTCTGACCCTAGAACCTCTTGTAAGCTCTTCCAAAACCTACTAGTGAACAACGGGTCTCGATCACTCACAATACTTTTAGGTACTCCATGAAATCTCACTACCCACTTCATATACAATTCCGCTAACTTAGCTGCCGTTCTGGTCGATTTGACTAGTATAAATCTTGCACTCTTAGTCAATCGATCCACAATTACCCAAATGCTATCATGTCCCGATCTAGTCCTTGATAAACCATCGATGAAATCCATCGAGACTTGCTCCCATTTCCATTCGGGAATTTCTAATGGTTGCAACAACCCACTAGGCTTCTTTTGCTCGGCTTTAACTAGCTGGCAATTCATGCATTTGGATATAAACTTCCCAACGTCTCTTTTAATCCTTTCCCAGTAGTAAGTCTGTCTCATGTCTCGATACATCTTATTACCACCGGGATGTATAGTCAGTTTTGAGTGATGACACTCTCTAAGCACTTCATCTCTCAATCCATTGACATTGGGTACAACTAGTCTTCCATCCTTTCTAAGCCATCCATCTCGATCAAGCCCGTATTTGTTCATCTCCTCATCGATACCCATCTCTAACTTGGAGATGATTTCCAATAGGTTAGGATCGTCCCTCTGACTAGAGCCGATCCGCTCAATCAAAATGGGTCTGATCGTCAAACTTGCTAACATTTCTGGATCCAATTCGCACTTTGGTCTGAAATCATACCCAGCGATGTATTCCAGTTGCTTCCATTCTAGAAACATAGCCCCTAAACTGGAATGTCTCCTACTCAATGCATCAGCCACCGCATTGCCCTTTCCCGGTGTATATGCGATGTCGAAATCATAGGAAGCTAAGAATTCTAACCACCTTTGCTGCCGGAGGTTTAGATCCTTCTATGAGAAAAGATACTTCAACGACTTATGATCTGTAAACAACTCAAATCTTTCTCCCAAGAGATAGTGTCTCCACATCTTCAACGCGAACACGATCGCTGCCAATTCCAAATCATGGGTAGGGTATCTTCTCTCGTGCGGTTTCAATTGCCGACTTGCATAAGCTACAACCCTACCTCCTTGCATCAATACAGCATCTAGTCCGGTACCACAGGCATCCGTATATACCGTCATCTCTTCATTCCCCTTAGGAATGATTAACACTGGTGCACACGTCAACTTGTCCTTTAGACTCTTGAATGCATTCTCACACCTTTCATCCCAGACAAAAGCTTGATTCTTCTTGGTCAACTGGGTCAACGGTGCTGCTATCTTGGAGAAGTCTTGGATAAACTTACGATAATATCCAGCTAATCCCAAGAAACTTCTTATGTCTGTTGCATTCTTGGGCATAGACCAATCTTGTACCATAGCCACCTTCGCAGGATCCACGGCGATACCATTCTCTGAAACAACATGGCCCAAGAACCTCACTTCCCTCCTCCAGAAGTGACACTTAGAAAACTTTGCTTTCAATTGGTGTTTTCTCAACACCTCCATCACTATTCTTAAATGTTCCTTGTGTTCTTCCTCTGTCCTCGAGTAGACCAAAATATCATCAACAAACACAAGGACAAACTTATTCAACTGATCCCTGAATACCCTATTCATAAGATCCACAAAATATGCTGGGGCATTGGTCAGCCCAAATGGCATAACCAACCACTCATAAAATCCAGATGGCGTCCGAAATGCCGTTTTAGCTATACTCTCAGCTTCCACTCTAAGCTGATGAAAACCTGTCGCGAGATCCAACTGAGAAAATACTCTCGCGTAACTCAACTGATCGAAAAAATCATCTATCCGCGGTAGAGGATACTTGTTCTTCCTCGTCACTTTATTCAACTCGCGGTACTCTACACACAAACGAAGGGAACCATCCGCCTTGGTAGCAAACACACTGGTGCTCCCCATTCAGAAACACTCCTTCTGATAAATCCCTTCTTCAAAAGATCGCTGACTTGCACCCCGAGCTCTCGCTGCTCCCTTGGTGCCATACGACGAAGTGGCATCACTATAGGTCTGGCATCTTTCACTAAATCAATACGGAACTCAATCTCTCGATGTGGTGGATGCCCGGTCACTTCTTCGAAAACGTCCGGATACTGGCCAACCACGGGCAAACCTGACAACTCACTATGCGGGATGTCGAGGGAATTTAGAAAACTAGCCATTACCCCTCACTGGGTAGACCACCAAACACTACCCTCTGCCCATCGTCCGCTCTAGCTGTCACCAAAAATCCCTCACAGTCTACCACCACCCTGTATCTTTGGAGCCAATCTACTCCCAAAATAATGCCAAACCCAATAAAGCCCAAAACAAAGCAATCACAAACAAACATGCATCCATGACTCGATAAGACCACATTACGACAAATCATGTTAAGGTTAGTTGAACCACCAATTGGGTTCGTCACTACTAAAGGTCTATCGACAATCTCGGGCTCCAATCCCAACCTATCTACCAGGTCACTAGATATGAAAGAACTGGAAGCTCCGGTATCAAACAAAACTCTAACAGGAACATCATAAACAGAAAGCATACCTTGAATGACGACATTCTTTCCCTTCTCCGTCGCGGTTGGGGCATTCGAAGAAGAAGGAATAGCATTAAGGGCATATGCTTTCACCATTTTCTTTTCTTTAGGGGGTTGCGGACACTTGTCCTTGTGATGTCCCATTTGGCCACAGTTGAAGCACTTCCTATCCGCTGGCTTGGCCTGACAATTACTAGCATAATGGCCCTTCTTACCACAGCCGAAGCACTCAACATCTTGCTTATTCTTTTTCTTCTGACCATCCTTAGTCTGATTCTGCTTTATCTTATTCTGGGAACCACCCTTGCCTCCACCACTTGCTTGTGGCTTTGGCTCCTCTGCAGATGCAATCTCAGTCTTCGGCTTAGGGTAGAGATTTTCTGACCTCAATGCTTTCCCCACAATCGATTCAAACGTCTCATCGATGTGGTTAATAAGCTTTTCCCCCAAGTACTGATCCAAACCAGTTATGAATTTCTCATTCTTCTTCTCGCAGTATCAATAAGAGATAACCCATACCTCGACAAAGTGTCGAATTCAGCAATATACTCCGAGACAGCTCTGCCATTCTGCTTGAGCTCTAAGAATTTCTCAAACAACACTGACTTCTGAGCAACTGGAATGAACTTCTCGCTAAAGCGAACCTTAAACTACACCCAAGTAATCTGATCCTCGGGAGTAGCTGCCTTTATAGCATTCCACCAATTCATTGCCCGCCCTTGCAGCTGACGGGACACTAGCTTTCTCTTCATCGCATCCTCGATACCCAAATCCTCGAAGATACGTTCGCAACTATCCAACCAATCCTGAACATCCGTAGCCAACTTCGTTCCGTGGAACGGCTTCCCACCAAGACTAGTATAATCCTTATTCAGCTTGGCGAAGTCGGCCCTCGGCGCCTGCACTATTGGACCGCCACCATTACCACCATTGGGAGCTGGCCCTTGCACCTCCCTAAGAATGTCTCTCATGAGGTCAGTAAACATCGCCCTCATGTCAGCAGCATTCCCATTATTGGCTCCCCTACCAGCACCTCAAGCATATCGGCTCATCGTCAATCTGTAAAAGGAAACGATTAACGACCCCATAGTGGTGCTAGTGCAGTACGACTTCATTCTTACACTACTAATAGTATATACATATATAGCTTTTGAAAACCAAAGTAATCACAAATACGATCTCTCATATACGTACTATATCTCCCTAGTGTCTTTCCCTAGGTTAACTACGCAACCTAGAGCTCTGATACCAAGTGTGACGGCCCGCTCGCACCAACCGGCATTTCTCCGTAGGTGCGCTGTACACATGCCCAGCTAGCACGGGACGGATCGTCAGGAGAAAGGAAAGAAGAGAACGAACTAATCAAGAACCTGTAGAATGTCTCACAATGCATGGAGCAAAATATAATAATATACTTGATATAAAACAGGTGAGACAGTGCATAAGCTGATAACTAAAACCAACATCAACATCAGAGCAGCGGAAATCCAAGTACAGCTTATTACAACTTCCCAAAATTTACTGTCTCTAAAACAAAAGAAAACTAAAGTAGAAGATGCACTACTAATGCCCAAGCAGTGATCTTCAACAACACAGGGAGAATACTATATATATCATACGTGGAAGACTCCTGCTCGTCTCCGGATCATCTACCCGTGCATCACCAGCTAACCTGTCTCTAGTCTGCTCATGTGAGCACCCAGAGTAATAAGAAGAGACATAAAACTCTGGGTCAGACAAAAAGTCTGGTATGAGCGATAAGCATCTAAACAGAACAATAACAGGTATACTAAACCATACCTAAACCTGGACCTGCAACCAAAGAGTTAGCACTACATACCGTACAATACTCTAAGGTGCCATAACAAATAGTGTAAAGAATACGGGGTGGGGTGTGTATGCCATAATGGTGGCAAACAAATCAAGCATAACAACCATCCTCACATCTCTCACTCGGTGCGTAAAGCATACGATGTCCACCACTGTCAATCACTAGACCCATCGAAGTAGTGACGGAGTTCAACTTGTACAACTACTGCTACTACCAAGCTTATCCCATGGAGTCATGACCAAATCTTTACAAATGACCCCACTTCATTGGTCTATAGCCCCTTTAGTCGTACCTAGGCCACTTGGGCCCTGAATCCGTTCACGTACTCCCTACACATAGTGATTCAAAGCTACAGACATCGACAACCCCTTTGCACACGTCCCGCAGCAAAGCCCAATCATGAAGCTCACTCATTGGTTCCCAACTGGATCCTGAGTCAAAGCTCCTCATTTGGACTTCCTTTGCATCTCGGTTTCTGGTCATCGCCTTCATCTCTGGACCGGTCTTCATTTCTTCGCTTTACTTTACTTCAGGTCGTGGTCGTCAGCTCCTCGGTTCGGATCGGAATACTCCTCCCTAAGCAATTGGATCGGTTCGGATCGGGTCAACCTTCCTCTCTGCTTCGGGTCGGATCGGGGTGATCTTCCTCCAGCGGTTCGGATTGGAGTCCACACCTCCTGGCTTCATGGAAAACTCCTCTGGTTCGGTCCTTCTCCCCAAGCAATCGGATCGGGTCGGGTCCCTCAAGCTTCTCCATCGGGTCGGCTCGGAATTCTAGCTCCATAGCACCAGGTCGGTTCGTTTCGGATATGCTCCTTCCGTTCATCTCGTGAGGCTACATGACTCCAGAACATCGGTTCGTGGGGAGGTCTCCTGGTCGGTTCGGTTCGGGTTCCTCCCTCCGATCCGGTCCGGATCGGCCAAATTCCTGCAACTCATTCCAGCGACTGTTTACGCCATTCGACGGCGTTTTCAACCAATCTAACACTTCTAGACAATCACGAATCATGTCATACAGTCATAGCAACATGTAACATCAACCACAAGCATCAAAGCAATAACTATAGCATGTAAAATGGATCAAACGTACCCAAAATCCCATATTTCCCTTAAGCATGTTTAAGCAAAACTAATCATGGGGTTAACAAAACTTAACCAAATCAAACCAAATTTCTTACAGAGGCATAAAATATTATTTTCGAATTTATAGATATTTTTCCAGAATTTATTAGTGTATAAATTTGCTAATCTTCACTAATTACCCTTAATTAACCGTAATTAGTGCAAAACTTATGCAAATCACTCACCTTGGCCACAAATAAAATTCTCAGAACTGAAACCTCGCTTATTTGGATGAATGTTGATGTCTAACAGCAGCTCTAACCATGCTTTCGTGTTTTCTCTCCTTAATTTGATGTAGATTAAGCCAAAACTTGATTAGAAAGTGATTTGGGGATGTTTCTAGATGTTGGCGGCCATTGTTAGGGTTCAAGAATGAAAGTGGCGGCTGGAAAATGAGGATAAGATCGCTCTCTAACTGATTTCAGCCTCCTCATAACCCTAATCCTGAAATCCCCCATTGGGCTTAGCTGTTAATCACCCGGTTAAGCCCAATTAAGCCGTTTTCACTATCTGAAACTTGTTTCAGCCATATCTCCCAAACGGTGAGTCCGTTTGGCTAATGTGACCACTCTACGGAATTGTAAACCATCATCCGGAGCCAATGAAAGTGGTTTCAGGTCAAAATTCCTTTCCAGTCAAAAGTTATGGCCAAAACAGTACCAACTGGGGGTAAAATGGTCATCTAAAAATCGGGAAAAATCATGAGCATGGGAAATGAACCCAATAGTCGTCTCCCAAAGTTACATGACCATACAACTTCGTATGTGAAAGAAATAAATACTCTATGATCCTATGATGCGTAGAATGCGGGTCGTTACATGTTCCCATTCCGGCATTGTTCCGTAGATATGTTGAAGCTACAACGCCTGCCAAACGGCAAGGAAATTCCTTACCTCCAGCGGTAGCCGCGGTAATTCCCCTAATCCAATGGTTAATTTCTCTAAGCTATGTAAGGATTTTTATGCTATGGGAGGCAAGCCATTTCTTGGATCAGAATATTTTGTTGATGCTCATAATTAGATGAGAGAGATCGATCTTGTGTTTGGATTATTGAAGCTTGATGATAGGAGGAGGATTCAGTTGGCCGCTTGGCAACTGAAAGAAGAGGCGTCATATTAGTGGGAAGTAGCTGAGGCAGAGCAAGCCATAGAGACATGGGATGAGTTTAAGGATAAGTTCAAGAATTTTTTTTATCACAAGCTAAAGAAGGTATGCAATTGGAAAGTTCTTGAGTCTGAGACATGGTAATATATCAGTTAAGGAGTATGTGAATAATTTCAATGAGTTGGCGAGATTTGGCTTAGATCTGGTTAATATTGTGCATAAGAAGGCTTTGAGGTTTGCAAAGGGACTGAATCAACCCCTATAAGGACTAGAAATGACACATATTCTTATAGGAGCTACGTTTGAGAGGCTTGTGGATATGGCTCTCATACATGAGGATGGAAAGGAGAGTAAACAAGAGGTAAGATTGAAGTGGCCAAGACAGGTACCGAAAAGAAAAGGTGGTGGCCTAAGAAAGGTGCAATGAAAAAGGGAGAGAAGCCAGATAAAGCACAGATCAAGAAGGAAGTGAAGTGTCATGGGTGTGACATGATAGGACACTTCATCTAGAGTGCTTGTTTTTAGTGCGGACAGATGAGACATTATAACAAGCAGTTCCCTCAAAGGTAGGGATATGGAGCAGGTACATCCGGAGCACATGCTCCTACGCTTGAGGAAACTAAGACCAGTGGTAACAGTCAGTACAGAGGTCGGAAGGTCACTATAGAAGGTTTGATTTCTCTTTTCGACTTTCCCATTAGGACCTTGTTCGATTCCGGTGCTTCTCATTCTTTCATATCAAGTTCTGTTGCTTATAGTTTTCACCTAGATACTTCTATAGTTTCTGATCCAGTAGTTGTCACAAACCCCATAGGAGGTGCGACTCACGAATCTATGATGTGTAGGGGTTTGAGGATTTCTATTCTTGGCGTCGAGTTTGAGTGTGATGCGTGTATATTAGGTTTTATGGGTTACAAGCTTATTCTAGGAATGGACTGGCAGGGCATGTATAGTGCTATCCTTGATTGTGAGAGCATAGTTGTTAGGCGTTTGACGTGTCATAGTAGGACTCTAGAGATTTCTAGTCACCCATGAGGGTTAGTCATGCACAGTTTCTTGGATTCCTTAAATGCTTTTGTCGATGTTCTCAGTTTGATTCCCACAGTTAGAGACTTTTCGGACATATTCGAGGAGGTGAGAGGGCTACCTCTCAGGCACGAGTTAGATTTCCAGATATACTTGGTGGAGAATGTAAGCCCATTGCGTTGCCATTGCACCACATGGCTCCGAAGAGACGAGGGAGCTTAGTAAGCAAGTAGGTGAGTTGCTCGAGCAAGGGTTTATTAGGCGGAGTATTTCTGAGTGGGGAGCACTAATCGTCTTCGCGACTAAGGTAGATGGCTCTCTCTGTCTGTGTGTGGATTACATAGAATTGAACAAACTCAAGAAGAAGAATAGACACCCACTCCCACAGATAGATGACTTGTTTGATTAGTTAGTGGGCACTTCGATTTTCTCCCAGTTGAATTTAGTTACAGTTTTCATCAGCTTAGGGTGACAGATGATAGCATAGACAAGACTGCTTTTAGGACTCTCGATGGACTTTTTGAGTGGATGGTTATGCCTTTTGGGCTAACCAATGCACCAGTGTATTTTTTGAATTTGATGAGCCGGATAATTAGGGAGTACCTAAATAAGTTCATGGTAGTATTCGTTGATGATATCTTGGTATACTTGAGGAGAGAAGAGTAACACGCCCTGCACTTGGGAGAGGTCCTTCGTACTCTCCATGCAAATCAGTTGAAAGCAAAGTTTTCTAAGTGCCACTTTTGGAGGAAGGAGGTAAGGTTCTTGGGGCATGTTGTCTCTAGTGATGGTATAGCGGTGGATCCCATTAAAGTTGTCGCAGTACAAGATTAGAAATCCCCCAAGAGTGGGACAGAGGTGGGCAGCTTTTGAGTTTGGAGGGATACTATTGGAAATTCATCAAGGATTTTGCGTGGATCTCACCTCCGCTTACCCGCCTTACAAAGAAGAACCTGGTTTTTGCTTGGGATGTGGATTGTGAGGATGCATTCTTGAAATTAGAGAAGGCTCTTACATCAGCTCCAGTATTGACTCTTTCTAATGGTACAAAGAAGTTCACCGTATGTACGGGTGCTAGCGGCATAGGTTTAGGTGTCATGCTTATGCATGAGGGTAGCGTTGTGACAGGAGTAGGTAGTTGAGGGTACATGAAAAGAACTACTCTACATATGATTTGGAGTTGGCGGCGATAGAATTTGCACTTAAGTCTTGGAGACATTATTTATTAGGTGAGAGGTTTGAGTGATACGCAGATCATAAGTCTCTCAAGTACTTGTTCTTGCAAAAAGATATTAATTTACGACAACAGCATTGGATGGAGTTCCTTGCATCTTATGATTTTGCGATAGCGTATACCCCGGGAAAGTGGTATGTAGTAGCAGATGCATTGAGTAGGCAGAGAATGACTTTGAGTCCATTGTTCGTAGAGTGGAAGATTTTAAAGCTTATCTCATCGTTCGATTTTAGACTATCTATGGATTATGCACTAGGATTATTGGCATCGTTGGAGATGTGAACTACTCTCTTAGAGCTCATTGGATCCAATCAGCGCACGAATCAACAGTTAGCCGATATCATGGACCGAATCAGTAGAGGAGAGACCTCTAGTCATCTTGCTAGGTATTCCGTGGACGGGAGAGGGTGGCTACATCATGATAGGAGATTTTGTGTTCCTCGATTTGATGATTTGTTGATATCGTTTTAGAGGAGGCTCATCACTCTCGGATGACCATCCATTCGGGCGGTGATAAGATGTACAGAGATATAAGGAGGGTTTTTCATTGGATAGGGATGAAGAAGGACGTGGCAGAGTATGTAGCTCGATGTATGACTTGTCAATGAGTAAAGGCTGAGCAGAAGAAGCCAAATGCATTACTTCAGCCTTTAGATGTGCCATGGTGTAAGTGGGAGAGCGTCTCCATGGACTTCATAGATGGGTTGCCCAGATGGAGGAAGGCCAACATTGTGTTATAGTCGATAGGTTGACTAAGAGCACTCTTTTTATCTTGGTTAAGAGTAAGCGGACGACATCTTTGTTGGCATCAGTATATCTTAGGGAGATCATTTGACTTCATGGAGTTCCCACTAGTATTGTTAATGATCGATACCCCATCTTTACTATTGAGTTTTGGAGAAGCCTGATGGAGGCATTGGGGAAACAGCTATGACTTAGGACTTCCTGTCACCCTCAGATAGATGGACAGACGAAGAGGGTTAGTAGGATTCTTGAGGATTTATTACGGCTGTGTATCCTAGACTTTGGAGAGACTTGGGAGTAGCATCTTCCATTGGTAGAGTTCGCATATAATAACAACTATCAAATGAGTATCGGTATGACTCCCTTAAGGTCATCATACAGACGACCATGTAGATCACCTACATGTTGGGGAGTCCACAGACATACTTCTATATGGACCTGAGATGGTTAGAGAGACCTCAGAGAAGATAGATTTTGATTCGGATTGCAGATGAAGGCAGCTCAGGACAAACAAAAGTCGTACGTAGATCAGCGGAGGACAAACCTATAGTTCGAGGTAGGAGGCATGGTTTTTGTTAAGGTGTCAGCTTTGAGGAGTGTTGTTCGGCTGGGGAAGTTGGCGCCGAGGTTCGTAATGTCATTCCCCATAGTAGAGAGGATAGGTCAGATGGCCTACAGAGTTAGACTACAGGAGAGTCTGGCACGAGTTCATGATTTATTCCATGTTTCACACTTATGGAAGTGTCGACATGATTCCGCGGTAGTAGTAGAGCCGAGTACTCTAGAGGATATTGAGGTAGAGAGGGAGGCATCATCCAGTAAAGTTCCTACTCGAATACTAGGATCTAAGATGAAGATATTAAAGAATAAAGAGATCAAGCTTGTTAAGATTCAGCAGGAAGAAGACAACAATGATGCGACTTGGGAACCATAGGATAGGATTTGTGCTTCTTTTCCTTTTCTTTTTTTTTGAGAGCACAATCTTAATGCATACTCTTAATTCTTTCGTAAGCTTTGAATTTGAATCTATGTTTCCTATCGTTTAAATCGAAAGTCTGAGGTAGAAGCCTGTGGATGGGAAAATATGGTTTAAAACATATTAATAGAACATTTTATGGTTGCATGAGTTCACGTGGATGTAAGTGTTTTCTAGTGGATGCATATACACACACTAGGCACTAGTTAGAGATCGGCAAAACTAAGACATTTACATAATTGCATATGGATGTGTGTGCATTTTTCTTTAATTTATATGGATGCAAATGGTTGAACCATCACTTGGATGTTGCATTTTGATAAATGATTTTTGCACACATGAAGAATTTTATATGTATCATTTGGGTTCCTTGCATACATATTGGATGCATGACGCAGACATGAATTGCATTAAGGAGGTCAACTGAATCAGTAGACCGCCTGATATTTTGTGCATTAGCTTAAGGAAATATACACAACACTTTTGCATATGTTCATAAAAAGCATTAGAAAATCTAAGGACAATGGATGTCAATGGTTGAGTAGGTGGGTGTAGATAATGGCTGATAATATTTATAACATCCTTCTAGCCTGAGAGATTTTGGAGACGAAATCCTTTTAGGAGGCAGAATGCAACATCCCGAATTTTAATAAAAAATAATTAAATGTAAAAGATTACTAAACTAAATATTAATCAAAATAATATTCAGAATTACACAACAGGACTAGTACCATTTGGTCCGTTGTAATTTTCTAATGAAAGTGGACATTTGATTTGCAAAAATCGGAGCTAAAATGAATTAGTTACGAATTAAAGAAGAATTCGGAAAATTAAAATATATCAATATATGGAACAAACAGTCACTAGGCGACCCAACCCACTTGGAACGACACCTGTGTCGACCCATGCCAAGGTGGGTCGACCCTTGTGTCAACCCAAGTAGGCGAATGGGTCGACCCAGGCCAAGAATTTTACGTGCCTTGGCGTGCACGCAAGGTAGCGAACGTTTATTATTTTTACATCATTATTTTTCTGAGTTGGCATTATTTTAATAGACTATTTTGAACCAATGGCTGACATAGCGCTTTCTTATTGGTCCGATGACATGGCTGAAGCAGATCTAATCTCAGATTTGAACGATTGAGGGCATCCAGTAAACCCTATAAATAAACTTGCAGAGCTTCTCTCATTTCTTCACCTCCATTCTTTCTTCTCTCTTCTTTATCTTCCGCAAGCCTATCCTCAAAATTAGGAATGGACAAATAATTAAATTTTTACGGGGATAAAGAAGTTCTTAAGTTTTAAATATCTATTTTTATAAATACTTATAGAGGCGGAGGTTCTGTTAGATTTAAGAATAAGGCCACGTGGGAAGCTTTGATCATTAGAACTGTGAGTTTTTAATTTTTAGATTAGTTATTTACGTAGAAAATTTTAGATAGTTAGATAGTTTTAATTTGCAAGTTTTATGTTTACAGTTTTTTTGTAAGTTATTGTAGTTTAATTACAATCTATCCATATTTCTTTCCAGTTGTTTATTGTTTATAAATAATTCCCCTTCTTTTGTCCCCTTCTTTATTATAGTTTATTTACAGTTATGTTTATGCCTATTTTTTATTTTTTTTATTTTCGAGTTTAGGTCTTGCGGTTATTCTAGACCATTTCCCTTTTTCTTTTAGCGTTGAGTCTAGGCCTGAAAAGGGCCTAGGCCTTTACCGTTATTTTGCATTAAATTGGAATAATGTCAAAGCTAAATAAAAAAGGAATTTTGGGCATATTGAAACTGATTAGGTATTGTAATCAGATTGGACTGTAAATTAGGGATAAACCTTAATATGTAATTGGAGAACATGCAAACATATGAACCGGAATAGATTGAACTTAATTGAATATTAACTAACGTGGGAATGGGTCGTATAAGAAGATAACATTAATAAGGAATGTTAATACAACTTAAGGATATAACATAAGGTTATATTAGGCTTATTAATAAACTTAAATTATGTTAAGTTAAAATTGATTAAATTAATAAGGTAAGATAGAGGGAGTTTGTTCCGACGGCATGGGGCTGATTGAGGAAGATAAATAGCTCGTAGATTAGGTGCATTCTGGCAGCGTAGGGTTGATTGGATGAGATAAGATGCCTAATAACTTAATGAAATCCTAGTTTAGGTCCGTTCCGACAACCTGAGGCCGATTGGGGAAGATAAGAGGTCTAACAAAAATAATGAATAGGGAACAAGTTTATGGGTGACTTATGTCAATTGCATTTTTTGTTGGAAACTCGTATCGGTCAGTATCTCTTTTATCATGGAGGTCTCACACTAGGTAGAGGCTAAGGCACGCTTTACTGTACTAGATAGTAAGAGGTTCAAACGAGGTAGGTACGGACTCGTTCCGGCGGGATGATGAGTGTGTATCATGTCAATTAGGGAAGATAAGCTGTTGTAACCCCTGTAATTAATGGTTATGTCCTTTTAGTTGATAGCTTCGGGATTGATAACCCAGAAGTCCAAAGCTGGCATAAGTGATCACATTATAGGTATAGGAACCGATCGACGGGTATAAATTAGGTAAAGCCTAATTGTGCTATCTCAGTAGTAGATGCATAAATCTCGGATATGAATGAGAAGCCTATCTTTATTCATGTTTATCTTTCCTGCTGTTTCATTTATGCTTTTATATCTATTGCTCTTAGAACAATTCATCTATCTAAATGCTTTCTTAACTTATGCTCATGTTAGAAATTACTAGAAGTCACTAGATGTATGTCTAACCTACTTTGTTTTCTCCTTCTCTCTTCCTCCCCCTTCCCTCCTCCCCCGCGATTCGCAGGGTGGAGGGTCTCAGCAATGATTCTTGATTATTCGGTTCAGCTTGGATTCGAACTCTTTCCAGATTCATGTATTGGTTCACTTCTTATTTTCAGATCGTTGTATTGACATTTTAGAGGGATTGTTTTACTTATGTATTCTGGTATTATGGTTTTCCACTAGACAGTTTATGTTGATAACTATTTAGTATTTATGAAATGTAATAAGTACTATGATTTGATTTGCTTATTTAAATAATATTTTAAAGTTTCCGCTGTGTTTTACATTTCTGTCTTGTAAATTTTAGTCTTTGTGTTGTTACTTTATACTTAAGCGCTTTATAAACCTTGATGTATCCTCATATGGGTGACGTTAAGGGGTGTGGGGTGTTTCATATGCTCAATTCATTTATTCGCGCTTTCTCTTAACACTTATATCGCTTAACCCCACAACTAGCTTACGAATTCAATACGTTTTTAAAACAAGTTTGCATAATTTTATCAAAAATCATTTTAATGCAACTCTTAATATTACAAACTAGTAAATTTCTAAAATTGTAAAATTTTAAATTTTAGAACTTGAATTTTTTTCTAGAAATCCATTTTTACATTTACATTTTTTTTTCAATTTCTTTTTAAAAGTTCTAACTGTGGGGCTAAGTACAAAGTGGTTTCTAACTTTTTCATTTTCCAAATTATTTGTGTGAAATTACATTTCTTTGTCCAAAATTTATCCTTCACATAAATTCCTACTAGACTATGTCTGAGCTAAAAAATAAGACTAGCGCCACTTTTGCGTCAAATGCACATATAAAAATTCCTAATCCATTTTTCTCTTTCTTAACCTTTTCTCAATTTACAAGGCTCTATTGCTTAATCCACTAATTTGAAATACAAAAATTTCAAATATTAACATATGGAATCTTCTCTATTTTTCAAACATTTTGTACACCTTCCATCCTAGCCACTCATGGGTCTATAATTTTCAAACTGCCATAACTATTTCCTTAGTGTACAAAACTAATACCACAACTTTTTTTCCATGCGTTACTTTACTTAATTAGTGGGTTCCTCTATGGATATAGGTATATATGTGATGTATATATTATAAAAATACAAATACGCTCACTCACTATCTATATAGGAATCCTAAACCTAAGCTTTGATACCAAATGTAACAACCCGAATTTTGACTTACCCGACTGTTTTTTCAAAAATCCAAATCTATCGAAGCTCGAGTTGTTTTGTCTGGTATCCTGCAGAAAGTCCAAGATAAATATATCAGAGCTCATGATAGAAATCTCACATCGGAAGGAATAAAAATATAATAGTAGGTAAACACTTAACAATATAATGACACTATCTAACAAGTGTCTCTAAGTTGCAGAATCTCAACCACTTGTCTAACCTATGGGTTTGTTATGAGAAGGAGGTCAAAATAAAAGTTCTGGTGAATTGATAAATTATACTTTCTACAAATAACACTACATATATCGTTCTATCACTGATTCATATTTATTAAGTTATTCAGGTTTATCTCATAATATACTTTCGCTTTTTTCGCATAAATCGTACGTGTCTACTCTCCAATAAATTAACCTAATAAATAATATATATATATACCTAAATGCCCAATATATTGAGATACTCCCCATAGTACCCTCCTCGAGTAGCCCCCATTGCCGTACTACGAAAGCGTACTAGACCTCCAATGTTATGCCATGAATGCGCACATGGCTGAATAAGTCTCTACTGCTACGCCATAAGGGTGCCCTAATCCCTGAGTTCCTACACGAAACTCAGTCGGGTGCTTTACACATATCTGTAAAGGATAGCCTCGATGGACCTACATTACAGGTATTTGAAGATATGTCTGTCTTTTTCGGCGGCTCTCCAAGGCCCCACCTAGCCGACCCACATACTAATTAGAGACTATTCAAAGAGCTAAATGTCCGCCCAAGCATCCAATCTAAACAAACATATGGTCCATCATCCAATGACCCGATAGTAAAAATTCATTGGTCTTGGCTTAGCTCCAATCTTTCTCGCACACGCTCCAACTGTCAGGTATCCGACTACCTACCATCCTTTGGTTGAGTCCCGACCACGGAGCCATCCCCCTTGAGGCAATCGTCGAACATCCTAAGATCATCCCATTCATTCTTTAAGTTTCCCACCATCAAAGATGCAGCCAAGGCATACTGTAACACCCCGAATTTTAGTTAATACTAAAATTCACTAATTACAGGATAAATAATCTCAGATGTGGGAATTGGGGGTAACGGGCTACGTCACTGCGTTCGTCTCGGAAAAATACGCGAAATAGAGTCCGAGTTTTCGAGAATCGGAGTCCGTATGGCCCAGTTAAGGCCCAATGAAGTTTGCAGAAAAATTAAAGCTAAAAACAGATTTAAAAATTTAAATTCAGATTTCAAAATGGAGCCAGCGGGGGTAGGCAGGAAGCTTCCCGCCCTAACCATGTCGACAGGGCTGTCGACAGGCCTGTCGACAGGGGGGTCGACTTGCCTGTCGACATGGGCGCGGCGTCCAGAGAACCTGGGTGCACCAGGTTGGGTTTTAGGCTGGCTTGGAGGGCTGGGTTCTAGAGATTTCCTAAATCTAACGGACCTAATCTAATCTAGGGTTAATCTAAGGGTCTAAAACACTCGCCTAATCTATAAATACACCCTAAACCTACCCTAATCCATACTAAAAATAGAAATGATGGCCTCATGCCGCCAAATTAAATCCTAGAAGGAGCCTCCACTAGTTTATGAAGGAAGTTGCAAGCTAATCACTCTCTAATCAATCTCTAATCATCACCATCTTCATATTTAGCAACTAATTCCACTTCATAAGTTTGCTAATCTTGGGTTTGGTGAGTTTCTATCACTTTAACATCAATTGTTAAAGTAAGTAGATTGGGTATAATGAGACTTATGGTCTTAAATGCGGATTAGTGAGTTTGAATCATTTATAATGATATGCTACTCTATGTTTTCCTATGTTTATGCATAATTAATAAGTGGGTTTATGCATGTTTGATAAGTTGGTTTATGCATGCTTAACAAGTTGGTTTATGCATGTTTAACAAGTGGATTTATGCATGTTTAACAAAGTGAGTTATGCAAGTTCACATGCAAATTATGTGTATGATGTTATGTAAGTTATGTGTAGGTGGTTATGCAAGTTCATATGCAAGTTAGGTATATGCTTAAATGCAAGTTTAACATGATATGCAAGTTATGCATGCTTATGCAAGTATGTGGATGCTTATGCAAGTATGTGAATGCTTATGCAAGTATGTGAATGCTTATGCAAGTATGTGAATGCTTATGCAAGTTATGTGTATGCTTAAATGCATGTTTAACATGTTATGCAAGTTATGAGAATGCTTATATGCAAGTTCAACATGTTATGCAAGATATGTGTATGATAATATGCAAGCTCATATGCAACATGTTATGCAAATCATGTGTATGATAATATGCAAGTTTGGGTTAAATGTAGTTGGGTTAATATATGCTCACATATGCAAGTTGACATCCTCTTAACCCATGACAAAGTTGTATGCTAAACCCATGATATTTGTGATGGATCTTCCCCTTTATTATGTCATGAAATGAGAACGATTTACGTGGGGAACGATGGGGTTGGTAAATATGTTAATAAAAGTATGGTTGGGTATGATTAAGCATACCATAAAAATAAATTAACATAAGTGGGAATTTACCTATTGAGTTAGGTCTACCCCATGGGAATTTACCTATTGAGTTAGGTCTACCCATGTTATGAAAAACTGGATATTAATTAGGGATAATTAATATGGGGGGGTGATTAATTAGGTGTAATTAATCGACTAAGACACGAGGTTGGACTCATTTGTAGTGTAAAACTGCCCGGACCCGACCGGCTTAACCAGTTGCTACAAATGTCAGCCCAATGTGAGAGGTCTTAGCCATAAATTAAATACGTGATTAAAGTAAAGACACGAGGTTAGACTCTGTTATGACGTAAGACTGCCCGGACTCTACCGGCTTAACCAGGCGGTCATAACAGCCAGTCTAATGTGGGAGGTCTTTGTGGGAGATCACGGTCTTAATTAATTAAGAAACACTTAACCATATTAGCATGTAGTGGGACATGAGGGGTTAAGTGGGTGCCTTGGGTGGCATGTGGAAATTTAGTGGTTGCCTTGGGTGGCATGTGGAATCTAGTGGGTTGCCTTGGGTGGCAATAGAAAATACGATTAGAATACTTAACCAAGTGGAAACATGTAATTAAACATGATTAAAGGGTTAAGTGGGATACACTAGATAAGTGACAAGCTTAGGTGGGTAGCTTGTGGGGGCCCATTTCAACCAATATCCCAAACGTATCTTTGTGGGCTCGACCCATGTCGAGTGACGGGACACGCATATTGGGCTTGATTATAAGAGGCCAAAACGGGTTAGCGGTGGCAACGCAAGTCCAACGGGTTTCATATGCGTGTGTGGGCCCGGACTGGTAGATAAGCCGTTGTTGCATCGTGTAGATATAAAGCCGTGCACCGTTGATATTATCAGGTGGCCACTTTAGGGGAGTGATACACCCCACTGTGGGACCAGCACGGGTATCTACGGTAGGGAGCCGATCGCTTGGGGAGTAGTGGGGTACACCTAGTGGAGATAGGGGCAGACGGCACCTATGTGGTCAGCTAGGGGTACATGAAACTACTAGTTATATCTTTCTTTAAGTCCTTGGGTGGGATCAATCTTTGAGTGGGAATGACTGGTGTGGTGCAGTGTAGTAATTATCCTTGGTGGGTAGATGCGTCTTTACAGTTATCTTAGTTTATCCTAAATCTACCAAGCTGCTTAGTGTAGCCATTCATCCCCAGACATTACCGTAGGTCAAGTTTATGTCTTCTCTGGTTACTTTAATGATTGTATTGTTAAAGTTATAGGACTCGCTCAGACTTATGTCTGACCCCGTTGTTTTTATCTTTTTCCCAACCCTCAGGTCCTACGGTGGATCCTAGCAGTAGTGGAGCTTGATCAGATTGCTGTTCCAGTCTTTAGGAGCTTGGATAGATGTAAAGCTCCAGTTACCCAGTTATCTTTTCTCTTGTTTTGGCTATTGTATGAGAGAGTGGGATTATGTATTTCTTTATTTTGATGGATATTGTACTTGACTTTTATTGTGGTTTTATGATGTAACCAGACATGTTTACTTCCGCCGTTATGAGATGATGTTTTAAATTTCAAGTACTATTTATATCGGTCTTGTTGTAATTTCTCTGTTCTATATTCACTAAAATACTCCACCGATGCTATGGCATTCCCTTTCGAGTGACCATAGCGGGCGTGGGGTGTTACACGTGGTATCAGAGCAAAGGTTACCGGAACAGATAAAATTTTTAGAAAACTATTTTTATAAAAACATTTTTGGAAGAGATATTTTCAAAAACATGTCTTTAAAGAGAAAAGTTTTTGAAAGAAAAGCATAATCCCCAATAGCCATATCTATATCCTTCGAATTCTCCGTTTTGAATCTTTCCTTTTTCGTTTCAGTATGGCTGAGGATCTTAACTTTCCGGAGGGTGTGACGGTACCAGTATGGTATAGGAGATTGATGGAGGCTAGGGCCACCACTGCGGGTCCAGCAAATATCCCTCCACCAACCGTAGCACCCGATCTTCCTCCTCCCCCTCCTCCTCGCACGGATACTTTTGCTAAGACTTGCAAGGAATTTAAAGCTATGGGAGGAAAACCTTTTCAAGGATCGGAAACTTTTGTGGAGGCTAGAGATTGGCTTAAGGAGGTGGAAGAGTTGATAGATATCTTTGAGATGGAAGAAGGGAAGAAAGTCAAGTTAGCTGCTTGGTTAATGAAAGGAGAGGCCTCATTCTGGTGGGAGGTCACTAATGGAGAACGCCCCGTTGACTCTTGGGCGGATTTTAGGCAAAGATTTGTGGCAAAGTTTCTCTCAAGGGCGGAGGAAAACTTGTATATGGAAAGATTCTTGACTCTAAAGCAAGGAAATCTCTCGGTGAAGGAATATGTCAACAAGTTTAATCAATTGGCAAGGTTTGGCCTAGACATGGTGAATACACCGGAGAAGAAGGCTTTGAGGTTCGTGAAAGGCTTGAATGAACCGATGCATGGGTTGGCTATGACTCATATCCCTATGGGGGCCACCTTTGAGAAGCTAGTTGACATGGCACTCATGCATGAAGAAGAGAAGGGTCCCAATGCTAATAAGGCACCCGAGAAGAAGGGAGATCAAAAGAGACCTCAGCAACAACAACAAAACAAAGGTGGGAAAGGCAATGGTGGCAAAGGCAAGAAGAAGAAGTGTTTCAATTGTGGGACACCTGGCCACCTAAGCAAGGATTGTCGTAAGAAGAAGAAGACTGGCTGCTTCCACTGTGGCGAAGCAGGGCATTTAGTAAAGGATTGCCCTAAGAAGGGGCAAAGGACGGGGTCTACCTCAGGTGGACAGGTGCAAGCTCTTATGGCACCAGGTCAGGCTAGGGGGCAAGTACAGGCTCTCGCGGTTCCACCAATTCAGGAGAGAGGTAGAACTATTTCCGTTGAAAGTCTGGTTTTACTATTTGATCATCCTATCCGTACATTGTTTGATTCAGGCGCATCGCATTCGTTTATCTCATCATCATTAGTTGAGTCACTGCACTTAGACACCAGTCTGGTAGATGATCCCTTGGTTGTTTCAAACCCAATTGGGGGCTCCACTTATTTGTCCATGATATGTTTGGGTTTGAAGATTTCTATACTTAGCATTGAGTTTAGATGTGATGCTTTTGTGTTGGGCTTCACGGGCTATGGGTTGATTTTGGGCATGGACTGGTTATCCAGTAATGGTGCCGTTCTTGATTGCGAAAGGAGAGTTGTTAGGCTCCTGACCCGCTTGGGTAACACTCTCGAGATTTCTTGTAATCCCATGGACTCTGTTATGCTAAGTTATCTTGAATCGCTTGACGCTTCGGTCGAGAGTTTGTAATCAGTTAGAGTGGTCCGGGAATATCCGGATGTGTTTGAAGAGGTGAAGGGCTTACCTCCGAAGCGGGAGATTGACTTCCGAATATATCTGGTGGATAATGCGAAACCGGTATCTTTACCAGTGCGCCACATGGCTCCTCGTGAGAGGAGGGAACTCCATAAGCAAGTAGGGGAGTTGCTTGAGAAGGGGTTCATAAGACGAAGTATATCGGAGTGGGGTGCTCCAGTAGTTTTTTCTACGAAGGCGGATGGGTCCCTGAGACTTTGTGTAGACTATAGAGAACTCAACAAGCTCACAAAGAAGAATAGACACCCATTGCCGAGGATTGATGATCTTTTCGATCAGTTGGTTGGCGCTTCAGTGTTTTCTCAGTTGGACTTAGCCACGGGGTTTCATCAATTGAGGGTGGCTGAGGATAGCATAGACAAGACTGCCTTTAGAACTCCGGATGGTTTCTATGAGTGGCTGGTGATGCCATTTGGGTTGACGAACGCCCCTGCATACTTTGTTGATTTGATGAGTAGGGTGTTCAGGGAGTTCCTTAATAAATTCGTGGTGGTCTTTGTGGATGATATCTTAGTATTTTCTAAGAGTGAAGAAGAGCATGCCCTACATCTTGGGGAGGTATTGAAGACTCTTCGAGCACATAGCCTTAAGGCTAAATTCTCTAAATGTCACTTCTGGAGGAAGGAGGTGCGGTTCTTGGGGCACGTGGTCTCCAAGGAAGGGATAGCTGTAGATCCCGCGAAGGTAGTATCAATTCAGGATTGGAAGGTTCCGAAGAATGCTACCGAAGTAAGAAGTTTCTTGGGGTTGGCGGGTTATTATAGGAAGTTTATTAAAGACTTCGCGAAGATATCAGCCCCATTAACCCGCTTAACGAAGAAGAATCTTGTTTTCGCATGGGACATAGATTGTGATGATGCGTTCCGAAGGTTAAAGAGAGCTTTAACCACTGCTCCAGTTTTAGTATTGCCAGATGGGAGCAAGCCATTTGTTGTCTATACCGATGCTTGTGGGACAGGACTTGGCGCAGTCTTAATGCAAGAGGGAAGGGTGATAGCCTATGGTGGAAGGCAGTTGAGGGCACATGAGAAAAATTACCCTACCCATGATTTAGAGTTGGCCGCTATTGTTTTTGCGCTTAAGATTTGGCGCCATTATCTTCTTGGTGAGAGATTCGAATTGTTCACTGACCACAAATCATTGAAGTACTTGTTTTCTCAAAAGGATTTGAATCTGAGACAGCAAAGGTGGATGGAGTTCTTAGCATCCTATGATTTCGAGATAGCGTATACCCCTGGCAAGGGTAACGTGGTGGCGGACGCCTTGAGCAGGAAGAGGTTGTCCTTGAGTACATTGTTCGTGGAACAACGAAGCTTGGAATTTATCTCGATGTTTGATTTCAGACCTTCCGTTGATTATGTACCCGGTTTGCTAGCTTCCTTGGAGGTTAGACCTACTCTTTTGGGGCGGATTGGAGAAGCACAGAGGGACGACCCACAGTTGGTTGAGTTGGTGGAGAAGCTCATAAGGGGGGAGTCGTCCAGCCATTTGAGTAGGTATACCCTAGACGATAGGGGGTGCTTGCGTAGAGACGGTAGACTTTGTGTACCGCAAGACGAGGGTTTGAGGAAGGTTATTCTTGATGATGCACACCGTTCTAGGATGACTATTCATCCCGGTGGGGACAAGATGTACCGAGACATGAAGAGGGTTTTCTTCTGGGCCGGTATGAAGAAAGATGTGGCCGAGTATGTCGCTCGATGCTTGGTGTGCCAACAAGTGAAGGCGGAGCAAAAGAAACCAGGTGGGTTGCTTCACCCATTGGAAGTTCCGCAATGGAAGTGGGATAGCGTCTCGATGGATTTTATTGACGGGTTACCCAGATCAAGAAAGGGTAATACGGGAATTTAGGTGGTGGTAGACAGACTTACTAAGAGCGCCCATTTCATACCCGTGAAGAGCAAGAGGACCGCTCCATGGCTAGCTTCAGTATATCTTCGAGAGATAGTTCGATTGCATGGGGTACCCTCTAGCATAGTGAGTGATCGAGATCCTATCTTCACTAGCGAGTTCCGGAGAAGTTTGCAAGAAGCAGTGGGGACTCAATTGTGTCTGAGCACCGCATATCATCCTCAGACGGACGGCCAAACTGAGAGGGTGAATCGTGTTCTAGAAGACCTTTTGAGGCTTTGTATCTTAGATTTTGGAGGTACATAGGAAGAGCATCTTCCATTGGTGGAGTTCGCATATAATAACAACTTTCAGTCCAGTATTGGTATGGCTCCTTTCGAAGCTCTCTATGGAAGGCCTTGTCGATCACCTGCATGTTGGTGGGAATCTACGGATAAGATCTTGCTTGGGCCTGATATGATTAGGGAGACTTCTGAGAAGATTGACTTGATTCGAAAAAGGATGAAAGCAGCGCAGGATAGGCAAAAATCTTATGCGGACAAGAGAAGGACGGATCTTGAGTTTGAAGTTGGGGACATGGTCTTTGTCAAAGTGTCTTCGTTACGAAATGTGGTTCGCCTTGGATCTGTTGGGAAGTTAGCACCAAGGTTCGTAGGGCCATTTCCCATCAAGGAAAGGATTGGACGGATGGCATATAGAGTGGAGTTGCCCGACAGACTTAGTGGTGTACATGATGTATTCCATGTGTCCCATTTGAGGAAATGCTTACATGAGACCGCAGAGGTGGTAGAGCCGAGCTTGCTTAGAGATGTAGAGGTAGAGCGTGATGCGACTATTCGACGAGCTCCTACTCGCATCCTTGGGTCAGAGACTAGGAAGTTGAGAAACAGAGAGGTTCAACTAGTCAAAGTGCAATGGGGAGAAGATGAGAGCAACGCAACTTGGGAGACAGAAGCGAAGATGCGTTCATTGTACCCATTTCTTTTTGAGGGTATGTCTTTACTTTCTCCTCTATCGTTGTCTAGTACTTATCTTATCTTTAGTATATCCTCTCGTTAGTTCTGATTGACCTTTAGATAGGGTAAACCTATGGTTGAAACATGTGTTTGAGACATGTTATGGTTGATGGATGCAAGTGGATGCAAGTGTTTGCTCGTGGATGCATATACACACACTCTAGGCACTAGATCGGCTCAACCACTTCATATTGCATATTGCATAAAATTGTGTGTAGGAAGCTATATTTATGGATGTATAATGATTGTGTTATCATATGGATGATGCATTTTGGTGAATGATTGTGCACTCATGTAGATATTGTATGTGTCGATAGGGTTCTCTCGCATACATAATGGATGCATGGCACTATCATGGTTTGCATATGTTCATACATTAGATAGGGAACATATACACACACTTTTTGCATATGCTCATACATCATTAGAAATTGTTTTAAGGACAATGGATGCCCGTGTTTGATGGATTGAGTAGATGGTTGTTTGGATGGTAGGATATGCATTCTCCTTAGCTTAGAGATTTCGGGGACGAAATCCTTTAAGGAGGGGAGAATGTAACACCCCGAATTTTAGTTAATACTAAAATTCACTAATTACAGGATAAATAATCTCAGATGTGGGAATTGGGGGTAACGGGCTGCGTCACTGCGTTCGTCTCGGAAAAATACGTGAAATAGAGTCCGAGTTTTCGAGAATCGGAGTCCGTATGGCCCAGTTAAGGCCCAATGAAGTTTGCAGAAAAATTAAAGCTAAAAACAGATTTAAAAATTTAAATTCAGATTTCAAAATGGAGCCAGCGGGGGTAGGCGGGAAGCTTCCCGCCCTAACCATGTCGACAGGGCTGTCGACAGGCCTGTCGACAGGGGGGTCGACTTGCCTGTCGACATGGGCGCGGCGTCCAGAGAACCTGGGTGCACCAGGTTGGGTTTTAGGCTGGCTTGGAGGGCTGGGTTCTAGAGATTTCCTAAATCTAACGGACCTAATCTAATCTAGGGTTAATCTAAGGGTCTAAAACACTCGCCTAATCTATAAATACACCCTAAACCTACCCTAATCCATACTAAAAATAGAAATGATGGCCTCATGCCGCCAAATTAAATCCTAGAAGGAGCCTCCACTAGTTTATGAAGGAAGTTGCAAGCTAATCACACTCTAATCAATCTCTAATCATCACCATCTTCATATTTAGCAACTAATTCCACTTCATAAGTTTGCTAATCTTGGGTTTGGTGAGTTTCTATCACTTTAACATCAATTGTTAAAGTAAGTAGATTGGGTATAATGAGACTTATGGTCTTAAATGCGGATTAGTGAGTTTGAATCATTTATAATGATATGCTACTCTATGTTTTCCTATGTTCATGCATAATTAATAAGTGGGTTTATGCATGTTTGATAAGTTGGTTTATGCATACTTAACAAGTTGGTTTATGCATGTTTAACAAGTGGATTTATGCATGTTTAACAAAGTGAGTTATGCAAGTTCACATGCAAATTATGTGTATGATGTTATGTAAGTTATGTGTAGGTGGTTATGCAAGTTCATATGCAAGTTATGTATATGCTTAAATGCAAGTTTAACATGATATGCAAGTTATGCATGCTTATGTAAGTATGTGGATGCTTATGCAAGTATGTGAATGCTTATGCAAGTATGTGAATGTTTATGCAAGTATGTGAATGCTTATGCAAGTATGTGAATGCTTATGCAAGTTATGTGTATGCTTAAATGCATGTTTAACATGTTATGCAAGTTATGAGAATGCTTATATGCAAGTTCAACATGTTATGCAAGATATGTGTATGATAATATGCAAGCTCATATGCAACATGTTATGCAAATCATGTGTATGATAATATGCAAGTTTGGGTTAAATGTAGTTGGGTTAATATATGCTCACATATGCAAGTTGACATCCTCTTAACCCATGACAAAGTTGTATGCTAAACCCATGATATTTGTGATGGATCTTCCCCTTTACTATGTCATGAAATGAGAACGATTTACGTGGGGAACGATGGGGTTGGTAAATATGTTAATAAAAGTATGGTTGGGTATGATTAAGCATACCATAAAAATAAATTAACATAAGTGGGAATTTACCTATTGAGTTAGGTCTACCCCATGGGAATTTACCTATTGAGTTAGGTCTACCCATGTTATGAAAAACTGGATATTAATTAGGGATAATTAATATGGGGGGTGATTAATTAGGTGTAATTAATCGACTAAGACACGAGGTTGGACTCATTTGTAGTGTAAAACTGCCCGGACCCGACCGGCTTAACCAGTTGCTACAAATGTCAGCCCAATATGAGAGGTCTTAGCTATAAATTAAATACGTGATTAAAGTAAAGACACGAGGTTAGACTCTGTTATGACGTAAGACTGCCCGGACTCTACCGGCTTAACCAGGCGGTCATAACAGCCAGTCTAATGTGGGAGGTCTTTGTGGGAGATCACGGTCTTAATTAATTAAGAAACACTTAACCATATTAGCATGTAGTGGGACATGAGGGGTTAAGTGGGTGCCTTGGGTGGCATGTGGAAATTTAGTGGTTGCCTTGGGTGGCATGTGGAATCTAGTGGGTTGCCTTGGGTGGCAATAGAAAATACGATTAGAATACTTAACCAAGTGGAAACATGTAATTAAACATGATTAAAGGGTTAAGTGGGATACACTAGATAAGTGACAAGCTTAGGTGGGTAGCTTGTGGGGGCCCATTTCAACCAATATCCCAAACGTATCTTTGTGGGCTCGACCCATGTCGAGTGACGGGACACGCATATTGGGCTTGATTATAAGAGGCCAAAACGGGTTAGCGGTGGCAACGCAAGTCCAACGGGTTTCATATGCGTGTGTGAGCCCGGGCTGGTAGATAAGCCGTTGTTGCATCGTGTAGATATAAAGCCGTGCACCGTTGATATTATCAGGTGGCCACTTTAGGGGAGTGATACACCCCACTGTGGGACCGGAACGGGTATCTACGGTAGGGAGCCGATCGCTTGGGGAGTAGTGGGGTACACCTAGTGGAGATAGGGGCAGACAGCACCTATGTGGTCAGCTAGGGGTACATGAAACTACTAGTTATATCTTTCTTTAAGTCCTTGGGTGTGATCAATCTTTGAGTGGGAATGACTGGTGTGGTGCAGTGTAGTAATTATCCTTGGTGGGTAGATGCGTCTTTACAGTTATCTTAGTTTATCCTAAATCTACCAAGCTGCTTAGTGTAGCCATTCATCCCCAGACATTACCGTAGGTCAAGTTTATGTCTTCTCTGGTTACTTTAATGATTGTATTGTTAAAGTTATAGGACTCGCTCATACTTATGTCTGACCCCGTTGTTTTTATCTTTTTCCCAACCCTCAGGTCCTACGGTGGATCCTAGCAGTAGTGGAGCTTGATCAGATTGTTGTTCCAGTCTTTAGGAGCTTGGATAGATGTAAAGCTCCAGTTACCCAGTTATCTTTTCTCTTGTTTTGGCTATTGTATGAGAGAGTGGGATTATGTATTTCTTTATTTTGATGGATATTGTACTTGACTTTTATTGTGGTTTTATGATGTAACCAGACATGTTTACTTCCGCTGTTATGAGATAATGTTTTAAATTTCAAGTACTATTTATATCGGTCTTGTTGTAATTTCTCTGTTCTATATTCACTAAAATACTCCACCGATGCTATGGCATTCCCTTTCGAGTGACCATAGCGGGCGTGGGGTGTTACACATACTCGCTTGATGGAACCACACAGACCATGCATATGTGGGTACAACTTCATTAGGCCTACCATCGAGAGCCACCTCGTAGTATCCTCACATTCCATAGAAGTCTCGCACTTCCTTCCAGTCCCATCGAGTAATAAGTTGGACGTGCTCGTCTCGTTCCTCTAGACACCCACTATGATCTTCCCCGTTGATCTCCTCATCCCCAAATATGTACGAAATGATCCAAACATAACTCATCATTACGTTATTAGATCCTATGTCTAATCTTCGATTACGCGCTTGTTTTACTTACCACCTTGATAATTTACTTAAACATTTAGATTTTTATTCTGCATTCAAGTATTTGTTTATTAGCTTTAGTTGGCCGCTTATATCCCTAATCATCTTTCACTATCGGAACAGACCATTGCTTATGATTTTATTCATTAAACTTAATTCCTTAATTATAAGTTTATTAATAATAAGCCTACTCTAATCTTTCCCATTCAATTATAACCTTGTGTTATAATATTACCACAATTATATTCATGGATTTGCTTATTAAGCTTATTTTCCGTAGACTAGGTTCATTTATAATAAGCCTCTTACTTCCCATTTCATCTTTTAATTATAACTTGAATGTTGTAATCCTACTTGTCCCTAAGACAAGCATACTTATTATAGTACATTCCCATCTTATATGATTTATTGTAATAGGTTACATTCCCTGTTCATTACATACTTGACTGGTTTCTTATTCTTTTTCTCTGTAGGGTGTTACATACACCCCTCATGTTTCCGAGTACAGTGAGAATTGATTTCCAGGAAACAGTCACACCTAATTAATTTACGGACTATAATCACACTCAGTTGATTTGAATGGAAAAGATTTAAATGGATGGGCATATCTTTTGAAAATTGAAATTTGAAAATAATGGTAACTATGTCGACATGGGGGGGGGGGGGTGGGGGGGATGTCGACATCCCTTAGAGAATTTTGAAATTAAGTCATTTTGAAAACAATGTAAATGATACCTAAATAAATTAAGGAAATTATGGAGTTTAAACAAACTATTTTCTTATATATTAAAGTAGTATAATAAGGTAAGAATATAAATAAAAAACATGTATTTATAATCTATAAAAGTGATGTAAAACATAATATAAAATTATAAATATATATATATATATATATACATGAAACTTTTAAAACTTAATATATAAAACTATTAATATAAAAGAGAAACTTTAAAACTTAATATATAAAACTATAGATATGAATATAAGTAAATAATAATATTAAAACAAGTAATCATATATAATTAAAACTTAAAATATAAGTAAGCAAATTTAAATTATTTTAATCAGAAACTAAATTCAAAAATGTTTTGAAAATCTTAAAGATCAGGAGATATATTTTAAAAAGGATGTAATTTTGAAATCAATTTAAAAATAAAAGTTAAGAACATTTCAAAATATTATAAGGCTAAAATGGTGAGAAAATTGGAATAATGATTTAAGTGTTATTACAGAGTTTTAGCAAAAATTCTAGACTCTACTGCTTATCCTTATTTCTTGAACTCTTGTTACTCATGAGTCTTCAACCTTGAACTCTTCTTCTTTGTAACCTTGAATGCTTAAACTATACAGCCTTCAAATCAATACTTTCATAAGATACTTGCACACACACACACACACACACACAAATATATATATATATATATATATATAATAGTGTTATTATATATTTTATAATAATAGTTAAACAAGGTTGTTGTCATCAAAACCATCATCACTATCATCTCAGTCCCTAACACATATCCACGCGCCACTATTATATATGTTTTCATTATATTTACCCATGCATTAGCATGATTTAAGAAATGAATCATATAAAGATAATTTATGTAATGAAAAATATTTAATTGTTCTATTTAATTAATTTTGTTGGAAAAGGTAGCCTCATTTTGTCATTAGAAATAAATCGTGTGGTGATAACCACAACATCATTAACGCTCATGTTTGAGTCTTGAATTGAGGATGTTACTGTCATCTTGGCTTAGGAAAGAGAAAGTGTTGATCCTTACCACATGTATGTACAATACTGAATGAAAAATCTCATAGGATGAGACTATTCTCTCAATTTGTAAATTAAGCAAAATTCAAGTGGAATTCTTATCCTCATGCAGCTGTAAAGTCCTAAAGTGCTTTAATGGATATAAATTTTATCCACTTATCTTTCTTATGGTTGTCATAGTATGTGATACGTTAAAAGATCAATTACATCCGGAAGAAGGAAAGGGAAAATTACTTGTTTGGAAGTACAATATCTTAATGCTACTAGTTCATCGTTTTTCCATTTAGTGTACAAGCTTTGACATTACATCTATTGTAAACTTATTAGCTAAACATATTACGAAAATAATAAAAGAAATTGCAATACAATTAAATATCTTGTAAGTTATCTAAAAACTGGCTTACTTTGGCAAAAAATACATTGTAATAAAATCAAACGTATTGTACATTATCTTCGTGGAACTATTAGTATGTATTTATTGTAAAATAGAAATTCTAAATGAAATTACGTGTTATGCATATGTTGAATATATTTCATGTTCTCATGAAATTTAGTGGCAAGCAAACTAGTTATTTACGTGGAAGCACAAATATTTCATGGAGATCGACTAAACAACAGTGGTCGCTACCTTGCGTGAGCATTAGAAAATTTAATGCTCCATGACACAAACCAATAGTGTAAACGATTAAGGTCAAATACTCGAAAATTATCGATGATAAACAAAAATCATATATATATATATATATATATATATATATAAGAGGCATGCTCTATGACACCTCTATTTTTGAGCTTTTTAATTGTCCTTCAATTTGGTACACTCGTTTGTATTTAAATAAGTTAGTGACAAGAATAGGCAGAGAGAGAGAGAGGGTTAGAGTGTGTATGTGTGTGTATAGATATACATATACATACGTATATACACACACACATATGTATACATATATATAGATATACATATATATAGATATACATATACATCCAAGTGGATTATGTTCTCTCCTTCTGCAACGATTCGATCATGCTCCTTGCGCATCAAATCTGAAGATGTTAGAATAAAAAGTATTTCATTAAGTTCCATATATATTCACGAGCTTGAAAAGAATAATGAAATTAAATTTTAACTAATTACTCAGATGATAATCTTGTTTATTTATTCATTAAAGCATTGGATGTTCAAGAATGTTTGAAGATTTGTAAAACTAACCATTATGATTGCTTGACGCTTAACCAAACGAGCATTGATTACAATGAATATTATACGTTTTGTTATTATTTAAGTTTATTCACCTGGATTTTAATAAAATTATTACATGCAGATTATCATTGTTATTTTGTTCACCTCATCACTTTTGCACAACTATGCCTACCAAACATAATGGGTAACGGGGTAATATTTTGTAGATTGGATGTTTACCGATCAACTAGTTTTGAGTGAATTTGCATAATGACTTTTTATATAACAAGTCTTTTCCTCATAAATTAATATACACAGAAGCGGATTTACATTTTGTGACTGCAATAATCCTCTTCTCCTTATCATCCACTTATCAGTTACACCTATACACGCATTATTTTGCTATTTTAATTATTGTATTTATTAAGAAATTTAGCTATTTACTTTTTTTAATGTAATAATAAATATTTTATGTATGCACATTTGTTTAGTTATACCAATATTGGCATGTTATTCAATCTTCACCAAAGAAAATGGCTTACATAACAGGGACACATCCGTCTTTTCTAAATTTATTTGTTTGACATCATTATCTTTTAGAAATTAATATCTACATCCTCCTTTATTTATTTTTCTCGTTTTTGCTTCTTTAGTTTCTAAATTTTAAAGCAGTCACTTCAAAGTGTTTTACAGTGATTATGAGTTATGCACGAATACCTTAAACGTGCAAGTTAAATTAGTAAAATTACTCAAAAACCCATGTGAATTTTACATTTTCTAAAATAAAGGGAAGGTAATTTATAAAAGGAATTTGAGAGGGAGCTATTGCTAATTCTTTATAATATATAGGGGTGAGCGTTTGGTTGGTTCGGTTTATCCGATGACCAAATTTGTCAAACCAAACTAAAACCAATAAAAATAAAAACCAAACCAAACCAACCAAATTAAGTTTGGTAGGTTCGGTTGGTTATCCGATTAAACCGAACTAAAAATGTTTTAAACTTTGTGTTTGGAATATTCACTATAATTTGAAATAAATTATAACTATTTGATTAGAGTATTATTATTTATGATTTTTATACTTTGTAATATTAATTTTGACACATAGGTAATGATTAAAATTTACTTAAATAACCAAACTAACCTAAATATATTCATTATAATATCGATAATTTTAAAATATAGTAAAAGTTTGGTTAATTTGGTTAAACCAATAACCGAACTTTATAATTTTCCGGGCCGATTACAAACCGATTTAACTTCAAAACCGAACCAAACCGGCCAAAATAGATTGGTTTGGTTGGGTTATTTGGTTTAACCGGATAATGCTCACCCCTAATAATATATGCCCAAATTTCCCATATATATATGGTAATTAATTACTAGAAATGCACTAGTATTTTCGTTGGGAAAGTCCATAACAACAGCCAATAAAACATTAGAAGCACCAAATATTAATAATAAAACATTATATATATATAAAAAAAAAGTTCTCGCTCTTCTCCGGAATTAAAGGATCTTCATCATCAATCCAGAACGAAATAAAAATAAAAATCATTACGGTTCAAATCGATCCCACCTGAAATCAGAAATGACATCCGCTGCAGCGTCAAATGATAAAAGTGCAAACCCTCATACTGGCATTTGGAATGCAGTAAAGCCGTTTGTTAATGGCGGCTCTGCCGGCATGCTTGCTACCGTCGCTATCCAGCCCATTGACATCGTCAAGGTCTAATTGCTTGTTACCTCATTTTCAAGTGATTTGGTTTCTGATTACATACTTGACTTGCTTGACAAGTCATGTATGTGGTCGCGTTCATTTGACGTGTTTAATCGACAAATAGAACGCCTTATGTTTACTCTGATTATACTGTATAAATGTAAAATCTTAGGAAGATGGAGTGTATTCGAAGAGCCATAATATATTATTGTGAAACTATGGTGTACCAACTTTTCTATGTAAATTCAACTCTCTATTATTAGCTTCAACTTATGGGCAAGACGTAGTCGAGAAATACATTGCTAAAATACTATTAGGAGAAAAAAGAATACAAGAATGTTGGAAAATCTTTCTTTTGTCTTTGAAAATTGGTGTCAGGGTGGGATGAAGTTGATACGTGACATAGCCCAGCTGATGTAATTTTCGTAATCCTGATATAAATCTTTAGCAAATTTGGATATTTTGTCCATTTTGTATCATCATTCTTACAGTTAACGCGAATGCTTTCAAATTTCTTTGTAGCATTTGCCATCAAAGCTAATTTTGACCTTGCATATTATCCGGTGTATGTGTTTTATTAATGCCACCAAGCTCCAGTAGCTCAGCACAAAAACAATTTCTTGCTAAAAGACTAAAAAGCAAATTTTGCATCTCCACTTTTAAGTATCCCGTATGTCACGCACATTTCACTGTATACTCTTTGATTCTTTCAGGTTAGGATCCAGTTAGGTCAGGGATCAGCTCTCCAAGTTGCCAAAACCATGCTCGCTGAAGAGGGGTTGGGCTCCTATTATAAGGTATGCTCCTTAACAGCTTCGTCTTTGTTTATTATGAACGTATAAAGTAAACTTCTTGAATTGCAGATTTTGTCAAAACCTTTTCAAGTTCACTGTTAAAACATGTGGTTCCATGCAACTTCAATCTATGTTTTTATTTCTGTCACATCTGAGTCCTGATTTGCAATAAACTAGCCATAAAATACGTTATATGTTGTTACTTATGACTTATAAGTGGTTTGCTCTTCACAAGATAAATTATGTTCCCTTAATCCAGGTTTTGTTTATTATGTACTAAACTGCAAAAGCACTTCATCAAAATTGTTGCATATTGTATAGGAAAATTTTCTATAACACTACATATAGAGTATGAGAATTTTCAAATATTTAATGGGCTATTGTGAATGTTGATTTCCGGATGAGAGGCAGTTATGTGGTCTCTTATCCAGATCATCTGACTATTGATTCTGAAAAATCATTTCTAAAACTATTGTGTTGGTTTTGTCATCTGTCATCCCTAAAAAAATCATTTAGCCTCATGTCATCTCTTTGAGCTGCTTCTATAGCATCAACTTGCATTTTAACAAAAATATCTGCCTTGTAGTAAGATGAATGCTTATCGTCAGCATATGGAGCATAGATAACTAAATTTTGCATCTATTGTCCACACTTGAATTATTCAGTTACTCCTATATGTGCCTTGGCAAACACATTCGAATAAATCAGTTACTTTCTTACGCTCAATATTTGTCACTAGCTTCAGTGCAATACATGTAGAGTCTGAAGTTTGCTTATTCTAAGCCAGGGTTTATCAGCTGGTTTATTGAGGCAAGCTACTTATACAACAGCCAGATTTGGTTCTTTCAGGTAAACTTCCGCTACATATCATAGTTTATGCATATTATTCTCCTTTTGTTAATGTGAGTAAAAGAGAGCGATGAAAATAATTTACAGCGATACATTTTAAACATAGCAAACGCTATGAGATGGAAGCTTAATATTTGTTTTTTCGCTGAAGCGAAATGGTTACCGATGTCACCGACCAAATGTCTTACAAATGCATATTCTTATTATACTGCAATTATTAGTTCGTCTTTTTATTTTCTTTTGAGATTATAACCTTTACCTTCGATTTGTTTTCCACTATTTTCTTTCTTCTATTCAAGTCCATGATTAGGGCAAAGGCATTGCAATGAATGGTTGATTAGGATCTAAGAGATCGTCACTTCTAGGTTTAACGGGACTTAATCATCATTTATGGTTCTGTAAAGGAAAATGCACCAATTACAGAAATGTCTAATTCTATCAAGTGTTAATCATACACTGTAAAGATAACTGGATACTTTTTTGTTGTCTATGTGCGAGGCTTATGATCAACATATTGTCACTTACCTCGGTATTACTTTTTGTTTTTGTTTGGGCGATTATATGATCCTGTTACCATTCTAACACAGCAACTTATACCTTCCCTAGCTGAATTTTCTCGGTGTATATTGTTCATCCGAAGATTTGTTGGTTAAGGTTATATCATCCTGACAGTTCTAGTTGTTTCTCCATTTTTCATTCACCTGCATTTCTAGAATCAATACTGTTTTTTAAGACTTGAGGTAGAGAAAAGAATTTCAGCTCAAACCGTTTACTAATTATTTTTGGAAAACAATATCAGAAGGAGGCCTGGATATAAAAATAATAAAATGCAGTACTCAACACTCGTGAACATACAACATTAATTACTACGTGTGAAATAATCAGTTCACTCTTAATAACAAAACAAATAGACGAAGTTACATATACATCATGTTCTGCCTCATCAATCTTTGCGGTTAATTTTCCTTTCAATGCTTCTAGTTCTTTTCTTTTTTTTCAAAAAAATAAAATAAAAAATAAAAATAAAATTCAGTTCAAACTTCAAACTTTTTTACAGCTGGTTTCTAACTAGTTGGTGCTAATTCACTTTTGAAACAGACAAAACAGTTTTTCATCCTTGTATTTTATTCGTATCCATTCCAACAGTTTTTGCCACATAATTAAGCGAAATTTTCGGGAAACAGAGTACCAAGTTATATGGATGTTAATCTGTGTAATTAGTTAACATTGAGTATCTGTTGGAAGAAAAGTTTGGTTGTCATGATATGTGATTAAACTCGCAAGTGTCACACTGAAACATCAAGTGGACTGTCAAAATATATGTCCTTAGGTTCTGTAGGTACTGATATCTAGTATGTACTGTTGATATGAGTAACGATAGCCTCACAGTCTTTAAAAAAGTGAGACAATACACTCTGTTTGATAGAGATAACGAGACCAACCAATAAATGCTTCTTTAAATGTACATAATTAGAAACAAAACAATAAGATGATTCCCTAACATTCCATGTATTGTTTGCCTATTCTTTTTTTCTTCTTTTTTTATAGAGAATTTATAAATCTTCCAATAATTGAGCCACAAGTAGGCAACTATGCTTGGGATGTTTCCATTTCCAACAATCGTTGAACCAAAATCCTTTAGTTTAACTTGTGTTCATAACTTCATAATATTATTGGTTTACAAATATACATTCGTTGGCTAACTTTGCTCTCGTCTTGAGTTTATTAACACCGTTAAGCTCGATCTACTTATATTTATCAATGTTAACCTTGCGCTTGACCCATTCATAATATGTTCTGCAATTTAGATGCTTTGCCAACCTCAAAACGTATTAATCATTTTATTGACTGGATTATGGTTATACTACCAAAATATAAATGAATGTTTTGGGATCATATGCAGTTAAGCAGCCTTTTGAGCGTACCCCTTGTGACAGTTCTTATGCATATCACGCTACATCAATGCTTACATTCGTCTATAAATTTTAGCCGTGTTCATTACAAGCACAATTGTGATAGCTCATGTTGTGTTTTCACTTTTCAATATTAAAACGGTGGTTATCAAATTTATTTATAAAGGGTGCTGACTAACAAAGCAGTTGAGGCTAATGAAGGAAAGCCACTGCCGCTTCTTCAGAAAGCCATGATTGGGTTGACAGCTGGTGCAATCGGCTCATGTATAGGTAGCCCATCTGATTTGGCACTAATTCGAATGCAAGCTGATGCTACATTACCAGCAGCACAAAGAAGGGGTTATAAAAATGTCTTTCATGCACTCTATAAGGTTATAACTGAGGAGGGAGTGTTAGCACTATGGAAAGGTGCAGGTCCTACTGTAGTAAGGGCTATGTCCCTGAATATGGGAATGCTTGCTTCCTATGATCAGAGTGTTGAATTCTTCAGAGACTCACTTGGTTATGGCGAAGTCAGTACTGTAGTAGGTAACCACTACAACTCACAGTAGAATTTTTAGAAGTTATTTCGCATAAGAATTGGTTATCAAACACGTTCCTTTGTTCATAATAATTTTCATACAGAAATATTGTATATATAGAAGTGGTAATGATGTTAGAACGATGAGCGTTGCTGCTATGTTATATAAGTTTAGTCTCAGTTCGAGCATGTGTTGTTTGTGCATAATGATGTGCATATGTAAATCTGACTCAGTTTTCAAATTATCAGATGATACATTTCTTATTTTAATGTAGGAGCAAGCGCTGTGTCAGGATTTGTTGCTGCTGCTTTCAGCTTACCATTCGATTATGTCAAAACACAAATTCAGAAAATGCAACCAGATGCTGCAGGAAAATACCCATATACCGGATCGTTAGATTGCGCCATCAAAACGTTGAGAACTTCAGGACCCTTCACGTTTTACAAAGGCTTTCCTCTCTATTGTTTGAGAATAGCGCCTCATGTCATGGTGAGCTTAGTACATTTTAATCCCTTCTTATTCTCATCCATAATTTGTTTGAAGTCCCTGAAAACGCCCTTTTAAATAATTTGTTTAAACTTGAAGAATATGTGTCAGCAAAGCTTATTTTGTTTTTCTGGATCATTTGAATTCTCTCTCATACAAATGAAGTTATCAGTTTATAAATAGAAAAGAATTTGTTCATTTTTATTTTTTATGACTTACTTTCTTTTCGAGGTAGAATAGCATATTTCAAAAAGAAAACATTACAAGTTCCACATAAATTTCATTTTGTTGTAAAAATGCAGTTTCGCAGATTTATGGATTGGAAATATTCAATGTTCATTTATTTTTCTGACTAATTTGTTAATATTTGTGCAGCTGGTATGGATCTTTTTGAATCAAATCCAGAAATTTCAGAAATCTGTTGGGTTGTAGTAGCTTCAAAGTAATTTTTTTCTCTATAGCTTTATATGGCATATTGCTTTATTTTTTTGTAATAAATATCTCTTTCATGCTTACAAAGTACAAACTAGAATTATGAGCCATTGAATTCCCTTTAGTTATCGTTACGATATTGTAATAGAGACTTTTTGTGCTGGTAACGTTATATGATCGCTTGCTTAAATCAAATATATATTTTTTGTTCTTTGCAGTATTAAAAATAAATGCATTGTTTCATGTAACATTTGGTAATTCTTCATTACCTGTGGATGGAAACGATAATAAATCCACGATTTTTAATGTTAATACCGTGGAAGCCTGTGAATATCTGATTAACAGCTAGCCTTGACTGTTTAAACAGCAAAACAGAAGAGAATAAAATACATTCAAGGTTTATACTTAATACAGAAACCAAGCTTACTGCATCATTCAACCACAATACAGTTTGAGGAAAAATATTAAGAGTACCATTCTCAAATTGACTTTACATAAATTTTTGACTGCACATTATACAATAACATCCAAAATTATAGACATGAAAACAGAAAACACAGAGACTATTATTATAGATAAAACTGGCAAATGCATTTTAGGTAACAGCACTAGAGTTCATATGCTTGCATACATCAACAAGCCTACTTCATGCTTTTAAGCAAAATGCTGCATACATGGAACACGAATTGTTCATAAACTATATTTCACATAACATCACGTCCTAGTTCAGATATAATCTAATTACCTTTTGCTTTCATCAACGATTTTCCTCAGCAGAAATTTCTTGACCATGAGTGCGCTCGATATTTCTGTTGAACAATATCATCTTTGCTTCCATTGTATATTTCAGGTATAATAATATAAAGCACATGAAAATACACTAAACCATAACAAACTTTCACTTATTCTTTCTTATATTACTCATAATACTACCACCACTTCTCAAGCTTGAAGAACCTGACAATGAATGACACAATTCTTCATTCCACTGGTACCAGCAATGCTCGACCACAAATTAGCCACCATCGTCTTCAGCAGTTTCTTACCAACAATAACCTCCCATTGGCTTTTACTATTAGTCTCCATACTCTTCCCATTGTTCAAAACATCAAACAATCTAATACTCATATTGTTACGAACAATGCCCAGTTTTCCTCCAATCGAAACTATGCCTACGGCCTCAAAAGACCTCGAGCTTCCCACATGCTTCACTCTTCCACTCGTAAGCTTACTCCACGTATTACTATTATCATCATACACTCTAAGAGTACAACCATCTCTACAATCCATAGCATAAAGCTTTCCATACATGGAAATGCTCGGGCTATTCCACCCGTTGATCATTCGTTCATCGAAAAAGGACCAACTATTGGTTTTCGGGTCATAAACTTCGATAACAATCCCCCTATGCCTATCAATTCCTCCCAACAGCCATTTTTCATTATGAACAACTCCCAAAAAAGGAACTATACCAATCATCATTTCACTGACGGTCGACCATCGGTTTTTGTTTGGGTCATAGACCTCGGTCGACTTCAATGCTCCTTCAGTACCTTCACATTCACCTCCCGCTACATATAACCGATTATTTATAACACATGCACCGAAAGAATGCCTCTTCCTTTGCATAGCTGGAGCACGATGCCATTTGTTGGTCCTAGCATTGTAGAATATCACTCTCCTCAAAGAACCCTTAACCGGGTCTTTGCCTCCAAACAAGTAAAGGTAGCATCCGCTCAACACTGCACATTCGAACCCGATAACCTCGGAAAATTCAGAAGGAATAGGCGGTAGAGGTAGCCAAAGTTGGTAGATGGGGTCATATGCATGCCACGTTAGCTTCTGGTGTCCGTCTCTTCTAATGATGTAGACAAACTCTTCAATGGTTCCACATTTTTTTCTAAGGGAGTAGAAGAAGTTGGAAGTGAGGAGACGGTTCCAAGATCGACTAACTAAGCGGAGGTTCTGGTAAGAGGATCGAGGAACGCGTACAAGGCATGCAATGGCTATGTCATCTGGAAGTCCTGGGATGAAGGGAGATTGGGTTCTTGATCTTTCACGACGAGAGGTTCTTGACCTAGGCCCATTTGGGTTGATATCAGGTTGGGTGCATATTTTTGCTCCGGGTACGAATTTTCTTGCACCTGCTACCGTTTTTAAGCCTGCGTCTACTCTGCAATAGCATGAAACTGTATCTACCTACAATAAGGAGGCATTAGAGCATGCAAAAAATAAATGGTAAAGATAGATAAAAGATAGTGTTCATGGATTGCAATTGCTGAATGAAAATCATCATCATTTTTAGTTGTTTTTAGTTAAGCTTGACAATAAACCAGATGAGAACTATTGAAATAATATAATCCACACCACACGCACAAATAATAAGTTACAAGAGGCCAAAATACATTGGTGAAGCTTAATCCTTTTCCAAGACAATCAAATTGATGGTAGGGTGTCTGATAAGTGTATGTACTGATAAGCAATTGCTACCATAAAAGGTTCCCAAACACCACAAAACTTATCCATACATTAAGAGCATTAAGCAGACATACATGCCATATGAGATAAAGCTTCATTTATGAAAAATAAGATCATTGAGGTCATGTAACATAATCTCATACAGATATTATGCAGCTCTGAAAGAAACAAATTTAGGCACAACTTTACAAATCAAACTATCGATGAAAATCTGCCTATATACATTATAACTTAGGTTAGCACTTGAGCTGAAAAGCTACATTATTAGGAGGGAGATCAAATCATCACTGTGCTAATTTGTTAAAACCATCCTAATCTATTATAGACTACAATCAATCGGTTATCCAAACAATCAAGCACAGCCACATAATTCTGAATCCTATCCAAGTTTCACCTTCGAAAAGCCCTAATCTCCATGACCCAAGCGCAAAATTAAATCAAGATCATAAAGTTCTATCAAAAACAAATCCACCTCATCATGTAAAAGGAACTCTGCTTACAGAAATTTGATATTTCCAACCCTAACCTTACACCTAGAAATTACTGAAAATTTTGAAGCAAAGGTAAAGTGGAAAAGAGGAAGCTTACCAGAGGCACTTGTACTCTAACACCTCTTTGACTCCGACCATTTGGAGACGAATCAGTAGCCATGACCCAAAGTATAGAATTCACAGAAAGAATTGGAGAGGAGTGAAAACTTCGTGGTTTTCTCCTCAAAAATTATTTATTTATTTACTTCTACTTCCTAACGAAATGTGCCTTGACTCGTTTATCCAGCTCTCATTAATTTCCATCTAAGACTAAACTGAAAGCTTTACAGATGGGACCCATGTCCACCAACTTTTTCCTCTCTCTATTTATTGTTTTATGCCTTCCATAGTTTATTAGGTAAATTTACATAAAATCCCTACCTGACAAGTTATTTCTGAAAATACTTTTTTCTAAATGGCCAAAGAGGGATTTGACCGTAAAGGACAATCTTCATAACTTTTTCAAGTCCAACGACAACCCATTAAAAATTTATTTTCAAAGACAATACACGTTGTAAAACTGATAGCATACACACCGTAAAACTGATAGTCAAATTCTAATAGCATACACACTGTAAACTAAAAAACTGATAGTCAAATTCTGATACCTAAATCTGATGTTTTTCTTTTAAAATAAAATTTCATCAGACAGTCCTTACGGTTGAAAAAGTACGTAAATCCATAAGGACAGTCTGCTGAAATTTTATTATATAGGACAAAACATCATATATTAGATATCAGTTTTATAGTGTGCATAGTATCAAATTTGACTATCAGTTTTTAAGTATCGGTTTTACAGTATGTATGATATTAGAATTTAACTACCAGTTTTTAAGTACTAGTTTTACGGTATGTATTGTCTTTCAAAATAAATTTTTACTGAGTTATCCTAGAACTTGAAAAAGTTATGAATGAGCAATAAATATGTAATGTTAAAGGTATTCATCATGTTAACAAAGTACTGCCTAATTTTTGATCTATTCATCAAATAACATTAAAGATATAGATGTTTTTTCATATAAGGAAAATCTTTATAATTTTTTAACATAATTAGTGACACAAACGATCTCTACCATTGGATCTTTCATGAATTCTACCCCTCCATGTATCCAATGACTTTGTGTTCCTCAATTTATTTACAGTTTTATGCTTAAATAACCGCTCCTTTGTATAAATGAGCAATAAACATGTAATGTTTAAAGGGATAGGATCAAGAGCACTCCAAATAGTGTATCACCCTTTAGCCCTCTAATTTTCACCACATATTCCTCATTCTTTCTCCTTCCACTAACTCTCTTTTCCTACTAACATATTTAAGTATAAACGAGTGGCTACAATTCGAATGCAAATGGGATGCCATGAAATTGAGGTGCCATAGAGGGTGCCTCATGTTTAAAACCTTCCAACGACCAACAGAAAGGATTATAGCTATTATCATAAGGGGGTTCTACGCAATTCCTCCATATCACATTTATGCGTTAATTTTACCCGTTCAAACGGAGAGACGAGAGAGAAGCAGCACTAAAAAGTCTCTTTTTCAATCGCTGAAGGGAATAAAAATAAAAATAAAATTGGAAAGTAGCCAAGAAGGAGACCACTTGTTGTAGTAGGAGAGCAGGTGAGTTTTGAAAAAAAGGTCTTAATTTGTTATCAATCACAGTTACATGTCAATTTTATATGCGATTATCACACGAAAAAGTTTGGCCTGTAATTACACTCACATTTTTTCCCATTATCATAACAGGATAGGAACGACTTTAGTTACGCGTTCAATTTTGTAAAATAGTGTTAGAACATTTGGATTAATGATTTGTGATTGGTTCTTGACCGAATAATAGTAGTAATTGGTAGTTATATAATTATAGTACATTCAAACACTGAGGTACAATGGAATACCAGTTGGAATACAGTATTAGCATTGTTTGCGGTGCATGTTTTACATATAGCACTTAATTGAAACTGTAGCATTGCATCACCAAATGGTACTAGAATTTGATATCTGTAAACATTAAACATATTTGAGTTGTTTCTATAAGCACAAGCTTACACTTTGAACTGACTGATGTATATAGTAAATAAGTTCGATATAATCTATGCTGTTCGCAGGGTTGATCATTAGAAATAAATTTGATTATGTATTCACCTAGAATTATGAGTATTTACAAGTCTTACGTTGTGTGGCGATAGTCGTGCAGTACATCATCGACGAACTATCATACCTATGATTTGATGGACTTCTGATTTGAATGTTGAATAGTTCGAGGGAATGTAAAGAACTTACACCTATGATTCTGAGTAACACATACAGTATGTTCAATTTATTCGTGTTTTCCATATAAGCTAAGCCAAAGTGTAAGTTTTTGTTTTATAGAATATCTTGACAGTATTCAAAGTTTGGGAGGATATGTGCATGTCAAGTGATGTGTTCTTTTTCCTAATATGAAATTATTTATTCCCCAAGGTTGTAAGAGCTTACATGGTATTTCTAACATCTAAATATATGTGTTGTTACATTAACCTAATTAGCTGATGTTCGTGATCACTAGGAATCTAAGATTTGTAAATCATAGATATTAATAGTTTTCTCTTTGTAATCCAACCATTTCGTTCATCGTCAAGGACCAAGGTTAATTCACATTATTTAGTAGTAAATTTTGATAAAAAGATCGAGAAGTAATAGAGAATCTACGTTCATGACAAATCAGTTTATTGGAAAAAATGGCGATCTTTAACAAAAAAAACCATGGCATTGATCAAACACATGAATAATCATTTCGATCTCTATTGATATCGGTTTCCATCAAGATATTAATATGTTCTAACATGTATCAGAATTAAGCTCTACAACTAAACAAGATCAATCTAAACAAATACGGTAATAAAACTCAATTTCCCTGTATTATAAGCTTTGATGTAATTAATATCATAAATGCTGTACCTCTCGTCTTCGCAGCTTGCAAATGATTCCTCCCATGACTAGAATGATGGGGAAAAAATGATCTTCGTTTATAAAGACGAAAGATAGGGTATCCCATCCAAAATCGGATATGCTATCTCATTCCGTACACTTGTTTTGACTAAACAATACTAGTGAAATGTAGCCGGTTTTCCGAACAAGATATATTAGCGAACCCATCTTTGAAGAATAGTTCAATGTATTTAATAATGGGTAAAACAATATACCTGCATAAATTTACTAACGAATGAATTAATTTAAGAGCATCCCAACGCTCGAATGGAACGAGTGTACTTTTATACAATTATTTTAAATCTCATTCATCTCACCTATGATCATGTGTTAGATTTTGTTTTTGCACTTTGAGAAGGCGTTATGTCAAATTTTGTTCGTATATGAAATTTGTTTGAATTCTCATTTGAAAAAAATATAAAGTTGCAATATCTGAAAAAAGGGACATTTGAAAAATATCCGTTCAGTTTTTGTCAAGATTATAGTTAATATTTTTTTGTATTTTATTTTAGTACAGTATGGGCATATGTTTATTTTTTATTAAGCTAATAGTTTGCATTACACAAATTTAATGCATATTAATTGCTCAAAACTATTCATTATCATTCAATATGTTAATTTTTCACATTTTGTAATTATTGAGACTAAAAGTTCATATTAAACCTAAACTTTCTATTTATAACCGATCGTTAGCATATATGATGGTTGTAGATATTCTTCCATATCCATAAAAGTAGATATCCGGTATCCGAAAATGATTTCGGATGCAGATACAGATATGACACTATCCATAGACTTAGATCTCAAATATTTATGTGAAATTGTTACTTACAAAATTGCAATAAATGCACATATGACACTATCCATAGACCTAGATCTCAAATATTTATGTAAAGTTGATACTTGCAAATAGCATACTTCTGTGTATATGTGTATGTATGTATACTTATACACCTTTTTAATGTATTTTCTTATTAATCACTAAATTTCAAAATATTTTTTTGATTGAAAATTCCAAAAACTAGTGAAATTGACTAAAATCATTAAAAATAAATAAATGAATGAATGGATGCTAGAATTAAAATCTTAAACATTTCATATTTTTTTGCATTACATTTTTTTTGAACATTGTTAGGTATTTTATTTTTGGTGTTTACATGCATAGTAAGACTTTTTATTTGACGAGACAAGATTTATCATATAGCGAAGAAATTAGAGGATCATTTATAAATTTATTGCTAACTTTTAGTTATTAGTCATAATAATTTAAACTAATGTTGTGGTACATAATAAAAATTATATCATATTAAGTAATATAAAAACGTTATGAACGATATTTAGTTTACACATCATAGGGACATAATAATCTGATTAGTACATTTAAAAATGGACCTACCGTATGGGCCAAGTATAAAATACCAGAACGAGTGAATTAGGAGCCAGGACAAACGTGTGTGTGTGTGTGTGTGTGTGTGTGTGTGTGTGTATATATAAAGTTGCTTTTTAAATTCTTGGAGAAGGACCAAAATTGTTTCATCTCTCCCGCCTCCTCTTCCCAGTTCCACAATTCCAACCCGCCTATTTTACCATCGTACAACCATCAACCAGTGTTGCCGCGCTTTACTGTTCACTTACCCATCTCATGCTTCCACTTTCTCTTTCCGCTTGTCCATGATATTTCTGTCATTGTTTCTTTCGTCGTGAACATCTCCAACTCACAAACACAATTAGTAGCAAACCCTAGCCACATAGTTATCAAGGCGCGCGCTTAGGCGCGCCTAAGCGCAAAAAGGCCTAAGGCTCAAGGCTCAAGGCTTGCGCCTTTAATATAGTTTGAGTGCGCCTTTTTGTAGTTTGAGGCGCTTCATTGGCTAAATTCAAATTTTGTTCATAAATAGTTAAATAAAAATTTTGATTGTTCAACAAATTATAAAATATGGTTTAAATTTTAAATCTTATTAATAAAATATGTAAATAATTGAATGAATTATAAAATATGGTTTAAAAATTAATTTGTAGTTAGTAAAATAGCAGATCAAACTCATATAAAAGACACACAAAAAAGCCCAAGGCTCAAAAAAGCCTCAGGCTCAATGCTTGTGCTTTTTTGCGCCTTAGCGCTTTAACTACTATGCCTAGCCATCGCTGGATCTCTTTGTCGCAGTGCATTGCCACACCATTTCACCCAAATCTTAGCCAACACCATCACCATCGTAGTGGACATTAACAAAACGTTAATTAGAAGTGTTAAATTAAACTAGCATCATAACATAATGCAAAAATTTCTATGATTCAACAAATGCTCAACTGAACTATTGCAGGAAAAACTAAAACAACATTCATTTTAATAGTTCAAAAAATGCTGAACTATATTGGTATTAGACGTACATGGTAGTATGTTCATTTTGATTAAAAAAAATTAAATCTAGTTACCCTTGCATGAACTAAATGAGCATTTATTTTCATAATTCAACAAATTCTAAATTAAACTAGCAATTTGTGTATATAATGTTATATTTGCTTTTGCAGTTTGAGTAATGCTAACTCAATTTAGTATTTTCAGCCTATTATTTCACATAAAAACAACCAATATTGTCGTCGTCGCCAGCGCCACCATTGATGTTCAATCTCTACTAGACTTCAGTGATGCACCACACATAACTCACCAATGTACCTCCTCCAAAACATGAACTCCCTCGCAAAAATGAAAACTCCTATAGTGCATAATGTTTAGCCAATGTTATCAAGGCCCTCGCCTAGGCTCCAAAAAAGCCTAGGCCCCAGCTTGAGGCTTTTTTATCTTTCAAGGCGCCTATGATGCATGAGGCATCAAAAAAGCCCCAAAGACGCCAAGGCGCTCGCCTTTGTGAAACGCCAAAAAAACGCGCTTTTGCAACATTTGAGTAGAAATTGAAAATTTTAGCATTTGGCTCAATAGGAGCCCAAAAATCCAACATGCTAAGAAAATTATGCTCGTTACGTTGATGATTTTGAGCGTATTCTATAATGAAAAGGCAGCTTTTCTTTCGTCAACCTGTTGAAAAGAAAAATCGTAAATTTCTTTCGTCGAATCATCTAAGAAAACCTAGTTCATAGAAGGTTAAAGCTCCATTTAAGACTTTACGTAATGTTGTTTTTAGTTTCTATATTTTATGTATTTTATTTTTTGTAAACTTGAGTTGAATGACTTTGCACATTCTTAGTTTAATTTATGTTAATCGTTTGGTGTTTTTTTTCTTTTAATAATGCATTTATATGCCCTTTTTAAAATAAAAATTGTGTTTTATTGCATTTTCTAAATGCATTTTTTTAGCTGAAATATGAAAAAAAAAAAATGTCACTCAAGGCGTCCAAAAAAGCCCTAGGCGGAAAAAACCGCTAGGCAAGGGCGTGATGCTTTTTGGGGCTTTTTCGCCTTAACTGTTATGGTTTAGCCTCAAGTGATTAAAAGTAGAATTGTTATGATAACGGTAAATTTAACATTATCATACAATTAATAGTCAGTCGATTACCATTTTGAGTGGAATCGATATACCAAAATGGTAAATTTACTATTTTTTAGGTATCATTGATTTTTTTAGTACCAACGTTAATTTTACCATCACTTTATGATGCATGTATATTCATGTAGCAAGCTTTATTGCAAGTATTCAGAACCAAGCAAATCATAAAATTTAGTTTTGTAATCATATGAAATAACATTAAGTCATAAGTACACTTCACTTTTTTCTTTTTATATCTTTTATCAAATAACACTATAGATTGTATAATGAAGCAGCGTCATGGTTTGAATACATATCAAACAACTAACCTTTTTTGGACAAAAATTAAATTACCATAATTAATGTAATAGTTATCATATTATCGATATATCAGTTTATCAATAACGAGAACGATAAGTAATTTTGGTTTATCAGTAAAACGGCACGGTAACAGTTTTTATGAAATGGTAATGGTAATCATTACCAGAACAACCATAATTAGAAGTATGACCCTTTACACAAATGTTCTATGTCATTAGTTCGATCCCCAAGACATTATAATGAGCGCTCTGCTTGAATAACGTTTTGCTTTTCTTATAAAAGCAAAGTGCTAGATCTATATACCACCACCATGCGTTGCCGGCTGCCGCTGCCCGTCCATGTCTATCGATGTTGTTTTCGCCTGCGCTTACCGCCTTCATTGTCTGCGTTGACAACAATTTCCATCATGTCCCATCCCTAATCATTTGCATGTCTTCGCTTTGAATGTTTAGTAAAAGTTTGTCCTTCAAGTTTTTTTTTTTTTTTTTTCCTTTAACAACTTCTTGTCATACAATATAAAAAACATGGCCTAATCAAAACTTCTTGTCCTATAATATAAAAAGCATTCATAGTTTGGCCTTAGTCCACAACAAGAACGAAATTTTATGGCACGTGCAATGCACTTGCTTGTATATAACCCGTATAAAGTTATAAAATTCAAAAATTTACACATATTTCTAATAAAATATGATTATATTTTCTTTTGCTAAACAGATTTTGAACTTTTAAACTCACTTACATTTCATTTTTTTTAATCTAAAAATAGACGTTGAATTTTGTTCTTGGTAGAATTCAAACTCCTGTCGACTTGTTTGAATGTAAGGGTATTTTTGAAACTTCGCGTTCGGATCAATTTTTTATTTTTTTATTTCAACAGCTAATGAGGATTTTATGACACGGGCAATGCACGTGCATATAGTTTTTTTATATAAATTTATGGAATTAAAATTTTAACATAGTTTTGAGAAAATAAATTAAAAATATATAAAGAAAAAAGTGTAATATTTTATTGGAATGGAGTTTAGCTGCGATTACATTCCAAAATCGCCATTTGAAAATAAATTTTATTTCTTGTTCTTTGTGGAATTCGAATTTTCGACCTCTTGTTTGTATATAAGGGTGGTGGATACCCAGTGCCAAAGGCTCCCGTACTCAAGCGCGAGGACTTCCCAGCTCAGTCTCCCGTCCTGGTACTATTCACGACTTCCCTGGCTCTGGGGGTGGTTGATTAGCGCGCGCAGCCTTTCCCTTACATTATGTGAAGAGGCTGGGGCTCGAACCTGTGCGCTCCAGATTACCAGCCGGGTAACCTTACCGTTGCGCCAGACATCACCTTTTGTTTGTATATAAGGGTATTTTTGGAAATTCGCTATTGAACCAAAAGTGTGTTTATGTTCCATCTATTAATAAAGATTATTGTGTCGCCATCACCTACACGTGTTGCCTTCATCATGTGCGCTAGCCACAATTTTCATCATCTCCATCCTGAATTATCTATTATGTCATTCGCTTTCAGTATTTAATAAAAGTTTGTTCTTTAGAAGAAAATCAAAATTTCTTGTCCCAATACCCAAAAAACATGCAAAGTTTGGCCTTAAGCCTATTTTCCACTGTTAGAATTATTATGTGGTCCATTTGTTAGCAAACAAAATATTATAAATTCCAATTATTTGTTGACCTAAAAAAACAAGTACGATATATTCATAAATGTACAAGCTAAATATTGTAGAATATGTCGAATTGATATTTTTTATAATAACCGCATACGTTTACGGAATGCATATATGTACAGTTAATTCCAAATATTGTTAAACATATCAAACCAATATATATATATATTTTGAATTTTTTTAGGGGAGAAACCGGCACTGCCATAAAACTCCCCTAGTGCACCTAATCCGGTTCGTGGGTCATCAGGCTTATGCACATGGTAAGTCCCCTCATTTGAACTAAAGTGCGTGAGGCGGGAATCGAACCCTCTCTCCCTCTTCCTGGGGAGCTAGGAACCCCCACCACCCGCACTAGAGCTGCGGACATATCAAACCAATATATGACCATAACCACACATGTTAATAGAACACAAAAATGCGTAATTGATACCTAGGAAGGAACCCTCTCTATTGATTGAAGGGGGTCACATATTATTCCACCATGTCACATAAAACACTCAAAAAATGGAACATTTTAAAACTAATTTTAACCACCTTTGGTTCTCTTTTTTAATGTAAAAAGGATCTTCCTAAATTGCTATGATATATGTACGTATCGTGGTTTTAAAACACAAAAGCATACACGAAACATTTCAGATCTATGAGGCGAGTCGTAAGTCTCAAAATGTTGAGGCATAAACTTCCTGAGTTAAAAGAAGTGAAGCATGTCAATTTGGCATTTTAAATTAACCTATGCAAAAAATGTACAACTAATGATTCAAGTCCGACTCTGAATGGTTATGCATCTCTTTTTTAAAATTTAAAAAATAGCTGGAAACTATATAATTCCCATTTCAATTCTAGACCAGAGCTGGAATCAAAGTCGATTCAAATTACTTGAATCGACAGTTTTAGTTTTTATAATTACATGTATGTAATTGTTTTTGAAATAAATTCTCCCTCAAGATTTTCCTTCTTTTCTTGATTGGATTAGGAGGTAGGGTTTTGTGTGAGAAACATAGCAATTAAATGCATGTTTTTTTTATGTGTTCAAAAGGCCTAAGCCACACTGTATGAGGCACAAAGACTTATGTTTTTTTGTTTCTTTTTTCTTTTTTAACGCGTTAAAAAGATAAGGTGTTAGCCTTCCAAGTAAAACGTTTTTTGAAATACATCTTGGTGTTTTTTTGCTTATGACTTACTCCTCATGTGCACCTTTTAAAACAAGGATATGCATGTATGTGTATGTATATTAGGTCATATGTTTGAATTGCGTCGCATACAAAGATAATTTCTATTTTCATTAGATAAACAATGCATAAATAAGGTCATTGATTTGATTTTCAATTTTATAAAACACTATATATACACACACATATATTTGAGATAGGATCGGCAACACCCTCAAATTGTGCATCACCCTTACAACCTCCCCTGATTTTTACCACATATGTTCGTTTCTTTCTCTACACATTAATTCTCCATTCCACTCACACATTATTCAACTATAAACCGATGGCTGAAATAGAGAAACAATTGGGGTGCTCGAAAATAGGGGTGTCATAGAGCATGCCTCTCTCTCTCTATATGTATATTATCTATTTTTTCATTTTCTTTATATTTGTAATCTCGATCGCTATATATCACAACTAAAATGTTTATTCTACACATTTTCATGTTAACATGATTTAACATTGTGTGTGACTATTAACATCCCGTTAATTGCTCTTCACCCTTCACTAACTAAAAAATAAAATATGCACCCCATCGTTTGCTCTCCCCACCCCGTTTAATCCAAAAATGCCCTTATTGCATATTATTTCAGTGTCGATTTATTTGAACAATATCATCTATAATAATGATTTATTTATTTACTGTTTAGATCTTTGCAATTTCTGTATACCGCTAACATACTCGATCTCAAAATGCATAATGATACACATCGTTGATAGTACAATTTTTAAATATTTGATAATTGTTTTAATTTTTTTGAATCATTATTTGTTATTTTTGTCTTTTTTTATAAAGATCATGTACAATGCTGATTTTAAATTTAATTATAGTTTGCAATTTAGCATCAAACACCCATATATATAGTTGAAATTATTATTATTTTAATCATTTTGCAACATTAGACAAGTTATCCAATCGGCTGTTAAAGGGCAAATTTGGAAATGAAATTTTAAAATTTTAATACGGGGGTGAAGAGCAAACAATGGGGTGCAAATAACCAAACACTTTAACATTTTACTCATTTTACGACCGTCAACGTTACAGTAGTTTAAATTTTCTTTTCCCCACGTACAATGTGTTGTTTGTACTTTGTATTAACTGTTTTGTCTTATATGTTCTAGACATGTTTCTACTATTTTATTTCTTCGTTGTTTTAAAAACACCCGCCTCATACTTCTCTCGAGGAGCGCTTCAAGGAAATACTCCCTCCAGTTCTGATTAGCTGACATTTAGGAAGTTTTTACACATATTAAGAGAACTAAAAATGGCATAGTTACCCTTCAGCATGTTCACCTCCTACAGTTACTTTATATTCAATGCAGTTTAATTCTTCATCAAAAAATGTACAATCCATGCACCTTTTGTCTCTTCAGCTTCTACCCACTAAATTGAAGGGAAACATACATTGGAAATACATATTTTTTAGTTGTTTAATAAAGATGCGGGCACATAGAATTAAATGCATGCATTGGGAGTGTAAAAGACAACTGTATGGGCATTAATGATGGTTATTGAAAGATTTTTGAAGTAGGGTAAAAAAGAAAACAAAGTGCTTATTTGTCTCAAACGTTATATAATTAGCAAAATATTATCAGCTTTAAAACGTCATTTAATTTGAACTGGAGGGAGTAAAAGATAAAACGCCTTGAGGTTTATTTCAAAAAGGCTTTTACCTCTAAAGCTTATGCCTCAACAGCTTGAGGGATACGAAACGTATAATGCGTACGCTTCCCACGCCACAAACTGCTAAGGCATATGACTCAAAATCTTTTTACCTTTGTTGCAGATATTGGCACTAATAAAGTCATTTACCTTTAATTATTTAATGGAAACAAAAAGAACAAATTTTAAGAAAATAAAAATTGACATTTTTTACTTTTCAAATTCAATATCGAAATCGAGTAAAATTGTTTGAAACAACGGTCAGGGGTTGTGTGATGTATTTTGCATTGTTAACTAAAACATGCTTTTCAATAAACTTCGTTAAATCTCAGAATAAATATAGTGGATAGATTTGAATTGATAAATGGAATCAAGATTGGAGTTTGATGGAATCTTCAAATAGTTTTGAGAAATCGAATTTTGAGTCATATGAGTTTCAATTATTTATTTTAATCTATAATAAAAATATATACTTGTTCAAAGTCAGATCTTAAATGGTTTGTTTTCCATTTTTGGCATCGGTTAATTTAAAATGTCAAAATTTATTTATATGTTTTGCGTTTTATTTTTACCTAAAAGGCCTATGCCTCAATGTTTAGGTTTACATCTCGCCTCGTAGACCTGAAAACATCTCATGTATGCTTTCGCGTTTTATAACTCTGCTTTTCTTACATGAATAAGACATGGTGGATCACACCTACAAAGCGCCTGCTATTTGTATTTGTATAAAAGAAATTGTATCACGTCAATGATATCTCTTTTAGATTTCAAAATGTCCATTTCTTAGTCTCTTCAATCCGTAGAACAATAGGACTTTAGAAAGCCCTGATCAAACTTGAATTTGCCACAATCAAAAAGAAAAAAAACAACAGCAACAACAAAGCCATATATTCCAAACAAGTTGGGGTTGGCTAGATATGAAACCCAAAATAAAAATAAAAGAAATAATAACGATAATATATATATAGGTTTAAAATAACCAAACAGATAAAAAGTTGTTTGATTAAAAAAAAGTAAAAAAGTTCAATAAAAGTGAAATAAAGTCTAAAATAGTAATAAAAAAAATAAAAAGGTTCAACAAAAGCGAAATAAAGTCTAAAATAATTAGGTGGATACCCAGTGCCTTATCACTACACTGGGGCATCGGTGTAGCGTGCCACTAAGAGAATGGCGGCCCAGCCCTTGCATATTTTAGACTTTATTTGTTCACCATCAACGAACTTGCCGCTAACCATATCTTTAGGGCTAAATCTATTGCTACAAAACTTATCAACTTTGTCACGACATGTATTCAATCATTTGTAGCAGTTAAGCAGTAATAAACGATGTAGAAACCAAGGCTAAAGAGAAAAAACAGGGTACATAAACTTTTTTGTTTCTGTTTATTTATATGCTTGAAGATCCTATATGCATGCGGTGTACATTGTTACAAATTCGAAATCTATTTGCTAACTAATCTATTGGAATCATGTGAAACATGATACAGTTTTAAAATAATAACCTATATGTCAAATGGGTTAGGCATAAATGTGTTGTTTTGAAAATAACACATTAAAAATAGACCATACCCATTAAATCCACTAATTAAACGGGTAAACCCAACTCAACACATGAATTTGACGGGTCAAACACAACTCAACCCGTTTAGCCCCTTTGGACAAAATTGCATAAAAACATGTAATTATATTCGATATAATCAACAAATAGTATACCAAAGACAAACAAAGATACATTCTCATCAATTTCGTCAAGTACAAAGACAATGAGTATTATTCAAGATCAATACAGTTTTTGTTGGCATGGGGAATTTGTCAGTCACGCCAACAATCGAGTGATATGGGTAAAGTAGTCAATCCAGAGAAAGTGTGCAAGTAAAGGGATACACATAGTTTATAGTGGTTCGACACTAACGCCTACGTCCACTTCGTTGTAATTATTGTTCATGATATTACGATTACAAGTCCAATCCAAGTTCTTTGCTTTGAGTATACAAATTAATGCTAGAGAATAACAAAGTTCTTGCTAATTCCCCAACAAGCCCAAAAGATCAATGTCATTTTCTTATGTCAAAATGTTCCAAGCTTGTCTTAATGTCCAAATATGCAAGTTAAGTGTTGAGAGGAGGTTGCAAGCCAAATCCAAATGTTTTTCACGTATGCTAATGAATCTTGAGTGGAGTAACTTTCTCTATCTTCAAAGAACCAAGATGGAAACTATTAGAGATGCTAGAGAAGCTCTACTCCCAAGGTCAAGTCCAATCTACCCAAAAGTCCCATTAAATGTCACATCAGGAGAGTATTTATAGGTAGTGGCTTGTGGGCCAATCCCCACGATTTTCGTATGCCGATCCAGGAGTTAACTTTCCCCATGTCCAAAGTTGAAGCATCCATCTCCATTGCCTTGCCAAAAGCCAGATACAGAAATACATTTCGTATTCATAAAGTTAGTAAAATCCAAACCAAAGACATCATTTCATCTTGTGGGATACGAATTATACTTTCGTATCTCGAGAGTCAGCCAAGTCTGAGCCATTTTCCTGCTTGTTGCGGAGTACGAAAACCAAATACAAGAGAGAGTTGGTATCTCAATGCCAGGTACAAAGTCAACATTCCGTACTCCCAGAGTTAGAAGAAACTCACACCATCCAAGCTGCACGATTTCGTATCTCACTCTTTGTATTTGAGGATACGAAAATCACTAAGAAGAAAGACCAACTTCCTCGAGCCGAAAGAAACACCGATTTGAATGTAACTTCGAGAATACGAAGTTTACATATGCATACAGGATACGAAATCCCTAAGTGAAAACGGGGAAGCAAAATATGCCTTGTAAAGAAATACCGATTCGAATGTCTATCTTCACACTAGTGGTGATGCGGGTTCACCAACTCGATTACTCGAATGTGTCGAACCGAGAGTGCCGATCTGAAGTAGTGAAGCTAAGATGTTGCCATGTCGAGCCGAGTACATCGACCCAGAAAGGTCGAACCAAAACATGGGGTTTGTGGGTGACTGTCGAATCGAGCTTCACCGCTTCAGAGAGTAAACCATATTTCCAACCTTTTGAATACTTTGCGACTTTAACCGAATCGCTTCGCGCCTCCATGAGTTCGTACTCGAGTTTCAAATATTCAGAAAACATAAACTCGTTATGTGATTGCCTTGATCAAAAGGCGTATCAACATTTTGCCCTTCAAAACATGTCTTTTTGGGAAGGCCTTTCTGAGAAGGGAGATGTGTCTTGCGAAGTCTAGAAATCCAAGTGCTAAGATTTGGAGAATTCCGAAAGGAGTTTCAATAATCCTAAACCTGAAAACCACGATCGCGTCGGATTGTATTTTGATGGAGTGTTGAATCCTAAGTGTATGGAATCTAGAAAACCAGAAGCCATGGGATCACTGGGCCTTGCCAGAGCAAGTATGTACGTGCAAGAGAGTTTCTCACTTGGCAAACCAAGTGAAAAGATGTTATACACTTAGCGGGGAAATTATCTACTTAATTGATCAAGTTATTAAGATTTTATACACTTGACGGATCAAGTTATTAAGGAGTTTTTTATACTTGGCGGATCAAGTTTGGGGGTTTTATACTTAGCAGACCAACGTAGGAATTTTTATACTTGGCGGACCAACATAGAAATTTTAATGCTTGGCGGACCAAGGTAGGAATTTTTATGCTTGGCGGATCAAGATAGGAATTTTTATACTTGACGGACCAATGTAAGAATTTTTATACTTGGCAGACCAAGGTAGGAATTTTTATACTTGACAGACCAATGTAAGAATTTTTATACTTGGCAGACCAAGGTAGGAATTTTTATACTTGCCGAGCCAAGTTCATAGATTTTTGATAAAGCCAAAGAGATACAACGGTTTATAATCGAATTTAGAACACGCTTAAGGATCACAACCCAACCCCGTACGTGTGTAAATTGACATAGCTGCTTTTGATTACAAGTTGTTAAACTAAAAAAGTGGATGGTTAAGATTTGGGTATGAAGCATGCCCAAAGATTAAGTCTTAATCTTGCACATGTCATAGGCCAACTTAACCATCGCGAGACCCAAAAAAAAGGCCAAAAGCCACAGGCCGGAGTCCAAAAGCCAAACAGATACAGGAAGCCAGATCAATTTATCATGATACCGCAGGGGTTAGGTTCTGGCCCGCTCCTGTCCTCAGAGGTAGTAGGGGGCTGAGCCTGTGCTTTGGATGTTGCTCGATTCTTGATACTGTGCTAGCTCGTCTCGTCTGGCACGTTCTTCGGCTTGATCGTGAAGTTGCTTACACTGATCGGTGTCATGACCTGCCAATTCATGGAACACAGTACTTGTCAGAGTTCAGTTGCTTTTCAGTTAGTTCCCTCTTGGGGTTTTTTGAAAAGGAGCAGTCCCATGAACTTCAAGATAGATTCTTTCTAAGCCCTGAGTGAGTTCAGTATAGGAGGAGAATTTTAGCTCCATTTGTGACCGTCGATCGTCCTAGGATTTGCTTTTCCCTTTTTCAGGGTCGGACGGTCCGATGCCTCTTGCCATATTGGTCTGGTGCACTTGTTTTTCACCTCGAGAGTCTTCTTCTCGTAGAAACCTCTGTACTTAAAAATAAATCTCGTCAAGATCTCTCGACGGGTCTCGTTGTAGTGAGACTTTAAAGTTACTCTTATCAAGAATGTCGGAGATGACAACAATCAGGACCATGGATGGGTCCAGTTTGTCGACCAAAGCCACCGCAGCGCTGAATTTTTCCAGGAATTTGCGCAGTCTCAATCGTCCTTTGCTTAATCGCTGTCAGAGTCATAACGTTCTTGGGTCGAACAATGTGAATCCTGGACTGCTCGATGAATTTTTCGACCAATATATTCCAACTGTTAACAGATTTTGACTCCAGCTGCCTAAACCACATGGCAGCAATATAGAGAGGAAAACACTGTCATTACATTATTTGAAGCTACAAATACTTCCATGTGGCGCATGTAGCGCATTAAGTGAGCGGTAGGATCCCTTCTACCATCAGAAGCTTCTAACATTGACAATTTGAAGTTCAGTGGATTTTGAGAACTCCTTATCTCTTGATTGAACGAGCTGCGAGTAACACAGTCCAAGTCTATAAGGATGCCTCGCCCTGAGTGTATCATCAAATGATGGCAGTGATTTGACTTCCATTTACAGATTCAAGAAATCAAAAATTGTGGAGTTTCGTAGAAAACTTAGGATCATGAATCAAAATCCATGTTCAAATATTCGGTTATATGTCCATAGTCCAATTTTTATGCTCTATTATATGTGCATGTCCAAATTATTGTACTAATTCAGGTCTGAAGGTTTATGCTCATGTGTAATGGAACCAGATCAAGTTGCAACAACGATGAAGTAAACAACTAAGGTTTTAATTCATATTCAGTCCTAATTTCAACCTTTAACTTGGTCCACCATCGCAAAGGGCCTGACTCGATCCCATTCATGTCCTACACCGATTCGATTTCATCGTTTTCGCTGCACCATCCACGCATTCTGACCTGATCCGGGGCTTTGGCCATCTCCACATTCCAAACTCCATCCATATCCGACCTGCTATCCACTCCTTCGCCTTTCATTTTTTTTCTCCTTCACACTTTCAAATCTTTCTACTCCATTTGGTCGAGGCGATCCCACCCGAAGCTGACATATCCACCTCTCCTTCCTTTGCCTCAGGTCATGACGAATTGCTCACCCTTACTACCTTGAAGCCCATTCCATCATCCACAACCATATCTTGAATCTCACTATCATCGAAATTACAGTCAGCTACCTCTTAGGGATCGCAAACAACGGTGGTAGTTGAGATAACAGGGGCATGGCAGTGGCACGAGAGAGTACAGTGGTAGGGGTTGACTTTGGTTCGCTGGTTAATTTTGGAAGGGAAATCTGAAATTTCGGATTAATTCAAAGTAGTAAAGTTGAGAGAAAAGAGAAAGTGAAGATGTAGATATCATGTAGCAAACCGTCTCCTTTGCTCTCAATTTTCTAGGAAGTTAGTACATTATGGGATCGGTGTTGATCCCTTTATAAGGATCTTTGATATGTATATACCATTCTTTGAAAAAAAAACATGCCTATATTACTTCATGTCCCCATAAACTTGAGGTCTATGTGTATATATACATGCTCGTGCATGCATGTGCGTGCTAGACTTTTAACTAATATGCGTGTCTTCATGCTTACAATCATAGTTTTAGTGCGTATATGTGTGCTAGCATAGATCATAACTTGAATCGTGAATGTGTGTACAACATCCGAACATAATTAATTATGAACACCAAATTTTTATACATACTAACGTACATTTCTCTACACATATATGTTTTCATGTCATTTACATGAAACTTCAATCGTTTTGCACAAAGTCACGGATGTGCGTGTGTGTGCATAAGCGAATACAAACCGACAACGACCTACTTACACTCTTGTGTACACACGAGCCAATAACTAATAGCTAATCCAACAGAGATTATGTGTTCACATGTGAATGCTAGTGGGATCCAGTTTAGATGGTCAAAATCTATCAAACAAATTGGATCATCAACAAAGCTGGAGTCGCATGCTTATACTATCATAATTTGATCAAGTGTCTCAGCAATTCAGAAACGACACACTCCTTGTCATATACAATTCAGTGGAAGGGTAACGATCATTTATGAAGAGCAGCATGAAGTTCGTTCCAATAGGCATGATTTGTTATGGTTCAAAGCACGTTATGTTCAAACAACACGTACTTTAAAAGGCAAGTGTTACCCGATATTTGTGTTCGGTTATTTCCAGCTATTCAGATTGACATTACTTGATATGTCAAGGCTAACGGCCCAGAAAGATAGCCTGAATGTCCAAATATCATGCTTGGATAGCGTGATGAGACGACGGTCGAACGAGTCTAGCAGAACAGTGTCCGAGAGCTCATCAAATGAGAGATTGGCCTAGTTAATAGCAAAGGATCAGTACCAATCTGAGATGAACCGACGGAATTGCTTAACTTCAGTAATCAATACATCATCTCTCCAACCACATGGCAAATTATCATGAAATATCATAGGATGATTCAAGGCATCACGGGGTGCCCGCAGACCGCACCAAAATCCCTCTGAGTGTGAGGGATCGATACCGATCTCTTACTTAGGGGATTTGTGGACCAAGCCCCCTTCTAGCCTCTTCTACAACATTTTCCCGATTTTTTGGATATATTTTCTGCCTACATTTATACATACCAGATGCATTGGAGAGAAATGGATCTTTTTCCCATTTGTTTGCTTTGTTCTGTATGCTTCGGATTTATACTGATCTAAGACTTTGTAATTCTCTAAACAATAATAAAGTATACAAAATATTCCAAGTATTTGTAGGCATAACGTCGAACCACTATAAAATGTCGTGTTCTTGCTTGCTGTATTTCTTTTGTGATTATTCCTATTTTCCATTTATTTTCTTACTACTCTTTAGATGTTGTGTCAACTTTTAATGTCAACATTTTTGTATCATTTTATCATAAATAATCAATGTATTCATAGCTTTCTTAGGACAATTTAAACCATTTTAGAAACAAACATAAAAAGCCCAAATCTATTAAATAGTCATAGCAGGGAAGGATTTCGGCTTTTCTATATTGGGTTTGAAAGTAAAGGTAGTATTTGATATTATAATTATTTTTAGAAAAAATGTTGTAAAATCAATTTACTCACTTTTTTCAGCGTTCTTTTATTATTGTTGTTAATTATCCGAAATGTTGAGCTATAATGTAAAATTTCATCAAAAAAAATTCAAGAACAATGCCAGGTTCAGTTGGGTTTAAATAAGAAACTTAAACATCTATGTTAAAACCTCGGTGCTAAGAGTAATTTGCATCAAAATTTGATGTATAGATGCTTGTATATGGTATTTTTCTTCGATTAAAGGCGCTTTTCATCCACCTCTTTTTCGCGGATTTCGATGAACATGAAGATGAAGACCTAAACGTAGGAAGAGAATGAAAAGAAAAGAAAAAGCATACAAAATGATTGAACTCTGTGGATGACAAAAGCATGTAGAAGTAGAAAGTTAAATTTTGTAAAACATATAGCAAGAACTTTTCTACAAGTCATTCCTTTTTACATATATACTTTTTCCTTTAAAGTTGATATAGTTGAAACAGAGTTCCATCTTTTGTCACATATATGATTCCACCATGTTCTTTACATTAACGCTTTACATCAAACTTTTGCACTTTGCTTTTTTAGCAATATCGAGGGCAACCTTGTTTAAACATTCATCTTTACCAGTAGCCTAGATGATCAATCTCCCTACTTAAAGCGTTGGAAAATCAATTCCTAAAGGATTAAAAAACCATAGTCACAAAATAAGGCAAATGTCATCAGATTTGTTACAGTCGTCAGTTCTCATGTCACTTTCAGTGAGACACTTCTCTACAACATGAACACTTGCAATAATTATAGTAGCACGGATGGTTAGAACCATACGACTGCTGATACCAAACCATCTACAAATACAAATCCCTTGTCTACCCATAAAACTTACGGCATTAATACTTCACGTTAATATGTTGATACCATACCATTTAACCATGATTCATGATGCGTGTATATAATATATGTGAAAAATATTTACATTAGACTTTTACACATTTCAGTTTTAGCATCAAATATTTAATTTATTTTGATCTTCAGTATTTCATGATTAAAGACATTAAAACAAGCAGATTATTTTAGCTACTTACTCAGTTAATTCTTCAACTTTGTCTTAATAACGTCGGCCCTAGGGCAAGGCCACCAAGGAAACCACCACCTAGCAGGGCAGCAAAGTTTATTTTCTTTCTTTTAAGTACTTTGTTTATTTGATGTTAAAGGGTAAAGATGATTAAAAGGTAATGTAGTGTGGTGGTTTGGTCTGTCTCCTCCCAGTTGAATGTGCTGATTCAAATCTTTTTGGCAGCATGTATGTATGTATATAATTAACATTGTTTTCCCCTTGCTTCCAATTTCAGCATTGTTTTCTACTTTCTTCTTACCTCGGGCAACCCAAACCAAAGGGCCGGGTCTGATTAACGTGTAATGACAACTAAGACTTTAACAGTTGTTACTGATGTCAGCCATTTGATTTTGTTTTCATGATAACAAAGATTATTTTTCAGAAATTAGATTTGGCAGTGTAGTACTACAGAAGTGGAAGATCATATAAACAAAGCAAACACATGTGATTTCAATTTGCATGAGTGCATCTGCTGTTTTATTATTCTTGTTTCTATCGAAATTTGTGGTGTTTAGAAATTTGAATTTAAACTATTAGGAGTCCGTTCGGTTTGATAATGATTTTTATGTTTTCCACTTTTAGCATGTATTACAAAATGCATGGGAGATGAGAAAATGTTGGAAAATGGTCAATTTAGAAACTGGTTTTAATATATGCTTTCTGAAAACGATTTTTTTTTTTAGATCTGAAATATCAAAATTATCTTCTTTTTTCCCTTCCCCCTTTGTTGTAATGCTAAGATTTTCCAACTTATCATTCTTTTTCATGTCCTTTCACCTTTGAAACACGCAGTAAAATGCAAAACATAAAACTCATTTTCAAGCCAAAATGGCTGGTAGCCGTATTCAATATTGATAGTTTTATCGGTGCAATCAATGATTATTATTGGATGCTTTTGTAAGCATGTTTATAGAAAACTACATAACACTGATCTTTAACCAATATTAGTTAGGTATTTTCTATGTTTTCTTAAAACAATCCCAGTTTATAAATGTAACAAGATTTCAGTTGTCTCTGCATCATATGTGGGGCCCACTGAAAATTTTGTGCTAGCCATGAGTATTTACTGGGATTTCCATGTCAATACAACAACTTCATTTTAGTACCAAATGTTTTGGTTAATTATCTTTCATAGAACTTGAATTTTTCCGGATAGTAATGTTGTGTCAAAATTGGTATACAAAAGGTGAGAGAGTGATCAATTAAGAATGAAAATAATCAACATAATTTCATCTATCTTATTATGATATACTACACAAAATTGTTCTCGAAAGATTGTAAGTAAGTTTATAGATGTCTCAAAATTTTTGCTCGAAAGGAACAGAATTTAAAAAAAAAAAAAAAAAAAAATATTGATAATAAATTTAAAATCTCTGTTATCCTCCTCCTTTTTTTTTTTTAAATAAACATCAGAAGTGTTGGTATGCAGTGGCACACACCTCTTTATTTCTTGAGCATAACCTTTGCATTTCTTGAATTATCACGGCTTTGACTAAGAAAATTAAAAAATAAATCTAATTTTTTTTAACTACTCACATCAAAATTTGTGTGAAGAGTTTGGCAAAAAGATACCATGTTTCCTCAGCCAAAAACCAAACTATGTACCAACCAATGATGTTCCCTCCTTTATAAGCCTCTTTCAAACTACCATACTCTCAACTATATCCATTCTTACAATTCTGTTCACTAACTTCCTAATTACTCTTCTTTTTGCACAAACTGTAATGCACAAAAATACTAACCAATCTTTATCTTAGTCTCTCACTAATTTTCTTTGAGAAACTTCCGATTCTAATTTTTTCATTGCAACAATGAGTACTTCACTGCTAAACCCTACGTGTATCCTAAACCAAAAACCAAATATTTTTCCAATGAAATGTAAGAAGAAAAATAATACATCTGTGTGTTGCCACAACACTAATGGCAACGTAAGAAGCACAAATGGATCTCCATCACTGTTAACAAAGAGTTTAGAGATGAATGCGGGTATCAATTTGATCACTCCTTATCGATTGTTGGAGTCTACAAGTGCAAACTTAATGGATTATAATGAAGGAATTGGCATTGTTGATTTTCTCAAAGGAAAGAATCTCTTTATTACCGGTGCAACTGGTTTTCTTGCCAAAGGTACCATTGGTTCTACCTCGATTTCCTAGATAATTTATTCATTTACTACTTATATAAATTAGTTATGTTTTGCTTAATGTATGCTTTTCAGTTCTTATTGAGAAAATTTTGAGGACAATGCCTGATGTTGGAAAAATATATGTATTGATAAAAGCAAAAAATAAAGCAGCAGGGATGGATAGATTAAAAAATGAGGTACAGATACTTTTTTGATTTTACTCCTTTAAACTTCTTGGTTTAACTGTGTCATGCTGTCTATTGCTATTTGTAGATAGTAAATACTGAGCTTTTTGATGTACTGAAAAAACGTCATGGGAAAAACTATCAAGATTTCATGTTTAATAAACTGGTTCCGGTAATTGGAAACGTAAGAGAGCCAAGAATGGGATTAGATGCAAATATTGCCGATGAGATAGCTAATGAGGTTGATGTTATCTTGAATTCTGCTGCAAACACAACTTTTGATGAAAGGTATATTCAGGGAGAAAGAAGAAGGTTCCAACCTATGTATCTTATTGCCCCTTCTCTTATGCTATTTGGCTGTTTGTAGGTATGATGTTGCATTAGACATAAACACAATCGGGCCATTCAGACTTATGAGTTTCGCAAAGAGATTCAAAAAACTTTCACTGTTCGTACATGTATCAACCGGTAATTGATTAATACTTCTTTAAAAAGCCATAGTCACTGGAATGCTTATGTTTTGAATTTTTTTTTTTTTTGTATTGTTATTTATTGGCAGCATATGTGAACGGGCAAAGGCAAGGCAGGGTCATGGAAAAGGCTTTTTGCATAGGCGACACAATTGCAAGTGAGAACATGTCTTCTGGGTTTGCTTTGCCAACACTGGATATTGAAAATGAGATTAAGTTGGCTTTTGCATCTCAAGTTCTTGCTTCTGACGCCTCTTCCATTCAAAATCTGAAGGATCTTGGTATTGCAAGGTATTTTATCTTGTTCCTAAACTATCAAAAAAGCTAACTATGTTCATCTTTCTTCGGTATTAAAAACATGTCATGTGAACTGTTCATCATAAAGGTTGTGCAAGTTTCGTAGGAAATATGTATAATGGCATCTGTTATAGGGCAAAAATGTTTGGTTGGCAAGATACATATGTGTTCACAAAGGCAATGGGAGAAATGGCGATAAATAGCATGAGAGGAGACATTCCAGTTGTTACGATTAGGCCTAGTGTCATCGAAAGTACTTTAAATGACCCATTCCCTGGATGGATAGAAGGAAATAGGTAATGAATCTCTGGCTCCCTTTCATTAATATCGATTTACAAATGAGACATACAGTTGAAAGTAATAATTGCTTCTGTAGGATGATGGATCCTATAGTTCTGTACTACGGTAAAGGCCAACTAAATGGATTTCCTGTTGATCCGGATGGAGTACTTGATGTGGTAATTTTCAAAATTTTACCTAAATAAGCTTAGATTATCGATGTACCAAGCATAAAAAGGCTTTGTCATTAGAACATGTTGCAAGGAGTTTTTGTACTCTCACACATTAAAAACAATATGAAAAAAATTAACCTATTTAAGCCACTCTTTTAAAACAAAACATGCTGTTAAACTATTTTCCAACCTACTTATAAAAACAGGTCAGTTCCTGTTAATGTGACAAAAAAGCGATATTTTATATTGGTGCTACTTCAAATATCCCAACTACTTTAAAAAAAAAATCTGGAAAGCGTCAGTACGGCTGTTATACAAAAACACTTGTTTTGGCACTGTTTGGAACAAAGGATACTTAAAATTTCTCTCTTTACAAAATGATCTGTTTTCGGGTTGTTTCATTTATGAGATTTTTTTTTTTTTTTAAATGGTCTAAACGAGTGTAAAAAGTCCACATCTTATTTTATGCTCTATAGTGAAAGAAACTCTCTGCATCATGCTACAGATTCATGTAACTCTTATAACTTGTATTAACTTATTTACCAAAATAACTAATTGCTAAAACCATTTTGTTCATTATACAGGTTCCTGCAGATATGGTAGTTAATGTGACATTAGCAGCGATGGCCAAACACGGGCAAAGCATGGTCCGAGGGATGCATGTATACCATGCTGCTTCATCTGTTGTGAACCCACTTCTAATCAAAGATTTAGCAAGAAATTTACATGATCATTTCACTAATTCTCCTTGTTTAGATTCTAAAGGAAAACCTATCATCGTGCGCCCAATGGAGTTATTTAAAGACATAGATGACTTTACATCTTACATTTTAGATGATGCAATCAAAAGATGTGGAATTAGAAATTTGCCACAAAGATTGAAGAATATTTTCATGAAATCAGTGGAGCATGCCAAGAGTTTGGCTATGATTTATGAACCATACACATTTTATGGGGGAAGGTTAGTTTCTCAATTTCAAATACCAATGAATTCATTCATGCACATAAAAAAAAATTGAATGAAAATCTTTGTTTCAGGTTTGATAACACGAACATGAGGAATTTGATGAAGGAGATGTCGGAGGAGGAAAAAAGAAACTTTGGTTTTGATGTAGGAGGGATCGATTGGGACGATTATATTACGAAGATTCATATTCATGGATTGAGGAAACATGTGATGAAAGGAAGAGGAATGTGCAGTGCTGCTGATGCACAGCTTGTTTCTGTGAAAAATTAAGGCTTTTTAAAGTGTAGATTGTTTGAGGGTTTTATGTTTGTTATTACCATGAAGTGTGAATTGCATGATGCTTTATGTTTATGATTGTATTGATCACTTGTCTAAAATGAATTTTACATAAGTAAATGTTCATTCACATCTTCATTGACAAAATTTCTCGTCTATTCTATGTATAATAAAATGGAGACATGCGCCCCTTAGTCTTCTTTTTCTCTCAGAGTGTTCAGATTTCAATACTAGAATCGCCTTGTCTTGTATCATTGCCGTGGATTTCAAATAGTGTTGCTGAACCCTGTTAAAGTAGATCAAGTGTGCGTTCTATTTACCAAAACATGTCTACTCTCCACTTAGGGCATAAAGTGCTGATCATTTGGAGCACTGAATATTCATCTTAAGTGATGGGCACTAGATGGGCTGACGCGTATTTTGAACATTCAGCTTAGGGCTAGTGGTTGCTCATTCAACTGTATTATGGATGATACCACGTTGTAATGATCTGGATTTTTGATGGTTCAAATCGACAAGAATCCACCCATGTCGACCCAAACAAATCAAAAATACATGTAGTTATTGGGGAACATAAAGAAAAGCAAGAAAGAAGAGAAGACAATAACAGAATCTCACAGCAGAAGTATAGCATATAATAAACAACTAACAGTTCAAAAGCAGTTGAAAAATATACATGTGACTATAATATACAATGATCATTAGAGTTACACATATATAGATGTATACAACAAGGCAGCTGAAACAAAGTGCAGCGGGAAATACATAGATATAATAGATATATACCAAATTTTCGTCTTCTCCAATGGTCACGTTCAGCTTAAATATTCAGGATTTGACTACGAATCCTGAATTGGGTCTGGGCGTCCATTTAAATGGCATCCAAAAGCACATCACCCACCAGCCAACTTCCATCCTCTTTCAACGACTATTAGCAGACACTTCTCTCCAACGACCATAAAGGGTCACATTTTCACATTTTCAACTTTTAACAGATATAAACGTCTTTATTCATGAAATGCTCATATAAAGTCATGCCATTTTATTAAATACAGTACGCATTTCTCTTACTCAAACACAATATTATTAAATTCTACATAATCAAAGTATGTCTTATCCACTTGATCGTACACCGAGGCCATGAATATGTATAACTAGGGTTTTGATTCTCAACTTGATTAAAGTGTTTGTCCACGAACTGCTCTCCCTCTAAGCTTTCATTCGCTCACTCCATGGACCAGCAAAGAAGAAAAGGATTGTTGTTATATCTATTGTCACTTTTTGGATGATTCGGCTAAGGGAAATGATCAAAGGAGAAGTGTTTTGAACTAAAGTAATGACTACATACAATTAATAACATGTTAAGAGAAGATCAATGCCTGCAATTACTGATAAGTTTGGACAAATACAGTTCTATGAATCACAAATTCATATAATTATATAGACAAATATGAGTGGAATAGGTGGCAAAGCAGAATCAGTTAGTTATGTTTTTATATTTTGATATATTATTTATTCATTTTTTTAATATATATTTTGGTAGAAGAAATTAGCGAATGATCAATTTTTCGAACTTCTTTGAAGAAAAAATGATGCCAAAAAACTTCATTACTACCAGTTTGCGAACCGTTATGACTTGCTTGTTAGTCATAAAAAATGAAGCTCTAATAGTGCAAAGAGTTTAAGTGATGTTCAACCAAAATCCAAGAGAAAGAAGAAAGTTTCGAGGTCTAACAACAGTTCCAATCCGGAGGACTCTTTTAGCATTGGATTCTAATTTATGCTCGGATATTGAAGCTGAAGAACGAGAACCTACACTGGATGAAGATGCTAGACCGATAAGACAGAGCGCTACTATGAATAAGATTGTTGTGCAGACCCAGATCGACTCAGATAGCAATAAGCATTAAAGACATGTGAGAGAAAACACCAAACGTCAAAAGGGCAGTATAGAGAAGCTTGCAGTTTTAAATGACTTAACCAAGATTGAAAAATGAAGTTTCGAATTAGAGAGTCAACGTCAAGAAACTATATTTATGGAAAGGGATGTCATGAGAATGGATTCAATATCAATGTAGTACTGGATGAAATACAAACAACTCACATGGAAGTAGGTCCAAAACTAAACATATGAAGTAGAGTAATTGTGAATTGCATCTTCAATTATTATTTTAAATCATATAGTATTTACATTCTAAAAATTATATGATTTATCGTTTTGTTTAATGAATACTTCAATTAGCAGAATATTTATATTTCAATAAAAAAAATACTATTAAAAATAACAAAACATAGCATGCTATACTTCACGAAATAAATAATAATTCAAACGCACATAATTAAAGATAGGTCTCCATCAAAAACTAGTGATTTTCATAAGAATTCCAAATATGATCAATTAGATATATATTTTTGAAGCCTGTTACGAATATTGATATTGCGATACACTTCATGATCATTCACATGAATTGTGTACTCCTCTTCAGTTCGTAGTGTGGTAGCATGGAATAATTCAGACGGTTGTCTAGCTCCATCATATTCGTAATCGAGGTAGTCCATACCCCTTTCATTTTCAGTGATCATGTTACGAAGAATGATATAACAAAAACATATTTACAACCATTTTTGATCTCTTCTATAATTTGCACGGATTACTCACCATTGCAAATCTTGCTTGAAGCACTTCAGAAACTCTTTCTACATCTTTTTTTCCTTCTTACATTACAACATTTTTTTTATGTCATTGGATTTGCAGAAATATTTATAATTATGCCCCACTTAGGATAAATTCGATCTCCTAGATGGTATTTATTATCATATGTGTTATGACCAAGAGTAGACGTAACAACAGGTAATTTTAAAACATGACATAAGGGATAATTAAAGAATAATTAATTTTTAGAAGAAAAATTAAGTGAAACGGGTTACGCCATTACGCTCGTCTCGGAATTTTGCTATAGATAGAGTCCAAGTTTGTGTAAAACGGATAACATATGAAGGAGTTATGGACGATGGAAGTTTGGCAGAACAATCAGGAAATAGGCCAAGATAACTGGCGCACTTGTGAAGTACGCCTGAAAAAAAATGCACTGGCGCACCTGGGAAGTGCGCCCAGGCCAAGCCTAGGTCTGCAGAATTCTGGAGAGTTCCTTGATGATGTGTCTTTTTATTCTGAGTGGTTCTGGTGGTCTCTAATCTAATTTAAAGGTCCTAATTCACCTAATACATCTATAAATAAACACCTAAACCTAACCCTAATCTCATTGTTATCATCCATGGTACCTCCATGCTTCTCTAATCAAGTCTTTCTTCTCCATCAAGTCAAATTAGAAGATCAGGTCTATAAATCAGAATAGGGGTATTCTAAGATCAAGATCTGCTACAACAAAGCCTAATTCTCTTCTTTTGAATTCTATCGCTGTGAGTTTATGTCACTTTCACATATAATTAAATTAAAAAGTAATTGTGATAAGCTTGTAAATTGGATCTAATGTATATGCCTGTAAATAAGATGAATCATATCAAGTTTTGTAATTTGTTATCCTTCAGATTCATACCCAATTGCTATTATAATATGCCTATCTGATCTATTTTGTTGTTATTCATTTCACATGCCTATTTATATGTTTATGCCAATTTTGATGTTTTGATTCTCTCCCCTTCTTCTTTCCTTTTTTTTCCTTTTGATATTAGGCTAACTTCGGGCTTAAGCATATTGCGTTGAGATTTACGTACGAATAACGTTGAAATGATTGGGAAAAGTTTGGGAAATATGTAATAAAATGAGATTTGGCATAAATTGTTGATAGCTATGGAAATTGGTTTGGGCATGATTTGGTATAACTTGTACACATGAGATTATAGGCATTATTTGGATTAAAAGTATAATCATAATTTAAATTGGAAATTATGGGTAATTGGAAATATATTATAATCCAAGATTTGAAATTGGGACTTGAATCAAGAAAGTGAAAATGAACGCCTAAGACATGAGGTCAGGTTCGGATTGCGGTATAAGTCTGCCCGGAACCGCCCGACATATCCAGTAACTGCAAAACGGTAATCTAATGTGAGAGGTCAAAGGCAAAAATTAGATGCGTAATAATGCAAAGACACGAGGCTAGATTCGGATTGCGGTATAAGCCTGCCTGCGGCATATCCAACAACCGCAAAATGGTAATCTAATGTGGGAGGTCTTGCAGGATTACGGTTATAATGAATTAATGAACACTTAACCAAGATAAAACATGTGGTAAGACATGGGAATGATAAAAGAGTTAAGTGGGTAACATGGGTAACATGTGAAACATAATTAAAGCACTTAACCAAGATGAGACATGTGATAAGACATTGGGATAAAAAAGGGTTAAGTGGGAATTCCTAGTGGGGACCAAGCTTAGGAGGGAAGCTTGTGTCAAGTGTGTGGACCCTTTTCAACCAATAACCCATTTTAGTATCTATATGAGCTCGAACTAGGTCGAGGATAGGGACACGCTTACTGAGGTTGATTGTAAGAGGTCAATAAAGAGTTAGCGATGGCAGTGCAAGTCCAACGGAGTCATGTGCGTGCGTGGGTCTGGGCTGGTAGGTAAGACACTATTGCATCGTGTAGATATAAGCTGTGCATTTCAGTGGTATTGGGGTTGCCACCTTAGGGAGTGATACACCCTATTGTGGGACCAGCACAGGTATCTACGAGCTTAGGGAGCCGATCGAATGGGGAGGGTAGTGGGTACGACGAGTGATGGTAGGAGCAAGTGGGCACCTACGAGAGCAGCTAGGAGTACACTAAGTTACCATTATTATGATTCGTAGGGAGGGATCATCTTTTATTATGTAACTAGTATGTTGGTATGGTGCATAACATATCTTATAGTGGTTAGGAGCGCAGTCGATGTTCTATCTTGCTTACCTTGTTTACCTTGTCATATCTACTTATGTTACAGTCATTTCTTATATCTAGTTTATGTTTCTATCCTGTTACTTTACTGATTATATTGTTGAAGTCACTAGACTCTCCAGACTTTATGTCTGACCCTTTTTGTTTCGCCTCTTTTCATTCTTCCCCCTAGGTCCTCAGGGTGAGATTAGTGAAGTCTGACTCGGATCTCTTTCTTCTTGAAGTGCTTGGATGTGTTGAAAGTAATGCTCAGCTTTATCTCTTTTTCATTATGGCTATTTGGAGTGAGATTATTGTTTTTTTTATGTACTCTGATAATAATTTTGCTTCAAGATGAATATTTGTGTACTTGGCTTTAGTATATGGTTTTGATGTTGTAACCAGACATGTTTTGCTTTTCCGCTGCAATGAATAAAGTTTGAATTTTTAAGTACAATTTTATGTATCTGTCTTGTGATGTTCTGTTCTATACTCTTATAATGCTCCATGAAAGTTAATGCATTCCCTTAGTGAGTGACATTAATGGACATGGGGTGTTACACGTGGTATCAGAGTTGAAGGTTTCCAGAACAAAAAAAAAATCGAAAACTGTTTTCAATAGTATTTTCAAATACATGTTTTAAAGAGGGTATTTTCAACGGAAAGGTTTATTATGAAAAACATAATCCCCAAAAGCCATATATCTATCTTTCGATTCTCTGTCTTGAATCTCTACCTTTTTCTTTCAGCATGTCTGGGGAATCAGATATACCCTAGGGCGTATAGATACCAGGCTGGTTTAGAAAGTATCTAGAGGCTAGGGCTACTGCTGCAGGCCTAACAAACGTTCCTCCTCCCCCAGCTGCAACCGCTCCTCCTCCTCGTGTAGACGCTTTTTCTAAGATATGCAAAAACTTCCGTGCGATGGGCAGAAAACCGTTTTATGGAACTGAGATGTTTGTTGAGGCTCGGAATTGGCTCAAGGAAGTGGAAGACTTGTTTGGTATCTTTGAGATAGACGATGGAAGAAAGGTATAGCTAGCTGCTTGGTTGATGAAGGATGAAGCTTCCTTTTGGTCGGAAGTAACTAATGGAGGACATGCAGTGGAGACGTGGATGGATTTTAGACAAAGGTTCGAGTTGAAATTTCTTTCACAAGCAGAGGAGAGTTTATACATGGAGAGGTTCTTAGCTTTGAAACAAGGGAGTTTGTCTGTAAAGGAGTATGTTAACAAGTTTAACCAGTTAGCAAGATTTGGTATGGTATTAGTTAATACACCACATAAGAAGGCTTTGAGATTTGCCAAGCGTCTGAATGAACCATTACACGGGTTGGCTATGTCCCACATTCCTATGGGGGCTACTTTTGAGAATCTTGTTGATATAGCATTGATACATGAAGAGGAGAAAGGTGCTAATGTAGATAAGGCACAAGATAAGAAAATGGATCCAAAGAAGGCACAACAACAACAAAAGAAGGGCGGTAAGGATAACAAGGGTTCAGAGAAAAGAAAGTGTCACAATTATGGAATACCTGGCCATTTGAAGAAGGACTGTAGGAAGAAGAAGAGGACTGGTTGCTTCGAATGTGGTGAGGCAGGACATATGATTAAAGACTGCCCAAGGAGGCAAGGACAAGGGCAGGGACAGAGGATAGGATCTACTTCTGGAGGGCAGGTTCATGCTTTCATGGCAGCTACGCAAGAGAGAGGTAGAAACATTTCTGTTGAAAGTTTGATTTTCCTTTTAGATCATCCTGTACGTACTTTGTTTGATTCTGGCGCTTCACATTCGTTTATATCTGCATCTGTTGTTGAGTCTCTGCACCTAGATACTAGTATAGTAGTGGATCCCGTTGTTGTCTCAAATCCTATTGGGGGTACGGCTCATTTGTCTATGTTATGTCAGGATTTGAGAATATCTGTGTATGGCATTGAGTTCGAATGCAACGCTTATGTCCTTAGTTTCACGGGCTATGTGTTGATTCTAGGAATGGATTGGCTAGCCAAGTATGGTGCCATTCTCGACTGTGAAAAGAGGGTAGTTAGATTGTTGACTAGTTTGGGGAATACTCTCGATATCTCATGCGACCCTAAGGGTTCTGTTATGCTTAGCTACCTAGAATCTCTTGACACATCTATTGATGATTTGCAATCAGTTCGAGTAGTCCGTGAGTATGCAGATGTCTTTGAGGAGGTTAGGGGCTTACCTCCAAAATGCGAGGCAAATTTCTGTATATACTTGGTGGACAATGCAAAGCCAGTTGCATTGCCTGTGCGCCACATGGCTCCAAGGGAAAGGAGGGAGCTTAGTAAACAAGTGAAAGAGTTGCTTGAGAAAGGGTTCATAAGAAGAAGTATCTCGGAGTACGGTGCTCCAGTTGTTTTTGCCAAGAAGGCTGATGGTTCGCTTAGATTGTGCGTGGACTATAGGGAGCTGAATAAGCTCACGAAAAAGAACAGACACCCATTATCGAGGATAGATGACTTGTTCGATCAGTTGGTTGGTGCTTCGGTTTTCTCGCAGTTGGATTTAGCTACAGGATTTCATCAGCTAAGGGTTGCTGAGGGCAGCATAGATAAGACTGCATTTAGAACTCTGGATTGTTTCTTTGAATGGCTCGTCATGCCTTTTGGTTTGATGAATGCACCCGCATATTTCGTGGACTTGATGAGTAGGGTGTTTAGGGAGTTTCTAAACAAATTCATGGTAGTCTTTGTGGATGATATCTTGATATTCTCTAGAATTGAGGAAGAGCAAGCCTTACATCTTAAGGAGGTTTTAGAGACCCTTCGAGTACATTAACTTAAGGCTAAGTTCTCCAAAAGTCACTTTTGGAGGAAGGAGGTAAGATTCCTAGGGCACGTTGTCTCTAAAGAAGGGATAGCAGTGGATCCCGCGAAGGTGGTAGCAATCGAAGATTGGAAGATTCCTAGAAATGCAACGGAAGTAAGAAGTTTTCTTGGTTTGGCGGGCTATTATAGAAAGTTCATCAAGGACTTTGCTAAGATATCAATCCCATTTACTCGGTTAACGAAAAGGAATTTGACCTTTTCTTGTGATGTTGACTGTGATGATGCTTTTCAATGATTGAAGAGGGCATTGACGACAGCTCCAGTTTTAGTTTTGCCAGATGGGAGTAAACCATTCACAGTATATATTGATGCTTGCGAGATAGGTCCGGGCGCAGTTTTGATGCAAGAGGGAAGGGTGATATGTTATGATGGAAGGCAGTTGAAGGTCCATGAGAAGAATTACCCTACCCACGACTTAGAATTAGCTGCCATAGTTTTTGCGCTTAAGTCTTGGCGCCATTACTTGCTTGGTGAGAGGTTTGAGTTGTATACAGACCATAAGTCACTAAAATATCTGTTCTCTCAAAAAGATCTAAACTTAAGGCAACAGAGGTGGATGGAGTTCTTAGCATCCTACGATTTTGAGCTTACATATACCCCTGGCAAGTGTAACATTGTAGCTGATGCCTCGAGTAGAAAGAGGCTGACTTTGAGTCCTTTGTTTGTCGAGTGACAAAGTTTGGAGTATATATCTACCTTTGACTTTAGACCCTCTATCGATTATGTACCCGGTTTGTTGGCATCATTAGAGGTGCGACCTACGCTTTTGGGACAGATAGGTGCGGCACAACGAGATGACCCACAGCTGGTAAAGATAGTAGACAAGCTCATAAGAAGGGAGTCTTCAAGCCATCTTAGTAGGTATACTATAGATGAAAAAGGTTGGTTGCGTAGGTATACTATATCCAGCAACCGCAAAACAGTAATCTAATGTAGGAGGTCTTGCAGGATTACGGTTATAATTAATTAATGAACACTTAACCAAGATAAGACATGTGGTAAGACATGGGAACGATAAAAGGGTTAAGTGGGTAACATGGGTAGCATATGAAATATAATTAAAGCACTTAACAAAGATGAGACATGTGATAAGACATTGGGATAAAAAAGGGATAAAAAAGGGTTAAGTGGGAATTTCTAGTGGGGACCAAGCTTAGGAGGGAAGCTTGTGTCAAGTGTGTGGACCCTTTTCAACCAATAACCCATTTTAGTATCTATATGAGCTCGAACTAGGTAGAGGACAGGGACACGCTTACTGGGGTTAATTCTAAGAGGTTAATAAAGAGTTAGCGATGGCAGTGCAAGTCCAACGGAGTAATGTGCGTGCATGGGTCCGGGCTAGTAGGTAAGATGTTGTTACATCGTGTAGGTATAAGCTGTGCATTTCAGTAGTATCAGGGTTGCCACCTTAGGAAGTGATACACCCGATTGTGGGACCAGCACAGGTATCTGCGAGGTTAGGGAGCCGATCGAATGGGGAGGGTAGTGGGTACGACTAGTGGTGGTATGAGCAAGTGGGCACCTATAAGAGCAACTAGGAGTACACGAAGCTACCATTATTATGATTCGTAGGGAGGGATCATCTTTTAATATGTAACTAGTACGTTGGTACGGTGGAGAGCATATCTTATAGTGGTTAGGAGCGCAGTCGATGTTATATCTTGCTTACCTTGTTTACCTTGTCATATCTTCTTATGTTACAGTCATCTCTTATATCCAGTTTATGTTCTTATCCTGTTACTTTACTGATTATATTATTAAATTCACTAGACTCTCCAGACTTCATGTCTGACCCTTTTTGTTTTGCCTCCTTTCTTTCTCCCTCCCCCCCCAAGGTCCTCAGGGTGGGATTAGTGAAGCTTGACTCGGATCTCTTTCTTCTTAAAGTGATTGGAAGTGTTGAAAGTAATGCTCAACTTTATCTCTTTTTCATTATGACTATTTGGAGTAGGATTATGGTTTTTCTTTTATGTACTCTAATAATAATTTTGTTTCAAGATGGATATTTGTGTACTTGGCTTTAGTATATGGTTTTGATGTTGTAACCAAACATGTTTTGCTTTTCCGCTGCAATGAATAAAGTTTGAATTTTTAAGTACCATTTTATATATCTGTCTTGTGATGTTCTGTTCTATACTCTTATAACGCTTCATGAAAGTTAATGCCTTCCCTTAGTGAGTGACATTAATGGACGTGGGGTGTTATAGTAGATGATATAAAAATTAATACTCCTTACATTAAATTATTGAACAAATGAGATCGTTCGACAATGTTTATATAGTTGCTAGAATCAAACATCCCCAAAAATGCACTCCAAATCCACAAATCATGAGACACGTCTGCTTCAAGGATTATTATAAGTCTTTTTTCCTTACCCAATGCATACAGCCTGGGCTTTCGAGCATTCCAGACTGGTATCTGCTTTCGTCCATCTCACATAATCGTGTGACATCTGCTTCATTTGGAGAATAAAGATATTTGGCACCATAAATGTCTACGATGGACTAGCAGAAATGATCCAGATTTTCTATGCCGTACTCACTACAACACAGTATGTGTCATCGAGTGTATTAATGGATGTACCACATGATAGCATACACAAGGCTATGGTCACCTTCTGATGCCTATTAAGACCTTGCTTTTTTTGTAGCATCCTACTTAAAAACAAAATAATAATTATTCTGTTAAATACTTTCAATAATTCTACAAAATAATGGACGACTCATTTTGATTCATCACTGAAACATCTCTCGATTGTATGTTGCATAATGAGCAAACTAACTTTTCATAAAAGTTTTGTTGAATGCCATATGATTAAAATTGATGTATTTTCGGCCGATGACTAAATCATCATGCTTCTTGGAAGTTGAACCGTATGTTTACAATAGATTTCAAGTAGTTCCTCTTCTTCTTGTTGATGTGTTTGTTCATAGGCTTCTTCTTCAGAATCGCTATCACAAAGCAATATAGCTTTGAGTAAATTTCCAGACATTGTTGCTGAGCAAAGTTGTTTGATTTGTGAATTGAATACGATAATATTAAGTTGTCTACAAAAAGTATGTTATGTTCATGATTATATATGAAAATTTAGTAACATGCTTATGTATGAGTGGAGACAATGTATGCAATGACCAGAATTTTTGGCCGTTTAAGCCAATAATAACACACACATGTTGATGCAAACAAATCCAAAATACAGATAGTTATTCGAGTAATATAAGAAAAAGAAAGAAAGAAAGAAGAAAAACAATCATAGAACCTCACAGCGAAAGGAAAAAATATAATAATTAAATAACGGTTCATGAAGCTATTAAAATATACATTTGATTGCACTTTACAATAATTATCAGAGTTATACGTGCCTAGAAAATAATATAATAATACCGGGGAACAGAAATGATGTAGTGGGAATGTATTATAGATAATATACTAAAACTTTGTCTTCATCCTCCAATATAATGTGGTCCTCGCTAACTGAAAAACTCAGGCTGACTCGTGCACCAATGAAAAAACAAAAATACTCGTATCAGAACTAAAATATTCTCATATCATTCAAACCAAACCATGTAACAATGTGAATGTCTCGGCGTTAGAGATACTTACAGTAATTCACATCTCATATCCAATGCGTTCGTGAGTGCAGTAATATAAGAGATGTTATGTGAATTTCCATCTCCTAAGGATCCATTAAAGTATATACTACGTAGTAAAACACACTATATACGATAGTGTCTATGAGTAAAGTAAAGTCACTACAACAGAAATTGTCTTTTATAGCGGTATATAGCTGCTATTAATCAATACTATAGTGGTTCGATAAACGTTGTATATCGACATATTATAAAAAAAAAATTGAATATTAATAACACTAAAACAACCTCTATAAAAGAGCATGGCTTTATAGCACTAATTTTCCACAATGTTACTTAAAGTTAAAAGCTCGTTCTCACCATTATAATACTTCTAAATCTTAATGAAAATGAGAATCTTTATAACACAGTATTGCCGCTATAACATGTTTATTTGATAGCGGCTATATGACGCTATTAAATTAACATGTTATCGTATTGCTAATTCCTTTTACAACTCATATATAATACATTTTAATTATAGCAATCAAAATGGATCTGCATAACAATTTGAAGAGCAATGTATAAACGAACAAAATATAATAATCAACAAACGTAATGCATATTCATGATAACAAAATAAAACATCAACTAACAGAAAGTAAGTTCAATACATGAGTTACCAAATTCAATACATATGCTTTCAATTCCATATTGATGTCAATTTGAGTTAACAAAATACAAAACATAGTTCATATTTAAAACTATAAGTACCAAAGGCATCATTAAGAACTTCAACTGCTCAAAACCTTTCTTCATGCACGTCTTCGCTGATTGGTAAAGCTTTCTGAAAATTCAAACCAACGGAAATAAATTAAAATCAATGCGAAAAAACTAAGTCTTGCTTAAATCCATTAAAAAGAAATAAACAATTTAGTTGCACCCCTCCAACATTGCATGCACATCAATATATAATGCTAGTGCTTTCGTCCATACAAAGTTATAAACTGATTTCATCCAACACCGTCATTCATTGCCAGACTGTTTTAAGTTTGTAATTGTAGCCATGTAACCATTCAAACCAGCAGCAAATATAAGATAGCAGATGTCTCCCAAGATCGAATATGTACAGTTCATTTGTTTAACTAAGACATATGGGTAAGTAATACATGCTTTTATACTTACATAAGTATAATAGCAGTCAAATTTTGGCGGCAGAGCCCCTCTATCTTTATATCCAGAGAAATGACTCTGCGCCATCCATTAACTTTGCTTCGACCTGTTAATCAAAATGAAAAAAAGTCTGTGACTCCTAAATGCGTCATCAAATCTAATATCACCAATATAACATAATTTGAGCTGTAGCATTGACCCTCTTGAATGTGCAGAATCTCTCTCATTGCAACGATTTACTTAGTTATAATTTTGGTATTTTGTTCATTTATTTTGGAGATTGGAATGAGAAAGAGGAAAAGTAACAAAACTTAGTAAGAACTTGTGGATATCTTAATCTCTCTATATCACCCGGACCCTAAAGCTTTACCTATGAAAGCCGTATGCTAAATCAGGTTGGATGCGGAGATTATGGAGACGAGCGAAGTTTGCTTTCTTTCCAAAGAGCTTTGGAGCAAAGTTTTCCATTGTTGGAAGGAGATAAAATGGTTTTCGAGATATAAAATAGAAGAATAATTATATTTTGGGAGGGAGATGAAATTGTTTTGAAGGGAAACAGAGGAGGAATTTGTGGTTTTGGAGAGAGACGAATTTTTATGTAAAGTTTAGCGCTACACGAGATTGTGAAAACAATGTGACTTGAGATGTAAACAATTAAGTGCGAATAATAACACTTCAAAATAAAGCATTATTAAATGGTGTTATTAATGACACATTTTATTGTAGTGAATATCAAAATAGCATAAGCGGGATTACCATTATTACCCTTACACTGTTTTTATATTCCCATAGTGTATATAGTACTGTAATTCCTTCGTAAACTGGAGGGCTATAAGAGGGCACTCCATATAATATAGTACAAACCAAAATTGTAGTGGGTTTCGTATATGGCATGTGACAAGGCACACGAGGAAATGCCAGGGTGGATGTACCATTTGCGGAGCCGGACTGGTGGTAATGCATAGCAGTTACTATCGCTCACTTCGAGACACTTCCATAATCAAAATCGAAGGCTGGCTACCAATCACATTACAAAAGTAATAGAAAGGGTATCGAAGAAGTATGCTCGATAGGAGGAATGACATAACTTGGCCTCGGCGCAACTCCAGTTTTAGTCACATCAAGCTAACTCATGGGATTCAGGGTCACGTTAGTACCTCATATAAGAATCGTATGTCAAATCATCTTACTTCATTTTGGATTTTCTGCTACATGCACATTTGTTAGTTGGTTTTCGGTATTGGCATAGAGTATGGTAATATCTCGATCTCGGTGTCTTTAACAACCAAACGTTTACGGTTTTCACACCGATTGGATTTTTACATTTCAAGTGGTTCACATTTCATATCGAAATATCAGAATTTTCTTTCAGATCATTTTACATCTAAAATAGGATATACTTTCACATTAGAATCTCTATTTAAATCAAATTTAGAATCTTGAAAAAAATCAGTCTTAAAATAATTGGAATATTAAATAATTAAATTTGTATACATATACTAAAATTGTTTAGATATATATGAAATAGTTTGAAAATAAATAGTTTAGACAATAAAGTTTAAATAAATATTTTTGAATATAAAAATAGAATTTATGAAAATTTAGTTAAATATGTATATATATAGTTAAATAATAAAGAAGTTAGTTTATTTTGAATAATAATATATATAGTTAAAAATAGAATATTTTATCAAGTAAAATAATTATTTATTAAAGTAGTTTAAAATAGTTACAATTATACATAAGTTAAAAATAGTAAGTAAAATAGTTTGTATAATGGTTTAAAATACAATAGTTGGAATTAGAATTATTTCTTCCAAATTTCAAAAAGACTTGAAGTCAAATTCTAATTTCAAATCAGACCAACTGAACTTCTATATTTCAATTCAATTCAACTCCCATTTTAATTTTAATTCAAAGAATTCAATTCAAATATTTGAAGTTTCAATTAGAATTCCCGCTTTAAATTATTTCAATTTATAATAATCTCGAGTTAACAATTCAAATATCACTTTAAATCGAGTTAATTTAAACTAAAATTTTAAAGATGGATAAACAATTCAATTTTGATAGATTCAGTTCATATTAAATTTCATTTTTAACTTCAGTTTACAACATAAACAATTTCCTTTAGCTTTTATATTTCAAAGTCCAACGTTCAAGTTTAAAGGAAATCAATTTATAAAATATCATTTATATTGTCTCTAAAATAAAATATTTCAAGATCAAGGTTAATACAAATTTTATTTAACCAACGGGTGTCTGTATATAATTTTCTATCTTATACCCAAGTGATACTCATAATTTGATTTTTTTTAGTATTTCTGGAATGGATATATATATATATATATATATATATATATATATATATATATATATATATATCGTTTCAATCCAAATCAAAGGTCATAGGTTTTATCATTTCAATCAATGTCTTAATTCATTTTAATGATTAATTCCTGGTTTATTTGATGCTCGTAACATCTAGGGTAAATAATTGGGATTAGTCAACATAAACAAACAATCGTATATAATAAATGTGAATAATGGCTGAATTCACACAATTAGTTATCAATAAACTAACCGTATCAATACAAGGTATCCATCCAAATTAATCCATCCAAATTAATCCATCCAAACAGTTCAATATAACATCAGTTTACTAGTCATTAGGTATTAGGTTTAAACTAGTAATTAAATTTCAATTTTAACCTAACTGCTCAATTTAAATTAACAGTTAACTTAAATTATACTATCGATGCAAATTAACATAAATATGCAATTTTAACTACTGAAAGACCATCAATACAATCGTATCATGACATGATTTTTATCTAACTAACAATCAAATATTGAAGTTATGTGTTAATGTGTATAATCACCCATCTTTTGCCTCAAACGCATTTGAAATCGAAATCTAGGCCCAAAATTTGATGGTCTCCAAATCCAGTCAAACTAGATTCAAGTTGTTCGAAATTTCGATACGATCCTAATGCAACAAACCTTGCGTCAATCTGAGTTCGTATGTAAAAGTTATACGCATTTGAACATTTGAATTTCAAATTAAATAAAAATGAGGGTGCCTTTTTTACAGGTCCCTATTAAGTTTCAAAATTAGGCTCACATCCGGTCATAAACTTATTGTTAATTTAGTCCCTATTTTTCGAAAATACGTAAAAAAATACTTAAATTAATATTTAAATAAATTATGCATTCTACAAAAAATTCAGTCCAAAAAACATGGCAAAAACAGCGAAAAAGTACAGTTAAGTGCATAATATTATGCACATATTTGATTTTGTTGCATGCATATGTGCATGTATTTCAGTTCTTACATCCGCCTTGATTTATTTGCATATTTCTGTGCATGTAATGCGTATTTCTTGCATAAAAGTATGCAATAATTTGTAAGAGTGCAACTCAGTTCATTTTTATTTGCATTCAAGTGTGCAAATAAAATTGAAAACATGCACACATATGTGCAACAAATCGGCAGGCAAAAATGTTAGCTGAATTTCTTTATGCAATTGTTGCATACATGTGTGCAACTATTGGCTTTACTTGCATACATGTATGCAACTTTATTTTAAATTGGCGTGCACTCCTGGGATTATTTCCAGATTTTAGAAAAAAAAAATTAGTCACTGTTTCTTTATTTTCTTACACATATTGAAGGAGGCAGGAGCAAAAAAAGCAGGTGGCGGAATTTTCAAAATGGATGAGGCGGAAGTAAAAATAGGGGGCGTGTTTATAATTAAAACTTGGGGGGGATGTGGCATATATTAAGTTTGCTTTTAGGGATGTGTCCTTAATTTTCACTAAAAATAATATAAAACAATATGTCATGTCACCGTCACTTCTATTCATCTTCCTTCTTCTACACATGAACGAAAAGCCTGTAGAAGAAACCTCTGTTTGACGAACCGCTTTCACCACTGCTTTTTTCTTCTCGAACCGATCTTTCCTAGCACCCAAACTTGAAGCTCGGTCCACTTCTAATATATCTGACCTTGACTCATATGTTATCCATAACTATTGGTATCGATAAATATTTTCTTCGAATCTCCTTAAATTTGGACACAAGGTGCTATCTTCCATCACGAATCCGAATCTGACATCAGATTCTGAAATTAACGATAGACTTCTTTGAATCTTCAATCCTAGTCACAACTCTAACGTTGGTTGTTGCTCGATAATGGATGCAATTCTCGAGAATGGTATAGATGTGAAGCTCTAGTTGATCAATTTCAAAGAATCAAACGATGTTCAATTCCATGGAGAATTGGATTTTATATAATTCAACAAAAATCAAGGGTTAATGGCGACTATAACCATTCATTTTACACGAAACAAATAAGATCGAGAGGTTACACTTTTAAGAATTAAAAATTATTAAATAATGGGGTATTCCCTATATTTTATTCATTTGTTTATACTTCGAGCGTTTCACGCTCGCACGATCACATAACAACTTAGGTTGACACAAAACTTGAAACCTAACAGTAATTTACAATTTCGGATTCGATGAAACTGGTTTCATCAAAATTCGAGATTGTTTGAAAAATGACTATTTTAAATCTCAAATAATTAATTGATACGTGTTTATATCGCACACAATCAAATAACAACTCGGATTGACATGAAATTTGAAATCTTACAATAATTTACCATTTCGGATCGAATAAAACTGATTTCATTAAATCCCGAGATTGTTTGCAAAATGACTATTTTAACAGGTTCATTAATATATTTATATCCAATTTTTGTGTATTCACTTTCAAGTTAAATTCAAAAGTTTATTAACTTCAATCAAATCAATATAGAATTGAAGTAAATTTTATAAATCAAATTTTATTTGTATTAAATTCTAACTTTGCTATTTCTCAAATTAATTAGAATTTCAATTATAAAGTTATTAGCTTAAGTTCATTCACATACTGCAATATTAAATTTCAACCTTCAGTATTTATCAATACTAAACAAATTATAGTTTCACTAACAATCAATATAAATTGTCATTTTTATAGCAAGTTGAAATTCATTGCTTAATTAATTTAATTAAGTTCACATCATTAATCTTCATAATTAAATCATTAAATTTTATTTTAAACTATAAATATGATTAAAACATAATTAAATTCAAAATTTTAAATGGTCGGAAAATACAAGATGTTACAACTTATGGAAGTGTCTAGTCATATCGTACACTGTGGCCACACTGTATTGTTTACCAACATTCATATGTTATAAGAGAGGAGATAAGGTGTGATAGTGTACAGTCATATCATGCACTATAGCCACTTTGTATCTAGCCATGTTGTCCTCTATAGTTATATTGTATTGCTTACGCACTTATTCGTACCTTTTACGAGTGAAGACAAGGTGTGATAGTGTTCGGTCATATCATACACTATAGCCACACTGCATTATTTACCCACTAATTCGTATCTTGTACGAGTGAAGACAAGGCTTAGCAGTTTTTGGTCATATCAGACATTGTAGCCATGTACTATGGGAAGAGTAATCTTTGAGTCATATATTTTGTACATATTTTCATTTCCACTATGTCCTAACTCAAAAAACATGGCATAACTCAAACAATTCCAACTTGTCATTTTCGTCTAACAAACTTGAGTTATTATTTAGTTCTTATATACTAGCCTCTCGTATGTGTGATGATGAGGAGATATTATTTAGTTTTGGAACAATCTTACTCAACTGTGCAACATCGACACAGACTGTTGGGTTTGACAGACAATTGAAGAGTTGAGGATACGTATGGAAACTTTATTACAGCAAGAATGCATTATACAACGGTTATTAATGAGGTTATCTTAGAAGATCTGTTTGAGCCAACACATATGATATTCGAAGGTTGTTACTTATTAAAGTATTGGACTACTTTCATTGGACGTAATGCTTATGTCCTATGCCAAAATTATTTAGAAAGATTGGGGTATCCTTAATATAAAATGTTTAATTTTTACATGATATGTGATATATAATTTTCATTTTCTGTAGTGTTAGGTGTAATTGTTTATGGGCATTGTTATTGACACTCCAAATATTATTAACGGGAGGCCAACTTTTTTTAATAAAAAAATTGTTAAGGGGAGTACCAATGAGGGAAGTAACCCCTTAACAAATAAATGTAACTTTACTTTATTACCTATTTAGGCTTAATTTCATTTTTCTGTTCATTAATCTAATTTCTAATGGTTAATCAATACCATTAGTTGTGGAGAAATCAAAGCCTAACCAAAAAACATGATCGAAAAAGAAAATAATATGGTATTAACATAGGAGAGTGAGCATTATGTTGGAGTTGTTCGGAGTGATGAGATGGTAAGATCTAATTTCAGTTTATTAAACACTACAACAAAATGACCCTATTACAACGGTGGAACACCGTTGTAATAGGGTTTTTACAACGGTGGGCAAACCGTCGTGTCTTAAGAAGTTGTAATAGCCTAATATCTTTTACAACTTTTCTGCACTGTTGCAAGACCGTTGTAATATGTATATTTTACAACTTTTTTCCACTGTTGTAATAAGTTTATTACAACAGTTATGCACCGTTGTAATAATATCTACTACAACTGTTATGCACCGTTGTGATTGACAGTTGAGTTTAAAAAAAATAAACATCATTTGCAGCTGAAATGAACAATACACTAAATATAGCGATACTCCACAAGCAAAACAAATATTACAGTTATTTGCAAAATAATTTATTTAAATACTCAAATACAAAGTTAGAAACACTAATAGCCGACACACCAAGCATATGAGAATACTCGAATTCAAGCAACCGTCACAGTTGACAGACAAATCCTAAGAATATTTCATTGCTTGACTTCCCAATATGCAGTTGCTTTCCGCATTTGATCTTAAAAGACATACACCATTCCGTGCTTTTCCTTCGCACCCTCTTCAAAGTTCAAACATACATAACTACCATCTATCACCACTGTCACTAACATCTATCACCACTGTCTCTTTCCAAACTGCATCTGTACTTGGAATATACTGAATTACTGTATCTTTGATTTGCTCTCAAATGACCACCTTGCCCTCCTCTGCTGACAGAATTTAAGCTCCAAATATCCCTGCAACTATTTTGATCTTCCAAATTTACTGCAAATACATCAGAGCCAAGCTAGGATACTTCTCCTGCCCTATTGCATCCCATATCTTGAACTTTGCAATTTCATCATTTACTGCAAGTGTTTATGGGAAAGAAATGCAGATTCAGTACTCAATTCATATAGTATTTCATGTACGGTAACTGACAACAGAAACCCAAGTAATTGAATAAATAAATAAATAAATACGAACCAACTATCATTTCCACAAAGACCAAACCTGAGATTCAACAAGCTGGCATTTTACAAACCGCAAATACAATGCTTGATTTCCTTGTCCTAACATCTCCCAATCGATCCTGCTAATCAAATTATTATTCAAGAGTATATGTGCATACATGTATGCATGCTAAAAAAAATGATCAAAATAGCAAAAAATGTGCGCTTTTGGTATGGACATACAAAAGAACGCATAATTTAGTATCTATATGCAGTGAACCCTTCATAAAAAAGATACAGTAGGGCCTACATCATATACCCCGTGCATATGGCGCATTGTCACTTCGGAAGTTTCAATATATGACCAAGCTTGAAAAATGTTTGCAGTTTAATGTACTGGAGATAGTTTGATACAATCTATAAATTGCATAAAGCTTTGACAGTTATACCAACTAGAACAAACAAACAGCAACATGTGAAATACTTAATTATTTTTGGAACAAGAAGACCCAAGCAAATGTAAACACACAAAATTGGGTTATAATGAATAAGTGGGTGTGACGTATAATTTACTTAAAATATACATAAGCAGGTTAATCAAATAGTGAAATGTAAATCACTTCATTAACAGGTCTGTTAATCATTCATATCAACTATATATGTAGGAAACCAAATATAATAAGACATGTAAGCCCCTTAATGCACACAAATTTCAAAAAGAAGAAGAAGATAGTGGTGTTTTCTTACTGATTATATTTTCAAGTACTGACAACAAATATATTATACGAGCACCATTCTTTCATTTGCAAGAAAGAACGAAATTTACAATGGTAATGGAAACTGTATTAACTGAATTTCACCATTTCCTTTATACATACTAAATGTAGACAAAATAATGTTGCTTCAAAGTCACCTAATATAGATAAATTCAATAACTGTGATACCCACATCATCATGTAATACTACTGAACTATTAACAGTATTAGCATCTCCCTAAATTCAATAACCAATTCCACAGTTTCTAAACCTACTTCCAAGCCCTCATTGCCAAAAAAATCAAGGCTTTTACCTGTTTCTTTTGTTGAGATGTTTGTCGCAAAGTCATGGTCAGCAACAGGATCAGACTCGCGTTCGTTAGCTCCAGTAAGTAGTGGTGACCTAGTTGCGGCAACTGTCCAGCTTCGAGATATACAAACGCTAGTTGATGAAGTAGCGACACTGCCTCCCATGCCATTTATCAAAAACACAGTAGCACAGTTTGCCGAGTAATCAAAAATTAGGGTTACCTTTCTTCCCAATCCCTAGATTAGCGTCTGTTCCTTCTTTTCACAAGTTTGTTTTGCGTGATTTTGTTCGACCTCCGTCCTTTGTCACAGCTCGCCTCCGTCTTTTTTTCCCTGTATCACAGTTCGCGAGATCAATTTCCGCCTCCGTTCTTCGTCAGTTCGTCGTTTTGGATAATTTTATCGGGTCTAGGGTTTGAATGATTCTAGCAGTTCTCGAATTTGGGAAAGGGTTTGGAAGAAAACGTTTGGCGGCTGGAGATTATATTATACGGCAAATGAATTTGGGTAAGGGTTTGGAAGCGGTGCTAGACCCGAAATGTTTGGTTTGGAGCCCAGAAAACTTGTGTTGGAGCCAAACGAAAATTTTTGTTAGAGCCAAACGAAATTTTCGTTGGAGCCAAGAATTCCTTCCGCATGTTACGCCTCAGATCAAAACCTGGCATACAAATTGTCAACTTTTTTGTTCAGATTTAAGACTATAATAACCGGTAAATACTGAATTTTAACTTGTAACTATTTTCACATAATATAATATTATTATATATTAATCACTTGTATTTAATAGTGAATTATGTTTGTTAATTATTAATTAAATTGTATATTCAATATTTGTTTATCAATTATTGATTATTAGTCAAATAATTACTTATTTAATATTTCAAATTAATTATTATTATTTAGTAGCCAAAATTTTTATTAGTTGCCAAAATTATATTTATTAAAACTGTTGAAACAGTTACTACCAAATCAAATATTACTTATTAATAATAGTTATTATTTATTAAAACTGTTGAAACAGTTACTACCAAATCAAATATTACTTATTAATAATAGTTACTTAATTAACGATTGTTGTTAAATTTTGAGTAAGATTCAAATTCAACAATACACAAAAAGTACCGTTTCGGACGGGGCGCTGCCCCGCACCCCGCCGGGGGCGCTGCCCCCTGGACCCCCGCGACCTGACCGGGCAGGTCGAACCCCGTTAGCGGGGGCGTTGCCCCCGCACCCCCACCTTGGGGGGTTGCCACCCCCCCTGGACCCCCCCTCCGTAGGGATCATATTTGACAAAAGATTTTGGAAAAACTTTCAACAACGATTACTTATTAAAAAATATTATATACTAAATATTAATTACTACTAATAATCATGATTAATTATAAATTAAATATTTATTAATTGTTATTTACTTATTGATTATTAATTAATTGATTATTAACCGCTCATTAGTTATTACTTACTAATTAATTACTAGTACTTAATAGTGAAGTAGTTATAAATAATTATTTTTAATTAAATATTTAATATTTATACATTGATTATTATTAAATAATTACTAATTGGTTGTTAATTAGTAATTATTAGTAGGAATTATTTATTTATTGATGTATTTTTAATTAAATATTTAATATGTATTTATTGATTATTAATTAATAATTACTAATTGGTTGTCAATTACTAATTATTAGCATGAATTATTTATTTATTGAAGTATTTTTAATTAAATATTTAATATTAATATATAGGTTATTAATTAATGATTACTAATTAGTTGTTAATATTAATTATTAAAAATTATTTAATGAAAATAGTTAATATTAAAATATAGTCATATATTACAACAGTCAAAAAATAAAAGTTGTGATAGGCTTTTATTACAACTGTCAAAATAACACAGTTGTTAAAAATAAATTTATTACAACTTTTCTGGAAAAAAGTTGTAAAAAACATTTATTACAACGGTGCTTTAACCACCGTTGTAAAATTGAAGTTGTAATATGGTATTTTTGTTGTAGTTACAACGGTGTTTATACCACCGTTGTAAAAAACCATTTATTACAACGGTGCTTTTACCACCGTTGTAAAAACCCATTTATTACAACGGTGCGTTTACCACCGTTGTAAAATTAAAGTTGTAATATGGTGTTTTTGTTGTAGTGAAATCGTATGCACATATTGTTAGGGTTAAGATCTAATTTCAGTTTATTAAACCGTATGCATATGATATCGACTTTTTCCCAATGTTTTTTGCAGTTAGACGATTTAGGGTTTTTTTCATTTAGGGGTTTGATAACTTTACGGTGCGTAAAATTTTAAAAGTAAGGGTAAAAGTGTAAGAAATTAAAAAAATTAGCTATCTAAATTGACCTCCTCTTAACAATTTAAAAAAAGTGGAGTGTTCTTAAAATTTGAACCCCCCTCCCCCTTTAACATAAATTGGAGTGTCAATAAAAACCCCTTGTTTATTCAAATCATAGACTTTAACATTCAAATAAATACTTCAACAGTGTGTAGACATTTTGAAAACTTTAACAGTGTACAGTATGTACTATCAAACCAAAAAATTTACTAGTATGCAATCGCTTAAATAAGTACAATTGTCCCCTCGATTGAAGAGAAACACACATTTGCATTTAAGCAACTGTACATATATAAATATGAGATTTAATCATTTTCTTCCTCATAAATGTTTATTAAAAGTAATCTTCTTCTTCCTCATACCTTTGTGTACTCGTAGCAATGCCATCAAGGCCTTAGTCTATTGATTCTGATGTGTGTTACCAACCATTGGGTAGTCAACAAACCAATGAAGAGTTTCTTATTGATTATCAAAGCAGCACTACGAGGACATTTGTTGTGAATTTTCAGATCTTAACCAACTATGGTTTCAAGAGCTTGGTGAACCTCCGAACGAACTAAAGGTAGATCAAGTTATAGATTCTCAACCTCCATTTGAACAAGTGATAGACCAAATTTTAGTTTTTTTAACCTTTGTATGAGCAAGAGGTTCTCCAAACTTCAGTTTTTCAACTTCAATATGGTCAAGCGGTTGACTCATATCTGGTTTGTTTCCACTGCTTGGTATGTGGTTGAGATAATAATAAGAAAAAAATGGAGAAAGCATTGGTCGTAAAATTCAGTTATGTCCATTGTAGTTGAACGGTTCCAACTATTTCGAATGGATGGACAACCATTTATGTGCAAGGGGTGTCACATATGCAAATGACTAGCAATAGGCGATGATGCGTGTTAACGGCAAATTCGATGCAACATGTTGTTTATTTATGTTTTCCATTTAATAATTTTGTAACGACTCGGTTTTTGACTGATTTTTTTAAATTAAAATTATAGATTATATTTGTAATTCAATTTCAATAAAATTATATTGGATTAAAATATTTAATAAAATTAAGAATAATCATTTTCCTTAAACTCTTAGTATATATTTATTTGTTATAATCTTTGGCATATGTATATATGTATGTAAATTAAGTAATATATACATATGAAATCGAGTAAGTAACATTTTATGTTTGTTTTATATTTTTTAATTGGTTTTAACTCTTATAAGTATTTATAACCTAAGTAACTTAGGAATTTCTTTGTAATTAAGGAAACAAGGTACTTATTCATTTAATAAGATGTAGCATTATATTCTAATTTCCAAAACACATTAAATGAAGAAGATGAGTAATGCATGAAAATTGCCACCTAAATATATAAGAGTGCATAACCATTTAAGACATTGGTTGCTTAGCAACTAAATGTGTTGTTTTTAATTTCTTTTAGATATATATGCAATACAAATATAGGTACTTATATATGCATAGTTGTGCCTTGTATGCCTACGAACAAGGCAACAACAAATAACCTAAAGCTATAGTGCTCAAATCAACTAAATGAACAGCCTGTATTATCATATCTAACTTAATTAGCTTGAAGTTTCCTAGAGGCAAAGTCTTGTTTTAAAAACATTTTTTAGTACACACACATGACCTTTTGTACTTCTAGTTTTCTGGCCGAATATATGCAATACTAGGAAGGTTTTATATGTGATAAGCCTATACACCATTTTTTAATCAAAGAAATACAGTAGCTAACATCCTGTAACAACCCGGAATTTTGGAACCAATTTAAATTTTATTTTAATTGATTTTATTGGATTTTATAGATTTAAAATGATTTATTTTAAGAATTAACGATTTAATATTTAAATTGAAGTTATAATGTATAAATTTAAATTAAAATTAAAATGTACTCGAAATGGCATGGTAGTTTGAAAATTTGGTTTTGAACTTTGATTGATCATACAAAATTCAAAGCAAATCGAATTTCAGTAAAACAAGAAACGTTAGAATATGTTCAATTATATCTTTCTAAAGAATGTGAAAATTTTATATTTCACTTTATAAATTTTAAGTTATGTCCAATTTAAAATTTAAAATAGTTACTATAGAATTTATATATATTTTAATAATATATATAGACCCGTAAAAATAGACATTATGAAATTACCTTCATTTTCGATGAAACCACTTTTGTTGGATCCGGAATACCCAATCATTGTCAGGTTAAAAATTTCAAGTCATTTGGAATTAATATGTGAGCGTAGTAAATTTAAATGCATTTTCAATTTCTATTTAAATTTAATAAGCTAGTTAAAAGGCCATTTTCAAACAGTCTCCAAATTCGATGAAATTGATTTTGTTAGGACCGTATCGTCAAAACATAGCTAGATTTCTATTTTCATAATTTTTGGAGTCAGTATGTGGCCCTTGTAAATTAAAATATAAGTAAAAACTTAATATTGAACGTTATATTAATTTATATTTTAAATTTGATAAAAACTTATCAAAATAGTCGAACTGGCTTAAAAATATATCCTATTGTGTCCGAAATGGGGTTATTTGGCTAGAAGCGAAACTTGTTAGGGTCCGTTTGGAGTTCGGAGTGTTAAGCACGAAATTTATGAATTAAATATTACTAAAAATATGGGTATATATATTCATTTCTCCACAAAACCCTAATCTTTATTATAACGCCGCCTCTGCTTGGAGGTTTTCAGTGGCCAGTTTTATTCGATTTTAATTTCTAAATTTCTCCCTATTGGCTATGAATTAGATCTTAGTTCTCAAGAAAAAAATCGTAGAGAGTTTTGTGATCTTCAAAGTGATAAGCATTTGATCAAATCTCGTTGTGTATTCTAAGCTCGAAGGGCTCGACTTCCGAATTGTTTTGGTGGCACTGGGGACCACCAAAGTGGATGTTGTTCAGGGCGTGGGTGGCGCGCTCGTAGGCCCTTGGAGTGGTGGAGGTCGATCGGTGGTCAGTTGCTTCTGGTGGCACGCGATTTGGAGGACTGGGGATGAGGATGGGTTCGGTTTCAGGAATATGAAGGGAGAAGAAAGATGACTAAATGATGGTTAAGTTGATATTTAAATTAATTAATTAATTAATTATTAAAGTGATTAGTGTGTAAATGGTTGTAACTCATTCATATGACATCAGAATTGAATGATTTCAGTTGCATTGCACTCGTACCAACGAACATTACATCATGGAACTAACCAGAACAGAAATGGAGCAAGTTCAATTTTAAGCTAAATTAAACGCCTATTTAATTTAGTTTTAAAAAATAAAATCCTCAATTAAAGACTGGCGGAGTGGAAACCAATGTGAGAACTCTCTCTCTCACTCAATTTATTTGTACACTTATTATATCTATGACTGAATGTGTATTTATTGTCTGTGATTGCAATATTTGTTTGGTGGTTGATGGTTGTTTACAGTTTTAATATTATTACCATTATTAAACTGTGATTATAAATATTTATAAATAAAACGTTTATATTATGAATAAAATTCACACGGATTGTGATGTAAACCCCATACGGGTATTGGGACGATAATTTTACACATCGCCCAATTATTTGTTGATGATTGTAAACCCCATTCAGGTCTGGGGATGATAATTAATTTACACATAGCCCTTGTGTATAGTTGTATGTCTACGAATTGATTGACATATTGTAATAAGCGTTATTTAATTATTTAATGCTTATACAGTTGTAAATTGCACGTTGGATGTGAATTGAACGTTTAATAGTTGTTTAACACTATTTTTGAATACATGCGATGTATGGAATCCATATAAATAAAATTATATGGTAATTGATTGAGTCTGATTCCAATTCAAAAATAACGAATGTTTTAAAATAATATTCAGCGAAGAATCAAAATATGATTTTGATGTCCGATTTTTGGGCATGAAAATATCGAAATATTCATAACTAAAATGAATATAAAGCTGAGTTAAGTAGATATACGCTATTTCAACTCGAACAAAATTTTTCTGTCGATTTTATTCATTTTATAATGAATATCGAAAAGATTTGATTTCAAAATCTGATATTTTGAAAATATTATCATTTTAATTTATAATGACATGGAATATTCAATTTTGATTTAAAACTGAAATGAAAGTTGGAATCGTTTTTAAAACGAATTTATAAACGATTTATAAAATACGTTTTAAATGGAAATCGGCGAAATATATTATATATATTATAATGGCCTGAATAGAACGTGCAGCGCAGTGACCGTTTGCGAATTTCGACCATTGACTTTGAATGGACGTAACGGGAGATCCGACCGTCGGATTCTCCTAAAACCGGAACTGTTGGGTTCGTATCGAAATGAGCTTTCAATTGATAATAAGAGATTTGAAATCTAACAGTCAGATTTTAAAACATGTCCATATCAGTTTTGAAAAAGGTCGTTGTAAATGCAGTTCGATGACCGTATATGGAAATCGATGAAATGGTCATATTAAAATGATTAAAATTATGGATAAATTGTGTTAAATCATATTAAATGATTTAGAAAGATTTTGGATTAAATATTTCAAAATTTAGAAGGATAAAAGATATTTGTCTGAATGAACTAGTTAACAACTAGAATAAAGAATTGAAAGGAATTGTGAATGGTTTTAATCTAATCGGAATTTTCCAATATATAAATTGGATTGGGTTTGAATGGAAATAACCTTCGAAATATTTTGGTGTTGGATTCCGTGATTATATGGATATTGTTGAGGAATTTGGAAGATGTAGATTTCGTTATTCCCAAAAACGATATCCGTTGGTTTCAAAATTTGATATTGAATATAAGCTGATATGATTTCTATTCAATGCCTTGTACTTAATATCAAATTAGATTTTGGTTTGTCCTGAATGTTGTCTTCAATAACACTGTTCTTAAACCCAGTTGAGGATAGAATAAATCTTTTAATTTAGATTTAGAGAAGTTTACCAATTAATTAATTTAATTGGAATTCAAATGAAAGTTGATATTGGGTTTATCGTGAACAATGTTTTAAATAACATTTGTTCTTTAACCCAATTAACAGTGAAGTTATGATTTGAAATTTACAATCTGTTAATTAAGATTAAGGGAATTTTCCAAAGTAAAATTTTCCAATTTAATATATTAAATTGGAATTGAATGGAATTCGATTTAATAATCGAGATGGACTTCTATAAAGGAATACCATTACTATTTATGGAATTTAAAAGGCTTTGTCGTTATTCCACTTATAATATTAGTCTAATACGGAAATTTATATCGATTACAACTGATCGGATTTCCGTGAGGGTTCCATATTTAATGGCAGTTGATTTGGATTTATTGTGAATTGTGTTTTAATAACATTAGTTCTTTAACCCAGTTAAAGAAATGATTTATTTCCTAAGTTGAATAATCATTAAATAATGATTTTTGAAGATTAAAACTAAGATGGAGTTTTAATGAATCTTTAATTAGATTGGAATGTGAATAAGGTAATTAAATATACCGAATCCATGAAACATTCGAGAATGGAGTATCGCCAGTTTTACTCCCGGCGATAGTTAAATCTTTAATTAGATTTGAAACGTGAAACGGTAATTAATTTTACCGATAAGACAATGGGTGTTAGATATGGAGTACTACCAGTTTTGCTCCGTGAGATGAGTAAGTTGGGATTGGGATAATAAAATAAATGATTACTTCAGTAAGGCTCGATAATCCCAACTAGTTTGTAAACCTTAATTTGGCTTAAATTGTGAAAAGAATATTCTGGATTGGAATGAGGCGTATGATGTGTTTTTAAAGCACATGATTATAAGATATGCGAGTTATTCGGAAAGACCGGGTTTAACTCATTCTTAATAACTGATACAACGATTAAAAGTCGAAGAAGACAGTGGTTGAATATCAGAGATCTTCACATTGTTTGGATTATTACTGATGTTTTGATTAGGCTGTACACCCAAGACGAGATAATAAGTGGTGATCGTCCAGACGTACTTGGAGATTGACCGGATATGCGAGGGCCTCTCTCATGTATTGGACATATAGGACGAGGAATAAGGTGCCTCCGGTTTCGTTCAGACCTAGAACGGACTTGCAAATCGATTGTATGTCGGACGTTGTATTCCGTGCTATATTTGTTAATCTCTGCTAACATATATCAGTTTGGTGGCGGATGTCTGAGACGTACGAGCTTAGAGGTTATATATTGGTGGAAATCAATGGTACGGTATGGATTGGCTATGTGGCATGCTGAGATGCATGGATCAAAGCTTTTGTTGAAAATTAGGGTTTTGTGGTTAATGATCAAAGCACGACTTTAAGTAGCATAGCTTTGTGTATAGCGTTAGTTCACGAGCCTCACACCCCGATGTGAACCAAAAACAGGCGAGGACCGCAGGGAGGACATGCATTTCTTTCTAGCTAGAAGATGTGTTAGGGTATGGATCCCAGACATTTTTACTTATGTGGATGATGGATTGCAAGGCGCCTCGGATATAGAGTCGACTAAAAGGTTCGAGTTATAGGTCCGATAGGACCGGGAAACGTATTGTTCAAGAATAACGAATCCATAAACGTTAGGTGTGGACCGACCCTGCATGATCCAAGGGACACATGTTGTGAAACCCTGGGACATATGTACACGACTTTGCGGTTTTAGTTGTAAACTTATATGGGGACATAGTAGGATGGGGTACTATGTCGTCTATGATTTAACATTTATATTTGAAGTTGATTTCGTCACTTATAGTAATAGTGAAAGATAGATTTCGCGTATCAAGCATATTTGGCCATTATAAGGTAAAACTTATTCTCTGGTTTGTGTTTGCATTGTCTGATGAGTCTTGAGTCTTATAATGGCTTTATTTTTCCTTTTAGCATTTCGCTGTTTATTTTGTGGTATTCTTGGGAGAAAACTCGTTCCGTATTATATGGCGTGGTCCATTGATTTACCAACATTAAAATAAAAGTTAATAGCTATTTTAGTTCTCACACCAGTCCCATGACTGACTCAGAGTTTATTGTTTCCACCTAAAATTTGGGTGCCTATATTTTCCACATGGGCAACTTGTAGTTTTGGATTTCGCAGATATTTCTTTTCACAGGATCCTGAATTATAGATAGAGCTATATTCGGAATGCTTTGTATCCGTGTATTTCTTTCAGTTGTGGTAGTTGATATTTTCCGTTGCACATTGTGTTTATGTGTGTATATATATATTTCCGTTGTTTTATAATTTAAATCTCTAATTTTTTTCGATGTATATTATTTATTTGAACTCTGATATCTTGTACTCTGATGTAAATTGTTGTAATAGCATTGAAACATTATGTTGTTCCACATTCTAATGTGTCGTGTTCTCAAAGCAATCTGCCTTCTTGTTCGGTTCAAGCCGACCGGGAAATTCGGGTCGTTTCAGGTAGTATCAAAGCTTTGGTTTACAAAGCTCGAGAACAAGACACATTAGAACTGAACGAAAGAATTCATCAGAGATAAGATTAGTAATATCCTATAAGAATAACTCATTAGAGATAGGGTTAGTAATTCCCTAGAATGAACTTGAAGAGTGTTATTTATAAAAATGAAATTAGTTTTGAAAATTATATCATATTATACGTATTTGAGTATTTTATTTTATATTTAATTTATACTATCGAGTATAAGAAGATTTTGAATATACGCCTGGTCCACGTGTATATGAAGTCTCAAATATGATGGGTAGATATAGAATCACACTTTAGTCGCATGGAGATGATTCTGATGATTGATATATCATCATCAGTATCTATGTTCGAGTTTCGAAAGTGGGATATCTATATGATTCCAATTGATTGGTGTGAGAACCAAAACTTAGTTAGAGTTTATTTTTTGTAATTTGGTATTGAAAATATGATTTTTTTGAGTATATTAAAGTTATAGATTTAAAAAACTAATCAACTAATTTATTGATGGTTGTGATGTGTGATTATTAGTTCAACTAATAAAAATATTGGAACGATAAAACCAATAAAAGAATGAAGTTGAATTTAAACCAAATCAAATATAATGTAAAACTGAATTGGAATTTTAGTTCGAATTGGATATATATATATATATATATATATGGATAAATATGCATATATATATATATGTATATTGAGCAGGTTATGGATTTACTGTTGAGTAAAGGTTGAGTAGAGAAATAATTTGTGTGCCCAATAAACAGGTGCACCTTAATGAGTTGGTTGCGCAATTTTATTTATTATAAACTATTGTGAGTGATTTGGATGCACTGCGGTGGTTGTTTTGTGCGAAATTAAAACACACGCCATAGGATAGTAATAAATAAATTATGGATCACACCGCATAACATACTACTGAAGACAACATATCATATCATATTCCATATAAGCATTTAGTGCTTATACGACGAGGTTTGGATTACCATACGAGGGAGATGCTTGTATGGCGAGGACTGTGTCACAAGTTGGACTGAGGACTGATTATGGACTTAATAACCTATAACTGTAAATCGCAGGATTTAATAACAAACCCTACACAGGTCTGGAGATGAAAAAAATACACACACCTCGCGTCTTTCTTGTTTTAGTTACCATGCGTGGGTTTGAGGGGGAGCAGGGCTTATAAATTATTATGGGTGTGCACATTTATTTTTTATGAAATATATTAATTTATTTGGTGCCTAATACAACCCAATAAATTTTTCCAGACCATCCTGTACAAAGGAGGTTATAGCGAAATTTTTCAGAAATTTAGGGTGTTAGCCAAATTTCAGAGAAATTTAGAAGTTCTTAGAAACTGAAAAGTTGAAGAACTGAAGCCAGAATGAAAGTTGAGTTGGTTAGTTAAACAACTTTCAACCCCGTTCTTTTCGAGGACGAAAAAGTTTTAAGTGGGGGAGATTGTAACAACCTGGAATTTTGAAAATAATTTAAAATTTATTTTAATTGATTTTATTGGATTTTATAGATTTAAAATGATTTATTTTGAGAATTAACGATTTAAAATTTATTTAAATTGAAGTCAAAACGTATATATTTAAATTTTAATTAAAGCGAACTCGTAATGGCGCGGTAGATTGAAATTTTGAACTTTGACTGAGTATACATAATTCAAAACAAATCGGATTTCGGTAAAACAAGAAAAGTTAGAATCTAAAATAGTCGCTATAGAATATATATATATATATATATATATTGATAATATATATATAGCCCTTAAAAATAGACATTTTGCAAAAGACCTCCATTTTCGACGAAACCACTTTTGTTGGATCCGGAATGTCCAATTATAGTCAGGGTTAAAATTTCAAGTAATTTGGAATTATATGTGCGTGTAGTAAATTTAAACGCGTTTTCAATTTCAATTTAAATTTAGGGTCCGTTTTTCACAGGTCCCTATTAAGTTTCAAAATTAGGCTCACATCCGGTCAAACTTTTTATGTAAATTTAGTCCCTATTTTTTGAAAGTACACTAAAAAAATATAAAAAAATCATGAAAATTCGTATTTAAATCAAACATGTACTCACCCAAAAAATCAGCTCGTAAAAAAATCAAAAAATGCATCAACATCAAAAAATACAATAAAACAGCGAAAAATGCAGTAATTTGCATCAAATCATGCACATATCTGCAATACTTGCATTCATTTGTGCAAGTATTTTCAAATGTTGAATGTGCGTTTTTTTTTTGCATACATGTATGCAAGGTAAACAGATTCGTGCATACAAGTGTGCAATAATCTTCAGGCAAAATTTTCACTTCATATTTTTACATGCAATACTTACATACATGTGTGCAAGTATGTCAAATAGTTGCATACATGTATGCAAGTTTTTTTTAATTTCCGTGAACTTCTGCTAATATTTCCAGATTTTATATTTTTTTTTTTACATTTAGCGCATTTTTTTTCAAAAAAATCAAAAAAGGCAAAATAAAAAAAAAGGACAAAGTTTCCCATTCGTTTCCGCCCCCTCTTTTTGAGTTGCCGCCCAATTTTTTTTTGTCCTTTCCAACTTCCAGCGTCTTCCACTTCGCCTTTTCCATTTTTGCACAAAAAAGTACTCTTGCATTAAAAAAAAAAAATCTAAAATCTGGAAATATTCCCCTCAATCCACGCAAATCAAAAAGAAAAGGTTGCATACATGTATGCAACTATTACTAATAGTTGCATACATGTATGCAACTATTTAAATACACATGCAAAAAAAACCTGCATGCCTGCTGAATAGTTGCATATAAGTATGCAGTTATTCAGAATAGCTGCACACCTGTATGCAATAATGCGTCAAAAGACCAAGGGCAAGGCAATATGTGCATACATGTATGCAAATATTTGAAATATGTGCATGTTTTCATGCATTTTCCACTGTTTTGTGTATTTTTTGATTTTAAATTGTTTATTGATTGTTTTTCCTCCTAATTTTTTTGGCGTGAACATGTTTTATTTAGTAATGAATTTTCGTGATTTTTTTATATTTTTTTATATGTTTTTAAAAATAGGGACCTAATTTACATGAAAAGTTAGACCGGATGTGAGCCTAATTAAGTTTCATTTTAGGGATGTGTGCCTAATTTTCACTTAAATTTAATAAGCTAGTTAAAAGGCTATTTCTCAAACTATCTCCAAATTTGACGAAATTAATTTTGTTAGGACTGTATCATCAAAACATAGCTCGACTTCAATTTTCATAATTTTTGGAGTTAGTATGTGGTCCCTATAAATTTAAATGTAAGTTGAAACTTAATATTGAACGTTATATTAATTTATATTTTAAATTTGATAAATACTAATTAAAACAGTCGAATTGGCTTACGAAATATATCCCATTGTGTCCGGAATGGGGGTATTTGGCTAGGGGTGAAAGTCATTGGGGTCCGTTTGGAGTTCGGAGCATTAAACAAGAAATTCATGAATTAAATATTATTAAAAATATAGGTATATATATATATATTCATTTCTCTCAACAAAACCCTAATCTTTATTATAACGTCACTGCTGCCAGGAGCTTTTCGATGTCCAGTTTTATCCGATTTTAATTTCTAAATTTCTCCCTATTGGCTACGAATTAGATCTTGGTCTTAAGCAAAAATCATAGAGATTTTTGTGATCTTCAAAGTGATAAGGGTTTGATCAAATCTCATTGTATATTTTTCTGAATTCTAAGCTCGAAGGGCTCGACTTCCAAATCGTTGTGGTGGTGCTGGGGGCCACCGAAGTGGACGCCGTTCAGGACGTGGGTGGCGCGCTCGTAGGCCTTTGGAGTGGTGAAGGTCGATCGGCGGTCAGTTGCTTCTGATGGTGCGCGATTTGGGGGAATGGGGATGAGGATGGGTTAGTTTTACAGAAATATGACAGGGGAAGAAAATGGTTAAAAGATGGTTTAGTGGATATTTAAATAAATTAATTAATTAATCATTAAAGTGATTAATGTGTAAATGGTTGCAACTCGTTCATATGACATCAGAATTGAACCATTTCAGTTGTGTTGCACTCGTATCAAAGAACATTACAACATGGAACTGTCTAGAACAGAAATGGAGCAAGTTGAATTTTATGCTAAATTAAACACCTGTTTAATTTTGTTCTAAAAAATAAAATCCTCAATTAAAGACTAACGGAGTGGAAACCAATGTGAGAACTCTCTCTCTCACTCAATTTACTTGTACAGTTATTATATCTAGGATTGAATGTGTTTATTGTTTGTGATTGCAATATTTATTTGGTGGTTGATGATTGTTTACAGTTTTAATATTATTATCATTATTAAACTATGATTATAAATTTTTATAAATAAATCCTTTATATTATGAATAAAATTCAAATGGATTGTGATGTAAACCCCACACGGGTATTGGGACGATAATTTTACACATCGCCCAATTATTTGTTGATGATTGAAAACCCCACACAGGTGTGGGGATGATAATTAATTTACACATCGCCCTTGTGTATAGTTGTATGTCAACCGATTGATTGACAAACTGTAATAAGCGTTACTTAATAATTTAATGCTTATACAGTTGTAAATTGCACTCAGGATGCGAATTGAATGTTTAATAGTTGTTTATAACTATTTTTGAATACATGCGATGTATGGAATCCATATAAATAAAATTATATGGTAATTGATTGAGTCTAATTCCAATTCAGAAATAACGAATATTTTAAAATAATATTCAGTGAATAATCAAAATATGATTTTGATGTCTGATTTCAGATGGACATGAAAATATTGAAATATTCATAACTTAAATGAATATGAAGCCGAGTTAAGTAGGTATACGTTATTTTAACTCGAACAGAATTTTTCTGTTAATTTTATTCATTCTATAATGAATATCGAAAAGATTTGATTTCAAAATCTGATATTTTGAAATATTATCATTTTAATATTATAATGACATGGAATATTCAATTTTGATTTATAATTGAAATGGAAGTTGGAATAGTTTTTAAAATGAATTTATAAACGATTTATAAAATACGTTTTAAATGGAAATTGACGAAATATATTATATATATATTATAATGGCCCGAATAGAACGTATTGCGCAGCGACCGTTCGCGAATTTCGACCATTGACTTTGAATGGAAGTAATGGGAGATCCGACTGTCGAATTCTTCTAAAACCCGAACTGTTGGGTTCATATCGAAAAGAGCTTTTGAATGATAAAAAGAAATTTGAAATCCAATGGTCAGATTTTAAAATATGTCCAAATCAGTTTTGAAAAAGGTCGTTGTAAATGCAGTTCGATGACCGTATATGGAAATCGACTGAAATGGCCATATTAAAATTATTAAAAATATTGATAAATTGTGTTAAGTCATATTAAATGATTGAAGAATATTGTGGATTAAATATTCCAAATTTTGGAAAGATAAAAGATATTTATCTGAATAAACTAGTTAACAACTAGAATAAAGAGCTGAAAGGAATAGTGAATGGTTTTAATTTAACCAGAATTTTCCAATACAAAAATTTGATTGGGTTTGAATGGAAATAATCTTTAGAATATTTTAATTTTGGATTTCGTGATTATGCGGATATTTTTAAGAAATTTGGAAGATATAGATATTGTTATTCCCAAAAACGATATCTGTTGGTTTCAGAATTTGATATTGAATATAAGCCGATATGATTTCTATTCAGAGCCTTGTATTTATTATCAAATTAGATTTTGGGGTTGTCGTGAATGGTGTCTTCAATAACAATGTTATTAAACCAAGTTGAGGATAGAATAAAGCTTTTAATTAAGATTTAGAGAAGCTTAACAATTAATTAATTTAACTGGAATTGAAATGAAGGTTGATTTTGGGTTTATCGTGAACAATGTTTTAAATAACATTTGTTCTTTAAATCAATTAACAGTGAAGTTAGGATTTGAAATTTATAATCTTTTAATTAAGATTTATGGAATTTTCCAAAGTAAAATTTTCCAATTTAATATATTAAATTGGAATTGAATGGAATTCGATTTAATAATCGAGATGGACTTCTGTAAAGGAAGACCATTATTATTTATGGAATTTAAAAGGCTTTGTCGTTATTACACTTATAGTATTAGTATGATACGAAAATTTATATCGATTACAACTGATCGGATTTCCATGAAGGTTCCATATTTAATGGAAGTTGATTTGGGTTTATTGTGAACTGTGTTTTAATAACATTAGTTCTTTAACCCAATTAAAGACATGATCTATTTCCTAAGTTGAACAATCATTGAATAATGATTTTTGAAGATTAAAACTAAGATGGAGTTTTAATGAATCTTTACTTAGATTGGAATTTGAATGAGGTAATTAAATATATTGGATTCAAGAAATGTTCGAGAATGGAGTACCGCCAGTTTTACTCCATGCGATAGTTGAATCTTTAATTAGATTTGAAACATGAAATGGTAATTAATTTTACCGATAACACAATGGGTGTTAGTGTAACGACCCAGAAAATCTGCACCAATTTAAAAATTTTAAATTGGCTAAAATAATGGATTTTAAATATTTAAAATAAATATTTTAAATAATGGCGACGAAAACTGAATTTGAATCGACAATTGAAAACGAATATAATTAATTATAATTATAAATAAGGCCTGAAATGGCGCTGCAGTTTCAAAAATTGAATTCAAATTTTGTCGGACTGTACTGGGTGCAAAACAAAACGGATTTTAGTGAAACCAAAAATATTTAAATCTGTTAGTGAATACCTTTCTAACGAATCTGAAAAATCGAATTTTCATAACGGAAAGCAAAAGTTATGGCCGAATGAATTTTCAAAGCGGTCGCTATGGAATTTATATAGCCCGTGAAATTGGCCATTTTGCATACGACCTCGGAATTCGACGAAACCACTTTTGTTGGATCCGGGATGAGAAGTTATTGCTAGGTTTCAAATTTCATAATTTTTGAAGCTAATATGTGAGCGTGGCAAAAGAAAATGTGTTTTGGTCAATTATAGTTAAATTGGATCGACCAAAAATGGGCCTTTTTGCAAACGGTCTCAGAATTCGACGAAACTAGTTTTTTTGGGACCGTATCATAAAAAAACATAGCTAGATTTATTTTTCTGGAATTTTTCGAATCAGTTTGTGGCCCTGGCAAATTGAAATGTACGTTCAAATTAAATATTGAATGTTTTATATTTTGATTTGAATGGAAACTGACTGAAACAGTCGAATGGGCCTACGAAACATATCCCATTGTGTTCGGAATGAGGGTAAAACGCTAGGGACGACAGTCGTTGGGTTTGAAAAGGAGTTCATTTTAGAAAACACTATTTTAAAATTAAATAAACCTCCCGGCCAATAGAAATTTTCTTTCATTAATTTAAAAAAAAAGTCAAAAACCCTCCACCGTTCAGAGAAACCGACGATCTTCGTCGTTCACCCCTTTCCGCCCACGTCGCCGCCGCTACAGGCCGTTCCAGACCCTGCCACCACCGCCGTTCGCTCCGCCTTCCCCCCCTCTACAAATCCGACCCATCGCCTCCGCCATCGCCGAAATCGCCCCCACGAAGTTCCAACCTTCCCATCGCCAGATCTGCTCCGATCCGCCACCATCTCCGACCCCACCACCAGCGACCTGACGCCCTCGACCTCCTCTACGACGCCGTCACCTCCGATCAAACCCACAACGCACGGATTTCGCGAAAACAGCGAATCCCCTTTTGAACGAACAATAAAGGTAATTCCTTTATACGTTTTAAACACTTTAGAGTGTTGCAAACTTTGAAAAATCGTATCTTGCTCGTTTCTTAACAAAATTCGATGAAACAGGAAGCATCGTGACCGTGTGGACGTCTTCTACATTCTAGAAGAGACCGCATATTTTTCTGAGCCTTCTGCTATTTTTGGTGGAGTGGAACCCAATGTGAGATTTCTAATTTAAAAACAATATGGAAAATGACGATGTATAAATTATATAGTCGATGTATGAGTTATATAAGCGTTGTACACCTCATGTATAAGCGTTGTATAAGTTGTACGTTCGATGTATAAGTTATATATGCGTTGTAAAAATTATATATGTGTTGAAATAAAAGTGAATTGCTATATATATATATATATATATATATATATATATATTCGCCCCTCGTCCACAAACCATGGACGATATTTATTGATTGTGATTGGTGTGAAAATTGATTGATAGCGAATGGTTGTTTGGGATTGTTTGTGGTTGATATTGATTGATTTTGGTTGAAAAATACCCGTTTGTGGTTGAGAAATATTTGGTTGAAACCACATAGGATTAGTTTGTGGAAATGAAATAAATATATACATGCCGCCTGCGTGCGAACTAGATGCATGATCCCCATTGTCAAAAACCGCGAGGTTTTAAGGTAGAGCGAGGAGCCGTACTAGGGACGGTCCCGGTTTTAACTACCCTGCCGTTATGCTGCCGAAATTTTGAATAATATTCGTGTGTTTGAATTATTTTCATTTGCTTAAACTATATTTATTCATTGAATAGAAAACCTTCATGTGTTGAATTGATATTCATTCGTTGATTAGAAATTCATGTGTTGAATGGTATTCGCGTTTTAAATATAAAAATCACATTTCTATCTATATATAGAAATTATAGAAAACCTTCATGTGTTGAATCGATATTCATTCGTTGAATCGAAATTCATGTGTTGAATGGTATTCATATTTTGAAATAAATTGTTTGATAATAAAAATCACCTTTCATCGACTATAAGAACTGTGTAAAATAATCTCGTTTTAAAAGAAATTGTTTTATAAGAAAAATCCTATTTTTAGCACCGACATAAACTATATAAAATAATAGTGTTTTGAAATGAATTCTTTTACAATAAAAAAAATCACATTTTATTATATGCATGAATCGTTGAAATGTGAAGTGTTAAAAATAGCCACTCGTTCAAATAAATATATATGAGTTGAAATATTCATTAATTAGCTAATGATATGATTTGTGCCTATACATGCAACATTAGAATGAATGGTGTTTTTTTAAACCAAAAGAAATCGAATATGAAGTTGAATAGAAAATGATAAGTGATAAGAACTATATATATGTACATGCATATTTATTGAACAGGTTATAGCGAAGGGGCTAGAGAAGAGGAATAAAATTTTGTGCCCGACAAATAGGTACACATTTACTGTTTTGTTTGGGTGATGATTTTATGAGCCTGTTGGCTAGCCGCTTGGCTTTTTCTTTTTCTTTTTGACATGAGACGCCCGTGTGGCTATTTGGGAATTTTTCCCAGCCCTCCCGTACAAAGGAGGTTATGGCGAAATTTTCCAAAATTTTAAGGCGTTAGTGAAATATTTGAAGTGAAAACGATATAGGAATTTTTGAATGAACTATATTTATATAAATATATAAATATAAATAAAATTAAAACGAAATGTGGCCGTGCAGTTCGCATTTTGAAAACGTGATTTCAAACGATTATATCGGGAGATCCGACCATTGGATTTTCCCAAAACCGCAACCGTCGGGTTCGCCTTGGAAATATCTTTCCAACGGCACCAACTTTTTAAAAATCCAACGGTTGGATTGTCTGGAATGTTTAATTCAAATCTGAAGAAAAACAGCGCCAGAAACGATTATGTTTATTTATATTTATAAATATAATTATATAAAATCGAATAACGACGCTGCAGTTCGTATTTTGAAATCGAAACTTCAAACGATCGTACCGGGAGATCCGACTGTCGGATTTTCCCGAAACTGGAACCGTTGGATTCGTTTTGAAAAGACCTTTCTAATGATGTAAATTTTGTGAAGATCCAACGGTTAGATTTTCAGATATGGGTAAATCAAATCGAAAGAAAAACAGCGCCACGGCCGCTTTATGGCCCGAAGCGTCGTTTTGAATAAATTGGCTATTTTAAAATAAATAAAAATAGCGATAAATCGTTATAAAATACCATAAACAATATGGAATGGAAATAAACTGAATTTGCTCGATTTAGGTGGTATTTGATGGTTGAATGTGTTTGGTGTGAAAATTACATTAAAGAACAAAATTGGTGTTGTCGAATAATTTAACCATTAAAATAGATTGCTTTGAAATTCTAAATATACGTGAATTATTTGAGAAGGCCGAGTTAATTCTCATTTCAAATAATTGACCGACGATTCGAAGATGAAGACGGTGGTCGAAGACCGGAGATCTTCACCTCGTTTGGATGGTAACCGAGGTCCTGATTGGGAGGCATCTCGAAATATGGATAATGAGTGGTGATCGTCCAGACGTACGTGGTGATCGATGGGTTTGCGAGGTATTTAGTGCCTCCGGTTTCGTTCAGACCCAGAACGGACTTGTAAATTGACTGTGTGTCTGACATTGGATTTTATTCTGTGTTGATTGATCTCTGTTAAATATACATCTGTTTGGCGGCGGAGAATTTATTCTTTTGCTTAACGCCCTTCTCTGAGACGCACGAGTTCGGAGGTTGTATATCGATGGACATCAGTCGCATGGCATGAATTGCCTGTGTGGCATGCTAAGATGCAGTGATCAGGGCTTCTGTTGAAAAGCAAAGTCTGGTGGAGATGATCAAAGCACCGCCCGTGTGGCGTAGCTTTGTGTATAACGTAAAATCGCGAGCCTCACACCCCGGTATGAACCAGAAACGGGGGAGGACATCTGGGAGGGCCTTCGTTTCTTTCTAGCTAGGGTGGTGTCAGTGACCTACCATCCCTGACATTTATATACTTTTCACCTATGTGGTTGTTCTGTTGCGAGGCGCCTCGGTTTGATCGGACGATCCGGGTCCGATGGAGTCATTCGTTGGCTCGTTTACGCCCCAAAGGGTGGGGAGACATAGTGTTCAGGCATAATAATCCACATCGGTGGACCGGCCCTGACGATCCAAGGGGCAGTTGCGGTTGTTCCTGAGGGGCGGGCTAGAGCGTCTCGAATTCGGTAAGGACTATCTTTTGCCTTGGTTCATGACGGAAATCCAATTTCCAAATACGTGACTGTGCGGTTTTGATTGTATACCTATATATGGCGACATAGTGGTATGGGGCATTAATGCCGTCTATGATTGATAGTTATGATTTGAAATTGTTTTCAAAACATATAAACACTAGCAATAATATCAAATGCCTTTGTTTTATTCGTATCAAGCATATTTTGGCCGTTATAAGGTAAAAACTCTATCCTCCGGTTTGCGATGCATTGTGTGATGGGAACTGAGTCTTATAATGGCTTCATTTTTATAAAAAGCATAGCGATGTTTAAAAGAAAGATTTGTTTTAAAGCACTGGCAATCCAATGGAGTAAACCCGTTCCACGAAAGTGGCGTGGTCCTGTGATTGGCCATATTATATATATGTGTTGAATAGATTTCTCATACCAGTCCCATGACTGACTCGTAGTTTGTTTCACTTTCAAACTCGGGTGCCCCTTTTTCTACACGGGCAGCCTCGTATTCAGGTTTAGCTGGTTCTTTCTGGATAGCTGGAGCTGAAGATGGATTCTATCATTTATCTCTTTTATGCTGTTCAGCTCCTATTGTACATATTATGTTTGTTTTCCGCTGTAGACATTTGTGTATAGCTGAACTGTATTTGTTCTAAGTAAGATCCTGTATACTGTGTAACTCTGATGATTACTTTTATCCAGTATATTCTATTGTTCATTATCTGGTGTATTTATTTAATTTTGTTCTGCTATTATCTGTTTCTGTGTTATATTCCAAAGATGACCCTTGTCTCAGTCAGCACGGGATTTGGGGTCGTCTCAACGTGGTATCAGAGCTTTGGTTAAGCTTAGTTCTGGAATATAACATTTGAACGAACTCGTCAGAAATAGAACCAGTAGTGTTCTAGGATGGGTAGCTCTATACAGATAGGATCGGCAATATCCTAGTATAAGTAAAGCAGAATGGAATACACCTCGATAGACACATTTACATTCAAGTATTTGTCTCTATATTTTCAAATATATTTTCTGTTGACCTGACACTTGATCTGCTAATTGCAGAAGTACTAGAAAATGAGTGTCAGAAACAGGAGAAATGCAGAACCCGATCTAGAGATTCTATTAAAGAGATATCGAAATCTGAACGGAGCACAGTTCTCGGGCAATGAATCTATAATTCAGACTCAAGCTTGGGTGAGCTCTGCAGAAAGAATATTTGAGCGTATCCAGTTGAGGGATGACCAGAAACGGTTAGTAGCATCTTGGGCGCTCAAAGAAGAAGCTTTAATCTGGTGGGAAACGATCATCAAAGATAATCCAGAAGGTGATATCACCTGGGACAGATTCAAAGTGATTTTTCTAAAAAGATTTACTCCTCCCGAAGCGACGGAGCGATTATGTGATGAATTTTCTTATCTAATACAAGGTGACATGACCATTCCCGAATATCATAAGAAATTCAACGAACTTGCTCACTTTGCTCCTCATCTGATTCAAGATCCAAAGAGGAAAAATCTGAGATTTATTCATGGCCTGCAAAGGAGATATCAGAATAGTGTAATGAGGAATGTGAAGCTCCCTTTTTCTGAAATGATATACATGGCTTATCAGTACGAAGATCTCCATAAGAAAGGAATGTTGCGCGACGAAGAAGAAGTTCGTTGTAGTGACAATACAGAGTCAGAAACTGATATTCCTGAAGCTAGTACAAGGTCGGAGATCAATAAGAAGCCCAGTGCTAAGAGAATTAGGGCCGAATCTGGGAATGAACAAATAACGACCGCCACGTGCTCAAGCTGCAATAGAAAAGGACACTTGGCAATAAGTTGCAAATCTTGGAACGAATGAAGAAAGAGAGGATCTAAATCTAAGAAGGATTTGCAAGGAAAGAAAAGGTGCAATCAATGCCATCAGTTTGGTCATGTAAAGCAAGATTGCTGGAAGATGAAGAAGCCTGAAGTAGTTCAAGTAAATGAAGTAGCAGAAACTTCTGATCCCTCAACAAGTCAGGGAAGATCTGATGTTTTGGAAGGAACGCTTACTGTCAAAAACATTCCATTTAAAGTACTGTTTGACACAGGCGCGTCACGAAGCTTTATTGCAAAGAGTGCCGCTAAGAAACTAGATTTGAACTTGAGGAAGCTCAAGGAACCAATGACTGTCCAGAATCCGGTCGGGGGTTCTATCAATCTCAGTTGGATTTGTGCAGTACCTGTCTCCTTTTCTTGCTATAAATTCCCTATTGTCTCTATCGTCATGAATTTTAATGAGTTCGATATTATTCTGGGATTGAATTGGCTAACCAAATATGAAGCAGAGGTTAGATGTGCCGAGAGAGTTGTTAGAGCTAAGATTAAATCAGGGAATTATATAACCATACCATGTGAAGGCCCGACATCAAACAGAAAAGACTTTTGGGCAGCTTTGAATGTTTCTCCAGCCCAAATAGAAAATGTCCCTGAAACCACAGAGAATATTCCCGACCTAGTGAAAGATATCCCTGTCGTCAAGAACTATGCGGATGTGTTCGAAGAAGTTGTTCGCTTACCTCCGCAGAGAGAAATAGATTTCAAGATTGCTTTGATTCCCAATGCAAGGCCGGTAGTTCACGCTATTCGAAGAATGTCCTTGAAAGAGAAAGAGGAATTAGACAATCAAACACGACAGCTAGTATGGAAAGGTCTGATCAGGCCTAGTTTCTTTGATTGGGGTGCAGCAGTGGTATTTGTCCCAAAATCTGACGGTACTCTACGGCTATGCGTGGATTATCATGATCTAAACAAGCAGACAATAAAGAACAAGTATCCATTGCCGCGGATTGATGATTTGTTGGATCGATTAAATGGAGCACAAGTATTCTCAAGAATGGACCTAGCTACAGGCTTCCATCAACTTCGTATTGCCGAAGAGCGTGTTCCAATGACAACATTCATAGGCCCCGATTTATTCTACGAGTGGTTAGTAATGCCGTTCGGCTTATGTAACGCTCCAGCTTACTTCGTCGATCTGATGAATAGAGTGTTCAGAGGGGTTTTAAATAAATTTGTTCTGGTTTTCATTGACGATATTCTAATCTTCTCTAAATCAAAAGCCGAACATGAAAAGCATTTGGAACAGGTGTTAAAAATTCTCAGAAGGAATGTATTGAAAGCCAAATTTTCCAAATGTATCTTCTGGCAAGATGAAGTAAAATTTCTAGGCCACGTTGTAACAAAAGAAGGAATCGCTGTGGATCCAAGCAAAATCACAGCTATTCAGAATTGGAAACAGCCCAGTACCCCCATTGAAGTCCGCAGTTTTCTCGGATTGGCTAGCTATTATCGGAAGTTCGTTAAAAACTTTTCGAAGATATCTGGTCATTTAACAAAGCTTACTAAGAAGCACTCTAAATTCAAATGGACTCCAGAAAGTGAGGAGGCTTTCGAAGAGCTAAAGTTAAGATTAACGACAGCTCCAGTGTTAACCATCATCGATGGCAACCAAGATTTATAAGTCTGGACAGATGCTTCTAGAGAAGGCCTTGGCGCAGTGATAATGCAAAGAGGCCAAGTGATTGCTTATGCTAGCCGTCAACTGAAGTCGCACGAGAAGAACTACGTAACTCATGATCTTGAGTTATTGGCTATAGTATTCGCTTTGAAAATCTGGAGACACTATCTTTTGGGCGAGAGATTTGAACTGTTTACAGATCACCAGTCGTTAAAGTATCTGTTCACTCAGAAAGACCTGAATCTGAGGCAGCAACGTTGGCTAGAGTTCCTTGCAGCATATGACTTTGAAATTAAATATACTCCAAGGAAAGCCAATGTCGTGGCCGATGCGCTGAGCCGGAAGAATGTAATGATCGCCAGCTTTATTATCACGACTTCCTTGATTGACAAAATATCTATTCTTCAGAAGGAGGATAACTTTATTAAAGATATGATCAAAAGGATTCAGAAAGGCGAACCCTCGTGTTTTCAAATAGATAACGACGAGACCCTGAGATTGAAAGGAAGGATTTGTGTTCCGGACGTCCCAGAGTTAAAAAGGGAAGTGTTAGATGAGTGTCACAAGTCCAAGATGAGTATCCATCTTGGTGTGGCCAAAATCTACAACGATCTCAAGCGAACATTCTGGTGGAAGGCTATGAAAAGGGACATTTCCTTATATGTTAGCCGATGCCCTACTTGCCAGCTAGTCAAGAGTGACCAACAGAAATTGGCTGGATTACTGCAACCGCTAGAAGTTCCTGGTTGGAAGTGGGAACATATTTCTATGGATTTCATTGATGGTCTGCCCAGAACCAGAAAAGGGAATGACAGTATTTGGGTGATCGTAGATCGCTTCACGAAGACCGCTCATTTCATACCTGTCAGATCAAACAGAACTGCTCAGAGTCTGGCGTAGATTTACTTCAGGGAAATAGTTAGACTACATGGAGTGCCGCTCAGTATAGTCAGTGATAGAGACACAATATTCACTAGCAAATTCTAGGAAGCATTTCAAGTCGAACTAGGAACGAAGTTGAACTTGAGCACCGCTTATCATCCTCAGACAGACGGTCAGACTGAAAGGGTGAATCGTATTTTAGAAGATCTATTGCGGGCTTGTGTTATAGATTTCGGTGGATCATGGGAAGACCATCTGCATTTGGATGAATTCTCTTATAACAACAGCTACCAGGCAAGTCTGACAATGTCGCCATTCGAAGCATTATATGGTAGACCGTGCCGATCTCCTGCTTGTTGGGTCGAACCAGGTAACAGACTTGTGTTGGGTCCTGATATGATTCGAGAAGCTGCCGACAAAGTCGATTATATTAAGAAGCGACTACTCGCCGCTCAAAGCCGACAAAAGAGCTATGCCGATAGAAGAAGAAGGGATATATCCTTTGCTGTTGGCAACTATGTATATTTGAAGGTATCGTCGATGAGAGGAGTAATCCGGTTCGGTAAAACTGGAAAGTTAGCGCCCAAATTCATTGGTCCGTTTCCTATTCTGGAACGGATCGGAACTCTCGCTTATAGGGTCAATTTGCCTGACTGGTTGCCTGGAGTTCATGATGTATTTCACATATCTCAACTTCGAAAGCACGTTCATGATCCAGACTTGATCGTGGAAGAAGCAGCTTAACATGACATTGAAATTACTCTAGAACTAGCTCTGAGAAGAGAGCCGCTAAAAATCATCGGCAAAGAAACCAAAGAGCTGAGGAACAAGAAGGTTCACTTAGTCAAAGTGCAATGGAGTGGAGATCCGCGAGATTGTACTTGGGAAACTGAGGAGAGCATTCAGAAAGCATATCCTAGATGCCGAGTAGATATCTCTGATTGACTCCGGTGCAAGGTACATTTACCATACTTTGCATTACCATTCAATTCTCTACTCTATTGTTATTTTCTTTTCATGGATGTGCACTTTTGAATTCTATAGTCTGAATGATTTTTAAAAGAGTATAGAAGTTGATCAGTATATTTTTGAAAGGTTATAACGATTTGATTGTTGGTTGTGTTGTGTGATTGTAGATTTATCAAACCACTTTCGACTTTGTTCCTTTTCGGGGACGAAAAGTTTTAAGTGGGGGAGATTGTAACGACCCAGAAAATCTGAACCAATTTAAATTTTTTAAATTGGCTAAAATAATGGATTTTAAATATTTAAAATAAATATTTTAAATAATGGCGATGAAAACTGAGTTTGAATCGACAATTGAAAACGAATATAATTAATTATAATTATAAATAAGGCCTGAAATGGCGCTGCAGTTTCAAAAATTGAATTCAAACTTTGTCGGACTGTACCGGGTGCAAAACAAAACGGATTTTAGTGAAACCAAAAATATTTAAATCTGTTAGTCAATACCTTTCTAACGAATCTGAAAAATCGAATTTTCATAACGAAAAGCAAAAGTTATGGCCGAATGAATTTTCAGAGCGGTCGCTATGGAATTTATATAGCCCGTGAAATTGGCCATTTTGCAAACGACCTCGGAATTCGACGAAACCACATTTGTTGGATCCGGGATGAGAAGTTATTTCTAGGTTTCAAATTTCATAATTTTTGAAGCTAATATGTGAGCGTGGCAAAAGAAAATGTGTTTTGGTCAATTATAGTTAAATTGGATCGACCAAAAATGGGCCTTTTTGCAAACGGTCTCAGAATTCGACGAAACTAGTTTTGTTGGGACCGTATCATAAAAAAACATAGCTAGATTTATTTTTCTGGAATTTTTCGAATTAGTTTGTGGCCCTGGCAAATTGAAATGTACGTTCAAATTAAATATTGAATGTTTTATATTTTGATTTGAATGGAAACTGACTAAAACAGTCGAATGGGCCAACGAAACATATCCCATTGTGTTCGGAATGGGGGTAAAACGCTAGGGACGACAGTCGTTGGGTTTGAAAAGGAGTTCATTTTAGAAAACACTATTTTAAAATTAAATAAACCTCCCGGCCAATAGAAATTTTCTTTCATTAATTTAAAAAAAAAAATCAAAAACCCTCCACCGTTCAGAGAAACCGACGATCTTCGTCGTTCACCCTTTTCCGCCCACGCCGCCGCCGCTACAGGCCGTTCCAGACCCTGCCACCACCGTCGTTCGCTCCGCCTTCCCCCCCCCCCCCCCTCTACAAATCCGACCCATCGCCGACCCCCATCGCCTCCGCCATCGCCGGAATCGCCCCCACGAAGTTCCAACCTTCCCATCGCCATATCTGCTCCGATCCGCCACCATCTCCGACCCCACCACCAGCGACCTGACGCCCTCGACCTCCTCTACGACGCCATCACCTCCGATCAGACCCACGACGCACGGATTTCGCGAAAACAGCGAATCCTTTTTTGAACGAACAATAAAGGTAATTCCTTTATACGTTTTAAACACTTTAGAGTGTTGCAAACTTTGAAAAATCGTATCTTGCTCGTTTCTTAACAAAATTCGATGAAACAGGAAGCATCGTGACCGTGTGGACGTCTTCTACATTCTAGAAGAGACCGCATATTTTTATGAGCCTTCCGCTATTTTTGGTGGAGTGGAACCCAATGTGAGATTTCTAATTTAAAAACAGTATGGAAAATGACGATATATAAATTATATAGTCGATGTATGAGTTATATAAGCGTTGTACACCTCATGTATAAGCGTTGTATAAGTTGTACGTTCGATGTATAAGTTATATATGCGTTGTAAAAATTATATATGTGTTGAAATAAAAGTGAATTGCTATATATATATATATATATATATATATATATATACGCCCCTTGTAACACCCCACACCCGCTACGGTCACTCACTAAGGGAATGCCATAACATCGGTGGAGTATTTTAAGTGAATATAGAACAGAAAAATTACAACAAGACAGATATAAGTAATACTTGAGAATTTAAAACATCATTTCAATTGCAGCGGAAAGTAAAACATGTTTGGTTACACCAAAACCATAAACAAGAGTCAAGTACATAATATCCATCCTGATAAAACAAAAGTACATAATCCCACTACATAACTTAATAGCCATAATAGAAAAGATAAACTGAGCTTTACATCCACGGTCCAAGCTCCAAAAGATAGATAAAGCAGTCTGATCCAAGCCCACTAGTGCTAGGCCCACTCTGAAAACCTGAGGGTTGGGGAAAAAGATAAAAAAACAACGGGGTCAGACATAAGTCTGAGCGAGTCCTATAACCTTAACAATACAATCATTAAAGTAATTAGGGTATGATATAAACAAGGTACGGTACCTCTGGGGATAATGACTACACTAAGTAGCAAACTAAACACCGGATGTACTAAGATAACCGAAAAGACGCATTTTCCCACCCAAGGATAATTACTACACTGCACCACCCCAGATCTACCCACCCAAGGGTAATTCCTACACTGCACCACACCAGTTTTACCCACCCAAGGGTAATTCCCACTTAAGGTTGATCCCACTAAGAGTACTTAGTAATTTTTAATAGTAGTTTCGTGTACCCCTAGCTGACTACATAGGTGCCGTCTGCCCCTATCTCCACTAGGTGTACCCACTACTCCCCAAGCGATCGGCTCCCTAACGTAGATACCCGTGCTGGCCCCACAGTGGGGTGTATCATTCCCCAAAGTGGCAACCTGATAATATTAACGGTGCACGGCTTATACCTACACGATGCAACAACGTCTTACTTACCAGCCCGGGTCCACACACGCATATGAAACCCGTTGGACTTGCGTTGCCACCGCTACCCCGTTTTGGCCTCTTACAGTCAAGCCCAATATGCGTGTCCCATCCTCGACTTGGGTCGAGCCCACAAAGATACGTTTGGGATATTGGTTGAAATGGGCCCTCACAAGCTACTACTTAAGCTTGTCATTTTATCTAGTGCATCCCACTTAACCCCTTTTTAAAATCATTCCCACTTACATGTTAAGGTTTGGTTAAGTCATCTAATCATATTTCAATTGCCACTTAAGGCCCCCACAAGCTACTACTTAAGCTTGTCATTTAATCATATTTTAATTGCCACTTAAGGCCCCCACAAGCTACTACTTAAGCTTGTCATTTAATCATATTTCAATTGCCACTTAAGGCACCCACTAGATTTCCACATGCCACCCAAGGCACTTACTTGATTCCCACATGCCACCCAAGGCACTTACTTAACCCTTTAATCATGTTTAATTACATGTTCCACTTCGGTTAAGTATTCTAATCGTATTTTCTATTGCCACCCAAGGCAACCCACTAGTTTCCTTATGCCACCCAAGGCACCCCCACTAGTTACTACGTGCCACCCAAGGCACCCACTTAACCCCTCATGCCTCACTACATGCTAATTTGGTTAAGTGTTTCTTAATTAATCAAGATCGTAACCTTTGTAAAGACCTCTCACATTAGACTGTCTTTTATGGCAGCTGGATATGCCGGTTGGTTCCGGGCAGCCTTACACCATAACAGAGTCTAACCTCGTGTCTTTACACTTGTCACGTATTTAGTTTATGACTAAGACCTCTCACATTGGGCCAATCATTTTTAGCCGCTGGATTTGCCGGTCGGTTCCGGGCAGTTTTATGCTACAAAAGGGTCCAACCTCGTGTCTTAGTCGATTAATTACACCTAATTAATCACCCCCATTATTTGTATTAATTATCCCTAATTAATTACAAATTTCAAGAATATGGGTAGACCTAACTCAATAGGTAAATTCCCAATTCCATAATATGGGTAGACCTAACTTAATAGGTAAATTCCCAATTCCATAATATGGGTAGACCTAACTTAATAGGTAAATTCCCAATTATGTCCATTCACTTTATGTTATGCTTAAGCATACCCATTTCACACCATTTTATTAACATGCATATTAACCCCATCGTTCCCCACTTAATTCGTTCCCCATAACATGACATAATAAAGGGAAGATTCATCACAAATGTCATGGGTTTAACCAACATAGCATATAACTTTATCATGGGTTTAAAAGGTGTCAACTTGCATATATGAGCATACATTATACCCAGCTAGCATTTAACCCAAACTTGCATGAAGCACATATGTCACAAAGGGGGTAACTTGCATATGATTCTTATGTCATACAAAGGTGTGAACTTGCATAGCATGTCACATGTTAATCTTGCATATAACCAAACACATAACTTGCATAACATGTTACATATGAACTTGCATATAATCATGCACATAACTTGCATATAACCAAACACATAACTTGCATAACATGTTACATATGAACTTGCATATAATCATGCACATAACTTGCATATAACCAACCACATAACTTGCATAACATGTTACATATGAACTTGCATATAATCATGCACATAACTTGCATATAACCAACCACATAACTTGCATAACATGTTACATATGAACTTGCATATAATCATGCACATAACTTGCATATAACCAACCACATAACTTGCATAACATGTTACATATGAACTTGCATATAATCATGCACATAACTTGCATATAACCAAACACATAACTTGCATAACATGTTACATATGAACTTGCATATAATCATGCACATAACTTGCATATAACCAAACACATAACTTGCATAACATGTTACATATGAACTTGCATATAATCATGCACATAACTTGCATTACATGTTACATATGAACTTGCATATAATCTCACATATAGCTTGCATAACATGTTACATATGAATCAATGTTCAACATAGTGTTTTGCATAATGAGCATCATAAAACATAGCATTATACTTGCATAACATATAGCATAAAACTCGCAAAACACACAACATACACTATACTAAACTTGCATAAACACATTGATCCACAAACATAGCCATATCTTATCATATCCTATCATAATCAATTTAACAATTGATTATTAAGGCTATAGAAACTCACCACTAAACTCCAATAAGCAAACCCTTGCCAAAAATCACCCAAAAACTCTAGCCTTGAAAATAAAGCTTGCAACTTGATGATGAATGCAAGCTAATGATCACTCATACAACTTAAAAATGCTTGTATGAACATGAAAGCCTTCATAGAAATAGTTTAGAAAGAGGATGGAGGCTAGGGTTTTGAGTGGAGGCCATGATCATAGAAAATTTTGGCATAGTTTAGTTAGAGGATAGGATTATGATCATTTAGGGCTGGCTTAGGATCTTATTTATAGGATTAGGATGTGTTTCTAACCCTTAGATTAACCCTAATTCTATTTAGAGCCATAAGATTTCGTCCAGCCCTCCAAAACACAGCCCAAAACTCAAACTAGTGCACCTAGGCCAGAATCAGCCGACAGGGCAAGTCGACAGGCATGTCGACAGGCAAGTCGACAGCCCTGTCGACAGCCAAGTCGACTTGGCTGGGCGGGAGTTTTCCCGCCTGGCCCCCATTTCTGCATGTTTCGAAATTCAAATTTCCCGAAAACTTCTTTGGGCCTTAACCGGGTCATACGGACTCCGATTTACAAAATTTCGGACTCTATTTCGTGTATTTTTCCGAGACGAACACAATGACGTAACCCGTTTCCCCTGATTCTCACATTTGAGATTATTAATTCTGTAATTAGTGAATATCAGTGTTAACTGAAATTCGGGGTGTTACATTCTCCCCTCCTTAAAGGATTTCGTCCCCGAAATCTCCAAGTTAAGGAGAATGCATATCCTACCATCTAAACAACCATCTACTCAATCCATCAAACGCGGGCATCCATTGTCCTTAAAACAATTTCTGCTGATGTATGAGCATATGCAAAAAGTGTGCGTATATGTTCCCTATCTAATGTATGAACATATGCAAACCGTGATAGTGCCATGCATCCAATATGTATGCGAGAGAACCCTATCGACACATACTGTATCTATATGAGTGCACAATCATTCACCAAAATGCATCATCCATATGATAACACAACCATTATACATCCATCAATTTAGCTACCTACACACAATTATATGCAATATGCAATATGAAGTGACTGAGCCGATCTAGTGTCTAGAGTGTGTGTATTATGCATCCACGAGCAACCACTAGCAAACACTTGCATCCACATGCATCCATCAATCATAACATGTCTCAAACACATGTTTCAACCATAGGTTTACCCTATCTAAAGGTCAAAGGTACTAACGAGAGGACATACTAAAGATAAGATAAGTACTAGACAAACGATAAAGGAGAAGTTAAAAGACATACCCTCAAAAAGGAATGGGTATAATGAACGCATTTTCGCTTCCGTTTCTCAAGTAGCGTTGCTCTCATCTCCTCCCCATTGCACTTTGACTAGTTGAACCTCCCTGTTTCTCAACCTCTTAATCTCTGACCCAAGGATGCGTGTAGGAGCTCGTCGAATAGTCGCATCACGCTCTATCTCTACTTCTCTAAGCAAGCTCGGCTCTACCACCTCTGCGGTCTAATGTAGGCACTTCCTCACATGGAAAACATCATGTGCACCACTAAGTCTGTCGGGCAACTCCACCAATGGAAGATGCTCTTCCCATGTACCTCCAAAATCTAAGATACATAGCCTCAAAAGGTCTTCTAAAATACGATTCACCCTCTCGGTCTGGCCGTCCGTCTGAGGATGATATGCGGTACTCAAACACAACTGAGTCCCTACCGCCTCTTGCAAACTCTTCCTAAACTCTCTAGTGAAGATAGGATCTCAATCGCTCACTATACTGGAAGGTACACCATGCAATCTAATAACCTCTCGAATGTAAACTGAAGCTATCCATGGAGCAGTTCTCTTACTCTTCACGGGTATAAAATGGGCGCTCTTAGTAAGTCTGTCTACCACAACCCAAATTCACGTATTACCCTTCCTCGATCTCGGTAATCCGTCGAGACACTATCCCACTTCCATAGCGGAACCTCCAATGGGTGAAGGAAACCACCGGGTTTCTTCTGCTCCGCTTTCACTTGCTAGCACACCAAGCATCTAGCGACATACTCGGCCACATCTTTCTTCATACCGGCCCAAAAGAAAACTCGCTTCATGTCTTGGTACATCTTGTCCCCACCGGGATGAATGGTCATCTTCGACCGTTGTGCATCATCAAGTATAGCCTTCCTCAAACCCTCGTCTTGCGGTACACAAAGTCTACCGTCTCTACGCAACCACCCCTTACCATCTAGGGTGTACCTACTCAAATGGCTGGACGACTCCCCCCTTATGAGCTTCTCTACTAACTCAACCAACTGTGGGTCGTCTCGCTGTGCCTCGCCAATTCGTCCCAAAAGAGTAGGCCTAACCTCCAAGGAGGCTAGCAAACCGGGTACAAAGTCAACGGAAGGTCTAAAGTCAAACATAGAAATAAACTCTAAGCTCCGTCGTTTCAACGAACAATGAACTCGAGGACAACCTTTTTCTACTTAAGGCGTCCGCTACCACGTTACCCTTGCCATGGGTATACGCTATCTCAAACTCATAGGATGCTAAGAATCCCATCCACTTTTGCTGTCCTAAGACTATGCGCTCGAAGAGTCTCCAACACTTCCCTAAGTTGTAGGGCATGCTCTTCTCCACTTCTAGAGAAAATAAGGATATTCTCCCATGCAAAATCGTCACAACTATCCATCTCTCACGCATACCACCCTAGTCGAACTCGACATCCCCCAAATGCAAGCCCCAAAGGCCTAAACCAATATCAGACAAACACCCAAGGGATACCTCCTTCGAATTCAGACGACCTACGTGAGATGATACTAGTAAAAACGGCTAAATAATTAAGCCCTTGTCCAACTCTGGATGTCCTCGCCAGTCTCGCTCCAAAACCACCGTTTATCCCATAACTGGCTTTGCTCAACCTATTGAGCTCATACGAAAACTTATTTCACTCCTAGAAAATACCAAGATGTCATTTACAAAGACCATCACGAACTTTTTTTTTTAGGTACTCCCTGAACACCCTTCTCATCAAATCAATAAAGTATGCGGGGGCGTTCGTCAAACCAAATGGCATCACCAGCCACTCATAAAAACCCATCCGGAGTCCTAAAGGCAGTCTTCTCTATACTATCCTCAGCCACTCTCAACTGACGAAACCCCGTGGCTAAGTCCAACTGCGAAAATACTGAGGCGCCAATTAACTGATCCAAGAGATCATCAATCCTCGGCAATGGGTGTCTATTCTTCTTTGTGAGTTTATTTAGTTCTCTTTAGCCTACACAAAGTCTGAGGGACCCATCCGCCTTCGTGGCAAAAACTACTGGAGCACCCCACTCCGATATACTTCGTCTTATGAACCCCTTCCCAAGCAAATCGCCTACTTGCTTATGGAGTTCCCTCCTCTCACGAGGAGCCATGTGGCACACTGGCCAAGATACTGGTTTGGCATTGTCTACCAGATATATTCGGAAGTCAATCTCCCACTCCGGAGGTAAGCCCTTCACCTCCTCAAACACATCCGAGTATTCCTGGACCACTCTAACAGATCGCAAACTCTCGACCGACGTGTCAAGCGATTCTAGATAACTTAGCATAACAGATTCCATGGGATTACAAGAGATCTCGAGAGTGTTACCCAAGCGGGTCATAAGCCTAACAACTCTCCCTTCAAAATCAAGAACGGCACCCCTACTAGATAACCAGTCCATGCCCAAAACTAACCCATAGCCCGTGAAGCCCAAAAAGCATCACATCTAAACTCAACGCTAAGTATAGAAACTTTCAAACCCAAACACATCATGGAGCCCCAATTGGGTTTTGAAACAACTAAGGGATCATCTACTAAACTGGTGTCTAAGTGCAGTGACTCAACTAACAATGATGAGATAAACGAACTCGATGCGTCAGAATCAAATAAAGTTCGAACCGGATAATAAAGAAATCCAAATTCCAACCTAGACGATCTTATCCCCATCTGGTACACTAGCCGTGAGGGAATACAACTACCCTCCAGAAGATTCCATACCTTGCCCTTGCCCCTATAGACAACCCTAATAAGGTGTCCTATTCCTCCCAAAAGGATAACTACTAGCCCTCTCCTTCCCATTCTCCACTCGTAACCTCCCATCAGAATGAGGTTTCGTCCTTCATTAAATAACAACTATTTGAGCCTTCCTCCCATCGTCTATCCAATAGGTACCTACAAGTCCTCCTCCTTCTTGAACCAACTTCTAGTCCGACTAATGTCTAAGTCCCTTGAAGTGGTTTTCCATTCTTATCTATCTTAGAAAGATCATCTATACACGGAGGGGAAACTCAAAACGAGAGAGAGGAAGAGATTCAAAACGGAGAATTCGAAAGATAAAGATATGGCTATCGGGGATTATGCTTTTCTTTCAAAAACTTTTCTCTTAAAAGACATGTTTTTGACTCCTTTCAAAAATATTCTTAGAAAATAGTTTTTCTAAAATTTTTATCTGTTCTGGTAACCTTAAGCTCTGATACCACGTGTAACACCCCACACCCGCTACGGTCACTCACTAAGGGAATGCCATAACATCGGTGGAGTATTTTAAGTGAATATAGAACAGAAAAATTACAACAAGACAGATATAAGTAATACTTGAGAATTTAAAACATCATTTCAATTGCAGCAGAAAGTAAAACATGTTTGGTTACACCAAAACCATAAACAAGAGTCAAGTACATAATATCCATCCTGATAAAACAAAAGTACATAATCCCACTACATAACTTAATAGCCATAATAGAAAAGATAAACTGAGCTTTACATCCACGGTCCAAGCTCCAAAAGATAGATAAAGCAGTCTGATCCAAGCCCACTAGTGCTAGGCCCACTCTGAAAACTCGAGGGTTGGGGAAAAAGATAAAAAAACAAAGGGGTCAGACATAAGTCTGAGCGAGTCCTATAACCTTAACAATATAATCATTAAAGTAATTAGGGTATGATATAAACAAGGTATGGTACCTCTGGGGATAATGACTACACTAAGTAGCCAACTAAACACCGGATGTACTAAGATAACCGAAAAGACGCATTTTCCCACCCAAGGATAATTACTACACTGCACCACCCCAGATCTACCCACCCAAGGGTAATTCCTACACTGCACCACACCAGTTTTACCCACCCAAGGGTAATTCCCACTTAAGGTTGATCCCACTAAGAGTACTTAGTAATTTTTAATAGTAGTTTCGTGTACCCCTAGCTGACTACATAGGTGCCGTCTGCCCCTATCTCCACTAGGTGTACCCACTACTCCCCAAGCGATCGGCTCCCCAACGTAGATACCCGTGCTGGCCCCACAGTGGGGTGTATCATTCCCCAAAGTGGCAACCTGATAATATTAACGGTGCACGGCTTATACCTACACGATGCAACAACGTCTTACTTACCAGCCCGGGTCCACACACGCATATGAAACCCGTTGGACTTGCGTTGCCACCGCTACCCCGTTTTGGCCTCTTACAGTCAAGCCCAATATGCGTGTCCCATCCTTGACTTGGGTCGAGCCCACAAAGATACGTTTGGGATATTGGTTGAAATGGGCCCCTACAAGCTACTACTTAAGCTTGTCATTTTATCTAGTGCATCCCACTTAACCCCTTTTTAAAATCATGCTCACTTACATGTTAAGGTTTGGTTAAGTCATCTAATCATATTTCAATTGCCACTTAAGGCCCCCACAAGCTACTACTTAAGCTTGTCATTTAATCATATTTTAATTGCCACTTAAGGCCCCCACAAGCTACTACTTAAGCTTGTCATTTAATCATATTTCAATTGCCACTTAAGGCACCCACTAGATTTCCACATGCCACCCAAGGCACTTACTTGATTCCCACATGCCACCCAAGGCACTTACTTAACCCTTTAATCATGTTTAATTACATGTTCCACTTCGGTTAAGTATTCTAATCGTATTTTCTATTGCCACCCAAGGCAACCCACTAGTTTCCTTATGCCACCCAAGGCACCCCCACTAGTTACTACATGCCACCCAAGGCACCCACTTAACCCCTCATGCCTCACTACATGCTAATTTGGTTAAGTGTTTCTTAATTAATCAAGATCGTAACCTTTGTAAAGACCTCTCACATTAGACTGTCTTTTATGGCAGCTGGATATGCCGGTTGGTTCCGGGCAGCCTTACACCATAACAGAGTCTAACCTCGTGTCTTTACACTTGTCACGTATTTAGTTTATGACTAAGACCTCTCACATTGGGCCAATCATTTGTAGCCGCTGGATTTGCCGGTCGGTTCCGGGCAGTCTTATGCTACAAAAGGGTCCAACCTCGTGTCTTAGTCGATTAATTACACCTAATTAATCACCCCCATTATTTGTATTAATTATCCCTAATTAATTACAAATTTCAAGAATATGGGTAGACCTAACTCAATAGGTAAATTCCCAATTCCATAATATGGGTAGACCTAACTTAATAGGTAAATTCCCAATTCCATAATATGGGTAGACCTAACTTAATAGGTAAATTCCCAATTATGTCCATTCACTTTATGTTATGCTTAAGCATACCCATTTCACACCATTTTATTAACATGCATATTAACCCCATCGTTCCCCACGTAATTCGTTCCCATAACATGACATAATAAAGGGAAGATTCATCACAAATGTCATGGGTTTAACCAACATAGCATATAACTTTATCATGGGTTTAAAAGGTGTCAACTTGCATATATGAGCATACATTAAACCCAACTAGCATTTAACCCAAACTTGCATGAAGCACATATGTCACAAAGGGGGTAACTTGCATATGATTCTTATGTCATACAAAGGTGTGAACTTGCATAGCATGTCACATGTTAATCTTGCATATAACCAAACACATAACTTGTATAACATGTTACATATGAACTTGCATATAATCATGCACATAACTTGCATATAACCAAACACATAACTTGCATAACATGTTACATATGAACTTGCATATAATCATGCACATAACTTGCATATAACCAACCACATAACTTGCATAACATGTTACATATGAACTTGCATATAATCATGCACATAACTTGCATATAACCAACCACATAACTTGCATAACATGTTACATATGAACTTGCATATAATCATGCACATAACTTGCATATAACCAACCACATAACTTGCATAACATGTTACATATGAACTTGCATATAATCATGCACATAACTTGCATATAACCAAACACATAACTTGCATAACATGTTACATATGAACTTGCATATAATCATGCACATAACTTGCATATAACCAAACACATAACTTGCATAACATGTTACATATGAACTTGCATATAATCATGCACATAACTTGCATTACATGTTACATATGAACTTGCATATAATCTCACATATAGCTTGCATAACATGTTACATATGAATCAATGTTCAACATAGTGTTTTGCATAATGAGCATCATAAAACATAACATTATACTTTCATAACATATAGCATAAAACTCGCAAAACACACAACATACACTATACTAAACTTGCATAAACACTTTGATCCACAAACATAGCCATATCTTATCATATCCTATCATAATCAATTTAACAATTGATTATTAAGGCTATAGAAACTCACCACTAAACTCCAATAAGCAAACCCTTGCCAAAAATCACCCAAAAACTCTAGCCTTGAAAATAAAGCTTGCAACTTGATAATGAATGCAAGCTAATGATCACTCATACAACTTAAAAATGCTTGTATGAACATGAAAGCCTTCATAGAAATAGTTTAGAAAGAGGATGGAGGCTAGGGTTTTGAGTGGAGGCCATGATCATAGAAAATTTTGGCATAGTTTAGTTAGAGGATAGGATTATGATCATTTAGGGCTAGCTTAGGGTCTTATTTATAGGATTAGGATGTGTTTCTAACACTTAGATTAACCCTAATTCTATTTAGAGCCATCAGATTTCGTCTAGCCCTCCAAAACACAGCCCAAAACTCAAACTGGTGCACCCAAGCCAGAATCAGCCGACATGGCAAGTCGACAGCCCTGTCGACTGCCAAGTCGACAGGCATGTCGACAGGCAAGTCGACAGCCCTGTCGACAGCCAAGTCGACTTGGCTGGGCGGGAGTTTTCCCGCCTGGCCCCCATTTCTGCATGTTTCGAAATTCAAATTTCCCGAAAACTTCTTTGGGCCTTAACCAGGTCATACGGACTCCGATTTACAAAATTTCGGACTCTATTTCGCGTATTTTTTCGAGACGAACACAATGACGTAATCCGTTTCCCCTGATTCTCGCATCAGAGATTATTAATTCTGTAATTAGTGAATATCAGTGTTAACTGAAATTCGGGGTGTTACACCCCTCGTCCACAAACCATGGACGATATTTATTGATTGTGATTGGTGTGAAAATTGATTGATAGCGAATGGTTGTTTGGGATTGTTTGTGGTTGATATTGATTGATTGTGGTTGAAAAATACTCGTTTGTGGTTGAGAAATATTTGGTTGAAACCACATAGGATTAGTTTGTGGAAATGAAATAAATATATACATGCCGCCTGCGTGCGAACTAGATGCATGGTCCCCATTGTCAAAAACCGCGAGGTTTTAAGGTAGAGCGAGGAGCCGTACTAGGGACGGTCCCGGTTTTAACTACCCTGCCGTTATGCTGCCGAAATTTTGAATAATATTCATGTGTTTGAATCATTTTCATTTGCTTAAACTATATTTATACATTGAATAGAAAACCTTCATGTGTTGAATTGATATTCATTCGTTGATTAGAAATTCATGTGTTGAATGGTATTCGCGTTTTAAATATAAAAATCACATTTCTATATATATATATATATATATATATAGAAATTATAGAAAACCTTCATGTGTTGAATCGATATTCATTCGTTGAATCGAAATTCATGTGTTGAATGGTATTCATATTTTGAAATAAATTGTTTGATAATAAAAATCACCTTTCATCGACTATAGGAACTGTGTAAAATAATCTCGTTTTAAAAGAAATTGTTTTATAAGAAAAATCCTATTTTTAGCACCGACATAAACTATATAAAATAATAGTGTTTTGAAATGAATTCTTTTACAATAAAAAAAATCACATTTTATTATATGCATGAATCGTTGAAATGTGAAGTGTTAAAAATAGCCACTCGTTCAAATAAATATATATGAGTTGAAATATTCATTAATTAGCTAATGATATGATTTGTGCCTATACATGCAACATTAGAATGAATGGTGTTTTTTTAAACCAAAAGAAATCGAATATGAAGTTGAATAGAAAATGATAAGTGATAAGAACTATATATATGTACATGCATATTTATTGAACAGGTTATAGCGAAGGGGCTAGAGAAGAGGAATAAAATTTTGTGTCCGACAAATAGGTACACATTTACTATTTTGTTTGGGTGATGATTTTATGAGCCTGTTGGCTAGCCGCTTGGCCTTTTCTTTTTCTTTTTGACATGAGACGCCTGTGTGGCTATTTGGGAATTTTTCCCAGCCCTCCCGTACAAAGGAGGTTATGGCGAAATTTTCCAAAATTTTAAGGCGTTAGTGAAATATTTGAAGTGAAAACAATATAGGAATTTTTGAATGAACTATATTTATATAAATATAAATAAAATTAAAACGAAATGTGGCCGTGCAGTTCGCATTTTGAAAACGTGATTTCAAACGATTATATCGGGAGATCCGACCATTGGATTTTCCCGAAACCGCAACCGTCGGGTTCGCCTTGGAAATATCTTTCCAACGACACCAACTTTGTAAAAATCCAACGGTTGGATTGTCTGGAATGTTTAATTCAAATCTGAAGAAAAACAGCGCCAAAAACGATTATATTTATTTATATTTATAAATATAATTATATTAAATCGAATAACGACGCTGCAGTTCGTATTTTGAAATCGAAACTTCAAACGATCGTACCGGGAGATCCGACTGTCGGATTTTCCCGAAACTGGAACCGTTGGATTCGTTTTGAAAAGACCTTTCTAATGATGTAAATTTTGTGAAGATCCAATGGTTAGATTTTCAGATATGGGTAAATCAAATCGAAAGAAAAACAGCGCCACGGCCGCTTTATGGCCCGAAGCGTCGTTTTGAATAAATTGGCTATTTTAAAATAAATAAAAATAGCGATAAATCGTTATAAAATACCATAAACAATATGGAATGGAAATAAACTGAATTTGCTCGATTTAGGTGGTATTTGATGGTTGAATGTGTTTGGTGTGAAAATTACATTAAAGAACAAAATTGGTGTTGTCGAATAATTTAACCATTAAAATAGATTGCTTTGAAATTCTAAATATACGTGAATTATTTGAGAATGCCGAGTTAATTCTCATTTCAAATAATTGACCGACGATTCGAAGATGAAGACGGTGGTCGAAGACCGGAGATCTTCACCTCGTTTGGATGGTAACCGAGGTCCTGATTGGGAGGCATCCCGAAATATGGATAATGAGTGGTGATCGTCCAGACGTACGTGGTGATCGATGGGTTTGCGAGGTATTTAGTGCCTCCGGTTTCGTTCAGACCCAGAACGGACTTGTAAATGGACTGTGTGTCTGACATTGGATTTTATTCTGTGTTGATTGATCTCTGTTAAATATACATCTGCTTGGCGGCGGAGAATTTATTCTTTTGCTTAACGCCCTTCTCTGAGACGCACGAGCTCGGAGGTTGTATATCGATGGACATCAGTCGCATGGCATGAATTGCCTGTGTGGCATGCTAAGATGCAGTGATCAGGGCTTCTGTTGAAAAGCAAAGTCTGGTGGAGATGATCAAAGCACCGCCCGTGTGGCGTAGCTTTGTGTATAACGTAAAATGGCGAGCCTCACACCCCGGTATGAACCAGAATTGGGAGAGGACATCAGGGAGGGCCTGCGTTTCTTTCTAGCTAGGGTGGTGCCAGTGACCTACCAGCCCTGACATTTATATACTTTTCACCTATGTGGTTGTTGCTGTTGCGAGGCGCCTCGGTTTGATCGGACGATCCGGGTCCGATGGAGTCATTCGTTGGCTCGTTTACGCCCCAAAGGGCGGGGAGACATAGTGTTCAGGCATAATAATCCACATCGGTGGACCGGCCCTGACGATCCAAGGGGCAGTTGCGGCTGTTCCTGAGGGGCGGGCTAGAGCTCTCGAATTCGGTAAGGACTATCTTTTTCCTTGGTTCATGACGGAAATCCAATTTCCAGATACGTGACTGTGCGGTTTTGATTGTATACCTATATATGGCGACATAGTGGTATGGGGCATTAATGCCGTCTATGATTGATAGTTATGATTTGAAATTGTTTTCAAAACATATAAACACTAGCAATAATATCAAATGCCTTTGTTTTATTCGTATCAAGCATATTTTGGCCGTTATAAGGTAAAAACTCTATCCTCCGGTTTGCGATGCATTGTGTGATGGGAACTGAGTCTTATAATGGCTTCATTTTTATAAAAAGCATAGCGATGTTTAAAAGAAAGATTTGTTTTAAAGCACTGGCAATCCAATGGAGTAAACCCGTTCCACGAAAGTGGCGTGGTCCTGTGATTGGCCATATTATATATATGTGTTGAATAGATTTCTCATACCAGTCCCATGACTGACTCGTAGTTTGTTTCACTTTCAAACTCGGGTGCCCCTTTTTCTATACGGGCAGCCTCGTATTCAGGTTTAGCTGGTTCTTTCTGGATAGCTGGAGCTGAAGATGGATTCTATCATTTATCTCTTTTATGCTGTTCAGCTCCTATTGTACATATTATGTTTGTTTTCCGCTGTAGACATTTGTGTATAGCTGAACTGTATTTGTTCTAAGTAAGATCCTGTATACTGTGTAACTCTGATGATTACTTTTATCCAGTATATTCTATTGTTCATTATCTGGTGTATTTATTTAATTTTGTTCTGCTATTATCTGTTTCTGTGTTATATTCCAAAGATGACCCTTGTCTCAGTCAGCACGGGATTTGGGGTCGTCTCAGTTAGATACGGAGTACTACCAGTTTTGCTCCATGGGATGAATAAGTTGGGATTGGGATTATAAAATAAATGATTACTTCGGTAAGGCTTGATAATCCCGACTAATTTGATAAACCTTAATTTGGTTTAAATTGTGAAAAGAATATTCTGGATTGGAATGAGGCGTATGATGTGTTTTTATAGCACTTGATTATAAGATATGCGAGTTATTCGGAAAGACCGGTTTAACCCATTCTGAATAACTAATACAACGACTACAAGTCGAAGAAGACGGTGGTTGAAGACTGGAGATCTTCACATCATTTGGATGATTACTGATGTCTTGATTGGGCTGTACACCCAAGATGTGGTAATAAGTGGTGATCGTCCAGACGTACTTGGAGATTGACCAGATATGCGAGGGCCTCTCTCTTGTGTTCGACATATGGGACGAGGAATAAGGTGCCTTTGGTTTCATTCAGACCCAAAACGGACTTGCAAACGGATTGTATGTTTGACATTGTATTCCACGTTGTATTCGTTGATCTCTGCTAAATATATATCTGTTTGGTGGCGGAGAATTTATTCTCTTGCTTAACACCCTTCTCTGAGATGTACGAGCTTTGAGGTTTTATATTGGTGGAAATTAATGAACTATATGGATTGACAATGTGGCATGCTGAGATGCATGGATAAAAGCTTTTATTGAAAAGCAGGGCTTTGTGATTGATGATCAAAGCACGAATTTAAGTAACGTAGCTTTGTGTATAGCATTAATTCGCAAGACTCACACCCCGATGTGAACCAAAAACAGAGGGCATGCGTTTCTTTCTAGCTAGAAGTTGTGTCATGGTATGGAGCCCAGACATTTTTACTTATGTGGATGATCGATTGTGAGATGCCTCTGATATAGAGCCGACTAAAAGGTTCGAATGATAGGTCCGATAGGACCGGGAAACATATTGTTCAGGAATAACCAATCCACAAACGTTAGGTGTGGATCGGCCCTACATGATCCAAGGGACACATATTGTGAAATCCTGGAATATATGCTAAAGTGTCCCGAAGTCGGACAAGGAAGATCCTGTGACGACCGCCCATAACCCCCGCACTAAACAAGAGGAATAATGCGCCGAAGGGTGTGCCGAGCATCTATGGACGATCATCAACATAGGTAAATAACATCGAAACCTGTCGTTGAACTCACAGCGCAAGGATAAAATATAGTAGAACATATACAATAGGTAATAGTAATGAGGCATCAAATAGCAAACTTTTGAAAACTTTCTCAACATCTTGAAAGGTTATCCAACTAATACCAAAGTTTGTGCATAAGTCCTCACTACAACACTCACAGAACACTCAATAGCGGAAATAGAAATACTAAATAGTAATGAAACTAGTACGCTAGCCTCCTGCTCACCTCTGCATAGCAGCATCGTCCTCACTAATCACCTATAACCTGCTACTTAGTCTGCCCATCCACAACTGGATGAACAACCCAAGGTAATAAGAGGAGACATAAAACCTTGAGTTATACAATAAGTCTTAGTGAGCAAAAAAACAGCTAACAAACTTCAACAATAAGGTATATGAGAAGGGATAGATAAACATACTAATCTACCCACAACACCAGAGAAGAACTCAACCTTATCTCCCCCACAATGGGCAGTGATAGCCTTTACTTTAAACAATTCAGCTATACATAAATGAAAACTAGAACACTCCTTCAATCATGGCAAAACACTCATGACAACCAAATTATAGTTCTCATGTAAACCATTCTAATCGAACTCAACACCCCTTAAGCACAAGCCCCAGAGGCCTAAACCAATACCATACAAGAACCCGAGGAACATCTCCTTCGACGCTGGACAATCTGCATGAGATGGTACAAACAGAACAACCAATCATCCATGACTGACTCTGGCTATCACCGCCAATCCTGCTTTGAAACCATCGTTAATCATATGATGGCCAACCTTGCCATATGTCAAGGGCTAATGGTAGCCCTAGCTGTAATGACCCGGATTTTGAGCGACTTTGGTTATCGACATAAACACGATGTCGATAACCAATCATCGAAAAATCCTGGTAATTAGTGAAAGAAATTAGAGGGTGAGGATAGATAAGATAGAAACTTAGAATAGAAGAAGAAGAAGTACACAACATCAGAGTAACACGAACCTCACAGCGGAACGAATAACATATAATATATATAACATAACTTGAAATATACATCTGTACTTGAATATACATCATTATCAAAGTACAACACTTACAACACAGCGAAAATAACTATAGCTATATGATCCTGAAGCCTCCTGCTCCAAGCTCTTCCAGTATATCTATAAATCCCGACTACTTGACTGCCCATACAAATTTAGGCACCCAAAAGTTTAGGGAAACAAACAAATAAACTCCGGGTCAGTCATGGGACTGGTATGAGTAAAACAGTTTAAAACGGTTTGAACAAGTAAACGATATTTCATAAGACCACGCCGTATAACGGAACGGGTTTTTCCCTTATGAGAATACAAAATATCTTTATATCAAAAACCTTTTGATATTATAATAATGTCTATCAATCACAATATAATAATCATCTAGCAGAAACGCTTTCATCTCACGTTCTACATATATAGTATACAATCAAAACCGCAAGCACGTATTAGGTAATGGATTTCCAACTATGACAAGGTATGGAACCACCTTTCGCTTGTGTACCTCTAGAAAGGAATACACTGGGTTCAACAAGAACATCTTGTAACCCGGTCACACATGACCGACCACTCATTTCGCTTGAGTGTATCGAATGTATATCACCAACGGATCGGATCATAAACCGTTTTCCGAATGGGACAGCGTCAACAATAGATTTTTAGAAGTAAATGAAACTCTAGATCAGGTGATTATACACCCTACATCGGTGCGACCGACTTAGCCATGCTGCCTGCCCGATTTCTGTCATTTACCGGATGTGAGGCTAGAAGCTACGCTTTATCATCACACCAGATTCACTTTGAATGTCACATCGTCAAATCCATCAGATCACCGATTGACGTCCTCAACCATACATTATGTGTTATCTAAAAGAAGTTTCCTCCTCCGCTTCCACTCTTGGTACGGTTGGTGAAATCAATATACATGATCGTATGGAAATACTCTGTCAGACATCCGTCCATACAAGTCATCCAGGAACAGGATGAACCGAAGGTACTATTCAGTATATCCATCTTAGATACTGTTATCTAAGACTTATACAATAGCCCTTGCACTTTACTCCGTCTTCAATTATCTTTGGCATATATGATTCGCAACGCTTATGCCAATACAGAGTGGTTCTTTGGATAATAATCCAACCGGTCTCTCCATATTAACAACGTTAAAATGGTCAAAACTTCGATAGTCTATGATTTAACTATCGAAGAAAAACAGGTGTGCAAACAACGATATTATTTCCAAATGGAAATTTATATCGATCAAACATCATTCAACATTTATCTCTTTATTTCTTTAATTTACTTATCTCTTGTTTCCCTATATTCAATCTTTCTTATTTTCTAAATTTGGAAAATATACGTTATTAACAATGGAAAACATTTCCATTTCTTGTTTTCTTATTAGAAAGCATTTCTGGTTTCTTATTTGGAAAACATTTCCAAAGCTTCTTCGTTGGACTTAGACAGATGTTTAAACAAACCATCGCGATGCCAACTCAAACCATTTCCTTTAATTACTAAATTTACTTAACCATCCTTTACTGCCGAACCTTAACCATTCCTTAGTTAAAAACGAAACCAATCAAGTTGGGGTATAACTACCTCTAAGACCTTAACTGAACAACATTTCTAACTTTGAAATAGGCAAAGTTCACTTTAATTTTCTTTAACTAACTTCCTTACTTAACCTTTCTTTCGAATAGCTATATTCGATTAACTCTTTTCACTTAACTCTATTCGATTAACTCCTTTAACTCTATTTGCTTATCTCTATTTGATTTACTCTATTTGATTTAATCTATTTGATTTATTCTATTCACTTAACTCTTGTCGAATAAACTATATTTGATAACTCCTCTAACTCTATTTGAATAAACTGTATTCGATTAACTCCTCTAACTCTATTCGAATAAACTATATTCGATTAACTCCTTCGAATATAAACTATATTCGATTAACTCCTTCGAATATAAACTATAGTCGGTTAACTCCTCCTTTGATTTACTTTATTCGAATGACTTTATTTGATTAACTCTACTTGCTTAACTCTATTTGTTTCCTAGATAAATACTCCTTTATAATCCTATTTATTTTCCTAAATAAATGTTCCTTGTAATCTTATTTATCTTTCTAAATAAATAAATCCTTTATACTTTTATTTATTTCCTAAATAAATAAATAATCCCATTTAATCTATTTATGAATGTTCTACAAATATTCTCTTTTGATCTCTATTCTATTTGATTTGGTTTACAAATATTTCTCTTTCTAATTTATTGACAAATATTTTCCTTTATATTTGATTAACAAATATATTTCCCTTATATTTGATTTCTCAAATATATTTCCTTTATATTTGATTTACAAATATATTTCTTTTATTCAAAATCCTTTTCCTTTTATAATATAAAATCCATTGATTTTATATAAATAAATTATTTTCAAATTGTACTTTGAAAATCCCTTTATCACATTCTGGTATTTCTTATGGTATTTAACACACCATATAACAACGATAACTGTCGTCCAAACACACATAATCAACGTCAGATTATATATCACATTATATATCACAATATATAAATCACAGTAAAATAACTGTTGAGGAATCCAATCGGATTCCTCCAACCTGTTTCCCTGCATCACAGATGTTAAACAATATAGATAACATCACTTTCAGTTCCATATGATATATTCTGTTAAACAGAATCAAATATAGAAATTCAACTAACTGACTAGCAGTTCAATCAAACAGTCAACACACAGTCAATCAGCCAATATTTAACAGTTCTAAAAATACAACATGAAATTATAAACTGTTCAGAGTTAGTGAGATTTACTCACATTGGACTATCATCGTTAATAACGATAATTGTCGTTGATTCAGATTGGACAATTTATTTCGCCATAAATTGTAACGAGCTCCGATGGACTTCCAGTCAGTTCCATCATGTAGTGTCCGTCCATACGATCCCAACGGATCTTGTTTTGCTTGATTCCTTTTAAAGCCCATCGGCCCATCAGAAAACCCACCCCGCTTATAACCTTCTTCCCCATTTACACTTGACAGTATCCGCTCCTTAATCCCAAACCATTAACGCAACCTTCCATCGATCCATCCTTCTACTCCACGCCACTAAACAACAAACTGAAAACACCATTTGCTTTCTCTTTGATCGCTCTCCCTTCCAATACCTGAGATACTAAACTCGCACTCACCCTCCCTAGTATCTAGTTTTTGTCTCCGACGTCAGTACAGGTACCCGCGACAACACTTATCGCCAAAACCCCCCAAATCCTCCCACCGAGTGCTAATTCATCACACGAGTACCAATCCGACATCCTTTTCATGAATCAATGCTCCAATTCGCAACTACCTCGAGCCCTAGCACCACCGGTCGAAAGACTGGAGCGACGTCAGCGAGCTCGAACTACTCAAAAGCTACACCAGATTGAAGATAAACAGCATACGAATCCACCCATACGTATAATAGGATTTTAGGAATTTTCTTTGAGTTTAGAAAGATCGAAATGTTTACTGAAGAAAACAAATTATCAGCGGCTGAGAGAAATGCTTATATAACCTGCCTGAGATTTTGTGTGGCTGAAATTGGTGAATGGGTGGCCTTTTCTAGTCCTTAGAAAGTGTGAGATATTTTATATTTATCGTTTTATATTAGGTTTTGCTTTCAAAAAAATTGTGTGATCACACATGACACCCAAAAATCATGGAAATTGACATGCAGGTAGGGTTCGACATTACGGTCCCAACGAAACTGGTTTCGTCGAATTCCGACTTCATATGCTCACACAACGTATTTTTAACCGTCGAAATACTGACTGTTTCTCACTCTAAAAATCCGTACAGCTACATAGTGACTCTGAAAATCACGAAACTGGACATCTAGCAATAATTTGATGTTGCGGATCCAACAAAATTCGTTTCGTCGAATTCTGAGGTCGTTTGCAAAATTGGCTATTTTTAAAGCTTTGGATGACCCATTTAAATATATAAATATTTTTAAATATAATTGAATTAAATATAAATAAATTTATATTATCATATATATTCACAGTGAAATACCATACAGCTCTAGAATATTCCTATACGAATTTCTAACTTGATATTCACTTCTGGGTCAACCAGATATTCGATTTATATTGAAATTCCTTTTAAAAATATAAATAATTCCTTTATAAATTATAATGGAATTCCACAGCGACTTTTTCTAAAATTTGATTTGGACATATCTCAAAATCTACACAATGAAATCCCGATTTTTCTCTTCCACTAGAAAGATATACTCCACCAGCTCCACATGTTTCTTGTTTCACAGAAATCCGATTTAAAACGAACCCTGTCCATCCACTTGAAGTTCAAATTGCCAAATTACGAACTGCAGCGCCATTTCGAGCTCGATTTTAATTATATTATAACTCTACGTTCAAACTGTCGTTTATATAATGTATTCATTATTAAAATTCAATTCTAAACTGAATTAAATGTCACAGATGATCCGGTTCACACCATATCGTCATTTCAGCCAATTCTGATTATTTTAGAATTAAATATATTATTTAATTTATTATTTTAATTAAATATTCATCATTATTTAATTCCACGACCAATAAATTCTTTTAATTAGCTTTCAAATAATTAAATAAATTAATTATAATACCTCTGCCAATGCGGGTCATTACAATCTTCCTCACTTAAAATAATTTCGTCCTCGAAATTGCTAAAGCTAGAAGACGACCATATCTACTGGTTAAAACATATTTGTTCACTTCTTAACTTCAGTTTCAACTGAACCAATTTAATTTCAATTAAATTATTAATTAATTATTATCAACGAAAATTTCCAAAAAAATCCTGAAAATTTTCTAATGCCTTAACTTTTTGAAAAATTTCGCCAGCGCCTTCTTTGTACTGGTCAATAGGTCAAACTCCAACTCGCCTCTCTGGGCCATCTCCATCCCAAAAGAAAATCAAACAGCCAAGCGGCTTGCCAATTCGGCTCATAATCTTATATCCAATAGTAATATAAACTTGTACCTTTTGTCGGCATATCATTATATCCTTTCCACCTGTTATCAATTCATCGGATACAAGGGTCATCCCAATCAAATTCCAATCTGCTTTTATCCACAACACAACCATTCGCTTATATCCGAGCCAAATATCATTTCAACTCGAGTTTCTTCTCGATTCCCAACTCTTAACTTGATTATCACATTACACTTCAAATTTGAATCTATCAATCCAATTTGTCTTGATATCATTCTAATTCAATCTCAGTTACCACTTAACTGACTTTACTTTAATTCAAATTTGTTTTCACAAATTTCTGTTAAATTTGTTTTTAATTCAAACAGTCTTTCCCTGGGAGTTTTTAAACAGTTTACTCTTTTCAAAAATCAAATTTTCCTTTCGAACATGTCACTGAGCCCTTAATTAATATTCCATTAGTTAAATCACTTCTCTATTTCTTTATCAATATTTGTTAACCAAATATTTTCAATAACCATATTGGCCTTTTATGTTATTTGGAAAACATTTCCGAATATCGCCTTCCTTTATTTTCTAAACTTTTAGAAAATATATGCTATTTATAATTGGAAAATATTCCAATTACTTATCTCTTTTCCGATCTCGTTTATTTCTATACTTAGGAAATATTCTTTATTATATTTCCAAGCTTACATTTATTTGGGTTAAAACGGATGTTGTGTAAAACATCGTCACGACAACCCAAATACTATATTCAACTAACTCTTATCCAACATTGATCTTCGAGCCTGAAATCTTACTATTTATTTGTTAATAATGAAATCAATCAAGTTGGGGTATAACTACCTCTCAGACCTTGACTGAATAACATTTATAACGTCAAAACAGATAAGACTACTTACTTGAATAATCAATACCATACAACAACTTATTCACTTTTAAACACATATACACTTTCTCTTTCTATTCTTACTAGATTTTATTCTTAGTCTTCTTTTTGATTATACTATTCTATTTCTAAGTTCGTTTCCTTATCGACTTATCTATATATTGATATATAGATTTCTAACTATCGAATTATCTTAAAAATATTCTATCTCCTTAAATTCCCGGAAAAATTCGCCATAACCTCCTTTGTACCGGGAGCTTCGGGATATTTCAAATAGCCTCCCATGGCCCTCACCAATCCAAAAGAAAAAGAAAAAGTCAAGCGGCTAGCCGATACAGCGCATAAAATCTCATATATGAATTAAATACATACGTTTTCGTCGAGCATTCTATTTATATACCTTCATACCTTATCCATACCTATCTCATGTATATTTATACCTGCCCAATCTATTTTAACTATACCTAATCATTTTAACTCAATTCGTTAATTAATTTGTTAATTAACTCTTTAGTCTATTTCACTTTTATATTTGAACATGACATGTTCAAATATAATTTAACTTGCTTATTAACTAATTTGAATCCAAATTTCAAATTTAAGTTCTATATTCGATTTTGAATATCCATTTACAAATCCGATCCACCTTTCAAAGTTCAACTTCAAATTCAAAACTCGATTAACTAATTCCTCTTCGACTTAGTTAATTCTATTCAATTTCTATTCAAATTTTATATAACTTCTATTATTCAAATCTATATATCAAATTCTATTATTATAAATCCCATTTTGAAATTCAACACAGGTTGTCTTTCCCAAAACAAATTCAAAACAGTATCTCTGGTAGTAATTCGCCACTTACAACTCGAAAATAAATACTGATGATGCAGCTGTCATCATCAGAATCTATTTTCTAGCGATCGAAGTGAGTTCAATACTATAAAACCATTTCTAAACATTTCCACTTTGAAATTCATTCCAAAATATAATTTACACTGCTTGTAAAACAATTTAAAATCTCCCAGGATCTTAAATTTTCCAAATTTTTAATCCAAATCCATTTACAAACACTTATCCAATTTTCCAGAGTTTCAATTCAATTTTTGGTTTAAAATTTCAGATTTAACTCATCTGATTTCACGTATTTTACTTGTATGAATTCTGATTGGCTATTTACATAACCATTTAATTTATAATCTTTCTCGATTATAATAACAACCAATATATCCAATATATATCAAAATATACTTTGGGTAAAATTATTTCCATTTACCCTCTTTTCATAACATATCGTGATGACCCATCGTATTCGAGTGTTTAGTAACTCCTACCGATACAGTGGATCAAACTGATCGACCAGAACCCATAAACAACTCAACCAATGAATCTCCATAATATAAAATAAATTTTTATATCAAACAACAAGTACGTTGACTCGTATATATACACTCAACTCAATCTAGGGTATTACTAACCCTATCTCTACCGAGTCACGCCACAGAGCCAAGGTAATTCTTAACTTAAGCTCCGATACCAACTGTAATGACCCGGATTTTTGGCGACTTTGGTTATCGACATAAACTCGATGTCGATAACCAAAACATCGAAAAATCCTGGTAATTAGTGAAAGAAATTAGAGGGTGAGGATAGATAAGATAGAAACTTAGAATAGAAGAAGAAGAAGTACACAACATCAGAATAACACGAACCTCACAGCGGAACGAATAACATATAATATATATAACATAACTTGAAATATACATCTGTACTTGAATATACATCATTATCAAAGTACAACACTTACAACACAGCGAAAATAACTATAGCTATATGATCCTGAAGCCTCCTGCTCCAAGCTCTTCCAGTATATCTGTAAATCCCGACTACTTGACTGCCCATACAAATTTAGGCACCCAAAAGTTTAAGGAAACAAACAAATAAACTCCGGGTCAGTCACGGGACTGGTATGAGTAAAACAGTTTAAAACGGTTTAAACAAGTAAACGATATCTCATAAGACCACGCCGTATAACGGAACGGGTTTTTCCCTTATGAGAATACAAAATATCTTTATATCAAAAACCTTTTGATATTATAATAATGTCTATCAATCACAATATAATAATCATCTAGCAGAAACGCTTTCATCTCACGTTCTACATATATAGTATATAATCAAAACCGGAAGCACGTATTGGGTAATGGATTTCCAACTATGACAAGGTATGGAACCACCTTTCGCTAGTGTACCTCTAGAAAGGAATACACTGGGTTCAACAAGAACATCTCGTAACCCGGCCACACATGACCAACCACTCATTTCGCTTGAGTGTATCGAATGTATGTCACCAACGGATGGGATCAGCAACCGTTTCCCGAATGGGACAACATCAACAATAGACTTTTAGAAGTAAATGAAACTCTAGATCAGGTGATTATACACCCTACTTCGGTGCGACCGACTTAGCCATGTTGCCTGCCCGATTTCTGTCATTTACCGGATGTGAGGCTAGAAGCTACACTTTATCATCACACCAGATTCACTTTGAGTGTCACATCGTCAAATCCATCAGATCACCGATTGACGTCCTCAACCATACATTATGTGTTAGCTAAAAGAAGTTTCCTCCTCCGCTTCCACTCTTGGTACGTGATCGTATGGAAATACTCTGTCAGACATCCGTCCATACAAGTCATCCAGGAACAGGATGAACCGAAGGTACTATTCAGTATATCCATCTTAGATACTGTTATCTAAGACTTATACAATAGCCCTTGCACTTTACTCCGTCTTCAATTATCTTTGGCATATATGATTCGCAACGCTTATACCAATACAGAGTGGTTCTTTGGATAATAATCCAACCGATCTCTCCATATTAACAACGTTAAAATGGTCAAAACTCCGATAGTCTGTGATTTAACCATCGAAGAAAAACAGGTGTGCAAACAACGATATTATTTCCAAATGGAAATTTATATCGATCAAACATCGTTCAACATTTATCTCTTTATTTCATTAATTTACTTATCTCTTGTTTCCCTATATTCAATCTTTCTTATTTTCTAAATTTGGAAAATATACGTTATTAACAATGGAAAACATTTCCATTTCTTGTTTTCTTTATTAGAAAGCATTTCTGGTTTCTTATTTGGAAAACATTTCCAAAGCTTCTTCGTTGGACTTAGACAGATGTTTAAACAAACCATCGCGATGCCAACTCAAACCATTTCATTTAATTACTAAATTTACTTAACCATCCTTTTCCGCCGAACCTTAACCATTCCTTAGTTAAAAATGAAACCAATCAAGTTGGGGTATAACTACCTCTCAGACCTTAACTGAACAACATTTCTAACGTTGAAATAGGTAAAGTTCACTTTAAATTTCTTTAACTAACTTCCTTACTTAACCTTTCTTTCGAATAGCTATATTCGATTAACTTTTTCACTTAACTCTATTCGATTAACTCCTTTAACTCTATTTGCTTAACTCTATTTGATTTACTCTATTTGATTTATTCTATTCACTTACCTCCTATCGAATAAACTATATTTGATAACTCCTCTAACTCTATTTGAATAAACTGTATTCGATTAACTCCTCTAACTCTATTCGAATAAACTATATTCGATTAACTCCTTCGAATATAAACTATATTCGATTAACTCCTTCGAATATAAACTATAGTCGGTTAACTCCTCCTTTGATTTACTTTATTCGAATGACTTTATTTGATTAACTCTACTTGCTTAACTCTATTTGTTTCCTAGATAAATACTCCTTTATAATCCTATTTATTTTCCTAAATAAATGTTCCTTGTAATCTTATTTATCTTTCTAAATAAATAAATCCTTTATACTTTTATTTATTTCCTAAATAAATAAATAATCCCATTTAATCTATTTATGAATGTTCTACAAATATTCTCTTTTGATCTCTATTCTATTTGATTTGGTTTACAAATATTTCTCTTTCTAATTTATTGACAAATATTTTCCTTTATATTTGATTAACAAATATATTTCCCTTATATTTGATTTCTCAAATATATTTCCTTTATATTTGATTAACAAATATATTTCCCTTATATTTGATTTCTCAAATATATTTCCTTTATATTTGATTTACAAATATATTTCTTTTATTCAAAATCCTTTTCCTTTTATAATATAAAATCCATTGATTTTATATAAATAAATTATTTTCAAATTGTACTTTGAAAATCCCTTTATCACATTCGGGTATTTCTTATGGTATTTAACACACCATATAACAACGATAACTGTCGTCCAAACACACATAATCAACGTCAGATTATATATCACAATATATAAATCACAGTAAAATAACTGTTGAGGAATCCAGTCGGATTCCTCCAACCTGTTTCCCTGCATCACAGATGTTAAACAATATAGATAACATCACTTTCAGTTCCATATGATATATTCTGTTAAACAGAATCAAATATAGAAATTCAACTAACTGACTAGCAGTTCAATCAAACAGTCAACACACAGTCAATCAGCCAATATTTAACAGTTCTAAAAATACAACATGAAATTATAAACTGTTCAGAGTTAGTGAGATTTACTCACATTGGACTATCATCGTTAATAACGATAATTGTCGTTGATTCAGATTGGACAATTTATTTCGCCATAAATTGTAACGAGCTCCGATGGACTTCCAGTCGGTTCCATCATGTAGTGTCCGTCCATACGATCCCAACGGATCTTCTTTTGCTTGATTCCTTTTAAAGCCCATCGGCCCATCAGAAAACCCACCTCGCTTATAACCTTCTTCCCCATTTACACTTGACAGTATCCGCTCCTTAATCCCAAACCATTAACGCAACCTTCCTTCGATCCATCCTTCTACTCCACACCACTAAACAACAAACTGAAAACACCATTTGCTTTCTCTTTGATCGCTCTCCCTTCCTATACCTGAGATACCAAACTCGCACTCACCCTCCCTAGTATCTAGTTTTGGTCTCCGACGTCAGTACAGGTACCCGCGACAACACTTATCGCCGAAACCCCCCAAATCCTCCCACCGAATGCTAATTCATCACACGAGTACCAATCCGACATCCTTTTCACGAATCAATGCTCCAATTCGCAACTACCTCGAGCCCTAGCACCACCGATTGAAAGACTGGAGCGACGTCAGCGAGTTCGAACTACTCAAAAGCTACACCAGATTGAAGACAAACAGCATACGAATCCACCTATACGTATAATTGGATTTTAGGAATTTTCTTTGAGTTTATTTGATTTTAGAAAGATCGAAATGTTTACTGAAGAAAACAAATTATCAGCGGCTGAGAGAAATGCTTATATAACCTGCCTGAGATTTTGTGTGGCTGAAATTTATGAATGGTTGGCCTTTTCTAGTACTTAGAAAGTGTTGAGATATTTTATATTTATCATTTTATATTCGTTTTTGCTTTCAAAAAAATCGTGTGATCACACATGACACCCAAAAATCATGGAAATTGACACGCAGGTAAAGTTCGACATTACGGTCCGAACGAAACTGGTTTCGTCAAATTCCGACTTCGTATGCTCACACAGCGTATTTTAAACCGTCGAAATACCGACTGTTTCTCACTCTAAAAATCCGTACGGCTATATAGTGACTCTAAAAATCATGAAATTGGACATCTAGCAATAATTTGATGTTGCGGATCCAACAAAATTGGTTTCGTCGAATTCTGAGGTCGTTTGCAAAATTGGCTATTTTTAAAGCTTTGGATGACCCATTTAAATATATTTAAATATAATTGAATTAAATATAAATAAATTTATATTATCGTATATATTCACAGTGAAATACCATACAACTCCAGAATATTCCTATATGAATTTCTAACTTGATATTCACTTCTGGGTCAACCCGATATTAGATTTATATTGAAATTCCTTTTAAAAATATAAATAATTCCTTGATAAATTATAAAGGAATTCCACAGCGACTTTTTCTAAAATTTGATTTGGACATATCTCAAAATCTACACAATGAAATCCCGATTTTTCTCTTCCACTAGAAAGATATACTCCACTAGCTCCACGCATTTCTTGTTTCACAGAAATCCGATTTAAAACGAACCCTGTACATCCACTTGAAGTTCAAATTGCCAAATTATGAACTACAGCGCCATTTCGAGATCAATTTTAATTATATTATAACTCTACGTTCAAACTGTCGTTTATATAATATATTCGTTATTCAAATTCAATTCTAAACTGAATTAAATATCACAGATGATCTGGTTCACACCATATCGTCATTTCAGCCAATTCTGATTATTTCAGAATTAAATATATTATTTAATTTATTATTTTAATTAAATATTCACCATTATATAATTCCACGACCAATAAATTCTTTTAATTACCTTTCAAATAATTAAATAAATTAATTATAATACCTCTGCCAATGCGGGTCATTACACCTGCTCTAGCATAAACTCCATACGCGTTTCAACGATACGTATGTATGTCCAACCTTGATGACTGGGCCTTTCAACGATACCCAAGGTACTCGACCTACAACCAGTTTTTTGGGTACCGATCGTACCTTTGCTTTGAGCTTGTTAGAACTTATGACAACGATAATCTCTCTACCTTCTCATGTCTAGTCATCCAACTCGAAGACTTTTCATAGCTCAAGCAACCTTCTCGAGCAACCATTATCTACCAACTCACGACCTTTGAGGTGACACCTCATTCGCTATTCTACTCTAATCAACGAACACCTTTCAACACTTCGAACCTTCCAACTTGAATTTAATTTGAAGTCACATCATCACCGAGCTAATTACTTCACTGCGCTGCGGCTAGGGTTCGGGGGAGGGGGGTTGCCCCCGAAAAATAATTTTTTAGACATTTTTCTCCAAATCTGAATCGTACCCAAAAAACATACTTTTTCAGAAATGACCCTATTGGAAACAAACCATAGTGCTGCCTCCATCAATCACAACGTTTAAAAGCACTGTTGATAACATGATTAATCGGCCTCTTCAGAACGACCCGACCCAAACTAGGCCGACCCGACCCAGCTCCCTTCTGGCTTCAGAACTCGATCGATCCACTATAGACTGACCCACTCGATGGCCGATCCAATTCATATAACAACCAACTGACCTGATCCAGTCTAGTCCGACCCGACCCGGTTGCACCATTATGAATATAAACTTCGATCTGACCGACCCGGTTACAACCAACCGACCCATTCCAAGATGATCAATCTGATCCCCAAAATGAATGACCTGATCCAACTTCTGACTTTCTTCCCAAGTCATGACTTGACCGACCCACATCTGGCCGACCCGATCCACTTCCTGCACATCTCCAATTCTACTCCGATTTCGACCAAATCTTCGTCAAACGACAAATTCGACGAAGCCAACTCAACCACATCATTAAACACAATCATAAACATGTCATAACATTGCTAAGAACATGAATATGAGGATTATCATTAAGATGATGTAAATCTCACCTAAAACCATTAAATTGAATATACGATCAAGATGAGAGATCTTACTAACATAAATATTGAAATGAAATGAAATTTACGGGTAAAACTTGCTAAATTAGATCATAGGGTGATGCATACGAAAATAGATATATAATGGTGTAAATCTATGAGAAAACACTAGAATTTGATGAGAAACATGCACAAACACACATATACTTCATTGAATTCATGTGGGAGATGTAAGTCACTCACTGATTATCCCAAACAAGAAAAATTCAAAGGAATATGAATCCGGACAGCAAGCACCTTACACCAAACACCTTGATCCGATGAATCCTTGCCTCAATTGATGTAGATCTATCCTCCAATGGTATAGATCTCCAATTTCCCTCCTTAGATTATGATTTTTAATGTTGGAAGATGTTCGAGGAAGGAGGAACACAAGACCTCCCAATGAGAGAATGGAAAATTTAAACCTTTCCTCATATCCCTTACCCCCTATTTATAGTTTCTACTAACCCCCTAATGGGCCTTCCCAATTCAGTCCATTTTGGCTTATCAAACCTGGATAGCCAACTGAATTGGGAAGGCCCATTAGGGGGTTGGTGGAAACTATAAATAGGGGGTAAGGGATATGAGGAAAGGTTTAAATTTTCCATTCTCTCATTGGGAGGTCTTGTGCTCCTCCTTCCTCTAACCCTGACGAGTTTAACCGTCTTCCTCTTAAGCTGTTTCGTGTCATTTCCCACAACACGAAGCGGCTTACGAGGTATCATAACTGCGGTCTCTACTTCTAGGTCTCCGTACTGCTCTGGAGATACCACCACATTCGAATCATGCACGAACTTCCATAGAAACGACACATGGAACACATCATGCACACTCGACATCTTCTCGGGTAACTCCAATCTATATGCAAGCTTTCCAATTCGCCCGACTATCGGAAATGGTCCAACGAATCTAGGAGCCAACTTTCCTTTATTTCCGAATCGAACCATACGTTTTAATGGAGAAATCTTCACGAAAGCCATACTGTCTATGTCAAATTCCAAGTCTTTCCAACGAATATCCGCATAACTCTTTCGACGATCTTGGACTGCTTCCATTCGTTGTCGAACGATCTCGATACAATCTGAGGTCTCTCTAATCATCTCTGGCCCAAGTACCAACTTATCTCCAACTTCTAACCAACAAGCTGGAGAACTACACGGCCTCCCATACAACGCCTCATATGGTGCCATCCCAATGCTAGACTGGTAACTATTATTATACGCGAACTCAACTAGATGTAGATGGTCTTTCCACGATCCACCAAAATCCAACACACAAGCTCTTAGGAGATCTTCCAAAATTTGTCTGACCCTCTCGGTTTGACCATCAGTTTGGGGATGAAAAGTCGTACTTAAGCACAACTCAGTTCCCAAAGCTTCTTGCAAACTTTTCCAAAATCCACTCGTAAATAATGGATCTCGGTAACTCACTATAATCTTTGGGACACCATGGAATCAAACTATCCATTTTACATAAAGTTCAGCTAGTTTCGATGTCGTCCTAGTCAATTTGACAGGAATGAACCTTGCACTTTTGGTCAAACAATCTACAATGACCCAAATTCCTTTATTCCTGCCCTGGTTCTAGGTAGTCCATCGATAAAATCCATTGATACTTTCTCCCACTTCCATGTAGGAACTTCCAATGGTTGAAGCAAACCACTCGGCTTCCTCTATTCAGCTTTCACTAACTGACAATTCATTCACTTAGAAATGAATTTCCCAATATCTCTCTTCATCCCCTCCCAGTATTAGACTCGCTTCATGTCCTGATACATCTTATTACCACCAGGATGAACAACTTTGAGTGATGACATTCCCTCGGAACCTCATCTCTCAATCCGTATATATCAGGAACAACTAATAGCCCTTGCTTTCGAAGTCAACCTCCTTGATCGACTTCGAACCCTTTATCTTCTAGCTTCTAGCTTCTAGATAAACTCAACAAGCTTTGCATCATGCTTTTGGCTTTCACCAATTCTTTCGATAAGTGTAGGTATTGTCGACAAGCTTACCAACGTTTCAGGTTCCAACTCGCACCTTGGCCGGAAATCAAACCTAGCCAAATACTCAAGGCTCTTCCATTCCGAAAACATCGCTCCCAAACTTGCATGTCTTCGGCTCAACGCATCTGTAACTGCGTTACCTTTGCCAATAGTATAGGCTATATCAAAATCATACGATGCCAGAAACTCTAACCATCGTTGCTGCCAAAGATTCAAATCCTTTTGGGAGAAAAGATACTTCAACGACTTGTGATCCGTAAACAACTCGAATTGAACTCCCAATAGGTAATGTCTCCACATCTTCAGGGCAAAGACAATCGCCGCCAACTCTAGGTCATGAGTTGGGTAATTCTTCTCATGCAGCTTTAGCTGTCAACTCGCGTAGGCCACCACCTTATCCTTCTGCATTAGCATTGCTCCAGGTCCAGTACCACATGCGTCAGTGTATACCACCATCTCTTCATTCCCACTTGGAATGGTCAAAACACGAGCACTCGTTAGCCTCTCTTTTAGGATCCCGAACGCTTGTTCACATTTTGCATCCCATGTGTACACTTGGTTCTTCTTCATCAGTCCTGTCAATGGTGCAGCTACCTTGGAGAAATCCTTGATAAACAATCGGTAATAACCAGCCAACCCAAGGAAACTTCAAACATCCATCACATTCTTAGGCCTATACCAGTCCTGGATGGCTGCCACTTTAGCGGGGTCAACTACTATCCCATTTCCAGAAACAACATAGCCTAAGAACCCCACTTCACTCTTTTAGAAGTGACACTTGGAAAACTTAGCCTTCAGCTGTTGCTTTCGTAAGATCTCCAACACAACTCTCAAATGCGTCTTATGTTCTTCCTCATTCCGAGAGTAAACCATAATATCATCCACGAACACAAGCACGAACTTGTTCAACTGATCTCTAAACACTCTCTTCATAAGATCCACGAAATACGCTGGTGCGTTAGTCAACCCGAATGGCATTACCAACTATTCGAAGAAAACGGATGGTGTCCTAAAAGCAGTCTTTGGCACACTATCCTTAGCCACCCTCAACTGGTGAAATCCCGTTGCCAAATCCATCTGAGAAAACACTTCGGCTTTGTGAAGATGATCGAATAAGTCATCTATCCTTGGAAACGGTTACTTGTTCTTCTTTGTCACCTTGTTCAGCTCACGATAGTCCACACGCAATCTTAACGAGCCATCCACCTTGGTTGTTAATATGACCGGTGCACCCCATTCGAATACACTCCTTTGAATGAATCCTTTTCCCAAAAGGTCTCTAACTTGCACCTCTAACTCTCTTTGTTTCTTAGGTGCCATCCTCCTAAGAAGCATAACGATTGGTCTAGCACATTCGACCAAATCGATCCTAAACTCGTCTCATGATGCGACGGTAACCTCTTGACCTCATCAAAGACTTCTACATACTCATTAGCGATCATCACTGATGACAGGTCTTCTTGTGGAATCCCAAGCGAATATAGATAACTCACGAAGACCCCGTCTTTGCGCTTACATTTAATCAACACCTTTCGCCCTTCCACATCCCGACCCTTACCTCTAGCTTCTCGCAATTCACCCTTGCCGCATACCTCTTGAGCCAATCCATGCCCAAGATGATCCCATACCCAGCGAAGTTAAGAACAAAGAAATCACACACAAAAGAGCAACCATGACTTGACAACACTAGACCACGTCAAATCATGCACAAACTGGACGAACCCCCAACCGGATTAGTAACAATTAATGGTCTATCACAAATCTCGGGTTCCAAACCCAAGCGACAAACAAGCTCATTGCAAATGAATGAATGCGATGCCCCAGTATCAAAAAGCACACGAACTGAAACACCATTAACAGAACGAGTACCTTGCACCACGACACCATTTCCCTTCTCCTATGCAGTAGGAGTTCTTGAAGAATATGGCACGACTTCCAAAGCATATTCCTTCACAACCTTCTTGCCCTTAGCTGGTTCTAGACAGTCTTTCTTCTCATGCCCGGGCTTTCCATACTTGAAGCACTTCTTCTCAGCTTTGGGGTTCTTGCACTCACTTGCAAAATGGCCTTTCTATTAAAGCAAACCAACTCTCTCTTAGTCTTCTTTTGGCCATTCTTCCCTTTCTGTTGTTGCTGCTTCCTTTGGGGTTCTTGCACTCACTTGCAAAATGGCCTTTCTGTTAAAGCAAACCAACTCTCTCTTAGTCTTCTTTTGGCCATTCTTCCCTTTCTGTTGTTGCTGCTTCCTCTTCTTATTAATACCACCCTTTTGTGGCTTCTGTTCTTCCTTAGGTGCAACAACAAATATCTTCTTAGGAAACAGACTTTCATGCCTCAAAGCCTTCTCGACGATCTTCTCAAAGCTGTCATCGAGGTGATCCACAAGCTGATTCCCAAGATATTCATCCAACCCCAATACAAACTTCTCGTTCTTTTGATAAGGAGTATCCACATATGAATGAGCATACTTCGACAAGGCATCGAATTAAGAAATATAGTAAAGAACTGGTCGACCATTCCGCTTAAGCTCCACGAATCTCTTAAACATAATAGATGTGTAATGACCCGCATTCTATGCATCAAGGGATCGTAGAATATTTATTTCTTTCTCATACGAAGTCGTATAGCCATGTAACTTTGGGAGACGACTATTGGGGTCATCTCCCATGTTCATGATTTTTGCCGATTTTTAAATGACCGTTTTGCTCCTAGCTGATCTTTTTTCGGCCATAATTTTAGATTGGTAAGGAGGTTTGACCTAAAACCACTTCCATTAGATCCGGATGATGGTTTACCTTCCCGTAGAGTGGTCACATTAGCCAAACAGACTCACCGTTTGGGAGATATAGCTGAAATAAGGTTTATAAGGTGGAAAACAGCTTAACCAGGCCTAATTAGGGTGATTAGCAAGAGGGCCCATAACCCATTTCGGGATTAGGGTTATGGGGAGTCTGAGAACAGTAGGAAAACAATTTTTATTTTATTTTTCAGTCGCCTAAAACATTTCTCTAACCCTAGCCATGGACCTTCTAATTTTATCCGAAATCGCTCCTAATCGCTTTCTAATTGAAGATTAGGCCAAGCTACGTCAAATCAAGGGGAAATAACACCAAATCAGAGTTGGAGTTTCTGTGTTGCATTAGAATTCGTCCCAAAACAGATAATATTTCAGATCTATAGTTTGTTTGTAGCCAAGGTGAGTGATTTACATCGTTTTTCACTAATTACGACTAGGTGATTAGTGGTAATTAGCGAAATTATACGTAATTAAATTCTGGAAAGGTTTGTAAAATTCTAAAATATTATTTTAGGGCTCTGTTAGAAATTTGGGTTAATTTGGATAATTTTTTCTAATCCTATCATTAGTTGTGCTTATACATGATTAAGGGGAAAACATGGGTTTTGGGTATATTTGATCCATATTGACATGATTATTTGTTGTTTTTGTGTTTATGGTTGATTATACATGTTGCTATGACTGTTTGGAATGTTTTGTTGTTGTTTAGAATAGTTAGAATGGTTGAAAATGCCATCGTATGGCTTAGTATACCTGTTATTGTTCTGTTTTGCTGCTTATCGCTCATACCAGACTTTTGTCTGACCCAGAGTTTTATGTCTTTTCTTATTACTCTGGGTGCTCTTAAACGGGCAAACTAGAGACAGCTTGGGTGGTATGCACGAGTAGCTGTACCGGAGACGAGCAGGAGGCTTCCACGTATGATATATATATATATATATATATATATATATATATATATATATATTCTCCATGTGTCGCTGCTGGTCACTACTTTGGGCATTAGTAGTGTACCTTTCTTATTTTTCTTTAGAGACAGTTCTCCAAAGTTGTAATAATTATGATGTGGAACATAAGCAATATTTTGAATTTCCGCTGCTATGATGATTATGGTTTAGTTCTCAGCTTATGCACTGTCTCGCCTGTTTTATGTCAAGCGTGTTATTATTATATTTTATTCCATGCGCTGTGAGACATTCTACAGATTCCTTGTTAGTTCAAATTCCCTTCTTTCCTTTCTTTGATGACCGTCCCATGCTGGTCAGGCATAGGCACAGTGCACTTTCATTGGAAATGTCGGCTGGTGCATGACAGGCCATCACATTTGGTATCAAAGCTCTAAGTAGCGTAGTTAACCTAGGGGAGACACCAGGGAGAGATAGTATATATATGAGAGTGCGTATTTGTGATATTTTGGTTTTCAAATGCTATATATATATTATATTATATTTAAGGATGAAGTCGCACTGCATTGGCACCACTGAAGAGATGGTTAATCGTTTTCTCCTTACAGATTGAACAATGTGCCGATATTCTTGGGGTATTGGTAGAGGAGCTAATAATGTGAATACTCCTGATATGAGGACGATGTTCACTGACTTCATGAGAGAGATGCTTAGAAATGTGCAAGGAGCAGTTCCCAATGCTGCACATGGTGGTGGCGCAGTAGTGCAGGCGCCTAGAGCCGATTTCGCCAAGCTTTGCAAGGATTACACTAGTTTTGGTGGGAAGCCGTTCCACGGAACGGAATCAGCTACAGAAGTTTAGGATTGGTTGGATAGCTGTGAGCGTATCTTCGAAGACTTAGGTATCGAGGATGCGACGAAGAGAAAGCTAACATCCTGTCAGCTGTAAGGATGGGTGATGAATTGGTGGAATGCTATTAAGGCAGCTACTCCTTAAGATCAAGTTACTTGGGATCAGTTTAAGGCCCGATTCAGTGATAAGTTTATCCCAGCTGCTCAGAAATCAGAATTGTTTAGGAAATTTCTAGAGCTTAAGCAGAATGGTAGGGCAGTCTCGGAGTACATTGCTGAGTTCGATACTTTATCAAAGTATGGATTATCTCTTATCGACATTCCGAGAAGAAGAATGAGAAGTTCATAACTGGCTTAGATCAGTACTTGGGAGAATAGCTTATAAATCATATTTATGAGACTTTTGAATCAATTGTTGGGAAAGCATTGAGGTCAGAGAGCCTTTATCCTAAGCCCAAGACTGAAGTCGCTGTTGTATCTGCAGAAGGGCCAAAGCCACAAGCAAGCGGTGGAGGCAAGAATAATTGTCAGAATAAGAGGAAGCAGAACCAAACTAAGAATGGTCAGAAAAAGAGTAACAAAGATGTTGAGTGCTTTAGCTGTGGCAAGAAGGGCCATTATGCTAAAGAATGTCGAGCAAAGCCTGCAGACAGGAAGTGCTTCAACTACGGCCAAGTGGGACATCACAAGGATAAGTGTCCGCAACCCCCTAAAGAAAAGCAGATTGTGAAAGCATATGCTATCAATGCTGTTCCTTCTTCATCGAATGCCCCAACTGTAGCGGAGAAAGGAAAGAATGTCATCATTCAAAATATGCTTTCTGTTTATGATGTTCCTGTTCGAGTATTATTTGATATTAGGGCTTCCCGTTCCTTCAAATTTAGTGACCTAGTAGATGGGTTGGGATTGGAACCCGAGATAGTCGATAGTCCTTAGCAGTGATGAACCCGATTGGCGGTTCGACTAGCCTTAGTGTGATTTGTTGTAATGTGGTCTTATCGAGTCATGGATGTATGTTTTCTTGTGATTTCTTTGTTTTGGGCTTTACTGGGTTTGGCATTATTTTGGGAGTCGATTGGCTCCAAAGGTACGGGGTAGTGGTAGACTGTGAGGGATTTTTGGTGACAATTAGAGCGGATGATGGGAGGAGGGTTGTGTTTGGTGGTCTACCTAGTGATGGGGTGATGGCTAGGTTTCTAAATTCCCTCTACATCCCGCATGATGAGTTGTCAGATGTGCTCGTGGCTGGCCAGTATCCGGACGTCTTCGAGGAAGTGACCGGACTTCCACCACACCGAGAGATTGAGTTTCGTATTAATTTAGTGAAAGATTCCAGACCTATAGTGATGCCATTTCGTCGTATGGTACCAAGGGAGCAGCGAGAACTCAGGGTGCAATTAAGCGATCTTTTGAAGAAGGGATTTATCAGAAGAAGTGTTCCTGAGTGGGGAGCACCAGTTGTGTTTGCTACCACGACAGATGGTTCCCTTTGATTGTGTGTGGACTACCGCAAGTTAAATAAGGTGACAAGGAAGAATAAGTATCCTCTACCGCGGATAGATGATTTGTTTGATCAGTTGAGTGGTGCAAGAGTGTTCTCCCAATTGGATCTCGCGACAGGTTTTCATCAGCTTAGGGTGGAAGCTGAGAGTATAGCTAAAACGACATTTCGGACGCCATCTGGATTCTATGAGTGGTTGGTCATGCCATTCGGGTTGACCAATGCACCAACATATTTTGTGGATCTTATGAATAGAGTGTTCCGAGATCAATTGAATAAGTTTGTTCTTGTGTTCGTAGACGATATCTTGGTTTATTCAAGGATAGAGGAAGAACACAAGGAACATTTGAGGATAGTGATGGAGGTGTTGATAGAACACCAATTGAAAGCAAAGTTTTCTAAGTGTCACTTCTGGAGAAGGGAAGTGAGATTCTTAGGCCATGTTGTTTCAGAGAATGGTATTACCGTGGACCCTGCGAAGGTTGCTACGGTACAAGATTGGTCTACGCCCAAGAATGCAACAGACGTAAGAAGTTTCTTGGGGTTAGCTGGATATTATCGTAAGTTTATCCAAGAATTCTCCAAGATAGCAGCACCGTTGACTCAGTTGACTAAGAAGAATCAAGCTTTCGTCTGGGACGAAAAGTGCGAGAATGCATTCAAGAGTTTAAAGGAAAAGTTAACATGTGCACCAGTGTTAGTCGTTCCTAAGGGGTTACAATGTTCTGAGTCCACTATTTCTTATCCAGGATTACCTATGATTATAACTAGAATTACCAAATTGCATTGTGTACCTTTATATGATAGAATCACCGAGAAACTGAACAGTTGGTCGACCAAAATGCTTAGTCAAGCTGGTCGATTAACTCTAATTAAATCTGTTATGACAGTTATGCAAATATACTGGTCTCGTACATATATTTTACCTAGCAAGTTACATCATATGATAAAAACTGCATGCATGCGGTTCTTTTGGAAAGGCATTATGCATGTTAAGTACATTGCGCCAATTTCTTTTGCTATAATAGAAAGGCCAGTTATAAGTGGTGGGCTTGGTATAGTTAACACTTTAACTTGGAACAAGGCTACCGTTGTGAAGAATATTGACGATCTCCTCAGCAATAAGAGGAGTTTGTGGACTCAGTGGTCCAAGAAACATATTATCAAGCAAGATTTCTGGTCCTTAACAAATAAGCAGGGGTACAGTTGGACGTGGAAATCTATTAACAATATTAAACACTCAATTCTTCCATACTTTAAATTTGAACACACTGCGTATGATCATACCAGCTTTTGGGATGATCCATGGTTGGATCATGGTGTCATCTTAAGCAAAGAAATAACCTATCTACAAAAACAATGCACTGGTGTTGCACACAATGCCACTGTGAGAGACATGATTCACCAGGGTAGCTTCTGTTTGCCTAACACTTCTATGCAGATTGTACAAGCGCTTTGGCAGAGGATTGATCGAGCTCAATGCTTTACTGGTGATTACCATCTCGCATTTTGGAAGTGGAAAGGTGAGAGTTTCAAAATTAAGTCTATGTACCATGCTTTATCTGGTATTTCACTTCTTGCATCTTGTAGAGTGTACAAGCAGATTTGGAAAAGAGACAACTGTCAGAAGGAAAACTTACTTCTCTGGAAGGTGATGAACAAGGCTATTCTCACTAAAGACAGGCTATATGAGCTTGGTATGGAGGTTGATGTTCAATGTGTTCTTTGTGGTGTTGATACGGAGAACCTTCAGCACCTTTACTCTGAATGTCGATCAGTGCAACAGCTATTCAATGTGGTTCTCATTCAAATTGGTCAAAATAATCTCCCCACCACAAGTCAGCTACAGTGGAACTACATTAGGAGCAAATCTGGAGTGAAGAAACCAAAAGCCAGGCTATTTAACTTCATCCTTAAGAAAGTAATAAGCAATGTTTGAAGAGAAAGCAACACGCGAGTCTTTGATAATGTGCATGCTTTGACTGATGAGCAATGGAAGCAACAGCTTATGCGAGATATCAGGGATGGTCTGAAGTACCTTCATTTTACTTTTGACCCTGGTCTGTGCGCCTTAGTGTAGTTGCTAAGGTTGCTGTTTTTGTATATATTTGTTAGCTTCTTTGTAGCATTGATATGCTTTGTGTCTGCGTTTTCTTTTATGTTTTCTTGTACTCTGAGTCTATGTATTCTTCTGAGCATATCAATAAAAATGATAGGGGTCCATTCAACCCCGTCGGCTTTGCCAAAAAAAAAGATGATAGTATATACAGATGCGTGTGGTACCGGACTGGGTGCTGTATTGATGCAAGGAGGTAGGGTTGTAGCTTATGCAAGTCGGCAACTGAAACCGCATGAGAAAAGATATCCTACCCATGATTTGGAATTGGCAGCGATAGTGTTCACGTTGAAGATGTGGAGACATTATCTCTTGGGAGAAAGATTCGAGTCGTTTACTGATCGTAAATCATTAAAGTACCTTTTCTCCTAGAAGGATTTGAATCTCTGACAGCAGAGATGGTTAGAATTCTTGGCTTCCTATGATTTCGATATTGCGTATACACCAAGAAAGGGCAATGCGGTAGCTGATGCATTGAGTAGGAGACATGCCAATTTAGGGACTATGTTTCTTAAATTGAAGCAATTGGAGTATATCGTAGGGTACGATTTCAGATCAAAGTGCGAATTGGATCCAAAGATGCCAGCAAGTTTGATGATCAGACCCACTTTGATTGAGCAGATTGGTTCCAGTCAGAGGGACGATCCTAAACTATTGGAAATCATCTCCAAGTTAGAGATGGGAATCAATGAAGTGATGAACAAGTATGGGCTTGATCGAAATGGATGGCTTAGAAAGAATGGTAGACTGGTTGTACCCAATGTCAATGGATTGAGAGATGAAGTGCTTAGGAGAATGTCATCACTCAAAACTGACTATGCACCCCAGTGGTAATAAAATGTATTGAGACATGAAGCAGACCTACTACTGGGAAGGGATGAAAAGATATGTTGGAAATTTTATATCCAAGTGCATGAATTGCCAGTTAGTTAAAGCTGAGCAAAAGAAACCTAGTGGTTTGTTGCAACCATTGGAAATTCCAGAATGGAAATGGGAACAAATCTCAAAGGACTTCAATGATGGGTTACCAAGGACTAGGTCGGGCCATGATAGCATTTGGGTGATTGTGGAATGATTAACCAAGAGTGCAAGGTTTATACCCGTCAAGTCGAATAGAACATCAACTAAATTAGCAGAACTATATATAAAGTGGGTAGTGTGATTTCATGGAGTACCTAAAAGCATTGTGAGTGACCGAGACCCGTTGTTTACTAGTGGGTTTTGGAAGAGCTTACAAGAGGCTCTAGGGTCAGAATTATATCTTAGTACCGCGTATCATACTCAAATTGATGGTCAAACAGAAAGGATAAATCGTATATTAGAAGATCTCTTGAGAGATTGCATACTGGATTTTGGTGGATCATGGGATGACCATTTGCATCTAGTAGAGTTTGCATATAATAATAGTTATCAATTCAGTATTGTTATGGCTCCATTTGAAGATTTGTACGGAAGGCCATGCAACTCACTGTCATGTTGGTAAGAAAATGGTGAGAAGTTTGTGCTTGGACCAGATGTGATAAGAGAAACTTCAGACAAGATTAAGATCATTCAACAGCGAATGAAGGCTGCCCATGATAGGCAGAAGAGTTATGCTGATAAGAGGCGAAAGGATTTGAAATTCTCTGTTGGCGACCTAGTATTTGTCAAGATCTCTCCATTAAAGAATGTTATTCGATTTGGAAGGAGAGGAAAGTTGGCGCCAAGATTAGTTGGTTCATTCCCAATCCTCGAGCAAGTTGGGAATTTGGCATATAAAGTTGAATTACCAGAGATGGTGGCAGGAGTTCATAACGTATTTCATGTTTCCCAGTTAAGGAAATTTGTGCATGACCCCGATATGATTATTTCACCTGATCAGTTGGATGATAACGAAATAGAACTCGATGCGGTTGGGAACCGCAAGCCGATTCATATTGTTAAGCACGATATGAAACAACTTCGAAGGAAAGTGGTGAATCTAGTCAAAGTTCAATGGGACGAGAATGAGAATGATTGTACTTGGGAGACAGAGGAGAGCATTAGGAAGACGTATCCAAAACTCTTTGCCTGGTAAGATTTTAATTACAATTTAGTTTTTCACATGCTAGGATAGAATTGTTTGTTGTTTTGTATGTTTGATTGTTGTGAATGTTTGGTAGGCATGCAAGATCCTTTTAATTGCTTCTTAGTTAAGGAATTTCGGGGGCGAAATTTCTTAAGGGGGGAAGAATGTAATGACCCGCATTCAATGCATCAGGGGATCGTAGAATATTTATTTCTTTTTCATGCGAAGTCATATAGCCATGTAACATTGGAAACGACTATTGGAGTCATTTCCCATGTTCATGATTTTTGCTGATTTTTAAATGACTGTTTTGGCCCTAGCTGGTCTTGTTTCGGACATAACTTTTGATTGGTAAGGATTTTTTACCTAAAACCACTTCCATTAGATCCGAATGATGGTTTACCTTTCTTTAGAGTGGTACATTAACCAAACAGACTCACCGTTTGGGAGATATGGCTGAAACAAGGTTTAGAGGCTGAAAAACAGCTTAACCGGGCCTAATTAGGGTGATTTGCAAGAGGGCCCATAACCCATTTCGGGACTAGGGTTATGGGAGGCTGAGAATAGTAGGAAAACGATTTTTATTTCATTTTTCAGCCGCCTAAAACATTTCTCTAACCCTAGCCATGGCCTCCACCTTCAAATTTCATCCCAAATCGCTCCTAATCGCTTTCTAATTGAAGATTAAGCGTCAAATCAAGGGGAAATAACACCTAATCAGAGTTGGAGATGTTGTGTTGCATTAGAATTCGACCCAAAAAAGATAATATTTCAGATCTATAGTTTGTTTGTGGCCAAGGTGAGTGATTTGCATCGTTTTTCATTAATTACGGCTAATTAGGGGTGATTAGTGGTAATTAGCGAAATTATACGTAATTAAATTCTGGAAAAATTTGTAAAGTTCTAAAATATTATTTTAGGACTCTGTTAGAAATTTGGGTTAATTTGGATAAGTTTTTCTAATCCTATCATTAGTTTTGCTTAAACATGATTAAGGGGAAAACATGGGTTTTGGGTATGTTTGATCCATGTTGACATGATTATTTGTTGTTTTGGTGTTTATGGTTAATTATATATGTTGCTATAACTGTGTGGAATGTTTTGTGGTTGTTTATAACAGTTAGAATGGTCGAAAATGTCGTCGTATGGCGTAAATAGCTGGCTGGAAAGAGTTGTAGGAAATAGGTCATACCCGTTCGTGAAGCACACCCTGATCGTGAGGATGATCACGAAGCCTCACACCCCAATCATGAGGATGATCACGAACCACACACCCCGATCGTAAGGATGATCACGAGCCCTCACACCCTGATTGTGAGGAAGATGGCGAAGCCTCACACCCCGATCATGAGGATGATCACGAATCCCACACCTCAATCGTGAGGATGATCACGAACCCCACACCCTGTCCACGAGGAATAGGACGAACCACCTAGATGTTGCACGAGCCGAATCGGTTACCATGAGCTGGAGGAGGCAGACCACGAGCCGCGAAACGATGTTGGAGCATGATGTTACGAGCCACGAGCTGAAGGAGGGACCACAAGCCGATGGTCAGGGGGAAATCACGATCCAATCTTTGAGTCTGGACAGCGAACGAACCGAATTGAAGAATCACGAACGCAGATGATGACCAAAACCCGAGATGCAAAGGTAGTCCAAATGGGAAGTTTGTACTCAGGATCCAGACGGGAACCAACGAGTTAACTTCATGATTGGGCTTTGCTGCCGGACGTGTGCTAAGGAGTTATCGACGTCTATAGCTTTGATTCACCACCAAGATGGATGTTAGGCTACGGATCAGTGCAGTGGGGTAGTCACTACTCCATGGGGCAGAGTGATCGTAGCGCAACTATGAGCCAGTGCAATGGAGTCTTCATGACTTCATGGGGCAGAGTGAACATAGCAAGGACTAGTGGCTATGGATTAGTGCAGTGGAGTCGCCATGACTCCATGGTGCAGAGTGATCATAGCAAGGATTTGGGTGATCAAAGCGGTGGATATCGTATGCTTTACGCACTAAGTGAGAGATGTGAGGATGGTTGCTATGCTTGATTGTTTGACATCACTATGACATGCACACCCCTCCCCCGTATCTTTACACCATATGTTAGTATCACCTTAGAGTATTGTACATCTTGTTGTGCTAACTCTTTGGTTGCAGGTGCAGGTTCAGGTATGTTTTAGTATACCTGTTATTGTTCTGTTTTGGTGCTTATCGCTCATACTAGACTTTTTTCTGACCCAGAGTTTTATGTCTCTTCTTATTACTCTGGGTGCTCTTAAACGGGCAAACTAGATACAACTTAGGTGGTATGTACGAGTAGCTGTACCGGAGACGAGCAGGAGGTTTCCACGTATGATATATATAGATATTCTCCCTGTGTCGCTGCTGGTCCCTACTTTTGGCATTAGTAGTGTACCTTTCTTATTTTGCTTTAGAGACAGTTCTCCAAAGTTGTAATAATGATGATGTGGAACATAAGCTGTATTTTGAATTTCCGCTGCTATGATGATTATGGTTTAGTTCTCAGCTTATGCACCGTCACGCCTGTTTTATGTCAAGTATGTTACTATTATATTTTATTCCATGCGCTGTGAGACATTCTACAGGTTCCTTGTTAGTTCAAATTCCCTTCTTTCCTTTCTTTGATGACCGTCCCATGCTGGTCAGACATAGACACAGTGCACTTTCATTGGAAATGTCGGCTGGTGCAGGGCGGGCCGTCACAAGATGTAACGACCCACATTCTACGTATCGGAGGATCGAAGGGTATTTATTTCATTCTTATATGAAGTCGTATAGTCATGAAACCTTGGGGAACGACTATTGGGGTCATTTCCCATGTTCACGATTTTTGCCAAATTTTAAATGACCTTTTTGCCCCTAGCGACTCTTGTTTCGTCTATAACTTTTGATTGGTAAGGAGTTTTGACCTGAAATCACTTCCATTGGGTTTGGATGACGGTTTACCTTTCTGTAGATTGGTCACATTAATCAAACGGACTTACTGTTTGGGAGATATGGCTGAGATAAGGATTGGACGCTGAAAAACAGCTTAATCGGGTCTAATTAGGGTAATTAGCGTATGGGCCCATAACACATTTCGGGATTAGGGTTATGGGAAGGCTGATAGGGTTTGGAAAATCAGTTTTTTTTTTCATTTTCCTAGCCGTCATTTACATCTAGTGGCCTCCACCTTCTAAATTCATCTTTAATCACTTTCTAATCGCATATTAGCCAAACAAATGTCAAATTAAAGCGGATTAGCATAGAAATCGAGATAGAGTTGCTGTGTTGCATAGAGATTCAACCCCAATCAGAGATATTTTTAGATCTGAGATTTATTTGTGGCTAAGGTGAGTGATTTGCATTGTTTTTCACTAATTACGGCTAATTAGGGGTGATTAGTGTTAATTAACGAAATTATGCATTATAAAAATTTGGAAAAAAGTAGAAATTCTTAAATATTTTATGCCTCTGTTAGAAATTCGAGTTAATTTGGACATGTTTTGCTAATCGGATGGTTAATTCATGATTAAGGAGATTATGGGGAAACACATGGGCTTTGGGTATGTTTGATCCATATTAACACGTTACATGGTTGTTTTGGTGTTTATGATTGATTATACATGTTGCTGTTACTGTTTGGAATGCTTTGCGCTTGTATAGTCAAGTTAGAACTGTATTGGTCCGCAAATCCATACTATTTGAGCTGACTAACACAACCCACGTCCAACTCAAATAACACAGAATTACGAGTCATTAGGGTTAAAGAAGTAGAAATAGACAGAAGAAGAACAAAAGAAACATTAGAATCTCATAGCAGAACTGAAAAAAATATATTATATAATATAATCATTTGAATACAAAATTTTGTATCATATATACATACCATCATCAGAGCACAATATAATATTTGATACAGCGGAAATAACTAACGGTGAAGCCTCTATCTTCAAGCTCCTCCAAGTGTATCTGTAAAATCCTGAAACACTTGACTGCCCGTACAAATTTGGGCACCCAAGAGTTTAGGGAAAAACAAAAAAAAACTTTGGGTCAGTCATGGGACTGGTGTGAATAAACTCCAACCATATTGTTTAACTTTGAAAATCCTTTTGAAAGAAAGAGTAATAGCAAGACCAACCCACACATAAACATGGACAGTTTTTACCTTACTATAACCAAAACATTTTTGATATCAAAATCCAGTGATATTATAATAATGTCTAATCAAATAAATAACCATATAGTAGAACACTTGCATCTCACGCTCTTCATACATAGTATAAAATCAAAAACCGCAGGGTGCTTATTGGAGATTAGATTCCAACTATGAAAAGGTATGGGACCACCTCCCGATCAGTGTACTCTAGAGGGGATACACTGGGGTTCAACAAGAATATCTTGCAATCCGGCCCACACATGACCGACCACTCATTTAGCTTGAGTGTATCGAATATATTGTCACCCACGGTTGTCGGCTGTCCAACTGTAATCCGTAAGATACAGAATCGAAAGAAGAATAAATAATGAATTTTCTCTATATCGGTGACAAATATACCCTGCTTGGGAATGACCCACCTAGCCATGTTGCCTGCCCGATTTTATTCATTTCCCGATTGTGAGGCTTGAGGCTACGTATACTTTTTAGAACATCTGTCACCATACACTTAGAATGCCACATTGTCAAACCCTGAAATCACTAGTTGATCACCCAAAAATATTACGGGTATAAAATGCTAAGAGAAACGAATTTCTCCGCCACCAGACGTAATACCTCAGAAAGATCGTCTTATGTGATCTGTTAGGAATACTCTGTCAGACATTCGTCCATACAAGTTGTCCTGGGTCTGGACAAACATAATAGCCCTTGCATTTCACTTCATCTTCAATTTCTTTAGCATAATCTAATTCGCAACGTCTATGCCAATATGGAGTGGTTTTCGGATATTAAATCCAACTGGTCTCTCCGTATTGACAACGATGGTCCAAAAATCTTTACTAGCCGGTGGTTTAACTATCAAAGGAAAACAAAACACCCATCAAACAGTCACTGGCCCTTTCCAGTATTTTATTTTGAGTTCGTTTCCTTATCGAATTCTATACATATCGATATATTGATTTTCAGTTATCAAATTTTCTTAAAAATATTCTAACTCCTTAAATTTTCGGAAATTTCGCCAGCACCTCCCCTATACCGGTCAATCGTTCAAACCCCAACTCGCCTCTCTAGGCCCTTTCCATTTAAAAAGAAAATCAAAAAGCTAAGCGGCTTGCCGATTCGGCGCATAAAACTTCATATGGAAATTTAAACATGTACTTTTTTTGTCGGGCACTTAAATTAAAATCTTCATACTCTTCATTCACTTTATCCCATACCTGTCTAATATACATGCACCTGCATTTTCACTTTATTTCAATCCATACAACTATTTGGATTTAATCGCATTCAATTCCACTAATTAATTCTTTAATTAGTTCAATCGTTTTATTCACTTATAGTTTGAAACAGTAGTATTCAAACATATTTTATCCACTTATAAACAAATAGAATTTCATTTATAACTCAAGCCATATATTCGATTTTAAATTCTACTTTACTAATCCAATTTACTTGACCAATCCAATTTACTTTACCCCCTTTAAGTTCCTTCCAAATTCCATTAACTAATCCCTTTTGTTAATTAGTTAATATCATTCCATAATCCAAAATCTGATTTTGTCCCAAAATCACTTCGTCTATTCGATTTGACTGCATATTTAATTTATAACTTAAATCTGGGTTTTCTAGTAGAAATTCAGATATCTATTTACTAAAAATCCCTTTAATTAATTAATTAAATCGTTAAGGTTTTTAAAAGGTTTTTCAGCGACTTTTCTAAAATTTGATTTTGACGTAGCCTAAAATCTTTAAGACGAAATCTGGACTTTTCTTCTCCACTAAAAAATATATTATTCAGTAGGTCCAAACATGTCTGGTTTCATTAAATTCCGACTTATATCGAGTTCTATATACTCGATTGAAGTTCGGAATACCCAATTACGAACTACTGCGCTGCGGCGACTTCGTTTTAATTAAATTAAATATAAACATTTAAAAACTTCTTTTATAAATTAATTCCAACTCCATTTTCATTAAATTAAAAATAAATTAAGCCTGTTATCACGAATCTAACTTCACAGTTCAGATTATTCAACTCATCGATTTCTTTATGCCACATTCATAACTCAGTTATGAACTTGTTGAAACTCGATTTCTATATTCAATTTCAATCCCTCTGGGGTTAAATTATTTATAAAATCCGATACAATCGAATTCCAATTGTAAATTTCTTTAATGGAAAAATCAATTATTTCAAGATAGTTCACCGTCACAAATTAATATTATCCCCTGATAATAGAAAAGTCGTTCAAGTTAGGGTATTTTATTTACCTCTCAGACCTTGACCGACAACGTTCTTATCTTGAGATAGATGCAAGCTTTTAATGTGAAAAAACTCGATTTAAATCCCGCCTTTTCATTCCATTTCTTGCATTAAATTTCCAGATTACTTAATGGAAATTTTCTTCATCATATTTATAATTGTTGTTTATGAATTAACTGCCTTATAAAAACAAACTTCTCCTTTATAATCTTTTTAAACTCGATCCCCATTTTGGAACAATATATTGTTATAACTTATACATATACATACATGGAATTTTATTTCCATTTTAGTTTTACTCAAAATAATCCCAATATCTTATTTGGAAAATAATTTATTTGTTTAATAAATTCAACATGATCAAACTTTAGTTATAAATCCGTATGGATTTATTTCAGATCATTTTACATTCTGAATGTCGGAATAATTTCATCATTCCCCTTTCCTGAAACGATTTCAAATTAAAAATCCCTTTTTACTCTCATATTAAAATCTCAATAATCAAATTTCTCATGCTAAATATTTATAAATGTTGTTTATAAATTTTACTTCTGGTTTTAAATATTTAAAACAAGCTTATATTTCAAATTCCATTTGAAAATCCTATTTGTACTTCGGAAAATAAATTTCCCTTTATAGACTCAAAATTGAACTTAAATTTATAAATTATTTAATGAAACAAATTAAATTCCACTTTTTGTTTTAAATATTTAAAACAAGTTCCTATTTCAAATCTTATTAGAAATCCAATTTCTATTCTGAAAATAATTTTTCCTTTTTAAATTCAAATTTGAATTTAAAATCTAATATTATTAATGATAATATTTATTTCCATTTATAATATTATTTATAAATTCAACTACTTGTTATTATTATTAAAAACGAGTTAATATTCTCAGTTCATTCGAAATTCCATTTCTATTTCGAAAATTAAATTTTCCCTTTTTAAATCAAAAAAATCTCTTTGTATAATATTTTTAAATATCAATATTTAGGGCCAGTGATATTTAATCATCCAAATACACAACCATCAATCCAATTCAACACATCACATATATATAAAGATGTAAACAACAATAAATAAAATTTGAGGAATCAAGTTGGATTCCTCCAACCTGTTTTGTTGCATCCATAGATGTCAAACAACATAAATAATACCAATCCTGTTCCAAGGCAGGATATCGCAGTATAGAAGGTCATCCACTCATATATCATGGGGCGATAGGGTCATCCGCTAATGATACTACGGGCATCCGCTAATGGTACTGCAGGAAATCCAAAATATATATAATACCCACAACCACCAAGCCTAATATAACTAATATGTGTATATATATAACCACAATTCATTAATAACAGCAATGCAACCAAAACAACCAACAATCTCGACTAATCGATGAATAAATTCACGAGCATCTCCAAAACAGCATCAACCCAAAACTATGATTTTCATTTAGACATTTCATCGAATAATGTTGACAACCTCTTATTCCCTGTCACTCGCAGCCACTTCCTGCTATTGCACTTATAGTATCCCCTTTTGTTTGATCATCAGTAAACTGAACTCCACACGGTCCCAAAATCCACTACTTGAACTCTCAATTACTCAGTCCAAAATAATGAGTTCATCCCCCCCCCCCACTATTGCTTTCATCATCCTGTTCATCACACGAACTCATTCCTTTCTCTGCAAACCCCCAACCATCGAAGCCTGCAGATCAAAACACAACACCCCAAATCCACACCAATACCTCGCACCATCCCAAGCATCCTAGTATCACAACACCACACAATCACGACACCCTACATGCATCAGTAGCTCCACTCATCTTGTTCATCTGTAAATCACACGAGTACCCATAAAGCCAAAATCGAAACTCCCCATAACCCTAAACAAAAGAACGAACCTTATTTAGATTGAGCTCTATCATCCATTGAATCTTCCTTTACCCAAACGCACATCGTCGGTCTCTGAAATCATCGATCTTCTTTGATGACCTCATTCAAATCGTGCCCCTCAAAGATTAGCCTCCCTCTTCGCATTCGGTATAACCCTCGATAATCACTTATCCCCCTTCTGTAAATCACGTTCGCCTCCATCGACCTTCAAGGACCTCTCGGTTTAAATTGCGACTCTAATTCCTTTTTTTTAAACGGTGGAGCAAATCGATTTTTGGAAGCAGTGGAAAAAGAAATGAAGGGAACGGCTTGAGTTGTTTTTGGTGTTTGGTTTTTGATAAATGAAAATGAAAGGCCCAGGCAAAGAAAGGTATCACGATGGATATATATAGGTGATAAGGGGAACATATTGTATACAGGCCATTAAATTCCTATTTCGTTGATATTAGAAATGAAAGACAAAAATTGGCGCTCGAGGAGAAATGTAGAGCTGGGAGATTAATTACTTAGGTCTGCGTTGAGATTTTAGGTCGACTCGTTTTTCCTGGAAATAAATTGAAATGGAATTGAATTGATTTTTATAAATTTTATAATCAAAATATTTCGTTGCCCTTAATTTGAAACCCGTAACTGTTATTTAACTGTAACGACCGACGCTCTCAAATTACTGCATTATTCTGAACTCCACGGAACTGATTCTGGAATTAAATTTGACCGTATAGAAGAGATAACAACTTAAATTCTATTTAAATTACATTTGATTTTAAAATATAAATCGATTCCAAACAATTTAATTAATCTACAATAAATTAATATTATCATTCTAATTCAAACGAAATTTATATTAATCGACTGCATAGTTTTGATTCAGTTTTAAATCTGAATTCAATTGGCACCGTTTCATATGACGGTAATTAAATGTATTCGAGATTAAATCATATATTGATTATTAAATGGATAAATCCAATAAAAATCGATTTATTATTCGAATTAAATATTTCAATAAATTTAAATTCATTATAAAACAGCTAAAAATCCGGGACGTTACATGAACTATCGAAAACGCCGGCGTATGGCATAAATAGCTTGTTGGAAAAGTTGCAGAATTGGTCAGACATCCCCCGTTCGTGAAGCATATTCCATGACCCGACCCAATCGTGACATCCCTCCCACGAGTCGCTTGCATCATCATGAACCGCTCCACTTCGAGAACCACGAGCAGACCTGGAGTTTGGAGTAGCCATTAATGAGCCATGGAGCACCCTTCACCACGAGCGAAGCCACTTGTCACGAGTGCACCTTAGGACATAGGCCACGACTCATGAACCAGACTCGGGAAGCATTAGCACGAACCGTCAGGGGAGCACCATTACGAACCAGAGCATCATCACGAGCCGCAGGGTAAGGACCACGACCCGAGCTAAAGTCACAAACTACGAGGAGTCTGGAGCTCTATGCACATGCGAAACGAGACTTGGAGAAGTTGAGTTCGAACCGAATCAGGATTATGACCAAACCCGAGAAGCAAAGGTATTCCAAATAGGAAGTTAGAACTCAGTATCCAGATGGGAACCAACGGGTTGACTTCGTGAGTTGGACTTTGCTGCGGGACGTGTGCAAAGGGGTTGTCGATATCTATAGCTTTGGTTCACCACCGAAAGACAGATTAATGGCTATGGATTAACACAATGGGACCATTAAGACTCCCAAGGGCAAGTGATCGTAGCAAGGCTATGAGCCAGTGTAGTGGAGTCGTCATGACTCTAAAGGGGCAAAGTGGACATAGCAAAGGATTAGTGGCTGTGGATCAGTGTAATGAGGTCATTATGACGCCCAAGTGCAAAGTGATCGCAGCAAAGTATTGGATGATCAAAGTGATGGATATCGTATACTTTACATAATGAGTGAGGGACGTGAGGTTGATTGTCGTGTTTTATGTTTGCTATCACCATAACATGCACACTTCCACTTTACACTTTATGTTAGTGTATATTAGAGTTCTGTACATCCTGTTGTGCTAACTATTTGGTTGCAGGTTCAGGTATGATTATTTATGCATGTTATTGTTTTGTTTTGCTGCTATCGCTCAAACCAAACTTTTGTCTGACCCAAAGTTTTATGTCTCTTCTTATTACTCTGGGTGCTCCTAAACGAGCAGACTAGAGACAGGTTAGGTGATATGCATGAGTAGCTGCCGGGAGAAGAGCAGGAGGCTCCCACGTACTATTAGCATATATCCTCCCTGTGTTGTTGATGGTCACTGCTTTGGACATTAGTAGTGCACCTTTTCTATTTTCTCATTAGAGACAACATTTTGAAGTTGTAATAATGATGGTTTGGATCATAAGCTGTATTTTGGTTTCTGCTGCTATAATGGTTTAGTTTTCCAGCTTTTGCACTATCTCGTCTGTTTTATGTCAAGTTATGTTATTATTATATTTTATTCCATGTGTTGTGAGACATACTACAGGTTCTTTGGTGATTCATTGTTTTAATCCCTTTTCTTTTGATGACTATCCCGTGCTAGTCGGACGTTGGCACAACACATTTCAATGGGAATGTCTGCTGGTGCGGGGCGGGCTGTCACATTTGATATCAAAGCTCTAGGTTGCGTAGTTAACCTAGGGGAAAGCATCAGGGAGAGGTAGTTTACGTATATGAGAGCGCGTATTTGTGATATTTTTGTTTTCAAAAGCTATATATATACACTATTAGCATATCTAAGGATGAAGTTGCACTACACTAGCACCATTAAGAAGATGGTTAATCGTTTTCTCTTTATAGCCTGAAAGATGAGCCGATATACGAGGAGTACGGGTTCAGGGGCCAATAATAGGAATGTACCTGATATGATGATGATGTTTACTACCTTCATGAGAGAGATGCCGAGGGATGTTCAGGGGGCAATCCCTAATCCTGCTAACGGTGGTGGTGTAGTAGCGCAGGCGCCTAGAGCTGATTTTGCCAAGCTTAACAAGGATTATACTAGTCTTGGTGGAAAGTCGTTCCACAAAATGGAATTGGCTACGGAAATTCTGGATTAGCTTGATAGATGTGAATACATCTTCGAGGATTTGGGGATGGAGGATGCGATGAAGAGAAAGCTAGCATCGCGTCAACTTCAATGACAGGATATGAATTGGTGGAATGCTATTAAAGCAGCTACTCCTGAGGATCAAGTTACTTGGAATCAGTTTAAGACTTGTTTCAGTGATAAGTTTATCCCAGCTGCTCAGAAGTCAAAATTGTTCAGGAAATTTCTGGAGCTTAAGAAGAATGGTATGGCAGTCTCCGAGTATATTGCTGAATTTGATACCTTATTGAAGTATGAATTATCTCTTATCGATACTGCCGAGAAGAAGAACGAGAAGTTCATAACTAGCTTAGATCAGTACTTGGGCGAAAGGCTTATAAACCATATTGATGAGACTTTTGAATCAATTGTTGGGAAGGCATTGAGACCGGAGAGCCTTTATCCTAAACCCAAGACTGAGGCCGTTGTTACATCTATAGAGGGCCAAAGCCGCAGGCAAGCGGTGGTGGCAAGAATAATTCTCAAAATAAAAGGAAACAGAATCAGACTAAGGATGGTCATAAGAAGAAAGACAGGAAATATATCGAGTGTTATAGCTGTAGCAAGAAGGGCCACTGTGCCAAAGATTGTAGAGCTAAGACAGCAGACAGGAAGTGCTTCAACTGCGGCCAAGTGGGACATATTAAGGATAAATGTCCGCAACCTCCTAAAGAGAAGTAGATCGTGAAAGCATATGCTATAAATGCTATTCCTTCTTTGTCGAATGACCCAACTACGGCATAGAAGGGAAAGAATATCATGATTCAAGGTATGCTTTCTGTTTATGATGTTCCAGTTCGAGTGTTGTTTGATACCGGGGCTCCCCATTCCTTCATATCTAGTGACCTGGTAGATAGGTTGGAATTGGAACCCGAGATAGTCGATAGACCTTTAGTTATGACGAACCCGATTGGTGGTTCGACTAGTCTTAGTATGATTTGTCGTAATGTGGTCTTATCGAGTCATGGATGTATGTTTTCTTGTGATTGCTTTTTTTTAGGCTTTACTGGGTTTGGCAATATTTTGGAAGTCGATTGGCTCCAAAGGTATGGGGTGGTAGTGGACTGTGAGGGGTCTTCGGTGACCGTTAGGGCGGATGATGGGCGGAGGGTACTATTCGGTAGCCTACCTAGTGATGGGATGATGGCTAGTTTTCTAAATTCCCTCGACAACCCACATGATGAGTTGTCAGATTTACCTATTGCTGGCGGGTATCCGAACATCTTCGGGGAAGTGAACGGACTTCCTCCACACCGAGAGATCGAGTTTCAGATTGATTTAGTGAAAGATGCTAGACCTATAGTGATGCCACTTCGTCGTATGGCGCCAAGGGAGCAGCAAGAGCTCGAGGTGCAAGTGAGCGATCTTTTGCAGAAGGGATTTATCATAAGAAGTGTTTTTCCGAGTGGGGAGCACTAGTTGTATTTGCTACTAAGGCCGATAGTTCCATTCGATTATGTGTGGACTACCGCAAGTTGAATAAGGTGACGAGGAATAATAAGTATCCTCTTCCGCGGATATATGATTTGTTTGATCAGTTGAATGGAGCGAGAGTGTTCTCTCAATTGGATCTCGCGAGCGGTTTTTATCAGCTCCGAGTGGTAGTTGAGAGTATTCCAAAAACGACTTTTCGGACGTCGTTTGGATTCTATGAGTGGCCGGTCATACCATTCGGGTTGACCAATGCACCAACATATTTTGTGGATCTTAGGAATAGGGTATTCAGGGTTCAGTTGAATAAGTTTGTTCTTGTGTTTGTGGACGATATCTTGGTTTACTCGAGGTCAGAGAAAGAACACAAGGAACATTTGAGGACAGTAATGGAGGTGTTGAGAAAACACCAATTGAAAGAAATTTTTTCTAAGTGTCACTTCTGTAGGAGGGAAGTGAGATTCTTGGGCCATGTTGTTTCAGAGAATGGTATTGTCGTGGACCCAGCGAAAGTGGCTACGGTACAAGATTGGTCTACGCCTAAAAATGCAACAGACGTGAGAAGTTTCTTGGGGTTAGCTGGATATTATCATAAGTTTATCCAAGACTTCTCCAAGACAGTGGCACCGTTGACTCAGATGACCAAGAAGAATCAAGCTTTCGTTTGGAACAAAAGGTTTGAGAATGCATTTGAGGGTCTAAAGCAGAAGTTAACTTGCGCACCAGTGTTAGTTATTCCTAAGGGGAACGAAGAGATGACGGTATAAACAGATGCCTGTGGTACCGGACTAGGTGTTGTATTGATGCAAGGAGGTAGGGTTGTAGCTTATGCTACTCGGCAACTGAAACCACATGAGAAAAGGTATCCTACCCATGATTTGGAATTGTCAGTAATCGTGTTCGCATTAAAGAGTGGAGACATTATCTCTCGGGAGAAAGATTCGAATTGTTTACCGATCATAAGTCATTAAAGCATCTTTTCTCTCAGAAGGATTTAAATCTTCGTCAGCAAAGATGGCTAGAGTTCTTGGCTTCATATGATTTCGATATTGCATACACACCCGGGAAGGGAAATGCGGTAGTTGATGCCTTGAGTAGGAGACATGCCAGTTTAGGGGCCATGTTTCTTGAATGGAAGCAATTGGAGTATATCGCAGGATATGATTTCAGGCCTAGGCGTGAATTAGATCCAAAAATGTTAGCAAGTTTGACGATCAGCCCGACTTTGATTGAACGAATTGGTTCTAGTCAGAGGGACGATCCTAACCTATTAGAAATCATCTCCAAATTAGAGATGGGTATCGATGGTGAGGAGATGAACAAGTATGAACTTGATCGAGAAGGATGGCTTCGAAAGAATGGGAGACTAGTTGTACCCAATGTAAATGGATTGAGCGATGAAGTGCATAGAGAATGTCATCACTCAATATTGACTATACATCCCGGTGGTAACAAAATGTATCAAGACATGAAGCAAACCTACTACTAGGAAGGGATGAAGAGAGACGTTGGGAAGTTTATATCCAAGCACATGAATTTCCAGTTAGTTAAAGCTGAGCAAAAGAAGCCTAGCGGTTTATAAAAACCATTGGAAATTCCAGAACGGAAATGGGAACAAGTCTCAATGGGTTTCATCGATGGTTTACCGAGGACAAGATCGGGTCATGACGGTATTTGGGTGATTGTGGATTGATTGACCAAAAGAGCATGGTTTATACTGGTGAAGTCAAATAGAACAGCAACTAAGTTAGCGGAACTGTATTTGAAGTGGGTAGTGCGATTTCATGGAATACCTGATAGTATTGTGAGTGACCGAGATCCGTTATTTACTAGTGGGTTTTGGAAGAGCTTACAAGAGGCGTTACGGTCAGAAATATATCTCAATATCGCATACCTTCCTCAAGCCGACAGTCAAACAAAGAAGGTGAATCGTGTATTAGAGGATCTCTTGAGGGCTTGTATACTGGGTTTTCGTGGATCATGGGACGACCATTTGCATCTGGTTGAATTCGCCTATAATAATAGTTACCAATCTAGTATCGGTATGGCTCCATTTGAAGCTTTGTACAGAAGACCGTGCAACTCACTATCATGTTGGTTGGAAACAAGTGAGAAATTTGTGCTTGGGCCAGATGTAATAAGAGAAACTTTAGATAAGATCAAAGTTATTCAATAGAGAATGAAAGCTGCTCAAGATAAGCAGAAGAGTTATGTTGATAAGAGACGAAGAGAATTAAAATTCTCCGTTGGAGACTTAGTATTCGTCAAGACCTCTCCGCTAAAGAATGTGATTCGATTTGGGAGGAGAGGCAAGTTTACACCAAGGTTTGTTGGTCCATTTCCAGTTCTCGAGCAAGTTAGGAATTTGGCGTATAAAGTTGAGTTGTTTGACAAGATAGCGCGAGTTTACAACGTATTTCATGTCTCCCAGCTAAGGAAGTTCGTGCACAACCCTGGTATGACTATTTCACAAGACCAGTTGGACGATATAGAGGTAGAACCTGAGGTAGTTGGGAACCCCAGGCCGATTCGTATTGTCGAATACAATACGAAGCAACTTCGAAGGAAGATATTGAAATTAGTGAAGGTCCAATGGGGTGATAATAAAAAAGACTGTACGTGGGAAACATAAGAGAACATAAAGAAGTCATATCCAGAACTCTTTGCCTGGTAAGGTTTTAATTGCGATTTAGTTATTCTGCATGCTAGGATAGAATTGTTGTGCTATTATGTATGTTTGATTGTTTGTAAATGGCTGATAGGCATGCGAAGCACCTTTGTATGCTTTGGTTAAGGAATTTCGGGGGCGAAATTTCTTAAGGGAGGAAGAATGTAACGACCCGCGTTCTACGTATCGGAGGATCGTAGAGTATTAATTTCATTCCCATGTTCATAATTTTTTCCAAATTTTAAATGACCATTTTCCCCCTAGCAACTCTTTTTTCGTCTATAACTTTTGATTGGTAAGGAGTTTTGACCTAAAACCACTTCCATTTGGTTCGGATGATGGTTTACCTTTTCGTACAATGATCACATTAATCAAACGGACTTACCGTTTGGGAGATATGGCTAAGATAAGGATTGGAGGTGAAAAACAGCTTAACCAGGCCTAATTAGGGTAATTAGCGTATGGGCCCATAACCCATTTCGGGATTAGGGTTATGGGAAGACCGATAAGGTTTGGAAAATCAGTTTTTATCATTTTCCTAGCCGCCATTTACATCTCTTGAAACCTAGCAATGGCCTCCACCTTCTAAATTCATCTTTAATCACTTTCTAATCGCATATCAGCCGAATAAACATCAAATTAAAGCGGATTAGCATAGAAATTGAGATAGAGATTCAACCCCAATCAGAGATGTTTTCAAAACTGAGATTTAATTATGGCTAAGGTAAGTGATTTGCATTATTTTTCACTAATTACGGCTAAAAAGCAGTGATTAGTGTTAATTAACGAAATTATGCATTATAAAAATTTGGAATTTTTTTAGAAATTCTTAAATATTATTTTATGCCTCTGTTAGAAATTTGGGTTAATTTGGAGATATTTTGCTAATCGAATGGTTAATTCATGATTAAGGAGATTAAGGGTAAACACATGGGCTTTGGGTATGTTTGATCTATATTAACATGTTCCATGGTTATTTTGTTTTTTACGGTTGATTATACATGTTGATATTACTGTTTGGAATGCTTTGTGGTTGTATAATCAAGTTAGAGCGATCGAAAACGCCGTCGTATGGCTTAAATAGTTTGCTAGAAAAAGTTGCAGAATTGGTCAGACGTCCCTCAAAAGCATATTGTAACACCCCGTAATTTTAAAACATGACATGAGAGATAATTAAAGAATACTTAATTTTTATAAGAAGAATTACGGGAAATGGGCTGCACCACTTCGTTCGTCTCAGAATTCTGCTTGGAATAGAGTCCGAGTTTGCATAAATCGGATGTCGTACGAAGAAGTTATGAAGCTTAGAAGATTTCAATTCAAAGCAGAATTTGTTTAAATAATAATTAAATATCAAAAATTGTTCAAAAATCAAAATTAAGTCAAAGCGGGTTGAGCGGGAAATTTCCTACTCATGGGTGTTGACCCCTCCCCCAGGGGTTCGACATGGGTGTCGATCCCCCACATGGGGTGTCGACCCCATCGGCCCAAATCTGGCCTGACATGTTCTGTGGTGGATCTGATGACGTGTTTTTCTGGTCTGGATGGTTCAGATGGATCCTAATTTAATCTAAGTGTAACAACCCGAATTATAATAACATCTTGATACAAGAAATCAGGGCAGAATTAAATTTTAAAATAAGAATGAGGGGGAAAACGGGTTGCGCCATTGCGTTCGTCTCGAAATTCTACATGAAATCGAGTTTGAGTTTTCGAAAAATGGAGTCCGAATGAGGGAGATATAACCCTCCGAAGTTTTAGGAATTTTCAGAATCGAAAACAGCTCGAAATTCAAATTCGAATTTCGAATTCGAACCCCAGAGCAGACTGGGTGGGAATTTTCCCGCCCAGGACCAGGTCGACCTGGGGGTCGACACTATGGTCGACCTCCCAGGGACTAGGTCGACCCTATGGTCGACCTGGGGGTCGACCTGGTGCCAAAACCCAGTTTTGAGCCTGGGTTCATTCTGATGTATCTGGTCTCGTTTTCAGTCTAGATTCGTCCGCCTAATCCTATATAAACTGCCCCCTATCCCCATTCTCTTTACACCATTCTACTCACCTTATGCTGCCTCTGAGATAATAGAAATAAATAAATAAATAAAATAATGGTGTCGGTACTCTGCTGGGATCAAAACTAGAACTAGTGCATCTTCTTCCAAATTTGAATAAGATTAAAAGAGAACAACTGCAACTCTTCTTCTATAATCCAACCAAGGCAAGAGCAGTTATTTTCCGATATGAAATTCAATCAAGATCTTGACATAATTATAAATTTGAATCTGAGACTAGACCCTTTTTCTATTTATCAGATCTGTTCCTCTATTTTATTATTCTGTTTGTTCTGTATTTCTTCCTCCTTTCTTTCTTTTTGTTTGATAGCCAGGCTACCATGAGCCTGAGCAAAGCCTTATAAGAGATGAACTCATAAATGCAAAATTTGGGAGGAATATTGAAAGAGGCATATTTGGGCAAAATCGATTTGTAACTAATTTGAGGACACAACACATGTTGTAATTCTGGACATAAAATTGAGACATATTGCATAAGATGATCTATGACTTGGAAGAAGAGGATTATAGTGACTTAGAACATAAAGAACATATTTCATAATCTAAGATCTGGATCTGGGCAAGTTAAATCTAATAGTTTGTCATTTGGAAGTAGGAGAATTAATTTGCATATGACTTAGGTGTAAAAACCTATATTAAGATTTGATGACTATTAAGCGTGAATACACCTAAGTAAGGGAGGGGGGTTTGGATATGTGACATGCATTGTAATCCACGACTATATTTGGCATAATTTATATGTAAGGTTTTTGGAGAATATTCTGAACTATGCAAGTTTAACTAAAATTTGGGACATATGTTATATGGTAGATTATGACCATAATTTGGGCATATAAGTTTAGGCTTACTTTATAAATTAGGCAAGATATGTGAATAGGACTTTAAGGAATGTTTAAATCGGCTAAAACTGTTATCTGCTTAATATGTTAAATTTGCCTAATCTGCTAAATCTGTTACCTGTTTAATCTGTTGAATTGCCTAAACTGTTAAATATGTTGAATCGCCTAATCTGCTAATTATGCCTAATCTGCTAAATATGTTGAGTTTCCTAATCCGCTAAATCTGTTGAACCGCCTGAGCTGCTAAATCTGTTAAATCTGTTGAAAAGCTGAATCATTGTAATTTGTGTATGAAAATCCGTAGGCTCGATCTGAGATTGAGTAAAACATGTTAATTTGATTAATCTGCTGCGACTTGAAAAGCAGTCAAATCTGTTAAATTGACATAATTAGTCTGATATTTGTATAATTTGTAATGGAATAAACTGGTTATAATAAAAATGCTGAGACACAAGGTTAGACTCATGTTTGCGGTAGAAGCCTGCCCGGACCCAACCGTGTTAACCAGCAACCGAAAACTGCTAGTCTAATGTGATAGGTCGTAGGCATAACTAAAATATGCTTAGACACGAGGTTAGGTCTGGCTTGTGGCAGAAGTCTGCCCGGAACTGCCCGGCTTATCCAGCGGCCACAAGCTACCGACCTAATGTGAGAGGTCTGCGCAATATGATGTCTAAAACGTGTTGGGTGGATAGGGCTAAACCAACTGGACTGATGAATTAATAAACCTGTTTCGTGAATCTATAGGCCCAATACAAAGTTAGACAATCTGTAAGTCTGTTAAAACTGTATATCTGATCCGTTAATCTGAAAACCTGTTGACCTGATTTTCTGATCTGTGAACTAGTTGATCTGAACTCTGTAGGTCTGAAAACTTGTAAACAAGTTAATCTGAAATCCATTAGTCTGGGGACATAAGGTTAGGAGGGAAAATACTCGTGTCATCTGTTGTTTGGGACCCATATTAGTCAGTAACCCTTTCTGGTATCAAAACTATGACCCAACAATAGGTAGGGTCTGGGCACGCTTACTGAACTAACTATAAGCGGTTCATTCTGATGAGGGGTGTTGATGGTGCGTTCCAACCGAGTCATGTGCGTGCATGGATCCCGGTCTGCCTCTGAGGATGTAAGACGCCGTGACATCGGTAAATAGGTCTGTATCATTCAAAGATTGCCACTTTAGGGAGTGATACACCCTTCTGTGGGGCTGGCACGGGGTATTTATGTATTAGGGAGCCGATCACTTGGGGTAGATTTAGGGTACACTTAGTTCTGTCTATTTCCGTTGGGGTACCGTCTATTTCTGTTGGGTGGTAACACCTGTCTGTTTCTGCGTGGTACCGTCTGTTGGGGTGGTAAAGGCCCATTTACTAGTGTACACCTAATTCTAACATTCTGTTTCCGTAGGGATTATTCTGTTTCCGTCTCTGATTCCGTTTATGTACCTTCTGTCTGTTGGGGTGGTGAAGGCCTATTATTGGCATTCTGTTTCTGTATAGATTATTCTGTTCCGTTTCTGTTTCAGTTTAGACAATAGGGTAACACCTAATCCTGTTATACTAGTATTAGTGCTGAGAAGTAAGATTTAAGTAAGAAGCAAAACTTGGGCAATATCATTCTGTTTCTTCTGTTTAGCTTAAGTATACCAGTTACTCCTGTTGTTGTTTACTCTTAACCAGCTTTATTTTCATGTCATGATATTATTATCTATTCATATGCTGAAATTCACTGGACTTGCCAGACTTTAAGTCTGACCTTGCTTGCTTTCGCCCCTTTTCTTTCGTTTCCCCCCAGGTTTTTAGGGTGGAAGTATAGGAGCTTGATTCGGATTTTCTCTGCTTGAAGTATCGCTCGGCCTTGGCTCTGTCTTTCCATGGCAGTTTATGTTGGGGATTATGATTTTAAAAACTATGCATTCAGAAGGCTTTTGTACAAGACCGATATTTTGTACTTGAATTCTGGAATTGTGATTTGAAAAGATGTAACCAAACTTACTTTGGTTTCTATTGTAATAAAGTTATGAATTTTTCAAGTACTGTTTTATCTGTCTTGTAAATTTCTGTTCTGTCTATTAAAACTCTCCATCAAAGTTAAGGCATTCCCTTTGTGAGTGACTTTAAAGGAGGTGGGGTGTTACACTTGGTATCAGAGCTAAAGGTTACAAGATTTGATAAAAAGTTTTGGAAAAATATTTTCAAAAAGTTTTTTTTAAAAAAAAAAGATATTTTCAAAAGTAGAGTTTATTTTGAAAAACATAATCCCCAAAGCCATAGCCTATCTTTCTATCCTTTGTTTGAATCTTTCCTTTTTCTTTCGGTTCAGCATGTCTGGGGATCTTAACCTTCCGGAGGGCGTACCGATACCTGGTTGGTTCAGGAGTTACCTAGAAGCTAGGGCTAATGATGTGGGCCCAACAAATGTCCCTCCTCCCCCAGCTGCAGCGGTTCCTCCTCCTCCTCCGCGCGTGAATACTTTCCCGAAGATATGTAGAGACTTTCGAGCCATGGGTGGGAAGAACTTTAATGGAACTGAATCCTTCGTGGAAGCAAGGAACTGGCTCAAAGAAACTGAGGATTTGTTCGTTATCTTTGAGGTGGACGATAGTCAAAAGATACAGTTGGCGGTATAGTTGCTTAAGGACGAAGCTTCTTTTTGGTGGGAGGTCACAAATGGAGAGCGTCCAGTAGAGAGATGGATGGATTTCAGGCATAGGTTCGAGATGAAATTTCTCTCACGAGCGGAATAGAGTCTATACGTAGAAAGGTTCTTGGCGTTGAAGCAGGGGAATTTATCAGTGAGAGAGTACGTCAACAAGTTTAATCAATTGGCAAGATTCGGATTTGAATTGGTAAATACACCGCATAAGAAGGCACTAAGTTTTGCTAAAGGTTTGAATGAGCCGCTACACGTATTGGCGATGTCCCACATTCCTATGGGGGTAACCTTCAAAAATTGGTGGACATGGCATTAATGCATGAAGAGGAAGCCGGAAGTAAAAAGAAAGAGGAAGAGCTTGAAGGACCACAGAACAAGAAGGCGGGGCCCAAAAGGAAACACAAAAGATGGATGAGAAGACTGAAGATAAGAAGGAGAAGAAGTGCTTTACTTGTGGAAGCTCGACCCATCTGAACAAGGATTGCAGAAAAATGAAGGGCACTTGCTTCAACTGTGGAGAAATAGGGCACTTCACAAGGGACTGCCCAAAGAAACGGGGGCAAGGGCAGAGGGAAGAACCCACTTCTGGAGGACAGGCGAATACTCAAGTGACTGGTAGATAGGGTAGAAATAAGAAAATTTATGTAGAAGATTTAATTTCCTTATCCGATTGAGGAGTTAAAAACTCTTTCTGATTCTGGCATTTTGATTCTGCAATTGAAACTCTGCACTTTAATACTAGTCTTATTTCTGGTTCCGTTATAATCTCAGACCCCATGAGGGTTACGGCTCATCTGTTTGTGATAAGTTGGGATTTGAGGGCTTCTGTGTTGGGCGTTTAGTTGACCATGACGCATACCTTCTGAGTTTTTTTATCATGCTTAGTTTCCTAAGAATCATTTGGTAATCTGATCTGTATTAGTAGTCTGTAGGTTTCTGAAAAGGATAGGAGTTTTTACTCAAAGTGTGAAAAAGATTTCCAGTTGGGCATTTGTTTAATGGGAGTGATTCTTTGAGTATTAATCTGATGTTGATTTCGGTCTTCAGCGTTGATACTTAGGGAGTTATTCTCTTAAAACCAATGTCTAATGGGAACCTAGCTTTAGTTTTAATTATGCTTACTTCTATCACTCGACTTTATCCTTCGACCTTTAGGTAGAAACTAATGGGTGTAAACATGTGTTTGAGACATGCTATGTTTGATGGTTGCAAGTGGATGCAAGTGGTTGCTAGTGATTGCTCATGGATGCATTTACACACACTAGGCACTAGATCGGCTCAAAAACACTCTCATACTGCATATGGATGTATGTGCATTTTTTTTAAATTTTTGTGGATGCAAAATGGTTGACTCCGCACATGGATGTTGCATATGAATGAACGGTTGTGCACTCATATAGAAATGATATGTATCAAATAGGAAAATTGCATACATGTTGGACTCATGGCACTGACATAATCCGCATTAAGGAGGTCAACTGAATCAGTGGACCGCCTGATCTTTGCATTAGATAAGTACATATACACACACTCTTGCATAAGTTCATACAGCATTAGAATTTTTTTAAGGACAATGGTTTCTTGTGGATGATGGTTGAGTAGATGGATGATTGGATGATAGGATGCATTCTTCTTAACTTAAAGATTTCAGGGACGAAATCCTTTAAGGAGGGGAGAATGTAACAACCCGAATTTTAATAACATCTTGAAACAAGAAATCAGGGCAGAATTAAATTTTAAAATAAGATTCAGGGAAAACGATTGCGCCATTGCGTTCGTCTCGAAATTCTGCATGAAATCGATCCGAGTTTTCGAAAAACGGAGTCTGTATGAGGGAGATATGACCCTCCGAAGTTTCAGGAATTTTCAGAATCGAAAACAGTTCGAAATTCGAATTCGAAATTCGAATTCGAATTCGAACCCTAGAGCAGACTGGGCAGGAATTTTCCCGCCCAGGACCAGGTCGACCTGGGGGTCGACACTATGGTCGACCTCCCAGGGACCAGGTCGACCCTATGGTCGACCTGGGGGTCGACCTGGTGCCAAAACCCAGTTTTGAGCCTGCGTTCATTCTGATGTATCTGGTCTCATTTTCAGTCTAGATTCGTCCGCCTATTCTTATATAAATAGCCCCCTAGCCCCATTCTCTTTACACCATTCTTCTCTCCTTATGTTGCCTCTGAGATAATAGAAATAAATAAATAAAATAATGGCATCGCTACTCTGCTGGGATCAAAACTAGAATTAATGCATCTTCTTCCAAATCTGAATAAGATTAAAAGAGAACAACTGCAACTCTTCTTCTATAATCCATTTTTCGATGACATAATTATAGATCTGAATCTGAGACTAGACCCTTTTTCTATTTATCAGATCTGTTCCTCTATTTTATTATTCTGTTTGTTCTGTATTTCTTCCTCCTTTCTTTCTTTTTGTTTGATAGCCAGGCTACCATGAGCCTGAGCAAAGTCTCATAAGAGATGAACGCATAAACGCTAAATTTGGGAAGAATATTGAATGAAGCATATTTGGGCAAAATCGATTTGTAACTAATTTGAGGACACAACGCATGTTGTAATTCTGGACATAAAATCGAGACATATTGCATAAGATGATCTATGACTTGGAAGAAGAGGATTATAGTGACTTAGAACATAAAGAACATATTTCATAATCTAAGATCTGGATCTGGGAAAGTTAAATCTAATAGTTTGTCATTTGGAAGTAGGAGAATTAATTTGCATATGACTTAGGTGTAAAAACCTATATTAAGATTTGATGACTATTAAGCGTGAATACACCTAAGTAAGGGAGGGGGTTTGGATATGTGACATGCATTGTAATCCACGGCTATATTTGGCATAATTTATATGTTAGGTTTTTGGAGAATATTCTGAACTATTCAAGTTTAACTAAAATTTGGGACATGTTATATGGTAGATTATGACCATAATTTGGGCATATAAGTTTAGGCTTACTTTATGAATTAGGCAAGATATGTGAATAGGACTTTAAGGAATGTTTAAATCGGCTAAAACTGTTATCTGCTTAATATGTTAAATTTGCCTAATCTGCTAAATTTGTTACCTGTTTAATCTGTTGAATTGCCTAAACTGTTAAATATGTTGAATCGCCTAATTTGCTAATTATGCCTAATCTGCTAAATCTGTTGAGTTGCCTAATCTGCTAAATCTGTTGAACCACCTGAGCTGCTAAATCTGTTGAAAAGATGAATGATTGTAATTTGTGTATGAAAATCCGTAGGCTCGATCTGAGATTGAGTAAAACATGTTAATTTGATTAATCTGCTGCGACTTGAAAAGAAGTCAAATCTGTTAAATTGACATAAATAGTTTGATATTTGTATAATTTGTAATGGAATAAACTAGTTATAATAAAAATGCTGAGACACGAAGTTAGACTCATGTTTGCGGTAGAAGCCTGCCCGGACCCAACCGGCTTAACCAACAACCGAAAACTGCTAGTCTAATGTGAGAGGTCGTAGGCATAACTAAAATATGCTTAGACACGAGGTTAGGTCTGGCTTGTGGCAGAAGTCTGCCCGGAACCGCCCGCCTTATCCAACGGCCACAAGCTACCGACCTAATGTGAGAGGTATGCACATTAATATTTAATTAATGCAAATCTGAGATAAATATGATGTCTAAAACGTGTTGGGTGGATTAGGCTAAACCAACTGGACTGATGAATTAGTAAACCTGTTTCGTGAATCTGTAGGACCAATACAAAGTTAGACAATCTGTAAGTCTGATAAAACTATACATCCGATCCGTTAATCTGAAAACCTGTTGACCTGATTTTCTGATCTGTGAACTAGTTGATCTGAACTCTGTAGGTCTAAAAACTTGTAAACAAGTTAATCTGAAATCCATTAGTCTGGGGACACAAGGTTAGGAGGGAAAAATACTTGTGTCATCTGTTGTTTGGGACCCATATTTGTCAGTAACCCTATAACACCCCGGATTTTGAATAATCGAATTAACTAAATTAAAGAATAAATGTTTTGCATTGTTCTAAGGTTTGTAAGCAAAAGACTTAGTGGCTCATTTGGTTGGAACATGTGACTTGCATACAAGAGGTACAGAGTTCGATCCCCGCCAACGCCATATTTTTGTTTTAGGGGAATGGCTAAAAAGCGGCTTAGTGTGAACGCGGTTCAAAAAGTAGTTTAGTGTGAAAATGGTTAATTAGGAAGATAGAAATATATATATATATAAATATATATATAAAATAAAATTCAACCTAAAATTTAAGAAAAAAATTTAAAACAGCGGAAGCGGGAAGGCAAAACACCAAACCGACCTATTTTATGGGTCGACCCCACGGTCGATTTAGGAGGTTTGGAATTGGTCCCGTCAGCCCTAAATGGTCTATGACGAAATTTTATGTTTTAGGGCTTAGGTGGCGATTTCTAGTTGGTCTGTTGACATCATTTCTTGGTTTCTAAGGCCTAGATGGATCCTAGAGTGATCTAACAGCTTAAATTAATTCAAAGCTCTATAAAAAGACCCATAGACTCAAACCCTAAATCAGAATTAAAACTAAAACTATGGTCGTCATGGTGTCGTCTTGAACCCTAGAGTAGCCACCACCAATTAGAGAGGAAGAACAACAAATCAAATCAGCTCTATTCAACCCTAACAACGAATCTTCTTCAAAAGAGAGCTAATACAACTTCAGAAATCAGAATTCAGAACTCAAGACCGCTTTTGAGTTGTGAGTTCAATAGTTTTAATAAAATAATTAGTAATTTAATTGGATTAAGTTATGACGCGGATTGTATGGATGTGATGTGAATTATTGATCACATGTTGTAATTATGTTGTAGAATTGTGTTGAAATCTCTATGACGTTATGTTGTGATGCTATCATTTATGATGTAAAGTTATGTTGCTATCTTCTATGTTGTAATTTTATATATAACCAAATCATCATGTTTCATATGCTACTTTGGTGATGTTGATTCATATGATAAATCATATGTATGCAAGTTTAGATTTTTATTTAAACATGAATCATATACAAGTTGGGTAAAATTATATGTGACCTTACATGGTTATGACATCTAGTTTATGTGAAAATTTGATTAAAAGTTAGGCTATGACATGGGTGAGTTATATGCTAAATTCTACATGATATTTTACATGTTAGATGCAAGTGTACACCATTGTTATGATGCATAAATCACATATGCATGTTTCTATAAATATATGAGTTTGGGGTATGAATCATGTTATGCAAGTTTAGGGTTATTGCCTATGCAAGTTTACACCTTTAGTGTAGATCTATGACATACATGATTTATGCAAGTTCACACCTTTAGATTTGGATCCATGACATATGTTGTTTATGCAAGTTGTAACTTTGGCATATGCAAGTTTTAGATGTAGAACATCATTCACATATGCAAGTTCATCCCTATGTTTAGATCTTTGTTTTCATTATGTGTACATTGTGATGTTTTCTCTTTATTCCATGAGTTAGACTATTCGAGTCTAACATATATTTTACGTTAAACAAACAAACGTACAACGTGGGGTAAATGGGATAATATTAAAAAAGATTTAATTGGCATAAATGCCTTAAAAGGCATAAAATATAATTGTGGTGAAAATTGGTATGATTTTTCATACCATAAATGGATGAACATAATTGAGTCAATTATGGACATCGTTAAATTTGGAATTGATTGATAATTTGAATAGGGAAAGTAATTCAAATTTGGGGAATGATTAATTAGGAGAAATTAATCGTCTAAGACACGAGGTTAGGCTCTTTTTTGGTGTAAGACTGCCCGGACCCGCCCGGCAAATCCAACTTCCACAAATGCCAGTCTAATGTCAGAGGTCTTAGGCATAAATTAAATATGTAACGATTGTAAAGACACGAGGTTAGGCTCTTTTGTGATGTAAGACTGCCCAGACCCGCCCGGCAAATCCAGCTGCCACAAATGCCAGTCTAATGTGAGAGGTCTTTATGAGGTTACAGTCTTGATGAATTAAGAAACACTTAACCAGATAAACATGTAGTGGACATGAGGGGGTTAAGTGGGTGCCTTGGGTGGCATGTGGAATCTAGTGGGTGCCTTGGGTGGAATTTGGAAATACGATTAGAAACACTTAACCAAAATTGAAACATGTAATTGAAACATTAATAAGAAGTGGTTAAGTGGAATGTACTAGAGGGGACCAAGCTTAGGTGGATAGCTTGTGTCAAGTGATGTGGGCCCATTTCAACCAGTAACCCATACGTATCTTTGTGGGCTCGACCCAAGTCGAGGACGGGACATGCATACTGGGCTTGACTGTAAGAGGCCAAAACGGGTTAGTGGTGGCAACGCAAGTCCCACGGGTTCATTTGCGTGTGTGGACCCGGGCTGGTAGGTACGACATTGTTGCATCGTGTAGGTATAAGCCGTGCATTGTTGGTTGTATCGGGTTGCCACTTTGGGGAGTGATACACCCCACTGTGGGGCCAGCACGGGTATCTACGAGTTAGGGAGCCGATCGCTTGGGGGTAGTGGGTACACCTAGTGGAGAAAGGGGCAGGCGACACCTATGAAGGCAGCTAGGGGTGCACGAAACTACCAATATCATTATTAAGTTCTGTAGGCGTGATCAACCTTAGGGTGACTAGTGGTGGTGCAGTATACTAGTGGTGGTGCAGTATAGCAATTATCCTATAGTGTTGGTGTAGTTTAGTAATTATCTTACAGTGGGTTAGGTGCGCTTTAACGATATCGTTGTTCATCTTGTTTCCTTATTTACTCTTCCATATTCAATGGTTCATAGTCATTTCCTTATTTTCCAACTTATGCCCTAGCCTAGTTACTTTGTTAATTATATTGTTAAAATTATCGCACTCGCCAGACTTTATGTCTGACCCCCTTTGTCTCCTCCTCTTTTCTTCCTTTTCCCCCCTAGGTGCTCAGGTTGGGACTAGTACCAGTGGAGCTTGATCTTGGACTGCTGTTTATCTGCTTTTAGAAGATTACTTGGATCGTTGAAGTAAAGTTCAGCTTCTCTTTTATTTATGGCTATTTTGTATTGGGGATTATGTCTTTCAGTTTATGTACTTTTGGTAGTCAAGATGGATATTATGTACTTTGACTCTGGTTTTTGATGATGTAAGCAAACATATGTGTTTTTCGCTGTAATGAAATAAAGTTTTAAATCTTTGAGTACTATTTATATCTGTCTTGTTGTTAAGTTTCTGTTCTATACTTACCTAAAACGCTCCATAGAAGTTAATGCATTCCCTTTGTGAGTGACATTAATTGACGTGGGGTGTTACATGTAGTATCAGAGCTGAAGGTTACCAGAACAGATATGAATTTTGAAAAGTTGTTCTTCAAAAACAATTTTATAAAGAAGTACTTTTAAAAGTATGTTTTAAGGAAAGTATTTTCAAGAGAAAAGTATATTTTAGAAAGCATAACCCCAAGAGCCATATATCTTTCCCTCGGTTCTTTTATACTGAATCTTTCCTGTTTCGTTTCAGCATGTTTGAAGCATCTGAGATACCAGAGGGTGTTCATGTACCCAGTTTGTTTCATCAATATCTCGAGGCTAGGCCGCCACCGCAGGTCCAGCAAATGCTCCTCCTACTCCTCCTCGTGTCGATACTTTTGCTAAGATATGTAAGGACTTTCGGGCAATGGGTGGAAAATCTTTTCACGGAACGGAGACATTTGTTGAAGCTCGAAACTGGCTAAAGGAGGTGGAAGAATTATTTGGAATCTTTGAAGTGGATGATGGAAGAAAGGTCCAGTTAGCTGCCTGGCTAATGAAGGATGAGGCCTCGTTTTGGTGGGAGGTCACTAATGGGGGACGTCCAGTCGATACATGGCTAGATTTTAGGCAGAGGTTTGAGGCGAAGTTTCTCTTGCGGGCTGAAGAGAATCTATACATGGAAAGGTTTTTGGCACTGAAGCAAGGGAATTTATCGGTGAAAGAGTACGTCAACAAATTCAACCAATTGGCAGGATTTGGCTTGGACTTGGTGAATACTCTAGAAAAGAAGGCTCTAAGATTTGTTAAGGGTTTAAATGAGCCGCTTCCTGGGTTAGCTATGACCCACATTCCCATGGGGGCTACCTTCGAGAGACTAGTTGACGTGGCGCTCATGCATGAAGAGGAGAAGGTCGCCAATGCTAATAAGGCACCCGAGAAGAAAGGGGATCAAAAGAAGCCGCAACAACAACAACAGAACAAGAAAGGCGGCAAAGGCAACAATGCTAAGGGAAAGAAAAGATGCTTTAACTGTGGGACACCCGACCATCTAAGCAAAGATTGTAGGAAGAAAAAGAAGACTATTTGTTTCCACTGTGGCGAGGCGGGACATCTTATTAAGGACTTCCCAAAGAAAGGGCAGAGGGTAGGGTCTACCTCAGGAGGACAGGTGCAAGCTCTTATGGCACCAGGGCAGGCAAGGGGACAAGTTCAGGCTCTCGTGGTCCCACCGCTGCAAGAACGAGGTAGAGCAATTTCCGTTGAAAGTTTAGTTTTTCTATTTGATCATCCTGTCTGTACTTTATTCGATTCTGGCGCATCACATTCGTTTATTTCTACATCATTAGTTGAAACACTGCACCTTGATACTAGTCTAGTTACTGATCCCTTAGTAGTCTCAAATCCTGTCGGTGGTTCGGCTCATATTTCTATGATTTGTGGGGATTTGAGAGTGTTTATCTTGGGCATTGAGTTTGAGTGCAACGCTTTTGTTCTTGGCTTCATGGGATACGGTTTAATTCTAGGTATGGATTGGCTAACTAGACATGGGGCCATCCTAGATTGTGAAAGAAGGGTAGTTAGATTGTTGACTCATTTTGGAAAGACCCTTGATATTTCTTGTGACCCTAGAGGTCCAGTAATGCTTAGCTACCTAGAATCCCTTGACACATCCGATGATGATTTACATTCTGTTCCCATAGTCCGTATATATGCTGATGTATTCGATGAGGTGAGGGGTTTACCCCCAAAACGTGAGATAGACTTTCAGATATATCTAGTAGATAATGCAAAGCCAGTTGCATTACCGGTGCCACATGGCTCCAAGAGAGAGAAGAGAACTCAGTAAGCAAGTGAAGGAATTGCTTGAGAAGGGGTTCATCAGACGTAGTATATCGGAGTGGGGTTCTCCAGTAGTATTTGCCACGAAGGCGGATGGGTCCCTTAGACTTTGTGTGGACCATAGAGAACTTAATAAGCTTACTAAGAAGAATAGACACCCACTGCCGAGGATTGACGATCTCTTCGATCAGTTAGTTGGCACCTCAGTGTTTTCACAGTTGGACTTAGCCATTGGTTTCCATCAGTTGAGAGTGGCTGAGGATAGCATAGACAAGACTGCCTTTAGGACTCCAGTCGGTTTCTTCGAGTGGCTTGTGATGCCCTTCGGTTTGACAAACGCCCCCGCATACTTTGTTGACTTGATGAGTAGGGTGTTTAGGGAGTACCTTAATAGATTCAATGTGGTCTTTGTGGATGACATCTTGGTCTTTTCTAAGAGCAAGGAAGAGCATGCCCTACATCTTAGGGAATTATTAGAGACCCTTCGAGCGCATAGCCTTAAGCTAAATTTTCTAAATGTCACTTTTGGAGGAAGGAAGTGCAATTCTTAGGGCACGTGGTTTCCAAAGAAGGGATAGCTGTGGATCCCGCGAAAGTAGTGGCCATCCAAGATTGGAAGGTTCCTAAAAATGCTACAGAGGTGAGGAGTTTCTTAGGGTTGGCTGGCTACTATAGGAAGTTTATCAAAGACTTCGCAAATATATCAGCCCCATTAACACGCTTGACGAAGAAGAACTTAGTTTTCACATGGGACGTAGATTGTGATGATGCGTTCCAACATCTAAAGAGAGCTTTGACCACAGCCTCAGTCTTAGTGTTGCCAGATGGGAGTAAGCCATTTACCGTTTATACCGATGCTTGTGGGACAGGACTAGGCGCAGTCTTAATGCAAGAGGGAAGGGTAATATCTTATGGTGGAAGGCAGTTGAGAGTGCATGAGAGAAACTGCCCTATACATGACCTAGAGTTGGTCGCTATTGTCTTTGCGCTTAAGTCTTTGCGTCATTATCTTCTTGGCGAGAAATTCGAATTATTCACTGACCACAAATCGCTAAAATACTTATTTTCTCAGAAGGACTTGGACTTAAGGCAGCAAAGGTGGATGGAATTCTTAGCATCCTACGACTTCGAGATAGCATATGCCCCTGGCAAGGGTAACGTGGTGGCAGACGCCTTAAGTAGAAAGAGGTTGTCCTTGAGTCCGTTGTTTGTTGAGCGGCGAAGCTTAGAGTTCATCTCTACGTTTAACTTTAAACCTTCCGTTGACTTTGTACCCGGTTTGCTAGCATCCTTAGAGGTCAGACCTACGCTTTTGGGACGGATTGGCGAGGCACAGCGAGACGACCCACAGTTGGTTGAGTTAGTAGAGAAGCTCAAAGGAGGGGAGTCATCAAGCCATCTCCGTAGGTATACCCTAGATGATAAGGGTTGGTTATGTAGGGACGGTAGGCTTTGTGTACCAAAAGACGAGGACCTAAGGAAGACCATTCTTGATGATGCACATCATTCGAAGATGACCATCCATCCCGTCGGGGACAAGATGTACATGGACATGAGACGAGTTTACTTTTAGGCCAGCATGAAGAAGGACGTGGTAGAGTTTGTCGCTAGATGCTTGGTGTGCCAACAAGTAAAAGAAGAGCAAAAGAAGCCCGATGGATTACTACACCCATTGGAGGTCCCACAATGGATGTAGGAAAGCATCTCGATGGATTTTGTTGATGGATTACCGAGATCGAGGAAGGGTAACACGGGGATTTGGGTCGTGGTAGACAGACTTACTAAGAGCGCCCATTTCATTCCCGTGAAGAGTAAAAGGGCTGCTCCATGGTTAGCCTCTGTATACATTCGAGAAATAGTTCGTTTGCACGGTGTTCCTTCTAGCATAGTGAGCGACCGCGATCTTCTCTTTACTAGCGAATTTTGGAAGAGCTTGCAAGAGGCGGTAGGGACTCAGTTAGGTTTGAGCACCGCATATCATCCTCAGACGGATGGCCAGACCGAGAGGGTGAATCGTATTCTAGAGGACCTATTGAGGTTGTGTGTCTTAGATTTCGGAGGTACATGGGAGGAACATCTTCCATTGGTGGAGTTCGCATATAATAACAGCTTTCAGTCTAGCATTGGCATGGCACCTTTCGAGGCTCTTTATGGACGACCGTGTTGTTCGCCTACATGTTGGTGGGAGTCTACAGATAAGATCTTACTTGGGCCCGATATGATTAGAGAGACTTCGGAAAAGATCGATTTGATTCGAAGGAGGATGAAGATGGCGCAAGATAGGCAGAAATCTTATGCGGAAAAGAGGAGGATAGATCTTGAGTTTGATATTGGGGACATGGTCTTTGTCAAGGTGTCTCCATTACGGAACGTCGTTCTCTTTGGGTCCATTGGTAAGTTAGCACCAAGGTTCATAGGGGCGTTTACTATTAAGGAGAGGATTGGGCAGATGGCGTATAGAGTGGAGTTGCCCGAGAGACTTAGTGGCGTACACGATGTATTCCATGTGTCACATTTGAGGAAGTGCTTGCACGAGACCGCAGAAGTGATAGAGCCGAGCTTGCTTAGAGAGGTGGTGATAGAGCGTGATGCGACGATTCGGCGAGCTCCTACGTGCATTCTTGGGTCGGAGGTTAAGAGGTTGAGGAATCGAGAGGTCAAGCTAGTCAAAGTGCAATGGGGAGATGATGAAAGCAACGATACTTGGGAGACGGAAGAGAAGATGCGTTCATTATACCCTTTTCTTTTCGAGGGCATGTCTTTTAGTTTCTCCTTTATCGCTTACCTTATATTTATACTATCTTTAGTATGTCCTCTCGTTAGTACCTTTGACCTTTAGATAGGGTAGTCCTATGATTGAAACATGTGTTTGAGACATGTTATGTATGATGGATGCATGTGGATGCAAGTGTTTGCTAGTGGTTGCTCGTGGATGCATATACACACACTTTAGGCACTAGATCGGCTCAGTCACTTCATATTGCATATTGCATATAAATGTGTGTGCATATTTAAGCTAATGGATGTATAATGGTTGTGCTATCATATGGATGTTGCATTTTGGTGAATGGTTGTGCACACATGTAGAAATAATATGTATCGATAGGGTTCTTTCGCATACATAATGGATGCATGGCACTATCATGGTTTGCATTAAGGAGGTCAACTGAATTAGTAGACCGCCTGATTTTGCATTAGATAAGGAACATATACACGCACTTTTTGCATATGTTCATACAGCATTAGAAATTCTATAAGGACAATGGATGCCTGTGTTTGATGGTTGAGTAGATGGTTGTTTGGATGTTAGGATATGCATTCTCCTTAACTTGGAGATTTCGGGGACGAAATCCTTTAAGGAGGGGAGAATGTAACACCCCGGATTTTTGAAAATTCGAATTAACTAAATTAAATAATAAATGTTTAGCATTGTTCTAAGGTTTGTAAACAGAAGACTTAGTAGCTCATTTGGTTGGAACATGTGACTTGCATACAAGAGGTACAGAGTTCGATCCCCGCCAACGCCATATTTTTGTTTTAGGGGAATGGCTAAAAAGCGGCTTAGTGTGAACGCGGTTCAAAAAGTAGTTTAGTGTGAAAATGGTTAATTAGGAAGATAGATATATATATATATATAATAAAATTCAACCTAAAATTTAAGAAAAAAATTCAAAACAGCGGAAGCGGGAAGGCAAAACACCAAACCGACCTATTTTATGGGTCGACCCGAGACCCGCTGGGTCGACCCCACGATCGACTTAGGAGGTTTGGAATTGGTCCCGTGGGCCCTAAATGGTCTATGACGAAATTTATGTTTTAGGGCTTAGGTGGCGATTTCTAGTTGGTCTGTTGACATCATTTCTTGGTTTCTAAGGCCTAGATGGATCCTAGAGTGATCTGACAGCTTAAATTGATTCAAAGCTCTATAAAAAGACCCATAGACTCAAACCCTAAATCAGAATTAAAACTAAAACTATGGCCGTCATGATGTCGTCTTGAACCCTAGAGTAGCCACCACCAATTAGAGAGGAAGAACAACAAATCAAATCAGCTCTATTCAACCCTAACAACGAATCTTCTTCAAAAGATAGCTAATACAACTTCAGAAATCAGAATTCAGAACTCAAGACCGCTTTTGAGTTGTGAGTTCAATAGTTTTAATAAAATAATTAGTAATTTAATTGGATAAAGTAATGATGCGGATTGTATGGATGTGATGTGAATTATTGATCACATGTTGTAATTATGTTGTAGAATTGTGTTGAAATCTCTATGACGTTATGTTGTGATGCTATCATTTATGATGTAAAGTTATGTTGCTATCTTCTATGTTGTAATTTTATATATAACCAAATCATCATGTTTCATATGCTAGTTTGGTGATGTTGATTCATATGATAAATCATATGTATGCAAGTTTAGATTTTTATTTAAACATGAATCATATACAAGTTGGGTAAAATTATATGTGACCTTACATGGTTATGACATCTAGTTTATGTGAAAATTTGATTAAAAGTTAGGCTATGACATGGGTGAGTTATATGCTAAATTCTACATGATATTTTACATGTTAGATGCAAGTGTACACCATTGTTATGATGCATAAATCACATATGCAAGTTTCTATAAATATATGAGTTTGGGGTATGAATCATGTTATGCAAGTTTAGGGTTATTGCCTATGCAAGTTTACACCTTTAGGTGTAGATCTATGACATACATGATTTATGCAAGTTCACACCTTTAGATTTGGATCCATGACATATGTTGTTTATGCAAGTTGTAACTTTGGCCTATGCAAGTTTTAGATGTAGAACATCATTCACATATGCAAGTTCATCCCTATGTTTAGATCTTTGTTTTCATTATGTGTATATTGTGATGTTTTCTCTTTATTCCATGAGTTAGACTATTCGAGTCTAACGTATATTTTACGTTAAACAAACAAACGTACAACGTGGGGTAAATGGGATAATATTAAAAAAGATTTAATTGGCATAAATGCCTTAAAAGGCATAAAATACAATTGTGGTGAAAATTGGTATGATTTTTCATACCATAAATGGATGAACATAATTGAGTCAATTATGGACATCGTTAAATTTGGAATTGATTGATAATTTGAATAGGGAAAGTAATTCAAATTTGGGGAATGATTAATTAGGAGAAATTAATCGTCTAAGACATGAGGTTAGGCTCTTTTGTGGTGTAAGACTGCCCGGACCCGCCCGGCAAATCCAGCTGCCACAAATGCCAGTCTAATGTGAGAGGTCTTAGGCATAAATTAAATACATAACAATTGTAAAGACACAAGGTTAGGCTCTTTTGTGGTGTAAGACTGCCCGGACCCGCCCGGCAAGTCCAGCTGTCACAAATGCCAGTCTAATGTGAAAGGTCTTTATGAGGTTACGGTCTTAATGAATTAAGAAACACTTAACCAGATAAACATGTAGTGGACATGAGGGGGTTAAGCGGGTGCCTTGGGTGGCATGTGGAATCTAGTGGGTGCCTTGGGTGGCATTTGGAAATACGATTAGAAACACTTAACCAAAATTGAAACATGTAATTGAAACATGAATAAGAAGTGGTTAAGTGGGATGTACTAGAGGGGACCAAGCTTAGGTGGATAGCTTGTGTCAAGTGATGGGGGCCCATTTCAACCCGTAACCCATACGTATCTTTGTGGGCTCGACCCAAGTCGAGGACGGGACACGCGTACTGTCTTGACTGTAAGAGGCCAAAACGTGGGGCCGTGCATTGTTGGTTGTATCGAGTTGCCACTTTGGGGAGCGATACACCAAATTGTGGGGCCAGCACGGGTATCTACGAGTTAGGGAGCCGATCGCTTGGGGGTAGTGGGTACACCTAGTGGAGATAAGGGCAGGCGACACCTATGAAGGCAGCTAGGGGTGCACGAAACTACCAATATCATTATTAAGTTCTGTAGGCGGGATCAACCTTAGAGTGACTAGTGGTGGTGCAGTATACTAGTGGTGGTGCAGTATAGCAATTATCCTATAGCGTTGGTGTAATTTAGTAATTATCTTACAGTGGGTTAGGTGCGCTTTAACGATATCATTGTTCATCTTGTTTCCTTATTTACTCTGCCATATTCAATGGTTCATAGTCATTTCCTTATTTTCCAACTTATGCCTTAACCTAGTTACTTTGTTAATTATATTGTTAAAATTATCGCACTCGCCAGACTTTATGTCTGACCCCCTTTGTATCCTGCTCTTTTCTTCCTTCCCTCCCCCACCAGGTGCTCAGGTTGGGACTAGCACCAGTGGAGCTTGATCTTGGACTGCTGTTTCTCTGCTTTTAGAAGATTACTTGGATCGCTGAAGTAAAGTTCAGCTTCTCTTTTATTTATGGCTATTTTGTATTGGGGATTATGTCTTTCAGTTTATGTACTTTTGGTAGTCAAGATGGATATTATGTACTTTGACTCTGGTTTTTGATGATGTAAGCAAACATATGTGTTTTCTGCTGCAATGAAATAAAGTTTTAAATCTTTGAGTACTATTTATATATGTCTTGTTGTTAAGTTTCTGTTCTATACTTACCTAAAACGCTCCATAGAAGTTAATGCATTCCCTTTGTGAGTGGCATTAATGGATGTGGGGTGTTACAAACCCTTTCTGGTATCAAAACTATGACCCAACAGTAGGTAGGGTCAGGGCACACTTAATGAACTAATTATAAGCAGTTCATTCTGATAGCGTTCCAACCGGGTCATGTGCGTGCATGGATCCCGGTCTGCCTCTGAGGATGTAAGGCGCCGTGACATCTGTAAATAGGTCTGTGTCATTCAAAGGTTGCCACTTTAGGGACTGATACACCCTTCTGTGGGGCTAGCACAGGGTATTTATGTATTAGGGAGCCGATCGCTTGGGGTAGATTTAGGGTACACTTAGTTCTGTCTGTTTCCGTTGGGTACCGTCTGTTTCTGTTGGGTGGTAACACCTGTCTGTTTCTGCGTGGTGCCGTCTGTTGGGGTGGTAAAGGCCCATTTACTAGTGTACACCTAATTCTAACATTTTGTTTCCGTAGGGATTATTCTGTTTCCGTCTCTGATTCCGTTTATGTACCTTCTGTCTGTTGGGGTGGTAAAGGCCCATTACTGGCATTCTGTTTCTGTATAGATTATTCTGTTCCGTTTCAGTTTCAGTTTAGACAATAGGGTAACACCTAATCCTGTTATACTAGTATTAGTGTTGAGAAGTAAGATTTAAGTAAGAAGCAAAACTTGGGCAATATCATTCTGTTTCTTCTGTTTAGCTTAAGTATACCAGTTACTCCTATTGTTGTTTTCTCTTATCCAGCTTTATTTTCATGTCATGATATTATTATCTATTCATATGCTGAAGGTCACTGGACTTGCCAGACTTTAAGTCCGACCTTGCTTGCTTTCGCCCCTTTTCTTTCGTTTCCCCCCAGGTTTTTAGGGTGGAAGTATAGGAGCTTGATTCGGATTTTCTCTGCTTGAAGTATCGCTCGGCCTTGGCTCTGTCTTTCCATGGCAGTTTATGTTGGGGATTATGATTTTAAAAACTATGCATTCAGAAGGCTTTTGTACAAGACCGATATTTTGTACTTGAATTCTGATATTGTGATTTGAAAAGATGTAACCAAACTTACTTTGGTTTCTATTGTAATAAAGTTATGAATTTTTCAAGTACTGTTTTATCTGTCTTGTAAATTTCTGTTCTTTCTACTAAAACTCTCCATCAAAGTTAAGGCATTCCCTTTGTGAGTGACCTTAAAGGAGGTGGGGTGTTACACTTGGTATCAGAGCTAAAGGTTACAAGATTTGATAAAAAGTTTTGGAAAAATATTTTCAAAAAGTTTTTTTTAAAAAAAAAGGTATTTTCAAAAGTAGAGTTTATTTTGAAAAACATAATCCCCAAAGCCATAGCCTATCTTTCTATCCTTTGTTTGAATCTTTCCTTTTTCTTTCGGTTCAGCATGTCTAGGGATCTTAACCTTCCGGAGGGCGTACCGATACTTGGCAGGTTCAGGAGGTACCTAGAAGCTAGGGCTAATGATGCGCGCCCAACAAACGTCCCTCCTTCCCCAGCTGCAGCGGTTCCTCCTCCTCCTCCGCGCATGAATACTTTCCTGAAGATATGTAGAGACTTTCGAGCCATGGGTGGGAAGAACTTTAATGGAACTGAATCCTTCATGGAAGCAAGGAACTGGCTCAAAGAAACTGAGGATTTGTTCGTTATCTTCGAGGTGGATGATAGGCAGAAGATATAGTTGGCGGTATGGTTGCTTAAGGACAAAGCTTCTTTTTGGTGGAAGGTCACAAATGGAGAGCGTCTGGTAGAGAGATGGATGGATTTCAGGCATAGGTTCGAGATGAAATTTCTCTCACAAGAGGTACAGAGTCTATACGTAGAAAGGTTCTTAGCGTTGAAGCAGGGGAATTTATCAATGAGAGAGTATGTCAACAAGTTTAATCGATTGGCAAGATTCGGCTTAGAATTGGTAAATACACCACATAAGAAGGCATTAAGGTTTGCTAAAGGTTTGAATGAGCCGATACACGGAATGGCAATGTTCCACATTCCTATGGGGGCAACCTTCGAAAAATTAGGGGACATGGCGTTAATGCATAAAGAGGAAGCCAAAAGTAAAAAGAAAGAGGAAGAACTTGAAGGACCACAGAACAAGAAGGCGGGGCCCAAAAAGGAAACACAAAAGAAGGATGAGAAGACTGAAGATAAGAAGGAGAAGAAGTGCTTTACTTATGGAAGCTCGACCCATCTGAACAAAGATTGCAAAAAAAAGGAAGGGCACTTGCTTCAACTGTGGAGAAATGGGGAACTTCACAAGGGACCGCCCAAAGAAACGGGGGCAAGGGCAGAGGGCAGAACCCACTTCTGGAGGACAGGCGAATGCTCAAGTGACTGGTAGATAGGGTAGAAATAAGAAAATTTATGTAGAAGGTTTAATTTCCTTATATGAATGAGGAGTTAAAAACTCTTTCTGATTTTGGCATTTTATTCTGTAATTGAAACTCTGCACTTTATTACTAGCCTTCTTTCTGGTTCCGTTATAGTCTCAGACCCCATGAGGGTTACGACTCATCTGTTTGTGATAAGTTGGGGTTTGAGGGCATATGTGTTGGGCGTTAAGTTGACTATGACGCATACCTTCTGAGTTTTTTTTATCATGCTTAGTTTCCTAAGAATCATTTGGTAATCTGATTTGTATCAGTAGTCTGTAGGTTTCTGAAAAGGATAGGAGTTTTTACTCAAAGTGTGAAAAAGATTTCCAGTTGGGCATTTGTTTAATGGGAGTGATTCCCTGAGTATTAATCTGATGTTGACTTAGGTCTTCGGGGTTGATACTTAGGGAGTTATTCTCTTAAAACCAATGTCTAATGGGAACCTTGCTTTAGTTTTAATTATGCTTGCTTCTATCACTCGACTTTATCCTTCGACCTTTAGGTAGAAACTAATGGGTGTAAACATGCGTTTGAGACATGTTATGTTTGATGGTTGCAAGTGGATGCAAGTGGTTGCTAGTTATTGCTCGTGGATGCGTTTACACACACTAAGCACTAGATCGGCTCAAAAACACTCTCACACTGCATATGGATGTGTGTGCATTTTTTTTAATTTCTATGGATGCAAAATGGTTGACTCAGCACATGGATGTTGCATATGAATGAACGGTTGTGCACTCATATAGAAATGATATGTATCAAATAGGAAAATTGCATACATGTTGGACTCAAGGCACTGACATAATCCGCATTAATGAGGTCAACTGAATCAGTGGACCACCTGATCTTTGCATTAGATAAGTACATATACACACTCTCTTGCATAAGTTCATACAGCATTAGAAATCTTTTAAGGACAATGATTTCTTGCGGATGATGGTTGAATAGATGGATGATTGGATGATAGGATGCATTCTTCTTAACTTGAAGATTTCGGGGACGAAATCCTTTAAGGAGGGGAGAATGTAACAACCCGAAATTTATGTAACAACCCGAATTTTAATAACATCTTGCATAAGTAGAGATTATTCAAGATCAGAATTGCTACAATAACACCTAATTATCTTTCCTAAGAATCCTATCGCTGTGAGTCTATGTTACTTTCACATATAATTAAATTAAAAAGTAATTGTGATAGGATTATAAATTGGATCTGATGTATATGCCTGTAAATAAGATGAATCATATCAAGTTTTGTAATTTGTTATCCTTTAGATCCATACCCAATTGCTATCATCATATGCCTATCTGATCTACCTTGTCGTTATTCATTTCATATGCCCATTTATATGTTTATGCCAAGTTTGATGTTTTGATTATCTTCCCGTCTTCTTTTCCTTTTTCTTTATGAGATTAGGCTAACTTCGAGCCTAATATATTGCGTTGAGATTTACGTGCGAATAACTTTGGAACGATTGGGAAATATTCAATAAAATGAGATTTGGCATAAATTGTTGATGAATATGGAAAATAGGGTTGGGCATAATTGAGTATAACTTGTATACATGAGATTAGGCATAAATAGGATTAGAATTATATGCATAAATTGGATTGGAATTTATGGGTAACTGGGAAATCACCATAATCCAAGATTTGAAATTGAATTAAGGAAGAGATAATGAACGCAGATTAATTTGGGCATAATTTAGATTAAAATTATAAACATAATTTAGATTGGAAATTATGGGTGATTGGAATATATTATAATCCAAGATTATAAATTAGGAGTTGAATCAAGAAAGTGAAAATGAACGCCTAAGACACGAGGTTAGATTCGGATTGTGGTAGAAGTCTGCCCCGAACCGCCTGACATATCCAGCAACCACAATTTGGTAATCTAATGTGAGAAGGCAAGGGCAGAAATTAGATGCGTAATTATGCAAAGACACGATGTTAGATTCGGATTGCGGTATAAGCCTGCCCGGAACCGCCCGACATATCCAGCAACCACAAAACGATAACCTAATGTGGGAGGTCTTGCAAGATTATGGTTATAATGAATTAATGAAACACAATTTAAAACACTTAACCAAGATAAGACATGTGGTAAGACATGGGAATAGTAAAGGGGTTAAGTGGGTAACATGGGTAACCTGTGAAACACAATTAAAAACACTTAACCAAGATAAGACATGGGAATGGTAAAGGGGTTAAGTGGGTAACATGGGTAGCATGTGAAACATAATTGAAGCACTTAACCAAGCTGAGACATGTAGTAAGACATAGGAATAGTAAAGGGGTTAAGTGGGTGACATGGATAGCATGTGAAACATAATAATAGCACTTAACCAGAATGAGACATGTGATAAGACATGGGGATAAAAAGTGGTTAAGTGGGAATTCCTAGTGGGGAACAAGCTTAGGAGGGAAGCTTGTGTCAAATGTATGGACCATTTTCAACCAGTAACCCATTTCAGTATCTATATGAGCTCGAACTAGGTCGAGGACAGGGACACGCTTACTGGGGTTGATTGTAAGAGGTCAATAAAGAGTTGGCGATGGCAGTGCAAGTCCAATGGAGTCACGTGCGTGAGTGGGTCCGGGCTGGTAGGTAAGACGTTGTTGCATCGTGTAGGTATAAATTGTGCATTTCAGTAGTATCGGGGTTGCCACCTTAGGGAGTGATACACTCTATTATGGGACCAGCACAGGTATCTACGAGGTTAGGGAGCCGATCGAATGGGGAGGGTAGTGGGTACAACTAGTGGTGGTAGGAGCAAGTGGGGCACCTATGAGAGCAGCTAGGAGTACACGAAGCTACCATTATTATAGGGAGGGTACATCTAGGGGTGATAGGTGCACATTGGTTACCTATGATAGCAGCTAGAAGTACACAATCGAACAGGGAGGATAGGGGATACATCTACTGGTGATAGGTGCATGTTGGTTACCTATGAGAGTAGCTAGAAGTACATGAAACTATCATCATAGCCAAGAGGGATCATCTTTTAGTATGAAACAAGTATTGGTACGGTGCAGAGAATATCTTATAGTGGTTAGAAGCGCAGTCAATGTTACATCCTGTTCATCTTGCTACCTTGTTGTAATGTCCCGTATTTCCTAACCATTTATTTGGAATATTTTATTTATTTAAAATATTGATTTGAATTTAAATAATGGGATTTGGCCATTTTAAACTGAATATTTAAATTATATTAATAATATAATAATATTTTATTTTTGGGATATTGGGAAAATGTTGAATTTGCTGTATAATGTGAACGAGCGATTTAAAGTGGTTTAAATATGGTTTATATTGAATTTTATAAATATATTCGTTATTAAAACGAGTCGGAACGTTTAATTTATAATTATATTAAAAACGAACTAGAAACGACGCGGTAGTTCGTAAATTTCGTTCTGAACTTCAATTGAGTATACATAATTCGTTTTAAGTCGAAATTCTGTGAAACCAGAAATGTTGGAATCGATTTGATTATATTTTTCATATGAAAGAGAAAAATCGAGATTTCATGTTATAATTTGTTAGTTATGTCCAGTTAAAATTTTGAAATAGTTGATATGGATGTCGTTAATAAAACGATGACGTTTATTTAATTAATTAAATAAGGATTTTATATATTTTCTTAATACCGTTTAACCGAAATTTTGAATTGTGGGTTTGAAATCCATCTCAGCCTTATTTGTAGTTATACGGTATTTCATTTTAATATATTCGATGATATTGATTAATTTTTATTTAACGGGGATTTTATTTACACAGCGCCGATATTTTATAAGTCTTAGAAGTAATTCAACCTAAAGTCGTATACAATAAAACCTATTCGGCATATCAAATGAAACCCGAATTTGTCACATTTTCATTATATTTGTCCAACAGCAAAAGTTGCTACATGAATATAATAATAAAATAAAATAATGGACAGAGGTATACATGTAATTGTTATTCTTTTTCTTTAATCACCTTTACAATGAGCCGATACCAAACAATCATAGTGACAATTTCTATCCTACTCTACATGTAGGCAGTAACTCCATCCCTTCTATTTTAAGAAATCAATGTCTGGCCTACCCAAATACTATCGTATAAACATAAAACTTATATACAAACCCTTTCTGGCAATACGTATACAACAGATAAAATCTCGAAATGGATACACAATTATTTGAACAAGAAATTTTGAATAAACTATGTATGGTACTTTAAATCTCCTCATAACATCATGCCTTCATCACCGTGAAATCAACCTGAAAAGAAAGTAGAGGAAAACAGCTATGAGTAGCTAATAGGTATAAATATATTTCAGGTTGTAAAGAAGCAAAAAGTGAGACAACGAATCAACTGTGTAATAACAGGTTCGAAACAGTGATTCAACAACTCAAGAACGATAGGGTACACAGCTATTGAAACGACCCGAACTTCCCCGGTGAGGAAAGAACGCATTGTTTTGAGAACACGACAAAATAGAACGCAGACGGAAGAACATTTCATTGTATATTACAACAATACCATCAGATTACAAGAATATACAGAGTATAAATGAGTATTACAAAGAAATATCAGAGATTTAAATTACATTTAAATACATAGCAGCGGAAAATAATACAATACACAACTAGAAGTGATACACGGATACAAAGCTTTCCGGATATCGTTCCAGCTATAAACTAGGATCCTATGAATATAAATCTGCAAAACCAAAACTACTAGCTGCCCGTGTCAAAATAAGGGCACCCAGAGTTTAGGTTAAAACAATAAACTCCAGGTCAGTCATGGGACTGGTGTGAGAACTAAAACAGTTATTTATGTTTATTTTAAAGTTAGGTAAATCAAGGGACCACGCCGTATAACACAGAACGAGTTTCCTCCCAAGAATACCAGTGCATAAAACAAACAGCGCAATGCTAAATAAAGAAAAATGAAGCTGTTATAAGACCCAGGTCCTATCACACAATGCAACGCAAGCCGGGGGATAGGGTTTTCCCTTATAACAGCCAAAGAATGCTTGATACGTTTTGAAACAAATCATTTGATACTATAATAAGTGCATAGTGTTTAAAACAATTTCAATCATAAATATCAATCATAGACGGCATGGGTACCATATATCATGTCGCCATACTAGGCTCTACAATCAAAACCGCAAATGTCACGTATTTGGAAATTGGATTTCCGTCTGTGAACCGAGGCAAAAGATAGTCCTCACCGACTTCGAGACGCTCTAGCCCGCCCCTCAGGACCCAGACTCAGGTGGGCCCTTGGATCGTCAGGGCCGGTCCACCGATGTGGATTAAAATGCTTGAACATGCGTTTCCCCGCCCTATGGGGCGTAGGTGAGCCAACTAAATGACTCCATCGGACCCGGATCGTCCGATCAAACCGAGGTGCCTCGCAACAGCAACAACCACATAAGTCAAACTCGTCAGGGCGTGTAAAACCATTGACGCCACTTCTAGCTAGAAAGAAACGCATGCCCTCCCTGACGTCGTCTCCCGTTTTTGGTTCATACCGAGTGTGAAGCCCGCGAATCAACGTTACACAAAGCTATACCACAAAGGCCATGTTTTGATCATCCACCACAAGACTTTGCTTTTCAACAGAAGCCTTGATCATTTGCCACTTAGGCATGCCACACAGGCAATTCACTCTATGCGTTTGATATCCATCAGTATATAACCCCTGAGCTCGTACGTCTCAGAGAAGGGCGTTAAGCAAGAGAATAAATTCTCCGCTGCCAAACAGATATATATTTAATAGAAATCAATCACACAGAATAAAATCCAATGCCAGACACACAGTCCATTTACAAGTCCGTTCTGGGTCTGAACGAAACCGGAGGCACCTAGTACCCCGCATATCCATCGATCTCCAAGTACGTCTGGACGATCACCAACTGTTTCCATCTTCTTGGGTGTACATCCCAATCAAGATCATCAGTAATCACCCAAACGACGTGAAGACCTCCGGTCTTCAACCACCGTCTTCATCTTCGACACCACGTCGAATCAGTTATTCAGAATGGGATCAACCCAGTCTTTCTGAACAACTCGCGTATATATATAATAAACACGTGTTACACAAACACAACATACGCCTCATTCCAATTCAGAATATCCTTTTATTCAAATATTCTTATATTTTGGGAAAGGTACCCATTAATTTTATCAAAGATAAATTCTTTAAATTTATTCTTTAATCTCCTTTGAATATCAATTCAAACTAGTCGGGATTAGCGAACCACACCGAAGTAATCATTTATTTTAATTTCCCAATCCCAACCTATTCATCCCATGAAGTAAAACTGGTCATACTTCATATCTAACACCACGGTGTTATCGGTAAATTCAATTACCATTTCACGTTCAAATCTAATTAAAGATTTAACTATCGCCTGGAGTAAAACTGGTGATACTCCATTCTCGATCTTTTCAATTTAATTAAAGATTCATTAAAACTCCACTTAGTTTTAATCTTTAACTGGGTTAAAGAATCAGTGTCATTTAAAACACGGTTCACGATAAACCCAAAATCACATTCCATTAATTATCGGGTTAAAGAACAAGTGTTATTTAAAACACTGTTCATGATAAACCCAAAAATCAATACCAATTCAATTCCAATTAAATATTACTTAATTGGTACACTTCATTAAATCTAAATAAAAAGATTTAATCTTTTTCTCAACTGGGTTTAAGAACAGTGTTAATGAAGACACCATTCACGACAAACCCAAATCACATTTGATATTAAATACAAGACTCTGAATAGAAAATATACCGGCTTATATTCAATATCAAATTCTACGACCAACAAATATCGTATTGGAAATAACGATATATATATCTTTCAAATTCCCATAACAATATCTGTATCATCACGAAATCCAACATCGAAATATTCTGAAGGCAATTTCGATTCAAATCCATTCCAATGCAATTATTGGAAATCCTGGTTATTTTCAAAACCATTTCAAATACAATTTATTTATTTAAAAATAAATAGAATTTTAATCCTAGTTCAAAACTAGTTCATTTCGATAAAAATATATTTTTATCTTTTCAAATATGGAGTTTTTCATCCCAATTTTTCCCAAATCATTTCTTATGATTTTACACAAATTATTGATATTTTTAATAATTTTATCAAGGCCCGTACAGTCGATTTCCATCAACAGCCATCGAACTGCACTTATAGCGACCTTTTCCAAATTTGATTTGGACATAATTCCAAATCCAACCGTTAGATTTCAAATCTCTAATATTCGTTAGAAAGCTCTTTTCGATACGAACCCAACGGTTCCGGTTTCAGGAAAATCCGACGGTCGGATCTCCCGTAATGTCCGTTCGAAGTCAATGGTCGAAATTCGCGAACTACCGCGGCGCGGCGCGTTCTATTCAGTCCATTATATTATATATATAATATATACTTCGTCGATTTCAATTCAAAACGTGCTTTATAAATCGTTTTAAATTCATTTTCAAAACGGTTTCAACTTCATATTCAATTTCAATTCGAATTCATTTATATTCAATTTCAATTCGAATTCATTTCTATTCAATTTAATTCGAATTTCAATTCTTTTCAAAATATCAGATTTTGAAATCACTTTCGATATTCATTATAAAATGAATAAAATCGATATAAATATCGTTCACGTCGAAATGGCGTCAATCTAATCAACACGGCTTCATATATTTCTATTTTCAAATATTCTATTTCAAATATTTCTATTTCAAATATTTCCTTTTCAAATATTTCTATTTCAAATATTTCTTTTTCAAATGTGGAATGAGGCCCAATCAATTACCATATAATGTTAATTATATGGATTTTCTACAACACATGTATACAATAACAACGATGAATAATCAACCATCATCCAAAGTGCATTCTACACTGTATAAGCATCAAATATAAATATTCAACGCTTATAACAATCTGTCAATCAATCGATCGACATACAACTAAACAATCGGGATTAGTGTACGTCAAATATTATCCCAATACCTGTGTGGGGTTTCAAACAATCAAACACAGATTTTATTTGTGCAGTTGGGCGATGTGTAAAATTTATCGTCCCAATCAATATCAGTCAAATGTGTGTATATAAACAAATCGTCCGATTTATTTATTTTTATTTCATTTCATATACACGTTAAAAATTCTATTTTTAACTATAAAATATTTTTAACTATATAAATATTTTATTTCATTTCACATCACACAATCAACTACACATCAAAATCAACTAAACAAGCATACAAGCAGTCCATGGTCTGTGGACGACGAGTGTCGGGTGCTACTAAACACCGTCTGCATCCTAGTATATATTTTAACTAGAAAACAAAATTTAAAGGTGAGAAGTTCTCACATATTAGCTAATCCAAACGCCATGACTCTTCTTATGTAGAAATCTTCGCCGTTCTTGCCTCTTGTCACTTTCTTTGCCCGTATTCTCTATATATGTAAAAATCAAATTTTTACTTCGCTATTCAATATATAAAAATCGAATTTTTACTTCGCTATTCAATATATAAAAATCGAATTTTTACTTCGCTATTCAATATATAAAAATCGAATTTTTACTTCGCTATTCAATATATAAAAATCAATTTTTTTTTACTTTGTTATTCAATATATAAAAATCAGATTCTTTACTTCGTCGTTTTCATGGTAAAATCAAATGTTTATAAACTGTATTCCACATAAAATCTGATTTATATTTTCCCATAACTAAATACATTAATTAGACAAAATAAAATAATAGAAATAAATTAAAATAAAGACTTACAACGGCTTAGAAGGTGGGGTGTTTGCTGCGACGATGGACGGTCGGATGGATGGTGGAGCTGGTGGAAGGGGGCAGCAGTGGAATGGTGGTGGTGGCGAAGGGTTTCAGTGGGTTTTTGGGGCTGTTTGTGGGCGGATTGCGGTTTAGAAGAGGTCGGAGGGAGAGAGGGGGTCGGAGGGGGTGGAGCTGGTCTGTGGGTGGCGCAGCTAGGTGGCGGCGGGCCCCTGATGGCTGGAGGCAGTGGCTACTCATTTTGGTTGAGGGGCTAGGGCTTCCGCGGCTCGGTTGGGGGAGTAGAAGGAGGAGAGAGGAAGGAAGATCGGAGGTGGGGGGGTGTGCTGTGGCGGACGGCGGCGCCGTTGAGGGGGGGGGGCGCGAAGTCCACGATCGTTTTTTTTTCTTTTTTACTTCTGAATTCTTACGGGGAAGGAGGAAGGGCTTGGGGGGTTTTAATGAAAATTTATATATTATTTTTATTTAATTTATTTTATAAAGCAACTTTTTATTTCAAATTCAAAATTGAACCCACCGACTGTCGTCCCAAGCTAATTACCCCCATTCCGAACACAATGGGATATGAATCATAAGCTGATTCGACTGTTCGATCAGTTTACATCAACATCAACATATAACTCCATATATTGAATTTGAACGCGTATTTCAATTTACCGGGGCCACATACGAACTCTAAAAATTCCCGAAAAATATTTTCTAGCTTCGTATTGACGATACAGTCCTAACAAAACTAATTTCGTCAAATTCTGAGACCGTTTGAAAAATGGCCATTTTCCAGTCGATTAAAATCAACTGAAACTGGTCAAACGCGTTTTCCTTCGCCACACTAACATATTGATTCGAAAAATTATGAAATTTGAAACCTAGCAATAATTTGACATCTCAGATCCAACAAAAGTGGTTTCGTCGAAATCCGAGGTCGTTTGCAAAATTTCCATTTTTAAGGGCCTGAATTCCATAGCGACTATTCAGAATTTTAAACTGGACATATCTTTTGATTCCCGTTATGAAATTTCAATTTTTCGGGTTCGTTGGAAAGATATCTTCAAATAGATCCTATTATTTTTGGTTTCACTAAAATCCGATTTATTTTGAATCCGGTACATTCATTTGAAGTTTGAAATCGAATTATCGAACTACCGCGCCATTTTCGATTCTTTTATAATTTAAAATAAATATTTATATTCTATCGACGATCTATATACTATATACCTTTGAATTCTATTCAAAACAAATTTCTCGTCGTTATTATTTAAAATAATTCATTTTAAATAATCAAAATTCGCTAAAATTGCCAAAATAAAAATTTTAAACTGGCCCAGATTTCCGAGTTATTACAATCTCCCCCACTTAAAACATTTCGACCCCGAAAAGGAACAAACCCGAAAGTTGTTTCACAAATCAACTCAACTTTCATTGTTTTGATTACGGCTTAAGTTCTTCAACTTTTCAGTTTCTAAGAACTTTTCAAATTTTTCAAAAATTTGGCTGACACCCTAAATTTCCGAAAAATTTCGCCATAACCTCCCCTGCACCGGGAGCACGGGAAAATCCCGAAATTGCCATACAGGCCTTCTGATCTCAAAAAGAAAAAGAAAAAGCCAATCGGCTCATAAAATCATCATCACCCAAACAAAACAGTAAATTATATAGTAAACATGTACCTATTTGTCGGGCAAACAAATTTTATTCTCTGCTCTAGCCTCCTTGCTATGACCTGTTCAATGTAAGTACATGTATATGCAAGCAAATGCGACTAATTTTCAATACAATTCACTTTTTGGTATAATTTGGCTAAATGGTCCAAATTTTCATTAATCAAACAATAATCAAACAACACAACCATCAATCAATTAGTTGATTAGCTTTTCAAATGCATAACTTTGATATATAGTCAAAAATCAGATTTTTGATGCCAAATCACAACAATAAGCCCTATCTAGTTTCGGTTCTCACACCAGTCAATTGGAAATATATAGAAATCTCACTTTCGAAACTCGAAAATAAATACTGGCGATGGTGCCCCGTCACCAGAATTATCCCCGGGCACTAGAGTGATTCTATACTTACCCAGTATATTAAAACTTCGAATACACGTTTGCAAGACATATACGCAAAATTTATATATATTGGATTGTCCAAATTCAATATAAATTAATAATCAAATACGAATAATTGATTTAAATTTTCAAAACAAAAATTGTTTTCATTTTAAAAATATACTCTTCACACTCGTTCTAGGATACTACTGATCCCATCTCTAACGAGTAATTCCCATTGGATATTACTAATCCAATTTCTGATGAATTCTTTCGTATGGTTCTAACGTGTCTTATTCTCTGAGCTTTGTAAACCAAAGCTCTGATACCATGCTGAAACGACCCGAACTTCCCCGGTGAGGAAAGAACGCATTGTTTTGAGAACACGACAAAATAGAACGCAGACGGAAGAACATTTCATTGTATATTACAACAATACCATCAGATTACAAGAATATACAGAGTATAAATGAATATTACATAGAAATATCAGAGATTTAAATTACATTTAAATACATAGCAGCGGAAAATAATACAATACACAACTAGAAGTGATACACGGATACAAAGCTTTCCGGATATCGTTCCAGCTGTAAACCAGGATCCTGTGAATATAAATCTGCAAAACCAAAACTACTAGCTACCCGTGTCAAAATAAGGGCACCCAGAGTTTAGGTTAAAACAATAAACTGCAGGTCAGTCATGGGACTGGTGTGAGAACTAAAACAGTTATTTATCTTTATTTTAAAGTTAGGTAAATCAAGGGACCACGCCGTATAACACGGAACGGGTTTCCTCCCAAGAATACCAGTGCATAAAACAAAAAGCGCAATGCTAAATAAAGAAAAATGAAGCTGTTATAAGACCCAGGTCCTATCACACAATGCAACGCAAGCCGGGGGATAGGGTTTTCCCTTATAACAGCCAAAGAATGCTTGATACGTTTTAAAACAAATCATTTGATACTGTAATAAGTGTATAGTGTTTAAAACAATTTCAATCATAAATATCAATCATAGACGGCATGGGTACCATATATCATGTCGCCATACTAGGCTCTACAATCAAAACCACAAATATCACGTATTTGGAAATTGGATTTCCGTCTGTGAACCGAGGCAAAAGATAGTCCTCACCGACTTCGAGACGCTCTAGCCCTCCCCTCAGGACCCAGACTCAGGTGGGCCCTTGGATTGTCAGGGCCGGTCCACCGATGTGGACTAAAATGCCTGAACATGCGTTTCCCCGCCCTATGGGGCGTAGTGAGCCAACTAAATGACTCCATCGGACCCAGATCGTCCGATCAAACCGAGGCGCCTCGCAACAGCAACAACCACATAAGTCAAACTCGTCAGGGCGTGTAAAACCACTGACGCCACTTCTAGCTAGAAAGAAACGCATGCCCTCCCTGACGTCCTCTCCCGTTTTTGGTTCATACCGGGTGTGAAGCTCGTGAATCAACATTACACAAAGTTATGCCACAAAGGCCATGCTTTGATCATCCACCACAAGACTTTGCTTTTCAACAGAAGCCTTGACCATTTTCCACTTAGGCATGACACACAGGCAATTCACTCTATGCGTTTGATATCCATCAGTATATAACCCCTGAGCTCGTACGTCTCAGAGAAGGGCGTTAAGCAAGAGAATAAATTCTCCCCCGCCAAACAGATATATATTTAATAGAAATCAATCACGCAGACTAAAATCCAATGTTAGACACACAGTCCATTTACAAGTCCGTTCTGGGTCTGAACGAAACCGGAGGCACCTAGTACCCCGCATATCCATCGATCTCCAAGTACGTCTGGACGATCACCAACTGTTTCCATCTTCTTGGGTGTACATCCTAATCAAGATCATTAGTGATCACCCAAACGACGTGAAGACCTCCGGTCTACAACCACCGTCTTCATCTTCGACACCACGTTGAATCAGTTATTCAGAATGGGATCAACCCGATCTTTCTGAACAACTCGCATATATATATATATATATATATATATATATATATATATAATAAACACGTGTTACACAAACACAACATACGCCTCATTCCAATTCAAAATATCCTTTTATTCAAATATTCTTATATTTTGGGAAAGGTTCCCATTAATTTTATCAAAGATAAATTCTTTAAATTTATTCTTTAATCTCCTTTGAATATCAATTCAAACTAGTCGGGATTAGCGAACCACACCGAAGTAATCATTTATTTTAATTTCCCAATCCCAACCTATTCATCCCATGAAGTAAAATTGGTCATACTTCATATCTAACACCACGGTGTTATCGGTAAATTCAATTACCATTTCACGTTCAAATCTAATTAAAGATTTAACTATCGCCTGGAGTAAAACTGGTGATACTCCATTCTCGATCTTTTCAATTTAATTAAAGATTCATTAAAACTCCACTTAGTTTTAATCTTTAACTGGGTTAAAGAATCAGTGTCATTTAAAACACGGTTCACGATAAACCTAAAATCACATTCCATTAATTATCGGGTTAAAGAACAAGTGTTATTTAAAACACTGTTCATGATAAACCCAAAAATCAATACCAATTCAATTCCAATTAAATATTACTTAATTGGTACACTTCATTAAATCTAAATAAAAAGATTTAATCTTTTTCTCAACTGGGTTTAAGAACAGTGTTAATGAAGACACCATTCACGACAAACCCAAATCACATTTGATATTAAATACAAGACTCTGAATAGAAAATATACCGGCTTATATTCAATATCAAATTCTACGACCAACAAATATCGTTTTGGAAAAAACGATATATATATCTTTCAAATTCCCATAACAATATCTGTATCATCACGAAATCCAACATCGAAATATTCCGAAGACAATTTCGATTCAAATCCATTCCAATGCAATTATTGGAAATTCTGGTTATTTTCAAAACCATTTCAAATACAATTTATTTATTTAAAAATAAATAGAATTTTAATCCTAGTTCAAAACTAGTTCATTTCGATAAAAATCTATTTTTATCTTTTCAAATATGGAGTTTTTCATCCCGATTTTTCCCAAATCATTTCTTATGATTTTACACAAATTATTGATATTTTTAATAATTTTATCAAGGCCCGTACTGTCGATTTCCATCAACAGCCATCGAACTGCACTTATAGCGACCTTTTCCAAATTTGATTTGGACATAATTCCAAATCCAACCGTTAGATTTCAAATCTCTAATATTCGTTAGAAAGCACTTTTCGATATGAACCCAACGGTTCCGGTTTCAGGAAAATCCGACGGTCGAATCTCCCGTAATGTCCGTTCGAAGCCAATGGTCGAAATTCGCAAACTGCCGCGGCGCGGCGCGTTCTATTCAGGCCATTATATTATATATATAATATATACTTCGTCGATTTCAATTCAAAACGTGCTTTATAAATCTTTTTAAATTCATTTTCAAAATGGTTTCAACTTCATATTCAATTTCAATTCGAATTCATTTATATTCAATTTCAATTCGAATTCATTTCTATTCAATTTAATTCGAATCTCAATTCTTTTCAAAATATCAGATTTTGAAATCAATTTCGATATTCGTTATAAAATGAATAAAATCGATATAAATATCGTTCACGTCAAAATGGCGTCAATCTAATCAACACGGCTTCATATATTTCTATTTTCAAATATTCTATTTCAAATATTTCTATTTCAAATATTTCCTTTTCAAATATTTCTATTTCAAATATTTCCTTTTCAAATATTTCTATTTCAAATATGGAATGAGGCCCAATCAATTACCATATAATGTTAATTATATGGATTTTCTACAACACATGTATACAATAACAACGATGAATAATCAACCATCATCCAAAGTGCATTCTACACTATATAAGCATCAACTATAAATATTCAACGCTTATAACAGTCTGTCAATCAATCGATCGACATACAACTAAACAATCGGGATTAGTGTACGTCAAATATTATCCCAATACCCGTGTGGGGTTTCAAACAATCAAACACAGATTTTATTTGTGCAGTTGGGCGATGTGTAAAATTTATCATCCCAATCAATATCAGTCAAATGTGTGTATATAAACAAATCGTCCGATTTGTTTATTTTTATTTCATTTCATATACACATTAAAAATTCTATTTTTAACTATAAAATATTTTTAACTATATAAATATTTTATTTCATTTCACATCACATCACACAATCAACTACACATCAAAATCAAACAAACAAGCATACAAGCCGTCCATGGTCTGTGGACGATGGGTGTCGGGTGCTACTAAACACCGTCTGCATCCTAGTATATATTTTAACTAGAAAACAAAATTTAAAGGTGAGAAGTTCTCACAGATTAGCTAATCCAAACGCCATGACTCTTCTTATGTAGAAATCTTCGCCGTTCTTGCCTCTTGTCACTTTCTTTGTCCGTATTCTCTACATATGTAAAAATCAAAATTTTACTTCGCTATTCAATATATAAAAATCGAATTTTTACTTCGCTATTCAATATATAAAAATCGAATTTTTACTTCGCTATTCAATATATAAAAATCAAGTTTTTACTTCGCTATTCAATATATAAAAATCAAATTTTTTTACTTTGTTATTCAATATATAAAAATCAGATTCTTTACTTCGTCGTTTTCATGGTAAAATCAAATGTTTATAAACTGTATTTCACATAAAATCTGATTTATATTTTCCCATAACTAAATACTTTAAATAGACAAAATAAAATAATAGAAATAAATTAAAATAAAGACTTACAACGGCTTAGAAGGGAGGGTGTTTGCTGCGACGATGGACGGTCGAATGGACGGTGGAGCTGGTGGAACGGGGCAGCAGTGGAATGGTGGTGGTGGCGAAGGGTTTCAGTGGGTTTTTGGGGCTGTTTATGGGCGGATTGCGGTTTAGAAGGAGGTCGGAGGGAGAGAGGGGGTCGGAGGGGGTGGAGCTGGTCTGTGGGTTGCGCAGCTAGGTGGCGGCGGGCCCCTGATGGCTGGAGGCGGCGGCTACTCGTTTTGGTGGAGGGGCTAGGGCTTTCGCGGCTCGGTTGGGGGAGTAGAAGGAGGAGAGAGGAAGGAAGATCGGAGGTGACGGGGCTGTGGAGGACGGCGACGCCGTTGAGGGGGGGGCGCGAGGTCCATGATCGTTTTTTCTTTTCTTTTTAACTTCTGAATTCTGACGGGGAAGGAGGAAGGGCTTGGGAGGTTTTAATGAAAATTTATATATTATTTTTATTTAATTTATTTTATAAAGCAACTTTTTATTTCAAATTCAAAATCGAACCCACTGACTGTCGTCCCTAGCTAGTTACCCCAATTCCGAACACAATGGGATATGTACCATAAGCTGATTCGACTGTTTCGATCAGTTTACATCAACATCAACATATAACTCCATATATTGAATTTGAACGCGCATTTCAATTTACCGGGGCCACATACGAACTCTAAAAATTCCCGAAAAATATTTTCTAGCTTCGTATTGACGATACAGTCCTAACAAAACTAATTTCGTCAAATTCTGAGACCGTTTGAAAATTGGCCATTTTCCAGTCGATTAAAATCAACTAAAACTGGTCAAACGCGTTTTCCTTCGCCACACTCACATATTGATTCGAAAAATTATGAAATTTGAAACCTAGCAATAATTTGACATCGCGGATCCAACAAAAGTGGTTTCGTTGAAATCCGAGGTCGTTTGCAAAATTTCCATTTTTAAGGGCCTGAATTCCATAGCGACTATTCAGAATTTTCAACTGGACATATCTTTTGATTCCCGTTATGAAATTTCAATTTTTCGGGTTCGTTGGAAAGATATCTTCAAATAGATCCTATTATTTTTGATTTCACTAAAATATGGTTTATTTTGAATCCGGTACATTCATTTGAAGTTTGAAATCGAATTATCGAACTACCGCGCCATTTTTGATTCCTTTTATAATTTAAAATAAATATTTATATTCTATCGACGATCTATATATTATATACGTTCGAATTCTATTCAAAACAAATTTCTCGCCGTTATTATTTAAAATAATTCATTTTAAATAATCAAAATTCGCTAAAATTGCCAAAATAAAAAATTTAAACTGGCCCAGATTTCCGGGTTATTACAGCTATAGAAGCTAAATAGGAGAACAGTTCATAGACCATTCAAAGGAAAACTACAATTCAATGAACAATGTATAGGTACAACAAAATCGAATCTGAATAACGTCATTGCAATATTTTAATGCAATGCAAATCTATTTCAGCTAATGCAAGTTTCAAGTCTATACAAATCTTTTTAATATATATATATATATATATATATATATATATATATATTCTGCCATACACCAGAACAATGGTCCATAACATTTAATTCAAATCTTGCACACAGAAAATCCGAACAGTAAAATATAGAGGACATGCGAATAGACAATACAAGTAGCTGTACCTAATCTAAATATGAACAGTTTGATCCATCACAAATCCTGATACTACCTGTTGAAACATCACGCAACAATAATGTCTCCATCACCCACAATTCGATCAAAACACAGCTGGAAATGAATGGGAAACAACACCTAGGGTTCAGGCAACTAAGTCTAGCTAGGATGTAACAATTCGTAAATCACTGAATCCTTTCTAGTATAAATACAGGGTGGGTGCTAAACGAAATCAACAAAGCAAAAAGGAAATCCGAATTCAAATCCACCAAGAAAATCAAAACAGAAAAGTCCAAAACAGAAATTTAAAACTGGAAAAAATTACTTTGCTTTTTGGGATGGGAGACTCAGTCTCGTTCTTAACAAACGGCGGAGGGACGGAAGCTAGAAAGTGAAGGGGTTCGGTAGGGTGGGTTTCGACCTCGCTGAAGATCAGAATGGAAAAACAAACGATGGAAGAGAGGCAGGTTTTCGGTCATGGATGGAAGAGGGTTTCAGTTCTTTTTTTCTTCTAATTTTGGGGTGGCGGCCGAATGAAATGAAGAGATGAAGGGATCCGACGGTTTTAGGGTAAAAGAGGGTTTGGGCTCATTTGGGTTGGGCTGGACGGAGAAAGTAAGTAAGGCCATTTTTATTTATTTATTTAAGGTTTAATTAGTTTAAATGGTTTATAAAACTTTAAATATTAATTTCAAACACTCACGATTTCAGAATTCGATGAAATGAAAAACGTCAGGACTGTGAAGACGAGTACTACGCGATGGATAGGGACTGAGCAGGGCAGACAACAGATGGATTTCTCGGTTAAATTAAACACCGTCTAATTCAACTGAAACAAGATGATTTATCGATGAAATCAAATCAAAGTGAGTTAAACTCACTCAGTTATTCCCGCTTATATTTTATAAGTTGGGTTTTTATTTTTGTGTGTTATGGTTGCTAGTGTTTTGACTAGTTGATGATATATATTTGTATATCGTTTGAACTAATGAAATTAAACGTCGTTTAATTTCAGTGAAACCCAAATCGTTATTTTAACGATTGGTCCCAATTAAGGTAACTTACCTTATCGGTCACGTTTATAAAATAAACGTGTTTTAATAAATGAATTGTTTGACTGGTTGTTGTGGTTGACATTGAATTGTCGTTATAGACTGTTATAAGACCATTATTGAATTGTTTTGATTTTATGGTTGAATGTTGACCTGATGATTCATCATATGTTTGTTTTAAACCTATGGATATTATTGGTTGAGTGATTGGCAGTACATGGCCTATGAATTAACCGTTTTATAAATATCGATCTACCGTTAGGTAAATCGACGAGATAAAGTTATAGAATTTATTTTATAATTGAAAATAGATTTTTAAATCTATTATTTTGAATTAAGGTTTGTAAAAAGGAAAAATAATTATTATTTATTAATCGAGCTTATAATCGATACTTATCAGAAATATAAGCGAATATGTAGAAATTAACTTAATGATATAGATTTGAATGATTGTTTTTGAGAGATAATTAAAAAGGGGTTATTTAAGTTAATTATATTCTTAATTAATTTAAATAAAGAATTATTTGAAAATGTATAATGAGGTAGTTATGTCTTGGATTGACAAAAATCCGAGTAACGAAATATATCGTTTAAAGAAGTAAAGGAAAGGTAATATCTAGTAAATGATTTCTTAATCCATGAATTAAGAAGTGATAGTTATACTCGAGAAAGAGATTTTCAGAACAAGAAGTTTTATAAAACAGTTAGATGAGATGCGGTAGATCGGCTTTTTACAACTGATGTTATCTGAAGGTAAGACCATTGTTGATCAAGGTCTGATAGGTAAATAAATACCCCAACTTGAACGATTTCGGGATTATCTGAGGATGATATTAGTTTGTAATAGGAAGGAGGGTAAAAATGATTTATTATTTCCATATGAGAAATAAAAACGAAATGCCAATAAAAAGGGGTCGAGTATATATAATGAGATTTTTCCCAAGTAATGGGAATGGGAGGATTCGGCATTTATATATAAGTGTCCAAATAAAGGAAATAAAAAGGAAATGGTAGGAAGTTAAAAGGGGTACTTTTCAAGATGAAAGGAAATTGGAAAGTTAAGTTTTGAAAATGAAATCGTTAACAGAAATGAGAGTGGAATAGTTTGAAATAATAACATTACGTCAAATATGTTATATTTGAAATATTGAAATGTTAAAGAGTTTAAGATTAATTATCGTTAACCGTTTTATTTAAAGAGGCCATGTGGTGTTGGTACTGAACTGGTAAACTCATGTTATTCACACAATTATTTTTTTGATAGTTAAATCACCGACTATCAAAGTTGACCCATACGATTGTTGGTACGGAAAGACCGGGATCGAATTGATATTCGAAAACCATTCCGACCAGCGAATACGTGAAAGAAGATTACTGAAGATGGAAAAATTGAAGACCGTTGACCTTCATGAGTGGAAGAACTACTAATTTGGATTTCTCTGGTTTAGCGGCCGGAGATTTTTCAACAGTGATTATGTAGTGATTGGAATCTATGGAATGCAAGGATTTCTTGCTACTGATCTGTAGTGTGATTCCTGGGATGCAGTAGGAGGGTGCCTTCGGTTCATCCTGTTCCTGGATGACTTGTATGGACGAGTGTCTGACAGAGTATTTCCAAAAGGTATTACGTACGTTGATTTCTTCAAACGTACTATAGTTGGTGGCGGAGGACGACGGTTCTCTTAGCTTAATCACTAGGTATTTTTGTGGATGTCAATTACTGATATCTAGCGGATCTGAAGGTGTGGCATTCAAAGTGAATGGTGGCCAAATGTTTCAAGATGAGTCAAACCTCAAGCCTTATCAACCGGGGGCAGGCAGCATGGCTATGTGGGTCGCTCCCGTTAGGGTGTAAAATCACCTATCTAGAGAAATTCCTTTTGTTTCTTACTCTATCGATTCTGCCCATTCGGGAAACGGTGGTTTGAGTCCAACCGTTTGGTGATATACATTCGATACACTCAAGGGAAATGAGTGGTCGGTCATGTGTGGGCCGGGTTGCAAGACGTTCTTGTTGAACCCAGGTGTATTCGCCTCTAGAGATACATCATCGGAAGGTGGTCCCATACCTTGTCATAGTTGGGAATCCAATCTCCAATAAGCGCCCGCGGTTTTGATTGTATACTATATATGTGGAGCGTGAGATGCAAGCGTTCCACCAGATTGTTATTCACTTGTATTTAGACATTATTATAATATCGGAAAAGATATTGGTTTCAAAACTGTTTTGGGTTATCGTAAGTTAAAAACCGTCCGTGTTTATGTGTGGATTTTGTCTTAGGATTATCCTTTTCTTTTGAAAAGATTTCGAACTTTAAAGTCATGATTGGATGATTTACCCTTAATACTGTGCGAGTTTATCTCACTCTGGTTCACCTGACTGACCCGGTATTTTGTAAATGCTCGGGTTAGCCCAGGTTTGCAGGTTCAGGTTATTAATCACCATGAAAGGCGTGCTGGAGAAGTCCAGACATATTTAGTGTTATTCTGCTGTGTTGTATAAGGAAGATTATTATAACTGTCCAGGTGCGTTGATGTACTCTGATGATTGTAAGTTTTGTATAAAGCTCTCAATAAAGATTTATTTCTATATTATATTTTGTCCGCTACGATGTGAGACTCTGTGTTGTGTTCTTCTTCTTATATTTCTTTCTTTCTTATCTTACCCTCTAATTTCTTTCATTAACAATCCGGTGTTCTCGGTGTTTGAAAGGTCGGCATGAGATACAGTAAAGGTATTTATGTCGATTTTCGGGGCCGAAAACCCTGGGTCGTTACAGTTGGTATCAGAGCTATTGGTTTAGTAATAACCTTGGTTCTGTTGTGTAACTCGATAGAGATTGGGTTAGTAATACCCTAGATCGAGATTGAGTGTGTGTATATATATATGAGAGCGTATTTGTAAATTTTATATACAAATGTTTTGTATTGTGTTGTTGATCGGTTTAAGTGTTGAAAAGCATTGAACTGGTAATGGACACAATATTGTTTTGTAGAGGGGGCAAATGAAATTATTTTACCCGAAATTTATTTTTGTATAGAAAAGAAATAATTTTCTCAAATTATTTAGATATGGTGTGTTAGTTGATTTTGAATAAATTCAAATTGGATTAAGGATTTGAATTAGAACTTAACTAGGTTAAGTGAAATTGAATTAGTCATAAATAATCATATTGGAATTAAATTAAGAAATAATGTTGTAATTAAATAAATTTGAATTAAATTGGAAATTCGATGAATAATAATAATTAAATAGAAATCAATTGATATTCAAATATGTTGAATTGAATTAAATAGTAATATTGAATGTGGATTCAGTTGATTTGATTGAGTTTGTTGTGCCTTGGTTGTTGATTGATTATTGACTGTTTGTTAGATTGGTTGAATATATTTAATTCATGGGTTAAATAAGAGTTAAATAAACTGAAACCCAGAGAAAAATGAAGTGTTATTTAAATGTCTCATATATCTGTTACTTATATGACGAATTGAGTTGAGTACAGGTATCAAAAGGCTAGAGGATTAAGTTGGTTGCGAAAGCCGCACGTAAATTGAGTAGTAGACTCAATAACGCTTGAAAAGGTACGCCTATGCGAAAATATAAATTCTGGGGTTTTATTTTTGTTTTTCTGACCGTGTGGGTCGATATTATTTGTTCCTGCAATATCGCAGAAATCCCTCCGTGCGGGGGAGGCTCTGCTAAATTTTTCCCAGATTTTAAAATGTTAGAATATTTTCGATATTTTTGAAAATTGTGTTTTATCATAATAAATTGGTTTTGTTTTGAAATAAAATATATTTTAAAGTTAATTGGATTTACAACCTTTTTCTTACCTTAGCAATTTCGAGGACGAAATTATTTTAAGGGGGGAAGAATGTAATGTTCCGTATTTCCTGACCATTTATTTGGAATATTTTATTTATTTAAAATACTGATTTGAATTTAAATAATGGGATTTGTCCATTTTAAATTGAATATTTAAATTATATTAATAATATAATAATATTTTATTTTTGGGATATTGGGAAAATGTTGAATTTGCTGTATAATGTGAACGAGCGATTTAAAGTGGTTTAAATATGGTTTATATTGAATTTTATAAATATATTCGTTATTAAAACGAGTCGGAACGTTTAATTTATAATTATATTAAAAACGAACTAGAAACGGCGCGGTAGTTCGTAAATTTCATTCTGAACTTCAATTGAGTATACAAAATTCGTTTTAAGTCGAAATTCTGTGAAACCAGAAATGTTGGAATCGATTTGATTATATTTTTCGTATGAAAGAGAAAAATCGAGATTTCGTGTTATAATTTGTTAGTTATGTCCAGTTAAAATTTTGAAATAGTCGCTATGGATTTCGTTAATAAAACGATAACGTTTATTTAATAAATTAAATAAGGATTTTATATTTTTTCTTAATATTGTTTAACCAAAATTTTGAATTGTGGGTTTGAAGTCCATCTCAGCCTTATTTGTAGTTATACGTTATTTCGTTTTAATATATTCGATGATATTGATTAATTTTTATTTATCTGTTTTGGGGATTTTATTTACACAGCGCCGATATTTTATAAGATTTAGAAGTAATTCAACCTAAAGTCGTATAAAATAAAACCTATTCGGCATATCAAATGAAACCCGGATTTTTCATATTTTCATTATATTTGTCCAATAGCAAAAGTTGCTACATGAATATAATAATAAAATAAAATAATAGACAGAGGTATACATGTAGTTGTTATTCTTTTTCTTTAATCACCTTTACAGTGAGCCGATACCAAACAGTCCTAGTGACAATTTCTATCCTACTCTACATGTAGGCAGTTGCTCCATCCCTTCTATTTTAAGAAATCAATGTCTGGCCTGCCCAAATACTATCTTATAAACATAAAACTTATATACAAACCCTTTCTGGCAATGCATATACAACATATAAAATCTCGAAATGGATACACAATTATTTGAAACAGAAATTTTGAATAAACTATGTATGGTACTTTAAATCTCCTCATAACATCATGCCTTCATCACCGTGAAATCAACTTGAAAAGAAAGTAGAGGAAAACAACTATGAGTTGCTAATAGGTATAAATATATTTCAGGTAGTAAAGAAGCAAAAAGTGAGACAACGAATCAACTATGTAATAACAGGTATGAAACAGTGATTCAACAACTCAAGAATGATAGGGTACACAGATATAGAAGCTAAATAGGAGAACAGTACATAGACCATTCAAAGGAAAACTACAATTCAATGAACAATGTATGGGTACAACAAAATCGAATCTGAATAACGTCATTGCAATATTTTAATGCAATGCAAATCTATTTCAGCTAATGCAAGTTTCAAATCTATACAAATCTTTTTAAAAATATATATATATATATTCTGCCATACACCAGAACAATGATCCACAACATTTAATTCAAATCTTGCACACAGAAAATCCGAACAGTAAAATATAGAGGACATGCGAATAGACAATACAGGTAGTTGTACCTAATCTAAATATGAACAGTTTGATCCATCACAAATCCTGATACTACCTGTTGAAACATCACGCAACAATAATGTCTCCATCATCCACAATTCAATTAAAACAAGCTGGAAATGAATGGGAAACAACACCTAGGGTTCAGGCAACTAAGTCTAGCTAAGATGTAACAATTCGTAAATCACTGAATCCTTTCTAGTATAAATACAGGGTGGGTGCTAAACGAAATCAACACAGCAAAAAGGAAAACCGAATTCAAATCCACCAAGAAAATCAAAACAGAAAAGGCCAGAACAGAAATTTAAAACTGGAAAAAATTACTTATCATTTTGGGATGGGAGACTCGGTCTCGTTCTTCACGAACGGCGGAGGGACGGAAGCTAGAAAATGAATGGGTTCGGTAGGGTGGGTTTCGACCTCGCCGAAGATCAAAACGGAAAAACAAACGATGGAAGAGAGGCAGGTTTTCGGTCATGGATGGAAGAGGGTTTCGGTTTTTTTTTCTAATTTTGGGGTGGCGGCCGAATGAAATGAAGAGATGAAGGGATCCGACGGTTTTAGGGTAAAAGAGGGTGCGGGTTTGGGCTCATTCGGGTTGGGTTGGACGGAGAAAGTAACTAAGGCCATTTTTATTTACTTATTTATTTAAGGTTTAATTAGCTTAAATGTTTTATAAAACTTTAAATATTAATTTCAAACACTCACGATTTCAGAATTCGACGAAACAAAAAACATTAGGATCGTGACGACGAGTACTACTCGATGGATAGGGACTGAGCAGGGCAGAAAACAGTTGGATTTCTCGGTTAAATTAAACGCCGTCTAATTCAATTGAAACAAGCTGATTTATCGACGAAATCAAATCAAAGTGAGTTAAACTCACTTAACTATTCCCGCTTATATTTTATAAGTTGGGTTTTTATTTTTTTGTGTTATGGTTGCTAGTGTTTTGACTGGTTGATGATATATATTCATATATCGTTTGAACTGATGAGATTAAACGTCGTTTAATTTCAGTGAAATCCAAATCGTTATTTTAACGATTGGTCCCAATTAAGGTAACTTACCTTATTGGTCATGGTTATAAAATAAACGTGTTTTGATAAATGAATTGTTTGACTGGTTGTTGTGGTTGACATTGAATTGTCGTTATAGATTGTTATAAGACCATTATTGAATTGTTTTGATTTGATGGTTGAATATTGACCTGATGATTCATCATATGTTTGTTTTAAACTAATGGGTATTATTGGTTGAGTGATTGGCAGTACATGGCCTATGAATTAACCGTTTTATAAATATCGATCTACCGTTAGGTAAATCGACGAGATAAAGTTATAGAATTTATTTTATAATTGAAAATAGATTTTTGAATCTATTATTTTGAATTAAGGTTTATAAAAAGGAAAAATATTTATTATTTATTAATCGAGCTTATAATCGATACTTATCATAAATATAAGCGAATATGTAGAAATTAACTAAATGATATATATTTGAATGATCGTTTTTGAGAGATAATTAAAGAGGGGTTATTTAAGTTAATTATATTCTTAATTAATTTAAATAAAAAATTATTTGAAAATGGATAATGAGGTAGTTATGCCTTGGATTGACAAAAATCCGAGTAACGAAATATATCATTTAAAGAAGTAAAGGAAAGGTAATATCTAGTAAATAATTTCTTAATCCATGAATTAAGAAGTGATAGTTATACTCGAGAAAGAGATTTTCAAAACAAGAAGTTTAATAAAACAGTTAGATGAGATGCGGTAGATCGGCTTTTTACAACTGATGTTATCTGAAGGTAAGACCGTTGTTGATCAAGGTCTGAGAGGTAAATAAATACCCCAACTTGAACGACTTCGGGATTATTTGAGGATGATATTAGTTTGTAATAGGAAGGAGGGTAAAAATGATTTATTATTTCCATATGAGAAATAATAACGAAATGCCAATAAAAGGGGTCGAGTATATTTAATGAGATTTTTCCCGAGTAATGGGAATGGGAGGATTCGACATTTATATATAAGTGTCTAAAGTAAAGGAAATAAAAAAAATGGTGGGAAGTTAAAAGGGGTACTTTTCGAGATGAAAGGAAATTGGAAAGTTAAGTTTTGAAAATGAAATCGTTAATAGAAATGAGAGTGGAATAGTTTGAAATAATAACATTATGTCAAATATGTTATATTTGAAATATTTGAATGTTAAAGAGTTTAAGATTAATTGTCGTTAACCGTTTTATTTAAAGAGGCCATGTGGTGTTGGTACTGAACTGGTAAAATCATGTTATTCGCACAATTATTTATTTGATAGTTAAATCACCGACTATCAAAGTTGACCCATACGATCGTTGGTACGGAAAGACCGGGATCGAATTTATATTCGAAAACCATTCCGACCAGCGAATACGTGAAAGAAGATTACTGAAGATGGAGAAATTGAAGACCGTTGACCTTCATGAGTGGAAGAACTACTGATTTGGATTTCTCTGGTTTAGCAGCCGGAGATATTTCAACAATGATTCTGTCATGATTGGAATCTACGAATTGCAAGGACTTCTCGCTACTAATATGTAGGGTAATTCCTAGGATGCAGTAGGAGGGTGCCTTCGGTTCATCCTGTTCCTGGATGACTTGTATGGACGAGTGTGTGACAGAGTATTTCCAAAAGGGATTACGTACGTTGATTTCTTCAAACGTACTATAGTTGATGGCAGAGGACGACGGTTCTCTTAGCTTAACCACTAGTTATTTTTGTGGACATCAATTAGTGATATCTGGCGGATCTGACGATGTGGCATTCAAAGTGAATGGTGGCCAGATGTTTCAAGACGAGTCAAACCTCAAGCCCCAACAACCGGGAGTTGACAAAAATCGGGGAGGCATCATGGCTATGTGGGTCGCTCCCATTAGGGTGTATAATCACCTATCTAGAGAAATTCCGTTTGTTTCTTACTCTATCGATTCTTCCCATTCGGGAAACGGTGGTTTGAGTCCAATCGTTTGGTGATATACATTCGATACACTCAAGGGAAATGAGTGGTCGGTCATGTATGGGTCGGGTTGCAAGACGTTCTTGTTGAACCCAGGTGTATTCGCCTCTAGAGATACATCATCGGAAGGTGGTCCCATACCTTGTCATAGTTGGGAATCCAATCTCCAATAAGCGCCCGCGGTTTTGATTGTCTACTATATATGTGGAGCGTGAGATGCAAGCGTTCCACTGGATTGTTATTTACTTGTATTTAGACATTATTATAATATCAGAAAAGATATTGGTTTCAAAACTGTTTTGGGTTATCGTAAGGTAAAACCCGTCCGTGTTTATGTGTGGATTTGGTATAACGATTACCCTTTTCTTTTGAAAAGATTTCGAACTTTAAAATCATGATCGGATGATTTACCCTTAATACCGTGCGAGTTTATCTCACTCTGGTTCACCAGATTGACCCGCTATTTTGTAAATGCTCTGGTTAGCCCGGGTTTGCAGGTTCAGGTTATTGAACACCACGAAAGGTGTGCTGGAGAAGTCCAGACATATTTAGTGTTATTCCACTATGTTGTATAAGGGCAGATTATTATAACTGTCCAGGTGCGTTGATGTACTCTGATGATTGAAAGTTTTGTTTAAAGCTCTCAATAAAGATTTATTTCTATATTATATTTTGTCCGCTGCGATGTGAGACTATGTGTTGTGTTCTTCTTCTTCTATTCTTATATTTCTTTCTTTCTTATCTCACCCTATAATTTCTTTCATTAACAATCCGGTGTTCTCGGTGTTTGAAAGGTCGGCATGAGATACAATAAAGGTATTTATGTCGATTTTCGGGGCCGAAAACCCTGGGTCGTTACACTTGTCGTATCTGCTTATCTTACAGTCATCTCTTACATCCAGTTTATGTTCTTATTATGTTGCTTTACTAATTATATTGTTGAAGTCACTGGACTCACCAGACTTTATGTCTGACCCTTTTTGTTTCGCCTCTTTCCTTTCCCCCCCAGGGTTCTCAGGGTGGGCACATCGAAGCTTGATTCGGACTTTCCTGCTTGAAGTGCTGAAAGCAATGCTTAGCTTTGTTTCTCTTTCATGTTCCATTTTGGATTGGGGATTATGGTTTTAAAAGTTATGTACTCTAATGGCTTTTGTACAAGACTGATATTATGTACTTGGTTTTGATGCAATGGGTTCGAAGATGTTACCATACTTATTTATGTTTCCGCTGCAGTAAAGTTATAAAATTTTCAAGTACTATTTTATGTATCTATCTTGTAATATTCTGTTCTATTTACTTATAATGCTCCACAAAACTTAAGGCATTCCCTTTGTGAGTGGCATTAACGGACGTGAGGTGTTACATGTGGTATAAGAGTTGAAGATTACCAGATCAGATAAAAGATTTTGAAAGATGGTTTCAAAACAGTTTTAAAAGAAGTATTTTCAAAAGAAAAATTTATTATGAAAGAGATATTCCCCAAAGCCATATGCACTATCTTTTGCTTTTTCTGTTTGATTCCTTATTTTCTTCTTTTCTGAGTCTCCGGGGCTCCTGGCTTTCTGGGAGGCAACCTCATCGTGGCATGGTTCCATAGACATGATGAGACTACGACGCCTGTCGAAAGGCAAAGAAGTGCCTAACTTCCATCTATAGCTGCAGTGGTTTCACTTGCGTCTAATTTTCTTTCCAGCTTTGTAGGGTTTTCCGTGCGATGGAAGCAGTTTTAGAGAGACTTGTTAATATGTTTCACAAGGATGAGAATGTGAATTAGAATGAGGGGGGTTTGGGCTAAGGAGCACATCCCAATGATGAGAAACTCATGGATATAGCCTTGATGCACAAATAAGATAAAGGAGAAAAGAAGGAGGTCAAGGTTGAAGGATCACAGAATAAGGAAGTGGAACCTAAGAAGGGTGGAAAGAACTATAGACCCCGAGAAAAGAGGAAGCGTCATTACCAAGGTATGGTGGGTCAAACATAGCCAAAGCTCATAGGAAGAAGAAGAATGGTTGTTATCATTGTGGAGAGACAGGACATCTTATCAGGGATTGTCCAAAAAGGCAAGGGCAAGGGAAAGGACAAAGTACAGGATCTTCTGGAAGACAGATGCGTGCTCTCACGGCTGGAATACCTGATAGAGGTAGAAAAATTTCTGTTAAAAGTTTGATTTTCCTTTTCGATCATCCTCTACGTACTTTGTTTGATTCTGGCGCTTCACATTCGTTTATATCTGCTTCTGTTGTTAAGTCTCTACACCAAGATACTAGTTTAGTTATGGATCCCGTTGTAGTCTCAAATCCTATTGGTGGCTCAGCTCATTTATCTATGATTTGTTGAGATTTGAGAGTGTCTATCTTGGGTGTTGGGTTTGAATACAACACCTACGTACTTGGTTTCATGGGCTATGGTCTGATTCTAGGGATGGATTGGCTAGCCAGGTATGGTGCCATCCTAGACTGTGAAAGGAGGGTAGTTAGATTGTTGACTCATTGTGGAAGGACCCTTGATATCTCTTATGGCCCTAGGAGTTCAGTGACGCTTAGCTACCTAGAATCATTTGACGCATCCATCGATGATTTGCAATTTGTTCGAGTAGTCCATGAGTATGATGACGTCTTTGATGAGGTTTGGGGTTTACCGCCGAGGCGTGAGATAGACTTCCGTATATACTTAGTAGATAATGCAAAGTCAGTTGCATTTCCAGTATGCCACATGGCTCCGAGAGAGAGGAAGGAACTCAGTAAACAAGTAGGGGAGCTGCTTGAGAAAGGGTTCGTGAGAAGAACTATCTCGAAGTGGAGTGCTCCAGTTCTTTTTGCCACGAAGGCTGATGGTTCGCTTAGATTGTGCGTGGACTATAGGGAGCTGAATAAGCTCACGAAGAAGAACAGACACCCATTACCGAGGATAAATGAATTGTTCGATTAGTTGGTTGGTGCTTCGGTTTTCTCACGGTTGGATTTATCTATAGGATTTCATCAGCTAAGGGTGGCTGAGGACTGCATAGATAAGATTGCATTTAGAACTCCAGATAGTTTCTTTGAGTGGCTTGTCATGCCTTTTGGTTCGACGAATGCACCCACCTATTTTGTAGAGTAGGGTGTTTAGTGAGTTTCTAAACAAGTTCGTGGTAGTCTTTGTGGATGATATCTTGATATTCTCTAGAAGCGAGGAAGGGAATACCTTACATCTTAAGGTAGTCTTAGAGACACTTCGACTACATCAACTTAAGGAAAAGTTTTCCAAGTGTCATTTTGGAAAGGGAGTAAGGTTCTTAGGACACGGGGTCTCTAAAGAAGGGATATCAGTAGAATCCCGCGAAGGTAGTGGCAATCCAGGATTGGAGGATTCTAAAGAATACAATGGAAGCTTTCTTAGTTGGGCGGACTAGTATAGGAAGTTCATTAAGGACTTTGCTAAGATATCAGCCCCACTTACATGGTTGACGAAAAAGAATTTGACCTTTTCTTGGAATGTTGACTGTGATGATGCTTTTCAACGATTGAAGAGGGCATTGATGACAGCTCCAATTTTAGTTTTGCCAGATGGGAGTAAACCGTTCATAGTGTATACCGATGCTTGCAGGACAGGGCTTGGAGCAGTTTTCAGTGCAAGAGGAAAGGGTGATATGCAAGAGGCGATAGGAAAGCAATTGTTTGAGCACTACTTATTACCCTCAAACGGACGGACAAACAGAAAGAGTGAATCAGATTCTAGAAGATCTTTTGAGGTATGCATCTTGGACTTTGGAGGGATATGGGAGGAACATCTTCCATTAGTAGAGTTCGCCTACAACAACCGTTATCAGACTAGTATTGGCATGGCACCTTTTGAAGCTCTATATGGACGACCTTGCCGATCACCGACTTGTTGGGGGAATCTACAGATAAGATTTTGCTTGGACCCGAAATGTTAGGGAACCTCAGAGAAGATAGGCTTGATTCGAAGATGCATGAAGACGGCACAAGACTGGCAAAAGTCATATGCTGATAAGAGACGAATCGATCTTGAGTTCGATGTTAGAGACATGTTTTTATTAAAGTGTCACCATTGAGGAATGTAGTTCGTTTTGGATCTGTAGGGAATTGGCACCAAGGTTCGTAGGGACATTCTCCATTACAGAAATAATTGGACAAATGGCCTATAGAGTGAAGTTGCCTGAGAAGCTTAGTGGTGTTCATAACGTATTTCATGTGTCGCATTTGAAGAAGTGTTTACACGATACCGCGGAAGTAGTAGAGCCGAGCATTGCTTAGAGAAGCAGAAGTAGAGAGAGATACCATGGTTAGACAAGTTCCTACATGCATCCTTGGATCGGAGGTCAAGAAATTACGCAACTGAGAGGTAAAGTTGGTTAAAGTCCAGTGGGGAGATGATCAAGGAGACGCGACTTGGGAGACTGAAGACAAGATACGCACGTCGTACCCTTTCCTTTTTAGGGTATGTTCTTGACTTCTCCTTTTTCTACCATTTCGTTTGTACTTGTTCTATCGTTTAGTATATCCTCTCGATTATATCTTCGACCTTTAGGTAGAAAATCCAATGGTTATGAACATGTGTTTGAGGCAAGTTATGTTTGGTGGATGCAAATGGATGTAAGTGTTTGCTGGTGGTTGCTCATGGATACATTTACACACACATTAGGCACTAGATCGGCTAAATCACTTCCATATTGCATATGAATGAGTGTGCATATTTAAGTTAATGGATGTATATTGAACGTGTTATCATATGGATGCTGCATTTGAATGAATGGTTGTGCACTCATATAGAAATGATATGTATCATTAGGATTCTTTTGCATACATAATGGACGCATGAGACTATCATGTTTTGCATTAAAGAGGCCAACTGAATCAGTAGACGGCCTAATCTTTGCATTAGATAAGAGACATATGCACAAACTTTTGCATATGTTCATATAACATTAGAAATATTTTAAGGACAATGGTTGCTTGTGGATGATGGATGAGTAGATGGACGAAGGATGGTAGGATACATTTTTCTTAACTTGAAGATTTCGGGGACGAAATCCTTTAAGGAGGGGAGAATGTAACACCCTGTAATTTTAAAACATGAAATAAGAGATAATTAAAGAGTACTTAATTTTTATAAGAAGAATTTAGGGAAATGGGCTGCGCCATTTCGTTCGTCTCGGAATTCTGCTTGGAATAGAGTCCGAGTTTGCATAAATCGGATATCGTATGAAGAAGTTATGAATCTTAGAAGATTTCAATTTAAAGTAGAATTTATTTAAATAATAATTAAATAACAAAAACTAATCAAAAATCAAAATTTATACAAAGCGGGCTGAGTGGGAAATTTCCCGCTCGTGGGTGTCGGCCCCCAGGGGGTGTCGACCCTCCACATGGGGAGTCGACAGGGCTGTCGACCCCCCTATAGGGTGTCAACTCCATCGGCCTAGATCTGGCCTGACGTGTTCTGTGGTGGATCTGATGACGTGTTTTTCTTGTCTGGGTGGTTCAGACGGATCCTAATCTAATCTAAGGGTCCTAATTCACCTAGAGCATCTATAAATAAACACCTAATCCTAACCCTAATCTCATTGTTATCATCCATGGTGCCTCCATGCTGCTCTAATCTAAACTAGCCTTTCTTCTCCACCAATACAAATCAAAATAGGAGTATTCCAATTAGAAGATCAGATCTACAAATCAAAGTAGAGATTATTCAAGATCAGAATTGCTACAACAACACCTAATTCTCTTTTCTAAGAATCCTATCGCTGTGAGTCTATGTTACTTTCATATATAATTAAATTAAAAAGTAATTGTGATAGGATTGTAAATTGCATCTGATGTATATGCCTGTAAATAAGATGAATCATATCAAGTTTTGTAATTTGTTATCCTTTAGATTCATACCCAATTGCTATTATCATATGCCTATCTGACCTACCTTGTCGTTATTCATTTCATATGCCCATTTATATGTTTATGCCAGTTTTGATGTTTTGATTCTCTTTCCTTCTTCTTTTCCTTTTCTTTATGAGATTAGGCTAACTTCGAGCCTAACATATTGCATTGAGATTTACGTAAGAATAACGTTGGAACGATCGGGAAAAGTTTGGGAAATATGCAATAAAATGAAATTTGGCGTAAATTGTTGATGAATATGGAAAATAGGGTCAGGCATAATTGAGTATAACTTGTATACATGAGATTAGGCATAATTTGGATTGGAATTTATGGGTAACTAGGAAATCACCATAATCCAAGATTTGAAATTGAATTATGGAAGGGATAATGAACGCAAATTGATTTGGGCATAATTTGGATTAAAATTATAAACATATTTTAGATTTGAAATTATGGGTGATTGGAATATATTATAATCCAAGATTTGAAATTGGGAGTTGAATCCAGATTGTGAAAATGAAATCCTAAGACATGAGGTTAGATTCGGATTACGGTAGAAGTCTGCCCGGAACCGCCCGACATATCCAGCAACCGCAATTTGGTACTCTAATGTGAAAGGTCAAGGGCAGAAATTAGATGTGTAATAATGCTGTAACACCCCGTATTTCCTATGAATATTAAAGTAACAAATTAAAGAATACTTAATTTTAAAAGCGAGAAATAAGGGAAATGGCTTAAGCCATTGTGTTCGTCTCGGAATTCTGCTTGAGATAGAGTCCGAGTTTGCGTGAATCAGACTTAGTATGAAGAAGTTATGGAGTTCAGAAGATTTCATGTTTAAATAGAAAATATAAATAATAATTAAACATCTCAAACCAAGTTCAAAATTCGAAATTCAAGAAGAATAGGCTGAGCGGGGAAAATTCCCGCTCAGGGTGTCGACCCCCCAGAGGGAGTCGACATAGGTGTCGACCCCCTATAGGGGTGTCGACATAGGTGTCGACCCCCCATAGGGGAGTCGACCCCTTGGCCCAGATTTGGCCGATGACGTGTTTTGCCACATGTCACTCTCTAATTCATTGTGTGACATTGTATTCTGCTCTGGACGATTCTGATGACTTCTAGACTGATATGAAGGCTCTAAATCTCCCTATACACTTATAAAAAGAGCCGTAAACCTGTTGTTTTCTCCACACGAATTCATAAGCGTTTATATGCTGCTAAAACCTGAAGTGACCTAGCTTCCATCTTGATCAACCAAATTAGAGTTTTCAAGTTAACAATCAAAGTCTACATCAAAGGAATAGCTAATCAAATTCAGAAATCAGATCCCAGAATTCAAGACCGTTTTGTAATTTGTAAGTTCATGTTACTTTCAGAAGTAAAATTTAAATTGTGATTCTGACATTGTAATAGATCTGAATCCGAGATTATGCCTATTTCTATCTATCTTTCTATATCCATTGGATCTATCTCATTGATATTATTATGTCCATTCTTTGTCTCTTCTTTCCTCCTTCCCTTTTTGTTTTTATAGCCAGGCTACTGCGAGCCTGAGCCAAATCTCATAAGAGATGAACGTACACTGGAAAAAATTGGGCATAATATATGATTTGGACTTGACCAGCACTAAAATTAGGCATAATATATGATTTGGACATGAACAACGCTAAAATTTGGAGAAGTATTAAATTATGTATAATTAGGCATAACGGATTTGTAACTGATTTGAGGACATAACACATGTTGTATTTAAAACCTAAAGTGTATCGAACATATGACTTGAGATTTGAGGCATAAAGTATACTGGACATATGACTTGGGATTTGGGGCGTAAATTGAACTGTAAACATGCAATGCATAGTACATGTCGTGGTTTTGGACCTAAAATTAGGGCATATTATATAAAATAGTTTATGACTTGGAAGAAGGAGATTATGCATGAAAACCTATAGTAAGATAGGGATAACTATTAAATGTGAACATGCCTAAATTGGGATTTTGGGTAAATTGGCATGCACTGTAATTAAAGGCTATAATTTGGCACAGTTTATACTATGAATCATGATTGGGGGTTTTTGGAGAATATTTTGTACCGTGCAATATGACTAAACCTTAGGGCACGTGTTGTATTGTGAACTATGACCATGATTTTAGGCATGTAAGTTTATAGGCTTAATTTATGGTTAGGCGAGATATGTTAATGGAACTTTAAGTGAGGTTTAATTTGTTAAACTGGATAATATGCTGAAATCTGTTGAAAGTGAATTTGTGAGACATAACTTGAAATTAACTTTGTTGAGGTGTAACTTAAGAATTGGAACATGACTAGTTTTGTGAATTTGGAATAATTAGCATATAAAATCTAGACTTGGACATGTATGGTAAATATGCTAAAAGATAAACATGCCTAACCCGAGGTTAGATTGAGTTGCGGTGTAAAACTGCCCGGAACCACCCGACACATCCAACAACCGCAACAAAACCAATCTAATGTGAGAGGTTAGTGCATCATGCCCAAGAAAACCCCGAGGTTATATTGAGTTATGGTGTAAAACTGCCCGGAACTGCCCGACACATCCAGTAACCGCAACAACATAGATCTAATGTGAGAGGTTGATAAATCAATTAATGCTAATGAACAAGACATGATAAGAATGGTAGGGTTAAGTTAGCTAAGGCAACACTTGACCGTTATAACATGTTAATTGGACATGAAGATTGGGTTAAGTAAATTTAGAACACTTAACCGTTATAGCATGTTAATTAGACAAGAAGGAGGAGTTAAGTAAATTTAGAACACTTAACCGTTATAACATGTTAATTAGACAAGTAAGCAGGGTTAAGTTAACCAGTACAATATGATGAATGAGAAGGGTTAAGTTAATAAGAAACACTTAACCAATATGACATGATGAATGGGTAGGGTTAAGTTAAAACAAGAGAGCAACACTTTACCAATATAACAGGATGCGTGGAAGGGTTAAGTTAACACAAGAAGGCAACACTTAACCAATGTGACACGACAAGTGGGTGGGTTAAGTTGATTGATGACACTTAACCAATACAGCATGATGAACGAATGGGGTTAAGTTAATGGGAAATACTTAACCAATATAACATGATGAATGAACGGGGTTAAGTTAGTAGGAAGCACTTAACCAATCCAACAAGATGAGTGAGAAGGGTTAATAAGAAACACTTAACCAACATGACATGATGAGTGGGTGGGTTAAGTTAACACGAATGGACAACAATTAACCAATATGACATAATGTGTGGGAGGGTTAAGTACATATCGGGTTGGTGGGTAATATTAGTAAATATAGGCCCATAAACTTAACCATTAAGTAAACATGTTTGAATCAGTGGGTGGGTTAAGTACATAACGGGTTGGTGGGTAATATTAGTAAATATAGGCCCACAAACTTAACCACTAAGAAACCCTAGTAACGGAGATCCATTTCAGCAGTAACCCACATAGATGTATCAAGGTACCCTGAAACTAGGCAGGGTGGGGCACGATTACTGGGCTGATTATAAGCGGTCAAAATAGCGGCATGGGGTGCGTCAGTGTAGGTCTCTATGGTTTACAAGCATGCACGTAGAGTGGGAAAAACAGACACTGGGTACCAGTAGTTATACATTGTGCATCTTGAATCATGTCGGGTCGCTATCATAGGGTCTGATACACCTTATGGTGAGACCAACACAGGGTATCTACATGTAAGAGAGGGCCGACTGACACAGACACATGGAACATTAATACAAGTAGGGAGCCGATCGATAGGGTAGTAAGGGTACATCTAACATCTTCATGGCAATTAGGCTGATTGAGGTAAGATTCTCATATTAGATGTACACCTGAAGGCTACCACAATTGCAGGAATTGGGATCACATTGTCATATTATAATTTTACACAGTTTACTAGTTGGGACACTAGTTAGGTGGTGCAAAGATATAAAAATCAGAATAACAAGGTTGTAGCGAAGCAGAGAAAAAGTAGAAGCGCATTCAGTTTATCTTGCCTTATCATATCTATGCTAATCGTATGTTATCTTGTTATCCTTGTTATCACGGTATTGTCTTATATTCTGTTTATTCATGTCATGATGCTTTTGCCTATTTACATGATGAAAGTCACTGGACTTACCAAACTTATGTCTGACCTAATTTGTTTTCCCTATTTTATTCCGTTTCCCCTGGTTCACAGGGAGGAAATGTAACCGCTTAGCTCATTTTTTTCCAAGCTCGAAGATAGTCGATGTATTGCTTCGGACTCTCTCTTCCACTGCTATGGCTGGTTCATGCTTTATTAGGGAATATATACTTGGAAGTTTTTGAATCAAGACAGGAGTTCTACGTATTATTTTTAAGTATGATTAAGACAATTGCTGTAAAAGCTTGACTGAACCACATTGTTTAGAAAATGACTTTATTTTCCGCTGGTTTATTTGTCTGTCTTGTAATTTATCTGCATCTTTTACCTAAAACGCTCCAACGAAGTTAAGGCATTCTCTTGGTGAGTGACCTTAACGGAGGTGGGGTGTTTCACTTGGTATCAGAGATGAAGGTTACCGGATCAGATAAAAGATTTGAAAAATTATTTTCAAAACGGTTTTAAAAAGAAGCATTTTCTAAAGAAAAGTTTTGTTTTAAAGGCATATTCCCCAAAGCCATATGCACTATCTTTTGATCCTCTGTTTGAATCCTTATTTCCTGAGTCTTCGGGGCTCCTAGCTTTCTGGGAGGTAACCTCATCGCGGCATGGTTCCGTAGGCTTGATGAGACTACAACATCTGTCAAAGGGCAAAGAAGTGCCCAACTTCCATCTATAGCTGCAATAGTTTCACCTACAGCTAATTTTCTTTCAAGCTTTGTAGGGATTTCCGTGCGATGGAGGCAGCTTTCAAGAGACTTGTCAACAAGCTACACAAGGATGGAAAAGATGAAAATGAGGGAGTTTGGCTAAGGAGCACAACCCAAGGATGAGAAACTCATGGATATAGATTTGGTTCACAAAGGAGGTAAAAAAGAAAGAGGTGTAAGTGGAAGAATCACAGGACAAGAAGGGAAGAAAGAATAGGAAAACCTAAGACAAGAGGAAGTGTCTTTATAACGGGTCATATAATTAAGGACAAGGGCTAGAACAAAGGATAGGATTTTTCGGAGGACAAGTGCATGCTCTCATCGCCAGCGTACCTGAGAGAGAGGTAGAAAAGCTTCGATTGAAAAAGTTTAATTTTCTTTTGACCATACTGTTAGTACTCTTTTTGATTTTAGCGCTTCACATTCGTTTATATCTGCTTCCATAGTTGAGTCTCTACACCTTAGTACTTGTATAGAAAAAGATCCCATTATTGTCTCAAATCCAATTAGTGGTTCGGCTCATTTATCTTTGATTTGTAAGGATTTGAGAATAGCTATATTTAGTATTGAGTTTAAGTGTAATGCTTATGTTTTCGGGTTTCATGGGCTATGGGTTGGTTCTAGGTATGGATTGGTTAGCTTGTAACTACGAAAGGAGGGTAGTTAGACTTTCGACTTTCCTCGGGAATACCCTCGAGATTTCATGCGATCCTAAGGGATTAGTTTGTCTTGGCTACCTAGAATCACTTGATGCATCTATCGATGATTTGTGATCCGTTAGAGTAGTCCATGAGTACGCAGATGTTTTTGATAAGGTTAGGGGTTTATCCCTTAAAACGCAAGATAGACTTCCGCATATATCTAGTTGACAATGCAAAGCCACTTGCGTTACCTGTACGACACATGACTCCAAGGGAAAGGAAGGGCTCAGTAAACAAGTAAAAGAGTTACTTGAAAATGGGTTCATAAAGCGAAGTTCTCCAAAAATGTTATTTTTGGAGAGAAGAAGTAAGGTTTCTAGGACATGTGGAACCCAAAGAAGGGATAATAGTAGATCCTGCAAAAGTAGTTGCGGTACAAAACTAGAAGGTCCCAAGGAATGCAACAGAAGTAAGAAGGTTTCTTGGACTATCGGGCTAATATAGGAAGTTAATTAAGGACTTTATGAAGGTATCAGCCCCACTTACTAGATTGACGAAGAAGAATCTAATCATCTTAGTATCTACACTTGGTAACATGGTTAGCATTTGTTTATTTCCAAGAGATAGTTCTAGGAATATTAGTAGGACACATCAAAAGTTGTAGTGCCGAGCATAATGGCAGAAGAAGAGGTGAAATGAGAGGCGACATTGAAATGAGTTTCAACTCATATTTTGGAAACAGAAATTAAGGAGCTACGCAATCGTGAAGTCAAGACAGTCAAAGCACAATGAAGCGAAGCTCAAGAAGATGCGACTTAGAAGGCTGAAGACAAGATACGCGCATCATACCCTTTTTGAGGGTATATCCTTGATCTCTCTTTTTCTGTAAAGTTTATTTGCTAGTCTTTATATTTTAAGTATATCCTCTCGATCCTATCCTCGATCCTTAGGTAGAAGCCAATGGATGTAAACATGTATTTAAGACATGTTATGGTTAGTGGATGCAATTGGATGTAAGTGTTTGCTAGTGGTTGCTCGTGGATGTATATGCACACATTAGGCACTAGATCAGCTTAGTCACTTTCATATTGCATATGCATGAGTGAATTTTTATATATATGAATTGAAACTTGATGTGTTATCATATGGATGTTGCATTTGTACGAATGATTGTGCACTCATGTAGAAGTTATAAAGCACGATTAGGAATAATTGCATATATGATGGACTCATGGCACTGACATAATTCGCATTAAGGAGGTCAACCGAATCAGTAGACCACCTGATTTTGCATTAGATAACGACATATACACACACTATGCATATGTTCATGAAAAACATTAGAAATCTTTTAAGGACAATGGACGCCTGTGATTGAATGGTTGAGTAGATGGATGTTAGGATACATTCTCATTGACTTGGAGATTTCAAGGACGAAATCCTTTAAAAGAGGGTAGAATGTAACACCCTGTATTTCCTGTTAATATTAAAGTAAAAAATTAAAGAATAATTAATTTTAAAAGTGAGAATTAAGGGAAATGGCTTATGCCATTGTGTTCATCTCGGAATTTTGCTTGAGATAGATCCGAGTTTGCGTGAATCAGACTCCGTATGAAGATGTTATGGAGTTCAGAAGATTTCATGTTTAAACAGAAAATGTAACAACCCGTATTTTAAATAACATGTTATAACATAAACCAAGGCAGAATTAAATGATAAATTCTGAATCAAGGGAAACGAGCTATGCCATTGCGTTCGTCTCGGAAAAATACGCGAAATAGAGTCCGAGTTTTCGAAAATCGGAGTTCGTATGATCCCGTTATGGCCCATAGAAGTTTTCAGAAAATTTAAATTTAAAAACAGATTTCAAATTCAGCTGGGCAGGGCAGGCGAGAAAAATTCCCGCCACCCCAAGTCGACTTGGGAGTCGACACACCCCAGGCTGTGTCGACTGCCCAGTCGACACCCCTGTCGACTTGGGTGGTCGGCCAGTCTGGCCTGGGTGCACCTGACTTGTTTCTCAAGACAAGTTTGGAGGCTAGTGACGTGAATTGATGGCCCAGATCTGAATTAGGGTTAATCCTATGGTCTAAACTAACCTAATCATCTATAAAAAGACCCTAATACCTAGCCTAAGTCATCATAAATCAATCCTACAACTAAACTATGCCAAAATGTTTAATCATGGCCTCCACCCTCTTGTCATAGCCTCAATCTTCATTCATATGAGAGTTCCTAAGCTTGTTTGAGAGTTGCAAATCTTGATTCAAGGCCAAAGTTCAATCTTTCTTCATTAAAACAAGGATCTTTCTTCATAGAATCAAAGGAGCTTCTTGGAGCTTGTATTCATTTGGGGTTCTTAGAGTTGCTAGTGGCTTCGTCTCAATCTTATTTATATTTTATAAGTCTTCATAGCATTGTAAGCCCTATACTACTCTTAGATTCTAACTATGAAGTTAAATATGACATGTTGCAAGTTTGAGTTTGGGCCTAAGTATGATATGTGCTTTGATCCTATCATGTTATGCATAAATTTATTCTATGCATGTTTGTAAATCTATCACCTTTGCCTTATGCATAGAAAGCTATGAGCTTTGATTTGAAATGTTGCATAAAGCAACTTAGAAACTCTCATAAACATTGTGTTATCTTGCATATGATGTTATATGCGAATCACTAGCCACCATCCTATGTCATTTATGATCATGTTTCACCTATTTGCTTAAGTTTGATATCATGCATATTTTGAGGCTTATGATGTAATATGCAAGTTGCTATCTTGCATATGGTGTTATATGCGAATCACTTGCTATCACCCTATGTCATTTATGACCATGTTGCACCTATTTGGCTAAAGTTGATATTATGCATGTTTTGAGGCCTATGATGTAATATGCAAGTTTATGAACACTTTTGCCTCATATGCCATCATGTTTAATTTGTGGCCCAAAACCTTATTGATTATGTCATGCTTCTAAGTTTCCCCCTTTGAGATCTATTTGTGTTTATGCGAACTTACGTGTGATGGGGTTACATTATGGGTAAACTAAAATGACATAAAAACATGACTTGAAAAGATGACATGAAATATGACATGTGATTATGCTTGAAACATGAACATGGACTTGGACATGACTTCTAGAAAACATGAGAATGGCCAACTCGAGGTTGGGTTGAGTTTGTAGCATAAATCTACCCAGAACCGACCGGCTTAACTAGTGGCTACAAGCAATAGGACCCAATGTGAGTAGTTGGTCATGTTGCACTTGAAACCCAAGGTTAGACCAAGTTGTGGTGTAAAGCTACCCGGACCCGCCCGGCTTAACTAGTAACCACAACAAGGTCTAATGTGAGAGGTTGGGTGCATTAAATTAATTAATGCCACATGATAGGGTTAAGTCATGGACCACTTGAATACTTAACCAATTAAACACGATGGGTTGATAGGGTTAAGTCATGAACCTTGGGTACACTTAACCAACTTGATTGGGTAGGGTTAACCACATTTAACCCGTTAGAAACCCTAGTTACGTGGTCCTTTTCATCAGTAACCCTCTTGATTGTATCATGATACCCTAGGGACTAGGCTAGGGTGGGGCACGATTACTGGGCTGACATGTAAGCGACCAAAACGACGGATGAGTAGGTGCGCCGGTGTAGGTTCAGGCGGACTATGGTCGTGCACATGGTCCGGAGTTGAAAAAGCAGACACCGGCACCCGTAGGTTTAGACTGTGCGTGCTTGATTTGTGTCCGTGGTTGGCACCTTAGGGCTTGATACACCCTAGGGTGGACCTAGCACAGTTTGACTACACTTCGTGATTGGGCCGTATGACACTGATACTTCACAAGTTAGGCTTTTAGGGAGCCGATCGACTAGACCATATTGTTGGACCTTGATCTAGGTCACCTCGGAATATTGGGCCAAGATTGGGCCAAGGGATCATTTCTAGTTTACACTTGACACGGATTACTAGTACACACTTGGTGCAACTTAACCTTGTACATGCGATGCCACACTTGATCCATCTTGTTAACTTTTCACTATGACAGTTATCACCCTATGCCTCATCTCTGCTTTACATGTCCAATTAACTTTATTAATTTTTATACTAATAGTAGATAGATAGGACTTACCAGTCTTTTTGACTGACCCGTTTTCTTTCGCCTCTTTTCTTCCGTTCCCCCCCCCCCCCCAGGTTTGCAGGGTGGGAACACTGTTGCTTAGCTGGATCTTTAGCTGCTTTTCTGGATAGCTCATGTACGGTTTGGACTTGAGCATGCTATGGCTTTATCCTACTTTGGGGATAGTTACTTTATGTTTTCTTTCAGTTTCCAGTTTATGTTCTAGACTTTGTTCTGTGGGAAAATAATGACCAAGTACTTTGATGTAACTTGACTATGGTTTTGAAATGTTAGTTTTATCCGCTGCTTTACTACTCTGTTTTACTTTTATGTTCTGTCTTGGGATATCTGCATGCATGTTTACCTTGTTTAACACCCCTCCAAAGCCGGTGCACTTGCAAGAGTGGCATTGGCGGAGGTGGGGTGTTACATTTGGTATCAGAGCATAAGGTTTACAAGATTTGAGCAAAAGTGTTTTTAAAACTTACCTTTTTGGAAAACTATTTTCAAAACCAATTAAGTATTTTCCAAGAAAAGTCTAGTTATTTTAAAAGGCTGTTCCCCAAAAGCCATTAGCACTATCCTTTGTTCCCTCGTTCTTAATCTATCTTTTCCTTTTTCAGCATGGCCGATCTTAACCTTCCCGAGGGAGTGACCATTCCCGGATGGTTCCGGAGTACTTGGAAGCTAGGGCCAACAATGCGGGCCCAGCAAATACCCCCACCGTAACTGAGGTTCCCCCTCCTCCTCCTCCTCCTTAGCATCCACAAGCAGATTTCGCAAAGGTTTGCAAAGACTTTAAGGCGATGGGTGGCAAGAATTTTATTGGGACAGAGACTTTTGTGGAGGCACGAAATTGGTTGAAAGAAACTGAAGATCTTTTCGCTATCTTTGATGTGGAAGACCATAGAAAGGTTTTATTGGCAGCATGGTTATTAAAAGAAGAAGCTGCTTATTGGTGGGAGGTCACCAATGCTACTAGGCCTATAGAGACTTGGGCCGACTTTAGGACGAGGTTTGGGCTTAAGTTTTTATCATCTGCTGAGGCAAATCTGCAATTGGAGAAGTTTATATCTTTGAAGCAAGGGGACATGACAGTGAGGGAGTATGTGAATAAGTTTAACCAGCTCGCTCGATTCGGTTTGGACATGGTTAATACTCCCCAGAAGAAGGCTTTACGCTTTGCACGAGGGTTGAATGAGCCATTACAAGGTTTAGCCCTATCTCATATACCCATGGGGGCCACTTTTGAAGGCCTAGTAGACATAGCATTGCTTCAAGGAGACGATAAGAATGGCAAGAAGGAAGTCAAGACTAATGAGACTCAAACCAAGAAGACGGACTCCAAGTGGGGAGGAAATCAGGGCAATCAGAACAACAAGAACAACAAGAACAACAAGGGAAACAAGGCCAAGGCAAAAAACCCAAGAAAATGCAACTTATGTGGGATTGTTGGGCACATAGCCAAGGATTGCAGAAAGAAGAAGAGGAAGTTGGGCGAATGCTTTCACTGTGGAGAGCCTGGACACCTTAGCAAGGATTGCCCCAAGAAGCAAGGACAATGGCAAGGGCAGAATCAGCATGCAGGACCTTCTGGAGGGCAAGTGCATGCTCTCAACACTGCTCCAGTTCAGGACCGAGGTAGTATTTCTGTAGAAAGTCTTGTTTATATTTCTGACTTTCTTGTTCGTACTTTATTTGATTCTGGCGCATCGCATACCTTTATTTCTTCTGACATTGTTGAAAGTTTGCACCTAAGTACTAGTCTAGTTGAGGATACCGTCAGTGTTTCAAATCCAATTGGGGGTTCCGCCCATTTATCTATGATTTGTGTGGATTTGAAGATTTCTATCTTGACCGTAGAATTCACGTGTAATGCTTATGTTCTCGGGTTCACGGGATACAGGTTGATCTGGGGCATGGATTGGTTGTCCAGTTATGGAACCATTCTCGATTGTGAGCATAAGGTGGTGAGGCTCATGACTCGCCTCGGTAATACCCTAGAGATTTCGTGCAACCCACTGGATCCCGTCATGTTATGTTATCTTGAATCTCTTGACTCGTCCATCAATGATCTGCAATCTGTAAGGGTGGTTCGAGAATATCCTGATGTCTTTGAAGAGGTTAAGGGGTTACCCCCTAAACGAGAGATAGATTTCCGCATTTATCTTGTCGATAATGCCAAGCCAGTATCATTACCCGTTAGGCACATGGCCCCGCGAGAAAGAAGAGAGCTCAGTAAGCAAATCAAGGAGCTGCTTGAGAAGAATTTTATTAGGTGAAGCATTTCGGAATGGGGTGCTCCGGTGGTATTCGCTACTAAGGCGGATGGTTCGCTTCGTATATGTGTTGATTATCGAGAGTTGAACAAGCTGACAAAGAAGAATAGGCACCCGTTACTGAGGATTGATGACCTCTTTGACCAGCTTGTTGGTGCTTCTGTTTTCTCTCAGCTCGATCTAGCCACCGGATTCCATCAGCTTAGAGTGGCTGAGGATAGTATTGATAAAACTACGTTTAGGACTCCAGATGGATTCTTTGAATGGCTTGTCATGCCATTCGGTTTGACTAATGCACCCGCCTACTTTGTAGATTTGATGAGTAGGGTGTTCAGGGAGTTCCTTAACAAGTTCGTGGTTGTCTTCGTGGATGATATTCTGATCTTCTCAAAGGATGAGGAAGAACATGCCAGACATCTCAAGGAAGTGATGGATACGCTTAGAGCTCATCAGCTGAAAGCCAAGTTCTCCAAATGCCATTTCTGGAGAAGGGAAGTTCGGTTTCTTGGACATATAGTTTCTAAGCAAGGCATAGCTGTGGATCCCACGAAAGTGGTTGCCAGTTCATGACTGGAAGACTCCTAGGAATGCCACTGAAGTAAGAAGCTTTCTCGGTCTGGCGGGCTACTATAGAAAGTTCATCAGGGACTTCGCTAAGATCTCAGCCCCTCTTACTAAGTTGACGAAGTAGAACTTAGTTTTTGCATGGGACTTAGAGCATGAGCTTGCTTTTCAAAGGCTCAAGAGGGCACTTACTACCGCTCCAGTTTTGGCATTACCCGATGGCGGTAAGATGTTTACCGTGTACACCGATGCATGTGGTACGGGGTTAGGTGCTGTCCTGATGCAAGAAGGAAGAGTGATATGTTATGGGGGTAGGCAACTTAAAGTTCATGAGAAGAACTATCCCACTCATGATTTGAAGTTGGCGGCGATCGTCTTTGCACTCAAATCCTGGCGCCACTATCTTCTAGGCGGAAGGTTTGAATTGTATACTGATCACAAGTCACTCAAGTACCTCTTCTCGCAGAAAGATCTGAATCTAAGGCAGCAAAGGTGGATGGAATTCTTGGCATCTTATGACTTCGAGATAGCTTATACCCCTGGCAAGGGTAATGTTGTGGCAGATGCATTAAGCAGAAGTAGGTTGACTTTGAGTCCCTTGTTTGTTGAGATGAGGAGTCTAGAGTTCTTGGCAACCTTTAATTTCACATCGGCTGTTGAGTCGATGACGGGTTCTTTAGCATCCCTTGAGCTTAGACCTATGCTTCTTGATCAAGTTGGGGCTTCGCAAAAGAAAGATCCACAGATAGTCGAAGTCATGGACAAGTTGATTCGTGGTGAGGCGTCTAGTCACCTTGCTTGATATACTATTGATGATAAAGGTTGGCTAAGGCGTGATGGAAGGCTATGCGTTCCACAAGTAGGAGACTTGGTGCATAAAGTTCTCGAAGAAGCACATCACTCAAAGATGACTATACATCCTGGAGGAGATAAGATGTATAGAGATATGAAGCGCATTTTCTTTTGGGATGGAATGAAGAAAGATGTGGCAGAGTATGTTTCAAAGTGCATGGTGTGCCAATAAGTGAAAGCCGAGTCGAAGAAACCCGAAGGGCTATTACATTCATTGGAGGTCCCGCAATGGAAGTGGGAGAGTATTTCTATGGATTTTGTGGATGGATTGCCTAAGTCAAGGAAAGGGAACACGAGCATATGGGTCATAGTTGACAGACTTACGAAGAGTGCTCATTTCATTCCAGTAAAGAGCAAGAGGACCGCATCATGGCTAGCATCTATTTATCTTCGAGAGATAGTGCGGTTGCATGGAGTTCCTTCTAGCATAGTTAGCGATCGTGACCCAATTTTCACTAGCCATTTCTGGAATAGTTTGCAAAAAGCGATGGGTACGCGATTGAATCTGAGTACAGCCTATCACCCCCTGACGGATGGCCAAACCGAAAGGGTGAATACAGTGCTAGAAGATCTTTTGAGGCTTTGTGTTCTTGACTTTGGTGGTACTTGGGAAGACCACCTTCCTCTTGTAGAGTTTGCTTATAATAATAGCTATCAAGCTAGCATAGGGATGGCACCATTTGAAGCTTTGTATGGGAGGCCATGCAGGTCACCATCTTGTTGGTGGGAGACTACGGATAGGCTTATACTTGGGCCCGATATGATACGGGACACATCCGAGAAAGTTGAATTTGTGAGAAGACGGATGAAAGCGGCCCAAGACAGACAGAAATCCTATGCTGACAAACGAAGGGCAGATTTGGAATTCGAAGTGGGAGATATAGTTTTCGTGAAGGTTTCTCCTTTGCGTAATGTGGTTCGTTTTGGAGCAATTGGGAAGCTAGCACCAAGGTTCGTAGGACCCTTCCCTATCATAGAGAGAATCGGAAAGATGGCCTATAAGGTGGAATTGCCCGAGAAGCTAGCCGGAGTGCATAATGTCTTTCATGTCTCGCATCTCCGAAAGTGCCTACATGAGTCCGCTGAGGTGGTTGAACCTAGTATTCTTGAAGACATTGAGGTAGAGAAAGAGGCAACCTTAAGGAGAGCTCCGATTCGTATCTTGGGAACGAAGATCAAGAAGCTAAGAAATCGACAAGTCAAATTTGTGAAAGTTCAGTGGAGTGAAGCCGAAGAGGATGCAACTTGGGAAACCGAGGAGAAGATGCGTGGGCTTTATCCATTTCTTTTTGAGGGTACATTCTCGACCTCTTTTTCTTTTACATGTCTTCCTTTTTGCTATCCATGTTTAACCTGTTTACCTTGTTATCTCGTTAACCTTGTCATGAGAACCTTAGGTAGAAACCCTTTGGATGAAACATGTATTTGAAACATGTTATGCTTGATGTTTGCAAGTGGTTGCAAGTGTTTGCAAGTGGATACTCGTGGATGCATGATACACGTTAGGCACTAAGATCGGCTCACACACTTTCATATTGCATATGCATGAGTGCTGATACTTATTCATGGATGAAACTTGTTATGCTATCACATGGATGATGCATATGGATGAATGTTATGTGCACTCATGTAGAGATTATAAAATATGTTAGGAATTTGCATACATATGGACACATTTCACCAACATACTTTGCATAAAGGAGGTTTACTGAATCAGTAACCGCCTGATTATCGCATTAGATAAGTACATATACACACACCTTTGCATATAATCATATAGCATTTAGAAGTTGTTAAGGACATTGACTGCACGTGGATGATGTTTTGAGTAGATGGATGATGGATGGTAGGATACGTTCTTCCTAACTTAGAGATTTCGGGGACGAAATCCTTTAAGGTGGGGAGGATGTAACAACCCGTATTTTAAATAACATGTTATAACATAAACCAAGGCAGAATTAAATGATAAATTCTGAATCAAGGGAAACGGGCTGTGCCATTGCGTTCGTCTCGGAAAAATACGCGAAATAGAGTCCGGGTTTTCGAAAATCGGAGTCCGTATGACCCCGTTATGGCCCATAGAAGTTTTCAGAAAATTTAAATTTAAAAACAGATTTCAAATTCAGGTGGGCAGGCGGGAAAAATTCCCGCCACCCCAAGTCGACTGGGGAGTCGACACACCCTAGGCTGTGTCGACTGCCCAGTCGACACCCCTGTCGACTTGGGTGGTCGGCCAGTCAGGCCTGGGTGCACCTGACTTGTTTCTCAAGACATGTTTGGAGGCTAGTGATGTGAATTGATGGCGCAGATCTGAATTAGGGTTAATCCTATGGTCTAAACTAACCTAATCATCTATAAAAAGACCCTAATACCTAGCCTAAGTCATCATAAATCAATCCTACAACTAAACTATGCCAAAATGTTTAATCATGGCCTCCACCCTCTCGTCATAGCCTCAATCTTCATTCATATGAGAGTTCCTAAGCTTGTTTGAGAGTTGCAAAGCTTGATTCAAGGCCAAAGTTTGTATTCATTTGGGGTTCTTAGAGTTGCTAGTGGCTTCGTCTCAATCTTATTTATATTTTATAAATCTTCATAGCATTGTAAGCCCTATACTACTCTTAGATTCTAACTATGAAGTTAAATATGACATGTTGCAAGTTTGAGTTTGGGCCTAAGTATGATATGTGCTTTGATCCTATCATGTTATGCATAAATTTATTCTATGCATGTTTGTAAAGCTATCACCTTTGCCTTATGCATAGAAAGCTATGAGCTTTGATTTGAAATGTTGCATAAAGCAACATAGAAACTCTCATAAACATTGTGTTATCTTGCCTATGATGTTATATGCGAATCACTAGCCACCATCCTATGTCATTTATGATCAAGTTTCACCTATTTGCTTAAGTTTGATATCATGCATATTTTGAGGCTTATGATGTAATATGCAAGTTGCTATCTTGCATATGGTGTTATATGTGAATCACTTGCTATCACCCTATGTCATTTATGACCATGTTGCACCTATTTGGCTAAAGTTGATATTATGCATGTTTTGAGGCCTATGATGTAATATGCAAGTTTATGAACACCTTTGCCTCATATGCCACCATATTTAATTTGTGGCCCAAAACCTTATTGATTATGTCATGCTTCTAAGTTTCCCCCTTTGAGATCTATTTGTGTTTATGCGAACTTACGTGCGAGATGGGGTTACGTTATAGGTAAACTAAAATGACATAAAAACATGACTTGAAAAGATGACATGAAATATGACATGTGATTATGCTTGAAACATGAACATGGACTTGGACATGACTTCTAGAAAACATGAGAATGACCAACTCGAGGTTGGGTTGAGTTTGTGGCATAAATCTACCCGGAACCGACCGGCTTAACTAGTGGCTACAAGCAATAGGACCCAATGTGAGTAGTTGGTCATGTTGCACTTGAAACCCGAGGTTAGACCAAGTTGTGGTTTAAAGCTACCCGGACCCGCCCGGCTTAACTAGTAACCACAACAAGGTCTAATGTGAGAGGTTGGGTGCATTAAATTAATTAATGCCACATGATAGGGTTAAGTCATGGACCACTTGAATACTTAACCAATTAAACACGATGGGTTGATAGGGTTAAGTCATGAACCTTGGGAACACTTAACCAACTTGACTGGGTAGGGTTAACCACATTTAACCCGTTAGAAACCCTAGTTACGTGGTCCTTTTCACCAGTAACCCTCTTGATTGTATCATGATACCCTAGGGACTAGGCTAGGGTGGGGCACGATTACTGGGCTGACATGTAAGCGACCAAAACGACGGCTGAGTAGGTGCGCCGGTGTAGGTTCAGGCGGACTATGGTCGTGCACATGGTCCAGAGTTGAAAAAGCAGACACGGTCACCCGTAGGTTTAGACTGTGCGTGCTTGTTTTGTGTCCGTGGTTGGCACCCTAGGGCTTGATACACCCTAGGGTGGACCTAGCACAGTTTGACTACACTTCGTGATTGGGCCGTATGACACCGATACTTCACGAGTTAGGCTTTTAGGGAGCCGATCAACTAGACCGTATTGTTGGACCTTGATCTAGGTCACCTCGGAATATTAGGCCAAGATTGGGCCAAGGGATCATTTCTAGTTTACACTTGACATGGATTACTAGTACACACTTGGTGCAACTTAACCTTGTACATGCGATGCCACACTTGATCCATCTTGTTAACTTTTCACCATGACAGTTATCACCCTATGCCTCATCTCTGCTTTACATGTCCAGTTAACTTTATTATTTTTTATACTAATAGTAGATAGGACTTACCAGTCTTTTTGACTGACCCGTTTTCTTTCGCCTCTTTTCTTCCGTTCCCCCCTGGTTTGCAGGGTGGGAACACTGTTGCCTAGCTGGATCTTTAGCTGCTTTTCTGGATAGCTCATGTACGGTTTGGACTTGAGCATGCTATGGCTTTATCCTACTTTGGGGATAGTTACTTTATGTTTTCTTTCAGTTTCCAGTTTATGTTCTAGAATTTGTTTTGTGGGAAAATAATGACCAAGTACTTTGATGTAACTTGACTATGGTTTTGAAATGTTAGTTTTATCCGCTGCTTTACTACTCTGTTTTACTTATATGTTCTGTTTTGGGATATCTGCATGCATGTTTACCTTGTTTAACGCCCCTCCAAAGCCGGTGCACTTGCAAGAGTGGCATTGGCGGAGGTGGGGTGTTACAGAAAATATAAATAATGATTAAACATCTCAAACCAAGTTCAAAATTTGAAATTCAAGAAGATTAGGCTGAGCGGGAAAATTCCCGCTCAGGGTGTCGACCCCCTCAGGGGGAGTCGACATAGGTGTCGAACCCCCTATAGGGCTATCGACATAGGTGTCGACCCCTGTTGGCCCAGATCTGGCTGATGACATGTTTTGCCACATGTCGCTCTCTGATTCGCTATGTGACATGGTATTATGCTCTGGACGATTCTAATGACTTCTAGACTAACCTGAAGGCTCTAAATCGCCCTATACACCTATAAAAAGAGCCCTAAACCTATTGTTTTCTCCACACGAATTCATAAGCATTTATATGCTGCTAAAAACTGAAGTGACCTAGCCTCCAGCTTAATCAACCAAATTAGAGTTTTCAAGTAACAATCAAAGTCTACATCAAAGGAATAGCTAATCAAATTCAAAAATCAGATCCCAGAATTCAAGACCGTTCTGTAATTTGTAAGTTCATGTTACTTTCAGAAGTAAAATTTAAATTGTGATTCTGACATTGTAATAGTTCTGAATTTGAGATTATACCTATTTCTATCTGTCTTTCTATATCCATTGGATCTATCTCGTTGATATTATTATGTCCATTCTTTGTCTCTTCTTTCCTCCTTCCCTTTTTGTTTTTATATCTAGGCTACTGCGAGCCTGAGCCAAATCTCATAAGAGATGAATGTATGTTGGGAAAAATTGGACATAATATATGATTTGGACTTAACCAGCGCTAAAATTTGGCAGAATATATGATTTGGACATGATCAGCGCTAAAATTTGGAAAAGTATTAAATTATGTATAATTGGGCATAACGGATTTGTAACTGATTTGAGGACATAACACATGTTGTATTTAAAACCTAAAGTGTATCGAACATATGACTTGAGATTTGAGGCATAAAGTATACTGGACATATGACTTGGGATTTGGGGCGTAAATTGAACTGTAAACATGTAAGGCATAACACATGTCGTGGTTTAGGACCTAAAATTGGGGCATATAATATAAAATAGTTTATGACTTGGAAGAAGGAGATTATGGATGAAAACCTATAGTAAGATAGGGATAACTGTTTAATGTGAACACGCCTAAGTTGGGATTTTGGGTAAATTGGCATGCACTGTAATTAAAGGCTATAATTTGGCATAGTTTATACTATGAATCATGATTGGGGTTTTTGGAGAATATTTTGTATGGTGCAGTATGACTAAACCTTAGGGCACGTGTTGTATTGTGAATTATGACCATGATTTTGGGCATGTAAGTTTATAGGCTTAATTTACGGTTAGGCAAGATATGTTAATGGAACTTTAAGTGAGGTTTAATTTGTTAAACTTGCTAATATGCTGAAATCTGTTGAAAGGGAATTTGTGGGACATAACTTGAAATTAACTTTGTTGAGGTATAACTTGAGAATTGGAACATGACTAGTTTTTTGAATTTGGGATAATTAGCATATAAAATCGAGACTTGGACATGTATGGTAAATATGCTAAAAGATAAACATGCCTAACCCGAGTTTAGATTGTGTTGCGGTGTAAAACCGCCCGGAACCGCTTGGCACATCCAGTAACCACAACAACACCTGATGTTAGTGCATCATGCCCAAGAAAAACCTGAGGTTAGATTGAGTTGTGGTGTAAAACTGCCCGGAACCGCCCGACACATCCAGTAATCGCAACAACATAGATCTAATGTGAGAGATTGATAAATCTATTAATGCTAATGAACAAGACATGTTAAGAATGGTAGGGTTAAGTTAACTAAGGCAACACTTAACCATTATAACATGTTAATTAGAAAAGAAGATGGGGTTAAGTAAATTTAGAACACTTAACCGTTATAACATGTTAATTAGACAAGAAGGTGAGGTTAAGTAAATTTAGAACACTTAACTGTTATAACATGTTAATTAGACAAGTAAGCAGGGTTAAGTTAACCAGTACAACATGATGAATGAGAAGGGTTAAGTTAATAAGAAACACTTAACCAATATGACATGATGAATGGGTAGGGTTAAGTTAAAACAAGAGAGCAATACTTAACCAATATAACAGGATGCGTGGAAGGATTAAGTTAACACAAGAAGGCAACACTTAACCAATGTGACACGACAAGTGGGTGGGTTAAGTTAACTTGAATTGATTGATGACACTTAACCAATACGGCATGATGAACGAATGGGGTTAAGTTAATGGGAAATACTTAACCAATATAACATGATGAATGAACAGGGTTAAGTTAGTAGGAAGCACTTAACTAATCCAACATGACAAGTGAGAAGGGTTAATAAGAAACACTAAACCAACATGACATGATGAGTGGGTGGGTTAAGTTAACATGAATGGACAACACTTAACCAATATGACATAATGTGTGGGAGGGTTAAGTACATATCGGGTTGGTGGGTAATATTAGTAAATATAGGCCAACAAACTTAACCATTAAGTAAACATGTTTGAATCAGTGGGAGGGTTAAGTACATATCGGGTTGGTGGGTAATATTAGTAAATATAGGCCCACAAACTTAACCAGTAAGAAACCCTAGTAACAGGGATCCATTTCAGTAGTAACCCACATAGATGTATCAAGGTACCCTGAAACTAGGCAGGGTGGGCACGATTACTTGGCTGATTATAAGCGGTCAAAATAGCGGCGGGGGTGCGTCGGTGTAGGTTCCGACGGATTACGGGCGTGCACGTACTCCGGAGTGGGAAAAAGCAGGCACTAGGTACCAGTAGTTATACACTGTGCATCTTGAATCGTGTTGGGTCGCCATCATAGGGACTGGTACACCTTATGGTGGGACCAGCACAGGGTATCTACACGCAAGAGAGGGCCGACTGACACAGATACATGGAACATTAATACAATTAGGGAGCCGATCGATAGGCTAGTAAGTGTACATCTAACATCTTCATGGCAATTAGGATGGTTGAGGTAAGATCCTCATACTAGATGTACACATGAAGGCTACCACAATTGCGGGGATTGGGATCACGTTGTCATATTATTATTTTACACAGATTACTAGCTGGGACACTATTTAGGCGGTGCAAAGATATAAAAATCAGAATAACAAGGTAATAACAAAGCAGAGAAAGAGTAGAAGCGCATTCAGTTTATCTTTCCTTATCATATCTATGCTAATCGTATGTTATCTTGTTATCCTTGTTATCACGTTATTGTCTTATATTCATTTTATTCATGTCATGATGCTTTTGCCTATTTACATGCTGAAAGTCACTGGACTTACCAGACTTATGTCTGACCTAGTTTGTTTCGCCTCTTTTCTTCCGTTCCCCCCCAGGTTCACAGGGAGGAAATGTTACCACTTAGCTCAGTTTTCTTTCCAAGCTCGAAGATAGTCGATGTATTGCTTTGGACTCTCTCTTCCACTGCTATGGCTGGTTCTTGCTTTATTGGGGAATATCATTGTTATTTTTATGCTTCTTTTATATTTGGAAGTTTTTGAATCAAGACAGGAGTTCTATATATTATTTTTAAGTATGATTAAGACAATTGCTGTAAAAGCTTGACTGAACCATATTGTTTATAAAATGACTTTATTTTCTGTTGCTTTATTTGTCTGTCTTGTAATTTATCTGCATTTTTTACCTAAAACGCTCCATCGAAGTTAAGGCATTCCTTTTATGAGTGACCTTAATGGAGGTGGGGTGTTTCAAATGCAAAAACATGAGGTTAGATTCGGATTACGGTATAAACCTGCTCGTAACCGTCCGGCATATCCAGCAACCGCAAAACGATAATCTAACATGGGAGGTCTTGCAAGATTATGGTTATAACAAATTGATGAAACACAATTAAAAACACTTAACAAAGATAAGACATGTGGTAAGACATGGGAATAGTAAAGGGGTTAAGTGGGTAACATGGGTAGCATGTGAAACACAAACACACTTAACCAAGATAACACATGTGGTAAGACATGGGAATAGTAAAGGGGTTAAGTGGGTAACATGGGTAGCATGTGAAACATAATTAAAGCACTTAACCAAGCTGAGAAATGTAGTAAGACATAGGAATAGTAAAGGGGTTAAGTGGGTGACATGGATAGCATGTGAAACATAATAATAGCGCTTAACCAAAATGAGACATGTGATAAGACATGGGGATAAAAAGGGGTTAAGTGGGAATTCCTAGTGGGGACCAAGCTTAGGAGGGAAGCTTGTGTCAAATGTATGGACCGTTTCCAACCAGTAACCCATTTCAGTATCTATATGAGCTCGAACTAGGTCGAGGACAGGGAAACGCTTACTGGGGTTGATTGTAAGAGGTCAATAAAGAGTTGGCGATGGCAGTGCAAGTCCAATGGAGTCACGTGCGTGAGTGGGTCCAGGCTGGTAGGTAAGACGTTGTTGCATCGTGTAGGTATAAGTTGTGCATTTCAGTAGTATCGGGTTTGCCACCTTAGGGAGTGATACACTCTATTATGGGACCAACACAGGTATCTACGAGGTTAGGGAGTCGATCGAATGAGGAGGGTAGTTGTAACAACCCGAAAATCTAGGCCAGTTTAAAATTTTTATTTTGGCAATTTTAGCGAATTTTGATTATTTAAAATAGATTATTTTAAATAAAATCAAAGGGAAAATTTATTTTGAATAGAATTCGACGTATATATTATATACGTCGTCGTTAGAATATAAATATTTATATATAATTATAAATAGAATTGAAAATGGCGCGGTAGTTCGATAATTCGATTTCAAACTTCAATTGAATGTACCGGGTGCAAAACAATCCGGATTTTAGTGAAACCAAAAATGATAGGATCTAATTGATAATATCTATCTATCGAATCCGAAAAATCAAGATTTCATAGCGGGAATCAAAAGATATGTCCAGTTGAAAATTCTGAATAGTCGCTATGGAATTCAGGCCCTTAAAAATGGGCATTTTGCAAACGACCTCGGATTTCGACGAAACCAGTTTTGTTGGGTCCGTGATGTCAAGTTATTGCTAGGTTTCAGATTTCATAATTTTTTGATTCAATATGTGAGCGTGGCAAAGGAAAACGCGTTTGACCAGTTTCAGTTGATTTTAATCGACTGGAAATTGGCCAATTTTCCAACGGTCTCAGAATTCGACGAAACTAGTTTTGTTAGGACCGTATCGTCAATACGAAGCTAGAAAATATTTTTATGGGATTTATAGAGACAGTATGTGACCCCGGTAATTTGAAATGTACGTTTAAAATTCAATATAGTGATTTAAATATAAATTCCACGGAAACTGATTCAAATGATTAAATCAGCTTGAGGTACATATCCCATTGTGTTCGGAATGGGGGTAAAATGCTATGGACGGCAGGCAGTGGGCCTCGTTTCGAGGTCGTATGTAAAAGTCAACATTTTGAAATTAAAAATAATAAAAGAAAGGAATTCTCTCTCCTCTCCTTACTTCCTCTAAGGCCCCCCCCCCCACGCGTTTCATATCAGAAAACAAAAAAGGGGCGGAGCCCGCCCATCGACTTCCGCCGCCGTCCCCTTCTGGCGTCGCCATCGCCGGCGCAATGCGCCTCCTCCTCCTCGCGTCGGTGCCTTCTTCTCCCCCCCCTTCAAATCGACGCTCTGATCGATGAAAACCCCCCCAAACCCTGCGCCCTCGCTCACTCCTCCTCCTTTAATCCGACCCCCCCTAAACCGCTTCAGCCCCTCCACCACCGTTTTCCTCCTATCCCCTTCTTCCTTCACCCTCCACCGCAGATCCACCAACTCCGGCGCCGTTTATTGTCAGAGGCGATGAACCCTAGGAGGCGGCCTCCTTTTGGGGTACCTGAAGCTTGTGAAAACAGTGGAAGGTAATTGTTTTTATTTTTATTTTTTTACAACATTGTTTTAAAAATCTGAAAGTTAAAAATGTAAAAAAAAGAAACATTGTTTTTTTTTCTGAAATAATAAAATATATAATGCAGTTTTAATTTATATATATAGCAATGTAAAACCAATTTCTACTTATAATGGTTTATATAAAAAAAGGGTGATTTTTTTTCAAACAAAAAGAGAAGATTTTTACTAACAAAAAGAATTTGATTTTGAAAAGATAAAAATAGAATTTTTATCGTATGTTAGGAATATTTTTATGAAGTTAAAAATATGATTTTTATATATTGAACTTCGAAATAAAAATATGATTTTTATATATTGAACTTCGAAATAAAAATATGATTTTTATATATTGAATAGAAAAGTAAAAATTTGATTTTTATATATGGAATAGAGAAATAAAAATGTGATTTTTATATATATAGTGACTATGGGCAACGAAGATGGCGAAGATGCGATAACGATGAAGATTTCTATCAAGGAAGAGTCAAGATGATTGGATAGCTATCTGTGAGAATTTCTCACCTTTCAATTTCTTTTTCTAGTTATATATATACTAGGATGCAGACGGTGCTTAGTAGCACCCGACACAATCGTCCACAGACCATGGACTTGTTTGTTTGGTTGCATAGATTAGTTGGATATTTGATTTGAATTTGGTTGTTTGGTGAATTTGATTGATGTGTGAATGGCGTGGGCCTTCACTAGACCGGGGATAAGGCTAAGCCTTGTCCTGTTTCTAGTATCGTGCCGTTATGCCGCCGAAATTTTCTAAAATAAGTTAGAAAAATAAAAATATCATTTTATTTAAAGAATGAACTGAATAGAAATTCATATGTTGGAATAAAATGTTTTGTCGTTAAAAATATAATTTTTAACGTGAATGTGAATAAATAAATATTCATTTACAAACCAGACGGTTTGTTTATGTACACCTATTTGAAGGACATTGATTGGGTCGATAAATTTTACACATCGCCCAACTGCACAAATAAAATATGCGTTTGATTGTTTGAAACCCCACACGGGTGTTGGGATGAAATTTGAAGTTCACTCATCCTGATTGATTAAATATGTCGATCGATCGATTGACAGGCTGTTATAAGCGTTAGATATCTATATTTAATGCTTATACAGTGTAGTGCACTTTGGATGATGGTTGATTATTTTTCAATGCTATTATATGTGTGTAATGCATGAAAATCCATATAATTAACTTTATATGGTAATTGATTGGGCCTTATTCCAATTTGAAAAATAAAGAATATTATAAAATAAAAGTTCATGTGTTGACAGTACTCATCCATTGAGATTGGTCATGTGTTGAACGAAATATTTTAGTAATAAAATTTACATCTTTATAATATAAAATAAAAGTTCATGTGTTGACAGTACTCATCCATTGAGATTGGTCATGTGTTGAACGAAATATTTTAGTAATAAAATTTACATCTTTATAATATAAAATAAAGGTTCATGTGTTGACAGTACTCATCCATTGAGATTGGTCATGTGTTGAACGAAATATTTTGATAATAACAACTATTTTGAAAAAGAAATATTTGAAATAGAATATTTGAAAATAGAAATTTATGAAGCCGTGTTGATTAGATTGACGCCATTTTGACGTGAACGATATTTATATCGATTTTATTCATTTCGAAATGAATTGAATATATAACGATTTCGAAATGAATTGAATATATAACGATTTCGAAATGAATTGAATATATAACGATTTCGAAATGAATTGAATATATAACGATTTCGAAATGAATTGAATATATAACGATTTCGAAATGAATTGAATATATAACGATTTCGAAATGAATTGAATATATAACGATTTCGAAATGAATTGAATTGAAAACGATTTCGAAATGAATTGAATTGATAACGATTTCGAAATGAATTTAATTGAAAACGATTTCGAAATGAATTGAATTGAAAACGATTTCGAAATGAATTGAATAGAAAACAAATGTGATTTCAATTGAATATATAACGAATTTGATTCGAATAGAAAACCAATTTGAATTGATTCGAATAGAAAACCAATTTGAATTGAATCGAATAGAAAACCAATTTGAATTGAATCGAATAGAAAACGACTTTGGAATTGGATTAAATTGAAAACGAATTCAAATTGAATTGAAAGCAAATTGAAATGAATTCGAATTGAATTGAAATTTGAATTGAATAGAAATGAATTTTAAAACGAATTTATAAAGAAGAATTCAATTTTGCTTTGGATTGAAATGGAAGTTGAAGTTGCTTTTGAAACGAATTTTAAAACTATTTATATAATTCGTTTTAAATAGAAATCGACGAAATATATATATAATATATATATATTATATATATATAATGGCCTAAATAGAACGCGCCGCGCCGCGGCAGTTCGTGAATTTCGACCATTTATTTCAAACGGAAATTACAGGAGATCCGACCGTCGGATTCTCCTAAAACCGGAACCGTTGGGTTCGTATCGAAAAGAGCTTTCTAATGAATGTTAGAAATTTGAAATCTAACGGTTGGATTTGGAGATACGTCCAAATCAAATTCGAAAAAGGTCGCTGTAAGTGCAGTTCGATGGCCGTTGATGGAAATCGACTGTACGGGCCTTGATAAAATTATTAAAAATAGTAATAATTTGTGTAAAATCATAAGAAATGATTTAGAAAGTATTGGGATGAAAAACTCCATATTTGAAAAGATAAAAATAGATTTTATCGAAATGAACTAGTTTTGAACTAGAACTATAATTCTATTTATTTTTAAATAAATAAATTGAATTTGAAAAAGGGTTTTAAAAATAACCAGAATTTCCAATAATTATATTGGAATGGATTTGAATCGAAATTGTCTTCGGAATATTTCGATATTGGATTTCGTGATGATACAGATATTGTTATGGGAATTTGAAAGATATAGATATATATATCGTTATTTCCAATATGATATTTGTTGGTCGTAGAATTTGATATTGAATATAAGCCGATATATTTTCTATTCAGAGCCTTGTATTTAATATCAAATGTGATTTGGGTTTGTCGTGAATGGTGTCTTCACTAACACTGTTCTTGAACCCAGTTGAGAAAAGATTAAATCTTTTTATTTAGATTTAATGAAGTGTACCAATTAAATAATATTTAATTGAAATTGAATTGATATTGATTTTTGGGTTTATCGCGAATAGTGTTTTAAATAACACTTGTTCTTTAACCCGATAATTAATGGAATGTGATTTTGGGTTTATCGTGAACCGTGTTTTAAATGACATTGATTCTTTAACCCAGTCGAAGATTAAAACTAAGTGGAGTTTTAATGTATCTTTAATTAGATTGAAATGATCGAAAATGAAGTATCACCAGTTTTGCTCCAGGCGATAGTTAAATCTTTAATTAGATTTGAACGTGAAATGGTAATTGAATTTACCGATAACACTGTGGTGTTAGATATGAAGTATTACCAGTTTTACTTCATGGGATGAATAGGTTGGGATTGGGGAATTAAAACAAATGATTACTTCGGTAAGGTTCGTTAATCCCGACTAGCTGAATCGAAATTCATAAGATGATTAAAGAATAAAAACAAGAGATTTATCTTGGATAAAATTAATGGGAACCTTTCCCTATGAATGTGAAATTTAGAAACTAACTGTCGGTTAGCCAAGTAGAATGGTTTTCTGAATATTGATCTGATGTTGGTTTCGGCCTTCGGGGTTAATATTTGGGGAATTATTCTCTCGATTAATTTACGGTTAGTGACTGATGAATTGGAACGAGGCATATGTTGTGTTTGTGTAACACTTATTTATAATATACGCGAGTTATTCGGAAAGACCGGGTTTATCCCATTCTGAATAACTGATACGACGATAAGTCGAAGATGAAGACGGTGGTCGAAGACCGGAAGTCTTCATGTCGTTTGGGTAATTACTGATGATCTTGATTGGGCTGTACACCCAAGAAGATGGAAACAGTTAGTGATCATCCAGACGTACTTGGAGATCGATGGATATGCGGGGTACTAGGTGCCTCCGGTTTCGTTCAGACCCAGAACGGACTTGTAAATGGACGGTGTGTCTGACATTGGATTTTAGTCCGTGTGATTGATCTCTATTAAATATATATCTGTTTGGCGGCGGAGAATTTATTCTCTTGCTTAACGCCCTTCTCTGAGACGTACGAGCTCAGGGGTTATATATTGATGGATATCAATCGCATGGAGTGAATTGCCTGTGTGGCATGCTAAGATGCAAATGATCAAGGCTTCTGTTGAAAAGCAAAGTCTTGTGGTTGATGATCGAAGCACAGCCTTTGTGGCGTAGCTTTGTGTAACGTTGATTCGCGAGTATCACACCCGGTATGAACTAAAAACGGGAGACGGACATCAGGGAGGACATGCGTTTCTTTCTAGTTAGGAGTGGCGTCAGTGCTTGAACTGGCTGACGAGTTTGACTCATGTGGATGTTACTTATTATTACTTGCTAAAAAGCGAGGCGCCTTGTGATATCGGTTTCGGCCGATGCTTCTGGTCGGCTGACGGGCCAGGCTTACGCCCCAAAGGGCGGAGAGACGTATTGTTCAGGCATAATAATCCACATCGGTGGACCGGCCCTGACGATCCATGGGGCAGTTGCGGCTGTTCCTGAGACATGGGCTAGATTGTCTCGAATCGGTTGAGGATCTTGCCTCTAGCCTCGGTTCATACCATAAATGATAACCCAACTTCCAATACGACATTTGCGGTTTTAATTGTAGAACTAGTATGGCGACATGATATATGGTACCCATGCCGCCTATGATTGATACTTTTTATTTGAAGTTGTTTTATACACTATACACTTATAATAGTATCAAACGATTTGTTTTAAACGTATCAAGCATTCTTTGGCTGTTATAAGGGAAAACCCTATCCTCGGCTGCGTTGCATTGTGTGATGGGACCTGGGTCTTATAACAGCTTCATTTTTCTTTATTTAGCATTGCGTTGTTTGTTTTATGCACTGGTATTCTTGGGAGAAAACCTGTTCCGTGTTATACGGCGTGGTCCCTTGATTTACCTAACTTTAAAATAAAGATTAATAACTGTTTTAGTTCTCACACCAGTCACATGACTGACCTGGAGTTTATTGTTTTAACCTAAACTCTGGGTGCCCTTATTTTGACATGGGCAGCTAGTAGTTTTGGTTTTGCAGATTTATATTCACAGGATCCTGGTTTACAGCTGGAACGATATCCGGAAAGCTTTGTATCCGTATATCTACTTCTAGTTGTGTATTGTATTATTTTCCGCTGCTATGTATTTAAATGTAATTTAAATCTCTGATATTTCTGTGTAATATTCATTTATACTCTGTATATTCTTGTAATCTGATGCATTGTTGTAATATACAATGAAATGTTCTTCTGTATGCTTTCTGTTGTGACTTGTTCTCGAACTATCCGTCGCTTTCCTTTACGGGGAAGTTACGGGTTTTCACAGTTGGTATCAGAGCTTTGGTTTAAGAGCTCGAGAACAAGACACATTAGAACCATACGAAAGAATTCATCAGATATTGGATTAGTAATATCCAATTAGAATGACTCGTTAGAGATAGGATCAGTAGTATCCTAGAACGAGTGTGAAGAGTATATTTTTCAAATGAAAACAAATTTTGTTTTGAAAATTTAAATCAATTATTCGTATTTGATTATTTATTTATATTGATGTGGACAATCCAGAATATATAGATTTTGCGTATACGTCTGATCCGCGTGTATTCAAAGTTTTAATATATTGGATAGATATAGCATCACACTCTAGTCGCCCGAAGATGATATTGATGATAGCGATCGCATCATCAACATTTATGTTCGAGTTTCGAAGGTGTGATTTTCTATATATTTCCATTAGACTGGTGTGAGAACTAAAACTAATATAGCAAGAATACATTGTTGTGATTTGTCATCAAAACATGATTTTCTTTATATATACCAAAATTATGAATTTGAAACGTTAATCCACTAATTGATTGATGTTGTGTTGTTTGTTTAATTGTTTGGTAATTTTGAACCATTATGCCTAATTTGATCAAATATTGAATTGTATTGAAAATTGGTCGCATTTGCTTGCATATACATATACTTGCATTGAACAGGTCATAGCAAGGAGGCTAGAGCAGAGAATAAAATTTGTTTGCCCGACAAATAGGTACATGTTTACTACATAATTTACTGTTTTGTTTGGGTGATGATGATTTTATGAGCCTATTGGCTAGCCGCTTGGCTTTTTCTTTTTCTTTTTGAGATCTGAAGGACCGGGGAAGCTATTTAAAATTCCCCGATGCTCCCGGTGCAGGGGAGGTTATGGCGAAATTTTTCGAAAATTTAGGGTGTTAGCCAAATTTTTGAAATTTTGAAAATTCTCAGAAACTAAAGAGTTGGAGAATGGAAGCCAGATCGAATGTAGAGTTGATTAATCAAACCACTTTCGACTTTGTTCCTTTTCAGGGACGAAAAGTTTTAAGTGGGGGAGATTGTAACAACCCGAAAATCTGGGCCAGTTTAAAATTTTTATTTTGGCAATTTTAGCGAATTTTGATTATTTAAAATAGATTATTTTAAATAAAATCAAAGGGAAAATTTATTTTGAATAGAATTCGACGTATATATTATATACGTCGTCGTTAGAATATAAATATTTATATATAATTATAAATAGAATTGAAAATGGCGCGGTAGTTCGATAATTCGATTTCAAACTTCAATTGAATGTACCGGGTGCAAAACAATCCGGATTTTAGTGAAACCAAAAATGATAGGATCTAATTGATAATATCTATCTATCGAATCCGAAAAATCAAGATTTCATAGCGGGAATCAAAAGATATGTCCAGTTGAAAATTCTGAATAGTCGCTATGGAATTCAGGCCCTTAAAAATGGGCATTTTGCAAACGACCTCGGATTTCGACGAAACCAGTTTTGTTGGGTCCGTGATGTCAAGTTATTGCTAGGTTTCAGATTTCATAATTTTTTGATTCAATATGTGAGCGTGGCAAAGGAAAACGCGTTTGACCAGTTTCAGTTGATTTTAATCGACTGGAAATTGGCCAATTTTCCAACGGTCTCAGAATTCGACGAAACTAGTTTTGTTAGGACCGTATCGTCAATACGAAGCTAGAAAATATTTTTATGGGATTTATAGAGACAGTATGTGACCCCGGTAATTTGAAATGTACGTTTAAAATTCAATATAGTGATTTAAATATAAATTCCACGGAAACTGATTCAAACGATCAAATCAGCTTGCGGTACATATCCCATTGTGTTCGGAATGGGGGTAAAATGCTATGGACGGCAGGCGGTGGGCCTCGTTTCGAGGTCGTATGTAAAAGTCAACATTTTGAAATTAAAATAATAAAAGAAAGGAATTCTCTCTCCTCTCCTTACTTCCTCTAAGGCCCCACCCCCCACGCGTTTCATATCAGAAAAAAAAGGGGCGGAGCCCGCCCATCGACTTCCGCCGCCGTCCCCTTCTGGCGTCGCCACCGCCGGCGCAAGGCGCCTCCTCCTCCTCCTCGCGTCGGTGCCTTCTTCTCCCCCCCTCCCTTCAAATCGACGCTCTGATCGATGAAACCCCCCCCCCCCCAAATCCTGCGCCCTCGCTCACTCCTCCTCCTTTAATACGACCCCCCCTAAACCGCTTCAGCCCCTCCACCACCGTTTGCCTCCTATCCCCTTCTTCCTTCACCCTCCACCGCAGATCCACCAACTCCGGCGCCGTTTATTGTCAGAGGCGATGAACCCTAGGAGGCGGCCTCCTTTTGGGGTACCTGAAGCTTGTGAAAACAGTGGAAGGTAATTGTTTTTATTTTTATTTTTTTACAACATTGTTTTAAAAATCTGAAAGTTAAAAATGTAAAAAAAAGAAACATTGTTTTTTTTTCTGAAATAATAAAATATATAATGCAGTTTTTATTTATATATATAGCAATGTAAAACCAATTTCTACTTATAATGGTTTATATAAAAAAAGGGTGATTTTTTTTCAAACAAAAAGAGAAGATTTTTACTAACAAAAAGAATTTGATTTTGAAAAGATAAAAATAGAATTTTTATCGTATGTTAGGAATATTTTTATGAAGTTAAAAATATGATTTTTATATATTGAACTTCGAAATAAAAATATGATTTTTATATATTGAACTTCGAAATAAAAATATGATTTTTATATATTGAATAGAAAAGTAAAAATTCGATTTTTATATATGGAATAGAGAAATAAAAATGTGATTTTTATATATATAGTGACTATGGGCAACGAAGATGGCGAAGATGCGATAACGATGAAGATTTCTATCAAGGAAGAGTCAAGATGATTGGATAGCTATCTGTGAGAATTTCTCACCTTTCAATTTCTTTTTCTAGTTATATATATACTAGGATGCAGACGGTGCTTAGTAGCACCCGACACAATCGTCCACAGACCATGGACTTGTTTGTTTGGTTGCATAGATTAGTTGGATATTTGATTTGAATTTGGTTGTTTGGTGAATTTGATTGATGTGTGAATGGCGTGGGCCTTCACTAGACCGGGGATAAGGCTAAGCCTTGTCCTGTTTCTAGTATCGTGCCGTTATGCCGCCGAAATTTTCTAAAATAAGTTAGAAAAATAAAAATATCATTTTATTTAAAGAATGAACTGAATAGAAATTCATATGTTGGAATAAAATGTTTTGTCGTTAAAAATATAATTTTTAACGTGAATGTGAATAAATAAATATTCATTTACAAACCAGTCGGTTTGTTTATGTACACCTATTTGAAGGACATTGATTGGGTCGATAAATTTTACACATCGCCCAACTGCACAAATAAAATATGCGTTTGATTGTTTGAAACCCCACACGGGTGTTGGGATGAAATTTGAAGTTCACTCATCCTGATTGATTAAATATGTCGATCGATTGATTGACAGGCTGTTATAAGCGTTAGATATCTATATTTAATGCTTATACAGTGTAGTGCACTTTGGATGATGGTTGATTATTTTTCAATGCTATTATATGTGTGTAATGCATGAAAATCCATATAATTAACTTTATATGGTAATTGATTGGGCCTCATTCCAATTTGAAAAATAAAGAATATTATAAAATAAAAGTTCATGTGTTGACAGTACTCATCCATTGAGATTGGTCATGTGTTGAACGAAATATTTTAGTAATAAAATTTACATCTTTATAATATAAAATAAAAGTTCATGTGTTGACAGTACTCATCCATTGAGATTGGTCATGTGTTGAATGAAATATTTTAGTAATAAAATTTACATCTTTATAATATAAAATAAAGGTTCATGTGTTGACAGTACTCATCCATTGAGATTGGTCATGTGTTGAACGAAATATTTTGATAATAACAACTATTTTGAAAAAGAAATATTTGAAATAGAATATTTGAAAATAGAAATTTATGAAGCCGTGTTGATTAGATTGACGCCATTTTGACGTGAACGATATTTATATCGATTTTATTCATTTCGAAATGAATTGAATATATAACGATTTCGAAATGAATTGAATATATAACGATTTCGAAATGAATTGAATATATAACGATTTCGAAATGAATTGAATATATAACGATTTCGAAATGAATTGAATATATAACGATTTCGAAATGAATTGAATATATAACGATTTCGAAATGAATTGAATATATAACGATTTCGAAATGAATTGAATTGAAAACGATTTCGAAATGAATTGAATTGATAACGATTTCGAAATGAATTGAATTGAAAACGATTTCGAAATGAATTGAATAGAAAACAAATGTGATTTCAGTTGAATATATAACGAATTTGATTCGAATAGAAAACCAATTTGAATTGATTCGAATAGAAAACCAATTTGAATTGAATCGAATAGAAAACCAATTTGAATTGAATCGAATAGAAAACGACTTTGGAATTGAATTAAATTGAAAACGAATTCAAATTGAATTGAAAGCAAATTGAAATGAATTCGAATTGAATTGAAATTTGAATTGAATAGAAATGAATTTTAAAACGAATTTATAAAGAAGAATTCAATTTTGCTTTGGATTGAAATGGAAGTTGAAGTTGCTTTTGAAACGAATTTTAAAACTATTTATATAATTCGTTTTAAATAGAAATCGACGAAATATATATATAATATATATATATTATATATATATAATGGCCTGAATAGAACGCGCCGCGCCGCGGCAGTTCGTGAATTTCGACCATTTATTTCAAACGGAAATTACGGGAGATCCGACCGTCGGATTCTCCTAAAACCGGAACCGTTGGGTTCGTATCGAAAAGAGCTTTCTAACGAATGTTAGAAATTTGAAATCTAACGGTTGGATTTGGAGATACGTCCAAATCAAATTCGAAAAAGGTCGTTGTAAGTGCAGTTCGATGGCCGTTGATGGAAATCGACTGTACGGGCCTTGATAAAATTATTAAAAATAGTAATAATTTGTGTAAAATCATAAGAAATGATTTAGAAAGTATTGGGATGAAAAACTCCATATTTGAAAAGATAAAAATAGATTTTATCGAAATGAACTAGTTTTGAACTAGAACTATAATTCTATTTATTTTTAAATAAATAAATTGAATTTGAAAAAGGGTTTTAAAAATAACCAGAATTTCCAATAATTATATTGGAATGGATTTGAATCGAAATTGTCTTCGGAATATTTTGATATTGGATTTCGTGATGATACAGATATTGTTATGGGAATTTGAAAGATATAGATATATATATCGTTATTTCCAATATGATATTTGTTGGTCGTAGAATTTGATATTGAATATAAGCCGATATATTTTCTATTCAGAGCCTTGTATTTAATATCAAATGTGATTTGGGTTTGTCGTGAATGGTGTCTTCACTAACACTGTTCTTGAACCCAGTTGAGAAAAGATTAAATCTTTTTATTTAGATTTAATGAAGTGTACCAATTAAATAATATTTAATTGAAATTGAATTGATATTGATTTTTGGGTTTATCGCGAACAGTGTTTTAAATAACACTTGTTCTTTAACCCGATAATTAATGGAATGTGATTTTGGGTTTATCATGAACCGTGTTTTAAATGACACTGATTCTTTAACCCAGTCGAAGATTAAAACTAAGTGGAGTTTTAATGAATCTTTAATTAGATTGAAATGATCGAAAATGGAGTATCACCAGTTTTGCTCCAGGCGATAGTTAAATCTTTAATTAGATTTGAACGTGAAATGGTAATTGAATTTATCGATAACACTGTGGTGTTAGATATGAAGTATTACCAGTTTTACTTCATGGGATGAATAGGTTGGGATTGGGGAATTAAAACAAATGATTACTTCGGTAAGGTTCGTTAATCCCAACTAGCTGAATCGAAATTCATAAGATGATTAAAGAATAAATTCAAGAGATTTATCTTGGATAAAATTAATGGGAACCTTTCCCTATGAATGTGAAATTTAGAAACTAACTGTCGGTTAGCCAAGTAGAATGGTTTTCTGAATATTGATCTGATGTTGGTTTCGGCCTTCGGGGTTAATATTTGGGGAATTATTCTCTCGCTTAATTTACGGGTAGTGACTGATGAATTGGAATGAGGCGTATGTTGTGTTTGTGTAACACTTATTTATAATATACGCGAGTTATTCGGAAAGACCGGGTTTATCCCATTCTGAATAACTGATACGACGATAAGTCGAAGATGAAGACGGTGGTCGAAGACCGGAAGTCTTCACGTCGTTTGGGTAATTACTGATGATCTTGATTGGGATGTACACCCAAGAAGATGGAAACAGTTAGTGATCGTCCAGGCGTACTTGGAGATCGATGGATATGCGGGGTACTAGGTGCCTCCGGTTTCGTTCAGACCCAGAACGGACTTGTAAATGGACGGTGTGTATGACATTGGATTTTAGTCCGTGTGATTGATCTCTATTAAATATATATCTGTTTGTCGGCGGAGAATTTATTCTCTTGCTTAACGCCCTTCTCTGAGACGTACGAGCTCAGGGGTTATATATTGATGGATATCAATCGCATGGAGTGAATTGCCTGTGTGGCATGCTAAGATGCAAATGATCAAGGCTTCTGTTGAAAAGCAAAGTCTTGTGGTTGATGATCGAAGCACGGCCTTTGTGGCGTAGCTTTGTGTAACGTTGATTCCGCGAGTATCACACCCGGTATGAACTAAAAACGGGAGACGGACATCAGGGAGGACATGCGTTTCTTTCTAGTTAGGAGTGGCGTCAGTGCTTGAACTGGCTGACGAGTTTGACTCATGTGGATGTTACTTATTATTACTTGCTGAAAAGCGAGGCGCCTCGTGATATCGGTTTCGGCCGATGCTTCTGGTCGGCTGACGGGCCAGGCTTACGCCCCAAAGGGCGGAGAGACGTATTGTTCAGGCATAATAATCCACATCGGTGGACCGGCCCTGACGATCCATGGGGCAGTTGCGGCTGTTCCTGAGACATGGGCTAGATTGTCTCGAATCAGTTGAGGATCTTGCCTCTAGCCTCGGTTCATACCATAAATGATAACCCAACTTCCAATACGACATTTGCGGTTTTAATTGTAGAACTAGTATGGCGACATGATATATGGTACCCATGCCGCCTATGATTGATACTTATGATTTGAAGTTGTTTTATACACTATACACTTATAATAGTATCAAACGATTTGTTTTAAACGTATCAAGCATTCTTTGGCTGTTATAAGGGAAAACCCTATCCTCGGCTGCGTTGCATTGTGTGATGGGACCTGGGTCTTATAACAGCTTCATTTTTCTTTATTTAGCATTGCGCTGTTTGTTTTATGCACTGGTATTCTTGGGAGGAAACCCGTTCCGTGTTATACGGCGTGGTCCCTTGATTTACCTAACTTTAAAATAAAGATTAATAACTGTTTTAGTTCTCACACCAGTCACATGACTGACCTAGAGTTTATTGTTTTAACCTAAACTCTGGGTGCCCTTATTTTGACATGGGCAGCTAGTAGTTTTGGTTTTGCAGATTTATATTCACAGGATCCTGGTTTACAGCTGGAACGATATCCGGAAAGCTTTGTATCCGTATATCTACTTCTAGTTGTGTATTGTATTATTTTCCGCTGCTATGTATTTAAATGTAATTTAAATCTCTGATATTTCTGTGTAATATTCATTTATACTCTGTATATTCTTGTAATCTGATGCATTGTTGTAATATACAATGAAATGTTCTTCTGTATGCGTTCTGTTGTGACTTGTTCTCGAACCATCCATCGCTTTCCTTTACGGGGAAGTTACGGGTTTTCACAGTTGGTATCAGAGCTTTGGTTTACAGAGCTCGAGAACAAGACACATTAGAACCATACGAAAGAATTCATCAGATATTGGATTAGTAATATCCAATTAGAATGACTCGTTAGAGATAGGATCAGTAGTATCCTAGAACGAGTGTGAAGAGTATATTTTTCAAATGAAAACAAATTTTGTTTTGAAAATTTAAATCAATTATTCGTATTTGATTATTTATTTATATTGATGTGGACAATCCAGAATATATAGATTTTGCGTATACGTCTGATCCGCGTGTATTCAAAGTTTTAATATATTGGATAGATATAGCATCACACTCTAGTCGCCCGAAGATGATATTGATGATAGCGATCGCATCATCAACATTTATGTTCGAGTTTCGAAGGTGTGATTTTCTATATATTTCCATTAGACTGGTGTGAGAACCAAAACTAATATAGCAAGAATACATTGTTGTGATTTGTCATCAAAACATGATTTTCTTTATATATACCAAAATTATGAATTTGAAACGTTAATCCACTAATTGATTGATGTTGTGTTGTTTGTTTAGTTGTTTGGTAATTTTGAACCATTATGCCTAATTTGATCAAATATTGAATTGTATTGAAAATTGGTCGCATTTGCTTGCATATACATATACTTGCATTGAACAGGTCATAGCAAGGAGGCTAGAGCAGAGAATAAAATTTGTTTGCCCGACAAATAGGTACATGTTTACTACACAATTTACTGTTTTGTTTGGGTGACGATGATTTTATGAGCCTATTGGCTAGCCGCTTGGCCTTTTCTTTTTCTTTTGGAGATCTGAAGGACCGGGGAAGCTATTTGAAATTCCCTGATGCTCCCGGTGCAGGGGAGGTTATGGCGAAATTTTTCGAAAATTTAGGGTGTTAGCCAAATTTTTGAAATTTTGAAAATTCTCAGAAACTAAAGAGTTGGAGAATGGAAGCCAGATCGAATGTAGAGTTGATTAATCAAACCACTTTCGACTTTGTTCCTTTTCGGGGACGAAAAGTTTTAAGTGGGGGAGATTGTAACAACCCGAAAATCTGGGCCAGTTTAAAATTTTTATTTTGGCAATTTTAGCGAATTTTGATTATTTAAAATAGATTATTTTAAATAAAATCAAAGGGAAAATTTATTTTGAATAGAATTCGACGTATATATTATATACGTCGTCGTTAGAATATAAATATTTATATATAATTATAAATAGAATTGAAAATGGCGCGGTAGTTCGATAATTCGATTTCAAACTTCAATTGAATGTACCGGGTGCAAAACAATCCGGATTTTAGTGAAACCAAAAATGATAGGATCTAATTGATAATATCTATCTATCGAATCCGAAAAATCAAGATTTCATAGCGGGAATCAAAAGATATGTCCAGTTGAAAATTCTGAATAGTCGCTATGGAATTCAGGCCCTTAAAAATGGGCATTTTGCAAACGACCTCGGATTTCGACGAAACCAGTTTTGTTAGGTCCGTGATGTCAAGTTATTGCTAGGTTTCAGATTTCATAATTTTTTGATTCAATATGTGAGCGTGGCAAAGGAAAACGCGTTTGACCAGTTTCAGTTGATTTTAATCGACTGGAAATTGGCCAATTTTCCAACGGTCTCAGAATTCGACGAAACTAGTTTTGTTAGGACCGTATCGTCAATACGAAGCTAGAAAATATTTTTATGGGATTTATAGAGACAGTATGTGACCCCGGTAATTTGAAATGTACGTTTAAAATTCAATATAGTGATTTAAATATAAATTCCACGGAAACTGATTCAAACGATCAAATCAGCTTGCGGTACATATCCCATTGTGTTCGGAATGGGGGTAAAATGCTATGGACGGCAAGCGGTGGGCCTCGTTTCGAGGTCGTATGTAAAAGTCAACATTTTGAAATTAAAAATAATAAAAGAAAGGAATTCTCTCTCCTCTCCTTACTTCCTCTAAGGCCCCACCCCCCACGCGTTTCATATCAGAAAAAAAAAGGGGCGGAGCCCGCCCATCGACTTCCGCCGCCGTCCCCTTCTGGCGTCGCCACCGCCGGCGCAAGGCGCCTCCTCCTCCTCCTCGCGTCGTTGCCTTCTTCTCCCCCCCCCCTTCAAATCGATGCTCTGATCGATGAAACCCCCCCCCCCCAAACCCTGCGCCCTCGCTCACTCCTCCTCCTTTAATCCGACCCCCCTAAACCGCTTCAGCCCCTCCACCACCGTTTGCCTCCTATCCCCTTCTTCCTTCACCCTCCACCGCAGATCCACCAACTCCGGCGCCGTTTATTGTCAGAGGCGATGAACCCTAGGAGGCGGCCTCCTTTTGGGGTACCTGAAGCTTGTGAAAACAGTGGAAGGTAATTGTTTTTATTTTTATTTTTTTACAACATTGTTTTAAAAATCTGAAAGTTAAAAATGTAAGAAAAAGAAACATTGTTTTTTTTTTCTGAAATAATAAAATATATAATGCAGTTTTTATTTATATATATAGCAATGTAAAACCAATTTCTACTTATAATGGTTTATATAAAAAAAGGGTGATTTTTTTTCAAACAAAAAGAGAAGATTTTTACTAACAAAAAGAATTTGATTTTGAAAAGATAAAAATAGAATTTTTATCGTATGTTAGGAATATTTTTATGAAGTTAAAAATATGATTTTTATATATTGAACTTCGAAATAAAAATATGATTTTTATATATTGAACTTCGAAATAAAAATATGATTTTTATATATTGAATAGAAAAGTAAAAATTCGATTTTTATATATGGAATAGAGAAATAAAAATGTGATTTTTATATATATAGTGACTATGGGCAACGAAGATGGCGAAGATGCGATAACGATGAAGATTTCTATCAAGGAAGAGTCAAGATGATTGGATAGCTATCTGTGAGAATTTCTCACCTTTCAATTTCTTTTTCTAGTTATATATATACTAGGATGCAGACGGTGCTTAGTAGCACCCGACACAATCGTCCACAGACCATGGACTTGTTTGTTTGGTTGCATAGATTAATTGGATATTTGATTTGAATTTTGTTGTTTGGTGAATTTGATTGATGTGTGAATGGCGTGGGCCTTCACTAGACCGGGGATAAGGCTAAGCCTTGTCCTGTTTCTAGTATCGTGCCGTTATGCCGCCGAAATTTTCTAAAATAAGTTAGAAAAATAAAAATATCATTTTATTTAAAGAATGAACTGAATAGAAATTCATATGTTGGAATAAAATGTTTTGTCGTTAAAAATATAATTTTTAACGTGAATGTGAATAAATAAATATTCATTTACAAACCAGACGGTTTGTTTATGTACACCTATTTGAAGGACATTGATTGGGTCGATAAATTTTACACATCGCCCAACTGCACAAATAAAATATGCGTTTGATTGTTTGAAACCCCACACGGGTGTTGGGATGAAATTTGAAGTTCACTCATCCTGATTGATTAAATATGTCGATCGATTGATTGACAGGCTGTTATAAGCGTTAGATATCTATATTTGATGCTTATACAGTGTAGTGCACTTTGGATGATGGTTGATTATTTTTCAATGCTATTATATGTGTGTAATGCATGAAAATCCATATAATTAACTTTATATGGTAATTGATTGGGCCTCATTCCAATTTGAAAAATAAAGAATATTATAAAATAAAAGTTCATGTGTTGACAGTACTCATCCATTGAGATTGGTCATGTGTTGAACGAAATATTTTAGTAATAAAATTTACATCTTTATAATATAAAATAAAAGTTCATGTGTAGACAGTACTCATCCATTGAGATTGGTCATGTGTTGAACGAAATATTTTAGTAATAAAATTTACATCTTTATAATATAAAATAAAGGTTCATGTGTTGACAGTACTCATCCATTGAGATTGGTCATGTGTTGAACGAAATATTTTGATAATAACAACTATTTTGAAAAAGAAATATTTGAAATAGAATATTTGAAAATAGAAATTTATGAAGCTGTGTTGATTAGATTGACGCCATTTTGACGTGAACGATATTTATATCGATTTTATTCATTTCGAAATGAATTGAATATATAACGATTTCGAAATGAATTGAATATATAACGATTTCGAAATGAATTGAATATATAACGATTTCGAAATGAATTGAATATATAACGATTTCGAAATGAATTGAATATATAACGATTTCGAAATGAATTGAATATATAACGATTTCGAAATGAATTGAATTGAAAACGATTTCGAAATGAATTGAATTGATAACAATTTCGAAATGAATTGAATTGAAAACGATTTCGAAATGAATTGAATTGAAAACGATTTCGAAATGAATTGAATAGAAAACAAATGTGATTTCAATTGAATATATAACGAATTTGATTCGAATAGAAAACCAATTTGAATTGATTCGAATAGAAAACCAATTTGAATTGAATCGAATAGAAAAACAATTTGAATTGAATCGAATAGAAAACGACTTTGGAATTGAATTAAATTGAAAATGAATTCAAATTGAATTGAAAGCAAATTGAAATGAATTCGAATTGAATTGAAATTTGAATTGAATAGAAATGAATTTTAAAACGAATTTATAAAGAAGAATTCAATTTTGCTTTGGATTGAAATGGAAGTTGAAGTTGCTTTTGAAACGAATTTTAAAACTATTTATATAATTCATTTTAAATAGAAATCGACGAAATATATATACAATATATATATATTATATATATATAATGGCCTGAATAGAACGCGCCGCGCCGCGGCAGTTCGTGAATTTCGACCATTTATTTCAAACAGAAATTACGGGAGATCCGACCGTCGGATTCTCCTAAAACCGGAACCGTTGGGTTCGTATCGAAAAGAGCTTTCTAACGAATGTTAGAAATTTGAAATCTAACAGTTGGATTTGGAGATACGTCCAAATCAAATTCGAAAAAGGTCGCTGTAAGTGAAGTTCGATGGCCGTTGATGGAAATCGACTGTACGGGCCTTGATAAAATTATTAAAAATAGTAATAATTTGTGTAAAATCATAAGAAATGATTTAGAAAGTATTGGGATGAAAAACTCCATATTTGAAAAGATAAAAATAGATTTTATCGAAATGAACTAGTTTTGAACTAGAACTATAATTCTATTTATTTTTAAATAAATAAATTGAATTTGAAAAAGGGTTTTAAAAATAACCAGAATTTCCAATAATTATATTGGAATGGATTTGAATCGAAATTGTCTTCGGAATATTTCGATATTGGATTTCGTGATGATACAAATATAGTTATGGGAATTTGAAAGATATAGATATATATATCGTTATTTCCAATATGATATTTGTTGGTCGTAGAATTTGATATTGAATATAAGCCGATATATTTTCTATTCAGAGCCTTGTATTTAATATCAAATGTGATTTGGGTTTGTCGTGAATGGTGTCTTCACTAACACTGTTCTTGAACCCAGTTGAGAAAAGATTAAATCTTTTTATTTAGATTTAATGAAGTGTACCAATTAAATAATATTTAATTGAAATTGAATTGATATTGATTTTTGGGTTTATCGCGAACAGTGTTTTAAATAACACTTGTTCTTTAACACGATAATTAATGGAATGTGATTTTGGGTTTATCGTGAACCGTGTTTTAAATGACACTGATTCTTTAACCCAGTCGAAGATTAAAACTAAGTGGAGTTTTAATGAATCTTTAATTAGATTGAAATGATCGAAAATGGAGTATCACCAGTTTTGCTTCAGGCGATAGTTAAATCTTTAATTAGATTTGAACGTGAAATGGTAATTGAATTTACCGATAACACTGTGGTGTTAGATATGAAGTATTACCAATTTTACTTCATGGGATGAATAGCTTGGGATTGGGGAATTAAAACAAATGATTACTTCGGTAAGGTTCGTTAATCCCGACTAGCTGAATCGAAATTCATAAGATGATTAAAGAATAAATTCAAGAGATTTATCTTGGATAAAATTAATGGGAACCTTTCCCTATGAATGTGAAATTTAGAAACTAACTGTTGGTTAGCCAAGTAGAATGGTTTTCTGAATATTGATCTGATGTTGGTTTCGGCCTTCGGGGTTAATATTTGGGGAATTATTCTCTCGATTAATTTACGGTTAGTGACTGATGAATTGGAATGAGGCGTATGTTGTGTTTGTGTAACACTTATATATAATATACGCGAGTTATTCGGAAAGACCGGGTTTATCCCATTCTGAATAACTGATACGACGATAATTCGAAGATGAAGACGGTGGTCGAAGACCGGAAGTCTTCACGTCGTTTGGGTAATTACTGATGATCTTGATTGGGCTGTACACCCAAGAAGATGGAAACAGTTAGTGATCGTCCAGACGTACTTGGAGATCGAGGGATATGCGGGGTACTAGGTGCCTCCGGTTTCGTTCAGACCCAGAACGGACTTGTAAATGGACGGTGTGTCTGACATTGGATTTTAGTCCGTGTGATTGATCTCTATTAAATATATATCTGTTTGGCGGCGGAGAATTTATTCTCTTGCTTAACGCCCTTCTCTGAGACGTACGAGCTCAGGGGTTATATATTGATGGATATCAATCGCATGGAGTGAATTGCCTGTGTGGCATGCTAAGATGCAAATGATCAAGGCTTCTGTTGAAAAGCAAAGTCTTGTGGTTGATGATCGAAGCACGGCCTTTGTGGCGTAGCTTTGTGTAACGTTGATTCGCGAGTATCACACCCGGTATGAACTAAAAACGGGAGACGGACATCAGGGAGGACATGCGTTTCTTTCTAGTTAGGAGTGGCGTCAGTGCTTGAACTGGCTGATGAGTTTGACTCATGTGGATGTTACTTATTATTACTTGCTGAAAAGCGAGGCGCCTCGTGATATCGGTTTCGGCCGATGCTTCTGGTCGGCTGACGGGCCAGGCTTACGCCCCAAAGGGCGGAGAGACGTATTGTTCAGGCATAATAATCCACATCGGTGGACCGGCCCTGACGATCCATGGGGCAGTTGCGGCTGTTCCTGAGACATGGGCTAGATTGTCTCGAATCGGTTGAGGATCTTGCCTCTAGCCTCGGTTCATACCATAAATGATAACCCAACTTCCAATACGACATTTGCGGTTTTAATTGTAGAACTAGTATGGCGACATGATATATGGTACCCATGCCGCCTATGATTGATACTTATGATTTGAAGTTGTTTTATACACTATACACTTATAATAGTATCAAACGATTTGTTTTAAACGTATCAAGCATTCTTTGGCTGTTATAAGGGAAAACCCTATCCTCGGCTGCGTTGCATTGTGTGATGGGACCTGGGTCTTATAACAGCTTCATTTTTCTTTATTTAGCATTGCGCTGTTTGTTTTATGCACTGGTATTCTTGGGAGGAAACCCGTTCCGTGTTATACGGCGTGGTCCCTTGATTTACCTAACTTTAAAATAAAGATTAATAACTGTTTTAGTTCTCACACCAGTCACATGACTGACCTGGAGTTTATTGTTTTAACCTAAACTCTGGGTGCCCTTATTTTGACACGGGCAGCTAGTAGTTTTGGTTTTGCAGATTTATATTCACAGGATCCTGGTTTACAGCTGGAACGATATCCGGAAAGCTTTGTATCCGTATATCTACTTCTAGTTGTGTATTGTATTATTTTCCGCTGCTATGTATTTAAATGTAATTTAAATCTCTGATATTTCTGTGTAATATTCATTTATACTCTGTATATTCTTATAATCTGATGCATTGTTGTAATATACAATGAAATGTTCTTCTGTATGCGTTCTGTTGTGACTTGTTCTCGAACTATCCGTCGCTTTCCTTTACGGGGAAGTTACGGGTTTTCACAGTAGTGGGTACAACTAGTGGTGGTAGGAGCAAATGGGCACCTACGAGAGCAGCTAGGAGTACACTAAGCTACCATTATTATAGGGAGGGTACATCTAGTGGTGATAGGTGCACATTGGTTACCTATTATAGCAGCTAGAGGTACATAATCGAACAGGGAGGATAGGGGATACATCTAGTGGTGATAGGTGCACGTTGGTTACCTATGAGAGCAGCTAAAAGTACACGAAACTATCATCATTCTATTTAGCCAAGAGGGATCATCTTTTAGTATGAAACTAGTATTGGTGCGGTGTAGAGAATATCTTATTGTGGTTAGAAGCGCAGTCAATGTTACATCCTGTTCATCTTGCTACCTTGTCGTATCTGCTTATTTTACAGTCATCTCTTACATCCAGTTTATGTTTTTATCATGTTGCTTTACTAATTATATTGTTGAAGTCACTGGACTCGCCAGACTTTATGTCTGACCTTTTTGTTTTGCCTCTTTCCTTTTCCCCACCAGGTTCTCAGGGTGGGCACGTTGAAGCTTGATTCGGACTTTCCTGCTTGAAGTGTTGAAAGCAATGCTTAGCTTTGTTTCTCTTTCATATGGCATTTTGGATTAGGGATTATGGTTTTAAAAATTATGTACTCTGATGGCTTTTGTACAAGACTGATATTATGTACTTGGTTTTGATGCAATGGGTTCGAAGATGTAACCAAACTTATTTCGGTTTTCGCTGCGATAAAGTTATAAATTTTTCAAGTACTATTTTATGTATCTGTCTTGTAATATTCTTATAAATTTTTCAAATACTATTTTATGTATCTGTCTTGTAATATTCTATTCTATTTACTTATAACGCTCCACGAAACTTAATGCATTCCCTTTGTGAGTGACATTAACGGACGTGGGGTGTTACACATGTACCATGACCTGACCTGTTCATGACACCCCTCCCACAAGCCGCCTGCATCATCACGAACCGCTCCACTTCGAGAACCACAAGCTGACTTAGAGTTTGGAGGAGCCATTCACGAGCCATGAAGCACCCTTCACCACGAGCGGAGCCACTTGTCATGAGTGCACCTTAGGATGTAGGCCACGACTCACGAACCAGATTCGGGAAGCATTAACATAAACCGCCAGGTGATCACCATCATGAACCAGAGCATCATCACGAGCCACAAGATGAGGACCACGACCCGGGCTGAAGTCACGAACTACGAGGAGTCTGGAGCTTTATGCACATACGAACCGAGACTTGGAGGAGTTGAATTCGAAACAAACAGGGATTATGGCCAAACCTTAGATGCAAAGGTAGTCCAAATAGGAAGTTATAACTCAGGATCCAGATGGGAACCAACCGGTTGACTTCGTGAGTTGGACTTTGCTGCGGGACGTGTGCAAAGGGGTTGTCGATGTCTATAGCTTTGGTTCAACACCGAAAGATGGATTAGCGGTTATGGATCAGCGCAATGGGACCGTTAAGACTCCCAAGGGCAAGTGATCGTAGCAAGGCTATGAGCCATTGTAGTGGAGTCGTCATGACTCTAAAGGGGCAGAGTGGACATGGCAAAGGATTAGTGGTTGTGGATTAGTGCAATGGGGTCAGTATGACACCCAAGGGCAAAGTGATCGCAGCAAAGTATGGGTGATCAAACTGGTGGATATCATATACTTTACGCACTAAGTGAGGGACGTGAGGTTGATTGCTATGTTTGATGTTTGCTATCTCCATAACATGCACACTTCCATTTTACACTTTATGATAGTGTACCTCAGAGTACTTTACATCCTGTTGTGCAAACTCTTTGGTTGCAGGTCCAGGTTCAGATATGATTATTTATACCTGTTATTGTTTTGTTTTGCTGCTATCGCTCATATCAGACTTTTGTCCGATCCAGAGTTTTATGTCTCTTCTTATTACTCTGGGTGCCCCTAAACGAGCAGACTAGAGACATGCTAGGTGGTATGCACGAGTAGCTGTCTAGAAAAGAGCAGGAGGCTCCCATGTACTATTATCATATATCCTCCCTGTGTTGTTGATGGTCAATGCTTTGGGCATTAGTAGTGCACCTTTTCTATTTTTTCTTTAGAGAGTATTTTGAAGTTGTAATAATGATGGTTTGGATCATAAGCTGTATTTTGGATTCTCTGCTATGATGGTTTAGTTTTTCAGCTTATGCACTATCTCGTCTGTTTTATGTCAAGTTATGTTATTATTATATTTTATTCCATTCGTTGTGATACATACTACAGTTTCTTTGGCGATTCACCATTTCAATCCCTTTTCTTTTGACGATTGTCCCGTTCTAGATGGACGTTAGCACAGTGCATTTCAAGGGGAATGTTGGCTGGTGTGGGGCGGCTGTCACAATAGACTTTTGCATGGAGATAAACTTCGCTTCAAACTTAGCTTGGAACAACTCCCACGAAATATCCTCTTCAGGAGTCTCAAGTGTGATAGAGTTCCACCAGTCTATTGCTCTTCCCACTAATTGCCTTGATGCAAGTTTCCTCTTTGTTGCTTCATCAATATCCAAGTCCATGAAGATCCTAACACAAGTATCCAACCACCTTTGAACCTCTTCAACTAGTTCTGTGCCTTTGAATTGTTTTCCTCCCAACAAAGAAAAGTCTTTGCATAGCTCTGCAAATTCTACAGCTCTAGGCATTGGAACTCCAACATCAACCGTAGCCGCCACTGGAGCGGGAACCTTATTCATGAATGCTGCCATCATGGCATCAAAAATGGATGGATAGTATGGTTCTCCACCATTTCCCCCTCCAGTATTAGCCCCATAGCAGCATGTCTTGATGGTCGTCTATTCATTCTATATCTGCAATTTAGAATAATTAGCCACTTCCAAGAAAAGCGGCTAAAGAGATACAACCGCTACTACTATATATGCTAATATATAGTAAGTACCCAACCTAAATCTACAAGAACGTCTCTCATACGTGATTACGTCTTTGAACTTTAGCCAAAATTGTTAACCAAAGCTCTGATACCAAATGTGATGACCGCCCATAACCCTCGCACTAAACAAGAGGAATAATGCGCTGAAGGGTGTGCTGAGCAGCTATGGACGATCATCAGCGTAGGTAAACAACATCGAAACTTGTCGTAGAACTCGCAGCGCAAGGATAGAATATGATAGAACATATATAACAGGTAATAGTAATCAGGCATCATATAGTAAACTTTTGAAAACTTTCTCAACATCTTGAAAGTTTATCCAACTGATACCAAAGTTTGTACATAAGTCCTCACTACGACACTCATATGACACTCAACAGCGGAAATAGAATACTAAATAGTAATAAAACTGGTACGCCAGCCTCCTGCTCGGCTCCGCACAACATCATCGTCCTCACTAATCACCTGTAACCTGCTACTTAGTCTGCCCATCCACAACCGGATGAACAACCCAAGGTAATAAGAGGAGACATAAAACCTTGAGTCAGACAACAATCTTAGTGAGTGATAAAACAACAAACAAACTTCAACAATAAGGTATATGAGAAGGGATAGATAAACATACTAATCTACCCACAACACCAGAGAAGAACTCAACCTTATCTTCCCCACATTGGACAATGACAGCCTTTACTTTAAACAATTCAGCTATACATCCATGAAACTTAGAACACTCATTCAATCATGGCAAAGCACTCATGACATCCAAATTATAGCTCTCATGTAAACCATTCTAATCAAACTCAAAACCTCTCAAGCACAAGCCCCAGAGGCATAAACCAATATTAGACAAGCACCCAAGGAACATCTCCTTTGACGTTGGACAATCTACATGAGATGGTACAAACAGAACAACCAATCATCCATGACTAACTCTGGCTATCACCGCCAATCCTGCTTTGAAACCATCGTTAATCGTATGACGGCCAACCTTGTTATATGTCAAGGGCTAATGGTAACCCCAGCTCCAACATAAACTCCATACGTGTTTCAACGATACGTATGTATGTCCAACCTTGACAACTAGGCCTTTCAACAATACCCAAGGTACTCGACTTACAACCGATCTTTTGGGTGCCCTCATCGTACCTTTGTTTTGAGCCTGCTAGAACTTACAACAACGATAATCTCTCGGCATTCCCATCTCTAGTCATCCAACTCGATGACTTTTCATAGCTCAAGCAACCTTCTCGAGCAACCATTATCCACCAACTCACGACCTTTGAGGTGTCACCTCATTTGTTGTTCTACTCCAATCAACGAACACCTTTCGTCACTTCGAACCTTCCAACTTGAATTTACTTTGAAGTCATATCATCACCGAGCCAATTACTTCACTACGCTGTGGCTAGGGTTCAGGGGTTGCCCCCGAAAAATATGTTTTCAGACTTTTTTTCCAAATTTGAGTCATACCCGAGAAACGTACTTTTTCAGAAAATGACCCTATTGGAAACAAACCATAGCGCTGCCACCATCAATCACAACATTTAAAAGCACTATTGAAAACATGACCGATCAGCTTCTTCATACTGACCCGACCCAAAGGTCGACCCGACCCAGCTCCCTTCTAGCTTCAGAACTCGACCGTTCCACTATAGACCCACCCACTCGATAGCCGATCCAATGCATGTAACAACCAACCGACCTGATCCAGTCTAGTCCGACCCGACCCGATTGCACCATTATGAATATAAACTTCGATCTGACCGACCCGGTTACAACCAACCGACCCATTCCAAGATGATCAATCTGATCCCCAAAATGACCGACCTGATCCAACTTCTGACTTTCTTCCCAAGTCATGACTTGACCGACCCGACCCACATCTGGCCGACCCGATCCACTTCCTGCACATCTCCAATTCTACTCCGATTTCGACCAAATCTTCGTCAAACGACAATTTCGACGAAACCAACTCAACCAAATTATTAAACAAAATCATAAACATGTCATAACATTGCTAATAACATGAATATGACGATTATCATTAAGATGATGTAAATCTCACCTAAAACTATTAAATTGAACATATGATCAAGATGAGAGATCTAACTAACATAAACATGTGAAATGACATGAAATTAATGGGTAAAACTTGATTAATTAGATCATAGGGTGATGCATATAAAAATATACATATAATGGTATAAATCTATGGGAAAACACTAGAATTTGATGAGAAACATGCACGAACACACATATACTTCATTGCATTCATGTGAGAGATGTAATTCACTCACTGATTATCTGAAACAAGCAAAAACCAAAGGAATATGAATCCGAACAACAAGCACTTCACACCAAACACCTTGATCCGAAGAATTCTTGCCTCAATTGATGTAGATCTAGCCTCCAATGGTATAGATCTCCAATTTCCCTCCTTGGATTATGATTTTTAATGGTGGAAGAGTGTTAGAGGAAGGAGGAGCACAAGACCTCCTAATGAGAATGGAAAATCCAAACCCTTCCTCATATCCCTTACCCCCTATTTATAGTTTCCACCAACCCGCTAATGGGGCTTCCCAATTCAGCCCACTTTGGCTTACCAAACCTGGACAACTAATTGAAAAACCTTAAAACAGCGATTTCTCCCAAACCGCTGAGCCAAATCTTTAATATAACCACTCTACGGGAAGGAAAAAATCAATTCCTTTCCAATGGTAGAGGTCTCACCCTCTGATTCGTCCTGAGTCAAAAGTTAGGCCTATACAAGACCGACAATGGCAAAATGGTCACAAATAAGATCGGTAAAAATTATGGACATGTCTCACATCCCCATAAGCAACATATTAAAAGATGAGAATGATCCAACCCTCAGGGAATAAAATAAAAATATTTTATGATATTTCAATATGTAAAATGCGGGCTGTTACAGATCCCTTGCCTCTGTTCATAGATAGAAACCCAATTTTCGATACGCGACTTTGCTGTTTTAGTTGTAAACCTATATGGTGACACAGTAGGATGGGGTACTATGTCGTCTATGATTGATGCATTTATATTAGAAGTTTATTTCTTTACTTCTAGTAATAATGAAAGATAGATTTCACGTATCAAGCATATTTGGCCATTATAAGGTAAAACTCGATCCTCTGGTTTGTGTTTGCATTGTGTGATGGGATCTGAGTCTTATAATGGCTTCATTTTTTCCTTTTAGCGTTGCGCTGTTTGTTTTATGGTATTCTTGGGAGAAAACCCATCCCGTATTATATGGCTTGGTCCCTTGATTTACCAACATTAAAATAGAAGTTAGTAATTGTTTTAGTTCTCACACCAGTCTCATGACTGACTCGGAGTTTATTGTTTCCACCTGAACTCTGGGTGCCCATATTTTCCACACGGGCAGCTTATGGTTTTGGTTTTGGCAAATATTTCTTTTCATAGGATCCTAGATTATGGCTGGAGCTTTATTCGAAATGATTTGTATCCGTGTATTTCTTTTAGTTGTGGTAGTTGATGTTTTCCGCTGCACATTATATATATATAGTAGTTGATGTTTTCCGCTGCACGATATAATTATATATATATATATATATATATATATATATATATCTGCTATTTTGTAATTTGAATCTCTGATTTTTTTTCCTTTGTATATTATTTATTTGAACTCTGATATCTTGTACTCTGATGTAAATTGATATAAAAGCAATGAAATATTCCGTTGTTCTGCGTTCTAACGCGTCTAGTTCACAAAGCAATACGCCTTCTTGATCGGTTCAGGACGACCGGGAAGTTCAGGTCATTTCACGCCCCTTCCATAAAATGCACAATCTAACTCTTCCTAATATAACATAAAATAGGCAATAGTTTATAGTTATTTTCTCTTATAAATACCCACACACACTAGTTCACAAATTCACGTACAAAACCATTCACTAAAAACTGGAAACAGAGCTTAATAAACCTGGAAAACAAACGTGTATAGAACGTGAAGCAGAGTATATAAGAATAGCAAGAACAGTGGACAAAACCCTGTGAGTAAACAATCCCATTTTAGTCTATTTCTGGTTATGCTAGAATGCAATTACATATGGATGCTTATATACTTATGAATGTGTGATTTGGTTGATCTTCACTGACTAAACTGAAATATAAACCTGATTAACCAAACTGTAAACATTTGTGAGTAAACCCTTTTGTATTTTTCCAATTTAATTTATTACTAAGTGACATATAGAATGATGTGTGTGCGTGTGTATATATATATAATATACATCAGAATGTAGCATGTTTATACCCTATGACCATTGTATAAGCCTAGAACTGGAAGGCATATAATAGTACATAATGTTTGTGAGTATAACTCCCCTATTATCCCACTTAAACTATTTATGTTTGTATATAGTAGCATATAAACATATGTATATAGGCATATGTGGTTTTAAATGTATTAAATTTAGCTAGTATAAAACTAGAAACTAAAACCGGAAGTAATGGAAAACAAACATAAGAACAGTAAGTAAACTCCGTTTTTGCCATTTAAAATCTATTAATATATATATGATGATACAACTAATATGTAGATTGAAATGATCCTAAGTGTGTGTAAATAAATTTAGTCTGCATATCAAAACTTGAAATTCTAGGAACTCGTAAACCAGTGAACCAAGACCAAATGAGTAGAAACCTGGAAATGCAGAACACTGGAAACTGTATATAAGATAGTAAGTTATTACATTTGAATCTATTGCTAAGTGATATACATATACATGCACCAATATGTTAAACAAATTGATATTCATCTAAAATGCAAAGAAAAACACTGGAAGGAATATATTATAACATAAGTCTGTAACATAAAAATATAAGACTCTATATCTTTGACAAACAAGAGCCTGGAAGAAGGAAAATAAGTAACTCAAAATCTAGTGTATTTAAGGATCTGATTTCAACAGAAACTTGTTCGAATTCAAGAATAGTTTATGTTAAAAACAGGTTTGTCTCGAATGGAAATATACATATATTTACATATATACAATATGCAGTATTGACTCAAAAGAATTAATCATCATAAAAATCAAATTCAGGCATATGGATTTATTAGTAATAGAAACCCACGATCTCTAAAAACAAGAATTAAAATTCCTAGTAACATATATAGTGAGAAAATTGGGAAGCTTGTTTGGGGGTAAAACCATTTAATTTTCACAACTGGGTCAATGAAATCAAAAACTATTTTTAGGGAAGTTTCTAGGGGTGTAAGCGAAGTTACGGCTGGAGTAGGGTGGTTTCTGTTGGTCTTAGGTGATGGGGATAAGTGAAATTAGGTTTTTGCTATTGTTTTTGGGAAGTATGTTTTTGATTGATTCTACGGGGAGCTTGGGCTATCGATTTGGCTGGGATTAGAAGAGGAAATGCACGGGACATCGTGGAGTCGATGGCTGGTGGTGTTGGTAGTCAATGTGGTCGGTGTCGACTGGGAGAGACCGATATTTAGTGGTGACCCGGGGCTTTGTTTTTTGATTTAATGATGTTTATTTTGAGAAGGAGGGGTTCTAGAACTTGAATGGTTGGTCATAGGTGATCGAAGATGGGGATGTGACGCACGAGGACGGTCACGATAGCTCACCGATGATCGAGGACGTTAGGCACATGCATGGTGAGTTTGTGCATTTTTGTGTACAAGATGGTTTTGGGTGTATTGTTTGTTTCCTTTTGGTTTGATTACTGAAGCTTTTAACCGGAAGAAAAGGATGGGGCATGTGGGTTTTTGGTTAATACTTGGGTTTCTGGGCTTGGGTCTGGTAATATTAAAGAAGAAAAATTAAGTTAAATTTTAGATTAAATAATTTATACAACTATATATATTAGTAGATATATATTCATGAATTATGTAGGCTGTTTTAAATGGGCCAAAACCCATTACAATAATTATAAAGAAGAAAGTTGGTTAAATTAAAATCTAAAAAAATATAATTAGATATTTAAATTATGTTTATAGATATGTGTATACATATAAGTGGACCAAAAACATATGCTCGTGTCGATTTTGGTCTATGTGAGTGGATTTAATTCGATCAATCGTGTATGTAAATAACTCAACGAAGTTATCGTGTTTTAAATAATTATTTTTTAAATAAATTAACTAATTAAGTAAATAAATTGTAAACTATTTTAAATAGATCGGTAATGATCTGCAATGCAGAAAATACTGAATTGGTTGTTTAATTAATTGACTTATTAATTTAGTTGTAATTACGTTAATCGTAATTATATGTGTTCTCATAGACATCCGCTAGTGGAAATAAATATCGTTCCACTATATATTTGATTGACTGAATTGTCTAAACACCCTGTTAGCAGAAACAAACACCGTTTTGCTATTATATTAGTTTGATATATTTTATCAGTTAATATATGATGTTGAGATATTACCATTTGATAACATTGAATTGCGTTTATATGATTGTTTGTGCAAATTGGGTTAACAACTTAAATGTCATCTGTTAATAGAACTGCTATATACCGTTGGAACTGCTAAGTTATAATATCTGTAAAGTAACTCAGAAATGAACCTAAGACTTGATAATTGGATATAAATTATTTTCGAGAAATAATTAAACTGGTTATTTTGAATTAATTATATTATTAATTTATTTAAAAGGAAAGCTCAATTATAATTAGTTAATTAAGTTATTTAGGGTTGACTTAAATCAACTTTTTGAACGAGAATTGACTATTTAATTAATTTGTTTCAATTAATTTATTAGAGGAGGTTTTAAATAAATGGTTGTTCAAAGACTTGATTAAGTTTTAAATTAATAGATTGGTTAGGATAATGGTGCAGTTAAATGGAGAAGTTAAAATTGGATAAGTTATCCAAGATAATGTCTTAATTTAATTATCAAAGGAAAAAGGAAATGGATTCGATTACATTTCATGGTATTAAATATCAAGTTAACTTGATGAATATTTTTAAACAACATTGTCTCGAAAATGGTTTGAGATTCGGAAATCAAATTGAATTTACAAAATCTGGTTTGTCGAATATTTTGGGTACCAAACTTCTACAATCTTAACGATAAGAATGATTTCGACTCAAGGTCTGAGAGGTAATTAAAATACCCTAACTTGAAGATTTCGCTATTATCTGATAGATCGTATTTGTTTGTGTTTGAAAGGGGTGATAGAGTTGAATATTGATTTCAGCTATGAAATTAATATTCAAGAGTGAGATTATCCCATAAGATTGATAATAACAGTTTTCTAAGTTAAAAAAGATACTTATGCTTTCAAATAAATATATAAATAAGTTGGTGTTGAATTATAAATAATTTAAATTGTTTAAATAAGGCTTATCAGATCCAATGGAAATAAACCTGTTTTTTTATTTCATTTTTTGTTGAGAGAAACGGTTGTGTAGCATGGAACTACACAGCCGATTAATATATGTTTTATTTCGTATTTTATTTCAAATTTGATAGTTAAATAACCAACTATCAAATATGGACCTTTTTGTTGTCGTTTTCGAAGAAATCGAAATCTAAATTCCACTTCGACACAATATATATATATATATGTTGCGAGTCAGAGACTATAGAAGACCATTGAAGATAGAGGTATGCAAGGGTTGTTCTGTCGATCCTAGGTAGAAATTCCCTAAGACAGATTTACAGGATAGTACCTTCGGTTAGTCCAGTCCTAGGACAACTTATATGTACGAACGTCTGACAGAGTATGCCTAACCAATCATGTACGTTGATCTCTTCAAACGTCGTTTCTCTTTCTTTATACCCGTAATATATTTTTGGGGAAATCAATTAATGGTTGGCGGTTCTAACATTGTGGCATTCAAAGTAAATAAAGAAATGATTTGTCAAAGGTAAGTTCAGCCTCAAGCCTCATAACCGCGAAATGAAAAAATTTGGGCAGGCAGCATGGCTAAGTGGGTCACTCCCAGTTAGGGTGTATTATCACCGTCTAGAGAAATTTCTATTTGTTATTCATTTCGCTTTTGTATCTCCCACTGTAAGGTGACAACACTCAAGAGAAATGAATCGTTAATCATGTGTAGCTGGGTTGCAAGATGTTCTTGTTGAACCCTTGTTATAGTTGGATATCCATTACCGAATAAGCGCTCGAGGTTTTGATTGGGTACTATGTATGTGGAGCGTGAGATGCAAGCGTTCCGCTCGATTGCTATTTATTTATTTTAGACACTATTATAATATCAGTTACGCACCGAATTTCCCCTGGTCCGAATCGATCGCTAAACCAACCAAGACCGTTCGAGAATGCGGCTTGTAATGAGAACACGACGCATCAGAACACAAACATGAGAACATTTCATTGCTATTACAAAAATTACATCAGAGTACAAATAAATATTACACAGCGGAGAAATGCAATATCAGAGATTAAAGTATATAGCAGCGGAAATTTAAAATGTATAAATATAATGCACAGTGGAAATACATCAACTAACACAAATGAATGAAATACACAAATAAAAAACTTTCTGAATATAGCTCCAGCTGTAGTCCAGGATCCTATGAAAAGAAATATCTACAAAAACCAAAACTACTAGCTTCCCGTGTGGAAAATATAGGCACCCAGAGTTTAGGTAGAAACAATAAACTCCGAGTCAGTCATGGGAGTGGTGTGAGAACTCAAAATAGTTATAAAACTTTCACTTTAAAATAAGGTAAATCGCAGGACCATGCCGCATGTCGTGGAACGGGTTTGCTTCCATGAATACTCTAGAATAAAACAATTTGTAAACAACACAATGCTTTTGAAAAATGAAGCTATTATAAGACTCAGGTCCCATCACAGAATGCAACGCAGGTCGGAGGATAGAATTTTCCTTTATAATAGCCAAACATGCTTGATACGCTTTAAAAAAAATCATTTTTATATTACTATAAGTGCATAGTATCAAAAACAACTTCAAATATAAATGTATCAATCATAGACGGCATAGGTGCCATATATTATATCTCCATACATAGGTTTACAACTAAAATCAAAAAATCGCGTATTGGAAATTGTATTTCCATTGTGAGTCAAGGCAAGGAATGTCTCCTTACCTGTTTCAAGACACTCAAGCAAATGCCACAGGATTACACACTTGGACAACCCTTGGTTCTTCAGAATCGGTCCTCTCTTATGTTTGAGGACTGGTTATTCTAGAACAATACGTTTCCCAGTCCTATCAGACCAATCTCTGAGCCTTTTAGTCAGCCTGATATTTGAGGTGCCCGCAATCCATCATCCATATGAGTAAAAATGTCTGGGCCCCATACCATGACACCACTTCTAGCTAGAAAGAAAAGCATGCACTCCCTGTAGTCACTATCTCGTTTAGACTCATACCGGAGTGTGAGGCTCGCGAATTAACGCTATAAACAAACCTATGCTACTTAAAGCCATGCTTTGATCATCATCCACAAGGCCATGATTTTAAACAAAAGCCTTGATCATTTGCATATTAGCATGCCACATTGTCAATCGATACCATAACATTGATTTCTACCAATATATAACCTCTAAGCTTGTACGTCTCAGAGAAGGGTATTAAGCAAGAGAATAAATTCTTCGCTACCATATAGATATATATTTAACAGAGATCAACGAATATAGCACACAATACAATGTCAGACATAATCCATTTACAAGTTTGTTCTGGGTCTGAACGAAACCATAGACACCTTATTCCTCGTCCCATATGTCCAATATAGGAGAGAGGTCCTCGCATATCTGATCGATCTCCAAGTACGTCTGGATGATCACCACTTATTACCTCGTCTTGGGTATACATCCTAATCAAGACATCAGTAATCCTCCAATTGATGTGAGGACCTCCGTTCTTCAACCACCGTCTTCAAATCTTTGACTTTTAATCATCGTATTAGTTATTCAAAATGGGTTAAACCCAGTCTTTCTGAGTAACTCGCATATTTTATAATCAAGTGCTATAAAAACACACCATACGCCTCATTCCAATTTAGAATATTCATTTATTCCAATATTCATTACATTGGGAATTATCCTCATAAATCTTGTCAAGATTTATTTCATTTAAACCACTTATTCTAATCTTTCTTTTTAAAACCATTGCAAAAGATTTTGTACTATCTATTTTACAAAACTTAAAACTAATTTAAAGTTTATCAAACTAGTCGGGATTATCGAGCCTTACCAAAGTAATCATAATTTTATTACACTAATCCCAACCTATTCATCCCATGGAGCAAAACTAGTAATACTCCATATTTAACACCCAATGTGTTATCAGTAAAATTAATTACCATTTCACATTTCAAATCTAGTTAAAGTTTTAACTATCACATGGAGTAAAACAGGTGGCACTCCATTCTTGATCATTTCCTTGAATTCGATAAATTTAGTTATCTCATTCACATTCCAATCTAATTAAAGATTCATTAAAACTCTAATTCAGTTTTATACTCAGAAATCATTACTTAACGATTATTCAACTTTAGGAAAATTAATCCTGTCTTTAACTGGGTTAAAGAACCAATGTTATTTAAAACACAGTTCACGATAAACCCCAAAATCACCTTCCATCAAAATGGAATCTTCATGGAAATCATAACAGGATAGAATCGATATAAATTTCCGTATCGGACTAATACAATAAACAAAATAATGACAAAGACCTTTAAATTCCATAAATAGTAAACGCTTTCCTTCATCGAAGCTCATCTCGATTATCACTAAAGCGAATTCCATTCAATTCCAATTTCGTTTATTAAACTAGAAAACTTTACTTTGGAAAATTTCCATTAAATCATAGAACAAAGATTTATAAATTCCAAATCTTAACTTCACTGTTAATTGGGTTTAAGAACTAATGTTGTTTAAAAGATTTTTCACAATCAACCTGTAACACCCTGAATTTTCTGTGACCATTAAAAGAACGAATTTAAGAATACTTAATTGTTAAAGTGAGAATTAAGGATAATGGGTTACGCCACTGCATTCATCTCGAAATTCTTCTTGGAACAGAGTCCAAATTTTCGTAAATTAGACTTTGTATGAGGAAATTATGGCCCTCGGAAGTTTTAGTAATTTAAATAAATAAAAAACAGCTCAGATTAAAATTCGAAATTCAAAATTCAAACGAGGAAGCATGCTGGGCGGGATTTCTCCCACTCAAGGCCAGGTCGACCAGGGGGTCGACCTCCCCTATACAGGTCGACCAAGGGGTCGACCTACCCCCCGGGGTAGATCTGAAATCAGACGATTCTAACTTGTTGCTAAGTCTTTCTTGACCTGCTGCTGAGTCACTAGGGCATAAGTGGCAATTCTAGATAACTCTATCTAGTCTGGACGGTTGTGATTGCTCCTATGATAATCTAACGGCTTATGTTGATTTAAATTTCTATATAAGCACGCATTGACTCAACCCCTAGACCTAAACTAAATTAGTCTCATGGCCTCCATGCTGCTACTAGAATAGTTCTTCTTCCTAAATCTTAGGGATTTGCAAGTCAGAATTCTAATACAAACGACGAACGAATTATTCTCTTCTCTAACCTATCATAGATAGTACAATTTCTTTCACAAAATAATTAATAAATTAATCATGATGAGTTATAATTTGGATTATGAGAGCATGTCTGTTGAATCATGTGATGTTATTTAACTTTGTTATCGTATGTTGGTGAACATATGACAGTTTTGTTATCTTACGTTGGTAGATCTATTTCATATGTCCAATCACATATGTTTAACTTGATTTATTTTATGACATCGGTTTATATGCAAGTTTGGGATGTTAAAACATATGCTAGTTCGTATGTGAATCTTATGCAAGTTTGGGATGTTAAATCATATGTTAGTTTGTATGTGAATCTTATGCAAGTCTGTTTTTACATATGCTAGTTCGTATGTGAATCTTATGCGATTTTGGGATGTTAAATCATATGCTAGTTTGTATGTGAATCTTATGCAAGTCTGTTTTTACAATGCTAGTTCATATGTGAATCTTATGCAAGTTTGGGATGTTAAATCATATGCTAGTTTTTATGTGAATCTTATGCAAGTCTGTTTTTTACATCTGCTAGTTCGTATGTGAATCGTATGCAAGTCTGTATGCAGATTATACACAAGTTTATATATGAATCAAATATTTACATATGCTAGTTTATACGTAAAACGTATAATATTAGTTTACATGTTTAAATTTATATGCAAGTTTGAAGGAATTTATATGCAAGTTTAGGTGAAAACTATATTCTATATATGCAAGTTTAGGTGAAACCCATAATCATATTTGCAAGTTAACGATTTCATGTTTAGATCTATATTTAGATCCATGGTAGTTTATGCAAATTTATGTTCTATATGTCCATTGCCTGTGCAAGTTGTTGATTATGCAAATTTATGATTATATAAGTTATAATCATGCAAGTTTTGATCCATGCTAGCCTATTTTTATTTGCAAGTTAGATCTATTTTTTTTCACGTGTTATGCAAGTTGTGATGTTTTTGTGAGTTAGGCTATTTGCTAGCCTACGTATTTTATGTATTACACGTACGAACAACATGGGGGCAAGGGGAAAATATTAAATATTAGTATTGTGAAAATTGGCATAAAATGGCTTAAAAGCATATAATAGATTTGAGACATTAATTGGCCCAATTTATATGCATAGAAATTATGGACATAATTTAGGTGACAATTATGGACGTAGATTAATTTCGAAGTTATTGACAATTTGAAAATTGGGATATTAATTCAAATTGGGGTTGAATAAATTAAATGAGTAATAAATTCCTAAGACATGAGGTTAGACTCGTTTGTGGTATAAGACAGCCCGGACCCGCCCGGCACATCCAGCAACCGCAAACGGCAGTCTAATGTGAGAGGTCGTAGGAATAATTGAAAGATGCTTAGACACGACCAATCTGATGTTGATTTCGGTCTTCGGGGTTGATACTTAGGGAGTTATTCTCTTAACCAATGTATCTGTGAACTAAGATGTACTTAATCATAAATTAAGTAAAACATGTTATACGATATATATATATATATTACATATTGATCTGATAAGTGGATAGGGTTAAGACCAGCTTAACCAATAGTATATATTAATTTGACAAGTGGGTAGGGTTAAGATCAGCTTAACCAATAATATATATTAAATCTGATAAGTGGATAGGGTTAAGACAAACTTAACCAATAATACATATTGACCTGATAAGTGGATAGGGTTAAGACCAACTTAACCAATAATATATAAGTGGATAGGGTTAAGACCAGCTTAACCAAATATATATATGTTGATCTGATAAGCGGATAAGGTTAAGATAAGCTTAACCAATAACACATGTTGATTTGATAAGTGTGTAACATGGGTGACATGTGGGATATAAATATAAACACTTAACCAAGTTGAAACATGTAAGAAGACATGAATAAGAGGGGGTTAAGTGGGAAATCGTAGTGGGGACCAAGCATAGACGGAAAGCTTGTGTCAAGTGTGGGGACCCTTTTCAACCAGTAACCATTTAGTATCTAAGTGAGCTCAATCTAGATCGAGGACGGGACACACTTACTGGGTTTGATTGTAAGAGGTCAAAACGGGTTAGCGGTGGCAATGCAAGTCCAATGGGGTCATGTGCATGTGTGGGCCTGGGCTGGTAGGTAAGACATTGTTGCATCATGTAGGTATAAGCCGTGCATCTTTATTGGTATCGGGTTGCCACTTTGGGAAGTGATACACCCCATTGTGGGACCAGCACGGGTATCTACGAGTTAGGGAGCCGATCGAATGGGGAAGGTAGTGGGTACGACTAGCGGAGATAGGAGCAGGCAGCACCTATGAAGAAAGCTAGGAGTCCAACTACCATATTATGAATAAATGTTGTAATTAGAATAGGGAGGGTAGTGGGTACAACTAGTGGAGACAGGAGCAGGGAGCACCTATGAAGACAGCTAGGGGTACACGAAATTACCATTATGATTATTATGTTCAGAAGGCGGGATTAACTTTTATGGTGACTGGTGATGGTGCAGTATATTAATTATCCAATAGTGATTAGGAGCGCGATTAACGCCAGTATATTCCTCTTGTTTGTTTTGTCTTGCCCACTTGCTTCACAGTCATTCCTTGTTTACCAGTTTATGCCTTATCCTAATTATTTTAATAATTATATTGTTAAAGTTATTGGACTCACCAGACTTTATGTCTGACCCCATTTGTTTTCGCCTCTTTTCTTCCTCCCTCCCCCCCCCCCCCAAGGTTCTCAGGGTGGGACTAGTGCTAGTGGAGCTTGATTTGTATCTTTCTCTCTCTTTTGGAAGTGCTTGGATTGCTGAAAGTAAAGTTCAGCTCATCTCTTTTATGGCTCTTTATGTTGGGGTTATGCTTTTTACTTTATGTACTCAGAAAATAATTCGTCAAGCTGGATATTAAGTGTACTTGGTTTTGTTGTTGGTTTTTGATGTTGTAGTAACCAAACTATTTCTCCGCTATAATAAAAGTTGTTTTAAAATTTTCATGTACCAATATATGTATCTGTCTTGTTATATTATGTTCTATACACCAATAATACTCCATGAAAGTTAATGCATTCCCTTTGAGAGTGACATTAATGGACGTGGGGTGTTACACGTGGTATCAGAGCTGAAGGTTAACAGAACATATAAGAGATTTTGAAAAACTATTTTTTTTCAAAAGCATTTTATAAAGAAATACTTTCAAAATTATGTTTTAAGGAGAGTATTTTCAAGAGAAAATTTTTTTTTTAAACATAACCCCCAAGAGCCATATATCTTTCCTTCGATTCTCCGTTTTGAATCTCTTTCTCTTTCCTTTTTCAATTTCTTCCTCCACGTATAGACGCTTTTTCTAAGATATGTAAGAACTTCCGTAAGATGGGCGGAAAACCGCTTCATGGAACTGGGATGTTTGTCAAAGCTAGAAGGAAGCGGAGGACTTGTTGGTACTTTTAAGATAGACGATGGGAGGAAGGTTCAATTAGCTGCTTAGTTAATAAAGGACGAAGCCTCATTTTTGGTGGGGGGTCACTAATGGAGAATGTACAGGAGAGACATGGAAAGGACACACGATAAGAAAGTAGATCCAAAGAAAGGCAGTAAGGATAACAAGGGGCCAAAGGAAAAGGAAGGGCCACACTTGTGAAATACCTGACTACTTAAATAAAGATGTTAGAAAGAAGAAGAAGACTAGTTTTTATCATTATGGAGAAACATGACATCTTATTAGGATCGTCTAAAGAAGCAAAAGGCAAAGGTAAGGATGAAGTACAAGATGTTCTGGAGGGCAGAAGCGTTCCCTCACGGCTAGCATACCTGATAGAGGTAGAAATATCTTGATTGGAAGTTTGGTTTTTCTTTTTGATCATCCTGTTCGAACTTTGTTTGAATTCTGACGCTTCACACTCGTTTGTATCTGCTTCGTTAGTTGAAATACTGCACCTAAATAATAGTCTAGTTACGGATCCCATAATAGTCTCAAATCCTATTGGTGGTTCAGCTCATCTTTCAATGATTTGTCGGGATTTGAGAGTGTCTATCTTAGGCTTTGGGTTTGAATGCAACGCCTTCGTTCTTGGCTTTATGGGCTACGGCTTGATTCTAGGCGTGGATTGGCTAGCCAGATACGGTGCCATCCTAGACTGTGAAAGAAAGGTAGTTAGATTGTTGACTCGTTGTAGAAAGACCCTTGATATTTCTTGTGACCCTAGAGATCCGGTGATGCTTAGCTAACTAGAATCTCTTGACGCATCCCACGATGATTTGGAATTTGTTAGTGTGGTCCGTGAATGTGGTGACGTCTTCGGTGGAGTTCGAGGTTAACCCCCAAGGCATGAGATAGACTTTCGTATATACCTTATAGATAATGCAAAGCCAGTTGCATTATCGGTGCACCACATGGCTCCGAGAGAGAGAAGAGAACTCAGTAAGCAAGTAAAGGAGTTGCTTGAGAAAGGGTTCATAAGAAGAAGCATTTCGAAATGGGGTGCTCCGGTTGTTTTTGCAACAAAGCATGATGGTTCACCTAGATGGTGCATGGACTATAGAGAGCTGAATAAGCTCACAAAGAATAACAGACACCCATTGCCAAGGATAGATGATTTATTCGATCAGTTGGTTGGTACTTAGGTTTTCTCGCAGCTGGATTTGGCTACAGGGTTTCATCAGCTAAGGGTGGCTGAAGACAGCATAGATAAGATAACATTTAGAACTCCTGACGGTTTCTTCGAGTAGCTCATCATGCCTTTTGGTTTGACGAATGCACCCGCATACTTCGTTGACTTAATGAGTTGGGTGTTTAGGGAGTTTCTAAACAAGTTTGTGGTAGTCTTTGTGGACAATATCTTGATTTTCTCTAGAAGCGAGGAAGAGCACACCCTACATCTTAGGGAAGTCTTAGAGACCCTACGAGCGCATCATCTCAAAGCTAAGTTCTCCAAATGCCATTTTTGGAGAAAAGAAGTGAGGTTCTTAGGACACGTGGTCTCTAAGGAAGGGATAGTTGTGAATCCCACAAAGGTGGTGGCAATCCAAGATTGGAAGATTCCTAAGAACGCAACAGAAGTAAGAAGCTTTTTAGGGCTGGCTGGTTATTATAGGAAGTGCATTAAGGACTTCGCGAACATATCTGTAACACCCCGTATGTTGAATAACTTGTTATAATATAAATCAGGGCAGAATTAAATTTTAAGATCTGAATCAGGGGAAACGGGCTATGCCATTGCGTTCGTCTCGGAAAAATACGCGAAATAGAGTTCGAGTTTTTGAAAATCAGAGTCCGTATGACCCAGTTAAGGCCCAACGAAGTTTCTGAAAATTCAAAACAGATTTAAAATATTCAAATTTCAGATTTCAGAAGAGGCGGGAAAATTCCCGCCAGACAGAGGGTGTCGACACAGGGGTCGACATGGGTGTCGACCCCCCCCCAAGGGGTCGACCCATGTGTCGACCCAGGGGTCGACCCCCCCTGTCGGCCAGTTTGGCCTGGGTGCAATCTGAAGGGATTTGGGCTGTGTTTTGGGGCTTATGACGAAATCTGACGGCTCTAACCTAATCTAGGGTTAATCTAAGGGCCTAAACTACATCCTAAATCTATAAATACACCCTAAGACTACCCTAATCCATACTAAAAATAGATACAACGTCGTTATGCCGTCAAAATGCAACTTGAAGAAGCCTCCATCAAATTGTAGAAGAAGATAGCGTCTCAAATCAACTTCTAATCAACGCTAGCAACTTAATCTTCTTCATAGGAGTGCTAATCAATAAGTTGTGAGTTTCTATGCCTTTAGCAAGCAATTGCTAAACTAATTATGATAGGATATAATGAGGTTATGGTTGTGAATGTGGATCAATGCAAGTTATGTTATCATATGCTATGTGTTCATGATGTTATCCAAGTTATGCAAGTCATATGCTATGTGTTCATGATGTTATGCAAGTTATGCAAGTCATATGCTATGTGTTCATGATGTTATGCAAGTTATGCAAGTCATATGCTATGTGTTCATGATGTTATGCAAGTTATGCAAGTCATATGCTATGAGTTCATGATGCTAGTTGTGCAAGTTTTATGCTATATGATCATGATGCTAGTTATGCAAGTTTTATGCTATGTGCTCATGATGCTAGTTATGCAAATCACTATGATAAACATTGATCCATTATGACACCATGTTATGCAAGTTTGGTGTTTGATTATATGCAAGTTCATATATGACATGTTATGCAAGTTTGGTGTTTGATTATATGCAAGTAACATGTGCAAGTTTACACCTTTGTATGATATGCATACATATGCAAGTTAACCCCTTTGTATGTCATACATACATATGCAAGTTTACCCCTTTGTATGACATAAGTAACTTATGCAAGTTACCCTCTTTATGACATATGTGATTCATGCAAGTTTGGGTTGATTATTTATGCTAGTTGGGTTTGATGCCATGGTCATATATGCATGTTGACACCTTTAAAACCCATGTTGATGCTAATGTTATGCAAGTTGAACCCATTGTGTTTGTGATGAATCTTCCCTTCTAAGTATGTCATGTCAACGTATTACGTGGGGAACGATGGGGTTAATATTCATGTTAATGAAATGGTGTGAAGTTGGTATGATTATGCATACCATAAAGTGGATGGACATAATTGAGTCAATTATGTACATCGTTAAATTTGTAATTAATTAGGGATAATTAATACAAATTATGGGGGGTGATTAATTAGGTGTAATTAATCGACTAAGACACGAGGTTGGACCCTTTTGTAGCATAAGACTGCCCGGAACCGACCGGGAAATCCAGCGGCTACAAATGATTGGCCCAATGTGAGAGGTCTTAGGCATAAACTAAATACGTGACAAGTGTAAAGACACGAGGTTAGACTCGGTTATGGCGTAAGGCTACCCGGACCCGACCGGCAAATCCAGCTGCCATAAAAGATAGTCTAATGTGAGAGGTCTTTACAAAGGTTACGGTCTTAATCAATTAAGAAACACTTAACCATATTAGCATGTAGAGGGACATGAGGGGTTAAGTGGGTGCCTTGGGTGGCATGTGGAAATCAAGTAAGTGCCTTGGGTGGCATGTGGAAATCTAGTGGGTGCCCTGAGTGGAAATTGAAATATGATTAGATGACTTAACCAAACTTTAAACATGTAAGTGGACATGATTATTAAAAAGGGTTAAGTGGGATACACTAGAAGGGACAAGCTTAGGTGGGTAGCTTGTGGGGGCCCATTTCAACCAGTAACCCATACGTATCTTTGTGGGCTCGACCCATGTCGAGGACGGGACACGCATACTGGGCTTGACTATAAGAGGCCAAAAACGGGTTAGCGGTGGCAACGCAAGTCCAACGGGTTTCATATGCGTGTGTGGACCCGGGCTGGTAGGTAAGACGTTGTTGCATCGTGTAGGTATAAGCCGTGCACCGTTGATTGTATCGGGTTGCCACTTTGGGGAGTGATACACCCCACTATGGGGCCAGCACGGGTATCTACGGTAGGGAGCCGATCGCTTGGGGAGTAGTGGGTACACCTAGTGGAGATAGGGGCAGACGGCACCTATATAGTCAGTTAGGGGTACACGAAACTACTAGTTAAATTTTCTAAGTCCTTGGGTGGGATCAACCTTTAAGTTAGGAATGACTGGTGTGGTGTAGTGTAGTAATTACCCTTGGGTGGGTAGATGCGTCTTTACCGTTATCTTAGTTCATCCTATGTCTAGTTGGCTGCTTAGTGTAGTCATTTATCCCCAGTCATCACCGTACCAAGTTTATATCATACCCTAATTACTTTAACGATTGTATTGTTAAAGTTATAGGGCTCACTCAGACTTATGTCTGACCCCGTTGTTTTTATCTTTTTTTTCCAACCCTCAGGTTCTCAGAGTGGGCCTAGCACTAGTGGGCTTTGATCAGATTGCTTTATCTATCTTTTGGAGCTTGGACCGTGATGTAAAGCCCAGCTTATCTTTTCTATTATGGCTATTAGTTATGTAGTGGGATTATGTACTTATGTTTTATCAGGATGGATATTTAGTACTTGACTCTTGTTTTAGTTGGTTTTGATATGTAACCAAACATGTTTATCTTCTGCTGCAATGAAATGATGTTTTAGATTTCAAGTATTATTTATATCTATCTTGTTGTAATTTTTCTGTTCTATATTCACTTAAAATACTCCAACGAAGTTAAGTCATTCCCTTAGTGAGTGACCTTAGCGGGTGTGGGGTGTTACACATGGTATCAGAGCTGAAGGTTACCGGAACAGATAAAACTTTTAGAAAAACTATTATTTTTTTTCTAAAAACATTTTTGGGAAGAAGTATTTTCAAAAACATGTCTTTTAAGAGAAAAGTTTATGAAAGAAAAGAACATAATCCCCAAGAGCCATATATCATTCCTTTGATTCTCCGTTTTGAATCTCTTCCTCTTTCTCCTTTTTTGAATTTCCCTCCGCGTATAGATGTATTTTTAAGATAAATAAGGACTTCCGTATGAAGGATGGAAGAACCACTTCAAGGGACTTAGACGTTTGTCGGGCTAAGAAGTTAGTCCAAGGAGGTGGAGGGCTTGTGGGTACCTTTAAGATGGACGAGGGAGGAAGGTTCAAATAGCTGTTAGGTAAATAAAGGACGAAACCTCATCGTGGTGAGAAGGTCACGAAAGGAGAATGTGAAGAAGAAGGCTAGTTGTTTTGGAGAAATAGGACACCTTATTAGGATTGTCCAAAGAGGTAAGGACAAAGTACAGGATCTTCTGGAGGGTAGATGTATTCCCTTACGGCTGGTATACCTGATGGGGGTAGGACCGTCTAGGTTGAAATTTGGTTCTCTCGATCATCCTGTCCGTACTTTGTGTGACTCTGGCGCATCGCATTCGTTTATCTCATCATCATTAGTTGAGTCACTGCACTTAGACACCAGTCTAGTAGATGATCCCTTGGTTGTTTCAAACCCAATTGGGGGCTCCACTTATTTGTCCATGATATGTTTGGGTTTGAAGATTTCTATACTTAGCGTTGAGTTTAGATGTGATGCTTTTGTTTTGGGCTTCACGGGCTATGGGTTGATTTTGGGCATGGACTGGTTATCCAGTAATGGTGTCGTTCTTGATTGTGAAAGGAGAGTTGTTAGGCTCATGACCCGCTTGGGTAATACTCTCGAGATCTCTTGTAATCCCATGGATTCTGTTATGCTAAGTTATCTTGAATCGCTTGACGCTTCCGTCAAGAGTTTGCGGTCTGTTAGAGTGGTCCGGGAATACTCGGATGTGTTTGAGGAGGTGAAGGGCTTACCTCCGAAGCGGGAGATAGACTTCCGAATATATCTGGTGGACAATGCTAAACCAGTATCTTTGCCAGTGTGCCACATGGCTCCTCGTGAAAGGAGGGAACTCCATAAGCAAGTAGGGGAGCTGCTTGAGAAGGGGTTCATAAGACGAAGTATATCGGAGTGGGGTGCTCCAGTAGTTTTTGCCACGAAGGCGGATGGGTCCCTCAGACTTTGTGTAGACTATAGAGAACTCAACAAGCTCACAATGAAGAATAGACACCCATTGCCGAGGATTGATGATCTCTTTGATCAGTTGGTTGGTGCCTCAGTGTTTTCGCAGTTGGACTTGGCCACGGGGTTTCATCAGTTGAGAGTGGCTGAGGATAGCATAGACAAGACTGCCTTTAGGACTCCAGATGGTTTCTATGAGTGGCTTGTGATGCCATTTGGTTTGACGGACGCCCCTGCATACTTTGTTGATATGATGAGTAGGGTGTTCAGGGAGTACCTTAATAAGTTCGTGGTGGTCTTTGTGGATGACATCTTAGTCTTTTCTAAGAGTGAAGAAGAGCATGCCCTACATCTTAGGGAAGTGTTAGAGACTCTTCGAGCGCATAGCCTTAAGGCTAAATTCTCTAAATGTCACTTTTGGAGGAAGGAAGTGCGGTTCTTTGGGCACGTGGTCTCTAAGGAAGGGATAGCTATGGATCCCGCGAAGGTAGTATCCATCCAAGATTGGAAGGTTCCGAAGAATGCTACCGAGGTGAGGAGTTTCTTGGGGTTAGCTGGCTACTATAGGAAGTTTATTAAGGACTTCGCGAAGATATCATCCCCATTAACTCGCTTGACAAAGAAGAATCTAGTCTTCGCATGGGACGTAGATTGTGATGATGCGTTCCAACGGTTAAAGAGAGCTTTAACCACAGCTCCAGTCTTAGTGTTGCCAGATGGGAGTAAGCCATTTGTTGTTTATACCGATGCTTGTGGGACAGGACTAGGCGCAGTCTTAATGCAAGAGGGAAGGGTAATAGCCTATGGGGGAAGGCAGTTGAGAAAGCATGAGAAAAATTACCCTACCCATGATTTAGAGTTGGCCGCTATTGTTTTTGCGCTTAAGACTTGGCGCCATTATCTTCTTGGCGAGAGGTTTGAATTGTTCACCGACCACAAATCTTTGAAGTACTTGTTTTCTCAGAAGAATTTGAACTTGAGACAGCAAAGGTGGATGGAGTTCTTGGCATCCTATGATTTCGAGATAGCGTATACCCCTGGCAAGGGTAACGTGGTGGCGGACGCCTTGAGCAGAAAAAGGTTTCCTTGAGTCCATTGTTCGTGGAACGACGAAGCTTGGAATTTATCTCGATGTTTGATTTCAGACCTTCCGTTGACTTTCTACCCGGTTTGCTAGCATCCTTAGAGGTCAGACCTACTCTTTTGGGATGGATTGGTGAGGCACAGTGGGACAACCCACAGTTGGTTGAGTTAGTGGAGAAGCTCATAAGGGGGGAGTCGTCCAACCATTTGAGTAGGTACACCCTAGACGATAGGGGGTGGTTGCGTAGAGATGGTGACTTTGTGTACCGCAAGACGAGGGTTTGAGGAAGGCTATTCTTGATGATGCGCATCGTTCGAAGATGACCATTCATCCCGGTGGGGACAAGATGTACCAAGACATGAAGCGAGTTTTCTTTTGGGCCGGTATGAAGAAAGATGTGGCCGAGTATGTCGCTAGATGCTTGGTGTACCAACAAGTGAAAGCCGAGCAAAAGAAACCCGGTGGGTTGCTTCACCCATTGGAAGTTCCGCAGTGGAAGTGGGATAGCGTCTCGATGGATTTTATTGATGGGTTACCAAGATCGAGGAAGGGTAATACGGGAATTTGGGTTGTGGTAGACAGACTTACTAAGAGCGCCCATTTTATACCCGTGAAGAGCAAGAGGACTGCTCCATGGCTAGCTTCTATTTACCTTCGAGAAATAGTTCGATTGCATGGGGTACCTTCTAGCATAGTGAGTGATCGAGATCCTATCTTCACTAGCGAGTTTTGGAAGAGTTTGCAAGAGGCGGTAGGGACTCGGTTGTGTTTGAGCACCGCATATCATCCTCAGACGGACGGCCAGACCGAGAGGGTGAATCGTGTTCTGGAAGACCTTTTGAGGCTATGTATCTTAGATTTTGGAGGTACATGGGAAGAGCATCTTCCATTGGTGGAGTTCGCGTATAATAACAGCTTTCAGTCTAGTATTGGTATGGCTCCTTTCGAAGCTCTTTATGGAAGGCCTTGTCGATCACCTACGTGTTGATGGGAATCTACGGATAAGATCTTTCTTGGGCCTGATATGGTTAGAGAGACTTCGGAAAAGATTGATTTGATTCGAAGAAGGATGAAAGCAGCGCAAGATAGGCAGAAATCTTACGCGGATAAGAGGAGGACGGATCTTGAGTTTGATGTTGGGGACATGGTCTTTGTTAAAGTATCTCCATTACGGAATGTTGTTCGCTTTGGGTCCGTTGGGAAGTTAGCACCAAGGTTTGTAGGGCCGTTTCCTATTAAGGAAAGGATTGGACGAATGGCATATAGAGTGGATTTGCCCGAGAGACTTAGTGGTGTACATGACGTATTCCATGTGTCACATTTGAGGAAGTGCCTACATGAGACCGCAGAGGTGGTAGAGCCGAGCTTGCTTAGAGAAGTGGAGGTAGAGCGTGATGCGACTATTCGACGAGCTCCTACCCGCATCCTTGGGTCAGAGATTAGGAAGTTGAGAAACAGAGAGGTTCGACTAGTCAAAGTGCAATGGGGAGAGGATGAGAACAATGCTACTTGGGAGACAGAAGCGAAGATGCGTTCATTGTACCCATTCCTTTTTGAGGGTATGTCTTTTAACTTCTCCTTTATCGTTTGTCTAGTACTTATCTTATATATAGTATGTCCTCTCATTAGTACCTTTGACCTTTAGATAGGGTAAACCTATGGTTGAAACATGTGTTTGAGACATGTTATGATTGATGGATGCGTGTGGATGCAAGTGTTTGCTAGTGGTTGCTCGTGGATGCATATACACACACTTTAGACACTAGATCGGCTCAGTCACTTCATATTGCATATTGCATATAATTGTGTGTAGGTAGCTATATTAATGGATGTATAATGGTTGTGTTATCACATGGATGATGCATTTTGGTGTATGGTTGTGCACACATGTAGAAATAGTATGTGTCGATAGGGTTCTTTCGCATACATATTGGATGCATGGCACTATCATGGTTTGCATTAAGGAGGTCAACTGAATCAGTAGACCGCCTGATTTTGCATTAGATAGGGAACATATACACACACTCTTTGCATATGTTCATACAGCATTAGAAACTTTAAGGACAATGGATGCCAGTGTTTGATGGTTTGAGTAGATGGTTGTTTGGTTGGTAGGATACATTCTTCTTGACTTCGATATTTCGGGGACGAAATCCTTTAAGTAGGGGAGAATGTAACACCCCGTATGTTGAATAACTTGTTATAATATAAATCAGGGCAGAATTAAATTTTAAGATCTGAATCAGGGGAAACGGGCTATGCCATTGCGTTCGTCTCGGAAAAATACGCGAAATAGAGTTCGAGTTTTTGAAAATCGGAGTCAAATATGACCCAGTTAAGGCCCAACGAAGTTTCAGAAAATTCAAAACAGATTTAAAATATTCAAATTTCAGATTTCAGAAGAGGCGGGAAAATTCCCGCCAAACAGAGGGTGTCAACCCCCCCCCCCCCAAGGGGTCGACCCATGTGTCGACCCAGGGGTTGACCCCCCCTGTCGGCCAGTTTGGCCTGGGTGCAATCGGAAGGGGTTTGGGCTGTGTTTTGGGGCTTGTGACGAAATCTGACGGCTCTAACCTAATCTAGGGTTAATCTAAGGGCCTAAATTACATCCTAAATCTATAAATACACCCTAAGACTACCCTAATCCATACTAAAAATAGATACAACGTCGTTATGCCGTCAAAATGCAACTTGAAGGAGCCTCCATCAAATTGTAGAAGAAGATAGCGTCTCAAATCAACTTCTAATCAACTCTAGAAACTTAATCTTCTTCATATGAGTGCTAATCAACAAGTTGTGAGTATCTATGCCTTTAGCAAGCAATTACTAAACTAATTATGATAGGCTATAATGAGGTTATGGTTGTGAATGTGGATCAATGCAAGTTATGTTATCATATGCTATGTGTTCATGATGTTATGCAAGTTATGCAAGTCATATGCTATGTGTTCATGATGTTATGCAAGTTATGCAAGTCATATGCTATGTGTTCATGATGTTATGCAAGTTATGCAAGTCATATGCTATGTGTTCATGATGTTATGCAAGTTATGCAAGTCATATGCTATGAGTTCATGATGCTAGTTGTGCAAGTTTTATGCTATATGATCATGATGCTAGTTATGCAAGTTTTATGCTATGTGCTCATGATACTAGTTATGCAAATCACTATGATAAACATTGATCCATTATGACACCATGTTATGCAAGTTTGGTGTTTGATTATATGCAAGTTCATATATGACATGTTATGCAAGTTTGGTGTTTGATTATATGCAAGTTCATATATGACATGTTATGCAAGTTTGGTGTTTGATTATATGCAAGTAACATGTGCAAGTTTACACCTTTGTATGATATGCATACATATGCAAGTTAACCCCTTTGTATGTCATACATACATATGCAAGTTTACCCCTTTGTATGACATAAGTAACTTATGCAAGTTACCCTCTTTATGACATATGTGATTCATGCAAGTTTGGGTTGATTATTTATGCTAGCTGGGTTTGATGCCATGGTCATATATGCATGTTGACACCTTTAAAACCCATGTTGATGCTAATGTTATGCAAGTTGAACCCATTGTGTTTGTGATGAATCTTCCCTTTTAAGTATGTCATGTCAACATATTACGTGGGGAACGATGGGGTTAATATTCATGTTAATGAAATGGTGTGAAGTTGGTATGATTATGCATACCATAAAGTGGATGGACATAATTGAGTCAATTATGTACATCGTTAAATTTGTAATTAATTAGGGATAATTAATACAAATTATGGGGGGTGATTAATTAGGTGTAATTAATCGACTAAGACACGAGGTTGGACCCTTTTGTAGCATAAGACTGCCTGGAACCGACCGGCAAATCCAGCGGCTACAAATGATTGGCCCAATGTGAGAGGTCTTAGGCATAAACTAAATACGTGAAAAGTGTAAAGACACGAGGTTAGACTCGGTTATGGCGTAAGGCTGCCCGGACCCGACCGGCAAATCCAGCTGCAATAAAAGATAGTCTAATGTGAGAGGTCTTTACAAAGGTTACGGTCTTAATCAATTAAGAAACACTTAACCATATTAGCATGTAGAGGGACATGAGGGGTTAAGTGGGTGCCTTGGGTGGCATGTGGAAAAATCTAGTGGTTGCCTTGGGTGGCAATAGAAAATACGATTAGAATACTTAACCAAAGTGGAACATGTAATTAAACATGATTAAAGGGTTAAGTAAGTGCCTTGGGTGGCATTGGAAAAATCTAGTGGTTGCCTTGGGTGGCAATAGAAAATACGATTAGAATACTTAACCAAAGTGGAACATGTAATTAAACATGATTAAAGGGTTAAGTAAGTGCCTTGGGTGGCATGGGGAAAAATCTAGTGGTTGCCTTGGGTGGCAATAGAAGATAAGATTAGAATACTTAACCAAAGTGGAACATGTAATTAAACGTGATTAAAGGGCTAAGTAAGTGCCTTGGGTGGCATGTGGAAATCAAGTAAGTGCCTTGGGTGGCATGTGGAAATCTAGTGGGTGCCTTGAGTGGAAATTGAAATATGATTAGATGACTTAACCAAACTTTAAACATGTAAGTGGACATGATTATTAAAAAGGGTTAAGTGGGATACACTAGAAGGAACAAGCTTAGGTGGGTAGCTTGTGGGGGCCCATTTCAACCAGTAACCCATACGTATATTTGTGGGCTCGACCCATGTCGAGGACGGGACACGCATACTGGGCTTGACTATAAGAGGCCAAAAACGGGTTAGCGGTGGCAACGCAAGTCCAACGGGTTTCATATGCGTGTGTGGACCCGGGCTGGTAGGTAAGACGTTGTTGCATCGTGTAGGTATAAGCCGTGCACCGTTGATTGTATCGGTTGCCACTTTGGGGAGTGATACACCCCACTGTGGGGCCAGCACGGGTATCTACGGTAGGGAACCGATCGCTTGGGGAGTAGTGGGTACACCTAGTGGAGATAGGGGCAGACGGCACCTATGTAGTCAGCTAGGGGTACACGAAACTTCTAGTTAAATTTTCTAAGTCCTTGGGTGGGATCAACCTTTAAGTTAGGAATGACTGGTGTGGTGCAGTGTAGTAATTACCCTTGGGTGGGTAGATGCGTCTTTACCGTTATCTTAGTTCATCTTATGTCTAGTTGGCTGCTTAGTGTAGTCATTTATCCCCAGTCATCACCGTACCAAGTTTATATCATACCCTAAGTACTTTAACGATTGTATTGTTAAAGTTATAGGGCTCACTCAGACTTATGTCTGACCCCGTTGTTTTTATCTTTTTTTCCCAACCCTCAGGTTCTCAGAGTGGGCCTAGCACTAGTGGGCTTTGATCAGATTGCTTTATCTATCTTTTGGAGCTTGGACCGTGATGTAAAGCCCAGCTTATCTTTTCTATTATGGCTATTAGTTATGTAGTGGGATTATGTACTTATGTTTTATCAGGATGGATATTTAGTACTTGACTCTTGTTTTAGTTGGTTTTGATATGTAACCAAACATGTTTATCTTCTGCTGCAATGAAATGATGTTTTAGATTTCAAGTATTATTTATATCTGTCTTGTTGGAATTTTTCTGTTCTATATTCACTTAAAATACTCCACCGAAGTTAAGGCATTCCCTTAGTGAGTGACCTTAGCGGGTGTGGGGTGTTATAATATCAGCCCCACTTACTTGGTTAATGAAGAAGCACTTGACTTTTGCTTGGGATGTTGACTATGATGATACTTTCCAACGTTTGAAGAGGGTTTTGACGACAACTCCAGTTTTAGTTGTGCCAGATAGAAGTAAGCCATTCACAGTATATACCGGTGCTTGCGGGACAGGGCTTGGAGCAGTTTTCGACGCAAGAGGTAAAGGTGATATGCAAAAGGCGGCAAATACGAGTATCGCTTATCATCCACAGATGGATGGACGGACAGAAAGGGGTGAATAGAATCCTTGAAAATCTTTTGAGGTTATGTAGCCTAGATTTTGTGGGTACTTCCTTGATCTCTTTTTCCATAATTTTATACATGCTTATATCTATCTTTTAAGTATATCTACTTGGTCCTATTCTTTATCCTTAGGTAGAAACTAATGGTTGTAAACATGTGTTTGAGACATGTTATGCTTGGTGGATGCAAATGGATGCGAGTGGTTGCAAGGGGTTGCTTGTGGATGCATGTACACACACATTAGGCACTAGATTGGCTTAATCACTTCCATATTGCATATAAATATGTGTGCATATTTAAATTTAATGGATGTATAATGGTTGTGTTATCATATGGATGCTGCATTTTGATGAATGGTTGTGCACACATGTAGACTTAATATGCATTGTTAGGATTCTTTTGCATGCATAATGGGCACATGGCACTATCATGATTTGCATTAAGGAGGTCAACTAAATCAGTGGACCACCTGATTTTGCATTGGATAAGGAACATATACACACACTTTTTGCATATGTTCATACGACATTAGAAATCTTGTAAGGACAATGGATGCCTGTGTTTGATGGTTGAATAGATGGATGATTGGATGGTAGGATATACATTCTTCTTGACTTGAAGATTTCGGGGACGAAATCCTTTAAGGAGGGGAGAATGTAACACCCTGAATTTTCTGTGACTATTAAAAGAAAGAATTTAAGAATACTTAATTGTTAAAGTGAGAATTAAGGGAAATGGGTTACACCATTGCATTCGTCTCGAAATTCTGCTTGGAATAGAGTCCAAGTTTTCGTAAATCGGACTTCGTATGAGGAAGTTATGGCCCTCGGAAGTTTCAATAATTTAAATAAATAAAAAATAGCTCAGATTAAAATTCAAAATTCAAAATTCAAACAAGGAAGCGGGCTCGGCGGGATTTCTCCTGCCCAAGGCCAGATCGACCAGTGGGTCGACCAGCGGGTCGACCTCCCTTATACAGGTCGACCAGGGGGTCGACCTACTCCCCGGGTAGATCTGAAATCTGACGATTCTGACTTGTTGCTGAGTCTTTCCTGACATGTTACTGAGTTACTAGGGCATAGGTGGCAATTCTGGATAACTCTATCTAGTTTGAATGGTTGTGATTGCTCCTATGTTAATCTACTGGCTTATGTTGATTTAAATTTCTATATAAGCACGCATAGACTCAACCCCTAGACCTAAACTAAATTAGTCTCATGGCCTCTATGCTGCTGCTAGAATAGTTCTTCTTCCTAAAGCTTAGGGATTTGTAAGTCAGAATTCTAATACAAACGACGAACGAATTATTCTCTTCTCTAACTGTCTTAGTGAGTACAATTTCTTTCACAAAATAATTAATAAATTAATTATGATGAGTTATAATTTGGATTATGAGAACATGTCTGTTGAATCATGTGATGTTATTTAACTTTGTTATCGTATGTTGGTGAACATATGACAGTTTTGTTATCTTATGTTGGTAGATAAATTTTTATGTCCAATCACATATGTTTAACTTGATTTATTTTACGACATCGGTTTATATGCAAGTTTGGGATGTTAAATCATATGCTAGTACGTATGTGAATCTTATGCAAGTTTGGGATGTTAAATCGTATGCTAGTTTGTATGTGAATCTTATGCAAGTCTGTTTTTACATATGCTAGTTCGTATGTGAATCTTATGCAAGTCTGGGATGTTAAATCATATGCTAGTTTGTATGTGAATCTTATGCAAGTCTATTTTTACATATGCTAGTTTGTAAAACCCACATCCGTTAAAGTCACTCACAAAGGGAATGTCTTAACTTCAATGGAGCATTATGGGTACTGGAATAGAACTATTACATGACAGACATATATAAAACAGCGGAAGGTAAAGTAGAAGTACTTCAAATCATTTATTAAATATATGTTGTTTACAATAAAAGCCCATCAACTTCCCATACCCAATTACATAGCTAAAATATCTATCTTGCTCAAAAACAAAGAAGCATAGAAATAAATTGCAGTATTCCTCAATAAAGCAAAGCAAGCCAAAGGCAAGAGAGATCCAAGACGCACATGAAAGAGCCTTGGAGCTTGGTAAGATCCGAACTAAGCTGTATTCCCACCCTGCGAACCTGGGGAGGGGGGGGACGGAAGAAAAAGAGGCGAAACAAAACGGGTCAGTCATAAAGACTGAGTAAGTCCTAGTGACTTTCAGCATAGAAACAGGTAAAGATAACATGGCATGAATAAACTGAAAGTAAACATAAGCATGACGACAAGATAAGCTACAGGCACGATGAATCTAGTCTAACATCCCATACTTCCTATCAAGGGTAGCATCACAAGGTTCCTACCAAGTACCATATCGCAGGGTTTCTATAACGTCGCAAGATTTCTAAGTTTCACCATTACCCTATTTTCCTTGATTTTCTATATTCTCTGCACCACCTAACTAGCCTTCCAATTAGTTTACTTAGTTGTAATTACAAGATAAGTGATCCCCCATACCCCACATGATCATTTTATAGGTACATATCCCACGATGAGGGTCCCCCCTCATATTGACTGTTTCATGTCCCCACCGTACCTACCTTAATTAATCGGCTCTTACTTACCATGTTTCATATGTGTTCTATACTAAGGTTATCCCAACCCTGTAGTTGCAGTAGCCTTTAGGACTACATCTAATATGAGGATTTTTCTTCAACCAGCCCAATTACCATGAATGTGTTAGATGTATCCTTACTACCCTAATCGATCGGCTCCGACTCGACCTAGTTCTTGCGGACCCTACTTGTAGATACATGTGCTGGTCCCACCCTAGGGTGTACCAATCCCTAGGATGGCAACCCCAACACCATTTTTGATGCACATCTTTATATCTACTGATGCCCAGTGGCTAAATTTTCCACTCCGGAATATTTGCACGCCCATAATCCGTCGAAACCTGCACTGCTGCATCCCCTGCCGCCGTTTTGACCGCTTACAATCAGCCCAGTAATCGTGCCCCACCCTGCCTAGCTCAGGGTACCGTTGATACCTAATGTGGGTTACTGCTGAAATGGGTCCCGCTACTAGGGTTTTCCTAGGGTCTATTCGTATACCTCACAGGTTGGTTAAGTGTTATCTATTTAACTTAACCCCACCCCCATCATGATACCGTGGTTAAGTGCTCTCTCTTGTGTTACTTAACCTTACCGCATGTCTTGTTATATTGGTTAAGTGTTCTCCCCTATGTTAACTTAACCCTTACCACACCTCACGTTAGATTGGTTAAGTGTATGTTAACTCAACCCCATCCACTAGCCATATTATAATGGTTAAGTGTTACCCTCGTGTATTTACTTAACCCTACCACACATCAGGTTATATCGGTTGGGTGTTATCAACCCATTAAAGTTAAACCAACCCATTTAACTTAACCCTCCCATTCATCAGATTGCATTGGTTAAGTATTTCAAGTAATTCATGGCTTAACCCGCCGACGTATCATGTCAAGTTGATTAAGTGTTGTCTAGTTATTCATAACTTAACCCCGCTATCTTAGCACATCAAATTGGTTAAGTGTTTTCAAGTAGTTCATGACTTAACCCTCCCAGGTATCATGCTAAGTTGGTTAAGTATTATCTATATTTTCAAGTTGACTTAACCCTGCAACGTGTCATGTTATATTGGTTAAGTGTCATTAGTCAAGTCATATTACTTAACCCACCCATTCATGTCATATCGGTTAAGTGTCATTAGTCTAGTCATATTACTTAACCCACCCATTGGTCTGGTTAACAGTTATGTTGGTTAAGCGTTCATAATTTACTTAACCCTACCCACTGGTCTAATTAACATGTTATGATGGTTAAGCCCACACTTATAAGTTTTACGTGTTCTTAACTCATACCGGTTAGGTCCACATTTACATGTCAAACTTCCATGTCATCCCACCTAACCCTCTAACCATACCCACATCTTATTATGGTTAGTATTCCTTAATTCATTCATTATGATGAACGAATCATGACCTCTCACATTAGACCGTGCATTTTGTGGCCACTGGATTTGCCGGGCGGTTCCAGGCAGATTTACGCCACAAACTGAGTCTAACCTCATGTCATAAATCGTTACGCCTACAATTCGACCTTCGACCTCTCACGTTAGACTGACACTTTGTGGCTACTGGATTTGCCGGGCGGTTCCGGGCAGATTTACACCACAAACCGAGTCTAACCTCGTGTCAAAGGTTCATTAATGGTCGTATTCCCCCCAAAACCCCAATATCAGTTCATGTGTTTAACATATAAAAATGTTCATGTTTCAACCACGTTCATATTTCCAGTTATATGCCAATTATCAAGTTCATAATTCACGTTTTTTCCCCAAAACGTATTCCCAAATTATTATCGTAATCCACTATAAGGTTATGCCAAGTTATAGCCTTTTATTTACAATACATGCCAACTACCCAAAACCCAACTTAGGCGCGTTCATATTAAACCTCTACCAAGTAATAAATTATCATACATGTCTCAAGTCCAAATTTTACATAATTAACATATGCCCAAGTTCTAGATTACATGTCAGTTTTACATATGCCCAATTCATACCAAATTTACATATGTTCAAATCATGTCGTTTTACATATTTCAATATTCTTACCATTTTACATAGGTCAAGTTTCATGCCAAACTACATGTATTCCATGTTTACACCAATTTACCCAAACTTACAAACTTTAATTATAACGACAATACTCAAATCCCAATTTCATGTTATGCCGTCAATTTTACCAAACATATATATCCAATATAGACAATATTCCCATATTTCCCCGTATTCAATCATATGCAAATCGCGGTTTAGGCCTTGGTCCGAAATTGACCTAGGTTCATCAAAAGAAAATAAATAAGGGGGAGGTAGAATTTGTATAACAATAAGTACATAGGGAAAACTGGCATAAGAACATCATTTCAGGCATAAAAGATAGATTTTGATAATAATATCACATGAATCAAGAAAAAATGATTTACAACAAGCTGAATAGATCATAAGCTTGACATGAGAATGAAAATAGAAAAATCCCAAAACTCAAGGTTCAAGAAGCAACAGAAATAGATCTGAATCTATAAACATACTTAAATCCAATTCCACTTTATTCCATGGCCATATTATAATTAACAAGTTTAAATCTAAAAAGTAACTGGAACTTATAGAGCATGGCTAGCGAATTAAGAACTGAAATAGATGTAGAATGCTGATTTATTGTCTTGAATCATTGTAGAAGCCTTGTTCTTTGAATTGATTTGAGTTTGAATGCTTGTACTTTGATTTGGAGACGGCAGCCATGGTTCAAGAGATATTTTAGCAGCATAATTGTGTAAGAATATTTTGTTATGAATTAGGTTAGGTCTTAGGGTATATTTATAGGTGTAGGAACTATTTATGGCCCTTAGATCAACCCTAGAATCAATCTGTACCATCAAAACATGTCTCAGGCTTCAAAAATGGGTTCTGGGTCAAAACAGGCCGACCAGGTCGACCTGTAAGGGGGGAGGTCAACCACATTGTCAACCTGGGGGGTAGGTCGACCTTAAGGTCGACCACATGGTCGACCTGACCCCCAGGTCGACCTGCCTGGTCCTGTGCTGCCTGAAATTTGCTGAATCTTCTACAGGCCATAACTTCTTCATCCAGACTCCGATTTTCGAAAACTTGGGCTCGATTTCATGTAGAATTCCGAGACAAACGCAATGGCGCAACCTGTTTCCCATGATTCTCAATTTAAAAGTTAATTATACCCTAATTTCTAGTTTCAACATGTTATTAAAATTCGGGTTGTTACATTCTCCCCTCCTTAAAGGATTTCGTCCCCGAAATCTTTAATTTAAGAAGAATGTGTCCTACGATCCAATCATGCATCTACTCAATCATCAATCATAGGCATCCATTGTCCTTAAGAGATTTCTAATGCTGTATGAACATATGCAGAAAGTGTGTGTATATGTTCCTTATCTAATGCAAATGATCAGGCCTGATTGATCTCTTTAATGCAAAATATGTTTTAGTGCCATGAGTCCAACATGTATGGAAATAGCCCTAATCACATAAACACTATATGTGTGCACAAACATCCATCCATATGCAACATCCACATGATAGCACATTCAATTTCATTCATAAATAAGTATAAACACTCATGCATATGCAGTATGAAAGGTGATGGAGTCGATCTAGTGCCTAATGTGCGTGTATATGCATTCACGAGCAACCACTAGCAGCCACTTGCACCCACTTGCAACCATCAATCATAACATGTCTCGAACACATGTTTACACCCAATTGTTCCTACCTAAAGATATAGTCGAACGATAGAAGCAAGTAAAAACTTTGTGCCCACTAGGCAATGTCAAAACTGGAAATCTACATTACGTATATACTGATTTGGAGAAGAACTCCTTATGCACCATCCCCGAAGACCGAAATCAACATCAGACTGACACCCAAAGAATTACTCAACCCAACTAATATATATGATTCTAGGAAACTAAGCATGATAGACTCCTTTTAGGTCGCAAGAAATTCCTTCCTAAACCGACCCATATCCTATAAAACCCTAAAGGTTTGGTCAACCCAATGGACACCCTCAAACCCCAACATATCTTACAAACATATGAGTCATACTTAATATGGGATTTGCAACAGAAATAGGATTGAAAATAAGACCGAGAGGATACACTTAAAAGATAGCATGCAAGTAAGCCCTACAGGAAAAGAGGGATCAAGGATATACTCTTAAAAAGAGATATGATGCACGTATCTAGTCTTAAATCTTCTGAGTCGCATTTCCTTGAGCTTAACTCCATTGTGCTTTCACCGTCTTTAACTTCACAATTTCGTAGCTTCTTAATTCTTTTTTCCAAAATATGAGTTGGAACTCATTCCACTGTTACCTCTCGTTTCACTTTCACTTATTCTCCTTCTAGTATACTCGGCTTAAACATAATTGCTTACTCATGGTTTCATGCAAGCTCTCCAAAATTCACTAGTGAACCTTGGATCTCGTTTACTTACTAGAAGGTATTCCACATAAATGAATTATCTCTTGAAAATAAACAAATGCCAACCATGTTGCCAAGTGTACTTTCTAAGGTGATTTTCTATAACTCATGCATAAGCGAGATGAACCATCCGCCTTAGTGGCGAACACTACTCGAGCGGATCGATAAATGTATCAAGAGATACTAGGTAACTAAGCATGGAAGAACCCTAAGGGTTACACTAGACTTCGAGGGCATTACCGAGGCGAGTCAAGAGCCTAACTACCCTCTTTTTATACTTAAGAATTGTACCATTTTTGGATAACCACTCCATCCCTAGAATCAACCCATAGCCCAAAGACATAAGCTTTACTTCAATACTTAGCATAGACTTTCTCAAATCCAAACAAGTCATGAATAAATGAGCCGATTCCCCAATAGGATTTGAGACAAAAAGGGGATCTTCTACTATGCTAGTACTAAGGTGCAAAGACTCAACTATCAAAGCAGAATTAAAAGAATGCGATGTACAAAAACAAAGTTCTAACGGGATGATAGAAAAGAAAGTTAAACCTTTAACAAAAACATTACCACCTCTCTTAGGTACGTTAGTAGTGAGGGCATACAATTGCCCTCTCGACGATCCTGTCCTTTTCCCTTGTCCTTGTCCTATCACTACAAGAAAAACCGAGATTAGCGACAGATTTTTAGCAGCGGAAAGTTCCGTCGCTATTTAGCGGCGGAATTCCGTGGGCTTTGTAAGAGAAAATATTTTGGATTTTATATGTCATCTTATTATAAATTATTACTATTGAATACTAATTCTGTCGCTAAATCAATGGAAATTGCAGCTCTTTACCGTCATATAATATTTAACACTAAATTCTGTTGCTAATAGAGTCGGATTACCATCGACATAATTTTGAAGCAATTTCCCTGTAGTTTTCCAAGAGATTTGAAACGAACTTTTACATTTATTATTTATAAAATGTTTTAAATTTGTGTTATTACGTAGTAATTAATTAGTAAATTTAAATTTTAAATAATTAATGTTAATAATACATTAGTAATTAATAATAAATAATAACTATTAGAAGTAAATAAAATTTAATAGTTAATGCTGAATAATTTTTTTTATGAAAATTAATGCTGATTAATTATTAATTACTATATAATATAAATAAGAGGTAATAGTAATTGATATTTGGAATCCTGGGTATGATTTTATCAAATTCTTTGAAGCCTTATTCTATGTTGAGACTGTTTTAATCTGATTAGATCCATAACTTGAATCAATTTTGATCATATTTTCTTTGTATTGTACTAATTACAACATTAGGCAAAATAAAGGAGATGGGGTTATGGTATGCAGGAAAATGATTTCATTCATTTTGCTAAATTCCAGCAAGGTAACGTAATTACTTTAAGTATTCTCCTGTTTATATTGATCTTAGTAAGGTAACGGAATTACTTCAAGTATTCTCCTGTTTATATTGATCTTAACCTTTTTTGTCATATCTAATTTTTGACAATTTACACTCTCCGTGGCATGTAGTATAATAATGTTCTGTGAATGGAATACAGTACAAGAAACAATCAACTTTACATGATGATTCAACAAATATTACATAGGTGGGTTGTTTAAAAATGAGAGAAGGTGGATAGATGAGCTAACCTACAAGCATAGAATGCAACATTTTCATACCAATATGGTAGCTTAGCGGAGATACTTGGACAACATGTATTAAACTTCCAAGTTTTTTTTTGGGCAAATGACAGTTCGGCAAAATAAAAACTAAATAATCTTCTTTTCAGTAAGCAGTTATCCTACGCTGTATAAATGAAGGCATTGCTGGATGTGTGACATGGAAATTTTACTAAACAACATTAATTTTACTTTATTATGTTATACACTGGATATAAATTTACGTTATATATGTATTTTCTTCTTATGATTTATGCCTCCATAGTAATAACAATCGCCACTTCCATAGGTTCTCGGCGTACATAAATACAAAGAACGTTTAGCATTATTCCTGATGTAAATTATTTTACAATGACCAGAAATCATGGTTCAAGATTTCGTCCGGCACCCCGAAATTTCGGGTTTACCGGACCGGTGCCGTCATTCGACAGTCTGAAACCGTCAAGTAAAATCGGTCGCTATCTAGGGCAGAAGAAAAAAAAAGAATCGGACTTCATCCTCACAGAAAAGAATCTCGGATAAAATACCTAGAATTGAAATTATCCTTACCGCAATAAATCGGAATAAATTGAGAGAAGAGCAACGTTTTTATTTTTTTCCCTCTTTGGTCGAGATATTTGGGTAGAGCATCGTTTCTATTTTGATCGACATATTTGGGTAGAGCAGTGTTTTTATTTTGGTCAAGATATTTGGGTGGCACCAAAAAATTAGGGCAAACGTCATTTTGAGGTGGGGCTGGGCTGGGCTAACGTTATATTTGATTTGAGTGCGGTGACAGAAATATTACTGTTTTATGTTCGAATTAAACAAGTAATTTTATTTCTATAATTTTTTATGTATGTGCAAAACTGTTATGTTAGATAAACAAAACTTCAATGTAGTACTTAATTTTGTTTCTCTATATAATATATATTTTTATTCTTTTAACCATTAACAAGTTCATTACCAAATTACCGAAATCCGAAACAAAACCGAAACTATCGAAATTTACGAAACCTGACGAAACTATCAAATTTTCAAACGGCCGAAACCGAGACCGTAACCGAATTCTCAAACCTTGCCAGAAATACATTCGTAACTTTGTTTAAGATTCGTCTACTTTAATATTATGGCTTGAAGTTGTGTGCAATAAACATAAATTGTACATTAACATTTAACAATTAGTGTAATAGTAGCATTAGTAACAATGTTGTTTTAAATTGATGCTAGCTCATAGTGGCCTTTACACAAAGTAGCATCTTAATGATGAATTAAACTATTCGATGTACATATGTTTCAGTCCATGCTAAGCTCATGACATTTGATCCTAGCTTGATATTGAAGATGTTTTCTCTTTTTAATATTCTTTACATTTAATCTTATGATTTGTTAGAAATTCTCTGAACAAGTGTGAACGGCAATGAATGGGTAGAAAATAGAAGAAATTGACAGATATTACTATTGTATGTGCCTTAACTGGAGTGACTTAACTAATGCATATTCTAACATATTAAATTACTTTATTGCAACCGCTATACTTATAAATCAGTCTATATATAAATAGGAGATATTGTTACAACTACTTAATCCTCATGTATTTGAGTCATTCATCTCAGAATAGAGATCATTAATGGGACTTTGAAGGTAACCCAAGCCATTGTATGTTTGCAGCAAAATAAAATTATTGTTTCACTTATGTGCTCATATCAGTTTGGCACCTGCTGAAAATATTTTGCAACTTGCATATAATTAGTACTTCATAATTGTAGTCATAGAACCATATTCGCTATAACTGTATATTAGCTTATATTGTGTAGGGACTATAAGTTATAATTAGTTATTTTAGTAAAAAATATATATTTTCATAACACTTATAATTCTGTGATAATATAATTGATTTATTATGATATTCATAACAATTATGTACTCAGGGCATGATTTTGAATTTTGTAATTTTACAAACAACTGATTAGTCTTATTCCAATATCAGGAATGGCGAAATCAAGATGTGTGTGTATGCTTATTGTAAAATATATAGTTGTCATACGTGTCTTATGGTAAATCTTTGTGTATTATTAATGCACGGTAATGTTCTATGGTTATACATGATGATCAAGTAGGTTTAAAAGTCTCGCTACATTACAGGTTTAAAAGTCTCACAAACATATAAATCCACATATTAGATTGCAAGCATGTAGGCTGGGCATAACTCATAGAACTATAATGAATTCTTCATGTAGTTGGTTTACTATACCATTCGCCAATCGTTGTGCTAAGCAAAAGTGCATAATGAGGTCTACAGTTGTTCCATATAGAATTTTTTTTGTTTATCATGGTTATATATGTGCTCTATGTTTTTCCTTTTTCTTTTGTTGAGCACGTAGAAAGATAGTGGAAAAGTTCAATGGCAATTTAGTTTCTTGCATTTATTTTAGTTAGTCTTTATAACGGTGTCAACTTCTTCAATTAGATACTCATGCAATGATTTACGAACTTCTTACGTGCAGAATGAAATGTCCAGGGTAAATGTTTAAAATCCACTATTTCTGTCAGAATGCAATGATTTACGAACTTCTTACGTGCAGAATGCAATGATTTACAAACTACTTTATAACGGTTTTCAAACGTCGATTTAAACTCACATTTCATTGCTATTATTTAAAATATTTATTTTAAATATTTAAAATCCACTATTTTAGCCAATTTGAAATTTTTAAATTGATTCAGATTTTCCGGGTCGTTACAATCTCCCCCACTTAAAACTTTTTGTCCCCGAAAAGGAATAAAGTCGAAAGTGGTTTGATTAATCAACTCTACGTTCAATCCGGCTTCCATTCTCCAACTTTTCAGTTTCTGAGAGTTTTCAAATTCTTCAAAAAAATTGGCTAACACCCGGAATTTTCGAAAAATTTCGCCATAACCTCCTTTGTACGAGGAGAGGTTTGGAAATTTATTGGGCCGTATTAGGTACCCAATAAATCCTAATAAGCATACACATATTTATAGTGATATATTCTGGTGTTTACAGGGGAGCGTGTATAGATAATAACTCCAGAGAATAAATTCTCGTCACCTTGTCAAAGCCTGAGGGAGTGTGTATTTTAATTGCTCCAGAGGATAAATCCTCGTCACCTCGTCCCGTGTGGGAAATAAATAGTCCATGTGCCGTATCTAATGACTAGAGAGACGTGATTATTGTCAACTCCAGACCCGTGTGGGATTTTTATTAATTTGGCCATTTATCGTTACATTTTAAATAGTCCATATCAGTTATCATTTCAACCTGTAAAATATAGTCATCGCCATACAAGCCTCTCGCTCATATGGTAAATCTTCCACCTCGTCACACAAGCTCCAGATGCTTATGTGGTATATGATGAAGTATGCCTATCTTCTAGAAGTATGCCATGTAATGTAGTTCAAAATTAATTGTTACTATCCTATGGCGATGTTTATTATTACACACAGAATAACCAGCACTCCGCATCCAATGGCATTCACGGGAGTTGATATAATAATATTTCGCATCCAACTCATTAAGGTTTACCTATTTGTTGGGCACACAAATAAAATCTTTACTCAACAGCTATCCAATTACCTGTTCAAACATATATAATGCACATGTATATATTTCTATCTATTTTTAAATCATTTCAATGTGTGAGTTAATCGAATAAATCCTACCATTTATTCTCTTATTAATTAAATTAACTATCGTTTCAATAATTTAATTAATCCAATTTACTATCACACAAGGCAAACAACAAGCAATTCGTTTTTAACTTTTCAAAAATATACTAATCAATTTCCATACTCTTTTAAAATCATTTAGACTATAGAATTAATAGTGCACATCCATGGAAAGAAAATAACAACAAAGTAGAGAACTAATTGGTAATGCAAAGTATGGTAAATGGACCTTGCACCGGAGTCAATCAGAGATATCCACTCGGCATCTAGGATAGGCTTTCTGAATGCTCTCCTCAGTTTCCCAAGTACAATCTCGTGGATCTCTACTCCATTGCACTTTGACTAGGTGAACCTTCGTGTTCCTCAGCTCTTTGGTTTCTTTGCCGATGATCTTTAGCGGCTCCCTTCTCACAGCCAATTCTGGAGTAATTTCAATATCCTGTTGGGTTGCTTCTTCCACGATCAAGTCTGGATCATGAACGTGCTTTCGAAGTTGAGATATGTGAAATACATCATGAACTCCAGGCAACTAATCAGGCAATTTAACCCTATAAGCGAGAGTTCCAATCCGTTCAAGAATAGGAAATGGACCAATGAATTTGGGCGCCAACTTCCCTGTTTTACCGAACCGGATAACTCCTCTCATCGGCGATACTTTCAAATATACATAGTCGCCAACTGCAAACGATATATCTCTCCTTCTCTTGTCGGCATAGCTCTTCTGTCGGCTTTGAGCGGCGAGTAATCGCTTCTTAATAAAGTCGACTTTGTCGGCAGCTTCTCGGATCATATCTGGCCCCAACACAAGTCTATTACCGGGTTCGACCCAACAAGCAGGAGATCGGCACGGTCTACCATACAGTGCTTCGAATGGCGACATTGTCAGGCTCGCTTGGTAGCTGTTGTTATATGAGAATTCAGCTAAATGCAGATGGTCTTCCCATGATCCACCGAAATCTAGAACACAAGCCCGCAATAGATCTTCTAAAATATGATTCACTCTCTCAGTCTGACCATCTGTCTGAGGATGATAGGCGGTGCTCAAGTTCAACTTCGTTCCCAGTTCGACTTGGAATGCCTCCCAGAATTTGCTAGTAAATATCGGATCTCTATCACTAACTATACTGAGTGGCACTCCATGTAGCCTAACAATTTCCCTGAAGTAAATCTGCGCCAGACTCTGAGCAGTTCTGTTTGATCTGAAAGGTATGAAATGGGCGGTCTTCGTGAAGCGATCTACGATCACCCAAATACTATCATTTCCTTTTCTGGTTCTAGGCAAACCATCAATGAAGTCCATGGAAATATGTTCCCACTTCCAACTAGGAACGTCTAGCGGTTGCAATAATCCAGCCAGTTTCTGTTGGTCGCTTTTGACTAGCTGGCAAGTTGGGCATCGGCTAACATATAAAGAAATGTCCCTCTTCATCGACTTCCACCTGAAAGTGCGTTTGATGTCATTATACATTTTGCTTACTCCCGGATGGATACTAAGTTTTGACTTGTGGAATTCATCCAGAACTTCCTTTCGGAGCTCAGCAATGTTAGGAACACAAATTCGACCTTTCAGCCTTAGAATCCCCTCATTATCAACTTGAAAACTCGAGGGTTCGCCTTGTTGAATTATCTCTCTGATCTTCTGAATGAAGTGATCATCCTTCTGAAGAGCAGATATTTTATCTATCAATGAAGTCGTGATAATAAAACTGGCGATCATTTCATTCTTTCGGCTTAACGCATCGGCCACGACATTGGCTTTCCCTAGAGTGTATATAATCTCAAAGTCATATGCTGCAAGAAACTCCAGCCAACGTTGTTGCCTCAGATTCAAGTCCTTCTGGGTGAACAGATACTTTAGCGACTGGTGATCTGTAAACAGTTCAAATCTCTCACCCAGAAGATAATGTCTCCAGATTTTCAAAGCGAACACAATAGCCAATAACTCAAGATCATGAGTGACGTAGTTTTTCTCGTGTGGCTTCAGCTGACGGCAAGCATAAGCGATCACTTGACCTCTTTGCATTAACACTGCACCAAGGCCTTCTCTAGAAGCATCTGCCCATACTTTCAAATCCTGATTGCCCTTGATGATGGTTAACACTGGAGCAGTTGTTAATCTTAACTTTAGCTCTTCAAAAGCCTCTTCACATTCTGGAGTCCATTTGAATTTAGAGTGCTTCTTTGTAAGCTTCGTCAAGTGACCAGATATCTTCGACAAGTTTTTAACGAACTTTCGGCAATAACTAGCCAATCCGAGAAAACTGCGGACTTCTGTTGGAGTACTAGGTTGTTTCCAATTTTGAATAGCCGTGATTTTACTTGGATCCACAGCAATTCCTTCTTTTGAAACGACGTGGCCTAGAAACTTCACTTCATCTTGCCAGAATATACATTTGGATAGTTTGGCTTTTAATACATTCCTTATGAGGATTTCCAGAACCTGTTCCAAATGTTTTTCATGTTCGGCCTTTAATTTAGAGAAGATTAAAATATCGTCAATAAAAACCAGAACAAACTTATTCAGGACTCCTCTGAACACTCTATTCATCAAATCGACGAAGTATGCTGCAGCGTTACATAAGCCGAACGACATTACTAACCACTCATAGAATAAGTCTGGACCTCTGAATGCCATCATAGGAACACACTCTTCGACAATTCGAAGTTGATGGAAGCCTGTAGCTAGGTCCATCCTTGAGAATACTTGTGCTCCATTTAGACGATCCAATAAATCATCAATTCGTGGCAATGGATATTTATTCTTTATTGTTTGCTTGTTCAAATCACGATAATCCACACATAGCCGTAGAGTACCATCATATTTTGGGACAAACACCACTGTTGCACCCCAACCAGAGAAACTAGGCCTGATCAGACCCTTCCATACGAGCTATCGTGTTTGATGGTCTAATTCCTCTTTCTCTTTCAAGGACATTCTTCGAATAGCGTGAACTACCGGCCTTGCGTTAGGAATTAAAGCAATTTTGAAATCAATTTCTCTCTGCGGAGGTAAGCGAACAACTTCTTCAAACACATCCGCATAATTCTGGACGACAGGGATATCTTTTACGAGGTTGGGAATATTCTCTGTGACTTCAGGGATATTTTCCATTTGAACAGGAGAAACATCCAAGGCTACCCAGAAGTCTTTTCTATTAGCTTTCTGACCTTCACAGGGAATGGTTATATACTCACCTGATTTTATCTTTGCCTTAACGACTCTGTCGGCGCATTTAACCTCAACTTCGTACTTGATCAACCAGTCTAACCCCAAGATAAGATCAAATTCTATAAAATTCATGACGACCGCGATGGTAGGGAACCGATAACGAGAAAAAGAAACCGGCACTCCACAAACCCAACTGGGATTGATGGAACCCACGACCGGATTTTGGACAGTCATTGGTTCTTTGAGCTTCTTCAAATTTAAATCCAGTTTCTTAACTGCATTCTTTGCAACAAAGCTTCGCGACACGCCGGTGTCAAACAGTACTTTAACTGGAATATCTTTGACAGTAAGAGTGCCTTCTAAAACATCTGGCCTTTCCTGAATAGCTGAGGGCTCAGAAGTTTCTGCCACTTCATTTACATGAGCCTCTTTGGTCTTTTTCAGTAGCCAGCAATCTTGCTTTACATGACCAGCCTGTTGGCAAAGATTGCATTCTCTACTTTCCTGAAGCTTTTCACCGGATTTAAATCCATCATTCTTTCGTCTTTTCGAAGATCTAAAGTTTCTCATCGAATGCCCTTGCTGATCACACTTTAGACATACGACTGTCTTTAACTTTTCTGATTGATCTTTGGCCTCTTTATGACTTCAGCCTTCGTACTGGCCTCAGGCTGCACACTTGTCTCTGGGCTATCAGCTTCAAATTTCCTTTTGCTACTAGAACTGATTTCTTCTTCGTCTCACAACATACCTTTCCTATTGAGATCCTCATACTGGTAGGCCATGTATATCATTTCATAAAAAGGAAGCTTCACATTCCTCATTACATTGTTCTGATATTTTCTTTGAAGCCCGTTGATAAATCTCAAATTCTTCCTCTTCGGATTCTGAATTAGATGAGGGGTGAAGTGAGAAAGTTCATTGAATTTCTTATGATATTCAGGAATGGTCATATCTCCTGGTATCAGATAAGAAAATTCATCACATAATCGCTCAGTCGCTTCGGGAGGAGTAAATCTTTCCAGGAAAATCACTTTGAATCTGTCCCAGGTGATATCGGCTTCTGGATTATCCTTAATAACCGAATCCCACCAGAAAAAAGCTTCATCTATGAGTGCCCAGGAGGCCAATAATCTTTTCTGATCATCCCTCAGCTTTAATCCCTCAAAGATTTTCTCAGCAGAACGAATCCAAGCCTGTGTCTTCATAATAGATTCTTCACCAGAGAACGGTATTCCACCCATATTTCGATACTTGATTAATAGGGCCTCAATATCCGGTTCTGCATTCCTTCTGTTTCTGACACTCATTTTCTAGTACTTCTGCAAATAGCAGATCAAGTGTCAAGGCACAGAAAAGATATTTTAAAACATAGAAACATATACTTCAAATGTAAATGTGTCTGTTGGGGTGTATTTCATTCTGCTTTACTCATACTAGGATATTACTGATCCTATCTGTAATGAGTTACTCGTCCTAGAACACTATTGGTTCTATTTCTGACGAGTTCGTTAATATGTTATATTCCAGAACTAAGCTTAACCAAAGCTCTGATACCAAATGAGACGACCCCAAACCCCGTACTGACGGAGGCAAGGGTAATCCTTGGAATATAACACACAAACAGATAATAGCAGAACAGAAATAAATAAATACACCAGATAATGCAAAATAGAATATACTGGATAAACGGAATCATCAGAGTTACACAGTATACAGGATCTTACTTAGTACAAATACAGTTCAGCTATACATAAATGTCTACAGCGGAAAACAAACATAATGAACAATAGGAGATGAACAACATAAAAAGAGATAAATGATAGAATCCATCTTCAGCTCCAGCTATCCAGAGAAAGCTAGCTAAAACCTGAATATAAGGCTGCCCGTGTAGAAAAAGGGGCAACCGAGTTTGAAAGTGAAACAAACTACGAGTCAGTCATGGGACTGGTATGAGAAATCTACTCAACACATTTAAAGTATGGCTAATCACTGGACCACGCCACTTTCGTGGAATGGGTTTACTCCATCGGATAGCCAGTGCTTTAAAACAAATCATTCTTTTAAACATCGCAATGATCTTTATAAAAATGAAGCCAATATAAGACTCAGTTCCCATCACACAATGCAACGCAAACCGAAGGATAGAGTTTTACCTTATAATGGCCAAAATATGCTTGATACGAATAAAACAAAAGCATTTGATATTATTACTAGTGTTTATATGTTTCAAAAACAATTTCGAATCATAACTATCAATCATAGACGGCATGGGTACCATATATCATGTCGCCATATATATATACAATCAAAACCGCACAGTCACGTATTTGGAAATTGGATTTCCGTCATGAACCAAGGCAAAAGATAGTCCTTACCGAATTCGAGACAATCTAGCCTACCATGTCTCAGGAACAGCCACAACTACCCCCTGGATCGTCAGGGCCGGTCCACCGATGTGGATTATTATGCCTGAACAATACGTCTCCCCGCCCTATGGGGCGCAAATGAGCCAACGAATGACTCCATCGGTCCCGGATCGACCGATATATCCGAGGCGCCTCGCTATCCATCATCCACATAAGTAAAATGTCAGGCCGTGTAAATACACCGACACAACTCCTAGCTAGAAAGAAACGCATGCTCTCCCTGAGGTCCTTCTCCCGATTCTGGTTCATACGGGGGTGTGAGGCTCGCGAATTCACGTTATACACAAAGCTACGCCACACAGGCGGTGCTTTGATCATCACCACAAGACTTTGCTTTTCAACAGAAGCCCTTATCACTGCATCTTAGCATGTCACACAGGCAATTCATACCATACAACTGATGGCTATCAATCACATAGAATAAATTCCAATGTCAGACACACAATCCATTTACAAGTCCGTTCTAGGTCGGAACGAAACCGGAGGCACTATATACCTCGCAAACCCATCGATCTCCCCGTACGTCTAGACGATCACCACTCATTATCCATATTTCGGGATGCCTCCCAATCAGGACATCAGTTACCATCCAAACGAGGTGAAGATCTCCGGTCTTCGACCAGCGTCTTCATCTTCGATTTCTTATCGTCGATTCAGTTATTCAGAATCGGATAAACCCAGTCTTTCTGAACAACTCGCGTGTATGATAAACAAGTGCAACCCAAATACACATACGCATCATTTCAATTCATTAGTCACTAACCGTCAATCAGTAAGAGAATGATTTCCCAAATATTAACCCCGAAGGCCGAAACCAACATCAGATCAAAATCCAGGAAACCATTCGACTTAGCTAACCTTCAGTTAATTTCTAAATTTCACATCCATATCGTTTATAATATTTTATAATGATTTATCGCTATTTTTATTTATTTTAAAATAGCCAATTTATTCAAATGACGCTTCGGGCCATAACGTGGTCGTGGCGCTGTTTTTCTTCAGGTTTGATTTACACATATCTGAAAATCTAACCGCTGGATCTTCACAAAATTTATATCATTAGAAAGATCTTTTCAAAACGAATCCGACGGTTCCAGTTTGGGGAAAATCCGACGGTCGGATCTCCCGGTATAATCGTTTGAAGTTTCGATTTCAAAATATGAACTGCAGCGTCGTTATTCGATTAAATATAATTATATATATATATATATAATAAATTCTGGCGCTGTTTTTCTTCATATTTGAATTAAACATTCCAGACAATCCAACCGTTGGATTTTTACAAAGTTGGTGTCGTTGGAAAGATATTTCCAAAGCGAAGCCAACGGTTGCGGTTTCGGGAAAATCCGATGGTCGGATCTCCCGCACTAATCATTTGAAATCACGGTTTCAAAATACGAACTGTAGCTTCGTTATTCGATATATTTCAATTCTATTTATATATATAAATATATATATATATATATATCGATTCTTCGATTTCAAAACTATATGGTTTTCATACATTTGATAAAATTGATATTTTTATCTAACTGTCTTCTATTTCAACACTTCACTATTTTTAACAATTCATGTATATAATAAAAATGTGATTTTTATTATAAAACAATTTATTTCAAAACTCGACTATTTTATATAGTTAATATAGGTGATAAAAATAGGATTTTTATTATAAAACAATTTATTTCAAAACAAGATTATTTTATATAGTTCATATAGATGATAAAAATATGATTTTTATTATAAAACAATTTATTTCAAAATATGAATACCATTCAACACATGAATTTCAATTCAACGAATGAATTTCGATTCAACACATGAAGGTTTTCTATAGTTTATATATATAGATAAAAAGGTGATTTTTATATTTAGAACACGAATACCATTCAACACATGAATTCTATTCAACGAATGAATATCGATTCAACACATGAAGGTTTTCTATAGTTTTTATATATACATAAAAAGGTGATTTTTATATTTAAAACACGAATACCATTCAACACATGAATTCTATTCAACGAATGAATATCGATTCAACACATGAAGGTTTTCTATAGTTTATATATATACATAAAAAGGTGATTTTTATATTTAAAACACGAATACCATTCAACACATGAATTCTATTCAACGAATGAATTTCAATTCAACACATGAAGGTTTTCTATACAACGAATAAATATAGTTTCAACAAATGAAAATAATTCTAACACATGAATATTATTCAAAATTTCGGTAGCATAACGGCAGGGTAGTTAAAACCGGGACCGTCCCTAGTACGGCTCCTCGCTCTACCTTAAAGCCTCACAGCTTTTGACAATAGGGAATCATGCATATAGTTCGCACGCAGGCGCATGTATATTTTTTTCATTTCCACAAACTAATCCTATGTGGTTTCAACCAAATATTTCTCAACCACAAACGGGTATTTTTCAACCACAATTAATCAATTTCAACCACAAACAATTCTAATCAACCAATTTTCACACCAATCCCAACCAATAAATATCGTCCATGGTTTGTGGATGAGGGGTGTGTGTGTGTGTATACATATATATATATATATATATATATATATATATATATAAGCATTTCACTTCTATTCAACACATATATAATTTTTACAATGCATATATAACTTATACATCGAACGTACAACTTATACAACGCTTATACATGAGGTGTACAACGCTTATATAACCCATACATCGACTATATAATTTATACATCGTCGTTTTCCATATCGTTTATAAATTAGAAACGTCACATTGGGTTCCACTCCACCAAAAATAGCAGAAGGCTCAGAAAAATATGCGGTCTCTTCTAGTAGGTAGAAGACGTCCACACGAGTCCACTGTCTCTTGTTTCACTGGATTTCGATCACACATGAGAAAGATACGATTTTTCAAAGTTTGCAACGGTTTAAAGGTGTTAAAACAGTTGAAAATAAACAATGCCGTATACCTCTCTGAAATCATCAAAACTAGGGTTTGGATTTGTGTTCAATCCGTGATGTTAGGCCTCGATCAGGTTGCGCCACGTTATGGAGCCTCAAAAACCGCACCAAGGCGTGGTGGTGCTGACGAACTCGACGGCGACCAGTGGAAGCTCCGGCGGCGCGAAGGTATCGACTTCGTGGACCTCGTTCTCGAAGCTGGGGCGACGATAGGTGATGCGGTTTGTATTGATTTGAAGAGGGGGAGGAGATCTTCAAAAACCCCAACTGGAGCCTGGCCTGAAGATGAACGTGGCGACGGCAAAAAGTCCGGGAAGCTTTGAGCTACTTCCGTCGTCGATCGCGATGCCTAGGGGGTTTCCGTGTTTTTTTTGTTTTTTTTATGAATATAAAATTCTGATTGGCCGATGTTTTATAATTTAAAAAATTAGGGTTTTTTACAAATAAACTTCAATTCAAACCCAACGACTGTCGTCCCTAGCAAAATACCCCCATTCCGAACACAATGGGATATGTTTCGTAGGCCCATTCAAATGTTTGAGTCAGTTTTCCTTTAAATTAAAATATAAAACATTCAATATTTAATTTGAACATACATTTCAATTTGCCAGGGTCACAAACTGATTCGGAAAATTCCAGAAAAATAAATCTGGCTATGTTTTGACGATACGGTCCCAACAAAACTAGTTTCGTCGAATTCTGAGACCGTTTGAAAAATGGCCCATTTCTGGTCGATCCAATTTAATAGAAATCGACCAAAACACATTTTCCTTTGCCAGGCTCACATACTAGCTTCAAAAATTATGAAATTTGAAACCTAGCAATTACTTCACATCCAGGATCCAACAAAAGTGGTTTCATTGTATTCCGAGCTCGTTTGCAAAATGTCTATTTTCTCGGGCTATATAATTCCTATAGCGACCTTTCTGAAAGTTCATTTGGTCATAACTTTTGCTTTTCGCTATGAAACTTCGATTTTTCAGATTCGTTAGAAAGGTATACACTAACAGATTTAAATATTTTTGGTTTCACTCAAATTCGTTTTGTTTTGCACTCGGTACATTCTGTCGAAGTTTGAATTCAATTTTTGAAACTACCGCGCCTTTTCAGGCCTTGTTTATAATTCAAAGTAATTATATTCGTTTTCAAACGTCGATTTAAACTCACTTTTCATTGCTATTATTTAAAATATATTTTTTAAATATTTAAAATCCACTATTTTAGCCAATTTAAAATTTTTAAATTGGTTCAGATTTTCCGGGTCGTTACACAATATAAACTTCCTTCGCTATTTCTCTTTAAAATTTACATTTTTAAAACAATGTTTCCATATAAAAATCTACTTTTTATTTACTATAAAATTCCAATTTTTTTATCCTTTGTCTTCATATAAAAATCAAAGCTTTTCAAATTGAAATAACTAAATTTTCAGTTTTTAAATTTATTATGTTTTCAGTTTAAATATTAATAAGATAAATAAAAAAATGAAAACTTACAACGATCGAGAGGGGGGTGCTCGCGCGTCGGCAGGAGGGGGAGGGCTATCGCGAGGCTAGGGCGAGCTGGAGGAGGAGGGAAGCGGAGGGCGGTGGCGGTGGAGGTCGAAGAGGGGCGGGCGGCGAGTTTTGGACAGAGGGGAGGGGAATCGAAGAGGAGAGAAGAAGAAGGGGAAGGCGTTCGTCGCGGTGAGGGGAGGAGGGGTCCGCCGCCTCCTGCGGTGGTGGTCTGGCAGAGGGCGGCGCCTTTCTAGGGTTTAGCGGGGTTTTTTTTATTTTGTTTCATTCGATTTCACTGAGGAGAGAGAGAAGAGGGAATAAGGGGGGCCTAATATAAATTATAATATTTAATTAATTTAATTGTCCTACTATGTTGACTTTTAATCCGAACCCCAAATGAGGTCCAACGACTATCGTCCCTGGGGTAATGCCCCCATTCCGAACACAATGAGATATGTCCCGCAAGCTGATTCGGCTATTTCGATCAGTTTCCATCAAATTTAAAATATAAATATGTATATTCAAATTTAAACGTACATTTCAATTTACTAGGGCCACATACAGTCTCTAAACATTCCCGAAAAATTATTTCTAGCTTCGTATTGACGATACGGTCCTAACAAAACTAGTTTCGCCAAATTCTGAAACCGTTTGAAAAATGGCCATTTTCCAGTCAATTAAAATCAAAACTGGTCAAATGCGTTTTCCTTTGCCACGCTCACTTATTGATTCGAAAAATTACGAAATTTGAAACCTAGCAATAACTTGACATCGCGGACCCAACAAAAGTGGTTTCGTCGAAAACCGAGGTCATTTGCAAAATTTCAATTTTTAAAGGCCTGAATTCCATAGCGACTATTCAGAATTTTAAACTGGACATATCTTTTGATTCCCGCTGTGAAATTTCAATTTTTCGGATTCGTTGGAAAGATATTCTCAATTAGGTTCTAATATTTTTGGTTTCACTAAAATCCGGTTTATTTTGCATCCGGTACATTCATTTGAACTTTGAAATCGAATTATCGAACTACCGCGCCATTTTCAATTCCTTTTATAATTAAAATAAAATATTTATATTCTAACGACGATTCGAATAAATATATACTTCTAATTCTATTCAAAATAAATTTCTCATCGAATTATTTAAAATAAATCATTTTAAATATTCAAAATTCGCCAAAATTAAAATTTAAAATTGGCTCAGAATTTCCGGGTTGTTACACTTATTTCATTATGAAGAATGATGGGGTCAAATGCAGATAAACCTATGAAGCTTGCAATATTGTAATCTATGGTACGATTTTCGCTTCTCATATTCCATTGTCTAATTTATGCATTGATTATATTATGCAGGAGTCATTTTTTTTAACCATGAAATTAATATAGTGCGATAAACTGTTATGTTAGCAACAAGAAATTATGCTAGAATCTCCAAAATTTGGTTGTATGTCAAGGGATTGTGTTCAGTTTATTATACTGTCATTTTAGGACGTAGTGGTAATTATAGGGAAGGACATTGATATGGACTTATGTGTTGTACATAAGGATGCAAGAAAATCGGTTGCATGTCTTACACTTCAAGGCTACAGTCACGATTCATATGTCTTGAACATTGTTGGATTAGCAGCAACGAAATAGGATACTCATGTGCATGCTGTATCTCACAGTTTAGCACGGCTCTTTTTTGTGCTATATACTTATTGTTTTAATCATTTTGACTTTTGTTATCTTGAGTTTAGATTGTTTACTAGCAATTCTAATTCATTTCAGAAACTGTCATTGTCTGGTGCACTAATGATTCAATATCAAATGAGTAAACCGAAATCTAAATATCAACGACAAATTTCTTATTACGTAAAATACAATTGAACTGATAAATATGCCCTGCTTTTTTGTTACATTTCACCCTTTGCTAACTGAAACATCTGATTTCATTCTGTAAATTGCTTTCCAAAATTGATTGCAATAGGGATTTGAAACTGGTTTCCTGTAGAAAATATGATGATGATGCTAAGTACAAAAAAACCAAAGATATTGCTTAACTCAGTTCAAATAGAGTTGCTTGAATCACCCAATTTGGAAACTGAGTTTCTTAACTTAGTCCAAACTTAGTTGCCGCAACTCAGTCAACTGAATTGTTGAAGTAACTTAGTTACTAAGACAACTCAGTCCAAACAGAGTTGCGCAAGCAATGTAGTCCACATTGAGTTGCAAATTATGATTTTGTTAATAACAATATAATTGCATGAAGTCTGTATGTGGCATACTACTCTCCAGTTCGATCATCGTTTGATCATAAATATTCCTGCATATGCATCTCCACCTTACATTTGCTTCAAGTTATGAGTTTTACCAATTTTCAAAATTTTCCTTCCTGTTTGCACATTATGTTAGCTTAGGTTGTTGATGGTTCGCCTGCTAAATTTGTTCAGGGAAGAGATGATAGTCCACCAGGTACTCAGTCTTTGTTATCTAAGGAAAATGCTTTAGTGTGCCATGCAAAAGCCGTGCCGTCTACAATTACTATGCCATGATTGAAGGTGAATGATTACGTTTTAGTTGAATATAGAAATTAATTAAATAGCTTTATCAGTATAAAAAGAAACCCATTAGATTCTCTGATGTAATTTGTTTTTTTAAAAAAAAAAATGGGGTATGCCCATTTTTCAGGCATTACGTACAACTACTTAACTTTTTCAAATGAAAATCATCCTTGCTTCATGTTGAGTGGAGAATATTTAAAGCTATAAGTCTAAGCACATTCATAAAGAATAATGTTTTAAATTGTAAACTGTCAATCTGTGATTTAGATGATTTATATAAAGGTGGGATAATATAATGATTCTAAAGAAGGGGCAGATGGCAATCAGTTTATACAGTGAGATATATCTCTAAGGAGGTACTATATTTCACTATTTTTTTGCCACCACCCTTTTGTCACCAGTCCTTAAACTACTGTTTTTACATTGAGAAAATTGTTTACAGTTGATGCTAATCTCACGATCCTGATAGAAAGTACAAAAAATATGGAAAGTTATGAATCAAAGATGTGAATTTATTTAATATTAATATATTTACTAATGATTATTGACAATGATAAATTTATTATAATAACGAATCTGTTTTATTTATTATTGACCCTCATCCTGTTTCAAATTAAGATTTAGACTTTGTACTGTATTTATTTAATATTAATAATATTTGGCTCTAATTTAATTTCAACATTTGAAAATTGAAATCGTAGAAGCAACCGAAGACTTAAAAAAGTAGAGATACGTACAAGTGGTTGGAATAATGTCGGTCTGTCGGTTATTGCTGACAACCTGTGTAAGTTGATGCACATTATTTTTCTACCATCTTTAATCCTCTGTTATTTATATTTAAGCATTTAAGATTGTCAAGCGGCTGAAGCTCAGTATGTTACTGTTCATATTTTGAGAAGGAACAACCAGCTTTAGAATCAAAAAAGCACGGACCTATCAAAAGCCAGTTAAGTGCAGTCCAAATTTCGATTTTGACTCAGGTACAACATAAGTTCATTTTTTAATTTCGTTGGTAATTATTAATGATTTTCTTTGTACCCGTTGTGAACCCATTATTTTTTTGTACACTTTAACTCTCTGATTTGAAATAATAGCGATTTTGCATTTTGTTATTGTTCTTACCGACTTTAGACAAAGTTTCTGTTTATCATAGAAACTCTATGGTATAAGCTTATGTTTTTGCTTGATTAATTTTTTTTATTTTAGTACAAAGACAAAAAAGTTAGAAGATGAATGAATTTACTTTACATCTGCAGTTATACTACTAAATGATAAAGGACACTCAGGCTTCTGCATGCATTAAGTAAATGCCTTTCAAGATTGATTTAATTACATTAAGAGCAATATGTCATATCCAAACATCTGTAGCAAGAGGGGCAGATTTTTGTATTTCATTAATTAAGAAGAAAAAAATAGGATAACATTCTTAGATTTCATTATCAATCAAGGTAATATTCACAGTGGTTCAGGAGTTAAGCTATAATCTCATGTTTTTCTATAGACTTTATTTGATATAACATTTATTTTTGTAAAATTTTCATTTAACATACACAACTGATATTTTCTCAATTATCCACAGCAAAGGAAATTTACTATACATACATAAATGAAGAACCGCTTGGCTATTCTAGAATGCCTACAGGTACAGCAAACTAGGAGAAAACAAGCAGGCTCTTCCCAACAATAAAGTCACCTTCTTTTCAAGTAAGTGGTATAATTGATAAACAGTTTCACATGTGATTTGTGGATATTAATGTCTAACTTGAAAGGTCAATAAGCAATATTTTTCTGCAGCATGGGAGAACGTTGGAAGATAGTTATCTTTTTTCCACGTTATGTGTCTACTAGCGTCAATTTTATTATTTTTGATGCTAGATACTTCTTTTTCTAATTTGTAATCTTTTATCACCTCCATCAGGTGATCAATCCTTATGGAAGGAGATATCTGTTTCATACTTTACGTAGGGCTTTTTTAATGTGGCTAAGTTGATTTTATATGTTAATATTTTACAGATATTTTTATGAAAATACATCATTACTTTGGATTTGGTTTTTCATCAAAATTATTCCTTGCTAAATTTGTCATAGATCCATACATTTGACAAGGTTTGTTTTACATTGGCCTTCCATATACGGATAGACAATTAGATTCTTAGTTGTATTCATTGTATAACATTGATTGTTAAATGACATGAACCATTTTTAATTATGATATCAAATGATATATTAATCAAGCCATTTTAAATATAAATTTTATATTGTGCAGGCAACTAAGTATTTAATTGTCTTTGTATGTTATGTCGTGGTTGAATAATTTGAAAGATGAGAATTTTCAACATGGAAGCAACGCCTTTTTTCATTATTGTCTCATTAAAAAGGAAGGATGATTTATTTTTTGGTGCTATTTTTTGCCAGCCTTTAATTCCCTACTAAGTTCATATGCGACATTTTAAATTTACTAGCTATTAATTCGTTATTATTTCTCACAAGAAACCTTCGTGTCTTGCTATTATATAACACTTTCTTCCATTTTGCATTAAAACTGATTTTCCATAGGCTTTAAGATTTGCGAACCCATTATTTCATAATACATGGACTTTATCTATTTTATTTTCAATCATTTCGACCAAGCTTTGCTTGAATTTGATTTCTTTTTTGATTTGGCATATGGTATTCAAATTTGGAATCAAATATGACAATACTTGAATAGAATGATAATCATTTCTTTGATGTTTATCTTTTAACGATAAATAATTTCTTTTTCAGCAGCTGTTAATTTTGTGTGCTTCAAATTGCTATTGAACATTGGAATCCTATTTTTATTGTTTATTTGAATTTATTATGTACAAAATTTCAAATACTATTTACATAATATTTGAATGAATCAGATTATGATCTGTAATATATGTTACCCAATGTTTATTCAATTATGTATCTAACTTTCTCAATCTTATAATTTTTTCCCATATTTTGTACGCGAATATAGCCTTAACGGCTTATTCTGGACGGTCATACTCTTAATTTTGCGTTTGAAATTTTATGGATATTTTTATGGAAATAAATGTTTATTTTGGATTTGATTTTTCATTTGAATTATTGCTGACCAACTTTGTCGTGGATTCACCCATTTGGTAAGGTTCATTTTATCGTGGGCATTCGTAAATGTATTGATAATTAAGTTCTTAATTGCCTTGAGTGTATAAAACTAACTCTAAACTGAAATGCGCCATCGTTGATTATAATATTCATTGAAATATTAGTCATGCCATAAACTATCAATTTTAGTCAATGAAGGCAATTAAGAATTTATTGTCTTTCCATTTTATATTATGTAAGGCTTGAATAAGCTGAAAAATGTGATTTTTCGACATAAAAGCCACCTTTCCTTTTGTGATCATCATTGTTTCAAAATGGAAGATTGATTTACTTTTTGGTGCTATTTTTTTAGTCATTAATTCCTTATTAACTTCGAAATTTCAAATGCAACCTTCTCTGTTTATTACATATCATTATATCTATTCTTAAATAGGAAAGGAAAATGCTAGAATGCCCGAAGCACTTTTTGTCAAAAAAGTGCGAAATAGGGGTAAACATGGAATTCAGGGGAGGTATTCATTGAATTCAGGGGGTAATTTTGTAATTTAAGTGGTGGGCCTCCTATTTTGTAGTGTCTAGCCGCATTTTTTGACAAAATTAGAGCCGGGAATACCAGCATTTTCGAATAGGGAAGGAGGGACCAAAACTCTTTGGTGATGACATCTGCCCACTTGACAAAACACTGATATGCTGACATCTGTCCATTCTATAATTAGCGCACGTAAGATATGACTCAGAAAAAATAATTAGCATTCCTACAGCGGTTACTTAATTCTTGCTTATTTCTCGCGTTTTATTTTTCATATTTTCAGTTTCTTCTTCCCATCCATTCTTCTGTAACTACTTTGTTTCTGATTTCTCTATTATTCATTTGCTCATCTGCTAATTAAAATTTGCAGGTTTCAATCAACGAATTCAATATTCCTATGCATCGGCTAGGGAATTCGATTTTTTCCCCATCTTCAAAACCTAGATAGTTGGAATCCTGGGTATGATTTTATCGAATTCTTTGAAGCCTTATTCTATGTTGAGACTGTTTTAATTTGATTAGATCCATAACTTGAATCAATTTTGATCATATTTTCTTTGTATTGTACTAATTACAGCATTAGGCAAAATAAAGGAGATGGGGTTATGGTATGCAGGAAAATGATTTCATTCATTTCGCTAAATTCCAGCAAGGTAACGGAATTACTTTAAGTATTCTCCTATTTATATTGATCTAAGTTAGGTAACGGAATTACTTCAAGTATTCTCCTGATTATATTGATCTTAACCTTTTTTGTCATATCTGATTTTTGACAATTTATACTCTCCGTGGCATGTAGTATAATAATGTTCTGTGAATGGAATACAGTACAAGAAACAATCAACTTTACATGATGATTCAGCAAATATTACATAGGTGGATTGTTTTAAAATGAGAGAAGGTGGATAGATGAGCTAACCTACAAGCATAGAATGCAACCTTTTCATACCAATATGGTAGCTTAGCGGAGATATTTGGACAATATGTATTAAACTTCCAAGTTTTTTTTTTGGTCAAACGATAGTTCGGCAAAATAAAAACTAAATAATCTTCTTTTCAGTAAGCAGTTATCCTACACTCTATAAATGAAGGCATTGTTGGATGTGTGACATGGAAATTTTACTAAACAACATTAATTTTACTTTATTATGTTATACACTGGATATAAATTTATTTTATATATTTATTTTCTTCTTATGATTTATGCCTCCATAGTAATAACAATCGCCACTTCCATAGGTTCTCGGCGTACATAAATACAAAGAACGTTTAGCATTATTCCTGATGTAAATTATTTTACAATGACCAGAAATCATGGTTCAAGATTTTGTCCGGCACCCCGAAATTTCGGGTTTACCGTACCGGTGTCGTCGTTTGACAGTCCGAAACCGTCGAGTAAAATCGGTCGCTATCTAGGGCAGAAGAAAAAAAAGAATCGGACTTCATCCTCACAGAAAAGAATCACGAATAAAATACCTAGAATTGAAATTATCCTTACCGCAACAAATCGGAATAAATTGAGAGAAGAGCAGCATTTTTAATTTTTTCCCTCTTTGGTCGAGACATTTGGGTAGAGCAGCGTTTCTATTTTGATCGACATATTTGGGTAGAGCGGTGTTTTTATTTTGGTCAAGATATTTGGGCGGCACCAAAAAATTAGGGCAAACGTCATTTTGAGGTGGGGCTGGGCTGGGCTGGGCTAACGTTATATTTGATTTGAGTGCGGTGACAGAAATATTACTGTTTTATGTTCGAATTAAACAAGTAATTTTATTTCTATAATTTTTTATGTATGTGCAAAACTGTTATGTTAGATAAACAAAACTTCAATGTAGTACTTAATTTTGTTTCTCTATATAATATATATTTTTATTCTTTTAACCATTAACAAGTTCATTACCAAATTACCGAAATCCGAAACAAAACCGAAACTATCGAAATTTACGAAACCTGCCGAAACTATCAAATTTTCAAACGGTCGAAACCGAGACCGTAACCGAATTCTCAAACCTTGCCAGAAATACGTTCGTAACTTTGTTTACAGATTTGTCTACTTTAATATTATGGCTTGAAGTTGTGTACAATAAACATAAATTGTACATTAACGTTTAACAATTAGTGTAATAGTAGCATTAGTAACAATGTTGTTTTAAATTGATGCTAGCTCATAGTGGCCTTTACACAAAGTAGCATCTTAATGATGAATTAAACTATTCGATGTACATATGTTTCAGTCCATGCTAAGCTCATGACGTTTGACCCTGGCTTGATATTGAAGATGTTTTTCTCTTTTTAATATTCTTTTCATTTAATCTTATGATTTGTTAGAAATTCTTTGAACAAGTGTGAACGACAATGAATGGGTAGAAAATAGAAGAAATTGACAGATATTACTATTGTATGTGCCTTAACTGGAGTGACTTAACTAATGCATATTCTAACATATTAAATTACTTTATTGCAACCGCTATTCTTATAAATCAGTCTATATACAAACAGGAGATATTGTTACAAATACTTAATCCTCATGTATTTGAGTCATTCATCTCAGAACAGAGATCATTAATGGGACTTTGAAGGTAACCCAAGCCATTGTATGTTTGCAACAAAATAAAATTATTGTTTCACTAATGTGCTCATATCAGTTTGGCGCCTGCTGAAAATATTTTGCAACTTGCATATAATTAGTACTTCATAATTGTAGTCATAGAACCATATTCGCTATAACTGTATATTAGCTTATATTGTGTAGGGACTATAAGTTATAATTAGTTATTTTAGTAAAATATATATGTTCACAACACTAATAATTCTGTGATAATATAATTGATTTAATATGATATTCATAACAATTATGTACTCAGGGCATGATTTTGAATTTTGTAATTTTACAAACAACTGATTAGTCTTCTTCCAATATCAGGAATGGCGAAATCAAGATGTGTGTGTATGTTTATTGTAAAATATATAGTTGTCATATGTGTCTTGTGGTAAATCTTTGTGTATTATTAATGTTCGGTAATGTTCTATGGTTATACGTGATGATCAAATAGGTTTAAAAGTCTCTCTACATTACAGGTTTAAAAGTCTCACAAACATATAAATCCACATATTAGATTGCAAGCATGTAGGCTGGGCATAACTCATAGAACTATAATGAATTCTTCATGTAGTTGTTTTACTATACCATTCGCCAATCGTTGTGCTGAGCAAAAGTGCATAATGAGGTCTATAGTTGTTCTATATAGATTTTTTTTGGTTTATCATCGCTATATATGTGCTCTATGTTTTTCCTTTTTCTTTTGTTGAGCACGTAGGAAGATAGTGGAAAAGTTCAATGGCAATTTAGTTTCTTGCATTTAGTTTAATTAGTCTTTGTAACGGTGTCAACTTCTTCAATTTGGACTGCTCATGCAATGATTTACGAACTTCTTATGTGTAGAATGAAATGTCCAGGGTAAATGGAGTAAATCATCTCAATTGGCAATGCATCTGAGGAAAAATAAGTTAAATTATCACACAAAATTTTGCATAATGCTGCCTACAAAGATGACTGTAGTGGTGGGGATGGTGAATTTCAACATGGTTTTTTTCAAGGAAGAGTGGTTTTTGGTGCAATAGCTGAGCTTGTATGCTAAGGAAGCAAGTAGGTTATATTTATCATCATGATACGAGTATTTTGATATTAGTTCCTATATGTAGATTTCAAGAACTAATTATAAATGTTCATAAGATTGATATTTAGTAATCATTATTTGTATTTTAAACAACAACTAATTATCTATAATGATACAGAAGGATTTTAGTTGCAATATTGCGAAATTTAACCGCATGTCAGTTACCTCCAAACCTTTGTAAACTGATTGTTAGGCCTAGGAGTTTCTCGGGAGTTATGCTTCAGTTGCTGGTCAGAGTTGGGGATTAGCAATGTCATTTCCTGGTGGCTTGGTTCTGAATTCTGATGTATTGAGATGTTGTCTTCGATTACCTTGGACAGATGGAGCATGGCAGGAATTGCGCAGCTATTGCAGGCTTTTCTTGGTAGCTCTACTTTTGACGTTGTTTGTAGTTAGTTGGAGCTGCTATTCCAGTTTTCCTTTAGGGTGTTTGATTCCGTGGTTTGCTTACTTTTTTGGTATTTTATGTTGAGTGTCGTAGTCACAGTGTGTTTTGACAACTATAACTTTTTTGGAGTCACTGGAGAAAGGCGATTGTTCTACGTTTTTGGTTATATATTACCGGCTTAAAAAATGCTGCCAAATAAATACTATCTCATTCCCAATATGAAAAATTAGAAGTCAAATTTCACATAAATAAACTAACTACGTTGGATTTAAAATATAATATTGTAGTTGGTAACATAGAACAATTAGCTACTGATTAATCCCAATAGGAGCCAGTGAGTTCAAATTTGGCTTCACAAAGTTTGAGTCAGTTTTTCAATATTAATAATGTTGGTTTTGTTATCCAGCATTATTAATGTTGGATTCATAACAAAATGATACATAATGTTATTAGTATTTATCTGACAATATTAATGTTGTGCACCAGATTATTATGCTTTAATGCTGTTGGAAAAATTTACGATTAAGAATTCAAAATAGCAATCACATGAACCACAACCTCTACAGTTGCGATTCATCCTAATTTTGATTCATCCTAATTTGGTCCATACAATAACTGTTATATAACTTCACTATTAGAAGTATTAAAATGCTATTTTGAGAACGACGCATGGGGTTAGTCACCCAAGTTGTTGGGTTGGCCAATACGAAACCACCAGAATATTGGGACTGCTCTACCAGTTTTTTAAAAACTGAGCACTAGAAAAATAAGGTAAAAAAATAGTAACGATTGTACAATACTAATCATAATATAGCTATATGAGTATACTTTCAATATATTCAAATCTTTCCATTAAAAAAACCATTCATACAAACAAAAGCACAAAATTTAGACATCTACATCTCCCCGTATGCGTAGCACGGGTCACACACTTTTATTTTTATATATTGAGGAAACCAGTTGGGTCCCTCCAACCTGTTTCCATGCATCACAGATGTTAATCAACATAATAACATCGATTTCATTTCGATATGAAATATTCTGATAAGCAGAATCAATATTCGATTAACGATTTATATAAATATCGTTATCTATAATTTCAGTCAATACATAAGAAATTCAACCAAACAGTTAGCACACAAAAATCAGTAATTGATTTAACAGTTCTAAAATACGTTATAAAAATATAACTGTTCAGAGTTGGTGAGTTTTACTCACATTGGCAGTTCATCGTTAAAGAACGATAAACTATTTTGTTTGATTTGAATCAAACAATTTATTTCGCCATACATTCAAACGAGCACCAATCCACTCCAAGTCAGTTCCATTGTGTTGCTCCCGTCCACACGATCCTGTCGGATCTTGTTTTGCTAAATTCTGATACCTTATGTGAAAGTTATTAACATTATACGGTAATACACTACTTAGAATTTAAATAAACTTTATTTATTTAAAAACGTGGGCCTTTACCAATAAATCCGGCCCACTTCATACCAAGCTCAGCCCAACCCGCTCATCTCTTCTTCCTCAAATCGATCGTGCTCCTGTAACCACTCAAGCCATTTCCACTCTTCATCCCCTCCGTTCTTACCACCTTCTACACCGAACCAAATGAAACCGCCACCCACTTCATCTCCTTCGCGAGCTCATCCTCCCTGCATCCTCATTACTCCACTCGAGCGCCAAAACAGAACTCGAATTCAACCTCGTCGCGACCACTATAGTGAAGTACCAACCCAAAATATGCATCGCATACCCCAAAATTACCACCAACGAAACCGAATCCAATTGCTAACTCAATAACCAAACTCAAATCCGCAATTAACCCCTTTAATCTGCCAAAGAGTGAAACCCTAGATTAACGCTGAACATCCCAGCGAACCCAGACTTTGATCGATCTTCACACAACCGGTACCAACACGAAGCTTTCTTCGAAACGATCACAAACAAATGGTTTTCGGGATTTAAACGAATTTGTTCAATTTACTATTGATTTTTGAACTATGGGTTCTTTGCGTTTTTAATTTTATCTAATGAAAACACTGGCGGCCTGAAGAGAACAGTTTATATAGGGGGTCATATTCTTGTGTGGGGTTGAAAAAGGGGATAGGTGGCCTTCATTTTGACAAAGTATATGAATTTGGATATTTTATTTTATTTATTTTATATCAGTTTCTACACTCTAAAAATCCGTGTGATCACATACGATACCTAAAAATCACGAAAATTGACGTGCAACTAGAGTTCGACGTTACGGTCCCAAAGAAACTGGTTTCGTCGAATTCCGACTTCGAATGCTCACATAGCGTATTTTTAAACGTCAGAATATCGACTGTTTTTCAACATTAAAAATCGGTATGGCTACATACTGACTTCAAAAATCATGGAAATTGAAATCTAGCAATAATTTAATATTGCGGATCCAACAAAATTAGTTTCGTCAAATTCCGAGGTCGTTTACAAAACTGGCTATTTTTAAAGCTCTAAATAACCATTTTTAAATATATAAATATATTTAAAAACAGTTAAATTAAATATTTAAAAATAAATATTATCGTGTATATTCACAACAGAATATCATACAGCTCTAGAATATTCCTATATGAATTTCTAGCTCGATATTTCAAATCCCGATTAAATTGATATTTGATTTAAAATGAAATTCCTTTTATAAATATAAATAAATCGTTATAAATTATAAAGGAATTCCACAATGACTTTTCTAAAATTTGATTTGGACATAAATCAAAATCCACACGACGAAATCTTGATTTTTCTCTTCCACTAGAAAAATATACTTCACCAGCTCCTAACGTTTCTTGTTTCACAGAAATCCGACTTAAAACGGCTTCTGTATATTCGTTTAAAGTTCGAATCGCCAAATCGTGAACTGCCACGCCATTTCAAGCTCGGTTATAATTATAATATAACTTATATGTTCAACCATCGTTAATTAGATATATTCGTTATCGTAATTCAATTCTAAACTGAATTATATTGTTTTATTTCCCAATTCACACCATATCGTCATTTCATCCCATTTTGATTATTTCAGAATTTAATATATTATTTAATTATTTATATTAATTAAATATTCCAAGTTATTTAATTGAACGACCATTAAATCCTCTTAATCACCTTTTAAATAATTAAATAAATAAATTATTATATCGCTGCAAATGCGGGTCATTACATTCTTCCCCACTTAAAATAATTTCATCCTCGAAATTGCTAAGGTAGAAAACAAACCCTATCGACTGGTTAGAACTTATTTGTTCACTTCTTAAATTCAATTTCAACTGAACCAATTAAATTTCAATTAAATATTAATTAATTCTGACCAACGAAAATTTTTAAAAATCCTGAAAATTTTCTAACATCTTAACTTTTCGAAAAATTTCGCCAGCATCTCCTTTGTATTGGTCAATACGTCAAACCACCACTCGCCTCTCTAGGCCTTTTCCAACCCAAAAGAAAATCAAATAGCCAAGCGGCTTGCCAAATCGGCTCATAAACCTCATCAAACTCATATAAATATAAACATGTACCTTTTTGTCGGGCATAACAACTTTATCACTTCCATCTGCCGTTAATTCAGCATATACCAATGTTATCCCAACCAACTCCAAACAATTCATTCTCAAACCAAATCATTCGCTTATACCGAGGTCGAATTTCATTTTAAACTCGAGTTTCATTCTTGATTTTCAAATTCTTAACTCACCAATCCATTACACTTAACCTTGTTAAGTCCCATCCGCATATTTCATTAACTGGTTAATTCACTAATCAGTTGTCTTCATCTCATAGTTAAATTCTGATTTTTATTTCAAAAATCAACTCAATCCACATGGGTCCAAATTTTATTCAAGAATCCAATTTTCTTGATATCGTTCTAATTTAATTTCAGTTACCACTTAACTGACTTCATTTTAATTCCAATTTGTTTTCACAAATTTCAATTCAAATTTGGTTTTAATCCAAACAAACTTTCCTTCGGAATTTTAAACAGTTCACCATATCGAAAATCAAACTTTCACTTTCAAGATTCAAAACAACTCATTTCCCAAAAATAATTTGAAAACAAATCTTTGGTAGTAATCCATCACTTACAAACTCGAAAATGAACACTGATGATGTTGCGCAGTCATTATCATAATTATTTTCCAGCTGTCGAAGTGAGTTCAGTACTATATCACTTTTCAAAAACATTTCCATTTCGAAATCAATTCAAAATACGATTCACAAGGCTTGTAAAACAATTTAAAATCTCCCAAGATTTTAAAATTCTCATATACTTAATCCTGATTCATTTACAACACTTATTCAACTTCCCAGAGTTTTAACTTCAATTCTGATTTAAATTTTAGACTTAATTCATTTCGTAACACTTATACGAATTTTATTTGGTTATGTATATATAACCATCTCAATTTTAATCTTACTCGATTATAATAACAACCAATATATTATAATCATTCAAATATAAACCCTTTATATCTAAATATAATTTGGGTAAAATTATTTTGTTTACCCTCTTTTCAAAACATACCATGACGGTTCATCGTATTCAAGTGTTTAGTAATTCCTATCGATACAGTGGATTAAACTGATCGACCAGAAATTCATAAGCCACTCAATCAATAAATCTCCACAATATAAAACCATTTTATATTGAATAACAAATACGCACTCATATATATATATATATATATATATATACACATTCAAACTCAATCTAGGGTATTACTAACCCCATCTCTACGGAGTCATACCACAAAGCCAAGGTAATTCACTTAACCTTAAGCTTTGATACCAACTGTAATGACCCGAAAGTTAGCGATCTTGGTTATCTGATATACAACACATATCAAACATCCAAGGATCGAAAATACTCGGATGGTTAATGAAAGAAGTTAGAGGGTGAGGATAGATAAGGTAGAAACTTAGAATAGAAGAAGTAGAACATACATCATCAGACTAAACACGAATCTCACAGCGGAACGAATAAAATATAACATAACTTTTGAAATACAAACAGTATATGTATACAATAACATTGCAGAGTACAACACTTACAACACATTGGAAATAAACAATAGCTATATAATCCTGAAGCCTCCTGCTCCAAGCTCTCCAAGTGTATCTGTAAAATCCCGACTACTTGACTGCCTGTACAAATTTAGGCACCCAACAGTTTAGGGAAAACAAACAAATAAACTCTGGGTCAGTCATGGGACTGGTGTGAATAAAACACCAAACACTTCGTTAAATAAAGGATATCTCATAAGACCACGCCGTGAAAACGGAACGGGTTTTACCCTTATGAGAATCCAAACAACTTTAAAATCAATACCTGTCTAATATTATAATAATGTCTAGATCAAGTAAATAACAATCTAGCGGAACGCTTGCATCTCACGTTCCACATATATAATATAAAATCAAAAACCGCAGGCGCTTATTGGATAATAGATTTTCAACTATGACAAGGTATGGAACCACCTTCCGATCAGTGTACTCTAGGAACGATACACTGGAGTTCAACAAGAACGTCTTGCAACTCAGCCACACATGACCGACCACTCATTTCGCTTGAGTGTATCGAATGTATATCACCAACGATTGGGATTAGCAACCGTTCCCCATATATATATGGGACAGCATTGATAGATTAAAGAAGCAAATGAATATTCTCTAGATAGGTGATTATACACCCTACTTCGGAGCGACCGACTTAGCCATGCTTCCTACCCGATTTCTGTCATTTGCCGGATGTGAGGCTAGAAGCTACGCATATCATTTTACATATCATATCTTCATTTACTTGGAATACCACATCGTCATACCCGCCAAATCATTTTCGATTTCCCTAATGGTATCACGGGTATGAAGCTAAGAGAAACGAATTCCTCCGCCACCAAATGTGATACGTTTGAAGAGATCAACATATATGATTCGTTAGGAATACTCTGTCAGGCATTCGTCCATACAAGTTGTCCTGAGACTAGACAAACCGAAGGCACTATTCAGTACATCCATCTTAGGCAATCTTTACCTAAGATTTATACAATAGCCCTTGCACTTTTACTCCGTTTTCAATTATCCTTGGCATATATGATTCGCAACGCTTATGCCAATACAGAGTGGTTCTTTGGATAATAATCCAACCGATCTCTCCATATTAACAATGTTAAAATGGTCGAAAACTTCGATAGTCGGTGAGTTAAATATCAAAAAAACACGTGTGCAAACAACGATATTATTTCCAAATGGAAATTATATCGATCAATCATCACTGAACATTTATCTCTTTAGTTCATTAATTTACTTGTCTCCTGTTTCCATATATTGAACATTTCTTATTATCTATTATCAGAAAACATTTCTGATTCTTATTTGGAAAACATTTCCAAACTCCTTCACTGGATTTAAACTGATGTTTAAATAAAACATCGCTATGCCAACTCAAACCATTTACTAAATTCAATTAACCATCATTCACTATCAAACCTTACCATTCCTTAGTTAAGAAGGAAGTCAATCAAGTTGGGGTATAATTACCTCTCAGACCTTAACTGAACAACGTTTTAACTTTGAAATAGTCAAAGTTTATCTTTTAAACCTTTAACAACTTCCTTACGTAACTCTCGGATTCTATTTACGTATCCACTTCTTTATTGAAAACATTGATTATAACGATAACGTTATAATCCCTACTTTCGGAATATCTAACTTCAATTATAACTTTTATTCTTTTATGTGGATAAATAAATAAACACCTAATAAATAAATCTTGATTTAAACACCGGAAAGTATAAGTACTTTCCCCGAATTCGATAAATTGAATTCGACTTATAACTCTCTTTCGAGTAATCTCTATTTGATTAACTCTTCTTCGAATAACCTATATTCGATTATCTTTCTTCGAATAACTTATTCGATTAACTCACCTCGAATAACTTATATTCGATAACTCTTTCTTTCAAATACACGATATTCGATAATCTCTCTTCGAATAACTAATATTCGATTACTCCTTTTTGAATAACTAAATTCGATTAACTCCTTTCGATTTAACTAAAATCGATAACTCCTTTCGATTAAACAAAACGATAACTCCTTTCCTTTAACCCTATTTAAATAAACTATATTCGATACTCCTTTAACTCTATTCGAATAACTAATATTCGACTAACTCCTTTAACTCTATTCGAATAACTAATATTCGATTTACTTATATTTGAATAACTAATTTGGATTAACTCGGTTTGATTAACTCATCTTAATTAACTTAATTTAACTAACTCGACCTATTTAACTCAACTCGATTAACTCCTATCGAATAGGTAATATTCGATTTACTTACATTCGAATAACTATGCATGTTTTAACTTTATTTCGAATAGCTAATATTCGATTTAACTTCATTCGCTTGACTCTAGATCGCAGCGATCACAATGGTTACACCTGATTCCCTCAGGAAACATCCGACCGCCTCGGGCTATTTACAGTCCTGCGAATTACGCTAGCAGTCGTACGAGATGGCAACTTATCTTGAATAACTATGTTTGACTAACTCTTCTTCAACTAACTTTATTTGGTTAACTCTAGTTCGATTTAACTCTGATCGATTAACTCTAACTAATTTACGCTAACTGGTTAACTCTAACTGATTAACTCTTATTCGAATAACTAATATTTGATTAACTCTATTCAACTAACTCGACTCGACTAACCCCTTTCGAATAACATATTCGATTTACTAACTTTCGAATACCATATTCGATTAACTAACTTTCGAATACCATATTCGATTGAGTCCTTTTGAATAACTAATATTCGATTACTTTATTGATTTATAAAGATTTCCCTTTTTATAACTTTTATTCATTTGAAAAGGTTTACTTTCAATAACGGTTCTTCACTTTACAAATGATTTCCTTTTAATAGCGTTTTCCTTTTTATAACGGTTTTCTTTTTAATAACATCCTATTCCGTTATAAACAAGTTTCCTTTTTATAACTCTATTTATTTCCTAAATATTTCCTCTTCAATTATATTCGTAAATGTTTTACAAATATTCCCTTTCCAATTCTATTTGTAAATGGTTTACAAATATTTCCTTTATATATCTATTCTATTTATTTTCTAAATAAATAATCCCTTTTATACTTCTATTTATTTCTTAAATAAATATTCCATTTTGATTCTATTTATTTAACAAATAAATAATTCTCTTATCTTTTCTATTTATTCTATTTGCAAATGGTTTGCAAATATTTCCTTTATAATCTAGTTGCAAATGATTTGCAAATAATTCCTTTAGGGTTCTATTTCTAAGTATTTCCTATTTATAAATAATCCATTTATAAATAAATTTCTATTTATAAATATTCCATTTATAAATATTTCCTTTTATAAAATCTTCTTTGATTTTATAAGTATTTTATCTTTTATAAAAACCTTTGATTTTATAAATAATCTATTTTCAATATTCATTTTGAAAATTCCCTTCCCCACATTCCGGTATGTTATGGTATTCAACATATCAAATCACGATGATCAATATCGTTCAAACAAACATAATCCATAACAGATTATATATCACATCATATGTCAGTATACGAAACAAAACAATATTTTTATATATTGGGGAAACCAGTTGGGTCCCTCCAACCTGTTTCCCTGCATCACAGATGTTAATCAACATAATAACATCGATTTCGTTTCGATATGAAATATTTTGATAAGCAAAATCAATATTCGATTAACGATTTATATAAATATCGTTATCTATAATTTCAATCAATACATAAGCAATTCAACCAAACAGTTAGCACACAGAAATGAACAGATGATTTAATAGTTCTAAAATACGTTATAAAAATATAATTGTTCAGAGTTGGTGGGTTTTACTCACATTGGCAGTTCATAGTTAAAGAACAATAAACTGTTTTGTTTGATTTGAATCAAACAATTTATTTCGCCATACATTCAAACTAGCACCAATCCACTACCAGTCAGTTCCATTGTGTTGCTCCCGTCCACACGATCCTGTTGGATCTTGTTTTGCTGTATTCTGATACCTTATGTGAAAGTTATTTAACATTATACGGTAATACACTACTTAGATTGTAAATAAACTTTATTTATTTAAAAAATCGAGCCTTTACCAATAAATCCGGCCCACTTCATACCAAGCTCAGCCCAACCCGCTCATCTCTTCTTCCTCAAATCGATCGTGCTCCTGTAATCACTCAAGCCATTTCTGCTCTTTATCCCCTCCGTTCTTACCACCTTCTCCACCGAATCAAATGAAACCGCCACCCACTTCATCTCCTTCGCGATCTCATCCTCCCTGCATCCTCATTACTCCACTCGAGCGCCAGAACAGAACTCAAATTCGGCCTCGTTGCGACCACTACAATGAAGTACCAAACCAAAATATGCATCGCATACCCCAAAATTACCACAAACGAAACCGAATCCAACTGCTAACTCAATAACCAAACTCAAATCCGCAATTAACCCCTTTAATCTGCCAAAGAGTTGTAAAGGCCCGCAAATCCGAGCTATCTGAGTTGACTAATAACACTACACGTCCAACCCAAATAACACAGAAATACGACTCATTATTAGAAAGAAGATAGAGGGTGAGAATAGATAAGATAGAAAACTTAGAATAGAAGAAAAACGAAGATCACAACTCACAGCGGAACGAATAAAATATATTATATAACATAAGTTTTGAAATACAATTTCTGTTTGGTACATATATACATACCATCATCAGAGTACACATAACATTTGATCCAGCGGAAGTAACTCTAAATAACTAACGTTGAAGCCTCCAGCTTCAAGCTCCTCCAAGTGTATCTGTAAAAGCCTGAAACACTTGACTGCCCGTACAAATTTGGGCACCCAAGAGTTTAGGAAAAACAAAACAAAATAAACTCTGGGTCAGTCATGGGACTGGTGTGAGTAAACTCCAACCACTTGTTTAACTTTAAAAACTCTTTTCGAAAGAAAAGTAATAGTAAGACCAGCCCACATATAAACATGGACGGTTTTTACCTTACTATAACCCAAAACACTTTGATATCAAATCCAGTGATATTATAATAATGTCTACATCAAATAAATAACCAAATAGTAGAACGCTTGCATCTCACGCTCTACATATATAGTATATAATCAAAAACCGCATGGCGCTTATTGGAGATTGGATTTCCAACCTGACAAGGTATGGGACCACCTTCCGATGATGTATCTCTAGAGGCGAATACACCTGGGTTCAACAAGAACATCTTGTAACCCGGCCCACACATGACCGACCACTCATTTCGCTTGAGTGTATCGAATGTATATCACCAACGGTTGGACTCAAACCACCGTTCCCGAATGGGCAGAATCGATAGATTTAGAAACAAAAGAAATTTCTCTAGATAGGTGATTATACACCCTAATGGGTGCGACCCACATAGCCATGCTGCCTGCCCGATTTTTGTCCTTTCCCGGTTGTTGAGGCCTGAGGCTACGCATACTTACCATTCATTGATAACACAATCACTTTGAATGCCACATTGTCAGATCCGTTAATCACTAGTTGAGTTTGCACAAATATTCTGGATATTATGCTAAGGGATAAATCCGTTGCAACCATATATATCCATACAGACCAACCCATTTGATCATTGGAAATACTCTGTCAGACATCCGTCCATTTACGTTCGTTCTGGGATTGAACGAAACCGAAGGCACTATTTCTATAATAGAAAAGCCCTTGCACTTTACTCCGTCTTCAATATATTCAGCATACTTGGTTCGCAACGCTTATGCCGATACGGAGTGGTTCTTCGGATAATAATCCAACCGGTCTCTCCATATTGACAACGATGGTCAAAAACTTCGATAGTCTGTGATTTAACTATCGAATAAAAACAAGTGTTCAATCAACATATCAAACAAATCACTGGGCTCTTTAATTAATATTTCATTAATTAAATCTCTTCTCCATTTTCTCTATCAATATTTGTTTACCAAATATTTCAATAATCATCTCGGCCTCTTATGCCATTTGGAAAACGTTTCCAAATATCAATTTCTTTTATTTTCTATATATTAGAAAAATCTCTATTTGCAATTGGAAACAATTCCAATCACTTATCTCTATCCCCTTTTTGTTTACAACATTCGATTTTTATATTCACTTTACTATCGAATTCAATACGTCGATACAATGATTTCAGATTATCAAAATCTCTTAAAAATATTCTAACTCCTTAAATTTCCGGAAAAATTCGCCATAACCTCCCCTGTATCGGGAGCATCGGGAAATTTCAAATAACATCCCGGTATCTTCTAATCTCAAAAAGAAAAAGAAGAAGCCAAGCGGCTAGCCGATACGGCGCATAAAACCTCATATATGAATTAAACATGTACCTTTTTGTCGAGCATTACGTTCATAAACTCCATATACCTCATCCCATACCTGTCTAACACCTGTTCACCTGTTTTCAATTCAATTCGATACCATCTAATCGTTTGAATTCAGTTTCGCCCATTTATTCTTTAATTAATCATTTCGCCTATTTCACTTCTTTGTCGAACATAACATGTTCAAACAAAATATTTAACTCGTTCATAACCAAATTGAATTTCAATTTCAATTCTAGTTTCCTTTTTGATTTCGAATATAAATTCTCAAATCGAATTCACTTATTTAAAGCTCAATATTCATTCGAAATCTCATTAACTAATTTCTATTCGAATTAGTTAACTCTATTCGATAAACCAAAAATCTGATTTCTATTTCAGAAATCAACTCATTACTCTACTGGAGTTCACATATATTTTATAACTCAAGTCTGGATTTTTCTAAATAGAAATTTCGATTTTTATTTGCTTAAAATCCTTTAATTTAATTAAATAAACCGTTATGGTTTTATAATGGTTCTGGCGCTGTTTTTCTGAAAATTTGATTTTGACATAACTCAAAATCTATACGACGAAATTCAGATTTTTCTCTTTCATTAGAAAACTATTATCAAACTGGTCCTGACGTTTCTTGTTTCAAAGAATTTCGACTTCAATTGCGTTCTGTATATTCGATTGAAGTTCGAATCGCCAATTTACGAACTGCAGCGCTGCGGCGAGTTCGTTTTAATTATATTTATATATATAAACTTTAAACTTTAAACTTCTTTTAAAATGGATTCAACTTCATCTAATATATATATTCAGATATATTTCAAATTCCATTTGAATCTTTACATTTCAAATTCCATAGTTTTAAATCCTGTATTCAAATCCCATTTGAAATCCTTTATTCGAACTCCATTCCAAATTCTTTATTCGAATTCCATTCAAATTCTTTATTCGAATTCCATTTCAAATTCTTTATTCGAATACCATTGATTCAAATTCCAATCTCACCCTTTTATTTGAATTCTATATTTCAAATCCCAATTCCTTTTCTATTGGATATTCAAATTCAATACTTGAATTTCTATTTAAATCTCTATTCAAATTTCATATTTCAATTCTTCTTTTGAAATTCTATATTTCAAATTCTATTCGACTTTTCTTTGAAATTCTATATTTCAAAGTCTGTTCAATTCTTCTTTGAAATTCTATATTTCAACTTACATTTCTTTTATTTAAAATTCCATTTTTGAATTTCCTTTATCCCAACCCCATTTGAATTCCTTTGAATTCGAATCCTATTTCCATTCCCTTGAATTCAAATCCCATATTTAAATTCCTTTGAATTCAAGTTCTATATTTGAATTCCTTTTGAATTTATATAGTCAAATTCTCTTTCAAATATATTTGAATTCAAATGTCATTGCAATTCTATTTTTGAAATTCTAATTTCAAAGTCTATTTCAAATTCTCCCTTTTTAAAAATTCTGTTTCGAATTTCTATTTCAAATTCTATATATTCAAACACCATTTGAAAGTTCTATATTCAAATCCACCTTGGATTTTCTGTTTGAATTCTAAATTCAAATTTTCTATCTCCTTTTCTTTTTGAATTCAAATTTCCATTTCCTTTTCTTTTATTCAAATCCTATATTTAAATTTCCTTTTGAATCATATTTCAAAACACTTGTATTTCTATTTCTGAATTATCAAATGATAATTCTTTTTACTTCATTTATAACTTCGTTATAAAAGAACTATTTATAAACTTCGTTTAAAAAGAAACTACTTGTTTTATTTTTCAAAAACAAGGTTATATTTTTATTCCCATTCAAAATTCAAATTCTATTTTAAAATAGAATTTTTTTCCTTTTTAAATTTCAAATATCCTTTTAATTGGCCCAGTGATATTTAAAACAATCAAATCACCCAATTCTCAATCATTTGGTTTTTAACACATCATATATGAATATATATATGAAATCAAACAAACAAGCAAACAAACAGATAATATATTTTTGAGGGATCCAGTTGGATTCCTCCAACCTGTTTTCCTGCATCCACAGATGTTAGCACATAAATAATACCCATTCTGCTTCGTGGCAGAATATCGCGGTATAGAAGGTCATCCACTAATCATAGCGTGGGGCGTATAGGGTAATCATCCGCTATGAAACTGCGGGCATCCGCTAATGAGACTGCGGGAATCCAACCAATCAATCAACCCAATATATATATATAATATCCTAAATAACTAATATATATAAAACAACCATAAAACATGCACACAAGCAACAGGCAATTATTTTTAATGAAATAAAAATAATTCTAAAGGTGAGTGAGATTTACTCACCGTAATTGCAGTTGTCGAATATCCTGTTTATTTCCAAATCACCGGCTACGAATCTTCTTGAATGAATTCGCACCTATGATAATTTGATTTAAATTTTCTGGTTAACATTTATTTATTTAAATTAACTATTTAATAGAATAAATAAATTTCACTCATATATAACGGTTACTAAATTAAATATATATATATATTTTACTTCCTAGGTTTTGAACAACCAACGGTTTTAAATTTAAATATTTCTCTTAACTAATTAAAAATTCATATAATAATAATTCAAAAAAAAAAAATCCTCTTTTTTTTTTTCAAATTCTGAATTAGTGACTAATTCCAGTCTTAACTAATTTCCAAGCATTTACATTAAAACTGTTTCACACTAAAAATAAATACCTAAGTTAATTACTGATTTTGAATTTAACTCATACCTTAATCCTTGTCAACCCCTAGCCTGTTAACCCATCTTTGCAACCCAGAACCAACACCGCACTATCCTTCTTCCATCACGACTTCGCCAATCACCGTGAACTGAAACTCGAGGGCTCCTCCAGACGATGAATGACGTCGAACTCCCTCTCTACTGTATCGCTTATGTTCCCAGGTCCGCACTAACCCACAACGGTGATCGAACTTCCCCATACTCGAGCCACCGACGCGCCTCCAAGCCCAGATTCCAACGCCGCAATCGACTTGACCCTCGCTGCCACCAAATACTTCCATACCCGAACCCTAATATCGCGATACCAATCATCGCGTCGAGCTCTAGAGTTTGGCGATTTCGAATAAGAGGGATCTGCCATTTTTAATTTTGTTTTTCCTGAGAGGAGCGGAAAGAATAAGACCGAAAAATGAGGAGAGGGTAATGTCGCGATTTTATAAAGGAAAAGGGGACACGATTTTAATTGATGGTCGGCCAAGTACAGGACAATATCCTATTTAAAGTATTTAAAAAGATTTGATATTGATTTTAAATATGATATAATTAAATTTGATTTGATTAAAGAGATTTTTTTTTTAATTAAATAATTAAAATATCTCATGGTCTATGACGTGCCTTCCTGAACCGCTAACTGACCGCAACGACCGACATTTCAGACTACAACGTTATTCTGAACACTACAGAACTGATTCTCAAATTAAATTTGACTATATAGAAAAGATAACAATTTAATTTAATGATTTAAAACATAAATCGATTTCGAAACAATTTTATTTAACACAAATAAATTATTATCATCGCTCTATTTCAATATACAATTTATATTAATCGACATTGTTTCTATTCAGTTTTAACTTCGAATTGAATTATTTCAAACTTCTCGTATTTCGATAATTATCAAAATAAATCGTATTTCGATTATTTAATCGATAATCCAATAAAATACCATTTATACTATGAATTAAATATTTAAAACCATACTAAATATTTAGAATAAATTCTTCAAAAATCTGGGTCGTTACATTCTTTCCCCCTTAAAATAATTTCGTCCTCGAAATTGCTAAGGTAGGAAAAATGGTACAAATCTATTATTTCTCAAAAATTCACTTATGTTGAAACTCAACTCCTCATATTTCAATAAATTAACTCCAACCAAAACTTTTGGTCTTCACACATTTGATTCGAATGATCTACGATCAATCCATTTATATCCAATCCATATTCCATTAAACCTATTCAAATTGATTTTAGTCAATTGATTCACTTCAATCCATCTAAGTTAGTTTCAATTCCAGAATTTAAAACCCCTGGGTTTTTCCTTTCAAATTCTTTTGAAATCACTTAAATATATACATGTATATTTATTTCTATTTCAAATTCAAAACATTCGAATATTCAAACCAATTTGTTTTCTTTCAAACAAATTCCATCAAAAACTTTTTCTAAGGTAGCAATCCATCACTTAGAAACTCGGAAATGAACACTGATGAGGCTGCAGTCATCATCAGAATTACTTCCCAGCCACTGAAGTGAGTTCAGTGCTTATTTACTTTCAAAATCCATGATTTTCTTTCAAATCCTTTTAAAACAAACCTATATTCAATATACTTTGAAAAAATATTTCAACTTCCCAGGATTTTGAATTCTTAATTCTGGTTTGAATTAAATTCTAATTCATCTCATTTGTATATTTAATTTTCTATACAAATTCTATTCCAATATTATAATCTCGTTTGATTATAATGATATCAATCAACACATTCATAATAATAATAATTCTAGAAAATTATTCTTTCTATATCAAAATAGAAATTTCGGGTAAAATTATTTCTTTTACCCTCTTTAAAACAATACTGTGTCGAATTCCTCTGTTCAAGTGTTTAGAAATCCCTATCGACTTCGTGGCGTCCCACGATTCGACCAGAATTCATAAACTACTCAACAGACAAGCCAACACAATATAAAACAACTTTTATATCAAATAACAAATACGCTCTCTCGTATATACACTCAACTCATTCTAGGGTATTACTGACCCTATCTCTAATGAGCACATGCCACACAAGCCTAGGTGTTCGTTCAACCTAAGCTCTGATACCAACTGTAAAGGCCCGCAAATCCGAGCTATCTGAGTTGACTAATAACACTACACGTCCAACCCAAATAACACAGAAATACGACTCATTATTAGAAAGAAGATAGAGGGTGAGAATAGATAAGATAGAAAACTTAGAATAGAAGAAAAACGAAGATCACAACTCACAGCGGAACGAATAAAATATATTATATAACATAAGTTTTGAAATACAATTTCTGTTTGGTACATATATACATACCATCATCAGAGTACACATAACATTTGATCCAGCGGAAGTAACTCTAAATAACTAACGTTGAAGCCTCCAGCTTCAAGCTCCTCCAAGTGTATCTGTAAAAGCCTGAAACACTTGACTGCCCGTACAAATTTGGGCACCCAAGAGTTTAGGAAAAACAAAACAAAATAAACTCTGGGTCAGTCATGGGACTGGTGTGAGTAAACTCCAACCACTTGTTTAACTTTAAAAACTCTTTTCGAAAGAAAAGTAATAGTAAGACCAGCCCACATATAAACATGGACGGTTTTTACCTTACTATAACCCAAAACACTTTGATATCAAATCCAGTGATATTATAATAATGTCTACATCAAATAAATAACCAAATAGTAGAACGCTTGCATCTCACGCTCTACATATATAGTATATAATCAAAAACCGCATGGCGCTTATTGGAGATTGGATTTCCAACCTGACAAGGTATGGGACCACCTTCCGATGATGTATCTCTAGAGGCGAATACACCTGGGTTCAACAAGAACATCTTGTAACCCGGCCCACACATGACCGACCACTCATTTCGCTTGAGTGTATCGAATGTATATCACCAACGGTTGGACTCAAACCACCGTTCCCGAATGGGCAGAATCGATAGATTTAGAAACAAAAGAAATTTCTCTAGATAGGTGATTATACACCCTAATGGGTGCGACCCACATAGCCATGCTGCCTGCCCGATTTTTGTCCTTTCCCGGTTGTTGAGGCCTGAGGCTACGCATACTTACCATTCATTGATAACACAATCACTTTGAATGCCACATTGTCAGATCCGTTAATCACTAGTTGAGTTTGCACAAATATTCTGGATATTATGCTAAGGGATAAATCCGTTGCAACCATATATATCCATACAGACCAACCCATTTGATCATTGGAAATACTCTGTCAGACATCCGTCCATTTACGTTCGTTCTGGGATTGAACGAAACCGAAGGCACTATTTCTATAATAGAAAAGCCCTTGCACTTTACTCCGTCTTCAATATATTCAGCATACTTGGTTCGCAACGCTTATGCCGATACGGAGTGGTTCTTCGGATAATAATCCAACCGGTCTCTCCATATTGACAACGATGGTCAAAAACTTCGATAGTCTGTGATTTAACTATCGAATAAAAACAAGTGTTCAATCAACATATCAAACAAATCACTGGGCTCTTTAATTAATATTTCATTAATTAAATCTCTTCTCCATTTTCTCTATCAATATTTGTTTACCAAATATTTCAATAATCATCTCGGCCTCTTATGCCATTTGGAAAACGTTTCCAAATATCAATTTCTTTTATTTTCTATATATTAGAAAAATCTCTATTTGCAATTGGAAACAATTCCAATCACTTATCTCTATCCCCTTTTTGTTTACAACATTCGATTTTTATATTCACTTTACTATCGAATTCAATACGTCGATACAATGATTTCAGATTATCAAAATCTCTTAAAAATATTCTAACTCCTTAAATTTCCGGAAAAATTCGCCATAACCTCCCCTGTATCGGGAGCATCGGGAAATTTCAAATAACATCCCGGTATCTTCTAATCTCAAAAAGAAAAAGAAGCCAAGCGGCTAGCCGATACGGCGCATAAAACCTCATATATGAATTAAACATGTACCTTTTTGTCGAGCATTACGTTCATAAACTCCATATACCTCATCCCATACCTGTCTAACACCTGTTCACCTGTTTTCAATTCAATTCGATACCATCTAATCGTTTGAATTCAGTTTCGCCCATTTATTCTTTAATTAATCATTTCGCCTATTTCACTTCTTTGTCGAACATAACATGTTCAAACAAAATATTTAACTCGTTCATAACCAAATTGAATTTCAATTTCAATTCTAGTTTCCTTTTTGATTTCGAATATAAATTCTCAAATCGAATTCACTTATTTAAAGCTCAATATTCATTCGAAATCTCATTAACTAATTTCTATTCGAATTAGTTAACTCTATTCGATAAACCAAAAATCTGATTTCTATTTCAGAAATCAACTCATTACTCTACTGGAGTTCACATATATTTTATAACTCAAGTCTGGATTTTTCTAAATAGAAATTTCGATTTTTATTTGCTTAAAATCCTTTAATTTAATTAAATAAACCGTTATGGTTTTATAATGGTTCTGGCGCTGTTTTTCTGAAAATTTGATTTTGACATAACTCAAAATCTATACGACGAAATTCAGATTTTTCTCTTTCATTAGAAAACTATTATCAAACTGGTCCTGACGTTTCTTGTTTCAAAGAATTTCGACTTCAATTGCGTTCTGTATATTCGATTGAAGTTCGAATCGCCAATTTACGAACTGCAGCGCTGCGGCGAGTTCGTTTTAATTATATTTATATATATAAACTTTAAACTTTAAACTTCTTTTAAAATGGATTCAACTTCATCTAATATATATATTCAGATATATTTCAAATTCCATTTGAATCTTTACATTTCAAATTCCATAGTTTTAAATCCTGTATTCAAATCCCATTTGAAATCCTTTATTCGAACTCCATTCCAAATTCTTTATTCGAATTCCATTCAAATTCTTTATTCGAATTCCATTTCAAATTCTTTATTCGAATACCATTGATTCAAATTCCAATCTCACCCTTTTATTTGAATTCTATATTTCAAATCCCAATTCCTTTTCTATTGGATATTCAAATTCAATACTTGAATTTCTATTTAAATCTCTATTCAAATTTCATATTTCAATTCTTCTTTTGAAATTCTATATTTCAAATTCTATTCGACTTTTCTTTGAAATTCTATATTTCAAAGTCTGTTCAATTCTTCTTTGAAATTCTATATTTCAACTTACATTTCTTTTATTTAAAATTCCATTTTTGAATTTCCTTTATCCCAACCCCATTTGAATTCCTTTGAATTCGAATCCTATTTCCATTCCCTTGAATTCAAATCCCATATTTAAATTCCTTTGAATTCAAGTTCTATATTTGAATTCCTTTTGAATTTATATAGTCAAATTCTCTTTCAAATATATTTGAATTCAAATGTCATTGCAATTCTATTTTTGAAATTCTAATTTCAAAGTCTATTTCAAATTCTCCCTTTTTAAAAATTCTGTTTCGAATTTCTATTTCAAATTCTATATATTCAAACACCATTTGAAAGTTCTATATTCAAATCCACCTTGGATTTTCTGTTTGAATTCTAAATTCAAATTTTCTATCTCCTTTTCTTTTTGAATTCAAATTTCCATTTCCTTTTCTTTTATTCAAATCCTATATTTAAATTTCCTTTTGAATCATATTTCAAAACACTTGTATTTCTATTTCTGAATTATCAAATGATAATTCTTTTTACTTCATTTATAACTTCGTTATAAAAGAACTATTTATAAACTTCGTTTAAAAAGAAACTACTTGTTTTATTTTTCAAAAACAAGGTTATATTTTTATTCCCATTCAAAATTCAAATTCTATTTTAAAATAGAATTTTTTTCCTTTTTAAATTTCAAATATCCTTTTAATTGGCCCAGTGATATTTAAAACAATCAAATCACCCAATTCTCAATCATTTGGTTTTTAACACATCATATATGAATATATATATGAAATCAAACAAACAAGCAAACAAACAGATAATATATTTTTGAGGGATCCAGTTGGATTCCTCCAACCTGTTTTCCTGCATCCACAGATGTTAGCACATAAATAATACCCATTCTGCTTCGTGGCAGAATATCGCGGTATAGAAGGTCATCCACTAATCATAGCGTGGGGCGTATAGGGTAATCATCCGCTATGAAACTGCGGGCATCCGCTAATGAGACTGCGGGAATCCAACCAATCAATCAACCCAATATATATATATAATATCCTAAATAACTAATATATATAAAACAACCATAAAACATGCACACAAGCAACAGGCAATTATTTTTAATGAAATAAAAATAATTCTAAAGGTGAGTGAGATTTACTCACCGTAATTGCAGTTGTCGAATATCCTGTTTATTTCCAAATCACCGGCTACGAATCTTCTTGAATGAATTCGCACCTATGATAATTTGATTTAAATTTTCTGGTTAACATTTATTTATTTAAATTAACTATTTAATAGAATAAATAAATTTCACTCATATATAACGGTTACTAAATTAAATATATATATATATTTTACTTCCTAGGTTTTGAACAACCAACGGTTTTAAATTTAAATATTTCTCTTAACTAATTAAAAATTCATATAATAATAATTCAAAAAAAAAAATCCTCTTTTTTTTTTTCAAATTCTGAATTAGTGACTAATTCCAGTCTTAACTAATTTCCAAGCATTTACATTAAAACTGTTTCACACTAAAAATAAATACCTAAGTTAATTACTGATTTTGAATTTAACTCATACCTTAATCCTTGTCAACCCCTAGCCTGTTAACCCATCTTTGCAACCCAGAACCAACACCGCACTATCCTTCTTCCATCACGACTTCGCCAATCACCGTGAACTGAAACTCGAGGGCTCCTCCAGACGATGAATGACGTCGAACTCCCTCTCTACTGTATCGCTTATGTTCCCAGGTCCGCACTAACCCACAACGGTGATCGAACTTCCCCATACTCGAGCCACCGACGCGCCTCCAAGCCCAGATTCCAACGCCGCAATCGACTTGACCCTCGCTGCCACCAAATACTTCCATACCCGAACCCTAATATCGCGATACCAATCATCGCGTCGAGCTCCAGAGTTTGGCGATTTCGAATTAGAGGGATCTGCCATTTTTAATTTTGTTTTTCCTGAGAGGAGCGGAAAGAATAAGACCGAAAAATGAGGAGAGGGTAATGTCGCGATTTTATAAAGGAAAAGGGGACACGATTTTAATTGATGGTCGGCCAAGTACAGGACAATATCCTATTTAAAGTATTTAAAAAGATTTGATATTGATTTTAAATATGATATAATTAAATTTGATTTGATTAAAGAGAATTTTTTTTTTAATTAAATAATTAAAATATCTCATGGTCTATGACGTGCCTTCCTGAACCGCTAACTGACCGCAACGACCGACATTTCAGACTACAACGTTATTCTGAACACTACAGAACTGATTCTCAAATTAAATTTGACTATATAGAAAAGATAACAATTTAATTTAATGATTTAAAACATAAATCGATTTCGAAACAATTTTATTTAACACAAATAAATTATTATCATCGCTCTATTTCAATATACAATTTATATTAATCGACATTGTTTCTATTCAGTTTTAACTTCGAATTGAATTATTTCAAACTTCTCGTATTTCGATAATTATCAAAATAAATCGTATTTCGATTATTTAATCGATAATCCAATAAAATACCATTTATACTATGAATTAAATATTTAAAACCATACTAAATATTTAGAATAAATTCTTCAAAAATCTGGGTCGTTACAAGAGTGAAACCCTAGATTAACGCTGAACATCCCAGCGAACCCAGACTTTGATCGATCTTCACACAACCGGTACCAACACGAAGCTTTCTTCGAATAGATCACAAACAAATGGGTTTCGGGATTTAAATGAATTTGTTCGATTTACTATTCATTTTTGAACTATGGGTTCTTTGCATTTTTAATTTTATCTGATGAAAACACTGGCGGCCTGAAGAGAACGATTATATAGGGGGTCATATTCTTGTGTGCGGTTGACAAAAGGGGATAGGTGCCCTTCATTTTGACCAAGTATATGAATTTGGATATTTTATTTTATTTATTTTATATCAGTTTTTGCACTCTAAAAATCCCTGTGATCACACACGATACCTAAAAATCACGAAAATTGACATGCAACTAGAGTTCGACATTACGGTCCCAACGAAAATGGTTTCGTCAAATTCTGACTTCGTATGCTCACACAGCGTATTTTTAACCATCAGAATATCGACTGTTTCTCACATTCAAAATCGGTATGGCTACATACTGATTTTAAAAATCATGGAAATTGAAATCTAGCGATAATTTAATATTGCGGATCCAACAAAATTAGTTTCGTCGAATTCCGAGGTCGTTTGCAAAACTGGCTATTTTTAAAGCTCTAAATAACCCTTTTTAAATATATAAATATATTTAATAACAATTAAATTAAATATTTAAAAATAAATATTATCGTGTATATTCACAACAGAATATCATACAGCTCTAGAATTTCCCTATATGAATTTCTAGCTCGATATTTCAAATCCCGATTAAATCGATATTTGATTTAAAATGAGATTCCTTTTATAAATATAAATAAATCGTTATAAATTATAAAGGAATTCCACATCGACTTTTCTAAAATTTGATTTGGACATAAATCAAAATCTAACAACGAAATCTCGATTTTTCTCTTCCACTAGAAAAATATACTTCACCAGCTTCTAACGTTTCTTGTTTCGCAGAAATCCGACTTAAAATGGCTTCTGTATATTTGTGTAAAGTTCGAATCGCCAAATCGTGAACTGCCGCGCCATTTCGAGCTCGGTTATAATTATAATATAACTTATACGTTCAACCATCGTTAATTAAATGTATTCGTTATCGTAATTCAATTCTGAACTAAATTATATATTTTGTATTTCCCAATTCACACCATATCGCCATTTCATCCCATTCTGATTATTTCAGAATTTAATATATTATTTAATTATTTATATTAATTAAATATTCCAAGTTATTTAATTAAACGACCATTAAATCCTCTTAATCGCCTTTTAAATAATTAAATAAATAAATTATTATATCGCTGCAAATGCGGGTCATTACATTCTTCCCCACTTAAAATAATTTCGTTCTCGAAATTGCTAAGGTAGAAAACAAACCCTATCGACTGGTTAGAACTTATTTGTTCACTTCTTAAATTCAATTTCAACTGAACCAATTAAATTTCAATTAAATATTAATTAATTCTTACCAACGAAAAATTTAAAAATCCTGAAAATTTTCTAACACTTTAACTTTTCGAAAAATTTCGCCAGCACCTCCTTTGTACTGGTCAATACGTCAAACCACCACTCGCCTCTCTAGGCCTTTTCCAACCCAAAAGAAAATCAAACAGCCAAACGGCTTGCCAAATCGGCTCATAAACCTCATCAAACTCATATGAATATAAACATGTACTGTTTTGTCAGGCATAGCAACTTTATCACTTCCATTTACAGTTAATTCAGCATATACCAATGTTATCCCAACCAACTCCAAACAATTCATTCTCGAATTTCATTTTAAACTCGAGTTTCATTCTTGATTTTCAAATTCTTAACTCACCGATCCATTACACTTAACCTTGTTAAGTTCCATCCGCATATTTCATTAACTGGTTAATTCACTAATCAGTTATCTTCATCTCATAGTTAAATTCTGATTTTTATTTCAAAAATCAACTTAATCCACATGGGTCCAAATTTTATTCAAGAATCCAATTTTCTTGATATCGTTCTAATTCAATTTCAGTTACCACTTAACTGACTTCATTTTAATTCCAATTTGTTTTCACAAATTTCAATTTAAATTTGGTTTTAATCCAAACAATATTTCCTTAGGAATTTTAAATAGTTCACCATATCGAAAATCAAACTTTCCATTTCAAGATTCAAAACAACTCATTTCCCAAAAATAATTTGAAAACAAATCTTTAGTAGTAATCCGTCACTTACAAACTCGAAAATGAATACTGATGATGCTGCGCAGTCATTATCAGAATTATTTTCTAGCTATCGAAGTGAGTTCAATACTATATCACTTTTCAAAATCATTTCTGAACAGTTCCATTTCGAAATCAATTCAAAATACCATTCACAAGGCTTGCAAAACAATTTAAAATCACCCAGGATTTTAAAATTCTCATATACTTAACCCAGATTCATTTACAACGCTTATTCAACTTCCCAGAGTTTTAACTTCAATTCTGATTTAAATTTCAGACTTAATTCATTTCGTAACACTTATACGAATTTTATTTGGTTATGTATATATAACCATCTCAATTTTAATCTTACTCGATTATAATAACAACCAATATATTATAATCATTCAAATATAAACCCTTTATATCTAAATATAATTTGGGTAAAATTATTTCGTTTACCCTCTTTTCAAAACATACCATGACGGTTCATCGTATTCAAGTGTTTAGTAATTCCTATCGATACAGTGGATCAAACTGATCGACCAGAAATTCGTAAGCCACTCAATCAATAAATCTACACAATATAAAACCATTTTATATTGAATAACAAATACGCGCTTATGTATATATATACACATTCAAACTCAATCTAGGGTATTACTAACCCCATCTCTACGGAGTCACACCACAAAGCCAAGGTAATTCACTTAACCTTAAGCTCTGATACCAACTGTAACGACCCGAAAATTAGCGATCTTGGTTATCCGATATACAACACATATCGAACATCCAAGGATCAAAAATACCCGGATGGTTAATGAAAGAAGTTAGAGGGTGAGGATAGATAAGGTAGAAACTTAGAATAGAAGAAGAAGAAGAAGAAGAACATACATTATCAGAGTAAACACGAATCTCACAGAAGAACGAATAAAATATAACATAACTTTTGAAATACAAATAGTATATGTATACAATAACATTGCAGAGTACTACACTTGCAACATAGTGGAAATGAACAGTAGCTATATAATCCTGAAGCCTCCTGCTCCAAGCTCTCCAAGTGTATCTGTAAAATCCCGACTACTTGACTGCCCGTAAAAATTTAGGCGCCCAAGAGTTTAGGGAAAACAAACAAATAAACTCCAGTTCAGTCATGGGACTGGTGTAAATAAAACTCCAAACACTTCGTTAAATAAAGGATACCTCATAAGACCACACCGTGAAAACGAAACGGGTTTTTCTCTTATGAGAATCCAAACAACTTTAAAATCAATACTTGTCTAATATTATAATAATGTCTAGATCAAGTAAATAACAATCTAGCGGAACTCTTGCATCTCACATTCCACATACATAATATAAAATCATAAACCGCGGGCGCTTATTGGATAATGGATTTTCAACTATGACAAGGTATGGAACCACCTTCCGATCATTGTACTCTAGGAACGATACACTGGAGTTCAACATGAACATCTTGCAACTCAGCCACACATGACCGACCACTCATTTCGCTTGAGTGTATCGAATGTATATCACCAACGGTTGGGAATAACAACCGTTTCCCGTATATATATGGGATAGCATTGATAGATTAAAGAAGCAAATGAATATTCTCCAGATAGGTGATTATACACCCTACTTCGGAGCGACTGACTTAGCCATGCTGCCTGCCTGATTTTTGTCATTTACCGGATGTGAGGCTAGAAGCTACGCATATCTTTTTACATATCATATCTTCATTTACTTGGAATACCACATCGTCATACCCGCCAAATCATTTTCGATTTCCCTAATGGTATCACGGGTATGAAGCTAAGAGAAACGAATTCCTCCACCACCAAACGTGATACATTTGAAGAGATCAACATATATGATTCGTTAGGAATACTCTGTCAGGCATTCGTCCATACAAGTTGTCCTGGGACTGGACAAACCGAAGGCACTATTTAGTACATCCATCTTAGGCAATCTTTACCTAAGATTTATACAATAACCCTTGCACTTTTACTCCGTCTTCAATTATTCTTGGCATATATGATTCGCAACGCTTATGCCAATACAGAGTGGCTCTTTGGATAATAATCCAACTGGTCTCTCAATATTAACGACGTTAAAATGGTCGAAAACTTCGATAGTCGGTGAGTTAACTATCAAAGAAAAACACGTGTGCAAACAACGATATTATTTCCAAATGGAAATTATATCGATCAATCATCACTAAACATTTATCTCTTTAGTTCATTAATTTACTTATCTCATGTTTCCATATATTCAACATTTCTTATTATCTATTATCAGAAAACATTTCTGATTCTTATTTGGAAAACATTTCCAAACTCCTTGTAACGGCTGGAAATTTTCGACTCCTCGAGAGTCGAAAATTCCAAGACGTTAGTGAAAGAAAGTAGAGGGTGAGGAAGAAAAGATAGAACTAATAGAATAGAAGAAGAAGAAGAACTTACATCATCAGAGTAAACATGAATCTCACAGCGGAACGAATAAAATATAACATAACTTTGAAATACAAATCAGTACTCGTATATACATACCATTTCAAAGTACAACACTTAACAACACAGCGGAATAATAATAGCTATAATCCTGAAGCCTCCTGCTCCAAGCTCTCCAAGTGTATCTGTAAAATCTCGACTACTTGACTGCCCGTACAAATTTAGGCACCCAAGAGTTTAGGGAAAACAAACAAAATAAACTCCGAGTCAGTCATGGGACTGGTGTGAATAAAACTCCAACACTTGGTTAAATAAAGGATATCTTTCTGATATTATAATAATGTCTAAATACAAATAGATATCAATCTAGCAGAACGCTTGCATCTCACGTTCCACATACATAGTATACAAATAAACCGTGAGCGCTTATTGGAGATTGGATTCCAACAGACAAGGTATGGGAGCACCTTCCGATCAGTGTACTCTAGAGGAGATACACTAGGGTTCAACAAGAACGTCTTGCAACCCGGCCACACATGACCGTTCACTCATTTAGCTTGAGTGTAACGAATATATTATCACCGATGGTTGGGATCAGCAACCATCCTTCTCGATAAGGGACACCATTGAAATAGATTATAAAGAAGTACAATTGAATATTCTCTAGATGGTGATAATACACCCTGCTTGGGTATGGCCCAACTAGCCATGCTGCCTAGCCCAACTTCTGTTATTTCCCGGTTGTGAGGTTTGAGGTCACGTTTATCACTTTGACGGATTATTTCTTCAATTACTTTGAATGCCACATCGTCATACCCGCCAAATCATTATCGATTTCTCAAGGCATCACGAGTATAAAAGCTAAGAGAAACGAATTTCTCCGCCACCCACATAATACATTTAAAGAGATCAACATATGATTCGTTAAGAATACTTTGTCAGACACTCGTCCATATATGTTGTTCTGGGACTGAATAAACCGAAGGCACTATTCAGTGAATCCATCCTACCTAAGCTTTTCACAATAGCCCTTGCACTTCACTCCGTCTTCAATTATCTTCAGCGTACTTGATTCACAACGCTTATGCTAATACGGAGTGGTTCTTCGGATAATAATCCAACCGGTCTCTCCATATTTGCACCGTAAATATGGTCAAAACTTTGATAGTCTGTGATTCAACTATCAGATGAAAACATGTCGGTGTACAAACAACGATCTTATTTCCAAATGGAAATTCGATCGATCAATCATCATATACATATATATGTTCATATTTCCTTATTTCATATATTTAGAAAATATATGTTATTAATCATTGGAAAACATTTCCATAGCTTATTTTCACATCACTATTATTTCGCAACTATCAGTCCCTAACTGTAACTAGTATGAGAACAATTCTCTAGGTATCAATCCGGAAGGTCGAAACCAACATCAGATCGTCACTTAGAAAACCGTTCAACTTACCCTCTCCAGTCAGTTTCTGAATTTGCTTAACTCTATTTCTTAAATTCTTATCATGAAAACATTTCATTTTCTATGTTTAGAAAACATATCTGACTATATTTGGAAAACGTTTCCAAAACTCATTTACGGATTTCCAATGAACGTTGTATAAAACATCGTTTCGCTTAATCCATTTATCGCTTATTCTTTAACTTTATTCCAAATCAACCTTTTAGATCGAACCATAACTATTCCTTTGTCAATTCTGAAGTCAATCAAGTTGGGGTATAATTACCTCGCAGACCTTAATTGAACAACGTCGTTTACTGTGAAATAGATGAAGTTCATCACTCACTTTTTACAATCATTTGTTTACGCAAATTCTCGGATTCAGGTTACGAATCTACTTCTTATATGGAAACGTTTGATTATAACTATAACGTTATAATTCCTACTTCTGCAATATCTAACCTAAATTATAACTTTATCTCCTAACTCGAATAATTTAACAGACACCTAATTTCTAAATCAATAACTAAATCTTGATTTAAACCCTGGAAAGTAAATAGTACTTTCCCGAATTCGCTATAATCAAATTCGACGTATAACTCTCTTTCGAGAAATCTCTATTCGATTAACTCTCCCTTTTTAATAACTGATATTCGATAAACTCTATTTCGATTAACTCCTATCGAATAACTAATATTCGAATAACTCTTCTTGGTTGGCTCTATTTCATTAACTCTTATCGAATAACAAATATTCGATTTTCTTAAACGTGTCAATTCTTATCGAATAACTAACATCCGATTTAACTTAAATGGATTTACTCTTATCGAATAACTTATTCGATTAACTCAACTTGATTTTCTTAACTCAATTATCTCAACTCGATTACTTAACTCGATTACTTAACTCGATAAATCTTAACTCGATTATCTCAACTCGATTTCTTAACTCGATAGCTTAACTTAACCGAAATCGATTAACTCAACTCTAATCGATTAACTTAATTTGATTTACTCCTTCGAATAACTAATTCGAATAACTTAATTGATTAACTCCTTTGAATAACTAATTTGATTTACTCTTCTCGAATAACTAAATTCGATTAACTCAAATTGAATAACTAATGTTCAATTAACTCTTCGACTAACTCCTTTGGATTAACTAACTTCGAATAACTCCTTTGGATTAGCTAACTTCGAATAACTCCTTTGGGTTAACTAACTTCGAATAACTCCTTTGGATTAACTAACTTCGAATAACTCCTTTGGATTAACTAACTTCGAATAACTCCTTTGGATTAACTAACTTCGAATAAATAATATTCGGTAACTCTTCTCAAATGAATAACATTTGATTTCTCCACTCGAATAAACTATATTCGATTACTCTTCCCTCGAATACACTATATTCGATAACTCTACTTCGAATAAGTGATATTCGGTAACTCTACTCGATTAACTCCACTTGGATAACTCTAACTGGTCAACTCTAACTGGTCAACTCTAACTGTTTATCTTTAACTGGTAAACTTTAACTGGTTAACTCAAATGGTTTAACCTAACTGGTTAACTCAAATGGTTTAACCTAACTTGATTTACTTGTCTCGATTAACTGAACTAATCCACTTAGTTTAACTTAGTTAATTCACTTTGATTAACTCTAACCGATTTACTTAGTTTAACTCAGCTAATTCACTTTGATTAACCCAACTAATTTACTTCGATTAACCAATTAGTTTAACTTGACTAATTCACTTAGTTTGACGCAACTAATTCACTTTGATTTACAAATTAGTTTAACTTAACTAAGTCACTTAGTTTGACGCAACTAATTCACTTAGTTTGACGTAGTTAATTCACTTTGATTTACAAATTAGTCTAACTTAACTAAGTCACTTAGTTTGACGCAACTAATTCACTTTGATTTACCAATTAGTTTAACTTAACTAATTCACTTCGATTAACCGCTTAGTTTATCTTAACTAATTTACTTTGGTTAACTTAACCAATTACTTTGATTAACTCGACTAACTTGCTTTGGTTAATCTAACAAATTACTTTGTTTAACTCGACTAACTTGCATTGGTTAACCTAACCAATTACTCTGTTTAACTCGACTAACTTTGCTTTGGTTAACCTAACCAATTACTTTGTTTAATCCTTTTATCACACTCTGGTATTTCTTATGGTTTTTAACACATCACCTAACAACGATGAATATCGTCCAACCACACGTAATCACAACAGATTATATACATCACATTTATATATCACAATACATAAATCACAGTAAAAATAACTGTTGAGGAATCCAGTTGGATTCCTCCAACCTGTTTCCCTGCATCCACAGATGTTAAACAATATAGATAACATCACTTTCAGTTCCATATGATATATTCTGTTAAACAGAATCAATATAGAAATTTAACTAACTGACTAGCAGTTCAATCAAACAATCAACACACAGTCAAACAGACAATTTTAACAGTTCTAACAATACAACATGAAATTATAAACTGTTCAGAGTTAGTGAGATTTACTCACTTTGGCGCGTTAATCGTTAAATAACGGTTTGCGTTATTTGACTGCGACGGGCAATTTATTTCGCCATAAATTGTAATGAGCTCGGATTCATTCCTGGTCAGCTTCATTGTGAAGCTCTCATCCATACGGTCCCAACGCAACTTACGGTTCGTTAATCTGGTTACGTATGAGAAAGTTATCACATCGACAAGTTAATACATTTTTAAATAGATTTAAAACTTTAAATCTTTCTTTTCATTGGGCCTTCACCTTGTTTATATTCTTGGCCCAGCACCCAACATACCAGACCCGCACAAGATATTTTCTCCTTCTCCACCGAATTGCTTTGCTCCAGGAAACCCACCGTTGACCCAAACTTTGACCTTCCTCCACCATCACGTCGGCCATCCGAGCCCACCGCAACTATCACCAGTCACCTTCTTTCTCATCAAACTCCCCTTCCTCCTAACCTCTCCAAAGTGAACTAGAATCACTCCTCCCATCTACGCACAGCTCGCATGCCACCAAGAAACCGACGTCAACTGCTACTCCTCCTTAGCTGATCAGTTGCAAGCCTCAACCCCTCACCACACAGTGCCTTCTTCCATCTGAAATCCCATGTTCACAAGTCTGTACACCCCGAAACAATACTCTCGCACTCACGAACCTGATCACGTCTCAGCACCTTTTCATGCAAACGAAACCCTCAACACCATTGTTCATCCCTTTCTGTACTCTACTTCCCTACCTCCATAAGCTGAAACTCGAGCTCGTCTTCAACTCACGTGCATAGTACTTCCCGTCGAACATATTCGCTGTCATCATGCGTTAACAGTACACCACCTTCGAGCAGCTCCTGCACAACCATCCTCCTCCTTCCAGTCCCGTCCTTCACACTACATCGATCCTAGTTTTTGAATGCCCCTTTATTTTTATTTTATTTTAAACTTAAGAACTCACGGCATGTTCTTCCCTGAAGTAAAAGAAAGGAGATGGGCTAATCGTGAGGTATTAAATATACGTAGTGGAGACTAAATGCTTCAGTAGTAGCTGCTGCAAGAAAAGTAAGGCAGGTACACATTTTGAGGGATGAGGGACTTCCACGTTTTAGTTTGTTTACACTTTTAGGTGGAGCTTCTTCCACGTTTTATCTCGAGGACCAAGCAAACTGGTGGTGAAACAAGGAATTCGCGTGGCCTTGTTTTTGGCCTAGAACCACTTAGGATATTTTTAAGGATATAATAATATCCGCTTTTACTAGTTTATATAATTCCATTACTTCATGGACTGCTGCCGACAGAAATAAAAATATCAGTGAGACGAGCGATGTCCCACGATCCCGAATATATAAAAATACCGGTAGGTGAACTCATATTGTGAAACTCTGAAGTGTTGAATACAGGGTGCGAAATACTCCAAATAAAAAGTCGCTTATTAAATTAATTAAAATTTTCCATAAAATTCTAAAAATTAATTTATCACTACTTCCCAAAAGAACCTTGTCTGAATTCACACCCGATATCTAGTTATTTTGAAATAACCGTTATGGCCGATAAACGATTCTATAGCGACTATTCTGAAATTTGATTTGGACATATTTCAAAATCTACACAATGAAATCCTGATTTTTCTCTTCCACTAGAAAGATATACTCCACCAGCTCCACACGTTTCTTGTTTCACAGAAATCCAATTTAAAACGAAAACTGTATATTCAGTTGAAGTTCGAATCGCCAAATTACGAACGGCAGCGCCATTTCGAGCTTGTTTATAATTATATTATAAACTATACGTTCAAACGTTGTACTTTAAGTTATCGATATCGCCAAATCGATATATATATAATTAAATAAATTAATTATTCGACAGCTAACAAAACGCGCCATTACAGACTTCCCCCCTTAAAATAATTTCGTCCTCGAAATTGCTAAGTTAGAAAAATGCTACTAACTCTACTAACTAAATTTCGCCATAACCTCCTTTGTACGGCTCAATACGTCAAACCACAACTCGCCTCTCTAGGCCTCCTCCAATCCAAAAGGAAATCAAAATAGCCAAGCGGCTTGCCAATTCGGCTCATACAATCCAAACACATATATGATATAAACTTGTACCTTTTTGTCGAGCATTTAACTCTATCCCTTGCATCTGCTACCACTTCAACATATACCAATGTTATCCATTCCAATTGATCTCCAATCAGTTCATATCCTCAAATCCAAATCGAATTTCATTCGAACTCTAATATCAAATTCCAAATTATTGACTTATCAATTTGGTTCCATTCTAGATTATCTCTAATCCAATTCAATTTTATTTAACTTGGTTCAAGTTAAATTTCAATTTATTTTTACCATCTCATTTTATTTTACTTCATTAGTTAAATTTTAATTCCAGAACTTAAGTTCCTGGGTTTCTTTCAAATCTATTTGAAATCATAATGCCAATTCAGAACCATTGAATTTCTAAACAACTTGTTTTCTCAAAACAATTCAAAAACAAAACCTTTGGTAGTAATCCGTCACTTAGAACTCGAAAATGAATACTGATGATGTCTAGATTCATCATCAAAATCTATTTTCCAGCTATCGAAGTGAGTTCAATACTATATCATTTTCAATTTGAAAAACATTTTCAAAATCTCCCAGGAACTTAAAATTTCCTTATTTTAATTCCAAATCTGATTTAAATTCATATTTAATTCAAACTATTTCATATATTACATTCATATGTATTCTGATTGGTCATTTATAACCATTTCACCCTTTTATAATCTTATTCGATTATAATAACAACCAACACAATCAATATACTACAATAATTTCAAGATATATATTTCTTCTATAAACAAATATATTTTGGGAAAAATTATTTCATTTACCCTCTTTCATAACATACCATGACGGTTAATCGTATTCGAGTGTTTAGTCACCCTTATCGATACAGTGAATCAAACTGATCGACCAGAATTCATAAGCCACTCAACCAATGAGTCTCCACAATATAAAACCAATTTATATTGAATAACAATTACGCGCTCATATATATACACTCAAACTCAATCTAGGATATTACTAATCCCATCTCTATCGAGTTATGCCACAGAGCCAAGGTAATCACTTAACTTAAGCTCTAATACCAACTGTAACGGCTAGAAATTTTCGACTCCTCGAGAGTCGAAAATTCCGAGACGTTAGTGAAAGAAAGTAGAGGGTGTATAACAACCCGTATTTTCAATAAACTGTTATAACATAAATCGAGGCAGAATTTAATTTAAAAATCAGAATCAGGGGAAACGGGCTATGCCATTGCGTTCGTCTCGGAAAAATACGCGAAATAGAGTCCGAGTTTTCGAAAATCGGAGTCCGTATGACCCGGTTAAGGCCCATTGAAGTTTTCAGAAACTTCTATGCTAAAGACAGATTTAAATTTCAAATTAAAAACAGGGATTAGGGCTAATCTGGGTTAGGCGGGAAAATTCCCGCCAGGGGGCCCATGTCGACAGGCAAGTCGACAGGGCACCCAGGGTGTCGACTGCCCTGTCGACAGCCCTGTCGACAGGGGGTGCCCAGGCAGTCTAGCCTGGTGCACCATTTCTGATTTGGGTTGGGTCATGTGGCTTGGTTCTGGAGAATTCTGAGATCTGACGGGCCAAACCTAATCTAGGGTTAATCCTAGGGCCTAAAACACTCTAATTCTCTATAAATATACCCCTAATCCTACCCTAAAGCCTCATTAATCAATCTTGCAACTAAACTATGCCAAATTAAATCCTCAAATGGCTTCCATCTAAAATCCCTAGCCTCCACCTTCCTCAAAGTTTAATCCTATGATGATATGATGATCATACAACCTTTTCTATGTTGTATGAATGCTTAATAACTTGCATACTTCATTAAGATGCAAGTTTGATTTGCTAAAGTTTGTGTTTTTGGGATTTTGCAAAAGGGTTTTCTTATTTGAGGCTTTGTTTTGGTTTTTAAAAGGGCTTCTTCATCTTATTTGGTGGATTTGTGGCTTGTTTATATTTGTAAGCCCTCTTACCTTCACTTTACAAACTTTAAAGTTAATGTTTGGTGAAAGTTGAGATTTATGTGAGTTTAGTTGATTATGCATGCTTATGCGAACTCACTATGTCATGTTTTATATGATTCATAAGTTATGCATGCATATGCGAGATTTCTATGCCATGTTTTACATGTTTCACAAGTTATGCATGCTCATGTGAGCTTATTATGTCATGTTCTACATGTTTAATGGATTATGCATGTTTATGCAAGTTCATCTTACCATGTTCTACATGTTTAATGGATTATGCATGCTTATGCAAGCTCATCTTACCATGCTATGCAAGTTTAATGGATTATACAAGTTTAATGGATTATGCAAGTTTAATGGATTATGCATGTTCACCTTACCATGTTATGCATATTTAATAAGCTATGCATGTTTATGCGAATTCACCATGACATGATTTGCAAGTTTAACATGTATGCATGTTTATTATAACATGTGAAGTTCACCATGTATGTTATGCCAAGTTACCTTTTATACCCTTATACGTTACGACGAATATGTAAGCGAGATAATGACGTTGGGAGGGTTTGGGTAAACTTAAAAATACATGAAACTAAAAGATTGGGAATTTACCTATTAAGTTAGGTCTACCCCTTGGGAATTTACCTATTAAGTTAGGTCTACCCAAGTATATGTTAACTTGTAAATATGTTTTGAAGTGGACATGACATTAGATAACATGATACGGCCAACTCGAGGTTAGACCTAGTTGTGGTGTAAATCTTCCCAGGTAACCACAACGTGGGGTCTAATGTGGGTAGTTGGTCATGTTGCACCATAAGACCCGAGGTTAGACCTAGACGTGGTGTAAATCTTCCCAGGTAACCACGGATGTCTAATGTGAGAGGTTGGGTGCGTTAAGTAATTAATGCCTCATGATTAGGGTTAAGTCATGGCCCACTAATACTTAACCAATAATGGGGATGCGAGGATTAGATGGGGATAAGTGGTTACACTTAGCTAATCTAATCCAGGTTTAGTGAGGGGTTAAAACCACACTTAACCCCCTTAGAAACCCTAGCAACGTGGTCTGTTCCAGCAGTAATCCCAGTTTGGTATCATTCACAACCCTAGAGGCTAGGCTAGGGCAGGGCACGATTACTGGACTGATGTAAGCGACCAAAGCGACGGCTGAGTGGTACAGCGGTGCGGGTCCGGCGGGCTACGGACGTGCACGTAGTCCGATGTTGGACAAACTCGAGGCACGGGTACCAGTAGGCTTAGACTGTGCATTATTGCTTAGGTGTCTGGGGTTGACATCTTAGGGCTTGATACACCCGAAGGTGGACCCAGCACAGTCTGACTACATCCATGTGGGCCGTATGGACACCAACACTCGACGTGTTAGGTTTATAGGGAGCCGATCGACTAGACCGTTGGGCTGGGCCTTATACTAAGGTCACTTCATGTTATTGGGCCAAAGTTTGGGCTAAGGGATCAAGATCTGTTTTGTGGGTTTGCTAGTACACTGTGGTGCAAAGTTTAATCTCGTCTATGTGATGTCACCTTTATCTATTGCCAATATGTTCATCTCAGTTTCCATCATACTGTTAACTTTATTAGTTTATAGATTGATCGTAGTAGGGCTTACCAGTCTTTTTGACTGACCTGTTTTCTTTCGCTTCTTTTCTTCCGTTTCCCCCCCCCCCCACAGGTTCTCAGGGAGGGACTACATCTGCTTAGTGGATCTTTGACTTGCTTGTTGGATAGCTCATGTATGGATCTGAGCTAGCTGTGGCTTATCTTTTATTTCTGGGGATTAGTACTGATGGTTACTATGTATTTTGTTATCACGTATCTAGACTGGAGTTGTATTTTGGATCATGACATTTTGATATTATGTACTTGACTGTGTGGGTTTTCTGAGATAATGATGATGGGTTTTTATCTGCTACCGCTGCTTTACTTATATTTATTTTTATATACTCTGTCTTGCTATATCTCTGTGCATGTTTACCTTCACAATAACGCCCCTCCAAAACTAGTACATTCTAAGGAGTGATCCTAGTGGAGGTGGGGTGTTACATTTGGTATCAGAGCCCGAGGTTAACAAGATTGAACAAAAACTTTTGAAAAAAAAAAGAAACCCTTTTCGAAAAACTATTTTCAAAAACCTACTAAGTATTTTCCAAAATAAAGTCTAGATTATTTTAAGGCTAATCCCCAAAAGCCATCAGCGTTATCCTTCGTTCCCTTGACCTAATCTTATCTTATCTTTTGTTTCAGTATGGCTGAGAATCTTGACATCCCAGATGGAGTGAACGTACCACTCTGGTATAGGAGACTCCTAGAAGCTAGGGCGGCAGCTGGTCCCGCCAACCCTACTCCCACTCCTCCTCCTGTGGTTGAGAATCCTATCCCTAATATCCCTCCTCCGGTGGTCCCTGCTCCCCCTCCTCCAGCAGCTAATATTCCCCCTCCCGTTGCTAATGTTCCTCCTCCTCCCGTTGCTGAGGCTCCTCTTCCCCCTCCTCCCGTTGCTGAGGCTCCTCTTCCCCCTCCTCCCCCTCAGCATCCTCCGATTGAGTTTACAAAGGTGTGTAAAGACTTCAAGGCAATGGGAGGCAAGAATTTCCTAGGCACAGAATCTTTCGTTGAAGCTAGGAATTGGCTGAAGGACACGGAGGACTTGTTTGCCATCTTTGGGATAGATGACGAGAGGAAGATCTTATTGACCGTATGGCTTCTGAAGGATGAGGCGGCCTATTGGTGGGAGGTCACCAATGGGACAAGGCCCGTTGAGACTTGGGCCGATTTGAGGGCTAGGTTTGTGACCAAGTTTCTATCTTCAGCTGAGGCGAATTTACAAATGGAGAAGTTTATTGCATTAAAGCAAGGGGATATGTCTGTCAAGGAGTATGTGAACAAGTTCAATCAGCTGGCCCGTTTTGGTTTGGATATAGTAAACACCCCGGAGAAGAAGGCTCTTCGATCTGCCAGAGGATTGAATGAGCCGCTACAGGGCTTGGCGATGTCACATATTCCGCATGGAGCCACTTTCGAGAGTTTGGTCAATATGGCTCTGCTCCAGGGAGAGGGAAAGAAGGAAGTCAAGTCAGGCGATACTCAGGCAAAGAAGGCGGATTCTCAAGGCAAAGGCAACCAAGGTCAAAGCAGTCAAGGAAATCAGAATAAGAACAAGAAGGGCAACAACAAAGGCAAGGGGAAGTGCAATTACTGTGGCATAGCTGGGCATTTTGCTAAGGATTGCAGGAAGAAGAAAAGGAAACTTAGTGGTGGATGCTTTTCTTGTGGAGAGACTGGGCATTTCAGCAAAGACTGCCCAAAGAAGAAAGGACAGGCTGGATCTTCAGGAGGGCAAGTTCATGCTCTCAATGCCGCTTCAGTTCCCGAGAGAGGTAGTGTTTCTGTTGAGAACCTTGTTTATATCTCTGATCTTCCAGTACGTACCTTGTTTGATTCCGGTGCATCACATAGCTTTATTTCATCTGATCTTGTTGATAGCTTGCACCTCAGTACTAGCTTAGTGGATGATCCCGTTTGTGTTTCGAATCCCATTGGGGGTTCTGCTCATCTATCCATGATATGTGAGGATCTAAGGATCTCTATACTCACCGTTGAGTTCTTGTGTAGTGCGTATGTTCTAGGTTTCAGGGGATACGGATTGATCTTGGGCATGGATTGGCTGTCTAGATATGGAGCCATTCTGGATTGTGAGCATAGGGTTGTAAGGCTTGTGACTCGCCTGGGCAACACCTTAGAGATTTCATGCAATCCGAAGAATCCCGTCATGTTATGCTATCTAGAATCTCTCGACTCATCAGAGGAGGCCCTTCAGTCTGTAAGGGTGGTCCGAGATTATCCAGACGTTTTTGAAGAAGTTAAGGGGTTGCCCCCTAAACGAGAGATTGACTTTCGCAACTATCTGGTAGATAATGCTAAACCTGTTTCTTTGCCCGTTCGGCATATGGCTCCGCGTGAGAGACGGGAGCTGAGCAAGCAAGTGAAAGAATTGCTTGAGAAGGGCTTCATCAGAAGGAGTATATCCGAATGGGGAGCGCCTGTGGTGTTTGCAACTAAAGCAGATGGCTCTCTTCGACTCTGTGTGGATTATAGAGAATTGAATAAGCTGACTAAGAAGAACCGACACCCGTTACCAAGGATCGACGATCTCTTCGATCAACTTGTTGGTGCTTCTGTTTTCTCTCAGCTTGACCTTGCTACGGGTTTTCATCAGCTCAGAGTGGCTGAAGACAGTATAGACAAGACTGCATTCAGAACTCCAGACGGATTCTTTGAATGGCTTGTTATGCCGTTCGGTTTGACGAATGCACCCGCGTATTTTGTGGATTTGATGAGCAGGGTGTTTCGGGAGTTCTTGAATAAGTTTGTCGTGGTCTTTGTTGATGATATTCTGGTCTTTTCCAAGGATGAGGAAGAACATGCGAGGCACCTAGTAGAGGTGATGGACACACTCCGAGCACACCGGTTAAAAGCCAAGTTCTCCAAGTGCCACTTCTGGAGAAGGGAAGTCAGATTTCTTGGGCATATCGTATCCAAGCAAGGCTTGGCAGTGGATCCCGCTAAGGTGGTTGCAGTTCAGGACTGGAAGACTCCAAGGAATGCAACCGAGGTGAGAAGCTTTCTGGGTCTTGCGGGTTTCTATCGGAAGTTCATTAAAGACTTCGAAAAGATATCCGCTCCTCTTACTAAGTTGACGAAGAAGAACTTAGTCTTTGCTTGGGATATGGATTGTGAGCTTGCTTTTCAGAGACTCAAAAGAGCCCTTACCTCCGCACCAGTTCTAGCCTTACCCGATGGTGGTAAGATATTTACCGTGTACACTGATGCTTGTGGCACGGGATTGGGTGCCGTTCTGATGCAAGAGGGCAGAGTTATATGCTTTGGTGGGAGGCAACTTAAGGTGCATGAGAGGAATTATCCCACTCATGATCTAGAGCTAGCAGCGATTGTATATGCTCTCAAAGCATGGCGTCATTATCTTCTGGGAGAGAGATTTGAGTTATATACTGATCATAAGTCTCTGAAATATCTCTTTTCGCAGAAGGATCTGAACTTAAGACAGCAGAGATGGATGGAATTTTTGGCTTCCTATGATTTTGAGATATCCTATACCCCTGGCAAGGGGAATGTTGTAGCGGATGCATTGAGTAGGAAGAGGTTGACACTAAGTCCTCTATTTGTTGAGATGAAGAATTTAGAGTTCTTAGCGACCTTTGATTTCTCTTTGGCAATGGAGTCAGTGACCGGTTCCTTGGCATCCTTAGAGCTCAGGCCTACCCTCCTAGATCAAGTTGGGGCTTCGCAAAAGGAAGACCCTCAGGTGATTGAGATCTTGGATAAGCTGGTTCGGGGGGAGACATCTAGTCACCTTGCTCGATATTCTATAGACGACAAGGGTTGGCTGAGGAGAGATGGAAGGCTTTGCATCCCGATGGTGGAAGACTTGGTTAGGAAAGTTCTCGAGGAAGCACATCGCTCCAAGATGACTATACATCCAGGTGGTGATAAGATGTATAAGGACATGAAGCGCGTTTTCTTCTGGCCCGGAATGAAAAAGGATGTGGCCGAATTTGTCTCGAGATGTGTTATTTGTCAGAGAGTAAAAGCTGAGTCAAAGAAGCCCGGTGGGCTGTTACATCCGCTGGAAGTCCCGCTATGGAAGTGGGAGAGCATTTCTATGGACTTTATTGATGGGCTTCCAAGGTCCAGGAAGGGGAACACGAGCATATGGGTCATTGTGGATAGGCTCACGAAGAGTGCTCACTTTATTCCAGTAAAGAGCAAAAGGACCGCATCTGGACTAGCATCAGTATACCTTCGCGAGATAGTACGACTACATGGAGTCCCTTCCAGCATAGTCAGTGACCGAGACCCCATCTTTACTAGTCAATTCTGGAACAGTTTGCAGGAGGCTATGGGCACAAGGTTGAATCTGAGTACAGCTTATCACCCACAGACGGATGGCCAGACCGAAAGGGTGAATCGAGTGCTTGAGGACTTGTTGAGACTTTGCATCTTGGATTTTGGTGGTACTTGGGAAGACCACCTTCCTCTTGTAGAATTTGCTTATAATAACAGTTATCAGGCGAGCATTGGTATGGCACCGTTTGAGGCTTTATATGGGAGGCCGTGCAAGTCACCTACATGTTGGTGGGAATCCACGGATAAGCTTATACTTGGACCCGACATGATTAGGGATACATCCGAGAAGGTTGAGTTGATTAGAAGACGAATGAAAGCGGCCCAAGACCGGCAGAAATCTTATGCTGACAGGCGAAGGTCCGAATTGGAGTTTGAGGTGGGGGATAAGGTTTTCGTGAAGGTTTCTCCTTTGCGGAATGTGGTCCGATTTGGAGCTGTTGGGAAGCTAGCACCAAGATTTGTTGGACCCTTCCCCATCATTGAGAGGATTGGGAAGATGGCTTACAAAGTGCAATTGCCCGAGAAGTTGTCCGGAGTGCATAATGTCTTTCATGTCTCGCATCTCCGAAAGTGCCTGCATGAGTCCGCTGAGGTGGTTGAGCCTAGCATGCTTGAAGACGTGGAGGTAGAGAAAGAAGCAACTTTAAGGAAAGCTCCGATTCGTATCTTGGGGACAGAGACCAAGAAGCTAAGGAATCGTGAGGTCAGATTGGTGAAAGTTCAATGGGATGAAGCCGAAGAGGACGCAACTTGGGAAACCGAGGAGAAGATGCGTGGGCTTTATCCATTCCTGTTTGAGGGTACACTCTCAATCTCTTCCCTTTGTTAGTATATCTTTCTCTTTGCTAATCCATATTTATCTAGTTATCGTGCTAAGCTTGTCATGAGAACCTTAGGCAGAAACCCTTTGGATGAAACATGTGTTTGAAGCATGTTATGGTTGATGGTTGCAAGTGGTTGCAAGTGTTTGCAAGTGGTCACTCGTGGATGCATGATACACATTAGGCACTAGATCGGCTCACACACTCCTCATATTGCATGTGCATGAGTGTTTATGCTTATTCTTGGTCGAACTTTGTATGCAATCACATGGATGTTGCATATGGGTGTATGGTTGAGCACGCATAATAGATATTATACATTATGATAGGGATTTGCATACATATGGATACATTTCACTAACATATTTTGCATTGATCATTGCATTAGATAAGTACATATACACACACTTTTGCATATGTTCATACAGCATTTAGAATCCTTTAAGGACAATGGTTGCTCGTGGATGATGTTTTGAGTAGATGGATGTTGGATGGTAGGATATGTTCTTCCTAACTTGAAGATTTCGGGGACGAAATCCTTTAAGGAGGGGAGAATATAACAACCCATATTTTCAATAAACTGTTATAACATAAATCGAGGCAGAATTTAATTTAAAAATCAGAATCAGGGGAAACGGGCTATGCCATTGCGTTCGTCTCGGAAAAATACGCGAAATAGAGTCCGAGTTTTCGAAAATCGGAGTCCGTATGACCCGGTTAAGGCCCATTGAAGTTTTCAGAAACTTCTATGCTAAAGACAGATTTAAATTTCAAATTAAAAACAGGGATTAGGGCTAATCTGGGTTAGGCGGGAAAATTCCCGCCAGGGGGCCCATGTCGACAGGCAAGTCGACAGGGCACCCAGGGTGTCGACTGCCCTGTCGACAGCCCTGTCGACAGGGGGTGCCCAGGCAGTCTAGCCTGGTGCACCATTTCTGATTTGGGTTGGGTCATGTGGCTTGGTTCTGGAGAATTCTGAGATCTGACGGGCCAAACCTAATCTAGGGTTAATCCTAGGGCCTAAAACACTCTAATTCTCTATAAATATACCCCTAATCCTACCCTAAAGCCTCATTAATCAATCTTGCAACTAAACTATGCCAAATTAAATCCTCAAATGGCTTCCATCTAAAATCCCTAGCCTCCACCTTCCTCAAAGTTTAATCCTATGATGATATGATGATCATACAACCTTTTCTATGTTGTATGAATGCTTAATAACTTGCATACTTCATTAAGATGCAAGTTTGATTTGCTAAAGTTTGTGTTTTTGGGATTTTGCAAAAGGGTTTTCTTATTTGAGGCTTTGTTTTGGTTTTTAAAAGGGCTTCTTCATCTTATTTGGTGGATTTGTGGCTTGTTTATATTTGTAAGCCCTCTTACCTTCACTTTACAAACTTTAAAGTTAATGTTTGGTGAAAGTTGAGATTTATGTGAGTTTAGTTGATTATGCATGCTTATGCGAACTCACTATGTCATGTTTTATATGATTCATAAGTTATGCATGCATATGCGAGATTTCTATGCCATGTTTTACATGTTTCACAAGTTATGCATGCTCATGTGAGCTTATTATGTCATGTTCTACATGTTTAATGGATTATGCATGTTTATGCAAGTTCATCTTACCATGTTCTACATGTTTAATGGATTATGCATGCTTATGCAAGCTCATCTTACCATGCTATGCAAGTTTAATGGATTATACAAGTTTAATGGATTATGCAAGTTTAATGGATTATGCATGTTCACCTTACCATGTTATGCATATTTAATAAGCTATGCATGTTTATGCGAATTCACCATGACATGATTTGCAAGTTTAACATGTATGCATGTTTATTATAACATGTGAAGTTCACCATGTATGTTATGCCAAGTTACCTTTTATACCCTTATACGTTACGACGAATATGTAAGCGAGATAATGACATTGGGAGGGTTTGGGTAAACTTAAAAATACATGAAACTAAAAGATTGGGAATTTACCTATTAAGTTAGGTCTACCCCTTGGGAATTTACCTATTAAGTTAGGTCTACCCAAGTATATGTTAACTTGTAAATATGTTTTGAAGTGGACATGACATTAGATAACATGATACGGCCAACTCGAGGTTAGACCTAGTTGTGGTGTAAATCTTCCCAGGTAACCACAACGTGGGGTCTAATGTGGGTAGTTGGTCATGTTGCACCATAAGACCCGAGGTTAGACCTAGACGTGGTGTAAATCTTCCCAGGTAACCACGGATGTCTAATGTGAGAGGTTGGGTGCGTTAAGTAATTAATGCCTCATGATTAGGGTTAAGTCATGGCCCACTAATACTTAACCAATAATGGGGATGCGAGGATTAGATGGGGATAAGTGGTTACACTTAGCTAATCTAATCCAGGTTTAGTGAGGGGTTAAAACCACACTTAACCCCCTTAGAAACCCTAGCAACGTGGTCTGTTCCAGCAGTAATCCCAGTTTGGTATCATTCACAACCCTAGAGGCTAGGCTAGGGCGGGGCACGATTACTGGACTGATGTAAGCGACCAAAGCGACGGTTGAGTGGTACAGCGGTGCGGGTCCGGCGGGCTACGGACGTGCACGTAGTCCGATGTTGGACAAACTCGAGGCACGGGTACCAGTAGGCTTAGACTGTGCATTATTGCTTAGGTGTCTGGGGTTGACATCTTAGGGCTTGATACACCCGAAGGTGGACCCAGCACAGTCTGACTACATCCATGTGGGCCGTATGGACACCAACACTCGACGTGTTAGGTTTATAGGGAGCCGATCGACTAGACCGTTGGGCTGGGCCTTATACTAAGGTCACTTCATGTTATTGGGCCAAAGTTTGGGCTAAGGGATCAAGATCTGTTTTGTGGGTTTGCTAGTACACTGTGGTGCAAAGTTTAATCTCGTCTATGTGATGTCACCTTTATCTATTGCCAATATGTTCATCTCAGTTTCCATCATACTGTTAACTTTATTAGTTTATAGATTGATCGTAGTAGGGCTTACCAGTCTTTTTGACTGACCTGTTTTCTTTCGCTTCTTTTCTTCCGTTTCCCCCCCCCCCCCCCCCCCACAGGTTCTCAGGGAGGGACTACATCTGCTTAGTGGATCTTTGACTTGCTTGTTGGATAGCTCATGTATGGATCTGAGCTAGCTGTGGCTTATCTTTTATTTCTGGGGATTAGTACTGATGGTTACTATGTATTTTGTTATCACGTATCTAGACTGGAGTTGTATTTTGGATCATGACATTTTAATATTATGTACTTGACTGTGTGGGTTTTCTGAGATAATGATGATGGGTTTTTATCTGCTACCGCTGCTTTACTTATATTTATTTTTATATACTCTGTCTTGCTATATCTCTGTGCATGTTTACCTTCACAATAACGCCCCTCCAAAACTAGTACATTCTAAGGAGTGATCCTAGTGGAGGTGGGGTGTTACAGGGTGAGGAAGAAAAGATAGAACTAATAGAATAGAAGAAGAAGAACTTACATCATCAGAGTAAACACGAATCTCACAGCGGAACGAATAAAATATAACATAACTTTGAAATACAAATCAGTACTCGTATATACATACCATTTCAAAGTAAAACACTTAACAACACAGCGGAATAATAATAGCTATAATCCTGAAGCCTCCTGCTCCAAGCTCTCCAAGTGTATCTGTAAAATCCCGACTACTTGACTGCCCGTACAAATTTAGGCACCCAAGAGTTTAGGGAAAACAAACAAAATAAACTCCGGGTCAGTCATGGGACTGGTGTGAATAAAACTCCAATACTTGGTTAAATAAAGGATATCTTTCTGATATTATAATAATGTCTAAATACAAATAGATATCAATCTAGCAGAACGCTTGCATCTCACGTTCCACATACATAGTATACAAATAAACCGTGAGCGCTTATTGGAGATTGGATTCCAACAGACAAGGTATGTGTAACAACCCGAAAATCTGGGCCAGTTTAAAATTTTTATTTTGGCAATTATAGCGGATTTTCTATATTTAAAATAGATTATTTTAAATAATATCGACGGAAATTTATTTTGAATATAACTCGAACGTATATATTATACGCGTCGTCGTTAGAATATAAATAATTATATATAATTATAAATAGAATTGAAAATGGCGCGGTAGTTCGATAATTCGATTTCAAACTTCAATTGAATGTACCAGGTGCAAAACAATCCGGATTTTAGTGAAACCAAAAACATTAGGATCTATTCGTGAATATCTTTCCAACGAATCCGAAAAATCAAGATTTCATATCGGGAATCAAAAGATATGTCCAGTTGAAAATTCTGAATAGTCGCTATGGAATTCAGGCCCTTAAAAATGGACATTTTGCAAATGACCTCGGATTTCGACGAAACCAGTTTTGTTGGATCCGCAGTGTCAAATTATTGTTAGATTCCAAATTTCATAATTTTTCGAATCAATATGTGAGCGTGGCATAGGAAAACGTGTTTTGACCATTTCAGTTGATTTTAATCGACTTGAAATTGGGCATTTTTCAAACGGTCTCAGAATTCGACGAAACTAGTTTTGTTAGGACCGTATCGTCAATACGAAGCTAGAAAATATTTTTCGGGAATTTTTAGGGTTAGTATGTGACCCCGGTAATTTGAAATGTACGTTTAAAATTCAATATAGTGATTTAAATGAAAATTCAACGGAAACTGATTGTAACGATCAAACCAGCTTACGATACATATCCCATTGTGTTCAGAATGGGGGTAATTAGCTAGGGGCGACAGTTATTGGGTCTCGGTTGGAGATCAGAGAGTTAAACAGTTAAGGGTTGAATTAAATAATATTTAAAATATAATATATATATATATCCATCCCCTAACTAACCTAGGTCAAAGCAATACACGGTCAAAGGCCGCCACTCTCTTCAAAAAAAAAAAAAAGAAAAAAATCCAATCGCGATTTCCCTCCAGCCTCCCTGCCACCATCATCGTCGCGCCCCAGGTGGCGACCGCCACTGGCGAACTCCCCCACGCCCCTCTTCTCCTCAGCCCCTTCTCCCTCTAATAAGGATCCCGCATCGAAACCCTAAACCACTCCTCAAATTCCGCACTGAAAGTCCCCGCGTTTAAAGTCGAGATTCAGGCGGAAGGCGGCTTCGAATGGGCCATGCTGGGGGGCGACGGTAGATGAGCTTCAGGTGGTCGACGCAGTAGTCTCCGATGGTGCTCCAGACTAGTGGATAGGCGGCGCGATCGTGACCTAGGGGGGAGCTCAATCCGACGCAGCAGGAGTTCTTAATTTGCAGTAAGCTTTTATATATATATATATATTTTTTTTGTGTAATTAGTTAGACAATTTAAAAAAAAAAAAAAAAAAAAAAAAAAAAACTATATAAAACAGATATAGAAAAATGTGATGGTTTTTAAATAAGAAATATATACTTTGTTTTTAAATAAGAAATATATACTTTGTTTTTAAATAAGAAATATATACTTTGTTTTTAAATAAGAAATATATACTTTGTTTTTAAATAAGAAATATATACTTTGTTTTTAAAGTAGAAGAGTAAACATATATTGTTTTTGAAAAATAAATATTCAGTGTTTTTAAAACTGAAAAGATAGGATTTTTATGAATAAAAATATGATTTTTAAATTGAAAGTAAACAAATAAAAATGTGACTTTTATTTTAAAGACATCAAAATATAAAAATGTGTGATTTTTATATATTGAATAGCGAAGTCAAAATTCGATTTTTATATATTGAATAGCGAAGTCAAAATTCGATTTTTTATATATTGAATAGCGAAGTCAAAATTCGATTTTTATATATTGAATAGCGAAGTCAAAATTCGATCTTTATATATTGAAAGTCGATAGAAAAATAGAATTTTTATGTATTGAAAGTCGAGAGAAAAATAGAATCTTTATATATTGAAAGTCGATAGAAAAATAGAATTTTTATATATTGAACTTCGATAGAAAAATAGAATTTTTATATATTGAACTTCGATAGAAAAATAGAATTTTTATATATTGAACTTCGATAGAAAAATAGAATTTTTATATATGGAACTTTGAAATAAAAATTCGATTTTTATATATTGAATAGCGAAGTAAAAATGTGATTTTTACGTATGTAGTGAAAGCAGCAACGAAGGTGACAAAAAGGCGAAACGACGAAGACTTCTGCAAATGAAGAGCCGTGGAGCTAGGATAGCTATAGGTGAGAATTTCTCACCTTTCAATTTATTTTTCTAGTTATACATATATATACTAGGATGCAGACGGTGCTTAGTAGCACCCGACACAATCGTCCACAGACCATGGACTTGTTTGTTTGGCTGTTTGGTTATTGATTGTGATATTGGTTTGGATGTGGTTTGTGGTGTGAAAAATCGAATCGATCAATTGGTTAGGATTAGACGTGCGCCGTTATAAGGCGAAGGAGTAAGGCTAGGTTAGACCCTTACTCCAAATTTTGTGGTTTGCATAACGAAAGTGAATTTGATTGATGTGTGAATGGCGTGGGCCTTCACTAGACCGGGGATAAGGCTAGGCCTTGTCCCGTTTCTAGTATCGTGCCGTTATGCCGCCGAAATTTTCTAAAATAAGTTAGAAAAATAAAAATAGCATTTTATTTAAAGAATGAACTGAATAGAAATTCATATGTTAAAATAAAATGTGTTATCGTTAAAAATATAATTTTTAACGTGAATGTGAATAAATAAATATTCATTTACAAACCAGATGGTTTGTTTATGTACACTTATTTGAATGACATTGATTGGGACGATAAATTTCACACATCGCCCAACAGCACAAATAAAATATGTGTTTGATTGATTGAAACCCCACACGGGTGTTAGGATGAAATTTGAAGTTCACTCATCCTGATTGATTAAATATGTCGATCGATTGATTGACAGGCTGTTATAAGCGTTGAATATCTATATTTGATGCTTATACAGTGTAGTGCACTTTGGTTGATGGTTGATTATTTTCAATGCCATTATATACATGTGTTGTATGAAAATCCATATAATTAATTTTATATGGTAATTGATTGGGCCTCATTCCAGTTTTGAAAAAGAAATATTTGAAAAAGAAATATTTGAAATAGAATATTTGAAAATAAAGGAATATATGAAGCCGAGTTGATTAGATTGACGCCATTTTGACGTAAACGATATTTTTATCGATTTTAAAACGATTTCGAAATAAAGTGAATTGAAAACGATTTCGAAATGAAGTGAATTGAAAACGATTTCGAAATGAATTGAATTGAAAACGAATTCGAAATGAATTGAATCGAAAACGATTTCGAAATGAATTGAATTGAAAACGAATTCAAAGTGAATTGAAAACGATTTCGAAATAAATTGAATTGAAAACGATTTCGAAATAAATTGAATTGAAAACGATTTCGAAATGAATTGAATTGAAAACGATTTCGAAATGAATTGAAAACGAATTCGAAATGAATTGAATCGAAAACGATTTCGAAATGAATTGAATTGAAAACGATTTCGAAATGAATTGAAAACGATTTCGAAATGAATTGAATTGAAAACGAATTCGAAATGAATTGAATTGAAAACGAATTCAAAGTGAATTGAAAACGATTTCGAAATAAATTGAATTGAAAACGATTTCGAAATAAATTGAATTGAAAACGATTTCGAAATGAATTGAATTGAAAACGATTTCGAAATGAATTGAAAACGAATTCGAAATGAATTGAATCGAAAACGATTTCGAAATGAATTGAATTGAAAACGATTTCGAAATGAATTGAAAACGATTTCGAAATGAATTGAATTGAAAACGAATTCGAAATGAATTGAATCGAAAACGATTTCGAAATGAATTGAATTGAAAACGATTTCGAAATGAATTGAATAAAAAAAAAAACGATTTCGAAATGAATTGAATTGAAAACGATTTCGAAATGAATTGAAAACGATTTCGAAATGAATTGAATTGAAAACGAATTCGAATGGAATTGAAATTTGAATTGAATAGAAATGAATTTTGAAACGAATTCAAAACTATTTATATAATTCGTTTTAAATAGAAATCGATGAAATATATATTATATATATTATATATATAATATAATGGCCTGAATAGAACGCGCCGCGCCGCGGCAGTTCGCGAATTTCGACCATTTATTTCAAACGGGCATTACGGGAGATCCGACCGTCGGATTCTCCTAAAACCGGAACCGTTGGGTTCGTATCGAAAAGAGCTTTCTAATGAATGTTAGAAATTTGAAATCTAACGGTTGGATTTGGAGATACGTCCAAATCAAATTCGAAAAAGGTCGCTGTAGGTGCAGTTCGATGGCCGTTGTTGGAAATCGACTGTACGGGCCTTGATAAAATTATTAAAAATAGTAATAATTTGTGTAAAATCATAAGAAATGATTTGTGAAAGTTTGGGATGAAAAACTCCATATTTGAAAAGATAAAAATAGATTTTTATCGAAATGAACTAGTTTTGAACTAGAATTATAATTCTATTTATTTTTAAATAAATAAATTGAATTTGAAATGGTTTTGAAAATAACCAAAATTTCCAATGATTGCATTGGAGTGGATTTGAATCGAAATTGTCTTCGGAATATTTCGATGTTGGAATTCGTGATTATACAGGTGTTATGGAAATTTGAAAGATATATATTTATATCGTTATTTCCAATACGACATTTGTTAGTCGTAGAATTCGATATTGAATATAAGCCGATATATTTTCTATTCAGAGCCTTGTATTGAATATCGAATGTGATTTGGGTTTGTCGTGAATGGTGTCTTCACTAACACTGTTCTTGAACCCAGTTGAGAAAAGATTAAATCTTTTTATTTAGATTTAATGAAGTGTACCAATTAAATGATATTTAATTGGAATTAAATTGGTATTGATTTTTGGGTTTATCGTGAACAGTGTTTTAAATAACACTTGTTCTTTAACCCGATAATTAATCGAATGTGATTTGGGTTTGTCGTGAATGGTGTCTTCACTAACACTGTTCTTGAACCCAGTTGAGAAAAGATTAAATCTTTTTATTTAGATTTAATGAAGTGTACCAATTAAATGATATTTAATTGGAATTGAATTGGTATTGATTTTTGGGTTTATCGTGAACAGTGTTTTAAATAACACTTGTTCTTTAACCCGATAATTAATGGAATGGGATTTTGGGTTTATCGTGAATCGTGTTTTTAAATGACACTGATTCTTTAACCCAGATAATGATTAAAACTAAGTGGAGTTTTAATGAATCTTTAATTAGATTGAAAAGATCGAGAATGGAGTATCACCAGTTTTGCTCCAGGCGATAGTTAAATCTTTAATTAGATTTGAACGTGAAATTTAGAAACTAACTGTCGGTTAGCCAAGCAGAATGGTTTTCTGGATATTGATCTGATGTTGGTTTCGGCCTTCGGGGTTAATATTTGGGGAATTATTCTCTTGATTAATTTACGGTTAGTGACTAATGAATTGGAATGAGGCGTATGTTGTGTTTGTGTAACACTTATTTAAATATACGCGAGTTATTCGGAAAGGCCGGGTTTATCCCATTCTGAATAACTGATACGACGATAAGTCGAAGATGAAGACGATGGTCGAAGACCGGAAGTCTTCACGTCGTTTGGGTGATAACTGATGATCTTGATTGGGCTGTACACCCAAGAAGATGGAAACAGTTAGTGATCGTCCAGACGTACTTGGAGATCGATGGATATGCGGGGTACTAGGTGCCTCCGGTTTCGTTCAGACCCAGAACGGACTTGTAAATGGACTGTGTGTCTGACATCGGATTTCATTCTGTGTGACTGATATCGGTTGCATAGGATGGCTTGCCTGTGTGGCATGCTAAGATGCAAATGATCAAGGCTTCTGTTGAAAAGCAAAGTCTTGTGGTGATGATCAAAGCAAGGCCTTTGTGGCGTAGCTTTGTGTAACGTTTACCTCGCGTGTTTCACACCCGGTATGAACCAAAAACGGGAGACGGACCTCAGGGAGGACTTGCGTTTCTTTCTAGCTAAAAAGTGGCGTCAGTGGTTTTACACGCCCTGATGAGATTGACTTATGTGGTTGTTGCTGTTGCGAGGCGCCTCGGATTGATCGGTCGTTCTCGAACCGATGGAGTCATTCGTTGGCTCGTTTGCGCCCCAAAGGGCGGGGAGACGTAGTGTTCAGGCATTTTAATCCACATCGGTGGACCGGCCCTGACGATCCAAGGGTCACTCGAGCTCTGATCCTGAGACATGGTAGGCTAGATTGTCTCGAATCGGTTGAGGACTATCTTTTGCCTCGGTTCATAGACGGAAATCCAATTTCCAAATACGTGACTTTGCGGTTTTATTTGTAAACCTATATATGGCGACATAGTGGCATGGGACGCTCATGTCGCCTATGATTGATACTTATGATTCGAAGTTGTTTTATACACTATGCACTTATAATAGTATCAAATGATTTGTTTTAAACGTATCAAGCATTCTTTGGCTGTTATAAGGGAAAACCCTATCCTCGACTGCGTTGCATTGTGTGATGGGACCTGGGTCTTATAACAGCTTCATTTTTCTTTATTTAGCATTGCGCTGTTTGTTTTATGCACTGGTATTCTTGGGAGGAAACCCGTTCCGTGTTATACGGCGTGGTCCCTTGATTTACCTAATGATTTAAAATAAAGATTAATAACTGTTTTAGTTCTCACACCAGTCACATGACTGACCTGGAGTTTATTGTTTTAACCTAAACTCTGGGTGCCCTTATTTTGACACGGGCAGCTAGTAGTTTCGGTTTTGCAGATTTATATTCACAGGATCCTGGTTTACAGCTGGAATGATATCCGGAAAGCTTTGTATCCGTATATCTCTTCTAGTTGTGTATTGTATTATTTTCCGCTGCTATGTATTTAAATGTAATTTAAATCTCTGATATTTCTGTGTAATATTCATTTATACTCTGTATATTCTTGTAATCTGATGCATTGTTGTGATATACAATGAAATGTTCTTCTGTATGCGTTCTGTTTTGTCCTGTTCTCAAACGATAGGGCGTTTCGAACGGCCTGGACCGGTTTAGCGACTGGTTCGGACCGAGCGAAATTCCTTGCCGTCACAGTTGGTATCAGAGCTTTGGTTTACAAAGCTAGAGAACAAGGCACATTAGAAACATACGAAAGAATTCATCAGATATTGGATTAACAATATCCAATGAGAATGACTCGTTAGAGATAGGATCAGTAGTATCCTAGAACGAGTGTGAAGAGTATATTTTTCAAAGTGAAAACAAATTTTTGTTTTAAAAATATAAATCGATTATTCGTATTTGATTATCTATTTATATTGATGTGGACAATCCAGTATATATAGATTTTGCGTATACGTCTGATCCGCGTGTATTCGAAATTTTAATATACTGGATAGATATAGAATTACACTCTAATCGCCCGGAGATGATTTTGATGATGGAGCTCCATCATTAGAATTTATATTCGAGTGACGAAAGTGAGATTTCTATATATTTCCTATTGACTGGTGTGAGAACCAAAATTAGATAGGGCCTATTGTTGTGATTTGGCATCAAAAATCTGATTTTTGACTATGTATCATAATTATCAATTTGAAACTCTAATTCACTAATTGATTGATGTTTGTGTTGTTTGTTTATTTGTTTGCTAATTTTGAACCATTTAGCCTAATAGAACCAAATATTGAATTATATTGAAAATTGGTTGCATTTGCTTGCATATACATATATATCCTTGAACAGGTCATAGCAAGGAGGCTAGAGCCAGAGAATAAAATTTGTTTGCCCGACAAATAGGTACATGTTTACTACATAATTTCCTGTTTTGTTTGGGTGATGATGATTTTGTGAGCCTATTGGCTAGCCGCTTGGCTTTTTCTTTTTCTTTTTGAGATCTGAAGGACCGGGGAAGCTATTTGAAATTCCCCGATGCTCCCATTGCAGGGGAGGTTATGGCGAAATTTTTCAAAAATTTAGGGTGTTAGCCAAATTTTTGAAATTTTGAAAATTCTCGGAAACTGAAAGGTTGGAGAACGGAAGCCTGACCGATCGTAGAGTTGAATTATCAAACCACTTTCGACTTTGTTCCTTTTCGGGGACGAAAAGTTTTAAGTGGGGGAGATTGTAACAACCCGAAAATCTGGGCCAGTTTAAAATTTTTATTTTGGCAATTATAGCGGATTTTCTATATTTAAAATAGATTATTTTAAATAATATCGACGGAAATTTATTTTGAATATAACTCGAACGTATATATTATACGCGTCGTCGTTAGAATATAAATAATTATATATAATTATAAATAGAATTGAAAATGGCGCGGTAGTTCGATAATTCGATTTCAAACTTCAATTGAATGTACCAGGTGCAAAACAATCCGGATTTTAGTGAAACCAAAAACATTAGGATCTATTCGTGAATATCTTTCCAACGAATCCGAAAAATCAAGATTTCATATCGGGAATCAAAAGATATGTCCAGTTGAAAATTCTGAATAGTCGCTATGGAATTCAGGCCCTTAAAAATGGACATTTTGCAAATGACCTCGGATTTCGACGAAACCAGTTTTGTTGGATCCGCAGTGTCAAATTATTGTTAGATTCCAAATTTCATAATTTTTCGAATCAATATGTGAGCGTGGCATAGGAAAACGTGTTTTGACCATTTCAGTTGATTTTAATCGACTTGAAATTGGGCATTTTTCAAACGGTCTCAGAATTCGACGAAACTAGTTTTGTTAGGACCGTATCGTCAATACGAAGCTAGAAAATATTTTTCGGGAATTTTTAGGGTTAGTATGTGACCCCGGTAATTTGAAATGTACGTTTAAAATTCAATATAGTGATTTAAATGAAAATTCAACGGAAACTGATTGTAACGATCAAACCAGCTTACGATACATATCCCATTGTGTTCAGAATGGGGGTAATTAGCTAGGGGCGACAGTTATTGGGTCTCGGTTGGAGATCAGAGAGTTAAACAGTTAAGGGTTGAATTAAATAATATTTAAAATATAATATATATATATATCCATCCCCTAACTAACCTAGGTCAAAGCAATACACGGTCAAAGGCCGCCACTCTCTTCAAAAAAAAAAAAAAGAAAAAAATCCAATCGCGATTTCCCTCCAGCCTCCCTGCCACCATCATCGTCGCGCCCCAGGTGGCGACCGCCACTGGCGAACTCCCCCACGCCCCTCTTCTCCTCAGCCCCTTCTCCCTCTAATAAGGATCCCGCATCGAAACCCTAAACCACTCCTCAAATTCCGCACTGAAAGTCCCCGCGTTTAAAGTCGAGATTCAGGCGGAAGGCGGCTTCGAATGGGCCATGCTGGGGGGCGACGGTAGATGAGCTTCAGGTGGTCGACGCAGTAGTCTCCGATGGTGCTCCAGACTAGTGGATAGGCGGCGCGATCGTGACCTAGGGGGGAGCTCAATCCGACGCAGCAGGAGTTCTTAATTTGCAGTAAGCTTTTATATATATATATATATTTTTTTTGTGTAATTAGTTAGACAATTTAAAAAAAAAAAAAAAAAAAAAAAAAAAACTATATAAAACAGATATAGAAAAATGTGATGGTTTTTAAATAAGAAATATATACTTTGTTTTTAAATAAGAAATATATACTTTGTTTTTAAATAAGAAATATATACTTTGTTTTTAAATAAGAAATATATACTTTGTTTTTAAATAAGAAATATATACTTTGTTTTTAAAGTAGAAGAGTAAACATATATTGTTTTTGAAAAATAAATATTCAGTGTTTTTAAAACTGAAAAGATAGGATTTTTATGAATAAAAATATGATTTTTAAATTGAAAGTAAACAAATAAAAATGTGACTTTTATTTTAAAGACATCAAAATATAAAAATGTGTGATTTTTATATATTGAATAGCGAAGTCAAAATTCGATTTTTATATATTGAATAGCGAAGTCAAAATTCGATTTTTTATATATTGAATAGCGAAGTCAAAATTCGATTTTTATATATTGAATAGCGAAGTCAAAATTCGATCTTTATATATTGAAAGTCGATAGAAAAATAGAATTTTTATGTATTGAAAGTCGAGAGAAAAATAGAATCTTTATATATTGAAAGTCGATAGAAAAATAGAATTTTTATATATTGAACTTCGATAGAAAAATAGAATTTTTATATATTGAACTTCGATAGAAAAATAGAATTTTTATATATTGAACTTCGATAGAAAAATAGAATTTTTATATATGGAACTTTGAAATAAAAATTCGATTTTTATATATTGAATAGCGAAGTAAAAATGTGATTTTTACGTATGTAGTGAAAGCAGCAACGAAGGTGACAAAAAGGCGAAACGACGAAGACTTCTGCAAATGAAGAGCCGTGGAGCTAGGATAGCTATAGGTGAGAATTTCTCACCTTTCAATTTATTTTTCTAGTTATACATATATATACTAGGATGCAGACGGTGCTTAGTAGCACCCGACACAATCGTCCACAGACCATGGACTTGTTTGTTTGGCTGTTTGGTTATTGATTGTGATATTGGTTTGGATGTGGTTTGTGGTGTGAAAAATCGAATCGATCAATTGGTTAGGATTAGACGTGCGCCGTTATAAGGCGAAGGAGTAAGGCTAGGTTAGACCCTTACTCCAAATTTTGTGGTTTGCATAACGAAAGTGAATTTGATTGATGTGTGAATGGCGTGGGCCTTCACTAGACCGGGGATAAGGCTAGGCCTTGTCCCGTTTCTAGTATCGTGCCGTTATGCCGCCGAAATTTTCTAAAATAAGTTAGAAAAATAAAAATAGCATTTTATTTAAAGAATGAACTGAATAGAAATTCATATGTTAAAATAAAATGTGTTATCGTTAAAAATATAATTTTTAACGTGAATGTGAATAAATAAATATTCATTTACAAACCAGATGGTTTGTTTATGTACACTTATTTGAATGACATTGATTGGGACGATAAATTTCACACATCGCCCAACAGCACAAATAAAATATGTGTTTGATTGATTGAAACCCCACACGGGTGTTAGGATGAAATTTGAAGTTCACTCATCCTGATTGATTAAATATGTCGATCGATTGATTGACAGGCTGTTATAAGCGTTGAATATCTATATTTGATGCTTATACAGTGTAGTGCACTTTGGTTGATGGTTGATTATTTTCAATGCCATTATATACATGTGTTGTATGAAAATCCATATAATTAATTTTATATGGTAATTGATTGGGCCTCATTCCAGTTTTGAAAAAGAAATATTTGAAAAAGAAATATTTGAAATAGAATATTTGAAAATAAAGGAATATATGAAGCCGAGTTGATTAGATTGACGCCATTTTGACGTAAACGATATTTTTATCGATTTTAAAACGATTTCGAAATAAAGTGAATTGAAAACGATTTCGAAATGAAGTGAATTGAAAACGATTTCGAAATGAATTGAATTGAAAACGAATTCGAAATGAATTGAATCGAAAACGATTTCGAAATGAATTGAATTGAAAACGAATTCAAAGTGAATTGAAAACGATTTCGAAATAAATTGAATTGAAAACGATTTCGAAATAAATTGAATTGAAAACGATTTCGAAATGAATTGAATTGAAAACGATTTCGAAATGAATTGAAAACGAATTCGAAATGAATTGAATCGAAAACGATTTCGAAATGAATTGAATTGAAAACGATTTCGAAATGAATTGAAAACGATTTCGAAATGAATTGAATTGAAAACGAATTCGAAATGAATTGAATTGAAAACGAATTCAAAGTGAATTGAAAACGATTTCGAAATAAATTGAATTGAAAACGATTTCGAAATAAATTGAATTGAAAACGATTTCGAAATGAATTGAATTGAAAACGATTTCGAAATGAATTGAAAACGAATTCGAAATGAATTGAATCGAAAACGATTTCGAAATGAATTGAATTGAAAACGATTTCGAAATGAATTGAAAACGATTTCGAAATGAATTGAATTGAAAACGAATTCGAAATGAATTGAATCGAAAACGATTTCGAAATGAATTGAATTGAAAACGATTTCGAAATGAATTGAATAAAAAAAAAAACGATTTCGAAATGAATTGAATTGAAAACGATTTCGAAATGAATTGAAAACGATTTCGAAATGAATTGAATTGAAAACGAATTCGAATGGAATTGAAATTTGAATTGAATAGAAATGAATTTTGAAACGAATTCAAAACTATTTATATAATTCGTTTTAAATAGAAATCGATGAAATATATATTATATATATTATATATATAATATAATGGCCTGAATAGAACGCGCCGCGCCGCGGCAGTTCGCGAATTTCGACCATTTATTTCAAACGGGCATTACGGGAGATCCGACCGTCGGATTCTCCTAAAACCGGAACCGTTGGGTTCGTATCGAAAAGAGCTTTCTAATGAATGTTAGAAATTTGAAATCTAACGGTTGGATTTGGAGATACGTCCAAATCAAATTCGAAAAAGGTCGCTGTAGGTGCAGTTCGATGGCCGTTGTTGGAAATCGACTGTACGGGCCTTGATAAAATTATTAAAAATAGTAATAATTTGTGTAAAATCATAAGAAATGATTTGTGAAAGTTTGGGATGAAAAACTCCATATTTGAAAAGATAAAAATAGATTTTTATCGAAATGAACTAGTTTTGAACTAGAATTATAATTCTATTTATTTTTAAATAAATAAATTGAATTTGAAATGGTTTTGAAAATAACCAAAATTTCCAATGATTGCATTGGAGTGGATTTGAATCGAAATTGTCTTCGGAATATTTCGATGTTGGAATTCGTGATTATACAGGTGTTATGGAAATTTGAAAGATATATATTTATATCGTTATTTCCAATACGACATTTGTTAGTCGTAGAATTCGATATTGAATATAAGCCGATATATTTTCTATTCAGAGCCTTGTATTGAATATCGAATGTGATTTGGGTTTGTCGTGAATGGTGTCTTCACTAACACTGTTCTTGAACCCAGTTGAGAAAAGATTAAATCTTTTTATTTAGATTTAATGAAGTGTACCAATTAAATGATATTTAATTGGAATTAAATTGGTATTGATTTTTGGGTTTATCGTGAACAGTGTTTTAAATAACACTTGTTCTTTAACCCGATAATTAATCGAATGTGATTTGGGTTTGTCGTGAATGGTGTCTTCACTAACACTGTTCTTGAACCCAGTTGAGAAAAGATTAAATCTTTTTATTTAGATTTAATGAAGTGTACCAATTAAATGATATTTAATTGGAATTGAATTGGTATTGATTTTTGGGTTTATCGTGAACAGTGTTTTAAATAACACTTGTTCTTTAACCCGATAATTAATGGAATGGGATTTTGGGTTTATCGTGAATCGTGTTTTTAAATGACACTGATTCTTTAACCCAGATAATGATTAAAACTAAGTGGAGTTTTAATGAATCTTTAATTAGATTGAAAAGATCGAGAATGGAGTATCACCAGTTTTGCTCCAGGCGATAGTTAAATCTTTAATTAGATTTGAACGTGAAATTTAGAAACTAACTGTCGGTTAGCCAAGCAGAATGGTTTTCTGGATATTGATCTGATGTTGGTTTCGGCCTTCGGGGTTAATATTTGGGGAATTATTCTCTTGATTAATTTACGGTTAGTGACTAATGAATTGGAATGAGGCGTATGTTGTGTTTGTGTAACACTTATTTAAATATACGCGAGTTATTCGGAAAGGCCGGGTTTATCCCATTCTGAATAACTGATACGACGATAAGTCGAAGATGAAGACGATGGTCGAAGACCGGAAGTCTTCACGTCGTTTGGGTGATAACTGATGATCTTGATTGGGCTGTACACCCAAGAAGATGGAAACAGTTAGTGATCGTCCAGACGTACTTGGAGATCGATGGATATGCGGGGTACTAGGTGCCTCCGGTTTCGTTCAGACCCAGAACGGACTTGTAAATGGACTGTGTGTCTGACATCGGATTTCATTCTGTGTGACTGATATCGGTTGCATAGGATGGCTTGCCTGTGTGGCATGCTAAGATGCAAATGATCAAGGCTTCTGTTGAAAAGCAAAGTCTTGTGGTGATGATCAAAGCAAGGCCTTTGTGGCGTAGCTTTGTGTAACGTTTACCTCGCGTGTTTCACACCCGGTATGAACCAAAAACGGGAGACGGACCTCAGGGAGGACTTGCGTTTCTTTCTAGCTAAAAAGTGGCGTCAGTGGTTTTACACGCCCTGATGAGATTGACTTATGTGGTTGTTGCTGTTGCGAGGCGCCTCGGATTGATCGGTCGTTCTCGAACCGATGGAGTCATTCGTTGGCTCGTTTGCGCCCCAAAGGGCGGGGAGACGTAGTGTTCAGGCATTTTAATCCACATCGGTGGACCGGCCCTGACGATCCAAGGGTCACTCGAGCTCTGATCCTGAGACATGGTAGGCTAGATTGTCTCGAATCGGTTGAGGACTATCTTTTGCCTCGGTTCATAGACGGAAATCCAATTTCCAAATACGTGACTTTGCGGTTTTATTTGTAAACCTATATATGGCGACATAGTGGCATGGGACGCTCATGTCGCCTATGATTGATACTTATGATTCGAAGTTGTTTTATACACTATGCACTTATAATAGTATCAAATGATTTGTTTTAAACGTATCAAGCATTCTTTGGCTGTTATAAGGGAAAACCCTATCCTCGACTGCGTTGCATTGTGTGATGGGACCTGGGTCTTATAACAGCTTCATTTTTCTTTATTTAGCATTGCGCTGTTTGTTTTATGCACTGGTATTCTTGGGAGGAAACCCGTTCCGTGTTATACGGCGTGGTCCCTTGATTTACCTAATGATTTAAAATAAAGATTAATAACTGTTTTAGTTCTCACACCAGTCACATGACTGACCTGGAGTTTATTGTTTTAACCTAAACTCTGGGTGCCCTTATTTTGACACGGGCAGCTAGTAGTTTCGGTTTTGCAGATTTATATTCACAGGATCCTGGTTTACAGCTGGAATGATATCCGGAAAGCTTTGTATCCGTATATCTCTTCTAGTTGTGTATTGTATTATTTTCCGCTGCTATGTATTTAAATGTAATTTAAATCTCTGATATTTCTGTGTAATATTCATTTATACTCTGTATATTCTTGTAATCTGATGCATTGTTGTGATATACAATGAAATGTTCTTCTGTATGCGTTCTGTTTTGTCCTGTTCTCAAACGATAGGGCGTTTCGAACGGCCTGGACCGGTTTAGCGACTGGTTCGGACCGAGCGAAATTCCTTGCCGTCACAGTATGGGAGCACCTTCCGATCAGTGTACTCTAGAGGAGATACACTAGGGTTCAACAAGAACGTCTTGCAACCCGGCCACACATGACCGTTCACTCATTTAGCTTGAGTGTAACGAATATATTATCACCGATGGTTGGGATCAGCAACCATCCTTCCCGATAAGGGACAGCATTGAAATAGATTATAAAGAAGTACAATTGAATATTCTCTAGATGATGATAATACACCCTGCTTGGGTATGGCCCAACTAGCCATGCTGCCTAGCCCAACTTCTGTTATTTCCCGGTTGTGAGGTTTGAGGTCACGTTTATCACTTTGACAGATTATTTCTTCAATTACTTTGAATGCCACATCGTCATACCCGCCAAATCATTATCGATTTCTCAAGGCATCACGAGTATAAAAGCTAAGAGAAACGAATTTCTCCGCCACCCACATAATACATTTAAAGAGATCAACATATGATTCGTTAAGAATACTTTGTCAGACACTCGTCCATATACGTTGTTCTGGGACTGAATAAACCGAAGGCACTATTCAGTGAATCCATCCTACTTAGGCTTTTCACAATAGCCCTTGCACTTCACTCCGTCTTCAATTATCTTCAGCGTACTTGATTCACAACGCTTATGCTAATATGGAGTGGTTCTTCGGATAATAATCCAACCGGTCTCTCCATATTTGCACCGTAAATATGGTCAAAACTTTGATAGTCTGTGATTCAACTATCAGATGAAAACATGTCGGTGTACAAACAACGATCTTATTTCCAAATGGAAATTCGATCGATCAATCATCATATACATATATATGTTCATATTTCCTTATTTCATATATTTAGAAAATATATGTTATTGATCATTGGAAAACATTTCCATAGCTTATTTTCACATCACTATTATTTCACAACTATCAGTCCCTAACTGTAACTAGTATGAGAACAATTCTCTAAGTATCAATCCAGAAGGTCGAAACCAACATCAGATCGTCACTTAGAAAACCGTTCAACTTACCCTCTCCAGTCAGTTTCTGAATTTGCTTAACTCTATTTCTTAAATTCTTATCATGAAAACATTACATTTTCTATGTTTAGAAAACATATCTGACTATATTTGGAAAATGTTTCCAAAACTCATTTACGGATTTCCAATGAACGTTGTATAAAACATCGTTTCGCTTAATCCATTTATCGCTTGTTCTTTAACTTTATTCCAAATCAACCTTTTAGATCGAACAATAACTATTCCTTTGTCAATTCTGAAGTCAATCAAGTTGGGGTATAATTACCTCGCAGACCTTAATTGAACAACGTCCTTTACTGTGAAATAGATGAAGTTCATCACTCACTTTTTACAATCATCTGTTTACGCAAATTCTCGGATTCAGGTTACGAATCTACTTCTTATATGAAAACGTTTGATTATAACTATAACGTTATAATTCCTACTTCTGCAATATCTAACCTAAATTATAACTTTATCTCCTAACTCGAATAATTTAACAGACACCTAATTTCTAAATCAATAACTAAATCTTGATTTAAACCCTGGAAAGTAAATAGTACATTCCCGAATTCGCTATAATCGAATTCGACGTATAACTCTCTTTCGAGAAATCTCTATTCGATTAACTCTCCCTTTTTAATAACTGATATTCGATAAACTCTATTTCGATTAACTCCTATCGAATAACTAATATTCGAATAACTCTTCTTGGTTGGCTCTATTTCATTAACTCTTATCGAATAACAAATATTCGATTTTCTTAAACGTGTCAATTCTTATCGAATAACTAACATCCGATTTAACTTAAATGGATTTACTCTTATCGAATAACTTATTCGATTAACTCAACTTGATTTTCTTAACTCAATTATCTCAACTCGATTACTTAACTCGATAAATCTTAACTCGATTATCTCAACTCGATTTCTTAACTCGATAGCTTAACTTAACCGAAATCGATTAACTCAACTCTAATCGATTAACTTAATTTGATTTACTCCTTCGAATAACTAATTCGAATAACTTAATTGATTAACTCCTTTGAATAACTAATTCGATTTACTCTTCTCGAATAACTAAATTCGATTAACTCAAATTGAATAACTAATATTCAATTAACTCTTCGACTAACTCCTTTGGATTAACTAACTTCGAATAACTCCTTTGGATTAGCTAACTTCGAATAACTCCTTTGGGTTAACTAACTTCGAATAACTCCTTTGGATTAACTAACTTCGAATAACTCCTTTGGATTAACTAACTTCGAATAACTCCTTTGGATTAACTAACTTCGAATAAATAATATTCGGTAACTCTTCTCAAATGAATAACATTTTATTTCTCCACTCGAATAAACTATATTCGATTACTCTTCCCTCGAATACACTATATTCGATAACTCTACTTCGAATAAGTGATATTCGGCAACTCTACTCGATTAACTCCACTTGGATAACTCTAACTGGTCAACTCTAACTGTTTATCTTTAACTGGTAAACTTTAACTGGTTAACTCAAATGGTTTAACCTAACTGGTTAACTCAAATGGTTTAACCTAACTTGATTTACTTGTCTCGATTAACTGAACTAATCCACTTAGTTTAACTTAGTTAATTCACTTTGATTAACTCTAACCGATTTACTTAGTTTAACTCAGCTAATTCACTTTGATTAACCCAACTAATTTACTTCGATTAACCAATTAGTTTAACTTGACTAATTCACTTAGTTTGACGCAACTAATTCACTTTGATTTACAAATTAGTTTAACTTAACTAAGTCACTTAGTTTGACGCAACTAATTCACTTAGTTTGACGTAGTTAATTCACTTTGATTTACAAATTAGTTTAACTTAACTAAGTCACTTAGTTTGACGCAACTAATTCACTTTGATTTACCAATTAGTTTAACTTAACTAATTCACTTCGATTAACCGCTTAGTTTATCTTAACTAATTTACTTTGGTTAACTTAACCAATTACTTTGATTAACTCGACTAACTTGCTTTGGTTAATCTAACAAATTACTTTGTTTAACTCGACTAACTTGCATTGGTTAACCTAACCAATTACTTTGTTTAACTCGACTAACTTTGCTTTGGTTAACCTAACCAATTACTTTGTTTAATCCTTTTATCACACTCTGGTATTTCTTATGGTTTTTAACACATCACCTAACAACGATGAATATCGTCCAACCACACGTAATCACAACAGATTATATACATCACATTTATATATCACAATACATAAATCACAGTAAAAATAACTGTTGAGGAATCCAGTTGGATTCCTCCAACATGTTTCCCTGCATCCACAGATGTTAAACAATATTGATAACATCATTTTCAGTTCCATATGATATATTCTGTTAAACAGAATCAATATAGAAATTTAACTAACTGACTAGCAGTTCAATCAAACAATCAACACACAGTCAAACAGACAATTTTAACAGTTCTAACAATACAACATGAAATTATAAACTGTTCAGAGTTAGTGAGATTTACTCACTTTGGCGCGTTAATCGTTAAATAACGGTTTGCGTTATTTGACTGCGACGGGCAATTTATTTCGCCATAAATTGTAACGAGCTCGGATTCATTCCCGGTCAGCTTCATTGTGAAGCTCTCATCCATACGGTCCCAACGCAACTTACGGTTCGTTAATCTGGTTACGTATGAGAAAGTTATCACATCGACAAGTTAATACATTTTTAAATAGATTTAAAACTTTAAATCTTTCTTTTCATTGGGCCTTCACCTTGTTTATATTCTTGGCCCAACACCCAACATACCAGACCCGCACAAGAAATTTTCTCCTTCTCCACCGAATTGCTTTGCTCCAGGAAACCCACCGTTGACCCAAACTTTGACCTTCCTCCACCATCACGTCGGCCATCCGAGCCCACCGCAACTATCACCAGTCACCTTCTTTCTCATCAAACTCCCCTTCCTCCTAACCTCTCCAAAGTGAACTGGAATCACTCCTCCCATCTACACACAGCTCGCATGCCACCAAGAAACCGACGTCAACTGCTACTCCTCCTTAGCTGATCAGTTGCAAGCCTCAACCCCTCACCACACAGTGCCTTCTTCCATCTGAAATCCCATGTTCACAAGTCTGTACACCCCGAAACAATACTCTCGCACTCACGAACCTGATCACGTCTCAGCACCTTTTCATGCAAACGAAACCCTCAACACCATTGTTCATCCCTTTCTGTACTCTACTTCCCTACCTCCATAAGCTGAAACTCGAGCTCGTCTTCAACTCATGTGCATAGTATTTCCCGTCGAACATATTCGCTGTCATCATGCGTTAACAGTACACCACCTTCGAGCAGCTCCTGCACAACCATCCTCCTCCTTCCAGTCCCGTCCTTCACACTACATCGATCCTAGTTTTTGAATGCCCCTTTATTTTTATTTTATTTTAAACTTAAGAACTCACGGCATGTTCTTCCCTGAAGTAAAAGAAAGGAGATGGGCTAATCGTGAGGTATTAAATATATGTAGTGGAGACTAAATGCTTCAGTAGTAGCTGCTGCAAGAAAAGTAAGGCAGGTACACATTTTGAGGGATGAGGGACTTCCACGTTTTAGTTTGTTTACACTTTTAGGTGGAGCTTCTTCCACGTTTTATCTCGAGGACCAAGCAAACTGGTGGTGAAACAAGGAATTCGCGTGGCCTTGTTTTTGGCCTAGAACCACTTAGGATATTTTTAAGGATATAATAATATCCGCTTTTACTAGTTTATATAATTCCATTACTTCATGGACTGCTGCCGACAGAAATAAAAATATCAGTGAGACGAGCGATGTCCCACGATCCCGAATATATAAAAATACCGGTAGGTGAACTCATATTGTGAAACTCTGAAGTGTTGAATACAGGGTGCGAAATACTCCAAATAAAAAGTCGCTTATTAAATTAATTAAAAATTTCCATAAAATTCTAAAAATTAATTTATCACTACTTCCCAAAAGAACCTTGTCTGAATTCACACCCGATATCTAGTTATTTTGAAATAACCGTTATGGCCGATAAACGATTCTATAGCGACTATTCTGAAATTTGATTTGGACATATTTCAAAATCTACACAATGAAATCCTGATTTTTCTCTTCCACTAGAAAGATATACTCCACCAGCTCCACACGTTTCTTGTTTCACAGAACTCCGATTTAAAACGAACACTGTATATTCAGTTGAAGTTCGAATCGCCAAATTACGAACTGCAGCGCCATTTCGAGCTTGTTTATAATTATATTATAAACTATACGTTCAAACGTTGTACTTTAAGTTATCGATATCGCCAAATCGATATATAAATAATTAAATAAATTAATTATTCGACAGCTAACAAAACGCGCCATTACACTCCTTTACTGGATTTAAACTGATGTTTAAATAAAACATCGCTATGCCAACTCAAACCATTTACTAAATTCAATTAACCATCATTCACTATCAAACCTTACCATTCCTTTGTTAAGAAGGAAGTCAATCAAGTTGGGGTATAATTACCTCTCAAACCTTAACTGAACAACGTTTTAACTTTGAAATAGTCAAAGTTTATCTTTTAAACCTTTAACAACTTCCTTACTTACTCTCGGATTCTATTTACGTATCCACTTCTTTATTGAAAACATTGATTATAACGATAACGTTATAATCCCTACTTTTGAAATATCTAACTTCAAGTATAATTTTATTCTTTAATGTGGATAAATAAATAAACACCTAATAAATAAATCTTGATTTAAACACCGGAAAGTATAAGTACTTTCCTCAAACTCGATAAATTGAATTCGACTTATAACTCTCTTTCGAGTAATCTCTATTTGATTAACTCTTCTTCGAATAACCTATATTCGATTATCTTTCTTCGAATAACTTATTCGATTAACTCACCTCGAATAACTTATATTCGATAACTCTTTCTTTTGAATACACGATATTCGATAATCTCTCTTCGAATAACTAATATTCGATTACTCCTTTTTGAATAACTAAATTCGATTAACTCCTTTCGATTTAACTAAAATCGATAACTCCTTTCGATTAAACAAATCGATAACTCCTTTCCTTTAACCCTATTTGAATAAACTATATTCGATACTCCTTCAACTCTATTCGAATAACTAGTATTCGACTAACTCCTTTAACTCTATTCGAATAACTAATATTCGATTTACTTATATTCGAATAACTAATTTGGATTAACTCGGTCTGATTAACTCATCTTGACTAAGTTAACTTAACTTAACAAACTCGACCTATTTAACTCAACTCGATTAACTCCTATCGAATAACTAATATTCGATTTACTTATATTTGAATAACTATGCCTGTTTTAACTTTATTTCAAATAACTAATATTCGATTTAACTCCATTCGCTTGACTCTAAATCGCAACGATCACAATGGTTACGCCTGATTCCCTCAGGAAACATCCGACTGCCTTAGGCTATTTACAGCCCTGCGAATTACGCTAGCAGTCGTACGAGATGGCAACTTATCCTGAATAATTATGTTTGACTTACTCTTCTTCAACTAACTTTATTTGATTAACTCAAGTTCGATTTAACTCTGATCGATTAACTCTAACTGATTTACGCTAACTGGTTAACTCTAACTGATTAACTCTTATTCGAATAACTGATATTCGATTAACTCTATTCAACTAACTCGACTCGACTAACCCCTTTCGAGTAACATATTCGATTTACTAAATTTCGAATACCATATTCGATTAACTAACTTTCGAATACCATATTCGATTGACTCCCTTTGAATAACTAATATTCGATTACTTTATTGATAACGTTTATTCATTTGAAAAGGTTTACTTTCAATAACGGTTCTTCACTTTACAAATGATTTCCTTTTAATAGCGTTTTCCTTTTTATAACGGTTTCCTTTTTATTACATCCTATTCCATTATAAACAAATTTCCTTTTTATAACTCTATTTATTTCCTAAATATTTCCTCTTCAATTCTATTTGTAAATGTTTTACAAATATTCCCTTTCCAATTCTATTTGTAAATGGTTTACAAATATTTCCTTTATATATCCATTCTATTTATTTTCTAAATAAATAATCACTATTATACTTCTATTTATTTCTTAAATAAATATTCCATTTTAATTCTATTTATTTAACAAATAAATAATTCTCTTATCTTTTCTATTTATTCTATTTGCAAATGGTTTGCAAATATTTCCTTAATAATCTAGTTGCAAATGGTTTGCAAATAATTCCTTTAGGGTTCTATTTCTAAGTATTTCCTATTTATAAATAATCCATTTATAAATAAATTTCCATTTATAAATATTCCATTTATAAATAATTCCTTATATAAAATCTTCTTTGATTTTATAAATATTATCTCTTTTATAAAATCCTTTGATTTTATAAATAATCTATTTTCAATATTCATTTTGAAAATTCCCTTCCCTACATTCCGGTATGTTATGGTATTCAACATATCAAATTACGATGATCAATATTGTTCAAACAAACATAATCCACAACAGATTATATATCACATCATATATCACATTATATGAAAGAAAACAGTATTTTTATATATTGAGGAACCCAGTTGGGTCCCTCCAACCTGTTTCCCTGCATCACAGATGTTAATCAACATAATAACATCGATTTCATTTCGATATGAAATATTCTGATAAGAAGAATCAATATTCGATTAACGATTTATATAAATATCGTTATCTATAATTTCAACCAATACATAAGCAATTCAAGCAAACAGTTAACACACAGAAATCAACAGATGATTTAACAGTTCTAAAATACGTTATAAAAATATAACTGTTCAGAGTTGGTGAGTTTTACTCACATTGGCAGTTCATCGTTAAAGAACGATAAACTGTTTTGTTTGATTTGAATCAAACAATTTATTTCTCTATACATTCAAACGAGCACCAATCCACTCCTAGTCAGTTCCATTGTGTTGCTCCCGTCCATACGATCCTGTTGGATCTTGTTTTATTGAATTCTGATACCGTATGTGAAAGTTATTAACATTATATGGTAATACACAACTTAGAATTTAAATAAACTTTGTTTATTTAAAAACCCAGGCCTTTACCAATAAATCCGGCCTACTTCATACCTGCTCAGCCCAACTCGCTCATCTCTTCTTTCTCAAATCGATCATGCTCCTGCAACCACTCAAGCCATTTCCACTCTTCATCCCCTCCGTTCTTACCACCTTCTCCACCGAATCAAATGAAACCGCCACCCACTTCATCTCCTTCGCGAGCTCATCCTCCCCGCATCCTCATTACTCCACTCGAGCACCAGAACATAACTCGAATTCGGCCTCGTCGCGACCACTACAGTGAAGTACCAAACCAAAATATGCATCGCATACCCCAAAATTACCACCAACGAAACCGAATCCAACTGCTAACTCAATAACCAAACTCAAATCCGCAATTAACCCCTTTAATCTACCAAAGAGTGAAACCCTAGATTAACGCTGAGCATCCCAGCGAGCCCAAACTTTGATTGATCTTCACACAACCGGTACCAACGCGAAGCTTTCTTCGAAACGATCACAAACAAATGGGTTTCGGGATTTAAACGAATTTATTCGATTTACTATTGATTTTTGAACTATGGGTTCTTCGCGTTTTTAGTTTTATCTGATGAAAACACTGGCGGCCTGAAGAGAACGATTATAGAGGGGGTCATATTTTTGTGTGCGGTTGAAAAAGGGGATAAGTGGCCTTCATTTTGACCAAGTATATGAATTTGGATATTTTATTTTATTTATTTTATATCCGTTTCTACACTCTAAAAATCCGTGTTATCACACAAGATACCTAAAAATCACGAAAATTGACATGCAATAGAGTTCGACATTACGGTCCCAACGAAACTGGTTTCGTAGAATTCTGACTTCGTATGCTCACACAGCGTATTTTTAACCATCAGAATATCGACTGTTTTTCACATTAAAAATCTATACGGCTACATACTGACTTCAAAAATCATGGAAATTGAAATCTAGCAATAATTTAATATTGCGGATCCAACAAAATTGGTTTCGTTGAATTCCAAGGTCGTTTGAAAAACTGGCTATTTTTAAAGCTCTAAATAACCCTTTTTAAATATATAAATATATTTAAAAACAATTAAACTAAATATTTAAAAATAAATATTATCGTGTATATTAACAACAGAATATCATACAGCTCTAGAATATTCCTATATGAATTTCTAGCTTGATATTTCAAATCTCGATTAAATCGATATTTGATTTAAAATGAAATTCCTTTTATAAATATAAATAAATCGTTATAAATTATAAAGGAATTCCACAGCGACTTTTCTAAAATTTGATTTGGACATAAATCAAAATCTACACGACGAAATCTCGAATTTTCTCTTCCACTAGAAAAATACACTTCACCAGCTCCTAACGTTTCTTGTTTCACAGAAATCCGACTTAAAACGGCTTCTGTATATTCGTTTAAAGTTCGAATCGCCAAATCGCGAACTGCCGCGCCATTTCGAGCTCGATTATAATTATAATATAATTTATACGTTCAACCATCGTTAATTAAATATAATCGTTATCGTAATTCAATTCTAAACTGAATTATATATTTTGTATTTCCCAATTCACACCACATCGCCATTTCATCCTATTCTGATTATTTCAGAATTTAATATATTATATAATTATTTATATTAATTAAATATTCCAAGTTATTTAATTAAACGACCATTAAATCCTCTTAATCACCTTTTAAATAATTAAATAAATTATTATATCGCTGCAAATGCGGGTCATTACATGATCCATATTATTGATATGATCGATTCATCACAAAATCCTTTTCAAAACCAATGTAATTCAATCAGTAAACCCACAACGAATCTAAGAAAAATCGAACAATGATCTTGTGCATGAATTAGAATAGAAAATTCATAGATTTAAGTTGCTAGATTAGATCCTATGGTGTTTTGAATTGAAATCATACTTACATCGATTACATCTATATGAAAACAATTTGAAATGATGAATATAAGATTAAACAACCCATATACTCGATTGAATCCGTGTGAGAGATGCTTATTACTCACCAAATCTCCAAAATAACTTGAAATCGACTAATCTCAAATCCGGAAAGCGATGATAAATCTCCAAACCTCCCAATTCGATGCGATCTTCCTTCACTCGATGTAGATCCAACTTTACTTGATGTAGATCTTCAATCTTCTTGCGTAGATCTAGAATTTAAATGGTGGAAAGATGTATTTGATTGAGAAAGGAGGATCACAAGCTCAAACAAATGAGAAAATGAAGAAAGTAAACCCCTCTCCATTTCTCTAACCCCTTATTTATAGCCTCCAACAAGCCCATTAATGGGACACACCAATTCTTCCCATTAATGACTTGCCAAGCCTGTACAGGAATTGTGAAACACTAAAACAGCGGTTCCTCCCAAACCGCTGAACCAAATCTTTATTGTGACCATTCTACAGAATTGGAAACATAATTTCCTTCCCAATGAAATCGATCGCAACACTGATTCGATCCCAATCAAAAGTTATTCCCTGTACAATACTAACAGGGGAAAAATGGTCATAAATAAAATTGGTAAAAATTATGGACATGTCTCACATCCCCATAACCAACATATCAAAATATGAGAATGATCTAGCCCTCAGGGATTAAATAAAAATATTTTACAATCCTCCGATATGTAAAATGCAAGTCGTTACATACATGGACTTTAGAATTCTAATCGCTAGTCCCAAATATTTTAGTCCATGGGTACGGTTGGCTGCCAAGAATAATAAGAAGTTGAATATTGTAATAGATTGATATAACTAAATCCCTATCGCTCCAAGAGCTGCACAACCAGAGCTTCGCTCCTTCTCTCCAGCATAGAAAACGCGTGAGAACGCGTTTTACATCATTCGTAGTGTGTGTGATTGATTACTAATATCGTAAACTAGCGTTCTGAATTAAGAAAATAAGCCTTGGAGACATTATCTTAATGTCAACTATTGAAGGATGAAGTGAGTGTTAACGAGCGGGAGGGAGGGGGTGGGGAGATCGCCCCCTCACTTCGCTCGTTAAGAGGCCTCCAATGAACAATTTGGATTGGTCCTTTCACAATGACCGGGAGAGGCACCATTATCAAGATTTTACTATCCTACGCATCTGCTCCAGTATCACTCCAAACATAACTACCATTAATCTACTTCATCCATCTCATTCATTCACATTATCTCAACTTAGGCAGCCCGATGCTAATGCTCTTTGAACGCAACTATGCATCCTTACGAATACAAGCGTAGTTTATCTGGGTATAGCATGACTTGAACTTGCAACCACTAGGTTAAAAGCCCAATTCTCTACCAACTGAGCTATACACCGGATTCAACAAGCCAAAAAACAATGTAGATTCACTTTTTTTCATAGGCTGTGGGGATCCTGTCTTTTCTGACTCTGAAGTTCTTTGTCAGCTTCATATATGATCACGTTAGAATTAGACCACATGCTTTTATATAATTAATGAAAAAGTAAAGTCAGTGCAATGTTTCAAGCCTATCGAGGTATGCGCCATGACTCGTCATTCTTAGATAGGAAAATCTATAAAAAAAAAAAAAAAATCTGCCCCTATCAAACAAAGTGAAGATAGTTCATATTTAATGATTTATGGAAGTACTTCATGGACCATGGAATTTTGTGATTCATCAATCAGACCTCATGTGCTCCTCCATAATACTAAGTTGTAGAATTGAAAATTTTCCATCTCTTGGAAGTTGCTCGAGGAATTCTACTGGGAATGAAAGTTCCCTATTGATTAAGATCACTAGTAAAGCCTGATGACTTAATTTAGTGAGAGATGCTTGTCTTAGTAAGAAGACGATGGCTCCTATTATTGGTGGGGGACCTCCTCTACACATTATCTTTGGGCGTTTTACTCTCTTTTAAAAAATAGACTATTCAAACCACCCACAATTTATATACTGGTATTCGGATGCATGTGCTTTGTTAAAATTCGCTTCGCTCCTCCACAAGTCAAACTGAGCCCTACATCTCGTCCATTTTTCTTTTTTAGGTATACCACCTCGTCTCAAGCTACCAGTGTTAATGATCCTTCTACACATGATTCCACCTTTCTTGACATGTCACTTTTTTTAGAATGGACCTCCCTATGGTCGCCTTGGTGTTCGGTGATTAGGGATTTGATTGAGATTCCCTATGATGGCCTATCCTGTTCCCGTGTCTCCCGAGAACTATGGAGAAGTTTTTGTAAGATAGCATCGGAATTCTCTGATTTCATAGAGTCAACAAGATCCGGGTAACCAAAGTGATCAGCAGTTTTATCAGCTCAAGAGGAGTTTCTAAGGTTTGTGAAGACATATTCTTGTCAGTCAGTTTTCAAAGTGGAGCTAACTGAAATTAATATACCGGTCATCTGAAGAAGATTGCCACTCTCTCTACTTTCAACCAAGACACTTCTTCAGACTTAGGTTCTCTGGCTTCCACTCTCAAGACAAAAAAGGTTAGGGATCTACCACCCTCGTTTTCCTATTTAGGAGTTTGAAACACCCCACCTCCGTTAGGGTCACTCTCAAAGGGAATGCCCTAATTTTGGTGGAGGTTTATAAGTATAAGTCACAGATACACAAGACAGATATAAGAACACACATTTTTGAATAGCGGAAACAACAACAACTTTTATTTCATCAAAAATACGTGTTACACAAACCATGCCATAATTGTCTTACAATATTTCCAAAAACATTACATTTCCATAACTGTCTTGATTACATAATTTAAAGAAGCATAAAAAAAACATAAGTAAACTGCATAAGTCCCCATAAGTGCTATCCAAAGCCATAGTCCAAAACGAAAGTGATCCAAGCAATACATTCTTTCTCTTCAAGCTGGATGTAAAAACTGGTCAAGCTGCGGTATTCCCTCCCTGTGGACCTGGGGGGGAAACGAAAGGAAAGAAGACGAAAGAAAAGTAGAGTCAGACATAAAGCCTGAGTAAGTCTAGAACTATTCAGTCTATGAATAAAGAAATGAACATGATAAGTACAAACTGGAAATGGGAAAGCACTATAAGCTAAGTTAAGTTGTCTAGAGTCGAATGTACTATCGTACCCCATATTAATCTCTACACCCCTATAAACTAGTTCCCAACAGGCACCCCATAATCAGGGTGAAGTGATCCATTTCTAATGATCGGCTCCTACTCGCATAGTTACATGTGTCTTACGGCCCCCGATGTTGTAGTTACCTGTGTTGGTCCCACCATGGGGTGTATCAAGTCCCATGGTGGCGGCCCGACACAATTCTAGAATGCACAGGTATACTACTGGTGCCCAGTGCCTAATTTTTCTGCGTCGGAGTGTGTGCACGCCCGTACCCCGTTAGAACCTACACTGCTGCACCACCGTCGTCGAGTTGACCTCTTACAGTCAGCCCAGTAATCGTGCCCCACCCTACCTAGTTCAGGGTATCCTGATACACCTTGTAGGGTTACTGCTGAAAAGGGTCCCCCGCTACTAGTTTTTCTATTTCTAGCCAACATGCTAAGTTGGTTAAGTGTTCTGAATAAACCTAACCCCCAATCAGTCTGTATAGTTTTAGCATGTTCAATTTGATTAAGTATTAATTCAATTTACTTAATCCTATCAATCCTGACTCGGCCTTAATTGTCTTATTAAAGCCTCAACCTCTCACATTAGACAGGTATTGTTGTGACTGCCTGTTGCCGGTTGGTTCCGGGCAGTCTTACATCACAACTCAGTCTAACCTCGGGTCTTTATTGGGCTCAATGTTTAACCACCCACATTGGATAGGTATTGTTGTGACTACTGGACAGCCGGGCGGTTCTGGGCAGGTTTACATCACAACTCAATCCAACCTCGGGTTAAACATATCGTATTTTCTAAGTTTACATATTTTGTCTCTTTTCTTTTTATATGTAAATATTTGCAGCCCATTATTCAAATTCATCTTTATTGGGTAAAATTAATTTATACCCGTTAAATGTTCTCAAGGTCATTGGCATGCGTCAGACATGCCAACACATATGTTTTATATTTTTAACTCAACGTCATTACCCCCGTTTTATACGTTCGCTATAATATAACATATGTTGGGTTTTAACATTTAAACCCAACTTAGCCACATGAAAAAGGGGAGGCTTAGAACATGGTGTATATACATTCTAAGTAACATAAAAAGGGGTGTGTGAATGCATGAACTTGCATCATAGCGAACTAATTAACATAAATTAGGCACTTGTGAACTTGCATTGTAATAGCATATAATCATGACATAAAACATACCTAAACATGAATCATGGTTTTTAATCTATTCATGTAAACTTGCATTTGAAATGTAAATCTAACTTAATTATGTGTCGCATATATTATCATAAGATTTTGATAACAACATAGGCCTAAAACATATTTTGTTTGGGCATAAAGTCAAACATAAACTAGCCATGTTCATAAAGTCAACACAAGTTCACAAAGGTGCTTACTTTTGTTACTAACACAAAAGTATGGTTTTACACTTAAGTCATGATGCCAATTCCAACATAAATTCATATGAATCATACTACTCAAATGGATCCAACTACACTAAAGATAACCATAAAAATATACATCATGTTGGCATAATAGTGAATCATATACTTGCATGAATCTCAACTTTGTTGTAATAAACTATCACAAACATATAGTCGTTACTTTCAACATGAAACATATACTTGCAATTATCCAACAGGTGTTGTAATAAACTACCACAAACATATAGTCGTTAACTTTCAGCATGAGTCATATACTTGCAAATATCCAATAGGTCTAACATCATTATACCACAACATCACAAATCTATTCATAATTACAATCATAGCAACATACAATTATGAATTATCATCACAACAAATTAAGTACAATTCCATTTCTCATTTTACACAAATCAAAACACAATTATTCATTCATATCGGAATAGCACTCTACTTACAACGTATGACGAATCTTCAATTCAGGTTTCTGAATTTGGAGATGCTATCCTTTGTTGTAGGCGTTGCTTTGATTTAGTTGTCGTTGCTTTAAGCTTTCGAATCTTCTCTCAATTTTGACGGCTACTCCTAGTCTTTCTTCAGCAGCATGACGGTCTCATTCTCATTTTTATTTGTATGAATTAGATGGAGTCTTAGGTCCTTTTTATAGAGTTTGTGAATTGATTAGAACCGTCGATGGTGCTTGGATTAATAGTAGCCGTTTGTTTGAAGGAGAGACCAATCAGGAGCTGACACCTAGCCCTAGTGACAAGGCAAGACTCAGAAATTCGGCTAAGCACAGACCAGGCCAGCCAGGAGGGGCTGGGTTCGACCTGGCTCAGGGGCCAGGTCGACTCCCCAGTCGACCCCCAGGTCGACTATGTAGTTAACCTGGGTGGCCCAGGTCGACTACCCAGTCGACCTGGGTGCCTTGGGCGGGAAAATTCCCGCCCAACCCAACCTGGGTCCGATTTTTTGAAATTTGAATTTGTTCTGAGTTGTTTCTGTCTGTTTGAATTTTAAACTGAATTCTGAAACTTCCGGAGGTTATATCTCCCTCATTCGTAGTCCGTTTTACGCAAACTCGGACTCTATCTCAAGAAGAATTCCGAGACGAACGCAATAGCGTATCCCGTTTCCCTTAATTCTTTGATTTGAAATTAACTATACTTTAATTTGTGAATTTCACTGTTATAGAATACACGGGGTGTTACATTCTCCCCCACTTAAAAGGATTTCGTCCCCGAAATCTTCAAGTTCAGGAAGAATGTATATCCTAACATCCAAACGTCCATCTACTCATCCATCAAACACGAGCATCCATTGTCCTTAAAAGACTTCTAATGCTTCATGATCATATGCGAAGTGTGTGTACATGTACTTATCTAATGCAAAATCAGTCGGTCTACTGATTCAGTTGACCTCCTTAATGCAAATTATGTAAGTGTCGTGAATCCATTATGTTTGCAAATTTTCCTATTCATGATTCTACATGAGTGCACAATCATTCATATAAATGCAACATCCATATGACAACACATTAAACTTCAACCATATACGAATATAAATACATATATGCATATGCAATATGAAGTGACTGAGCCGATCTAAAACCTAGATTGTGTGTGTATATGCAACCACGAGCAACCACTAGCAATCACTTGCAACCACTTGCAACCATCATCCATAACATGTTTCAATTACATGTTTTCATCCAAAGGGTTTCTACCTAAAAGATAAGGTCGAGGAGATATACCTAAAAAGATAGATAAAAGCGCAACTTAAGGAAAAAGAAAGATCAAAGATGTACCCTCGAAAAGAAAAGGGTAGGCTGTGCGTATTCTAGCTTCAGTCTCCCAAGTTGCGTCTTCCTCGGCGTCGCTCCACTGAACTTTGACGAGCTAGACTTCGCGGTTGCGTAACTTTTTCACTTCCGTTCCTAATATGCAGGTTGGGACTTTCCTCCTGGTTGCTTCGCGTTCCACTTCAGCTTCCTCAAGGATGTTTGGTTCTACCACTTCAGCAGATTCATGTAGACATTTTCGGAGGTACGAAACATGAAAAACGTTGTGAACTCCAGCTAGTTTTTCAGGTAGCTCTAATCTATAGGCCATTTTCCCAATTTTCTCGATAATAGGAAATGGCCCTACGAACCTTAGTGCTAGCTTCCCTGTGGTTCCAAAATGAACAATGTTCCTTAGAGGGGATACCTTCAGAAAAACTCTGTCCCCAACCTCAAACTCAAGGTCGGTCCTTCTCTTGTCGGCATAGGAGTCTGTCTTGGGCTGTCTTCATTCTTCTCCGTATCAAGTCTACTTTCTCTGAAGTCTCTCGGATCATTTCTGGTCCAAGTATGAGCTTGTCAGTAGACTCCCACCAACAAGTGGGCGATCGGCACGGTCTTCCATATAAAGCTTCGAAGGGCGCCATTCCGATGGTGACTTGGTAGCTGTTGTTGTAGGCAAATTCCACCAAAGGAAGATGGTCTTCCCACGTTCCCCCGAAGTCAAGGACGCACAGTCTTAAAAGGTCCTCCAAAACTCTATTCACTCTTTCTGTCTGGCCGTCGGTTTGGGGATGATAGGCTGTGCTCAAGCATAACTGTGTGCCTACTGCTTCTTGCAGACTCCGCCAAAACTCACTTGTGAAGATGAGCTCTCGGTCACTAACAATGCTGGAGGGTATTCCATGGAGTCGAACAATTTCCTTGAGATAAAGAGATGCTAGGGATGAGGCAGTTCTTTTACTCTTGACAGGTAGAAAGTGGGCGCTTTTAGTAAGCCTATCCACTATTACCCAAATGCTAGTGTTGCCTCTTCTAGACCAAGGCAGCCCATCGATGAAGTCCATTGAGATGCTATCCCACTTCCACTGCGGGACTTTTAGAGGATGGAGCAGACTGCCAGGTTTCTTCTGTTCCGCCTTAACCTGTTGGCAAATCACACACTTAGAAACGAAATTTGCCACGTCCTTCTTCATGCCGCTCCAAAAGAAAGTTCTCTTTATGTCCTTGTACATTTTATCTCCGCCTGGATGTATCGTCATCTTGGAGTGATGTGCTTCCTCGAGAACCGTCTTTACTAAATCCCTTGTCTGTGGGACGCATAGTCTTCCGTCTCGCCTTAGCCAACCCTTATCGTCAATGGAGTATCTGTGGAGGTGACTTGAAGTCTCACTCCTAATTAGCCTATCGATCGTCTCCACAAGCTGAGGGTCTTCGCGTTGTGTTGTCCCTATTGAGTCCACTAAAGTCGGGTGTACTTCGAGAGATGCTAGCAAGCCCGTTACAAAATCGGAGGAGGGCCTAAAGTTAAAACTGGCTATAAACTCTAGGCTTTGCCTTTCAACAAACAGCAGGCTTAGGGTCAGTTTCTTTCGGCTCAACGCGTCTGCAACTACGTTGCCTTTGCCCGGAGTGTAGGAGATCTCGAAATCGTACGAGGCAAGAAACTCCATCCATCTCTGTTGCCTCAAGTTAAGATATTTCTGCGAGAAAAGATATTTCAACGATTTATGGTCAGTGTAAAGTTCGAACTTCTCACCTAGGAGATAGTGTCGCCAAGACTTGAGTGCAAAGACGATGGCAGCTAACTCAAGATCATAGGTCGGGTAGTTCTTTTCATGAACTTTCAATTGTTTTCCGCCATAAGCTACTCCCCTTCCTTCTTGCATTAAGACAGCGCCTAGCCTTGTCCCACATGCATCTGTATAAACTATGAACATCTTGCTTCCATCTGGCAACGTCAGAACTGGGGCTGTTGTAAGAGCCCTTTTTAGTCGCTGGAAAGCAAACTCGCAATCCAAGTCCCAATTGAACACTAGATTCTTCTTTGTCAGCCTTGTGAGTGGAGCTGAGATTTTCGCAAAATCCCTTATGAATTTTCGGTAAAAACCTGCTAGTCCTAGAAAACTTCGGACCTCAGTTGCATTCCTTGGTGTCTTCCAATCCTGTACTGCTACTACCTTAGCAGGGTCCATAGCTAACCCTTCTTTGAATACTATGTGCCCAAGGAACCTCACTTCTTCTCTCCAAAAGTGGCATTTGGAGAATTTGGCTTTTAGCTGATGGACTCGCAGAGTTTCCATGATTGCCCTTAAGTGCTGAACATGTTCTTCTTCACTCTTTGATAAGATCAAGATATCGTCTACGAAGACCACTACGAACTTGTTGAGGAATTCTCTGAACACCCTACTCATTAGGTCCACGAAGTAAGCGGGTGCGTTTGTCAAGCCGAAGGGCATGACAAGCTATTCAAAGAAGCCGTCTGGGATTCTGAATGTTGTCTTATCGATGCTATCTTTAGCCACCCTTAGCTGATGAAATCCGGTCGCCAAATCTAGTTGGGAGAAAATAGACGCTCCTACAAGCTGATCAAACAGATCGTCAATTCTGGGGAGAGGGTGCCTATTCTTTTTTGTTAGCTTGTTGAGCTCCCTATAGTCAACACATAGACGGAGTGAACCATCCGCCTTTGTGGCGAACACCACTGGAACGCCCCATTCTGAAATGCTCCCTCTAATGAACCCCTTCTCTAGAAGCTCTTTAATCTGTTTACTGAGCTCCTTCCTTTCCCGTGGAACCATGTGTCTAACGGGCAACGCAACGGGCTTTGCATTATCTACAAGATATATGCGGAAGTCTATCTCCCACTTCAGAGGTAAGCCCTTCACCTCTTCGAAGACATCCGGATATTCACGGACCACTCTAACTGATTGCAAACTCTCAACAGAAGCATCTAGCGATTCGAGATAACTAAGCATAACCGCATACGAGGGATTACAAGTAATTTCCAGAGTGTTACCGAGTTGGGTCAGAAGCCTAACCACCCTTTTCTCACAATCAAGGATAGCACCATTACTGGATAGCCAATCCATGCCCAAAATCAAACTATATCCCGAGAAGCCCAAAACAAAGGCACTACATCTAAATTCTATGCTTAGAATAGAAATTTTCAATCCCACACAGATCATAGACAAATGAGCCGGGCCCCCGATTGGATTTGAAACAATTAAGGGGTCCTCTACCATACTAGTTTCTAGGTGCAGAGATTCTACTAAAGCAGATGAAATAAAGGAGTGTGATGTGCCAGAATCAAATAAAGTGCGAACTGGGTGATCATAAAGATAAACTACACTTTCTACAGAAGTATTTATACCTCGTTGTTGCAGAGGTGGTGCTTCTAACACATGAACATGTGCCCCTGAGGTGGATCCAGCCCTCTGCCCCTGCCCTCGCTTCTTTGGGCAATCCTTAGCCATGTGGCCTGTCTCACCGCAAGAAAAACACCCACCATTCACCTTGGCCTTCTTTTTCCCGCAATCCTTCACTAAGTGCCCCACTTTGCCACAGAAATTACACTTCCTCTTCTCTTGGGACTTGTTGTCTTTCCCGCCCTTCTTAAAGTCTGTCTTCTTAGGCTGTAACCCCTCTTTCTTCCCTTGAGAGCTTTCTGCCTTTGTCTCCTTCTTCTTTGGGCAGTCCCTAGCCCAGTGGCCTGTCTCTCTACACTGAAAGCAAGTAGCACTCATCCTCCTCTTCTTCTTCCTGCAGTCTCCTTCCAGATGTCCAAGAATTTCGTAGAAATAACATTTCCTTTTTTCACGTTTCTTGTCATTACTGTTACGATCCTCTCTTCTTTGACTATTATTCGTCTTCCTGTTCTGGGACTCTTCCGCTTGCTGGTTCACGTAGAGGAGGAGGAGGAGTGAAGGCGTCAGTAGCTGGGGAGTAAGGTCTCCAGACATGCTGGAACAAAAAGGATAGATTCAAAACGAAGGATAAAAGATAGTACCTATGGCTTTGGGGGACTATGCCTTTTTAAAGTAAAATAACATTTTATCTTTAAAAATTATTCTTTAAATTTTATTTTGAAAATTAGTTTTTAAAACTTTTTATCTTATCTGGTAAACCATGCTCTGATACCAAGTGAAACACCCCACCTCCGTTAGGGTCACTCTCAAAGGGAGTGCCCTAATATTGGTGGAGGTTTATAAGTATAAGTCACAGATACACAAGACAGATATAAGAACACATATTTTTGAACAGCGGAAACAACAGCAACTTTTATTTCATCAAAAATACGTGTTACACAAACCATGCCATAATTGTCTTACAATATTTCCAAAAAAATTACATTTCCATAACTGTCTTGATTACATAATTTAAAGAAGCAAAAAAAAAAACATAAGTAAACTGCATAAGTCCCCATAAGTGCTATCCAAAGCCATAGTCCAAAACGAAAGAGATCCAAGCAATGCATTCTTTCTCTTTAAGCTGGATGTAAAAACTGGTCAAGCTGCGGTATTCCCTCCCTGTGGACCTTGGGGGGGGACGAAAGAAAAGTAGAGTCAGACATAAAGCCTGAGTAAGTCTAGGACTATTCAGTCTATGAATAAAGAAATGAGCATGATAAGTACAAACTGGAAATGGGAAAGCACTATAAGCTAAGTTAAGTTGTCTAGAGTCGAATGTACTATTGTACCCCATATTAATCTCTGCACCCCTATAAACTAGTTCCCAACAGGCACCCCATAATCAGGGTGAAGTGATCCATTTCTAATGATCGGCCCCTACTCGCATAGTTACATGTGTCTTACGGCCCCCAATGTTGTAGTTACCTGTGTTGGTCCCACCATGGGGTGTATCAAGTCCCATGGTGGCGGCCCGAGACAATTCTAGAATGCACAGGTATACTACTGGTGCCCAGTGCCTAATTTTTCTGCGCCGGAGTGTGTGCACGCCCGCACCCGTTAGAACCTACACTGTTGCACCACCGCCGTCGATTTGACCTCTTACAGTCAGCCCAGTAATCGTGCCCCACCCTGCCTAGTTCAGGGTATCCTGATACACCTTGTAGGGTTACTGCTGAAAAGGGTCCCCCGCCACTAGGTTTTCTATTTCTAGCCAACATGCTAAGTTGGTTAAGTGTTCTGAATAAACTTAACCCCCAATCAGTCTGTATAGTTTTAGCATGTTCAATTTGATTAAGTATTAATTCAATTTACTTAATCCTATCAATCCTGACTCAGCCTTAATTGTCTTATTAAAGCCTCGACCTCTCACATTAGACAGGTATTGTTGTGACTGCCTGTTGCCGGTTGGTTCCGGGCAGTCTTACGTCACAACTCAGTCTAACCTCGGGTCTTTATTGGGCTCAATATTTAACCACCTACATTGGATAGGTATTGTTGTGACTACTGGACAGCCGGGCGGTTCCGGGCAGGTTTACATCACAACTCAATCCAACCTCGGGTTAAACACATCGTATTTTCTAAGTTTACATATTTTGTTTCTTTTCTTTTTATATGTAAATATTTGCAGCCCATTATTCAAATTCATCTTTATTGGGTAAAATTAATTTATACCCGTTAAATGTTCTCAAGGTCATTGGCATGCGTCAGACATGCCAACACATATGTTTTATATTTTTAACCCAACATCATTACCCCCATTTTATACGTTCGCTATATTATAACATATGTTGGGTTTTAACATTTAAACCCAACTTAGCCACATGAAAAAGGGGAGGCTTAGAACATGGTGTATATACATTCTAAGTAACATAAAAAGGGGTGTGTGAACGCATGAACTTGCATCATAGCGAACTAATTAACATAAATTAGGCACTTGTGAACTTGCATTGTAATAGCACATAATCATGACATAAAACATACCTAAACATGAATCATGGTTTTTAATCTATTCATGTAAACTTGCATTTGAAATGTAAATCTAACTTAATTATGTGTCGCATATATTATCATAAGATTTTGACAACAACATAGGCCTAAAACATATTTTGTTTGGGCATAAAGTCAAACATAAACTAGCCATGTTCATAAAGTCAACACAAGTTCACAAAGGTGCTTACTTTTGTTACTAACACAAAAGTATGGTTTTACACTTGAGTCATGATGCCAATTCCAACATAAATTCATATGAATCATACTACTCAAATGGATCCAACTACACTAAAGATAACCATAAAAATATACATCATGTTGGCATAATAGTGAATCATATACTTGCATGAATCTCAACTTTGTTGTAATAAACTATCACAAACATATAGTCGTTACTTTCAACATGAAACATATACTTGCAATTATTCAATAGGTGTTGTAATAAACTACCACAAACATATAGTCGTTAACTTTCAGCATGAGTCATATACTTGCAAATATCCAATAGGTCTAACATCATTATACCACAACATCACAAATCTATTCATAATTAGAATCATAGCAACATACAATTATGAATTATCATCACCACAAATTAAGTACAATTCCATTTCTCATTTTACACAAATCAAAACACAATTATTCATTTATATCGGAATAGCACTCTACTTACAACGTATGACGAATCTTCAATTCAGGTTTCTGAATTCTGAATTTGGAGATGCTATCCTTTGTTGTAGGCGTTGCTTTGATTTAGTTGTTGTTGCTTTAAGCTTTCGAATCATCTCTCAATTTTGACGGCTACTCCTAGTCTTTCTTCAGCAGCATGACGGTCTCATTCTCATTTTTATTTGTATGAATTAGGTGGAGTCTTAGGTCCTTTTTATAGAGTTTGTGAATTGATTAGAACCATCGATGGAGCTTGGATTAATAGTAGCCATTCGTTTGAAGGAGAGACCAATCAGTAGCTGACACCTAGCCCTAGTGACAAGGCAAGACTCGGAAATTCGGCCAAGCACAGACCAGGCCAGCCAGGAGGGGTTGGGTTCGACCTGGCTCAGCGGCAAGGTCGACTCCCCAGTCGACCCCCAGGTCGACTATGTAGTCGACCTGGGTGCCCCAGGTCGACTACCCAGTCGACCTGGGTGGCCCAGGTCGACAACCCAGTCGACCTGGGTGCCTTGGGCGGGAAAATTCCCGCCCAGCCCAACCTGGGTCCGATTTTTTGAAATTTGAATTTGTTCTGAGTTGTTTCTGTCTGTTTGAATTTTAAACTAAATTCTGAAACTTCCGGAGGTCATATCTCCCTCATACGGAGTCTGTTTTACGCAAACTCGGACTCTATCTCAAGAAGAATTCCGAGACGAACGCGATGGCGTATCCCGTTTCCCTTAATTCTTTGATTTGAAATTAACTATACTTTAATTTGTGAATTTCACTGTTATAGAATACACGGGGTGTTACAGAGTTTGTATGAACTAAGCCTCTGTCTACTTCCCACGAGTCTTCTTTTCAGTTGAATCAAAATTATTTAACCTGAAACCTTTTCTGGTATGCATCACCTCAACCATGCTCTGTTGGCATCTCTATGCAGAAAGGGCCTAAGACACTAGGGAACCAGAATTGTTTGTTACTTAGGATTGACTCACTCTTCCTCTATTGTAAGAGTTGCCTACAAGTGGGTCTATAAAGTCAACAACTGATGGAGTTGTTGAGAGGTTGAAGGCTAGATTAGTGGCCAAAGGATATATACACAAGAGTACAGAGTAAGACCCCAATAGATCAATCGAACTAGATACCAACTAATATCCACCCTACCTCTCAAGACAGTTTGAAACCGTATTGTAGCATTGCCTACTTCTCTAAGATGACTCTATTATTACATTAAATTAGTCCCGCACGTTATGCAGTTTATTTTTGTGATTATATGACACGTCTATCTTTGAAACTATTACCATAAGCTACAAGTGGTTCCATTCTGAGAGTACTCTGACCCCGACTCCATTAAGGAGGATCGCTAACCCAACTCCCAAAATTATTTTCTCTCTAACTAAGCTGCTTTGCACCTCGAGTACCATTTTCAAACTACATGGCTAATGGAACTAGTAACCATTGATTGCTTCTTTTCTTTCACTTTAACAAGTAACTAGAACTCTCTTTCCTTATTAAACAAAACCTTCTAAAAGTGAGGGGACTGGTCCAGTATATTAATAGGTAGGCTAGGAGATGTCCAGGGCTATTATGAGCAAGGTTTTAAATCTCGGATATCGGTCGCGTTTCGTCTCGGGGATTTTATAGACTCGGTCTCGTATCGGGGGAGATCTCGGACGAGATGAGTCTGACTCGGGTGTTCGTCTCGGATTTTCATCTCGGGTCTGATAGTTCAAATCGGAACAATCTCGGGGTACATGATATGTTAAAAATGATATTTTAACAAAATGATTTTTATGAACGCTATCAAAAACATAGTAACTTAAACTTAAAATGCAAAATAACACTATTATTCTTTATTTTGCGAAAGATCATTCATACTCTAAATTGTAATACGCTTAAACAGGAATATTGTTAGACATGAAACAATAAAAGGATCCAAAACATTAAAAAAATCCAGCATAAATAAACCATAAAATACATAATTTCATAAGTAACATGTATGTAAAAAGACAAATATGAAAATCATAAGCATTGTAAAACATATACGAACATACAATATAGTGATTTATCATGCAAAATGTAAAATAACAAAAGATTGATATGGCTAGATTTAAGTTTTTTAATTATAGCTCAAGTTCAGACACAAATTTAAATTTTAACTAAAAAAATAAGATCTCGGACGATATTCTAGTATTTCGTCTCGGTCGATATATCATTCGATATTGCAATATCTCGGGCGATATATTCAAAAGGAGATTTAGAGTGATATTTGTAGTTTCATTTCGGAAGAAGCCCAAAACGAGATCTCGGAAGAGATCTCGGGCGATATTTGCGAGATTTGAAATAGTGATTATGGGAGCCCAGAAACCTGGACTAATAGTTGATGTTTTCTCTTCCTATTAGGAATAGGACTAGTCCTGGTGGCTTTTTCTGTTCTACTCCCGACAATGGTCCTATATCATCCAACCAATCAGTCTTTCGGTTCTTCCTGTACCATTTATTGGCAGAGTGTAACCATTGCTTGTTCCTGCCATGGAAAGAGACCAACCAAAATAGAATAAAAAGAAGGTATTCCACTTGTTCTAGTTATTCCTATTCTCTTGATTGGAGGTAACCAGTTTGGGCTAGGCCATGCCATAGGGCATCTGATTTAGAATCAATCAGCCAAAGTGGAAAAACACACAAGAACTTCTCGCCTTGATGAAAACAATGAAATCATAATTTTTTGGAAGTAATTGTGCTCTCTTGTTAAAAAGAAGTGGGAAACGAGGCCAAGTATATATTAATCCGGGTGGCATGTATGTATTGAAACCCTCGCTGGACTGACTAAGGCCCAATGAGAATGAATGGCCAAAACGGTGCGATCAACTCTAACTAGTTGTTACATCAATGAGAATGAATCGGCTAAATGAATCAGAATTTCTATTATATGATCAACTGCATCAACAACTTCGAATTGGATTAGTGTCTCCTTAACAAGGCATGGGCCAACAAAATCCTACCAAATGGAGAGATACTTGGAGAGATGACAAAGCCCTATACTTTTCATTATAAAACCAATAAACCAGAAAAATATGGATTATTTTTTGAAAGAATCTTAGGACCCATAAAAAGTGGAATTTGTGCCTATGGAAATTATTGAGTGATCGGAGCAGAAAAAGAGGACCCAAAATTTTGTGAAGAATGTGGGGTGGAATTTGTTTATTCTCGGATATGAAGATATCAAATGGGATACATCAAACTCGCATGTCCAATAACTCAAATGTGGTATCTGAAACGCCTTCTTAGTTATATTGCGAAAATTAGAAGGCCTAATGTATTGCGATATGTGATTTTATCGAAATTTGGATTTTACAGATCTACACTACTAAACTATCATCCCATTCAATCTGATTGCGAAACCCCAACCCCTCTAATCTTAGTCATGGTTCGGAGTAACATGAAGCTTAGAATTCTGGGTGTATTCAATATCCCCAATTGCTACAAATAGAACTTCGCTACCGATTGATGAATTCTAGCAGATTTCCTAATCCGTTGCAATTAATTGACCTTCCCGTATGCAAATGGTGATTATCTTCAGTAGTTTGATTCTGCATTACACTACAATAATTCGTTCATCCCAGAAAGGTACCCAATTAATATATTAGGGATCTCTAATCTTAGATATTTCACAGTGTTAAGAAAAATGGTTGAAATATTCATTTTGAAAATCTTTATTTAATTTTGATTTTCTTAACAAATGATATTAATAGGGAGGAACAATAAGTAATATTAGTATTGGATCTCAATAAGCTTCTGGTCCATTCTAACCTAACTAGTTGACTTCATAACAAGCTTGGGAATAGAGTGAGATCATGCTTTGTGAGAGATTCACATTAGAGAGTTGTCATTGGAAAGAGTGAAGAGAGCGTAGTGAGTGAAGTAGGTGAGCCCATAAATTGGAAAGTTGTCGCATGGGTAGAGAGATGAGCATACGAAAGCCTCATAATCCTTCCAGAGGTATACTTGAGTACATATAGGGCGTAGCCGAGGAAAGAGGTGCGTAGCTTAAGAAAATCTTATGGGAGTTAAAACAACTCATGCTTTGCTCTATCTATGTCTGCGCGAGTCGAGTACGCGACTAAAGAAAAGGTAAATATAGGTTTAGATTTGTTGATAACAAGATTTTGATCGATGCCAATGAAAGAAGTTACAATGGGAATCATATCATAGAGATAAGGTTTTATATATATATATATATATATATATATACACATTGAGTCGTGTTAGAATTATGTTAAAATCTATCCTCAAGTATACACGAATGTGCAAAACAAAATAATATATATATATATATATAAACTTCAAAAGACAGATGTATGTAGAAACTGGCCTACCAGTCGACTGGTACGAAAAGGACCAGTCGACTGGTAAACCTGTTTTTGCATATAACGGCTAGTTTTAAATAATTTATTTATACAATTTAATTCTACTAGTCAACTGATGATTTTTAACCAATCGACTGATTCGACCCAGAAATTATTTTGTGAAGAGTCAACATCTTTCATGAAGAGATTCCTCTTCATTAACCAAAGGAAATGGGCATATCTTTTTATAGAAACTCTTCATGAAGGATTGCTACTCTTACACTATTATATAAACAACTTCAATCTTGTTTTACAATCACCGGACTTAACCGAATTTACTGATTTTACTGATCATCTCTATTCTCTCCATTTATACACTTTGCAAATAAAAAGCTCTCCAATTCAAATACTTGTTGAATTCTTGAATCGATCTAATATCATTTGATTCAATAAGCAATTTACTTCCTTAAATCTCCGCATTCAAATCATATACTCGAGGATCAGGTTGTAGGAAGGTTGTACTTAAAATATTAGCTATCCGTGTTGATTCAAGAACACAAATAAGAAGTCAAACACTTGTAATTGTTGAAGACCTGTAGTTGCTCAAGCGAGAGGCATCCTTGTTGGGGCTCAGGTGTACTAACCTATTCCTCCAGGTTAAGAGAGGCCATTGTTAGTGAACTCCAAAGAGGAGCTTTGGTATTGGACGTAGGACGGGAAGTCCGAATCAATATAAAAATTCCTGGTGTCACTTTACTTTATTTTCCGCATTTACTTTGTTTATATCTCGATAACTTAGGTTTTATTTTCATAACTATTGCATATTACTTAGCTAGCATATCACATATATTTCTGCTATATCCATATAGATCCTTTAAGTCATATACATCGACTTTTCATTTGGTACCAGAGCCTGGCGTTCTAGAGATCGTAACAACATACTAGAACAAATAGCAATAAAGAAATCTAGTCAAGGCATTAGAAAGTGGAAGGACAATAAAGCAGAATCAAGAGAGCAAGGAAACAAATGTCTCATGGCTAAAGTTAGATCACAATCGATATGTGTAGGTTCATTATATGAAGATCTTCTGTTAGACCATGAAAAATTATTGAAAGATTTTAAAAGCTTAGGTAAACTTAATTCAATTATTTTGGCCAAGTTTAAATGTTATGAGCAAGAAATTTCCAAACTAAAAGTGGAAACAATTTTTTAGCAAAACAACCCAATTGTTTTAAAAATACCTTCGAAGAGCATGTTTCTCAAAAAAAAATCTTCAAAAAGAAAATGAGCGGCTAGAAGATAAAAACAATGTTCTTTTGAAGGAAATGGATCTTTTGCAAAATAAAAATCTTTAGAAGATTCTTTGAATAATTCTAGTTTTTTAATTTCGTCTCTTGAAAAAGAGAATGGAGCTTTAACTAAAAAGAATTTAGAATTATCCAAAGGATATGATATTTTGCAAAATGAATTTTCTAACTCAAAAGAAAATTTTGAAAAATTACAATCTTCTTTAGATAATTTAGAATCTCAAATTTTTGGTGTCAAAGCTGAGAATGGTGCTTTAAAAAGAAAGAATTCTGAATTAAATAAAGAAATTGATAACTTAAAAAATAATAACAAAATTTCTTTTGAAAACGTCAATCGCCACTTTGGAATCAAATTTGATAAACGTATAAGTAATTTCACGAAATTTAATAGAGGTCAAAATGATTTAAATATGATTTTATCTAGATCTCGACCTTTACATGACAAAAATGGTTTAGGATATAATAAAATCAATCATAGAAATAGTACTAGATATGCTTTTATGTACAATAAGAATATCACTGTTAGTACCAATGCACATCCAAGACCCAATTATTACATAAATTCGAATACTTCTATGACTAGTGATATTTATAATAAATCTAGAAGTATGAAAAGGAATATCAATAGAGATTTCTTAAGTATTTGGGTTCCTGTAAATTGGAAGAATAGAGAAAAATATATCGATGATTATTTTGATTCAGTAGTTAACAATGAAAATTTTATCTTTAAAGGTTCCATTAAACCCTCTTGGGTATGGTTACCTTCCATCTAACCCCTGAACCCAAACAAAGAAAGTGGGTACCAAAGTATATACATCATATTGTTTGCAGGTACACCACAACAAAAAGAAGGCTATTTTTGGTATCTCTAAATATTTGTGAATACAAAATTCAGATTATCGAAAAAGCACATGATCCAATCTCTCATGAAGGCGCTTTAATTATTTACAATTTATTCGGTTACTATGTGCTTATAATGTCTTAATTTCATTTTAATCTATGACAAAGGGGGAGAAATATCTCTCATGCTTATACCATTCTTAAGTTTCCATGCTAAAATACTTTTATGTTTTTCATACTATTGGAAAATTTGTGCTAACATCTGTTAATACAGGAATCAAATGGTATGGTTATAAAATTATGAACTAACAAATTTGTCCAGAAATTCAGGGGGAGACAAACATTTAGGGGGAGAAATTTCGAGGTGTTTGCATCAATCAAAAAGGGGAGAATGTTGATAATAAGATTTTGATCGATGCCAATGAATGAAGTTGCAATGGGAATCATATCATAGAGATAAGGTTTCTATATATATACATATATATATATATATATATAAACCTTCAAAAGCCATGAAACTGGCCTACCAGTCGACTAGTACGAAAAGGACCAGTCGAGTGGTCAACCTGTTTTTGCAGATAACGGCTAGTTTTGAAAAATTTATTTATACAATTTAATTCTACCAATCAACTGATGGTTTTTAACCAATCGACTGATTCAACCCAGAAATTATTTTATGAAGAGTCACCATCTTTCATGAAGAGATTCCTCTTCATTAATAAAAGGAAATGGACATATCTTTTTATAGAAACTCTTCATGAAGGATTACTACTCTTATCCTATTATATAAACAACTTCAATCTTGTTTTACAATCATTGAACTTAACCAAATTTTACTGATTTTACTGACCATCTCTATTCTTTCCATTTATACACTTTGTAAATAAAAAGCTCTCCAATTCAAATACTTGTTGAATCCTTGAATCGATCTAATATCATTTGATTTAACAAGCAATTTACTTCCTTAAATCTCCGCATTCAAATCATATACTCGAGGATCAGATTATAGGAAGGTTGTACTTAAAATATTGTCTATAAGTGTTGATTCAAGAACACAAATCATAATTCAAACACTTGTAATTATTGAAGACCTATGTAGTTGATCAGGCGAGAGGCATCCTTATAGGGGCTCGGGTGTGCTGGCCTATTCCTTCGGGTTAACAGAGAGCGTGGTTAGTGAATTCTGAAGAGGAGCTTCGAGACTGGAAGTAGGGCGGGAAATCCGAACCAGTATAAAAATTCCTGGTGTCGCTCTACTTTATTTTCCGCATTTACTTTGTTTATATCTCGGTAACTTAGATTTTATTTGCATAACTATTGCATATTACTTAGCTAGCATATCACATATATTTCCTCTATATCCATATAGATCCTTTACATTGTACACATCGACTTTTCAAGATTAACGTCCAATATGCCTCACTCTCAGTAATTTTCTTGGCTAAATGATTCTTATACCATAAAAATCCATAGAATAAACACGAAGGCCTTGTGAGACCGCATGGAAGCCATAAAAGAGAAAGCAAGGAGTCCCAATCTAGTAATAGCAGCGCGCGCGGGTATATTCGAGTAGCCAGAGAAGTTTTTACCTTAGCCAAATGAAGCCCGAGAACCGAGTATCAATCAAGGCGCTTTCTTATTATCTAAGCAGAGCAGTTCATAAGGGTGATCAAAGCTCATTGTTATTAACAAATGACGCCTAAGAACTAAACTGAGTCTGAAAATGGGTCCTACTCCCTAGGTATCAAGGGCTTCCTCTTTGGACAATAAGGGAGATCGAACCCCGATAGCACATATCTCTAAGACTTGTTCCTTCTATACCAGAGAATCTATGTTCATCAAATGTTAGGCGGACCCATAGGAATGGAAGAAATCAAGAGAAATATAGCAATTGACCGCCCTAGACTGAAGTGAATCAAAGAGCTAGTGCGATGTTTTTTCGATTGAAAAGGATTCGAGCTCGGATAAAGCAATTCTAATTGGAAATGTCTGTTTGGAGAGCAGCGAAGAGACTGATGGCTACCCCAAATCAATGGGGAAGGTGAGTGGAGAGGCAATAATATTTTCCGACCATGCCTTAATATGCAAGAAAGAAGTAGTTGAACGATTCAAAGATTCAATACCTATAGACCAAGAGGTGCCACCACCCTTTAGGGAGGTAGATGAGGGGCATGGATACGAAGGAGGGACGGAGCAATATCAAGATCTAGTAGCTGGAAGAGAGGATCCATCCGTAGACCAAGAGAAAGGAAAAATCACTGTAAACCATACCTCTAGGAAACTAGAGCAAGTTTCAGTAGCTTCCGACCCGACCAATCGCTTCTTGCTTCACAAATAATGGAAGAAAAAAAATATCTAGTAGACGAAGAAGCTAAACTAGAGCAAGAGCCAAGGAGCAGCCTAGACCAATCGCAAGGCTTGGTAGTCAACTTACCACCGAAAGAAAGAAGAGTCGGAAGTGAATATGATAGCTTAACCAAAGAAAATCTCAAATCAAGTTAGGGTAAGGCAGCCAAGGAAGTAAGGGAGCAAAAGAAAATGACAACAAGAGTAAAAAGGGAAGCTCTGCTTAATTCTATTTATGAGAATTCGGGCGAACATCCAGTTCTCTTAAGCTCACTAAAGTACGTTAGAGAACACGTTACAATTACAACAACAAAAGCTCACTTACCAGACTTATCAGATACCGGGGAGAAAAGGTTAGATCTAGTTGTGAGGCTCTCAACGAACCCATCTCAAGAGTGGGAAGAATTCACCTTAGAGAAGACGGCTGACCAATCGCCAGTGGTGTCACTAGACCGATCTAGATCCTATGCTACAACCAAAGTGAAGGAAGGGTAAGAGAGACGATAACAAAGTGAAGGAAGAATTCCTTGCATAGTTTGACGGCCCGCCCCGCACCAGCCGACATTTACTCCAATGGTGCGCTGTACACATGTCCAGTTAGCACGGGACGGTCGTCAGAAGGAAAGGAAAGAAGGAAATGAACTAACAAAGAACCTGTATAATGTCTCACAGCGCATAGTATAAAATATAATAACAACATACTTGACATAAAACAGGTGAGACAGTGCATAAGCTGAAAACTAGAACTAAGCATCATAGCAGCGGAAATCCAAAATACAGCTTATTACAACTTTTAAAATACTGTCTCTAAAGAAAAAGTAAGATAAAGAAGGTACACTACTAATGCCCAAGTAGTGACCACCAACGACACAGGGAGAATATCTATATATCATACGTGGAAGCCTCCTGCTCGCCTCCGAATCAGCTACTCGCGCATCACCAGCTAACCATAACCTGTCTCTAGTCTGCTCGTGTGAGCACCCAGAGTAATAAGAGGAGACATAAAACTCTGGGTCAGACATAAAGCCTGGTATGAGCGATAAGTAACAAAACATAACAATAACAAGTATAATCCAATCATACCTGAACCTGGACCTGCAACCAAAGAGTTAGCACTACATACTGTACAACACTCTAAGGTGCCCTTTCAAATGGTGTAAAGATAATGGGGGTGGGGGAGTGCATGTCATAGTGATGTCAAACAATCAAGCATAGCAATCATCCCCACATCCCTCACTCAGTGCGTAAAGCATACGATATCCACTACTTTGGTCACCTAATACTTTGGGTCATGACGGAATCCAATCCCGTGTAACTATCACTACAAGCCCATTATCCACCTCTCAGTGGTGAACCAAAGTTGTGAATACCGACAATCCCTTTGCACACGTCCCGCAGCAAAGCCCAACCATGAAGTGAACTCATTGGTTCCCATCTGGATCCTGAGCTCTAACTTCCATTTGGACTACCTTTGCATCTCGGGTTTTAGTCATCATCTTCATCCGGGTCGGTCTTCACTTCACCTTGCTTCGGATCGTGGTCATCACCCTCGCTCGGGTCGGATCGTGGTCTTCACTTCAAATCCAAGCATCTCGGATCGGGTCGGTCGTGCTCCCTCCATCGGATCGAGTCGTTCCATACGGATCGGGTCGAGTTCCTCAAGTCCCTCCATGATGCACCGGATCGGGTCGGGTCGAGGCACTCCCACTGGTTCGGGTCGTGCTCCATAGCTCGTGGTGCTTCCCTTCGGTCGTGATGCTCCTCGCCCTTCAGATCGTGGACGCACACAGGTTCGGATCGTGAGCTTCTGAAGTGGATCGGGTCGGATCGGAGATGGTATGCGATCGGGTGCTCTAGCGCGTGACGCGGTTCGAGTTCGAGCTCCTCCCACCATCGGATCGTGGTCTTCGGTCCGGGTCGTGGCACATAGGGGCGATCCGCGATCCGGTCCCTGCACAGCTTCCCTGCGACTTGTTTCACGCCATTCGATGGTGTTTTCGACCAATCTAACACTTCTAAACAATCACAAAGCATACCATACAGTCATAGCAACATGTAGTATCGACCCCAAACACCAAAACATAAATCATAGCATGTAAAATGGATCAAACATACCCAAAACCCCTTAATTTCCCTTAAGCATGTTTAGGTAAAACTCACCATAGGATTAACAAAACTTAACCAAATTAACCCAAATTCATATCAGAGGTCTAAAACAATATTTCAGAATTTATGAATATTTTTCCAGATTTTTAGCATGCACAAATTCGCTAATTATCACTAATTACCCCTTAATCCCCCAAATTCCAGGATTTGCAAAATTAGTCGAAATTAACCCAAATTCATATCAGAGACATAAAATGATGTTTTAGAATTTTACGAATTTTTCTATATTTTTCTGAGCCATAATTTCGCTAATCTTCGCTAATTACCATAACTAGCCGTAATTAGTGAAAAACAATGCAAATCACTCACCTTAGCCACAAACAAACTTTAGATCTGAAATAATCTCTGATTTGGATCCAATCCCTATGTGTTCCAGCAGCTCTCTCTCTCTCTTATTTGGTGCTACCCTCTCTTGATTTGATGTAGTTTTGCTTAATCTTCGATTAGAAAGTGATTAGAGACGATTTGGGATGAAATTAGAAGGTGGAGGCCATTGCTAGAGCTTGAAGGAGGTAAGTGGCGGCTGGAAAAATGAGTCTAAAACCGAAATCCTAACCCTAGCAGCCCTTAAATATCCCAAATCCCGAAATCCCCAATTGGGCCTAGTTGCTAATCACCCGGTTAAGCCCAATTAGCTGTTTTTCACCTTCTAGACCTTGTTTCAGCCATATCTCCCAAACGGTAAGTCCGTTTGGCTAATGTAACCACTCTACGGAAAGAGAAACCATCATTTGAATCCAATGGAAGTGGTTTCAGGTCAAAACTCCTTTCCAATCAAAAGTTATGGCCGAAACAGTACCAACTGGGGGTTAAACGGTCATTTAAAAATCGACAAAAATCATGAACATGGGAAATGACTCTAATGGTTGTTTCCCAAAGTTACATGACCATACGACTTCATATGAGAAAGAAATAAATATTCTACGATCCTTCGATGCATAGAATGCGGGTTGTTACATTCCCCCCCCCCCCTTAAGAAATTACGCCCCCGAAATTCCCCAACCAAAACGCACAAAAAGGGTTCCGCATGCCTATCAACCATAAAACAACAATCAACATGCAAAACAAGTCTATCCTAGCATGCGGTTTACTAACAAGGGAAGGAACTATCACTACCAAAACCTTACTAGGAAACATGAAATACGTTGTGAACTCCCGCCATCTTGTCAGGTAGCTCTACTTCATACGCCAAATTCCCAACTTGCTCGAGGACTGGGAATGGGCCAACAAATCTTGGTGCTAACTTACCTCTCCAACCAATCCGAATCACATTCTCTATAGAGAGATCCCGACGAACACCAAGCCGTTAACGAAGAATTCCAAATCTCTTCGTCTCTTATCGAGATAAGCCTTCTGCCTATCTTTATCCCTTCCCAGTAGTAGATCTGCTCTATGTCTCAATACATCTTGTTACCACTGGGATGTATAGTCAATTTCGAGTGATGATATGCTCTAAGCACTTCACCTCTCAGTCCATCTACGTTGGGTACAACTAGTCCCTTATTCTTTCGAAGCCACCCTTCTCGATCAAATCCTTATTTGATCATTCTCTTTCCATCGATACCCATCTCTACCCTAGAGATGGTTTCCCAATAGATTAGGATCGTCCTTCTAACTGGAACCAATCCACTCAATCAAAATCGATCTAATCGTCAAGCTTACTAGCGTTTCTGAATCCAATTCACTCTTGGGCCCGAAATCATATCCTGTGATATACTTTAGTTGCTTCCATCCTAGAAACAAAACCCCTAAACTAGCATGTTTCCTACTTAATGCAACTATTACCGCACCCAAATCCTTTACTATGATCACTCTGCCCCATGGAGTCATGGCGACTCCACTGCACTGATCCATAGCCACTAGTCCTTTGCTATGTCCACTCTGCCCCCATGAAGTCATAACAACTCCACTGCACTGGCTCATAGCCTTACTAATCCTTTACTATGTCCACTTTGCCCCTCGAGTCATGACGACTCTACTGCACTGGCTCATAGTCCCACTACAATCACTTTGTTCCCCATCGCTGGAACCCTACAGGTGATAGTCTACTCAAGGGAAGAAAAATAGGAACAACATAGCAACCATAACATCCATCAAACAGGTCCTACCTATCACCTGCTAAATTCATAAACACATCGACACCTACATGACTGGTCTAACCAATCCCAATATGTCGATTCTAGCATGTCTGGTACATCACTAACTAATGGAAGCCCAGCCTCCATACATACACCGATGCCTACTTGACTGGTCCAACCAATCCCAGGCCAATGGAAGCCCCGCCTCCCTATGGACTACCGTACGTCCAATGTACGTTTATCCTCCAAGGATAATTAAACTAATGGAAGCCCGGTCTCCAATCGGACTATCGTACGTCCAACGTACGTTTATCCTCCAAGGATAACTAGATCACGTCCAACGGATCCAAGGTAACGGGCGTCCCCAGATACCCCTGCTTTTAGTCCTCCTAAAATACTTGAGTCCAACCCAAGTCTATCCATTATCTTGCTGCCCTCTCGAGTCCAACTCGAGCTGAATCCAATTCCTTGCAGCCTTCTCGAGTCCAACTCGAGTCACTCTATAACTCAGACCCAGTCTTGAGTACCGACAAACTCTAGTCCAACGTGAGTCGTCTCCCTATTCGTGGCATCTCCAAGATCAACGAACACCTATTTTCTTTTACGAGTTCAAGTCCAACTTGAATCGCCCTAATCTTCGTTGTATCTTCCATGATCAACGAACACATCCTATTCCTTCAAAGTTCTAATATCCAATAGAGAACATCAACATAGGGTCCTAAACAATCCATTACTTTGCATCTTTCCCGAGTCCCACTCGAGCAATCTCATAACCCTATCGAGTCTAACTCTGGGCAGTCTATACCATTGAACAGTCTCATCATGTTCCGTCTGCCCATCACTTCTCGAGTAAACCAAGATATCATCCAATGAAAAATCACAACAACTATTTACCCCTCACGCAACCCATCCTAGTCGAAATTGACATTCCCCAAGCACAAGCCCCAAAGGCCTAAACCAATATCAGACAAGCACCCAAGGAACATCTCCTCCGAGTTCAGGCAATCCACATGAGGTGATACTAGCAAAACAATCTAGCACTGGAGTACTCATTTGCCTCTCAGAGACAACTAGAACTTATTACAACGATAACCTCTTAGCTTCCTTAACTCCAGTTACTATCGCCATCACTAGGTAGGTACCTAATACCACCCTATTCTTTTAGAGTAAACCGACTCCCCAAAATAATGCTAAACCCAGTAAAGCCCAAAACAAAGCAATCACAAGGAAACATACATCCATGACTCGATAAGACCACATTACAACAAATCATGCCAAAACTAGTCGAACCACAAATCGGGTTCGTCACTACTAAAGGTCTATCGACTAACTCAGGTTTGTTAAACAAAACCCGATCAAAACATCTTAAATAGAAAGCATACCTCGAATAACGACACCTTTTTCCTTCTGCGCCGCAGTTGGGGCATTTGACGAAGAAGGAACAGCGTTGATAGCATACGCTTTCACAATCTGCTTCTCCCTAGGAGGTTGTGGGCAATCATCCTTGTGATGTCCCGCCTGGCCGCAGTTAAAGCACTTCCTCTCCCCAGGCTTTTCTCGACAATCTCTGGCGTAATGGCCCTTCTTGCCACAACTAAAGCATTCGCCATCTTTCTTATTTTTCTTATTCTGACCATCCTTGGTCGGGTTCTGCTTCCTCTTGTTTTGGGAATTCTTCTTGCCTTCACCGCCTGCTTGCGGCTTTGGCTCCTCTGCAGATGCCGTAGCAACTTCGGCCTTCGACTTAGGGAAAAGGCTCTCTGACCTTAATGCCTTCCCTGCAATAGACTCGAACGTCTCATCGATATGGTTTATAAGTCTTTCCCCCAAGTACCCATCCAAGCCAGTTATGAACTTCTCGTTCTTCTTTTCAACTGTATCGATAAGGGACCATCCATATTTTGATAAAGTGTCGAATTCAATGATATACTCCGAGACTGCTCTACCGTTCTGCTTAAGCTCCAAGAACTTCCGGAACAGTTCTGATTTATGAGCAGCTGGAATAAACTTATCACAAAAGTGAGTCTTAAACTGATTCCAAGTAACTTGATCTTCTGGAGTAGTTGTTCTAATGGCATTCCACCAATTCATCGCTCGCCCTTGCAGCTGACGAGACGCTAGCCTTCTCTTCATCGCATCCTCAAGACCCAAGTCGTCGAAGATACGATCACAGCTATCCAACCAATCCTGAACATCTGTGGCCGACTCCGTTCCGTGGAACGGCTTCCCACCAAGGTTAGTGTAATCCTTGCACAACTTGGCGAAATCGACCCTCGGCGCCTGCACTACTGGACCACCACCATTTCCGAGATTGGGAACTGCCCCTTTAACATCCCTAAGCATCTCCCTCATGAAGTTAGTGAACATTGTCCTCATGTCAGGAGCATTCCCATGGTTGGTCCCTCTACCAGCACCCCTGGTGTCTCTACTCATCGTCAATCTGAAAAAGGGAAACGATTAACGACCCCATAGTGGTGCTAGTGCAGTACGACTTCATTCTTATACTACTAACAGTATATACATATATAGCTTTTGAAAACCAAAGTAACCACAAATACGCTCTCTCATATACGTACTATCTCTCGCTAGTGTCTTTCCCTAGGTTAACTACGCAACCTAGAGCTCTGATACCAAGTGTGACGGCCCGCCCCGCACCAACCGACATTTACTCCAATGGTGCGCTGTACACATGTCCAGTTAGCACGGGACGGTCGTCAGAAGGAAAGGAAAGAAGGAAATGAACTAACAAAGAACCTGTAGAATGTCTCACAGTGCATAGAATAAAATATAATAACAACATACTTGACATAAAACAGGTGAGACAGTGCATAAGCTGAAAACTAGAACTAAGCATCATAGCAGCGGAAATCCAAAATACAGCTTATTACAAATTTTAAAATACGGTCTCTAAAGAAAAAGTAAGATAAAGAAGGTACACTACTAATGCCCAAGTAGTGACCACCAACGACACAGGGAGAATATCTATATATCATACGTGGAAGCCTCCTGCTCGCCTCCGAATCAGCTACTCGCGCATCACCAGCTAACCATAACATGTCTCTAGTTTGCTCGTGTGAGCACCCAGAGTAATAAGAGGAGACATAAAACTCTGGGTCAGACATAAAGCCTGGTATGAGCGATAAGCAACAAAACATAACAATAACAGGTATAATCCAATCATACCTGAACCTGGACCTGCAACCAAAGAGTTAGCACTACATACTGTACAACACTCTAAGGTGCCCTTTCAAATGGTGTAAAGATAACGGGGGTAGGGGAGTGCATGTCATAGTGATGTCAAACAATCAAGCATAGCAATCATCCTCACATCCCTCACTCAGTGCGTAAAGCATACGATATCCACTACTTTGGTCACCTAATACTTTGGGCCATGACGGAATCCAATCCCGTGTAACTATCACTACAAGCCCACTATCCACCTCTCAGTGGTGAACCAAAGTTATGAATACCGACAACCCCTTTGCACACGTCCCGCAGCAAAGCCCAATCATGAAGTGAACTCATTGGTTCCCATCTGGATCCTGAGCTCTAACTTCCATTTGGACTACCTTTGCATCTCGGGTATTAGTCATCATCTTCATCCGGGTCGGTCTTCACTTCACCTTGCTTCGGATCGTGGTCATCACCCTCGCTCGGGTCGGATCGTGGTCTTCACTTCAAATCCAAGCATCTCGGATCGGGTCGGTCGTGCTCCCTCCATCGGATCGAGTCGTTCCATACGAATCGGGTCGAGTTCCTCAAGTCCCTCCATGATGCACCAGATCGGGTCGGGTCGAGGCACTCCCACTGGTTCGGGTCGTGCTCCATAGCTCGTGGCGCTTCCCTTCGGTCGTGATGCTCCTCGCCCTTCAGATCGTGGATGCACATAGGTTCGGATCGTGAGCTTCTGAAGTGGATCGGGTCGGATCGGAGATGTCATGCGATCGGGTGCTCTAGCGCGTGACGCGGTTCGAGTTCGAGCTCCTCCCACCATCGGATCATGGTCTCCGGTCCGGGTCGTGGCACATAGGGGCGATCCGCGATCCGGTCCCTACACAGCTTCCCTGCGACTTGTTTCACGTCATTCGACGGTGTTTTCGACCAATCTAACACTTCTAAACAATCACAAAGCATACCATACAGTCATAGCAACATGTAGTATCGACCCCAAACACCAAAACATAAATCATAGCATGTAAAATGGATCAAACATACCCAAAACCCCTTAATTTCCCTTAAGCATGTTTAGGTAAAACTCACCATAGGATTAACAAAACTTAACCAAATTAACCCAAATTCATATCAGAGGTCTAAAACAATATTTCAGAATTTATGAATATTTTTTCAGATTTTTAACATGCACAAATTCGCTAAGTATCACTAATTACCCCTTAATCCCCCAAATTCCGGGATTTGCAAAATTAGTCGAAATTAACCCAAATTCATATCAGAGACATAAAATGATGTTTTAGAATTTTACGAATTTTTCTAGATTTTTCTGAGCCATAATTTCGCTAATCTTCGCTAATTACCATAACTAGCCGTAATTGGTGAAAAACAATGCAAATCACTCACCTTAGCCACAAACAAACTTTAGATCTGAAATAATCTCTGATTTGGATCCAATCCCTATATGTTCCAGCAGCTCTCTCTCTTATTTGGTGCTACCCTCCCTTGATTTGATGTAGTTTTGTTTAATCTTCGATTAGAAAGTGATTAGAGACGATTTGGGATGAAATTAGAAGGTGGAGGCCATTGCTAGAGCTTGAAGGAGGTAAGTGGCGGCTGGAAAAATGAGTCTAAAACCTAAATCCTAACCTAGCAGCCCTTAAATACCCCAAATCCCGAAATCCCCCATCGGGCCTAGTTGCTAATCACCCGGTTAAGCCCAATTAGCTGTTTTTCACCTTCTAGACCTTGTTTCAGCCATATCTCCCAAACAGTAAGTCCGTTTGGCTAATGTAACCACTCTACGGAAAGAGAAATCATCATTCGAATCCAATGGAAGTGGTTTCAGGTCAAAGCTCCTTTCCAATCAAAAGTTATGGCCGAAACAGTACCAACTGGGGGTAAAACGGTCATTTAAAAATCGACAAAAATCATGAACATGGGAAATGACTCTAATGGTTGTTTCCCAAAGTTACATGACCATACGACTTTATATGAGAAAGAAATAAATATTCTACGATCCTTCGATGCGTAGAATGCGGGTTGTTACACATAACCTGGTGGAAAAGTCAAGTGAGACCTTGCACACGGGCTTCCACCGAATAGAAAGAGTTTTAGCCATTAGTCATTAGGGCAAGTGCCCTTACTGAAACCAAGCTTCCAACTTACAACACCAAAAGAAACATGAACTTTTCCAAATAGCCTTCCTAACGAGTTCCCTGTCTAAAGCTTGTGTTATCTCAGTTACTCATCTCCATCGGAAGGTAGATGAAAAAAATACGGCGCTATGATATTCAAGACCTATTACAGATAGGTTGAGGGTTTGTGCAGTTGAGCCTGTGGGCCTGTTCCAAATTTTGGCCAGAAGGTAAGGCGACCACTGGAAGAGATCCAGTTCCTTCGACCACAGGGAGCGAAAAAAGTAATTGGATCACGAGAAATGGGTCATTTTACTACAAGTCCATTCAATATGGTTTCCAAGCATTCAATTGGGCCAGGAGATAATACTGTATAGGAAGCTAAGGCACTTCCAGGCTTTGTCTACAGTCCGGGTGACCAACATCCTTTTATATGTTATTAATTGGACTCGCTTCTGCTCCCTTCTAGTAGGAGGTTTTCAACTAGGCTCAATCTCTTTCCTTTCATTATGTGGAGGCGGGAAGGGAGCGATAGCATTTTTTAGTAGGGAGAGAAAGAAGGCCTTCAAAGAAACACAAACGCCATCCTTGTAAGTCGTATAATTTAAGGGTCCCTATCGAGAACCATTTGGTAATACAGACGAATCGAAGAGGAATGGGAGAAGTGAAAAAGTAGGTAAGTATAGGAAGGGTAATTTTGTGGCCTTGGACATACCTTGTTAGATTTATGTGTTCTCTTAGGTCACAAACTCTTCAACCCTATGTATTCTAATTGGGAAAAGAAGCTTAAATTAGTCCAGATGCGACTAAAAGAAAAGGAGTGTAAAGAGATTTAATTGATGATGAGATCAATTTCATAGAATAGGATCACTTGTTGACATAGATAGAAAAATCTCTCTCGAGGAAAGAGTCCTTCATTCATGCCATTCCTTTGCCACAAAATGACAAGGAAGACCTTGATGATGTGGTTGCGGACAAAGAAAATCAATTTTCACTGATCGTTATTTTTTCTCGTCAATCCAGGTAGGTTTTTGTGCCACCTTCGAGAATAGTCCCAGCTAGCTAAAGTGGAACTTCTAGTAAGTAACTATTGAATCCGAGATCTACTCCACTCCACAACAGCGATTACCCACCAGTTTTCTTTCCTTTAAGTTGATGCACTCGTCTCGGTCTTTCCAATTAAGTAAACACTTGGCCTTGCTCAAAAGCTATTTTAGCGTGTTTAAAGGGTGGGCCCACCCTGACACTCAAGAAGGACTTAATCAACGTTTGTGATATATATGTTGTTAGGAAAATGGAACCCTTTAGGCATTAGAGAAGATGAAGACCAACCACCTTTTATATTAACCTTTCTCTTACTTAAGTTATTTAACTAATGTGTGGTTTTAGCATACCGATAGAAAGAGCAATGAATGGAAGCCCCTCAACAACTGAACTTGCCCACTTTCAGCTCTTCCTCAAGTGGTAGTACCATTCCTCTTTCATTGGGTTAGTGTATATACACTTTGGATCAAAAATGAAGAAGATGTTTTGCTAGCCTTGCTCCATCAACTAGAGTTAGGTATTTACCTTCTTTGTCAGTGTTATTTTCTGCCTTTGCTCATAATAGGCTTCCTCATCATGCATGGCCGAACTTTTTATCTACTGTGATTGATTTACTTAGTAACGATTGCTCGCGCTCCGCTTCTCTTCCTTTTTCCCGATATTCACTTGCTCTGGTATTTGAGACTTCGTCTCCCCTTGACGCTTCCACTGTTGTGCTTTTCCTTTAACTGCATACCTATTAGAGGTGTGTTAGCATCCTATAAAGTTAAAATTGCAAGCTTATATAGGGAGTTCAATGATTAGATTCTTTTGTAGAACACTTTGATAGGATAAAGCTTGAGAGGAACAAGCCAGTTTTCTATTGTACTGTTAGGAAGATGGGGCCTCGTAGTGAGTGAGTGCGATTAAAAGAAGCAAATTTTATATAAAAATATATATGAAATTATGACCTGCCAATTAATATATTGGGGAAGGCCTTACCTTATCTTTGGATCCCCAACTTCATCGATCTGGTTCACCCTTATAGATCATTGGCCCTGCCACTTGTAGGTGCTGCCACAAAGGCTGAGAATGAAGGAATTTCTTGCGATGTCATTCCCATACAATAGACCTATGATGGTTTGACTTTGATACTCTATTAGATGCAATTGTTCCCTCTAGCTAATTGATCTATGAACTGGCCTGCAATCGATGCAACTATTGTTAGTTAGGGTTGGGTTAGTGAGCCTTATTTATGGAACAAACTGGTTATGGTCTAAAATGCATAACGGGAAGGCCTCATGTCCTAGTTTGTAGATCGAATGGGTTTCATGTTGCCTTCTCAAGGAAGAGTTTGGTATCAATAGCCTCATTAGAAGAGGTGACAGTTGGGTCATAATTCACTTACTATAAGTAATTTGTACTAAAGGCTATCGTCCTTCTGTATGAATCAGGTGCAAACTCTATCATGGCTTCATGGATCTCCATTGCTTAACATTATGCCTTGTCTCAACGAGGAAACTAAAGCAAATCAAATGATGGAACTACAAAAGTGATCCTGGAAGATTGGAGCCCATTAGTAGAAATGAAATATGGAGAAGTATGAAGTCATATATAAAACGAAAAGTCGTTCATGCATGCTAAATGAAAAGGAATCTGTTGAAGAACCGACACTTCAATAAGAATTAACCCTCACTCTATGCCAAGGTAATTGCAAACAAATACTTTCAGTCAAGGGGTTCCCTTATCTATACAAAGGTAGAAATGGATATGTAAAGCCTGAAACAAACATTTATTTTAAGGGCTCGAAATAATTCTTTTTAAAGCTTTACCCAAGCAGGGGAAGGAGGTGGTCGTCCCCTTATTAGAATGTGTGTAATCATAACATAATAGGATGCGGTCCCGAAACGCTTTAAGACTCTTACTAGAAATATAGGATAAAACAATGATTTGGCTTTCTGTCTTAGTCGATAATTCATAAATGGATGGTATTAAAGAATGGGACTGGGGCTAGCTAGCGCCTAAACATCTGAGGAGTCAGGGAGCTCCTTCGTCTTATTGAGAATTTGGTTTTCTTTCTCGTAGAGATGTCACAGAAGAATTACTAAGAAAGTGTTGATAGTAACATAGGCTAGCCAGCCCATTCGCCTCGTATGCAGTTGGTTGAACTTGAAGCCAGTCAACCTCTTGCTCATTACGCTTAAACGAGGTGTGAACCCAATTAGTATAGTAAAGATCTCCTCGCTCGCTCGCCTTCCCCTTTGGCTTGAGTTAAAGCTTTTACAAATCACTTGAGAATAGGAGAAAACTATAATGAAAGAAAATGAAGCTTGCATTCCGCTCATACCAGCTTTCCAATAGATTCTTTTATTTCTTTCCTAACTTCGCTCGCCTGAGCCAAGGCGTAAGGTGCCTCTTCTTTCCCGACAATTCCATGTCTCAAGCTTCCGTCTGAAAGTTTAGAGAAAGAGGATAAGTACTGACATGAAAGCAAGTCAAGCAACAAGACCATGATTCCACTTCTGGGAGCCAACGAACTTTTATTCTTTTGTGACTTTGGTTACCCGGTTCACCTGTAAGCTACATCCAATCTGGGGTTGTTCTTTTTCCATTTCAAAGACGAATAAAAATTTTGATAATTCCCTTGATGAAATTAATATATTGGTAGAGTCATATCTAAAAAAAATCTGTCCATTCTTTTTTGTTTCGGACCGTAAGTCATTCTCATTCATCGTCATCACTGCTTATTTATGCATTCTCTGTTTGATCCAAGCATTCGTTCTGATCTTTCTTCTGTTAGGATCTTAGTAGTGTGACCTTTTCTTCTTTTACATTGCATAGCTTTTTGCCTCTTTGATGGCCAGAAGTTCTTCGAAAGTATGAAAAGATGGAGGACTTGTACCATCCACTCAAGTGTGTTTGAATTCTTCTCTTCAACAGCCCAAGGTCTTAGAGCACTATTGTTTCCACTTCTTAAAGTGATTGCGAAGACCACGAAGAGAGAACGAATCCCAACTATGGATATATAAGAGCCACAACTGCTCAGAGCATTCCATATGGTGTAAGCATCTGGAAAATCTAGAATGTGATGTGGCATACTCGAAATCCCTAAGAAATGCATGGGAAAGAAGGTAAGATTCACCCCGAAAGATGTGATAAAAAAATGGATTTGACCTAAAGTTTCCAAGTATTTTTGACCAAAGATTTTACCCACCCAATAGTAAAATCATACAAATAAAGCAAAAACTGCTCTCATCGAAAGTACATAATGGAAAGGTGCCACCACATAATAAGTATCATGTAAAGCAATGTCTAGCCCAGAATTCGCTAGAATTATTCCTGTGAGCCCACCTATGGTGAACAAAAAGATGAACCCTATAGCATATAACATGTGTGTTTTGTATTGTATCGAACCTCCCAACATGGTAGCGATCCAACTAAAGATTTTGACTCCAGTGGGCATAACTATGATCATGGTAGCTACAGCAAAGTAAGCGCGCATATCAACGTCTAAGCCCACAGTAAACATATGATGAGCCCAAACAAGAAATCCAAGAACACCTATACTGATCATGGCATAAACCATGCCTAGGTAGATACCCAAAGACCGGTTTTCTCGAAAAGGTCGATACGAAATGACCAATAATACCAAATCCAGGCAGAATGAGAATATACACCTTTGGATGACCGAAGAACTGAAAGATATGCTGGTATAATATGGGGTCTCCCCCTCCTTTAGGATCAAAAAGGGCTGTATTAAAGTATCGATTGTTTAATAGCATTGTAATTGCCCCCGCTATTACCGGAAGAGATAACAAAAGTAGAAATGTTGTCACTGGAATGGACCACACAAAAAGGGGTAATCTATGCATAGTCATTCCAGGTCCACGCATGTTGAAGACAGTTGTTATAAAATTGATAGAACCTAAAATTGATGAAACACCTGATAGATGAAGACTAAAAATGGTTGAATCAACTGTCCCTCCAAAATGGATGGTAATACCACTCAAAGGCGGATAGACCGTCCACCCATTGTCATTACCCAATTCTACTAAGGCGAAGCTTAATAGGAGCTATAAACTTGGAAGCAACAAGCAGAATGATATATTATTTAATCGTGGAAATGCCATGTCAGGTGCACCAATCAAAATAGATACAAACCGATTACCAACTCCACTTATCATCGTTGGCATGACCATAAAAAAGTTCATTAAAAAAGCGTGAGCAGTTATTAAAACATTATAAAGCTGATGATTCCCACCAAGAATTTGATCGTCGGGTCGGGCTAATTCCACATGAATTAGTACGGAGAAGCATGTGCCTATTACTCCAGCAATGGCAGCAAAGATGAAATAGAGAATAATAATATCTTTTTGGTTAGTAGAGAAGAACCATCAAACCACCATACGAGGAAGCAGAAGTGGCATAACGCCAATCGGTCCACTCGCTGGTGTATATCCAAGAGTACCAAGAAATACCTATCTTTTACATGAATCGAGCCCGTGTCTTTGACATGAAAAAATGATGTCCTAACCACTGGACGAAAGGGACCAAAAAGCAATTCTTCGCTCCCCAATTAACATACTAGCGTACGATTTTATATATTGAAGTTAGACCTAGAATTCAAGTGATACGCAGCTATCATTTACCCCATTTTTCTTATTCATACATAGCGCAGGGAGATTTAGTAAATAAATGGACTTGTTTGGATAAGGTCATAGATAAAGGGAAGTTGCATTCCAAGTCGAGTAGCATGTCTTTTTATGATTAAGACCGCATTATCCGGTGTAGGCGTACCGCTTTTCTTTGTATTCCATAAGTTACTACTCGCTATTTACATAAAACGGTAGCACACCTCTCTATATAACCAAATATGAATCTCAGGCAACACATGGGTTAAATGAAATAATAAACGGATATATACTGAGGAAAGCCAGTACAATAATTGGCGGGATAAGAAGGGACTGATCCATTCTATCCTCTTCAAATGAGAGGTAGGTACTATATAAGTGAAATTAGTAAGGAAAATGAGATCAATCTTTGCTCATGTTGCCTTTCAATGCACTAACGAACGTTTTTCCAAGCTCATTAAGTTAAGTAGGGTGCAACTTAGCTTGTATAAATAACGGTACCTAACCCTAGGCCAGGGTATTAATTGGGGCCTAGTATATCAATTGGTTGATCCTTAAGCATATATGTTCTAATGTTTGGGATATTAATATAATTAGTTTCTATAATTTATTTCTTTGGATCAAGTAATGTGTAATAGCAAACGATAATCAATATTTCGCTTGGTCAGATTAATTGGTTACATCGGTCTATCTATTAATCGACGGCCCCTTAGAAAATCTTGTTTCTGGGGTGGTAGACAATAAGAAAATTTCGTTTATCAGCCTAGTAGGGAGCCAGATCGATTGTTCTATTGGAAGCTACTATTTGTCCCAGAAAGAAGTAATTCTTAGGGTTTACATTTCTTTTTTGCAGCATTATCGGGCAATTAATATACTGGCAGGTAATGTTGTCTCTTTGTACTAACATTTCATTTACTCCCAGAAATATGCAACCATCTAATCTGTTTGTTCGCTATGCTGCTCACTCTGGGCACACATCCTTCGCTATTACGACTGAAACAAAATAAAGGCAGCCCTGGCAACAACAAGACGGAGATTTTTTTTAACAAGTATGTAGAACGCGGGTATTATAACTATATGGAACTGAGAGAGCACGAATAGAATGAGTGGACACTGGAGTGGACTGAAGGTGCAAAGGGACAATAATACCTGTAAAGAAGTCAATTCCTATGGTCTGGCCTTTGATTCGATCACCGATGCTCGTTTATTTTTTGAGGGTAGAAAAAGACGTAGTGAACATCAATTAGCACGCTGTCAGGCCATAAATCTCATAGAACTACCCAGACGGATTCAGCATCCCGGTACCACACTAGGCATTAGATAAAGAATAATATGTAATTTTGACAATTGGTAGTTTACATAGGTAATATTCCATTCAACGGTCCCAGACTTTTTCAATTTGAAAATCATTCTAATGCTAGGTATGCTCCATCAAGAGCTTCCTCATTCGTGCAGTCAAAATGCCTTTCTTATCCTTATTTATTTGTTCTTAAGATTAGAAGATTAGTTGTTCCCTATTACGTAATGGGTTCTTTCATTAGTTCAATGTCGATTCATAACCATGGGTTCTTGGGAAAGAAGGATCGCTAGCGGGTTGGGACTTAAATGTTGAATACCCGTCGTTCCCAACCAAATTATGGTAAATGAGCAAGTCGTTGCCTGGGTTTCCCCTTCCTTAGAGGAATAAGATGGACCGGATCTACCCATTTCGGATGTAGCTTCTTCGGATGGAGGTTATCCCCACTAGAATGGGATTAGTCGGTGCCAAGGGGAATGGAATGCTTTAATTGATGGCCATGAAAGGTAAAAATAGTTTGTGGGGTTTATGTAACAACCCTGAATTTTGGGGCCAATTTAAATTTTTATTTTAAGTTATTTTAATGGATTTTTTAAATTTAAAGTAATTATTTTAAATAATAACGAATGAATTTAATTTAATTATGAAAGGAATTTGAAATGGCGCGGCAGTTCGAAAATTCGATTTCAAACTTTAACTGAATGTACAGGATTCAAAATAAAGCGAATTTCAGTAAAACCAAAAATATTTAAATCTGTTTAAGAATATTTTTCTAACGAATCTGAAAAATTGAAATTTCACTTTAAAAAATGTAAGTGATGTCCAGTTTAAAATTTAGAAATTTCGCTATAGAATTTATATATATTTTAATTAAATATATTGGCATTAAAAATAGCCATTTTGCAAACAACCTCGGTTTCCGACGAAACCACTTTTGTTGGAACCGGAATGTTGAATTATTGCTAAATTTAATTTACCAGAATTTTTCGAGTTAATACGTGAGCGTGGCATAAGAAAGTGCGTTTTGATCATTTCAGTCAAATTTAATCGACTGAAAAATAGCCATTTTTCAAATGGTCTCAGAATTCGACGAAATTAGTCTCGTTGGAACCATATCGTCAATACGAAACCAGAAATATTTTTTCTGGAATCTTCGGAGTCCGTATGTGGCCCCGGCGTATTTAAATGTACAGTAGAAATTAAATTATTAATTTAATATTGTAATTTTAATAAAACACGCAACATGCTTCAGAATTGGGCCACGGGGCATAGCCCATCGCGTTCAGAAGGCGTCAAAACCTTAAGTTTGACACTAACTGGGCCTGTTTTGGAGACAGTCTGAAAATCCACCTTTAAAACACGTTTTTCGAGAAATTATATTATCAAAAAAAATAAAATAAAACCCTAATTCTAATGTAAAGAGCCGCCACTTCCTAATCAATGGCCATGGCGCTCCCATCTTCTTCTCCCTCAATCTCCCAATCCCCACAATATCTTCCCAAACTCCAAACACCAAATTAAAGAGCCTAACAAGACCTATAACATGAATGGTGGTGATCGGAGGATTTGCAGCGAGGTGGCGGGTTTTGGGCTACAAACGCCGGCGGTTTGGAGCCGATTTCCGGCATTGAAGGACCCGCGAGTTGGTCATGGTGGGGGTGCGCAGGTAGATGGTGGCGAGGGCTTCGGAGTGGTGGTCTCTGATTGGTCGACGGTGGGCCACAGGGTTGTGCGACGTGGTGATGGGAGACCGACGATGGGTTCGGTTTTGTTCAGTCAAAAACGAGAAGAAGAAGGTTTAAAAATTGGGTTAAGTGTTTACTTAAGGAATTAATTACTATTTAATTATTCAATAAAGTAAATAACACAAATCTTATCATATCTAGCTCGTACGGAATCAGAATCGAACGATTTCAGAGACGTTGGAATCGCAGTAACCAGATGTAGACGATGGAACTGACCGGATCTGAAACCGAATACTTCGAAAATTCAGAGAAATAGAACCAATCGATGTGAGAATCTCTGATTTTTTTTTTACAAATTTATTTAATTAATTGTTTTATCGCCGTAAAAAAATTATATGCGTGTTATTTATTCAGATCCGTGTTATGTAGAATTTGTTTATGTTCTGATGGATTGTATTGAATTGTTATGTACCGTATTGTCTAGATCTGCTTTTGTAAAATTTAGATCTGAAAGAAAATCATTCTATTCTGGAACTTGGATTAAATAAGGATTTTTAAACCCCGATTAAAATTTGATTTTTTTTATTTCCATTTTCTAAGAGAATAAAAAAACATATCTTGAAATACATTCCTTTTATTTACATTTTATCTGTAAATAAAAAGACATATTTGGAGAGTACATTTTTGTCTGCATTTTTTTTATGTAAATAAAACCATTTGGAAAGACTGCACCCTTAGTTACATTTTATATGTATAAGAACCTACTTTTGTATTGTTTTCTTTTTGAATAAAAAGTTAGTATTTTTATTGTAAATTTATTACAATAAGAAGAATGGACATTAAAGATTTTATTTTATTTATAATTTGATTAAAATAGAAAGATTTTACAATAAAGGTTAAACCTTTATGTAGTACTGTTTTCAAATAAAAAGGTTATAACAAAGAATTTACTTTGTGGTAACTTTGTAAAATTAAATAAAATGTTTTTATTGATATTATAAATTACTATAAAAAGGTTAGACCTGATAGATATACATCTAGTGTAATGTTTAATAAAATGGTTATCTTTTATTTGTAATGTTACAATAAAAAGAGTTGAGTCAGTAGATAATTGTCACAATAAAAAGGTTTAATGTTTTTATTGACAATTCGTTCAATATTAAGATAAAATATGAAAATTACATTTTTTTGTAATACCATTTTATGAGAAGATTATGTTTATATTTTATTTTGTCACATTAGAAAATAGAAATGTAGGATTACATTTTGTTGTAATTTTTCTTTTATTAAAAAGATTAGAGATTAAAATTTGCATTTGTAATGTAAAATTATTTATAACAAAAGGGATAAGAATTTAAGATTACACTTTAGTGGTAATTTTATTTTATTTAATAAGTTAGATTACAATAAAAGTATAGAACTGGAAATTATGATTTTATTTCCAAATTGATTAAAAACATAAAGATTAGATTTTATAACCACATTTTTATTGTCAATTTTCATTCAGTAAAAAGTTGCATTTTTATCTGCATTTCTTGTTGCAGATGAATAAGGATTCAAAGAGTTATATTTTTATCTACATATTAAACGTAAATAAATGCATTGAGTGAAAAGTTACATTTTATTTACATTCTAGGTGTAAATAAAAGAATACATAAAAGAGTTACCTTTTTATTTACAATTTAATTGTAAATAAAAGATTTCCTTTTTATTTTAAATCAGTTTCAAAGTTTAGAATTGGAATAAAGAATTTCATTTTAATTTTTCAATTAGTTGAAATGAAATAGTGTTGGAATTTAAGAGGGACACTTTTGTCGTCATTTTATATAAAACAAAAAATGTAAATTTAAAGGGTAATATTTTATTGTCATTTTATACACAATAAAAAGGAAAGATTTAAGAATCACATTTTTATTGTTATTATTTACACAATAAAAGGTGTAAATTAAAAGGTAGTATTTTTATTGACTTTTATGTGCAATAAAAATAAAAGATGTAAAGGTAGTATTTTTATGGACGTCTTATATGCAATAGAAATAAAAGCACTGAAAAGATGTACCACTACATTTTAAACTAGAATCGTTGACAAAATGAAATTTTACTTTTTAATCATTTTGTCGAAATAGAATTGTCAACAAGATGAATATATCATCTTTATACATTTTTGTTGAAACAGTTTTTTTTATGCTAATAAAATAATCATTTTTATTCGCATAATGAACAGTAGGATAAGTTGCACTAATAATAATAATCATTTTGAATTGTATATCATACGATTGAATTTATAGGCAGATATGAAAACCATTTTATTTGCAAACTTACATTAGAATTGATATTCTAATTATAAGAACATATTATTAGTCAAAACATACTTTAGAAATGTATAGAGAAATTAGTCGAGAAAATTATATTTTTACTCGACATTAGAAATAAATGACTTGTTTGATTTATTAACATCAACTTGTTAGTAGAATTTAAATTGGTTAAATCCATTAACCAATTATTTATTTGAATATTTATATGAACTGCTGTTGGCTGAAAACCCCATACGGGTATTGGGACGATATTTGACTGACACAAATCCCAAGGTTTAATTGTATGTCTATCGATAGATCGACAGGTTGCGATGAGCGTTATTATTTCATTTTAATGCTCACTCAGTTGGTAATTGCACTCTGAATGTAAATAGATGTGAATGGATAATTTGATGAGTATTTATCACTTATTGTCATATATATGAGATGTGTGAAATCCGTATAATTCAAATTATATGGTACATGATTGAGTCGCATTCCGATTCAGGTTTTCTTTTAAAAGAGAATATTTTACATTTAAAATCTTTTTATATAAAGAATAATTTTTAATGATTATTTTATAATATGTTTTATAGTAATGAATAAATATTTAAAGAGCAAATCTTTTATTTAAGATCATTAACATTTCCATTTATATTTTATGATTGAAATAAAATGATTTGTGGGTTGGATTTACCATGGACGGTGTTTTTAAACAACATTCGTCCTTTAATCCAATTTACATTGAAATTATTATTTGGAATTTATAAATCTATTTTATAGATTTAAAAAAAAAAGCATTATCTAAAATTCAGGCTTTCCCAATTTAATATATAAAATTGGAATTAAGTGGAAGTTCGATTGGTAATAATCGAGATGGGCTTTTGTAAAAGAAGACCGATATTATATATGGAATTTAAGAGGCCTTGCCGTTATTCCATTTATATTATTAGTCCGATACAGAAATTTATATCGATTATGTATTGATTTGATTTCTTTGGAATTCCATATTTTGGAAATTGATTTGTGGGTTTATCGTGAACTGTGTTTAAAGGACACTAGTTCTTTAACCTGTTTAAGACAAGATTTATTCCTTAAAATAAATGATCTTGTAATAATGATTTTTGATATCAAATCAAAACTAGAGTTTTAATAAATCTTTTAAGGAGGATTTAAGATTTTATTTTCAAAGTTTATCTTTGATAAAATTAATGAGAACCTTTTAATATGAATATCTTATTAAAAGAAAATCCGGAGTCGGAATGTGGCGTAATGTGTGATTTTCCAATATTTGCTTTTTTATCACAAAATACACGAGTTATTCAGAAAGTCCGGGTTTAACCCATTTTGAATAATCATCACAATGACCAAGAGTCGAAGATGAAGGCGGTGGTTGAAGACCGAAGGTTTTCACATCGTTGGGATGATGATGACTGGTATCTTGAATTGGGATTGACCTTCCAAGGCAAGATATTTAGTAATGATCGTCCAAACGCATTTGGAGATCGACGGACACTTCAGACCCAGAGCGGACTTGTAAATGGATTGTATGCCTGACATTTTATTCATTTATATTGTATCATTGAACGCTACTAATTATATATTTCTATTTGTGGCGGAGGATTTATCCTTTGCTTAACACCCTTCTCTAAGACGTATGAGCTTAGAGGTTATATATATATATTGGTAGATGATCAATGATACGGTATGGTCTGACAATGTGGCATGCTAAGATGCATGGATCAAGGTTTTTTGTTGAAAAGCAGGGCCTTGTGGTTGATGATCAAAGCATAGCCTGTTTAGGCAAAGCTTTGTGTATAGTGTGACTTCGCGAGCCTCACAACCCGGTTGAGTCTAAAACGGGAGAAGGGAACGCAGGGAGAGCAGCACGTTTCTTTCTAGCTAAAAGTGGTGTCGGTGCTTAAACTGGTTGATATTTACTTATGTGGATGATGGAATGAGGCGCCTCGGATGATAGGTCCTATAGGACCGGGAAACGTGTGTTCAGGAATTGCCAATCCACGAAGCTGTATGTGTGTACCAGCCCTGCAGCTTTCCAAGGGTTCACTTCGGGGGGTCCTGAGACATTAGCTAGAGTGTCTCGAATCGATAAGGAGCTCCTCCCTTGCCTTGACTCATGATGGAAAACCAAATTTCCAATACGACCTCATGCGGTTTTGATTGAAGAACTAGTATGGCGACATAGTAGGATGGGGTACTATGCCGTCTATGATTGAAATGTTTTTGAAACATATATACACTAATAATAATATCAAATCCGTTTTTAATGTATCTAGCATTTTTAACCATTATAAAGTAAAACTCTATCCTCCGGTTTGCGTTGCATTGTGTAATGGGACTTGAGTCTTATAATGGTTTCATTTTTTTTTAAAAGCATTGCGTTGTTTAACGATTTACTTTATTTATGCACTGGCAATCCAATGGAGTAAACCCATTCCGCATTAGCGGCGTGGTCCTTGGATTTGCCTTATTATTAAATAGGTTAGTTAAGAATTCTCACACCAGTCCCATTACTGACCCGTTGTTTATTTCCACCTTTACAAACTCGGGTGCCCTCTTTTCCATACGGGCAGTCGAGTAGTTTGTCTACAGGTTCTTATCTCGAGCAGGATTCTGGATTGAAGCCTAAAGCTGTGTCCAGAGCTTAGTTATTTTCTTTCCGTTGCACTGTATTGTATTATAATTTATCTTCCACTGTAATTTTAAATCGATGTACTCTGATATGTTCTGTACCCTGATGTAACATTACTGTAATGTTTATAAAAGTCTGTTGCTTTTGTTCTAATGTGTTGTATTCCCAAAGTTAATGTACTCGGGTTTTGAACGGTCTTGGTCGATTTTGCGATCGATTAGGGTCCGGCGAAACCCTAGGGTCGTTACAGTTGGTATCAGGGCTTTGGTTAGCTCAAATCTTTGGGGTACAACTCATTAGAAAAGAACAAAAGACTCATCAGAGATTGGATTAGTAATATCCAATAAGAATACTCATTAGAGATAGGATCAGCAGTATCCTAGAATGAGCAAACTCGTTAGAGATGGGGTTAGTAATGCCCTAGAACAAGTTAAGAGTTACGAGTTTATAATTAAAGTATTTTTGAATATATTTTTAATTTATTCTTTGGAAATATGATTTTTAAATATAAAGGTATTTATATTTTGAAAAGATAATCAACCAATAAATTTTTAAAATTAAGACTAGTTAATTAAACAACTTTAGCTTCGTTCCTTTTCGAGGACGAAAAGATTTTAAGTGGGGGAGAATATAACAACCCTGAATTTTGGGGCCAATTTAAAATTTTATTTTAAGTTACTTTAATGGATTTTTGAAATTTAAGGTAATTTATTTTAAATTATAACGAATGAATTTAATTTAATTATGAAAGGAATTTGAAATGGCGCGGCAGTTCGGAAATTCGATTTCAAACTTTAACTGAATGTACAGGATTCAAAATAAAGCGAATTTCAGAAAAACCAAAAATATTTAAATCTGTTTAAGAATATCTTTCTAACGAATCTGAAAAATTGAAATTTAACTTTAAAAATTGTAAGTTATGTCCAGTTTAAAATTTAGAAAAGTCGCTATAGAATTTATATATATTTTAATTAAATATATTGGCATTAAAAATAGCCATTTTGCAAACGACCTCGGTTTCCGACGAAACTACTTTTGTTGGAACCGGAATGTCGAATTATTGCTAAGTTTAATTTTCCAGAATTTTTCGAGTTAATACGTGAGCGTGGCATAAGAAAGTGCGTTTTGATCGTTTCAGTCAAATTTAATCGACTGAAAAATAGTCATTTTCAAACGGTCTCAGAATTCGACGAAATTAGTCTCGTTGGAACCGTATCGTCAATACGAAGCCAGAAATATTTTTTCTAGAATTTTCGGAGTCCGTATGTGGCCTCGGCATATTTAAATATACGGTAGAAATTAAATTATTAATTTAATATTGTAATTTTAATAAAACACACAACAGACTTCAGAATTGGGCCACGGGGCATAGCCCATCGCGTTCAGAAGGCGTCAAAACCTTAAGTTTGACACTAACTGGGCCAGATTTGGAGACAGTATGAAAATCCACCTTTAAAACACGTTTTTCGAGAAATTATATTATTAAAAAATTAAAATAAAACCCTAATTCTAATGTACAGAGCCGCCACTTCCTAATCAATGGCCATGGCGCTCCCATCTTCTTCTCCCGCAATCTCCTAATCCCCACAATATCTTCCCAAACTCCAAACACCAAATTAAAGAGCCTAACGAGACCTATAACATGAACGGTGGTGATCGGAGGATTTGCAGCGAGGTGGCGGGTTTTGGGCTACAAACGCCGGCGGTTTGGAGCCAATTTCCGGCATTGAAGGACCCGCGAGTTGGTCATGGTGGGGGTGCGCAGGTAGATGGTGGCGAGGGCTTTGGAGTGGTGGTCTCTGATTGGTCGACGGTGAGCCATAGGGTGGTGCGACGTGGTGATGGGAGACCGATGATGGGTTCGGTTTTGTTCAGGCAAAAACGAGAAGAAGAAGGTTTAAAAATTGGGTTAAGTGTTTACTTAAGTAATTAATTACTATTCAATTATTCAATATAATAATTAACACAAATCTTATCATATCTAGCTCGTAAGGAATCAGAATCGAACGATTTCAGAGACGTTGGAATCGCAGTAACCAGATGTAGACGATGGAACTGACCGGATCTGAAACCGAATAATTTGAAAATTCAGAGAAATAGAACCAATCGATGTGAAAATCTCTGATTTTTTTTACAAATTTATTTATTTAATTAATTGTTTTATCGCCGTAAAAAAATTATATGCGTGTTATTTATTCAGATTTGTGCTGTGTTGAATTTGTTTATGTTCTGATGGATTGTATTGAATTGTTATGTACTGTATTGTCTAGATCTGCTTTTGTAAAATTTAGATCTAAAAGAAAATCATTCTATTCTGTAACTTGGATTAAATAAGGATTTTTAAACCCCGATTAAAATTTGATATTTTTATTTCCATTTTCTAAGAGAATAAAAAAACATATCTTGAAATACATTCCTTTTATTTACATTTTATCTGTAAATAAAAAGACATATTTGGAGAGTACATTTTTGTCTGCATTTTTTTATGTAAATAAAACCATTTGGAAAGACTGCACTCTTAGTTACATTTTATATGTATAAGAACCCACTTTTATGTTTTCTTTTTGAATAAAAAGTTAGTATTTTTATTGTAAATTTATTACAATAAGAAGAATGGACGTTAAAGATTTTATTTTATTTATAATTTGATTAAAATAAAAAGATTTTACAATAAAGGTTAAACCTTTATGTAGTATTGTTTTCAAATAAAAAGGTTATGATAAAGAATTTACTTTGTGGTAACTTTGTAAAATTAAATAAAATGTTTTTATTGATATTATAAATCACTATAAAAAGGTTAGACCTGATAGACATACATTTAATGTCATGTTTAATAAAATGGTTATCTTTTATTTGTAGTGTTACAATAAAAAGAGTTGAGTCAGTAGATAATTGTCACAATAAAAAGGTTTAATGTTTTTATTGACAATTCGTTCAATATTAAGATAAAATATGAAAATTACTTTTTTTTTTGTAATACCATTTTATGAGAAGATTATGTTTATATTTTATTTTGTCACATTAGAAAATAGAAATGTAGGATTACATTTTGTTGTAATTTTTCTTTTATTAAAAAGATTAGAGATTAAAATTTGCATTTGTAATGTAAAATTGTGTACAACAAACGGGATAAGAATTTAAGGTTACACTTTACATGTAATTTTATTTTATTTAATAAGTTAGATTAAAATAAAAGTATAGAATTGGAAATTATGATTTTATTTCCAAATTGATTAAAAACATAAAGATTAGATTTTATAACCACATTTTTATTGTCAATTTTCATTCAGTAAAAAGTTGCATTTTTATCTGCATTTCTTGTTGCAGATGAATAAGGATTCAAAGAGTTATATTTTTATCAACATATTAAACGTAAATAAATACATTGAGTGAAAAGTTACATTTTATTTACATTCTAGGTGTAAATAAAAGAATACATAAAAGAGTTACCTTTTTATTTACAATTTAATTGTAAATAAAAGATTTCCTTTTTATTTTAAATCAGTTTCAAAGTTTAGAATTGGAATAAAGAATTTCATTTTAATTTTTCAATTAGTTGAAATGAAATAGTGTTCGAATTTAAGAGGGACACTTTTGTCGTCATTTTATATAAAATAAAAAATGTAAATTTAAAGGGTAATATTTTATTGTCATTTTATACATAATAAAAAGGAAATATTTAAGAATCACATTATTATTATTATTATTTGCACAATAAAAGGTGTAAATTAAAAGGTAGTATTTTTATTGACTTTTATGTGCAATAAAAATAAAAGATGTAAAGGTAGTATTTTTATGGACGTCTTATATGCAATAGAAATAAAAGCACTGAAAAGATGTATCACTACATTTTAAATTAGAATCGTTGACAAAATGAAATTTTACTTTTTAATCATTTTTTTGAAATAGAATTGTCAACAAAATGAATATATCATCTTTATACATTTTTGTTGAAACAGTTTTTTTTATGCTAATAAAATAATCATTTTTATTCACATAATGAACAGTAGGATAAGTTGCAATAATAATAATCATTTTGAATTGTATATCATACGATTGAATTTATAGGCAGATATGAAAACCATTTTATTTGCAAACTTACATTAGAATTGATATTCTAATTATAAGAACATATTATTAGTCAAAACATACATTAGAAATGTATAGAGAAATTAGTCGAGAAAATTATATTTTTACTCGACATTAGAAATAAATGACTTGTTTGATTTATTAACATTAACTTGTTAGTAGAATTTAAATTGGTTAAATCCATTAACCAATTATTTATTTGTATATTTATATGAACTGTTGTTGGCTGAAAACCCCACACGGGTATTGGGACGATATTTGACTGACACAAATCCCAAGGTTTAATTGTATGTCTATCGATAGATCGACAGGCTGCGATGAGCGCTATTATTTCATTTTAATGCTCACACAGTTGGTAATTGCACTCTGGATGTAAATAGAAGTGAATGGATGATTTGATGAGTATTTATCACTTATTGTCATATATATGAGATGTGTGAAATCCCTATAATTCAAATTATATGGTACATGATTTAGTCGCATTCCGATTCAGGTTTTCTTTTAAAAGAGAATATTTTACATTTAAAATCTTTTTATATAAAAATAATTTTTAATGATTATTTTAAACTATGTTTTATAGTAATGAATTAATATTTAAAGAGAAAAACTTTTATTTAAGATCATTAACATTTCTAATTATATTTTATGATTGAAATAAAATGATTTGTGGGTTGGATTTACCGTGGACGGTGTTTTTAAATGACATTTGTCCTTTAATCCAATTTACATTGAAATTATTATTTGGAATTTATAAATCTATTTTATAGATTTAAAAAAAAGCATTATCTAAAAATCAAGCTTTCCTAATTTAATATATTAAATTGGAATTAAGTGGAAGTTCGATTGGTAATAATCGAGATGGGCTTCTGTAAAAGAGGACTGATATTATATATGGAATTTAGGAGGCCTTGCCGTTATTCCATTTATATTATTAGTCCGATACAGAAATTTATATCGATTATGTATTGATTTGATTTCTGTGGAATTCCATATTTTGGAAATTGATTTGTGGATTTATCGTGAACTGTGTTTAAAGGACACTAGTTCTTTAACCTGTTTAAGACAAGATTTATTCCTTAAAATAAATGATCTTGTAATAATGATTTTTGATATCAAATCAAAACTAGAGTTTTAATAAATCATTTAAGGAGGATTTAAGATTTTATTTTCAAAGTTTATCTTTGATAAAATTAATGAGAACCTTTTAATATGAATATCTTATTAAAAGAATATCCGGTGTCGGAATGTGGCGTAATGTGTGATTTTCCAATATTTGCTTTTTAATCACAAAATACGCGAGTTACTCAAAAAGACCGGGTTTAACCCATTTTGAATAATCATCACGGTGACCAAGAGTCGAAGATGAAGGCGGTGGTTGAAGACCAAAGGTTTTCACATCGTTGGGATGATGATGACTGGTATCTTGAATTGGGATTGACCTTCCAAGGCAAGATATTTAGTAATGATCGTCCAAACGCATTTGGAGATCGACGGACACTTCAGACCGAGAGCGGACTTGTAAATGGATTGTATGCCTGACATTGTATTCATTTATACTGTATCGTTGAACGCTACTAATTATATATTTCTGTTTGGTGGAGGAGTATTTATCCTTTGCTTAACACCCTTCTCTAAGACGTATGAGCTTAGAGGTTATATATATATTGGTAGATGATCAATGATACGGTATGGTCTGACAATGTGGCATGCTAAGATGCATGGATCAAGGTTTTTTGTTGAAAAGCAGGGTCTTGTGGTTGATGATCAAAGCATAGCCTGTTTAGGCAAAGCTTTGTGTATAGTGTGACTTCGCGAGCCTCACAACCCGGTTGAGTCCAAAACGGGAGAAGGGAACGCAGGGAGAGCAGCACATTTCTTTCTAGCTAAAAGTGGTGTCGGTGCTTAAACTGGCTGATATTTACTTATGTGGATGATGGAATGAGGCGCCTCGGATGATAGGTCCTATAGGATCGGGAAACGTGTGTTCAAGAATTGCCAATCCACGAAGCTGTATGTGTGGACCGGCCCTGCAGCTTTCCAAGGGTTCACTGCGGGGAATCCTGAGACATTAGCTAGAGTGTCTCGAATCGGTAAGGAGCTCCTCCATAGCCTTGACTCATGATGGAAAACCAAATTTCCAATACGACCTCATGCAGTATTGATTGTAGAACTAGTATGGCGACATAGTAGGATGGGGTACTATGCCGTCTATGATTGATACATTATGATTGAAATGTTTTTGAAACATATGTACACTAATAATAATATCAAATCCGTTTTTAACGTATCAAGCATTTTTAACCATTATAAGGTAAAACTCAATCCTCCGGTTTGCATTGCATTATGTGATGGGACTTGTGTCTTATAATGGTTTCATTTTTTTTTAAAAAGCATTGCATTGTTTAACGATTTACTTTATTTATGCACTGGCAATCCAATGGAGTAAACCCGTTCCGCATTAGCAGCGTAGTCCTTGGATTTGCCTTATTATTAAATAGGTTAGTTTAGAATTCTCACACCAGTCCCATGACTGACCCGTTGTTTGTTTCCACCTTTGCAAACTTGGGTGCCCTCATTTCCACACAGGCAGTCGAGTAGTTTGTCTACAGGTTCTTATCTCGAGCAGGATTCTGGATTGAAGCCTAAAGCTGTGTCCAGAGCTAAGTTATTTTATTTCCGCTGCGTTGTATTGTATTATAATTTATTGTAATTTTTCTTCCGCTATAATTTTAAATCGATGTACTCTGATATGTTCTGTACTCTGATGTAACATTACTGTAATGTTTATAAAAGCCTGCTGCTTTTGTTCTAATGTGTTGTATTCCCAAAGTTAACGTATTCAGGCTTTGAACGGTCTTGGTCGATTTTGTGATCGATTAGGGTCGGGATAAACCCTGGTCGTTACAGTTTAACCCTATTAACCCCCCTTTTACGAAATCTTATTCCCTTCAAGACCTCATTACTGGGTCCTTAGCTGTAACGACCTGTATTCTACGTTTTGGAGGATAGTAGAATATTAATTTCATTCACATACGAAGTCATATGGTCGTGTAACTTTAGGAAATGACAATTGGGGTCATTTCCTACATTCACGATTTTTGCCAAATTTTAAATGACTGTTTTGCCCTTGGCAAATCTTTTTTTGCCTATAACTTTTTATTGGTAAGGAGTTTTGACCTGAAACCACTTCCATTGGATTTAGATGATGGTATACCTGTTCATAGATTGGTCACATTGATCAAACAGACTTACCATTTCGGGATTAGGATTAGGGAGGGCTGAAAAGAGTTAGAGGATGATTCATTTTCATTTTTCCAGCCACCACTTACCTTCCTCTAACCCTAGTAGTGGCCTCCACCTTCTAAATTCATCCCTAATCACTTCCTAATCACAAATTAAGCTAATCTACATCAAATCAAGATGGATTAACATCAAAATCGAGATAGATCTGCTGGAACACGTAGGAATTCAACCTAAATCAGTGGAGTTTTCAGATCTATAATTTATTTGTGGCTAAGGTGAGTGATTTGCACTTTTATTCATTAGTCACAGCTAATTTGGGGTGGGTAGTGATAATTAGCGAAATTATGCCTCATAAAAATCTGAAAAATATGTAAAAATTCTAAAATATTATTTTATGTCACTGGTAAAAATTTGGGTTAATTTTGATTAAGTTTGTTAATCCTATTGTTAGATATGGTTAAGGGGATTAAGAGGAAAATCATGGATTTGGGCGTGTTTGATCCTAAATTACACATGTGATTGATGTTTTAATGTTTTGATTGACTATACATGTTGTTACTACTGTTTGGGATGCTTTATGATTGTTTAGTAAAGTTAGAGTGGTTGAATACGCCGTCGTATGGCGTAAATAGCTTGTTGGAAGAACTGCAGGATTTCGGTTCGTGAAGGTGAGCCCAGAGTGGTCACGAACCGGGTCACCAGCCACGAGCCGATGCCAAGGGCTGAACCGTGAGCCGGCGCCAGGGCGAGTCACGATCCAATGCCAGGGGGCGAGCCACGAACCACGATCCGATGTCGGGGGTGAGCCACGAGCCGATGCCCGAGATGAGCCACGAGCTAATGCCAGGGACGAGCCACGAGTCGATGCCAAGAGGCGAGCCACGAGCCGATGCAGGGGCGAGCCGCAAGCCGATGCCAAGGGGGACCGTGAGCCGACCTTCGAGCTTGGACAACAAACGAACTGACAACGACCGTGAACTCTCCTGAAGATCAACTTCGATTCGACCAAAACCCAAGATGCAAAGGAAGTCCAAATGAGGAGTTATTACTCAGGATCCAGATGGGAACCAATGAGTTAACTTCATGAGTTGGGCTTTGTTGCAGGATGTGTGCAAAGGGGTTATCAATACCCATAACTTTGGTTCACCATTGAAGAGAGAGGGCATGTAGACGAACCAGAGCCAGGGAAGTGTGGGTTATTTGGCATGTTAGGGTTATTGACTATGGACTAGTGCAGTGGGGTCAGAGTATTAGTTGTACAGAGTTGCCGTCAGTGCCCCAAAGGGTAAAGTGGTCATAGTAATAGTTGTACGAAGTTGTTGTCATGGACCCAATAGATTTGGTGATCAAAGCGGCGGATATCGTATGCTTTACGCGTTGAGTGAGAGACGTGAGGATGATTGATATGTTTGATATTTTCTATCACCATGACACGCACACTCCCATTTTTACACTATATGTTAGTGTTACCTTATATTATTATACATCTTGTGCTAACTCTTTGGTTGTAGGTCCAGGTCCAGGTACGATTATTTATACCTATTATTGCTCTATTTTGCTGCTATCGTTCATATCAGACTTTTGTCTAACCTAGAGTTTTATGTCTCTTCTTATTATTTTAGGTGCTCCTAAACGAGCAGAATAGAGACAGGTAAGGTGGTTACGCACGAGTAGCTATCCGGAGACGAGCAGGAGGCTTGCACATACTATTTACATATATTCTCCCTGTGTCGTTGCTGGTCACTGCTTTGGGCAATAGTAGTGTACCTTTTCTATTTTGCTTTAGAGACAGTATTTTGAAGTTGTAATAATGATGGTTTGGATGATAAGCTATATTTTGGATTTCGCTGCTATGATGGTTTAGTTTTCAGCGTATGCACTGTCTCACCTGTTTTATGTCAAGTTATGTTATTATTATATTATATTCCATGTGCTGTGAGATATTCTACAGGTTCTTTGGTGGTTCATCGTTTCGAAACCCTTTTCTTTTGGCGACCGTCTCGTGCTAGTCGGGCATTGGCACAGTGCATTTCGGGGAAATGTCGGCTGGTTCGAGGCGGCCATCACACTTAGTATCTGAGCCTGGGTTGCGTAGTTAACCAAGGGGAAGGCATCCGGGAGAGATAGTATATGTATATGAGAGCGTGTATTTGTGATATTTTGGTTTTCAAAAGCTATATATATAGTATTAGCATACCTAAGGAAGAAGTCGCACTGCACTGGCACCACTAAGGAGATGGTTAATCGTTTCCTCTTTACAGATGGGGCGATGAGCCGAAATACGAGGAGTACGGGTTCAGGGGGCAATGATAGGAATGTCCCTGATACGAGGACAATGTTTACTATCTTCGTGCGAGAGATGCTTAGGGATGTTCAAGGAGCAGTTAATAATGCTGCTAATGGTGATGGTGCGCTAGCGCAGGTGCCTAGGGCCGATTTCGCCAAGCTCAGCAAGGATTATGCTAATCTTGGTGGAAAGTCGTTCCATGGAACGGAATCGGCTATGGAGGTTCAAGATTAGCTTGATATTTTTGAGCGCATCTTTAAGGATTTGGGGATCGAGGATGCAATGAAGAGAAAGTTAGCATCGCGTCAGCTTCAAGGACGGGCAATGAATTGGTGGAATGCTATTAAAGCAGCTACTCCCGAGGATCAAGTTACTTGGAATCGGTTTAAGACCCGTTTCAGTGACAAGTTTATTCCAGCTGCTTAGAAATCTGAATTGTTTAGGAAATTTTTGGAGCTTAAGAAGAATGGTAGGGAAGTCTCGGAGTATATTGCTGAATTCGATACCTTATCAAAATATGGACTATCCCTTATCGACACTATTGAGAAGAAGAATGAGAAGTTCATAACTGGCATAGATGAGTACTTGGGGGAAAGACTTATCAACCATATTGATGAGACATTCGAATCTATTGTGGGAAAGGCATTGAGATCTGAGAGCCTTTACCCTAAGTCGAGGACCAAAATTGTTGTTACATCTGTAGAGGAGCCAAAGGCGCGGGCAAGAATAATTCCCAGAATAAGAGGAAACAGAATAAGACCAAGGATGGTCAGAAAAAGAAGATATCGAGTGCTTTAGCTGTGGCAAGAAGGGCCACTATGCCAGCAATTGTAGAGCAAAGTCGGGGGAAAAGAAGTGCTTCAATTGTGTCCAAGTGGGGCACTTTAATAATGAATGTCCACAACCCCCTAAGGAGAAGCAGATCGTGAAAGCATGTGTTATCAACGCTGTTCCTTCTTCATTGAATGTCCCAAGTGCAACGCAGAAGGGAAAGGGTGTCATTATTCAAGGTATTCTTTCTATTTATGATGTTTATGTTCGAGTGTTGTTTGATACCGGGGCTTCCCATTCTTTCATATCTATTGACTTGGTAGATAGGTTGGAATTGGAACCTGAGACTGTCGATATACCTTTAGTTATGATGAACCCAATCGGTGGTTCGACTAGCCTTTGCATGATTTGTCGTAATTTCGTCTTATCAAGTCATGGATGTATGTTTGTTTGTGATTGCTTTGTTTTGGGCTTTACTGGGTTGGGCATTATTTTGGGAGTCGATTGGCTCTAAAGATATGGGGTGGTGGTAGACTGTGAGAGGTCTTCGGTTACCATTAGAGCGGACAATGGACGGAGGGTGGTATTGGGTTGCCTACCTAGTGATGAGGTGATGTCTAGTTTTCTACATTCCCTCAACATCCCGCAGGATGAGTTACCAGATGTGCCTATTGCTGGCGTGTATCTGGACATCTTCGAGGAAGTGACCGGACTTCCACCACACCGAGAGATTGAGTTTCAGATTGATTTACTAAAAGATGCCAGACCTATAGTGATGCCACTTCGTCGTAGCAGCAAGAGCTCGAGATGCAAGTTGGCGATTTTTTGAAGAAGGGATTTATCTGGAGGAGTGTTTCCGAGTGGCGAGCACCAATTGTATTTGCTACCAATGCCGATGGTTCCCTTCGCTTATGCGTAGACTACCATGAGCTGGACAAGGTGACTAGGAAGAATAAGTATCCTCATCCACAGATATATGATTTGTCTGATCAACTGAATAGAGCAAGAGTGTTCTCCCAGTCAGATCTCGCGATATGTTTTCATCAGCTCCGAGTAGCAGCTGAGAGTATACCTAAAACGGCATTTCGGACGTTGTTTGGATTCTATGAGTGGTGGGTCATGCCATTCGGGTTGACCAATGCACCAGCATATTTTGTGGATCTTATAAATACTGTATTCAGGGATCAATTGAATAAGTTTGTTCTTGTGTTGTAGATGATATCTTAGTTTATTCGAGGACGGAGGAAGAAGACAAGGAATATTTGAGGACATGGATGGAGGTGTTGAGGAAACACCAATTGAAAGCAAAATTTTCTAAGTGTCATTTCTAGAGGAGGGAAGTGAGATTCTTGGGCCATGTTATTTCAGAGAATGGTATTGCCGTGGACCCTGCGAAGGTCGCTACGGTACAAGATTGGTCTACGCCCAAGAATGCAATGAACGTGAGAAGTTTCTTGTGGTTAGCTGGATACTATCATAAGTTTATCCAAAACTTCTCCAAGATAGGATCACCGTTAACTCAATTAACCAAGAAGAATCAAGCTTTCATTTGGGACGAAAAGATGTGAGAATGCATTTAAGAGCCTAAAGGGAATGTTAGTGTGCACACTAGTGTTAGTTATTCCTAAAGGGAACAAAGAGATGACGGTATACATGGATGCATGTGTTACCGGACTAGGTGTTGTACTAATGCAAGGAGGTAGGGTTGTAGCTTATGCTAGTCGGCAACTGAAACTGCATAAGAAAAGATATCCTACCCATGATTTGGAATTGGCAGCGATTATGTTTACGTTAAAGATGTGGAGACATTACCTCTTGGGAGAAAGATTCTAGTTGTTTACCGATCATAAGTCATTAAAGTATCTTTTCTCTCAAAAGGATTTAAATCTTCGTCAGCAGAGATGATTAGTGTTCTTAGCTTCATATGATTTCAATATCGCATACACACCCAGGAAGGGCAATGCAGTAGCTGTTGCATTAAGTAGGATACATGCTAGTTTAGGGGATATGTTTCTGGAATAGAAGCAACTAGAGTATATCGCGGGATATGATTTCAGATCTAAGTGCGAATTGGATCCAGTGATGTTAGCAAGTTTGACGATCAGACCGACTTTGATTGAGTAGATTGGTTCTAGTCAGAGGGATGATCCTAATCTGTTGGAAATCATCTCCAAGGTAGAAATGGGTATCGACGGCGAGAGAATGAACAAGTACAGTCTTGATCGAGAGGGATGGCTTCAAAAGAATGGGAGGTTAGTTGTACCCAACGTTAATGGATTAAGAGATGTAAGTGCTTGGAGAGTGTCATCACTCAAAACTGACTATACATCCCGGTGGTAACAATATGTATAGAGACATGAAGCAAACTACTACTGGGAAGGGATGAAGAGAGATGTTAGGAAGTTTATATCCAAGTACATGAATTGCTAGTTAGTTAAAGCCAAGCAAAAGAAGCCTAGTGGTTTTTTACAACCGCTAGAAATTCCCAAATGGAAATGGGAACAAGTCTCAATGGATTTCATCGATGGTTTACCAAGGACTAGATTGGGTAACAATAGTATTTGGGTGATTATGGATCGACTGACCAAAAGTGCAAGGTTTATACTGGTCAAGTCGAACAGAACAGCAGCTAAGTTAGCAGAACTATATATGAAGTGGGTAGTGAGATTTCATGGAGTACCTAGAGGTATTGTGAGTGAGCAAGATCCGTTATTTACTAGTGGGTTTTGGAAGAGCTTACAAAAGGCTTTAGGAACAGAATTGCATCTCAGTACCGCGTACCATCCTCAAACCGATGGTTAAATAGAGAGAGTGAATTGTGTATTGGAGGATCTCTTAAGGGCTTGTATATTGGACTTTAGAGGATCATGGGATGACCATTTACCTCTGGTTGAGTTCGCATATAATAATAGTTACCAGTCTAGTATTGGTATGGCTGCATTGGAAGCTTTGTACGGAGACTGTGTAACTCACCATCATGTTGGTTGGAAACCGGTGAGAAATTTGTGCTTGGGCTAGATGTAATAAGAGAAACTTCAGATAAAATCAAGGTTATCCAATAGCGAATGAAGGCTGCCCTAGATAGGCAAAAGAGTTATGCTGATAAAAGACGAAGAGAATTGAAATTCTCCGTTGGTGGCCTGGTATTCATCAAGATCTCTCCATTAAAGAGTGTGATTCAATTTGGTGGGAGAGGCAAATTGGCATGAAGATTTATTGGTCCATTTCCCATTCTTGAACAAATTGGGAATTTGGCATATAAAGTTGGATTGCCTGACAAGATGGCGCGAGTTCACGACATATTTCATGTTTCCCAGTTAAGGAAGTTTGTGCATGATTCTGATATGACTATTTCACCAGATCAATTGGATGATATTGAGATGGAATCTGAGGTAGTTAGGAGCCACAGAATGATTCGTATTGTCGGACGTGATACGAAGCAACTTCGAAGGAAGACGATGAAATTGGTCAAGGTCCAATGGGGCGATAATGAGAATGACTGTACTTGGGAAACAGAGGAGAGCATAAGAGAGTCATATCCAGAACTCTTCGCCTGGCAAGATTTTAAATCGCGATATAGTTATTTCCTTGTTAGTAAACCGCATGCTAGGATAGGCTTGTTGTGCTGTTATGTATGGTTGATTATTTGTAAATGGCTGATAGGAATGCGGGGCACAATTGTATGTTTTAGTTAAGGAATTTCGGGGGCGAAATTTCTTAAGGGAGGAGAGTGTAACAACCCGCATTCTACGCATCGGAGAATCGTAGAATATTTATTTCATTCACATATGAAGTCATATGGTTGTGTAACTTTAGGAAACGACTATTGGGGTCATTTCCCACATTCATGATTTTTGCCAAATTTTAAATGACCGTTTTGCCCCTGGCAAATCTTATTTCGCCTATAACTTTTGATTGGTAAGGAGTTTTGACCTGAAACTACTTCCATTGGATTCGAATAATGGTTTACCAAGTAGCGTGGTCACATTGATCAAACGGACTTACCGTTTGGGAGATATGGCTGAAGCAAGGTTTGTAAATGGAAAAATAACTTAACCGGGCTTAATTAGGTGATTAGTGGTTAGATCGATAACACATTTCGGGATTAGGGTTATGGGAGGGCTGAAAAGAGTTAGAAGATGATTCATTTTCATTTTTCCAACCGCCACTTACCTTCCTCTAACCCTAGTAATGGCCTCCACCTTCTAAATTCATCCATAATCACAAATTAAGCAAATCTACATCAAATCAAGGCGAATTAGCATCAAAATCAAGATAGAGCTGCTAGAACACATAGGAATTCGACCCAAATAAGTGGAGTTTTCAGATCTATAATTTACTTGTGGCTAAGGTGAGTGATTTGCACTTTTATTCACTAATTACGGCTAATTAGGGGTGATCAGTGATAATTAGCGAAATTATGCCTCATAAAAATCTGGAAAAATATGTGAAAATTCTAAAATATTATATTATGTCACTGGTAAAAATTTGGGTTAATTTGGATTAAGTTTGCCAATCCTATTGTTAGATATGGTTAAGGGGACTAAGGGGAAAATCATGGATTTGGGTGTGTTTGATCCTAACTAACACATGTGATTATTGTTTTAATGTTTTCATTGATTATACATGTTGTTACTACTGTTCGAGATGCTTTATGATTGTTTAATAAAGTAAGAACAGTTGAAAACGCCGTCGTATAGTGTAAATAGCTTGGTGGAAGAACTGCAGGATTTCGGTTCGTGAAGGTGAACCCAGGGTGGTCACGAACCAGGTCACCAGCCGCAAGCCACGAGCCGATGCCCGTGGGAGAACCGCGAGCCAACGCCCGGGCGAGCAACGAACCATGATCTGATGCCATCGGCGAGCCATGATCCATGATCCGATGCCAGGGCTCGAGCCACGAGCCGATGCCAGGTACGAGCCACGAGCCGATGCCAGGGACGAGCCACGAGCCGATGCCGGGAGGCGAGCCATGAGCCGATGCCAGGAGGCGAGCCACGAGCCGATGACAAGGGGCCACGAGCCGACCTTCAAGCCTGGACAGCGAATGAACCGACGACGACCGTGAACTCTCTTGAAGATCAACTTCGATTCGACCAAAACCCGAGATGCAAAGGAAGTCCAAATGAGGAGTTATTACCCAGGATCCAGATGGGAACCAACGAATTAACTTCATGAGTTGGACTTTGCTGCGGGACGTGTGCAAAAGGGTTATCTATACCCATAACTTTGGTTCACCATTGAAGAGAGGGGCATGTAGACGAACCAGAGCCAGGGAAGTGTTGACTGGTTGGCCCATTAGGGTTATTGACTATGGACTAGTGCAGTACGGTCAGAGTAATAGTTGTACGGAGTTTCCGTCATAGCCCCAAAAGGCAAAGTGGTCATGGTAATAGTTGTACGGGGTTGCCGCCATGGCTCCAATAGATTTGGTGATCAAAGCAGTGGATATCATATGCTTTACGCACTGAGTGATAGACGTGAGGATGATTGCTATGTTTGATGTTTGCTATCACCATGACATGCACACTCCCATTTTTACACTCTATGTTAGTGTTACCTTAGAGTACCGTACATCTTGTTGTGCTAACTCTTTGGTTGCAAGTCCAGGTCCAGGTATGATTATTTATACCTGTTATTGCTCTATTTTGCTGTTATCGCTCATACCAAACTTTTGTCTGACCTAGAGTTTTATGTCTCTTGTTATTACTCTGGGTGCTCCTAAATGAGCAGACTAGAGACAGGTTAGTTGGTTATGCACGAGCAGCTGTCCGGAGACTAGCAGGAGGCTTCCACCGACTATTTACATATATTCTCCCTGTGTTGTTGTTGGTCTCTGCATTGGGCATTAGTAGTGTACCTTTTCTATTTTTCTTTAGAGACAGTATTTTGAAGTTGTAATAATGATGATTTGGATCATAAGCTGTATTTTGGATTATGCTGCTATGATGGTTTAGTTTTCAGCTTATGCATTGTCTCACCTGTTTTATGTCAAGTTATGTTATTACTATATTTTATTCCATGCGTTGTGAGATATACTACAGGTTCTTTGGTGGTTCATCGTTTCAAAACCCTTTCTTTTGGCGACCGTCTCGTGCTAGTGGGCAATGGCACAGCGCATTTCGGGGAAATGTCGGCTGGTTTGGTGTGGGCCGTCACATTAACTTTTCAGTAGACGCGTAGTGAATTATTATCACTTAGTGCTTGTACTAAGGAACTGACTCGACAGTGGAGGGAAGGAACTATCCAAAAATAGGGTCGAACGTAATGGACATAAGAGAATCTGCTCTTTCTTTCACGAAACAAAAACCTAAACCCTTGAATTCACCGCTCCAACTGGCTCAAGGCTATTACTTTATCAATCTCTTTTGCTTTCGGGATCGATATTCTCAACAAAGAGAGACAGACCTAGATAATTCTTATGCTCATCCTCAGTATAGGATAAGCATGATTCAGTCTCTCAAGAGTCGGATTGTAATACCCCAAAATATAATACACAATAACCACGATAAATATTTAGAATTAACTAAAACCGACATTACCGTTGTGTTTGTCTTGGAATTCTGGTTCAGATATACCCTAAGTTTGCGTAAAACGGACAACGTATGAAGAAGTTGTAGGCCAAAGTAGTTTGTATACATATATGAAGCTTATGTATAAACAAATTAAACCTGAATAAGTCAAAACAATTCAAATGAACGAGTGGGAAAAAGAAGCGGCAGGGGGACCCGTTATGAGTAGACCCCCACTGGCCTGGGTTGACCCATGGGTCGACCAGATAAGGGTCGGGTCGACCTTAAGGTCAACCCAGTGGCAGGTGGGTCGACCCATCATAGATCTGGCCGAATTCTAAGCTCTGTATTTAGATGATTTTGTGTCTCTATTCATGCTGACTCAGCATGACATATATGGTTCAGTTTTAAAACCTAGACCTAAGGTTGATATTGATTCTGTAACTCTATAAATAGACAGTCTCCTCCATAGCCAATTCACGCAAATTCTTTACCTCTTACTCTACCTCTAAATTATTCTGAAAAATTTATGCATATAATGGGGGAAAGCCGCTAGAGACTAGATTAAACAGAAGCAACATCAATCAAGACTTGCATATAACTTGGATCTGATTTGGACTAGAATTGTTGTGGCCTTGTGTTATATACATGTTTATCTTCACCAATACTCGTTGTGAGTTATAGTTATTTGCAGATTTGGTTTCTTAGGCCTTGAATATGACCGTTAAATGAACCGGCTAGGATTTACACTAGAATAAATATACTTGATTCACTGTTATCCTCTATGCCATTGTAATCTATTATATGTTTGTATTATTGACAGTTAAACAAACTATACATATGAATGTGATGTTGCAACTTATATACACGCCTGTGATGTTAATAAAACAAGTCATACATGCCTACGATGTTTAAACAATTTATATACATGCTTGCGATATTTAAACAAGTTATATACATACCTACGATGTTTAAACAAGTTATATACGTGCCTGTAATGTTAACTAGACAAGTTATACACATTCCTATGATGTTGGATAAATAACAAGTAAAATGTATCTATCTTCCTTTTCCCATTTTCTATGTTTATTTCCAGTCTTATATGCCTATTCTACTCCTTCTCCCTCTGTTTCCTTTTAATTTTACGCCAAGCCTAGGCCTTTGGAAGCCTAGGCTATACACAAATAGGGTACACGTATAATTAGAGCAATAACGAATGACATAAAAGGGAAGATAGGCATATTGATTAATTGGGAATGATTGAATATACGCATGTTAGGCTTGCAGTAATGGGTATATGCTATAACTTGGTAAACCTGTGTATGTTCTAAATTGGGGAAACAGGATGAGTATACATGTGTAGACTTGTTATAGATGAACCTATAACTTGGGAATGTAGTTAATGAATAGTATGCATAAGAAATAGACATGTTAACTTTGACTTAAACGGACATTAAGTAAAGGACAAGTTAAAAATAGGGTTGTATACGCCTGACATTACAACCATGCTTATTAATAAAACTTGAACCCGTTTAGTTGAATATAAGTATTAATAAGTAAAGAGGTCTCCCATTTGCTGTGACATCGGGTTTTGGGGACTCTTAAATCCTAGATTTGGGGACACAAGCTTAGGGGGTTTTGGCTTATGTCAATCTGTAGTTTGGAACCCATATCAGTTAGTATCCATGTTTGGTACCTTATTAGAAGGGGCCTCACACTAGGTATGGGAAAGGGCACGCTTTACTGAACTTGATAGTAAGAGGTTCACATGGTGGTGGTTACGGGCGAGTTTTGATGGAGTCTTGAGCATGCATGAGTCCTACTAGGGAAAATAAGACGCTATAACACCTACGGATATTGCTATGTTCTATAATTCGTTGAGATAGGGAGTGATACACCTTACTGCCGAGGCTGGCACAGGATATTCTAGTAATAGGGAGCCAATTGCTTCGGTAGTAATTAGGGTACACCTAATCTTGTTGTTATGTAATTAGGTTAACACCTGATCCTACTATGTAATTAGAGTATGCTTGATCCTGTTGTTATTCCTACTGTTGTACCTGATGTTAATCATGTTAATACATAATCTTGTTAAACTTGTTATACTAGTATTGGTGCAGACTAGGATTTGAATATGAAACATGTATGTTCAGACATTTACCGTTTTAGATATAAATCAAAGTGAAGCCTTAACTGATCATAAGTTTATTTCTGCTATCCTATCCATCTTGCTATTCTGCTTGGATTATCCATTGTAAAATTATACCTTTCTTACTTAGTTTTATTTACATGTCTTGTCATTCTAATTCATGCATATTTGTAAATCACTGGAACTCGCCAGACTTTATGTCTGACCTTTTTCTTTCGCCACTTTCTTCCTTTTCCTCCCTCAGGTTCTCAGGATGGAGGTATTCAGCAGTAACTAGGATATCGCTTCAGCTTGGATTTGACTTGGACTCTTTAAATGTATCGCTTTGATTCGCTTTCCACTTTGGTTTGGCTTATTCTATGGGATATGTCTTTATGTACTTTGGTATTTTATTTTCTGAGTTGGCTTGAAAGACACATTTGAGACAGTTTGTTGGTTTTGCATTTTTCTGAGACTATGTTTTTTTCTATTATAATAAAGTTTAAAAAATTTCCGATGCTTATTTTATATGTCTTGTATATTCTTTGTAATGATTGTCTGTTGCGCTTCATGGAACTTTACGCATTCTCTTATGAGTGACGTTAACAGATGTAGGGTGTCACATTTGGTATCAGAGCTGAAGGTTATAAGATCGAAGAAAGAATTTTAAAAAATTGTTTTAAAAGAAAAGTATTTTCAAGGAAAAATCTGTTTTTGAAAAACATATCCCCTTAAGCTATTGTCAATAATCACTCGACCTCTTGTTGAATCCTTTTTCCTTTCTTTTCAGCATGTCTGGGGAACCCAATCTTCCCAAGGGCGTTCAGATACTGGCTTGGTTGCTTAGTTATCTTGAGGCTATGACACCTACCAGAGGCCAAGGAGATGCCCCTCCTCTCGCTGCGGCCGCTGTTCCTCCGCCTCTGCAAGTAGATAATTTTTCTAAGATATGCAAGGACTTCTGTGCTATAGGAGGAAAACTGATTCATGGAACTGAAAGATTTGTGGAAGCACGGAATTGGATACAAGAGACATAGAACTTGTTTGGACTTTTAGGTCGATGACAGAAGGAAAATTCAACTAGCTGCATGGCAACTTAAAGAAGAGGCTTCCTACTGGTGGGTAGTAATGCAAGCTCGACAACCAATGGTGACATGGGATGATTTAAGGAAAAGGTTTGAGATGAAATTCTTATCTCATGCTGAGGAGGGACTACAAATGGAAAGATTCTTAGCTCTAAAATAGGAAGACATGCCAGTGAAGGAATATGTGAATAAGTTTAATCAACTAGCGAGGTTTGTATGGGAGTTGGTGAATATACCCTACAAGAAGGCGCTTAGGTTTGCAAGAGGATTGAGTCAGTCTCTCCAAGGATTTACTTTGTCTCACATACCAATGGGGGCAACTTTTGAAAGGTTAGTTGATATGCCGCTCATGCATGAAGATGGTAAGGAAGAAAAGAAAGAAAATAAGACTGAGGAAACTCAAGCTAAGGTGAAAAGCAAAAATCGTGGCCTAAGAAAGGAAAGCAACAAAAAAGAGGTGGAAAACCCGATAAAGCCCAAATCAAAAAGGAGGTAAAGTGCCATGGATGTCGTGATATGGGTCATTTTGTAAAATACTACAGAAAGACCAAAGAACCTTGCTTTAATTGTGGACAGATGGGATACTTCACCAAGAAATACCCTAACAAGCAAGGGCAAGGGGCATGAACTTCCAGACAAGTGCATGCTTTTGAAGCAAGTAGACCTAATCGAGGTAGGAAAGTAATAGTTGAAGGTTTGATTTCAATTTTTGACTATCCTATTCGCCTGTTTAATTCTGGTGCTTCACACTCATTTATATCCAGTTCTTTAGTAGATAGTCTGCACCTAAATACCAGTATAGTCTCTGAACCTGTAATAGTCTCAAACCCTATAGGAGGATCGGCTCATTTATCTATAATGTGTAGGGGTTTGAGAATTTCTATCTTGGGCATCGAATTTGAATGCGATGCATATGTACCAGGCTTTGGGTTATGGTTTGATTCTAGGTATGGATTGGCTAGCCATGTACGGTGCCATCCTTGATTGTGAAAAGAGAGTGGTTAGACTTCTTTTCTATCATAATAGGACTCTCGAAATTTCCTACGACCCGCGGGGGTCGGTGATGCTCATCTTTCTAGAATCACTTGATACATCTGTTGAGGACTTGCGATTTGTGCCATAGTTAGAGACTTTCCGGATGTGTTCGAGGAGCTTAAGGGACTACCTCCAAAGCGTGAGATAGACTTCCAGATTTACTTGGTAGAGAATGCAAAGCCAGTTGCTCTACCAGTGCACTACATGTCTCTAAGGAAAGGAGGGACCTCAGTAAGCAAGTAGAGGAGATATTCGAGAAAGGTTTTATTAGGTGAAGCATTTCAAATAGACAGACAACTCACTTCATCCATGTGTGGATTATAGGAGCTGAATAAGCTCACTAAGAAGAATAGGTACCTTCCACCGAGAATCGATGACCTATTTGATCAGCTGATTAGCGCATCAGTTTTCTCGCAGATGGATCTGGCCATAAGGCTTCATCAGTAAAGGCTGAACAAAAGAAAACTGGCGGATTGCTTCATCCCTTGGACATCCCGCAATATTAATGGAAGTAGGGGAGCGTCTCTATTGATTTCATCGATGGATTGCCACAACAAGGAAGGGAAATGCGATCATTTGGGTAATAGCAGATAGATTTACAAATAGCTCTCATTTTATTCTAGTAAAGAGCAAGAGGATATCTTCTTGGCTAACATCAGTTTATCTTCGAGAGATGGTTTGGTTGCATGGGGTACCTTCCAGTATAGTAAGCGATCGCGACCCCATCTTTACTAGCGAGTTTTGGAAAAGCTTGCAAGAGGCATTAGGTACACAGATACGTTTGAGCACTATGTATCATCCTCAGAAAGATGCATAATCTGACAAGGTGAATAGAGTTCATGAGGATCTTCTAAGACTGTGTATCCTAGACTTTGGAGGGACTTGAGAAGAGCACCTTCCTTTGGTGGAGTTTGCCTACAACAACAGTTACTAATCCAATATAGGCAAGTCACCCTTCGAAGCACTATATGGACGACCTTGTAGATCGCCAACTTGTTGGTGGAGTCTACCGACAAACTTCTGCTCGGGCCAGACATGATTCGAGATACTTCAGAAAAGATCGATCTCATCCGGCGAAGGATGTAAGCTGCTCAAGAATGACAGAAATATTATGCTGATAAGAGGAGGACTGAGTTGGAATTTGAAGTAGGAGATATGGTTTTCATTAAAGTGTCACGCTAAGGAACGTAGTTCGCTTTAGCTCGGTTGGGAAGTTGGCACCAATATCTGTAGGACCCTTCCCTATAGTAGAGGATATGACAAATGGCTTATAGGATTAAGCTACTAGACAAACTGGCGGGCGTACATAACATATTTCATATTTCCCATCTGAGGAAATGTCCCCATGATTCGGCAGAGATAGTAGAGCCGAGCACTCTTGAGGGCATAGAAGTTGAGAAGGATGCATCAGTGAGACGAGTTCCTACTCATATCCTTGGATTAGAAATTAAGAAGCTTCGCGATAAGGAGATCAAATTGGTTAAAGTGCAATAGGGAGAAGACAGCGAAGATGCTACGTGGGAACCCAAAGATAGGACTCGCGCTTATTACCCTTGACTTCTTTTCCAAGCTTTTACTTTGCATTTGCTTCTACCGTTCAAGTTAAATTTTCCTACCGTTTGAACCTTTCGATCCTTAAATAGTTGGAAACATGTGTTTGAAGCATGCTATGTTTGATGGTTGCAAGTGGATGCAGGTGGTTGTTAGTGGTTGCATTTTGGATTCATGACAACAACATATATTGCATTAAGGAGGCCAACTAAATCAGTCGACCACCTGATTTTCGCATTAGGGTAAGGATATATACACACAACACTTTGCATAAGCTCATACAAGCATCATAAATATCTGAGCGATAATGGATGCCTCTAAATGAGGGATGAGTAAATGGTTGTAGGTAGATGTCTGGATAGTAACATTCTCATAGACTTGGAGATTTCAGGGACGAAATTATTTAAGTAGGGGAGAATATAACACCACAAAAATATAATACACTATAACCATGATAAATATTCATAATTAACTGAAACCGGCATTACCATTGCGTTCGTCTTGGAATTCTGGTTCAGATAGGCCCCAAGTTTGTGTAAAACGGACAACGTATGAAGAAGTTATTGGATCTAGAAGTTTGCATACATATATGAAGCTTATGTATAAACAAATTAATCCAGAATAAAGCAATTCAAATGAACGAGAGGGGAAAAGAAGCGGCAGGAAGACCTATTATGGGTCGACCCCCACAGGCCTGGGTCGACCCATAATAGATCTGGCCGAATTCCGAGCTCTATACCTAGACGATTTTGTGCCTCTGCTCATGCTGACTCACCATGACATGTACTGTTCAGATTTAAAACCTAGATCTAAGGATTGATGTTGATTTTGTAACCCTATAAGTAGGCAGCCTCCTCCATAGCTAATTCACACAAATTCTTCACCTCTTACTCTAGCTCTAAACTATTCTGCAAAATATATGCATATAATGGGGGAATGCTGCTAGAGACTGGATTAAACAAAAGCAACATCAATCAAGACTTGCATACAACTTGGATCTGATTTGGACTAGAATTGTTGTGGCCTTATGTTATATACATGTTTATCTTCACCAAGACTCACTGTGAGTTATAGTAAAATAAATATACTTGATTCACTGTTATCACTTATGCCATTGTAATCTATTATATGTCTATATTATTGTTATTTAAATAAACTATACATATGCTTGTGGTGTTGCAAGTTATATACATGCATGTGATGTTAATAAAACAAGTCATACATGCCTGCGATGTTTAAGAAAGTTATATACATGCATGTGATGTTTAAACAAGTTATATACATGCTTGTGATGTTTATATAAGTTATATACATGCATGTGCTGTTTGAACAAGTTATATACAAGCCTGTAATGTTAATTAGACAAGTTATACACATGCCTGTGATGTTGGATAATTAACAAGTAAAATGTATCTATCTTCCTTTTCCCATTTTCTATGCTTATTTCTAGTCTTATAAGCCTATTCTACTCCTTCTCCCTCTGTTTGATTTTTATTTTACGCAAAGCCTAGGCCTTTGGAAGCCTAGACTATACCTAAATAAGGTATACGTATAATTGGGGCACTAATGAATGACCTAAAAGGGAAGTTAGGCATATTGATTAATTGGGAATGATTGAATGTGCATATGTTAGGCTTGCAGTAATGAGTATACGCTATAACATGGTAAACCTGTGTATGTTATAAACTGGGGAAAAGGATAAGTATATATGTGTAGACTTGTTATAGACACTTGCTGTAAATGAACCTTATGCATGAACCTATAACTTAGGAATGTAGTTAATGAATAGTATGCATAAGAAATAGGCATGTTAACTTTGACTTAAACAGACATTAAGTAAAGGACATGTTAAGAATAGGGTTGTATACACCTGACATTACAACCATGCTTATTAATAAAACTTGAACCTGTTTAGTTGAATATAAGTATTAATAAGCAAAAAGGTCCCCCGTCTGCTATGGTATCGGGTTTTGGGGACTCTTAAATCCTAGATTGGGGGACACTTACTTAGTAGGTTTTGGCTTGTGTCAATCTGTTGTTTGGAACCCATATCAGTCAGTATCTCTATTTGGTATCTTATTAGAAGGGGCCTCGCACTAGGTAGGGGCTACGGCACGCTTTACTGAAGTTGATAGTAAGAGGTTCACATGGGCATAGTTATGGGCGTGTTCCGGCAGAGTCATGAGTGTACATGAGTCTGATTAGGGAAAATAAGACGCTATAACACCTACGAATATTGATGTGTTTTGTAAGTCGTTGGGTTCCAGAGTGATACACCCTATTGCTGGGACTGACACAGGATATTCGGGTAATAGGGAGCCGATCGCTTGGGCAGTAACTAGGGTACACCTAATCCTTCTGTTATGTAATTAGGTTAACACCTAATCCTGTTATGTAATTAGGGTACGTCTAATCCTTTTGTTATTCCTGCTGTTATACCGGCTATTAATCCTGTAAATACATAATCCTGCTAAACTTGTTATACTAATATTGGTACAGACTAGGATTTGAAACATGATACGTGTATTTTAGACATATATTTCAGACATTTACCCGTTTTAGATATAGAAAAAATGAAGCCTTAACCTATCATAAGTTTATTTCTGTTTTCCCGTCCATCTTACTATTCTCCTTTGATTAACTGTTGTAAAACTAAACCTTTCTTACTTAGTTTTATTTACCTGTCTACTCATTCTAATTCATGCATATTTGTAAATCACTGGAACTCGCCAGACTTTATGTCTGGCCTTTTTCTTTCGCCTCTTTCTTCCTCCCCCTGCCCCTTCCCCCCAAGGTTCTCAGGGTGGCAGTACTCAGCAGTAACTAGAATATCGTTTCAGCTTGGATTTGACTTAGACTCTTTAAATGTATCGCTTTGATTTTCTTTCCACTTTGGTTTGGCTTATGCTATGGGATATTACTTTATGTACTTTGGTATTTAATTTTCTGAGTTGGCTTGAAAGAAAAATTTGAGACAATTTGCTGGTTGTAACTGGTTTTGACATATTTGTGAGACTATGTTTTTTTCTATTATAATAAAGTTTAAAAAGTTTCCGCTGCTTATTTTATCTATCTTGTATATTCTCTGTAATGATTGCTTGTTGCGCTTCACGAAACTTAACACATTCTCTTATGACTGACGTTAACGTATATGTGGTGTCACATGGACCCGAGACCACTAAAAAGTTACATGATCACGGGGTGACCCTACGGAACCAAATACATCCGAGCTATATGGGGGACAAGAGGTCAAACCCAATGGCTTCGCCAGTAGCATAATCGTTGTTTAGGAACTCAAGCAGCACAGTGCATCACTTGAAGCAAAGGCTGGAGAGAAGCTGGTTGAACTGAACTATCAGGGATGTTCTTAGGATCAATGGAATGGAAGTTAAATGCTACTAGCAATTACACTTATTGATACGATAAGAGTGGTTGTAGGCGAATCGGTTCCTTGGATATATTTTTTGTCATCCAAGGACCACTTTTTATTATCGTAAGATGTCATCACATCATGATTCCATATCAACTCCCATGGTTTAGCAACCATGGTTGCTTGTACCATTATAGCGTAGTATTCTTTCAAAACGAAGGTTCCTGGCTTAACAAAACTAAAAGTTGGCCACCATACTTCGAAAAAGCAGTCTGTCGTGTAGTCATTTTGGAAAAGTGCTTCCAGATAGAGTGTCCAACAATGATTACGTAAGTCATTATCGTACAGGAAAGCTTCAAATAAAGCTTCTCTATACTCAATGTATTGACAGATTATATTTGGAAAGTTCACCGACTACTCGGCTGATACATTTGTCAAGAAAGATAACAAATTAATGATGTGTCTTATCATATCCTTAAGCTAATTTAGTCATTATCGTTCTTTGACTCTTAGGTTAACGTTAGAACGAAGTATCACTATTGGATGATTTCTCATATCATGGCTTCTTCTAGTTGTCAATCAGGACGCTAAGATCTAGTTTCTCTGGGTGTAGACATTACTCAGGATATTGAGTGTACTTTTAGTCATCAAGGTTCTGGCTGAGATTCCTTGGGCTAGGCATGTATTCACAACTTGGATCGACTGGCTACCCACATCCCCAAACAACAAACACTGTGATGATGTAACCTTGTGTGACTTCTTTCTAGGGCATTACAATTTCCTTAGGGTTGGCGTTCTCCTTTACGGGTCTGGATTTGTATATCCTGAGTCGCCGAAGTGGATCACTGAGCGAAACTGGGTCCAAGCTTCAAGGGGAAAGAAGTTGCGCTTCGAAGAGGTATCTGGAGGTGGCCAAAACTGGAATAGGAGATAGTAGCACATGAGCTAGTGTGTTTGCATGTCTGTTCAACAACATGAGACATTTCAAATTGTGAAATTGTAATATATACCCATGAGCCGTGTCGACTTGGAATGATATGGAATCAAATGTGGTTAACGTAAAAAGTATTCACCTTTTATTTGTCTTACAATGAGCTGAGAGCCTCCGAAGACATTGATATCATGGACATTCATTTTCGATGCGAGTTCAAGACCCGTAGTTAGAGCTTCGTATTCCGCGTGTTAGTGCTCAAGAATGTCAATTTTAACGATAATGGTAGAAGCAGGATTAAGAAAACCAAACTTCGAAAATAATGTAAAAATTCACTTTATTTACAAGCAAAAAGACTTCCTCCTCAGAAAGACGATCCGAAATTTCCACAGGATCATTAAAATAGGATTTTCTGTAAGCCAGCCGGCAATAGCCTTCCCCTTGACGGGAGGGCATAAGCAATTTCCAATTATGAAAGGTAACCCCTACATCGATAAGGCTGCTCGGCCGGATGTTCACGACAATAATTGCATATCGAACTTCGTCTTTAGGATAACGGGTGAGCTAACATATTTCGACGAAGTTTATTGGCTACAAATACCGATGCCAAGTAGGCTTTTTTGGGCTTTTGAATAACATTGTTCGGTAGGCACCAACACCAACATAGAGATCGTACAAGGGTCGTTCATGACCTCCCTCGTCCCCTTGTTCAAGAAAAACGCCTAACAAAACATTAATTGAAGTAAAATATAATGGGGCGAAGACTCAAGGCACCTCTATATAGCTAGTTCCAGAAGGAGAAAGTCCCACATTGGTGTGAATCAGTGAGTCTTGTGTTAAAAATTACCAATGTACATACTAGGTTAGTTTAATCTTTTCACATTGGTTATGCATGATCGAGTCACCAATTTGCTCGCTATCTCATGGCCCCACCCGATTTAGATAGTTTTCCCTTTTTTCCCAATCTTTATGGGATAGGTGGGAAGTGAAAAGCGCAAGCGCCTATTACCATTTCTTTCTTCATCCGTTCCTGCCCGCCCCTCTAAAATAAATGGCTTGACTCGCTTCTGAGAGAAGCACCAAATGAACATCCTGACTTTATCACATACTAGATCAGACTTCTATCTATGGATAGGTGTAGTCGCGGCGATGGATCGAACTTTGAGCCTCCTATCTAATTGAGTGAGAAGGAGTGGGAAGAAAATGATTCCTCATATGTGTAACGGCAAGTAGATTGTCTCATCTCTTTCCCAAAAGTGGTAGATCGGACTTTGATCATGTCATGAGAGCAGATTTAGTTGGTTCCATCGGTCAATTTGTAAACCTAGCAGCTATCACTTACTGGCCAATTAAAGTGGGGTTAGTTTAACTCTACCTCAGAGCTTTCAAGTAATTAAAAAGTCTCATGCACTTGCTTATAGAAAGAACTCTTGCTTCAAAGAATCACCCTAAAGAATTACAACATTGGCTTGTTGCACATCAAAGGCTCTAGCCCACAGAAAACCAAAAGAAAAATCTAATGATAGACAGCTTGCATCAGTGCTCAGGCTTGTTTCCCGAGGTTCCTCTCTTCCGACAGCTGTCATTTACGCTCATTCGTGTAGCTCTACTTCGTACGACTAAACAAGTGAGGTGACCAAACGGGGGAGAGAGAGGAGAGTTGCCGAAGGGAGAAAGAAAATGGATGCATGTGCTAGCATACCTATTAGCCCTATCGCTTTAAGGGTTTTTGCGCTAGTGCTACAAAATTTGAATCGCTTACCGCTTAAGCTATGGAAGTCATGAACGTACTTCCCTTAACTTCCCATCTTTTTTCTATCCAAATCAAAGGATTCTACTATAGAGAAAAGTGAAGGTAGACGCAGGTGCGTAGGAGAAAGAAAACGATTGTTCATGCCAATGGCTTTAGCACTAGTAGTACACTCATTTGTTGCTTGACAGCTTGATTTCGAGAAGGAGAGAGGACGGAAGCAGCAGATTTGTAGCTAGATGAACCAAGACGGCGAAAAAGTCATTTGAGTGAGTCCTTGCTGTTGCCAAGAAGCTAGTCGCGTAAGAAAGAGATTCATTCACTCGCTCATGAGCTGATTGAGGTACCAGATGGGGAATCCAGGTATAGGTGTAGGTAAAAGTCAGATATGAACGAATGGGCTTCAAAGTATTAAAGGAGAAGATAACGTTCCTTTATTTGGTGAAAATTGGATAAGCTAGTTACGGCTAGTGCAACCCGGGTCTGTCAAGCTATGTCCATGCCAGAAATCCTAGCTTAAGCAAATGGAATTAAGGTGCTTGTGTAGGCATTATATAAAGCATGGAAAGTGACAACCAACCACGTATTTAGATAAGAAAGAAGCAAGTCTTTTTGTCGACTCTTCTATTCGTGAATGCTACCGGCTTTAATGAACACCTGGTCTCATTTCTATTTTTAGTAGTGCATCCAGTGGACTCGCTCTCTCGATAAGGAGAGTCAGTCCTCTTTCCAGACCTATACTCATTCGTTGTAACATTTCCCTTTCTCTGATTGTTGCGTTCTCCTGGACGTAAGCTCGGGCCAATTCAAGATTCGCTTTCAGCACTTGGGTGTTGTTTATTCTGCCTTATTATTTCATTATCTGGCTCAATTGTTGTTGATGCTTGGGCACTTGGTTGAATTGGTAGCTCAACGACACTTTTCTTTGCGTGGGCCCCGTCTCCCATTGGTGCATTGGAGAAGGTTCTTTCTGTATCTTCGGCTTCCTTTTCTTCGGCAGCTTCTTATTCATCTTCTTCTTGAAAAACTCGTTGCTTCGCTGCCTCGTATGTGTTGGTAGTTACCTTTCTCTTCTTGTAGCTAGGTTCTTAGACTGAGTCCCCGTAGCGTCAAAGAAAGCTTCCCCGGGACCTATACCAACCTATGAGATGAAGCACTTCCTCACCCGAGCTAGCTATCGCTTCGTGCATGAACTGACTAGCCGTGCTCACGGCATACGCAATGCCTGGCCTTAGTTTCATATCGACGTCCAATGGCGTGTGCATCCAGTAATTCAAAATTTTGCAAGCATGTCGTTGACGTACTTACACAAGCACAAGCGAAAAGCATCCCCCGGAAGACCAAGGTGCTTGTAAAGTATTAGATACACCGGCTTAAAGAGGCCATCACTCAAGGGGATCTAAGAACGTTCATTCTAGTGAAGAAAGATGGAAGTGCCCTTACACTTATGGAGAAAGGAAGATTATAATTCATTATACTTCCTCTTGTTTTTGTGCGATATCGTTGAGATCTACTAAGTTAACCTTGGTTTGCCAATCGTTCAGAGTGCTACCTGAGTGAGTGAGAGCATAGAACAAAAAGAGACATCCCTAATAGGAAATTGCTAAGAGCATATAGATCGACTCGAAAGAGACTTCCAATCTCTCAATCATGATGGGGTATAGCACATTTATGAGATGCTAGTGAAACAAAAGAAGTTGGCTAAAGAAAGGAAAAGGTAAGTGTCTAATTCTTGCTTGTTGAATAGGAATACTTTCTCGTGCTTCAAGCCTTGCAGTCCTCTCCGATCGAACTAAGAAGGAAGGAATTCTCTCTTGACACAACCTTAATTGGATCAATTCCTCAGAGAGAAAGCATAACTTATGCCCTAGCGAAATGAAAGTTTTCTACGAAAGCAGCCCCGAGCGGCTAAGAAGAGGAGTTCTCTTGCTTAGTGTTTGTTGTCCCCTATATTGTTCCGTTCTCATACACTGGCTCTAAAGTTTCGCTCTATGATGCTTCCAGTACTGGGAAACTAGATCAACTTAACATTACCTTTCACTTGTTACTGTTAAGCATCGCTCTAGCGAAAGAAAGAGAGGGATTTTTGGCAAGATTCCATATAATTGGAAATTCATGAAAATGAGTGCAAATTTAACATGGAAAAAGCTCCAAATTTGATGTGTTCCATAAATTTTGGCAAAATTTCATTGCAAAAGTTATGATTTTAGAGATTTCTCTATATATTATTGATAAGTAAAAAAATATCTTATTTCTTAATTATAGGATGCCCAGGGTTATTCCTCGTACTAAATCGTACTAGTCTAGGGGTATTATATTGCTTGTCTCTAATAAGAGCCCAAGACATTCACTGTGGGAGACCTGTTTTAAGTACATTCGGGCTCTGGATGGGGAAGCAGTATCCAATTCATATTGGGTTCGGGCCAATTATTATACTGGACCCATTTGAATAGATAAGTTCAATCTATGAAATAACGTCGAAGTTTGCTAGGGAAATTAGAACAAGAGTCAATCTATTGAGATCAAATATAAGATGTTTCTTACCATTCCTCGTGAGCCACTTATTTCTCTGAAACAAGATATCAAAGTGATTTTCTTCCTTTTTCCCAATAAGTCGACGGGCTTACACCATTGGGATACTTCAAATAAACTAGAGTACATATAGGATGCACTAGTGCTAAAACCTTTTCGCAATAAATCTTCTAAACTGTTGGGATCCTTGCTTTGGATGTTGTTCCCTCCGTGTGAAAGTAGTTAGTTCTATAGTTTTAGAATTCTGCTGATCCAAGTTTTCCATATCTATCATTGCATATTATAATATAGAAAGTGAAAAAGAAAAGGCATAACCAGAAGAATTGTGTAAAATAAGTAAATTTATCTAGTTAAAGCATTCTTCATTGATAAAAAATGATTCCCTCAAAAAAGACCGAACTACATCCTGTACGAGTAGTGAATGAAGAACTATATTGAGACTTAGTTGTTGACCAAAGAAAAACATAGGAAAGGAAAAAAAACGATTTGTCAATCTCACAAAGCATTCTTTTTGATCTTCTACTCAAAACTCATTTTCATGATTGTAATGTAGGGGATAAACAAGAGGACGTCTGTGAACTAAGGTAGCCTTGTGTCTCTACCCTAAGGTAACAACTTTCTTTTCTTATGATATTCATAGTGTGATGAAACAACGAAAAATCAGACAATGACAGAGCGATGAGTGAACTAGACTTTAGTTAATTAGAAAACACTCACTGAGTTACTTATGGAATATTTCTAAAATGACCTCGACCGAGAATTCTTTCCATTCCAAGTCGAGCATAACATAAATTCGAGGTTTTAATATGGAAAACCCTCAGTCTCAATGTTCGGGCATATTCTGTTTGATTGTCTACTAAGGAAAACTAAAGACAAACCCGATCTCGATGAGAAAAGAGAAACAACTACTTCTACATCCATCAACAACCTAAAGCTTGTATTATTGAATTCGATCCCTTGCAGTTCACTTTCCTTTCTTAAGATAACACGATTTGACTGATGTGAGATGAGACCCGATAAAAAGGCGGCTTTCAAAAAGCAATGGATTCTTGATAGAAAGGGATGGCATCAAACTCACTCATCAGCGGCAGCAGACCGAGTGAGCGAAGTTGATCGACATTCTCTCATCATGAACTTCTTCAATCACTTGTTCTACATGGCTTTTTACTTTCCACAAAACAAAGAAATTAGAACAGATAAGAGGAGACTGAGCTTTGAGCTGGAGCAGTTCGTCATTTAAGAATTTTAAATCTGTTGAAAGTGGGTTTCATATCTGATCTCCAATTCAAGAATCAAATTAGCTATATTGCAGGTTGGAATGGGTTGCTGGTTGAGTTCATTAAGAAAAGAAAAGGCCAATTCCTTTTGGTGAGTAGCACATTCTAACACTTCACCCGGCCGAGCTAGAATTGAAAATGGAAATAGAGAATCTTGTTCCGCTAATACGAGCTCTTTTAGTGAACTTCTTCACTTAAATAAATCATTATTGATAGACAAATGTGACATCAAAAGCGGAAGGAATGATGAAACCATCGGAACTTACTGGAGGCTTTTTATTTTGCTTTCGGTTGACCTGACTCCAGCTTTTATCTTCGAGACTAATCTTTACCCTCAATGAGATATTTTAGATAGATTCTCATATTTTATTTTTAGAAATTGAAATCTATGACAAAGGAAGACAAACTATTTTTTTCCATCGTTAGAGGAAGAATAAAAGGAGTTGATGAGAAAACGCGTTTGATCGAAATCAATTATGTCACTGATTCGATTTGACGTGAAAGCCTTTAAAAGATATTTTACCATTACAGACATTTATAATAGAAGAGATATTCATCCATCTCCAACCTAATAGGCGCTTCCTTTTAGCCTATTGTCCTCAGAGAGGAATTTTTGTGCCACACACAGGGTAGCATCATTCGCAGGCACACTATTCTGCTTCAGGGAGGCAGATCAGTTCATCACATCACATAAAAGATATTTCTAAATCGACGTTTTTGAGAACCCAAAAATCAAAGAAATTAGGCATGAAGGACGCGAAAACATCTCCCTTGTTGAGCAAGAAGCATGGGGCACAATTCCCACCTAGGCAAGGAATCCATGGTGCGGTCGGATTGGGCCAAAACCCCGTTTCTTTATATGATTCCTTAATTCTCAGATGATGATGACAAAAACCGTTATCACACTGAAATGCTTTAAATATGAATGAGACGTCACGTCGTGAATTAATTCAAATCCTGGAATTTGCAATGGGTTTGACTTCTTCCATGGCATTTTGTTTGGTTGCTAACTTGGAGGGTAGAACTCCAACAAGGTCATGTTGGAAGTTCGTCGCTTGGAAACTTGCCCACTTTCTCTTAATTTGTGTCTTGAATGCCTTTCGAGTCCACTAATTCATAACAGAACAGGTGAGACACATTAAATGGAGCAAGTCCGTGGATTTGCTTGTCTTCCTTTGAGGCCATTTCATGGTTTGCAAGTCAATCAAAAGGAGAAAAAGCAGGTGAGGACAGAGCCTCAATATCTATTCAATAGCCAGTGACATCTAAAAGAAGAAAAAGTTTCCAGTATCTCATGTCCTCAAATATCAGATTTTGCTGGTTCCCGCCTAAGAACAAAGCTTGATTGTTGAATAAAATAGGGAGTGGATTCCTAGCCCACTTCTAAGAGCCTAGACTCACTTTCTTTTCTGCTTTATCAGATAACACTTCTTAGTGAAACCCATAAGAAAAGAAGACTTTCAATACTCTTTTTTTCATAAGTAGAAGTGATTTAGGGAACAGAAGAAGCACCTGAGACAATAATGGTTCTTTCCTTGAGGTCGCTCTCAAGAGATGGAGCGGCATCTCCGTGTCCAACTGATTGTGTAAGAGAGTCGGTTCTTTCTATTCTTCCTACAGTTGCACAAATAATTAATATAAATAAATGCATATAAATAGAGGGATTCTCTAGTCTAGTAGCTGTGAGTTTATGTACAAGAGGTTTTTATCCCACTTGTTGAGCCTTGGCTAACTGTTAGTTGAATAAGTTGTCTTTCTCTTTCTGTTTGGTCGAGTGTGAATAGTCGAGCCTAATAAGAATCAGTCTTTCCAGTCACCAAACTATGATCCGGAATTAGCTCCCCGGTCACTCCAACAATAAAGGTCCCAAATGCCATCATTTTAAGATGAAGCATAAGTAGCTGAAGCTATGCATCAATCTTTTTTAACTAGTTCTAAAGCCTTGTTTCGTTGAGTTTGAACTGTAATCATGAGGAATTAAGAATCCAAAACCTAAAGTCGATAAGGACAGTGTGCTGAGCAACGAGAAATCCTGTCTTGCAAGAAATCTATGTGAGTTTTGTCAATCACATAAAGTAAATGTCAGTATTTTGTCCAGGAATGGTTCTCTCTCTAAGGTCACTCTCACTCTATATAGAGTAGTGTGCCCTAGCAGAGGATAAACTACTTACTCATACTAATAGATAATAGGAAGACTCGAAGGAAAGGCCTGGGCCTGATTTTCACTCCATTTGGTAGGAAATCTATAAAAATCGGAGTTGGCGAGTTTCCTTCGACTTTTGTTTCAAGGTTAAGGTTTTTTTGTCTTATTTACATTGACTTTGACTCAACACGAAATGCTACTAGAAGTGAAGTCCCACGAGCAACTTAAAGAAGAACCTTTTCGATAAAAGAATCAGTTGTCGACGAAGACTACTTAGTGAAAAAACTAGATACATAAGGGCTTGGTCCTACGTTCATGGAGTTCGATCAATCGGGATGAGGCTTTGGAAAAGCAACAAAGTACCTTCAGGAGGCGAAGGATAGACCATCCCCATTCCAAAGGAATAGGGCGAAGGGGAGGCAAACTAACACAGGGCTTGTGCCTTTCAACAACAAAAAAAAGAGAAGAGTATGGTCTTAGGCTGTCCATGTTCTGCATTGGTGGAAAGGCAATGTGCGAACAAGTGGGATCTAAAGTAAATGAGAAATGGGTAGACCAAGAAGTGGGGCTTTGAAATGGAAGGAATGCAAGCGACCCTGGCAGCGATCATCCAACCCATGGTGCCAGCCAGGTATTAATCTCTACCTTCAAGTTCCAGAGTAATAGGCTTTCCATTGACCACCGTATAGGAGTACTCCAGCACTACCAGGGTGAAAAAAATACATTCTACTCCAAGAAATAAGATAAAGAATGGATATTGAAATTCTCTCTTGGAATCATATACCTAAGTAAAAAATTCTATGTTCTCTAGCTCACTACAAAATTGATACCAATGCAAACACCTCATATTATTCATACTTTGATATCACATGTGTCTTTTTTCCTATTTATAAATTGTAGGTTCAAATAATATTAGTTCGGGCATTCTGATCCTATGAGTGCAGTAATATCACTAGAACATCATTATACGGCTTCCTTCCTAAAAGACCATCAAAAAGGGAAAGCCAAAGATACTCGAGTAGATTTAGAATGTATTCATGGTCCATCGATGTGATAATTTCTAATTATATTTCTCTTCGACCGAGCTCAGACTCTTCAATCCTTGTTCGGTCGTTCAGAGATGATTGGGGTTGTCGCTCCTTAGTTCATATCTCGATGGAACAAGGTCACCGCTTAGGTGGGTTCGACTCCTATGGGAGTGCACATCTCCAATCTAATTGGCACTTTCCTTCTATGAATTCTTATCTCTTGATGTCAATTATTGATTCTTTAGCGATGCAAAGCCATTAGGCAGTAGATTGGCAAGGCAACGGTTATTTTGGTATTCATTCTGGAATCAGTGACTTAGAATAAAGGCTAGTGGTCAATAAAAGAAGACTAGTGGGGAATCTTACTTTTCGTAGTAAGAAACTCTATTTATAAGGCTATTTTTTATCAAAGTAAAGACTAGAACCTCTTGTTGAAGTCCTTTTAAGCGAGCTACTTTCTTCCTTTTGTTCCTATTCTCTGATTTGGAATCTGATTTGATTTTGAACTCAACAATAAGCCTTTCGGGTCTATAAAGTGTTAGAATGCGTCTTCTGGTCCTCGCGTGGGTGATCCCCCCATCTGATTTGTTAAATGTTGGGTTCTCAGTAAGAGGATCGTTTTTTGTTGGGATCTAGTCTATGAAGAAAAAGATTTTATACTTTAGAAAAATATGATCAAATGGATCCTTCCTTAACACAAACAAATAGTCAATTAATTGCTTATCTTATACGGGGGTAGACGACGTGGGTTAAGTACTTATTTTATTGTTATTTAATTTGAAAGAATCATTGATGGCTATTTTGCTTGCTCCAAGAAGCTTGTGTAGACCATTCATTCAACTCGCCTAAAGGAGACTATACTTCCTTAGATAGAAAACCCCGCTTTACTCCCTTCGCACTCGTTAATCGGTTGCACTTCTTATTCAGATTATGTCATTCATAGAAATTCCTGATCAAATTGACTGGATAATTTGAGAATATGTAATATGTCGAGGCATATGTACGTATCATGCCCAATAGCTCATCACAAGCAAGGCTGGAAAACAAATGTAGTTAGCCGATAAAAGAATAAGCAAAGCTCAGCGCTTATACAATCGGTCTAACTAAATGCGTACCTGGCTGGAGCATAGTGTGGAAGCCCTAAAAGGGTAGGTTTCACACAGAGGAATGGGTTGGGTTCTCCACTCGACTAAAAGAAGAAGAAAAATAGCCGTTCGAGAAAGCCAATGAAGAATGAAGTTGGAAGATAGGACGATGTCGGGATTTACACACCCTTGTCCTGGGACAATGGGGACAGAGAGGGATAATTATCCTGATTTAAATCCATATTTAGGGAATGGTTGAACTCATTATGTCATGCTCTCCTGGATAACGCAGGCACATAAAATGAATTCAAATTCTCATATTCCGGTTACTGAGAATTGGTAGGTAACACTTTTTTTAAATATTCAATGAATTTAATAGGAATGGTGGATAAGCCGAGAAGAAGCACTTGGAAGAAGTCCTGGGTTAAAGTTGGGTTATCAGTCAGAAGTAGATTTAATAGCTTCAGAGATAGATAAGCAGGTTAGGTAGGTAAGAGATTCTACACTTCCTCGCGTGCATACACGAATGAGACCTTTTTTCAGGGGATAGTGTAACTCGAAATAAAAGAGGTCGGGTTCTCTTTCAACAACTGCTTGCTTAGACCGAAAAAGAATAAGAGCACTCGATGAATTAAAACTCGTTAAGTTAGAGGTTAGACTGTCCTCTATCGGATTATATTCCTTTCCATGCGCTTAGTTAGGGTACGATCATGCTAGGAGAGAAGTGAAAAAGCTCAATTCAATTGTTATGATGTTAGGGCAACAATGCTACATCCGCGCAAGAGGAACCATTCAACCATGCAAGTAAACACTACACTCATAAAGCCTCCTTCTTTAGCCTAAGACTGTTGTTTAAGAATCATACTTGTTAGCCTGATTTCAATTAGTCTTTGAAGACCTTTGCTCAGAAAGCGATAGGTTATCCAACGTTTCATTCGTCGGTTGGGATCCAAGTCCATTATGCTATGTCCAGACGACAGAGAAAGAGGATCCTAGCTTATCCCATAAGCGATTACTGGGTCTGTTCTCAGGTAAACTAAAGTGGTGGATAAGAAGGCCTCTTTTTTCCTACCTTAAAGGAATACTTGTGGAGCGGATTCGGGCTCGAGTTGAAACAACTCAAGTTACCTCTTGATGATCTGCGGTCGTCTGATGGGGAGCGAGATAACAGTGAGTATACTCTTCTCTGTAATTGAAAGCGACAGGGCATTTATTTCTATATGCAATTCATAGGCTTCAACAATTTCTGATCTCTAGCGGGCTTCTTTTACTTTTTGTGATCTCTTAAGACAATAATAGTCAAATCATAAGAATTAAACAGTAAGACTATTTCCCTTGAAATATAGTACACGCCTACTTCAAGAACTAGTTTGTCCTTAAGACCGCCTTAGGATAGGGTGAAGTTCCCACAGAAATGTTATAGTCGTGCTGACACTATATTAAAGAATCAATCTAAAAATAAAAGTTGAAGACTATTTTCACATTCTTTGTAAAAGTCTTCTTAGTATTACACAGTTGATAAAAAAAAAACCTTTCCCAAGTAAAAACTACCTTATGGTGTCTACTACTCTACCTTATGATTTTCACTACCACGTACTTAGCTTCTTCAATAACGTCTGTCTTTCCCTGCCTTATGGCAGAGAATAAAAGCACATACGCCAATACAGTAGCAAAGAAAAAGCGAAAGATAAACGTTATCGAGTTCATTCTTCTTTCAAGGATCACATCGAGAAGAGATGATAAAATATCTTTTTTTTCAACCAATTTTCACACTGAGCCTCTCTTGGGTTTGGCTAGAAGCCTATAACAGGGAAAATGGAAATTAAATTATAGAATTTAGCTCTGAGGCATGCTGCCCAAATTGAAACACAAAAAAGGAAGCTAATATGCTAATAAGCCCTCTTCTCCTTACTAATGACTGGAAAGGAGAACGAAAGTCCTTATCTTAAAAGAGCAATAAAGGCAGGGTGCCATCCCTCTGACGATTGAAATGAATGAAATCATTTGAAAGAAAATCACACTTATGAAAGGTGTTTTCCACATACGGCCCACTTGGTTTATCTTATTATTTAATAAACTTCTGTTTACATTTATTTTATCTAGTCTAGATCTGGACTATAATGGGAGAGAGAACTCCTAACCTCAACCTAAGGAAGCTTTTCTATTCAAAGCGAGACATCTAATTCAAGAAAGGCCAAGAGTAGTTGATGAAAGATAGGTTTAAGTGTTGTTCTTCTCAAATCTGGAAATAGGGCTTTCAGAGACCTTCTTCCGCCTACCCTTCGCCTAGCGGCTAAGCTCGAAGACCCAAATTCGACTAAGTACTTTAAGACGACCTAAGAGAATGAGTGGTTTAACGCTTTGATGTCCAGGACAAAGCCATATCTTTCAATCTTGTATCTGATGGAAGTGCCTGAACTCCTTTGGTTTAGAGCGAATTCCATCAAAGGGGATGGATAGGTTTCAGTGAGTGCCTTACTGGAAAGCAATGATCTAAAGGAAGGTCTCTTTAGCTTACTCCGAAAGAGGTTCCCTTCTCCCTTAACTACGAGACCTACTAAAAACATAGGGTATTCAGGTCCAACCGAGACTAAGTTCTACCGACCAAGTGCAGTTGCCTCAATAGAATTGTTTTCCCTGAGATCAACGACGGAATTTTTCTCATTAGATCGGCGAGGATGCTTGACCAGGGTTTAGATTTTTGGTCAATCCATCATTGGCTAAGCCAATTTTTTCTATTTCTTTCGGACTTGACCGGTGAACAACTAACATTTCCTCGATTCTTTCTTTTTGCACTTAATCAAGGTAATTCCAATTAACTGACTCTTTATAGTAAGGAATAGAAGCACATCTTGGACCTTCTATAATCCATTCAACCAGCCTGAAAGATGAGAGATAGGCCTGATGCAAGGAGATTTGGCACGGAAAGGAGGATTAGGTCTAATAATCAAGACTTCTTTGATAGACCTTTGTCTTCGGCTATGAAAGAACTTTAACTATAGCTAACCTAGAGAGCTTTACTTTAAGATAGCTCGGGACTCGTCCTCGGAAAGAGAATTTGCTTGCCTTACCATACCAATCACCTTAGCGTTGGGAGTTCTAGCAAGGAGCAGCTAGGCAAAAGAAGACTAGATAGAAAATTAATATTCATTAGATAAAAGATTGTGTATCTTTTTTAAGTAAAGACAACCTTCGTTTATGATGAGACTTATGAAACCAACTTGAATTGAATCGGGAAATTTTAGTAGCAGGCCATAAGTCAGTCTATGCCAAAGCCAAAGTACTGCTCCATATCCCAAGGTTATCCAGGGACCTATTTTTTTATTATGGCACTCCATATGCGAAAGTAAGGGAGGCTAAGTCCTGATGGAGCGGTAGAGGAATGTGTTCAAAAGGCGGACCACCGATAGCAAAAGGATGGATATTAAGTCTTGTAGGATAAAATATTGATGAGATCACCCTAAAACTAAGATTGGACGGAGTGCTTCACCACTTCAAAGTTAGGTTTCAGAACTACGTGAGCTCGAAGATGCTCTATGGAATAACATATAGCCATAAACCAATGCGAGACCTGTGTGTGAGTGACTTAGATGCTTTCGTGTTTGGAACAGATTCCCATTTGTTGGAGACAATATCTATAAAAAAAAGGCATTGGTTACAGATTTGATGCCCCTTTCTCAATGCTTTTCATAAGGAATAAGGAAAAAAAATTCTGGTCAATCAAGACATTGAGTGTGAATTAAAGCTGAAGGTATATGTCAACGAGCCAGGAACCCTTTCTCCTTAGTCAGTTGTCCCATCTTATATAAGTCCTGCCGAAATTTCCGATCACGTAGGTAAGGACCGTTAAGGATAAGGATGGGCACCCTCTAACTTGAGATAAGAGGTCGGACTCAACACACTGGCTCAGGGGATCAATATTCTAAGTAGTTCAGGCTGACAACTCTTGACTTGTCGCTATTTTAGAAAGGAAAGTATAGCACTGGATATTGATGCGCTTTGGATATAGAATAGAGATCCTCTCCTCTTGGTACTGACCCTAACTTCGCTACAACATATTATTAGATATGCATATTCACCACTTTGAAATAACATGCTAATTGTTGGCATATGGGTAAGCATATGTAGCAGTTATCTAGCTAGGTACTATGCTCTAGGGTCATTTTATTCTTTTTTATATGAAGACCTTTACCTTGCTTTGTCACAATTTTATGAGGCAATAGTGGGTTTAGTCTGTGAACGAATCGAAACCACCGAAATCAAACCTTCCTCATGTAGTGGTGTCTGTGGTTGCAGTATGATAGGTTGTACTGCTCGCATGCGTGAATCTTTGAAGTCCTGACTAACTTTTTTTTGAGCATCTGCTTGGGCCAGTGATCACTATGCCCTAGTCCATGGGAGGTTAACTATTACGAAGTCTGGAAAGAGGGTCCAATACGCATTTTTCAAACGAAGAAAGTTTATTCTCATCACAATCGTTCCCGACAAACCCGGATTATTGACTAAGAAAAGAAAAACTTAGTGATCCATGAATAAGACTCATTTCGTTCTTAAGTAAGAAAGGGAGAACGCATTAGATAAAGTCAAGTAGTGTGAAAGGAAGATTAACCCACTTAGCAAGACTACTGTTCACTTTCCCCGAAAGGCAAGGTGTATCATGATAACATACCTGGATAAGCACTTTCCGAAGCCGATTTCGGTACGTACAACCTGTTCCCTCGAGTGTAAGTAAGACCATTAGCCAACAATTCTGAGTTGTTCCTTTCTGTACCTGCTCCATGATCCCGGTTCAATGTCCTAATTAAACTTCTTGTAGTTGTTTTGCAAGTGTCCTGACAACCATACTAACGACCCTGGCTCGTTTTCTACCTCTTTCTTATTGTAGTAAAATATGCTCGTTTGTTGAACATATCCGAAACCGCTTTCTACATAACACTAGTTCCCACTAGAACTCTTGCCATATCAATGGGACAACTTCTTATGTGTCATAAAGTATGTTGTGGTTACTCCTCACCAAAAACCTTGCACTCACCCGTAAGCAATGCACTAAAGTTGGAATCTCCTTCTCGTGTGCTAAGTACCTCCATTCCTAGTCGATTCGTTGAGTTTTCGGCTCTCGTAAGCAACCCTGGACGGCCCTACTGCCTTTTGGTGAGATATTCACCTTCATTTTCTTCAACCTTAGATGTTTTAAATTAGATCATCAATAGATGTGAAGACCCACATTCCCGTTTCTTTGCTCCCCTCATCTTAAGACAAGGGTCCTCGCCCTCTTGACTGATCAAGAAGACTACGCCTTTCCCCGGCTATAATTATAGAGTAAGGCCCGTTTTAACATTGGTTCTTGAATAAAATGGTATAAAAAGTGACCATAGGAGTATGTTTTTCCATTATTCTTAAAGAAGATTTAGGACGTCAAGCGCATATGCAAAAGGTCTCAGACATTTGGACGTACGCCAATAAATTATGGTAATATAAGTTGATATGATAAAAATCATGGTCTAAAATGAACATAAGGCCCGTAATGTGGGATGAATCAATCCTTTGGGGTAACTCCACCCCAGCTTCGTCGCAGTGGACATCTAGCATCTGCTCGATCCCTTCTATCAGTACATCATCAGCCACGTCTTCATGCGCTCCATGGCGTCCTCCCTAGGTTTTGTAGTCAAGTAGTCATAGTTTATACATCGTAGGGTTTGAAATATTATGTGTAACATCAGGCCTAAGCCTAACAAAATAAAGGAAGTAATTTATGCCTCTGTCATAGTCATAACGGAAACATGGAATATTTGAGAAATTCAAATTGATGGTATAGTAGGCCAGATTGAATATAGGACTAGAGGACAAATGAGATTAGCAAGGCCATCATTAAGGCAAACAATGAAATAGGTTCGGTTAGAGAAAAGCCCAAAATGGCATAACCAAATGATTGTTATCGCCAATGAGGTATTTCTAGCCATGGAATGAATCAAAGAACTGAGCACGTTTCCTATATTGATTGCGGCTCCGCTAAAGCAATTGTAGCAACTCCGACACTGATTGATTTAGCACCTTCTAACATAAAAGCAAGAATATAGCATCTCATTCGTGTCTCTATTACAACACGGAGAAACTAAATGGTTCAAATGAAATCCAATGAGAAAAAAGAATTTCATTTTAAGGTAGCATTCTTACTTAGCGCTTGCGCTAAGGTTGTACATCTAATTTTCTGGGATTGTAGTTTATTAGGTCAAAGCCCCGCCATGTCAAGGTGGAAGTTGTGGGTTCGATCCCCGTTAGTCCCGACCTAGGATCCGAAGAATCGATCAATTCAACTCTCCATTTTCTACGAAGAGGGAAGATAAAGAGTAGGATCTAATTCCCAGTAGGAGGATCCTCCTTTTGTTTCGCATCTATCATCGGACAAATCAAATCAAGAGAAATCCAAATGACAATAACTAATACTAATTGATGGGGGAGAGACGTATGTAGCTTGATACAATTAGGGGTATAACCATATTCCAAATTCAAAGAGATACCGTACTGATCTAGCTTTTTTCGATTGTTCCTGGTCTTCGAATAAAGTAGCCATTATTTTATCGGGAGCACATAAAATTCTTTTTTTGATAGGCAATTAACTTAACATAGTGACCCCGATAGAGCACTTTTCGGATTCAACCGGAAGACTTACCACAATATTATATCTTTGAGATAATGCACCAAAAGCTTTGGAGAAACCCCTTTTTAGAATAGAGGTAAGGGCTTTTATACAGAAGAGAAAAATGTACCCGTAATGATGGAAGAATTCAAATGGAAATAGATTTCAAAGACAAAAGAGCAGATGTAGGAAAAACCCAAGAGATACAAATTTTTATTTTTAAGACAGAAAGAAAAGAATTTGACAGGCGTTTTCTTCAGAAGGAAGGGAAGCAAGCTCACAAGGGTATGGATGCCTTATGTCGCTAATAGGCTATAAATACCCTCACTAGAAGAAACACTAATCAAATGTGGGGAAAAGGTGATTTTGCAAAGATCTCCTGAGGGAGGAATAAGATTAGTGGATGTTCACAGAAAAACAATGAGAATCAAAAAAATTAGGTTTTCAGAAGCGATTGTGCACTCATACTTCACTGATATCAGATTTGTCACGTTAGTTTGTCTGCTAGTTGGCTTTTTCACATGGTGGGTCGTTGCACCAGAACAACTATTCGAATATCCTAATTATGCATTCGCAGGAGAGGTAACCCAACTATTGAGAGATACCTTTATTGAGAATATATGCAGGATTTCATGATTAGCTTGCTAGAATAGGTTGCTTGAGTTGCGGATTAGCTATCCTACCCTGATCATCAGGAATAGCGAGACCGCAGGCCTGGCATTTCCTTAAACGATGTTAGGAGGATTTTGATAACCATTCTACACCCCCTCCCGATAGTTCTTAGTTATGGAGGACATCTTTCTGTCAAGCCACAGACTTTGATACTACAACTGCACTAAGCGAATGTATCCGTCAACGTATCCACTAAGGATCCTCCGCCTTATACCTAACCCTAATGGGGAGCAATGGGCACTGTCTTAGAACTGACTTACTAATAAATTACTGACTTATTATACAAGATCTTTGAAGGTATGATTACTGGGTATCCAATATGAGTGCTATCTTTCGTCTAGAAATAGGACTACATTCTAGTCAAGCAAACGTAGGTATTGAAAATAGCTCGACCATAGGGAGAGGAAGAAAAGTCGTAGTGCGTTAGTGCACCCTTCCCTTTTTTAGTTGAGTTTGCTATCAACTAAGCATAGTCTCATAGAAAGTGATGCAATAAATCACTAAGATCTAAGTAAATCATAAATAAAGCATTATGGAGGAGCGCTTTAACACAGTGCTTCGGTTGGCACATTGCAGTAATAAAGAAAATAATGAGATTGGTTCGGTCTTAAAAGTCTATAGGTGAATTCATTTAGGTATCGAAGTTTTAGTTATTGTCTTCCCTTGCTTAGCAGCAGTGGGCTTGGTAGTAGCATAGATGGGCCCTCGAGCAGTTTTTTAGGATGTAGAGATCCATCTAGATCTTTCTCACTGTGGTACCCGAAAATTTTCTATGTGCCCACATTAAATAGTTTTAAAGCGCTTTTTAGTGACTTTCATGTCTTCTGCTATTTCAGGAAGATTCAGCCTATACCTAATACCCTTCCATGCCCTCTTTTAGGAGTCTAGATGCCTTCCCCCAATTCTAGGATGCATAGTAGCTCTAGTAAGTCCGTAGCTGGATCTGGATCAGGATGCGGATTTCGAGCTGTGGGGTGAGGCAGAGATTAGTATGTATATCCCATTCTTTCTTTGGTTCAGTCTTTGGTAGTAGATGCGATACTGAAGGAGTTTGGGGCTGGAGCTTTATTCCCACTCCTAGTAGCAAGATCTATGGCTTCAGTAGTTCACTTGGAAAGTAGTTTTTCGTAAGCATGAGTGTAGCACTTCGCAAGTGAAGGCGCAGGATGTGCTTCTTTCGTTTATATAGGCTTCTATTATTTTCACATAAATGTTGTAATAAATCCTATACCCCCTTTCTCAATTTCTGCTAATGAACGCTAGAATTGGGATATCGAGAAAGATGTAGTCTTTCTCCAGGGGGGAGGATTCAATAAAGAAAACAATAAAACGTAAGCTCTTGTATAGGTATAGGTTGGGTGCTAGCGCGGTTCGCTTCGCTTTTGTTGCATAGAAGTAGTCAGTGTTATGTTAGTGGTTTTCCTCCTAAATATGACGATTCTCAGCGACGATCCACATCAGTAGTTGTTGGTTGTTATGCATCTTGTGTTGATCCAGTAACTGTCCTAGGGGAATAAGAGAAGTAGTGATGGAAGTTGTGCATCATGAAATAGTAGAAACGACAGTCCCTAGCGGTGAATCGGAGAATTCATTCAACTATTAAAACTATCCCGTCAGTCAAAGGGAAGCAAGAGTGCCCATATTCAAGGGGTAAATCATTAGTTCCAAGCAAGGAGTTGGTTGTTCCACAGCGCATAGGTATCAGCTAAAGTGGGAATCAAAAGTTGACTAGCTTAGGAGCCATATTCTCGAGACTTCCCTTCCCGCTTCGTTAAGGAAGCTTTTCCTTCTTTAAGTATTCCCCGAAAGCATGGTACGAATTTTTTGGTACTCTTTCCCCGATCGAACAAGCAAGGGGTGAGCGGTGACTAGCTATGAAATTTTCTAGCTTCCTATCGCCCCGGTTGTCATGTCACATCACTAATGACCTATAGCCTTTTCGCGTAGCCCTTTTCTTGCTTGAAAGAAACCTTTACCCTTATATTAGTAAAGCATCAATTAAAGGCTTTCTTGCTGAGATCACTAGGGGAAGAAACCCGAGCCCTCTATCCTCGCCTAACCTCTCTGTCCCTAGACGTTTTCCCAAAGCTAAGAGTGCTAGCTAGCTGTCAAACGAAAGCGAAGCTCCCAATATCCCATAGGACTAAGATAGGGTCTGCAACTCTCGTTGATCCCCTTGAAGAGAATGGGCTCTTGTCCTGCTGCTTTCGGTTAGGGGATCGAAGAAAAGCGTGGAACTTGTTCTAATTCTAAAGAAGAGACCAGTGATTCCATCTTGACACATTCCTTATCTTTTCATGTGAGAGAAGTTACTCTAAGCTTGAATCCGATAGAGAATCATCTTATCTTTAGTTTCGGGAATAGGATCAAACAGGGAAAGACATTATTTCCTTTCGAGATATCACCTTTACTAGCAAGAGCACTGGCTTTCCTCTTGAACCGCTATATCAATATGATAAAGTCTTATTCTCGCTTAACGCTTGTCCTAAGGAATTATCCTTCTTCCGCTTAAACTAAGGCCGATGTTGATGCCCTATCTTTATTCTTCTCCGCCACTAAACAATAGCAATAGCATGCATCCTAAGCTATGACATGCGAAGGAATGGTTTGATGAATCAATGGTGGATCTTAGTGGGCGTCAGGGGGATTGGATGGCTTGGCCCCCTCCACATTAGTACTCGATACAAGACTTCGATTGCGGTAGAGTAGAAAGGGTCCATGAAAAGCATCAGGAAAGAAGGGCGAACCCCATCCCAAAAAAAGAATGCAATGACCCCTTCAGATGAAAATGAATCTTATAATTGCAGCTGCATTATTCCAGTGACCAAGATGTCAACCATACAAATTGGTAGGAGAATGGTTATGGACCCGTTGATGAAGAGTAGTAAGTGATGGGTCAGACTTAGATGATCTTAGGCCAAACTAAATGCTAATCAGTTAAGACAAGAAAGCTTTTAAGTGTAGACGACTACTTGAAATTCCATTCCTTTATCAGCAGGGAGGATTTAGAGCAGCTAAGCCAATAACATATCTAGCAGCAACTTCAGTAGCACTAGCTACATCAGTAGATCATTGATTACCATACCCCCTCTGAATAGTCTATGTGGCCCTCCAGTTTCTACTACTATTAATTCTAGTTAATCCGGTAATCTCGATTCGAAGGAAGTCCTTACTCTCTTAAAGGGCAGGAGAACCTTGAGAAGGAAGCTATATAGGGTAAGTAAACCACCTTAAGAGCTAAAAGGAGAGTTAAGGCACTAGGGTTAGACTTAGGCAAGTAGGAAGATAACTTAAGAAGCAGTCTTTTACTCCCAGGTAGCTTGCTTGGAATCTCAGTCAAGCATATTCGCAATCCTTGGGCAAACAGGTAGTTGACTACTCGACCAAAGAAAGACCGTCAAATGGGGCTTATATACGCAACCTACCTTCTCATCTCTCATTCCTTTTCTGACCTACAACATTGAACGTCAACCCCTCTGATAGAAAGTCAATGAGCGTGGTGCAACAAAGTTTCTATTTCGGTATCTCTCCCGTGGGTATACCCTTCAATAGTGAGTATCTCTCTTGTGAAGTAAGAATTTATAATATTATTTGAATCCGCTATTGGAAAGGAAGGGGGCGAAGATGAAGTAGGGTTGAGTGTTAGGAAGCGGTTAGGTCGGGTTCGAAGCATTCTTCCAAGATAGGTACAATAGCAACTTCAGTATCAGGGGAATAAAATGGATAATCAAACAGCTAAGGCTCTCCCTTTAGAAGGTGGAAGTTTACTTACAAAGAAAAAGGTAAGTGTTGGTATAATATTTTTCAGTCTCGATTCTTTCTTTGGTCTAGGAGCCCTCCCGATGCTTTTCTCCGCTGTTGTGGTCTAAGGTAAGTAACCCAATGGATAGGTTAAATTAAGTAAGGTGCATAGCATTGTGAGTGTCGATCTTACCTAGAAGGAAGGTGCGCAGCGGTTTAAATTCTCGGTCCTGAAAGCGATCTTAGAGAATAGAAAGAAGAGTGTATATCTTAATCAACCCGAACCATGCTCTAACGAGACGGCTATGCACTTCGGCACTAAAATGTTAACGAAAAATGCTTTAAACCGCCTTTTTACTATTCGGGCGGTAACTGGAGGCATGAAAAACGGAAGTGAATCTACACGAAAACTATTTTCGACTCGCTTACCTAATAAGGTAGCCTAGACTCCTTCACTAATAACACCGGTTCTTCTTCTCTCCTGGAAGCTATCTATAAGAATGCCTTGATGCAGAATGAAATGCCAAGCTAGGATATTTTGGTTTAGAAGAAACTGCAGTTGATCCTAACCCGAAAATGCTATGGAGATGTTGAGCTTATAGTCGGGACCTATAAGGTGGAAGTTCACCCGACATCATGAGAAGAGGCCGACTGCAAGGATTAAAAAAGGCCAAAGCACCACTATTGGAAAGAAGGGGTTTGCCTAAACCAAGAGAGGAACACGAAGCACCAGACTCTAAGGGTTTTCCTAAACCAAAAGAGGAATCAGATCGACATGCAAGGGACAACCGTTAAATTATGATCCTTGTGAGCTATCGCTCTACCACGCCTATTATTCTTTTTAATCAATTGTTTCATCCGATGCAACCAATGGTGCTCTGTTAGGAGATAAATAAACCAACTCTTCCTAGGGATGAGTTGAATCGCAAATGCCATAAGAGCTAGAGCCACTTTCTATGCACCAGAAGGGGAACCACAGTTAGGCAATCAGTATGGCTCCTTCTGCTGAATCAAACCTTGAGGATAGCAAACGAATACATTAGTTCTCTTGCATCAGGCTGCCAGTGATCAAATTGATTCCATTTGGATTCCACCTTATTTATTACCTAGAGGACACCACAATTTAGAAGCAGCGCTACGCTCATTGAGCAGATAGTTCTCTCTGACCTAAGAGTACCGATTCTAGTTGACTCGGTATTTGATCACTAACTGTAGGGAAGGGGAGAAGGACATCATATATAGTGCGTAGGCTTAAGAAGTGTAAAACTCATGGTCGTCTTTCTTTCGCCACCCTCGTCTAGTCATGGTCACCATAGCTGGACTAAGAGCTGGCATTAGGTAACGCATCATGACGGCTAAGAAACAAGTGGATGACTATGGCACATAGAAAAGTCTTGGCTAGTGAAACGACAATGGAACCTAGGCCCTAAAGGGCTTATATTCGATACCATCACCGAGATTATTTAAGATAACATTATCAAACGAATAACTATTCTCTACCGGCTAATTGGCTAATAAGAGACTAATATGGTTATGACCAATCAATATTAGTATAGAAGATGGAATCATATTCTGCTGCTTCTCTACTAGCTAATTGGTTAATATGAGCATAGGACGAAGCAACGATTTGCGTTAAGAAGAGAGTAAAGGGGAAGTGGAAATACAATTAACATAGTAATGGTAGATTTATGGTTGCTCGGCTTGCCCTTATTATGTCCTGAAGTGCAAGTAGAAGGGAATAGATGAGAATCTAAGCTTAGGCCAGTACATTAATCGGGAGTGCCTTACCATAAGGTAGTTGGTGCTCTTTCTGGGTTGGCGTTCCATAATGGAAAAGTTAGGAAACAGAGAATATCTTTTAATCACTTACCTGGCTTTCTGCCCCTTATCTAGGATCTCTGATAGAACAACCCAATATACTAATTCGGGAACCTTGGGATGGTATATTAACTAGGGATTATGATGATTCCCTACTCAAACCTTCTATCTTATCCTATATAAGAGTATATTCGATACATGAACCTTACTTTATACCAGGTAAATATAAATAAGAAGCTTATGTGGTCTGGATCACTTATTTAGAGGTATATATTCGATTTGATACCATCTAATGAAGGACATCTATTAGAGTCTTTATGTCCATCTAATTGGTATTAAATACCTAGCATGACGAATCTCTATCAAAGAAAGAGAGGGACATAAGGGGATGGATGTTAATCTTATTAAGCAAAGAGGGAGCTACACATATAAAGGCGAGTTCATCAATTAAATAACGTAGCCTATGTTTATACCTGATTTGATGCCTAGTGGCAAGTCTCCTTCGGTCCTCAAGAGAGACTCTCCTTAAGGTCGGAGTTATGAATTAATATACCGGATTGATCGGGGTAGCCTTGTTAGTCATTAGGCATATTTAGCTACTCCGGGACAATGAAGAGACAACAATAGGTGCGCTTTCTCCCCAATGTTTAAACCTCCCCAGTTGATATATTGGCGCCTCTACTGATTCTAACGGAAATGTCCTTATTTGGATTCAACGAGAGATAGTAGGAGAGTTATTTTGCCCAATTAATATATTGGCCGACGCTCTGTTGGTATGAATTTACTCCATTCAATAGTCAAATCGTTGCTCCTTGGTGTTCAAACCTCTAAATTAGAGGTCGAAGTGTACTCTTACTTCGCTCATTATCGGTCGCTCCAGTTCCTTTCCTATCGGTTTTGAATCTCTTTTTTCAATGGTCCACCCTTTCTTTGAACCTTCTCAATGATCGAACTTACAGATATGAACTGAGTGCCATTTGATGAGTAAGAACGAACAAGGGAAAGGAGTACAAAAAGGATGAAGTAATGAAAGAGGAAGTCATTACTATTAGTAACGACTTGTCATGATCCATTGGTTTATATAGAATCCATGTCCTAGGTCTATCAAAAAACATTCTTTTCGCTAAGCGTATATAATAAAATAGAGTGAAAAGGTACACCTCAAAACCAATTGGGTACTAATAGCTGAGTCCTCTCCGAACCGCAAGAGATAGTTACCCATCATACGGCTCACCAACATCACTTGCCTCTTAGGGCTCTAGGAAGGTTCGGATCACTTACAATACACGACTCTAGGGTGAGGAGTGTTTTCAAGATGATTCTTTGTTGAGACCATCTTTTTGACTAGAAAATGTGAGTCTGTTTTTTCCACTTTATCCATCGCCCTTTATCAAAAGAAAAACGAAGGCTTCGCCTAATATATTAATTCCTTGATCTTTTTCAATCTCTGCCCCGCTTCCATGTGGGAAGAGACCAGACTCCTGTAGAGAATGAAGAGGGGCCAAGGCGCTCGTTATGCCCTTTCAAGAGTGATTCTCGAGGCTCTACTCTCTCCCCTGAATAATTAAGACTCCATTAGCCCAGGCTGAGATGGGGATAAGGAGTCAGGATTGAAGCCCCAAACGTTTTGACAGACACTGGATAGGTGTTAGCTCTGTAAATGTGTAGAGCCAAGTGAAGTGTGGTGTAGTAGCAAGAACTTCTAGGCCCCTTCCTGGCTACTGGATCACTCCAGTGCTTCTAGTACTACGGACCTTCTGCCATCCATTGCAGCAGAGCCGTTTCAAGAGCGGGGGAGGGGGCGTTCTTTGAACCATTGAATGAAATCGATTCCTTTTCAGATATCCAAATAGATGGATAGATGTATCTTTCGATGAATATATAGCAAGAAGCCCCAAATCCTTGATTGGGCTCGGAAACAATGTACTGTTTTAGGCCCAGAAGCGAAAGGAAGGAGCGACTGATAGGCGACCTCGCAAGCGAGGTCCATAGTATAAATAGACCTGATGTATATTAATTGGGTCTACTGTAACCCAGTATACTTATAGACAACCAACATCCAGTATATTAATTGGGGACGACCTTAGGGGATGGCAACCCTGATCAATTGGGGGAGGGAGGATGTATATTGGGGGCTCACCCGCCTCACCCAGTTTGTTCTCTCTGCCCATTCTGCATGCGCTTCGCACGCCATTGGCGCTTTTCTCTCCTCTTATTTCTTCATTGGGCAGATCAGATGGACTTCACGGTTCTTTCCCAACAAAAATGGAAATGGTTGTATCACATCAAGATATCGATTCGATTTCCATCCCAAATGAGGTGGGGAATTAGTCACCGCTACGCACCTTCGTCTTTATGAATGAATTAAGGCTCGGCTCGCGTCGTTCCAATAACCGACGTAATCGGTATACGATCCCGCGCAGTAACTAAGAGTCCTATTACACGCCGACTTTCATTCACTAAACCCAGGTTCATCTCATGTAGTGATTGTGGACTCGTACAAGGATATGGAGTAGGTTGATGCATCAGACTCGACTATCTTTCGCAGCATGCATTCCCATATGTGTCACAACTGATTCGGTAATCTACGTTCCTGGATGGCCTTCGGTCCCAATCATGCTCATGGCAACCTTCAAGCCGCCCAACGACCTATAACGCTAGTCACTACTCCCACTAGGGCTAGGAAGCAAGCCCCACAACCCAAGCGGCAAAGAACAAATAGAATTTGCTACAAAAGCCAACTAACTGGGGTGTTCCGCGTACAAGAACATTGTAATGGAGAAGGTCATAGCTGAAATAGGATTCATTTTGGCTAGAACACCTAAGCCCTCTATATATTTGACACGGGTTTGTCGTAATGCTGGAACTATGGCAAATGCATCTATCATCATTGATGCATAAATAAATATAACAATTAGTAGTGATTAAATTCCTTCTATGGTTCCACATGAGAAATCAGTATGAATATAACCTACATGTCTAATCGAACTATGAGCTAGAGGTCTTTTGGCTTTCGTTTGGGCCATGGCAGCCAGTGCTCCTAAGATCATAAAAGCAATGCTGCAAAAAAATAAAATTTGTTGCAGTGTACCTTCATAGGAACCAACAATAAAAAGACGTGACATATTCGCAAAAATAGATATTTTAGGCGTAATAGAAAGAAATGTTGTCACAAGAGTGGGTGAACCCTCGTACATATCAGGTGCCCACATATATTCAGTCAAAAGAGAGACTGAGTCCGAGGGAGAGGGGGGTTTGGGGCTCAAGAGATTGAATAGATAAGGTCTTCAAGGGAATTCACACAAAAGAAAACGAGGAATTCTCAACGAAAAAGTGCTCTATGAATCCAAGGTGAAAGTAGTTTTCCATCATATGACTATTCACGTAACTCCACTCTTGGCTTGGATTATATATCCAAAAGGGTCCGCTGTCGGCCATTCCACACGCTGCCTAGTAGAGGCCCAAGTATTTACTTAGGATTCTCTTCTTTTTTTTTTGTAGACGCTGAACCTACTTCCTAATCTCATCTAAGGGGGTGGGCGCAATAGCTACATGGACCCCTTCCTTTATGTTGTTGCAAGCACTGGGTCGAGCCAGAATTCTTTAAAAGGCACAAAGCCATTATATTATTTGTGAAGAAGACATTTACAAACCCGAAAATGAAACGAGAGTCTCGAACAGTTTGGATTCGTCAAGTAGGAGAATTTTTTTTCTTTGCCTTAGCCCAATATAAACATTCGGAACAAAGCTAAGAAGTAGGCTGAATGGAAAAGGGGACAAGGGCGATCATCGCTTGGCACGAAGGTTGCTGGTTCAGGGGTAGGGTACGATACTAAAGGTCCGCGAACTTCCAGGCTGTTTTTATTTTGGCCAGCTGTTCACCATTGGATCTCGCCAACACATCCTCCTATGATTTTCGTTACAGAGATATCTTTTCTTTTTCCCCAGGGATTGATAGGGTAATCAGCTCCTATGTTGCAAACAGTAAAATTTGAACCTTGTCGCTCTTCGCACCTCGTGGGCAGGAAGCACACCAGCAACATGCGTTGCGTGATTCCACTGAGTTTTTTGCACTTTTTACTGGGTGAACAGTTGACCAGAAGAGAACTTTGATTTGCCAAGCCAGCAGGGAGGGGGCGTGCTTATCTTGTGTGACAACACTACAGAGTGAGTCGCTCTTCTAGTCGGGTAGCTGTGTGACATCCAGAAAGAGCGGAGCTTTTGTGTAACATGTTATGGTCTCAACACCCTTACGAGGTAGTAATGAGTTTCACGCGCTCTAAGCCCAGCCTGCGCGTAGTTAGGAGGATTGGCCGCAACCTGAGCAATACTACCCTTCCTACCCTACTACCTATAGGGGCCGCCTACAGCCGCTTGATAAGGGACTACAGTGATCTTGAATAGGGATCCTACATCGATAGATAGAATCCCCATAAAATACCACTAGATCAAGCACTAGATATTTCATATCTGGTAAAAATCTTGGTTAATTGATCGAAGTGGGTAGCTCCAGTAGACCTATAGATCATGGATCAAATAGGGTGGTTAGGCTCAACCACGTATAGAAGCGAACCCCCCTCATTACTGTATATGTGACTCTCACTGCATATGGCTCGCACAAAGACTCTGTCATCCAGTCCATCCCAAGCCTTTTTATCCCACCTCTCTTCCTTCGTCCGAGTTTCTCGATCAAACTTATGTTCCCCAGCTTCAAGCTGCATAATAGCAACTAAGAAAGTTGTTGCTTGCTCCCCAATGTTTATACCTAACCAATTAATATACTGGCGCCTTGCGTGCATGGTCTTTGTTGCTTCAAAACTACGGGGTTAAGGCGACCCCGATCAATTGGGGCAACTAAAAAAAGGTCATAGCCAGGGTGGGCGCTTCCTTCCTTCGTCTACAGCAGTCCCGAACCAAGGAGTAAGTCTCACTGGTGCCGACTGCAGAGACTACAAGTCGATTCGCTTCTATTCTTGTTGGGATTGGATATGGATGGAGGATCTTTGTAGATCGCAGTGGTTCCTGTCAAACTAGTATACGATACAATTTCACTTCACGGCCAAAGCCTCCTAAGACGACGCCTACTTTATCTTCTCCTAAGTCTACACCAAGTGAGAAAGGCGGGATTCGAACCTACGTAGAAAACCTTCAACAGATTTACAGTCTGTCGCTTTTGACCACTCGGCCACTCTCCCCTGTCGATACACGAGATTTCGATTAATGACAACAAAGAAATGGAGATCATTGACGAGCTAAATTCATATACATCAAAGAAATGGAAATCAATGAAGATCGTTTTAAATAAATAAAGGTTGTGTGTGTGTGTGTATATATAGAGAGAGAGAGAGAGTTGTGTTAGAATTTATGTTAAAATCGATCCTCAAAGTATAACACGAGTGCACGAAATGATTTTATATATAAATATATATATGATATATAAAACAGGCCGACTGTTCAGAAATTGTCTGAACCAGTCGACTGGTGGAACAGGGACCAGTCGACTGGTCAGACAAATTTCCGACAGTAATGGCTAGTTTCTAAATATTTTTTATATATACGATTTTACAGTATTTTGACCATTGACTGATGGATTTCAGATCAATCGACTGATCCGAAACAGTACTTATTTTTCTAAAAGGTTGCTTTGATTCATGAAGAGATTCCTCTTCATTTCTGAAAGGAAATGGACGTTTCTATTGATCATAACTCTTCATGAAGAATTACTACCTTTCTACCATTATATAAACACTTCAAACATGATTTCCAAATAATCGAATCATTCTATTTCTTAATTGCATTTCTACACTCTTGCAATACAAAAGCTTTCCCAAATTCAAATACTTGTTGAATCCTTGAATTGATTTAATATCACCTGATTCAACAAGCAATTTTCTTCCTTAAATCTTTGCATTCAAATCATATACTCGAGAATAAGGTTATAGGAAGGGCGTACTTAAACTGTTGGCTATTCGTGTTGATCAAAGAACACAAAGCAGAAGTCAAAACACTTGTAATTGTCAAAGTCCTGTGTAGTTGCTCTGGCAAGAGGCATCCTTGTTGGGGCTTGGGTGTACTTACCTATTCCTCCGGGTTAAGAGAGGGTGTGATAGTGAATTCTGAAGAGGAGCTTTAAGACTGGACGTAGGGCGGGAAGTTCGAACCAGTATAAAAATTCCTGGTGTCACTTTACTTTATTTACCGCATTTACTTTGATTGTGATATATCTCCATAACTTAGGTTTTACCTGTGTAACTATTGCATACCAATTAGTTAGCATATCACATATATTTCCACTATATCCATATAAGATCCTTTTAAGTCGTACACATCGACTTTTCATCCCCTCCCCGGGCCAACGCCCCCCGGGAATAAGAAGGTTGGCGGTGCCTGGGTTTATACTAGCTTATTAAGTTAAGAAGATTGATCCAATTAATATACTTTAAACTCTTCTATTTGCTAGCATTCAGGGAGAATAAGGTCATTTAGTAAGTTCATCGCAATTTATGTAAAGCAAGGGGAAGTACTTCATAGACCCCTCATTTCCCCAGTATATTAAATAGCGGCCTTCCCTGGCTCCCCTCCTTCGTCGCTTCTAGCTATGCATCTGGAGGCGACCAACGGGAGGTAGCGTAGCACTTTTGGCGAAGCTGCGAGTTCATGAGCAAGTGAATGAACAAGCCAGCGAGCTACGAGCGAAGTACAACAGTCGGGAGCCATGTTCCTAAAAGAATTCCTCTTGTCTAATGGATCAATCTTGATTGACTACCATAATTCTCATTACAAATAGAAATTCACGCACACACACACACACACACACACACACACATATATATATATATATATATATATGTCTGTTGGACTAAGTAATCGTTTAGTAATCCAATGGCGCACACTACTCATCCAATCCAATCGTAGCCCACAGGATTTGAAAAGTGTGATTGAGACCGATGCCTATGAATAGATATCTGAATAGGGACTTGCTTAATAGCTTTTTTACTTGAAAATGTTGACGATGAGATCCTGATAATGGGCATATCTATTAGAACTTCCTCCATAGACTAGAATTCTTTCGAGTCCAATAAAACAGAGAGATGCTCCTTCAACTTGAACTGAAGGTATAGATAGCAGAGCAACTAGTACAGGCAAAAGAAAAGGACTAGTCCCTCGAAATAAAGACATATCATGGCATGATTTGTCCACTTTGATCAAAGGATACTAGGCTGACAGCCAACTATCTGGTATAGCCAACTAGAGACGTAGGTTTGCGAAAAGAAAATCACTACGCGCTTAGCCTTTCTCCTTGAATCTCTTACTAAGCCTGTCGCTATGCACCTTCTCCCGTCGCCTCAAAGAATCGAACAACCTCCCGAATATTTATATTGGACTTGGTATACTATAATTGATCGGTGTCGCCTCCCCTTTTTGAGCAACTTCTCCTACGGTCTACTCGCCAAGAGCTCCCCGGTGACGACAGAGGCTCCCTTTGGTCACCCTGCCTTCTATAGCAGGGTGGCTTGTTGAACAATAAGACCTGGACGATTATCCCTATCTTTAGTAGCTTATGAGTTTACATCCATCCATGGTCTGGTACAGTTTCCTTTCTTGTTGCGCCCTTATAACTGTTACCCAAATTCGCACAAGTGCGTCCACCCCCGTGGCTTGACGAGGAATCCATTCTCGCAAACAAACACACACCCTACACACACCTAGGAGCACCACTTCCTGCATATCCATACAAGACCCGAGTAGGCAGGTCGAGGTCCCCGGCATATTAATTGGGTACCCACTACTCGGAGTACCCTCCCATTAAAGATGTATAGTGCGGTGGTTCGACCAGAAATGCTATGCTTACATACAGGACTACCCCTCTTCCCGAAAGCTTCGCATGGACGACTTTACTCTTTACTATTTTACGATGACGGAGGACCGCGCGTAGGGGGTTTACTGCATAAGGCCCCTATAGAGGAAAAGCTTTCTCCCAGCGAATAGAAGATGCTTAGCTCCGCACAACATAGGGATTGGCAAGCTTTCGGGGAGAACATAGAATAACATAGGATCCAGCGTGCAGGACACAACGATCATTAAAAAATCACGAATGAGAGATGCAGTAATATACTCTTTCCCATAACTTCTGGTACCAGACCAACCCATTGAAATGCAAATAGGGATAAGAAATGTAGTCAATATCACGAAGAATAATGAAAGACCGTCTATACCCATATACAAATGGACGTTTTCATAAGGAAGCCATCGAAGGCTTTCCTCAAATTGAGAATTGGCCGTAGAAGGATCGAATTGTATCTGAGGAACAAGGAGATACAGAAAAGTAATAAGAGAAGCGCACAGACCAATCAATCGTATCGTCGTATTTTTGAATTTGGAATGAAAAAAGGAGCAATGCTTCCTAGTATGGCACACAGAATAGGACCACTTAGATCAGAATAGCATTCACAAAAATGTTCTAACATAGATGAAAATCGAACATGGAAAAGATTAGTTGACAACAGTAAAAAAAAAATGGGGTGTCGAATTACTAAACAATAAGGGTCTTTCTATGCAAGTCAGCTGAACCCTAATGACCAAGGGATTATTGAGTGGTTAGGTGCACCTCTCGCCCAGTGGGAAGTCATGAGGCCCCCTGAATGTAGTAGTGGAAGGCTCCACATATGCGCCTTTATTTAGTTCCGATTCGAAATATTGGACTTTCGAGTCTTTCTAAAGAATCCATCTAGCAAAATGAAATTCGTCGATTTTAGGTTCACCTTGCCTCAGGTAGCTTTGTTACGCCTATTCAGCTAGGTGGGCCGTTGGTCATAGCCGAAATTCAGAGAAAATATCAAATTGTAACGATCCATCAAGAAGAAATAATATATTATATTCAAAATATACAAACCAATGCCCCGAAATATGCCAGTATAACAATTCGAGGTTTCCTTTTACTGAAGCCGGAGTGAACATAACATCTAGTAGTCCGTTAGGTGATACCATGAGAAGCCTGCTATTTGAAGCTAAGTATACTTCCCTAAGTATACAGCTATGCTACCTCCAATCGCCTTTTCCTATCAGTAAGGTTTCTGAGCGAAGGGAGAAGACACACAATGATATTCTAAGGCATCTATAGAGAGATCAAATCACTCTTTCTCTTCCGGGCCTTAGAGAACTTTTTAAGAAGGTGCTTGCCTTCTGGTTTGTGCGGGATATTGACCAAATGAGACAGTTGATATCGAACTATCGCTTGTGTATTTAGTCCTTCGAACCTAGTTTTTGAGATAAGGTTGGGAGAGGCGAGTGCGGCCTACATCTAGCTTGTTCGATCCCAGTATAAACATTGGCGGTAGGCAAGTCAAGTTGGTAACCCCAAAGTTTGTAAGGCGGTTCAGTGCAAGTGGCTCATAGATGAAACCTTCCTTCGGTCTTTTAGTTGCTCCTTCGGATGCCTTGGATGTCTCGACCGCATAGCAGACACTTGGTTATTCGCGAGATTCACAAGACGCACTCCTTGCTCTTTGTCTACTCCCTCATGCCATGCTGCTGGGATGGAGACCTCTCACCAGGTGCCAAGGCAAGGTTCAACCAAAGTCACAATCGAAAGCTTGGGAATCAGATGAGACCTAGCTTCTTCTGATTCTCGGGATGACGAGTAAAGCATCACGTGGTGTAAACAGTTAAGAAGAAACCCGCTCCTTTGGAGCCTGGTAAGGTAAATATGTCTCGCTGCAAGCACCACCCTTTTCTTATCTTATTGGAAATAATAAGCGTTAGAACATGCAATTTTTCAAAAAATGACTCAAGATAATATGTAATTATATCCTTTATATACTTAGCTTTGGACCAGCTATTAGACAGCATAACTACGATCCCTATTAGGGAAAAATGGAACCTTTATCTATAAGTTGGTGCTCCTAGGTTGCACACTTTACTTATACGTAGTTATTGGTCACTTGTCGGCTTAGCCCCATCCCATTTACTCAACGCGTGGGGCCTAGACACGCATTAGGAGATGAATAATCTCACACCAAGGTGCGCAGCAGCTGCAACAAACCCGATCATGTTTGAAAAGGGCAACGATAAATGATTTCAACTGGAATCCCCGTTATATTAATTCTAAAACAAGAAAGAAAGCGGTAATATACTAAATAGAAACCCTAAGACTAATAAATAATGGAGAGAGACTCGCAATTACTTCCTCGCCTCTACCCGGTACCAATTAATAAACTAGACTTGGTATCCTAGTATATGCCAACGTACGGGTCGGTTCGGTGCGGTTTGGAGTTCAAGCCGCTTCCGCACCGCACCAAACGGTTGATCAAAAATACAAATTGTTATACTACTCTTTTAAACGGTTCGGTTTCGATTCGATTTTGGTTCGATCCGGTTTGAACCCGCATTAAATATGAAATAAGAAAATTACTACTATCAATAATCAATTTACAACTGTGTCATGATGTGTCACTTGGAGGGTAAAGCACACAATGTCATGCTAAATTGAAAGATTTGTTTCTAACTGTATGAATACTTCAATTTTACATTTTATGATAAGTGAAATTGTTTTAGTACATTGACCAAACATCATATTTAATCAATGCATAAACATTAAGTAAGATAACTCAAATTATATTATAATTCGCATTTATAAAAAAAATTGATACAAACTATTATGCTAAACAAGAAAATATTTAGAAGGACAAAATTGAAGGTCTTTTTATCCATAAGGACAGCCCACTAAAATTTTACTCAGAAGGATAATAAACTGAAAATTAATTTCGGCCGCTGCTTTCTTCTTCTCCCTCTCTCACGTCTTTGTCGATTTCATCGTTTATCACGAAATCACCAAAATCACGAAATCATAAATCGCTTAAATCACAAATACGATAATACATTAGAATCGGCCGACTCAATCGAAGACAAAAATCACGAAATCAAAATCACGACCATAAATCAGCCGAAACAAAAACCCTAGAAAAAAAAGTAGGTCGAACAACCAAAATCCATTCGAAATCACAATTGAATGGAATAAAAATATTTTTCAAACAATGCAAAGCGTATATGAAGAACACGAAATGGTTGAAACAATTTTTTTAGGTTGGAAATGTTTTTTTTTTCATTTTACCACTACTACAGTTCGTAGGTATCATTTTTCTATTTTTTTAGGTATCATTTTTCATGTTTTTAACTTTAAATCGTAGCAGCAGTTTTTAGGTATCATTTTTCTATTTTTCTAGGTATCGTTTTTCTTGTTTTTAACTTTAAAACGTAGCAGCAGTTTTTAGGTATCAGTTTGCTATTTTTTTAGTTATCATTTTTACCGATTTAACTGTGTTATATGTTTATTTTCATGAGATTTTGTTGTTGTGTTAATTTTTAAGTTATATTGTTGTATCAGCTTTGAAACTAAGTCGAACTTTTTCCATTTTAATCAATAAATCTGTGATATAAATTTTTTCTCATTATTTTATCTTTAAAACATTGCATCAGTATTTAGGTATCATTTTTCTAATTTTTTAGGTATCATTTTTTCTGTTTTAACAGTGTTATGTGTTGTTTTGCTGTGATTTCATTGCTGTGTTAATTTTGAAACTATATTTTTGCATCAATTTCGTCACTCAGTCCAACTTATTTCATTTTATGTTTCATTTCTATATTTTTTAGTTATCATTTTATGTTTCAGTTATATAATTTTTTTCCATTATTTTTTCTTCAAAACATTGCTGCAGTTTACAGGTATCATTTCGTAATTTTTTAGATATCAGTTTTACATTATTAATTGTGTTATGCTTTTTTCCATGCAATTTTATTGCTGTGTTAATTTTGAAGTTATATTGTTGCATCAACTTTTTAACTCAGTCGAATTTATTTCATTATATTCAATCAAATAGTTTTCATGTTTCAACTGTGTTATGTGTTTTTTCCATGTGATTTTGTTCTTGTGTTAATTTTGCACCAGTACACCATCACAAAAATTATGACATAAAAAAAAGACGTATATGAACATAACACAAAAATTACAGTAAAAATGATAACTTAAAAAATATAAAAATGATACATTCAAACTGTTATGATGTTTAACATAACACATAAACTGCAGTAAAAATGATACCATAAAAATATAAAAATGATATGTTAAAACTGTTGTGATGTTTAACATAACACATAAATTACAGTAAAAATGATAACTTAAAAAATATAAAAATGATACCTTCAAACTGCAGTAATGTGTAACATAACAAAGAAATTACATTAAAAATGATACCTTAAAAAATATATAAATGATACCTTAAAACTGCTGTGATGTTTAACACAACACATAAACTGCAGTAAAAATGATACCTAGAAAAATAGAAAAATGATAACTAAAAACTGCTGCTATGTTTTAAAGTTAAAATAGGAAAAATGATACCTAAAAAAATAGAAAAATGATACCTACGAACTGCTATACTAGTAACGGAAAAAAAAAAAACATTTCCAATCACGAAAAAATTATTTCAACAATTTCGACTTCTTCAACTGCGTTTTCCATCGTTAGAAAAATATTACTATTCAATTCAATTGTGATTTCCAGTGGATTTATGTTGTTCGACAATTTTTTTTCTAGGGTTTCTGTTTCTCGCGATTTTTGTTTCAAATGCTCTCCTTATCGATTTTGATTTCGTGATGTTTGAATTCGATTTCGAATTTCGATTCTTTTATATTCTGAAATTCGTGATTTCGCAAATTATGATTTCGGGATTTTTTTTATTTTGTGATTATTGATGAATTCAACTTACGCGCGAGAGGAGAGAAGAAGAAAGCAGCGACCGATTTTTATTTTCAGTGTATTGTCCTTTAGGATAAAATATTAGGCGGCTGTCCTTATGCATAAATTTTAGTGGGCTTTTGTCCTTGTCGTTAAATTTCCCAATGCTAAAATTATAATTTTCTTCATTGCAAAAACAATTATTATTAATATAACAACAATGCCCCTAAAATAGAATATACATCGTTAAAATCAATAATTAGATAGGAATTAGCTATATTTTCATCATAAGATTGTATGTACAACTATTCGTTTCGGTCCATTTAATACAGTTGGATCAATAGCTCAAACCGCAACCAGACCGTATTGTTCCAAGTCGGTCTGGTTTAGAGTACTTGCTTTCAAGAGAAGTTCGATCTGGTTTCCACACCGCTTTTACGGTTTGGTGCATATGGTTTTCATATGGCGATGCGTTTTACGTCCACTTTTGTCAAACAATGCAACACCCCTTTAACACCCCCCCCCCCCCCCCCCCCGCCCTCTCTCTCTTCTCACTAACTTATTTAACTATAAATAAGTGGTTCACGTTGTGTTGCAAAAGAAGTGCTATAAAATACCTTGAACACTCCTTATAGGGAAAGCCAATTTGAGCACACAAAATAGACATAAATTGGAAGAAACAATTTCATTTTTACCAAGTCTGAAAATGTGGTTAAACACGGTTAATTTGATTAATCCCATGACCATAAACTTGCACTTCAAACCAATTATAAACGATAATTTACAGCATCAGAACCAACGAAAATGAACAAGTCAGTTCATTCGGTTTTGCAAGTATTCCCTATGCTTGTACCAAATGTAGAATCATTCGATCACACCGTAAAAACCAACGGACATAAGACATGATGTTGTTCAACTACCCTAACAATATTATACTAGTCAGAAAAATTCATAAAGAATTATCTAACAGTGATATTTCAACTGTAACCAGACAAGATCTATCAAGGACTTGTACAATGTGATAAGAGACTAGCTACAGTACCCGAAACTTTTTCTGTCAAAAAGTGCGAAACAGGCAAAAGAGTTTAATTCACGATGGGTAATACTGTCATTTTACACCAAAACATGGGAACAACTCAGCAGATCATGCGGCTAAGATTATTTCGCACAATCTGACAAACAAAATTTCGGGTAAATTAGCAATTTCGATGTGACAATGGTTAAACTGTTACCATAAGCGCGGGAAATGACATTATTGATATACCCAGCTCTATTAACAGAGAGACATCATTTTCATCAACGGGCACACCAGAAAATTTGCATCATTGCCCAAAACACAGCATTCCAAATTTAACAAATGTATAATTCAAAAGGGGTGTCTGATTTGCTTTTTAGCAATGGATTGAAATCTCCAAATTTTTCTCATAGGGAAGGCAAAACATTTGAGATAAACTTATCTTCCTTCATCAATGTTTATTTCGATTGCGGAACTTTCAGCGGTCTATGAGGTTTTGGAGCTGCAATAAATGAACATATATTAACTAATGTCGTGAAATATCAGTCTTCCAACACTATTTGTATTTGTACTTTCATTCATTTCCAGAAATACTACCGTAGTGTTTGGTTATACATTTTAAGTTTTGGGTTTTCGGCCGTACAAAAATGTGCACAACACATGCATATCATGGAAAACAACAATTTTAGAAAACAAATTTAACACACAAAATAAAAAACAACTTTTATCCATTTTTCATGTTTTGATAAATTAGAGAAACATGGAGACCAAATCTTCATTCCATGATTGCTACATCCCCTCCGCGGTCCCTTCCATCTTCCTTTCATTCTACCATTCCTTTCACACTTTTAAAGTTTTGTAATTAATTTTGAAAACTAAAAACCCAAAACTCATTTTTAACCAAACACACAATTCTTCATGACCAGTTTGTTTAGAGATTAGGATAATAAAGCTTGAACAATTAAACGTACCGTCTTTCATAACAAAAAAATTAGATAACACAAAAGTTAATGTAATTGATTAAACAGGATTAAACGCGCCCTGCATCGCTTCTTTAAGAAGAAGCAAAAATATTAAACAGGAAATCGACAAGTTATCGTACAATAAAAATAAAAGGATTTTCAGTTAAAGCCTTAAAGGGGTTCTTAAATCAAAGTAATAAATTTACAAGACCGTGCTTCAAAATAATTGCTTTCGAGTATGTTCATCATTTATCATTTTCCTTTTTTTTTTTTTTTTAAAGAAAGAAAAAGGAAAAAAAACGATGATTTTTTTATCATTTTTCATTTTCTTTCAGAAAATAAATATAACCGTTTATCTTATGTTCTTAAATGTAGTTAATTTGAAGTGTTGTCCTATAAATTTATTGCCATCTGCTGGAGAAAGCCCTTCAGCCTATTCAACAAAAGAAGAAAAACGCTCATGCATCTAGAATACAACCGTTCTAAAGTAACAGATATGTGCAGAGCCCGTGCAGAGTATTTGGGCATGTAATGGGTATTACCATTGGGATTTCCCTGTTCATAAAAGCTTCTTAACAAAGCAACAGCTTCATTTGCCATGATTCCTCCTGTGCACTTGAAGCCTTTTCCTTGTGATAGCTTTTCCCTGCCATAACATATAAAAAGTCACCTAATATAACTGTTAAGTTGAACAAGCAGCACACAAGACCTAACAAGAGTAATCATTGTCTGTGTAATGATTGATCAATAGAAAGCTGTACATTTGGATATATCTTTACTATGTCATTTACATTAAACCATCTATGCCGTTTTCTTGGAGTAATTCAATTTGATTTTAAAAAAAAATTGGACTGGTAAAGGATTGTACATCGTAGTTGAAAATTCCAGACTGTACAATCACTTTCCGTATTGCACTACAAATTTCAGCTTCCAGTCCCAGTGGATCAGACCATTGACGTAGACGACACGTCTAATGTAATTTTGACTCAAAGGTATTTTTCGCTTACAGCTAATCCCAAAGGGAAAATATGATCCACAAACACATCCACAATAATTAATAAAAATATATTATAAATTACCATCAACTCCAGTACGGTAAGGGCTCTTACGTCCCAAACAGATAAAGAAGATGAAGGGAACTGAAAGCATGTCAAAATAAGTATTTATGCTCAGCGATAGAAAACTTATTCTGATAGTCAGATAAACTAGTTGGTATCCAGCTCAAATAAGTTGTGTTACAAAGCAAGAACAGTCATTGTTCTTTTACTCAGTTAAAATAGACGGATGTCATCATTTTGAGAATCATTTTCATAACTGGCTATTATATCATCTACTTAACTAAATAATTGTATAAGGATGCCTTAAAGATATAGCAAGAAGACATAAATGTACCTGGAAGTGGCAACATCAACCTGATGCAACGGTAAAATAGATCCACAACCTCCAAATTTGTCGTTAGCACAACCATAAAAGACCTCTCTTATTCCTATTGAATACAACAGATATTGCAAATGTAACAAGGAGAGAAGAAAGAAGTTGCCCGCTAAAATTAGGAAGGAGCATACCAAGAATAGACAAGGCGGATGCACACATTATGCATGGTTCACATGTCACATAAAGGTCACATTTAGAGAACTTCTCTGCAACTTGCACTTGATCAAGTCCATCCTTCTGCCATTTTTCAAGTAGAAAATCTATTGCTTCCATTTCTGCATGTCTTAAAGCCTGAAAGAACACAAATATGTATTATTCTGGGATGGGGTGTATTATTATTATAAAAGATTATTTTTGAAATGTAGATAAGCAAAACTGAAGTACGATTGAGCTGTAGAAGCCTTTACCGGTATGCAGATGGATAAAATATGCATTCTCAAAAAATTAAACAGCAGAATCAACAGTGGCAAACAATTTATTATTAACTTATTGCCGCATTATGGAACAAGCGGTTAGTTTTAACATGATGGCTTGAATGCCTATTTCTTTATGATAGCAATCCGGAATGAGGATATTTGCAGGTGAATAAAAAAGCCAATTCACTAAAATTATGAGCACATGTTTTAGCAAAGGTAGGTATTTACGTTTCGAGTTTCAGTTGTTCTGTTGCTGCCAGAAGCAATAACTTGTCCATCCTCCACTATTACACACCTAGCATATATAAAACAGAAGAATACTATGAGAGCAAAGTTTTACATATTATGAACAAACTAAGATATAACTTGCTGTCTACTTGGATGGCGACAACAAGACCAATTTTAAACAGTCTATCTGGACCTAAGAAATTTTGTATAAAATATCCAATCTCTTTTATGCCACTATTGTTGCCAGTGGTCATGGACATCAAATCTAAAATCTCTAAATTTTGAAATCACTTTTTTCCTCTCAATGTTCACTTCTCAACGAATAAAATTACGAGGCCACAACACACGCACGAAAAAAAATCACTTAAACAATCTTCAAACACTAAACTGATCACTTAGCATCAGTAGTTTACCCATATATTAGTTGGAACCAACTGAAACCTGATTACAGCATATTTAGCTCAGTCTAAAAAGCAAAATGCACGCAGTGCAGTTAAATGCTGTCATATACCATTAAAACGGATACCATTTCTTTCCTGGAAGCATCAAAGCTTCAGTCATGAAAGACATTCGAGCTCCAACATAGAAGCTACATCAAAGTTTATTAAATTAGTCTATCCGCAATGACTATTGGGCCTTGGTTAATGCTTGTTGGGAAGGAATGAACCTCTTGCCTCAATTAAACCTCACTGCCTCAACTATCTAGTCCGACATCAACATATCCCGCAATTTTGACACAACTACCACCTTATCCATCACTCGGCCATCTGTTTAAATTTACTTCATTCACAAATCAACATTTATATAATGCTTAGATATTCTTCTCTTGCCTTCTCTGCATAAGTTGTACCGTATATTTCAACGTTTAACAAGTTCAAGATAGATCATTAACATGGTCCTTGGAAAACTGCTTAGAAGCTATAGATGCAACAGCAGGGTAAAGGAAAGGTGGAAAAGCACAAGCAGGGAGGTAACGTTTTTCAACAAACACCAAATTCGAGGTTTTTCTACTTGAAATCTAGCCGTAAACATGTTCCAAAATAATTGATATATAAGGACTTGTTCCAAAATATATGGAAATGCATTTCAAATTAGCTGAGAACATTTTCATAGACATTACCAAAATTTTAGATTAGAGCATTTTCAAATTGAAAGATTGATAATCAATATACACATTCGCTTTATTGAACTCGGAAAAGCACACATGCATGTATAAAGCAATATATGTATTTATTTCTATTTAAAAGCCGGCACAGTAAATTTCAAATGAGTCCAACATTATTCAATCTTAATATTAGAGTATAGAACACCAACACCATAAATCTAAATCCAAATTCTAATAATGGATATTAACTCATTTTGAAAAAATAACACCAATAAATATCATTATCCTTTTGAATGTATACTGATTTTAGGATATTAATTAAGAATAAAGAAATATCAAAACTAATAGAAATTCAGATCAAATGTAAATATGTATAACTTTTTTATTGAATCATGTTTTTGTCTTGTTGTTGTTGTTGTTGTACTTGTTATTATTATTGTTGTTGTTGTTTCCCCTGCATATACTGTCAGTGAATTATTTGTATCTGTTACAATCCCGAGCTTTCAAGCGCACAACTGCTCTAATGTCGGGATAACATTGTGAAACATCACATCATAGTTGGAGCGATATTTTCCACAAAAGTTCATTGCGTATCGACTGCAATATATGGTCAGACCTTTTTGATATAAAGGAAAGCTATCTGCAGTGTCAGTGTGTCATATATATTTTGTTAACCAAGAATTTGTTTTGTTATTTGATATTGAGGACAGATGTTCTAACTTCAAAGGTGTGGAAATCAAATTAAGTTCCTCTTTAACAACCAAAATCTTCAAGCAACATTGCTGTGAGTCATGCTAATTTACTACTAGAATTAAAAATGCATTATCTTCCTATGCACTGTAGTTATCCATACTCAATAACTCCAAAGCTGTCAGTCGATGATCATGTAACTTAAAAAAATAAAAAATAAAATAGGTAAGTTATTTTATTTTGATATTTACTTGTCATGGCTTTTCATTGCTGATAAGTTTAAGTAATTTGTTTGACAATTTACCATAACTCTTAACACATGCACACACGCGTAGCTAATTGGGTTATTTTTACACCAGCCCATTTCTCTGATTCATTTATCTTAAAATTTTGGTACAGAATGCTTACCAGGCATTAATTTTGCCTTTTAAAGGCATTCTTCATTATGCTTTTAACACAGTCGATTTCATCTATTATAATTAAATATGCCTGAATACTTATTCTGGAGCATGTCTATTACTTATATAGGAAAACAGAATCCAGGCTATTTATGGTTCGACACCTGTCCTCTTTCTTGAATACAAATTTACAAAAGTACACCCATCATCATTGAAAGTTGTTACTATTTTAGTTTTGTTCCGTCAAAATAACCGCCTCTTTATAGGGCAATTAAATTCCTTCAGCCCTCTTTTATCCATTTCCATCACGGATTTAGGTATCGAAATTCACAGTTACTTGGATTCAAATTCGATAGCCAACGCATCCTCTTTGCCTCCATCGCCAGATTCTTAATCATCAACGTCAAACACTTCTCCCATTACAATTATCGATTTACTCCAGGTATTACTTCTTTGAATTCCGATGGTTGTTTTCTGTGTTATATGTTTGGATTAATCTTACAATTAAGATTGATTTTCCATAGAAGATTGCTTTATGTCCAACATTGATTTTCCAATTCATGCTCCAGCCCTAATTGTATGCTATGCATACTTAATTTGATTTCACAACAAATTGTTGCCTTCTGTGCAAGACAGAGAGATCGCTACTTAATTTTTGACTTTTTAATCCAAGCTCCAGTATGAATTTTGTTAGTTACATATGCAACTTTGGATATGATGGACTTGATGTCTCAATACATACATACATACATATATATATATATATATATATATATATATATATATAGAGAGAGAGAGAGAGAGAAGGGTTCCGCTACACCTTTTATATTGCACGTGAACTCCCCCCTTAATCTCCACCACCCATTTCCCCACTCATTCTCTCTCTTCCCACTAAGAAATAATATTGAAATGAGAAGAGAAAGAATGAGAGGGGAAATGGGTGGTAGAGATTAAGGGAGAGAGTTCACGTGCAATATAAGAGGTGTAGCGGAACTCTCCTCATATATGTGTGTGTGTGTGTGTGTGTGTGTGTGTGTGTGTGTGTATATATATATATATATATATATATATATATATACATACATATATATTTGTGTGGAAAAAATTATCTTTTACAAAGGTTAGGTTGCTTTTGCCTGTGGGCAATGACTGGATGATTGAGACCAAAGCAACATTCCTTAATTATGACTTCTTTATGTTGCTACGTAATGGCACCATCCCGATCTCCAGCATGATATAAGCGACCATTGCTAAGAACCTAAAAATTTGATTCATGTAATTTCATAACATTATTCATCTCAAGAAAAACTCCGTCTGTGTAGTTATCTATGCAGTCTGTCCCAAGCCAGGGTAAAGGAGGAGGGTTGTGATAGGCTTGGCGGGCCAACGTAAATAAAAATTTGGCCTCTCTTATGGATATGGAACCTTATTCATCTCAAGAAAAATGGAAAAACAAATGAAAATCTGAATGAAGTATGTATTTTGTTTGAGGATCCTGTGTTTTTTAAAATGGTGCCTGTTTTCTGAGATATGTACTCAAATTTTGCATATTTGACTTGCCTTTATATGAATATATGTGAGTGTGCTGTGTAGAAAATTATGGTACAATAGTGAAGAGAGTAGGCTATGCATAGATTCGCTTTTTATTTACTACACCATCTAAACATGGTTAAGTGGCATATTATTGTATATTGCTATCTTATATTTTGGTAGGATTTAACATTTTTTTTTTTTCATTGGATACATAAGCTTATTTATTTTTCTTATAAATACGAATACATAACATAGATGCTGCAATCATTCTTTTGATTGCCATTTTCCACAGTTTTGGTTCATCGGTTGTATAGTGTTTATCTTCTTGTTTCAATCCTCATGTTGCTGTTGCTCTATCTTATCAACTGCCTTTGTTCTGTCAATGATTCTGAATACATTAAGTTGTGTGAATTGTCAATCATCCTCTTCCACAAGTTTTGAAACATTGTAAAATTTTAGTATTTAATTTCTATATTTCCACATCCTTTTTGCTGTTAATATTTTTTCATTCATTCCGATCTAGATGTAAACTTCAACATTTTTTGTAATGTAATAATACATATTCCTTTTTCAGAATGGAACATATCCTTACTTTGAGTTGCTATCCTTTTTTTCATTTGGATAAAACTTGACTAAGGCATAGCCTAAAATAATGTAATCTAAAAGTGACCCTTGATGTTAAAAAAAAAAAAAAAAGTTTCTGTATAGAAAATCTCCAAATCAGATTTGGTTTTCCCAATTTTAGACAATTAAGATGATACATTTCATAAGTGTATCATTTGACATAGTATATGTAATATAAAAAGTGATTTTGGTTCTTTTTAATTGCAAGCATTTAATGTCGTCTCAACCGCCATATTCTGTCATGCCAGCCAAGAAAGAAAATAATCAGGATGATGCATATTTTTTTTTAATTTAGTGTTAAAAAAGGCAATTGTACATATGTGATGGAAAGGCTGTGCGCACTAATCGACCACCCCCAGAGCCCGGAAAGCCATGAGAATAGTACCAGGATGAGAGACTGACCTAGGAAGTCCTCTCGCGCTTGAGTACGGGAGCATTTGGCACTAGGTATCCACCTTTATAATTCTTTTATATGAATTAAAATTAATTAAAAAAATTGACATTGAAAGTGGGATTCAAATTTAAATTTCAGTATGTATCAAATAAACGAATATATTTCATCATTAAAGAATTTTTGCAATAAAAAACCTATAGAAGTCTCTAGGATTTCAATTTTTTTAATTCAGTTTGGTAGTGGGTTGTATACCTCCTTTTAGTAGTTTGCTTAATTTTCTGATATATTTTATACAAATGTAGACATAGCCGTATTTATCTTTAATGTGAAATATGCTTTGATTAATTTAATGAGTAAATCATAAAACCAATCATAAATCAATATATAAATATGACTTGAGTTTGTGAATAACTTTGACCTTTCAAAACATTCTTTGATTTAGTTCATTTTTGCATTTAATTGTATTGTGTTTGTTTCTCCCATGATTAACATAAATATGGTTAGCTTGAAATGTGTGAGACCATACTTAGTAAGTTGATGCCTAATCTTATTAAAAATGATATATTATCATCATTGATATTTTGCAAACCTGATACATTGTTGCCAAACATATTAGACAATGATAGATCATGGTTCCTAGATAACGACACACAAGCATGCCTCAACTAGAAAGCATATTTTCTAAAAAAATAAGGGCCTAAGTAACTATTTACGTCAGCCATAGTCCTGGGCCAAAGCATGGATGTAGAGTTAGGTTAAATTTTTTGACAAATGATGCGAAAACGGAGCGAGGCCACTGATGTTGAAAGTGGACAAAACACTTGCAATGAACTCAACGGCGATGGCTGTTAATTGATGTAGAATAGTTTCTTTTATTGATCTCCTACTAAGTAAGATAAGTTAGTAAGCCTATGTCTACTCATTAAAAATCATTGTAGTTGCTATATCGAAACTTTACTTCACCTTTCTCTAAAACTAAACCCTCATAGCATGATTTGTTTACATATTTAAGTTCGGCAGTTTTAAATAATTAAGGTAGTGCTAGACAGGAAGACGGTATGTTGCATCTGTGGTCGAGATCGAGGTACTGGCTTGGGTGGATGTCCTACTTGCGGTTAAGGATAGTGTTGATGCGGCATGTAGAGTTGTAGTGGAGTTTGGTTATGTGATTGTGGTTGAGTATATGGCTAGGGAAGTGCCTGCATATGTGGCTTAGCATATTGCTAATACTGAGCGTATTATTGTTGTTGGTACGAATCATATCCAGGGTACTGCTATTGATAGCATTGCTGGTATCGAATTTGTTGCTAGTGGTGGTGACTATGCCTGTAAGCTGGAGCAGCATTTGGTGCAGTATGAGCTACTGTGGCCGGCAAGAACAATTTTATTAGGTACCACAGCATTATGAGTTGATGACGTGGCAATGTCAGTGGCTTGGGTTGCAGCTGCAACATTTTCTGCAGTTTAGGGTTGTATACCCTATAAGGAGTATGAACTTGATAATTATTTTCTAAGTTTAAGAGTAAGGTTTTACTGCTTCAGTAGCTAAAGATTTCGTGCTATGATATGCATAAGCTAGAAAGCTGTCATGTATTGAGACGGGTAAAACACATTAATGCACAATCAATAATTTTCACAATAACCTGCAAAGAACAATGAGCTGCTATGCCTTTTTTGCACACCCGACAATAGACACAATTACCGTAATTACTATTTTTACCCTAAGGGCAAATTTTTACTATTTGAGTAGCTAAAAATATTCAAGCTGTGATATGCAGAAACTAGAAAGCTGCATATAAGTATTTTTGCATATAACTTTGATCTGGTTTGTTTATATTTATATTTCATAGGAAATCAAGAAAATAACGTATTTCGACAATCAATATCAAATTTGGTTAGACTTCATACGTTCAAATAGGGTTGTCAATGGGTCGTGTTGGGTCGGGTTAACTCGGGTTCGGGTCAAAACTTAAACAGGTCGGTCAACCCGTTTATTAAACGAGTTATATTTTCTCAACCCGAACCCAACCCGTTTATAAACGGGTTGACCCGACCCGATCCGATCCGTGTAACCCGTTTAGAAAAGAAAAGTGGAACCTATGAAGTTTGAAGGCAGTGACGGCTTGGTGTAAAGTGTAAACTACGGTAATCCTAATCGTGTTTGTACGCAGAATTCACAAAGATAGTAAATAAAAGTAACAGCACTAAGTCTAACAGGCTCAGCCCGGTCCATATATGCATAATTGCATAAGCCATATGATGAATAAAAATATATTTTATAGTAAGCAGGTCTTGGCGGGTCAAAAACAGGTTAACGGGTCAACCCGCAACCCACCCGTTTATTAAACAGGTCAGAGCGGGTTGACCCAAAATTGACCCATTTATAAATGGGTCGGGTCGAGTTGGGTTTTACCGTGCGGGTTACGAATCGTGTTTCGGGTTGTGTTAGAAATTGACGGCCCTACGTTCAAGTAATATAAATTTGGAAAAAAAATATCTAGTGATTGGTTTTACTGCCAAAAATATTATCATGCGCTAGGAGAAGACAATAATTTTATTTATTAACCAAACTTTAATATGTTGTATCCTCTTATACTACAGTGACAAAGTAACGATTTTTCTTTGATTTATGCTCGACCCAAAGATCAAGGATTAATAAAACCAATCCAATCTCTTCCTTCTATTTGGATGCTTAAGTGGAATTTAGAGCCTGTAATTTTATGGCGGATAGAAAATTGAAGCCAAAACATTAACCACACCTTCAAACAAAGCTCAGTTCCAACCTTATTACAGCAATTTTGTGAACCATACATGGTGGCTTTATAATTGAAATATGTACATCTTAAGGAAGAACCAACATTGTCAAGTTTGTATAACCTAATAATTGGACCAAGAATGAAAAATGATGTGTTATTTTGCTTAATTGATTTATGTGAATAAATTTAAATAATTTATCAATTGCTTTTTTGCAGTATTCTACAAATATTAGTTTAGATAATCGTATATTTCTTAAAATTTATGTAGAATCGACCAATTTCCAACCAAAAGTTAGGCGAAAGAATTATATGTATGCATCGTCGCTTTTTTAACGTTTTGTACAAATATTTAAAAAATTGCGCTCTAAATCATACGGATACATGGATACTCCTATCATTGTCCTTTTTTAAAGAATTTTTATTCTAAAATAAATCTCAAAATTTGAAATGATTAAAAGCCCATTGGAACAGTAATTTCTTAAGATGAGGTGCACAGCTTTTATATATATGGAAATACATATTTGCATTCTTTATAGTTGAGTGAAGAAATGACAAATCTAAACATAAATTAATAACTTATGTGCAAGTTAATAATTATTTTATTATTGATGGAATATCTGCATTATATTGTTGCTATTTACTATGATGCCGAGTATAATGTTGAAGTTCGACGCTAATAAATTTGGATCATTTATTGAATACCTTTAAGTTATTTTGACTATTTGAATAAATGTTACAATATGCATGCATAACTAATACACTGCACGTGAACACAAATGGAAATTGAACCTCTAGAAATCTTGACTTCAAAGATTGTACAAATATTCCGTAACTTCAACTATATAGTTGGCTCACATTGAAGTAAAAGGTTAAAAATCATAGTTAGTAACATGCTTATCCATAATATTCCAACACTATATCTTCATTGTGTGAAATGTCAACATCGCATAATAATTTTTTTCCATTCATTAAATCAGTAACCGCCAGTGTGAGTAGCACGGGCCACACACTAGTTATTTAAGTATATTTTTAACATATTTTTTGTCATGCTTACAAGAATTATTATTATTTGTGTCAACTGAGTGCGTGATTTTCAGGTGCTTATAATCCATCAAGTTTTGTGAATATACTGCACTATTTAATTTATAATAAAGAGTAACAATATGAAAAAAATAAAAATAAAGAATGCGATGCTCACCCAATAGGAACTTCTAATCTTTCAAATGCAGAGTTGGCCTGAAGATCAAAAGTGAAGAGTAATTTTATTAGAAACACGAATGATCAAGCGAGCAATACTGTTAAATCCATTGTTATTATTCCCTTAGCTAGCAGCATCAAAATATCGGCAAACAAAATCTATAAAATGTTTAAAGATAATTTTGCAGACATTTATAAAATATTATGCTTGAAGTAAAATTGAGTTTTGTAATGTACATAAACTTGCATGCTAAACTTTCATGGTTGCTGACAAATTCTACAGAAATAAAATATGATACTGCCTTGTATGCTTAAAGGTGTGTATCCAAAACAATGAACTAAACCAAAATTAAGCTACATTACAACTTTATAAATTAAGGGAGTATGAAAACAGTTGCATACCTGCTCTAAAGCAAGCTCCATAAATGTGATTGCTGATGATGGGTAAAGGCATGCTGTTGACATCTGAATCAACAGATTAAAACTGTTAACATAAAAAACGTTTGCTATTATATTTAACTATCTATTAACAGAAAATAAAGTCAGAGTATGCTATTAATAGTTAATTACCTAACCACAGTTTTAATGGTTCAAGATTCCGTCCGAAACGCGGGAATTCCGGCTATTCCAGTCCGGTTCCGGCATTGACCAGAACAGAATCTCTACAAAACCCCGTCTTTGACCAGAAAAGTTAAAGGAAACAATCAAAATTGATTTTCGAGCGAGAACGCATACAAAACCGTGAAGCAAAGGAAAAAATAAAGCAAGAAAAGAAGAACTTTTCACCTATTTCAAATATGAGCGATGAGTTTGAGTGAACTGAAGCAAAATTTCCTTAAAATCATTGCTTGCATACTACCATAGCAACAATCGCATAATCATTTATTTATTTTTTTCTACCCTGAACTTAATTTGTAAGGCACAGCACTGAAAGGGGGCGGCGATGAGCACAAGACTTAAGGAGACGTCTGGAAGATATTGGAAATGAACATGACGTCCTTGGGTCTGGGAGTATGCATGTGGAACTGTTCCACCAGCTTTCTTGCGAGTTGATCGAAAGCGGATATGGTTTTCGACAGGAGTCGAGAGAACCATAACAAGACTACGTCTTCGAGAAATACAGAGAAGCATTTACACATCACTGCATCTGTGGCACGAGCTGAGACGGTATGTCATTCGTATTTATTCGGAAAGTGTTGAGGGTCAGTTTTGCCTGAATAAGCAGGAATAGTGGGTATATTGGATCGTCTAGGTCATTCGACGTTTAGGATATCTTTTGTGAAGGGATTTCATCTCTAACCGATTTCGCGGTCGTCATCAGCCTGTCCCTGTGACTCTCATGATCTGTTGGATCATGACGGTGAAGTTGGAAGTCGGAATCTCCATCGAATTCCGACGGTCGTGATCCCACCCTATATCGTGTCTTCGATGGTCCCTCCTAAGTTGAATAACATCATCTTACTGATTCCGTGGAGGCTGAACGTGAGCAGCTTGGTCCTGACTAACACTGAAAGTCCGGGAACCAAGTTTTGGATTGCCCCGATGAGGGTTCAAGGCTAACCCCTCGGGAGGGATTGGTTCCGAATTGGGAACAACCATGGTGGTTTGTTCCCTCTATAGTGGTTGCTCCCACGCATTTTGATAATCTTCTCCTCTGGCTTCGAATGTTAGGTAGTGACGAGGATAAAAAGCACTCTAAAACATAATTAACAGGAGTCAGAGTTCTCTTGTTTCCCAGGATTCTATCTACATTGGCTTGAGTGGCACGCTGCAGCTGCTGCATAAGATCAATATTCTATTTGATCTGAGTATTGAGCTGCACTTGAGTATCTTACAGTTTATTCATTATGTTTTCCAAATGAAATTGGGTAATGAATCATCAGGATTTGAAGTAGCGGCTGCATCAGTCGTGGCAAGAGTATAATCCTTGTTAGAAGGTATTTGTTGGACGGTGGCATCGTCATTATCAACATTAGGACTAACGACATGAGGAATCTTCTTTTTCATCATGCTATCAAGCTTCTTGTGTAAGGAAATCTGAGAAGGGTTGGGAACTTGAAGAAATAAAAAATTGAAAAACCTGAGCTTTTCACAGTGAAAGCACTAGAATGTTAGCACATAAAAGTGACACAACATCCAAAGAATTCAGTAATTAACTAAAATAAGAAAAATAAATGAAGAATGAGGATAATTGCATACGAAATGCAGTCAGTAAGAGTACGAGGATTTATAGTGGTTCGATGTTGTTGTACCTACGTTCACTTGGAAGATTTTGTATACTTCATTGTTGTTTTGTGAAATAAAAAAGTCTTGGATCGGTATGAATCTGAAGCATGCATAACAAAGTAAACACACGACCAAAAGATTCATTTCTCTCTAATGCGACTGGTATTTATGGATGTAGATAGTTGAAAGTATTCCCTAAAAAACAGAATAACGTTGTAGAAGAGGCTAGGAGGGGCCTAGCCCACTAATGATCCCTCGTACCAAGAGGGATCGTGGTGCGATCCGTTCTGTGGGCCTCCTTGATGTCTTGATTCATTCTCTAGAGTTTCATGTTGATTTGCCTTGTGGTTGGGGAGATATAGTGTGTTGATTGTTGAAGTTGAACTATTTTGGTTGTTCGTCTCGGATTGGTACCGATTCCTTATTATTAACTAGATCGATCCCTCACTAGATGAGCTCTCGAGCACTGTTCCGCTAGGCTCATTCGACCATCGTCTCATGGCGCTATCCAAGCTTGATATCTAGGACTTCGGGCTATCTTTCTAGGCCGTTAGCCATGATAATTGTCGAGTTGTGTCAATCCGAATAGCTGGTAATGACAGGGCATAAAGGCCAGGTAACACAAAACCATCTTTATACAGGTAGGGTCATCCAATCGAAAAATTACAAAAATGTTTGACTTGTCAGATCATTTCCTTACTTCTCATGCCTTTATATATACAGTCTCATGTTCCTCTTTTCAGTGCATACATCTAACGGCAAACTTCATTTCTGCAATATTCATACTTGCTCTCCACATCGAAGGCATTTTATACTAGCATCATCAAAATTTCATCTTAGACCCTGCTTACAAATGATCGTATGATACAAGCATCAGGGAATTTCTTACTGTTATTTTCAGGTCATACCCAGCATTCAGAATAGATATGGACTTCATGCTTCATTTGTTTGCTACAGTTCTTATTCCTGGTTAGTTGTATGGCAATCATCTGGTACATAAAAAATCATATAACTAACTTAGTCGCATCATCTAAGCTTTTGGATGTTTATTTCAAGAACGGAAACATTTTGTATAGTAATTGTTAGCAGTTGTGTAGAAGGAAACTAAATACACAGAAAACTGGGCAATGATTGAAGAAGGAATTCAGTTGTTTATAACATTTATTTGATTCCAAACTATATATGGATACATCCTTTTAATTAATTAGAATTTGCTTGGAAGCATGTATCAGCCAAACACAAATTTCAAATAAATTGTTCCAGGCACAAACTTCAAACTACATATGGATACCTCCTTTTTGGGTCCGTCTATTCACCCCCCATTATTTACTCTTCACACCCCAGAAATTTAAAAAAATAAGTCACCCCCCTCTATTTACTCATCCCACCCCGTTTATACCCGAACTGCCCCTTTCTTTTCAATACATTGTCTGCTCCCCATCCCGTTTTCAAAACCCAAAATTTCAAAACAAAACAAAAAAATGCGATTTTGACACAAAAAAGTTATGCAGGAATGGTCATGCCTCGTGCATTTGTGATTAAATTTATCTTTCCCTTACTTATATAGCTAAACCATAAACATTTCACATAAAAATCTGAATGGATTATACTGATGAAAGGGATTATTTTCTTTTTTGAATTGAAGCTTAATGAAAGATTAATGAAATATTATGCTGTTTTTAATGAACAAGCTTAATGGAGACGTTGGTATCTTTTTGTTTTAATCAATAAGCTTAAACATGTTATCTAGAAAATTATTAAAGGGTATAATTGGTATTGAATTTTTAAAAAAATTACCGGGGTGTGAAGAGCAATTACTGGGGTGGAAATAGACGGACCCCTCCTTTTTAATTCAGTCTCTTTTTCTGCTCATAAATATTCAGATCCTTTTTTTTTTTCTAATTTCTTTTCACTTAGCATGTATCTATTTAGGGTTCTTAACAGCCACTAATCAGCTTATACTTCTGTCGCAACGTTGGATCGTTGAGGTACTGAAAAACCAAATTCTGTTGTTTCGAGTTTAGAGCACACTAATTCATTATGAGAATTTTGCCCATTCCGTTATTTTTATTTTGTTTATATTGGTATAAAACACGTATAGTAAACGCCATTGTTTCATAACTTATAGACAAATTTTATAATCCTATATTTATCATGAAACCGATGAGTGATGATTATCCTTCCCACATGTTTGTTAGTATATTTAGCAATTTGCATATGGTTATTATTAAATATTTGTGCATTAATTTGCAGCTTTCAAATATAATTCATGATCACAATTCATTTCACCTTTTTTGGATATCTTCTATAAGATATCTTTGTATATTCGAGTTAATAATATGTATGTATTTATGTATGTATGTATGTTTGTGTGTGTGTATGTGTGTGTGTGTGTACGTTAAATCTTGTTGATATTTAATATTGTAAGATGAAGATTCAACTAAACATATAAATAATGAATAGAAGGTTTGATAGCAATGGAAGATTCATTGAGTAATTTAGTTGGGAAAAAAAAACCATCACAGAAGCGTATATTCAGAAGTTTGGAACTTTTTTTAATGTAACTAGTATGAAAATACCAACTTTCTTTTACGAGGAATGTAAGAAAACATGCTTTTGGGATAAAAGCATTGACCGCCCAATATGCTAAAACATATTCCAAAATGTCAATACATTATCCAAAAAATGGATGTTCTTAATGAGATAAGTCAGATCAAATAGATATAGAGAATTGATGACTATGACCGTCACAAGGTGTAACTTGCCATTTATGTTCGTTCAGCGAAAATTCGTGAACTAGATTCATATTTGAATAATAAAGTGCAACATGTTTCAAGAAATAAAGTCAACCGGATGTCATGAAACTTTATGACAAAAAAGTTGATAACTTAAAGATTTTATAATATCATGTTCGGAAAAAGTAAGCTTAACATCTGATCTATGAACGTTAATTGATATAGATGATTTTATATCATTGACTGTGCAATTCATAAACAATTAATTGGTTTAACAAACGAAATCGCTCAGTTTTTCGTTGAAACCGCCTCCTCATACGAAAGCTACAATATTTCAGAAGATATCTAGTTTATTAATTAAGTGGAATATTCAAGATAAATTACTTGCATTCACGTTTGACAATGCGTCTTCAAATGACAAATATATTAAATTGTTGTAATCTCATCTCACATTTAAGAAAGCAGAGGTTGCGGATGGTGAGTTTTTGTTTTTGCATATTCGTTGAACTATAGACATATTGAACTCGATTGTACAAACGTTGCTTAAGATGAATTAGTTCATCTCTATCGAATATTTGAGAAAGTATAAAGTACGCTAAGGGCTTTCAATCAAGATTGGAATGCATTCTAATCTTTCTATGGATGAAAGTATGTGTGTGTGTGCATACATATATATTGCAATAAGATGTTTCAACAAGTTTGAACTCGACATTTTTTATGCTTAAAAGTGCAATTTACTTCCACCAATTGTAGAGTAGCCTGTTGAAGCATTATTTTTATTCACGTGACTGGCTATATGGAATCGAGATAGCGCCAACTGTAAAGGAGCCCGATGTGGATAATTTTATCCCGTACGGTTGCGGAGTTGACAAATTCTACCTAAACATGAGGCAAGTATATGCTTAACTGTCAAATTTTGTAAGTTCAAGTTGTTTGAAATTTCATGATAATACTTAACGTATGATTTGACTTCCATGCTACTACTACAGTCACATTATTTAAAATTTTATGTTCCAAACCTGCATTTTAACAACTAAAGACATCTGAGACATATAAAATAACAGATAAGACCATAAATGTAAGCCTGTATAACCCTTCTAACAAAAGAAGCAACAACATATGTCTAGCTAGCTGCCACAAAGGTATAATACTAATATGTTGAATAATACTTGTATGATACTAGTTTAATTCACACCTGGAATCAATTTAAGTTTAATTACAAGTAGCTCGCCTTTTTTCCAAAATAATTTCGAATTGCATGTATACAAGTATTACACATCATTAAATAATAGAAGTTGTACATGTTTTACAAAAATAAGATATTAGTTTAGTAGAAAATCATATCTTGTTACCATAATGTATCAAATTTGGATTCATACAATATTATGTATTATCAATTTGATATCTTTATTAATAGTTGTAATGCTTTTAGTGTCAAACTTGTTTGATGTCAACGTGAACTCAATATCCCTTAACAATAGGATCTACCAGTTAAACTTCTTTACAATTTCAAAATATTCTTCCATAACTAAAAATAGGATCTAACATTTAAACTTCTTTATAATTTCAAAATTTCCCTTCATGCTTAAAAAAAGATCTAACAACTAATTTTCTTTTCAAAATTCAAAATATTCCACCATGTTTAAAATTTTGATCTAACAAATAAACACCATTTATCTGTAGTAAAATATTTCACGTGCGAAGCATCCTCTATAATTATGTGCGAAGCGCATGCTGTAAACTTCGTATTTAGAAAAGAAGTGTATTTTAGAACATCAAAATTGATATCCAATAGAAAATCATAAGAAGAATCTGTGTTATGGTAATTTAATTATAACACAGAATTCATATTCTTTTAATTAGTAGCTTCTCCATAAATAAAAACTACTTTCTAGCTGTATTCAATCTATATGACGATTTACTTTTGATCGGTTTGCTCAGTGCACACAGGCGGATAGCAGCAGGAGCATCTCACTTTTTTCTCCTTGCAAGCAAATTTCCTCTCATCTGCAAATGATAAATCGGTAGTACAACTATACAAGTTTAACTTGCAATTAAACAATATATGTCCACCTGTATAATAGTTGTATAGATGCAATTAGAATTAATTGACACTACAGGTTTCATTTTGTAGAGATCCAAGTAAAACTTGTGTTCATGCATGATAGACGATTAGACAATAGATGCGAAGGGGGATAAAATGGATTTAGCTGCTTTCAATTTCATATTTCATACAGTTACTTCTAATATGTAGTTTCCGAATTATATGCAAATTAATGTTGTATTCGATTCTACAAATGTTGCAGTAGGATTACTACTGATTAAATGCTTGCTGCAGAGTGCAGACCTCGAACGATACTCGCTTTAAGTGATGTTTTTGTACTTAAAAACTGAATTGATCTTGAATAGTACTCATTGTTTTTGTACTTGACGGAATTGATGAGCATGTATCTATGTTTTTATCTTTGGTATACTATTTGTTGATTATATAAAATATAATTACATGTTTTTATGCAATTTTGCCCAAAGGGGTTAAACAGGTTGAGTGGGTCTGACCCGTTAAATTCATGTGTTGGTTGGGTTTACCCATTTAATAAGTGGGTATGGCCTATTTTTATTTTAAACGTGTCGGGTTATTCTTCAAACCAACACATATAATCTCAACCCATTTGACATGCTAGTTAGTACTTTTTTAAAAAAAAAAAAAAAAAAAAAAACTGTACCATGTTTCACATGATTCCAATAGATTAGTTAGCAAATAGGCTTTGAATTTGTAACAATGTACACCACATGCATATAGGATCTTCAAGCATATAAATAAACAGAAACAAAAAAGTTTATGTACCATGTTTTTTCTCTTTAGCTTTGGTTTCTACATCGTTTATTACTGCTTAACTGCTATAAATGATAGAATACATGTTTTGACAAAGCTGATAGGTTTTGTAGCGATAGATTTAGCTCTAAAGATAGGGTTGGCAACAAGTTCGTTGGTGGTCAAAAAATATTGGCAGTGTCTTTTTTTCTTTTTGACAGCAGCAAATTCAAGTTTGATTAGGCCTTTGTAAAGTTCTATAATCCTATGGATCGAAGAGACTAAGAAATGGACATTTTGAAAACCAAAAGAGATACCGTTGACGTGATAGAATTTCTTTTATACAAATACAAATAGCACGCGCTTTGTAGGTGTGAACCACCATGAATAATAAGAAAACTTAGAAAAGAAAAATTAGTAGAAGCATGTCTAAAGCATATAAGACAAAACAGTTAGTACAAACACACCATACATGGGGAAAAGAAAATTTAAATTAGTGTAACAGTGACGATCGTAAAATGAGTAAAATGTTAAATCATGTTAACATGAAAACATGTAGAATAAACATTTTAGCTGTGATATATAGTGATCGAGATTATAAATATATAAAAATTGAAAATGTAGAAAACGTGTGCGCATATATGTATATATACACACTAAATGTTCCTTTCCATTATGAATAGTGATTGTACGGCCAATCATTTGGGAATAATGGTAGATGCCCGAGACCAAGTTATTATTATTTCTTTCTCCTCCCTCATGTTGAATATGTATATGAATATATATATAGATACACACACACACACACACACACACACACACACACATATATATATATATATATATATATATGTATGTATATAGAAAGAGAGAGAGAGAGACCCTCTATGACACTCATATTTCCGAGCACCCCAATTGTTCCTCTATTTCAGCCATCAGTTTATAGTTAAATAATGTATGAGTGGAATGGAGAATTAGTGGATAGAAAAGGAAATGAGCATATATGGTAGAAATCTGGGGAGGTTGCAAGGGTGTTGCACTGTTTGAGGATGTTGCCGATCATATCTCATATACACATATATATATACACATATATATATATACACACACATATATATACATATATATATATATATATATCAATAACCTTATTATGCATTGTTTATCTAATTAAAATAGAAATTATCTTTGTATGCACCGTAATTCAAACATATGACCTATTATACATACACACATACATGCATATCCTTGTTTTAAAAGGTGCACACGAGGAGTAAGTCACAAGCAAAAAAAAAAAGGACCAAGATGTATTTCAAAAGGCTCTTAACTTGGAAGGCTAACACCTTATCTTTTTAATGCATAAAAAAATAACAAAAAACATAAGTCTTTGCACCTTATAACAATATGGGTTAAGCCTTTTGAATACAAAAGAAAATATGCATTTAATTGCTATGTTTCTCACACAAAACCCTACCTCCTAATCCAATCAGGAAAAGAACGAAAATTTTGAGCAAGTAGGTAAAACTTTTTTCAAAAACAATTAATTACACGCAATTATAAAAACTAAAATTATGGATTCCAGTGATTCGAATCACCTTTGATTCCTGCTCTATTCTATAATTGAAATTGGAATTATATAATTTCAAGCTATTTTTCTTATTTTTATCTTAAAAAGGAGATGCATAACCATTCAAAGTCGGACTTGAATGATTTGTTCTACAATTTTTGCATAGGTTAATTTAAAATGTCAAATTTACATGCTTCACTTCTTTTAACTCAAAAAGTTTATGCCTCATTATTTTGAGACTTACGCCTAGTCTCACGGATCTGAAAATGCTTCGTGTACGCTTTTGCGTTTTAAAACAATGATACATATATATTGGAGCAATTTTATGAAGATCTTTTTTACATTAAAAAAATGAGAACCAAAGGTGGTTTAATTCGTTTTAAAATGTATCATTTTTGAATGTTTCATGCATGGTTATCACGGCGGTAAGTCGAGGCGAGTCGATAGAGGTCCAATTAGTCGACTAGTGGACTAGTTGTAGACTAGTCGGACTAGTCGTAGACTAGTCGGACTAGTCGATAAATAAATATATACATATATAATTTGAAATTTCTAACTAATACATATGGATAAAATTCAAATATGTACTGACATACCTCATTGGTCGTAATATGAAGTGATTTTCCGCTTGTAGCTGGTTGCAAAATGGTTGTATCAATTAGAAATGAGCATTTTTGTATCAGTTCCGTAATATGTGAAATGCTTTATGCAAAATAAGCGTAATGCTACAGTGAACATAATACAAAATAAACAAAATACATCAAAAAATAAAATAGCATTATAAAAAAAATTAGAAAACAGAAATACAAAATAAACGTAATGCTACAGTGAACATAATACTAATTTCCGCTACCAGTGCAGATCGACATCGAGACTTCGAACCCTAAATCGAAGAATCAAATCGGAACAACTTTATAAACATTAAATTAGTCTCGATTTGAGTTCGAACCCTCAGATCGACATTGAGACTTCGAACACTAAATTTTAGGGTTTCAAATTGACATCGAGACTTCGATTTAGGGTTCAGATTTCTAGGGTTTCAGTTTCAGTCGACGTTTGGCCAGTTGACGTTTCATTTCGAGGCTTCAATCTCGACTAGTCGACGACTAGTCAATCGCCGTAATAACAGTGGTTTCATGTGACATGGTGGAATAATATGTGACCTCCTTCAATCAACAGAGAGGGTTCTTTCGTAGGTATCAATTAAGCATTTTTTTGTTCTATTAACATATGTGGTTATGGTAACATATATTAGTTTGATATGTTTAACAATATGTAGAATCAACTGTACATATTTGCATTCCATCAATGTATGTGGTTATTATAAAAATTATTTGTTCGACATACTTTACAATATTTAGCTTGTACATTTATAAATATATCAGACTTGTTATTTCAGGTCAACAAATAATTACGATTTATAATATTTAGTTTGTTGACAAACGAACCACATAATAATTCTAACAGTGGAAAATAGGCTTAAGGCCAAACTTTGCATGTTTTTTGAGTCGTCGAACAAGAATTTCTGATTTTCTTCTTAAGAACAAACTTTTATTAAATACCGAATGCGAAGGACACAGTAGATGATTCAAGATGGAGATGATGGAAATTGTGGCTAGCGCACATGATGAAGGCGACAAGTGTAGGTGATGGCGACAAGTGTAGGTGATGGCGACACAATAATCCACAAACATTTTTAACATTGTTAGGTATTTTATTTTCGGTGTTAACATGCATAGTAAGACTATTTATTTGACAAGACAAGATTTATCATATAGCTAAGAAATTAGAGGATCATCTATAAATCTATTGCTAACTTTTGGTTATTAGTCATAGTAAGTAAACCTGATGTTGTGGTACATAATAAAAATTATATCATATTAAGTACTATAAAAACGTTATCAACGATATTTAGTTTACACTTCATAGGGCTATAATCTCAAAATTATATCATATTAAGTAATATTGTCCATTCGCCACTAAAGATTTCCTATAAATAAGATGTGATTCCAGTAATCCAACAAATTTATCATTTGCAGAAGCATTATCCAAAGTGCACGAAAATATCTTATCACCTATATCCCAATCAACTAACATACTTGAAATTTTTCCAAATATAGTTGAACCTGAATGTGGAGGTGGCATTAAACAAAAATTCAACAGCTTTTGCAAATTCCAATCATTATCGATAAAATGCGCTGTCAAAGTTATAAATCCATCGGTATTTACTGATGTCCATAAATCAGATGTCAAACTTAACTCTTCCACTGCATGACTTTAGAAAATCCTTAAGTTTGATCTTTTCGATCTCATATAGTTTCATAACATCAGAACGCAATGTGTTTCTTGAATAATGTTCCACTTGATTGTTTAAGTATGAAAAGATCTCACGAATACGTTTATACTGAACAAATTTGAATGGCAAGTTATGTTCAATAATAGCTTTAGTCGTCAACTCTCTGTATATTTTCTGATCGAAATTACTTCTTTGACCATTTTCAATGCTTTTAACAATTAACGGACATTTTTCTACATGTCTTAGCAAATTGTTTGTACCATATTTACCTCCCCAAATATATTTTGTTTTGCATTGTATGCAAAAACATGTGCGATTTTGACCTTCAACCGTTTCATCTTTTTCGAAATATTTCCAAACATCAGAGTAAGTATTTTTTTTTTTCGCTTCTTTTTGATAGAGCTACCAACCGAATCTACCGTTGCCACCGATTCTACTCTGTTTCCTAATTGAGTACCTTGTTCAACAATATCCATACTATTTTTTCACCTGAATTCAAAATTTTATTGTAAAAATAAACCTTTAATTCAGTATTGAAGTGTGCAAATTTTATTGTAAAACTGTCGCTAAAACATGCTAAAAATATGCATAAAACTGTCACTAAAACTGTTTTATAAAACTGTGTCAGACTATATTTTAAGAGCCTACAGGTAGAACAAAAATCAAATAGCAACCCATATAGTGCTATGTAAAAATAATAATGCATTTAAAAAAATAAAACAAAGTATACCTCCAACTGCAGATCTATCAGCAATCGACGACCTATCACCGGTTTACAAGTATACCTCCAACTGCATTTAAAATAAACTTTTTCTGTTAAAATGCCAGAACAAAAATATATATTAATGATTTAAAGTATACCCCCATTTCCATTTTGCATGGAGCTAAACATTATACATCACCTGTTTTGGAACAGTGACAGGTTACTAGGGCTGAAAATGGACACTTACGTAAGATTGAAATTGCAGTCCAACTTGTTTGCTTGAAAATCGACCTGTAGAAAGACACACACATAGTTTGTACTAATTATGTTACAAGCTCTGATAAATTAGTACAAAATAAAGAAAGCAATTGGATTATGTATATAATAAAAATTATGTTGCAACTGATCGGATAAGTAAAACAAGGTGACAGTAAAATAATAAAAGCAGAACCTTCACAAGCATAGTTTGAAAACAATTGGAACATCACACGCAATGCTACATGACAGGTAACATATGGTAAACAGTAAAAAGAATTTACATTATAAAGCGCTGGAGTTGTCAGCAAATTCAGTTGCACTGAATGATAATACGGGCAGACATTTAACTACTATCACAATGAAAAAGACGGTTATGATAGTTTACGAGTAATGTTTTTCATGTTTAATTCTTTCAAATCGACCACTTGTTATAATTATTGTAGCAAGTACTAAATACAAACGCCACAAAATCCGATCTAGCAGAAGTGGAGACGACTCCGTTATTTGTATCAAACTGTTAAGATAAAAGTTATCATTTATACTCACATGAGGGATGTGAGAAATGGTTGTGTAAAGTGGGCCATTTTCCTTGTTATAATTCACTTTCAAATTAGGAAATTCAGATACATAAATCTGTTGGAGAGATATACGAAAATTTGGCAGCAGCTCAACATCACAGCAATATTATGCAGTGAAATTTTATAGTGGAGATAGCTTTTCCATGTTCGGTAAGGTCTTAAAACCTATTAAATACAAAGAACATAAGGATGAAAACTCAAACATATATCCCTCTAGTCCAGCGGTAATGGTTTTTTATAATGTAGAAGATAACTGATGTACTTTAACAAAATTGAAGGCTTGTTGCTGAACAAGTAAAAGGATCAATAATGGTTCATTTGCAATAAATCTTCTACTTGCGAGAAATACATGGCAATAATTTGACTATTTGTACTGTGAATATAAACAGAATCTGATTTAACATCAACTTCAACAAATCAACGAAGCAGTTTAAAAATAGGAAAGCACGGAATTAACGATAACAACTGAAGCATAGAGAAACTAGGAGAAGAACATACTGGAGAAAAAAGAGCAGATAGAGGGGTAAGCGGACGAAGCGTCAGCTTGAAACACGTATAGATCCAGATCAATCTTCCAACAAAAATTGAAACACGAAGCGTCAGATTTCAGCTCTCGATCTATTTAATTGACAACTAAAATTGAAAATTTCAAAGAGAAATATCATACCTTGATTAAAGCTTCAACTTCAAAGATAACGTTGACGAATCTTTTGAGCAAGGCAAGATCGAGTAATCAGAAGAAAATAAGCGGACGATTAATTTAGGGTTCGAAGGAAATATGGAAATAAGCGGATGATTAGTTCTGGATAAGTGGATTTTCACGGTACAGGTTAATAGGGTTGAAGTCCATTGTAGCGGGCTAAAATTGTTACGGGCTGAACGTAACAAACGATAAAACATAATGTAACCCACCTTTTCTTAAAAAGGGCTGGTTAAAGGGTTGGCTAAATTTTGATAGGCCTACTTCCACCTATGATTTACCTTCGTTTAACTAGTGTGTAACCGTCACATTTAACAGTTTATTAGATGAGTTAGTGAATATTAATCAAGTGTTTTCAAAAAAATTAAAACCAATATTACATGATTAGTTAGAAATACATTGTTGTAAACGTACAAAATTATGTAATATTGAGGTGGATTTTGTAAGCAACTGTAGAAATTTCAAAATGCACGCATTTCAGTTAAAATAAGAATAATGAATTAATAAATTGATATGGATGAATCATAAATTAAATTGTAAAATTTATTGACAAAAATAAATAACAAATTAGCTTTGTTAATGTTATTCATGTATATTATCTAGGACAAATTAACACCATTAATCTGAAGTTTCACGTGTCTTCTCATATTGATTCAGAGTTTGGATTATTTTTAGTTAATCACAAGTATTGGGGTCTTTTCTCATATTGATCTCATATACCCGTTGACCTGTTTAGCCGGTTTTTTGTTTCAATTCTGCGACCAAATCTCGTTTTTCTTATTCTCAATGGGGAACTAGGTCTATCTTCATTTTCTTCCCCTGCCTCTAAGAGCAACTCCAACAGCAAGCAATTCATGCTCTGAATTGTGAATTTTTTGCAATTTTGGTCCCCAACAAATATTACTTGACGTAATATTAAGGCAAATGTTACTGGACCAATTCAAAATTCTGAATTGATCTCACGCGCCAACTTCATCAACTCGTCATATAGCGAGCCGATTTTTTCGACATGCGCCGATAAAATCAGCTAGTTACATGACGAGCCGATAAATTCGGCGCGTCCTTCATTTACATTTTAAAATTTTTTTAATCTATCCTAGCTTATATTTTATTATGACGAAATAAAAGCGTTATTATTTTCGTAGAAAATAGTTATGTTTAGGAAGACCGAAATATACTAATTTAACTTCAGAACATAATAATAGCTGGTTAATAACCCGTATAAATACAATAGAATGCGATTGGTAAAATAAAAAACTACAACATCATTACTGCATAAATTCGTACAATCATAAAATAAAACACGAGTTCGGACTAGCAAGCTTCATAACTAGGTATCACCATAGTACTTCCATAAATGATCCATAAGATCTTCTGCAGCTGGTTATGAAGTTGTGCATCTCTAAACATAACCTGACAGTTCAAATAAATGTTGAAGTCCTCTTCTGTTAGTGGTGTGTTTTATCGGAATAATTGGGGTGCTTGCGAAGCACCTTCATATTCGTAGTGGCATTGCCCTTCATCCATATCTCTTTCATCTTCTATAATCATGTTGTGTAGAACAATACAGGCAAACATGATTGTAGACATCTTTTTCCTAGGCCACAGCCGACATGGATTAATTATCATTTCAAATCTAGATTGTAAAACACTGAATGCTCGTTCTACATATTTTCTTTGTCCCTTCTACATCGTCGCGAATTTGACCTGTTTAGAATCAATGAATTTGGACATGTTTTAACAATGGTGCTCCATTTCGGGTAAATGCCGTCACCTAGATAATAGCAATGGTCGTAAGTATTTTGGCCTAGGGTAAATGTTAAAGGAGGTATCAGGCCTTGAGCAAGATCATTGAACAGATGAGATCTTTTTATAACATTTAAGTCATTATTCGAACCGGGGATTCCGAAGAAAGCATGTCATATCCACAAATCGTACGATGCTACAGCTTCCAAAATGATAGTTGGTCGTCTTTCCTTGTCGTTGTACGCACCTTGTAATCCCTTAGGGCAGTTCTTCCATTCCCAGTGCATACAGTCCAGACTTCCTAACATTTTCGATCATCCCTTGTTTTCGTGCATCTCTCTGATTCGCACTACATCTGCTTCGTTCGGAGACCTTAAGTATTCTTCTTCATAAACGTCCACCACAGCTTGACAGAAATTTTAAGTGTTTCAAGTGTCGTGCTCTCTTCTATTCGGTATGCATTGCTCTCTACTATTTGGTATGCATTGTCCAAAGCATCAGCAGAAGTGCCATAAGCTAACATTCTCATAGTGGCCGTCATTTTCTGTTCACTGGACAACCCCTGTATCTTCGATGCATTTTGTTTGTACTTAAAGTAATCACTATTACCTTGAATACCCGCCAATATCCGAAGAAATGGATTTCTCCGCATCTTGTATATTCTACGAAACATATCAGGCCCGTAAGTGCAGTTGTCATTGAAGTAATCTTGCATTAGAGACTTATGGTATTTATCATGATTTCGGTGTATAAACTTCCTTCCAGGAACCGATCCCCCTCGAGTTGTAGATGATGAACCGTAGGCTTCATGATATAAGTCTCGTTTTTCTTATATTTCTTCCGCTTCCTCTTGAAGGATTTCCTCTTCCTTTGAATCGCTATTAAAAGCCATCATGCATTTTATAAAATAGGAATCCATTTTTGTTTGTGAATAAGTTTTGATTTGAGATAGGGTTTGCAATGTTGTTGTTGTATATAAGGTATGAGGTCTTGATAAGGCCAAATGGGCAAGAGACTCTGTCAGGGAGGTCAATCTCAATCCCCGTAAGCATGTAAAAATTGGCTAGGGTGATACCTATCTCAAAATCGAGGAAGTGAAAAGCGCATGTCGTAGGCCACCATCTCTCTAATAAGGCCTCTAACAATGGTCGATCGAAGGACTGGGGAGGTATAATCTGTGAAAATAGTCTGAACAAACTAACCAGTGGCCTCTCTCGAATATGTAATCGTAATATGTCAAGGGCCTATGTATTAAACTTCGCCTAACTCCTGCGAACGTAGATGTACTGTGTCTATTAAAATTATAACTGTTGACGGGCAAAATTGGCGCACGCCAACACCCAATGTTTATGTGTGAACAATTATCCAAATAAGCAGTAAATAATGAAAGTACAGGGAAACACAGCTTCTATAGTGGTTCGACACTAACGCCTACATCCACTTTATTATTCTCATTAATCATATCTTTGGTCAATTACAAAGTTGTACAAGTTTAGACAATAGCTAAGTTCAAAGTGTAACAATAGAATAACAAAATGTATGTTTGTTCTACACTTTGACTAAATTGCCCTTCTTCTCCTTCGTTGAGAGGCATTGACTTGGTCAACAATATCCAAGTTTAGTGTTCATGTCCATGAAGTCCAAAAGTAGCATAGCAATCCTTGTTAATGTTCGAGTGTTAATGGAAAACATGCATGCCATGTTTTACTTATCCATGCGAGCTTCCATGGCCACGGTGGAGGTGTTGGAAGCCATTAATGAGTGTTTGGAGCACTCAAGATCCAAAAATTCCAAGGGAGAAGGATCCAAATGAAGGCTAAAGCTTAGTGTATTTATAGGTGGGAGGTTAGGTGGGAGTAGGTGAGTAGCAGGACCCACAGAAGCCAATTTTCGCACCCAAAACAAGGCCTTATTCAGAAATTTCACACCCTATGGTGCGAGATTCGAAATTTCGACCCTCCCATTTTGACACCACCAGGGCGTACGGAATTTCGAACCCCCTAGAGAGGTGCGAAATTGATGGAGGGTGAGGCGGAAATCATGCTGCCATGGGAGTCGAAGTTTCTGGGTGCGAAGTAAGGGAATATGTGGTTTTGCTGATCCGAAGTGAAGGAATCTGAGCTTCCGATATGGAGAAAATCGAGAGGTGCCCACTGGTTCGACCTTACCGGCTAGGTCGATCGCCGCCGGGACTATGGGGCCCTCGGACCTCCACCGGCGCTGCACCCGGACCCGCTTGACGGCTCGCCTTCGACTCGGACGATGGCTTGACTAAAAGTTCATGGGGCCCGACAGAGGCCATCCGATTGAGGTTTCGGGTCTCCTTACGTTTGCAACGCGACTTCGACCCAACTCTTTATATTTTTTGACGCTTAAGCGCGTCGCTCACCAAATACTTGACGTGTGACAACTTCGACAAAAAAGCGTGTCAACAATAACAGTTCAATAACTATAAAATCAACGGTTCATACTATTAAAAATTATAACGTATATGTACTAAACTATAACTATAAAACCAACAGGTCACACTACCTACGTAATTTAGTAAACTATTTAACAGTTCAATAAATATAAATGCTAAATTAAAATTTATACCGAAATGGTGTCGAGCGCGGTGAACGAATGGTGAGTGTATCCCTCTGGTAACTCACGAAGGATCCGTAAGTTTTGAATCATCGTCTCCGCTGGTGGAGGAGGGCGCATTGGACCAACTGCGTCGTCCAACTGAGGTCGAACTATACATCTCCTCATCTTCGTTACGCATGGCGGCATCCCAGCGTCCTGAACAATAAAAAAAAGAGGAAATTTGGGGAATGAATGGGGGCTAAGGCCTACTGCGCCGTATTTATAGGCGCACTAGGAGCACGTGCCGATTTTTTCGGCTTGCGATGCTCGCGAGTCAAAAAAATCGGCGCGCGTTGACTTAATACAGGCGCGCCGATAAAATCGGCGTGCGATTATTGGGAAATACCAATAATATTTCCTTAAATGTTACGGATCGTAACATTACGATCTGTAAGCTTATTGGAGTTGCTCTAACATTATATGGCTGATGTATCTGTATATCTAAATGGAATTTACACCCTTTTTGTTATTATGAATATCTTGTAAATATTGAAAATTTTATATTTTTATGATTTATTTAACACATCAATAACTAATAGTTTACTAAGTTTAATTCTAGTTTTAAGATCCATGATCAACTCTAATATACGAAATCAAATATAAAATATAGAATGTGGGAACTGTGATACTTGGTAAAAGGTTGTGTTTAAAATTAAGGTTTTTTTACTGTAAAAACGACAAAATTTTGTAATGCACGATGAATTAATTGATACTTTTTTTGCTATTATTTTCTATATTTTAAAATTAAATTTGTACTTAATCTCACATTTTATTAACAATTTTTTTTTCTTTTGAATTTTCTTCGCAAAAATGCATTTATCATTTTCTTTTGCAAGAGCAAAAATCTTTTCTGTTTTTACTACATTATTTGTAGATTAGCTAGAACTTAAAGTGATAGTGTATTTTAAACACATCTTTGAGAAAGAACATTTGTGTATTTCGAAATTTAAAAATTATATTTTATAAAAGTTTCTTAATGTTTGTATTACCATATGTTTTGTGACTTACATACTCTAGTAATGAAAATGCAATTTTATCATATTTTACAAATATAAATATGATGTATTTTATTGAAAATTTTATATTGCCGTTAGTGGCCAAACCAATGAATATCGTTTAATTACAAATATTTTATTATTTTAAACTTAAGATTGCATAATTAATTTAAACTTATGGGCTAAAGCGTAAAGCATAGAAGAAAGTGAGGTGGGTTTATAAATAGTTATGGTAATTTTAAATACGGGTATTTTAAGTTAATGTTAAAAATTAATGCAATGTGTGATACATATTTTTTACCATTTGAAATTCTGATGTTTTAAGTCGAATGATAAATTATACAAAAATTAAACTTTTTATTGTTGTTTTATGCGATTTATATATCGTAATTGAATAAAAAATAAATTTTACCATTTTTATTGGTAATAGTCATGTACGTATTAAATTAGGGCTCTTTAATATCTATTAGAAATATTAATAAATATTAGCTTCTTAAATTTATTTAAATGGTTATATTTCGCATTATGTAATTAACATAAGTACAATGACCTAAATATAAAATGTTAGAAGTTAGTTGATGAATTATTTGCCGACAATTATACATGTTTTAATATATATTATGTATTGTAAACTAATGAGATGTTTAGTTAAATAATTTAATTGACAAATAAAAGTTTCAAATATTTAAATATCCAGAGAGAATTAAGCAGAAGAGAGCAAACCCCTAAAATTAAGGAAAGAACCAGAAATTCTTTTGCTTTACTATTATTTAATAGATTCAATAATATTTACTGATGATTTACTAAATCGGGATTCATTGGCATTTTCGTCCTTATTTTTTGAGTATTGCTTCTCTCTCCATCTTGTAGTTCAATTATATTTACCAATGATTTACTGAAGATGCTGAAAATCTACGGTATGGTACTTGCTTTTGGAACTCATGTTACTATCCCTTAAGTGTACGTCCTGATTAACTGCATGAATAAGGGAGATAGGCAACCTGCTTCTTTTAAATGCAGAAACAAGTTATGGGCTCAGTACTGGATTAGACTACAAACCATGCAAAAGTTGACTTCGAAGTTAAGTCACTGCTCAAATCATTTGACATTCACAGTACTAACCCCTACCTACCTGGAAAAGGGTCATTTCTTCGATTGCCAATGACAATCCTATTATGTAACGACGATAGCCTTCATAGGCCGCACGCATATGAGTTGGCACAAACATCCTTATAACAAAAGAGATCTCTTTCGTTATGTGCCTATCAACTCATTTGTACTCCAAACAAACCGGGAATTTTGAAATCAATTTAAAAATTATTTCTAATTTAATTTTATGAGAATTTACGGTCAATTTTGAAAATTCGATGATTTAATGCTGATTTCAGCGATTTACAAAGGAACATTATTGAGACGATCTCGAAATTCAACGAAACCTATTTTATCGGATTTATAAGGTCAAAAATGTTAGATTTCCAAATTTCATAATTTATGAAGCTAGTATGTGAGCATGCGAGAATTAAACGCATGTCGGGACAACACGTCAAAGTTTAGCGGAAACATAAACGAAAAATAAAACAGAAGGTCAAACGAACTCAGAATTTGACGAAACATGTTCTGTTGGATCCGGAATTATGTTTTATGTTAGGGATTCATTGAATCTTGAAATTTACACATCTTTTCAAGTGATTTGAAATCAACTTCTTTAATCATTAGATCATGATCTTTCTCTTATGCTTGTTACAAATAACTGTGAAAGATTCTCTTATCAGTTCTGTTTTTTTTTTTTTTGAAATTGATTGTTTTGCTTCTTTGATAGAAAGGTCTGAATTTTTAGATTTGTCTGCTTGAGCTACGTGATTTATTCTGAAAATTCAATGTACAGTTTTTCTTTTACTTCTATGATCAATTAGGAACCCAAAGTGGTATCAGTTTAGAAGTGTTGAAACTTTTTTGATTGATCTAATTCTCATCTTTTATAAATCTTTCTAAATCCCTCTTGTAATTGATATTTTCAATTTTAAAATCATTTTTGGTTATTTATTCAAAAATTGAAATCTTTGACGAAATTGAACTATATTTATAACTCATCAAAATTATTATCATATTTTTGAAATTGTGATGAGTTGTGACTATAGTATACTTCATAACAAGAAGAAATATTATTTAAATTTTCATGAGGATTGAACAGTTTTTATTATATCTTTACATTGGTGCTTATTTCACGAGCACCCTCTTTACTTATCATCATTCCGTCACCTATCATGATTTTATTTTATGTGGTGAGTTTAATTTTTTCTAAATCATCTTAATGAATATACAGTTTCAAAATTTGTGATGGAAATGTGACTGTATTATCTTTTCAAAAAAAAGAGATAACTGATTTTTTTTCATAAATCCTGGTATAGTTGTGCATATTTCATAATATGATCAATTTAGAAATTTATTTCACAACCATCTCTATACCTGTCATTTTTATATCATCTATTTTGGTTTTATATACCGAGGAGATTTTGTATTTAATAAGTTTCTCTAACATCATTTAAAAATCCAAAATCTGGTCATGCATAGTTAAGAGATTACTTATAATTTAAGCTGCAACTGGCCTCATTTAAAAATCCAAGATCTGATTATGCGTGGTTAGTGTGCTCTTAAAATGAAAAGAAAACATCTAAAAATTTACATGAAATCTTCTTTGGTGTGTATAAACCAGCCTATCAATCTATTTTCTAATTTTTGAAAAGTATTGATATTTTATGATCTTTTTGATTGATAGTCATTGGGATTTGAGATTAGTTGATTTTGTTACTTAATTTGAATTTAAATCGTAGTCCAAATCTATCATTGTTTTGTGCTCATCTTTTTATTTGAAAATAATCTAATTCATTGTTTTAAAACTCTCTCCATTTTATAAAATTCATTGTAAATCCATCATTCTAAAATGTGAAATTTACCACTAGTTTGAGGAATATCATGATTTTTGTTTGATTGAATGAGATTTATAATGAACATTCTCTCTCTTGATCTGATTTTATATTCCTTGTCAATTTTTTCATCACTATTTTGATTTTTGTATCCTTTTAATGATAACAAAAGGGGGAGAATGGTTAAGATTTTGATTGATGAGCGAATATTTCATGATTATTTTAACATTGAAATTTCAATTGATGCATTCTTATTGCTCATGCACATATCAAGGGGAGTTTTGTTGTAGGAGGAGCATACATATAAGGGGAGTTCTACACTTCACTGTCAAACATATTTATTGTATTCAAAATATTATTATATGTTTGTCATCATCAAAAGGGGGAGATTGTTATATATAACAATTTTATGATTTTTGTTTGATGATAAAAAAACATATATATTTTATTATAAATGTGTTTTGTTGTAGGAGGAGCATACATATAGGGGAGTTCTACACTTCGCTGTCATACATATTTATTGTATTCAAAATATTATTATATGTTTATCATCATTAAAAGGGGGAGATTGTTGTACATAACAATTATATGATTTTTGTTTGATGATAACAAAAGTATATATTTTATTATAAATGTGTTCGTAATTGTATCATTCTACTACATCGCATACAAAAATAAATATTTATATTTGAATAGAATATTACTGCACAAAAATTTAAACATTCAAACGGTATTTTCTTTAAATATAAATATTTTATTTCAACATCTGAATAATACATATTTTTCCAACTCCACTTTTGTATATCTCAATGATAGAGTACATTTTTTATATACAAATCTCTTTTACATTTATTCCTTTAAACAAAATCTCAGTTTCACTCAGCTGTATATTCATATAGATTCACATTTAGATTCACTCACTGCACTCCTGTCTTTAGTCTATTTTCACTGTCATCCCAGTCACTTGCTTACCTGTCATAGAAACACACACAGTAAACTGGAAAAAAAATTAATTCTAGCAGATATAATTTTATTTTAAAATTTATTTGCCTCAAAATTTTGGTGTGTTCTCATCATATTTCCTGACTTGATCTGATATGCATATTCATCCATCTGTGTCTAGACAGCTTATGATATTCACAATGATTCACTGTAAATACCACAAGGTAGACAGTGTTTCTAGTGCTCATATGTGTGTGTGTTTATATATATATTCTGCACATACATAATACATGTATACACATACATGTGTAGCATATACACATTTTATGTAGGGACAATATGGTCAAACATGGAAACAACAAGGGACAAATATATCAAGTTTGATATGTTCAGGTGAAGCTTGACAACACATTCATGTTGCAAGTATCCATGAACATACAAGTGCAACAAAACAGGAATGGAAATACACAAAATAAAAACACACACACACACACACACACACACATATATATATATATATATATATATATATATATATACACACACACACATCTGTGTATATACATATTTATGTATATGGTGGCATGCACAAATATATGCACATGTCAGAACTGGATTAGGCCAACACAAGATGTGGCAAGCAACATGGATTGGCAATCAACACTTTAAGCATAACCAAAATACAAGAGGTGCACGAGTTAAAGTGCAAATGGGAAGACACAGACACACACGTTTTTTTTTTGTGTGTGTGTATGTGTGTATGCATGGAGCTCAAACAGTGCAACATATCAAGTGCCTCATGTGCAATATACACAAGCTCGAGCACATACAAGACTGCAACAAAACATATGGACTCACAAGTCACAAGTGATCATGTACAAGTATGTAAACAGATGGACAAAGAACTCGAGAATCTAGCAACACAAGTGAGCACGAGTATATATGCAAAGCTCACTACATGAAACAACAAGAATGAAGCAGTTCACATGAACAAAAGGTTTTACATATACATATGCATATAAGAATACATGTAAGATACATAGTTTCTACAGAACTTCATGAAATAGCCAAGCTAAGAAATATATATTTGCAGGTTAGCTAGTGAGAAATACAGAAATGCATGGATATGCATACATGATTCGGTGCAACAACAAACTGGGATAAACATGGTGGAAGACAAGAGCCAAGTTTAAGTGGAGCAATGCCAACTACACAACACAGTGGACAACAATTGTCAAGACAGTTTCTAGAAATGTTTTTCAGAAACAACACAACAGTTAACATGTGATAAAGTGGAGAAAATAGCAATAGTGCACTTCTCTGTACATAACAAACAAATTCAAGTTTACACAAGGCAGCGTGCACTTCTTAGCATATACAAGATCTCAAGACAATACAAGTATGCAAGCTTAAACTCAGGGAAAATGGATGGCACGCAAAGCACAAACTCGAGTAGGCGCACGACTCAAGAACATGGCTCAAAGAAGCAAGCCAGTGCCATAAATGTCACAATACAATATGGGTATGTGATATATATGAATATGTACATGGTAGAGAAGCTCAGGTTAGATGATAAACATCAGGTTAGATGATATATATGAATATGTACACACAGAGAATGTGATGAAAAATCAGGTGAGAAGTCGATTCAAATAACATGCAAAAATAAGGAGAGGATTGCTTTTAAAATTCGTGCAGTAAATGGATTTTTCAGCATGCAAGAAAACTGGAAAAGATTTGATGTGCACATGCAAACTCGGCAAGTATGTATTTTCAGAAATCTCAGTAAAATATTTGGCAAGCTTTTCTTGAAATTTATCTATCTCAAAATGCATAGTAACATAAACATAGGCAAATTCATATCGCATTGAATCATTCATTTATTTCCAGGAATTCAAAGTATATATGTGTGCAGCAGTTTTTCTAGAGAGATTAGTCAACAATTTTTTGGAAAGTTTTTAATCACACAAGAGAAATATTTCCATATTTTTGAATGAGCAAAGATTGACAAGCAATTGTTATGTTTCTAGATAATTGCATTTTTTGGAAAGGTCTTATCATTGAAATCGAAGGGATCATTTTTTGGAAACATTGTTTCTTTTTCGATTTAAATCATTCCAGAAATGGCAAGATAATTACACGATTCCAAAAATCAAGTGCGGTTACATGATCAAACAATCAAGCATAATTACGCAAAAATCATTTCCGAATATTCGCGACAAGGCAGCAATCACGCAAATCAAGCCAAGGCAATATATGAAATCAAAGATGTTAAGGGTTCTTAAGCCCTATTTATATACCATGTTCATGATCGACATAGAGTATCAAAAATCAAAGCAATAATTCAATAGCAAACAAAAAAATCAAATAAGTGTACTCACGGTTTTTCGATCACAAAATCCCAAATCGATCGACCAAGAAGCATTAATCATCAAAGCTATCACCAAATCAAATTTCATCAACAAACCAGGCATTGCGATTTGGACGAAGGAAGAAAACCCTAATTTGGTTCGGCCGACATTTTTTTAAGGAATAGAAGAAATAAGAGTTCGGCTATCTTTTATATTAAAAGGGGGTTCTTTGTTTTAAATTGTTTTTTATTTTCTTTTGTAACCGATCAATCTATTTTCTAGTTTTTCTATAAAAATGGGTTTTCTAGTTATAGGATTTGTAACTAAGGTTTACGAGTTACAGGATTGTAATTCGGGGAAAATATGATCTTAGGGTTAAAGATCAGTACAGGGTTTTAAGGGAAGGATTAGAACAGTTGGTAGCGGGTGTCGTGAGTTTACAGGGATTTTGTAAATGTGGAGAGTTTTAATTCTAGTAAAAACCTTGGGGAATGCAGCAGTAGGCAAGGTTTGCCGAAGTTGGGTAAAATCTGTGTCATTTACTTTCTACATTTATTTTCTATGTTGCAATATGTGCTGTGATATTTTTAATATCTTGTAAAACTCTAATAAACCCTATTCACCCTCATCCCCCATTTATGGTTAATCTAGATCCAATAGGATGCAATTCGTGAAGGCTTATCAGATTCACATGGTGGTGGAACCGATTGGGATGGTAGTCCCTTCTCCATTAAGGCGTCGTGGAATTCAATGAGGTCACCGGCTCCACTCCTGCCTATTTTCTCCTTCATCTGGGATGTTTGGCTTCCCCCGAAGGTCTCCTTGTTTATGTGGAAAACCCTGCATGAAGGGCTACCAATAGATGAGAACCTCGATTGACATCCTAATCATGTCCCGTTGTAGATGTTGCAGTTCCGGTTCTTTGGAATCCATTGCTCATTTGTTTTTCCTTGGCTCTTATGCCAATTTTGTTTGGAATTACTTCGCGAATTTGGTTGATTGTTGAGGTAATGCCACTTTGCTTATGGATCTACTGAGAATCTGGTGGTCTAGCATCTCAAATTAATCTATACGCTCGATTCTCTTTCGTCTGATCCCTTATCTTATCTACTGGCACATCTGTTTTTCGCGGAATAAAGCAATATTTGAAAAATTGTCGATGGATCCTACTATCATTATCCATAAGGTTAGGAATGACGTTTTCCTAGTGTTTCGGGTTTCAAGGGAGTCGTTGGGTCCCGTTCGAGGAGTTTGGTTGGTACCTTTGGTGTTACTTCGGCACCGTATACTCCTAGGGCAGAAATCAGTTAAGTCATTTGTTAGCGGGCTCATCCTTGTTGTCTTCACATGCTCCACTCTTTTCCCTATTTTTCCTCATGTTGTTTGTTAGTTCCATAGGGCTTGGATTTTTAGATATTGATCTTTTTTGGACTGGATTTGGGTTGCGCTTGTGTGGGAGATCCTGCCTTTCTACTGGATTTGTTGGAGCTTAGGGAGCTGGAGCTTTTGAAGAGTTTGAAGCGATGTGGGGGATTCCCGGTCTTTGCCAGCTGTCTGCACCGGAGGGCTCGTCTGTTTTTCTAGCTCTTTAATTGGCTAACTTTTGTGGAGCAGTGGAGCTTTCAGCGTCGCCCATGTTCTTGGAAGGTGTCTTATGGGGTTCTTCTACCTGACTGCGTTCTTGTTCTTTTCCAACTGTTGTCGGTCTTCTAGCCTAGAGTTGTTGTATGTACTGTATCTTCTGTTTGTGTGTGTGCACAATGTGTTTAGTCATTCCACAGGTACTGTTTTTTGTGAGCTATTGGAGAATGGCTAGATTCTCCCTTTTGTTATATTACATATTTCTTTTGAAAAAATGGATAGAGAAGCGAGCAAGTTGTTTTAGTTCCTTATGGGACTTCGCATCCTTCTTATTTTTGGCTTAAAAACCCTTTTTAAGGGTATCAAATCTTACACCAAGTCGTTACTCATACAGAGAGTTGGAAGATGGATGAAGGCGAAAACATTCCTGAACTTTTTGCTTTATTTGCCGGATGTGAATTGACTTCAGTCGAGGGTGATGGAACTCAACTTCAGTTCTAATCCTCGATCAAGTATGAATTTCAGGTTTAGGTAATTTTTTTAGGTTTGTTGATTTCTGCCCTTGCAGTTCATCGTCATTTATTTTGGGCAAGTAATTGTTTTTAGTTTGCAAAAAACTTCCAAATGTAATAGTGCCTTATGATAATTATGTGTGGAATGTGGTCTTTCGACGTCTGTAAAGACAGATGCCATCTATAATTTCTAACATTATATGTTGATTTTGATTTGTGTTTCTACATTTAAAAATCAATTTGGGTATTGTCATCTAGATTCGTATGTGCAGGTAGTCATATGGCTAATACATGAATGAGTCTGTCTATTCACACCACAAAATTTACTCTTCCCATCCTAGTAAATTAGAAGAAAAAAAACATCTCACTCACTTTTTTACTCTTTTCACCCCGTTTATAACCAAACTACCCTTTGCCTTTTACATCAATGCGTCGTCTCCTCCCTTATGTTCCTCCATCTCGTTAGTTTCCAAAACCACAAATTTCAAAAGGAAACAAAAGGAGTAGCAAAAAGAAAAGCGATGGGAAGAGGCAACCACCATGGTAAGATCGAAATTTCCTTTCCTGTTGTTGTATGGATCTGCATTTTTTAGTTTACAAATTCATTCGAACATGAAAACCCTTGACAAAAAATGTTGAAGCGTTGATTGATTCGATTTAACTAACGTCAGCCTCTAGCATTGGTCGAATCGAATCCATGCCTTAGGCAGGCGTTGGTTGAATCGAATCCATACCTCAGGCGGGAGTTGGTATTTACAAATCCACGCCATAGCCTTGGTTCAAATGTTTGTGATTGTATTTGAGATTGATATTTACACAGACATAGCCATGCCTCAGGCATTCTTTTTTTGAATGGGTTTATTTTCTTTTTTAAATGGAAGTTAAATGCGACCCTTTTCCTCTTTATTTTACATGCACATGAATATAAAGTATATATTATAAATCTTGTGAGTTTCATACAAAACCATTTCTTGTGTATTCCTGAAACTCAGATGAAACAATTTAAATCGTTTTTTGGTGAAACTCAGATTTTTAGAGGACATGAAACTCACTAATTTTACGTGAAAACAGAACCATCTTCTTAGGTTATTTACAATATAAATTGTTTCATGAAACTCGGATGAGTTGCATCATCGGAGTATATATTGAAAATTACAATATAAAAAATCTGTATAGATGTATCTTATTTATTCTTTTCATAAAACCTACTACACACAAAACCATCTTCTTATGAAAATAGCTCAATGATATTGTATTTCTAAATGAAAGAAAAATGTACATTTTTTGTTATTTTAATTAATATGTAGAGTAGGAAACATATCATTATTTTAATTATGTAAGTGAAAGCATCTATGTTTTTATGCAAATAGCTAATCAAGTTTATTTGCTAAAAAACCTTGATTTTTAGCTTCTTTACTAAAAGGAGTAAAAAAACTAAAAAAAAAGGCTTGTTCGATTTCATATAACAAATATATATATATAAAGGAAAATGTAGATAAGATTAAAACATATTCAACAATTTTTTCAAGAAGGTAAATGAATTTACTGCAAGTTAACCTTCTCACTAAAATATCGCCAAGCTAGTTTTCCTTTTGTTAAAAAAATCACATGAAATATCATCTGAGATGTGCTTATGTATTTAAAAGCTCAGCGAATCTCTCTTTCTATAAAATAATGCATAAAATTAATTTTTAATTAATAGGATGTTAGTACTTTGCATTTAAGGCAGTGTAGCTAATGTTAATTTAAAGTGATCATGTGCATCCTAAAAAATAAGGTTGGAAATTTGAACAAGCTTAACAAAAGGTTTTCTAAGATCTGCAAAGACATAATCGGCATCTTATTCTAAAGTTATAAACTATGTACGATTAGTGTGGTTTTTGCAGTTTTGTTCATAGTGAGAATAGGAAAGCACATATTGAAAATGAAATATACACATAAATACACAATGAAAGTTACCGGAAAATAAGTGATTTGTAGAAGCTAATTTTTATTTAGTCAAAGTCATAGAGCTTGGTCAGTAGATTTGGCTCTTGTTACCGTTGTTATTTCGACTTATGACTTAGGAGTAAGTATATTTGTTGGCTGACCTTTTATTTTTATTTTTTTATAATGAATTTAATTTTAATGTGAGCATTCTGACTGTGTTCCACTTTTATCTATTATTAGGACTGTGTTCTACATTGTGTTCTTAATATGTATTGTTTTCTAGCATAGCATTACGCTTGACCCTAACATGATTTTTTTTCCTTTAGATATCGTTGCAGTTTCTAAAGATAATATTCAAGTCCGAAAATGATCTATAACATCAGAAAGAAACAGACGAGCGAATTCTAGAAAATAAGAGAAGCAAAATCGAGCTGAGGAGCATAATGATGAAGAACAAGTTCAAGAGCATGAAGAACACAATGCAGACCAACCAATTGTTAAGGAACAATATGCGGCACAACCAACCAAGTGTTGAAGAACAAAGCGTAGGACAAAATATTATAGAGAAAAACGTGGGACAAAATATCCAAGAAACTAATATCATGAAAGAACAACAAACCCATGTCCACATCGGTACCCCTTTAGAAAGACCCAGCATACCAACAGCTTATGGTGGTCCAAAAACTACCGAGATCATTAGTAGCTATAGCATACATGTTGCATCATCGATATGGAATGTAAAGGTATGTCTTTCAAATAGTAAAATACATAATTTATTAAAAATGTAACAACCCGCATTTTACATATCAAAGGATCGTAAGTTTTTTTTTCTTGAGGATTGGACTATTCTCGTATTTTGATATGTTGGTTGTGGGGATGTGAGACATGTCCATAATTTTTACCAGTTTTATTTATGACCATTTTGCCCCTATTAGTTTTGTACTGGGCATAACTTTTGACTGGGATCGAATCAGATGCTGAGATCAATTTCATTGAAAAAGAAATGGTGTTACCAATTTCGTAGAGTGGTCACATTAAAATTTTGGTTTAGCGGTTTGGGAGAAATCGTTATTTTAGTGTTGCACAATTTTTGTACAGGTTTGGCTAGTCATTAATTGCTGATTTGGTGTGGCCCGTTAGTAGGCTGGTTAGAGGCTATATATAGGGGGTAGAGGTATGGAGAATAGTTTACTTTCTTCATTCTCTCATTTGGTTGAGCTTATGATCCTCCTTATTTAATCAAATACATCTTTCCTCCATTATAATTCTAGATCTACGCAAGAAGCTAGATCTACATCAAGTGAAGGGAGATCACAGCAAATTAAGAGGTTTGAAGATCATTCTCACTATCCGGATTGGGAATTTAGCGATTTCAAGTTATTTTGAAGATTTGGTGAGTGATAAGCATCTCTCACACGGATTCAATCAAGTATATGGATTGTTTGATCTTATTTCTATCATTTTACGTTGCTTTCACCTAGATTTACATCATGGTAAGTATATTTTAATTTGAATTGCCATAGGATATAACCTAGCAACTTAAATCGGTAATTATGATATTAATTCATATGTTTATGCAAGTTTAGATCCATTGTTTTTGTTTATCCATTGATTCATCATGATTTGGTGATTTTTTTATGGTTGTATGATGAATAATTGTCGTTTAAGTGTTTAAATGATTACATAAAGTGTTGATGGTTGAATTGGATGATTTAGATGAGTTCTTTGCATCACGTTGTCGTTTGGTGATGAACTGGTTGAGATTGGAGATAGATTGGTCATATCTGGAGTCGGATTGTTTTTTTTGATGGGTCGTTTTACATGGGTCGCATGGTTTGGGAAGTAAGAAACGATGATTGAAATCGTGGCACAAGGCCGGGTCGTTTGAAGTCGGATCATTTGAAGTCGGGTGGCTCAAGGTCGGGTCATCTGAAGTATGGGTCGTGAGTTGCGGAGCATGAAATGCAGTTGGTTCATTTTCCTGGCTATGGGTCGTTTTTGGCTACAGGTCTTTTTTCCTGGCTATGGGTCATTTTTTGCTTATGGGTCATTTTTCCCGGCCATGGGTCGTTTCTGGCTATGAGTCATTTTTGGCTATGGGTCATTTTTGGTGGCTATGGGTCGTTTTTCATAGCGGAAAGGTTGAAGTGCTATGGATTGAATGTCGACCAAAATTGATAATTATTTTGGTTCGAGAATGGACTTGGCTTCGAAGTGAATTCAGGGAAGAATATTCAAAGTGATATGAAGTGTTCGTTGATCGTCGAAATGCAACGAATATGCAGATGACTCAAGTATGTTTGAGCTCACGGATAATGGCTGCTCAAGATAATTTGAGATTGTTAATGGTCGCCATGATGACGACTAGAGATAAAGAAGGCTGAGAAATTATCGTAATGGTAGGTTCTAGCGGACTCAAAGCAGAGGTATAATAGGGACGCCTAAAAAACTAGATGATTTGTCGAGTACCCTTGGTTGCGATCAAAGGCCTACATACATAGCGACGAAAGGCGTATGGAGTTTTTGCTAGAACCGAGGTTACCATTAGCCCTTGACCGATGGCATGACGATATGGCCAGTCATACGTTTAACGATGGTTTCGAAGCAAGACTGACTGCGATACCCAGAGTCATGGATGATAATTGTTTTGATTGTATCGTCTTGTGTAGATTATTCGACGTCGAAAGAGATATCTCTCGATTGCTTGTCTGATGTTGGTTTAGGCCTTCGGGGCTTGTACTTGGGAGATGTCGATATCGATTAGGATGGTCTACACTTGATAACTGATTGCCATGAATGTACTGCTTGTTTCTACTTTGTTGTTGTAAAGGCTATCATTATCGGATGTGGGGAAGACGAGTTTGGGTTCTTCTCTGTTGACATTGGTAGATTAGTTGATTATTCAAGTATTATTCAAATTCAAGCTTTTCAAATTCCAAATCAAAAGCTTTGGAAAATCGTTTAAAATCCTTAGAACCGTATCAAAATTCTTTTTGAATATTTCAAGACTTCCAATTTCCTTGCATAAGTTGGATTTATGTATTTCGAAAAATCCCCAATTACTTTATAAACCTCATTTGTCAATGTTCATTTGTCCATCATTATAAAATTCAAAATTATCAGGTTCTTAATTTCCTTTAGATAAATCGCACAAAAGTGTATATATACATGGATAGTACTTCAAATTCCATGTGCTTGGGTTAAGTGAAGATAAGCCAAAAGGTTTAGTAAATAGCATTATGGTTCAAATCTAAGATATGCGCTTAGTTCAAAAGATAAGAGGGTATGAATGTCACTACTCAGGAACAAACATTTCATGTTTAAATAAGACCAAGATGGAAAAGTCATGTACACATAAGGATACAAGCATAGGCAGGTCAATCATAGGGTACTCGATTCTTTCATTAAATATTTTATTGAGTAAAAATCTTAATCCAAAATTCATTTCCAATGTATCATGTAACACCCTGTATTTTTATGTTATTAATAAAAAGGAAAGTATAAAAGATTTTATTTTTCAGAATTTGACCCGGAAACATTTACTAATGCGTTCGTGGTGTTTTTCTGATTCGTTTTGGTATATGGTATGATCAAAAAGGAGAACGTATGCAAAATATAACAATAAATTAAATAATGGGAAAGTCGTGTGTGCATATATATATATGTATGTATACACACACACACACATATATATAAGTGAAATTTAAACTTAGTAAAGATGGATAAAAAGGCACAAGATAAATCAAAGGAAAAAGTAACGGGCAAATAATCAAACGAATAAACAAAAATATAAAGTGCAACGACTAATGTCGCGCCTAAACCCACATGGATCAACCCAAATTGTGCCTGGGTTGACCTACGAGTCGACCAAAGGTGGCTGGGTTGACCTACGGGTCGACCTGAGGGTCGACAGGTTGACCCAAGGCAGGTCCAGATCTGCTGTGTGACGTGTTTTTACTTATGTGTGCGGCTCAGATTTTAATAGATTAAATCCAACGATTCAGACTTTCTTGTACACCTATAAATAGACTAACATGGCCTAGCCTAAATCTCATTTTTCTTAGAGGATGCCTAGGCTCTGCCATTCTTCTTCCTCCTCAAATCTCTTCGGAAAATAGAATAATTAGTCCTTGGAAATTCTGATTTAGAAAAGATTAGATATCTACAAATGGGTGCTCAGATTCTGATCAGCGTGAGATAAATCCTTGAATCTGGTTTACATAGGTTTCTTTCTCTTTTTCTCTTCTTATTAGCAATAGATTTGTGAATCCATTGTTATTTGGATTATAGTTTCAGTTAGGAAGGCCATGGAATAACATATCTGGATTAGATTCATGGATTGGAAAGCAGTTAGGTGAGTGGATCTAAATTATACTATTTTAAATAACGATATATTTATCGTTTGTATTCCACGTTATATTTAATCTGCTAAACAGTTGATAATTGTGAAAATTGGGTATTAAAACTGTTTAGGACATGTTGAGAAGATTACTGTTATATAGAACCATCCTAAGAACCTGTTAATTGGATATTGTAAATCAAATTACAATGAGATTGCGAATAATTGGGGTAGTTGGGGTTAAATCTGCTGAGAACATTTCTGTCATATAAGGATATTTCCGTTAAACATCTGTCTGAATGGGAAACTATAGTAAATGCTGTAATTATGAATTTATGATAAACCTGAATATTTGCTTAAGAATATTATTATGCCAAAAGGTTTCCAATAGAATTACAGAAAATTTGGGAAGAATAAGATATGCCTAAATTAAATGGAAAATTTACAGTAATTAAGAAATTGTAACCACACTGAGACACGAGGTTAAATTCAACTTGTGGTAGAAGCCTGTCCAGAACCGCCAAGCAAATCCAGCATCCACAAGTGGTCAATTTAATGTGAGTGGTCTGGTGCCTAAACATATATGTAAATATATGTACATAAATGGAATATGTGTGAAAACTCACAAGACAGTAATGAGATAATGTCACAACAGTAAAAGTTGGTTAATATAAAGAACCAAAGAAAATGTGATGGATGGGGAATATAACCTGTTATAATTAATTACATTAATGAGAATGTTATATAATAGGTAGGCTTGTCCTAGGGACAAGTGGAATTATTACATGTGTTATAATTAATAAAAAGGGAAAACTTATTAAGAAAACTAAGTTAGTAAGTACATAATACCAGCTGGAATGATAGTATAAGAATTGGGATGAACGGGGAATGATAATAACCTATTATGATTAAGTATGAATGAAGAATGGAAGATAATAGGTAGGCTTGTCCTAGGGACAAGTGTAAATTATAACACAGGTTATAATAAATGGAAAGAAATTGATAAGCCATAGTTAAAAGAATTAAGTAAATAACAACAAGAGGTTGTATTAAACCATGTCATGGTTAATGAAAGAGAATAAAGTAGGCTTGTTATTGGTAGACTTATAAAAGAGAATTATGAAGTCTGATAAAAGAAATTAATAACAAGCGGAAGCCCACTCAGGCGGCATAAGACTGAATGAAGTAAGAAGATTTATGGAATGAAATAAGTTATACTTAATTGTAAATGGAAACCTGCTGATTGTGACAGGACTTACTTAATGACACCTTAAGTAGAATATTTTATCATAACCTGTAATTGGATAATGAATGATAGGATAATAATGGAAGAAGACTGTAGATTACAGACCTTGAATTACAATTTAGAGAATAACATATTAAGGGCTTATTAATGAACTCAAATGGGTTAAGTTATATAACTGAAATCAATAAGCGAGAAGAGTCCATTCCTTAGAGATATAAGAGGCTCGGAGAGAACTTGATGACTAAAATAAGAAGTTAATATGATTGGAAATAACCAAGTTAATTAGAAACCAAACCCGATGAGGTAGAGCAAGCGTGTAATTAAACGATTAGACATAGGGTCTAATAACATGACAGTGTGATGCATTTGGACCAGTCTGCACGTCTGAAGGTGAAGAACCCAACGGGGTAGATCATCGAGGTGTCTAGAGAAACGAGAGGAGATGTCCATCTGATCCTTCTGCTTAATATTTGGCTTGCTGGCTCTACAGAACTGGAAGGAAGCACGCGGCTTCCGAGGGACGTGGTGGGGTACTTCGTGGTGGTCCTCTGTTGTGGTGCATGCTCAAGCTTTACTCGCTGGGGTTGGGTCTAGGCGTTACCACCTGGTGAGTATATCTTGATTGCAACGGTAGTTTGGCAGTCAAAAGGATGTGGCGGTAAGGCATTGGGGTGATTCGATAGTTTGCCTACAGATAGGTTGGTCAGGACCAAATAAAGGATAATAATCATTGGGTACCTCTCATCGACAGTCAGTGTGACGCGGAAAGATTAGAGCTAAACCAACATACCATTGATCATTCACTATCGAGACTTTGGTTGCGGCACATTCCAATTTGGATGTAGATTGTTTGCTAGGGGCACGTCACTTAGCTCTTGATGTTGTCTTTCACTGGTTGAGGGAGGGGTCGAGGTGGGACCATAGCCACTGTAGAAATGCAGATCGTAGTTTAGATGTTTTTACTTTATGCCTCTTTAACAAACCTATACAGATATGGAAAAGCTCCTGACTGAGTTCTGTGCATTCAGATGCAACCCTACTACGGAACTCGGGGTACAGTAGGCTGTACGTACATGTGAGGATCTGGATACTGGATACATGCACGCCGCATTGGGAAGTGTATCGTAGATGCTAGGGCATTAATCTGTGTTAAAATCGAGCTTAGCCGAGGAGTTTTGGATATGGCAGTCCGTACACTTACGTAGCATAATGATGGTAGTTCTGTTCAAAACGTGACATAGTTTTATGGAGATTCATACGTTTAAACACCCTACCTCCGTTAAGGTCACTCACAAAGGGAATGCCTTAACTTCGGTGGAGCGTTTTAGGTTAAAGATGTAGATAAATTACAAGATAGACAAATAAAGCAGCGGAAAATAAATAAAATCTTACTTTATTGATAAAACAACAGCTTGGTAAAATAGCTTGTACAAAGATTGTTTTCCAACACCAAAACAATACCCATTACAACAAAGCATCTGTCTTGTTTAACAAAATAAAGAAGCATAAACTGACAATGATATTCCCCAATAAAGCATGAGCCAGCCATAGCAATGGAGAAGAGAGTTCAAAGCAATACACCAACTAATCTTCAAGCTTGGAAAGAGAAACGGTCCAAGCTAAGTTGAGTTATTCCCTCCCTGACTACCTAGGGGGGAGGGAGGGACGGAAGAAAAGAGGCGAAAACAAACTAGGTCAGACATAAGTCTGGTAAGTCCAGTGATTACTAGCATTTAAACAGGAAAAGGATCATGACATGAATAAACTGAACATAGGACAATACCATAATAACGAGATAACATAAGATTAGCATAAGAGCAAGATAAACTGAATGCGCTTCGATTCTTTCTCAGACTTCCGACTTTCCCTGCACCACCCACCCAGCATCCTAACTAGTGTCTTTTATAGAATGTTTTGTATTCCCTACTAGTGTCCCAACTAGTATCATGTATTATATAATAAGGTGATCCCAACTCCGCAATTGTGGTAGGCTTCAGGTGTACATCTAGTATGAGGATCTTACCTCAATCAGCCTAATTGTCATGGATATGTTAGATGTACCCTTACTACCCGATCGATCGGCTCCCTACTTGTATTAATTTTCCTTGTGTCTGTGTCAATCAGCCCTCTCTTGCGTGTAGATACCCTGTGCTGGTCCCACCATAAGGTGTATCAATCCTTATGATAGCAACTCGACACGATTCAAGATGCACAGTCTATAACTACTGGTACCCAGTGCCTGCTTTTTCCCACTCCGGAGTACGTGCACGCCCATAATCCGTCGGAACCTACACTGACGTACCCCCTGCCTTTATTTTGACCGCTTATAATCGGCCCGGTAATTGTGCCCCACCTTGCCTTATTCAGGGTACCATGATACATCTATATGGGTTACTGCTGAAATGGGCCCCCGTTACTCGGGTTTCCTACTAAGTTAAGTTTTTGGGCCTATATATACAAATATTACCCACCTACACGAGATGTACTTAACCCTCCCACTGATTCAAACATGTTTATTTAATGGTTAAGTTTGTGGGCCTATATGCATATTAATATTACCCACCTACCCAAGGTTTACTTAACCCTCCCACTTATCAAGTCAATATATATTATTGGTTAATCTTGCCTTAACCATATCCACTTTTTTCATGTAATATTGGTTAAGTGATGTCCATTCATGTTAACTTAACCCACCCACACATCATGTTGTATTGTTAAGCGTTTCCTATTAACTTAACCCTGTTCAGTTATATTGGTTAAGTGTTTCTTATTAACTTAACCCCACTCGTTCATCATGCTATATTGGTTAAGTGTTTCTTATTAACTTAACCCTACTCATTCATCATGTTATATTAGTTAAGTGTTTCTTAATAACTTAACCCTACTCATTCATCATGTTATATTGGTTAAGTGCCATTAATCCAGTCGAGTTAACTTAACCACCCACTTGTCATGTTACATTGGTTAAGTGCTGCTCTCTTGTGTTAACTTAACTCTACCACTTATCATGTTATATTGGTTAAGTGTTGCTCTTTTGTGTTAACTTAACCCTACCACTTATCATGTTATATTGGTTAAGTGTTTCTTATTAACTTAACCCTACTCATTCATCATGTTATATTGGTTAAGTGTCATTAATCCAGTCGAGTTAACTTAACCACCCACTTGTCATGTTACATTGGTTAAGTGTTGCCCTCTTATGTTAACTTAACCCTACCCCTTATCATGTTATATTGGTTAAGTGTTTCTCTCTATTTATAATGCATTAATAGTATTACTTTTTAAATGTTATGCACCCTATTAATTGTATGTACAAATTTTCTCTTTATACGTTGCATGTATTTATTCATTCTGTACTCACACATTTTTTAATTTGTATCTTTTTAACATAATTGCACATATGTACGTATATGCATCTATTCATTTTTAATTAATACTTTCACCGCATGCATTATTGCGTTAATTTTCCCTATTTAACGCACGTACTAATACGCTAATCTTCTTACCTTTAATTTTCGCATGCATTTCTTTACATTAACTCTTTCTGCACTTTTAAATTTTCTCCTTTAATTAATTAATCCATTAATTAATTATTAAAAATTTGGGTTGTTACATTCTTCCCTCCTTAAAGGATTTCGTCCTCGAAATCTCTAAGTTAAGAAGAACCATCCTACCAACCAAAACCATCTACTCATCCATCATCCACAAACATCCATTGTCCTTAATATTTTCTAATGCTTGTATGGACATATGCAATTGTGTGTGTGTGTATATTTTCTTACACTAATGTGAAAATCTGGCGGTCTACTGATTCAGTTGACCTCCTTAATGCGAATTATGTCAGTGTCATGAGTCCATCATATATGCAGTTATTCCTAATCATACTTTATAGTTCCTTCATGAGTGCACAATCATTCATACAAATGCAACATCCATGTGACAACACATCAAGTTTTCAACCCATATACAAATACAAATACATATATGCATATGCAATATGAAAGTGACTGAGCTGATGTAATACCTATGTGTGTATATGCATCCTTAAGCAACCACTTGCAACCATCAATCATAACATGTTTCCAATACATGTTTACATCCATTGGTTTCTACTTAAGGATCAAGAATAGGACCGAGAGGATATACTTAAAAGATAAAGACTAGCGTGCAAAAAAAATCTTTACAGAAAAAGAGAGATCAAGAGTACACCCTCAAAAATGGTACGATGCATGTATCTAGTCTTCAGTCTTCTTAGTCGTATCTTCTTGAGCTTCACTCCATTGTGCTTTGACTATCTTAACTTCACGATTGTGTAGCTTCTTAATTTCTGTTTCCAAAATATGAGTTGGAACTCATTTCACTGTCGCCTCTCGTTCCACCTCTTCTCCTTCTAGTATACTTGGCACTACAACTTCTGCTGTGCCATGCTAACATTTCCTCAAAAGGTCTTCCAAAATCCTACTCACCCTTTCTGTCAGAGGATGATAAGCGGTGCTCCTTAGCCAAACTCCCTCATTCTCATCTTTGCCATCCTTGTGAAACTACTGCAGCTATATATGTAAGTTGGGCACTTCTCTGCCCTTTGACAGGTGTCGTAGTCTCATCAAGCCTATGGAACCATGTCGCGATGAGGTTACCTCCCAAAAAGCCAGGAGCCCCAGAGACTCAGGAAAGAAGGAAACAAGGATTCAAACAGAGGATCAAAAGATAGTGCATATGGCTTTGGGGAATATGCCCTTAAAACAAAACTTTTCTTTTGGAAATGCTTCTTTTAAAACCATTTTAAAAATATATTTTATTTCAAATCTTTTATCTGATTCGGTAACCTTCGGCTCTGATACCAAGTGAAACACCTCACCTCCGTTAAGGTCACTCATAAAAGGAATGCTTTAACTTTGGTGGAGCGTTTAGGTAAAAGATGCAGATAAATTACAAGACAGACAAATAAAGCAGCGAAAAATAAATAAAACCTACTTTATTGATAAAACAACAGCTTGGTAAAACAGCTTGTACAAAGATTGTTTTCCAACACCGAAACACCAATACCCATTACAACAAAGCATCTGTATTGTTTAACAAAATAAAGAAGCATAAACTGACAATGATACTCCCCAATAAAGCATGAGCCAGCCATAGCAGTGGAAAAGAGAGTTCAAAGCAATACACCAACTAATCTTCAAGCTTGGAAAGGGAAATGGTCCAAACTAAGCTGAACTATTCCCTCCCTGACTACCTGGGGGGGGGGACGAAAGAAAAGAGGTGAAAACAAACTAGGTCAGACATAAGTCTGGTAAGTTCAGTGGTTACTAGCATTTAAACAGGAAAAGGATCATGACATGAATAAACTGAACATAGGACAATACCATAATAACGAGATAACATAAGATAAGCATAAGAGCAAGATAAACTGAATGCGCTTCGATTCTTTCTCTGACTTCCTACTTTCCCTACACCACCCAACTAGCATCCTAACTAGTGTCTTTTATAGAATGCTTCGTATTCCCTACTAGTGTCCCAACTAGTATCCTGTATTATATAATAAGGTGATCCCGACTCCGCAATTGTGGTAGCCTTCAGGTGTACATCTAATATGAGGATCTTGCCTCAATCAGCCTAATTGTCGTGGATATGTTAGATGAACCCTTACTACCCGATCGGTCGGCTCCCTACTTGTATTAATTTTCCTTGTGTCTGTGTCAATCGGCCCTCTCTTGCGTGTAGATACCCTGTGTTGGTCCCACCATAAGGTGTATCAATCCTTATGATAGTAACCCAACACAATTCAAGATGCACAATGTATAACTACTGGTACTCAGTGCCTGCTTTTTCCCACTCCGGAATACGTGCACGGCCATAATCCGTCGGAACCTACACTGACGTACCTCCTGTCGTTATTTTGACCGCTTATAATCAGCCCAGTAATCGTGCCCCACCCTGCCTAGTTTAGGGTACCATGATACATCTATGTGGGTTACTGCTGAAATGGGCCCCCGTTACTAGGGTTTCCTACTGGTTAAGTTTGTGGGCCTATATATACAAATATAACCCACCTACACGAGATGTACTTAACCCTCTCACTGATTCAAACATGTTTATTTAATGGTTAAGTTTGTGGGCCTATATATATACTAATATTACCCACCTACCCAAGGTTTACTTAACCCTCCCACTTATCAAGTCAATATGTATTGTTGGTTAAGCTTGCCTTAACCCTATCCACTTTGTTCATGTAATATTGGTTAAGTGTTGTCCATTCATGTTAACTTAACCCACCCACACATCATGTTGTATTGGTTAAGCGTTTCCTATTAACTTAACCATGTTCAGTAATATTGGTTAAGTGTTTCTTATTAACTTAACCCCACTCGTTCATCATGCTATATTGGTCAAGTGTTTCTTATTAACTTAACCCTGCTCATTCATCATGTTATATTGGTTAAGTGTTTCTTATTAGCTTAACCCTACTCATTCATCATGTTATATTGGTTAAGTGTCATTAATCCAGTTGATTTAACTTAACCACCCACTTGTCATGTTACATTGGTTAAGTATTTCCCTCTTGTGTTAACTTAACCCTACCACTTATCATGTTATATTGGTTAAGTGTTTCTCTCTATTTATAATGCATTAATAGTATTACTTTTTAAATGTTATGCACCCTATTAATTGTATGTACAAATTTTCTCTTTATACGTTGCATGTATTTATTCATTCTGTACTCACACATTTTTAAATTTGTATCTTTTTAACATAATTGCACATATGTACGTACATGCATCTATTCATTTTTAATTAATACTTTCACCGCATGCAACATTGCGTTAATTTTCCCTATTTAATGCACGTACTAATATGCTAATCTTCTTACCTTTAATTTGTCGCATGCATTTCTTTACATTAACTCTTTCTATACTTTTAAATTTTCTCCTTTAATTAATTAATTAATCCATTAATTAATTATTAAAAATTTGGGTTGTTACATACGTCGCTCCAGCGTTGGATCCGAGTTACATATGTGGCATAGTTTTATGGAGATCCGTACGTCGCTCCAACGTATAATGAGAGTTGCATACGCTTCTGTGGGATGACGACAGAGACCGTGCGATAAGGGTTCCATTGGAAGTACCTTGATATTGGGGGTAACTACCTATATGCTATATTAGGTTAGTTTACTGGGAAGTAGATAGGTACGACGTACGTGAAGCCTTGAGTGCTATTAACCCAAACAACCTAATAAATAAGTAACATAACCGAACGATATATATAGGGTTATTTTAGATTGTGAAATTTATTCTAGTCACCAGAACTTGTGTTCTGACCCCCTCCTTATAACACACTCGCACGTTAGGTTTGTGGGAAAGATATGATAACTTTGGATACTGGTTAGGCAATATTATCTATATTTGATTATATAATATTTTATTCCATCCCGGTGTGAGATGTTTTTTTAGCTGTGATATATTTTATATCTCTATCTTTTCTGCAGGATACCAGACAAGTCAACTTGGGTTTCGACAGATTGGGATTTTTGAAAAAAAAAATCGATATGTCGGAATTCGGGTTGTTACATCTTGTATCAGAGTCTAGGTTTAGGATTCCTATATCGATAGTGAGTGAACGTATTTGTAATTTTAAGAAATATAAATGTTATATATATATATATATATATATATATATATATATATATATGTACACCTAGATCCATAAGAGGAACCCACTAAATAGGAAGAACGATTTATGGAAAGAATTGGGATATCAGTTTTGTACACTAAAGGAATGATTACGAAAATTTGAAACCATTAGGTGGTTTGGATGAAAAGTGTACAGTATGCTTTGTATTAGAGAAAGATGTATCCTATATGTCAGTATCTGAGATGTTAGTATTTTAGATTAGTGGGTTTGGCAGTAGGGCCTTATTACCTGAAAGTAATAGAGGAAAATGGATTAGGAATATATATTTGAGAGAAATGCCTTATAGGAATATGTAGGAGTGTCTAAGTAAGTTAGAAACCCACTTTTAGTCTGACACTATGGTTAACTTTTAAGAACTTGAAATTAAAAATGCTTTTGGGTGGTAGTTTATGGTGTTTTTTCAAGTTTCGACGTTAAAAAATTACAATTTTGAAATGTGTGCTAAATAAATAGTGTAGAAACAATTTTTGAAACAGAAAGAAGTATTTTTAATGTTTGAAAAAAACTGTAAGTTACATGTTGAGTTTTGAAACAAAATGGGGTATATTTTGAAAAATAGGGTGATTTCTTGTGAAATTGTTGTCTAAAATGAATTCTTTCAGAAAATGTGCTCATTATAGAGCATGTATAGCTCAATGGTTTTAAACTATAATGTATGAAAGAGTTAAATAACAAAGCATAGAAAAATTTCATTTTACTAAAAAATTAAAATTTTCGGTAAAGTAAAATTTGAAGTTCTCTATTCTTTTGACAACAATTTTTGATTTTGTGGATAGACAAAGTAAGTTGTACGAATTAAGAATAGAGTAAATGTTTGCACCTAGTTGTAAGTTATTGAACTTACATTATAAATATGAACAGTAATGAAACTGATAGAAAAGTAGTTGTCCTTGTCTACTCCAGTTTTTGTGATTTGAAAAAAATGTTTTTCATTTTTATGAGATGGCGTGTTTTTATGGTTTGGCAAAAATTAGTTTTCACGAGGAAAATAAAGTTTTGACACTTTTAACTTTTGAAAGAAAAATGAAATGAGGAAGCCAAAACCCGTTTTAAAAAAAAAAATCATGGAGTAGGTAAGGATTAGTACCTAGGGAAGACTGTTAGTACCTGGGTTGTTGCTTGGAAAAGATTGTTAGTACACAGCAAAGACTAGTGGTGACTACTAGATGGTAAAGGGTAAGTAAGTTTTTAGATCCTTTGGTTTGGACTTTTCTTTGTCGGAGGGGACATGGTCCTAGGATACTTATCCCTTGGTAGTAGCTATGTAAAGTGCTTGTTTTCCTGTTTTAGTTGAATAATTAGAAGGGCTATTTGAAAACTAAACTTAGATCAGTGGATTAAGTTAAATAAGCTAAGAAAAGATTAATGACATAACTAAAATGAAAACAACAAGTCCAGCAAAGCAACAAACATGGCAGTTGAGAAAAATGGATTTTTCCTAAGAAAGTTGAAACAAAAGAAATCTATAATAAAGAAAATTTGCTTATGTGAATTGTGCTTGAATAGGAAGATAGGGAGTCTTCATATAATAGTTGCATAAAATCCAAGCACATATAGAAAAGGTACATGAAAGAAAAGCGGGAGATGTCAAGTTTTCCGTTTTCCACCTTTTTCTAACATAAATTAAATTTAGAAAAATAATTTTTTCTATAATCCACAAATTTAAAGTTGGTTGGTAGGCTTTTAGAAGCTAAACTTGGATGAACTACTACGCTCTTGCTCTGTAAGAGTGTGGGAAAATTTGGATGAAAAAGTATTTTGATTCCAAAATATTGTATTCATATAGAACATGCCAGCATATTTAGGATGTGTGCATCATGTTTTCAAAAGGTTATCAAGAAAAATTTGCATTGACATAGGAGGTACCACTTAGGCATGCATCACATTCATGTATTAGAGAAATGCTAGAACAACCGAAAATTTTGCGGTGAAAATCATCGAATCTGAAATCATGCGGTGAAAAAGCAACGCAATTCACGGAGGGAAACTGATCCAACGTTTATTATAAGTGCCGCATTTTCTTACTTCTTAATTTCCGGTTGATCTAGCATTTTGGCATGTATTATTATGTTGTATTACACTTAGCACAAGTGCAGAAATGGTTGAAAAGTTGGATGTACACATGATGACTGTAAATTATGTGAGGAATTACTTGATTTTACCCTTATCAAATTTCAGAGACGAAATTTTCTAAGGATGAGAGAATGTAACAACCCATATTTTTATGTTAATAATAAAAAGGAAAATACAAAAGATTATATTTTTCAGAATTTGACCCCGAAATATTTACTAATGCGTTCGTGGTGTCTTTCCAATTCGTTTTGGTATATGGCATGACCAAAATGTGGAGCGTAAGTGAAAGATAGCAATAAATTAAATAATGGGAAATTCGTGAAGATATATATACATATATATGTGAAATTTAAACTTATTAAAGATGGTTAAAAAGGCACAAGATAAATAAAAAAAGAATGGCAAAATAATCAAACGAATAAATAAAAATGTAAAGTGCAGCGACTAATGTCGCACCTGGACCCACATAGGTCAGCACAAACTGTGCCTAGGTGACCGATGGGTCGACCCAGGGCAGGTACGGATCTGTTGTGTGAAGTGGTTTTGCTCATGTGTGCGGCTCAAATTTTAATACATTAAATCCGATAGTTCAAACTTTCTTGTACACCTATAAATAGACTAGAAGGGCCCAGCCTAAATCTCATATTTCTAAGAGGCTGCCTAGGCTCTGCTATAACACCCCGTAATTATAAAGGACATTATAACAATAAACTAAATAATACTTAATTAAATTAGGAATTAAGTATAATGGACTGTGCCATTGCGTTCGTCTCGGAATTCTGCTTAGGATAAACTCTGAGTTTGCGTAAAACGGACATCGTATGAAGAAGATATTAAGGTTTGAAGTTTATATACATATAAGTAATATATATATATATATATATATATATATATATATATATATATATATATATAAACAAACCAACTCCTGAAAATCAAAAATCAAAGAGCGGAAAAGGGAGGGAAATCGACCCATTAAGGGTCGACCCCATTCCCCATGGGTGTCGAACCTTGGGTCGACCCCTACAAGTGGGTGTTGACCCCGGGGTCGATCCTACCCAGATCTGGGGTAGATCCATTTATGTGAACGTGGATTCATTTCTTGACCAGATTCATTGACATCAGGCTATAAATAGGACCTTATTTCTATTGTTTTATTCACTCAAAACAATGGAGACAACGAGGTGATGTCCCAACTTAGACTGAATTAGCCTATTCTTCTGCAACAACAACTTATAAGCATACAAAAATTTCTACTACAACATCAACAGTCATTTCTCTATTCTTTAGATCCAGTCACAGTGAGTTTAGGTTATTTTTAGATATAAACATTTAAAAAGTAATCCTAACATGTTTATAAGTTTGGATCTAAACATGTTCCTGTTAATAACTTGAATCATAACTAAACAAATTTGCCACTACTTGCATACCTGATCTACTATTTAGTTCTCATATGCCTATTCCTGATATGCCTATTCTGTTATTATGCCTAATTTTGTCATTATATGCTCATTCTGCTACTATGCCTATTTCTGTCACTGTATGCCTACTCAATTAGCACACCTACTCCTAATATCGTATACCTATTTTGTTATTATGCCTATTCTTGTTCTCTTCTCTCCCTCCTTTCCTTTATATTTTTATAGCCAGACTACCTTCGAGCCTAGGCCTATTGCTGAAATATGCGAACGAATGAAATTGGGAAAGGTTGGGAATGATAGTGGGGCATAAGTTGTATTGTAAAACATGATTGGGATTTAGGGGCATAATCTGTACCTTGATCTAAAAACTTTAGTTTAGGGCATAACTTCTATCATGGACCAAACTGGGGTTTAGGGCATAACCTTTGATAAACATGAAAAAATGTTTAAGAATGATCATGCCTAAATTTACAGCAAGTAGAAACTGTAACTGCACTTAGACACGAGGTTAGATTACGCTTGTGGTAGAAGTCTACTCGGAACCGCCCGACAAATCCAACATCCACAAGTGGTTAATCTAATGTGAGGGGTCTAGGGCGTAAATGTACACATAACGGTGCTAAGACACGAGGTTAAGTCCGGCTTTTGGTAGAAGTTTGCCTGGAACCGACTGGCATATCCAGCATCCACATCGACTTAATATGAGAGGTCTGGTGCATTAACATGCATAAACAGGAAATTATAATAACCTGTTAACCTGTAATACTTAACCTGTTTAAATCCGTGGGGGTTATATGAACTTGTCAAAATTGTGTAAGGGTTAAGTAAACTTGCTTGAATCTGTGGGAGGTTATATAAACCCAACAAACTTAACTTATTTTACATGGCGGGGTTATGCGGGCTTATTAATTTGTTAGGCATAACCTGTCAAAATCCTAGTAATGGGGATGCAAGCCTAGGGTTTGGCTTGTATCATTTGTTGTGTGGGACCTGTATCAGTCAGTAACCCATCTTGGTATCAAAGGGGGAAACCCGAACTAGGTAGAGATCAGGATAGGCTTACTGATGTGATTATAAAAGGTTTATTTGAGTGGGAGTGTTGATGGCGTATTCTGTCAGACTCATGTGCATACATGAATCCGCTTGACTTGGGATAATAAGACGTTGTGACATTAGTAGATATGGCCGTGCCTCTTGAAAATAAAGGGGTTGCCACTTTAGGAAGTGATACATCCTACTGTAGGGCCAACACAGGGTATCTATAGGATAGGGAACCGATCGATTAGGGTAGTAATTAGGGTACATCTAGTCTTGCTTGTTTAGGAGCCCGTTATTATCATTGGGGTTAACACCTGTCATTTCTGTTGGGCTACCTGTTATTATTGCTAGGGGTCAAACCCATTACTAGAAGTATACCTAAGTCTACCATCTTGATCTTGTTAGGATCATCCTGTTTCTGTTATACTAGTATTAGTTCAGAGAAAAGTAATTAGCAAGCGCAATATGTATTCTGTTCTCATTATTCAATTCATCCCGCTCGGTCTATTATACATGCCTTATGATATTGTTATCTCTCTCATCCAGTTTATATACCTATCATGATGCTTTTACTTATTTATATGCTAAAAGTAACTGGACTTGCCAGACTTTATGTCTGACCCATTTTGTTTCCTTTTCTCTCTCTTCCTTTTCCCCTAGGTTCTCAGGGTGGGAATACTTAGGGTTGATTAGGATTCTCTCTTTCGTTCTGCTTGGAGTTGCTTAGATGTACCGCTTTGATTACTTGTCAATCTTTCTATGATTATATTTTTAGGGACTACGCTTTTATATTACTGTACTCTGATGATTTTAGTACAAGGAACATACTTTTAATTGATGTAATGAGTTTTCTGTATTTCAGACTTATGTTGTAATTGGGTTATGAACTACAATGTTTTCTATTTGGAAAATAAAGTTTTAAATTCTGCTATTCTTTTATATCTATCTTGTGATAGTTTCAGTTTCTGTTTTTGTTTACCTATAACGCTTCACAAAACTTAATGCATTCTGTATCTGAGTGACATTAACGGACGTGGGGTGTCACATTTGGTATTAGAGCTGAAGGTTACCAGTTCGGATAAAATATTTCGAAAATTGATTTCAAAAAGGTTTTAAAAGAAAGCATTTTCAAAAGAAAAGTCTATTTTGAAAAACATATTCCCCAAAGTCATATAAAATATCGCTTGACTCTCTGTTTGAATCCCTTTTCCTTGTCTTTTCAGCATGTCTAGGGAACTGATTCTTCCCGAGGGCGTCACGATACCGGCTTGGTTCCGTAGGTATCTTGAGGCTATGACGCCTGCCGGAGGCCAAGCAGTCTCCCCTCTTCCAGCTGCAGCCGCTGTTCCTCCTCCTCCTCCTCCGCGAGCGAATAATTTCTCCAAGATATGCAAAGATTTCTATTCTATGGGAGGAAAGTCATTCCGAGGAATATAGAATTTTGTAGAACCAAGGAATTGGCTTAAAGAAATGGAGGATTTGTTTGGGATTTTTGAGGTTGACGACCGTAGGAAGATTTAGTTGGTCGTTTGGCAGCTGAAGGATGATGCTTCATTCTGGTGGGAAGTGACGCAAGCAGGGTGTCCAGTTGAGACTTGGGATGATTTCCGATAGAGATTCGAGATGAAGTTTCTTTCTCAAGCCGAGCAAAGTATGCAAATGGAAAGGTTCCTGGCACTTAAGCAAGGGGCATATCTGTCAAAGAGTATGTCAATAAGTTCAATCAATTGGCGAGGTTTGGGTTGGAGCTAGCGAATACCCCACATAAGAAAGCTTTGAGGTTTGCAAGAGGATTGAATGAACCCTTCCATGGATTGGCTATGTCTCATATTCCAATGAGGGCAACTTTCGAGAAACTCGTTGATATGACATTGATGCACGAAGAAGATAAAGGTGAAAAGAAAGAGGCTAAGATTGATGAAACACAAAACAAGAAATTATGACCTAAGAAAGAACAATAACAGCAAAATAAGGGCAGAAAGTACGACAGATCCCGAGAAAAGAGGAAATGTCATAGTTATGGGCGCGTGTGTCATTTGAGCGAATATTGCAAAAGAAGGAAGAATGCTTGTTTCCATTATGGAGAGGTCGGACACCTTATTAAGGAGTGCCCGGAGAAGCACGGACAGGGCCAAAGGCAGGATCTTGTGGAGGGCAGGTGCATGCTCTCATGGCCAGTGTACCGGATAGAGGTAGGAAAATTTATATTAAAGGTTTGATATCTCTTTCTGATTATCCTGTTAGAACTCTTTTTGATTCTGGCGCCTCACATTCTTTTATATCTGATTTTGTGGTTGATTCTCTACACCTTAGTACTAGTATGGTTTTGGATCACGTTGTTGCCTCAAACCCCATTGGGGGTATGACTCATCTATCTATGATTTGTTGGGGTTTGAGAATATCCGTTTTGGGCATCGAGTTTGGGTGCGACGCATACGTGATTGATTTCATGGGCTATGGTTTGATTCTAGGGATGGATTAGCTAGCCATGTATGGTGCCATTCTAGACTATGAGAGGAGGGTCGTTTGACTTTTGACTTGCCATGGGAAGACTCTCGAGATTTCTTGTGACCCAATGGGGTCTGTCATGCTTTGTTTCCTAGAATCAATTGATGCATTTATTGATGACTTCCGATTTGTGCCAGTAGTCTGTAAGTATCTTAATGTTTTTTAGGAGGTTCGGGGCTTACCTGCGAGGCATGAGATTGATTTTTGGATATACTTGGTGGACAATGCAAAGCCAGTTGCATTGCATGTGCGCCATACGGCTCCAAGAGAAAGAAGGGAGCTCAGCAAGCAAGTAGGGAAGCTAATTGAAAACGATTTATTAGGCAAAGCATATCTGAATGGGGTGCTCTAGTAATATTCACCACTAAGGCAGATGGTTCGCTTCGCTTATGCGTGGATTACAGGGAGCTGAATAAGCTCACTAAGAAAAATAGGCACCCACTTCCGAGGACAGATGATCTGTTTGATCATCTTGTTGGTGCATATGTTTTCTTCCAGTTAGACTTAGCCATGGGGTTTCATTATTTGAGGGTGCCCGAGGACAGTACTGACAAGACTACTTTTAGAACTCTATATGGTTTCTTCGAGTGGCTCGTCATGCCTTTTGGGTTGACGAATGCACCCGCCTATTTTGCAGATCTGATGAGTAGGGTGTTTTGAGAGTTCCTAAATAAGTTCGTTGTGGTCTTTGTCGATGACATCTTAATTTTCTCGAAGTGCAAGGAAGAGCATGCCCTACATTTAAGGGGGGTTTTGAAGACTCTCCTAGCGCATCAACTTAAGGCAAAATTCTCCAAACGTCATTTTTGAAGAAAGGAAGTGAGATTTCTAGGGCATGTGGTCTCTAAGGATGGGATAGCAGTGGATCCCACGAAAGTAGTTGTAGTTCAAGATTGGCAGACTCTAGAGAACGCAACAGAGGTAAGGAGTTTTCTTGGTTTAGCGGGCTATTATAGGAAGTTCATTAAGGACTTCACGCAGATATCAACCCCACTCACCAGACCGACGAAGAAGAATCTGACATTCTCTTGGGATGTTGGCTGTGAGGATGCTTTCCAATGATTGAAGAGGGCTCTGACAACGGCCCCAGTCTTACCTTTCCCTGATGGGAACAAAGTGTTCACAGTGTACACCGATGCATGTGGTACAGGGCTTGGTGTTGTTTTGATGCAAGTGGGAAGGGTAGTATGTTATGGTGGTAGATAGTTAAGAGTTCATGAGAAGAACTACCCTACCCATGACTTACAGTTGGCTGCTATTGTATTCGCACTTAAGATTTGACGTCATTATTTACTTGGAGAGAAATTCGAGTTGTATACCGATCATAAATCTCTCAAGTACTTGTTCTCGCAGAAGTATCTCAATTTGAGGCAACAGAGACGGATGGAGTTCCTAACGTCCTATGACTTTGAATTGCTTATACCCCTAGTGAGGGTAATGTAATGGCAGACGCGATGAGTAGGCAGAGGATGACTTTGAGCCCACTATTCGTAGAGAGGCAGAGCTTGGAGTATATATTGACCTTTGATTTTAGGCCATCTACGAATTTTATGCCCGGTATGTTGGCATCCTTAGAGGTGCGACTTACTCTTATCGATCAGATAGGAACTTCACAACGAGAGGACCCACAAATAGCAGACATCTTGGAGTGTAACGGCTGGAAATTTTCGACTCCTCGAGAGTCGAGAATCCCGCGACGTTGGTGAAAGAAAGTAGAGGGTGAGGAAGAAAAGATAGAACTAATAGAATAGAAGAAGAAGAAGAACTTACATCATCAGAGTAAACACGAATCTCACAGCGGAACGAATAAAATATAACATAACTTTGAAATACAAATCAGTACTCGTATATACATACCATTTCAAAGTACATCACTTAACAACCCAGCGGAATAGTAATAGCTATAATCCTGAAGCCTCCTGCTCCAAGCTCTCCAAGTGTATCTGTAAAATCCCGACTACTTGACTGCCCGTACAAATTTAGGCACCCAAGAGTTTAGGGAAAACAAACAAAATAAACTCCGGGTCAGTCATGGGACTGGTGTGAATAAAACTCCAACACTTGGTTAAATAAAGGATATCTTTCTGATATTATAATAATGTCTAAATACAAATAGATATCAATCTAGCAGAACGCTTGCATCTCACGTTCCACATACATAGTATACAAATAAAACCGTGAGCGCTTATTGGAGATTGGATTCCAACAGACAAGGTATGGGAGCACCTTCCGATCAGTGTACTCTAGAGGAGATACACTAGGGTTCAACAAGAACGTCTTGCAACCCGGCCACACATGACCGTTCACTCATTTAGCTTGAGTGTAACGAATATATTATCACCGATGGTTGGGATCAGCAACCATCCTTCCCGATAAGGGACAACATTGAAATAGATTATAAAGAAGTACAATTGAATATTCTCTAGATGGTGATAATACACCCTGCTTGGGTATGGCCCAACTAGCCATGCTGCCTAGCCCAACTTCTGTTATTTTCCGGTTGTGAGGTTTTGAGGACACGTTTATCACTTTGACAGATTATTTCTTCAATTACTTTGAATGCCACATCGTCATACCCGCCAAATCAATATCGATTTCTCAAGGCATCACGAGTATAAAAGCTAAGAGAAACGAATTTCTCCGCCACCAAGGTAATACGTTTAAAGAGATCAACATATATGATGTGTTAAGAATACTTTGTCAGACACTCGTCCATATACGTTGTCCTGGGACTGAACAAACCGAAGGCACTATTCAGTGAATCCATCCTACCTAGGCTTTTCACAATAGCCCTTGCACTTCACTCCGTCTTCAATTATCTTCAGCGTACTTGATTCGCAACGCTTATGCTAATACGGAGTGGTTCTTCGGATAATAATCCAACCGGTCTCTCCATATTTACAACGTAAATATGGTCAAAACTTTGATAGTCTGTGATTCAACTATCAAATGAAAACATGTCGGTGTACAAACAACGATCTTATTTCTAAATGGAAATTCGATCGATCAATCATCATATACATATATATGTTCATATTTCCTTATTTCATATATTTAGAAAATATATGTTATTAATCATTGGAAAACATTTCCATAGCTTATTTTCACATCACTATTATTTCGCAACTATCAGTCCCTAACTGTAACTAGTATGAGAACAATTCTCTAAGTATCAATCCGGAAGGTCGAAACCAACATCAGATCGTCACTTAGAAAACCGTTCAACTTACCCTCTCCAGTCAGTTTCTGAATTTGCTTAACTCTATTTCTTAAATTCTTATCATGAAAACATTTCATTTTCTATGTTTAGAAAACATATCTGACTATATTTGGAAAACGTTTCCAAAACTCATTTACGGATTTCCAATGAACGTTGTATAAAACATCGTTACGCTTAATCCATTAATCGCTTATTACTTAACTATATTTCAAATCAACCTTTTAGATCGAACCACAACTATTCCTTTGTCAATTCTGAAGTCAATCAAGTTGGGGTATAATTACCTCTCAGACCTTAATTGAACAACGTCCTTTACTGTGAAATAGATGAAGCTCATTACTCACTTTTTCCAATCTTCTGTTTACGCAAATTCTCGGATTCAGGTTACGAATCCACTTCTCATATGAAAACGTTTGATTATACTATAACGTTATAATTCCTACTTCTACAATATCTAACCTAAATTATAAATTAATTTCCTAACTCGAATAATTTAACAGACACCTAATTTCTAAATCAATAACTAAATCTTGATTTAACCCCTGGAAAGTAAATAGTACTTTCCCGAATTCGATATAATTGAATTCGACGTGTTACTCTCTTTCGAGTAATCTCTATTCGATTAACTCCCTTGTTAATAACTTATATTCGATAAACTCTATTTCGATTAACCCCTATCGAATAACTAATATTCGAATAACTCTTCTTGGTTGGCTCTATTTCATTAACTCTTATCGAATAACAAATATTCGATTTTCTTACATGTGTCAATTCTTATCGAATACTAACATCCGATTTAACTTAAATGGATTTACTCTTATCGAATAACTTATTTGATTAACTCAACTTGATTTTCTTAACTCGATTATCTCAACTCGATTACTTAACTCGATTACTTAACTCGATAAATCTTAACTCGATTACTTAACTCGATAACTTAACTTAACCCAAATCGATTAACTCAACTCTAATCGATTAACTTAATTTGATTTACTCCTTTGAATAACTCATTCGAATAACTTAATTGATTAACTCCTTTGAATAACTAATTCGATTTACTCTTCTCGAATAACTAAATTCGATTAACTCAAACTGAATAACTAATATTCAATTAACTCTTTTGGATTAACTAACTTCGAATAACTCCCTTGGATAACTCTAACTGGTCAACTCTAACTGAGTAACTCTAACTGATCAACTCTAACTGGTCAACTTTAACTGGTCAACTTTAACTGGTCAACTCTAACTGTTTATCTTTAACTGGTTAACTCAAATGGTTTAACCTAACTGGTTAACTCAAATGGTTTAACCTAACTTGATTTACTTGTCTCGATTAACTGAACTAATCCACTTAGTTTAACTTAGTTAATTCACTTTGATTAACTCTAACCGATTTACTTAGTTTAACTCAGCTAATTCACTTTGATTTATCAATTAGTTTAACTTAACTAATTCACTTTGGTTAACTTAACCAATTACTTTGATTAACTCGACTCTTGCTTTGGTTAACCTAACAAATTACTTTGTTTAACTCGACTAACTTGCTTTGGTTAACCTAACCAATTACTTTGTTTAATCCTTTTATCACACTCTGGTTATAATTCCTACTTCTACAATATCTCCTTAAAATCCATATCGTGTTATACTTGTGTGCGAAGCACGTGTTTAAATCTATCCTTGTATAATTCTATTTATTTTCCGAACAAGTGTTCCTTTATTTATTCCCTAAATAAATATTCCTTTATTCCATTTATTTATAATCTAAATAAATGTTCCTATATTTATTTCCTAAATAAATATTCCTTTATATTCTAATTCATTTATTTTCTAAATAAATGTTTCTATTTTATTTCATTTATTTTCTAAATAAATGTTTCCTTTTTCATTTATTTATTTTCTAATTAAATAAATGTTTTCCTTTTATAAAATCCTATTGATTTTATAAATAAGATTCATTTTCAAAATAAACATTGAAAATCCCCTTATCAACATTTCGGTATGTTATGGTATTTAATCATATCAAATCACGATGTTCAATATCGTCCAAGCACATATAATCGCCCATAGATTTTATATCACATCATATAACAATATATGAAAAACAATAAAATAACTGTTGAGGAATCCAGTCGGATTCCTCCAACCTGTCTCCCTGCATCCACAGATGTTACACAATATGATTATCATCACTTTCAGTTCTATATGATATATTCTGTTAAACAGAATCAATATAGAAATTTAACTAACTGACTAGCAGTTCAATCAACCAATCAACACACAGTCAAACAGGCAATTTTAACAGTTCTAACAATACAACGTGAAAATAAAACTCTTTAGAGTTTGTGAGATTTACTCACATTTGCACGTTAGCCGTTAAATAACGGTTTGCGTTATTTGACTCAGTCGGACAATTTATTTCACCATAAATTGTAACTAGCTCGGATTCACTCCCGGTCAGTCTCATTGTGTTGCTCTCGTCCATACGATCCTAATGCAACTTACAGTTCGCGAATCCGACCTCGTATGAAATAGATATCGCGTTACGAAGTTTAATCATTATTTAAATATATAAAAACTTAATTGATCCCTCCTCTTGGGCCTTACCATTCAAAACCAGCCCATTTCCCTTAAGCATATTACCTGACCCGTCTTTGATGCTTCTCCCCCAAACAAAATTTGCCGTGCCTTCCTCTCCAGTAACCCATATCCATTGCCACGACTTCAGCCACCAACCGCTCCACCATTTTTCCACCGAATCAACCGAGATAACCACCACTCTTCTCCTCTTTCCGACCTCTCTCTCCTCATCCCCTTAATCCTGAGTTCGACGCCCCCCTGTGCTGTCGCGACAACAGGTACACCCGCGGCCAGAACTTCACCGAAGTCCTCGAGACCACCTCAAATCGCAACTCCCTCACCTCCTAAACCTAAATACCCACTCGAACCGAGCTCACATCCCCTAGATTCGATGATGAACACAACCCTAGGGCACGCTGTACCTCAAGCAGCGAACGGTATTGGTTCCGACTTCATCAAAAAGCACCTCGCTGGGATGAGCAACAGAAGACGAACTCAAAGACATAGATTTTGTGATTTTAGGAATTTAGTTTGATTTCTTTTGATTTTTCTTTTGGGAAAATTGTTTGCTGTGATGTTTATACGGGTTATATAGCCTGTCGGTGGTAGGTAGCGTTTGTGGTAGGGATTGAAGGCCGTGTGGCCTGTGCAGAACCTCAGAAAATGGGAGGGATATTTTCAATTTGATTTTTGTAATTTATTTACTTGATTTTCTCCTTGTATCTGCCTTCTAAAAATCTCAGCGACCACATACGATCTTCTAAAATCACGAAAATAGACATGTAGCTAGAGTTCGACATTACGGTCCCAACGAAACTGGTTTCGTCGTATTCCGACTTCGTATGCTCACACAGCGTATTTTTAACCGTCGAAATACTGACTATTTCTCAGTCTAAAAATCCGTACGATCACACAGTGACCCTAAAAATCACCAAACTTGGAATCTGACAACTATTTGACATTGCGGATCCAACAAAACTGGTTTCGTCGAATTCCGACTTCGTTTGCAAAAGTGGCTATTTTTAACGTTCTAAATAACCTATTTGAATATATAAATATATTTAAATATAAAAATTAAATTAAATATAAATAAATTTATATTATCGTATATCTCCACATATGATATCGTACATCTCCAGAATATCATATCAGAATTTACAGTTTGATATTTCAGATTTTAGATTTATCGATATTCAGTTTATATCGAAAATCCTTTTATAACGTATATAAAGCGTCGCAAATTATAAAGGAATTCTACAGCGACTTTTCTGAAATTTGATTTGGACATAACTCAAAATCTACACGACGGAATCCTGATTTTTCTCTTCCACTAGAAAGATATACTCCACCAGCTCCACACGTTTCTTGTTTCACAGAAATCCGGCTTAAAATGAATCATGTACATTCAGTTGAAATTCGAATCGCCAAATAGCGAACTGCCGCGCCATTTCAAGTTCTATTTTAATTATATTATAATTATACGTTCGAACGTTTTACTTTAAGTTATCGATATCGCTAAATCGATATATAAATAATTGAATAAATTAATTATTCGACAGCTAACAAAACGCGCCATTACAGATAGGCTCGGTAGAGGGGAGACTTCTAGTCATCTCAGTAGATATTCCACAGATGATAGAAGGTGGTTGCGACGGGATGAAAGGCTTTTTGTTCCCTCAGTAGGGAGTTTGTTGAAGATAGTCCTTGAGGAAGCCCATTATTCTAGGATGACTATCCATCCAGGCGGTGATAAGATGCACGAGATATGAAGAGGGTTTTCTTTTGGGCTGGGATGAAGAAAGATGTAGCGGAGTTCGTTTCTCGATGTTTGATTTGCCAGCAAGTCAAAGCTGATCAAAAGAAGCCCGGTCATAACGACCCGAACTTCCCCGTGAAGGAAAGCCCGAATTGAATTGAGAACATGACAAATTAGAACACAAACAGAAGAACATTTCATTTCTTATTACAGCAATTTCATCAGAATACAAGAATATTTTAGTGTGTACATGAATAATACACAGAACAATAATATCAGAGATTTACAAATTACAATGCAGTGGAAAATAATACAAAACACAACTAAAAGGAATATACAGATATAGAGCTTTCCGAATATCATTCCAGCTGTAAACCAGGATCCTGTGAATATAAATCTGCAAAACCAAAACTGCTAGCTGCCCGTGTGGAAAATAGGAGCAACCAGAGTTTAGATTAAAACAATAAACTCCAGGTCAGTCATGTGACTGGTGTGAGAACTAAAACAGTTACTATCTTGGTTTTAAAGTAAGGTAAATCAAGGGACCACGCCATATAGTACGGAATGGGTTTAACCCCAAGAATACCAGTGCATAAAACAAGCAGCGCAATGCTAAATAAAGAACAATGAAGCTATTATAAGACTCAGGTCCCATCACGCAATGCAACGCAAGCCAGAGGATAGAGTTTTACCATATAATAGCCAAACATGCTTGGTACGAGAAATTTCATCTTTTATTATTACTATAAGTGAAGAAATCAACATCAAATATAAATGTATTAATCATAGATGGCATAGTGCCCCCATCCCACTATATCGCCATACTAAGCTTTACAATTAAAATCCCAAAATCACGTATTGGAACTTGGATTTCCATCTGTGAACCAAGGCAAGAGATCGTCCTTACCGCTTCGAGACAATCCAGCTCATGTCTCAGGAACAGCCGCAACTGCACCTTGGATCGTCAGGGCCGGTCCACACGGACTGGATTAAAATGCCTGAACACTGCGTTTCCCCGCCCTATGGGGCGTAAATCTTGTCTGTATAAAGACCATCCATCGGCATCGCAGAGACCGAAATAACTGAGGCGCCTCGCTATCCATCATCTACATAAGTAAAACGCCAGGGCTTGCAAAACGCTGACACCACTCCTAGCTAGAAGGAAACGCATTCCCTCCCTGAGGTCCTCTCCCGTTTCTGGTTCACACCGGGGTTGAGGCTCACGAATTAACATTGAACAAACACTATAAGAAAACACTGATTTAGCGTCAGAGTTTTAGAAGCGAAAATTTTCGTCGCTAATTTACGACGGATTTCCATGTGATCTACAAGGGATCGTTTTTTGGTTCTTTCAACTTTTTTTCTTTTATTTATTACCGTCATCTTTTGTTATCCCTCACTAAGCCATTGCAAACTACGTCAAATTACCGACAGAAAATTTTTGCCGCTATTTTCCGCTGTAAATCCAGGCAGATTACCGACGAATGTTTATCGAAGTTATTTTGTAGCAGAATACCAACATAATTGCAAGAGATGTTTATATTATTTTTCTGAGATATAGTTTAGTGTTCTTTTTTAATAATTATTATCATTTTCAATAATTTATAATTAATTTCTTCTAATTACTCATTTATAAATAATAATAATAAATAATAATAATAATTAACATATTCAGTAGTTGTTATCCACGTTTTTCATTTGTTGTTATCCTATCAATCTACATCTTTGTATAGCCACAATTTTAAACCATCAGATCCAAACAATCAACGTTGTACATGACTCCACCTCATCTATCTTCGTCGCTGTCTCCTATCCAATAAAAGTCCAAATCCCTAACTGCTATCATAACACCCTTCGCTCCACTAAGGCAAAACATTTTCCATATCTCAAAACCCTAATATTCGTAAAATCCCTCTTCCCAAAAGAAAGTTCCGCTATCTCCTGCTTTTGAGAAGAAGAAATCACGATTCTGCATTTGCGGATCTAGTTATATTGCTAGACGGAGTCATGAGGTTCAAGTGGTTGCGATGTTGGGCTGAAGGGGTTTAATTTGGGAGTTGTGTGGACCGAAGGAGTTTGTGTGGATTAGATGGAGGAACCCGGTGGTGAGGTCGCATAAGTCTAATGGAGGAAGAATCTAAGATTGCCTATTTTGCGTGGTGGGGATATGGTGGTTGCAATGTGACAGGTGAGTATTAGAGCTATATGATACTAATAAAATATGAAATTTTAGGGCTTTGATAACATGTATCATAGTTGAACTTCTAGTGGTCTGATTTTGGATTTTGGTTTTAGATTACTATGACTTTTTGAAAGTTAACACATCAGTTATTTGTGTTATGCCAGAACATTTTGCCATTATCTCATGGAATAGGCTTGTACTTAAGGTGAATATCAACTATAGTACCACAATAACTCAAACTTTGCAATATTTGCGGATGAGTAAATTCAGATTGAACTTCAGTCAATACCCCCGTGCAGTGTAGGCTGGCCCTTTTGAGAGAAGTTTTTTCTTTCAGCATCTCTAATGTCCAAGTTGAAATAACATTGTTATCTTTCATCTTGTTCATAATGTGTTTTTACCTATATTTTTATGTAATTGTGACTGATTGATTTTAGGCTGGACCAAATAGTACATTTTCAGTTATAAAGCCAACAAAACATTACAGTTGTTGATGCTAGCATAATATAGATACGTAATGGTGTATACTTGCATTGTATTAACTTGTAAATGTTTGGTCTGGACTTTTATGAAGAAACTTCTTTCATGTTATGACGTTGATACGTTATTATTTGACCCTATTTAAACAACGATCAAATGTTGATTAGCACTATATATAATACACATGAATGGTCATCATCATTCATTACATACTTATGCTCGAGTCCATAATTTGCTCAACAATAAAACTTGTATGAAAATGCACTATCCGTTAGTCATACATTATTGTTTTTTATGATTTGTTCTTTCGCATACAAATAGTTATACACTTATCCAATCATAAATTAATATGTTAGCATTTAATCCATGTATGATTTGAAAATTTCCACAAAATATAAAATGAGTGCTACTTCTCTACTTCTGATAGGTGAACATAATATATACAGGAAAGATATAATTTAAGATTCAACGGTACTCTACAATAAATAATAAGCTTACTATATGCCTATGGTTAAGAGTAAGGAAATACATGCTGTAAACAAATTTAGGAGATATAGATCACTGCCAGATTCTACTAACCTCTAGGCACGTGCTTCCTACGGTTGTTTGGTCAATTATATCATATAGGAAAGAATGGGAAAACAATTCTTCATCTGTGTCATGAATTATATGCAATTTAAAAGGCTATAAATGGAATTTATTGATTTGAGTTTCAAGCACTTCATAAGTATCAATTTTGTGTGTTATATTTGACCAGTAGTTTGGTACTAATTGTTGGCTTTCTTTTCACTTATACTATCTATTACTCAAGTTGGTGTGTGGATTTTGAAATTCAACCTATATAAATATGGCTTAAAATTGTGTGTCAGTTTGTTAGATAATCTTTCACTTACAAGCACTCCATCCAAAGATGGAATCGTTGTATCTCCTGCTGTAACGAACTGGGATTTTCGACTCCGAAAATCAACATCAAACTATCATGTTGACCATTCAGACATCGAACATTCCAGATCATTAATAGAAAGAAGTTAGGGGGTGAGAATAGATAAGTTAGAAATATTAGAATAGAAGAAGAAGAAACACCACAACACAGAGTCTCACATCGCAACGGAAAAAAATATAATACAGAAATAAATCTTTATTGAGAGCTTTGAAAATACTTACAGTATCAGAGTACATCATACCATGGGACAGTTATAATAGCCTGTTCCCATATACAACACACAACGAGATAGTAGTAATATCATACGTCTGGACTCTTCCAGCTCGTCTCTTCATAGCAGTCGCTAACCTGAACCTGTACACTCCGGGCTAACCCGAGCATTTACAAAACACCGGGTCAGTCTGGTGAACCAGAGTGAGATAAACTCGCACAGTATAAGGGTAAATCATCCAATCATGATTTTAAAGTTCAAAATCTTTCGAAAGAAAAGGATAATCGTAAGACCAAATCCACACATAAACACGGACGGTTTTTACCTTACGATAACCCAAAACAGTTTTGAAACCAATATCTTTTCTGATATTATAATAATGTCTAAGTACAAGTAAATATCAATCTAGTGGAACGCTTGCATATCACGCTCCACATATATAGTATACAAACAAAACCGCGGGCGCTTATTGGAAATTGGATTCTGACCTTGACAAGGTATGGGACCACCTGCCGATAGTGTATCTCTAGAGACGAATACACTGGGTTCAACAAGAACGTCTTGCAACCCGACCCTCACATGACCGACCCCTCATTTCGCTTGAGAGTATCGAGTGTATATCACCGACGGTTGGGATCAGCAACCGTCTCCCGACAAGGGACAGCATCGAAACATAGATTAAAGAAGCAAATAAGATTTTCTCTAGATAGGTGATTATACACCCTAATGGGAGCGACCCACATAGCCATGCTGCCTGCCCGATTTTTGTCATTTCCCGGTTGATGAGGTTTGAGGTCAGAATACTTCTGAACATCTGGTCATCACTCACTTTGAATGCCACATCGTCAGATCCGCCAGATATCACTAATTGACGAACCCAAAAATACTCTAGCAGTAAGCTCAGAGAACGGCGATTCCCCGCCAACAACTATAGCACGTTTGAAGAAATCAACGTACGTGATCCTTTGGAAATACTCTATCAGACATTCGTCCATACACGTCATCCAGGAACAGGATGAACCGAAGGTACTCTCCTACTGCATCCAATATAGGAATCACCCCATGGATCAGTAGCGAGTAGTCCTTGCAACCCGTAGATTCCAACCACGACAGAATCACAGTTTATCTCTGCTTGCCAGGCAGAGAATATTAGTGGTTCTTCCGTTTGTGAAAATCCACGGTCTTCACAGCACCATCTCGATCATCTTCTGATATCTCCACGTATTTGTTGGTCGGAATGGTTTTCGAATATAAATTCGATCCCGGTCTTTCCATACCAACAATCGCATTGGACAGATTTGATAGTCGGTGATTTAACTATCAAAATAAACAGTGTTTCAAACATGACACTCCAATGAGTTCACTGGTTCGGTATTCAGCATCACTTGGCCCCTAACAAAACTGATTTACTTTTGTTAAATTAAAAACTTCTAACTCTTTTAATATTCAAAAATATGATATTTGAATAACTCTAATTTTGATTTAACTCTAATCGATTAACTAATATTCGACTTAACTCCATTCGCTTGACTCTAGATCGCAGCGATCACAATGGTTACGCTTGATTCCCTCAGGAAACATCCGACCGCCGTAGGCTATCTGCAGCCCTGCGAATTACGCTAGCAGTCGTACGAAATGGCACTCATCTTGAAAAAAACTATGTTTGACTAACTCTAGCTCGAATAACTATATTCAATTTCCCACTTAAATCTTCCTTCCAATCATCTTTTAAATTCGGAAATCCATTAGTTTTAACAAAGAAATTTATAGCACATATGTTATAACAATAGCATTATAATTACTATTTAGATTTACAAAACAACAGCGCTATAATCGCTGTTTAGGTTTACAATCCATTTACTATAGCAAAAGCGCTACAATCGCTATATTAGATTTACAAAACATATATTATAACAACAGCGCTAAAATCGCTGTTTAGATTTTCAAAACATATTCACTAACGTCTCTTACGATTACCAACTAATACTATCTTCAGATAATCCCGATGTTGTTCAAGTTGGGGTATTTTAATTACCTCTCAGACCTTGATCAACACCGTTCTCATCCTAAGATAAATATAAGTTGCAATTAAACCCAATATTCCATTTCAAATCTCAAACAATTTCCATCGTATCTTGTATTTGGTTGTACAACACTATAACCCATTACTTAAACCCAATTCATCTTTTCCAATCTCCTTTCAAATATATTCAATTATCCCTACTTTGGAAAGATTATTTTAATTCCCTCTTTTTCTCAATCCAAATATCTGGTAATCGTTAATTCAAAATTAAGGATATAACACTTCAAACTTCTTTTATATAAATGCTGGTTTATCTTAAGCCCTTTTTACCCAAATCCCCTTTTTAAACACTTATTAAAATCAAAACAATATTGTTTAAAATTATACATCGACCCAACTGATTTAGAAATCAATTCCAATTTAAAAATGTTAACTTAGTCAACCCAAACTCGAATATTTCGATAATCAATTTCAATTAGTTCTCACTTTAATTTAATTACAAATATAATTAGTTTAAATAATTTCCATTTATTTGTTTGTTAACAAAATAATTATCCAAAATTACCATTCGATTTGTTTCTTATCCTCGTACTTATAAATCTGATCAAAATTTATGTTATAACCAATTAATCATAAATCAAGGTCTTAAATAAATCAAATATTTATTTCTCTCTAACAAACTTTTATTCAAATATTATATTTAAAAATCTAGCTTCAGTTATAAAATAAATTTTATAACTTCAGCTCTATCGATTCACCTGACGGTGAATCACTATCTGTAACCCGATTGATTTTAATGGCCATACTCTGCCAAACACTTAACCAATATCGCCCATTGGTTTAAACCAAACAGATGTTGAATATTCAGTCAATAATCAACCATCAAATCAATCACACAAACAGATCAGTTCATATATGATAATATGAAAATAAATAATACATTTGAGGGATCCGGTTGGGTCCCTCCAACCTATTCTTCCCTGTATTCAAATGGTTTTTCTCAAATCAGACGGTTCAGTTTTGTTTAACTGATAAATTAAATAACGACCATTTAACATCAACCATAAGCAATTCAAACAATTCAACCATTTAAACATGTTTATAAATAAACATGACCAACCAAGGTGAGTCACCCTTATTGGAACCAATCGTTAAAAGTAACGATTTGGTATTTCACTGAAATTAAACACAGTTTAATTTCATCGGTTAAATCAACAGATAAGCAGATAACTAGCAAAACAGTCAACCATTGGCAAGCAGAGCACACAAAATAAAAATACCCAATTTATATAAAATATAAAAAAGGGTAACTGAGTGAGTTTAACTCACTTTGCTTTTCATTTGTCATCAAAATTGTTTGTTCTACAAGCTTCCTGATCGACGCTAGTCTATGAATTAGAAAAGCGCGACATTTGTAATAAATTCTGCAAGCATACAGGTGTGTAGCATACAGGTCGAACACAGGGAGGAAAGTTAAATCAAATTATTTATCTAATCTCTTGGGCGAGTTAGACGAAGCTGGAGGTTGATTTTTGCAAAACAAAACAAAATTAAAACTGTAATTTGATTCAGAACAGATCTAACTGAACCGACGATCAAATCACAATTTCAATGGAAAAGCAATGAAACTATAAATTAGATTTGAATCTAATCAAATCCAATTTGACCTAAGAAAATAATAAAAGCAGAAATTGAAATTGTAGAAATTGAAATAACAAACAAGAATTAAAATTAGGATTTCCGCTGAATCTAATCAGACGGTAAATCACTAATGTAAATAAGTGCAAAATACAAATAGTGCTCTACCGAATCTAATCGTATAGACAACACTAGTTGCTAAGAAAACAAAAAAATGCAGAAAATAAAAGAGAAAGAAGAACTTTTATTAGAACAATGGAATAAGAGATGAGATAGGATGGTGGCTACAATGCCATTACAAGGGTATATATAGAGTAGATAGCCAAACCCTAACCCTAATGATAAATGGGCCTGGTCATTACACCACTAATTAGTTTACAATGAGAAACATAAATGGGCCTTAGATAAATAAAGCAAATTTGGGCCTTTTCTCTTTTTCCTCTTGCTTCCTTGATATTTCTTTATTGATTTGTGATGTGCAAAGCCTTGTTATCAATCCTTTTCTTGTCCCACAGCAACTAGATGTGATATCTTTATCTACAATTCTTCAAAATGCAAATACACAGCAAATTGAACTCTATTTCTCTACATTTCTGGTTGCATGCGGGCTGGGTTGGAATATCTGTAAGAGTAACAAACAATACCCAAGTAATATTTATTTATATATAAAAGATAAGATATAAGAGCATAAAATAAACATATTTCCATGTCAATCAAATACCCCCACACTTATCTTTTACTCGTCCTCGAGTAAAAAGAAAATGAAAAACTAACTAGATAGGTCACACTTTCGTAGGAAACACGATTGCATTGAGCGTATGCAACAAGCCGTTGAACCTCTAGGTGTCCCTAGTAGGACGAGTGGTGTCTCGTGAGGGTTTTCAGCGGATACTACCCACAAAATCCCAATGCAGTATGCTATGATTCGAATGAACTACATGAATGCAATGGACATATGCAAAAATAAAAAATAAAAACGGAAAATGACAACACGACTTATTTCAGGAAACTGGTACAACAAATTAAGTTAATAATTTCTAACCAGTTGTTTTTATTTTAGATACCTCGACTTGTCACAAATTTTTAATATAAACCAAGTTTTCAAATGTTAAATTCCAGTTGGCCAGTTAGTTCGGTCGATAACATAGTGCAGCCATGAAATAAATTCTTAGTTTGCTTGGCACAGTTTGCAAAGTGGTATTCTAATTTTCTCATGTATGGCTAGTCAAATCAATAAGGTCAAGAAGTGTTTGGGTATCATCGCTTATTCTTTATTCTATAAAATTTTAAGATTTATGATTAAGTACATACACCTAACTATAAAGACCAAGGTTTACCACCCATGCACTGCCTCGCGGACTAACGGAGAGTGGGTAAAGAGCTTGGCGGATTGTGCAGGCCGACTTTGACTTTGTCAACAACGTGTCGGTAATCCTTAGGTGTCCAATCCCATAAAATGAGACCAAGATATTCCAACTTTGACTTTGTCAACAACGTGTCGGATAGAGCTTGGCGGGTTTGCACACCAACGCTCGATATACAAGCAATGTTGGATACCCTTGGAATACTATTATTATTATTATCGAAAATATAAGCACAAAAGAGAGTTACGCGAATTCAACTTAACACAACTTAGTTTTAAAGATTTGAAAAGCCAATATAAGTATTTTAAGTCCTCCACTTATTTAAACAAAGTCTACAATATAGAATAGATTTCATGGCCATCACCTAAGAATCTCCCTATGTACCGGTTACACTATTATCCCTCAAAATTAAACTTTTCATTATATTTCAAATTCGATCTAAGTTGAGAGAGAAAAATACTATCAACTGGCTAAAATTGTAAACTTATTTTGTTGTATCAATTGAAAATGAGTCGTAAAAAAAAAAAAATTATGGTATGTTACTACAATCTAAAATGTATGATGGTCCTACTTAAATGGCTGAAAATAAAAAGAAATAAAAACAAAGAAAAATGAAAATGGATGAAATGCAGACTCCCCCCCCCACACTAGAACTAAACAGTGTCCACACTGTAACGTTTCCTAAATTTGAAAGATCGTACCCAAAGATGGATTAAATGTAAAATGACTTGTAAAATGAAATGCAATCTAACTATATGTAAGAATGGATCATATGTACAATGATATATGTGTTTGCGATGCATGCGACGCAAAGAATTCCACCAACTTTTTCCCCCACACTTGGTTCTAGCCCGATGAATACCATTCCCACTATGTCTAGACATGTTTTCTAACAAGCAAGAGTTTTTAAAAACCATCTCATCTTTATACCTCGACTTGTAGTCCAGGAGATAAATATCCAGGGTCGTCCTCACATGAAGTTTTTCAACCAAGTCAGCATTCCAAAAGTAATTCATGTATTCAACAAATTTGTCAGTGTAATTTTTCAAAAATTCGTGATCGTATATAAATTCAGTGAAAGTTGAAATCTGACTGTTGTTCAATACTATGTGATCACATTTCTCAAAGTTGTTCAAGACACTGACAATTTCAAGCTCGTTTGAAATTTTCTCAAAGCTAAAATTTTCGAACTCGTGACGTGAATCTACGTCTTCTTCATTTGGCAACTCTTCCTCATACAATCCAAAGAATTCATGTTCGTTAAAATCCTTTTCCACATTTGAATTGAAAAATTCAACATTTTTATCTTGTTCAATTTCAAAGATTTCAGGTTTCTCACAGCCCAAAAGAGGAAGATCAAAATCCAAGCTTAAATCTGTTTGAAAAGAATCGAAATCCAAATCATTTATTGAATTTTGAACAACTTCATTTAGATCATCATTCTCAATTTCGAAAGTTGTTGTTTGAAAATTTTCAATGTCAGTAGAAATTGGATTATTTTCTGATTCAACGCCCATTTGATTTTGTTGCTCTCGCTGTTCTTTCAAAGTTGTCATTAAACAAAGAAGTTCATCTATCTTTCTATCTCTTTCATTAAGCTGTCTATCGATCCTTTCTACCCTCTCTCTAAAAACGTTAAGATGGTATTCTTCAGAATCGTCGATTAGAGAACTCTCGTTTTGGATTTCTTGATTCTCAAAATTATAATCCATATCAATTTCACACTCAAAATTATTTCCAATGTGGTGGTTGTTTGAATTTTCATTTTGATATTGGAAATCATTTTGATCATAAAAATTATGTTTGTAACCAAAACTGTTAAAATTCGAGGGAAAATTGCAATCTTGGTTATATTCAAGATGTGGATATGGGTTGTTATTTTGAAGATTTTGATCGATTTGAAAATCATTTTCATATCCAAAATTATTTTCGAATTGGTTTCCAACTCCATACTGATGTGGATCAAAGCTATATTGGGATTCAAAATCGTTTTGATACGGATGTGGCCCATAATCGAAATTATTGAAATTTGAATTGAAATCTGATCCATTTCGATTATATTCATGATGTTGAAAATGTTGGTCATTTTGAAAATTTTGAAAATTGTTGGCATTGGGCTCACAAAAGTTTGGAAAACTTTGCTTCATGAGTTGTAATTCATACTCATACTCTTCAAGAGGACGTCTACTCCGATTATTATCCCACAATTCTCTCAAGGATTTTTTTGAATCAGACATTTGAAATGAAATCACGGTAAGACAGAAATTATTCTCAATTCAAAATAATATAAAATAATGAGTTGTGCTCTATTAATTAACTGACTCGATTGGAAGGGGGAAGAGGGTCTTATGGCCGTTCACGTATAGTATAAAACTAAGGGATACGACCAATGTTTTACGGGTAGTATGCAACCTCTTTTGCTAATAGTCCAATAAATTGAACTAATATATATCCGCGATCCAATTATACGAGACAGTCAACTTCACAAAGCACCATTTTTCAGTTATATTCTTTCAAAAATCACACCACGTTTTATAATTGAATTTCGACGAGAATGATGACTTATGGATTCGTTCCTCACCAAATTTATTCAGAAATTTCAACAACACAACAGTCACAGAACAGTCACAGTACAGAACAGTCACAGAACAGAAAATTAAAATATTGTACAAGCAAGCCGCTGCCCCTGCAGAAGATTTTTACAAGCAATTTCTATATTTTCAAAGCAGCTTCAGCACCTGTAGAGTTTAAAAAAAATATTACCGTGAGGTATGGCTGTCCATCCAGAAAAATTAGACTTCACTGTTTGCAATTTGCTTGACGGTTGAATTCTGAGTCCACTCCGCTTGACTATGTTTATTTTGATCTTCGAATTTTTGAAATTCCTTTTTTTTTCTTTTTTTTTCAATCTAGAAGACAAAGGAAATCAACGCAGAAAACAAGTTACAAACTAGAAGAAACTAAAACAAGGAAGAAATAAAGGAGAAACTAAAACAAGAAGTAGACAAAGGAAATCAAATCGAGTAAGAATTGGAAGACAAATTCCACGATTTAGCACATGAGCGTGCCAACAACCAAAATAACTCTAAAACAAACAGCCCACATGCATAAAAGAAACGAGGGAGACCAAGATTTAGTCAACAAATATCCATCATCATCAAAAAATCAAAAAAATTGGAAACAGACGATTTCCAGAAATCTCGCCTCTCTTTTATTCAATCTCCTCTGACTTTTAAATCCCTTCCTATATTCTCAAAACACGATCAACTCCACTAAAATAAGATCACGCCCCCTTTAATTTCGGAGACAAATCCGTCCCCCTCTTTCTCTTCTATTTTCCTTGGCTTTCGAATTTTTTTTAGTTCGATTTATGGGTTCTGAGAGTCTTCGATGCGGATTGCGTTCGAACTAGGTATTGGAGTTCGAATCGGTGGTTGTCGAGTAGGATGGAGGGTTCGATTATGGGGTTTGTATGGCGCAGGAATTGAGGAGGTGCTGGAGATGTGAGCAGTCGCTGGATTTCGGGTTTGCTGGTGGGCGCAGGGGACCGCGATACTGTTGTTTTGATGATGTTATTTGCAGTTTTGCTGTTTTGTGTGTGGTGTTGTGGTGATGGAGTATGGGTTGAAGGCGTTGAGGCAGTAGAGATGATGAACGGTACAAGGCCGATGGTTTGTATTTGCAATATGAATTGGGGTGGTGGTTCTGAGCGTTGGTGTGGGGTACTGAAGCTTGCGAGGGTTGCTGGTGGGTTCAGGCTCAGGCGTGTGTATTCAGGTAGAGGAGAAGAAACTGTAGGTTGTGAGGTGAGATTGAAACTATAGGAGTGGTTTTGATGTTTGGAGAAAGTTAAATGGCTTGTGCGATGAGATAGTTTGTTGAACGTGGGTATGGACGGTGTGTGGAGAAGGCGGTGTAATCGAGAGAAGGGGACTGCGGAGTTGGCTTGTGGCTTGAAAGTTGATCTGTCTGTTTGATGAAGTGTTGATTTGGTAGGGAGTTTGTGTGATGAAGGCGGAGCTGAAGGATAAATGGATTGTTCGGTAGTAGGGGGTACGGTTATGAGATTGTGGAGTGATGAAGGAGATATGAACTAAGGTGGTCTGGGTGGGATTCGGTAGAGTATGAGGGTGACCGTGAAGTGTGGTGGTAATTGAGTACGGTGGTTTGGGATTTTGGAGTTGTGCCGGGTAGTTGATGATCGGATTTTGGATGAGTTTGGTGGTGAGGAAGCTTCCGTTGGCTGGTATGAATTGTGCGTGAGGGTTTGTATGGTGTTGAAAGCAGGTATGTGATGAACTGAGGTGGGTTATGGTGTGGATATTGGATGTAGATGAATTTGAACGTGGATGACTGTGTTGTTGGTACGAATATGGTTTGTGGTAGAAAGGTGGATGATGTTTTTGACTAGGCAAGAAGTGCTGAACGTTGTATGAGTGGCGGCTGAAGGTTTTTCAGAAAGACTTTGTCAAGAGGAAAAGATGGCAAGAAATAAGAAAAATAGGATTTTTTTTTTCTTTTTTTTTTATCGAAACATGTAACAAAAAATTTTGAAAATTGGAAAGAAATGCTAAAGGGGAAAGAAATAGAAGGACCAGAATAGAGTAGGAACAGAGAAAGAAAGAAATATCAGATAAAAAATTGAAAAGAAAACACAAAAGTGAAAGGTTTCGGAGAGAAAAGGCAAGATTTTTTTTTTTTTTTACTAAATAAGAACAATAAAAAAACTAACCCGAATCAAAAATTAAATAAATAACAAAATTTAATCGTTACCTCCCCGGCAACGGCGCCAAAAACTTGATCGACGCTAGTCTATGAATTAGAAAAGCGCGACATTTGTAATAAATTCTGCAAGCATACAGGTGTGTAGCATACAGGTCGAACACAGGGAGGAAAGTTAAATCAAATTATTTATCTAATCTCTTGGGCGAGTTAGACGAAGCTGGAGGTTGATTTTTGCAAAACAAAACAAAATTAAAACTGTAATTTGATTCAGAACAGATCTAACTGAACCGACGATCAAATCACAATTTCAATGGAAAAGCAATGAAACTATAAATTAGATTTGAATCTAATCAAATCCAATTTGACCTAAGAAAATAATAAAAGCAGAAATTGAAATTGTAGAAATTGAAATAACAAACAAGAATTAAAATTAGGATTTCCGCTGAATCTAATCAGACGGTAAATCACTAATGTAAATAAGTGCAAAATACAAATAGTGCTCTACCGAATCTAATCGTATAGACAACACTAGTTGCTAAGAAAACAAAAAAATGCAGAAAATAAAAGAGAAAGAAGAACTTTTATTAGAACAATGGAATAAGAGATGAGATAGGATGGTGGCTACAATGCCATTACAAGGGTATATATAGAGTAGATAGCCAAACCCTAACCCTAATGATAAATGGGCCTGGTCATTACACCACTAATTAGTTTACAATGAGAAACATAAATGGGCCTTAGATAAATAAAGCAAATTTGGGCCTTTTCTCTTTTTCCTCTTGCTTCCTTGATATTTCTTTATTGATTTGTGATGTGCAAAGCCTTGTTATCAATCCTTTTCTTGTCCCACAGCAACTAGATGTGATATCTTTATCTACAATTCTTCAAAATGCAAATACACAGCAAATTGAACTCTATTTCTCTACATTTCTGGTTGCATGCGGGCTGGGTTGGAATATCTGTAAGAGTAACAAACAATACCCAAGTAATATTTATTTATATATAAAAGATAAGATATAAGAGCATAAAATAAACATATTTCCATGTCAATCACTTCCAGCTGCGATAAACCCCGTTCGTTCTGATTTCATAATATCACGTCGGTTGATATGATTTCAACGTTCTTTGTTTCTGATGCATTCCTTTCTGCATGCCACCCTGCTTTTCGTTCCCATCTTTGTTAAGGCCATACTGGCAAACTTTTTACTCCTCCCTCCCTTCTTTGTTTCACCTGTACAATTTTTTTTTTCTCTTTTTTTTTCCCTTCTACTGATGCAACCACCTCAACTTCTTTATTTCTCCACTATCCCACATATAAACCTTCCCCATTTCAGTCCTTGTAACCGCATGCATGAACCCCCTTCCACGCAAAGCAACCGCACACGCCAGAACTTCCTTGAACCCACTCTCCACCCTTTCGTCCACTTCTATTCTTCTCGCAACATCTACCAACTGAAACTTCCCTTTTCTTTGCTGACTTTCGAACATCAGGCTTCAGCTTATTCTCTGTTCTGAGCATCGCACTTTACTCCCCTTTGGTACACACCTTCTTTCCCTTCCTTACCCATATTGTTTTTCATTTCCGTCCGTCTTTTTTTTTTTTTTTTTTTTTTTTTTTTTTTTTTAGAGAGAGGAGAGGGACTGAAGTATATACAGCAAGAGAGAAAGGAGGAGATGTGAGATAATAGTGTGGATGGAGAAGCTTTCTTGGGTATTTATAGGCATGAAGCCGTGGCGTCCAAGTTTTGTTAGCAATAGGGTGCTAGGATAGGTCTGCGTCTTCCTTCCTTTGTCTGCACGGTGACGGGAATGTCACTTTCATGATTAAACACTGGCTGGCAAGGTTACTGACTTTGTCGGCAAGAAATGAACGAACGTATACACAGTTGGTCTGCGTGTATAGTCCTGACAACTAGCATATACGTTGTTTCTCATATATATATATTTTTCTGTGGAGGGGAGAGAAAATGTAAGGACACGGTTCTTGGGTAGCATGCATGGTGGTCACGCTAGTTGGGTAGTGTACAGGAAAGTAAAATGATGCTATAGTAGAAAAGAAGGGATGAATTTTATTAATAAAATAATGTATGAAACTTCGTCATGGAGAAATCATGTTAAAAATCACTACAAATGATTTCTGTCTACTGATAAAAAAACAAATCTTAATGTTAAAAGGTATTCTAGACCCAATGGGACAAGTTTCGTCGAAATCCGACTTCGTTTGAAAAAATTTCCCTTATAAAACCAGAAATGAACACGCATTTTATTTTTTTCATGATCACCAGATAAATCGAATCAATTTGAAACTGCGAACACCAACAATAACTTTTCGATACGAACCCAACAGCTCCGGTTTCGTCGCATTCTGAGACTGTTGCCCCGGTAGGCTGTTTTTAACGCGCACCGCACTACCCTTCTGAACACCAAATTTGCCGATCTCTAAAAATAACAAACTATATACCTACCCTGACTATAATCGATGCTACGAACTCAACGGAACTGGTTTTGTGGCTTAATTCGATCGTCTGCTCCAATTACGCCCAAATATCCCTTTATTTATTTAAATGCGCGCTATAGAATTTGAACGGGCGTTTACAGTTGCTGTGGTCACATACGACGTTTGTTTGCCACGCCGTTTGACTTTCTGACAATAATTTAGCGATACGGTCCCAATGAAACTGATTTCGTCGAAATCTGAGTCCGTTTGCAAAACGACCATTTTAAAGGCCTATAATTTAATAACGATTTTCCATAGCGACTATTTCAAAATTTGATTTGGCCATAAATATCAAACTATAACACGAAATCTGGATTTTTCTCTTTCATATGAAAGCTATTGCCAATACGGCTCCAACGTGTCTTGTTTCACAGAAATCCGACTTATATCGAATCCTGTATTCTCAGTTGAAGTTCAAAACTTCATTTCACGAACTGCACGCCATTTTCAAGCTCGATTTAAATTATAACGTTCAACTTCGTTTTTAATAACGAATTAAATATTAAATTTCATTATATTCCCAATATGATATTTAAAATAAATAAATTAAATTAAATATTTGACGGCCAAAAATGGGGGTCGTTACACCTGCATCCAGTGATGACATATAGTTATCCATTTACCCAAAAAGTTGTATATATGGCACTTGGGTAACATACGTACATATATTTCTTTCAAAAGATAACATATAATATCATATAAAATAATTTATTTTTCATTTTGCGGCTGCTAGTATCTCTTTTGTCATCTCAGATAATAAGTACTGTTACCAACTCATTGCCATAGGCTTGGTATACATAGAATTACAACCCATTTATCTTTATAATTCAGTATACTTAATATACGAATTCAACTTCTGTAAACACTTTTGAACCAACCTAAGCATGAAAGTGCTAAGAATATCAATCTTTATAATGTGAAGTTTGCACAAATTAATAGACGCACGTATTTAGATAACAAGAAAAGTAGCTAAAACTAAAATAAATTGTTGAATGCAGCGTATTGTTAGGTATATCTCCTGCATTCAGTGAAGTTTGTTACATTAGGCTTTACATTTTGTTATGTATTGTGAGAAAAATTTATCTGTGTTCATTATTTCTGGAACATGGCACGGAGCTGCCTACCACCACTATGAGTAATGAATAACTATTTATCAGTGTTCGCCTTATTTTGGAACAAGCAGGTGTATTAGTGTGCTCATCAAATGAGACAATAACTATGTTTCTTAATCACACTTAAACAGTGCTTAATTTTTAATATTGAAACTATGTTTTTTTTGGCATTAACAGAGCCTAAAAAACTATATTTAGTTTTAGGACTAAAATTTACTACTATAATATAGTACAAACCTTTTATATTATTTCCATAACATAATACTGGCCCTGATCTTCCTCCTTTACTTTCTTAAGGCAATAATTCTGCTATTAATTTATTTTTTGATGGTGGATCAGTTGTTTCTTTTTTAAAGTGGAAGAGATGTCAAGCATGGCCTTAGCTTGCTTTATTATATTTCACCAAATGATACTGGATTTTGAGATAATAAGCATTAAACAATCATTTTGCACATAAGTGCGCTTTTCCTAGAATTGTTCTTAAACCGGTCACCACATACTTTCCCAGAGAATCGGCTAATATCTCGGACCATATTTAGCATTTTGTTGTTGCAAAATACATCTAACATTTATGTCTTGAGAAAGAAAGATAGTGCTAGTACAAAACAAGAAATATAAGTTATACTAATTGCTAGGCTATCATTTGGAACATAGATATTTTGTTTATATATATGTTTATCATATCTTCCTAATTTGGTACTATGCTATTTGGGTTGGTTAAGCATTTTAATCACTTCGAAGGTTTAGTTTCAAGTCTTTGCTACAAGCTTCAAAACTATTTATATTGTTTTCTTAAATGATAAATCATCCATAAGTTGATGACGTTTTTGTTTGTAAACTAATGCTTTTTTTATATTACAAAGATTACATATACCATCATGCATGTAATACTTAAGTGATTTTATTGTTAGATGAATATTCACGATGTTTTTATTTTTATTTTTAGTCAATGAAATAAATAGAATATGGGAATTAGTGTTTTTGGTGCAATATGTACGTCTTTTGTCACCTAATTTCCCTTGACTACTACATTTTGCAAAGCATAGGCAATGGATCTGCAGTGCGAAATATCAGTAAGCTTTTCTGTCTTTGGTGTTAATGTGGAAAGACCATCTGGTCCTAGAGACTTATCATTGTGGATGGAGTAGATTGCATCATGCAACTATATTTTCGTAGGCTTCTTCAACAGGTAGTTTCTACCTTATTCATTTACCAGTTTTTTATGGTGTACATTCTTAAAGTATGCTGGAGGTTCCTTGGTAAGTATTGAATAAATTGGTGAAATGTTGAATAGCCAATTCCTTTCTACTATCGGTATCCTACAATTGAATAAAGGGATTTGATACTATTTTTATGCTTTCCAATACTCATCTTGGCAAAAAAAAAAAAAGAGTTGTAGTCCCCTTCTTGTAGCCAAGTAATTTTGGATTTTTGTTTTGCTTAATGTAGTGTTCATACATCCTTTTCCGAAGTGTGCCTCCTCCCCTTACCATTTCTTCGTAAGCATGTACATTCTGTGGGTCTTTGTCAGCATCTTGCGTCTTTTGGTAGTGGTCTTTTTCCATGCTTTCCATTCGCGCGGTTATCTTTAGCCCTATCTTATTCCAAAATTTTAAATTCTGGTTTAATCCTTCTCCGTTTGATCATAAATTGTTGAATTGGTATTCCCCAAGTAAAATTTGATAGAACTGATACTACATGTTCCCCAAGTAAATTCTATCTCCAAATAAATTTCAAGTATTTACTATAATTTTAATATTCTAGTTAATGTGTAGGATCTGCTAAATCAAATTTAAACCGAACACAACTAGTGTAAGGATAGTAATTTTAAGTTGAAGCTAACTAATTTATGTATTGAAATGAAAAATACCGTACACAAAAAAAAACGAAGTGGTATACATCATGTGACAGACGCATTTTGACGTTTGCGGCTGTAGATGAGGCCAATCATTCGCTCAAAACATTATTTGTCTTTTTATATGTTATCCTCGGTTTTGCAATTAATTTGCCAGGATGAATGATATTACAAAGGGAATATTTCAAGTTAAGTACCACATTGGTGTTTCTTTAGTTATTAAAATAAAATAAAAAATTGTTTATTAGGCGTAATTGAAGTAAAATAGAACTGTTCTATGCAGTAAACATGAAAATGAAATTGTTTAGGACTCGTTGAACAGATCGTTTGGTTTGTGGTTCTTCGATGGCCTACCAATATGTGATTATTTTCGTTGTCGAAAAGATAATGGGTCAAAAGTGATGTTAGGACTGTTATGGTAGAGCCATTAAATGCTCAACCACACCGACTAATTACGCGGTTACTATATATAACGGTAACGGTTATTGTAACGGTTGAAAAATTAGATTATCACAGTTAATCATGATATAATATTCAACGCTCAAATACAAAAATTGGTAATTTAAGTCAAAAAATAGCTTGTATGTTAATGATATATGTCTGTATAAACTAATAGTATATGCCTGCGTGACCAATATATATACAAATAAATACGTTTATAAAAAAACAATTACAGCTATATGAATTTATCATAAATAGAATATGTAAATAGTTTTAAACTTAGCACATGTATCTAAGGTTAGACCATAATTAATCGGCTGGCATGCAGGAAGAAATATAATAACCTATTAGGTAACATTGTTTATGTTTTCTTCCCAATCAATAATTAATATATAGGATTATCTATGTTATACTATAAAATGAAATAGCTCAACCTTGGCTCTCATGCATTCTCCCAATTTAACTTCTCTGGTTCATCCACGTGTGCTATTTTTAAACAAATTAACGTTTCGTACAATTTTTTTTGGGACCTCATCTTGTCTCAACCATTTCATATCCACACAACTCTCTCCATCTTGAACAATATGCTTATAATAAATTCCATGTTTTTCGATTGAAATCAAATTGCGGCTACTAATAATTCAAAATTTTATGTCGCCGTCACCCGCAAAGCGCTGGTGAGGATGCGATATCATTCTTCTTTTTCAATTATCTTATGATCTTTGGTTAGTTCCTGGTTTGATTAATGAATATGTATCTATAAAACCTCTTTTTTCTCAACTTGTTTCAGAATTTGTTTCCCTTTCTTTCTTTATTTAACATAAAGCAAGCTATCATGTTATGTTTTAAGCTTGATTGCTTTACAGTAAACCCACTTTTAATCAAATAAAATATTATTTCAAGCTTTTATCTGATATAAAGCTTAATTTAGTATGTTGTCAGGCAAGTTAGCCCCGATGTAAAATGTAATGCCAACTGTACGGTAAACATCAGTTACTTAGATATCGAATGAAGGGTAGTGCCCTGTAGGGATGAGGAGGACGTCTCTATGTAAGACAGTGATCTTTTATGAAAATAGAATGGACCCAGACCTTAGAATGAGGTCAGATTGAGTAATTATGGACTAAGAAGGGAGGTGGCTGAAAACAACTGATTTAATTCTAATAATTCCGTGTACAGGTCACTAACTAAAAGCCAATGCCTCACCATATTTGTCTTTCTATGTCTCTCTGGCTGGTCATTAACTGAAATCTTAATCTATTATTTTGTACTAGAAGCTTTAATATCGAATCAGTATAGGAATGCCTTATGTGCCGCATCAATAATTGGTGTCCATTTTTTATATGTGTGGTATGTGAGAAAGGGTTTGTGTGTTTGGACCGTATATTGGAGTTACAGGGAGAAAGGGAGAGTTGTCATGTAGTACTTTATGTATGTGTGTGCATGTGAACTATAGTTTTTGTGTGCGCACATATGTCTTGTCGTGTGCATGATGTAAGAAACATCATGTTTTTAAGTCTGCAAGCTGTGTGTATAAATGTGTTAGTATTAGCTTTTGTTCCAACATATTAAGTTTGCAAAATTTATCATAATTGTCTACCTTCAGTTGAGTATATTTTAAATTTCTAACTGGAACATGCTTGGTTACCTAAAAATGAATGGTTTAATATACATGTCCTACTTTCTTTTGAGCAGTGATAGCTATCTGTAATGAATCGTTTGAATACTCGGGAGTTTCGAAATAATTTGAGTGGTGCACTTGGTGCCGAACCGGATGCAGCAATAGTTGCAAAGAAGGCACGTGCAACAATAATCAAAAGTAGTAAAGAAGGCAGCTTAGTAGATTTTGACATGTTTAGTAAGTTATTGTCTAAGCTACACCGATTAACAAAATTCTGTTAGGTTTTAATGTACTAAAATTAGTTGAAGCGCCTTCGGATAAAGGTTTTCTGATGTTGTTCTTTTTTACATATTAGTATGGATGTTGTTCTTTCTTGAATGTGATTATAGATGTTTTTTCTTGCAAATTTATCTTTGTCCTTTTTGATATACTATTTCAGTGTTCACAGTTAAATGATGTTAGTTCGATATATGTACGTATGTACGTACGTATGTATGTATGTGTGTGTGTGTATATATATATATATATAGGCAGATCAGAAGGGGAATAGTGGCGGATTACCAACAAAAAAGTGAGGTTAAGTTTACTTCAATTTTATTTCCGTCGCTAATCCCTTGACAATTAGTAAGGATTTACCAACGTCTTTTATAAATAATGATTTATTATAAATTACTTATCAGTCGGTAAATAGTTGGTAAATAAATTAAAATTAAATTAATAAATAAAATAAATTTTTTATTAAAAAATAGTAAAATGACGGAAAACTGTTGGAAAACTCATGCTATATTTCGTCGCTAAATCTGACATAATTACCATCATGGTTTTTACCGACCACCAAGTTACATAAGAAATCCGTCACTAAGGCCTGTTTACGACGGATTTGAAGCAGATTCTGCCGCTGCTATTTGCTGTTTTTCTTGTAGTGAAAGCTATGCTATATTAAAGCCATGCTTTGATCATCAACCACAAGACTTTGCTTTTGTAACAACCCTGAATTTTGGGGCTAATTTAAAATTTATTTTAAGTTATTTTAATGAGTTTTGGCTATTTAAAATAATTTATTTAAATAATAACGGGAAAAAAAAATCAAAAATGTCGTTTTGTGATTATACATTGGATGAAAACAAATAAATGTTCTTTATTTTGATATTAGGATGTGAACATGTTAATTATACTTTTATATGATAATTAGACCGCATAGAAAATGTAAACAAATAGAAATATCCTTTCATATGTCATTAGTATTCATAGAAGAATGTGAATATATAAAATTTATTTTTATATGTCATTCATGTTAGCACGAATTTTTGTCAATTATGTTAGGAGTTAAATTATGTCATTTATGATAGAACATACATTTACGCTTTATGTCATACATGTTGTATTAGTATAAAAATGTCAAGCTTGTCGTGTTAGAGATGTAGAATAAAAATACCCTTTGTGTTAAATTATGTCATATTAGAAATAAAATATAGAAAAAGTTTTTTTTTGTAATTGTGAACATACATTAGAAAAGAGAAGAAAAAGATTACATTAGGAAAGATTATATTTTTCATGTAATTAAGGTAAGAGAGAAAATATTACTTTTCTTTTACAATGTAATAAAAGATAAAAGTTACATTTTGCAATGTAAGTAAAGAAAGATATAAAGGTTACATTTTGCAATGTAATTAAAGGCGAAATGAAAGATTTCATTTTGCAAAAGAAAATGAAAATTTTCAAAATTCGTTTTTTAACTTTGGAAAAAAAATTGAAATGTAACGTTGAATTAGAATTTACATTTTTTATGTAAAGAAAGAAAAGGAAGGATTCATCTTTGAAATATAATTTAATGTAAATAAATGGATAAGAGGAAAAATGTCGTTTTGTGATTATACATTGGATGAAAACAAATAAATGTTCTTTATTTTGATATTAGGATGTGAACATGTTAATTATACTTTTATATGATAATTAGACCGCATAGAAAATGTAAACAAATAGAAATATCCTTTCATATGTCATTAGTATTCATAGAAGAATGTGAATATATAAAATTTATTTTTATATGTCATTCATGTTAGCACGAATTTTTGTCAATTATGTTAGGAGTTAAATTATGTCATTTATGATAGAACATACATTTACCATTTATGTTATACATGTTGTATTAGTATAAAAATGTCAAGCTTGTCGTGTTAGAGATGTAGAATAAAAATACCCTTTGTGTTAAATTATGTCATATTAGAAATAAAATATAGAAAAAGAATTAATTTTTTTTGTAATTGTGAACATACATTAGAAAAGAGAAGAAAAAGATTACATTAGGAAAGATTATATTTTTCATGTAATTAAGGTAAGAGAGAAAATATTACTTTTCTTTTACAATGTAATAAAAGATAAAAGTTACATTTTGCAATGTAAGTAAAGAAAGATATAAAGGTTACATTTTGCAATGTAATTAAAGGTGAAATGAAAGATTTCATTTTGCAAAAGAAAATGAAAAATTTCAAAATTCGTTTTTTAACTTTGGAAAAAAAATTGAAATGTAACTTTAAATTAGAATTTACATTTTTTATGTAAAGAAAGAAAAGGAAGGATTCATCTTTGAAACATAATTTAATGTAAATTAAGGGATAAGAGGAATAGAAGAATATTTTTAAATGTTTGGGAAAATTTACAGAAGTTAATAGGATTTTAAATCTTAGCGAGTTAAAACATAAGAATGATTTTTCTACTAAGTAGTTTGGACTAGATTGTATATAAATTGAAATTAAAAAATTTGTAAATGAGTAAATGCAGAAATTTAGAAATAAGCATACACGTAATAAGTACGTTAAAAATATATATATTGATACTATATCCATCCAAAAACACAAGTAATCAATGCTAGTTATTATTAATATTAGGTAAACGTTAAATGTAGTTTTGAATTTGAAACATTCTCCGATACTTATGCATATTAATTAACGTTACCTATAATAAAAGGAGAATTTACAATTGTAATCGTTGGTGTTAATGGGAGATAAATGTGGAAATAAATGGTAATGAAGTCAGAAAGGTTGCAATTAGTACAAATGAGAATTAAATATTGTAACTCTAAATTAGGGGAAATTAATATAACAAATATATACATATATATACACACACATAATAAAGAACTAAAATAAATGACAGTGTAATAAGTGGAAATTACAATAAATTGGAACAATGAAATAAAAAGGGACTGGCATAAATGTTATTTATTTGAATGTCTATTGCTTTAGAAAAAGTGAGCATTATGGTTATTAATGACATATGGTAGTTATGGTAATTAAAATAAATGAGGATATGAGTGGGAACCACTGTGGTAAATACTAAGACCAATAAATCACCTTAAAACATATAATAATCTTACCCTAGCTAGGAAGGTCTGTCGTTAGGTCTGAATCAGAGCTATTAAAAAAATATTGGATTTAAGTGTAAAATACACATTAAAATATTATAAAAGAATGGAAACTTCATAAAACCCTAATTCTAATTATACAGTATCCGCCACTCTTAACGTATGAATGGCTGAAGCGATTCCTTTTCCCCCATTAATTTCTCTCGAAATATGAAGAATTAAAAACATGAATCTTAAACGAAATCAAAGTGAAAGTTTTGAGCTTCAATCCGGTATGGAGATGATCATGTATGGGTTCGTAGATTGGTGATATTTCGAATTTGAAAATTTAAATTTATTTGTTGAGTTCGATGTGGAATTTATATATGTACGTTATAAAAATTCATATTTTTGATTGTATGAAATCTGAATGGGTTGATTTTGTTGTGATGATCTATTGTATGAAATAAGGTAGTAACACACATCGTCATAATTTGATTTGAAATAGAAATATCAATTTATTGTTACATTGAAACATTCACATCGTCATAAATTGAATTTCAATAAAAAAATATTTTTATTGCCAAGTAGGAATCCAAGTTGTCATATTTTGTTTATGATTTTTTTTTTTTTTTACTTTTTATCATCATGTAGGAACATAAATTGACATATAATTTGTTAGATGATAAAAATCAGTCCTCTATAGTCATTTAGAAACATGAAAATTGTTGTAATTTGTTAGATGATAAAAATCAGTCCTCTATAGTCATTTAGAAACATGAAAATTGTTATAATTTGTTAGATGATAAAAATCAGTCCTCTATAGTCATTTAGAAACATGAAAATTGTTATAATTTGTTAGATGATTAAAATCATTCTTTTGTTGTCAATTAGGAACATGAAATATGTCATAACTTGTGAATTAGAATTGTCGCAAAGACATATCATTTTTATGTGAGATTTCTTTTTATAATTAAAACTAGTTAATCATTATCGTATTTATAAATTCTTATATCTACGCTGTAAATTCAATTTGTGTTGTTCACGATTGGAACTGTTTTGATTGTTGCTGTTATGATTAATATGTTGATTGGATGGATAATTTTGTTGAAATGAAATAAGTATAAAACAAAATTTAACATTCTTGTTATAAAATGTTGCATTAGATAAAATTAACATTTTAGTTAGAAATGTATATTAGAATAGAAATACATTTTGTTTAGAAATGTATATTAGATTAAAAATACATTTTTGTTTAGAAATGTCCATTTAGATAAAATAAAAAAATAACATTTTGTTTAGAAATGTCATTAGAATATGATTACATTAGATAATATAAAAGTGGCAAATTTGTTGTATTAGAAATGTCATTAGAATATGATTACATTAGAAAATGTTTGCATTAGAAACAATGATCACATTAGAATATGTTTACATTAGAAAATGTTATATTAGATTAAATCTAACAATTTTGTTAGAAATTGGTTATGAAAAATAAAAATAAAGTTGGTCATTAATATTATACTAGTACAAATTGTGCCATTTTGTCATTTATGTTAGAATTCAAGAACGTCATTTATGTTAGAATTAGGAAGAACATTTATGTTAGCAAGATCATTTATGTTAGAAAGAACATTTATTTTAGAAATAAACATTTATGTTGGGATTCAAAAATATGTTACACTGCCATTAACAAGTTTCCTGACTTGTTTATGTTGATTGGGACGATAATTTTTACACATCGCCCAAGTGCACAAATAATTTATTTAATTATTCCAATTTAGAAAATGAAAGTTGTCAAAATAAGTTTTTTTATATAAAAAAAATAATACATTAAAAATTTATCTTTTTAATGTAATATAAAAAAAAACATGAAAGGAAATTTAAGTTGTTGACGCTAATGAAAATCATTTCTTGGATTATACTTTTGTATACCAATAATGTAACCTTTTATATGCTAATGAAAACAAGATAATCATTTATTGAATTCAATACTTGTACATTAAAAATGCCACCTTCAATAGGTTATGAAAATAAAATAATCATTTTATGTAAGGGTACATTTCTATATGAAAAAGAAACATATTTATATAAAAGAAATATATTTATGTAAGAGTACATATTTATGTAAAAGTACCTTTTTTATATATAAAGAGGTTACATTAAAAGACTGGGCTTTACTGTTACAATAGAAAGATTGGAATATATAAAGAGTATTTTTAGTATGAGGATTATTTTAATAAAGAACGTTTAAAATAATTTTCATTAAAGTATTTATAATCATAACTAAAAATTACAATTGTACTTGGACCCGAGGTTAGGTCACATTTGTGGAGGAAGTCTGCCCGGACTCGACCGGCATATCCAGCAGCCACAAATGTTGGGCCTAATGTGAGAGGTCCAAGTGCACAAATACGAATTGGACCAAGACACGAGGTTAAGCCCAACAAGTGGAATAAGTCTGCCCGGAACCAACCGGCATATCCAGCATCCACAAGTTGCAGGCCTAATGTGAGAGGTCTGGCCCATATTAAAATACAAATAGTTAAATAGAATATGAACATTATTTTCACCGTCATGTTTAAAAGAAATAAAATTACATCTTTATGTAATTAAAACCAAAAGTAAGAAATTTACATTTTTGGTGAAATTAAGATTAAAGGTAAAAGTTACATTTTTTTATGTAATTGGTATAAATAAAGAAAAGTTTACATTTTAATGTAAATTAGATCAAAAAGGGGAAAATTTCATTCTTTCATGCATGTAGATTAAAAGTGTGAAATTACATTTTTATGTAATTGGATTTTAACTAAAAAGAATAAGGATATGAAATTTATATTTTAATGAATTAGTTTTTCATTAAAAAGATTAAAGATATGGAAATTTCATTTTCATGTAAATAGATTAGCACACAAAATTATCGTTTTGTTTGTAATGTAAAATTATTATTTTTGTGTTTTGCATTGAAAAGATAACAAAATAAAGATAAATCGTTACAAATTACTAATAACGATATGAAATGATTTCCGACTTATATATAAACAACAATTATTTGGAAAGTCCGAGTCTATCTGAAGCGACCCGAACTTCCCCGGTCTCCGAAGAGATGAGAAAGAATGAATTACTGTGAGGACAAGACAAATCAGAACGCAGATGAAAGAACATTTCATTGTATATTACAACAATTCCATCAGAATACAAGAATACACAGAGTATAAATGAATATTACACAGAAATATCAGAGATTTAAATTACATTTAAATACATCGCAGCGGAAAATAATACAATACACAACTAGAAGTAATACACGGATACAAAGCTTTCCGAGTATTGTTCCAGCTGTAAACCAGGATCCTGTGAATATAAATCTGCAAAACCAAAACTACTAGCTGCCCGTGTCGAAAATAAGGGCACCCAGAGTTTAGGTTAAAACGATAAACTCCAGGTCAGTCATGTGACTGGTGTGAGAACTAAAACAGTTATTAATCTTTATTTTTTAAAGTTAAGCAAATCAAGGGACCACGCCGTATAACACGGAACGGGTTTCCTCCCAAGAATACCAGTGCATAAACAAACAGCGCAATGCTAAATAAAGAAAAATGAAGCTATTATAAGACCCAGTTCCCATCACACAATGCAACGCAAGCCGGAGGATAGGGTTTTTACCTTATAATAGCCAAGAATGCTTTATACGTTTAAAACAAATCATTTGATGCTATTATAAGTGCATAGTGTATAAAACAACTTCAAATCATAAGTATCAATCATAGAAGGCATAAGCGCCCCATCCCACTATGTCGCCATACTAGGCTCTACAAATAAAACTGAAATACATGTATTGGAAAGTTGGATTTCTATCTATGAACCGAGGCAAAAGATAGTCCTCAACCAATTCGAGACACTCTAGTCCGCCCCTCAGGATCAGAGCTCGAGTGACCCTTGGATCGTCAGGGCCGGTCTACCGATGTGGATTAAAATGCCTGAACATGCGTTTCCCCGCCCTATGGGGCGTAGGTGAGCCAACTAAATGACCCCATCGGACCCGGATCGTCCGATCAAACCGAGGCGCCTCGCAACAGCAACAACTACATAAGTCAAACTCGTCAGGGCGTGTAAACCCACTGACGCCACTTCTAACTAGAAAGAAACGCATGCCCTCCCTGAGGTCCTTCTCCCGTTTTTGGTTCATACCGGGTGTGAAACTCGCGAAGTAAACGTTACACAAAGCTACACCACAAAGGTCGTGCTTCGATCATCAACCACAAGACTTTGCTTTTCAACAGAAGCCTTGATCATTCGCCACTTAGGCATGCCACACAGGCAATTCACTCTATACATTTGATATCCATCAGTATATAACCCCTGAGCTCGTACGTCTCAGAGAAGGGCGTTAAGCAAGAGAATAAATTCTCCGCCGCCAAACAGATATATATTTAATAGAAATCAATCACACAGACTAAAATCCAATGTCAGACACACGGTCCATTTACAAGTCCGTTCTGGGTCTGAACGAAACCGGAGGCACCTAGTACCCTGCATATCCATCGATCTCCAAGTACGTCTGGACGATCACCAACTGTTTCCATCTTCTTGGGTGTACATCCCAATCAAGATCATCAGTAATCACCCAAACGACGTGAAGACCTCCAGTCTTCGACCACCGTCTTCATCTTCGACTTATCGTCATATCAGTTATTCAGAATGGGATAAACCCGGTCTTTCCGAATATCTCGCGTATATTTTAAATAAGTGTTACACAAACACAACATACGCCTCATTCCAATTCATCAGTCACTAACCGTAAATTAATCAAGAGAATAATTCCCCAAATATTAATCCCGAAGGCCGAAACCAACATCAGATCAATATCCAGAAAACCCTTCTGCTTAGCTAACCGACAGTTAGTTTCTAAATTTCACATTCATAGGGAAAGGTTCCCATTAATTTTATCAAAGATAAATTCCTTGAATTTATTCTTTAATCTTCCTTTTGAATATCTATTCAAACTAGTCGGGATTAACGAACCTTACCGAAGTAATCATTTGTTTTAATTTCCCAATCCCAACCTATTCATCCCATGAAGTAAAACTGGTAATACTTCATATCTAACACCACGGTGTTATCGGTAAATTCAATTACCATTTCACGTTCAAATCTAATTAAAGATTTAACTATCGCCTGGAGTAAAACTGGTGATACTCCATTCTCGATCTTTTCAATCTAATTAAAGATTCATTAAAACTCCACTTAGTTTTAATCTGTGACTGGGTTAAAGAATCCGTGTCATTTAAAACACGGTTCACGATAAACCCAAAATCACATCACATTTCAATCAGTCCCTAACCGTAAATTAGCAAGTGAGCAGGTCCCTAAGTATTAACCCCGAAGGCCGAAACCAACATCAGATCAATACCCCAGAAACCATTCAACTAAACTAACCTCCAGTTAGTTTCTGATTTTCTTAACTTCTTTGGGTCTAAGAGCAGTATTATTGAAGATACCGTTCACGACAACCCAAAATCACATTCTATTAATTATCGGGTTAAAGAACAAGTGTTATTTAAAATACTGTTCACGATAAACCCAAAAATCAATATCAATTCAATTCCAATTAAATATCATTTAATTGGTCCACTTCATTAAATTTAAATAAAAAGATTTAATCTTTTCTCAACTGGGTTCAAGAACAGTGTTAATGAAGACACCATTCACGACAAACCCAAATCACATTTGATATTAAATACAAGGCTCTGAATAGAAAATATACCGGCTTATATTCAATATCAAATTCTACGACAAACAAATATCGTATTGGAAATAACGATATAAATATATCTTTCAAATTCCCATCACAATACCCGTATCATCACGAAATCCAACATCGAAATATTCCAAGGATAATTTCGATTCAAATCCATTCCAATATAATTATTGGAAATTTTGGTTATTTTCAAAACCATTTCAAATCCAATTTATTTATTTAAAAATAAATAGAATTATAATTCTATTTCAAAACTAGTTCAATTCGATAAAAATCTATCTTTATCTTTTCAAATATGGAGTTTTTCATCCCAATTCTTCACAAATCATTTCTTATGATTTTACACAAATTATTACTATTTTTAATAATTTTATCAAGGCCTGTACAGTCGATTTCCATCAACGGCCATCGAACTGCACTTACAGTGACCTTTTCCAAATTTGATTTGGACATAATTCCATATCCAATCGTTAGATTTCTAATTTCTAATGTTCGTTAGAAAGCTCTTTTCGGTACGAACCCAACGGTTCCGGTTTTAGGAGAATCCGACGGTCGGATCTCCCGTAATATCCGTTCGAAGTCAATGGTCGAAATTCACGAACTACCGCGGCGCGGCGCGTTCTATTCAGGCCATTATATTATATATAATATATATTTCGTCGATTTCCTTTTAAACATATTATATAAATCGTTTTAAATTCGTTTTCGAAACGATTTCAACTTCATTTTCAAATTCAAATCAAAATTGAATTTTTCCAATATAAATTCGTTTTAAATTCTTTTCAAATCGATTTCAATTCATATTGATTTCTAATTCAATTTCAGTTCTAATTCAATTCAATTTCAATTCGAATTCATTTATATTCAATTTCAATTCGAATTCATTTCTATTCTGTTTTAGTTCGAATTTCAATTCTTTTCAAAATATCAGATTTTGAAATCACTTTCGATATTCATTAAAAAATGAATAAAATCGATATGAATATCGTTCACGTCAAAATGGCGTAAATCCAATCAACACGGCTTCATATATTTCTATTTTCAAATATTCTATTTCAAATATTTCCTTTTCAAATATTTTTATTCAAATATTTCTTTTTCAAAACTGGAATGAGGCTCAATCAATTACCATATAATGTTAATTATATGGATTTTCTATCACACTTATATAACAACAATGATAAATCATCAACCATCATCCAAAGTGCGTTCTACACTGTATAAGCATCAAATATAAATATTTAACGCTTATAACAGTCTGTCAATCAATCAATCGACATATAACTAACTATTGGGATTAGTGTAGGTCATATATCACCCCAATACCCGTGTGGGGTTTCAAACAATCAAACACAGATTTTGTTTGTGCAGTTGGGCGATGTGTAAAATTTATCGTCCCAATCAATATCAGTCAAATGTGTGTATATAAACAAATCGTCCGATTTGTTTATTTTTATTTCATTTCATATACACGTTAAAAATTCTATTTTTAACTATAAAATATTTTTAACTATAAAATATTTTTAACTATATAAATATTTTATTTCATTTCACATCACATCACACAATCAACTACACATCAAAATCAAACAAACAAGCATACAAGCCGTCCATGGTCTGTGGACGACGGGTGTCGGGTGCTACTAAACACCTTCTGCATCCTAGTATATTTTCATAACTAGAAAAATAAAATTAAAAGGTGAGAAGTTCTCACCGATAGCTAATCCAAACGCCATGCCTCTTCATATGCAGAAAATCTTCGCCGTCTGACATTTTCGTTGCCCGAATTCACTACATATATAAAAATCACATTTTTACTTTGCTATCCAATATATAAAAATCATATTTTTACTTCGCTATTCAATATATAAAAATCATATTTTTACTTCGCTATTCAATGTATAAAAATCATATTTTTACTTCGCTATTCAATGTTTAAAAATCATATTTTTACTTCGCTATTCAATATATAAAAATCATATTTTTACTTTGCTAATCCAACCATAAAAATCATGTCTTCCGATACCGCTCTTCATATAAGAAAAATATAATCTTTTATATGGTAAAAATATAATCTTTTTAGTTTTTAGAAAACCCGGTCATTTCCTATTTAAAGATCTAAATTTTTTATGCTATGCATATAATAAAAAAAATGAATTTTATTTTCTACCCTTAAAAATCTAATCCTTAGATTCATAAAACTCTACTCTTTATATATAAATATATATATCTTTATATTTATAAAAATTATATCTCTAACTAATTAAAATATTAACTTTAACTAATATAGCAAAACTAATTTTGTTTAAAACTAAATCAGAGGAGAAGTTAACAACAACAAAAAAAACTCACCTACTCGTGTGTGGAGGACGCTTGCTACGTTCGAAGGGGGAGGGGAGGACAGTCGCTGGTGGGTCGCAGTCGGAGGGGATGGCGTCCAGGTTGAGGCGGCGGAGGGATTTCTAGGGTTTGGGGGGTCTTGGGGTTCGTCGAGCGTCGTATGAAGAGAGAGGAGAGTGGAACGAGGAGAGGGAGGGGAGGCGGAGAGGTCTGGGGCGACGGTGGTGGTGGCGGAGCGCAGGCGACGAGAGGGAAGGGGCGGGATCGATAAGAAGAGGGAGAGAGATGTCGGGTGGTTTTTCTTTGATTGAAGAAATGAAAAGGGGAGGAGGGTTTAAGTGTAAAGAATATATATATATATATATATATATATATATATATATATATATATATATTATATTTTAATTTCTAAAAGGGTTGACTTTTATTTTCGAACTCAAAATCGAGCCCACCGACTGTCGTCCCTAACGCATTACCCCCATTCCGAACACAATGGGATATGCCACGTAAGCCAGTTTGGTCGTTTCGATCAGTTTTCGTCAAAATCAACATATAACTCTATATATTGAATTTGAACGTGTATTTCAATTTACTGGGATCACATACGGACTCGAAAAATTCAAGAAAAATATTTTCTAACTTCGTATTGACGATACGGTCCTAACAAATCTAGTTTCGTCAAATTCTGAGACCGTTTGAAAAATGGCCATTTTCCAGTCGATTAAAATCAACTGAAACTGGTCAAACGCGTTTTCCTTTGCCACGCTCACATATTGATTCAAAAAATTATGAAATTTGAAACCTAGCAATAACTTTACATCCCGGATCCAACAAAAGTGGTTTCATCGAAATCGAGGTCGTTTGCAAAATTCCCATTTTTAAGGGCCTGAATTTCATAGCGACTATTCAGAAATTTCAACTGGACATATCTTTTGATTCCCGCTATGAAATTTTGATTTTTCGGATTCGTTGGAAAGATATTCACAATTAGATTCCATTATTTTTGGTTTCCCTAAAATCCGGTTTATTTTGAATCCTGCACATCCATTTGAAGTTTGAAATCGAATTATCGAACTACCGCGCCATTTTCAATTCCTTTTTATAATTTAAAATAAATATTTATATTCTAACGTCGATTCAAACGAATATATACGTTCGAATTATATTCAAAATAAATTTCTCGTCGTTATTATTTAAAATAATCTATTTTAAATATTCAAAATTCGCTAAAATTGCCAAAATAAAAATTTTAAACTGGCCCAGATTTTACGGGTTGTTACAATCTCCCCCACTTAAAACTTTTCGTCCCCGAAAAGGAACAAATCCGAAAGTTGTTTCACAAATCAACTCAACTTCCTCTATTTTGATTTCGGCTTAAGTTCTTCAACTTTTCAGTTTCTAAGAACTTTTCAAATTTTTCAAAAATTTGGCTAACACCCTAAATTTTTGAAAAATTTCGCCATAACCTCCCCTGCACCGGGAGCACGGGAAAATCCCGAAATTGCCATACAGGTCTTCTGATCTCAAAAAGAAAAAGAAAAGCCAAACGGCTAGCCAATAGGGTCATAAAATCATCATCACCCAAACAAAACAGTAAATTATAGTAAACATGTACCTATTTGTCGGACAAACAAATTTTATTCTCTGCTCTAGCCTCCTTGCTATGACCTGTTCAATGTAAGTACATGTATATGCAAGCAAATGCGACCAAATTTCAATACAATTCACTATTTGGTTCGAATTGGCTATATGGTTCAAATTTTAATAAATCAACCAATAATCAACAACACAACCATCAATCAATTAGTTGATTAGCTTTTGAAATTCATAACTTTGATATATAGTCAAAAATCAGATTTTTGATGCCAAATCACAACAATAAGCCCTATCTAGTTTTGGTTCTCACACCAGTCAATAGGAAATATATAGATATCACACCTTCGAAACTCGAATACCAATTCTGATGATGTTCGAACTATCATCAGAATCATCTCCGGGCGACTAGAGTGTGATTCTATATCTATCCAGTATATTAAAACTTCGAATAGACGCTAGCTAGGCGCATACGCAAAATCTTTATATATTGGATTGTCCTAATCAATATGAAATAAATAATCAAATACGAATAATTGATTTTAAATTTTCAAAACAAAATTCATTTCATCTTAAAAATATACTCTTCACACTCGTTCTAGGATACTACTGATCCCATCTCTAACGAGTCATTCTCATTGGATATTACTAATCCAATATCTGATGAATTCTTTCGTATGGTTCTAATGTGTCTTGTTCTCTGAGCTTTGTAAACCAAAGCTCTGATACCAAATGAAGCGACCTGAACTTCCCCGGTCTCCGAAGAGATGAGAAAGAACGAATTACTGTGAGGACAAGACAAATCAGAACGCAGACGAAAGAACATTTCATTGTATATTACAACAATTCCATCAGAATACAAGAATACACAGAGTATAAATGAATATTACACAGAAATATCAGAGATTTAAATTACATTTAAATACATCACAGCGAAAAATAATACAATACACAACTAGAAGTAATACACGGAAACAAAGCTTTCCGAGTATTGTTCCAGCTGTAAACCAGGATCCTGTGAATATAAATCTGCAAAACCAAAACTACTAGCTGCCCGTGTCGAAAATAAGGGCACCCAGAGTTTAGGTTAAAACGATAAACTCCAGGTCAGTCATGTGACTGGTGTGAGAACTAAAACAGTTATTAATCTTTATTTTTAAAGTTAAGCAAATCAAGGGACCACGCCGTATAAAACGAAACGGGTTTCCTCCCAAGAATACCAGTGCATAAACAAACAGCGCAATGCTAAATAAAGAAAAAATGAAGCTATTATAAGACCCAGTTCCCATCACACAATGCAACGCAAGCCGGAGGTTAGGGTTTTTACCTTATAATAGCCAAGAATGCTTGATACGTTTAAAACAAATCATTTGATACTATTATAAGTGCATAGTGTATAAAACAACTTCAAATCATAAGTATCAATCATAAACGGCATAAGCGCCCCATCCCACTATGTCGCCATACTAGGCTCTACAAATAAAACCGAAATACACGTATTGGAAAGTTGGATTTCCATCTATGAACCGAGGCAAAAGATAGTCCTCAACCGATTCGAGACGCTCTAGTCCGCCCCTCAGGATCAGAGCTCGAGTGACACTTGGATCGTCAGGGCCGGTCCACCGATGTGAATTAAAATTCCTGAACATGCGTTTCCCCGCCCTATGGGGCGTAGGTGAGCCAACTAAATGACTCCATCGGACCCGAATCGTCCGATCAAACCGAGGCGCCTCGCAACAGCAACAACCACATAAGTCAAACTCGTCAGGGCGTGTAAAACCACTGACGCCACTTCTAACTAGAAAGAAACGCATGCCCTCCCTGAGGTCCTTCTCCCGTTTTTGGTTCATACCGGGTGTGAAACTCGCGAAGTAAACGTTACACAAAGCTACGCCACAAAGGCCGTGCTTCTCTCATCAACCACAAGACTTTGCTTTTCAACAGAAGCCTTGATCATTCGCCACTTAGGCATGCCACATAGGCAATTCACTCTCTGCGTTTGATATCCATCAGTATATAACCCCTGAGCTCGTACGTCTCAGAGAAGGGCGTTAAGCAAGAGATTAAATTCTCCGCCGCCAAACAGATATATATTTAATAGAAATCAATCACACAGACTAAAATCCAATGTCAGACACACAGTCCATTTACAAGTCCGTTCTGGGTCTGAACGAAACCGGAGGCACCTAGTACCCCGCATATCCATCGATCTCCAAGTACGTCTGGACGATCACCAACTGTTTCCATCTTCTTGGGTGTACATCCCAATCAAGATCATCAGTAATCACCCAAACGACGTGAAGACCTCCAATCTTCGACCACCGTCTTCATCTTCGACTTATCGTTGTATCAGTTATTCAGAATGGGATAAACCCGGTCTTTCCGAATATCTCGCGTATATTTTAAATAAGTGTTACAAAAACACAACATACGCCTCATTCCAATTCATCAGTCACTAACCATAAATTAATCAAGAGAATAATTCCCCAAATATTAACCCCGAAGGCCGAAACCAACATCAGATCAATATCCAGAAAACCCTTCTGCTTAGCTAACCGACAGTTAGTTTCTAAATTTCACATTCATAGGGAAAGGTTCCCATTAATTTTATCAAAGATAAATTCCTTGAATTTATTCTTTAATCTTCCCTTTGAATATCTATTCAAACTAGTCGGGATTAACGAACCTTACCGAAGTAATCATTTGTTTTAATTTCCCAATCCCAACCTATTCATCCCATGAAGTAAAACTGGTAATACTTCATATCTAACACCACGGTGTTATCGGTAAATTCAATTATCATTTCACGTTCAAATCTAATTAAAGATTTAACTATCGCCTGGAGTAAAACTGGTGATACTCCATTCTCGATCTTTTCAATCTAATTAAAGATTCATTAAAACTCCACTTAGTTTTAATCTGTGACTGGGTTAAAGAATCCGTGTCATTTAAAACACGGTTCACGATAAACCCAAAATCACATCACATTTCAATCAGTCCCTAACCGTAAATTAGCAAGTGAGCAGGTCCCTAAGTATTAACCCCGAAGGCTGAAACCAACATCAGATCAATACCCCAGAAACCATTCAAGTAAACTAACCTCCAGTTAGTTTCTGATTTTCTTAACTTCTTTGGGTCTAAGAGCAGTATTATTGAAGATACCGTTCACGACAACCCAAAATCACATTCTATTAATTATCGGGTTAAAGAACAAGTGTTATTTAAAATACTGTTCACGATAAACCCAAAAATCAATATCAATTCAATTCCAATTAAATATCATTTAATTGGTACACTTCATTAAATCTAAATAAAAAGATTTAATCTTTTCTCAACTGGGTTCAAGAACAGTGTTAATGAAGACACCATTCACGACAAACCCAAATCACATTTGATATTAAATACAAGGCTCTGAATAGAAAATATACCGGCTTATATTCAATATCAAATTCTACGACAAACAAATATCGTATTGGAAATAACGATATAAATATATCTTTCAAATTCCCATCACAATACCCGTATCATCACGAAATCCAACATCGAAATATTCCAAGGATAATTTCGATTCAAATCCATTCCAATATAATTATTGGAAATTTTGGTTATTTTCAAAACCATTTCAAATCCAATTTATTTATTTAAAAATAAATAGAATTATAATTCTATTTCAAAACTAGTTCAATTCGAAAAAAATCTATCTTTATCTTTTCAAATATGGAGTTTTTCATCCCAATTCTTCACAAATCATTTCTTATGATTTTACACAAATTATTACTATTTTTAATAATTTTATCAAGGCCTGTACAGTCGATTTCCATCAACGGGCATCGAACTGCACTTACAGCGAACTTTTCCAAATTTGATTTGGACATAATTCCAAATCCAACCGTTAGATTTCTAATATTCGTTAGAAAGCTCTTTTCGATACGAACCCAACGGTTCCGGTTTTAGGAAAATCCGACGGTCGGATCTCCCATAATATCCGTTCAAAGTCAATGGTCGAAATTCGCGAACTGCCGCGGCGCGACGCGTTCTATTCAGGCCATTATATTATATATATATAATATATATTTTGTCGATTTCCTTTTAAACGTATTATATAAATCGTTTTAAATTCGTTTTCGAAACGATTTCAACTTCATTTTCAAATTCAAATCAAAATTGAATTTTTCCAATATAAATTCGTTTTAAATTCTTTTCAAATCGATTTCAATTCATATTGATTTCTAATTAAATTTCAGTTCTAATTCAATTCAATTTCAATTCGAATTCATTTATATTCAATTTCAATTCGAATTCATTTCTATTCAGTTTTAGTTCGAATTTCAATTCTTTTCAAAATATCAGATTTTGAAATCACTTTCGATATTCATTAAAAAATGAATAAAATCGATATGAATATCGTTCACGTCAAAATGGCGTAAATACAATCAACACGGCTTCATATATTTCTATTTTCAAATATTCTATTTCAGATATTTCCTTTTCAAATATTTCTATTCAAATATTTCTTTTTCAAAACTGGAATGAGGCCCAATCAATTACCATATAATGTTAATTATATGGATTTTCTATCACACGTGTATAACAACAACGATAAATCATCAACCATCATCCAAAGTGCGTTCTACACTGTATAAGCATCAAATATAAATATTTAACGCTTATAACAGTCTATCAATCAATCGATCAACATACAACTAACTATTGGGATTAGTGTAGGTCATATATCACCCCAATACCCATGTGGGGTTTCAAACAATCAAACACAGATTTTATTTGTGCAGTTGGGCGATGTGTAAAATTTATCGTCCCAATCAATATCAGTCAAATGCGTGTATATAAACAAATCGACCGATTTGTTTATTTTTATTTCATTTCATATACACGTTAAAAATTCTATTTTTAACTATAAAATATTTTTAACTATATAAATATTTTATTTCATTTCACATCACATCACACAATCAACTACACATCAAAATCAAACAAACAAGCATACAAGCCGTCCATGGTCTGTGGACGACGGGTGTCGGGTGCTACTAAACACCGTCTGCATCCTAGTATATTTTCATAACTAGAAAAATAAAATTAAAAGGTGAGAAGTTCTCACCGATAGCTAATCCAAACGCCATGCCTCTTCATATGCAGAAAATCTTCGCCGTCTGACATTTTCGTTGCCCGAATTCACTACATATATAAAAAACATATTTTTACTTCGCTATCCAATATATAAAAATCATATTTTTACTTCGCTATTCAATATATAAAAATCATATTTTTACTTCGCTATTCAATGTATAAAAAACATATTTTTACTTCGCTATTCAATGTATAAAAATCATATTTTTACTTCGCTATTCAATATATAAAAATCATATTTTTACTTTGCTAATCCAACCATAAAAATCATGTCTTCCGATGCCGCTCTTCATATAAGAAAAATATAATCTTTTATATGCTAAAAATATATTCTTTTTAGTTTTTAGAAAACCCGGTCTTTTCCTATTTAAAGATCTAAATTTTTTATGCTATGCATATAATAAAAAAACAAATTTTTTTCTACCCTTAAAAATCTAATCCTTAGATTCATAAAACTCTACTCTTTATATATAAATATATATATATATCTTTATATTTATAAAAATTATATCTTTAACTAATTAAAATATTAACTTTAACTAATATAGCAAAACTAATTTTGTTTAAAACTAAATCAGAGGAGAAGTTAACAACAACAACAAAAAACTCACCTACTCGTGTGTGGAGGACGCTTGCTACGTTCGAAGGGGGAGGGGAGGACTGTCGCTGGTGGGTCGCAGTCGGAGGGGGTGGCGTCCAGGTTTAGGCGGCAGAGGGATTTCTAAGGTTTGGGGGGTCTTGGGGTTCGTCGAGCGTCGTATGAAGAGAGAGGAGAGGGGAACGAGGAGAGGGAGGGGAGGCGGAGAGGTCTGGGGCGACGGTGGTGGTGGCAGAGCGCAGGCGACGGGAGGGAAGGGGCGGGATCGATAAGAAGAGGGAGAGAGATGTCGGGTGGGTTTTCTATTGAAGAAATGAAAAGGGGAGGAGGGTTTAAGTGTAAAGAATATATATATATATATATATATTATATTTTAATTTCTAAAAGGGTTGACTTTTATTTTCGAACTCAAAATCGAGCCCACTGACTGTCGTCCCCAGCGTATTACCCCCATTCCGAACACAATGGGATATGCCACGTAAGCCAGTTTGGCCGTTTCGATCAGTTTTCGTCAAAATCAACATATAACTCTATATATTGAATTTGAACGTGCATTTCAATTTACTGGGATCACATACAGACTCGAAAAATTCCAAAAAAATATTTTCTAACTTCGTATTGATGATACGGTCCTAACAAAACTAGTTTCGTCAAATTCTGAGACCGTTTGAAAAATGGCCATTTTCCAGTCGATTAAAATCAACTGAAACTGGTCAAACGCGTTTTCCTTTGCCACGCTCACATATTGATTCGAAAAATTATGAAATTTGAAACCTAGCAATAACTTTACATCCCGGATCCAACAAAAGTGGTTTCGTCGAAATCCGAGGTCGTTTGCAAAATTTCCATTTTTAAGGGCCTGAATTTCATAGCGATTATTCAGAAATTTCAACTGGACATATCTTTTGATTCCCGCTATGAAATTTTGTTTTTTCGGATTCGTTGGAAAGATATTCACAATTAGATTCCATTATTTTTGGTTTCCCTAAAATCCGGTTTATTTTGAATCCTGCACATCCATTTGAAGTTTGAAATCGAATTATCGAACTACCGCGCCATTTTCAATTCCTTTTTATAATTTAAAATAAATATTTATATTCTAACGTCGATTCAAACGAATATATACGTTCGAATTATATTCAAAATAAATTTCTCGTCGTTATTATTTAAAATAATCTATTTTAAATATTCAAAATTCGCTAAAATTGCCAAAATAAAAATTTTAAACTGGCCCAGATTTTACGGGTTGTTACACTATCTCATTCCAAATAATTTGAACGACGTTTAAAATTCAAGAATTGAAGACGGCGATTGAAGACCGGCGATCTTCACATCGAATGGACGACAACTGCTGATGCCCGTGATTGGAGTAGCTACCTTGAAGGGGCTACAGTGGTGGCCGTCCGGACGTAGTGTTGATTAGTACGGATTTGGCTTTCGCTCAGACCCAGAGCATAAGCTTATAAATGGAATGTGTGTCTGACATTGTACTCCTTTATATTGTATTTATTGATTTTCTGTCGGATGTATGAATGTTTGGTAGCGGAGAATTTATTCTCTTGCTCAACACCCTTTTCATATATTTTGGCAAAGGATTGGTAGTGTGATATGGAGTGACAATGTGGCATGCTAAGATGCATATGATCAAGGCTTTGTTGAAAAGCAGGCCTTGTGGGATGATCAAAGCATAGCCTGTTTAGGCATAGCTTTGTGTATAACGTGACTTCGCGAGCCTCACACACTGGCGGAGTCTAAAACGGGAGAAGGGAACGCAGGGAGAGCAACACGTTTCTTTCTAGCTAGAAGTGGTGTTTGGGCTTTAACACGGCCCAGTATTTTACTTATGTGGATGATGGAATGAGGCGCCTCGGATGATAGGTCCTATAGGACCGGGAAACGTGTGTTCAGGAATAACTAATTCGCAACTCGTATGGTGGATGGGCCCTGCAGGATCCAAGGGGTTAACTGTGGGGAATCCTGAGACATTATGTAACAACCTGGAAATGCGAGTCAGTTTAAAAATTTTATTTTGCCAATGTGTTTGACCAATTTTAGTTGATTTTAATCGACTGGAAAATGGCCATTTTTCCAACGGTCTCAGAATTCGACGAAATTAATTTTGTTAGGACCGTATCATCAATACGAAGCTAGAAAATATTTTTCTGCAATTTTTCGAGTTAGTATGTGACCCCCGTAAATTGAAATGCACGTTCAAATTCAATATATAGAGTTATATGTTGATTTTGACGAAAAATGATCGAAACGATCGAATCAGCTTATGATACACATCCCATTGTGTTCGGAATGGGGGTAATTAGCTAGGGACGACAGTCGTTGGGCCTCGTTTAGAGGTCGTATGAAAAAGTCAACATTTTGAAATTAAATAATTAAAAAATAAAATCCCCCTTTCTCTCCTTACATCACTCAGCCCCCCTCCCCCCCGTTAAAAATCAAAATCAAAAAGAAAAAAAAGAATAAAAAAGAAAGAAGAGCGGGCGACGGGAGGGAAACCGTCGCCGCCGCTTCCATCAAATTCTGAGACCGTTTGAAAAATGACCATTTTCCAGTCGATTAAAATCAACTGAAACTGGTCAAACGCGTTTTCCTTTGCCACACTCACATATTGATTCGAAAAATTATGAAATTTGAAATCTAGCAATAACTTTACATCACAGATCCAACAAAAGTGGTTTCGTCGAAATCCGAGGTCGTTTGCAAAATTCCCATTTTTAAGGGCCTGAATTTCATAGCGACTATTCAGAAATTTCAACTGGACATATCTTTTGATTCCCGCTATGAAATTTTGATTTTTCGGATTCGTTGGAAAGATATTCACAATTAGATTCCATTATTTTTGGTTTCCCTAAAATCCGGTTTATTTTGAATCATGCACATCCATTTGAAGTTTGAAATCGAATTATCGAACTACCGCGCCATTTTCAATTCCTTTTTATAATTTAAAATAAATATTTATATTCTAACGTCGATTCAAACGAATATATACGTTCGAATTATATTCAAAATAAATTTCTCGTCGTTATTATTTAAAATAATCTATTTTAAATATTCAAAATTCGCTAAAATTGCCAAAATAAAAATTTTAAACTGGCCCAGATTTTACGGGTTGTTACACTATCTCATTCCAAATAATTTGAACGACGTTTAAAATTCAAGAGTTGAAGACGGCGATTGAAGACCGACGATCTTCACATCGAATGGACGACAACTGTTGATGCCCGTGATTGGAGTAGCTACCTTGAAGGGGCTACAGTGGTGGCCGTCCGGACGTAGTGTTGATTAGTACGGATTTGGCTTTCGCTCAGACCCAGAGCATAAGCTTATAAATGGAATGTGTGTCTTACATTGTACTCCTTTATATTGTATTTATTGATTTTCTGTCGGATGTATGAATGTTTGGTAGCGGAGAATTTATTCTCTTGCTCAACACCCTTTCATATATTTCGGCAAAGGATTGGTAGTGTGATATGGAGTGACGATGTGGCATGCTAAGATGCATATGATCAAGGCTTTGTTGAAAAGCAGGCCTTGTGGGATGATCAAAGCATAGCCTGTTTAGGCATAGCTTTGTGTATAACGTGACTTCGCGAGCCTTACACACTGGCGGAGTCTAAAACGGGAGAAGGGAACGCAGGGAGAGCAACACGTTTCTTTCTAGCTAGAAGTGGTGTTTGGGATTTAACACGGCCCAGTATTTTACTTATGTGGATGATGGAATGAGGCGCCTCAGATGATAGGTCCTATAGGACCGGGAAACGTGTGTTCAGGAATAACTAATTCGCAACTCGTATGGTGGATGGGCCCTGCAGGATCCAAGGGGTTAACTGCGGGGAATCCTGAGACATTATGTAACAACCTGGAAATGCGAGCCAGTTTAAAATTTTTATTTTGCCAATTTTAGCGAATTTTGAATAATTAAAATGAATTATTTTAAATATATCGACGAGAAATTTATTTTGAATAGAATTCGAACGTATATATTTATATACGTCGTCGTTAGAATATAAATATTTTATTTTAATTATAAAAGGAATTGAAAATGGCGTGGTAGTTCGATAATTCGATTTCAAATTTCAATTGAATGTACCGGGTGCAAAACAAACTGGATTTTAGTGAAACCAAAAATATTAGGATCTATTTGGTGATATCTTTCCAACGAATCTGAAAAATCGAAATTTCATGGCGGGAATCAAAAGATATGTCCAGTTGAAAATTCTGAATAGTCGCTATGGAATTCAGGCCCTTAAAAATGGAAATTTTGCAAACGACCTCGGATTTCGATGAAACCACTTTTGTTGGGTCCGTGATGTCAAATTATTGCTAGGTTTCAAATTTCATAATTTTTCGAATCAATATGTGAGCGTGGCAAAGGAAAACGCGTTTGACCAGTTTTAGTTGATTTTAATCGAGTGGAAAATGGCCATTTTTCCAACGGTCTCAGAATTCGATGAAATTAGTTTTGTTAGGACCGTATCATCAATACGAAGCTAGAAAATATTTTTCTGCAATTTTTCGATTAGTATGTGACCCCCGTAAATTGAAATGCACGTTCAAATTCAATATATAGAGTTATATGTTGATTTTGACGAAAACTGATCGAAACGATCGAATCAGCTTATGATACATTTCCCATTGTGTTCGGAATGTGGGTAATTAGCTAGGGACGACAGTCGTTGGGCCTCGTTTAGAGGTCGTATGAAAAAGTCAACATTTTGAAATTAAATAATTAAAAAATAAAATCCCCCTTTCTCTCCTTACATCACTCAGCCCCCCCCCCCCCGGTTAAAAATCAAAATCAAAAAGAATAAAAAGAATAAAAAAGAAAGAAGAGCGGGCGACGGGAGGGAAACCGCCGCTTCCATCGCCCCCCCCCCCCCCGATTGTCGCCGTCGCCAGGAGGCGCAGCGCCCCCTCCTTCCTCCACTTCATCTCCACCCTCCCTCCTCCATCCCGAGCCCACCTCGCGCTCCCCCCTAAACCCACCGCAACCCCCCCGTCAGACACAACCACCATCCCCCCCCCCATGAAGCCGATGCTCCCCCTCCGCCGCCTGCCAGAGGGCCCACCACTACCGCCGAGCTCTGAAACCCTCCCCACCTCAAAGATAAGGTAAATTTATTTAATTAAATCGGTTTTTAATTTAATTTCAGTTTTATTTTATAGTGTAGAAAGATAAAAATATAATCTTTTATATTGTAGAAGGTTAAAAATATAATTTTTACATTATAGAAGTGTTAAAAATTTGATCTTTATATATGTAGTGAATCAAAAATATGATTTTTACTTGTGTAGAGTATTAAAAATATGACCTTTATATAGTAGAAGATATAAAAATACTATTTTTTATATAAGTAATGTATTGAAAATAAGATTTCTATATAATAGAGAATATAAAAATATAATCTTTATATTTGAAAAGGCGAAATCTTTATATAGAGAATAACGATGTAAAAATAGAATTTTTATCTATATAGTAGCGATGTAAAAATAGATTTTTTATCTATATAGTAGCGATGTAAAAATAGAATTTTTATCTATATAGTAGCGGTGTAAAAATAGAAATTTTACCTATATAGTAGCAGTGTAAAAATAGAATTTTTATCTATATAGCATCAATGTAAAAATAGAATTTTTATCTATATAGCATCAATGTAAAAATAGAATTTTTATCTATATAGTAGCGATGTAAAAATATAATTTTTATCTATATAGTAGCGATGTAAAAATAGAATTTTTATCTATATAGTAGCGATGTAAAAATTGAATTTTTATCTATATAGTAGCGGTGTAAAAATAGAATTATCTATATAGCATCAATGTAAAAATAGAATTTTTATCTATATAGTAGCGGTGTAAAAATAGAATTTTTATCTATATAGCATCAATGTAAAAATAGAATTTTTATCTATATAGTAGCGGTGTAAAAATAGAATTTTTATCTATATAGCATCAATGTAAAAATAGAATTTTTATCTATATAGTAGCGATGTAAAAATAGAATTTTTATCTTTATAGTAGCGATGTAAAAATATAATTTTTATCCATATGGAGTAATTATAAAAATATGATTTTTATATACATAGCAACAATATAAAAATGTGATTTTTATATATGTAGTGGCTACGGGCAACGAAAGTGACAAAAAGCGAGAACGACAAGATTTTCTACATATGAAGAGTCGTGGTATTGGACTAGCTATCGGTGAGAACTTTTCACTCTAAATTTCTTTTTCCAGTTATATATATATATATATATATATATATATATATATATATATATATACTAGGATGCAGACGGTGCTTAGCAGCACCCGACACCCGTCATCCACAGACCATGGATGGCTTGTTTGTTTGCTTGATGTGTTGTGAAAATTGATTGTGTTGTGGAATGATTGAATAATAAAATATTCTTGTGTTGAAAGGAAATAAAATATTTATATAGTTAAAAATATTTTATCGTTAAAAATATAATTTTTAACGTGAAAGTGAATAAATGAATATTTATAAACAAATCGGCCGATTTGTTTATATACACTGATTTGACTGATATTGATTGGGATGATAAATTTTACACATCGCCCAACTGCACAAATAAAAATCTGTGTTTGTTGATTTGAAACCCCACATGGGTGTTGGGATGATATTTGAGTACACTAATCCCAATTATTTAATTGTATGTCGATCGATCGGTCGACAGGCTGTGTAAGCGTTAATTATTTATATTTGATGCTTATGTAGTTGTGTGGTGCACTTTAGATGATGGTTGATTGGTTATCGTTGCTATTATATACATGTGTTGTATGGAATCCATATAATTAACGTTATATGGTAATTGATTGGGCCTCAGTCCAATCGGGAAAATAATGAATATTATAAAAGAAAATTCATGTGTTGAATATAAAAATAGTCATGTGTTGACGATGTTCATGTGTTGAAACTATTCATGTGTTGAGTAAAATATTTTAACAATAAAATTTACATCTTTATCATATTTAAAATTAGAACTACTTTACGGTAGGAGTCTAATTGAAAATCAAACGATAGATACCATAATTTTATAAAATATTTTACATAACAAAAATAGTTGTGTGTTGATAGTCATCATGTGTTGAGATTGGTCGTGTGTTGAAAGAAATATAGATTCATGTGTTGAATGGGATAAATATTCATTTGTTGAATAGGATAACGAATTTATTGAAATATATAAAGCCGTGTTGTTTAGAGTTGCGCTATTTTGACGTGAACGATATTTATATCGATTATATTCGTTTTTATAATGAATATAGAAAAGGTAGTGGTTTCGAAATATAACATTTTGAAAATATTATCATTTATATAGTAATGATACGAAATATTCAATTTTGATTTGAAATAGAATATAGAGTTGAAATGGTTTTGAAAACGAATTTAAAACGATTTATAAAATACGTTTTAAAAAGGAAATCGATGAAATATATATATAATATATATATATTATATATATAATGGCCTGAATAGAAAGCGCCGCGCCGCGACAGTTCGTGAATTTCGACCATTGACTTCGAATTGACGTTGCGGGAGATCCGACCGTCGGATTCTCCTAAAACCGGAACCGTTGGTTTCGTATCGAAAAGATCTTTCCAATTAATATTAGAAATTTGAAACCTAATGGTTGGATTTGGAATTATGTCGAAATCAATTTCAGAAAAGGTCGCTGTAAGTGCAGTTCGATGGCCGTTGTTGGAAATCGACTGTACGGGCCTTGATAAAATCATTAAAAATATTAATAATTTGTGTAAAATCATAATATGTGAATTGGAAAGAACTGGGATGAAAAATTCCACATTTGAAAGGATAAAAATATATTTTTGTCGAAACGAACTAGTTTTGAACTAGAATTAAAATCAATTTATTTTTAAAATAAATAAATTGAATTTGAAAGTGATTTTAAAAATAATCAATATTCCCAATATGTGAATTGGACTGGAGTTGAATCGAAATTATCTTCGGAATATTTCGATGTTGGATTTCGTGACTATACAGATATTGTTATGGGAATTTGAAAGATATATTTTATATCGTTATTTCCAATACGATATTTGTTGGTTTCAGGATTTGATATTGAATATAAGCCGGTATATTTTCTATTCAGAGCCTTGTATTTAATATCAAATGTGATTTGGGTTTGTCGTGAATGGTGTCTTCATTAACACTGTTCTTAAGCCCAATAGAGGAAAAGATTAAATCTTACTATTTAGATTTAATAAGGTGTACCAATTAAACAATATTAATTGGAATTGAATTTGAATTGGTTTTTGGGTTTATCGCGAGCAGGGTTTTGAACAACACCTGTTCTTTAACCCGATTAACAATAGAGTGTGATTTTGGGTTTATCGTGAATCGTGTTTTAAATGACATTGGTTCTTTAACCCAATTAAAGACAGGATATTGATTTTTGAAACGATTAAAACTAAGTAGAGTTTTAATGAATCTTTAATTAGATTGAAATGTGAATTGATAATTTAAATTATCAAATCTGAAAGGTGATCGAGAATGGAATACCACCAGTTTTTCTCCAAAGCGATAGTTAAATCTTTAATTAGATTTGAACATGAAATGGTAATTAATTTTACCGATAACACCTTAGTGTTAGATATGGAGTATTACCAGTTTTGCTCCATGGGATGAATAGGTTGGGATTGGGAAATAAAATAAATAATTACTTCGGTGTGGTTCGCTAATCCCGATTAGTTTGAAATGATATCCAAAGGAAGATTAAAGAATAAATTTAGAGGAATTTATCTTGGATAAAATTAATGGGAACCTTTCCCTAAGAATGTGATTTTGTGAATAAAGGAATATTCTGAATTGGAATGAGGCGTTCGTTGTGTTTGGATAACATTTGTTTATCATATACGTGGGTTATTCAGAAAGGCCGGGTTTATACCCATTCTGAATAACCGATTCGACGAGATGTCGAAGATGAAGACGGTGGTTGAAGACTGGAAGTCTTCACATCGTTTGGGTGATTACTGATGATCTCGATTGGGCTGTACACCCAAGATGAGGGAAACAGTTGGTGATCGTCCAGACGTACCTAGAGATCGATGGATATGCGAGGAAAGTGGCTCCGGTTTCGTTCAGACCCAGAGCGAACTTGTAAATGGATTGTATGTCTGACATTGGATTTTATTCTATGTTGATTGATCTCTATTAAATATACATCTGTTTGGCGGTGGAGAATTTATTCTCTTGCTTAACGCCCTTCTCTGAGACGTACGAGCTCAGAGGTTGTATATCGATGGACATCAGTCGCATGGAGTGAATTGCCAGTGTGGCACGCGTAAGTGGCAATTGATCAAGGCTTCTGTTGAAAAGCAAAGTATTGTGGTTGATGATCAAAGCATGGTCTGTGTGACGTAGCTTTGTGTATAGCGTGAATTCGCGAGCCTCACACCTCGGTATGAGTCAAAATCGGGATAGTGACTGCAGGGAGAGCACGACGTTTCTTTCTAGCTAGGGTGGTGTCAGTGACCTACCAGCCCTGACATTTATATACTTTTCATCTGTGTGGTTGTTGGAATGCGAGGCGCCTCGGATATAGGTCTGTAAGGACCGGGAAACGTGTGTTCAGGAATAACTAATCCTCAAAAGTAAGAGAGGACCGGCTCTGAAGATCCAAGGATCATAGTGGGGTCCTGGGACATTTGCTAGAGTGTCTCGAATCGGAGAGAAGTTTGCCCTTTGCCTCGACTCATGACGGAAATCCAATTTCCAATACGTGGTATTGCGGTTTTAATTGTATAACTAGTATGGTGACATGATAGATGGTACCCATGCCACCTATGATTGATATTTATGATTTGAATTGTTTTGACACTATGCACTTATAATAGTATCAAATGATTTGTTTTAAACGTACCAAGCATGTTTGGCTATTATAAGGGAAAACCCTATCCTCCGGCTTGCGTTGCATTGTGTGATGGGACCTATGTCTTATAATAGCTTCATTTTTCCAAAGAGCATTGCGCTGTTTTTGTTATATGCACTAGTATTCTTGGGAGGAAACCCATTCCGTTTTATACGACGTGGTCCCTTGAATTACTATCTTTTAAAGTAAAGTTTTAAATAACTGTTTTAGTCTCACACCAGTCATATGACTGACCTGGAGTTTACTGTTTTAACCTAAACTCTGGGTGCCCCCATTTTCCACACGGGCAGCTAGTAGTTTTGGTTTTGCAGATTTATATTCACAGGATCCTGATTTACAGCTGGAACGATGCTCGGAAAGCTCTGTATCCGTGCATTACTTCTAGTTGTGCTTTTGTATTATTTTCCGCTGCGATGTATTTAAATGTAATTTAAATCTCTGATATTTATCGAATGTAATTTATTCATTTATACTCTGTATATTCTTGTATTCTGATGGAATTGTTGTAATGACAATGAAATGTTCTTCCGTCTGAGTTCTATTTTGTCTTGTCCTCAATTCTATCCGTGCTTTTCCTTACGGGGAAGTTCGGGTCGTCTCAGTTTGGTATCAGAGCTTTGGTTTACAGAGCTGGAGAACAAGACACATTAGAACCAAACGAAAGAATTCATCAGATATTGGATTAGTAATATCCAATTAGAATGACTCGTTAGAGATAGGATCAGTAGTATCCTAGAACGAGTGTGAAGAGTATATTTTTTAAATGAAAACAATTTTTTTTTGAAAATTTAAATCGCTTTATACGTATTTAAATATTTATTTGTTTTGAATATGGACAATCGGGTATATAAAGATTTCGCGTATACGCGTCATGAACGTATATTCAAAGTTTTAATATACTAGATAGATATAGGATCACACTCTAGTTGCCCGGGGATGGTTCTGATAATGCTGCAGCGTTACTAGTATTTATTTTCGAGTGACGAAGGTGTGATTTCTATATATTTCCATTAGACTGGTGTGAGAACCAAAATATAGCTAGAATACATTGTTGTGAATTGGCATCAAAAACATGATTTTCTTTATATGTATCAAAATTATGAATTTGAAACGTTAATTCACTACTTGATTGATGGTTGTGTTGTTTGTTTGTTTGTTTGATAATTTTGAACCATTTAGCCTAATTGAATCACATACTGAATTGTATTAAAAATTGGTCGCATTTGCTTGCATATACATGTACTTACATTGAACAGGTCATAGCAAGGAGGCTAGAGCAGAGAATAAAATTTGTTTGCCCGACAAATAGGTACATGTTTACCATAATTTACTGTTTTGTTTGGGTGATGATGATTTTATGAGCCGCTTGGCTTTTTCTTTTTCTTTTTGAGATCAGAGGTCCTGTATGGCAATTTCGGGATTTTCCCGTGCTCCCGGTGCAGGGGAGGTTATGGCGAAATTTTTCGAAAATTTAGGGTGTTAGCCAAATTTTTGAAAAATTTGAAAAGTTCTTAGAAACTGAAAAGTTGAAGAACTTAAGCCGTAGTCAAAATAATGGAAGTTGAGTTGATTTGTTAAACAACTTTCGGCTTCGTTCCTTTTCGGCTTCCATTGTTATGTTCCTTTTCGGTCTTTGATTTAGAGAAGAGTAGAATATCATCAATAAAAACCAGAACAAATTTATTCAATTAAATCACACATTGAACTAATTAGAAAATAGTTAGAAATATATACTTGTGCCTTATATATGTTTGAACAGGAAATTGGATAGCTGTTGAGTAAAGATTTTATTTGCGTGCCCGACAAATAGGTAAACCTTAATGAGTTGGATGCGAAATATTATTATATCAACTCCTGTGAATGCCATTGGATGCGGAGTGCTGGTTATTCTGTGTGAAATAATAAACATCGCCATAGGATAGCAACAATTAATTTTGAACTACATTACATGGCATACTTCTGGAAGATAGGCATACTTCATCATATACCACATAAGCATTTGGAGCTTGTGTGACAAGGTGGAAGATTTACCATACGAGCGAGAGGCTTGTATGGCGATGACTATATTTTACAGGTTGAACTGATAACTGATATGGACTATTTAAATTATAACGATAAAATTGCCAGATTAATAAAAACCCCACACGGGTCTAGAGTTGACAATAATCACGTCTCTCTAGTTATTAGATATGGCACATGGACTATTTATTTCCCACACGGGACGAGGTGACGAGGATTTATCCTCTGGAGCATTTAAAATACACACTCCCTCAGTCTTTGACAGGGTGACGAGAATTTATTCTCTGGAGTTATTATCAATACACGCTCCCCTGTAAACACCAGAATATATCACTATAAATATGTGTATGCTTATTAGGATTTATTAGGTACCTAATAACAACCCGGAAATGCGAACCAGTTTAAATTTTTTATTTTGCCAATTTTAGCGAATTTTGAATATTTAAAATGAATTATTTTAAATAATATCGACGAGAAATTTATTTTGAATAGAATTCGAACGTATATATTTATATACGTCGTCGTTAGAATATAAATATTTTATTTTAATTATAAAAGGAATTGAAAATGGCGCGGTAGTTCGATAATTCATTTCAAATTTCAATTGAATGTACCGGGTGCAAAACAAACTGGGTTTTAGTGAAACCAAAAATATTAGGATCTATTTGGTGATATCTTTCCAACGAATCTGAAAAATCGAAATTTCATAGCGGGAATCAAAAGATATGTCCAGTTGAAAATTCTGAATAGTCGCTATGGAATTCAGGCCCTTAAAAATGGAAATTTTGCAAACGACCTCGGATTTCAACAAAACCACTTTTGTTGGGTCCGTGATGTCAAATTATTGCTAGTTTTCAAATTTCATAATTTTTCGAATCAATATGTGAGCGTGGCAAAGGAAAACGCGTTTGACCAGTTTTAGTTGATTTTAATCGACTGGAAAATGGCCATTTTTCCAACGGTCTCAGAATTCGACGAAATTAGTTTTGTTAGGACCGTATCGTCAATACGAAGCTAGAAAATATTTTTCTGCAATTTTTCGAGTTAGTATGTGACCCCAGTAAATTGAAATGCACGTTCAAATTCAATATATAAAGTTATATGTTGATTTTGACGTAAACTGATCGAAACGATCGAATCAGCTTACGATACATATCCCATTGTGTTCGGGATGGGGGTAATTAGCTAGGGACCACAGTCGTTGGGCCTCGTTTAGAGGTCGTATGAAAAAGTCAACTTTTTGAAATTAAATAATTAAAAAATAAAATCCCCCTTTCTCTCCTTACATCACTCAGCCCCCCCCCCCCCCGGTTAAAAATCAAAAAAAAAAAAAAAAAAAGAAAACGAGGAGCGGGCGACGGGGGGGAAACCGCCGCCGCCGCTTCCATCGCCCCCCTCCCCCGATTGTCGCCGCCGCCAGGAGGCGCAGCGCCCCCTCCTTCCTCCACTTCATCTCCACCCTCCCTCCTCCATCCCGAGCCCACCTCGCGCCCCCCCTAAACCCACCGCAACCCCCCCTGTCAGACGTAGCCACCATCCGCCCCCCTGAAACCGATGCTCCCCCTCCGCCGCCTGCCAGAGGGCCCACCACCACCGCCGAGCTCTGAAACCCTCCCCACCTCAAAGATAAGGTAAATTTATTAAATTAAATCAGTTTTTAATTTAATTTCAGTTTTATTTTATATTGTATAAGGATAAAAATATAATCTTTTATATTGTAGAAGGTTAAAAATATAATTTTTACATTATAGAAGTGTTAAAAATTTGATCTTTATATATGTAGTGAATCAAAAATATGATTTTTACTTGTGTAGAGTATTAAAAATATGACCTTTATATAGTAGAAGATATAAAAATACTATTTTTATATAAGTAGTGTATTGAAAATAAGATTTCTATATAATAGAGAATATAAAAATATAATCTTTATATTTGAAAAGGCGAAATCTTTATATAGAGAATAACGATGTAAAAATAGAATTTTTATCTATATAGTAGCGATGTAAAAATAGAATTTTTATCTATATAGTAGCGATGTAAAAATAGAATTTTTATCTATATAGTAGCGATGTAAAAATAGAATTTTTTTCTATATAGTAGCGGTGTAAAAATAGAATTTTTATCTATATAGTAGCGGTGTAAAAATAGTATTTTTATCTATATAGTAGCGATATAAAAATAGAATTTTTATCTATATAGTAGCGGTGTAAAAATAGAATTTTTATCTATATAGCATCAATGTAAAAATAGAATTTTTATCTATATAGCAGCGATGTAAAAATAGAATTTTTATCTATATAGTAGCGATGTAAAAATAGAATTTTTATCTATATAGTAGCGATGTAAGAATAGAATTTTTATCTATATAGTAGCGGTGTAAAAATAGAATTTTTATCTATATAGTAGCGGTGTAAAAATAGAATTTTTATCTATATAGCATCAATGTAAAAATATAATTTTTATCTATATAGTAGCGGTGTAAAAATAGAATTTTTATCTATATAGCATCAATGTAAAAATAGAATTTTTATCTATATAGTAGCAGTGTAAAAATAGAATTTTTATCTATATAGCATCAATGTAAAAATAGAATTTTTATCTATATAGTAGCGATGTAAAAATAGAATTTTTATCCATATGGAGTAATTATAAAAATATGATTTTTATATACATAGCAACAATATAAAAATGTGATTTTTATATATGTAGTGGCTACGGGCAACGAAAGTGACAAAAGGCGAGAACGACAAGATTTTCTACATATGAAGAGTCATGGTATTGGATTAGCTATCGGTGAGAACTTCTCACTCTAAATTTCTTTTTCCAGTTATATATATATATACTAGGATGCAGACGGTGCTTAGCAGCACCCGACACCCGTCATCCACAGACCATGGATGGCTTGTTTGTTTGCTTTATGTGTTGTGAAAATTGATTGTGTTGTGGAATGATTGAATAATAAAATATTCTTGTGTTGAAAGGAAATAAAATATTTATATAGTTAAAAATATTTTATCGTTAAAAATATAATTTTTAACGTGAAAGTGAATAAATGAATATTTATAAACAAATCGGCCGATTTGTTTATATACACTGATTTGACTGATATTGATTGGGATGATAAATTTTACACATCGCCCAACTGCACAAATAAAAATCTGTGTTTGTTGATTTGAAACCCCACACGGGTGTTGGGATGATATTTGAGTACACTAATCCCAATTATTTAATGGTATGTCGATCGATTGGTCGACAGGCTGTGTAAGCGTTAATTATTTATATTTGATGCTTATGCAGTTGTGTGGTGCACTTTGGATGATGGTTGATTGGTTATCGTTGCTATTATATACATGTGTTGTATGGAATCCATATAATTAACGTTATATGGTAATTGATTTGGCCTCATTCTGTAACACCCCGCCTCCGCCAGGGTGACTCTTGCAAGCACTCTGACTTTGGAGGGGCGTTTGAATCAGGTAAACATGCATAATGATATATCAAGGCAGAACAAGAACATATGTATATATGTAAACAGAGTAAATAACATGGATAAAACAGCGGAAGATTTCAAACCATTTCAAAACAAGTCTGGTACAACATAATCATAATGTCAACTTTCCAAATAAACAAGTCTAGATAAAACAACATCAACTGCAAAACTGAAATACATAAGTACTAATCCCCAAAAGAAGTGATAGCCATAGCTAGCTTCATGTCAAACCATACATGAGCTAAATCCCTCAAGCAAGCGATCAGAAATCCAAGCTAAGCTCCAATATTCCCTCCCTGAGAACCTGGGGGGGGGGGGGAACGGAAGAAAAGAGGCGAAAGAAAACAGGTCAGTCAAAAAGACTGAGTAAGCCCTACTACAATCAATGTAAACTGATAAAGTTAACTGTCATGAGCAGCAGGTATGATCATAAGGATACTAGCATGATGATTAACTAATAAGGTAGATAAAGGTGTCATCGCATAATCAGGATTAAGGTTTTGCACCACAGGTGTACTAGCAAACTAACATGACTTGAATATACAAGTATTGATCCCTTGGCCCAAGCTTTGGCCCAATAACATGAAATGACCCGAATGCAAGGTCCAACCAAACGGTCTAGTCGATCGGCTCCCTAAGCCTAACTCGTCATGTGTTGGTGTCAATACGGCCCAAACATAATTGTAGTCGAACTGTGCCGGGTCCACCTTTCGGGTGTATCAAGCCCTTAGGGTGCCAACCCCTGGACACCATAAACATGAGTGCACAGTCTCGATCTATTGGTACCCATGGGTGACTTCTCCAAACACGGACTACGTGCACGACCATAGTCCGTCCGGAACTACATCGGCGTACCACACGGCCGTCGTTTATTTGGTCGCTTACCTCCAGCCCAGTAATCGTGCCCCCTCCCTAGCCTAGCCCCTAGGGCCTTAATGATACGATTTTGGGGTTACTGCGGAGTGGGCCCCCATTGCTAGTATTTTCTAGTGGGTTAAGTACGGTTTAACCCTCTTGATAATCATGGATTAACTTGGTTAAGTGTAACGATGAGTTCACGACTTAACCCCGATTAATCTACCAAGCCCAAGTTGGTTAAGTATTAAGTGGACCATGACTTAACCCTAATCACGAGGCATTAATTAACTTAATGCGCCTTAACCTCTCACATTAGACCTTGTTGTGGTTACTAGTTAAGCCGGGCGGGTCCGAGTAGCTTTACACCACAACTTGGTCTAACCTCGGGTTCAAGGTACAACATGGCCAACTTCTCACATTGGGTCCTATTGTTTGTAGCAACTAGTTACGCCGGTCGGTTCCGGGTAGGTTTACGCTACAAACTCAACCCAACCTCGAGTTGGCCACACTAATCTTTTCTAAGTGTCATGTCCATCATGTTTCCAAAACATGTTACAAGTTTTCAAGCAATTGGGTAGACCTAACTTAATAGGTAAATTCCCAATGGGTAGACCTAACTTAATAGGTAAATTCCCAAGCTTATGTTTAACGCAATCCCATCGCTTACATATCGCAATAGCGCATAAAGGATAGAAAGAGGGAACTTGGCATAATCATGACATAAAAGGTGTTGGAGCCACAAGTTCAACATGGTGGCATATGAAATGTACATATGTTCATATACTTGCATATTACATTTTTAGGCCCCAAAAACATGCATAAAACCAAACTTGGCATATTGGAGATACATGGTGCTAAATGACATGTAGTCATGGCCATAATTCGCATTTAGCCTCACATGCAAGTTATCATAAGAGATATGATAACTTACATGTTGCCAAAATGCAACCTTTGGCATAAAGCTTGAAGCTTTATGTTCATAAACCCAAGATAAGCTTGCATAACATGATAGTATGAACAAAGTGTTCAACCCAAACTTGCATATCACAACATGATAAACTTGCATATAAACTTGCATATCACAACATGATAAACTTGCATAAAAACTTGCATATCACAACATGATAAACTTGCATATCACAACATGATAAACTTGCATATCACAACATGATAAACTTGCATAAAAACAACATGATAAACTTGCATAAAAACTTGCATATCATGCATTTAACTTTAGAGTTTAAGTATGAAAGTAGAATAGGGCTTACAATGCTTATGAACACACACAAAACTATGACAAAGCCCTTATGCAACTAATTAGACCCAAAATGCAAGCTCTAACATAAAAACCCTTGAGCCAAAATGATCAAAACCCCTTCTTTATGATGCAAATATTGAAACTTGACTTGAATGCAAGCTAATGACACTCATACAAGCTTGAAAACACTTGTATGCATGGAAAATCTCTTATAGAAACAATTTAGAAATTTGATGAAGAGAGTGGAGGCCATGAGAGGTAAAATTTGCCATAGTTTAGTTACTAGGATGAATAATGATGATTTAGGGTTAGGTTAGGGCCTTATTTATAGAGATTCGGACTAGTTCTAGCCTTAGGATTAAACCCTAGTTCCAATCTCAGCCCTCAAAACCGAATCTGGCCCTCAAGCTCAACACAATCTCAAATTGGTGCACCAGGCTAAACAGCCCGGCTGGACCAAGTCGACAGCCAAGTCGACAGGGCTGTCGACTTAGGTCCAACCAAGTCGACTCCCAAGTCGACAGGGCTGTCGACTTGGGTGTTCTGGCGGGAATTCTCCCGCCTGGCCCAACTGGCCCAAAATTTCAAATTCAAACTTGAATTTGAAATCTGTTTTTACTTAGGAATTTTCTGAAAACTTCGTTGGGCCTTAATCGGGTCATACGGACTCCGATTTTCGAAAACTCGAACTCTATTTCGCGTATTTTTCTGAGACGAACGCAATGGCATAACCCGTTTCCCTTGATTCAGATTTTAGAATTAAATTCTGCATCGATTTACGTTATAATAGGTTATTGAAAATACGGGTTGTTACATTCTCCCCTCCTTAAAGGATTTCGTCCCCGAAATCTTCAAGTTAGGAAGAACGTATCCTACCATCCAACATCCATCTACTCAAAACATCATCCACGAGCAATCATTGTCCTTACAAGATTCTAAATGTTGTATGAACATATGCAAAGGTGTGTGTATATGTACTTATCTAATGCAAATATCATCAATGCAAATTATGTTAGTGAAATGAATCCATATGTATGCAATTCCTAACATAATGTATAACATCTATATGTGTGCACATAACATACATCCATATGCAACATCCATGTGATAACACAAAAATTTTCATCCATGAATAAGCATAAACACTCATGCATATGCAATATGAGGAGTGTGTGAGCCGATCTAGTGCCTAACGTGTATAATGCATCCACGAGTAACCACTTGCAAACACTTGCAACCACTTGCAACCATCAAGCATAACATGTTTCAAACACATGTTTCATCCAAAGGGTTTCTACCTAAGGTTCTCATGACAAGATTAACACGATATACTAGATAATCCAGACGAACATGGATAGCAAAAGATATGCTACAAAGAGATCGGGAAGATAAGAAAGATATACTCCTTTTTGGATTACAAGAAATCCCTTCCTAACCCAATCCATATCCTATAAAAGCCCAAAATGTTTAATCAACCTAACGGACCCCCTTCAAACCCTGACGTGTATTACTAGCCAATAAGTCATACCTCCCGATAGAAATAGGACCGAAAATGGGACCGAGAGGATATACATAAAAAGATAATATGCGAGCAAGTTCCACAGGAAAACAAGGATCAAGGATATCCTCTTAGAAAGAGATATGATGCGCGTATCTAGCCTTCAGTCTTCTAAGTCACATTTCCTTGAGCTTAACTCCACTGTGCTTTGACCGTCTTTTACCTCATGACTTCTTAGCTTCCTAACTCTTATTTCCAAACATGAGTTGGAACCCATTTCATTGTCGCCTCTCGTCTTCCCTTTTCACTTACTCTTCTATCATTCTTGGCTTAAACATAACTATGACCTCATGGTTTCATGCAAGCTCTCCAAAATTCACTAGTGAATCCTGGATCTCGTTTACTTACCATAAAGTGTTCCATGCAGCAGAACTTTTCTCGAAAATACCAATCCATGTTGCCAATGAACCATCCGCCTGCGAATGATAGGCCATGCTTAGATTCAGTCGCTTGCCCATGACTTTCCGTAGACTATCCCAAAACTGGCTAGTGAAGATTGAGTCATGGTTACTAACTATACTTTAGGGAACCTTGTGCAACCGCTTTATTTCTTGAAAGTATTCCGTTGCTAGCCATGATGCCATCCTTTCGTTCTTCACCGGAGTGAAATGAGCACCCTTCGTGAGTCTACCTATTATGACCCACATGCTCGTATTCTCTTTCCTTGACCTAGGCAGTCCATCCACGAAATCCTTCGTGATGTTTTTCCCTCTTCCATTGCGGGGACCTCCAATGGATGTAATAGCCCACCGGGCTTCTATGACTCGGCCTTTAACCTGTTGGCACAACATGCACCTTGGGACAAACTCGACCACCTCCTCGGGTGATGTGCATCTTCAAGAACCTTCTTTCTCTCATCGCGTCTTAGCCATCCCTTGTCATCTATAGCGAGGTGTCTCAACATCTCGCCTCATCTTGTCCATGATCTCGACTAACCGCGGGTCTTCTTTCTGTGAAGTCCCTACTTGATCCAGAAGGGTAGGTCTAAACTCAAGGGACGCTTACTAACTAACTAAACTGAGAGAACTTCCTACTTCGGTTGCATTCCTTGGAGTCTTCCAATCCTGAACTGCAACTACCCTAGCGGGATCCACCGCTAAGCCTTGCTTAGATACTATATGCCCAAGGAATCTAACTTCCCTTTTTCTCCAAAAGTGATACTTGGAGAACTTGGCCTTCAGCTGATGCGCTCTAAGCTTATCCATCACCTCCACGAGATGCCTTGCATGCTCTTCCTCATCCTTAGAGAAGATCAGAATATCATCTACGAAGACCACGACAAACTTGTTCAAGAACTCCCTGAACACCCTACTCATCAAGTCCACGAAGTAGGTGGGTGCATTAGTCAAACCGAATGGCATGACCAGCTATTCTAAGAATCCATCTGGAGTTCTGAACGCAGTTTCGCCTATACTATCTTCAGCTACTCTGAGCTGATGGAACAGATGTTCCTACAAGCTGATCAAACAAATCATCGATCCTTAGCAATGGTTGTCTATTCTCTTTAACTCACGATAATCGACACAAGGTCGAAGAGAACCATCTGCCTTTGTAGTAAATACTACAGGCGCTCCCCATTCAGATATACTTCATCTAATGAAGTTCTTCTCAAGCAACTCCTTGACTTGCTTTCTTAACTCTCATCTTGCGGGGCCACGTGCCTTACCGGCCACGAAACTTTCTTGGCATTATCAACCAGATAAATGCGGAAATCTAACTCTCGTTTAGGGGTAACCCCCTTCACTTCAACCAAGATATCAGGATATTCTCGGACCACCCTCACCGATTACAAATTATCGATAGACGAGTTGAGGGATTCAAGTTAACACAACATGACGGGACTCATAGGGTTACTAGAAATTTTTAGGGTATTACCGAGGCGAGTCGAGCCTCACAGCCCTATGCTCAAAAATCAAGGATGGCTCCACAACTGGACAACCCATCCATGCCCAAAATCAACCCATACCCCATGAAACCGAGAATATAAGCATCACACGAGAACTCTACACCAAGATAGATATTTTCAAATCCACGTAGATAATAGACAAATGGGCGGAACCCCCAATTGGATTTGAAACACACACGGGATCATTAACTAGACTAGTACTTAGGTGCAAACTTTCAACTAGATCAGATGAGATAAACTATGCGATGCACCACAATCAAACAAGGTACGAACTGAAAATCAGAAATGTAAACAAGACTTCCAACAGAAACACTACCTCGATCGGGAACTGGAGCGGCATTGAGAGCATGAACTTGCCCTCCCGAAGGTCCAGCACGCTGAGTCTGACCCTGGCTTTGCTCTTACTTCTTCGGGCAATCCCTAGTGAAGTGTCCCATTTCTCCACAGTTAAAGCAAGTGCCCTTCCTTTTTCTGCAATCCTTGTTTAGATGAGTCGAGCTTCCACAAGTAAAGCACCTCTTTTCCTTCTTATCTTTAGACTTCTCCTCCTTGTCACTCCTATTCTCTTCATTGAGTAGGGCCATATTCACCAAGCTCTCGAAAGTTGCCCCCAAGGGTATATGAGTCATGGCTAAACCATGTAATGGCTCGTTTAATCCTAGAGCAAAGGATAGGGCCTTCTTCGGAGCTGTGTTAACCAAGTCTAAACCGACCCGAGCCAGTTGATTAAACTTATCTATGTATTCCCTAATAGTCATGTCCCCTTGCTTCAGTGATAGAAACCTTAGTCCAAACTTTCCCCGAAAGTCATCCCAAGTCTCAATTGGCCTAGTAGCGGTGGTGACCACCCACCAACGTGCAGCTTCTTCCTTTAGCAACCACACTGCTAATAAAACCTTCCTACAGTCACCTATGTCAAAGATGGCGAAAAGATCTTCGGTTTCTTTCAACCAATTCCTGGCCTCTACGAAAGTCTCGGTTCCAATGAAATTCTTGCAACCCATCGCCCTAAAGTCTTTGCAAATCTCCGCGAAATCCTTTTGTGGATGCTGAGGGGGAGGAGGAAGAGGAACCTCAGCGACAGGAGGAGGAGGAACAATAACTACCGGAGGAGGAGGAGGAACATCTGAGGGGCCGACTTCGGTCACCCTAGCCTCCAAAAGTCTCCTGTACCAAACAGGTACGTGTACTCCCTCCGGAATAGCAAAGTTATTGGCCATACTGAAAACGAAGAAAAAGATAGATTCAGAATGGAGAAAAACGAAGGGATTTTGTTAATGGCTTTTTGGGGAATAGCCTTTAAAATAAACTAGACTTTTCTTTGGAAAATACTTTATACTTGGTTTTGAAAATAGTTTTCAAAAAGTTTTTGAAAACCTTTTTGTTCCTTCTCGTAAACCATATGCTCTGATACCAAATGTAACACCCCGCCTCCGCCAGGGTGACTCTTGCAAGCACTCTGACTTTGAAGGGGCGTTTGAATCAGGTAAACATGCATAATGATATATCAAGGCAGAACAAGAACATATGTATATATGTAAACAGAGTAAATAACATGGATAAAACAGCGGAAGATTTCAAACCATTTCAAAACAAGTCTGGTACAACATAATCATAATGTCAACTTTCCAAATAAACAAGTCTAGATAAAACAACATCAATTGAAAAACTGAAATACATAAGTACTAATCCCCAAAAGAAGTGATAGCCATAGCTAGCTTCATGTCAAACCATACATGAGCTAAATCCCTCAAGCAAGCGATCAGAAATCCAAGCTAAGCTCCAATATTCCCTCCCTGAGAACCTGGGGGGGGGGGGGGAACGGAAGAAAAGAGGCGAAAGAAAACAGGTCAGTCAAAAAGACTGAGTAAGCCCTACTACAATCAATGTAAACTGATAAAGTTAACTGTCATGAGCAGCAGGTATGATCATAAGGATACTAGCATGATGATTAACTAACAAGGTAGATAAAGGTGTCATCGCATAATCAGGATTAAGGTTTTGCACCACAGGTGTACTAGCAAACTAACATGACTTAAATATACAAGTATTGATCCCTTGGCCCAAGCTTTGGCCCAATAACATGAAATGACCCGAATGAAAGGTCCAACCAAACGGTCTAGTCGATCGGCTCCCTAAGCCTAACTCGTCATGTGTTGGTGTCAATACGGCCCATACATAATTGTAGTCGAACTGTGCCGGGTCCACCCTTCGGGTGTATCAAGCCCTTAGGGTGCCAACCCCTGGACACCATAAACATGAGTGCACAGTCTCGTTCTATTGGTACCCATGGGTGACTTCTCCAAACACGGACTACGTGCACGACCATAGTCCGTCCGGAACTACATCGGCGTACCACACGGCCGTCGTTTATTTGGTCGCTTACCTCCAGCCCAGTAATCGTGCCCCCTCCCTAGCCTAGCCCCTAGGGCCTTAATGATACGATTTTGGGGTTACTGCGGAGTGGGCCCCCATTGCTAGTATTTTCTAGTGGGTTAAGTACGGTTTAACCCTCTTGATAATCATGGATTAACTTGGTTAAGTGTAACGATGAGTTCGCGACTTAACCCCGATTAATCTACCAAGCCCAAGTTGGTTAAGTATTAAGTGGACCATGACTTAACCCTAATCACGAGGCATTAATTAACTTAATGCGCCTTAACCTCTCACATTAGACCTTGTTGTGGTTACTAGTTAAGCCGAGCGGGTCCGGGTAGCTTTACACCACAACTTGGTCTAACCTCGGGTTCAAGGTACAACATGGCCAACTTCTCACATTGGGTCCTATTGTTTGTAGCAACTAGTTACGCCGGTCGGTTCCGGGTAGGTTTACGCTACAAACTCAACCCAACCTCGAGTTGGACACACTAATCTTTTCTAAGTGTCATGTCCATCATGTTTCCAAAACATGTTACAAGTTTTCAAGCAATTGGGTAGACCTAACTTAATAGGTAAATTCCCAATGGGTAGACCTAACTTAATAGGTAAATTCCCAAGCTTATGTTTTTATGTCTTTTAAGTTTACCCAACCCCAAATGCAATCCCATCGCTTACATATCGCAATAGCGCATAAAGGATAGAAAGAGGGAACTTGGCATAATCATGACATAAAAGGTGTTGGAGCCACAAGTTCAACATGGTGGCATATGAAATGTACATATGTTCATATACTTGCATATTACATTTTTAGGCCCCAAAAACATGCATAAAACCAAACTTGGCATATTGGAGATACATGGTGCTAAATGACATGTAGTCATGGCCATAATTCGCATTTAGCCTCACATGCAAGTTATCATAAGAGATATGATAACTTACATGTTGCCAAAATGCAACCTTTGGCATAAAGCTTGAAGCTTTATGTTCATAAACCCAAGATAAGCTTGCATAACATGATAGTATGAACAAAGTGTTCAACCCAAACTTGCATATCACAACATGATAAACTTGCATATAAACTTGCATATCACAACATGATAAACTTGCATAAAAACTTGCATATCACAACATGATAAACTTGCATAAAAACTTGCATATCACAACATGATAAACTTGCATATCACAACATGATAAACTTGCATATCACAACATGATAAACTTGCATAAAAACAACATGATAAACTTGCATAAAAACTTGCATATCATGCATTTAACTTTAGAGTTTAAGTATGAAAGTAGAATAGGGCTTACAATGCTTATGAAGACACACAAAACTATGACAAAGCCCTTATGCAACCAATTAGACCCAAAATGCAAGCTCTAACATAAAAACCCTTGAGCCAAAATGATCAAAACCCCTTCTTTATGATGCAAATATTGAAACTTGACTTGAATGCAAGCTAATGACACTCATACAAGCTTGAAAACACTTGTATGCATGGAAAATCTCTTATAGAAACAATTTAGAAATTTGATGAAGAGAGTGGAGGCCATGAGAGGTAAAATTTTGCCATAGTTTAGTTACTAGGATGAATAATGATGATTTAGGGTTAGGTTAGGGCCTTATTTATAGAGATTAGGACTAGTTCTAGCCTTAGGATTAAACCCTAGTTCCAATCTCAGCCCTCAAAACCGAATCTGGCCCTCAAGCTCAACACAATCTCAAATTGGTGCACCAGGCTAAACAGCCCGGCTGGACCAAGTCGACAGGGCTGTCGACTTAGGTCCAACCAAGTCGACTCCCAAGTCGACAGGGCTGTCGACTTGGGTGTTCTGGCGGGAATTCTCCCGCCTAGCCCAACTGGCCCAAATTTTCAAATTCAAACTTGAATTTGAAATCTGTTTTTACTTAGGAATTTTCTGAAAACTTCGTTGGGCCTTAATCGGGTCATACGGACTCCGATTTTCGAAAACTCGGACTCTATTTCGCATATTTTTCCGAGACGAACGCAATGGCATAGCCTGTTTCCCTTGATTCAGATTTTAGAATTAAATTCTGCCTCGATTTACGTTATAACAGGTTATTGAAAATACGGGTTGTTACACATTCCAATCGGGAAAATAATGAATATTATAAAAGAAAATTCATGTGTTGAATATAAAAATAGTCATGTGTTAACGATGTTCATGTGTTGAAACTATTCATGTGTTGAGTAAAATATTTTAACAATAAAATTTACATCTTTATCATATTTAAAATTAGAACCACTTTACGGTAGGAGTCTAATTGAAAATCAAACGATAGATACCATAATTTTATAAAATATTTTACATAACAAAAATAGTTGTGTGTTGACAGTACTCATGTATTGAGATTGGTCGTGTGTTGAAAGAAATATAGATTCATGTGTTGAATGAGATAAATATTCATTTGTTGAATAGGATAACGAATTTATTGAAATATATAAAGCCGTGTTGATTAGAGTTGCGCTATTTTGACGTGAACGATATTTATATCGATTATATTCGTTTTTATAATGAATATAGAAAAGGTAGTGATTTTGAAATATAACGTTTTGAAAATGTTATCATTTATATAGTAATGATACGAAATATTCAATTTTGATTTGAAATTGAATATAGAGTTGAAATGGTTTTGAAAACGAATTTAAAACGATTCATAAAATACGTTTTAAAAAGGAAATCGATGAAATATATATATAATATATATATATATATATATATATATTATATATAATGGCCTGAATAGAACGCGCCGCGCCACGGCTGTTCGTGAATTTCGACCATTGACTTCGAATTGACGTTGCGGGAGATCCGACCGTCGGATTCTCCTAAAACCGGAACCGTTGGTTTCGTATCAAAAAGAGCTTTCCAATGAATATTAGAAATTTGAAATCTAACGGTTGGATTTGGAATTATGTCGAAATCAATTTCAGAAAAGGTCGCTGTAAGTGCAATTCGATGGCCGTTGTTGGAAATCGACTGTACGGGCCTTGATAAAATTATTAAAAGTATTAATAATTTGTGTAAAATCATAATATGTGAATTGGAAAGAACTGGGATGAAAAATTCCACATTTGAAAGGATAAAAATATATTTTTGTCGAAATGAGCTAGTTTTGAACTAGAATTAAAATCAATTTATTTTTGAAATAAATAAATTGAATTTGAAAGTGATTTAAAAAATAATCAATATTCCCAATACGTGAATTGGACTGGAGTTGAATCGAAATTATCTTCGGAATATTTCGATGTTGGATTTCGTGACTATACAGATATTGTTATGGGAATTTGAAAGATATATTTTATATCGTTATTTCCAATACGATATTTGTTGGTTTCAGGATTTGATATTGAATATAAGCCGGTATATTTTCTATTCAGAGCCTTGTATTTAATATCAAATGTGATTTGGGTTTGTCGTGAATGGTGTCTTCATTAACACTGTTCTTAAGCCCAATAGAGGAAAAGATTAAATCTTTCTATTTAGATTTAATGAGGTGTACCAATTAAACAATATTATTTGGAATTGAATTTGAATTGGTTTTTGGGTTTATTGCGAGCGGTGTTTTGAACAACACCTGTTCTTTAACCCGATTAACAATAGAGTGTGATTTTGGGTTTATCGTGAATCGTGTTTTAAATGACATTGGTTCTTTAACCCAATTAAAGACAGGATATTGATTTTTGAAACGATTAAAACTAAGTAGAGTTTTAATGAATCTTTAATTAGATTGAAATGTGAATTGATAATTTAAATTATCAAATCTGAAAGGTGATCGAGAATGGAATACCACCAGTTTTGCTCCAAAGCGATAGTTAAATCTTTAATTAGATTTGAACGTGAAATGGTAATTAATTTTACCGATAACACCCTAGTGTTAGATATGGAGTATTACTAGTTTTGCTCCATGGGATGAATAGGTTGGGATTGGGAAATAAAATAAATAAATACTTCGGTGTGGTTCGCTAATCCCGACTAGTTTGAAATGATATCCAAAGGAAGATTAAAGAATAAATTTAGAGGTACTTATCTTGGATAAAATTAATGGGAACCTTTCCCTAAGAATGTGATTTTGTGAATAAAGGAATATTCTGAATTGGAATGAGGCGTTCGTTGTGTTTGGGTAACATTTGTTTATCATATACGTGGGTTATTCAGAAAGGCCGGGTTTATACCCATTCTGAATTACCGATTCGACGAGATGTCGAAGATGAAGACGGTGGTTGAAGACTGGAAGTCTTCACATCGTTTGGGTGATTACTGATGATCTCGATTGGGCTGTACACCCAAGATGAGGGAGACAGTTGGTGATCGTTCAGACGTACCTGGAGATCGATGGATATGCGAGGAAAGTGCCTCCGGTTTCGTTCAGACCCAGAGCGAACTTGTAAATGGATTGTATGTCTGACATTGGATTTTATTCTGTGTTGATTGATCTCTATTAAACATACATTTGTTTGGCGGCGGAGAATTTATTCTCTTGCTTAACGCCCTTCTCTGAGACGTACGAGCTCAGAGGTTGTATATCGATGGACATCAGTCGCATGGAGTGAATTGCCAGTGTGGCACACGTAAGTGGCAATTGATCAAGGCTTCTGTTGAAAAGCAAAGTCTTGTGGTTGATGATCAAAGCATGGTCTGTGTGACGTAGCTTTGTGTATAGCGTGAATTCGCGAGCCTCACACCTCGGTATGAGTCAAAAACGGGATAGTTACTGCAGGGAGAGCACGACGTTTCTTCCTAGCTAGGGTGGTGTCAGTGACCTATCAGCCCTGACATTTATATACTTTTCACCTGTGTGGTTGTTGGAATGCGAGGCGCCTCAGATATAGGTCTGTAAGGACTGGGAAACGTATGTTCAGGAATAACTAATCCTCAAAAGTAAGAGAGGACCGGCCCTGAAGATCCAAGGATCATAGTGGGGTCCTGGGACATTTGCTAGAGTGTCTCGAATCGGAGAGGAGCTTGCCCCTTGCCTCGACTCATGACGGAAATCCAATTTCCAATACGTGATATTGCGGTTTTAATTGTAGAACTAGTATGGCGACATGATAGATGGTACCCATGCCGCCTATGATTGATATTTATGATTTGAATTGTTTTGACACTATGCACTTATAATAGTATCAAATGATTTGTTTTAAACGTACCAAGCATGTTTGGCTATTGTAAGGGAAAATACTATCCTCCGGCTTGCGTTGCATTGTGTGATGGGACCTGGGTCTTATAATAGCTTCATTTTTCCAAAGAGCATTGCGCTGTTTTGTTATATGCACTAGTATTCTTGGGAGGAAACCCGTTTCGTGTTATACGGCGTGGTCCCTTGAATTACTATCTTTTAAAATAAAGTTTTAAATAACTGTTTTAGTTCTCACACCAGTCACATGGGAGTTTATTGTTTTAACTTAGACTCTGGGTGCCCCCATTTTCCACACGGGAAACTAGTAGTTTTGGTTTTGCAGATTTATATTCACAGGATCCTGATTTACAGCTGGAACGATGCTCGGAAAGCTCTGTATCCGTGCATTACTTCTAGTTGTGCATTTGTATTATTTTCCGCTGCGATGTATTTAAATGTAATTTAAATCTCTGATATTTATCGAATGTAATTTATTCATTTATACTCTGTATATTCTTGTATTCTGATGGAATTGTTGTAATGACAATGAAATGTTCTTCCGTCTGAGTTCTATTTTGTCTTGTCCTCAATTCTATCCGTGCTTTTGCTCATGGGGAAGTTCGGGTCGTCTCACATTAGCTAGAGTGTCTCAAATCGGTAAGGAGCTCCTCCCTAGCCTTGACTCATGATGGAAACCCAATTTCCAATACGACCTCATGCGCTTTTGATTGTATTACTAGTATGGAAGCATAGTATTATGGTATCTATGTGTCCTAGGATTGACACATTTACTTTGAAATGTTTTTGAAACATATATACACTAATAATAATATCAAATTCGTTTTTATCGTATCAAGCATTTTTGACCATTATAAGGTAAAACCCTATCCTCCGGTTTGCGTTGCATTGTGTGATGGGACTTGGGTCTTATGATGGTTTCATTTTTCTAAAAAGCATTGCGTTGTTTAACGATTTACTTTAAGTTATGCACGGCAATCCATTGGAGTAAACCCGTTCCGCGTTAGCGGCGTGGTCCTTGGATTTGCTTTATTACTATTAGTTAAATTAGTTAAGAATTCTCACACCAGTCCCATGACCGACCCGTTGTTTGTTTCCACCTTTGCAAACTCGGGTGTCCTCTTTCAACACGGGCAGTCAAGTAGTTTGTCAACAGGTCCTTATCTCGAGCAGGATTCTGGATTGAAGCTTAAAGCTGTGTCCAGAGCATAGTTGTCTTCCGCTGTATCTATTTTATTGTTTCCGCTGCAATGTATTATAATATTGTAATTTATCTTCCGCTGTAATTTTATTCAATATACTCTGATATTCTGTACTCTGATGTAACATTATTATGATGTTTATAAAAGTCTGCTGCTGTTGTTATGATGTTGTTGTAGGCCAAAGTAAGTGTATCCGGCGATTTCCCGCAAGGGCGATTTTCGGGTCGTTTCAGCTTTTCAACAGTTGATCATTTGCATCTCAGCATGCCACACAGGCAATTCACGCTATGCAACCAATGTCTATCAATCACACAGAATGAAATCCGATGTCAGACACACATCCATTTACAAGTTCGTTCTGGGTCTGAACAAAACCAGAGGCACCTTATTCTTCGTCCCATATGTCCAATACAGGAGAGAGGTCCTCGCATATTCGGTCGATCTCCAAGTACGTCTGGACAATCGTCACTTATTACTGTGTCTTGGGTGTACAACCCAATCAAGACATCAGTAATCATCCAAACGATGTGAAGACCTCCGGTCTTCAGCCACTGTCTTCATCCTCGACATACATCGAATTAGTTATTCTGAATGGGATAAACCCGGTCTTTCTGAATAGCTTGCGTATATAATAAACGAGTGCTATAAAAACACAACATACGCCTCATTCCAATCCAGAATATTCCTTTATTCAAATATTCTTATACTTTGGGAAAGGTTCCCATTAATTTTATTAAAGATAAATTCTTTAAATTTATTCTTTAATCTTCTTTTGGATTTCAATTCAAACCAAATTATGGTTTATCCAAACTAGTCGGGATTAGCGAACCTTACCGAAGTAATCATTTGTTTAATTTCCCAATCCTAACCTATTCATCCCATGAAGTAAAACTGGTAATACTTCATATCTAACACCACGGTATTATTGGTAAAATTAATTACCATTTTACGTTCAAATCTAATTAAAGATTTAACTATCGCTTGGAGCAAAACTGGTGATACTCCATTCTCAACCATTTCTTGAATTTGATAATTTTAGTTATCAAATTCACCTTTCAATCTATTTAAAGATTCATTAAAATTCTATTTCAATTTTAATTTCCAAAAATCATTACTTAATGATTATTCAAAGTTAAGAAATAAATCTTATATTTAACTGGGTTAAAGAACTAATGTCATTTAAAACACAACTCACGATAAACCCAAAATCACATTCCATTACAATGGAAACTTCACGAAATACGGATCAATATATATAATCGATATGAACTTCCATATCCAACCGATAACATAAATGGAATAATGGAAAAGCCTCTTAAATTCCATATATAGTAACAGTCTTCCTCCACAAAAGTCCACTTCGATTATTACCAAATCGAATTCCATTCCAATTTATTTTATTAAATTGGAAAACTTCCCTTTGGAAAATTTCCTTTAAATCTTAACAAAATATTTATAAATTCCAAATTACATTTCACTGTAAATCGGGTTAAAGAACGAATGTTGTTAAAAACACAGTCCACGATAAACCCAATTCACATTCCATTTTATTCCAATTATTAAATATAATTGGAAACTCTAACAATCTTAATTAAAAGATTTATTCTTTTCACATGGGGTTCAAGAACATGTTACTGAAGACACCGTTCACGACAACCAAAAATCCCATTTTATATCAAATACATGGCTCTGAATAGAAAATATATCGGCTTATATTCAATATCAAATACTACAACCAACAAATATCGTATTGGAAATAACGATATAAATATATCTTTCAAATTTCCATAACAATATCTGTATAATCACGAAATCCAACATCGAAATATTCCGAAGACAATTTCGATTCAAATCTATTCCAATTTATATATTGGAAATTCTGGTTATTTTTAAAACCATTTCAAATCCAATTTATTTATTTAAAAATATTGGATTATAATTCTAGTTCATAACTAGTTCATTTCGATAAAAAAATCTATTTTTATCTTTTCAAATACGGAATTTTTCATCTCAATTCTTTCCAAATCATTTCTTATGATTTTACACTAATTATTGATATTTTTAATGATTTTATCAAGGTTCGTACAGTCTATTTCCATAAACGGCCATCAAACTGCACTTACATCGACCTTTTCCAAATTTGATTTGGACATAATTCCAAATCCAACCGTTAGATTTCAAATCTCTAATATTCGTTAGAAAGCTCTGTAACACCCCACGTCCATTAATGCCACTCATAAAGGGAATGCATTAACTTCTATGGAGCGTTTTAAGTAAGTATAGAACAGAAATTTAACAACAAGACAGATATAAATAGTACTCAAAGATTTAAAACTTTATTTCATTGCAGCGGAAAACACATATGTTTGCTTACATCATCAAAAAGCAGAGTCAAAGTACAAAATATCCATCTTGACTATCAAAAGTACATAAACTGAAAGACATAATCCCCAACATCAAAATAGCCATAAATAAAAGAGAAGCTGAACTTTACTCCAGCAATCCAAGCAATCTTCTAAAAGCAGTCCAAGACCAAGCTCCACTGGTGCTAGTTCCAACCTGAGCACCTGAGGGGGAAAGGAAGGAAAGAGGAGGAAACAAAGGGGGTCAGACATAAAGTCTGGCGAGTGCGATAATTTTAACAATATAATTAACAAAGTAACTAGGCTAAGGCATAAGTTGGAAAATAAGGAAATGACCATGAACTATTGAATATGGCAGTAAATAAGGAAACAAGATGAACAACGATATCGTTAAAGCGCACCTAACCCACTGTAAGATAATTACTAAACTACACCAACACTATAGAATATTTGCTATACTGCACCACCACTAGTATACTGCACCACCACTAGTCACCCTAAGGTTGATCCCGCCTACAGAACTTAATAATGATATTGGAAGTTTCGTGCACCCCTAGCTGCCTTCATAGGTGCCGCCTGCCCCTATCTCCACTAGGTGTACCCACTACACCCAAGCGATCGGCTCCCTAACTCGTAGATACCCGTGCTGGCCCCACAGTGGGGTGTATCACTCCCCAAAGTGGCAACCCGATAAAACCAACAATGCACGACTTATACCTACACGATGCAACAACGTCTTACCTACTAGCCCGGGTCCATACACGCATATGAACCCGTTGGACTAGCGTTGCCACCGCTAACCCGTTTTGGCCTCTTACAGTCAACTTCATTATGCGTGTCCCGTCCTCGACTTGGGTCGAGCCCACAAAGATACGTATGGGTTACTGGTTGAAATGGGCCCCCATCACTTGACACAAGCTATCCACCTAAGCTTGGTCCCCTCTAGTACATCCTACTTAACCACTTCTTATTCATGTTTCAGTTACATGTTTCAATTTTGGTTAAGTGTTTCTAATCATATTTCCAAATGCCACCCAAGGCACCCACTAGATTCCACATGCCACCCAAAGCACCCACTTAACCCCCTCATGTCCACTACATGTTTATCTGGTTAAGTGTTTCTTAATTCATTAAGACCGTAACCTCATAAAGACCTCTCACATTAGACTGGCATTTGTGGCAGTTGGATTTTCCGGGCGGGTCCGGGCAGTCTTACACCACAAAAGAGCCTAAGCTCGTGTCTTTACAATTGTTACGTATTTAATTTACTCCTAAGACCTATCACATTAGACTGACATTTGTGGCAGCTGGATTTGTCGGGCGGGTCCGGGCAGTCTTACACTACAAAAGAGCCTAACCTTGTGTGTTAGACGATTAATTTCTCCTAATTAATCATTCCCCAAATTTGAATTACTTTCCCTATTCAAATTATCAATCAATTCCCAATTTAACGATGTCCATAATTGACTCAATTATGTCCATCCATTTATGGTATGCAAAATCATACCAATTTTCACCATAATTATATTTTATGCCTTTTAAGGCATTTATGCCAATTAAATCTTTTTAATATTATCCCCTTTTACCCCACGTTGTACGTTTGTTCGTTTAACGTAAAATATACGTTAGACTCGAATAGTCTAACTCATGGAATAAAGAGAAAACATCACAATGTACACATAATGAAAACATAGATCTAAACATAGGGATGAACTTGCATATGTGAATGATGTTCTACCTCTAAAACTTGCATAGGCAAAAGTTACAACTTGCATAAACAACATATGTCATGGATCCAAATCTAAAGGTGTGAACTTGCATAAATCATGTATGTCATAGATCTACATCTAAAGGTGTAAACTTGCATAGGCAATAACCCTAAACTTGCATAACATGATTCATACCCCAAACTCATATATTTATAGAAATTTGCATATGTGATTTATGCATCATAACAATGGTGTAAACTTGTATTTAACATGTAAAATATCATGTAGAATTTATCATATAACTCACCCATGTCATAGCCTAACTTTTAATCAAATTTTCACATAAACTAGATGTCATAACCATGTAAGGTCACATATAATTTTACCCAACGTGTATATGATTCATGTTTAAATAAAAATATAAACTTGCATACATATGATTTATCATATGAATCAACATCACCATACTAGCATATGAAACATGATGAAAATTACAACAAAGAAGATAACAACATAACTTTACATCATAAATGATAGCATCACAACATAACATCATAGAGATTTCAACACAATTCTACAACATAATTACAACATGTGATCAATAATTCACATCACATCCATACAATCCGCATCATAACTTAATCCAATTAAATTACTAATTATTTTATTAAAACTATCGAACTCACAACTCAAAGGCGGTCTTGAATTCTGAATTCTGATTTCTGAAGTTGAATTAGCTTTCCTTTGAAGAAGATTCGTTGTTAGGGTTGAATAGAACTAATTTGATTTGCTGTTCTTCCTCTCTAATTGGTGGCGGCTACTCTAGGGTTCAAGACGACAACATGACGGCCATAGTTTTAGTATTAATTCTGATTTAGGGTTTGAGTCTATGGGTCTTTCTATAGAGCTTTGAATTAATTTAAGCCGTCGGATCACTCTAGAATCCATCTAGGCCTTAGAAACCAAGAAATGATGTCAACAGACCAACCAGAAATCGCCACCTAAGCCCTAAAACATAAAATTTCGTCATAAACCATTTAGGGCCGACGGGACTAATTCCAAACCTCCTGAGTCGACCCTGGGGTCGACCCATAAAATAGGTCGGTTTGGTGTTTTGCCTTCCCGCTTCCGCTATTTTGATTTTTTTTTTTAAATTTTAGGTTGAATTATATATATATATATATATATCTATATATATATTTCTGTCTTCCTAATTAACCATTTTCACACTAAACTACTTTTTGAACCACGTTCACACTAAGCCTCTTTTTAGCCATTTCCCTAAAACAAAAATATGGCGTTGGCGGGGATCAAACTTTGTACCTCTTGTATGCAAGTCACATGTTCCAACCAAATGAGCTACTAAGTCTTTTGCTTACAAACTTTAGAACAATGCTAAACATTTATTCTTTAATTTAGTTAATTCGATTATTCAAAAATCCGGGGTGTTACATTCTCCCCTCTTTAAAGGATTTCGCCCCCGAAATCTTCAAGTTAAGGAGAATGCATATCCTAACATCCAAACAACCATCTACTCAACCATCGAACATAGACATTCATTGTCCTTATATAATTTCTAATGCTGTATAAACATATGCAAAAAGTGCGTGTATATGTTCCTTATCTAATGCAAAATCAGGCGGTCTACTGATTCAGTTGACCTCCTTAATGCAAACCATGATAGTTCCATGCGTCCATTATGTATGCGAAAGAACCCTATCGATACATATTATTTCTACATGTGTGCACAACCATTCACCAAAATGCAACATACATATGATAGCACAACCATTATACATCCATTAGCTTAAATATGCACACACATTCATATGCAATATGCAATATGAAGTGACTGAGCCGATCTAGTGCCTAAAGTGTGTGTATATGCATCCACGAGCAACCACTAGCAAACACTTGCATCCACATGCATCCATCATACATAACATGTCTCAAACACATGTTTCAATCATAGGACTACCATATCTAAAGATCAAAGGTACTAACGAGAGGACATACTAAAGATAAGATAAGTATAAGGTAAGCGATAAAGGAGAAACTAAAAGACATACCCTCGAAAAGAAAAGGGTATAATAAACGCATCTTCTCTTCCGTCTCCCAAGTAGCGTTGCTCTCATCATCTCCCCATTGCACTTTGACTAGCTTGACCTCTCGATTCCTCAACTTCTTAACCTCCAACCCAAGAATGCACGTAAGAGCTTGCCGAATCATCGCATCACGCTCTATCTCCACCTCTCTAAGCAAGCTCGGCTCTACCACTTCCGCGGTCTCGTGCAAGCACTTCCTCAAATGTGACACATGGAATACATCATGTACGCCACTAAGTCTCTCGGGCAACTCCACTCTATACGCCATCTGCCCAATCCACTCCTTAATAGGAAACGACCCTACGAACCTTGGTGCTAACTTCCCAACGGACCCAAAGCGAACGACGTTCCGTAATGGAGACACCTTGACAAAGACCATGTCCCCAATATCAAACTCAAGATCTGTCCTCTTCTTGTCCGCATAAGATTTCTGCCTATCTTGTGCCGTCTTCATCCTCCTTCGAATCAAATCGATCTTTTCCGAAGTCTCCCTAATCATATCGGGCCCAAGTAAGATCTTATCTGTAGACTCCCACCAACATCTAGGCGAACGACACGACTGTCCATAAAGAGCCTCGAACGGTAACATGCCAATGCTAGACTGAAAGCTGTTATTATATGCGAACTTCACCAACGAAAGATGTTCCTCCTATGTACCTCCGAAATCTAAGATACACAACCTCAATAGGTCCTCTTGAATACGATTCACCCTCTCGGTCTGGCCGTCCGTCTGAGGATGATATGCGGTGCTCAAACATAACTGAGTCCCTACCACCTCTTGCAAGCTCTTCCAAAATTCGCTAGTAAAGATAGGATCGCGGTCGCTCACTATGCTAGAAGGAACACCGTGCAAACGAACTATTTCTCGAATGTATACGGAGGCTAACCATGGAGCAGTCCTCTTACACTTCACGGGAATGAAATGGGCGCTCTTAGTAAGTCTGTCTACCATGACCCAAATCCCCGTTTTACCCTTCCTCGATCTTGGTAATCCGTCAACAAAGTCCATCAAAACACTTTCCCACTTCCATTGTGGGACCTCCACTGGGTGAAGCAATCCACCGGGCTTCTTTTGCTCTGCTTTTACTTGTTGGCACACCAAGCATCTAGCAACAAACTCTGCCACGTCCTTCTTCATACCGGCCCAAAAGTAAACTCGTCTCATGTCCATATACATCATGTCCCCGCCGGGATGGATGGTCATCTTCGAACGATGTGCATCATCAAGGATGGTCTTCCTCATGTTCTCGTCCTGTGGTACACAAAGTCTACCGTCCCTACGTAACCAACCCTTATCATCTAGGGTATACCTACGGAGATGGCTCGATGACTCCCCTCTTTTGAGCTTTTCTACTAACTCAACCAACTGTGGGTCGTCTCGCTGTGCCTCGCCAATCCGTCCCAAAAGCGTAGGTCTGACCTCTAAGGATGCTAGCAAACCGAGTATAAAGTCAATGGAAGGTTTAAAGTCAAACGTAGAGATGAACTCTAAGCTTCACCGCTCAACAAAGAATGGACTCAAGGACAACCTCTTTCTACTTAAGGCGTCCGCCACCACGTTACCCTTGCCAGGGGTATATGCTATCTCGAAGTCGTAGGATGCTAAGAATTCCATCCACCTTTGCTGCCTTAAGTTCAAGTCCTTCTGAGAGAATAAGTATTTTAGCGATTTGTGGTCAGCGAATAATTCGAATTTCTCGCCAAGAAGATAATGACGCCAAGAGTTAAGCGCAAAGACAATAACGGCCAACTCTAGGTCATGTGTAGGGTAATTTCTCTCATGCACTCTCAACTGCCTTCCACCATAGGCTATTACCCTTCCCTCTTGCATTAAGACTGCGCCTAGTCCTGTCCCACAAGCATCGGTATAAACGGTAAATGGCTTACTCCCATATGGCAACACTAAGAATGGGGCTGTGATCAAAGCTCTCTTTAGACGTTGGAATGCATCATCACAATCTACGTCCCATGTGAAAACTAAGTTCTTCTTCGTCAAGCGTGTTAATGGGGCTGATATCTTTGCGAAGTCTTTGATAAACTTCCTATAGTAGCCAGCCAACCCTAAGAAACTCTTCACCTCTATAGCATTTTTAGGAACCTTCCAATCTTGGATGGCTAATACCTTCGCGGGATCCACATCTATCCCTTCTTTAGAAACCACGTGCCCTAAGAATCGCACTTCCTTCCTCCAAAAGTGACATTTAGAAAATTTAGCTTTAAGGCTATGCGCTCGAAGGGTCTCCAATACTTCCCTAAGATGTAGGTCATGCTCTTCCTCGCTCTTAGAAAAGACCAAGATGTCATCCACAAAGACCACCACGAATCTATTAAGGTACTCCCTAAACACCCTACTCAGCAAGTCAACAAAGTATGCGGGGGCGTTTGTCAAACCGAAGGGCATCAGAAGCCACTCGAAGAAACCGTCTGGAGTCCTAAAGGCAGTCTTGTCTATGCTATCCTCAGCCACTCTCAACTGATGGAAACCAGTAGCTAAGTCCAACTGCGAAAACACTGAGGCGCCAACTAACTGATCGAAGAGATCGTCAATCCTCGGCAGTGGGTGTCTATTCTTCTTAGTAAGCATATTAAGTTCTCTATAGTCCACACAAAGTCTAAGGGACCCATCCGCCTTCGTGGAAAATATTACTGGAGCACCCCACTCCGATATACTACGTCTGATGAACCCTTTCTCAAGCAATTCCTTCACTTGCTTACTGAGTTCTCTTCTCTCTCTTGGAGCCATGTGGCGCACCGGTAATGCAACTGGCTTTGCATTATCTACTAGATATATCTGAAAGTCTATCTCACGTTTTGGGGGTAAACCCCTCACCTCATCGAAGACATCAGCATATTCACGAACTATGGGAACATAATGTAAATCATCATCGGATGCGTCAAGGGATTCTAGGTAGCTAAGCATTACTGGACCTCTAGGGTCACAAGAAATATCAAGGGTCTTTCCAAAACGAGTCAACAATCTAACTACCCTTCTTTCACAATCTAGGATGGCCCCATATCTTGTTAGCCAATCCATACCTAGAATTGAACCGTAGCCCATGAAGCCAAGAACAAAAGCGTTGCACTCAAACTCAACGCCCAAGATAAACACTCTCAAATCCCGACAAATCATAGAAAGATGAGCCGAACCACCGATAGGATTTGAGACTACTAAGGGATCAATAACTAGACTAGTATCAAGGTGCAGTGTTTCAACTAATGATGTAGAAATAAACGAATGTGATGCGCCAGAATCGAATAAAGTACGGACAGGATGATCAAACAGAAAAACTAAACTTTCAACGGAAATTGCTCTACCTCTTTCTTGCAGCGGTGGGACCAAGAGAGCCTGAACTTGTCCCCTTGCCTGCCTTGGTGCCATAAGAGCTTGCACCTGTCCTCCCGAGGTAGACCCTGCCCTCTGCCCTTTCTTTAGGCAATCCTTAATAAGATGTCCCGGCTCGCCATAGTGGAAACAACCAGTCTTCTTTTTCTTCCTACAATCTTTGCTTAGATGGCCGGGTGTCCCACAGTTAAAGCATCTTTTATTTCCCTTAGCATTGTTGCCTTTGCCACCTTTCTTGTTCTGTTGTTGCTGTTGCAGCTTCTTTTGATCCCCTTTCTTCTCGGGTGCCTTATTAGCATTGGCGCCCTTCTTCTCTTCATACATGAGCGCCATGTCAACTAGTCTCTCGAAGGTAGCCCCCATGGGAATGTGGGTCATAGCTAACCCATGAAGCGGCTCGTTTAAACCCTTAACAAATCTTAGAGCCTTCTTTTCTGGAGTATTCACCAAGTCCAAGCCAAATCTTGCCAATTGGTTGAATTTGTTGACGTACTCTTTCACCGATAAATTCCCTTGCTTCAGTGCCAAAAACCTTTCCATGTATAGATTCTCTTCAGCCCGCGAGAGAAACTTCGTCTCAAACCTCTGCCTAAAATATAGCCATGTATCGACTGGACGTCCCCCATTAGTGACCTCCCACCAAAACGAGGCCTCATCCTTCATTAGCCAGGCAGCTAGCTGGACTTTTCTTTCATCATCCACTTCAAAGATTCTAAACAATTCTTCCACCTCCTTTAGCCAGTTACGAGCTTCAACAAATGTCTCCGTCCCGTGAAAAGGTTTTCCACCCGTTGCTCTAAAGTCCTTACATATCTTAGCAAAAGTATCGACGCGAGGAGGAGGGGGGAGGAGGAGGAGGAACATTTGCTGGACCTGCGATGGCGGCCCTAGCCTCGAGATATTGACGAAACCAACCGGGTACATGAACACCCTGTGGTATCTCAGATGCTTCAGACATGCTGAAACGAAAAAGGAAAGATTCAATATAAAAGAACCGAGGGAAAGATATATGGCTCTTGGGGTTATGCTTTCTAAAATATACTTTTCTCTTGAAAATACTTTCCTTAACACATACATTTGAAGGTACTTCTTTATAAAAATGCTTTTGAAAAACAATTTTTTTTTAAAATTCATATATGTTCTGGTAACCTTCAGCTCTGATACCACGCGTAACACCCCAAGTCCATTAATGTCACTCACAAAGGGAATGCATTAACTTCTATGGAGCATTTTAAGTAAGTATAGAACAAAAACTTAACAACAAGATAGATAAAAATAGTACTCAAAGATTTAAAACTTTATTTCATTGCAACGGAAAACACATATGTTTGCTTACATCATCAAAAACCAGAGTCAAAGTACATAATATCCATCTTGACTATCAAAAGTACATTAACTGAAAGACATAATCCCCAACATCAAAATAGCCAAAAATAAAAGTGAAGCTGAACTTTACTCTAGCGATCCAAGCAATCTTCTAAAAGCAGTCCAAGATCAAGCTCCATTGGTGCTAGTTCCAACCTGAGCACCTTGGGGGGGGGGGGGGAGGAAGGAAAGAGGAGGAAACAAAGGGGGTCAGACATAAAATCTGGCGAGTGCGATAATTTTAACCATATAATTAACAAAGTAACTAGGCTAAGGCATAAGTTGGAAAATAAGGAAATGACCATGAACCATTGAATATGGCAGAGTAAATAAGGAAACAAGATGAACAATGATATCGTTAAAGCGCACCTAACCCACTGTAAGATATTTACTAAACTACACCAACACTATAGGATAATTGCTATACTGCACCACCACTAGTCACCCTAAGGTTGATCCCGCCTACAGAACTTAATAATGATATTGGTAGTTTCGTGCACCCCTAGCTGCCTTCATAGGTGCCACCTGCCCCTATCTCCACTAGGTGTACCCACTACCCCCAAGCGATCGGCTCCCTAACTTGTAGATACCCGTGCTAGCCCCACAGTGGGGTGTATCACTCCCCAAAGTGGCAACCCGATACAACCAATAATGCACGGCTTATACCTACACGATGCAACAACGTCTTACCTACCAGCCCGGGCCCACACACGTATATGAACCCGTTGGACTTGCGTTGCCACCGTTAACCCGTTTTGGCCTCTTACAGTCAAGCCCACTATGCGTGTCCCGTCCTCGACTTGGGTCAAGCCCACAAAGATATGTATGGGTTACTGGTTGAAATGGCCCCCCATCACTTGACACAAGCTATCCACCTAAGCTTGGCCCCCTCTAGTACATCCCACTTAACCACTTCTTATTCATGTTTCAATTACATGTTTTAATTTTGGTTAAGTGTTTCTAATTGTATTTCCAAATGCCACCCAAGGCACCCACTAGATTCCACATGCCACCCAAGGCACCCACTTAACCCCCTCATGTCCACTACATGTTTATCTGGTTAAGTGTTTCTTAATTCATTAAGACCGTAGCCTCATAAAGACCTCTCACATTAGACTGGCATTTGTGGCAGCTGGATTTGCCGGGCGGGTCCGAGCAGTCTTACACCACAAAAGAGCCTAACCTCGTGTCTTTACAATTGTTACGTATTTAATTTATGCCTAAGATCTCTCACATTAGACTAGCATTTGTGGCAGCTGGATTTGCCGGACGGGTCCGGTCAGTCTTACACCACAAAAGAGCCTAACCTCGTGTCTTAGACGATTAATTTCTCCTGATTAATCATTCCCCAAATTTGAATTACTTTCCCTATTCAAATTATCAATCAATTCCAAATTTAACGATGTCCATAATTGACTCAATTATGTCCATCCATTTATGGTATGCAATATCATACCAATTTTCACCACAATTATATTTTATGCCTTTTAAGGCATTTATGCCAATTAAATCTTTTTAATATTATCCCCTTTTACCCCACGTTGTACGTTTGTTCGTTTAACGTAAAATGTACGTTAGACTCGAATAGTCTAACTCATGGAATAAAGAGAAAACATCACAATGTACACATAATGAAAACATAGATCTAAACATAGGGATGAACTTGCATATGTGAATGATGTTCTATAACTAAAAATTGCATAGGCCAAAGTTACAACTTGCATAAACAACATATGTCATGGATGCAAATCTAAAGGTGTGAACTTGCATAAATCATGTATGTCATAGATCTACATCTAAAGGTGTAAACTTGCATAGGCAATAACCCTAAACTTGCATAACATGATTCATACCCCAAACTCATATATTTATAGAAACTTGCATATGTAATTTATGCATCATAACAATGGTGTAAACTTGCATATAACATGTAAAATATCATGTAGAATTTAGAATATAACTCACCCATGTCATAGCCTAACTTTTAATCAAATTTTCACATAAAATAGATGTCATAACCATGTAAGGTCACATATAATTTTACCCAACTTGTATATGATTCATGTTTAAATAAAAATCTAAACTTGCATACATATGATTTATCATATGAATCAACATCACCAAACTAGCATATGAAACATGATGAAAATTACAACATAGAAGATAGCAACATAACTTTACATCATAAATGATAGCATCACAACATAACGTCATAGAGATTTCAACACAATTCTACAACATAATTACAACATGTGATCAATAATTCACATCACATCCATACAATCCGCATCATAACTTAATCCAATTAAAGTACTAATTATTTTATTAAAACTATCGAACTCACAACTCAAAGGCGGTCTTGAGTTCTGAATTCTGATTTCTGAAGTTGAATTAGCTTTCCTTTGAAGAAGATTCGTTGTTAGGGTTAAATAGAACTGATTTGATTTGCTGTTCTTCCTCTCTAATTGGTGGTGGCTACTCTAGGGTTCAAGACGACAGCATGACGACCATAGTTTTAGTTTTAATTCTGATTTAGGGTTTGAGTCTATGGGTCTTTTTATAGAGCTTTGAATTAATTTAAGCCGTCGGATCACTCTAGAATCCATCTAGGCCTTAGAAACCAAGAAATGATGTCAACAGACCAACCAGAAATCGCCACCTAAGCCCTAAAACATAAAATTTCGTCATAGACCATTTAGGGCCGACGGGACCAATTCCAAACCTTCTGAGTCGACCCTGGGGTCGACCCAGCGGGTCTCAGGTCGACCCATAAAATAGGTCGGTTTGGTGTTTTGCCTTCCCGCTGTTTTGATTTTTTTTTTAAATTTTGGGTTGAATTTTTATTTTATTTATATATATATATATATATATATATCTATATATATATTTCTATCTTCCTAATTAACCATTTTTACACTAAACTACTTTTTGAACCGCGTTCACACTAAGCTGCTTTTTAGCCATTCCCCTAAAACAAAAATATGGCATTGGTGGGGATCGAACTCTGTACCTCTTATATGCAAGTCACATGTTCCAACCAAATGAGCTACTAAGTCTTTTGCTTACAAACCTTAGAACAATGCTACACATTTATTCTTTAATTTAGTTAATTCGATTATTCAAAAATCCGGGGTGTTACAAGCTCTTTTCGATATGAACCTAACAGTTCCGGCTTTAGGAGAATCCGACGGTTAGATCTCCCGTAATGTCCAATCGAAGTCAATGGTCGAAATTCGCGAACTACCGCAGCGCAACGCATTATATTCAGGCCATAATATTATATATATATATAATATATTTCGTCAATTTCCATTTAAAACGTATTTTATATATCGTTTTAAATTCGTTTTCAAAACGATTTCAACTTCATATTCAATTTCCTATAAAAATTGAATATTCCATACCATTAATATATAAGTGATAATATTTTCAAAACATTAGTTTTTGAAATCAATTCCTTTTTGATATTCATTATAAAAATGAATAAAATTGATATAAATATCGTTCACGTCAAAACGACATTAATCTCATCAACACGGCCTTATATATTTATATATTCGTGTCCATCCCAAATCGGACATCAAAATCAGATTTTGATTATTTTCTGAATATTATTTTAAAATATTTGTTATTTTAAAATAATCGTTCTTTCTGAACTGGAATCAGACACAGTCAATTACCATATAATGTTGATTATATGGATTTCATACAATACATGTATACAACAACAACGATAAACAATCAACCATCATCCAAAGTGCATTCTACACTACATAAACATTAAATATAAATATTTATTGCTTACAACAGCCTATCAACCAATCGATTGACATACAACTAAACAATTGAGATTAGTGTACGTCAAATATCATCCCGATACCCATATGGGGTTTCAATCAATAAATAATGGATTTATTTGTGCAGTTGGGCGATGTGTAAAATTTATTGTCCCAATCAATATCAATAAAATGGGTGTACGTAAACAAGTCATCTGATTTGAATATGAATATTTATTTTATTCATTACACTTGAATATTTTATTTTATTCAACATATGAATATTATTATTTTCCATTGCACATCACAAACCAAATTCACACATACAAATCAATCCAAACACACAACCAAACAAGTTATTCATGGTCTGTGGACGATGGGGAGCAGTTCTTATATGCAGTTATAACATAAATAACTTTACAGCAATAATTTCAGTGAGGAGTTCTCACCTTTGGGATCCACTTCGCCAATCTTTATTTATGAGCGGTTTGGACTTGGATTCGATTCCAGTCGATACCATCGCTATCTTTTCCCACTGTTCATAGTAAAAATCACATTTTTAATATGGTGTTTGTATTAAAAAATCACATTTTTATATCGCTACTTCCTACGTAAAAATCATATTTTTATGACGATGTTTATATAAAAATTATATTTTTACAATGCTACTTTCCATATAAAAATTATATTTTTATATCCCTATATATATATTTATAAGATCACATTTTTAATATTGCTACACATATAGAAATCATATATTTTACTTGGATCAAAATCATATATTTACTTCACTAAAAATTATATTTTTACTTTGAAACCATACGTGAAAAAAAATCACATCTTTAACACGATGTTTACATTATAAAGATAATATTTTTATTTTGATGTTCATACAATAAAAATCATATTTTTATTATCTCTATAATATAAAAATCATATTTTTATTATCTCTATAATATAAAAATCATATTTTTATTATCTCTATAATATAAAAATCATATTTTTATTCACAAACCGTATGTAAAAATTCAATCTTTATATAATTAAAAATCCAATCTTTTCATCGCTAAAAATCTCATCTTCCATAGTTTAATAGAAATCCAAGCTTTAAGTAAATAAAAATCTAATTTTTATGTAAGTTAAAAATCAAATTTTCATCGCATCACTACATATGTAAAGGTCAATTTTTTTTAACAAGCTCGTGTATAACAAAACTCATATCTTCATTCATACGAATAAATAAATATATAAAAATAAAGAAACTTACATTGGAAGGCGGGTTTCATCGTCGGGTTTGGGTGGTGGGGGAGGCACATCAGGGAGGTAGCACGCCAGAGGTGGGAGAGGCCGACGAGAGGGAGGTCGAGCGGCAGCTTCAGATTGGGGATTGGACACGGTTTTCTAGGGATTGTACGCGGTTTCTTGCGATGGAGAGAGGGGGAAGGAAAGGGGTGTTCGACAGCCGGAAGGGAGGGTGGCACGGCTATGGAGAGGGCGACGAGGGGCACGACGACCTGGGTGATGTGGAATCGATCGGGGCTTTTTTTTAGCGGGTTTGACTCTGAGGGGAGAGAGAAGGGGAGGGGCCATATAAATATATATTTAATTTATTTTAATTTTCAAAAATTTACTTTTTATTTTGAACTCTAAACGAAACACAACGACTATCGTTCATAACTAATTACCCCCATTTCGAACGCAATGGGATATGTCCGGTAAGACGATTCGATTGTTTCGATCAGTTTCTGTCAAAATCAAAATATAGTTTAATATATTGAATTTGAACACACATTTCAATTTACCGGGGCTACATACGGACTCCAAATATTCCAAAAAAATAAATCTAGCTATGTTTTGATGATACGGTCCTAGCAAAACTAATTTCGTCGAATTTGGAGACCGTTTGAAAAATGGTCATTTTCTGGTCGATCCAAATTGACTGAAACTCTCAAAACACGTTTAAATTCACCACGCTCACATATTGATTCCAAAAATTATGAAAATTGGAATATAGTAATAATTTGACATCCTGGATCCAACAAAAGTGGTTTCGTCAAAAACGGAGGTCGTTTGCAGAATCGCCATTTTTAAGGGCTATATTTTCATAGCGACTATTCTGAATTTTCAACTGGGAATAACTTTTTACTCCCACTATGAAATTTTGATTTTTCATATTCGTTGGAAATATATTTTCAAATAGATTCTAATATTTTTGGTTTTGCTAAAATTCAGTTTATTTTGAATCCTGTACATTCATTTGAAATTTGAAATCGATTCAAACTATCGCGCCACTTCTGATTCCTTTTATAATTAAAAATAAATATTTATATTCTAACGACAATTCAAATATATATACGTTCTAATTCTATTCAAAATAAATTCTTGTCAATATTATTTAAAATAATTCATTTTAAATATTCAAAATTCATCAAAATTGCCAAAATAAATTTTTCAAATTGGTTCTGATTTTCCAGGTTGTTACACCGGTGGTTTACTTCATCCTTTGGAGGTCCTATAGTGGAAGTGGGAGGGCATCTCTATGGATTTAATTGATGGTTTTCCTAGATCAAGGAGAGCCAACTTTGGGTTATAGTTAACAGGCTTACTAAGAGCGCATATTTCATTCCTGTTAAGAGTTAGAGGACGACAACATGGTTGGCAGCGGTTTATCTTCGTGAGATAGTCCGTCCACATGGAGTACCTTCCAGTATAGTGAGTGATTGTAACCCCATATTCACTAATGAGTTTTGGGGGAGCTTTCAAGACGCATTAGGTACACAGTTATGTTTGATTACCGCTTATCAGCCTCAGACCGATGAGCAGACAAAAAGGGTAAACAGAGTTCTTGAGGATCTTCTAAGACTATGTATCCTAAACTTCGAGGGGACTTGGGAGGAGCATCTTACTTTTGTAGAGTTTGTCTACAACAACAGTTATCAAGCTAGTATCCACATGGCACCCTTCGAGGTATTGTACGGACGACCCTGTAGATCACCGACTTGTTGGTGGGAGTCTACAGAAAGGCTTCTACTTGAAACCTGAGATGATTAGAGAAACTTCAGAGGAGACTGATCTTATTCATAGACAAACGAAGACAAATCCGGACAGGTAGAAGTCCTACGTAGATAAAAGAAGGACTGATTTTGAGTTCGAGGTAGGAGACATAGTTTTCATCAAGGTATCACCTTTAGGAATGTGGTTCGCTTTGGTTCTATAAGGAAATTGGTGCCAAGGTTTGCATGGCCATTTCCCATAACAGAAAGGATTGGCCAGACGGCCTATAGTGTAAAGCTACCAGAGAGATTGATGAGTATTCATGATGTATTCCACATTTGTAATTAACAGAAGTGCCTACATGATACCGCAGAAGTAGTTGAGCCCAGTATGCTTGAGGAAGAGATGGAACGGGAGGCAACAGTTAGACGAGTTCCTACCCGTATTCTTGGATCAGAGGTTAAGAAGCTACGCAACCGAGAGGTCAAGTTGATGAAAGTTCAGTGGGGAGATGACTACGAGGATGCAACTTGGGAGACCGAAGACAAGAGTTGTGCTTCGTACCCTTTTTTTCAAGGGTATGTTCTTAACTTACTTTTCCAAAGCTTTTATTCGTACTTGCTTCTGTCATTAAGTATATCCTATTGATCGAATCTTCGACCTTTAGGTAGGGAACAAATGGATGTAAACATGTGTTTGAGACATGTTATGTTTGATGGATGCAAGTGTTTGCTAGTGGTTGCTCGTGGATGCATATACAAACACATTAGGCACTAGATCGACTCAACCACTCTCATGCTACATATGGATGTGTGTGCATTTTAAAAAAATTATGGATGGAAATGGGTGTATCATTATGTGGATGTTGCATTTGGATAAATGATTGTGCACACATGTAGAACTTACATGTTATACTAGGATTATTTGCATACATGTTGGATACATGGCACTAACATACATTGCATTAAGAGGGTCAACTGAATCATTAGACTGCCTAATTTTTCGCATTAGTATAGGGATATATACACACACCTTTGCATATATAAGCATTAGAAATCTTTTAAGGACAATGGATGCCTATGATTGGTGGATGAGTAGATGGATGATGGATATTAGGATATACATTCTTCTTAACTTAGAGATTTCGGGGACGAAACCCTTTAAGTAGGGGAGAATGTAACACCCCATAATTTTAAAGGACATTATAACAATAAACTAAAGAATACTTAATTAGATATTGGGAACTAAGTAAAATTGACTAGGCCATTGCGTTTATCTCGAAATTATGTTTAAGATAGACTTCGAGTTCGCGTAAAATGGACGTCGTATGAAGAAGATATAAAGGTTTGAAGTTTATATACATATAAGTAAAATATATGTAAACAAACCAACTCCAAAAAAAATAAAAAGTTTGAAGAGTGCGAAAGGAAGGGAAATTGGCCCGTTTGGGGTTAATCCCACTCCCATGGGTGTCGACCCATGGGTGTCGACCCATGGGTCGACCCCAACAAGGGGGTGTCGACCTTAGGGTCGACCTCACCCAGATCTTGGGTAGATCCATTCTGTGAACATGGACTCGTTTCTTGACCAGATTCATTGACATTAAGTTATAGGACCTTATTTCTATTGTTTTATTCACTCAAAACAATGGAGACAACGAGCTGCTGCTCCAACTCAAATTGAATTAGCCTATTCTTCTGCAACAACAACTTATAAGCATACAGGAATCTCTACTACAACATCAACAATCATTTCTCTGTTCGTTAAATCTAGTCACGGTGAGTTTATGTTATTTTTAGATATAAACCTAAAAAGTAATCCTGACATGTTTATAAGTTTGGATCTAAACCTATGCCTGTTAATAACTTGAATCATAACTAAATAGATCTTCCACAACTTGTATACCTGTTCTACTGTTTAGTTCTCATTTAATATTCCTGATATTCATGTTCTTTTATTATGCCTAATTTTGTCATCATATTCCCATTCTGCTACTATGCATATTTCTGTCACTGTATGCCTACTCAGTTAGCACGCCTATTTCTGACATCATGTGCCTGTTTTGTTATTTTGCCTTTTCCTGTTCTCTTCTCTCCCTCCTTTCCTTTTTATTTTTATAGCCAGGTTACCTTTGAGCCTAGGCCTACCGCTGAAATATGCGAATGAAAAAAATTAGAAATGGTTGGGATTGATAGTGGGGCATAACTTGTATTGTAAAACATGACTGGGATTTAGGGGAATAATATGTACCTTGATCTAAAAACTTTAGTTTGGTGCATAACTTATATCATGGACCAGACTGGGGTTTAGGGCATAACCTTTGATAAACATGAAAAATTGTTGAATAATGAACATGCCTAAATTTATAGCAAATAGAAACTATAACTGCACTTAAACACGAGATTAGATTACGCTTGTGGCAGAAGTCTGCCCGAAACCGCTCGGCAAATCCAGCATCCGCAAGTGGTTAATCTAATATGAGGGGTCTAGGGCGTAAATGTACACATAACGATGCTAAGACATGAGGTTAAGCCCGACTTATGGTAGAAGTCTACCTGGAACTGACCGGCATATCCAGCATCCATAAGTGATCGAAACCGACTGGCATATTTTTGGGGACTATGCTTTTATGTTATTGTACTTTTATGATTTTAGTAAAAGGTGGATATTTTTAATTGATGTAATGGGTTTTCTATATTTCAAACTTATCTTGTAACCGGGTCATGAACCACTATGTTTTCTATACGGAACATAAAGTTTTAAATTTCGTTGTTCTTTTATGTCTGTCTTGTGATGTTTCTGTTTACCTATAACGCTTCACGAAAGTTAATGCATTCTGTATCAGAGTGACATTAATGGACGTCGGGTGTCACATCTGTTAGTCTTCTTCCACCTCAAATCTCTTCAAAAAGTAGAATAATTAGTCTTAGGAAATTCTGATTCAAGATTTGGAGGAAAAGAATATATATCTACAAATGGATGCTCAGAATTCTGATCTGCATGGGGTAAATCCTTGAATCTTGTTTATATAGATTTTTTTTCTCTTTTCCTCTTCTTATTAGCAATAGATTTGTGAATCCATGGTTAATTAGATCATAGTTTCAATCAGGAAGGCCATGGAATAACATATCTTGATCAGATTCATGGATTAGAAAGTAGTTAGATGAGTGGATCTAAATAATACCATTTTAAATAACGTTATATTTATCATTTGTATTCCCCGTTATATTTAATCTCATAAACAGTTGGTAATTTTGAAAATTGGGTATTAAAACTGTTTAGGGCATGTTGAAAAGATTACTGTTGTATATAGAACCATCCTAAGAACCTATTAATTTGATATTGTAAATCAAGTTACAATGAGATTGCGAATAATTGTGGTAATTGGGGTTAAATATGCTGAGAACATTTCTGTCATATAAGCCTATTTCCATTAAACATATGTCTAAATGGGAAATTACTATAAATGCTGTAATTACGAATTTATGATAAACCTGAATATTTGATTAAGGATATTATTATGCCAAAAGGTTGCAAATAGAATTACAGAAAAATTGAGAAGAATAAGATATGCCTAAATTGGTTGGAAAATTTACAGTAATTAAAATATTGTAACTGCACTGAGACACGAGGTTAAATTCAACTTGTGTTAGAAGCCTGCCCAGAACCGTCCGGCAAATCTTGTATCCACAAGTTGTCGATTTAATATAAGGGGTCTGGTGCCTAAACATATATATAAATATATGTACATAAATGGAATATGTGTGAAAATTCACAAGACAGTAAAGAGATAAATGTCACAACAGTAAAAGTTGGTTAATATAAAGAACTAAAGAAAATGTGATGGACGGTGAATATAATTATAATGACCCACTTTTTCCGTACAGTTGAAGCCAACATCAACCAACCTAAGTCAACACAAATTGCACAGAAAAGCAGATAGTTAAGAAAAAGGAATTAGAGGGTGGGAGAAGAAAGAAATATTATAATACAAGAATAAGAAGATCAGTGTCTCACAGCAGAATGGACAAAATATAATATCAAATGCTTTATATAAAAAGAAATTTGTATATTACATTATCAGAGTATACATACATTTCAACACCACACACAGCGGAATAATACAATACCATTAAATATGACTATAAGTCTTGACTCTAACTCCTCTTTTAAAGTTCAAAGCGAAACCTAACCAAGAAATATACTCGGTTTGACCCAAGCTTATTTGAAGAAAAGAAAAATTAACTCAGATCGGTGAGGAATACTTTCAGTGGTAAATTCACATGACAGACAACTTGTTTAACTTTAGAAATACTTTTTAAAAGAAATGATAATAGTAAGACCACCCCACACATAAACACGGATGGTTTTTACCTTATTGTAACCCAAACATTTTTGATATATCAAAATCCAGTGATATTATAATAGTGTATATCAAAGCACAAATAAATAACCATCTAGCAGAACGCTTGCATTTCATGCCCTGCATATTCATTATAAAATAAAAAACCATAGGGCGTTTATTAGAGATTTGATTCCAGCTATAACAAGGTATGGGACCACCTTTCAATCAGTGTACTCTAGAGAGGGTATACTGGGTCAATAAGAACATCTTGCAACCCAACCACACATGATCAACCACTCATTCAGCTTGAGTGTATCGAATATATTGTCACCCATGGTTGTTGGCCATCCAACCATAACCTGTAAGATATAGAATGGAAAGAAGAACAAAATGAATTTTCTCTAGATCGGTGACAAATATACCCTTCTTGGAAATTGTGACGGCCCGCCCCGGACCAGCTGACATTTCTATGAAACAGGCTGTGCCAACGCCCGATTAGTACGGGACGGTCGTCAAAGAAAAAAGATTATGAAACTATGAACCACAAAAGAACCTGTAGTGTATCCCACAGCGCATGGAATAAAATATAATAATAACATAACTTGACATAAATCAGGTGAGAAAGTGCATAAGCTGAGCTGAAAATTAAATCATCATAGCAGCGGAATCTAAATACAGTTTATGATTCAAACCATCATTATTACAACTTCAAAATACTGTCTCTAAAGAGAAAAGGAAAGGTCACTACTAATTCCCAAAGCAGTGACCAGCAACACAAAGAGAATATATGTAAATAGTACGTGGAAACCTCCTGCTCGTCTCTGGACAGTTACTCGTGCATACCACCTAACCTGCCTCTAGTCTGTTCGTTTAGAAGCACCTAGAATAATAAGAAGAGATATAAAACCCTGGGTTACACAAAAGTCTGGTATGAGCGACAGCAGCAAAACAGAATAATAACAGGTATAAATAATCATACCTGAACCTGCACCCAAAGATTTAACACAACAAGATGTACAATACTCTAAGGTAACACTAACATAAAGTGCAAAATGAGGGTGTGCATGTCATGGTGACGGCAAACATCAAACATAGCAATCAACCTCACATCTCTCACTCAGTGCCACCACTTTGATCACCAAATCCTTTGCTACGATCACTTTGCCCTTGGGGTCATAATGACCCCATTGCACTGATCCGTAGCCATTAATCCTTTGCTATGTCCACTTTTCCCCATGGAGTCATGCGACTCCACTGCACTGGCTCATAGCCATGCTACAATCACTTTCCCTTGGGAGTCTTAACTGTCCCATTGCGCTAATCCATAGCCGCTAATCTGTCTCTCAGTGGTGAACTAAAGCTATAGATATCGATAACCCCTTTGCACATGTCCCACGGCAAAGCCCAACTATTGAAGTTAACTCGTTGCTTCCCATCTGGATCCTGAGTTATAACTTCCCACTTGGACTTCCTTTGCATCTCAGGCTTTGGTTGAATTGGAGTTGGTCTTCAGAAGAGTCGTCACGTAGTAGTAGTGGAAGCTCAATTCGGTTCGGTTCGATCTACTTCAGTCGGTTCGGTTCGAATACATAGTCCCCAGGCTTTTCGTTCAGTTCGGTGCTCCATATCAAGTCAGTTCGGTTCGGTCGTCTTCATCCAGTTCGATTTGGATGGTGCTCCAGCCACGGTTCAGTTTGACGCTCCTTTATCTCAAGATCCTGGTTCGATCCTGCTTCCTAGCTCTAATCCGATCTGATCCCCATGCCAAGCTCTGGTCCGATCCTAGTTCCAATTCAACGCAGATGGCCTTCCATTTTTCCATGCACTAGTCTTTACACTACTTCGGTTTGGTTCGGATTTGTCCGATCCGATCCCCTATCTCGATCCGATCTGGAATCCTGGCACTTTTCCAACAAGCCTGTTTTGTCCATTCTTGCCATACGATGGCGTTTTCAACCATTCTAACCTTACTAAATAATCATAAAGCATTCCAAATAGTAGTAATAGCATATAGAGTCAATCAAGAACATCAAGCATATGGGTAACTTAAGATCAAACATACCATAAAACCCTGAATTTCCACTTAACCATGTTTTAACTATACGATTAGCAAACTTAATCCAAATTAACCCAAATTTTAATCAGAGGCATAAAATAGTATTTAAGAATTTTTACATATGTTTCCAGATTTTTATGATGCATAATTTCGTTAATTATTACTAATCACCCCTAACTAGCCGTAATTAGTGAATAAAAGTGCTAATCACTCACCTTAGCCACAAATATATTCTTAGATCTAGAACTCCACTGATTTGGGTCTAATTCCTATGCAACACAGCAGCCCTAACTCTAATTTGATGTCAATCCGCCTTGATTTGATGTAGATTCGCTTAATATTGGATTAGAAAGTGATTAAAGATGAATTTAGAAGGTGGAGGCCATTACTAGGGTTCAAAGAATGTTTGTGGCGGCTAGAAAACCGAGATGAGATGGTTTCCTAACTGATTTCAGCCTCCCCATAACCCTAAACCCGAAATGGGTTATGGGCCCTTCCACTAATTACCCTATTAAGCCCGATTAAGATGTTTTTCACCTTCCAAACCTTATTTTAGCCATATCTCCCAAACGGTAAGTCCGTTTATTAATGTGACCACTCTACGGAAAGGTAAACCATCATCCAAATCCAATGGAAGTGGTTTTAGGTCAAAAACCTTACCAATCAAAAGTTATAGGCGAAACAAGATTTGTCAGGGGCAAAACGATCATTTAAAATTCGAAAAAATCTTGAACATGGGAAATGACCCCAATAGTCGTCTCCCAAAGATACATGACCATACGACTTCGTATGCGGAAGAAATAAATATTCTCCGATCCTTTGATGCGTAGAATGCGGGTCGTTACACTCTCCCCTCGCCTCCCCCCTCCCATTAAGAAATTTCGCCCTCGAATTTCCTTAACCAAAACATATAAAGGTGTCCGGCATGCCTATCAACCATTTACAAGCAATCAAACATACATAATAACACAACAAGTCTATCCTAGCATGCGGTTTACTAATAAGGGAATAACTATCACTATTAAAATCTTACCAGGCAAAGAGTTCAGGATGCGTCTTACTTATGTTCTCCTCTGTTTCCCAGGTACAATCATTCTCATTATCACCCCACTGGACCTTGACTAGTTTCATCGTCTTCCTTCGAAGTTGCTTCATATCGTACTCGACAATACTAATTGGTCTGCGATTCCTAACCATCTCGGGCTCTACCTCGATATCATCCAACTGATCTAGTGAAATAGTAATATTAGGGTCGTGCATGAACTTCCTTAACTAGGAAACATGAAATACGTCGTGAACTCCTGCCATCTTGTCAGGTAATCCAACTTTATGCGCTAAATTCCCAACTTGTTTGAGAACTGGGAATAGACCAACAAATCTTGATGCCAACTTACCTCTCCTGCCAAAACGAATTACATGCTTTAACGAAGAAATCTTGACGATTACCAAGTCGCCAACGGAGAATTTCAATTCTCTTTGTCTTTTATCAGCATAACTCTTCTGCCTATCTTGGACAGCCTTCATTCGCTGTTGAGTAACCTTGATCTTGTCTGAAGTTTCTATTATTACGTCTGGGCCTAGCACAAATTTCTCACCGGTTTCCAGCCAACATGATGGTGAGTTGCACAGTCTTCCGTACAAAGCTTCAAATGGAGCCATACCAATACTAGATTGATAACTAATATCATATAAGAACTCAACTAGATGCAAATGGTCATCCCATGACCCTCCGAAATCCAATATACAAGCTCTTAAGAGATGTTCTAATACACGATTCACCCTCTCTGTTTGACCGTCGGTTTGAGGATGGTACGCGGTACTGAGATGTAATTCTGACCCTACAGCCTCTTGTATGCTCTTCCAAAACGGACTAGTAAATAATGGATCTCGGTCACTCACAATACCTTTAGGTACTCCATGAAATCTCACTACCCACTTCATATATAGTTCCGCCAACTTAGCTGCCGTTCTGTTCGACTTGATCGGTATAAACATTGCACTTTTGGACAGTCAATCCACAATCACCCAAATACTATCATGGCCCGATCTAGTTCTTGGTAAACCATCAATGAAATCCATTGAGGCTTTTTCCCATTTCCATTCGGGAATTTCTAACGGTTGTAACAAACCACAAGGCTTCTTTTGCTCGGCTTTAACTAACTGGCAGTTCATGCATTTGGATATAAACTTACCAACGTCTCTTTTCATCCCTTCTCTGTAGTATCTCTGCTTCATGTCTCGATACATTTTGTTACGACCGGGATGTATAGTCAGTTTTGAGTGATGATACTCTCTGAGCACTTCATCACTCAATCCATTAACATTGGGTACAACTAGTCTACCATTCTTTTGAAGCCATCCTCGATCAAGACCATACTCGTTCATTCGCTCATCATCGATACCCATCTCTACCTTGGAGATGATTTCTAATAGATTAGGATTGTCCCTCTGACTAAAACCAATCCGCTCAATCAAAGTTGGTATGTTCGTCAAACTTGCTAACATTGCTAGATCTAATTCGCACTTAGGTCCGAAATCGTATCCTACGATATACTCCAGTTGCTTCCATTCCAGAAACATAGCTCCCAAGCTATCATGTATCCTACTCAATGCATCCGCTACCGTGTTGCCCTTCTCAGGTGTGTATGCGATATTGAAATCATATGAAGTTAAGAAATCTAACCATCTCTGCTGACAAAGATTTAAATCCTTCTGAAAGAAAAATACTTTAATGACTTATGATCGATAAACAACTCGAATTTTTCTCTCAAGAGATATTGTCTCCACATCTTCAACGCGAACACGATCGCTGCCAATTCCAAATCATGGGTAGGATATCTTTTCTCATGTGGTTTCATTTGTCGACTAGCATAAGCTACAACCCTACCTCCTTGCATTAGTACAGCACCCAGTCCAGTGCCAGACGCATCTGTGTATACCGTCATCTCTTCATTCCCTTTAGGAATAACTAACACTGGTGCGTATGATAACTTTTCCTTTAGGCTCTTAAATGCATTCTCACACCTTTCGTCCTAAACAAAAGCTTGATTCTTCTTGGTCAACTGAGTTAACAGTGCTGCTATCTTGGAGAAGTCTTGGATAAACTTATGATAATATCCAGCCAACCCTAAGAAACTTCTTACATCCATTGCATTCTTGGGCGTAGACCAATCTTGTACCGTAGCCACCTTCGCAGGTTCCACAGCAATACCATTCTCTGAAATAACGTGGCCCAAGAATCTCACTTCCCTCCTCTAGAAGTGGCACTTAGAAAATTTTGCTTTCTATCGGTGTTTCTTCAACACCTCCATCACTGTCCTCAAATGTTCCTTGTGTACTTCCTCCGTCCTCGAGTAAACCAAGATGTCGTCCATGAACATAAGAACAAACTTGTTTAATTGATCTCTGAATACCCTATTCATAAGATCCACAAAATATGCAGGTGCATTGGTCAACTCGAATGGCATGCCCAACCACTCATAAAATCTAGACGGCGTTCGAAATGCCATTGTAGGAATACTCTCAGCTGCTACTTGGAGTTGATGAAAACCTGTTGCCAGATCCAACATGGAGAACACTCTTGCTCCACTTAACTGATCAAGTAAATCATCAATCCACGGAAGAGGATACTTATTCTTCCTTGTCACATTATTCAACTCACGGTAGTCCACACACAATCGAAGGGAACCATCGGCCTTGGTAGCAAATACAACTGGTGCTCACCACTTGGAAACACTTCTTCTTATAAATCCCTTCTTCAAAAGATTGCTTACTTGCACCCCGAGCTCTCGCTGCTCCCTTGGCGCCATACGGTGAAGTAGCATCACTATAGGTCCGGCATCTTTCACTAAATCAATCTGAAACTCGATCTCTCGGTGTGGTGAAAGTCCGGTCACTTCCCCGAAGATGTCCGGATACTCGCCAGCAATAGGAACATCTGACAACTCATCATGTAGGATGTCGAGGGAATTTAGAAAACTAGCCATCACCCCATCACTACGTAGGCCACAAACAGTACTCTCCGCCCATCATCCGCTCCAACGGTCACTGAAGACCCCTCACAGTCTACCACCACCCCATATCTTTAAAGCCAATCGACTCCCAAAATAATGACAAACCGAGTAAAGCCCAAAACAAAGCAATCATAAGCAAACATACATCCATGACTCGATAAGACCAAATTACGACAAATCATACTAAGGCTAGTCAAACCACCAATCGGGTTCGTCACAACTAAAGGTCTATCGACTATCTCGGGTTCCAATCCGAACCTATCTACCAGGTCACTAAATATGAAGGAATGCGAAGCCCCGGTCAAACAGTACTTGAACAAGAACATCATAAACAGAAAGCATACCTTGAATAATGATATTATTTCCCTTCTCCGCCACAGTTGGGGCATTCGACGAAGAAGGAACATCGTTGATAGCATATGCTTTCACAATCTGATTCTCTTTAGGGGGTTGTGGACGTTTATCCTTGTGATGTCCCATTATGCCGCAACTGAAGCACTTCCTGTCCGCTGACTTTGCTCGATAATTTTTGGCATAGTGGCCCTTCTTGCCACAACTATAGCACTCAACATATTTCTTATTCTTTTTCTGACCATCCTTAGCTTGGTTATGTTTCCTCTTATTCTACGAATTATTCTTGCCTCCACCACTTGACTACGACTTTGGCTCCCCTGCAGATGTAGTAGCAACCTCGGCCTTCGACTTAGGGTAAAGGCTCTCGATCTTAATGCCTTTCCCACTACAGATTCGAATGTCTCATCGATATGGTTTATAAGTCTTTCCCCCATGTACCCGTCTAGGCCAGTTATGAACTTCTTGTTCTTCTTCTCAGCAGTATCGATAAGGAATAATCCATATTTCGATAAAGTATCAAACTCAGCAATATATTTCGAGACTGCCCTACCATTTAGCTTAAGTTCCAAAAATTTCCTAAACAATTCTGATTTTTGAGCAGTTGGGATAAACTGGTCACTGAAGCGAGTCTTAAACCGATTCCACGTAACTTGATCCTTAGGAGTAGCTGCTTTAATAGCATTCCACCAATCCATAGCTTGTCCTTGTAGTTGACGCGATGCTAGCTTTCTCTTCATTGCATCATCGATTCCCAAATCCTCGAAGATGCGCTCACAACTATCCTGCCAATCTTGAACTTCCGTAGCCGATTCCATCCCGTGGAACAGCTTTCCACCAAGACTAGTATAATCCCTGCAGAGCTTGGCGAAATCGGCCCTAGGCACCTGCACCGCTGCACCACCACCGTTAGCAGCATTAGGAACTGCTCCCTGAACATCCCTAAGCATTTTTCGCATGAAGGTAGTAAACATCGTCCTCATATCAGGGACATTCCTATCATTGGCCCTTAAACCCTTACTCCTCGTATATCGGCTCATCGTTCAATATGTAAAGAGAAAATGATTAACCATCTCCTTAGTGGTGCTAGTGCAGTGCGACTTCATCCTTAGATATACTAATAGTTTATATATAGTTTTTGAAAACCAAAATATCACAAATACGCGCTCTCATACACATATACTATCTCTCCCTGATGTCTTCCCCTAGATTAACTATGCAACCTAGGCTCTGATACGAAGTGTGACGGCCCACCTCAGACCAGCCGACATTTCTACGAAACACATTGTGCCAATGCCCGACTAGCACGGGATGGTCGTCAAAGGAAAAGGATTATGAAACTATGAAACACTAAAGAACCTATAGTATATCTCACAGTACATGGAATAAAAAATAATAATAACATAACTTGACATAAAACAGGCAAGACAGTGCATAAGCTGAGCTGAAAACTAAATCATCATAGCAGCGGAATCCAAAATACAGCTTATGATCCAAACCATCATTATTACAACTTCAAAATATTGTCTCTAAAGCAAAAGGGAAAGGTACACTACTAATGCCCAAAGCAGTAATCAGCAACAACACAGGGAGAATATTTGTAAATAGTACGTGGAAGCCTCCTGCTCATCTCCGGACATCTACTCATGCATACCACTTAACCTGCCTCTAGTCTGCTCGTTTAGGAGCACCTGGAGTAATAAGAAGAGAATAAAACTCTGGGTCAGAAAAAAATCTGGTACGAGCGATAGCAGCAAAACAGAATAATAACAGGTATAAATAATCATACTTGAACCTGGACCTGCAACCAAAGAGTTAGCACAACAAGATGCATGGTACTCTAAGGTAACACTAACATAATGTGTAAAATGGAGGTGTGCATGCCATAGTGATAGCAAACATCAAACATAGCAATCAACCTTACATCTCTCACTCAGTGCGTAAAGTATACGATATCCACCACTTTGATCACCAAATCCTTTCCTACGATCACTTTGCCCTTAGGGTCATAATGACCCCATTGCACTGATCCATAGCCATTAATCCTTTGATATGTTCACTTTGCCCCATGGAGTCATGCGACTCCACTGCACTGGCTCATAGCCATGCTACGAACACTTGCCCTTGGGATCCTTAACGGTCCCATTGCGCTGATCCATAGCCGTTAATCTGTCTCTCAGTGGTGAACTAAAGCTATAGACATCGATAACCCCTTTGCACACGTCCCGCAATAAAGCCCAACTATTGAAGTTAACTCGTTGGTTCCCATCTGGATCCTGGTTATAACTTCCCACTTGGATTTCCTTTACATCTTGGGCTTTGGATGAATTGGAGCTGGTCTTCAGAAGAGTCATCGCATAGTAGTAGTTGAAGCTCAATTCGGTTCGGTTCGATCTGCTTCAGTCGGTTCGGTTCGAATACATCATCCCCAGGCTTCCCATTCGGTTTGATGCTCCACTTCAAGTCGGTTCGGTTCGGTCATCTCCATCTGGTTCGGTTTGGATGGTGCTCCAGCCTCGGTTCGGTTCGGTACTCCTTTATCTCCAGAACCTGGTTCGATCCCGCTTCCTAGCTCTAATCCAATCCGATCCCCACGCTAAGCTCCGGTCCGATCCCAGTTCCAATTCAACGCAGATGGCCTTCCTTTTTGCCATGCACAAGTCTTTCCACCACTCCAGTTTGGTTCGGATATGTCCGATCCGATCCCCTATCTCGATCCGATTTGGAATCCTGGCACTTTTCCAACAAGCTATTTTGTCCATTCTTGCTATACGACGGCGTTTTCAACGATTCTAACATTATTAAACAATCATAAAGCATTCCAAACAGTAGTAATAACATATAGAGTCAATCAAGAACATCAAAACATCAAGCATATGGGTTACTTAGGATCAATTATACCCTAAAACCCTGAATTTCCCCTTAATCCCATTAACCTGTTTTAACTATACGATTAGCAAACTTAATCCAAATTAACCCAAATTTTAATCAAAGGCATAAAATAATATTTAAGAACATATTTTTCCAGATTTTCATGATGCATAATTTCGCGAATTATTACTAATCACCCCTAATTAGCCGTAATTAGTGAATAAAAGTGCTAATAACTCACCTTAGCCATAAATAAATTCATAGATCTGGAACTCCGCTGATTTAGGTTGAATTCCTATGCAACACAGCAGCCCTAACTCTGATTTGATGTCAATCCGCCTTGATTTGATGTAGATTCGCTTAATATTGGATTAGAAAGTGATTAAAGATGAATTTAGAAGGTGGAGGCCATTACTAGGGTTCAAAGAATGTTTTGTGGCGGCTAGAAAACTGAGATGAGATGGTTTCCTAACTGATTTCATCCTCCCCATAACCCTAATCCCAAAATGGGTTATGGGCCCTTCCACTAATTACCCCATTAAGCCCGGTTAAGCTGTTTTTCACCTTTCAAACCTTATTTCAGCCATATCTCCCAAACGGTAAGTCCGTTTGATTAATGTGACCACTCTACGGAAAGGTAAACCATCATCCGAATCCAATGGAAGTGGTTTCAGGTAAAAATTCTTTATCAATCAAAAGTTATAGGCGAAAAAAGATTCTCCAAGGGCAAAACAATCATTTAAAATTCGACAAAAATCGTGAACATGGGAAATGACCCTAATAGTTGTCTCCCAAAGTTACACGACCATACGACTTCATATGTGGAAGAAATAAACATTCTACGATCCTATGATGCGTAGAATGCGGGTCGTTACAGGAATGACCCACTTAGTCATGTTGCCTGCTCGATTTTTGTCATTTCCCAGTTGTGAGGCTTGAGGTCACGATTATCTTTTAAGGGAACATCTCAATATCTTTGAATGCCACATCGTAAGATCCTTCAAATCACTAATTAACGTCCACAAATATACTCTAGGTGTTATGAAAGTGAACTTTTCTGCCACCAAACTTAGTATATTTTTAAAAATCAATATACGTGACCCTCAAGAAATACTCTATCAGACATTCGTCCATACAAGTCACCCAGGAACTGGATGGTCCGAAGACACACCCTTACTACATCATAGGAATCAACTTATAGATCAGTAACGAGTGGTCCTTGCCATCCATATATTTCTACCACGATAGAACCACAGTGTATCTTTGGTTGCAAGTCAGAGATTATAAGTGCTCCTTCCGTTTTATGAAAATCTATGGTCTTCAATTGCTCACCTTTATTCCCTGCAAGTTAGCTTCGAGCGTACCGTTGATTATAAGTGGTTTTGGGTCTAGTTCCCATCCTGGTCTCTTCGAAAAACACATCAAAAGGTCCAGTAATAACAATTCATTGATAATTGGGTTTTTAACTATCAATCTCAATGAAACAATCATCCAATCAGATTGATCAAACAGTACAACCAAGTATATTGGCAGCTCAAGTCTTTTCATTAAAAACATTTATTCAAAAATCTAAATCGATTCTTAAAAATCATTCTCTATATTCAATAAACACTTCTGTTTCCATTACTTCGGAAATATTACCGTAACTCATTTCTTTTAAAACATTTGTATTTCACAAATCCTCCTTAATACTTCTTTACTTCTAAAAATAGTATTTTAATTTCACCACCACTCTCTGCATTGTTTCCTTTGGAAATATAATTTGATTTCCGCTATTTGCTTCCATTCCAATTCTAATAACCCTTTTCATTTATTCGGATAAACTCATCGCCATTCACTTATTATTCTGTATAAGTATATTTAGACCAAACTAGATCTTTTGTTTAGAAAACAAATACCATATATATAAATATAAACCACGCCTTAGCTTGACCAAACATTTTTATACGTTGTTTATTACATTTCAAAACTTGCAAACACATTGCCTTATTTCCTTTATAAACTAATATCGCCATCCTTCTCGTTACAAACTACTACCATTCCTCGATAATAGTGAAGTTGTTCAAGTTAGGGTATTTTATTTACCTCTCAGACCTTGATCGACAACGTTCTTATCCTAGAACAAATAGAAGTTTGTAACTAAAACCCATATTACTAATAACATCAACTGATCTTTATTCTATTACTTTAATCATAGTTATGTAAACCATAACCTTGTTTTAGGAAATCTCGGTTGATTACAATCATTTTCTTAATAGTAAATTTTCACTTTAAACATCGCTATATAAATTCCATTTATTATTGGAATTTTATTCCAATAATCTGTTTATTACTTATTTTACCCAAAACCCTTATTAGTTCATATTATAAAACTAAATTTTGGTTTTTATACCCAAAAATCCATTTTTATCAACTTCTTTATCAAAAACCATTAATGTCTTTATTGCATAATTATTCAAAAATTATTTTATAAAAAACCAAGTTATAAATATCGATTTATTTCCAACTTCTACTTATATATATAGTATAATTTAGAACTCCGTCTCAGCTATAAAATAATTTTATAACTTTTAAATATGTTGATTTGCTTGACGACAAATCAACATTTCAAATAAAAAGTGAATTAATTCAACGTCAACATCCAAATAGGTTTTCAAAGTCAATGGGGTTCAAACAGTTCATATATAAATAATATCTAAACAAACAGCACATATAATATTTGTGGAGTTCGGTTGGATCCCTCCAACCTGATCTTCCCTGCATCACTGTTTATTATAGTATTTGATAATAATATATGAAATAAATATTTAAAACACATCATTCGAATACGATATAATATAAATGTCGATAATCGTTAAACAACGAATAAGCAACCAAGGCATCCGATCATCCAATTATTACTATCAATGATGAATTATTTTTTGTTCGATGACGTATATTCTATGAATTAGAAAACCATCGTGAAGTGTAATAAACCGCAAGCGCACGACATACACTTGTAGTATGTTAGCGAGTACGAGCCAATCCATAGGGAAAGAAATAATTTTAAATATATTCAATCAAATTAAAACAAACTTTGGATTGATTTAATTAACATAAACTAATTAAAACTATAAACTAGGTTGAGAGCTAAATATGAAATGAAAGTGTAGTGTCTCGAAATTCATGTCTAATTTGAGCTGACTAAATAACACAAGTCCAACCCACATTACACTAGAAATCAGAAAACTAATAGAAAGAAAATAGAGGGTGAGAGTAGATAAGATAGAAACTCAGAATAGAAGAAGAAGATACAACATCAGATTAACACAGCGGAACGAACAACATATAATAGATAATATATCCTTGAAATAAAATCAGTATATGTATACAGTAACATTATCAGAGTACAACACTTAAAACACAACGGAAATAACTATAGCTATATAATCCTGAAGCCTCCTGCTCCAAGCTCTCCAAGTATATCTGTAAAATTCTGACTACTTGACTGCCCGTATAAAATTGGGCACCCAAGAATTTAGGCAAAACAAAACAAAATTAACTCTGGCTCAGTCATGGGACTGGTGTGAGTAAACCAGTTTAAAACAGTTTGAACAAGTAAACGATATCTCATAAGACCACGCCGTATAACAGAACAGGTTTTTCCCTTATGAGAATCCAAAATATCTTTATATAAAAAACCTTTTGATATTATAATAATGTATATCAACCACAATATAATAATCATCTAGCAGAAACGCTTTCATCTCTCGTTTTGCATATATAGTAAACAATCAAAACCGCAAGCACGTATTGGGTAATGGATTTTCAACTATGACAAGGTATGGAACCACCTTTCGCTAGTGTACCTCTAGAGAGGAATACACTGGGTTCAACAAGAACATCTTGCAACCTGACAACACATGACCGACCACTCATTTCGCTTGAGTGTATCGAATGTATTTCACCAATGGTTGGGATCAGCAACCGTTTCCCGAATGGGACAACATCAACAATAGATTTTTAGAAGTAAATGAAACTCTAGATCAGGTGATTATACACCCTAATAGGTGCGACCTACATAGCCATGCTGCCTGCCCGATTTTTGTCATTTCCCGGTTGTGAGGCTAGAGGCCACGCTTATCTCTGACAGATCACACATTTATTCACTTTGAATGTCACATCGTCATACCCGCCAAATCACAAATTGATTTCCCCAAAAGTACCACAGGTATACAGCTAAGAGAAACGAATTCCTCCACCACCAAACGTAAATGCGTTTGAAGAGATCAACCTACGCGATCTATTAAATATACTCTGTCAGACATTCTTCCATACAGGTCGTCCTAGGACCGGACAAACCGAAGGCACTATTCAGTACAACAATCTCAGGCAATCTTTACCTATGATTTATACAACAGCCCTTTCACTTGACTCCGTCTTCAATTATCTTTGGCATATATGATTCACAATGCTTATGCCAATACGGAGTGGTTCTTCGGATAATAATCCAACCGGTCTCTCCATATTAACAACATTAAAATGGTCGAAAACTTCGATAGTAGGTGATTTAACTATCAAAGAAAAACACGTGTGCAAACAATGATATTATTTCCAGATGGAAATTTTATCGATCAATCATCATTTAACATTTATCTCTTTAGTTCATTAATTTACTTATGTCCTGGTTCCATATATTCTAAATTCTTATTATCTATTATCAGAAAACATTTCTGATTCTTATTTGGAAAACCTTTCCAAAGCTCCTTCACTGGATTTAAACTGATGTTTAAATAAAACATCGCTATGCCAACTCAAACCATTTACTAAATTCATTTAACCATCATTCACTATCAAACCTTACCATTCCTTAGTTAAGAAGGTAGTCAATCAAGTTGAGGTATAATTATCTCTCAGACCTTAACTGAACAACGTTTTAACTTCGAAATAGTCAAAGTTTATCTTTTAAACCTTTAACAAACTTCTTTACGTCTCGCTCGGATTCAATTTACGAATCCACTTCTTTATTGGAAACATTGATTATAACTATAGCGTTATAATCCCTACTTCTGAAATATCTAAATTCATAATATAACTTTTATTCCTTAATTCGAATAATTAAACAAAACCCTAATTTATTAGTATATACTCTTGTTTTAAAAAACTGGAAGGTAAATATTACTTTCCCGAATTCGATATAATTGAATTCGACGTATAATTCTCTTTCGAGTAATCTCTATTTGATTAACTCTTCTTCGAATAACCTATATTCGATTATCTCTCTTTGAATAACTTATATTCGAAATCTCTCTTCAAATAACTAAATTCGAAATCTCTTTTCGAATAACTAAATTCGAAATCTCTCTTCGAATAACTAAATTCGATTACTCCTTTCGAATAAATTATATTCGATTAACTCCTTTCGAATAAACTATATTCGATTAACTCCTTTCGAATAAATCATATTCGATTAACTCCTTTCGAATAAATTATATTCGATTAACTCCTTTCGAATAAATTATATTCGATTACTCTTCTCGAATAAACTATATTCGATTACTCTTCTCGAATACACTATATTCGATAACTCTTCTCGAATACACTATATTCGATTACTCTTCTCGAATACACTATATTCGATAACTCTTCTCGAATACACTATATTCGATAACTCTACTTGTTTAACTCCATTTGAATAACTCTAATTGGCCAACCCTAACTGATTAACTCTAACTTTAATTGGTTTACTCTAACTCTAACTGGTTAACTCTAACTGATTTTCTCGAATCAATTACTCTGACTCGATTAAATCCTTTCAATAAACCTTAATCGATTAATTATAAGTTTATTAACTCTTTTCCATTAACTTTAATCGATTAATTCTAACTCAATTAACTCTTTTCCATTAACTTTAATTGATTACTTCTAACTCGATTAACTCTTTTCCATCAACTCTAATGGATTAACTCTAACTGGTTAATTCTAACTCTAATCGATCAATTCTAACTCTAATCGATTAACTATAATTCGATTAAATCCTTTAACTCATTTTGATTAACACATTCTGATTAACTCCTTTGATTAACTCTACGTCCATATTCAGTTTCAAATATCGATGTTCAAATCGATTCTTACTTCTCTAAATAAGTCCAGACTTATATATTCCATTTATTCAATGGATAAATATTTTACTTAATTTGTAAAATATTATTTATAAATTAATCTTCCCAATTTATCTGTTAAAACAGATTTCTATTTAATTCCACTTTAAATAAATCTTTTCCATTTAGCTGTTAAAAACAGATTTCCATTTCCTATTCATTTTCTAAATATGCCTTTGATTAAATTCTATTTATTTCCAAATAAATATTCCCTTGATTTAATCCTATTTATTTAACAAATAAATATTTACTTTCAATTCTATTTATTTAATCAATAAATGTTTCCTTTTTATCTTTCTATTTATTTTCTAAAAATATATCTCATTTATAACATTCTATTTATTCTATAAATAAATATTTACATTTAATCTATTTGTAAATGTTTTTACAAATATTTCCCTTTAAATCCTATTTGTAAATGTTTTACAAATATTTTCTTTCCAATTCCATTTGTAAATATTTTACAGATATTCCCTTTTTATTTCTATTTGTGATTGTTTTTCAAATATTCCTTTATATTTGTTTACAAATAATTTCCTTTATATTTGTTTAACAAGTATATTCTTGTAACTCTTTTGATTTTATAATTATTCCCTTTTATAAAATCCTTTTTCCTTTTATATATAAAATCTATCGATTTTATATAAATAAATTATTTTCAAAATATACTTTGAAAATTCCCTTTTATCATCCCAGTATTTCTTACGGTATTTAAAATGCCAAATAACCATGATTGATATCATTCAAACACACATAATCACCAACTGATTATATATCACATCATATATTACAATATATGAAAAACAGTAAAATAAATGTTGAGGAATCCAGTTGGATTCCTCCAACCTGTTTCCCTGCATCACAGATGTTAAACAACATAATTAACATCGATTTCATTTCAATATGAAATATTCTGTTAAATAGAATCAATATTTGATTAACGATTTATATATATATCGTTATCTATAATTTCAACCAATACATAAGCAATCGAACCAAACAGTTAACATACAACAATCAACAGATAATTATCAGTTCTAAAAATACGCTATAAAAATATAACTGTTCAGAGTTGGTGAGTTTTACTCACATTGGACTGTTATCGTTAAATTACGATAACTGTCGACAATTTATTTTGCAATAAATTGTAACGAGCTCAAATTCACTCACAGTCAGTTCCATTTCGTAGCCACCGTCCATACAATTCCAGCGGACCTTGTTTTGTCAAATTCCATTTTCACTTGGCCCATCCACCGTTGTGCAAGCCCAGACCCGCTTCCTCATAACCCGTCTTCCCCAAAAAAAATCACCGCACTCCAGAAAAACCACTCCACCATATATTTGCTCCATCGAGTTCTCTTAACATGCCATTTCCTCTTTTTATTTTCTTTCATATATATATATACACACATGGGCTTCATCAATTCTGTAGAAACCAGCCCATCATCACAAGTACAAAGCCATACCGCACCAAATAAAACAGTACCATCTCCCTCTCCTTAAACCCGTATACGTAGTCACCTTCCATGGCCATTACGGCAACTTCAAGCACGCCTCACTCCCTCCATTTGATTTAAGCATTTATACGTCCAACCGAACCTAAGTTCTTATTTCTGTTTAACACTTCTTCTCCCCTATCCCATTCAAACCGCATCCTGTACCAAAATTCAACACAGACGTAATCTCCTTTATCCAAAAATCGAACATCACATTTGATTGTTAACTCCAATAGTACACAATAAACCAACATCACCGAAATCATATCAAGTAAATACATTATTAGGTAAATATCGTGATTAATAAATGTATTCTCACCAGTTTTAATCCTCCTTCCCATTTCTCATGTGAATCGCGTTTCCCATGATTTCCAAAACATGGTCTTTCTCCCTTCACTCGCGTACTCGTCCCAACAATCACAACGCAGACAACAACTCCACTGCAGTTCAAGACTCCGAACCCAGATTTTTGCCAACCTTCATCCCTGACTTTCAAAAACACGCACCAGATTTTTCTCAAGCCATTACTGAACCCTTCGCACCCTCAAATTCCATCCACAGCAGCATACTTACTTCACCGATGTTCAAACAAAAACTACCACCCATTACTTTCAGCATCGAACGCCATAAATCCACCACAAATCACCTCGCCGTCGCAGGCTCTGCCGGACCGCGACCTCACTGTTCAACTCGTCCTGACCTCCTCAACGTCACGCCCCCTCTGGCCGACCAAAAGTCCTTCTGTTCCAACAGTAGTTCGAAACCCTAATAACGCTGTACCCATAATTTCAGCAACGAAAATATCAATCGAACTGAAGGAGACTCATTTAAATGGAAAGAGCAACATATAAGGATCTTGAATATAGGAGACACGAGATTTATAGGAATTTATATGAATTGATTTAAATTTTAAGATCTCACGAAGTGTTTACAGAAGAAAATATGGTGGCGGCGTATTCTTTTAGACCGATGAAATGAATTAGTTAGGGTTAGGAAGAGTAGTTGGGTATTCATAGGAAATTTAGATATTTTTCTTCTGATTATTTTATTCCCTTTTAAATCAATCGTTGTATGTATATGTCCTTTAAAAATTCCTGTGACCACATGCGATAACCAAAAATCACGAAAATGGATATGCAGCTACAGTTCGACATTACTGTCCAAACGAAACTTGTTTCGTCGAATTCCGACTCCGTTTGCTTATGCATCGTATTTTTAACCGTCGAAATACTGACTGTTTTTCACATTAAAATCCCGTATGGCCACATACCGCCTTCAAAAATCACGAAAACTGAAATCCAGCAATAATTTAACACTACGAATCCAACAAAATTAGTTTCGGTGAATTCTGAGGTCATTTGCAAAACAGGTTATTTTTAAAGCTCTAAATAACCCATTTAAATATATAAATATATTTAAAAACAATTAAATTTAATACTTAAAAATAAATATTATCGTATATATTCACAGTGGAATACCATACAGCTCCACAGGGATTTACAACTTGATATTCAAATCCCGGTTGAATCGACATTCCAATTTATATTGAAATTCCTTATATATATCGTTATAAATTATAAAGGAATTCCATAGCGACTTTTCTAAAAGTTGATTTGGACATAAATAAAAATCTACACAATGAAATCCCGTTTTTTCTCTTCCACTAGAAAAATATACCTCATCCGCTCCATACGTTTCTTGTTTCACAGAAATCCGATTTCGAACAGCTTCTGTCTATTCATTTAAAGTTCGAACCGCCAAATTACGAACTACAGCGCCATTTCGAGCTCGATTATAATTATATTATAAATTATACGTTCAATTGTTGTTTATATCGCCCAATTGATATTTTAAATAATTAAATTAATTAATTATTATACTGTAAAAATACGGGACATTACATTCTTCGTCTCTTAAAATAATTTCGTTCTCGAAATTGCTAAGGCAGAAAACAAACCCTATTGACTGGTTAGAACTTATTTGTTCACTTCTTAACTTCAGTTTCAACTGAACCAATTTAATTTCAATTAAATATTTATTTATTCCTACTAACGAAAATTTTCAAAAATCCTAAAAATTTTCTAACATCTTAATTTTTCGAAAAATTTCGCCAGCACCTCCTTTGTACTGGTCAATAGCTCAGACTCAATCTTGCCTCTCTAGGCCTTCTTCAACCCAAAAGAAAATCAAACAGTCAAATGGCTTGCCAAATCGGTTCATCAAAATCTCATACCATATGAAATATAAACTTGTACCTTTTTGTCAGGCATATCAACTCTATCACTTCCATATGCTATCAATTCAGCATATACCAATGTTATCCCAATCAAATTCTTATCAATTTATCCTCAACACGTCTATTCGCTTATATCCAAAGCAAATCCCATTTCAACTCAAGTTCAATTCTTGATTCCAAATCTTGATTTACCAAACCAATTCTATTTCAACTTAACTGATTTCAATTAAATTTCAGCTTACTTTCACAAATTTCTATTTAAATTTGTTTTAATTCGAAAAATCTTTTGCTGGGAGTTTTAAATAACTTTGTTTTTCACAAATCATATATTCCCTTTTGGAATCAAACAACTTGTTTTTCTCAAAACAATTCAAAACTAAAATTTTTGGTAGTAATCCGTCACTTAGAAACTCGAAAATGAACACAGATGATGCACCATCGGAATTTATTTCCCAGCGATCAAAGTAAGTTCAATACTATATCACTTTTCAAAACTATTTCTAAACACTTCTATTTTGAAATCCATTTTCAAATACTATTCCCAATGTTTGTAAACCAATTTAAAATCTCCCAGGATTTTAAAATTCACATATATTTAACCCAGATTCATTTACAAACACTTTTCAAATTTTCAGGGTTTTAATCCCAATTCTGACTCAAATTTCAGATTCAATTCATCGGATTTCATATGTTTCTCTTATATGATTTCTGATTGGTTACTTACATCCATTTCAATTTATAATCTTACTCGATTATAATAAAAACCAATATATCGAATATATTATAATTCCAATATATATTTTCTCTATATCAAAATATACTTTGGGTAAAATTATTTTCATTTACCCTCTTTTCAAAACATATCGGGTTGACCCATCATATTCGAGTGTTTATAAACCCCTACCGATACAGTGGATCAAACTGATCGACCAGAACTCATAAATAACTCAACCAATAAATCTCCATAATATAAAATCATTTTATATTGAATAACAAATACATACACTCAACTCAATCTAGGGTATTACTAACCCCATCTCTACTGTGTTACGCCACAGAGCCAAGGTAATTACTTAACCATAAGCTCTAATACAAACTTTAGTGTCCTGAAATTCCGGTCCAATTTGAGCTGACTAAATAACACAAGTCCAACCCACATTACACTGGAAATCATAAAACTAATAGAAAGAAAATAAAGGGTGAGAGTAGATAAGATAGAAACTTAGAATAGAAGAAGAAGAAGAAGATACAACATCAGAGTAACACGAATCTCACAGCGAAACGAACAACATATAATAGATAACATATCCTTTAAATAAAATCAGTATATGTGTACTGTAACATTATCAGAGTACAACACTTACAACACAACAAAAATAACTATAGCTATATAATCCTGAAGCCTCCTGCTCCAAGCTCTCCAAGAATATCTGTAAAATCCTGACTACTTGACTTCCCGTATAAAATTGGGCACCCAAGAGTTTAGGGAAAACAAAACAAAATAAACTCTGGGTCAGTCATTGGACTGGTGTGAGTAAAATAGTTTAAAACAGTTCGAACAAGTAAACGATATCTCATAAGACCACGCCGTATAACGGAACGGGTTTTTCCTTTATGAGAATCCAAAATATCTTTATGTCAAAAACCTTTTGATAATATAATAATGTCTATCAACCACAATATAATAATCATCTAGCATAAACGCTTTCATCTCACGTTCTACATGTATAGTATAAAATCAAAACCGCAAGCACGTATTGGGTAATGGATTTCCAACTATGACAAGGTATGGAACCACCTTTCTCTAGTGTACCTATAGAGAGGAATACACTGGGTTCAACAAGAACATCTTGCAACCTAACCACACATGACCAACCACTCATTTCACTTGAATGTGTCGAATGTATATCACCAACGGTTGGGATCAGCAACCGTTTCCCGAATGGGACAGCATCGACAACAGATTTTTAGAAGTAAATGAAACTCTAGGTTAGGTGATTATACTCCCTAATAGGTGCGACCTACATAGCCATGCTGCCTGCCCGATTTTTGTCATTTCCCGGTTGTGAGGCTAGAGGCCACGCTTGTCTCTGACAGATCACATATTTATTCACTTTGAATGTCACATCGTCATACCCGCCAAATCACAAATTGATTTCCCCAAAAATACCACGGGTATACAGCTAAGAGAAACGAATTCCTCTGCCACCAAATGTAAATACGTTTGAAGAGATCAACTTACGCGATCTATTAAATATACTCTATCATACATTCTTCCATACAGGTCGTCCTGGGACTGGACAAACCGAAGGCACTATTCAGTATAACCATCTTAGGCAATCTTTACCTAAGATTCATACAACAGCCCTTGCACTTGACTCCGTCTTCAATTATCTTTGGCATATGTGATTCGCAACGCTTATGCCAATACGGAGTGGTTTTTCGGTGTAATAACCCGGAAATCTGGGCAAATTTAAATTTTTTATTTTGGCAATTTTAGCGAATTTTGATTATTTAAAATGAATTATTTTAAATAATATCGATGAGAAATTTATTTTGAATAGAATTTGAACGTCTATATTGTATAGATTATCGTTAGAATATAAATATTTATTTTAAATTATAAAAGGAATTGAAAATGGCGCGGTAGTTCGATAATTCGATTTCAAATTTCAATTGAACATACCGGTTGCAAAATAAACTGAATTTTGACGAAACTAAAAATATTCGAATCTATTTGAGAATATCTTTCCAATGAATCCGAAAAATCGAAATTTCATAGCGGGAATAAAAAGTTACGTCAAGTTGAAATTTCAGAAAAGTCGCTATGGAATTCAGGCCCTTAAAAATGGAAATTTTGCAAACAACCTCGTATTTCGACGAAACCACTTTTGTTGGATCCGAGATGTCAATATATTGCTAGATTTCAAATTTCGTAATTTTTCGAATCAATATGTGATCGTGGCAAAGGAAAACGCGTTTGACCAGTTTCAGTTGATTTTAATCGACTGGAAAATGGCCATTTTTCAAACGGTCTCAGAATTTGACGAAACTAGTTTTGTTTGGACCGTATCGTCAATACAAAGCTAGAAAATATTTTTCAAGAATTTTTGGGGTTAATATGTGGCCCCGGTAAATTGAAATGCGCGTTCCAATTCAATAGATAGAGTTATATTTTGATTTTGATGAAAACTGTTCGAAACGATTGAATCAGCCTACGATGCATATCCCATTGTGTTCGGAATGGGGGTAACTAGCTATGGACGACAGGCGGTGGGCCTCGTTTAGAGGTCGAAATTAAAAGTTGCTTTTTGGAATTAAATAAATAAATAAATAAAACCTCACCCATCTCTCCTATACCCTCAGCCCCCCTCCCCCCTCGATTTCATTTTGAACAAAAATAAAAAAAGGGAGAATCGATCGGGGATGAGCCACGCCCCCTCCCCCCCCCCCCCCCCAAGCAGCGCGCCGCCGCCAGAGGCAAGGGCCCCCCTCTCTTCCTCCTCCCCTTCTTCTTTTCTGTCTGAGCCCTCCCCCCTTGCCCTAGCCGCGCCGCCTTCCCTAGCCTCCAAGACCGACGCCAGACCCCCCTGAAGCCGCAGGCCCCCTCGAGCACCCCTCCGACAGTGAAAACCCCCCTTCCTTGATCAATCAATGTAAGTTCTTTCTTTATTTATTTTTATTTACTTATTTTATTTATATGAAGTAAACAGTTTATAAAAAAATATAAAATCAGTTTTTTTATAGTAGAAGGAATAGAAATGATTCTCAGATTATAGATATGATTTTTATATTTTTGAAAGAATAAAAATTCGACTTTTAATTTATAGAAGATATAAAAATATGATTTTTATATAGTATAGATAACAAAAATAAGATTATTATAAGGTAGAAAATATAAAAATACGATTTTTATATAATGTAGAGTAATAAAGATGTGATCTTTATAGAAGTAGCCATATAAAAATATGATCTTTTTATCATAGAAAGAATAAAAATATGATTTTTATTCATGTTGAGTAATAAAAATATAATTTTTATTATATTACTAGCCATGTAATAATAGAATTTTTATCTATATAGTAGCGGTATAAAAATAGAATTTTTATCATGGAAGTAGCGTTGTAAAGGAGTGATTTTTACATATGAAGCCGTGATATAAAATACGATCTTTTTATATATAAAAATATAATTTTTATATAGAGAATAGCGTGATAAAAATATAATCTTTATTATATGAACAGCTGTGTAAAAATAATTTTTTTTTATCCATATATAGTGATTATAAAAATGTGTTTTTTATATATGTAGTGAATACGGTCAACGAAAGTGACAAAAGGCGGGAATGACAAGGTTTCCTACATAAGAAGAGTCATGGCGTTTGGATTAGCTAGTCGGTGAGAATTCCTCACTTTTATTTTTATTTATAGTTTGAAATATATACTAGGATGCAGACGGTGCTTAGTAGCACCCGACACCCGTCGTCCACAGACCATGGATGACTTGTTTGTTTGGTTGCTATGTTGTGAAATTTGATTGTGTGATTTAGAATAAAATATTTTATAGTGGAAAATATTTCATAGTTAAAAATATAATTTTTAACGTGTATATAAAATAAATAATTACAAACAAATCGGAGGTTTGTTTATATACACTGATTTGATTGATATTGATTGGGACGATAAATTTTAGACATCGCCCAACTACACATATAAAATATGTGTTTGTTGATTTGAAACCCCACACGGGTATTGAGATGATATATGACATACACTAATCCTAATAATTAGTTATATGTCGATCGATCGATTGACAGACTGTTATAAGCGTTAAATATTTATATTTGATGCTTATACAGTGTAGAATGCACTTTGGATGATGGTTGATTATTCGTCATTGTTGATATATACATGCGTCGTATGGAAATCCATAGACATAAAATCTATGGTAATTGATTGGGCCTCATTCCAGTTTTGAATAGAAATATTTGAAAAAGAAATATTTGAAAAAGAAATATTTGAAATAGAATATTTGAAATAGAATATTTGAAAATAGAAATATTTGAAAAAGAAATATTTGAAATAGAATATTTGAAAATAGAAATATATGAAGCCGTGTTGATTAGATTGACGCCATTTTGACGTGAACGATATTTATATCGATTTTATTCATTTTATAATGAATATCGAAAGTGATTTCAAAATCTGATATTTTGAAAAGAATTGGAATTCGAATTGAAATTGAATAGAAATGAATTCGAATTGAAAACGAACTGAAATTGAATTAAAAATCGATTTGAATTGAAATCAATTTGAAATGAATTTAAATCGAATTTATAAGGAAAAATTCAATTTTGATTTGAATTTGAAAAGAAGTTGAAATCGTTTTGAAAACGAATTTAAAACGATTTATATAATACGTTTTAAAAGGAAATCGATGAAGTATATATATTATATATATATATAATATAATGGCCTGAATAGAACGCGCCGCGCTGCGGTAGTTCGTGAATTTCGACCATTGACTTCGAATGGATATTGCGGGAGATCCGACCGTTGGATTCTCCTAATACTGGAACCGTTGGGTTCGTATCGAAAAGAGCTTTCTAACGAATATTAGAAATTTGAAATCTAACGGTTGGATTTGGAATTATGTTCAAATCAAATTTGGAAAAGGTTGCTGTAGGTGCAGTTCGATGGCCGTTGATGGAAATCTACTGTACGGGCCTTGATAAAATTATTAAAAATAGTAATAATTTGTGTAAAATCATAAGAAATGATTTGGGAAGAATTGGGATGAAAAACTCCATATTTGAAAAGATAAAAATAGATTTTTATCGAAATAAGCTAGTTTTGAACTAGAATTATAATTCTATTTATTTTTAAATAAATAAATTGAATTTGAAAAGGGTTTTAAAAGTAATCAGAATTTCCAATTATTGAATTGAAAGGGATGTGAATCGAAATTGTCTTTGGAATATTTCAATGTTGGATTTCGTGATTATACAGATGTTGTTATGGAAATTTGAAAGATATATGTATATCGTTATTTCCAATACGATATTTGTTGGTCGTAGAATTTGATATTGAATATAAGACGATATATTTTCTATTCAGAGCCTTGTATTTAATATCAAATGTGATTTGGGTTTGTCATGAATGGTGTCTTCATTAACACTGTTCTTAAGCCCAGTTGAGAAAAAGATCAAATCTTTTATTTAGATTTAATGAAGTGTACCAATTAAATAATATTTAATTGGAATTGAATTGGTATTGATTTTTGGGTTTATCGCGAACAGTGTTTTAAATAACACTTGTTCTTTAACCTGATAATTAATGGAATGTGATTTTGGGTTTATCGTGAACTGTGTTTTAAATGACACTGATTCTTTAACCCAGTTAAAGATTAAAACTAAGTGGAGTTTTAATGAATTTTAAATTAGATTGAAAAGATCTAGAATGGAGTATCACCCGTTCTTGTTGCTGGTCCTGAGTAGGCTGGGTACGCATGATAGGGGGTTCTCGCTTCGCGGTTTGGTGGCGAACGGGAGACTCTTACCCCTACATGTCCCTATTGAGGGCTGGTTAGACAGTGGCCGGGAGGCTCGAGAGGGTCTCCGTAAAACAAGTGAACTGGGGGACCATGTAGGAGCCACGGTGGGTATTACCTGCTGCTTGGGGGATGAAGGGATGGTTGCAAAGCCTACCGAATTTCGTCGGCTATCTTACAGTGGTATCAGAGCTTTGGTTTAAAAAGCTCGAGAACAACACACATTAGAACCAAACAAAAGAATTCATCAGAAATTGGATTAGTAATATCCAATGGGAATAACTCGTTAGAGATGGGATCAGTAGTATCCTAGAACGAGTGTGAAGAGTGTTGTTTTGAAAAATAAAAACGAAAACAAACTTTGTTTTGAAATTTAAATCGTTTTATACGTATTTGAATATTTATTTACATTGATTTGGACAATCCAGTATATAAAGATTTTGCATACACGTCTGATCCACGGGTATTCGAGATTTTAATATACTGGATGGATATAGAATCACACTCTAGTCGCCCGGAGATGGTTCTGATGATTGAAGCTTCATCATCAGAATTAGAGTTCGAGTGTCGAAGGTGTGATATTTATATATTTCCTATTGACTGGTGTGAGAACCAAAATTAGATACGGCGTATTGTTGTGATTTGGCATCAAAAATGTGATTTTTGACTATATAACAAAATTATGTGTTTGAAATGCTAATAAACTAATTGATTGATGGTTGTGTTGTTTGATTAATTAAAATTTGAACCATTTAGTCAAATTGTACCAAAAAGTGAATTGTATTGAAAATTTGTCGCATTTGCATGCATAATACATGTATATCTATTGAACAGGTCATAGCAAGGAGGCTAGAGCAGAAGAATAAAATTGTTTGCCCGACAAATAGGTACATGTTTAGCATAATTTACTGTTTTGTTTGGGTGATTATGATTTTATGAGCCGATTGGCTAGCCGCTTGGCCTTTTCTTTTTCTTTTTAATTGAAGAAGGCCATGGGAGGCTATATGAAATATCTCGAATTCCCCGGTGCAGGGGAGGTTATGGCGAAATTTTTCGATAATTTAGGGTGTTAGCCAAATTTTTGAAAAATTTGAAAAGTTCTTAGAAGCTGAAAAGTTGAAGAACTTAAGCCGTAGTGAAAATACTGGAAGTTGAGTTGATTTTTGAAACAACTTTCGGCTTTGTTCCTTTTCGGGGATGAAAAGTTTTAAGTGGGGGAGATTGTAATAACCCGGAAATCTGGGCCAATTTAAAAAATTTATTTTGGCAATTTTAGCGAATTTTGATTATTTAAAATGAATTATTTTAAATAATATCGACGAGAAATTTATTTTGAATATAATTCAAACGTATATATTATATAGATTGTCGTTAGAATATAAATATTTTTTTTAAATTATAAAAGGAATTGAAAATGGCGCGGTAGTTCGATAATTCGATTTCAAATTTTAATTGAACATACCGGTTGCAAAATAAACCGAATTTTGACGAAACTAAAAGTATTCAAATCTATTTGAGAATATCTTTCCAACAAATCCGAAAAATTGAAATTTCATAGCGGGAATCAAAAGTTACGTCCAGTTGAAATTTCAGAAAAGTCGCTATGGAATTCAGGCCCTTAAAAATGGAAATTTTGCAAACGACCTCGGATTTCGACGAAACCACTTTTGTTGGATCTGTGATGTCAATATATTGCTAGATTTCAAATTTCGTAATTTTTCGAATCAATATGTGAGCGTGGCAAAAGAAAACGCGTTTGACCAGTTTCAGTTGATTTTAAACGGCTGGAAAATGGCCATTTTTCAAACGGTCTCAGAATTCGACGAAACTAGTTTTGTTTGGACCGTATCGTCAATACAAAGCTAGAAAATATTTTTCAAGAATTTTTGGGGTTAATATGTGGCCCCGGTAAATTGAAATGCGCGTTCCAATTCAATATATTGAGTTATATTTTGATTTTGATGAAAACTGTTCGAAACGATCGAATCAGCCTACGATACATATCCCATTGTGTTCGAAATGGGCGTAATTAGCTATGAACGACAGGCGGTGGGCCTCGTTTAGAGGTCGAAATTAAAAGTTGCTTTTTGGAATTAAATAAATAAATAAATCAAAAACCTCACCCCTCTCTCCTATACCCTCAGCACCCCCCTCCCCCCGATTTCATTTTGAACAGAAATAAATAAAAAAAGGGGGAGAATCGATCGGGGAGGAGCCCCCCCCAAGGCAACGCGCCGCCGCCAGAGGCAAGGGCCCCCCTCCTCTCTTCCTGCTCTGCTTCCTCCTCCCCTTCTTCTTTTCTGTCCGAGCCCTCCCCCCTTGCCCTAGCCGCGCCGCCTCCCCTAACCTCCAAGACTAACGCCAGACCCCCCTGAAGCCGCAGGCCCCCTCGAGCACCCCTCCGACAGTGAAACCCCCCTTCCTTGATCAATCAATGTAAGTTCTTTTATTTATTTATTTTATTTATATGAAGTAAACAGTTTATAAAAAAAATATAAAATCAGTTTTTATATAGTAGAAGGAATAGAAACGATTCTCAGATTATAGATATGATTTTTATATTTTTGCAAGAATAAAAATTCGATTTTTAATTTATAGAAGATATAAAAATATGATTTTTATATAGTATAGAAAATAAAAATATGATTTTTATAAGGTAGAAAATATAAAAATACAATTTTTATATAATGTAGAGAAATAAAGATGTGATCTTTATAGAAGTAGCCATATAAAAATATGATCTTTTTATCATAGGAAGAATAAAAATATGATTTTTATTCATGTAGAGTAATAAAAATATAATTTTTATTATATTACTAGCCGTGTAATAATAGAATTTTTATCTATATAGTAGCGGTATAAAAATAGAATTTTTATCATGGAAGTAGCGTTGTAAAGGAGTGATTTTTACATATGAAGCCATGATATAAAATACGATCTTTATATATATAAAAATATAATTTTTATATAGAGAATAGCGTGATAAAAATATAATCTTTATTATATGAACAACGGTGTAAAAATAGATTTTTTTATCTATATATAGTGATTATAAAAATGTGATTTTTATATATGTAGTGAATACGGTCAACAAAAGTGACAAAAGGCGGGAACGACAAGGTTTCCTACATAAGAAGAGTCGTGGCGTTTGGATTAGCTAGTCGGTGAGAACTCCTCACTTTTATTTTTATTTCTAGATTGAAATATATACTAGGATGCAGACGGTGCTTAGTAGCACCCGACACCCGTCGTCCACAGACCATGGATGACTTGTTTGTTTGGTTGCTATGTTGTGAAATTTGATTGTGTGATTTGGAATAAAATATTTTATAGTGGAAAATATTTTATAGTTAAAAATATAATTTTTAACGTGTATATAAAATAAATAATTACAAACAAATCGGAGGTTTGTTTATATACACTGATTTGATTGATATTGATTGGGACGATAAATTTTACACATTGCCCAACTGCACAAATAAAATATGTGTTTGTTGATTTGAAACCCCATACGGGTATTGGGATGATATATGACATACACTAATCCCAATAATTAGTTGTATGTCGATCGATTGATTGACAGACTGTTATAAGCGTTAAATATTTATATTTGATGCTTATACAGTGTAGAATGCACTTTGGATGATGGTTGATTATTCGTCATTGTTGATATATACATGCGTTGTATGGAAATCCATAGAAATAAAATCTATGGTAATTGATTGGGCCTCATTCCAGTTTTGAACAGAAATATTTGAAAAAGAAATATTTGAAATAGAAATATTTGAAAAAGAAATATTTGAAATAGAATATTTGAAATAGAATATTTGAAAATAGAAATATTTGAAAAAGAAATATTTGAAAATAGAAATATATGAAGTCGTGTTGATTAGATTGACGTCATTTTGACGTGAACGATATTTATATCGATTTTATTCATTTTATAATGAATATCGAAAGTGATTTCAAAATCTGATATTTTGAAAAGAATTGGAATTCGAATTGAAATTGAATAGAAATGAATTCGAATTGAAATTGAATAGAAATAAATTCGAATCGAAATTAAATTGAATTGAAAACGAACTGAAATTGAATTAAAAATCGATTTGAATTGAAATCAATTTGAAATGAATTTAAATCGAATTTATAAGAAAAAATTCAATTTTGATTTGAATTTGAAAAGAAGTTGAAATCGTTTTGAAAACGAATTTAAAACGATTTATATAATACGTTTTAAAAGGAAATCGACGAAGTATATATATTATATATATAATATAATGGCCTGAATAGAACGCGCCGCGCTGCGGTAGTTCGTGAATTTCGGCCATTGACTTCGAATGGATATTGCGGGAGATCCGACCGTCGGATTCTCCTAAAATCGGAACCATTGGATTCGTATCGAAAAGAGCTTTCTATCGAATATTAGAAATTTGAAATCTAACGGTTGGATTTGGAATTATGTCCAAATTAAATTTGAAAAAGGTCGCTGTAGGTGCAGTTCGATGGCCGTTGATGGAAATCGACTGTACGGGCCTTGATAAAATTATTAAAAATAGTAATAATTTGTGTAAAATCATAAGAAATGATTTGGGAAGAATTGGGATGAAAAACTCCATATTTGAAAAGATAAAAATAGATTTTTATCGAAATAGACTAGTTCTTAAGCCCAGTTGAGAAAAAGATCAAATCTTTTATTTAGATTTAATGAAGTGTACCAATTAAATAATATTTAATTGGAATTGAATTGGTATTGATTTTTGGGTTTATCGTGAACAGTGTTTTAAATAATACTTGTTCTTTAACCCGATAATTAATGGAATGTGATTTTGGGTTTATCGTGAATTATGTTTTAAATGACACTGAATCTTTAACCCAGTTAATGATTAAAACTAAGTGGAGTTTTAATGAATTTTTAATTAGATTGAAAAGATCTAGAATGGAGTATCACCAGTTTTACTCCAGGCGATAGTTAAATCTTTAATTAGATTTGAACGTGAAATGGTAATTGAATTTACCGATAACACAGTGGTGTTAGATATGAAGTATTACCAGTTTTACTTCATGGGATGAATAGGTTGGGATTGGGAAATAAATAATTACTTCGGTGTGGTTCGCTAATCCCGTCTAGTTTGAATTGATATTCAAAAAAGGTTAAAGAATAAATTTAAAGAGTTTATTTTTGATAAAATTAATGGGAACCTTTCCCAAAGTATAAGAATATTTGAATAAAAGAATATTCTGAATTGGAATGAGGCGTATGTTGTGTTTGTGTAACACTTGTTTATTATATACGCGAGTTATTCAGAAAGACCGGGTCTATCCCATTCTGAATAACTGATTCGACGTGGTGTCGAGGATGAAGATGGTGGTCGAAGACCGGAGGTCTTCACGACATTTGGATAATTACCGATGATCTTGATTGGGCCGTACACCCAATAAGAGGGAATCAGTTGGTGGTCGTCCAGACGTACTTGGAGATCGATGGATATGCGGGGTACTAGGTGCCTCCGGTTTCATTCAGACCCAGAATGAACTTGTAAATGGACTGTGTGTCTGACATTGGATTTTAGTCTGTGTGATTGATTTCTATTAAATATATATCTGTTTGGCGGCAGAGAATTTATTCTCTTGCTTAACGCCCTTCTCTGAGACGTACGAGCTCAGAGGTTATATATTGATGGATATCAAACGCATGGAGTGAATTGCATGTGTGGCATGCCTAAGTGGCAATTGATCGTGGCTTCTGTTGAAAAGCAAAGTCTTGTGGTTGATGATCAAAGCACCGCCTGTGTGGCATACTTGTGTAACGTGAATTCGCGAGCCTCACACTCCGGTTGTGAACCAGAAACAGGAGAGGACCTCAGGGAGGGCATGCGTTTCCTTCTAGTTAGAAGTGGCATCAGTGGTTTTACACGTCCTGACGAGTTTGACTTATGTGGTTGTTGCTGTTGTGAGGCGCTTCGGTTATATCGGTTTCGGCCGATGCATTCTGGTTGGCAGACGTACCAGACTTACGCCCCAAAGGGCGGGGAAACGCAGTGTTCAGGAATTTTAATCCATATCGGTGGACCGGCCCTGTCGCTCCAAGGCTTGTCTGAGCGCTTGCCTGGGACATGGGCTAGATTGTCTCGAATCGGTAGAGGACGATCCCTGGCCTCGGTTCATAGATGGAAATCCAATTTCCAATACGTGATAATTTGGTTTTGATTGTAGAGCCTAGTATGGCTACATAGTGGGATGGGGCACTCATGCCGTCTATGATTGATACTTATGATTTGAAATTGTTTTGATACTATACACTTATAGCAATAATAAAACATGAAATTTAGCGTATCAAGCATTCTTGGCTATTATAAGGTAAAAATCCCATCCTCCGGCTTGTGTTGCATTGTGTGATGGGACCTGGGTCTTATAATAGCTTCATTGTTCTTTATTTAGCATTGCGCTATTGTTTTATGCACTGGTATTCTTGGGAGAAAACCCGTTCCATGTTATACGGCGTGGTCCCTTGATTTTCCTAACTTTAAAAATAAAGATTAATAACTGTTTTAATTCTCACACCAGTCCCATGACTGACTTGGAGTTTATTGTTTTAACCTAAACTCTGGGTGCCCTTATTTTGACACGGGCAGCTAGTAGTTTTGGTTTTGCAGATTTATATTCATAGGATCCTGGTTTACAGCTGGAACGATACTCGGAAAGCTCTGTATCCGTGTATTACTTCTAGTTGTGTATTGTATTACTTTCCGCTGCGATGTATTTAAATGTAATTTAAATCTCTGATATTTTCAATGTAATATTTATTCATACTCTGTATATTCTTGTATTCTGATGGAATTGTTGTAATTAACCATGAAATGTTCTTCTGTCTGCGTTCTTTTGTCTGTTGTTCTCGAAGTATCCGCTCTTCCCTTACCGGGGAAGTTACGGGTTCTTACATTCGGATAATAATCCAACCGATCTCTCCATATTAACAACGTTAAAATGGTCGAAAACTTCGATAGTCGGTGATTTAACTATCAAAGAAAAACACGTATGCAAACAACGATATTATTTCCAGATGAAAATTTTATCGATCAATCATTATTTAACATTTATCTCTTTAGTTCATTAATTTACTTATCTCCTGTTCCCATATATTCTATATTCTTATTATCTATTATCAGAAAACATTTCTGATTCTTATTTGGAAAACCTTTCCAAAACTCCTTCACTGGATTTAAACTGATGTTTAAATAAAACATCGCTATGCCAACTCAAACCATTTACTAAATTCATTTAACCATCGTTCACTATCAAACCTTACCATTCCTTAGTTAAGAAGGAAGTCAATCAAGTTGGGGTATAATTACCTCTCAGACCTTAACTGAACAACGTTTTAACTTTGAAATAGTCAAAGTTTATCTTTTAAACCTTTAACAAACTTCTTTATGTCTCCCCCAAATTCAATTTACGAATCCACTTCTTTATTGAAAACATTGATTACAACTATAGCGTTATAATCCCTACTTCTGAAATATCTAAATTCATAATATAACTTTTATTCCTTAATTCGAATAATTAAAAAAAAAACCTAATTTATTAGTATATAATCTTGTTTTAAAAACCGGAAGGTAAATATTACTTTCCTGAATTCGATATAATTGAATTCGACGTATAATTCTCTTTCGAGTAATCTCTATTTGATTAACTCTTCTTAGAATAAACTATATTCGATTATCTCTCTTCGAATAACTTATATTCGAAATCTCTCTTTGAATAACTAAATTCGAAATCTCTCTTCGAATAACTAAATTAGAAATCTATCTTCGAATAACCAAATTTGATTACTCCTTTCGAATAAACTATATTCGATTAACTCCTTTCGAATAAACTATATTCGATTAACTCCTTTCGAATAAACTATATTCAATTAACTCCTTTCAAATAAACTATATTCGATTAACTCCTTTCGAATAATGTATATTCGATTAACTCCTTTCAAATAAATTATATTCGATTACTCTTCTCGAATAAACTATATTCGATTACACTTCTCGAATACACTATATTCGATAACTCTTCTCGAATACACTATATTCGATAACTCTTCTTGAATACACTATATTCGATAACTCTTCTTGAATACACTATATTCGATAACTCTACTTGATTAACTCCATTTAATTAACTCTAACTGGTTAACTCTAACTGACCAACCCTAACTGATTAACTCTAACTGATTAACTCTGACTTTAATTGGTTAACTCTAATTCTAACTGGTTAACCCTAACTGATTTTCTCTAATCAATTACTCTAACTTGATTAACTCCTTTCCACTAACTTTAATCGATTAATTCTAACTCTATTAACTCTTTTCCATTAACTTTAATCGATTAATTCTAACTCGATTAACTCTTTTCCATTAACTTTAATCGATTAGTTCTAACTCGATTAACTCTTTTCCATTAACTCTAATGGATTAACTCTAACTGGTTAATTCTAACTCTAATCGATTAATTCTAACTCTAATCGTTTAATTCTAACTCTAATCGATTAACTATAATTCGATTAACTCCTCTAACTCATTTTGATTAACACATTTTGATTAACTCCTTTGATTAACTCTACGTCCATATTCAGTTTCAAATATCGATGTTCAAATCGATTCTTACTTCTCTATATAAGTCCTGACTTATATATTCGATTTATCCAATGGATAAATATTTTACTTAATTTATAAAATATTATTTATAAATTAATCTTCCCAATTTATCTGTTAAAACAGATTTTTATTTAATTCCACTTAAATAAATCTTTTCCATTTATCTGTTAAAAACAGATTTCCATTTCCTATTCATTTTCTAAATATGCCTTTGATTAAATTCTATTTATTTCCAAATAAGTATTCCCTTGATTTAATCCTATTTATTTAACAAATAAATATTTACTTTCAATTCTATTTATTTAACCGATAAATATTTCCTTTTTATCTTTCTATTTATTTTCTAAATAAATATCTCATTTATAACATTCTATTTATTCTATAAATAAATATTTACATTTAACCTATTTGTAAATGTTTTTACAAATATTTCCCTTTAAATCCTATTTGTAAATGTTTTACAAATATTTTCATTCCAATTCCATTTGTAAATGTTTTACAAATATTCCCCTTTTATTTCTATTTGTAATTGTTTTACAAATATTCCTTTATATTTGTTTACAAATAATTTCCTTTATATTTGTTTAACAAGTATATTCTTTTAACTCTTTTGATTTTATAATTATTTCCTTTTATAAAATCCTTTTTCCTTTTATATATAAAATCCATCGATTTTATATAAATAAATTATTTTCAAAATATACTTTGAAAATCCCCTTTTATCATCCCGGTATTTCTTACGGTATTTAAAATACTAAATAACCATGATCGATGTCATTCAAACACATATAATCACCAATAGATTATATATCACATTATATATTACAATATATGAAAAACAGTAAAATAAATGTTGAGGAATCCAGTTGGATTCCTCCAACCTGTTTCCCTGCATCACAGATGTTAAACAACATAATTAACATCGATTTCATTTCAATATGAAATATTCTGTTAAACGGAATCAATAATTTGATTAACGATTTATATATATATCGTTATCTATAATTTCGACCAATACATAAGTAATTCAACCAAACAGTTAACACACAACAATCAACTGATAATTATCAGTTCTAAAAATATGCTATAAAAATATAACTATTCAGAGTTGGTGAGTTTTACTCACATTGGACTGTTATCGTTAAATAACGATAATTGTCGCTTGGTTTAGACAGACAATTTATTTTGCAATAAACTGTAACGAGCTCAAATTCACTCCCAGTCAGTTCCATTTTGTAGCCGTCGTCCATACGATTCCAGCTGATCTTGTTTTGTCAAATTCCATTTTCACTTGGCCCATCCACCGTTGTGCAAGCCCAGACCCGCTTCCTCATAACCCGTCTTCCCCAAAACAAATCACCGCACTCCAGAAAAACCACTCCACCATATATCTACTCCATCGAATTCCTTTGACATGCCATTTCCTCCTTTTATTTTCTTTCATATATATATATATATAAATGGGCTTCATCAATTCTGTCGAAACCATCCCATCATCACAAGTACAAAGCCATACCGCACCAAATAAAACAGTACCACCTTCCTCTCCTTAAACCCGTATACGCAGTCACCTTCCAAAACCATTACAGCAACTTCAAGCACGCTTCACTCCCTCCATTTGATTTAAGCATTTATACATCCAACCGAACCCAAGTTCTTATCTCTGTTTAACACTTCTTCTCCCCTATCCCATTCAAATCGCATCCTGTACCAAAATTCAACACAGACGTAATCTCCTTTATCCAAAAATCGAACATCACATTTGATTGTTAACTCCAATAGTACACAATAAACCAACATCACCGAAATCATATCAAGTAAATACATTATTGAGTAAATATCATGATTAACAGATGTATTCTCACCAGTTTTAATCCTCTTTCCCATTTCTCATGTGAATCACGTTTCCCATGATTTCCAGAACATGGTCTTTCTCCCTTCACTCGCATACTCCTCCCAACAATCACAACGCAGACAACAACTCCACTGCAGTTCAAGACTCCGAACCCAGATTTTTGTCAACCTTCATCCTTGACTTTCAAAAACACGCACCAGATTTTTCTCAAGCCATTACTGAACCCTTCGCACCCTCAAATTCCATCCACAGTAGCATACTTACTTCACCGATGTTCAAACAAAAACCACCACCCATTACTTTCAGCATCGAACGCCATAAGTCCACCACAAATCACCTCGCCGTCGCAGGCTCTGCCGGACCGCGACCTCACTATTCAATTCGCCATGACCTCCTCAATGTCACGCCTCTCTCTGGCCGACCAAAAGTCCTTCCGTTCCAACAACAGTTCGAAACCCTAATAACGCTATACCCATAATTTCAGCAACAAAAATATCAATCGAACTGATGGAAACACATTTAAATGGAAAGAGCAACATATAAGGATCTTGAATATAGGAGACACGAGATTTATGGGAATTTATATGAATTGATTTAAATTTTAAGATCTCACGAAGTGTTTGCAGAAGAAAATATGGTGGCGGCGTATTCTTTTAGACCGATGAAATGAATTGGTTAAGGTTAGGAAGAGTAGTTGGGTATTTATAGGAAATTTAGATATTTTTCTTTTGATTATTTTATTCCCTTTTAAATCAATCATTGTATGTATATATCCTTTAAAATTTCCTGTGACCACATATGATACCCAAAATCACGAAAATGGACATGCAGCTACAGTTCGACATTACGGTCCCAACGAAACTTGTTTCGTCGAATTCCGACTCCGTTTGCTCACACAGCGTATTTTTAACCGTTGAAAAACTGACTGCCGTACGGCCACATACTGCCTTCAAAAATCATGAAAAATGAAATCTAGCAATAATTTAACACTATGGATCCAACAAAATTAGTTTCGTCGAATTCTGAGGTCGTTTGCAAAACTGGTTATTTTTAAAGCTCTAAATAACCTATTTAAATATATAAATATATTTAAAAACAGTTAAATTTAATATTTAAAAATAAATATTATCATATATATTCACTGTAGAATACCATACAGCTCTGCTGGGATTTACAACTTGATATTCAAATCCCGGTTGAATCGATATTCCAATTTATATTGAAATTCCTTATATATATCGTTATAAATTATAAAGGAATTCCATGCGACATTTCTAAAATTTGATTTGGACATAAATCAAAATCTACACAATGAAATCCTAGTTTTTCTCTTCCACTAGAAAAATATACTTCACCCGCTCCATACGTTTCTTGTTTCATAGAAATCCGATTTAAAACGGCTTCTGTATATTCGTTTAAAGTTCGAACCGCCAAATTACCAACTGCAGCGCCATTTCAAGCTCGATTATAATTATAATATAAATTATACGTTTAATTATCATTTATATCGCCTAATTGATATTTTAAATAATTAAATAAATTAATTATTATACCGTAAAAATACGGGATATTATAGAAAGCAATATAGAGGCAACTTTCCCCTTATGACTAAATAAATCAACTATGATTTATGATTTCTCATTTGTTCTTTTATGTAATTAGTCAGTGCAGTTATCATAAGCACGACCTAATGTGTCATTAGAGAACATATTTAAACCGTTAAACTTTAATACACTCTCTAATCCACAATTATATTTTCATGAAATGACAACAAAAGTGGAAATCAAATCTACTTAAGCATGACCTATTAACTAATGTTCAGAAATATAAGCCATCAAAATTTGAATTTCAATCACACTTTAATTACCATATTCATATATAGATGAAGAGGAAATCTTTGTTTATGTTGATTAAGCATAGCCTATTTTGTTGTCAACGAACTAGACTATCAAAACCAAAACTCAAACAATAATGTAATTACTACTTCAATCATTCCATTAAGTATAAACAGTGATCATCAAAACCAAAATATGTTGCATCTTCATAATCAAGAGGGCTTCTGTACCCCTAAACCAAAGGGATTAGCCTATCATGTTTGTTATTCTAACAACAAAAGTAGATTGCAACATAGAACAAAAATAGAAGAAAAGAGAACTAAATAAAGGAAATTCTATTCTAATTGCATAAAATAAGTCTAAGCTATAAACATGAAATTAAATTGCATTAGAATGGAAATTACATAAGAGAAAATGACTAAGTAGCCACAAAAATAAAAGAGAGAGATTTCCTATAAGCTGACTAACTAAAAAAAGAAGATCCTTAACATGTACACAAGTGGGTTATTTATACACGAGTAAAACCCTAATTCAACATTTAACGTGCTACCAAAAATGCCCCTTCATTAAGCTTCCTTTTTTCTTTAGCTACTAATGATTCATGAAGCCTTTTTTGTCTCCACTAAAGAAGGAGGGAGTGTGGGTGGGGTCCTCCATTAATCTTCTATTTGAATTAATTCCTTCTCCATTGATTGATTTCCTCTTTTTTTGGCAAGACATTGATTTCATCTTTTTTGGCAAGGCATGGATCTCCTCCTTGTGCATGCATATCTATCTTTATGAAGTCCTCTTCTACATGCATCATATTTCTACAAAAACATGAAAAATGTCCAAGTAAAAATTCTCGAAATAACATAAGCACAAAAAATGACCATTTCCCCCTATGTGATGATGAATGCATGATGTCTTGAAATCAATTAAATTATGGTTTAAACATGATAAAATACCCACATATGACATTTATTTAAACTAAACAAGAATAAATATGTGAATATAAATGTGTATTTTTACGTGCACATCAAATACCCCCACACTTATCTTTTTATTCTCCTCGAAAAAGTAAAAAAAAACTAAGATAAATCCGCTTTCATAGGGAGGACGATTACATTGAGCGTATGCAATAAGACGTTAAACCTCTGGGTGTCCCCAGTAGGACGAGTGTTGTCTCATGAGGGTTTTCAGCAGATACTACCCACAAAATCCAAAGCATCTTATGTACGCGAATTAATCAAATAATATATTTAAGATCTTTCAAATTCCAAGGATTTTACCTAACTTCAATAATAGCGATTTAGTCCTAAATTGTCCATCCCATTATTGGTGCAAAAATGAATCAAAATTTCAAGTTGAATCGTAATTCCTTGATAACACTGTAATTGCATTGAAGGTTAAGAGCATGGTGTCAACCAAAGTTCTACACATCGACAATATGCACCAAATCATTTATTTATTCTCTTTTTTTTTGAATGATTTTGCACTAGTGTAACTGTAATGTATTGGATGTGAGTTATGCATAGATGAAGGAAAATTTTGTAAGTTTCAAAAATATTATAAATAAGAGGGCAAGTGTATTAGTTGAACTTCAAGCTACAAAAGATAACGTAATACTAAGGCACTTATTGACATTTTTTCCTTTCATCTTCTCTACTACAATCCTCGCTTATAAATACGGTATGATGGATGTGGATGGAATGGAAAATAAATGCTTTATAGTCAAGAATGATGAATGACTATTTTATTCTTAGAGATTTTCTCTTTATTGCATTTTCCTAATTTCTTCTTCTTTTTTTTTTTTTTGAAAATGCATGATAAATGATGAGTGGAGATGGAATGGAATGATACCGTACATTATTTCATTTGATTCCTCTACTAAGCGAATCATAATCAACACTTCATGAAAGGAAAGTTTTGTGCCCTAGTCACTTTACTTCTATAACCTTAATCCAACACATAAGTCTGGATTGATTTTATATACAAAAGCTGGAAGGAAAGGTAAGCAAAGTTTCGTAAGATAGATAACCCATATAAAATAAGATGTTGTATGTGGTTATCCTATCTTAAAACAAGTGTGGAGTGGGTAGTGCAATATTGGGCCAAGTGGAATTTAGAACTTACGAGTTTAAAATTTTGAGTGAAGAAAATAGTATGCATGAAAACGAACTCAGAAAATCTAATAAATGTAGGTGAAAATCATTTTTATTTGATTTTTTTTACTTTCACATTCTAACATCTATAACAAGGGTTGACATGCTTACTCCAGAACACGACTGACATCTACACAGTCTCAAGCTAGCATCTTAAAAAGACACATTACGACTCAATGAATAATTAATGTTCATTCCCATCACCCAACAATTCAACTTATCAATAAAGAACCAAGGTGTTATCTATGAATTTTAAGTTAGTCCTTGTTCAACGAATGACCTAGTTCATAAAATTTGATTGCTGATGTAATGTAAATCCCCCCAACACTTAAGTGTGACTATGTCCTCACAGTCGTTAACCAGACATAACTTAGTGAAAGGGAAATAAAATAAGAGGATAAGCGCGGCTTACCGAATACACGTGCAAAAAACATGCAGTCATCGAATAGATGAACCAGTCCACAATGGACCAATTGATCAGTCTCATTAAGATTATGAGACACAGCTTAAGCACAAAAAACCAAATCATAAAGGATTTTATATTACGTTTTAGATTTGGAAAAACAAATTTTGTGTTTTCAAAATTTTGAGTTGCTAATTTTAAAACTTTGAGCTTACAATTGATCCTAAAATCGAATTGAATTTCCGTAGTAACTAAAGAGAGGTCATCAAGCTGGGGTTCAGTAAAAGTTTCAAAAACAAAGTTTGATTTGTTCAAATGATGTATAAATTGACAGACGTGTGCATCATTCTCACCCCCTCTTGTTTTGAGAAATATTGTTCAGTTTTGCTTAGATATTTGAAATTTTGTTGACTAAAGGTTCGTTCATAAACCTAAAGTTAAAACCAAACAAATGAATTTTTAGTAAATTTTGAAATTATGTTTCTCAAAAACCATGTTATTCCAAAAAAAGTTCATATACTGTAGAAGTTTATCATTGAAAGATAAGTCACAGTGAGGTCCAGTTGAAACGATCAAGTCGAAAGGAGTTTCAACAGTTTTAGAAAAATCGTCATTATGCTTCAGATCACATTCAATAGGCTCGTTGTTTTCAACCTCAAGAATTTCAAAGTTTTCGAATGTTACATTTTCAGTTTCAGACCCAACAACTTTATCATCAATCAATTTAAGAAGTTCTTGCTCATTAAAGTCGTCCTCACCTAAACAGTTGGTACTAACTTCATCATTTCTTTCCGATTGACAATCTAAAATTGTTAAATTTTAGAAATTTTCAGAATCCGAGTGAGGAAGATCAAATTAAAGAATGACATCTTCATTTTCAAGAGAATTTAAATTCAAATCAATTATAGAGATTTCCACCACTTTATTAAGATTTTCGTCAATTTCAAACGTTGTTATTTGAAAACCATCGATTTTGGCAAAAGATGGATTATCATTTGAATCGTCACACGTTCGGTTTTGATTATTTTGTTTTTCATGAAAATTCAAGTAGTCCTGAAACAACAAATTCATGTGATTATCATGAATTTCATTCATTTGCTCAACAAAATCAAATTTATAATTATTTACATGAGAATTTTCAATTTTAAATTGCTGAGAACAAAAAATTTCAGTTGCACCACATTTGAAATTATTCCCATTGCCCAAACCATTAGAAAAGTTATTCACAGTTCCATTTTGAATTTGCAATTCATTTTGGAATTCGAAATTGGATTGAAAAGGGTTATAATCAAAATCCGTTAAATTTGAAGTTGAATTTGAATTTTGATTATTTTGAAAACTTAGACTTGAGTTGTTGCACAAATATGAATTACACCATTCATTTATTCTTTGATTTTGTTGTGTGCTCATTTCAATTAAAGATTCAATTTTTGTTTCAAGAGTAGAGGGTTGATCGTAATTTTGAAAATTTTGTAGTGCAAAATTAGGATTATTTTGAAAATTTTGAAAAGATGATGGTGCAAAGTCCAAATTGTTTGTACAATAGTTGTTATTAAAATATCCATATGAATTTGGTGTAAAATTACATGGATTATATTGATTTTCACAACTATCATAAAATTCATGAGAATAAGAAAATTAGGATATTTTCAAGAGAATTTCCTTTTTTTCTTTTTCTATTTTTTTTTGAATTTTTTTATGAGAAAAAGAAATATTCACAAAAGTTTTTTTTTTTTTAAAGATTTTGTGTTTTTATTTTCAAAGAGAAAAAGGTGAAACTAAAATTTACAAAACGAAAAGTTATTTTTTTTTTTAGATTTTGACTTTTTTTTATGTATGCATGATCCTAATGCAACTATATGAATGCAAACTAAATATTTACAATTTTTCTAAAATTATATAATGACGGTTAGAATAATTTCAACAAAAGATTTCTCAGCTAGTTAATGATCAGGAGTTATCGGTGCATCAGGAATCACCCAGCAATGCAGCCGAAGGTTTAAGTACCTTCAGAGGAACAACTGATATAATACTTATGAATCACCGTAATATTTATAAACGGTTATTACTCTCCCGTAGTCTTGAAACCGAGAAATAATTTGTTAGAAATAAACCAGTTTGTCAAAATATAACGATGTCCTTAAAAAAACAAAAGCAAAAAAAAAAAAAATGAATGCAAAACAAAAATTAAACGTGAATTAACGATGCAACTACGAATCAATTTTTATTTTGTTTTTGGATTTTTGTTATGAATGCAAGTGCAAGCAAACAACAATGCAAAAAAAAATAAAAATATGAGAGAAGAGCACAATATCAGAGCGTGCAGATTATCAACATTTTTTTTTGAAGCGACAATTTATTTATTAGCAAGTAAAGCGGTGCACGGCAAGCAAGCAAGCAATTTTCTTCCACTAAATTTTGCAAAACCTGAAAAGTGACAACAATGTATATACAAGAGAAAGACAGGTGAAATCTTTTTTTTAAAGAAGAAAAACACAAATGCAAGTACCAAAAACAAATAATGCACAATTCAATACACTACAAACATAAGAAAATAAAAAGCACAATAAGTTTTTTTTTAATGAAGACTAATACAAAATAAACACAACAAAACACACTAAACTAAGACAAAACAAGCACACAAAATGCACATAATTTTTTTTTCTTTCTTTTTTTTTTAAAAAAAGAGAACACTAATCAAACACACAAATAAATACAGAAAACAAAGATGATCAAGCAAATGTAACAATACACACAGAAACAAAACAAGAGAAACGAAGATACACAACCTCTTTGTTTTTTTAATACAAAGATGAACAATCAGGAACAAACACACAAACAACAATTAGACTCCAATAAAAATAGAAATAAAGAAGATTTTTTTTATGAGAGAAGGGTTGGTTTAGGAGAAGAGGTGGTTTATGATAGTGAATTTGAATCGGATGAGTCGTAGGAGAAGGAAAAGAGGTGGTTTATGAGGATGGTAAAAGTTGATTGTTGAAAGAGAATGGTTTGAAAGGGGGACGTGGATGAAGTTCTGATTTGATTTCTGTATGGAAGTGAAAAAGGAAATAAAAAAAAGAATTGTTTTTGTTTATTGTAAAGAAAAGAAATAATTTGTACAAAGAAGGGAAAGAAATAAACTAGAAAAAGGAAAACAAAAAGGAAAAGAAATTACACAAAAATTGGCAAGAATTTTTATTTGTTTTTTTAATTGTTAAAGAAGAAATATGAGAAATTGGAAAGAAATTTGAAAAGAAAGGAAAAAGGCAAGCAATAAATTGGGAGGTTATTGGAGATAGACGCAGAAGAAATATAGAGCAAAAATAAGAAAATTTGGAAAGAATATTTTTTTATTTGTAGGAATAGTGAAAAGGAAAGAAATTTGTATAAAATTGGAATACAGAAATGAAAGATAGGGAAAGAAATTGTATTGAAAACAGGAAACAAATTGAAAACAAAAGGCAAGTGTTTTTTCTCTTATCCTTGAGATTATGGTATCAATCAATAATAACAAATCAATTAAATAATAATTATCTTTCTATATATACAAGAAAATCGAAGGAAAAATAAATGGAACAAACACTTTTTTTAAGAAGAACAACAAAATTAATCCAAAGAATGAAATCAAAATCAATTAACTTTCCCCGACAACGATGCCAAAAACTTGTCCGACGACGAATATTCTATGAATTAGAAAACTGTCGTGAAGTGTAATAAACCGCAAGTGCACGGCATACACCTGTAGTACGTTAGCGATTACAAGGGGATCCATGGAGAAAGAAATAATTTTAATTATATTCAATCAAATTAAAACAAACTTTGGATTGATTAAATTAACAAAAACTAATTAAAACTATAAACTAGGTTGAGAGCAAAATATGAAATGAAAGTAATTTAGAGGCAACTTCCCCCTTATGACCACATGAATCAACATACAATGATTTCATGATCTCTCATTTGTTCTTTTGTGTAATTAGCCAGTGCATTTATCATAAGCACGACCTAATGTGTCATTAGAGAACAGACTTAAGCTATCAAACTTTAATAGACTCTCTAATCTACAAATTATATTTTCATTAAATGACAACAAAAGTGAAAATCAAATCTACTTTAAGCATGACCTATTAACCAATGTTAAGAAATATAAGCAATCAAATTTTCAATTTCAATCACACTTTAATTACCATATTCATACGTAGATGAAGAGGCAATCTTGTGTTTATGTTGACTAAGCATAGCTTATTTTGTTGTTAGCAAACATAGACTATCAAAACCAAAAATCAAACAACAATGTAATTACTACTTCAATCATTCCATTACGGATAAAACGAGATCATTAAAACCAAAATATGTTGCATCTACATGATCAAGAGGGCTTCATTACCCCTAAATCAAAGGGACTAACCTCTCATTTTTGTTATTCTCACAACAAAACTAGATTGCAACATAGAAAAAAATAAAAGAAAAGAGAACTAAATAAAGGACAATCTATTCTACTTGCATAAAATAAATCTAAGCTATGAACATGAAATTAAATTTCATTAGAATGGAAATTACATAAGAGAAAATGACTAAGCAGCCATAGAAATAAAAGAGAGAAATTTCCTATAAGCTGACTAACTAAAAAAAGAAGATCTTTAACATATACACAAGTGGGTTATTTATACATGAGTAAAACTCTAATTCAACATTTAGCATGCTACCAAAAATGCCCCTTCATTAAGCTTCCTTTTGTCTTTATGATTCATGAAGCCTTTTTTGTCTCCACTAAAGAAGGAGAGAGTGTGGGTGGGGTCCTCTATTAATCTTCTATTTGAATTAATTCCTTCTTTATTGATTGATTTTCTCTTCTTTTTTTGACAAGGCATTGATTTCCTCTTTGTTGACATGTCATTGATCTCCTTTTTGTGCATGCATATCGATCTTTATGAAGTCCTCTTCTACATGCATCAAATTTCTACAAAAACATGAAAAATGTCCAAGCAAAAATTCTCAAAATAACATAAGCACAAAAAATGATCATTTTTTCCATATATGATGATGAATGCATGATGTTTTGAAATCAATTGAATTATGGTTTAAACGTGATAAAATACCTACATATGACATTTATTTAAACTAAAGAAGAATAAATATGTGAATATAAATGTGTAACGTGCACATCATTTTTAATATGAATCTAATACATCATAGCATTTCAGAAATGTGTGAGAGTTAACTCACATTTGTTTTAGTTAACGATTTCAACATCATTCCGTTTAATTTTAAACAAGTGTTTAAAATTAGATGAATTTCCTATTGCACCCGAATCCAACCAACTTAGTTCGACTATATAGCCCTTTCCGATGTGAGTACACCGCCTCTTGTTTCGTTCAATTCAGTGATCATAGAGATAAATTATTGCGATTATAATTCTAACAATTTAATGATTTATAATATCAAGTTAATAATAAAACAAAATATTGTTAACTAATTAAACTTAACAGCACCTCACCCATCTAAAATTTCCTGCTACTACCCTTATTTTTCAATTCCAATATTAGCGCAACTCCCCTGTGAACCATTCGAAGCCCAATACCACACAGATTAGCCCCTTTCTTTTTATTAACTATTTTTTAAAGCTTACGAGGTCCCAAGCCTGTATGCGCAGCCGACTACCTCCCTTAATCCACATTTAACCTCTAAGTCTTTGTTTAATACTTCTTCCCCTATGCATAATTCTACTGCACTTCCTCCCCCCATATTAACTACTATTGCCTGGAATGGCTTCAGCCTTTCATTATCTTCCCATGCAATTCAAACCTTTATTTTTATTTAGCCTGAAGGCCGAAGCCCACTCTACAAAAACCCATAGTCCACGCATTCATCTTCCTTCGAGCATTCTTCCTCACCATTCTTATCGTGCATTTCAACACTCATTCTTCCTTCAACGTTAAATTTTTCCTCCTTGAGTCCCTGTAGCAAACACAAAAGGTGATAGCCATCACCGAACCCCTTTTCCTCACGACGGTATTTAATTAGAGCCGCATATTTTTTTTCACTTCCATCTTGCGCTGCATGCCATTCTGTCACGAGAAGGAATTTCGCTCGGTCCGAACCAGTCGCTAAACCGATCTAGACCATTCGAAACGCCCTATCGTTAGAGAACACGACAAAGTAGAACGCATACAAAAGAACATTTCACTGTATATTACAACAATGCATCAGATTACAAGAATATACAGAGTATAAAAGAATATTACACAGAAATATCAGAGATTTAAATTACATTTAAATACATCGCAGCGGAAAGTAATACAATACACAACTAGAAGGAGATATACGGATACAAAGCTTTCCGGATATCGTTCCAGCTGTAAACCAGGATCCTGTGAATATGAATCTGCAAAACCAAAACTACTAGCTGCCCGTGTCAAAATAGGGGCACCCAGAGTTTAGGTTAAAACAATAAACTACAGGTCAGTTATGGGACTGGTGTGAGAACTAAAACAGTTATTAATCTTTATTTTTAAAGTTAGGTAAATCGAGGGACCACGCCGTATAACACGGAACGGGTTTCCTCCCAAGAATACCAGTGCATAAAACAAACAGCGCAATGCTAAATAAAGAAAAATGAAGCTGTTATAAGACCCAGGTCCTATCACACAATGCAACGCAAGCCGGGGGATAGGGTTTTCCCTTATAACAGCCAAAGAATGCTTGATACGTTTTAAAACAAATCATTTGATACTATTATAAGTGCATAGTGTATAAAACAACTTCAAATCATAAGTATCAATCATAGGCGGCATGGGTACCATATATCATGTCGCCATATATAGGTTTACAAATAAAACCGCAAATGTCACGTATTTGGAAATTGGATTTCCGTCTATGAACCGAGGCAAAAGATAGTCCTCAACCGATTCGAGACGCTCTAGCCCGCCCCTCAGGAACAGCCGCAACTGCCCCCGGATCCTCAGGGCCGGTCCACCGATGTGGATTATTATGCCTGAACACTACGTCTCCCCACCCTATGGGGTGTAAGTGAGCCAACTGAATGACTCCATCGGTTCGAGAACGACCGATCAATCCGAGGCGCCTCGCAACAGCAACAACCACATAAGTCAAACTCGTCAGGGCGTGTAAAACCACTGACGCCACTTCTAACTAGAAAGAAACGCATGCCCTCCCTGAGGTCCGTCTCCCGTTTTTGGTTCATACCGGGTGTGAAACTCGCGAATTCACGTTACACAAAGCTGTGCCACACAGGCTGTGCTTTGATCATCACCACAAGACTTTGCTTTTCAACAGAAGCCTCGATCTATTGCCACTTAGGCATGCCACACAGGCAATTCACTCTATGTGTTTGATATCCATCAGTATATAACCCCTGAGCTCGTATGTCTCAGAGAAGGGCGTTAAGCAAGAGAATAAATTCTCCGCCGCCAAACAGATATATATTTAATAGAAATCAATCACACAGACTAAAATCCAATGTCAGACACACAGTCCATTTACAAGTCCGTTCTGGGTCTGAACGAAACCGGAGGCACCTAGTACCCCGCATATCCATCGATCTCCAAGTACGTCTGGACGATCACTAACTGTTTCCATCTTCTTGGGTGTACAGCCCAATCAAGATCATCAGTAATCACCCAAACGACGTGAAGACTTCTGGTCTTCGACCACCGTCTTCATCTTCGACACCACGTCGAATCAGTTATTCAGAATGGGATAAACCCGGTCTTTCTGAATAACTCGCGTATATATTATAAAAGTGTTACACAAACACAACATACGCCTCATTCCAATTTAGAATATTCTTTTATTCAAATATTCCTATACTTTGGGAAAAGTTCCCATTAATTTTATCCAAGATAAATTCTTTAAATTCATTCTTTAATCTCCTTTGAATATCAATTCAAACTAGTCGGGATTAGCGAACCACACCGAAGTAATCATTTAATTTATTTCCCAATCCCAACCTATTCATCCCATGAAGTAAAACTGGTTATACTTCATATCTAACACCACGGTGTTATCGGTAAATTCAATCACCATTTCACGTTCAAATCTAATTAAAGATTTAACTATCGCCTGGAGCAAAACTGGTGGTACTCCATTTTCGATATTTTCAATCTAATTAAAGGTTCATTAAAACTCCACTTAGTTTTAATCTTTAACTGGGTTAAAGAATCAGTGTCATTTTAAAAAACACAGTTCACGATAAACCCAAAATCACATTCATTAATTATCGGGTTAAAGAACGAGTGTTGTTTAAAACACTGTTCACGATAAACCCAAAAATCAATATCCATTCAATTCCAATTAAATATTATTTAATTGGTACACTTCGTTAAATCTAAACAAAAAGATTTAATCTTTTCTCAACTGGGTTCAAGAACAGTGTTAGTGAAGACACCATTCACGACAAACCCAAATCACATTCGATATTCAATACAAGGCTCTGAATAGAAAATATATCGGCTTATATTCAATATCGAATTCTACGACTAACAAATGTCGTATTGGAAATAACGATATAAATATATTGTAACGACCCGCAAATCCGTACCCTTTGAGTCGACTAATAACACCACACGTCCAACTCAAATTGCACAGAAATACGAATCATTATTAGAAAGAAGTTAGAGGATGAGAAATAGAAAGAAAGAAATATTAGAATAGAAGAAAACGAAGATCACAAACTCACAGCGGAACGAATAAAAAATATTAGATAACATACTTTTGAAATATAAAACAGTAACTGTATATATACATACCATCATCAGAGCACAACAGTTATCTCTGGAACAGTTATAAACACCTGTTTCCAGATACAACAAAATACACAGCAGAAAATATGATAGTCTATAGCTAACTGGTGAAGCCTCCTGCTTCGAGCTCCTCCAAGTGAATCTGAAAAATCCCGACTACTTGACTGCCCGTACAAATTTGGGCACCCAAGAGTTTAGGGAAAACAAACAAAATAAACTCTGGGTCAGTCATGGGACTGGTGTGAGTAAACTCCAACCATTTGTTTAACTTCCAAAATCCTTTCAAAAGAAATGATAATCGTAAGACCGATCCACACATAAACACGGATGGTTTTTACCTTACGATAACCAAAAATATTTTTGATATCAAATCCAGTGCTATTATAATAATGTCTACATCAAATAGATAGAATCTAGCGGAACGCTTGCATCTCACGCTCCATATATAATATAAAATCAAAAACCGCATGGCGCTTATTGGAGATTGGATTTCCAACATGACAAGGTATGGGACCACCTGCCGATAGTGTATCTCTAGAGACGAATACACTGGGTTCAACAAGAACGTCTTGCAACCCGGCCCACACATGACCGACCACTCATTTCGCTTGAGTGTATCGAATGTATACCACCGACGGTTGGGATCAGCAACCGTCTCCCGAAAGGGACAGCATCGATAGATTAAAGAACCAATGGAATTTCTCTAGATAGGTGATTACACATCCTAATGGGTGCGACCCACATAGCCATGCTGCCTGCCGATTTTTGTCAAATCCCGGTTGTGAGGCTTGAGGTTTGAATCATCTTCCAGAACATCTGGCCACCATTCACTTTGAATGCCACATCGTCAGATCCATCGGAAATCACTAATTGATTCCCACAAAAATACTCAGATTGTTAGGCTAAAGAAGCTTCCCTTCTAAGCCCCAACTTCGTACGTTTGAAGGAATCAACGTACGTAATCCCTTTGGAAATACTCTGTCAGACACTCGTCCATACAAGTTGTCCTGGGTCTGGACAAACCTAAGGTACTATCCCGTAAACAGGATAGCCCTTGCAATACTCCGTCTTCAATTTCCTTCAGCATAAGTTGCTTCATAACGCTTACGCCAATACGGAGTGGTTTTCAGAAATCAAATCTGATCCCGGTCTCTCCATATTGACAACGGAGGTATATAAAAAAAGATAAAACTTTGATAGTCGGTGATTTAACTATCAAAGAAACATCCATACAATCAACGGTCCTATTTCCAAATGGAAATTCTATCAATCAAACATCAAACAACACTGGGCCCTTTTTATATTAGTTCTTTATTATATTATCATTTCCAATTCCCATTTTCCCCCTTTCGTGTTCTTTCAAAGCTCTATTTTCTCTCTTGATTATTGGGAAACATTTCCAATATATATAATTCCTTTATTGAGAAAATATCTTTTACTCCAGCTAGAAAACATTTCTAAATCCTTTGAATTAACTGATGTTATAAACATCGTTATTATAACTCACATCATAAATCATTCGTTAACTAACGATATCACTAACCAACCCTTGCTATCGAGCCTTAACCATTTCTCCGTCAATAATGCAGCTAGTCAAGTTGGGGTATAATTACCTCTCAGACCTTAACTGAACGATATTCTTAACTTTGCAATAGTCAGAGCCCACAACTTTAAACCAAACATTGCTTACGCGACTCTCGGATTTGATCTACGAACACACCTTCTTTATAAAAATATTGATTATAACGGTAGCGTTATAATTGTTGTCTTCAAATGTTTGGTTTATAAAACATTGCTTTCAACAACAGCGTTAAAACCGCTGTCTAGCATTATAGAACACTTATCATAACCATAGCATTAAGATTGCTACTAAAACAGTTATTATAATGGCAGCGTTAAAATTGCTATTTAGATTTACCAAGACATTTATTATAACAGCAGCGTCTAAGATTGCTGTATAGATTTACAACATCTATTATAACAACAGCGCTAAAATCGCTGTTTAGTTTTATAAAAGCATTTCTTACAAAGACAGCGTTATAATCGCTGTTTAAAATTATAAAGGCATTTCTTATAACAACAGCGTTATGATTGCTGTTTTGAATAAAATACCGTGTACGACGCACACGCTTCCGTTGTTCATTTATAACTGTTTATTTAAACAATTCAAGTTCTCCTTTAAACATATTTATAAACTATACATTCTTCTAACCACTTAATTCGATTTCTATAAATCCCCTTTTTATATACATTTTATTTGCAAAATATTTCCTTGTTTTAAACTATTTATTCTTTTATTTTAAGCATTTGAAAATCTTTCTTTAAACTTTCCTCTGTAATTTGCTAAATTCGGATCCATTTCCAAATATTTGTTTCAAAACCGATACTCACTTTCAAATATACATTCATATTTGAACTCACCTTTTAATTTATCCAATGGTTAATGATCCACTTAATTTATATCTTTATTTATAACATTTTTCTTGGTTTACCCAATGGAATAGGTTTCCATTTGCAACTCAATGAAAAAGAAATTATTTCTAATTTGGAAATAAACTCTGCTTTTAAATTCTAATTTCCTTTTTCACATTCGATGATATTTTACGGTATCTAAAATACCAGGTTCCTAAGGCCAGGGTAAACCAAACACACAAATTCAACCATGGATAATGTAGCATAACATATATCACCATCAAATAAAACAGTAAATAAAATGTTGAGGGATCCAGTTGGATCCCTCCAACCTGTTTCCCTGCATCCACAAATGTTAGTAACATCAAAAATATCGCATTAATGAAAAAATCAATCAACGAAGTGATTATATCAACCAATTTATCAACTATTCAACCAAACAACCATTTCACATTATAAAATAATTTTAAACGAGTGAGTTTACTCACATTGGTTCGCGGTTGATGATTCCGCCTTTTTGTTGCGTCTACAATCAAACAAAGGTTTGATTTTATCACGAATTCTCATTAGCTTTGTTTTCAGTGGAATCAGTTCTGCAATGTAGATTTTGTTGTCGTGATTCTAGCGACTGACCTCGTTCAATTCCTTTGTCCTTGCTTGCCAGATATAAGTCTCGATTCCCTTTAGCCCCTCTTCAATATTTCACCGACCATCCCCCATGACTTCTTCTGTTTCTCTTTATTTTTATTTTTATTTTCCCTTCTTTTTACTATGGTTTAGCATACTGGTTCCCTTCATGTTCGAATTCACCAGAGCCAGAACCTTTTCATAATGTCTCTTCTTCACAACGTTGGACCCGTGTACAATAGCTCCAACTACTTCTTCACTATAACTTAACGTCAAACCCCCTTTTTACACAGACTTCACCTTGCAGTGCCTTCACGTACTCAATCCACTTCATTATCTTAATCACGTTTAGGCAATTCAGGCTTCTTCCCTCTCCAGACAAACTCACGCACCACCCCGTAACCATGCCGTGACCATTTAAACGCCATCACCAAGACTTCTCACCACCGGTTATCCTTGTTGACCCGTTAACAGCTCCAGGCAAGATTCAATCTGCCTCGCAACTTCACCCCCACGCATACAGATGATAGGGTGATCAAAATATTTGCCAAACTCCTCTCCAGTCCTCCCGAAATCTAACGCAGAAAATCCAGTTCAACAGTGAAACATATCCACTGAAATCAGTCCGCATCCTCCATCCATTCACAGCAAACCGCAATCTGCTCTTCACCATGTTGTTTCGGATGAACCCATGCCCCGATTTGCGAACGTTATTTTCCCCAAACACTGCTTCACAAATCCCCTCTATACCAGTCCGGTCCGATGCTCAGTCTATGAATCAGATCTGCGACCTTTTGACAAAACCGAACTCTACTTGACGGTTTCCTCTTACTTCGGTTTGCGAAAGGGGAAGGACTGATATTGGGAGGCATAAAACGAAGCGGATGGGTTATTTTCCTTACTGGAGGCTTCGGTTTTTCTGCAGTTCCGATTGGGGAACAAAGAAAATGAGCTGTGCTTTTTATTTGGGTTTTTATAAGGTTGTAGTTAATTTGTCTATTGATTTCAGTGGCCTTTGGAAAAGAATGATTTGGGTTTTCTTTCGTTTTCTTTTTGTCTGAGAAAGGGTACGAGATGTTGAGAAGTTTGGTATTTAAAGAGGAAGATTGTTTGGCACCCACGGTTTTAAGTGGATTGGAAGGCACGGTATCATTTTCTTGGGATGCACGGAGTCAAACACTTGGGGATCACGGTTTGTAATTCCTTGAGCAACACAGTCTTGAAAACTTGTAAAGCACGGGTTGTCTGATTAGATTGTCACGCTGGTTTTAAACGTACAGGAAAAGTAAAGTTTTATATTATATTATGTTATATGAAACTTCACGGTGAAGTATCAAATAAAACTAACCACAGTCGACTTCTGTTTACTGATAAAAAGGCTAAACTTGGTGTAAAAAGGTATTCTGAACTCAATGGGACAAGTTTCGTTGAATTCCGACATCGTTTGAAAAAATTTCCTTTATAAAACCAGAAATCAACACGCGTTTAAATTTTTCACGATCACCAGATAAATCAAAACAACTTGAAACTGCGAACACCGACAATAACTTTTCGATACGAACCCAACGGCACTAGTTTCGTCGCATTCTGAGACTGTTGCCCCGGTAGGCCATTTTTAACGCGCACCGCACTGCCCTTCTGAACATCAAATTTGCCGATCTCTAAAAATAACAAATTATATATTTACCCTGACTAAAATCGACGATACGAACTCACCGGAACTGGTTTCGTGGCCTGATTTGATCGTCTGTTCAAGTTACACTCTAATATCCCTTTATTCAGTTGAATTAATTTAATTGCACTGAACGAGCGTTTACGGCTACCGTGGTCACATACGACATCGGTTTGCCACGCAATTCCACACCGTACAATAATTTAAAGATACGGTCCCAATGAAACTGATTTCGTTGAAAACAGAGTTCGTTTGCAAAACGGCTATTTTAACGCGTATAATTTAAATAACGATTTTCCACAGCGACTATTTCAAAATTTGATTTGGCCATAATTAACAAATTATAATACGAAATCTGAATTTTTCTCTTCTATATGAAAATTATCATCAATACGGTTCTAACGTTTCTTGCTTCACAGAAATCCGACTTATATCGGATCCTGTATTCTCAGTTGAAGTTCAAAACTCCATATTACGAACTGCAGCGCGTTTTCGAGCTCGTTTTTATTATAATTATAAATTATACGTTTAAATATCGTTTTATTAAATAAATTCATTATAAAATCCTTTTAAATTATCAATACAATATTTAAAACCAATTTAAATGTTCAAAATAAAATGGCTAAAAATCTGGGTCGTTACATATATATCTTTCAAATTTCCATAACAACCCCTGTATAATCACGAATTCCAACATCGAAATATTCCGAAGACAATTTCGATTCAAATCCACTCCAATGCAATCATTGGATATTCTGGTTATTTTTAAAACCCCTTTTAAATTCAATTTATTTATTTAAAAATAAATAGAATTATAATTCTAGTTCAAAACCAGTTCATTTCGATAAAAATCTATTTTTATCTTTTCAAATATGGAGTTTTTCATCCCAATTCTTTCTAAATCATTTCTTATGATTTTACACAAATTATTACTATTTTTAATAATTTTACCGAGGCCTGTACAGTCGATTTCCATCAACGGTCATCGAACTGCACTTACAGCGACCTTTTTCAAATTTGATTTGGACATAATTCCAAATCCAACCGTTAGATTTCAAATTTCTAATATTCGTTAGAAAGCTCTTTTCGATACGAACCCAACGATTCCGGTTTTAGGAGAATCCGACGGTCGGATCTCCCGTAATGTCCGTTTGAAATAAATGGTCGAAATTCACGAACTGCCGCGGCGCGTTCTATTCAGGCCATTATATTATATATATAATATATACTTCGTCGATTTCTATTTAAAACGAATTATATAAATAGTTTTAAATTCGTTTCAAAAGCAATTTCAACTTCCTTTTCAATTCAAATCAAAATGGAATTCTTCTTTATAAATTCGTTTTGAAATTCATTTCTATTCAATTCAAATTTCAATTCAATTTGAATTCGTTTCAATCCGCTTTCAATTCAATTCATTTCAAAATCGTTTTCAATTCAATTCAATTCGAAATCGTTTTCAATTCAATTTGAATTCGTTTTCAATTCAATTCATTTCGAAATCGTTTTCAATTCAATTTGAATTCGTTTTCAATTCAATTCATTTCGGAATCGTTTTCAATTCAATTTGAATTCGTTTTCAATTCAATTCATTTCAAAATCGTTTTCAATTCAATTTGAATTCGTTTTCAATTCAATTCATTTCGAAATCGTTTTCAATTCAATTTGAATTCGTTTTCAATTCAATTCATTTCAATATAGTTCGAATTTCAAATCTATTCAATTTCAAATCTATTCAATTTCAATTCTAATTCGAATTCATTTACATTCAATTCTTTTCAAAATATCTGATTTTGAAATCACTTTCGATATTCATTATAAAATGAATAAAATCGATATAAATATCGTTCACGTCAAAATGGCGTCAATCTAATCAACACGGCTTCATATATTGATATTTTCAAATATTCCTGTAACGACCCGGATTTTTGGCTAATTTATTTTTAAATATTTAGTATGGTTTAAATATTTATTCAAATATAAATGGATTTAATTATTGAATTAGAACGATAATATTAATTTATTTTCAATAAAATTAACTGTTTGGGATTGAATTATATTTTTAAATCAATTTTTGTTTAAACCCTTAAATGAGCAGTATAGATTATATTTCAATAGACAATAATAATTTATTTTTAAGAGATTTACTTGTTTAAGTTAAAATTATATTATATTGATTATTTTATATTACGTTCAAATTAAATTGTTTAACCTATTCAAAATAGCAAAATGACTTGGAGACATCAGTCGTTATAGTTAAAAGGGGTTTAGGATTTTAAATTAGGGACACGAGACAATGATGTTATTTTATTTAAAACAAATCTAATCAAGATCCTTTCAGTATAAACATCAGCCGACCTAAAAACTGAAAATCGCGCCCAAAATTCTGTCTCCCCACTTTAGTATCAAAGAAACAAGGGATTAATGGCTTTCGTACTATATGTTTCTGTCCACATCTATATAAAATCGCGACTAACCCCTCACTCCTATTTTTATTTCTTCCCGTCCCTCAGAAAATGAACTCAAAAATCATTATTTCTCTTCCGTTGAAATCAAAGATCGAACCGCGATGTCAGGATGAGGGAGCAAATTAGAATTCACATGAATGAATCGATTTCGACTTCGATGTTCTCATGCTCGCAAGAGTTTCACCCTCGTACCATCGATACAGGGTTCGATCAAATCCTCTGAAGTGCGATTTGGGGGTAACTCGATTTAGGTTGTGGAGCTGCTACCGAGCTCGATGAAGGTGCGACTGCTGGAGGGGTGCGAGGCGACGTTCAATAAGTAGGGTTCGCTTTTGGGTCAAGGTTAGGAGTCGATGGTGCGATGGGAGATTTAGGTGTCGATTAAGTCGCAATGTTGAACTGGGTACAGGGTGTTGACGATGGTTTGGAGAATAGAACTCTGTTGATTTAGTGATGCAACGTGAAGTTTGAAGGGGAGAACAATAGCCGATCTTTAGTGTCTGAATTGGGTTAGGCAGTGAAGTGGGGCGGCTAGCTAGTGGTATTTGGGAAGGATGTAGATCACCTGCAAACTGTTTGGTGAATTGCCGAAATAGGAATTGCCGAAATATAGGGACCCACTGAGCTGATCGAGAACATACTTCGTCGATCTATCGAGTTATCTGCCGTATCAATAAGGTATATATATATTTTTACCGGATTTAAATTCATAGAGTAATTACTTTATGTCAAGATTTATTTAAATAAATAGAGTTTAATCGATAGATTGAAAAATAATAATTAAAGGTTCAAGATTGGTGATTCAAGTAAATGCATAACAAGACGATATGGAATTAATCAGAATATTCGACAATGGAAAATCACGGTGAGTAAATCTCACTCACCTTTACAATTATTTTTATTTCATTAAAAATAATTGTTTGTGCTTGTGTGAATGCTTTCTGCTTGCTTTATATATATTAGTTATTTAGGCTATATATATATATTGGGTTGATTGATTGGTTGGATTCCCGCAGTCTCATTAGCGGATGCCCGCAGTTTCATAGCGGATGATTACCCTATACGCTCCACGCTATGATTAGTGGATGACCTTCTATACCGCGATATTCTGCCACGAAGCAGAATGGGTATTATTTATGTGCTAACATCTGTGGATGCAGGGAAACAGGTTGGAGGAATCCAACTGGATTCCTCAAAAATATATTATCTGTTTGTTTATTTGTTTGCATATATATTGTTATATATGATGTGTTAGAAAAATAAATAATTCGTTGCTTTGTGTGTTTAAATATCACTGGGCTTAAGTAATGATATTTAAAACTATCGTGGAAGGATATTTGGGATTTAAAAAGGGAAAATCTATTTTTAAATAGAATTTGAATTTTAAATGGAAATAAAGAAATATAAACTTGTTTTTTTGAAAAGTAAAACAAGTAGTTCTTTATAAACGAAGTTTATAAATAGTTCTTTTATAACGAAGTTATAAATGAAGTGACAAGAATTATCATTTGATAATTCAAAAATAGAAATACAAGTGTGAAACTGGAATTTGAAATGAAATTTCAAAACAGATGTGGAATGAAATTTTTAAATATATAACTCAAATGAAATTTGAGTATAACATTTGAATAAGTAGAATTAGAAAGGAGTTTAAATATTTGTAAATTTTAAAAGAAGATTGAATATTAGAAATTCAAATAAGAAGTTCAAATAGAATTTGAATAGATGAAATTAGAATGAAAAATAGAATTTGAATTCAAAAAAAATAAAAATAAAATTTGAATTCAAAGGAATTCGAACAAAGAAATTCAAATAGAGATTTCAATGTAGAATTTCAAAATAGAGTTTGAAATATAGTATTTCAAAGAAGAATTCAAATGTGAAACTTGAATAGAGATTTGGATGGAATTTAAATATGAGATTTGAATTGAGATTTGAAATAAAAATTCGAGTATTGAATTTGAACATGGAATTGAATATAGAAATTCAAGTGGAAATTTGAATATGAGATTTCAAAATAGAATTTGAAATAAACTTTGAAAGTAGGATTTCAAAGTAGGATTGAAATAGGATTTCAAAATAGGAAATCCAAATAGTTTTGAAATGGAATTTGAATTCAAGGGAATTCAAATGAATGTGAATATTAGAAATTCAAATGGTGTTGAAAAATGAATTTGAAATTCAAATGGGGTCGGAAATGGAAAATGAAATTTGAATATAAGAGATTCAAATTGAATTCAAATAGGATTTAATCTATGGGATTTGAATATGATATTCAAATAGGTTTAAAACTATGGAATTTTGAATATAGAATTTAAAAAGGAGTTTGAATATTTGAACTTCAATAGAATTCAAATATAGAAATGAAAATATAGAAGTTCAAATGGAATTTAAGTATAAAGTTTGAATAAAAGAATTCAAATGAATTCAAGTATTGATTTTGAATATAGGGAATTCAAATAGAAATTTAAGTATTGAATTTGAATATCAAATAAAAAGGGATTGAAATTTGAATATGGAATTCAAAGTGAGATTTGAATTTGAATCAAGGAATTCAAATAGAGTTAAATGGAGTTGAATTCATTTTAAAGAAGTTTAGAAGTTTAAAAGTTTATATATATAAATATAATTAAAACGAACTCGCCACAGCGCTGCAGTTCGTAAATTAGCGATTCGAACTTCAATTGAATATACAGAACACAATTGAAGTCGGATTTCTTTGAAACAAGAAACGTCAGGACCGATTCGATAATAGTTTTCTAATGAAGGAGAAAAATCTGAATTTCGTCGTATAGATTTTGAGTTATGTCAAAATCAAATTTTTAGAAAAGCAGCGCCATAAACCATTATAAACCATAATGAATTTTATATATAAATGTTGGGATTTTTAAGCAAATAAAAATCCGGATTGCCATTTAAAAATCTAGACTTGAGTTAGAAAATAAATGTGAACTCAAGTGAAGTAAAGAAGATGATTTTTGAAACAATAATCCTATTTTTGATTTATTGAATAGAATTAACTAAAATGGAATTAGTTAATGAGATTTCAAATGGATATTGGGGTTTGAATGAGTAAATTCGGTTTGAAATTTATATTCAAATGAAAAAGGGAAAACTAGAATTGAAATTGAAATTGAAATTCAATTTGGTTATGAACAAGTTAAACATTTTGTTTGAACATGTTATGTTCAATAAAGAAGTGAAATAGGCAAAAGGGCTAATTAAAGAATAATTGAGCGAAACTGAATTCAAAACGATTCAAAATTGAATTCAAACGAATGGATTGAGTTGAATTGGATTGGAAACAGGTGAACAAGTGTTAAACAGATATGGGATGGAATATATGAAGATTTAAATTTATGTGCTCGACAAAAAGGTACATGTTTAATTCATATATGAGATTTATGCGCCGTATCGGCAAGCCGCTTGGCTTTTCCTTTTCCTTTTTTGATTAAGGAAGATACCGGGAAGCTATTTGAAATTTCCCGATGCTCCCGATACAGGGGAGGTTATGGCGAAATTTTCCGGAAATTTAAGAAGTTAGAATATTTTTAAGATATTTTGATAATTTGAAATCATTGTATCGACGTATTGAATTCGATAGGAAAGTGAATCTAAAAATCGAATGTTGTAAAAGGGATAGGGATAAGTAATTGAAATTGTTTTCAATTGCAAATAGAGACATTTTCTAATATATAGAAAATAAAAGAAGTTAATATTTGGAAACGTTTTCCAAATGGCATAAGAGGCAAGATGATTATTGAAAATATTTGGTTAACAAATATTGATAGAGAAAAATGGAGAAGAGATTTAATTAATGAAATATTAATTAAAGGGCCCAGTGATTTGTTTGGTATGTTTGGATGAACACTTGTTTTTATTCGATAGTTAAATCACAGACTATCGAAGTTTTTGACCATCGTTGTCAATATGGAGAGACCGGTTGGATCATTATCCGAAGAACCACTCCGTATCGGCATAAGCGTTGCGAACCAAGTATGCTGAATATATTGAAGACGGAGTAAAGTGCAAGGGCTTTTCTATTTATAGAAATAGTGCCTTCGGTTTCGTTCAATCCCAGGACGAACGTAAATGGACGAATGTCTGACAAAGTATTTCCAATGATCAAATGGGTTGGTCTGTATGAATATATATGGTTGCAACGGATTTATCCCTTAGCATAATATCCAGAATATTTGTGCAAACTCAACTAGTGATTAACGGATCTGACAATGTGGCATTCAAAGTGATTGTGTTATCAATGAATGGTAAGTAATCGTAGCCTCAGGCCTCAACAACCGGGAAAGGACAAAAATCGGGCAGGCAGCATGGCTATGTGGGTCGCACCCATTAGGGTGTATAATCACCTATCTAGAGAAATTCCTTTTATTTCTAAATCTATCGATTCTGCCCATTCGGGAAACGGTGGTTTGAGTCCAACCGTTGGTGATATACATTCGATACACTCAAGCGAAATGAGTGGTCGGTCATGTGTGGGCCGGGTTGCAAGATGTTCTTGTTGAACCCAGGTGTATTCGCCTCTAGAGATACATCATCGGAAGGTGGTTCCATACCTTGTCATGTTGGAAATCCAATCTCCAATAAGCGCCATGCGGTTTTTGATTTTATAATATATATGTGGAGCGTGAGATGCAAGCGTTCTGCTATTTGGTTATTTATTTGATGTAGACATTACTATAATATCACTGGATTTGATATCAAAGTGTTTTGGGTTATAGTAAGGTAAAAACCGTCCGTGTTTATGTGTGGGCTGGTCTTACTATTATCTTTTCTTCCGAAAAGAGTTTTGAAAGTTAAACAAGTGGTTGGAGTTTACTCACACCAGTCCCATGACTGACCCAGAGTTTATTTTGTTTTGTTTTTCCTAAACTCTTGGGTGCCCAAATTTGTACGGGCAGTCAAGTGTTTCAGGCTTTTACAGATACACTTGGAGGAGCTTGAAGCAGGAGGCTTCAACGTTAGTTATTTAGAGTTACTTCCGCTGAATCAAATGTTATGTGTACTCTGATGATGGTATGTATATATGTACAGAACAGATATGTATTTCAAAGCTTATGTTATATAATATATTTATTCGTTCCGCTGTGAGTTGTGATCTTCGTTTTTCTTCTATTCTAATATTTCTTTCTTTCTATTTCTCATCCTCTAACTTCTTTCTAATAATGAGTCGTATTTCTGTGTTATTTGGGTTGGACGTGTGTTGTATTTAGTCAACTCAGATAGCACGGATTTGCGGGTCATTACAGGTGGTATCAGAGCCAGGTTGAGCGAATACCTAGGCTTTGTGGAGTTGTGCTCATTAGAGATAGGGTCAGTAGTACCCTAGAATGAGTTGAGTGTATATACGAGAGAGCGTATTTGTAAGTTGGTATAAAATTTGTTTTATATTGTGTTGGCTGGTCTGTTGAGTGGTTTATGAATTCTGGTCGAATCGTGGGACGCCACGACGTCGATAGGAGTTTGTAAACACTTGGACAGAAGAATCGACATAATATTGTTTTAAAGAGGGTAAATGAAATAATTTTACCCAAGATTCTATTTTGATATAGAAGAATAATTTTCTAGAATTATTATATGGATGTGTTGGATGTTGATTTTATAATCAAATGAGATTATAAAATTAAAATGATTATATATAACCAAAATAGAATTTGTATAGAAATTAAATATACAAATGAGATGAATTAGAATTAAATTCAAACCAGAGTTAAGAATTCAAAATCCTGGGAAGTAGAAAAATATTTTTCTAAAGTATATTAAAATAATATAGATTTGTTTTAAAGGATTTGAAAGAAAATCATGGACTTTTGAAATAATAAAGCACTGAACTCACTTCAGTGGCTGGGAAATAATTCTGATGATGATTGCAACATCATCAGTGTTCATTTTCGAGTTTCTAAGTGATGAATTGCTACCTTAGAAAAGTTTTGATGGAAATTTGGTTGAAAGAAAACAAATTGGTTTGAATATTCAAATGTTTTGAATTTGTGGTGAAAATAAATATATGTATATATTTATGGGATTTCAAAGGAATTTGAAAAGAAAACCCAGGGATTTGAATTCTGAAATTTAAATTTAACTTAAACAAGTTAAATGGGTCGAAGTGAATGAATTGATTAGAATCAATTTGAATAGGTTTATTGGAATATAGATTGGATATAAATGGATTGATAGTAGATCATTTGAATTAAATGTGTGAAGACCAAATGTTTGGTAGAATTAAATTTGTTGAAATATGAGGAGTTGAGTCTCAACATAAGTGACTTTTTGAAAAGTAATAGATTTGTACCATTTTTTCTACCTTAGCAATTTCGAGGACGAAATTATTTTAAGGGGGGAAGAATGTAACGACCCGGATTTTTGGCTAATTTATTTTTAAATATTTAGTATGGTTTAAATATTTATTCAAATATAAATGGATTTAATTATTGAATTAGAACGATAATATTAATTTATTTTCAATAAAATTAACTGTTTGGGATTGAATTATATTTTTAAATCAATTTTTGTTTAAACCCTTAAATGAGCAGTATAGATTCTATTTCAATAGACAATAATAATTTATTTTTAAGAGATTTACTTGTTTAAGTTAAAATTATATTATATTGATTATTTTATATTACGTTCAAATTAAATTGTTTAACCTATTCAAAATAGCAAAATGACTTGGAGACATCAGTCGTTATAGTTAAAAGGGGTTTAGGATTTTAAATTAGGGACACGAGACAATGATGTTATTTTATTTAAAACAAATCTAATCAAGATCCTTTCAGTATAAACATCAGCCGACCTAAAAACTGAAAATCGCGCAGCTACTCCTTCCTCGAGCCAAAATTCTGTCTCCCCACTTTAGTATCAAAGAAACAAGGGATTAATGGCTTTCGTACTATATGTTTCTGTCCACATCTATATAAAATCGCGACTAACCCCTCACTCCTATTTTTATTTCTTCCCGTCCCTCAGAAAATGAACTCAAAAATCATTATTTCTCTTCCGTTGAAATCAAAGATCGAACCGCGATGTCAGGATGAGGGAGCAAATTAGAATTCACATGAATGAATCGATTTCGACTTCGATGTTCTCATGCTCGCAAGAGTTTCACCCTCGTACCATCGATACAGGGTTCGATCAAATCCTCTGAAGTGCGATTTGGGGGTAACTCGATTTAGGTTGTGGAGCTGCTACCGAGCTCGATGAAGGTGCGACTGCTGGAGGGGTGCGAGGCGACGTTCAATAAGTAGGGTTCGCTTTTGGGTCAAGGTTAGGAGTCGATGGTGCGATGGGAGATTTAGGTGTCGATTAAGTCGCGATGTTGAACTGGGTACAGGGTGTTGACGATGGTTTGGAGAATAGAACTCTGTTGATTTAGTGATGCAGCGTGAAGTTTGAAGGGGAGAACAATAGCCGATCTTTAGTGTCTGAATTGGGTTAGGCAGTGAAGTGGGGCGGCTAGCTAGTGGTATTTAGGAAGGATGTAGATCACCTGCAAACTGTTTGGTGAACTGCCGAAATAGGAATTGCCGAAATATAGGGACCCACTGAGCTGATCGAGAACATACTTCGTCGATCTATCGAGTTATCTGCCGTATCAATAAGGTATATATATATATTTTTACCGGATTTAAATTCATAGAGTAATTACTTTATGTCAAGATTTATTTAAATAAATAGAGTTTAATCGATAGATTGAAAAAAAATAATTAAAGGTTCAAGATTGGTGATTCAAGTAAATGCATAACAAGACGATATGGAATTAATCAGAATATTCGACAATGGAAAATCACGGTGAGTAAATCTCACTCACCTTTACAATTATTTTTATTTCATTAAAAATAATTGTTTGTGCTTGTGTGAATGCTTTCTGCTTGCTTTATATATATTAGTTATTTAGGCTATATATATATATATATATATATTGGGTTGATTGATTGGTTGGATTCCCGCAGTCTCATTAGCGGATGCCCGCAGTTTCATAGCGGATGATTACCCTATACGCTCCACGCTATGATTAGTGGATGACCTTCTATACCGCGATATTCTGCCACGAAGCAGAATGGGTATTATTTATGTGCTAACATCTGTGGATGCAGGGAAACAGGTTGGAGGAATCCAACTGGATTCCTCAAAAATATATTATCTGTTTGTTTATTTGTTTGCATATATATTGTTATATATGATGTGTTAGAAAAATAAATAATTCGTTGCTTTGTGTGTTTAAATATCACTGGGCTTAAGTAATGATATTTAAAACTATCGTGGAAGGATATTTGGGATTTAAAAAGGGAAAATCTATTTTTAAATAGAATTTGAATTTTAAATGGAAATAAAGAAATATAAACTTGTTTTTTTGAAAAGTAAAACAAGTAGTTCTTTATAAACGAAGTTTATAAATAGTTCTTTTATAACGAAGTTATAAATGAAGTGACAAGAATTATCATTTGATAATTCAAAAATAGAAATACAAGTGTGAAACTGGAATTTGAAATGAAATTTCAAAACAGATGTGGAATGAAATTTTTAAATATATAACTCAAATGAAATTTGAGTATAACATTTGAATAAGTAGAATTAGAAAGGAGTTTAAATATTTGTAAATTTTAAAAGAAGATTGAATATTAGAAATTCAAATAAGAAGTTCAAATAGAATTTGAATAGATGAAATTAGAATGAAAAATAGAATTTGAATTCAAAAAAAATAAAAATAAAATTTGAATTCAAAGGAATTCGAACAAAGAAATTCAAATAGAGATTTCAATGTAGAATTTCAAAATAGAGTTTGAAATATAGTATTTCAAAGAAGAATTCAAATGTGAAACTTGAATAGAGATTTGGATGGAATTTAAATATGAGATTTGAATTGAGATTTGAAATAAAAATTCGAGTATTGAATTTGAACATGGAATTGAATATAGAAATTCAAGTGGAAATTTGAATATGAGATTTCAAAATAGAATTTGAAATAAACTTTGAAAGTAGGATTTCAAAGTAGGATTGAAATAGGATTTCAAAATAGGAAATCCAAATAGTTTTGAAATGGAATTTGAATTCAAGGGAATTCAAATGAATGTGAATATTAGAAATTCAAATGGTGTTGAAAAATGAATTTGAAATTCAAATGGGGTCGGAAATGGAAAATGAAATTTGAATATAAGAGATTCAAATTGAATTCAAATAGGATTTAATCTATGGGATTTGAATATGATATTCAAATGGGTTTAAAACTATGGAATTTTGAATATAGAATTTAAAAAGGAGTTTGAATATTTGAACTTCAATAGAATTCAAATATAGAAATGAAAATATAGAAGTTCAAATGGAATTTAAGTATAAAGTTTGAATAAAAGAATTCAAATGAATTCAAGTATTGATTTTGAATATAGGGAATTCAAATAGAAATTTAAGTATTGAATTTGAATATCAAATAAAAAGGGATTGAAATTTGAATATGGAATTCAAAGTGAGATTTGAATTTGAATCAAGGAATTCAAATAGAGTTAAATGGAGTTGAATTCATTTTAAAGAAGTTTAGAAGTTTAAAAGTTTATATATATAAATATAATTAAAACGAACTCGCCACAGCGCTGCAGTTCGTAAATTAGCGATTCGAACTTCAATTGAATATACAGAACGCAATTGAAGTCGGATTTCTTTGAAACAAGAAACGTCAGGACCGATTCGATAATAGTTTTCTAATGAAGGAGAAAAATCTGAATTTCGTCGTATAGATTTTGAGTTATGTCAAAATCAAATTTTTAGAAAAGCAGCGCCATAAACCATTATAAACCATAATGAATTTTATATATAAATGTTGGGATTTTTAAGCAAATAAAAATCCGGATTGCCATTTAAAAATCTAGACTTGAGTTAGAAAATAAATGTGAACTCAAGTGAAGTAAAGAAGATGATTTTTGAAACAATAATCCTATTTTTGATTTATTGAATAGAATTAACTAAAATGGAATTAGTTAATGAGATTTCAAATGGATATTGGGGTTTGAATGAGTAAATTCGATTTGAAATTTATATTCAAATGAAAAAGGGAAAACTAGAATTGAAATTGAAATTGAAATTCAATTTGGTTATGAACAAGTTAAACATTTTGTTTGAACATGTTATGTTCAATAAAGAAGTGAAATAGGCAAAAGGGCTAATTAAAGAATAATTGAGCGAAACTGAATTCAAAACGATTCAAAATTGAATTCAAACGAATGGATTGAGTTGAATTGGATTGGAAACAGGTGAACAAGTGTTAAACAGATATGGGATGGAATATATGAAGATTTAAATTTATGTGCTCGACAAAAAGGTACATGTTTAATTCATATATGAGATTTATGCGCCGTATCGGCAAGCCGCTTGGCTTTTCCTTTTTCTTTTTTGATTAAGGAAGATACCGGGAAGCTATTTGAAATTTCCCGATGCTCCCGATACAGGGGAGGTTATGGCGAAATTTTCCGGAAATTTAAGAAGTTAGAATATTTTTAAGATATGTTGATAATTTGAAATCATTGTATCGACGTATTGAATTCGATAGGAAAGTGAATCTAAAAATCGAATGTTGTAAAAGGGATAGGGATAAGTAATTGAAATTGTTTTCAATTGCAAATAGAGACATTTTCTAATATATAGAAAATAAAAGAAGTTAATATTTGGAAACGTTTTCCAAATGGCATAAGAGGCAAGATGATTATTGAAAATATTTGGTTAACAAATATTGATAGAGAAAAATGGAGAAGAGATTTAATTAATGAAATATTAATTAAAGGGCCCAGTGATTTGTTTGGTATGTTTGGATGAACACTTGTTTTTATTCGATAGTTAAATCACAGACTATCGAAGTTTTTGACCATCGTTGTCAATATGGAGAGACCGGTTGGATCATTATCCGAAGAACCACTCCGTATCGGCATAAGCGTTGCGAACCAAGTATGCTGAATATATTGAAGACGGAGTAAAGTGCAAGGGCTTTTCTATTTATAGAAATAGTGCCTTCGGTTTCGTTCAATCCCAGGACGAATGTAAATGGACGAATGTCTGACAAAGTATTTCCAATGATCAAATGGGTTGGTCTGTATGAATATATATGGTTGCAACGGATTTATCCCTTAGCATAATATCCAGAATATTTGTGCAAACTCAACTAGTGATTAACGGATCTGACAATGTGGCATTCAAAGTGATTGTGTTATCAATGAATGGTAAGTAATCGTAGCCTCAGGCCTCAACAACCGGGAAAGGACAAAAATCGGGCAGGCAGCATGGCTATGTGGGTCGCACCCATTAGGGTGTATAATCACCTATCTAGAGAAATTCCTTTTATTTCTAAATCTATCGATTCTGCCCATTCGGGAAACGGTGGTTTGAGTCCAACCGTTGGTGATATACATTCGATACACTCAAGCGAAATGAGTGGTCGGTCATGTGTGGGCCGGGTTGCAAGATGTTCTTGTTGAACCCAGGTGTATTCGCCTCTAGAGATACATTATCGGAAGGTGGTTCCATACCTTGTCATGTTGGAAATCCAATCTCCAATAAGCGCCATGCGGTTTTTGATTTTATAATATATATGTGGAGCGTGAGATGCAAGCGTTCTGCTATTTGGTTATTTATTTGATGTAGACATTACTATAATATCACTGGATTTGATATCAAAGTGTTTTGGGTTATAGTAAGGTAAAAACCGTCCGTGTTTATGTGTGGGCTGGTCTTACTATTATCTTTTCTTCCGAAAAGAGTTTTGAAAGTTAAACAAGTGGTTGGAGTTTACTCACACCAGTCCCATGACTGACCCAGAGTTTATTTTGTTTTGTTTTTCCTAAACTCTTGGGTGCCCAAATTTGTACGGACAGTCAAGTGTTTCAGGCTTTTACAGATACACTTGGAGGAGCTTGAAGCAGGAGGCTTCAACGTTAGTTATTTAGAGTTACTTCCGCTGAATCAAATGTTATGTGTACTCTGATGATGGTATGTATATATGTACAGAACAGATATGTATTTCAAAGCTTATGTTATATAATATATTTATTCGTTCCGCTGTGAGTTGTGATCTTCGTTTTTCTTCTATTCTAATATTTCTTTCTTTCTATTTCTCATCCTCTAACTTCTTTCTAATAATGAGTCGTATTTCTGTGTTATTTGGGTTGGACGTGTGTTGTATTTAGTCAACTCAGATAGCACGGATTTGCGGGTCATTACAATTCCATTTCGAATATTTCTATTTCAAATATTTCTATTTCAAATATTTCTATTTTAAAACTGGAATGAGGCCCAATCAATTACCATATAATGTTAATTATATGGATTTTCATACATTACACCCATATAATAGCATTGCAAAATAATCAACCATCAACCAAAGTGCACTACACTGTATAAGCATCAAATATAGATATCTAACACTTATAACAGCCTGTCAATCCATCGATCGACATATTTAATCAATCAGGATGAGTGAACTTCAAATTTCATCCCAACACCCGTGTGGGGTTTCAAACAAACAAACACAAGTTTTATTTGTGCAGTTGGGCGATGTGTAAAATTTATCGACCCAATCAATGTCCTTCAAATAGGTGTACATAAACAAACCGTCTGGTTTGTAAATGAATATTTATTTATTCACATTCACGTTAAAAAGTATATTTTTAACGACAAAACATTTTATTCCAACATATGAATTTCTATTCAGTTCATTCTTTAAATAAAATGATTTTTTTTTCTAACTTATTTTAGAAAATTTCGGCGGCATAACGGCACGATACTAGAAACGGGACGAGGCCTAGCCTTATCCCCGGTCTAGTGAAGGCCCACGCCATTCACACATCAATCAAATTCACCAAACAACCAAATTCAAATCAAATCATATAACTAAGCTATGCAACCAAACAAACAAGTCCATGGTCTGTGGACGATTGTGTCGGGTGCTACTAAGCACCGTCTGCATCCTAGTATATATATATAACTTAGAAAATGAAATTGAAAGGTGAGAAATTCTCACAGATAGCTATCCTAGCTCCACGGCACTTCAAATGCAGGAAATCTTCACTGTTCTCGCCTTTTCGTCCTCTTCGTTGCCCGTAGCCACTACATAGGTAAAAATCGAATTTTTACTTTGTTATTCAATATATAAAAATCATATTTTTATTTCGATGTTCAATATATAAAAATCATATTTTTATTTCGAAGTTCAACATATAAAAATCCTATTTTTATTTCGAAGTTGAACATATAAAAATCCTATTTTTATTTCGAAGTTCAATATATAAAAATCATATTTTCACTATGCTATTCCATATAGAAAAATCGAATTTCTACTCTGCTATTCAATATAGAAAAATCGAATTTCTACTCTGCTATTCAATATAGAAAAATCGAATTTCTACTCTTCCTCACATATAAAAATTATATTTTTATTCTTTCTATTAATTAAAAGAAATCTCGTCTTTTCACATTATAAAAATTCAATCTTTTATCTATTAAAAATCTAAACTTTTATCATTTCTAAAAATCAAAACTTTTATCATTTCTAAAAATCAAAACTTTTATCATTTCTAAAAATCAAAACTTTTATCATTTCTAAAAATCCCGTTTTTAAATCAAATCTATTTATTTTAAAACTAAAAACGGAATAACGTTAAAAATAAATAGAAACTCACTGTTATCGGTCATTGGAGTTGGAGGAGAGGCAGCAGGTGGTCACAGACTTCGAGGCGACAGCTGCGGTGGTTGGTTGCATCGACTGGAGAGGAGCTGTGGGGTCGGAGGGCGTCAGCAGGGTGGGCGGCGCGGTCTGGAAGGGGGCGATGGAAGAAAGGGGGAGCGGTTCAGCGATGGGGTTCGATGGTGTGGGGTAGGGGTTGGGGTCGATCTCGCGATGGAGGAGAGGGATCGATATCGAGGTGCGGGGTGGAACGGTGGAGGCGAAGGCGGAGGGAGGCGTGGTGGCCGGTCGTCGACCGCCATTTTTTTTTATTCCTGAACGATTTTCTGAATTTCCTTTTGAACGGGGGGGGGGGGCAGAATAAAAGGGGGAAGAGATAAATTTTTTTTATTTTTTTTAATTATTTAATTATTTTATTCTGCAAAAAGTTGACTTTTACTTACGACCTCGAAACGAGGTCCACCGCCTGTCGTCCATAGCGTTTCACCCCCATTCTGAACACTATGGGATATGTATCGTGAGCTGATTCGACTGTTACAATCAGTTTCCGTTAAATTCACATTTAAATCATTATATTGGATTTTAAACGTACATTTCAAATTACCGGGGGCACATACTAACTCGAAAAATTCCAGAAAAATATTTTCTAGCTTCGTATTGACGATACGGTCCTAACAAAACTAATTTCATCGAATTCTGAGACCGTTTGAAAAAGGGCCAATTCTCAGTCGATTAAAATCAACTGAAACTGGTCAAACGCGTTTTCCTTTGCCACACTCACACATTGATTCGAAAAATTATGAAATTTGGAATCTAGCTATAATTTAACATCCCGGACCCAACAAAACTGGTTTCGTCGAAATCCGAGGTCGTTTGCAAAATGTCCATTTTTAAGGGCCTGAATTCCATAGCGACTATTCAGAATTTTCAACTGGACATATCTTTCGATTCCCGCTATGAAATTTCAATTTCCCGCATTCGTTTGAAAGATATTATCAAATAGATCCTATCGTTTTTGGTTTCACTAAAATCCGGATTGTTTTGCACCCGATACATTCAATTGAAGTTTGAAATCGAATTATCGAACTACCGCGCCATTTTCAATTCTATTTATAATTATATATAATTATTTATATTCTAACGACGACGTATATAATATATACGTTCGAATTCTATTCAAAATAAATTTCTCGTCGATATTATTTAAAATAATTCATTTTAAATATTCAAAATTCGCTAAAATTTCCAAAATAAAAATTTTAAACTGGCCCAGATTTTCGGGTTGTTACAATCTCCCCCACTTAAAACTTTTCGTCCCCGAAAAGGAACAAAGTCGAAAGTGGTTTGATTATTCAACTCTATGTTCGATCTGGCTTCCATCCTCCAACTTTTCAGTTTCTGAGAATTTTCAAAATTTTCAAAAATTTGGCTAACACCCTAAATTTTCGAAAAATTTCGCCATAACCTCCCCTGCACCGGGAGCATCGGGGAATTTCAAATAGCTTCCCCGGTCCTTCAGATCTCAAAAAGAAAAAGAAAAAGCCAAGCGGCTAGCCAATAGGCTCATAAAATCATCATCACCCAAACAAAACAGTAAATTATGTAGTAAACATGTACCTATTTGTCGGGCAAACAAATTTTATTCTTCGGCTCTAGCCTCCTTGCTATGACCTGTCCAATGTAAGTACAAGTATATGCAAGCAAATGCGACCAATTTTCAATATAATTCAATATTTGATTCAATTAGGCTAAATGGCTAAAAATTAGCAAACAAATAAACAAACAACCCAAACATCAATCAATTAGTGAATTAGAGTTTCAAATTCATAATTTTGATACATATACAAAAATCATGTTTTTGATACCAAATCACAACAATAGGCCCTATCTAATTTTGGTTCTCACACCAGTCAATAGGAGATATATAGATATTACACGTTCGTCGCTCGAATATAAATTCTAATGATGGAGCTCCATCATCAAAATCATCTCCGGGCGATTAGAGGGTAATTCTATATCTATCCAATATATTAAAATTTCAAATACACGTGGATCAGACGTATACGCAAAATCTTTATATACTGGACTGTCCAACTCAATATAAATAGATAATCAAATACGAATAATTGATTTAAATTTTCAAAACAAAAATTGTTTTCATTTTTTTAAAAAAATATACTCTTCACACTCGTTCTAGGATACTACTGATCCTATCTCTAACGAGTCATTCTAATTGGATATTACTAATCCAATATCTGATGAATTCTTTCGTATGGTTCTAATGTGTCTTGTTCTCTGCTTTGTAAACCAAAGCTCTGATACCAACTGTCACGAGATGGAATTTCGCTCGGTCCGAACCAGTCGCTAAACCGATCTAGACCGTTCGAAACGCCCTATCGTTAGAGAACACGACAAAGTAGAACGCATACAAAAGAACATTTCACTGTATATATTACAACAATGCATCAGATTACAAGAATATACAGAGTATAAAAGAATATTACACAGAAATATCAGAGATTTAAATTACATTTAAATACATCGCAGCGGAAAGTAATACAATACACAACTAGAAGGAGATATACGGATACAAAGCTTTCCGGATATCGTTCCAGCTGTAAACCAGGATCCTGTGAATATAAATCAGCAAAACCAAAACTACTAGCTGCCCGTGTCAAAATAGGGGCACCCAGAGTTTAGGTTAAAACAATAAACTCCAGGTTAGTCATGGGACTGGTGTGAGAACTAAAACAGTTATTAATCTTTATTTTTAAAGTTAGGTAAATCGAGGGACCACGCCGTATAACACGGAACGGGTTTCCTCCCAAGAATACCAGTGCATAAAACAAACAGCGCAATGCTAAATAAAGAAAAATGAAGTTGTTATAAGACCCAGGTCCTATCACACAATGCAACGCAAGCCGGGGGATAGGGTTTTCCCTTATAACAGCCAAAGAATGCTTGATACGTTTTAAAACAAATCATTTGATACTATTATAAGTGCATAGTGTATAAAACAACTTCAAATCATAAGTATCAATCATAGGCGGCATGGGTACCATATATCATGTCGCCATATATAGGTTTACAAATAAAACCGCAAATGTCACGTATTTGGAAATTGGATTTCCGTCTATGAACCGAGGCAAAAGATAGTCCTCAACCGATTCGAGACGCTCTAGCCCGCCCCTCAGGAACAGCCGCAACTGCCCCCTGGATCCTCAGGGCCGGTCCACCGATGTGGATTATTATGCCTGAACACTACGTCTCCCCACCCTATGGGGTGTAAGTGAGCCAACTGAATGACTCCATCGGTTCGAGAACGACCGATCAATCCGAGGCGCCTCGCAACAGCAACAACCACATAAATCAAACTCGTCAGGGCGTGTAAAACCACTGACGCCACTTCTAACTAGAAAGAAACGCATGCCCTCCCTGAGGTCCGTCTCCCGTTTTTGGTTCATACCGGGTGTGAAACTCGCGAATTCACGTTACACAAAGCTGTGCCACACAGGCTGTGCTTTGATCATCACCACAAGACTTTGCTTTTCAACAGAAGCCTCGATCTATTGCCACTTAGGCATGCCACACAGGCAATTCACTCTATGTGTTTGATATCCATCAGTATATAACCCCTGAGCTCGTATGTCTCAGAGAAGGGCGTTAAGCAAGAGAATAAATTCTCCGCCGCCAAACAGATATATATTTAATAGAAATCAATCACGCAGACTAAAATCCAATGTCAGACACACAGTCCATTTACAAGTCCGTTCTGGGTCTGAACGAAACCGGAGGCACCTAGTACCCCGCATATCCATCGATCTCCAAGTACGTCTGGACGATCACTAACTGTTTCCATCTTCTTGGGTGTACAGCCCAATCAAGATCATCAGTAATCACCCAAACGACGTGAAGACTTCTGGTCTTCGACCACCGTCTTCATCTTCGACACCACGTCGAATCAGTTATTCAGAATGGGATAAACCCGGTCTTTCTGAATAACTCGCGTATATATTATAAAAGTGTTACACAAACACAACATACGCCTCATTCCAATTCAGAATATTCTTTTATTCAAATATTCCTATAATTTGGGAAAAGTTCCCCTTAATTTTATCCAAGATAAATTCTTTAAATTCATTCTTTAATCTCCTTTGAATATCAATTCAAACTAGTCGGGATTAGCGAACCACACCGAAGTAATCATTTAATTTATTTCCCAATCCCAACCTATTCATCCCATGAAGTAAAACTGGTTATACTTCATATCTAACACCACGGTGTTATCGGTAAATTCAATCACCATTTCACGTTCAAATCTAATTAAAGATTTAACTATCGCCTGGAGCAAAACTGGTGGTACTCCATTTTCGATCTTTTCAATCTAATTAAAGGTTCATTAAAACTCCACTTAGTTTTAATCTTTAACTGGGTTAAAGAATCAGTGTCATTTTAAAAAACACAGTTCACGATAAACCCAAAATCACATTCATTAATTATCGGGTTAAAGAACGAGTGTTGTTTAAAACACTGTTCACGATAAACCCAAAAATCAATATCCATTCAATTCCAATTAAATATTATTTAATTGGTACACTTCGTTAAATCTAAACAAAAAGATTTAATCTTTTCTCAACTGGGTTCAAGAACAGTGTTAGTGAAGACACCATTCACGAAAACCCAAATCACATTCGATATTCAATACAAGGCTCTGAATAGAAAATATATCGGCTTATATTCAATATCGAATTCTACGACTAACAAATGTCGTATTGGAAATAACGATATAAATATATATCTTTCAAATTTCCATAACAACCCCTGTATAATCACAAATTCCAACATCGAAATATTCCGAAGACAATTTCGATTCAAATCCACTCCAATGCAATCATTGGATATTCTGGTTATTTTTAAAATCCCTTTTAAATTCAATTTATTTATTTAAAAATAAATAGAATTATAATTCTAGTTCAAAACCAGTTCATTTCGATAAAAATCTATTTTTATCTTTACAAATATGGAGTTTTTCATCCCAATTCTTTCTAAATCATTTCTTATGATTTTACACAAATTATTACTATTTTTAATAATTTTACCGAGGCCTGTACAGTCGATTTCCATAAACGGTCATCGAACTGCACTTGTAGCGACCTTTTTCAAATTTGATTTGGACATAATTCCAAATCCAACCGTTAGATTTCAAATTTCTAATATTCGTTAGAAAGCTCTTTTCGATACGAACCCAACGGTTCTGGTTTTAGGAGAATCCGACGGTCGGATCTCCCGTAATGTCCGTTTGAAATAAATGGTCGAAATTCACGAACTGCCGCGGCGCGGCGCGTTCTATTCAGGCCATTATATTATATATATAATATATATAATATATAATTCGTCGATTTCTATTTAAAACGAATTATATAAATAGTTTTAAATTCGTTTCAAAAGCAATTTCAACTTCCTTTTCAATTCAAATCAAAATGGAATTCTTCTTTATAAATTCGTTTTGAAATTCATTTCTATTCAATTCAAATTTCAATTCAATTTGAATTCGTTTCAATCCGCTTTCAATTCAATTCATTTCAAAATCGTTTTCAATTCAATTCAATTCGAAATCGTTTTCAATTCAATTTGAATTCGTTTTCAATTCAATTCATTTCGAAATCGTTTTCAATTCAATTTGAATTCGTTTTCAATTCAATTCATTTCGAAATCGTTTTCAATTCAATTTGAATTCGTTTTCAATTCAATTCATTTCGAAATCGTTTTCAATTCAATTTGAATTCGTTTTCAATTCAATTCATTTCGAAATCGTTTTCAATTCAATTTGAATTCGTTTTCAATTCAATTCATTTCAATATAGTTTGAATTTCAAATCTATTCAATTTCAATTCCAATTCGAATTCATTTACATTCAATTCTTTTCAAAATATCTGATTTTGAAATCACTTTCGATATTCATTATAAAATGAATAAAATCGATATAAATATCGTTCACGTCAAAATGGCGTCAATCTAATCAACACGGCTTCATATATTGATATTTTCAAATATTCCATTTCGAATATTTCTATTTCAAATATTTCTATTTCAAATATTTCTATTTCAAATATTTCTATTTTAAAACTGGAATGAGGCCCAATCAATTACCATATAATGTTAATTATATGGATTTTCATACATTACACCCATATAATAGCATTGCAAAATAATCAACCATCAACCAAAGTGCACTACACTGTATAAGCATCAAATATAGATATCTAACACTTATAACAGCCTGTCAATCCATCGATCGACATATTTAATCAATCAGGATGAGTGAACTTCAAATTTCATCCCAACACCCGTGTGGGGTTTCAAACAAACAAACACAAGTTTTATTTGTGCAGTTGGGCGATGTGTAAAATTTATCGACCCAATCAATGTCCTTCAAATAGGTGTACATAAACAAACCGTCTGGTTTGTAAATGAATATTTATTTATTCACATTCACGTTAAAAAGTATATTTTTAACGACAAAACATTTTATTCCAACATATGAATTTCTATTCAGTTCATTCTTTAAATAAAATGATTTTTTTTTTCTAACTTATTTTAGAAAATTTCGGCGGCATAACGGCACGATACTAGAAACGGGACGAGGCCTAGCCTTATCCCCGGTCTAGTGAAGGCCCACGCCATTCACACATCAATCAAATTCACCAAACAACCAAATTCAAATCAAATCATATAACTAAGCTATGCAACCAAACAAACAAGTCCATGGTCTGTGGACGATTGTGTCGGGTGCTACTAAGCACCGTCTGTATCCTAGTATATATATATAACTTAGAAAATGAAATTGAAAGGTGAGAAATTCTCACAGATAGCTATCCTAGCTCCACGGCACTTCAAATGCAGGAAATCTTCACTGTTCTCGCCTTTTCGTCCTCTTCGTTGCCCGTAGCCACTACATAGGTAAAAATCGAATTTGTACTTTGTTATTCAATATATAAAAATCATATTTTTATTTAGATGTTCAATATATAAAAATCATATTTTTATTTCGAAGTTCAACATAAAAAAATCCTATTTTTATTTCGAAGTTCAACATATAAAAATCCTATTTTTATTTCGAAGTTCAATATATAAAAATCATATTTTCACTATGCTATTCCATATAGAAAAATCGAATTTCTACTCTGCTATTCAATATAGAAAAATCGAATTTCTACTCTGCTATTCAATATAGAAAAATCGAATTTCTACTCTTCCTCACATATAAAAATTATATTTTTATTCTTTCTATTAATTAAAAGAAATCTCGTCTTTTCACATTATAAAAATTCAATCTTTTATCTATTAAAAATCTAAACTTTTATCATTTCTAAAAATCAAAACTTTTATCATTTCTAAAAATCAAAACTTTTATCATTTCTAAAAATCAAAACTTTTATCATTTCTAAAAATCCCGTTTTTAAATCAAATCTATTTATTTTAAAACTAAAAACGGAATAACGTTAAAAATAAATAGAAACTCACTGTTATCGGTCATTGGAGTTGGAGGAGAGGCAGCAGGTGGTCACAGACGTCGAGGCGACAGCTGCGGTGGTTGGTTGCATCGACTGGAGAGGAGCTGTGGGGTCGGAGGGCGTCAGCAGGGTGGGCGGCGCGGTCTGGAAGGGGGCGATGGAAGAAAGGGGGAGCGGTTCAGCGATGGGGTTCGATGGTGTGGGGTAGGGGTTGGGGTCGATCTCGCGATGGAGGAGAGGGATCGATATCGAGGTGCGGGGTGGAACGGTGGAGGCGAAGGCGGAGGGAGGCGTGGTGGCCGGTCGTCGACCGCCATTTTTTTTTTATTCCTGAACGATTTTCTGAATTTCCTTTTGAACGGGGGGGGGGGGGGGGCAGAATAAAAGGGGGAAGAGATAATTTTTTTTTATTTTTTTTAATTATTTAATTATTTTATTCTGCAAAAAGTTGACTTTTACTTACGACCTCGAAACGAGGTCCACCGCCTGTCGTCCATAGCGTTTCACCCCCATTCTGAACACTATGGGATATGCATCGTGAGCTGATTCGACTGTTACAATCAGTTTCCGTTAAATTCACATTTAAATCATTATATTGGATTTTAAACGTACATTTCAAATTACCGGGGGCACATACTAACTCGAAAAATTCCAGAAAAATATTTTCTAGCTTCGTATTGACGATACGGTCCTAACAAAACTAATTTCATCGAATTCTGAGACCGTTTGAAAAAGGGCCAATTCTCAGTCGATTAAAATCAACTGAAACTGGTCAAACGCGTTTTCCTTTGCCACACTCACACATTGATTCGAAAAATTATGAAATTTGGAATCTAGCTATAATTTAACATCCCGGACCCAACAAAACTGGTTTCGTCGAAATCCGAGGTCGTTTGCAAAATGTCCATTTTTAAGGGCCTGAATTCCATAGCGACTATTCAGAATTTTCAACTGGACATATCTTTCGATTCCCGCTATGAAATTTCAATTTCCCGCATTCGTTGGAAAGATATTATCAAATAGATCCTATCGTTTTTGGTTTCACTAAAATCCGGATTGTTTTGCACCCGGTACATTCAATTGAAGTTTGAAATCGAATTATCGAACTACCGCGCCATTTTCAATTCTATTTATAATTATATATAATTATTTATATTCTAACGACGACGTATATAATATATACGTTCGAATTCTATTCAAAATAAATTTCTCGTCGATATTATTTAAAATAATTCATTTTAAATATTCAAAATTCGCTAAAATTGCCAAAATAAAATTTTTAAACTGGCCCAGATTTTCGGGTTGTTACACATTCACAACTCCCCTACATTTCACTACCACCACCACACGCCCTCCGCGTCCTGCACTTTGCTACAATCACCCAAATGTGCCTCCATTACGCGAGATCACGCCTAAAACGGTGAGCTCCGACTTCACACCATTTGACCAGAAAACATGTTAAGGCGTGCTCCTATTATCCTCAAGTACAGTCAAGTTCCCTATGAATTGAAGTTTTGGTGATTTGTTTAAGGAATGCATTTTAAAAAATATTTCAAAGTTTGGATAAAAAGTGGAGGTGTTGTGTTTTGTTTTTTGCATGGTTTAAATGATTTTTTGGCTTCGCTTCTCCTTATTCGCTGGGTTGAGAAGAAAACTTTTTATTTGGTTTTTCTTTGAATTTCATTGAGGAGAAAGGGAATGTAAAAGGAAAAAAAAATGGGAACAACGGACGTCGTTTTTTTTAGGATGGGAAAAATGATGGAGCTAGAACGAAAGCCCTTCCTTATATAGACAGGTTTTATTACTTTTTTATAATTTTAGGCTGATGAGCAGGTGATCTATAAAAGATAGTTACCATGCGAAGGGATCATAATTTACGTCTCTGATTGTACGAAGGGGAAGGGATTTTTAATCAAAGTGACGAATTTTTTTTATTCTCGAATGACTAGCAATATTTTCGGCGTATAACGCTTGATGTTCACGGTTCGTACAAAACCATATAAAATTCCAATCATAAAGAAATTGGAAATTACACAATAATTAAATTTTTCAGATACAATGGAACTGATACAATATATATTGATTTAACATAAATGAATCTACTAATAATAAATTATTATTAACATATTTATCCAATCAGAATTCTATATGGCTTCATATTTATAAATTTAACTTGATTTTTAAACTCGACATTTTAGATTCTAAGTCCAAATGATATTCAATATATTAAAATCCATTATATATATAATAAATCGTTATATTTTAATAACGAATTTCATAGCGACTATTTGAAATTTTGGATTGAACATAAAACAAAATGTACAATATGAAAACTCAATTTTTTTCATCTATTAGAAAATTATTATCCAATAGATTCAGACGATTCTTGTTTCAAAGAAATCCAACTTATATTAGATCATGTGCAATCATTTAAAGTTCAAAACGAAATATTACAAACTACCGTGCTGTTGCAGCTCGTTTTATAATAAAATTATAAATTATACGTTATAACAACGTTAAATAAACGAATATGTTAACATAATTCAAAACAAACTAAAATAAATATTTCTATATTGTCCAATTTACATTCTATAACAAATTTAACTAATCCCGAATATTTCAACATTAAATTATTATCATGCTGTCTATGTTAATAAAATATTCAAAACCATTAAATTAAATTGCCAAAGAATATTAAAAACCATTTTAAAATATTAAATAAAACGGTTAAAACTCCGGGGCCGTTACATTCCTTCCCCTTAAAAGAATTTCTTCCCCGAAATTACCAAGGTAGGAAAAATGCAGCAAACCCAGTAAATTTTCCAAAATCTAATTGACTAAAACTACATTTTCAGTTTTTATACCAATCCAGTTAGACTTAATCAAAAAACAAATTAAGTTTTGTAGAAAACAAATTCCAAAAATTTCCAAAACAATTTGAATTTTTTCTTACACTTTAAATTTTGATAAAAATTTGGCGGAGTCTCCCTTGTACGGAGTGACTTCTGCAATATTGTAGGAACAAAAATAAATCCATCGACCCACATGGTCGGAAATTCCAAAATAAAAATATCAAAACCCAAATCAAAAACAAAAAAAATTATATTTTGCATAGGCGTACCTTTTAGCGAGCGTTATTATGTGATAAGCGATGAACTAACTCGAGCTTTCTCGATTGTTATGCAGTTCTAATCAAACTGGATTCAGTTAGCTCCAAAATTCTCTTAGACTAGCTATGTACCCGTTCTCAACTCAAATGAACTTCATTAGTTTTAAACCATATTAGTTAGATCCAAATATCCATGTCAACCATTCCGACGAATTTTTTATACCATCCAATTTAAATGGATTTTATTTATAATTATTTCTTAACAATCCATTTATTTCTTTAAATTTCCATACATATTTATTAAATTTTGATTCATTCCATTAAATTCGATTTATTCATTTCAGATGGGTTTCAATCAAGTTTAAATCTATGCAATCGCCGACCATGCCAAACAATCCATTCAAATTAATATTGGTAAGTTTAATTGATTGCCCATATTATAATAATTTAAGGAAATCATAAAATTTGTAACTTCACAAATATAAATAGGCGCTCTTATGTATACATTCAAACTCAATCAAGGATATTACTATCCTATCTCTATTAAGTTACGCCACAGAGCCATGGTTAATCCTAAACCATTAGCTCTGATACCACTTGTAACGACCCACTTTTTTCGTGCAGTTTAAGCCAACATTTACCAGCTTATGTCAACTCAAATTGCATTGAAAAGCAGACAGTTAAGGGAAAGAAATTAGAGGAAGAAAGAAGAAAGAAAGAAATATTAAAATAGTAGAATAAAAAGATCAGAGGCTCACAGCGGAATGGACAAAATATAATATCAAATGCTTTATAAAAAAAGAAATTTGTATATTACATTATCAGAGTATATAAACATTTCAATACCACACACAACGAAATAATACATTACCAGTAAATATGGCTATACGTCTCGAATCCAACTCCTCTTCTAAAGTTCCAAGCGAAACCTAACCTGAAAATGTACTCAGTCTGACCCAAACACATTTGAAGCAAAGCAAAATTCACCTGGATCAGTCTAGAATACTTTCAGTGGTAAATTCACATGACAAACAGCTTGTAAACTTTAGAAATCCTTTTTAAAAAGAAAGGATAATAGTAGACCAACCCAGACATAAACATGGACGGTTTTTACCTTACTATAACCCAAATGATTTTTGATATATCAAAATCCGGTGATATTATAAAAATGTATATCAAACCACAAATAAATAACCATCTAGAAAAACGCTTGGGTCTCACGCTTTACATATTAATTATAAAATCAAAAACCGCAGGTCAGTTATAGGAGATTGGATTCCAACTACGACAAGGCATGGGACCACCTTACGATCAAAGTACTCTAGCGGGGATACATCGGGGTTCAACAAGAACATCTTGCAAACCGGCCACACATGACCGACCACTCATTCAGCTTGAGTGTTTCGAATATATTGTCACCCACGGTTGTCGGCCATCCAACCGTAACCCGTAAGATACAGAATCGAAAGAAGAACTAAATGAATTTTCTCAAGATAGGTGACAAATACACCCTGCTTGGGAATGACCCACTAGCCATGTTACCGGCCGGATTTTTATCATTTCCCGGTTGCGAGGCTTGAGGTCACGATTATCTTTTTAGAGAACATCCCAATATCTTTGAATGCTACATCGTCTGATCCATCAAATCACTAATTGACGTCCACAAATATATTCTGGGTGTTAAGCAAGAGATTTTCTCTACCACCAAACTTGGTATATTTGTAAAAATCAACGTACGTGACCCTCAGGAAATACTCTGTTAGACATTCATCCAAATAAGTCATCCAGGAATAGGATGATCCAAAGACACCCTCCTACCGCATCCTGGGAATCACCCTACAGATCAGTAGTGAGTGGTCCTTGCCATCCATAGATTTCAACCACGACAGAAGAACGGTGTATCTCTAGTTGCAACTCAGAGATTATGAGTTCTCCATCTGTTTTATGAAAATCTATGGTCTTCGATTGCTATATCTTTATTACCTGCAAGTTAGCTTCGAGCGTAACGTTGACTCAAAGTGGTTTTGGGTCTAATTCCCATTTCGGTCTCTTCAAAAAAATACGTCGAAAGGTCCAGTAATAACAATTCATTGATAGTTGGGTTTTTAACTATCAATCTCAACAAAATAATCATCCAATCAGATTGATCAAACAATAGGGTAAAGAATATTTGTTGCTCAAGTCTTTTCATTAAAAATCATTTATTCAAAACTCTTAATTGTCTCTTAAAAATCAATCTCTGTATTCAACAAACACTTCTATTTCCATTAGTTCGGAAATATTATCGTAAATCATTTCTTTAAAAACATTTGTATTTCACAAATCCTTCTTTATACTTCTTTACTTCTGAAAATATTATTTCAATTTCACCACCACGCTCTATATTGTTTCCTTTGGAAATATAATTTGATTTCCACTATTTGCTTCCATTCCAATTCTAATATGCCTTTTCATTTATTCGGATAAACTCACCGCCTTTGACTTATTATTCTGTATTAGTATATTTAGACCAAACTAGAACTTTTATTTAGAAAACAAATACTAGATATATAAATATAAACCATGCCTTAGCTTGACTAAACATAGTAAATTTATACATTGTTTAGTACATTTCAAAACTTGCAAATACATTTGCATATTTCCTTTATAAACGAATCTTGACATTCTTCCCATTACAAACTACTACCATTCCACGATAATAGTGAAGTCATTCAAGTTGGGGTATTTTATTTAACTCTCGGACCTTGATCGACAACGTTCTTGTGTAAGAACAGATAAAATTTTGTAATAAAACCATATTGCTAACAATATCAACCGATCTTTGTTCTATTAATTTAATTATGGTTCTATAAACCATAACCTTGTTTTACGAAATCTCGAATGATTACAATCATGTTCTTAATAGTAAATCTTCACTTTAAACATCCCTATATAAATTCCATTTATTATTGGAATTTTATTCCAATAATCTGTTTGTTACTTATTTTATCCAAAACCCTTTTTACATTCTTGGTTTTTATACCCAAAAATCCCTTTTTGTCAACTTCTTTATTAAAAACCATTAATTTCTTTATTATATAATTATTCAAAAATTCTTTTATAAAAACAAAATTATAAATGTCGATTTATTTTCAACTTCTACTTATATATATAATATAATTTAAAACTTTGTCTCAGTTATAAAATAAATTTATAACTTTTAAATACGTCAATTTGCTTGACGGTAAATCAACATTTCAACAAAAAAGTTAATTTTAGGCCTTTTGCTGCCAATCCCTCAGTCAATACCCTTTATTGATTAAAATAACAAGAAAGTTGAATTTCAATTCAACGTCAACATCCAAACAGGTTTTCAAAGTGAATGGGGTTCAAACAGTTCATATATAAATAATATAAAAACAAACAACACATATAATTTTTGAGGAGTTCGGTTGGACCACTCCAACCCGTTCTTCCCTGCATCACCATTCACTATAATATTTGATAATAATATATGAAAAATATATTTAAAACACATCATCCAATACAACATAATATAAATGTCGATAATTGTTAAAGAACCAATAAGCAACCAAAGCATCTAATCATCCAATTATTACTATCAACGATGAATTATTTTTACATGAATTTGACACATCATAGCATTCCAGAAAAGTGTGAGAGTTAACTAACATTTGTTTCAGTTGACGATTTCAGTGTCTCTCCGTTTAATTTTAAGTGAGTGTTTAAAATTAGACGAATTTCCTACTGCACCAGAATCCAACCAACTTAGCTTGACTGTATAGCCCTTTCCAATTTGAGTCCACCGCCTCTTGTTTTGTTCAATTTTGTGATCGAACAGATAAATTATTTCGGTTATAATTCTTACAATTTAATGATTTATAATATTAAGTTAATAATAAAACAAAATATTGTTAACTAATTAAACTTAACAGCCGTAATGGCCCGAAAAATCCATACCATCTGAGCTGACTAATACAACCCACGTCCAACTCAAATAATATAGAAATACGAGTCATTAGGGTTAAAGAAATAGAAATAGACAGAAGAAGAACAGAAATAACAAAACAGAATCTCACAGCGGAACGAATAAAATATATTATGTAACATAACTTTGAAATACAAATCTGTTTTGTATATACATACTATATCAGAGTACAAAATAACATTTGATACAATGGGAAAAACTCTAAATAATTAATGGTGAAGCCTCCTGCTTCAAGCTCCTCCAAGTGTATCTATAAAATCCTGAAACACTTGACTGCCCATACAAATTTGGGCACCCAAGAGTTGAGGAAAACAATACAAAATAAAATCTGGTTCAGTCATGGGACTGGTGTGAGTAAACTCCAACCATATTGTTTAACTATAAAAATCCTTTTGAAAGAAAGAGTAATAGTAAGACCAGCCCACACATAAACATAGATGGTTTTTTCCTTACTATAACCAAAACATTTTTGATATCAAAATCCAGTGATGTTATAATAATGTCTAATCAAATAAATAACCAAATAGTAGAACGCTTGCATCTCACGCTCTACATATATATTATAAACTCAAAAAACGCAGGACGCTTATTGGAGATCGGATTCCAATTATGAAAAGGTGTGGGACCACCTCCCGATCAGTGTACTCTAGAGGGGATACACTGGGGTTCAACAAGAACATCTTGCAACCCGGCCACACATGACCGCCCACTCATTTAGCTTGAGTGTAGCGAATATATTGTCACCCATGGTTGTTGGCCATCCAACCGTAATCCGTAAAATACGGAATCGAAAGAAGAACAAATAATTGAATTTTCTCTAGATCGGTGACAAATATACTCTGCTTGGGCATGACCCAACTAGCCATGCTGCCTGCCCGATTTTTGTCATTTCCCTGTTGTGAGGCTTGAGACTACGTCTATTTTTTTAGAACATCTGGCCACCATTCACTTTGAATGCTACATCGTTAAACCCGTCAAATCACTAGTTGATCTTCCCAAAATATTACGGGTATAAAAAGCTAAGAGAAACGAATTCCTCCGCCACCAACGTAATACACTGAAAAGAACATCTTATGTGATCTATTAGGAAAACTCTGTTAGACATTCGTCCATACAAGTTGTCCTGGGTCTGGACAAACCGAAAGCACTATTCTGGAATAGAACGACCCTTTTATTTCAATCCATCTTCAATTATCTTCAACATAATCTAATTTATAACGCCTATGCCTATACAGAGTGGTTTTGGATAAAAAATACAACCGGTCTTTCCGTATTGACAATGATGGTCAAAAAAAAATCTTTGATAGCCGGTGATTTAACTATCAAAGAAAAAAAAACATCCATTCAAATTTACAACTAAGTGTGACGACAAGGAATTTCGCTCGATCCGAATCAGTCGTTAAACCGATCTAGACCGTTCGAAACCCCTGATCGTTTTGAGAACAGGACAAATAAGAACGCAGACGGAAGAACATTTCATTGTATATTACAACAATTCCATCAGAATACAAGAATATACAGAGTATAAATGAATAAATTACATTCGATAAATATCAGAGATTACAATAAATCACACAGCAGCGGAAAAATAATATAAAACACAACTGAAGGTGATATACGGATACAGAGCTTTCCGGATATCATTCCACTTGCAAACCAGGATCCTGTGAATATAAATCTGCAAAACCAAAACTACTAGCTGCCCGTGCGGAAAATAGGGGCACCCAGAGTTTAGGCTAAAACAATAAACTCCAGGTCAGTCATGTGACTGGTGTGAGAACTAAAACAGTTATTTAAACTTTACTTTAAAAGAGAGTAATTCAAGGGACCACGCCGTATAACACGGAACGGGTTTCCTCCCAAGAACACAGTGCATAGAATAAACAACGCAATGCTTTTTCGAAAAATGAAGCTATTATAAGACCCAGGTCCCATCACACAATGCAACGCAAGCCGGAGGATAGGGTTTTCCCTTATAATAGCCAAACATGCTTGGTACGTTTTAAAAACAAATCATTTGATACTATAATAAGTGTATAGTGTCAAAACAATTTCAATCATAAATATAAATCATAGACGGCATAAGCGCCCCATCTCATTATGTCGCCATACTAGGCTCTACAAATAAAACCGGAATACACGTATTGGAAATTGGATTTCCGTCATGAGTCGAGGCAAGGGGCAAGCTCCTCTCCGCTTCGAGACACTCTAGCAAATGCTCAGGACTACGCACACTGGGTAACCCTTGGATCGGCTGGGCCGGTCCTCTCTTACGTTTGAGGATTGGCAATTCCTAAACACACGTTTCCCGGTCCTTACAGACCTATAATCGAGGCGCCTCGCATTCCAACAACCACATAGGTGAAAAGTAGATATAAATGTCAGGGCTGGTAGGTCACTGACACCACCACAGCTAGAAAGAAACGTCGTGTCCTCCCAGCGGTCCGTATCCCGTTTTTATCTCATACCGAGGTGTGAGGCTCGCGAATTCACGTTATACACAAAGCTACGCCACGTAGGCCGTGCTTTGATCATCAACCACAAGACTTTGCTTTTCAACAGAAGCCTTGATCAATTGCCACTTAGGCATGCCACACTGGCAATTCATGCCATGCGACTGATGTCCATCGTACAACCTCTAAGCTCGTACGTCTCAGAGAAGGGCGTTAAGCAAAAGAATAAATTCTCCGCCGCCAAACAGATGTATATTTAATAGAGATCAAACAACATAGAATAAAACCCAGTGTCAGACACACAATCCATTTACAAGTTCGTTCTAGGTATGAACGAAACCGGAGGCACTTTCCTCGCATATCCATCGATCTCCAAGTACGTCTGGACGACCACCAACTGATTCCCTCATCTTGGGTGTACAACCCAATCAAGATCATCAGTAATCACCCAAATGATGTGAAGACTTCCGGTCTTCGACCACCGTCTTCATTTTCGACTTATCGTCGAACCGGTTATTCAGAATGGGTATAAACCCGGCCTTTCCGAACAACCCGCGTATATTAAAACAAATGTTACACAAACACAACATACGCCTCATTCCAATTCAGCAGTCACTAACCGTAAATCAACAAGAGAACAATTTCCCAAATATTAACCCCGAAGGCCGAAACCAACATCAGATCAATACCCAGGAAACCATTCTTCTTAGCTAACCTACACCTAGTTTCTAAATTTCAATTCTTAGGGAAAGGTTCCCATTAATTTTATCAAAGATAAATTCTTTTAAAATTATTCTTTAATCTTCCTTTGGATGTCATTTCAAACCAAATTATGGTTTTCCAAACTAGTCGGGATTAGAGAACCACATCAAAGTAATTATTTATTTTATTTCCCAATCCCAACCTATTCATCCCATGAAGCAAAACTGGTAATACTCCATATCTAACACCACGGTGTTATCGGTAAAATTTATTACCATTTCACGTTCAAATCTAATTAAAGATTTAACTATCGCTTTGGAGCAAAACTGGTGATACTCCATTCTCGCTCATTTTCCAAATTTGATAATTTAGATTATCAATTCACATTTCAATCTAATTACAGATTCATTAAAACTCCTTTTACTGGGTTAAAGAACTAATGTCATTTAAAACACAGTTCATGACAAACCCAAATCACATTCTATTTATTATCGGGTTAAAGAACTAGTGTTATTTAAAACACCGTTCACGATAAACCCACAAATCAATTCTATTTAAAACCCATTTCAAATTCAAATCAAAATTGAATTTTTCCATTATAAATTCGTTTTAAATTCATTTCAATTTAATTCAAATTTCGATTCAATTTGAATTCATTTCAAATCGATTGTTATTCTAATTCAATTCATTTTCTATTCAATTCAATTCGAATTCGTTTTCTATTCAATTCAGTTCAAATTCGTTATCTATTCGATTCAATTCAAATTCGTTATCTATTCGATTCAATTCAAATTCGTTTTCAATTCAATTCGAATTCGTTTTCTATTCAATTCAATTCAAATTCTTTTTCTATTCAATTCAGTTCAAATTCGTTATCTATTCGATTCAATTCAAATTCGTTTTCAATTCAATTCGAATTCGTTTTCTATTCAATTCAATTCTATAAAAACGAATATAATCGATATAAATATCGTTCGCGTCAAATGGCGCATCTCTAATCAACACTGCTTTATATATTTCAATAATTCGGTTATCCTATCCAACAAATGAATATTTATCCTATTCAATACATGAATCTATATTTTTGTCAACACATGACTAATCTCAACGAATGAGTACTGTCCACGTGTGACTATTTTTATTATTTAATATACTATATAAAAATTATGGTGTCTATCGTTAAATTTCAAATTAGATTCCAACTGTAAATTAGTAAGAGAACGATTCCCTAAATATTAACCCCGAAGGCCGAAACCAACATCAGATCAACATCCAGGAGACCACTCATCTTATCTATTTTCCAGTTAGTTTCTAATTTTATATATGATAAAGATGTAAATTTTATTGTTAAAATATTTCGTTCAACACATGACTAATCTCAACGGATGAGTACTGTCAACACATGAACCTTTATTTTATAATATTCTTTATTTTTCAAATTGGAATGAGACCCAATCAATTACCATACAAAGTTAATTATATGGATTCCATACCACACATGTATATAATAGCAACGATAACTAATCAACCATCATCCAAAGTGCACCACACTGTATAAGCATCAAATATAATTATCTAACGCTTATAACAGCCTGTCGATCCATCGATCGACATACAACTAATTATTGGGATTAGTGTATGTCGTGTTTTATCCCAATACCCGTGTGGGGTTTCAAACAATCAAACACAGATTTTCATTTGTGCAGTTGAGCGATGTGTAAAATTTATCGTCCCAATCAATGTCCTTCAAATAGGTGTACATAAACAAACCGTCCGATTTGTAAATGAATATTTATTTATTCACATTCACGTTAAAAATTATATTTTTAACGACCAAATTATTTTTTTCAACCTATGAATATTCTATTCGGTTCATTTATTAAATAAAATGATATCTTTATTTTTCTAATTTATTTTAGAAAATTTCGGCGGCATAACGGCACGATACTAGAAACGGGACAAGGCCTAGCCTTATCCCCGGTCTAGTGATGGCCCACGCCATACACATATCAATCATATCCATTCCATTTCACCAAACAATCAAATTAAAATCAAATAATCTAACTAATCTATGCAACCAAACAAACAAGTCCATGGTCTGTGGACAGTGGTGTCGGGTGCTACTAAACACCGTCTGCATCCTAGTATATATTATAATATAACTAGAAAAAGAAAATTTAAAAGGTGAGAAGTTCTCACCAACTAGCTAATCCAATCATCTCGACTCTTCTTATGTAGAAGTCATCACTGTTCTCACCTTTTTGTCACTTTCGTTGCCCGTAGCCACTACATATGTAAAAATCGAATTTTTACTTTGCTATTCAATATATAAAAATCGAATTTTTACTTTGCTATTCAATATATAAAAATCGAATTTTTATATTGTTGCTATATATATAAAAATTATATTTTTATACTACTACATAGATAAAATTCTATTTTTACATCGCTACTATATAGATAAAAATTCTATTTTTACAACTCTACTATATAGATAAAAATTCTATTTTTACAACGCTACTATATAGATAAAAATTCTATTTTTACAACGCTACTATATAGATAAAAATTCTATTTTTACAACGCTGTTCATATAATAAAGATTATATTTTTATATTCTCTATTATATAGAAATTTTATTTTCAATATACTACTTATATAAAAATAGTATTTTTATATCTTCTACTATATAAAGGTCATATTTTTAATACTCTACACAAGTAAAAATCATACTTTTGATTCACTACTTACATAAAGATCAAATTTTTAACTCTTCTATAATGTAAAAAACATATTTTTGATATATCAATACTATAAAAATCATATTTTTATTCTCTGCATCCCATAAAAATTATATTTTTAACCTTTACATATAACAAAAATTATATTTTTACTTTATATAAAAATCAATCCTTTATAAAAATATAATCTTTGATCATAAAAATCATACATTTCTATCATGGAACCTCCCTCATTGCTAAACTGAGAACAAAATTAATTGTAAATAAATATAAACACTTACAGTGTTATTTTCTTTTCTGCGAAGAGGGGGGGGGAGGTTTGCTGCGCTCGGCGGTCGTGATGGGCCCTCCAGCAGGCGGCGGAGGTGGAGCATCGGCTTCAGGGGGCGAAGGGTGGCTGCGTCTGGGTTGAGCGATGCGGTTAGGGTTAGGAAGGGAAGAGGGGGGGCCGCAAGATAAGGGGATCGAGGAGGGAGAGGTTGGGCATGAGGGAAGATGGTGGTGGACGGCGGCTAGTGGGGTGGTGATCGACGCGGTGGCGTCGCCGATGGGTGCGGCGCGTTCTGGGCTAGGGCAGAGCCCCTTTTTTTTGATTTCTGATTTTGAAGAAAACGGGAGGGGGGGTATATGAATATAATTATTTATATTTTATTTTAATTTCTCTTTTTAAAAAAGTAACTTTTTATTTCGAAGTCGAAATCAAACCCACCGCCTTTCGTCCATAGCTAAGTGCCCCCATTCTAAACACAATGGGATATGTATCGTAAGCTGATTCGACCGTTTCGATCAGTTTAAGTTAAAATCAACATATAACTCTATATATTGAATTTGAACACGCATTTCAATTTATCGGGGTCACATATGAACCCTAAAAATTCCAGAAAAATATTTTCTAGCTTTGTATTGACGATACGGTCCTAACAAAACTAGTTTCGTCGAATTCTGAGACCGTTGGAAAAATGGTCATTTTCCAGTCGATTAAAATCAACTGAAACTGGTCAAACACGTTTTCCTTTGCCACGCTCACATATTGATTCGAAAAATTATGAAATTTGGAATCTAGCAATAATTTGACATCACAACAAAAGTGGTTTCGTCGAAATCCGAGGTCGTTTGTAAAATTCCCATTTTTAAGGGCCTGAATTCCATAGCGACTATTCAGAATTTTCGACTGGACATATCTTTTGATTCCCGCTATGAAATCTCAATTTTTCGGATTCGTTGGAAAGATATTTTCAACTAGATTCTAATATTTTTGGTTTCGCTAAAATCCGGTTTATTTTGCACCCGGTACGTTCAATTGAAGTTTGAAATCGAATTATCGAACTACCGCGCCATTTTCAATTCCTTTTATAATTATATATAATTATTTATATTCTAACGACGACGCGTATAAATATATACGTTCTAATTCTTTTAAAAAATAAATTTTTCGTCGATATTATTTAAAATAATCTAATTTAAATGTTCAAAATTCACTAAAATTGCCAAAATAAAAATTTTAAACTGGCTCGCATTTCCGGGTTATTACACTAAGCGTCAACAATCACTGGTTCTCAAAACTCATTTCACCCTTCATATTTCTTGGAAAAAACACCTCCAAATATTATAAATTTTTTGTTTCCCCATATTCTCGAAAATATACATTATTAACATTTGAAATTATTCCCCTTTTCACATTCCTTATTTTCTATACTTTAGAACATATACAATATTACATTGGAAAATATTTCCAATTCCCATTACACCTATGTTATTCTGCAGTGTTTGTTTTCAAACATTATTCACTTTAAACCGTGAATATTATCTCTTATAGAAATCTGATCTCATTAAATCAATCTAAACTTGGTTTTATAAATAAATGTCATTATTGATTATAATTTCATCTCATCACGTTATCTTCTAATTTTATGTTCCAATTTCATTTCATAAACTTTGTTTACAAGCTGTCTCCTTCTTAACTAAAATCTAGTTTATAACGTAAATCTTGATTACCTATTTGATTATAAATTTCGGGTTTCAAACCAACTATTAACTATCTTGCCAAATATGTATAATTTCTGAAAATAAATTATATATATATATAATTCGACATAGTCGAATTCCAACTATATACCTTATGGATTTATTTCCATTTTATTTACATTTCGAACGTCGAAATGTTTCATCATTTCTTTTAAATGAATCCCCATTTTTAAACTTGAATTCTTTCCCAATATATTTTTACGGTATTTAAATACTAGTAAATTTAGGGCCTGTGTAATTTCATATCCCAAACAAACAATAATCAACAACAGATCACTTGTCACATCATATAATGTAATATATATGAAAAATAACAATATAATTGGTGAGGAATCCAGCTGGATTCCTCTAACCTGTTTCCCAGCTGCATCCACAGATGTTAGTCAACATAAACAATATCAATATCAAATGGAATCAATATTTAATGAAAGATTTATATATAACTATATGTATTATCTCAACTAATCCATCCAAATAACCATCGCACAATATTCAATCATCATTTATCAATATTAAATAACGTTTTTAATATTATAAATGAACAGAGTTAATGAGTTTACTCACCTTGGTCGTTAATCATTAAATAAAGGTAAATGTCACATAGATCTTACAAGACGTTTTATTTTGCTTAAAATTAAAATGATCTGCAAATCACTTTCGGCTATTCCAAGACGAAGCCTGCATCCACATGATTCTAACGTGATAGGGGACGCTCGATTCTGATGACATATTGATAGATTATTTATAAATTATCTGATTTAATTAAACCAACAAATCACCTAAATTAATTATTAATCTATAATGATGTGTTAATTACCCTATAATCATAACTTCCCCATGTACGCTTCATTGTTTTAACAAAGCCATTGTTCCGTTGTTCTGAGCTTTACCATGTGATGCCACAGCAAGCTCCTGTATTCCTCCACAAAAAGAAACAAACCACCTCACATCTTTTAAACTCCATGCACCTGAACTTAGACCACCCGATTGTCCAACCGACCCTACACCGAGACACTTGCCACCTCCTTGCTCGCGTTGCTTAGCTCAATGGCGTCCCAGTCGCAACGTCAATCTGCATCCCGCAGCTAATACAAGTATACACCCATTATCATATATATGAACTTTTCTTTTCGCATATTACAGTAGCCAAATTATTTTATTTCGTCACTTTCTCGATGCTTGCACACATCAGTCCACCCGTCACCTATACCATGTCCATCTCCTCTCATTTGCACCTCATGCCCCATCCCAAAACAGCTCGCACATACACCAGTAAACATTCAAGCCAAAAGAACACGCAAGACCAATGTATGAATCCATGCGTATATACTTCCTTGTAGTTGCCATGGAAAGCACCTTCCTGTGTACTGTCTACTTTCTACAATACTTCGTGATTCTTGAAAACAAATGTCATCACCCTCTTTTCATTTCGTTTACCAGTCCTACTCAGAAACCCCAAAGTAAAAATGTGAATACTTAGTTTCACCATACTCAACCCCAGTTTTGAGGATCGATATGCCACCTCACCTTCAAACCAACAGAGATCTCACATCACCTGGACTAACTACATTATCACCTCATTACCAAGACTTTTATTCCAGTCCGTTATCCAAGCCGCTCTCCTACGCAATAGCCTTATGATCACAACATACAGTAAAACCCACCACTGTCATTACTTGTTCAGTCAAACTCCCTCATATTGCTCCTCATCAACTTACTTTTTGCTTCCATATTAATAGCCATACCATTTTATTCAACTAACAACTTGAAAGCAAGGCTCCATCATGCATAATATCAAAGACTAGCTCTTACAACCATGAACATGCCAACTTCTTCTTTTTGTAGCCCGCTCTACCATACACACTCACCACTGATTTGCGTCCAACCCACCCGCACAGTCGTATTCTAAAAATAACACGATCGATGTCCTTGCCAAGTGCCACCGAAATTCCACAACCCCTGCGTCTTACTCCCCCGAACTCCACGTCGACCTTAAAATGGCCTCCGGCCTCCTCAAAGTCCAGCGTTGCCACTGAATCCCGTTCGAACTTTAAACTTCACCGCGTTCTTCATGGTTTCCAGACCCAAGATCTACTCCTCAAACTTCACATATAGATATTTTATTTTTTTATGTATTGTGCAGAGATTTTTAATAGATTTTTGAAGCTTTCGTTCAAGGTAAAAATGGTGATTTCGTTTCCATTTGTTTTCAGAAAAAGAAGTATAGAATGGGATGCGTATATATAGAAGAATGGACAAAGAGATAAAACGATGTTCTTTTCCAAAGCTATGCGTTGATTTTCAGTTCTAGGATGGACAGGTTAGGGTTTTGGTAGGTTATGGTCTGCATGTTCCTATGTATGAAGCATGCCTAGAAAGTATGGGTCTATTCTTATATTGAAAGTATTGTCTGCGTTTCATTTAATTTCAATAAGGACTTGATGGGGACAAGGCACGGGTCGGCTTAATATTAGCTTTAGAGTAGGTTTGCTTCTCACATTTCTTTGTCGGCAAGGGAAAGGATAACACAGCTGTCAATCTTGTTTCTTTAAATCATTTGTTCACTTTGTCAATTTACATCTATCGCAAAAACATACTTTAAGGCTATAGATGATCGTGTATTGCTTTGTATATGTCTGAGTGGTTAATATAGTTAGTGATAACATTGTTTATTTTATATATATGGGAGACTGTTTCGGTGTACTTAGGGTGTAACTTATTTTAAAGTTTATGCGGTCTCTGTTATAAAAAATTCCATGTATTTATGAACTATTATGGACAAAGATGGAAATATGACCGTGACAAGCAGTGTGCCATGATTCAAAAAATATAATAATATAGACTGGTTAGCTTATTTTGTGAAACCCCAAATGTTGATATAGGGTGTGAAATACTCCAAATAAAAAGTGGCTTTTTTTCCAAAATAAAAACTACAGTAAAATTCTAAAAATTAAATTATAACTACATCTCAAAGAGCTTATCCAAAATCAAAACCAATATTTAGTTATACAAAATTGTCATTATGGCTTATAAACAATTCCATAACGACTTTCTAAAAATTTGATTTAGGAATAACTCACAATTTACAATGCGAAATCTCCATTTTCCAAAGATAGAGTTCAATAGCTTCAAATGTTTCTTGTTCCGAAGAAATCTGACTAATAACGGATCCTGTACACTCAGTTGAAGTTCAAAACATTAAATTATGAACTACCGCGACCTTATGAGCTCGTTTTAAATTATATTATAATTAATACGTTCATACTCCATTATGAATAAATTCGTTTGTTAAAATAATTCAATTCTAGATTGAATTAAATCGATTTAAATATATATTTCACAATACTGCCAACTCAGTTATTCCCCACTATTTTGGAAATAAATATTTATTACTCCACTATTTATATAAATTAAATACTCGAAATATTTAAACCATTTAAATTAACAAACCAATATATAAAATAATTAAATAAATTAATTATTAAATCGCTAAAATTCTGGGACGTTACATTCCTTCCCTCTTAAAAGAATTTCGTCCCTGAAATTACTAAGGTAGGAAAAATGTGACAATCTCATTGGTTAAAATCATCTGTTTTACTTCTTAACTTCAATTTCAATTGGACTAATAAATTTCAATGAAAATATTAAATTATTCTTATTAACGAATATTTTCAGAATTTTCAAAATTTTTCTAACACATTAAATTTTCGAGAAATTTCGCTAGCATCTCCTTTGTATGGCTCAATCGGTACAGCTACAACTTGCCTTCCTGGGCTTTCTCTAATCCAAATGAAAATCTATAGCCAAATAGGCGCATAAAATCCCATTAATATAAACTTTTACCTTTTGTCGGGCATTCAACTCTTTCTCTTCCATTTGCTATCACTTTAGCATATATCCATGCATCCTCGGTTGATCTCCAATCAAGTCATACTCTAACCAATTATTTGCTTTTACTAAGTCAAATTTCATTTCAAATTCCAGTTTCGATCTCGATTCCAAATCTTTACATGCCAATCCAATTCCATTCGGGATCACCTCTACCCCAATCAAATTTTATTTAACTTAAATTCTAATTTACTATGAACTTTTACCATTTCAATGTTTTTGACTTCATAAAATAAATTCAAATTTCAGAATTCATATCCCTAAGTTCTATTTCAAATCAATTTGAAATCATATATATACACATACATATAATAATAACAATTCCCTACATTGGATTTTTGATGACTAGTTTTCCAAAAACAAAATCTTTATTAGTAATCCATCACTTTGAAACTCGAAAATGAACACTGATGATGTCGCGAACCGTCATCGATATTATTTTCCAGCAACCGAAGTGAGTTTAATACTATATCACTTTCAAAACTTATTTTCAGAAACTTTCATTTTGGAATCACTTCAGAGTATTCTTTACAATACTTGGAAAATATTTCTAAATTCCCCAGAATTTGAAATTTCCATATATCCAATCAAAAATCCATTTCCAAACATTTTTCCAAGGTTCTAGAGTTTTCATTCCAATTCTGGTTTAAATTCATATTTAATCCGTTTGATTCTATATATTATATTACAGTTATATGAATTCTGATTGGTTATTTATATAACCATCTCAATTATAATCTTATTCGATTATAATAACAACCAACACATCCAATATCTATAATAATCTCTAGAAAATTACCTTTTTATATTAAAATATAATTTTGGGTAAAATTATTTCATTTACCCAGCTTTTAAAACAATACTGTGTTGAATTACACTATTCAAGTGTTTATAAATACCATTCGATACAGTTGATCATATTATACCGACTAGAGTTCATAAACCACTCGACAAACCAATTAACAAAATATAAAACAATTTTTATATCAGCTTACAAATACGCTCTCATATACATACATATATATATATATATATATATATATATATATATTGTCAACTCATTATAGGGTACTACTGACCCTATCTCTAATGAGTAAACCCCTACCAACGCCTAGGTGTTCGCTCAGCCTAAGCTCTGATACCAAATGTAATGGCCCGAAAATCCATACCATCTAAGCTGACTAATACAACCCACGTCCAGCTCAAATGATACAAAAAGATGAGTCATTAGGGTTAAAGAAATAGAAATAGACAGAAGAAGAACAAAAATAACAAAATAGAATATCACAGCGGAACAAATAAAATATATTATATAACATGACTTTGAAATACAAATCTGTTTTGTATATACATACTATATCAGAGTACAACATAACATTTGATACAACGGGAAAACTCTAAATAAGTAACAGTGAAGCCTCCTGCTTCAAGATCCTCCAAGTGTATTTGTAAAAGCGTGAAACACTTGACTGCCTGTACAAATTTAGGCACCTAAGAGTTTAGGAAAAAAAAAAAAAAAAAAACTCTGGGTCAATCATGAGACTGGTGTGAGTAAACTCCTACCATATTGTTTAAATTTAAAAATCCTTTTAAAAGAATGAGTAATAATAAGACCGGCCCACACATAAACATGGACGGTTTTCACCTTACTATAACCAAAACAATTTTGATATCAAAATCCATGATATTGTAATAATGTCTAATCAAATAAATAAGCAAATAGTAGAACGCTTGCATCTCACGCTCTACATATTTAGTATAAAATCAAAAACCGCAGCACGCTTATTGGAGATTGGATTCCAATTATGACAAGGTATGGGACCGCCTCCCGATCAATGTACTCTAGAGGAGATACACTAGGGTTCGACAAGAACATCTTGCAACCCGACTACATATGACCGCCCACTCATTTAGCCTGAGTGTAGAGAATATATTGTCACCCACGGTTGTTGGCCATCCAATCGTAATCCGTAAGATACAGAATCGAAAGAAGAAAAAATAATTGAATTTTCTGTAGATCGGTGACAAATATACCCTGCTTGCGCATGATCCAATTAGCCATGCTGCCTTCTCGATTTTTGTCATTTCCCGGTTGTAAGGCATGAGGTTACGTTTATTTTTTTAGAACATATGGTCACCATTCACTTTGAATGCCACATCGTTAAACCCGTCAAATCACTAGTTGATTTTCCAAAAATATTACGGGTATAAAAAAGCTAAGAGAAACGAATTCCTCCGCCACCAGTGTAATACACTGAAAAGATCGTCTTATGTGATCTGTTAGGCAAACTCTGTTAGACATTCGTCCATACAAGTTGTCCTGGGTCTAGACAAACCGAAAGCACTATTCTAGAATAGAACGACCCTTGTATTTCACTCCGTCTTCAATTTTCTTCAGCATAATCTAATTCGTAACGCCTATGCCTATACGGAGTGGTTTCAAATAAAAAAATCCCGGTCTTTCCGTATTGACAACGATGGTCAAAAAACAATAATCATCAACAGATTACTTGTCACATCATATAATGTAATATATACGAAAAATAGAAATATAATTGGTGAGGAATCCAGTTGGATTCATCTAACCTATTTCCCAGCCGCATCCACAGATGTTAATCAACATAAACAATATCAATATCAAATGGAATCAATATTTAACGAAAGATTTATATATAACTATATGTATTATCTCAACTAATCCATCCAAACAACCATCGCACAATATTCAATCATCATTTATCAATATTAAATAACGTTTATAATATTATAAATGAACAGAGTTAGTTAGTTTACTCACCTTGGTCGCTAATCGTTAAATAACGGTTAATGTCACATAGATCTGACAAGACGTTTTATTTTTCTTAAAATTGAAATGATCTGCAAATCGCTTTAGGCTGTTCCATGATGAAGCCTGCATCCACACAATTCCAATGTGATAGGGGACGCTCGATTCTGATGACCAATTGACAAATTATTTATAAATTATCTTATTTAATTAAACCAACAAATCACCTAAATTAATTATTAATCTATAATGATGTGTTAATTACCCTATTATCACAATTTCCGCGTACGCTTCTTTGTTTTACCAAAGCCACTTTTCCGTTGTTTCGAGCTTTTCCATGTGATGCTACATCGAGCTCCTATATTCCTCCACAAATAATAACAAACAACCTTACATCTTTTAAACTCCACGCACCCGAACTTAGACCACCCGATTGTCCAACCGACCCTATGCCGAGACCCTTGCCACCTCCTTGCTCGCGTTGCCCTGATCAATGGCGTCCCAGAAACAGCGTCAATCAGCATCTCGCAGCTACTACATGTATACACCTATTATCATATATATGAACCTTTCTTTTTGCATATTCCAGTAGCCAAATTATTTTATTTCGTCACTTTCGCGATACTTGCACACATCAGTTCACCCATAACTTATACCGTGTCCATCTTCTCTTATTTGCACCAAGTGCCCCATCCTAAAACAGTGCACACACACACACACCAGTAAACATTCAAGCTAAAAGAACACGCAAGGCCAGTGTATGAATCCATGAGTTTCCTTGTAGTTGCCATGGAAAGCACCTTCATGTATACTGTCTCCTTTCTACAATACTTCGTGATTCTTAAAAACAAATATCATCACCCTCTTTTCATTTCGTTTACCAGTCCTACTGAGGAAACCCAAAGTAAAAATGTGAATACTTAGTTTCACCATACTCAACCCCAGTTTTGAGGATCGATATGCCACCTCACCTTCAAACCAACAGAGATCTAACATCACCTGGACTAACTACATTATCAGTTCATTACCAAGACTTGAACTCCAGTCCATTGTCCAAACCGCTCCCCTACGCAATAGCCTTATGATCACAACATACAGTAAAACCTACCACTGTCATCTCTTGTTCAGTCGAACTCCCTCATGCTGCTCCTCATCAGCTTACTTGTTGCATCCAGATTAACAGCCCTACCATTTTATTCAACTAAACACTTGATAGCAAGGCTCCAGCATGCACATTATCAAAGACTAGCTCTTACAACTATGAACATGCCAACTTCTTCTTCCCGTAACCTGCTCTACCATACACCCTCACCATTAATTTGCGTCCAACCCACCCACACAATCGTATTCCAAAAATAACACGACTGATGTCCTTGCCAAGTGCCACCAAAATTCCACAACCCCTGTGTCTTACTCCCCCGAACTCCACGTCGACCTTAGAACGGCCTCCGGCATCCTCAAAGTCCAGCACCACCACTGAATCCCGTTCGAACTTTAAACTTCACCGTGTTCTTCATGGTTTCTAGACCCAAGATCTACTCCTCAAACCTCATGTATAGATATTTTATTTTTGTATGTTTTGCGTTGAGATTTTTAATAGATTTTAGAAGATTTCATTTTAGCTAAAAATGGTGATTTCATTCCGATTTATTTTCAGAAAAAGAAGTATATAATGGGACACATATATGTAGAAGAATGGACAAAAAGATATAATCGTGTTCTTTCCAAAACCATGCATTGATTTTCAGTTCTCTGATGGACAGGTTATGGTCTTTGGTAGGTTATGGTCTGCATGTTCCTATGTACGAAGCATGTCTAGAAAGTACGGGTTTGTCCTTATATTTAAAGTATTGTCTGCGTTTCATTTAATTTTGATAAGGACTTGAAGGGGTCGGCTTAATATTAGCTTTATAGTAGGTCTGCTTCTCACATTTCTTTATTGGCAAGAAAAAGGAAAACACAGCTGTCAATCTTGTTACTTTAAATCATTTGTTCATTTTGTCAATTTATAGCTATCGTCAAAACATACTTTAAGGCTATAGATGATTGTGTATTGCTTTGTATAACACTCGAATGACTAACGATATTTCTCCGAACGCGACTAGCGATATTTACGGCGTATAACACTTGATGTTCGCGGTTCGTACAAACCCACATAAAACTCCAATCATAAAGAAATTGGAAATTACACAATAATTTATTTTTTCGGATGCATTGGAACTGACACAATATACATCGATTTTAAGATAAACTAATCTACTAACAATAAATTATTATTAACATATTTATCCAATCATAATTCCATATGGCTTCATATTCATAAATTTAACTTGATTTTTAAACTCTACATTTTAAAGTCTAAGTCTGAACGATATTCAATATATTAAAATCCGTTTTATTTATTTAAAATAAGTCGTTATATTGTAATAATGAATTTTATAGCAACTATTTGAAAATTTGGTTTGAACATAAACAAAATCTACAATATGAAAACTCGATTTTTTTCTTCCATTAGAAAATTATTATCCAAAAGATTCATACGATTCTTGTTTCAAAGAAATCCGACTAATATTGGATCTTGTACAATCCTTTAAAGTTCAAAACGAAATGTTACGAACTACCACGCCGCTGTAGCTCGTTTTATAATAAAATTATAAATTATATGTTATAACAACGTTAAATAAACAAATATAATTCAAAACAAACTAAAATAAATATTTCTATATTATCCACTTTGCATTATACAACAAATTTAACTAATCCCGAATATTTCAACATTAGATTTTTATCTTGCTATTTATATTAATAAAATATTCAAAACCATTAAATTAAATTGCCAAAAAACATTAAAAACCATTTCAAAATATTAAATAAAACGGTTAAGAATCTAGGGCCGTTACATTCCTCCCCGCTTAAAAAAATTTCGTCCCCGAAATTACCAAGGTAGGAAAAATGTAGCAAACCGAGTAAATTTTCCAAAATCTAATTGACTAAAACTTCATTTCCAGTTTTTGAACCAATCCACTTAGTCTTAATAGAAAAACAAATTAATTTTATAGATAACAAATTCCAAAAATGTCCAAAAAGATTTGAAATTTTTCGAATTAAATTTTGGAAAAAATTTGGCTGAGTTTCCCCAGTACGAAGGGACTTCTGTAATATTACAGGAACAAAAATAAATCCATCGACCCACACGGTCGGAAAATCCAAAATAAAATCTCAAAACCCAAATCAAAAACAAAAAAAATTACGTTTTTTATAGGCGTATCTTTTAACGAGAGTTATTATGTGATAAGAGGTAAACTAACTCGAGCTTTCTCAATTATTATGCAGTTCTAATCAAAATGGATTCAATTAACTCTAGAAATCTCTTGGATTAGCTCTATACCAATTCTCAACTCCAATGAACTTCATTATTTTAAACCATATCAGTTAGATCCAAATATACGTATCATCCATTCCAACTAATTTTTTATACCATCCAATTTACATGGATTTTATTTATAATTATTTCTTAACAATTCATTTATTTCTTTAAATATCCATTCAGATTCATTAGATTTTGATTCATTCATTAAATCGATTTATTTATTTCAAATGGGTTTCAATCAAGTTTAAATCTATGCAGTCACCATCCAATACAAACAGTCCATTCAAATTAATATTAATAAGTTTAATTGATTGCCCATATTATAATAATTTAAGAAAATCATAACATTTGTAACTTCACAAATATATTGAGCAACAATAATTTTATTTCAAATTAGAAATAGGCGCTCTTATGTATACATTCAAACTCAATCAAGGATATTACTATCCTATCTCTATTAAGTTACGCCACAGAGCCAAGGTTAATCCTAAACAATTAGCTCTGATACCACTTGTAACGACCCACTTTTTCCATGCCGTTTAAGCCAACATTTACCAACTTATGTCAACTCAAATTGCACATAAAAGAAGATAGTTAAGAGAAAGAAATTAGAGGGTGAGAAAAGAAAGAAAGAAATATTAGAATAGAAGAATAAGATCAGAGTCTCATAGCGGAATGGACAAAATATAATATCAAATGCTTTTTATTAAAATAAATATGTATATTATAATATCAGAGTATACATACATTTCAATACCACAAACAACGGAATAATATAATACCCGTAAATATGGCTATACGTCTTGACTCCAGCAACACATCTGAAGTTTCAAGCGAAACCTAACCTGGAAATATACTCAGTCTGACCTGAGCTCATTTGAAGTAAAGAAAAATTCACCCGAATCAGTCTGGAATGCTTTCAGTGGTAAATTCACATAACAAACGACTTGTTTAAATTTAGAAATCCTTTTTGAAAATGAAGGATAATAGTATGACCAGCCCATACATAAGCATGGACGGTTTTTACCTTACTATAACCCAAAACATTTTTGATATACCAAAATCCAGTAATATTATAATAGTGTATATCAAAACACAAATAAATAACCATCTAGCAGAACGCTTGCATCTCACGCTCTACATATCCATTATAAAATCAAAACCCGTAGGGCACTTATTGGAGATTGGATTCCAACTACGAAAGGTACGAGACCATTTCCCGATCAGTGTAATCTAGAGGGGATACACTGGGGTTCAACAAGAACACCTTGCAACCCGGCCACACATGAGTGTTTTAAATATATTGTCACCCACAGTTGTTGGCCATCCAACCGTAAACCATAAAATATAGAATTGAAAGAAGAACTAAATGGATTTTCTCAAGTTCGGTGACAAATATTCCCTGCTTGAGAATGAACCACCTAGCCATGCTACCTACCCGATTTTTGTCATTTCCTGATTGTGAGCCTTGAGGTCACGATTATCTTTTAAGAGAATATCTAAATATCTTTGAATGCCACATCGTCCGATTCGTCAAATCACTAATTGACGTCCACAAATATATTCTGGGTGTTAAGCAAGAGAATTTCTCAACCACCAAACTTGGTATATTTGTAAAAATCAATGTATGTGCCCTCGGTAAATAATCTGTCAGACATTTGTCCACACAAATCATCCAGAAACCGGATGATCCGAAGACACCCTACAACCGCATCCTGGAAATTAACCCGTAGATCAGTAGCGAGTACTCCTTGTCGTCCATAGATTTCAACCACGACAGAACCATAGTGTATCTTTGGTTGTAACTCAGAGACTATAAGTTCTCCTTCCGTTTTATGAAAATCCATGGTCTTCGATTGCTCCATCTTTATTCCCTGCAAGTTATCTTCGAGCGTAACGTAGACTCAAAGTAGTTTTGGGTCTAGTTTCCATCCTGGTCTCTTCAAAACAACACGTCAAAAGGTCCAGTAATAACAATTCGTTGATCTTCGGGTTTTTAACTATCAATCTGAATAAAACAATCATCCAATCAGATTGATCAAACAGTACGGTAAAGTATATTTGTAGCTCAGGTCTTTTCATTAAAAATCATTTATTCAAAACTCTTAATCGATTCTTAAAAATCAATCTCTATATTCAACAAACATTTCTGTTTCCATTACTTCGGAAATATTATCGTAACCCATTATTTTTTTAAACGTTTGTATTTCACAAATCCTCCTTTATACTTCTTTACTTCTGAAAATATTATTTTAATTTCATCACCACGATCTATATTATTTCCTTTGGAAATATAATTTGATTCCTACTATTTGCTTCCATTCCAATTCTAATACCCCTTTTCACTTAAAACAAATACTAGATATATAAATATAAACTACGCCTTAGCTTTACCAAACATAGTAAATTTATACGATGTTGATTACATTTCAAGACTTGCAAATACATTTCCGTATTTTCTTTATAAACAAATCTAGACATCCTTCCCATTACAAACTACTACCATTCCTCGATAATAGTGAAGTCGTTTAAGTTAGGGTATTTTATTTATCTCTCAGACCTCGATCGACAACGTTCTTATCATAGAATAGACAGAAGTTTGTAACTAAAACCCATATTACTAATAACATCAGCTGATCTTTATTCTACTAATTTAATTATGGTTCTATAAACAATAACCTTGTTTCAGGAAATCTTGATTGATTACAATCATTTTCTTGATAGTAAATCTTCACTTTAAACATTTCTATATAAATTCCATTTATTATTAGAATTTTATTCCAATAATCTGTTTATGACTTATTTTACCCAAAACCCTTTTTACGTCATATTATAATACTAAATTCTTGGTTTTAATACCCAAAAATCCCTTTTTATCAACTTCTTTATCAAAATCCATTAACGTCTTTATTATATAATTATTCAAAAATTCTTTTATAAAAACCAAGTTATAAATATCAATTTATTTTCAACTTCTACTTATATATATAATATAATTTAAAACTCTGTCTCAGTTATAAAATAATTTTATAACTTTTAAATACGTCAATTTGCTTGACGACAAATCAATATTTCAACAAAAAGTGAATTTTAGGCCTTTTGTTGCCAATCCCTCAATCAATACCTTTTATTGATTAAAATAACAAGAATGTTGAATTTAAATTAAACGTCAACATCCAAATAGGTTTTCAAAGTCAATGGGGTTCAAACAGTCCATATATAAATAATATAAAAACAAACAGCATACATAATATTTGAGGAGTCTGGTTGGACACCTCCAACCTGTTCTTCCCAGCACACCGTTCATTATAATATTTGATAATAATATATGAAACAAATATTTAAAAAAAATCATCCAATACAACATAATATAAATGTCGATAATCATTAAATAACCAATAACCAACCAAGGCATCCAATCATCCAATTATTACTATCAACGATGAATTATTTTTATATGAATTTAGCACATCATAGCATTGCAGAAAAATGTAAGAGTGAACTCACATTTGTTTCAGTTGACGATTTCAACGTCGTTCCATTTAATTTTAAACGAGTGTTTAAAATTATAAGAATTTCTGATTGCACCCGAATCCAACCAACTTAGCTCGACTGTGTAGCCCTTTCCGATGTGAGTCCACCGCCTCTTGTTTCGTTCAATTCTGTGATCGTACAAATAAATTATTGCGGTTACAATTCTAACAATTTAGTGATTTATAACATTAAGTTAATAATAAAACAAAATATTGTTAATTAATTCAAATTAACACTACCTCACCCATCTAAAATTTCCTGCTACTACCCTTCTTTTTCAATTCCAATATTAGCGCAACTCCCTAGTGAACCATTCAAAACACAATACCACACAGATCGACCCCTTTCTTTTTATTAACCTATTTTTAAAAGCCCACGAGATCCCAAGCCTGTATGCGCAGTCGACTACCTCCCTTAATCCACGTTTAACCTCTAATTCTTTGTTTAATTTATCTTCCCCTATGCATGATTCTACTGCACTTCATTTCCCCATAATAACTACTACTGCCTGGAATGGCTTCAGCCTTCCATTATCTTCGCATGAAATTCGAACCTTTATTTTTATTTAGCCTGAAGGCCGAAGCCCACTCTACAAAAACCCATAGTCCACGCATGCATATTCCTTCAAGCATTCTTCCTCACCATTCTCACCATGCCTTTCAACACTCGTTCTTGCTTCAACATTAAATTCTTCCTCCCTAAGTCCCTGTAGCAAACACAAAAGGTGATAGCCATCACCGAACCCCTTTTCCTTACGACATTATTTTATAAGAGCCGCATATTTTTTTTTTCACTTCCATCTTTCGTTGCATGCCATCCACAACTCCCCTACCTTTCACTGCCACCACCACACGCCTTCCGCCACCTTCACTTCGCTACAGTCTCCCCACTAGACGTCCCTCCTCCAGGTGAGATCATGCCTAAAACGGTGAGCTCCGACTTCACACCATTTGACTAGGAAACGTGTTAAGGCATGCTCCTATTACCCTCAAAAGTACAACCATGTCCCCCATGAATCGAAGTTTTGGTGATTTGGGGTTTTAAAAAATATTTCGATGTTAGGATAAAAAGTGGAGGTGCTGTGTTTTGTTTTTTGCATGGTTTAAATGATTTTTTGGATTTGGTTCTCATTATTTGTTGGGTTGAGAAGAAAACTTTTTATTTGGTTTTTCTTTGAATTTCATTGAGGAGAATGGGAATGTAAAAGGAAAAGAAATGGGAACAACGGACGTCGCTTTTTTTTAGTGTGGGAAAAATGATGAAGCTGGAATGAAAGCCCTTCATTATATAGACAGGTTTTATTAATTTTTTTTTATTATTTTAGGCTGTTGAGCAGCCGACCTATATACCATGTGAAGTGATCAGAATTTGCGTTTCTGATTGTACCAAGGGGAAGGGATTTTTAATCGAAGTGACGAAATATTTTTATTCTCAAATGACTAACGATATTTCTATGAACGCGATTAGCGATATTTCCGGCATACAATGCTTGACGTTTGCGGTTTGTTAAAACTCACATAAAATTCTAGTCATAATGAAATTTGACATTACACAATAATTTAATTTTTCGGATACAATTGAAATGATACATTATACATTAATTTAAAATAAACGAATCTACTAATAGTAAATTCTTATTAACATATTTATCCAATCAGAATTCTATATGGCTTCATATTTATAAATTTAACTTGATTTTTAAACTCGACATTTTTAATTCTAAGTCCAAACGATATTCAATATATTAAAATCCATTTTATTTATATAAAATAAATTGTTATATTTTAATAACGAATTTCATAGTGACTATTTGAAAATTTGATTTGAACATAAACCAAAATCCGTAATATGAAAACTCGATTTTCTCTTCCATTAGAAAATTATTATCTAATAGATTCAGATGATTCTTGTTTGGAAGAAATCAGACTTATATTAGATCATGTACAATTATCTAAAGTTCAAAACGAAATATTACGAACTACCGCGCTGATGTAGCTCGTTCTATAATAAAATTATAAATTATACATTATAACAATGTTAAATAAACGAATATGTTAATATAATTCATAACAAACTAAAATAAATATTTCTGTATTTTCCAATTTACATTATATAACAAATTTAACTAATCCCGAACATTTCAGTATTAAACTATTATCATGATATTTATATTAATAAAATGTTCAAAACCATTAAATTAAATTGCCAAACAATATTAAAAACCATTTTAAAATATTAAATAAAATGGTTAAAAATCAGGGTCGTTACAATAACATATTATAATTAATTACATTAATGAGAATGTTATATAATAGGTAGGCTTCTCCTAGGGACAAGTGGAATTATTCCATGTGTTTTAATTTATAAAATGGGAAAACTAATTAATAAACCTTAGTTAAGAAAACATATAGAATGAAGTAAGAAGACTTATGGAATGAAATAAGTTATACTTAATTGAAAATGGAAACCTGATGATTTAATAGGAATTACTTAATGACACATTAAGTAGAACATGTTATCGCAACCTAAAATTGGACAATGATTGATAGGATAATAATGGAAGAAGACCGTAGATTACAGACCGTGAATTACAATATAGAGAATAACATCTTATGGGATTATTAATGAACATAAATGGGTTAAGTTATATAACTAAAATTAATAAGCGAGAGGGCTCCATTTCTTTAAGATATAAGGGGGTCGGAGAGAACTTGTGTAACAACCCTAATTCCGACAAACCAATTTTTTTTCAAAATTCTAATCTATCGAAACTCGTGTTGGTTTGTCTGGTATCCTGCAGAAAAGGCAGAGAGAATAAACATATTAGAGCTCAGAAAACATCTCACAGTGGAATGAAATATAATATAATCAAAATATAGCATTATCCCAATAATAATACTGCCTAACCAGTATCCAAAACTATCATATCTCGGCCATAAATCTGACCTTCGCGTATGTTACGAGGAGGGGGTCAGAACACAAGTTCTAGTGTTTGTATTTAAATTACACATTCTGGATAACCCTACATATACCATCCAGTTACATTTTCTCATTTATTAGGTTACTTGGGTTAACAACACACAAGGCTTATACACACGTCGTATCCATCTACTCCCCAGTAGATTAATCTAATATAGTATATATGTAGCTACCCCCAATATTAAGGTACACCCCATGGTACCCCACTCGCACGATCTCCACCGTAACGCCATAGAAATATATGCAGTCCCTCATCCTATGCTGGAACAACATATGGATCTCAGTATAACAACGCTACGTTCTGCGTAGAACCTCCATCGTGATGCTATGTAAGCGTACAAACTTCCACCTTCGAACCATTCGATCGAATTAGATTCCATCAACCTCGATGATACACTATCGTAGCGATCAAGGTATACTCACCAGGTAGTAACGTGCAGACCCAACCTCTGCGAGCACAACCTAAACGTTGCTCCCACATAAAGGACTACCAAGAGTACCCTCCACGTCCCAGGAAGTCGCTTGCTTCCCTTCCAGTCCTTCAGAGCCATCAAAATATCAGTAGAACACCAGGCAGAATAGGCAGAATAATCAAATGGACATGCGCTCCCCTCGTGTCTCATGACACCACGATGATCTACCCCGTTGGGTTCTTCATTTCCAGATGTACAGATTGGTCCGAGCGCCTCATATTAACGTGCTATTAGACCTTATATCCAAGCATTTAATAATGTGCTTGCACTATCTCATCAGATTTCTAGTTAACTTGGTTATTATAAATCATATTAACTTCTTATTTAGGTTACCAAGTTCTTCTTGCTTATTAATTTCAGTTGCATAACTTACCACATTTAAGTTCATTAATAAGCCTTTAACATGTTATTCTTATCAGCGGATTTCAAATTCTCAGGTTTTCAGATAACATGTTCTTCTTATCGAAAAGATTCAGATTCTCAGCTTTACAGATTACTTAATGTAAAATTAAATACAACTTATTGCATTTCTTAAGTTTTCCCTTCTTTTCTCTAATTATTACAAACAACAGGTTTTAGGTTTCCAGATTTACAGATTACTTAATTTATAATTAAGTACAACTTATCTCATTACATAAGTTATCTCATTTTCTCTATCGTTTATTATAACCTAAGTTATAATTTCCACTTATCCCAAGGACAAGCCTACCTATTATCTTTCCTTTTCCCCTTCAGGTTTATTCATAATAGGTTATTATCATTCCCCGTTCATTTTAATACTTATACTATTATAACATTCATTCATTTCCATTAATTATAATTAATGCCATTTATTACTATCATGTTATATACACACACACATATATATATATATATATATGTTTATGCACTAGACCTCTCACATTAAGCCGACCACTTGTGGATGCTGGTTTGTCGGGCGGTCCTGGGCAGACTTCTACCACAAGTTGAACTTAATCTCGTGTCTTAGCATTTTTATATGTATGTTTATGCACTAGAGCCCTCACATTAAATTAACCACTTGTGGATGCTCGATTTGCCAGGCAGTTACGGGCAGACTTCTACCACAAGTTGAATTTAACCTCGTGTCTAAGTGCGGTTACAATTTTTTATTTACTGTAGGCATATTCATTCTTCCAAATTTTACTGTAATTCTTATTTACAATCTTTTGGCATAATAATATTCTTAAACAAATATCCATGTTCATTGTAAATTTCACAATTACAGCATTTACAGTAAATCCCAATTCAGAAATAAGATTAATGGAAACAGAAGATTAATGGAAACAGAAGATTAATGGAAACAGGTCTTATACAACAGAAATGTCCTCAGCAGATTCAATTTCAATTACCACAATTATTCCAAATTAACAGGTTATTAGAACGGGGTTATATACATCAGTAATCATTTTCACATATTCTAACAGGTTTATACATTTCAGCAGATTTATATATTTCAGCAGGTTTGCATTTCAGCAGATTTACACACTCCATCAGGTTTACATTTCGGCGGATTTATACAATTCAGCAGGTTTACATTTCAGCAGATTTATACATATTAACGAGGAATGCCAAACGATAGATATACCGTTACTCAAAAGTATAACTTAAATTCACTCACCTAATAACTTTCCAATTCATGAATCTAGTCGAAACCTACATTCCATGGCTCCCCTAACTAAATCTAGAATCTAAATAACCATGGATTTACAATTCTCAGACTAAAAGAAAAGGGTAAAAAGAAGAGAAATCTAAATTAACCAGATCCAATAATTTACCTCACTTCGATCAGAATTCTGAACACTCAATTGTAAATATACATTCTTTTCCTCTAGATCTTGAATCATAATTTCCTAAGACTAATTATTCTATTTTATGAAGAGATTTGAGGAGGAAGAAGAATTGCAGAGTCTAGACATCTTCTCAGAAAATATGAGATTTAGGCTAGGCTTTGCTAGCCGATTTATAGGTGTTCAAGAAAGTGGATATGATCTTTTACACGCAATGCTAAGTCAGCAAATAACGTGGTTTGAAAAACAGTCCAGATTCACTGAATGAATCGCTGAAGTATGCGAGCGCAAGAAATTGGGAACGACGGGGAATGTTAATTTGGGCATAATTTATACCTTGATCTAAAACTTTAATTTGGGCATAACTTGCATTATGAATCAAACTGGGATTTGGGGCATAATCTTGGATAAACGTGAAAATTGGTTAATAATGAACATGCCTAGATTTACGGTAATTAGAAAATGTAACTGCACTTAGACACAAGTTTATTACACTTGTGGTAGAAGTCTACCCGGAACCGCCCAACAAATCCAGCATCCACAAGTGGTTAATCTAATGTGAGGGGTCATGTGCATAAATGTACACGTAACAATGCTAAGACAGGAGGTTAAGTCCAACTTGTGGTAGAAGTCTGCCCGGAACCTCCCGGCATATCCAGCATCCACAAGTAGTAGACTTAATGTGAGAGGTCTAGTCCATTAGTAAGCCATAAATGTATAACTTGTTAACCTGTAATACTTAACCTGTTCAAATCATTGGGGGTTACATGAACCTGTTAAATTGATTAGGTGTTAAGTGAACTTGCTTGAATCAGTGGGGGTTAAGTTAATCTTGTGGGAGCGGGCTATATATGTATATATATACACACACACACATACCCGACAAGACTTAACCTATTTTACATGTGGGGGTTATGCAACCTTGTTAAACTGTTATAAATAACCTATTAAAATCCTAGTAATGGGGATGCAAGCCTAGGAGGGAAGCTTGTATCATCTATTGTGTGGGATCTGTTTTAGTCAATAACCTATATAGATATCAAATGAATACTCTGAACTAGGTCGGGGTCAAGGCATACTTACTGAGCTGATTGTAAAAGGTCGCTTGGTTGAGGGTGTTGACGGCGCATTCCATCGGAGACATATGTGCATGGGTCCGCTTGCTAGGGAAGATAAGACGTTGTGACATCAGTAGATATGGTTGTGCACATCCTGAAAATACTGGGTTGCCACTTTAGGAAGTGATACATCCTACTGTGGGGACAGCACAGGGTATCCACGGGATAAGGAGTCGATCGATTGGGGGTAGTAATTAGGGTACATCTAGTCTTTCTTGTCGGGTGCCTGTTATTCTTATTGGGTGTAACAACTGTCATTACTGTTGGGCTACCTGTTATTCATGTTGGGGTAAAACCTGTTACTAGAAGTACATCTATGTCTACCATTTTGTTCTAGTTGGGATCATTTTATTCCTGTTACGCTAGTATTGGCGTAGAGAAAAGTACTTGAGAAGCGCAATATATTCCGTCATGTTTATCCTCTTAGTCTGTTATACCTGTCTAATGATAATGTTGTCTCTCTTATCCAGTTTATATGCATGTTATGATGCTTTTACTTATTTATATGCTAAAAGTAACTGGACTCGCAAGACTTTATGTCTGACCCATTTTGTTTCCTCTTCTCTCTCTTCCGTTCCCCCTCCCCCCAGGTTCTCAAGGTGGTAATACTCAAGCTTGATTTGGATTCTCTCTTTCATTCTGCTTGGAGCTGCTTAGATGTACCGCTTTGATTTCATGTCTTCTATGATATGGCTATATTTACGAGGAATTATGCTTATTTTATAAATGTACTCTGATGATTTTAGTACAAGATAGAAGTTTTGAGTTGATGTACTAGGTTTTCTATATTTCAGACTTATGATGTATCTATGTTTTGGACCACGATGTTTTTTGTTTAATAAAGTTTTAAACCCCGCTGTTATTTTATATTTGTTTTGTAATGTTTTTGTTCCTGTTTACCTATAACGCTTCACGAAACTTAATGCATTCTAATAAAGGGTGACACTAATGGACGTGGGGTGTCACATTTGGTATCAGAGCTGAAGGTTACCAGATCGAATAAAAGATTTTGAAAATTATTTTCAAAAAGGTTTTAAAAGAAAGCATTATCAAAAAAAAGACTCTGTTTTGAAAAACATATTCCCCAAAGCCATACAGAATATCTTTCGATTCTCTGTTGAATCCCTTTTTCTTTTATTTTTCAGCATATCAAGGGAACTGATTCTTCTCGAGGGTGTTATGATACCGTCTTGGTTCCGTAGGTATCTTGAGGCTACAGCGCATGCCGGAGGCCAAGGAGACGCCCCTCCCCTAGCTACAGCCGTTGTTTCTCCTCCTCCCCATCTACGAGCAGATAACTTCTCCAAGATATGTAAGGACTTATGTGCTATGAGAGGGAAGCCATTCCGAGTAACTGAGACTTTTGCAGAATCAAGGAATTTGTTCAAAGAGACGGAGGATTTATTTGGGATTTTTGAGGTTAACGACCGTAGGAAGATTCAGTTGGCCGTTTGGCAGCTGAAAGATGAGGCTTCATTCTAGTGGGAAGTAACACACGCAGAGGGTCTAGTTGAGACTTGGGATGATTTCCGATAGAGATTCAAAATGAAGTTTCTTTCTCAAGCCGAGCAAAGTATGCAAATGGAAAGGTTTTTGGCACTTAAGCAAGCGGCCATGTCTATCAAAGAGTATATTAATAAATACAATCAGTTGGCGAGGTTTGGTCTGGAGTTATTGAACACCCCACACAAGAAAGCTTTGAAGTTAGCTACAAGATTGAATGAACCCCTTCACGGGTTGTCTATGCCTCATATTCCGATGGGAGCAACTTTTGAGAAACTCGTTGATATAATATTGGTGCACGAAGAAGATAAAGGTGGAAAGAAAGAGGCTAAGATTGAGGAAACACAAAACAAGAAAGTGTGGGCCAAGAAAGAATAACAACAACAACAACAAAAGAAGGGTGGAAAAAACGACAAAGCTCGAGATAAGAAGAAGTGTCATAATTGCGGATGCGAGGGCCATTTGGTCAAAGATTGCAAAAAAAAAGAAGAATGCTTGTTTCCATTGTGGAGAGGTCGAACACTATTCTAGGGAGTTCCCGAAGAAGCAAGGACAAGGATAAAGGGCAGGATCTTTTGGAGGGCAGGTGCATGCTCTCATGGCCGGTGTGCCAGATAGAGGTAGGAAAGTTTCTGTTCAAGGTTTGATTTCTCTTTCCAATCATTCTGTTATAACTCTTTTTGGTTCTGGCATTTCGCATTCTTTTATATCTAATTATGTGGTTGAGTCTCTGCACCTTAGTACTAGTATGGTTTTGGATCTCATTGTTGTCTCAACCCCCATTGGGGCTACGGCTCATTTGTCTATGATTGTTAGGGTTTCAAAATATCTATGTTGGGCATCGAGTTTGAATGCGATGCATATGTGCTTGGTTTCATGGGCTATGGTTTAGTTCTATAGATGATGATCTACACCAGTAGTATGTGAGTATCCTGATGTTTTTGAGGAGGTCCGGGGATTACCTCCAAGGCGTGAGATTGATTTCCGTATGTACTTAGTGGACAATGCGAAGCTAGTTGCATTGCCTATGCGCCATATGGCTCCGAGAGAAAGGAAGGAGCTCAGCAAGCAAGTAGAGGAGCTGCATGAGAAAGGGTTTATTAGGTGAAGCATATCTGAATGTGGTGCTCCAGTAGTATTCGCCACTACGGAGGATGGTTCGCTTCGCTTATATGTGGATTACAGAGAGATGAATAAGCTCATTAAGAAAAACAGGCACCCACTTCCGAGGATAGATGATTTGTTTGACCAGCTTGTATGTGCGTCTGTTTTCTCTCAGTTAGACTTGGCCATGGGGTTTCATTAGTTGAGGGTGGCTGATGACAGTATAGACAAGACTGCCTTTAGAACTCTAGATGGTTTCTTCGAGTGGCTCGTTATGCCTTTTGGGTTGATGAATATGCCATCCTATTTTGTGGATCTGATGAGTAGTGTGTTTCGGGAGTTCCTAAATAAGTTTGTTGTGGTCTTTGTTTATGACATCTTGATTTTCTCGAAGAGCGAGGAAGAGCATGCCCAACATTTAAGGGAGGTCTTAAAAACCCTCCATGTGCACCAGCTTAAGATGAAATTCTCCAAATTTCATTTTTGGAGAAAAGAGGTGAGGTTTCTAAGGCATGTGCTCTCTAAGGATGGGATAGCAGTAGATCCAGCAAAAGTATTTGTTATTCAAGATTGGCGAATTCTAAAGAATACAATAGAGGTGAGGAGCTTTCTTGGTTTAACGGTCTATTATAGAAAGTTCATTAAGGACTTCGCAAAGATACCAGCTCCACTCACCAGACTGACGAAGAAGAATCTGGCATTTTATTGGGATATAGGTTGTGAGGTTGTGAGGATGCTTTCCAGCGATTGAAGAGGGCTCTGATAACAACCCCAATCTTGACTTTGCCTGATGGGAAAAAGTTGTTCACAGTATACACTGATGCTTGTGGTACAGTGCTAGGTGCGGTTTTGATGCAAGAGGGAAGGGTAGTATGTTATAGAGGTAGACAGTTTAGAGTTCACGAGAAGAACTAACCTACCCATGACTTGGAGTTAGCTGCCATGGTATTCGCACTTAAGACTTGGCGCCATTATCTACTTGGAGAGAAATTTGAGTTGTACATCGATCATAAGTCTCTCAAGTACTTGTTCTCGCAGAAGGATCTCAATTTAAGGCAACAAAGATGGATGGAGTTCCTAGCGTCCTATGACTTTGAGATAGCTTATACCCCTGGAAAGGGTAATATAATGGCAGACACATTGAGTTGGCAAAGGATGACCTTGAGTCCTCTGTTTGTAGAGAAGCAGAGCTTGGAGTTTATATCGAATTTTGATTTCAAACCCTCCACCGAGTTCGCACCTGGTTTATTGGCATCATTAGAGGTGCAACCTACTCTGTTGGATCGGATAGGAACTTCACAACGAGATGACCCATAATTAGCAGATATCTTGGATAGGCTCAGTAGAGGGGGGACTTACAGTCACCTCAGTAGATATTTCATGGATGATTGGGGAAGGTTGTGACGAGATAGAAGGCTTTATGTTCCACGGGTTAGGGGTTTGTTGAAGATAGTCCTTGAGGAAGCCCATCATTCTAGGATGACTATCCATCCAGACGGTGATAAAATTTATAGAGATATGAAGAGGGTTTTCTTTTGGGCTGGGATGAAGAAAGATGTAGCGGAGTCCGTTTCTCGTTGTTTGATTTCCTACAAGTTAAGGCTGAGAAAAGGAAGCCCGGAGGTTTAATTCATCCTTTGGAAGTCCTACAGTGGAAGTGGGAAAGCGTCTCTATGGATTTCATTGATGGTTTGCCAAGATCGAGGAAAGGCAACACCAGTATCTGGGTTGCAATTAATAGGCTTATTAAGGGCACTCATTTCATTCCTGTTAAGATGAAGAGGATGACAACATGGTTAGCAATAGTTTATCTTCGAGAGATAGTCCATCTACGTGGAATATCTTCCAGTATTGTGAGTGATCATGACCCCATTTTCACCAGTGAGTTTTGGAGGAGCTCACAAGAGGCATTAGGTACACAGTTGCGTTTGACAACCATTTACCACCCGCAGACCGATAGACAGATAAAGAGGGTGAATAGAGTTCTTGAGGATCTTTTAAGACTGTGTATCCTAGACTTCAGAGGGACTTAGGAAGAGCATCTTCCTTTGGTAGAGTTCTCACAATAGTTATCAGGCTAGCATTGGCATGGCACCCTTTGAAGCATTGTACGGACGACCCTGTAGATCATCAACTTGTTCTACTTGGACCTGAGATGATTAGAGAGACTTCAAAAAAGATTGATCTTATTCGAAGGTGCATGAAGACAGCTCAAGACAGGCAAAAGTTCTACGTAGATAAGAGAAGGACCGATATTGAGTTTGAAGTAGGAAACGTGGTTTTCATTAAGTATCACCTTTGAGGAATGTGGTTCGTTTTGGATTTGTAGGGAAATTGGCACCAAGATTTGTGGGACCATCTCCCATAATCGAAAGGATTGGCCAAATGACCTATAGATTAAAGCTACCAGAGAGATTGTCCGGTGTTCATGATGTTTTCCACGTTTCTTATTTGCGGAAGTGCTTACATGATACGACAAAAGTAGTTGAGCCGATTATACTTGAGGAAGTAGAGGTGGAACGTTAGGCAATAGTTAGACGAGTTCCTACCCGTATTCTTGAATCATAGGTTAACAAGCAACGCAACCTAGAGGTCAAGTTGATGAAAGTTCAATGGGGAGAAGACCCCGTGAATGCAACTTGGGAGACTAAAGATAAGCTTCGCGCTTCGTACCCTTTTCTTTTCAAGGGTATGGTCTTAACTTCTTCTTCCAAAGCTTTTATTCGTACTTGTTTCTATCGTTAAAGTATATCTATCGATCGAATCTTCGACATTTAGGTAGGAAACCCATAGATGTAAACATGTGTTTGAACCATGTTATGTTTGATGGATGCAAGTATCTGCTAGTGGTTGCTCGTGGATGCATATACACACATTAGGCACTAAATCAACTCAATCACTCTCATACTGCATATGGATGCGTAATGCATATTTTTCTTCTTTTAATGGATGAAAGTGGGTGTATCATCATGTGGATGTTGCATTTGGGTGAATGATTGTGCACATATATAGAACTTACATCTTATGGTAGAATTATTTACATACATGTTGGATTCATGACACTGACATACATTGCATTAAGGAGGTCGATTGAATCAATGGACCGCTTGATCTTTCGCATTTGTATAGGGACACATACACACACCTTTGCATATGGTCGTATAAGCATTATAAATCTTTAAGGACAATGGAGGCCTATGATTGGTGGATGAGTAGATGGATGATGGATGTTAGAATATACATTCATCTTAGCTTAAAGATTTTGGGGATGAAATCTTTTAAGTAGGGGAGAATGTAACACTCCGTAATTTTAAAAAAACACTATAATGATAAACTAAAGAATACTTAATTAAATATCAGGAATTAAGTAAAATGGACTGCACCATTACATTCGTCTCGGAATTCTGCTTAAGATAGACTTCAAGTTCGCGTAAAATGGACATCGTATGAAAATATTAAGGTTTGAAGTTTACATACATATAAGCCATTTAAATATAAACAAAACAGATTAAAAATTCAAAATAAAACAGCAGGATAAGGGGGGAAATCATCCCATTAGGGGGTCGACCCTATCCTCTATGTGTGTCGATCCATGTGTCGACCCCTCCACAGGGGTGTCGACCCGGGGGTCGACCCCAGTCAGATCCATTTTTGTGCACCTGGACACGTTTACGAACAAGATTCGTTGACCTTAGGCTATAAATAGGACCTCATTCTCATTGTTTTATTAACAAAAAACAATGGAGACAATGAGGTGTTGCCCAACTCAAATTGAAATATCCTATTCCTCTGCAATAACAAGTAATACGGATTCAAGGATCTCTGCTACAACATCAACAATCACTTTTCTGTTCTTTAGATCCAGTCATAGTGAGTCTATGTTATTTTTAGATGTAAACATGCAAAAAGTAATCCTGACATGTTTATAAGTTGGATCTAAATCAATGCTTATTAATAACTTGAATCATAACTAATCAGATCTGTTATTACTTGTTCACCTAATCTGTTGATTAGTTCTCATATGCCTATTCCTGATATGCATGTTCTGTTATCATGCCTAAGTTTGTAATCATATGTCTATTCTGCCATTAGGCCTATTTTTGTCACCGTATGCCTGTTTAGTTAGTATGCCTATTTCTGACATATTATGCCTATTTTGTTATTATGCTTATTCCTGTTCTCTTATCTTCCTCCTTCCCTTTTTATTTTTATAGCCAGGCTAGCCTAGGCCTATCGCTGAAATATGCGAGCCCAAGAAATTGGGAATGATGGGGAATGTTAATTTGGGTATAAATTATACCTTGATCTAAACTTTAACTTGGGCACAACTTGCAATATGAACCAAACTGGGATTTGGGGCATAATCTTGGATAAACATGAAAACTGGTTAATAATGAACATGACTAGATTTACAGTAATTAGAAACTGTAACTGCACTTAGACACGAGGTCAGATTACACGTATGGTAGAAGTCTGCCAGGAACCGCCGACAAATCCAATATCCATAAGTGGTTAATCTAATATGAGGGGTCGAGTGCATAAATGTACACGTAACGGTGCTAAAAAATAAGGTTAAGTCTGACTTGTGGTAGAAGTCTGTCCGGAACTGCCCGGCATATCCAACATCCACAAGTAGCAGACTTAATGTGAGAGGTCTAGTCCATTGATAAGCCATAAATGGATAACTTCTTAACATGTAATACTTAACCTGTTTAAATCTGTCGGGATTACATGAACCTGTTAAATTGATTAGGGATGTAACGACCCGAGTTTTCGCGATCCTGGTTATCGACATAAACTCAATGTCGACTACCCAAGCATCAGAAATACTAGATAGTTAATGAAAGAAGTTAGAGGGTGAGGATAGATAAGATAGAAAATCAGGATAGAAGAAGAAGAAAACAACTACAACATCAGAGTAAACACGAATCTCACAGCGGAACGAATAAATATATTTCATTACATAACTTTGAAATAAAGCAGTATATGTATATAATAGCATTACCGAAATACAACACTTACAACACAACGGAAATAAACAATAGCTATATAATCTTGAAGCCTCCTACTCCAGCTCTTCAAGTATCTGAAAAATCCCGACTACTTAACTGCCCATACAAAATTGGGCACCCAAGAGTTTAGGGAAAACAAAACAAAAATAAACTCTGGGTCAGCCATGTGACTGGTGTGAGTAAACTCCAAACATTTGTTTAACTTTTAAAATCCTTTTAAAAGAAAGGATAATCATATGACCGATCCGCACATAAACACCGATGGTTTTTACCTTACGATAAATCAAAACATTCTTTTTAACATCCATACTCTTCTGATATTATAATAATGTCTAAATTAAATAAATAGCAATCTACTGGAATGCTTTCATCTCATGTTCCACATATATATATTATATAATCAAAAACTGCGGGCACTTATTGGGTAATGAATTCCAGCTGGTAAGGTATGAGACCACCTTCCGACAGTGTATCTCTAAAGAGGAATACACCGGGTTCAATAATAACATCTTGCAACCCAGGCTAAACATGACCAGTCACTCATTTCGCTTGAGTGTACCGAATGTATTATCACCAACGGTTGGGATCAGCAACCGTTTCTCGAAAGGGACAACATCGAAATATATTATGAAGTAAACGGAATTTCTCTAAATTAGGTGGCAATACACCCTAATTGGCAACTAACCACTTAGCCATGCGACCTACCCGATTTAATACCATTTCCGGTTGTAAGGCTTGAAGCCATAACGTATCCTTCACAAACCACATCTTCATTCACTTTGAATGCCACATCGTCATACCCGCCAAATCACAAATTGGTTTCCCCAAAAATACCACGGGTATACAGCTAAGAGAAACGAATTCCTCCGCCACCAAACGTAAATATATTTGGAGAGATCAACTTACATGATCTATTAAATATACTTTGTCAGACATTCTTCCATACAGGTCGTCCTGGGACTGGACAGACCGAAGGTACTATTCTATAAATCCATCTTAGGCAATTTCTACCTAGGATCGCCAGAACAGCCCTTGCATAACTCCGTCTTCAATTATCTTCATCATATTTGATTCGCAACGCTAATGCCATAAGGAGTGGTTTTCAGATAATATATCTGATCCCGGTCTCTCCGTATTGACAACGGAAATGGTCAAAATCTTTGATAGTCGGTGATTTAACTATCGAAGGAAAACATGTGTACAAATAATGGTCGTATTTCCAAATGGAAATCTTACCGATCAATCATCGTTTCATTTCCTAATTTCCCATTTCCATATATTCATAATTCCTTATTTTCTAAAATTAGAAAATATACGTTATTAACTTTGGAAAATGTTTCCATTTCTGATTCATGCATCAGTATATTCCCATCTCTATCAGTCTCAAACTGTAATCTAGTAAGAGAACAACTTCCCAAATATAAACCCCGAAGGCCGAAACCAACATCAGATTGATACCCAGAAAGCCATTCAACTTAACTAATTTCCAGTCAGTTTCTAATTCTAGTAATTCCATTTAAATTCCTAAATCAAACCCCAAATTCCTTTATAATATTTTATTGGCAAAGTATTTTCTTTAATCTATTTTTCACATAGAATACGAATAATATTTCTTTGTATAATCAAAATAGTTTGATTCCGCATTTAAAAAAAATATTCCAATTCCAAATTCTATTTATATTCTATTTATAGACTACTCGTAAAAATCTTATTTATAACTCCCTTTATATAATTCTATTTATTCTATACAAAGCCTTTTATATAGTTCTATTTATTTTATATAAATCCATTTATATAATTCTATTCATTTCCCATTTATCTCCTTAATTATATTTTCCAATATTTGTTATCCAAATATTACCTTTTATAATATGCTATTCATTTCATATATAAATATTTCATTTTCAATATTCACTTTGAAAATTTCCTTTTTACATTCCCGTATTTCATATGGTATTTAAAATACCAAATAACATGACCAGTGTCATCATAATCAGTCACATATTATATATCACATCATATATCACAATATATGAAAAACAAACAGTATTATAATTATTGAGGAATCCTGTTGGATCCCTCCAACCTGTTTCCCTGCATCCACAAATGTTAAACAATATAAATAACATCGATTTGATTTCAATATGAAATATTTTGATAAATAGAATCAATATTTGATTAACGATTTATATATATATATATATATATATATATATATATATATTATTATCTATAATTTCAAACGGTACATCAGCAATTCAACCAAACAATCAACACACAACAATCAACCATCATTTATCAATACTAGATTATATTTATAAAAATATAAACTGTACAGAGTTAGTGAGATTTACTCACATTAGACGATCATCGTTAAATAACGATAATTGTTGGTTGATTCAAACAGACAATTTATTTTGCTATAAATTGTAACGAGCTCCAATTCACTCTTAGTCAGTTCCATTGTGTAGCGCTCGTCCATACAATCCAACCGGATCTTGTTTCGCTGAATTCGGATAACGCGTGTATAAGTTGTTACGTTTTTAAGTTAATGTGTTACGTAATTAAAAACTGAATTTATATAAATCGAAATACCGGCCCATACCCGTTTGAGTTCGGCTCACGCTCATCATTACTTGCAATTGCTTAATATATCTTTCCCACCTGGAAAAACTCACGAACCCCTTACCTTCATTACCAAGTTTCCTCAACCCCAAACTCCTTTTATATATATTATTTCTTTATTCGTTTGGGCTTAATCCTTGTTTCAATCATGCTCTGACTACCCAAACCCGTGTTTAACCTCAACCCAGGCACCTCGGTGACCAACCTGTCACTCCTTTCACCGTTTTTCTCCGCAACAACTTCATTAAGCACAAGCACGGAAGCTTCACACACACAACATGTCCTCCGCCATACTTCACAAACCAACGTTAAACTCTTTGACGCTTCCAAAAAAGAAAAAACACCTGCTCCACTGTATATTCCCATAACTTCAGTTCGCTTGCTCTAGTACCAACGAACCCGTGCACATCTTCTCTCCTATGTACCCACGTTACTTGATCTTGTTTGTGCACACGCATGGCACAGGCGTGAAAACACGTCCAAATCATGCTTACACTTGACACCTTCCATACTCTCTTCCTTCTATTCTACTTAAAAACGTGAACTCCTGGTAACCAGCTCCACAAATTTCAACTCCAAGACCACCCTACTCTTCCTTTCCACCTCCTCTACACCCCCATATCCCCAGTACAAAACTCGAACGCCATCCTCCTCACTAACCCGCTTCATATGGCCTTCCGTCTTCTCAAAATAACATCTCAGCTCCAGACCCTTTTACATGCCATAGCCGAGTCTTTGTGAGATCAAAACTTCCTCCGCCCTTCTTAGATTCGAATCCCAGTGTACTTGTTCTCGTTGCTTTTATTGTTATTATTATTGAGGGAGACTGAACTTGTTTATAATTCATTTTGTAATATAGCGATTTTCCATTTTCTAATGGCATCACATTTAAAATGCTTCAGATCTATAGTGTTTAAAAAAAAGAAAACAAGTGCATCAGCACATTTATTTATAGATTGATGTTCCTTAATGGCCAAGGAATGGTAGGGTACTTTATTGGTTGGTAGGATAGTGACAATACGCTGCATGATGGTGGTAGGAAGAGATGGCTATGGTAAAGGCGCAGAGCATAGCTACCATAGAGGTTGACAAACATTTAAGCGAGGTTCTAACTTAGCTGCTAAGAAAAAGAGTACACCCAACCCAGAAAAGCTCTCCCCGTCCTTACGTGAATAAACATACATATTCAATACTTAGACACTAAGTAATAGTACTTGCGTGAATAAACAAATGTATACAATACTTAGAAACTAAGTAATGGTTGTAGACGGCAGACATACTTTGGAGGACGTGCAAATGGTACGTCTACATTAATCGATGGGATTGCAAAGGCAAATGATCCAAGTTGTATTTGCATCATGTGTCCAAGAAAAACTAAGTTTTAAGATGCTTTTATTGTAAAACTAATAGAAATCGAATTTCATTTGTCAATAGTAGGCCATTATTTTCTTAACGTAGGGCAATTATTGTTTGTTTATTTAAGTTATCTCGTTTCGTAAATTCCATTCACGTACGAATTTCTATGGACAGAAGTAACATTACCGTCGTGTCACGCGATGTGCCACGATCCCAAAAATATAATAATATAGGTCCGTTAACTTATTCTGTGAAACCCCGAAATGTTGATATAGGGTGTAAAATACTCCAAAATAAAAAGTGATTATTTTCCAAAATAAAAATTACAGAAAAACTCTAAAAATTAAATTATAACTACATCTAAAAGGATTTGTCCGAATTCGAAGCCAATATTTAATTATAATTAAATATATCGTTATGGCTTATAAACTTTCCATAACGACTATTTTAAAATTTGATTTGATCATAAATCAAAATCTACACGACGAAATACCAATTTTTCTCTTCCATTAGAAAAATATACTTCACCCGATCCGAACATTTCTTGTTTCACAGAAATCCGGCTTAAAACGGATTTTGTACATTCGTTTAAAGTTTGAATTGCCAAATTACGAACTACCGTGCCATTTCGAGCTTGATTATAATTATACTATAAATTATACGTTCAACTGACATTATTTAAATATATTCGTTATTAAAATTCAATTCTAAACTGAATTATATATTTTAAATTGTCCAATTCACACAATATTGTGAATTCAGCTATTTCCGATTATTTCGAAAATAAATATATTACTCTATTATTTATATTAATAAATAATCAATATTATTTAATTAAACGACCATTTAAATCTCTAAATCACTATTTAAATAATTAAATAAGTTAATTATTATACCGTAAAAATACGGGACATTACATTCTTTCCCCTTAAAATAATTTCGTCCTCGAAATTGCTAAGGTAGAAAACAAACCCTATTATCTAGGTTAAAAATCAATTTTTTTACTTCTTAACTTCAGTTTCAACTGAACCAATTTATTTCAATTAGAATATTAATTAATTCTTATCAACGAAAATTTTCAAAAAGTCTGAAAACTTTCTAACATCTAAAATTTTCGAAAAATTCGCCAGCACCTCCTTTGTACGGGTCAATCGGTATAACTACAACTTGCCTCTCTAGACCTTCTCCAACCCAAAAGAAAATCAAACAGCCAAGCGGCTTGCCAAATCGGCTCATAAAAATCTCATACCATATGAACTATAAACTTGTACCTTTTTGTTGTGCATATCATTATATCCTTTCCATCTGCTGCTAATTTAGCATATACCAATGTCATCCCAATCAATCCCTGATCAATTTATCTACAACACGGTTATTCTCTCATATCCAAACAAACCTTATTTCAACTCGAGTTCCATTCTCGATTTTCAAACCATTATCAATCCAACTTACTTGATATAATTCTATTTCAATTCAATTCCCACTTAACTAATTTCAATTCAATTCCAGCTAGGTTTCACAAATTTCTATTTAAATTTGTTTTTTTTTCGAACAATCTCTTCCCGGGAGTTTTAAACAACTTACCTTTTTCAAACATCCAATATTCCTTTTCAAAAATCAAAACCACTTGTTTTCTCAAACATTTCCAAAAATAATATCTTTAGTAGTAATCCGTCACTTAGAACTCGAAAATGAGCACTGATGATGTGGCCAGCATCATCAGAGTTATTTCCCAGCGATCAAAGTGAGTTCAATACTATATCACTTTTCAAAACTCATATTCAAATACTTCCATTTTGAAATCAGTTCAAAATATACTTCACAATGTTTGAAAACATTTCCAAAATCTCCCAGGATTTTTAAATTGCCATATACTTAACCCAAATTCGTTTGCAAAAACCAACCAAGGTTCCCAGGGTTTAATTCCAATTCTGATTTGAATTCAGATTCAGTTCAATTCATAACACTTATACGAATTCTACTTGGTTATATATATAACTATTTCACTTTTTATAATCTTACTTGATTATAATAACAATCAATATATCCAATATATTATAATAATTCCAATATAAATCCTTTATATCAAAATATAATTTTGGGTAAAATTATTTCATTTACCCTCTTTTCAAAACATAAAATGTCGGTTCATCGTATTCGAGGGTTTATAAACCGCTACCGATACGGTGGATCAAACTAATCGACCAGAACTCATAAACAACCCAACCAATAAATCTCCACAATATAAAACAATTTTTATAAAATATACAAATACGCTTTCTCGTATATATACACTCAACTCAATCTAGGGTATTACTAAACCCATCTCTACTGAGTCACGCCGCAGAGCCAAGGTAATTACTTAATCTTCAGCTCTAATACCACTGTAATGACCCTGGTTTTCTCGATCCTGGTTATTGACAAAAACTCAATGTCGACTACCCAAGCATCGGAAATACCGGATAGTTAATGAAAGAAGTTAGAGGGTGAGGATATATAAGATAGAAAATCAAAATAGAAGAAGAAGAAAACAACTACAACATCAGAGTAAACACGAATCACACAGCAGAACGAATAAATATATTTCATAACCTAACTTTGAAATAAAGCAGTATATGTATATAATACCATTACCGAAGTACAACACTTACAACACAGTGGAAATAAACAATAACTGTATAATCTTGAAGCCTCCTGCTCCAACTCTTCAAGTATCTGAAAAATTCCGACTACTTGACTGCCCGTACAAAATTGGGCACCCAAAAGTTTAGGGAAAACAAAATAAAAATAAACTCTGGGTTAGTCATGTGACTGGTGTGAGTAAACTCCAAACATTTGTTTAACTTTTAAAATCCTTTTAAAAGAAAAGATAATCGTAAGACCGATCCACACATAAACACGGATGGTTTTTACCTTACGATAAACCAAAACATTCTTTTTAACATCCATACTCTTCTGATATTATAATAATGTCTAAATCAGATAAATAGCAATCTAGTGGAACGCTTTCAACTCACGTTCAACATATATAATACATAATCAAAAAAAGTGGGCGCTTATTGGGTAATGAATTCCAACTGGCAAGGTTGGGACCACCTTCTGACAGTGTATCTCTAAAGAGGAATACACTGAGTTCAAAAAGAACATCTTGCAACCCAGGCTAAACATGACCGGTCACTCATTTCGCTTGAGTGTACCGAATGTATTATCGCCAACGGTTGGGATCAGCAACCGTTTCCCGAAAGGGACAACATCAAAACAGATTATAGAAATAAATAGAATTTCTCTAGATCAGGTGACAATACACCCTAATTGGCAGCTAACCACTTAGCCATGCGAGCTACCCGATTTTATACCATTTCCGGTAGTAAGGCTAGAGGCCATAACGTATCCTTTACAAACCACACCTTCATTCACTTTGAATGTCACATCGTCATACCCGCCAAATCACAAATTGATTTCCCTAAAAATACCATGGGTAGATCTATTAAATATACTCTGTCAGACATTCTTCCATACAGGTTGTCCTGGGATTGGACAGACCGAAGGTACTATTCCGTAAATCCATCTTAGGCAATTTCTACCTAGGATCACCAGAACAGCCCTTGCATAACTCCGTCTTAAGTTATCTTCATCATATTTGATTTGCAACGCTTATGCCATAAGGAGTGGTTTTCAGATAATATATCCGATCCCGATCTCTCCGTATTGACAACGAAAATGGTCAAAATCTTTGATAGTCGGTGATTTAACTATCAAAGGAAAACATGTGTACAAACAACGGTCGTATTTCCAAATGGAAATCTTACCGATCAATCATCATTTCATTTCCCAGTTTCCCATTTATCATTTCCATATATTCATAAATTCCTTATTTTCTAAAATTAGAAAATATACGTTATTAACTTTGGAAAACGTTTCCATTTCTGATTCATGCATCAATATCTTCCCAATCTCCATCAGTCCCTAACTGTAACCTAGTAAGAGAACAACTTCCCAAATATAAACCCCGAAGGCCGAAACCAACATCAGATCGATACCTAGAAAGCCATTCAACTCAACTAATTTCCAGTCAGTTTCTAATTCTAGTAATTCCATTTAAATTCCTAATTCAAACCCCATATTCCTTTATAGTATTTTATTTGCAAAATATTTACTTTAATATATTTTTCACATAGAATACGAATAATATTTCTTTATATAATCAAAACAGTTTGATTCCACATTTAAAAACAATATTCCAATTCCAAATTCTATTTATACTTCTATTTATAGACTACTCGTAAAAATCTTATTTATAACTCCCTTTATATAATTTTGTTTATTCTATACAAAGCCTTTTATATAATTCTATTTATTTTATATAAATTCATTTATATAATTCTATTCATTTCCCATTTATCTCCTTAATTATATTTTCTAATATTTGTTATCCAAATATTACCTTTTATAATATCCTATTTAATTCATATATAAATATTTCATTTTCAATATTCACTTTGAAATTTTCCTTTTTACATTCCTGCATTTCATATGGCATTTAAAATACCAAATAATATGACCAGTGTCATCATAATCAATCATAGATTATATATAACATCATATATCACCATATATGAAAAACAAACAGTATTATAATTATTGAGGAATCCAGTTGGATCCCTCCAACCTGTTTCCCTGCATCCACAGATGATAAACAATATAAATAACATCGATTTCATTTCAATATGAAATATTCTGATAAACAGAATCAATATTTGATCAACAATTTATATATATATATATATATATATATCCTTATCTATAATTTCAAACAGTACATCAGCAATTCAACCAAACAATCAACACACAGCAATCAATCATCATTTATCGATACTAGATTATATTTATAAAAATATAATCTGTATAGAGTTAGTGAGATTTACTCACACTGGACGATCATCGTTAAATAGCGATAATTGTCGGTTGATTCAGACAGACAATTTATTTCGCTATAAATTGTAACGAGCTCCAATTCATTCCCAGTCAAATCCATTGTGTGGCACTCGTCCATACGATCCAAGTGGATCTTGTTTCGCTGAATTTGGATAACGTGTGCATAAGTTGTTACGTTTTTAAGTTAATATGTTAATTAATTAAAAGCTAAATTTATATAAATCGAAATGCCGGCCCATACCCGTTTCAGTTCGGCCCATGCGCATCATTACTTGCAACTGCTTAATATATTTTTCCCACCTGGCAAAACCCACGAACCCCTTACCTTCATTACCAAGTTTCCTCAACCCTAAACTCCCTTTATATATATTATTTCTTTATTTGTTTGGGCTTAATCCTTGTTTCAATCATGCTCTGACTACCCAAACCCGTGTTTAACCTCAACCCAGGCACCTCGGTGACTAACCCGTCACTCCTTTCACCATTCTTCTCCGTGGCCACTTCGTTAAGCACAAGCACGGAAGCTTCACACACACACACAACATGTCCTCCGCCATACTTCACAAACGAACGTTAAACTCTCTGACGCTTCCAAAAAAGGAAAAAAACCTTCTCCACTGAATATTCCCATAACTTCAGTTCACTTGCTCTAGTACCAACGAACCTGTGCACGTCTTCTCTCCTATGTACCAACGTTACTTGATCTTGTTTGTGCACACGCATGGCACAGGCGTGAAAACACGTCCAAACTATGCTTACACTCAACACCCTCCATACTCTCTTCCTTCTATTCTACTTAAAACGTGAGCTCCTAGTAACAGCTCCACAAATGTCAACTCCAAGACCACCCTGCTCTTCCTTTCCACCTCCTCTACACCCCCATATCCCCAGTACAAAACTCGAACGCCAACCTCCTCACTGACCCGCTTCATATGGCCTTCCGTCTTCTCAACATAACATCTCAGCTCCAAACCCTTTTACATGCCATAGCCGAGTCTTTGTGAGATCAAAACTTCCTCCGTCCTTCTTAGATTCTAATCCTAGTGTACTCATTTTCGTTGCTTTTATTATTATTATTATTGAGGAAGGTTGAACTTGTTTATAATTCATTTTGTAATACTGCGGTTTTCCATTTTCTAATGGCAGCACATTTAAAATGCTTCAGATCTATAGTGTTTAAAAAGAAGGAAACAAGTGCAGCAGCACATTTATTTATAGATTGACGTTCCTTAATGGCCAAGGAATGGTAGGGTACTCTATAGGTTGGTAGGATAGTGACAATATGCTGCATGATGGTGGTAGGAAGAGATGGCTATGGTAAAGGCGCAGAGCATAGCTACCATAGAGGTTGACAAACATTTAAGTAAGGTGCTAACTTAGCTGCTAAGTAAAAGAGTACACCCAACCCAGAAAAGCTCTCCCCGTCCTTACGTGAATAAACATACATATTCAATACTTAGACACTAAGTAATGGTACTTGCATGAATAAACAAATGTATACAATACTTAGAAACTAAGTAATGGTTGTAGATGGCAGACATACTTTGGAGGATGTGCAAATGGTACGTCTACATTAATCGATGGGCTTGCAAGGACAAATGATTCAAGTTGTATTTCCATCATGTATCCAAGCAAAACTAAGATTTAAGATGCTTTTATTGTAAAACTAATAGAAATCAAATTTCGTTTCTCAACAGTAAGCCGTTATTTTCTTAATGTAGGGCAATTATTGTTTGTTTATTTAACTTATCCCGTTTCATAAATTCCGTTCATGTACGAATTTTTATGGACAGAAACACTACAAGAAAAACCGAGATTAGCGACAGAATTTTAGCAGCGGAAAATTCCGTTGCTAATTAGCGGCGGATTTCCGTGGGCTTTGTAAGAGAAAATATTTTGGATTTTATATGTCATCTTATTATAAATTATTACCGTCGAATACTAATTCTGTCGGTAAATCAATGGAAATTGCGGCTCTTTACCGTCATATAATATTTGACACTAAATTCCGTTGCTAATAGAGTCGGATTACCATCGACACAATTTTGAAGCTATTTTCCTGTAGTTTTCCAAGAGATTTGAAACGAACTTTTATATTTTTTATTTATTAAATGTTTTAAATTTGTGTTATTACTTAGTAATTAAATAGTAAAGTTAAATTTTAAATAATTAATGTTAATAATACATTAGTAATTAATAATAAATAATGACTATTAGAAGTAAATAAAATTCAATAGTTAATGCTGATTAATTTTTTTTTGAAAATTAATGCTGATTAATTATTAATTACTATATAATATTAACTATTTTACAAATCCTTATTTCTTAATTAAAATTTGGGAAGGCTTATACAAATAAGCCATGATAAATTCTGTAAAATATATATTTAATGATTAAATAACCATTGATTAATATTTAATAATTAAAAAATAATTGATAATAATTGATTTTTATTGATAAGAAATTATTGTAAACAATTGATAACTAACAATATATTTATTACTTAGTCTCTAGTATTTGATGATTATATTTGAAATCATATTAAATATGTATTAATTAAAAAAGTAAAATTTTGGAATTTTCTAAAATATATTTAATGTTATTCATAAATTTTAAATATAAATTTTTTAATTTTTCATAAGATTCGAAAATATTCTTTTAGATAAATATATAAGTTTGTAAAATATTCAAAATTATAAATAATTCCAAAATGATTAAAGAATTTCAAAATATTCGACAATATTTTGGATGGTCTACATGGGTAGAGTAGTACTGCAATACTTGGTTAGTTATAATTTTTTACTTTTTTTAGCTGCTAGTTTCATTTTGAAATATTGTAGACAAATTGGGGTGGAGTTGTGCTCAAATTCATAACTCGTTGATTTATTTTTTATATTGTTTATTTCATTGTTATGCATTCTAAACAAATTGATTAAGCAAATAATATGTTACTTAATCCAGAAGTTTTTTCCTCGTTAATCTTTAATTTAGAAAGTTCTTCATAAAGACTGAGGCGTTACAAAAATATAATTGATAAATAATAATACTAATTATAACCAAATAGTGATAATGAAGGATTAATTTAAATATTAATAATTAATCAAATAATGGATAATAATTAAATTGAAATATAAAATAATCTGTTCAAGTAATAAATAATAATAATAGACGTAATTGATAAAACCATTAAATAGTAATCAATAGTTAAATTTTTTTACTCTTTGTAATAAATAATTAATTAATAACAAGTAATGATTAATAATTACCATACGTAGTAATATTTAATAATTAATAACTAGTAATTAATAATTAATAGTTATTAACCAAACCTAATATAATCAATAATTAAAAGCTGGTAATAACATGTTAGAAGGTAAGGATTAGGGGCACCCGCATAATTTTGGTTAAAAAATTTCATTTTCCCGCTTCCACCCGCGCTCAATAATGCCCCACCTCCTTTTCGTTTAACCTTAATCCACTAAACCATTCGTTTAACCCTAATCCATTAGGAAATATTGCTTCAGCCAAAATCATGGAAATGGAATCTAGGGTTCAGCCGCCTCTTCGCTCTTTCCATCTTCTTTCCCTTCCATCTCTCCTCGCTTCTTATTCATCTGCCCCATAACCCAAGTTTATCCCCATGCCTGTGTCTTTTGGGTTGTTGCGTTCCATTCAAGCCTACCGCTTCTCCTATCTCGGATCTGTCTTTATAACTCATTAATCCCCTTTCAACTCTGGTTTTGATGATCCTACGGGCTTCAGATCTAGCACGACCCGTTTAAACACCACGTTTTAGTACATGCTCGATTGTGCCTTAACAAGGGACAGTTTGCAGCACCGGGGATCGTCTGTAGGTGGCGTCAATGGTTTGCGTCTTCCGGTCATTTCCATGGTGATAGCCTCGCTACTCTGGCTTTTCTGTTCGGTTCTTTGTATTCTCCTCTTCACGCTAGCACTGCTTTGTTCAGGTTAATTTTGACTTTTTTGAGGATCGTTTAATCTTTTTTTGCTTCTTTTTGCAGAGCTGCTTGCCATGTTGGCTATTTGAATTTCATTTTGGGTATGCTAGCAGTAATATAATGTAGACCTTTTTGTAACCAACAGAACACAAAATATATTACTATACTAGCATAATTCGTTTATGTACTGTACTTGGGTAAATCACCCAGTTAACTCATGGTTGTATTTCCAATTTGAGTACTGATAACATAGTTTTGTATTTGTTAACAGGCTTAAATTGCAATTATATATGGCACTTGGAGAGAAACAAACTCTGCTACCAATTTCAACGACACCTGGGGTGCTGTGTTATAATAAATATTTGTAAGTTTGTATGTTGTTTTGGATCGTATTATGTTCATTTGTCAATAAAACTTGGAACACACATTACAGGTTCTATTTATTTCCCAAATTTCCCAAACTAACTTAAAAAAAAACCTTTTTATTGTGACAAATTAAGACATCCGTTTATCTGTATTAAATTATGTGTAGGTGTTTGTCAAATTATTTTGATTTTGCTTAGTGAATTTTTTGTGTCAAGCTGGAAAAATTCATTCATCTGGTGTAACATATAGTTGTAGCTGAACCACGGGTGATTCCCAATCAATAACTTTGAACTCTCCCTGTTTCTACCCTACGCTTGAATTTTTCATACTACTTCTCTTCTAAACTGATACCAAAGTTGAAATTGATCTGGGAAATAATTTGTGGAAATGGGACAGTCATAAATATTCGTTGACACTGTACGTTACTTTTGCTTCGCTTATGATGCATATCCTTCTGCGTTCCTTGTTGATGTCAATCCATGTCACAAGGTTTTGTGCCTTTCCTAAACTGATACCACAGTTGAAATTGCAGTAATATAATATATGCAAGTACTATCTATTTGGTCCTTGGATGTTATATTCTTGGAAGCATAATATAATTTGCCAATAACTTTCCTTCAATTTATAAAAACGATATAGCCTCTTCTTTTATACATTTGGGAAATTTCATTTTTAAGGCATTATAAAGAATTATTTTGTTGATTTGTTTAGCAAAATAGGTGAAAAAGTTCAGAAAAGAGAGAGATGGTGGTCCAGGTTGCAAGTGAAGCCCATCACGGAGTATTGGAATGCAGGCGATGAGATGTTGTGTGACTGAAGCTAAGTGACATGAATTGAGTTGATGCTGTTTGGCCGTAAAAGGTATGTCCACTATGAATCTGATTTCGTTTTATGCATTTATTATGTATGTTATTATGGAGTACATACTATTATGTATGACATGAGTAACCAGACAATCATTGCTTTTCTTCTCAAATCTGCTTTTGCATGCATCACACTGTACACTCATCTGCAATTTTCTTCTATCACGTATATTTTGTAGGTTAATTACCTGTTTTATTTTCTTCAATATGTTTTAATTTTGATTGATTGTTGTTTTGATTTTGGCAAGTACACATATACTATCAAAACAATTGTTTTGATTTTTTTCAATAGCTTAACTATAGGTGATGTAGAGCGAATGCTTCGAGAACTTGGGACCGAAAAATGAAAACAAACAGCTTTACATGTCGGAGGTACGAAAGCACAAAATGAAAGAGCTTCTGTATTTCCTGTTCTTTTAGAAGCAAGATCCCAAGTCAAAAAGAAACTTTTTTGGATGGTAATAGAGCAGTCTCTTGTAATTTTAGGTGTAATGTTAGGTAGTTATCGATCAAACTGCTTTTGTTTAAATGTATATTATTAGTGTATGCTTGGACTTATTAAAAAGTTCAAGGCATACACAGTCATCAAAATCGAATGTACCGAACGAAGAAATAAATCATAACTGCAAATTTATCTTTGTATTTTTGGATATGCTATTTGTTTCAATGTTCATAGTCAATTAATATTAGTTCGATACATATACATGTATGTACTTATGTGTATGTATATGTGTGTGTATGTATATGTATATATGTTTACATATATATATATATATATATATATATATATATATATATGTATATATTTGCAGATTAGAAGGGGAATAGCGACATATTACTAACAGATGATGCTAGTTTAAATATTTACATAAATTAAAATCCGTCGCCAATACCTTGGCAATTAGTAAGGGTTTACCAACGCCTTTGATAAATATTAATTTATTATAAATTACTTATCTGCCGGTAAATAGTCGGTAAATAAATTAAAATTAAATTAATAAATAAAAATATATTTTTATTATATAATTAGCAAAATGACGGAAAACCGTTGGAAAATTAATGCTAAATTCCGTCGTAAAATCTGACACAATTACCGTCATGGTTTGTACCGACCACAGCCTTATGCCGGAAATCCGTCGCTAATGCCAATTTAGCGACGGATTCGAAGCGGATACTGCCGCTGCTATTTGCAGTTTTTCTTATAGTGAAATAACATTACCATTGTTTCATGCGATGTGCCACGATCCCAAAATATAATAACATAGACCCATTAACTTATTCTATGAAACCCCGAAATGTTGATATAGGGTGTAAAATACTCCAAAATAAAAATCGCTTATTTTCCAAAATAAAAATTACAGAAAAATTCTAAAAATTAAATTATAACTACGTCTAAAAGGATTTGTCCGAATTCGAAGCCAATATTTAATTATAATTAAATATATCGTTATGGCTTATAAACATTCCATAGCGACTATTTTAAAATTTGATTTGATCATAAATCAAAATCTACACGGCGAAATCCCAATTTTTCTCTTCAATAAGAATAATATACTTTACCAGCTCCGAACGTTTCTTGTTTCACAGAAATCCGGCTTAAAACGGATTCTGTACATTCGTTTAAAGTTCGAATCACCAAATTACGAACTACCGCGCCATTTCGATGTAACGACCCGGATTTTGAGTGACTTTGGTTATCGACATAAGCTCGATGTCGATAATCGAAACATCGAAAAATCCTGGTAATAAATGAAAGAAATTAGAGGGTGAGGATTGATAAGATAGAAACTTAGAATAGAAGAAGAAGAACACAACATCATAGTAACACGAACCTCACAGCGGAACGAATAGCATATAATATATAACATAACTTTGAGATATAACAGTTATGTATACAATAGCACTTATCAGAGTACAGCACTTACAACACAGCGGAAATAAACTATAGCTATGTGATCCAGAAGCCTCCTGCTCCAGCTCTTCAAGTATATCTGTAAAATCCTGACTACTTGACTGCCCGTACAAAATTGGACACCCAAGAGTTTAGGGAAAACAACAAAGTAAAATCCGGGTCAGTCATGGGAATGGTGTGAGTAAAACAGTTTAAACAGGTATATGAACAAGTAAACGATATCTCATAAGACCACGCCGCAGAACGGAACGGGTTTTTCCCTTATGAGAATCCAAAATATCTTTATATCAAAAACATTTTGATATTATAATAATGTCTATGTACAAATAGATATCAACTAGCAGAAGCGCTTTCATCTCGCGTTCTACATATATAGTATACAATCAAAATCGCAAGCACGTATTGGATAATGGATTTCCAACTATGACAAGGTATGGAACCACCTTTCGATCAGTGTACTCTAGGAACGATACACTGGAGTTCAACAAGAACATCTTGCAACTCAGCCACACATGATCGACCACTCATTTTGCTTGAGTGTATCGAATGTATATCACCAACGGTTGGGATCAGCAACCGTTCCCGTATATATATGGGACAGCATTGATAGATTTAAGAAACAAATGAATATTCTCTAGATAGGTGATTATACACCCTACTTCGGTGCGACCGACTTAGCCATGCTGCCTGCCCGATTTCTGTCATTTACCTGTTGATGAGGCTAGAAGCTACGCTTTATCATTACATCAGATTCACTTCGAATGCCACATTGTCAGATCCATCGAAAATCACTAATTGACGTCTACAACAGTACATTACGTGTTAGCTAAAGAAGTTTCCTTCTCCGTTTCCACTCTTGGTACGGTTGAAGAAATCAAAGTACGTGACCTTTCTGGAAATACTCTGTCAGACATTCATCCACACAAGTCATCCTCATTCACTTAGAATGTCACATCGTCATACCCGCCAAATCACAAATTGATTTATCCAAAAATAACACGGGTATACAGCTTAGAGAAACGAATTCCTCCACCACCAAACGTGAATACGTTTGAACAGATCAACTTACGCGATCCATTGGATATACTCTGTCAGACCTTCGTCCATACAAGTTGTCCTGGGACAGGACAAACCGAAGGCACTATTCAGTATATCCATCTTAGTCACTGTTATCTAAGACTTATACAACAGCCCTTGCACTTTACTCCTTCTTCAATTATCTTTGGCATATATGATTCGCAACGCTTATGCCAATACATAGTGGTTCTTTGGATAATAATCCAACCGGTCTCTCCATATTAACAACGTTAAAATGGTCAAAATTTCGATAGTCTGTGATTTAACTATCAAAGAAAAACAAGTGTGCAAACAACGATATTATTTCCAGATGGAAATTATATCGGTAAATCATCAACATATATCTATATATATATTCACATTGCCTTATTTTCTATGTTTAGAAAATATATGTTATTAACACTGGAAAACGTTTCCATCTGCTTATTTACAAATCACTACTCTTCCCCAACTACCAGTCCCTGACCGTAAACTAGTATGAGAACAATCCCCTAAGTATAAATCCCGAAGGCCGAAACCAACATCAGATAGGCACTTAGAAAACCATTCAATTTACTAATCTCTAGTCAGTTCTAATTTTACTTAACTCTATTTGATTAACTCTGATTGATTAACTCTAACTGGTTAATTCTAACCAATCAACTCTAACTGGTCAACCTTATTTAATTAACTCCAACTGGTTTTACTTGGTTAAGGAAAGCATGGATGGCGTTGAGGACAAGACAAAATAGAACGCAGACGGAAGAACATTTCATTGCTATTACAACAATGCCATCAGATACAAGAATATACAGAGTATAATTGAATAAATTACATTCGATAAATATCAGAGATTACAATAAATTACATAGCAGCAGAAAACAATATAAAACACAGCTGAAAGTAATACACGGATACAGAGCTTTCCGAGCATCGTTCCAGTAGTAAATCAGGATCCTGTGAATATAAATCTGCAAAACCAAAACTACTAGCTGCCCGTGTCGAAAATAAGGGCACCCAGAGTTTAGGTTAAAACAATAAACTCCAGGTCAGTCATGTGACTGGTGTGAGAACTATAACAGTTATTTAAAGCTTTACTTTAAAAGAGAGTAATTCAAGGGACCACGCCGTATAACACGGAACGGGTTTCCTCCCAAGAATACCAGTGCATTAAATAAACAGCGCAATGCTTTTTCGAAAAAATGAAGCTATTATAAGACCCATGTCCCATCACACAATGCAACACAAGCCGGAGGATAGGGTTTTACCTTATAACATCCAAACATGCTTGGTACGTTTAAAACAAATCATTTGATACTATAATAAGTGTATAGTGTCAAAACAATTTCAATCATAAATATAAATCATAGACGGCATAAGTGCCCCATACCACTATGTCGACATACTAGGCTCTACAAATAAAGCCGGAATACATGTATTGGAAATTGGATTTCCGTCATGAGTCGAGGCAAGGGGCAAGCTCCTCTCCGCTTCGAGACACTCTAGCAAATGCCTCAGGACTACACACTCTGGGCAATCCTGGATGCTTCAGGGCTGGTCCTCTCTTACGTTTGAGGATTATTTATTCCTGAACACACGTTTCCCGGTCCTTACAGACCTAAAATCGAGGCGCCTCATCCAACAACCACAAAGGTGAAAAGTATATAAATGTCAGGGCTGGTAAGTCACTGACACCACCAAAGCTAGAAAGAAACGTCGTGCTCTCCCTGCAGTCCTTATCCCGTTTTAAACTCATACCGAGGTATGAGGCTCGCGAATTCACGCTATACACAAAGCTACGCCACGAAGGCCGTGCTTTGATCATCAACCACAAGACTTTGCTTTTCAACAGAAGCCTTGATCTATGCAACTCAGCGTGCCACACAGGCAATTCATGCCATGCGATTGATATTTATCGATATATAACCTCTAAGCTCGTACGTCTCAGAGAAGGGCGTTAAGCAAGAGAATAAATTCTCCGCCGCCAAATAGATATACATTTAACAAAAATCAATCAACACAGAATAAAATCCAATGTCAGACACACAATCCATTTACAAGTTCGTTCTGGGGCTGAACGAAACCGGAGGCACTTTCCTCGCATATCCAACGATCTCCAGGTACATCTGGACGATCACCAACTATTTCCTTCCTCTTGGGTGTACAGCCCAATCAGGATCATCAGTTATTATCCAAACGATGTGAAGACTTTCGGTCTTCAACCACCGTCTTCACCTTCGACTTATCGTCGAATCGGTTATTCAGAATGGGTATAAACCCGGACTTTCCGAACAACCCGCGTATATTAAAAACAAATGTTACACAAACACAACATACGCCTCATTCCAATTCATTAGTCACTAACTGTAAATTGGCAAGAGAACAATTTCCCAAATATTAACCCCGAAGGCCGAAACCAACATCAGATCAATATCCAGGAGACCACTCATCTTAACTAATCTACATCTAGTTTCTAAATTTCAATTCTTAGGGAAAGATTCCCATTAATTTTATCCAAGATAAATTCTTTAAAATTTATCCTTTAATCTTCCTTTGGATGTCATTTCAAACCAAATTATGGTTTTCCAAACTAGTCGAGATTAGCGAACCACACCGAAGTAATTATTTATTTTATTTCCCAATCCCAACCTATTCATCCCATGAAGCAAAACTGTTAATACTCCATATCTAACACCACGGTGTTATCGGTAAAATTAATTACCATTTCACGTTCAAATCTAATTAAAGATTTAACTATCGCTTTGGAGCAAAACTGGTGATACTCCATTCTCGCTCATTTTCCAAATTTGATAGTTCAAATTATCAATTCACATTTCAATCTAATTGCAGATTCATTAAAACTCCTTTTACTGGGTTAAAGAACTGGTGTCATTTAAAACACAGTTCACGACAAACCCAGATCACATTTCATTTATTATCGGGTTAAAGAACAAATGTTATTTAAAACACTGTTCACGACAAACCCACAAATCAATTCTATTTAAAACCCATTTCAAATCCAATTTATTTATTTAAAAACAAATGGGTTTTAATTTTAGTTCAAAACTAGTTCATTTCGACAAAAATCTATTTTTATCTTTTCAAATATGGAGTTTTTCATCCTAATTTTTCCCAAATCATTTCTTATGATTTTACACAAATTATTGATATTTTTAATAATTTTATCAAGGCCCGTACAGTCGATTTCCATCAACGGCCATCGAACTGCACTTACAGCGACCTTTTCCAAATTTGATTTGGACGTATCTCCAAATCCAACCGTTAGATTTCAAACTTCTAATATTCGTTAGAAAGCTCTTTTCGATACGAACCCAACGGTTCCGGTTTTAGGAGAATCCAACGGTCGGATCTCCCGTAATGTCCGTTTGAAATAAATGGTCGAAATTCACGAACTGCCGCGGCGCGTTCTATTCAGGCCATTATATTATATATATAATATATATATATAATATATATTTCGTCGATTTCTATTTAAAACGAAGTTTATAAATAGTTTTAAATTCGTTTCAAAAACAACTTCAACTTCCATTTCAATTCCAATCAAAATTAAAATTTTCCTTATAAATTCGTTTTAAAATTCATTTCTATTCAATTCAGATTTCAATTCAATTTGAATTCATTTCATTTCGTTTTCAATTCAATTCGAATTCGTTTTCAATTCAATTTGGTTTTCTATTCGATTCAATTCAAATTTCTTTATCTGTTCAATTCAATTCAAATTTCTTTTCTATTCAAAACAAATCAAATTCGTTTTCCTATCCAATTCAAACCAAATTTGTTTTCTATTCAATTCAAGTCAAATTTGTTTTCTATTCAAATCAAATTCAATTCGTTTTCTAATTAAATCAAATTCAATTCGTTTACTATTTAAATCAAATTCAATTCGTTTACTATTTAAATCAAATTCAATTCGTTTACTATTTAAATCAGATTCAATTCGAATATAATCGATATAAATATCGTTCGCGTCAAAATAGCGCATCTCTAATCAACACGGCTTTATATTCAACAAATGGATCTATATTTCTTTCAATACACGACTCTATATCTTTGTCAACACACAACTAATCTCAACGAATGAGTACTGTCCACGTGTGACTATTTTTGTTATTTAATATATTTTATAAGAATAAAGATGTAAATTTCATTGTTAAAATATTTCGTTCAACACATGACTAATCTCAACGGATGAGTATGGTCAACACATGAACCTTTATTTTATAATATTCTTTATCTTCTGAATTGGAATGAGACCCAATCAATTACCATATAAAGTTAATTATATGGATTGCATACACACATGTATATAATAGCAACGATAAATAATCAACCATCATCCAAAGTGCACTACACTGTATAAGCATCAAATATAGATATCTAACGCTTATAACAGCCTGTCAATCAATCGATCGACATACAACTGATTATTGGGATTAGTGTATGTTGTATATTATCCCAATACCCGTGTGGGGTTTCAAATCAACAAACATAGATTTTTATTTGTGCAGTTGGGCGATGTGTAAAATTTATCGTCCCAATCAATGTCCTTTAAATAGGTGTACATAAACAAACCGTCCGGTTTGTAAATGAATATTTATTTATTCACATTCACGTTAAAAATTATATTTTTAACGATAAAATATTTTATTTTAACACATGAATTTTTATTCAGTTCATTTACAAAATAAAAATGATATTTTTATTTTTCTAACTTATTTTAGAAAATTTCGGCGGCATAACGGCACGATACTAGAAACGGGACAAGGCCTAGCCTTATCCCCGGTCTAGTGAAGGCCCACGCCATTCACACATCAATCAAATCCATTCCATTTCACCAAACAATCCAATTCAAACCAAATAATCTAACCAGCTACACAACCAAACAAACAAGTCCATGGTCTGTGGACGATGGTGTCGAGTGCTACTAAACACCGTCTGCATCCTAGTATATATATATATATATATATATATATATATATATATATATAACTAGAAAAAGAAATTAAAGAGTGAGAAATTCTCACAGATAGCTATCCCAACTCCACGACACTTCATTTATAGAAATCTTCGTCGTGATCGCCTTTTTGTCATCTTCATTGCCCGTATTCACTACATATATAAAAATCACATTTTTACTTCGCTATTCAATATATAAAAATCGAATTTTTACTTCGTTATTCAATATATAAAAATCGAATTTTTACTTCGTTATTCAATATATAAAAATTGAATTTTTACTACGCTATTCAATATATAAAAATCGAATTTTTACTACGCTATTCAATATATAAAAATCGAATTTTTACTTCGCTATTCAATATATAAATATCGAATTTTTACTACGTTATTCAATATATAAAAATCGAATTTTTACTACGCTATTCAATATATAAAAATCGAATTTTTACTTCGTTATTCAATATATAAAAATCGAATTTTTACTTCGTTATTCAATATATAAAAATCGAATTTTTATTTCGCTATTCAATATATAAAAATCGAATTTTTATTTCGCTATTCAATATATAAAAATCGAATTTTTATACCGCTACTATATAGATAAAAATTCTATTTTTACATCGCTACTATATAGACAAAAATTATATTTTTACAATGCTACTATATAGATAAAGATTTCGCCTTTTCAAATTTCAAAAATCTAATCTTTTCTATTTTAAAAATCAAATCTTTTCTGTAGCTAAAAATCCGAACGTTCTTATGTTAAAAATCCAATCTTTATTCACTAACCACTTATGTCAAAATCCAATTTTTTTCACCGGTATCATGCATAAAAACTGATTTTTTATTATGCTATTATATATATAAAAATCAAATTCATCACCATAAAAATCTTAGCTTTTAAAAATATGAAAATCAAACCCTTTTCGATTTAAACTATTTATTCTACTCCAAATCATATTTATAATAACATTAAATAAACAAAAACAAAATAAAAGAAGTAGAAACTTACCATTCCTTTTAGGGTTTTGATTGGGGGGAAAATCAGAGCTGCTGGAGGTGGAGTTCGTAAGAGGAGGAGGGCGGCAGGTGGTGGCGAACGAGGGGGGGCGTTCGATTTGGCAGTGGGGTTCTCAGGGCGGAAGTTCGAACGGAGGGAGGAGAAGGGAAGAAGGAGGAGCGCGGGGGGAGGGGGGGCTTGGTGGTCATCGGGTAGGGCGACGATCGTCGCTCCCCCTTTCTCTTTTTTTTATTGCGGGTTCCGTTTTGAAATGATACGGGGGGGGGGGGGGGGGGCAGAATGAAAAAGGAGAGGGAAGGAAGAGATTTTATTTTATTTTAATTATTTAATCCCAAAAAGGTGACTTTTACATACGACCTCTAAACGAGGCCCACCGCCTGTCGTCCATAGCTAATTACCCCCATTTCGAACACAATGGGATATGTATCATAGGCTGATTCGATCGTTACAATCAGTTTTCGTCAAATTTAACATGTAACTTTATATATTGAATTTGAACACGCATTTCAATTTACCGGGGTCACATACTAACTAGAAAAATTCCAAAAAAATATTTTCTAGCCTCGTATTGACGATATGGTCCTAACAAAACTAGTTTCGTCGAATTCTGAGACCGTTGGAAAAATGGCCATTTTCCAGTCGATTAAAATCAACTAAAACTGGTCAAACACGTTTTCCTTTGCCACGCTCACATATTGATTCGAAAAATTATGAAATTTGGAATCTAGCAATAATTTGACATCACGGACCCAACAAAAGTGGTTTCGTCGAAATCCGAGGTCGTTTGCAAAATTCCCATTTTTAAGGGCCTAAATTCCATAGCGACTATTCAGAATTTTCAACTGGACATATCTTTTGATTCCCGCTATGAAATCCCGATTTTTCGGATTCGTTGGAAAGATATTATCAATTAGATCCTAATGTTTTTGGTTTCACTAAAATCCGGTTTGTTTTGCACCCGGTACATTCAATTGAAGTTTGAAATCGAATTATCGAACTACCGCGCCATTTTCAATTCCTTTTATAATTATATATAATTATTTATATTCTAACGACGACGTATATAATATATATGTTATATTCTATTCAAAATAAATTTCTCGTCGATATTATTTAAAATAATTTATTTTAAATATTCAAAATTCGCTAAAATTGCCAAAATAAAAATTTTAAACTGGCTCGCATTTCCGGGTTATTACAATCTCCCCCACTTAAAACTTTTCGTCCCCGAAAAGGAACAAAGTCGGAAGTGGTTTGATTAATCAACTCTACATTCGATCTGGCTTTCATTCTCCAACTTTTCAGTTTCCGAGAATTTTCAAATTCTCAAAAATTTGGCTAACACCCTAAATTTTCGAAAAATTTCGTCATAACCTCCCCTGCACCGGGAGCCACGGGAAAATCCCGAAATTGCCATATAGGCCTTCTGATCTCAAAAAGAAAAAGAAAAAGCCAAGCGGCTAGCCAATAAGCTCATAAAATCATCATCACCCAAACAAAACAATAAATTATACTAAACATGTACCTATTTGTCGGGCAAACAAATTTTATTCTCTGCTCTAGCCTCCTTGCTATGACCTGTTCAATGTAAGTACATGTATATGCAAGCAAATGCGACCAATTTTCAATACAATTCAATATTTGGTTCAATTAGGCATAATGGTTCAAAAATTATCAAACAAATAAACAATCAACACAAACATCAATCAATTAGTGAATTAACGTTCAAATTCATAATTTTGATACATATACAAAAAATCATGTTTTTGATGCCAATCCACAACAATAAATCTAGCTATATAAGTTTTGGTTCTCACACCAGTCTAATGGAAATATATAGATATCACACCTTCGAAACACGAACATAAATATTGATGATGCCATGGTCATTATCAACATCATCATCGGGCGACTAGAGCGTGATTCTTTATCTATCCAGTATATTAAAACTTCGAATATACGTTCATGACGCGTATATGCAAAACCTTTATATACTAGATTGTCCAAATTCAATATAAATAAATATTCAAATGCAAATAAAACGATTTAAATTTCAAAACAAAATTGTTTTCATTTGAAAAATATACTCTTCACACTCGTTCTAGGACACTACTGATCCTATCTCTAACGAGTCATTCTTATTGGATATTACTAATCCAATATCTGGTGAATTCTTTCGTATGGTTCTAATGTGTCTTGTTCTCGAGCTCTGTAAACTAAAGCTCTGATACCAAACTGACACGACCCGAACTTCCCCGTGAAGGAAAGCACGGATGGCGTTGAGGACAAGACAAAATAGAACGCAGACGGAAGAACACTTCATTGCTATTACAACAATGCCATCAGATACAAGAATATACAAAGTATAATTGAATAAATTACATTCGATAAATATCAGAGATTACAATAAATTACATAGCAGCGGAAAACAATATAAAACACAACTGAAAGTAATACACGGATACAGAGCTTTCCGAGCATCTTTCCAGCTGTAAATCAGGATCCTGTGAATATAAATCTGCAAAACCAAAACTACTAGCTGCCCGTGTCGAAAATAAGGGCACCCAGATTTTAGGTTAAAACAATAAACTCCAGGTCAGTCATGTGACTGGTGTGAGAACTAAAACAGTTATTTAAAGCTTTACTTTAAAAGAGAGTAATTCAAGGGACCACGCCGTATAACACGGAACGGGTTTCCTCCCAAGAATACCAGTGCATAGAATAAACAGCGCAATGCTTTTTCGAAAAAATGAAGCTATTATAAGACCCAGGTCCCATCACACAATGCAACACAAGCCGGAGGATATGGTTTTACCTTATAACAGCCAAACATGCTTGGTACGTTTAAAACAAATCATTTGATACTATAATAAGTGTATAGTGTCAAAACAATTTCAATCATAAATATAAATCATAGACGGCATAAGTGCCCCATACCACTATGTCGCCATACTAGGCTCTACAAATAAAGACGGAATATACGTATTGGAAATTGGATTTCCGTCATGAGTCGAGGCAAGGAGCAAGCTCCTCTCCGCTTCGAGACACTCTAGCAAATGCCTCAGGACTACACACTCTGGGCAATCCTGGATGCTTCAGGGCCGGTCCTCTCTTACGTTTGAGGATTATTTATTCCTGAACACACGTTTCCCGGTCCGTACAGACCTAAAATCAAGGCGCCTCATCCAACAACCACATAGGTGAAAAGTATATAAATGTCAGGGCTGGTAAGTCACTGACACCACCAAAGCTAGAAAGAAACGTCGTGCTCTCCCTGCAGTCCTTATCCCGTTTTAACTCATACCGAGGTGTGAGGCTCGCGAATTCACGCTATACACAAAGCTACGCCACGAAGGCCGTGCTTTGATCATCAACCACAAGACTTTGCTTTTCAACAGAAGCCTTGATCTATGCAACTCAGCGTGCCACACAGGCAATTCATGCCATGCGATTGATATCTATCGATATATAACCTCTAAGCTCGTACGTCTCAGAGAAGGGCGTTAAGCAAGAGAATAAATTCTCCGCCGCCAAACAGATATATATTTAACAGAAATCAATCAACATAGAATAAAATCCAATGTCAGACACACAATCCATTTACAAGTTCGTTCTGGGGCTGAACGAAACCGGAGGCACTTTCCTCGCATATCCATCGATCTCCAGGTACGTCTGGACGATCACCAACTATTTCCATCATCTTGGGTGTACAGCCCAATCAGGATCATCAGTAATTATCCAAACGATGTGAAGACTTCCGGTCTTCAACCACCGTCTTCACCTTCGACTTATCGTCGAATCGGTTATTCAGAATGGGTATAAACCCGGACTTTCCGAACAACCCGCGTATATTAAAAACAAATGTTACACAAACACAACATACGCCTCATTCCAATTCATTAGTCGCTAACTGTAAATTGGCAAGAGAACAATTTCCCAAATATTAACCCCAAAGGCCGAAACCAACATCAGATCAATATCCAGGAGACCACTCATCTTAACTAATCTACAGCTAGTTTCTAAATTTCAATTCTTAGGGAAAGATTCCCATTAATTTTATCCAAGATAAATTCTTTAAAATTTATCCTTTAATCTTCCTTTGGATGTCATTTCAAACCAAATTATGGTTTTCCAAACTAGTCGAGATTAGCGAACCACACCGAAGTAATTATTTATTTTATTTCCCAATCCCAACCTATTCATCCCATGAAGCAAAACTGTTAATACTCCATATCTAACACCACGGTGTTATCGGTAAAATTAATTACCATTTCACGTTCAAATCTAATTTAAGATTTAACTATCGCTTTGGAGCAAAACTGGTGATACTCCATTCTCGCTCATTTTCCAAATTTGATAGTTTAAATTATCAATTCACATTTCAATCTAATTGCAGATTCATTAAAATTCCTTTTACTGGGTTAAAGAACTGGTGTCATTTAAAACACAGTTCACGACAAACCCAAATCACATTTCATTTATTATCGGGTTAAAGAACAAATGTTATTTAAAACACTGTTCACGACAAACCCACAAATCAATTCTATTTAAAACCCATTTCAAATCCAATTTATTTATTTAAAAACAAATGGGTTTTAATTTTATTTCAAAACAAGTTCATTTCGATAAAAATCTATTTTTATCTTTTTCAAATGTGGAGTTTTTCATCCTAATTTTTCCCAAATCATTTCTTATGATTTTACACAAATTATTGATATTTTTAATAATTTTATCAAGGCCCGTACAGTCGATTTCCATCAACGGCCATCGAACTGCACTTACAGCGACCTTTTCCAAATTTGATTTGGACGTATCTCCAAATCCAACCGTTAGATTTCAAACTTCTAATATTCGTTATAAAGCTCTTTTCGATATGAACCCAACGGTTCCGGTTTTAGGAGAATCCAACGGTCGGATCTCCCGTAATGTCCGTTTGAAATAAATGGTCGAAATTCACGAACTGTCGCGGCGCGGCGCGTTCTATTCAGGCCATTATATTATATATATAATATATATAATATATATTTCGTCGATTTCTATTTAAAACGAAGTTTATAAATAGTTTTAAATTCGTTTCAAAAACAACTTCAACTTCCATTTCAATTCCAATCAAAATTAAAATTTTCCTTATAAATTCGTTTTAAAATTCATTTCTATTCAATTCAGATTTCAATTCAATTTGAATTCATTTCATTTCGTTTTTAATTCAATTCGAATTCTTTTTCAATTCAATTTGGTTTTCTATACGATTCAATTCAAATTTCTTTATCTGTTCAATTCAATTCAAATTTCTTTATCTGTTCAATTCAATTCAAATTTCTTTTCTATTCAAAACAAATCAAATTCGTTTTCCTATCCAATTCAAATCAAATTCGTTTTCTATTCAATTCAAATCAAATTTGTTTTCTATTCAAATCAAATTCAATTCGTTTTCTAATTAAATCAAATTCAATTCGTTTACTATTTAAATCAAATTCAATTCGTTTACTATTTAAATCAAATTCAAATCGTTTACTATTTAAATCAGATTCAATTCGAATATAATCGATATAAATATCGTTCGCGTCAAAATATCGCATCTCTAATCAACACGGCTTTATATTCAACAAATGGATCTATATTTCTTTCAATACACGACTCTATATCTTTGTCAACACACGACTAATCTCAACGAATGAGTACTGTCCACGTGTGACTATTTTTGTTATTTAATATATTTTATAAGAATAAAGATGTAAATTTCATTGTTAAAATATTTCGTTCAACACATGACTAATCTCAACGGATGAGTACGATCAACACATGAACCTTTATTTTATAATATTCTTTATCTTCTGAATTGGAATGAGGCCCAATCAATTACCATATAAAGTTAATTATATGGATTGCATACACACATGTATATAATAGCAACGATAAATAATCAACCATCATCCAAAGTGCACTACATTGTATAAGCATCAAATATAGATATCTAACGCTTATAACAGCGTGTCAATCAATCGATCGACATACAACTAATTATTGGGATTAGTGTATGCTGTATATTATCCCAATACCCGTGTGGGGTTTCAAATCAACAAACATAGATTTTTATTTGTGCAGTTGGGCGATGTGTAAAATTTATCGTCCCAATCAATGTCCTTCAAATATGTGTACATAAACAAACCGTCCGGTTTGTAAATGAATATTTATTTATTCACAATCACGTTAAAAATTATATTTTTAACGATAAAATATTTTATTTTAACACATGAATTTTTATTCAGTTCATTTACAAAATAAAATTGATATTTTTATTTTTCTAACTTAGTTTAGAAAATTTCGGTGGCATAACGGCACGATACTAGAAACGGGACAAGGCCTAGCCTTATCCCCAGTCTAGTGAAGGCCCACGCCATTCACACATCAATCAAATCCATTCCATTTCACCAAACAATCCAATTCAAACCAAATAATCTAACCAGCTACACAACCAAATAAACAAGTCCATGGTCTGTGGACGATGTTGTCGGGTGCTACTAAACACCGTCTGCATCCTAGTATATATATATATATATAACTAGAAAAAGAAATTAAAGAGTGAGAAATTCTCACAGATAGCTATCCCAACTCCACGACACTTCATTTATAGAAATCTTCGTCGTGATCGCCTTTTTCTCATCTTCGTTGCCCGTATTCACTACATATATAAAAATCACATTTTTACTTCGCTATTCAATATATAAAAATCGAATTTTTACTTCGTTATTCAATATATAAAAATCAAATTTTTACTTCGTTATTCAATATATAAAAATCGAATTTTTACTACGCTATTCAATATATAAAAATCGAATTTTTACTACGCTATTCAATATATAAAAATTGAATTTTTACTTTGCTATTCAATATATAAAAATCGAATTTTTACTACGTTATTCAATATATAAAAATCAAATTTTTACTACGCTATTCAATATATAAAAATCAAATTTTTGCTTTGTTATTCAATATATAAAAATCGAATTTTTACTTCGTTATTCAATATATAAAAATCGAATTTTTATTTCGCTATTCAATATATAAAAATCGAATTTTTATTTTGCTATTCAGTATATAAAAATCGAATTTTTATGCCGCTACTATATAGATAAAAATTCTATTTTTACATCGCTACTATATAGCAAAAATTATATTTTTACAACGCTACTATATAGATAAAGATTTCGCCTTTTCAAATTTCAAAAATCTAATCTTTTCTATTTTAAAAATCTAATCTTTTCTATTTTAAAAATCTAGTCTTTTCTATTTTAAAAATCTAATCTTTTCTGTAGCTAAAAATCCGAACGTTCTTATGTTAAAAATCCGATCTTTATTCACTAACCACTTATGTCAAAATCCAATTTTTATTCACCGATATCATGCATAAAAACTGATTTTTTATTATGCTGTTATATATATAAAAATCAAATTCATCACCATAAAAATCTTACCTTTTAAAAATATGAAAATCAAACCCTTTTCGATTTAAACTATTTATTCTACTCCAAATCATATTTATAATAACATTAAATAAACAAAAACAAAATAAAAGAAGTAAAAACTTACCATTCCTTTTAGGATTTTGATTGGGGGGAAATCGGAGCTGCTGGAGGTGGAGTTCGTCAGAGGAGGAGGGCGACAGGTGGTGGCGAACGAGGCGGAGGTGGGAGAGGCGGGGGAGGGGGGGGGTTCGATTTGGCAGTGGGGTTCTCAGGGCGGAAGTTCGAATGGAGGGAGGAGAAGGGAAGAAGGAGGAGCACGGGGGGGGGGGGGGGGGGGGGGCTTGGTGGTGGGCGTGCCACCTGAAGCGGCGGCGCGGTGGTCATCGGGGAGGGCAACGATCGTCGCTCCCCCTTTCTCTCTCTCTTTTTTTTATTTCGGGTTCTGTTTTGAAATGATACGGGGGGGGGGGGGGGGCAGAATGAATAAGGAGCGGGAAGGAAGTGATTTTATTTTATTTTAATTATTTAATCCCAAAAAGTTGACTTTTACATACGACCTCTAAACGAGGCCCACCGCCTGTCGTCCATAGCTAATTACCCCCATTCCGAACACAATGGGATATGCATCGTAGGCTGATTCGATCGTTACAATCAGTTTTCGTCAAATTTAACATATAACTCTATATATTGAATTTGAACACGCATTTCAATTTACCGGGGTCACATACTAACTAGAAAAATTCCAAAAAAATATTTTCTAGCCTCGTATTGACGATACGGTCCTAACAAAACTAGTTTCGTCGAATTCTGAGATCGTTGGAAAAATGGCCATTTTCCAGTCGATTAAAATCAACTAAAACTGGTTAAACACGTTTTCCTTTGCCACACTCACATATTGATTCGAAAAATTATGAAATTTGGAATCTAGCAATAATTTGATATCACGGACCCAACAAAAGTGGTTTCGTCGAAATCCGAGGTCGTTTGCAAAATTCCCATTTTTAAGGGCCTGAATTCCATAGCGACTATTCAGAATTTTCAACTGGACATATCTTTTGATTCCCGCTATGAAATCCCGATTTTTCGGATTCGTTGGAAAGATATTATCAATTAGATCCTAATGTTTTTGGTTTCACTAAAATCCGGTTTGTTTTGCACCCGGTACATTCAATTGAAGTTTGAAATCGAATCATCGAACTACCGCGCCATTTTCAATTCCTTTTATAATTATATATAATTATTTATATTCTAACGACGACGTATATAATATATACGTTATATTCTATTCAAAATAAATTTCTCGTCGATATTATTTAAAATAATTTATTTTAAATATTCAAAATTCGCTAAAATTGCCAAAATAAAAATTTTAAACTGGCTCGCATTTCCGGGTTATTACAGTTTGACTAACTCAATTTATTAACTCGACTGACTAATTCAACTCGATTAACCTAACTTGATTTACTTATCTCGATTAACTGAACTACTAACTTTGATTAACTCGACGAATTCACTTTGGTTAACTTAACCAACCAATTCACTTAGTTTAACTTAACTAATTCACTTAACTCCTGTCGAATAAACTATATTCGATAACTCCTCTAACTCTATTCGAATAAACTATATTCGATTAACTCATTTACTCTATTCGAATAAACTATATTCGATTAACTCCTTTTCTCTATTCGAATAAACTATATTCGATTAACTCATTTACTCTATTCGAATAAACTATATTCGATCAACTCATTTGATTTAACTCTAATCGATTAACTCCATCGAATAAACTATATTCGATAATCCTTTCGATTTAACTAATATTCTATAACTCACTTCGATTAACTAATAATCGATAACTCCTTCGAATAAACTATATTCGATAATCTCCTCTCGAATAAACGATATTCGATAATCTTCCCTTTCGATTTAACAAATCGATAACTCCTTTTCGAATAACTAAATTCGATAACTCCTTTCGATTTAACTAATCGATAACTCCTTTCGATTTAACTAATCGATAACTCCTTTGTGTTTAACTCTATTCGAATAACTAATTCGAATCACTCTTATTTATTTAACTCTATTCGAATAACTAATTCGATTAACTCTAACTGGTTAACTCTAACTGATTAACTCTAACTCTAATCGATTTCTCCTATTCAAATAACTCCTATTTGATAACGTTTATTCATTTATAAAGATTTACTTTTAGTAACGGTTCTTCACTTTATAAATGCCCTCTTTAATAATGTTACTTCACTTACACAAGTGTTGGGTACATATTCTATTTAAACTATCGGTGTTGAAACCAATATCTCTCCTCTATATAAGTTCAGACTTATATATTTCATTTATCAAATGATAAATATTTATTTTATTTATAAACTATTATTTATAAATTAATCCTTTCTATTTATCTGTTAAAAACAGATTTCCATTTTCTATTCATCTTCTAAAAATTCTTCTAATTTAGCTCTATTTATTTATCCAATAAATATCCCTTTTGTTTAATCCTATTTATTTATCCAATAAATATCCCTTTGATTAAATCCTATTTATTTAACAAATAAATATCTCCTTTAATATTTATTTATTTCCTAAATAAATAAACCCTTTTACTTTTATTTATTTCCTAAATAAATAAATTCTTTTAACTCTTTATTTATTCCCTAAATAAATAATTCCTTTTAACTTGCTTTCAAATATATTTCCCTTATATTTGATTTCAAATATATCTCTTTTTAACCCCTTTGATTTTATAAATTTTATTTCCTTTTATAAAATCTTTCTTTCCTTATATATATAAAATCCATTGATTTTATATAAATAAATTATTTTCAAAATATACTTTGAAAACCTCCTTTCTACCTTCTGGTATTTCTTATGGTATTTAACATTCCATATAACAACGATAAATATCGTTCAAACACACAAAATCAATGTCAGATTATACATCACATCATATATCACAATATATGAATCACAGTAAAATAAATGTTGAGGAGTCCAGTTGGATTCCCCCAACCTGTTTCCCTGCATCACAGATGTTAGACAATATAGATAACATCACTTTCAGTTCCATATGATATATTCTGTTAAACAGAATCAATATAGAAATTTAACTAACTGACTAGCAGTTCAATCAAACAATCAACACACAGTAAATCAGACAATTTCTAACCGTTCTAAAGATACAACATGAAACATGAAATTATAAACTGTTTAGAGTTGGTGAGATTTACTCACATTTGCGCGTTAGCCGTTAAATAACGGTTTGCATTATTTGATTGCGACAGACAATTTATTTCGCCATAAATTGTAACGAGCTCCGATGGACTTCCAGTCAGTTTCATTGTGTTGCTCCCGTCCATACGATCCCAACGGATCTGACCGTTCGAAATTCCGATCACATATGTAGAAGTTATGATGTCACGAAGTTCATACGCATTTAGATCAAATAAAAACTAAATTTATTAGCTATTGGGCCTTACCCCTTTTATCCCCCGGCCCATCACCCATACCCGTTTTCCCCCACTGACATGTATCTCCACCATTTCAACAGCCTGCGTCCAACCATACATCTGCACCCTCCTCCATAAGCAAACACAGGCGCCTCCTCCCTGAACAAACAGTGGCCTTCCCCTCAATGAAAATCAACAACCCTCCACCAAAAGTTTTGCTACAGTAGTAGCATCGAACAGCCCCTCTTCATGAATGCACATCACTTCCTCTCACCACTGAAACAGTCTCCACTCCACCACTTTTGCGCTCATGAAAACACAACAAAGATCAAATGTTGAACTCTTCACCGCCTCCCCCATCAGCTCATCCTATTTACACCCATCTCATCTTCTTCTTCCCATTGCCATCTCAGGGATCTCACGCATCCTTTTAACTTCGTGATATGTCCTCAACTCAAAACTCCCCTTCAACTTCGAACTGGGTCATCACCTCCTTCCGCCTGAGACTCAACCCCCTATCACCGCACTCACCAAATCCATCCTCCCCTTCACCCCGTGAAATAATATCTCTAACCAGCTTCAGGACAACGTCCTTCTCAATCGCGGCAACACCCCAATTTCATGAATCACCGAAATCTACAAACATCACTCGAGATGCCAGACACCACTACGAACTCAAAAACACCCTCGAACCCATGAATCACTACTTCCACTCTCCTAATCCTCGAGCCCTAGCTGATATTCCACGCTGTACATGATTTCACCAAACTCGGAAATCACGTCGCCCTTATTGATACGGATGCTGGGGCGAAGGTAAATGCTTGAGGAATCCAAAAATATCACTCCCATGATTTAAGGAATTTAATTTGATTTACAGTGGATTTTCTTAGTTGCAATTTGAAGAAGTAGAAAAGAAGTGGCAGCTGAAAATGCTGCGTTGACTGTTGAATGAATTTTCTAGGTTAAAACATGTTAAGAGATGTATTTATAGGGTGAAAGTGGCATATTCTCGGTATATTCCCTTTTTGTTAATTCGTTATTGCCTCCTAAAAATTCATGTGATCACACACGATACTCAAAAATCACGAAACTGGACATGCAGCTACAGTTCGACATTTCGGTCCCAACGAAACTGGTTTCATCGAATTCCGACTTCGTTTGCTCACACAGCGTATTTTTAACCGTCAAAATACTGACTATTTCTCACATTAAAAATCCGTACAGCCACACACTGACTCTAAAAATCACGGAAATTGAAATCTAACAATAATTTAACACTGCGGATCCAACAAAATTAGTTTCGTCGAATTCTGAGGTCTTTGCAAAAGTGGCTATTTTTAAAGCTCTAAATAACCCCTTTGAATATATAAATATATTTAAATATAATTGAATTTAATATTTAAAATTAAATATTATCGTATATATTCACAGTGGCATATCATACAGCTTCAGAATATTCCTATATGAATTTCTAACTCGATATTTCAAATCAGGGTCAACTCGATATTCGATTTATATTGAAATTCCTTTTTAAAATATAAATAATTTCTTTATAAATTATAAAGGAATTCCACAGCTACTTTTCTGAAATTTGATTTGGACGTGAATCAAAATCTACACAACGAAATCCCGATTTTTCTCTTCCACTAGAAAGATATACTCCACCAGCTCCACACGTTTCTTGTTTCACAGAGTTCCGGCTTAAAACGAATCCTGTACATTCAGTTGAAGTTCAAATCGCCAAATAGCGAACTACCGCGCCATTTCAAGCTCTATTTTAATTATATTAAAATTCTACGTTCAAACTGACGTCGATTGAATATATTCGTCAATATAATTCAACTCTAAGTTGAATTAAATCTAAGGGACGACCCCGTTCACATAATATTGTGATTTCCAATATTTTTGATTATTTCTCAATTAAATATATTATTTAATTATTTAATTTAATTAAATATTCACTATAATTTAATTAACGATGATTTAATTCCCTAAATCACTATTTATATAATTAAATAAATTAATTATATCCCTGGAAAATGCGGGTCATTACATTCGAGCTCGATTATAATTATAATATAATTTATACGTTTAGCTGACATTATTTAAATATATTCGTTATTAAAATTCAATTCTAAACTGAATTATATATTTTAAATTGTCCAATTCACACAATATTGTGAATTCTGCTATTTTCGATTATTTCGGAAATAAATATATTATTCTATTATTTATATTAATTAAATAATCAATATTATTTAATTAAACGACCATTTAAATCTCTAAATCACTATTTAAATAATTAAATAAATTAATTATTATACCGTAAAAGTACGGGATGTTACAAGGGGTTAAGTGAACTTGCTTGAATCAGTGGTGGTTAAGTTAATCTTGTAGGAGCGGGCTATATATATATATATATATATATATATACATATATATATATATACACACACACACACACACGACAAAGCTTAACCTATTTTACATGTGGGGGTTATGCAACCTTATTAAACTATTAGGCATAACCTGTTAAAATCCTAGTAGTTGGGATGCAAGCCTAGGAGGGAAGCTTGTATCATCTGTTATGTGGGATCCAATTCGGTCAGTAACCCATATAGGTATTAGACGAGTACCGCGAACTAGGTTGGGGCTTGCTTACTAAGCTAATTATAAGAGGTCACTTGGGTGAGGGTCTTGACAGCACGTTCCATCGGACTTATGTGCGTGCATGGGTCCACTTGCTCGGGAATATAAGACATTGTGACATCAGTAGATATGGTTGTGCAAATCCTGAAAATAACGAGTTTCCACTTTAGGAAGTGATACATCCCACTGTGGGGCCAGCACAGGGTATCTACAGAATAGGGAGCCGATCGATTGGGGGTAGTAATTAGGGTAAATCTAGTCTTGCTTGTTGGGAGCCTTTTATTCTTGTTGGGTGTATCACCTATCATTCCTATTGGGCTACCTGTTATTCTTGTTAGGGTGAAACCTGTTACTAGAAGTACACCTAATTCTACCATTTTGTTCTAGTTGGGATCATGTTGTTCTTTTTACGCTAGTATTAGTGCATAGAAAAGTACGTGAGAAGCACAATATATTCCGTCATGTTTATACTGCTCAGTCTGTTATACCTGTCTTATGATACTATGTCTCTCTCATCCAGTTTATATGCATGTTATGATGCTTTTACTTATTTATATGCTAAAAGTAACTAGTCGACTTTATGTCTGACCCATTTTGTTTCCTCCTCTCTCTTCCATTCCCCCCGGGTTCTTAGGGTGGGAATACTCAGGCTTGATTTGGATTCTGTCTTTCATTATGCTTGGAGTTGCTTAGATGTACTGCTTTGATTTCCTATCTTCTCTAATATGGCTATATTTATGGGGAATTATGCTTCTTTTATTATTGTACTCTGATGATTTTGTACAAGATAGAAGTTTTGAGTTGATGTACTGGGTTTTTTGTATTTCAAACTCATGATGTAACTATATTTTGGACCATGATGTTTTCTGTTTTTTAAATTCCGCTGTTATTTTATATCTATCTTGTAATGTTTCTATTCCTATTTACCTATAATGCTTCACGAAACTTAATGCATTCTGATAAAGAGTGACATTAACGGACGTGGGGTGTCACACGCTTGGCTTTTCAATGCTTACACATTCAACGAGAACTTCGCTATCTACTTCATAGCCTCAAAACTTTTCAAGTCTCCCTAGGAACTAGTCCTTACCTACTCTAAAACTTTAAAAACTTAGTCTGGCTTCCTTATTTTACTTTCCTTCCAAAAGTTAAAAGTGTTAAAACTTTATTTTCCTCATCAAAATTTATTTTTGCAAAACCATAAAACATGTGATCTCAAAAAAATGCAAATCTATTTTTTTTTCAAATCACAAAAATTAGAGTAGACTAGGACAACTATTTCTCAATCAGGTTAAAAATTGTTCATACTTACAATGTCAATTCAGCCACTCACAGCTAGGTGCAATCATCTACTATATTCTTAATTTTTACAAATTATTTTGTCTACCCAACTAAATTTTATGTTAAAAACTATTATCAAAAATGATTGTCAAAAGAATAGAGATTTCAAAACTTTCTATGCTAAAAATTTCAGTTTTCAACAAATTGCAACATTTTCTATGTTTTGCTTTTCAATCCTTTCATTCAATATAAAATAAAAACTAGCGAGCTATACATGCTCTATAATGTGCACCTTTTACTGAGAGAATTTTATTTTAGACAAAATTTTCACAAGAAATCACTATTTCCAAAATATACCCCATTTTACTTCAAAACTCAATATGTACTTTTCAAATATGTTCTTTACATATTTCAAATTTGTAACTTTTAAGATCGAAACTTGAAAGCACCATAAACCATCTTCCAAAAGCTTTTACAATTCCAAGTTATAAAAAGTTAACAATGGGGTTAGACTCGGAGTGGGTTTCCAACTTACCTAGGCTTTCCTAGCCACTCTCACAAATCCAATTCTCTCAACTATATATATTTCTAATTCATTTTTCTCTTTTTAACCTTTTCCAATTTATAAGGTTTTACTGCCGAACCCACTAACCTGAAATACTAACATACAGGATTCACCTTTCTTCCACAAAAATTATATCGTACACTTCCCACCCAAATTACCAAAGGGTCTCAAATTTCCATGTTCATTCCTTTAGTGTAAAAAACAGATATCCCAACTTTTATCATATTATGCTTTCTCTATATAGTGGGTTCCTCTATGAACCTAGGTATACATATATAATATATTTATATTTAAAAAAATACAAATATGTTCGCTCATTATCTATACAGGAATCCTAAATCTAGGCTCTGATACCAAATGTATCAACCTGAATTCTGACAGATCGAATTTTTTAAAAAAAGGGAAAAAGAAGAGAAATCTAAATTAACCAGCTCCAAGAATTTACCTCAGTCCGATCAGAATTCTTAACACCGATTTGTAAATATACATTCTTTTCCTCCAGATCTTGAATCATAATTTCCTAAGACTAATTATTTTATTTTCTTAAGAGATTTGAGGGGGAGGAAGAATGGCAGAGTCTAGACACCTTCTCAGAAAATATGAGAGTTAGGCTATGCTCTACTAGCCTATTTATAGGTGTTCAAGAAAGTGGATATGATCTTGTACATGCAACGCTGATTCAGCAATGAATGTGGTTTGAAAAACAGTCTAGATTCACTAAATGAATCTGCCCGGATCAAGGGCGGGTCGACCCAGCCACCCTCCCTTTCCCTACCGGGTCGACCCAGGCAAGTGTGGGTCGACCCATTTTGGGTCCAGCGAGTTGTTTTGGGCGCAACTATTTATTTGTTAACGTTCTTAATTTTAAACGTTGGTTACTTTCTTGTTTTACTTCCTTTTATTAACTGAATATTATATTTACGTATATGACTCTTACATGTATACAAAACTTTAATGCCCATTTTATACGTATATATATATACACATGCACAACCTTTATTTCATTTTCAAAATTCAAACGACGTTATGCCGTCATTTAATTCTTACCATTTCATTGATTGCAGGTTCATTTTGAATTTCTCTTCTGTGTATATATATATATATATATATATATATATATATATACATATACATACATACATACATATATATGCATATATTCACATATGCATGTACACACATATTTTTGTACTTCCTCACATGTACAATTTTTGTTATATGTGCATTTATACATATTTTCATTTTAGAACATGTATTATTTTAGTCGTTCCTCTAAAATAAAAATATAGCGCCCGCGGGAATCGAACTTGCGCTACTCTCATGAAAGTCACATGCTATGACACCCCATGTCTATTAATTTCACTCTTTATCAGAATGCTTTAAGTTTCATGAAGCGTTATAGGTAAATAGGAACAGAAACATTACAAGGCAAATATAAAATAACTACGGAATTTGAAACTTTATTAAGAAGAAAACATCGTAGTTTAAAACATAGTTACATCATAAGTCTGACATGCATAAAACCCAGTACATCAATTTAAATCTTCTGTCTTGTACTAAAATCACCAGAGTACTTTAAACATAAAAAGAGCATAATCCCCCAAACATAGCCATAGTAGAGAAGATACGAAATCAAGCAGTACATCTAAGAAGCTCCAAGCAGAATGAAAGAAGAATCCTAATCAAGCCTGAGTATTCCCACCCTAAGAACCTGGAGGGAGGGGGACGAAAGAGAAAGAAGAGGAAAAAAATAGATCAAACATAAATATGGCGAGTCCAGTTACTTTTAGCATATAAACAACTAAAAGCATCATGATAGGCATATAAACTGGATAAGAGAGATACAACATATAAGGTAGTCATGACAAGGTAAACAGGATAAACAGAATAAATAGTGCTTCCCTAACACTTTTCTTTCTCTGCACCAATACCAATATAACTAGAACAAGATGATCCCAACAACTACAAGATGGTAGACTTAGGTGTACTTCTTCCCATACAATAATAGGTAGCCCAACAGAATTGATGGGTGTTACCCCCAACAATAATAACAGACTCCTAAACAGGCGAGACTAGATGTATCTAATTACTACCCCAATCGACTGGCTCCCTAAACCGTAAATTCCCGTGTTGGCCCCATAGTAGGATGTATCACTTCCTGAAGTGGCAACCCCGTTATTTCCAAGATGCACAGCTATATCTACTGATGTCACAACGTCTTATCTTCCCGAGCAGGCGGAGCCATGCACGCACATGAGCCCGATGGAACACGCCATCAGACACCTTTCTCCCAAGTGACCTCTTATAACCAGCTCAGTAAGCGTGCCCCGACCCCGACCTAGTTCGGGGATCTCCGTTTGATACTGATATAGGTTACTGACTGATACGGGTCCCACACACAAGATGATACAAACTCCCCCCTAGGATTGCATCCCCGCTACTAGGATTTCAACAGGTTATTCCCACTAGTTTAACAAGATCGCATAACCCTAATTGGTTAAGTTTGTCGGGTTCATATGCATAACCCGTTTCCACATATTTAACAAGATTAACTTAACCCTCCCACTAATTCAAGCAAATCAACTTAACCCCACTCAAGTTAACATGTTCATGCAATCCTTATGGATTCAAACAAGTTAAGTATTACAAGTTCATTACCATACATTCATTTATAGTCATAATGCGCTAGACCTTCCACATTAAGTCTACCACTTGTGGATGTTGGATATGCCGGTTGGGTCCGGGCAGACTTCTTCCGCAAGTCGGACTTAATCTCGTGTCTTAGCATCGTCAGTGTTTATGCACTTAGGCCCGTCACATTAGATTTACCACTTGTGGATGCTAGATATGCTGGGTGGTTCCGGCAGGCATGTACCACAAGTGTAATCTAACCTCGTGTCTAAGCACGATTACAATTTCTAATTATTGTAAACCTTGGCATATTCATTCTTTAACAATTATTCCTATTTCATTGTAGGTTTTCATACCCCTTTACCAAGTCATATTCATCATGTACCATATGCCCCAAATTAAGATCTTTAACCACAGTTTGGTTTATGCCCCAAATCCATATTCATGTTTTCAATTCAAGTTATACCCCAAATTTACCAATACAAGATTTGCCCCAATTTCAACATTTCCCCTCGTTCCCAATTTCACACGTTCGCATATTTCAGCGGTATGACTAGGCTCGAAGATAGTCTGGCTATAAAATAAAAAGGGAAAATAAGAAGGGAAGAGAAAAAAAATAAGCATAATAGCAATATAGACATATGATGGCAGAAATAGGCATAGCAACTGGATAAGCATATAGTGACAGAATTGGGCATAATGACAAAATATGCATATAAGAAAAGATCAGATGAACATATGATAATAAAACTGATTAGACATAGTTTTAAATCCAAATTCATATATATGTCAAGATTACATTTTAGGGTTTTATATCTAAAAGCAACATAAACTCACAAAGAATGGATCAAGAAAACTAAGAAAAGCATGTTGATGTTGAATGAGCGATCTTTGAATATGTATGAATCGTCGTTGCTCAAGAAAAAGGCTAATTTAATCTGAGTAGGAGTAGCATCTCGTTGTATCCACTGATTTAGATGAATAAAAAATGGGTATAGGGCCCTTTATATAGTTATCAGCCGACAAACAAAGCCAGAAAAGCATCCAGGTGCGCCCAGGGGGTCGACCCTGGGGTCGACACCCCCGTTGAGGGGTCGACCCATGGGTCGATACCCTGAAGGCACAGGGTCGACCCTCAACGGGATGATTTCATGCGCCCTCCCACCTCGTTTGATTTTCGAATTATATTGAATTTCTGGATTAATTTCTTTATATATATTTCTCTTATGCGTATACAAACTTAATAACTTCTTCATACGATTTCCGTTTTACGCAAACCAGTTGTCTATTTTGACCAGAATTCCGAGACAAACGCAATGGTGCAATCCGTTTCACTTAATTACGAATATTTATTTAAGCATTCCTTAATTTATTATTAATAGTGTGTTTTAAAATACGATGTGATACATTCTCCCCTACTTAAAGAATTTCGTCCCTGAAATCTCCAAGTTAAGAAGAATGTATATCCTAACATCCACCATCCATCTACTCATCCACTAATCACTAGCAACCATTGTCCTTAAAAGATATCTAATGCTTATGAACATATGCAAAAGTTTGTGTATATGTCCCTATAATGCGAAAGATCAGGCGGTCTACCAATTCAGTTGACCTCCTTAATGAATTGTATGTTAGTGCCATGAATCCAAAATGTATGCAAATAGTCCTAATGTAACAGGTAAGCTCTACATGTGTGCATAATCATCCATTCAAATGCAACATCGATATGATGATACACCCATTTTTATCCATGAAAATTTAAAATGCACACACATCCGTATGCAATATGTAAGTGATTGAGCCAATCTAGTGCCTAATGTGTGTATATAAATCCACGAGCGACCACTAGAAAACACTTGCATCCACTAAACATAACATGTCTCAAACACATGTTTACATCCATTGGTTTTCTACCTACAGATCGGAGATACGATCTATAGGATATACTCATACGATAGATACAAGTATTAATGAAAGCTGGGAAAAAGAATTTAAGAACGTACTCTCAAAAAGGAAAGGGTATGAAGCGCGAATCTTGTCTTCAGTCTCCCGAGTTGTATTCTCGCGGCCCTCTCCCCATTGCACTTTTACTAACTTAACCTCCTTGTTGTGCAGTTTCTTAACCTCCGATCCAACTATGCGGATAGGTACTCGTCTAATCATTGCTTCCCTTTCTACCTCTACCTCCTCAAGTAAGAACGGCTCTACCACTTCTGCGGTATCATGCAAGTACTTCCGCAAATGAGAAACGTGGAAAAAATCATGAACACCGGCCAGTCTCTCTGGTAGTCTCACCCTATAGGCCATCTGACCTATCCTTTCCACGATGGGAAATGGTCCTTCGAACCTCGGTGACAATTTCCCTACTGATCCAAAACAAACCACATTCCTCAAAGGTGATATTTTGATGAAAACCATGTCTCCCACCTCAAACTCAATATCAGTCCTTCTTCTATCTGCGTAGGATTTCTGTCGGTCTTGTGCTGTCATCATGTGTCTGCGGATGAGATTAACCTTTTCTAAAGTTTCTCTAATCATCTCAGGTCCAAGTAGAAGCCTTTCTGTAGACTCCCACCAACAAGTCGGTGATCTACAGGGTCGTCCGTACAATGCCTCGAAGGGTGCCATGCTAATACTAGCCTGATAACTGTTGTTGTAGGCGAACTCTACCAAAGGAAGATGCTCTCCCCAAGTCCCTTCGAAGACTAGGATATATAGTTTTAAAAGATCCTCAAGAACTCTATTCACCCTCTTCGTTTGTCCATCAGTCTGAGGGTGATAAGAGGTGCTCAAACACAACTGTGTACCTAATGCCTCTTGTAAGCTCCTCCAAAACTCACTGGTGAAAATGGGGTCATGATCACTTACAACACTGGAAGGTACTCCATGTAGATGGACTATCTCATGAAGATAAATTGCTACCAACCATGCTGTCGTCCTCTTACTCTTAACAGGAATGAAATGAGTGCTCTTAGTAAGCCTTTCAACTATAACCCAAATACTGGTGTTGCCTTTTCTTGATCTAGGCAAACCATCAATGAAATCCATAGAGACGCTCTCCCACTTCCACTGTGGGACCTCCAGAGGATGAAGTAAACCACCAGGCTTCTTTTGCTCAGCTTTTACTTGCTGGAAAATTAAACATCGAGAAATGAACTCTACTACATCTTTCTTCATTCCAGCTAAAAGAAATCCCTCTTCGTATCTCTATACATCTTATCACCACTTGGATGTATAGTCGTCTTGGAATGGTGGGCTTCCTCAAGGACTATCTTCAACGGAATCCCAACTCGGGGAACACAAAGCCTTCCATCTCGTTGCAACTTCCCTCTATCGTTTGTGGAATATCTACTAAGGCGAATTGAAGTCTCCCATCTACTAAGCCTATCCAAGATGTCTGAAATCTGTGGATCCTCTCGCTGTGAAGTTCCTATCTGATTAAAAAGAGTAAGCCACACCTCTAGTGATGCCAATAAACCAGGTGTAAACTTAGTGGAGGGTCTAAAATCAAATGTCGATATGAACTCCAAGCTTTTCCACTCCACAAAAAAAGGACTAAAGGTCATCTTCTACCTACTTAATGTGTCTGCCACTTCATTACACTTGCCAGGGGTATGAGCAATCTCAAAGTCATAGGATGCTAGAAACTCAATCCATCTTTGTTACCTCAAATTGAGATCCTTCTGCGAGAACAAGTACTTTAGAGATTTATGATCAGTGCACAACTCAAACTTCTCTACAAGTAGATAATGGTGCAAAGTCTTAAGCGCGAATACTATGGCAACTAACTCTAAGTCATGGGTAGGGTAGTTCTTCTCATGAACTCTTAGTTGTCTACCTCTGTAACATACTACCCTTCCCTCTTGCATCAGAACTACACCAAGCCCTGTACCAAATGCATCAGTGTATACTGTGAAAACATTGTTCCCATCTGGCAAAATCAAGACTGGGGCTGTTGTCAAAGCCCTCTTCAATCGCTGAAAAGCATCTTCGCAGTCTATATCCCAATAAAATGTCAGATTCTTCTTCGTCAGCCTGGTGAACGGGGCTGATATCTTTGCGAAGTCCTTAATGATCTTCCTATAATAGCCCGCTAAACAAAAATAACTCCTCACCTCCATTGCATTCTTTGTGGTCTGCCAATCTTTAACTGCAACTACCTTCGCGGGATCCACAGCTATCCCATCTTCAGAGACCACATGCCCTAGAAATCTTACTTGCTTTCTCCAAAAATGGCATTTGGAAAATTTCGCCTTAAGCTGATGTGCATGGAGAGTCTTCATAACCTCCCTCAAATGTAGGGCATGCTCTTCCTCGTTCTTCGAGAAAATCAAGATATTGTCAACAAAGACCACAATAAACCTATTTAGAAACTCCTGAAATACCTTACCCATCAAATCAACAAAATAGGCGGGTGCATTCATCAACCCAAAAGGTATGACAAGGCACTCAAAGAAACCATTTGGACTTCTAAAAGCAGTCTTGTCTATACTCTCCTCGGCCACCCTCAACTGATGAAACCCCGTGGCCAGGTCTAATTGGGAGAAAACAAATGCACCAACAAGCTAGTCAAACAGATCATCTATCCTCGGAAGTGGGAGCCTATTTTCCTTAGTGAGCTTATTCAACTATCTATAATCCACACATAAGCGAAGCGAACCATCCGCCTTAGTGGCAAATACTGCTGGAGCACCCCATTCAGATATGCTTCGCCTAACCACCTCTCACAATCCAGAATGACACCATACATGGCTGGCCAATCCATCCCTAGAATCAAACCATAGCCCATGAAACCAAGCACATATGCGCCACATTCGAACTCAACGCCCAACACAAATATTCTCAAACCCTGACAAATCATAGACAAATGAGTCGTACCCCAATGGAGTTTGAGACAACAACGGGATCCAAAACCATACTGGTACTAGGGTGTAGAGACTCAACCACAGAATCAGATATAAAAGAATGTGAAGCACCAGAATCGAAAAGAGTTCTAATAGGATGATTGGAAAGAGAAATCAAACCTTCAACGGAAACTTTCCTACCTCTGTCCGGCGCACTGATCACGAGAGCATGCACTTGCCCTCCCTAAGATCCAGCCCTTTGACCTTGTCCTTGCTTCTTCGGGTGCTCTTTAGAAAAATGTCCGATCTCTCCACAATTGAAACAAGCATTTTTCCTCCTTTTGCAGTCTTTGACCAAATGACCCTCACATCCGCAATTATGACATATCCTCTTATCTTTAGCCTTGTCGTTTTTTCCGCCCTTCTTTTGTTGTTGTTGTTCTTTCTTGGGCCACACTTTCTTATTCCGTGTTACCTTAACTTTAGCCTCTTTCTTTTCACCTTTATCTTCTTCGTGCATTAATGCCATATCAATGAGCTTCTCAAAAGATGCCCCCATCAGAATATAAGACATAGCCAACCCATGGAGGGGTTTACTCAATCCTCTAGCGAACCTCAAAACCTTCTTGTGTGGGGTATTCACTAGCTCTAACCCAAACCTCGCCAGTTGATTGAATTTATTAACATACTCTTTCACAGACATGCTTCCTTGCCTAAGTGCCATAAACCTTTCCATTTTCATACTTTGCTCGGCTTGAGAAAGAAACTTTAGTTCAAATCTCTGACGAAAATCATCCTAAGTCTCCACTGGATGCCCTGCTTGCGTCACTTCCCACCATAACGAGGCCTCATCTTTCAGCTGCCAAACGATCAACTGAATCTTTCTACGATCGTCAACCTCAAAATCCCAAACAAATCCTCCGCCTTCTTGAGCCAATTCCTTGCTTCTACAAAAGTATCTGTCCCTCGTAATGGCTTTCCTCTCATAGCACAGAAATCCTTACATATCTTGGAGAAATTATCTTCCCGTGGATGGGGAGGAGGAGGAACAACGGCTGCAGCTGGGGGAGATGTGTCTGCATGGCCTTCGGTGTGTGCCGTAGCCTGCAGATACCTACGAAATCATGCCGGTATCTGAATGCCCTCCGGAATATTAGGTTCCCCAGACATGCTGAGAAGAAAAGGAAAAGGGATTCAAACAGAGAATCAAAAGATATTTCCTATGGCTTTAGGGAATATGTTTTTCAAAATGGACTTTTTCTTTTGAAAATGCTTTCTTTTAAAACCTTTTTGAAAACAATTTTCAAAATCTTTTTATCCGACCTGGTAACCTTCAGCTCTAATACCAAATGTGACACCCCACATCCGTTAATGTCACTCTTTATAAGAATGCATTAAGTTTCGTGAAGCATTATAGGTAAACAGGAACAGAAACATTACAGGACAGATATAAAATAACAATGGAATTTAAAACTTTATTAAGCAGAAAACATCATGGTTCAAAACATAGTTATATCATAAGTCTGAAATGTATAAAACCCAGTATATCAATATAAAACTTTTGTCTTGTACTAAAATCATCAGAGTACAGTAAACATAAAAAGAGCATAATCCCCCAAACATAGCCATAGTAGAGAAGATACGGAATCAAGTAGTACATCTAAGCAGCTCCAAGCATAATGAAAGAAGAACCCTGATCAAGCCTAAGTGTTCCCACCCTGAGAACCTGGGGGGAACGGAAGAGAAAGAAGAGTAAACAAAATAGATTAGACAAAAGTCTAGCAAGTCCAGTTACTTTTAGCATATAAATAAGTAAAAGCATCATGATAGGCATATAAACTGGATAAGAGAGATACAACATGTAAGGTAGGCATGACAAGGTAAACAGGATAAACATAATAGAATAAATAGCGCTTCCTTAACACGTTTCTTTCTCTGCACCAATACTAGTATAACCAGAACAAGATGATCCCAACAATTACAAGATGGTAGACTTAGGTGTACTTCAAGTGAGAGATTTTACCCTATACAATAACAGGTCGCCCAACAGAACTGACGGCTGTTACCCTCAATGATAATAACTGGCTCCTAAACAGGCGAGACTAGATGTACCCTAATTACTACCCCAATAGATCGGCTCCCTGACCCGTAGATACCCGTGCTGGCTCCACAGTAGGATGTATCGCTTCCTAAAGTGGCAACCCCATTATTTCCAAGATGCATAGCTATATCTACTGATGTCACAGCGTCTTATCTTCCTAAGCAAGCGGACCCATGCACGCACATGAGCCCGATGGAACACGTCGTTAGACACCTTTCTCCTAAGTGACCTCTTATAACCAGCTCAGTAAGTGTGCCCTGACCCCGACCTAGTTCGGGGTTCTCCGTTTGACACTTATATAGGTTACTAACTGATATTGGTCCCACACACAAGATGATACAAGCTTCCCCTTAGGCTTGCATCCCCGCTACCAGGATTTCAACAAGTTATGCCTAATAGTTTAACAAGATCACATAACCCCAGCTGGTTAAGTCTGTCGGGTTCATATGTATAACCCGTCTCCACATATTTAACAAGATTAACTTAAACCCCCCATTGATTCAAGCAAATCTACTTAACCCTTACTTAATTTAACAGGTTCATGCAATCCTTATGGATTTAAACAGGTTAAGTATTATAAGTTCATTACCATACATTCATTTATGGTTATAATGCGCTAGACCTCCCACATTAAGTCTACGACTTGTGGATGATGGATATGTCGGTTGGTTCCGGGCAGACTTCTTCCACAAGTCGGACTTAACCTCGTGTCTCAGCACCATCACATGTTTATGCACTTAGACTTTTTTCTAGGGGCATATCACTTATCTCTTGATGTAGTCTTTCACTAGTTGAGGGAGGGGTCAAGGAGGGACCATAACCACTATAGAAATGCAGATCATAGTTTAGATATATGTACTTAGGCCTCTTTAACAGACCTATACAAATATGAAAAGCTCCAGATTGAGTTCTGTGCATTCAGATGCAGCCCTTTTACGGAACTCGGGGTACAGCAGACTGTAAGTACATGTGATGATCCAAATACATGCACGCCGCACCAGGTGGTGTATCGCAGACGCTAGGGCATTATTCCGTGTTAAGATCGAGCTTGGCCGAGGAGTTTCAGATATGGCAGTCTGTTCGCTTACGTGGCATGGTGATGGTAGTTCTGTGCGAAACGTGACGTAGTTTTATGGAGATCCATACGTCGCTCCGGCGTAGGATTAGAGTTACATATGTGGTGTAGTTTTATGGAGATCTGTACGTTGCTCTGGTATATGATGAGAGTTGCATACGCTTCCGTGGCATGACGGCGGAGACCGCGTGAGAAGGGTACCATGGGAAGTATCTTGATATTGGGGGTAACTACATATATGCTATATTAGGTTAGCCTACTGGGAAGTAGATGGGTATGATGTGTGTGAAGCCTTGAGTGTTATTAACCCAAACAACCTAACAAATAAGTAACATAACTGAACGATATATGTAGATTGTGTAATTTAGTCCAGTCACCAGAACTTGTGTTCTGACCCCCTCCTCATAACACGCTCGTAGGTTAGTCTTACGGCAGAGATACGATAGCTTTGGATACTAGTTAGGCAGTATTATTACCTTGGTAATGTTATATTTGATTATATTATATTTTATTCCATTCCGCTATGAGATATTTTCGGAGCTATAATATATTTTTTATCTCTGTCTTTTCTGTAGGATACCAGACAAGCCAACTCGGGTTTTGGTAGATTGGGATTTTTGAAAAAAAAATCGATTTTTCAGAATTTGGGTTGTTAAATATCGTGAGTGATTACTTGTTAAAAAATTTCAATTTGCTTCACTTATACAGTTTCATGTAGGAAAAATTAGTCTTCTCCCCCACTCAGATATTTGTTATAATGTAAATTACCTTATATATGATTTCTTAATAACACAAACTTAGTTAAATTAGTGTTGCAATAATTCATTTTCAATTTCTTTAAGTAAGATTCAGTTCGATTGCTAAAATGTACCCTTTTAGGTTTTTGGCAAAATAGTTTAATTTGCACTTATCACTTACAATCCACGTTCAACTAAATCTCTTTATACTCAATCCATTTAATATTGTCAAACACTCATCGAAGGGTGCAAATATTTGACAAATAAGGTCTTCTTTAATTAAACATATTAGACAACAAACTGTATATTAAAAACTTGAAAATTTCCAAAATCTAAAGGTCTGAATTCTTTTATAAAATTTTGATTTAAAACATGAAATTCGCATTGGAGATTTTCAAAAAGAATATCACGGAAAAATTGGTATCTTAAATTATTTAAAGCTATGGACTTGAAAAACACTTAAAATCCTCATTCTTAATTTATTAAGTCGAGGTTAGGTAAACATTTAATTTCACTACAACAAAATAGTCATTTGATAGAAAAAGCAAATAGCGTTCCCCTTCTATTCTTTCTAATCCCTTTCATACGTGCCGATGGCTAATGCTATTTGACAAAATAATTTGTATACAACTCTATACAAACATGAAAAAGGCGGAAATTTTTTTTTCTTACGCGGGAAACCACAATCCTCCAACACGATTTTGCCACCTGACACACAAAACAACAAACCCCAAATCTAAAAACCTTTCGCTCCATCGCCTGTAGAAAACCATCGATTCCAAATCTCAACGTTAAATCGAAAAATCCCTAAACAAAAAAACCATAAATCGCTGAATCTCCTCTATCATCAAAAGCTTTGATTCTTAGTAAACCGCATTTCTCTGATTCAAATGATAAATCCCTAAATCTTATTTCTACGATTCAAATGATAAATCCCTAAACTGCATTTCTCTTATTTGAATGGATTGAGAGGTACTAAAAACTTTGTTATACATTCTTTTTACTGCTCATGTTTAGGATTCTTAGTTTGTATATTACTTGAATATTTAACCGAAATTGGCATGGAGTTAACATGTTTGAGAAATTTTAGTTGACTCATTTCGTTAGATTTTCTCGCCAATCCGAATCTACTCATTTCAGCTTACTTTTAAATGTATAGTTAACTCAGCTTATGGTTTCAGCGTTATTAAGTAATTACCTTGCAACACAACTTTGAATTTTAATCTTGTCATTTTACAGGAAATAGAAGATATCTGTAGGGCTGATACAGAAGACAGCAAAAGGTAATCAATATTTGTAGAATGTGTTTCGAATATGTTAAAAAAGGTAATAACTAGTATGGTTAAAATACTGGCTTAAACTTGTATACAGTTCATGTTTGTATTAAATATCCGTAAAACTAAACATAAATCTAGCAGTGCAATTAAACAAATATAACAATTTGATCTTCAGTTATCTAAGAGTTTTCTTGTTGGCTTATATCTAGCAGTTTATAGTTCAATTATACATATTGTTTGAGCAAATTGTTATTGTACGGCGTTAAAAACCGATAACAGAAAACAATCAAATGCATGTACATCCAGTGTATTTTGAAACCTATTTTGGACTTGAGACAAACTTACCTTTAATCCAAACCATGTAATTTTAAAGAAATATCATATTAGTAGATATTTCTTGTATTATTCACCATAATGTTCCTGTTTTTTTGCTTTCTAAATTCAAAATCAAAGAAAAGCAACAACATTGTTCCATGCTATGGTCAATAATTTGCGACACATGTCAGTACGATCATTGATGACGTCTGAATAGGTGACCAAATAATTAACATGTTATTACTACTGGAATCTTAATGTGATAAAATTCAACTGATTTCATGTAGGAGTATCAACTTCCAACACAATTCGAAGACAACACGGAAATAAACGAGTTTGTGTGACATAGTTCAGTCCAAGATAAATATCCAACTCAACCAATTGACTAAACAGGTTATATGGATCGAACTGGTAAACCATTCATAATCATAGTGGATTCAAATTGCGAAATCTGATCTAATCAATAACCAAGTTGGGTTCACACTGGATGATTTCAACCTGTTTTGACCCTTAATTCGACCTGATTACAATACTAATTTTATGTATTAATCCAACCCAAATTACCCAACCCAACGCAACCCAATGTACTAGGAGGAAATGGAGTAGAGGAGGGTCCAATTACAATGTACCTGACTCGTCTACAATGAGGCACATCGTCTGATTAATGAATTTCCTTCAAGCAACCGAACCGGCTCACTTTATCATCATCACTCTTTGAATAGGGAAACGGTTTTGATAGAAGAAACTATTGTCGATTATCACCCTTTTTACTCTTGTTTGTATTTATGAACTTGTCTGGAACTGCTACTACTATGTACACATGCACAATCGTCGTTTGAAATGCCTTATATGTTGTTCATAGCTTTTGACCAGTGATCCATGATTTAGCCATTAAATAAAAAGAGTGAAAGATAATATCATTAGAGTGAAAGATAATATCATTAAATAAAAAGAGTGTAAGTGGAAGACCAGCTTAAAAATGACATATTTCCAAATGGAATAATTTCCTTTCCACAGTAAGTGGTATAGTCCGTCTTGAAAGTTTTGGTCTCTTGCACTTTAAATGATCATGTTGTGTGAACATCCAAGTAATTTCAGTATGATATAGAATCATATTATGTTTGGTCCAAACACATGATTGATCGTAGGATAATTAGTGAAATCCCTGTGCTTTGTTCCTCGAGTGGAGTTAGTGATAAGTTCATTGCTAGGTAGATGCCCGTTCAGACAATTTCTTAGCTGGCCTTGATGATAAATTTTGTAATAGCAAGAAATAATTTCATGTAATACTGATATGAATAGAAGCCAATGTAATACCAGTCTATGTAATAATTTCATATATGTGATAATTTATAATCTACAAGTTTTGTCAGATTATAAAGACATCCTATATGTAATACCATTCTACATGTAATACTGATAATAATTTCATATATGTAATAATTTATAATCTACAAGTTTTGTCAGATTATAAAGACATCCTATATGTAGTACCATTCTACATGTAATACTGATATGTATAGAAGCCAGTGTAATACCATTCTATGTAATAATTTCATATATGTAATAATATAATCTACAAGTTTTGTCAGATTATAAAGACATCCTACATATAATACCATTCTACATGTAATACTGATAACATTTCATCATAAATAGAAGCCAAAACCTATGTAATTCATATCATATAGTGAAGCATGTCATGTTATAGAATTTTCATTCATTTATTGGAGAAGTGAAAGAATACAATTGTGACAAATGGATACAAAATAAGTTCAGGAAGCAATGAGTTGTAATAAATATATAATCATAACAGCTTTTCTGTCTTAACACCAAGTTAATGCTAGTGACAACATTAGCTCTTCATCATAGTTTTATATTGTCAGACCAAAAGCAACTGGAAAACCACAAGATTTTTTTCTTCAAAAAAGGCTTGGCAAGGTCTGTATAAGAAGGAAAACAGTCATTTAATTCCATAACACACATAATATTGTATGAATGTCAATAGACAACGGACGTGAATGTAGTTTTCTCTGATTTACACTACAATAAAACAGGCTATTTGCGACGGCTTCTGACGGGCCGTCGGCGGCCGTCGGAAGCCGTCGGAAATTATCATGATAAACTGCCAGCCGCAATCTTTCTTCCACATTTCATTCTTCCTCTTTTTTCTTACAGCATACGGGTTTTAAACCCTATCACCCCCAAATCCGATTTTTTTACCTTCAAACACCATTTTCTTCGAGGAGGAACCTCCCCAGCTTCAATTCAGACGTTTAGAGCAAGTAATTTGAGGTACAATCTCTTTTTTCCCATAAAAATCAAGTTTTTGCCTAAATCTTTTTTTTCTTAAATTGGAAATTTAGGGTTATCTATTGATTCCAATAGCGTTCTAATGGAAAAGTATATTTGCATTCCCTTTTGTTTACATCGAACCCAAAAAGTATGAGATAACTAGCTCTAAGAAAATTCTTTTCTGTTCGAAAGGGGCTAATTACTGACATAGATCCTATTGGAAATTCTCCCGTTATAATCGAAAATGTATTAGATATGCTTTTTTTAGTATCATTAGCTTTTTTGATATTTCATTAACATTAACTTTGTTTCCACATTAAGCTTCTCTTCAAATGATAGCGCCCACATGGTTGAATGTTTCATTGGCAATAAAGAAAGATCCCGAAGCCGATAAGGCGTTTGATTGGGTACTTGAAATGTAAGTTTTATACTTGATCAGTACATGTTGTCAAATGTCAATGTGTTATGGCCCAAGATATTACCCATAACACATACCTTAGTCCGTTCGAATTGGATATGTTCAACATTGAACAAAATGTACATTTTATAGCATTACAAAACATTGTTATACAATTTACATATTTTGTTATTTTCTACGTTTCTTATGTCAATACACATGATCTTTTTGCTCTATATCTTGATTAATACACATGATCTTTTTGCATTTAACTATTTTGTATGTTCAACATATATTGATATGTAGGTATGCCTATGCTATCTCATTTGCACTACATGGTGTGGGCAACATATTACGGAAAGATTTTATGATTCAGGTATGGCATCAAATCATTTCTAAGCATATATCACTATTATATTTTAACTAGTAATTTAATTATTATTTTTCCCTATTTTTAATTGTAGCCTCCATGGGACTTGGAAATTGGTAACAGTTACATTATTCACTGCACCTATGACTGTGACTATGATATGAGTGTAAGACATTCCCTTCAACAATAGTCACTGAAATAAACTAAATCTAATTTAGCAAAATTGTGATAGTACTTCGAACAATATGCAGGGTAAGTTGACTTACGGTAAAATTGGAGAATGGAGGTTTGATAAATGATCGCATACTAATAAATCGGTTACACGAAATCTTCTTTTGCCACCGCCTGAAGTCCCCGAGAGTGTGGTATGAATTCGATTTTTTTGCTACTGATAATTATTTTTTACTGATGTTAGCTTACACAGTTATCGTGCTAATTTTGTAATTCCCCCAATAGCTTATATAGTGTACTTTGTCTTAACTTGAAGGATAATTTGTTCTATATAATAAGCTAGCTTGCATTCGTAAGCAACATACGGTAATTTTATGTCTGTTCTTCAGCTTTTTCCTTATCCTATTGAATATTTTGATATTGCTAACATATATTAAAAGGTTTAATTATTATTTTTGTTGAGTTTTGATGGACTCGTCCTTGATGTTCTAGTGGTATGAACTTCTAGACAATCATCTTACACTTTTTTTTACTATTGTTAGCGAGTGGTTATTTCTTCCAAGGAGTTACCGTAGAATGATCTATTATCATTGTATTAGGTCATTTTCAAAAGTATAAAATATAGTTGGAAGGCTCAATAGCAGCTGAATTACCAAAACAAAATTATGCTGGTTTTCCGACGGCTTCCGACGGCTGCGTCGACAGCCATCGGAAAAACGAACGACATGTTGCGTCGATAACTGTCGCAAAATCTGTTTTTCGACGCCTTGGTTATTTCCGACGGCTTCCGACGGCCGCCGACAGTTTTCAGCCGTCGGAAATAGCCTGTTTTCTTGTAGTGTTAACTAAAGACGTCGTTAATTGCTTATTATTTCTTGAATTGACGATTCATTTTTAAGTTTACCATAACATTGTACTTGATTTTACATAACATCATTTGTAATGCCATGTCTATCACAGTAAAATTTTGATCGCCACTTGAAATGATATCAACAGTGTCAATTGTGTTTAGGAGAAGAAAAAAGCCTTCAGCTTCTAAACGCATCGAGAAATATAAATAGACGATATAATTTATTACATAATACGACCCTTCGTATTATAAGTACTGTTTCTGTCTATGTATAATTTATTACATGCACGATGGCTATGTCATGTAGTTTCTATATACGTTCAGTGGTTGTTTGTGGATTTAAAATTCAGATGTCCTTTCCTTGCTTAGTGTACAGTCTGCTCCATGGTCAGATCAATATCCATTGATTATTTTTTGCTCAAGATTTTGATAAGTGATGGATCAACTTTGAATGCTAATATGTTCATATTTCTAGTGCACTTATATGCAGTGATCTGTTTTCTTATGGAACTGAGACAATAATACAATAATGGATAAAATATACCTATAAATGATATGTTTTCTTATGCTCTGTTTTCTTATGCTCCAACTTAACTTCCCCTTCACTTAGTAAATAATGGAATTAGTAAAGTAATAAACAATAGGGATACATACTTAAGTTGTACTCAGATCATTTGTTTGCAGTTCTGTTTTTTATTTAAGATTTCACTATAAGGTTATGAAGTGCTTTAAATCGATCCGAATAAGGACTAATCACCCTATTCTTGACGACGAACACTTGGTTAGAGTTCTTGGTAAAACACTAAATATTTTCCATAACACATTTTACTTTTAATCTCCATGTGTGCAAGCATAAGATAGATAAAGCCTTGTTCACAGACTAACATTTTAATATTGATAAGCCAATGTAATACCATTCTACGTACAATGTAATACTGGTTTTACATACTGGTATCACATATAGAATGGTATTACATGTAGTATTATCAGTATTTCTTAGCTGGCCTTAATGGCATTACATATATGATATGAATTACATAGTTACTCAATGCTTGCTTTCAGTTTTGAAGTGAAATTTGTAGTAGCAGCGAACTAGCCCCCTTTTTTAAGATGAAATTCAGCTTTGAAATTAGTTTTGAAATCTATTAGAAGCACACAGTTAGCAAAGTCAGTTTGAAAACAGTTGGTAAAATCTATTATGAGATACACATATAGTAAATAACAAAATCAGTTTTGAAATCTTTAGCAATAAACACTAAAGTGATTTTCAGTTAGCCTAAGGGTTAAGTTGAAAATATAAAACTACTATACATATATTGTTATGGTCTACAAATTACACAAGTTCTATTTTTCTTCTAATCTTCTTCTACAGAGAAACACAGATATAAGTTTGTGGTTATATGGAAAACCAGACCCATATTTTATTTCAGTCAAACTCTTTTTCTTGGTCACTTCATGTGATAGGACATAGTTTCGTTAATTTATGTAATTTTTCATAATTTATTTTCATTTAAATCAAAATGGACTAACTACTTAGATCAACGATTATAGCTAGAAAAAGCCCATACAATGCATCTTACATTTGATATTAATTTAGCTCCTTCTTTATATAAAAAATAGAAGTACTGCATTTGGTTTGCATACGTTTTAACTTATGAGATCAATAACTCCTGTGTATGGCGATCTTTGGAGGGATCTGCAGAATGTATTTGTGATGGACTTAAGCCACAACATAAGGTACCGACATTCATAAATTCCTCAATTATATACAAGTAATCAAGTCAAAGCTTAAAATATGGAACAAATATAGAATAAAGACCAACCAGTGCAACAACTTGAAGATGAATACAGTAAAGCCTTTTATCAATTGGGTGAAAATCCCGAGGCCATGGATCAGTATATCAAGCTTCTGTAGGTGCACGTTCAACTCAAGAGAAATATTAAAAATCAACATGAGTTTAATTAAAAAAACAAAGTAAGGTTTCATGGCTGCAAAGTAGGGACATAAGTTTAAAAGAGGTTATTTTTTTTTTATTATCAATGACTCCGAAAGTCCAGGCTCCTGATGGCTTTACTTCCAAAATTTTCAAGTCCATAAGGATGATTTTCATTGGAAACTATATGCTGTAGTTACAACAGTATTCCAGATTACAAAGCTCGCTCTTAGCATGAAACATAATTTTGTAGCAATGATTCAAAAAAGATAAGCCACAATCAATTGTTGATTATCACCCTATTTCATGTGCAATGTGTCATACAAGATAGTTTGTAAAATTATTTACGCCAGAATTAAGTATTTTCTATATTTTCTTATTATAGAAAATCAGTCCACTTTTGTGTAGAGCTATTGGTGAAAATATATTACTTTCTCATAAATTGGTGTGTAATTTTGATAAAAACAGGAGAAGGTAAGGTGCGTATTTTAATTGATATATAGAAGGCTTATTATATGTTAAATAGGGAGTTGGTGTGTTACATGTGCTAATGTTTATATTTAAAAAATGGCTTTTGGAAGACTAAAGAGGATGAGGAAAAGAATATGAACATGAAGAAAAAATAATTTGGAATTGATTTTGGCTTTTACTTAGAATGGAGGGAAACATGCACTTAGATTTATCAAAATGATAAGGAATGATCTATACATATATATTTAAAAAAAAACAAATTTAATCTCATGATTTGAAGTAGCTAAATGAATCATCTACCTCTCTTATAACAGTATAAACCCTGTGTCCACTAACTTCATTGTCCACTTCCTTATTTTATAAGACGCTGTCAAAAGCAGGACACCAGTTTGTATACTGCGGACTACTTATGAAACTAAAAATGATTTATTTATTTCAGTCTGTTTCCAAATAAAAGGACAATAATGGAATACTAAAATACACATAATGGCTGTCAGACTGTCTGTTATAAGTCCATTTATAGATTGTAAAAGGGAACTATAAATTAAAACATCGAAAGAGAGGTCACGGTGCCCTGTCTCAAAAGCAAGATAGGTAGAGATGTTTGTGTTAGAAGTACTGGCATGGAGATCTGGATATAACGACTTAAGTGTAACACCCTCCAACCGAGGCCAGACCAGAAATTAGTTCTTTTGTCATTACCCACCATTATAGAAGTGATGATGCAGGTTGCGATGATATTTTTCCAAAACTTTGGCGCATGTAAAGTGATGTGGGTACCATAGTCTTCAAGGTTGAAGTTGCTATCATAGCTGCATGCCTTGATCCAAACGACCCAAGGTTTCAAACTTCCTGCTAATACAGACCAATTCTATTTCCCCAATAGTGGCCTGTTGAAATGTGTGAGGTTGGTGATCCCTAAGCCTCCTAGCTTTTGTTGTCCAGTGATTTTTTTTTATTTTTTTGACATCAAGACTGTTGTTTTTGTCTACTAGAATCTTTACATAGTATATGAGTATGGCTAATTGGCTACACAATAGATAAAAAGATAAAAAAGAGGGACACAACTTGGAGCATCAAACTTCAAATGAAGCTGGATTAATCTATTATTTTCATAACGTATTAATTAGCCTATTAGCACTTCATATTAATTTTGTGTTAGTATTCAGTGAATTAATACAAACCAAGTCTTTTTTCTCTTTGAGTTATTAGCTGAAATGTTAAATGGATCCTAATGGTTGATCACATAAATTTTAATCCTTTGAATCTTTTACGGATTCAGTTTTGTGTTTATTTTGGATCATAGGTACATATATTTTTGGAGTAAAGGATTTGATTATGTACTTTAAATTATCGAATATGGTTAATGACAAGCTGTGCTTTTAAGTTTAGTAAAATTTTCTTTGGGAGGGATCTTTTTTTAAGTGCTTTTGCTTTTATTTGTTATCTTCAAGTTAGCTTGTTAGATGTATCATGCTGCCTTCTCCAAAATCCAAACATGCATTTTAAGCTGTATGGTAATAATGATACCAATTATGTTAAATAACATATATTGACAAAACTTATTTCAGTTTCTTTACAGAAACTCTTTCAATTTCCATATGCATATATACTTATATAACAGTGTCCTACAGTTTTTTGACATATCATATCATCAATACATCGTATGGGTGCATTAATACCTGCCATATATTTTTCAGGACTATCAGTGGTGATAGAACTGTAAAGAGGCTGCTTTGTCTAAAGCTCTTACAATACCCGAAAATACAACCATCCAAGAGGCTTGTAGAAGAATGGCTGAGCAGCAAAGTTGATATTGTGCTCTCGACTGATTCCAACTGTCTTATATGCATTATATTAACTAATAAGGTGTTATTTTCATTTTATTTAATGAATTTTAACTAATTTAGTTTACTGCAATTTGGACTCAAAAAATGGTTTTTCTTCTTTTGAATATTAGGATATATCAAGAAGGGTATTGCTTGTGAAGTTAAAATTGAAGAAACTCGTGATTCCAAAGTCATGACCAGGATTCCCGTTTTTATTCTGTCAAAATCTCTAACTATTGAAGCATTGCAAAAAATGGTGAAAGGTTTGTAAATACTATATTTTGTCATTAGCAGGGACAAACTTTTTAGAAAAATGGAATCTTACGGGAAATAACTATCTTTATTGACTCTATTTGCAAGATGCTAATCTTTGTTGTTGCACTTTATCATCACCAAATTGTCGTGCAAAACTTGGATACAGTATATTGTTCGCTTCTTCATTGTGAATTGAGATGGATTTAATTTTCTATCCCTTTTTCTGTATGTAACATCTATTACCATATTTTAGAATCTTCATATTCTCCTTGGCCACAGGAAAACAGACAAAATTAGCGTGAAATTTGATAAAACAAACGGTTTCTTTGCCTGTAATAACCCGGAAATGCGAGCCGATTTAAAAATTTTATTTCGGCAATTTTAGTGAAGTTTGAATATTTAAAATGAATTATTTTAAATAATATCGACGAGAAATCTATTTTGAATAGAAATAGAAGTAAATATTTATTCGAATCGTCATTAGAATATAAATATTTATTTTAAATTATAAAAGGAATTAGAAATGGCGCGGTAGTTCGATAATTCGATTTCAAATTTCAAATTTCAAATTTCAAATGAATGTACAAGATTCAAAATAAAACGGATTTTAGAGAAACTGAAAATATTTGAATCTAATTGAGGATATCTTTCCAACTAATCCGAAAAATCGAAATTTCATAGCGGGGATAAAAAGTTATGTCCAGTTGAAAATTCAGAATAGTCGCTATGGAATTCTAGCCCTTAAAAATGGAAATTTTGCAAACGACCCCGGTTTTCGACGAAACCACTTTTGTTGGATCCGTGATGTCTAGTTATCGCTAGGTTTCAAAATTCGTAATTTTTCGAATCCATATGTGAGCGTGGCAAAGGAAAACATGTTTGGCCAGTTTCAGTTGATTTTAATCGACTGGAAAATGGCCATTTTTCCAATGATCTCAGAATTCGACGAAATTAGTTTTTTAGGACCGTATCGTCGATATGAAGCTAGAAAATAATTTTCAGGAATTTTTAGAGTCCGTATGTGGCCCCGGTAAATTGAAATGCGCGTTCAAATTCAATATATAGAGTTGTATGTTGATTTTGATGGAAACTGATTGAAACGATCGAATTAGCTTACGATACATATCCCATTGTGTTCGGAATGTGGCTAATTAGCTATGGACGACAGGCAGTGGGTCCCGTTTCGAGTTCGAAAATAAAAGTACCTTTTTGAAATTAAATTAATTAAAAATAAAATATCTCCCTCTCTCTCCTTAACCATTCAGCCCCCCCCCCTCCCCGGGTTCAATTCAACATATTTTGAAATTAAAAAAAAAGGAGGAAGGGGGAGGAGTCGCCGTCGCTCCTCCCACCATCGTGCCACCCCCAAGGCGGCGCCGACCACCGCAAAGCCCCTCCCCCTCTCCTCTACCCTCCGCAACCACTTTCTTCCCTCTGCAAAAAAAAACCCCGACCCCCATGGAAACACCTCCAGCCTGCTGCTCCGATGATCCCCCCCCCTTCCGTTCATCACAACTCCTTCCCCCTCTTCCCAATTGACGCAACTCCCTCCAACGCCCCAAGCCACCACTCCACCGAACACCGGCGAAGCACAGCGACATCCCCTCCCCCCGCGCAAGTCTCCATCCCTCTAACGATGAACAACAGCCCCGCTTCTGCTTTAAACTGTAAGCATTTCTTCCTTTTTGTTAATCTTCATTTGTTTGAAGTTTTAGATGGAAAAACACTCGATTTTTAATATAGAAAACATGTGATTTTAATTGTAAAGAGTTTTGGATTTTTAAAATATGAAAGGTCGGATTTTTAATAGATAAACGGGCGAATTTTGAGGTAGAAAGATTCAATTTTTATTTGAAGAAAGATCAAATTTTTATAATGTTAAAGGCGGAATCTTTATAATGTTAAAGACGAGATTTTTAGTTAATAGAAAGAGTAAAAATATGATTTTTATCATATGTGAAATATAAAAATATAATTTTTATAAAGTAGAAATATTAAAGATGTGATTTTTATGTAGTAGAAATATATTTTTATGAGATAGAGAGTATAAAAATACGATTTTTATATTATATAGATAGTAAAAATTTGATCTTTAGATAAGTAGAAAAATAAAAATATGATTTTTATTTATTGAAATGAAGTGATAAAAATATAATTTTTATTATAAACAGCGGGACAAGAACTGCATTGGAATTTCAAACAGATCCAGACGGTTCAGCAGTTCAACAGTAAAGCACAGCGGAGTGGAACCCTCTGTGAGAACTCCTCACTTTGAAATTTCCTTTTCTAGTTATAAAAATATATACTAGGATGCAGACGGTGCTTAGCAGCACCCAACACCCGTCGTCCACAGACCATGGATGGCTTGTATGCTTGTTTGATGTGTTGTGAAGTTTGTTTGTGATGTTGAAGTGAAATAGATAATAAAATATTCATGTATTGAAATAAATTAATTATCGTTAAAAATATAATTTTTAACGTGAATGTGAATAAATAAATATTCATTTACAAACTGGACGGTTTGTTTATGTACACCTATTTGAAGGACATTGATTCGGACGATAAATTTTACACGTCGCTCAACTGCACAAATAATATTCAGTGTTTGTGGATTGAAACCCCACACGGGTGTTGGGATGATATTTGGCGTACACTAATCCCAATTAATTAATTATATGTCGATCGATTGGTCGACAGACTGTGTAAGCGTTAATTATTTATATTTGATGCTTATGCAGTTGTGTGGTGCACTTTGGATGATGTTTGATTATTTATCGTTGCTATTATATACATGTGTTGTATGGAATCCATATAATTAACATTATATGGTAATTGATTGGGCCTCATTCCAATTGGGAAAAAAATATTATAAAAGGAAATTCATGTGTTGAATGGAATAAATATTCATGTGTTGAAAATATTCGTGTGTTGAAAGTATTCATGTGTTGAGTAAAATATTTTAAACAATAAAATTTACATCTTTATCATATTTAAGATTAGAAACTACTTTACGGTTGGAGTCTGATTAAAAATCAAACGATAGATACCATAATTTTATAAAATATATTACATAAAAATAGTCATGTGTTGACAGTACCCATGTGTTGAGATTAGTCATGTGTTGAAAGAAATATAGATTCATGTGTTGAATAGAATAACGAATTTATTGAAATATATAAAGTCGTGTTGATTAGGGTTGCGCTATTTTGACGTGAATGATATTTATATCGATTATATTCGTTTTTATAGTGAATATAGAAAAGGTAGTGATTTCAAAATATAACGTTTTGAAAATCTTATCATTTATATGGTAATGATATGAAATATTCAATTTTGATTGAAATTGAATATAGAGTTGAAATGGTTTTTAAAACGAATTTAAAACGATTTATAAAATACGTTTTAAAAGGAAATCGATGAAATATAATATATATATATATATATATATATTATGTAATGGCCTGAATAGAATGCGCCGCGCCGCGGCAGTTCGTAAATTTTGACCATTGACTTCGAATTGACGTTGCGGGAGATCCGACCGTCGGATTCTCCTATAACCGGAAGCGTTGGGTTCGTATCGAGAAGAGCTTTCTAATGAATATTAGAAATTTGAAATCTAACAGTTGGATTTGGAATTATGTCCAAATCAAATTTGGAAAAGGTCGCTGTAAGTGCAGTTCGATGGCCGTTGATGGAAATCGACTGTACGGGCCATGATAAAATCATTAAAAATATCAATAATTAGTGTAGAATCATAAGAAATGATTTGAAAAGAACTGGGATGAAAAACTCCATATTTGAAACGATAAAAATAGATTTTTATCGAAATGAACTAGTTTTGAACTAGAATTAAAATCGATTTACTTTTGAAATAAATAAATTGAATTTTAATTGGTTTTGAAAATAACCAGAATTTCCAATATATATAAAGTGGAAGTGGATTTGAATCGAAATTGTCTTTGGAATATTTCGATGTTGGATTCCGTGATTATACAGATATTCTTATGGGAATTTGAAAGATATATTTATATCGTTATTTCCAATACGATATTTGTTGGTTCCAAAATTTGATATTGAATATAAGCCGGTATATTTTCTATTCAGAGCCTTGTATTTAATATCAAATATGATTTGGGTTTATCGTGAGTCGTGTTTTATGTGACATTGGTTCTTTAACCCAGTTAAAGACAGGATATTGATTTGGGGGGGAAAGATTAAAACGAAGTGGAATTTTAATGTATATGTAGTTAAATTGAAATGTGAATTGATAATTTAAATTATCAAATTTGGAAAGTGATTGAGGATGGAGTATCACCGGTTTTGCTCCAAAGCGATAGTTAAATCTTTAATTAGATTTGAACGTGAAATGGTAATTAATATTTACCGATAACACCGTGGTGTTAGTTATGGGATAATAACATTTTTGCTCCATGGGATGAATAGGTTGGGATTGCGAAATAAAATAAATAATTACTTCGGTGTGGTTCACTAATCCCGACTAGTTTGGAAAACCATAATATGGTTTGAAATGATATCCAAAGGAAGATTAAAGAATAAATTTAGAAGAATTTATCTTTGATAAAATTAATGGGAACCTTTCCCTAAGGCTGTGAAAATTTGAATAAAAGAATATTCTGAATTGGAATGAGGCATATGTTGTGTTTGTGTAACACGTGTTTATTATATACGTATGTTATTCGGGAAGGCCGGGTTTATACCCATTCTGAATAACCGATTCGACAATATGTCGAAGATGAAGACGGTGGTTGAAGACCGGAAGTCTTTACATCGTTTGGGTGATTACTGATGATCTTGATTGGGCTGTACACCTAAGATGAGGGATTCAGTTGGTGATCGTCCAGACGTACTTGGAGATCGATGGATATGCGAGGAAAGTGCCTCCGGTTTCGTTCAGACCCAGAACGAACTTGTAAATGGACTGTGTGTATGACATTGGATTTTATTCTATGTTGATTGATCTCTATTAAATATACATCTGTTTAGCGGCGGAGAATTTATTCTCTTGCTTAACACCCTTCTCTGGGACGTACGAGCTCAGAGGTTGTATATCAATGGACATCAGTCACATGGAGTGAGTTGCCTGTGTGGCACGCCTAAGTGGCAGATGATCAAGGCTTCTGTTGAAAAGCAAAGTCTTGTGGTTGATGATCAAAGCACGGCCTGTGTGGCACAGCTTTGTGTATAGCGTGAATTCGCGAGCCTCACACCTCTGTATGAGTCAAAAATGGGATAGTGACTGCAGGGAGAGCACGACGTTTCTTTCTAGCTAGTGGTGGTGTCAGTGCTTAGACCGGCTGACATTTATATACTTTTCACCTGTGTGGTTGTTGGAATGCGAGATGCCTCGGATATAGGTCTGTTAGGACCGAGAAACGTGTGTTCAGGAATAACTAATCCTCAAAAGTAAGAGAGGACCGGCCTTGAAGATCCAAGGATTGCTGTGTGCGGTCCTGAGACATTTGCTAGAGTGTCTCGAATCGGAGAGGAGCTTGCCCCTTGCCTCGACTCATAATGGAATCCAATTTCCAATACGTGACATTGCGGTTTATTTGTAGAGCCTAGTATGGCGACATAGTGGTATGAGTCATTAATGTCGTCTATGATTGATATTTATGATTGAAATTGTTTTGACACTATACACTTATAATAGTATCAAATGATTTTTTTTTAACGTACCAAGCATGTTTGGCTATTATAAGGGAAAACCCTATCCTCCGGCTTGCGTTGCATTATGTGATGGGATCTGGGTCTTATAATAGCTTCATTTTTCCAAAGAGCATTGCGCTGTTTTGTTACATGCACTAGTATTCTTGGGAGGAAACCCGTTCCGTGTTATACGGCGTGGTCCCTTGAATTACTCTCTTTTAAAGTAAGATTTTAAATAACTGTTTTAGTTCTCAACATGACTGACCTGGGGTTTATTGTTTTAACCTAAACCCTGGGTGCCCCTATTTTCCACACGAGCAGCTAGTAGTTTTGGTTTTGCAGATTTATATTCCCAGGATCCTGATTTACAGCTGGAACGATGCTCGGAAAGCTCTGTATCCGTGTATTACTTCTAGTTGTGTTTTGTATTATCTTTCGCTGCGATGTATTTAAATGTAATTTAAATGTCTGATATTTGTCAAATGTGTAATACTTATTAATACTCTGTAACATTCTTGTAATCTGATGGAATTGTTGTAATAACAATGAAATGTTCTTCTGTTTGTGTTCTGATTCGTCTTGTCCTCAACGCAATCCGTGCTTTCCTTAACGGGGAATTTCAGTTTGTGTCAAAGTGGTATCAGAGCTTTGGTTTACAGAGCTCGAGAAAAAGACACATTAGAACCGAACGAAAGAATTCATCAGAGATTGGATTAGTAATATCCAATTAGAATAACTCGTTAGAGATGGGATCAGTAGTATCCTAGAACGAGTGCGAAGAGTATATTTTTAAAATAAAACCAAATTGTTTTGAAGATTTAAACCTTGTTCAACGTATTTGAATATTTTATTTGTATTGAATTTGGACAATCCAATATATAAAGATTTTGCATATACGCGTCATGAACGTATATTCAAAGTTTTAATATATTGGATAGATATAGAATCACATTCTAGACACCTGGGGATAATTCTGATGATGTGGCCACATCATTAGTATTTATGTTCGTGTTTCGAAGGTGTGATATCTATATATTTCCATTAGACTGGTGTGAGAACCAAAATATAGCTAGAATACATTGTTGTGAATTGGCATCAAAAACATGATTTTCTGTATATATATCAAAATTATGAATTTGATACGATAATTCACTAATTGATTGATGGTTGTGTTGTTTTTTTATTTGTTTGATAATTTTGAACCGTTATGCCAAATTGAACTGTATTGAAAAACGATTACAAATGCATGCATATATATATATATGTACTTACATTGAACAGGTCATAGCAAGGAGGCTAGAGCAGAGAAATAAAATTGTTTGCCCGACAAATAGGTACATGTTTACCATAATTTACTGTTTTGTTTGGGTTTTATGAGCCGATTGGCTAGCCGCTTGACTTTTTCTTTTTCTTTTTGATTGAAGAAGGCCATGGGAGGCTATATGAAATATCCCGAAGTCCCCGGTGCAGGGGAGGTTATGGCAAAAAATTTCGAAAATTTAGGGTGTCAGCCAAATTTTTGAAAAATTTGAAAAGTTATTAGAAACTGAAAAGTTGAAGAACTTAAGTTGTAATGAAAATATTGGAAGTTGAGTTGATTTGTAAAACAACTTTCGGCTTCGTTCCTTTTCGGGGACGAAAAGTTTTAAGTGGGGGAGATTGTAATAACCCGGAAATGCGAGCCAATTTAAAATTTTTATTTTGGCAATTTTAGTGAAGTTTGAATATTTAAAATGAATTATTTTAAATAATATCGACGAGAAATCTATTTTGAATAGAAGTAGAAGTATATATTTATTCGAATCGTCGTTAGAATATAGATATTTATTTTAAATTATAAAAGGAATTAGAAATGACGCGGTAGTTCGATAATTCGATTTCAAATTTCAAATGAATGTACAGGATTCAAAATAAACCGGATTTTAGCGAAACTGAAAATATTTGAATCTAACTGAGGATATCTTTCCAACGAATCCGAAAAATCGAAATTTCATAGCGGGGATAAAAAGTTATGTCCAGTTGAAAATTCAGAATAGTCGCTATGGAATTCTGGCTCTTAAAAATGGAAATTCTGCAAACGACCTCAGTTTTCGACGAAACCACTTTTGCTGGATCCGTGATGTCAAGTTATCGCTAGATTTCAAAATTCGTAATTCTTCGAATCCATATGTGAGCGTGGCAAAGGAAAACGCGTTTGGCCAGTTTCAGTTGATTTTAATCGACTGGAAAATGGCCATTTTTCCAATGGTCTCAGAATTCGACGAAATTAGTTTTGTTAGGACCGTATCATCGATACGAAGCTAGAAAATAATTTTCGGGAATTTTTAGAGTCTGTATGTGGCCCCGGTAAATTGAAATGCATGTTCAAATTCAATATATAGAGTTGTATGTTGATTTTGACGGAAACTGATTGAAACGATCGAATCAGCTTACGATACATATCCCATTGTGTTCAGAATGGGGGTAATTAGCTATGGAAGACAGGCGGTGGGTCCCGTTTCGAGTTCGAAAATAAAAGTACCTTTTTGAAATTAAATAAATAAATTAAAAATAAAATATCTCCCTCTCTCTCCTTAACCATTCAGCCCCCCCCCCCCAGGTTTCAATTCAACATATTTCAAAATAAAAAAAAAAGGAGGAAGGGGGAGGAGCCGCCGTCGCTCCTCCCACCATCGCGCCACCCCCAAGGCGGCGCCGACCACCGTAGAGCCCCCCCTTTCCTCTACCCTCCGCGACCTCTTTCTTCCCTCCTCCTCTGCAAAAAAAAAACCCGACCCCCACGGAAACACCTCCAGCCCGCCGCTCCGATGATCCCCCCCCCTCCGTTCATCGCAACTCCTCCCCCCTCTTCCCAATCGACGCAGCTCCCTCCAACACCCCAAGCCACCACTCCACCGAACGCCGGCGAAGCACAGCGACATCCCCTCCCCTTGCGCAAGCCTCCGTCCCTCCGACGATGAACAACAGCCCCGCTTCCGCTTTAAACTGTAAGCATTTCTTCCTTTTTGTTAATCTTCATTTGTTTGAAGTTTTAGATGGAAAAACACTCGATTTTTAATATAGAAAACATGTGATTTTAATTGTAAAGAGTTTTGGATTTTTAAAATATGAAAGGTCGGATTTTTAATAGATAAAAGGGCGAATTTTGAGGTAGAAAGATTCGATTTTTATTTGAAGAAAGATCAAATTTTTATAATGTTAAAGGCGGAATCTTTATAATGTTAAAGACGAGATTTTTAGTTAATAGAAAAAGTAAAAATATGATTTTTATCATATGTGAAATATAAAAATATAATTTTTATAAAGTAGAAATATTATAGATGTGATTTTTATGTAGTAGAAATATATTTTTATGAGATAGAGAGTATAAAAATACGATTTTTATATTATATAGATAGTAAAAATTTGATCTTTAGATAAGTAGAAAAATAAAAATATGATTTTTATTTATTGAAATGAAGTGATAAAAATATAATTTTTATTATAAACAACAGGACAAGAACTGCATTGGAATTTCAAACTGATCCAGACGGTTCAACAGTTCAACAGTAAAGCACGGCGGAGTGGAACCCTCCGTGAGAACTCCTCACTTTGAAATTTCCTTTTCTAGTTATAAAAATATATACTAGGATGCAGACAGTGCTTAGCAGCACCCGACACCCATCGTCCACAGACCATGGACGGCTTGTATGCTTGTTTGATGTGTTGTAAATTTGTTTGTGATGTTGATGTGAAATAGATAATAAAATAATCATGTATTGAAATAAATTAATTATCGTTAAAAATATAATTTTTAACATGAATGTGAATAAATAAATATTCATTTACAAACCGGACGGTTTGTTTATGTACACCTATTTGAAGGACATTGATTGGGACGATAAATTTTACACATCGCCCAACTGCACAAATAATATTCAGTGTTTGTGGATTGAAATCCCACACGGGTGTTGGGATGATATTTGGCGTACATTAATCCCAATTAATTAATTATATGTCGATCGATTGGTCGACAGACTATGTAAGCTTTAATTATTTATATTTGATGTTTATGCAGTTGTGTGGTGCACTTTGGATGATGGTTGATTATTTATCGTTGCTATTATATACATGTGTTATATGGAATCCATATAATTAACATTATATGGTAACTGATTGGGTCTAATTCCAATTGGGAAAAAAATATTATAAAAGAAAATTCATGTGTTGAATGGAATAAATATTCATGTGTTGAAAATATTCGTGTGTTGAAAGTATTCATGTGTTGAGTAAAATATTTTAAACAATAAAATTTACATCTTTATCATATTTAAGATTAGAAACTACTTTACAGTTGGATTCTGATTAAAAATCAAACGATAGATACCATAATTTTATAAAATATATTACATAAAAATAGTCATGTGTTGATAGTAATCATGTCTTGAGATTAGTCATGTGTTGATAGTACTCATGTGTAGAGATTAGTCATGTGTTGAAAGAAATATAGATTCATGTGTTGAATAGAATAAATATTCATTTGTCGAATTGAATAACGAATTTATCGAAATATATAAAGCCGTATTGATTGGAGTTGCGCTATTTTGACGTGAACGATATCTATATCGATTATATTCGTTTTTATAATGAATATAGAAAAGGTAGTGATTTCAAAATATAAAGTTTTGAAAATATTATCATTTATATGGTAATGATATGAAATATTCAACTTTGATTTGAAATTGAATATAGAGTTGAAATGGTTTTGAAAACGAATTTAAAACGATTTATAAAATACGTTTTAAAAGGAAATCGACGAAATATATAATATATATATATATATATATTATATATAATGGCCTGAATAGAATGCGTCGCGCTGCGGTAGTTCGTGAATTTCGACCATTGACTTCGAATTGATGTTGCGGGAGATCCGACCGTCGGATTCTCCTAAAACCGGAACCGTTGGGTTCGTATCGAGAAGTGCTTTCCAATGAATATTAGAAATTTGAAATCTAACGGTTGGATTTGGAATTATGTCCAAATCAAATTTGGAAAAGGTCGCTGTAAGTGCAGTTCGATGGCCGTTGATGGAAATCGACTGTACGAGCCTTGATAAAATCATTAAAAAAATCAATAATTAGTGTAAAATCATAAGAAATGATTTGAAAAGAACTGGGATGAAAAACTCCATATTTGAAACGATAAAAATAGATTTTTATCGAAATGAACTAGTTTTGAACTAGAATTAAAATCGATTTACTTTTGAAATAAATAAATTGAATTTTAATTGGTTTTGAAAATAACCAGAATTTCCAATATATATAAAGTGGAAGTGGATTTGAATCGAAATTGTCTTTGGAATATTTCGATGTTGGATTCCATGATTATACAGATATTCTTATGGGAATTTGAAAGATATATTTATATCGTTATTTCCAATACGATATTTGTTGGTTTCAGAATTTGATATTGAATATAAGCCGGTATATTTTCTATTCAGAGCCTTGTATTTAATATTAAATGTGATTTGGGTTTGTCGTGAGTCGTGTTTTATGTGACATTGGTTCTTTAACCCAGTTAAAGACCGGATATTGATTTGGGGGAGAAAGATTAAAACGAAGTGGAGTTTTAACGAATTTGTAGTTAAATTGAAATGTGAATTGATAATTTAAATTATCAAATTTGGAAAGTGATCGAGGATGGAGTATCACCAGTTTTGCTCCAAAGCGATAGTTAAATCTTTAATTAGATTTGAACGTGAAATGGTAATTAATATTTACCGATAACACCATGGTGTTAGTTATGGGGTAATAACATTTTTGCTCCATGGGATGAATAGGTTTGGATTGGGAAATAAAATAAATAATTACTTCGGTGTGGTTCGCTAATCCCGACTAGTTTGGAAAACCATAATATGGTTTGAAATGATATCCAAAGGAAGATTAAAGAATAAATTTAGAAGAATTTATCTTTGATAAAATTAATGGGAACCTTTCTCTAAGGCTGTGAAAATTTGAATAAAAGAATATTCTGAATTGGAATGAGGCATATGTTGTGTTTGTGTAACACGTGTTTATTATATACGTGGGTTATTCGGAAAGGCCGGATTTATACCCATTCTGAATAACCGATTCGACGATATGTCGAAGATGAAGACGGTGGTTGAAGACTGGAAGTCTTCACATCATTTGGGTGATTACTGATGATCTTGATTGGGCTGTACACCCAAGAGGAGAGAATCAGTTGGTTATCATCCAGACGTACTTGGAGATCGATGGATAGGCGAGGAAAGTGACTCTGGTTTCGTTCAGACCCAGAACAAACTTGTAAATGGACTATGTGTCTGACATTGGATTTTATTCTGTGTTGATTGATCTCTATTAAATATACATCTGTTTGGCGGCGGAGAATTTATTCTCTTGCTTAGTGCCCTTATCTAAAACGTACGAGCTCAGAGGTTGTATATCGATGGACATCAGTCGCATGGAGTGAATTGCCTGTGTGGCACGCCTAAGTGGCAGATGATCAAGGCTTCTGTTGAAAAGCAAAGTCTTGTGGTTGATGATCAAAGCACGACCTGTGTGGCATAGCTTTGTGTATAGCGTGAATTCGCGAGCCGCACACCTCGGTATGAGTCAAAAACGGGTTAGTGACTGCAAGGAGAGCACGACGTTTCTTTCTAGCTAGTGGTGGTGTCAGTGCTTAAACCGGCTGACATTTATATACTTTTCACCTGTGTGGTTGTTGGAATGCGAGGCGCCTCGGATATAGGTCTGTTAGGACCGGGAAACGTGTGTTCAGAAATAACTAATCCTCAAAAGTAAGAGAGGACCGGCCCTGAAGATCCAAGGATTGTTGTGTGCGGTCCTGAGACATTTGCTAGAGTGTCTCGAATCGGAGAGGAGCTTGCCCTTTGCCTCGACTCATGATGGAATCCAATTTCCAATACGTGACATTGCGGTTTTATTTGTAGAGCCTAGTATGGCGACATAGTGGTATGGGTCATTAATGCCGTCTATGATTGATATTTATGATTGAAATTGTTTTGACACTATACACTTATAATAGTATCAAATGATTTGTTTTTAACGTACCAAGCATGTTTGGCTATTATAAGGGGAAACCCTATCCTCCGGCTTGCGTTGGATTGTGTGATGGGACCTGGGTCTTATAATAGCTTCATTTTTCCAAAGAGCATTGCGCTGTTTTGTTACATGCACTAGTATTCTTGGGAGGAAACCCGTTCCGTGTTATACGGCGTGGTCCCTTGAATTACTCTCTTTTAAAGTAAAGTTTAAATAACTTTTTTAGTTCTCACACCAGTCACATGACTGACCTAGAGTTTATTGTTTTAACCTAAACTCTGGGTTCCCCTATTTTCCACACGGGCAGCTAGTAGTTTTGGTTTTGCAGATTTATATTCCCAGGATCCTGATTTACAGCTGGAACGATGCTCGGAAAGCTCTGTATCCGTGTATTACTTCTAGTTGTGTTTTGTATTATTTCCCGGTGCGATGTATTTAAATGTCTGATATTTGTCAAATGTGTAATATTTATTAATACTCTGTAATATTCTTGTAATCTGATGGAATTGTTGTAATAACAATGAAATATTCTTCTGTTTGTGTTCTAATTCGTCTTGTCCTCAACGCAATCCGTGCTTTCCTTAACGGGGAATTTCGGTTTGTGCCATTGCCATAGAAAGACTGATTTAAAGTATTTTCCCCGAAATTTTTTTCTATGTATATGCAAGGTCCTTGTATTAAATCCAATTCCTTAATACATAGTCAAAATTTGTAGTGACCAACCATTCTACAATGTTCGGAGAAAATAAAAAGTTTAAGCTATTTATATGTAGGCTGTATTATTTCAATCAAATAGATATTCTGGTTCAGTTTCGTACATCTAGATATGAGATACCCAACAAGTAACCAACCATTGGACAACTCTCTTTTTTGTGACTAAATATATTTCTGAACTTTGGTTGCAGATAGAATTAAGCTTGAAGCTTGCTTGGCAAAGAAATATTATAGTAACAATATTTTATTATTTTGACAGGCAAGAATCCTGGTGCTGGCCATGAAATGGAGTGGACACATTGACGGACATATTAAGGTGACATGCTTCGTCTGTGGTGCAAAAAAAAAATATAGGTACTTGAGGTAGATGTGGTATGATTTGATGCTGCACTTTTGATGACACTTCAGGCTCATCAATAACTTTTGTATAAAATGGTTGTACTTAGTTATCTTGCAGATTTTTGATTTTATGCTTATATATATAAACAGGAAATTTTCAATAAAATTGCATGTTAAACGATAAAAGGCAACAAAAATAAATTAAAATCCACCTTGGGCTTGGGCAACTGATTCCTTGAGTCAGCTCAGACTAGCATTTAGTGCATTGGAAAGTTGGTAACAAAAAATAAAATAAAATGCATGACTGTCATTTAGTGCATTGGAAAATTGGTAACCTCTTTTGTAAAGGTACATTTAATTCATATATTATTTATTTATTTCATGAATAACATTTATTTTTATTGCTGATAATACCAAATTAATGGTAATTTTACTTAAGACCAGTAGATACTTTCTCATTTCACCATGTTTTCTTTTAATTATTTTTGTTGCATAATATACGGGCAATTAACTTTATTGCATGCAGATTGATGCCCATTACTTTATTAACATATGCAACTGCCCTATGTATGCATATACTTGCTTCTTTTATCATCCCTATGTTTGGGTAATTAAAATCTATCTGTGTTTTAATTGTACATATATAATATCATCCATTTTTATTTTGTCAAATTTCAAACTTGTCTATTATATATTTTGGGTAACAAACTATTATGATGCATTCATTCACATATTAACTCCTCACTCGCTACTATTCATTCCTTTACTTAATTTGTCGAACCATCTTGTGTTTGCATTGTCTATATATCTTCGCCCCTTTACTTAATTTCAAACTTAATTTGGAGCCAATTTTAACTTCCATTTCATATTTCATCTGTATACACTTTAAGCATTTAAATATTTCTTTTCAACTTTCATTTCCCTAAGTTAGCATTCATATTTAGATAGAAAGGGGAGAAGTCTGTATAATGATTTGGTTAAGGAATGATGCAATAAACAAAGTAACATATCAAATCTATTTTTTTGGAAAAGGACCACTGAAAATTTTATGCATATTTATTAGTATATATTATAACTATATTAACACTGAGATAGATTATAGATGCAATGGTCAAATCCTAAAAAGAGCGTGAACACTCTTAAATTTTTCAATATTATATTAGTAGTGAAACTTGTACATATTTTCTAACCAGTTTATGTTAACATTGGTTTACTTGGGTTTTGAACAAATAACTCTTTCTCCCTCTAAAAGATAACATAATCATAACAAAAATATTCAGATCCATAAAAGAATTTCCAGGGTTATTCAGTTATGTATTAAATATGAGACATGTTTGGTTGACCGCTGCATCTTTTGGAAAAGATTGCACATAGACATGTTTTGAATTCAAGTTTTACCTTAATAATTGTCTTTAATCAGCTTAGGATGTAAGATTTTTTTGGAATCCGAAGAACTTGAATCTTCAGAAAATTAGTTTGTGCCTAACTGCTAAAAAATAATCAGGTTCTACTTGAATTACATAAAACCAATGGGGTAAATTCGTTTACCTGTCAAATAAAACTCACTACCTTTTATCAACTACACTAAATTATGAAGACTTTATCTTAGACAAAAATGATACTAAAATGAACATGTAAATTTTTATAATGTTTGAACTCCAAATAATTTACCTAATTTCCTTATTATGTAAATAAATTTGAACAATATGGGTTCATTTCTCAAAAGGTATATAAAAATAATTGTTAAATATTTTTCTTCCATTTTATCGATTTGACTTTGTCAAAATATTGCAAATTATGAGTATTTTGACATTATCTTAAACGGAAATAACCTTAATCTTGTATTCTAATTTTTTATTTTTATGCACTTGAATAAACAAACACTAGTTTAGTTAAAGGAATCTTGAAATTTGAAAACAAAGGTAGATATGAACAACAATATTGGGCATGATAATGAATGAAAAAAGGAACTAAGCATTAGAAAGTGTAGATGTGTATTGTAGCTTAGGTTAGTTAAGGGATATAATTTTTGAAAAGTGTTTGGCAATAGAATGCTAAAGTTATGAAATTTTGAAACCTTTTACTATTGAGATGCTGATACTAACTGTAAAATTCTAGGCGATAATATGTAGACACGATGCAGTTTCTTGCATGCAAAGCCAAGCAAGGTAGAAAGTTTGAACCAAAGCAGGATAGCATCATTGTATGCGACCTATTACATGCGGTAGGAAACTGAACCAGAGAATGGCGTTCCAATACACATACTGAAACAGAGCAACTGCTCGATAAGTGTTGTTGGGAGTGATATATTTGGGATGGATGGAGCTATGTAAAAGTGTTAATTACTTTGCAACATGAATGAGTTAGTATCATTGAACCATTTATTTTGTACTTTAATATGCTTAGTGCTGAAAGTGAATTATTGATATTTTGCTACAGACCTTGAATTACAGCAACTAACGAACTAGCAAAATAGATGGAAACATCAACATCCACCCATTGCTCAATAAGATTCTAGCAATAAAATATCTATTCTGGTATTTAGGTACCTATTCTTTGTCAACGTTTTTTAATCATATTTGGTACAATGTACATATAATGTGGATAATACTTCACATTATATATAATAGAAGCCAGAACTTTCTTTATCAGTAACTTAGCTATTGCGTTCAATATATGTGGGTATGATTAGTAAAAAGGATATGCATTATGGTGTTGGTGCATAATTAGTAACTTGAATACTTGGTATATTTACAAAAGTTAGCATATCATTTTATATGTTACCGACTTTGTGGAAGAAAAGTTCATTATATTTGAAAAATGTGCGAAAAGCTTGATTATACAAAATTGTTTTAACTATTAGAGAAGCATTATTATTTTGGCTTTTATTTTTCTTACTGTCAAGAGCAGTACAGTGATTTAAGGTGTATGAATTTTTATAAAGTAAACATATATTTGAAGAAGCATTATGAGTTATGGGACCAGTGTTTTAACATTTGTTACAGAATTGCATTTTTTTTGGTTTGTTCAAGGATACAAGGCTTTATAGTATCCTGAACTGAAATGCAAAATGCAAGGCTTTACAGTATCCAGTTATATTATGTATTTGTCATAATGGAAATATGCAGTTACCTAAATAGGCAGTTATATTTTGTAAACATGCATTAAATATAACTAATAATACATTTAAACATTATCCTGTATGGTCAAGCATTTATTTGCTATAAAATTTACCCAGTGTAAGATAATACGTTTGCTCATATAGTTTATATTTGAGAATCAACTATAATGAATGGATATTAAAGAGCTTTCATAGGAATTTTAGAACTGGGTTTTCAGTGCATTTAATTCTTTAACATTTTTTTTTTTGTGGGCAAAGCTATTCTTTAACATATTCAATGAACATTACTACAAAATACTTTGTTACGGCTTCTCCTTTTTTGGTTGACAATTTAAGAATAATCTTGTTAAACATGCAAGTTTTAAGTTAGGTATGTACATGTTACATAAGCTTGTGCGAGTTTAACGTTTATAATAATAAGCGCGTACAAACTAGGAAGTCTTAGACTTGTACAGTTAGGTTTAGTGGGTTGATATACAAATCTTAATATGCCAAACTTAATTTGCAGAATATTAAGAGAAAATTCAAGGAGAATTTGTTGGAATCCATAATGGGTCTCCGATGAGAATAACAATCTAAGCATTGATGTAGGAAACTAAAATGAGCCATTTAGCATATTCTGATATAGGTTTAGGCAATTTAGGGTATGTTTGACAAATCTTCTGTAAGTGGTTTAATGCATTTTAATGGGTTAGACGTTTAATTTCTCCTTTATATAGCCCATAGTCAATGATATGTGGTTACAATTGTAGCCTAGCTTACCAATGTTATTTATTGCTTATGAAGCCCACTTTAATGTGCTACTTATTACTCTGACTTAAATGATTTAAATATATTCTTAAACAGTGGAAAATAGGGAGAAGAACAAACTTAACATATTTTTTAACTAGAAGTATGCAAAGTTTGTTATTTGGCCAAAAATCCACTTTTTAGTGCAAAATGGATAATGCAGTGGGACCCCCTGAAATCCACATTTGCACTAAAAAGTGGACTTTTGGCCAAATAACAAACTTTTCATACTTTTAGCCAAAATATATGCAAAGTTTGTCATTCTCCCTAAAATCCTCTTCTTAAACATGCATATATTTGAAACTGAACCGGGACTAACTAAAATAAATAAATTGTGTGCATACAAATCTCGACAAAGCATGAGAGAACAAAATCTGAACATTATCTAGCATACAAATCTGAACAGTATCTGTTGTGTGCATACAAATGGTTTCTTTTGCTTTGTCTATATATGATATAACAATTACTAATGCCATTACTGTTTATTTGACATTAACAGGGCCACCATTGTTGATGTTAAGGAGAAAATATCAGAAGCAAAGAAAGACTAAATTTATCTTTTTTATATTTTGTAAGTAATTTATTGATGCAAAAATTATGACGTACTATGTGTGCATATGAAAAGGTTGATAAAACGATATGTATAAAACACTAAGTTGTTTGAATGATATATACGAAATATTATATAGTAATTTATATATTTGTTGTTTGTAAAAATTTGTTATGTTTATATGCAATTAAGAAATATTCAGATGTGTATGTATGTATATGCATGAAAAAGGCTGAAACAATGATAAATAGTATGGAAATTAATATTATAAACAATAGCGTTTCATAAACGCTATAGAAACTGATAGTGGGAATGTTGTAGTATAACTAGATAAACGCTATAAAACATGTAGATAAAACGCTATACAAACATGCAAATAAACGCTATTGAAAGTAAGTGCCGGATGGTATATTCTATAGCGTTTTTGTTTGATAGCAAATAAAAATGCTATAGAAAATTATTTTTTCATAGCGTTTTTCTTTATGCTGTTTAAAGTAGAAGGTCTAACATAGCATGTCGTTACATGGCGTTCTTTGAAACGCTATGTTAGGCTATAATAGCGTTTTTCAAATGCTATGAAAGCCCTATTTTGTTGTAGTGTTTTAGATTATTGATTTGTTCTTTAAAGTCAAAAATACTTGATAACTCGAAGTTTGACAAGTTATTGTCATTCTTACAGATGTTAGGCATACTTGGCCAGACGCATGACTAAATCTTCAAGTACTTAATATACTTGTTTCAACTCCGAGTGAAAATACTTAAAAGCTAATTTAAAAAAAATAGACATGGAAAGTACTTCCCCCATGGATCAAAGATATGTGACGGTTAAACTACTATCATAGTAGATTCGCTTGTGCCGTAGGTATCATGCCCCTCGAATTTCGCCATGGTTGTTTGCCATAGATCGTAGTTACGCTGTGGTTACGCCATTATCCCATTGGAATTGCTTGTAAATGTAAGCATCACACCCCATTGAATTTCGCAATGGTGTTTAGATCGCAGTTACACGACGGTTATGTCACTATCCCAGTGGACTTACTTGTTACTATAGGCATTGCGCCCCTCAAATTACGCTAGAACATCTCAATCCTAATATATCACATGATCTCATTATGTGATATTCTAGTTTAAATGGATACTCCAATCAACAGAGTTCCAATGTAGATATGGTTTCCAATGGAGCCGTGATCCTAAACGTCACTTACTGAGTAGATACTCGCTAGAAGGTACTTTCCCATACCTTTGGTTTTGAAAACATAAGATACTATATACATATAATACATCGTCTCATATTCCACATAAATCACACTTATGTCAATTTACATTTGATTTTCTTTCCGAATCATATTTTCAAAACATATCATTCTTATATAAATTCCATAATATAAGATTGCATTTCAAATCAATTACCGTTTAAATCAATAGTTTTCGAGTTAATCACTCTTCTTATATAAATCTTCCATATATAATGTTCGAAAACTTCATATCAAATATCAAAATTTAGGATTTCTCGAAATTTTGTTCCAATACCAATTCAGTTTTGATTTCACAATAGATTTAGACATTTGATATTATTTCAAATTCCAATTCATATTCATAAATCAATTCATTATCAAAACTTCACATTCGATTTTGATTACACTAAAAATCCAGGCTTTGTTCATTTACAGCTCATTCACTTAGTATGCCACATTGTCAATTCATAACACATAACTGATGTCTACCAATATATAATTTCTAAGCTAGTACGTTTTAGAGAAGGGTGTTAAGCCAAGAGAATAATTTCTCCGCCACCAAACATATATATATATATAGTAGAGATTAATTGCTATACCATAAATTACAATATCAGCCATAAAATCCATACAAATTCGTTTTGTGACCGAACAAAACCAAAAGCGCTTTACTCGCCATCTAATGAAGGAGAGAATTGTTTCTCGAATCGAGTATCGTTTAAATCAACTTAACAAGATTCCAAAGTACTTGCGTTGAATACTTCCATGAAAATTCATAGATTCATAAAGTTAACACTTTCATTTTCCTTGATTTCTAACAAAACCCTTTTATAAAATCATTTGGAAGATTTCCAAAATACTTGGCTAAATAACCAACTAGTAAATTCACTTATACTCGTATTTCTTTGAATGTTTCAGGTGACTCCACGATGGATTTTGACTGGAATCGTGATTCTAATCTAAAGCGGCCTTATCAAAAATAGCTATCGAGTGGGAATTTGAAAAAGAGTTTTTTTTATATTTCCAAAATACTATATTTTCAAAACATGCTCTCTTTAGAGTGATTATAGTGTCAAATCCACTCATTCTAGGGTGTCACTACTCTATCTGTAATGAGCTTTTAAACTCAATAATCTAAGCATTATTAAACCAAAGCTTTGATTCCACTATGTAACGACCTGCCTTTTTGACCGCTTCAAGTTGGTAATTAAACCAACTCGAACCATTCAAAATCGACAGACTATTATCTCTTATTAGGTTTAAACAGAGTCATAACACAAAAATAGTACACAATATCTCCCAGTGGAAGCTTTATTACAAAATCAGAGTTTATCAATATTTTCATAGTAGAAGATTTAATAAATACATAAGATATTAATTAAAATAAATTACAGATTTGGCGAACCCAAGCGAGCGTCTTCACCACTCTCTAACTTCGATGGATGAGATCTTTAATCTGCAACACTCGGTCTGACCTAAGTGTTTCATGCAAATCATGAAACACTTGAGTCAGGATTAATTTTATTTAAGTAAATCAACTTCAGTAAAATACATAAATATAATAGTAAAACCTAACTTGTATATGAAGTCACTGAATTCCGAATATATGCCAAATGCTAAATTTCATAGTTAGTATAAAGTGATGTGCATAACCAAATACTTGAAGATTCAAGTTCACAGCAAAATGCCTAAATATTCTAGTCATGGGAATTCAAGTAGGTTATTAGAACGAAACAAGCAAACACTAAATGTTAAAGTAAGTGTCCATATTTTAGAACATTCATAGTCAGTCCAATACTCACGCTTAATAGTGCAAGACATAATCGTGTAAATATACACAGCTGACATGTTTTCTCTCTTTTTTCCTTTTATAAAATAAAGCAAGGGATTACAAGGTTATAAACAAGGCAGGGTGAAAAACTATAAGCATATTTCAGGTTTACTCAATTGCGAACCAACATGTGTTCAAGTTATAAATTAATTAGGCAAACGGCGCAACACGTCATTGGTATGACCAAAGCATGGCACAAATGTACAAATTGCAATGGAGAGCAAGAAAATGCCAAATACTTATAAAAACAAGATGCCAAATTCAGAACAACAATACCAATAAATACTCCTTGTTATATCCAATTTTGTATAAATACTATGTAATTCAGGTTATAAAATATGACAAGGTCGTACAAATGTGTAAGGACGAGGTACGCCAAGCACAACACCTGAGTATGCCTATTCACACACATACATACTTAAAAGTTAATATGTGTGTCTCAACTTTTCTAATGGGAAAATGACAATGGAGCAATGGTTAGAGTATGTGCCATAGCCATTATGCATGTGGAACCAAAAATACATGTATGTATGCATAGCACGGTCAAAACAAGACTGGTTATACAACATACGACCTATGTTTACGACTCAACAAAGTGTATATAATAATTTACAAAGAATGAAAAAAGAAATGATATTCACATGTATACATGCAATTAAATACATATATACAGATATTTGTTACCATACATATATGCATAGTTAAATGTTCCAGCACAATGCATACATGACCAAAATACAAAAGTGCATCAGGGACATAAGTATATGCATGGCAACATGGTAACAAACCAAAATTGCACATATCATAGTGCACACAGGTGAACTACTATTTTTTTAGCACAACATTTTACATATATACACTTACTATGTGTATATACATATATAATATGCAAGTGACTCAAGCCCAACACAGTGAGCAAATGCAACAATGGCAAAATGAAAACAAATTTCAGGTTGCAAACAAGCAAAGACATAACTAAGGTAATGATCAAGTTACACAGTGCAGTGCACAGTAGCAATGGTCATGGTTATGGCAAGCGATGCTCACGATAAGGTTTATCACAAGGTTGATCCCACATAAAGGTTTAGAAGCACATCACTACACACACACACACACATACATACATTGATATATGTATAGATGCAATGCATGTGATAAGGTGGTCTTACAACAAGCAATGGCAGGTGTATTGTGTATGTATACACATATTCACGGTCCACAAAAGAGGTGCAACATGCATCCACGCAAGACTGAGTCAGGAAAACGTACACAGTTAGAACAAAATTTGTGCACAATCAAAGAAACGTGTATTCGGGCTGCGAGTTAGTCATGAAAATCAGTGTGATGAGCCAAAATATTATCATTATGGCAAGGCATAGTCATATGCGAGATGTGTATCTCAGTTTACAAGAAAACAAACAGGCTGACATGGTAAATAGATAAACTAAGTTTATGTTTTAAATTTTGCAATAGGTCAGGTGCAAGACCTAATACAACCTACAAAATTGGAGCCAAATTTATTACAAGTGTGAACTGACGAACAAAGAACAAGTCTGAATTACACCACTCCATACATATATACACATACATACATATGTATATACATGTATAAATTGGGTGTGTGTAAATATATACAGCAAAACAAGGTTATGATGGTATAATTCAAATGCAAAATGAGTGGGAAAAGCCAGCAAAACACACAAGTAGAATCAACAATCAAGATCATGCTATTATACTTAGTGTTATATCGAGGTTGAAATGCTTGAAATTAAATTAATCGTGAGGGGTAAACTCACCTTTGAAGCGAAGCAATGAGTATAGTGGCTTGGCTATACTCGGAGGTGATTGTGTTTCTTTGCTGGCCATTGCAGGCTTCGCGGTAGCAACAACCAAAATATGGCATCAGCAAACAACGTCGAAGAGGACGAGACATGGCTCAAGTTGGGTGGACTCGGCTAGAGCGGTTTGCTTGGTCGAAAATTTTGAAGATAGTGGAAATTAAAAGGAAGAGGGGAATGGACGATATGCGTGAACGGTTTGATGGTGGTGGCAGCTACAAACCAATGCGATTTGAAGGGGAAAATGAAATACGGTGGTGACCATGGATTTCAGTGAGAAAGGATTTGGGGGTACTTTTGATTTAGTCAGAGGGAATAAAAATGAAGAAAGAGGGCTTTCTTTTGTACAAGATGAAGGAGGCAAAGGAGAATACATGGAGAGATATCAAAAATTAAGGGACAAGTGTTTGATCTTTCACCACAATATGAACAAGCATCAAAGATTATTAAAAATTATTTCTCGAGTTATATACTATTTTAATTTATACTAAGTATTCAAACTTATACACGTGTATTTTATACAAATTCAAATACAAGGCTTAATTTAGTCTAAAATCAAATTCAGACTAATTAAATTAATTTAAATTCTTACTTTAAATTTAAAAATAAAATTTACAAATATTTAAATAACTATATTTCAATTAATTTAAAATATTAGTAACGTTAAATTTAACAAAACCACTTAGTTTCAAATATCGAAATTAAATTTACACTTACAAGATTAATTCAAAGTCAGGTCTAAATAGACTAGATTTAAAATTCTAAACGAATTTCTTGATATAAACATAAATTTAAGTAAATTTGTAACGACCTGGCAGGATTCAACGCTCGAATTACGACAATAATACATTACTTGTATTCACTTGCAAAACCCCAAGTATTGAAAACCAGATAGTTAAAAGAAAAAATTTAGAGGGTGAGAAGTTGAAAGAAAGAAATGTTAGAATAAAAGAAGAAGAAACCAACACTACAGAATTAGAGTAGAATAGAATCCCATAGTGGAATGAATAAAATATAATATATCAAAACTCTTTACACAAAGAGAAAATTGTGTGTATATATAGATATATATGATTATACAATCAGAGTACACAACATAAATACAACACACATAGCAAGAAAAAAATACTAGAAAATACGGGTACACGTCTCGACTCCAACTTCTCTCATGAAGCTCCAAGCAAACCTAATGCAACCTGGAAAATATAGTCGATTTGACCCGAGCACATTTTGAAGCAAAGCAAAATCAACCTGGATGAATCTAGAATACTTTCAGTGACAAAATCATATCACAAACAACTTGCTTAACTTTTAGAAAATCCTTTGAAAGAATGGAACTCTCGTAAGACACGACCACACAAAAATATGACACATGTTAATTTAACCTTACGATAACCAAATCACTTTTTATATCAAAATCTAGTAATATTATAATAATGTCTATCAAACTAAAAATAAAATAGGAATATAGCCGGAAAGCTTGCATCTAATATAGTTGGTTTACATTTAAAAACGTATGGCTCATATTGGAGTTTGGATTTCCTATATGACTAGGTATGAAACCACCTTCCGATAGGTGTTCACTAGAGATGGAGCAATGGGGTTCAATAAGAACATCTTGTAGCCCGACCACTCATTCAACTTGAGTGTACTGAATATATCATCACCACAGTTACTGGCCATCCAACCATGCTTATTATGAAGCATATAAAATGGGATAATCGATTTCTCTAGATTAGGTGATGATATACCCTAATGTTATGGCCCACATAGCCATGTTGTCGCTCGATTTCAGTCATTTCTCCGTTGATGAGGCTTGAGGCTACGATTATCTTTTCAAAATCATTGCATTCAAGCTTTGAATGCCATATTTTCAGACTGCCAAATCACTAATTTATTTGCACAAATATACTCTGGGTGTTAAGCTAAAATAATTTTCCTTCTTCGTCACCAAACATGGTATATTTGTAAAAATCAACGTACGTGACTCTTAGAAAATGCACTGTCATACATTCGTCCATACAAGCCATCCAGGAACATAATAAACTAAAGGCACTCTCCTACCGCATCCTATATAGGAATCACCATAAGAATTACTAACGAGTAGTCCTTGCAATCCGTAGATTTCGACGACGACGGAAACATAGTCTATCTCTGGGAGATAACCAGAAATTTTAAGTGGTTCTTTCGTTTTATGAAGATCCACGGTCTTCAATTCTTCCATCTTTATAAGCATCCCTGCAAGTTAGTTTTGAACGCCAAGTCATTTCGAAGTGGTTTTGGGTCCAATTCCCATCCTGGTCTCCAGTCAAAAAAAGAATATGTATTTGATAGTTGGTTCTTTAAATATCAAATCAACGGTACAATCAAGTATATCAGCAGCTCAGACCCTTTTAATCAAAAAAATTCATATGATTACATATACTTATCTCAACTTGGAGAATTACATTCTTAAATCTCTCATGTTATCGTTACTTTGAAAACAATAACCATACTTATACCTTTTAGAATATACTTACTTACCAAAACACCACTTTATAATTTCCTTTACCTCGAAATATCACTAAATATTCACGAAACCCCTTCTTATTTCCATTACTATATTATACTTAACTATTTAGCATAGGTTTCATCACTAAATCTTATATGGCCAAAATAAAGTCATGCGACATATTTCTTATTATATAAACCTAAATGCTTTCTATTTAATTTAAAATTTTGTTAATTGAAGCTGCTAATATGTTTACGGAAATAATAATTGAATTTCCAACTTTTATTTTCATTTCCAAACCCGTATAATTTCTAGTTTCATTTCTTCAAAAACTCTAACCATTTACTTATTACTTAGAATAAGTATATTATCAAAACCCTACTATATCCATTATTTTGAAAATAGTGTCATTTGCTTAACCAAATGGAACATAGTCCCATTTCATATCTTAGTCAAGCAATGTCAAGTAATACATGTTTACTATAAAATTCAGTAGTTTCATTAAATTTCTCAACTTTGCATATTAATGTTGCAATATCTTTTATGGAAATAATAAACTATTTCCAACTTCTTAATTGTCTCAAACTAGTATCATCTCTTGATAATAGTGAAGTCGTTCAAGTTAGGGTATTTTATTTACCTCTCAGACCTTGATCGACAACTATCTTATCTTAAGATAGATAAAAGTTTGTAACTGAAAAAACGATATTAATTATAATATCACAAGTCCCAATTATTATTCAATTTAAACATGGTTCATGAACCATTTCTACATTTGAAAATTTTCTTTAATTATAACTATTTTTACTTGATCCATTTATTAAGTAGATTCTTATTAAAGCACCAATCCTTAGTCTTAAATCTCTTTAATAAAATTCATTTATAACTTGCATTTATTACAATAATCCATCTACAAAACCCTTTACACAAGCTCAGTAAACATTCCTTTCTTAGATTTTGAAATCCTCTTTTCATTTACAAATGTTTCACTTAATTCAATTTTTATGTGAACGTTTATTTTTAAGGTCGTCGCCTTTCTTTTAAAAACTTCATTTTATTCAACTTGGATTTTGATTTCAAACCCCTTTATAAAATTCTTTTCAGAATTCCAACGAAATCTCATTACAACTTGATTATATTCTTAAATGAATTCAATTAAAAAGATAATCACTCTAATTATTATTAATTAAAATAATAGTTAACTTCATCATTAGTAGAAGTAGTTAACTTCATTATTAACTAAAAATAGAATAGTTAGTTCCTTCTAAAAATTCCTTAAATTGATAACTGCTTTATTAATAATAAACAACTCGATAATTATCTTTAAACACCGTTAATTAAAAGAATAAATTAACTTTCATAATCATTTATCAAGTTTAGACAACTATTTGTCAAAACCATTTCTATTATATTCATTTAAATCAACCAATCTAATAACCGATTATAGTTGAAACAATTGACTTAGTTAACCGAAAAACATCAGTTAATTGGTTAAATGATTACAACTAATCCCCGTCTTAAATTAATTAATAATATAATTAATTTAGTATATCCCACTTAAACGTTTTCTTAAAAATAATTATTTCAAAATATTACCTCTTAGGTTAATTTAAAACTTATCAAGTTACAGAAATTTTACGATATAAATCATTTTATAATTATTATATAAACAATAATTAAAAACACTCATTTTTTATAACTCTACTATTTTGTATATCTTATATAAAAATATAATTTAAAACTATGCTTCATTTATAAAAATAAATTTATAACTTCCACTTTGTCAATTCGTCTAACGGCAAATCGACGACTTTTATAAAGATGGATTTTAGGTCATCTACCGTGGACCACTTAATTAATACTATTTATCGATTAAAAACATAGCAACTTTAAATTATATCCAACAACCAACATTGAAACAAAATTTCAATGTCACATGGGTTAAACAGTTCGTATATAAATAATATGAAAGCAAGCAATACACAAAATATTTGGAGAATCCATTAGGATCCCTCCAACCTGTTTTTCCCTACATCACAACTTATCATATCATTATATAAATGCATATGAAATAAATAATCTAATATAAATCAGTTAAATAACAGAAATGTAAATAGCGACAATCAACAATCAAATAATGCTATCCAAAGTATTCAAACGTCCAATCTATGCTATCAACGATGAATTATAATTATATGAAATTTAATCGCATCATTGAATTTCAGAAGGCATGAGAGTTAACTCACAATGTTGTTTCAATTGACGATTTCAGGTTATTTCATTTAATTTCAAACGAACATTTAAAATCAAATAAAATTTCAGTTGCTTCTGAATCACACCATTCCATCCCGTACAGGTCATATTCTCCGATACGATTCCAATGCACCTGTTTCATCCGATTCAGTTAACGTATGAGAAAAATATTCGTGTTACAAGCTTATTCAAACTTAAAATAAATCATATTAATTAACTCAGTCATTAACTTAATTAATCACCTGGATTAGTTAAATAACGTACGTTAATCTTCCCTTTACAACGCGTTAACCATCCCAGGTAATGAACGAACCCCGACGCGCTCTATTCCTACCAAACTTTACCTACCACCGCCTCCTCAGAACAGTCAGGCCTCACCCCGACCCCACCATCCCTTCTGCCTCACTCAGGCGACCCCACAATCACAACCCCGAAGTTACCCAACGCCTCCTCCGACCAGAAAACGCACACGACTGATGCGAATTCTCGGCCATATTTTGGTCACACTATGCGTGAGTATACACCCATACTCCACCACATCGATGAGCTCTCCATCCTCTTCACTTCACTAGTTGACACTTCGGCCTAACGATGAACCATGACGACAAAATCTATAGCCCTAGGTTTGCTACTTGAAACCGATCATCAGAAAATAAGAGTCGAACCCTAAGACGCTCATACCAGATGAATGACCTTTTCAACATGAACACAAAGCAATAGGCTTTTCGGTTTTAGGATTTTTTCTCAATTTTTTATTGAATTCAAAAGTTGCGGTTTATTTGTGAAAGTGGCGGCGTGAAAATTTCGTTGAATAGAGAATGGGATGAAGAAGGGTTAGGGAATGTTAGCGGTATTACATACGATAGGTTTATTATTATTTTTATTCGATTATTTTATTGAATGTTATTCTATTGTTATTTGCGTCCGACATTTCTTTATTCGTATGATCACATATGAAATCCATTCACGATAAAAATGGATCTCCTAGTATAGTTTGACATTCCATACCCAATGCAATTTGTTTTGCCGAAATCCGAGTCCATTTGCTAAAACAACGCTATTTTAAATTCAAAATCATTAATCGATATACGTTATAATTTCATGCGCTCACGTAACAGCTCCGGTTAGCATGAAATTTGAAATCTCGCAATAATAAACCATTACGGATTTAATAAAATTAGTTTCGTTGAAATCCGAGGTCATATGCAAATAAGTTATTTTTGTGTTCTAAATCAATAAAATATACATATCAATTTCAAAACAATTCAATTTAATAACAATTATTATATATCTTTACTAATAATCGGAATAGGTTTGGTGTCACACTTTTTTGGTGTACACGCAAACTACCGAAAATGCCCTTTACTAAAAACAAACACATACGATAAAAGGAATTAAATCAAGAAAAAACGGAAAGTAATTAAAGTTAAATAGCAATGTTCCTTTAATTAGCCATGCGCGTCATTAATGACATTAATAGAGACGTAAATTAAAATAACGTTAAAATTTGAAAGCAGACAATTAAATCTAGAATGGTAACGTAAATGGAATTAAATCACGCGTATGTTTGAATTCGAAAATAAATGTGCATCGTAAATGAAACTAAATCACGCGTATGTGGAAATATTTATTTCAAGAGTATGTGCACGCGTATTAAGAATGGAATTTTTTCAATAAAACTAGAAATAAAAATAAATGTTTTGAATAACGGTCACATGAATTAACAAGCATGAATTAGAAACAGAAAAAAATCAATGCACAGTAATGAAAATAGGAAAATAAAAAGAAACTATCGAGCAAATAAATATGCAGAAAAAATAAAATGGGCAAGAAATATACCAGACCATTTACTAACGGCATATTTTTATTTTGTTGAATGGCTCTGCGCGTGCCATCACCACGCGCGAAGCGCGCGCCTATACGTCTCATATATATATATATATCTTTACTAATAATCGGAATAGGTTTGGTGTCACACTTTTTTGGTGTACACGCAAACTACTGAAAATGCCCTTTACTAAAAACAAACACATATGATAAAAGGAATTAAATCAAGAAAAAAATGGAAAGTAGTTAAAGTTAAATAGCAATGTTCCTTTAATTAGCCATGCGCGTCATTAATGACATTAATAGAGACGTAAATGGGAATAATGTTAAAATTTGAAAGCAGAAAATTAAATCTAGAATGGTAACGTAAATGGAATTAAATCACGCGTATGTTTGAATTCGAAAATAAATGCGCATCGTAAATGGAATTAAATCACGCGTATGTGTGGAAATATTTATTTCATGAGTATGTGCACGCGTATTAAGAATGGAACTTTTAAAATTAGAAATAAAAATAAATGTTTTGAATAACGGTCACACGAATTAACATGCATGAATTAGAAACAGAAGAAAATTAATGCACAGTAATGAAAATAGGAAAATAAAAAGAAACTATTGAGCAAATAAATATGCAGAAAAATAAAATGGGCAAGAAATATACCAGACCATGTACTAACGACATATTTTTATTTTGTTGAATGGCTCCGTGCGTGCCATCACCACGCGCGGAGCGCGTGCCATCACCACGCGCGAAGCGCGTGCCTATACGTCTCGTATATATAAATATTCAAATAGCATGAAATTTGAAATCTAGCAATAATTAACCATTACAGATTTAATAAAATTAGTTTCGTTGAAATCCGTGGTCATTTGCTAATAAGTTATTTTTTGTGTTCTAAATCGATAAAATATACATATCAATTTCAAAACAATTCAATTTAATAACAATTATTACTATTATTATATATATTCAAATAGAATTTTATATAACTTTGAAATAAACTAATTTGGATCTCAATATTTTGAATTCCAAGTTAAATCGATCTTCTATTTATTTAAAAATCCTTTTATATTATTAAATAAATCATTATGGTTCATAAACGATTGTACTGCGATTTTTAGAAATTTTGATTTGGACATAACCCAAAATCTGCAAGGTGAAATCCCGATTTTTCTCTTCCATTAGAAAACTACAATCAAATAGATTCAGACAATTCTTGTTTCAAAAAATTCCAACATATATTGAATTATGTATCCCAATTGAAGTTCAAAACGTAAGACTACGAACTACCATGATGCTACTAGCTCGTTATAATATTATAATTAATACGTCCAAACTTCGTTTAATAAATGAATTCCTTAATACTCAAAATTGTTGAATTCAGATTATTTAAATTTCCATATCAATATTTAAATAATTAAATAAATTAAATATCCAACTGCTAAAAATACGGGTCGTTATAAAATTTAAATCAACCAGATATTTTAGAATGTGAAATCCTAGGTCATTACATTGGATCTATGAACATTTTCTAAATTTGCATCCGTGAACTAAATTTATAATGAAAGTTCACCTAGTGCAGCTTGTTGGGATCCCACAAATGATTATCGCTATTCAACTATGCCTTTACAAAGTTATCTTGAAAATATTCAAGAACACGAGGTATTTTCTAATCATAAAAGTATATGGTATAGTTTGTAGTTTACTTAATTTGAATTATTATAAAATTATTGCTTGTTTATTATATAGGTAACATTTGATCCATACACGCATGCACGAGAATTTCATCCTTTTCCACAAATTGCTTCATATTCTAGTTGTTTGTTATGTATAAGGGTTGTTGAACCGTATCATCCTACTCATATTTTTTAGGCAATTTGGTAGGGTTCAAAATATTCCACGCCCCATTTTTCTGTCAAAAGGTAAAAAAGTGGTAATTCTTCGACAACTTATAGAGTGCTTTAGGATTTTGTGGATAACTTATGGAATGAATGGAAAAATCATTTAGTGAGTGAGTTCTCTCGTCCTATTCCATTGTTTGAGTCAGAAGGTACAATGATTGATAATTATTTTGATCGGTATTTCCCTCGTAGCGTAACAAAAATTCAATTGAAAAACGAGCAACAATATCAATGAGGAATAACTCTTCCATCCTATGATCATATGCATACGATTAGCGCACAATTCAACTTGTATTCTTTTTCATGTACTATTTTTATCATTTAATGTCTAACAAAATTTTATTTTGGAAATTTAAGCTACATAGAACTTAAAAAGGTGCTTGATGATGGAATCACGTTAGCTTCGTCGCAACCGAAAAGCTCACATTAGTCTCATCTTGGTAGGACCCGCAAAGCTTTAACCAAAGCATGAAAGATATGTGCTCGATTTAATAAAGGTCATCCTTAGTTTGGAACTTTTGTATTTTGAAAATATGAATGTATTGGTTGTTCATGTGGACGTAATGGTTGTTACTTTTTGTTGAATGAACAAGGAGAATGTTTGTTTATTGTGTAATATTTTAAGCAACGGATTGCAAAAATGAATGTTCGAGCTGTAGATTGCTAATATGAATGTTGGAGCTGTGGATTGCAAATCTAAAGCTGAAAAATTTATGTAATTTACATTAGCTCATGTTTATTCGTAGTTATTTATACACTAGCACATAACTTGTCTTTTGCTTCTTCTCACTTGCATCTGGTGTATAAACAACAGACGCAAATAGTACAATTTGCATCTAGTTTCTAACTGAAAACAGATGCGAATAAGGGAAAACAAATATTGCCCTACCTTTTGCATCCTCTGTGGTCGATGAACAGATGCGGTAGGTTGGAGATGAAAATTAATTAATGCTATTTGCATCTATGGTTGAATAGTCAGATGCAAATAGGGGGTAGAATAAAGTAATTTGCGTCTGATCATTTAAAATCAGACGCAACAAAACGAAAAATGTGGAGGGAAAAAATAAAAAAAGACCGCACGTATTAGAGGGTAAGCAAAAACACTTTCGCACTCTGCTAAAATTATCAAGGAAAATTTTAAACCCTGATTTCAATCCGATTTCTATTTCCTAAAGTCGGTCGCAATCAAATTTTTCTTACTCTATCGTTAATTACCATCAAGCCGTCGAAGTTTTGTTACTTCAGACGTTGATTTCATCTTTGTACCTTCTCTCCTACTTTGATTTGAGGTAATACAATTCTATTTTCTGATATTACAGAAATTTAATGTTGAATCCTTGTTTGTAGTATGGTCATGTTCCAAAATTACTTCCTACATCTAAAACTTAGTCCGCATTAACATCTATTCCCTGAAATTAACATGTCCGCCAATAGATTTACCCTAAATTGTTAACCTTATGAAATTTGGGAAAAATTCAGTGAATTCCAGTTTTGTTTCATGCCCTTCTTACTTACCATGCATTCATTGTATCTTTTTGGATTACGTACCTTTTGTACTGCTATTCTGGTTTATATATAGTTTGATGGTAATTTTGTTCAAGTCATAAGCATGTAAAGATTTAATCTGGTTTCATTTATGGTGGTTTTATGTCCTAATTGTTGTCAATTCTATGTAAATTGATGGATAATTACCATTACTGCATATTCTTTTTTTTTTTTTTTTTTTTTTTGCAATTTCTCATAATTTAGATAATTTTTTGTTTCACTTTTTCACTAAGTGTGCATTACACAACCATATGGTAACAGTTACCATTACTCAGTAAACAATACCGTCTTTATGAAAATTACCATTTGGCTGTAAATTTAAATGAACTAATTTTCAGCAAATGCTCTAGCAAAATATGGCTGTAAATGTAGAACCATAATAATTACCATTACTCAGTAAACAATACCGTCTTCATGAAAATAAGATATGATTCTACACTTACAGCCACATTTTGGTCCTCTTGTTAAACTGTTTATAAACAGGACCAATAAATACATTCATACAATAGATAATGTGTGTGGCTACTGGACTTTCTATATTGATATGCCAATAAATACAATCATACAAAAGTCAACAAAAAGTGGCAACTAGCTTGCTAGTTGAGGGCACTTAACATTTGATAATTTTCAGTAGTCTGAATTTTGCATGCAGTCCATCTCATTATGTGGAAATGTAAAATATTTTGAATTTTGTGAAAGAAATTACGTATGCTTTTGTTAATTAAAATCAATTTACAAAAGATAAACTGCACTATTCCTTGCCTTTTTTGTGTTGATTTTAAGAATTAAGTACAATTTTGAATGAACTGGGCCAAATGAAAATTCAAGCAATGTTGACATGCATTTTGTAAACTGATATATTAGTTAGATTACCTGATGGTGATTTTACTGGCAATAACATTACATGGAGGGGAGGAAGGAATATATATATATATATATATATATATATATATATATAATGCACAAAGCTAGACTAATGGGTGTTCGACAAATTATGAATTCTAACAAAAATTTCAAAGTACTTCATGTTATGTTCTTAGTCACTTAAGTGATCATACAACACTCGTTATTCAACTAATTGAATGTATTCGTAGCTATCTTAGATATATTTAACATATAGAATTATCAGTATATATTTAACATGCTTGAATACCACTCCTGCATCTACATTCTAAATTCACTATACTAAGGAAATTGCAGCAAAGAAAAAGTAAGTTATCTGATGCAGGTTTCTTAATCTTTGTATCTACTAAAACCTTTCAATTTCTCCTTGTCAAAATAAGAGATATTTCTAACATTGTATGTTATGTTTATTTTCTCGACATAACGTGGTAATTCAATAACTTTTTTAAGAGATAATGTGGCTACATTAAAAATCCCTTGGTAACTACTAAATTTAGATGCTAATATCAAAGCATGTCTAATTAAAAAAATCTTGGTGAACGCAGTAAGATCTTCAAAGTATGTTATAATTTTGTAGTTACTCGCTTGTATGATAGTAGAATTTTATTCACCTAATTTGTTTTGGATGTAACTAGTTAAGTAGAATTTTATTATGTAGAGAATGACAGCAAGATTGACTCTGCACTAAAGCAAATAATGAAATAATTGATAACTAAAATACTATGATAGTAGTAGTGATGTATATGTATATTTGACTTAGATAACTAAAATACTATGATAGCAAAGAATGAATTTTATTCTTTGTTCCGTGGTTCACATTCAGTTAAGGCTTAGATATCAAGAAAGCTCATTGTGATATTTCACAAGTAAATAAGAAATGATATTAAATATTCGCATTTTACACTACAGACTGCCTTCTGTACCAACTATTTTTTGCATTATATGTAACACCCCGAATTTTAGTTAATACTAAAATTCACTAATTACAGGATAAATAATCTCAGATGTGGGAATTGGGGGTAACGGGCTGCGTCATTGCGTTCGTCTCGGAAAAATACGCGAAATAGAGTTCGAGTTTTCGAGAATCGGAGTCCGTATGGCCCGGTTATGGCCCAAAGAAGTTTGCAGAAAATTCAAAGTTAAAAACAGATTTAAAAATTAAACATCAGATTTCGAAATTGGAGCCAGCAAGGGGGCCAGGCGGGAAAGTTCCCGCCCTACCCATGTCGATAGGGCTGTCGACAGGCCTGTCGACTGGGGGGGTCGACTGCCCTGTCGACAGGGTTGTCGACAGGGGGTGTCGGCTCTGTTGATCTGGGTGCACCAGATCTGGTTTTTGGTTGAGCCTTGGGCTGGGTTCTAGAGATTTCCTAAATCTAACGGACCTAATCTAACCTAGGGTTAATCTAAGGGCCTAAAACACTCACCTAATCTATAAATACACCCTAAACCTACCCTAATCCATACTAAAAATAGTAATGATGGCCTCATGCCGCCAAAATCAAACTTAAGAGAGCCTCCACTAGTTTATGAAGGAAGTTGCAAGTTAATCATTCTCTAATCAACCTCTAATCATCATCTTCTTCATATTTAGCAACTAATTCCACTTCATAAGTTTGCTAATCTTGGGTTTGGTGAGTTTCTATCACTTTAACATCCATTGTTAAAGTAAGTAGATTGGGTGTAATGAGACTTATGGTCTTGAATGCGGATTAGTGAGTTTGAATCATTTGTAATGATATGTATGTTCAATAAGTTGGTTTATGCATGTTTAACAAGTGGGTTTATGCATATTTAATAAGTGGGTTTATGCATGCTTATGCAAGTATATGAATGCTTATGTAAGTTATGTATATGCTTAAATGCAAGTTTAATGTGATATGCAAGTTATGCATGCTTATGCAAGTATATGGATGCTTATGCAAGTTATGTATATGCTTAAATGCAAGTTTAATGTGATATGCAAGTTATGCATGCTTATGCAAGTATATGAATGCTTATGCAAGTTATGTATATGCTTAAATGCAAGTTTAATGTGATATGCAAGTTATGCATGCTTATGCAAGTATGTGGATGCTTATGCAAGTATGTGAACGCTTATGCAAGTTATGTATATGCTTAAATGCAAGTTTAACATGATATGCAAGTTATGCATGCTTATGCAAGTATGTGAATGCTTATGCAAGTATGCGAATGCTTATGCAAGTTATGTGTATGCTTAAATGCATGTTTAACATGATATGCAAGTTATGAGAATGCTTATATGCAAGTTTGGGTTAAATGTAGTTGGGTTAATATATGTTCATATATGCAAGTTGACATCCTCTTAACCCATGACAAAGTTGTATGCTAAACCCATGATATTTGTGATGGATCTTCCCCTTTATTATGTCGTGAAATGAGAACGATTTACGTGGGGAACGATGGGGTTGGTAAATATGTTAATAAAAGTATGGTTGGGTATGATTAAGCATACCATAAAAATAAATTAACATAAGTGGGAATTTACCTATTGAGTTAGGTCTACCCCATGGGAATTTACCTATTGAGTTAGGTCTACCCATGTTATGAAAAATTTGATATTAATTAGGGATAATTAATATAGGGGTGATTAATTAGGTGTAATTAATCGACTAAGACACGAGGTTGGACTCATTTGTAGTGTAAAACTGCCCGGACCCTACCGGCTTAACCAGTTGCTACAAATGTCAGCCCAATGTGATAGGTCTTAGCCATAAATTAAATACGTGATTAAAGTAAAGACACGAGGTTAGACTCTGTTATGACGTAAGACTGCCCGGACTCTACCGGCTTAACCAGGCGGTCATAACAGCCAGTCTAATGTGGGAGGTCTTTATGGGAGATCATGGTCTTAATTAATTAAGAAACACTTAACCATATTAGCATGTAGTGGGACATGAGGGGTTAAGTGGGTGCCTTGGGTGGCATGTGGAAATTTAGTGGTTGCCTTGGGTGGCATGTGGAATCTAGTGGGTTGCCTTGGGTGGCAATAGAAAATACGATTAGAATACTTAACCAAGTGAAACATGTAATTAAACATGATTAAAGGGTTAAGTGGGGTACACTAGATAAGTGACAAGCTTAGGTGGGTAGCTTGTGGGGGCCCATTTCAACCAATATCCCAAACGTATCTTTGTGGGCTCGACCCATGTCGAGTGACGGGACACGCATATTGGGCTTGATTATAAGAGGCCAAAACGGGTTAGCGGTGGCAACGCAAGTCCAACGGGTTTCATATGCGTGTGTGGGCCCGGGCTGGTAGATAAGCCGTTGTTGCATCGTGCAGATATAAAGCCGTGCACCGTTGATAGTATTGGGTTGCCACTTTAGGGGAGTGATACACCCCACTGTGGGACCAGCACGGGTATCTACGGTAGGGAGCCGATCGCTTGGGGAGTAGTGGGGTACACCTAGTGGAGATAGGGGCAGACGGCACCTATGTGGTCAGCTAGGGGTACAGGAAACTACTAGTTATATCTTTCTTTTAAGTCCTTGGGTGGGATCAACCTTTGAGAAGGAATGACTGGTGTGGTGCAGTTAGTAATTATCCTTGGGTGGGTAGATGCGTCTTTACAGTTATCTTAGTTTATCCTAAGTATACCAAGCTGCTTAGTGTAGCCATTCATCCCCAGACATTACCGTGGGTCAAGTTTATGTCTTCTCTGGTTACTTTAATGATTGTATTGTTAAAGTTATAGGACTCGCTCAGACTTATGTCTGACCCCGTTGTTTTTATCTTTTTCCCAACCCTCAGGTCCTACGGTGGATCCTAGCAGTAGTGGAGCTTGATCGGATTGCTGTTCCAGTCTTTAGGAGCTTGGATAGATGTAAAGCTCCAGTTACCCAGTTATCTTTTCTTTTGTCCTGGCTATTGTATGAGAGAGTGGGATTATGTACTTCTTTATTTTGATGGATATTGTATTTGACTTTTATTGTGGTTTTATGATGTAACCAGACATGTTTATTTCCGCTGTTATGGGATGATGTTTTAAATTTAAAGTACTATTTATATCTGTCTTGTTGTAATTTTTCTGTTCTATATTCACTAAAATACTCCACCGATGTTATGGCATTCCCTTAGAGAGTGACCATAGCGGGCGTGGGTTGTTACACGTGGTATCAGAGCAAAGGTTACCGGAACAGATAAAAATTTTAGAAAGCTATTTTTATAAAAACATTTTTGGAAGAGATATTTTCAAAAACATGTCTTTAAAGAGAAAAGTTTTTGAAAGAAAAGCATAATCCCCAATAGCCATATCCATATCCTTCGAATTCTCCGTTTTGAATCTTTCCTTTTTCGTTTCAGCATGGCTGAGGATCTTAACTTTCCGGAGGGTGTGACGGTACCAGTATGGTATAGGAGATTGATGGAGGTTAGGGCCACCACTGCAGGTCCAGCAAATGTTCCTCCACCAACCGTAGCACCCGATCTTCCTCCTCACCCTCCTCCTCGCACGGATACTTTTGCTAAGACTTGCAAGGAATTTAAAGCTATGGGAGGGAAACCTTTTCAAGGGTCTGAAACTTTTGTGGAGGCTAGAGATTGGCTTAAGGAGGTGGAAGAGTTGATAGACATCTTTGAGATGGAAGAAGGAAAGAAAGTCAAGTTAGCTGCTTGGTTAATGAAAGGAGAGGCCTCATTCTGGTGGGAGGTCACTAATGGAGAACGCCCCGTTGACTCTTGGGCGGATTTTAGGCAAAGGTTTGTGGCAAAGTTTCTCTCAAGGGCGGAGGAAAACTTGTATATGGAAAGATTCTTGACTCTAAAGCAAGGAAATCTCTCAGTGAAGGAATATGTCAACAAGTTTAATCAATTGGCAAGGTTTGGCCTAGACATGGTGAATACACCGGAGAAGAAGGCTTTGAGGTTCGTGAAAGGCTTGAATGAACCAATGCATGGGTTAGCTATGACTCATATCCCTATGGGGGCTACCTTTGAGAAGCTAGTTGACATGGCACTCATGTATGAAGAAGAGAAGGGTCCCAATGCTAATAAGGCACCCGAGAAGAAGGGAGATCAAAAGAGACCTCAGCAACAACAGCAAAACAAAAGTGGGAAAGGCAACGGTGGCAAGGGCAAGAAGAAGAAGTGTTTCAATTGTGGGACACCTGGCCACCTAAGAAAGGATTGTCGCAAGAAGAAGAAGACTGGCTGCTTCCACTGTGGCGAAGCAGGGCATTTAGTGAAGGATTGCCCTAAGAAGGGGCAAAGGACGGGGTCTACCTCAGGAGGACAGGTGCAAGCTCTTATGGCACCAGGTCAGGCTAGGGGGCAAGTACAGGCTCTCGCGGTTCCACCGATTCAGGAGAGAGGTAGAACTATTTCCGTTGAAAGTCTGGTTTTTCTATTTGATCATCCTGTCCGTACATTGTTTGATTCAGGCGCATCGCATTCGTTTATCTCATCATCATTAGTTGAGTCACTGCACTTAGACACCAGTCTGGTAGATGATCCCTTGGTTGTTTCAAACCCAATTGGGGGCTCCACTTATTTGTCCATGATATGTTTGGGTTTGAAGATTTCTATACTTAGCATTGAGTTTAGATGTGATGCTTTTGTTCTGGGCTTCACGGGCTATGGGTTGATTTTGGGCATGGATTGGTTATCCAGTAATGGTGCAGTTCTTGATTGCGAAAGGAGAGTTGTTAGGCTCATGACCCGCTTGGGTAACACTCTTGAGATTTCTTGTAATCCCATGGACTCTGTTATGCTAAGTTATCTTGAATCGCTTGACGCTTCGGTCGAGAGTTTGCAATCTGTTAGAGTGGTCCGGGAATATCCGGATGTGTTTGAGGAGGTGAAGGGCTTACCTCCGAAGCGGGAAATTGACTTCCGAATATATCTGGTGGATAATGCTAAACCTGTATCTTTACCAGTGCGCCACATGGCTCCTCGTGAGAGGAGGGAACTCCATAAGCAAGTAGGGGAGTTGCTTGAGAAGGGGTTCATAAGATGAAGTATATCGGAGTGGGGTGCTCCAGTAGTTTTTGCTACGAAGGCGGATGGGTCCCTCAGACTTTGTGTAGACTATAGAGAACTCAACAAGCTCACAAAGAAGAATAGACACCCATTGCCGAGGATTGATGATCTTTTCGATCAGTTGGTTGGCGCTTCAGTATTTTCTCAATTGGACTTGGCCACGGGGTTTCATCAGTTGAGGGTGGCTGAGGATAGCATAGACAAGACTGCCTTTAGGACTCCGGATGGTTTCTATGAGTGGCTGGTGATGCCATTTGGGTTGACGAATGCCCCTGCATACTTTGTTGATTTGATGAGTAGGGTGTTCAGGGAGTTCCTTAATAAATTCGTGGTGGTCTTTGTGGATGATATCCTAGTATTTTCTAAGAGCGAAGAAGAGCATGCCCTACATCTTGGGGAGGTATTGAAGACTCTTCGAGCACATAGCCTTAAGGCTAAATTCTCTAAATGTCACTTCTGGAGGAAGGAGGTGCGGTTCTTGGGGCACGTGTTCTCCAAGGAAGGGATAGCTGTGGATCCCGCAAAGGTAGTATCAATTCAGGATTGGAAGGTTCCGAAGAATGCTACCGAAGTAAGAAGTTTCTTGGGGTTGGCGGGTTATTATAGGAAGTTTATCAAAGACTTCGCGAAGATATCAGCCCCATTAACCCGCGTAACAAAGAAGAATCTTGTGTTCACATGGGACGTAGATTGTGATGATGCGTTCCGACGGTTAAAGAGAGCTTTAACCACCGCTCCAGTTTTAGTGTTGCCAGATGGGAGCAAGCCATTTGTTGTCTATACCGATGCTTGTGGGACAGGACTAGGCGCAGTCTTAATGCAAGAGGGAAGGGTGATAGCCTATGGTGGAAGGCAATTGAGAGTGCATGAGAAAAATTACCCTATCCATGATCTAGAGTTGGCCGCTATTGTTTTTGCGCTTAAGATTTGGCGCCATTATCTTCTTGGTGAGAGATTTGAATTGTTCACTGACCACAAATCATTGAAGTACTTGTTTTCTCAGAAGGATTTGAATCTGAGACAGCAAAGGTGGATGGAGTTCTTAGCATCCTATGATTTCGAGATAGCGTATACCCCTGGCAAGGGTAACGTGGTGGCGGACGCCTTGAGCAGGAAGAGGTTGTCCTTGAGCCCATTGTTCGTGGAACGACGAAGCTTGGAATTTATCTCGATGTTTGATTTCAGACCTTCCGTTGATTATGTACCCGGTTTGCTAGCTTCCTTGGAGGTTAGACCTACTCTTTTGGGGCGGATTGGAAAAGCACAGAGGGACGACCCACAGTTGGTTGAGTTGATGGAGAAGCTCATAGGGGGGGAGTCGTCCAGCCATCTGAGTAGGTACACCCTAGACGATAGGGGGTGCTTGCGTAGGGACGGTAGACTTTGTGTACCGCAAGACGAGGGTTTGAGGAAGGTTATTCTTGATGATGCACACCGTTCTAGGATGACTATTCATCCCGGTGGGGACAAGATGTACCAAGACATGAAGAGGGTTTTCTTCTGGGCCGGTATGAAGAAAGATGTGGCCGAGTATGTCGCTCGATGCTTGGTGTGCCAACAAGTGAAGGCGGAGCAAAAGAAACCTGGTGGTTTGCTTCACCCATTGGAAGTTCCGCAATGGAAGTGGGATAGCGTCTCGATGGATTTTATTGACGGGTTACCCAGATCGAGAAAGGGTAATACAGGAATTTGGGTGGTGGTAGACAGACTTACTAAGAGCGCCCATTTCATACCTGTGAAGAGCAAGAGGACCGCTCCATGGCTAGCTTCAGTATATCTTCGAGAGATAGTTCGATTGCATGGGGTACCCTCTAGCATAGTGAGTGATCGAGATCCTATCTTCACTAGCGAGTTCTGGAGAAGTTTGCAAGAAGCAGTGGGGACTTAATTGTGTCTGAGCACCGCATATCATCCTCAGACGGACGGCCAGACTGAGAGGGTGAATCGTGTTCTAGAAGACCTTTTGAGGCTTTGTATCTTAGATTTTGGAGGTACATGGGAAGAGCATCTTCCATTGGTGGAGTTCGCATATAATAACAGCTTTCAGTCCAGTATTGGTATGGCTCCTTTCGAAGCTCTTTATGGAAGGCCTTGTCGATCACCTGCATGTTGGTGGGAATCTACGGATAAGATCTTGCTTGGGCCTGATATGGTTAGGGAGACTTCTGAGAAGATTGACTTGATTCGAAGGAGGATGAAAGCAGCGCAGGATAGGCAAAAATCTTATGCGAACAAGAGAAGGACGGATCTTGAGTTTGAAGTTGGGGACATGGTCTTTGTCAAAGTGTCTCCATTACGAAATGTGGTTCGCTTTGGATCTGTTGGGAAGTTAGCACCAAGGTTCGTGGGGCCATTTCCTATTAAGGAAAGGATTGGACGGATGGCCTATAGGGTGGAGTTGCCCGACAGACTTAGTGGTGTTCATGATGTATTCCATGTATCACATCTGAGGAAGTGCTTACATGAGACCGCAGAGGTGGTAGAGCCGAGCTTGCTTAGAGATGTAGAGGTAGAGCGTGATGCGACTATTCGACGAGCTCCTACTCGCATCCTTGGGTCAGCGACTAGGAAATTGAGGAATCGAGAGGTTCAACTAGTCAAAATACAATGGGGAGAAGATGAGAGCAACGCAACTTGGGAGACGGAAGCGAAGATGCGTTCATTGTACCCATTTCTTTTTGAGGGTATGTCTTTACTTTCTCCTTTATCGCTTGTCTAGTACTTATCTTATCTTTGGTATGTCCTCTCGTTAGTACCTTTGACCTTTAGATAGGGTAAACCTATGGTTGAAACATGTGTTTGAGACATGTTATGGTTGATGGATGCAAGTGTTTGCTAGTGGTTGCTCGTGGATGCATATACACACACTCTAGGCACTAGATCGGCTCAGTCACTTCATATTGCATATTGCATAAAATTGTGTGTAGAAAGCTATATTTATGGATGTATAATGATTGTGTTATCACATGGATGATGCATTTTGGGTGGATGATTGTGCACTCATGTAGATATTGTATGTGTCGATAGGGTTCTCTCGCATACATAATGGATGCATGGCACTATCATGGTTTGCATATGTTCGTACATTAGATAGGGAACATATACACACACTTTTTGCATATGCTCATACATCATTAGAAACTGTTAAGGACAATGGATGCCCGTGGTTGATGGTTTGAGTAGATGGTTGTTTGGATGGTAGGATATGCATTCTCCTCAGCTTAGAGATTTCGGGGACGAAATCCTTTAAGGAGGGGAGAATGTAACACCCCGAATTTTAGTTAATATTAAAATTCACTAATTACAGGATAAATAATCTCAGATGTGGGAATTGGGGGTAACGGGCTGCGTCATTGCGTTCGTCTCGGAAAAATACGCGAAATAGAGTCCGAGTTTTCGAGAATCGCAGTCCGTATGGCCCGGTTATGGCCCAAAGAAGTTTGCAGAAAATTCAAAGTTAAAAACAGATTTAAAAATTAAACATCAGATTTCGAAATTGGAGCCAGCAAGGGGGCCAGGCGGGAAAGTTCCCGCCCTACCCATGTCGACAGGGCTGTCGACAGGCCTGTCGACTGGGGGGGTCGACTGCCCTGTCGACAGGGTTGTCGACAGGGGGTGTCGGCTCTGTTGATCTGGGTGCACCAGATCTGGTTTTTGGTTGAGCCTTGGGCTGGGTTCTAGAGATTTCCTAAATCTAACGGACCTAATCTAACCTAGGGTTAATCTAAGGGCCTAAAACACTCACCTAATCTATAAATACACCCTAAACCTACCCTAATCCATACTAAAAATAGTAATGATGGCCTCATGCCGCCAAAATCAAACTTAAGAGAGCCTCCACTAGTTTATGAAGGAAGTTGCAAGCTAATCATTCTCTAATCAACCTCTAATCATCATCTTCTTCATATTTAGCAACTAATTCCACTTCATAAGTTTGCTAATCTTGGGTTTGGTGAGTTTCTATCACTTTAACATCCATTGTTAAAGTAAGTAGATTGGATGTAATGAGACTTATGGTCTTGAATGCGGATTAGTGAGTTTGAATCATTTGTAATGATATGTATGTTCAATAAGTTGGTTTATGCATGTTTAACAAGTGGGTTTATGCATATTTAATAAGTGGGTTTATGCACGCTTATGCAAGTATATGAATGCTTATGCAAGTTATGTATATGCTTAAATGCAAGTTTAATGTGATATGCAAGTTATGCATGCTTATGCAAGTATATGGATGCTTATGCAAGTTATGTATATGCTTAAATGCAAGTTTAATGTGATATGCAAGTTATGCATGCTTATGCAAGTATATGAATGCTTATGCAAGTTATGTATATGCTTAAATGCAAGTTTAATGTGATATGCAAGTTATGCATGCTTATGCAAGTATGTGGATGCTTATGCAAGTATGTGAACGCTTATGCAAGTTATGTATATGCTTAAATGCAAGTTTAACATGATATGCAAGTTATGCATGCTTATGCAAGTATGTGAATGCTTATGCAAGTATGCGAATGCTTATGCAAGTTATGTGTATGCTTAAATGCATGTTTAACATGATATGCAAGTTATGAGAATGCTTATATGCAAGTTTGGGTTAAATGTAGTTGGGTTAATATATGTTCATATATGCAAGTTGACATCCTCTTAACCCATGACAAAGTTGTATGCTAAACCCATGATATTTGTGATGGATCTTCCCCTTTATTATGTCGTGAAATGAGAACGATTTACGTGGGGAACGATGGGGTTGGTAAATATGTTAATAAAAGTATGGTTGGGTATGATTAAGCATACCATAAAAATAAATTAACATAAGTGGGAATTTACCTATTGAGTTAGGTCTACCCCATGGGAATTTACCTATTGAGTTAGGTCTACCCATGTTATGAAAAATTTGATATTAATTAGGGATAATTAATATGGGGGTGATTAATTAGGTGTAATTAATCGACTAAGACACGAGGTTGGACTCATTAGTAGTGTAAAACTGCCCAGACCCTACCGGCTTAACCAGTTGCTACAAATGTCAGCCCAATGTGATAGGTCTTAGCCATAAATTAAATACGTGATTAAAGTAAAGACACGAGGTTAGACTCTGTTATGACGTAAGACTGCCCGGACTCTACCGGCTTAACCAGGCGGTCATAACAGCCAGTCTAATGTGGGAGGTCTTTATGGGAGATCACGGTCTTAATTAATTAAGAAACACTTAACCATATTAGCATGTAGTGGGACATGAGGGGTTAAGTGGGTGCCTTGGGTGGCATGTGGAAATTTAGTGGTTGCCTTGGGTGGCATGTGGAATCTAGTGGGTTGCCTTGGGTGGCAATAGAAAATACGATTAGAATACTTAACCAAGTGAAACATGTAATTAAACATGATTAAAGGGTTAAGTGGGGTACACTAGATAAGTGACAAGCTTAGGTGGGTAGCTTGTGGGGGCCCATTTCAACCAATATCCCAAACGTATCTTTGTGGGCTCGACCCATGTCGAGTGACGGGACACGCATATTGGGCTTGATTATAAGAGGCCAAAACGGGTTAGCGGTGGCAACGCAAGTCCAACGGGTTTCATATGCGTGTGTGGGCCCGGGCCGGTAGATAAGCCGTTGTTGCATCGTGCAGATATAAAGCCGTGCACCGTTGATAGTATTGGGTTGCCACTTTAGGGGAGTGATACACCCCACTGTGGGACCAGCACGGGTATCTACGGTAGGGAGCCGATCGCTTGGGGAGTAGTGGGGTACACCTAGTGGAGATAGGGGCAGACGGCACCTATGTGGTCAGCTAGGGGTACAGGAAACTACTAGTTATATCTTTCTTTTAAGTCCTTGGGTGGGATCAACCTTTGAGAAGGAATGACTGGTGTGGTGCAGTTAGTAATTATCCTTGGGTGGGTAGATGCGTCTTTACAGTTATCTTAGTTTATCCTAAGTATACCAAGATGCTTAGTGTAGCCATTCATCCCCAGACATTACCGTGGGTCAAGTTTATGTCTTCTCTGGTTACTTTAATGATTGTATTGTTAAAGTTATAGGACTCGCTCAGACTTATGTCTGACCCCGTTGTTTTTATCTTTTTCCCAACCCTCAGGTCCTACGGTGGATCCTAGCAGTAGTGGAGCTTGATCGGATTGCTGTTCCAGTCTTTAGGAGCTTGGATAGATGTAAAGCTCCAGTTACCCAGTTATCTTTTCTTTTGTCCTGGCTATTGTATGAGAGAGTGGGATTATGTACTTCTTTATTTTGATGGATATTGTATTTGACTTTTATTGTGGTTTTATGATGTAACCAGACATGTTTATTTCCGCTGTTATGGGATGATGTTTTAAATTTAAAGTACTATTTATATTTGTCTTGTTGTAATTTTTCTGTTCTATATTCACTAAAATACTCCACCGATGTTATGGCATTCCCTTAGAGAGTGACCATAGCGGGCGTGGGTTGTTACACGTGGTATCAGAGCAAAGGTTACCGGAACAGATAAAAATTTTAGAAAGCTATTTTTATAAAAACATTTTTGGAAGAGATATTTTCAAAAACATGTCTTTAAAGAGAAAAGTTTTTGAAAGAAAAGCATAATCCCCAATAGCCATATCCATATCCTTCGAATTCTCCATTTTGAATCTTTCCTTTTTCGTTTCAGCATGGCTGAGGATCTTAACTTTCCGGAGGGTGTGACGGTACCAGTATGGTATAGGAGATTGATGGAGGTTAGGGCCACCACTGCAGGTCCAGCAAATGTTCCTCCACCAACCGTAGCACCCGATCTTCCTCCTCACCCTCCTCCTCGCACGGATACTTTTGCTAAGACTTGCAAGGAATTTAAAGCTATGGGAGGGAAACCTTTTCAAGGGTCTGAAACTTTTGTGGAGGCTAGAGATTGGCTTAAGGAGGTGGAAGAGTTGATAGACATCTTTGAGATGGAAGAAGGAAAGAAAGTCAAGTTAGCTGCTTGGTTAATGAAAGGAGAGGCCTCATTCTGGTGGGAGGTCACTAATGGAGAACGCCCCGTTGACTCTTGGGCGGATTTTAGGCAAAGGTTTGTGGCAAAGTTTCTCTCAAGGGCGGAGGAAAACTTGTATATGGAAAGATTCTTGACTCTAAAGCAAGGAAATCTCTCAGTGAAGGAATATGTCAACAAGTTTAATCAATTGGCAAGGTTTGGCCTAGACATGGTGAATACACCGGAGAAGAAGGCTTTGAGGTTCGTGAAAGGCTTGAATGAACCAATGCATGGGTTAGCTATGACTCATATCCCTATGGGGGCTACCTTTGAGAAGCTAGTTGACATGGCACTCATGTATGAAGAAGAGAAGGGTCCCAATGCTAATAAGGCACCCGAGAAGAAGGGAGATCAAAAGAGACCTCAGCAACAACAGCAAAACAAAAGTGGGAAAGGCAACGGTGGCAAGGGCAAGAAGAAGAAGTGTTTCAATTGTGGGACACCTGGCCACCTAAGAAAGGATTGTCGCAAGAAGAAGAAGACTGGCTGCTTCCACTGTGGCGAAGCAGGGCATTTAGTGAAGGATTGCCCTAAGAAGGGGCAAAGGACGGGGTCTACCTCAGGAGGACAGGTGCAAGCTCTTATGGCACCAGGTCAGGCTAGGGGGCAAGTACAGGCTCTCGCGGTTCCACCGATTCAGGAGAGAGGTAGAACTATTTCCGTTGAAAGTCTGGTTTTTCTATTTGATCATCCTGTCCGTACATTGTTTGATTCAGGCGCATCGCATTCGTTTATCTCATCATCATTAGTTGAGTCACTGCACTTAGACACCAGTCTGGTAGATGATCCCTTGGTTGTTTCAAACCCAATTGGGGGCTCCACTTATTTGTCCATGATATGTTTGGGTTTGAAGATTTCTATACTTAGCATTGAGTTTAGATGTGATGCTTTTGTTCTGGGCTTCACGGGCTATGGGTTGATTTTGGGCATGGACTGGTTATCCAGTAATGGTGCAGTTCTTGATTGCGAAAGGAGAGTTGTTAGGCTCATGACCCGCTTGGGTAACACTCTCGAGATTTCTTGTAATCCCATGGACTCTGTTATGCTAAGTTATCTTGAATCGCTTGACGCTTCGGTCGAGAGTTTGCAATCTGTTAGAGTGGTCCGGGAATATCCGGATGTGTTTGAGGAGGTGAAGGGCTTACCTCCGAAGCGGGAAATTGACTTCCGAATATATCTGGTGGATAATGCTAAACCTGTATCTTTACCAGTGCGCCACATGGCTCCTCGTGAGAGGAGGGAACTCCATAAGCAAGTAGGGGAGTTGCTTGAGAAGGGGTTCATAAGATGAAGTATATCAGAGTGGGGTGCTCCAGTAGTTTTTGCTACGAAGGCGGATGGGTCCCTCAGACTTTGTGTAGACTATAGAGAACTCAACAAGCTCACAAAGAAGAATAGACACCCATTGCCGAGGATTGATGATCTTTTCGATCAGTTGGTTGGCGCTTCAGTATTTTCTCAATTGGACTTGGCCACGGGGTTTCATCAGTTGAGGGTGGCTGAGGATAGCATAGACAAGACTGCCTTTAGGACTCCGGATGGTTTCTATGAGTGGCTGGTGATGCCATTTGGGTTGACGAACGCCCCTGCATACTTTGTTGATTTGATGAGTAGGGTGTTCAGGGAGTTCCTTAATAAATTCGTGGTGGTCTTTGTGGATGATATCCTAGTATTTTCTAAGAGCGAAGGAGAGCATGCCCTACATCTTGGGGAGGTATTGAAGACTCTTCGAGCACATAGCCTTAAGGCTAAATTCTCTAAATGTCACTTCTGGAGGAAGGAGGTGCGGTTCTTGGGGCACGTGGTCTCCAAGGAAGGGATAGCTGTGGATCCCGCAAAGGTAGTATCAATTCAGGATTGGAAGGTTCCGAAGAATGCTACCGAAGTAAGAAGTTTCTTGGGGTTGGCGGGTTATTATAGGAAGTTTATCAAAGACTTCGCGAAGATATCAGCCCCATTAACCCGCTTAACAAAGAAGAATCTTGTGTTCACATGGGACGTAGATTGTGATGATGCGTTCCGACGGTTAAAGAGAGCTTTAACCACCGCTCCAGTTTTAGTGTTGCCAGATGGGAGCAAGCCATTTGTTGTCTATACCGATGCTTGTGGGACAGGACTAGGCGCAGTCTTAATGCAAGAGGGAAGGGTGATAGCCTATGGTGGAAGGCAATTGAGAGTGCATGAGAAAAATTACCCTATCCATGATCTAGAGTTGGCCGCTATTGTTTTTGCGCTTAAGATTTGGCGCCATTATCTTCTTGGTGAGAGATTTGAATTGTTCACTGACCACAAATCATTGAAGTACTTGTTTTCTCAGAAGGATTTGAATCTGAGACAGCAAAGGTGGATGGAGTTCTTAGCATCCTATGATTTCGAGATAGCGTATACCCCTGGCAAGGGTAACGTGGTGGCGGACGCCTTGAGCAGGAAGAGGTTGTCCTTGAGCCCATTGTTCGTGGAACGACGAAGCTTGGAATTTATCTCGATGTTTGATTTCAGACCTTCCGTTGATTATGTACCCGGTTTGCTAGCTTCCTTGGAGGTTAGACCTACTCTTTTGGGGCGGATTGGAAAAGCACAGAGGGACGACCCACAGTTGGTTGAGTTGATGGAGAAGCTCATAGGGGGGGAGTCGTCCAGCCATCTGAGTAGGTACACCCTAGACGATAGGGGGTGCTTGCGTAGGGACGGTAGACTTTGTGTACCGCAAGACGAGGGTTTGAGGAAGGTTATTCTTGATGATGCACACCGTTCTAGGATGACTATTCATCCCGCTGGGGACAAGATGTACCAAGACATGAAGAGGGTTTTCTTCTGGGCCGGTATGAAGAAAGATGTGGCCGAGTATGTCGCTCGATGCTTGGTGTGCCAACAAGTGAAGGCGGAGCAAAAGAAACCTGGTGGGTTGCTTCACCCATTGGAAGTTCCGCAATGGAAGTGGGATAGCGTCTCGATGGATTTTATTGACGGGTTACCCAGATCGAGAAAGGGTAATACAGGAATTTGGGTGGTGGTAGACAGACTTACTAAGAGCGCCCATTTCATACCTGTGAAGAGCAAGAGGACCGCTCCATGGCTAGCTTCAGTATATCTTCGAGAGATAGTTCGATTGCATGGGGTACCCTCTAGCATAGTGAGTGATCGAGATCCTATCTTCACTAGCGAGTTCTGGAGAAGTTTGCAAGAAGCAGTGGGGACTCAATTGTGTCTGAGCACCGCATATCATCCTCAGACGGACGGCCAGACTGAGAGGGTGAATCGTGTTCTAGAAGACCTTTTGAGGCTTTGTATCTTAGATTTTGGAGGTACATGGGAAGAGCATCTTCCATTGGTGGAGTTCGCATATAATAACAGCTTTCAGTCCAGTATTGGTATGGCTCCTTTCGAAGCTCTTTATGGAAGGCCTTGTCGATCACCTGCATGTTGGTGGGAATCTACGGATAAGATCTTGCTTGGGCCTGATATGGTTAGGGAGACTTCTGAGAAGATTGACTTGATTCGAAGGAGGATGAAAGCAGCGCAGGATAGGCAAAAATCTTATGCGAACAAGAGAAGGACGGATCTTGAGTTTGAAGTTGGGGACATGGTCTTTGTCAAAGTGTCTCCATTACGAAATGTGGTTCGCTTTGGATCTGTTGGGAAGTTAGCACCAAGGTTCGTGGGGCCGTTTCCTATTAAGGAAAGGATTGGACGGATGGCCTATAGGGTGGAGTTGCCCGACAGACTTAGTGGTGTTCATGATGTATTCCATGTATCACATCTGAGGAAGTGCTTACATGAGACCGCAGAGGTGGTAGAGCCGAGCTTGCTTAGAGATGTAGAGGTAGAGCGTGATGCGACTATTCGACGAGCTCCTACTCGCATCCTTGGGTCAGAGACTAGGAAATTGAGGAATCGAGAGGTTCAACTAGTCAAAGTACAATGGGGAGAAGATGAGAGCAACGCAACTTGGGAGACGGAAGCGAAGATGCGTTCATTGTACCCATTTCTTTTTGAGGGTATGTCTTTACTTTCTCCTTTATCGCTTGTCTAGTACTTATCTTATCTTTGGTATGTCCTCTCGTTAGTACCTTTGACCTTTAGATAGGGTAAACCTATGGTTGAAACATGTGTTTGAGACATGTTATGGTTGATGGATGCAAGTGGATGCAAGTGTTTGCTAGTGGTTGCTCGTGGATGCATATACACACACTCTAGGCACTAGATCGGCTCAGTCACTTCATATTGCATATTGCATAAAATTGTGTGTAGAAAGCTATATTTATGGATGTATAATGATTGTGTTATCACATGGATGATGCATTTTGGGTGGATGATTGTGCACTCATGTAGATATTGTATGTGTCGATAGGGTTCTCTCGCATACATAATGGATGCATGGCACTATCATGGTTTGCATATGTTCGTACATTAGATAGGGAACATATACACACACTTTTTGCATATGCTCATACATCATTAGAAACTGTTAAGGACAATGGATGCCCGTGGTTGATGGTTTGAGTAGATGGTTGTTTGGATGGTAGGATATGCATTCTCCTCAGCTTAGAGATTTCGGGGACGAAATCCTTTAAGGAGGGGAGAATGTAACACCCCGAATTTTAGTTAATACTAAAATTCACTAATTACAGGATAAATAATCTCAGATGTGGGAATTGGGGGTAACGGGCTGCGTCATTGCGTTCGTCTCGGAAAAATACGCGAAATAGAGTCCGAGTTTTCGAGAATCGCAGTCCGTATGGCCCGGTTATGGCCCAAAGAAGTTTGCAGAAAATTCAAAGTTAAAAACAGATTTAAAAATTAAACATCAGATTTCGAAATTGGAGCCAGCAAGGGGGCCAGGCGGGAAAGTTCCCGCCCTACCCATGTCGACAGGGATGTCGACAGGCCTGTCGACTGGGGGGGTCGACTGCCCTGTCGACAGGGTTGTCGACAGGGGGTGTCGGCTCTGTTGATCTGGGTGCACCAGATCTGGTTTTTGGTTGAGCCTTGGGCTGGGTTCTAGAGATTTCCTAAATCTAACGGACCTAATCTAACCTAGGGTTAATCTAAGGGCCTAAAACACTCACCTAATCTATAAATACACCCTAAACCTACCCTAATCCATACTAAAAATAGTAATGATGGCCTCATGCCGCCAAAATCAAACTTAAGAGAGCCTCCACTAGTTTATGAAGGAAGTTGCAAGCTAATCATTCTCTAATCAACCTCTAATCATCATGTTCTTCATATTTAGCAACTAATTCCACTTCATAAGTTTGCTAATCTTGGGTTTGGTGAGTTTCTATCACTTTAACATCCATTGTTAAAGTAAGTAGATTGGATGTAATGAGACTTATGGTCTTGAATGCGGATTAGTGAGTTTGAATCATTTGTAATGATATGTATGTTCAATAAGTTGGTTTATGCATGTTTAACAAGTGGGTTTATGCATATTTAATAAGTGGGTTTATGCATGCTTATGCAAGTATATGAATGCTTATGCAAGTTATGTATATGCTTAAATGCAAGTTTAATGTGATATGCAAGTTATGCATGCTTATGCAAGTATATGGATGCTTATGCAAGTTATGTATATGCTTAAATGCAAGTTTAATGTGATATGCAAGTTATGCATGCTTATGCAAGTATATGAATGCTTATGCAAGTTATGTATATGCTTAAATGCAAGTTTAATGTGATATGCAAGTTATGCATGCTTATGCAAGTATGTGGATGCTTATGCAAGTATGTGAACGCTTATGCAAGTTATGTATATGCTTAAATGCAAGTTTAACATGATATGCAAGTTATGCATGCTTATGCAAGTATGTGAATGCTTATGCAAGTATGCGAATGCTTATGCAAGTTATGTGTATGCTTAAATGCATGATTAACATGATATGCAAGTTATGAGAATGCTTATATGCAAGTTAGGGTTAAATGTAGTTGGGTTAATATATGTTCATATATGCAAGTTGACATCCTCTTAACCCATGACAAAGTTGTATGCTAAACCCATGATATTTGTGATGGATCTTCCCCTTTATTATGTCGTGAAATGAGAACGATTTACGTGGGGAACGATGGGGTTGGTAAATATGTTAATAAAAGTATGGTTGGGTATGATTAAGCATACCATAAAAATAAATTAACATAAGTGGGAATTTACCTATTGAGTTAGGTCTACCCCATGGGAATTTACCTATTGAGTTAGGTCTACCCATGTTATGAAAAATTTGATATTAATTAGGGATAATTAATATGGGGGTGATTAATTAGGTGTAATTAATCGACTAAGACACGAGGTTGGACTCATTTGTAGTGTAAAACTGCCCGGACCCTACCGGCTTAACCAGTTTCTACAAATGTCAGCCCAATGTGAGAGGTCTTAGCCATAAATTAAATACGTGATTAAAGTAAAGACACGAGGTTAGACTCTGTTATGACGTAAGACTGCCCGGACTCTACCGGCTTAACCAGGCGGTCATAACAGCCAGTCTAATGTGGGAGGTCTTTATGGGAGATCACGGTCTTAATTAATTAAGAAACACTTAACCATATTAGCATGTAGTGTGACATGAGGGGTTAAGTGGGTGCCTTGGGTGGCATGTGGAAATTTAGTGGTTGCCTTGGGTGGCATGTGGAATCTAGTGGGTTGCCTTGGGTGGCAATAGAAAATACGATTAGAATACTTAACCAAGTGAAACATGTAATTAAACATGATTAAAGGGTTAAGTGGGGTACACTAGATAAGTGACAAGCTTAGGTGGGTAGCTTGTGGGGGCCCATTTCAACCAATATCCCAAACGTATCTTTTTGGGCTCGACCCATGTCGAGTGACGGGACACGCATATTGGGCTTGATTATAAGAGGCCAAAACGGGTTAGCGGTGGCAACGCAAGTCCAACGGGTTTCATATGCGTGTGTGGGCCCGGGCTGGTAGATAAGCCGTTGTTGCATCGTGTAGATATAAAGCCGTGCACCGTTGATAGTATTGGGTTGCCACTTTAGGGGAATGATACACCCCACTGTGGGACCAGCACGGGTATCTACGGTAGGGAGCCGATCGCTTGGGGAGTAGTGGGGTACACCTAGTGGAGATAGGGGCAGACGGCACCTATGTGGTCAGCTAGGGGTACAGGAAACTACTAGTTATATCTTTCTTTTAAGTCCTTGGGTGGGATCAACCTTTGAGAAGGAATGACTGGTGTGGTGCAGTTAGTAATTATCCTTGGGTGGGTAGATGCGTCTTTACAGTTATCTTAGTTTATCCTAAGTATACCAAGCTGCTTAGTGTAGCCATTCATCCCCAGACATTACCGTGGGTCAAGTTTATGTCTTCTCTGGTTACTTTAATGATTGTATTGTTAAAGTTATAGGACTCGCTCAGACTTATGTCTGACCCCGTTGTTTTTATCTTTTTCCCAACCCTCAGGTCCTACGGTGGATCCTAGCAGTAGTGGAGCTTGATCGGATTGCTGTTCTAGTCTTTAGGAGCTTGGATAGATGTAAAGCTCCAGTTACCCAGTTATCTTTTCTTTTGTCCTGGCTTTTGTATGAGAGAGTGGGATTATGTACTTCTTTATTTTGATGGATATTGTACTTGACTTTTATTGTGGTTTTATGATGTAACCAGACATGTTTATTTCCGCTGTTATGGGATGATGTTTTAAATTTAAAGTACTATTTATATCTGTCTTGTTGTAATTTTTCTGTTCTATATTCACTAAAATACTCCACCGATGTTATGGCATTCCCTTAGAGAGTGACCATAGCGGGCGTGGGTTGTTACATTATATATGCTAAACAGAGAGTGTTTAATCAACTTAATGCATATATATTTTTTCAAATTCTTGTGATAAAACTCTTTTGTTATTTTGAGGACATTTGTTCAAAGGTTGAATAATGGGCAGTGAATTCCAAAACAGAGGTGTTGAAGCTTTCATAATTGATTGGATTTGTGAATTTATAAATATAGTTTAACAAATATAAGGTACACCTTCTTAGATACAGATATGATTTTATAAATATACACCTGCTTATAATGTACACCTGCTTAGATACAGATATGATTTTATAAATATACACCTGCTTAGATACATATATGATTTTATAAATATAGTTTATCAAATATAATGTATCAATTGGTTAACATTTATTATTTTCCATTTAGATACTCTAGCAATTACCTGCATTTCATTTTATCTATGTTAATTGGGCATTTAAAAGTAGAAATCATAATTAAAATTTGATAATTTATTACACTCCAATGTATAGGATATATACCTCTAACTTGTGCAGGCAACGGACTATTAAGTAAATTTCTTTCTTTTCTATGCTATTGTAAAGCAGCAGTAGAAAAGTTGCTTTACATGACAATGCAAGTACATTAGTAACAATAGTAATAAAAAAAAAATAAACAACGTACCTTTTTCACAACCAAGGTGCTGGATAATAAGTATTATGCTGGGCTGCAGCTTACATTGTGGTTGCTGACATCGGACCAGGCGCTGGTTATGCATCCGAAACTGAGTGCGGCGGTGAAGAGCAATGCTGATAGGCCGAACAGGTGTGCTATGAATTTTACAAGGGCGAAGATGGGTGGGATTGAGGTTTTTATTGGCATAGGAAGAATTGTAGAGTTGTTAACTTTGCTTGCAGCTCTAGTCTGTTGTATGCTTCGATGTAAGAGTTTTAATTGTCTATTTGGTGTTTTTAAGCTGTTGGCAATCTAAAAAATGGTCCAGAGTTCGAATAAGTTTTCCCCGGATTAAAAAAAAATACAGCCATATTTTGGTAGAGCATTTGCTGAAAATTACTTCATTTAAATTGTTCTACTCATTGTCAACTCAGCTACTTGTATTGTTTACTGAGTTTCTACGCACTAAACAGTAAACTAGTTATATATTTCCCTGGAAAATGCTTTTTCCACAATCAAGAGCAGAAGCCTATGAGGACTTCTGAAACACCCCACCTCCGTTAAGGTCACTCACAAAGGGAATGCATTAACTTTGGTGAAGCATTTTAGGTTAAAGACACAGATAATTTACAAGACAGACATATAAACAACGGAAAACTGAAATCATTTCATAAATAGCGTGGTTCAGTAAAAACATTACAAGCATTGTCTCAAAACCCAACTTCTAAATTATTACAATGAAACATCTGTCTTGATTTAAAACTCTAAGTACATAAAGAAGCATAAAACAGTAGTAAAGCAGCATATATCCCCAATAAAAGTTTAACCACAGCCATAGCCCAAGAAGAGAGAATCCAAGCAATACATCTACTCTCTTCAAACTGGAAAAGGTCTGCACTGAGCTGAAGTATTCCCTCCATGCGGACCTGGGGGGAACGGAAGAAAAGAAGGCGAAAGAAAATAGGTCAGACATAAGTCTGGTAAGTCCAGTGATTATTCAGCACGTAAACAAGTAAAAGGGTCATGACATGAATAAACTGAACATAGGACAATACCATAGAAATAAGATAACATAAGATAAGGCAAGATAAACTGGATATAGTTATCGCACTCATTTCCATTTCTCTACACCCACTACGAATGTTTCAACTACCATCATGTGTTCATAACAAAGTGATCCCTTTCCCGATAGACTTTTACTCGCATGCATTTCACTACAACAAAATGACCCTATTACAACGGTGGAACACCGTTGTAATATACATTTTACAACGGTGGGCAAACCGTCGTGTATTAAGAAGTTGTAATAGACTCATATCTTTTACAACGTTTTTACACCGTTGCAACACCGTTGTAATATGTATATTTTACAACTTTTTTCCACCGTTGTAGTAATACATATTACAACATTTTTGCACTGTTGTAGTAGTACATATTACAACTTTTTTCCACCGTTGTAGTAATTCCTGCAACAATTAATTATAACAATACGATTTTTGTTTCGTTATACATTACATTTCATATAAAAATAAATATTTATATTGAATAAAATGATACTACACTGATCTGAAATAATCAATTAAATATTTTATTTCAATATTTGAATTAGTACAACTTTCTGATCCACTATCGTACAACTCTTACATAATATGGTCATAACAATACATACAATCCTCACTACAAACTGATCACTCAATACACTCAGTTACATACACACTTTCGTATAAATATACATACACACTGACATGCACCGAGTCTTTATGCTCCAGCATCCCCAATCGATCATCCATTTCAACATCATGCTCATCGTCAAATATCCTTATTACTCTGTGCATTCATTCCTAAGCACTTTTTTGTCAAAATTGAGTTCCCTTCAGATTCAACAACGCAAATCTATATGTAAACACTCTGCAAGGTTGAATTATTGGACACTGTGTTATACTCCATCTGTGTTCATGTATCCTTACATTAATAAACTTATGTTCTACTACTTTTTTTTTAATTCAGACTGACTTTTTATGCAAAAGGTAAAGGACAGCGAAAGGTGTGAACAATTACATAGCTCAAAGATACACGGTTACACACTATAGCAGACAGTGTCAAGAGACATGGCATACCTGATAGGATAACTTCATCCTCCATAGATAGATTCTTAGACATGTACCAAGAGAAACAAGATTTAACTGAACAGCAAAGCAAGAGAACCAAAACTGCCAATGAACAATAAGAGTGCCAATGAACAAAACTGCCAATGAACAAAACTGCCAGGCATAAATGGCAGAAGCACATCCCAAAATTGCATTGCATCTTTGACACCAATGAACAAAACTGCCAATGAATAATAAGACACATCAGAGACACCAATAAACAAACTACCACCATAGCTTATAGCTATTGCCGTGGCAGTACGATGATAGGTAAGCTGAACCATGATCTACCCATACCAATGGCATAAGCATATTACATAAGCTCAATAAAAGCATGACTTAAAATCACAGACAAGTGCTCCAGAGAGCAGCATCACTACCGGACACACTAACAGCAACAACCACCTTAAACCAAATGATAATAGATCCAAAGAACATAAACAAAAATGCTATTCACCCTCAAGGGGACGCAAACCACTGAACATCGACCTCACAGACACTTTTGAAACCCAAGAATTACTGCGAAAATCAACATTACCTCGCCAGCACGATGAAAAGAATCCACTGCAAACAACCACCAGACAAAGCGGAATCCAAAGAACTAGCTGTCGATCAAAGTCGTTTGAAGATCTGAACCGCGCCGAGCCGCTCCAATAGATGGAGATCAAAGCCACTCCGATAGATCTGGACCGAAACAGATCTGAGAGAAATCACGCTCGAGAAAGGAAGAAGAGCAACTAGGGTAGAGTGATAGGACCAGGAAAAGCTTGGAGAGGATTGAAGAGAAGAATCGATTTAAGTAGAGGAGCAAAGCGGATAATGGAACTGAAGCGATAAGGGAGGAGGCGGCTAGAAGAAGATGGGGATCGATGTTAAGACGTAATTTTTTTCCAGAGGAACGAAATTGGGGATCGATGTGAGAGAAGAGCAAGAGTGGTCGGCCCACGTGAGGAGAAATACGAAAGTGAGAAGCTTTGGAGCCAAAATTTCGGTCGCCCGCCCAAATTTCATCATTTGTGTTAAGTGGGCAACAGATTTTTGTTTTGTTTTTTTAATTGTTTTATTCTTTGCAAGGAAAGCTTCTAAATTCACTTTCCATTAATAATTTTATTTAACAGTACTTACTAATCTTATTAATTAAAGATTTCTTATTAATCTTAATTTCTAAGTATTAAATTTTAAGTAAGATTCAAATTCAAAAGTATACAAAATGTACCGTTTCGGACGGGGCGCTGCCCCCTGGACCCCCGCGACCTGACCGGGCAGGTCGAACCCCGTTAGCGGGGGCGTTGCCCCCGCACCCCCACCTAGGGGAGTTGCCACCCCCCCTGGACCCCCCCTCCGTAGGGATCATATTTGACAAAAGATTTTGGAAAAACTTTCAACAACGATTACTTATTAAAAAATATTATATACTAAATATTAATTACTACTAATAGTCATGATTAATTATAAATTAAATATTTATTAATTGTTATTTACTTATTGATTATTAACCGCTCATTAGTTATTACTTACTAATTAATTACTAGTACTTAATAATGAAGTAGTTATATATAATTATTTTTAATTAAATATTTAATATTTATATATTGATTATTATTAAATAATTACTAATTGGTTGTTAATTAGTAATTATTAGTAGGAATTATTTATTTATTGATGTATTTTTTATTAAATATTTAATATGTATTTATTGATTATTAATTAATAATTACTAATTGGTTGTCAATTACTAATTATTAGCATGAATTATTTATTTATTGAAGTATTTTTAATTAATTATTTAATATTAATATATAGGTTATTAATTAATAATTACTAATTAGTTGTAAATATTAATTATTAAAAATTATATAATGAAAATAATTAATATTAAAATATAGTCATATATTACAACAGTCAAAAAATAAAAGTTGATAGGCTTTTATTACAACTGTCAAAATAACACAGTTGTTAAAAATAAATTTATTACAACTTTTCTGGAAAAAAGTTGTAAAAAACATTTATTACAACGGTGCTTTAACCACCGTTGTAAAATTAAAGTTGTAATATGGTATTTTTGTTGTAGTTACAACGGTGTTTATACCACCGTTGTAAAAAACAATTTATTACAACGGTGCTTTTACCACCGTTGTAAAAACCCATTTATTACAACGGTGCGTTTACCACCGTTGTAAAATTAAAGTTGTAATATGGTGTTTTTGTTGTAGTGTTTCTTACTTGTGTTATTCATCCCTGCTCGATTATAGATACCTATGCTAGTCCCACCATGGGGTGTATCAATTCCTATAGTGGTAAACCGACACAAATTCAAGATGAACAGTGTATACTACTGATGCCCAGTGCCTACTTTTCCACTCCGGAGTATGTGCACGTCCATACTCCGTCGGAACTACACTGCTGCACCCCCTGCCGCTATTTTGACCGCTTATAATCAACCCAGTAATCGTTCCCCACCCTGCCTAGTTCAGGGTACCGTGATACATCTATGTGGGTTACTGCTGAAATGGGTCCCTGTTACTAGGTTTCCTAATCAACATGTTATAACGGTTAAGTGTTCTCAAAATTTGCCTAACCTGTCCCATCTGTTTTGCTAACATGTTGTATTGGTTAAGTGTTGCCTTAATTAACTTAACCATACCATTCTTAGACTGTCTGTTCCTTAGCTTTAATTCATTCATTAAAGAACCAAACTCTCACATTAGATCTATATTGTTGCGGTCGCTGGATGTGCCGGGCGGTTCCGAGCAGTCTTACACCGCAACTCAATCTAACCTCGGGTTTTTAGGGCTTAATGCGCTAACCTCTCACATTAGATTTATATTGTTAGGTAGCTGGATGTGCGAGCGGTTTCGGGCAGTCTTACACCGCAACTCAATCTAACCTTGGGTTAGGCATGTTCATCTTTAGCCAATTTACATATTTGTCATATATGTCCAAGTCTATGTGTCAAATTTTCCACAAGTCTAGTAAATACAGGTTTATGCCACATTCCCAAGCTATGACCAAAATTTACTAAATTAAATTATACCCAACTTTCCCTGCGTTATAATTGCACGTACAACGAGATTCAATCTAAGTTCCAAATGAACTTAGTATTCACCAAAGCAAGTAAAAAAGGAGAAGAATAGAGAAGGAGCCTAAGAATTGACATAAGGAAAAATAGGCATGTAAACATGTAACAAATTCAAGAATCAAGTTTCAATGTTGTACATTAACACTATGTGTAGACAAGCCAAGCAATTCGCACCATAGGTATAAAGATTAGATAGAATTGGACTTAAGAGAATTACTAATTTAATGTACAACATGATAAGTCCCATTTGATAAATCACAATAGTCTCATAGGCATAGGTTCATTTATGTCAGTCCAACAGTCTCATAGGCATGGTAGGTTCTATTATGTCAGTCCAACAGTCTCATAGGCATGATAAGTTCTATTATGTCATTCCAATAGTCTCATAGGCATGATAGGTGCCATTACATCAATCACAATAGTCTCATAGGCATAAGCAGTTTAGATTAGACAAAAGGATAGGCACGAATCAAAATTAGGCATGGTTCTTGATCTGATTATTACAGTCATGATTTCTATTAGATGTTTAAATCTAAATAATAACTAAACTTACAGAAAAAGGACGGATCTTGTATTCTGGGAGCTGATTTCTGAATTTGAAAAGTAATCCTTTGATGTAGACGTTTGATTTGAAGTTCTTCTAATCGATTACTAGTTTGGATTTATTTTTCTAGCTAGGAGAAGATGAAGGAGGCAAGGCTAGCTTGTAGACGAACAGCATGACGACACCGTAGTCTTAGGGTTATGAGGTTAGGGTCTAGGTTTGGCTACATATATATAGATGTCTAGGATTAATTCTAGCCTTTAGATTAGTCTAGGAGAAACCAGAGCCATCAAACCAAAGAGATGTGTCACCCAGCCAATCATAGCACGACACATAAGCCCTAACACCTCTGAAATTAGTCATTGGCCAATCAGGGAAGGCCACATCAGCTCAGAGCTACTAAAATTCGTCACAGGAAGCAGATCTCAAAGGGGTTGACTCCCTACGGGGGGGAGGGGGGGAGGGGGGGTGTCAACTCCTATGTCGACTCCCTTATAGGGGGGTCGACGCCTATGTCGACTCCCCCTGTGGGGGGGGGGGGGGGTCGACACCCTGAGCGGGAAATTTCCCGCTCAGCCTTTTCTGTCCGAATTTTGAATTGGTTTTTTTATTTTAATTATTATTTATATTTATTTTCTACTTTAACTTGAAATCTTCTGAACTCCATAACTTTTACATACGAAGTTCGATTTACGTAAACTTGGACTCTATCTCAAGCAGAATTCCGAGACGAACGCAATAGCATAACCCGTTTCCCTTAATTCTTCTTCTAAAAATTAAGTGTTCTTAGATTTGTTAATTTTAATATTCACAGAAAATACGGGGTGTTACAACTTCTTTGATGGATTCTGAGAATAAGCCATTATCATGCTTTGCTATTAACTATTTCGCTATTATTTTCGACTTACATTCATCATAAAAGTGAATCAAATTTGCATTGTTACATTAAATAGTAAAATAAATTGATTCTCAGGAGTTTATCTTGTTTTATATTCGAGTAAAAGTATTACATCTAGCCAATTCTGGAATTTAAAAGAAAACCATCTTTAAAATTTTATATTTTAAATCAAAGGTACAAGCAAATATAATTCATTGTAAATAGGTACTATAGCTGTTAACTGAGTAGAGATGAAAACTTCTATCAAACTTATGCATGATCAAAAGTAAATGCTGAAAAAATAATTGTCTTGATTCCACAACTTTTCAAAAATTTGCAAAAAAGCATTGAGAATTGGATATAAAATAATAATTCGATGTTTGATTAGATCAGTAAGTCTGTATTAAAATTATATACATATAGATATACAAGGGTGGTGAACTCCAAAAGCTATTTTTTGCAAATTAACATCTTAATCATAATTTTTTAATATAAAACATTTCAAATTGTTAGCTACTTCTGGACATTTAACTTTTATAATCCATTTTAGAGAATCATATCATAAAAACAGTTAGTAGTGAAGAGTGATGTTCTAAAATTAATACATATCTCATTATTTTGGTATTTAAACGTGTGTCTATTCTCAACACATCAAATATTTTCATTTGAAAATATCAGTGCATCATCCTTCACAAAAGCAAATGAATTAGAGAGAATGACTGTAGAGTTTTGCTACATGGCCACGTCACATTTTCCAAGTGATTGTTTGATTAATTCGCTACATTAATATTGTGTAGTGTTAAGGGAACCCCAATATGTTCTTCCTAATACCGCGACTAAAAAATACCACAAGAATTAGTATTGCACTTTTCTTAATACCACAAACTTAAAAATAAGGGGCTACCACACGGTTTTACCCTATTTCTATTTTGTCTGATATTCGTTCGTCCTCATTTCTAAAACCAATCAACGAATTAAACCCTAGTCTATAACCGATCAACGAATTCGACGCCGCAATATACAAAAGCCGTGAATAAGATTTGAATTAAGCAAACTAGAAGAGGAAGTGAGAGATTAGAGTTTTCAGATCACCAAACAATTGAGGGATTACCGTACGAATTTGAATTTTCCTACTAGAGATGCGAAGAAGACAACGATTATGAGAGATTAAGGTATTTAGATTAGCTTAATACGTGATTAGTTCAGCAAATAATGATCGAGTGAGAGATTAGAATGGAAAGGTAATGTGGTATTAGGAAGCATACAAAATTTAATGAGTTTTATTTTTTTAATTGCGGTATTAGGAAGAACATATTGGGGTGCCCTTAGCACCACATTTAATATTTGCAAGGAGCATAATATATATTGTGCCCGGTTTTTAATATTTCTTCTAAATATTTGTGTATTTCCATGTTTTTTGAGTTTTCGACTGCAATTCTGGATCAAGTGACAAATTACTTCATATTGAAGGTTCTGGACTAACTTGCTAAATGTGGACATTTCCTTATTGGCTGTTGACGAAGCTCACTGCATATCAGAATGGGGTCATGATTTTAGGTTTTTTTCCTTCTTCTTTTTACGTCCCAAAAAGGAAAATAAAAAGCTTGTTCGTTATTCGTCTATCGCTTGGTTAATGTAGAAAGGTTAACATCTATAGACCTGTGATCTGTTAATGGGTAGATGGGATACCTATATGCCTACCAGATAGCACACCTGGTGGATCATTATAACTGCAGTGCCCATTTATTAGTCACAGTTTTTGCGATACGGAAAGCTCTCGAAAAACGGAACAAGCAATAGTAACCTTAACTGTTGAAAATAAACTTGATTTTTAATAGAAAACATTAATTAGTGACATATTTAAGAAAGGTCAAGATAAATGGTAATTTGCTATTTAGGTTTTATGAGAGGTTTTAATGTTGCTATTAATTAGGAAAAGATATTCCTAGAATATTACAAATCTAGAAGGTTCTATTGTATGTTATAAATAAGAGTTTGTCTCATTTGTATGTATGTATGAAGGAAGAATTAAGAAAAGAAAAGAGTAATAAAGCAATTTAAAAGTTTTCTTCTTTTCTAAATATTCCTTTTCTCATTAATCTATTCCCCTTCCTCCCCAAAATTCTAACAAAGTGGTATCAGAGCCTAGTTGAAAGTATGGCGCATCCGCATCTATTTTTTTCCATCGTTTCTTCTCACTGTTCTCACAAAAGAAAATTTTGAAGAATGGAGTAATAAGAAGAAAGAAGAGCTGATTTCTAAAGGGTTATGGGAAATCGTTGAAAGTGGCTGCGAATGGCCAAAAGAAAGAAATATGACGGAGAAAGAGAGAAAATCATTTGTAAGTTGGAGAAGGAAAGATCTTCAAGCTCGTGCTGTGATGAGTGAGAGCATCGATGAAGAAGCATTTCGTCGTATTTATGGACAAAGAACTGCAAAAGATTCATGGAAATTATTAAAAGAATTGTATGCAAAAGATGACATAAAATTGATAGAAGAAGACAATTTGATTGTTGACAAAGAGAACGCGAAAAATATTTTGAAGGAGAAAAATGGTGATGAAGATGATGATGTACACCTCAAAGAGGATTTGGAAAATGAAAATGATGCTAACAAAGAGGAAGAGAGCAACATTGCACAAGATTTGAAAAATGAGAATGTCACAAACAAAGGTAAGGAAGCAGGTGAACAAAGCAATCCAGAAGAGGATGATGTGGAGATGACGAACATACAAGACAACAATAGTGATGCAAAAAAGGGCAAAGAAAGAGAAGGTTGCAGTGAAATAAAAGAGGACGCAGAAATAGAAGACAAAAGCGATAATAAAAATGAGGATATCGAGATGAGTGACCCTGACGATGCTAGGGTCGATGATGATTCAATAAAAAAGGATGCTTGTAAAAGTGAGAAGAAGGCAGATGAATATAAAGAAGATCTTGATGGTGTTCTTAATGTGATCTCTGGTTTTGGCTCCACAGCTGGTGCAGCTTTTGCTAGTCACATGGATGTCAACAAGCTTGTTTTCATCGGATCGTCTGAAACCAGTAAAATGGTACTTGGAATGGCTGCAAAATGCAACCTCAAGCCTGTTATATTGGGACAACGTTGTTGTGCTGGTTCTCGTACTTTTGTGCATGAAAAAATATACAATGAGTTCGTGGAAAAGTCAAAAGCTCGTGGTTTGAGTCATGTAGTCGGTGATCCTTTTAAGAAAAGTGTTAACAAAAGAAATGGAAATAAAGAAGTCAAAGAAATTCAATACACTGTTAGAGATTTCAAGTACAAGAAAAATTTAGAAGTTATGAAAGAATGGAAAGATGACTTATATGACTCACTCAAAGTTAATGACATCGGAATTAAATGGAAGCTAGAGCACACACTTTTTGGAACGTCTTGTGCGAATGGAGGAGGACAAAAAGAATGGAGCACTGTTGAAGAAATTGCATCGAAGATTTTCATATTGGGAAAGAGGAAGAAACGAAAGAAGAAAATTTGGATAATTTCTTTAGTTCTGTCAAAACACACGAGATACAAAGAAATCTGTTTGGAATAATAAAACCAAGTTTAAGGGGAGATGTTGAAAATAAACTTGATTTTTAATAGGAAACATTAATTAGTGACATATTTAAGAAAGGTCAAGATAAATGGTAATTTGCTATTTAGGTTTTATGAGAGGTTTTAATGTTGCTATTAATTAGGAAAAGATATTCCTAGAATATTACAAATCTAGAAGGTTCTATTGTATGTTATAAATAAGAGTTTGTCTCATTTGTATGTATGTATGAAGGAAGAATTAAGAAAAGAAAAGAGTAATAAAGCAATTTAAAAGTTTTCTTCTTTTTCAAATATTCTTTTTTCTCATTAATCTATTCCTCTTCCTCCCCAAAATTCTAACATTAACAGCCCCAGATAATCATTTTCTCTTATACGTCATCATATTATAATATAAAGTTGATAATAAAATGCAATGATCAAAAATTGCCATAGCATGATGGTATGGTAGTGGCCACTTCAAGAAGCAAGCCATTTTAAATATTCCAAAGGTCATGCCCTGTTGAGAAGAGTTGGAGTACATTAAGAATAAACTATCAACAATGGCCATATATTGATTTGCCAACATAGGTATGCCTTCATTAGACTGTCATTTTCATGGTTCTGTATCAAACCTATATTTATTGTTTCATCAATATGTTTGTTGGACATTTGTCTTAGTTTTTATATGCATATCATTCCACCAACTATATATGATCTGAAATATTAGATCAGTGTCATCTCTCCATTGGTTTCCACCCCTCTCCTTCCATTTCTGACTTCTGATCGTATAGAGTGACTAATGCTTAAGCATGTATAGGAGGACCTGTAGCACGCCATATTGAATGTACTGTAGAATGCTTATTTAATTTGTATAACTTGTGCATAAATGAACAGTTGTCCAAGTAATATAGTAACTGTCTTATTAAGAAAATTTTCCTATATCACACAACGGATTCCTTCATGAATACAGAGAAGCATTGTTACACGCTATTCATTTTAATGTAGCTTAGGATCATATGTTCTATAATCATATCATGCATAAGCTTTTTTCTTCGGACTACCAATTAAGTGGAGTATTAGGAACGATTTTGCTAGGCTATTAACACAAGTACCTTCTCAGAAAGGTTGAAATTTTAGCAAGATATATGAATATGATGTCGTATACTAATGTAGTTGATGATATCTTTCTATATACGAACGCAGTAATTGATTATTTTTTATTATTCCTTGTATACAAATAGTTTATCATAAACTGTGCACAAGAGTACGGTTCTAGTTGGTGGTGTCTCTATAAACTGAACACTGTTTGTATTATTATTTCTCTTTTTTTTTTTTTCAGGAAGGAATACAAGCAGCTCCATATGCTACGTGAAGTTTTATATATGCCTTTCGTGGCTTAACTGCCACTTCCACTAAGAACTAAGAAGTACACATTTTCATATTTGTTTTTTATTCCTGCATTCATAACGACAAAATCATCCTATTATAAGCTGTAGATGTATGAACCTTTAAATCTAATTCTTTTTTTTTTTCCTTCTAATACTGTTCTCCATCCTTGATCATGGGTTTATTTAATTTCCTGTTTTATAGTTGTCAGTATACGTGCGTGATGAATGATTTAGGTAAGATCATTATCTTGTAAGCTTTATTTGTTTTAAGCTCAAGCCCAATGACAAGCACTTTTTTACAAGACTTCCCGAATGGTTTTCAGATTAGGAATCACTGATTCGAAGAGTTCAGATTTTAATATGCCAGTATACTATGTATGTTTGCTTTGTATAGATTTTAGAATAACATTTATGTGAAAATATCTAAACATAGCAAATTTTTGGGCCGTGTTTCATCTTTATTTTGATTTGAGAACAATAAATTTTGAATAAGATTTTCAAATGTTTATGTTAAAAAAAATAAAATTAGCCCCACTTAACCCACATATAGAATGTGCATAAATGCACACATTTTTTGTATGTAATTTAAAAGAGGATTCTAGTTGAAAGATTTTAAGTTTCTTGTTTTGATCACCTAGATAAGCCAACTACGTCTGATAATGAAGATGGCCTGGTGTGAGTCATATCTTCTGGTAGAAAATAAAAAATAGAAAATAAAGAAGATTTTTCTATCCAAGTAGTTAAAGTCTTTGAAGATGAATCTGGAAGACATGATTCTTTGAAAAAATAATAAAACCCTGCACTTGGTAACTTATGGTCAATCGCCTATATTTCTTTTCATAATAAAGTGCATAAATTTTGTACCTATAGCTGCAAGGTGGTTCTCATATTTCGTTTCTTTGCATTTCTGCCTAGATAGCTAAACATATATTGGTACTTGAACAGATTTTATTTCATTCAGCCATCATGTTTTATTGCAAAATTATATCCAAACTTGGTTTGAACTTGCAACATTACAGCTTTGAAAGATCGATTCAAAGAACTAACATGGTTGATATCTATCTAGCTGATTTGCATTCCTTATAATTATTAGGTTGAAATAGACCATTTTGAATATCTTGTAATATGCTGTTTTCCGTTATCTGATTAATTTATAAATCTTACATTCAACTTTCTCATAAAACGTGTATCTAGGGATATATTTGTTGTTTAATTTTGTGGATCACTGGATGTGAGTTGTATGTGCAGAGTAATCAAATCGAGCTTACATGCTTCAGTTTCTTTTTACTAGTTACTTTGCACACCTGCTATGTAATCTATCTTCAGGATTTATGTATGAAAAGCTTTAATTTTTTTGATGTTTTTTAATCTAAAAACCTTTAAATTGTATTTTCAGATTTCGCTGAACAAACTAAATGCTGTTATCTTTCAGTATCTATTTTGTAGGGTACGGGATGATATTGTCAATTCCCTGCAGCTGAACAAACCTTACATTGCTATTGGTTCATTTGATCGTCAAAATCTATTCTGTGGCGTCAAAACTCTGAGTAGATCATTGTCTTTTGTGGATGAGCTTGTAGATGAAGTATCAAAATACAGTAAAGGTGGTGGATCAACTATCATATAGACATATACTGTACCACTGTCAAGGATTGTGAGAAGATAAGTTGTCTTTACTGCGTATTAGACTAGATTTTTGAAGTTTCTTTCGGATCTATGTTTGCTTTGCTGTTTTCATTGTCAGTTGCTACTGTCGGCTTCATCTGCTGAAGCTTTATTTACACAAACCTACTTATGAAGATTTTAATGGCTTTGTTTCTTACAGTTTTTGCTAATGATACTTGACATGCGATAGTGCTGAATTTGCTTCCATTTGTCAGAATTGGAATATCTGTTTTTGAATACAATACGTACAGTAAATTTGCTTTATCAATTTTTTTTTAAAATTTTTTGTTTCTTTGATTATAACTTAAGTTGTATTCTGTTGGTCATTAATTAATATTTGATGTACCATGTGCATGTACCAGGTATGTGAATCACTGAGGAATACCGGAATCAAGTGTGCATTTTATCATGGTCAAATGGGCGGCAAGGCCCGTGAGGAGTCTCATAAGTATTTTCCTTTTCTTTTCATTTAACTTGTTTAGATAAATTTGGTTACAAAATTGTGTCATAATTTGAGAATTTTATCTGACTGATGCATGTCAGTGGCTCCTGCCAAAAATATGTTACAGATGGTATAGTTTATATAGTCATAAAATAAAACCATTTGGGAATTTTATGATTGTTAGCGTTATTAAATGTATACATGTTAACTATTCAATGTAAATGATTACATATATATTAGACGATGGACAGTTGGTCATTTCATGTTGCTAAACCGTTCATGTATATTAACAGATTTGATGTTCGTAACTATGTCTCCATTAAAAAAGCACCCTGTTTACTAGCTTAAATCAATTTTATACCAATAATTATTTTGCAACTCACTTTAATTTTACAAACTAACTTAAAAAGTAAATCCGTCCAGGATACGTATCACAACTGCCATAGTTCATTGTGATATACAATTATATCTTTTTAGCAAAGCTACAATAAGTGAGTTTAGAGCTTAGTCATTGCAAAAGTAAATATGGTTATTAACAAACAAGATAAGAAAAGATGCCAGTAACGGCACCATAAATATGGTTAAGTCTTATTTCATTCTGCAAACGAATTTATTTACTTTCCAAAATTAGCTGTATAACAGAGTGGAAATTGATCTTTATAGATATGCAAATTATGATATTTTCACTGTGAACAGGTTTTCCCTAAGTATACGTAAGGCATGTTAATCTACAATTACCTTTCCGTTTGAGCTTAAATTCCTGGTTATGAATGAATTGTCTCAAATTTCTTCTATGTTCTGAAATGTTATGTTTGTCATCTTCGATACAACGTCAACAGGCAAGTTAGTGCTATTTGTTCAACGTTACACAAAATAAGGATTATTTATTTATTTACTTTGACTTCCTAATATCATGACTACTAAGGTATTTTACTTCTTTGGAGATATATATGCGAGTAGTACATAAACAACCCAATATAAAAATTGGAACACTAAATTTTGAGTGCATGTGTACACAATATATGGGGCAGCCTTTATACTATTTTAATATAGCTTCATCTAAAATGCAGTTTATAATACAAATCAGTATGATATACTGAGGTATTTTATACTGAGCAAACAAAGCTCAAGCTTGGAACAAGGATAGAGTATCCAATACGGTCAACGATCCAATACGGTCAATTTTTACCTTTTATGCTATGATAATCAATTTTTTTTATATAATTGTGACCAGGACTGGCGTAGTGAGGTTCGAGAAAGGTCAAGGATAGAGTATCCAATACGGTCAAATATTTTATGCTTATTCCTGGTAAGTTTCATCTTTTTTTACAATACATTCATTCAACAAGTGTATTGTATTGTTATTTCAACTCAATTTATATTTACACATACAGTTCAACGCTATTATGGTTTATACTTGAACAGTTACACATCTAATCTTCTCTAATCAAGTTGATTGTAAGTCAGTCAAATTAAACCCTTTTTGATAGCTTTTCACACTTTTGGTTCTTTAAATTGTGACTTATATTGAGTTACTGTTGTAATTAATGTTTATTACTATCATTCTTTCCTATTACTAACACATATGCATGCCTTAGTCCCTCATCCTAATCGTACCTCTGTAACTAACATATTTTTGTGTACAGCTACACAATGATTTACCTTTTTTCTCCATTATTACCACACAATTTTATCTCGGATATACGAAATGTTACATTGTAATAGTTAGCATACCGCAATTACGTTTTATACAATTTACTGTTCAGTATCAGGTAAAATGAAATTTATTTAATAGAAAAAAAAATCTGATAATTCCTTTCAATCAACGTATATGTTGTAAATGACTTTTCCATTCAAGGTTCTTCCAAATTTTAGCTTTAGTTTCTCCTTACTTCTCTTCATTTCAGCTCTTTATCGGAGTTAAAAATATATTTTGGTTTTCCACCTTGGTTGTGTTTAGATAACAGGTACTATATTGTGCAAGAGAATGAGAAACAATAATATTTTGGTGTAAGTTCGAAGAGTCGTTCAACAAGGAGATTTACAATACTAAATTCCTTGCAACATCAAAAACGCAGTTTCGAACTGTGGTTTAAATTGTAGTTCAGTTCAAACTGCACTTGCAGACTACAGCTTCAACACTGCAGCGTGACTGTAGTTTTTTTTTACTGCGGTCTCGTAACTGCTGTTTGTGGACTATAGTTTGCAACTACAATTTGCAAACTGTTGTTCGCAGTGGATACAGCTGGTTTTTTTCTAACACTGTTTTTTTGGGTGAAAATTTCCTTTAGTCTTTGTTATATTACATATATTACTAATGATCATTCCGTTTAACAGACTTCAACTTAACATTAGTTTAAATGTATGCAGACATAAAGATGACCATCGTGAGATAACACATGTATCATCTTTGGGAATGATGATCAGAAAATAATCCAAATAACAAAAAGACACTCAGAATGAAATACGACTTTGAAATAGTCCAAGATAAAATATTGCAATATATTGTAACATAGATGACTAAAATATTGCTTGTTTATGCTTCTAATTGGTTTATATTCACACTTCTAGTTATGCTTTTATTCTATATGTGCTAAATTTTTGTTTTTGTTTCAGAAAGGGTTTGACTTGAATATCAACCCCATGGTAGCTAGACCAATATTGGAGAAGAGATTTTCGCAATATTATCGAACTTTCGACTCCGCGGTACATCATAGATTACATGTGCTACCGAGAAATTCGTAAGTAATTCAATATATTCCATGTCTCGTTCTGCTGTTACCCATGTTATGCAACTTTCGATCGACCCCCTATTATTATTATTATTGATAATGTGTTTCCGAATTAGCTTTAATCGAAGGTAAAACATTAAATTGCTTGATTTAGTGTCATTTGTCATCTCTCACGTATACTGGGCGATATGTGAATAATTTGATTAAAACAAGTCCCTGTAGTATGTAGATTCCTCGTTTTCATGTAGTGTTGCACTTACATTTGTCTCGGTTGTTGGTAAGATGCAACTTCCTGTATAAATAGCAAAAATTAGAGTGAGTTATTGTATGTAAGGTTAATTAGAGTGAGTTAATATATGTTTTCACATTGAATTTCCTTTGGAATGAAGACATGGAGGAGGGATTGGGAGAAATTAGAATGAGGTTTGTTTATTGGTAGATGTCAAATTTAAAATCATATTTTTCATTACATCTAGCCAAATATATATTTTATAAAGTATGATTTATTGATTCTCACATTAAGTGGGAGCCCAACATATCATACATTTATAATTAGAATGATTTTCACATTAAGTGTGAGCCCACCATATCATACATTTATAATTAGGAAATAATTATTTCTCCGATGTATCGGTTTCATTCCAACACTGATTTTCTGGGAGTTAAATTTCAGAAATCGGTGCAACTAACTTAAAAATATGTTTATCCATCGAATTTTGTAGTTAAAAATGTTGTTGTTTTCATTTTGTGTTTCTTTTGTATTGATCCTCTTGTGTTTCGTTTGTCTTTTCTCTTCTTTAGTTTGCAGTTATGTTTTTATAATTATTTTTTCCCTTTTTTTGCTCATTTCTTCTCTTCTCCTCTTTGTTCTAGGTCTTCATATATTTTCAGCTGCTACCTTAAATCTTCATTGTTTATTTATTTTGTTCACTTATTCAGTTTGCATCTTTAGTTGTTTTTCTTACAAAAGAAGAGATTTGCATTTGCATTTTTTGATTCTCATTTCTTTACTGTGTTGCTTGGTTGTTTTATAGTTACAAACAAAATACCCATCTGCATCTTTTATTGTTTGGACATGTAGAATCATCCAAGACATCTGCTTAGTCACAAACGAAATACACATATGAGCTAATAATCACCAATGGGCAATGACATTTCTGTGTAGAAGCTTAAGAAGTTCCACAGTTTCCATTTGAATTTGAAGCTAATAATTACCAATGGGCTTGTTTTATATATTTGATGCCATGATCATAAAACAACTTATATACTTTTAACACAGGTCATATGTGTATAAGCAGAGGCGGAGCCATGTGATGGCTGGGAAGGTCACATAACATATATGTTTTTGTGTTTTTTGCTTGCCAGGAATCACGATTACAGTTTATCGAAACCTGTCTCGACTTTGGAGTTTCAAAAATATTTCAGGAATTTTTGATATGTTATTAATTATTTTGTAATTTTTGATATGCAGGAACATGTAAACATAAAAAAGATGGTCACTTCCAGCCATGTTCATTAGCATTTTACATTTCACCACATTTGTATGGTTATGCGTAAAGGTACTGTAATGTATATAGTATGATCGAATTAAAATAGGTTAATTCTTGTTTGTCTTTTATGAGAAAGTGAATTGCAGTGACTAGTCATTTAGACTACGAAAAGAAAAACAAAAATTATTGGGCCACTTGAAACCGAATTTGATTTATTTTTCTGTGTTGTGGATTTGTGTCATTCTATTTGATTTTATATTATGCAAAATTATGTGATATTTTATATGATTGTATTCAAATTTTTGTTGTGGCAAGCTTGAAGGGTCCTTTTTTTTAATTAAGAACAAAAACAAATTTGCGTCTGTTAAAAAGACAAAGCAGATGCAAATACATATAGTATTCGCGTCTGCCACTGGCTATAATAGATGCAAATACACAAAAGAATAAAACTATCATAGGCAATTTGCATCTGTTTTAGGAATGAAGCAGACGCAAATACATATAGTATTCACGTCTGCTTCAGGCAATAACGGACGCAAATATTAAGTATTTGCATCTGCTAAAAATCAGATGCAAATTCACATTACAATTTGCGTCCACTTCATTTACATCCATACCAAACCAGACGTAAATGGTCGAAAATGTTGGACACAAATAGTCTGTTTTATACTAGTAAGAGCCCATTTTAGTGCTCGGATGAGTTCCTTTTTTAGTGTTTCCATATTAACTGTTCACTATTACTTGTTCTTTCATAAATACTGCTTCCTTCAAATATGCTTAGAGTGACAACTAATTTAATAATATCAAAGTAATAAATTATAAAAGCAAAGTTATAAATTTTGGTTCAATGTAAATCAACTACATTTGCATGATTTTGTTTATTTGTTCTTTACATACCACTTCTTGTATGATTAGAATGAAAGATAATTTAATAACATCACATTACCTAACCAAATAACTTGTAAAATTAAAGTTATGAATTTTGCTTACTGTAAAACAACTACATTTATGTGATTTTCCAATTGTGCATTCTTGAAGTTGTGCAATATTATGAATGTTTACGTAAAATTTTCTCTCTGTATTGGTAAATTCCTTGAAATTTACGTGGTTTTACTAAAACCAATGTCGAGGAGTGACATGGGACCTCAAAACAATGTTTGAACTGGCGAGGACCAAAAAATTTCCACGCATGGAAGGAGCGGGGATATTACTTTATCCACGTAAGTTATAAACGTGGTTATGTAGTTTTCCACGAAAGCTTTTCGCAACAATAGTTTTTTTTTCAATGCATATCTTTGGTTTTGTTAAATTCCCTGCTACTTCCCTCTCTATTTTTTACCACCCTGTAAAATACATAGGTTAAAAAATTTAAACCCTGGGGAGTAGCTTTTTTATATCAACTTCAGTGTTCCGAGATAGCGTTTGTTTACCACTATTCCACGCTTAGTTTTGACCTTTTTTGGTCTCATTCCACGTGTGACTTTTGCTTTGAAATTATTTTTTCCATACCCATCCGAGGAGCTGTAAATTTCCATAACACCTTACTCTTTGTTTTTAACCATCCCTGGAACCTACGTGGTTTTGTTTATTTCAACGCTACATAAAAGCGTTGTTTTTTATTTCCACATTGCATTGTGCCTTGATTTACATATTTTCTTTCACTATGTTGGCGTTGCTTTACTTAACACATGCGCATCACTGACACGTTGTAGCTAAAGGCAATACTAAAATTTGAAAGATATATTGTAAATGAAGGCAATACTAAACACATGCAATATTGTAACCAAACAAATTTCTTTACACAATAATTTCAACAATACTTAACGATAATTATGATAAATCAATATCCAATAATTTCGTACAAGCATTGTAACCAAATTCTTCCAACAATAGCAAACAACAGTGTAACCAAACTACCACTAGTCCCATGTAGCCATGTTTTCAGAATTTTCTAACTTTTCCCATTGTTCTCTTCTATCCTGTGATATACACACACGCAATATTGTAACCAACAAATTGCTTTACACAATAATTTCAACAATGCTTAACGATAATTATGATAAATCAATATCCAATAATTTCTTACAAGCACTGTAACCAAATTCCTCCAGCAATACCAAACAATAGTGTAACCAAACTACCACTAGTCCCATGTAGCCATGTTTTCAGAATTTTCAAACTTTTCCCATTGTTCTCTTCTATCCTGTGATATACTCGCTTATTGCTCGGCTTCAGTATGACGATTAGCAAACCAATTTTTATATATTGGTGGTATCGGATGGTTTGCTTGTAAGATAACCTACACTAACAGATACAGTATATTCTAAATGAAAATCATTCACTTATTAATTGAAATCATAATCATTATTATATGCTACTTGAAAAAATGAACATTGTTCATATGAAGAATTCCTAATTCACGACGTTCCAACAAAGATGGAATTTTTCCTTAAATGCAATATGGTCAAACTCAAACTTATGCTAATGCTAAATTCTACAACATTATATTTAGTAGCTATGATGAATCCAATCTCGAGCATAACCATCCAATTACTTGTGCGGCACAGCCAAATTCATGATTAAGCACATTATGAGATCTTCTATGGGTTATGATTTTGATATTCGAAGATGCAAAGAGTTGACATTTTCTAAACAACCTCTTTTATTTCCTTATAGACTTGCAACTGATGTGGTAAATCCAACTTTGTAACTTCATTTACCATTTCTTCGAGATTGTTCTTAATATTAAAATCTACTTCCTCTCCCATTTTCATAATATGCAATCAAGTCCAATGAACATGAATCAAGTCCAATAATATTTCTACATTTGGACCTAGTTTTGCTAGTATGTGAAAGCATGGAAGTCCGTGTGTCTTACGAACAACACATTCATATAAGTCATCATCTATGATTCTGTAATAACTAATTTGTAGAAGCTCGAGATGAATTAGCTCCAACACTGCAAGCGAAACAACACTACATAAGTTTTTTAATTCTTTTCTATGATAGACATGAGCAACTTTCAATAAATTTATTTCAAATGAAGCTTTTAATTCTATAAAAGATAGTTCAAGCAATGAATGCATACTCTCCCATGCTCTTTTGAAGTTGCATTGGCTCGTAGCCAAATTTTTTTTTTTTTTAATTTAGCATGCGCGGCCTTGGCTCTACAAAAAAAAGTAGTTGTTATTGGGGAAAAAATAGCTAAATAAGTATAAAAGCAAATGTTTTACCTATTTGACGTGTACTTTCCAAAGTGCATAAAATTGTCGATCCAAGCATATATAAATCTATCTTTCCATGTTTCGAGCCAACCCTCACTATGCCATAGATTGCCTACTGCAATGAAAATCCAAGGTGTTGCCAGCTAAAATGTTGCCACAGCTATGCTGATTTTTGTGAATTGCAACACACTCTTCAATGTATTACCATAGATATCAAATTGTGTTGTTGTAGCTATAGTTATAAACTTATAAGTTTAATTTGCCACGTTATCAGTTTGCATCTACAAAAAAATGCATATCTATCTGTCAATTTACCTTTTAAAAACAACATCTGAAGTTGACACCTCACCAATCCATTAAAATACTTCACCACCAATATGAAATCAACTTATGTTACTCATTGGATTCCTATTTCTCAATTTCTCGGATATGTTCGTCTCTCACTCCCAAATTTCCAATTTCAATCCTTAATTTTCATTCACCTACTTCTTCCACTCCAACCCTCTCTACGTCCACCATTTCTTCCATCGAGTCCTCGACTCCAAACACACCCACTTCTCCCCTTCCCCGTCATCAAACGACAGTCAATCCAAGAAGAAAATTGCTACTTTTTATCCTGTGTTTCTCATGTACGTTTCTGTTGGTTTTTTTTTCATCGCTATGCGTTAGTCTACCGAGAAACGGAAATTATTATCACCATGAGTATAATTTTGTTTGGTTGGTGGTGTTCTTTTGTGGTTTTATTGTATGTTGATTCACTAGAATGTTCTTTGAGCAGTTATTGGGTTATTAATCAATTTAATAACACAGAACTTTAGTTTCTTGTGAAGTGTGGTTGTGAACAATTAGACCATCGACCTTATATGAGCTGCATGTTCTAAACAACTGCTCGGGTTTCCCAGGTTGCTGTTGCCTGTGATGATTGAGACATGATATACTGGTTTATGAAAATGGTTTCGTAAGGATGTTTACATATACATGATAGTTATCATTTCTTAAGTATTGTCATAATTTGTATGCATAAGACCATTTAATAAGTACACGCATGATTTCTTAAGAGTGTGTGTGTGTAAGACTAGCTAATAAATATATGCATGTTTTGTTTTGGTTATGCACACAAATACTGAATATATGAAATAAATGCCTGAAAGCCTACTGAATGATTTGCAATTTGTGATATCACTTCAATTCGAGTTCAATGACCGCTCAATCAATTTCTACTTCAAATTCGTCAAACAGCGGCTGCGAGAAAGAACTGCCACCACAAAATCCCAGCGAAGATGAGGACTGTGAAGCTAGGGACGAATGCGGGGAAGAAGTTTTTTGGTTGCTTCATGTGGCCAGTAAGTATAAATTAGGTTTTTTTTTTTGGTTGTTTTGTCAATTACCATATCTTTCATTGATGTTTTAGTCGAGAATTTAAGATATGTGCAGAATGGCGATTGCGGGTATTTTATGTGACATGACAAAGTGTATGAAATCAACGACAATACTGAATTGGATGATACTACTGTTAAATTAATGGAAAAAGAAAAGACTATATCGCAATTGCTCGTGAAAAATATGAAAATTGAAGAAAAGATGCTGAAGCAAAAGCAAATGAGGGCAAAAGCAAATGAATTTATGGCAGATATGAAGGAATAGTTGACCCTAATGCGCATTGAATGTGGAAAACACGAGACAAGAGAAAAATTATTTGCAAAAGCTTTAGCTATGTCCTGGATCATGTTTGGAGTTCTTTTATGTGCGGTTATGGCAATGTAGAGCAATGAAGTAACATGAAATAACATGCATGGACAGTTTTTTAGGTATAATTTTAAATTTTGTCACATTGTAAATTAGTGATAATTTTTTTCACATTGCAGATTAGTGATAATTTTTGCCACATTGCCTATTAAACCTAAATTACTGGTTACCGATAATTTTATCCACGTTGTAATTGTCTAACTGTTTACTCAGTATACACTTGTATTCACACCGTGCATCTGTTATACTATGTATACACATTGTTTAGATCAGTATACACTTGTATCCACATTGTGCCTCTATTATGTAACTCAGTTATGTAAATGAAATGCAAATGCAAATGAAACTCAGTTATGTTTAGATCAGTATACACTTGTATACACGCTGTTTAGATCAGTTATGTAACTTGGTTAAGTTTAGATCAATACACTGGTATCCACATTGTGCCTATGTTATGTAACTCAGTTATGTAAATGAAACGCAAATGCAAATGAAACTCAGTTATTTTTAGATCGGAGTACACTTGTATACACATTGTTTAGATCAGTTATGTAACTCAGTTATGTTTAGATCAGTACATTTGTATCCACATTGTGCCTTTGTTATGTAACTCAGTTTTGTAAATGAAACGCAAATGCAAATGAAACTCAGTTATGTTTAGATCAGTATACACTTGTATACACATTGTTTAGATCAGTTATGTAACTCAGTTATGTTTAGATCAGTACACTTGTATGCACATTGTTTAGATCAGTATACTACGTTATACTGAAATGCGTATGCGATTCAGTTATGAAACTCAGTTTGTGCTGAAAGGAAACTCAGTTATACTATGACCATAGTTTGTGCTGAAATGCAATTGAGGCATGCATACCTCTTATTTTATGCTGAAATGCAACTGATGTATGCAGGTGAAGGAGGCAATGATGAGGATTTTCAAGAACTTATTACTGAAGGAACTAGAGATACTCGATGCAGTAGAGGCATTGAACGCATTGGAGGCTTTGCGCTAAATTTTGAAACTGTTTTTGTTTTATGTAAACATGAATATAGGACTGGCTGTGTTTGTAACTGAAATGTCTGTAAAATTGGATTTAGAGGCTATGTTTTGTTATTTTGTAGTTGATAAGTACGACTTGTGTTTGCTGGTTAATTTGAAATAAAAAGTTCTTTGTTAATTTCAGTGTTATGTTATGTAATGTTGCTATATATATGATATAATATTGCAGTATGTGATGTTAAATGTTGTCATAGCAATGATATGGTGTTGCCATTGAGTGGTAAAATTGTTGCTATAGATTTATGCATGTGGGCCCCATAACTGGATTTCGTGAACCCGGACTACAGATTTTAGTGGCGATTCCGTGAACTCGGGTTTCAGATTTTAGTGGGCCCTACATTTTTGTAAATTTAGTACATATGGCAACACTTGTGCTAATGTTGCCTTATGGTCGCAAATGTGCTGCCTTTGACTCTAAGGCAATGCAGCAAAAGGCAACCCCCAGAAAGTGTTGCCACAAATTATTTTTTGCCTATAGCAACACTTTTTGACACCTACTGCGTCATTTCTTTGGGGTTGCCATAGGCCATCTTTGGCGTAGTGCCTCCTTAATATATTTTATTAACTTCGGGTACTCAACATGTTTCACATGCAAATATTATAGGTTATTATTATATTGCTAAATATTTCCGGACTCACATAGTCTAATCTTGAGAAAAAAAAATCTTCCTTTTTCATAATCGTAACTCTTCTTTGATGAACACAAGAATACATGTTTCAATATGTGATCGACGCTTTTCTATGAATTATAGAAGCGAGAATTATGTAATTATTTTGCTGCAAGTGCACAGATCGTGTAGTATGCAGGTCAAACACAGGAAGGTAAATTAAATCAAATTGTTTATATAATTTCGTGGGCGAGTTAGACAATGCTTAGAGATGGGATAAAATTGAAATTACAATTTAGTTCAGAACAAATCTAATTGAACCGATAACTAAAAATGTAATTGTGAATAAAAATAAGTAAAACTGCAATTGAATGAATTACAGATTTGAATCTAATCGAATCGATCATCAATTCAATGATTAAGAATAAAACAGATTGCTGGAAATAAAATTGCAAAATAGAAAAAAATTAACAGGAAAATAAAATTAGAATTACTGCTGAATCTGATCAGATGGTCAATCACTAATGAATATTAAAATTGCAATAGCAATTGGGTTCTTGCAAATCTAATTAACTAGACAACACAAATTGCCATGAAAAGAAAAATTATAGAATTAAAGGCAAAGAGAGCTTTATTAATGGAGAAAAGGTTAAAGGGAAAAATGAATTCTTTTTACAATAGATATCATGTGTATTTATAGGGATGTAGACTCCTCTATAGGAATAAATTGGGCTAATAATGAATCCCTTGAAATAATATGTTTACAAAATAAAAAGGATATGACATTATGGTTGAGATATTCCATGCAGATTTCCCTCCTTGATTATTGACATGTGGCAGGTTGATTGGATTTTCTTTGGCAGTAATTCTTTCAAATCTTCTTTTATATGGAAGTTGAAAACGAATGATTTGATTTGAGAGAAATATGCCTATTCCTTAATATCTTCATTAGCGCATACATTATATACATACATATGAATATATATATATATATATATATATATCTGTGTGTGTGTGTGTGTGTAACATATCACTATTCCATATATTCTTTAAAGCAAAGGAGGCAGTGTGAATGTTCCTTTCTTTAGCAAAAAGAGAGCTTGCTAGGAATCGAACTCATGTTTCTTTGTAAACATTTCTATGCATTTACTAGTGAGGTACAACTTCCTTTGGGATTGAGATAGTCTTGGCATAAGGAAGTAGCTTTTCTTTGCAATTGGCTTTTAATTGAAATGAAGGAGACATTAATTAACAATCTGTAAAACACACAAAAATACCCAAAGTAATATTTATTTATTTGCAAAAGATAAGATATAAGAACATAAAATAAACATATTTCTATGCTAGTCAAATACCCCCACACTTATCGTTTACTCGTCCTTGAGTAAAAAGAAAGAAAAATAAAAAAATTAAAAAGCTAAACAGGATGGGTCACATCGTAGGAAATACGATTGCATTGAGCGTATGCAACAAGCTGTTAAAGCTCTTGATGTCCCTAGTAGGACGAGTGGTATCTCGTGAGGGTTTTCGGCGAATACTACCCATAAAATCCAAACGTTGTATACTATGGCTCTAATGTAACTACATGAATGCAGAGGACTTATGCAATTGAAAACAAAAATTGAAAACATGACTTATTTTAGGAAAGTGGTACAACAAAATAAGTTAACAAATTTTAATCAGTTGATTTAATTTTAGATACCTCAACTTGTCACGAATTTTCAATGTAAATCAAGTTTTCAATGTTAAACTCTAGTTTGACCAGTTGGTTCGGTTGATAATATGGTGCAGCCATGAAATAAATTCTTGGTTTGCTTGTCACAGTTTGTAAAGTGACATTATTATTTCCTCGTACATGGCTAGTCAAATCAATAAGGTCAAGAAGTGTTTGGGCATCATCACTTATTCTCCATCTCTACAAAAATTGAATTACACCTAACTAAAAAGACCAAGGTATACCACCCATACATTGCCTTGTGGACTGACGGAGAATTAGGACAGAGCTTGTCGGATTGTGCAGACCGACGCTGATTTTGTCAACAACATGTCGGTAATCCTTAGGTGTCCAACTCATAAAATGAGACCAAGATATTCCGACGTTGACTTTGTCAACAACATGTCAGATAGAGCTTGGCGGGTTTGCACACCAACGTTAGATATACAAGCAATGTTGGATACCCTTGGATTATTATTATTATTAAAAATATTAGAACAAGAGGGAGTTACGTGAATTCAGCTTAACACAACTTAGTTTTAAAGATTCAAAAAGCCAATATAAGTCTTTTGAGTCCTCCACTCATTTAAACAAAGAATACAATATAGAATAGATTGGATGGCCATCACCTAAGAACCCCCTATGTACCAGTTACACTGTTATCCCTCAAAACTCAACTTTTCATCGTATTTCTTATTTGATCTTAGTTGATAGAAAAAAATATTGTTTAACAGTCGTTAATTTATTTGTTGTATCAGTCTAAAATGGGTCATTTTTCAAAAAAAAATAAAAAATTATGATACGTTACTATGATCTAAAATGCATGATGGTCCTATTTAAATGGCTGAAAATGAAAACAAAGAAAAATAAAGAAAATGAAAATGAATGAAATGTAGACTCCTCCCACACTAGAACTAAACAATGTCCACACTGTAAACACGTTTTCTAAATGTGAAAGACAACACCCAAAGATGGATTAAATGTAAAATGATTTGTAAAATGAAGTGCAGTTGAACTATATGTAAGAGTGGATCATATGTACAATGATATATGTGTTTGTGATGCATACGATGCAAAGAATGCCACCAACTTTCCCCCCACACTTGGTTCTTACCTGATGAATCAGATTTCCACTATGTCTAGGCATGTTTTCTAATAAGCAAAGGTTTTTGAAAACCAACTCATCTTTATACCTATATTTATAGTCCAGTAGATAAATGTCCAGTGTCATCCTAAAAAGAAGTTTTTTAACCAAAATAACATCTCCAAGATGATCCATGCGCTCAAAAAATTTATCAGTGTAATTGTCCAAAAATTTATGATCGTACATAAACTCAGTTGCAATCGTGAATTTTAAATTCTGAGTGTTGTTCAATACTATGTGATCACATTTCTCAACTTTGTCGGTTAACAGATTTTTGACGCTGACAAATTCTAGTTCGTTTGAAACCTCAAAATCGAAATTTTCGAACTTGGATTAGTGGCTTGATTCTATTTTCATCCTCATTTGGCAACTCATCCTCATACAATCCAAAAAATTCATGTTCACTAAAATCATTCTCCAAAATTGAATTGAAAAATTCAACAATTTTATTTTGTTCAATTTCTAGAATTTCAAGTTTCTCGCAGCTTGAAAGAGGAAGATCAAAATTTGAGCTTAAATCTTTTTCCTAAAAAGAATCAAAGTCCAAATCATTTGTTGAATTTTGAACAACTTCATTTAGATCGTTATTCTCAATTTCCAAATTTGTTATCTGAAAATTTTCACTACTAGTAAAGAATGGATTATTTTCTGATTCATCGCTTGTTTGAATTTTATTTTGTTGTTCGAGATGTTCTTTAAAAGACGTCATTAAAAAAAGAAGTTCATCAAGCTGTCTATCTTTTTCATCAAGCTGTCTATCTTGCCTTTCTACCCTCTCTCTCAGAATGTTAAGATGATATTCTTCAGAATCATTGATTTGAGAGCTCTCGTTTTGGATTTCTTGATTCTTAAAATTGTAGTCCACATCAATTTCATGATCAATATTATTTCTAATGAGGCAGCTGTTTGAATTTTCAGAAAAATGACAACGATATTGGAAATCATTTTGATTATAAAAATTGTGTTCGTAACCGAAACTGTTGAAATTCGATGGAAAATTGCAATTTTGGTTATTTTCAATATGTTGATATGGTCTATAAGTTTGAAAAAAAAATTGATTTACAACCCCATATTGATGTGGGTTAAAGCTATACTGAGATTCAAAACTATTTTAATGTGCATGTGGCCCATAATCGAAATTATTGAAATTTGAATTGAAATCGAAATTTTATCATTTTTATGATTTTGAAAATGTTGGTCGTTTGGAAAATTTTGAAAATTATCGACATTGGGCTCGCGAAATTTTGGAAAATCTTGTCTCATGAGTTGTAATTCATACTTATACTCTTCTAGGGAACGTCTTCTCAGGTTATTATCCCACGCTTCTCTGAAGGATTTTTTGAAACAAACATTTGAATGAAGTCAAAGCAAGACAGAAATTATTCTCACTTCAAAATAGTATAAAATACTAAGTTGTGCTCTATTAATTAACTGACTCAATTAGAAGGGGGAAGGGGGTCTTATGGTCGTTCATGTATAATATAAATACTAAGGGATACGACCAATGTTTTACGGGTAGTATGCAACCTCTTTTGCTAATAGTTCAATAAATTGAACTACTATATATCCACGATCCAATTATACGAGACAGTTAACTTCACAAAACACCACTTTTCAATTATATTATTTTGCAATGTCTATTTTTATTGTTGAAAACAATGAGAATGAAGATTTCAGTTATGGAAATATTAGTCAACCACAAAAATTAGACAATAATAAATGCAGAAATTTAAAATATTGTACAAGCAAGTCGCCGCCTCTGCAGAAGATTTTACAAGCAATTTCTAAATATATTTTTCTTTGCCGCAGATCACCTGTAGAGCTTTGAAATTTTTACAGTGGGATATGGCAGTCCGTCCAGAGAATTTTGAGTAATGCTCACGCTTCAAACTCCACCATTTGCAACTTTGTTGACCTTTGAATTCGTTGTCGCTTGCTTGAATATGTTCCTTCCTTTGGCCTTTGATTTCATTTTTTTTTGGGAGAGAGAAAGAAAGTAAATATAACAAGCAAAAGAAGAGGAAAAAAAAAGAAAATTCAAATTAAATAAAACTAAACTAACAAACGGACCACTCAATGAAATCAAACACAAAAGACTAAACACAAAAAACAAGCTTAACATAACAAGGACTAGGCTTAACAAATACTTCTCACAAGCTTCCCACAAAGTACTCACCCACTGACCACATTAAAGTGCCCGGACCGATTCACACCAAAATTAATATGCCACGCACTCAACAAATAAATACCCCTAAACGCCACAAAAAAAAAACTCAGATACCCTTGAGAAAAAGAAATAATGCAGACAAATTTAAAATTATTTTCACTGAATTGAACAGAAAAGTTGAACGGGAAAATTCAAATTGCACCCCCTGGAATCGGTTTCGGGTATCGAATCTAGGAGATTCGATTTGAATTAGCTGTTGGGTTTTCTGAATCGAACTGTTTTTTTTTTCAAGCAGCGACTCAAGTGATGATTGAAAGTTCAATTTCTGAATCCGGGATTTTGATCTTTCTGTTCGGATCGGGTATATTGCGGATTTGGGAATACTAAGAATTGGTATTGTTTGAGGTTTCGGTTGTGCGGGTATGGAGAGTAGTAATCGGTCTCTGTGGTTTTTGTGCGAGAACGAGGATTCTACGACGAGGGAGAGTGGTTGAGGTGATGAAAGAGGGTAAAGTAAGGACAGAGTTGCTTGCTTGAACGGAACTGGTTGGAGCTGGTGGACAAAACGTGAAATTGTGGTCTAAGGTTAGTGTTTTGGGTCAATGGCAGTGGCTGACCTGAGTGGCTTTGTGCAGATGTGAAGACAAGCATGGAGAACAGCGCTGGGATTTCAGGTGATGATGGACAGTTTGGCGAGGAGGGGATGAAGTTGCGTGGTTTTTTTGGTTGCAATCAGTTGGGATATGGATGAGTGGAACGGTGAAGTGTGGTATAAAGGAGATGGCTTGGTGTGGAGTTAAAGGTGTTTACAGGTTGTAGGAGTGGAGGATTTGAACATGGAGTTCAAGATATGGCTAGTACGTGCTTGATAATGGATTGGAGTATGGAGTTGTAGATGGACACGTGTTTTGAATTTGGGTGCTGGATGAAGGTGGGCGTTGTGACAGGAGATGCTGAGGAGAAGTTCGATGTGTTTTTGGCAATGCTATGGTTGTGAATGTTGTTGTCTGTTGATGAGGTTTTGAGGACTGAAGTGTTTCTGGGGTTATGGGTTTCATTGCAGGTGAAGCAGTCGACAGTGGACGAAAAGTGGGTTATGGGTTGTTGATGGCCTGTGGAGATTTTTGTTGAATTTTGATCAGATTTGATCTGTTGTTTCAGTTACGATAGGGGTAAAGAAGTTTTGTGGAGTGGTGGCTGCGAAGTAGTTGGAGGAGAAGGGTAGTTGAACTTTGTTATTTTGGGTGGCGTGGTCAGGAACAATGGTTATTTGCATGGAGGAAAGTAGACGTTGAAGATGATTGAGAACAGTTGGTTAGAGAACTCTTGATGGTGGATGTGGTGAATTATATTAGGGTATTTGTGGTTTTTGCTTATGGTTGGTGGATGTTCAAAGGGAATGACTTTGGTATATGTGGTGAATGGCTTTGGTGAAGTGGAATTGATTGTGAAGAGGATGTTTGCGGCAACAGATGGTTGGAGAAAAGAGAAAGGATTTTTTTTCTTCAGAATTGTTGAAAGAAGAAATGAATTTGTAAGAAGGGCCAAAAAAAATTGAAAGAAAGGAGAAAGAAGTTGAAAGCACGAAAGAAATAATAGAAAACGGAAAGATTATTATTATTATTATTATTGTTCTTGTTGTAAAATTAGAAGAGAGAGAAAAACAAAAGGAAAAAGGAACAAATTCGAAAAGGGGAAAGAAATAAATGAAAAGAAAAGGAAATAAAATCAAAGAAAATTTGGCAAGTATTTTTTTCCTCTTGTTTTAAAAGATTACAGTATCACTGAGTAATACCAAATCTAACCAATTAAGATTTTTTTATATATATACAACAAAATCAAAGGAAAATAAAAAAATAAAACTAACACAAATCGGAAATTAAATAAATAATAAAATTTAATCGTTACTTCCCCGGCAACAGCGTCAAAAACTTGATCGACGCTTTTCTATGAATTAGAGAAGCGCGAATTATGTAATAATTTACTGCAAGTGCACAGATCGTGTAGTATGCAGGTCGAACACAGGGAGGTAAATTAAATCAAATTATTTATATAATTTCGTGCACGAGTTAGACAAAGCTTAGAGATGGGATAAAATTGAAATTACAATTTAGTTCAGAACAAATCTAATTGAATCGATAACTAAAATTGTAATTGTCAATAAAAATAAGTAAAACTGCAATTGAATGAATTACAGATTTGAATATAATCGAATCTATAATTAATTCAATGATTAAGAATAAAATAGATTGCTGGAAATAAAATTGCAGAATAGAAATAAATTAACAGGAAAATAAAATTAGGATTACCGCTGAATCTAATCAGACGGTCAATCACTAATGAATAATAAAATTGCAGTAGCAATTGGGTTCTAGAAAATCTAATTGACTAGACAACGCAAAAATAAAAATGACAGAATTAAAAGAAAAGAGAGCTTTATTAATGGAGAAAAGGTTAAAGGGAAAAATGAATTCTTTTTACAGTGGATATCATGTGTACTTATAGGGATGTAGACTCCTCTATCAGAATAAATTGGGCCAAGAATGAATCCCTTGAAATAATATGTTTACAAAATAAAAAGGATATGACATTATGGTTGAGATATTCCATGCAGATTTCCCTCCTTGATTATTGACATGTGGCAGCTTGACTGGATTTTCTTTGGCAGTAATTCATTCAAATCTTCTCTTATATAGAAGTTGAAAATGAATGATTTGATTTGAGAGAAATATGCCTATTCCTTAATATCTTCATTAGTGCATACATTATATATATACATATGAATATATATATATATATGTAACATATCACTATTCCATATATTCTTCCGAGCAAAGGAGGCAATATGATTGTTCCTTTCTTCAGCAAAAAGAGGGTTTGTCGGGAATTGAACTCAGGTCTCTTTGTAAACATTTCTATGCATTTACTAGTGAGCTACAACTTCCTTTGGGATTGAGATAGTCTTGACATAAGGAAGTAGCTTTTCTTTGCAATTGGCTTTTAATTGAAATGAAGGAGACATTAATTGACAATCCGTAAAACACATAAAAATACCCAAAGTAATACATATTTATTCACAAAAGATAAGATATAAGAGCATAAAATAAACATATTTCTATGCTAATCAATATGCCACTTGCATAGGATGTGCTTTGCATGTGGAAAACAATGTTAATGGTATTAAGCAATGCTATCTCTCTATCCATGACAATAATACTTGGCATTTCTATGTCGCAATCAATCATTACCAATCAAAGACGATTTAAGGCCCATAGATAGTAATTTTCACGTTCAGTTACAATATATGCAATAGCAACACAGAAATTTTGTTTAGTTGACGTGACACCAACAATATCCAATAATGGCATTCAATATTTGTTTGTTTTGTAAGTACAATCCATAACAAGAATATGCGGAAATGTTCTAAACAAATTAATGCTCGTAGGATGAGCCCAAAATATATCTGTAATTATGTCACTCCCATCTACAGCATTACGATGTCATTCGAAGTAATTTTTTCCTTAAGCTTGCTTAAAAGATATTATATTTGAGAACGACCGGCTCTATCAACTTTATTACTGTGACGACCCCAAATCCCGTACTGACGGTGATAAGGGTAATCTTTGGAATATAACACATAAACAGATAATAGTAGAACAGAATTAAATAAAAACACCAGATAATGTACAAATAATACACTGGATAAATATAATCATCAGAGTTACACAGTATACAGGATCATACTTAGTACAAATACAGTTCAGCTATACATAAATGTCTACAGTGGAAAACAAACATAATATGCACAATAGGAGCTGAACAACATAAAAAGAGATAAATGATAGAACCCATCTTCAGCTCCAGCTATCCAGAAAGAGCCTGCTAAAACCTGAAGACAAGGCTGCTCGTGTAGAAAAAGGGGCTCCCGAGTTTGCAAGTGAAACAAACTACGAGTCAGTCATGGGACTGGTATGAGAAATCTACTTAACACATTTTATAATACGGCAAATCACAGGACCATGCCACTTTCGCGGAACAGGTTTTCTCCATTGGATTGTCAGTGCTTTAAAACAATTCAATCTTTTAAACATCGCAATTCTTTTTGTAAAAATGAAGCCATTATAAGACATAGTTCCCATCACCCAATGCAACGCGAACCGGAGGATAGAGTTTTACCTTATAATGACCAAAATATTCTTGATACAAATAAAACAAGAGAATTCTTAATCAGACTCCAACTTTAAAATAGTAAGAGAACGATTCCCTAGGTATTAACCCCGAAGGCCAAAAACAATATCAGATCAAAACCCAGGAAACCATCCGTCTTAGCTCGTTTCCAGTTAGTTTCTAATTTCATACACAATCATAAATATCAATCATAGACGGCATGGGTACCATATATCATGTCGCCATATATAGGTATACAGTCAAAACCGCATATGTCGTATTTGGAAATTAGATTTCCGTCATGAACCAAGTCTACAGATAGTCCTTATCACTTTGAGACGCTCTAGCCAGTGTCTCAGGACCCAGACTCAGGTGGGCCCTTGGATCGTCAGGGCCGGTCCACCGATGTGGATTAAAATGCCTGAACACCGCGTTTCCCCGCCCTTTGGGGCATCAATGAGCCAACGAATGACTCCATTGGTCCCAGATCGACCGATATAACCGAGGCGCCTCGCAACAGCAACAAACACACAGGTGAAAATAATATAAATGTCAGCCAGTTCAAGCACTGACACCACCTCTAGCTAGAAGGAAACGCATGCCCTCCCTGAGGTCCTCTCCCGTTTCTGTTCATACCGGGGTGTGAGGCTCGCGAATTCACGTTATACACAAAGCTACGCCACACAGGCGGTGCTTTGATCATCAACCACAAGACTTTGCTTTTCAACAGAAGCCTTGATCACTGCATCTTAGCATGCCACACAGGCAATTCACACCATGCAACTGATGACTATCAATCACACAAAATGAATTCCCATGTCAGACACACAGTCCATTTGCAAGTCTGTTCTGGGTCTGAACGAAACCGGAGGCACTATATACCTCGCATACCCATCGATCTCCACGTACGTCGGAACGATCACCACTCATTATCCATATTTTGGGATGCCTCCCATTCAAGACATCAGTTATCATCCACTCCCTTATCAGACGGTACGAGATTTGTTCAGGGCAACTCGTGAACACCGACAAGAGCTGCTTTGTGCCTGTTAAAGCCCTTTCCCCAGTTAGATCCTCCTGGATCGAATCTACCTCTGGATTTAAGGCTAGTTCCCTTCCGCTTCCATATCTTGGTATAGTTCTATATCGAGGGAGGAAGCTCAACGCCATTTTCGATCCGCTAACTGACAAAGTTAGGGGTAAGATTATTAGGTGGAATGCCTCTCTCATCTCTCAGGCTGGTAGACTAGGTCTCATTAAGTCTGTCCTTGACTGCATGGGTTCTCATATCTTCGCAGCTATGACACCCACTGCATCCTTCTTTCGCTCCTTCCGTTCTTTGGCCTCTTCCTTTTTCTGGGGTAGCAATGACAACGTTTCTCGACATTACTGGATTTCTTGGAACGTCATTTTCCGTCCCAAAGAGGAGGGAGGTCTTGGGCTCCGTAACCCTAAGGATATCTGTTTGGCCTTTGCTTGCAAGCTTTGGGCGAGGTTTGGAGCGAACAACTCCCTCTGGGCGATGTTTCTCCAGGCCAAGTACCATAGGCTAGCAAGCACAAATTACACAGATATCCCGTATAATGCTAGTGATACGTGGAAACGTATGCAATCCGTAAAGGCTTTTACAGATGGCCACGGGAATGGTACCACTTGGGACGGTGCTCCTTTCTCTCTCAAGGCAGCGTGGGATTCAGTAAGGATTCCTGGTCCACGTCTTACAGTCTTCAGCTTTATCTGGAATGTCCGAATTCCGCCTAAGGTTTCTCTGTTTATGTGGAAAACTTTGCATGATGGTTTGCCAATAGATGAGAACACTCATCGTATAGGCATCCCGCTCGTGTCCAGATGCAGGTGTTGCAGCACTGGACGCACGGAGTCCTCCTTTCACTTGTTGATCTCGGGTGCTTGTGCCAGAGCGGTATGGAATTACTTCGGGAACCTTATGGGTTGCCGAGGTAATGCCATCTCCGTGGAAGGTTTTCTGAGTTTCTAGGGGGCTGGGAACTCTGGTAAATCCTTTTGGTCTATTCTACGACGTCTGATTCCTTGTCTTATCTACTGGCACATCTGGTACTCCAGGAATAAGGCGGTTTATGACGAAATAGCAATGGATCCTCCTTCGATCATCCGGAAAGTTAGGAACAATGTTTTCCTAGCATTTTGAGGTCGTCCTTTCAGAGGTGTCCTTAGTGGCCGATCTAGGAGAATGGCCATTTCATTTGACATTCTTCCGAATTCGGCCAATCTGAGGGCTGGCATCGGCTGATTTTGGACTACCTTTTTATTTCTTTGTTTCTTTTTTTTACTTGAGTAGTTTTCTCGGTTTCTGATTTCTGGTTTTGATTTCATCACCGTTTATTCTTTTCATATTAGCTGGGTCTTCTTTGGATTTCCTTTATATTAAATTTCTGTTTCTTTAGGTATTTCCCCGTTCCCCCCTCCCCTTTTTTTTCCATCCAACCCCCCTCCCCCCTTGATGATGTTCGTTAATTATGCAGGTTTATTAGGTCCAAGGTTCAGACTGTGTGGAGCTTGGTGGATGCTTCTGTCTTAGGTTTCTTGACCGACTTCTGCTGGAGTTTGGAATGACGGCACACGTATGGGTTCTGGGGTCCAAATTGTAGCAGTGGTAGCTCACAGTTCTTCAGTGTCAGATTAGACGGTATGTCTATGGAGTTTCTCACCAATGGCATCTTGGCTCTCTTGGAGGCATGTCCGCCGCTCTCTTTTATTGGACAGCTGGACTCATCGTCGTTCTTTAGATTGCTGACGGAACTTCTGATTCGTCAGAGGATTAGATTGGAGCTGCTTTTAGTTGGTTTATTGGTTTGTTACTTTTGTTGTATTCCGTATTTGTATCTTGTCTGTGGGTGCATGGTTTCTGTTATTCAGAAATCGTTTTTGTGAGCCGTTGGACAATGGCTAGATTCTCCCTTTTGGTATGATATTTTCTATTTAAAAAAAAACTGATATCCTAATTGGGAGGCATCCTGAAATATGGATAATGAGTGGTGATCGTCTAGACGTACATGGAGATCGATGGGTATGCGAGGTATATAGTGCCTCCGGTTTCGTTCAGACCCAGAACGGACTTGCAAATGGACTGTGTGTCTGACATGGGAATTCATTCTGTGTGATTGATAGCCATCAGTTGCATGGTGTGAATTGCCTGTGTGGCATGCTAAGATGTAGTGATCAAGGCTTCTGTTGAAAAGAAAAGTCTTGTGGTTAATGATCAAAGCACCGCCTGTGTGGCGTAGCTTTGTGTATAACGTGAATTCGCGAGCCTCACACCCCGGTATGAACCAGAAACGGGAGAGGACCCCAGGGAGGGCATGCGTTTCCTTCTAGCTAGAGGTGGTGTCAGTGCTTGAACTGGATGACATTTATATTATTTTCACCTGTGTGGTTGTTGCTGTTGCAAAGCGCCTCGGTTATATCGGTCGATCCGGGACCAATGGAGTCATTCGTTGGCTCATTGACGCCCCAGAGGGCGGGGAAACGCAGTGTTCAGGCATTTTAATCCACATCAGTGGACCGACCCTGACGATCCAATGGCCCACCTGAGTCTAGGTCCTGAGACACGGGCTAGAGCATCTCGAAGCGGTAAGGACTATCTTTTGCCTTGGTTCATGACGGAAATCCAATTTCCAAATACGACATGTGCGGTTTTTGATTGTATACCTATATATGGCGACATGATATATGGTACCCATGTCGTCTATGATTGATATTTATGATTGTGTATGAAATTAGAAACTAAATGGAAATGAGCTAAGACAGATGGTTTCCTGGGTTTTGATCTGATGTTGGTTTCGGCCTTCGGGGTTAATACCTAGGGAATCGTTCTCTTACTATTGTACAGTTGGCGTCTGATTAAGAATTTTTTTGTTTTATTCGTATCAAGCATATTTTGGCCATTATAAGGTAAAATTCTATCCTCTGGTTTGCGTTGCATTGTGTGATGGGAACTGAGTCTTATAATGGCTTCATTTTTACAAAAAGCATTGCGATGTTTAAAAGATTGATTTGTTTTAAAGCATTGACAATCCAATGGAGAAAACCCGTTCCGCAAAAGTGGCATGGTCCTGTGATTAACCATATTATAAAATGTGTTAAGTAGATTTCTCGTACCAGTCCCATGACTGACTCGTAGTTTGTTTCACTTGCAAACTCGGGTGCCCCTTTTTCTATACGGGCAGCCTTGTCTTCAGGTTTTAGCAGGCTCTTTCTGGATAGCTAGAGATGAAGATGGATTCTATCATTTATCTCTTTTTATGCTGTTCAGTTCCTATTGTACATATTATGTTTGTTTTCCGCTGTAGACATTTGTGTATAGCTGAACTATATTTGTACTAAGTATGATCCTGTATACTGTAGAACTCTGATGATTATATTTATCCAGTGTATTATTTGTACATTATTTGGTGTATTTATTTAATTATGTTCTGCTATTATCTGTTTATGTGTTATATTCCAAAGATTACCCTTGTCACCGTCAGTACGGGATTTGGGGTCGTCACAACGTGGTATCAGAGCTTTGGTTAAGCTTAGTGCTGGAATATAACATATTGACGAACTCGTCAAAAGTAGAACCAGTAGTGTTCTAGGACGAGTAACTCATTACAGATAGGATCAGTAATATCCTAGTATGAGTATAGCAGAATGAAATACACCCAGTAGACACATTTACATTCAAGTATATTTGAAATATCTTTTCTATTGATCTGACACTTTGTCTACTAATTACAGGCACACTAGAAAATGAGTGACAGAAACAGAAGAAATAATCGTATGGCTCGACAAGCTAATGAGCCAGTTGTGCTCTCACAGCCAGAATCAGATATAGAAGTTTTATTCAAGAGATTTCGAAATCTGGGTGGATCTCCATTCTTAAGCAAAGAGTCCATTATGGAAATACAAGCTTGGATTCGTTCTGCTGAGAAAATCTTTGAAGGTTTAAAGCTGAGAGATGATCAGAAAAGATTGCTGGCATCTTGGGCTCTCAAAGAAGAAGCTTTGTTTTGGTGGGATTCGATTATTAATGATAATACAGAAGGTGATATCACCTGGGATAGATTCAAAGTGATTTTCCTAGAAAGATTTACTCCTCCTGAAGCAACTGAACGGTTATGTGATGAATTCTCTTATCTGATACAAGGAGATATGCCCATCCCAGAATATCATAAGAAATTCAACGAACTTTCTCATTTTGCCCCTCATCTGATTCAAGATCCAAAGAGGAAGAATCTGAGGTTTTTTCATAGCCTGCAAAGAAAATACCAGAATAGTGTAATGAGGAATGTGAAGCTTCCTTTTTTTGAAATGATATACATGGCTTATCAGCATGAGGATCTCGACAAGAAAGGTATGTTGCGTCACGAAGAGGAAGTCAGTTCTAGTAATAAAGGTGAGTCTGAAACTGATCGTCCTGAGGCCAGTACGATGTCTGAGGTGAGTAAGAAGCCTAAAGTCAAATAGAAAAGGGCCAGATCTGGGAAAGAACCAGTAACAACTGCCATATGCAATAACTGCCATCAGAAAGGGCATTTGTCGATAAATTGCGGACCCTTAAAGAAACGAATCAAGAGTGGGTTTAAGCCCAGTAAGAAGGTTCATGAGGGCAGAGGATGCCATAAGTGCCACCAGGCTGGTCATATTGCGAAAAATTGTCCGCTATCAAAGAAATCTGAAGCAGTACATATAAATGAAGTAGCAGAAACTTCTGATCCCTTAGCTAGTCAGGGAAGGCCTGATGTTTTTGAAGGCACGCTAACTGTCAAGGATATTCCAGTTAAAGTACCGTTTGACACTGGCGCGTCGCGATGCTTTGTTGCAAAGAATGCGGTTAAGAAACTGGATTTGAATTTGAAGAAGCTCAAAGAACCAATGACTGTCCATAATACGGTTGGGGGTTCCCTCGATCTCAGTTGGGTTTGTGGGGTGCCAGTTTCTTTTTCTCGTTATCGGTTCCATACCATCGCAGTCGTCATGAATTTTACAGAGTTTGATCTTATCTTAGGGTTAGACTGGTTGACCAAATATGAAGCTGAGGTTAAATGTGCCGACAGAGTTGTTAAGGAAAAGGTTAAATCAAGTGATTATATAACCATTCCCTGTGAAGGTCATAATTCTGATAGAAAAGACTTCTGGGCAGCTTTGGATGTTTCTCCTGCTCAAATAAAAAATATCCCTGTAGTCACAGAGAATATACAGGACCTCATAAAAGATATTCCTGTCGTAAAGAATTATGCGGATGTGTTCGAAGAAGTTGTTAGCTTACCTCCGCATAGAGAAATTGATTTCAAGATCGCTCTAATTCCGAACGCAAGGCCAGTAGTGCACGCTATTCGGAGAATGACTCTAAAGGAGAAAGAAGAACTAGACAATCAAACTCGACGGCTTGTATGGAAGGGTCTGATCAGGCCTAGTTTCTCTGATTGGGGAGTAGCAGTGGTGTTTGTCCCAAAGTCTGACAGTACTCTGTGACTATATGTGGATTATCGTGACTTGAATAAGCAGACAATAAAGAATAAATATCCATTGCCGTGAATCGATAATTTATTGGATCGTCTGAATGGAGCGCAAGTATTTTCAAGGATGGACCTAGCTACAGGCTTCCATCAGCTTCATATTGCAGAAGAGTGTGTTCCTATGACAACATTCAGAGGTCCAGACTTATTCTACGAATGGTTAGTAATGCCGTTCAGCTTATGTAACGCTCCAGCTTACTTCGTCGATTTGATGAATCGAGTGTTTAGAGGAGTCTTGAATAAGTTTGTTCTGGTTTTTATCAATGATATTCTAATCTTCTCTAAGTCAAAGGCCAAACAAGAGAAACATTTGGAGAAAGTTCTAGAAATTCTGAGAAGGAATGTATTAAAAGATAAACTTTCCAAATGTATATTCTGGCAAGATGAAGTAAAGTTTCTTGGCCACGTCATATCAAAAGAGGGAATTGCTGTGCATTCAAGTAAAATCACCGCTATTCAAAATTGGAAATAGCCTAGTGTTCCCATAGAAGTCCGAAGTTTTCTTGGATTGGCTAGTTATTACCGAAAGTTCGTTAAAGATTTTTCGAAGATATCTAGTCACTTAACGAAGCTTACAAAGAAGCACTCAAAATTCAATTGGACTCTAGAATGTGAGGAGACTTTTGAGGAGCTAAAGTTAAGATTAACGACGGCTCCAGTGTTAACGATAATCGATGGCAATCAGGATTTGAAAGTCTGGACAGATGCCTCTAGAGAAGGCCTTGGTGCAGTATTAATGCAGAGAGGTCAAGTTGTTGCTTATGCTAGCCGTCAGCTGAAGCCACATGAAAAAAACTACGTTACTCATGATCTTGAGTTGTTGGCTATCGTATTCGCTTTGAAAATATGGAGGCGCTATCTTCTGGGTGAGAAATTCGAACTATTTACAGATCACCAGTCGCTAAAGTATCTGTTCACCCAGAAAGACTTGAATCTAAGGCAGCAACGTTGGCTAGAGTTCCTTGCAGCATACGATTTTGAGATTCTATACACTCCAGGGAAAGCCAATGTCGTGGCCGATGCGTTGACTAGAAAGAATGAAATGATCGCCAATTTTATTATTACGACTTCATTGATTGATAAAATATCTGCTCTTCAGAAGGATGATCACTTCATTCAGAAGATCATAGAGATAATTCAGAAAGGCGAGCCCTCGAGTTTTCAGGTTGATAATGATGGGATTCTAAGGCTAAAAGGTCGAATCTATGTTCCTAACATTTCTGAGCTCCGAAAGGAAGTACTTGATGAATGCTACAAGTCAAAACTTAGTATCCATCCAGGAGTAAGCAAAATGTATAATGACATCAAACGCACTTTCTGGTGGAGGTCGATAAAGAGAGACATTTCTTTGTATGTTAGTCGATGCCCTACTTGCCAACTAGTCAAAAGAGACCAACAGAAACTTGCTGGATTGTTGCAACCGCTGGACGTTCCAGGTTGGAAGTGGGAACATATTTCCATGGACTTCATAGATGGTTTCCCCAGAACCAGAAAAGGAACTGACAGTATTTGGGTGATCGTAGATCGCTTCACGAAGACCGCCCATTTCATACCTGTCAGATTGAACACAACTGCTCAGAGTCTGGCGCAGATATATTTCAAGGAAATTATTAGGCTACATGGAGTGTCGCTCAGTATAGTTAGTGATAGAGATCCAATATTTACTAGTAAATTCTGGGAGGCATTTCAAGTAGAACTGGGAACGAAGCTGAACTTGAGCATCACCTATCATCCTCAAACAGATGGTCAGACTGAGAGGGTGAATCGTATTTTAGAAGATTTATTGCAGGCTTGTGTGCTTGACTTTGGTGGATCATGGGAAGACCATTACATTTGGCGGAGTTTTCATATAACAACAGCTACCAAGCGAGCCTGACAATGTCGCCATTCGAAGCATTGTATGGTAGACCGTGCCGATCTCCTGCTTGTTGGGTCGAACCTGGCAATATGCTTGTATTGGGACCTGATATGATCCGCGAAGCTGCGGACAAAGTCGACTTCGTTAAGAAACGATTACTCGCCGCTCAAAGCCGACAGAAAATCTATGCTGATTCGAGAAGAAGAGATTTGGCTTTCTCTATTGGCGATTATGTGTATCTAAGGGTTTCTCCGATGAGAGGAGTGATTCGATTTGGCAAAACTGGGAAGTTGGCGCCCAGATTTATTGGTCCATTCCCTATTCTTGAAAGGATTGGAACTCTCGCTTATAGAATTCAATTACCTGATTGGTTGCCTGGAGTGCATGACGTATTTCACGTATCTCAACTTCGAAAGCACGTTCATGATCCAGACTTGATCGTGGAAGAAGCCGCACAATAGGATATTGAAATTACTCCAGAATTAGCTGTGAGAAGAGAGCCGCTAAAGATTAGCGGCAAAGAAACCAAAGAATTTAGGAATAAGAAGGTTCACTTAGTCAAAGTGCAATGGAGTGGAGATCCGCGAGATTGTACTTGGGAAACAGAGGAAAGCATTAAGAAAGCCTACCCTAAGTGCAGGGTGGATATCTCTGATTGACTCTGGTGCAAGGTACATCTACCATATTTTGCATTTCCATTTTGTTCTTTACTTTGTTGTTGTTTTCTTTGCATTGACGTAAACTTTTTAATTATGTAGTCTGAATGTTTTCAAAAGAGTGTTTGAATCGATTAGTATATTTTTGAAAAGTAAAAAATAAAATTGCTTGTTGTTTGTGTTGTGTGATGGTGGATTTGATTAATTAAATTATTAGAACGATAGTTAATTTAATCAATAAGAGAATGAATGGTAGAATTTATTCGATTAAATCACACATTGAACTGATTTAAAAATAGATAGAAATATATACATGTGCATTATATATGTTTGAACAGGTAAATGGATTAGCTGTTGAGTAAAGAATTTATTTGCGTGCCCGACAAATAGGTAAACCTTAATGAGTTGGATGCAGAGTGCTGGTTGTTCTGTGTGTAATAATAAACGTCGCCATAGGATAGTGACAATTAATTTTGAACTACACTACATGGCATACTTCTTGGAGTTAGGCATACTTCATTATATACCACATAAGCATTTGGAGCTTGTGTGACGAGGTTGAAGATTTACCATACGAGCGAGAGGCTTGTATGGCGATGATTGTATTTTACAGGTTGAACTGATGACTGATATGGACCATATACAATGTAACGGTAAATAGCAAGATTAATAAAAAAAACCCCACATGGGTCTGGAGATGACAATAAACACGTCTCTCTGGTCATTAAGGTATAAAAAACCATTTATAGGGTGATGAGAATTTATTCTCTGGAGTTATGATCTATACATACTCCCCTGTGGACACCGGAATATATCACTATAAATAAGTGCATGCTTATTAGGATTTATTGGGTACCTAATACGGCCCAATAAATTTCCAAACCCCTCCCCGTACAAAGGAGGTTATGGCGAAATTTTTCGAAAATTTAGGGTGTTAGCCAAATTTTTGAAAAATTTGAAAATTCTCAGAAACTGAAAAGTTGGAGAATGGAAGCCGGATTGAAAGTAGAGTTGATTAATCAAACCACTTTCGACTTTGTTCCTTCTCGGGGATGAAAAGTTTTAAGTGGGGGAGATTGTAACAAACCGGAAAATTTGAACCAATTTAAAATTTTTAAATTGGCTTTTTTAGTAGATATTAAATATTTAAAATAAATATTTTAAATAATAATGACGAAAAGTAAGTTTGAATCGATGTTTGAAAATAAATATAATTAATTCTAATTATAAACAAGGCCTGAAATGGCGTGGTAGTTTCAAAATTTGAATTCGAACTTTGACTGGTTGTACCAGATGCAAAACAAAACGGATTTTAGTGAAACCAAATATATTTAAATCTGTTAGTGAGTATCTTTCTAACGAGTCTGAAACTTTTTTCGTAGCGGAAAGCAAAAGTTATGGCCAAATGAATTTTCAGAAAGGTCGCTATAGAGTTTATATAGCCCGTGAAAATGGCCATTTTGCAAACGACCTCGGAATTCGACAAAACCACTTTTGTTGGATCCGGGATGTCAAATTATTGCTAGGTTTCAAATTTCATAATTTTTGAAGCTAGTATGTGAGCGTGGCAAAGGAAAATGTGTTTTGATCAATTATAGTTTAATTGGATTGACCAAAAAAGGGTCATTTTTCAAACGGTCTCAGAATTCGATGAAACTAGTTTTGTTGGGACCGTATCATCAAAACATAGCTAGATTTATTTTTCGGGAATTTTTAGAATCAGTCTGTGGCTCCAGCAAATTGAGATGTACGTTCAAATCAAATATTGAATGTTTTATATTTTAATTTGAAGAAAAACTGACTGAAACAGTCGAATGGGCCTACGAAACATATCGCATTGTGTTCGGAATGGGGTTATTTAGCTGGGGACGACAGTCGTTGGGTTTGGATTGGTGTTCATGTGCGACAAGTGGTATTTTCAGATTTTTAAAATATATAAATATAAAAAAAAACCTATTGGTCAACGCCACTCTCACTCCCCGCTTTCTCCCTCCCCCTCACCCGAACGCACGACGAAAAATGTTCAGAGCTTCCCCCTCCGATTTCTCCTTCCACACGCATCGAAACGCCATGGCCCAGTTGAGTTTTTTGTAGCTCTCCACTCGATCTTCCAATCCGTATAAGCCTCATCTCCCCTCGCCTTGTATTTCGCTCGAACGAGGGTCACGAACTGCCGCCGTTCACCCTCGAAATCCTCCATTTGGACGCAATCGAGTTGACCAAACTGGGTGGTTCCGGCACGCGACTCCAAGCCCGACGACGTGGTGCAGGCTGATCGATGCATCGCTTCATGGATTCGATGAAAATTGAAGACCTAGTTTAGAACGTCAAAACGCGGTATATGGCTGATTTTAATTAAACTATATTATAGCACTTTAAAGCGCTACGGTTTTTGATTTCACTGTAAAAATCATATCTTTTTCGTTTCTTGACGAAATTCAGTGAAACAAGAGACAGTGGACTCGTGCGGACGTCTTCTACATTCTAGAAGAAACCAGATATTTTTCTGAGCCTTCTGCTATTTTTGGTGGAGTGGAATCCAATGTGAGATTTCTGAATTATAAACGATATGGAAAACGACGATGTATAAATTATATAGTCGATGTATGAGTTATATAAGTGTTGTACACCTCATGTCTAAGCATTGTATAAGTTGTACGTTCGATGTATAAGTTATATATGCGTTGTAAAAATTATATATGTGTTGAAGTGAAGTGAAATATACTTATATATATATACGCCCCTCGTCCACAAACCATGGACGATATTTATTAGTTGAAATTGTTGTGAAATTTGGTTGATAGCGAATGGTTGATTGGAATTGTCTGTGGTTGAAATTAATTGATTGTTGTTGAAAAATACCCGTTTGTGGTTGAGAATTATTTGGTTGAAACCACATAGGATTAGTTTGTGGAAAAGAAATAAAAATAAATATGCCGCCTGCGTGCGAACTAGATGCATGAAATCCCCATTGTCAAAAGCTGCGAGGCTTTAAGGTAGAGCGAGGAGCCGTACTACGGACGGCCCCGGTTTTAACTACCCTGCCGTTATGCTGCCGAAATTTTGAATAATATACATGTGTTAGAATTATTTTCATGTGTTGAAACTATATTCGTGTGTTGAATAGAAATTCATGTGTTGAATAGAAATTCATGTGTTGAACGACATTTATGTTTTAAATAAATTGTTTTAACAATAAAAATCACATTTTTATTTTATATATACGAACTATAGAAAACATTCATGTGTTGAATAGAAATTCATTCGTTGAATAGAAATTCATTCGTTGAATGGTATTCGTGTTTTGAAATAAATTGTTTTATAATAAAAATCATATTTTTATCATCTATATAAACTATATAAAATAGTCATGTTTTGAAATAAATTGTTTTACATTAAAAATCGCATTTTTATTATATACATGAATTGTTAAAAATAGTGATGTGTCGAAATAAATGTCGGTTGGATAAAAATATCATTTTTATCAAATATATGAAAAGAAAATAGTTTTGAAATCGAAGAATCGATTATATATATATAATTAAAATATATCGAATAACGAAGCTGCAGATTGTGTTTTGAAACTGTGATTTCAAACGATTACTGCGGGAGATCCGACCATCGGATTTTCCCAAAACCAAAACCGTTGGATTCGCTTTGGAAATATCTTTCCGACGACACCAACTTTGTGAAGATCCAACGGTTGGATTGTCCGAAATGTTTAATTCAAATCTGAAAAAAGACAGCGCCAAAATCGATTATATTTATATATATATGAATATAATTATATTAAATCGAATAACGACGTTGTAGTTCGTATTTTGAAATCGAAACTTCAAACGAGTGTACCGGGAGATCCGACCGTCGGATTTTCCCAAAACTGGAACCATTGGATTCGTTTTGAAAAGATCATTCTAATGATATAAAATTTGTTAAGATCCAACGGTTAGATTTTCAGATATGTGTAAATCAAATATGAAGATAAACAGCGCCACGGCCACATTATGGCCCGAAGCGTCGTTTGAATGAATTGGCTATAAATAAATAAATAAAAATAGCGATAAATCGTTATAAAATATTATAAACGATATGCAATGGAAATAAACCGAATTTACCCGGTTTATTGAATATTTGATGGTTGAATGTGAAATTTATAAAGTAACTGGAGATTAGCTAAGTCGGATGGTTTCCTGGGTTTTGATCTGATGTTGGTTTCGGCCTTCGGGGTTAATATTTGGGAAATCGTTCCCTTACTAATTTACGGTTAGTGAATAATGAATTGGAATGAAGCGTATGTTGTATTTGTGTAGCACTTGTTAATTATATACGCGAGTTGCTCAGAAAGACCGAGTTTATCCCATTCTGAATAACTGAATCAACGATAAGAAGTCGAAGATGAAGATGGTGGTTGAAGACCGGAGATCTTCACCGAGAGGATCGAGAAGTCGTGTAAGAGAGTCCCCTCGAATACCAGAAATCCCCGAAGGTACGACACTACGCAGGACAGGAGCAGAAGCGCCCCTCGCTGAACAGCGAGGGGGGTAAGAGTTCTTAGTAAGGCGTGATAGACGATCATTAATGATAGCTATCTCCGCCTTACTAAGAAAGGGAGGAGATCCCAAAGACACAGACGGAGCAGAAACCGACCTAGAGGACGAAAAAGGGGTAGTAGAAGAAAAAGAAGAAAACGACAGAATAGACGCGACATGAGGGCCAAAATAAAGTGTGGAGTCGCTCAAAGGAGACGACACCAATTGTTGTATGAACTTTACAAATGCAAGACTATCATCAGATTGATAGACTTGTACTGTAGGCAAAGTTCCAACAACGGTCCTCGTAACACCTACCGCATTCCACGACAAACATGGGAGGCCACCTCTCCGGTAAACCGTATAGGGAACGATCTCAGCATCCACTATACGCCTACAACAGAGAAGCCACCCATCCCATGTAGCCAATGCACAAGGTAGCGGACAAAAGGGGCAAAAACCAAACGAAGAACAAAACCATACCCTCCTAGTCACTAGCGACACGGAAGAGGCCTCGTAGTGACTAGCGTAGTAAACATGACCAAAAACCGCAGTAAAAAACACAGAGCGCAGCCAAAAAGCAAAAGCCCAGTAAATCCAAGCTTCACCAAAGAACAAAAACCAACTGAAAATGGAAAAAGCTAATGCACCGAGCAAGCCAGAATAAACCCATCCAGCTAGAAAAAAAAGAGCAATTCCCATCGATCAAAATAGCTATGAAACCATGGGCAAGCTCACAAAGAGCACCCACACGAAAGTGCAGCGCTCTTCTCTCTTCAAGAGCGAAGGAGAAAACTGCACCAAACTATCAAAGTAAAAGAGAAAACGCTGCACAAAAAACACAAGAAGGTTCGCAGTGGATACTGAAGTGTGGGACGCAACGTTCCCGCACAAAGTATCCACAATCATCCTTCCAAGCTTACAAAGACGAGGAAAGAAAGAAGACGCACTAAGAACCAAAGGGAAGCTAAAGACGATAATATCACTACGCCCAACAAACACTAGCAACAACCCATTAGAAATGCGAACAGTAAGCTTAAGGAGTACCTGACAAAATAAAGCCACACAAACAATCTGCTCTAATAACCCGGTTTCCCTAAGTAAGTCCAACCCCCCTTGGTCCTTTTCCTCCGCAGCCTGCATCCTGTCCAAAGCCACAACATCCTCCGACGAGAAGTCAGACTCAAACGCTACCCTTACCAGTGAGCCAGAGGTGATGAAATCCTCTGAATCACTGAGACGAGTAGAAGCCAGATCTGAATTGGAATTTTCAAGTAAGCTCAGAACCTCATCACCAGAAAAATCAAAGGGTTAAATTTCGTCGAGAATTGAGAATCTATTTCCAACCGCTAGAGGTGGTAACGGCTGTTTAAAAGCCTTTCCCGTTGCCAAATTAGGGGATAAGACAATCTGAGCAGGAACACAAGCAGGTGGTGTCGAAGCCTTAGCCCGTATTGAACGACGACGGGAAGCCCGTCGACGACGAAACGCACTAGATTGACGAACACCAGCTGTTGGAGGCAACTCCACTGTCGAACATACATACTGCTCCGGGTGGAGCGGAGTGGTCAAATCTCCACCACCAGCACCGCAGGCAGAGATGACATGTCCGAACGTAGGACCAAAAACACCGCCACACACCAGAGAACCCACAGCGAAACCATGAACCGCCGAATAACAAGGGGAGATAGACTCCTTGAAGCTCAAACTAGGATGAAAAGGGGTGGTAAAATCCCCTTCCTCCCAGTTGACTTCGGAACTGAGCAACCCGCTCTCTACTGCCTGCACTGAAGGGACTTCAGCAACTCGTCGTGGAGCAAGTCAAGTAACAAGAGATCCAGAGAACTTCGGAGAAAGCTCCACGAAATTCCTTGCCACAAGCAAAAATCTGAATCTCGACAACTCCACAAACGAATCCAACGAGCTCAGGTGGATCTCAAACCCCAAATTTCCTGTCAGAAATAAAGCCGGCGGAGGAGCCGCCACTTCAAGCACCGCCTTAGCAATCTCCTCGAAGGAAGGCCGAGGTGACAGGAACGAACCAGAGGTTACGTAATTGCATAACTGAGAAGTCATATCCAAACCCTAATTGAATTGGGGCAAAACACAAAGACGCAGCGAGCTCAGAGGGGAATCGCTAACCAGAAGTCGGCTAAAAAGCAGCAGCAAACGATGAAAAGGAAGAAGTTATCAGAGAGATGAAGAATTAGGATATCAGTTATCATCCAACCGAGGTGAAGATCTCCGGTCTTCAACCACCGTCTTCATCTTCGATTTCTTATCGTCGACTCAGTTATTCAGAATGGGATAAACCCAGTCTTTCTGAGCAACTCGCGTATATAATTAACAAGTACTACACAAACACAACATACACTTCATTCCAATTCATTATTCACTAACCGTAAATTAGTAAGGGAACGATTTCCCGAATATTAACCACGAAGGCCGAAACCAACATCAGATCAAAACCCAGGAAACCATCCGACTTAGCTAACCTCCAATTAGTTTATAAATTTCACATTCAACCATCAAATATTCAATAAACTGGGTAAATTCGACTTATTTCCATTCCATATCGTTTGTAATATTTTATAACGATTTATTGCTATTTTTATTTATTTATTTATAGCCAGTTCATTCAAACGACGCTTCGGGCCATAACGCGGTCGTGGTGCTGTTTTTCTTCATATTTGGTTTACACATATCTGAAAATGTAACTGTTGGATCTTCACAAATTTTATATCATTAGAAAGATCTTTTCAAAACGAATCCAATGGTTCCAGTTTTGGGAAAATCCGACGGTCAGATCTCCTGGTACACTCGTTTGAAGTTTCGATTTCAAAATACGAACTACAGCGTCGTTATTCGATTTAATTTAATCATATATATATATATATGTGTGTGTGTGTGTGTGTGTGTGTGTAATCGATTCTGGCGCTGTTTTTCTTCAGATTTGAATTAAACATTCCAGACAATCCAACCGTTGGATCTTCACAAAGTTGGTGTCGTTGGAAAGATATTTCCAAAGCGAACCTAACGGTTTCGGATTCGGGAAAATCCGATGGTCGGATCTCCCGCACTAATCATTTGAAATCACGGTTTCAAAACACGAACTGCAGCTTTGTTATTCGATATATTTTAATTATATATATATATAATCGATTCTTCGACTTCAAAACTATTTTCTTTTCGTACATTTGGTAAAAATGATATTTTTATCCAACCGACATTTATTTCGACACTTCACTATTTTTAACAATTCTTGTATATAATAAAAATGTGATTTTTAATGTAAAACAATTTATTTCAAAATACGACTATTTTATATAGTTTATATAAATGATAAAAATATGATTTTTATTATAAAAAAATTTATTTCAAAACAAGAATACCATTCAACACATGAATTTCTATCCAATGAATGAATTTCTATTCAACACATGAATGTTTTCTATAGTTCGTATATATAAAATAAAAATGTGATTTTTATGGTTAAAACAATTTATTTAAAACATGAATGTCGTTCAACACATGAATTTCTATTCAATACATGAATTTCTATTCAACACACGAATATAGTTTCAACACATGAAAATTATTCTAACACATGAATATTATTCAAAATTTCGGCATCATAACGGTAGGGTAGTTAAAACCGGGGCCGTCCCTAGTACGACTCCTCGCTCTATCTTAAAGCCTCGCAGCTTTTGACAATGGGGATTTCATGCATCTAGTTCGCACGCATGCGGCATGTTTATTTTTATTTCTTTTCCACAAACTAATCCTATGTGGTTTCAACCAAATAATTCTCAACCACAAACGGGTATTTTTCAACCACAATCAATCAATTTCAACCGCAGACAATTCCAATCAACCATTCGCTATCAACCAAATTTCACAACGATTTCAACCAATAAATATCGTCCATGGTTTGTGGACGAGGGGCGTATATATATATATAAGTATGTTTCACTTCACTTCAACACATATATAATTTTTACAATGCATATATAACTTATACATCGAACGTACAACTTATACAACGCTTATACATGAGGTGTACAACGCTTATATAACTCATACATCGACTATATAATTTATACATCGTCGTTTTCCATATCGTTTATAATTCAGAAATCTCACACTGGGTTCCTCTCCACCAAAAATAGCAGAAGGCTTAGAAAAATATCCGGTCTCTTCTAGAATGTAGAAGACGTCCGCACGAATCCACTGTCTCTTGTTTCACTGAATTTCGTCAAGAAACGAAAAGGATATGATTTTTACAGTGAAATCAAAAACCGTAGCGCTTTAAAGTGCTATAATATAGTTTAATTAAAATCTGCCGTATACCTCGTTTTGATGTTCTAAACTAGGTCTTCAATTTTCGTCGAATCCGTGAAGCAATGCATCGATCAGCCTACACCACGTCGTCGGGCTTGGAGTCGCGCGCCGGAACCACCCCAGGTTGGTCAACTCGATCGCGTCCAGGTGGAGGATTTCGAGGGTGAATGGTGGCAGTTCGTGACCCTCGTTCGAGCGAAATACAAGACGAGGGGAGATGAGGCTTATACGGATTGGAAGATCGAGTGGAGAGCTACAAAAAAACTCAACTGGGCCATGGCATTTCGATGCGTGTGGAAGGAGAAATCGGAGGGGGAAGCTCTGAACGTTTTCCGTCGTGCGTTCGGGTGAGGGAGAGAGAGAGAGTGGCGTTGACCAATATGGTTTTTTTTATATTTATATATTTTAAAAATCTGAAAATACCCCTTGTCACACACGAACACCAATCCAAACCCAACAACTGTCGTCCCTAGCTAAATACCCCCATTCCGAACACAATGGGATATGTTTTGTAGGCCCATTCGACTGTTTCAGTCAGTTTTTCTTCAAATTAAAATATAAAACATTAAACATTTGATTTGAACGTACATTTCAATTTGCTGGGGCCATAGACTGATTCTAAAAATTCCCGAAAAATAAATCTAGCTATGTTTTGACGATACGTTCCCAACAAAACTAGTTTCGTCGAATTCTGAGGCAGTTTGAAAAATGGTCGTTTTCTGGTCGATCCAATTGAACTGTAATTAACCAAAACACATTTTCCTTTGACATGCTCACATACTAGCTTGAAAAATTATGAAATTTGAAACCTAGCAATAATTTGACATCCCGGATCCAACAAAAGTTGTTTCATCGAATTCCGAGGTCGTTTGCAAAATGACCATTTTCACGGGCTATATAAACTCTATAGCGACCTTTCTGAAAATTTATTTGGCCATAACTTTTGCTTTCCGCTACGAAACTTCGATTTTTCAGATTCGTTAGAAAGATACTCACTAACAGATTTAAATATTTTTGGTTTCACTAAAATCCGTTTTGTTTTGCACCTGGTACAGCCAGTCAAAGTTCGAATTCAAATTTTGAAACTACCGCGCCATTTTAGGCCTTGTTTATAATTAGAATTAGTTATATTTATTTTCAAACGTCGATTCAAACTTACTTTTCGTCGTTATTATTTAAAATATTTATTTTAAATATTTAAAATCTACTAAAATAGCCAGTTTGAAAATTTTAAATTGGTTCAGATTTTCCGGGTTGTTACAATTACCTAGAAAGGACATTATAAATGGTTTTTATTGTTGTACTATTGGATGGATCATTTTGTTTTAAGGTATGCAAAATTTCTTTTGGCTTCACCAAATTCTTGTACATTTCAAAGAATATTTTTTCGTCTTCCGTTAGTGTACCTATAAAAGAGTGGCCTTCAGAACTATAACGTGCAGAATGGTTATGAACACTACATATTACTTCTAACCTCCAATCATATGAACGAGTTAGTTTAACACCTTTCAAATGAAATGGACAATTACACTTTTTTGTACTACTAGATCTGATATTGCTTGATTTCTTGCTTTTGTACTCATTATATGCTCCACTTCGCTCAAAATCCCTGTCGTTGGATGATTTTGTTTGTATATGCTGAGATGGAATTCAGGGGATAATCCAATGGTGGAGATACATTGTATCACTAATTGTGTCATCATTTTGTGTGTAAATAGACTTTCCTTTTAGTTTATAGTTTTTTTTAAGCAAAAGGAAATAATATATAGCAAAAGGGAGAAAAAGGTCTTTCCCCAATTGTGTACAAAAACATATTCATAGTTTGTATACGAATATAAAATCTATAAAATGAAATGGAATGGGAAACAAACAACAGAAAGAAAAGTTAAAAAAACTCCTAGCAAAGTCCTCAAAAACCAGTAGCGAGAAGAGCTAAACCAGAGAGCAATCCAAAAGCCACTCACAAGGCCAATCTCGAGAGAGCTCCAACCTTTGCAAGATCCAAAACAATGGGAGGCTTTAGCTGCTGCGACTCTTAGTGATCCCAATGCTAGTGCGCCTTCATGCAAGCCAATTGTAGCACTCCCTGAAAAGCTAATAACCAGAAAAAGAAAAAACTAGAAGTCATGCATTATGAAACAACAATATCAGATGGAGGGAGGGGATCCTCACGCGATATCGAAAATCCAAGCCAAAGCCAAGAATCTGGAACCGATAGTTCCCCTGAATCGCCTACCTTGAAAGGCAAGGAAAACATCGTTCTTTACTCTTCGGATGATGGTAGAAGGATCCATAGGAATATTATCAAAAATAACCTTGTTCCGTGAGCACCAAAGGTGCCAACAGAGAAGACAAGCAAGCAGACGAAAATGGATAGATCAGAGGGATTGCCTTGAATACCTACCCACCAAAAGTGAAGCAGATCTACAAGGGAAGTGGAATTTCCGCGAAGACCAACCAAGTTCCCGAAGAAATGCCAGACAACGAAGGCGCAAGAGCCTTGGAAGAACAAATGAGTTGATGATTCCAAATCACCTGCTCTACAACATCTATAATGACAAACAATTGGAATGCCGATCCTCATGAGATTATCGTCCAGTGGAAGCCCATTGTGGAGGGTTTTCCACGTGAATAGCGACACCTTAAGAGGGATTCGCGAATTCCAAATGAAGTAAAAGAGAGGAGAATACGGGGAGCTGGAGTCCTAGCAGAATTCCAGGCTGCCCAAATCGACAAGGGGTCACCATCCTATCCTTACCCACCCCCATGGGCATCAGAAAAGGACTTCATTGACTGCATATGTTTCCACGTGTCACTAGGGTAGGATGGGATTCCGTAGAAATTAGCTGGCAAGACACTACGGTACTTGGCATGCAGAAACAGCGCCTAGAGGGAGTTGTTTGCTTAAACCGGACCTGCAATTTAAAAGCAAAGGCAGAACAAACATCCTTGGAATTACGAAGGCCCAGACCACCTTCACTTTTGGAACAACAAACAATGTCCCAAGAAATCCAATGGTGACGATTGGCGTTGTCCTTTTTCCTCTAGAAAAACAACGAACCCAATGATCGATAAGAACGGAAGAAGGAGGAAGTCGGAGTTATGGCAGCAAAAACATGAGATCCTATCGAGTCAAGAACTGACTTTATGAGAACCTGTCTGTTTGCCTGAGAAAGGAGAGTTGCATTCCAACGAATAATCATGCCCCTAGCTTTATCAGTCAAGGGGTCAAAAATATAGTTCAGTTTCCTACCTCTATATAGAATAATACCAAGGTACGACAAAGGCAGGGACGAAGCCTTAAAGCCACAAAAGGATTCAATCCAAGAAGTTTTCTACGGAGACAAGTCTTTCGCAGAGACGAAGCAGCTTTTGGTTGAGTTCACGAGTTGGCCTGAACGCCTCTTGTACTAGTGGATTAATTCCATGAGACGACGGAAGGTCCGAGAAGGAGCGTCTATAACCATTTGAGAAGATGATAATGTCATCTACAAAAGATAAAGAAGAAATGAGGGGGCAAGCCCTGGGGATGTCGAACCTTTGGATTTGACCCACTATCATAAGCAAATGCAACCCACGGACGAAGGCCTCAGCGGCGATGACAAACAAGGTTGGTGAAAGGTGATCTCCCTGGCGAAGGCCCCTTCCCAATTTGAAATACTCATTGGTCGACCTGTTGATGAGAACATAGAACCAACAGTTTGAAATGAGTCTCCAAACAAGATCCATTATAGGCTCAGGGAAACCGAAAGCCCCAAGAACTGTAATGATGAAGAACCAAAACATGCGATCATAAGCCTTAGCCATATCAAGCTTGATCACCAAATTAGAGCCACATACCTTACGATCGACCTGAGAAACAAGCTCTTGGGCTAAAAGGTCATTGTTCAATAATCAAACGTCCTTTCACAAAGCCGGCTTCAGAAGAAGAGATAACACGATCCAGATAAGGTGCTAGCCTCGAAGTTAGCACCTTAAAGATGGCTTTGTTGGAAATATTGCACAAACTGATAGGACGGAAGTCCGTGCAAGAGCGAGGGTTCTCGCATTTTGGGATGAGAACTAAACTGGTGGACAACCAACCTTGGGGGAGCATGCCACCTGAGAAGAAAAACCAGATAGCGAGGCTGAGATATGTCTGAATGATCGACCAAACCCTCCTGTAAAAAACCCCGTTGAACCCATCTGGCCCACTCACACTATCCTTGCTGAGGGCAAAAATATAAGCTCGAATCTCCTCACGAGTCAGTGGACTGAACAAAGCGCCGCCCTCCTCAAAAGAAATAATCCTAGTAATAAAAGCTAGTAGAACTGGATCAGAGAAAGCCTCGGAGGGCGAACCTCGGAAGGATTGGAAGCGAGACGGAATTGTCTCTTTGACTTCCTCTGGAGATGAAGCCAATGACAAATCAAGACGAAGGAATTGGTAAATCGAGAGGAGGTTATTCTTCTTCCTAATAGACGACTGGAAGAAGATGGAATTCGTGTCTCCATCTACAATCCACTTAATTCTGGCCTTTTGACGAAGGAAGTCGTTTTCAATGCGAAGTTCCGAGGAGAAGGCGATGGGCAAGCTCTCATGCCTCCTTGTTAGGGGGAGAAGGGTCCACATTGAAGTTTCCGCTAAAATAAGAGTTTCTTCTACCGCCCTGACACAGTTAAAGATATTCTTGAAGATGAGCACATTTCAAGTCTTAAGGCAAGCCTTAAGACACTGGAGCTTGCACGAAAAGACGAAAAAAGGATTGTTGGAGCAAGGAGAGGACCATGAGTCATCCACCACACGATGGAACGTGTGGTGGGATCTCCATATAGCCTGAAAACGGAAGGAAGAAGGCCCAGATAGAGCGAAGGGAGAACAGTGTATGATCAGCGGAGCGTGATCTGAGAAGGTGCGATGAAGGTAGGAGCAGAGAACGAGAAAGGTTGGTTGAACCAACCCTCTGAGCCGAAAACTCTATCAAGACGAGAGAGGATCCTACTAGGACCTTCCTGGTTATTACACCAAGTAAAAGTGGATTCGTAGAAAGAAACCTCGAAGAGACTCGAGCTGATGATAAAGAGTTGAAATCCGCTACCGTAGCGCGATTAATAGAGGATCCCCCTCGTTTTTCGGCTTGGCTGGAGACGACATTGAAGTCTTCTCCGACCACCAAAGCAACAACGCCCAAATCCGAAGGCGAGAGGATGTCAGCCCAAAGGCTCATTCTCTCGGCTTGATCACATTTAGCGTACACTGCTGAAAACAGAAAAGAGGAAGGAAAGCAAGAAGCCGAGCAAGCAACATAAAGAAGATGGTCCGAGTCGAAAACTGGGCAGGTGACAACATCTTTGGACCAGAGAATCTAAATCTAAGGGAAAGCACATAAAGGGTGAGTTCGTCTGGACCTATGAATGACTCCAGAAGAGCCACCGAACAGACCGAATGCTTCTTGACGATGCGCTTGAGCCTCACCAAATATGCATCATTACCGATGCCACGAATGCTCCAGAACAAAAAGGACGTCGTAACAAAGGCGCCTCAAACAAGGTACAGAGTGTGTCGAGTATATCTAACAATTTGCTCGGACGCCGCTATAGAGGGTGTGCACATAGTGTGGGGGGTGCACAGGTCCTAAACTCGATCTAACAATGCTTTTAGTTTATATATAAGAAGCGGCTATTTAAACACAAAAATATGACAGCTTAAAAAACACAAAATCTCAATTATTGGATCAATTTGTTCTTTAACGAGGATTTAAATTCAAAAGACAATCCAAAAATTGAGATTTTGTCCATCAATTTATGTCAAAATTTTGTGTTTAAACAGATTTTCCCTTGCATATTTCACATCAAAATCTATCACATTTTGCATTAAAAAAATTGTCATTTTAACGTTAAATAATAAATATTATTTTTAGTAATACCATCGTGTGCAACGCATGGATTACACATTAGTAATCATAAAAACAAAGATATATCATGACAATTGAATCTAATAATTAACAGTTAAAGAACAATTAAAATACTTCAAGGGATCGCGAATTGGGCATTTATCTTATACAATGAAGTAAATTTCAATTTATTCAGTATGAGATATCATCATTTCAGAGTTACAATTACATGATTTTAAATAAGGGGAAAACAACAAATGAATCATATTTACGTATAAAGCCCTCTTAACCATTCAGAAAACTGGAGTACATTGATCCTGAATGCATAGTTGCCTTGTGGTAAATGCTCTGATTTCAAATTTAACTCATAATGTCCCGAATATCAAATCATGATTTCTCAAAGTTCTATGTAGCTGCCATACGATAGGAAGCAACGTAACTTGATCTACATTATTTACCCTTCAGAGGATTCCATGCTCGTGACTAGCAGAATGCACAGCTAGTTGCTGATATCTGGAATGATCTATCCCATTCAGTCGCACACAGCATAATAATTGCTCAGGCATTTCTTCAGCCTTGTTTCCCTGATTTTTTTTTTTTTTTTTTTAAAAAAAAGAAAACTTTCAAGAAAATGAAAACAGCAATCATAATTAAAAAAGGGTGTTTAGAAATTATGTGTATTTTACTTGAATTGTCAAACCAACATCCAGAACACATAGTTTCAGCCTGTCCAAGAATGTTTCACATCCTTTCCTGGAGATGTATCCAAATCTGTGCATATCTAAGTCAATCTCAAAATAGCTCTCCCCCTATTTATAATAGTAAAAATGATAAATATCAGTACTAACATACATCCTAACAAAGCATAATTTCATTCTTGTTTTTTGATAATGAATTAATAAATTGCAACCAATGTTTGATTGTTTATCGGTATTATTTTTAAATTATGATGGCAAATATCAAATAAGTTTTTATTTCCTGTAAAGAAAAAGCGAAAGAATCAATCTGTATATTTTTGGGTAGTTGCAGTTAGTCTGAGAAAAAGCTAGGGTAATTTAACCATTTTAACTTGACATCATTAGCAATATCATATTTTGCATCCATGGCAACTCCACCAAGTATGTATTTCGTACCCCAGCCAGAAGGAACATTATGCACCCAGAATATATGAAGAGTGGCATTTTCAATATTCAAGTTTCACTATATTAAGCCTCGTTTGACTTGCTATTTTTAGTTGTGTTTTCGTCCACACAAAAAAACTCATAGGCGTGTATGGTTTTTTGGAAGACAACCAACTAGAAAAATGCGGTTAACGTATAAAATGGAAAACAACTTTATTTTGTTTCCATGTTTCCTAAAATTCATCCCTCCGACCCACCAACCCCCCCCCCCCCCCCCCCAAACAAAACCGCACACACGCAAACCCCTTACTCCACCATTCCTATTTCCTCTGTCATTCATCCATCATCATCATACTGCCTTAAACTTTATAAATATTTTCCTCCGCCTCCCCGTTTTTATGAATTCTGAAAACGCAAACAGAAAATTCAAAATAAATCCAAACAGGCCCTAATTTTTTGATGTGTGACCATTCTTAATACGCCTCTTATGTGTGGTACGTTTTGAGTCAAACATGTATAATTTATCTTGGATAATACTGAGCAAATTATAGTGATTGACAGTTTAACACATACTGATTGGACTTGTCTCATACACGATATTAGAAAACCACATATTATCACAAAACCAGTTTAGTTATGAGAAAAATGATCATTTGGTATGTTTATAGGTGTTTCCGTTAATATTTCAATGTAGGACATTTCTCAACAACAGGTAAAAAGAAAAGGATGCAAATTTATGCTTGTTTTCCTGTTCGGGGTGGCAAATACATTTAAAACCTGCAGTGCTACCAAATTGGGTTGCTTTATAGTTGTCATCATCGATTCATTTTCCAATGACCGGTGGAACTGCAATTTGGGCATAGTGATCTCAGGAAGAGACAAGTATATCTAGCATTGAAGTAGGCCCCTGAAAACAACTTATTGTAAAAATATGTCTGATTCATAACTTATTATGAAACTAGGTCTGCTTTTGCCCAGCCTTGTTGACCTTGCGTATTCTGTTTATGCGCAGGAACAAATGTGCACATAAACACGATGCGCAGTATTATTTATTTTTTCTTCGTGCGCGGTCTGTTTATGCGCAGGAACAAAATCGTTCCTGCGCATAAACAGAACGCGCAGGAACTTAATTGCTAAACCCAACAGATGGAAACTTTGTCCAGCAAAATTATTCTTATGTTTTCACCAAGGTATTAAATTCCGGCCGGCACGCCGGATTTCCGGCCATCTCGGTCCAGTTCCGGCGTCGACCGGACCGGAATTTGATCGGAAAATCGGTCCCGGTTTTCCTTCATCCAAAGCACATAAACAACATTCTCGTTGATCTTCTTCTCTGCTTCTTCATCCGGGGTTTCTTCAAGCTTGGCGCGTTGTACCGCATCTGAAATCACGAATCGTGGCTTCGGCGTTTCTCATCTGAATCACGAATCAGTTTTTTTTTTTCCGCCTTTTTGATTTTTATTTCCAAGTTTTTTTCCGCCTCCGTCACTTTGGTTTTCGTTTGAGAATTAGGGCAACTGACAGATGCGGTAATGAAAGAATGTGATGGGGCGGGTTAATAGTGTTAATGGGTTGAGTGTTAATGGGTTGAGTTTAATAACGTTAATGGGCTTGGCTGGTGAAATATCGCTATATTAATTTTGATATGCAGTGTTGATTAAGTCCATCATCATTGCCATTTCTTTATGCTTTGTTATATTTTATTCTTTTTTCCTCTTACTGTACAAACTTCCAGTTTAAACAGTGAAATTTGCTTTGTTATATTTGTTATTTATAAAAGTAAGTACCGGAATCGGCATAACAGAATTTAACTGGAACTTCCGGAACGAAACCGGAATTTTAGTTTTTTCACCAGACCGGAACAGAAACGGAAACCGGGTTTTTAAACCTTGGTTTTCACGCATCTTCTCCAGCAGATGGAAAGGGCGAGAAAGAATTTTGTACAAGGTAAACTCAGTTTTGATCTGGATTGCTCTATTAATCAATATTACTCAATTTCGATTAATTTTATTACCTTAAAATATAGAGTTTCCTCTTTTGCATCATTCTTCAATTTTGGATTCATCTTGTTACTTCTTTCCAACTTAATTCCTAAAGGCTATTTTTGCATAGCCATGGTTTGTGCGATTTTTTCTGAATAGAAGTTTTTCGATCTCACTACTTATTTCCCTACTGCTACCGCCTGAACGTGTGTTTCCCCAAAAAAATTCCCTCAAATCTTCATTTTTGATCCTAGATTCCTCTCTCGTTCAATTTTTTTATTAACGTAAAATAGAAGCGAGGACGGGAAATAAATGGGATATGGTAATTTTACTAACTTACATAGAAAGGCATTCTGTCCCTTTGGGCTTAAAAAACGTTTATGAGCATTCTGTTTATGCGCAAGAACAATTTTGTTCCTGCGCAGGAAGGAAAAAAAATTGCGCATGCTGTTTATGCGCAGGAACATGTGTTCCTGTGCATAAACAGAATGCGCATGGTCAACAAGGCTTGGCAAAAACAGGCCTAGTTTCATAATAAGTTATGAAACAGACCTATTTTTACAATAAGTTGTTTGTAGCGGCTCAGTTCAAAAATTTGTCTTCTAGCAGTATTAGCCATTTAAAATTTAAAAGTTTTAAGATTTCGAATATAAAAATTATGAAGTTGGACACCTTGAATTGCTAATACATTGTGAAATGACACCCGCGTAGCTTGTAATATGTCGTCAGTAACTGACTGCAAGTTTTAAAAATCAGCTGATCAGAAAATCTGAAACAGACTGCCTAAATAATCTACTACCTTATTGAAGATATGTGGTACATTTTATATTTTAGAGAAAAAAAAAAATGTCGACGCTTTACCTAAATAGAAGTTCAAATTCCGAGCACGTAAGTTACATATTCTTGTTCACACAAACTAAAATTACTTCAAGACAAAAGAATTTAAACTTACCAAGTAAAACTCATGTTGAGGACGGGAAAGCACAGGCTTTTCGTTGTATGCATTCATGAGCTTCCTTTCTGCTGAATTTAATGGAAGTTCCTCCAGATTTGCCACACGACCAAGAATTTTTAATCTTTCTCGAAATGGAGCAATCGTATCCATAGGAAACCCTTTAACTCTTTCAACTTCATCGTCTATTAATTTCTGTAAAAAAAAATAAATTGACAAGTGGAAGTTGCTAACAGAAAAGAGAGATTTAAACGTGGTTTCTCAGAGCAGTACAAATAATATTGGGAGAAAGGTCGAATTTCTGAAGTAAGCGGAACGACAAAATGTCAAAGGTACTATTTTACTCTACAGATGTTTATATGGGTATACATACATGCTGCACGTAAGAATGATCTACCATTTAGAGAATTACATCACCGTCACCAATTTCTAGAAACAACTAGATAACAGCGTAAGCTTGCATAGCCATGGCATTTCTATCATAACTTCATTTGCAAACAGCATACTGCTTAATCTATGGAGATAAATCACATTCACTGGTTAAGATCTAAATTCAATCAAATAAACGAAATTTTGTTTGGTTTGCGACTGCAGCAACACAACTCACAAGCATGCAAATTTAGATAGCAGATCATGGGTTCCTTCAGTACTTGGTCAATGTGATTTTATGCAGAAGACAATACCAATGTACATTCAGTTCAGTTAATAGTAAAATCACGGTACCTGTCAAAGCATCAAAGAAAACTACAAGTAGCTAACTGTTATCTGCAATTAAAACAGTACATTGCCACCTTAAGCATTTTTCTAACAACTTAATAAACTTTTGTGGTTGCATTAAATCATTAATAAAGTGGCAATCTGTAACGCAGTTCTTGACTCATCTGCTAACCCTGCCTAGGTCTCTAGCTGCCCCCCACCCCCCCCCCCCCAAAAAAAAAAAAAAAAAAAAAAAAAAAAAACCCAATTGATTCCCAGCTGAAGAAAAAATGCATTCTTTTCTGGTATGAAGGAATCTGACTGTATCATACCATCGTTTGGTATAAAGCAATAAAAATGAACATTGATGAGAAAATATGAAAATAAAGTCAAATGAATATTGATATCACAGAAAAATATGGTTTAAACATATTAAGTTTTGGGTGGGTGCTTATTTAGCGTCTAATGAATATTAAAAGATGATTTAATTTTAATAAATATTATATGTTAAGGTTATTTTGAATATTGCAAAGATGCTTCACAAAGGCAAAGATTTTGCCAAAAGATGTGGGTATATGTATATTTATTACGTATTATACATTATATATAAGCAGCTTTTCCAAGCACATCCAATGCAGGTGCATATAAAAATAACCATTAATGTTAGATGAGAACAAAATAAAATTTAAGCATTTTATATTAGTGGATATGAATATAAACTAAAGTCAAATTATAACGAATGAGTACTGCATGTGAAAAAAAACTAAGGTAGAATAGGATCCATTTTTTTCCTTTGGAATTCGAAGTGGGCAGAGATTTAACTTTCATGCCAAGGGTAATTCAGGTAATGCAAAAAGGCCACCAAAGGAAGGCATTTGCATTGCATAGTGTGTGGGTGTGTCTCATCCATTCATCCTCATTACTGCTTCGGACTTCATTTATACAAAGGCTTGAATACAACAAACAATGAGATAATATATAAAAGTCTGCATTTAAAAATTATGTCAATGCTATACTGAGTATTTGGAACATTTCATTTCAACTAGTAACTACATCTCAGATTTAAATAAGTACAAATTAAGATCATGAGCATTAGACAATTATTTCAAATATGAAGCAAATTGGCATGACTTTGTAACAACCTAAAGAACCAACCCCCTCCCCCTCCAAAAAAAAAAAGAAATAAAAAAGAAATAAAGGGCAAAAAGAAGAAGTGGTCACTGTACAATCAGAGCATGTTATTTTGAAAATTGCAATGGTAAAATTAGCAATCTTACTCTGATATTTTCCTGGAAATTAGAGGGCAGTTCTTTTGAGTAACTCTCGGACAGTTTAAAATATAATACAATACTCATGCCATCACCATCATTTTCACTTTGAAAGATAGCAGGTGGATAAAATGGAACCTGCATGAAATGTAAATAAAATACAGGATAAAGACCATCCATATAGCAACAATTAGTTATAGCCGATGAATACAACCACAGCATGCTGTGCTACTACTGATTCAAGGTAAGACAAATTGTGATTGCTCAAGCAAATATACCTGAATGTTCACAACAAGTATAGAAGGAAATTTGCTGGAAGTGTTTGCACTCGGAAGATTCAAAAAACGACTTATGTGGTCAATTTTTCGTGGACACAAGAAGACATCTACACCAAATGGATAATACGCTGCATAGTTCGGCGCATTAACTTTTTTCTTATCCCTGTCATATAATTAATACAATCAAATCACATATGTGACAAGTTACATAGGGTGTGACAAAGATGGCTATGCACTGCACATTGATATGAACAAACTCTTACTTGAAATAGGTTTCTCCACGAACTCTAAATGTGCCAGGTTCAATTTGCGACCAGCAATCCATCATTTTCTTCTCTAGCGGACAGAATGGAACTTGAGAACCTGCTATCGGTCTTTCAAGAACAGGCTTCATCGAAACTAACAGATAGATAACATGCTCAGTGTTATTCAGAAGCAAAAAAAAAAGATAAGTTCGCAGAAAGCGAAACTGTAATCCAAAAGTCAAAATACAAAAGGTACATGTTATACAGCTAACTTCTTCTATTACCCATCCATATGTTGCCTTCATCGAAACTAACTGATAGATAACATGATCAGTGTAATTCATAACAAACAAAAGATAAGTTTGCAGAGAGCGAAATTGTAATCCACAAGTCAAAATACAAAAGCTACATGTTATACAGCTAACTTCTTTTATCACTCATCCATACGTTAAGCATGATATCTAGTAATTTAACAAAATATTGATACATCTTGTTTTAGTAATAACAAAATAACATGAAACTATTTATAATACAATAAATGCACCTACAGTGTTTAAAGTGAAAGTACTGCATCATTTAGACAAATAAAAAGATACTGTTGTACTTGTAGCAAATGAAAAAAGCATAGCCAAGGCAGAAAATTAAGATGACAAATAGCTTCAGATACTTAGTAAGGGAAAATAGAACAAACAAATAATATCCAGGCTATGAATAGTGCATCCGCTGTTAGATAAATAACCTATCAGTAATATTTAAATATCTTAGCTTATGGTTACGATGGTAGTTGAGGAACTATACCGAGCCTGGTGTAAGAGAAAATAAATTGGTAAACATAGTCTAGTACGATGAAAGACTGATGTATAGAAGTCACAATGTAAATTGATCAATTTAGCTTTAGGAAATTGCAAGGGAACTACACAGAGCCAGGAGCTGGTGATAAGTGAAGTAAAAAATATCAGAAATGGTAAAAGAACAAAACATATAACATAAAACAGTGTATGACCATAAAGGCTGGTACTTCTAAGAGTGGCTCAATGCCCATTTATACTGTATTCTGTTAAGGTTAATGTCCCTAACTAGATTTGCAGCTCAGATGTATCTTTACATGTTAATGTTCTTAAACCGTATCACGCCATTTCTTCTAAAAATAACTACAGTGTACCACAGAGTGCATTAAGATAAAATTATGAATAACATATCTAGCTAATATGTCATAACAGTCAAATGTGAACACCTCCTAACAAGGAGATACTATAAAAGTAAACTCACGTGGTGGCAATGTTGTATGCCCTTCGCCAGCTCTCCACTTGAATGAAAGTCTTAATGTAGCTTTTCTTTTTAAGTGGGGTGGGCTTGAAGTTTGTGATCCTTTTTTGTCAGTTGAAGGAGCAGCAGAGGCTAAAAAAGGCAAACAATTGTTTTGCAAAATGCCACAGTTGTTCAACATGTCCCCCTCTCCCAGTTCAGCCACTCCATCTACAGAACTCCTAGACATATTATCTGTGTGTTTAATTCCCTTTTGCTTCCGGTCAGTGGAACTACTATCTTCATGATTGACATCTTTTATAGAGGATTTACAAGAGACAGAAGCAGCTTCATGTCCATTTAAAGAAAACGCATCTGAATTGTACGTTCAGGGAAAAAATGTAGTAAAATTATAAGCTATATTTGGGTAACTACCATTTATGAAACTGCATCACATACCATCTTGAACACTATGGTACTCATCGTCAGTGTCTGATTCCATTGCTCCATTCGAGTCAAACCATGCCTCATCAATGCCCCCTAAAAATTTTGTAAATGCTATTAGCTTCCTAGGAGTTTGGCAAATTATGTTGTGAACTGAATACCATACATCACGATATAAAGGCAAGTCAGGTGCAAAACATCAACACTCCAATTCGGTGTTGAAAGAACTATAAGGTATAGTAAATAAGTTGTTAGTAATTTTCTCTAAATCCTTTTCACAACATGCATGAATAATATTATGTAAAATCTTCAGAAGATTGTGTTCTAAAATGATCAATGCACCAAAGATGCATTAAAAGACGCTTCCATTTTCCTGGAACTCAAACTAGCAACAGTGTAAATGATAAGCACCATAATTAAATTTTCTACAACCATTAAAATCAATACTACACCAAACTATTCATTTAAAGTCAAGGTTAAATATAATGATTAAACCTTGAATTTGGATAGCAGGATTCCCGTAACGAGACCTGGAATCATCCCCATTCTCTTCCTCTGATCTGCCAACCTCTTCAATAGATTTAAGAGAAGAGACCCTCTTCTTGACCCTCCGTCTCCTCCTCCGCCGCTTGCCTCCATCTTCCGTCGATCCTCGTCGCCTCACTCCGGCGCACCCTTCCGGCCGAGAGACGCAAGATCCCATCAATTGCCTGATTCACAGCGGCAGCGTTCAGATCACCGCCGATCAGAATTACGAATGGCACGAAATTCACAGGTTTGTGGTTTAATTTATCGTTTTAGTCAAAAAGGGCTGGAGTAATTTGGAAATTATAAATTTATAACAAAGAATGAAGGGTTTAAATAGAAGTAGTTGTAATTAATTATATTTCAGCTTTATTAAGTTGTCTATCCATTTTTCCACGAAAGCGTTGCGCCTTTCACTTCCCTTTCCGTTCCCCGCGTTTTGCCGATTATATCCCCGTCTTCCAACTTTCATCCAATGAATAAACAAATTCAATTAAACGGTTCAACCGTAAATCGACCATTTCAGAATTAAATAAACGAAAATACTTGTTCAACCGTAAAGATCAGAAAGTGTGGCTGGAAGAAGAGCCGTTGGATTCTTCTCTCCCAACGAGTATTATCAGGTTTCGTTAGATTGTCATTAGGTTTTAGTTTTGAGTTTTAAACGCAAACACCTTGAATGAATTAGATAAAGAGTTTGAATCTACCGTGAACTAGAAAAGCGAATTTTGAATTTTCAAAGATTAAAAATAAGAAAAATCATTTTTAATATTTTATATGTTAAAATCTTTCCAAATTGATTGCATTTCTACATTTTTCTGCTTTTTTTACAATTTAAAGTACAACGCTGAAAAAGGCAAAATATTCAAATCAAAGTTTACCTACTACTCGATGGTGATATGTCAACTCAATAAATACACGAAGTATGTCAAGGCATTGGTCATCCCAAAAGGCATGATCAACCACTCGAAAAACCCATCTGGTATCCTAAACATTGTCTTATCAATGTTATCATTTGCAGCTTGGAGCTGATGAAACTAGTAGCTAGGTCTAGCTGAGAAAACACGAAGGCGCCAAATAGCAGGTTGAAAAGATTAATGATCCCGGAGAGTAGTTAATGATTCTTATTTGTGAGCTTATTCAACTCTCTATAATCGACACAAAGCTTGAAAGAACCATCCACCTTTGAGGCAAAGATGACCGATGCCCCCAACTTTGATATACTACATCGAATACAACCCTTCTCTAGAAGCTCGCTAATCTTTTAACTTAACTCCTTCCTCTCCTTAGGAGGCCATACGATGAATTGGTAATGCTCTAGGATTAGCATTATCACTCAAGTAAATCGTGAAGTCAACCTATCGCTTAGAGGGTAAACACCTAACCTCCTCAGATATGTTTGGGAACTCTCTAACTACTAGAACATAATCTATATCGGTTAAGATGAATCGAAGGAATAAAGGAAGCTAGGCATAACTGACCCATGTGTGTCGCAGGATAATTTGAGAGTCTACCTACTACAAGCCTCTATCGGACAACTCTCCTCTTACAGTCTAGTATTGCTCTATACGATGCTGGTGGATCCATCCGAAGTATCATACCATACCCAAAAAATCCCTAAGTATTGACGTCATACTCAAACTCTACGCCTAATATGAAAATCCTCAAAGCCCACACACCATAGACAAATGTGCCAATACTCCTATGAGATTTGAGACTACTATCAGGTCTGAAACTCACGAAACATTCAAGTGCATACGATTAACTAAAGAGTTAGAAATAAAGGGGTGTAATGCTCCTCAATCAAAATGTGCTTAGATAGCAAAATCAATAATATAACCTTCAGCTGAGATCTTCCTACTCTGTCTTGCCCACTACTCGATGGTGATATGTCTAATGCCTGAATTTGCACAAACTATGCATGAGCCTGTTATGCTCCATTGACTCTCTGAGGTCATGCTTTGTTAAGATGTCGAGCCTAGTCATGGTTATAGCACTTGCCTCTGATGGAATCTCTCTTGTTGTCCTTAGCATACACTATAAGAAAAATGTTTTTTTATAGCACCCAAAAACCATTACCAAGCATTTTTGGTGGCGTTTCGATAATCGTTACAAGAAAATATGCCATTAAAAATCATTGAGTATTAGTTGCACCTTTTAAAAGCTACTAAATATTTATTTTAATAGTGTTTTTTAAATGATACGAATGTGATTTTTGCAGCGTATATAAAACACCACCGAAAAGGTTCCTTCACTATGACATTGTTTTAATGGCAGTCACTTATCTTTGTTGTAGCGTTCAATGAATGCCACTGTAAAGTTTCCTGATTACTTTAATCGTTGATTTGTAGCGGTTTTTAAACGCTATAAGCAAAAATATTATTTCATGGCATTTTCCCGGCCACCATTTGTTCCCAATTTGTATCATAATATTCCAGACCTAGCCACAATTTTGCCTCCAATTATATAACAACATAAGACACATATTAATACACTTTTGAACAAAACATATCAAACAACCACAAAATACGTACACAATAAAAGATCCGCAAGATACGTATACATTCAAACATCCACAAGTGTCCAAGTGCGCATAACCATACATTTTCATGGTTAGTATTTACAATAAAATTTCTCACAATGAAGAATTAAAGAGAGTCCAAGTGTGCATGCCTGTTGTCTATCCATTAGAAACTTCTATTTACTTAGAACAAACAGAGTAGATATAAACATAGCTTCCTGTTAAATAATCAGTATTAGTATATAGAATGTTAGAAAATATTCATGGGGTATAACAGAAAATTATGTCAGTTATCCGAACTTGTACCATGAATAGTGATGCTCACATTTTATAATCAATTCACGAAATGTTACAAATGCATGAGTAAGAAGAATCCCATTTAGCTCTTTAACTTTATTATTCACAGCAGGTACTTGAAATCGAGCAAACCAAACAATTAAAACTTGAACTGTAAATGTGTGTATGTATATGTATATGTATGTGTGTGTGTATATATATATATATAGAGAGAGAGAGAGAAGTCGATACAATAGTGCATACTAGTAAATAATAAATTGAAAAAAGACCTTTATAAAAGAATGCCATAGATGAAGATCAAAGAATCATAGTAATTAAAAAGGATGACCTGAATACATGATTGTGTAAACGACTTCTTCATAACATTGATGCAAACGGAGCTCCGTTCCATTTTTCATCCACACTAAGTGACTGCATGGTTTAGCGATTAGTTAAAATTATATAACTTAACGCATATCATAATCAAGCAGTATTTTTCTACCTGAACCCCAAACTGGAAATATTGAACCAGTCTGTTACTTGAAAATTTAGGGATATATTTGCAAGTCTCACAACAATAATTGCTGACAGAACCTGCGGCTCACTTGAATCGGCTTCCTTTCGTAGAAAATATACATATCTTGGATAAATTATGTTAGAAACTGAACAATTATTTTTTTTGAAGTAAAAGGTAGTGAATCAACATGATTCACGCCTAAAATATATAGCAGGTAACCAGTGCGTATATTTACAGCATATGTACAACCAAAACAGCAAAACAGGTCATCGCTACATGCGGCCATACAAAAAGGAGCTATACATCATAATTAACATTACATAGCATTAAACATAACAGTAAAACAGCAAAAGGCTAGTGAACCAGTCAGCATCATCGTGAATCATGTGGACCAGTGATACGCCCCCTCTTACGAACTCGGTCTGCAATGCTCTCAACATGTCTTTTGCGCTCCATGCCTGCCCAGTCATAGACAAAATTAAGGATAGAATAAATAATAGTGTTAGGAGCTTTCAATTTGCGGTTAAATTTTCTGGAGTTTCGTTCATGCCAAAGCAACCAAGTGTAAGCAAAGTTCAACAAAGAAAAAAGAAGACTATCATGAGAGGCATGCAAGGTCGGGTAAATTGAATGCCAAAAAACAAATTGGTCAGCAATGAAATCACTCCAGTGCAAGTCAAGGTGAAGCGCAACCAGACATTTTGTCCAAATATAAAAAGCAAAGTCACAAGCCAAAAATAGATGATGGTAGTCCTCATCGTCATGACCACAAAAAACACAACCATCCATAACATGCACTCCTCTCTGACGAATTCTGTTGACCGTATTCAATCTACCATGTATCACGACCCACATATGAATTTTGACTTTATCAGGGATTTTGAACCGCCACATATGCTCGAACCCTAGCCTCCTGACCCCAGCAAAATTGAACAACTTATAGATGCTACGAACACTAAACAACTTCCTTTCCCCCTCCAACATCCAAATAAAATCATCCCGCTCATTATTCAAACTCACCGCTTCAAGCAAATCGAACAAACTGCATAGCTGAATCAATGCATTACCAGCCACAAGTCTTGAGAAATTCAATCTCCATTTGAAACCCGCTGAATCATTATCATACATCTCACTAACAGTGAAGTTTTCGTTGCAAGCAATACCATAAAGCTCTGGAAACTCCACACTCAAAGGGACAATAATTAGCCAGCTATCCAACCAAAATGATGTATTGTGTCCATTCTTCACCACAATCTTAGTACCTAGCTTCATCCACTGTGCATGATCCATGACATTACGCCAAAACACAGAGCATCTTGAAAAATCAGTGTTCCAACCAAAATTACCATTGTAATATGTACTAATGATCCACTCCTTCCATAAAGCGTGCTTGTCAGAAATCATAAACCACAACCACTTACAAAGAAGAGCCGAATTCATTGTCTTTAAGTTTATGACATCAAGTCCCCCTTGCTCTTTAGATTTGCATACTTGGTTCCAAGATATCAAACAGTTTAGCTTCTTCGTCTCTTTAGAACCAGTCCAGAAAAAGTTACGACGAATTGCGTCAATCTTCTCCACCACCTAACCTGGAAAGTGATAGAAGGACATCCAGTACAGTGGAATCGATGACAGAACAGAATTGACAAGCACAAGACGACCAGCTCTGGATAATGAGTTGCCTTTCCACCTCGCCAGTCTAGTGTCTACCTTTTCAATCAAGTGCTGCCAGTCTTTCTTCATTAACTTCTTGGGGCGAATGCACATACCCAGATAATTCAAAGGAAAAACTTCAGCCTTGCAATTGAACATTTCAGCACATGACCTGCGTAAATCATCACTACAGCCCAACGTGTAAACACTGCTCTTATGAAAGTTAATTTTTAAGCCAGATAAACTTTCAAAAGCATATAGAATAAATTTAAGTGCAGCAAGGAATTTACAGTCAGGTTTACTGAATATGATGGTGTCATCAGCATATTGCAAAGAATTGATGCCTCCAACCACATGATCGCTGCCAAAACTGCTAATAATCCCCTCTGCACAACCCAGCTTCAGAATTTTGGAAAAAACATCTGCCGCCAAATCAAAAAGGAGAGGGGAAAGTGGATCGCCCTGTCTCAGTCCGCGCATAGAATGGATGGTAGAACCAGCAACTCCATTAACACAAATGTTGGATCTACTTGATGAAAGAATCATGGAAATCCATTCAATCCACTTGGTGGGGAAGCCTCTTGCCTTCATCACTTCAATCATAAATCGCCAGCCAACTGTGTCAAAAGCTTTGGCGAAGTCCAGCTTAAGGATAACACAAGGGACGTCAAATCTATCACAATGAGAAATCACCTCGCCAACCAATGCAGCACCATCCAAAATGTTTCTTCCTTTAATAAAAGCAGTTTGGGATATATCAATCAACGAATCCATCTTAGTTTTCAGCCTATTGGCCAAAACCTTCGTGATTAGTTTGAAGCTAGTGTTGAGAAGGCTAATCGGTCTGAAATCAGCGGCGGAAACATTACCTTCCTTTTTGGGGATTAAAACTATGTTAGCATAGCTAATCAAATCCAACCTCAAAGAGCCTTTGTGGAACTCGTCAAACAAACGCAAAACATCATTTTTCAATATGCCCCAGTATTGTTTAAAGAAAAAGGTGGGGAATCCATCAGGCCCAGGTGCTTTGTCACCCGGCATCTCCTTCAAAGCATTCAGAATTTCCTCTTCAGAAAAAGCACTTGCAACATCCGAGAGATCAGTTACATCAGGATACAATTTGCTCCATTCAACAGAAATACGGTTCTCAATACGAGCACCGAAGATGCTTTTATAATATTCAGTGAAAGTATCACTCAAGAGTTGTTTCTCACAAATCTCCACCCCATCCTTCCAAATACTGTGAATCAAATTGGTACGGCGTCTACCATTGGCAACTCTATGAAAATACGCAGTATTTCTATCCCCTTCCTTCAGCCACTGAGATCTGGATCGCTGTCTCCAAAAAATCTCTTCCTGATCTAAAATTTTGTTGAGTTCTCTTTCTCGCTGCTGAAGCAAATCCCTTTCAACAGCATCAAGTCCTCTTTCCTCTTCCAGTATATTAAGTTCAAGAATCAGTTTTTCTATCTTCTCCTTTTTAATTCTAATATGACCAAACTCCTCTGTATTCCACTTTTTAAGAAATTTCCTTAAAAGTTTAAGTTTATTACAAAGGGTTCTCGCTGCATCGCCACTCTCCCCAAATTCAAACCATTTATTGTACAACAAATCGTCAAAGTTATCTTCCAAACACCACATTTTTTCAAATCTAAAGAAAGGCTTTTTCCTAATGGCATCTCCAGAATCTAATACAACAGGGCAATGGCCGGAAATAATCGTAGATAATCCTTTTTGGACGGTTAAAGGATGAAGATCCTCAAAGTGAGCATTAATGAAGAAACGATCAAGTTTCACAAGTGTCGGTCAAGTTCTGCCGTCAGACCAAGTGAACTTTCTATTGGCAAGAGGGAGGTCAATTAACTCACACTCCCCAACAAATTCACTAAAATCAGCCATGTCACCAAAATGATTAGCGCCAGAGTTACTTCTTTCATAACCAAATCTAGTAACATTAAAGTCTCCTCCAATAACCTAGGGGCTATACATTAAACTATGAAATTCCATCGCTTCTCTCCACAAAGTTTTCCTTTCACTTCTAGTGTTTGGACCATAAACGTTTGAGAAAAAGTAAAGCTTCTTAGTCATTACACATTCCAATGCAACATGTAGGCAATGAGTTTGACAAATCTCTTGTTTAAATGTCCACAAATTACTATCCCAACCAGTGAACAATCCTCCAGCACTTCCAGTAGCCGGTATAAATCTCCACTCATCAATAACCCCCCAACCCAGAGTTTTAAAAATAAGAAAATCAGGATTTTCAAGTTTAGTCTCTTGAAGCAACACAATGTGGGGCTTGACCAATTTGAGATAATTTTTAACTCTAAGACGTTTATCATAATTACCCAAACCTCTAACATTCCAAGTTAAAACAATCATTGGGGTGCGTCAGCCCTATCTAACTCTTTACTTCTAATATCACTAACAACCGAATCATTTAACAAAAAACTAGAGCTACTAGCAACAACATGCATTTGGTCAGGAGATAAAGAATTAAGGATAGCAGGGATAAAAACGCTACCTTCCAGAGGATGAGGAAGGCCACGAGCACTTCTCCTTAGGATAACCACACCGGAATCCACTGGCATCTTGCCTTTCCTTCTGCTTGTTGCACAAGAGCGTTCTTCGGAATCTGAAACGGCCAACGCATTACTCCCTCCACCAAGATCATAGTCATTATCGTCCCCCCAAGATCATAATCCTCATCATTTTCTTCCCCAAACATATTCCTTAAGCCATCGAATCCACTCGCCTCCCTACCAGAATCTTCATTACCAACAGCAACAACATCCGCTTCAAGAACTTCCACATTATCCTTAGCAACGTTGTGATCCAACACATCATCTTCTCCATCAACAGGAATTGGTGAATTACTACTCAACCCAACATAAGCCGTAGGAGCACTAACGCTTCTAGCCTTTAGCACTTTCATCTTGCCATTCTCCCCTCTAACAAACACCGTTTTACGTAGTTCTTGTCTGTCCACTTCCTCAGAGGATTCACCGTCGACTTTCGTAATGGAAACATTATGGAAAAAGCCCTCAACAGGAACCACAATCGAAGGGGGAAGCTCCAAATCCTCATTAATCCACAACATCGCCTTCAGAGAGGAAAAATCAGTTACATTCCACACACCATGCTGGAGTCTGATCACTTCTCCAACCTCCGCCAATGCCGACTTGAGGGAATCAACACTTCTACACACTAATGGAATATTTTTAAGTGAAACCCAGACTTCAATCCTCTTTTTGGCCATACTTCCAATTTGTGGGTTCCAACGCTTCAAATTAATTACTCCCTTTGAGTCGAAAAGTGAGTAGTAAAATGTTTCAGTCAACAAAAAGGGAGGGAATTTCACTATGAAATCATCGCCAAATCTGCGCACCGTCCATACCCAGCCCGGCGCACGCTTGCCAAAATGAGTTCCCAATAAAGTCTCCATTTCATTGATCGAGAAAGCACCATGAGCGATTGAAAGAACAACCATCGATCTAGCATTTTTAAAATCATCAGGGTAAAACGCCGCAGAAAGAGGAGGGAACGATTTAGGGTTTTCCATTTTTTTTGGATTTTTGAGATGAAATTTGCAGTTGAAACCCTTATGCCCAATTTTGTTACAGCGAAAACAAACCATAGGATTTCGACAGCTCCTAGCCCAGTGATCTGAAGAGCCGCATCTGAAGCAACCATTATCAGATTTGATGTTTTTTATTTTTTCGAAGTAATTGATCGAAATATGAGGCGGCGGCTGAGGAGTAATGCGAGATTTAAATATATTATTTCGAGGAACGTGACGCTGTACACCTAGCCGCAACAAGATTTCCTTGTACGACGGAAGTACACCTTTGTTTTTATCTGATCTGTCGTCTAGTGAAGAAGAAACGTGATTTGAGATAGAGGAAGTGAGATTATTGATCACGTTTTTGGAATTCTCCATTAGGGTTTTGAAGGTCACCATTATCGCCAAATCTTCCAGAAACTGAACAATTATAAGCCGCTTAATAAAAAAGAGAGGATTATATGGAAAGCAGAAAATAATCAGGCTACATTACAGTACAAAAAATTACGTCAGTTATAAAATTACGTCAGCTTCATATGAATTTCACTTTGGAACTAAAGCTTCTACTCGCATACCATGTATTATATATAGATTGCTCATCAAAAATGCCAACTTTTTATCCCGTGTACAAGTATTATATTGGCATATCGTGCATTAGAGATCATGATTACATATCTGGGTTCATATTGGAATTTTTATCACATTAAAAACAGCCAAGAACACGGGTATAACATTTGATTTCATAATATTCACAACTACAAAATAAAGAGGTGTGGCATATGCTAAAATAATAAAACTTACATCACAAGGCTTCTAACTCTATAAAATTATTATTGAAAACTAACTTATAATTGATCTAATAGTTCAAAATGTTGCATCTAAGATACCATGAAATATCTACACTTAGAAATCAACAAGTGCATCATAAAAAAATTCCAACTATGACATAGGACTCTCAACATTAAAAGTGTCATAACAAAGTTATAAAGAATAAGTAGTATCAGGTAATAGTGAACACATCGACGAGTTTCTATTGATTGATGAAAAATTATGGCATGTGATATTCTTGATTGCTTCTATTCTGAGGGCTTTTAGCTCTACCCCGGCTTTATGGGCAGTAATCACTCCAACACAAAAACTAGTATAACATAGAAAAAAATGGAATAAATGTACATAAGAACTTACCTCAGGTTACCAATAATAACTCCAATTTTCTTAACTCCTTGAAAGCATTTGACATTAAATAAAACAATTCTCTTCTCCCCAGTATATGACTCATTGCAAATAAACAGAAGATGACATAAATCACCGCAAAATGGTTAAATAAATCAAATTGTGCCATATCAAACAAAATTGTAAAGTTATCTAAATTGGTACCTATTATTGAATGCATAAAGTAACTTGCACACACTAAATTCTTTTATGGATGAAGACAAACTTTTGTATCCTACCAGTCCCATTTAAGCTAAACAGATAGTAGATATTCCCCAAAAACAATACATAAATTAATGTACAAATAATTAATCAACAATATGCAATTAGACAAAATTATATACACTGAGTTTTACTAATTCCTTGTTTTAATTCAAAGTTTTAGACATATATCATGTTCTGTTTCTGGTTCTGTTTAGAAATCTTGTGCACCTGTATTGATTCCTACTTCTCAACAGCCTATCATATATTTTAATTTATAGACAAAGAAACTGTACCTTGGTTGCAATGCCAACATGTACACAGGATTTACTTGACTTATGCTCAACTTGTACTAAAATTATTACCAACACTTTTTAATTAAATTAATAAATAATCAGTAATAACATTACCTTTGGAAATTGCAATAAGTATCAGCAATAATCTCAAACTCCTCTGGTACGGTATAACCATTTCTTCTATAACACCACCTTTCTCTCCAGGTTAAATACAAACTAAACCACCTATAAATACGTGGAAGAAGGTGGGTTTCTCTGTTCAATTTCCTACATCAATTCTTATTTCTCTGGCCTCATTAATATCAATATTGAGATTGCAAATACGGTTCAGGTTCAACTTGATCATTGATGGCCTAACACAAATTATTACAATCTTGATAATTGATATTGATGGGGCAAGAGCCTAAAAAAATTTGTCTTCGTACCCTTTGGGTGATCAGTTAAGAAGAAACTGGGTTACCCTATGTAATATAATGCTTTTTCTAAGCCTGCAGGGAAATTTTGTATGATATGTATCAGTTATATAACAATATAGTCATAAACATAACATGTGTTGTACAATCTTTGTACTGTTAACCAATGTAACGCTTGTACGAACATTTTTATGATAAGCACAACATTTCTATTATATGTAACATTCAACACTATAAGGAAAAAAGGCACAACCAAGATAAACTTTTGAAGATCCGGGCACTGTTAAGTAGTACTGCCAGAAAGTATATTCCAAAACCATGTAGACGAGGTATTCGGTAACTCTAAGGTACTACGAGCAAATTCCATGAAGATGGAACACTCATGTTTTATTAAGTACTAAATCACGAGTTATATGCGTATTCCTGAAGATAAGAGTGGTACTAAACATGCATTATGTGGGCTGGTTGAGGAAACATTTTGAAATGATAAAGTTGGTCATATGGACGAATACTTTTACCCCTTACTGTTTAATAATTTGGTCTGGTTAACAAACTAACTAACCTCGATTTATCTTGGGAGTTACTAAATTGATCTGTTGAGAGCAAGTTATTAAATTTCGAAGCTCTTTAATGACTAAAAACTTTATTTTATAGTTTTCATCATTTCGAAGTGTTTCTTTAACCAGACTGCAGAAAGCTAGGTCAATACCTCTCTTACCTCCCCGTATACGCATACAACTCGTGATTTGTTTCTTAATAACACGTGAATGTTCCATTTTCTTAGAAGTAAGTTGTAGTATCCTAAAAATAATAAACACTTACCGATGTTGATCTGAAATATACCTCCTGACAATGCTACTATACACTAACAACGAACTTTGATAGGAGATCCTACTATGTTACTGTCACGTTTCAAATTAATTGTCAATCCATTGAATGTAGTCACTTAATTTAGCAACTCCTAAGATAAATCGATCTTGAAATGTTAGACCTATTGGCCACAAAATTAACTTGCTTCAGTAACTCCCAAGAAATCTCGAAATATTCACATACACTAGATATATACGTCTAGGAATAAATGCATACTTGATAAATGCACCCCTCGTAAACATATCTGCTCATGCTTTACACATACAAAACATAGTATCACCTGCACTATGTATGAATATATGCTCATTTGCATATCCTAATGTCAAACACAAGGTATGCAGGTATTAATAATTATAAAGTGCCACTCTTTTAGCCGATCATTATTTAGCTATATTTAAAAGTAGTAGTTTTTTTTAAAGCTGAGCGCACATATATATATATATGTATGTATGTATGTATATATATATGTGTGAATATATATATACATACATATATATACATATATATATGTATATATATATATATATAGAGAGAGCCCGGATTTAAATGTTCAATTATAACAGATATATGGCATTTTCAGTATTCATGTATACTCCTATACATGCAAATCATGTGGAATAAAATAACATACATTAACACATTCTGATATACTTGCATAATATCAAATGTTGCAAAATTCATATACTGCTTAAGTCATATGCTGCACATTTTATATACTGTGTAACTCATATATATAATTCATGCATTACAAGGTATATATATATATATGTATATGTGTGTGTATGTATGTATGTATATATAGGTGTAATATGGTTGTTGTAAGTACTCAATCAAGCAATTTAAATGAGCATGTTAACATTTAAAATCAATGTCCAGATTAAATTCCAATCCATATAACTTAGGCAATCAACACACACACACACACACACACACACACACACACACATATATATATATATATATATATATATATATATATATATATATATAAATAGGTTCAAAACTCATTCAATTCAGATGCAAACAACTTGGAAGATATTATAACAAGTATAAACACCATTTGCTTTCATACATGTTATTATGAAACATTTATATCTATATCTAGATCTAAATTTGAAGCATACAAGGGGTCATAAGCATATAAATTTATTCTGGTATACTGTCAAAACCCAAATTTCAAAAGTAACTTAAAAATCCAGATATAAAACCCATTCACAAACATTGCTTGTAGAAATCAACTGTCTTGGTTTGTGTTTGCAGAAATCAACACGCAATGGAATTTAACATTTCAAAACCCTAAAAGATAGGATCCAAACAAAATTAGATAAATCAAGTTTGATTTTATACCTTTCGAGCTTTTGCAATTTCACGAACTTGAATATGATTTGGAATTGAATCAAATCGCTTTGTAGCGTCACTGAGATGCACCTCCTGTACTGGTATCCATACGTTGAACGAGATCGCCTTTATGAAATCGTATTGAAATGAGAAATAATAAGCGGTAGATTGTAAGTGGTTAGATGCTAGGTTTTTTATGGAAAAAGGAAGAAAAGGGAATGAGGTTTAAAAAAATTTAAGTATATGGGGAGAGGAATAGAGAATAGGTCGGTTACGTTTATTTTAGACACACGGACTTATTTTTACGAAGCCGGGAATGTGAAATATTTTTTGTCATGCTTATATTGGTAGTAAAAACATTTTTGCTTGCATTTAAAAATAAACGCCACCAATTTTTGCAGCAAAAAATCAATTTTCATGTAGTGATAGTGACCCATCAAACCACAATTATTGCACTTAATGTCTTTATGAATCTTCCTCTTCTGCAGACCACCACATTTCTTATTATTTTTATCCTTCCACCATATCTTCTTGGTCTCAACCGCCTTTGAAACCTACTTTACTTCCTTGATTTCCTCACTACTGCCCTCTGACTTCAATGCCGTCTCTATTAAGCACTCGATGGTGGGCCCCATGGGCACTTGAGTCAATATCAAGCTTTGGAAAGGTTGGTTCAAGCCCTTTGCAAACTTAACAACTTTATTATGGGGTGTATTAAATATATCCAACCCAAATCCTGATAGCTCATTTAATTTATTGATGTATTTTTTTGATGGATAAGTCTCCATCTATCAACGACCTTTCTAATGAAAACCTTCCTCTGCTTAAGATAAAAACCTCCTCTGAACGTTTCCTTGAATCAATGGCAACACATAGCCTAGCCTCAACCACAGCCTCTATGACTTCCTACCAATAAGAGGCCTCTTCCTTCAGCTTCCATGAGGCGAGTTAAACTATATCTCAATCTGCGAGTCTTATGAGGTTGAAAATCCTCTTTGTACTACGTATGTCCAAGCCTTAACAAACGTCCTAGTCTCCAAAAATGTCTTACATTCAAGACTGTAAAAATCCTTGCATAGTCCAGAGAAATTAGCTATCGTTGGAGGCTAAGCGAGGGCTCCACCAGCTGGTGCTGGATCTTGCACTTGTTCCTTTGACTGACTACCGACATCGTGGCCTGAAGTTACCTATGGAACCAGGCAGGTTTCACTATGCCCTTTAGGACATTAGGGATGTATGCCATAATATGCAAGAGATAAAACTAGGAATTAAGATTCAAAGGAGTCAAAAGAAGGTTTTACTAACTTGAGGAGATAAAACTCCTTATAATTTTAAAACAAAGACTTCTGAAAAAAATATTTTCTTTAGAAAATTATTTACTTTTAAAACAAATTTATAGAAATCCTATAATCTTAGGCTCCGATGCCAAATGAAACATCCAAAACCCTTAGTATCCTCAAATAGGAACACTAAACAATGTGTAGTGATTGTAGGTATATCTGAACATAACCAAAGAGACTAAAATGTACAAGATGTAAAATAGATATAGTTGAAACTTTAAAAACCATAGCTTATTATTTATTTTAGAAAATATCTTTCATTTCACAAACCAATATTAAGTTATAACAATAATACTATATCATGAAGTAAACCACATGTCTCAATTAATCTCAGTAGAAAAACAAGAGTACAAAAACCTAAAATCCATCATATATAAGTAACAGTACAAACCAACAAACTGAAAGTGATGAAAAATAGCAAAACGAATAAATTTGCAGTCAGGAATGAACTCGAACAAACATTATCATACAATAAATCTAGAATAGTCAGTATCAACCCTACGAGCCTTATGGGGGAAGAAAGGAAGAATGATGAGAAGATCAACATAAAGTATAATGAATGAAGTAATTACTAGCATGAAGTAACATTAAAGGATAGACTCGATAATAGTTCTGTGTGCGTATGCAAATAAGATGATTTCTAATAATAGGTCTTATAACTGAGTTTCTTCTTTGTTGTCTACAGTTTATTGTTCTAAATTTTCTGGTTTGAATTAGTTTTCCTAATTCTACCTTTTGATCGACTCTTACCCTCTTTTGTTGCCATTATATGGATTGCCATCCTGTGGTAACGTGCCACTAGTAGCTCCTGCTTATTAGCAAAAAGACACATAGACTAGCACATATCGTAGTAGTCCGTGATCAAAATCTGCACATTTAGAAAACACCAGATGCCCTATTAATCAAACTCAGTGAGCTCTTATATCATTATGCAACTAACCAGGCCCAGTATTTCTAAGACCATTGGATCCTGTCCAAGAGGGGAGATGGTCAGAAAGGTCATAAAAATAATGGCTTTGCACCTAAGCCCAATCTTTTTCCTTTGACCACTTACAACCGCTGTGCCACCAAAGCGTGTCTGGTTTTCCTAGGACCATCAGATCCTGTCTAAAAGAGGAGGTGGTCGGAGGGGCTCCTAGCTGCTAAACTATGTTTTGTTTTCTTAACCCAATCCTAGATCTGGGTCCAACCTATTGACCCAGTTTCTGACTAAGTAACGATATTACTAATATTATTCTAGGTTTCGTTATTCCTTTTTTATTATTGTCTTTTGGTTCTTCATTATCATAATAATATGCTTATTTTTCTGTTTCTTATGAATTACTATATTAACACAATTCTTCAAATTTCTATAAATTTGCTTAATTAGTCTGATTCCTTCTATATTGTAAATTTAATTTCTATATGTACTTCCTATAAATTTAGTTCCTTCTTATTTAATCCGTATTTGCAAAGCTTTATATTATCACTCTATTTTACGCCCAAAAAGAGAATTAAAACCATATCCGTATAGTAACGTATACTGCTCTAAGAAAAGTGTAAATATTTGTAGAAAAATTGAAATAATTGAAAGAAATAAGTGCTATAGAAAAAGACTAAAAAATAAACTCGTAGAATTTTAAAAAAAATAGGAAACATGTAACCTCGGGATTTGATACCAAATGAAGCACCCAACGCCCCTTAGTATCCCCAAATAGATACACTAAAAATGCACAACATTTGTAGGTATATATGAACATAACAACAGAGACTAAACTGTATAATATATGCATAAAATACACAGAAATATAAAAAACATAGCTTATTATTTGTTTCATAAAAATATCTTTCATTTCATATACCAACAATAAGTAGTAGTAATAATAATAATATGTCATAAATCTGAGATGCAATGTTTGATACTGTTGAGTCCAACAAGGTGGAGAAAGGATGAACATCTGTTGATTCTATTATGTTTTAAGAAGTATGTCATGCTTGTCTAGACCGAAGGAAACCTGAGATGTTTCAAGATGAAAAGGAGATTGAACAACTTTGGACTAGCCTTTACATGAAATAAGGAAAGTAACTTTGTCTAGTTCTTTTCCTTTTGAGCCTGCTACTTTAAATATATGGCTTTGAATTTTGTTTGTTTTTTCTATTGTGTCTAGGTTTGTTTTCTTTGTAATCTTTTTTCTGTGTTTTAATAAAGTGGTAGGGGGCCACTCAATTCTGCTTACTTTGCCAAAAAAAATATGTTGTGAAATAAACCACATGTCTCACTTAACCTCATTAAAAAACCATTGTACAAAACATAAAAATCCCCTTTCAAGAAACAATACAAACCAACCAACTGAAATTAATGAAAAATAGCAAAAGGAATACATTTGCAATTAGGAATGAAATCCAACAAGCATGGTCATCCAAGAAATCTGGAATAGTCAACATTAACCCTACGAGCCTGAAGGGGGGAAAGGGAAAAAAGAGGAGTGGATCAGACATAAAGTCTAGTGAAAGAAGTAATTACTAACATGATAAGTAAGGTAAAAGGATAGATGTAGCAATAACTATGTGTATGTGTACAAATAAGATGGTTTCTAATAATAAGTCTTGTAAATGAGTTTCTTCTTTGTTATTTGCACTTTACTATTCTGAAATTTTGTGTTTGAATTAGTTTTTCTAACTTTGCACCTTGATCAACTTTTATCCTCGTTTGTTGCCTTCCTGTGCCCTACCATCATGTGGTAACATTCCACTAGTAGGTTATGCCTACTAGCAAAAAGACACGTAAACTAGTGCATATCATAGTAGTCTACGATCGAAATCCATATGCTCAAAAAACACTAAATGACCTCCTAATCAAACTTTATGACCTCTTATACCGCAATGCCACCTCGGTATACCTAGTTATCCTGAGACCATCAGATCCTGTTTGAAAAGGGAGCTGGTCAGATAGGTCCTAATAAACAATGGTGTTATGGCCTAACCAAATCTTTGTTTTAACCACTTACAATCGATGTGCCACCAAAGTGTCCAATTTTCCTAAGACCATCAGATCCTGTCTGAAAGGAGACATGGTCAAAACGGGTTCTGGTTGCTAATTTGTGTTTTCTTTTGTTAGCCCAATCATGTATATAGGCCCAACCTATTGACCCAATTCCTAATTGAGTAATGATATTACTAGTTTCATGATAGGTTTCATTATTCTGCTTTTTATTATGATTTTTCTATTCTTTATTATCCTAATAATCTTCTTATTTTATATTTATTATGAATTATGATACTGGCCATAATCCTTTGCAAACGTTTGTAAATCAGCTTAATTTATCCTAATTCCTTTTTTGTTGTAAATTTTCATTTCTACATATATTTATCATAGATTTAGTTCTTTATTATTTAATCTATATTTGAGAAATCATATATTATTACTCTATTTTACACGACAAAAAAATATTAAAAACTGTGTCCAAAACTGACATTTTCAACTCTAAGAAAAATGCAAATAATTGCAGAAAAACTGAAATAATTGATAAAATTAAGTACTAAGGAAAAAGGCTAGAAAAACAAACTTACAAAATTAAAATAAATAAAAGAAATTGTAAGGAAAACAGTAAAATACTCATAGAAAAGAATTAATGGAAAACTACTAAAAACGACTAGAATAACTAAGTTAAACTATTAAAACTCTATACTTTTAGGTTGCATAAAATCTTAATAATTAATATACTTACCCTGGTCTTAAACTCTTCTCTGCCACTAATTAGGATTAGGACCATCATATCTAAAATCGAATGCACCAGCAGAGACCAGTCACTTGGAAATTGAAAGTTCTCGTATTCGGCAAGCACCAGGATAAAAAATCGTCTAAGCACTTTTGCGGGTCGACCTAAGGGTCGACCCTTGCCTTATGTATGTATTTTGTTCAATTTTTTTATTCGATATCCTTTTCATTTCAACATTGATTCTTACAAACTGCATATGTAAATTGACTAGAAAATTGTCACGGATACAATAGTATAACTCCTGTAGCCAAATTCTAATAATTTTATAAATTTATTTTATTATTTAATTAATTCTTTAATTAATTATTATCACTTAAAAATTTAGGGTTTTTACAATTTTGAGTTCAGAGGTCCAACAATCATTTAGTATATATTATTTATTTCAAATATTGTAACTAGTTATCGAGAAGAGTACGTTGATCAAATATATTGAATTTAAAGAAATAAATTGATAGAATACAATTTTCTATAAAAAAATCATTTTGAAATAGAGATCAAATTTCTCATTCCAATATTAAGTATCGATTATTATTAGAATTTTCATTTCCAATATTTCTTTATGAAGTAGGAGTGATTGTTCATTCTCTTTATCCCAACTGCAACTTAAATTACATCTACTCTTATACACTCATTTTTTTTCTAAATTGTTAAATCATTCAAAAAGAAAGCTCTTATTACAATATCATAATCAACTCTTTACAAATTGTATTTGACTACCCTCAATATTTAAGTACATTAATTATGTTGCACTTTCGTAACTTATCAAACTGACATTTTCACATTTGAATTTATAGATTTATATTGTAGTTTAGGTACAATTTTACATTTAATGTGACAGTCTTATTCGTAATAAGTCAATGAATACTTAGTCTCATACTATGGTTTATTTAGTTTTTCGGATGAAATTGTTTCATTAAAATACTGTACATTACAAACCATAATTTTCACCATTTAACATTTGTATGTGATTATACATAGGTCAAATATCCTTTGTATTATATTGCTTTTGAGTTCAAAACTCATAGAACTGAACACACAATCATAACCAACAAGATACGTATGAGACAAAATACGAAAGTGACAAGCACCTATGATATTAGGCACTTACTAGGGTGTAAAAGACATTAACATGCAATTGGCATTTATTAGTAAATTTAAGTTATATTTCTATTTGTCGATCTTCACTCCAAATCATTTGTTTATCTTAGTTGTTAAATGTTTTATCAATCTTATTAAATGCACAAAGTTATCACTGTAATTATAACATTATTTGTCATATGTTCTTACGATACTGAAAAGTTTAAATATCACAATTTCATCTTATTAATAAGGCTCCCACTAGTATTTATGTTTTCCCAAGCCGTAAGGAAAGACAAGGAAGCGTTTTGGCTTCATTAATATGTGTCAGGATTTGTTTATCTTAAGTTTCTAACCTTGTGTTTTCTCAATAATTCATAATCGTCCAAATGATGGATAACTCCTTATTGGTTCTATCACGTACAACTCGTAACTTTTTGGTACCTTTACTTAATCACAATTTGACATAGACTTTGCTCAACAAATCGAAATGGACTATTTGCTCATACCTACTATATCGTAATGACCTAAGTATAATATATATATATATACCTAGAATTTGCTCAATAAATACATATAGTTATCTTATCTCGTATGTTCAATATATAAATAGCATTACACATAATTCCCCTAGCTTAAGTTTGCTCAATAACCAAGGAGTATGCAAGTAATTTATTTATGTGTGTGTGTGCGTGTGCGTGTATATTTTAATATTTATATTGAGTGATATCGACTTATAAAATAATGTATTTATATTAGATACTCTTATGATTACAGTGTCAAACGCATCATAAATCATGGTATAACTACACTTATGTATGTATTTGCTCCTTAAGTTTACTTACATTTTCTTTAACGCTCCACCTTTATTTCATACATTCATACCATCAAATTGTACTATCATATAACTTTTATATTTCATACTACTTATTCAATAGTATCATGTATAACATTTTATTAACTAAACCTTGTTAAATTAATTAACTCTTCAAATAATTTCATTTTAGTATTATAATTCAACTTTTCTATTGAACATATCTACTATAACCTTTATAGCATAACACATAATCATATATATATATATACACACACACATATTTTTATTTAATTAATTAACCTTTAATTAATTAATTAATTTAACTAGAAACTTTTAATTAAATTACATTAATTTCAAACTTTACCTGAAATATATACATGTATACTTATATATGATTCTGAACATTTTGTAATAACATAACATAAGTCAGCATATATAATACGTGCATATATAAATTAATAAACTCATTTAATTAATTTAATTTTTATTCTTGTTGATAAAATTTAAATTTGAAAATAATATTCAAATATACTCAAACATTTTGAAAACATGACCATGTTTTCTAATATTTTGAAAACATAAATTATATTATAACTTATATGATATATATGTTTTTTCTAAATTTTAGATATTTTCCTGATTTTCTAAATTATTTAGAAAATTAGCCCCAGGCCCAATGCAAATAGGGCCTCTTCAATTGGGGGAAATCTTTGCACTCACTTCACCTTTTAGGCGAAGCAGGTAACCAGGTAGGAGGTGGTACTTGATTTCCCAATTCCAATCCTAGACATAACCTTTCTTGGCACCATGGGTGGACTTAATTAGTTAGCCTAAACATGACTAACATAAACAATATAGGCTACTTGGTTATGATACAATTGTTGGAATGAGTCAGCTTGTAGTGAGAGAAACGAGTAAATTCCAAAAAAAAAGTTATTTTCGATCTTTAATAGGGCCGATGAAGTCTAAAAACAATTAGCACTCATCAAAATTGTTTTAAATAAAACTAACATTCTATTTAACGTCATCTTTTGATTTTCTTTTTTAAATTTAATTCACGACAATTTAGAGTAGGGGATGAAAAAGGTTTGAATATATCAAATATATTGAGTCCTTAATTATGTGACAAAATAGTTAACAGAAGGCAAGTATAATCAATTGATAACGAAGTCGGAAGTATGATCAATTGATAATAAAGTACATAAGAATAAATTAAATTAAATTAAGAGATGATCACACAAGGGATACAATAATGGAAATAAAAGATGACAAAGATGATTCATTCATGTTCCTTTTTAGTAAACTTGACACACCATTTAATTAGCAATCAGTGAATTATTATAACACAAGAATAGGATTGTTAATAATAATTCATATGCATATACTATTTCTTCATTTTCAAATTATTTGATATAATAAACCTTCAAGTTAGATGATTTGAAGATAAAAAATCAACATATAAACATAGATATGGATGTTATAATGTGTATATTTGAAGTTCAAACCTAAACTTATAATTAATTAAAGATAAATTTTCATATTGCACTAAATTTTTTGCAATGTATTTGTGGACATATGTAAATTAAATTATTTAAAAATACATACGAATATAATTAAATAAAGAGATGCAACTTGTATATTTTTCAATTATAAAACAAAAGTGAAACATATCAAAATAAGAAATATATCAATAATCCTCTAAATATTTAAAGAAAGATTATGTCAAACAACATAACACGTAGAAATTTAATGTAACCAATTAGTTTTCAAAGAGTTATTTAATCATGTGTTTGTAGTAAAAATGTCAATAAAAATAACATATAAACTTTCAAATCAAAAGGATTCAACATACAAGAAATTTTTTTTTTAAATAAAACACAAGCGATAGATTAGGAAAAATGATAAAAAATCTTTGAATACTTAAAAAAGGATAATGTCAAATAAGGTAACAAAATTTGAAATTTGTTCTACTCAATTTAGTTTCAAATCATCCTTTTAACTAGCATTTTAGCAAGGTCTTCACACTTTGAACCTGTACATCTGGATCGTGTTAGGGACTGCGGAATGGATCGTTCAGGCAAAAGGAACACTAGAAGGGGGGGTGAATAGTTTTGTAAGAATTTAAATAAAACAAAAAATTAGAGAGAACATTGGGATGAATTAAACACCACAAACACAATCACAGACACAGATTCAAACACAGATGCAAACTAAACAGAAATAAAAGTGCAGAAAAGGAAAGAACACACCGGATTTTATACTAGTTCGGATCACTCCTATATCTAGTCCCGCACAACACTGGATTGTGCAGAGTTTTATTACTATTTTCAAATAGCCAAATACAACCTCCTTGATTTCACGGCTCAATAAGGAGAAACCGACTCCTATGCCTTGATTCATGGCTCAACAGGGCACAACGACTCCTATTCCTTGATTTCACGGCTACAAGGATACACCGATTACTCTTTGACTTACAAACAGGGTTTATTCGACCCAAGCAATTACAAAACAGCCCTATAACTCTTCAATAGCACTTGATTTAGAGAGTAGAGAGTACGGAGTGTAGAGAGAAGAAGTTTTATCAAATCAAAAGTGAATTCGACAGAGGATAAGTGTAAAAACCTTAAAAATGATTAAGAATAATGGTAGGATGAAAGGGGATGAAAATGGAGAAGAAGAGGTGTTAAAAAATTTGGTTTTAACCTCTTTTTATAAAGTATGAAGGGTTGCAATGGTTCTGAAGCGTTTCAAATAGTGAAAAGACACTTCCCTTCAAAATTAGAAAAATAGCTGTTATATGTCGACATACAAATTTTGCTATGTCGATATAGTCATATGTAATTTTCATTTTCATAGCATTTTTCAAGTATTTTGATATAAAATTAATTCTGAAATTTCTTGAGTAAAATTCTAATGTTGTAAATCAATATTATATGATTGAAAAACATATGAATTTTTTTTTTTAATCTATGTAAATATATTTATAAAATTATAAAGTTTTAAACTATATAAAATATAAATAAAGTATATATAAAACTTAAGTTTGAGAAACAAAGAAGAAGAAGAATAGAAACAAATATAAAAACAAAATAGAGAGGATTGAGAATAAAATAGAAAAACAAAATAGAGAGGATTTAGGATATAACTAAAAAATAGAATTTGAAAATTGGAATTTGAAAATTAGAATTTGAACCTGGAGTGCTATTTAGAGTCTTACAAAATCTAGACTCTATAAATATATTAATCTTGAATTCTTGAAATCTTGATTACTCATGAGTCTTGAAATTTCTCTGATCTTTGACTTTATGTCATCTTTATAACTGTACAGTCTTCGATATTATTTCCTGTATATAATTCCTACACACACACACACACACACATATATATATATATATTCTATACAAAAAGTGTTAGTATATATTTTATAATCAATGATAATTTAAATAAGGTTGTTGTCATCAAAACTCCTCTCCAACAATCTCCTCCTTTTTGATGATGGCAACCTTATTTTATAAAATATCATACCTGTTGATGATGATCCTTTTAATACTCCCCCTGTCTATATGAATCCTATAAACTATGTCTATATTTTGTAATTTCTCCCCCTTTGGCATCATCAAAAAGAAATTATAAAACAACTCCTCCTACATGCTATAACTATCCAAGTAATTCCTATACTAAAGTAAAGTACTCCCCCTGAATTCTAAATCTATCTATACCTTATAAAATACTCCCCCTAAATTTATGCCTATATAATATCCTAATTCTATACAACTATCCATGATTATATGATACCCTTATATCTCCCTCTAACTCTATGATTCTAAGCCTAAAAGATTATAAATCCCCCTAAAATTATGACTATAGTAGTCTAATAGAAGAATAATAAACAAGGTAATCAATGTTTATAATACACTCTAACAATCAATTCAAGTAATTAATTCAAGCAAGCAATGCAAGCAATCAACCAAATTAATCAAATTAAATAATATGTGTTAATAAACACTTCTTGAACCTTTAATTAAACCTAGAAACTATAAAACTCCCCCTTAATCTAATACAAGACTAAACCTCCAATTGTTAGGGGTCATCACCAACCAGTGGCCTAGCCTATACTCTAGTTCCCTTAAAACTATAATAAGACCTTAATCTAGACTTAGAAATAACTCAGATAAGATATCCTCAAAATTATGATATAAGTAAAGTAACTTAATCCAATCAATGAATCAATTTAAGTTTTGTTGTCACAAAACTCAAACATGAAACCAAACATTACTTGTAACTTCTATCTATCCTAAAACCTATAAAGCTCCTATCAACTATAAATTCATAAGTATATTTCTAACAAACCTATCAACCATTAATGAAATTTAACAATGTCAAGTAAGTACATCAAGTTATTTAAGTCAAACAAAACAAACAAACCAAATAAGTCAATCAATTCAATTAAATTTATCAAGACAAAGTAAATATTTATGTATTTAATTAATAATCCTATATTTCTAATAAAAAATTTCATACTATATACTTGTTATATGTGGAGTTAAAGTTAACATGTAATGTAGTGTGTGAAGTATGTTGATTATAATGTAGTATGAAATGTACGTCATATGCAAAACAATATGAAATGCAACTTATGGTGTGAATAATCTTGATTTGAAATGCTGTTGTAATTTATAATGATGATACGAAATAAGACGTATAATAATAGTATGCAGAATGATTTAGTGATAATATCTAGTTAGGTAAAATATATTCAAAGTACAATCTAACTATTATAAATCATTTGAATCAAATAAAGATAATGTTAATTTCTAGACTTAGGTTAATTATTTTAATGAAATTGATTAAAAGAATAATAAAGATAAGAGTTTAATTAAAAAATGTTCACGATAAGTAGTAAAATATTTTGAAAAATCATGAAGTTAATTAATATTAGTAGGGTAAATATTGTAAAAATTGAAGATCTTTCTAAAGAGAATATAAAATTTGTATAATATAAAGTAAGCTATATAAACATATATTCATAAGTATTTATAAAACTAATTTAAAAAGAACTTAAAATTTAATTTATGAGATATTCATTAATGTTTTGATACAAATCAATTTTAAATTTAAACTTTTAGAAATCAAAACCTATTTATTTGCTAAAATACCATTTATACTTTAGAAGGAAACATTATAAAAGTAATCTATAAAACTTCTTATATTTAAACTACTTAAAAAAAATCATGTATATATATTTCATTATATTAAGTTAAATATACAAGTTTTATAAATCTTAATAGGAAGTCAAAATAAGTACTAAGTTACAAATAGTATTTGTATTAATGTAACCCCAAATTGTTATGAAATCATAAGAATAATATACAAGTTAAACTATGCATGTTTAAACTATATAAAATATGAATAAATTTATATTTTAAAACAATATCAAAAAGTTATATTAACTTTGTATATCATATTAACATGTTTATATAATTTTATTAAATTATATATTTTAATATGTATATATTTTGAAATGAGATATAAGAAAATAAGTATATAGATAAATTTAATAACTAGAATTTTAACTGGCATTTTCTAATTGAAAAAGATGGAGGGAATTTGAAATTTTAAATCTTTGAGATAAAAATTTGAATTTCATTCTATAGGCTGATATGTTAACATATAGATATATGTATGTTGACATATATGTATTATTTCAAAGAGAATATGATTTTGTGACTTTGGTTTAAAATATCGATTTATATTTCAGGTTTAACTATTTCCTAACATAATTCTAATCCTAACAAAAATCCAAAATTTATTTTATTATTATACTAATTTTATTATAGTTATTTTTGAATTTCAAATTTGAATTTTAAAATTGAATTTTAAATTTCAAAATTGAATTTTAAAGTTTAAATTTTAAATTTAAAACAAAGAAAAGCAAGCAAAACATCCATTCAACCAAAAATTTAAAAATTAATTAAGGCATACCTGGTTTTTGGATCCATTTCTTCAATATTCTCTGAATTCTAAATTGATTATCTGGAATTTGATGATGAGATCTGCTCTATTGCGACGGGCTCGTTTTTTTGATCAGAATAGTGTATTCATTTGCTGAATTTGAACACCGTATGAGAAGGATATTGAAGATTTAGTAGTTCAACCAATTTGGCGCCAAAATTTGAATTTGAATTTGAATTTTGAATTTTGGATGAATGGACACTTCAACTACTATATAAAGGCCCAAAAGTCATGTCTCTTCATAATCACTTCTCTTCTTCTTCTTCTTCTTCTCGGTTTTCATTTTTAATCAAACTTTCAAGAGGCATAACTTCCTCGTTTCTTGACGGAATTGGATGAAATCAGTGGTAAATCGAAGAGGAATTTGAGGAGTATGATCTACTAATAGTTTGGGGATGAATTTGGATGGTATTGGAGTGCATAAAGTCGAAATAGTAAGAGGTATGCATAAAATCCCATAACAATTTTCAGTTTTGAATCGCCAACTTCAAACTTCCATATCTCACTCAATTTTGATCGAAATTTGACGATCTACCTATCAAATCGACCACAAGAACGAGAACTACAATCTGGAAAAGGAATTGGGAAAAAATAGTCTAACCTCTAGATGCAATTTAAAGATAACCATCGATAGTTTTGGTTTTCTTCTCTCTTTATTCACCAAAACTTCATTTGATCATTACTTGGTCAATTCTTGATGGATTTACATGATACCAACGGCATTGCGAAGAAAATGAAGAGAAGTACAATATGAAAATAAGTTTTACATGAAAATCTAAAGTTATAAAGTGATCTGGCACCCATTTCTTTGCTGATTTATATTATATATATATATATCCATTTCTTCTTGATGTCTCTTCATCAACCGTCTTTACTCTTCTCCTCTTTTTAATTTCTTTTCAGAATTTGAATTTTCAATAGCTACCATTTCGAAGTTTGAATTTTCAACAGCCACCATTTCAGAATTTGAATTTTCAATAGCTGCCATTTTGGAATTGAATCACCAACAGCCACGTCAACCATCGTTTCAGAGTTTGAATATCCATTAGCCATATAACATTTCTTTTCCTGTAAAACAACTCAACTTTTCAAAGAATCAAGTAACTTTTCAAATAATTCAAATGACTTTTCAGATAATCAAATGACTTTTCAAATAATCAAATGCCTTTTCAAAATAACTAAATACAATAAAATCATGATATATCAAAATTTTCAAAATTTTCAATTTTCAATTTTCAATTTTCAATTTTCAATTTTCAATTTTCAATTTTCAATTTTCAAATTTCAAATTTAAAAAATCAAATCATAATAACTTAATTTTTCAATAAAATTGAATGCAGACTCATTTAGTACGATGCAATACATAAATTTAAACTAGTGTTCAAAATTTGCCATTTAACATTTTCAAAAACCAGATTATGAACTTTTTGAAAGACCTAGCTCTGATAACAATTGTAAAGCAAACACTAGGGGGGTGAATAGTGTTTGTAAGAATTTAAACAAAACAAAAAACTAGAGAGAACTATAGGATGAATCAAACACCACAAACACAATCACAGACACAGATTCAAACATAGACGCAAAATAAACAGAAATAAAAATGCAGAAAAGGAAAAAAACACACTGGATTTTATACTGGTTCTGATCACTCCTACGTCCAGTCCCGCACAACGCTGGATTGTGTAGAGTTTTATTATTATTTTCAAATAGCCAAATACAACCTCCTTGATTTCTCGGCTCAACAAGGAGACACCGATTCCTATCCCTTAATTCATGGCTCAACAAGGGCACACCGACTCCTATTCCTTGATTTCACGACTACAAGGATACACCGATTACTCTTTGACTTACAAACAGAATTTATTCAGCCCAAGCAATTACAAAACAACCCTATAACTCTTCAATAGCACTTGATTCAGAGAGTAAAGGGTGTAGATAGAAGAAGTTTTATCAAATCAGAAGTGAATTCGGTGGAGTATAAGTGTAAAAACCATAAAAATGATTAAGAATAATGGTAGGATGAAAGGGGATGAAGATGGAGAAGAAGGGATATTAGAAAAATCGGTTTTAACCTCTTTTTATAGAGTATGAAGGGTTGCAACGGTTCTGAAGTGTTTCAAACAGTGAAAAGACACTTCCCTTCAAACTTAGAAAAATAGCTGTTATATGTCGACATACATATTTTGCTATGTCAACATAGTCATATATAATTTTCATTTTCAAAGCATTTTTCAAGTATTTTGATATAAAATTAATTCTGAAAATTCTTGAGTAAAATTTTAATGTTGTAAATCAATATTATATGATAGAAAAACATGTGAAAACATATTTTTAAACTATATAAATATATTTATAAAATTATAACGTTTTAAACTATATAAAATATAAATAAAGTATATATAAAAACTTAAGTTTGAAAAACAAAGAAGAAGAATAATAGAAACAAATATAAAAACAAAACAGAGAGGATTGAGAATAAAATAGAAAAACAAAATCGAGAGGATTGAGGATAGAATTCGAAATCAGAATTTGAAAATAAGAATTTGAAAATTAGAATTAAAATTTGAACCTGGAGTGTTATTTAGAGTCCTACAAAATCTAGACTCTATAAATATATTAATCTTGAACTCTTGAATTCTTGAAATCATGATTACTCATGAGTCTTGAAATTTCTCTGATCTTTGAATCTCTATCATCTTTATAACTGTACAGTCTTCAGTAATATTTCCTGTATATAATTCCTGCACATATATATATATATATATTCTATACAAAAAGTGTTAGTATATATTTTATATTCAATGATAATTGAAATAAGATTGTTGTCATCAAAACTCCATTCTCCAACAGATCGCTCCTGGCTCGAGCGCAGACTTGTACAAGCTCAGATCACGCGTCAGAATCCATGTACACTTAGGATCCAAAAAAATAATTCAACTCAGATAGATCAACTTCAGGCATCGTCCAATCACTCGGAAATAGCCTAATCAGCTCACTGGATTACTTTATATGCACTTGAACAATCAAACACGAGATAAGATCGATCACCTTAGAAAAGCATGATCGACACAGTCCGATCACCTCGAAAAACCAATGATCAAATTTATCCGACATTTGCACAATTGCTTTGGAAAGTCAAGTTTGGTATTCATAAAAAATCATGATCGACATAACTCGATTACTCAAAATGCATGGATCGATGCGTGGGATTCACTTTAGAAAACTTGCCAGATCACGATATTTGATGGGATCGGTAGGAATCCGATCTTCGGATCGAAAGGAACTTGGAGCTGTGGATCATCACAAAAATAAGTGATTGACACTGCCTGATCACTATAAAATGATGACTTGTGTAAGGAAAGCATCACTTGAATTTTACTCGATCAACTAGCAAGATTGAGTCAACTGTGATAGCTCAAACTGGTATAAACTGGAAATGATCGATCACCTGGTAGCAAAGCGGATCAACTCAAAATACTTATCAACATGGTGTGGTCAAGGAAAAACACAGGATCAGATCGGCTCCGATTTGTCCGATTGGATATGAAAATTAATGATAGCCTTTGGATCAATATTTTAAGTGAATGATCAATCACTTCATTTACAAGGTGGACCAGGGAAAATGACACGATCGACACGGGATTTTGGCTGAATATAGGTGGTCCATCAAACTAGCTCGGATATGAAAAATACACAAGTGACCGGGTACGAAGGAAAACATACTTATCCCATAGGGGATCGGTACCAATCCCTATAGCAGAAGAGTCGGTTACGAAATCTTATGAATCATAGTTGAATCACGATCATATTTTCACTTCTCAATTTGTGGCTGATCTGATCTCTCTTACAGCTATAAATGGGATGTCTCATTTTAGGGATCATCTGTTGGCTAGGCTACAATTTAAGGACATTGCTAAAGCCTAATAACAACAACGTTTTCTCTATATTCTTAGAATCAAATCGAATTGTACTTGTAATCATGTAGTATAAACAACAGATTACAATAAGTGGACGTAGGCTTGATTTGCAATTTCCTATCTTCATTTTCTTTTGCATTCTATGACTGCTCCATGTTTTCTCTGTTACTAGTTATTGTAATTATTATCAAATTTACGTACAAATCGAGTATTTATGTTCGATTGACCAAAACCCAACGTTAACACATCCTTTAATTATATGTTATTTTCTATTACGATACAAATGCAAATAATAATAACACATGAATCTTAAAATCTACAAACTACACTTTGACTAAACTACTTTAACATAGATCAGAAATTAAACAGTATTTGATCGTATACAAGTTTCGGTTTTGATTCATCTTAAATCTTACTTAGTTCATATAATAAACTATTTTAACTACACAAATCATTTTCTTTTCGAATGAGACAATATTATATACATATGGATCATGATATTCAATTTCATTAATTAAACAATATGCCAAAATCATTATAGTAAAAAGGTCATACCATAATTCCAAAGCCTTGTACTACGCCTTGAAGCACTTGTATTTTTCCTTTAGATATAGCCAATAAATTACTCCTTGAATGAATAAATAAATCTTTTACACTAAGAAATTAGCCTATAGATGGTACAAGCATCAAGAAATAAGAACCACCTTAAATTTACCTATTTTGTTTGAACCTGTTTTTGAAAATACTATCTTCATGGAGGCCATTAAGGAAGAGAAGGAGAGCTTCAGAAAGACAAAAATACTATTTACAACTACCTTTCTTTTCTCATCCTCATGTCACATTAGAAGAAATACACATAAAGAGACAAAGGAAAAATATATTTAGTAAGTGGTTTTCAAGTAAGCAACAAAGAGAGATTTCTTTCTTTCCTTAAATTCCATCTTTTGAGTTTCAAATTGCATTTGAAATCTCTTCCTATTTCTTAAAATCACGCTTGTGGACCTCAATAAAAAATTGCAAAAAACACATAGCAATTGAACTATTTAAATCTAATTTGATTTTTTTGTTGATATTAGATATCAATACTTGCGTTTGTATCTTTCATCGACAAATATTATTAATTTCTAATTCAAACAAATAAAATGAAGTTTTAACATTTCGTAATTATTAATCAACTCAATTAATTTACAATGATTTATAAATTAATAAAGTCATTATTCGGGGTACTCATTCTTTACAATTATATGACTTAAAAGTGCAAATTTAGTCAACGATCAATATCCAACTATTGGATATTGACATTCATACATCACTTAACAGGTAGTGTGACATTTTTACTAAATTTAATGGTTACATATCTTTTGGTAAAATCCAATTTTAATTATTATAAACGATACCTATTAATGACCATTATTTACAAAAAATCTCTTCATAAAATTATATCACTTTGGATTTATAGAATTTGGTAATGATCAAAATTCTGATATCATCCACATTCAACTTTATAATGCAAACACAAAGTCCTTGGTTTAATAATAACAATTATTATTAACCGAAATTCTCTGGTCATGGAATGTGATTTTGAGTTCACGTCAGTTGACCATGATATTAATCTTATATAACCGATGAGACAAATCTTCTCTTGAATAGTGTTTCCCTTCTAATGCTTCCACCTGACCCAACTATATTCATTTACTAGACGTCTTGACTAGGAATTTGTAATTGGTTTCTTGCATGTACGCTTGATTGTTATTAACAGCTTCAGGCTTAACTGGATTTGGCATTTGAGTCTAGTAACTGACTAGAAGGAAGAATACAAAATACTAGTGGATGCTGATTGGTTGTTGGAAATAGTAGTGGGCTAGGACATTGAGATTCTTAACGGGTAATCGGCCATGATTTAGCAATAATAGGCAAGACTTATTGTTGTTTAGTAGTGAGTCACCATTGATTAGATGATTGTGGGATATGACATCGAGTTCCCTGAAATGAGTCGGCATTTGAGCCTGTAGCTTGAAAGCATTTAAACGCCTTAAATAGGGTGACCCGATTACCACCATATATGAGTTGAGTTCTGTATTGATCTGGTTGATGTGTTAAACTAGCAGTTATGCCTTTAGGGAATATGGTACCTAAGGAGTGAAGGACGAGCAAGTACCCATTCCTATTTGTGGATGGCTTGTCATATCATCTCAATGATGCGATTATGTTCTCTCAGTCGGATATTCAGAGGGTACTTTACCAACTAAGAGTAGTTCAAGCATGCCTGCCGATTATGACATTTCACACATTGCTTTGGTTTTGACCGGTTGGTAATGCAATTTGGGCTAACTAACAGGTTAATATATTTTGTTGATTTCTTGGACTCTATTCCGAGTATTACTTAGAAAAACCGTGCTAGTGTTATTGAATAGTATTCTCGTTTACTTGTAGACAAAAGAAAAACACAAGGAATTATTGATGTTTATGGTTTTGATGTTGAGAAAACACTAGTTGAAGTTGTGATCCATAAATTATCACCTGGGGATGAGGGGAAAAAGATGCTTAGGTCATAATGTTTCAAAGTAGGATATCCTCATAGATCCTATAAAGGTTACGGTAGCTTGGCGTTTGAAGTTTATCAATGGTGTTAAAAATAAGATGTTTTCATTGGATTGACGAGATGTTATAGAAGTTTTACCAAGGACTACTCAAGAACTATTGATCAATAATTTAATAGTGGAATCGTGCTTTTATTTGAGACATAAGGTGCAGGCATATGTTAGTGAGTCTGATCGAATGGTTAACGGATGCATTGATATCATTCATTTCAAGTGGGAATGAGGAGTCGATGGTACACATTTGTTTTTGGTACATAATTGGATGCGGTGTAAGTATCAAGTGGAAAGGTTGTCGCATGTTAGTCAACAATGGAGATCTCACAAGAGGAAATACCCAACTCTTATTTCTAATCGGTGGCGATAGAGTTTGATTTGGGAATTTATTAGCACTGTCCAGTGAAAATAATTTGATTTTGAGGTTTATTTATATTTTTTTAAATTAGAACGTTAATAATAAACAATAATAATGAAATTCATGTGTTTTGAACTTGATTAATAATAAGTCGATTTTATTAAGATGTAAAAATAGCCATTTTGGAAATTGTCTTGGACTTTGATGGAACTAGTTTTATCGGATCTAAAATGGTAAATTATCATAAGATTTCAAATTTTCTTATGATAGGACTTACTGTATGATCGAGTACGCCAGAAACGCATAACGTTAAACAATTTAAAAATACAATATGATTTGAATAGCTATATTTTTCATTTGATTAAATTAGCTCTAGAAACTAGTTCCATTGTGCTCGGATGTGGGTTATTAGCTATAATGATTGTGAGAACGTCTCGTTTGAAGTTCAGAAAATTTCAAACACAGTGAATAGTGTTTTGGTGGAGGCTTTATAATCATCTCATTGTTTTCATTCTTAAACCCTAGCCTCCGTCAACTATCATTGGCTAAAATAGCTTGATTTAATACGTCTCCTTTTAGGTAAAACTCCTAACACAAAAGTTGTCAGTATCGACGATACAAACTCATGCACATTGATCATTCGTCAATAGAAGCTCCGACGTAATTGGAAATCATCAAAAACCTGAATTGTATCATTTTTGTGTTTTAGCTTCTAATAGCTCCATCATCGACTATTATCTTAGGATGTATAAAGGAGAAAGGGGAGGAAGGAGAAAGGAGAGGAAGAGGGTGCTAGAGGCAAGATGGTGGTTGGAGGCGCTTTGGTGGATGGTAGGCAGAGAAATCAGGTGATGAACAATTTCCACTCATGTATGTGTTCTGGAGAATTGAGGCGAGCATGACTTCAAGGGACAACACGTGGGGGTGCGACACAAGCGTTCTTCGAGGTGCGAGGTAGTCAAGTCATTGTCTATGGGTAGCTTAATTCAATTTATAGTGGGAGGCAATTTGTATTATTCGATCAGGAGAGGACAAGATTAAAAATTTGTTTGAAAATAAATGAGGTCGGTTAGGCTAATGATCGTCACTAGTCGATTTTAATTTGTTTTAATTTATCATATTACTTGTAACTATCTTACCTTGTTCGTACGAGGTCTGTTTGAAGCGACACTTTTTTCATTGGATTCATATCGACATTACATGTAGGATTTTGATTAGTCACATTTGGAGCTCATTGGATATTTAGTTAGTATCTAACGTCATCAATTTTAGCTATTTGACGATGCAAAATTGTTATTTGGATGCGATGGTGGGTTAAAACTCACACTTTTTGAAATATTATTATATCATATAATTGTTAAATATTTGATTACTCGACTGGATAGTTTACTTTTTTATTAGTTAGTTTGGATTTATTCCCTCCTCTGGAGCAAACTATCATGACATTACCTGCTTAGTAGCAGAGGATTCATCTTATATGAGTTATATTATGTAACTTATATGTATATGTGTTAATATATAAGTTGAAATGTAGGAGAACAATTGAAGGGATCCAATAAAATTCCTCAATGTAATTATATATTATTCGCTTTTATTTTATTGTCGCATATGAATTGTTGAATATAAAACCTAATTTATGATGATAATTGCTATATAACATCGGCATATGTTCTTGATATGATATTAATCAGTAAGTAATATTGGTCAAGTTTTTGGTGGAACTTAGCCATAAATTCGTATTTTCATATTCAATGATTTGCTATTAAAGAAAGGAACCCATTTATTCGTATTTTTATATTCAATGATTTATCGTAAGAAAAGGACCCGTACTTGGTATTTTTACACGTGATGATTTGCTGTATCGTAAAAGAAATAAGTTTGGATGTTATAAAATGGTTTTAAATTATGAGTTGTGTTTTATATTATTTGGGTTAATTTTAAAATAGTCATTTTTAAGTTGGAATATTTAAAACCCATTTCTATCTTTTTTAAAATTAAAACCCTTTTCCATCTTATTTTAAATGAAAACACATTTCTATATCATTTGAAACTAAAACCCATTTTTATCTTACTTTTACAAGCCATTTTATCTAAATTATAAGTTAAAAACAATTTTTAAGTTATTATATTATATTTAAGATCTATGTTTTCAGGTTATACTGATTAACTTATACTAAAACCTAGTGTATCATATTAAAAATGTTTGTTTTCATGTTATATTAATCAAACTTATATTAAAACATGTTTTTAGGTCAGTATTTAAACCAACATTAAAACCTGTTTTCAAGGTAATATATTTAAACCTTTTTTAAGTTATTATTTTATATAGTAATTAAAACCCTATTTAAAACCATTTCAATATCTCCGTTTAAAAACTTATTTTTTTTCTTCAAGTTATAACACTTGAAACCAAACTGTTAGTAGTTTCAAACCATTTACCAAAAGATATAGATCTGAAAATACATCAAGTTTTTTTTATAAAGACTAAGAGATGTTTTTGGAACTATAACACAAAAGTTATAGTAAATGGATTCTTAAAAGATATTAGAAGTACACTACTTTGTAAAATAAACTTAGAATTTCAAAGCGAATGTTTTAAATACAATAACAAATATAAAATGGTTTTGGGTTTGTTGTAAGCAATGTTTCAACAGCATTTGCTTTTTAAACCATTAACTTATATTTTAAACTTGAAATACATTATTCAAACTAATATGAATGCACTTATGTCTTTGAAATGAATATTCTAAGGATGATAACAAGTATTATAGTTATGAAGCAAAACGTTCAAACCATGTAAGCAATATATGAATATACTTATACCGAAGGGATAAGTATTTATACTTTTTTGAACTATCAAAAAGGCCAACAACCAATAGGAAAATAGTAGAAGACAATGTTATATTTTATAAAGAATAGTTGAATATTTATATAATTATATAAATTAAATTTAACTAATATGAAGTTTAGAATTACAAACGAAGTTTTATTAAATAATAGTAGTTTTACTAATAAAAGAAGTTTATATAATAAAACATATAATTAAATAAAAAGAGGTTTACAGGTGTTTTATATATCTTGATTGTGTTGTGTATTTTAATCATGCTTATGTGATTACTTGTAAATGAAAAAAGCGTTAGGAATTGTTTCCATTATATAATCATTCTCTGATTATTTAGTTAGTAGTCAAATAACCAACTATCAAATCTTAACCTGATTCATTAATCCAGACCAGAATTGGAAGACGTTTTACTTATCGATTCCATTTAATGATTGAGATACATGTTATATCTCTTAGAAGTGGAGCTTTTAGTGATGCTAGAATCTGATTGATGATTCTGACTTATTAGAGTATTAAATACTCATTTGAAGGTGTTGAACATAGTCTTGACGTTGGGAAATGAATAAAGATAGAGTATGATGCATAATCCAGGGTTTTTGCAAACCCAACGGTGTATCTCAACTCTACATCTAGAACACGCTTATTTATATACTGGACGGCATGAGTTGCAATGTTTAGTTTTCACGTGATTCCAGTTTGCTCATTTTAGCATAGGGCTGCTATGTTTACCTTATGGTATAATTTATCTAGTTTTCACGTGATTCCAGTTTGCTCGTTTAAGCATAGGGCTGCTATGTTTACCTTATAGTATAATTTATCTAGAGATATACAACACTCGGAAGGCAGTTTCTTATCCTTTTTATAAGAGATTGGTCTTGTTTTATAGTAGAGATCTTCATGGAAAATCCATACCCTAGAGGTTTTAGTTGTGAACCTAATACGTTGGAATATGAGATGCAAACATTTTAGTTATGATTAACATTTATATTCTCAACATTAAACATTATAATAATGTAACTAAATTTTTATACAAAATGTTTTGTTTATCATAAGGTAAAAACCCATGCCGTTTTTATGTATGGTCATAGTCTCATGCAATAAATATTTTCTAGAATTAAGCAAGTCACTTATGATGTGACTTTTCTCATGCTGGTATTCCAGACTGATCTGGGCATCATTTTCCTTGATGCTCGAGCTAGATCGAGTATATTTTCCAGATTTGCTTTGGATATCTTGGAGCTTCAAGAAAGGAGCTTGAGCCTGAGAAGTATTTCTATATTCTGTTATTATCTATTTTCTGTTGTGCTATGTTATGGGGTTTGTTGTTTTATTTCTACAATGTTGTGTAGTTATATGTATCAAGAATTATGAGGATAGGTTATTATAACTGTTCAGGCTGATTTATTTGCATTATACTTGATTACTCATGTATACATACATTTTCTTCTTCTTTTAAAGACATATTAGTAAACTATATTTTATTTTTTTCTCTATGAGATTCTGATCTGATATTTTGTTTCTCCTCTTTCTAATTCATTTTCTTTTATTCTTTTTCTTTCCTTTTCTTTTACCCCAACATTTTTCCTTTTCGACACTTAAGTGCTCGGCACATCAATACCATGGATGTATTAGTGTCGACATTCATGGGTCGACAGGGCGAATGTTACAGCAACTTTTCTTCTATTTAACCTATGGGTTATTTTGAGGGGAGGGTCATAAATAATGTCATGGTGATTGGTAAATTATGTATTTTTATACACAATACTACATATACCATTCTATAATCATCATTCTTATATTAAATTTACTAATGTCGTTTAGACCTTCTCTTTGGACAACATCACACCTGTGCAGTTTATGCCCCACTATTACCTCGCCATATCGCCGCTATATCATGTTGCGGAGTTCAACCGCTACTTTATTTCCAAATAGCCTCTAAAATAGCCCCTCCACTTTAATCCCCGTTATATTCGGATATTCCCGATATATCCGATTATTCGGTTATATTCCGCTATTTCTGTTATATCTTCTATAAAATAAATGAATTTGAAAGTGACATTTTTACATTATAAATTTGTAAAATTAGTCTTTTTAATATAAGTTTTTAATATATATTTCTTAGAATAGAAAATATTACAATATTTAATTAAATTTAGTCATGCTAAGTTAAAGTTTACATTTATTTCCATATATTTGCATATGCTTTTATTTAAAATTAAGAATGTAAATTATAATTACATTGAATGTTAATTTTCCATTTATTTATCATTTACATGTTTGTAAAAGCATAAAATATGAGTTTTATATGCTATTTTAGGGTCATCCACTGTATCCCGCTATTTCGTTGCTTTATCCCCGCTACAATTTTTCGTACCTCTGCCGCATTGGATCCGTTGAGCGCTTTAACTGCACAACATCACATTCATATACTCCTTAGTAGACCTAACATAATAAATAATAGTCATGTACCTATGTAAATGTTTCCCCTTGGACCCCTTGGTCCTAGATACCCATCGAAATCACCTTATTGGGGGATCCATCATCTTGATACTGTAATGCTAGAGTTATATCTATAGTGGCTTGCATCTGATTTTCTACACTACAAATATATTGTCGTCTGCTATGAAATCGTGTGAGATATATCCATAATGACCGCCTCACCCTTACATTATGGATCTACACGTGATCATTCTATCCAAGCTTTCTTAATTTTTCTCATAGAGCGCCTTGGCGTCCACGTTGCCGGGAACTTAGTTAAGGATTTACTATATACAATGGTTTATTCTTCTATTACGGTTAGGCTTCGCGCATCCACCCCATTCTAGTTTGGAAGGTATCTCTTGATACGCGGTAAAAGCCTTGCCTTATAAAAATCTAAATTAACCAAGTGGGATTGCATAACCCCATCCAGGTCTCCCGATAATGAAGGATCACCTTAACCATGGAGGTATAACCCATGTCCTTCCCCGTTCTTTCCACAAGACCGACGATGACCCATACTCGTGTGGCTACTATCCTTTTGGCTTCCCCATTTCTAAGTGTCGCTGTCTCTGGATCACACGATTACCTCGACATCCATCGACCCTATAAACTGCCTAAGTAGTCAAGGCAATACCTCATTGATGAACCCATACAGACCCTGCCTCTGATGGACTGCCTCTTTATGCCTACATATGAGGACCTTTCTAGTGTATTCCTATTTATGTCTTTTATGAAGTCACTTATTTCTTGCTCTTGTAGTTGCTAAATGATACCAATGGGACAGGTGCTAAATTTGGTTACTCATTTTATGCTTTGGTATTGTTTGTAAATCCATTAGGATGAGCTTCCCTGCTTCTTCGCCTCTTTTGAAATCACTTATTTTTAGCTTCAGTATTTTTCAAACGATCACATTTGGATGGGACCTAAATGTGGTCACGTATTTCTTACTTTTGTATTGTCTACATCTGTTAAGATTGGCTTCCCACCATCCTAAAGGTTTGTGATGGATTGCACATGATTTCTACATCCAGATTCCTTTAGGCTACTCTTAAATGCATCTTATAAGGTTATTGTTATAGTCTCCTTCTCTATTAGATCATATGTCTAGATTTCTTTCTTTATGCATTTAATCTATCTTTTTTAATCTTATTCATTTTCTTTATTTCTATGTTCTATTCTTAAGTTTTAATTAGACCCCTATCTATCATAAAGATAGCCTATACCTGCTATTTTTGGCCTTTGTCTGCCATGAAGATGTGATATTCATCTATTTATCATGAAAGCATCTTCTTATTCTTTTACTTAACATGATAGTCTATTTTCTTTCTTTCTTTACTTATCTTAAAGATAACTATAAAATTTTAGTCTCTATAATTTATCTATCTTTTTAATCTTTTACCCCCTTATATTTTCATTTTGACCCGTCTTTTCTTTAGTTCTCAAAGTATTAAACTTCGTTACTATTTTTCTTTATATCTTTATCTTGATTGTTACGTATTCCAATTTTCTTTACATTTTCTTTTGGGGATAGTTATATTTTAGAAAGTTGGTAACTGGCGATTTTATGTAATCGAATTCCATGTCAAATATTAAAAAGCTTTTGCATAATGACCTATAATTACAAGATGTTTTTTCTCTTATCTTGGTAGGTAATACAAAATATAGTAACCATCTCTATTCTGTACTTATTTTTTCCTTTATAAGTTCCATTTCTTTTCTTGTAATTATATTCACCACATTTTTCTTAAACTAGAATATGGAAAACTATTCTTTCCAACATAGTAAAATATTAAGGTTATAAATATTTTTTATGGTTCATTTTACAATTTTAAGGATAATCCTTGAAAATTTCCTTTAAATAGGCAAATTCTAAGTTTTCTCATTAACATTTGCATTTCTTAATTTATGTTTAGATTTGCTTTGGATTTATTTTCCTTTAGTTTAATATCATTGCACATAAGTATGTGTGATATAGAGTTTATAGTTTAGTCTAAATTTCAAATGAACCATTTAAAATAATTAAGTTAAAATGTAACAACTCTTATTAGGTAAGCTGATTGGGAATCCAATGACATCATACACCATTATAAAAAAGGATTTATAATATAATCCACTCACCTTAAAAGCACTTCAGATCCAAAAATTTGGTTCAGACCCAATCCTAGTATCTATATCCTTTCCTTTGTAATTCCTATTTCGAAATTTTGGGATCTAAATAAATAAATAAAATTAAATAGAAAATTAGATCTGGAATGTAACACCCCGTGTATTCTATAACAGTGAGATTCACAAATTAAAGTATAATTAATTTGAAATCAAAGAATTAAGGGAAAGGGTTACGCCATTGCATTCGCCTCGAAATTCTGCTTAAGATAGAGTCCGAGTTTACGCAAATCGGATAACGTGTGAAGAAGATATCTTTAATTTAAATATCGCAGCAAAACATGAAGAAAAAAGAAGAATGGGAAACGAATAATGTTTAGCATTGTTCTAGGGTTTGTAAGCAAAAGACTTAGTAGCTCATTTGGTTGGAACACATGACTTGCATACAAGAGGTACAGAGTTCGATCCCCGCCAGCGCCCTATTTTTGTTTTAGGGGAATGGCTTAAAATAGCCTAGTGTGAGCGCAGTTCAAAAAGTGGTTTAGTGTGAAAATGGGTAATTGGGAAGATAGAGAAAAAAAATGAATATATATAATATATATATACATATACGCATATATATATATATATATATATATGACGTGTACGCATCATGTAGCGTACGTTGCGCATTTTTGGTTGTCAAGGATGGTTTTTTTTTGGCCTTCTCCAATTTTTAATTATGACAAATTAAAGGTAAGAAAATATTTATTCATATATAAATAAATATTTATATATGGGTAATTAATACGGTAAAGGGGAAAATGTATCTATTAAATACGTATTTACGTTTGAATTGGTGAACATTTAATACGCTGAGTCATTTCTGACTCATCGCCGAGTCAATGCTAAGTCATTTCTGACTCATGGCTGAGTCAATAGGATAACTCTATCCTGACTGAACGGCTATTGTTGAATCAAGCTCCATCGATGGTCTAAAACAACTCACAAACATTATAAAAAGGACCTAAGACCTAGCCTAAATCATACTATTTCATTTTAGCCTCAGGCCGCCGCCATTAAACCTAGAGCTCTGAATTAAAAATATAAAGAATAAAATTATAGAAGATGGAGGATGATTCTTGAAGGCTACAACTAGAAGCTACAACAACTACGACGCTTTAGACAACGAATTCGAGACTAATTGATTTGGGATTTTTAATTGCTTCATATTGTAAGTTCTATGTTACTTTTTAGGCAAAAACGCTAAAACAATATGGACATGCGATGAATTGAAACCGAATTTATGAACTATTGCTAATCCATTGTTTATATTATTTATCGTTGAATTATAATTTGGGGATATTGCTATGGCAACGTTGCAAGTTAAACTTGTCATGATTTTGATGTTGTTATGAATCACTTGGGCTTAATTGTTTGGCAAGTTGGACTAATACATGTCCACGAAATCGCTATGTTTATTGAAATATTTATGTTGATTAAACCATGCCTATGATGCTAATTAGACCATGGCTATGAATATTGATGGAATTATGCCTGTGGTGTTATTATACCCATCATGATTTATGAAAAATAGGGTATTGCTAGGCTATGATGAAAAGTTGAAATTGTTATAATGTTAGATATGTTAAAAACGCTAAGTTGGAATCATTATGTCTATCATGTTAATTATGTTAAAAACGCTAAATTGGAATCATTATGTCTATCATGTTAATTATGTTAAAAACGCTAAATTGGGATCATTATGTCTGTCATGTTAGTTGAGAATCATTATGTTAATAATGCTAAGTTGGAACCATTATGTTTATAATATTAGATGAGAATCATTATGATAAATTGGAATTATTATGTCTATGAGAATCATTATGTTAAAAATGCTAAATTGGAATCCACTATGCCCATTAGGATTACTATGCCTTTAATGTTTCATGTTTATAATAAAAATTTTATGATGCCGCAATGATTATTATGCCTATGATGCAAAGTTGAAAACATCATGTTAAATTAAGTTGGAATCATCACTATGCCAAGTTATCACCATACTAGTATTGCAACTATGTGATATGTTATAGCCTGTTTATTATGCAAGTAATGTTATAACTGTCACATATGCCTATCACATGTTTGGTATTATTCCCCTTTATCTCTTGAACTGTTTATACTTGTGAACGAAGTACGTTTATATACGTTGGGGATACGATTGGGTAGAATAGGCAAAACTTGAATTAATTATAAGCATAAACTATGAAATTTGGCATAAGTAGAACATGAAATATGGCACGAAAAACTTGACTTGAACATGCCATAACTTGACTTTAAACATGCCTTAGTTGGGCACGAAGTTGACATATGAACATGATATCAAAATTCTGATAAGAACATGGGCATGACTTTAGAAAACAAGAAAGTGGCCAACTCGAGGTTGGGTTGAGTTTGTAGTGTAAATCTGCTCGGAACCGCCCGACAAATCCAGTTGCTACAAACAATAGGATCCAATGTGGGTAGTTGGTCACATCGCGCTTGAAACCCGAGGTTGGGTTGAGTTCGTAGTGTAAACCTGCCCGGAACCGCCCGGCAAATCCAGTGGCTACGAACAACAGGATCCAATGTGAGTGGTTCGGTGCATTAACGAATCAATTAATGCCAAGTAGGGTTAAGTCATGAACATGAAAAAGACAACTTAACCAACTTGAACACGATTTGAAGGGCTAAGTCATGAACTTGAAAACGACGACACTTAGCCAACTTGACATGACACGTAGGCGGGTTAAGTCGCGAACTGAAATGACATGCTTAAACATCTTGATATGACTAGACTAGAAAAGGATTGAGTCACGAATTACATGACTTAATCTGTTAGGTGGGTTGGGTCACGAATTACATGACCTAATCTATTAGGCGAAACCCTAGACACGACCCCTTTCAGCAGTAACCCTCTAGATGTATCAAGGTACCCTGGGGCTAGGCCGGGTGGGGGCACGATTACTGGGCTGATTGTAAGAGGTGAACGGCGGCAGTGGGGTACGCCAGTGTAGGTTCGGCGGACTACGATCGTGCACGTATCCGGGGCAGACACTGGGTATCCGTAGATTTATCTGTGCATCTTGAATCGTGTCAGGGGTTGACACCTTAGGGCTGATACACCCGAAGGTGTACCCAGCACAGGTGACTACATTCGTGATTAGCCGTATGACACGGACACTTGACGAGCTAGAACTTGTAGGGAGCCGATCGACTAGATAATCGCTCCGTAGGACCCCGTACTTGGTTCAGACCCCGTTTCAGGGTCATTTCATGATATTGGGCCGTGGGATTTATTTCGTGATTAACTTGTGACACGGGCTTAGTATACTAGTGAAGTCGATGCAACGGATCTCGAACATGTGATGCTTTACTTGACTTGTCTTGACTTATCCTGATCACCTTAGTCTATCTTGTTTACCTTGACACTATTCTTAAGTCTAGTTCCAGTTCATACATGACAGGTTGTTTTAACCGTTTTTACACTGAAAGTCAGTAGAACTTACTCAGTCTTTATGACTGACCCTTTTCCTTTCGCCTCTTTTTCTTTCGTCCCCTCCCCCACCCCAGGTTCTCAGGGAGGAATAACTAGCTCTTAGCTTGGATATCACTTGCTTTGGCTCAGCATGTACGGTTTGCTATGGCTGCTTCTTTTGACTGCACTTGGGGAATAAGCTGTTTTACTGTTTTTAAATTACTGCTTCTTTGGCTATTATTACAAGACAGTTGTAATGAGGTTACTTGAAATGTTTGTAAAAGACATGGTTTAATTTGGAATGAAATGAAGTTCTGTTTTGCTCAGAAATTCTTCTGCTGTTTACATAATTATTTATTTATGTTCTGTCTTGTGATAATTCTGTGATGTTATCTCGATAATACCTCTCCAAAACTAGGGCAATCCCTTTGTGAGTGACCCTAGCGGAGGTGGGGTGTTACATGGAATCTTACTCCATTCGGATGACTTTCTGATGCGAACACCATCTTAAATATTTACAATCTCCTTTGTCCAATAGATAATAGAAAACTTAAATCTAATTTTCACAATTTATGATGTTTTCGAGGAGGAAGAAAGGTGAGTTAGGGATGCAGATTAAGGATCTTAAGGCAGAATGAACACTAGATGGCGGAGAAGTGAATAGTGTTTATAAGAAATTCACAGAAATCTTTAACTAACTTGAATTACTATATGAATCACTAAATGATTATCACACCAGAAAAGATCATAAACACAAAGATAATCACAGACACAAATATAAGTAAATATAAAATGTAGAAAAAGGAAATAACACACCGGATTTTATACTAGTTCCGATTACACCTACGTTCAATCCTACGCAACGTTTGATTGTGCAGAGTTTTATTAATACTAGCTAGTATCAATCTTACAACATTCTTGATTTCATGGCTACATGGTTAACATTGATTCCACCACCCTTGATTTCACGACTACAAGGTTCAGAGCTATCCCTTTCCTTGATTTCCGGGATACAAGGAACAGATCCTTTCCCAAACAATTTTCAAATGATTACAACAGCCCTAGAACTCTTGAATAACACTTCCAATCAGAGAGTATTTGATAGAGATTGAGAAAACAAGAAGTTTGATATAACTTGAGTAGAAATCGACATAGTATAAGTGCAGAAATAAATAAATTAAAGTACGATAATGGTGGTTAGAGATAGGATGAAGATGGAGAAGAAGAAGCAATAAAAAATTCGAATTTAACCCTTATTTATGGGGTTTGAAAGGTTGTAACATTTCTGAAGCATTCAATGAAAAGACGCTTCCGTTGAAATTCGAAAAAGTGACAGGTATATGTCGATATGTCCAAGTATGTATGTCGACATATATAAAGTATTTTGAATTTTAAAACATTTTTAAAGTGTTTAAATTAATATATATATTCTGGAGTTGAATCAAAACAAGTGTTTCAAATGAACTTTGAAAAGTGTAAAAACATAGTGATATATAATGTAAACCTATTTATAAAATTATATAATATAAAACTATAAAACATATGTATTAGAAATATATATTATAAAATTTTACAAACTATAAACATATATATATATATATATATATATATGAAATCATAAGTAAAATCTTAATAATTTGAAATCATTTTAGAATAGGAGTTTGAAATTATTTTGAAATCAATTTGAAAAGGATTTTGGAAACAGAATTTGAAAGTGCTAACTAGAGTTTTACATATAAACTAGACTCTATTACTTGATAATCTTAAGCTCTTGAAAATCTTGATCATCTTGATACTCATGATACTTGAATTCCTTGGTATCTTGAATCTCTAATACTGTACAGTCTTCAGTATTTATACCCTATATATATATATATATATATATATATATATATATATATATATATATATATATATATCTTGCATATACATGTATATATTCTGGACGAAGATGTTAGTATATATTTTATAATTGATAATGTTATTAATTAAAACAAGGTTGTTGACATCAAGTTTCCATTCTCCAACAATCTCCCCTTTTTTGATGATGTCATCCATGGTTTATAAAATATTCATACCTGATATTACTTGTTGAACTAATTCCTTGATTACTTCCCTTTTCACCATGAATTCCTTCTAACTCCCCCTTAAATTATGCATATCTTAACTATATCTATTTTATATTTTCTCCCCCTTTGTCATTATTAAAAAGCTATCCTATACTAAACTATGCTATATTATACCTATAGTATTCTATACTAAATTAAACTAGATTAGACTAAACTAAACTAAACTGTATTATACTCCCCCTAAATTTATGCTTAACTTATTCTAGATAACTACATCTAAATAACTAAATGGTAATACTCAAGAAACAAGAGTATAACTAGATAACTACAAACCATTTGTTCAGTGTTTACAATCAATTAATCCAAGTATATCAAACTAAAAAATATATACGACTAATTCAAACAAAGCATACCAATCAATTCAAACATTTTCAAATTCAAACATCTCTTGGAACTTCTATCCATCCATCTCCTCTAAAGATTGGATCCTTCTTGATGACTTCCCAGTCTTCATCTTCTTTGGTGAGTAGTGCTTTAGTGAGATTGTTGTCTTTATCTTTGAAATGGGAAGAGACTAACCAACGAAAGACATCATAGTGTTTCTCTTGATGTTCAACCATCTTTATCTGAATCAATTCTAGGTGACGCTGATTATGAAGTTCTATAAAAAGGATATTCTTAAATGAATTGAGTGTTTCTTCGAGATTCTTAATCAAATGTTGAATTGGATGACCATTATTTGATTATATAGATAAGGAATGATTAGAGAAGAAGGATAGAGTTTAAAATAAAATTTTCTAGAATAATGAGTATTTATAGAGGCTGGAATTCATTTAAAATGAAGAGACATAAGGTAGTTATTTAAAAATTCAAATTTGAAACAATTTGAATTTCCTAACAGTTATATGTCGACATATCCATTTATACATGTCGACAATCCCTTTTTGTTTCTCGGGTATATTGAGTTTTTACACTGTTTTGAGATATTTGTAAATATATTATATTAATTTATTTAGTTTTAATGTATTTTTACAGTAAATCAAGGATTGTTTTGATAGAAATAAATATCATTTATTACTACTAGAAAGCAAATACATTTAAATGATACTGGGTACTAAATATGAGATTTGAAATGGAAACACAAGCAAATACGAAAGAATAACTTAAATTACTAAACTTAGATTTCAGCGGATGAAGATGAGGAAGTAGATAATCCAAGTTTTCTTCCTACTTTGCCAAAGAACTTGTTCATTTTAGAAGACATTTGGGTAAGAGTCTTCTTGATCTTCTTTTATTTCTTGGCAAACTTGGCTTGGTTTTTGACAAGTGTTTCTTTGGTTATGGCCCTACTATTTGTTGGACACTCTATACTTTCCAAAGAGGATTCTTCTTCTTCATAGATTTCCATTGGATTTTCTTCGTGTTGCTTTCGAGCTTGTTTTTCCTCAAATGTTTCATAAGGTTTAAAAATGCTTGGAATTTGCATAAGTTTTATATTTCCCTAGTTAAAAACCTTTCTAGGAAATATTTCCTCTCCTTTGAGATCCACTCCAAAATACTTAAAAACCCAAGGAAGATAAACTCCATGATAGAGAGTGTTTTCTTTGGTGGACATTTCTTTGGGCTTAAAATCTTTTAAAATTGCATATGCCCCATTAACATCATAAGTGCCAGAGATGTCAAAAGGAACTTTTTGGACTTTAAGTGTAGAGTTATTGAAATTTCTGGAATAACGAGTGAGGGTATCTTGAAGAAGGAGGTTGACGATTCTTGCTTTTGGGAAGAAACCACAATTTTTAAATTCTAAATGTTCATCGCTTTCAAAGATGCGATGAAAGTTTCCAAATCTGTTTCATCAATTATAAATTCCAAAAAATTCGAGCCTGTACTCTCACAATTTAAAATGGTACCCAAAATTTCACAATCCAAATGATTTGAGTGCCTTTTACGCAACTCCAAACTTGATTTTCATTTCCTTTGTAAAAGCCACGATTCAAATTCACTTAAAACATTTTGACGAGATTCGGGTAACATACTTCATTGTTATCCCGAGAGTCAATCAAATTTAGAACTTTATTTTGTTCGTAAAGAGAACAAAGATCATAAGAAGGGAAATCTTTAAAGATAGCAAAGGCTCACATATTGACTTTTTCATTGGCGGCATAGTCAATATAGGCTTGAATAACTTCTAGATCATTGTAAAAATGACCTTTGAGAGTTTTGGTCAGTCTCATGATTTTTGGTGTACTTGAGGAAGCCATTGGAGATAAGTTTTGAAGAGAATAGAATGAAGAGAGTTGTTTTGAATTTTTACTGAGAGGTAGAGAGAATAGTATTGGATAGATAAATAAATAGAGAGTGAATGGACATTACTTTTCTGAAAATAAGGACACCTTTTTAGACCTTGAGAGTTGTTGAAAAGATGGAGGGAAGTTTAAAAGTTTAAACTTTTGAAAATCAAATTTTGAATTTCAATTACTAGTCCATATGTCGACTTGTCGATTCTGGTATGTCGATATATATATATATATATATATATATATATATATGTGTGTGTGTGTGTGTGTGTGTTTTCAAAAGACATGTTGCTTTTTGACTTTGTTTTATTATTTTAACATTTGATATTTTCAGGTTTATTATTTTCGGAAATAATATTAATCATAACAAACATCTAAAATTAATTTTTATATTATTTATTATTTTTATTTTGAATTTCAAATTTCAAATTTCAAATTTGAATTTTAAAGTTCAAGTTTGAATAATTTTTTTATTTTTAAAATTTAAATTCAAACAACATGAGCAAACAAAAAACATCTATTTAACCAATTAATTAAGGCATACCTGGTTTTTAGATAATTTCTTTAATATTTTCTGAATTCTAAATCGCTGTGAAGCACATATTCCAATTTCCTACTTTTGGCTCTTCATCACTTGATGATGAATCTGAATCATCTAAAGTTGCTGCATATGCCATTTTCCTCTTCTTTGACGAATTACTATTATTTGTCTGTTGATTTTATTTATCTGGATATGGACACTTTCTATTTATATGGCTTGGCCTGTTGCAGTTCTAACATCTGTCATCATTTCTTCCTGAACTTCCTTGATTATTTCTTTGAAAACTATTTCTCCTTTTATAACTCAGAAATTTTCTGAAATTCCTTGTCATTATGGCAGTTTTTTTTATCATCTTGACTACTTGACTCAGAACCATCAGTTGTTGCTTTGAATGCTATAGATTTCTTTTCTGTCGATTTATTATCCTCTCTTTTCTGTAACTGAACTTCGAACGGCATCAAATTTCCTATCAACTCCTTAATCTTCATTTCACTAACATTATTTGCCTCTTCAGTTGCCAGCATTTTCTGATCCCATTCTAAAGTAAGTGAATTGAGAATTTTTCTAACTTGATCCTCTTCAAAATAAGTTTTCCCAATGCCATTAGTGAATGCACGATTTCCTAAAACCTGCATTACATATCGGAGTCCGATTCATTTTAAATAACTCAAATTGATTACTTAACATAGATATCTTGGTCTGTTTAACTTTATTGGTTCCTTCATGAGTAACTTGCAATGTTCTCCATGTTTCATAGGCAGATTTACAAACTGACATTCTATTAAATTCATTTCAATCTATTGAACAAAATAACATATTCATAGCCTTATAATTACTCTATGCAACAACCTTTTGTTCATTAGTCCATTATGCAAAATTAGTAGTGGGTTCAGCATATGTAGTTTGTGTAATATTCCAAGTGTCTAATCCTATAGATTGCAAATATTTTTTCATCCTACTTGCCCAACAAGAATAATTACTGCCATTAAATAATGGTGATCTAATGGTGAACCGACCCTCTACAAATGAACTATTGTTACTAGCAATTCCAGTGCTGGTTGCCAGTTAATATTTCCAAAACTTAGATGATGAACTTTGGAAAATCTATGCTTCGATACCAATTGTTAGGGATGCGAATTAAGGATCTTAAAGAAGAATTAAAACTAAAGGGGTTAATAGTGTTTTAAAGAAATTTATACAAATCTTTAACTAGCTTGAATTACTATATGAATCACTTAATGATTGTCACACCAGAAATGATCACAAACACAAAAAAAATCACAAACACAAATATAAGTAAATATAAAATGCAGAAAAGGAAAGAACACACCGGATTTTATACTAGTTTGGATTACTCCTACGTCCAGTCCCACGCAACGCTGGATTGTGTAGAGTTCCATTAATACTAGTATCAATCTTACAACATCCATGATTTAACGGCTACAAGGTTAACACCGATTCCACCATCCTTGATTTCACGGCTACAAGGTTCACACTGCTCCCTCACCTTGATTTTCGGGGTATAAGGAACACACACTTTCCCAAACAATTCCCAAATGATTACACATCCCTAGAACTCTTGAATAACAATACTAATTAGAGAGTATTTGATAGAGATTGAGAAAAGAAGAAGTTTGATATAATTTGAGTAGAAATGATAGAGTACAAGTATAGAAATCAATAAATTAAACTATGATAATGGTGGTTAGAGATAGGATTAAGATGGAAAAGAAGAAGTGATAAAAAAAATCGAATTTAACCCCTATTTACAGAGTTTGAAAGGTTGCAACGTTTCTAAAGCATTTCAAATAATGTAAAGATGCTTCCTTCGAAATTTGAAAAAGTGACGGTTATATATTGACATGTCCAAGTATATATGTTGACATATATAGAGTATTTTGAATTTTAAAACATTTTTAAAGTGTTTAAATTAATACAATATTCTGGAAATTCTTGAATCAAAACTAGTTTTTCAAATGAATTTTCTAAAGTGTTAAAGCATATAAAAACATAGTGATATATAATATAAACATATTTATAAAACTATATAACATAAAACATATATATTATAAAATTTTATAAACTATAAACATATATATATATACACACACACACACACATATTTGAAATCATAAGTAAAATATTAATAATTTGAAATCATTTTAGAATAGGAGCTTGAAATTATTTTGAAATCAATTTGAAAACAGAATTGGAAAGTGCCAACCGGAGTTTTACATATAAACTAGACTCTATTACTTGATCATCTTGAGCTCTTGAAATCTTGATTATCTTTGTACTTATGAGTCTTGAATTCCTTGGTATCTTGAATCTCTAATACTGTATAGTCTTCAATATTTATATCCTGCATATATATATATATATGTCATGTATAAACATATATATATATATATATATATATATATTCCGGACAAAGATGTTAGTATATATTTTATAATTAATAATGTTATTAATTGAAACAAGGTTGTTGACATCAAAATTCCATTCTCCAACAAGGCGGCAGTGCTTCCGCTCCTATTCATTATAAAATAAGTTAGTAGTGTTTCCCTACATGCTTATTTGTAGAGGTTCAAATCAACGACATCTACACGATGGAAATTGAAAAAATTAAAACCGTACGGCTAGCGCTTAAGACATGGTTTGAAACTTTAATCTATACATTTACCTACTTGTAGTATTAATTCATTGGAACATTTAATCATTTATGTAACATTAATTATTATTTCTTACCTTCATATAACGTTCCGTTTACATTGATATCATTCTTATTTTATTGTATAATAATATTACTCATTCTTGCCTTATATCTTGTACATATTTACTTATTTCCTCTGAACATTACTGTTTATAACCTAAATTATATTTAGCATTCCAAGTTATATTGACCCCATTCCTATTATATATATATATATCTAAATTTCAAATCGAAGCCCACTTCAAAATTGGAATTCTCGTTAGTTCTTCCCTTTAATTTCGTACATTATGAAACTTAAATTTCGAATATATGTACATACAAAAACTAATTTAATCTTCCTTAATTGCTCTTTCCACTGAAATTCATTATTATCAAACTATCTTTTTATATGTTTGTGTTGACGTGGGATTGGTTATTTGCACACGACAACTCCCGAGCATATGTTTAATAGCCAAATAACAATCCAAATCCAGAGAGTAAAGAAACGTAAAGGAAGAACATGGATTTTATAGTGGCCTGGCACTAACGCCTACGTCAACTTCATCATAATCATTCATTATATAATTGTCGATTACAAATGTTGTAAAAGTTCAGACAATTTCTATGTACTAAGTTGTACATAGAACAACAAATAGTTGGTTAATTCCAAACTTTGACCAAAATGCCCTTCGTCTTCTTCGTTGAGTCAAAATGTGCTACGATATCAAGAAATAGGTCCAATGTCCAAAAGTGTGAAAATATTTCCAAAAGCATGCCAAAAGTCCAATTGAATGTCCAAATGTTGAAGGGAAACATTTATGCAATGTTTAGAGGTTCAAGTTATGTCCAATAGTCATGGAGAAGAAGATGCATCTCATTAATGATGCTTGAAAGCTCCAAGAAGTCCAAAATACCAATTGAGAACCATCCCCTTTAAGTGCCAAGCTTAGGGGTATATATAGACGAGCTTTGGAGGCATCAACCTAAAATTTCGTCTCCCGAAGGAATGCGAAATTCGCATCCCAAAAATAGCCAAAAATTGAATCCTAGTGGAAAATATCGCCTTCTGGAAAAATTTGAAAAAAATGGTGATCGGTACATGTCGATCACCTAAATAACAGTGGTCGACATGGTTTTGGTGTGATCTGCCACTTTTTGAGCCAAATTCCAAAACTCATATTTCTCATCACAAAAACCATGATTTGGCTGAGATGTGCAAGCAAAAACGAGTGAATCGCACGCGTTTTCCAATTTGTCCAATTTCTGGGATTTTTCGCTTCCTTGCCATGGCAAGGATTTTGCATCCCGATCCCGCATGTTGCACACGTGATTTCGCATCGAATTCCTGTGTTGATAAAGGGATTTTGCATCCTAAATCTGTGCCAAATTTCGCATCCCGAATTTTGTCTCTCGAATTCGCCAAATTTGGAGCGTGCCAGATTTGATACGCGTACGTGAATTTTTATGATCGTGCCATGCCGATTAGCATTTTTTGAGTGCTAAATCCTACGTTCGAAAAAATTTCCAGATGTGATCAGCTAAGCATGAACACACAATTTTCAATGTTTTTCACATGTCGATCACCTGTTTGTGGACGCGTCTGACCAGAAGTTTGCCAAGTACTAGATATTGATGTCGTGAATTCCGCAAGCCATTTTCGGTGATCGATACGTGTTGTGCAACACTTTGGATGATCGGCACATGACTTTTCCAAATGCCAGATTTTGTGCACGTAAGTTGCGCAAGCCATTTTTCGTGATCGACACGTGTTGCACAACACTTTTTGAGTGATCGATGTATGGTTTTGCCAAATCCTGATTTTACCAAGTTTGATCACGCCGTGAGTTGCGCATGCCGTTCTAAGAGATTGTGCCATGTCGATCAACTGTTTTTGAGTGACCGACACATGATTTTGCCAAATCACGATTTTACGAAGTTTGATCGCGCCGTGAGTTGCGCAAGCCATTTTAAGTGAACGAGCCATGCCGACCAGCTATTTTTAAGTGCGTGAAACATGATTTTGCCAAATCCAGATTTTATCAAGTTTGATCGTGCCGTGAGTTTTGTAAGCCATTTTAAGTGATTGTATCATACCGATCAACTGCTTTTGAGTGTGCAAAACCTGAATTTGCCCAAATCTATTTATTTTTCTACAATGAGTTTTGCCGTGTGATCGGACCGACACACTTAGGGATTTTGAGCTGATCAGACAGAGTCGATCACATATTTTTTCCATGCTAGTTTTTCCAAGTTTATTAGTGATGATTTCAAGAATCAGTGCTATTTCTAACTTTTTTCGAACACGTTGCAACTTCGACTAAATCCCTTTGTGATATTATGTACTTGATGGGCTAGGTTCTTAAGATTACCGTGATAAGAGGGTTATGATAAGGAAATTCCATGCTGGGAAGACCAAGTCAGGTAGTTTTTATGTTTGATAACCCCATTCGGAGAATCTTAACACCCGATAGACCCAATTTTTTCCAAAGTTGAAAACAAGAGTTCAAAGACTATGCTTGACTGATCGAAAAGGAAGGACCGAAGTTCTATTTTTATACTGGATGAATCTAGTATGGAGACAGATCCCTATATTTATACTGGACGGATCCAGTGTGGGGCCGAAGCCCTATGTTTATACTATACGGATCCAGGGTGGAGCTGGATCCCTATGTTTATACTGGACGAATCCGTTGTGGAGCCGAAGCCCTATGTTTATAGTGGATGGATCCATAGTGTAGTCTTATCCCTATGTTTATACTGGATGGATCCAGTGTGAGGGCTGGATCCCAAAGACACTCTTTATTAATACCACGGGAGTACAACAGTCGATAGTCCAACCCAGAGCACGACTGGAGACCACAAGCCGGTTCCCCGTGTGTGTGGGCTGACATTGTCGCTTTGATTACATACAAAGAAAGTTTAAAAGGTGAGGAGTCTCCAACAACAACAACAAATATAGGTAACGGACCGAAGTCCAAAAAGGCCAAAAAGATCCCTAGAGTCGGATCTGTTGATTATGAGCCCATAGTGGCATACAGTCCTTCCCCTTTCCTGAGATGTAGTGGGAGGTTGAGCATGAGGCGCTGCTGTTGCAAGATTCCTGACATATCGTGGTAGTTCGTCGCACCTAACGCGGGTGTTGATAAGATCACAGAAATGCCTACAGTGGTCTGTGTCATGACCTGGCAGTTCATGAAAAAGGCAGTACATGTCAAAGCTTGCTTGATTCGGAGTCGGGTCCCTCTTGGGAGGCTTTTGGAATGTCGTAGTTTCGTGAATTTCAAGATAAATCCTTTCCAAGCCTTGATAGAGTTCAGTGTACATCGAGAACTTTGGCTCAAAGCGAGGCTGTGAGTTCCGGTTGTCCCAAGATTTACCCTTTCTTTTATCAAGCATAGATGGCCCTACACCCGCTGTAGAGTTGGTTTGATGTATAGGTTTTTCATCATGGGAGTCTTCCTCCCTTAGAAATGTTTCTGCTTCGAAGTAGAATTCGACGACATCCTTTGGTGGGTCCCATCGCAATGTGATTTTAAAGTCTATTTTATCGAGAATGCTGGAGACAGCGGCCACTAGGACCATGGACGGATCCGGCCCGTCGACTGATGCCACCGCGACATTGAATCTTTCAAGAAATTTACACGGAGTCTCACCTGATCTCTGCCTGATTGTCATCAAAGTCGTAACATTCCTTTGTTGGGCAGTGTGAACTCTATATTGCTCGATGAACTTCGCAACCAAGATGTTCAGTTGTTAATGGATTTTGATTCCAACTGTCTGAACCATAGAGTAGTAATATATGTAAGGTAAAATGGGAAGAACTTTGCCATAACACTATCTAAGGCCAAATTTACTTCCATATGACACATGTAGCGTGCATAAGATGGACAGAAGGATCCTTTCTACCATCGAAAGCTTCTATCACTGACAATTTGAAGTCTGATAGGTTTTGAGAATTTCTGATGTCATGAGAAAAGGGCTGCGAGTAACGCCGTCCATGCTTGCAGGGGGTTCCCAGCCACTAGCATAATGTCGAATGACATCGGGGACTTGAATTTCACTGCACATGCCAAGAAACCGGTTTAGATTATGTAAGTTGATGCCGGTGCCCCCAGCGTCAAGTCCAAAATTACCAAAAGGTCGAGTGCCAAGCAAAGCATTTGTATCGATCCTGATCTAAGGTGCCTTGACTGGCACAAATCCGACATTCAGAACTATGGGAGTTCCTATGTCCAAAGCTGCGTGCACTGGCGCCTAAGTGATATTCCCTACACCTGATCTCGAGACATGATTGATAAAACCTAAGCTGAGCCTTGAATGGGACTAGGGGTGTTGCTCTCGAGCCCAGCGGATCACAAAGCTGTCTACAGATTGGTATCGACGCGGGGCTGTTTTTTGAGAATTGCCCTAGTCCCGAGCTAGTGCTTGCGAAACACTTGCATTTGTTCCAGTAATGTTTCCCTGACCCGACTGCCTCATAAATCCTTCGAGTCGGGTGAGAAGAGTGTTCACAGTAGCCTCTTCGACGGAAATGTTCTTCCTAGTGTTCTAAGAGACAAATGATATTATTTGTTAAATCTTTGACGACTCCGTCGATGTTGTCACGAGTGACGAAGTTCGACGGCTGTCTGTTCGAGGAGAGTTCTTGTTCTTCCTCCACATCCACTCCTTCCGAGCGAGCTAACTGTTTCCTTTAACCATGGTGGGAAGCGAGTGAGGTTCATTTCCAAAAGAAAGTTGAAGTTGTATTCATAAATTTGAAGATCAAAGTCGACAGCGAAGGTCGAGAGCTAAAGCTGAAAACTAAAGTTGAGAACTGAGACTAAAGCTGTGTGTCCCCTTCCTGGCGTGCAAAAGCGTTGACGTGAGAAATTGGTTATTTGGGCACTACAATCCCCGAGTGTATGTTTTATATAAAAACAACAATCCAAAGCCAAAGAGTACAGAAATGTAAAGGGAGAACACAACTTTTATAGTGTTGCGACACTAACGCCTACGTCCACTCCATAGTAATCATTCATCATATAATTGTCGATTACAAATGTCGCACAAGTTCGAACAATTTCTGTGTACAAAGTTGTATAATAGAACAACAAATGGTATGTTAACTCCAAACTTTGACCAAAATGCCCTTCGTCTTCTTCTTGAGTCAAAACATGCTTAAATATCAAAAAAATAGCTCCAATATCCAAAAGTATGAAAAATGTCCAAAAGCATGCCAAAAGTCCAGTTGAATGTCCAAAAGTTGAAGAAAAACATTAATGCAATGTTTAAAGGTCCAAGCTATATCCAATAGTCACAAAGAAGAAGGTAGCAGCTATTAATGATGCTTGATAGCTCTAAGAAGTAAAAAAAATACCAAATGTGAAACGACCCGAACTTCCCTGATGAGGAAAGAACGGATTGAGTCGAGGACAAGCCACAAAAGAACGCAGACAGAAGAACATTTCATTATTTATTACATCAATTCCATCAGAATACAAGAATAAACAGAGTATGAATAAATATTACACAACAGAAAAATATCAGAGATTACGATAAATTACAAAGCAGCGGAAAATAATACAATACACAACTGAAGGAGATATACGGATACAAAGCTTTCTGGATATCATTCCAGCTGTAAACCAGGATCCTGTGAATATAAATCTACAAAACCAAAACTAGGTTAAAACAATAAACTCCAGGTCAGTCATGGGACTGGTGTGAGAACAAAAACAGTTAATAATCTTTATTTTAAAGTTCGGTAAATCAAGGGACCACGCCGTATAACACGGAACGGGTTTCCTCCCAAGAATACCAGTGCATAAAACAACAGCGCAATGCTGAATAAAGGACAATGAAGCTATTATAAGACCCAGGTCCCATCACACAATGCAACGCAAGCCGGAGGATAGAGTTTTTACCTTATAATAGCCAAGAATGTTTGATACGTTTAAAACAAATCATTTGATACTATCATAAGTGCATAGTGTATAAAACAATCTTCAAATCATAAGTATCAATCATAGACGACATAAGCGCCCCATCCCACTATGCGCCATACTAGGCTTTACAAATAAAACCGCAAATGTCACGTATTTGGAAATTGGATTTCCGTCTGTGAACCGAGGCCAGGGATCGTCCTCAACCGATTCGAGACGCTCTAGCCCGTGTCTCAGGCAAGCACGCAGGCAAGCCTTGGATCGTCAGGGCCGGTCCACCGATGTGGATTATTATGCCTGAACACTACGTTTCCCTACCCTATGGGGTGTCAATGAGCCAACAAATGACTCCATCGGACCCGGATCGTCCGATCAAACCGAGGCGCCTCGCAACAGCAGCAACCACATAAGTCAAACTCGTCAGGGCATGTAAAACCACTAATGCCACTTCTAGCTAGAAGGAAACGCATGCCCTCCCTGAGGTCCTCTCTCGTTTCTGGTTCACCAACGGGGTGTGAGGCTCGCGAATCAACGTTACACAAAGCTACACAGGTCGTGCTTTGATCATCAACCACAAGACTTTGCTTTTCAACAGAAGCCTTGATCAATTGCCACTTAGGCATGCCACACAGGCAATTCACTCCATGCGATTGATATCCATCAGTATATAACCCCTGAGCTCGTACGTCTCAAGGAAGGGCGTTAAGCAAGAGAATAAATTCTCCGCCGCCAACAGGTATATATTTAATAGAAATCAATCACACAGACTGAAATCCAATGTCAGACACATAGTCCATTTACAAGTTCGTTCTTGGTTTGAATGAAACCGGAGGCACCTAGTACCCCGCGTATCCATCGATCTCCAAGTACGTCTGGACGATCACCAACTGATTCCCTCCTCTTGGGTGTACGACCCAATCAAGATCATCAGTAATTATCCAAACGACGTGAAGACCTCCGGTCTTCAACCATCATCTTCATCTTCGACTAATCGTCGAATCAGTTATTCAGAATGGGATAAACCCGGTCTTTCCGAATAACTCGCGTATATAATAAACATGTGTTACACAAACACAACATACGCCTCATCCCAATTCATCAGTCACTAACCGTAAATTAACAAGAGAATAATTCCCCAAACATTAACCCGAAGGCCGGAACCAACATCAGATCAATACCCAGGAAATGGTTCTGCTTAGCTAACCTACAGTTAGTTTCTAAATTTCACATTCTTAGGGAAAGATTCCCATTAATTTTATCAAAGACAAATTCCTTTAAATTTATTCTTTAATCATCCTTTGAAAATCAATTCAAACCAAATTTTGGTTTATCCAAACTAGTCGGGATTAACGAACCTTACCGAAGTAATCATTTGTTTTAATTTCCCAATCCCAACCTATTCATCCCATGAAGTAAAACTGGTAATACTTCATATCTAACACCACAGTGTTATCGGTAAATTCAATTACCATTTCACGTTCAAATCTAATTAAAGATTTAACTATCGCCTGGAGCAAAACTGGTGATACTCCATTCTCGATCTTTTCAATCTAATTAAAGATTCATTAAAACTCCACTTAGTTTTAATCTTTAACTGGGTTAAAGAATCAGTGTCATTTAAAACACAGTTCACGATAAACCCAAAAATCAATATCAATTCAATTATTGGAAATTCTGGTTATATTTCAAAACCATTTCAAATTCACTTTATTTATTTCAAAAATAAATGAATTATAATTCTAGTTCAAAACTAGTTAATTTCGATAAAAATCTATTTTTATCTTTTCAAATATGGAGTTTTCCATCCCAATTCTTCCCAAAACATTTCTTATGATCTTACACAAATTATTACTATTTTTAATGATTTTATCAAGGCCCGTACAGTCGATTTCCATCAACGGCCATCGAACTGCACTTACAGCGACCTTTTCCAAATTTGATTTGGACATAATTCCAAATCCAACCGTTAGATTTCAAATTTCTCATATTCGTTAGAAAGCTCTTTTCGATTCGAACCCAACGGCTCCGGTTTTAGGAGAATCCGACGATCGGATCTCCCGCAATATCCATTCGAAGTCAATGGTCGAAATTCACGAACTACCGCAGCGCGGCGCGTTCTATTCAGGCCATTATATTATATATATAATATATAATATATACTTCGTCGATTTTCTTTTAAAACGTATTTTATAAATCGTTTTAAATTCGTTTTCAAAATGATTTCAACTTCATTTTTAAATTCAAATCAAGATTGAATTTTTCAATATAAATTCGTTTTAAATTCATCTCAAATTGATTTCAATTTAAATCGATTTTTATTTCAATTTCAGTTCGTTTTCAATTCAATTCAATTTCAATTCGAATTCCTTTCTATTCAATTTCAATTCGAATTCATTTCTATTCAATTTCAATTCGAATTCATTTCTATACAGTTTCAGTTCGAATTTCAATTCTTTTCAAAATATCAGATTTTGAAATCACTTTTGATATTCATTATAAAATGAATAAAATCGATATAAATATCGTTCACCTCAAAATGGCGTCAATCTAATCAACACGACTTCATATATTTCTATTTTCAAATATTCTATTTCAAATATTTCTTTTTCAAATATTTCTATTTCAAAACTGGAATGAGGCTCAATCAATTACCATATAATGTTAATTATATGGATTTTCTACCATACATATGTAACAGCAACGAAAAATCATCAACCATCATCCAAAGTGCATGCTACACTGTATAAGCACCAAATATAAATATTTAACGCTTATAACAGTCTGTCAATCAATCGATCGACATACAACTAAATAATTGGGATTAGTGTACGCCAAATATCATCCCAATACCCGTGTGGGGTTTCAAACAATCAAACACAGATTTTATTTGTGTAGTTGGGCGATGTGTAAAATTTATCATCCCAATCAATATCAGTCAAATGGGTGTATATAAACAAATCGTTCGATTTGCTTATATTAATTTATTTCATTTCATATACGCGTTAAAAATTCTATTTTTAACTATAAAATATTTTTAACTATATAAATATTTTATTTCATTTCACATCACATCACACCATCAACTACACATCAAAATCATACAAACAAGCATACAAGCCGTCCATGGTCTGTGGACGACTGGTGTCGGGTGCTACTAAACACTGTCTGCATCCTAGTATATATTTCAACTAGAAAAATTAAATTAAAGGTGAGAAGTTCTCACAGAGGGTTCCACTCCGCCGTGCTTTGCTTTTGAACTGCTGAATCATCTGGATTCCTTTGAAATTCCTATGCAGTTCTTGTCCCGCTGTTTATAATAAAAATTATATCTTTATCATTTCATTTCAATAAATAAAAATCATATTTTTATTTATACTTTATATATTTTTACAACGCTTCTTTTTATATAAAAATTATATTTTTATATTTCTACTTCTTATATAAAGATTGAATTTTTATCTTACTACACATATAAAAATCGAATTTTTATTTCATCGCTATAAAAATCACATTTTTATTTCAACATAGATATAATAAAAATCAGATTTTTATTTCGCTACATATATAAAGATTAAATTTTTAATTCGCTACAAGTATAAAAATCATATTTTTATTATCTATATTCTATAAAAATCTCACCTTTACTTCATTAAAAATCACATCTTTCATGTAGATAAAAATATACGCTTTCACACTTCATTCTCATATAGAAAAATTCGATTTTTTATACCTCCTTTACATATATAAAAATTTGATTTTTCCTAGTTTAAAAAAATTTGATCTTTCTTAGTTTAAAGATTCGATCTTTTCTATTGTATTTATATAATCTTTTAATCACTAAAAATATAATCTTTTTGTTTACAAACACAATTTAAAAACTGAAAATAGAAATTAAATTCGGATTCATAGTAAAATTAAATAAAAATAATTTAAAAACTCACATTCCATTGTTAATCGTCCGTCCAGATCTGCTCTTGCTTCATTTTGCACTGCTCCAGATGTTCGAACCCATACACAAGGATTAAGGGCTTCAATTTGCACTGACATCGAGTCGCTGGAGTCGTGGGTGGTCGGACCATCGGTAGTTGGGCCCACGTTGGTAGGAGAAGCCCGGTTAGCGGTGGTTTTGGGCTAGAAAAGGGAGAAAAAGGGGTGAGAGGAAGAACAAAGGGCGGAGGAGGTGCGTGAGGGCGATGAGGTGGTGCGCGGCGCCGGTCAGAGGTGGTGGTGGCCTCTCAGGCGAAGGCGCGGTGGATTTCGGAGGTGCTCGATGGTTTGGGCATGACCTAGGGCTGAGGAGAGAAAAACGAGGGCGGTGAGAGGGTGGAGTGGTCAGAGGGGTCGGCGTGGTGAAAGGGAGGCGGCGGCGTGAACCTCGGTGGAGCGGTGGTGCCGATCGGGGTGGAGGGTGGGGTGGGGGGGGGGGGTTTCTCGGTTTGGGAAAATAGAACCGGGGGGGGGGTTGACTGAATGAAAGAAGACAGGGGGGTTTATTTAAATATTTTTATTTAGTTTATAATCCAAAAAGTAACTTTAAATTTCGATCTCAAAACGAGACCCACCGCCTGTCGTCCATAGCTAATTACCCCCATTCCGAACTCAATGGGATATGTATCGTAAGCTGATTCGACTGCTCCGATCAGTTTTCGTCAAAATCAACATATAACTCTATATATTGAATTTGAACGCACATTTCAATTTACTGGGGCCACATACGAACTCTAAAAATTCCCGAAAAATATTTCTAGCTTCGTATTGACGATACAGTCCTAACAAAACTAGTTTCGTCAAATTCTGAGACCGTTTGAAAAATGACCATTTTCCAGTCGATTAAAATCAACTAAAACTGGTCAAACACGTTTTCCTTTGCCACGCTCACATATTGATTCAAAAAATTATGAAAATTGGAATCTAGCAATAATTTGACACCACGGATCCAACAAAAGTGGCTTCGTTGAAATCCGAGATCGTTTGCAAAATTTCCATTTATAAGGGACAGAATTTCATAGCGACTATTCTAAATTTTCAACTGGACATATCTTTTGATTCCCGCTATGAAATTTCGATTTTTCGGATTCGTTGGAAAGATATTCTGAATTAGATTCAAATATTTTTAGTTTCACTAAAATCCGGTTTATTTTGCACCCAGTACATTCCTTTAAACTTTGAAATCGAATTATCGAACTACCGCGCCATTTTCAATTCCTTTTATAATTTAAAATAAATATTTATATTCTAACGACGATTCAAATGAATATTACGTTCTAATTCTATTCAAAATAAATTTCTCGATGATATTATTTAAAATAATTCATTTTAAATATTCAAAATTCGCTAAAATTGCCAAAATAAATTTTTTTAATTGGCTCAGATTTCCGGGTTATTACAAAATGAGAGAACCAACCCTTTTGAATGCTAAGGTTGGAGGTATTTATAGATGAATATTGGAGGCATCAGCCCAAATTCCATATTTCGAGGGGATGCGAAATTCGCTTCTCGAAAAAATAGACAAAAATCAAATCATAATGGAAAATATCGCATTTTGGCAAAATCTGGAAAAAATGGTGGTCGACACGTGTTGATCACATGAAAAACAATGATTGACATGGTTCAGGGCTGATCTTCCAATTTCTAAGCCAAATGCCAAATCTTAGATTCTGCATCACTAAAACAATGATCTGGCAAAGTCGCATAAGAAAAAACGAGTGATTCGCACGCGTTTTCCAATTTGCCAAATTTCTAGGATTTTTTGCATCCTTGCCATGGCAATGATTTCGCATCCCGATCTCGCGTGGTGCGCATGTGATTTCACATTTTATCCCTGTGTTGATCAAACGATTTCGCATCCCAAATCTATGCCAAATTTCTCTTTTCGGACTTCGACTTTCGAATTTTCCAAAATCTAGACTGTACCAGGCCAGATACACGCACACGATTCTTGGTCATCGTGCCATGCCAATCAACAGTTTTTGGGTGCAAAATTCAATGATCGATCGAATTTCCAAAGGTGATTAGCCAAGCACGAACACATGATTTTCAATGTTTTTCACATGTCGATCACCTTTTTCTGGACGTGCCAGAGCAGAAGTTTTCCAAGTGCCAAATTTTGATGCCATGAGTTGGGCAAACCATTTTCTGTGATTGACACGTGTCGCGCAGCACTTTTGGAATGATCGACACATGACTTTACCAAATGCCAGATTTTTACCATGTGAGTGCACAAGTCATTTTTGGTGATCCACTCGTGTCACGCAATACTTTTTGAGCAATTGACATGTGATTTTGTCAAATTTCGATTTACCAAGATTGATCGCACCATGAGTTGCGCAAGCCATTTTAAGTTATCATGCCATGTCGATCAGCTGTTTTTGAGTGATCGACATATGATTTTTCGAAATCCCAATTTTACCAAGTTCGATCGTGTCGTGAGTTGCGCAAGCCATTTTAAATGATCGTGTCATGCCGATCAGCTGTTTTTGAGTGCATGAAACATTATTTTGCCAAATCCGAATATTACCAAGTTTAATCGTGCTGTGAGTTGCGCAAGCCATTTTAAGTGATCTTGTCATGTCGATCAGCTGTTTTTGAATGCACAAAACCAGAATTTGCCAGAATCCATATAACTTTCCACGACGAGTTTTGCTACGTGATTCGACCGACATGCTCAGGGATTTTGAGCTAATCGGACCAAGTCAATCGCATATTTTTACCATGCTTGTTTTTTCAAGTTTATTAACATTGATTTTACGAATCGACACTATTTCAACCTTTCTCGAACATGTCGCGACTTCGACCAAAATGCTTTGTGTTTTCTGAAGACGTTCTTGAGATTTGAGCGCATCGCTAACCAAAACCTTGACGTGTGACTGCTTTTCCAAAAAACACGTTAATAGTTTATAACAGGGATTCATGAATGATGTTACACACATTTTAATTTCTTTTTATCAATTTGTAACATATTAATTATCATGGTAATGTTTACTAATCGCTAGTATTTTAGATCAATTCTCAATTGATTTATTTTCTCTATTCAAAGAGTGCGTTGCATATTACATTAATGGTCTATAATCTGGATTCAAACATATATGTTTACATACACTATGCATAAATGATTCCCGCTAATTAGCTTGCAATACTTGTGCACTGAATACGTTACACATCATTTATTTTTGTTTAATTAGTTATGTTACCATTATAACATTTTCCTTTTTTCTTATTTTACATGCTTATTATTCTTCTAAATTTATATTTCGGCCATATATAGATGACTAATCTTTTACATGTACATACATAAATAAAAACTTACGCATATACTTATTTCTGATGTTAAAACTTAAAACAATCATAACTTTCTCCTTCAAGTTCCTTATTTCTTCCCCAAGGTCTTGCGTATTCCGAGTTCTTTCTCTTAGAGTGGGTTCAACAAGCATAACTCTAAGAAAACTATTATAGGTTACGGGAGGGGGTTGTAAGTTAAAGATAGTGAGAAACTCCAACTATTTCCATCCTAAAATTTCATTCAAAGATGCATGCTTTCTACTTAATGCGTCTTTACTACTGTAATGACCCGCATTTGCAACGATATAATAATTAATTTATTTAATTATTTAAATAGTGGTTTAGAGAATTTAATGGTCGTTTAATTAAATTATAAGGAATATTTAATTAAAATAATAAATAAATAATATATTCAATTCTGAAATAATCAGAATTGGTTGAAATGGCGATATGGTGTGAACTAGGAAATTCAAATTATATAATTCAGTTTAGAATTGAATTTGAATAACGAATATATTATATAAATGATAGTTTGAATGTAGAATTATATTATAATTAAAATCGAGCTCGAAATGGCGTGGCAGTTCGCGATTTGGCCTTCAACTGGATGTACAGGGTTCGTTTTAAATCGGATTTCTGTGAAACAAGAAACGTTAGGAGCTAGTGAAGTATATCTTTCTAGTGGGAGAGAAAAATTGGGATTTCATTGTGCAAATTTTGATTTATATCCAAATCAAATTTCTGAAAAGTCGCTGTGGAATTCCCTTTATAATTTATTTATATTTTAAATGCATTTAAATATAAATCGAATATCGATATAACTTTGATGATGAAATATCAAATTAGAAACCCATATAGGATTTTTCTGAGTTGTATGGTATTCCTCTGTGAATATAGACGATAATATTTATTTTTAAATATTAAATTTAATAATATTTAAATATATTTATATATTTAAATAGGTTATTTAGAGCTTTAAAAATACACTGTGTGAGCATACAGAGTCGGAATTCGACGAAACTAGTTTTGTTGGGACCATAATGTCGAACTGTAGCTGTATGTCCAGTTTCGTAATTTTTAGGTATCATATGTGATCACATGGATTTTTAGAAGGCGAAACGAATATAAAATAATAAAAGAAAATATCTAAAAATATCCTTAAAAAAATATAGATATTTGTTAACACTATAAATACACCTTTTAACTTCCTAAACCTAATCTCATTCTCCAAACAATGCGCTGTTACTCAGAATAAAATACACAGTAAAGTTCTTCCAAAAAAAAATCAAAAGAAATCCAAATCAAATCCCATAAATCGTAAAACAAGTATACTTTGTATCACATCGAGTAACTCTTTGATCCTATATGCTTATTAATGGGTTCGACGCATCATGTGGTCGTTGGAAAATGTACGGTAGAGGCTAGGGTTCGAGATTGCTGGAAATAGAAGCATCGAACCTCGATTTGGATATTAGATATGAGTTTGTGGTGGAAAGTTGAGTTTGTTGTAGATTTTTGGTGGAAATCTGGGTAGATAAATGTCGACACCCTTTCACCGTGAGCACTAGGAAGCCGTGGAAGGAAGGCTGATCGAGCTTCATGTGAATGGGGTAGGGAGGAAGAGGATGTGTAGAGAAGTAGTTTGGTGATGGTTTCATGTGATTCAGTTAAGAGATGATGGAGAACGGGACCAGAGAAGTGGTTGTAATGGTGGAGTAAGGTCACGACATTTCAATTGAGGAAGATGAATGGGGGGATGCGGGTCTGTATAACGGTTTGGCCTCGGAAGTGTTGATGGGTCGGCAAAGAAATATTGGGTAAAGCCCAATTCATTTAAGTATAAATAGAAATTTATTTTAATTCAAACGATAATGCATTAACTTGTTTATTTCATAACTTTGTCATACGATATCGGAATTCAGCGAAACAAGATCCGTCAGGATCGTATGGACGGACACTACCCAATGGAACTGACCGGGAGTGGAGTGGAGCTTGTTTGAATTTATGGCAAAATAAATTGTTTGATTCAAATCAAACAATAGTTTATCGTTCTTTAACGATGAACTGCCAATGTGAGTAAAACTCACCAACTCTGAACAGTTCTAATTTTATAACATATATTTAGAACTAATAAATGATGACTGATTGTTGTGTGTTAACTGTTTGGTTGAATTGTTTGTGTATTGATTGAAATCATAGATAACGATATATATATATATATATAAATCGTAAATCGAATATTGATTCTGTTTAACAGAATATTTTATATTCGTGTTGTTAACATCTGTGATGCAGGGAAACAGGTTGGAGGGGTCCAACTGGACTCCTCAATATTTATAATACTGTTCTGATCATATATTGTAATATATGATGTGATATATAATCTGTTTGATTATGTGTGCTTAAATGATATCGACCTTTGTGGTTTGGTATATTAAATACCATAAGAAATACTGGGAAATAGAAAGGAGATTTTCAAAGTAGATTTTGAAAATAAATTATTTATATAAAATCATGGATTTTATATATAAAAGGAAAAAGGATTTTATAAAAGAAATTAATTATAAAACCAAAAGAGTTATAAAGGAAATATTTATTTGTTAAATAAATAGAAGTATAAAAGGATCTTTTATTTAGAAAATAAATAAAACAAATATAAAGAGAAATATTTGTAAACCATTTACAAATAAATAGAATAAAGGATTATTTATTTACAAATAAATAGAATAAAGGATTATTTATTTAGAAAATAAATAGAATAAAGGATTATTTATTGGGAAAATAAATAAAGGAGTTGTTCGAATCGAGTTAATCGAAAGGAGTTAATCGAACATAGTTAATCAAAATGGAGTTAAACAGAAATTGGAAACTGACTAGAGATTAATAAGTTGAATTGTTTCCTGAGTATCGATCTGATGTTGGTTTCGGCCTTCGGGGTTTATACTTAGGAAGTTGTTCTCTTGTTAGTTTATAGTTAGAGTCTAATAGATGTGGAAGAGTAGTGATACGTAATTAAGCCATGGAAATGTTTTCCAGTGCTAATAACATATATTTTCTAAACATAGAAAATGAGGATATATATATATGTTTGATGATTGGATCGATAATTCCATTTGGAAATAAGATCGTTGTGTGTACACAGACATGTTTTCATTTGATAGTTAAATCACAAACTATCAATGTTTTGACCATTTTAACGTTGTTAATATGGAGAGACCGGTTGGATTATTATCCGAAGAACCACTCTGTATTGGCATAAGCGTTGCGAATCATATATGCCAAAGATAATTGAAGACGGAGTAAAGTGCAAGGGCTGTTGTATAAATCTTAGGTAAAAATTGCCTAAGATAGATGTACTGAATAGTGCCTTCGGTTTGTCTAGTCCCAGGACAACTTGTATGGACGAAGGTTTGACAGAGTATATCTGATAGATTGCGTAAGTTAATCTCTTCAAACGTATTCACATTTGGTGGCAAAGGAATTCGTTTCTCTTAGTTGTATACCCATGGTATTTTTGCATAAATCAATTTGTGATTTTGCGGATATGACGATGTGGCATTCTAAGTGAATGAAGATATGATATGTAAAAATATAAGCGTAGCTTCTAGCCTCACATCCGGTAAATGACAGAAATCGGGCAGGCAGCATGGCTATGTAGGTTGCACCTATTAGGATGTATAATCACCTGATCTAGAGTTTCATTTACTTCTGAAAATCTATTGTTGATGTTGTCCCATTCGGGAAACGGTTGCTGATCCCAACTGTTGGTGATATACATTCGATACACTCAAGCGAAATGAGTGATCAATCATGTGTGGCCGGATTGCAAGATATTCTTGTTGAACCCAGTGTATTCCTCTCTAGAGGTACACTAGCGAAAGGTGGTTCCAAACCTTGTCATAGTTGGAGATCCATTACCCAATACGTGCTTGCGGTTTTGATTGTATACTATATATGTAGAACGTGAGATGGAAGCGTTTATGCTAGATGATTATTATGTTGTGGTTGATAGACATTATTATAATATCAAAAGGTTTTTGATATTCAGTTGTGTAGCTTCACGCTACACATCCGTCTTCCTCTAAAAAAATGGTTTTTGATATAAAGATATTTTGGATTCTCATAAGGGAAAAACCCGTTCCGTTATACGGCGTGGTCTTATGAGATATCATTTACTGGCTCAAACTGTTTTAAACTGTTTTACTCACACCAGTCCCATGACTGACCCGGAGTTTATTCTGTTTTGTTTTCCCTAAACTCTTGGGTGCCCAATTTTATACGGGCAGTCAAGTAGTCAGGATTTTATAGATAATTGAAGAGTTGGAGCAGGAGGCTTTAGGATCATATAGCTATATTTATTTCTGCTGTGTTGTAAGTGATGTACTTTGATAATGATGTATATTCAAGTACAGATGTATATTTCAAGTTATGTTATATGTTATTCGTTCCGCTGTGAGGTTTGTGTTACTCTGATGTTGTGTTCTTCTTCTTCTTCTTCTATTCTAAGTTTCTATCTTATCTTTCCTCTAATTTCTTTCATTAACCATCCGGTATTTTCGATCCTTAGATGTTCGATATATGTTGTATATCGGATAACCAAGATCGACCTTTTTCCGGGTACGTTACCCTTTTTGAGGGTATACTAGATCATAAAATCAAAAGAGGCAATGTACTCCGTCCATCATTGTATTCTCAAATTCAAGTCACATTGAGAGAATGAATACTCTAGGGATTTATGGCCAATAAAAAGTTCAAATTTCTCCGCTAAAAGATAATGCCTCCACAATTTTAAAGCGAACACTATTGCGGCTAACTCAAGGTCATGAACTGGGTACCTCTTTTCGGGATCCTTAAGTTGTCTACTGGCATAAGCAACTACTCTTCCTTCTAGCATAAGAACCGCTCCTAAATCAGTTTTGCATGCATCGATATAAATTGTAAACAATTTCGAACCAGCAGGTATAATAGGAACTGGCACACTAGTTAGTACTTCCTTTAATTTCTTGAAGGCCACGTCACATTTGTTACTCCAAGAAACTACCAAATTCTTCTTTGTCAGTTGAGTTGAAGGAGTAGCAATCTTTGCAAAGTCCTTAATGAACTTCCGATAATACCCGACCAATCTAAGGAAGCTCCTTACTTCCATAGATTTTCATGGTATCCTCCATTCATTAATTGCCTCGATCTTTGTAGGGTCTACTGCCAAGCTTTTGCTTGACACAATATGCCCTAAAAATCTAACTTCTTCCCTCCAGAATTGGCACTTTGAGAATTTTTCTTTCAGTTGGCTCTTTCTTAATATCCCTATAACCTATCTTAAATGACTTTCATGCTCTTTATGGTCATTTGAAAATATAAGGATATCATCTACGAAGACTACCATAATATTATTTGGAATGCCCCTAAACCCTCTACTCATGAAGTCAACAAAGAAGGCGGGTGCATTCGTCAGTCCGAAGGGTATAACTTCCCATTGGAACAATCCATCTAACATCCTAAACGCAGTTTAATCCTTACTGTCCACCGAAATCCTTAATTGGTGAAATCCAGTTGCAAGGTCTAATTGGGAAAATACTCGGGCTCCTCCCAAGTGGTTAAATAGGTGATCAATTCTAGGTAAGGGTACTTATTCTTCTTGGTCAGCTTATTAAGTTCCCTGTAATCCACACAAAGTCTTAGAGATCCATCCGCTATGGTGGAAAACATAATATGTGCACCCCATTCAGCAGTGCTTCACTGAATCTGCTTATCCAATTCGCTTATTTCTTTAGGTTTCATATTCCTTATAGGTAAAAGAACAGGTCTAGCATCCTTCTCTAGGTCAATACGAAAAGAGCTTTTTTTATGGGGGAAGTCCCATGACTTCTTCAAAGACATACAAGAATTCACATACTATAGGGATCGAAGATGGTCCTTCTGAACTAGAAGATAAGGAATATAATAAGTCTTTATCCTTATTCCTAACATTATAAGGAATTTTCAGACTATGTCCTCCTCGACTTCTAAGATGAAAATCTATCTTGTCGTAATCTAGGACGACCTCATAAATTAATAGCCAATCCATACCTAGGATAAGGTCATACCCCATAAAATCCAACGCATAGGCTTCACAAAGGAATTCGACATCATCGATCTCCAATACTAGTTCTTTGCACAACAACTCAAGATAATTAGCTCCTCCGATAGGGTTGGCTACCTTTATCGGATGACTAGAGATAAGGGAAGTTTCAACAGATTAACCAGCCTCTTAGAGATAAAAGAGTGGGTCGCTCCCAAATTAAACAAGGTGTATACAGACCTAAACAGAAGTTGTACCTTCAAGTGAGGGTTGACCTTGGTCTCTTAATGATCTGTTTTGTATCGGTGCTGCCACCAATGCTTAACTCTGTCCGCTTCGAATAACTTTAGGCTTTGGGTAGTCTTTAGACATGTGTCCACACTCATGACAATTGAAACACTTTCCTTTAAATTCTTTCTTTGCCAAATAAGTCATGCAATCCATAGCCTCGTGGCCTTTGCGGTTGCACCTCGTACAGACTAAGCTTTCTTTTTTATTTTGCCCCATTTCTTCTGGCTCTTCCACCATTCCTTTTTCTTATTCTTATTGTAACTTCCTTCCACCTTCTCTCCATTCTTATCCTCCATAGAGAATTCAGTTGTACATAGATAACTGTCTCCACTAAGGTTTCGAAGGTTGCTCCGAATGTTACTTATGCTAACAAAGTGTACTTCAATGGGCAGTTCAACCCCTTAATCAAACTTAAGGCTTTGTTCGTTGGGTGTCCACAAAACCCTACCGAACTTACTCAATTCTATGAAACTGGCCAAATACTCTTACAGACATAAATTTCCATGCTTGAGATAGATAAATTTCTCCAACTGGATCGTCATCTCAGCTTTTGGCAAAAACTTTGCTTCGAAGCGGGCTTTGAATTCGGCCTATGTAAATATTCAGCCCTCATTCCCTCTAGATACTAAATTCTACCATTCAAGGGCTCCTCCTTCAAGTGCCAGGTCGCAATCCTCCTTTTTTACTTCGTCTTGCCATCCAGTAGTGTCGAAAATTCTTCCATAGTCAATTATCCAAGTTTGGGCGCTAGTAAAACCCTCTGTTCCTAGGAATGATTTCCCACCAATGTTTACGAAGCTTTTACAGATCTTGGAAAAATCAAAGGCTACCTCATCCGTAGGAGCTACAGGCACCGCTGGGACGGGATTAGCAACAGGGGCTTGTTCAATAGTACAAAGATACTATTGGAACCATTCTGGAAAATACCGAGGACTTGCCTGGTTTCCCTGTTCGGAAGGATGATCAGCCATTCTACTATCTAAAAAGAAAAGGAAGAATCCTTCAGTGGATACTTCTGAGACAATATTTAAGCTGAAAAGGGAAGAAAACTATAAACTTGCCAAGTATAGATGCATATGCTTATTGGGGTAAGTATATATATGTATAGTTTGAAAACCTTTTTCAAAATACAAATACGTCTTTCATACGTATAATCTTCCCTTATAATCAGGTAACCTATTCTCTGATGCCAAATGTAACAACCCGCCAGGAGCGGGCCTAAATTTTGAACTAGAAAAGACCCATCGAAACTTAGAGCCACTCTAAACGGATCGTTGGTTCCTGTAAGGAAATACATTTGCATAGAATAACAGATAGAAATAGCGTTATTGAATCTCACACAGCGGAAAAAGAAAATATAATATAATAAGTTATACCATTTTATAAAACACCACAGAATTCAAACACAGATTGTCGAGATACAATCAATAGGTACATCATTTAGAGTTTCCAAAAGCGATACATTAATGATAACTAATAATAACATAATATCTGCATCGTCCTCTTCGGCATCCATCATTGCTTCGTCCATTGAATCTACCCCACCTACTGACATGTTAGATATGTTAAGGAGAGGGGTCAGAATATGAAGTCCTATGTGACTAAAAATAGTATTTACTTAAAGATCATACCCTAGATGTAGCAGGTTATATATATCAAGGTATGTCTACGAAACACACAAGCATTCAGATGAACATAAAGTATCTAACCAATGAGGTGGATATCCAAGTCAATCGCTTAAGACCTCCATTAATGCATTTAGGGTAGGGACCTAACGAGGTGCGAATTCTCGGTCACTGAGGGCCTATACTTATTCAATAAAGATGGATTCTTATGAACTCTTATGACACAGAGGTGGTGGACCCTAGCCCCTTAAGACCCCATCCTAAAACGTCACTGTTCTTAAGTCTATATTCTCACAAGTAATGCGAGAAGTAGTATCTTGCCGCCCAATACTGGTTTTAAGGTAGGCTCGCATATAGCCATTTAAGACACCTCCGACAGACTTCACATGTTACTACTTAACTGATATTACGGTAAAACATTTGTGCCACTTATGACTTCCCTTAACAGTTGCCGAATTAGATAGCATGTTACGTACCACGTAAACCAAATCAATCCCCTAGGTTAGCCCTCACAAGCTCCTAGAGGAATTGTACATCCTCCATGAACTACTCTACTTCGTTGCCGCTGTACCTAACCACTTTCAGAGAAGAAGGACCCATAGACTTACTTTGAATCTAATAAGGGTGGTCCCATGACTTTGGCACCTATCCAAGGAATAAACCTTTGGAAAGGATCCTAGTCCTAACCACTTAAAACCCAAACTAGATAAGAAGAGAGTAAACCACTTATGACATTCCCAAGGTGTAGTAAACCTTCCTATTTTCACACACAATAGGTGTATATATATGTATATATATACACACGCACACATACACTAGACCTCTCATATTAAACCGTCTACCTGTAGTTGCTGGATATGCCAGGCGGTTATGGGAAGACTTCTACTACATGTGGGTTTAACCTCGTGTCATAGTACACTAAAATTGAATGCGCCATGGCACCCATACCTCTCATATTAGCCGGACCCACTTACGGTTGTTGGATTTGCCGGTTGGTTCCGGACAGACTTCTACCACAAATGAGGACTAACCTAGTGTCTGTGTATCATTATTTAATATATAGATAAGCCATTCTATATGCACACACAAGCAATCAATATAATGGGACATTTCAAATTCAAATCTTATCCTAATCACATTCACTACATAATTATTACGCTAATTACGCTAAATAAGTAGAATATTTAGTATGTAGAAATAACACTAGTTTTCATATGAACGAGGGAACGTTTTAATGAGGTAAAATTGTCAACTTGGTCTACATTTAAGGAATACTAGTTAATTCCCACATTCGACCACTACATTCATGGCATAATGACATAATTGCATAATTACATATAGCAGTAATGGGAGAAATACAACATATAATCAAAACTTGCATCCTAGGCTTGTAAGAGTAATTCTAGTATTGAATCAAGAACAGGTTGTTAATTTCCTACATCATATATATATATATAAATATATACATAAACCTTTATTTATCTAATTTACCCCTCCTAATGTTATACATAAAAACATTTATATTTGATTTGCTTCAAATCTGAATGCGTTCAGGTTATCTATTTAGAATAGAAACCCAAACATATTCAAATAATAAAATTAATCAAATCTAGACCTTTTTACATTACAAACAAATATTTAGATAAAAAGGACAAATCAGATAAAATAAAAGTATATTACCCAAACGTTCTTTATCCGCTACTAAAACAAATCCACAAATCCAATATAAATTGACAATTCTTTACATAAAAACAGGAGATTTTGGGGTTTTGCAATTTGATATTGTCGTTATACCAAATCTCCTTAGGCATACTAATCCATATAATAATCTACAAATCTAGAATATGCCTACGCAAATATAATTCCACTCACAGTTATTGGAAATGCCGTGGATCTGACATTGTTTTGTCTATTTGATGCGAACTCCAATCCTTAGATATCTATATACATAAGAATCAAATAATTAAATTCTTATATATACATATATCATGTGATTCCAGATCTATATTCTAATCCGAATCCTATAAGAAAAGATTAGAGAAAGAAGAATATATTTGTAAGAGAAGAAGAAAACTTATTCTGAATTCCTTTGGAATCAATGATAAAGGGGAGGCATAGATAGAGAGAGTGGCTAAGTTTAGGTACGGAGTTTAGGGGGTTATTTATAGGTGTTTGGATAAACAGGAACCGTAGGGTTATTAAGATTTAATCCTTGCTGTTGATTCTTATAAATTAACCCAAAAACATAACCTAAACCCAACCTTATTGGGCATCTCCACCACCAGGCGGTCGACACACCTTTAGAGGGGGCGGTCGGCCCATGGTTCGCTGATATGCCCAATAAACGTATGTGGGGATTGGATATATGTAATATATATAACGTTAATCAATTTTGTTTATCTCTTACATTATAATGATTATTCTTGTCCCCTTATCTTTATCTCTTCGTTTGAAATTCAAATCTACCTAAGGGAATATTATTTTTATCCAATTTATTTATCCCTTAGATATTATAATTTTTTTGACCACTTATGTAAATATTTACCGTCTAATTTCTTTTAATTGTAATTTCATTATACGAGAACCGTTTTCAATATATCATATTTGAAAACGTATCATAGTTTCGTCACGAACACAAAAAAATATTTTCATGACCAAATTCTTAATCCTACAAAATTTCAATTTTCAGCCGATATATATTTTATTATCTAAATGCTTACTTCCATTAATCATTATTATTTATATTTTCATTTATTTTACGAGGTGTTACAACTATAAAAATTGTGCATCTCCTTTACATTTCTTGTACTTTGGATGTTCAAATTATAATTTTACCGCAAAACTTACACTTGGGGTTTGGTGTGCGCAAATACCAATTTCCTACAACACCACTTTGGTGTGTGCCAGGTTGGAGGTGCACGTCTTTGGCTTTCACTTTGGATTTTCTTCTTGAATTCGACTTTGGATTTTAGCTTTGGTTCTGGACTATGACTTCAACATCAACTTTGGTTTTGGTTATTGTATTCATTCTAGGATTTACTTGGAATTCTCTCGGATTCCGCCAGGGTTAAAAGGAAGAAGTTAGCTAGCCCAGAAGGAGCTAGTATAAAGGAAAGTAAGGAAATCTCCTCGACTAAACATCCATTAATTAGTCACTCGAGACGACATCGATAGAGTCGTCATAGATTTAACTAAGGATCTTACTTCTCGCTTAGAACAGTAGAAAGAACATTTCCGCCGATAGAAAGCCACTATGAACACTCTTTTCGCTTGACTCGATGGAATCACGAGGCAGTCAGGCCAAGGAAACTTGATCGGAAAAAATGCTAGTATTCCACAAGGATTAGCTCGGGGCTTGAGGGAAATTCCCGAAGAACAACCCCATGCCAACACTAATGCACAGACAACTACCGGATCGGCTAGGCTCGAGGGCAACACCCCCAATCCCGTACAAGGTTCAGCTCAGGTCGTGGCTAATAAAGTCTCAAGAATAGGTATCGGAAACATCACTCAAGCATCGATGTGCACATCTTTGGATGTAGTAACTCCCATAGTTTCGAACTTGGATTCGTGCCCGACGAGGCACCTCGAATTAGGATCAGGGTAAATATTTTGCTTAACACTCGATAGTTTGCTAATGTTGGACTTGACGCTGATGACAACGACGTCAACTTACATAATTTGAATTGATTTCTTGGAATGGGCAGTGATAGTAAAGTCACTGATGTTATTCAATGCTATGCTCAGGGTGGAGCTCCTCATGCAAGCCTGGACTGAGTTACTCATGGCCCGTTCTCATCATAATTTCTCAAAACCCACCGGACTTCAAATTGACAGTGTTAGAAGCTTTAGATGGTAGGAAGGATCCTACGGTTCATCTTATGCGCTACATGCGCCATATGGAAGTGCTTTCAACTTCAGACAACATTATGGAAAATAGCTTCCCACTCTAACTTACAGACATTTCTGCTTTATGGTTCAAACAATTGGAACCCGAATCTATTAACAGTTAGCACATCTTGGTTGGGAAGTTCGTCGAGCAATTCAGGGTCCACGTCATCCAACCATGGAATGCCATGACTTTGACAACAGTTAGGCAGAGAACTAGAGAATTTTTTTGCAAGTTTCTGGAAAGATTTATTGTGGTAGTGGCTTCTATTGATAGGCCGGATCCGTCCATGGTTCCAATGGCCGCCATCTCCGGCATTTTTGACAAAACTAATTTCTAGATCTCATTGCAACAGGACCCACCTAGGGATCTCGCTGACTTCTATTACGAGGCAGAATGATTTCTAAAGGAGGAAAACTCCCATGACGAAAACTTGTGCATTAAGTCATCTTTACTACAGGCAAAGGGACGCCAGCGCCAGAGAATGGAAAGGGAAAATGTTGGAACAATCGAAACACATGGCCTTTCTTCGAGCCAAAGTTTCTGGCATACACTGAACTCACTCATGGCTCAGAAATGATTTATCTCGATATCTAATTAACTATGCCTTTCTAGAAGCCTCCCAAGAGGGACCCTACTCCGAAACAGTCAAGCTCCGACAAGTAATGTTTATTCCACGAACTTCTAGGTAATGACAATGACCAATGCAGGCAGTTTTGCGATCTTATTGAGACACGCATCAGGAATGGAGAACTACGGTGATACGTCAGATGTCCTACAGCACCAACACACATGCTCAACCTCCTGCCACATCTTTGGTTAGGGGCAGGACCAGACGCACTCAAGGCATTATAATCAACTAATTCGGCTCTATTGATTCTCTTGGCATTTCCGGACCCTGGTCTGTCATTTATTTTTGTTCTTGTTATTGGCTGCTTTTTTCCTTTTTAACTTTCTCTACATGTAATCAAATCGGCGACGTCAACCCATACACGTGCAGAACCGACTTGTGATCTCCAGTCGTTCTCTAGGTCGGACTATCAACAATTGTACTTCTACGGTATCAATAAAGATTGGTACTTCGATCCACACTTGGTCTGCTATGTATAAAAATGGGCTCTGGCTCCACACTCTGTCAGTCAGGTATAAAATTCGGGTTTCTGCTCAACACTTGATTAGTCGAGTATAAAATTCAGGCTTCGACTCCACACTCGATCATTCGAGTATAAAATTTGGGTTTTGGCTCCACACTCTATCAGTCAAGTAAGTCGAATATGAAATTCGGCCTTCAGCTCCACACTTGGTCTGCCAAGTATAAAATTAGGATTTCGGTCCCCACCTGATCATTCATAAACTTCGAACTCCAGTTCGTAACTTGAGACTATGTTCTGTGACTTTCCAAAAACTTAGGCTTTCGGGTGTTAAGATTCTCCAAATGGGTTCACCAAGCATAATAACTTCATGACTTGGTCCGCTAAGTATGGAAATTCCTTATCTTAACCCTCTCAGCATGGGAATCTTGATAACCTGGTCCATCACAGACATAATATAACATAACTTGGTCTGCCAAGTACGAAACCCTTCTTCACAAGTACATACTTGCTCCGACGGGACTCAAAAAACACACTACTTCTTATTTTCTGGATCCCAGGTTTCCTAGGCTCAACAGTTCATTCTAATACGACCTCCGTGACCGCTAGATTTGCATTCTAATACAATCCCAGCGATCATCAGGTTTCTAATCTATTACGAACTCAGTGTCATTGGCTTTCTATTCAAATACGATCTCAATAACTATCAGGCGCCTATTCTAATACAATCTCAGCAATCGTCGAGGCTCTATCTTATTACGCTCTCAATGATCATTGAATTTCTATTCTATTATGATCTCAACAATCGTAGGACTTCTCCCAAATATCAACTCACATATTTATGGATTGCTTGCAAAACACTTCTTAGTCCAATCAAGAAAACATGTCTTAGGAGGAAAATTGTTAACGTGCTTTTTGGTCAAAGCAGTCACATGTCAAGTTCATACTCAACAGCGTGCTCTGAATCGGCATCGATACAAACGGCTTGCATGCACCATGCCGATCACTTAAAATTGTTTGCAGAACTCCATCTACCAACTTGGCAAATTCAAGTTCTAGCGCTCCAGAAATCAGTGATCATCCCCCTCCCCCGATCACTCAAAATCATCGGATCTCCTTATCCCTGGCACGCCTTGGACTTGGCAAAGAATTATGGGCAAGCTAGAGGCAACACAGGAAGTGCGTATCCTCCAGGATACGAATTCATATCCCTCTCAGGTACAAATTTGTGACACCAGTGGATGCGAATTCCCCTTGACACAAACCTCGCTCTGACAAGCTCTCCACCAACATAACCCCATAGTTCCACAATTTGGCATCTGCTCAACCCAGATTGCATTGCCTCTTGGTAGCTTCACCTCGAATTTGCATCCCACTACCTAGATCGCATCTCCTCTGTTTCCCTTTAAGCCCAGCTCGGCATCGTGTCTGCTTCTGGGGATACGAATTTCATGTCTAACCAGGAGGTATGAATTGCATATCCTGTCAGGGGATATGAAATTTGTAACTTATCAAGGGACACGAGTTCTTCTACGAGCTCTCAGGTGTGATGCAAAGGAGGGGAAGGCGAAGCGAATTGGGTGTGGAACATGATAAGGCAACTTGAATCTCTTGGATTGCATTGCATCCCAAGATGCGAATTCACATCATGACGCAAGGGAAGGGATGTGAATTCTTACCCGGGCTCGGGATGCGAAATTCGGATTCGAAATTACATGGCTTAGGATGCAATTTTCTGGGCATAACATCACTTTTTGGCTAAGTTTTCAGGATGCGTATTTTGCATCCTGGGGATATGAAATTGGGCCGATGCCTCCAAACTTCACCGATAAATATCCCTTGCTTGGCATTTTTAGAAATTGCAATTTCAGACTTCTCATTTTTGGACTTTGCTTACATTTTGGAAAACTGTATTGGAGCTCTCAAACACCATTAATGGTTGCCATCATCAACTTCATGACTTTGGACATCTCCATGGACCTATAAACGTTACATAAACGTTTTCCTATAACTTTTGGATATGTAATTGGAATTTTGGCATGATTTTGGACATATTTCCGTACTTTGGGACAGTGAAGTTGTTTCTGGACATTGACACACACTTTGGCTACATGAAGAAGAAGTGCATTTTGGTCAAAGTTATTGTTACAGCCAAAATTAGCATCTGGACAGGCTATTGGTGAAGTGATAACAAACCGTCATAATCATAGAAGAGTGACTCGAAAGCTAAGACCCGGCATAGGGTATTCCCGAAAGCATAAAGGAAGCATTCAGAACAATGAGCAACCGAAAATATAATCATCAGGGAGACTTTAGATTCGACATAAAGAAAGAGTACCAGCAGGGTAATTCGGACACAAAAAGTAACTATCGAGAGTACATTTCCGAAGGCAGCCGCATAAAGCCGGAAGCAAATGAAGAGAAATATCAAGAATCCCACAACCTGAGACCCAGAAGGCAAAATGGCTATCGGCATTAACTTGCTTGATGTCGATACATTAAGAAACGAAAGCATCAAAGGCACAGACCTCGAATCATAAGGAAGCTATCCGGAAGCCAACTACCGGGACTCAAGCTTAATAATCATCAAAAGGCAATTTCAGTAATCAACATACAAGACACCAGAAGTACCCCTCCGGAAGACCGAAGCCCACTTCAAGAATATGGCGAAAGGCAAGTTAAAGGTTCTAAAGGGACAAGCTATCCACACTAATCCGCTTAGAGTTGATACCGAAAGGTGTGGAGGTTCCCGAAACAACACACTTGAAGCACTATGCAAGCCTCATGAATAATTAATAGCAGGATCAAAAACTCATAACCAGATGCTCGTATTATCTATACCAATAGGCATGGTATTGTTACAAGGAAGGGAGAGAAAACGTTAAAGAGAAGTTAAAAGACCGAGACCATCCTTCCGAGAGCCGACACCTGCACCCTAAAAGCAATAAGCAAAGCCAAAAGAGCGGCCGATAGCCAAAACAACCGGAACTAGGAGGAAAAACGGCCAACAGAGGCTTCTGCTAGCCCAATGGCAAAAGAGGCCCCGATTTGTCTGTAAATAAGACCCTAAGGGTCTCATTTTCAAGGCCGAATTCTCATTTCTCATTCTTGTACTCTTTTCTTCTAGAGTAAACCCTAATTTCTAAATAAATTTGGGGGTTTCTATTTAATTACTTATGTACTTCAAATCAAAGATCAATAAAGAGAGGATCAACATATAGCATATTTCTTATGAGCTACTTATGAATTTTCTTAGCTATTTCCTACATAAAGTGCTTCGTGCTTCCAACGTAGCAAAGGCTTAATATATAGGCTTAAACCCTTTCCCAAGATCATTGCAGAACCCCTTCCTATAAGCCATTTAGCTTTCTATTTAGTGTTGTTCTTGGGGAACCCTTATCCCAAGGTAATTGTTGGTTCATAAGTCCGCTTGAGTGTGATACTCACCCCTTGAGGGAAGAGTAACTAATCTTTCGGACTTTAAACCTTGATATCTAGGAAACTTTGAACCTAACTCAAGCTTGTAGAAACTAAATAACCCCATTTTCCCCTTAGGTCTACTTCTGTAGACCTATCTCCGGTGTTGAAGAAAAATATCGTTAGCATTTTGGCGCTAGTAGGAGGGCTTGAGCCTCCGACCTTATGGTTAATAGCCATATATTTAAATGTGATGTTCCGTCCAGGATTGGACTTAGCATTGAAGAAGCAAAAATTTGGGCAAAAGGTTCCAACAAGAGTCTTCTGGATCTCAATGGATATGTCTAGTATTACTGACCCAAGAGTGATTGAAGAACAAAGCTTAAGAAGGGAAGCTTTGCAACTAATCAAGTGGAAAAAGGAAGTGGAGCAATATGATCCTGGCTATTGGAACGACAACCCTTTCTACATAGGACTAACCCAACCTTTACTCTAAGTAGTTCTACGTCAGAGGAGTACAACCCGTTTTCTCATATACGGAAAGCAATCCACGACCAAGCCAGAGGAATGGTTTTCGGACAAGAAATAATTAAGGATTTTAACCACTTTGCTTCCAAATGAGTAGAAGGACAGTGCTTCAGTCTCAAAACACCTTGAAAAGAAGAGGCAAGGATATGGATGAAGCAACAGGGTTTAATAATAAAAGGGCTAGGTTCCAACAACAAGAAAAGTGTTTTATACCTAGATCACCCAAAGGATGCTACATTACTGCTTCGATGGAAAACATTTACTTCCTAACTAAACAAGAACTCAGTTATTAGCCTTCCGCAAAGAAGAATCCAAAGTACAAAAAGAAATTGGGAGGGCCTTACTGTCATTATCATATGATGAATAGACATGAAACTAACCACTGCAGAATCTCGAAGGGATAATTATCAAGTTTCTTAATCAAGGGCAATTACGAGACCTTGTAAAAGGGTCAAACAAAAAGGATTATCTACATGACTAAGGGTAAGGAAACCCTCTCAAGAACTTGGAATAACCCAAGGTGGGTCAGATAACAAACCCTTTCCACCACCAAATTGGCCAGGGCTAGGCACCCTCGGAGGGGGTAATGTGTAAGCCTTTATACCCTCCCCAATCAGAAAAGGCTAGGTTAAAGCATAAAAAGCATAAGCCTCCAACCCAGGCCAAAAATGGTCAGGACAAAGCTTCTAATTAGCACGCCCTGCGTTTGCTCGTAGAAGAGTACGTCCTACCTTTGTTATGAACTAAGCACGTCCTACCTCTGCTTATGTTCCACGTTATCCATAGAAGAGAACACAAACCCTTATCATTGCCAACGACGGCGATAAGGCACCCCTTGGTGGGGAGTGGAGCATAAGCCTCTATCACCGCCTACGATGGCCAGGGTAAAGCATCGAAAGAGTAAGCCATATATCCACATCTACAATGGCCCGATTTAAGCATCTAAGACCTTATCATGGCCTATGATAGTCGGGATAAGGTGCCTCCTAGAGGGAGGTCAGGTAAATCCTTGGGCCCTGCTTGTGGATAAGCTAGCCAAGCGCATCGGACACACATGCCCAAAAAGTAGGCATCAAAGCATGAACATCCTTTGCTTTGAAAATAAAAGCCTAGAGAGTGGCTCAAGAAGCACATACATCCTATGCTTCACAAATCACACATAAACAGGGGTAATGAAACTAATGCAGAAGTGGTCCCTGGTTCCCTATTTCAAATACCTGAATCTGGGTTGGTTCGGATCTTAATTATTGTCGGTAGTGGATTTCCAGTCCTATTTTAAATACCTGAATCTGGGTTGGTTCGGATCTTAATTATTGTCGAAAGCGGATTTCCAGTCCTATTTTAATACCCAAATCTGGGTTGGTTCAGATCTCAAATATTGCTAGAAGTGGATTTTGATCTTATCATAAATACCCGAGTCTAGGTCGGTTCGAAATTTCAATTGTTACCAAAAAGGGATATTTGATCTTCATAATAACCTAAATCTAGGTTGGTTCCAGACTTTTATTATTGCTAGAAGCAGATTTCTGGTCTTATACCTTGGTCCAGAATATGGATCAAAACACTATTACTGTCGGAAGGAGGTTTCTGGAATTTTATTTTTAACGCCCTAATCTAGGACACAAGTTTCTAATCCTTAAGGAAGGAGTATACCATCAATATAGCAGCCGGAGACTATTACACAAGAGGCCCTTAAACAAAGATGATGATCTTCCATATTGCTCAGGGAAATTTCTCAAACTCAATACATTTAACTTGCTATTATTCATACAAAATATAGGAAAGAATCACATATCAAGTAATACACATCCCATTTATGAGTTCATTCACAAAGCAATATCATTAACTATTCAAAAATAAATTAGATGTTGACGATACTTAATACATTTTCCTAAAGCTTCCCGCTTTCGGACAAGAGAGGAGAGATGGCATGACGAATGGCAATACACAAAAGTTTGTTTGTCTTCTGTAATTCCTTCTCCAAAATAAAAGTACACTTTCATAAAGCAAGTTTTTCCTTTCATAGATGCTTAACTTTGGAAACATAAAAGTCGATACGCTGGAGCGTATCCTCATTATACTTTCTGTCATAAAAACCTTTTATGTTGGCCTTAATTTTCCAATACCACCTATTAAGAAGAAAATCGTCTAACCCAAAGGATAAATTCCTCACATGACGGCTTATCCCAAAATCTGGGGCCTCAAACTCTGCTGTGACTCGTGGAGACTCAGACCCAGAAGTTTCATTGGTCCATCCAAAAACAAATTCCCAAGTTTTACACTTTGTTAACGCATTGTCATACTCAACTTCTAAATCAACGATTTGACGATGTAGCTCGTCCATTTCGTGGTCAAAGTCAATGGAGGGATTTGTCTTTATTTCTCTCCATAGCTCAAGGATAGTTTTATCCTTATGCCTTAGCCGATCCTATAAAACACTTATTGGTTTTTTTAAACACTCCGTAGATGGTTCTTCAGTCAAAAAGGACCTGCCAATAGTATTGATAGGAGAGCCCACTAGAAGGTTTTCCTTACTCGTAGTTCATAGCACGATCTTCCCAGTAGAGGAGGGAGGGTCTCTGATTGAAATTTCCTATTTTGTAAACATATAAACTATTTCTTATAGAATCTGTTTTCAGAAGTAAATAACAATAGTAAACCGTAACCCTCACCATTCAAAAGGTCAGTGAAGATGTTACCTACGCTCATCCAAACAAGTATTAATTACAAAAAATCATAACAGTTTAATCATTCCCTCCAATACATTTTTTATTCATATTGCATATCAGCTTTGCAAGGTGATCCCTAAGTCTGTTTAGAATCATCTCCCTATCGTCCCCCAGGAAATTAAAAGAAAGTTGAGGATATTTCATATAAATGAGTTTAAATTCTTTTAAAAAGCTTTCCTTGCTGGGCTTATAAAGAGACTTTATAAGAAACTTCCTCCTCAACCTAAATAATGAGCGCAAATCGTTCTTGGAGATAGTGTCATTAGTAAAATCAGGGCTTTGTTATAATAATAATAATAAGTGACAAAGGATCACCTCTTGAAGCGTAAAGTCATGTCATGATGTTTTACAAATATCAATAAATTTCAAAATAAATCAAACTAACCTAATGAAGGAAAGGAAGTGACTCAAAAGAAAAAAATTATACCTGAGGGATAGGGAGACAGATTGCATTGCTTGTTCCCTTTCATCGGACTCCGAGAAAACAATCTATTATGCAGGATTACCAACACAGTGTGGAGTAATGGGAGCACATAAAGGATCGATGTTCACATCACCAAAGCCTAAAGCACCACCAACAGGCGAGGAAAGTATGCCATCATCTTTGTTATCCCAGCAAGCCTCCACACCCAGGGCTAGCTTCATTATTATAACCATCTCCATCATCATCACCAGCATACCAAGCCAATTCCTCATCATCACCAGACTCGGGGTCATCTGACAGTTCTTCGATGAATAGAAGGTCCTCGAATTTCACCTTGATTTACTTAGGAACCTTAATACCCTATTGGCCAAATTTATCCTCTCCATAACTCTGCTCCGAATAGTAGAGTGAATAGAAGGGAAGTCCATGCCTGGAGACTTTTTAAAGTTATCACAGTAAGCTAGGAAGAGAGCCTTCTCATAATACTCCATCACCACATCTAGAAGATGGGCTTTCAAAAACAAAGAAATCCTATTCTGAGCTTCATAAACTACTCGTCTAGCGTTGGAAAGTGCATCTTCCTTTACTCTCAACTTCCTGCCATGCTCGACCAACATATCCCTCTGCTCACTCTCAAAAGACGAAACCTTGGCAGTTAGAGAACTGTTGTTTTCCCTTTCCTTTCTAAGAGATATTCTCAGCTGATTGCATGCCTCATCACTTTTTCTTTTCACTATAATTAAGTCATGGACCTTAGACTCCAACATGGCATTTTCTTCTTTAAGCTTATTCGCCTCAGAGGATGCTAAAGCAATCACCGTCCGAAGAGTGTACCAACCTTTGAAAATCTAAAAAAGAATAAGGTCATGTCAACCCTTATATTAAAATGTCTAATGGAAAAAAATAATTAAATGGGTAGAAGACAAACTGAAAGTTGTTGCTTGATGAGATGATGATAGAAACCCGACTAACCCGAAAGGACAAACTCTAACATGTTGGAAATATCAATGAAAGGAAGAATAGATTTCACAATACTAAGGAAGTCAGAAGTTGACAAAGGGAGGCTCAAAGAATTATCAGAATAGGGAAAAGGAAATGAGGTTACTCATGTTCCCTTGAATCCAAAACTTCTTAAGGATCGGATATTAGAAGGCCTGTAACAAAGTCACTTCTTGTGGTCTCAATCGGAGGAGAATCCATGCTAGGAGCATTGCCGGGAGAAGGAAAAATGGGACTAAGCATCGGTTGACCGCCAGGCAAAGTTCCGGCCCCTTTGCAAAAGGAGAAGGATACTAAATTTACACCTTTGTATATTTTAGAGGGACCATCATCGACAGTCGAAGCTGGCCATTTTTCGGACAAATCGCTAAAATAGGCAGGGATGGCTAGAACAATGAATTCATTAACACCTTGAGTATCTGGTTACGAAAGAGAAAATGTTAAGAAAAGTTGAAACATTGGATGATAAGTTACGATTATTACAATAAGACGACCATTCTTGAAGAACCTGGAAATAAAGGTGATGAGGGATTAAAGTCATCTGAACCAGAAGACAAGCTCGTAGCACCCGGAAAGTCGATTGGAGGCTGTCGCAGAAACTTTTGTCCAGGAGGCAAGAGGGAATATTAGCGAAAGTTATCCAAAGTCAGTAGGACGGAGCATTATCTCAGTTCTTCTAATATCTTGCTAAGGGCATCGACAAATTGGGTCTCTCTTGCCTCATGCTCCTTCTATTTAGAAATGAAGACTGGAAAGAAGTAACAACCGACAAGAAATAATAGAGGCATAAGAAAGATCTTTTTGAAAAAAAGGGAAAGAGCAAACTGTCAGGGTCAATAAAAGTTCCCGATATGCCGGGAGGGCACTTAATGTAGAAAAACTAGTTTTCCCAATATTAGACTTATTAATGGGGTCACTAGCCCATTTCTTCGCAGGACTAGAGAGAAGAATGAGTGAGTCCGACACTTTGGCCAGGCAAAGCAGGAACTGTAGAAGATTGACATTAAGGAAAGTTTGACAAGACTTAAGTGCTAGGATTTCTAAGCATAAAAGAAGGGTATATGTATTTGGTGAAAGATGAATAGGGACAACTACCAATTGATGCAAGAAACTAAGTACAAACTCCGGAATGGGGAAGAAACCTCCGTGCTAGATATGAATAACAGTATAAGCAAAGGATCCTTCTGGTGGATTTTGAATAGTGTCTTGAGGAGAAGAGGGAAAGGCGTCAATACCAGTTGTGCTAAAACTTTGGAGAATAGCATTTACTTCTGCTTGGGAATTAATGTAAGAACATTGTGGGATGGATACCTTCTTCGGATGAGGTTTAGTAGATCTTCCTGAATTGAAATTACTGGTTTGTCACTCCTTAAACATTATACTGCCAGGTGATGTCATACCATAACATATGTAATAATACTCCTTTTATTTTATAAAAGCACATGCATATTACATATAAATGAGTGAGCAACATAGAAAATTACTAATGTTAGGAATTTAACCCATTAAAACACCAAAGTTGATTGTGAAAATCAGTATTAACAAAGCTTATGCATAAGTCACCTGCATTGGAGACTAACTAGACCTTTGATAATGATCAAACTAATTGTTCCGCCACTAAGCCTAATACAGCGGAAGGTAGGTGTTGGAAGGGTAAGGCTCTAGGTAATATGAAATAATGATTCAACTATAACCAGATAATTCAGTGTCATTACCAAAAAACTAGTTAGTCTTGAAGCTCGATACAAGTGAATTCAAGACCAAAATGTTTCATTCAGAAGCTGCAAATTTTGACGGCACTAAAACTAAGAGAAAATAATTTTTCGGTGGCACTTTCACAGCTAAATCGACACCCATTCAGTCAGGAGCCAAATAAATACAAACCTTAGTATTGACAAAATCAGAAGCTAATTAAGTAAATGAAAGAGGTATGAAGTTTTCTCGTACCGAAAGTATAGTATTCTGTTCATTAACAAGAAATAGCTTTCCACGTGTAGTTCTGCATTTTTAACCCTAACAATATATTGGGAAAATATGTAACTAATTGGGTCCACCATTAATAATTGTCCCAATTGTTATTGTGATTCGAATCACACCCATGACCTAAAAATCTTGATTGATTTCCTAAATCGAGTTGAAGACATGATGTAGATTTCCACTTATAGTTAAAATAGAAATACTCACAGATAATCGAGTTTGAAACTCTGAAGAGCCTGAGAAATTTTGGGGAACAATAACCTTATTTGAGCAATATAATGCGTAGGTATAAAGAAGAAGAAAGAGGAATTTATGTCAATGGTGCTCTTTCAACCTCAGCCGCACTAGTAAGATTGAATCAACGGGTCAAATCCATCCTAGAAGGTAGAGAACATAAACCCTACATGTTCAGAGCCGTAAAGTACATAGACCGAAAGACTTTGACTTGAAAAGTCAAAATTACCTCTTTACAGGGGAGGGGAAAATGTTATAGCCAAAATTAACACCTAGACTGGCTATCGATGAAGGGGTAACAAACAGTCATAAGCATAGTAGAGAGATCCGGAAGCAAAGACCCAACACAGGGCAGGCCCGAAAGCATAAAGGAAGTCAGAACCACGAGCAACCGACACCATCATCATCAGGGAGACCTTAGATCTAACATAAAGAAAGAATACCGGCAGGGTAATTCTGGCACGAAAAATAGCTATCAAGAGTACATTTCCAAAGGCATGTCTCTTAAAGCCGGAAGCAAAAGAAGAGAAAGACCAAAAAATCCTACAACCCACGACCCAAGAAGGCAAAAGGGATATTAACATTAACTTGCTTAATGCTGGTACATTAAGAAACGAAGGCATCAAAGGAACAGAGCTCGAAACATGAGAAAGCTGTTTGGAAGCTAACTATCGGGACTCAAGCTTAATAATCATAGGAAGGCAATTTTAGTAATCAACAGACAAGACGCCGCAAGTACCTCTTCGGAAGACCGAAGCCCACTTCAGGAATGCGCCGAAAGTCAAGTAAAAGCTTCTAAAGAGGCAAGTTAACCACACTAATCTGCTTAGTATTGATACCGAAAGGTGTGGAAGTTCTCAAAACAACACACTTGAAGCACTAAGGCAAGCCTCATAAAGAATTAATAGCAGGATCAAAAGATCATAACTGGAAGCTCATAACAGGAAACCAAAGCTATCCATACCAACAAGCTTAGTATCGATACAAGGAAGGGAGAGACAAAGTTAAAGAGAAGTTCCAAAGACTGAGATCATCCTTCCGAGAGTTGAAACCAACACCCTAAAAGCAATAAGCAAAGCCAAAAGAGCGGCCGAGAGCCAATGCAATCGAAACTAGAAGGAAAAGCAACCGATAGAGGCTTCTGCAGACCTAATGGCAAATGGGGCCCCAATTTGTCAATAAAGACCCTAGGGGTCTCATTTTTGAAGCTGAATTCTCATTTCTCATTCTTATACTCTTTTCTTCTAGAGTAAACAATAATTTCTAAATCGATTTAGGGATTTCTATTGTAATTACTTATATACTTCAAATCAAAGATCAATAAAGAGCGAATCAACATTTAGCATATCTCTTATGAGCTACTTATGAGTTTTCTTAGCTATTTCCTACATAAGTGCTTCATGCTTCCGACGTAGCAAAGGCTTCATATATAGTCTTAAACCCTTTCTCAAGATCATTGCAGAACCCCTTCCTATAAGCTATTTAGCTTTCTATCTAGTGTTGTGCTTAAGGAACCCTTATCCCAAGGTAACTGTCTGTTTATAAGTCGCTTGAACGTGATACCTACCCCTTGAGGGAAGAGTAACTAATCTTTTGGACATTAAACTTTGATATCTAGGAAACGGTGAACTAACTCAAGCTTATAGAAACTAAATAACCCCATTTTCCCCTTAAGTCCACTTCCGTAGACCTATCTCCGGTGTTGACGAAAAATATCGTTAATAGTTATAAATTAACAAGCCATTTGTTATTCAATTGTACAACTTTGTATACAAAAATTGTCCAAACTTTTACAAACATTGCAATAGACAAAACTATCATCAAATGATTATTATAAAGAGGATGCATTTGTGATGAACCAGTGTAAAAATTATGCGTCTCTATTATGTTTCCCGTACTTTGCATAGTCAGATTATAAGTTTACCGCAAAACTTACACTTTGGGGTTGACGTGCGCAAATAACCAATTTCTCATGTTGACAATCGTCAAAGTAGTATCATACAAACCTTACACATCAAGATATGTGGTACTAACATAAACTTTATAAACCACAGAGTAAAAAAATTACTACACTGCATCTTAAAGAAAATTACAATGGCTTGCCTTGCTAGAAAATCCCTACCAACAACTATTACACATGTAGCAAGAAAGATTGTCCATATATTTCTATTGGTTCATACAATATAGGATTTGCGTATCTTGGGCTTTCACACAATGAACTAAATACCAAATATTGTAATTACACCTCGGAACTACATATTTGCTACATATACTCAATTTTTTGAGTAAGCAATATTTGTATCAAAATCATTTGGGATATTCTTATTTTAGCTCTCGTTCATGGACATGAAAAAAACTGAGGGAAAAGCGATTGGTGGGAGTTTATGTAACACCCCTCATTTTGTAAACATTATTCAAGAAATTTAATTGAGTGTATTAAGTAAGAATAATGTAGTTAGATTGTTCAGTAGAGATTTGTACATATGAACAAATAATAGTATAGTTCAACCATGAGAATAAATTAATTATGAAAGGGGCATAACTGGTAACATCTGGCCTCTTGTATAAGATCTTTTCCTGCCTCTTCTCTCTCAATTTTGTCATTCTCTCTAAACTAAAATAAACCTAAGGGTGGTTCACCATTAAAATGAAAGAGGAAGAAGAACAAAACCTAAAAGAAAGCTAGGTATTAAAACCTAGGAAATCGACATCTATAAATCTCAAGCTCTTAATCCAAATAAGGTAAATAAAAATATCTACCCATGTTTTAGTTCAATTATTTGCTTATACCCAAATCGTTTGAGATTGTTTATAACTGCTTTTATGTTTAATGGTTGCTACCTAATTGTTTAAAAATGCCCATATTTTCGTTTTGGATTATATTCTTATTTTACATGAGAACGAATAGGCTTTAGGGAAAACATATAGTTATAGATCTTCAAATGATATGAAATTTGGATATGTTGTTTGTTACTTGATATTAGAGATGGGTTTCCGATTTCATAATTTTCTGAGTACTTAGGAATATTATGTGAATATCCTAAGGAAGATTTTGTTGACAATTGGATTAATTAATTAAATGGTTTAATTATTTATTTTGAAATCAAAACTTTTAGATTGATAAAGGAGGAAATACTGCACATTCTGTCAAAGCTTGGGATTTCCCTTATTCTGTTTAACTGATATGGAATTTCCTAAGGCTTAATTTACTTAGGAAAGCTTATGCGTTAAATAGGGTTTTAATGCATAAGTGCAAATATTCTATAGTTTGAATTGGATAAAGTATATAAAGTACTATATTTTGGTCAGAATGTCTCTCTTTTAGAGCAATGATAATTCGACAAATGTAAAGGAGGTTACCAATTTTTCTTTTTACTTACGGTCAGTGCCATTGTCTTAGAGATAAAAGCAACTTTCTTGTCTTTCGAAATGGTCGGAAGAACCTTTCGCTTCGTTGCAATAAGCATCAGATGCTTATAAGGTCACATGTTGGTATATGAAGCATCCAGACTTCCATTTTGATTATAAAAGGCTTCGATCTTTTGCTTTCTTCTTAGGTCATTGGCCATTGGCTTTAAGTTTTAAAGCGTTAAGTCTAGTAGAGCATATCGCCTTCGTATACGGGCTTTGATCGTGGTCCTAAGTCAATGCAACTATTTCCTTAATCGGAAATGTTTTATGAATGAACCTAAGACATGCAACCTTTGTACCCTTCCGTTATGGTCAAAGGGTTATATTTTCCTTAAGGTTATGATTTTGTAAAGATTAAAGGCTGTAGCCTTCGCACCTTTTTGGCAACAAAAGGAGCTTGTTTCTAAACTCGTTAGATAAGGGATTATGAGTTATAACCCAATGTCCTTCGATGTAGTCCTTCGATGTAGGGAAAAGAAGTTACTTCCCATGCTATTATTTTATAAGGACAAAGGTTTATTCTTAGGCACCTTTCGACGGTGTTTAATTATGTCTGATTATCCAAAACATGAAGTATAAAAAGATAAAGCATAACATCTTGGAATCTTTTAGTGCAACCAAAAGGATCCTTCAGGTTTTATGTTAATTTGAAAGTCCAATACCTCTAAACCCTTCAGTGGAGATAAAGGGATTGGTTATCAAGAGGTTTTTTAATATAAAGGATTTCCTTAAAGTATATGAGATGTTGCCTCCACACCTTTCGTAGGCTATGGAAGGAGTGGGATTTTCTAAAGCTCCTTTACATAAAAGTAAGAGGGCCTAATTCCTAGGTTCCTACGACGTAGTCGAAAGGATCCCTTTGTAAGCACTACTAGAAAATGCTGTTTTAGTGACATAACTATTGTGACGGAAAAATCCATAGCAAAATTGTGTCAGATCTGAGATGGATCTGAGTTGAATTTTTAAATTCTTTTTCAAATATAATTTTTTGTTGACCAACATATTTTTTTGTAACGTAACATGAATTCCTAACAAATCCATGGTAAATCAGTCATGGAATTGTCACAGATATGTAAACCATAACTAAATTTTGCTTAAAAAAAAAGGAAAAGTGATATCAAATGCTATTTGTCACAGATCATGGAAAATCCATCGCAAATCGGCTATGGAGTTGTCACTGATAGTTGAAAAGTCACTAAATTTTATGCTACAATTAAGTAAAATATTGTTGCAACAAGAAGTCCCAACCCCGTAGCAATTTTTATGTAGATTTACCATGGATTGTGTGACGTAATATACAATTAACTATTTTTTAATAAAAACAAATATATCAAAAGAAATTCGTCACAAATTTATCACACGTTTATCATAGATTTGTAATTTTGTTTTTCTCTTAAAATATAAGAAACGTATTAATAATTACGAAGTGATATTTATAGTTAATAATTCTATAATTAAATAATAATTAACAGTTAACAAATTATTAAAAATTAATGTTTACTAATAAATATGTACTTAATTAAATATATTAATAATTATTAAATAATTAATATTGATTATCTAATAATTTTTAATAATTATTAAATAATTAAAAGTTATAATTAATAACTATGACTAATAATAATTGTACTTGATAATTAATGTTAATATGTATTTTTATTACTTATTATTAATAACGATAATTGATAATTATATTAAATGTTCAATAATTTAAAACTTACAACTAAAATAAAACTACAAACTATTCATAAAATTTTAGTTTTTTTCTTTATATTTTTTATTAAACCACTAATACAAAAAAGGAAGATTTCTGATATCGATTAGTAATGTCATGGTGACCCAGTGATGTAGCGACGTCATCGAGTTCATTATTGTCACTAGTGCATCACAAATACATCACCAATTTGTTATGTCTTAGTGATGTAACATTTTCGAACTGATGTCACATGTGCCATTGCGATGCCAATGGAGGCTATGTGACGTTATTTCTAGATTTAATTTACGTTATTTCTAGATTCAATTTTTAATTTGTCTAGCATCATAAAGATATAAAAATTTGTCTTTGTGTTATATGAAAATAACAGCCATAGCCATTTGGTAATCCAGGCCTTTTTAACATCTACCATTGATTCATCCTAATCCAACGACCCACAGTGGTGATCTGCGTGAATGAACGTGGTGATCGGCGTGAAATTCATTCATATCAAAGTCGGTCCCTCGTTATTTGGTCAAAAATAATCCCAGCTCTTAAATCGCCATCCCAAATAGAGAAAAACCCTAGTTTCTAATTTCTTAATGGCACATATAAATCAAACCAACTACATCGACCGAAGGCAAAAACCCCCAAGAAAGCAGTTAGTAAGCGAGCTTCGGTTGGGAGCAGTCGCGACCAGTGGTAATCGACAAGAACAGTCGCGGGATCCATGTGTTTTCTCTGGCCACTACATGCCTTCTCCGACCAATCGGGGCAATTCGTCCTTCAGAAAGAACAGTTGTGAGATTCTTATTTTTTTTTTTCCAACAGAACTTATTAATGTTGTGTTTGGGTTGCTGGATCTGTTTTTGGCGTTAAATGTGGAATTAGGTTTGGAATTGCTATGGATTCTTGATGAGACCAAGAATGGTGTGGGTTTTATGTTAGTCTTCACAGTGGGAAAATAGGCTTGCGTAAGTTTAAAGAGATTTTGTTGTTTATTATTTTATTTTCCTTTTATGTTGCTGCAGTAAACATGTTTATTTATGTTGATCTTATGTTAGAAAATGTGTAACACAATATGATTTTACACATGGTGGACATATTTCATTGAATAAGATACCAAAAAAAGACCATGTCAATGTAATATTTGGATATTTAACTATTTTCGGAATTATGCCAACAAGTTGTTGTAATATTTTATTGGAGCTCTTCAATTTTGCAGGAAATGAACCTGGGCTTAATTGACTTCATTCCTTTTATACCTAGCTTTCTCTTTTTTTATATTTGTTCATCTCATCACTCCTTGGTTCTCTCTTTTAGTCCACCGACTTATCCTACTGTATATTCCACTTATAATCTAAGGCCATTATTCAGTTCTGGTGGCAACAGTTTGAGGAGTTTGGGCATGATGGGGTAGTATTAAAAATTGGCGAGTTCTTGTTGTTTAACTTTGAAACTAATGAATGCGATGTTGGTTGTGCTTCTATAGTGCTAACAGTATTGGAATTTGGTGAGTTCTTGTTGTTTAACTTTGAAACTAATGGATATGATAGTATTGGAAATTGTTTAACTTAGAAACTAATGAATGCAATGTTTTGTTGGAGTTTTCACAGTAGCTGCTCTAGATCTGAGGCTAACAGTGTAGATTTTTTTTCTTTCTAATTTTAGTTTTGTATATTATTTGACAGGATTATAGGGAAATGGACTAAAACTGAATTCACATAAGCATACCATACAAGCACACCGAGGCCCAAAACTAAACCTCATATCTGGATTGGGTTACACGCTCCATTGCCAACATTCGCTTGAGGCCAGTGTTCTTGGTTATTGGTAAGTTTTTTTGAATTTGTGACTTTTTTTAAAAAGTAAAATTTTGATTTGATTGATATAGGAATGCTTCATGTTAAAATTTTGATTATTTTTGAATTCTAATTCATATGAATTCTACAAATATCAAGAAGAATGTGATATAAAATTTTGGTTGATCTATTCCTTTTTTGCTGCAATTTTCTCTTATATAATAGTTCATATTATTTGACATTAAACATGGTCAATTTTAATTGTGTTTTATGTTTTGTTTCCTTCCTTCTGTTTTGAGAGCCTAAAATCTTTGAAGAAATGGGTAGTTGAATCAGTAATTTTACTAGTCATTGATGTCATTGATTTTGGAAACTTGTTTAGTATCTTTATGAAGTTGGATTATCTGCAACAACAGTAAAAAAATTTGCTTCCCAAATGGAGAATGTGAACAAAAATGCAGATTAACATTGGAGGTGGACTTGTATGAAAACCAATCAAGGTGCATACAACTTGTTACTACTTAAGTGAATGTAGATCTCTTCAGGGAGCAAGTGCATATCGATTTTGTAGACCAACTCAAAAGATTACATGATATATATACATTCATAGACACACTTCCTCCCTATTAGTTGTTCGTCGAGTATGTTTATTTAGATGGTGTAATCTCAAAGGAAAGCACACAATTTGATTGTTTTCGTTTTATTTATTTGAAAGAAAATCAATGTCCTTGAAAAACATTGTTTTCTTCTTCATAGCACATACTTTTGTACCATTTTAGAATTACCATTGTTTTCTTCTTCATATCACATTAATATAACATTAGAAGCCGCTGAGCACTATAATATGATTATGATATCCTTTTTGGGTTATAAACATGTAGTAAATAACATATTGACAGCGAACACTTTTTTTTTTTGTAATCATATTAATTTCACCATGATTAAATTCTCAAATAAAATAAAATTACAAACTCTAGTCCAATTCATATCGACTCAAGATGCTACAAATAATTATGATATAACGTTTATGTAAACGAGAAACGAAGGCGAAAATCATGCTGCCACGAGATCAGGAGCTTGCTCCTCAATCAATGACAAAGCAGAATGAACTTTAGTTACCCAGCCATCCAATTTAACTCTCAAAAATTTAATTTGTTGCATTCCCTGAACTCGGGGTTGCACCCATGACACATGTATGGTTCCCTCCACCTGATCTATTACACCTTCTATAAGATGTACCGAAAGACTTTTCATGAGAAGATGTTCCACATCTTCGATTGAAAGCCTAGTTTGTTCCGCAATGATGCTCAGTGGAACAGTTCTGTCTTCAGCAGGCCAACTGAAGATGATCTACATCAAACAAAGGATGTTGATTTTTTCTAACAGCTTCTTTTCGTTCTCCACTAGTGCAGGTTGTGAACTCAGAGCAGAATTATGGACTTGACATAGTTCTTGGTAGCGACTCAGATTGCCAGTGTTGAATGCTTGAAGTACAGAGAAAATCCATTCCACTTTTGTCCCAAGAAGGCTATTGATGATAGGATGTGCTAGCAGTTCTCCAAAGTTGTAAATATTATCGCCCAGAAGTGCAGACAAGGTAAGGTCAAAAGCCAAATCTAGTTTAAATGCTGTAGACATAATATGTATGTATGCTATATAAACAAACAGAATTAGTTCTAATTACATAATATGTTTACACACTACTGCATATTGTATATGCATAATTGTGCAGGAATTTCAAAAAAAAAAAGTGTTTTTGTTGTGCGTGTTAGTATAACAATTAAGATAAAATGAAAATGTAGAATGAGTAACCAAACATCAAATGGGAGCAGGAGACTATTTTAGCATGAAAATTTATTGTTTCTAAACGAATGAAAACTACATATAAAATAAAATAATTGAACCGAAGGAACTTCCAGAGACACACATTTCCCTCTTCAAGAATCCTTTAATCTTGCAAAAATCAAAAATCAAGATCAAACAAAAGGGAAGAATTATCACTGGTAATGGCCATTACAGTCAAAGTTTGTACTTTATTTCTTGGGAAAAAAACAGAACAGAAAAATGATAAAAAATCACCACTGTTCTTAAAAAATTTGTTCGATAAAGAGAAATACATGGAGCCTTAGTATTATTGTCCGTTTTCATGTGCTGCACATGTTCAGTTCGTGTGGAAAATAAATAATTTTTATTGTTACTTCAATATCATGTTACTAAACTTACCAATCCGAGCATGAAACATGTAAACAAAATCAGTTCATCCTCAATCACTTAAATTTTATGTTATGATTTGAAAATGTGCCAATTATTTAATGAATATAGCAATAGCAATGCAAACTATGAAACATGTTAACATATTCTGGTATAATTGTGTTGGCCACTAACTCAAATATGGCAGATTATCTTTTTTTTTCTAGTGTTTGTTAGAAAACAAACACATATGTGTATTTTTGGTATATTTAATGGTATCACTAATTAAGATTATAAAAGGATTAAAAAAAATGAATGTGCAATAAAAGCAGGAATGGGAGGTAGATGTTGTTTAAGCATGGAAATTTATTGCATTTAATTTTTTTTGAATGAGTGATAAATGCTTGATTGGGAGTTGGATATCGTTCAAGCATGGAAATTTATTTGCATTCAAATCAACAAAAAACATAAAATAAAATAACATCACGTTCTCTCTCTCTCTTAACCATTAATCTTAGAAATCTCATCTCAATGAAGCCATCATAGTTGGAAACATAATACGAAGAAGCTACAAATACGGGATTATAAGTGAAGTATAACAGTTAAAAGAATTGTCTTCTTTCAGTTTGTTGTGGCATCTATATACCAAAAATAGAATGATGTTATCATGGAAATATATCCATCAGTATATATATTAGATGATTATGCACGCCTATATGGAGAGATCAGTGGCAATGTCTATTACATTCAAAACCTGTACTCTATTTCCCAAGAAAAAACAAAATGGATTTATTATATAAATTACCTTTGTTCTTGGAAACATTCTTAGTAATTTTTTTAATGTTTTTAGCACTTAAATCAATTTATAGTGCATAAAAATTTTGTTTGCTTTTTTTTCTTCAGTTTTATTAGTTCTGAACTAGTCCATGAATATCCAGAAATCAAGACGGAGAAGCAATGTTTATTTATATTTATAAGAATTACTGGTCCTATAATCTCAATATATAAAGCAATCTCCATTAGAAAATTTCTAGCCATATTAAAATATCTATTTCCATTTTGGATGTTGAAATATCTGTAATAAAAACAATCTTTATTTATCAATCCAACAGCGGCACAATTCATTTATTTCCATTTTGAATTAAATTTTCTTCATTAAAGGAGTGCTCATTAAACAATTCACTATGAGTCTAAATTAAAATCTAGATCTTAGTTGTTTATATTTAACTCAATAAAAGCATTATAAATGTCCTGCATACTGTTAACATATGGTTTTGTATATTTATTTATGCAGTATTGGACATAGCTTATTATAAATGAACACTGCTTATTTAAATTTATTATTGCACATGATTAAATGTATCAAAATATGAAGCAGGTTTTCCTAATAACAGAACTGAACTGAAGACTACCTGCCAAGTATTTACTACCGTTTCATAAAATATTGGTAAGATATGATGTAATGATGATTGGGCATGTAATATGCATGTCTCACGTTTCATTCTCATTATAATAACAGCTTCAAATAATGTTTATAGAAGCCTTGTTCCTAGGACATATCAAGAACTGCTATTCAAAACTCCTTTTAAAGCAGGTTTCCCTAAATATCTATATATAGACATACATATGCGTATATGCATATGCTTAAGTTTGCGAACACGATAGAGCAGTGTAAGCTGTGGATAAGATACAAACAAAACAAAGCAGCGGTGAGAGCAAGCTAGCAAATTAAATGGAGATTGGTAAGAGTGCGCATTTGTAGCGTTAGATTCTATTTATTATGCAAATATATGCTCAGCTAACCACATATAAAGTGTATTGGTACACATATATGCAACACAGAATTAGTTCGTTTTGCATGTATTTTCAGAACAAGTAGCAGAGAAGAATACCTCAGAAGAGATGAAGGGCTTGAAATCTCCAATGGTAATGGAGAAGGCGTTGCTTGGGTCTCCAATCGATCTGGAGGCAGCTTCTAGTGATGAATTGCTTGTACAAAGAAGCTTAACGGAACGGGAAATGGATTCCTTAACTGCTTTCAGTGATGCTTTCATCCCTTCCTTTAATTTGAATGCTTCCAATAATGATGCAGTCGCCAGTTTCTATGAAGCTTCCGCTTCAGCGCTTGATATTCCTGAAATCGTAAGTTCGAGTTAGTATGATTGCATGTATGTGGATATCATTTTTCATCTTGCATGCATTAAGAATATTAGTTAAATATCTGATTTGATTACATTCTAATTCAAACTTAGTAAAATCTGTTATTTAGAAGTATCACTTGGTAACCAATATATTTAATACGCTTATTTGAATCCAAAACTCCAAACACGGCGAAGAAAATTAAGCATATATATGCGTATACGCATATGCATGGAATATCAAATGACACTTCATATGTTAGTCACTTCCTTAAAATGAAAATCCAAATGTGCATGGCTAACGATGCAACTAAATTTTCCTATGCTAAACCATCTAAGGAGGCTCGTTCTAATTAATTCATAAATATGGTCAATCCAATGGTTTCAACTGAAAATGAGTTGGTTAATGAAACGATAGATTCTCAAAAATATGTACAATAACGGTTAATATGATTGAGCTTTTGGTTATAATTTACAAAACAAAATCCTCAGAGTTTGGAAAAAGCTATTTAAAACCTGTCTTTAAAAAACCCCAATAATATAATTTCCTACATAAACTATCCCAAGAAGAATTGGTATAAAGTGACCGACTAGCTTCATATATGCTTCTTTCTTTCTTTTCCTTTTTGGTATATTTTTTACAATTATTCCAATGGTTATGTTATACTCTTGATCTTAGTTTTGGATTATAGTTTACAATGAAGCATGAAAAAGCTATAGAATTTGAAAGAAGCAGGTGGTATAGTTTACTAATCTGCAATTGTACCATATGCATTTTATTTTTTGTTTGACTATTAAAAGAGATCTGGGTGGGTATTTTACAAATGACATGTGTGCATGCAAAATTCCACGCTTGTGTCCGTGTCTGGAGAGTGAGATGAGTTCTGTCATTTAATAGCAAGATTCATTTGTCCATGTTTCTAAATTGTGTCATTGATCAAGTTTGGACACAACATGTTATATGCACAGAAAGAAGAACAATGTACATGTAATATTTACCAACTAATACACAGTTTTCACACTATAGATTGGTTTATCCACGACACAAAGACGAAGAAGGATGATGAATGATAGCAACTGTCAAGAATATGACTCGATAATAGCAGGTGAACTAGAGGCTAATTTAATTGCCATGCAAGAGGACATGGATCTCGTCAAGAATATGACTCGACGGATTGAGGTGGAGCGTCGACATGACAGAGAGAATCGTGAAGCACTGAATAGTAGGTTGATGCAAATCGAGCAACGATTGTCAAACCACTCATCCCCCTCCATCATTATATTCCAGAACTTTAGGTATATCATCCTTCAGTTTAGACAGTTGATATTTTGGTTAATATTTATATGCGACAAGATATAATTTATTTTTTGCAGTTTGGACAGTAGCTATTTTTTGGTTGTGGTTTGAACCTGGGGTGTCAACTTTGTATTTTGATGATGTATTTGTATTAGGAGCACTTGTTTTATATTTAGTTATCTTTGTCTATATTATTGTACTGTTTGCATGTTTTACAGTGGAATCTTTTTTGTGTGATATTCCAAAGAACAATACATGTATATGTAGGTTGTATGAAAACATTTTTAGAGAAATGCATAACAACAGTTATGGATTATGTGATGGGTTTGCCATGGATTTGCAAACTGAAACAAAATTTCAGTGTTTAGTTATCAATTTTGTTATGGATTTGCCACGGATTTGCAAATTGAAACAAAATTTTGGTGTTAAACTATTGTATTTTGTTATGGATTTTTAATTAATTTGTTATAATTTATTTAATAATTCGGTGATTAGAAAAATATTAGTAATTCATAGCGAATCCATTGCAAATCCATAGCAATTTGTCACGTGTTTGCAATGGTGGGTTTTATATTTTATTTCATGGTTTTTTGGTTGGAAGAATAATAATTGTCCATGGTAAATTTGATGCTAATCCATGACAATTTGTCATGGAGTTGCAACGGAGAAGTTTAAAATATATTTAATAATTTGCTGTTTGAAAGAATAATTATTTCGTAGCAAATCCATAGCAAATTTTCAATGGATCTGTGATGGAAATTTGAAATAATTTTACATGCTTTTCAAAAAGAAATATAAAAAAATAAATGGTTTGCTACGAACCATGACAAATACATCACAAAATTTGTTGACTTTCCGTCACTAACCATTCTGTGACGGATCTAGCACCTAATGAATTGGGAGGGTAATATCCATCACAAATCCGTTGCAAAATAGTGTTTTGTGATGGATTTGAGATGGAATTTCCCATCACTGAAACAACATTTTCTAGTAGTGAAGAGTTTGTTTATGAAAAGTTTTTCTTTATATAAGACAAAAAGGGTTGTCGTTTCAGTATCTCTCGACAAAGTCGAAGAGATCCATTTTTGTGACTATGTTTGGAAGGATCTGAAACATATAACTTTCAGGTCATCCAACAGTGTTGGAATGGTTCCTTCATTTTATGGATTGGTAGTCTAACCTTGGCTTTATCTTGAGGTTACTGCCTCAATGCCTCTCGAAAGACTCGGAGGTACTTGTTATGATAAGGACCTTAACTTTTAAGAAGAGGTTGTCACCTCGTTGTCTTCTGGGGGAATTGGAATAGGTTTTCTTTACAACCTTAAATACTTACAATAAAGGCTATAGCCTCAACACCCTTAGATGGATTCGTAAGGGTGGGGTTTTTGGGTATAAGTTTTGATTATTGGTTGTTATTGGTCCATGGGCATATTATCGGTGAAACTAGCTAACACAATTGATGTGGGCAAGGAATTGTTTATGACCTCTTGCTTTAGAATCATGTCGACAAGGTTATTATCGACAAAGTATAGAGCATGTTAACTAGTTGCTATAGTTTCCTTCGACACAGTTGTTATCGAAGGGATTGATATGCCAAGTCAGTTCTATAAATCAAGGCTTTTGCCTATGTCTTGGTCGACACCGCTAGTGTCGAACGAATTGTTTTATACTTGTTTCTAGAAACTCTTGAAGTCGACTGCCTAACGATGGATCTTTATAAAGTTGTTTTCTAACTTATTTCCTCGGACGCAGCTGTTGTCGTCATGGAATCTTCAATCAAAGATGTTTTGAGGCTTTGCCTCCAGGACCTATTAGCGTCGGTAACATGTCAAGGAGAATGTTTTTTTTGTCTTGAAATCATCTAAAGGCTATTGCCTCTATACTTTGTCGACATAGTTTATGTCGGTAGGTTAAATCACTTGTTTTTTTTTTGCTTTAAGCTGATAGGACTTTGCCTATCATTTGAAATGTTATTGACTTCGACTCATGAGGAAAGAAACGAGGGGGTTTACTGTTAAAACCCAGATGTAACAGAAAGCGGTTGTCGCCACAATACCCTTTGGTGGAACCGAAGGGAATAGTTCAAAAATAAACCATAGCTTGTTGAACAAATTGATTGTTGCATGTTTTCTTAGGCTTTTTTGCTAGCAAGGCCTATTGATTTTGTTTTAGTTTCTCATGTTGTTTTACCTTGTGACTTCGACACTAAAGGAAGAAGTCGAAAGGGGTTTAGGGTCGGAAGGGCTTTCCCAAGCCCATTCATTTTCTTGATGCTTTCGGTGCAAGATGATTGCATCATTATTATTGCTATGTCCAATTTACAATAGGCTGGACTATAGTTTGAATAATGGTAGGAAAACATGCATGTTATCGCATTTGACTGAGCACATTGGAGGTATCAATGGGAGAGATATTGGAGATTCACCAATTTAACATGAACATTTGTTGAGAAGATAAGCTTAAAATAAACTGATAGGTTTTTAGTACACATAGGGTTAAATTATGAGATGACGACAGGGGTTCTGCATCAGGTATAAAATGTTTATAGTGAATCTATAGATAAAACTACACTATTTTGATTGAAGTGTTTAAAGTTATCCCGGTATAAAACTACCAGATTCTTAGTTAACTTATGGATAAAAATATAAGATGTGTGTTAATTATTTTACATCATGTAAAAGGTTTATAGTTATCTCACAGTATAAAACTAACAAATTCTTAGTTAACCTACGAATAAAACTATGAGACTTGCGATAGATATTCCACATCAGGTAAAGAGTTAATAGTTATCACTTGGTATAAAACTACCCAGTTCTTAGTCAACCAGTGGATAAAGTTAAGAGGGTACCAGGCAGTTAGCCGACATCCAAATGGAGGGTTTATGGTTATCACACGGTATAAAACTACCAAATTCTTAGTCAACCTACGGATAAAACTAAGATGGTGCCTAGTGGTTAGCCAACATCATTGAAGGATTGCTTCATAAATTAACCGAGGATAGTTAATCCATAAGCCAGTGAAGGATATCTCAACCTTGAATAAAAGAATAGTTCATATAAATGAATTAGGAAACTAGAAAGACACCTATTAGATCGGTAGACTGAAAGGCACACGCACGTACACCTTTAAGACAGTTAGTCATTGTAACAAGAGGGATAAGAAATTCACAATACGATTGCATATTTCATGTTGCGTATCTTATTGCTATCATTATTGTTCTGTGTTGTACTTATTATTAAAGTTCAGGAGCACAGATTTGGTTGCTATTTCCCAGTATTAGCGAGGAGAAACCCGTTCCGCTAAGCGATGTGGTCTCGCTAGTTACCTTTCGATGTCAGGCAGAAATGATATTATTCACTCTAGTCTATTTGACAGACCCGTAAGTTTTGTTTTCCCTTTTTAACTTTCAGCAGGTTGAGAATTAAGGTTTTTAGATTATCTTCTTCGATTAAAGCTTCCAAGACGAGTTGAAGGCTATACGTAATAAGGAGTTTTCCATTGTATGTTTATTCATCTTTTATTGACGGTGAGACAACAAGATGTTTAATATTTTTACCTGGACTTCGGTCATCCAACAGGGCATTATGTATTGGTTATACGAAAATATGTAATTATGGTTGGAAATTAGAACCAAGAACTGAAAACCCAAACCAAACCATCCCGAAAAGACCCGAACCTGAACCCGAACCGAACTCAATGAGTCTCGAGCCTGGTCTAGGTGTTGAAAAATACAATTAAGACACGATCAAAATCGACCAAAAAACATTGAAATACATATTTTTAGTGTCACTATTCAACCGAAGCCAAACTAAACCGAATTGAAGCTTAGTATGGGTCGGATCCAGATTTTTGAAATGTATAGCTGATTAGACCTGACAAAACCCGATCCGCCTTGATCCGATACCCACCGAGTCGGATCCGAGTCCGGGTCCATTGGTTGGGTCTAATTGTCACCCCTATATGTAATGAATATTATCCAATAAATGTTATTTCAGGCTTTTTTATATTCACATGCTCTCGGATGTTTTTGTTTTATTAACTCATCGTTTTCTATCATCGAAAGTTAATACCATATTGGACTATCAAAATTATTGTAGTATGACGTTATGTTCTTTTAGACTCTTAGAAATTATTCTCAAACGTACCAAAGTTGATTGTTGTAGTATGTCTTTAAATTTGTATATGAATTTCAGTTTGAATTTTGAATTGTATTGTTGCTTCTTACATATTACATATTTAATATCTATTAAGTGGTTTACTTGCGGCCAGTAATTACTGAAAATAAAATTAAACACTACATAAATAGGATAGCAAACAGAGAATTTATCATTATTAAATTTTGTTCCACGATGTCGTAATCCATAGCCTCTAATCCAACCAGCATTAAAACATTTTTTGTTATATGATTTTTTTTTTTTTTTTTGACCACATAACCACAAGGCATGCTCATAGATATTGCATACAGTGTGACCACTATTTTAGTGGCATATTTTAGAAAGCACATGCGTGTTACGTAATTGGAACATACGCAGCTATCCTTTTTACAACGTTATTCATTCATTTATTCATTCAAACAAAGTGGGTTAAAGTAGCAATAAAAAGACGAAATAGTGGAGAGAAAGAGCCACCTGCAATTTGGCGGTTTCGTAGTGTGCATGTTAGGTCATGACAAAATGGGACTGATGCCTTGTTAGGTAGTCGGCACACAGAAAATATGGTTGTTGCTCATTCAAGATTAGACGATTCTACTGACTTGGACATTTGCAATTTGCATTGATTTCTTCTTTTCTTGTACATTGCATCAAATATCCTTATTCATGAATCATGAATTATTATTTCTGGTCACCCTGGCTTGAAATCATAGTTGAAATATTTATTAAAAAAAATGATACCTTTGAATAGGTTTATCAGATTTACATTTTATTTTCATAATTAAATCACAAAATTTTATTGTATTTTCGTTACGAAGATTGTACAATATTTTCTGTTGAATTTTTTTTTTTTTTTTTTTTTTAATATTTACCCAATGAATATTTGCTCCTAGTTGGATTGCCCCTCAGTTGTAGCACTGGCGTTCTTTAGCATTACCATTAAACCTGCAATATAATGCAGTAATTCCATTGAGTGCTTACTTTGGTCCTTGAATACTAAAAAGTAGATGCTGCTAATAGTATCCATGAAAACCATGCTAGTATAATAGCTTTTAAATCCAATAAATGGCACACAAATAAAGTTGAAGTGCAGGCATAAAACATTAACTGAACTATTTAAGAAGTACTGGAGTAAGTTGGTATAATCATAAGCTGCTGGAGTTAGCTAGCATAAGCATAAACTGAACTGGATTTTAGACGTCAGATCAACACACGTTACAAGAACTGGTGTGTATTTCGGTCTTTTGAGTTGTTGCGTGAAATGTGAAGTGCAGAGGCCGAAGCTGAACATGCAGGAGTGACAAAGGAATGCAAGAGTGAACGGATCAAAACTTTACGAGGAGTAATACATACAAGAGTTTGATGAAAATTGTTCTTTTTTTTTTTTTTTTTTCTTTTTTTTTTCTGAAGGAGCGTTGACCTATAGAGGAAATCTTTGTCTGGAATGCAACTTGAATTTCTTCTAGTAAATATTTACTGCGCAAACATTTGACCATGTTGATGTAAACAGAGAGACAACCTGGGTTTTGAGAATGATCAATTGGTGTTGAAGATGATGACATGTGAGGAGTCAATTCTGAGTGCAAAAGAAATTAATGGCCTTTATAGAGATGTTTTAGGGACCGTCGCACGAAAGAATATAATGAATTCAATGGCCTTGGCTTGTGCGCATTTAAATTTAATAATGCAACCGGTTGGGGATTGGAAATAAGATTGTACAATAGTGAGTGAAAAAAATATAAACAGATTTGCAATCTGTAAACTTAGGAAATATTTGCTTGAAATTCCATAGAAAAAATAATAATTAACGAGCAAACTTTTGCTTGCAACACATCCTAAATTCTTAGAGGGGCAAACCTTTGCTTAGCAGACAACCCGAATCTTTGCCAAACAAATATTTGCCCTTGTTTAAAAAAAAAAAACACCAAATCTCATGTGATATATGGATGCTAAAAAATGAAAATAAATATTATGATTTAATAGTGAAAGCCATGATAAGTCTAGTGAAATATATCAAGTTATTACTATTACAATTTAATTCTAATGATTGCTCATGTGAAACAGCATTAAGTACAGTAAATAATTCCAAGAATGTAATTTGTATTCAATGACTTTTTTTTTAAAAAAAAGAAAGGGATGTAAGCCGAAAGTTCCATAAAATAAATTATGCTCAAAGAGCATTTTACTATTACTTAAATTTGACTTCTTGTGTAAATCAAGAGGCTAATGAATGCTGGTCTATTTACGGTGCCACTTAAGAGTGTGTTTAATGAATGAAAACTGAGAGTTTGAATGAGGAAGTCAAGTGAATGATGAATGCGTTTGCGATTACAGACCGAGTATTTGAGTGAAGCATTTGAGTTATGATTTTTAATTTAGTTTAGTTATAGCTAATTAATTATTTGTTTTATTGTGCAATATGTATGTGCATCAAAAATGGTTCAGACATCCAGATTTTCTAATGAAGAGAATAAAATAAACAAAATGGTAAATGAAAATGCGGACCACAACAACTTATGGTGGTTCGGCGTGAATTGCCTATATCCACTTTATAACTTCTCTTAATTCTTACTAAAGGTTGAGATTACAAGAGTTGGGAATGATGAATTCCCGAGTACAACACAATTACATTAAATAAATTGTGTAGGAGAATGCAGATGAAAATTTCCATATGTCCCAAGGGGCTATTTATAGGTGAGGTATGAATCAGGTTTGGTATGAAATATGCACGGAAATTTGGAGTAGTGGAGTGAGTGTTGTTAGTGGGCCACGTCATTGGTAACTGCCAATCCAGTTTGGTATATGTCCGGTTTGGCATGGTCGAACCAGATGTTGGCCGAACCAGAATTTCCTTCACTCTGCTTTGCCAATCCGAGACTTTAGTCGATCCAGAACTCTGCTGTTCTGCCTAGTCGAATCAGATGGATAACAAATCCGATTATGCCTTCAAGTTGCTTGATCAATCCAGAGTCTGATTGATCCAATTCGTGCTGAGTCGAAGTCGCTCCTAACCCATGAGTGCCTCGAGCATGAGCCTTCATGAACTTGACGGCCTTGTCAATAAGTAGGTAAACATTCTGTCCCCTAAAGTACATCGCGTTGAGAATGGCACGTACTTTGAATCGGTTGAGTCGTGTCTCCCTGGGATGTCATCTATCTCCAGAAGAGGCGAATAGTCATGTCCTTGAGTAGTCAAGACACATGGATTCTTCTTTTCTACATAAATAGCTGGACATACTTCACACTGTGTTTGATGATACTCATCTAACTAAAGTCCTTGATCGAAGTTATTGAGAAACACAGGTAAGCACTCAAACTTCGTCGAGTCAAGAGACTGAGCATATTTTCTATGTAGTCATGTCATGTCGAGTTGTTTGCACCTGCATATGATTACACATATGCAGGTTGTTGCCATAGAACGTTGTTTTTTGCGTAAGTCAAGCGCATTGTCAAGTATGGTCAATTGTCGTACGTGAGTCGGCATGTGAGTTATGGACCAAGTCAGGGAGATATCAGAATTTCTCTTCCTAAACCTCACCTTCTTTCTTTTCTTCCTCTTTATTTATATTTCTAGTTCGATGATCAAACCGGATTCCGTATCGACATAGCTGGTCCAGACTATCAACCTATCAAATTGGCAAAGGAAGGGAAAGTGTCTTCATTTTGTAATAAATAAGCAATCCACGCGTTCTTTTCATTTTTAATTTTTATTATCATCTTCCTCGTCGAACACAAGATTTTTTCAATCTCCTCAATTTTCGAATCGACTTCTATTCAACCTTCTCGATTAAAAGAGATTTCCATTTCCACATTCTCAGATTTAAACTTCGAAGTAATTTAGATGGGTTTGATTATAATTGATCACTGTTTTTCTTCCATTTTGGTAATTGTGGTAAGATCTGGAGTTTACTATGCCATTGCTAATGGATGAGGTGTCGGAGGCGATAGTGGAGACGGCTGAGCTGTCTTGGAGCCACCGTGGTGACCAGAGAGAACAAAGTGGCTGGCAATCTAGGTTTGGGTGGGAGAGATGACGTGAAGGATTCGAGAAGACAATGGAAAAGTCAAACTGGAGTTGGAAAAAAGATGTGCTTCGTGGTTGGACTTCGGATTGACTAGGTTAAAGGTAGATCCGGATTTGGCTGATCTAGGCAGGTTGTCCGAAACTGACTGATCTAGAAGAGTCGATCCGGAATTGACCGATCCGGAAAAGTCGACCTGGAATTGGCTGATCCAGATTTGGTCTCCATCCGAATTTGTCAATTCATATTTGATCGAATCGGCCCTGTGTCCAATTCAAACCTGAATTGATGATAGACTTTCGTTATCGATCTTAAATGGCTTCAAGACTAGGCAACTCATGAAGGACAAAAATGACTAAAAACCGCACACTTGGACTTCGGGTTAGTTAGGATAGAGCATATCTGGACTTCCACATACGCATACGAACATTCTGAACTTTCATATAACAAATAGCTACCCAATGAGCATGAATTCACTTCTTGTGAGATCTATAGTTCTGAATCGCTTCTGGCGACGATTCGATGAGATGGTCAGGAACGATGATTCGATGAGATGGTCGGATACTACGATCCGATGAATTGTAACTCGTCTTCGATTTTCAACACTTTACATCTGCTGATGTCATTGCACAGTGCTTTTACCGCACTGCACACACTTCACTAGTTCATGCATAGGGGGTACAGGTTTATCACTCTAACCGGTGATATTCCTTGGATATCACAACTATCATGTCAAGAAGATATTCCATAAGAGCTTCTGAGGTCGGGAAGAGAGTTGTATTCTTCCAAGAACCTGCTCAAATTCTAGTTTTGGGACCAAGTCAAACACCGAGGATTCACAATTCGAAGTCCAACCTCATGGTGAACAATCAACCTCGTCGCCTTGGGAATCAGGCTCTTCAGGGGAAGAAGAGCATGAAGGCGACGGTGCTCCTGACACTCTACTCGGGACAATCTTTTTAAATAATTTGACTGACTCTTAGTCTTCTTCAATGGATGAGGCAAAGTAGTAAAAGCTATGTGCAAACCACATGATTCCCTTCGACCAAATTCAAGTGTCGATCCTAGGCGAGGCTTCCCATATCCCTCCTAAGGGCTTCATGATGTGCACTTGGCAGATGTGCATAGTGGGGGTGCATTCCTCCTTTTAGCCCGTATATCCACAACTTTCTCAATCGCATGAGACTAGCGCCTATGTGGTTGCATCCCACAGCATATTCCTACCTCTTCACGATATACATACAATACGAAGAGCGTTTGCACTGAGAACCCTCCGTCAAGGATATTATCTTCTTCTTCAACTTTGATTACTCCAAAGATACCCCATCCTTCACTTACTTTAAAGCGAATTTGGGCAACCAATTTATAACAGATGGGTACAGTAAGCTAGGGAGCGTTAAGTTAGATTTTTTTTTATGTTCCACAACAAGAAGGCTTCGCCAGAAGGAGGATTAACTGCAGTGGGTGTTTCGTAGTCATTTAATTCTTCCAAATTTAGTGTATTGTGTCTAACACTATCTCTTTATGCAATCGAGAGCCTGGCCAAGCCCATAGGCAATGTTTATTCACGATTCGGGCTACTCTAAGGAATGTTCCGGTAGATGACTGAAGCGTCATGAGATGCATTGTTGATGAATTTGTGCATTAGTCCCATCTACTTGATATAACCGAAGTTTAAGCACAGTCGATGCCCTAGCTGGAGGAGTGGGAAGAGGTTGCGCCCAAGCTCTAGCAGTTGTTCCCCATTCATGGGGCCGTTAGAAATTGAACAATAGGTTTAGGCCACGGCCCAGTCGAAACCCCGTAGGGGAAGTGAGAGTGTGTGTGGGGGGGGGGGGGGGGGGAGGGAGTGAGAGCAAGAAAAGTCACTATAGAAAAGGGTAAAGGAAAGGCATAAAATTCTCCCTTCAGAGAAGTTGCCGCCGAAGAGCCGCCTGTTAAAACTTCATCTCCGACCAAATCTTTGGTTTATGGTGGTGGATCGAGAAACAAAGAGTCACCACTTAGGGTCTAAATGATATTCCATAGCTAAAGCTTTACAAATATCATGTAACACCCCTAAGTCCCACATCGTGGAAGCCTGTGTGAAGTGAGTACTTATATAGTATATCTCATCTCTTACTAACGCCGAGGCCTTTTGAGGAACAAAACCCCACACCTATACGGTGGCTAAGTTGGGGACAATATCTTGCGTGAACAGAGGTGTGGGCTGTTACAGTGGTATCAGAGCCAATTAATACCCAGCCGAAATTGTGGCTCCTGTGTGGACCGCAGCGCCTGGGTGAGGTGTTTGTGAGCCAACGGGGACGTTGGGCTCTGTAGGAGGGGAGAATGTAACAATCCTAAGTCCCACATCGTGGAATCCTGTGTGAAGTGGGTACTTATATAGTAGATCTCATCTCTTACTAACGCCGAGGCCTTTTGAGGAACAAAACCCCACACCTATACGGTGGCTAAGTTGGGGACAATATCTTGCGTGAGCGGAGGTGTGGGCTGTTACATATCACATACCCGCCACTACATATATCCAACTCCATTAGCTGAGTATGGATATATATATATATATATATATATATATATATATAAGCCGAGCACAATTAACACTTGCTATAAGCCGAGTATGGATAATACTCGCCATCTCCGTAAGCCGAGTATGGATAATAATCTCCATCTCCATAAGCCTAGTATGGATAATACTCACCATCTCCATAAGCCGAGTATGGTTAATACTCGCCACCCCTCTAAGCCAAGTGTGATTACTACTCGCCAACTCTTTAAGCCGAGTACGGCTGATACTCGCCCAATCAAGACTAAAGCAATCTCTAAACCGAGAATGGTCCTCACAATCTCTGCAGGTATTGGGTCTTACGACTAAAGTTGTCGACTACTTTCATAGCGTTCTCAGCCTTAATACGGCCTTCGGTGGTTGTCGGTTTTCTAGTCTTAATACGATCTATACCGATCGTCGGTTTTCTGGTCTTAATACAACCATTAGGATCGTCGGATTTCTGGCCTTAATATGGTTCGGAGCAACCATAGCTGATTGCACATTGACATCCGATGCAATATTTAGAACATACCTCCTTTATCAAGAAGGATGCATTCTAAGGGTCATAGTGTTGACCCACTTTTCGGCAAAAGATGCCACGGCTCAACGGATCGAAGCCCAATGTCAAAAGACTTGTCGACCGAGCATAAACAAGCAGCCTCTTATCCATAAATCCCAAGCGATAGGCTCCTTCTTTAGAAAAGCCCGAATAAAATATGGCTCGAGCCATATTTCCCTCGAGCAACAACCTCTCATGCCCCGAAAGAACCATTCTCCCAAACCGACCAAGTCAAACATTTCCCTGAAGATCAGATCGACTAGATATCTCCGGATCTACGTGAAAATATCCAGAGAAAGTTATTCATTGACTCGATTCTCAAGGCACTAAAGGCAGTTAACCATTTCCGGCCAAAGCTCTACTTTTGATACACCTCATCTCGAGTGCCGCGTAAGCCATAATTCTCGATTATACTATTAATCAACAGTAGTCTGGGTCCCACCACCGCAAATAATTCAAATGATCGAGCTCCACGTGTCCGAAATCCGCAAAAGAGGCAAGCCACATGCAACTCACCCAACGTCCCTCTTCACCTATAAATACCTCTATGCTGAAAATAGAAAGGGACTTTTTCGAGACCTTCACTTCTCCACTCCCACTCTTGGGCAAGATCTCTCTCGCGCTCTCTCTCTCTCTCTCTCTCTTAAGCTCATACTTCACGGCTAAGTTTGAAAATAGCCAATTCTCCTAGTTTGTTGAAATAGAAAAAGTTTGGTACTTATAACCATAACAAAGTCAATATATATAAAGTGGACGTAGACACCATCTTTGCCGAACCACAATAAATAGTCTTGCATGTCCTCTGTTTTCTTTACTTTATCGTACTATCTAATTGTTATTCGTGTGTCATACGCACTATTGGGGGTTGACTGTCACTAGTGGTCTACTTTTGACGTTGACAGGGGCGGTACAAGCATACTTTTGTTTATTATGTGATTTGTCCTATTATGAAGACTAAAGTTAAAGCACAAAAGAAAGAGTAGAAAAATGTGTACTGAGTCAAAGTCCTGCTCACGTGAATTATTGAAGGAAACTCAAACTCCAAAGTAGCGTGATAACAAAAGAAAAGGGACTACTACTTCAAAGATGAGTGATAAACATGGATCTATGTTATTATAGATCTACAATCCTACAACTACGCTCAATGGATACTTGTCAAATATGAATTTTGCAATGCTTGATTTTAAGTAAATAAACATTACATGTAAGAAAAAAAAACTGCACAAATATATTCGAATTTAGGTCAGCTATATTCTAGCAAAAAGATCCATGTGATATAATGCACTTTCATGCTTAAAGCAAGAACTCGAAAGCATTACAAAATTCAAAGTGGGTCATAATACTCATAACGAGGTCTGCTACATATACAATTACATATTAGAAGTTAACAATGAGTCTAAAGTAGTAATAATAATAATAATGTAAGAAGTGAATTTTACGTTCAAATCAGATAAAGGTGTTAATAATGGCATCATATTACCGATAACAGGGTGAAAGGAAGAGAACATAGAAACTTATGCGTTCAAAATAAATTATACACGAACCCTTCTTATTTGAAAGTAATATGCCAGTGAAAGTTTGCCTTGAATTTTTGGCATATATTTAATAAAATAAAGCTGCTAAAACTAGTACAACATTATGTCAATCAAATTTTTTGCAGTATACCAATAATGAAAGCTTGGACCCTTCTGATATAATTATCCACTCTTGTTTTGAAAATAAAAAATAAAATAGAACCGTAGCCATAATTGAAATGGTAATGCTAAAAGCATCTAGAAATGTGCTACTTAATACCTTAAAAAAAAAAGGTCCGGCTATTGCCACCCCGATATTTGCTCTTCACCCCACAGTTAAAATTTTAAACATTTATTTCCACTTATACCCTTAATGATAAATTAAATAACTTGTCTAATGTAATGATTAAAAATAATAAAAAATCAGCAATGTTTCAGGCTAAATTACTTAAAATTAAAAATCAGGGTTGTACTTGATTTCAAAAAAAATCAAAGATAAGAATTACAAAGAATGATTAAAATTTTGAAAATTTTAAAGTCAACAGTGTATATAATTATGTATTTTTAGACCGAATAGATCAACAATGTACAGGAAATTGCAAATGCCTGAATAATAAATAACTAAATTATCGCTGTAGAAAGTGTTAATTTAAATAAATCAGCCCGAGTAGATTGTTAACAAAACCACAACCAAAGATGTTAAACGTCAATTAATTCGATCTAGACATTAAAAAAGAGATGCACAAACAAACTGCAAGTTTGAAATAAGAAGTAAAATAAAGAAAAAACAATAAGAATAAAAATGTAGTAAGGACATTTTTGGAATAAGCGGGGTGCGAAGAGAAATAGTTGCGGTGTGCATTTTATTTTCTATTTAATGGGGGGTGAAGAGCAAATAGCGGGGTATCAATAGACGGACCCAAAAAAAAAATAGTGCTAATTAATTCATATGCTTCTTAATACCACATATATTTTTCCATTCAGTTCCTAATCACAAAACAAAACCTTTGCTCTTCCTTCTTAATCTCGTAAATTTCAAATTTTCGGATCATAAAACCCTAATTTTCACGTGATCTCTCTAATCAAATCTGTTTGTTTCTCCATCAAAAATCGTGAAACCCTAAATCCAACTATTTTTAACCAAATTAGTACTGAGCATGGGAAGGAAAAAATAAACAAGACTCATCGCTATATTTAACCGATCAGTAAAAATTTACACAGTAGTTTATGACCGTGAAAGCAATGGATAGTTTAAATGAAAAATTAACAGAACTTGCGACCTTTTTCCACCGGCCAGTTTCCAATGCCATGGCCATTTTCAACCGACCCGTTTAAATAAAGAAACGGGTAGAGGCAACTTTGAAGATGGGGATGCATTAATAGGCAATTCACTTGTAAAGGATGATGCTTCAGCAGTCAAGCCAGGTAGCAGTAATTATTTTTTGTTTTCTGGCAATAGCTTTAAGGCTTTAGGCAAAGTTATAAAACTTATAAAACTCATCGAATTTTAATTGCTTAGATTTAAATGGCCTTCTGTGACTGTGTTCGTTTATCCCTTGTTTGATATGTATATATATTGCACTTGACTATGTTAGCATGTGCATCAGTCTTGTTGCTCCTTGTTGCTTCATGTTAAATTGACTTCGATTATGTCCTTATTTAACTTGCGTTATACGACTATCATGTTTTTTTAGTAATATGCTTGTGCCATATTCCATCTGCTGTAATTTTGCAATAATTTTATATGCATTGTCTATCTTTTTCACTTGATTGTGAGCCTGACGATTTATATATGCCTGACTGTGTGCACTGGTCTGATACGTTGACCCTTTTATATATTTGATACTTCAGCCTTGTGATGTTGTGCATCTGTGTTTGTTGTGTCCACTTACGCACACTGCAACATGATTGCTGCTAACCATATATGCCCTTATGTATTTCTTGCTCATTGCCTTGAGCTGCTACCACGTGGGTTTTATGTTTTGAGTTTCTGAAACTGATTTCTTCTACTTATACATCTGCACCAATTTTCATATACATACATTTATACAGTGTGTTAATATGCGGTGCTTTGTGCTTCGGTATTTGATTGTACCAGTGTATACTTCATGATGCAATATTTTTGAGTTTGAGCTTGCAATTATTTGGCCTCGTGCACATATAATTGCTTGGATTTAGCAATACATTTATCCACACTAACTGATCATAACCAATAAAACAACTTATAACCGCAATGGGTTCTTCGATGATCTGGTTGATTTCCTCATGGCGATGCTCCGATGGTTATCGAACGAGAACGACGATATTTGAGAAACGATAGAGAGGCAGGAAATTATTTTTTAGGATTTGCGTGTTATGGTATTGTGTAGCATGGTAGAGATCTTTTTAAGGTGGCATTTAATTCTGGTATTAGGCAGCATATTTCTGGGTGGTTTTAGTGCTACACTACCTTTATGAGGCGCATGTTGAGGTAACATCAAAAATTAGTAAATCATAGTATAAATTTAGCATGCCAGTCTAACAAATCGAAGTATACATGGCAATATGAACATTGATTACATACTCAAAAAGCATAGTTAACTGTTTCCTCTGAAAAAAATGACAAAATAACTAAAATTCTTGTTGCAATGCAGAGTTACCTGCACTTTAAATATCCGAGGCTTGCTGACCGACTCTTGTTCCCAAAGAAAAATCACCAATCGCTTTCCTGGTTGCACATCTACTTGTTCATCTCAGCATCGACCAAACAACGCCTTTGTCTCAACGAGTGCGGAGACCAATTGCTTCTCCTGACACCGTCGAACAAGCTCGTCGTCCGGATTTCGCGTATATGAGATCCGAATCTAAATATGAATTTCATGGATTTGAGATCGAATTTAAATCCGCTTTGATTTTGGATGATTTTCTATTATCTTCCTGTTATGCCCCATTTTCATCATCTTGGATCTTGTTAACATGGTGCTTCAAATCTGGGTTAATGGGTGCATAAGAAGTGCGTGTAGCAGGGTTTCAGAAAAGTTTGATAGTTGATGCATGGTATAGGGATAATGCAGCAACCAATGAACAAATAAGAGAAAATGGGTACAAGAGAGGTTGAGAAATGATGAACAAGCAACAGGAAATAATAATGGACGTAAGGTTTATGTCTGATCTTTATTACTGAAACTGAAAAAGCAGTTAAAGTAGTTTGAGAGAAAACAAGAGAGTTTATAAGATAAAATTCTCATTCAAAATCAACTCACACTTAATGAATATACATTGCCACATATATATAGGCATCAGAGTAACGGCTACTGGTAACATCATACCAGGCCTTATCTTAACTAAGCCCATTCAGAAAAGTACTCATATTAATAGCAAGTCCTTAATTGAACTTCCTTGTGCATGTGCACACTCTGGCAAGGGATTGTTTGATGATCCTGGAACCTGGGCCATGATCAAATGTCCTCCCTGAACCTACTCCTCTGACCTGTTGACTTCCAGCGTTGACCCCATAAATCTTCAGTAGTGTTTGACAGATGCACACAAGTGTCTGATGAAATGCCGAAAATGCTTTATCTTCTCACAAACACTTGTTTGTTCATCTCTTTCTTACCCATAAAGTAAAGCATAGTTTTCATTGCCTAACACTCCCCTCCCCTTCAAAACAACCTTGTCTTCAAGGTTGAAATTTAATTTCACTCATTTTAACTTCAAACTTTGATTCCTCCAGGGTCAAACAGAAAGAAAGATTGTTTTTTCATCTTCACTGTTCACTGCACATGCTGAAATGCCCGGTTTCTCATGAAATGCATATTTAAGTTGTTGAGGATCTAAAGGACTGCACGAGACAACCAGAAATTTGTTCTGATCTAACGCAAGAACATTCCATGAGTAAATTGTATTAGTTGGGCTGTTCTATGATACTTCATTGCTTAGAATATTCACCGCAATGATTGCTTGAGTGCTACCCCATATAGAAGACATAATCATAGTACCACTGTGCCTGTTGTAGTAGTATTTAACACCAAGCTTCCACAGTGCCTGTTGTGGGCCATTTTCTGCTACCCATCCAACTAAAACTAAGTAGTAGGTGGAACCATTGGGAGTAGATGCAGCCTAAACAACCTGACTAGCACTCCAAGATTTTGGTATACCCGCAATAGCATATGCTTCTCCACTACTAATATTTACAACAAATAATGAAGGCTTCCTTTTCTTTGAACAGGTTTCATCCCAATCCTCTTCCCAATCTTTTCTACAGATGTCATCCCTGTTTGATCCTAGTCTGGTAGGACCATTATGCGCAAGGAGAACTATAGAATGATTATTTGGTGTCCCCGACGCTTCCTCACATATCTTCTTAGCGCTTTCATTCATGTTCCATACTCCATATATTGCAGATATTAGCTCTGAACAATACAATCCAAGCCCTCCGCAAGAAAATGGACGGCCACCAACAATGCTGACTTTCAAATCTGAAAATTCCATTTGGCTGTATCTGACGTGCTCCTTGCCTAGGCATTTTAACTGAAGTTGCACACGTTCCATTTTCTTTTCTGAAAACTGATGAGTACGCCAATCCTCTCTACCCAATATAACCGACTTACAAATATCCACTTTTGCAGTGCTTCTGACAATTTCATTTTCTATCACCATAGTTGGAAGCGAATGAGTATCGGTCATACTGTCCATAACATGAGTAACAACTGCAGGCTTCCCACTGACTTTAAAAAATACATCATGGTCATACTTGAGAAGTCCTTTCAGTTTTTCTTGACTTTGAAACACTGATATTTTCGACAGTCAAATCTTGCTCAACAATAGAGGGTATGTGTAGTTTCTTTTGCTTGGAAGTAAGTAACTTTCTGGCACATAACATTAGTGTCATATTTCCTTTAGAACTCTCTTTATCGAACTTCTTTTTATCAATCAACCGGAAGTTCTCAATTTTGATCCCCCTACACACATATGTTTTCATCCAATGAGCACACATTACATCATGACATCCATCCGGGGGTAGAAACAAGAGATCAATAGACATACAACAGCCTTGGAACTTGAGCATAACTCGTTTACAAATGTTAGCCCCCTGCAGTTTATCTTCATCGGCAAAAACTACATCATATTTTTTCAATACATCAATTTTAGGGAAAGAACTAAGGGGTGAATTCTTTTCATTTTCGGCTCCACCGGGATCAAACACAAATAACATTCCTTCGCTGTTGATCATGCCTAACTGGTCTTTAAAGATTTCAAGCTTACATATTAGTTTCAGTCTAGATGTCATAGCCAGCTGTTGGAACACATAAAAAGTTTTCATTATAATGCCAAAGGATAACGTCGTCACGACGTCGGCTGGCTCAAATATGGGTGCATCAATTAGAACATTGCCGATGTATCCAGCTTTAGCAATAGAAGTCTTCAGTAGTTGTGGTTCCTTCTTGTTCTCCAACGTCTTTGCTTCATTTGAATACTGCAAACAAGATTCGGTTTGAAAAGCTTCTTGATTTTCCCTGGATTGGTTTCTGGGCTGAAACCATTTGCAAATTTGTTGAACTTTTGACTAGTTACAAACTCTAACTTTATCCTCGTCGTCCTTTTTGATTTCTGGTAGAGAAGATATTTTAGAATCTTCCAAATCTTCCTGTTCACCGGTTTGATTACCAACAACTTCATTATCAATAGTACAAATTTCTCTATGCTTCCAGTCATCACTTATCTCTCTTATAGTGGCTCTCTCTACCTCCTGCGATTCATCATCAATTTTTGGAATAACAACCTTATCTTCTACCTTAAACGTCTTTCTCCCGCCAGTGTTCTTAAATGTTTTACCAAGTTTAATATTCCTTTTATTTGTTCTTTTGAATTCGAAAACCTTGGCCAAGCTTACGGCATGCCTGAAATCAACGGGTGCAACGCTAATACATCGAGTTTGATTTCTTACTTGAGGCCATCTACAAAATTTTCTAACATGAACTGATCTGGTATAACATCACGCATACCTTGTAGATGTTCATATTGGGATAAGTAAGCCGCTACAGTAGTTGTTTGTTTGAGATTGAATATGGTGTTGTATTGTTTTGCTGCTGCCATGGTTATATGTTTGGCGGAATTCGTAGCAGTGATTTCATTCTAGTAAGGGATGTAGGGGATTCTTGAATTTGCTGGTTGCATCCTCATTTCTTTCAATTATTTAGCGATGCCGTTTAATGTTTCTTGCATCTGATCGACCTTGATATTGAGTTCTTGATTGTATTCTTGCAATTCCCTAATCTGGACCAAAGTTTGAATGGTGATCTAATCTTGTCTGGACCGTGTAGGCTCTGATACCAATGTGTTATGCCCCCTTTTCATCATCTTGGATCTTGTTAACATTGTGCTTCAAAAATGGGTTAATGGGTGCATAAGAAGTGCGTGTAGCAGGGTTTCAGAAAAGTTTGACAGTTGATGCATGGTATAGGGATAATGCATCAACCAGTGAACAAATAGGAGAAAATGGGTACAAGAGAGGTTGAGAAATGATGAACAAGCAACAGGAAATAATAATGCACACACGGTTTATGACTGCTCTTTATTACTGAAACTGAAAAAGCCCTGAAAGTAGTTTTAGAGAAAAAACAAGAGAGTTTATGAGATAAAATTCTCATTCAAAATCAACACACACTTAACGAATATACATTCCCACATATATATAGGCATCAGAGTAACGACTACTGGTAACATCATACCAGGCCTTATCTTAATTAAGCCCATTTAGAAAAGTACTCATATTAATAGCAAGTCCTTAATTGATCTTCCTTGTGCACGTGCGCACTCTGGCAAGGGATTGTTTGATGATCCTGGAACCTGGGTTGTGATCAAATGTCCTCCCTGAATCTTCTCCTCTGACCTGTTGACTTCCAGTGTTGACCCCATAAAATCTTCAGTAGTGTTTGACAGATGCACACAAGTGCCTGATGAAATGCCGCAATGCTTTATCTTCTCACAAACACTTGCTTGTTCATCTCTTTCTTCCCCATACAGTAAAGCATAGTTTTCATTGCCTAACTTCGAAACTTCGGGTTCTTATTTCAGAATTTGAAAATTTGAAAGTTCGGGTTTCAAGTAAACTCGTTTATAAAACAAGATAAAAAACAAAATAAATAATAGGAAGAAGACATATAATTCTGGTGTATTGTTTTTTTTATGGAATGCGTGCAGCGCAAAACAATTCTGCGTCTATTACCACTTACTATATCAAGACTCATGATCAGATTTCTACGTTAATTGACAAAGAAAACAAACGACATAATTTTACAATTCTTGTTTTCCGTTCTTCTGCCTTCCACACTTATCAATAATCAGTGATTGAAATGGAAAATGACATTAGCACGTAATATAGCCAAAGTTAAAGCAAGGCTTATCCTGAAAACGGTAGCCAAGATACATAATATGGAGCACAAAGTGACAACATCACCCAACTTTTGGAGCACCTATCTACAAAACTATCAATACTCATGTTTGCTGGTGCATATGAATAGGCACCATGCACTTCGTTGTCAATTATATTCTGAAAATGTATAAGAGTTAAATGCCAGTTATATTATGAGCTTTACCATGAAAGCACAGGGTCAGTAAATGCACATACAAGTCTCTAAGGACACATGCTAGAACACCAGAAAAGCACATTAAACCTGACTTAGAATGACTGGTATCAAACAGTCTGTATGACAACTAAAACACGTGCAGCTAAAATGGGTTTCGCTGTCCTATGTTCTAAGAACACACGATAAAATTTTAATATAATTGTAGATAATTATGAAACATGACTAATTAACCAACCTAAAACACATGTTCAATATTTTTTTCCAAAAAATAAATAGCAAATAAACCATTTATACCAGCAGTAGCAAATAAACAACAGGGTCAAACTCAGGACCTCAAAATCTACCAGCATACACACAACCATTTCACCAAGTTACATTCAACTAAATAATCAATGCAGCAATAATTTTTTTCTAACTTTACATTGTTTAACATTAAGGTTACGGTTGCCCGTAACGAGAAAGAGGTATTTAAATGGAAATGAGACATTTGAACGGGATATACGTTTACGGCTTTAGACGAGACATTTTAATTTGTGATTTTTAGTTCAGTTGATGTGTAGTTAATTAATTATTTGTTTAGTTATGTAATATGCATTTAATAATTACAAATAAAGTAAAGTAGAATAAACTTAATATTTCATTCAATCACAAGCATAATTTTTTTTACCCAAATGCCCAAGAACCAAGTGATTACAAGAACAAATCGAACAAATTGTTAAAACAATCCACACCAAAACAAATAGACTAGAGATATACTGCTACTGACTAGCATGAAACCTCCTCAACAAATAACTAAGATACTCAATTAGCTCGAAGTCAGGAAGCGCCTCTACCATATCCAAAACTGAGGAATCAGTGCGAGATATCTCTATAATCTAACATCTGTGAAGGGAAACACAAGAGAAAAGTGTCTTGTCGCCGCCTTAGTGAAACGTTTTATTAGCACCCATGGTTTGAAAAAACTCACATGCCTGTTACAAAAGAGAAGTCTGAGCTAGGCAGGTGTGGTGTCACCAGTCATCCAATCGTCTTACTAACATGTGTCAACAGCAGCAAAAAGTTGGAGCTAAGGCGATGAAGCTATCAGTAACGGATATTCGCAAGTGCTTCTCTTTTGCAACCATCAAACATTTTTTCTAACTCCTTGTATTTAACCGGAGCATTTCTTCTAAACTCGCGGTACCTCCGTGCAACACCGTTCCACTGTTCCTTGGGTCTGTCGAGGAAATCATGCTCCACATTCCATCAAACAGAGTTTTCAGAGAAACAGTTTCTATTATTTCATAGAATAAGGATTGAACTAAATGTTCGTTATACAGATGTATCAGCGGCTAGTATATATAGCCTATTAATTTACAAAATGTAACGTTATTTGAAAGTGGGCTAAGCCTAGCCCAGATATAACTGAAAGGACGTATCCAGATAGCTTTATTATCCGCCCTCAACTTTAGCTAGGGTTTTCCATCTTCATTTACTTCGCCGCCGCTATCAACTACGCATAAATCCTTTCTCATTCTCTGGAAATTCTTTGTTGAGAGAGCTTTTGTTAGGATGTTAGCTCCTTGATAGTATGCAGGAACGTGGTTAACCTCCAACCTCCCAGCAATTGTTTGCTCACGCACGAAGTAAAGATCGATTTCAATATGTTTTGTGCGTGCGTGTTGTACAGGATTAGCAGAGAGGGATACCGTGCTCATATTATCGCACCAAATCATGGGCATTTGGTTGGATTGGAACCCTAGTTCCCTGGTCAATGAATTGATCCACATGATTTCAGCTACATTGCTCGCCACAGATCGATATTCGACTTTAGTGCTGGAGCGTGAGATCGTTGCTTGTTTTTTTGAAAACCAGGAAATTGGATTTGAGCCCATGTATATTCAATATCCCGACGTTGACCGTCGATCTTTTAGATCTGAAGCCCAGTCAGCATCACTGGTTGCATGCAAGTTAATTTCTCTGCTCCTTATTGACTTTAAGCCGTATTCTAGAGTGCCTTTTAAATATTGAAGTATCCTCTTGACTGTACACCAACGTTCATTTGATGGATTTTGCATAAATTGTGACACTTTGTTGACACTGTAGCAAATCTCTGGTCTAGTAACTGTAACGTATTGCAAAGCTCCAACTATGCTTCTGTAGAATCTTGCATCATCAATAGCTTACCTCTATACTTAGATTATCTCAAGTTTGTAGTCATGGGTGTACGTAAAGGGTTGGCTTTGTCCATTTTAGCACGAATCAGAATCTCTAAAATTTATTTCTTCTAAGACAATAAAAATTCATCCTTGGATTTTTGTATGATTTGGATACCTAGGAAGTAGTTCATGTTCCCCATATCTTTTATGGAAAAGGTGTCACTGATGTGCTTTATAATGTTGTTGATCTCATTGTCATTATTTTTAGTTATAAGGATATCATCAATATACACTAATCTGAGTATCATGTTGTCACCTTTTTTCCTGATGTGCAATGAATTTTCTGAAATTGATGTAACAAACCCCAAATTTGCAAATGTATCTTTGAGCTTTTCATACCAGACCCCGGCTGCCTGCTTAAGACCATAGATAGCTTTATATAGTCTGCATACTAATCTTGCATCATTTCCAACCTCATAACCTTCTGGTTGCATCATAAAAACTTCTTCATGTAGGTCTGCATTTAAAAATGCATTATGTACATCCAATTGCTTTATATTCCAGTGGTTATGTAATGCAATAGTTATCATATTTTTGATAGTAGTGGGCTTTATTACTGGAGTGAAAGTCTTTGTAAAATCAAATCCAAACTCTTGTGAATACCCTTTTGCGACGAGTCTGGCTTTGTATTTTTCAATGCTGCCATCAGGCTTTCTTTTCAACTTGTGGGTCCACTTGCACCCAATGATGTTTTTGTGCTTTGGTCTTTCAACCAAACTCCAAGTTTTGTACCTTTGTAATGCATTGTATTCCTCTTCCATATCCATTCTTCAGTTTTTACTGCTGATAGCTTCCTTAAAATTCATAGGCTCTTTTTCATCCAAGTTGGCACTGTATAATTTTGGCTTAAAAATCCCACATTTAGCTCTAGTCAACATGTGATGCTTGTTAGCCCCAGTTTGTTGTGCATGATCTTCTGAACTATCTGTGTTTGCGTTATTTGTCTTTTCACTACTATCACTTGCACTGTTTGTTTTTCCACTGTTATCACTCCTTGTTTGATTGTCGCCAAGTGTTGTATCTCCCTCATTGTGACACTCACCAATATCTACATTTCCTTGAGTAGCAACATCATTAGTATATGTATTGTTCAGAGAGTCTGATGAGCTGAAGCTTGTTCTGGTGCTTGGCACAGTGCAGTCATCGTCTGTGATGTCCTTGCCTTCCTGATCAGGTTTTCTGGCATCCCACTCAGTTAACTCTGGTGGTGACATGATCAGTCTCTCTGTCCCAACTATTCTTTTATTTGTTTTGATGTTGTTGTCTATAAAAGGAAATACAGCTTCATTAAGCCTCACATGTCTTGAAATGTAGAGCCTGCCACTACCATCTAGGCATTTAAAGCCTTTCCGATTACTTGCATAACCCAGAAATGTGCATGGTGTGGATCTTAGGCTTAACTTGTGTTTATTGTAGGGTCTAAGGTATGGAAAACATAAGCATCCAAAAGTTTTTAATTCTAGATAATTTGGTTTAATTTTATGTAGCATTTCATAGGGACATTTTCCTTGGAGTATGAAAGTGGGTAATCTATTTATCAAATACACTGATGTTGCAAATGCCTCTGTCCAAAATTTTATTGGCAGTGATGCTTGTGACATCAGTGTTAACCCTGTCTCTACAATGTGCCTATGTTTTCGCTCGACTAAACCATTTTGCTCAGAAGTATGTGGACATGTAGTCCAATGTTAGATGCCTTTGTTTTCTAAATATTCTTTTAAGGGCTTAAATTCAGACCCCCCCATCAGTTTGAAATATCTTAACCATGCAATCTGTTTGTTTTTCTATGTATTTGATAAACTGCATGGTTATTTTACAAGTTTCTGACTTGTTTTTGAGAAAGAAAATCCATGTATATCTTGTAAAAGCGTCAACAAATGAGAGGTAATACCTGTGTCCATGGTATGAATTCATGGGTGCTGGACCCCATAGATCTGTTGCAATTAATTCAAGAGGTGCAGTATATATAGTATTGGAGTCACTAAATGGCAATTTGTGGCTTTTGCCAATTTGACAGTGTGTGCACATATAAGAATCAGGTATGCATTCAGAATTAATATCATTTTCATTCAGTACTTGTTTTACAATTTTCAAGTTTGGATGGCCCAATCTGTTATGCTAACGCTCAAATTTAGCATTACTGTCAACATGGAAAATTTCAACATTATTACAACAATTTTCAGTATTAAATTTGTAGTCATATTTCACATTGCTGAACTTGTACAATCCTTTGTCCAGTTTACCCTGTATTAAAATATCTTTATTCAGAGTATCTCTAATTAGACAGTATTTTGAGTGAAACTCAAAGTATACTTTGTTGTCATTAGCAACTTGTGATACGCTAATTAGATTTTTTTTCTTATACTGGGTACTCTAAGTAAGTTATTGAGATAGAGCTGCCTCTTACCTCTAATGTACCCACTGCCAACATGAGATATACTTGTCATCTCACCATTACCTATACAAACAGTATGCGTACCTGTGTAGCTTTTATTGCCAAGATTAAGATTTTGTAGGTTATTAGTCACATGATTTGTAGCGCCACTGTCTGGGTACCAATCATCCAAACTGGTGGCATCAACCTTGCTATTATCATCATTGCTGGACCCTTGAACTCTTGATCCATCAAAATTGTTTCTTGTTTGGCTGACTTGAGTCATATTCACATCAGCACCCCTTTGACTATTTTGACCTTGCTGGCCAGTATCAAATTCAGTATTGAATCTGAAGTAACATTTGTTTGCTACATGTCCAAGTTTTTCACAAATTTGACATTTTGGTTTATTGTTATTCCACCCTCTACCTCTTCCTCTTCCTCTCTGATTAGCAGTACCTCTTTGTGGTTGAACATCCTTCTGATTAGGATTTCCCTTCTGTTGTAACTTGTTTCTTGACGTGGCAGTATAGTTAACTGAGAATTCTGGTTGTGACACTCTTCTCTGTTCAATCCTACCCTCGTGTTCCAACAGTGTTTGAGTGGACGTATTCAAGATCTCGAGTAGCCTTTTGTGATGCAATAAATGTGACAATGGATTCATATTCCTCATCTAAACCCCCATTAATGTATAATACGTGTTCACTCTCTGATATCTTGTGTCCTGTAGCAGCCAAACGATCACAGAGGGTTTTTATCTTTGTAAGATACTCGCTCATTGTCATATTTTATTTGCATATACTATGCAGTTGACTTCTATAGTGCATAACTCTCGCGGTAGATTGTGAGTTAAAAATTTATTCTATTGCTTTCCATATTTCGAAGGATGTGGTTTTGCCAATAATTTGTGATAGGAGATTTGTACTTATAGAAGAAATTAGCCAAGATGCCAATAAATTGTCCTGTTTCTGATGCATAACATAATCTTGATTGCTTACAAGATTTCCTTCTTTGTCTTGAATTGTTGCAGGTGGAACAGATTTGGTGCCTTGTATGTATTCTTGTAATCAATAACCTCTTAAAGCGGTTTCCACTTGATATCTCCATAACATATAGTTATCTTCATCGAGAGGAATACTAATAACATGACTTTTTGGTTTTACAAGGTTAAAGGGTGGTGCCGATAAAGAGATTTCAGATGATGCCCTGCCATCAGCCGCTGAATTGGAGCTCGCATTATCTCTTGCCATATTGGGAGAAATATGATGGGTGAAAGCTTCTTGAATAACATGGGTTTAGAAATTGTGTTTCTTGGACGACAATTTTTCTGTATCCAATAAGTTTTGCAGCCAAAATTTCACTAGAAAGTGATTCTTGGACGGCAAACTTGTGTTTTGCAACCAGAATTTCACTGGAAAGTGATTCTTGGACGGCAAACTTGTTGTACATGGTGATCTTTGCAACCAGAAACCACAACAGCTGATGGTCACTAACAATCAGATGGGTAAACTGCGGCCACTAGTGGAAGATGATGAAAATTCTCCGATTCCTCTAGTTGGCAAGACAGTAGAGGAAAAAAAAAGAGTAACTGAAAAGAAGAGATCTACACACGAGAACGGTATCTACTCTAATGATGAAACAAGAAACTGAGGAGAGAAAACAATCACAACCTTTCTAACCTTTCTATCGTGTGTGGATGTGCATCTTCTATAGTAGCGGTGGTGAATCTTGGAGGTGCCGTTAGGCATTTGTGCTATGATACCAAAACAGAGTTTTCAAAGAAACAGTTTCTATTATTTCATAGAATTAGGATTGAACTAAATGTTCGTTATACAGATGTATCAGCAACTAATATATATAGCCTATTAATTTACGAAATGTAACGTTATTTGTAAATGGGCTAAGCCCAGCCCAGATATAACTGAAAGGATGTATCCAGACAGCTTTATTACCATCCACACCCTCATGTAATCTCTATCAAATTATTTCAGTCCTTTCAGAAATGCTTCAGTTTGTCTCGTGTATTCTTCATTTGTGCCTCAATCTATCTGTCATTAAATATGTCGTTGAACTCTGCGGTTATATCTGGTAAAAATAAACTCATGCTTCCTCATAGGCCTAGAAGATGGATGCATATATCAACAAACGCTTCGGTGCGTTCATGCGTCCTATTCACAATAGGTGTAGACGAAGAAGCAGTAGAACCGGAGGTGTGTGGATGAGGGCACCATAACATCGAAAGGACAATTTTTCAAAATTGTCTAAAAACTTCAGAAAAAGTACATGTGATACATAATAAAAAAAATTAAATATGTTAATAGAGAAATTTACCTAAAAAATGTCACTATTGAGTCCCAAAAAATCGAAAATAGAGACTTTGTGGAAGGGTTTCAGGTCTAGATTTAGAGAAATAGGGTAGTTCAGATGTTATAACGGGAAAACATGAATGATCGTGTATGACGTCTGCGACGGTTCATTTTGGTCCTGTAAGAAGACAAGGCAAAATGAACCGTTTTCGATTCGGATGCATCCTAGTCACAAACAGACCATTTCAAACTCCTGAACAGTACCTTATTCCTCCATCTGCTTTCCCTACCCGAGTGGTTTCCATAGGCCACCACCTTGCCAACTTAAGTCTAAAACCCGAGAGGTTGTCAAATGTGATTATGCTTGCGCGTACCTAACAAGTTTTAAGTTCAAATTATTAATTGGTCGTCTTTTATATCTCATAGAAATATATTCAAATTCATACAAGAAAAAAAATAGTATTACATTACAAAAACTAAAATGCATAAAATACATTTATATGATCATTCTGTCATCATTCGCTGTCTATAACAATTCATCAATGGTTATCTTATAAAAATATATTTAAATTCATACAAGAAAAAAAAATAGTATTACATTACAACAACTAAAATGCATAAAATACATTTATACGACCATTCCATCATCATTCGCTGTCTATAACAATTCGTCTATGGTTGTCCCAACCAGCATCAGTTTTGCTGCATAAACTTTTCATTGAACTCGTTCTTTTCTAAGACTATCATATTTACATTGGATTTTGACTTTGTATGTCAATTCTGTATATACATTGTATTTTGTAGCTTGACTGAACCGCCATACCTTTATGCTGTCCTTTTTTATTATTAATTTACAGACATCAGTTGCTTCTGTCACATTTTTTAAAATATGAATGGTGTTGGACATCCAACCGTGTGAGCTTTCATTTTAACTTCTAAAATACACAAAATTACAAAGGTGTTCCATTATTTATAGCGTTTGTATGTGTATATATATATATATGTGTGTGTGTGTGTGTGTGTGTGTGTGTGTGTATACACAAAATGTTTACTTGAAAATAGACAAACATATACCTAAATACCTTTTTGGATTAAGAGATAAAAATTGCTAATTTGTTGGTTTGAAAGTGTTAAGTTAGAGGGGAAGAAAGTAAAATATATAGAAGGAGAAGAAAAATAAGAAGGATGAAATGCAATGAAAAACTACGGTACATTGCATTTTTCAATGGCGTTTCTCAACTGCATTTCACATGTGTAGTTACAACATATTAATGTCATTTCTAACTGCATTTATTAAATACAGTTAAAATCAGCATTATAACATTGTAGCTTTTAACTATATTTGACATATACTATTGAAAACAACAACATTTTCATGCACTTAAAAACTACATTAATATGTTGTCGCTTTATAAACAATTTACAATAATAGTTAATGTTGACGTGGGGAAATGGTTGTTCGCGCACGCCAATGCCCAAGTGTATGTTTTACAGAAAAACAGTAATCCAAATATCCAGAGAGATGAAATGTAAAGGAAGGACATAGCTTTTATAGTGGTTCGGCACTAACGTCTACATCTACTTTATAGTAATCATTCATCATATAATTGTCGACTACAAGTGTTGTACAAGTTCGGACAATTTCCGAGTAACAAAATGTTTGTTAATTCTTAACTTCGGCTAAAGTGCCATTTGTCTTCTCCGTTGAGCCAAAGTGTGAAGCAATGTCCAAAAAGTAGCTTCAATGTCCAAGAAATTCCAAAGATATCCAAAAATGTCCGAAAGCAGTGCAAAAGTCCAAATGTTGTAGGGAAACGTTTTTGCAAACTTTAGAAGTCCAAAATCCATGAAGATGATGAAGGCAGCCACTAATGGTGTTTGAAAGCTCCAAGAAGTTTCAAAAATCCAACCCTTTGAAGAATGAGGTAACGAGTATTTATATGTAGTGGATTAGGTGGGAGTATGTGAGATTTGGGGACCATAGTAAGAAATTCGCATCCTAGAGAAGCGGGATATGATATTTCGCATCGTGGAGGTATGCCAAAATCGTATCCTAAAAATATGTTGAAAACACATATGGATCAGGCAAAAAGTAGTGATCTGCATGGTAAACCATTCGTGCTAGGTGATCTACCACTTTGCCAAAATTTCGAATCCGTGCCAAATCCAATTTTCGCATCCCGAAAGTCGCGGTGTATAGCCATGGAAACTTCAAATCCCTCCGAGTCGCTCAGCACTTTTCGAGTTGCAATTTCCAAGTTGCTCCACCTCTTCCATTTTTTTCGCATCCCGAATCCTGTGCCAAACTCGAAGAAAATCGATTCGGGGCTGATGTGAGATCAGGGATTTCGTATCCCGGTTGGGATACGAAATGTTGGAATACAAAATCCCAACGTTGCCAGGCCAAAATGCAGGTCGTGCTAGACCCCACGCACATTCATGAAATTGAGTGGTTTTCCCGTGTCGATCAATGTGTTTTCATCATGCCAAGCTAAATGTTCAGCCAAATTACAAACGTGATCAACCAAGAATGAAGACATGGTTTTTAATGATTTTAACGTGTTGATCACCTGTATTTGAATGCACCAAGCTATAAATTTGCTAAGTTACAGCTTTGGTGGCGTGAGTCGTGCAAGCCAGTTTTTGTGATCGTGCCATGCCGATCTACTGTTTTTGAGTGTGCGACTGCTTTTTACCAAAATTCATATATATTTTTCATGATCAATTTGGCCACGTGATCGGACGGATGCGCGCAAGCGTTTTGAGCTGATCGGACCGGGTCGATCACGTATTTTTTCCATTATAGTTTTTCCAAGTTCATTAACGACGATTTCACAAATTGTAATGACCCAGATTTCCGTAACATCAGAGTTGACTATATACATTATACGTCCAACCCAAATATCACGAAAATACGAAACATTTTTTTTAGAAGAAAGTGGTAGAAGAAGAACAGAAATAACAACACAGAATCTCACATCGCAGCGGAACAAAATATAATATATCATATCTTTGAAATACAAAATCTCAACTGTATAACATACACTTATCAGAGTACAACACTTACAACACAACGGAACAACACTATAACTAGATAACGCTGAAGCCTCCTGCTCCAAGCTCCTTTAGATATATCTGACAAATCCTGAACTACTTGACTGCCCGTACAAATTTAGGCACCCAAGAGTTTAGGTAGAACAAAACAAATAAACTCCGGGTCAGTCATGGGACTGGTATGAGTAAACAGTTTAAAACAGTTTCAGAAAACTAAATGATATTTCATAAGACCACGCCGTATAACACAGAACGGGTTTTTCCCTTATGAAAATCCAAACACTTGACTTATCTTTATTCAAAACTCTTTTGATATTATAATAATGTCTAAATCAAGTAAATAACAATCTAGTGGAACGTTTGCATCTCACGTTCCACATATATATACAATCAAAACCGCAAGCACTTATTGGGCAATGGATTTCCAACTATGACAAGCTATGTAACCACCTTCCGCTGGTATATCTCTAGAGGAGAATACACCGAGTTCAACAAGAACATCTTGCAACTCAGCCACACATGACCGACCACTCATTTCGCTTGAGTGTATCGAATGTATATCACCAACGGTTGGGATCAGCAACCGTTTCCCGAACGGGACAGCATCGACAATAGATTTTTAGAAGTAAATGAAACTCTAGATCAGGTGATTATACACCATAATAGGTGCGACCTACATAGCCATGCTGCTTGCCCGATTTCTGTCATTTACCGGTTGATGAGGCCAGAGGCTACGCTTTATCATCACACCAGATTCACTTCGAATGCCACATCGTCAAATCCATCACATCACCGATTGACGTCCTCAACAGTACATTACGTGTTATCTAAAAGAAGTTTCCTTCTTCGCTTCCACTCTTGGTACGGTTGAAGAAATCAATGTACGTGACCATTCTGGAAATACTCTGTCAGACATTCATCCATACAAGTCACCCAGGAACATGATGAACTGAAGGCACAATTTCTATAAATAGAAAAAGTCCTTGCACTCTACTCCATCTTCGATTATCTTTATATAATCTGATTCGCAACGCTACTGCCAATACGGAGTGGTTCTTCGGATAATAATCCAACCGGTCTCTCCATATTGACAACGATGGACAAAACTTCGATAGTCTGTGATTTAACTATCGAATAAAAACAAGTGTTTCGATAGTCGATGATTTAACTATCGAATAAAACAAGTGTTCATCCAAACATCCAACAATCACTGAGCCTTTAATTAATATTCCATTAATTAAATTTCTTCTCTATTTCTTTATCAATATTTGTTAACCAAATATTTTCAATAACCATATTGCCCTTTTCTATTTTTTTGGAAAACATTTCCTAATATCGCCTTCCTTTATTTTCTAACTTTAGAAAATATATGATATTTTATAATTGGAAAATATTCCAATTACTTATCTCTTTTCCGATCTCGTTTATTCATGTACTTAGGAAATATTCTTTATTATATTTCCAAGCTTCCACTTATTTGGGTTAAAACAGATGTTGTGTAAAACATCGTTACGACAACCCAAATACTATATTCGACTATCTCTTATCCAACATTGATCTTCGAGCCTGAAATCTTACTGTTCATTTGTTAATAATGCAATCAATCAAGTTGGGGTATAACTACCTCTCAGACCTTGACTGAATAATATTTATAACGTCAAACAGATATGACTACTTACTCGATCAATCAACAAAATACAACTACTTCTTTACCTTTAAACACGTATACACTTTTCTTTCTATTCTTACTAGATTTCATTCTTATACTTCCTTTTTTATTATACTATTCTATTTCTAAGTTTGTTTTCTTATCGACTTCTTTATATATCGATACGTTGATTTCTAGTTATCAAACTTCTTAAAAATATTCTAACTCCTTAAATTCCCGGAAAAATTCGCCATAACCTCCTTTGTACCGGGAGCATGGGGAAAATCCCCAAACTGCCACACAGGCCTTCGCCAATCAAAAATAAAAAGAAAAGCCAAGCGGCTAGCCGATACGGCGCATAAAATCTCATATATGAATTAAATACATACCTTTTTGTCGGGCACTCTATTTATATACCTTCTAACACTTTATTCCAAACCTGTCTCCTGTATATTTATACATGTCCAATCTATTTTAACTATACCAATCTTTTTAACTAAATTTGTTAATTAAATCTGTTAATTAACTTCTTAGTCTAATCTACTTCTATTTATCCAAATCTATTTATTTTAGATCCTATTTGAATTTCTATATTCAAATTCCATTTGAAATACTATATTCAAATTCTATAGTTAAACTCCATTTGAATTCTATTATTCAAATTCTATTTCAATTCCTTATATTCAAAGTCCATTTGAATTCTCTGCATTATTTATAAACAATGTTTATAACTTCAATTCAAATCCCACCTTTCCATTTATAAACAACGTTTATAAATTCAATTCAAATCCCATATTTTCATTTATAAACAAAGTTTATAAATTCGATTCAAATCCCATCTTCCATTTATAAACAAAGTTTATAAATTCGATTCAAATCCCATCTTTCCATTTATAAACAGAGTTTATAAATTCAATTCAAATCCCATATTTTCATTTATAAACAAAGTTTATAAATTCGATTCAAATCCCATCTTTCCATTTATAAACAGAGTTTATAAATTCAATTCAAATCCCATATTTTCATTTATAAACAAAGTTTATAAATTCGATTCAAATCCCATCTTTCCATTTATAAACAGAGTTTATAAATTCGATTACTTGTTTTATATACCTTCAAAACAAGTTAATATTTTCTATAGTTTTATTTAAAATTCAAATTCTATTTATAAAAATAGAATTTCCTTTTTAAATATCAAATACCCTTTTCGATATTTTTATGAATCAATATTCAAGCCCCAGGGATATTTTAAACAATCAGTCAACAAATTTTCAATCATTTGATTTTTATCACATCATATATAAATATATATGATATCAAACAAACAAACAGATAATATATATTTTTGAGGAATCCAGTTGGATTCCTCCAACCTGTTTTTCCTGCATCCAAAGACGTTAGTCAACATAGTAATACCCATCCTGCTTCGAGGCAGGATATCGCGGTATGAAGGTCATCCACTACCATAGCGTGGGGCGCATAGGGTAATCATCCGCTATGAAACCGCGGTCATCCGCTAATGAGACTGCGGGAATCCAACCAATCCTCAACCCAATATATATATATATATATATATATATATCCTAAATAACTAATATATATTTTAAAACAATCAGACAACATTCAAACAAGCACAGACAATTATTTTTAACTATATAAAAATAATTTCTAAATAAAAGGTGAGATTTACTCACTTTGTGTTTTATTTTCCGAACATCCAACTTTTTAAATTATTCAAATCCCCAGCTCGTATTTCGCAAACCCAACGTGACTCTTGTTCGATTAAACCTTGCATTCATTTTAATATGGCATTCATTAGCTATCAAGTCTTATACATGTATATAATTAATGAATTCTAACTCAAAATTATTAAATTTAATTTACCTTTATAATCCAATTGAGCGCACACCACGTATATCCCCATCACCTTGAACACACACACCGCCATCCTAGATCCCTGTCTACCATCACAGATCAACCTGAGACCACCAATGGGCTTCTGACCCTTTCTCTCTATACCCAGCTTTCACATTCGACATCCCCAATCCACTCATTAGCGAACTCCACTTCCTGGTAACCATATCGCACCTTCTGCTTCTCAACAAACAGTACACCAAACTTCATCAAAAACAAGATTCAACATCTCCTCAAACTAGCAGCGTCCTTTCCCAAAGTCAGCAGGTCCGAACCCCATCTTACAGTCGAACACCCACCTCCCCTTTTTCACTGTGTCACCTTTCCCTAAAACCCATTGAGTAGCACACATCGATATCACCCTTGAACTGCTGCACCACTTCGATACTATCGCTGCCCCATTTCTACACCCAAATCCGTCACGGCCTTGCCACCTTCCCCTTGTTAACTGCCGAACCCCAGACCAAATTGAAACTCGTCGCTCCACTTGGTAAAGTCGCGAGCTTCCCAAATCCCCCACTTCAACGCCATCGCGTTCGTGCCCTAGCTCACCAAGAGTCGAGCCTTATAATCCTCATCGCGATGCCTCGCGTGGTCTACTTGCTTGCCTTAGACTGTGAAATCAAGTTTAAATTTGATTCCCCCTTTATATTTTTTTTGCTGCTGAGGAATGAAATGAAAGAGTGAAGGTATTGGTTGTTTTATACATAAGAGAAGGGTATCGTAGAGGAGGGGTCGGCCTTTCATTTGAAGCTTTGGTTTTCTGGTTGTGAGCGAGACAAGTAGCGACCCCTTTTCCACTTGAATGAATTTGCCTTATTCGATTTTTATTTTATTTAAACCGGTACAATTTAATTTATTCTATCCTATGTTTCTGAATTCCTTTTCGAACCTAACAACAGGCAGTTCTAGGGATAAATCACCATTCTGGATACACTGGGATATGTCACGAAGTCCAATTCGATCGTTTGTGGAAGATATTTATTTAAACTGATATAAATTAAATTTAAAACAATAAATTCTACGAAAATAAATTAATATTATTATTCGAATTCAAACAAAAGTCTGAACTGTTTTTAATACAGTTTTAAAATCTCAAACTGAATTATATTTTCGCATTATGATGATTTAATATATTCGATATTGAATCGAAATTGATTATTAAACTGATAACTTAATATGAATATTCATTCATATTATCAACTCGATATTTAAATTAGATATTAAATATTCAAAATTAACCCATAAGAATCCGGGTCATTACAATCTTCCCCACTTAAAATAATTTCGTCCTCGAAATTGCTAAGGTAGAAAAAGTGCTACAAGCCCATTTATCTTTTTCAAAACTTATTTATGTTGATACTCAACATTTCAAACTTCCTTACGTAACTCTCTTTCGAATAAATCCCTATTCGATAACTCCTCCCTTCAAATAACTATATTCGATAATCTCTCTTTCGAATAACTAGATTCGAAAACCTTTCTTTGAATAAACTATATTCGATTTACTCAATTCAATTTACTCTTATCAATTAACTCCATTGGATTTAACTCTTATCGATTAACTCCATCGAATAACTAAATTCGATAACTCCTTCGAATAACCAATATTCTACAACTCACTTCGGTTAAACTAATCGATAACTCTTTTCGATTAAACTATAATCGATAACTCATTTCGATTAACAAATAATCGATAACTCCTTCCGAATAACCAAATTCGATAATTCCTTTCGAATAAACTATATTCAATAACTCCTTTAATTCTATCTGAATAACCAATATTCGATTAACTACTTTTAACTTTATTCGAATAACTCCTTTAATTCTATTCGAATAAACTAATATTCGATTTAACTCCATTCGCTTGACTCTAGATCGCAGCGATCACAATGGTTACGCCTGATTCCCTCAGGAAACATCCGACCGCCCTAGGCTATCTGCAGCCCTGCGAATTACGCTAGCAGTCGTACGAAATGGCAACTTATCCTGAGTAACTATGTTTGACTAACTCTATCTCAATAACTATATTCGATCAACTTTAAGTGAATAACTAACATTCAATTAAATCCTAATTCGATTAACTATGTTCAATTAACTCTATCTGGTTAACTCTTAATTTGAATAACAAATATTCGATATATTCTAATTGAATAACTAATATTCAATTAACTCTACGGATTAACTCTAACCGATTAACTCTAACTGGTTAATTCTTACTCTGATCGATTATTTCTAACTCTAATCGATTTCTCCTATTCGAATAACTCCTATTGGATAACGTTTATTCATTTATAAAGATTTACTTTTAGTAACGGTTCTTCACTTTATAAATGTTCTCTTTAATAACGTTACTTCACTTATACAAGTGTTGTGTACCCCTTCTATTTAAAACTATCGGTGTTAAAAACCAATATCTCTTCTCTATATAAGTTCAGACTTATATTTCCATTTATTGAATGATAAATATTTAATTTAATTTATAAACTGTTATTTATAAATACATCTTTTCTATTTATCTGTTAAAAACAAATTTCCATTTTCTATTCATCTTCTAAATATTCCTTTGATTAAATTCTATTTATTTAACAAATAAATATCTCATTTATAACATTCTATTTATTTTCTATAAATAAATATTCCCATCTAATCTATTTGTAAATGTTTTACAAATATCCCCTTTTAAATTTTATTTGTAAGTGTTTTTACAAATATTTCTCCTTCTATTTGTTTGCACATAACTTCCATTGTATTTGTGTTACAAATATATTTCCTTATTAACTCTTTTGGTTTTTCCTTTATTCACACCGAATTCATATTTCATTCCCATGATTTTACTCAATTCATTCATTTTGATCCATTTAACTTACTTAAGTTAAAACGTTCAAATTCCCATTAACTAGTTGCTAATTAACCGTTTTGCCTATTTTACCCTTTTTATTTGAATATAACTTGTTCAAATATATGTCAACTTAATTATAAACTAATCTAATTATATTTTCAACTCGAGTTATACATTCGATTTCGAATATAAATTCTCAATCCCTTCCACTTATCCAAAAAACCAATTTCGATTCAAATTTCCTTTAACTAATTATTTTCCAATTTAGTTAATTCTATTTAACCATTTAAAATATGATTTTTGTCTTAAAAATCATTTCACTTACTTCACTGGAGTTCATTTTTATTTTATATCCCCAGTCTGGATTTTTCTAAAGCCAATTCGGATTTTATTTCCTAAAATTTCTTTTATTTATTTAATTAAACTGTTATGGTTTTATAATGGTTCTGGCGCTGCTTTTCTAAAAATTTGATTTTGACATAACTCAAAATCTATACGACGAAATCCAGATTTTTCTCTTTCATTAGAAAACTATTGTTCAACCGGTCCCGACGATCCTTGTTTCAAAGAATTCCGACTTCAATTGAGTTCTGTATAACAAATTGAAGTTCGAATCGCCAATTTACGAACTGCCGCATTACGGCAAGCTTGTTTTAATTATATTTATAAATATAAACGTTTTAACTTTGTTTATAATAAATTCAATCTCCATTCTGATATATTTTTAATATGTATCAAATCCATTTTTCCATTTCAACATAATATTCCCGATCTATTACACTTCTAATATTCAAATCCTATATCTTAATTTAAAATATTCAAATTCCATTTGAATCTCTTTATTCAAACTCTATATTTGAATTTCCTTTTATTCAATTTCTATTTGAATTTCTTCTATTCAAATTCTATTTCAATTCCTTATCTTCAAATTCCATTTGAATTTCTTATTTTCAATTTCTATTTGAGATCCTTTATTCAATTTCTATTTAAATTCCTTATCTTCAATTCCTATTTGAAATCCTTTGAATTTAAATTCTATTTCAAACTTTATATTTTCTTTGAATTATAATATTCAACCTCCACTTTATATTCTCTTTGAAATTCTATTTAACCAAATTCCATTTGAATTCTAATATTCAAATCTCTATTTGACTTTTCTTTATTCAAATCCATTTGAATTCCTTTGAATTCAAATTCCATTTCAATTTTTCTTATACAATTTCTATTTGAATTTTCTTTATTCAAATCCTATTTAAATTTCTATGTTCAAATTCTATATTTAAATTCCCTTTTAAATTACTATATTCAAACGCCATTTGAATTTCGATATTCCAATTCCCATTTCAAAATTCCTTTGAAGTAATATAAATATATACATATATTTATATCTATCTCAAATTCAAAACATTTGAATTTTCAAACAACTTGTTTCCTTTCAAATAAATTTCCATCAAAAACTTTTCTAAGGCAGCAATTCATCACTTAGAAACTCGAAAATGAACACTGATGATGTTGCGACCATCATCAGAATTATTTCCCAGCTACTGAATGAGTCCTGTGCTATATTTCTTTCAAAATCCATTTAGAAAAATATTTTCCAAACTTCCAGGATTTTAAATTCTGAATTCTGGTTGGAATTCAATTTCAATTTATCACATTTGTATATTTGATTTCATATACAAATTCCATTGGTTATATATAACTATTTCATTTCTTATAATCTTATTCGATTATAATCCTAACAATCAACTCAACTATTTAAAATAATATCGTGTCCAATCTTCTGTTCAAGTGTTTATAAACTCCTATCGACATCGTGGCGTCCCACGATTCGATCAGAATTCATAATTCACTCAACAGATTAGTCAACACAATATAAAACAGTTTTTATATCAAATAACAAATACGCTCTCTCGTATATATATACACTCAACCCATTCTAGGATACTACTGATCCTATCTCTAATGAGCACATTCCAACAAGCCTAGGTATTCGCTCAACTTGGCTCTGATACCAACTGTAATGACCCAGATTTCCGTAACATCAGAGTTGACTATATACATCATACGTCCAACCCAAATATCACGAAAATACGAAACATTTTTTTTAGAAGAAAGAGGTAGAAGAAGAACAGAAATAACAACACAGAATCTCACATCGCAGCGGAACAAAATATAATATATCATATCTTTGAAATACAAAATCTCAACTGTATAACATACACTTATCAGAGTACAACACTTACAACACAACGGAACAACACTATAACTAGATAACGTTGAAGCCTCCTGCTCTAAGCTCCTTTAGATATATCTGACAAATCCTGAACTACTTGACTGCCCGTACAAATTTAGGCACCCAAGAGTTTAGGTAGAACAAAACAAATAAACTCCGGGTCAGTCATGGGACTGGTATGAGTAAACAGTTTAAAACAGTTTCAGAAAACTAAATGATATTTCATAAGACCACGCCGTATAACACGGAACGGGTTTTTCCCTTATGAAAATCCAAACACTTGACTTATCTTTATTCAAAACTCTTTTGATATTATAATAATGTCTAAATCAAGTAAATAACAATCTAGTGGAACGTTTGCATCTCACGTTCCACATATATATACAATCAAAACCGCAAGCACATATTGGGCAATGGATTTCCAACTATGACAAGGTATGGAACCACCTTCCGCTGGTATATCTCTAGAGGAGAATACACCGAGTTCAACAAGAACATCTTGCAACTCAGCCACACATGACCGACCACTCATTTCGCTTGAGTGTATCGAATGTATATCACCAACGGTTGGGATCAGCAACCGTTTCCCGAATGGGACAGCATCGACAATAGATTTTTAGAAGTAAATGAAACTCTAGATCGGGTGATTATACACCCTAATAGGTGCGACCTACATAGCCATGCTGCTTGCCCGATTTCTGTCATTTACCGGTTGATGAGGCCAGAGGCTACGCTTTATCATCACACCAGATTCACTTCGAATGCCACATCGTCAAATCCATCACATCACCGATTGACGTCCTCAACAGTACATTACGTGTTAGCTAAAAGAAGTTTCCTTCTCCGCTTCCACTCTTGGTACGGTTGAAGAAATCTATGTACGTGACCATTCTAGAAATACTCTGTCAGACATTCATCCATACAAGTCACCCAGGAACAGGATGAACTGAAGGCACAATTTCTATAAAAAGAAAAAGTCCTTGCACTCTACTCCGTCTTCGATTATCTTTATATAATATGATTCGCAACGCTACTGCCAATACGGAGTGGTTCTTCGGATAATAATCCAACCGGTCTCTCCATATTGACAACGATGGACAAAACTTCGATAGTCTGTGATTTAACTATCGAATAAAAACAAGTGTTTCGATAGTCGATGATTTAACTATCGAATAAAACAAGTGTTCATCCAAACATCCAACAATCACTGAGCCTTTAATTAATATTCCATTAATTAAATTTCTTCACTATTTCTTTATCAATATTTGTTAACCAAATATTTTCAATAACCATATTGCCCTTTTCTATTATTTGGAAAACATTTCCGAATATCGCCTTCCTTTATTTTCTAACTTTAGAAAATATATGATATTTTATAATTGGAAAATATTCCAATTACTTATCTCTTTTCCGATCTCGTTTATTCATGTACTTAGGAAATATTCTTTATTATATTTCCAAGCTTCCACTTATTTGGGTTAAAACAGATGTTGTGTAAAACATCGTTACGACAACCCAAATACTATATTCGACTATCTCTTATCCAACATTGATCTTCGAGCCTGAAATCTTATTGTTCATTTGTTAATAATGCAATCAATCAAGTTGGGGTATAACTATCTCTCAGACCTTGACTGAATAATATTTATAACGTCAAACGGATATGACTACTTACTCGATCAATCAATAACATACAACTACTTCTTTACCTTTAAACACGTATGCACTTTTCTTTCTATTCTTACTAGATTTCATTCTTATACTTCCTTTTTGATTATACTATTCTATTTCTAAGTTCATTTTCTTATCGACTTCTTTATATATCGATACGTTGATTTCTAGTTATCAAACTTCTTAAAAATATTCTAACTCCTTAAATTCCCGGAAAAATTCGCCATAACCTCCTTTGTACCGGGAGCATCGGGAAAATCCCCAAACTGCCACACAGGCCTTCTCCAATCAAAAAGAAAAAGAAAAGCCAAGCGGCTAGCCTATACGGCGCATAAAATCTCATATATGAATTAAATACATACCTTTTTATCGGGCACTCTATTTATATACCTTCTAACACTTTATTCCAAACCTGTCTCCTGTATATTTATACATGTCCAATCTATTTTAACTATACTAATCTTTTTAACTAAATTTGTTAATTAAATCTGTTAATTAACTTCTTAGTCTAATCCACTTCTATTTATCCAAATCTATTTATTTTAGATCCTATTTGAATTTCTATATTCAAATTCCATTTGAAATACTATATTCAAATTCTATATTTAAACTCCATTTGAATTCTATTATTCAAATTCTATTTCAATTCCTTATATTCAAAGTCCATTTGAATTCTCTGCATTATTTATAAACAACATTTATAACTTCAATTCAAATCCCACCTTTCCATTTATAAACAACGCTTATAAATTCAATTCAAATCCCATATTTTCATTTATAAACAAAGTTTATAAATTCGATTCAAATCCCATCTTCCATTTATAAACAAAGTTTATAAATTCGATTCAAATCCCATCTTTCCATTTATAAACAGAGTTTATAAATTCAATTCAAATCCCATATTTTCATTTATAAACAAAGTTTATAAATTTGATTCAAATCCCATCTTTCCATTGATAAACAAAGTTATTAATTCGATTACTTGTTTTATATACCTTCAAAACAAGTTAATATTTTCTATAGTTTTATTTAAAATTCAAATTCTATTTATAAAAGTAGAATTTCCTTTTTAAATATCAAATACCCTTTCCGATATTTTTATGAATCAATATTCAAGCCCCAGGGATATTTTAAACAATCAATCAACAAATTGTCAATCATTTGATTTTTATCACATCATATATGAATATATATGATATCAAACAAACAAACAGATAATATATATTTTTGAGGAATCCAGTTGGATTCCTCCAACCTGTTTTTCCTGCATCCAAAGACGTTAGTCAACATAGTAATACCCATCCTGCTTCGAGGCAGGATATCGCGGTATGAAGGTCATCCACTACCATAGCGTGGGGCGCATAGGGTAATCATCCGCTATGAAACCACGGGCATCCGCTAATGAGACTGCGGGAATCCAACCAATCCTCAACCCAATATATATATATATATATATATATATATATATATATATATATATATATATCCTAAATAACTAATATATATTTTAAAACAATCAGACAGCATTCAAACAAGCACAGACAATTATTTTTAACTATATAAAAATAATTTCTAAATAAAAGGTGAGATTTACTCACTTTGTGTTTTATTTTCCGAACATCCAACTTTTTAAATTATTCAAATCCCCAGCTCGTATTTCGCAAACCCAACGTGACTCTTGTTCGATTAAACCTTGCATTCATTTTAATATGGCATTCATTAGCTATCAAGTCTTATACATGTATATAATTAATGAATTCTAACTCAAAATTATTAAATTTAATTTACCTTTATAATCCAATTGAGTGCACACCACGTATATCCCCATCACCTTGAACACACACACCGCCATCCTAGATCCCTGTCTACCATCACAGATCAACCTGAGACCACCAATGGACTTCTGACTCTTTCTCTCCATACCCAGCTTTCACATTCGACATCCCCAATCCACTCATTAGCGAACTCCACTTCCTGGTAACCATATCGCACCTTCTGTTTCTCAACAAACAGTACACCAAACTTCATCAAAAACAAGATTCAACATCTCCTCAAATTAGCAGCGTCCTTTCCCAAAGTCAGCAGGTCCGAACCCCATCTTACAGTCGAACACCCACCTCCCCTTTTTCACTGCGTCACCTTTCCCTAAAACCCATCGAGTAGCACACATCGATATCACCCTTGAACTGCTGCACCACTTCGAGTACTACCGCTGCCCCATTTCTACACCCAAATCCGTCACGGCCTTGCCACCTTCCCCTTGTTAACTGCCGAACCCCAGACCAAATTGAAACTCGTCGCTCCACCTGGCAAAGTCGCGAGCTTCCCAAATCCCCCACTTCAACGCCATCGCGTTCGTGCCCTAGCTCACCAAGAGTCGAGCCTTATAATCCTCGTCGCGATGCCTGCGTGGTCTACTTGCTTGCCTTAGACTGTGAAATCAAGTTTAAATTCGATTTCCCCTTTATATATTTTTTTCTGCTGAGGAATGAAATGAAAGAGTGAAGGTATTGGTTGTTTTATACATAATAGAAGGGTATCGTGGAGGAGGGGTCGGCCTTTCATTTGAAGCTTTGGTTTTCTGGTTGTGAACGAGACAAGTAGCGGCCCCTTTTTCACTTGAATGAATTTGCCTTATTCGATTTTTATTTTATTTAAACCGGTACAATTTAATTTATTCTATCCTATGTTTCTGAATTCCTTTTCGAACCTAACAACAGGCAGTTCTAGGAATAAATCACCATTCTGGATACACTGGGATATGTCACGAAGTCCAATTCGATCGTTTGTGGAAGATATTTATTTAAACTGATATAAATTAAATTTAAAACAATAAATTCTACGAAAATAAATTAATATTATTATTCGAATTCAAACAAAAGTCTGAACTGTTTTTAATTCAGTTTTAAAATCTCAAGCTGAATTGTATTTTCGCATTATGATGATTTAATATATTCGATATTGAATCGAAATTGATTATTAAACTGATAACTTAATATGAATATTCATTTATATTATCAACTCGATATTTAAATTAGATATGAAATATTCAAAATTAACCCATAAGAATCCGGGTCATTACACAAATCGACGCTATTTCCAATATTTTCCGAACACGTCGCGACTTCGACCAAGTCGCTTTGTGCTTCGTCACGATGTTCTCGAGACTTGAGCGCGCCGCTAACTAATTATTGACATGTGACAGCTTTGACCAAAAAGTATGTCAACACCTTGCCCCAAAACATGTCTTTTTGATCAAAGGAAGATGTGTTTTGCGAGAAAACCGAAGATCCAGAAATCCAGAAACCAAAGCCAGAAGAAGTTCAAAGCTAACTTTTATAACCAAATAAATGAAGAGCGATGAGCGTGCCGAATATTATTGATTAGAAATCCAAATCCATCAAGAAATTCACGATCGCTCTGGATCATATTAACCATGAAACCAGAGTGCCGAAAAGCCTGCAATTGATTGCTTCAGATTGATTAGAGATTGCCAAAATAGCGAAAGGACTGCAAGAGCCCAGTAACTTGAATAACAAGAATATCCATAACCAGGAAATGCATAAATCTAGAGTAACTAATAAACATATAGCCAAATATCCATGTGAATCCAAGGCGGCCTTGTCAGAGCAAGACGACCAAGGAAAGCCAGAAAGTTTCAAGATGAGCTTATTGGAGTAAGACGACCAAGGAAAGCCAGAAAGGTCTAAGACGGCCATACCAAAGTAAGACCACTAAGGACAAGCCAAGGAGGTCCAAGACGACCTTGTGAAGCAAGACGGCTAAGGACAAGTCAGGGAGGTCCAAGATGGCCTTGTTGGAGAGTGAAGTTTTGATGACAAAAACCTTATTTCAATGTTAACTGATTATAAAATACATACTAACACTTCTATCTAGAATATATATATATATATACATATATAGGATTTATATACAGGAACTATTACCGAAGACTGCACAGTTTAAAGATATCAGAGATTCAAAGTTCAGAAAAATTTCAAGACTCATGAGTATTCAAGATTTCAAGAGTTCAAGACTAATATAGTTTTAGAGTCTCAATTATGTAAGACTCTAAATAGCACTCCAGGTTCAAATTCAAATTCTGATTTTCAAATTCTTTTTTCAAATTCTATCTTCAATCCTCTCTATTTTATTTTCTATCCTTTCTGTTTTCCTTTCTTACTTTGCTTTTTTTTCAAACTCAAGTTTTATATATTTATACTTTTATACACTTTATATTTATATAGTTTTAATTCTATAATTTTATAAATATATTTATAAGGTTTATATTTATGTTTTAATATGATTTCCTACTTTATAATATTTATTTATAACACTATATTTTAATTCAAGAATTTCCAGAATTATATTTTTATTAACACACTTGAAAAATGCTCAAAAAATAATTTTACACTATATGTATGTCGACATATAAAAAACTCTATGTCGACATATAATTGTCATTTTTTTTCAATTTTGAAAGGAAGAACTAATTGTGGTGGTTCTGAAGCGTTGCAACCTTTCACATACTATAAAAAGGACTTGAATTCGAATTTTTAATCATCTCTTCTTCTCTAACTTCACTCTCCTCCATTACACCCTTATTCTTAATCATTTTTATGATTTCTACACTTATACTCTGTCGAATTCAATTCCATTTTGATCAAACTTCTTCTCACTCTCTACTCATTACTCTCTAAATCAAGTGCTATTGAAGAGTTATAGGGTTGTTTGTAACTGTTTAGGTTGAGTAAAGGAGTCAGTGGTATCCCTTGTAGTAGTGTAATCAAGGACGTGTAATCGGTGGTATCCCTTGTAGCCGTGAAATCAAGGATGGGTAATTGGTGGTATCACTTGTAGCCGTGAAATCAAGGAAGGTATACTTGATCAAGTGTGTGGGTGGAAACGGTGGTATCCCTTGTAGCCGCGAAATCAAGGAGGGTTGTAATTGGATTTTGATATAGTAATAAAACTCTGCGCAATCCAGCGCTGCGTGGGACGGGACATTATAGCAATCTGAGCAAGTATAAAATCTTGTGTGTTCTTTCCTTTTCTGCATTTTTATTTCTGTTTATTTTGCATCTGTATTTGATTCTATGTCTGTGATTGTTTTTGTGGTGTTTGATTCATATACTTTATCACATAAGTTTTAGATTTTGTTTAAATTCCCAAAAACACTATTCACCTCCCCTCTAGCGTTTGTTTTGCCTTAACAATCCTTTCCGCAATCCCTAACAATTGGTATCAGAGCACAGTCTTTCAAAAAGTTCATAATTTGATTTTTGAAAATGTTAAATGGAAAATATTGAACATTAATTTAAATTCATGCATTGCATCAGTATTACATGAGTCTACATTCAATTTTATTGAAAAATCAAGTATCATGATATGATTTCTTGAATAGTTTAAATGAATATATCACAGAATCATCATGATGTTATTCAGATTACAATTTTTTATTTTGAAAAGTCACTTGATTCTTTGGAAAGGTATGTTGTTTTGCAGGAAAAGATGTGTTATATGGCTTTTGAAAATTCAAAAGTTGAAAAGATAGGTAAAGTGGTTGTTGGTGATTCAAATTTCGAAATGGTGACTATTGAAAATTCAAAATCTAAAAAGGTGACTGTTGGAAATTCAAAATCCGAACTGGTATGTTACATGGGTGTCGAGAATTCAAATTCTGAAGGAAAATTGAAGAAGAGGAATGGCGATTGGTGAAAAGACATCAAGAGGAAGAAATGGAAATATGTAATGTAAATCAACAAAAAAATGGGTACCAGATAAGTAGAAACTTTTGATTCTCATCTATAAGTAGATCCAATACTGTACTTCTCTTTATTTTCTTCGTAATGCCACTAGTTTCATGAGAATCCATCAGGAATTGATCAAGTATTGATCAAATGAAGTTTTGGTGAATAAAGAAAGAAGGAAACCAAAACTATCGACGATTATCTTCAAACTGCATCAATAGGTTAGACTACTTTGCCCCAAACCTTTTCCAGATTGTAGTTCTTGCGGTCGTTTTGGTGCGTAAATCACCAAATTCCAATAGTAATTGAGTGAGATATAGCGATTCGAAGTTGACTATCCAAAACAGAAAACCTGTTACGGGGTTTTCTGTTTTCTTCTTACTATTTCGACTTGCTGCACCCCCAATACCATCCAAATTAATCCCCAAACTATTACCAAATCGTAATCCTTGGATTTCTCTTCGATTTTCCGTTGATTTAATCCAATTCCGTTAAGAAACGAAGAAGTTATGGCTCTTGCAAGATTGATTGAAAATGAAAATCGGGAAGAAGAAGAAGAAGAGAAATAGTTATGAAGAGACATGACTTTTGGGCCTTTATATAGAAGTTGTAGTGTCCATTCATTCAAAATTAAAATTTTAGCGCCAATATGGTTAAACTACTAAATCTTCAATATCTTTCTCTTACGGTCTTCAAATTCAGCAAATGAGTATACTATCCTCATCAGAAAAACGAGCCCGTCGCAATAAATCAGATCTCATCATCAAAATTTGAAAGATGTGAATGTATGGTTCATAACAATGGAAGGACAACAAATGGAGGATTGCAAAAAGAGGTACGCCTTAATTAATTTTTAAATTTTTGATTCAATGGATGTTTTGTTTGCTTTATTTTGAATTTGAAATTTAAACTTTAAAATTCAGTTTTGAAATTTAAACTTTAAAACTTAGTTTTGAAATTTAAAATTCAAATTTGAAATTCAAAAATAAAAATAATAAAATAATAGATAATAAATATTGGATGTTCATTAGGATTAATATTATTTCAGGAAATAGTTAAACGTGAAATATAAATCGATAATTTAAAACCAAAGTCACAAAACCATATGTTCTTTGAAATTTATGCATGTATGTCGACATACATATGTCCTTATGTCGACATAAAGGCCTATAAAATGAAATTCAAATTTTGAGTTTCAAAAGTTTAAACTTTCAAACTTCCCTCCCTCTTTCAATTAGAAAATACAAGTTTAGACTTTACCGACCCAGACTACCCCGATCCCCGAGGAGACGGAGGAGCCCAGAATTCTTTGAGAACACATCGCATCAGAAGACAAACACTAGAACATTTCATTGCTATTACAACAATTACATCAGAGTACAAGAATATAACAGAGTATGAGTAAATATTACATAGCGAAAAATATCAGAGATTAAATTACATAGCAGTGGAAATAAAAATATATAATACAATGCGTAGCGGAAGTACATCAACAAACACAACTGAAATAAATACACGGATACAAAGCTTTCCGAATATAGCTCCAGCTGTAAACCAGGATCCTGTTAAAAGAAATATTTGCAAAAACAAAAACTACTAGCTACCCGTGTGGAAAATATGGGCACCTAGAGTTTAGGTAGAAACAATAAACCCCGAGTCAGTCATGGGACTGGTGTGAGAACTAAAACAATTATTAGCTTGATTTTAAAGTTAGGTAATTATGGGACCACGCCGTATAACACGGAACGGGTTTATCCCCCATGGATACCAGGGCATAAAAATAAACAGCGTAATGCTAAAGAGAATAATGAAGCTATTATAAGACTTAGGTCCCATTACACAATGAACGCAGTTGAAACACCTCACGTCCGTTAATGTCACTCACTAAGGGAATTCATTAAGTTCTGCGAAGCATTGTAGGTAAACAGATACAGAATAATTACAAGACAAATATAAATAAAGATAGCAGCAGAGGTTTCAAAAATTTATTTCAGACATAAATCATAATCCCGTGGTTTATAATACCATAATTAATAAAACCATTACAACAAAATACTTCCGTCTTGCATAATCAGAGTACATAGGAATTAAAAGAAAACATTATTCCCCAATAAAAGAGTAAGCCATAGTAGAGACAAGAACTCGAGTCATACTTCAGCAATAGCTCCTAGCAAAAAGATATCTGAATCCTGACTAAGCCTGGGTGTTTCCTCCCTGTGAACCTGGAGGGGGGAACGGAAGAAAGAAGGCGGAACAAACTAGATCAGACATAAGTCTGGTGAGTCTAGTTACTTTTAGCCAGTAAATAAATAAAATTAACATGATAGGCATATAAAGTGGATAAAAGAGATCGCTATACAAATGGCTTGTGTGACAAGGCAGAAAAGGTGAGGTATATACATGCTTCACTAGTGACTACTCTGCACTATTACTAGCATAACTGAAATGAAATGATCCCTTCCACTATAAGCTGGTAGGCTTAGGTCATATGTCCAAGTATATCCTAACCACTACCCTAATCGATCGACTCCCTCCTCTGTAGATATCCTGTGCCAGCCCCACTGTAGGGGGTATCACTTCCCTAAAGTGGCAACCCGAGATGTGCACAGGGATACCTACTGGTGTCACGGTCGTCTTGTCCCCCTCTGCCCGGCGCATGCACGAACATGTACCCGGTCGGTTTGCGCCATCTACACCACCGGTCACGTTTTGGATCTCTTATAATCAATCAGTAAGTGTGCCCCTTCTCCGCCTAGTACGGAGTTCTCTATTCTGATACCAACTACGGGTTACTGACTGAAATGGGTCCCACACAATATGATACAAGCTCTCCCCTTTGGCTTGTATCCCCACTAGGTTTTCCACTGACTATGCATACCTTAAAAGGGTGATCTTTAATTACATAGCCATATACTAGTTATGTATACCCTAAAGGGTGACCTTTAATTACATAACTCCCACACAATATGATACAAGCTCTCCCCTTTGTCTTGTATCCCCACTAGGTTTTCCACTGACTATGTATACCCTAAAAAGGTGATCTTTAATTACATAGCCTTTATTATTTTATCTACCCGTTATGTATACCACTTAGGTGTCTTTAATTACATAACATGTATTGGGTTAAGTATGTGGGCCTATATATATATATATGTATATATAGTACCCATCCCCTCTAACTTACTTAACCCCTCCTCACTACCCATCCAATTTTACTTAACCCTAACTTAAGTCCATATTCATATTAAATTAGGTTAAGTAATTCATTTCTTTGCCATGTCCAATTATGGTTATAATGGGCTAGACCTCCACATTAGGCCTACAACATGTGGATGCTGGATATGCCGGTCGGGTCCAGGCAGTCTTATTCCACGGTTGGGCCTAACCTCGTGTCTTAGCCAGGTTCGTATTGTAACAACCCGGAAATGCGAGCCAATTTAAAATTTTTATTTTGGCAATTTTAGCGAATTTTGATTATTTAGAATGAATTATTTTAAATAATATCGACGAGAAATTTATTTTGAATAGAATTCGAACGTATATATTTATATACGTCGTCGTTAGAATATAAATATTTATTTATATATATAAATAGAATTGAAAATGGCGCGGTAGTTCGATAATTCGATTTCAAACTTCAATTGAACATACCGGGTGCAAAATAAACCGGATTTTAGCGAAACCAAAAATAATGGGATCTAATTGAGAATATCTTTCCAACGAATCTGAAAAATCGAAATTTCATAGCTGGGATAAAAAGTTATGCCCAGTTGAAATTTCAGAATAGTCGCTATGGAATTTCGGCCCTTAAAAATAGCCATTTTGCAAACGACCTCGGATTTCGATGAAACCACTTTTGTTGGATCCGCGATGTCAAATGATTGCTAGGTTTCAAATTTCGTAATTTTTCGAATCAATATGTGAGCGTGGCAAAGGAAAACACATTTGACCAGTTTTAGTTGATTTTAATCGACTGGAAAATGGTCATTTTTCAAACGGTCTCAGAATTCAATGAAATTAGTTTTGTTAGGACCGTATCTTCAATACGAAGCTAGAAAATATTTTTCTGGAATTTTTCTTGTTAGTATGTGACCCCGGTAAATTGAAATGTGCGTTCAAATTCAATATACATTGATTTATATTTTGAGTTTGATGAAAACCGATTGTAACGGTCGAATAGGGTTACGATACATATCCCATCGTGTTCGGAATAGGGGTAATTAGCTATGGACGACAGGCGGTGGGATCAATTTCGAGTTTGAAAATAAAAGTTGCCTTTTGAAAATAAATTAAATAAATAAAAATTAAAATATCCCTCCTTCTTCCCTTATCACTCAGCCCCCTCGATTGGATTCATTCAGAGAAAATAAAAAAATAAAAAGGGGGAGGGGAGAATCGCGCGCCGCTAGGCGCGCTGACCATCGCGCCGCCGAAGCGGGCGCAGCTCCGACCACTCCCCCCCTCTCCTCTACCCTCCGCGCCTCTCTTCCTCTTCCCCTCTGCTGTTAAATCGAAGTCGCCTCTTCTCCGATCCCCCCTCCTTCCTGAAGCCGACGCGCCGCCTCCCCATACCTGACCAAGCCCGGCGCCCCTCTATTCCGTCTCTCCTCCCTTCCTCTCTACCCAATACCGCCATAAAACCCTAACCGATCAGCAAACCCGCCTCTGGCCAATTAGGACCGCCATCAGCGACCTCCCTGATCCTCCTTCACCACACGGAATCGATTGTAAGCATTTATTTTTATTTACATTTTTTATCGAATTAAAAATGTGTCCTTTATATATTTAATTTCGAAATAAAAGATTTGATCTTTATCATGGGAAGGACAAAATAAAGTCGAGATTTTTATAAAGGAAAAGATGAGATTTTTATAAAGGAAAAGACGAGATTTTTATACAGAGAATAACGTTGTAAAAATATGATTGTTATAATATATATAGCGAGATAAATTTGAGATCTTTAATATTAGAAAGTTTTGATTTTTAGTATGATAAAAATACGATTTTTTAAGTTAGTTAAAAATAAGATTTTTATAAATAGAATAGCTCGATTTTTATGAGTAGAAAAATGTGATTTCTATTCATTTGAAAACGAAAAGAAGTGATTTTTAATGAAATAAAAATATAATTTTTATATCATAGGATAATAAAAATATGATTTTTATCATATGTGAAATATAAAGGTGAAATCTTTATATTTGAAAAGGTGAAATCTTTATATTTGAAAAGGCGAAATCTTTATATATGAAAAGGCGAAATCTTTATATTTGAAAAGGCGAAATCTTTATATTTGAAAAGGCGAAATCTTTATATAGAGAATAGCGTGATAAAAATATAATTTTTACCTATATAGTAGCGATGTAAAAATAGAATTTTTATCCATATGGAGTGATTATAAAAATATGATTTTTATATACATAGGAACAATATAAAAATGTGATTTTTATATATGTAGTAGCTACGGACGAAGAAATAGACAAAAGGTGAAACACCCCACCTCCATTAAGGTCACTCACAAAGGGAATGCCTTAACTTTGGCGGAGGTTTATAAGTAAAAGCCACAGATGAACTCAAGACAGATATAAATACACATATTTTAAACAGCGGAAACCAAACAAACTTTTATTTCATCAATACGTGTATCAAACAGAGATTTCCATAATTGTCTCAAAATACTTTCAACATTACAACCTCATAACTGCCTTGATTATTAAAGAAGCATGAAAACATAAATAAAGTGACAAAAATCCCCATAGTGGTATCCAAAGCCATTATCCGAGCAAGAAAGATCCAAATCATACATCTACGTTCTTGGTGCTTGTAAAGAGCCTGACTGAGTTGAGCTGTTTCCTCCCTGTGGACCTGGGGTAGGGGGGGGGGGGAGGGAACGAAAGAAAAGAAGACGAAAAGAAAATAGGGTCAGACATAAAGCCTGAGTAAATCTAGTAACTCTTCAATATGTGAATAAGAAAAGGATATGATGGATATAAACTAAAAATAGGAAAGTGTCACAGGCTAAGGAAGTGTCGAATGTACTATCACACCCATACTATATATCTGCACCTATTTGAATTCATTCTAACTGGCACCCCATGGTGACGGTGAAGTGATCCCCATTCTTATTAAAGATCGGCTCCTACTCGCGTTAACATGTGTCATACGGCCCCCAAGAATTGTTGATACCTATGCTGGTCCCACCATGGGGTGTATCAAGACCCATGGTGGCGGCCCCGACACAAAACTAGAAGACATAGGTTATACTACTGGTGTCCCCAGTGCCCTGGTTGTCTGCTCCAGAGTGTGTGCACGCCCGCACCCCGTTAGACCTGCACTGTGCACCCACCACCGTCGTTTGACCGATTACAATCAGCCCAGTAATCGTGCCCCACCCTGCCTAGTTTCAGGGTACCGTTGATACCTAACTTTGGGTTACTGCTGAAACGGGTCCCTCGTTACCAGGATTTTCTAGTCAAACATGTTAAGTGGTCAAGTGTCTGTATTTACCTAACCCCACCCATTAATTCTTGTTAACATGTTGAATTTGGTTAAGTGTTATAGTTGACTTAACCCTACCATCTGTCCCTAGCCTCTTAGGAGCACAAGACCAATCACATTAGACAGGTTTTGCTATGGTTACTGGATATGCCGGTCGGTTCCGGGCAGGTTTACACCGTAGCTCAGTCTAACCTCGGGTCCTTATTGGGCTCAATGCTTAACCACCCACATTGGATAGGTATTGTTGTGACTACTGGACAGCCGGGCGGGTCCGGGCAGGTTTACATCATAACTCAATCCAACCTCGGGTTAAGCATATTGTGTTTTCTAAATTTACATATTTTATTACTTTTCAACTATATGTAAATGTCATATCTTTTATTTTTGGGTATTTCAATTCATACCGCTTATGTGTCATAATCATTGGCATGTGCCAAACATGCCAACATATGTTTTCATATTTTACACCCAACGTTATTACCCCCGTTTGTTCGCAACGTTATAACATGTGTTGGGCTTGTCACAATTCAGCCCAACTTTATAAACGTGAGGAAAAGGGGAAATCAAGAACATGTAATACATAAAGGTGTGTGGCGCATGAACATGCAATTTGGCGATTCAACTAACATATAACATGGGTCATGTGAACTTGCATTCAAATCAAAATATAACTAAGTAGGTGACATATGAGATGGCATAGTTTAGGCTAATACAAACTTGTGTTTTAAACATGTTTAATTTGGCATAATGTCAAACACAAGACAAGCATGATGTATGTTCACCAAAATGTACAATTTTAACATCTAATCGTATAGCCTATGAACTTGCATTGTTTATGAAACATATATCCAATTATACTTGCAAATAGACAAAATCTTGCATAGTTTATGAAACATAGATCTAATTATACTTGATGAAACATAGGTCCAATTATACTTGCAAATGAACTTGCATAGTTTATGAAACATAGATCTAATTATACTTGCAAATAAACATAAGTACAATAAAAAAAATATCTATAACATGTTTACATAAATTCCAACTTAGACATAGTCCATGCCATCGCCATATACATAAAATGACCAAGTTCTAATTTTCGCCACAAACTTGCAAGTACAATCATTCAATAGGCTTGCATCAATCAATTTTATGCCAAAAACATCAATGCATAAGTCATGATAGAACCATCACAATACGTAGAATAATAACCCAATTCTATTTTCATATACATCGAATCACATCACAGTTTTTATTCATATTCTGAAAGGTTACTATACTTACAACGTGTGATGAATTCTTGTTTTCTGATTTCTGTTATTCTGATTTGGAGATGCTCTCCTTTGGGTAGCAAAGTTGCGTTGAATGATTTGATTAAGCTTTGATCTTCTTTTAATTTGATTCGTCTCTTAGGCTTGTTGGCTTGTCTCTAGGGTTTCTAATTGACGGCCATTCCTAGTTCCTTTCCAGCAGCATGACGGCTATTGTATTCTATTATTTGTGTGAGTTTAGGGTTAGGTTTGAGTTGTATTTATAGAATTTTAAATTGTTTTGAGCCGTCGGATGAAGATAGGAGGAACCTAGACCATACAAAGTTCAAAGAGCCACTCAAAAGGTGACACGTAAGCCCTAGTGACTCATCCAAGCATCAGAATTCGACCAGACCCTGATCAGGCCAGCCAGGACCTGACCTGCAGGTCATTCTGACCTGTGCGCACTTGGCAGGTGCGCCAGGCTAAAAATGTACTAGCGCACTTCCCAAGTGCGCTAGTTCATTTCTGTTCAGGCGCACTTCCCAAGTGCGCTAGTGCATTCTGACCCGTTTTCTGGTTTTTCGCCCAACTTCGTTCGTCCATATCTTCTTCATACGATATCCGTTTTACGCAAACTTGGACTATATCTCAAGCAGAATTTCGAGATGAACGCAATGGACTAACCCATTTCCCTTGATTTCATCATTTATAATTAATTATACTTTAATTTGTGAAGCTTAACGTTGTAGAATTCACGGGGTGTTACATTCTCCCCCACTTAAAAGGATTTCGTCCCCGAAATCTTCAAGTTAGGAAGAATGTATATCCTACCATCCAACAGTCCATCTACTCAACCAACAAACACAGGCATCCACTATCCTTAAAAGACTTCTAATGCTTCATGATCATATGTATAGTGTGTGTACATGTCCTTATCTAATGCAGAAATCAGGCGGTCTACTGATTCAGTTGACCTCCTTAATGCGAATCATGTAAGTGTCATGAATCCATTATGTATGCAAATTCTTCCTACTCATAATTCTACATGAGTGCACAACTATTCATACAAATGCAATGACCATATGACAGCATATCAAATTTACAACCATATACAAATAAGAATACATATATGCATATGCAGTATGAAGTGATTGAGCCGATCTAAGACCTAGGTTGTGTGTGTATATGCATCCACGAGCAACCACTAGCAACCACTTGCAGCCATCAACCATAACATGTTTCAAATACATGTTTACATCCAAAGGGGTTTCTACCTAAGTATAAAGGATAATATCGAGGAGATATACCTAAAAAGATAGATACAAGAACAAATTAAGAAAAAGAGAGGTCAAAGATGTACCCTCAAATAGAAGAGGGTAGGAAGCGCGTATTCTGTCCTCAGTTTCCCAAGTCGCGTCTTCCTCGGCGTCGCTCCATTGAACTTTAACGAGTTTGACTTCGCGGTTGCGTAGCTTTTTCACTTCAGTTCCTAGGATGCGGATTGGAACTCTCCTCACAGTTGCTTCGCGTTCCACTTCGGCTTCTTCTAGAATGCTTGGCTCCACCACTTCCGCTGATTCATGTAGACATTTCCGGAGATGAGAAATGTGAAAGACGTTGTGAATTCCAACCAATCTTTCAGGCAGATCTACTCTATAAGCCATTTTCCCAATCTTCTCGATGATAGGGAACGGTCCTACAAATCTTGGTGCTAGCTTTCCTTTGGATCCAAAGCGAACGATGTTCCTTAAAGGGGACACCTTAAGGAAAGCCTTGTCCCCAACCTCAAACTCAAGGTCGGTCCTTCTTTTGTCGGCGTAGGATTTCTGTCTGTCTTGGGCTGTCTTCATTCTCCTACGTATCAAGTCCACTTTCTCTGAAGTTTCTCGAATCATGCCTGGCCCAAGTATAAGCTTATCTGTAGACTCCCACCAACAAGTTGGTGATTTGCACGGTCTTCCATACAATGCTTCGAAGGGTGCCATGTCGATGGTAGCTTGGTAGCTGTTGTTGTAGGCAAATTCCACTAAAGGAAGGTGATCCTCCCACGTCCCTCCAAAGTCAAGAACGCAAAGTCTTAAAAGATCCTCTAAAACTCTATTCACCCTTTCCGTCTGGCCATCTGTTTGGGGTTGATAGGCCGTGCTCAAACATAGCTGTGTGCCTACAGCTTCTTGCAGACTCCGCCCAAACTCACTTGTGAAAATAGGGTCTCGGTCACTAACAATGCTGGAGGGTATCCCATGGAGTCGAACTATTTCCTTAAGATAAAGAGATGCTAGAGATGAGGCAGTCCTTCTACTCTTGATAGGTATAAAGTGGGCGCTTTTAGTAAGCCTATCCACTATTACCCAAATGCTAGTGTTGCCTCTTCTCGACCTAGGCAGTCCATCAATGAAGTCCATTGATATGCTATCCCACTTCCACTATGGGACCTCTAGAGGGTGAAGTAGTCCTCCAGACTTCTTTTGTTCCGGCTTGACCCGTTGGCAGGTCATGCACTTAGAAACGAAATCTGCCACATCTTGCTTCATGTCGTTCCAAAAGAAAGTCCTTTTTATATCCTTGTACATCTTATCACCGCCAGGGTGTATAGTCATCTTGGAATGATGCGCTTCCTCGAGAACCTTCTTTGTCAACTCCCTTGCTTGTGGGACGCATAATCTTCCATCTCGTCTCATCCAACCCTTATCATCGATGGCGTATCTACTGCGGTGACTAGAAGTCTCACCCCTAATAAGTTTATCAATCACATCAACAAGCTGAGGGTCTTCACGTTGTGCATCCCCTATTGAGTTCAAGAGAGTAGGGCGTACTTCGAGAGATGCTAACAAACCCGGTACAAAATCCGAGGAGGGCCTAAAGTTAAAACTGGCTATATACTCCAAGTTTTGCCTTTCCACAAAGAGAGGGCTTAGGGTCAGTTTCTTTCGGCTCAACGCGTCTGCTACCACATTGCCTTTTCCGGGAGTATAGGAAATTTCAAAATCATACGAGGCAAAAAACTCCATCCATCTTTACTGCCTCAAGTTAAGATCCTTCTGGGAGAAGAGATATTTCAATGATTTATGGCAGTGTATAATTCAAACTTCTCACCTAGGAGATAATGGCGCCAAGACTTAAGTGCAAAGACGATGGCGGCCAACTCAAGATCGTGGGTTGGGTAGTTCTTTTCATGAACCTTCAATTATCTTCTGCCATAAGCTACTACCCTTCCTTCTTGCATTAGAACAACGCCGAGTCCCGTTCCACATGCATCCGTGTATACTGTGAACATTTTGCTTTCGTCAGGCAGAGTTAGAACTGGGGCTGTTGTGAGAGCTCTTTTTAATCGTTGGAAAGCAAACTCGCAGTCCAAATCCCAAGTGAACGCCAGATTCTTCTTTGTTAGCCTTGTGAGTGGGGCTGAGATTTTCGCGAAATCCCTAATAAACTTTCGATAAAAACCGGCTAGACCAAGAAAGCTTCAAACTTTGGTTGCATTTCTTGGTGTCTTCCAATCTTGTACTGCCACCACTTTCGCGGGATCCACAACCAACCCTTCTTTGGACACTATATGCACAAGAAACCTTACTTCTTTTCTCCAGAAGTGACACTTGGAGAATTTGGCTTTTAGTTGATGTGCATGGAGAGTATTCATGATTTCTTTCAGATGCTGAGCATGTTCTTCCTCACTCTTTGAGAAGATTAAGATATCATCTAAGACAACCACAAATTTGTTGAGGAATTCTCTGAACACCCTGCTCATTAGGTCTACGAAATAAGCGGGTGCGTTTGTCACGCTGAAAGGCATGACAAGCCACTCGAAGAAACCGTCTGGGGTTCTGAGCGTTGTCGTATCAATGCTGTCTTCAGCTACTCTCAGCTGATGGAACCCAGTTGCCAGATCAAGTTGGGAGAAGACCGTCGCACCTACAAGCTGATCAAACAAATCGTCGATTCGGGGAAGTGGGTGCCTATTTTTCTTGGTTAATTTGTTTAACTCCCTATAGTCGACGCAAAGGCGAAGCAAACCGTCTGCTTTGGTTACGAACACCACTGGAGCACCCCATTCTGAAATGCTCCGTCTAATGAACCCCTTTTCGAGAAGTTCTTTAACCTGCTTACTGGGCTCCTTTCTCTCCCTTGGAGCCATGTGTCTAACAGGTAAAGCTACAGGCTTTGCGTTATCCACAAGATATATGCGGAAGTCGATTTCCTGCCTCGGAGGTAAGCCTTTCACTTCCTCAAAGACATCCGGATATTCCCGGACTACTCTAACTGATTGCAAATTCTCATCAGAAGCATCAAGAGACTCTAGATAACTAAGCATAACTGCATTCAAAGGATTGCAAGAAATTTCTAGAGTATTACCAAGCCGAGTCAAGAGTCTAACTACTCTTTTCTCACAGTCAAGAATGGCACTATTACTGGATAACCAGTCCATGTCTAAGATCAAACCATATCCCGAGAAGCCCAAAACAAAGGCACTACAACTAAAATCAACACTGAGAATAGAGATTTTCAAACCCAAACAAACCATTGACAAGTAAGCGGAGCCCCCAATTGGATTTGAAACTACTAAGGGATCTTCTACCATACTAGTGTCTAGATGCAGAGATTCTACTAAGGTAGATGAAATGAAAGAGTGTGATGCACCAGAGTCAAAAAGTGTATGAACTGGATGATCATAAAGATAGACTACACTTTCTACAGAAATATTACTACCTCGTTCCTGCTGCGCTGCCACTAGCACATGAACCTGACCCCCTGACGTGGATCCGTCTTTCTGTCCCTGTCCTTTCTTCTTTGGGCAGTCCTTAGCTTGGTGTCCAGCTTCTCCACAATGGAAGCAACCACCCATCTTCGCCTTCCTTTTCCGACAGTCTTTTGATATATGGCCCACAATGCCAAAGAAATTGCACCTTCTCTTCTCACGTGGCTTATTGTTCTTCCCTCCTTTCTTGAAGTCTGTTTTCTTTGCTTGTAGACCTTCTTTCTTCTCTTCCCCCTTAGTTTCTTTCTTGCCGTGGTCTTCCTCGTGTAGCAACACCATGTCCACCAGGCTTTCATAAGTCGCACCCGTGGATACATGGGTCATGGCAAGGCTGTGTAGAGGCTCATTCAAACCCTTGACGAAGCGAAGTGCCTTCTTGTGTTGGGTGTTTACTAAGTCTAGCCCAAATCTGGCCAGCTGATTAAACTGATTAACATATTCCCTGATCGTCATGCTTCCCTGTTTCAGAGTTAGAAACTTTTCCATTTGCAGGCTTCTTTCGTCATGGGAGAGGAATTTCATCTCAAACCTTGTCCTGAAGTCTTCCCATGTTTCCACCGCCCTTTGAGCATTAGTAACTTCCCACTAATAGGAAGCTTCATCCTTAAGTAACCACACCGCAAGTTGTATCTTTTCCCTATCATCCACTCCAAAGATGACAAACAAATCCTCAGTCTCCTTTAACCAGTTTCTTGCTCCAACAAAAGATTCAGTCCCATAAAAGTCTTTTCCACCCATAGCCTTGAAGTCTCTACATGTTTTTGCGAAGGCATTTCCAAGAGGAGGCGGAGGAACCGCGGCCACTGGAGGAGGGATGTCTGTTGGGCCCGCGCCATTGGCCCTTGCTTCTAAGTACCTCCTAAACCAGCCGAGAATCGGCACTCCGTCCGGAAGGTTAAGGTTTCCAGACATGTTGAAACAGAAATGAAAGATTCAAAACGAAGGATAGAGAAGGATATATAGGGCATATGGCTTTGGGGGATTTTGCCTTTTTATAAATATAACACTTTTTCTAAAAAAAATGCTTCTTTAAACTTTCTTTTTGAAAACAATTTTCAAAAACTTTTATCTTGTCTGGTAAACCTATGCTCTGATACCAAGTGAAACACCCCACCTCCATTAAGGTCACTCACAAAGGGAATGCCTTAACTTTGGCGGAGGTTTATAAGTAAAAGCCACAAATGAACTCAAGACAGATATAAATACACATATTTTAAACAGCGGAAACCAAACTAACTTTTATTTCATCAATACGTGTATCAAACAGAGATTTCTATAATTGTCTCAAAATACTTTCAACATTACAACCTCATAACTGCCTTGATTATTAAAGAAGCATGAAAACATAAATAAAGTGACAAAAATCCCCATAGTGGTATCCAAAGCCATTATCCGAGCAAGAAAGATCCAAATCATACATCTACGTTCTTGGTGCTTGTAAAGAGCCTGACTGAGTTGAGCTGTTTCCTCCCTGTGGACCTGGGGTGGGGGGGGGGGGAACGAAAGAAAAGAAGATGAAAAGAAAATAGGGTCAGACATAAAGCCTGAGTAAATCTAGTAACTCTTCAATATGTGAATAAGAAAAGGATATGATGGATATAAACTAAAAATAGGAAAGTGTCACAGGCTAAGGAAGTGTCGAATGTACTATCACACCCATATTATATCTCTGCACCTATTTGAATTCATTCTAACTAGCACCCCATGGTGAGGGTGAAGTGATCCCCATTCTTATTAAAGATCGGCTCCTACTCGCGCTAACATGTGTCATACGGCCCCCAAGAATTGTTGATACCTATGCTGGTCCTACCATGGGGTGTATCAAGACCCATGGTGGCGGCCCCGACACAAAACTAGAAGACATAGGTTATACTACTGGTGTCCCCAGTGCCCTGGTTGTCTGCTCCAGAGTGTGTGTACGCCCGCACCCCGTTAGACCTGCACTGTGCACCCACCGCCGTCGTTTGACCGCTTACAATCAGCCCAGTAATCGTGCCCCACCCTGCCTAGTTTCAGGGTACCGTTGATACCTAACTTTGGGTTACTGCTGAAACGGGTCCCTCGTTACCAGGATTTTCTAGTCCAACATGTTAAGTGGTTAAGTGTCTGTATTTACCTAACCCCACCCATTAATTCTTGTTAACATGTTAAATTTGGTTAAGTGTTATAGTTGACTTAACCCTACCATCTGTCCCTAGCCTCTTAGGAGCACCAGACCAATCACATTAGACAGGTATTGCTATGGTTACTGGATATGCCGGTCGGTTCCGGGCAGGTTTACACCGTAGCTCAGTCTAACCTCGGGTCCTTATTGGGCTCAATGCTTAACCACCCACATTGGATAGGTATTGTTGTGACTACTGGACAGCCGGGCTGGTCCGGGCAGGTTTACATCACAACTCAATCCAACCTCGGGTTAAGCATATCGTGTTTTCTAAATTTACATATTTTATTACTTTTCAACTATATGTAAATGTCATATCTTTTATTTTTGGGTATTTCAATTCATACCGCTTATGTGTCATAATCATTGGCATGTGCCAAACATGCCAACATATGTTTTCATATTTTACACCCAACGTTATTACCCCCGTTTGTTCGCAACGTTATAACATGTGTTGGGCTTGTCACAATTCAGCCCAACTTTATAAACGTGAGGAAAAGGGGAAATCAAGAACATGTAATACATAAAGGTGTGTGGTGCATGAACTTGCAATTTGGCGATTCAACTAACATATAACATGGGTCATGTGAACTTGCATTCAAATCAAAATATAACTAAGTAGGTGACATATGAGATGGCATAGTTTAGGCTAATACAAACTTGTGTTTTAAACATGTTTAATTTGGCATAATGTCAAACACAAGACAAGCATGATGTATGTTCACCAAAATGTACAATTTTAACATCTAATCGTATAGCCTATGAACTTGCATAGTTTATGAAACATATATCCAATTATACTTGCAAATAGACAAAATCTTGCATAGTTTATGAAACATAGATCTAATTATACTTGATGAAACATAGGTCCAATTATACTTGCAAATGAACTTGCATAGTTTATGAAACATAGATCTAATTATACTTGCAAATAAACATAAGTACAATAAAAAAAATATCTATAACATGTTTACATAAATTCCAACTTAGACATAGTCCATGCCATCGCCATATACATAAAATGACCAAGTTCTAATTTTCGCCACAAACTTGCAAGTACAATCATTCAATAGGCTTGCATCAATCAATTTTATGCCAAAAACATCAATGCATAAGTCATGATAGAACCATCACAATACGTAGAATAATAACAAAATTCTATTTTCATATACATCGAATCACATCACAGTTTTTATTCATATTCTGAAAGGTTACTATACTTACAACGTGTGATGAATTCTTGTTTTCTGATTTCTGTTATTCTGATTTGGAGATGCTCTCCTTTGGATAGCAAAGTTGCGTTGAATGATTTGATTAAGCTATTATCTTCTTTTAATTTGATTTGTCTCTTAGGCTTGTTGGCTTGTCTCTAGGGTTTCTAATTGACGACAATTCCTAGTTCCTTTCCATCAGCATGACGGCTGTAACAACCGGTATTTTCAATAACTTGTTATAACTTAAATCGAGGCAGAATTTAATTTATAAATCAGAATCAAGGGAAACGGGCTATGCCATTGCGTTCGTCTCGGAAAAATACGCGAAATAGAGTCCGAGTTTTCGAAAATCGGAGTCCGTATGACCCGATTAAGGCCCAACGAAGTTTTCAGAAAATTTCAAAGTAAAAAACAGATTTCAAATTCAAGTTTGAATTTGGAAAATTAGGTCAGATTGGGCCAAGCGGGAAAATTCCCGCCAGAGCACCCAAGTCGACAGCCCTGTCGACTTGGGAGTCGACTTGGTTGGACCCAAGTCGACAGCCCTGTCGACTTGGCTGTCGACTGGGTTCAGCCGAGCAGTTTTGCCTGGTGCACCATTTTGGGTTTGTGTTGAGTTTGGGGGCCAGATTTGGTTTTAAGGGCTGAGATTGGAACTAGGGTTTAATCCTAAGGTTGAAACTAATCCTAATCTCTATAAATAAGCCCCTAACCTAACCCTAAATCATCATTATTCATTCAAGTAACTAAACTATGGCAAAATCATTCCTCTCATGGCCTCCACTCTCTTCATAAAATTTCTAAATTATTTCTATGAGAGATTTTCCATGCATACAAGTGTTTTCAAGCTTGTATGAGCATCATTAGCTTGCATTCAAGTCAAGTTTCCATATTTACATCATAAAGCAATAGTTTTGATCATTTTGGCTCAAGGGTTTTTCTATTAGAGCTTGCATTTTGGGTCTAATTGATTGCTTAAGGGCTTTGTTATATTTTTGTGTCTTCATAAGCATTGTAAGCCCTTTTCTACTTTCATACTTAAACTCTAAAGTTAATGAATGATGCAAGTTGTGTTTGATCATTATGATATGCAAGTTTACTATGATGTGTTATGCAAGTCTACCATGTTATGTATGCAAGTTTGCTATGTTATGATATGCAAGTTGCCATGTCATGTTATGCAAGTTTAACATGTTATGATATGCAAGTTTGCCATGTTATGTTATGCAAGTTTGCCATGTTATGATATGCAAGTTTATCATGTTATGTTATGCAAGTTTGATATGCAAGTTTGTCATATGATATGCAAGTTATGTTATGCAAGTTTGGGTTGATCATTTTGTTCATGTTATCATGTTATGCAAGCTTATCTTGGGTTTATGAGCTTAAAGCTTCAAGCTTTATGCTAAAGGTTGCATTTTGGCAACATGTAAGTTATCATATCCCTTATGATAACTTGCATGTGAGGCTAAATGCGAACTTATGGCCATTTCTACATGTCATTTATCACCATGTATCACCAATATGCTAAGTTTGGTTTTATGCATGCTTTTGAGGCCTAAAAATGTAATATGCAAGTATATGAACATATGTACATTTCATATGACACCATGTTAAACTTGTGGCTTCAACACCTTTATATCATGATTATGCCAAGTTCCCTCTTTCTATCCTTTATGCGCTATTGCGATATGTAAGCGATGGGATTGCGTTTGGGGTTGGGTAAACTTAAAAGACATAAAAACATAAGATTGGGAATTTACCTATTAAGTTAGGTCTACCCATTGGGAATTTACCTATTAAGTTAGGTCTACCCAAATTCTTGAAAACTTGTAACATGTTTTGGAAACATGATGGACATGACACTTAGAAAATATAAGTGTGACCAACTCGAGGTTGGGTTGAGTTTGTAGCATAAAACTACCCGGAACCGACCGGCTTAACTAGTTGCTACAAACAATAGGACCCAATGTGAGAAGTTGGTCATGTTGTACCTTGAACCCGAGGTTAGACCAAGTTGGGGTGTAAAGCTACCCGGACCCGCCCAGCTTAACTAGTAACCACAACATGGTCTAATGTGAGAGGTTAAGGCACATTAAATTAATTAATGCCTCATGATTAGGTTTAAGTCATGGTCCCCTTAATACTTAACCAATTTGGGCTTGGTAGATTAATCAGGGTTAAGTTGTGAACTCATCGTTACACTTAACCAAGTTAATCCATGATCAGTAAAAGGGTTAAACCGCACTTAACCCACTAGAAAATCCTAGCAATGGGGGTCCACTCCAGCAGTAATCCCAAGTTCGTATCATTAATACCCTAGGGTCTAGGCTAGGGTGGGGGCACAATTACTGGACTTGAGGTAAGAGACCAAAAGCGATGGCAGAGGGTACGCCGGTGTAGTTCCGGGCGGACTATGGTCGTGCACATAGTCCGAAGCCGGGGAAAGCATGCACGGGTACCAGTAGATCGAGACTGTGCACTTATGTTTATGGTGTCCAGGGGTTGACACCCTAGGGCTTGATACACCCGACGGGAGACCCTGCACAGTCTGACTACAATTATGTTTGGGCCGCATTGAAACCAACACGTGACGAGTTAGGCTTATAGGGAGCCGATCGACTAGACCGTTTGGTTGGACCGCGTATTAGGGTCACTTCATGTTATTGGGCCAAAGCTTGGGCCAAGGGATCAATACTTGTTTATTCAAGTCATGTTAGTTTGCTAGTACACCTGTGGTGCAAAAACCTTAAACCTGATTATGCGATGACACCTTTATCTACCTTGTTAGTTAATCATCATGCTAGTATGTTGTTATCCTTATGTTCATCCCTGCTTCTCATGCTAGTTAACTTTATCAGTTTACAATGATTGTAGTAGGGCTTACTCAGTCTTTTTTGACTGACCTGTTTTCCTTTCGCCTCTTTTCTTCCGTCCCCCCCCCCCCCCCAGGTTCTCAGGGTGGGAATATTGGAGCTTAGCTTGGATTTCTGATCGCTTGCTTGTGGGATTTTAGCTCATGTACGGTCTTGACATGAAGCTAGCTATGGTTATCACTTATTTTGGGGATAGTACTTATGTATTTCAGTGATGTTGTTTTTATCTAGATTTGTGTATTTGGAAAGTTGACATTATGTTGTACCAAACTTGTTTTGAAATAGTTTGAAATCTTCTGCTGTTTTACTTATCTTATTTACTCTGTTTACATATATACATATGTTCTTGTTCTGCCTTGATATATCATTATGCATGTTTACCTGATTCAAACGCCCCTCCAAAGTCAAAGTGCTTGCAAGAGACACCCTGGCGGAGGTGGGGTGTTACATTTGGTATCAGAGCATATGGTTTACGAGAAGGAACAAAAAGGTTTTTGAAACTTTTGGAAAACTATTTTCAAAACCAAGTATAAAGTATTTTCCAAAGAAAAGTCTAGTTTATTTTAAAGGCTATTCCCCAAAAAGCCATTAGCAAAATTCCTTCGTTTTTCTCCATTCTGAATCTGTCTTTTTCTTCGTTCTCAGTATGGCCGATAACTTTGCTATTCCGGAGGGAGTACACATACCTGTTTGGTATAGGAGACTTTTGGAGGCTAGGGCGACCGAAGCCGGCCTCGTAGATGTTCCTCCTCCTCCTCCTCCGGTAGTTAATGTTCCTCCTCCTCCTGTCACTGAGGTTCCTCTTCCTCCTCCCCCTCAGCATCCACAAGAGGATTTCGTGGAGATTTGCAAAGACTTTAAGGCGATGGGTGGCAAGAATTTCTTTGGAACCGAGACTTATGTAGAGGCAAGGAATTGGTTGAAAGAAACCGAGGATCTTTTTGCCTTCTTTGATATAGATGACCGTAGGAAGGTTTTATTAGCAGTGTGTTTGCTAAAGGAAGAAGCTGCACGTTGGTGGGTGGTCACCACCGCTACTAGGCCAATTAAGACTTGGGATGACTTTCGAGGAAAGTTTGGACTAAGGTTCCTATCACTGAAACAAGGGGACATGACTATTAGGGAATACATAGATAAGTTTAATCAACTGGCTCGGGTCGGTTTAGACTTGGTTAACACAGCTCAGAAGAAGGCCTTATACTTTGCACTAGGATTAAACGAGCCATTACATGGTTTAGCCATGACTCATATACCCTTAGGGGCAACTTTCGAGAGTTTGGTGAATATGGCCCTACTCAATGAAGAGAATAGGAGTGACAAGAAAGAGATCAAGATGAATGATACTCAAGCCAAGAAGACTGATTCCCAGTGGAAAGGAAATCAGGGTAATCCAAGTGGTCAGAGCAGTCAAGGCAATCAGAACAAGAACAAGAGTCAAGGCAACAAGGGGAACAACAACAAGGGCAATAACGACAAGAGGAAGTGCCATTATTGCGGTTCAGTTGGGCATCTTATTAAGAATTGTAAGAAGAGAAAAAGGGAGAGTGGTGAATGCTTTCATTGTGGTGAGACTGGACATTTCAGTAAGGATTGCCCGAAGAAGCAAGGGCAAGGCCAGGGTCAGACTCAGCGTGTTGGACCTTCAGGAGGGCAAGTTCATGCTCTCAATGCCGCTCCAGTTCCTGATCGAGGTAGTATTTCTGTAGAAAGTCTTGTTTACATTTCTGTTCGTACTTTGTTTGATTCTGGCGCATCGCATAGTTTATTTCATCTGGTTTAGTTGAAAGTTTGCACCTAAGTACTAGTCTAGTTAATGATCCCGTGTGTGTTTCAAATCCAATTGGGGTTTCCGCCTATTTGTCTATTATCTACGTGGATTTGAAAATCTCTATCTTTAGTGTAGAGTTCTCGTGTGATGCTTATATTCTCAGTTTCATGGGGTATGGGTTGATTTTTGGGCCTGGATGGGTTGTCCAGTTTTGAAGCCATCCTTGATTTTTGAGCATAGGGTTGTGAGGCTCATGACTCACCTCGGTAATACCCTAAAAATTTCTAGTAACCCTACGAGTCCTGTCATGTTGTGTTATCTTGAATCCCTCAACTCGTCTATTGATAGTTTGCAATCGGTGAGGTGGTCTGAGAATATCCTGATATCTTGGGGGAAGTGAAGGGGGTTACCCCTAAACGAGAGATAGATTTCCGCATTTATCTGATTGATAATGCCAAGATAGTTTCGTGGCCGGTTAGGCACATGGCCCCGCAAGATGAGAGTTAAGAAAGCAAGTCAAGGAGTTGCTTGAGAAGAACTTCATTAGATGAAGTATATCTGAATGGGGAGCGCCTGTAGTATTTACTACCAAGGCAGATGGTTCTCTTCGACTTTGTGTTGATTATCGTGAGTTAAACAAAGAGAATAGACAACCATTGCCAAGGATCGATGATTTGTTTGATCAGCTTGTAGGAACATCTGTTCTCTCTTGATCTTGCTACTGGATTCCATCAGCTCAGAGTAGCTGAGGATAGTATAGGCAAAACTGCGTTCAGAACTTCGGATGGATTCTTAGAATGGCTGGTCATGCCATTCGGTTTGACTAATGCACCCGCTTACTTCGTGGACTTGATGAGTAGGGTGTCTAGGGAGTTCCTGAACAAGTTTGTGGTAATCTTTGTAGAAGATATCCTGACTTTCTTAAAGAACGAGGAAGAACATGCTAGACATCTCAAGGAGGTGATGGATACGCTTAGAGCGCATCAGTTGAAAGCCAAGTCCTCCAAATGTCATTTTGGAGAAAAGAAGTTAGATTTCTTGGGCACATAGTTTCTAAGCAAGGCTTAGTGGTGGATCCTGCTAAAGTGGTCGCGGTTCAAGACCGGAAAGCTCCGATGAGGACAATTGAAGTAAGAAGTTCTCTCAGTTTAATTAGTTAGTTAGCATCCCTTGAGCTTAGACCTACCCTTCTGGATCAAGTAGGGACTTCACAGAAAGAAGACCCGCATTTAGTCGAGATCATGGACAAGTTGATTCGAGGCGAGATGGTAAGTCACCTCGCTATAGATGACAAGGGATGGCTAAGACGCGATGAGAGAAAGAAGGTTCTTGAAGATGCACATCACCCGAGGAGGTGGCCGAGTTTGTCCCAAGGGGCATGTTGTGCCAACAGGTTAAAGGCCGAGTCATAAATGCCCGGTGGGCTATTACATCCATCGGAGGTCCCCGCAATGGAAATAGTAAAGCGTCACGAAGGATTTCGTGGATGGTCTGCCTAGGTCAAGGAAAGAGAATACGAGCATGTGGGTCATAGTAGGTAGACTCATGAAGAGTGCTCATTTCACTCCGGTAAAGAGCGGAAGGTCTGCATCATAGCTAGCGACAGTTTACTTTCAAGAAATAAAGCGGTTGCACGAGGTTCCCTAAAGTATAGTTAGTAACCATGACTCAATCTTCACCAGCCAGTTTTGGGATAGTCTACGGGAAGTCATGGGCAAGCAACTGAATCTAAGTACGGCCTATCATTCACGGGCGGATGGTTCATTTCGTTCAACCATGAGTTATAGAAAATCACGTTAGTAAGAGCAATTGGCAACGTGGATTGGTATTTTCAAGAAAAGTTCTGCTGCGTGGAATACTTTATAGTAAGTAAACGAGATCCAGGATTCACTGGTGAATTTTGGAGAGCTTGCATAAAACCATGAGGTCATAGTTATGTTTAAGCCAAGAATGATAAAAGAGTAAGTGAAAGGGGAAGACGAGAGGCGACAATGAAATGGGTTCCAACTCATATTTGGAAATAAGAGTTAAGAAGCCAAGGAATCATGAAGTAAAAGACGGTCAAAGCACAGTGGAGTTAAACTCAAGGAAACGTGACTTAAAAGATTGAAGGCTAGATACGCGCATCATATCTCTTTTTAAGAGTATATTCTTGATCCTTGTTTTCCTGTGGAACTTACTTGCATGTTATCTTTTTACGTATATCCTCTCGGTCCCATTCTCGGTCCTATTTCTGTCGGGAGGTATGACTTATTGGCTAGTAATACATGTCAAGGTTTGAAGGGGTCCGTTAGTTTGACTAAACTTTTTTGGGCTTTTATAGAATATGGGTTGGGTTAGGAAGGGATTTCTTGTAATCCGAAAGGGGTATATCCTGCTTATCTTCCCGATCTCTTTGTAGCATATCTTTTGCTATCCATGTTTGCCTTGATTATCTAGTTTATCATGTTAATCTTGTCATGAGAACCTTAGGTAGAAACCCTTTGGATGAAACATGTGTTTGAAACATGTCATGCTTAATGGTTGCAAGTGGTTGCAAGTGTTTGCAAGTGGTTACTCGTGGATGCATTATACACGTTAGGCACTAGATCGGCTCACACACTCCTCATATTGCATAATGCATGAGTGTTTATGCTTATTCGTGGATGAGAATTTTTGTGTTATCACATGGATGTTGCATATGGATGTATGTTATGTGCACACATATAGATGTTATACATTATGTTAGGAATTGCATACATATGGATTCATTTCACTAACATAATTTGCATTGATGATATTTGCATTAGATAAGTACATATACACACACCTTTGCATATGTTCATACAACATTTAGAATCTTGTAAGGACAATGATTGCTCGTGGATGATGTTTTGAGTAGATGGATGTTGTATGGTAGGATACGTTCTTCCTAACTTGAAGATTTCGGGGACGAAATCCTTTAAGGAGGGGAGAATGTAACAACCCGTATTTTCAATAACCTGTTATAACGTAAATCGAGGCAGAATTTAATTTATAAATCTGAATCAAGGGAAACGGGCTATGCCATTGCGTTCGTCTCAGAAAAATACGCGAAATAGAGTCTGAGTTTTCGAAAATCGGAGAACGTATGACCCGATTAAGGCCCAACGAAGTTTTCAGAAAATTTCAAAGTAAAAAACAGATTTCAAATTCAAGTTTGAATTTGGAAAATTAGGTCAGATTAGGCCAGGCGGGAAAATTCCCGCCAGAGCACCCAAGTCGACAGCCCTGTCGACTTGGGAGTCGACTTGGTTGGACCCAAGTCGACAGCCCTGTCGACTTGGCTGTCGACTGGGTTCAGCCGGGCAGTTTTGCCTGGTGCACCATTTTGGGTTTGTGTTGAGTTTGGGGGCCAGATTCGGGTTTAAGGGCTGAGATTGGAACTAGGGTTTAATCCTAAGGTTGAAACTAATCCTAATCTCTATAAACAAGCCCCTAACCTAACCCTAAATCATCATTATTCATTCAAGTAACTAAACTATGGCAAAATCATTCCTCTCATGGCCTCCGCTCTCTTCATAAAATTTCTAAATTATTTCTATGAGAGATTTTCCATGCATACAAGTGTTTTCAAGCTTGTATGAGCATCATTAGCTTGCATTCAAGTCAAGTTTCCACATTTACATAATAAAGCAAGAGTTTTGATCATTTTGGCTCAAGGGTTTTTCTATTAGAGCTTGCATTTTGGGTCTAATTGATTGCTTAAGGGCTTTGTCATATTTTTGTGTCTTCATAAGCATTGTAAGCCCTTTTCTACTTTCATACTTAAACTCTAAAGTTAATGAATGATGCAAGTTGTGTTTGATCATTATGATATGCAAGTTTACTATGATGTGTTATGCAAGTCTACCATGCTATGTATGCAAGTTTGCTATGTTATGATATGCAAGTTGCCATGTCATGTTATGCAAGTTTAATATGTTATGATATGCAAGTTTGCCATGTTATGTTATGCAAGTTTGCCATGTTATGATATGCAAGTTTATCATGTTATGTTATGCAAGTTTGATATGCAAGTTTGTCATATGATATGCAAGTTATGTTATGCAAGTTTGGGTTGATCATTTTGTTCATGTTATCATGTTATGCAAGCTTATCTTGGGTTTATGAGCTTAAAGCTTCAAGCTTTATGCTAAAGGTTGCATTTTGGCAACATGTAAGTTATCATATCCCTTATGATAACTTGCATGTGAGGCTAAATGCGAACTTATGGCCATTTCTACATGTCATTTATCACCATGTATCACCAATATGCTAAGTTTGGTTTTATGCATGCTTTTGAGGCCTAAAAATGTAATATGCAAGTATATGAACATATGTACATTTCATATGCCACCATGTTAAACTTGTGGCTTCAACACCTTTATGTCATGATTATGCCAAGTTCCCTCTTTCTATCCTTTATGCGCTATTGCGATATGTAAGCGATGGGATTGCGTTTGGGGTTGGGTAAACTTAAAAGACATAAAAACATAAGATTGGGAATTTACCTATTAAGTTAGGTCTACCCATTGGGAATTTACCTATTAAGTTAGGTCTACCCAAATTCTTGAAAACTTGTAACATGTTTTGGAAACATGATGGACATGACACTTAGAAAATATAAGTGTGACCAACTCGAGGTTGGGTTGAGTTTGTAGCGTAAAACTACCCGGAACCGACCAGCTTAACTAGTTGCTACAAACAATAGGACCCAATGTGAGAAGTTTGTCATGTTGTACCTTGAACCCGAGGTTAGACAAAGTTGGGGTGTAACACCCCACGCCCGCTACGGTCACTCACTAAGGGAATGCCATAGCATCGGTGGAGTATTTTAAGTGAATATAGAACAGAAAAATTACAACAAGACAGATATAAGAATACTTGAAAATTTAAAACATCATTTCATTACAGCGGAAACTAAAACATGTTTGGTTACATCACAAAATCATAACAAGAGTCAAGTGCAAAATATCCATCCTGATAAAACGAAAGTACATAGTCCCACTACATAAACTAATAGCCATAATAGAAAAGATAAACTGAGCTTTACATCCACGGTCCAAGCTCCAAAAGGTAGATAAAGCATTTTGATCAAATCCCACTAGCATTAGGCCCACTCTGATAACCTGAGGGTTGGGAAAAAAAGATAAAAACAACGGGGTCAGACATAAGTCTGAGCGAGTCCTATAACTTTAACAATACAATCATTAAAGTAACCAGAGTAAGATATAAGCTTGATATACGGTAACGACTGGGGATGAATGGCTACACTAAGCAGCCAACTAGACTTAGGATGAACTAAGATAACCGTAAAGACGCATTTACCCACCCAAGGATAATTACTACACTGCACCACACCAGTTCTACCCACCAAGGGTACTTCCTACTTAAAGGTTGATCTCACTAAGTGTACTTAGTAATTTTACCCAGTAGTTTCTTGTACCCCTAGCTGACTACATAGGTGCCGTCTGCCCCTATCTCCACTAGGTGTACCCACTACTCCCAAGCGATCGGCTCCCTACCGTAGATAACCGTGCCGGCCCCACAATGGGGTGTATCACTCCCCAAAGTGGCAACCCGATACAACAAATGGTGCACGGCTTATATCTACACGATGCAACAACGTCTTACCTACCAGCCCGGGTCCACACACGCATATGAAACCCGTTGGACTCGCGTTGCCACCGCTACCCCGTTTTGGCCTCTTATAGTCAAGCCCAATATGCGTGTCCCGTCCTCGACTTGGGTCGAGCCTACAAAGATACGTTTGGGATATTGGTTGAAATAGGCCCCCACAAGCTACCCACCTAAGCTTGTCATTTCTAGTGAATCCCACTTAACCCTTTAACCATGTCCACTTACATGTTATAAATTTTGGTTAAGTCATTTAATCATACTTTAATTGCCACACAAGGCACCCACTAGATTTCCACATGCCACCCAAGGCACTTACTTGATTCCCACATGCCACCCAAGGCACTTACTTAACCCTTTAATCATGTTTAATTACATGTTCCGCTTTGGTTAAGTATTCTAATCGTATTTTCTGTTGCCACCCAAGGCAACCCACTAGTTTCCTCATGCCACCCAAGGCACCCCCACTAGTTACTACATGCCACCCAAGGCACCCACTTAACCCCTCATGCCCCACTACATGCTAATTTGGTTAAGTGTTTCTTAATTAATTAAGATCGTAACCTTTGTAAAGACCTCTCACATCAGACTGTCTTTTATGGCAGCTGGATATGCCGGTTGGTTCCGGGCAGCCTTACACCATAACAGAGTCTAACCTCGTGTCTTTACACTTGTCACGTATTTAGTTTATGACTAAGACCTCTCACATTGGGCCAATCATTTGTAGCCGCTGGATTTGCCGGTCGGTTCCGGGCAGTCTTATGCTACAAAAGGGTCCAACCTCGTGTCTTAGTAGATTAATTACACCTAATTAATCACCCCCATAATTTGTATTAATTATCCCTAATTAATTACAAATATTTAAGAATATGGGTAGACCTAACTCAATAGGTAAATTCCCGATTCCATAATATGGGTAGACCTAACTTAATAGGTAAATTCCCAATTATGTCCATCCACCTTATGGTATGTTTAATCATACCCACTTCACACAATTTTATGTGTTCATTAATTTTTTTTACCCCATCGTCCCCACGTAAATACGTTAACATGACATACTTCACAAGAGAAGATTCATCACACACACAATGGGTTCAACTTAGCATATCATTAGCATTATCATGGGTTTAAAAGGTGTCAACTTGCATATATGACCATAAACCCAACTTGCATAAATAACCAACCCAAACTTGCATGAATCACATATGTCATAAAGATTGTAACTTGCATAAATGTTCATGTCATAGACCTATCATAAAGGTGTCAACTTGCATACATGTCATAGGTCTAAAAGGGATGAACTTGCACATGTACTTATGTCATACAAAGGGGTAAACTTGCATAGCATGTCACATGTTAACTTGCATATAACCAACCACATAACTTGCATAACATGTTACTTATGAACTTGCATATAATCATGCATATAACTTGCATATAACCAAACACATAACTTGCATAACATGTTACATATGATCTTGCATATAATCATGCACATAACTTGCATTACATGTTACATATGAACTTGCATATTTATGTATGACATACAAAGGTAAACTCGCATATGTTATGCATATCACTAATCCAAACAACTTGCATAGATTATGCATATTATAGATCCAAACTCATAGGTTAAACTTGCATGTCATGTCACTTATTTCACACATGGTTCTATCATAAAACCAAGCATTTAACTTGCATAAAACCAAACACTTAGCATGCATAAAACTGAATACTTAGCATGCATAAAACCCACCACTTAACATGCATAAACCCAAACACTTAACTTGCATAAACATAGTGTCATCATGAATAAGTGTTAAACATAGTGATTAGCAAACTAGCATCATAACATATGACCCATTGATCCTCAAGCAAAACCATATAATCTCATCACATCTCATCTACTTAGTTTAGCAATTGGTTATTAAAGTGATAGAAACTCACAAACTCCAAGATTAGCTCCTTAGATAGTTGCTAGAGTTGAAGTAGAGGTGGATTAGTAGTTGATTAACTTGCAATCCTCTTCACAAATTAGTGGAGGCTCCTTCTAAGTTGCATTTTGGCGGCATGATGGCATAGATTCTATTTTTAGTATGGATTAGGGTAGTCTTAGGGTGTATTTATAGGATTAGGTTGTGTTTTAGACCCTTAGATTAACCCTAGGTTAGTTTAGGTCCGTCAGATTTCGTCCCAAGCCCTCTAACCCAGCCCAAAACTCAACCAGGTGCACCCAGGCCATAATCAGCCGACAGGGCCAGTCGACAGCCCTGTCGACTGCCAAGTCGACAGGCATGTCGACAGGCAAGTCGACAGCCCTGTCGACAGCCAAGTCGACTTGGCTGGGCGGGAATTTTCCCGCCTGGCCCCCATTTCTGCATGTTTCGAAATTCAAATTTCCCGAAAACTTCTTTGGGCCTTAACCGGGTCATACGGACTCCGATTTACAAAATATCGGACTCTATTTCGCGTATTTTTCCGAGACGAACACAATGACGTAACCCGTTTCCCCTGATTCTCACATCTGAGATTATTAATTCTGTAATTAGTGAATATCAGTGTTAACTGAAATTCGGGGTGTTACATTCTCTCCTCCTTAAAGGATTTCGTCCCCGAAATCTCCAAGTTAAGGAGAATGCATATCCTACCATCCAAACAACCATCTACTCAATCCATCAAACACGGGCATCCATTGTCCTTAAAACAATTTCTACTGATGTATGAGCATATGCAAAAAGTGTGTGTATATGTTCCCTATCTAATGTATGAACATATGCAAACCGTGATAGTGCCATGCATCCAATATGTATGCGAAAGAACCCTATCGACGCATACTATATCTACATGAGTGCACAATCATTCACCAAAATGCATCATCCATATGATAACACAATAGTTATACATCCATATATATAGCTACCTACACACAATTATATGCAATATGCAATATGAAGTGATTGAGCCGATCTAGTGTCTAGAGTGTGTGTATATGCATTCACGAGCAACCACTAGCAAACACTTGCATCCACATGCATCCATCAATCATAACATGTCTCAAACACATGTTTCAACCATAGGTTTAACCTATCTAAAGGTCAAAGGCACTAACAAGAGGACATACTAAAGATAAGATAAGTACTAGACAAACGATAAAGGAGAAGTTAAAAGACATATCCTCAAAAAGGAATGGGTATAATGAACGCATTTTCGCTTCCGTCTCCCAAGTAGCGTTGCTCTTTTCTTCTCCCCATTGCACTTTGACTAGTTGAACCTCCCTGTTTCTCAACCTCTTAATCTCTGACCCAAGGATGCGTGTAGGAGCTCGTCGAATAGTCGCCTCACGCTCTATCTCTACTTCTCTAAGCAAGCTCGGCTCCACCACCTCTGCGGTTTCATGTAGGCACTTCCTCAAATGTGACACATGGAATACATCATGTACACCCCTAAGTCTGTCGGGCAACTCCACTCTATAGGCCATCTGTCCAACCCTTTCCTTAATAGGAAACGGTCCAACAAACCTTGGTGCTAACTTCCCAACAGATCCAAAGCGAACCACATTCCGTAACGGAGATACTTTGACAGAGACCAAGTCCCCAACATCAAACTCAAGCTCTGTTCTCTCCTTGTCCGCATAAGATTTCAGTCTGTCTTGCGCCGCTTTCATCCTTCTTCGAATCATATCAATCTTTTCCGAAATCTTCCTAACCATATCGGGCCCAAGCAAGATCTTATCCATAGATTCCCACCAACATGTAGGTGATCGACAAGGCCTTCCATAAAAAGCTTCGAAAGGAGCCATGCCAATACTAGACTGAAAGCTGTTATTATATGCGAACTCCACCAATGGAAGATGCTCTTCTCATGTACCTCCAAAATCTAAGATACATAGCCTCAAAAGGTCTTCTAAAATGCGATTCACCCTCCCAGTCTGGCCGTCCGTCTGAGGATGATTTGCGGTGCTCAAACACAACTGAGTCCCTACCGCCTCTTTCAAACTCTTCCGAAACACGCTAGTGAAGATAGGATCTCGATCACTCACTATGATGGAAGGTACACCATGCAATCTAACAATCTCTCGAATGTAGATTGAAGCTAGCCATTGAGCAGTCCTCTTACTCTTCACGGGTATAAAATGGGCACTCTTAGTAAGTTTGTCTACCCCAACCCAAATTCCCGTATTACCCTTCCTCGATCTTGATAATCCATTGATGAAATCCATCGAGACACTATCTCACTTCCATAGCGGAACCTCCAATGGGTGAAGCAACCCACCGGGTTTCTTTTGCTCTGCTTTTACTTGTTGGCACACCAAGCATCTAGCGACATACTCGGCCGCGTCTTTCTTCCTACCGGCCCAAAAGAAAACTCGCTTCATGTCTTGGTACATCTTGTCCCTACCGGGATGAATGGTCATCTTCGAACGATGTGCATCATCAAGTATATTCTTCCTCAAACCCTCGTCTTGCGGTACACAAAGTCTACCGTCTCTACGCAACCACCCCTTACCACCTAGGGTGTAACTACTCAAATGGCTGGACGACTCCCCCTCCTCATGAGCTTCTCTACTAACTCAACCAACTGTGGGTCGTCTCGCTGTGCTCCGCCCCAAAAGAGTAGGCCTAACCTCCAAGGAGGCTAGCAAACCGGGTACAAAGTCAATGGAAGGTCTAAAGTCAAACATAGAAATAAACTCTAAGTTCCGTCGTTCAACGAACAATGGACTCAAGGAAAACCTTTTTCTACTTAAGGCGTCCGCTACCACGTTACCCTTGCCATGGGTATACGCTATCTCAAACTCATAGGATGCTAAGAATCCCATCCAAAATCATCACAACTGTCCATCTCTCACGCAGACCACCCTAGTCGAACTCGACATCCCCCAAATGCAAGCCCCAAAGGCCTAAACCAATATCAGACAAACACCCAAGGGATACCTCCTTCGAATTCAGACGACCTACGTGAGATGATACTAGTAAAAACGGCTAAAGAATTAAGCCCTTGTCCAACTCTGGATGTCCCTGCCAGTCTCGCTCCAAAACCACCGTTTATAACTGGCTTTGCTCAACCTATTGAGCACATACGAAAACTTATTTCGCTCCTAGAAAAGACCATCACGAACTTATTTAGGTACTCCCTAAACACCCTTCTCATCAAATCAATAAAGTATGCGGGGGCGTTCGTCAAACCGAATGGCATCACCAGCCACTCATAAAAAAAATCATTCGGAGTCCTAAAGGCAGTCTTCTCTATACTATCCTCAGCCACTCTCAACTGACGAAACCCCGTGGCTAAGTCCAACTACGAAAATACTGAGGCGCCAACTAACTGATCAAAGAGATCATCAATCCTCGGCAATGGGTGTCTATTCTTCTTTGTGAGTTTACTTAGTTCTCTTTAGCCTACACAAAGTCTGAGGGACCCATCCGCCTTTGTGGCAAAAACTACTAGAGCACCCCACTCTGATATACTTCGTCTTATGAACCCCTTCTCAAGCAAATCGCCTACTTGCTTATGGAGTTCCCTCCTCTCACGAGGAGCCATGTGGCACACTGGCCAAGATACTGGTTTGGCATTGTCTACCAGATATATTTGGAAGTCAATCTCCTGCTCCGGAGGTAAGCCCTTCACCCCCTCAAACACATCCGAGTATTCCCGGACCACTCTAACAGATCACAAACTCTCGACCGACGTGTCAAGCGATTCTAGATAACTTAGCATAACAGATTCCATGGGATTACAAGAGATCTCGAGAGTGTTACCTAAGCGGGTTGTAAGCCTAACAACTCTCCTTCCACAAACAAGAACGACACCATTACTGGATAACCAGTCCATGCCCAAAACTAACCATAGCCCGTGAAGCCCAAGAAGCATCACATCTAAACTCAACGCTAAGTATAGAAACTTTCAAACCCAAACACATCATGGAGCCCCCAATTGGGTTTGAAACAACTATGGGATCATCTACTAAACTGGTGTCTAAGTGCAGTGACTCAACTAACAACGATGAGATAAACGAACTTGATGCGTCAGAATCAAATAAAGTTCGAACCGGATAATAAAGAAATCCAAATTCCAACCTAGACGGTCCTATCCCCATCTGGTACACTAGCAGTGAGGGAATACAACTACCCTCCAGGAGATTCCATACCTTGCCCATGCCCCTTTTGGACAATCCTAATAAGGTGTCCTATTCCTCCAAAAGGATAACTACTAGCCCTCTTCTTCCCATTCTCCACTCGTAACCTCCCATCAAAATGAGGTTTCGTCCTTCATTAAACAACAACTATTTGAGCCTTCCTCCCATCGTCTATCCAATAGGTACCTACAAGTCCTCCTCCTTCTTGAACCAACTTCTAATCCGACAAACGTCTAAGTACCTTGAAGTGGTTTTTCATTCTTATCTATCTTAGAAAGATCATCTATACACGGAGGGGAAACTCAAAACGAGAGAGGAAGAGATTCAAAACGGAGAATTCGAAAGATAAAGATATGACTATCGGGGATTATGCTTTTCTTTCAAAAACTTTTCTCTTAAAAGACATGTTTTTGAAAATACTCCTTTCAAAAATATTCTTAGAAAATAGTTTTTCTAAAAAATTTATCTGTTCTGGTAACCTTAAGCTCTGATACCACGTGTAACACCCCACGCCCGCTACGGTCACTCATTAAGGGAATGCCATAGCATCGGTGGAGTATTTTAAGTGAATATAGAACAGAAAAATTACAACAAGACAGATATAAGAATACTTGAAAATTTAAAACATCATTTCATTACAGCGGAAACTAAAACATGTTTGGTTACATCACAAAATCATAACAAGAGTCAAGTACAAAATATCCATCTTGATAAAATGAAAGTACATAATCCCACTACATAAACTAATAGCCATAATAGAAAAGATAAACTGAGCTTTACATCCACGGTCCAAGCTCCAAAAGGTAGATAAAGCAGTTTGATCAAAGCCCACTAGCACTAGGCCCACTCTGATAACCTGAGGGTTGGGAAAAAAAGATAAAAACAACGGGGTCAGACATAAGTCTGAGCGAGTCCTATAACTTTAACAATACAATCATTAAAGTAACCAGAGTAAGATATAAGCTTGATATACGGTAACGACTGGGGATGAATGGCTACACTAAGCAGCCAACTAGACTTAGGATGAACTAAGATAACCGTAAAGACGCATTTACCCACCCAAGGATAATTACTACACTGCACCACACCAGTTCTACCCACCCAGGGTAATTCCTACTTAAAGGTTGATCCCACTAAGTGTACTTAGTAATTTTACCCAGTAGTTTCTTGTACCCCTAGCTGACTACATAGGTGCCGTCTGCCCCTATCTCCACTAGGTGTACCCACTACTCCCAAGCGATCGGCTCCCTACCGTAGATACCCGTGCTAGCCCCACAATGGGGTGTATCACTCCCCAAAGTGGCAACCCGATACAACAAATGGTGCACGGCTTATATCTACACGATGCAACAACGTCTTACCTACCAGCCCGGGTCCACACACGCATATGAAACCCGTTGGACTCGCATTGCCACCGCTACCCCGTTTTGGCCTCTTATAGTCAAGCCCAATATGCGTGTCCCGTCCTCGACTTGGGTCGAGCCCACAAAGATACGTTTGGGATATTGGTTGAAATGGGCCCCCACAAGCTACCCACCTAAGCTTGTCATTTCTAGTGAATCCCACTTAACCCTTTAACCATGTCCACTTACATGTTATAAATTTTGGTTAAGTCATTTAATCATACTTTAATTGCCACACAAGGCACCCACTAGATTTCCACATGCCACCCAAGGCACTTACTTGATTCCCACATGCCACCCAAGGCACTTACTTAACCCTTTAATCACGTTTAATTACATGTTCCGCTTTGGTTAAGTATTCTAATCGTATTTTCTATTGCCACCCAAGGCAACCCACTAGTTTCCTCATGCCACCCAAGGCACCCCCACTAGTTACTACATGCCACCCACGGCACCCACTTAACCCCTCATGCCCCACTACATGCTAATTTGGTTAAGTGTTTCTTAATTAATTAAGATCGTAACCTTTGTAAAGACCTCTCACATCAGACTGTCTTTTATGGCAGCTGGATATGCCGGTTGGTTCCGGGCAGCCTTACACCATAACAGAGTCTAACCTCGTGTCTTTACACTTGTCACGTATTTAGTTTATGACTAAGACCTCTCACATTGGGCCAATCATTTGTAGCCGCTGGATTTGCCGGTCGGTTCCGGGCAGTCTTATGCTACAAAAAGGGTCCAACCTCGTGTCTTAGTAGATTAATTACACCTAATTAATCACCCCCATAATTTGTATTAATTATCCCTAATTAATTACAAATATTTAAGAATATGGGTAGACCTAACTCAATAGGTAAATTCCCAATTCCATAATATGGGTAGACCTAACTTAATAGGTAAATTCCCAATTATGTCCATCCACCTTATGGTATGTTTAATCATACCCACTTCACACAATTTTATGTGTTCATTAATTTTTTTTACCCCATCGTCCCCACGTAAATACGTTAACATGACATACTTCACAAGAGAAGATTCATCATACACACAATGGGTTCAACTTAGCATATCATTAGCATTATCATGGGTTTAAAAGGTGTCAACTTGCATATATGACCATAAACCCAACTTGCATAAATAACCAACCCAAACTTGCATGAATCACATATGTCATAAAGATTGTAACTTGCATAAATGTTCATGTCATAGACCTATCATAAAGGTGTCAACTTGCATACATGTCATAGGTCTAAAAGGGATGAACTTGCACATGTACTTATGTCATACAAAGGGGTAAACTTGCATAGCATGTCACATGTTAACTTGCATATAACCAACCACATAACTTGCATAACATGTTACTTATGAACTTGCATATAATCATGCATATAACTTGCATATAACCAAACGCATAACTTGCATAACATGTTACATATGATCTTGCATATAATCATGCACATAACTTGCATTACATGTTACATATGAACTTGCATATTTATGTATGACATACAAAGGTAAACTAGCATATGTTATGCATATCACTAATCCAAACAACTTGCATAGATTATGCATATTATAGATCCAAACTCATAGGTTAAACTTGCATGTCATGTCACTTATTTCACACATGGTTCTAGCATAAAACCAAGCATTTAACTTGCATAAAACCAAACACTTAGCTTGCATAAAACCGAATACTTAGCATGCATAAAACCCACCACTTAACATGCATAAACCCAAACACTTAACTTGCATAAACATAGTGTCATCATGAATAAGTGTTAAACATAGTGATTAGCAAACTAGCATCATAACATATGACCTAAAACCCACTGATCCGCAAGCATCATAATTGGTTATTAAAGTGATAGAAACTCACAAACTCCAAGATTAGCTCCTTAGATAGTTGCTAGAGTTAAAGTAGAGGTGGATTAGTAGCTGATTAGCTTGCAATCCTCTTCACAAATTAGTGGAGGCTCCTTCTAAGTTGCATTTTGGCGGCATGATGGCATAGATTCTATTTTTAGTATGGATTAGGGTAGTCTTAGGGTGTATTTATAGGATTAGGTTGTGTTTTAGACCTTTAGATTAACCCTAGGTTAGTTTAGGTCCGTCAGATTTCGTCCCAAGCCCTCCAACCCAGCCCAAAACTCAACCAGGTGCACCCAGGCCATAATCAGCCGACAGGGCCAGTCGACAGCCCTGTCGACTGCCAAGTCGACAGGCATGTCGACAGGCAAGTCAACAGCCCTGTCGACAGCCAAGTCGACTTGGCTGGGCGGGAATTTCCCCGCCTGGCCCCCATTTCTGCATGTTTCGAAATTCAAATTTCCCGAAAACTTCTTTGGGCCTTAACCGGGTCATACGGACTCCGATTTACAAAATTTCGGACTCTATTTCGCGTATTTTTCCGAGACGAACACAATGACGTAACCCATTTCCCCTGATTCTCACATCTGAGATTATTAATTCTGTAATTAGTGAATATCAGTGTTAACTGAAATTCGGGTTGTTACATGGAGTGTAAAGCTACCCGGACCCGCCCGGCTTAACTAGTAACCACAACATGGTCTAATGTGAGAGGTTAAGGCACATTAAATTAATTAATGCCTCATGATTAGGGTTAAGTCATGGTCCACTTAATACTTAACCAATTTGGGCTTGGTAGATTAATCAGGGTTAAGTCGTGAACTCATCGTTACACTTAACCAAGTTAATCCATGATCAGTAAAAGGGTTAAACCGCACTTAACCCACTAGAAAATCCTAGCAATGGGGGTCCACTCCAGCAGTAATCCCAAGTTCGTATCATTAAGACCCTAGGGTCTAGGCTAGGGTGGGGGCACAATTACTGGACTTGAGGTAAGAGACCAAAAGCGACGGCAGAGGGTACGCCGGTGTAGTTCCGGGCGGACTATGGTCGTGCACATAGTCCGAAGCCGGGGAAAGCATGCACGGGTACCAGTAGATCGAGACTGTGCACTTATGTTTATGGTGTCCAGGGGTTGACACACTAGGGCTTGATACACCCGACGGGAGACCCTGCACAGTCTGACTACAATTATGTTTGGGCCGCATTGACACCAACACGTGACGAGTTAGGCTTATAGGGAGCCGATCGACTAAACCGTTTGGTTGGACCGCGTATTAGGGTCACTTCATGTTATTGGGCTAAAGCTTGGGCCAAGGGATCAATACTTGTTTATTCAAGTCATGTTAGTTTGCTAGTACACCTGTGGTGCAAAAACCTTAAACCTGATTATGCGATGATACCTTTATCTACCTTGTTAGTTAATCATCATGCTAGTATGTTGTTATCCTTATGTTCATCCCTGCTTCTCATGCCAGTTAACTTTATCAGTTTACATTGATTGTAGTAGGGCTTACTCAGTCTTTTTTGACTGACCTGTTTTCCTTTCGCCTCTTTTCTTCCGTTCCCCCCCCCCACAGGTTCTCAGGGTGGGAATATTGGAGCTTAGCTTGGATTTCTGATCGCTTGCTTGTGGGATTTTAGCTCATGTACGGTCTTGACATGAAGCTAGCTATGGTTATCACTTATTTTGGGGATAGTACTTATGTATTTCAGTTTTTAAGTGATGTTGTTTTTATCTAGACTTGTGTATTTGGAAAGTTGACATTATGTTGTACCAAACTTGTTTTGAAATAGTTTGAAATCTTCTGCTGTTTTACTTATCTTATTTACTCTGTTTACATATATACATATGTTCTTGTTCTGCCTTGATATATCATTATGCTTGTTTACCTGATTCAAACGCCCCTCCAAAGTCAGAGTGCTTGCAAGAGACACCCTGGCGGAGGTGGGGTGTTACAACGGCTATTGTATTCTATTATTCGTGTGAGTTTAGGGTTAGGTTTGAGTTGTATTTATAGAATTTCAAATTGTTTTGAGTCTTAGGATGAAGATAGGAGGAATCTAGACCATACAAAGTTCAAAGAGCCACTCAAAAGGTGACACGTAAGCCCTAGTGACTCAGCCAAGCATCAGAATTCGACCAGACCCTGATCAGGCCAGCCAGGACCTGACCAGCAGGTCATTCTGACCTGGGCGCACTTGGCAGGTGCGCCAGGCTAAAAATGTACTGGCGCACTTCCCAAGTGCTCCAGTTCATTTCTGTTCTGGCGCACTTCCCAAGTGCGCCAGTGCATTCTGACCCGTTTTCTGGTTTTTCGCCCAACTTTGTTCGTCCATATCTTCTTCATACGATATCCGTTTTACGCAAACTTGGACTCTATCTCAAGCAGAATTTTGAGATGAACGCAATGTCGTAACCCATTTCCCTTGATTTCATCATTTTTAATTAATTATACTTTAATTCGTGAAGCTTAACGTTATAGAATTCACGGGGTGTTACAAAAGGCGAGCACGACAAAAACTCCTACTTATGAAGAGTCATGGTGTTGGATTAGCTAGTCGGTGAGAACTTCTCACTTTAAATTTCCTTTTCTAGTTAAAAATATATACTAGGATGCACACGGTGTTTAGTAGCACACGAAACCCGTCATCCACAGACCATGGATGGCTTGTATATTTGATTGTTTGTTGTGATGAAAATTGATTGTGTGATGTGATGTGAGAAGAAATAAAATATTTATATAGTTAAAAATATTTTATCGTTAAAAATATAATTTTTAACGGGTAAGTGAATAAATAAAAATATGTGTTTGTTGATTTGAAACCCCACACGGGTATTTGGATAAAATACGGCATACACTAATCCCAATAATCAGTTATATGTCGATCGATTGATTGACAGGCTGTTATAAGCGTTAGATATCTATATTTGATGCTTATACAGTGTAGTGCACTTTGGATGATGATTGATTATTTGTCAGTGCTATTATATACATGTGTTGTGTGGAATCCATATAATTAACATTATATGGTACCTGAATGGGCCTAATTCCAATTGGGAAAATAAAGAATAGAATGAAGCATATATTCATGTGTTGAATAGAATAAATAATCATGTATTGAAAATTATCATGTGTTGAAAGATATATTTTAACAATAAAATTTACATCTTTATCATATTTAAAGTTAGAAACTAACTGGAAAATAGATAAGATGAGTGGTTTCCAGGGTATTGATCTGATATTGGTTCCGGCCTTCGGCGTTAATACCTAGGGAATCATTCTCTTACTACTTTACAGTTGGAGTCTGATTTAAAAATCAAACAATAGATACCATAATTTTATAAAAGATATTAAATAACAAAAATAGTCATGTGTTGAGAATATTCATGTGTTGAAAGAAACATATATTCATGTGTTGAATAGAATAAATATTCATTTGTTGAATAGAATAACGAATTTATTAAAATATATAAAGCCGTGTTGATTAGAGACACGCCATTTTGACGTGAGCGATATTCATATCAATTATATTCGTTTTTAAAATGATTATTGGAAAAGAAGTGATTTCAAAATATAACGTTTTGAAAATATTATCATTTGTATATCGATGATGTGGAATATTCAATTTCGATTCGAAATTGAATATGAATTTGAAATTGTTTCGAAAACGAATTTTAAATAATTTATAAAATACGTTTTAAAAGGAAATCGATAAAATATATATATATATAATATATATATTATATATATAATGGCCTGAATAGAATGCGCCGCGCTGCGGCAGATCGTGAATTTTGACCATTGACTTCGAATTGACGTTGCGGGAGATCCGACCGTCGAATTCTCCAGAAACCGGAACCGTTGGGTTCATATCGAAAAGAACTTTCCAATGAATATTAGAAATTTGAAATCTAACGGTTGGATTTGGAGTTAGGTCCAAATCAAATTTGGAAAAGGTCGTTGTAAGTGCAGTTCGATGGCCGTTGATGGAAATCGACTGTACGGGCCTTGATAAAATTATTAAAAATGTCAATAATTTGTGTAGAATCATAAGAAATGATTTGGGAATAACTGGGCGGAAAAATTCCACATTTGAAAAGATAAAAATATATTTTTATCGAAATGAACTAGTTTTGAACTAGAATTAAAATCAATTTATTTTTGAAATAAATAAATTGAATTTGAGGTGGTTTTAAAAATAATCTTTAATTAGATTTGAACATGAATTGGGATGGATTTGAATTGAAATTATCTTCAGAATTTTTCGATGTTGGATTTCGTGATTATAAAGATATTGTTATGGGAATTTGAAAGATATATTTATATCGTTATTTCCAATACGATATTTGTTGGTCATAGAATTTGATATTGAATATAAGCCGGTATATTTTCTATTCAGAGCCTTGTATTTAATATCAAACGTGATTTGGGTTTGTCGTGAATGGTGTCTTCATTAACACTGTTCTTAAGCCCAATTGAGAAAAAGATTGAATCTTTCTATTTAGATTTAATGAAGTGTACCCATTAAATAGTATTAATTGGAATTGAATTTAAATTGATTTTGGGTTTATCGTGAACCGTGTTATAGATGACATTGGTTCTTTAACCCTGTTAAAGGCAGGATATTGATTTTTGGGAAGATTAAAACTAAGTGGAGTTTTAATGAATCTTTAATTAGATATAATGTGAATTGATAATTTAAATTATCAAATCTGAAACGTGATCGAGAATGGAGTACCACCAGTTTTGCTCCAAAGCGATAGTTAAATCTTTAATTGGATTTGAACGTGAAATGGTAATTAATTTTACCAATAACACCGTGGTGTTAGATATGGAGTATTACCAGTTTTGCACCAGGGGATGAATAGGTTGGGAAATAAAACAAATAATTACTTCGGCGTAGTTCGCTAATCCCGACTAGTTTGGAAAACCATAAAATGGTTTGAAATGATATCCAAAGGAAGATTAAAGAATAAATTTAGAAGAATTTATCTTTTATAAAATTAATGGGAACCTTTCCCTAAGAATGTGATTTTGTGAAGAAAAGAATATTCTGAATTGGAATGAGGCATTTGTTGTGTTTGTGTAACATTTGATTATTATATACGTGGGTTATTCGGAAAGGCCGGGTTTATACCCATTCTGAATAACCGATTCGGCGATAAGTCGAAGATGAAGACGGTGGTTGAAGATTGGAAGTCTTCACATCGTTTGGGTGATTGCTGATGATCTTGATTGGGCTGTACACCCAAGAGGAGAGAAACAGTTGGTGATCGTCCAGACGTACTTGGAAATCGATGGATATACGAGGAAAGTGCCTCCGGTTTCGTTCAGACCCAGAACGAACTTGTAAATGGACTGTGTGCTGACATTGGATTTATTCTGTGTTGATTGATCTCTATTAAATATACATCTGTTTGGCGGCGGAGAATTTATTCTCTTGCTAAACGCCCTTCTCTGAGACGTACGAGCTCAAAGGTTGTATATCGATGGACATCAGTCGCATGGAGTGAATTGCCAGTGTGGCACGCATAAGTGGCAATTGATCAAGGCTTCTGTTGAAAAGCAAAGTCTTGTGGTTGATGATCAAAGCATGGCCTGTGTGGCGCAGCTTTGTATATAGTGTGAATTCGCGAGGCTCACACCTCGGTATGAGTCAAAAACGGGATAGTGACTGCAGGGAGAGCACGACGTTTCTTTCTAGCTATGGGTGGTGTCAGTGCTTAAACTGGCTGACATTTATATACTTTTCACCTGTGTGGTTGTTGGATACGAGGCGCCTCGGATATAGGTCTGTTAGGACCAGGAAACGTGTGCTCAGGAATTGCCAATCCTCAAAAGTAAGAGAGGACCGGCCCTGAAGATCCAAGGATTGCTGTGTGCGGTCCTGGGACATTTTCTAGAGTGTCTCGAACGGAGAGGAGCTTGCCCCTTGCCTCGGCTCATGACGGAAATCCAATTTCCAATACGTGATATTGCGGTTTTATTTGTAGAACCTAGCATGGCGACATAGTGGTATGGGTCATTCATGCCGCCTATGATTGATATTTATGATTGAAATTGTTTTGACACTATACACTTATAGTAATATCAAAATAATGTGTTTTGAACGTATCAAGCATGCTTTGGCTATTATAAGGTAAAAACCCTATCCTCCAGCTTGCATTGCATTGTGTGATGGGACCTGGGTCTTATAATAGCTTCATTTGTCTTTATTTAGCATTGCGCTGTTTGTTTTATGCACTGGTATTCTTGGGAGGAAACCCGTTCCGTGTCATACGGCGTGGTCTCTTGATTTACCTAACTTTAAAATTAAGATTAATAACCTGTTTTAGTTCTCACACCAGTCACATGACTGACCTGGAGTTTATTGTTTTAAGCTAAACTCTGGGTGCACTTATTTTCGACACGGGCAACTAGTAGTTTTGGTTTTGCAGATTTATATTCACAGGATCCTGATTTACAGCTGGAACGATTCAGTTGTGTTTTGTATTGTTTTTCCGCTGCTATGTAATTTATTGTAATCTCTGATATTTTTCTGTTGTATAATATTTATTCATACTCTGTATATTCTTGCATCTGATGGAATTGTTGTAATATACAACGAAATGTTCTTCTGTCTGCGTTCTAATTGGTCTTGTCCTCACGGTAATTCGTTCTTTCTCTTCTCTTCGGAGATGGGGAAGTAACGGGTTACTACAGTTGGTATCAGAGCTTTGGTTTACAGAGCTCGAGAACAAGACACATTATAACCGAACGAAAGAATTCATCAGATATTGGATTAGTAATATCCAATTAGAATGACTCGTTAGAGATAGGATCAGTAGTATCCTAGAACGAGTGTGAAGAGTATATTTTTCAAATGAAAACAATTTTGTTTTGAAATTTAAACCATTTTATACGTATTTGAATATTTATTTATATCAATTTGGACAATCTAGTATATAAAGGTTTTGCATATACGCGTCATGAACGTATATTCGAAGTTTTAATATACTGGATAGATATAGAATCACACTCTAGCCGCCCGGAGATGGTTCTGATGATTGATCGATCATCATCAGAATTTATGTTCGTGTTTTGAATGTGTGATATCTATATATTTCCATTAGACTGGTGTGAGAACCAAAATTTACTTAGGATTATTTTTTGTGATTTGGCATCAAAAACATGATTTTATGTATATATATATATATATCAAATTATGAATTTGAAACGTTAATCCACTAATTGATTGATGGTTGTGTTGTTTGTTTATTTGTTTGATATTTTGAACCATTACGCCTAATAGAATCAAATATTGAATTGTATAGGAAATTAGTCGCATTTGCTTGCATATACATGTACTTACATTGAACAGGTCATAGCAAGGAGGCTAGAGCAGAAGAATAAAATTTGTTTGCTCGACAAATAGGTACATGTTTACCATAATTTACTGTTTTGTTTGGGTGATGATGATTTTATGAGCCGATTGGCTAGCCGCTTCGCTTTTTTCTTTTTCTTTTGAGTTGAAGAAGGCCATGGGAGGCTATATGAAATATCCCGAAGTCCCCGGTGTAGGGGAGGTTATGGCAAAAAAAATCGGAAATTTAGGGTGTTAGCCAAATTTGTGAAGAATTTGAAAAGTTCTTAGAAACTGAAAAGTTGAAGAACTTAAGCCGTAATGAAAACAATGGAAGTTGAGTTAATTAGTTAAACAACTTTCGGCTTCGTTCCTTTTCGGGGACGAAAAGTTTTAAGTGGGGGAGATTGTAACAACCCGGAAATGCAAGCCAATTTAAAATTTTTATTTTGGCAATTTTAGCGAATTTTGATTATTTAAAATGAATTATTTTAAATAATATCGACGAGAAATTTATTTTGAATAGTATTCGAACGTATATATTTATATACGTCGTCGTTAGAATATAAATATTTATTTATATATATAAATAGAATTGAAAATGGCGCGGTAGTTTGATAATTCGATTTCATACTTCAATTGAACATACCGGGTGCAAAATAAACCGGATTTTAGCGAAACCAAAAATAATGGAATCTAATTGAGAATATCTTTCCAACGAACCTGAAAAATCGAAATTTCATAGCGGGGATAAAAAGTTATGCCTAGTTGAAATTTCAGAATAGTCGCTATGGAATTTCGGCCCTTAAAAATAGCAATTTTGCAAACGACCTCGGATTTCGATGAAACCACTTTTGTTGGATCCACGATGTCAAATGATTACTAGGTTTCAAATTTCATAATTTTTCGAATCAATATGTGAGCGTGGCAAAGGAAAACGCGTTTGACCAGTTTTAGTTGATTTTAATCGACTGGAAAATGGCCATTTTTCAAACGGTCTCAGAATTCAATGAAATTAGTTTTGTTAGGACCGTATCGTCAACACGAAGCTAGAAAATATTTTTCTGGAGTTTTTCGAGTTAGTATGTGACCCCGGTAAATTGAAATGTGCGTTCAAATTCAATATACATTGATTTATATTTTGAGTTTGATGAAAACTGATTGTAACAGTCGAATAGACTTACGATACATATCCCATCTTGTTCGAAATAGGGGTAATTTGCTATGGATGACAGGCGGTGGGTTCAATTTCGAGTTCGAAAATAAAAGTTGCTTTTTGAAATTAAATAAAATAAATAAATTAAAATTAAAATATCCCTCCCTCTTCCCTTATCACTCAGGCCCCCCCGATTGGATTCATTCAGAGAAAAAAAGGGGGGGGGGAATTGCGCGCCGCCAGGCGCGCTAACCATCGCGCCGCCGGAGCGGGCGCAGCTCCGACCACTCCCCCCTCTCCTCTACTCTCCGCGCCTCTCTTCCTCTTCCCCTCTGCTGTTAAATCGAAGCCGCCTCTTCTCCGATCCCCCTCCTTCCTGAAGCCGACGCGCCGCCTCCCCATACCTGACCAAGCCCAGCGCCCCTCTATTCCGCCTCTCCTCCCTTCCTCTCTACCCAATACCGCCATAAAACCCTAACCGATCAGCAAACCCGCCTCTGGCCAACTAGGACCGCCACCAGCGACCTCCCCGATCCTCCTTCACCACACGGAATCGATTGTAAGCATTTATTTTTATTTACATTCCTTTATCAAATTAAAAATGTGTCCTTTATATATTTAATTTCGAAATAAAAAGATTTGATCTTTATCATGGGAAGGACAAAATAAAGTCGAGATTTTTATAAAGGAAAAGACGAAATTTTTATAAAGGAAAAGACGAGATTTTTATAAAGGAAAAGACGAGATTTTTATATAGAGAATAACGTTGTAAAAATATGATTGTTATAATATATACAGCGAGATAAATTTGAGATCTTTAATATTAGAAAGTTTTGATTTTTAGTATGATAAAAATGCGATTTTTTAAGTTAGTTAAAAATAAGATTTTTATAAATAGAATAGCTCGATTTTTATGAGTAGAAAAATGTGATTTCTATTCATTTGAAAACGAAAAGAAGTGATTTTAATGAAATAAAAATATAATTTTTATATCATAGGAATAATAAAAATATGATTTTTATCATATGTGAAATATAAAGGTGAAATCTGTATATTTGAAAAGGTGAAATCTTTATATTTGAAAAGGTGAAATCTTTATATATGAAAAGGCGAAATCTTTATATTTGAAAAGGCGAAATCTTTATATAGAGAATAGCATGATAAAAATATAATTTTTATCTACCTAGTAGCGATGTAAAAATAGAATTTTTATCCATATGGAGTGATTATAAAAATATGATTTTTATATACATAGCAACAAAATAAAAATGTGATTTTTATATATGTAGTGGCTACGGACGACGAAATAGACAAAAGGCGAGCACGACAAAAACTCCTACATATGAAGAGTCGTGGTGTTGGATTAGCTAGTCGGTGAGAACTTCTCACTTTAAATTTCCTTTTCTAGTTAAAAATATATACTAGGATGCAGACGGTGTTTAGTAGCACCCGACACCCGTCATCCACAGACCATGGATGGCTTGTATGTTTGATTGTTTGTTGTGATGAAAATTGATTGTGTAATGTGATGTGAGAAGTAATAAAATATTTATATAGTTAAAAATATTTTATCGTTAAAAATATAATTTTTAATGGGTAAGTGAATAAATAAAAATCTGTGTTTGTTGATTTGAAACCCCGAACGGGTATTGGGATAAAATACGGCATACACTAATCCCAATAATCAGTTGTATGTCGATCGATTCATTGACAGGTTGTTATAGGCGTTAGATATCTATATTTGATGCTTATACAGTGTAGTGCACTTTGGATGATGATTGATTATTTGTCAGTGCTATTATATACATGTGTTGTGTGGAATCCATATAATTAACATTATATGGTAACTGAATGAGCCTCATTCCAATTGGGAAAATAAAGAATAGAATGAAGCATATATTCATGTGTTGAATAGAATAAATAATCATGTGTTGAAAATTATCATGTGTTGAAAGAAATATTTTAACAATAAAATTTACATCGTTATCATATTTAAAGTTAGAAACTAATTGGAAAATAGATAAGATGAGTGGTTCCAGGGTATTGATCTGATATTGGTTCCGGCCTTCGGCGTTAATACCTAGGAATCATTCTCTTACTACTTTACAGTTGGAGTCTGATTTAAAAATCAAACGATAAATACCATAATTTTATAAAAGATATTAAATAACAAAAATAGTCATGTGTTGACAGTGCTCATGTGTTGAGAATATTCATGTGTTGAAAGAAATATATATTCATTTGTTGAATAGAATAAATATTCATTTGTTGAATAGAATAACGAATTTATTGAAATATATAAAGCCGTGTTGATTAGAGACGCGCCATTTTGACGTGAGCGATATTCATATAGATTATATTCATTTTTAAAATGATTATAGGAAAAGAAGTGATTTCAAAATATAACGTTTTGAAAATATTATCATTTGTATATCGATGATGTGGAATATTCAATTTCGATTCGAAATTGAATATGAATTTGAAATTGTTTCGAAAACGAATTTAAAACGATTTATAAAATACGTTTTAAAAGGAAATCGATGAAATATATATATATATATAATTTATATTATATATATAATGGCCTGAATAGAATGCGCCGTGCTGCGACAGTTCGTGAATTTTGACCATTGACTTCGAATTGACGTTGCGGGAGATCCGACCGTCGGATTCTCCTGAAACTGGAACCGTTGGGTTCGTATTGAAAAGAACTTTCCAATGAATATTAGAAATTTGAAATCTAATGGTTGGATTTGGAGTTATGTCCAAATAAAATTTGGAAAAGGTCGTTGTAAGTGCAGTTCGATGGCCGTTGATGGAAATCGACTGTACGGGCCTTAATAAAATTATTAAAAATGTCAATAGTTTGTGTAAAATCATAAGAAATGATTTGGGAAAAACTGGGCGGAAAAATTCCACATTTGAAAAGATAAAAATAGATTTTTATTGAAATGAACTAGTTTTGAACTAGAATTAAAATCAATTTATTTTTGAAATAAATAAATTGAATTTGAGGTGGTTTTAAAAATAATCTTTAATTAGATTTGAATGTGAATTGGGATGGATTTGAATCGAAATTATCTTCGGAATTTTTCTATGTTGGATTTCGTGATTTTACAGATATTGTTATGGGAATTTGAAAGATATATTTATATCGTTATTTCCAATACGATATTTGTTGGTCGTAGAATTTGATATTGAATATAAGCCGGTATATTTTTTATTCAGAGCCTTGTATTTAATATCAAACGTGATTTGGGTTTGTCGTGAATGGTGTCTTCATTAACACTGTTCTTAAGCTCAGTTGAGAAAAAGATTGAATCTTTCTATTTAGATTTAATGAAGTGTACCAATTAAATAGTATTAATTGGAATTGAATTTAAATTGATTTTGGGTTTATCGTGAACCGTGTTTTAGATGACATTGGTTCTTTAACCCGGCTAAAGGCAGGATATTGATTTTTGGGAAGATTAAAACTAAGTGGAGTTTTAATGAATCTTTAATTAGATTGAATGTGAATTGATAATTTAAATTATCAAATCTGAAAGGTGATCGAGAATGGAGTACCACCAGTTTTTCTCCAAAGCGATAGTTAAATCTTTAATTGGATTTGAACGTGAAATGGTAATTAATTTTACCGATAACACCGTGGTGTTAGATATGGAGTATTACCAGTTTTGCTCCAGGGGATGAATAGGTTGGGATTCGGAAATAAAACAAATAATTACTTCGGTTTAGTTCGCTAATCCCGACTAGTTTGGAAAACCATAAAATGGTTTGAAATGATATCCAAAGGAAGATTATAGAATAAATTTAGAAGAATTTATCTTTGATAAAATTAATGGGAATCATTCCCTAAGAATGTGATTTTGTGAAGAAAAGAATATTCTGAATTGGAATGAGGCGTTTGTTGTGTTTGTGTAACATTTGATTATTATATACGTGAGTTATTCGGAAAGGCCAGGTTTATACCCATTCTGAATAACCGATTCGGCGATAAGTTGAAGATGAAGACGATGGTTGAAGACCGGAAGTCTTCACATCGTTTGGGTGATTGCTGAATATCTTGATTGGGCTGTACACCCAAGAGGAGAGAAACAGTTGGTGATCGTCCAGACGTACTTGGAGATCGATGGATATGCAAGGAAAGTGCCTCCGGTTTCGTTCAGACCCAGAACGAACTTGTAAATGGACTGTGCATCTAATATTGGATTTTATTCTGTGTTAATTGATATCTATTAAATATACATCTGTTTGGCGGAGGAGAATTTATTCTCTTGCTTAACGCCCTTCTCTGAGACGTACGAGCTCAGAGGTTGTATATCGATGGACATCAGTCGCATGGAGTGAATTGCCAGTGTGGCACGCGTGAGTGGCAATTGATCAAGACTTCTGTTGAAAAGCAAAGTCTTGTGGTTGATGATCAAAGCACGGCCTGTGTGGCGTAGCTTTGTGTATAGCGTGAATTCGTGAGCCTCACACCTCGGTATGAGTCAAAAACGGGATAGTGACTGCAGGGAGAGCACGACGTTTGTTTCTAGCTATGGGTGGTGTCAGTGCTTAAACTGGATGACAATTATGTACTTTTCACCTGTGTGGTTGTTGGATACGAGGTGCCTCGGATATAGGTCTGTTAGGACCGGGAAACGTGTGCTCAGGAATTGCCAATCCTCAAAAGTATGAGAGGACCGACCCTGAAGATCCAAGGATTGCTGTGTGCGGTCCTGGGACATTTGCTAGAGTGTCTCGAACGGAGAGGTGCTTACCCCTTGCCTCGGCTCATGATGGAAATCCAATTTCCAATACGTGATATTGCGGTTTTATTTGTAGAACCTATTATGGCGACATAGTGGTATGGGTCATTCATGCCGCCTATGATTGATATTTATGATTGAAATTGTTTTGACACTATACACTTATAGTAATATCAAAATAATGTGTTTTGAACGTATCAAGCATGCTTTGGCTATTATAAGGTAAAAACCCTATCCTCCGGCTTGCGTTGCATTGTGTGATGGGACCTGGGTCTTATAATAGCTTCATTTTTCTTTATTTAGCATTGCGCTGTTTGTTTTATGCACTGGTATTCTTGGGCGGAAACCCGTTCCATGTCATACGGCGTGGTCCCTTGATTTACCTAACTTTAAAATAAAGATTAATAACTGTTTTAGTTCTCACACCAGTCACATGACTGACCTGGTGTTTATTGTTTTAACCTAAACTCTGGGTGCCCTTATTTTCGACACGGGCAGCTAGTAGTTTTGGTTTTGCGGATTTATATTCGCAGGATCCTGATTTACAACTGGAACGATGCTCGGAAAGCTCTGTATCCGTGTATTACTTTCAGTTGTGTTTTGTATTGTTTTTCCGCTGCTATGTAATTTATTGTAATCTCTGATATTTTTCTGTTGTATAATATTTATTCATACTCTGTATATTCTTGTATCTGATGGAATTGTTGTAATATACATTGAAATGTTCTTCTTTCTGCGTTCTGATTAGTCTTGTCCTCACGGTAATTCGTTCTTTCTCTTCTCTTCGGAGATGGGGAAGTTACGGGTTACTACACGTATTTGCATACTTGGACCTCCCACATTAGGTTCAACATTAGTGGCTGATGGATATGCCGGTCGGGTCCGGGCAGACTTCTGCCACTAATGTAACCAAACCTCGTGCCATAAGTACAATTAAAATTCTTAATTTTAATTACTAACATTTCATTTTTAATTAATTTACCAATTAATTAATCCTTTCCTTTTATAGGTTTCAATACCTATTTTGCAACAATAATTTGAATTACATATCCATAAATGGGCATATTCAAATTATACCATTTTTACCCAACTTTTCCTATTTCATTATAGGTAATTAATTCTACGTTTCCCCATTTGAATTATATGCTCATTTCATATAAATATTATATAAACTATGCCAATTACAAATTCTCTTTTATCCCTGTTCCTCACTAACGTATTCACACGTATTTTGGCGGCATCGAGGCTACAAAGTAGCCTCGTCATAATAATAAAAGGAAACATGATAAGGGTGACAGTTCAACATGTTTTGGCATAAATATTAACATAACTGGCATAGTAACTAAGTGAATGGGCATGTGATAATTATCATAATAAAGTGGACATCAAATTAATAACTTGTGTTTAGGCAAGCATAATGAGATCTAGATTCAATATTAGGTGTCCAATTACCTAAATCTAGCATAGACAGGGTGACATAATAACAAGTTTAGATTCACATGTCAAGTTTACCACATATACCAAGGTGTCATAATATAGCAAGTGAAAGGTGATTAACACCAAAATCTAGATCCAAGTAATGTCAAATTAATGGATGTACAATCATCCTAACATGGTTACAAATCAATGTTCATATAAATGTCATATCGAATCATTATAATCAGATCTAGAAAGTTAGATCTGTATTAACAAGTTCACATGTACCACAATATATTTGTAATTCAAGATTCACATAGGAAACATAGTAGAATGTCCATATATTAGATCTAGGGAAACGGCAACGTATGCTTGCATAAGTTCATGATTTACAGCATATACCCAATCATAGTCTACCACAATTCACATTTATCTATTTAAACCTAAAAGTGACTAGCACTCACAGAAAAAGAATGGATCTTGAATTCTGGGATCTGATTTCTGAATTGTTAAGATTAACCCTTGATGTAGACTTTGATTGTTATCTTCTAGCTTGAATTTGATTTATTATGGTGGAGGCTAGGTTAGTTTAGGATGCAACAGCATATAGGCTCATGAATGAATTTAGTTTAGATTAGGGTTTAGGTTTATGTGTGCTTATATAGATGTGTAGGATTAATTAGAGCCCTTAGATTAGTTTAGGATCAATCTAAACCATCCAATCCACAATGACACATCACCCAGCCAATCAGAGAATGCCACATATGCCCTAATCCATCAAAAATCGTCATTGACCAACAAAAATGCGCCATGTGTGCAACATAATGTGCAGCAGCAGGGGTGTTGACACCCGCATTTCATATATATATATATATATATATTTCTTTTTAATTATCTTTCCAATTAACCCTTTTCACACTAAACTGCTTTTTGAACTGCGTTCACACTAAACCACTTTTTAGCCATTCCCCTAAAACAAAAATATGACGCTGGCGGGGATTGAACTCAGAACCTCTTGTATTCAAGTCACATGTTCTAACCAAATGAGCTATTAAGTCTTTTGTTTACAAACCTTAGAACAATGCTAAACATTATTCTCTTCTCATTCCTCTTTTTCATGTTTTGTTGCAATATTTAATTTAAAGATATCTTTTTCGTCCTAAATCGGTTTTCTGCAAACCATAGGTCTAAATTGGCTAGAAAATCGCCACGAACGCAATGACGCTAATTTCATGACCAAATTCCTGAAGCTCTTCAAATTTTTCTTTTTATTTCTATTTAATTGTTCGCATGCATTTCTTCGCATTTCATGTATTGCATTTAATTTCTTTTATTAATCTTTTTCCATCATTTCACTACATGAACTTATTACATGCAATTTTATTGTCATTATTTAATTTTTCTCTTAAATATATCTATGTATATAATATATATATATATATTTCCACATTTTTAATTTCATTAAAAATGCGGTGTGTTACAGCAGTCGAGGATAGAGTTTTCCTATATAACAGCCAAATATGCTTCACACGAAAAATTTCATCTTTTATTATTACTATAAGTGAAGAAATCAACTTCAAATATAAATGTACCAATCATAGGCGGCGTAGGTACCATTATATTACGTCGCCATATAGGTTTACAACTAAAACCGTAAAATAGCGTATTGGAAATTATGTTCCATCTACGGACCGAGGCAAGGGATCGTCCTCACTGATTTCGAGACACACTAGCAATGCTTAGGATCCCCCGCAGTGTACCCATGGATCTTCATGGCCGGTCATCCGTCGATGATTGGCAATACCATAAACTATATGTTAGCCGGTTCTATCGAACCTCCAAAATGGTCAAGACGTCGACACTACTATTTGTTTTCGACCATATGAGCCTCTAGGGACTCAAATCATATCCGAGGTACCTCGCTTTCCAACAATAAAGTTTTCCAACATCCACATAAGTAAACAGTCTAGTTTCCATACAATGACGTTACTCGTAGCTAGAAACTAACATATGTCCATTTCCATGCAGTCGTTACCCCATTTCTAGTTCATACCGGGGTGTGAAGCTCGCAAATTAACGCTACATAAAGCTATGCTAATTAAAGTTGTGCTTTGATCATCAACCACAAGACTCTACTTTTTAACAAAAGCCTTGATCATTTCCAACTCAACATGCCATGCTGTCCATACCGTACCACTGATTTCCACCAACATATAACCTCTAAGCTCGTATGTCTCAGAGAAGGATGTTAAGCAAGAGAATAAATTCTCCGCCACCAAATAGATATATATTTAGTAGAGATCAACGAATACGGTATAAAGGAATACAATGTCAGTCACACTATCCATTGCAAATCCGTTCTGGGTCTGAACGAAACTGGAGGCACCTTATTCCTCGTCCCATATGTCCATTACAGGAGAGAGGCCCTCGCATATCTGGTCGATCTCCAAGTACGTCTGGACGATCACCACTTATTACCTTGTCTTGGGTGTACATCCCAATCAAGACATCAGTAATCCTCCAAACGATGTGAAAATCTCCGGTCTTCAACCACCGTCTTCATCGTCGACTTTTAATCGTCGTATCAATTATTCAGAATGGGTTAAACCCGGTCTTTCCGAATAACTCGCGTATCTTATAATCAAGTGCTATAAAAACACATCATATGCCTCATTCCAATTCAGAATATTATTTATTCAAATATTCTTTTCACAATTTAAACCAAATTAAGGTTTATCAAACTAGGCGGGATTATCGAGCCTTACTACAGTAATCATTTATTTTATTTTTCAAATCCCAACCTATTCATCCCATGAAGCAAAACTGGTAGTACTCCATATCTAACACCCACTGTGTTATTGGTATTAATTACCATTTTTCGTTTCAAATCTAACTAAAGATTTAACTATCGTGTGGAGTAAAACTGGCGGTACTCCATTCCCGATCATTTCTCGAATTCGATAAATTTTATTATCTCATTCTCATTTCAGTCTAATTAAAGATTCATTAAAACTCCACCTTGGTTATAATATCAAAAATCATTACTTTATGATTATTCAACTTTAAGAAATTAATCTTGTCTTTAATTGGGTTAAAGAAAAGATTTTATTAAAAACACAGTTCACAATAAACCCAAATCCTCTTCCATAAATGTGGAATCTTCACGGAAATCCAATAGTATATAATCGATATAAATTTCCGTATCAAACTAATATTATCAGTGGAATAGTGGCTAGGCCTTTTAAATTTCATATATAGTAACGGTCTTCCCTTACAGAAGCTCATCTCGATTATTACCCAATCGAGTTCCATTCAATTCCAATTTAATATATTAAATTGGAAAACTTTACTTTGGAAAATTTCCATTAAATCTTAATAAAAAGATTTATAAATTCCAAATCCTATCTTCACTGTTGATTGGGTTAAAGAACGAACGTTATTTAAAACATTGTTCACGATAAACCCAAAATCCAATTTCCATTCAATTCCAATTGAATTAATTAATTGGTAAACTTCACTAAATCATAATTAAATGATTTGTTCTTTTCTCAACTGGGTCTAAGAACAGTGTTATTAAAGACACCATTCACGAAAAATCCCAAAATCCAATTTGATATTAAATACAATGCTCTAAATAGAAACTATATCGACTTATATTCAATATCAAATTCTGAAACTAACGAATATCGTATTGGGAATAACGATATCTGTATCTTCCAAATTTCTCAACAATATTCGTATAATCATGGAATCCAATATTGAAATATTCCGAATATTGTTTCCATTCAAATCCAATTTATTCATTGGAAATTTCTGGTTATTTTACAACTTCTTTCAATCCAATTTATTCTTTCCAAAAATAATTGGATTATTATTCTAGCTAATAATTAGTTCATTTCGATAAAAATATATTTTATCTTTTCAAACTTGGAATTTTTCATCCAAATTTTTTCCAAATCATTTATTGTGATTTTACATAATTTTTTTTCCATATTTTTAATATTTTTATTAAGGCCCTTACAGTCGATTTCCATAAACGGCCATCAAACTGCATCCATAGCGACCTTTTCTGAAATTGATTTGGATATATCTTAAAATCTTACTGTTAGATTCCAAATCTCTTATATTCATTGGAAATCTCATTTCGATACGGACCCAACGATTTCGGTTTTAGGAGGATCCGATGGTCGGATCTCACGTTACATCCATTTGAAGTTAGTGGTCGAAATTCGCGAACGGTTGCTGCGCGGCATGTTCTATTCAGGCCATTAATTATATATATATATACATATATATATATATCATCGATTTCCATTTAAAAGGTATTTTATAAAATATTTATAAATTCGTTTTAAAACGATTTCAACTTCATTTTCAATTTTAAATCAAAATTGAATATTCTATATCTTTTTCATATTAAAATGATAATATTTTCAAAATATCTGATTTTGAAATCCATTTCCTTTTCGTATTCTTTATAAAATGAATAAAATCGATCAATAAACCCGTTCGGGTTAAAATGGCATTTAACTACTTAACTCGGCTTCACATTTCAATATTTTCGTTACGATCCGAAATCGGACATCAAAATCACATTTTTTCTTCATGGAATATTATTTTAGAATATTCTTTATTTCTGAATCGAAATGCGACTCAATCAATTACCATATAATTTTAGTTATATGGATTTCATACATCGCATGTTTTCAACAATAATGATAAATAATCATTAACCATTCAAACATAATCCAAAGTGCAATTTACAACTGTATAAGCATCAAAATAAATAAATAACCCTCAGCACAGCCTATCAACCCATCGATTGAGATACAACTAAACATTTGAGATTAGTGTATGTCAAATATCATCCCAATACCTGTGCGGGGTTTTCAACCAACAAATACTGATTATTATTTGTGCATTTGGGCGATGTGTAAAAATTATCGTCCTAATCAATATTAGTTAAATAGGTGTACATAAACAAGTCGTCCGACTTGTAAATGGATATTTATTCCATTTTACTGTTTAAATTATAAATGGATAATTATTATTTTAAATTCAACTACCACAGTAATATTAACATTATTTTAATATGTTAATCATCATAATCACAATACACAATTCACCAAATCGTCCATATAAATAAGCTCTCAACTTCCCAATGCCATTTACGGCGCCAAAAGTGGCCACCCCGGAGTATGAAATCCAATTGTCGGTAATATTCATACATCACTTCCAATAATAAGTGATTTGTGGGAATTCGTGTGTTGAACTCCAAAAATAAATAACTATATGATAAAATATTGAGTGAGAAGGAGTTCTCACCTTGATTTCCACTCCGTCAGTCTTTATGCGAAGGAATGTGATCTTTTCGACTCTACAATCCGCATACAAATCCAAATCAATCCAATTCAGTTTCATGTGAAGCTCTCGTCGATACGGTTCCAATGGATCCTGTTTCGCTGAATTCCGAGTTCGTATGAAAAAGTTAAGCTTTTTATAATATTCATGTACATATATGTCATTAACATAAGTAATTAATTAATTAATCACCTTAATCCTTACTAATAACATCCTCAAATCTCTTCTTCCTCTCCCAAAAATAAACACACATACAACATCCCCATGTCCATCTTCCCACAACTTCATGCTCCTCTCTCTCTCTCCACTTCACTAAATTCCATGAAACCAAAACCATTATTTTTCTCTTCTTCTCCACTACAATCTCAACACCATGAACTCAAACTCAAGAACCTCTCAAGAAATCTTCATACCTATAGAAAAACGCATGGCTTGCATAAACTTCCCGACACTTTTGTCACTAAATTCTACCAAACTCATACAATCGATGCTATTCTACTTCACGAATTCCAAAATAATAACCAAAACAAGCACCGTTGCTTCTACACTTCAAAAATCTGAACCCTAGCGCCAAAAAATATAACATACGTGCGCTGCAAATTTTTGGGCGCGTCAAATTGTTTCCGAACCCAAACAAACTCCTCTATATCAAATCTTATACTCATACGAGCTCAAAGAACTAAGCTTTGCAATTTATAGATTTTAGTATGAATTGTTATTGAATTTAGAAGCTTGCAAAATTAGGGTTCAAAGTAGAAAAAGGGGGTTGTCGTGTATTTGAGTTTAGGAATAGGTTTTGGAAGGTTTGAGACAATTTATAGTGGAGCTAATTTATTTTTTTTAATGATTTTATATTTTATTATATTTAAATATCGCTCATTTTCATCGTTTAAAAATCCGTGTGGTCACCTACTGATCTCGTTTTCAATAAAAATTGACAAGTAGCTATTCTCTGACATTACGAACCCAACGAAACTGGTTTCGTCGAATTCTGAGTCCATATGCATAAATAGAGAATTCTTAAATTTAAAATAATGATTGTTTTTCCATTGTAAAATCATGCATGGTCACATACTGATTCTAAAAATCATGAACTTTGGAATCTTACCATTATTCGACGTTACGGATTCAATAAAAAAGGTTTTGTCGAATTCCGAGGTTGTCTCAATAATGTTCTTTTGTAAAATTGCTCAAATTAGCTTCAAAAATGCGATTTTATCATACCTTTTCTTCTTGTATGACCACATGCTAACTCCAAAAATTATGGACTTTTGGATTTAACCATTATTAGATGATATGAATGCAAAAAAAATGGAATCGAATTCTGAGATCGTTTCAATAATGTTCCTTTGTAAAATGATCGCCTGTTTTACCCTGAACTGTTTTATCGTGCACGACCACATACTAACTTCGTTCGACGCGTATTTTAGAACTCAACAATGATTTGTCATTATGATTCAAAAAAATTGGTCTCGTCGAATCTTGAGCTTTCCAGCAAAATTTCACTTTTTAAGGGCTATGCGATGATTTTAAAAATCGAATTTTCAAAAATCTCAAATATAAGGCTTATAAATCAATTTAATAATTTTACTAAGTTTTTTTAAGTCAAATAAAACATAAAAACAAATTTTAAAATTATTCTCAAATTTTATTCAGCAAAAATAACTAATTTATATTCTCATATTCATTAAAATAACTTAAGTTAAAATTTTAAATTGGTTCTGAAAATCTGGGTTATTACAATCTCCCTCACTTAAAAAATTTTCATCCTCGAAAAAGAACGAAGCTAAAAGCTATTTAACTAACCAACTCAACTTTCATTTTGGCTTTCGTTCTTCAACTTTTCAATTTCTAAGAATTTTCTAATTTCTTAAAAATTTGACTAACACCCTAAATTTTCGAAAAAATTCGCCATAGCCTCCTTTGTACAACCCAATCGGTAAAACTACAACTTGCCTCACAGGGCCCTCATTTATCAAAAAGAAAAAGAAAAAGCCAAACGGCTTGCCAATCGGCTCATAAAATCAACAACCCAATAAATACAGTAAATATGTACCTACTTGTTGGGCATACAATTTTATCCTCTTCTTAACTTCCATGCTACGACCTGTTCACATATATATATGTACATGTATGTAATTCCAATCAATTTTCAATTCAGTTCAAATTTGACTTGATTTGGCTAAATTTATCTTTAATTTTCATATTGGTTTTTATTTGATTTAATGTAACGGCCTGAAAATCCATGCTAATTTGAGCTGACTAATATCATACACATTCAACTCAAAGTGCACGAAAATTCAGATCAATAATAGAAAGAATTAAGAGGATGAGAAAGATAAGATAGAACTAATAGAGTAGAAGAAGAAGAACACAACTCAACTGAACAGAATCAGAGTAAACACGAATCTCACAGCGGAATGAAGTAATTGTATTATAACATAACTTTGAAATACAACATATGAATTTGTACTTACATATCATATCATAGTATAACTCATATACATTACAGCGGAAATAATCTCTAAACAAATAATGGTGAAGCTTCCTGCTTTTGAGCTCCTCCAACTGAATCTGTAAAATCCTGAAACACTTGACTGCCAGTACAAATTTGGGCACCCAAGAGTTTAGGAAAAACAAACAAAATAAACTCTGGGTCAGTCATGGGACTGGTGTGAGTAAATTCCACCCATACTGTTTAACTTTGAAATTCCTTTTTGAAACAAAAGGATAATAGTAAGACCAGCCCACACATAAACATGGACGGCTTTTACCTTACTATAAACCAAACCATTTTGATATCAAAAGTCAGTGATATTATAATAATGTCTAATCAAATAAATATCCAAATAGCAGAACGCTTGCATCTCACACTCCACATATATATAGTATAAAATCACAAACCGAAGGGCGCTTATTGGAGATTGGATTTCCAACAGACAAGGTATGGGAGCACCTTCCGATCAGTGTACTATGGAGGGTATACACTGCAGGTTCAATAAGAACGTCTTGCAACCCGGCCACACATGACCGACCACTCATTTAGCTTGAGTGTATCGAATATATTGCCACCCACGGTTGTTGGCCATCCAACCGTAATCCGAAGATACATAATCGAAAAAGAAGAATAAATATGAATTTTCTCTAGATCGGTGACAATACACCCTGCTTGGGGATGACCCAACTAGCCATGCTGCCTAGCCCAACTTTTGTTACTTCCTGGTTGTGAGGCTAGAGGCTACGTCTGTCTTCAGAACATCTGATCACCATTCACTTTGAATGCCACATCGTCAAACCCGTCAATTCACTAATCGTCTTCCAAAAATATCACGGGTATAAAAAGCTAAGAGGAACGAATTCCTCCGCCACCAGACGTAATACCTTTAAAAGATCAACCATACGTGATTTATCAAGTATACTCTGTCAGACACTCGTCCATACAAGTTGTCCTGGGACTGGACAAACAGAAAGCATCGCTTTGAAACAGGACGACCCTTGCATTTAACTCTGTCTTCAATTTTCTTCACCATAATATAATTCACAGCGCTTATGCCTATACGGAGTGGTTTCAGACATTTCCAACCGGTCTCTCCGTATTGACGACGATGGTCAAAACACTTCGATAGCCAATTATTTAACTATCGAAACAAAAACAACATCCATTCTAATGTACAACCAAACATCACACAAACACTGGCCCTTTTATTTAATACTAACTTTCTTGTTTCCCATATTTTTATAAACTCTACTTTATTTCCCTTTATAACTAATGCAATACGCTGATGTATTCCCCTTTATAACTACTGCAATACGCTGCCATATTTTCTTTTATAACTAATGCAATACGCTGTTGTATTCCCCTTTATAACTACTGCAATACACTGCCATATTTTCTTTTATAACTAATGCAATACGTTGTTGTATTCCCCTTTATAGCTACTGCAATACGCTGCCATATTTTACTTTATAACTAATTTCCTACTTCCTATTTGGTTATAGTTTATGGGTTTCAAACCAACTATAATTATCCTATCAAAGATATGTATATGGTTTCAAAAATATAGATTTTAAAATTCGACAAGTCGAATTCTAATTATATTCCTTATGGGATTTCAAATTTTATTTGTATTTCAAACATCGAATGATTTTATCATTTCCTTTGTAATGATTTCCCCTTCCCCTCTTTTGGATATATTCTTGAATTCATACTTCCCAAATTTCCAAGGATAATTATTCCATTTCATTATAAATATCATTTTTAAATCAAACTGCTTTTATATAATTAAACCTAGGGGTAGGCATTTAACCGATTTAACCGACTTAACCGATTTAACCGACTTAACCGAACCGACTTAACCGACATCATCGGTTAACCGACCGACCTTAACCGAAGAGTTTCGGTTCGGTTAACGGATAATATAATATTGGTAGGTTCGGTTTATCGACCAATTTTTTTCCATTGGTTAACCGACATGTGCTTATGTATGTAAATCTGTAAACTGTAAATCTATAAAACTACATACAGTTACAGTCAGTACACCTTTTGAATAAAACTATTATGTATGGTTTCATCAACTGCTATCGTTTTTGTTTCAAATTGCGGCACGGTTACATACTTACATGTGCTTACAGGGTGACTGTATTTAGTTATTAACCGTTCTGATTCCCATTCAGTGCATGAAGTTGAATTGTTATGCACATGAGGCAAATATACCACTTATTATTTTGTATGGGACTTATGTTAATTATAGTCCCATTCAGTGCATGAAGTTACATGTTTATAAATGTAGTTTGACATGAATATGATCTTCGATGTCAAACTTCTAACTTAATTCTTTGAGTTCTAACTTAACCGGGCACCGTTCATATTTCCTTTTTGGCTAAATGTAGTTTACACCAACTTATTTTTGGATTACTACATCCTAGTTAGAAAGAATTGAATGTCCGAAAGTCTAAAACGCATGCTTAACTTTATGGATGTGTTTGACATGGTTAGGAAATATTATGTAACTTTATGTTGTAACTGCTATAACTTTACGGTTATGCAATATCAGTAGAGTAATCACTAATCAGTTACTGCTGTAACTTTATGCAATATTATGTAAATCGAACGGTTAACCATTTAAATCGAATGGTAACCGTGGATAAATATTTTCGGTTCGGTCGAATAAAGCTGCCCTCAATTAACCGAAATTCGGTTAACCGAACCGTACAAAATAAGCGGTTAACCGAAAATATTAACTGATCTGTTCGGTTAACCGCTAACGCCCTCCCCTAATTAAACCAATTAATTTATTCTAGCCTAATCAGGATTAAACTTCTATTATTTAAAAATAATAGATCTTCTTTTTAAACTCGACTTCTTATCTAATATATTTCACGGTATTTTAATGACCGTTATTTCAAAGCCAGTGTAATCCCACATCCCCAACAAACAACAATCAATAACAGATAATCTATTTTTATCATGTAGTGCAATCTATGAAAACAACAATATAATTATTTCAACTAATTCATCAGCAATTCATTCAAACAACCATCATGCATCATTTAACCACTATTTATCCATATTAAATAACACTTATAATATTATAAAGAGGATCAGAGTTAGTGAGTTTACTCACCTTGGCGTGTTAACCGTTAAATAACGATTTGCGTCACTCGATTAAACCCGTTTGTTTCAGTAGCAACCATCTCTGGTCCGATCAGCTCCATATTGTTATGCCCGTTGATACGATCCAGGTCGTTCGGTCATCTCGAATTCTGTATTTTATTTCATCACCTTACGCATGTACAATACCGCAACTCTCTCTCTTTCTCTCTTCATCTTGCGCGCCGCTTCGTACATCGGAGAACATCACCCCACGCTGCTCACTTCCAAACGCCTTTCATCTTCACTGCCTTTTCTCCGACTTCAACCACCACTTCTCTCATACACATGGCCCACCACCCCCATACCTGCTGTATATTTTGAATATCCCATGATTCATCTTTATATTTTCTACCACTGAAACTATATCTGCTATTTCCTTCCATCTGCCAGTAACTTGCTCCGACCAAACTTCATATTATCGTGCCTGTACTTGGTGCCACCTGGACTTCCTCTCCATTAAAACTCTATGCGTTCACTCCTTCTTTACTATCTCAACTTATCATCCCTTCTTTATTTTTTTTACCATTCAGGCAATAGTGGTCAAACGTCCTCCCCTTCATTCGTTGACCCTCCTCCTTTCCATTTGTTTCACCCATCAACAGAACCTACTCTAAGGAAAAACACCACCGCATAGAATCCGAGCTTCAGGTTCTCTATGAATGCAACAGCTCCTGTCTCCTGTGTGTACTCATTCATGGTCGGCCTCCTGTAGTCGCGGCTCAACCAAACAGTCCCCCCAACTCCATGCTTCCTTCTCGCAATGTCATACCCCTTCACACCTTTCCACTGCCGCCGCATATCTCCCCTCATTTCTTTGATTTCCGCTACAGTTCACCTTCCAAACAACCATCTCCTGTTCGCTTGTAGCAACCCAGCAGATTTTTGACCCCGAAAATCGACAAAAAACCACCATGTCGACTAATCAAGCATCGAAAACACTGGATTGTCATGAGAAAGAAATTAGAGGGTGAGAATAGAAAGAAAGAAATATTAGAATAGAAGAAAGAAGAAGAACACATCAGAATCTCATAGCGGAACGAATGGAATATAATACCAAATCTCTTTATACAAAAGAATTATATACACATACCAATCATTAGAGCATAACATATAACTACACACCGGAAATACTTTATATATCTAGCGGTGAAGCCACCTGCTTCCAGCACCTGAACTCCAAGCAAACCTAACCTGTAAATACACTCGGTCTGACCCGAGCACATTTGATTTAAAACAAAATACACCAGGTCAGTCTGGAATACTATCATTGATAAATTCACAGAAGCACACACTTATTTAACTTTGGAAATCTTTTTCTGAAATAAAACGATAATAGTAAGACAAGCCCACACATAAACACGGACGGTTTTCACCTTACTATAACCCAAAAAATTTCTGAAATCATAGCTTATTCTGATATTATCATAATGTCTAAATACAAATAATTAGCAATCTAGAGGAACGCTTGCATCTCACGCTCCCATATATATTATACAATCGAAAACCGCGGGCGCTTATTGGATATTGGATTCCAACATTGACAAGGTATGGGACTACCATCCGAACATGTATCTCTAGAGGCGAATAAACTGGGTTGCACAAGAACGTCTTGCAACCCGACCCACACATGACCGACCACTCATTTCGCTTGAGTGTATCGAATGTATATCACCGACGGTTGGGATCAGCAACCGCCTGCCCAAAAAGGGACAGCATCGAAATATGGATTAAAGAAGCAAACAGATTTTCTCTAGATAGGTGATCATACATCCTAATGGGAGCGACCCACATAGCCATGCTGCCTACCCGATTTTTGTCATTTCCCGGTTGATGAGGCTTGAGGTCAGAACTTAACTTTAACATCTGGTCATCATACACTTTGAATGCCACATCGTCAGATCCGCCAGATCACACTGATTGACGTCCACAAAAATTCTCTAGTTTATTTGGCTAGAGAATAACCATTTCTCCGCCATCAACTATGGTACGTTTGGAGAAATCAACGCGTGTAATTCCCTTTGGAAATACTCTGTCAGACATCTGTCCATACAAGTCATCCAGGAACAGGATGAACTGAAGGTACTCTCCTACTACGTCACATATAGGAATCACCCCATGAATCAGTAGCGAGAAGTCCTTGCAACCCGTAGATTCCAACCATGACAGAATCACAGCTTATCTCTACTTGCAAGGCAGAGAATATTTGTGGTCCTTCCATTTATGAAATTCTATGGTCTTCAATGCTCCATCACGATCATCTTCCGATATCTTCACGTATTCGTTGGTCGGAATGGTTTTCGAATATAAATTCGATCCCGGTCTTTCCGTACCAACAATCGTATTGGATAGATTTGATAGTCGGTGATTTAACTATCAAAATATATAATGTTTCAAACATGACACCCAGTGAGTTCACTGGTTTAATATTAAGCATTTCTTGGCCTTTTTTTTAAATTAAAACAAACTAATTCAATTCTGCTTAATTAAGGCTTTTAACCCTTTTAATATTTTAAAATATGATAATTGAATTCTTATTTAATATACTAATAATATAAACCAAATTTCCTCTGATTAACTCTAACCGATTTACTTTGATCGATTAACTCTAACTTGACTAACTCGACTTAATTACTCCTATCAACTAACTAATATTCGACTTACTCCATTCGCTCGACTCTAGATCGCAGCGATCACAATGGTTACGCCTGATTCCCTCAGGAAACATCCGACCGCCGTTGGCTATCTGTAGCCCTGCGAATTACGCTAGCAGTCGTACGCAATGGCAACTCTTCCTGAATAACTATGTTTGACTAACTCTTTTTCAAATACTATATTCGATCAACTCTAATTGAACAACAAATATTCAATTTAATTTGAAACCAACATTCTTATTTCTTTTGTAACCAATATTGCAATATTATTCATTTTCCAAAACCTCGCATTTGAATTCGATATTCCTCGTATAGTATAAAACCAATTCCAATACCTTCACTCATTTACAACTGATACCATTCCTCAATAATAGTGAAGCCAACCAAGTTGGGGTATTTTATTTACCTCTCAGACCTTGATCGACCCCGTTCTTACCTCAGAATAATATTAGTTTAACCACTAACATCAAAATCCCATTTTCCTCTTTGGGTTTCGAACCTGGTCTTTAAAACCATCCCTTTATTTGAAATCCTCGTTTAAGGTCTTTTTTACTTAATTCCTTTATGTAAGTAAACATCCCTTAAAACACCACTTAATCTTCAAGTATTCTTTCACTAATAACCCCTTGGTTTATAATATAAATCCCTCGACAAATAATTTTGATTCCATCTATTTATACCTATCTATAATGAACTTTTATCTCCCTTTGGTTAAACCTTACCGTCAATTAATCACCTGTTAATTGAATTCCCCATTATCAGTCTTGTTTGAAAACTTGGATTTATAAATCTCTTTAATAAAATTCTTATTTGTTTTTGATCGACTTAGCGACGCTTAACCATTTCTTATTTAAATATCAATCAAAAATCATTTCTTTAATTATTATCAATTTAAATAATAATCATCTTTAACATTAACTATATTAAAAATATTTAACTCTGCTATTAACCAAAGATAGGACAACTATTACCTTTGAAATCTCATTAAAGAATAATTCATCTTATTAACACTAACAATCCGATAATTATTTTAACTTATAGTTAACCAAAGGTTAACTAACCTTGACACCCTTTGTTAAATATGACGAATATTTAGAAAATTCAAAGAATCAAATTAATCCCATTATCGGCATCAGTTAAAAACAGTTGGTTTTGTCGACCTTACATCTCAGTTAACCATTAACTGAATCCTCTTGTCATTTCCCCTATTTGAATTAATCAAACAACTTAATTAATTTTAAAAACATGATTTAATTATTTTGAAACAATTATTCTATTTTACCAACCCGTAGGAAATTTCCATGTTTTCTACTTTCATAACACGTAGATCATAAGATTTTGCTATTTAAACCATTTAAATAATTCTCTATAAACTTGATCAAAAATATATTTTTATAAATTTCTAATTTAATCCTTTATATAAAAGAACTAAATACTTTAATTCAATTATAAAATAATTTATAACTTTAAACTGCGTCAATTCACCGTACGGTAAACCGACGTCTGAAACAACACATTTTAGGCCATTCACTGCCAATTACCCAATCAACACTGTCGGTTGATTTTAAACACAACACAGGTGAATATTTATTCGACCATCAACATACAGACAGGTTTTGGTGTCGGTTAGGGTGAAAAATTCATATATATGCACAACAAACAAAAATACAGTTTATTTGAGGAATCCGGTTGGATCCCTCCAACATGTCCTTCTCTGCATCACAGATATTAGTCGGATAAAAATATAAAAAATAAATAAATAAATGCAACCAATCAGACAATAACAACCAATTTGCATCCATCGCATCCAATCAACCAATTCATACTGTTAACTGTAAAATATATTTTACTGTGAATGTACCACATCACAGGATTCCAGAAGGTGTGAGAATTAACACACCAGGGTTTATTTCGGTGGACGGTTGACGCGTTTATTGCTTTTAATTTGGGACGACCGTTCAAAATTGGCTGAATTTTCAACTGCGTCAGATTGACTCCTAGTCAGTGCCATCGGATAAGTCTCGTCCCTTCGATCCCAACTGATCCAGTTTCATCAGATTTCGTTAACGTATGAGAAAGTTATCATGGTTTTAAATTTATATAAATTAAACGATTAACTAACTAACTTAATTAATAATTAAATTAAATAATTAACTAATCATTACCTGATTAACATTAAAACTGATGATTAGGGAAATGATTGCGCCACATCATCACCAACAAAGAACGAACGCGTCTTCCACCTCTCTGATACTTCTAACCCAACATCTCACCTTCGACCCAAACTTTGACGCCTTCACCCACCCACGGCCGCCGCCTCAGGCCACCAGAGGCCTCGTCGTTGATTCCACAGGGTCCGCCGCTCCGAGTCCCTCCATCGCCCGCCGGTCCTACTTCCCCAGGTGCCTCCGATTCGCCAATACCCTGCTCCGACCGGTTTCCGTTCATGGACCATTTTCCACCACTACAGGTGGTTCTGAGCGACCGCGACCCCACCTACCTCACCGCCGTGCCACCCAGCGTCGTCCCCCCTTCAGACCCGACGCCATCACCACCTCCAGTCGCCGGAAAATCCAGAAAACCCCACGCCACTTTAAAACCGAACCCAAAAATGTACACCTCCGTTCATCTCCTCCTCACGACCACCGCGGACCACCAGAAACCCCGAGGCCACAGCCAAATCGAAGGTCTATCTCTCCTCTTCAAAAGCCCCAAGGTCCCGGCCTCCCAAATCAGCCCAGTCGACGCAATTTTGGCCAAAAACGAAAAGTGTTCTTCGCTGTCCATCGCGAATTCTGGCCACCACAGTCGCTCGTTCACCCCCAACTTTTTACAGCATCTAGGTATCGTCCCGATCTACAGCTTTGCCTTTGGTTGCCATAGCAAAATCTCCACGGACTGAAAGATATTAATGATTTTGTAAACGACGACTTTTGTGCAAAAATACATGGCTAAGGAAGAAGATGGCTGGAAATTCTTGGTTGGGGCTTTATGTAAGTGTGGAAAAATATATTTTAAGTCGACGTGACGAGCGACGTTGACTAGCGATATTTTATTTCGTGTCTATCACATTTTCGAACGTTGTTTATTCGCTGCTGCGCTCATATACGAACCCCGTTCGAGATGCGTATGGACGGCATAGTATAATTTGACGATATGGTCCTAATGAAACTTGTTCCGTCGAATTCCGAGTCCGTTTGCTCAAATGGCCCTCGTTCACGTTCAAATGGTCGTTTATATTTGTATTTTATTTTGCCACGCTCACAGAATAACACAATTTTGCATGCAACTTGAAATCTAGCAATAATTTACTGTTACGGTCCCAACAAAATTTGTTTCATCGAAAACTGAGGTCGTTTGAAAATGTCCCTTTTATAACTGTCAAATTCAAATAAAATGAACCAATTTTAAAGTACCTCAATATAATATTATCAAAATATCGAAATTGGCCATACACGACCAGAATTTCATATACTAAATTAAAATAGCTCGGGTTGAGTTTGAAGCCAAATCAGTATTTAAAATATTTAAAAACCATTTATTTAATATAAATAAATCGCTACATATATAAAGGAAATTCCATAGCGACCTTTTCAAAATTTGATTTGGACATAAAATAAAATCAACATGACGAAAACTGAGTTTTTTCTCTGCTATTGGAAAGATATCGTCAAGCCGGTCCCGATGTTTCTTGTTTCGAGGAAATCCGACATATTTTGAACCCGGTACGACCAATTGAAGTTCAAAACGTCAAAACACGAACTACCGTGCCGCTACAGCTCGTTATTTAATTAAATTATAAACCATATATATTCCGTCGTCGTTTCTAACCGAAATCGTCTCTATAATTTCATCAAAAACAATACTAACCTATTTTATATTGCCTGATCCCAATATATTGTCAATTCCACATTTTCCAATATTATGGAACTTAAATTATTATTTTATTATTTATTTAAATAATATATTCCAAATAAAATCATTAAATTCGATTATTTAAATTCGAACCAATATTTTAAATAAATAAATATTTCAAATAAATAGGCAGAAAATATGGGTTGTTACATTCCTTCCCCCTTAAAATAATTTCGTCCTCGAAATTGCTAAGGTAGAAAGAACACTAAATCCCTTTTATCTTTTCCAAAAATAATTAATTTTAAAACTCGAATTTATTTTCTAATTGACCCAATTGGTTTTAAAACCAATTTATTTCAAGTAAAAGAATTTCCCAAAAATTTCAAAAAAAATTCTGACACCTTAAATTTTGGAAAAATTTCGGCAAAGTCTCCCCTGCACGGAGGACATCTGCAAAATTACAAGTTCAAGAAATATATATACCTCGACTCTCATAGTCGGAAAAATCAAAATTCAAACCCAAAATCCAAACAAAACCAAATTTTCATATTTGCGTAGGCGTACCTTTTGGCGAGCGTTATTAAGCGATAAGCGATATATTTTATTCGAGCTTGCTCAATTATACTGCAGCTCTATTCTCACACTGGATTCGATTAACTCCAGAATTTCCTCTTTCGAATGGATTTCTAAACTGAATTGGTACTTCTGCACCTGTTTCTCAACTCAAATGAATTCATTAGTCATCAAACAAATGTCAGTTAGGTTCAAAACATCCATACCATACATATCAACTAATTTTACATACCATTCAATTCACACGGGATTATAATCATGTCTTAACAATCCATTTATCTCTTTAATTACCCATTCAAATTTTATTTATCTGGATTGATTTATTCGAATTATTTATTTCAGATAGGTTTTCAATCAAATCGATTCATGTTCAAGTTCATTCATCGAGCACACCATCCAAACATATCACACACATTAACATCAACAAATCAAAGCAATTTGCCCATACTATAATAATCATTACTTTTATTATATTATAAAATAAGTTGGACAAAAATAATTTCAAAAATAATTTTATAATCAAATTTACAAATACGCGCTCTCGTATATATATACACAACTCAATCTAGGGTATTGCTAATACCATCTCTATTGAGTCACATCACAGAGCCAAGGTTATCTCTAAACCAATAGCTCTGATACCACTGTAGCAACCCAGCAGATTTTCGACCCCAAAAATCGACATAAAACCATCATGTCGACTAATCAAGCATCGAAAACACTGGATTGTCATGAGAAAGAAATTAGAGGGTGAGAATAGAAAGAAAGAAATATTAGAATAGAAGAAAGAAGAAGAACACATCAGAATCTCACAGCGGAACGAATGAAATATAATACCAAATCTCTTTATACAAAAGAATTATATATACATACCAATCATCAGAGCATAACATATAACTACACAGCGGAAATACTTTATATATCTAGCGGTGAAGCCACCTGCTTCCAACACCTGAACTCCAAGCAAACCTAACTTGGAAATACACTCGGTCTGACCCGAGCACATTTGATTTAAAACAAAATACACCAGGTCAGTCTGGAATACTATCAGTGATAAATTCACAGAAGCACACACTTGTTTAAATTTGGAAATCTTTTTCTGAAATCAAAGGATAATAGTAAGACTAGCCCACACATAAACACAGACGGTTTTTACCTTACTATAACCCAAAACATTTCTGAAATCATCGCTTATTCTGATATTATCATAATGTGTAAATACAAATAATTAGCAATCTAGAGGAACGCTTGCATCTTACGCTCCCCATATATAGCATACAATCGAAAACCGTGGGCGCTTATTGGATATTGGATTCCAACCTTGACAAGGCATGGGACCACCTTCCGAACGTGTATCTCTAAAGGCGAATACACTGGATTCAACAAGAATGTCTTGCAACCTGGCAAACACATGACCGACCACTCATTTCGCTTGAGTGTATCGAATGTATATCACCGACGGTTAAGATCAGCAACCGCCTACCCGAAAAGGGACAGCATCGAAATATAGATTAAAGAAGCAAATAGATTTTCTCTAGATAGGTGATCATACATCCTAATGGGAGCGACCCACATAGCCATGCTGCCCGCCCGATTTTTGTCATTTCCCAGTTGATGAGGCTTGAGGTCAGAACTTAACTTTAACATCTGGTCATCATACACTTTGAATGCCACATCGTCAGATCCACCAGATCACACTTGATTGACGTCCACCAAAATACTCTAGTTTATTTGGCTAGCGAATAACCATTTCTTCGCCATCAACTATGGTACATTTGGAGAAATCAACGCGTGTAATTCCCTTTGGAAATACTCTGTCAGACATCCGTCCATACAAGTCATCCAGGAACAGGATGAATCGAAGGTACTCTCCTACTGCATCACATATAGGAATCACCCCAAGAATCAGTAGCGAGAAATCCTTGCAACTCGTAGATTCCAACAACGACAGAATCATAGCTTATCTCTGGCAGAGAATATTAGTGGTCCTTCCATTTATGAAATTCTACGGTCTTCAATGCTCCATCACGATCATCTTCCGATATCTTCACGTATTCATTGGTCGGAATGGTTTTCGAATATAAATTCGATCCCGGTCTTTCCGTACCAACAATCGTATTGGACAGATTTGATAGTCGGTGATTTAACTATCAAAATATATAATGTTTCAAACATGACACCCAATGAGTTCACTGGTTTAATATTCAGCATTTCTTGGCCATTTTTTTAAAATTAAAACAAACTAATTCAATTCTGCTTAATTAAGGCTTCTAACCCTTTTAATATTTTAAAATACGATAATTGAATTCTTATTTAATATACTAATGATATAAACCAAATTTCCTCTGATTAACTCTAACTGATTTACTTTGATCGATTAACTCTAACTTGACTAACTTGACTTAATTACTCCTATCGACTAACTAATGTTCGACTTACTCCATTCACTCGACTCTAGATCGCAGCGATCACAATGGTTACGCTTGATTCCCTCAGGAAACATCCGACCGCCGTAGGCTATCTGCAGCCCTGCGAATTACGCTAGCAGTCGTACGCAATGGCAACTCTTCCTGAAATAACTATGTTTGACTAACTCTTTTTCAAATACTATATTCGATCAACTCTAATTGAACAACAAATATTCAATTTAATTTGAAACCAACATTCTTATTTCTTTTGAAACCAATATTGCAATATTATTCATTTTCCAAAACCTCGCATTTGACTTCGATATTCCTCGTATAGTATAAAACCAATTCCAATACCTTCACTCACTTACAACTGATACCATTCCTCGATAATAGTGAAGCCAACCAAGTTGGGTTATTTTATTTACCTCTCAGACCTTGATCGACCCCGTTCTTACCTCAGAATAATATTAGTTTAACCACTAACATCAAAATCCCATTTTCCTCTTTGGGTTTCAAACCTGGTCTTTAAAACCATCCCTTTATTTGAAATCCTCGTTTAAGGTCTTTTTTACTTAACTCCTTTATTTAAGTAAACATCCCTTAAAACACCACTTAATCTTCAAGTATTCTTTCAATAATAACCCCTTGGTTTATAATATAAATCCCACGACAAATAATTTTGATTCCATCTATTTATACCTATCTATAATGAACTTTTATCGCCCTTTGGTTAAACTTTATCGTCAATTAATCACCTGTTAATTGAATTTCCCTTTATCAATCTTGTTTGAAAACTTGGATTTATAAATCCCTTTAATAAAGTTCTTATTTGTTTTTGATCGACTTAGCGACGCTTAACCATTTCTTATTTAAATATCAATCAAAAATCATTTCTTTAATTATTATCAATTTAAATAATAATCATCTTTAACATTAACTATATTAAAAATAGTTAACTCTGCTATTAACCAAAGATAGGATAACTATTACCTTTGAAATCTCATTAAAGAATAATTCATCTTATTAACACTAACAATCCGATAATTATTTTAACGTATAGTTAACCAAAGGTTAACTAAACTTAACACCCTTTGTTAAATATGACGAATATTTAGAAAATTCAAAGAATCAAATTAATCCCATTATCGGCATCAGTTAAAAACAGTTGGTTTTGTCGACCTTACATCTCAGTTAACCATTAACTGAATCCTCTTGTCATTTCCCCTTTTTGAATTAATCAAACAACTTAATTAATTTTAAAAACACGATTTAATTGTTTTAAAACAATTATTCTATTTTACCAACCCATAGGAAATTTCCATGTTTTCTACTTTCATAACACGTAGATTATAAGATTTTGCTATTTAAACCATTTACATAATTCTCTATAAACTTGATCAAAAATTTATTTTTATAAATTTATAATTTAATCCTTTATATAAAAGAACTAAAAAGCTTTAATTCAGTTATAAAATAATTTATAACTTTAAACTGCGTCAATTCACCGTACGGTAAACCGACGTCTGAAACAACACATTTTAGGCCATTCACTGCCAATTACCCAATCAACACTGTCGGTTGATTTTAAACACAACGCAGGTGAATATTTATTCAACCATCAACATATAGACAGGTTTTGGTGTCAGTTAGGGTGAACAATTCATATATATGCACAACAAACAAAAATACAGTTTATTTGAGGAATCCGGTTGGATCCCTCCAACCTGTCCTTCTCTGCATCACAGATATTAGTCGGATAAAAATATACAAAATAAATAAATAAATAAATGCAACCAATCAGACAATAACAGCCAATTTGCATCCATCGCATCCAATCAACCAATTCATACTGTTAACTGTAAAATATATTTTACTGCGAATATACCACATTACAGGATTCCAGAAGGTGTGAGAATTAACTCACCAGGATTTATTTCGGTGGACGGTTGACGCGTTTGTTACTTTTAATTTGGGACGACCGTTCAAAATTGGCTGAATTTTCAACTGCGTCAGGTTGACTCCTTGTCAGTGCCATCGGATAGGTCTCGTCCCTGCGATCCCAACGGATCCAGTTTCGTCAGATTTCGTTAAAGTATGAGAAAGTTATCATGGTTTTAAATTTATATAAATTAAACAATTAACTAACTAACTTAATGAATAATTAAATTAAATAATTAACTAATCATTACCTGATTAACGTTAAAACTGATGATTAGGGAAATGATTGCGCCACATCAGCACCAACAAAGAACGAACGCGTCTTCCTCCTCTCTGATACTTCGAACCTGACATCTCTCCTTCAACCCAAACTTCGAAGCCTTCACCCACCCACGGCCGCCGCCTCAGGCCACTAGAAGCCTCATCGTTGCTTCCACCAGTTCCGCCGCTCTGAGTCCCTCCATCGCCCGCCGGTCCCACTTCCCCAGGTGCCTCCGATTCGCCAATACCTTGCTCCGACCGGTTTCCGTTCATGGACCATTTTCCACCACCACAGGTGGTTCTGAGCCACCGCGACCCCACCTACCTCACCGACGTGCCACTCAGCGTCGTCCCCCCTTCAGACCTGACGCCATCACCACCTCCAGTCGTCGGAAAATCCAGAAAACCCCACGCCACTTTAAAACCGAACCTAGAAATGTACACCTCCGTTCATCTCCTCCTCATGACCACCCCGGACCACCAGAAACCCTGAGGCCATAGAAAAATCGAAGGTCTATCTCTCCTCTTCAAAAGCCCCAAGGTCCCGGCCTCCCAAATCAGCCCAGTCGACGCTATTTTGGCCGAAAACGAAAAGTGTTCTTCGCTGTCCATCGCGAATTCTGGCCACCACAGTCGCTCGTTTACCCCCAACTTTTTACATCATCTAGGTATCGTCCCGATCTACAGCTTTGCCTTTGGTTGCCATAGTAAATTCTCCACGTATTGACAGATATAAATGATTTTGTAAATGAGGACTTTTGTGCAAAAATACATGGCTGAGGAATAAGATGGCTGGAAATTCTTGGTTGGGGCTTTATATAAGTGTGGAAAAATATATTTTAAGTCGACGTGACGAGCGACGTTGACTAGCGATATTTTATTTCGTGTCTATCGCATTTTCTAATGTTGTTTATTTGCTGCTACGCTCACATACTAACCCCGTTCGAGATGCGAATGGATGGCATTGTATAATTTGACGATACAGTCCTAATGAAACTTGTTTCGTCGAATTCCGAGTCCGTTTGCTCAAATAGCCCTCGTTCACGTTCAAATGGTCGTTTATATTTGTATTTTATTTTGCCACGCTCACAGAATAACACCGTTTTGTGTGCAACTTGAAATCTAGCAATAATTTACTGTTATGGTCCCAACAAAATTTGTTTCGTTGAAAACTGAGGTCGTTTGAAAAATGTCCCTTTTATAACTGTCAAATTCAAATAAAATGAACCAATTTTAAAGTACCTCAATATAATATTATCAAAATTTCGAAATTGGCCATACACGACCAGAAATTCATATACTACTCAATTAAAATAGCTCGGGTTGATTTTGAAGCCAAATCGGTATTTAAAATATTTAAAAACCATTTATTTAATATAAATAAATCGCTATATATATAAAGGAAATTCCATTGCTACCTTTTCAAAATTTGATTTGGACATAAAATAAAATCAACACGATGAAAACTGGGTTTTTTCTCTGCCAATGGAAAGATATCGTCAAGCCGGTTCCGACGTTTCTTGTTTCGAGGAAATCCGACTTATTTTGAATCCAGTACGACCAATTGAAGTTCAAAACGCCAAAACACGAACTACCGTGCCGCTGCAGTTCGTTATTTAATTAAATTATAAACCATATATATTCCGTCGTCGTTTCTAACCGAAATCGTCTCTATAATTTCAGCAAAAACAATATTAACCTATTTTATATTGCCCGATCACAATATATTGCCAATTCCACATTTTCCAATATTATGGAAATTAAATTATTATTTTATTATTTATTTAAATAATATATTCCAAATAAAATCGTTAAATTCGATTATTTAAATTCGAACCAATATTTTAAATAAATAAAATATTTCAAATAAATAGGCAGAAAATACGGGTCGTTACATCGCTCCTCGTTCATGCAGTGGCTTCTTGTATGTATATATTTACTTTATTGAATGATGGGTTCGTTTTCCCATTTCGTTTCTCACAGATTAGTTTTGCTGAAGGTAGAAAATGGAGAGAGGTGCTGTTATAGAAGAAGTTGCTTAAGATTTAAGCTGTAGTGGTGCTATATTTTCAAAGATAGGATTATGGGGTGCGTTGTAGGGGACTTTGTTTCTAAGTAGTAGGGTATGGGAGGTGACAAATGATGGTGATTATTCATACATCACGTAGGTTAGATTGATGTGCCCATTCCCTTGGCATGTGGCTTTACATTTAGGTGTGAAACGTGTATGATTTTAGAGTGTTTAAGGTAGAGTAGCACTAAATTCACAGGTTGGTCGGCTTATTAATGTCTTAGATTAGGATATATAGGTTATGGTCCGCATGCTTCACTGGCTTTGTCTATATATTTTGTTTTATTAAATTTTAGTGTACCATGTTCATTAAGATTTCGTTTATGTCTGAGCTGCTATAGACAGAAATAAGAGTTCGGTTGTGTCCAGCGAGGTGTCACGATCCCAGAAATATAATAATATCGGTAGGTTAACTTATTTTGTGAAACCCCGAAATACTGATACAGGGTGCAGAATACTTCAAATAAAAACTGCATATTTAATTAATAAAAAATTACAGTAAAATTCTAAAATTTAAATTATCGCTATGTCTCAAAAGAACCTTGTCTAAATTCGAAACCGATATCTAGTTATTTCGAATAAACCGTTAAGGTCGATATACGATTTCATAACGACTTTCTGAAAATTTGATTTGTATATAACTCGCAATCTACAATGCGAAATCTTGATTTTTCTCTTCTGTTAGAAAGATACAGATCAACAGATTCCAACATTTCTTATTTCAAAGAAATCCGACTAGTAACGAGTCCTATACACTCAGTTGAAGTTCATAACGTTAAATTGCGAACTGCAGCGATATTACGCGCTCGATTATATTTAATATATATTTTTATACGTTCAACTTCATTTTAATTAATATCTAAATCCCCTTATATTACGAACTCAATATTTAAACTGATTTAAATATTCAAATATAAATCGATAAAAATGCGGGACATTACATTCCTTCCCCCTTAAAATAATTTCGTCCTCGAAATTTCTAAGATCGGAAAAACGCTATTGACTCTATTATAATTTGGTTAAAAAATCTTTGTTTTACTTCTTACTTTCAGTTTCACTGAATCCATTAACTTTAATTAAAATATTAATTCCGAACATCTTCAAAATTCTGAGAATTTCGTAACACCTTAAATTTCCGAAGAATTTTGCCAACATCTCCTCTGCACGGCTAAATTGGCATAACCACCATTCGCCTCTTTGGGCCATCTCCAATCCGAAAAGAAATTCGAACAGCCAAACGGCTTGCCAAACAAACTCATAAAAATCTCATACTCGTATATAAACGAGTACCTTCTCTGTTGGGCATTCAATTATATCTCTGCCATCTGTTTTCAAACCAGCATACCTCCAAACATTTCCAACTAATCTCTAGTCAATTTATTCTCCAATCCAATCATCCACTTATACCCAAATCAGACTTTATTTCAAACTCTAGTTCTGATCTTCGTTCGGAATTTTTACTCATCAATTCAATTTAGTTCGGGATCATCTTTGACTAAATCCAAATTTTATTGAATTCAAATTTGTTTATGCACTTTTACTATTTCAATTCGTTTTACTTCATAAGTAAATTTTGAATTTTCAGAATTCAAATTCCTGAGGTTTTTATTTCAAATCAGTTTTATATATTATTCAAAACATAGCAATTCAAAACTTTTGAATTTTCGAACAACTTATCTCAAAACTAAATCTTTGGTAGTAATCCGTCACTTAGAAACTCGAAAATGAACACCGATGATGGCGCGCACATCATTGGAATTATTTTCCAGTGACCGAAGTGAGTTCAATACTATATTACTTTTAAAATTCATATTAAGACACTTATATTTGAAAATTTACTCAAAATATCTTTCACATCCCTTGGAAACAATTTCAAATTTCCCAGGATTTTAAAATTCCCATATATTTAATCCGAACATTAATTCCAACTCTTTTCCAAGTTCCTAGAGTTTTATTTCCATTCTGGTTTTAAATTCAGATTCAGTTCATCTGATTTTCAATATTATACTTATATAATGTTTCGATTGGTTATTTATATAATCTACTCGATTATAGATCTTATTTGGTCATAATAATGATCAACACTATAATAATCTCAAGATATATACTCCTTTATATCAAAATATAATTTGGGTAAACTTATTTCATTTACCCTCTTTTCAAAACGTACTGTGTCGAATTACTCTGTTCAAGAGTTTAGAAACACTATCGACGCAGTTTGCATTACTGTTTCGACTAGAATTCATAAACCACTTGACTGACCAGTCAACACAATATAAAACAGTTTTTATATTAATTTAAAAATACGCGCTCACATATATACACTCAAACTCAATCTAGAGTATTACTAACTCCATCTCTATTGAGCTACGCCACAAAACCAAGGTAATAACTTAACCTCCGGCTCTGATACCCACTGTAACAGTCCGAAAATCCATGCTAATTTGAGCTGACTAATATCATACACATTCAACTCAAAGTGCAAAAAAATTCAGATCATTAATAGAAAGAATTAAGAGGATGAAAAAGATAAGATATAACTAATAGAATAGAAGAAGAACACAACTCAACTGAACAGAATCAGAGTAAACACGAATCTCACAGCGGAATGAAGAAATTGTATTATAACATAACTTTGAAATACAACATCTGAATTTGTACTTACATATCATATCAGAGTATAACTCATATACATTACAGCGGAAATAATCTCTAAACAAATAATGGTGAAGCTTCCTGCTTTTGAGCTCCTCCAAGTGAATCTGTAAAATCATGAAACACTTGACTGCCCGTACAAATTTGGGCATCCAAGAGTTTAGGAAAAACAAACAAAATAAACTCTGGGTCAGTCATGGGACTGGTGTGAGTAAATTCCACCCATACTGTTTAACTTTGAAATTCCTTTTTGAAACAAAAGCATAATAGTAAGACCAGCCCACACATAAACATGGACGGCTTTTACCTTAATATAACCCAAACCATTTTGATATCAAAATCCAGTGATATTATAAAAATGTCTAATCAAATAAATATCCAAATAGCTGAATGCTTGCATCTCACACTCCATATATATATAGTATAAAATCACAAACCGCAGGGCGCTTGTTGGAGATTGGATTTCCAACAGACAAGGTATGGGAGCACCTTCCGATCAGTGTACTCTAGAGGGTATACACTGCAGGTTCAACAAGAACATCTTGCAACCCGGCCACACATGACCGACCACTCATTTAGCTTGAGTGTATCAAATATATTGCCACCCACGGTTGTTAAACATGCAACCGTAATCCGAAGATACAGAATCGAAAAAGAAGAATAAATATGAATTTTCTGTAGATCGATGACAATACACCCTGCTTAGGGATGACCCAATTTGCCATGCTGCCTAGCCCAACTTTTGTTACTTCCTGGTTGTGAGGCTAGAGGCTACGTCTATCTTCAGAACATCTGATCACCATTCACTTTGAATGCCACATCGTCAAACCCGTCAATTCACTAATCGTCTTCCAAAAATATCACGGGTATAAAAAGCAAAGAGGAACGAATTCCTCCGCCACCAGACGTAATACCTTTAAAAGATCAACCATACGTGATTTATCAGGTATACTCTGTCAGACACTCATCCATACAAGTTGTCCTTGGACTGGACAAATAGAAAGCATCGCTTTGAAATAGGACGACCCTTGCATTTAACTCCGTCTTCAATTTTCTTCACCATAATATAATTCGCAGTGCTTGTGCCTATACGGAGTGGTTTCAGATAACATATCCAACCGGTCTATCCGTATTGACGATGATGGTCAAAACACTTCGATAGCCGGTTATTTAACTATCGAAGCAAAAACAACATCCATTCTAATGTACAACCAAACATCACACAAACACTGGCCCTTTTATTTAGTACTAACTTTCTAATTTCCCATATTTTTATAAACTATTCTTTATTTCCCTTTATAACTAATGCAATACGCTGATGTATTCCCCTTTATAACTACTGCAATATGCTGCCATATTTTCTTTTATAACTAATGCAATATGCTGTTGTATTCCCCATAATAACTACTGCAATATGCTGCTATATTTTCTTTTATAACTAATGCAATACGCTGTTGTATTCCCCTTTATAACTACTGCAATACGCTGCCATATTTTCCTTTATAACTAATTTCCTACTTTTTATTTGATTATAGTTTATAGGTTTCAAACCAACTATAATTATCTTGTCAAAGATATATATGTGGTTTCAAAAATATAGATTTTATAATTCGACAAGTCGAATTCTAATTATATTCCTTATGGGATTTCAATTTTTTTTTGTCTTTCAAACATCAAATGATTTTATCATTTCCTTTTTAATGATTTCCCCTTCCCCTCTTTTAGATATATTCTTGAATTCATACTTCCCAAATTTCCAAGGATAATTATTCCATTTCATTATAAATATCATTTTTAAATCAAACTGCTTTTATATAATTAAAACAATTATTTTATTCTAGCCTAATCTGGATTAAACTTCTATTATTTAAAAATAATAGATCTTCTTTTTAAACTCGACTTCTTATATAATATATTTCATGGTATTTTAATGACCGTTATTTCAAAGCCAGTGTAATCCCACATCCCCAACAAACAACAATCAATAACAGATTATCTATTTTTATCATGTTGTGCAATCTACGAAAACAACAATATAATTATTTCAACCAATTCATCAGCAATTAATTCAAACAACCTTCATGCATCATTTAACCACTATTTATCCACATTAAATAACACTTATAATATTATAAAGAGGATCAGAGTTAGTGAGTTTACTCACCTTAGCGCGTTAACCGTTAAATAACGATTTGCGTCACTCGATTAAACCCGTTTGTTTCAGTAGCAACCATCTCTGGTCCGATCAGCTCCATATTGTTATGCCCGTCGATACGATCCACGTCGTTCGGTCCTCTCGAATTCTGTATTTTATTTCATCACCTGATGCCTGTACAATACCGCGACTCTCTCTCTTTCTCTCTTCATCTGACGCGCCGCTTCGTACATCGGAAAACTTCACCCCGTGCTGCTCACTTCCGAATTCCTTTCATCTTCATTGCCTCATCTATGACTTCAACCACCACTTCTCTCATACACATGGTCCACCGCCCCCATACCTGCTGTATATTTCGAATACCCCATGATCCATCTTTATATTTTCTACCACCGAAACTATATCTGCTATTTCCTTCCATCTGCCAGTAACTTGCTCTGACCAAACTCCATATTATCGTGCTTGTACTTGGTGCCACCTGGACTTCCTCTCCACTAAAACTCCATGCGTTCACTCCTTCTTTACTATCTCAACTTATCATCCCTTCTATATATTTTTTTTTACCATTCAGGCAACAGTGGTCAAACGTCCTCCCCTTCATTCGTTGACCCTCCTCCTTTCCATTTGTTTCACCCATCAACATGACCTACTATAAGGAAAAACACCACTGCATAGAATCCGAGCTTCAGGTTCTCCATGAACGCAACAACTCCTGTCCGCTGTGTGTACTCATTCATGGTCGGCCTCCTGTAGTCGCGACTCAACCAAACAGTCTCCCCAACTCCATGCTTCCTTCTCGCAATGTCATACCCCTTCATAGCTTTCCACTGCCGCCGCATATCTCCCCTCATTTCTTTGATTTCCGCTACAGTTCACCTTCCTAACAACCATCTCCTGTTCGCTCCTCGTTCATGCAGTGGCTTCTTGTATATATATATATTTACTTTATTGAATGGTGGGTTCGTTTTCCCATTTCGTTTCTCACGGTTTTGTTTTGCTGAAGGTAGAAAATGGAGAGAGGTACTTTTATAGAAGAAGTTGCTTAAGATTTAAGCTGTAGTGGTGCTATATTTTCAAAGATAGGATTATGGGGTGCGTTGTAGGGGACTTTGTTTCTAAGTAATAGGGTATGGAAGGTGACAAATGATGATGATTATTCATACTTCACGTAGGTTAGATTGATGTGCCCATTCCCTTGGCATGTGGCTTTACGTTTAGGTGTGAAACGTGTATGATTTTAGAGTGTTTAGGGTAGAGTAGCACTGAATTCACAGGTTGTTCGACTTATTAATGTCTTAGATTAGGATATATAGGTTATGGTCCGCATGCTTCACTGGCTTTGTCTATATATTTTGTTTTATTAAATTTTAGTGTACCATGTTCATTAAGATTTCGTTTATGTTCGAGCTGCTGCGGACAGAAATAAGAGTTCGATCGTGTCCAGCGAGGTGTCACGATCCCAGAAATATAATAATATTGGTAGGTTAACTTATTTTGTGAAACCCCGAAATACCGATACAGGGTACAGAATACTTCCAATAAAAACTGCATATTTAATTAAATAAAAATTACAGTAAAATTCTAAAATTTAAATTATCGCTATATCTCAAAAGAACCTTGTCTAAATTCGAAACCGATATCTAGTTATTTCGAATAAACTGTTACGGTCGATATATGATTTCATAGCGACTTTCTGAAAATTTGATTTGGATATAACTCGCAATCTACAATGCGAAATCTTGATTTTTCTCTTCTGTTAGAAAGATACAGTTCAATAGATTCCAACGTTTCTTGTTTTGAAGAAATCCGACTAGTAACGAGTCCTATACACTCAGTTGAAGTTCAGAACGTTAAATTACGAATTGTAGCGATATTACGGGCTCGATTATATTTAATATATATTTTATACGTTCAACTTCATTTTAATTAATATCTAAATCCCCTTATATTACGAATTCAATATTTAAACTGATTTAAATATTCAAATGTAAATTGATAAAAATGTGGGACATTACATTTAATTTAACTTTCATTTTCATATTAGTTTTGATTTGGTTCAATTTAACTTTTCATTCTCATATTGGATTTATTATCCCAATATTTTTAGTAGTAAAACTAATAATCACACAACACAACCAGCAATAAATTAGTTGATTAGCTTTTCAAACATATATAACCTTTATATATACTCAAAATTGTATTTTCAGTGTCAAATCACAAACAATAAACCCTATCTAAGTTTTGGTTCTCACACCAGTCAATTGGAAATATATAGATATCCCACTGTCGAAACTCGAACATAAATACCGATGATGGTGCACCATCACCAGAATTATCCCCAGGCGACTAGAGTGTGTTTCTATATCCATCTAGTATATTTGAACTTTGAATTCACGTGGATCAGACGTAGATTAAAGTCTCATTATACCCGATAGTCCAAAGTCAATTTAAAATAAAATATTTAAATGCGTATAGTAAGATATGATTTTCAGAATTAAATTTGTTTTTTTTTTCAAATAATACTCTTCAAACTCTTTCTTGGATGATACTGATCCTATCTCTAACTGTGACGACCCCAAACCCCACATTCCATGGTGGCAAGGGTAATCTTTGGAATATAACACATGAACAAATAATAGAAGAACAAAAATATATAAATACACCAGATAATGTACAACCGATTACACTGGATAAACAATAATCATCAGAGTTACACAGTATACATGATCACACTTAGTACAACATACAGTTTCAGCTTTATATAAAATGTCTACATCGGAATCAAACATAATATACATAACATGAGCTGAACAGCATAAAAGAAGTGATAGAATCCATCTTCAGCTCCATAGCTATCCAGAGAGAGCCTACTAAAACCTGAATACAAGGCTGCCAATGTAGAAAATAGGTCACCCGAGTTTGCAAGTGAAACAAACTACGTGTCAGTCATGGGACTGGTATGAGAAATCTACTCAACTTATTTTATAATAAGGCCAATCACATGACCACGTCGCTAACGCGGAACGGGTTACTCCATTGGATTGCCAGTGCTCAAAACAAGTAAATCATTTAAACATCACAATGCTTTTTATAAAAATGATGCCAGTATAAGACTCAGGTCCCATCACACAATGCAACGCAAGCCGGAGGATAGAGTTTTACCTTTTAATGGCCAAAATATGCTTGATACATATAAAACAAAAGCATTTGGTATTATTACTAGTGTTTATATGTTTCAAAAACAATTTCGATCATAAGTATCAATCATAGACGGCATAAGTGCCCCATACCACTATGTCGCAATATATAGGTTTACAATCAAAACCGCACGATGTCGTATTTGGAAATTGGATTTCCGTCATGAACCAAGGCAAGGCATCGTCCTTACCGCTTCGAGGCAATCTAGCCCGTGCCTCAGGAACAGCCGCAACTGCACCTTGGATCGTCAGGGCTGGTCCACACAGAGTGGATTAAAATGCCTGAACACTGCGTTTCCCCTCCCTATGGGGCGTAAACTGGTCTTATCCCGACCAAATCATCGGCTTCGAAGAGGCCGAAATAACCGAGGCGCCTCGCTATCCATCATCCACATAAGGAAAACATCTGGGCATGTAAAACCCAAACACCACTCCTAGCTAGAAGGAAACGCATGTCCTCCCTGATGTCCTCTCCCGTTTCTGGTCCATACCGGGGTGTGAGGCCCGCGAATCAACACTATACAAAATCTAGCTATATCAAAGCTATGCTTTGATCATCAACCACAAGGCTCTGCTTTTCAACAAAAGCCTCGATCACTGCATCTCAGCATGCCACACGGGCAATTCACGCCATGCAACTGACATCTAACAATCACATAGAATGAAATCCAATGTCAGACACACAGTCCATTTACTAGTTCGTTCTGGGTCTGAATGAAGCTGGAGGCATCTTATTCATCGTCCCATATGTCCAATACAGGAGAGAGGTCCTCGCACATCCGAACAATCAACAAGTACGTCCGGACAACCACCACTGTAACCCCTTCAGGGCAGTAACTCACATCAAAGGCATCAGTAACCATCCATTCGATGTGAAGATCATCGGTCTTATACCGTCTTCATATCTTAAAGTTCTAATGGTAGATCAATTATTTGAAATGAGAATTAACTCGGCCTTTTCAAATAATTCACGTATATTTATAATTCAAATCAATTCATTTCCTAGTTAAATTATTTGACATCTATAATTCAGTTCATTAATGTAATTTTCATGTCAAATACATTCAACCATCAAATATCCAATAAACCGAGTAAATTCAGTTTATTTCCATTCCGTATCGTTTATAATATTTTATAACGATTTATCGCTACTTTTATTTATTTAAAAATAGCTCGTTTATTCAAACGACGCTCCAGGCCATAACGCAACCATGGCGCTGTTTTTCCCCAGATTAGATTTACACATATCTGAAAATCTAACCGTTGGATCTTTACAAATTTTATATCATTGGAAAGATCTTTTCAAAGTGGACCCAACGGTTCCAGTTTTGGGAAAATCTGACGGTCGGATAACCCGGTACAGTCGTTTAAAGTTACGATTTCAAAATACGAACTACAGCTTCGTTATTCATTTTATTTTAATTATATATATATTATCCATTCTGGCGTTGTTTTTATTCAGATTTGAATTAAACATTTCACACAATCTAACCGTTGGATCTTTACAAATTTGGTATCGTTGGAAAGATATTTTCAAAGCGAACCCAACGGTTCCAGTTTCGGGGAAATCCGATGGTCGGATTTCTCGGTATAATCGTTTAAATCAAGATTCCAAAATACGAACTGCAGCGTCGTTATTCGTTTTATTTTAATTATATATATATAATCCGTTCTTCGTTTTCCAAATCAATTTCATTTCATATATGTGGTAAAAATAATATTTTTATCCAACAAACATTTATTTCAACACATGACTATTTTTAACACTTCATATCTATAATAAAAATATGATTTTTATTGTCAAAACAATTTATTTCAAACATGAATGTTTTTATCAACACATGAATATATTTCAATACATGAATATTTCAAAAAAATTCGACAGCATAACGGCAGGGTAGTTAAAACCGGCACCGTACCGAGTACGGCTCCTCGCGCCACCTTAAAGACTCGCAGCTTTTGACAAGGGGGATTTCAGTAATCTAGTTTGTATATAGACGAATTTTTCCACAAACTAATCCTATTTGGTTTTGACCACAATCAACCTGTGACGGCCCACCCCGCACCAACCGACATTTACTCCAAAAGTGCGCTGTACATATGTCCAGTTAGCACGGGACGGTCGTCAGAAGGAAAGGAAAGAAGAGAATAAACTAACAAGGAACCTGTAGAATGTCTCACAGCGCATGGAACAAAATATAATAACAACGTACTTGACATAAAACAGGTGAGACAGTGCATAAGCTGAAAATAAACTAACATAGCAGCGGAAAATCCAAGTACAGCTTATGATCCAAAGCCAACATTATTACAACTTTTTCAACCGTCTCAAAAAGCAAAAGCAAGATAAAGGAGGTACACTACTAACGCCAAAGTAGCGACCACCAACAACACAGGGAGAATATCTATATATCATACGTGGAAGCCTCCTGCTCGCCTCCGAATCAGCTACTCGCGCATCACCAGCAAACCTGTCTCTAGTCTGCTCGTGTGAGCACCTAGAGTAATAAGAGGAGACATAAAACTCTGGGTCAGACATAAAGCCTGGTATGAGCGATAAGCATCTAAACAGAACAATAACAGGTAGACTAAAACATACATGGACCTGGACCTGCAACCAAAGAGTTAACACTACATACTGTACAACACTCTAAGGTGCCATTTCAAATGGTGTAAAGATAACTGGGGTGGGGGTGTGCATGTCATAGTGATGTCAAACAATCAAGCATAGCAATCATCCTCACATCCCTCACTCAGTGCGTAAAGCATACGATATCCACTACTTTGGTCACCTAATACTTTGGGCCATGACGGAATCCAATCCCGTGTAACTATCACTACAAGTCCACTATCCATCTCTCAGTGGTGAACCAAAGTTATGAATACCGACAACCCCTTTGCACACGTCCCGCAGCAAAGCCCAACCATGAAGTGAACTCATTGGTTCCCAACTGGATCCTGAGCTCTAACTTCCATTTGGACTACCTTTACATCTCCGGTTTTGGTCATCATCTTCATCCGGGTCGGTCTTCACTTCACCTTGCTTCGGATCGTGGTCATCACCCTCGCTCGGGTCGGATCGTGGTCTTCACTTCAAGTCCAAGCATCTCGGATCGGGTCGGTCGTGCTCCCTCCATCGGATCGAGTCGTTCCATACGGATCGGGTCGCACCATCAGTTCGTGGCTTCTGAAGTGGATCGGGTCGGTCGGTAAGAACCTTTCATTCTGGTCGGTTTTCATCATCTCTACCCTAGTCGGTCAGTATTGCCCCTAGTCGGTCGAACACTTCACCATTCCTGGTCGGTCGTACTTCACCATCCCTGGTCAGTCGGTATTGCTCCCAGGTCGGTCGAACACTTCACCATTCCTGGTCGGTCGTACTATTTCAGGGTCGTTCAGTCCTCCTTCACCATTTCTGGTCGGTCCAGGAACTCGGGTCGGTCAAACCCCCCCTGGTCGGTTATCTCGACCCCAAACCTGCACAATTTCAGCAAGCTATTTTTGCCTCTCGACGGCGTTTTCGACCAATCTAACACTTCTAATCAATCACAAAGCATACCATACAGTCATAGAAACATATATAATCAACCACAAACATCAAAACATCAATATGATAGGTTAATATGGATCAAACATACCCAAAACCCACTATTTCCCCTTAAGCATGTTTAGGTGAAACTAATGATGTGATTAGCAAAACTTAACCAAATTAACCCAAATTCATATCAGAGGTCTAAAACAATATTTAGCAAATTATAAATATTTTTCCATATTTTTAACATGCATAAATTCGCTAATTTCCACTAATCACCCCTTAATCCCCCAAATTCCGTGATTTTCAAAATTAGTCGAATTTAACCGAAATTTGTATCAGAGGCATAAAATGATGTTTTAGAATTTTAGGAATTTTTCTAGATTTTTCTGAGCCATAATTTCGCTAATCTTCGCTAATTACCATAATTAGCCGTAATTAGTGAAAAACAATGCAAATCACTCACCTTAGCCATAAAAAAAACTTAGATCTGAAATAAATCTCTGATTTGGTGAAGATCCCAGTGCAAAACCGCAGCTCTAATCTTGATTTGGTGAAGATCTCTCTTGATTTGATGTTGCTAATCCTAATCTTCAAGTTGCTAATGATTTGAAGGTGATTTAGAGGTTGGAGGCCATTTTTAGGGCTTCTTGGAGATAAGTGGAGGCTAGAAAACTGAAATGGAATGATTCTCTAACTCATTTCAGCCTCCCCATAACCCTAATCCTGAAATGGGTTATGCGCCCATTCACTAATCACCCTATTTGGCCCGGTTAAGCAGTTTTTCACCTTCCAAACTTTATTTCAGCCATATCTCCCAAACGGTAAGTCCGTTTTTCATATGTGACCACTCTACGGAAAGGTAAACCATCAAACGAATCTAATGGAAGTGGTTTCAGGTTAAAATTCCTTTCCAGTCAAAAGTAATGGCCAAAACAAGATCAGCTAGGGGCAAAATGGTCATTTATAAATTGGCAAAAATCATGAACATGGGAAATGACTCTAATGGTTGTTTCCCAAAGTTACATGACCATACGACGTCATATGGGAAAGAAATAAATATTCAACGATCCTCCGATGCGTAGAATGCAGGTTGTTACATTCTCCCCCCCTTTAAGAAATTTCGCCCCCGAAATTCCCTAACCAAAACACACAAAGGGTCCCCCATGCCTATCAACCATATGACAACAATCAACATGCAAAACAAGTCTATCCTAGCATGCGGTTTACTAACAAGGGAAGAAACTATCACTATCAAAACCTTACCAGGCAAAGAGTCCTGGATACTTCTTCCTTATATCCTCCTCTGTTTCCCAAGTACAGTCTTTTTCTTTCTCACCCCACTGGACTTTGACTAGTTTCACAGCCTTCCTTCGAAGCTGCTACGTATCGTCCCCAACAATACGCATAGGTTTGCGGTTCTCAACCGCCTTGGGTTCAACCTCAATATCATCCAACTGATCTGGTAAAATAGCCACATTAGGGTCTTGCACAAACTTCCTTAACTGGAAAACATGAAATACGTTGTGAACTCCCGCCATCTTGTCAGGTAGCTCTACTTCATATGCCAAATTCCCAACTTGCTCGAGGACTGGGAATGGGCCAACAAATCTTGGTGCTAACTTACCTCTCGAACCAATCCGAATCACATTCTCAATGGAGAGATCTTGACGAACACCAAGTCGTTAACGAAGAATTCCAAATCTTTTCGTCTCTTATCGAGATAAGTCTTCTGCCTATCTTGGGTAGCCTTCATTCTCTAATATACAATTCACTCAAATACCATCATGACCTGACCTAGTCCTTGGTAAACTATCAATATAATCCATTTGAGACTTGTTCTCATTTCCATTTAGGAATTTCTAATGGTTGTAACAAACCACTAGGCTTCTTTTGCTCAGCTTTTATTAACTGGCAATTTATGCATTTGGACATAAACTTCCCAACGTCTTTCTTTATCCTTTCACAGTAGTAGATCTTCTTACATCTTGTCACCACTGGGATGTATAGTCAATTTCGAGTGATGATATGCTCTAAGCACTTCATCTCTCAGTCCATCTACGTTGGGTACAACTAGTCCCTTATTCTTTCGAAGCCACACTTCTCGATCAAATCCTTACTTGATAATTCCCTTTCCATTGATACCCATCTCTACCCTAGAGATGGTTTCCAATAGATTAGGATCCTCCTTCTAACTGGAACCAATCCACTCAATCAAAATCGATCTATTCGTCAAGCTTACTAGCATTTCTGAATCCAATTCACTCTTGGGCCCGAAATCATATCCTGTGATATACTTTAGTTGTTTCCATCCTAGAGACAAAACCCCTAAACTGGCATGTCTCCTACTCAATGCAACTATTATCGCACCCACATTCTTTACTATGATCACTCTGCCCCATGGAGTCATGGCGACTCCACTACACTGATCTATAGCCACTAGTCCTTCGCTATGTCCACTCTGCCCCATGAAGTCATAACAACTCCACTACACTGGCTCATAACCTTACTAATCCTTTACTATGTCCACTTTGCCCCTTGAGTCATGACGACTCTACTGCACTGGCTCATAGTCCTACTACAATCACTTTGTTCCCCATCGCTGGAACCCTACAGGTGATAGTCTACTCAAGAGAAGAAAAATAGGAACAACATAACAACCATAACATCCATCAAACAAGTTCTACCTATCACCTGCTAAATTCATAAAAACATCGACACCTACATGACTGGTCTAACCAATCCCAATATGTCGATCCTAGTATGTCTGGTCCAACCAACATCAAAAACTAATGGAAGCCCAGCCTCCATACATACACCGATGCCTACTTGACTGGTCCAACCAATCCCAGGCCAATGGAAGTCCCGCCTCCCTACGGACTACCGTACGTCCAACGTACGTTTATCCTCCAAGGATAACTAGATCACGTCCAACGGATCCAAGGTAACGGGCGTCCCCAGATACCCCTGCTTTTAGTCCGCCTAAAATATTTGAGTCCAACCCAAGTCTATCCATTGTCTTGCTGCCCTCTCGAGTCCAACTCAAGCCGAATCCAATTCCTTGCAGCCTTCTCGAGTCCAACTCGAGTCAATCTATAACTCAGACCCAGTCTTGAGTATCCATTAGTGACAAACTCTAGTCTAATGTGAGTCGTCTCCCTATTCGTTGCATCTCCAAGATCAACGAACACCCATTTTCTTTTACGAGTTCAAGTCCAACTTGAATCGCCCTAATCTTCGTTGTATCGTCCATGATCAATGAACACATCCTATTCCTCCAAAGTTCTACTATCCAATAGAGAACATCAACATAGGGTCCTATACAATCCATTACTTTGCATCTTTCTCGAGTCCCACTCAAGCAATCTCATAACCCTATCGAGTCTAAATCTGGGCAGTCTATACCATTGAACTCTGGGCAGTCTATACCATTGAACAGTCTTATCATGTTCCGTCTGCCCATCACTCCTCGAGTAAACCAAGATATCATCCAATGAAAAATCACAACAACTATTTACCACTCACGCAAACCATCCTAGTCGAAATCGACATTCCCCAAGCCCAAGCCCCAAAGGCCTAAACCAATATCAGACAAGCACCCAAGGAACATCTCCTTCGAGTTCGGACAACCCAAGTGAGGTGATACTAGCAAAACGATCTAGCACTGGAGCACTCATTTTCCTCCCAGAGACAACTAGAACTTATTACAACGATAACCTCTTAGCTTCCTTAACTCCAGTTACTATCGCCATCACTAGGTAGGTACCTAATACCACCCTATTCCATTCGAGTAGATCGACTCCCCAAAATAATGCTAAATCCAGTAAAGCCCAAAACAAAGCAATCACAACAAACATACATCCATGACTCGATAAGACCACATTAAACAAATCATGCCAAAAATAGTCGAACCACCAATCGGGTTCGTCACAACTAGAGGTCTATCGACTATCTCGGGTTTGTCAAACAATACTCGAACATAAACATCTTAAATAGAAAGCATACCTTTTATAACGAAACCCTTTCCCTTCTGCGCCGTACTTGGAGCATTCGACGAAGAAGGAACAACGTTGATAGCATACGCTTTCGTAATCTGCTTCTCCCTAGGAGGTTGTGGGCAATCATCCTTGTGATGTCCCGCTTGGCCGCAGTTAAAGCGCTTCCTTTCCCCAGGCTTTTCTCAACAATCTTTAGCATAGTGGCCCTTCTTGCCACAACTAAAGCATTCACCGTCTTTCTTATTTTTCTTATTCTGACCATCCTTGGTCGGGTTCTGCTTCCTCTTGCTCTGAGAATTCTTCTTGCCTTCACCGCCTGCTTGCGGCTTTGGCTCCTCTGTAGATGCAATAGCAACTTCGGTCTTCGACTTAGGGAAAAGGCTCTCTAACCTTAATGCCTTACCTACAATAGACTCGAACGTCTCATCGATATGGTTTATAAGTCTTTCCCCCAAGTACCCATCCAAGCTAGTTGTGAACTTCTCGTTCTTCTTTTCGACTGTATCGATAAGGGACCATCCATATTTCGATAAAGTATCGAATTCTGCGATGTACTCCGAGACTGCCCTACCATTCTGCTTAAGCTCTAAGAACTTCCTGAACAATTTTGATTTATGAGCAGCTGGAATAAACTTATCACAAAAGCGAGTCTTAAACTGATTCCAAGTAACTTGATCCTCTGGGGTAGCTGTCTTAATGGCATTCCACCAATTCATCGCTTGCCCTTGCAGGTGACGAGACGCTAGCCTTCTCTTCATCGCATCCTCAATACCCAAATCGTCGAAGATATGATCACAGCTATCCAACCAATCCTGAACATCTGTGGCCGACTCCGTTCCGTGGAACAACTTCCCACCAAGGTTAATGAAATCCTTGCACAACTTGGAGAAATCGACCCTAGGCGCCTGCACTACTGGACCACCACCATTTCCGGGATCGGGAACTGCCCCTTGAACATCCCTAAGCATCTCCCTCATGAAGTTGGTGAACATTGTCCTCATGTCAGGAGCATTCCCATGGTTGGTCACTCTACCAGCACCCCTGGTGTCTCTACTCATCGTTCAATCTATAAAGAGAAAACGATTAACGACCCCGTAGTGGTTCAAGTGCAGTACGACTTCATTCTTATACTAACAGTAGTATATATTGCTTTTGAAAACCAAAGTAATCACAAATACGCGCTCTCATATACGTACTATCTCTCCCTAGTGTCTTTCCCTAGGTCAACAACGCAACCTAGAGCTCTGGGTCAGACATAAAGCCTGGTATGAGCGATAAGCATCTAAACAGAACAATAACAGGTAGACTAAAACATACCTGAACCTGCAACCAAAGAGTTAACACTACATAATGTACAACACTCTAAGGTGCCATTTCAAATGGTGTAAAGATAACTGGGGTGGGGGTGTGCATGTCATAGTGATGTCAAACAATCAAGCATAGCAATCATCCTCACATCCCTCACTCAGTGCGTAAAGCATACGATATCCACTACTTTGGTCACCTAATACTTTGGGCCATGACGGAATCCAATCTCGTGTAACTATCACTACAAGCCCACTATCCATCTATCAGTGGTGAACCAAAGTTATGAATACCGACAACCCCTTTGCACACGTCCCGCAGCAAAGCCCAACCATGAAGTGAACTCATTGGTTCCCAACTGGATCCTGAGCTCTAACTTCCATTTGGACTACCTTTGCATCTCGGATTTTGGTCATCATCTTTATCCGGGTCGGTCTTCACTTCACCTTGCTTCGGATCGTGGTCATCACCCTCGCTCGGGTCGTATCGTGGTCTTCACTTCAAGTCCAAGCATCTCGGATCGGGTTGGTCGTGCTCCCTCCATCGGATCGAGTCGTTCCATACGGATCGGGTCGCACCATCGGTTCGTGGCTTCTGAAGTGGATCGGGTCGGTCGGTCAAGAACCTTTCATTCTGGTCGGTTTTCATCATCTCTACCTTGGTCGGTCAGTATTGCCCCCGGTCGATCGAACACTTCACCATTCCTGGTCGGTCGTACTTCACCATCCCTGATCAGTCGGTATTTCCCCCTGGTCGGTCGAACACTTCACCATTCCTGGTCGGTCGTACTATGTCAGGGTCGGTCGGTCCTCCTTTACCATTTCGGGTCGGTCCAGGAACTCGGGTCGGTCAAACCCCCCCTGGTCAGTTATCTCGACCCCAAACCTACACCATTTCAACAAGCTATTTTCGCCTCTCGACGGCGTTTTCGACCAATCTAACACATCTAATCAATCGCAAAGCATACCATACAGTCATAGAAACATAGAGAATCAACCACAAACATCAATATGATAGGTTAATAAGGATCAAACATACCCAAAACCCCATATTTCCCCTTAAGCATGTTTATGTGAAATTAATGATGTGATTAGCAAAACTTAACCAAATTAACCCAAATTCGTATCAGAGGTCTAAAACAATATTTAACAATTTATAAATATTTTTCCAGATTTTTAACATGCATAAATTCGCTAATTTCCACTAATCACCCCTTAATCCCCCAAATTCCGGGATTTGCAAAATTAGTCGAAATTAACCCAAATTCATATCAGAGGCATAAAATGATGTTTTAGAATTTTAGAAATTTTTCTAGATTTTTCTGAGCCATAATTTCGCTAATCTTCGCTAATTACCATAATTAGCCGTAATTAGTGAAAAACAATGCAAATCACTCACCTTAGCGGCAAACAAAACTTAGATCTGAAATAAATCTCCGATTTGGTGAAGATCCCAATGCAAAACAGTAGCTCTAATCTTGATTTGGTGAAGATCTCCCTTGATTTGATGTTGCTAATCCCAATCTTCAAGTTGCTAATGATTTGGAGGTCTTTTAGAGGTTGAAGGTCATTTTTAGGGTTTCTTGGAGATAAGTGGGGGCTAGAAAACTGAAATGGAATGATTCTCTAACTCATTTCAGCCTCCCCATAGCCCTAATCCCGAAATGGTTTATGGGCCCACTCACTAATCACCCTATTTGGCCCGGTTATGCAGTTTTTCACCTTCCAAACCTTATTTCAGCCATATCTCTCAAACGGTAAGTTCGTTTTTTCACATGTGACCAATCTACGGAAAGGTAAACCATTAAACGAATCTAATGGAAGTGGTTTCAGGTCAAAATTCCTTTCCAGTCAAAAGTTATGGCCAAAACAAGACCAGCTAGGGGCAAAATGGTCATTTAAAAATCGGAAAAAATCATGAACATGGGAAATGACTCTAATGGCTGTTTCCCAAAGTTACATGACCATACGACTTCATATGGGAAAGAAATAAATATTCTACGATCCTCCGACGCATAGAATGTGGTTTGTTACACAATCATAATCAACAATCAACTGTTCGTAATATTCACCAAATTTCACGTCAACCAAAATCCAAACAATCACAACCAATATATATCGTCCATGGTCTGTGGACGAGGGGAGTGTGTGTGTGTATATATATATATATATTTCAATTTCATTTCAACTCCACTCAATGCATATATGATTTTTACAATGTATATATAACTTATATATCGCATATATAATATATACAACGCTTATACATGAGGTGTACAATGCTTATATAACTTATATATCGATTATATAATTTATACATCGCCATTCCATATCGTTTTGAATTTAGAAATCTCACATTGGGTTCCCCTCCTTCAAAAATTGTAGGAAGCTCCAAAAATTCTCCGGTCTCTTCTAAAATGTAGAAGACGTCCTCACGGTCTCAGTACCTCTTGTTTCACTGGATTTCGACCACACATGAAAAAGATATGATTTTTAGAAGTTAGCCACACTTTGCGACGGTTCTAGAGTGTTGAAATCAGTTTATATAATATAAACCGTACATCAGCTAAACTGTTCAAAACTAGGGTTGATTATTTCTCGAAATCCGTGCAGCGTGGTGATGATCGGAGGGTACCACAGTGGAGAGCTGTGACGGCCCGCCCCGCACCAGCCTGCATTTCCTCCAAAAGTGCGCTGTACATATGCCTGACTAGCACGAGACGGTCGTCAGGAGAAAGGAAAGAAGGGAACGAACTAATCAAGAACCTGTAGAATGTCTCACAGCGCATGGAGTAAAATATAATATTAATAATATACTTGACATAAAATAGGTGAGACAGTGCATAAGCTGATAATTAAAATCCACATCAACATCAGAGCAGCGGAAATCCAAATACAGCTTATTACAACTTTCCAAATTTACTGTCTCTAAACAAAAGAAAGCTAAAGTAGAAGATGCACCACTAATGCCCAAGCAGTGATCTTCAATAACACAGGGAGAATACTATATATATATTACGTGGAAGCCTCCTGCTCGTCTCCGGATCATCTACCCGTGCATCACCAGCTAACCTGTCTCTAGTTTGCTCGTGTGAGCACCCAGAGTAATAAGAGGAGACATAAAACTCTGGGTCAGACATAAAGCCTGGTATGAGCGATAAGCATCTAAACAGAGCAATAACAAGTATACTAAACCATACCTGAACCTAGACCTACAACCAAAGAGTTAGTACCACATACCGTACAATACCCTAAGGTGCCATAGTAAATAGTGTAAAGAATATGGGGGTGGGGTGTGCATGTCATAATGATAACAAACCAATCAACCATAGCAACCATCCTCACATCCCTCACTCAGTGCGTAAAGCATACGATGTCCACCACTGTCAATCGCTAGACCCATTGAAGTAGTGACGGAGTTCGACTTGCACAACTACTGCTACTACCAAGCTTACCACGTGGAGTCATGACCGAATCTTTACAAATGACCCCACTTCATTGGTTTATAGCCCTTTAGTTGTACCTAGGCCATTGCAGCCCTGAATCCGTTCACGTACTTCCCATGCATAGTGATCCAAAGTCATAGACATCAATAGCCCCTTGGCACACGTCCCGCAGCAAAGCCCAACTCATGAAGTGAACTCGGTGGTTCCCAACTGGATCCTGAGCTTTAACTTCCATTTGGACTACCTTTGCATTTCGGGTTTTGGTCTTCTCCGGATCGCCGGACTTCATCGGATCACTGGACTCCATCGGGTCGCTGGACTTCATCGGATCGCCGGATCGCTGGACTTCATCGGATCGCTGGACTTTATCGGATCGCTGGACTCCATCAGATCGTTGGACTATATCGGATCGCTGGACTTCACCGGATCGCTAGACTCCATCGGATCGCTGGACTATATCGGATCGCTAGACTCCATCGGATCGCTGGACTATATCGGATCGCTGGACTTCATCAGATCGCTGGACTTTATCGGATCGCTGGACTATATCGGATCGCTGGACTTCACCGGATCGCTAGACTCCATCGGATCGCTGGACTATATCGGATCGCTGGACAGGTGCTAACCGTTTTCTGCACAATTTCCTGTGACTGTTTTTACGCCATTCGACGGCATTTTTGACCAATCTAACACTTCTAGACAATCACAAAGCATACTATACAGTCATAGAAACATGTATAATCATTCACAAACATCAAAACACAATTGTGATAGGATAAAACGGATCAAACATAACCAAAATCCCATGTTTTCCCTTAAGCATGTTTAAGCAAAACTAATCATAGGATTAACAAAACTTAATCAAATCAACCCAAGTTTCTAACAGAGGTCTAAAATAATATTTCGAATTTTTGGAATATTTTTCCAGAATTTTAAAGTACAAGAATTCACTAATTATCGCTAATCACCCTGATTAACTGTAATTAGTGTCAAAACAATGCTAACCACTAACCTTGGCCACAAATAAAATTCTCAGAACAGAAACTCCTCTGATTTGGGGCGAATACTGATGTCCAACAGTAGCTCTAACCTTGCTTTGGTGCTTTTTCTTCTTAATTTGATGTTGCTAAGCCTAATCTTCAATTAGAAAGTGATTTGGGGTGTTTTAGATGTAGGAGGCCATTGTTAGAGTGTCTAAGGATGAAAGTGGCGGCTGGAAAATGTCTAAAGAAATGTTTTCTAACCCTAATCAGCCTCTATATACCCCTAAACCCGAAATTCTCCATTGGGCCTAGCTGTTAACTACCCAATTAAGCCCGGTTAAGCTGTTTTTAACCATCTAAACCTTAATTCAGCCATATCTCCCAAACGGTAAGTCCGTTTGGCTAATGTAACCACTCTACGGAAAGAGAAACCATCGTCGGGAGCTAATGGAAGTGGTTTCAGGTCGAAATACCTTTCCAGTCAAAAGTTATGGACGAAACAAGATCAGCTAGGGGCAAAATGGTCATTTAAAAATCGGTAAAAATAAAGAACATGGGAAAAAACCCCAATAGTCGTTTTCCAAAAGTACATGACCATATGACTTCACAATAAAAAGAAATAAATATTCTACGATCTTCCAATGCGTAGGATGCGGGTCGTTACACTCTCCCGCCCTTAAGAAATTTCGCCCCCGAAATTCCCTAATCAGAACATACACAAAGGTCCCGCATGCCTATCAATCATAAAATAACAATCAAACATGCAAACAAGCAAAACAAGTCTACCCTAGCATGCGGAAAGCTAAATTACAAAGTAAATCTTACCAGGCAAAGAGTTCTGGATACACCTTCCTAATGCTCTCCTCTATCTCCCAAGTACAATCACTCTCGTTCTCGCCCCACTGGACCTTGACTAGCTTCACCGCCTTCCTTCGAAGTTGTTTCGTATCGTGCCCCACAATACGAATCGGCTTGCGGTTCCCAACCGCCTCGGGTTCTACTTCGAAGTCCTCTAATTGATCAGGTGAAATAGTCACATCTGAGTCGTGAACGAACTTCCTTAGTTGGGAAACATGAAATACATTGTGAACTCCCGCCATTTTCTCTGGTAAGCCAACTCTATATGCCAAATTCCCGACTAATTCAAGAAAAGGGAATGGGCTAACAAATCTTGGTGCTAATTTGCCTCTCCTACCAAATCGTATCATGCTCTTCAACGGAGAGATCTTGACAAACACCAAGTCACCAACGGAGAATTTCAAGTCTCTTCTCCTCTTATCGGCGTAACTCTTCTGCCTATCTTGAGCAGCTTTCATTCGTTGTTGAATGACTTTAATCTTATCTGAAGTTTCCCTCACCACATCTGGTCCAAGCACAAACTTCTCGCCAGTCTCTATCCAACATGATGGTGAGTTGCACGGTCTTCCGTACAAAGCTTCATATGGAGCCATACCGATACTGGATTGGTAGCCATTATTATATGCAAACTCTACTAGATGCAAATGGTCATCCCACGATCCACAAAAATCCAATATACAAGCTCTCAAGAGATCTTCCAATATACGATTCACCTTCTCCGTCTGACCGTCGGTATGAGGATGATATGCGGTACTGAGATGTAATCTTGACCCTAGAGCCTCTTGTAAGCTCTTCCAAAACCCACTAGTGAACAACGGGTCTCGGTCATTCACAATGCTTTTGGGTACTCCATGAAATCTCACTACCCACTTCATATACAATTCTGCCAACTTGGCTGCCGTTCTGGTCGATTTGACTGGTATAAATCTTGCACTTTTAGTCAGTCGATCCACAACTACCCAAATGCTATCATGTCCTGATCTAGTCCTCGGTAAACCATCAATGAAATCCATCGAGACTTGCTCCCACTTCCATTCGGGAATCTCTAAGGGCTGTAACAACCCACTAGGCTTCTTTTGCTCGGCTTTAACTAGCTGGCAATTCATGCATTTGGATATAAATTCCCCAACGTCTCTTTTCATCCCTTCCCAGTAGTAAGTCTGTCTCATGTCTCGATACATCTTATTACCACCGGGGTGTATAGTCAGTTTTGAGTGATGACATTCTCTAAGCACTTCATCTCTCAATCCATTGACATTGGGTACAACGAGCTTTCCATTCTTTCTAAGCCATCCATCTTGATCAAGCCCATACTTGTTCATCTCCTCATCGATACCCATCTCTAACTTGGAGATGATTTCCAATAGGTTAGGATCATCCCTCTGACTAGAGCCGATCTTCTCAATCAAAGTGGGTCTGATCGTCAAACTTGCTAACATCTCTGGATTCAATTCACACTTGGGTCTGAAATCAAACCCCGCGATATACTCCAGTTGCTTCCATTCTAGAAACATAGTGCCTAAGCTAGCATGTCTCCTACTCAATGCATCAGCCACCGCATTGCCTTTTCCCGGTGTATATGCGATGTCAAAGTCATAGGAAGCCAATAATTCTAACCATCTCTCCTGACGGAGATTTAAATCCTTCTGGGAGAAGAGATACTTCAACGACTTATGTTCTGTAAACAGCTCAAATCTTTCTCCCAAGAGATAGTGTCTCCACATCTTTAACGCGAACACAATCGCCGCCAATTCCAAATCATGAGCAGGGTATCTTTTCTCGTGCGGTTTCAATTGCCGACTTGCATAAGCTACAACCCTACCGCCTTGCATCAATACAGCACCCAGTCCGGTACCACAGGCATCCGTGTATACCGTCATCTCTTCATTCCCCTTAGGAATGACTAACACTGGTGCGCTTGTCAACTTGTCTTTTAGACTCTTAAATGCATTCTCGCACCTTTCATCCCAGACAAAAGCTTGATTCTTCTTAGTCAACTAGGTCAATGGTGCTGCTATCTTGGAGAAACCTTGGATAAACTTACGATAATATCCCGCTAACCCCAAGAAACTTCTTGCATCTGTTGCATTCTTGGGCGTAGGCCAATCTTGTACCGTAGCCACCTTTGCCGGGTCCACCGCAATACCGTTCTCTGATACAACATGGCCCAAGAACCTCACTTCCCTCTTCCAGAAGTGACACTTAGAAAACTTTGCTTTCAATTGGTGTTTTCTCAACACCTCCATTACTATCCTTAAATGTTCCTTGTGTTCTTCCTCTGTCCTCGAATAGACCAAAATATCATCAACGAACACCAGGACAAACTTATTCAACTGATCCCTGAATACCCTATTCATAAGATCCACAAAATATGCTGGGGCATTGGTCAGCCCGAATGGCATGACCAACCACTCATAAAATCCAGACGGCGTCCGAAATGCCGTTTTAGCTATACTCTCAGCTTCCACTCTAAGCTGATGAAAACCTGTCGCGAGATCCAACTGAGAAAATATTCTCGTGCCACTCAACTGATCGAACAAATCATCTATCCGCGGTAGAGGATACTTATTCTTCCTCGTCACTTTATTCAACTCGTGGTAGTCTAGACACAAACGAAGGGAACCATCCGCCTTGGTAGCAAACACAACTGGTGCTCCCCATTCAGAAACACTCCTTCTGATAAATCCCTTCTTCAAAAGATCGCTGACTTGCACCTCGAGCTCTCACTGCTCTCTTGGAGCCATACGACGAAGTGGCATCACTATAAGTCTGGTATCTTTTACCAAGTCAATACGGAACTCAATCTCTCGGTGTGGTGGAAGCCCGGTCACTTCCTCGAAAACATCCGGATACTGGCTAACCACGGGAAAACCTGACAACTCACTATGCGGAATATCGAGGGAGTTTAGAAAACTAGCCAATACCCCCTCACTGGGTAGACCACCAAACATTATCCTCCGCCCATCATCCGCTCTAGCTGTCACCAAAAAGCCCTCACAGTCTACCACCACCCCGTATCTTCGGAGCCAATCTACTCCAAAAATAATGCCAAACCCAGTAAAGCCCAGAACAAAGCAATCACAAACAAACATGCATCCATGACTCGATAAGACCACATTACGACAAATCATGATGCTAAGGCTAGTCGAACCACCAATCGGGTTTGTCACTACTAAAGGTCTATCGACAATCTCGGGCTCCAATCCCAACCTATCTACTAGGTCACTAGATATGAAAGAACTGGAAGCTCCGGTATCAAACAAAACTCTAACAGGAACATCGTAAACAGAAAGCATACCTTGGATGACGACATTCTTTCCTTTCTCTGCCGCAGTTGGGGCATTCGACAAAGAAGGAATAGCATTAAGGGCGTAGGCTTTCACCATTTGCTTTTCTTTAGGGGGTTGCGGACACTTGTCCTTGTGATGTCCCATTTGGCCACAATTGAAGCACTTCCTATCCGCTGGCTTGGCCCGACAATTACTAGCATAATGGCCCTTCTTACCACAGCTGAAGCACTCCACATCTTGCTTATTCTTTTTCTTCTGGCCATCTTTAGTCTGATTCTGCTTTCTCTTATTCTGGGAACCACCCTTGACTCCACCACTTGCTTGTGGCTTTGGCTCATCTACGGATGTAACCTCAGTCTTCGGCTTAGGGTAGAGACTCTCTGATCTTAATGCTTTCCCCACAATCGACTCAAACATCTCATCGATGTGGTTAATAAGCCTTCCCCCTAAGTACTGATCTAACCCAGTTATGAATTTCTCATTCTTCTTCTCGGCAGTATCAATAAGAGATAACCCATACTTTGACAAAGTGTCGAATTCAGCAATGTACTCCGAGACGGCTCTGCCATTCTGCTTGAGCTCCAAGAATTTCTTAAACAGCACTAACTTCAGAGCAGCTGGAATGAACTTCTCGCCAAAGCGAGCTTTAAACTGCTCCCAAGTAATCTGATCTTCGGGAGTGGCTGCCTTTATAGCATTCCACCAATTCATTGCCCGCCCTTGTAGGTGACGGGACGCTAGCTTTCTCTTCATCGCATCCTCGATACCCAAATCCTCGAAGATACGTTCGCAACTATCCAACCAATCCTGAACATCCGTGGACGACTCCGTTCCGTGGAACGGCTTCCCACCAAGGCTAGTATAATCCTTATTCAGATTGGCGAAGTCGACTCTTGGCGCCTGCACTATTGGACCACCACCATTTCCACCGTTGGGAGCTGCCCTCCGTACATCTCTAAGCATCTCTCTCTTGAGGTCAGTAAACATCGTCCTCATGTCAGCAGCATTCCCGTTATTGGCTCCCCTACCAGCACCTCTAGTATCTCGGCTCATCGTAAATCTGAAAAAAGGAAACGATTAACGACTCCATAGTGGTGCTAGTGCAGTACGACTTCATCCTTATACTAGTAGTATATATATATATATATAGCTTTTAAAAACCAAAGTAATCACAAATACGCCCTCTCGTATACGTATATTATCTCTCCCTGATAACTTCCCTAGGTTAACTACGCAACCTAGAGCTCGGATACCAAGTGTGATGGCCCGCCCCGCACCAGCCTGCATTTCCTCCAAAATTGCGCTGTACATATGCCTGACTAGCACGGGACGGTCGTCAGGAGAAAGGAAACAACGGAACGAACTAATCAAGAACCTGTAGAATGTCTCACAGCGCATGGAGTAAAATATAATATTAATAATATACTTGACATAAAACAGGTGAGACAGTGCATAAGCTGATAATTAAAATCCACATCAACATCAGAGCAGCGGAAATCCAAATACAACTTATTACAACTTTCCAAATTTACTGTCTCTAAACAAAAGAAAGCTAAAGTAGAAGATGCACCACTAATGCCCAAGCAGTGATCTTCAACAACACAGGGAGAATACTATATATATATTACGTGGAAGCCTCCTGCTCGTCTCCGGATCATCTACCCGTGCATCACCAGCTAACCTGTCTCTAATCTGCTCGTGTGAGCTCCCAGAGTAATAAGAGGAGACATAAAACTCTGGGTCAGACATAAAGCCTGGTATGAGCGATAAGCATCTAAACAGAACAATAACAAGTATACTAAACCATACCTGAACCTGGACCTGCAACCAAAGAGCTAGTACCACATACCGTACAATACCCTAAGGTGCCATAGTAAATAGTGTAAAGAATATGGGGGTGGGGTGTGCATGTCATAATGATAACAAACCAATCAACCATAGCAACCATCCTCACATCCCTCACTCAGTGCGTAAAGCATACGATGTCCACCACTGTCAATCGCTAGACCCATTGAAGTAGTGACGGAGTTCGACTTGCACAACTACTGCTACTACCAAGCTTAATTACCACGTGGAGTCATGACCGAATCTTTACAAATGACCCCACTTCATTGGTTTATAGCCCTTTAGTTGTACCTAGGCCATTGCAGCCTTGAATCCGTTCACGTACTTCCCATGCATAGTGATCCAAAGTCATAGACATCAATGGCCCCTTGGCACACGTCCCGCAGCAAAGCCCAACTCATGAAGTGAAATCGGTGGTTCCCAACTGGATCCTGAGCTTTAACTTCCATTTGGACTACCTTTGCATCTCGGGTTTTGGTCTTCTCCGGATCGCCGGACTTCATCGGATCACTGGACTCCATCGGGTCGCTGGACTTCATCGGATCGCCGGATCGCTGGACTTCATCGGATCGCTGGACTTTATCGGATCGCTGGACTATATCGGATCGCTGGACTTCACCGGATCGCTAGACTCCATCGGATCGCTGGACTATATCGGATCGCTAGACTCCATCGGATCGCTGGACTATATCGGATCGTTGGACTTCATCGGATCGCTGGACTATATCGGATCGCTGGACTTCACCGGATCGCTAGACTCCATCGGATCGCTGGACTATATCGGATCGCTGGACAGGTGCTAACCGTTTTCTGCACAATTTCCTATGACTGTTTTTACGCCATTCGACGGCGTTTTTGACCAATCTAACACTTCTAGACAATCACAAAGCATACTATACAGTCATAGAAACATGTATAATCATTCACAAACATCAAAACACAATTGTGATAGGATAAAACGGATCAAACATAGCCAAAATCCCATGTTTTCCCTTAAGCATGTTTAAGCAAAACTAATCATAGGATTAACAAAACTTAATCAAATCAACCCAAGTTTCTAACAGAGGTCTAAAATAATATTTCGAATTTTTGGAATATTTTTCCAGAATTTTAAAGTATAAGAATTCACTAATTATCGCTAATCACCCTGATTAACTGTAATTAGTGTCAAAACAATGCTAACCACTCACCTTGGCCACAAATAAAATTTTCAGAACTGAAACTCCTCTGAATACTGATGTCCAACAGCATCTCTAACCTTGCTTTGGCGCTTTTTCTTCTTAATTTGATGTTGCTAAGCCTAATCTTCAATTAGAAAGTGATTTGGGGTGTTTTAGATGTAGGAGGCCATTGTTAGAGTGTCTAAGGATGAAAGTGGCGGTTGAAAAATGTCTAAAGAAATGTTTTCTAACCCTAATCAGCCTCTATATACCCCTAAACCCGAAATTCTCCATTGGGCCTAGCTGTTAACTACCCAATTAAGCCCGGTTAAGCTGTTTTTAACCATCTAAACCTTAATTCAGCCATATCTCCCAAACGGTAAGTCCGTTTGGCTAATGTAACCACTCTACGGAAAGAGAAACCATCGTCGGAAGCTGATGGAATTGGTTTTAGGTCAAAATACCTTTCCAGTCAAAAGTTATGGATGAAACGAGATCAGCTAGGGGCAAAATGGTCATTTAAAAATCGGCAAAAATCAAGAACATGGGAAATAACCCCAATAGTCGTTTCCCAAAAGTACATTACCATATGACTTCACAAGAAAAAGAAATAAATATTCTACGATCTTCCGATGCGTAGAATGCGAGTCGTTACAAGAGCTACGAATGGCGCGCCGGGCGCTGTGCTCGACCTCCAGTTTGACAACGTCCAAGAGCTCCGGCGGCACGATGAAAGTTGCGACTTTCGAGGTCCAGATCTTCACAAATATGGAACGATAAAATTCGAGGCCAGTATGGATTTAGAGATTGGAAAAATCTCTACAAAAAGCTCTGAAGAATCAACCAATTTCATTTAGTATTTTGGGGGGAATCGGTGGGAGAAAGATCAAACATACTCCGCCGCTCGATAATAGGGTTTACGGATATTCCTGAAGTACCGAGAAAGTGGACGGTGAATTTCTATTGGCTATAATTTATATTTAAATTATTTTATTTTTCTTTAGTTCAAAAATTCTTGCTTTATCCTTCTGTCTCCAAATCAAACCCAACGAGTGCCGCCTCTAGCTAAATACCAACATTCCGAACACAATGGAATATGTTTTGTAAGCTCATTCGACTGTTTCAGTCAGTTTTTCTTCAAATTAAAATATAAAACATTCAAATATGGATTTGAACGTACATTTCAATTTGCCGGGGCCACATACCGATTCCAAAAATTCCTGAAAAATAAATTTAGCTATGTCTGTACGATACGGTCCCAAAAAAACTAATTTCGCCTAATTTGGAGACCATTTGAAAAAGGGCTATTTTCTGGTCGATCCAATTTGACTAAAATCAACCAAACACGTTTTCCTTTGCTACGCTCACATATTAACTCCATAAATTATGGAATTTGAAACCTAGCAATAATTTGACATTCCAGATCCAACAAAAGTAGTTTCGTAGAAAACAGAGGTCGTTTGCAAAATGTCTATTTTTAAGGGTTATATTAATTCCATAGCAACCTTTCTGAAAATTCATAAATTATGGAATTTGAAACCTAGCAATAATTTGACATTCCGGATCCAACAAAAGTAGTTTCATCGAAAACGGAGGTCGTTTGCAAATTGTCTATTTTCAAGGGTTATATTAATTCCATAGCGAACTTTCTGAAAATTCATTTGGCAATAACTTTTGATTCCCCTTATGAAATTTCGATTTTTCAGATTCTTTAGAAAGATATTCTCAAACAAATTTAAATATTTTTGGTTTCACCGAAATCTGATTTATTTTGCATCCTTTCCTGTTAGTCAAAGTTCGAATTCACATATTAACTCCAAAAATTATGGAATTTGAAACCTAGCAATAAGTTGACATTCCGGATCCAACAAAAGTATTTTCGCTGAAAACGGAGGTCGTTTGCAAAAGGTCTATTTCAAGGGTTATATTAATTCCATAGCGACCTTTCTGAAAATTCATTTGGCAATAACTTTTGATTCCCGATATGAAATTTCGATTTTTCAGATTTGTTAGAAAGATATTCTCAAACAAATTTAAATATTTTTGGTTTCACCGAAATCTGATTTATTTTGCATCCTATACAGTCAGTCAAAGTTCGAATTCAAATTTCAAACTGTCGTGCCAAATCAGGCCTTGTTTTATAATTAAAATAAATTATTTATTTTCCAACATCAATTCAAATAAATATATACATTCTAGTTCTATTCAAAACAAATTTCTTCTCGTTATTATTTAAAATAATTCATTTTAAATATTCAAAATTCATTAAAATTGCCAAAATAAAAATTTTAAATTAGTTATGATTTTCCAGGTTGTTACACTAACGAGTTACTCTTATAGGACGTTATTAATCCTATCTCTGAAGAATTCTATCATTTGGTTCTAACGTGCCTTGTCCTTGAGCTCTGTAAACCAAAGCTCTAATACCACCTTTAACGACCCAGACTTCCCCGATCCCCGAGGAAACGGAGGAGCCTGGATTGCTTTGAGAACACGACGCATTAGAACACAAACACTAGAACGTTTCATTGCTATTACAACAATTACATCAGAGTACAAGAATATAACAGAGTATGGATAAATATTACGCAACGGAAAATATCAGAGATTAAATTACATAGCAGCAGAATTAAAAATATATAATATAATGCGTAGTGGAAGTACATCAACAAACACAACTGAAAGAAATACGCGGATACAAAGCTTTCTGAATATAGGTCTAGCTGTAAACCAGGATCCTGTTAAAAGAAATATCTGCAAAAACCAAAACTACTAGCTACCCGTGTGGAAAATATGGGCATCCAGAGTTTAGGTAGAAACAATAAACTCCGAGTCAGTCATGGGACTGGCGTGAGAACTAAAACAGTTATTACCTTGATTTTAAAGTTAGGTAATCACGGAACCACGTTGTATAACTTGGAACGAGTTTATCCCCCATGAATACCAGTGCATAAAAATAAACAGCACAATGCTAAAGAGAAAAAATGAAGCTATTATAAGACTCAGGGCCCATCACACAATGAACGCAGTCGAGGATAGAGTTTTCCCTTATAATAGCCAAAAATGTTTAATAGGCAAAATTTCATCTTTTATTATTACTGTAAGTGAAGAAATCAACTTCAAATATAAATGTATCAATCATAGGCGGCGTAGGTACCATTATATTACGTCGCCATATAGGTTTACAACTAAAACCGTAAAATCGCGCATTGGAAATTGGGTTTCCATCTATGAACCGAGGTAAGGGATTATCTTCACCGATCCCCCGCAGTGAACCCTTGGATCTTCATGGCTGGTCATCCGTTGATGATTGGCAATACCATAAACTATATGTTAGCCGGTTCTATCGAACCTCCAAAATGGTCAGTACGTCGACACTACTATCTGTTTTCGACCATATGAGCCTCTAGGGACTCAAATCATTTCTGAGGTACCTCGCTTTCCAACAATAAAGTTTTCCAACATCCACATAAGTAAACAGTTTGGGCTCCATACCATGACGTTACTCGTAGCTAGAAATTAACATATATCCATTTCCATGTAGTCACTATCCCGTTTCTGGTTCATATCGGGGTGTGAAGCTCGGGAATTAAAGCTACCCAAAGCTATGCTAATTAAAGTTGCGCTTTGATCATCAACCACAAGACTCTTCTTTTCAATAAAAACCTTGATAATTTGCATCTCGGCATGCCACACTGTCAATCCATACCGCACCAATGATTTCCAACAATATATAACCTCTAAGCTCGTACGCCTCAGAGAAGGATGTTAAGCAAGAGAATAAATTCTCTGCCACCAAACAGATATATATTTAGCAGAGATCAACGAATACAGTATATAGGAATACAATGTCAGACATACTATCCATTTGCAAGTCTGGGTCTAAACGAAACCGAAGGCACCTTATTCCTCGTTCCATATGTCCAATACAGAAGAGAGGCCCTCGCATATCCGGTCGATCTCCAAGTACGTCTGGACAATCACCACTTATTACCTTGTCTTGGGTGTACATCTCAATCAAAACATCAGTAATCATCCAAACGACGTGAATATCTCCGGTCTTCGACCACCATCTTCATCGTCAACTTTTAATCGTCGTATCAATTATTCCGAATGGGTTGAACCCGGTCTTTCCGAATAACTCGCGTATCTTATAATCAAGTGCTATAAAAACACATCACATGCCTCATTTCAATTCAGAATATTATTTTATTCAAATATTATTTTCACAATTTAAATCAAATTAAGGTTTATCAAACTAGTCGGGATTATCGAGCCTTACTAAAGTAATCATTTATTTTATTTTTCCAATCCCAACCTATTCATCCCATGAAGCAAAACTGGTAGTACTCCATATCTAACACTCACTGTGTTATTGGTAAAATTAATTACCATTTCTCATTTCAAATCTAATTAAAGATTTAACTATTGCGTGGAGTAAAACCGGTGGTACTCCATTCTCGATCATTTCTCGAATTCGATAAATTTAATTATCCCATTCTCATTTCAATCTAATTAAAGATTCATTAAAACTCCACCTTGGTTTTAATGTCAAAAATCATTACTTTATGATTATTCAACTTTAAGAAATTAATCTTGTCTTTAACTAGGTTAAAGAATCGATGTTATTAAAAACACAGTTCACAATAAACCAAAATCCTCTTCCATAAAAATGGAATCTTCACGGAAATCCAGTAGTATATAATCGATATAAATTTCTGTATCAAACTAATACTATAAGTGGAATAGCGGCTAGGCCTTTTATATTCCATATATAGTAACGGTCTTCCCTTACAGAAGCTCATCTCGATTATTACACAATCGAGTTCCATTCAATTCCAATTTCATATATTAAATTGGAAAACTTTACTTAGGAAAATTTCCATTAAATCTTAATATAAAGATTTATAAATTCCAAATCCTATCTTCACTGTTAATTGGGTTAAATAACGAATGTTAAACATTGTTCGCGATAAACCCAAAATCCAATTTCTATTCAATTCCAATTAAATTAATTAATTGGTAAACTTTACTAAACCTTAATTAAAAGATTTATTCTTTTCTCAACTGGGTTTAAGAACAGTGTTGTTAAGGACACTATTCATTACAAACCCCAAAATCCAATTTAGTATCTTAGAAATACATAACAAGTATACTATATGGGATCTTAGAAATACATAGGTTTATTAAGCACATAAGATATTTACTTTGTCTTGATTAGATTAATTGACTTGTTTGGCTTGGTTGAATTGATTAAATTGATTGACTTGGTTGAATTGATTGACTTGATCGGATTGATTGACTTGTTTGATTTGTTTCATTTGTTTGGCTTGATTTGATTGACTTATTTGAATTGTTTAACATGGTTGAATTCCATTAGTAGTTAATAGGTATGTTAGAAATATACTTGTGCGTTCGTAATTAATAGGAGCATTGTAGGTTTTAGGAAAATAGAAGTTACAAGAAATGTTTGGTTTTATGTTTGAATTTATTTAATTGATGTTTTATGACAACAGAACTTAAATTGATTGATTGTTTGGACTAAATTGCTTTACTTACATCATAATTTTAAGAATGTATTATCAAAGTTATTTCTTAAGTCTAGATTAAAGTCTTATTATAGTTTTATGGAAATTAGAGTTTAGGATAGTCTTGTATTAGATTAAGGGGGAGTTTTAGAGTTTCTAAGGATTAGTTGAAGGTTCAGGAATGCTTTAGTTGATTTTATTGTTTAGATTGTTTGTTTGGCTTGCTTGTTTGGTTTTATTTGCTTGTTTGGAATGATTTGCTTGTTTGGATTGATTTGCTTGTTGAGATTGATTTTCTTGTTTGGATTGATTTACTTGTTTGAATTGATTGGTTTGCTTAGTTTATTATCCTTCTATTAAGGTTATTAGACTAGTGTATTCATAGATTTAGGGGGAGTTATAGAAATTTATAGAGAACTATATAGTATGGGAGAGTTATGGATTTAGGGAAAATTATATATAGAATTAGGATATTAAATAGGCATAAATTTAGGGGGAGTATTTATAAGGTATAGATAGATTTAGGATTCAGGGGGAGTACTTTACTTTAGTATTGGAATTATTTAGATAGTTATAGGATTAAGGGGGAGTTGTTTTAGAATTTATTTTTGATAATGCCAAAGAGGGAGAAATTATAAAATATAGACATAGTTTATAAATATAGACATAGTTTATAAATATAGACATAGTTTATAAATATAGACATAGTTTGTAGGATTCATATAGACATGGGGGTATTAAAAGGATCATCATCAACATGCATGTATAAGTATGATATTTTATAAAATAAGGTTGTCATCATCAAAAAGGGGGAGATTTTGGGAGCATGGAGTTTTGATGACAACAACCTTATTTCAATGTTAATTGATTATAAAATATATACAAACACTTCTATCTAGAATATATATATATAACTATGCAGGATTTATATACAAGAACTATTACTGGAGACTATACAGTTTAAAGATATTAGAGATTCAGAGTTCGGAGAAATTTCAAGACTCATCAGTATTCAAGGTTTCAAGTGTTCAAAACTAATATATTTATAGAGTCTAGATTATGCAAGACTCTAAATATTACTCCAAGTTCAAATTCAAATTCTGATTTTCAAATTCGGTTTTCAAATTCGATCTTCAATCCTCTCTATTTTATTTTCTATGATTTCTATTTTCCTTTCTTACTTTGCTTTTGCCTTCAAACTCAAGTTTTATAAGTTCTATATATTTATACTTTTATACACTTTATATTTATATAGTTTTAATTCTATAATTTTATAAATATGTTTATAAGGTTTACATTTATGTTTTAATATGATTTCCTACTTTATAATATTTATTTATAACACTATATTTTAATTCAAGAATTTCCAGAATTATATTTTTATCAAAACACTTGAAAAATGCTCAAAAAATAATTTTCCACTATATTTATGTACACATATAAAAAAAACTCTATGTCGACATATAATTGTCATTTTTTCAATTTTGAAAGGAAGTGTCTTTTCATAGATTGTGACGGTTTTGAGGCATTGCAACCTTTCACACACTATAAAAAGGGCCTGAATTCAAATTTTTAATCATCTCTTCTTCTCTAACTTCACTCTCTTCCATTACACCATTATTCTTAATCATTTTTATGATTTCTACACTTGTACTCTGCCGAATTCAATTCTGTTTTGATCAAACTTCTTCTCTTCTCACACTCTACTCATTACTCTCTGAATTAAGTGCTATTGAACAGTTATATGGCCATTTGTAATTATTTGGGTTGAGTAAAGGAATCAGTGGTATCCCTTATAGCCATGAAATCAAGGACGGGTAATCGGCGGTATCCCTTATAGCCGTGAATGTTAGGGAATGTAGAATGGATCGTTAAGGAAAAACAAACACTAAAGGGGGTGAATAGTGTTTGCGAGAATTTAAACAAAATCTAAAACTCATATGAATTACAGTATGAATTCAAACACCACAAACACAATCGCAGACATAGAATCAAACACAAATGCAAAATATACAGAAATAAAATGCAGAAAAGGAAAGAACACACCGGATTTTATACTGGTTCGGATTGCTCATACATCCAGTCCCGCACAATGCTGGATTGAGCAGAGTTTTATTACTATTTTCGATAGTCAAGTACAACCTCCTTGATTTCACGGCTCACAAGGAGACACTGATTACTACTTCCTTGATTTCACGGCTCACAAGGACACACCGACTCCTATTTCCTTGATTTCACGGCTACAAGGACACACCGATTCCTATTTCCTTGATTTCACGGCTGTAGGGACACACTGATTCCTCTTTGATTCAACACAAACAATGTTTACTGAACCCAAGCAATTACAAACATCCCTATAACTCTTTAATAGCACTTGATTCAGAGAGTAGAGAGTGTAGAGAGAAGAAGTTTGATCAAAACAGAATTGAATTCGGCAGAGTATAAGTGTAAAAACCATAAAAATGATTAAAAATAATGGTGTAGAGAAGGAAGATGAAGTTAGAGAAGAAGAGATGATAAAAAAATCGGTTTTAACCCCTTTTTATAGAGTATGAAAGGTTGCGACGGTTCTGAATCATTTCAAATAGTGAAAAGACACTTCCTGTCAAAATTGGAAAAAAATGACAGTTGTATGTCGACATGGTGTTTTGGTTTGTCGATATACCCTTGTATATTTTTGATTTTTTAAAGCATTTTTCAAGTTTTTTGATATGAAAATAATTTTGGAAATTCTTGAGTAAAAATCTAATGTTGTAAATTAATATTATATGATAGACAAACATATGAAAAAATAAATTTAAACTATATAAATATATTTATAAAATTATGAGTTTATAATTTATATAAATTATAAATATAAAATATATAAATATATAAAACTTAAGTTCAAAAAACAAAGAAAAATAGAAACAAATAGAAAAATAAAATAGAGAGGATTAAGGATAGAACTAAAAAGCAGAATTTGAATTTGAACCTGGAGTGTTGTCTAGAGTCTTCCAAAATCTAGACTCTATAACTATATTAATCTTGAAATCTTGATTACTCATGAGTCTTGAAATTTGTCTGATCTTTGAATCTCTATCATCTTTAAAACTGTACAGTCTTCAGTAATATTTCCTGCATATATATATATATATATATATATATATTCTTTACAAAAAGTGTTAGTATATATTTTATAATCAATGATAATTGAAATAAAGTTGTTGTCATCAAAACTTCATTCTCCAAAAGTCTTCCCCTTTTTGATGATGACAACCTTAGTTTATAAAATATCATATCTGTATATACCAGTTAATGATGATCCTTCTAATACTCCCCCTGTCTATATGAATCCTATAAACTATGTCAATATTTTATAATTTCTCCCCCTCTGGCAATATGCAAAAAGGAATTCTAAAACTACTCCCCCTAAATCCTAGAACTATCTAAATAATTCCTATACTAAAGTAAAGTACTCCCCCTAAATCCTAAATCTATCTATACCTTATAAAATACTCCCCCTAAATTTATGCCTATATAATATCCTAATTCTATATAACTTCCCTTAAATATATAATTCTTCCTTAATCAATAATTCTCTATAAATTTCTATAACTCCCCCTAAATCTATGACTACACTAGTCTAATAAACTAAATAGAAGGATAATAAACTAAGCTAACCAATTAAGTCAAACAAGCAAATCAATCCAAACAAGCAATTCAAACAAACAATTTAAGCAATTAACTCAAACAATCAACTCAAGCAATCAATTCAAGAAATCAACCAAATCAACCAAATTAAATAATATGTGTTAATAAACACATCTTGAACCTTCAAATAATCCTAGAAACTATAAAACTCCCTCTTAATCTAATACAAGACTAAACCCTAGCCTATACTCTAACTATAATAAGACTTTAATCTAGACTAAGAATTAACTCTAATGATATATCCTTAAAATTATGATATAAGCAAAGCAATTTAATCCAAATAATCAATCAATTCTAACATAAACCAAACATTTCATTTACTTCTTTTTATCCTAAAACTTATAAAACTCCTATCAATCACTAATGAAATTTAACCATGTTAAGTAAGTCAATCAAGTTATAAAACGACCCGAACTTCCCCGGTAAGGAAAGCCCGGATTGCTTTGAGAACAAGCCACATCGGGACACAAACAGAAGAACATTTCATTGTTTATTACAACAATTACATCAGAATGCAAGAATATAAAGAGTATGAATAAATATTACACATTCGATAAATATCAGAGATTACAATACATTACATAACAGCGGAAAAATAATATAAAACACAACTGAAAGTAATACACGGATACAGAGCTTTCCGAGTATCGTTCCAGCTGTTAACCAGGTTCCTGTGAATATAAATCTGCAAAACCAAAACTACTAGCTGACCATGTCGAAATAAGGGCACCCAGAGTTTAGGTTAAAACAATAAACTCCAGGTCAGTCATGTGACTGGTGTGAGAACTAAAACAGTTATTAATCTTTATTTTGAAGTTAGGTAAATCAAGGGACCACGCCGTATAACATGGAACGGGTTTCCTCCCAAAAACACCAGTGCATAAAACAACAACGCAATGCTAAATAAAGAACAATGAAGCTATTATAAGACCCAGGTCCCATCACACAATGCAACACAAGCCGGAGGATAGGGTTTTACCTTATAATAGCCAAAGAATGCTTGATCCGCTAAATTTCATCTTTTATTATTACTATAAGTGTATAGTGTCAAAACAATTTCAATTATAAGTATCAATCATAGACGACATGGGTACCATATACCATGTCGCCATACTAGTTCTACAATAAAAACCGCAAGATATTGTATTTGGAAACTGGATTTCCATATGTGAACCAAGGCTAGGCGCAATCCTACCGTTTCGAGACAGTGTAGCCTACCATGTCTCAGGACTCAGCCGCAACTGTACCTGGCCAACATGCAGGGCCAGTCCACCGATGTGGATTAAACTTAAACCCTTAACATAAGTTTCCCCACCCTTTGGGGCGTAAACGAGCCAACGAATGACTTCATCGGTCCCCGATCGACCGATATAACTGAGGCGCCTCGCAACAGCAAAAACCACACAGGTGAAAATAATATAAATGTCAGGGCTAGTAGGTCACTGACATCACCTAGCTAGAAAGAAATACATGCCCTCCCTGTCGTCCTCTCCCGTTTCTGGTTCACAACCGGGGTGTGAGGCTCGCGAATCAACGTTACACAAAGCTATGCCACATAGGCGGTGCATTGATCATCAACCACAAGACTTTGCTTTTCAACAGAAGCTTTGATCAATTGCCACTTAGGCATGCCACACAGGCAATTCACTCCATGCGATTGATATCCATCAATATATAACCCCTGAGCTCGCACGTCTCAGAGAAGGGGTTTAAGCAAGAGAATAAATTCTCCGCCGCCAAACAGATATATATTTAATAGAAATCAATCACACAGAATAAAATCCAATGTCAGACACACAGTCCATTTACAAGTTCGTTCTAGGTCTGAACGAAGCCGGAGGCACCTGGTACCTCGCATATCAATCGATCTCCAAGTACGTCTGGACCATCACCAACTGATTCCCTCCTCTTGGGTGTATAGCCCAATCAAGATCATCAGTAATCACCCAAACGATGTGAAGACCTCCGGTCTTTGACCACTATCTTCAACCTCGACACCACGTCGAATCAGTTATTCAGAATGGGATAAACCCGGTCTTTCTGAATAACTCGCGTATATAATAAACAAGTGTTACACAAACACAACATACGCCTTATTCCAATTCAGAATATTCTTTTATTCAAATATTCTTATACTTTGGGAAAGGTTCCCATTAATTTTATCAAAGATAAATTCTTTAAATTTATTCTTTAATCTTCTTTCGAATATCAATTCAAACTAGTCGGAATTAGCGAACCACATCGAAGTAATCATTTATTTTATTTCCCAATCCCAATCTATTCATCCCATGAAGTAAAACTGTTCATACTTCATATCTAACACCACAGTGTTATCGGTAAATTCAATTACCATTTCACGTTCAAATCTAATAAAAGATTTAACTATCGCCTGGAGCAAAACTGGTGATACTCCATTCTCGATCATTTCAATCTAATTAAAGATTCATTAAAACTCCACTTAGTTTTAATCTTCCCAAAAATCAACATCCTGTCCTTAACTGGATTAAAGAACCAATGTCATTTAAATAACGGTTCACTATAAACCCAAAATCACATTCCATTCCAATTCAATTATTGAAAGTTCCGGTTACTTTTAAAACCCTTTCAAATTCAATTTATCTATTTAAAAATAAATAAATTATTATTCTAGTTCAAAACTAGTTAATTTCGATAAAAATCTATTTTTATCTTTTCAAATATGGAGTTTTCCATTCCAATTCTTTAAAAATCATTTCTTATGATTTTACACAAATTATTACTATTTTTAATAATTTTATCTAGGCCCGTACAGTTGATTTCCATCAACGGCCATCGAACTGCACTTACAGCGACCTTTTCCAAATTTGATTTGGACATAATTCCAAATCCAACCGTTAGATTTCTAATTTCTAATATTCGTTAGAAAGCTCTTTTTGATACGAACCCAACGGTTCTAGTTTTAGGAGAATCCGACGGTCGGATCTCCCGCAATGTCCATTCGAAATCAATCGTCGAAATTCACGAACTGCCGCGGCGCGGCGCGTTCTATTCAGGCCATTATATTATATATATAATATATACTTCATCGATTTCCTTTTAAAACGTATTTTATAAATCGTTTTAAGTTCGTTTTCAAAACGATTTCGACTTCCTATTCAATTTCTAATCAAAATTGAATATTCCACCTCATCGATATACAAATGATAATATTTTCAAAACGTTATATTTTGAAATCACTTCCTTTTCTATATTCATTATAAAATTGAATAAATTCGATATATATGTCGTTCACATCAAAATGGCGCATATCTAACCAACACGGCTTTATATATATTTCAATAACTTCGTTATTCTATTCAACAAATGAATATTTTCTTCAACACATGAATTTTTATTTTTCTATTCAACACATGAATTTATACTTTTCTATTCAACACATGAATATATATTTCTATTTGCCAAATTGGAATGAGGCTCAATCAATTACCATATAACGTTAATTATATGGATTCACTACAACATATATATATAACAGCAACGATAAATCATCAACCATCATCCAGAGTGCACCACACAACTGCATAAGCATTAAATATAAATAATTAACGCTTACACAGTCTGTCAACCCATCGATTGACATAGAACTAAAAAATCGGGATTGGTGTACGTCAAATATCATCCCAACACCCGTGTGGGGTTTCAAATCAACAAACACAGATTTTATTTGTGCAGTTGGGCGATGTGTAAAATTTATCGTCCCAATCAATATCAGTCAAATCAGTGTGCACAAACAAATCATCCGATTTGTTTATTACTATTTATTTTATATAAACGTTAAAAATCATATTTTTTACTATAAAATATTTTCCACTATAAAATATTTTATTTCATTCCTCATCACACAATCAAATTTCACAACACAACAATCAAACAAACAAGTCATCCATGGTATGTGGACGACGGGTGTCGGGTGCTGCTAAGCACCGTATGCATCCTAGTATATATTTCAAACTAGAAATAGAAATAAAAGTGAGGAGTTCTCACCGTCTAGCTAAACCAAATGCCACGACTCTTCATATGTAGGAAATCTTCGTCGTGCTCGCCTTTTGTCAATTTCATTGTCCGTACCACTACATATATAAAAATCACATTATTATATTGTTGCTATGTATATAAAAATCACATTTTTTTATAATCGCTCTATATGGATAAAAATCACATTTTTATATTGCCACTATATGGATAAAAATTCTATTTTTACACCGCTACTATATAGGTAAAAATTCTATTTTTATCTTGCTACCATATAGATAAAAAATATATTTTTTCATCAATAAAAATCGTACCTTTTATACTTCAAAAATCTAATCTTTTCTATTTTAAAAATCTAATTTTTTAACATAGAAAAATCTAATCTTTTAACATAGAAAAATCTAATCTTTTAACATATAAAAATTCGATCTTTCTACTCGCTACTTCTTGTTAATAAAAATCCGATTTTTTATTTCTCTACTCATATAAAGATCATATTTTTTTATTTATATAAACATCATAACTTCGCTAATTTGGATATTATAACCTTGCTAATTTAGATTATCAAACATTGAATAAAAATAAAAAATAAAACTCATAATTTCTACCGTCCTTGGCAAATAGGAGGGGTCCGACTTCAGGAGCAGCAAGGGGGCAGATAGGAGTTCGTCGGGGGTAAGGTTTGGTGAAGGCGGCGGTTGTGTGGATCGGCGTTCGCTCCGTTTGGGGTTAAGGGGGAAGGGGTTTGAGCGTAGAGGAGCCGAAGGGGAGGGGGTCATTTCGGGCGGCGGCGCAGCTAGGGGGTGGGGCGACATGGGCGACGGCGCTGCTGCGAGGGGGGGGGAGAACGCGATTCGATCAGGTGTTTTTCTTCTTCTGTTTTGTCTAAGTGAGGAGAGAAGGGTGGGGTAATGGTTATAATTTATATATTTTATTTTATTTAATTATTTCCTAAAAAGGCAACTTTTTATTTCGAGCTCGAAATCGAACCCCCTGATTGTTGTCCATAGTTAATTACCCCCATTCCGAACACAATGGGATATGTATCGTAAGCCGATTCGATCGTTTCGATCAGTTTTCATCAAAATCAAAATATAAATCTATATATTGAATTTGAACGCGCATTTCAATTTACCGGGGCCACATATGGGCTCTAAAAACTCCCAGAAAATATTTTCTAGCTTCGTATTGACGATATGGTCCTAACAAAACTAATTTCGTCAAATTCTCAGACCGTTTGAAAAACGGCCATTTTCCAGTCGATTAAAATCAACTGAAACTGGTCAAACGCGTTTTTCTTTACCACGCTCACATATTGATTTGAAAAATTATGAATTTTGGAATCTAGCAATAACTTGACATCACGGATCCAACAAAAGTGCTTTCGTCGAAAACCAAGGTCGTTTGCAAAATTTCCATTTTAAGGGCCAGAATTCCATAGGACTATTCTGAATTTTCAACTGGGCATAACTTTTTATTCCCGCTATGAAATTTCAATTTTTCGGATTCCTTGGAAAGATATTCTCATTTAGATTCAAATATTTTTGGTTTTGCTAAAATCCGGTTTATTTTGCACCCGGTACATTCATTTGAAATTTGAAATCGAATTTTCGAACTACCGCGCCATTTTCAATTCCTTTTATAATTTAAAATAAATATTTATATTCTAACGACGATTCAAATAAATATATACGTTCGAATTATATTCCAAATAAATTTCTCGTTATTTTTATTTAAAATAAATCATTTTTAATATTCAAAATTCACTAAAATTGCCAAAATAAAAAATTTTAAATTGGCTCGGATTTCAGGGTTATTACAAGTTATTCAAGTCAAAAAAATCAAACAAACCAAATAAGTCAATCAATAGTATTAAAGCCAAATAAGTTAATCAAATTAATCAAGACAAAATAAATGTGTTATGTATGCTTGTTATGTGTGGAGTTAAAGTTAACATGTAATGCAGTGTGTTGGTTATAATGCAGTATGTTATATGCAAATTTATATTAAGTGATATATTGAATGAAATGCAATTTGTGATGTAAATGCTTTTAATTTGAGATGCACTGTAATGATGTATGATATGAAATAAGATGTGTAATGATATTATGGTAATAATATATAGAATGATTTAATGATGATATGTATTTCTATAAAAGATACTTAAAGTAATATATAACTATTATGCATATAATAAATTATTTGAATCAAGCAAGGATAATGTGAATTTCTAGAGTTAGGTTAATTATACTAATGAAAGTGATTGAAATAATAACAAAGATAAGAGTTTTAAAAAAAATCATGATAAGTAGTAAAGTATTCAAAATAATTATGGAGTTAAATATTATTAATTAGTAAGGTAAGAATTGAAGATCCTTTTAGAGAGAATATAAAATTATATAATGTAAGATATAAACATATATTCATAATAGTATATAATGATTTTAAATTTAAACTTTAGAAATCCAAACTTATTTATTTTCTAGAGAACAATTTATATGTTAAAATTTAAAAGAAATTTATAGTTATAACAAAATTATGAAATCTGTATATAAATACTATAAAACTATAATTTCTTATATTTAAGACATAAAATCACACACACACACACACATATATATATATATATATAATTTTTATACCAAAATACTAGGTTAAATGTTTAAGCTTTTATAAATCTTAATAAGAAATAAAAACAAGTATTTAAGTTACAAACAATATTTGTGATAATGTAACCCAAAATTGTTATGAAATCATATGAATAATATATAAGTTAAACTATGCATGTTTAAACTATATAAAAGATGAATAAATTTATATTTTATAACAATATCAAAAAGTTACATTAATTATGTATATCATATTAACATGTTTATATAATTTATACACTTTTAATATATATATATATATATATATGTTTAGAAACAAGGTATAAGAAAATAAGTAGACAGATAAAGTTAATAACCAAAAATTGAATTGGCATTTTCTTACAGAAAGGATGGAGGGAAGTTTGAAAATTCAAAATTTGAATTTATTGGAACATATGTCGACATGCACATTTATGTATGTCGACATACATGTATAATTTCAAAGGACACATGGTTTTGTAACTCATGGTTTTAAATTATCGATTATATTTCAGGTTTAACTGTTTCTTGAAACAATATTAATCCTAACAAACACTCAAAATATATTATTATTATAATATTGATATTTTGAATTTCAAAATTCAAATTTCAAATTTGAATATTAATTTTCAAATTCAAAACAAAGTAATCAAAACAAAGCAAACGAAACATCCATTCAACCAAAAATTAAAAATTAATTAAGGCGTACCCAGTTTTTTGGATCCATTTCTTCGATATTCTCTGAATTCTGAATTGTTGTAAAACACTTATTTGAATCTCTTGTTTCTGGCTCTCCGTCGCTTGATGATGAATCTGAATCATATTTACATCTTCCAGTATTTGACGATGAGATTGATGATTTAGTAGTTTAACCAAATTGGCTCCAAAGTTTTGATTATTTAATGAACAGACACTTCAACTACTATAACCCCAAAAGTCATATCTCGTCATAAAATCTTCTTTTCTTGATTGATGAATAATCATCTTGGTATCTTTTGGCTAATCAGTCATCGGAAATAACTTCTTTCCTGCAAAACAACATACCTTTTCAAAGAAACAAGTGGCTTTTCAAAATAACTAATTATAATTTGAAATAATAACATCATGATGATTGCTCTAATACCAATTGTTAGGTAATGCGGAATGGATCATTAAGGCAAAACAAACACTAGAGGGGGTGAATAGTGTTTGCGAGAATTTAAACAAAATCTAAAACTTATGTGAATAACAGAATGAATTCAAACACCACAAACACAATCGCAGACACAGAATCAAACACAAATGCAAAATATACAGAAATAAAATGCAGAAAAGGAAAGAAAGCACTGGATTTTATACTGGTTCGGATTGCTCCTACGTCCACTCCCGCACAACACTGGATTGTGCAGAGTTTTATTATTATTTTCAATAGTCAAGTACAACCTCCTTGATTTCACGGCTCACAAGGAGACAACGATTCCTACTTCCTTGATTTCACGGCTCACAAGGACACACCGACTCCTATTTCCTTGATTTCATGACTACAAAGACACACCGATTCCTATTTCCTTGATTTCACGGCTACAAGGACACACAGATTCCTCTTTGATTCAACACAAACAATGTTTACTCAACCTAAGCAATTACAAACAGCCCTATAACTCTTCAATAGCACTTGATTCATAGAGTACAGTGTAGAGAGAAGAAGTTTAATCAAAACAAAATTGAATTTGGCAGAGTACAAGTATAAAGCCAATAAAAATGATTAAGAATAATGGTGTAGAGAAAGAGGATGAAGTTAAAGAAGAAGAGATGATAAAAAATTCGGTTTTAACCCCTTTTATAGAATACGAAAGGTTGCAATGGTTCTGAATCGTTTCAAATATTGAAAAGACACTTCTTTTCAAAATTGGAAAAATGACAGTTGTATGTCGACATGATGTTTTTGGTATGTCAACATACCCTTGTATATTTTTGATTTTTTAAAGCATTTTTCAAGTGTTTTGATATGAAAATAATTCTTGAGTAAAAATCTAATGTTGTAAATTGATATTATATGATAGAAAAGCATATAAAAAATAAATTTAAACTATATAAATATATTTATAAAATTATAAGGTTTTAAACTATACAAAGTATAAATATAAAATATATAAAAATATAAAACTTAAGTTTGAAAAACAAAGAAGAATAGAACAAATAGAAAAAAAATAGAGAGGACTGAGGATAGAATTGAAAATCAGAATTTGAAAGTTACAATTTGAATTTGAACCTAGAATGCTATTTAGAGTCTTACAAAATCCAGACTCTATAACTATATCAATCTTGAACTCTTGAATCTTGATTACTCATGAGTCTTGAAATTTCTCTGATCTTTGAATCTCTACCATCTTTAAAACTGTACGGTCTTCTATAATATTTCCTGTATATAATTCCTGCATATATATATATATATATATATATGTGTGTGTGTGTGTGTGTGTGTGTGTGTGTGTGTGTCTTATACAGAAAGTGTTAGTATATATTTTATAGTCAATGATAATTGAAATAAAGTTGTTGTCATAAAAACTCCATTCTCCAATAGTGGAATCAAGAACGGGTAATCAGTGGTATCCCTTGTAGCCGTGAAATCAAGGAAGGTATACTTGATCATGTATGTGGTTGGAAACGGTGGTATCCCTTGTAGCCGTGAAATCAAGGAGGGTTGTAATTGGATTTTGATATAGTAATAAAACTCTGTGCAATCCATCGTTGCGTGAGACAAGACATAGGAGTAATCCGAACCAGTATAAAATCCGGTGTGGTTTTTTCCTTTTCTGCATTTTTATTTCTGTTTATTTTGCATCTGTGTTCGATTTTGTGTCTGTGATTGGTTCTGTAGTGTTTAATTTGTATAGTTTATCACAAAAGTTTTAGATTTTGTTAAAATTCTCAAAAACACTATTCATCCCCTCTAGTGTTTATTTTGCCTTAACGATCCTTTCCGCAATCCCTAACAGGCCTTGCGAAGCAAGACGACCATGGACAAGCCGGATGAGGTCCAAGTTGGCCTTGCAAAGCAAGACCAACAATGACTAGCCAGATGAGGTCCAAGAGATGAGGTGCGAAGCAAGACTAACATGGACAAGCCAGATGAGGTCCAAGACGGCCTTGCAAAGAAAGACGACTAAGGACAAGCCATGGACCAAAGTCCTTAGAGTTTGTAATCCAGTTTTAGATTTCATACTCCACAAGAAAGTGTCCTTACTTTGTGAAGTATTCTTATTAAAGTTATAAAACCTTGAAGTCTTTGGTAAAACCAAAAGAAAACTCAAAGGTTCATCATCCGTAAAGAACATGCAGAGGGACTCGCATGTTCCAGGACATGGGTATGCAGACTTAGCCGTCTTTGATTTCAAATTCATTCGTGAAGGGGACGGAATATTCATCATTTCCCCAGAGCATGCCTAAGAATGCTTGTTCCCGTACATGGGCAAGCAAACTAAGCTAGTCGAGTTTCAAAACCAGGGTTATCTCATGACGGCCTTACTGAATCAAGACGACCAGGAGTAAACCAGAAAATTTCAAGGTGGCCTTACCAGAGTAAGACGAGCATGAATAAGCCAAAAGTGTCCAAGGCGGCCATACCAGAGTAAGACACCAATATCTTGCATTTTATGTACCGGAGGTTCGTAAAATATTATTATTTTATTCCCTGAGGGCTTGATCATTCTCATATATTTATATGTTGGTTATGGGGATGTAAGACATATCCATAATTTTTATCAATTTTATTTGTGACCAGTTTGCCCCCGTCAGTCTTATATTGGGCATAACTTTTGACTCTGGTCGAATCAGGTACCGAGATCGGTCTCATTGGAAAGGAAATGATGTTTCCCATTCCATAAAGTGGTTACATTAAAAATTTGGTTTAGCGGTTTGGAAGGAATTGCTATTTTTGTGTTTTACAAATTGCTAAACATGTCTTCGAACCGTTAGTGGGCTGATTTGGAGAGGCCCATTAGTGGGCTGGTGGAGGGCTATAAATAAGGGTTTAGAGGCATGAAGAATAGTTTACTTTCTCCATTCTCTCATTTGGGTGAGATTGTGGTCTTCCTTGTTCGACCAACTGCACCTTTCCACCATTAGAATCGAGATCTAAGGAAGAGAATCGAAGATCTACATCGTTTGATGCTAGATCTACATCAATCGAAGAGAGAGTTCATCGAATCGAAGAGTTTAGAGCAAATTCTTTGCTGTCCGGAATCGAGATTCATTGTTTTGTGTTGTTTTGAAAGATTGGTGAGTGATATGTATCTCTCACATAGATTCAATCAAGTATATCGGTTGTATGATCATAAATTCATCATTTTGAGTCATTTTCACCTAGATCGATATCATGGTAAGTCTATTTTCACATGAATCGCTATAGGATCTAATCTGGCAACTTGAAACTGGTAATTTCCATGTAGTTTCATATGCTTATGCAAGTTAGATCCATTATTTTAGTTCATATATTCATTAATCATGATTTTGGTGAATTTTACATAATTATTTATGATAATTGTCGTTTCCAAGTCGTTAGTTATTTCATAACGTGTTTGTGGTTGAATTGGATGTATTGGATGAGTTGATTTCGTCGATATAGTCAATTGGTAAAGTTTTGGTCAAGTTTAGAGATGGATCGGGTTTGTTAGGGTTCTCGATCGGTGGGACTGGATGGATCGGTCAAACTGGATGCATCGGTTGGATTGGATGGATCGGTCGGACTGGATGGATCGACTGGACTCGATGGAACGGTCTGAGTGGATGGATCGGTCGGATTGGATGGATCGATCAGATTGGATTGATTGGTCGGATTGGAGTATGACGGGTAGGTCTAACTGGTTGAGTGTGGGTCAGTCTTCTTTTCTTCATGATGGTTCGACAGATCCGATCCATGGTGGATCGACATGTACTGGTGGTTATGGTAGTACTTAGAAATGCTGTGGTTGGTGGCATAAACGTTGTGGTTCGTTTCTGTAGTGAATGGATGAAACGCTATGGATTGTATTTGATCTTATATTGATATTGTTTGGTTCAGTGATGTTGTGACTTTGATATATATATATATATATATATGTATATGTATATGTATATGTATGTATGTATGTATATCCAGGTGGGAATGTTTGAAGTGATGTGATGTGTTTGTTGACCAATGTAAGCAATGAACGTGGAGACAACTCAAGGGTGTTTTGAGTTGATGGATAATGGTTGCTCGAGAGGGTTGCTTGAGCAGTGAATAGCTGTCAAGGTTGGACGACTAGAAATGTTGAAGGCCGAGGAATTATCGTTGTCGTAGGTTCTAGCAGGCTCAAAACAGGGGTTACACGATTTCGTTGTATGGTCGAATTCCCCAGGCAGCTCGACGGGCCTAGATGCCTTTCGTTGTATGGTGTATGGAGTTTCTGCTTGAACCGAGGTTACCATTTGCCCTTGACATATGGCAAGGTTGGTCGTCATATGATCAACGATGGTTTTGAAGCAGGATTGGCAGGGATAGCTAGAGCCAGTCATGAATGTCAGTCGCTTAATTGTATCATCTCATGTTGATTATCTTAAGTCGAAGGAGATGTTTCTTGGGTGCTTGTCTGATATTGGTTTAGGCCTCTAAGGCTTGTGCTTAAGGGATGTTGAGCTCAACTAGGATAGTTTACATGAGATATAACTAATTGGTATGGTTGTTATTGTCTGGTAAAATCTGATTGCCATGGATGTATAGTAGTTGGTTGTTTTCTGATTTCCATGGATGAATAGTTGTTTCCAATAGTTGTTTTGCAAAGTCTATCACTGTCAGATGTGGGGAAGGCAGGTTTGAGTTCTTCACTGCTTTTTGGTAGATTGATTTATTAGTCTACCTATTCTCATATACTTTGTTAATGATGTTAGATAGTTGTTTTATCGCTCACTAAGACTGTTGTCTGACTCAAGGTTTTATCTTTCCTCTTATTACCTTGGGTTGTTCATTCATGATGTTACGGATGGGTAGACTAGGTGGCAGGTGGTTAGTGAGGACGAGGCTGTTGTTTGATGGCAAGCAGGAGGCTGGCGTATTATCTTGCTGTTATATTGTATCTTTGTTTCCACTATTTGAGAGTGTTTGTAGTTAGGCTCACTTGTACAAACTTTGATGTTATATACAGTTGATGTATGGATGATCTTTAAGGATGTCGTGAAAGTTTGAAATTTTGATATATGATGCTTCATTATTTCTGCCTGTTGTATATGTTCTATTAAACTTTATCCTTAGGTTGTGAGTTATCCGACAGTTTCGCTTGTGTTTGCCTACTCTGATGATCGTCCATAGCTATTTGGCACATCTTTTATCACATTATTCCTCTTGTTTAGTGCAGGGGTTATGGGCGGTCGTCACATTTGGTATTAGAGCTCTGGTTATCGATTTTAACCAAAGTTCGAAAATGTAATAATGTATAAGAGACGTATTTGTAGATTTTGATGGATGAATACTATATAATACTATATAGTATAGTAGTGTTTGAACTCCGTTAGCATTTTTTGTTGCAAGTGGCTAATCTTTCTAATTTATAGATTTAGAATGAGTCGACGAACTTTAAGACATACTACTAGGCAGGGAACGGTGCTTGGAAGGGGAAATGGCGGTACATCAGATTACCCAGCCATGTTTGAGGCCATGATGGAAGCATTCATGAGAAAGGTACCCGCTCCAGTACAACCACAGTAGATGTAGGTGTGCAGGTGCCTAGGGTTGTAGATTTCACAAATCTTTGTAAGGACTACACATTTCTGGGAGGAAAACCGTTCGAAGGAATGGAACCAACTGAAGTGGTTCAGAGGTGGTTGGATTTTTTTGTTGGTATTTTTGGAGACTTGGGTATGGATGATGCAACTAAGAGAAAGCTTGCGTCGAGGCAGTTGCAATGTAAGGCCATGGAGTGGTGAAATTCGGTTACTCTTGAGACTCCGTAAGAAGAGATAACTTGGGAACATTTCCAAGTTATATTCAAGATGAAGTTTATCTCTGCTGCTCAGAAGTCGGTTTTTTCAAAAAATTTGTGGAGCTGAAACAGAATGGTAGACAGGTGCTTGATTATGTTGCTAATTTTGAGGCATTGTCGAAGTATTCTTATTTATATATTGACATACCCTATCAGAAGAATGAAAAGTTTGTTATGGGTTCGGATACCAATATTGGGTGACCGTTGGTGGATCATCTTGACGATCCATATGAGAATACCGTGGAAAAGCTATTCGACATGAATGCTTGTTTCCTAAAGATGAAAATGTTGTCGCTGCAACTAAGGAAGCTTTGAAATGACAGCATGGTGCTAATAACAACGATAAGAGGAAGCAACAACATTAGAAGGGGAAGGATGGCAAGAAGAAGCCTAAGAGTGAGGTGGTTTGCTATAACTGCCAACAGAAGGGTCATTTCTCTAATGAATGCAAGAATCCCAAAGCTGAGAAGAAGTGCTTCAAGGGTGTAAAGCCTGGGCATGAAAAGAAGGATTGTCCAGAATCAGCTCAGGGAAAGCAAGTTGTGAAGGCATATGATTTGGAGGTCGTGCCATCTTCTTCAAGAGATCCTACCGCAGAAGAGAAAGGAAAAGGTGTCATCGTCCAAGGTACTCTTTCTATTTAAGGTGTTTTAGTTTGTGTGTAATTTGATACTGGAGCATCACATTCATTCATTTTTAATGAGCTTGTGTGTTGCTTGGGTTTAGAACCCGAGATTTGTGATAGACCATTGATTGTGACTAATTAAGTTGGGGGTTCATCCAGTCCTTGTATGCTTTGTCGTAGTCTTGTGTTATCGAGTCGTGGTTGCTTCTATGTATGTGATTGCTTCGTTTTGAAATTCAAGGATTTTGGATCATCTTGGGCACGGATTGGCTCAAGAGGTATGCGGCAAGACTGAGTTGCAAGAATCTTAAGGTGAGAGTCGGGGATGTGGAAGGGCAAAAAGTTTTGATTCAATGAAAGTCCGAAGATGGTGTCTTCGTGAGCTTTTTATATTTGCTTGTGATTCCATAGGAAGACTTGCATTTGTGCTGATCACTAATGAGTTTGAGGATGTCTTTAAAGAAGTCAAAGGCTTTCCATCGCGTCATGAGATTGAGTTCAGAATTGATTTGGTCGAGGGTGCAATACATATCGTTTTGCCTCTTAGGAGGATGGCATCTAAGAAACAGCGAGAGTTAGAGGTGTAAGTTCGTGACCTTTTGGGAAAAGGATTCATTCGGAGGAGTGTATCTGAATGAGGTCCACCAGTTGTGTTTGCAACCAAGGCTGATGGATTTTTGAGATTATGTGTGGATTATCGTGCGCTGAACAAGGTGACCAAGAAAAGAAAGTACCCATTATCGAGGATTGATGACTTTTTCGATCAGCTTCACGAGGCCAAAGTGTTTTCTCAGATGGATTTGGCAACGGGATTTCACCAGTTGAGGGTGGCGAAGGATAGTGTGTCAAAGACTGCTTTTAGGACTTCATCCGGTTTCTTCGATTGGTTGGTGATGCCATTTGGGTTGACTAACGCGCCAGCCTACTTCGTGGATCTTATGAATAGGGTTTTAAGAGATCAGTTGAACAAGTTCCTACTTATGTTTGTGGATGATATTCTGGTTTACTCCCCGAATGTGGAAGAACATAAGACACACTTGCAAGTTGTTTTGGAAATCTTGCGAAAGCATCAGCTAAAGGTTAAGTTTTTGAAGTGTCATTTCTGGCAGAGAGAAGTGAGGTACTTAGGCCATATTGTTTCTGGATATGGAATAGCAGTTGACCCCGCTAAGGTGGAAGCAATCTAAGACTGGGATAGACCTAAGAATGCAACAGACGTTAGAAGTTTCCTTGGATTGGCAGGTTATTACCGACGGTTTATCAAGGATTTCTCCCAGATAGCTGCTCCATTAACAAGATTGACGATGAAGAACCAAGTATTCACGTGGGATGCAAAGTGTGAGCAAGGTTTCAGAATCATGAAAGAGAGACCGACGAGTGCTCCTGTTTTGAAAATTCCAAGTGGGAATAAGGAAATGGTGGTATACACCGATGCATGTGGTACTGGGCTTGGAGCAGTGCTGACGCAGAAGGATAAGGTTGTGGCATACGCAAGTCGACAGCTGAAGCCACACGAAAGGAATTATCCAATCCATGATTTGAAGTTGAAAACGATCGTGTTTGCTCTGAAGATATGGAGACATTACCTGTTAGGGGTTCGATTCGAGTTGTTTACTGATCACAAGTCGCTAAAGTATCTTTTCTCTCAAAAGGATTTGAATCTTTGATGGCAAAGGTGGTTAGAGTTTCTGGTATCGTATGATTTTGGTATAGCCTACACTCCTAGCAAAGGTTATGCAGTTGCAGATGCGTTGAGTCGAAGACATGCAAGACTAGGAGCGATGTTTTCATAATGGAAAAGCCTCGAGTACTTGGCAGGATTTGATTTCAGACCACGTTATGAGTTGGAACCTGAAATGTTGGCAAGCTTGATAATAAGACCTACTCTCATCAAAAGGATTAGGGAGAGCCAAAAGCGAGATGAAAAGCTTGTCAAGTTTATCCAAAAGTTGGAACCATAGGATAAGGAATTCGAGGTCGATCGAGAAGGTTGGCTTCGAAAGCAAGGACGACTGGTTGTTCCTAATATTGATGGATTGAGAAATGAGGCTCTGAGGGAATGTTATAACTCGAAATTGACGATTTATCCCAGTGTTAATATGATGTATCAAGACATGAAGCGAGTCTACTACTGGGAAGGGATGAAAATAGAAACTAGAAAGTTCATTTCCAAGTGTATGAACTGTCAGTTAGTGAAAGTTGAACAGAAGAAGCCAAGTGGGTTGCTTCAGCCATTGGAAGTTCCTATGTGGAAGTGGGAACATATATCGATGGATTACCTAGGATCGGGGCAGGAAACAAAGGAATTTGGGTCATCGTGGATCGCTTGACCAAAAGTGCAAGGTTTATTCCTATTAAATCGACTAGGACAACATCGAAGTTGGATGAGCTTTATATAAAATGGATAGTTCGATTCCATGGTTTCCCGGAGAGCATAGTAAGTGACTGTGATTCGTTGTTCACGAGCGGATTTGGAAGAGTTTGCAAGAAGCTTTGGAAACCGAGTTTTGTTTAAGTACGGCTGATCATCCCTAAACCAATGGTCAAACAGAGAGAGTTAGCCGAGTTTTGGAAGATCTCCTAAGGGCTTGTGTGTTAGACTTCGGAGGATCGTGGGAGGACCATTTATATCTAGTTGAGTTCGCATATATTAATAGTTACTAGTCGAGCATCGAGATGGCACCATACGAGGCATTGTATGGTAGACCGTGTAATTCTCTGGCATGCTGGTTAGAGACTGGAGATAAGTAGGTACATGGGACAGAGATGATCAGGGAGACATCAGATTGTGTTGAGATCGTTCGACAACAAATGAAAGCAGCCCAAGACCGTCAGAAGAGTTCTGTCGATAAGCGTCAAAAATTGGAATTTGACGTTGGCGATATGGTATTTGTGAACATTTCACCGTTGAAACATGTTGTTCGACTCGAAAGAAAAGAAAGTTGGCCCCAAGATTTGTTGGACCGTTTCCGATAATCGAGCGAATTGGAAAGCTCGCGTAGGGTTACCTGAAAATATGTCAAGTATGCATAATGTTTCCATGTATCATCGTGCATGATTCGAATGTGGTGGTATCTCCAGAGTAGTATGAGGACCTAGATGTTGAGACCGTAGTTATGAGACCTCGTAAGCCACTTCGTGTTGTGGGGAATGACACAAAACAACTTAGGAGGAAGACAGTTAAGCTAGTGAAGGTACAATGGAGTGAAGATGGCGACGATTGTACATGGGAGACGGAAGAGAGCATAGAGGTGACCCATCCAGGACTCTTCGTCAATATGACCCATCGGTATGGTGTCATCACTTCATCATTGTGACTTATGCTATGGCTGTTGTTGTTAGAAATCAATGTGCTAGAGTAAGGTTATGGATGCATGGCTGCTAGTTTGGGTGATAGAATTGGTTGCTCATGAATGATAAGCATATGGAATTTTTATGGTTGCTTGTGTTTGTTTGGGATTTCAGAGGCGAAATTCCTAAAGGGGGGAGAATGTAACAGCCCGCATTTTACGTATTGGAGGATTGTAAAATATTTTTATTTTATTCGTTGAGGGTTGGATCATTCTCGTATTTTGATATGTTGGTTATGGGGATGTGAGACATGTCCATTGTTTTTACTAATTTTATTTGTGACCATTGTACCCTTGTCAGTCTTGTACAGGTTATAACTTTTACTCGGATCGAATCAGGTGTTGAGATCCGTATCATTGGAAGGAAATGATGTTTCCCGTTCCGTAGAGTGGTTACTTAAAGATTTGGTTCAACAGTTTGGGAGGAATCGTTGTTTTTGTGTTTTACAGGTTGCTGTTCAGGTTTTGAACCATTAATAGGCTGATTTGGAGAGGCCCATTAGTCGGCTAGTGGAGGGCTATAAATAGGGGGTTAGAGGCATGGGGAATAGTTTACTTCATCCATTCTTTCGTTTGGGTAAGCTTGTTTTCTTCCTTGTTCAACCAACTACACCTTTCCATCATTTGAATCGAGATCTAAGGAAGAGAATCGAAGATCTACATCTTTTAAAGCTAGATCTACATCAATCGAAGAGAGAGTTCATTGAATCGAAGAGCTTAAAGAAAATTCTTCGCTGTTCAGAATCGAGATTCATCGTTTTTGTGTTGTTTTGGAAGATTGGTGAGTGATGTGTACCTCTTACACGGATTAAATAAAGTATATGGGCTGTATGATCATAATTTCATCATTTTGATTCATTGTCATCTAGATCTACATCATAGTAAGTATATTTTCAATGAGTCGCTATAGGATCTAATCCAACAACTTAAAACCGGTAATTTCCATATAGTTTCATACGCTTATACAAGTTAGATCTATAATTTTAGTTCATATATTCATTAATCATCATTTCGGTGAATTTTACATAATTATTGATGATAACTGTCATTTCTAAGTCGTTAGTGATTTCATAACATGTTTGTGGTTGAATTTGATGTATTGGATGAGTTGATTTCATCGATATAGTCGATTGGCGAAGTTTTGGTCAAGTTTAGAGATGGATCGGGTTTGTTAAGGCTTTGGATCGGTTGGACTTAATGGATAGGTCAGACTAGATGGATCAATCAGACTGGATGGATCGGTCGGATTGGATGGATCGGTCGGATTGGATGGAACGATCGGATTGGATGGATCGGTCGGATTAGAGTATGATGGGTCGATCTAACTGGTTGAGTATGGGTCGGTCTACTTTCCTTTATGATGGTTCGACATGTCTGATCCATAGTGGATCGGCATGTACTGAAGGTTATGGCAGCACTTAGAAATGTTATGGTTAATGGCGTAAATGTTGTGATTCGTTTCTGTAGTGAATGGATGAAACGCTATGGATTGTATTGGACCTTATATTGATGTTGTTTGGTTTGGTGATGTTGTGATTTCGATATATATATCCAGTGGGAATGTTCAAAGTGATGTGATGTGTTCGTTGACTGGTGTAAAGCAACGAATGTGGAGACAACTCAAAGGTGTTTTGAGTTGATGGATAATGGTTGCTCTGGAGGGTTACTTGAGTAGTGAACAGCCATTAAGGTCGGATGACTAGAAATGTTGAAGCTGAGGAATTACCTTTGTTGTAGATTCTAGAAGGCTCAAAGCAGGGGTTATATGATTTCGTTATATAGTCGAATACCCTGGGCAGCTCGATAGGGCTAAATACATTTCTCTTTATGGCGTATGGAGTTTCTGCTAGTTACAGGGTTACCATTAGCCCTTGATATATGGCAAGGTTGGCCATCGTACGATTAACGATGGTTTTGAAGTAGGATTGGCAGGGATAGCCAGAGTCAGTCATGAATGTTGGTTGTTTGATTGTATCATCTCACGTAGATTGTCTGGAGTCAAAAAGGATGTTTCTTGAGTGTTTGTCTGATATTGATTTAGGCCTCGGGGGTTTGTGCTTGAGGGATGTTAAGCTCGATTAGGATGGTTTACATGAGATATAACTAATTGCTATGGTTGTTATTGTCTGGTTACTTCTGATTGCCATGGATGTATAATTGTTGGTTGTTCTCTGATTTCCATGGATGAATAGTTGTTTCCAATAGTTGTTTTGTAAAGGCTATCATTGTCTGATGTGGGGAAGGCAGGTTCAGATTCTTCTCTAGTGTTTGGTAGATTGGTTTGTAAGTCCACCTATTCTCATATACTTTGTTGATGATGTCAGATAGCTGTTTTATCGTTCACTAAGACTGTTGCCTGACTCAAGGTTTTATATTTCCTTTTATTACCTTGGGTTGTTCATCCAAGAAGCTACGGATGGGTAGACTAGGTAGCAGGTGATTAGTGAAGACGATGCTGCTATGCGGTGGCGAGCAGGAGGATGGCGTATTATCTTGCTACTATATAGCATCTTTGTTTCTGATGTTTAAAAGTGTTTATAGTGAGGCTTCTTGTACAAACTTTGATGTTATATATAGTTGATGTATAGATGATATTTTAGGATGTTGTGAAAGTTTGAAAGTTTGATATATGATGCTTCACTATTTCTACCTATTGTATACGTTCTATTATACTTTATCCTTGCGCTGTAAGTTATACGACAGGTTCCGCTTTTGTTTACCAACTTTGATAATCATCCATAGCTGTCTGGCACACCTTTCAGTGCATTATTCCTCTTGTTTAGTGCAGGGGTTATGGGCGGTTGTCACAAAGACGACCAAGGAATGCAAGAATACTTTAAGGCGGCCTTACCGGAGTAAGACGACCAAGAAAAGTCAAACCAGTACATTTTTATTAGTAACTAAGGGGTGATGTTGTGTTGTCGAGCAAAGAGCATGTCTAGGGATTATAACAGCCCTCGTACATGGGTAGTTCGACTCAACCATCTACAATCCAAAAAGCCAAAATGATAGATCTAGAGGGCCGGAGTCCACAAAGCCAAAAACCATGGGTCAAAGCCCAAATATCCAAAATCCGAAGAAAGCCAAGCTAGAAAACCGAATGTAAGAAAGCCATGAGTGGGAGGCCCATGATCCAAGATCCGTAAATCCATAAGCCAAATAATCAAAGAGAGTAAAACATACAAAGCCAAAGCACCGAAGTCTAGAAAACCAAAATCCAAGAAACCAACGAGCCAAGAACAAAATCTAGAAGACCGAGAAGAACCAAGATCAAGAAACCAAAATATCCATAAAGCCAGAAGACCAGAAGCCACAAGTCGAAAGATATAGATGCCCGGAGGCCTGCACCCGGAGGCTTGCACTCTAGAGATCAAAGTTATAAAGAGGTTTAGTTCATAAAAATGCTGTTGGGACGAGTGCTGGTCCCGGGCCTATCTTGATTAGCATGATGGGGTTGTGCCTATTCTGGCACCACAGCCCAAGTTCGAATGAACCATGCCAGCTCTTCACGTCTAACACACTCTTCCATCATATCCCTGAGAAGCCGGCAGTCATTTGTATTATGACTGTCGAGATCATGAAACAAGCAACATCGACATGTATCATTTTCACTTTGAGTCGACTTCCTTATGGGAGACTTTTTCAAAGGAGCAGCAGGATGAACCTTCAAGTAAATCTCTTTATGGGTATGTGTAAGTTCCGAGTAGGTCGAGAACTTAGGTTGCTTCCAGGCTATGCTACGATAACTCCCCGAAGGAGGTTTACTTGTACCAGAATCCTTAGCTTTACCAGAGTCGGACGGTTTCCCACCCTTAACCACATTAGCTTCGTGCGCCTTTTTATCAGTCCTTACATCCTCTTCCCAAAAGAATCTTTCGGCTTCAGAATAGAACTCACAGAGATCCCTCGATGGGTCTTGATGCACAATGATATCTTAAAGTCAGACTTGTCCAGAATGCCAAATATTGCAGCCATCAAAACCATAGATAGATTGGGTCTGTCGACCAAAGCCACCACAACATTAAACCGTTTCAAGAACTTACGTAGTGTCTCGCCAGACTTCTGCCTAATGCATGTCAAAGCATAATGCTTTTTGGACGAGCGATGTGAAATATAAACTGCTCAACAAACTTTCCAACCAAAGCATTCCAAGACTGAATAGAATCCATTTTTAGCTGCCTGAACCACATGGCAACAATATCTATCAAGTAAAGTGGAAAACACTTTACCATTACACTTTCTGATGTAAAGAGAACTTCCATATGTCAAATGTACCGCATCAAGTGAGCAGTCGAATCCTTCCGACCATCATAATCTTCCAACATCATTAGCTTAAAGTCTAGTGGATTACGAGAACTCCTGATATCCAAAGAGAATGGACTACGAGTAACACAATCCAATTTCAAAGAGGAGGCACTGCTCCGAGTGAGTCGATGACCAGTATCCGCGACTTGAGATTCATTACCAAAAGCAAGAAACTTATTCAAGTTATCCAAAGTGACATTAATGCCCCCAATGTTTAAGTCCAAATTAGGAATTAGTTGATTAGCAGGAAGAATTCCAACCTGAAGGGCCCCATCGGGCACAATCCTTACTCCTGAAGCTATCGTAGAACTATCATCCAAAGCCGCATATGCATACGCATGAACCACATTAACAACAACGAAGCCCACAACATGACCAACCAAAGCGTCATAGGATGGAGAGATGTCGAGATTAGGGGTGCCCCTGAGTGTAGCGGGAATGACACGGTCCGAGGATCGGCATCGACCTGCTGATTAGTTTACGAGGTTATCCCAAGTCCCAAGTCACAGCTTGAGGAATACTTGTACATGTACCAATAATATCATCCTGGCCTGTCGGCCTTCCAATTCTTCCCATCCTAGCCTCAATCCGAGTGACAAAGATAGTAAACGCTTCTTCCTATCGCTCGAGTCAAGCATTCAAATCCGTAGCCAAATTCTTAATCGTTACATTGATGTCATCACGAGTAACGTAACTCAAGGGAACACCAGTTGAAGAAACTTCTTGACTTCCTTCACCTTTTGTATCTTAAGCTTCAGCAATAGCATTGAGCATATTGCGCTTAACCATGATGAAAAGTGACTAACGAAGTCGAAGTCAAAAACCAAATCCAAAGAAGAAAGTAGAAGTTAAATCTGAAAATCTAATCCAAAGCAAAAGCTAAAGCTGTTTGGCCCCCTTCCTGGCACGCCAAAGTGTTAACGTGGGGAAATGGATATTCGTGCACGCTAACTCCTAAGTGTATGCTTTATAGAAAAACAATAATTCATATATCCATAGAAATGAAATGTAAAGGGATGGCACAACTTTTGCAGTGGTTCGGCACTAACGCCTACATCCATTTTATAATAATCATTCATCGTATAATTGTCGATTACAAGTGCTGTACAAGTTCGGACATTTTCCGTGTAAAAGTTGTACAATAGAACGACAAAATATTTGTTAATTCTAAACATTGGCTAAAGTTCCCTTTGCCTTCTCTGTTGAGCCAAAGTGTAAAGCAATGTCCAAAAAGTAGCTTCAATGTCTAAGAAATCACCAAGATGTCCAAAAATGTCCAAAAGCGGTGCAAAAGTCTAAGTAAATGATATTGTAGGCAAAATTTTGTGCAACGTTTAGAAGTCTAAAACCCATAAAGATGATGAAGGCAACTATCAATGGTGCTTGAGAGCTCAAAGAATTGTCAAAAATCCAAACCTTTGAAGAATGAGGTAGGGATATTCATAGGTAATGGATTAGGTAGGAGTAGGTGAGATTTGGGGACCACATCAGGATAATTTGCATCCCAGAGAAGCGGGATATGAAATTTTGCATCCCAAAGGTTTGCCAAAATCATATCCCAAAAAACTATTGTAAACACGTGTGGATCAGGAAAAAAGTAGTGATCTACACAGTAAAACCATTCATGCTAGGTGACCTTCCACTTTGCCCAAATTTTGAATCCGTGCGAAATCCAATTTTCGCATCCCGAAAGTCGTGGTGCAGAGCCATGAAAACTTCAAATCCCAGAGTCGCTCAGCACTTCTTGAGTTGCAATTTACGAGTTTCTCTGCCTCTTCCATTTTTCGCATATGAACCCCGTGTTGAACTCGAAGAAAATCGAGCTGGGGTTGATGGGAGATCGGGGATTTCGTATCCTGGCTGTGATACGAAATGTTAGGATATGAAATCGCAACGTTGCCATGCCAAAACTAGGTCGTGCCAAACCCGATGCACATCATGAAAATGAGCGGTTTTCCCATGCTGATCATCGTGTTTTCATCGTGCCAAGTCAAATGATCAGCCAAAGTCTAGACGTGATCAGCTAAGCATGAACACGTGGTTTTTGATGATTTTCACGTGTCGATCACCAGTTTTTGAACGTACAAACCCAAAACCAAAATTTTCCAAATGCCAAATTTTGATGTGGTGAGTCGCACAAGCCATTTTTCGTGATCATGCTATGCTAATCAACTGCTTTGAGTGCGCAAAATTGCTTTTCACCAAAATCCATATATTTTTTCTATGATAAGTTTTGACACATGATCGTACTGACATGCTCGATCATTTTGAGTTGATCGGTCCGAGTCGATCACGTATTTTTTTCCACGCCAGTTTTTCCAAGTCCATTAACGATGATTTCACGAATCGACTCTATTTCCATCCTTTTTCAAACACATCGTGAATTCGACCAATGCTTCCTGACGAAGTTCTCAAGACTTGAGTGTGTCGCTAACCAAAATCTTTACTTGTGACAGCCTTGAGCATAAAATGTGTCGACAATTTGCCCCATAAAACATGCCTTTCTTGATCGAAGGAAGATGTATTTTGTGAGAAAATAGAGATCCAAAAATCCAGAAACCAAAGCCAGGAAAAGTCCGAAGTGAACTTCTATAACCAGATAACCGAAGAGCCATGATCGTGCTGGATCGTATTAACCAGACATCCAAATCCACCAGAAATCCACGATCGCTTCGGATTGTATTAACCATGGAACTAGATAGCCGAAAAGCCTGAAATCCAAAGAAAGCCAACGATCGCTCGAGATCGTATAGAGATAGCCAGAATAACAGGAGGACCGCAGGAGTCCAATACCCTGAATAACCAGAAAATCCATAACCAGTAAATTAGAAAAACCAAAAATTTGTAAGTCCAGAGTAACTAGTAACCATATAGCAAAATATCCATGTGATTCTAAGGCGGCCTTGCCAAAGTAAGACGACCAAGAAAAGCATGAAATTTCCAAGACAGCCTTACCGGAGTAAGACGACCAAGGAAAGCCAGAAAGGTCCAAGACAACCTTACCGAAGTAAGATGAACAAGGACAAGCCAGGGAGGTCCAAGATGGTCTTGCGAAGCAAGACGACCATGGACAAGCCAATGAGGTCCAAGATGGCCTTGCAAAGAAAGACGATTAAGGACGAGCCTAATGAGGTCCAAGACAACCTGGCGAAGCAAGACGACAAAGGAAAAGCCAGATGAGTTCCAAGACGGCCTTGCGAAGCAAGATGACCAAGGACAAGCCATGGACTGAAGACCTTAGAGTTTCTAATCTAGTTTTAGATTTCATACTCCACATGCAAGCATCCTTACTTTGCGAAGTAATCTTATTAAAGTTATAAAACCTTGAAGTTTTTGGTAAAACAAAAAAAAATCAATGGTTCATCATCCGTAAAGAGCATGCAGAGGGACTCGCCTATTCCCGGACATGGATATGCGGACTTAGTGGTCTTTGATTTCAAATTCATTCGTGATGGGGACTGAACAGTTCATCGTTTCCCAAGAGCATGCCTAAGGATGCTTGTTCCCGTACATGGGTAAGCAAACTTAGCCATTCGAGTTTTAAAACTAGAGTTATCCCAAGATAGCCTTGCCGGAGCAAGATGACCAGGAGTAATCTAGAAAAGTTCAAGGCGGCCTTGCCGAAGTAAGACGACCAAGAATAACCCAAAGTGTCCAAGGTGGTCTTACTGAAATAAGACGACCAAGGAATGTCAGAATACTTCAAGACGACCTTACCGGAGTAAGATGACCAAGAAAAGACGAACCAATCCATTTTTATTAATAACCAGGAGGTGATGGTGTGTTGTCGAGCAAAGAGCATGCCTAGGGATTATAATAGCTCTTGTACATGGGTAGGTCAACTCAACCATCTAAAATCTAGAAAGATAAAATGATAGATCCATAGGGCCAGCCTACAAAGCTAACAACCACGGGTTAGAGCCTACAAAGCCAAAAACCATGAGCCGGAGCTCGAACATCTAAAATCCAGAGAAAGCAAAGAGAGCAAAACCATATAATATCAAGAAATTCACAAGTGAGAAAACCAAGAGTAAGAAAGCCATGAGTGGGAGGCCCATGATCCAAGAGACATAAATCCTAAAGCCAAACAACCAAAGAGACCCAAAAATCCAAAGCCAAAGCTTCGAAGGCTAGAAAACCAAAATCCAAGAAACCAAAGAGTCAAGACCAAAATACAGAAGACCAAGAAGAACCAAGATAAAAAAAACCGAAATATCCTCAAAGCTAGAAGACCATATGACGCAAGCCTAAAGATACTGATGCCAGGAAGGCCTACATCCGGGGAATCAGAGCTGAAATGGGGTTTAGTTGATAACAATGCCACTAGAATGAGTTTTGGTCTCAGGCTTATCCTGATCAACATGAGGGGGATGTGCCTGTCCTGGCACCACAACCTGATTCTAAATGAACTGTGTCAACTCTCCACGTCTGACACGCTCTTTAATCATATCCCTGAGATGTTGAAAGTCAGTTGTATTATGACCGTCAAGATCATGAAAAAGGCAACCCCAACCAGTATCCTTTTCACTTTGAGTCGACTCCCTTGCGGGAAGCTTTTCAAAAGGAGCAGCGGTATGCACCTCCAAGTAAATCTCTTCTGGGGTGTGTGTAAGTTTGAAGTAGGTCGAGAACTTAGGTTGCCCCCAGGTTGTGCTACGATCATTCCATGAAGGAGGTTTACTTGTACTAGAATCCTTAGCTTTACCAAAGTCGGACGGTTTCCCACCCTTAACCACATTAGCCTCGAGGACCTTTTTATCAGTCCTTGCATCCTCTTCCCAAAGTAAATTTTCAGCTTCAAAATAGAAATCATTGAGATCCCTTGGAGGGTTCCGATGCAATGAAGTATTAAAGTCAGACTTATCCAAAATGCCACATATTGCGGCTATCAAAACCATAGACGGATCGGGTCTGTCGACCAAAGCAACTACATGATTAAACCGTTTCAAAAACTTACGCAGAGTCTCGCTGGACTTCTGCCTAATGTCTGTCAAAGTCATAATAGTTTTCGAACAAGCGATGTGAACTTTAAACTGCTCAACAAATTTTCCAACCAAAGCATTACAAGACTGAATAGAATTTGTTTCCAGCTACCTGAACCACATGGCAGCAATATCTGTTAAGTAAACTGGAAAACACATTTCCATGAAACTTTCTGACGTTGTAAGAACTTCCATATGTAGAGTGTACCGCATCAAGTGAGAAGTCGGATCCTTTTGACCATCATATGCTTCCAACACGGGTAGCTTGAGGTCCGATAGAATACAAGAATTCCTGATATCCAAAGAGAATAGATTACGAGGAACACAATCCGAGTTCGAAGAAGAGGCACCACCTCGAATGAATCGATGCTATTTAGAACCTTTTCCGAATACATCGCAACTTCGACCAAATTGTTTTGTGCTTCCTGACGACGTTCTCGAGACTTGAGCGTGTTACTAACCAAAATCTTGATGTGTGACAGCTTTGACCAAAAAGCATGTCAATAGTTAAAACTACAACATATTTAATACAAATTTTAATTGCAATCGTAAAACATGGTTAAAAACTACATGATAGTAAAGTAGTTTTTAACTGCTTTGCTCATTACTAAAGTGTAGTTAAAAACTGTTAGGTAAAATTATATTCTTTAATATTTTACTTTTAAATAGTAATAGTGGATATCATTGGGGAGTTTATTAAAATTTTGCTTTATGATGCAAATGTTTTATAGATCCAATTAATATACAAAAAGTTATCACATTTCAAAAATTGCCAAAATTGAATTGTGAATGGTATAGATGAATCTTCTCCGTTGGATTGACCTTTGACTTTCACCTCCCCATAAAGTGATAAAATGATCCAATGGCTGAAATACATCTCTCAATTTGTGTCTATATAGTTTTCCCTTTCTTTTTACTTTACATTTGTCCAACATTTACTCCTCCACACCTAGTTGCTCCTCCCGAGGGATTGTCGCAGATGACCGTCTGACCAAATTAAGCTTTAAACCCAACCTGACTAAGGTGTCAAGTGTGTTTTGCATCCACATACTTAACGAGTTTTAAGTTCAAATTATCAGTCAGCCATTTTCTATATTTCATAGCAATATTCCCAAATTCATGCACTACTAGAAATAGTGGCTACAACATCACCTTTTGAACATCGGTTTCTAAAATCACCAATGTTAAAAGTTCTTTTAACATCAGTAAACTTTAAAGCGATGTTAAATGGGTCTGTAGAAATTGATTCTTAAAACAACCGATGTCTATCAATTTAAAAAGATAACCTATTATCATCATCTGCCAAAAAAAGCTTCTCCCAAAATATTTTCTCGTACCTTCTCTTCTTTAAAAAAACTAAAAAATAAAAATGGTAGATGAAACCAACTGCCTTTTCCTCCATCACCCGGCTTGCCACCTCCAAATCGCCTTACCACCACCTCTAAATAGCGAGCCGCCACAAGTAGTCGAGCAAGAATGCAAGTGGAATTGTTTTCCTCAATCAAATTAGGGTTTTTAATAAGAACTGATGCTTTGCTTTTAGATCCGTCCTCTTATCTCAAGCGCAGTTAAGACTGGAAAATTGTAAGTGATTCTTTTTATTGCTTTTGTTCAGTCTGTCCTTTTATCTCGAGAAGGTTTATGTTTAAGCTTGAACTTGAATACACTCGTATGCCAACGATGATTGAGTTTTAAATAGGAGTTGAAATTCCTATTTTCTAGTCTGATTTTGATTGACCAATTCAAGTGATTTTGATTTGTCGTATGTTGCTCAATTCATACATTCACTTATAAAAATGTAATTTTGTATAAAGGTTTATATAATTCTTAACTTAAATGGGAGTTTGTATAATTTAATGGCTCTAGCTATACTGGGTAGTCACTTAAAAAAATGTAATCTTTGCTCAGTTCGGTCTTAGCATTTTTATTTATGCATATCCATTATAATATAGCAGATTTTGGTTAAAACAATATAACAAAACAAGCATAATTTTCTACTAATATGTAGTTTGTGTATATATTATTGTTTGCCAATGAAATGTTTAAAAGAAAAAAAACTGATAAAAGTTGTTTCTTTCAGCACTTGTATTCTATTCATGATATTTTATATACTTGCTTTGCTTTATATTTATATATGTATGAGTTTTATATATGTGATAACTCATTCACTCCTATTATTGTGATGTGAGGATTCTTGTATGTCTGGCATCCATGTATGCTTAGTACTCAATTGCTCCATGTTTCTTTTATGCCTTACTTGATGTTGCATGCTTGGAAATACGACTTAATATTTACATGGAGGCCGACGCACATGTGTGTATACATATACAGTCTAGTACATGTATATATCGATCGTTAACATACGTACACTTGGTCAAAATTGATTAGAACAAATACTACACTTGGTCAAAACTGATAAGAAAAGATACTAAAGAATCAAAATATGATGACGGACAACCTAAATACCTGAGGCAACAATATAAAAATATATTATTTTTTGTTCGAGATATATTTAGTGGTTTCTAATGAGTGTCTTTTACTTGTGATTATAGGTTGATCTACTTAGTGGTTTATGGACCTATTAGCGGTGAGGCTTGAGCTTGTGATTTCATGGAGTTGTTTGCAAGAATAGGAACGTCATCCAGTTGGTGGGATAAGGCTAATCAAAAGGGGGCGCTTTTGATTAGTCCAATCCCACCAACTTCGGACGACGTTCCTGTTGTTGTCAGATAGCTTCACCGAAACCACAAGCTCAAGCCTCACCGGAGCTATTCGCAACAATAGGAATGTCATCCAATTGATGGGATAAGGCGAATCAAAAGGAGACACTTTTGATTGGTCTAATCCTACTCATTTCGGACGACTTCTTGTTGTTGTTAGATAGCTTCACCGAAACCACAAGCTCAAGCCTCACTAGAGTTGTTTGCAACAACAGGAACGTCGTCAAGTTGGTGGGATAAGGCTAATCAAAAGGTAACTCTTTTGATTAGTCTAATTCCACTAACTTCGGACGATGTTCTTTTTGTTGTCAGATAGCTCCACCGAAACCACAAGCTCAAGCCCCACCCCTAGCTGAATTCATTCCTCCTTCGCTCAAATCGAAGCCACCACTCCTCAATCCAATCAAAACCTTCAGCAATAGACTCATTATTGAGATCACCAAACTGCCATCGTTCCCTTCCTCCTTTAAAACGCAAGCCACCACCGCAACCTCCTCCGAGCCTTCCACTGTTGTGCCAAAGGTGACTGCTAGCTCCTGATTTACTTTATTCAAGTATTTTGACATCGATTTAAACTAAAATATTATAGTCAAATTCATATTGTTGGTTGCTGACATTGTGCTGCGTGATACTGTCTTTTGGTTGGTTTGTTAATAATTGGCCAGAATTGAAAACGTCTTGGTATTAGCATGTGCTACCTTATGAAACTGAAATATACACTTGGTTCGAACTTGAAAAACTTTTATAGCATGTTTGATTTACTAAATCCAAACCCCTTTGGTTCATTTTCTTGTTACATGGAACTTGTTCTATGCTTTGCTCTCGCCTATGAATGAATTAGTTATCTTAATTTTATTTGGGATAAAATGAAAATGTGTTGCCTTGTACCTGAAACTGAATCATGCCTAGCTAAGAAATAATACAGGTTGATGCCATGCAAACTCAACTAACTGGAAATTGTGTGACATCCTAACTTTTGATCACTTACACTAAACCATATTTGTCTCATCGCTGAAATGGAATATGAATTGTTTACCTTGGTGTTGCCGGCCATACACCTACTGCCCTCTTATGTAATAAATTTTAGTCTTGAATATTGGACTTGTGTTGTTTCTTGGTAGTTTTCGAGATGCGAAGGCAGTGCATAAGTGTACGTCGGTTTAATGACGTGCACTTGTTGTTTTGTGCTATTGTCATTTTACTTTTCATTTGTGCATATGAACCCATGCTACTGCCTTGAAATTCCTGGACATCCCGCATTTGTGGACTTTTGTCTTTGTACCCTTTCTGCCTTATTGCAGTGTTCTTGTGCACTTTTCTTTTGCTTCTCTTGTGTTGGCCCATGACTTTCTATTTTATTGGCCATATTCATGTAACTGTTGAGTTGGTGAATCATTTGTGTTTGTGTTACTTGAACCTTGTGTTTTTACATTTGCATGACTTTGACACTATAACAACTGAGTTGCTCCTTGCTGGTCACTATGCATATACTTGAAGTGCATTAGCCTGTTATCATGTATTTACTGAGTTTGTTGTTGTGGCATGATCTTGTATGGCTGCATGCATTTTCCTTAGCCATGCTATGCTTGTTAGCCAGTATGCTTGTTCATTATCATGTGTGCTTGGTAATTTTCTTCGCTGCCGACCTATTTAGTTGCACTTGTCGATTTTAAGCATATACTTGTATATACATACAAATGTATGTGTTTACTTGTATTTATGCTCATGCAAATATAAAATTTATACTTGTATTGTTATGCCTTACACATGTTATTGCATTGTTTTGTCTTTGGCTTGTGCTGTCACTTGTATGTGCTTTACTTGCACTTGTTATTTCCTGGTTCGGGGATGTTGTGGCAGTATACAGTGTCCATGTACACGTGTGTACTTGAATGCTTCTATGACCACTTATCCCTAAAAAATAAAAGTGATATGCACAGATACTACACTTGATCTAAACACTAATATAGAACATACACTACATAACTAAGTATTGACATATGACATATGCTTAAGCAGTATTAGTTGTTATATTTAGTGTTTTATTAAAGTCGACTTATTGACTAAAGTTAATCCTGACTCGAGTATTTTATGTTTTTGAATGGAACCCTCAGGTCAGACCCAGTGTTGCAGATTTAATGATTTCAGTTATCAAAGTTAGAGTATGGTGAAGAGGGTCGCTTTGAGTTCGTTCTTCAGTAAAAAATTTGTTAAAGAAAAATCTTATGTATTTTAAAATTTCCGCTGTATAATAAATATTGTATCAACTTTGGTATTTCTGTAATATAAGTATTCCATTGTGAGTTATTGTGTTATGTATTCTGTCTGTAATTTTGTGAGTTTATTCTATTTGACATTGTGATTCTGTGTGTTTATCATCATTTTCATTTTCTATGTGATGTAAGTTTCAGTTGTTTGCATCATATAGTTATTTTAAACCAATGTCTATAATTAAAATGACATTAGTTTATTACAAACAACTGATGTGAAAAAACTATAGACATTAGAAAAAACTCAAAAAACTGATGTTAAAAAGCACCTAAAACATCGGCTGATTAAAACAAGACTGGTAAAAATGATGTACAAAACCATATTAGACATCAAATATCCTAATAAAAACGTTGTCTAAATTCATCTTAGACATTAGCCAAAAACCGATGTGAAAGACCCTGACCTTTCTTTACACTCGCAAAGACATCGAACGAAAAACTCTTAGACGTCGGCCAAAAGCTAATGTTGTAGCCACTATTTCTAGTAGCGATACAAGAAAAATACAATACAAAAAACTAAAAGGCATATATAAAATACCTTTAAATTTATCTTTTGTTGTCCATAATTGTTTGTCCACATTTATCCCACCAATATCGATTTTTTCTCAAACTTTCCATTTACCTCATTCTCTTTTGGAACTATCATATTTATGTTAAAATTTGACTTTATCTGTCAACTCTGTATGAGCAATGTTCTTTATAGCTCGATTGAACCGATATACCATTATGTAGTCCTTTTTATTATTACTTCACAAGCAACATATGCTTTTGTTGTAATTTTTTATATTATAATCTGAATAGTGTTGGATGTCCAATCATGTAAACTCTTTCATTTAAACATTCTAAAATATACAAAATACATAAGAATTCAATCATATATATATATATATGTATATATATATATATATATATATATATATATATGAGAAAATCTATTTGGATACAAAATGATGACACAAATTTAGATATAAGAAATCTCAATCATTAGATCTTCCCTGAAATTCCACCTTATATATAAAGTCAAACAAATCAAATACTTCAAAATTTATGTATCTAATTTTGTGTCAAATTTTATGTACCAAAAGTAGCTCCTATGTGTGTTCGTGTATCTGTAAAAATACGCACATATAATGTTTACAAAAAAATTAGACAGGAATGTAAAAATATACTTGAATACCTTATTAGATTGGGGGATTAATATTGTTAATTTGTTGATTTGAAAATGTGAACTTAGAGGAGATGGAAGTGAAACATACAGAAGAGGAAGAGAAATGAGTAGTCATTAGTATGCGTTTGATGCGATGAATAACAACTTAGTGACTTACCTCTATCCTACAATGATGACTTTGCGCATGCAATTGTTTACGCGTGGCTGTTTTTCTCACTCTTTTATTTAAAGTCCACTCCATTTAATGATCAATCTTCAAAACGAAATAATTTCTACAAACATATGATTAACAACTTATTCACTATCAAAACACAATCTAATGGTATGCATTATGAAAAATGCAATAAAAAAAACTATAACATGCAGCATTGTTTGACTGCATTTCACATACACAGTTAGAAACTATAATATATTAATCTCATTTCTAATTTTTTTTATGAAATACAGTTAAAAATTGCATTATAATATAATAGTTTTTAACTATATTTCATGTATGCAGTTGAAAACCATAATGTCTGCATTAATATGTTGCCATTTTTAAAAAACATTTTACTAATATAGTTAAAGGGAGTGGCTATAGGAACACAAAATTAGACACAAATCTATATACACAAAATCTAAACTACAAAAATTGTTTATCTTTATGTGAAAGGTGGATTTCAAGGGGAGATCTAATGGCTCAGATTTTATGTGTTTAATTTTGTGTACATATATTTTTTAATTGCATTTCTAAAATATGTGTATTTAAATGCATTGCATTTGTTACAAATATGCAGTTAAAAATTGCTAGGCATATTTGTGTGTTTTTTATTTTATCTTTAAATATTAATAATGGATATCTTTGAAAAGTTTTTTTTTTGAGAATTGTACTTATGTATATAATTTTATGGTATATACTATACGTGACAAGTGAGTTGGACTATGGAATCGTATCCGTGACCTCTTGCATCATGTCATGATGTCAAAGTGTCTTAATCGGTTTAGATAATGTGCTTATCACTTTAACGGTGAAAACGGTTTATAAGTTCGACTAATGTACAAAAAATTATCACATTTTAGAGATTGAAAGTAGTTGCGTTAGCGAATGCTAATAATTGCTGAGGCGTTAGGCAAAGACCTAATTTACACACACTCAAACATAATTTGCCATTAATTAGGCAAATAGATAGTTCAATACTGTAAGGCGCTGCTAAATTACTTTAATTATTAATTATCTTACTTCTCCATGCTATATAAGTTAACTTTTTGCAAATGAAAAACAAGTTAAACCTCGCTCAAAATTTTTGGCTTCCCTCCATAACCTAGAAAATACACTATCATTTTCAACCGAAACCTAAATTGAAACTCATGGATGAAAAGAAGTCAAAAACACCTCTGCATCCAGCTAGTTCAATCAAAATCCGCGACTTATCAAAAAAGAGAACCCCAATAGTTGATTTGAGGAATTGTCACGTAATTGTATTTGAGGTAAGCATAAAATTTATGTCTAATTTTGGTTTGATTTTGCTCCCATTTTGCTCGGTTTGTTCACATATTGTTTAATACCCATTTTGTTGGTTTTTTAGTTGCATTCAGTTTGTTAGACTTTCGATCTATGTTCAATTTGTTAGATTTTCGATTTGTGTTCAATTCAAGAAATCCATTTTGTTTGATTAGCGTTCGATTTTCGATTTGTACTCAATCGAATATGAGCTGACGCATAATAAAAGGAAAGACAATGAATTCTGGAATAGAACGATGAGTCAGCAAAACATTTAATTATGGATAAGTTTGTCCTATATTGTGCCACGTCACATTGCTATAGTTATATTTTGCTTACCCAAAATAATGTATTTTACTGTTACATTCACCTGTATATATATCAGGTCTTTCTGTTCTATTTTGCATCAATAAAAAAAAACAATTTCTTACAGCATAAAATAACAAGCTTTATAATTCTCTCAACTGTAGTTCCTCCTTCTCATTTGTGTCTTCAGCTTTTTTGACGTGGTATTAGAGCTTTGCAATAGCCTAACGGCTACAACGATTCAAGCTGATTGAAATCAAGAAAGAACCATCGTCACCTGGTTCTTTACCCATCTGAAATTAAATCCCATCATACAATCATCACCTACAATACCTAAGACCATATTAAAGTTCTCGGAAATCCCCAATTCAAAAGGCAACGAAAGTTCTCACCACTTATCTGCTTTTCATGGATTCAGATCTGTGATCTATAATCATGTATGAAGGGAACTCTGCTACTTCCAACATCAATGCTACCATGCAATCTGCCGAACAACTGATCAAGACAATCATCAGCCCACAAAGCCAATTAATCACTATCCAACTTGAAGAAACCAATTATTTATTGTGGAAACTTCAGGTGGAAACTGCCGTGCAAGGTTACAGATTGGAAGGATACTTATATGGCACGCTATCAACTCCAGCAAGATATATAACTGACAATCAAAATAGAGTCATAAGCAACAACGAATATACAAAATATCATAGATAGGAAAGACTCATCAATGCATGGCTGTTGTCATCCATCAGTCCAAGCCTACTATCTCAAGTCATAGGCTGTAAAACAGCAAGTGATATATGGCTAACTATGGAGAAAGTATTCAACTCACAATCGGCTGCAAAGTCGCTATCTTATAAAAGACAACTACAAAACTATAGAAAAGAAAATCTAAGTATGAGAGAATACATATCAAAAGTTAAAAATATATGTGATATGTTGAAGGCTGCTGGCAGCAACATAGATGAAGCTGAACATGTATTGCCATCACTAAATGGACTGGGAGACGAATATGAAGCCTTAGTAGCCGTCATAACATCACAAAAGGCAACACCGCCACTGGACGATGTCTGCGCTATACTACTCTCTCACGTAGCAAGAATCAACGACAAAAAGCCATTAGAAAGTGAATACTCACTGAACTTCACTACTAGCAACAGAGGGAAAAATCAAAGTAACAGGTACAACGACACTGGTCAAAGAGATGGTTACAATAACACTGGTCAACGAGGTGGGTTACCCTAATCGTGGACGAGGACGTGGCAGGTGGAGCCCTAGCAACAGACCTAAATGTCAAATTTGCGAGAAAGTTGGACACACTGCGGTGAAGTGCTACTTTCGATTTAACTCAAACTATGTACCAAATCAAAGTAACAATAATCAAGAGGAAACATGTAATAACCCGAAAATCCGAGCCAATTAATTTTTTTTTATTTTGGCAATTTTGATGAATTTTGAATATTTAAAATAAATTATTTTAAATAATAACGATGAAAAATTTGTTTTGAATAGAATTCGAACGTATATATTTATATAGCTCGACGTTAGAATATAAATATTTATTTATAATTATAAAAGGAATTGACAATGGTGCGGTAGTTCGATAATTCGATTTCAAATTTCAAATGAATGTACAGGATTCAAAATAAACTGGATTTTACAAAAACAAAAAATATTTGAATCTATGTGAGAATATCTTTCCAAAGAATCCGAAAAAACAAAATTTCATAGTGGGAATCAAAAGATATGTTCTGTTGAAATTTCAAAATAATCGTTATGGAATTCTGGCCATTAAAAATGGAAATTTTGCAAACGACCTTGGTTTTCGACGAAACCACTTTTGTTGGATCCGTGATGTCAAGTTATTGCTAGGTTCCAATTTTCACAATTTTCTGAATCAATATGTGTAACACCCCGTAAATCAGTTAATACTAATATTCACAAATTAAAAGAATTAATATTGAGAATTTGCACGAAATAGCCTTAAAAAGGCATATAACAAATTTGAGATATGTGAATTGCCTTAAAAGGCGAAAAATGGAATTAAGACATTAATTGGAAAATTAATGTGTAGAAATGGTCATAAGTTAATTATGGATTAATTTGAATTCATGAATAGGTGCGTGTGTGTATATATATATATATTTATATATATATGGGCAGTTAATGTAAACATGAATAGAAGTTTATTAATTTGCTGAGTGTTTGCTGAGTCACTTCTGACTCATTGCTGAGTCAATAAGATAAACCCCATCTGGTCTGAATGGCTGCGGTTATTTCTAGGTTAAATCTAATGGCCTAAATGAATCCTAACATCTATAAATAAGTGGGTAGACTCTAACCCTAAATCACTTGAAAAATTGGAGAGCTACCGACATGCCGTTGCCATGGAGTTCAGCATAGCCGTCACAAACTAAAGAAGAAGAAGGCCTAATCTACAAACTAAATCTACTCAAATCAAATCAAAAGCTCTCTCTCTCTATTTCTCTTCTTTAAAATTGTGAGTACGCTGATTCTCACAATGTTATTATAAAATAATTTGATTAAGTTATGAATTGGATCACAAGAAAGTGATATGAATTGTTATGTATTCGTAAATTTTGTTGTGGATCTCTTATGCTATTATGTTATCATATATATATTGTTATGTGGTAGTGATTATGTTGTAAATAATCCTATGCTATGTCATATGTGATTAATCATGCTATGCTATGTTATAAACCATGTTATGCCATGTTGTAAATCATGCTATGCTATGTTGTAAATCATATCAAGCTATGTTGCAAATTATGATATGCTATGTTGTAAATCTTACATATGTTGTAGATCTCATATTATCATATATGTTGAAATACTTATGTTATATGATAATGATGTCATGTTAAGTTGTGTTGAATCATGCAAGTTGTAAAATCATGATGTTATTATTTATGCGAATTGGATCATGTTTAAAGTTTATGTTTTTTTTAAAATAGATCTTGAATATGGGAATTTGCCTATTAAGTTAGGTGTACCCATATACATGAATCTATGATTAAATGAATTTTGATTTTTGGGAATTTGCCTATTGAGTTAGGTGTACCCATATAAAACCATATTGTTAATGATGTTGATTCACACATGTCCAATAAAAGTTTATGGAACTTGATCAAAATCATATTATGTGAATTATGAATAAGTTGACACCCTTGGACCCATGACATGTATAACCTTATGCAAGTTGTAATTTTGATATATGCAAGCTTCACCCCTTGTTAGTATTCATTTAGTCACATATATATGTTGTTGTTGTGAATATTTTCTTTTATGCTATGAGTTAGACTAATCGGGTCTAGCATACATTTTGCGAATAAACGTTCAAACGTGGGGTAGGGGTAATATTAGGAAATTAATAAATTGGGGTGCAATTGATATGATTTTGCATGCCTTAAATGGATGTCCATAATTGAGTCAATTATGGACATTGCTAAATTTGGAATTAATTAATAATTCAAATAGGGAATTATTAAAATTGGAGAAAGTGGTTTATTAATAATAATCAATGCTTAGGACACGAGGTTGGACCCGTTTGTGACGTAAACCTGCCCGGACCCGCCCGGCAAATCCAGTAGTCACGAATGTCGGCCCAATGTGAGAGTTCCTAGGCCCAAACTAAAGCATAACAGTTGTAAAGACACGAGGTTACTCTTTTATGGTGTAAGACTGCCCGGACCCGCCCGGTAAATCCAGCTGCCATAAATGGCAGTCTAATTTGAGAGGTCTTTATGAGGTTATGGCCTTAATAAATTAAGAAATACTTAACCAGATAATCATGTAAGGTGGGACATGGCAGTTAAGTAGGTGCCTTGGGTGGCATGAGGAATCTAGTGGTTGCCTTTAGAGGCATTTGAAATACGATTAGACTTAACCAAACACACATGTAACGAACATGAATAGTGGGTTAAGTGGGATTGACTGAGGGGACAAGCTTAGGTGGAATGCTTGTAGGAGATAACGGGGGCCCATTTCAACCAGTATCCCAAAACGTATCTTTGTGGGCTCGACCCAAGTCGAGGACGGGACACGCATACTGGGTTTGACTATAAGAGGCCAAAACAGGGAGCGGTGGCAACGCAAGTCCAACGGGTTTCATATGCGTGTGTGGACCCGGGCTGGTAGGTAAGACATTGTTGCATCGTGTAGGTATAAGCCGTGCATCTCCGTTATATCGGGTTGCCACTTTAGGGGAATGATACACCCCACTGTGGGGCCAGCACGGGTATCTACGAGTCGGGAGCCGATCGAAAAATAGAAAGTGGGGTACACCTAGTGGAGATAGGGGTAGGCGGCACCTATGTAGTCAGCTAGGAGTACGTAAAGCCGTTAAGAATGTTTCTAAGTGAAGCTAAGTGGGATCAATCTTTAGGGTGACTGGTGTGGTGCAGTATAGTGTTTATCCTTAGTATTTAGGAGTGCCTATAACGTTTCCTTTAGTGATTGTCTATGTCCTTAATCTGCTCTTTCATAGACATTTCCTTGTTTTCCAGCTTATGCCTTAGTCCAGTTATTTTGATAATAGTATTGTAGAATTATCATACTCGCCAGACTTTATGTCTGACCCCCCCCCTCTTTTTCATCCTTTTCTCCCTTCAGGTCCTCAGGTTGGGCCAAGTTCCAGTGGAGTCTGATTGGGTTGCTTATCTCTTGGAAAGCTTGGACTGCTGAAGTAAAGTCCAGCTTGTTATCTTTCTTTTTAATGGCTATTTATGTAATGGGATTATGTACTTATTTTATCAAGGTATATATTGTACTTGACTTTGATTATGGTGTTATGATGTAATCAAACATGTTTTGACTTCTGCTGCGATTGAAATAAAGTTTTTAAATTTCCAAGTACTATTTTATATCTGTCTTGTTGAAATTTTACTGTTCTATATTCACCTAAAACCTCCGTAGAAGTTAATGCATTCCCTTTGTGAGTGACATTAATGGACGTGGGGTGTTACACGTGGTATCAGAGCATAAGGTTACCAGAACAGATAAAATTTTTAGAAAAATATTTTTCTAAAGTATTTTTGGAAGAAGTGCTTTCAAAAACATGTTATTTAGAGAAAGTTTTTATGAAAAACATAATCCCAAATAGCCATATCATTATCTTTATCTTTCGAATTCTCCATTTTGAATCTTTCCTTTTTCGTTTCAACATGGCTGAAGATCTTAGTCTCCCAGAAGGTGTGACGATTCCAGGGTGGTTTAGGAGATATTTGGAGGCTAGGGCCACCACTGCAGGCCCAGCAGATGTTCCTCCATCCCCAGTTGCACCCATTCCTCCTCCTCCTCCTCGTGTTGATACTTTTGCAAAGACGTGCAAGGAGTTTAAAGCTATGGGCGGAAAAATTTTTCAAGGGACTGAGACGTTTGTGGAGGCCAGAGACTTGCTTAAGGAGACTGAGGAATTGTTGGATATCTTTGAAGTGGAAGACGGGAGGAAAGTCCGTTTAGCTGCTTGGTTAATGAAGGGAGAGGCCTCGTTTTGGTGGGAGGTCACTAACGGGGAACGTCCAGTTGATCCATGGGCGGATTTCAGACGAAGGTTTGAGGCAAAGTTTCTTTCAAGGGCAGAGGAGAATTTAAATATGGAAAAATTCCTGACATAAAAGCAAGGGAGCTTATCAGTGAAGGAGTATGTCAATAAATTTAATCAGTTAGCAAGGTTTGGCTTGGAGTTGGTGAACACGCCAGAGAAGAAAGCTTTGAGGTTCGTTAGAGGCTTGAATGAACCGTTGCAAGGGTTGGCTATGACCCACATCCCTATGGGAGCCACCTTTGAAAGGCTAGTAGAAATGGCACTTATGCATGAGGATAAGGCAGTTGAAAAGAAAGGGGATCAGAAGAAACCCTAACAGCAAAATAAGAAGGGTGGTAAAAACAATAATGGCAAAGGGAAGAAGAGATGCTTCAATTGTGGGACGCCTGGCCATCTCAGCAAAGATTGTAGAAAGAAAAAGAAGACTGGTTGTTTTCATTGTGGAGATGCGGGACATTTGGTGAAGGACTGCCCAAAGAAGGGGCAGAGGGCAGGGTCTACCTCGGGAGGACAGGTGCAGGCTCTTGTGGCACCAGGGCAGGCAAGGGGGAAAGTTCAGGCTATTGCGGCCCTACCACTGCAAGAAAGAGGTAGAACAATTTCTTTTGAAAGCTTAGTTTTTCTGTTTGATCATCCTGTCCGTACCTTATTCGATTCTGGCGCATCTCATTCGTTTATCTCTGCATCATTAGTTGAATTACTGCACTTGAACACCAGTTTAGTAGAGGATCCCTTGGTTGTTTCAAATCCAATTGGGGGTTCGGCTCATTTGACCATGATATGTTTGGATTTGAAAATCTCTATACTTAGCGTTAAATTTAGATGTGATGCTTATGTATTGGGCTTCACGGGCTATGGGCTAATTTTAGGAATGGATTGGTTATCTAGAAATGGGGCCATTCTTGATTGTGAAAGGAGAGTAGTTAGGCTTGTGACTCGCCTTGGTAATGCCCTCGACATCTTTTGTAATCCCATAAATTCCGTTATGCTAAGTTATCTTGAATCGCTTGACACGTCTGTAGAGAATCTGCGATCGGTAAAGGTGGTCCGAGAATATCCGAATGTGTTTGAGGAGGTGAAGGGCTTACCTCCAAAGCTGGAGATAGACTTTCGAATTTATCTTGTGGATAATGCTAAACCCGTATCTTTGCCAGTGCGCCACATGGCTCCTCGTGAAAGGAGGGAACTCAATAAGCAAGTGAAGGAGTTGCTTGAGAAGGGGTTCATAAGACGTAGTATATCGGAGTGGGGTGCTCCAGTAGTATTTGCTACAAAGGCGGATGGGTCCCTTAGACTTTGTGTGGACTATAGAGAACTAAACAAGCTTACTAAAAAGAACCGACACCCACTGCCGAGGATTGACGATCTCTTTGATCAGTTAGTTGGCGCCTCAGTGTTTTCGCAGTTGGACTTAGCCACTGGCTTTCATCAACTGAGAGTGGCTGAGGATAGTATAGATAAGACTGCTTTTAGGACTCCTGACGGATTCTATGAATGGCTAGTGATGCCCTTTGGTTTGACAAACGCCCCCGCATATTTTGTTGATTTGATGAGTAGGGTGTTTAGGGAGTACCTTAACAAATTCGTGGTAGTCTTTGTGGATGACATCTTAGTCTTTTCTAAGAATGAAGAAGAGCATGCCCTACATCTTAGGGAAGTATTGGAAACCCTTCGAGCGCATAACCTTAAGGCAAAATTTTCTAAGTGTCACTTCTGGAGGAAAGAAGTACGGTTCTTAGGGCATGTGGTTTCCAAGGAAGGGATAGCAGTGGATCCCGCAAAGGTGGTGGCCATCCAAGATTGGAAGGTCCCTAAAAATGTAACCGAAGTAAGAAGTTTCTTGGGGTTGGCTGGCTATTATAGGAAGTTTATCAAAGACTTCGCAAAAATATCAGCTCCATTAACACGGTTAACGAAGAAGAACCTGGTTTTTACGTGGGACGAAGATTGTGATGATGCGTTCCAACGTTTAAAGAGAGCCTTAACTTCAGCCCCAGTCTTAGTGCTGCCAGACGGGAATAAACCGTTTACCGTCTATACCGATGCTTGTGGGACGGGACTTGGCGCGGTCCTCATGCAAGAGGGAAGAGTAATAGCCTATGGTGGAAGGCAGTTGAGGGTTCATGAAAAGAATTACCCTACGCATGACCTTGAGTTAGCCGCAATTGTTTTCGAGCTTAAGTCTTGGCGTCACTATCTTCTTGGTGAGAATTTCGAACTGTTCACTGACCACAAATCATTAAAATACTTATTCTCTCAGAAGGATTTGAATTTAAGGCAGCAATGGTGGATGGAATTCTTAGCCTCCTACGATTTTGAAATAGCATATACCCCGGGCAAGGGTAATGTGGTAGCAGACGCCTTAAGTAGGAAAAGGTTGTCCTTGAGTCCGTTGTTTGTTGAACGACGAAGCTTAGAATTCATCTCCATGTTTGACTTTAGACCCTCCGTTGACCTAGTACCTGGTTTGTTAGCATCCTTGGAGGTTAGACCTACACTTCTAGGACGAGTTGGTGAGGCACAGCAAGACGACCCCCAGTTGGTTGAGATAGTAGAAAAGCTCAAAGGAGGGGAGTCATCTAGCCATCTTCGTAGGTATACCCTAGACGATAAGGGTTGGTTACGAAGGGATAATAGACTTTGTGTACCACAAGACGAAGACTTAAGGAAGGCCATTCTTGATGATGCTCATCGCTCAAAGATGACCATTCATCCCGGCGGAGACAAGATGTACAAAGATATGAAGCGGGTTTTCTTTTGGGCCGATATGAAAAAGGATGTGGCCGAGTACGTCGCTAGATGCTTGGTGTGCCAACGAGTAAAAGCGGTAAAAAAGAAACCCGGTGGGTTGCTTTACCCATTGGAAGTTCCACTATGGAAATGGGAAAGCGTCTCAATGGATTTTGTGGATGGATTACCAAGATCAAGGAAGGGTAATACGGGGATTTGGGTTATAGTAGATAGACTTACTAAGAGCGCCCATTTTATTCCCGTGAAAAGTAAGAGGACTGCTCCGTGGTTGGCTTCTGTATACATTAAAGAGATAGTTTGTTTACACGGTATTCCTTCTAGTATAGTAAGCGATCGTGATCCCATCTTCACTAGCGAATTTTGGAAGAGTTTACAAGAGGTGGTAGGGACTCAGCTATGTTTGAGCACCGCATATCATCCTCAGACGGACGGCCAGACCGAGAGGGTGAATCGTATTCTAGAGGATCTTTTAAGGCTTTGTATCCTAGACTTTGGGGGTACATGGGAAGAGCACCTTCCGTTGGTAGAATTCGCATATAATAATAGCTTTCAGTCTAGTATTGGCATGGCACCTTTCGAAGCTCTTTATGGAAGGCCTTGCTGTTCGCCTACATGTTGGTGGGAATCTACCGATAAAATCCTACTTGGGCCCGTTATGGTTAAGGAAACCTCGGAGAAGATTGATTTTATTCGAAGGAGGATGAAAGCAGCACAATATAGGCAGAAATCGTATGCTGATAAGAGGAGGACAGATCTTGAGTTTGACATTGGGGACATGGTTTTTATCAAAGTGTCTCCGTTACGGAATATTGTTCGCTTTGGGTCCATTGGGAAATTAGCGCCAAGGTTTGTAGGGCCGTTTCCAATAAAAGACAGGATTGGGAAGATGGCGTATAGGGTGGAGTTGCCTGAGAAACTTAGTGGAGTACACGACGTATTCCATGTATCACATTTGAGGAAGTGTTTGCACAAGACCGCGGGGGTGGTAGAGCCGAGCTTGCTTAAAGAAGTGGAAAAAGAGCTTGATGCAACAATTAGACGAGCTCCTACATGCATTCTTGGGTCGGAGATCAAAAAGTTGAGAAATCGAGAGGTCAGACTAGTTAAAGTGCAATGGGGAGATGATGAGAGCAACGCTACTTGGGAGACAGAAGGGAAGATCCGTTCGCTATACCCTTTTCTTTTTGAGGGTATGTCTTTTAATTTCTCCTTTATCGCTTATCTTATCTTTTCTTTAGTATGTCCACTCATTAGTATCTTTGACCTTTAGTTAGGATAATCCTATGGTTGAAACATGTGTTCGAGACATGTTATGTATGATGGATGCAAAATGGATGCAAGTGGTTGCTTGTGGATGCATATACACACACACTTTAGGCACTAGATCGGCTCAGTCACTACATATTGCATATTGCATATTGCATAAATGAATGTATTTAGTATAATGGATGTATAATGGTTGTACCATCATATAGATGCTGCATTCGGTTGAATGGATGTGCACGCATATAGAAGTAGTATGTAAGCAATTAGGATCTTTTGCATACATAATGGATGCATGGCACTATCATGAATTGCATCAAGGAGGTCAACTGAATCAGTGGACCGCCTAATTTTGCATTAGATACGGACATATACACACACTATGCATTTAAACATAAAAGCATTAGAAGTCTATAAGGACAGTGGATGCCAGTGTTTGATGATTGAGTAGATGGTTGATTGGATGTTAGGTTAAACATTCTCCTTGATTTGAAGATTTCGGGGTCGAAATCCTTTAAGGAGGGGAGAATGTAACACCCCGTAAATCAGTTAATACTAATATTCACAAATTAAAAGAATTAATATTGAGAATTTGCACGAAATAGCCTTAAAAAGGCATATAACAAATTTGAGATATGTGAATTGCCTTAAAAGGCGAAAAATGGAATTAAGACATTAATTGGAAAATTAATGTGTAGAAATGGTCATAAGTTAATTATGGATTAATTTGAATTCATGAATAGATGCGTGTGTATATATAAATATATATATTTATTTATATATATATGGGCAGTTAATGTAAACATGAATAGAAGTTTATTAATTTGCTGAGTGTTTGCTGAGTCACTTCTGACTCATTGCTGAGTCAATAAGATAAACCCCATCTGGTCTGAATGGCTGCGGTTATTTCTAGGTTAAATCTAATGGCCTAAATGAATCCTAACATCTATAAATAAGTGGGTAGACTCTAACCCTAAATCACTTGAAAAATTGGAGAGCTACCGACATGTCGTTGCCATGGAGTTCAGCATAGCCGTCACAAACTAAAGAAGAAGAAGGCCTAATCTACAAACTAAATCTACTCAAATCAAATCAAAAGCTCTCTCTCTATTTCTCTTCTTTAAAATTGTGAGTATGCTGATTCTCACAATGTTATTATAAAATAATTCGATTAAGTTATGAATTGGATCACAAGAAAGTGGAATTGTTATGTATTTGTAAATTTTGTTGTGGATCTCTTATGCTATTATGTTATCATATATATATATATATTGTTATGTTGTAGTGATTATGTTGTAAATAATCCTATGCTATGTCATATGTGATTAATCATGCTATGCTATGTTATAAACCATGTTATGTCATGTTGTAAATCATGCTATGCTATGTTGTAAATCATATCAAGCTATGTTGCAAATTATGATATGCTATGTTGTAAATCTTACATATGTTGTAGATCTCATATTATCATATATGTTGAAATACTTATGTTATATGATAATGATGTCATGTTAAGTTGTGTTGAATCATGCAAGTTGTAAAATCATGATGTTATTATTTATGCGAATTGGATCATGTTTAAAGTTTATGTTTTTTTAAAAATAGATCTTGAATATGGGAATTTGCCTATTAAGTTAGGTGTACCCATATACATGAATCTATGATTAAACGAATTTTGATTTTTGGGAATTTGCCTATTGAGTTAGGTGTACCCATATAAAACCATATTGTTAATGATGTTGATTCACACATGTCCAATACAAGTTTATGGAACTTGATCAAAATCATATTATGTGAATTATGAATAAGTTGACACCCTTGGACCCATGACATGTATAACCTTATGCAAGTTGTAATTTTGATATATGCAAGCTTCACCCCATGTTAGTATTCATTTAGTCACATATATATGTTGGTGTTGAGAATATTTTCTTTTATGCTATGAGTTAGACTAATCGGGTCTAGCATACATTTTGCGAATAAACGTTCAAACATGGGGTAGGGGTAATATTAGGAAATTAATAAATTGGGGGTACAATTGATATGATTTTGCATGCCTTAAATGGATGTCCATAATTGAGTCAATTATGGACATTGCTAAATTTGGAATTAATTAATAATTCAAATAGGGAATTATTAAAATTGGGGAAAGTGGATTATTAATAATAATCAGTGCTTAGGACACGAGGTTGGACCCGTTTGTGACGTAAACCTGCCCGGACCCGCCCGGCAAATCCAGTAGTCACAAATGTCGGCCCAATGTGAGAGGTCCTAGGCCCAAACTAAAGCATAACAGTTGTAAAGACACGAGGTTAGACTCTTTTATGGTGTAAGACTGCCCGGACCCGCCCAACAAATCCAGCTGCCATAAATGCCAGTCTAATGTGAGAGGTCTTTATGAGGTTATGGCCTTAATAAATTAAGAAATACTTAACCAAATAATCATGTAAGGTGGGACATGGGGGTTAAGTAGGTGCCTTGGGTGGCATGAGGAATCTAGTGGTTGCCTTTAGAGGCATTTGAAATACGATTAGACTTAACCAAACACACATGTAACGAACATGAATAGTGGGTTAAGTGGGATTGACTAAGGGGACAAGCTTAGGTGGAATGCTTGTGGGAGATAATGGGGGCCCATTTCAACCAGTATCCCAAAACATATCTTTGTGGGCTCGACCCAAGTCGAGGACGGGACACGCATACTGGGTTTGACTATAAGAGGCCAAAACAGGGAGCGGTGGCAACGCAAGTCCAACGGGTTTCATATGCGTGTGTGGACCCGGGCTGGTAGGTAAGACGTTGTTGCATCGTGTAGGTATAAGCCGTGCATCTCCGTTATATCGGGTTGCCACTTTAGGGGAATGATACACCCCACTGTGGGGCCAGCACGGGTATCTACGAGTAGGGAGCCAATCGAAAAATAGAGAGTGGGGTACACCTAGTGGAGATAGGGGCAGGCGGCACCTATGTAGTCAGCTAGGAGTACGTAAAGCCATTAAGAATGTTTCTAAGTGAAGCTAAGTGGGATCAATCTTTAGGGTGACTGGTGTGGTGCAGTATAGTGTTTATCCTTAGTATTTAGGAGCGCCTATAACGTTTCCTTTAGTGATTATCTATGTCCTTAATCTGCTCTTTCATAGACATTTCCTTGTTTTCCAGCTTATGCCTTAGTCCAGTTATTTTGATAATAGTATTGTAGAATTATCATACTCGCCATACTTTATGTCTGACCCCCCTCTTTTTCATCCTTTTCTCCCTTCAGGTCCTCAGGTTGGGCCAAGTTCCAGTAGAGTCTGATTGGATTGCTTATCTCTTGGAAAGCTTGGACTGTTGAAGTAAAGTCCAGCTTGTTATCTTTCTTTTTAATGGCTATTTATGTAATGGGATTATGTACTTGTTTTATCAAGATAGATATTGTACTTGACTTTGATTATGGTGTTATGATGTAATCAAACATGTTTTGACTTCTGCTGCGATTGAAATAAAGTTTTTAAATTTCCAAGTACTATTTTATATCTGTCTTGTTGAAATTTTACTGTTCTATATTCACCTAAAACCTCCATAGAAGTTAATGCATTCCCTTTGTGAGTGACATTAATGGACGTGGGGTGTTACAATATGTGAGCGTGGCAAAGGAAAACGCGTTTGACCAGTTCTAGTTGATATTAATCGACTGGAAAATGGCCATTTTTCAAACGGTCTCGGAATTTGACGAAACTTGTTTTATTAGGATCATATCGTCAATACGAAGCTAGAAAATATTTTTCTGGAATTTTTCGAGTTAGTATGTGGCCCCGGTAAATTGAAGTGTGTGTTCAAATTCAATATATAGAGTTATATTTTGATTTTGACGAAAACTGATCGAAATGGCCGAACTGGCTCACGATACATATCCCATTATGTTCGGAATGGGGGTAATTAGCTATCGACGACAGGCGGTGGGTCTCGTTTCGAGTTCGAATGAAAAAGTTACTTTTTAAAAATAAAATAAAATAAAATATAAATTATTATATAAAACCCCTTTCCCTTACTTCCCTCCCCCGTTAGTTTTAGGTCAAAAAAATCAAAATCGAAATTATAAAGAGAAAAAAAAAACGAAGCAACCCGTCGATCGCGCCACCACCTGCATCGAAGAACGCGCCACCACCGGCGACTGCTTCCCTCCCTCGAGCGCCTCCGTTCCTCTACTCGTGAGCCCCTCCTTCATAGAAGACCGCAACCCCGCAGCCGTTCCCCCAAAGCAACCTGACCCCGACACCTAGATGAACCGCACCGACAAATAGAGGCCTCCAACCACCTGGCCCACCACCAGTCCACTGCAGTGCGCTCCTCCCTCCACCAGTTCGACGCAACATTTCCCCCTTCCTTTAGCAAACAATGTAAGTTTTTTTTATTTCTAATTAGTTTAAAACTTTGATTTTTAGTTAGTAAAAGCTATAATTTTTATCATGAAGTCAGATTAATAAAAATAGGATTTTTAATTATGAAAAGTCGAGATCTTTGATTATATAAAGCGGAGATTTTTATTTGTTTACAGTTATAATTCTTAGTGGATTAAAGATATGATATTTAGCAAGAAAAAGAATTGGATTTTTGTTTATATTTTTAACATATAAAAATTTGATCTTTATCATATGAAACCGAAAAGAAAATAGAAATACTATCTTTGTTTATGGAAAGTTATGATTTCTATCGTTCAACTAGAGGATAAAAATATAATTTCTATTCAAGTAGTAAGGTAAAAATATGATTTTTTTATTATAGAAAGGTTAAAAATATAATTTTTATATAGGAAGGAGCGTTATAAAAATATAATCTTTATTGGATAAAGAGCGATATAAAAATATAATTTTTATATAGGAAGGAGCGTTATAAAAATATAATCTTTATTGGATAAAGAGCGATATAAAAATATAATTTTTATATAGAGGATAGCGTGATAAAAATATAATCTTTATTAAATGAACACCGGTATAAAAATAGAATTTTTATCTATATAGTAGCGGTGTAAAAATAGAATTTTTATCTATATAGTAGCGATATAAAAATAGGATTTTTAGATACATAGCCGCAATATAAAAATGTGATTTTATATATGTAGTGGCTACGGGCAACGAAAGTGACAAAAGGCGAGAACGACGAAGATTTCTACATAAGAAGAGTCGTGGCATTTGGATTAGCTAGTCGGTGAGAACTCCTCACTTTTAATCTATTTCTAGTTTGAAAGATATACTAGGATGCAGACGGTGTTTAGTAGCAACCGACACCCGTCGTCCACAGACTATGGACGGCTTGTATGCTTCTTTGTTTGATTTTGATGTGTAGTTGATTGTGTGATGTGATGTGAAATGAAATAAAATATTTAAGTAGTTAAAAATATTTTATAGTTGAAAATATAATTTTTAACGTGCATGTGAATAAATAAATATAAACAAATCGGACGATTTGGTTATACACACACATTTGACTGATATTGATTAGGACGATAAATTTTACACATCGCCCAACTACACAAATAAAATTTGTGTTTGATTGTTTGAAACCCCACACGGGTATTGGGATGATATATGACATACACTAATCCCAATAATTAGCTGTATGTCGATCGATTGATTAACAGACTACTATGAGCGTCAAATATTTATATTTGATGCTTATACAGTGTAGAACGCACTCTAGATGATGGTTGATTATTTATCGTTGTTATTTTATACATGTGTTGTAGAAAATCCATATGATTAACATTATATGGTAATTGATGGGCCTCATTCCAGTTTTGAAAAAGAAATATTTGAATAGAAATATTTGAAAAAGAAATATTGGAAATAGAATATTTGAAAATAGAAATGCGAAGCCGTGTTAAGTAGTTACATGCAATTTTAACACGAACGGGAATTTTGTCGATTTTACAATGAATATTGAAAGTGATTTCAAAATCGAATATTTAGAAATTAATTCGAATTAAAAATTGAATAGAATTGAATTCGAATTGAAATCAAATTGAAATGAATTCGAATTGAAATTGAATTGAATTGAACATGAACTGATATTGAATTAAAAATCGATTTGAATCGAAATCAATTTGAAATGAATTTATAAGGAAAAATTCAATTTTGATTTGAATTTGAAATAAAGTTGAAATCGTTTTGAAAACGATTTATAAAATTCGTTTCGAAAGGAAATCGACGAAGTATATATTATATATATAATATAATGGCCAGAATAGATCGCGCCGCACTGCGGAAGTTCGTGAATTTCGACCATTGACTTCGAATGGATATTGCGGGAGATCCAACCTTCAGATTCTCCTAAAACCGGAACCGTTGGGTTCGTATCGAAAAGACGAATACTAGAAATTAGAAATCTAACGGTTGGATTTGGAATTATGTCCAAAACAAATTTGGAAAAGGTCGCTGTAAGTGCAGTTCGATGGCCATTGATGGAAATCGACTGTACGGGCCTTGATAAAATTATTAAAAATATCAATAATTTGTGTAAAATCATAAGAAATGATTTGTGAAGAATTGGGATGAAAAACTCCATATTTGAAAGGTTAAAAAAAGATTTTTATTGAAATGAACTAGTTTTGAACTAGAATTATAATTCTATTTATTTTTAAATAAATAAATTGAATTTGAAAAGGGTTTTAAAGGTAACCAGAGTTTCCAATAATTGAATTGGAATGGATTTGAATCGAAATTGTCTTTGGAATATTTCGATGTTGGATTTTGTGATTATACAGATGTTGTTATGGAAATTTGGAAGATATATATATATATATATATATATATATATATATCGTTATTTCCGATATGATATTTGTTGGTCGTAGAATTTGATACTGAATATAAGCCGATATATTTTCTATTCAGAGCCTTGTATTTAATATCAAATGTGATTTGGGTTTGTCGTGAATGGTGTCTTCATTAACACTGTTCTTAAACCCAGTTGAGAAAAAGATTAAATCTTTTTATTTAGATTTAATGAAGTGTACCAATTAAATGGTATTTAATTGGAATTGAGTTCGAATTGATTTTTGGGTTTATCGTGAACGGTGTTTTAAATAACACTTGTTCTTTAACCCAATAATTAATGGAATGTGATTTTGGGTTGTCGTGAACGGTATCTTCAATAATATTGTTCTTGGACCCAAAGGAGTTAAGAAAATCAGAAACTAAATAGAGGTTAGTTAAGTTGAATGGTTTCTGGGGTATTGATCTGATGTTGGTTTCGTCCTTCGGGGTTAATACTTGGGGAATTGCTCACTTGCTAATTTACGGTTAGGGACTAATTGAAATGTGATGTGATTTTGGGGTTATCATGAACCGTGTTTTAAATGACACCGATTCTTTCTCCCAGTCACAGATTAAAACTAAGTGGGGTTTTAGTGAATCTTTAATTAGATTGAAAAGATCGAGAATGGAGTATCACCAATTTTGCTCCAGGCGATAGTTAAATCTTTAATTAGATTTGAACGTGAACTGGTAATTGAATTTACCGATAACACCGTGGTGTTAGATATGAAGTATGACCAGTTTTACTTCATGGGATGAATAGGTTGGGATTGGGAAATTAAGACAAATGATTACTTCGGTAAGGTTCGTTAATCCCGACTAGTTTGATGTGATATTCAAAAGAAGATTAAAGAATAAATTTAAAAGAATTTATCTTTGATAAAATTAATGGGAACCTTTCCCTAAGAATGTGAAATTTAGAAACTAACTGTAGGTTAGCTAAGCAGAACGGTTTCCTGGGTATTGATCTGATGTTGGTTTCGGCCTTCGGGGTTAATATTTGGGGAATTATTCTCTTGTTAATTTACGGTTAGTGACTGATGAATTGGAATGAGGCGTATGTTGTGTTTGTGTAACACTTGTTTATTATATACGCGAGTTATTTAGAAAGACCGGGTTTATCCCATTCTGAATAACTGATTCGACGATGAGTCAAAGATGAAGACTGTGGTTGAAGACCGGAGGTCTTCACGTCGTATGGATAATTACTGATGATCTTGATTGGGCCGTACACCCAAGAGGAGGGAATCAGTTGGTGGTCGTCCAGACGTACTTGGAGATCGATGGATATGCGGGGTACTAGGTGCCTCCGGTTTCGTTCAGACCCAGAACGAACTAGTAAATGGACTGTGTGTCTGACATTGGATATCATTCTGTGTGATTGATGGATATCGGTTGCATGGAGTGGTTTGCCTGTGTGGCATGCTAAGATGCAAATGATCAAGGCTTTTGTTGAAAAGCAAAGTCTTGTGGTTGATGATCAAAGCACGGCCTTTGTGGCGTAGCTTTGTGTAGCGTTGATTCGCGAGCCTCACACCCCGGTTGTGAACCAGAAACGGGAGAAGGACCTCAGGGGGGACATGCATTTCTTTCTAGTTAGAAGTGGCGTCAGTGGTTTCACACGCCCTGACGAGTTTGACTTATGTGGTTGTTGCTGTAGCGAGGCGCCTCGGATATATCGGTGACTATGTGAAGCCGATGGAGTCATTCGTTGGCTCATTTACGCCCCCAAAGGGCGGGGAAACGTAGTGTTCAGGCATTATAATCCACATCGGTGGACCGGCCCTGGCGATCCAAGGGGCAGTTGCGGCTGTTTCTGAGACACGGGCTAGAGCGTCTCGAATTCGGTAGAGGACGATCCCTTGCCTTAGTTCGCGGATGGAAATCCAACTTCTAAATACGTGACTTTGCGATTTTATTTGTAGAGCCTAGTATGGCGACATGATATATGGTACCCATGCCATCTATGATTGATATTTATGATTGTATATAAAATCAGAAACTAACTGGAAACGAGCTAAGATGGATTGTTTCTTGGGTACTGATCTGATGTTGGTTTCGGACTTCGGGTTAATACTTAGGGAATTGTTCTCTTACTAATTTGCGGTTGGAGTCTGATTAAGAATAAAAAGATAAAATTTCACGTATCAAGCACTCTTTGGCTGTTATAAGGTAAAACCCTATCCTCCGGCTTGAGTTGCATTGTGTGATGGGACTTGGGTCTTATAACAGCTTCATTTTTCTTTATTTAGCATTGCGCTGTTTGTTTTATGTACTAGTGTTCTTGGGAGGAAACCCGTTCCGTGTTATACGACGTGGTCACTTGATTTACCAAACTTTAAAATAAAGATAAATAACTGTTTTAGTTCTCACACCAGTCCCATGACTGACCTGGGGTTTATTGTTTTAACCTAAACTCTGGGTGCCCTTATTTTGACACGGGCAGCTAGTAGTTTTGGTTTTGCAGATTTATATTCGCAGGATCCTGGTTTATAGGTGGAACGATATCCGAAAAGCTTTGTATCCGTATATCTCCTTCTAGTTGTGTTTTCTATTATTTTTCCGCTGCTATGTAATGTATTGTAATCTCTGATATTTATTGAATGTATTTTATTCATTTACACTCTGTATATTCTTGTATCTGATGGAATTGTTGTAATTAACAATGAAATGTTCTTCTGTCTGCGTTCTAATTTGTCGTGTTCTCAAAACAATCAGGCGTTTTGAACGGTCTTGGTCGGTTTAGCGACTGATTCAGATCGAGCGAGATTCCCGGTCATTACAAAACAATCCTAATGTCAACATAGTTGTGTCTCAAACAGAAGGGATAAATCAAAACAATAACAACAGAGCTTATAATCAAAATGACAAAGCCAAAGGAGAAGATATTCATGACGACAACTGGTATCCAGACTCGAGAGCAACAAATCACATCACTAGCAACTTGGAAAATCTTAATCTCGGAAACAAGGAGTATCAAGGTAATCAAACCATAAGCTTGGGTAATGGTAAGTGCGTAAAAATTTCTCACATGGGAAATGCTATAATTAATGGTAAAAAACAACTATATTTAAATAACCTACTTAGGGTACCCAATATTAAGAAAAATATGATAAGCATATCACAATTTGCAAAAGATAATAATGTTTACTTTGAATTTTTCCCGAAATATTGCTTAGTCAGGGACATACCGACTAAGGAAATTTTATCATTATTAATGGATTGTATCAGTTTAAAGTTGATGGTCAAGACAACAATACTAAAGAGAAAAGCTGGTACAATTCTATCATGCTACTTGAAGAAAATAATAGAAGTACTTTTGATAAATGGAATTACAAGTTAGGTCATCCTAGTGTAAACTTAGTCAAAACACTTCTTAGGAATAATAAAATTGCTTTTGATGATATATCTTATCCCTATGTTTGCACTTATTGTCAAATAGGAAAAAGCAACAAACTACCGTTTATAAATTCTTTAACTAACTACACACAACCATTTGAATTGATAGCTACTGATCTATGTGGACCTGCCCCTGTTTGCACCGACTTTAACTACAAGTATTACATTTCATTTGTGGATGCTTGCACTAGGTACACTTGGATTTACTTTCTAAAAGCAAAATCTGACACTTATGCTACTGTTGTTAATTTTTCTAATATGGTTGAACATCAGTTTAATACCAAAATTAAAGTGTTGCAATCTGATGGTGGCTCTGAGTATAAAAACCTATGCGAATTCTTCAAAACTAAGGGAATTATACACAGAACCACTTGCCCCTACACATCTGAACAGAATGGCTTAGTAGAAAGGAAACATAGACACATCGTGGAGACCGGACTAACTTTATTGGCTCATGCATCGCTGCCACTAAAATTTTGGTCAGAAGCTTTCAACACAGCCGTGTACTTAATAAATAGAATGCCTACAGCAGTGTTGAAAGACTTAAGTCCCATTAAAAACTATATAACATCAAACCAGACTACCAAAGTCTTAAAACTTTTGGATGTTTGTGTTTCCCATCTTAAGACCATACAACACAAATAAATTAAATTTCAGATCCAAACCATGTACATTTATTGGATATGCTACAAAGCAAAAAGGATACATGTGTATAGATGAAAATGGCAGAATTTTCATTAGCAGACATATGGTATTTAATGAAGAGGTATTTTCATACAAAAGTTCAGACATCAAAACCACAAATAAAGTAATCACAGGTAAGAGTAGCATAACTAGCATACCATGCTATACAGACTCTCTAGCAGGTACTAGCAAAGCAGTGGCTGCTGAAGGCAATCAAAACTGCACTACCGGATCAGTTACACCCAATACCAGCAATGAAGAGCCAATCAGCCTCGCCAACTATTCACCTGAAAGACAACAACAAGAAGAAAATGAGAGCCAAAATATTGAAAGCGACATCAGAAGTACAAACAACAGCAATATGCCAGCAACCACAGTCAATCAAGAGAGCCAATCAGAGACAAAATCTCCAACAAATATTGGGCATCCAATGATAACCAGGGCGAAAAGTGGTATTTTTAAATCAAAATTGCTCACAGCAACTATCAACTCAGAAGAACCAGTTACATACCAGCAAGCTGTATAATATGAAAACTGGAGAGAAGCCATGGACGAAGAGTACAAAGCTATGGTGAATAACCGAACATGGGAACTTGTTCAACTACCAACCAACAAAAATTTAATTGGATGCAGATGGACATATAGAACAAAAAGAAATCCAGACGGATCTATTCAAAGATACAAAGCAAGGCTGGTAGCTAAAGGATATACACAAGAATATGGATTTGACTACAATGAAACATTTTCACCTGTAGTCAAACCAGCTACCATAAGACTAATTCTCATGATTGCTCTCACTAAACAATGGAATATAAAGCACTTAGACGTCAACAACGCATTTCTCAATAGAGTGTTACAAGAGGAAATCTACATGCAACAACCAAAGGGCTACATTCAGAATCCAAATTATGTATGCAAACCGAAGAAAGCAATTTATGGTCTAAAACAGGCTCCTGGAGTATGGTTCGACAAATTAAAATCAACTCTAGTGACACAGGGATATCGACCAACTAAATCTGACACTTCATTATTCATCAAATCAAATAATTACTATACAACATATGTACTAATATATGTTGACGACTTAATTGTAACATGGAACAATGAAGGTGAGCTAAAGCAACTGACTCAGTATCTAAATGAGCAATTCTCAATAAAGGATCTTGGCATTCTATCATATTTTCTAGGAATAGTAGCCCAAAGAAGATCAAAAACAGAAATGGTTCTTAGTCAAAAGAAGTACATAACTGAACTCCTGATAAAGACTGATATGCATGAAGCAAAACCTCAACCAACACCCATGATATCTAGTCAGCATCTCTATAAAAACAGGGGAGAATCTATAAATAATATAAAGGAGTACAGAAGTGTTGTGGGAGCATTAAAACATGCAACCATAACACGACCAGACATTTCATTCAGTGTTAACAAAGTTTCACAATTTTTGCAGGATCCAAGGGTTGAACGCTGGAAAGCAGTAAAACGAATACTGAAATATTTAAAGGGGACTATATAGTATGGCTTAACAATAAAAGGAGGAAAAGAGTTAAATATCACAGGATTCACTGACTCAGACTGGGCAACAGATCCCGATGATAGAAGATCGGTAACAGGGTATTGTATCTATATAGGAGACAATCTAATATCATGGACATCGAAAAAGCAACCAACAATTTCAATATCAAGTGCGGAAGTGGAGTATAGAAGCATTGCCAACGCTACATCAGAAATAATATGGTTGCAATCAATATTAAAGGAGCTAAATCTATTAAACAATCAAAAAGCAACAATCTGGTGTGATAATCAAAGCTCGATATACATGACAGCTAATCCTATTCAGCACACATGAACTAAACACATAGAAATCAACATTCACTTCGTTCGAGAGCAAGTAAAGGAGGGAAAGCTACAAGTAAATTACATACCGTCTTACCATCAAAAAGCAGACATACTTACCCAGGCTCTCTCAGCTAAAAACTTTACCAGACTACGTGACGCCCTGAATATCAGGCCAATCGACACAAAATCAGCATCAAGTGTAGCTAACCAGTGACCAGAACTTCAAATCGACAGCTCGAAGCCAAATATTAAAGCTGCAGTTCGAATGACAAGGGAGGAAGACCCAATTGAGGCTCATAGTTCGGATCCAGCACACTTAAGTCAAGTACAAAGTGAATGGAGAAAAGATCAGAAGCAAACTAGGGTTTGTCATAGCCAACCCTAGGTTTGAAGTGGGGAAATAAAAGGAAAGACAATGAATTCTGGAATAGAACGATGAGTCAGCAATACATTTAATTATGGATAAGTTTGTCCTATACTGTGTCACGTCACATTGCAATAGTTATATTTTGCTTACCCAAAATAATGTATTTTACCGTTGCATTCACCTGTATATATATCAGGTCTTTTTGTTCTATTTTGCATCAATAAAAAAACAATTTTTTACTGAATAAAATAACAAGCTTTATAATTCTCTCAACTATAGTTCCTCCTTCTCATCTGTGTCTTCAACTTTTTTTAACGCGCATACATATTGTTCAATTTTAGTTGAGTTTTTTTATTCTTGGCTACCATGAAAATATTGATTAAGTTTTGATTTACTTACAGCTATAGTGTTTGAAGAATAAAATGTTTTGTCCTTCTAATTATTGTTTGTGACTTAATAGTAGTTACAAATAGATAACTGTAACTGGAACCAGTCATCATACTGACCTACACCAATCAATTCATGATTAAGATATTTGAGTCAATTTTCGGTATCATTTTCCTATGAGATTAGCCATGAGTGTTAGACTTGTCATTATTGTTTATTTTCCTTCATTGTATGCTTGTCAACAGCTTGATATTGATGTATTAATGTCGCATGTATCAATCCAAATGTTTTACTACATTAGCTGTAAAGTTAAAATGACGGTTGCTATTACCCTTCTACTGATACATGGCTTCGACATCACATGTTCTGCACCTGTTCAGCCTTTTATTCTTTTGTTTCATTTCTCAGCCTACATTGCTAATGGGCCAAGTTTTGTAATTTATATCTCTGCCTATGTAAGGCTGTGTTACCTTATACGTTTGAGACATTATTATGAAAAGATAATTCATTCAGTTCAAATAATAAATCAAATCATTATGTCAGCACCCTCCTTTTTCTCTTAGAACTTCAGAGCCAACTACTGCTTAAAAGCATTTCTCACTTCAATCAAATTTCTACGGTTGTGGTACTAATTAGAGAATTTTCATCATCTAAGTATTATTTTCTCATCAGAGGGTGCCCTCTTCATCTGAGAATTGAGAATTGGAGGTAGGCAAATTGTGAATGTGCCTCGCCAGAACAACATTTGTTACAAGATGCATCATTCAAAACTCAATTGCGTGCCAAAAATCCAGAAGAGAAGAAATCAAGAAATTCAACAAGAAATATAGCAAAATGCCACTTTAATTCAGAAAGCTTTCTTTGAAACATCATCAGTGACTTTTTTGGTAGCTACTAACCTGATTTTTGTATCTCTATCTTGTTTTTTTTCTTCCTTCGGTTCGCTGTCGCAACTTAATATTTTTTGATTATTTAAGTTCTTGACTTCTTAAAATCATCATGGGTGATGCTTCTGCATTCTCCACCTCTGATTCAGGCACTTCCAACAATTCTCAAGACTTAGCTTCAAGCCATCAACTCATGAAGACTATGATAAACCCCTAGAGTTATCTAATAACCATATACTTGGAGGAAGACAACTATCTCCTTTGAAAATTTCAAGTTGAAATTGTAATTTGTCGATATGGCTTAAAAGGCTTTGTTCTTAGTACCCTTCTTATACCACCAATGTTCATCACTAACAAAGAAAAGAAAATTGCCACAATTGAGGATTATATCAAGTATAGTAGGCAAGATAGACTGATATTTTCATGGTTATTGTCTTTAATCAGTGCAAGTTTGCTACCCTAAGTTTTGAGATGTAAAACTTCAAATGAGACATGGTTAAGTGTTGAAAAGAATTTTAACAATCAGTAATCTGCAAAAGTTTATCAGAATGAAAACATGTCTATCAGAGAATGTATCACAAAGGTCAAAAGCATTTGTAGCTCTCTTACTGCCACTAGCAATGGCATTTAAGGATCTGAACATACCTTAATTCTAATGAATAATCTAAATAAAGAATTTGAACCTATTTTGGCTGCCATCACCACTCAAAGAACTGTGCCACCACTTGATGAAATTCATGCCATCTTATTATCCCATGAAGCTAGGTTAAGTAACAGCAAAATTTATGAATCATAATACTCAGCCAATCTTTTAATTGGTTACAAGAACAAAGGTCAAAATAACAAAAGAATTGATCAACAGTATCAAAGAGGTGGAAATTCTAATAGAGGCAGAGGAAATGGAAGATGGGGAAACAATAAATCAAAATGTCAAATATGTGAAAGAGTTAGTCACACTGTTGTCAAACGTTACTTCAGGTTTAATTCAAATTATGTGCCTAATCAAAGTCAAAAAGAGAGCAATAAACCCGCTGCCAATCTTGCAAATATTCAGAATGAGGAAAAAACTCAATCAGAAATAAACAAAGGCAATGGAATTACAAGAATTGATCACATACAAAATGAAGAGTGGTATCCAGATACTAGTGCAACAAACAACTTAACCAACAGTCTTGATACTTTAAATCTAGGCAACAAGGAGTACAAAGATAATCAAACCATATCTATAGGTAATGGTAAGTGGATTAATCTATCTCATACTGGCAATGCATGCATAAATGAAAAGAAGCAGTTGTTCTTACATAATATACTTAGGGTACCCAGAATTTGAAAGAATCTAATTATTGTGTCCTAACTGCCAAAAATAATGATGCGTACTTTCAATTTTACCTTAAACATTGCCTTGTTAGAGACATTCTAACTAAAAATATCATTTTATAGGGTGATGCCACCAAGGGAATATACAAGTTAAACTCTGTTAAGTGCCACAAAGGGATTAAAGCCGAGAAAAGTTGTAATTTGACTCAGATGAATTATGTTGATTCTTGCAAAAATGTATTTGATCTATGGCATTGTAAGCTTGGACACCCTATTGTCAAAAATGCAAAACAAGTTTTATCCGAATTTGATACTAATTTCAATTCTGCTGTCTTGCCATACATATGTGATTATTATCAATTAGGAAATAGTCATCAACTACCCTTTAAAAGTTTTGCCACTGTTTATACTAAACCACCACAATTAATTGCAGTTGTTCTTTGGGATCCTGCTCTTGTCTTTTCGGACTTTGGATACAAGTACTATGTATCTCTTATTGATGCATATACCAGATTCACCTGGATTTACTTTTTAAAATGTAAATCTAGTACTTAACATGTCATCAAAAACTTTATTATTTTTTGTTAAAGTTATCCAAACTGATGGCGGTATAGAATTTAAACCCCTAAAAATGTACTTCAAAGACAAGGGCATACTTCACATAGTCACATGTCCCTACACTTCTCAGCAAAATGGGTTGGTTGAAAGGAAACTAAGATACATTATAGAGTCTGGCTTAACACTTCTTGCTGATGCATATTGATCCCTCAAATACTGGTCAGAAGCTTCTAGTACATCTGTTCATTTAATAAATAAATAGGCTATTAAAATTCTTAATAACATATCTCCATTTGAAAATTTACAAGATGTCAAGCCAAACCACAACAGTTTAAAAAAAAGGTGTCTATGTTACCCTTGTTTAAGACCCTACGATAGTAATAGACTAAATTTCAGGTCCAAATCATGTACTTTTATTAGCTATGCTACTGATCAAAAAGGATATATGTGTCTTGATGATACAAGTAAGATTTACATCAACAGACATGTTGTATTCAATGAAAAAGTTTCCCATTCAGCTCAAAAGATATCAGTACAACAAAAAAGGTGTACAATGCTAAGAATCTCATATTAGAGATTCCACTAAGGTTTGATGATGGGAACCATTTGGCAAGTAGTGAGGCTGCTGATGCTCAAGATTCACCATCACTTCAATCAGTTGGCAATGAACCATTATATCCACCCAGCCCTGCCTTCACAAGCCCTGTTTAAGCAATAAGCCAAAAACAGACCAGTTAAGGCTCAACAATGTCAATCAAATCAATGAAAATGAAGGCATTTCAAGTACTACTAATCAAAGCAACATACCAACTGATGGTCCACCAACCCAGGCTAGACACCCCATGGTCACAAGATCAACGAGTGGAATATTCAAGCCAAAAGTCTACACTGCTATATCAAACACAACTGAACTCTAAGGGGTGATCAATCCCTTTCAGCGGAAAAACCTAAAAAGGATCTTGCAATGATTTTATAGAACAAACAGGTTCAAATAATTGTCAATCACAGATAATGGAAAAAAAATTGAAAACAAGAGAGAACACATAATATTTATAGTGGTTCCGCTATCGCGAGATAGTGTATGTCCACTTTAAGAGGAAGAGATTTTATTAATATTGAAGAGATTACATAGTATTACAGTAGAGCAAAGAAATAAAGAAATGACATAAGAGATAATGAGATATATTAACATTATCTATGACTCTCTTAATATAAAGAAGAATTACTTGGGGATGAAGTAATTGATTTATGTAAATAAATCAATCCAAATATCATTCACATTAATTTTTTTGTCATATAATTGATTGATAACATTCCCTTTTCTCCGTTAATCAATTCTATCCCAATATGATTTTCTATTTCACAAAATATGACAACAAATATACGGAGAATATCTCCAAAATCCCTATCTCTTTTATATTCATTTCCATTTCTTCCATGCACAAAAAGGGTAACCAATATACCGAGAATATCTCAAAAATCTATTTAATTTTGGAAATATTGTATCACCAAAATTCTAATAATCTCCACCTTGACGCAATATCTCTTACAACCAAGATACTCCAATATGAATGCTTCCCAATGAGTTCCTGCAAAGGCCACCCGTCATTGAACTTTGCTAATAAACTCTGGCAAGGCCACCGCCCACCAACAAAGTGTTGGAAACACTCAAAATAAGGTAGACATCATGCAACCAAACTCCCTTACAACGAAGAAGTATAATATAACTCATATTTCTGTATACAAGAAGAATACCACATCTTCTCATGACTTCAACCAAGTCATTCTCTTCCCCATAGTGCCACCTTGTGGCACCTAACACTTCATCAAGTGAATCAAGTTCGAGCAATGCACGAACTTAGTAACAGGAAGTGCCTTTGTAAACATATCCGCTACGTTGTCATCTGTATGAACCTTCCGAAGATGAGCTAACTTCTCCTCATTCATAGATATAAGGAAAGACTTTCTTACCTCTATATGCTTTGTTCTAGAGATGAAAGGTGAATTTTCAACTAAATAAATTGCACTCTGATTGTCACAATTCACCAAACAATTATCTTGTACCAAGCCCAAATCACACAACAACCTCTTCAAGTAAAGTGCCTCCTTAGTTGCTTTAACAACATATGTTAACTCTTCCTATGTAGTAGACAAGACAACTATAGTCTGCAATCTCGCTCTCCAACTAATAACCGTCCCTTTAAGAGTGAACACATAGCCTGAAGTTGACTTCCTTCTATCTCTATCTCCGGCATAGCCTGGATCACAAAATCCGACAAACTTGAAATTTTTATTTGTGCCATTAAAAATAATTCCATAATTTGGTGATCCTCTAAGATTTCTAAAAATATACTTCAATGCCTCCCCATGTGATTTTCTCGGATTTTTCATATATCTACTAACTAATTTAACAGCCCGAGTAACATCAGGCCTTATGCACACCATAACATACATCAAGCTACCTACTGCACTCTCATAAGGCACCTTTTTCATGTTGGCCTTGTCCTTTTCTGAGATCGGAAGCCTTTGTTGGAATGATGTATATGCAAAGGCATGGGTGTACTAATAGCCTTTGCTCCATCCATGCTAAACCGAGCAAGTACATTTTGAATATATTCCTTTCAACTAAGTGTCAAAAACCTAAGCTTTCGATCTCTTTGTATTTGCATCCCCAAAATTTTCTTTGCTTCTCCAGTGTCTTTCATTTCGAATTCTGCTTTTAAATTTAACTTCAACTCATCAATTTCAGATTTATCCATAGAAGCAATCAACATATCATCCACATACAAAAACAAATACACCCAATTACTATTCTTTAAATGCTTGAAATTAACACATGCATCTTTAGTACTACGATCAAAACCATATGAAAGCATAAAAGAATCAAACCTTTTGTACCGCTGCCTTAGTCTAGGCTACTGTTTGACCATAAAGAGATTTCTTCAACCCGCATACCCAAACCGACTTTACATGTACAATAAATCCTTCTGGTTGCTTCATGTAAATAGTTTCCACCAAATTAGCATGCAAGAAAGCAGTCTTCATATCAAGTTATTCTAACTCCAAATCGTGAGCAGCAACTAGTGCAAGTAGGATTCGAATTAAAGTTTGTCTAACAACCGTAGAAAATATTTCATCATACTCCAACCCCTTTATATGTGAAATGAAAACCCTTTGGCTACTTATATTGTCTTTGTATCTACTATCATCTTTCACCTTGAACACCCACTTCCAACCTATGGATCCACTTCCATGAGGTAGCGGTACCAAATCCCAAGTCTCGTTCTTCCGCAAAGGTTGTATCTCCTCATCCATAGTGCAGTTCCACTTCGAGTTATCAATCGACCTCATGGCTTCTTCAAGGTTCAAATGTTCGTCATGAATTACATGTAAAGCATACTCATACTGATCATCAAAGCTCAATTTTTCATACTGCCAATCTCCATATCTAATTTGATCTCTCTTTGGTCTCTGACTAGCCCGAATGGCTATATCGCATGACTCTCCTTCAGCTCCACCTTGAACTGAATTCTCTCTAGTTTCATGACCATCTCAATGACTACTAGAGGAAATCTGTGGACTATCATGTGATGTATCACCAACTACTCTGTCACTATTATCAATAGTATTCTACTTCAAATTTGAAAATTGGGAATCTTGATCTTTTCAGACTTCTCCTCAACTGAATCTGAATCGTTTGATAAGCCTTCCAAAGGTTTGTACATTGCTGAATCATCGAAAGTCACATGTCTGGAATGTATAACTTTCTTCGTGTTGACCAACTTTTTGGTAAAAGATGTCATAGTTCAATAGATCGAAGCTCAATGTTAAAAGGCTCACAAAACAGCGTCGACTAACCCCAGCGATCAGCTCCTACTTAAGAAAGCCTAAACAAGATTTGGCCCGAGTCAGTTTCCTTTGAGCAGCGACATCTCATGCCCCGAGTAATCGCTCTCCCAGACCGACTGAGTAAAACGTTTCCTTGAAGGTAGGATCGATTAAATATCTCCGGATCTACGTGGAAATATCCAGACACATCATTCATTAGCCTGATTGTCAAGGCATTAAAGATGGGAAAACACTTCCGGACAAAGCTATACTTTTGATTCACCTCATCTCGAATGCCACGCAAGCCACAATTCTTGAGGATTCTATTAATTAGCAGTAGACCAGGTCCCACCGCCACAACTATTTCAAATGATCGAGCTCCACGTATCCGAGCTCTATAAGAGAGGCAGGCCACGTTGCACCTCAATCAGTCCACCTCTCCATCTATAAATACCTCCATACCAAGAATGGAAAAAGGAATTTTGGCTGAGCTTCCTATCCCAAGCTCAGATTCTACGGCTAACCCTAAAAATAGCCAACTCTTTCTTTGCAACACGGTCACCTTGTGTTCATCTTCTTCTTTCTTCCAAAAGAAACATGTTGTACTTGTAATCAAAAGCAAATCAATATATAAAGTGGACGTATGCACCATCTTTGCCGAAACACTATAAAAAGTCTTGTGTATCCCTTGTTTTACTTACTTTACTGTACTCTGTGATTATTATTTGTGTGTTCAATACACGATTGGGGGTTGACTGTCACTACTGACCAACTTTCGACGTCAACACTTTGGCGCGCCAGGGGGCATGCACTGACATACCACATGACGTTCGGCATTTTCCTATCCATAGTGAACAAGCGGAAGAAGGATGCATCATCTTTCTGTTCTATAAACGCTGATGTAGCCGAAATAAACGCTGCAGAAGCAAGTCAGGAAGCCTCCTCTCATGAAGACGTGTCCCACTATCTTACCCGGGATGACATGGATAAGATTATGGCCAAGTTCAGAGGCCAGATGACATCTCAGGGTAAACTCCTCGAATAATAACAGTTGATGAATAACGTCCTCACCCGGATGGAAAAGGGATCTAATGCTTCAACATCAATTCCTCCACCTGGCAAAGCCGGGGAAACAATTGATCTTCGGTTTGCACAAATACAAGCCGTCGATCAGACCATACCTTTGCTTCCTCCTGGCTCGACTTCACTTCTCGATCGGCCACTACCAGGAGCATCACTTCCAACAAACAACGCAATTTCATCTGCAGATTCACAGGAGGCTCGCGATCAAGATCTAGGTCGTTCAACATTTTGCCTCCATTCCAGGGAACAATTCAACTCCCTGGATCGACCGAACAACAGCTGAGTCGACCGGGATCGCTATTCCCATTACAATCCGGCATCTTACCACAAACTCATCTTATGCCTCCTCCCGTCCAACGAAGATCTGGTGGAGCCTTCCATTCGAACCAGGAAGATCACTCTACCATACCATTTCCCATCATAGCAGAGGAAAACGCTACTATAAACCCTCTAACATCGCTTCGGGCGGAGGAATCGAAGAGCCCCGAGCATCACATGCTATGCTGGATCGGCCTGCTACTAACCAAACTCGGACTAACCCAGCAGGAGCAGGTATGGTTCAGTCTAATAACGATCGGGTAATCCCCACTGCGGCTGAACCAGGCCTGGAAACTGTGATGGACCTGCTCCCTCACCTTCACTCAACTCTCGGAGGATGAGCCCAGCCAACGACCACCCTTCCGAGCATGCTTCTGGCAGACACTAGTACTGGGATTCTCCACAAATGCAAAGTTGGATTCGTGGCAACGACTCCTTGGAGACAGAAGCCAACTTGCAAGCATCATCCAACGCTTCATCCGCGACACTTCTTCCCAATAGGACATAGATTGTATCCACCGTAGCCTTTTCACCAGGAAAATCAGAAACTCCTGCAATCCTACAGACTTCAAGTTCCTAGCCATAGATCCCTACAATGGCCGGACCAACCCGACCATTCATCTCATGTGATACATGCGTCATATGGAAGTACTCCAACCAATGTTATGGCTAAGTGGTTCCCCCTCTTCCTCATAGATATAGTCGGCATATGGTTTCGACAACTAACAACGAAGTCGATCAGTAGCTGGAACATGCTGGTCACCTGCTTCATCGAGCAGTTCAGAGTCACATCTCTCGATCGAAGAGTGTCATATTCCTAACCTCCATCAAGCAACAACCCGGTGAAACCCTCCGGTCCTTCTTAGAAAGATTCAACGTAGTCGTAACATCAGTCGATCGACCTGAGCCATAGATGGTGCTTATGGCTACCATTGTAGGTGTCAAGAACCGATCAAAATTAGGATTTCTTTAACCAAACATCCTCCCAAGGACATCGAAGATTTTTATGTTGACGCCGAGCGGTTCCTCCGACAAGAAGATGCCAACATTGAGATGGAAAGCCTCGAGGTACTTGCTTCCAAAGACGGAGGTCCATTCAACACCAATGGCCAGAATAAAGGAAAAGGAAAGGTCTCGAAAAAGAACGACCGAAACATATGGCTCCGACGAGAGAACAAGTACAATCAATACAATGAGCTCAAGTCCTTCTCGCTTGACATCTTCCTTGACGTACGAGGATCTCTGCCTTTCCCAAAACCTCCTCGAAAAGAGTCAACGCAAAAAGAACTCGACTATGGAAAGTAGTGCATGTACCATAACATGGTAGGCCACAGTACAAGTGAATGCATTCACTTGTGCGAGCTCATCGAGGATAGGATTAGACGGGGAGAACTACATGAGTATGTTAGGAAGTCCGCACAGGCCTTGCCGCCACAATCTTTTGCCCAAGCTCCTTAGGTCGGTCCTCGACCTCCTAGAAGCGGAAAGGACCCTGAGCCCAACAATCGCGGCATCATCATCAATTAATGATATTTAGATTTTTTTCCATTTTAGAAGTATATTTATCTTTCAATAATATAGGTAGGACGAAGTACACACGTACGGAGTTTGGATTTAGCTCCTAGGCGTGCTCTGGGTTCGGTTCTCTCCCGCTTAGAATTTATTTTCATTCCCTTGTAATACCTCTTTAGCAACAATAAACTTTCTTTTTTAAGCATGAATTGTGTTTAAAGCCGAGTGTGAATAACGCTCGCAAATCCAAATATGGTCAATGCTGAGCCACCGTGAGTAAGACATGGTCAATGCCTGCCATTATGTCTAAACCTATTCCTCGAGCCGAGTATGGTTTGATTTATGTAAGCCAAATATGGATTATACTCGCACCCTCTAAATCTAGGGCACTCTTTACTCGCCAAAAACTTCACAAACACTCAAATATCACTTACCCATCACCGCATATGTCCAACTTCATTAGCCGAATACTGATAAAATTTTATAAGCTGAGCACGATTAACACTTGCCAAAGCCAAGTAAGGATGATACTCGCCACCTCCATAAGTCGAGTATGAATAATACTCGCCACCTCCATAAGCCAAGTATGGATAATACTCGCCACCTCCATAACCCGAGAACGGATAATACTCGCCACCTTCGTAAGCCGAGTATGGATAATACTCGCCGCCTCTCTAAGCCAGGTGTTATCACTGCTCACCAACTCTTTAAAGCCGAGTATGGTTGATACTCGCCCAACCAAGCTAATAGCCTTATCTAAACCGAGAATGGCCTACACTATCCTTGCAGATATCGAATATGGCTACAAGTGCTACTTATGTAATACTCTCGGCCTTAATACGGTCTTTAGTAGTTGTCAGCTTTCTGGCCTTAATACGATCTGCACCAATCGTTGGTTTTTTGGCCTTAATGCAACTACCAAGATCGTCGAATTTATGGTCCTTATATGGTTCGGCGCAACATAGTAACTCACACATTGAGCTTCATCACAATATTTAGAACACATCTCCTTTAACAAAAAAGATGTATTATGAGGGGAAAAGTGTTAACTAACTTTTTGGTAAATGCTGTCACAGTTCAATACATTGAAGCTCAATGTCAAAAGGCTCACAAAACATCATCGACTGACCCTAGCGATCGGCTCCTACTTAAGAAAGCCCGAACAAGGTTTGGCCCGAGCCAGTTTCCTTCGAGCAATGGCATCTCATGGCCCGACGTAATTGCTCTTCCGGACCCACCGATTCAAAAGATTTCCTTGAAGGTCGGATCGATCAAATTTTTTCGGATCTACGTGGAAATATCCAGACACATCATTCATTAGCCCGATTCTCAAGGCATTAAAGACGGTCAAACTTCCAGACAAAGCTCTACTTTTGATACACCTCATCTCGAATGCCATGCAAGTCACAATTCTCAAGGATACTATTAATAAGCAGTAGATCGAATCGCACCGCCACAACTATTTCAAATGATCGAGCTCCACATGTCCGAGCCCCGCAAGAGAGGCAGGCCACGTTGCACCTCAATCAGCCTACCTCTCCATCTATAAATACCTCCTTACCAAGAATGGAAAAAGGACTTTTGGCTGAGCTTCCTCTCCCAAGCTCAAAATTTACGGCTAACCCTAAAAATTGCCAACTCTTTCTTCCAAAAGATAACATATTATACTTGCAATCAAAAGCAAATCAATATATAAAGTGGACGTAGGCACCATCTTTACCCAACCACTATAAAAAGCCTTGCATGTCCCCTGTTTTACTTAACATACTCTGTGATTATTGTTCGTGTGTTCAACGCACGATTAGGCGTTGACTGTCACTAGTGACCAGTATAACAAAAAAAACACATTTGGACGCCCTAGGCTCCAACTTATCATGTCTTGTATTATTAACATAAAATGGATAACCAAATATACAAAAATAATTTAATAAAATATATTTTCCTTTCCATAACCCCTTTAGACTCTTCCCACCAATGGTTAAGCATGGAATCCAATGAATATTATGTACTGTAGTCGAAAAAGCTTCAACCCAAAAACACTTAGACATACCCGCACCCAATATCAAGCAACTAGCCTCTCAAGTAGGGTCCTATTCATCCTCTCAGCAACCCCATTGGATTGCTGATCGCCAGGTGTAGTAAAATGTCTTCTCAAACTGCGTTGTCTGCAGTAATCAAGGAACTCTTTGGAGACATATTCATCACCATTTTCGAATCTAAGAATCCTCAGTTCTTTCCTGTTTGGTTCTCAACAAGAGCTAACTGAACCTTAAATTTCTCAAATACCTCCGACTTAGATTTCATTACGTACACCCTAACCTTGCGCGAGTAGTCATCAATGAATGAAACAAAATAATAAGCTCCACCAATGGAAGCTGTAGGGTATGGCCCCCATACATATGAATGTAGGTAATCAAATACCCTCTTAGAAGTATGCATTCTATCACTAAAAGAAACTCTGGTTTGCTTTGCCAATGCACGCTCCTTGCAAAAGTTCAACTTGTTGAAGATTTCTCCCTTGATCTTTTTCTTCTTACGAAGCAACTCTAAGTTCTTCCCTAAAGTATGAACAAATCTCATATGCCAAAGCTTGGTAGCATCTAAGCTTTTAGAACTATCGACACCAATACATAATTCTGCATGGATAGTAGTACCCATTAACAAATACAATTTTCGTACCGTAACACCGTTTATCAATACAAGTGCCTCTCTAGAAAATCTCAAAGCATCTCTGACAATGGTTATCTTGCATCCCAATGATGCCAATTGGCCTAATGATATCAACGACTTCCAAAGACCTGGTACATAGCGAACATCTGAAAGTGTGAACAATTCCATCATACATGCGGATGCGAACTGAACCAACTACTGTAGATTTACATGTAGCATCGTTCCCCATAAGGATGAAACTTCCCTCTTTGGCATCGAAGGAAGAAAAATAATCCGTATTAGGATTCATGTGAAATGATGCTCCAGAATCTAAAATTCAGTGGTCTACAACATCTGATACAACCGCTATTAACAAATCACTACCATCTTTCTCCATCGCAATAGATGAAGAACCATCAGTCTTCTTCTCCAAAGCTAGACAGTCTCTTCTCTAATGGACTAGATTCTTACAATTATGGAACCTTCCATCTTTAGATTTACTCCACCAATTAGACTTCCTACAATTGGAATACCCCCTATAATTCTTCACTTTCTTCTCTGCACTACCTATCTCGACAAATAAACTTGAACTACTACCAATTCCTCTACTACTTCACCAACACTAAACCCTTTTTTCTAATCTCTCAACTCTTCACTAAGCAAACTTGTCTTCGCATCATCTAATTCAACGTATCTCTACCATAGATAAAGCTGTTAGCATAACGAGTGTATTGCTCTAGAAGCGAACGAAACAGAACCATTTCTTTCTGTTCTTCATCAACTTTCAGCTCAACAGACCTCATCTTCATCAACAGGTCATTGAACACTCAGATGTATCTTAATTGGAGAACCTTCCTTCGTCTTATAAGTGAAGAAGGTACTCAATAGGATCAGGCAGTTAGTTAGGGATTTCTTCATGTAGAGGTCCTCTAACTTCTTTCAAAAGAATTTGGACATTGTTTCCTGATTAATATCAGAAATTACATTCTTTCCCATAGCAAGTTGATGACTACTTGTTAATATAAGAATTTTCACTGACAACACTGAAACCGAAGCAAGGTGAAGGGACATCACGTTAGAGTCGACACCAGAGTAGAGGCCAGAAAAGTGTTTGATCGATACCAAAGCACGATGGTGTAGAGGTGAAATTGAAACCGATGGCAAAAGGCCTAAGAAAAAACAAAGTTGACACCAAATCAAGAAGAATAAGAGGAGTGCCGACACCAAGAAGTGGAACCATAACAAGCGAAGCTGATACTAAGAGCTTAGAGCAATAACAGTGGAACCGACACAAAAATAGCATATCGATACCGAGGATTTAAAGGAGGATAGCACTGAAACAATGATATTGTATGCTATCAACATCAACAAAAAGGGGAAAACGGCTTGGTGCCGATACGAAGAAGATATGGTAGTAAAATCACATTGTCAATACAACCATGCAATAAGAAGTTGGCTTGGTGTCGATATCGGATATGGAAGACACATGCACAGTCAGGGATTTTCAACCCCGAAAATCGACACCAAACGCAATGTCGAATATTCGAGTATCGGAAATACCCAATCATTAATAGATAGAAGTTAGATGGTGAGAAATAGAAAGAAAGAAATTTAGAATAGAAGAAGAAGAAGTACACAACAAAACAGAATCAAAGTAACCACAAATCTCACAGCGGAACGGATAAAATATAATATATAATAAATTTTGAAATACAAATCTGGGTTTGTACTTACATATATCATCAGAGTATATTACATACATATCGTAGCGGAAATTAACTCTATATATATCTAACATCGAAGCCTCCTGCTCCTTTCTCCTCCAAGTATATCTGTAAATCCTGACTCCTTGACTCCCCATACAAATTTGGGCACCCAAGAGTTTAAGGAAAATAAAACAAAATAAACTATGGGTCAGTCATAGGACTAGTGCGAGTAAACTCCAACCATTCGGTTTAACTTTTCAAAATCCTTTTCAAAAGAAAGGATAATCCTAAGACCGATCTACACATAAATACGGATGGTTTTTACCTTACGATAACCCAAAACATCTTTAAAATCAATACTTTTCTGATATTATAATAGTGTTTAATACAAGTAAATAACAATCTAGCAGAACGCTTGCATTTCACGCTCTACATATATATTATATAATCAAAAAACCATGGGCTCTTATTAGGTAATGGATTTCCAACTATGACAAGGTGTGGAACTACCTTTCGATCAGTATACGTTAGAGGGGATACACTGAAGTTCAACAAGAACATCTTGCAAATCGGCCCACACATGACCAACCATTCATTTCACTTAAATGTTCTGAATATATTGTCACCTTACGGTTGGTATACCAACATAACCGTTCCCGGAAGATACAGAAGTGAAAGAAGTAACAAATATGAATATTCTCTAGATGGTGACAATATACCCTAATTGTGTGCGACCCACTTAGCCATGCTGCCTGCCTGATTTTTGTCATTTCCCAGTTGATGAGGCTTGAGGTCATAATGTATCTTTTGATAAATCACTCCTTCATTTACTTTGAATGCCACATCATCATACCCACCAAATCACAAATTGATTTCCCTAAAAATACTACAGGTATAAAGCTAAGAGAAACAAATTCCTCTGCCACTAACGTAAATACGTTTGAAGAGATCAACTTACGTGATTTATTAGATATACTCTGTCGGACATTCATCCATACACGTTATCCTAGGTCTGGACAAACCAAAGGAACTATTCCTTAAATCCATCTTAGGCAATTTCTACCTAGGATCTCCAGAACAGCCCTTGCATAAACACTGTCTTCAATTATCTTCATTATATTTGATTTGTAATGCTAATGCCCATACAGAGTGGTTTTCGGATAATAAATCTGATCTCGGTCTCTCCGTATTGACAACGGAAAATGGTTAAAAACTTTTATGGTCGGTGATTTAACTATCAAAGGAAAGCATACATACAAACGAAAACATACATACAAACAACGGTCATATTTCCAAATGGAAATCTTACCGATCAATCATCAATTAACACTGAGCCCCGTTTAAATAGATTTATCAAAAATCATTTCATTTCCCAATTTCCCTTTTTATCTTTACCCAAATATTTCTTCAACTCGCTTAGCATCTCACGATTTCTTGGAAAACGTTTCCATATATCAGCAACTCCTTATTTCCCATATTTCAAAAATATATGTTATTAACATTGGAAAACATTTCCATACCTTATCCACACATCATTATCCTTTAACGTCCATCAGTCCCTAACCGTAAACAAGTAAGAGAACAACCCTCTGAGTACTAACCCCAAAGGCAGAAACCAATATCAGATCAAAACTAAGAAAGTCGTTCAACTTAACTAGTCTCCAGTCAGTTTCTAATTTCCTTAATCCCATTTCTTATCAAATTACTTCTTATGCAACACTTGGATTCGGTTTAAGAATCCACTTCCTTTACAGAAAATATTGATTATAATTATAGCATTATAATCCTTGTTTCCCAAACTATTTAACTAATATAACTCTGATTCGTTACTTTGAATAAATAAATATATTTAATTAAAGAAAGAAATAAATAATCTTCAATTAAAAATAGAAAGTAAATATTACTTTCCCTAGATATGACATATTCGAATTTGAACTTATAACTCTCTTACAAATAATCTATATTCGATTAACGTTCCGAACCTTGGAATAAACTCACCATTTCGGGTAAACCCAAATTTCTAATTTCACCTTTGAATACCATTCTGATTTGCAAAACATTTTCTTCTAAACCATTTTCCACTTTAAAATGTGAATGTTATTTCTTTACAGAAATATGGACTTATTTTATTAAATCAAATCTTGGTTTTAATAATAAATACCATTTGTAGGTTAAAATCCATTTGTCGAGTTATTTTATAAATTCATATTTATATTCCTCTTCATAAATTCCATTTACAAGTCAAATTCTAGTTAATCATATATCATGTTTATAACTTAATTTCGATTACATATTCAATTATAAAATTATTGGTTTTAAACCAAATATTAAATATCCTGTACATCTCCAAATTATATAATATATATTTTCTAAAAATAAATTTATTTTAATAACATTCGACATTGTCGAATTATAATTACAAACCTTTATATTTTTATTCAACTCATATTCACATTTCGAACCTCGAAATGAATTCAACAATTTCCCTTTTCATTACCCATTTTTAAATTAACATTCACGGATTATTTTATAATAATTATTCAACTTTATTTCTAAACATCGTTTATAAATCAAACTACTTGTTTTAATATAATTAAAACAAGTTATTATATTCTAGTCCATTTGGAATTCGATTTCTATTTTTAAAATACAAATTCCTTTGTAAAACCCTAATTTCTTTTCTAATATATTTGAATAAATTTTACAGTATTTAAATACCAATTGTTTCAGGTCAATGTTGTTCAAACACCACAATCACACAATAATCAACACCAGATTATTTGTCACATCACATAATGCAATATATAAAAAAACAATAATATAATTGTTGAGGAACCCAGTTGGATTTCTCCAACCTGTTTCCCTGCATCCGTAGATGTTAATCAATAATAATAACACTAATTACTTATCGATATAAGATATTATAAATAAATAACATCAGTATTCAATCAACTGTTTATATATATTACTGTGTATATATTATTTCAACCAATTGATAAGCAATCAACATTCAATCATTTTTATCGACATTAAATAACGGTTATAAAATTTTAAAACTGGATAGAGTTAGTGAGTTTACTCACCTTAGTCGTTAATTGTTAAATAACGGTTAATGTTCGGTTGATCTTATCAGGCATTTAGTTTCGCCATAGATTTAAACGAGCTCCAAACTGTACCAAACCAACTTCTTTGCGTAGCATGTGTCCATATGATGCCAACAGTTCAGACCGTTCGAAATTTTGACTACATATGAACGAGATATAATATTTATAAGTTTGTATATACATTAAAATAAATAAAATTTGAACTCTGTTTAAATTTTTGGGCTTTACCATAAATATCTCGGCCCATCCCTCAGGCTAAAACACACGCCGCTCCACTATAGCACCATCATCCTTTTTGGATTTCTGAACCCGCTTCTACCATGTGAACTTTGCTCCTTCCCCTTTTTTATTTTTATTTTTTTCTTTTCTTATTCTTCTCTTTTTTTTATATCACTATGCCTTTCTCCTTAGCATCGGCCCACATCCTCTTATACAAACCCATTACCGCCTTACAAACAGTACTCATTTTCATAAAATGATCCGCTCACTCCTGTATACAAAACATCCTTGTTGTGCCATTTTAATGGCCACTGTCACAACATGTCCTTCATCCAACTCCCATTCCCACGTACCAAAGCCACCATTTTTCACGTCATTAACTCCCCTACAATAAGTCCTTCTTCTTCCCAACGTCTTCTATTGTATTTTTTTTCTTTCTAAATGCCATAAAACTATACTTGTCCTGCCGCCCCCCATTTATTTTCCATGCATCCAGTATTTTTCTCATCATCGTGACAGCTCCTTACACATCTTTCCGTACCCTATTTCTTCACAGTGCCTTCGTCGCTCCTTCATTTTGTTTCCCATCTCCATACACACGCTATCCCTCAAAACTCCATTATCGCACTTGCCTTCCTCTACCATGTTCATGCATGTGCATCACCATATGCACACCCAGACTCGTATTATTACTCTTCCCTGCTTATAGCTTCCAGTATTTCGAACCATTTTCAAGCCTTTTGCCAAAACCTCCTCCTACCCCTCTTCTATATTTATAGATATTTATACGCTCGTCCCTTCCACTTGAAACTGAACCCAACTACAAACTTAAAATCTTAGATTAACGCTTGTATTTCCCAAAAGAAATTAGTCTAGGCACGCTGGGTTGAAGAAACAACGAATGAAAACTTTTCGGATCCTTTTAAAATTTATTTTGAGTCTTGCATTTTATTTTTTGTAAATGTTTGGAAGCCATGAGAAACCTACGGCTTACATTTCTTCATTTCACGCAAAAATGGCGAACTGACGTTTGTTTTATAGACAAAAGAAGCTTTCAAAACACGCACTAGGTTTAGGGCAGGTTTTCTTTTTAATTCCTTGGCCATGAGGTTTCTCTTTTTTTTCAATGTATAGGGGAGGATAGGTTTGCAGAATTGTGGGCAACTGGTGGGATAAGAAAATACACAACAGTGTTGTATAAATTGTTGCTGCCATCCTCCCTTAAGCGTACGTGTTTGCGGTATGATTTTTGTAGCCATATGTTGTAGCTTTTAGGTGGATAAAATTTCTAATGAATAGTTGTTGTATTTCAATCCAAGGCATGTGGGTTCTAGGATCTGCATGAAACCATAGTAGCATGACAACTTGAAGAAGGTAGGCATACACAAGGCTGAAAATATGGGGTATGCTACAATATAGGTCTGTATTGATTTAACAATTCCTTCATATTGAATTTCTTAGGCATGTGAAAAGTGATGTAAGGGAGCTGGTTGATATAAAGGAACACTACAGATCTTTATTAGAGGAGATGGTCTGCAATTCTATTCTTGGTCTGCGTGAGTGTGGAGAATAGACTGGTTAAATTTTCGCTTTATAACCGTACGTACACATTTAAGTTATACAATATCGATATCCTATTACACACTACTTCATCTATATGCGAGTTGCCAACAAAAAAAGTAAAAATACCATTGTGTTGACCAATGAGCCAAAACCTCAAGAATATATTAAAATAGACAAGATAACTTATTCTGTGAAACCCAAAAATGCTGATTTAGAGTGCAAAATACGTTAAATAAAAAGGTTGCTTATTTTTCAAATTAAAAACTACAGTAAAATTCTATAAACTAAATTAAGTATACGTCTCAAAATTCTTGTCCAAATTCGAAAGCAACATTTAATTAAAATTAAATAATCATTATGGTTTATAAACAAATCCATAGCGACTATTCGAAAATTTGATTTGGACATAACTTACAATATATAAAGCGAAATTTCCATTTTTCACTTCCATTAGAAAAATATGGCTAAATAGATTCATAGCTTCTTGTTTCGAATAAATCCGACTTATAACGAATTCTGTATATTTATTTGAAGTTCAAATCTAATTATTACGAACTATTGCGATGTTATAAACTCAACTATAATTTATATTATAATTAATACATTCAACTATCATTTAATTAATATATATATTCATTATTATAATTCCAATATAATCTCAATTAAATATCTCATATTATCCAGTTTACACAATTTTGCCAATTCTACTATCTTCGACTATTTCGGAATTTAAATTTATTATTTTGCTATTTATATTAATTAAATATTTGAAATAGTATAGATTCGAATCATTTTCATTACTAAATCGCTATTTAAAAATAAATTAATTATTAAAATGCAAAAAATCCGGGACATTGCATATAGAGCCAATACCAAGAGAAGTGGGGTCGAAGCATGAAGAAGATACTAGAAGACAGTGTCACTGGAGGCGAAACAAAGCACAAAGATTAAGAAGCATCAAATTGGGAATTTCTCATGTAAACTTCTATGTACTACATCAAAGTGATCAATAAAGAAGATACTTAGCACTCGCAACCAAATGCACTTGTCTTTTAACCATTACTTCGAATTCAATCCCTTAAATTGGAAAAGATTGTCGATCCATCCCTAATGAACCATTAGCCTTAAATGTGACGACCGCCCATAACTCCCGCACTATACAAGAGAAATAATGCACTGAAAGATGTGCAATGCTGTCATGGACGATCATCAGAATATGTAAACACAAGCGGAACCTATCGTAAAACTCACAGCGTAAGGATAAAATATAATAGAACATATACAACAGGTAGTAGTAGTGAAGCAGAAACACCGGACTTTCATTCAACTTGAAAGTAATATCCACAAACTTGGAAATAGTGTTTATACAAAGTTGCCTCACTACATCACTCAGAAAAGCAAACAGCGGAAATTCAATTATTGGCTAGTAGTAAAACTGGTACGTGAGCCTCCTGCTCGCCATCGAGCAGCATCTTCATCCTCACTAAAGCATTACCTGTCACCTGTTACTTAGTCTGTGTGAAAACCCGTAACTTCCCCGTAAAGGAAAGCGGCGGATAGTTCGAGAACAAGCCACAACAGAATACATACAAAAGAACATTTCATTGTTATTATACAACAATGCACCAGAATACAAGAATATACAGAGTATAAATGAATATTACACAGAAATATCAGAGATTTAAATTACATTTAAATACATAACAGCGGAAAATAATACAATACACAACTAGAAGTAGATATACGGATACAAAGCATTCCGGATATCGTTCCAGCTGTAAACCAGGATCCTGTGAATATAAATCTGCAAAACCAAAACTACTAGCTGCCCGTGTCGAAAATAGGGGCACCCAGAGTTTAGGTTAAAACAATAAACTCCAGGTCAGTCACGTGACTGGTGTGAGAACTAAAACAGTTATTAATTTTTATTTTTAAAGTTGGGTAAATCAAGGGACCACGCCGCTAACACGGAACGGGTTTCCTCCCAAGAATACCAGTGCATAAAACAAACAGCGCAATGCTAAATAAATAAAAATGAAGCTGCTATAAGACCCAGGTCCTATCACACAATGGAACGCAAGCCGGGGGATAGGGTTTTCCCTTATAACAGCCAAAGAATGCTTGATACGTTTAAAACGAATCATTTGATACTATAATAAGTGCATACTGTACAAAACAACTTCAAATCATAAGTATCAATCATAGGTGGCATGGGTACCATATATCATGTCGCCATACTAGTTTTACAATTAAAACCGCAAATGTCACGTATTTGGAAATTGGATTTCCATCTATGAACCGAGGCAAAAGATAGTCCTCAACCGATTTGAGACAATCTAGCCCATGTCTCAGGACCCAGACTCAGGTGGGCCTTGGATCGTCAGGGCCGTTCCACCGATGTGGATTATTATGCCTGAACACTACGTTTCCCCGCCCCTTGGGGCGTAAATGAGCCAACGAATGACTCCATCGGACCCGGATCGTCCGATCAAACCGAGGCGCCTCGCAACAGCAACAACCACATAAGTCAAACTCGTCAGGGCGTGTAAAACCACTGACGCCACTTTTTAGCTAGAAGGAAACGCATGCCCTCCGTGAGGTCCGTCTCCCGTTTTTGGTTCATACCGGGTGTGATACTCGCGAAGTAAAACGTTACACAAAGCTACGCCACAAAGGCCGTGCTTTGATCATCAACCACAAGACTTTGCTTTTCAACAGAAGCCTCGATCAATTGCCACTTAGGCATGCCACACAGGCAATTCACTCCATGCGTTTGATATCCATCAATATATAACCCCTGAGCTCGTACGTCTCAGAGAAGGGCGTTAAGCAAGAGAATAAATTCTCCGCCGCCAAACAGATATATATTTAATAGAGATCAATCACACAGACTAAAATCCAATGTCAGACACACAGTCCATTTACAAGTCCGTTCTGGGTCTGAACGAAACCGGAGGCACCTAGTACCCCGCATATCCATCGATCTCCAAGTACGTCTGGACGATCACCAACTGTTTCCATCTTCTTGGGTGTACAGCCCAATCAAGATCATCAGTAATCACCCAAACGACGTGAAGACTTCCGGTCTTCGACCATCGTCTTCATCTTCGACTTATCGTCGTATCAGTTATTCAGAATGGGATAAACCCGGTCTTTCCGAATAACTCGCGTATATTTTAAATAAGTGTTACACAAACACAACATACGCCTCATTCCAATTCATCAGTCACTAACCGTAAATTAACAAGAGAATAATTCCCCAAATATTAACCCCGAAGGCCGAAACCAACATCAGATCAATATCCAGAAAACCATTCTGCTTAGCTAACCGACAGTTAGTTTCTAAATTTCACATTCATAGGGAAAGGTTCCCATAAATTTTATCAAAGATAAATTCTTTATATTTATTCTTTAATCTATCCTTTTGAATTTTGATTCAACTAGTCGGAATTAGCGAACCTTACCGAAGTAATCATTGGTTTTAATTTCCCAATCCCAACCTATTCATCCCATGAAGTAAAACTGGTTATACTTCATGTCTAACACCACGGCGTTATCGGTAAATTCAATTACCATTTCACGTTCAAATCTAATTAAAGATTTAACTAACGCCCGGAGCAAAACTGGTGATACTCCATTTCGATTATTTCAATCTAATTAAAGATTCATTAAAACTCCACTTAGTTTTAATCTTTGACTGGGTTAAAGAATCAGTGTCATTTAAAACATGGTTCACGATAAACCCAAAATCACTTTCCATTAATTATCGGGTTAAAGAACAAGTGTTATTTAAAACACTGTTCACGATAAACCCAAAAATCAATATCAATTCAATTCCAATTAAATATCATTTAAATGGTACACTTCATTAAATCTAAATAAAAAGATTTAATCTTTTCTCAACTGGGTTCAAGAACAATGTTAGTGAAGACACCATTCACGACAAACCCAAATCACATTTGATATTCAATACAAGGTTCTGAATAGAAAATATATCGGCTTATATTCAATATCAAATTCTACGATTAACAAATGTCGTATTGGAAATAACGATATAAATATATATCTTTCAAATTTCCATAACAACATCTGTATAATCACGAATTCCAACATCGAAATATTTTGAAGACAATTTCGATTCAAATCCATTCCAATGCAGTCATTGGAAATTCTGGTTATTTTCAAAACCATTTCAAATTCAACTTATTTATTTAAAAATAAATAGAATTATAATTCTAGTTCAAAACTAGTTCATTTCGATAAAAATCTATTTTTATCTTTTCAAATATGGAGTTTTTCATCCCAATCCTTTCTAAATCATTTCTTATGATTTTACACTAATTATTACTATTTTTAATAATTTTATCAAGGCCCGTACAGTCGATTTCCATCAACGTCCATCGAACTGCACTTGCAACGACCTTTTTCAAATTTGATTTGGACATAATTCCAAATCCAACCGTTAGATTTCGAATTTCTAATATTCGTTAGAAAGCTCTTTTCGATACGAACCCAATGGTTCAGGTTTTAGGAGGATCCGACGGTCGGATCTCCAGTAATATTCGTTCGAAGTTAATGTCCGAAATCCGCGAACTGCCGCGGCGCGGCGCGTTCTATTCAGGCCATTATATTATATATATAATATATATAATATATATTTCGTCGATTACTATTTAAAACGAATTTTATAAATAGTTTTGAATTCGTTTCAAAAACCATTTCAACCATTATTTCAAATTCAAAACGAAATTGAATTTTCTATTATAAATCCTTTTTACCTTCATTTCTATTTGATTTCAATTCAAATCGATTTTAATTCGATTCGAATTCATTTTCTTTTCAATTCAGTTCAATTCGAATTCGTTTTCCTATTCAATTCAAATTCAATTCATTCTCTATTCAATTCAAATTCAATTCATTTTCTAATCAAATCAAATTCAATTCATTTTCTATTCAAATCAAATTCGTTATATATTCAATTCGAATTCGTTTTCTTTTCAATTCAGTTCAAATTTCATTTCAAAATATTCGATTTCGAAATCATTTTTCAATATTCATTTTAAAATGATTAAAATCGATATAAATATCGTTCACGTCAAAATGGCGTCAATCTAATCAACACGGCTTCATATATTTCTATTTTCAAATATTCTATTTCAAATATTTCCTTTTCAAATATTTCTATTTCAAATATTTCCTTTTCAAATATTTCTATTTCAAATATTTCTATTATTAAAATATTTCGTTCAACACATGACTAATCTCAACGGATGAGTACTGTCAACACATGAACCTTTATTTTATATATTCTTTATTTTCTAAATTGGAATGAGGCCCAATCAATTACCATATAAAGTTAATTATATGGATTTTCATACAACACATGTATAATAGCATTGAAAAATAATCAACCATCAACCAAAGTGCACTACACTGTATAAGCATCAAATATAGATATCTAACGCTTATAACAGCCTGTCAATCAATCGATCGACATATTTAATCAATCAGGATGAGTGAACTTCAAATTTCATCCCAACTCCCGTGTGGGTTTTCAAACAATCAAACACAGATTTTGTTTGTGCAGTTGGGCGATGTGTAAAATTTATCGACCCAATCAATATCAGTCAAATCAGTGTATATAAACAAATCGGCTGATTTGTTTATAAATATCTATTTATTCACCTTCACGTTAAAAATTATATTTTTAACGATAAAACATTTTATTTTAACACATGAATTTCTATTCAGTTCATTTACACAATAAAATTGATATTTTTATTTTTCTAACATATTTTTAGAAAATTTCGGCGGCATAACGGCACGATACTAGAAACGGGACGAGGCCTAGCCTTATCCCCGGTCTAGTGAAGGCCCACGCCATTCACACATCAATCAAATCAATTCATTTCACCAAACAATTCAATTTCAATCAAATAATCTAACTAATTTTATGCAACCAAACAAACAAGTCCATGGTCTGTGGACGATTGTGTCGGGTGCTACTAAGCACCGTTTGCATCCTAGTATATATATATATATAAATAGAAATGAAATTGAAAGGTGAGAAATTCTCACATTTAGCTATCCAACTTCACGGCACTTCTAATGCAGGAAATCTTCAACGTTCTCGCCTTTTTATCATCTTCGTTGCCCGTATTCTCTACATATGTAAAAATCGAATTTTTACTTCGCTATTCAATATATAAAAAATCACATTTTTACTTCGATGTTCAATATATAAAAATCATATTTTTACTTCGATGTTCAATATATAAAAATCATATTTTTACTTTGATGTTCAATATATAAAAATCATATTTTTACTTCGATGTTCAATATATAAAAATCATATTTTTACTTATGAATAAAAATTGGATTTTTTATTCTTTAACCCCATATGTAAAAATCAGACCTTTTACAAACCAAAGATCACTCCTTTTCATGCTACGACATATAAAAGATTTCATTTTTATTCTAACCTTTCGTATATAAAAAACCAATCTTTACTTGGCCACCTCGTGTAAGGAAAACTCGAATTTATTTTTATATACTCTTACATATAAATAAAAATCGAATTTTTATTGACAAAAATAAATTAAACTAAAATAAAAACTCACGGGGGTTAAACTGAAGAAGAGGGGTGCTGCTCCAACCGGTGGATGGGCTGTGGGGTTCGGATTTAAGGTTGAATGGGTTTCAAATTATAGAAGGAGGAAGAGGCGGGCGTAGATGGGTTTGAGACGTCGGAATAAGGCTGGGGGAGGTGCTGTGCGTCGGGGAGGGTGGCACAGTGGCCGGCGGTCGTGGGTGGCTTTTCCGTTCGATTTGGCAGTGGGGTTTCGGGGTTGGAGCTCGAACGGAGGGAGGAGAAGGAGAAGGGGACGGCGAGGGTGGCAGGGTTCGGCGGCAAGGCCTTGGGATGCCTCCGGCGACGGGCGGTGGTCTCAAACGCTGCAGCGACAGGGCTAGGGCACATCGGGTTCTTCTTTTTCTTTTTCTTTTTATTTTTATTTTGACCATGTTTGACTGTGAGGGAGAGAGGTGAGAGAGAGTATAATATATATTTATTTATTTAATTAATTGATTTCAAAAAGTTGACTTTTTACATACGACCTCTAAACGAGGCCCACCGCCTGTCGTCCATAGCGTTTCACCCCCATTCCGAACACAATGGGATATGTATCGTAAGCTGATTCGATCGTTTCGAACAGTTTCCGTTGAATTTACATTTAAATCACTATATTGAATTTTAAACGTACGTTTCAAATTACCGGGGTCGCATACGAACTTTAAAAATTCCAAAAAATATATTTCCTAGCTTCGTATTGACGATACGGTCCTAACAAAACTAGTTTCGTTGAATTCTGAGACCGTTGGAAAAATGGCCAATTTCCAGTCGATTAAAATCAACTGAAACCGGTCAAACGCGTTTTCCTTTGCCATGCTCACATATTAATTCGAAAAATTATGAAAATTGAAACCTAGCATTAACCTAACATCACGGATCCAACAAAAGTGGTTTCGTCGAAATCCGAGGTCGTTTGCAAAATTCCCATTTTTAAGGGCCTGAATTCCATAGCGACTATTTAGAAATTTCAACTAGACATATCTTTTGATTCCCGCTATGAAATTTTGATTTTTCGGATTCGTTGGAAAGATATTATCAATTAGATCCTAATGTTTTTGGTTTCACTAAAATCCGGATTGTTTTGCACCCGGTTCATTCAATTGAAGTTTGAAATCGAACTACCGCGCCATTTTCAATTCCTTTTATAATTATATATAAATATTTATATTCTGACGACGACGCGTATAGTATATACGTTCGAATTATATTCAAAATAAATTTCTCGTCGATATTTTTTAAAATAATCTATTTTAAATATTCAAAATTCGCTAAAATTGCCAAAATAAAATTTTTAAGCTGGCTCAGAATTTGCGGGTTATTACAGTCTGCCCATCCACAATCGGATGAATAGCCCAAGGTAATAAGAGGATATATAAAACCTTGAGTCAGACAACAGTCTTAGTGAGTGATAAAACAGCTAACAACTTCAACAATAAAGTGTATGAGAGGGGATAGATAAACATACTAATCTACCCATGACACCAGAGAAGAACTCAACCTTATCCTCCCCACATCGGGCAGTGATAGCCTTTACAATCCATTCAACCAAAGGAACAACAATTCATACATGGAACCCAGAGCAACCATTTAATCATGGAAAAATACAAGTAACATCCAGATTATATAAGTCTCACACAGAACAACCAATCATCCATGACTGACTCTGGCTATCACCGCCAATCCTGCTTTAAAACCATCGTTAATCGTATAACGACCAACATTACCATATGTCAAGGGCTAACGGTAACCCCAGTTCTAGCATAAACTCCATATGTCCAACCTTGACAATGTCCAACCTTGACAACTAGGCCTTAAACGATACCCAGGGTACTGGACCAACAACCTTCTGGTCTATTGGGTGCCCCCATCATACCCCTGCTTTGAGCCTGCTAGTACTTACGACAACGATGACTTCTCGGCCTTCGCATCTCTAGTCGTCCAACTTTGACGGCTATTTACTGCTCAAGCAACCTTCTCGAGCAACCATTATCCATCAACTCACGACCTTTGAGTTGTCTGCCTATTCATTGCTTTTCACCGATCAATGACCATATCACATCACATCGAACATCCCCTTCTGGACTCTTGTCGAAGCCACCACCATCGTTGAACCAACCAACATCTTTGTAAGGTTCAAAGCAATCCATAGCATTATTTCAACACTTCCTAACTTCCCAATTGAACTCACTTTAAAGTCACATCATCACCGGAAGTATCCGAATAGAAATAGATGACCAGAAATGGCAAAAATGGCTGTCCAGAACAGCCCGACCCGAGCCACTTTTGTCCGACCCGACCCACTTTAGTCCGATCCAGAACGGCCCAATCCACTTTAGCCCAATCCAAAATGGTCGGATTCACTTTAACCTAATCCAGAGTGGTCCGACCCGACCGCCTTTAGTCCGACCCGAGCCAACTTTAGTCCGACCCGAGCCAACTTTGACTTGTCCTCCACGACAGAATTTGATCCCGACCCGAGCCACTTTGGTCCGACCCGAGCCACTTTCTGCACATCTTTAATTCTACTCTGATTTCGATCACAACTTCGCCAAACGACGAATCCGACAAAACCAACTCAACCAAACACAATCATAAACATACCATAACATTACTAACCACATGAATATGACGATTACCATAAAAATGTTGTAAATCTCACCAGAAACCATTAAAATGAACCTATGATCAAAATGAGAGATCTAACTAACATAAACATGTTAAATGACATGAAATTATCAAGTAAAACTTGATAGATAAGATCATAGGGTGATGCATATGAAAATGAACATGTAATGGTGTAAATCTATGGTAAAACATCCCAATTTGATGAGAAACATGCACAAACACTCATATACTTCATTGCATTCATGTGAGAGATGTAAATCACTCACCGATTCTCTAAAACAAGCTAAAATGATAGAATTACGAATCCGGGAAGCAAGCAATTCGAACTAATCTCCTTGATCCGATGAATTCACCATTGAAATGATGTAGATCTAGCCTCTAATGGTGTAGATATATGATTTCCCTCTTTAGATTTGGATTTTTAATGGTGGAAATGTGTTAGAGGAAGAAGGAGATCAATGCCTTCAAAATGAGAGAATGGGAAAGTAAACCTTTTCCCTCCACTCTCACCCCCTATTTATAGGATTCCACCATCCCACTAATGGGCCTACCCAATTCAGCCCATTAGGCTCTCCAAATCTGAATAGCTAACTGAAAAACCTTAAAACAGGGATTTCTCCCGAACCACTGAGCCAAATCCTTAATGTAACCACTCTACGGAAAGGTAACCATCAATTCCTTTCCAATGGCATAGCTCTCACCCTCTGATTCGATCCAAGTCAAAAGTTATACTCTGTACAAGGCTGACAAGGGCAAAATGGTTACAAACAAAATTGGTAAAAATTATGGACATGTCTCACATCCCCATAAACAACATATTAAAAGATGAAATGATCCAACCCCCAAAAAATGAAATAAAAATATTTTATGATCTTTCGATACGTAAAATGCGGGCTGTTACATTCCCCCCCTTAAGAATTTCGTCCCCGAAATTCCAAACATATAAGTAATCACAACGATTCTGCATGCCTATCATCCATGAGAAGTCAATTCTATCATCCAAACTAGCAACCATCAAGCAATGCATCCATAGCCTTATCCTAGCACGCGGAATTCTGTCAAACAACAACAAGATACAATGATATAACAAAGATACGATATCAAAGGGTCAGAGTGACGAAGATTTCTGGATGAGTCTCTCTCATGCTCTCTTCCATTTCCCATGTACAATCGTCTCCATCGTCACTCCATTGTACCTTGGCTAGCTTAACCGTCTTCCTCCTAAGTTGTTTCGTGTCATTCCCCACAACACGAAGTGGCTTACGAGATTTGACAACTATGGTCTCTACTTCTAGATCTTCGTACTTCTCGGGAGATACCACCACACTCGAATCATGAACGAACTTCCGTAGAAATAACACATGGAACACATTATGCACACTCGACATCTTCTCAGGTAACTCCAATCTATATGCGAGCTTTCCAATTCGCTCGACTATTGGAAATGGTCCAACGAACCTAGGAGCTAACTTTCCTTTACTTCCAAATCTCACCATATGCTTCAACGGTGAAACCTTCACAAAATCCATATCGCCTACGTCGAGTTCTAAGTCCTTACGGCGCTTGTCTGCGTAACTCTTCTTACGGTCCTGGGCTGCCTTCATTTGTTGCCGAACTATCTCAATACAATCCGAGGTTTCTCTAATCATCTCAGGCCCAAGTACCAACTTATCTCCAGTTTCTAACCAACATGCTGGAGAATTGCACGGCCTTCCATACAATGCTTCGTATGGCGCCATCCCAATGATAGACTGGTAGCTATTATACGCAAACTTAACTAGAAGTAGATGGTCTTCCCATGATCCTCCGAAGTCTAACACACAAGCCCTCAGGAGATCTTCTAAAACTCGGTTGACTATCTCAGTCTGACCACCAGTTTGGGGATGATATGCCGTACTCAAGCACAACTCGGTTCCCAAAGCTTATTGCAAACTTTTCCAAAATCCACTCATGAATAATGGATCTCGGTCACTTACTATACTCTTTGGGACACCATGGAATCAAACTACCCATTTCACATAAAGTTCAGACAATTTCTATGCCGTCCTTGTCGACTTGACAGGAATGAATCTCGCACTTTTGGTCATACGATCCACAATGACCCAAATCCCTTTGTTCCTTGCCTTGGTTCTAGGTAGTCCATCGATAAAATCCATCGACACACGTAGGAACTTCTAGTGGCTGAAGCAAACCACTCGGCTTCTTCTGTTCAGCTTTCACCAACTGACAGTTCATACACTTGGAAATGAAATTTTCAATATCTCTCTTCATCCCTTCCTAGCAGTAGACTCTCTTCATGTCCTGATACATCTTATTGCCACCAGGATGAATCGTCAACTTCGAGTGACGACATTCTCTTAGAACCTCATCCCTCAATCCGTCGATATCAGGAACAACTAATCTCCCTTGCTTTCGAAGCCAACTTTCTCGATTGACCTCGAACTCTTTATCTTCTGCTTCCAGTTTCTAGATGAACTCGACAAGCTTCGCATCTTTCTTTTGGCTCTCGCCAATCCTTTCGATAAGAGTTGGTCTTATCAATAAGCTTGCCAACATTTCAGGTTCCAACTCACACCTTGGCCTGATATCGAACCTTGCCAATTACTCGAGGCTCTTCCATTCCGAAAAAATCGCTCCTAAACTTGTGTGTCTTCGACTTAACGCATTTGCAACTGCGTTACCCTTGCCCGGAGTATAGGCTATGCCAAAATCATATGATGCCAAAAACTCTAACCATCTTTGCTGCTAAAGATTCAAATCCTTTTGGGAGTCAAAATACCTCAATGACTTGTGATCCATAAACAACTCGAATCGAACTCCCAACAGGTAATGTCTCCACATCTTCAAAGCAAATACAATCGCCGCCAACTCCAAATCATGAGTTGGGTAATTCTTCTCATGCGGCTTGAGCTGTCGACTCGCGTAGGCCACAACCTTATCCTTCTGCATTAGTACTGCTCCAAGTCCAGTACCACATGCATCGGTATATACCACCATCTCTTCATTCCCGCTTGGAATGGTCAACACAGGAGCACTCGTCAATCTCTCCTTCAGGATTCCGAACGCTTGTTCACACTTTGTATCCTATGTGAACACTTGGTTCTTCTTCGTAAATCCTATCAACGGTGTAGCTACTTTGGAGAAATCCTTGATAAACCTTCAGTAATTTCCTGCCAACCCATGGAAACTCCAAACATCCGTCGCATTCTTAGGTCGATCCCAGTCCTGGATTGCTGCAACTTTAGCGGGGTCAATCGCTATCCCTTTTCAAGAAACTACATGACCTAAGAACCTCACTTCATCCTTCCAGAAGTGACACTTTGAGAACTTAGCCTTAATCTAATGCTTCCGCAAGATCTCTAACAAACTCTCAAGTGCGTCTTATGTTCTTCCTCATTTCTGGAGTAAACCAGAATATCATCCACGAACACAAGCACGAACTTGTTCAACTGATCTTTGAACACTCTATTCATAAGATCCACAAAATACGTTGGCGCATTAGTTAACCCGAATGGCATCACCAACCATTCGAAGAAACCAGATGGTGTCCTAAAAGCAGTCTTTGGCACACTATCCTTAGCCACCCTCAACTGGTGAAATCCCATTGCCAAATCCATCTGAGAAAACACTTTGGCTTCGTGAAGCTGATCGAACAAGTCATATATCCTTGGAAACAGATCTTTGTCACCTTGTTCAGCTCTCAATAGTCCACACACAATCTTAACGAGCCATCCGCCTTAGTTGCAAATACGATCGGTGCACCCCATTCGGATACACTCCTCCGAATGAATCCTTTTCCCAAAAGGTCTTGAACTTGCACCTCTAACTCTCGCTGTTCCCTAGGCGCCATCCTCTTAAGAGGCATAACAATTGGTCTATTAACTTCGATCAAATCGATCCTAAACTCGATCTCACGATGCGGCGACAACCTTTTGACCTCGTCAAAGACATCTACATACTCATTAGCGATCAGCACTGATGACAGGTCTTCTTGTGGAATCCCAAGCGAATACAGATAACTCACGAAGACCCCATCTTCGCTCTTACATCTAATCAACACTTTTCGTCCTTCCACATCCCTGACCCTTACCTCTAGCTTCTCGCAATTCACCCTTGCCGCATACCTCTTGAGCCAATCCATGCCCAATGAGACGACCCGGAAACCCGTTCTGACGGAAACAAGGGTTATCTTTGGAATATAACACAGAAACAGATAATAGCAGAACAAAATTTAATAAATACACCAGATAATGAACAATAGAATATACTGGATAAAAGTAATCATCAGAGTTACACGGTAAACAGGATCTTACTTAGCACAAATATAGTTCAGCTATACATTAATGTCTACAGCGGAAAAACAAACAAAATATGTATAATAGGAGCTGAACAGCATAAAAAGAGATAAATAATAGAATCCATCTTCAGCTCCAGCTATCCAGAAAGAACCAACTAAACCTGAATACAAGGCTGCCCGTGTAGAAAAAGGGGCACCCGAGTTTGAGAGTGAAACAAACTACGAGTCAGTCATGGGACTGGTATGAGAAATCTACTCAACACATATATAATATAGCCAATCATAGGACCACGCCACTTTCGTGGAACGGGTTTACTCCATTGGATTGCCAGTGCTTTAGAACAAATCTTTCTTCTAAACATCGCTATGCTTTTTATAAAAATGAATCCATTATAAGACTCAGTTCCTATCACACAATGCAACGCAAACCGGAGGATAGAGTTTTTACCTTATAACGGCCAAAATATGCTTGATACGAATAAAACAAAGGCATTTGATATTATTGCTAGTGTTTATATGTTTTGAAAACAATTTCAAATCATAACTATCAATCATAGGCAGCATGGGTACCATATATCATGTCGCCATATATATATATATACAATCAAAACCGCACGATGTCGTATTTGGAAATTGGATTTCCGTCATGAACCAAGGCAAAAGATAGTCCTTACCGAATTCGAGACGCTCTAGCCCGTGTCTCAGGCAAGCGCGCAGGCAAGCCTTGGATCGTCAGGGCCCGTCCACCGATGTGGATTATTATGCCTAAACAATACGTTTCCCCGCCCTTTGGGGGCGTCAACAAGCCAACGAATGACTCCATCGGACCCGGATCGTCCGATCAAACCGAGGCGCCTCGCAACAACAACAACCACATAGGTGAAAAGTATATAAATGTCAGGGCTGATAGGTCACTGACACCACCATAGCTAGAAAGAAACGCATGCCCTCCCTGAGGTCCTCCTCCCGTTTCTGGTTCATACCGGGGTGTGAGGCTCGCGAATTTACGTTATACACAAAGCTACGCCACACAGGCGGTGCTTTGATCATCACCACAAGACATTGCTTTTCAACAGAAGCCCTGATCACTGCATTTTAGCATGCCACACAGGCAATTCATGCCATGCGACTGATGTCCATCGATATACAACCTCTGAGCTCGTGCGTCTCAGAGAAGGGCATTAAGCAAGAGAATAAATTCTCCGCCGCCGAATAGATGTATATTTAATAGAGATCAATCAACACAGAATAAAATCCAATGTCAGACACACAGTCCATTTACAAGTCCGTTCTGGGTCTGAACGAAACCGGAGGCACTAAATACCTCGCAAACCGTTCGATCACCACGTACGTCTGGACGATCACCACTCATTATCCTTATTTCGGGATGCCTCCCAATCAGGACCTCGGTTACCATCCAAACGAGGTGAAGATCTCCGGTCTTCGACCATCGTCTTCATCTTCGAATTTCAATCGTCGGTCAATTATTTGAAATGAGAATTAACTCGGCCTTCTCAAATAATTCACGTATATTTAGAATTTCAAATCAATTTATTTCAATGGTTAAATTATTCGATAACACCTATTTTGTTCTTTATTGTAATTTACACACCAAACACATTCAACCATCAAATACCACATAAATCGAGCAAATTCAGTTTATTTCCATTCCATATCGTTTATGATATTTTATAACGATTTATCGCTATTTTTATTTATTTTAAACTAGCCAATTTATTCAAAATGACGCTTTGGGCCATAACGCGGCCGTAGCGCTGTTTTTCTTCAGATTTGATTTACACATATCTGAAAATCTAACCGTTGGATCTTTACTAAATTTACATCATTAGAAAGGTCATTTTAAAACGAATCCAACGGTTCCAATTTTGGGAAAATCCGACGGTCGGATCTCCCGGTACAGTCGTTTGAAGTTTCGATTTCAAAATACGAACTGCAGCGTCGTTATTCGATAAAATATAATTATAAATATATATATAAATAAATATAATCGTTTTTGGCGCTGTTTTCCTTCAGATTTGAATTAAACATTCCAGACAATCCACCCGTTGGATTTTTACAAGGTTGGGGCCGTTGGAAAGATATTTCCAAGGCGAACCCGACGGTTGCGGTTTCGGGAAAATTCGATGGTCGGATTTCCCGCACTAGTTGTTTGAAATCACGGTTTCAAAACACGAACTGCACGACCACGTTTCGTTTTAATTTTTTTTATATTTATATATTTATATAAATATAGTTCATTCAACAATTTCAATATCGTTTTCACTTCAAATTTTTCACTAACGCCTTAAAATTTTGGAAAATTTCGCCATAAGCTCCTTTGTACGGGAGGGGCTGGGAAAATTCCCAAATAGCCACACGGGCGTCTCATGTCGAAAAGAAAAAGAAAAAGCCAAGCGGCTAGCCAACAGGCTCATAAAATCATCACCCTAACAAAACAGTAAATGTGTACCTATTTGTCGGGCACAAAATTTTATTCCTCTTCTCTAGCCCCTTTGCTATAACCTGTTCAATAAATATGCATGTACATATATACAGTTCTTATCACTTATCATTTTCTATTCAACTTCATATTTGATTCCATTTGGTTTAAAAACACCATTCATTCTAACGTTGCATGTATAGGCAAAAATCATATCATTAGCTAATTAATGAATATTTCAACTCATATATGTTTATTTGAACGAGTTTTAACACTTCACATTTCAACGATTCATGTATGTAATAAAAATGTGATTTTTATTGTAAAACAATTCATTTCAAACCACTATTATTTTATATAGTGTATATATAGGTGATAAAAATAGGATTTTTCTTATAAAACAATTTCTTTCAAAACGAGATTATTTTACACAGTTCATATAGTCGATAAAAGGTGATTTTTATTATCAAACGATTTATTTCAAAATATGAATACCATTCAACACATGAATTTCAAATCAACGAATGAATATCGATTCAACACATGAAGGTTTTCTATTCAATGAATAAATATAGTTTTAGCAAATGAAAATAATTCAAACACATGAATAATATTCAAAATTTCGGCAGCATAACGGCAGGGTAGTTAAAACCGGGACCGTCCCTAGTACGACTCCTCGCTCTACCTTAAAACCTCGCGGTTTTTGACAATGGGGATCATGCATCTAGTTCGCACGCAGGCGCCATGTATATATTTATTTCATTTCCACAAACTAATCCTATGTGGTTTCAACCAAATATTTCTCAACCGCAAATGGGTATTTTTCAACCACAATCAATCAATATCAACCACAAACAATCCCAAACAACCATTCGCTATCAATCAATTTTCACACCAATCACAATCAATAAATATCGTCCATGGCTTGTGGATGAGGGGCGTGTATATATATATTTATATATAGTAGTACACTTTTATTTCAACACATATATAATTTTTACAACACATATATAACTTATACATCGAACGTACAACTTATACAACGCTTATACAAGAGGTGTACAATGCTTATATAACTCATACATCGACTATATAATTTATACATCGTCGTTTTCCATATTGTTTTTAAATTAGAAATCTCACATTGGGTTCCACTCCACCAAAAATAGCAGAAGGCTCAGAAAAATATGCGGTCTCTTCTAAAATGTAGAAGGCGTCCACACGGTCACGATGTTTCCTGTTTCATCGAATTTCGTTAACGAATGAAAAAGATATGATTTTTCAAAGTTTTGCAACGCTTTAAGTTGTGAAAATCAGTTGAAAATAAACAAGCCGTATACCTCGTTTGAATGATTAAAACTAGGTCGCCAATTTTCAGTAAATCCGGTAAGCGATAGGACGATCGGTTTATATGGTGTCGAAGAGGGAGGCGAGGTCTTTCCGGCGCCGGTGGTGGGGTCCCCTGCGATGGCTCCTAGCGGCGGCGGCGGCTGTCCAATGGCGGCGCCTTTGGAGGCTCGATTCGCGCTGTACGGTCGACGAGGGGGGTCGAGGAGGGTATGGATGTGACGAGGGGGAGGAGGGCTGTCGAGATCTAGCGGTGGCGCGGCGTGGAAGTGGCTGTGGCGGCGGGAAACGAGGAGAGAAGGTGGCGGCTTGGTTACCGTCGAGGGCGCCTGGATAACGGAGGGTTTTTTGATATATTTTTTAAATTAATGAAAGAAAATTTCTATTGGCCGAGAGGTTTATTTAATTTTAAAATAGTGTTTTCGAAAATGAACTCCTTTTCAAACCCAACGACTGTCGTCCCTAGCGTTTTACCCCCATTCCGAACACAATGGGATATGTTTCGTAGGCCCATTCGACTGTTTCAGTTAGTTTTCTTTCAAATTAAAATATAAAACATTCAATATTTAATTTGAACGTACATTTCAATTAGCCAGGGCCACAAACTGATTCGAAAAATTCCAGAAAAATAAATCTAGCTATGTTTTGACGATATGGTCCCAACAAAACTAGTTTCGTCGAATTCTGAGACTGTTTGCAAAAAGGCCCATTTCTGGTCGATCCAATTTAACTATAATTGACCAAAACACATTTTCCTTTGCCACGCTCACGTACTAGCTTCAAAAATTATGAAATTTGAAACCTAGCAATAACTTCACCTCCCGGATCCAACAAAAGTGGTTTCGTCGAATTCCGAGGTCATTTGCAAAATGGCCAATTTCACGGGCTATATAAAATCCATAGCGACCTCTCTGAAAATTCATTCAGCTATAACCTTTGCTTTCCGCTATGAAAATTCAATTTTTCAGATTCATTAGAAAGGTACTCACTAACAGATTTAAATATTTTTGGTTTCACTAAAATCCGTTTTATTTTGCACCCGGTACTGTCCGACGAAGTTTGAATTCAATTTTTGAAACTGCCGCGCCTTTTCAAGCCTTGTTTATAATTATAATTAATTATATTCGTTTTCAATTGTCGATTCAAACTCAGTTTTCACTGCCATTATTTAAAATATATATTTAAAATATTTAAAATCCATTATTTTAGCCAATTTAAAAATTTTTAATTGGTTCAGATTTTCTGGGTCGTTACAATCTCCCCCACTTAATACTTTTCGTCCCTGAAAAGGAACAAAGTCGAAAGTGGTTTAATAAATCTACAGTCACACAATACAACAACCAATCAAATTGTTTTTAACCTTTCAAAACCATACAAATCAAATCCTATATTCCCTTAAAAATCATTCAGAGTATAGAATAAATAATGCACCTCCATGGGAAGGAAATAGCAACAGAATAGAGAATTAAATGGTAATGCAAAGTATGGTAAATGTACCTTGCACCGGAGTCAATCAGAGATATCTACTCGGCATCTAGGATATGCTTTCTGAATGCTCTCCTCAGTTTTCCAAGTACAATCTCGCGGATCTCCACTCGATTGCACTTTGACTAAGCGAACCTTCTTGTTCCTCAGCTCTTTGGTTTCTTTGCCGATGATTTTTAGCGGCTCTCTTCTCACAGCTAGTTCTGGAGTAATTTCAATATCTCGCTGAGCTGCCTCTTCCACGATCAAGTCTGGATCATGAACGTGCTTTCGAAGTTGAGATATATGAAATACGTCATGAACTCCAGGCAACCAGTCAGGCAGTTTGACCCTATAAGCGAGAGTTCCGATCCGTTCCAGAATAGGAAATGGACCAATGAATTTGGGCGCTAATTTTCCAGTTTTACCGAACCGGATAACTCCTCTCATCGGCGATACTTTCAAATATACATAGTCGCCAACTTCAAAGGATATATCTCTTCTTCTTCTATCGGCATAGCTCTTCTGTCGGCTTTGAGCAGCGAGTAATCGCTTCTTAATAAAATCGACTTTGTCGGCAGCTTCTCGAATCATGTCTAGCCCTAACACAAGTCTATTCCCAGGTTCGACCCAACAAGCAGGATATCGGCACGGTCTACCATACAATGCTTCGAATGGCGACATTGTTAGGCTCGCCTGGTAGTTGTTGTTATAAGAGAATTCAGCCAAATGCAGATGGTCTTCCCATGATCCACCGAAATCTATAACACAAGCCCGCAATAGATCTTCTAAAATACGATTTACCCTCTCAGTCTGACCGTCTGTCTGAGGATGATAAGCGGTGCTCAAGTTCAACTTCGTTCCCAGCTCGACTTGAAATGCTTCCCAGAGTTTGCTAGTGAATATTGTATCTCTATCACTGACTATACAGAGCGGCACTCCATGTAGTCTAACTATTTCCTTGAAGTAAATCTGCGCCAGACTCTGAGCAGTTCTGTTTGATCTGACAGGTATGAAATGGGCGGTCTTCGTGAAGCGATCTACGATCACCCAAATACTGTCATTTCCTTTTCTGGTTCTGGGCAGACCATCAATGAAATCCATAGAAATATGTTCCCACTTCAACCCAGGAACTTCTAGTTGTTGTAACAATCCCGCCAGTTTCTGTTGGTCGCTCTTGACTAGCTGGCAAGTTGGGCATCGGCTAACATATAAGGAAATGTCCCTTTTCATCGACTTCCACCAGAAAGTGCGTTTGATGTCATTATACATTTTGCTTACTCCCGGATGGATACTAAGTTTTGACTTGTGGCATTCATCCAGTACTTCCTTTCGAAGCCCAGGAATGTTAGGGACACAGATTCGACCTTTGAGCCTTAGAATCCCATCATTATCAACTTGAAAACTCGAGGGTTCGCCTTGTTGAATTATCTCTCTGATCTTCTGAATGAAGTGATCATCCTCCTGAAGAGCAGATATTTTATCTAGCAATGAAGTCGTGATAATAAAACTGGCGATCATTTCATTCTTTCGGCTTAACGCATCGGCCATGACATTGGCTTTCCCTGGAGTGTATAGAATTTCAAAGTCATAAGGTGCAAGGAACTCCAGCCAACGTTGCTACCACAGATGCAGGTCCTTCTGAGTGAACAGATACTTTAACGACTGGTGATCTGTAAACAGTTCAAATCTCTCACCCAGAAGATAGTGTCTCCAAATTTTCAAGGTGAATACTATAGCCAATAACTCAAGATCATGAGTTACGTAGTTCTTCTCGTGTGGCTTCAGTTGACGGCTAGCATAAGCAATCACTTGGCCCCTTTGCATTAACACTGCGCCAAGGCCTTCTCTGGAAGCATCAATCCAGACTTTCAAATCTTGGTTGCCATCGATGATGGTTAACACTGGAGCTGTTGTTAATCTCAACTTTAGCTCTTCAAAAGCCTCCTCACTTTCCGGAGCCCATTTGAATTTAGAATGCTTCTTTGTAAGCTTCGTTAAGTGACCAGATATCTTCGAAAAGTCTTTAATGAACTTTCGGTAATAGCTAGCCAATCCGACAAAACTGCGGACTTCAATGGGAGTACTGGGTTGTTTCCAGTTCTGAATAGCTGTGATTTTTCTTGGATCCACAGCAATTCCTTCTTTCGATACGACATTGCCTAGAAATTTTACTTCATCTTGCCAGAAGATACATTTGGAAAATTTGGCCTTCAATACATTCCTTCTGAGGATTTCTAGAACCTGTTCCAGATGCTTTTCATGTTCGACCTTTGATTTAGAGAAGATTAGAATATCGTCAATAAAAACCAGAACAAATTTATTCAAAACTCCTCTGAATACTCTATTCATCAGATCGACGAAGTAAGCATGAGCGTTACATAAGCCGAACGGCATTACTAACCACTCGTAGAATAAGTCGGGGCCTCTGAATGCTGTCATTGGAACACATTCTTCGGCAATTCGAAGTTGATGGAAACCTGTAGCTAGGTCCATTCGTGAAAATACTTGTGCGCCATTCAACCGATCCAACAAATCATCAATCCGCGACAATGGATACTTGTTCTTTATTGTCTGCTGTTGTATATAACAGTGTTGTATACACAATTATATGATTTTTGTTTGATGATAACAACCAAATATATTTTATTATTGAATGTGTTTGTAACTGTACTGGTATACTATACATCAGACAGGAATATAATATTTCTATTTAAATAAAATACAACTATACAGAAATTTAAATATTCACACAGTATTTTAAATATTCACACAGTATTTTATTTGAATAAGAATATTTTATTTCGATATTTAAATAGTACAGATTTACAACTCCACTATTTGTACATACATCACTGATATACATTTCATTATATTCAATTTCGTACTTAGCTCCTCTTCACAACACTTACACTTTCATATACACTACACTCACTACAGTTCACTCAACAGTCGTTTACATTTCTATACAGTTCACTCACAAATACAAACACACTAACGCTGTTCTTGTCTTCATCTTCAGTCTTCCGTCTTCACAGCTTTCAGTCAGTCATCTTCATACCTGTTCATACAGAAGAACACACACAGTAGACTGCAACAAAAATAAAATTAAATAAAAGCAAATAAAAATTTATTTTTAAATTTGCCTCAGAATTACGGTGTGCTTCTCATCACTTTTCTAGACTTGATCTGATATGCAGGAACAGAAAAACTCGTCTGGATGGCTGCATATACACCGTGTATACACGTGTGCGCTGCCACGCCAATCCAGTATCGCGACTGAGGAGTAGCCGCTTGGACCATCTCGACTCAGCGCAATATATTCATGAATCCAAGAATGCAAGTGAACAATGCAATATCAATTTTCAAGTCAACCAGCATAGAGCAATGTCACATGATCAAGTGTAGGTCCTCATTTTCAAATGCACATTGTCATCAGTTCAATTATCTCAAGCTCAGAAATCAATGCAAGTGTTCAAGGCAGCATAAACATGGTCACATGGTAAATATCAGGGAACAAGCATGTTCATGTAATGAACAAAGTCAAAAATGCAAGGCTACATGGATGCATGGTGACTCAGAGAATGTTTGGAAACAAAACATGTTTTCCACTGGTGATGGCAATCAATCAATGATATTAATGTAGCAGATAAGGCATGAAATCAATTCTCAAATAAGGGTCGAAATCATCAATTAACAGTGCAAGACTTGGCAAGTTTTAAATCAGTATGCAATCAATTTAAGAGCCACAAAATTCTCAAGATCAATCAGGCCGAATTCAACACAATCAAATAAAATTATCACGGTCGAATCAACCATAATTTTAGAAACATATCAGGCAAGCATCAATGAAACATTGAGATGGTTCAGCAAAAGGACAACAACATGGACATGAACAAGCCGACAATGAAGATGGTAAGCTTACATAACACCACTTAAAATAAGGGAGAAGGTGCACAAAGATGGAGCAATAAGAAAAGTGCAATGCATTTTAAATTACAAGAATATGGTTCGAGTAAATGATTAAAAAAGTCTGGAGCATAGGTGAAACAAGGTTGCAAACAACATGGTTCAGCATCATGGTGATACACAGAGTATGAATGACGCAACAAGACTATACATAGTTCACAGGAGCTCAAGGCAGTATATACATGGGTAAATTGTTTGATTCAGACTCAAGGGTATACTTGATCAAGTACAGTGTCTGGTCTTATCAAAGCGTGAATAAATCGGTTCTTCAAGTCATGGCTAATAAGAATGGCATCAGTTCAAAATCAAGTGATACAAGTCCACACAGTAAAACAGTGTTGTACACAAACAAGGATAGCGCAGCAACTAATGCAGTGTTGAAACATGTAAGAATGGTATGGTCAGAACAACATAATGACATCAACTTAGATGAAGAACGTACAAGTAGTGATAAATAAAACAGTATAACAATTGATCAAAGCAGTATGGATAACAAGAATACAAGGCACTGTTAAATTCAAGTGTATATCTGATTTTATCAGTTCAAATCAGATTCGGCAAGGTTTTAAACATGGAAGCATTAAAGAGCAGAATCAAGTTCGTGCCGAAGTTTTTAAGTCATGGTAAAAAGGGCATGATATTCAAATACAAATATTTATACACAACAAGTAACTGCAAGTATTAGTTCAATCAGCAGGAAGTTAAACTGAAATTGCATAACAAGTTCGAGCATAGTTTCTGTTCTTATCAAAGATAAGCATCAGTTTAAATATGTTGAAAATCAGAGTATACTACCAGTTTTGAATAAATAGAAATCAAGGCAGCAATTCAAGGAAAAATGGTTTTGCTTTGAAAAGAATGATTCAAAGAATTTTTTCAAGACCAATTCAAAGTTCCAGAAGCATACGAGGCAAGGAAGAATTCATCACGCAAAATATATATTAATCACAAGTTCAAATCAAGGAATTCGAAGTCAAGGAAGACTCAATCAAAAGTTCCAGATCAGTCGTAAGAAAGCTATTTTAAAAAGCCCCAAATATTTACGTATATATCAATGACCAATTCCAATACGAAATCAGAGAAAATATCAGATTTTTAATCCTATATAAACACCAATCATCATCGGCATAAAATCATCCAAGTTCGAACAAGCAAAAAGCTAAAATCCGAATTAAATTCATACCAGTAAAAAGGAGATTACTTGGATTCAGTTCTACACTCATCAACGTTCGATCGAAGAAGAGAATACCCACTGAATAACTCGAAATCATCACACGAGCGACCTCAAGTTGAATAGAATCAAAACCCTAGATCGCAAGAAGGAAACCCTAGGAATTTCTCAAGAGCCGCCGCCATTTTTAAGGAAAGAGATCGAGAAAAATAAAGTGGTGAAGCAATAATAGGAGTGGCCGGCCAAGTTATACAAAAGGGCTAAGAGAGTTTTAAAGGGATGACCCATTTATTTTAAGTCCTAAAAGCTTTTTAAATTATTATTTTTGTTTTGTTTCGTCTTTCATTTCAATTTGTAATCAGTCTACAGTTTTCTAGTTTGTCTTTAAAACTAGGGAAACGAATTACAGGGTTTGTAATTCGGGGAAATCTGGTTTTGGGGATAAAAACCAGTGCAGGGTTTTGAGCGTAGGGTTAAGAACATTTGGGAGAGAGTGTCGCGAGTTTACAGGGGATTGTAAGCGTAGAGATTGTTTTAACTCCTAGTAGAAAACTTGGGGAATGCAGCAGTAGGCAGGTTTTTGCCGAAGCTGGGTATATTTGTGTGTTATTTATTTTCTGCATTTCTTCTGATTATTATCTGTGCTGTGATTATTTAATTACTCTGTGAAAATCTGCAATTAACCCTATTCACCCCCCCTATAGGGTTAATTTAGATCCTACATCTGCTTGTTCAGATCACGATAGTCTACACATAGCCGTAGAGTACCGTCAGATTTTGGGACAAATACCACTACTGCACCCCAATCAGAGAAACTAGGCCTGATCAGACCTTTCCATACTAGCTGTCATGTTTGATTGTCTAATTCCTCCTTCTCTTTCAAGGACATTCTTCGAATAGCGTGAACTACCGGCCTTGCATTGGGAATTAAAGCAATCTTGAAATCTATTTCTCTCTGTGGAGGTAAGCGGACAACTTCCTCAAACACATCCGCATAATTCTCGACGACAAGAATATCTTTGATGAGGTCGGGAATATTCTCTGTGATTTCAGGGACATTTTCTATTTGGGATGGAGAAACATTCAAAGCTGCCCAGAAGTCTTTTCTATTAGTATTTTGACCTTCACAGGGAATGGTTATATAATCACCTGATTTAATCTTGGCCTTTACGACTTTGTCGGCGCATTTAATTTCAGCTTCATATTTGGTCAGCCAGTCTAATCCCAAGATAAGATCAAACTCTTTAAAATTCATGACGACCGCGATGGTAGGAAACCGATATCGAGAGAAAGAAACCGGCACTCCACAAATCCAACTGAGTTCTATCGGACCCCCAACCGGATTCTGGACAGTCATTGGTTCCTTCAGCTTTTTCAAATTCAAATCCAGCTTCATAGCTGCACTCTTGGCAATAAAGCTTCGGGACGCGCCTGTGTCAAACAGTACTTTGACTGGAATATTTTTGAAAGTAAGCGTTCCTTCTAAAACATCAGCCCTTTCCTGATCAGACGAAGATGCAGGCAATTCGGCCACTTCATTTACCTGAGCTTCTTTGGCCCTTTTTAACAGCCAGCAATCTCGCTTTATATGACCGGACTGATGGCAGAGATTGCATTTTCTATTCGCTTGAAATCCTTCTTTGGATCGAAGTCCACCTTTTAATCGCTTCTTTAAAGGCCCGCAGTTTATCGACAAATGCCCTTTCAGATGGCAGTTATTGCATACGGTGGTCGTTACCGGTTCTTTTCCTGATCTGGCCCTTTTTCGATTGACTTTGGGTTCCTTACTGACCTCAGACATGATACTGGCCTCAGGAAGATCAGTTTCTGATTCAACCTTATCGCTAGAACTGACTTCTTCTTCATCTCGCAACATGCCTTTCCTATGGAGATCTTCATACTGATAAGCCATATAAATCATTTCCGAGAAAGGAAGCTTCACATTCCTCATTACACTGTTCTGATATTTTCTTTGAAGTCCGTGAATAAATCTCAGATTCTTCCTCTTTGGATCTTTAATCAGATGAGGAGCAAAGTGAGAAAGTTCGTTGAATTTCTTATGATATTCTGGGATGGTCATATCACCTTGTATCAAATAAGAAAATTCATCACATAATCGCTCGGTTGCTTCGGGAGGAGTAAATCTTTCTAAGAAAATCCCTTTGAATCTGTCCAAGGTGATATTACCTTCTGGATTATCTTTAATAATTGAATCCCACCAAAACAAAGCTTCTTCTTTGAGTGCCCAAGACGCCAATAATATTTTCTGATCATCTCTCAGCTTTAAACCCTCAAAGATTTTCTCTGCAGAACGAATCCAAGCTTGGGTTTCCATAATGGACTCCTTGCCTAAGAATGGCGATCCACCCAGATTTCGAAATCTCTTGAATAGAACTTCTATATCGGATTCTGGCGGTGGGAGCACAACTGGCTCATTAGCTGGTCGAGCCATACGATTATTTCTTCTGTTCCCGTCACTCCTTTTCTAGTGTGTCTGCAATTAGTAGACAAAGTGTCAGGTCAACAAGAAGATATTTCAAAATATAGAGACAAATACTTCAATGTAAATGTGTCTACTGGGGTGTATTCCATTCTGCTTTACTTATACTAGGATATTGCTGATCCTATCTGTATAGAGCTACTCGTCCTAGAACACTACTGGTTCTATTTCTAACGAGTTCGTTCAAATGTTATATTCCAGAACTAAGCTTAACCTAAGCTCTGATACCACGCTGAGACGAACCGAAATCCCGTTCTGACGGAAACAAGGGTTATCTTTGGAATATAACACAAAAACAAATAATAGTAGAACAAAATTTAATAAATACACCAGATAATGAACAATAGAATATACTGGATAAAAGTAATCATCAGAGTTACACAGTATACAAGATCTTACTTAGCACAAATACAGTTCAGCTATACATAAATGTCTACAGCGGAAAAACAAACAAAATATGTACAATAGGAGCTGAACAGCATAAAAAGAGATAAATAATAGAATCCATCTTCCGCTCCAGCTATCCAGAAAGAACCAGCTAAACCTGAATACAAGGCTGCCCGTGTAGAAAAAGGGGCACCCGAGTTTGAGAGTGAAACAAGCTACGAGTCAGTCATGGGACTGGTATGAGAAATCTACACAACACATATATAATATAGCCAATCACAGGACAACGCCACTTTCATGGAACGGGTTTACTCCATTAGATTGCCAGTGCTTTAGAACAAATCTTTCTTCTAAACATCGCTATGCTTTTTATAAAAATGAAGCCATTATAAGACTCAGTTCCCATCACACAATGCAACGCAAACCGGAGGATAGAGTTTTTACCTTATAACGGCCAAAATATGCTTGATACGAATAAAACAAAGGCATTTGATATTATTGCTAGTGTTTATATGTTTTGAAAACAATTTCAAATCATAACTATCAATTATAGGCGGCATGGGTACCATATATCATGTCGCCATATATATATATATATACAATCAAAACCGCACGATGTCGTATTTGGAAATTGGATTTCCGTCATGAACCAAGGCAAAAGATAGTCCTTACCGAATTCGAGACGCTCTAGCCCGTGTCACAGGCAAGCGCGCAGGCAAGCCTTGGATCGTCAGGGCCGGTCCACCGATGTGGATTATTATGCCTGAACAATACGTTTCCCCGCCCTTTGGGGCGTCAACGAGCCAACGAATGACTCCATCGGACCCAGATAGTCCGATCAAACCGAGGCCCCTCGCAACAGCAACAACCACATAGGTGAAAAGTATATAAATGTCAGGGCTGGTAGGTCACTGACACCACCCTACCTAGAAAGAAACGCATGCCCTCCCTGAGGTCCTCCTCCCGTTTCTGGTTCATACAGGGGTGTGAGGCTCGCGAATTTACGTTATACACAAAGCTACGCCACACAGGCGGTGCTTTGATCATCACCACAAGACTTTGCTTTTCAACAGAAGCCCTGATCACTGCATCTTAGCATGCCACACAGGCAATTCATGCCATGCGACTGATGTCCATCGATGTACAACCTCTGAGCTCGTGCGTCTCAGAGAAGGGCATTAAGCAAAAGAATAAATTCTCTGCCGCCAAACAGATGTATATTTAATAGAGATCAATCAACACAGAATAAAATCCAATGTCAGACACACAGTCCATTTACAAGTCCGTTCTGGGTCTGAACGAAACCGGAGGCACTAAATACCTTGCAAACCCTTCGATCACCACGTACGTCTGGACGATCACCACTCATTATCCTTATTTCGGGATGCCTCCCAATCAGGACCTCGGTTACCATCCAAACGAGGTGAAGATCTCCGGTCTTCGACCATCGTCTTCATCTTCGAATTTCAATCGTCGGTCAATTATTTGAAATGAGAATTAACTCGGCCTTCTCAAATAATTCACGTATATTTAGAATTTCAAATCAATTTATTTCAATGGTTAAATTATTCGATAACACCAATATTGTTCTTTAATGTAATTTTCACACCAAAAACATTCAACCATCAAATACCACATAAATCGAGCAAATTCAGTTTATTTCCATTCCATATCGTTTATGATATTTTATAACGATTTATCGCTATTTTTATTTATTTTAAACAAGCCAATTTATTCAAAACGACGCTTCGGGCCATAACGCGGCCGTAGCACTGTTTTTCTTCAGATTTGATTTACACATATCTGAAAATCTAACCGTTGGATCTTTACACAATTTACATCATTAGAAAGGTCTTTTCAAAACGAATCCAACGGTTCCAATGTCGGGAAAATCCGACGGTCGGATCTCCCGGTACAGTCGTTTGAAGTTTCAATTTCAAAATACGAACTGCAGCGTCGTTATTCGATTAAATATAATTATAAATATATGTATAAATAAATATAATCGTTTTGGGCGCTGTTTTCCTTTAGATTTGAATTAAACATTCCAGACAATCCACCCGTTGGATTTTTACAAGGTTGGTGCCGTTGGATAGATATTTCCAAGGCGAACCCGACGGATGCGGTTTCGGGAAAATTCGATGGTCGGATTTCCCGCACTAGTTGTTTGAAATCACGGTTTCAAAACACGAACTGCACGGTCACGTTTCGTTTTAATTTTATTTATATATTTATATAAATATAGTTCATTCAACAATTTCAATATTGTTTTCACTTCAAATTTTTCACTAACGCCTTAAAATTTTGGAAAATTTCGCCATAACCTCCTTTGTACGGGAGGGGCTGGGAAAATTCCCAAATAGCCACACGGGCGTCTCATGTCGAAAAGAAAAAGAAAAAGCCAAGCTGCTAGCCAACAGGCTCATAAAATCATCACCCAAACAAAACAGTAAATGTGTACCTATTTGTCGGGCACAAAATTTTATTCCTCTTCTCTAGCCCCTTTGCTATAACCTGTTCAATAAATATGCATGTACATATATACAGTTCTTATCACTTATCATTTTCTATTCAACTTCATATTTGATTCCATTTGGTTTAAAAACACCATTCATTCTAACGTTACATGTATAGGCAAAAATCATATCATTAGCTAATTAATGAATATTTCAACTCATATATGTTTATTTGAACAAGTGGCTATTTTTAACACTTCACATTTCAACGATTCATGTATGTAATAAAAATGTGATTTTTATTGTAAAACAATTCATTTCAAACCACTATTATTTTATATAGTGTATGTATAGGTGATAAAAATAGGATTTTTCTTATAAAACAATTTCTTTCAAAACGAGATTATTTTACACAGTTCATATAGTCGATAAAAGGTGATTTTTATTATCAAACGATTTATTTCAAAATATGAATACCATTCAACACATGAATTTCAAATCAACGAATGAATATCGATTCAACACATGAAGGTTTTCTATTCAATGAATAAATATAGTTTTAGCAAATGAAAATAATTCAAACACATGAATATTATTCAAAATTTCGGCAGCATAACGGTAGGGTAGTTAAAACCCGGACCGTCCCTAGTACGGCTCCTCGCTCTACCTTAAAACCTCGCGTTTTTTGACAATGGGGATCATGCATCTAGTTCGCACGCAGGCGGCATGTATATATTTATTTCATTTCCACAAACTAATCCTATGTGGTTTCAACCAAATATTTCTCAACCGCAAATGGGTATTTTTCAACCACAATCAATCAATATCAACCACAAACAATCCCAAACAACCATTCGCTATCAATCAATTTTCACACCAATCACAATCAATAAATATCGTCCATGGTTTGTGGATGATGGGCTTATATATATATATATTTATATATAGCAGTACACTTTTATTTCAATACATATATAATTTTTTCAACGCCTATATAACTTATACATCGAACGTACAACTTATACAACGCTTATACAAGAGGTGTACAACGCTTATATAACTCATACATCGACTATATAATTTATACATCGTCGTTTTCCATATTGTTTTTAAATTAGAAATCTCACATTGGGTTCCACTCCACCAAAAATAGCAGAAGGCTCAGAAAAATATGCGATCTCTTCTAAAATGTAGAAGGCGTCCACACGGTCACGATGTTTCCTGTTTCATCGAATTTCGTTAAAGAATGAAAAAGATATGATTTTTCAAAGTTTTGCAACGCTTTAAGGTGTGAAAATCAGTTGAAAATAAACAAGCCGTATACCTCGTTTGAATGATCAAAACTAGGTCGCCAATTTTCAGTAAATCCGGTAAGCGATAGGACGAACGATTTATATGGTGTCGAAGAGGGAGGCGAGGTCTTTCCGGCGCCGGTGGTGGGGTCCCCTGCGATGGCTCCTAGCGGTGGCGGCGGTGGCGGCTGTCCAAAGGCGGTGCCTTTGGAGGCCCGATTCGCGCTGTACGGTCGACGAGGGGGGTCAAGGAGGGTATGGATGTGACGAGGGGGAGGAGGGCTGTCGAGATCTGGCGGTGGCGCGGCGTGGAAGTGGCTGTGGCGGCGGGAAACGAGGAGAGAAGGTGGCGGCTTGGTTACCGTCGAGGGCGCCTGGATAACGGAGGGTTTTTTGATTATTTTTTTTTAAATTAATGAAAGAAAATTTCTATTGGCCGAGAGGTTTATTTAATTTTAAAATAGTGTTTTCGAAAATGAACTCCTATTCAAACCCAACGACTGTCGTCCCTAGCATTTTACCCCCATTCCGAACACAATGGGATATGTTTCGTAGGCCCATTCGACTGTTTCAGTTAGTTTTCTTTCAAATTAAAATATAAAACATTCAATATTTAATTTGAACGTACATTTCAATTTGCCAGGGACAAAACTGATTCGAAAAATTCCAGAAAAATAAATCTAGCTATGTTTTGACGATACGGTCCCAACAAAACTAGTTTCGTCGAATTCTGAGACCGTTTGCAAAAAGGTCCATTTCTGGTCGATCCAATTTAACTATAATTGACCAAAACACATTTTCCTTTGCCACGCTCACATACTAGCTTCAAGAATTATGAAATTTGAAACCTAGCAATAACTTCACCTCCCGGATCCAACAAAAGTGGTTTCATCGAATTCCGAGGTCGTTTGCAAAATGGCCAATTTCACGGGCTATATAAAATCCATAGTGACCTCTCTGAAAATTCATTCGGCCATAACCTTTGCTTTCCGCTATGAAAATTCGATTTTTCAGATTCGTTAGAAAGGTACTCACTAACAGATTTAAATATTTTTGGTTTCACTAAAATCCGTTTTATTTTGCACCCGGTACTGTCCGACGAAGTTTGAATTCAATTTTTGAAACTGCCGCGCCTTTTCAAGCCTTGTTTATAATTATAATTAATTATATTCGTTTTCAATTGTCGATTCAAACTCAGTTTTCATTGCCATTATTTAAAATATTTATTTTAAATATTTAAAATCCATTATTTTTGCCAATTTAAAAAATATAAATTGGTTCAGATTTTCTGGGTCGTTACACCCAAGATGATCCCAAACCCAGAAAAGTTAAGAACAAAGCAATCACATATAAAAGAGCAACCATGACTCGACAACACTATACCACGACATATCATGCGAAGATTTGAGGAACCCCCAATTGGATTAGTCACAATGAAGGGCCTATCACAAGTCTCAGGTTCCAAAGCCAAGAGACACACAAGCTCATTGCAAATGAAGGAATGGGATGCTCCAGTATCGAAAAGCACACGAACTAAAACACCATTAACTGAAAGAGTACCTTGCACCACGATACCCTTTCCTTTCTCCTCTGCAGTAGGACCTTTCAAAGAAGTTGGCACGGCTTCCAAAGCATATGCCCTCATAACTTGCTTGCCCTTTGCTGATTCTGGACAATCTTTCTTCTCATACCCAGGCTTCCCACATTTGAAGCACTTAGCTTTAGGATTCTTGCACTCGCTAGCAAAATGGCCTTTCTGTTGGCAGTTAAAGCAAACCACCTCACTCTTAGGCTTCTTTTGGCCATCTTTTCAGTTCTACTGTTGCTGCTTCCTCTTCTTATTATTACCACCTTGCTGTGGCTTCTGAGCCTCTTTGGTTGCAGCGACAACATTTGCTTCCTTAGGAAACAAGCTCTCATGACGAATAGCTTTTTCCACAATATTCTCAAATGAATTCTCAAGATGGTCCACTAACGGCTTTCCAATATAAGCATCCAGACCCAAGACAAACTTCTCATTCTTCTGATATGGTTATCAATGTATGAACGAGCATATCTGGACAAAGCCTCAAAATCAGAAATGTAATCAAGAACTGATCTGCCATTCTGCTTCAACTCTACAAACTTCTTGAAGAGAACAGACTTCTGAGAAGTGGAGATAAACTTTGCTTCAAACTTAGCTTGGAATAGCTCCCATGAAATTTCTTCGTCTGGAGTCTCGAGTGTAACAGAATTCCACCATTCCATGGCCCTGCCTTGTAGTTGTCTTGATACAAGCTTTCTCTTTATTGCATCCTCAATACCCAAGTCTCCAAAGATTCGGACACATGATTCCATCCACCTCTGAACCTCTTCAGCTAGTTCAGTTTCCTTGAATGGTTTTCCCCCTAGAGATGTAAAGTCCTTGCACAGCTTTGCAAAATCTACTACTCCAGGAACGCGCACACCAACATCTACCGTTGCAGCCACTGGAGCGGATACCCTTTGCATAAATTCTTCTGCCATGGCTTCAAACATGGCCGGGTAATTAGGTTCAACACCATTTTCCCCTCCAATATTAGCTCCCCTAGCAGCGTGTCTTGTTTCTCGTCTACTCATTCTAAATCTGCAATTTATAATAATTAGCCACCTTCAAGAAAAACTGCTAAAGGAAAACAACCGCTACTATAATATATGCTACTATGTATAGTAAGCATCCAACCGAAATCAACAAGTACCTGTCTCATACGTGATTACATTCTTGAAATTTAGCCAAAAATCGTTGACCAGAGCTCTGATACCTAATGTGACGACCGCCCATAACCCCCGCACTATACAAGAGAAATTATGTGCTGAAAGATGTGCAAGGCTGTCATGGACGATCATCAGAGTAGGTAAACACAAGCGGAACCTGTCGTAAAACTCACAGCGCAAGGATAAAATATAATAGAACATATACAACAGGTAGTAATAGTGAAGTAGAAACACTGAACTTTCATATAACTAGAAAGTAATATCCACAAACTTGGAAATAGTGTTTATACAAAGTTGCCTCACTACATCACTCAGAAAAGAAAACAACGGAAATCCAATTATTGGCTAGTAGTAAAACTGGTATGTGATCCTCCTGCTCGCCATCGATCAGCATCGTCTCCTCACTAAAGCATTACCTGTCACCTGTTACTTAGTCTGCCCATCCACAATCGGATGAACAACCCAAGGTAATAAAAGGATACATAAAACCTTGAGTAAGATAACAATCTTAGTGAGCGATAAAACAGCTAACAACTTCAACAATAAAGTGTATGAGAGGGGATCAATAAACATACTAATCTACCCTTGACACCAGAGAAGAACTCAACCTTATCCTCCCCACATCGGACAGTGATAGCCTTTACAATCCATTCAACAAAAGGAACAACAATTCATACATGGAAACCAGAGCAACCATTCAATCATGGAAAAACACACATAACATCCAGATTATATAAGTCTCACACAGAACAACCAATCATCCATGACTGACTCTGGCTAGCACTGCAAATCCTTCTTTGAAACCATTGTTAATCGTATGACGGTCAATCTTGCCATATGTAAAGGGCTAATGGTAACCCCAGTTCTAGCATAAACTCCATATGTCCAACCTTGACAACTAGGCCTTCCAACGATACCCAAGGTACTCGACCAGCAATCTTCCGGTCTATTTGGTGCCCCCATCATATCCCTGCTGTGAGCCTACTAGAACTTACGACAACGATGACTTCTCGGCCTTCGCATCTCTAGTCGTCCAATTTTGACGACTATTTACTACTCAAGCGAATTTCTCAAGCAACCATTATCCACCAACTCACGACCTTTGAGTTGTCTGCCTATTCGTTGCTTTTCACCGATCAACGAACATATCACATCACTTAGAACATCCCCTTCTGGACTCTTGTCGAAGGCACCACCATCGTTGTACCAACCAACATCTTTGTAAGGTTCAAAGCAATCCATAACATTATTTCTACACTTCCTAACTTCCTAATTGTAATCACTTTGAAGTCACATCATCACCGGAAGTGTCTGACCAGAAATAGCTGACCAGAAATGGCAAAAATGGCTGACTAGAAATGGCTGTCCAGAACAGCCCGACCCGAGCCACTTTTGTCCGACCCGACCCACTTTAGTCCGATCTAGAATGGTCCAATCCACTTTAGCCCGATCCAGAATGGCCTGATTCACTTTAACCCAATCCAGAGTGGTCTGACCCAACCCCCTTTAGTCTGACCCGAGCCAACTTTGACTTGTCCTCCGCGACAGAATTTGATCCCGACCCGAGCCTCTTTGGTCCGACCCAAGCCACTTTATGCAATTCTTCAATTCCACTCCGATTTTCATCAAAACTTCACCAAACGACAAATTCGACGAAACCAACTCAACCAAACTCACCAAACACAATCATGAACATATCACAACATTACTAATCACATGAATATGACGATTACCATAAAAATGATGTAAATCTCACCAAAAATCATTAAAATGAACCTATGATCAAAATGAGACATCTAACTAACATAAACATTTTAAATGACATGAAATTATCAAGTAAAACGTGCTAGATAAGATCATAGGGTGATGCATATGAAAATGAACATATAATGGCGTAAATCTGTGGTAAAACATCCCAATTTGATGAGAAACATGCATAAACACTCATATACTTCATTGCATTCATGTGAGAGATGTAAATCACTCACCGATTCTCCAAAACAAGGTAAAATGATAGAATTATGAATCCAGACAGCAAGCAATTCGAACCAGTCTCCTTGATCACCGTTGAAATGATGTAGATCTAGCCTCCAATGGTGTAGATCTATGATTTCCCTCCTTAGATTTGGATTTTTAATGGTGGAAAGGTGTTAGAGGAAGAAGGAGATCAATGCCTTCAAAATGAGAGAATGGGAAAGTAAACTTTTTCCCTCTACTCTCACCCCCTGTTTATAGGATTCCACCGTCCCACTAATGGGCCCCCCAATTCAGCCCATCAGGCTCTCCAAATCTGAACAGCCAATTGAAAAACCATAAAACAGGGATTTCTCCGAAACCGCTGAGGCAAATCCTCTTTAAGGTAACCACGCTACGGAAAGGTAACCATCAATTCCTTTCCAATGGCACAGGTCTCACCCTTTGATTTGATCCAAGTCAAAAGTTATACCCTGTACAAGGCTGATAGGGGAAAAATGGTCACAAATAAAATTGGTAAAAATTATGGACATGTCTCACATCCCCATAAACAACATATTAAAAGATGAGAATGATCCAACCCCCAGAGAATAAAATAAAAATATTTCATGATCTTTCGATACGTAAAATGCGGGCTGTTACGTTAACTAGCAATGATCTTATGAAGCCCTTAATCAAACATAGATATCTAGGAAATGGTGAATTAAGTTGAGCTTGGAAGAACTAAATTACACCAGGTCCATTACTATACCATAAAATCTGGTGATCTTTATTGTTAACATTTTAGCTCTATAAGGAGGGCTCGAACCTTCGATCCTTTGGATAACTTACCACATCCCAAGTTATTCCATCCTGTTGGTTAGACATTGAAGAGTTAGACCATGGATAAAAGGTCTCAAAAGGGTCTTCTGAACCTCGAATTGTTACATCAAACATCATTGATACAAGAGTTATTGAAGAACGAAGGCTAAGAATGAAAGCTTTGCAAATCATGAATAAGAAAAGTGAAGTAGAATAGTATAACCCTAATCGCTAGAACCATAACCCTTACCATATAGGAACAAACCCCTTATATGCTTCAAGTAACACTACATCAAAGGAATATAGCTTATTCTCTCAGTTGAAAAAAAGTAATCCAAGCACAGCTAAGGGAACTATATTCGAGCAAGAACTAATGAAAATCTCAGCGCCTTTACTTCAAAATGGTCTAAGAAAGTTGCACTTCATCCTCAAGATACATTGAAAAGAAGATTTGAAGATAAAGATGAAGCAACAAAACTGTGTAACAAAAGGGACAAGTTCCAACGTTGAAAGGGAATCTTTGAGTCAAGATTACCTAAAGAATTCGACCTTGCCACATCTATAGAGAATTTCTACTTCCTAACCAAACATGAACTTAACATTTGGCCATCATCAAAGAAGAAACACAAATATGAAAGAAAATTAGAAGGGACATATTGTCACTATCATATGATAAATGGACACAAAACCAAGCACTATAGGGTTCTCAAGGGCATGATTATCGAGTTCCTTAATCAAGGCCAATTGCATGGATTTGTAAAAAGACTTAACCAGTTCTGACAGAGAGTTTCTTGAATAATGAATGTCTACACAATTGAGAGTATGGAAAAATCCTTAAAATTTGGAACTACCCTACGATGGTAAAAAAAAACCTTGTCCATGCCAAGATGGCCATGGCAAGGCACCTTCCAGAGGAAGATGGTGTGTAAGCATTTAGTCGCGCCTAAACTAGAAAGGGTCAGGTTAAAGCATCAAAAGAGTAAGCCTTTGTCCACGTCAACTATGTCTAGGTCAGAGCATCTAAATAATTTAAGCACGCCCTGCCTTTGCCCTAAATATTTTCCCGCTCTGCTTCGACAAAAACATCCTACCACTGCTCTAGAGATGAGAACTCCCTGCCTATGCTTATATCTTCATCCCGCAGAATGGAACGAAAGATCAAAGAGATCACTTTAAGCACACCTTGCCTCTGCTCTAAAGATATGCAAGCCCTGCCTCTGCTTCGACTAAGCACGTCCTGCCTCTGCTCTAGAGATGAGCATGCCCTACCTTTTATTATGTCTTCTTCCTGCAAAAGGGAATGGAAGCTCAAAAGGAGCACTGTATGCACGCTCTGCCTCTATTCTTTTAAAGAATATGCCCTGTCTCTGTTATGGCTCGTCCTGCAGAAGGGAATGAAAGCTCAAAGGGAGCACTTAAAGCACGTCCAACGTCTGCTTTAAAGAATAGGCCTAAAATGGGTGGCAAAACATCGAATATCAGAATCTAGGTTTCAAGTCTCCTATCTATTATTGTCAGATATGGATTTCTGGTCTTCTATCATAAATACGTGAATTTAGCTTTTGGGATTTCTATTATTACCAGATGTGGATTTCTCATCTTCTATCATAAATACCCAACTCTGGGTTTCAGGATTTCTATTATTGCCAAATGTGTATTTCTGGTCTTCTATTATAAATACTGGAATTAGGGTTTTTGGATTTCTATTATTTCTAGATGTGGATTTCTAGCCTTTTATTATAAATACCCAAATCTGGGTTCCAGGATTTCTATTATTGCGAGATGTGGATTTCTGGTCTTCTATTATAAACATCGAATCTGGTTATGGGATTTCTATTGTTTCCAGAGGTAAATTTATGGTCATCTATTTTAAATACCTGAAACAAGGTTTCGGGATTTCTATTATTGCCAGATGTAGATTTCTGGTCTTCTATTATAAATACCCTAATCTGGCTTTCGGGATTTCAATTATTGCCAGAGGTGGATTTCTGGTCTTCTATTATAAAAACTCGAATCTAGGTTTTGGGAATTCTATTGTTTCCAAAGGTAGATTTCTGTTCTTCTATTATAAATACCCAAATCTGGGTTTCGAGATTTCTATTGTTTCTAAGAGGTATATTTATGGTCTGCTATTACGAATGATCGAATATGGGCTACAAAACTTCTATCTATGCTTTTAGAAGTGGATTTCTAGATTTCTATTTTAATATCAAAATCTGGGTCTTGAGACTATGATTCTTATTTCCTGAAAAATGGGTTTTAAGAATTCTATTACACAAACTCAAGTCAGAGCTTTGGATCTTTTCCACATATTTTGTGATCGATATTCTAGACTTATTATACTTTCAGAATGAATTCTTATATTTGCATTATTCAAATACCTGAACCAAGGTTATGGATTTTCCATTCTCATTTACAGAAGAGGGTTTTTGGACTTTTATTATCATACCCGAATATGGGATTTGGTCTTACTATTTTATTTTCGTTTTTCTAAAATCAATACTCGAGTTGGTATCTTGGGTCTTATGTTATGAAACCTTCTAATGAAGGTTATGATTTATCACACCTCAAAGATGGTGGTTTTCTAAACTTATGATATGTAAAGTTATTCATTATTTTGGCAGAATATAAAGTAGGAATGATCATATTATCCTATCACAGGTTTCATTTATTATTTGGTTTCAGTCCAGATGATGCCTAACATAATATGAGCAAATCACTTTATACTTCCTACTCTAGCCAAAAGACTAACACAAAATGTTATGTGTCAAATTTTATGCAAAAAAACGTAGGAGAAATTCCAAATGTAAATATTCGAAACAAAGACAAAGGCCATGCACAACACAATGAATATCAAAACCATTTGTTTATTCACCAAAACATATTGCAAAATGGTTACATCCAGAAGATGAAAAAAAACATTTGTATAAGAATTCTAAGATTTTCATAATCAAATCCTCGGAAACATGTTACAAGCTATTTGAATAAGCCTCGAGACAGGAAACCACTTTCTTAACCTTGCTCAAAGAATTAGCACAGAAAGTAAGTGTGGAATCAAAGGGGACTTCAAATCCTTTAGATGTATACGGGGGAGGACAATTTTAATAATCCCATTTTCCGGTTGGAGGACTATCATAACCCCGTGATAATTTCGAATGAAATGTTTGAATGGCTTTTAAGAGCTCATCCTTCTCTCCACCCATAAAATCAAAGCAAAGCCGAGGGCATTGAATGTAAACCTTTTCAAGATCTCTAAAAAAGCAATATCTTGTCAACTTTGTAGATTTGATAAGCAAAGACTTCTCGTGGTATTCTTTCTTCACTCTAACGAAGCTTACTAAGAAATCCCTAAAAAGTGAACCCGTCGTAGGGAGTGGGTTCCAAAAGAAGTATCAAGAAAAGAAAATTCATTATAGTAATATCAAAAGCTGAACGGATACATATATTACAGATATTTCTCTTGTTTATATAAAATTAATTTTTTGAAGGTTTCAGATACAAATATATCAGTGTTATATTTAAGCTAGTATGAGGGTAAATCTCTTGGAGTCGAATGAACTCAATGAAGATTCAAGTAGGCTCCTGGATGAAGATAGACACCATGATCATCTAGCATCTTCTTTAAAGACGTCTGAGCGAGCCTCTGCTAAGGTCACCTAGAAAAAAAAATCAACGGTTTCATATTTGCTATAAACATTCTATAAAAGGTTGACCATGATCGTGGTATTCTTTCTTCAGTCTAGCGAAGCTTACTAAGAAATCCCTAAAAAGTGAACCCGTCGTAGGGAGTGGGTTCCAAAAGAAGTATCAAGGAAAGAAAATTCATTATAGTAATATCAAAAGCTGAACGGATACATATATTACAGATATTTCTCTTGTTTATATAAAATAAATTTTTCGAAGGTTTCAGATACAAATATATCATTGTTAAATTTAAACTAGTCTGAGGGTAAATCTCTTGGAGTCGAATGAACTCAATGAAGATTCAAGTAGGCTCCTGGATGAAGATAGACACCATGATCGTCTAGCATCTTCTTTAAAGACGTCTGAGCGAGCCTCTGCTAAGGTCACAATAGTTTAGCGGCACTTTTATCAAGCTAATGGTATTTATCAGACAGGGTGTTATTGTCACTCGTTTTCTTATTTAGCTCCCTAGTGAGACAAGCTACTTATGACCGTATCCTTTCGAGCTAGATGTGCCTAAGTTATATTTTTTTCCTTTTTATCTAATCGGCAGAAAGCAGATAACTATTGAAAATATAAACAAATAAGGATACTATAAAAAGTTACCATACCTTAGAAATTGAAGTGGAAAATTAGTGGGTCTCAACATTTTAAGCACTCTTTGAGCTCAGACCTATCTCCTCCTCTTGTTCTTCTAAAGGTAGAGAGTTCTAGTTGGAATGACATCATGATCAAGGGTCTCAAGATTTGTAACAACCCATATTTTGATAACGTGTTATAACCGTAAATCTAGGCAAAATTAAATTTTAAAATAAGAACCAAGGGAAACGGTTGCGCCATTGCGTTCGTCTCGGAATTCTGCTTGGAAACGAGTCCGAGTTTGCAAGAATCGGAGTCCGTATGAGGGAGATATAACCCTTCGAAGTTTCAGGAATTTTCAGAACCGAAAACAGCTCGAATTCGAATTCAAAATTCGAATTTCAAACGCAGAACAGACTGGGCAGAAAATTTCCCGCCCAGACCTGCGACAACCCCAAACCCTGTACAGACGGTGGCAAGGGTTATCTTTGGAATATAACACAGAAACAGAATAATAGCCGAATAGAATTAAATAAATACACCAGATAATGAACCATAGAATATACTGGATAAAAGTAGTCATCAGAGTTACATAGTATATAGGATCTTACTTAGTACAAATACAGTTCAGCTATACATAAATGTCTACAGCGGAAATAAACAAAATATGTACAATAGGAGCTGAACAGCATAAAAAGAGATAAATAATAGAATCCATCTTCTGCTCCAGCTATCCAGAAAGAACCAGCTAAACCTGAATACAAGGCTGACCGTGTAGAAAAGGGGCACCCGAGTTTGAAAGTGAAACAAACTACGAGTCAGTCATGGGACTGGTATGAGAAATCTACTCAACATATTCAAAATATGGCTAATCACAGGACCACGCCACTTTCGTGGAACGAGTTTACTCCATTGGATTGCCAGTGCTTTAAAACAAATCTTTCTTTTAAACAACGCAATGCTTTTTATAAAAATGAAGCCATTAAAAGACTCAGTTCCCATCACACAATGCAATGCAAACCGGAGGAAAGAGTTTTTACCTTATAACGGCTAAAATATGCTTGATACGAATAAAACAAAGGCATTTGATATTATTGCTAGTGTTTTATATGTTTCAAAAACAGTTTCAAATCATAACTATCAATCATAGACGGCATTAATGCCCCATACCACTATGTCGCCATATATAGGTATACAATCAAAACCGCACAGTCACGTATTTGGAAATTGGATTTCCGTCATAAACCAAGGCAAAAGATGGTCCTTACCGACTTCGAGACAATCTAGCCCATGTCTTCAGAACTGCCGCAACTGCCCCTTGGAGCGACAGGGCCGGTCCACACGGAGTGGATTATAGTGCCTGAACAATACGTTTCTCCGCCCTTTGGGGCGTAAATGAGCCAACGAATGACTCCATCGGACCCGCATCGTCCGATCAAACCGAGGCGCCTCGCAACAGCAACAACCACACAGGTGAAAAGTATATAAATGTCAGGGCTGGTAGGTCACTGACACCACCCTAGCTAGAAAGAAACGCATGCCCTCCCTGAGGTCCTTCTCCCGTTTCTGGTTCATACCGGGGTGTGAGGCTCGCGAATTCACATTATACACAAAGCTACGCCACACAGGCGGGGCTTTGTTCATCACCTCAAGACTTTTATTTTCAACAGAAGCCTTGATCATTTGCCACTTAGGCATGCCACACTAGCAATTCATGCCATGCGATTGATGTCCATCGATATACAACCTCTGAGCTCGTGCGTTTCAGAGAGGGGCGTTTAGCAAAAGAATAAATTCTCTGCTGCCAAACAGATGTATATTTAACAGAGATCAATCAACACATAATAAAGTCAAATGTCAGACACACAGTCCATTTACAAGTCCGTTTTGGGTCTGAACGAAACCGGAGGCACTATATACCTCGCAAACCCATCGATCACTACATACGTCTGGACGATCATCACTCATTATCCATATTTTGAGATGCCTCCCAATCAGGACCTCGGTTACCATCCAAACGAGGTGAAGATCTCTGGTCTTCGACCACCGTCTTCATCTTCGAGTAATTATCGTCGATTCAGTTATTCATAATGGGATAAACCCAGTCTTTCTGAGCAACTCGCGTATATAATAAACAAGTGCAACATTAACATACACACACATCATTTCAATTCATTAGCCACTAACCGTCAATCAGTAAGAGAACGATTTCCCAAATATTAACCTCGAAGGCCGAAACCAACATCAGATCAATACCCAAGAAACCATTCGACTTAGCCAACCTTCAGTTAATTTCTAAATTTACGTCCATATCATTTATAATATTTTATAACGATTTATCGCTATTTTTATTTATTTTAAAATAGCCATTTTATTTCAAACGACGCTTCGGGCCATAACGCGGCCGTGGTGCTGTTTTTCTTCAGATTTGTTTTACACATATCTGAAAATCTAACCGTTGGATCTTCACAAAATTCACATCATTAGAAAGATCTTTTCAAAACGAATCCAACGGTTCCAGTTTCGGGAAAATCCGACGGTCGGATCTCCCGGTATAATCGTTTGAAGTTTCGATTTTGAAATACGAACTGCAGCGTCGTTATTCGATTATATATAATTATATTTATTTATACATATATATATATATATATAATTGATTCTGGCGCTGTTTTTCTTCATATTTGAATTAAACATTCCAGACAATCCAACCGTTGGATTTTTACAAAGTTGGTGCCGTTGGAAAGATTTTTCCAAAGCGAACCCAACGGTTGCGATTTCAGGAAAATCCGATGGTCGAATCTCCCGTACTAATCGTTTGAAATCACAGTTTCAAAATACGAACTACACGGCCACGTTTCGTTTTAATTTTATTTATTTTTATACATTTATATAAATATAGTTCATTCAAAAATTCCTATATTGTTTCCACTTCTAATATTTCACTAACGCCTTTAAATTTTGGAAAATTTCGCCATAACCTCCTTTGTACGGGAGGGGCTGGGAAAATTCACAAATAGCCACATGGGCATCTCATGTCAAAAAGAAAAGGAAAAAGCCAAGCGGCTAGCCAATAGGCTCATAAAATCATCACCCACACAAAACAATAAATGTGTACCTATTTGTCGGGCACAAAAAATTTATTCCTCTTCTCTAGCCCGTTTGCTATAACCTGTTCAATAAATATGCATGTACATATATACCGTTCTTATCACTTATCATTTTCCATACAACTTCATATTTGATTCCATTGGGTTTAAAAAACCATTCATTCTAATGTTGCATGCATAGGAAAAAAAATCATATCATTAGCTAATTAATGAATATTTCAACTCATGCATATTTATTTGAACGAGTGGCTATTTTTAACACTTCACATTTCAACAATTCATGTATGTAATAAAAAAAAGGTGATTTTTATTGTAAAACAATTCATTTCAAAACACTATTATTTCATATAGTTAAAATAGGTGATAAAAATAGGATTTTTATTATAAGACAATTTATTTCAAAACGAAATTATTTTATATAGTTAATATAGGTGATAAAAATAGGATTTTTATTATAAAACAATTTATTTCAAAATATGAATACCATTCAACACATAAATTTCAATTCAACGAATGAATATCGATTCAACACATGAAGGTTTTCTATAGTTTATATATATATATAAAATTGTGATTTTTATATTTAAAACACGAATACCATTCAACACATGAATTTCAATTCAACGAATGAATATCGATTCAACACATGAAGGTTTTTTATTCAACGAATAAATATAGTTTCAACAAATGAAAATAATTCAAACACATGAGTATTATTCAAAATTTCGGCAGCATAACGGCAGGGTAGTTAAAACCGGGACCGTCCCTAGTACGGCTCCTCGCTCTACCTTAAAACCTCGCAGTTTTTGATAATGGGGATCATGCATCTAGTTCGCACGCAGGCGGCATGTATATATTTATTTCATTTCCACCAACTAATCCTATGTGGTTTCAACCAAATATTTCTCAACCACAAATGGGTATTTTTCAAACACAATCAACCAATATCAACCACAAACAATCACAATCAACCATTCGCTATCAATCAATTTTCACACCAATCACAACCAATAAATATCGTCCATGGTTTGTGGACGAGGGGCGTATATATATTTATATATAGCAATTCACTTCTATTTCAACACATATATAATTTTTACCACGCATATATAACTTATACATCGAACGTACAACTTATACAACGCTTATACATGAGGTGTACAACGTTTATATAACTCATACATCGACTATATAATTTATACATTGTCGTTTTCCATATCGTTTATAAATTAGAAATCTCACATTGGGTTCCACTCCACCAAAAATAGCAGAAGGCTCAGAAAAATATGCGGTCTCTTCTAAAATGCAGAAGACGTCCACACGAGTCCACTGTCTCTTGTTTCACTGAATTTCGACCACATAGCAAAAAGATATGATTTTTACAAGGTTTGCAACGGTTTAAAGGTGTTAAAATCAGTTTTAAATTAAACAGCCGTATACCTCTATTTTTCTTCAAAACTAGGTTTTGATCTTTCGCCCAAACCGTTGCACGATATTGGAATCAGGTTGCATGAGGTCGAAGAGGGAGGAGAGGCGCAGGGATCGGTGGTGGAGCGGTCTGGTTCGGCGGCGCCAGGAGATCTCGGCGGTGGTTCAAAGTCGCGAGCTTTAGGGGCGTGATTCTCGAGATTTACACAATGAAAAATTCTGAATCTTATATGGATTTAAAGAGGAAGCTTCGATCTTCAAAAACTTCCAAAGGAGCATGCATTTTTGTTGAGCGGAATTAGAGAAATCGGAGGGGGAAGTTTTGAAGCCTTTTCCGCCGACGATCGTGTTACGAGGAGAGAGAAAACGAGGGATTTTTTTTATTTAAATTCTGATTGGCCAGTGGAGTTTTAAAGGGGTTTTCTGACACGACCACCAATCTAAACCCAATGACTGTCGCCCCTAGCGTTTTACCCCCATTCCGAACACAATGGGATATGTTTCGTAGGCCCATTCGACTGTTTCAGTCAGTTTTCCTTCAAATTAAAATATAAAACATTCAATATTTGATTTGAACGTGCATTTCAATTTGCCAGGGTGTGAAAACCCGTAACTTCCCCGTAAAGGAAAGCGTCGGATAGTTCGAGAACAAGCCACAAAAAAACGCATACAGAAGAACATTTCATTGTATATTACAACAATGCGTCAGATTACAAGAATATACAGAGTATAAATGAATAAATATTACACAGAAATATCAGAGATTTAAATTACATTTAAATACATAGCAGCGGAAAATAATACAATACACAACTAGAAGGAGATATACGGATACAAAGCTTTCCAGATATCGTTCCAGCTGTAAACCAGGATCCTGTGAATATAAATCTGCAAAACCAAAACTACTAGCTGCCCGTGTCAAAATAAGGGCACCCAGAGTTTAGGTTAAAACAATAAACTCCAGGTCAGTCATGGGACTGGTGTGAGAACTAAAACAGTTAATCTTTATTTTAAATCATTAGGTAAATCAAGGGACGACGCCGTATAACACGGAACGGGTTTCCTCCCAAGAACACCAGTGCATAAAACAACAGCGCAATGCTAAATAAAGAAAAATGAAGCTATTATAAGACCCAGGTCCCATCACACAATGCAATGCAGCCGAGGATAGGGTTTTCCCTTATAACAGCCAAAGCATGCTTGATACGGTTAAAACAAATCGTTTGATACTATTATAAGTGCATAGTGTATAAACAACTTCAAATCATAAGTATCAATCATAGGCGGCATGAATGGCCCATAACACTATGTCGCCATATATAAGTTTACAATCAAAACCGCAAGACGTCGTATTGGAAGTTGGGTTATCATTTAACCGAGGCTAGGGGCAAGATCCTCAATGATTCGAGACTGCCTAGCCCGAGTCTCAGGAAAGCGCGCAGGCAAGCCTTGGAGCGACAGGGCCGGTCCACCGATGTGGATTATTTTACCTGAGCACTACGTTTCGCCGCCCTTTGGGGCGTAAGCGAGCCAACTAAATGACTCCATCGGTTCGAGAACGGCCGATCAATCCGAGGCACCTCGCAACAGCAACAACAACATAAGTCAAACTCGTCAGGGCGTGTAAAACCACTGACGCCACTTTTAGCTAGGAGGAAACGTAGGCCCTCCCTGAGGTCCGTCTCCCGTTTTTGATTCATACCGGGTGTGATACTCGCGAATCAACGTTACACAAAGCTACGCCACAAAGGCCGTGCTTCGATCATCAACCACAAGACTTTGCTTTTCAACAGAAGCCTTGATCATTTGCCACTTAAGCATGCCACACAGGCAATTCACTCCATGCGTTTGATATCCATCAATATATAACCCCTGAGCTCGTACGTCTCAGAGAAGGGCGTTAAGCAAGAGAATAAATTCTCCGCCGCCAAACAAATATATATTTAATAGAGATCAATCACACGGACTAAAATCCAATGTCAGACACACAGTCCATTTACAAGTCCGTTCTGGGTCTGAACGAAACCGGAGGCACCTAGTACCCCGCATATCCATCGATCTCCAAGTACGTCTGGACGATCACTAACTGTTTCCATCTTCTTGGGTGTACAGCCCAATCAAGATCATCAGTAATTACCCAAACGACGTGAAGACTTCTGGTCTTCGACCACCGTCTTCATCTTCGACTTATCGTCGTATCAGTTATTCAGAATGGGATAAACCCGGTCTTTCCGAATAACTCGCGTATATTTTAAATAAGTGTTACACAAACACAACTTACGCCTCATTCCAATTCATCAGTCACTAACCGTAAATTAATCAAGAGAATAATTTCCCAAATATTAACCCCGAAGGCCGAAACCAACATCAGATCAATATCCAGAAAACCATTCTGCTTGGCTAACCGACAGTTAGTTTCTAAATTTCACATTCCTAGGGAAAGGTTCCCATTAATTTTATCCAAGATAAATTCCTTGAATTTATTCTTTTGAATTTCGATTCAACTAGTCGGGATTAACGAAACTTACCGAAGTAATCATTTGTTTTAATTTCCCAATCCCAACCTATTTATCCCATGAAGTAAAACTGGTAGTACTTCATATCTAACACCACAGTGTTATCGGTAAATTCAATTACCATTTCACGTTCAAATCTAATTAAAGATTTAACTATCGCCTGGAGCAAAACTGGTGATACTCCATTCTCGATCATTTCAATCTAATTAAAGATTCATTAAAACTCCACTTAGTTTTAATCGTTAATTGGGTTAAAGAATCCGTGTCATTTAAAACACGGTTCACGATAAACCCAAAGTCACATTCATTAATTATCGGGTTAAAGAACGAGTGTTGTTTAAAACACTGTTCACGACAAACCCAAAAATCAATATCAATTCAATTCCAATTAAATATTATTTAATTGGTACACTTCATTAAATCTAAATAAAAAGATTTAATCTTTTCTCAACTGGGTTCAAGAACAGTGTTAGTGAAGACACCACTCACGACAAACCCAAATCACATTTGATATTCAATACAAGGCTCTGAATAGAAAATATATCGGCTTATATTCAATATCAAATTCTACGATTAACATATGTCGTATTGGAAATAACGATATAAATATCTACATCTTTCAAATTTCCATAACAACATCTGTATAATCCCGAATTCCAACATCGAAATATTCCGAAGACAATTTCGATTCAAATCCACTCCAATGCAATCATTGGAAATTTTGGTTAATTTTAAAACCCTTTTCGAATTCAATTTATTTATTTAAAAATAAATAAAATTATAATTCTAGTTCAAAACTAGTTCATCTCGATAAAAATCTATTTTTATCTTTTCAAATATGGAATTTTTCATCCCAATTCTTCTCAAATCATTTCTTATGATTTTACACAAATTATTACTATTTTTAATAATTTTATCAAGGCCCGTACAGTCGATTTCCATCAACGGCTATCGAACTGCACTTACAGCGACCTTTTTCAAATTTGATTTGGACATAATTCCAAATCCAACCGTTAGATTTCAAATTTCTAATATTCGTTAGAACGCTCTTTTCGATACGAACCCAACGGTTCCGGTTTTAGGAGAATCCGACGGTCGGATCTCCCGAAATGTCCGTTTGAAATAAATGGTCGAAATTCACGGACTGCCGCGGCGCGTTCTATTCAGGCCATTATATTATATATATAATATATATAATATATATTTCGTCGATTTCTATTTAAAACGAATTATATAAATAGTTTTAAAATTCGTTTCAAAAGCAATTTCAACTTCCATTTCAATTCAAATCAAAATTGAATTCATCTTTATAAATTCGTTTTAAAATTCATTTCTATTCAATTCAAATTTCAATTCAATTTGAATTCATTTCAATTCGATTTCAATTCCATTTGAATTCGTTTTCAATTCAATTCATTTCGAAATCGTTTTCAATTCAATTCATTTCGAAATCGTTTTCAATTCATTTTATTTCGAAATCGTTTCCAATTCATTTCATTTCGAAATCGTTTTCAATTCATTTTGAATTCGTTTTCAATTTGATTCATTTCGAAATCGTTTTCAATTCAATTCATTTCGAAATCGTTTTCAATTCAATTCATTTCGAAATCGTTTTCAATTCATTTCATTTCGAAATCGTTTTCAATTCATTTTATTTCGAAATCGTTTTCAATTCATTTCATTTCGAAATCGTTTTCAATTCATTTTGAATTTTTTTTCAATTTGATTCATTTCGAAATCGTTTTCAATTCAATTCTTTTCGAAATCGTTTTCAATTCAATTCATTTCGAAATCGATAAAATCTATATAAATATCGTTCACGTCAAAATGGCGTCAATCTAATCAACACGGCTTCATAAGTTTCTATTTTCAAATATTCTATTTCAAATATTTCTTTTTCAAAATAGTTGTTATTATCAAAATATTTCGTTCAACACATGACCAATCTCAATGGATGAGTACTGTCAACACATGAACTGTTATTTTATATTGACAAAGATGTAAATTTTATTACTAAAATATTTCGTTCAACACATGACCAATCTCAATGGATGAGTACTGTCAACACATGAACTTTTATTTTATATTGATAAAGATGTAAATTTTATTACTAAAATATTTCGTTCAACACATGACCAATCTCAATGGATGAGTACTGTCAACACATGAACTTTTGTTTTATATCGATAAAGATGTAAATTTTATTACTAAAATATTTCGTTCAACACATGACCAATCTCAATGGATGAGTACTGTCAACACATGAACTTTTATTTTATAATATTCTTTATTTTTCAAATTGGAATGAGGCCCAATCAATTACCATATAAAGTTAATTATATGGATTTTCATACAACACATGTATATAATAGCATTGAAAAATAATCAACCATCAACCAAAGAGCACTACACTGTATAAGCATCAAATATAGATATCTAACGCTTATAACAGCATGTCAATCAATCGATCGACATATTTAATCAATCAGGATGAGTGAACTTCAAATTTCATCCCAACACCCGTGTAGGGTTTCAAACAATCAAACACATATTTTATTTGTGCAGTTGGGCGATGTGTAAAATTTATCGTCCCAATCAATGTCATTCAAATAGGTGTACATAAACAAACCGTACGGTTTGTAAATGAATATTTATTTATTCACATTCACGTTAAAAATTATATTTTTAACGATAAAACATTTTATTTCAACATATGAATTTCTATTCAGTTCATTCTTTAAATAAAATGATATTTTTATTTTTCTAACATATTTTAGAAAATTTCGACGGCATAACGGCACGATACTAGAAACGGGACGAGGCCTAGCCTTATCCCCGGTCTAGTGAAGGCCCACGCCATTCACACATCAATCAAATTCACCAAACAACCAAATTCAAATCAAATCATATAACTAATCTATGCAACCAAACAAACAAGTCCATGGTCTATGGACGGTTGTGTCGGGTGCTACTAAGCACCGTCTGCATCCTAGTATATATATATAACTAGAAAAAGAAATTGAAGAGTGAGAAGTTCTCACAGAGGGTTCCACTCCGCCGTGCTTTGCTTTTGAACTGCTGAACCGTTTGGAGCTGTTTGAAACTCTAATAAAGTCCATGCTCCGCTGTTCATAATAAAAATTATATATTTTTATTTCTACTTCATATTTTTATTATACTCCTTATATAAAAATTATATTTTTAATCTCTACATTATATATAAAATCATATTTTTATTATATTAAAAATCGAACCTTTATCGCCATTCCATATAAAAATCTTATCTTCTCTTAGGTAAAAATCTTACCTTTTTATATTATAAAAATTGAATCTTTCTTGAAAACAAAGATCGAGTCTTTCTTTATCTAAAGATCGAGTCTTTCTTTATCTAAAAATCGAGTCTTTCTTTATCTAAAAATTATAACTTTTCATGTTTAGAAATCAAACCTTTCAATAAATAAAAAAAAGAAATCAAATTTCCTATGAATTAAAAAATCAAATTTTCAAACAAGTAAAAATCAAATTTTTTTCGCTTTGAAAATCAAATCTTTTCACATTAAGTAAATCCTAGCTTTTCTATTGTAGTAAAATCGGATAAAAACCATGTTTTAATCTATGAAATAAAAAAAAATTAAAAAAAAAATTAAAAGGACTTACTGTTTTTGAAGAGGAAGGAGGGTTAAGGGGCGTTTTATGTCACTGAGGAGGGGGAGGAGGAGTCGCAGTCGACGCGGGTGTCTCCGGTGGTAGGCGGTGACGGTGGCGAGGTCGGGGTGAGGGGTTTCCAGTGGTGGCGGTTTTGTACTGAGAGGAGGTGAGGAGAGATAGGCGGATAGAAGGAGGGGAGGGGCGAGATCGACGGAGAAGGAAAGGGGGGGGGGCGGCGCTGCTCCGACGCCAGCGAGGGGAGGTCGCGATAGGGAAACGAACGACTTTTTTTTTTCTTTCTATTTCTGAAATCGATTTGGTCGTCGGAGATAAAGGAGGAGGGGGAAGTTATATAATAATATATATATTATTTTATTTTAATTTTCTTACATAAAGTAACTTTTTACTTTGTACTCGAAATCGAACCCGTCGACTGTCATCCCTAGCGTATTACCCTCATTCCGAACACAATGGGATATGTATCGTAGGCTGATTCGACTGTTTGAATCAGTTTCCGTTAAATTTACATTTAAAACATTATATTGAATTTTAAACGTACATTTCGAATTACTGGGGTCACATGCTAACTCGAAAAATTCCAGAAAAATATTTTCTAGCTTCGTATTGACGATACGGTCCTAACAAAACTAGTTTCGCCGAATTCTGAGACCGTTTGAAAAATGGTCAATTTCCAGTCGATTAAAATCAACTAAAACTGGTCAAACGCGTTTTCCTTTGCCACGCTCACATATTGATTCGAAAAATTATGAAATTTGGAATCTAGCAATAATTCGACATCCCGGACCCAACAAAACTGGTTTCGTCGAAATCCGAGGTCGTTTGCAAAATGTCCATTTTTTTAAGGGCCTGAATTCCATAGCGACTATTCAGAATTTTCAACTGGACATATCTTTTGATTCCCGCTACGAAATCTTGATTTTTCGAATTCGATAGAAAGATATTATCAATTAGATCCTATCATTTTTGGTTTCACTAAAATCCGGATTGTTTTGCACCCGGTACATTCAATTGAAGTTTGAAATCGAATTATCGAACTACCGCGCCATTTTCAATTCTATTTATAATTATATATAATTATTTATATTCTAACGACGACGCGTATAAATATATACATTCGAATTATATTCAAAATAAATTTCACGTCGATATTATTTAAAATAATCTATTTTAAATATTCAAAATTCGCTAAAATGGACAAAATAAAAATTTTAAACTGGCCCAGATTTTCCGGGTTGTTACACAGGGCCACAAACTGATTCGAAAAATTCCAAAAAAAATAAATCTAGCTATGTTTTGACGATACGGTCCAAAAAAAAACTAGTTTCGTCGAATTCTGAGATCGTTTGCAAAAAGGCCCATTTCTGGTCGATCCAATTTAACTGTAATTGACCAAAACACGTTTTCCTTTGCCACGCTCACATACTAGCTTCAAAAATTATGAAATTTGAAACCTAGCAATAACTTCACATCCCGGATCCAACAAAAGTGGTTTCATCAAATTCTGAGGTCGTATGCAAAATGGCCAATTTCACGGGCTATATAAATTCCATAGCGACCTTTCTGAAAATTCATTTGGCCATAAATTTTGCTTTCCGTTATGAAAATTCGATTAAATATTTTTGGTTTCACTCCAATCCGTTTTGTTTTGCACCCGGTATAGTCCGACAAAGTTTGAATTCAAATTTTGAAACTGCAGCGCCATTTCAGGCCTTGTTTATAATTATAATTAATTATATTCGTTTTCAATTTTCGATTCAAACTCAGTCTTCATCGCTATTATTTAAAATATTTATTTTAAATCCATTATTTTAGCCAATTTAAAAATTTTAAATTGGTTCAGATTTTCTGAGTCGTTACAAGACCCAGGTCGACTGGGCAGTCGACCCCCCCCCCCAGACCAGGTCGACTTGGCAGTCGACCTGGTCCCCGAGCCCATTTTTGGGCCAGTGTTCGTTCTGATGTTTCTAGTCCGATTTCTGTCCAGATTCATCTGCCTAAACCTATTTAAACAGCCCCAAACCTAGCCTTCTCTACACACAATTCTATTCTGCTTCTACTCTGCCTCTGATCTAAATAAAAATAAAAATGGCGTCGCTACTCTGCTGGAATCAAAACTAGAAGCTAATCAACATCAACCTAAGCAACTCAATTCAAACTAGAGATTAAATCTTCTGCAACGATCCTACGACAATTTCTGTTCTTAGTTCTCAAAAACCACGATCTGTAATCCCTAGTTACTCTTAGATCTAAACTCTAAACTTAATATGGACATGTGTAAATTGAAGTTGAACATAAACATGATAACTACTTGAGACCTACTCTTGTATATCTTTGATCTATGACTATTCCTTTTTGATCTATTATTTTAGATCTACTCTTGTTCACCCTAGATCTATTCACCTTGAACCTAGTACCGTTCATAGTGAACCTTGATTTGTGGAATACTGATAAGAACTTGATTTAGGGGCCTGTTCATGTCATAACCTAAACCCTATCATTATTTTAACATGCCTGTGATGTTGTGATGTTGAAACTATCGCTAGTAACAAGTTTAGGATTATCATCTTATGTCATTTATAGCTATGTTTATCACCCTATTTCATATGCCAGTGATGTTATGATCATATCTCAAGTTACAGCATGCTTGTCTTGAAATCACCTTTGCCACTTTATACCCATCCTTGTTATGTTATTCCCTAGTTACATCTATTGCCTTGATTCGAATTCACAAGCGTTGGGGATGCGATTTGGGTAGTTTAGGAAAACCTGAATTTAGTATGAACTTAAAAACATGAATATAGTTATAACTTGAGTTTGGATAGGAACATGAACTTGACATGAAATTATACTTGAAAATATGAATTTGGGACATGACACTTAGATAACTTGAACGTGGCCAACTCGAGGTTGGGTTGAGTTTGCAGTATAAATCTGCCCGGAACCGCCCGACGAATCCAGTAACTGCAAACAATAGGACCCAATGTGAGTAGTTGGTCATATCACACTCGAAACCCGAGGTTAGACAAGGTTATGGTGTAAAACTGCCCGGACCCGCCCGGCACATCCAGTAACCATAACAAAGTCTAATGTGAGATGTTAGGGGTGCATTAAGTAAATTAATGCCACTGGATAGGGTTAAGTCATGGACCACTTGAATATACTTAACCAATTTGACACGTTGATTTGATAGGGTTAAGTCATGAACCGCTTGAACACATTTAACCAACCTGACACATGATTCGTAGGACTAAGTCTTGAACTAGAACGGCACAGTTAGTCAATTTGACATGACACGCAGATGGGGTTAAGTCTCGAATTTTAAATGACAACTTAACCTGCTAAACGAAACCATAGTTATGCGGTCCTTTTCAGCAGTAACCCACTAGATGTATCACGGTACCCTGGGACTAGGCAGGGTGGGGCACGATTGTTGGGCTGATTGTAAGCGACCAGAATGACGGCTGAGTTGGTGCGCCATTGTAGGTTCATGCGGACTAGGGTCGTGCACTTGGTCCGGAGTTGAAAAAGCAGGCATTGAGCATCAGTAGGATTATCTGTGCATTCTTGATTCGTGTCGGTGGTTGGCACCCTAGGGCTTGATACACCCTATGGTGGACCTAGCACAGGTGACTACATTCGTGATAGGGCCGTATGACACAGGCACACGACGAGCTAGATTTGTACGGAGCCGATCGATTAGATCATACCATTGGACCACGAATTGGGTCACTTCACGATATTGGGCCAAGGGATTATTTCTTGATTTATAGTTGACACGGGATTAGTATACTAGTATAGTTGGTATGGCGAACCTTGAATACGCAATGTTAGACTTGAGTTATCTTGTTAGCTTAGTTATCATGTCAGACTTATCATCATTCCTATGTTTAATTCCAGTTTATTCATGTCTTGTTAACTTTACTAGTTTCTATGTTGATAGTCACTAGGGCTTACCAGTCTTTTTGACTGACCCGTTTTCTTTCGCCTCTTTGTCTTTCGTTTCCCCCCCAGGTTCTCAGGGAGGATACTCTAGCTCTTAGCTTGGACTTTGCTTGTTTTCTGACAACTCATGTACGGTTTGGTCTTGAGCTATGCTATGGCTGCACTCATGCACTTTTTAGGGAATAATATTTTACTTATCTTGTTTTAAGTACTTTGCTTCTTTAGAACTTGATGTAATGAAATAATGACTTGGCATTTTGATGTAAGAGGTTTTGACTCTATTTTTCAGTAATGAGATTTGGTTTTAAAGTTTATATCCGCTGCTTTATACACTCTATTTTATCTATGTTCTATCTTGTGTTATCTCTGTGCCTGTTTACTAGATAATACCCCTCCAAAACTAGGGCATTCCCTCTGTGAGTGACCCTAGCGGAGGTGGGGTGTTACATTTGGTATCAGAGAAGAAGGTTACCAGACTGGGCAAAAGTTTTCAAAAACCTTCTGAACTAGTTTTCAAAACATTTACAAAGAAGCAAATTTTCAAGAAAGTTTTGTTTTGATTAAAAGGCATATTCCCCAAAGCCATATGCACTATCTTTTGATTCCCTCTTGAAATCTCTCCTCTCTCTCTCTCTCTCTCTTTTTCACCATAGTTTCATAGGCATCCGACATAAGTCGGAGGGCAAAGTAGTGCCCAACCTCCATCTGTAGCCGCAGTAGTTCCATCTGTGTCTAATCTTATTTCAAGTTGTGTAGAGTTGCCGTGCGTTGGAGGTAGCTTCGAAGGACTTGTCAACAAACTATACAAGGACAGTAAGAACAAGAGACTAGTTGTTATAGCTTAATCCATGAAGGAGGAAAAAGGTGAAAGGAAAGAGGCCAAAGTGAAAGAATAGTGAAATCCATGACAAGAGAGAGTATCTTTAGTATGATAAAGAGGGAGTGTAGTTAAGTATTATAGGACAAGGACAAGGGCAAAGGACAGGATCGTCGAGAGGGCAATTGTATGCTCTCACTACTGGCATACCTAAGGGAGGTGGTAACGTTACTGTTAAAGGTTTTTCTTTTCTTTTCTATCATCCCGCTAGAACTTTGTTTTTGTACATCGCATCCTTTTAATTCTGCTTCAATAGTTGAGTCTCTGCACCTTAGTACTAACGTATTGGAGGATCCCAATTTTTGTCTCAAATCCTGTTGGGGAATTGGCCCATTTATTCATGATTTGTTGAAGGAATGCTTATGATTTTTGGGCTAGGAGTGGATTCTAGGGATGGAGTGGTTATCCAATAAGGGTGCCATTCTCGGTTTTGAAAGGAGGGTAGTTAGACTCTTGACTTGCCTCGGTGATACCCTCGAAGTCGCGTGTAACCTTTAGGTTTCTATCATGATTAGTTACCTAGAATCTCTAGATACATTTACTGATCCGCTCGAGTAGTGTTTGCCACTAAGGCGGATGGTTCATTTCACTTATGCATGTGATGTAGAAAATCGCCTTAGTAAGTACATTTAGCAACATGGTTGACATTTGTTTATTTTCAAGAGATAATTCATTTATGTGGAATACCTTCTAGTAAGTGAACGAGATCCAAGATTCACTAGCGAATTCTGGAGAGCTTATGTGAAACCATGAGTACGCAGTTATGTTTAAGCCGAGTATACTAGGAGGAGGATAAGTGAAAGTGGAACGAGAGGCAATAGTGAAAGGAGTCCCAACTCATATGTTGGAAACAAGAACTAGGAAGCTATGAAATTGTGGAGTTAAAGAGGGTCAAAGCACAATGGAGTTAAGCCCAAGGAAATGCGACTTAGAAGATTGAAGACTAGATTCGCGCATCACATCTCTTTTTAAGAGTATATCCTTGATTCCTTTTTCCTGTAGAGCTTACTTACTTCTATCATTCGATTATATCTTTAGGTAGGAATAGTTGGGTGTAAACATGTGTTTGAGACATATTATGATTGATGGTTGCAAGTGGTTGCTAGTGGTTGCTCGTGGATGCATATGCACACACATTAGGCACTAGATCGGCTCAGTCACCTTTCATATTGCATATGCATGAGTGTTTACACTTGTTTGTGGATGAAATTGAATGTGTTATCATACGGATGTTGCATATGGATGAATGTTTGTGCACACATATAGTGCTTACGTGACTAGGATTATTTGCATACATGTTGGATTCATGACACTAAACATATTTTGCATTAGAAAGATCAATCGGGCCTGATCATTTGCATTAGATAAGGAACATATACACACACTTTTTGCATATGTTCATACAGCATTAGAAATCTCTTAAGGACTATGTTTGCTTGTGGATGATGTTTTGAGTAGATGGATGATGGATGGTAGGATACGTTCTTCCTAACTTAGAGATTTCGGGGACGAAATCCTTTGAGGAGGGGAGAATGTAACAACCCGTATTTTGATAACGTGTTATAACCATAAATCTAGGTAGAATTAAATTTTAAAATAAGAACCAAGGGAAACGGGTTGCGCCATTGCGTTCGTCTCGGAATTCTGCTTGGAAACAAGTCCGAGTTTGCAAGAATCGGAGTCCGTATGAGGGAGATATGACCCTCCGAAGTTTCAGGAATTTTCAGAATCGAAAACATCTCGAATTCGAATTCAAAATTCGAATTTCAAACGCAGAACAGACTGGGCGGAAAATTTCCCGCCCAGACCCAGGTCGACTGGGGAGTCAAATGGGCAGTCGACCCCCCCCTCCAGACCAGGTCGACTGGGCAGTCGACCTGGGTGTCGACCTGGTCCCCGAACCCATTTTTGGGCCAGTGTTCGTTCTGATGTTTCTAGTCCGATTTCTATCCAGATTCATCTTCCTAAACCTATTTAAACAGCCCCAAACCTAGCCTTCTCTACACACAATTCTATTCTGCTTCTACTATGCCTCTGTTCTAAATAAAAATAAAAATGGCGTCGCTACTCTGCTGGAATCAAAACTAGAAGCTAATCAACATCAACCTAAGCAACTCAATTCAAACTAGAGATTAAAGCTTCTGCAACGATCCTTCGACAATTTCTGTTCTTAGTTCTAAAAAACCACGATCTGTAAGCCCCAGTTACTCTTAGATCTAAACTCTAAACTTAATATGGACATGTGTAAATTGAAGTTGAACATAAACATGATAACTACTTGAGACCTACTCTTGTATATCTTTGATCTATGACTATTCCTTTTTGATCAATTATTTTAGATCTACTCTTGTTCACCCTAGATCTATTCACCTTGAACCTAGTACCATTCATATTGAACCTTGATTTGTGGAATACTGATAAGAACTTGATTTAGGGGCCTGTTCATGTCATAACCTAAACCCTATCATTATTTTAACATGCCTATGATGTTGAAACTATCGCTAGTCACAAGTTTAGGATTATCATCTTATGTCATTTATAGCTATGTTTATCACCCTATTTCATATGCCAGTGATGTTATGATCATATCTCAAGTTACAACATGCTTGTCTTGAAATCACCATTGCCACTTTATACCCATCCTTGTTATGTTATTCCCTAATTACATCTATTGCCTTGATTCGAATTCACAAGTGTTGGGGATGCGATTTGGGTAGTTTAGGAAAACCTGAATTTAGTATGAACTTAAAAACATGAATATCGTTATAACTTGAGCTTGGATAGGAACATGAAATTGACTTGTAATTATACTTGAAAATATGAATTTGGGACATGACACTTAGATAACTTGAACGTGGCCAACTCGAGGTTGGGTTGAGTTTGCAGTATAAATCTGCCCAGAACCGCCCGACGAATCCAGTAACTGCAAACAACAGGACCAAATGTGAGTAGTTGGTCATATCGCACTCGAAACCCGAGGTTAGACTAGGTTATGGTGTAAAACTGCCCGGACCCGCCCGGTACATCTAGTAACCATAACCAAGTCTAATGTGAGAGGTTAGGGGTGCATTAAGTAAATTAATGCCACTGGATAGGGTTAAGTCATGGACCACTTGAATATACTTAACCAATCTGACACGTTGATTTGATAGGGTTAAGTCATGAACCGCTTGAACACACTTAACCAACCTGACACATGATTCGTAGGACTAAGTCTTGAACTAGAACGACACACTTAGTCAATTTGACATGACATGTATATGGGGTTAAGTCTCGAATTTTAAATGACAACTTAACCTACTGAACGAAACCCTAGTTACGCGGTCCATTTTAGCAGTAACCCACTAGATGTATCACGGTTCCCAGGACTTGGCAGGGTGGGGCACGATTGCTGGGCTGATTGTAAGCGACAAGAACGACGGCTGAGTTGGTGCGCCATTGTAGGTTCAGGCGGACTAGGGTCGTGCACTTGGTCCGAAGTTGAAAAAGCAGGCATTGGGCATCAGTAGGATTATCTGTGCATTCTTGATTCGTGTCGGTGGTTGGCACCCTAGGGCTTGATACACCATATGGTGGACCTAGCACATGTGACTACATTCGTGATAGGGCCGTATGACACAGGCACACGACGAGCTAGACTTGTAGGGAGCCGATCGATTAGATCATACCGTTGGACCCCAAATTGGGTCACTTCACGATATTGGGCCAAGGGATTATTTCTTGATTTATAGTTGACACGGGATTAGTATACTAGTATAGTTGGTATGGCGGACCTTGAATAGAAATGTTAGACTTGAGTTATCTTGTTAGCTTAGTTATCATGTCAGACTTATCATCATTTCTATGTTTAATTCCAGTTTATTTATGTCTTGTTAACTTTACTAGTTTCTATGCTGTTAGTCACTAGGGCTTACCAGTCTTTTTGACTGACTCGTTTTCTTTTGCCTCTTTGTCTTTCGTCCCCCCCCCCCCCAGGTTCTCAGGGAGGAGACTCTAGCTCTTAGCTTGGACTTTGCTTGTTTTCTGACAGCACATGTACGGTTTGGTCTTGAGCTATGCTATGGCTGCACTCATGCACTTTTTGGGGAATAATATTTTACTTATCTTGTTTTAAGTACTTTGCTTCTTTAGAACTTGATGTAATGAAATAATGACTTGGCATTTTGATGTAAGAGGTTTTGACTCTATTTTTCAGTATTGAGATTTGGTTTTAAAGTTTATATCCGCTGCTTTATACACTCTATTTTATCTATGTTCTGTCTTGTGTTATCTCTGTGCCTATTTACTAGATAATACCCCTCCAAAACTAGGGCATTCCCTTTGTGAGTGACCCTAGTGGAGGTGGGGTGTTACAAGATTGATACTTGGCATTTCATCCTAACCATTGGGAAGTTAAAAGATATCATTAGCATCATTATAGTTGTCACTACAATCACTCTTATTTCCAGTAATGTCACAGCCTTTAAAACCATAGCCGTCATTATTAATGCTGTTGACATTTGCTGTTATAACAACATCTTCCTCGTCTTCTAACTCTTCCATGGGAATGTCATCTATGAACAACAGCTTTGCTACATCAGTCTCCCCTCTCTCAGGAATGACGATTCCATCTTTTACTTGGTTTATCTTTATCGTAAACCTTTCTACCAAAAGAGGATCAAGAGAAGAAAAGCTTAAGTCAGGGTATTTTCTTATGTTGTCTTCATAAATGAGCAGAAATGCATCGTCGAACAATTGACCATGATTTCGTTCAATGTGGTTTGAAGAAAATAGGAAAGCCTTTGTTTGGCATCATTAATCACACCAATAGATTTTGTTAAGGAAGCACCATTCTCTCAAGCTTACTCCTAAGAAAGTCATTTTTTTTTCCTTGAGAAGAAAATTTTCTTCCTGCAGAGAAGAATGGCTAGAATCAATTGTAGTTATTTCCTCTTTAGTTCTTCCCAAGGTCTCATTTAAAGCCTTGATTTATCCAGTTAAAGATAGATTGATTCTTTTCTCCTAAACTTCTGAAGATTCTGCTTCAGTTAGTAAGAGTAACTTCTAATGACTTTTGTTTCTGTATCACTCCCTCTCTAGCATGCAATCTCTTCCTTCAAGAAAAGTTTTCTTCCTTAAGCTTAGAAAAATCGGAAGAAGTCCCAGTAACACCTTCTTGCAACAAGAGCCATCGTTTGATGACCTAAAGAAAGAAAGATATAGCAGAAATAAAGGACATAATCACAAGACCACAAAAAGTAGGAAGTAAGGATCATACCAAGAGTTGTTGCTCAACTAGAGATTGATGATAGCTAGATAAATCAGGAATGGAAAATGGAAAACATGTATAAGAAAATGTAGATAAAGATATAATATGTTTAACCAACTTGTCAGAACCTTTAATAGATGAAGGTATAGAAGGTCCTTGAGAAATGAGGTCATCAGAAGAAGAAGAAAGTCTCATTGCATGGTGGATCACAGTAAAAACTTCAGGAGTTTCAGATAAATGGATATCTGTTTAGGGAGCAACCTTTGGAGAAGTAGTTATGGGAAAATCAACATTTGCATTAGGACAAGGGATTTGGTCCATAATATCCTTCGATCTCTTTTAAAGAGAACTCTCAGTGACTAAATATACAAGTTTCCTTTTAGCAGCTTCTAAAGATTTGAGCAGGGAGTCCCTCAAGGAAAAGGTTCCTATTTTTGAAACCAGGGAAGGTGAATTGATCTTATTTGGTTCGGAACAGATAACATCTAACGAATCATAAACAAAGTATATCATGCAAATGGACCAGAAAATAAAGCTACAACTAAATTTTTGAGTTGTCGCATGAATGGCTTACCAAAGATGTCAGGAAATATTGGAGATTTTGAAGAGAAAGGAGCATTCCTCCCTGTAGATAGAGAAAGTATTCCTTTACTAAAAGAAATTCAGGGAGGTTGACCAATAATATTCTGACCTATTGGGAGGAGAGAGTGTTTACAAAGGGCACTTGGTGTCAGTAAAGAAGGTCTATTACCCAACTTTTCTAAAGTGACGTTAAGAGGGTCTACAAGTCTATTACCCATGACACTAGGAAGATAGTATATGAGCACACATGTAAACAATAAGTGTACAATAAGTTAAAAGGAGTAAGGAGGAGATGAAGTTAAAATTCAAACTTGGAGTATTGAAATTTCTAAAAATGCCAAGAGGGTAACGTATGAAGAATTTTTTTGTCTCCCAATCTTTAAATCTAACCACCCCTTTAGATAGCAGTTTCTTTAAAGGATTAACATGAAAAATCTAATAATTCACGTCGTTAAGTTTGGAGGGGCGAACCAAGTAGTCAAGAAGTGGAGGAACTAAGAAAAGGTTACCAGATTCCAACGACAAAAGCTCTAAACCTAAAAGGTAAGTATAAGTATTTGGAGAAAGCTGGATAGGAGCAATGTTCAGATATTATAGGAATTTGGCAATAAAACCTGGGAAAGGGACAAAACCTCCATGCCAAATATGGATGGTAGTATAAAAAAAATACTGATCAGGAGGGAACATGATCGTGTCAGTTATACTTGGAGGAATAACTTCCACTCCAGAAATGTTGAAACCTTGAAGAATAGCGTCAACTTTCTTTTGCTAAGTAATCAATAAGTTTTTTTCAACTGCCCCAATCTTCTTCGAAGACAAGGGTTCAGATGGTAAGACAGAACTTTTGGTGGGCTTAGTTGCGAGATGTTTCTTCTCCATGATGTTAGGTATTATCTGCCCATTTCACAAATCACATGCATAAAGACAAAGAAAGAGAGATTAACATAAAATCAGTGTAATTTTGTTTCTTGTTCTTTCAAAGGCATCCAAAGTAATGACGTTCGCATTGAATCATGAAAAATATGCTTTCGTAATAACAAGAAATAAAGGAAATAGTTGAATTATTTATCAATCAAATCGAAGTTGATTAGTGGGGGACGATTTGGCAATGAAGCCAAAACCGATTTGCACCAATCAATTTGGTAAGACTAACTAAGCCTAATCGAATCACTTGATAGCTAAACAGGTAATTCAATTGGATAATTAAGTTACTACATACTAGTAATTTTCCGAGATCATCCAACCAAAATATAAGAATCACACAAGAATTTAACTTGTTTGGATAAATATAAGGGATTTGATGATGATCATGGAATAAAACTAGTAGAAAGCTGACACGACCCAAACTTGCCCTTATGGGAAAGCCTGGATTGAGTTGAGAACATGACAATTCAGAACACAAACAGAAGAACATTTCATTGCTTATTACAACAATTTCATCCGAGTACAAGAATATAACAGAGTATGAATAAATATTATACATTTGACAAATGTCAGAGATTCAAATACAAAGCAGCGGAAAATCAATACATAACACAACTTAAAGAAATACACGGATACAGAGCGTTCCGAAGATAGCTCCAGTTATAAACCAGGATCCTGTAAAAATAAATCTGCAAAACCAAAACTCCTAGCTGCCCGTGTGGGAAATAAGGGCACCCAGAGTTTAGGTTAAAACAATAAACTCTAGGTCAGTCATGTGACTGATGTGAGAACTAAAACAGTTATTAAATCTTTACTTTAAAATAAAGTAAATACAGGGACCACGCTATATAACACGAAACGGGCTTCCTCCCAAGAATATAAGTGCATAAAATGAACAACGCAATGCTTTTTGGAAAAATGAAGCTATTATAAGACTTAGGTCCCATCACACAATGCAACGCAAGCCGGAGGATAGAGTTTTACCTTATAATAGCCAAACATGCTTGGTACGTTTAAAACAAATTATTTTGATACTATTATAAGTGTAAAGTGTATAAAACAGCTTCAAATATAAATGTACCAATCACAGACGACATAGTATCCCATGCTACTATGTTGCCATATAGGTTTACAATTAAAACCGCACAATGTTGTACTAGAAGTTGGATTTCCATCTGTGAACCAGGGCAAGGCGTCCTTACCACTTCGAGACTGTCTAGCCCGAGCCTCAAGGTCAGAACGCATCGACCCTTGGATCGTCAGGGCCGGTCCACACGTAGTGGATTAAAATGCCTGATCAATACGTTCCCCCACCCTATGGGGCGTAATGGTCGGTATGTCGACCATATCATCGATCAACCCCGCAGTGACCGATATAACCGAGACGCCTCGCTATTCATCATCTACAAAAGTAAAATGTCTGGGCTCCATACCATGACACCACTCATAGCTAGAAGGAAACACATGTCCTCCCTAAAGTCCACTCCCATTTCTGGTTCACACCGGGGTGTAAGGCTCGCGAATTAACGTTATACACAAAGCTATGCTATATTAAAGTTGTGCTTTGATCATCATCCACAAGACTCTGCTTTTCAACAAAGCCTTGATCATTTGCATCTAAGCATCCACACAGGCAATTCACGCCATGCAACTAATGTCTGTCAATCACACAGAATGAAATCCAATGTCAGACACACATCCGTTTACACGTCCATTCTGGGCCTGAATGAAACCAGAGGCACCTTATTCCTTGTCCCATATGTCCAATTTAGGAGAGAGGTCCTCGCATATTCGATCGATCTCCAAGTACATCTGGACGATCATCACTTATTACCTTGTCTTGGGTGTACAGCCCAATCAAGATACCGATAATCATCTAAATGATGTGAAGATCTCCGGTCTTCAACCACCGTCTTCATCGTCGACATATCGTCGATTCAGTTATTCAAAATGGGATAAACCCGGTCTTTCCAAATAACCCGCGTATCTTATAAACAAGTGTTATAAAAACACAATACATGCCTCATTCCAATCCAGAATAGTCTTTTATATAAATATTCATATCCTTTTGGAAAGGTTCCCATTAATTTTATCAAAGATAAATTATTTAAATTTATTATTTAATCTTCCTTTAGATATCAATTCAAACCAAATTAAGGTTTATCCAAACTAGTCGGGATTAGTGCACCTTACTGAAGTAATCATTTGGTTTATTTCCCAATCCCAACCTATTTATCCCATGAAGCAAAACTGGTAATATTTCATATCTAACACCACAGTATTATCAGTAAAATTAAGTACCATTTCACGTCCAAATCTAATTAAAGATTTAACTATCGCCTAGAGTGAAATTTGTGATACTCTATTCTCGATCATTTCCCAAATTTGATAATTTAAATTATCATATACAAATTTCAATCTAATTAAAGATTCATTAAAACTCCATTTAGTTTTAATCTTCCCAAAAATCATTATATAATGATTATTCTAATTCAGGAAATAAATCCTGTCTTTAACTGTGTTAAAGAACCAATGTCATTTAAAACACAGTTTACGATAAACCCAAAATCACATTCCATTAATTATGGAATCTTCACGGAAAACAGATCAGTTTATATAGTTGATATAAACTTCTGTATCCAACCAATAATATAAATGGAATAATGGCAAAGCCTTTTAAATTCCATATATAGTAACGGTCTTCCTCCACAGAAGCTCACTTCAATTATTACCATATCGAATTCCATTCCATTCCCAATTCATTTTATTAAATTGGAAAACTTTAATTTGGAAAATTTTCAATAAAAAATTTCAAAATCACATTTCACTGTTAATTGAGTTAAAAAACAAATGTCGTTAAAAACACAGTTCACGATAAACCCAGTTTACATTCCATTTTATTCCAATTAAATATTAATTAACTGGAAACTTGTAACAACCCGTATTTTCAATAATCTGTTATAACATAAATTGAGGCAGAATTTAATTCAAAAATCTGAATAAAGGGAAACGGGCTATGCCATTACGTTCGTCTCGGAAAAATACGCGAAATAGAGTCTGAGTTTTCGAAAATCGGAGTCCGTATGACCCGATTAAGGCCCAACGAAGTTTTCAGAAAATTCCAAAGCAAAAACAGATTTCAAATTTAAGTTTGAATTTGAAAATTTGGGCCAGTTTGGGCCAGGCGGGAAAATTCCCGCCAGAGCACCCAAGTCGACAGCCCTGTCGACTTGGGAGTCGACTTGGTTGGACCAAGTCGACAGCCCTGTCGACTTGGCTGTCGACTTGGCTCAGCCGGGCTGTTTAGCCTGGTGCACCATTTAGAGATTGTGTTGAGCTTGGGGGCCAGATTCGGTTTTAAGGGCTGAGATTGCAACTAGGGTTTTATCCTATGGCCTAAAACACTTGCCTAATCTATAAATAAGACCCTAACCTAGCCCTAAATCATCATTAATCTATCCTACAACTAAACTATGACAAAATCAATCCTCTCATGGCCTCCACTCTCTTCATACAATTCCTAAATAAATTTCTAAGTGATTTTCCATGCATACAAGTGTTTTCAAACTTGTATGAGCATCATTAGCTTGCATTCAATTCAAGTTTCTATATTTGCATCATAAAGAAAGAGTTTTGATCATTTTGGCTCAAGGGTTTTTATGTTAGAGCTTGCATTTTGGGTTTGATTGATTTCATAAGGGCTTTGTCATATTTTTGTGACTTCTTAAGCATTGTAAGCCCTATTCTACTTTCATACTTAAATTCTAAAGTTAAATGTATGATATGCAAGTTTATATGCAAGTTTACTATGCTATGATATGCAAGTTTATCATGTTGTAATATGCAATTTTATATGCAAGTTTACTATGCTATGATATGCAAGTTCATCATGTCATGTTATGCAAGTTTACCATGTTATGCTATGCAAGTATGCCATGTTATGATATGCAAGTATGTTTTGCAAGTTTGGGATGATCATCTTGTTCATGTTATCATGTTATGCAAGCTTATCTTGAGTATGTGAACATAAAGCTTCAAGCTTTATGTTAAAGGTTGCATTTTGGCAACATGTAAGTTATCATATCTCTTATGATAACTTGCATGTGAGGCTAAATGCGAACTTATGGCCATTTCTACATGTCATTTAGCACCATGTATCACCAATATGCCAAGTTTGGTTTTATGCATGCTTTTGGGGCCTAAAAGTGTAATATGCAAGGGTATGAACACATGAACATTTCATATGCCACCATGTTAAACTTGTGGCTTCAATACCTTTATGTCATGATTATGCCAAGTTCCCTCTTTCTATCCTTTATGCGCTATTGCGATATGTAAGCGATGGGATTGCGTTTGGGGTTGGGTAAATTTAAATAGACATAAAAACGTAAGCTTGGGAATTTACCTATTAAGTTAGGTCTACCCATTTGGAATTTACCTATTAAGTTAGGTCTACCCAATTGCTTGAAAATTTGTAACATGTTTTGGAAACATGATGGACATGACACTTAGAAAAGATAAGTGTGACCAACTCGAGGTTGGGTTGAGTTTGTAGCGTAAACCTACCCGGAACCGACCAGCTTAACTAGTTGTTACAAACAATAGGACCCAATGTGAGAAGTTGGCCATGTTGTACCTTGGACCCGAAGTTAGACCAAGTTGTGGTGTAAAGCTACCCGGACCCGCCCGGCTTAACTAGTAACCGCAACAAAGTCTAATATGAGAGGTTAAGGCGCATTAAATTAATTAACGCCTCATGAGTAGGGTTAAGTCATGGTCCACTTAGTACTTAACCAATTTGGGCTCGGTAGATTAATCGGGATTAAGTCGTGAACTCATCGTTACACTTAACCAAGTTAATCCGTGATTAGCAAGAGGGTTAAACCGTACTTAACCCACTAGAAAAATCCTAGCAATGGGGGTCCACTCCAGCAGTAATCCCAAGTTAGTATCATCATGACCCTAGGGACTAGGCTAGGGTGGGGGCACGATTACTGGACTGGAGGTAAGTGACCAAAAGCGACGGCAGAGGGTACGCCGGTGTAGTTCCGAGCGGACCATGGTCGTGCACATAGTCCGAAGCCGGGGAAATCATGCACGGGTACCAGTAGATCGAGACTGTGCACTCATGTTTATGGTGTCCAGGGGTTGCCACCCTAGGGCTTGATACATCCGACGGGAGACCCGGCACAGTCTGACTACAATCATGTTTGGGCCGCATTGACACCAACACGTGACGAGTTAGGCTTAGGGAGCCGATCGACTAGACCGTTTGGTTGGACCTTGTATTAGGGTCATTTCATGTTATTGGGCCAAAGCTTGGGCCAAGGGATCAATACTTGCTTATTCAAGTCATGTTAGTTTGCTAGTACACCTGTGATGCAAAAACCTTAATCCTGATTATGCGATGACACCTTTATCTACCTTGTTAGTAAATCACCATGCTAGTATGTTGTTATCCTTACGATCATACCTGCTTCTCATGCCAGTTAACTTTATCAGTTTACATTGATTGTAGTAGGGCTTACTAAGTCTTTTTGACTGATCTGTTTTCTTTTACCTCTTTTCTTCCGTTCCCCCCCCCCCAAGGTTCTCAGGGAGGGAATATTGGAGCTTAGCTTGGATTTCTGACCGCTTGCTTGAGGGATTTAGCTCATGTACGGTTTGACATGAAGCTAGCTATGGCTATCACTTCTTTTGGGGATTAGTACTTATGTATTTCAGTTTTTCAGTTGATGTTGTTTTATCTAGACTTGTGTATTTGGAAAATTGACATTATGTTGTACCAGACTGGTTTTGAAATGGTTTGAAATCTTCCGCTGTTTTATCTATGTTATTTACTCTGTTTACATATATACATATGTTCTTGTTCTGCCTTGATATATCATTATGCATGTTTACCTGATTCAAACGCCCCTCCAAAGTCAGGGTGCTTGCAAGAGCCACCCTGGCGGAGGTGGGGTGTTACATTTGGTATCAGAGCATATGGTTTACGAGAAGGAACAAAAAGGTTTTTAGAAAACGTTTTGAAAACTATTTTCAAAACCAAGTATAAAGTATTTTCCAAAGAAAAGTCTAGTTTATTTTAAAGGCTATTCCCCAAAAAGCCATTAGCGAAATTCCTTCGTTTTTTCGCCATTCTGAATCTGTCTTTTTCTTCGTTTTCAGTATGGCCGATAACTTTGCTATTCCGGAGGGAGTGCACGTACCTGTTTGGTATAGGAGACTTTTGGAGGCTAGGGCGACCGAAGCCGGCCCCGCAGATGTCCCTCCTCCTCCTCCTCCTCCAGTAGTTAATGTTCCTCCTCCTCCTCCTCCGGTAGTTAATGTCCCTCCTCCTCCTGTCACTGAGGTTCCTCTTCCTCCTCCCCCTCAGCATCCTCTAGCTGACTTCGCAAAGACTTGCAAAGATTTCAAAGCAATGGGTGGCAAGAACTTTCAAGGCACTGAGACTTTTGTAGAGGCCAGAAATTGGTTGAAAGAGACCGAGGATTTATTTGCTATCTTTGGGTTAGACGATCAGAGGAAGATCTTGTTGGCGGTTTGGCTTATGAAGGATGAAGCCGCTTATTGGTGGGAAGTCACCAATGGTACTAGTCCTGTTGAGACTTGGGCCGATTTCAGGGCAAGGTTCATGCTTAAGTTTCTATCTTCTGCTGAGGAGAATCTGCAAATGCAGAGGTTCATAACTTTGAAACAAGGAGATATGTCTGTCAAAGAATATGTGAACAAGTTCAATCAGTTAGCTCGTTTTGGCTTGGATATGGTGAATACTCCTCAGAAGAAGGCTCTTCGTTTTGCTAGAGGATTGAATGAGCCATTGCAGGGATTGGCTATGTCACATATTCCCCATGGGGCCACGTTTGAGAGCTTGGTTGATATGGCGTTACTTCAGGGAGATGTCAAGAAAGAGGTCAAGATGAATGATACTCAAGCCAAGAAGACTGATTCCCAGGGGAAAGGAAATCAGGGAAATCCAAGTGGTTAGAGCAGTCAAGGCAATCAGAACAAGAACAAGAGTCAAGGCAACAAGGGGAACAACAACAAGGGCAAGAACAACAAGGGGAAGTGCCATTATTGCGGTTCAGTTGGGCATCTTATTAAGGATTGTAAGAAGAGGAAAAGGAAGAATGGTGAATGCTTTTTCTGCGGTGAGACTGGACATTTTAGTAAGGATTGCCCGAGGAAGCAAGGGCAAGGCCAGGGTCAGACTCAGCGTGCTGGACCTTCAGGAGGGCAAGTTCATGCTCTCAATACCGCTCCAGTTCTTGATCGAGGTAGTATTTCTGTTGAGAGCCTTGTATATATTTCTGATTTTCTAGTTCGCACCTTGTTTGATTCTGGTGCATCGCATAGCTTTATCTCATCTGATCTTGTTGATAGTTTGCACCTTAGTACTAGCTTGGTAGATGATCCCGTCTTTGTCTCAAATCCTATTGGGGGTTCCGCCCATTTGTCTATGATATGTAGGGATTTGAGGATCTCTATACTGAGTGTAGAGTTCTTGTGAAGTGCTTATGTTCTTGGTTTTAGGGGATACGGATTGATATTGGGCATGGATTGGTTGTCCAGATATGGAGCCATCCTAGATTGTGAGCATAGGGTGGTGAGGCTCGTGACTCGCCTCGGAAACACCCTAGAGATTTCTTGTGATCCGAGAGGTCCCGTCATGTTGTGCTATCTGGAATCACTCGACTCGTCAACGGAAACTCTTCAGTCTGTGAGAGTGGTTCGAGAGTATCCGGATGTTTTTGATGAAGTTAGGGGGTTGCCCCCTAAGCGAGAGATTGATTTCCGCATTTATCTGGTGGATAATGCAAAGCCGGTTTCTTTGCCCGTTCGGCACATGGCTCCGCGTGAAAGGCGGGAGCTAAGTAAGCAAGTGAAGGAGTTGCTTGAGAAGAACTTCATTAGACGAAGTATATCTGAATGGGGAGCGCCTGTGGTATTTGCTACCAAGGCAGATGGTTCTCTTCGACTTTGTGTTGACTACCGAGAGTTAAATAAGCTGACTAAGAAGAACAGACACCCGTTACCGAGGATTGATGATCTCTTTGACCAGCTTGTCGGTGCCTCTGTTTTCTCTCAGCTTGATCTTGCTACTGGATTCCATCAGCTCAGGGTAGCTGAAGATAGTATAGACAAGACTGCGTTCAGAACTCCAGATGGATTCTTCGAATGGCTTGTCATGCCGTTCGGCTTGACTAATGCACCCGCATATTTCGTGGACTTGATGAGTAGAGTGTTCAGGGAGTTCTTGAACAAGTTTGTCGTGGTCTTCGTAGATGATATTCTGATCTTCTCTAAGGATGAGGAAGAGCACGCAAGGCATCTCGTGGAGGTGATGGATACGCTTAGAGCGCATCAATTGAAGGCCAAGTTCTCCAAGTGTCACTTTTGGAGAAGGGAAGTTAGATTCCTTGGGCATATAGTATCTAAGCAAGGCTTAGCGGTGGATCCCGCTAAGGTAGTTGCAGTTCAGGATTGGAAGACTCCAAGGAATGCAACCGAAGTGAGAAGTTTTCTAGGTCTTGCGGGTTTTTACCGGAAGTTCATCAAGGACTTCGCAAAGATATCCGCTCCTCTCACTAAATTGACGAAGAAGAATTTTGTTTTTGCTTGGAGCATAGAATGCGAGCTTGCTTTTCAGAAGCTCAAGAGAGCTCTCACATCAGCACCTGTTCTAGCTTTGCCCGATGGAGGGAAGTTATTTACAGTATACACCGATGCATGTGGCACGGGGTTAGGAGCTGTTCTTATGCAAGAAGGAAGGGTGATATGCTTTGGCGGTAGACAACTCAAAGTGCATGAGAAGAATTATCCCACTCATGACTTAGAGTTGGCAGCAATAGTATATGCACTCAAGGCTTGGCGCCATTATCTTCTGGGAGAAAGATTTGAGCTTTATACCGATCACAAGTCATTGAAGTATCTCTTTTCTCAGAAGGATCTGAATCTGAGGCAACAAAGATGGATAGAATTCTTGGCGTCCTACGATTTTGAGATAGCTTATACCCCTGGCAAGGGGAATGTGGTAGCAGATGCATTGAGTAGAAGAAGGTTGACCCTAAGTCCTCTATTCGTTGAGATGAAGAATTTAGAGTATGTGGCAACCTTTGATTTCTCTTTAGCGATTGAGTCGATGACCGGTTCTTTAGCATCTCTGGAACTCAGACCTACCCTTCTTGATCAAGTTGGGGCTTCGCAGAGAGAAGACCCTCAGATAGTTGAGATTATGGATAAGCTGATTCAAGGAGAGGCGTCTAGTCATCTCGCTCGATATTCTATTGATGACAAGGGTTGGCTGAGGAGATACGGAAGGTTATGTGTTCCAATGGTAGAAGATTTAGTAAGAAAAGTTCTTGAGGAAGCGCATCGCTCTAAGTTGACTATACATCCGGGCGGAGATAAGATGTATAAAGATATGAAGCGCATTTTCTTTTGGCCTGGGATGAAGAAGGATGTGGCAGAGTTTGTCTCTAGATGTATCATTTGCCAGCAAGTTAAGGCCGAGTCAAAGAAGCCCGGTGGGCTATTGCATCCTCTAGACGTTCCACTATGGAAGTGGGAGAGTATTTCCATGGATTTTATCGATGGGCTACCAAGGTCAAGGAAAGGGAATACGAGCATTTGGGTTATTGTGGATAGACTTACGAAGAGTGCTCATTTCATTCCGGTGAAGAGCAAGAGGACCGCATCTTGGCTAGCGTCTGTATATCTTCATGAGATTGTGAGACTACATGGAGTCCCTTCTAGTATAGTCAGTGACCGTGACCCAATCTTTACAAGTCAATTCTGGAATAGCTTGCAAGAAGCAATGGGCACGAGGTTGAATCTATGTACGGCTTATCACCCACAGACGGACGGTCAAACCGAAAGGGTGAATAGGGTACTCGAGGATCTATTGAGGGTTTGTATTCTGGATTTTGGTGGTACTTGGGAAGACCATCTTCCTCTTGTTGAGTTTGCATATAATAACAGTTATCAGGCAAGCATAGGGATGGCACCATTTGAAGCTTTATATGGGAGGCCGTGCAAGTCGCCTACATGTTGGTGGGAGACTACAGATGAGCTTATACTTGGGCCTGATATGATCAGAGATACATCCGAGAAGGTCGAGTTGATTCGGAGATGGATGAAAGCGGCCCAAGACCGACAAAAATCCTATGCTAATAAGCGAAGAACTGATTTGGAGTTTGATGTTGGGGATATGGTTTTCGTGAAGGTTTCTCCTTTGCGGAATGTGGTCCGATTTGGAGCCTTTGGGAAGTTGGCACCGAGGTTTGTTGGACCATTCCCTATTATAGAGAGGATCGGGCAGATGGCTTATAGAGTGGAGTTGCCCGAGAAGCTTGCCGGAGTACACGATGTTTTTCATGTCTCGCATCTTCGGAAGTGTTTACATGAATCAGTAGAGGTTGTTGAGCCAAGTGTTCTAAAAGATGTAGAAGTGGAGAAAGAGGCTACCTTGAGGAGAGCTCCGATTCGTATCTTGGGGACGGAGACCAAGAAGCTAAGGAATCGAGAGGTCAAGTTGGTGAAGGTTCAATGGGGTGAAGCCAAAGAAGACGCAACTTGGGAAACCGAGGAGAAGATGCGTGGGCTTTATCCATTCCTTTTTGAGGGTACACTCTCAATCTCTTTTCTTAGTTAGCATATCTTTCTCTTTGCTATCCATGTTTATCTAGTTTATCGTGTTAATCTTGTTATGAGAACCTTAGGTAGAAACCCTTTGGATGAAACATGTGTTTGAAACATGTTATGCTTGATGGTTGCAAGTGGTTGCAAGCGGTTGCAAGTGTTTGCAAGTGGTTACTCGTGGATGCATTATACACGTTAGGCACTAGATCGGCTCACACACTCCTCATATTGCATATGCATGAGTGTTTATGCTTATTCATGGATGAAATTTTTTGTGTTATCACATGGATGTTGCATATGGGTGTATGTTATGTGCACACATATAGATATTATACATTACATTAGGAATTGCATACATATGGATTCATTTCACTAACATAATTTGCATTGATGATATTTGCATTAGATAAGTACATATACACACACCTTTGCATATGTTCATACAACATTTAGAATCTTGTAAGGACAATGATTGCTCGTGGATGATGTTTTGAGTAGATGGATGTTGGGTGGTAGGATACTATCTTCCTAACTTGAAGATTTCGGGGACGAAATCCTTTAAGGAGGGGAGAATGTAACAACCCGTATTTTCAATAATCTATTATAACATAAATCGAGGCAGAATTTTATTCAAAAATCTGAATCAAGGGAAACGGTCTATGCCATTGCGTTCGTCTCGGAAAAATACGCGAAATAGAGTCCGAGTTTTCGAAAATTGGAGTCCGTATGACCCGATTAAGGCCCAACGAAGTTTTCAGAAAATTCCAAAGCAAAAACAGATTTCAAATTTAAGTTTGAATTTGAAAATTTGGGCCAGTTTGGGCCATGCGGGAAAATTCCCGCCAGAGGCACCCAAGTCGACAGCCCTGTCGACTTGGGAGTCGACTTGGTTGGACCAAGTCGACAGCCCTGTCGACTTGGCTGTCGACTTGGCTCAGCCGGGCTGTTTAGCCTGGTGCACCATTTAGAGATTGTGTTGAGCTTGGGGGCCAGATTCGGTTTTAAGGCTGAGATTGCAACTAGGGTTTAATCCTATGGCCTAAAACACTTGCCTAATCTTTAAATAAGACCCTAACCTAGCCCTAAATCATCATTAATCTATCCTACAACTAAACTATGGCAAAATCAATCCTCTCATGGCCTCCACTCTCTTCATACAATTCCTAAATAAATTTCTAAGTGATTTTCCATGCATACAAGTGTTTTCAAACTTGTATGAGCATCATTAGCTTGCATTCAAGTCAAATTTCTATATTTGCATCATAAAGAAAGAGTTTTGATCATTTTGGCTCAAGGGTTTTTATGTTAGAGCTTGCATTTTGGGTTTGATTGATTTCATAAGGGCTTTGTCATATTTTTGTGACTTCTTAAGCATTGTAAGCCCTATTCTACTTTCATACTTAAACTCTAAAGTTAAATGTATGATATGCAAGTTTATATGCAAGTTTACTATGCTATGATATGCAAGTATATCATGTTGTAATATGCAAGTTTATATGCAAGTTTACTATGCTATGATATGCAAGTTCATCATGTCATGTTATGCAAGTTTACCATGTTATGCTATGCAAATATGCCATGTTATGATATGCAAGTATGTTTTGCAAGTTTGGGATGATCATCTTGTTCATGTTATCATGTTATGCAAGCTTATCTTGAGTATGTGAACATAAAGCTTCAAGCTTTATGCTAAAGGTTGCATTTTGGCAACATGTAAGTTATCATATCTCTTATGATAACTTGCATGTGAGGCTAAATGCGAACTTATGGCCATTTCTACATGTCATTTAGCACCATGTATCACCAATATGCCAAGTTTGGTTTTATGCATGCTTTTGGGGCCTAAAAGTGTAATATGCAAGGGTATGAACACATGAACATTTCATATGCCACCATGTTAAACTTGTGGCTTCAATACCTTTATGTCATGATTATGCCAAGTTCCCTCTTTCTATCCTTTATGCGCTATTGCGATATGTAAGCGATGGGATTGCGTTTGGGGTTGGGTAAACTTAAAAAGACATAAAAACATAAGCTTGGGAATTTACCTATTAAGTTAGGTCTACCCATTGGGAATTTACCTATTAAGTTAGGTCTACCCAATTGCTTAAAAATTTGTAACATGTTTTGGAAACATGATGGACATGACACTTAGAAAAGATAAGTGTGACCAACTCGAGGTTGGGTTGAGTTTGTAGTGTAAACCTACCCGGAACCGACCGGCTTAACTAGTTGCTACAAACAATAGGACCCAATGTGAGAAGTTGGCCATGTTGTACCTTGGACCCGAGGTTAGACTAAGTTGTGGTGTAAAGCTACCCGGACCCGCCCGGCTTAACTAGTAACCGCAACAAAGTCTAATGTGAGAGGTTAAGGCGCATTAAATTAATTAATGCCTCATGAGTAGGGTTAAGTCATGGTCCACTTAGTACTTAACCAATTTGGGCTCGGTAGATTAATCGGGATTAAGTCGTGAACTCATCGTTACACTTAACCAAGTTAATCCGTGATTAGCAAGAGGGTTAAACCGTACTTAACCCACTAGTAAAATCCTAGCAATGGGGGTCCACTCCAGCAGTAATCCCAAGTTAGTATCATCATGACCCTAGGGACTAGGCTAGGGTGGGGGCACGATTACTGGACTGGAGGTAAGTGACCAAAAGCGACGGCAGAGGGTACGCCGGTGTAGTTCCGGGCGGACCATGGTCGTGCACATAGTCCGAAGCCGGGGAAATCATGCACGGGTACCAGTAGATCGAGACTGTGCACTCATGTTTATGGTGTCCAGGGGTTGCCACCCTAGGGCTTGATACACCCGACGGGAGACCCGGCACAGTCTGACTACAATCATGTTTGGGCCGCATTGACACCAACACGTGACGAGTTAGGCTTAGGGAGCCGATCGACTAGACCGTTTGGTTGGACCTTGTATTAGGGTCATTTCATGTTATTGGGCCAAAGCTTGGGCCAAGGGATCAATACTTGCTTATTCAAGTCATGTTAGTTTGCTAGTACACCTGTGGTGCAAAAACCTTAATCCTGATTATGCGATGACACCTTTATCTACCTTGTTAGTAAATCACCATGCTAGTATGTTGTTATCCTTATGATCATACCTGCTTCTCATGCCTGTTAACTTTATCAGTTTACATTGATTGTAGTAGGGCTTACTCAGCTTTTTGACTGATCTGTTTTCTTTCATCTCTTTTCTTCCGTTTCCCCCCCCCCAGGTTCTCAGGGAGGGAATATTGGAGCTTAGCTTGGATTTCTGACCACTTGCTTGAGGGATTTAGCTCATGTACGGTTTGTCATGAAGCTAGCTATGGCTATCACTTCTTTTGGGGATTAGTACTTATGTATTTCAGTTTTTTAGTTGATGTTGTTTTATCTAGACTTGTGTATTTGGAAAATTGACATTATGTTGTACCAGACTGGTTTTGAAATGGTTTGAAATCTTCCGCTGTTTTATCTATGTTATTTACTCTGTTTACATATATACATATGTTCTTGTTCTGCCTTGATATATCATTATGCATGTTTACCTGATTCAAACGCCCCTCCAAAGTCAGAGTGCTTGCAAGAGCCACCCTGGCGGAGGTGGGGTGTTACAAAACTCTAATAATCTTAATTAAAAGATTGATTCTTTTTACACGGGGTTTAAGAACATTGAACAGTGTTAATGAAGACACCACTCATGACAAACCCGAAATCCAATTCTTTTATTCAATTCCAATTAAATATCAATTAATTGGAAAACTTCACTAAACCTTAATTAAAAGATTTATTCCTTTCTCAACTGAGTTTAAGAACAGTGTTATTTAAGACATCGTTCACGACAAACCCAAAATCCAATTTGATATCTAATACAAGGCTCTGAATAGAAATTATATCGACTTAAATTCAATATCAAATTCTGAAACCAACAAATATTGTTTTGGGAATAACGATATTTATATATCTTCCAAATTCCGCAACAATATCCATATAATCATGGAATCCAATACCGAAATATTCTGAAGATTATTTCCATTCCAAACCATTCCAATTTATTTATTAGAAAAATTCTGGTTATTTTAAATCCATTTTCTCAATCCAATTTATTTATTTAAAAAATAAATGGGATTATAATTCTAGCTAATAACTAGTTCATTTCGATAAAAATATATTTTTATCTTTTCAAATAAGGAGTTTTTCATCCCAATTCTCTCCAAATCATTTATTATGATTTTACACAAATTATTAATACCTTTTATAATTTTATTAAGGCCCCTTTAGTCGATTTCCATAAACGGTCATCAAACTGCACTTACAACGACCTTTTCCAAATTTGTTTTGGACATAATTCCAAATCCATCCATTAGATTTCAAATCTCTTATATTCGTTGGAAAGCTCTTTTCGATACGAACCCAACGGCTCCGGTTTTAGGAGAATACGACGGCCGGATCTCACGTAATGTCAATTCGAAGTCAATGGTCGAAATTAGCGAATGGTTGCGGCGCGGCGCATTCTATTCAGGCATTATATATATAATATATATATTATATATTTCGTTGATTTCCATTTAAAACGTATTTTATAAATCGTTTATAAATTCATTTCAAAACGATTTCAACTACATTTCAAATTTCAAATCAAATTTGAATATTCCATAATAAATTCATTTTAAAACGATTTCAATTCCGTTTGTAACGACCCGGATTTTTCGATTATTTGAGTAGAATATTTAATTGATTTTAAATATTATATTTGAAACATTAATGGAGTTTAATATTGAATTCGTTAATAAAACGATGATTATACGTTTAAATTTATATTTAATATAAAACGAACTCGAAACGGCGTGACAGTTCGCAATATTGAGTTTTGAACTTCAATTGAATATATAGAATCCAATTCAGGTCAGAAATCTGTGAAACAAGAAATGTTAGAATCAGATTGATTATAATTTTCTAACGAAAGAGAAAAAATCGGAATTTCAGCTCACATATTGTAAGTTAGGTCCAAATCAAAATTTAAAATAGTCGCCATGGAATTTATTTATAAATTATAACGTTTATTTAATAATTTATTAAGGAATTTCTATATATTTAAATATCGTTTAATTCCAAAATGTTAATTTTGAGTTATAATTTCATATTTGTTTGATTTGAAGTGATATATTGTTTTATTTGGATATATCTGATAATAATATTTTTTATTGTTTGTAATTTATTTATATTTTTGATCGATATTATATAAGCGATAGAATTAATTGTTTTTCAAACGACATCCGTTTTCGGCGAAACAAATTTCATTGGATATATAATGGCGAGGCGTACCAGTGTGTTTGTTTTCGTTGAGTTTGAAATTTTGTATATGTCGGTGCATAATTAATGATCAATGTATATAGTGGTACCACATTTAACCAAAATAAAAGAGTAATGTGAATTCCCCTGAAGGAATGGACATGTTTAATTATTAGTTTTGCAGTTTGATGGCCAAAGCAAACAGTAAACATAACAACACTAAAAACATTTGATAGATCGGTACTTCATGTGAATTTGTTTTTTTACTAAACACTTATGGTTACAACAAAAGCAAACCACCAAAAAAATGGATGAGTCTATTCCTACTTAAAACTATTGCATTTAAATAATCTGTTGAAACACAATGCCCAAGTTTTTGTCAGATAAATGAACGCACACTTACCCTATTCTATATGTAGCTACAATATCTCTCTTTCCCCTACCCTTTGCATTATCCCCGCCAAGATAAAACAAAGCCATCCTACCCTAATAATGTGCAGCCTTATGTATTGAGCATTATATGCATCTGTACCAATGTATTGTTCCATCAAAAGTTTAAAACAGAGCTAAACTAAAAACAATCTACCCTGCATTCTGCGGGAGCGGATCGTCTGGACCTCAAGCCCCCATGAACCCCTGGACCAACCCAATAAAATTGCCCCATTTCGAGCATTTTGCACTTTGCCCCCTGAATTTCACCCGAAATTCAGGTGAAATTCAGAGGGCAAAGTGCAAAATGCTCGAAATGGGGCAATTTCAGTGGTGGAAAATGGTGTTTGCTGTGCGTGCGGTCCAGACGAGCCCCACCCGCATTCTGCTGCACTTTTCCCACGCACATGGCCTGAAGCTTCTCTAGCTACCCTAAGAACATCAACTGCAAACCTATTACTGAAAAGAAGGAAAGGAAGCCACTGCATTCCTAGTTTCGTCTAAACACATGCTATATACGCATGGAAATCAAATCATTGAAATGAAATGGGAAAAACAACATCAGGTGGTTACCTTAGGGTGTAAATCAACAGAGATCTCTATCAAGTTACGTTTCAAACGGAAATTGAAAACTCAGCCTACCTAAACTCTTCTCCCCAGCTACCCTAAAAGCAAACACTTGTACCCTTTGAAACTTCACTTCAATGCAGGCACACTTCATCTTAGCCACCCTACTCTGAAAATCTATAGAACTACGGAACTATCCATCATCAGCTAATGACAGTTGACAATACACCACAGGCCTATCCAAATCCCTACCCAAATGACTTAGACCAACCCCAACGCGGGGTTGGTCAGTGGGCAACTGACCCCCAACGCGGGGTCAGTTGCCCACTTGGGGGTTGCTTTGGCAACCCCCAAGGTTGCCAAAGCAACCGGGTTGGTTGCTTTGGCCACCATCTTTAGCCGGCTTATTTAAAGCCGGCTAAAGGTAGCCGGCTTTAAATAAGCCGGTTAAGGTGGAGTCCTTCTCCACCTTAACCGGCTTATTTAAAGCCGACTAAGGGGAGGTTGAATTATTTCTCCCCCCTTAGCCGGCTTTAAATTAGCCGGCAAAGGCAGCAACGGCTAGTACCCGTTGCTCCCTTCCCGCTCCTCTCTCTCCTATAGCCTTTCATCTTTAAATGCAACCTATTTTTCACTTTCAAAACACACAAAATTCTCTCATTTTACTCAACCATCAAAGTAGTATAATTTACAGCATCCAACTGCAATGTCAAAGAAAACAAACAGCTAGAATACAAAAGGAAAAGCGACGATGCCTACCCAAAGCTTTCCGAATCCGTTTGATTATGTTCATGATCAGCAAGAGTTTCCATCCACAAATTCGTACCAGCGCAACGAACATTTTAACTCAGGTACAATGCAAAACACCTCAAATTGTTATCTTCCACAGCACAATCCTAACCTGTACCAGTCACAGCAAAATTCTAATCATTTTCCAAACACTCAAGTTTCCACCTATGGTCGTAACCCCTCTGTCCAACAATCTTATATCAGTCAACCCTATTCATCCCCAAACAACCAACATCAATCGACATTTCCGGATACCTCACTCAATCTGTCCAGGAATTTGAACATGTTATTCGGGGATAATGGTCTTGAAAACGACGAAATGGGAAATGATAGCAATGAGATTTATGAATCTGCTGGGATTCGGCCTCCTATGAAGAAGCAGGTAAAATGGTCACCTGATGAACAAGCCGAACTAGCATATTGCTGGGTTCAGTGTTCCAAAGATAACGTGAAAGGCACAAGCCAAACTGAAAACTCATTTTGGAATTTGGTTTGTAAATTATTCAACGGTCGAAGTCCACATAATCATGCACGCTCGGTAGACTCGTTGAAGCAGTCATGGAAGAGAATCAATGCTTGCTGCCAACTTTGGAATGGGATAATGAGTGGATTGGCTAGTAGACAGCAAAATGGAGCAAACGACATGGACTTGGTAATAAATTATAACAAGCTTGTTTTGTTTGATGTTTATTTAGATTATTTCTTTTATGTTAAGTAATGTTACGCAGCTTAGCGAAGCAAATGCTGTGTATATGGCCAAATCAAAAAACCAACCGTTTACTATGCAAAAATGCTATGACATATTATGTCGGGAAGATAAATGGAGCAACGTGCGACATGAACATACCACGCAATGATTTATGCCGTTGAGACCGACTGAAGATGTTAGCCCTGGAAGCACAAATCCATCTGAAGACACACCATTCGCAACAAGTTCCGGTGTACGACCCCCTGGCAGATATAAAGCGAACAAGAAACCGACGAAAGATTACAGTCAGTATTACGAGCAACTCGATGGACGTATGGCAGTTGCAGAGGAATCGAATAGGGAGTATATCGAAGCGAAGGAAGCAGCTAGGAGAGAGAGAAGAGAGAGGGGGGAGGAAAGGCAACGAAGACACGAAGAGATGCAGCAAACAAGAATAATTGAATTGGAGTTACGAAAAGCGGAGCTCGCTCGACAACAAAATGCAGATGATTTCGCTCTTATGAGTGTCAAGCTGGATGATCTAAATCCCATACAGAGGAGGTACATGGAAAAACGTCTTGAAGAGTACCAGAGACGTAACGTAGATTAGTCCGTTTCCTTTGTAGAGTATGTTGTAGTTTCTTTTTAGTACTGGTTGCAAACCTTGTTGTACTTTAAGTAATTCAGTTACGTTCTTGTATTTTATGGATGTTATGTAGATGTATTAAATATTCGTAGAGCAAATCATACAACCATTAATTTAAAATGAAATATTACACTACAGTACGTGATGGCATATAAACGTAGATAATACAGATATGAATCGAAACATTAAGCAGTTAATTAACTATTGGTTTCCCGCAAACTCCCAGTAGTGCTCAACTAGCTCTTCACGTAATTCTAAATGAGCTTGTGGATCTCGGACTTCTTCCAGTCGTTGCAAGTATTCTACAAATGTATTTGGGTCTTTATACGGTTTTTTCCTAAATTCCACTGCAATGTCCGGGTAGTTACGAAGCTGGAGTTCATATCCTCCTCGTTCCTCCTCAACAATCATATTATGTAAAATAATGCAACAGTACATTATGTCGGCTACGACTGCTTTATCGTGGTAGTGAACATCGTTTCGAAGTATATGAAATCTACCTTGGAGTACTCCAAAAGCTCGTTCAATATCTTTTCTAAGACTCTCTTGCTGTTTCGTGAATAAGGCTTCTTTTGCATTGTTCGGTTTTCTGTATGCTTGCACCAGCGTCTTCCATTTTGGATAAATTCCATCCACGAGATAATAACCAACAGAATGTTCTTTGCCACCGATTTTGTAGTTGCAAGGAGGTGAAAGGTCATTATATAAATCGTTAAATAAATAAGATTGACGTAGAACATTAATATCGTTTAGAGAACCAGGAACGCCAAAAAAAGCATGCCATATGTAAAGGTCAAATGAAGCAACAGCTTCTAACAACATTGTAGATTTTTTCATATGGCCTTTATATTGGCCTTGCAGTGCTACTGGACAGTTTTTCCATCTCCAGTGCATACAATCTAAGCTACCCATCATACGTGGAAAACCGCGTTGATCTCCCATTGCTAATAACCTCGCAGTGTCATGAGGGGTTGGAGATCGCAGATACTCTTCACCGAACTCTCGTACGACGGTTTTACAGAATTGTTTCATACATTCCACCGTAGTTGACTCCCCAATTCTAATTTTGTCGTCGAGAGAGTCAGCAGAACTTGCATAACAAATCATACGTAGTGCAGCAGTAACCTTTTGAAGCGGTGAGATGCCAAGTTCGTTGATTGCATTTCTTCTATGTGTGAAATATACGTTGTTCGCGGACACTTTAGTTAGTACTCGAGAAAACACCCTTTTTGACATACGAAATCTTCGATGGAAATATACGTCTCCGTATACTGGGTTTGCGACGAAGTAGTCCTTGACTAGTTGATTGTGACCAGAGGGGTAGTCGCGTCCATATCACATTTCTTTTCTACCGACGGCGCTTCCACCTTGGGTTGACGCTGAGCTTTCAGCAATATCACGTTCTATCGCGTATCTTGTTTCTTCTTGAAATGCCTGTTGTTGTTTGTTACGGCGGTCAATATACTCGTCAGATGATGAAGAGGATGAAGAGCTTAAAGACCAACACCATAACTTTTTTAACGCACTCATCGGATTAGTAGTTGCTGTAAAATAGTTTGTGTTTGAATGAACCAAGGACACCTCTATGTATAGCAATTAAATTGTATCTCGTGCTATCATTAACTTTTAGACTTTCCATCCTTAATTAGAGTTTCCGTCCTTTAGTGTTATTTGTTACTTTACGTAACATGCTGTCCATGATAATAAGGGATAGATTCCTTTACTTTATGTCACGTACAATTTATGAATCATTGTTAGTTCTAGCTTAAGAATAAAGTACAATGAGACCGGACAAGACTACTCAATAATCGAACCCAGTAAAGATTCGTGATATTAAGTGTCGACAGTGGACGGGACTCGACTACTCAATAATCGTACACAGTGCAGATTCGTGATATTAAGTGGCTACAGTGGACCGGACGCGACTACTCAATAATCGTGCTATAGAACCCACTTTAATTGAAACCATAGGTCGGCCCCATCACTGAACCATGTTCAAGCGTGGCGCATATGTTAAATAGCAGAGTAGTCACATCTCCCATTTACTCATCGTTTACAAATTGAGCTATGGATAAATGGGAGAATAACGATGGGGGTTACGTTAATCAACGGCCTGGAAAAGAAATAGTACTTGAAGGGAAAGTTTCCAAACCACAGCGGACTATTGGATCCAACCCTATCTGCTATGTGGTCAAGAATCGGTGGTGGCTGTCTCTGAGACTGAAAAAGATGCCGGTCGTCGTTATTTTTGTTGTGAAGCGTACGAGGCCCACAGGGTTTACCCAGATGAAATTGAATGTTGTTACTTTACCCAGTGGATTGACCCTCCCATGTGCGAACGTGGACGTCTGTATGCACTGGAATCGCAAGCCGAAATAAAACGTTTGAAGAAGGTGGATGCCGATAAAACTACAGTTGGACCTTTCCTAAGGCCATGGTAGGTTTCTGTGTGTTGTAGTTATCCTTTAGTATTGCTATATGTACTCGTACGGTATCCTTTAGCGTGTTGTAGTTGTACTTTTATGTAGTATGTGCGATCTAGTTTGGGTTTAGTGGTTGTATGGTATCGTTATCTGCATGTCTCTTTCTGTTGTACTTGGTAACGTATCGTGTTATTAAGATTACTCGTAGTGTTTATTTTTAATAATAACACAAATAGATCAAACAATAAACTTAAGGATAGAACACCGATACATTCAACAATAAGCGTTAAGATACAAAAGCTTGTAAAGACACAATAGGTAACGGTAGTAGATTCAATACGCAAACAAATTAATTGTTACGCTCATTCAAAGCGGTTTGAAGTCGCCTATTCTCTTGCTCTAAATCGTTGGCATAAGAAATTGCCCTTTGAGGGAAACGCTCGTCTATCCACTCAAAATAATTGCATCCGTTATGCCATAGCGAGCATAAATGGATCCTGCGACCTATATTCTCTCCATCCGCTCGGACAACCACCTCTACCGCGTAACCACAGTGGCAACAAACGGGATAGGAGTTAACTTCCTGCTCGTTAGGAGACTGGTTAACTGAAACTCGTCTTACCTCTTGATGACCTACATCTGGTGCAGTCGTAGTACGAGGGACTGTAGACGCTTGCAAGCGTCCTTCAGTTACAGTTTGGACTTCTTGATGACCTACCTCTGGAACAGGTGCAACTGGTGGACGAATCATCATGCGGGTGAACTCCGGGTAGACTTGACGCAATTCCTCATAGTGCCGCTCTTGGTACTCGATATTCCAATCAATATCTGTTCTTGGACTTGAAGGAGGATGCTCTGGAAAGTTTTGATCATAGTTCGAATCCATTGACGATGGCCATGACCATGAAGACATTTTTTATTTTGATGAAAAGTTTGGTTCCAGCTAACAACAACGTAATACCCGTATATATTTATAGGGCCAACATGGGGAGTAAATATGAAATGTTGCAATTCCTAATACGGACGTGTCTACTATGGGAATCCTTTTACCATTCAACGTTGTAGTGTTAAATTTGTAAACTTTATCGTTTAAAATTCCAATACTGACTGGTCCATTCGCTGGACAAACGTGATAAATTGACAGAAATGTGAAAGTGATAGAAACAAACTTTGTAATATAGTGACATAAAGATAAAGTAACGCCAAATTCCAATTAGAAGGAATCCACCCTATCCACAGAACACTGTACACTATTCACTACAAATCAAAGCATATGTCGGCAGTGATTTAATTATTGATGTAACTAGACACTATAGGCTTTGAAGATCTATTTATATGTCCCAGTAATCGGTACGAGTTGGCACATCATGTTGTTTCTATTCATTGAACAATCTATAACACGTTACCGTAGTGGTGCATAGTGTTGTCTTGTCATATTTTGTATCCTACAGCTCAATTATCGATGGTAGATCTTTACCATAGGCAAATGATTTTGTTTCTTGCTTGTATGTGCATCGTAATTTTTACTACTTATTTCATTGTTATCTCTGGTAAGCAGTATTAAGACTCGTTAAATATTTCAATCAGTGATTAAAATAAACCACGCGGATTCGTTTAACAAACACGTACGCACGATCATGCGGATTACATATAACGCACAAACATATAACATAAGAAAACACAACGGTTACACATAAGGACGTACAAGCAGAGTACACTTACAGGATAATACAAATACGAAACATACGGTTGAATAACCTACTACAAAGGGACAGCACACTAAAACAAATATACAGACAAATACAACATGAACGTCTACTAAATAAGATACAACTAATCATCATCTAGATCCGCAGGCTCCATCTCCACATCCTCATCATCATCTGCGGTCCTCAGCTCGTTCATACGAGCAGTCAACTCATCATACATTACCTGTCGCAGACCAAGCGTCATCTGATAAAGATCCTGATAAGAAAAAACAGCTGGATCTGGATACTCCGTCACTTCTGGCCGTGGTATATCAACATACCTATCAGATCCGTATGTAGTTGGTACTGCAAAAGTCCAACCGTAGTCTGGCACATGGGAAGCGCGTGGAGGAGGTGGATCCTGGGGAGCATGGTAAACCTGCGTGGACTGTGAAATATCAGCAATGAAAGGGGGCTCAAGGCCAGTACGGAGCGCAGAAGGCCCAACCAAGTCAACAGATGTAGCATGCACAAAACTCCCGGTCTGAGGTGGGGAATAATACTGACGCCAGAAAGAAATATAATCCCTACCGGTAAGAATGAAATCACTGGCTGGCCACCAATCGTCTGCGTGCTCCTGTAAAGCACTAGCAGTATAAACCCTGGGAGTAGCTATATGTGGGTGTGGATCATCAGGAACAACATCCTCAACATATATCTGTCTCCAACATCATTCCCCTAAGTACTAGAAGCAACCTAAACTCGTGGGAGATGATACTAGTGGAAAGCGCTTTGTCGATAGATGAAGAGCATGCACCGAGGAGGGCTGAGCAAGAAACTGTGAACTATCAAAGGGATGCCAGATAACTGCATCACGCGTCCTCCGCAACTCAATATGATTGTGAGCTATGGCAAAAACATGTTGTGCCTGTCCTCCAGGCACCGGTCTACGGTTACCCAAACTCCACGCTCGTACTCTAGGATAGAAAGTGTGTAATGCTGGATCAACGGTGGGAAAAGACAAATTGTGGAAGTACTCGAAGTACCAATACTGTAAAATCTCCCAAAAACCAGTAATCGAACCCACCCTGGTCCTAACGACACACTGAAGATCCAATGACCTATACAGGTATGCTAAAATAGGTGTTCCCCAATCATACTCAGTCGGACTGCTATCAAATGAAAACGGTTCAACTACCGCCACATAACCGCATGGCAAACTCTCGAAGCATTTGTGAAAAATAAATTTCCCATCATATACAAAACAAATCATCGTGCAATCTCCAAATGATGAACCTTAGGCTGATTATTACTAGATAATTCCTGTATTGCTAGTTTAATTTGAGAGCATTTAATCTAGAAATTACTGGTGATGGCATTCTCTAAATCAAGATTTGGAAATAAAGTACGCAGAGTACCGTAGTTCTGGTACACCTCATCATATGGCAACGTTGCCCCTTGTCCTATGGAAAGCCCGGTGAGCATAGAAAAGTCCAGTGGAGTGATGCCCATCTCCCCAAAACCAAAGTGGAATATATGAGTTGTTTTCCACCAACAAGCAGCCAATGCACCACATGATTGAACATCATTATTTAAAAGACGTTCGATACCTATGTAACGAATAATTATTTTGTTACAGAGAATTTAATAACAAAGGAAATAATAAGTACATACCACGAGAATACGTACTCAAAAAGTGGCCTAAACCAATACTACTCAAAAATGTCTGAATAATAGCCTCTGTATCATACTCACGGATCTGACTATACAGACGAACAACACCAGCCCAAGACCCACGTGTTCGCTCGCTTCGAGCCAAATAATACGAATGAGAATTACTTATTTTATGTCCGACATTACGAAGGTAATATTTAATAAATAAAACGTACCGATGTGTCAACTAACGTGCTGACGTGCTCCTCTTCAGCGGCCAACTTACGAAAATCGGCCAATTGCTTATCCGGTCCTAGATTTGGGTCCCGATGCGACTCCAAAACGTCGGTTCTCCTAGCAATCCGTCTTCTTCTAACGGACGGTGTCTCACGGTCTTCCGTACCAGCAGTCGGTACGTTCCGTTCTACCGGTTCGTGCTCGTCACTAGGCTCTACATTCCGGCTACGGCTTCCGCTACCTCGAAGAGCCCACATAACTCGTTTCAATTTTTTTTAGGCGGTATACGAAACAATGGCGGGAGCAAGTAATGGAAGACGAGAGGAGAGGAATGGAGAGGAGAGGAATGGAGACGAGAGGAGAGGAGAGGAATGAGAGAAAACTTGTGGCGGCTGGGGATATTTTTTTTATATGGTTCTTATCCGGCTTTTAAAAAGCCGGATAAGAGGTGTGGTGTGGATTAATCTCCACACCACACCACGGATTGCAATCGGACGGTTGTCCGATTGCAATCCAGGTGATACCTTATCCGGCTTTATAAAAGCCGGATAAGGTATTCAAAGCAACTCACCCGTTGGGGTGAGTTGCTTAGCTGGTTGGATGGATTTGACAAATCCATCCAACCAGCGTTTGGAATGCTCTTACGTGCTGGCCAAATCATCATACCGTGATGGTCACGGTTCCCTTGTCTATATAAGAAGAACAACATCGCCTTCTTTGCGGCAGCAAAATTAAAGGGAAACAAAGGTTATATATATAAAAAAGGGCCGCAGACTTAAAAACAACAACAGATGTGTGGGAAACAAACACAGCAGTGGGGTGAAGGGGGCGTGATGGTGGGGTTGTCCTGTTAAGGAGACTGCAAGCCGTTGGATGGTGGAGATGGGTTCAGCTCAAATGGCGTTCAGTGGCATCCAGGGGTGGTGGACGGTGGAAACTCGGTATGGAGACGAGAGACGGAGTGGGTGGAAGTTGACAAGTGCAGCAGTATTTCAGGGTATGAAGAAGGATGGGTTTGAACGTAGGGTTGTTGGTTTTATGTTTAGAAAAAAGAAAAAAAAGGGTTAGAGGCAAGAACGTGTTACAGGAGGAGTAAAGTGGGAATGTGAGGGAGTGCTTGCGGAAGAAGAAAGAAGGGTAGTGGGGATGAACAAGTCTGGGCGGATGGATTTGACATGGGACGTGGAGTTGGGCCTTGGGCCCCAAAAAAAAAACGAACTGGAAAATGAGAAAAGGCATGCGGGAAATGATGGAGTACATGCAAAATAAAAAATAAGAGTGGGAAGTTGCGTTATGGTATTTTGTCTGGCGATTGAGTACGTGGAAGCAAGTATGGGAGGGGACTGTTTCTAACGTAGGCCTGCATTGGAACAACAATGACTAGTTCAGATTAATGAAACCACAAGGTAAGGCTATTTAATTTATTTTAAATATAAAGTTAAATTAAATTTAAATTTGTTCATAATAATACTAATGTCATATATTAATCATATGATATCAGATTTCTGAACAACTGATCATGTTGGGATCGTGTTGACAAAGGTTACGAGGAGGGGTTGGTCTGATAAAGATTTGGAACAACCGGAATTTTTAATTAAATTAAACGTTAGTTTAATTTAATTAAAAACAAGTGTTTCATCGACTAACGAAATCAATGTGAGTTTAACTCACTCTGTTTCCCCACTTATAATTTTTATAAGTTGGGTTTATTATTTGTATGCCATGTTTACTAATTGTTGATTGGTTTGATGATTATTTGGATGTTGTTAAATATTGTTATACCGATAATTCAAATTAAACATTGTTTAATTTGAATGAAATGACATCGTTACATTTAACAATTAATTCCAATAAAGGTAACATACCATATTTGTTGTGTTTATAATAATATAAACGTATTTAACTTTAAATGCTTGAATTATTATTATTATTGGCTGACCACTATCAGTTGAACTGATTATTTATTAGCATATGATCGCTACATGAACTGTTTAACAAATATGATTGCATTATTGATTTGATTATGGATTGTTGAATATGAATTCAATGTTTGTTTGTTATTAACTAATGTGTGATATTGGTTGAAGAACTAATAGTAGAGGCCGAATATATGCTATTTTATAAAGATTGATTTACCGTTTGGTAAATCGATATAAATGAGGTTTTAAATTTATTTTATCATTGAATATAGATTTTTAAAATAATATTTTAAATGAAGATTATAAAAAGGAAATAAACTAACCACATATATATTGTTTATTTTAAACACCAATCCCATTTTTATACCAAAATCTGTCGTGTGCGTAGCACGTGCCTCATCGTAATTATTAAATGATGTATAAAGCTAATTCTTATATTTTGATAAGCAAGTGAACAAAAGTTAACATAATGATTAATTGTTTTAATAAACAATTAAAATGAGATTATGTTGAACTGATTATTATTTAATGGAATTATTTAAATTAATTAAATTTGTAATTTATATAAATAGGAAGATGCATTAAGATTTAATTAACAAGTTAACCATGTTTAGAGTTGACTAAGTCAACTTTGTTAACTAAAATGGAATTATTTTTATGGAAATGATAAATGGTTAAGTAAACAATTTTATAAATGTTGATATCTGATTTATAATAATAATCAAATTAGAAATCATGGGATTAAAAAGGAATAAGGGGATTATAAAACGATAAGGCTTATTATAAAAAAATGATATTTTAAAAGTAAATTATATTAATGATAGTATAATTTAAATTTATGTTGTGTTTAAAGCAAATTCTTATTGAGACTTTATTTAATCGAATTTGTGAAGCCCAAGATTTTGTGAAGTTATAAAACCCAAAGTTTACCGAATACATTAATGGAAAGAAAAGCCAAGATATGAACGAAAGAATTGGAACTTAACTACAGATCAGTTGAGATAAATGATTTTCTGAATATTGATATGATGTTGGTCTCGGCCTTCGGGGTTGATATTTAGAGAATCGTTTTCTTATTGATTCATGGTTAGGGACCTATGAAGTTTGAAATGGAAATCAAAACTAAAACCCAAGTTTGAATTATGATGACTAGGCGTGTTAAGTTAGATGCGATATAGATTCGCTTTTTTAATATGAAGTTCATCAAGGTATAACTAAAATTGAGATTTGTTTTGATATTGGAAAAGAACATGGGAGTTTTGGTACTGCAACTGATATTTATCTTAAGATCAGAACGTTGTTGATCAAGGTCTGAGAAGTAATTAAAATACCCCAACTTGAACAACTTTGGGATTATCGGAGGATGATGTTAGTTGTAATGAAGGAGATGTTAGAAGTAATTTATTTCGAGAAATACTAATATAATGTTATTTGAGAAATTTAGAAATATATATAATGAAATTCCAAAATAAAAGGAAAAAGATGGGCTTATGGTTATGAAAGGATATTTCCAAAATAAAGAAAAAGGGGATTTGTGAAAATAAAAGATATTTTCAAAAAAAAGGGATGAGATTTTATATAAGTTTATTATTAAAAGGAAAGCGACGATTATGTTGTTCAAATAACGAACTAAAGGAAAAAACGTAATGATTGTTTAAAAGGATAGGTCGAATCGATTCTGCAATTATAGATTATAAGTGATGTTATAGCAAATGTTTTGAAATGGAAGTTAACTGGAAAATTGGATATGGTTTTAAGATATTTTTCCAAGTATATTAATAAAATGATTTGAGGATATTTACGTATTAAAACGGATATGTTGTTTTGGCCAAGTGATGCTGCGTAATAAACCCGTTAATCTTTTTTATTTTTATAATTGTTTATTTTAATAGTTAAATAACCGACTATCAAAATCTGGCCCAGCGTTATTGGTACAGAAAGACTGGGATCGAATCTATATTCGAAAACCATTCCGACCAATGGATACGAAAATGTAGAAGATGCTGATCAAGATGGATTAGTTGAAGACCGTAAGTCTTCATGAGCGGAAGAACTACTGTTGAATTTCTCTAGTTGATCCCTAGAGATATATATTTGATAATGATTCTGTCGTGATTGAAATCTGCGGATTGCAAGGACTACTCGCTACTGATCTTTAGGGCGATTCCTAGGATGTGGTAGGAGGTGCTTTCGGTTCATCCTGTTCCTGGATGATATGTATGGACGATGTGAGCGATGACCAGATGTTCAAAAAGTCAATTATAACCTCAAGCCTCATCAACCGGGAAATGACAAATATAGGGCAGGCAGCGTGGACATGTGGGTCACACCCGTTAAGGTGTATAATCACCCATCTAGAGAAAATCCATTTCCTTCTTTAATTTATTTCGATGCCGTTCCTTTCCGGGAAACGGTGGATCGCACCCAACCGTTGGTGATATACATTCGATACACTCAAGCGAAATGAGTCGTCGGTCATGTGTGGGCTGGGTTGCAAGATGTTCTTGTTGAACCCAGTGTATTCGCCTCTAGAGATACACTATCGGCAGGTGGTTCCATACCTTGTCATAGTCGGAATCCAATCTCCAGTAAGTGCCCGCGGTGTTGTTTGTATACTATATACGTGGAGCGTGAGATGCAAGTGTTCTGCTAGATTCTGTTTATTTGTATTTAAACACTATCATAATATCAGAATAAGATATTGATTTCAAAAATGTTTTGGGTTATCGTAAGGTAAAAACCGTCCATATTTATGTGTGGGTTTGGTCTTACGATTATCTTTTTCTTTCAGAAAGAATTTAAATTTTAAAATCAAGTTGAATGACTCCCCTTAAATTTAGCGAGTTTTTCTCACTTTGGTTCACCAGACTAACCCGGTGTTTTGTAAATGCTCGGGGTTAGACTGGGTTGTACAGGTTCAGGTTATCTGATGCTGTGAAGTACAAAGATGAGCTGAAGGTGTTTAGACGTATGATATTATCTTGTAGTATTCTGTTTTGTGATGTATATGAGGACAGGTTATTATAACTATCTAGATCTGTTAATGTACTCTGATGATTGTAAGTTTTTATTTCAAAGCTCTTAGTAAAGTTTATTTATATATTATATTTTGTTCCACTGCGATGAGAGACTCTGATGGTGTTGTGTTGTTATTCTTCTTCTTCTATTCTGACTTTCTATCTTTCTTATCTCACCCTCTAATTTTTTTCTTATAATGTTCTGGTGTTTTCAATGCTTGAATATTCAACATGGTGTTTTATTTGTGTCAATTTTCAGGATCGAAAATCCCTGTTTATTACACCGTTTCAAATTTCAAATCAGATTTGAATATTCCTTACCATTATAATATTAAATGATAATATTTTCAAAACATTAGATTTTGAAATTACTTCCCTTTTCGATATTCATTATAAAAAAAATGAATAAAATCGATATAAATATCGTCTGCGTCAAAATGGTGCAAATCTAATCAACACGGCTTGATATATTTAAATATTTTCGTGTTCATCCAAAATAAAACATCAAAATCACATTTTGATTCTTTTTTGAATATTATTTTAAAATATTCATAATTTAAAAATATTAGTTATTTTAAAATATTCCTTATTTCTGAATTGGAATCAGACCCAATCATTTACCATATAATTTTATTTGTATGGATTTCATACAACACATGTATATATCAACAATGATAAACAATCAGCCATCAGCCAGAGTGCACTACGCAACTACATAAGCATTAAAAATAAATAATTAACACTTACAACAGTCTGTCAACCCATCGATTGACATACAACTAAACAATTGGGATTAGTGTACGTCAAATATCACCCTAATACCCGTGTGGGGTTTCAATCAACAAACACAGATTTTATTTGTGCAGCTGGGCAATGTTTAAAATACATCGTCCCAATCAGTATCGGATAAATAGGTGTACATAAACAAATCATCTTTTTTGTTTATGAATATTTATTTCAACACATGACTATTTTAAACAGTTCAAATTTATAATAAAAATGATATTTTTATTGTTCAAGTGTTTTATTCCATACATGAATATTTTATATAGTTCGTATATACAATAAAAATGATATTTTTATTGTTCAAATATTTTATTCCATAAATGAATATTTTATATATTTTATTCATTAAATAAAAATGATATTTTTATTATTCAAATATTTTATTCCATACATGAATATTTTATATATTTTATTAATTCAATAAAAATGATATTTTCATTTTTCAAATATTTTATTCCATACATGAATATTTTATATATTTTATATATTTTATCCATTCAACAATAAAAATGATATTTTATTGTTCAAATATTTTATTCCATACATGAATATTTTATATATTTTATTCACTCAATAAACACAACACAGTCAATTCAATCCGAACAAACAATCATGGTTTGTACAATCAATGTTGTCGGGTGCTGCTAAGCACCATCTGCATTCTAGCTTATATTTAGCCGTAAATAAATTGAGTGAGAAAGAGTTCTCACAGTCGGTTTCCACTCCGCCAATTTTATTTCTGAATTTCTAAATAGTTTGGATTTGAAATTTTCTTGAATTTCTAATGTGCACCATTTCATCTCTAGTCAGTTCCATGTTGTAGTGTTCATCGTTGCGAATTCAACACAACTGAAATCGTCCGTTTTGGACCTCGTATGAAGAAGATACGAGCGTTTAAACATTGGATTACTTAAACGAGAAATTAATTAAAATAATTAATTTTAATCACCCTTAACAACGTTAAAAATAAACGTTGCCGTTTTAACCCTTTCTCCTTCGTCAAAATCTGGACCCTTAAACCTAATTCGTCGATTCAATCCCTCCCTCCTCGCGCTGCCATTTCCACTCCGGAGCCAGATCAGATGTGACCACGTTGAAGCTCCGACTTGCCTCAACCACTGCCACCGAACCCGTGCCATTCGCACCTTCCCTGGCGCCGCAATTTACATGTGAACGGTGGCACTTTGGCCCTAAAATTCGAGAAAACCACTCCCCTATTTTTGATCTCCACCGTACACTAGAAGGACCTCGATCTCCTCTATCATTTTGCCTTTGGATGCTCCCTGATTTGTTGTGTGGATTTCGAGAACAAAGGGAAGAAATAACGGAGCCGTTCTGGACGTAGGTATTAGGGTCGGCGGAAACGATGGTTGGGGGGTAGAGATAGAGGGTATTTATATTATTTTATAATAATATTTTATTCTAATTTTTTCTTCGCTATGAAATTGAATGCCTCTAACTCCAAAACGAGTCCCAACAACTGTCGCCCCTAGCCAAATACCCTCATTCCGGGCGCAATGGGATATGTTTCACAAGCCAATTCGACTGTTTCGATTGGTTTTATTAAAATTAAAATATAAATCAATATATACTGAATTTAAACGTACATTTAAATTTATCGGGGCCACATACTGACTCGAAAAATTCTCGAAAAATAAATCTAGCTTTGTTTTGACGATACAGTCCTAAAAAAAATAATTTCATTGAATTTGGAGACCGTTTAAAAAACAGTCATTTTCCAGTCGATTAAATTCAAACTAAATTGACAAAACACGTTTAAATTCACCACGCTCACATATTGATTCCAAAAGTTATGAAAACTGGAATCTAGCAATAATTTGGCATTCCGAATCCAACAAGAGTGGTTTCGTCGAAAACGGAGGTCGTTTGCAAAATCGCTATTTTTAAGGGTTATATATTATATAAAATATATATAAATTCCATAGCGACTATTTCAAATTTTCAACTGGACATAACTTTTTATTAGCGTTATGAAATCTGGATTTTTCGCATTCGTTGGAAAGATATTTACAAAAAGATTCAAATATTTATGGTTTTACTGAAATCCAACTTATTTTGAATCATGTACATTCAATTGAAATTTGAAATAGAATTTTCAAACTGCCGCGCCATTTCAGGCTCGTTATATAATTAAAATAAAATTTTATATTCTAACTTCGATTTAAATAAATTTTTAGTCGTTATTATTTAAAATAAATCATTTTAAATATTCAAAATCTATTAAAATTGTTAAAATAATTTTTTTTAAATTGGTTCTGATTTTCCGGGTTGTTATAATCTCCCCTACTTAAAATATTTTCGTCCTCGAAAAGGAACGGAGCTGAAAGTTGTTTAACCAGTCAATTCAACTTTCATTATGGCGTTCATTCTTCAACTTTTCAGTTTCTAAGAATTTCTTATTTTTCAAAATTTGGCTAACACTCTAAATTTTCAAAAAATTTCGACATAACCTCCTTTGTACGGGGAGACATTTAAAACCTCAACTAGCCACGTTGGGCCCTCATCAATCCAAAATAAAAAGGAAATGCCAAGCGGCTAGCCAATCGGCTCATAAAATCATTAAAACCCCAATAAATTGGTAAACATGTACCTATTTGTCGGGCATACAATTTTATTCCTCTTCTTAGCGTCCATGCTATGGTATGTTCAATGTATATACATGTATATGCATGCAATTTCCAATCAATTTTCAAGTCAGTTCAATATTTGATTCAATTTGGCTAAATTTACCTTCATTTCTCTTATTGGTTTTATGGTTCCAATATAGTTTTATTAATCAGAATAATAATCAAACAACACAATCAGCAATCAATTAGTTGATTATCTTTTCAAATTCATAACTTTAATATATATATTCAAAACCATGTTTTTGATGCCAAATCACAACAATAACCCTGTCTAAATTTTGGTTCTTACACCAGTCAATTGGAAATATATAGATATCCTACTTTCGAAACTCGAGCATAGACTCTGATGATGAGGCCTCATCATCAGAATCATCCCCGGGCGACTAGAGTGTGATTCTATATCCATCCAGTATATTTGAGGCTTCTAATACACGTAGATCAGACGTATATTAAAATCTCCATATACTTGATTATCCAAATCAACCTAAAATAAATATTCAAATACGTATAAAAAGATTCCAATTTTCAAAACAATATTTGTTTTTAATTTTTATTTTAAAAACAACACTCTTCACACTCTTTCTAGGATACTACTAATCCTATCTCTAACGATTCATTCTCATTTGATATTACTAATCCAATCTCTGATGAATTCTTTTGTTTGGTTCTAATATGCCTTGTTCTCAAGCCCTATAAAACCAAAGCTCTGATACCAAACTGACGCGACCCAAATTTGCCCTTACGGGAAAGCCCGAATTGAGTTGAGAAAATGACAAATCAGAACACAAACAAAAGAAAATTTCACTGCTTATTACAACAATTTCACCAGAGTACAAGAATATAACGAAGTATGAATAAATATTATACATTTGACAAATATCAGAGATTCAAATACAAAGCAGCGGAAAATCAATACATAACACAACTTAGAGAAATACACGGATACAGAGCGTTCCAAATATAGCTTCAGCTGTAAACCAGGATCCTGTAAAAATAAATCTGCAAAAACAAAACAGCTAGCTGCCCGTGTGGAAAATAGGGGCACCCAGAGTTTAGGTTAAAATAATAAACTCCAGGCTAGTCATGTGACTGATGTGAAAACTAAACCAGTTATTAAATCTTTACATTAAAATAAAGTAAATCAAGGGACCACGCCGTATAACACAGAACGGGTTTCCTCCCAAGAATACCAGTGCATAAAACGAACAGCGCAATGGTTTTTTGGAAAAATGAAGCTATTATAAGACTCAGGTCCCATTACATAATGCAACACAAGCTGGAGGATAGAGTTTTACCTTATAATAGCCAAACTTGCTTGGTACGTTAAAAACAAATCATTTTGATACTATTATAAGTGTAAAGTATATAAAACAGCTTCAAATATAAATGTATCAATCATAGATGGCATAGTATCCCATGCTACTATGTCGCCATATAGGTTTACAATTAAAACCGCACAATGTCATATTGGAAGTTGGATTTCCGTCTGTGAACCAAGGCAAGGGATCATACTTACCGCTTCGAGACTGTCTAGCCCGAGCCTCGGGGTCAGAACGCATCGACCCTTGGATCGTCAGGGACGATCCACACGTAGTGGATTAAAATGCCTGAGAATACGTTTTCCTATCCTATGGGGCGTAATGGTCAGTATGTCGACCATATCATACATCGGCCCCGTAGTGACCGATACAACCGAAGCGCCTCGCTATCCATCATCCACATAAGTAAAATGTCTAGGCTCCATACCATGACAGCACTCCTAGCTAGAAGGAAACGCATGTCCTCCCTGAAGTCCTCTCCCGTTTCTGGTCCACACCGGGGTGTGTGGCTCGTGAATTAACTCTATACACAAAGCTATGCTATATTAAAGCCGTGCTTTGATCATCATCCACAAGACTCTGTTTTTCAATAGAAGCCTTGATCTTTTGCATCTCAGCATGCCACATAGGCAATTCACGCCATGCAACCGATCTCTATCAATCACACAGAATGAAATCCAATGTCAGACACACATCCATTTACAAGTCCATTCTGGGTCTAAACGAAACCGGATGCACCTTATTCCTTGTCCCATATGCCCAATACAGGAGAGAGGTCCCCGCATATCCGGTTGATCTCCAAGTACGTCTGGACGATCACCACTTATTACTCGTCTTGGGTGTACAGCCCAATCAAGACATCAGTAATCATCCAAATGATGTGAAGATCTCCGGTCTTCAACCACCATCTTCATCATCGACTTATCGTCGATTCAGTTATTTAGAATGGGATAAACCCGGTCTTTTCGAATAACTCGTGCATCTTATAAACAAGTGTAATAAAAAAACAACATACGGCTCATTCCAATCTAGAATATTCTTTTATATAAATATTCATATCCTTTAGGAAAGGTTCCCATTAATTTTATCAAAGATACATTCTTTAAATTTATTCTTTAATCTTCCTTTGGATATCAATTCAAACCCAATTAAGGTTTATCCAAACTAGTTGGGATTAGCGCACCTTACCTAAGTAATCATTTTGTTTATTTCCCAATCCCAGCCTATTTATCCCACGAAGCAAAATTGGTAATACTTCATATCTAGCACCACGGTGTTATCGGTAAAATTAATTACCATTTCACGTTCAAATCTAATTAAAGATTTAACTATCGCTTGGAGCGAAACTAGTGATACTCCATTCTCGATCATTTCCCAAATTTGATAATTTAAATTATCACATTCAAATTTCAATCTAATTAAAGAGTCATTAAAACTCCACTTAGTTTTAATCTTCCCAAAAATCATTATATAATGATTATTCAAATTCAGGAAATAATCCTATCTTTAACTGGGTTAAATAACCAATGTCATTTAAAACACAATTCACAATAAACCCAAAATCACATTCCATTAATTATGGAATCTTCATGGAAAATAAATCAATTTATATAATCGATATAAACTTCTGTAACCAACCAATAATATAAATGGAATAACGGCAAAGCCTTTTAAATTGCATATATAGTAACGGTCTTCCTCCATAGAAGCTCACTTCGATTATTACCAAATCGAATTTGATTCCATTCCCAATTCATTTTATTAAATTGGAAAACTTTACTTTTGAAAATTTCCAATAAAAGATTTATATATTCCAAATCACATTTCACTGTTAATCGGGTTAAAGAACGAATGTCGTTAAAAACACAGTTCACGATAAACCCAATTTACATTCCATTTTATTCCAATTAAATGTTAATTAACTAGAAACTCTAATATTCTTAATTAAAAGATTAATTCTTTTTACACGGGGTTTAAGAATAGTGTTAATGAAGACACCATTCACGACAAACCCGAAGTCCAATTGTAACAACCCGTATTTTCAATAACCTGTAATGACATAAATCGAGGCAAAATTTAATTCTAAAATCTGAATCAAGGGAAACGGGCTATGCCATTGCGTTCGTCTCGGAAAAATACGCGAAATAGAGTCCGAGTTTTCGAAAATCGGAGTCCGTATGACCCGATTAAGGCCCAACGAAGTTTTCAGAAAAATCCAAAGTAAAAAAAAAACAGATTTCAAATTCAAGTTTGAATTTGAAAATTTGGACAGATTGGGCCAGGCGGGAAAAATCCTGCCAGAACACCCAAGTCGACAGCCCTGTCGACTTGGGAGTCGACTTGGTTGGACCCAAGTCGACAGCCCTGTCGACTTGGCTGTCGACTTGGTCCAGCCGGGCTGTTTAGCCTGGTGCACCATTTTGAGATTGTGTTGAGCTTGGGGGCCAGATTCGGTTTTAAGGACTGAGATTGCAACTAGGGTTTAATCCCATGGCCTAAAACACTTGCCTAATCTATAAATAAGACCCTAACCTAGCCCTAAATCATCATTAATCTATCCTACAACTAAACTATGGCAAAATCAATCCTCTCATGGCCTCCACTCTCTTCATAAAATTCCTAAATAAATTTCTAAGTGATTTTCCATGCATACAAGTGTTTTCAAACTTGTATGAGCATATTTAGCTTGTATTCAAGTCAAGTTTCTATATTTGCATCATAAAGAAAGAGTTTTGATCATTTTGGCTCAAGGGTTTTTATGTTAGAGCTTGCATTTTGGGTTTGATTGATTTCATAAGGGCTTTGTCATATTTTTGTGACTTCTTAAGCATTGTAAGCCCTATTCTACTTTCATACTTAAACTCTAAAGTTAAATGTATGATATGCAAGTTTGATATGCAAGTTTGTCATATGATATGCAAGTTATGTTATGCAAGTTTGATATGCAAGTTTGTCATATGATATGCAAGTTATGTTATGCAAGTTTGGGGTGATCATTTGGTTCATGTTATCATGTTATGCAAGCTTATCTTGAGTATATGAACATAAAGCTTCAAGCTTTATGCTAAAGGTTGCATTTTGGCAACATGTAAGTTATCATATCTCTTATGATAACTTGCATGTGAGGCTAAATGCGAACTTATGGCCATTTCTACTTGTCATTTATCACCATGTATCACCAATATGCTAAGTTTGGTTTTATGCATGCTTTTGAGGCCTAAAAATGTAATATGCAAGTGTATGAACATATGAACATTTCATATGCCACCATGTTAAACTTGTGGCTTCAATACCTTTATGTCATGATTATGCCAAGTTCCCTCTTTCTATCCTTTATGCGCTATTGCGATATGTAAGCGATGGGATTGCGTTTGGGGTTGGGTAAACTTAAAAGACATAAAACATAAGCTTGGGAATTTACCTATTAAGTTAGGTCTACCCATTGGGAATTTACCTATTAAGTTAGGTCTACCCAATTGCTTGAAAACTTGTAACATGTTTTGGGAACATGATGGACATGACACTTAGAAAAGATAAGTGTGGCCAACTCGAGGTTGGGTTGAGTTTGTAGCGTAAACCTACCCGGAACCGACCGGCTTAACTAGTTGCTACAAACAATAGGACCCAATGTGAGAAGTTGGTCATGTTGTACCTTGAACCCGAGGTTAGACCAAGTTGTGGTGTAAAGCTACCCGGACCCGCCCGACTTAACTAGTAACCACAACAAGGTCTAATGTGAGAGGTTAAGGCGCATTAAATTAATTAATGCCTCGTGATTAGGGTTAAGTCATGGTCCACTTAATACTTAACCAATTTGGGCTTGGTAGATTAATCGGGGTTAAGTCGTGAACTCATCGTTACACTTAACCAAGTTAATCCATGATTAGCAAGAGGGTTAAATCGTACTTAAACCACTAGAAAATCCTAGCAATGGGGGTCCACTCCAGCAGTAATCCCAAGTTTGTATCATCAAGACCCTAGGGACTAGGCTAGGGAGGGGGCACGATTACTGGGCTGGAGGTAAGCGACCAAAAGCGACGGCAGAGTGGTACGCCGGTGTAGTTCAGGGCGGACTTTTGGTCGTGCACATAGTCCGAAGCCGGGGAAAGCATGCACGGGTACCAGTAGATCGAGACTGTGCACTCATGTTTATGGTGTCCAGGGGTTGCCACCCTAGGGCTTGATACACCCGACGGGAGACCCTGCACCGTCTGACTACAATTATGTTTGGGCCGTGTTGACACCAACACGTGACGAGTTAGGCTTATAGGGAGCCGATCGAATAGACCGTTTGGTTAGACCTTGTATTAGGGTCATCCCATGTTATTTGGCCAAAGCTTGGGCCAAGGGATCAATACTTGTTTATTCAAGTCATGTTAGTTTGCTAGTACACCTGTGGTGCAAAACCTTAAACCTAATTATGCGATGACACCTATATCTACCTTGTTAGTTAATCATCATGCTAGTATGTTGTTATCCTTATGTTCATCCCTGCTGCTCATGCCAGTTAACTTTATCAGTTTACATTGATTGTAGTAGGGCTTACTCAGTCTTTTTGACTGACCTGTTTTCTTTCGCCTCTTTTCTTCCGTTCCCCCCCCCCCAAGGTTCTCAGGGAGGGAATACTGGAGCTTAGCTTGGACTTCTGATCGCTTGGTTGTGGGATTTTAGCTCATGTACGGTCTTGGCATGAAGCTAGCTATGGTTATCACTTATTTTGGGGATAGTACTTATGTATTCCAGTTTTTCAGTGATGTTGTTTTTATCTAGACTTGTTTATTTGGAAAGTTGACATTATGATGTACCAGACTTGTTTTGAAATGGTTTACAATCTTCCGCTGTTTTATCTATGTTATCTCTGTTTACATATATACATATGTTCTTGTTCTGCCTTGATATATCATTATGCATGTTTATCTGATTCAAACGCCCCTCCAAAGTCAGAGTGCTTGCAAGAGTCACCCTGGCGGAGGTGGGGTGTTACATTTGGTATCAGAGCATATGGTTTACGAGAAGGAACAAAAAGGTTTTTAGAAAACTTTTGGAAAACTATTTTCAAAACCAAGTATAAAGTATTTTCCAAGGAAAATTCTAGTTTATTTTAAAGGCTATTCCCCAAAAAGCCATTAGCAAAATTCCTTCGTTTTTTTTTCCGCCATTCTGAATCTGTCTTTATCTTCGTTTTCAGTATGGTCGATAACCTTGCTATTCCGGAGGGAGTGCACGTACATGTTTGGTATAGGAGACTTTTGGAGGCTAGGGCGACCGAAGCCGGTCCCGCAGATGTCCCTCCTCCTCCTCCTCCAGTAATTAATGTTCCTCCTCCTCCTCCTCTGGTGGTTAATGTTCCTCCTCCTCCTATCGCTGGGGTTCCTCTTCCTCCTCCCCCTCAGCATCCTCAAGCTGACTTCGCAAAGACTTGCAAAGATTTCAAAGCAATGGGTGGCAAGAATTTTCAAGGCACTGAGACTTTTGTAGAGGCCAGGAATTGGTTGAAAGAGACCGAGGATTTATTTGCTATCTTTGGGTTAGACGATCAGAGGAAGATCTTGTTGGCGGTTTGGCTTATGAAGGATGAAGCCGCTTATTGGTGGGAAGTCGCCAATGGTACTAGGCCTGTTGAGACTTGGGCCGATTTCAGGGCAAGGTTCATGCTTAAGTTTCTATCTTCTGCTGAGGAGAATCTGCAAATGGAGAGGTTCATAACTTTGAAACAAGGAGATATGTCTGTCAAAGAATATGTGAACAAGTTCAATCAGTTAGCTCGTTTTGGCTTGGATATGGTAAATACTCCTCAGAAGAAGGCTCTTCGTTTTGCTAGAGGATTGAATGAGCCATTGCAGGGACTGGCTATGTCACATATTCCCCATGGGGCCACGTTTGAGAGCTTGGTTGATATGGCGTTACATCAGGGAGATGTCAAGAAAGAGATCAAGATGAATGATACTCAAGCCAAGAAGATTGATTCCCAGTGGAAAGGAAATCAGGGAAATCCAAGTGGTCAGAGCAGTCAAGGCAATCAGAACAAGAACAAGAGTCAAGGCAACAAGGGAAACAACAACAAGGGCAATAACAACAAGGGCAAGAACAATAAGGGGAAGTGCCATTATTGCGGTTCTGTTGGGCATCTTATTAAGGATTGTAAGAAGAGGAAAAGGAAGAATGGTGAATGCTTTTTCTGCGGTGAGACTGGACATTTTAGTAACGATTGCCCGAGGAAGCAAGGGCAAGGCCATGGCCAGACTCAGCGTGTTGGACCTTCAGGAGGGCAAGTTCATGCTCTCAATGTCGCTCCAGTTCCCGATCGAGGTAGTATTTCTGTTGAGAGCCTTGTATATATTTCTGATTTTCCAGTTCGTACCTTGTTTGATTCTGGTGCATCGCATAGCTTTATCTCATCTGATCTTGTTGATAGTTTGCACCTTAGTACTAGCTTGGTAGATGATCCCGTCTGTGTCTCAAATCCTATTGGGGGTTCCGCCCATTTGTCTATGATATGTGGGGATTTGAGGATCTCTATACTGAGTGTAGAGTTCTTGTGTAGTGCTTATGTTCTTGGTTTTAGGGGATACGGATTGATATTGGGCATGGATTGGCTGTCCAGATATTGATCCATCCTTGATTGTGAGCATAGGGTTGTGAGGCTCGTGACTCGCCTCGGAAACACCCTAGAAATTTCTTGTAATCCGAGAGGTCCCGTCATGTTGTGCTATCTGGAATCACTCGACTCGTCAATAGAAACTCTTCAGTCTATGAGAGTGGTTCGAGAGTATCCGGATGTTTTCGATGAAGTTAGGGGGTTGCCCCCTAAGCGAGAGATTGATTTCCGCATTTATCTGGTGGATAATGCAAAGCCGGTTTCTTTGCCCGTTCGGCACATGGCTCCGCGTGAAAGGCGGGAGCTAAGTAAGCAAGTGAAAGAGTTGCTTGAGAAGAACTTCATTAGACGAAGTATATCTGAATGGGGAGTGCCTGTGGTATTTGCTACCAAGGCAGATGGTTCTCTCCAACTTTGTGTTGATTATCGAGAGTTGAATAAGCTGACTAAGAAGAACAGACACCCGTTACCGAGAATTGATGATCTCTTTGACCAGCTTGTCGGTGCTTCTGTTTTCTCTCAGCTTGATCTTGCTACTAGATTCCATCAGCTCAGGGTAGCTGAAGATAGTATAGACAAGACTGCGTTCAGGACTCCAGATGGATTCTTCGAATGGCTTGTCATGCCGTTCGGCTTGACTAATGCACCCGCATATTTCGTGGACTTGATGAGTAGGGTTTTCAGGGAGTTCTTGAACAAGTTTGTCGTGGTCTTCGTAGATGATATTCTGATCTTCTCTAAGGATGAGGAAGAGCACGCAAGGCATCTCGTGGAGGTCATGGATACGCTTAGAGCGCATCAGTTGAAGGCCAAGTTCTCCAAGTGTCACTTTTGGAGAAGGGAAGTTAGATTCCTTGGGCATATAGTGTCTAAGCAAGGTTTAGCGGTGGATCCCGCTAAGGTAGTTGCAGTTCAGGATTGGAAGACTCCGAGGAATGCAACCGAAGTGAGAAGTTTTCTAGGTCTTGCAGGCTTTTACCAGAAGTTCATCAAGGACTTCCCGAAGATTTCCGCTCCTCTCACTAAATTGACGAAGAAGAATTTAGTTTTTGCTTGGAGCATAGAATGCGAGCTTGCTTTTCAGAAGCTCAAGAGAGCCCTCACATCAGCACCTGTTCTAGCTTTGCCCGATGGAGGGAAGTTATTTACAGTATACACCGATGCATGTGGCACGGGGTTAGGAGCTGTTCTTATGCAAGAAGGAAGGGTGATTTGCTTTGGCGGTAGACAACTCAAAGTGCATGAGAAGAATTATCCCACTCATGACTTAGAGTTGGCAGCAATAGTATATGCACTCAAGGCTTGGCGCCATTATCTTCTGGGAGAAAGATTTGAGCTTTATACCGATCACAAGTCATTGAAGTATCTCTTTTCTCAGAAGGATCTGAATCTGAGGCAACAAAGATGGATGGAATTCTTGGCGTCCTACGATTTTGAGATAGCTTATACCCCTGGCAAGGGGAATGTGGTAGCAGATGCATTGAGTAGAAGAAGGTTGACCCTAAGTCCTCTATTCGTTGAGATGAAGAATTTAGAGTATGTGGCAACCTTTGATTTCTCTTTAGCGATTGAGTCGATGACCGGTTCTTTAGCATCTCTGGAACTCAGACCTACCCTTCTTGATCATGTTGGGGCTTCGCAGAGAGAAGACCCTCAGATAGTTGAGATTATGGATAAGCTGATTCGAGGAGAGGCGTCTAGTCATCTCGCTCGATATTCTATTGATGACAAGGGTTGGCTGAGGAGAGACGGAAGGTTATGTGTTCCAATGGTAGAAGATTTAGTAAGAAAAGTTCTTGAGGAAGCGCATCGCTCTAAGTTGACTATACATCCGGGCGGAGATAAGATGTATAAAGATATGAAGTGCATTTTCTTTTGGCCTGGGATGAAGAAGGATGTGGCAGAGTTTGTCTCTAGATGTATCATTTGCCAGCAAGTTAAGGCCGAGTCAAAGAAGCCCGGTGGGCTATTGCATCCTCTAGACGTTCCACTATGGAAGTGGGAGAGTATTTCCATGGATTTTATCGATGTGCTACCAAGGTCAAGGAAAGGGAATACGAGCATTTGGGTTATTGTGGATAGACTTACGAAGAGTGCTCATTTCATTCCGGTGAAGAGCAAGAGGACCGCATCTTGGCTAGCGTCTGTATATCTTCGTGAGATTGTGAGACTACATGGAGTCCCTTCTAGTATAGTCAGTGACCGTGACCCAATCTTTACAAGTCAATTCTGGAATAGCTTGCAAGAAGCAATGGGCACGAGGTTGAATCTAAGTACGGCTTATCACCCACAGACGGACGGTCAAACAGAAAGGGTGAATAGGGTACTCGAGGATCTGTTGAGGCTTTGTATTCTGGATTTTGGTGGTACTTGGGAAGACCATCTTCCTCTTGTTGAGTTTGCATATAATAATAGTTATCAGGCAAGCATAGGGATGGCACCATTTGAAGCTTTATATGGGAGGCCGTGCAAGTCGCCTACATGTTGGTGGGAGACTACAGATGAGCTTATACTTGGGCCTGATATGATCAGAGATACATCCGAGAAGGTCGAGTTGATTCGGAGACGGATGAAAGCGGCCCAAGACCGACAAAAATCCTATGCTGATAAGCGAAGAACTGATTTGGAGTTTGATGTTGGGGATATGGTTTTCGTGAAGGTTTCTCCTTTGCGGAATGTGGTCCGATTTGGAGCCGTTGGGAAGTTGGCACCGAGGTTTGTTGGACCATTCCCTATTATAGAGAGGATCGGGCAGATGGCTTATAGAGTGGAGTTGCCCGAGAAGCTTGCCGGAGTACACGATATTTTTCATGTCTCGCATCTTTGGAAGTGTTTACATGAATCAGCAGAGGTTGTTGAGCCAAGTGACCTAAAAGATGTAGAAGTGGAGAAAGAGGCTACCTTGAGGAGAGCTCCGATTCATATCTTGGGGACGGAGACCAATAAGCTAAGGAATCGAGAGGTCAAGTTGGTGAAGGTTCAATGGGGTGAAGCCAAAGAAGACGCAACTTGGGAAACCGAGGAGAAGATGCGTGGGCTTTATCCATTCCTTTTTGAGGGTACACTCTCAATCTCTTTTCTTAGTTAGCATATCTTTCTCTTTGCTATCCATGTTTATCTAGTTTATCGTGTTAATCTTGTCATGAGAACCTTAGGTAGAAACTCTTTGGATGAAACATGTGTTTGAAACATGTTATGCTTGATGGTTGCAAGTGGTTGCAAGTGTTTGCAAGTGGTTACTCGTGGATGCATTATACACGTTAGGCACTAGATCGGCTCACACACTCCTCATATTGCTTATGCATGAGTGTTTATGCTTATTCATGGATGAAAATTTTTGTGTTATCACGTGGATGTTGCATATGGATGTATGTTATGTGCACACATATAGATGTTATACATTATGTTAGGAATTGCATACATATGGATTCATTTCACTAACATGATTTGCATTGAGGATATTTGCATTAGATAAGTACATATACACACACCTTTGCATATGTTCACACAACATTTAGAATCTTGTAAGGACAATGATTGCTCGTGGATGATGTTTTGAGTAGATGGATGATTGGATGGTAGGATACGTTCTTCCTAACTTGAAGATTTCGGGGACGAAATCCTTTAAGGAGGGGAGAATGTAACAACCCGTATTTTCAATAACCTGTAATGACATAAATCGAGGCAGAATTTAATTCTAAAATCTGAATCAAGGGAAACGGGCTATGCCATTGCGTTCGTCTCGGAAAAATACGCGAAATAGAGTCCGAGTTTTCGAAAATCGGAGTCTGTATGACCCGATTAAGGCCCAACGAAGTTTTCAGAAAAATCCAAAGTAAAAAAAACAGATTTCAAATTCAAGTTTGAATTTGAAAATTTGGACAGATTGGGCCAAGCGGGAAAAATCCCGCCAGAACACCCAAGTCGACAGCCCTGTCGACTTGGGAGTCGACTTGGTTGGACCCAAGTCGACAGCCCTGTCGACTTGGCTGTCGACTTGGTACAGCCGGGCTGTTTAGCCTGGTGCACCATTTTGAGATTGTGTTGAGCTTGGGGGCCAGATTCGGTTTTAAGGGCTGAGATTGCAACTAAGGTTTAATCCTATGGCCTAAAACACTTGCCTAATCTATAAATAAGACCCTAACCTAGCCCTAAGTCATCATTAATCTATCCTACAACTAAACTATGGCAAAATCAATCCTCTCATGGCCTCCACTCTCTTCATAAAATTCCTAAATAAATTTCTAAGTGATTTTCCATGCATACAAGTGTTTTCAAACTTGTATGAGCATCATTAGCTTGCATTCAAGTCAAGTTTCTATATTTGCATCATAAAGAAAGAGTTTTGATCATTTTGGCTCAAGGGTTTTTATGTTAGAGCTTGCATTTTGGGTTTGATTGATTTCATAAGGGCTTTGTCATATTTTTGTGACTTCTTAAGCATTGTAAGCCCTATTCTACTTTCATACTTAAACTCTAAAGTTAAATGTATGATATGCAAGTTTGATATGCAAGTTTGTCATATGATATGCAAGTTATGTTATGCAAGTTTGATATGCAAGTTTGTCATATGATATGCAAGTTATGTTATGCAAGTTTGGGGTGATCATTTGGTTCATGTTATCATGTTATGCAAGCTTATCTTGAGTATATGAACATAAAGCTTCAAGCTTTATGCTAAAGGTTGCATTTTCGCAACATGTAAGTTATCATATCTCTTATGATAACTTGCATGTGAGGCTAAATGCGAACTTATGGCCATTTCTACATGTCATTTATCACCATGTATCACCAATATGCTAAGTTTGGTTTTATGCATGCTTTTGAGGCCTAAAAATGTAATATGCAAGTGTATGAACATATGAACATTTCATATGCCACCATGTTAAACTTGTGGCTTCAATACCTTTATGTCATGATTATGCCAAGTTCCCTCTTTCTATCCTTTATGCGCTATTGCGATATGTAAGCGATGGGATTGCGTTTGGGGTTGGGTAAACTTAAAAGACATAAAACATAAGCTTGGGAATTTACCTATTAAGTTAGGTCTACCCATTGGGAATTTACCTATTAAGTTAGGTCTACCCAATTGCTTGAAAACTTGTAACATGTTTTGGAAACATGATGGACATGACACTTAGAGAAGATAAGTGTGGCCAACTCGAGGTTGGGTTGAGTTTGTAGCGTAAACCTACCCGGAACCGACCGGCTTAACTAGTTGCTACAAACAATAGGACCCAATGTGAGAAGTTGGTCATGTTGTACCTTGAACACGAGGTTAGACCAAGTTGTGGTGTAAAGCTACCCGGACCTGCCCGGCTTAACTAGTAACCAACAAGGTCTAATGTGAGAGGTTAAGGCGCATTAAATTAATTAATGCCTCGTGATTAGGGTTAAGTCATGGTCCACTTAATACTTAACCAATTTGGGCTTGGTAGATTAATCGGGGTTAAGTCGTGAACTCATCGTTACACTTAACCAAGTTAATCCATGATTAGCAAGAGGGTTAAACCGTACTTAACCCACTAGAAAATCCTAGCAATGGGGGTCCACTCCAGCAGTAATCCCAAGTTTGTATCATCAAGACCCTAGGGACTAGGCTAGGGAGGGGGCACGATTACTGAGCTGGAGGTAAGCGACCAAAAGCGACGGCAGAGTGGTACGCCGGTGTAGTTCCGGGCGGAGTTTTGGTCGTGCACATAGTCTGAAGCCGGGGAAAGCATGCACGGGTACCAGTAGATCGAGACTGTGCACTCATGTTTATGGTGTCTAGGGGTTGCCACCCTAGGGCTTGATACACCCGACGGGAGACCCTGCACCGTCTGACTACAATTATGTTTGGGCCGTATTGACACCAACACGTGACGAGTTAGGCTTATAGGGAGCCGATCGACTAGACCGTTTGGTTAGACCTTGTATTAGGGTCATCTCATGTTATTGGGCCAAAGCTTGGTCCAAGGGATCAATACTTGTTTATTCAAGTCATGTTAGTTTGCTAGTACACCTGTGGTGCAAAACCTTAAACCTGATTATGCGATGACACCTTTATCTACCTTGTTAGTTAATCTTCATGCTAGTATGTTGTTATCCTTATGTTCATCCCTGCTGCTCATGCCAGTTAACTTTATCAGTTTACATTGATTGTAGTAGGGCTTACTTAGTCTTTTTGACTGACCTGTTTTCTTTCGCCTCTTTTCTTCCATTCCCCCCCAGGTTCTCAAGGAGGGAATACTGGAGCTTAGCTTGGATTTCTGATCGCTTGCTTTTGGGATTTTAGCTCATGTACGGTCTTGGCATGAAGCTAGCTATGGTTATCACTTATTTTGGGGATAGTACTTATGTATTCCAGTTTTTCAGTGATGTTGTTTTTATCTAGACTTGTTTATTTGGAAAGTTGACATTATGATGTACCAGACTTGTTTTGAAATGGTTTAAAATCTTCCGCTGTTTTATCTATGTTATCTCTGTTTACATATATACATATGTTCTTGTTCTGCCTTGATATATCATTATGCATGTTTACCTGATTCAAATGCCCCTCCAAAGTCAGAGTGCTTGCAAGAGTCACCCTGGCGGAGGTGGGGTGTTACACCAATTCTTTTATTCAATTCCAATTAAATATCAATTAATTGGAAAACTTTACCAAACCTTAATTAAAAGATTTATTCCTTTCTCAACTGGGTTTAAGAATAGTGTTATTTAAGACACAGTTCACGACAAACCCAAAATCCAATTTGATATCAAATACAAGGCTCTGAATAGAAATTATATCGGCTTATATTCAATATCAAATTCTAAAACCAACAAATATTGTTTTAGGAATAACGTTATTTATATATCTTCCAAATTCCTCAACAATATCCGTGTTAGACCCAAAAGTGGTTCTAACACCCAAATTGATTAAAAGCAAAATGAAATGAGTTAAAAATAAAAATGAACACGCAGGATTTATAGTGGTTCGGCGAAGAAATGCCTACGTCCACTTATCTTTTACTATATTCAATGATTCAATTGCAAATACAATGTAAGCTTCACTCGATTTCACTCACAACTCACTTATATTCACTCAATAGACTAAAACAAGTAATGAAAGAAGATTTGGATTCTCCGGGAGTAATGGAGTTCGGGTTATGGGGGTGGTTGAATTCTCAAAGTGCCTCAAAAAAGATCATTTTCTTTGTCTCCAGACGGGGTATTTATAGGTGTGAATTTGCTCAAAACTTGATCCGGGTCGGGGCCACGTGTCATCCATCCCATTAGCTTCGGGTTCAGATTAATTATTGTGTTGACAACGCATCAGAGTAACGAACGTTAGGGGTAGGAACTGTTCACAGCCGGTCCGGATATCCAGGCGCTTTTGCAGGAGAATAATATGGAACATGGGCTCGGGTCGGAGACACACATATATAAGGGGTTCGGATCGGGATACCCGATCCGACCCGGAGTAGCTTGGATGCAACGCTCTCTTCTTCTTTAATCTGCTCCACTCCGATCTATTTCCTTGGCAACCAGGTGGCTTTCCGATCCGATTGAGATTATATTGTCCTCCGATCCGAATAGCTATGCCTTACCAGTTTCCTCAGCAACAGTTCACCGATCCGAACAGAAGATTTTATCCGATCCGAACCGATATGTTGCTCTGGCCCGACCCGAACAACTGCAGCTATCCAATCTAGGTTGTAGTGTCTTCTCCAATCCGAACCGAAGTCTTCTAATTAAAAATGCTCTTCAATGTCTGATTTCTTGACTTTGTTTTGCCTAGTTCACAAAGTAGGCTAACACATTGCCCCCTCAAAGGATGCTTCTGTTGGAAACGGAGCATGCTTTGACTGCCATAGCGCAAAAGCTTCATCCTTCCTTTTGAATTCACATGCCAAGTTGTCGTACTTCATCCTGTTCGGTTCGTATTCCGACCCGAACGGATTTCTGGCTTGGGTTCGGACCCGAACAGATCTCCTTCCTCCTGTTCTCTGCGATGAACCAGTGGGCCAAGCTGTGTTACTGGGCTTTTCGAGCCGGTCCGATCGGGAATACAAATAGTCAGCTTGTTTTTTTTTATATAAATTCACTTCATCTCTCTTCTTTTCTTTCATTCACTGTTTTTGCTCATCCGAACCGATTCCACATCGAAGCCCTAGCCTTTCCAAGAAACTTCAAAATTTTCGCTTCCATCTTCGAATCAAATACATAGGTAGTCTTGTGATCTTGAATCTTATTGCCATAATCGCTTTTAATTTACCTCCGCGGTTAGTTTGAACGATTCTAGCAAAGTAATTGAATAATTCCATTACCACGGCTTCTTCCATCCTCCGCCTTTGTCGTCAATGGCATCGACGCCATTTCGAGGCGTTGGAGGAAGGTATTGAAACTCGTTATTGAGTACTTGAGTGCTTAATCTCTCGACTTTAATTAAGGCTTGGGATTTCGAGTTGGGTTCGCTACTTAAGAGGAGGAAGAGGAAGGAAACTGAAGAAGATTGGTTCGGGTAGGGGAACAGTAGGAGAAAAAGGAAAAAAGAGAGAAATTCACAGAGCCGGATCGGGTCGGAGCAATAGGGCCAAGAAATGAGTCTTAACTTGTTTGACCGGGTCGGGTCGGATCCACGAATACAACGAAGGTCAAGACTTATGTGCTCGGATCGGACCCGGTTGTGAAACAAAAGAGAGAATAGGGGTCTGGTTATCCAAGTTAATCCGGCCCGCTCCGGGTGTCAATCTCCAACCCGCTCCGGGTGTCAATCTCCGAACCGATCCGGATATATCTCTCTAAGCATGGGCCTTTGCTTATCCGATCCGAACCTGGTGTCTGCATCCGAACCGAATACTACTCAATCTAAAGCACAAACTTTCGTCCAACTATTTAAAAGATATTACTTCCAACTTCATGAACAGTTAGGATAGTGCCTTGCGGACATAAATGAACATTAAGAACTACTCTGACTATCACTTTCTCTTCAAAGTTTCGTCTTACATTGCTGCACTTTTACTTTGCATTTCTCACATTCACTGCACACATTTTAGTTCACACACATACACAGGGGGGTACGGGCTAATTTACTCTAATCCGTGCTATTGCTTCTTCAATAGTTCCATGACAATGAGGCCTAGACGTTCTTCCAGACTAGCTGAGAGGAAAGAAGCCCCGGAAACTTCTAACAAAATCACTCTTGAGGATATATCTTCTTCTTCGGATCCAGAATGGGACAGCGAGGGTCCAGATTACGGGGTTGGACATCGGGACAGCGACGAGGTGTCTTCAGAGAATGAAGTTTCTCTGGGTTTTGAGGAGGAAGGAGGGATTGGTGACGATCGAGCCCCTGATGAATTTGAATCAGCCATTATATTGGAATCACCTTCGGACTCCGTTGAATCAACAATCGACAACGATCGACTTGTCCGAATTTGCTTAAAATACGGGATAATGAAAAGGGACACTCTAGTGCCTTCACGCTCTGACCGTCACCACAACCCTCCAGAAGGATATATGGCGGTCACTCGATTAATGTGCATGGTTGGCGCCATTCCTCCATTCTCTCCTTTCAACGTTGATTTCTTAAGACAAATGCGGATTGCCCCCATGCAGTTGCATCCCAATTCATATGCCTATTTGCACAACTTGTACATAGCATATCGTGAAATCCTAGGCATAGAGCTCACATTCGATGACGTTCACTTCTTCTATAATTTCAAGCATCGGACTCGGGAGACTCCATCTTTCTGCTACTTTGAATCAGTTCCAAAAAGGAAGATAATCTCTACACCATTTAGCAGTAAAGCTGGAGACTCCAGACTAGAATGGTTCTACGTGAAGCGACAGCCTGGATGCGCTAGTAGATGGACAAAATCAAGTAAAGCACTGATTTTCTAAATCCGGACTCTATACGCTTGAATCATCACCTTGACCTGTTTTCCTTTTTGTTTGCAGTCGACAATCCCAAACAGATATTAGATCAGGTGTTCTTTGATCGGATGCACTGACTTCTTAATGGCGATCAAAAATTCTTGACTATCGACGAGGTCCTTAAAGATGAATACCTTCACTTTCATGGGCTGCTGTCCGTTTTTCGTAGCATCGGTCATGGGACGGTCCCTTACGCATACATCCCTCCAGTGGAGGTGGTTCCAGAGACAGGAGAAGGCTCGGGAATTCCTACAGTGCCTCTTCAAACTTCACCTTCTCCATCTTCTACACAAGATGATGAATTGGCTAATCTGGCCGAAAAGCATCGTGAAGGATATATTGCTCCCGAGGAAACTACTTCTCTAGACAAGTCAAAATCCTCCCAAGAGTCGCCACTTCATGCTTCCGAGGGGGATGTTCCTAGTACTGATGAGAAAATATTTCAGGGTTTGGGGGATCTCCCCTTACCTGAGACTATATACACTTCAGAGGATTTCAGGAAGGATCCTCTAGTCTTCATCTCTTTTGAAGAGACCACTCCCGCTAAGGCCAAAGAGCCTGCCCGTACTAGTCTAGCTTCAGACTCGGGTCGGTTGGGGGAAACACACCACTTAGGATACACTTTACACAACAGCATTAGCATTCATTGCACTTCTTTCTCCGTGAATCCATTAATTCTAAACTTCATTTATTTTATCGTGCAGGTACAATGTCTCGATCCTACTACGATATAAGAAAGCTTCGTCGCAGCATGTCCAATCCTCCTCAGGATGTCGAGTATGATCGCCGGGATGATCGTGGTAGGGAGGAGAGAAGACCTTATGATCCTTATCGCTCTCGACCCTCACGTTCTCATTCACCAGTTCGGCCAGAACAAGAGAAATACAAGGGTTATCAAAGCCACAGGGAAGAGGACAGACCACCATCTAAAGACTCCACTTCTTCCCATGAAAAGCGGAGTAGAGAGAGAACTCCTCAAAAAGAAACTGGGTCTCGAAGTAAGCACAAGGTCCCTGCCACTAAACGACCTAGAACGGACAAAGAGACTACTGAATCCTCTTCACATAGGGACACCGAATTATCAATTCCCGCTCCTCTCCCACTAGATGCGGGAACTGCAGTAAAGCTGGCATATTTAGAGGAGCAATTTCCCGAGCACTACTTCGAGACCTTGACTTTTTTACCTACTCTTGAACCTATTTCTTCTAATTGGGCAGATGAAGCCAAAGCAAAGATTGATGCGGTGGAAAAACAATATACCGAGATGTTCAAGTATTCACGCAATCTTTCTAGGATCATCCGCACTCTAATCACAAATACTAATTCAATGCAAAAGACCGCAGAGGAGGACGCTAAGGCCTTAAAAGCTCTAGGAAAAGATTTAGAAGACACTCAAGCTCAATTAGCTGTCGCTCAAAGGGACGCTTCTAACTTCAAACAACAATTCGAGGACATGCAAAAGCGTTATCATGACTTACTTGAATCTCACACTCAGGAGCGCTCTGAACTAAAAAAGCAAGCTGACGAGGCCAAGTCAGAAGCTGCTAAGACACGCCTTGCTTATGCTGAGCTTGAACGGAAAAACGCCGAGTTAGCAGAGAGGAGTGCTGAATTAGAAAAGAAGAATGCCGACTTGGCTTCAAAGCTGTTGGAGGCAGAGAATAGGGTTGCCCTGGCCGAGGGCAATGTAGAGTGTGCTATTAAATCTGCGGAGGAAGCCCACAAGCAACTATCAGAGGCGGAAGCTGAGATTCAAGGTTTCGGCGAACTAATGATTGATTTTTTCGCACATATTATTCGTCGCCGAAACATTTCTTGGATCGAAGATTACCCATCCACTCTGGTTCAAGTATGGAATCAGATCATCGAGTGGGAAAAAGAGGAACTGAAGGTCGATTCCATAGATGAAGATAAGCCGATGGAGAAATACTTAAGAGATGATGAACCGGAGCGCCTAGCTGAAGGACGCCGCCTTATTGCTGAGGCCATGGAAGAAGAGAGACGGAAGTCTAAACAACAAACTGTTCTCAATTCTGGTTCCTCTTCTTCTGCCCCTGCAACTTCTGAAGTAGAGGGGTATGATCCTGAAAATCCGGGAATTCCCTGAACAACTCTGCTATCCCCTATTCCTGAAACAGCACCAGAGGTAGTAGTAACCCCTGCCGAGAAGTCTTCGGAAGGTATCCCTACCTTTTCTCCTCAATTTGCCAGGGCTATTTCTTCCTTTCGCCACATAATTGAACAATTGATGAGTGACCCATTGTTTTCGCCTGAGTTGATAACTGTTGCTTCTCATTCTGTAGGTGTTGAATCATCCGTAAAGACAGATATGACTCAGGGAGCCACCGCTGGGACAAAGCCCGCAGATAAGGCCAAAAAAGGGGAAGACAAGGCTGCTTCTATAGACTTGGGAGAAGGAAATGAGCCAACTAAGGTCGCCACTCCCCATGATGAAGAAATGATAGCAGCTTTGAAGGACGATGGTGGAGACGGGGGGCATGAAGAGGAACCAGAAGTTGCAATAACCGGGGTGTCAAAAAGTGCTGATGACGTTACCTTGGCTGCAATGAAGGCTGATCAAGACAAGCGCTCGCAATTAAAGGCCGAAGAACTAGACCCTGAGGTCCTCAAGCCCCTCGCAGTTGTGGATGTGGGATCAAGGTTAGTTGTTAAGCTCTCAACTAGATCTATTACAGAAGAACTTGCTAAAAAATCTTCTCTTGATTCCAGTGCCCCGCCCTACGGGAAGAAGTCTACTGGCTCCAGCACCGCATCTTCAGGAAAAAAGAAGTCAAAACGAATCTTGACCGAAGATGAGAAAGAAGCAAAGGATGCGGAGAAAGCCGCCAAGAAATCCAAGGCTCATTCCAAATCCTAATAGTGGATTTCCCTGTATCTTTTTAGCATTTTTGTGAACCAATAATTGCTGCTACAAAATTAGCTCCTACATTTTCTTTTTTAGCTATTTTCCTGTACAAATTCATTCATTTGTAAATAAAAATAATTCACTTTTTGCAATGTTTGTTTGTTAGTAGTTCTGCACTTATGTAAAAATGCATGTCTATAGTTGTGAAACGAAGTTGTGGAGGGGGGAAATATGCGTATACATACGTGTCCCCAGTCAATTCCCACAAACTATTTAATGCTTAGTCGGGCAATCTGAATGCTCCCGATTCTCCGACGGGATAGCACTTCCTGTGCCGTCGGTACCCGTCACTTTTTCTAGCATTTCATTTATACTCTCTCTCTTTCTTTTGAGAGTTAGAGTTCGAGCTCAGTCATCTATTTATTCACCGGTCTTTCAACGGAGAAAGATTTCTTTCTCAGCGCTCAGTCGGAGACGCCTTTATACTCTCTTTCTCTCTGGAAAGTTAGAGTTAGGAGAAGAATTTCTTTTTCAGCGCTCAGTCGGAGACGCTTTTATACTCTCTCTCTCTCTGGAGAGTTAGAGTTAGGAAGAGAACTTCTTTTTCAGCGCTCAGTCGGAGACGCTTTTATACTCTCCCTCTCTCTCTCTCTGGGGAGTTAGAGTTAAGAATGTCGTTTTCTCATTCTTTTATGTCTTATCGCACAAACAGTCGTTGTGCTTCTTTTTATGTCTAAACTATCTTCAATCTTTTTAAGCTGTGAGTTATCCTGTATCTTGTAATCACAACAGAATAGCTGATAAATGTATATACGTAATGCATAAAAGTAAATAACACACAATATTTTTATAGTGGTTCAGCTAAGTCGTAGCCTACATCCACTTTATAGTCCTTTATTCATATCGTCAGATTTTCCCAAGGCAAGTCGTGCCTTATTACAGGGTTCATAGGAAAAATAACAAAGAGTATAGCATTTCTAATCCAAATATCGCATTAAGTGTTGGGCATTCCATGCTCGAGGGACTTCTTCGCCATCTACGGTCGTTAGCTTGAAGGTTCCTTTTTCAAGCTTCCGTTGGATGACAAAGGGTCCTTCCCATTTTGGGCCGAGGTGAGGAAGGGATGGAAAAACTCTCTTTAGCACCAAATCTCCTGGTTCAAAAGTCCTGAGGCGAACTTTTTTGTCATAATAGCATGCCATCTGACGTCGATGTCTTGCCGCACGCAAATCCGCTTCATCCCTTTTTTCTTCGACTTCATCAAGAGACTCAAGTAAGAGCGCCCGATTCGTCATCGGGTCATAATATGTCACCCTGTGGGAAGGAACTTCCAGTTCAACTGGAATTACTGCTTCTGAGCCAAAGGAGAGAGAGAAAGGGGTATGACCGGTGGCTGTCTTAAATGTTGTTCGGTATGCCCACAAAGCTAGGGGCAATTCGTCAACCCATCTTGCCTTTGCACGCTCTAACCGTTTCTTGAGGATGGATTTTATTACTTTGTTTATTGCCTCTACTTGCCCGTTTGACTGCGGATAGGCAACTGCAGTATATCGCTTGTCTATCTTATACTTCTGACAGAAATTTCTAAATTCAGTACTATCAAACTGGGTTCCGTTGTCAGTTATAATCGTCCTTGGAATCCCGAACCAGCATATAATATTTCTAACCACAAAACTTATCACCTTTCTTGCTGTGATCTTGGTCAAGGGCTCAGCTTCTACCCACTTCGTAAAATAGTCCACGGCCACTATTGCATACTTTGCTCCTCCTTTAGCAATTGGTAAAACTCCAATGATATCAATTCCCCACGTGGCAAATGGCCAAGGACTCACCATTGATTTAAGCTGGGTCGACGGTGCCCTGGGGATTTTGGCGAATCTCTGGCACTTATCGCAGCGTCGTGAATAATCAGCTGCATCTTTATTGATCGTAGGCCAGAAGTATCCGTACCGCAATATCTTCTTTGCTAAAGTTTGACCTTCTGTATGATCTCCACACTCACCTCCGTGCACCTCTCTTAGTACACGCTTGATGTCGTCGTGTGCTATACATCGCAACAGGGGCATAGAAAATCCTTGCCTATAAAGAGTATCATCTTGTATGACATATCTGGTGGCTTTGCGAACTATAGCTCTTTTCTCACTTTTCTTTGATGGGAGTGTCCCATTCTTAAGGAAATTCTTAATTGGAGTCATCCACGACTCCTTCTCTGGTTCCGCTTCGAAGGCGAATTCAATTTCCATTGACTCATAACTTGGTGATTCCAACGTTTCAATTGGAATTACTTCAGTCTCTTCTGGATTGTCGGAACTAGCCAGCTTTGCCAGCCTATCTGCTTTCTGGTTTTCAACTCTGGGAATGTGCGTTATGTTGTACCGCTCTAAGCTATTCAATAGCTCTCTCACTTTCCCGAGGTAGGCGATAAGTCGAGGTCCTCGAGCCACAAATTCCTCTCGCACTTGGCAGACAACAATTTTAGAGTCACAAAATATGTCTAACATTTTTACTCCGAGGTCTTTAGCAAGCTTCAGCCCGACAATCAGGGCTTCATATTCAGAGTCATTGTTAGTCGCCGAAAATTCTAATCGCAGGGCGTAATATAACGACCGTCCCTCGGGAGTGACTAAGACGATTCCAGCTCCGGACCTTCGGTCGTTCTTGGCTCCATCTGTATATAGTTTCCACGGATTTGTCTTTAGCTCATCCTCGGACTTAACCACTCGGTCATTGATTACTTCCTCCTCTGGAATGGTGAACTCCGCAATAAAGTCTGCTAGAGCTTGCCCCCTGATTGACTTTCGTGGTTGAAAATTCAAATCAAACTGACTTAGTTCTATGTTCCATTTGATCAACCTTCCTGATGCTTCGGGTCTCTGCAACACCTGCCTTAAGGGCTGGTCGGTATATATGGTTATTGGATGGGCTTGGAAATAGTGACGAAGTTTTCGGGATGCGATCAGGAGGCTGTAAGCGAGCTTCTCAATTTTTGGGTAGTTGTGCTCTACCGTCGCTAATTTCTTGCTTACATAATACACTGGCCTTTGTACTTTATTTTCTTCTCGAACAAGGGCTGTACTGACGGCGTGAGCTGAGACTGCCAAGTAAACAAACAATTCTTCGTGATCTACGGGCTTTGATAAAATCGGCGGTTTCTCTAGCAGTTCCAATAAATTTCGAAAGGCCTCAACACAGTCCGGAGTCCACTCGAAGTTCTTCTTTCCTCTTTTAATCAAATCAAAAAACGGAACACATTTGTCTGTGGCTTTGGAGATGAATCTACCCAGTGCCGCTACTTTCCCTGCAAGACTTTGGACGTCTTTAATTCTCCTCGGCTCTTCGATATTTCTAATCACTGCTATCTGGCTAGGGTTGATTTAAATTCCTCGGGAACTCACAATGAAGCCAAGGAACTTTCCCGATGCCACTCCAAATGAGCATTTCAGAGGATTCAATTTCATCCGGTACTTTCGCAGGATACCAAACATTTCCGCCAAGTCTTGCGTATGGCTGGAGGACTGTTTCGATTTGACAAGCATGTCATCCACATAAACTTCCATAGTTTTTCCTATTTGATTATAAAACATTCTGTTCACCAAGCGCTGATAAGTAGCTCCAGCGTTTTTCAATCCGAATGGCATTACAACATAACAATATAATCCCAAATTCGTAACGAAGCTCGTATGTTCTTGGTCTGGCACGTGCATAGGAATTTGGTTATATCCAGAATATGCATCCATGAACGAGAGAAGTTCATGACCTGCTGTCGAGTCTACAAGCTGGTCAATCCTGGGAAGTGGGAAACTATCCTTTGGGGAAGCTTTGTTTAAATCTGAAAAGTCAATGCAAGTCCGCCATTTTACATTTGGCTTCTTTACCAAGACGGGATTCGATATCCAGTCGGGATACGCCGAATCTCGAATAAATCCATTCTGCTTCAACTTCTCTACTTCCTCTTTGAGAGCAGCCGACCTCTCTGGGCCCAGCATGCGTCTCTTTTGCTTCACAGGTGGATGTTTCGGATTTACATTCAATTTGTGACTTATAATGGATGGCGATATCCCACACATGTCAGCATGGGTCCAGGCAAACACGTCTAGGTTTGCCTTCAAGAAGTCCGTTAGTTCTTTAGCTCGACGTGGATCCAATTGAGAACCAATTTTCAAAACTTTTGTCGGATCAGCTTGATCAATGGGAATTTCCACTGTCGCTTCATTAGGAGTTGCATTCCTAGCCTCTGGTTCCTCGTCTTTTCTGGGATCCAGGTCTTCAGGTGTTCCTTTGGGCAACTCCTTTGGGGTCAATCTCTCTAATTGCTATGCCGAGCCCCCCTTTGATGGAGATGAGGCATCTTTACTTTCAACGTTAAGTCCTTTCATCAACATCTTTAACTCGGCCACATAGCACGCCCGTCCAGAAACTTGATCCACTCTCATTACTCCAGTTCCGGCTTCGGTTGGGAACTTAAGTAACAAGCACCAAGGGGCGATACAAACTCTGAATTCAGCAAGGTCAGGCCTCCCTAAAAATGCATTATAAGGCGAATCTACGTCCAATACCACGAACTGAAGCATCCGCACTCTTCTACGTTCTCCTTGCCCCAGGGTCACGGGCAACTCTATGTATCCCATGGGAGCTGTCGACGCCCCGTTGAAGCCTCTGATCCATCCTTCACATGGCTTCAAGTCTTCAGATTCAAGCTTCATCTGATCAAATGACTTCTTGAACAAAATATTAACAGAACTTCCGTTGTCTACTAATACCTTATGGACCAAGGCCGGCCCAATGGTGGTAGTAATAACCAACGGATCATCGGTGGGTGATTGGATCCCAGTATTGTCTCGGCTGCGGAATACCACGTCGTCAAACATGGTCTTCTGTTGTTTTATGGGGGTGATATCTTCCAAATCATCACCCTCATTCACATCTAGGTGCTTGGCAGCATTTACATATTGATCCATTGACCTGAAACTTCGGATTGCCGGGTGAGGTCCACCTACTATGGAGTTGATAACAATTCCTTTACCTTTCTGCAGCGCTGTAGGCTTGGGAGCAGGTAGAATCTGTTTTGGAGCCTGCTCTCCTTGCCCCCTGTCCCTCGGGGCAACCTTGTACTCATCCAACTTCCCTTCACGCAGCAGCTTCTCAATCACATCCCTCAAATGCCGACATTCATTGGTTGAATGCCCATGAGTTCCATGAAACAAACAAAACTTCCCTGTCGCCATTTCTTTCTCGGTCGAATCACGAGGTGGCGGTCTTTTGTACTGTAACACATTGTACGTATCCAGGTAAATATTTTCCAGGGTTTCGTTCAATGGTGTATAATTCTCGTAGTTTTGGAATTGGGGTCTTTTGTTAGGGTCACTTCCCCTATTTCTGTTTCTTCTGTTACCGTTTGGATTACGGTTATTGTTGTTGTTACCCCCGCTTCCAGCATTGCTGTTTCCACCCTTGTTTCCTACATTTACTTCAACCTTGCCAGAACTTTCCCCAGACTGCTTCACGGCGATATTACTCTGCACATTCTCCTTTGAAGCCGTCTCAGACTTTCTCTTTCGGTTTGCCCTGGCCTCCTCTCGTCTTAGATAAATATCGGCCTTTTCGTAGAATATCTCCCTCGTGGAAGGTGTTTTCCCAGAAAGGTAATCTCCAAAGTCAGATTCAGGATCGACTCCTTCCTTCAATGCCATCAGGATAGTGGGCTCCTGCGGGTCACTGACCTCAGTCACAGCTTGGTTAAAACGGTCAAGATATGCCCTCAAAGACTCTCCTGGTGCCTGCTTGATTCTCGATAATTCAATAACACTTTTGGACTTTCGGGCATGTAGTCGGAACTGGTTCATGAAACACTCGCTTAGTTCCTTGTAATTCGAAATCGAACGAGGAGGAAGTCGGGTAAACCAGAACAATGCCACATCTTCTAAGTAGATTGGGAATGCTTTGCACTTCACTTCATCAGGGGCAGCAGCAGCATTCATGAGCCACGAATACCGCATCAAATGCTGTCCCGGATCAGTCCTTCCGTTGTACTTGTCCATCTGTGGCAAGTTAAAGCGTCGGGGAAATTGGAAGTCGAGGATATCGTCGGTGAAGGGAGTATGGCTTCGCTCAATGCCATAATCTTCATTTGTATAATTCCGGCTCTCGGACATGATCTGGCGAACCATTGCCTGTACATCAGCATTAGTTAGGGGTCGCTCAGGTTCCCTGGCCCTAGTATCCGAGTTCCTTCTGGGCTCTTGTTCAGGAGATGTCCTTCTTCTTCGAGCTGCCTCTGCTCAATTCCGTTCCCTGCGCTCCCGGTCGATCTTGGGAGGAGGGGACTGGAGTCTTTGCCCCCGAGTGGGGTCATTGTTTCCTAATGCTCGTGCAATATCCTCACGAGATCCCAAAGATCCAAATGTCAGCTGCTCCACGTTCTGCGGTCGTTCGAGTGGCCTTCGTTCACTGGGCCGCTCTTCCTCGGAAGATGAAGATTGATCCACTGGTGTGTGACGAACCGGTGATGGAGTTCTCTGTCGACGGAGTTCACTAATCTCCCAACTCATGATCCTCATATTTTCCTGCATCATGAGATTAGTGCGCTCGTGAACTTTCATGGCCTCCCTCGTGCTCTCAAGCATGTCAAGCAAGCACGAGAAATCTCCTTGAGTGATGGGTGCAGATGGATTGACCTGATCACCAGCCCTGGTGGCTGGAATCGGAGCATTCGTAGGGACTCGAGTAGAGGTTCCAGCTTCACCAAGCATCGGGTCGGATCAGAGGTAGGAGGTCGGGTCGGTTCGGAGCTGGGGAGCCTGTTCGGATCGGTACGTGGCAAGCAGCTCGGGTCGGTTTAGATTGGGGGAATGCACTGCTTCAGAATCTCCTACCCGGATCGGATCGGAGCTCTCCCCCTACTGGCGGCTCGGATTTCCTGCATTGGTTCTTCCTGCTGCTGAACTCTACCCCCGAGACCTTGTTACAACAGCATTTTGCTGATCTTCGCCAGCTCCATTTCCTCGAACAGACTGAACTTCCTTGCCTTTTCCTTTGGCCATGAGTCTTTGACAATCACTTCAACAAATATAAAAAAGCGGAGAAACTTAAGGATTCACTTTTTGAACTCAACGGTCCAAAAAGTAGAAAGAGATCCCGGAAAATAAAGAATTTAGATGAGGATTCTCAGTGAAAGCACGAAAATGTTAGACCCAAAAGTGGTTCTAACACCTCAAATTGATTAAAAGCAAAATGAAATGAGATAAAAATAAAAATGAACACACAGGATTTAAAGTGGTTCGGCGAAGAAATACCTACGTCCACTTATCTTTTACTATATTCAATGATTCAATTGCAAATACAATGTAAGCTTCACTCGATTCCACTCACAACTCACTTATATTCACTCAATAGACTAAAACAAGTAATGAAAGAAGATTTGGATTCTCCGGGAGTAATGGAGTTCGGGTTATGGGGGTGGTTGAATTCTCAAAGTGCCTCAAAAAAGATCCTTTTCTTTGTCTCCAGACGGGGTATTTATAGGTGTGAATTTGCTCAAAACTTGATCCGGGTCGGGGCCACGTGTCGTCCATCCCATTAGCTTCGGGTTCGGATTAATTATTGTATTGACAACGCATCAGAGTAACGAACGTTAGGGGTAGGACCTGGTCACAGCCGGTCCGGATATCCAGGCGCTTTTGCAGGAGAATAATATGGAACATGGGCTCGGGTCGGAGACACACATATATAAGGGGCTCGGATCGGGATACCCGATCCGACCCGGAGTAGCTTGGATGCAACGCTCTCTTCTTCTTTAATCTGCTCCACTCCGATCTATTTCCTTGGCAACCAGGTGGCTTTCCGATCCGATTGAGATTATATTGTCCTCCGATCCGAATAGCTATGCCTTACCAGTTTCCTCAGCAACAGTTCACCGATCCGAACAGAAGATTTTATCCGATCCGAACCGATATGTTGCTCTGGCCCGACCCGAACAACTGCAGCTATCCAATCTAGGTTGCAGTGTCTTCTCCAATCCGAACCGAAGTCTTCTAATTAAAAATGCTCTTCAATGTCTAATTTCTTTGACTTTGTGTTGCCTAGTTCACAAAGTAGGCTAACAATCCGTATAATCACGGAATCCAATAACGAAATATTCTGAAGATTATTTCCATTCCAAACCATTCCAATTTATTTATTGGAAAAATTCTGGTTATTTTAAAACTATTTTCTCAATCCAATTTATTTATTTAAAAATAAATAGGATTATAATTCTAGTTAATAACTAGTTCATTTCGATAAAAATATATTTTTATCTTTTCAAATATGGAATTTTTCATCCCAATTCTTTCCAAATCATTTATTGTGATTTTGCACAAATTATTAATTTTAAATTAAATAATTAATTTTAATTACCCTTAACAACATTAAAAATAAGCGTTGTCGTTTTAGCTCTTTCTCCTTCGTCAAAATCTGGACCGTTAAACCCAATTCGTCGATTCAATCCCTCCCTCCTCGCGTCGCCATCTCCACTCCGGAGCCAGATCGAATGTGACCACGTTGAAGCTCCGACTTGCCTCAACCACCTCTACCAAACCCGTGCCATTCGCACCTCCCCTGGCGCCGCGATTTACATGTGAACGGTGGAACTTTGGCCCCAAAATTCGAGAAAACTGCTCCCTCATTTTTGATCTCCATCTACACCAGAAGGACCTTGATCTCCTCTGTCATTTTGTCTTTGGAAGCTCCCTGATTTGTTGCATGGATTTCGAGAACAAACTGGAGAAAAAACGGAGCAGTTCTGGCCGTTAGTATTAGTGCCGGTGGAAATGACGGTTGGGGGGTAGAGAGAGAGAGAGAGGTATTTATATTATTTTATAATAATATTTTATTCTAATTTTGCTTCGCATTGAAATTGAATGCCTCTAACTCGAAATGAGTCCCAACGACTATCGCGCCTAGCCAAATACCCTCATTCTGGACACAATGGGATACAGTTCACTAGCCAATTCGGTTGTTTCGACTATTTTTTATCAAAATTAAAATATAAATCAATATATATTGAATTTAAACGTACATTTAAATTTACCGGGGCCACATACTAACTCCAAAAATTATCGAAAAATAAATCTAGCTTTTTTTTAATGATACGGTCCTAACAAAACTAATTTCGTCGAATTTGGAGACCGTTTGAAAAAGGGTCATTTTTCAGTTGATTAAATTCAAACTGAACTGACCAAACACATTTTAATTCACCACGCTCACATATTGATTCCAAAAATTATGAAAATTGGAATCTAGCAGTAATTTGACATTACGCATCCAAAAAGAGTGGTTTCGTCAAAAACGGAGGTCGTTTGCAAAATCGCTATTTTTAAGGGTTATATATTGTATAAAATATATATAAATTCCATAGCGACTATTTCAAATTTTCAGGTGGACATCTGGATTTTTCACATTCGCCGAAAAGATATTTTCAAACAAATTCAAATATTTCTGGTTTTACTAAAATCTGACTTATTTTGAATCCTGTACATTCCATTGAAATCGAATTTTCAAACTATCGCGCCATTTCAGGCTTGTTATATAATTAAAATAAATTTTTATATTCTAACTTCGATTTAAATAAATTTTTAGTCGTTATTATTTAAAATAAATCATTTTAAATATTCAAAATCCATTAAAATTGCTAAAATAAAATTTTTAAATTGGTTCTGATTTTCTGGGTTGTTACAAAATCTTCGAATCATTTCGAAAGAAGAGAGAACTAAAAACTTACTTCGATTAATGCGGAGAATATCCCAAGAACTATAGAAATTTTGAAATTATTGATACTTGCGCTAGAAATTTTTGAAATATAGGAGATTAATGAAGAAGAGTGAATGAAACTTATATAGGAAAGTACAACAAAGGAAAAGCGGGATGAGTATTTATAAACTGGAGGAAACAAGTGTTTGAACCGTTGACTTGAAAAGTCGGGAAGGGGCTAAATTTTACTAAAAGAATTTGCAGTGACGACATCGAAAACAAAGCGAGGTGAAGGAGCACCATATTTGAGCCAACACCAAAGTAGATGCTAGAAAAGTGTTTGATTGATACCAAAGAAAAAGAATGTTGAGGTGAAACCATAACCGATGCCAAATGGCCAAAGAAAAAACGAAGTCGCCACCAAAATGAGAAGAATAGGAGGAGATCTGGCACCAAGAAGTGGAACCATAACATGCAAAGCCAATACTAAGGGCTTAAAGCAATAATTGTGGAACCAACACCAAAATAGAAAATCGATACCAAGGATTTAAAGGAGGAAAACACTGATACAATGACATTGTATGCTACCAGCACCAACATAAAGGTGAAAACGGCTTGGTGCCGATACCAAGAAGAGATGGCAATAAAAGCACGTTGTCGATACAACCATGCAATAAGAAGTTGGCTTGGTGTCGATATCGAATAAGGAAGACAAATTCATAGAGCTGATACCAAGAGAAGTGGGGTCAAAGCATGAAGAAGATACTTGAAGTCGATGTCAGCGGAGGCGAAACTAAGCACAAAGATTAAGAAGCAATTAAATCAACACCAAAATACACGAGCTTGGGATGCCAAACTGAGACCAAATGCATGAAAGGGAAGAACCTGGCCAATAACAAGAATGATGGGAGCAAAAGAGCTCTATCAACACTAACGTGCTTGGTATCAATACTACTACATAATGGAAACTCCAAGGTTACAAAGGAAAGATCATATAAGCGACACTCATAGGCACAAGCGGCATAGGATTGAAGCCGACACCAAAGCCAGATGCCATAGAGATGGGCCGACACCAAGGAGGTGAAGCAAAACGGAAGTTTCCACCTGATTTCTACAAGAGAAGGTCCAAATCCTCTATAAATAAGATCCCATGGGTCACATTTTAGGAGAATTTTCTCATTTCACAATCTTGTACTCAACTCTTAGTGTCTAAACCCTAATTTAGAAATCAAATTGGAGATTTCTCATGAAACTTCTATGTACTACATCAAAGTGATCAACAAAGGAGATACTTAGCACTCAGAACCAATTACACTTGCTTTTTAACTATTACTTCGAATTCAATCCCCTAAATTAGAAAAGATTGTCGATCCATCCCCAATGAATGATTAGCTCTAACTAGCAATGATCATATGAAGCCCTTATCCCAAGATAACTTTTTCTTTAGTATTGTAAGCATGATACTTACCTCTTAAAGGAAGAGTAACTAATCTTCATTCTTGGGACATTGATATCTAGGAAGCAGCGAATTAAGTTGAGCTTGGAAGAACTAAATTACACTTAGATCCATTACTGTACCCTACATTCTGGTGTTGGCAATTTTTATTATTAACAGTAGTAAATGCTCATTCTTCCATCTCTTCTAATTCTACTGATGAAATATTATTAGGCAATGTCTTTGTATCAAATCTACTTGATGAACGCGATTTCTTCTCAAAACTGCTTTCATAGTCCACTGCCACTTTTCAAATTCTCCTTCTGTCATTCTACCAAACTGCTCTTTCTTTGTGAATATAGCTTCGATACCAGTTGTAAGGGGTGATCAATCCCTTTCTGTGGAAAAACCTAAATAGGATCTTGTAATGATTTAACAGAACAAATAGGTTCAAATAATTATCAATCACAGAAAAAAATTGAAAACAAGAGAGAACACACACTATTTACAGTGGTTCCACTATCGCGAGATAGTGTACGTCCACTTTAAGAGGAAGAGGTTTTATTAATATTGAAGAGATTACAGTAGAGCAAAGAAATAAAGAAATGACATAAGAGATGATGAGATATATTAAGCATTCTCTATGACTCTCATAATATAAAGAAGATTTACTTGGGGATGAAGTAATTTATTTAAGTAAATAAATCAATCCAAATGGCATTCACATTAATTTTATTTTCATATAATTGATTGATAACATTCCCTTTTCTCCGCCAATCAATTATATACCAATATGGTTTTCTCTTTAACAAAATATTACAACAAATATACGGCGAATATCTCCAAAATCTCTATCTCTTTAATGTTTATGTCCATTTCTTTCATACACAAAAAGGGTAACCAATATACCAAGAATATCTCCAAAATCTATTTAATTTTGGAAATATTGTATCACCCAAATTCTAATATGAACCAGCATCATTTGATCAAGCAGTAAAAAGCAAAGAATGGAAAGAAGCCATGGGTAATGAATTCAATGCTCTTATTAAAAATAAAAAATGGGACTTAGTATGTGCCCTAGCCAACAAAAATGTTGTGGGGTGCAAGTGGATATAGATGAAAAAAGAATCCAGATGGTACTATAAATAAGTACAAAGCTAGATTAGTTGCAAAGGTTTTTACACAGGAGTATGACTTTGACTTTAATCAAACCATTTCTCTTGTAGTCAAATCCACAATAATCAGACTTGTACTTACTATTGACTTAAGTAAAAACTGGCAAATGAGACATTTGAATGTAAATGTCTTTTAAAATGGCATTTTAGAAGATTAAATCTATACTAAACAACCACAAGGATATACTGAAAATTCAAATTATGTTTGCAAGTCGAATAAGGCAATTTATGGACTTAAAAAAGCACCAAGAGTCTAGTTTGATAGATTGAAAAATGCATTAATCAAACTTGGGTATTAGTCTACGAAATCAGATAGTTCCATAACTATAAAGTCATCCTGACCTTCTACTTCTTATATACTAATTTATTCGGATGATTTAATTAATACAGGGAGTAGTAGTGCATAATTAGACTAACTGACAACTTATATCAACCAACAATTCTCAATCAAAGATCTTGGAGTCTTAAATTATTTTTTGGGCATTGAAGTAAAAAATAAATCAGATTCAAAACTCTTCCTATGTCAAAAAATATACATATCGGAATTGCTGATTAAAACAAAAATGGACAGAGTGCAAATCCTCAACCTACTCTAATGATTACCGACCATCGTTATTCCAAATACCGGGGGAAACTATATATTAAAGCAATATAGGAGTGTTATAGGTGCACTGCAATATGCAACTATAAGACAACTTTATATTACCTATAATGTTAACAAAGTTTCACAATTTATGCAGAACCCACTAAGTGAGCACTGGAAGGCTGTAAAAAGAATCTTATGATATCTTAAAGTCACTGTCAACTATGGATTAACTCTGAAGGTCAGCAAAAGTCTAAACCTGACAAGCCACGCTGATGCTGAGTGGGCATGTGACCCAGATAATAGAAGATTTACCACTGGCTATTGTATATATATTGGGAACAACTTAATTTGATGGTGTTAAACAACCAACTATTTCAAGGTCCAACACCGAAGCTGAATATAAGAGTGTTGCTATTGATACAGCTGAAATTAAGTGGTTGCAGTCTCTGCTGCAAGAGCTAAATCAAATTAGTGAAAGCAAACTTAGTCTACGGTGTGACAACAAAAGCACAATTTATATTTTAGAGTACTCAATTCAACACGCAAGGATGAAACATATAGAGATAGAATTGTACTTTCTTCGTGAACTTGTGCAGAACGGTGAATTACAAGTTAGCCACAAATCTGTGACTTACCATCGAGCAGATATTCTAACCAATACACTTACATTAACCAACTTCAAGAGATTCAGATCCGATTTAAAGGTTGAAGAGCTCGAAGATTCTCCCTCTACATAAAGCAAGAAGAAGATCTCATATGAGTTTCTCGCATCTTTCTCTCGTTTGGATCTAGCTATCGATTTTGCTATTCATCACAGCATGACACAACATAAGATTGCAAATCTAGGGTTTTGGTAACCCTAGTTTGAGAGGGGATGTTAAAATGACTGCTGCTATTACACTTCTGTTGATATATCGCTTTGACATCACCTGTTCGGCCTTTTATCCTTTTGTTTCATTTCTAAACCCATGTTGCTAATGGGCCAAGTTTTGTAATTTATATCTCTGCCTATATAAGGCTGTTACCTTGTACAATTGAGATATTATTCTAGAATGATAACTCATTCAGTTCGAATAATAAATCAAATCATTATTTTAACACTTTCTTTTTTCTCTTCTATCTTTTAATCATGGATACAACATGAAATTCAATATTAAAAAATAATTATCTATTATATGTAAACCTCATTTCTTGTGTTTTTTGTTTAGCAAAACAAGAAAATGGTAGTCATTCACAACACATTAGATTGTAGTTTGGCACTTCAGTTTCTTAGGTAAGTGTTAATTTTTTTGGAAACTCTGCTTCACTCATACCAACATTTTCCGTTTCTTTTCTTGTAAAATCCAAATACTTGAAAATAAACAGTATCTAATATGAAATACACACACAAGTATGAAATCCATGGCTCCATGCCAAGCATGTGTGCAGTAATGTTTCGTTCTTTGGTAATTTATGTTACTGTGTGTTGCTAGGATGTAAAGTTTGATTAATGTAGATTATGAAGAATAAAAATAATTCAAGCATGAAAGTAACACTGTAAGAGCATCTTCAACAGCGTTGAGGAAGGAAGAAGTGGGGAGAACCACCATTTTTATTGTCTTATGGTACATCAGAAGGAGTTGAGCGTGAAGAAATGGAAATGACGATCTTTTTCATTCTTATTTTTAGCATCAGTTACTAAAAGCCATTTAATCTTTAAAGGGTTCTCTGAAGACTGATCAAATGAAAATTCTTTTTATTTTTATGTCCAGCACTCTAAACCGTGTCTGAAAACTGTTTAGAAAAAATAATAATTTAAACATTTTTTTAGAATATCATTTAGTGTATTTTTCTAAGGCATTGTCTGTTTTTTTTTATAAACGAGAATTCTTTCCATTTTTTTCATTTTCCTCCTCATGAAATCCCCTCCTTTGCTAGAGATGCTCTACGTTAGTGACTTCTTCCTCTTCTATGCACTTTTTTTTCAAACATCCATTATGGAAAATTATTAAATAACTCTTAGACAATAGTTAAATTGACAGGTGCTATTTTATATTCCACCATAAATTTGCAAGTTCCCGTTAGTTCTTTTATTAGGAATAATTAGACGAGTGGTTAGATGCTTCTTTACAAATAAATAGTAGACGATACAAGTTATCATGATTGTCTCTCCGTGGAACACATTAATTTGTTTAAAAAGGAGAATATTTTGGAACATTGATCTTCACCACTGTTTAAGTTCCTCACCCAACAAGATTTTTCGATCCATAAATCAATCGAGAAAGCCTTAAGCCTTGGTATAATTATCAACTTCCACCCGCAGTCTCTTCAACAGTGGATTTGGCATAATGCAGTCAGCTTTCGTTTTCTCTTGAAACCTATAAGTCGAAACATAATCTTTTGTACAAGCTTTAAGAAAAGTAGTATACATTTTGAATGATGCCACTAACTCATCTAGTTGAATTTTTTTTTCATCATCATTGACATTATCTTTTTCTACATAATGATCCAAAAACACCAAATGCGCACAATACATTGTCTTATATCTCATTTATGCACCATTAGGAATGTTTTGCAGTACCTTGCTAAGTAGATGGTTAGCCTTCTCAACTTTACACTCATGGACAAAATATTTCGCAAGAAAGTCCCACGCTATAGGAATCATAGCTCACTCATTTTTAATCATAAGCTTAACCAGTTAATGGACCTTGGATACATATAGGCCTATTTATCATTCAAAACTTATGACTCTAAATATATAGCATAGAAATTTATTTATCATTCTAAACAGACTAATATATATATTTATTTGTCATGCAATATATATTGTTCTTATTTATTTTTTAAATTTCGTTTTGTCAAACATTTTATAGGAATTTTGTAAAATACAGATTGATGGATGACTGCATTTTGTAAAAAAACAATCTGGTCGTTCAATGTTTAATTTACCTAAAAGATACAAAATCAAGAATTTTCACATTTAAAAATTGGAAATTTTCAGTCAGTACTATTACGCTTGTCTAGAATATGTTACATTTTAATTAATATTAATCTCAGTTTTACAGTAATAAGAGAAACAAAATGAATCATTGCTTTATGTTTCTTTGTATATGTTATATGTTGGTTTATTTCTATGCCTACTGGGTCAAAGCCCACTTATGATGTGCTATATATATACGACGTCTGTCTTATGTTATAATTTTTTATCATTCTCAATAAAATTACATTCGTTCATATTTCTACTTCTTATTTTCTTACATGGTATCGGAGCCTTAATCTGCTTCACAACAATCAATTTGCATCCTCTCCTGTCAAGAATTCATCAAAGAGACCGTTTACAAACCTGTTTCTTCATACTCGAAGAATAGAGCACTCTCTGCAAATCAAAAAAATAATTGATTTAATTTAATTTTTCTCTCGTTAGAATATAGCATAATCACTTGGGAGTTAATCAGAGACTGTTTTGTAACAGAATTCAAGTGCCACATCAAAGAACATTGCAGGTTCTTGATTGGACATCAATTCCAGTCAAAAAACAGCCATGGGAAAAGAACAAATATAGTAATAAGAAATCTTTCACTCAGGAAATTAGAATTCAGTCAGAGTCGTCCTAACTTAGATCAGAAAGTATCTTTCATCAAGAAGTGGTTACTATTGACTATTCGTTCATCATACTTTTTGGAGAAACAAGTTCAATACATGTTGGCACTTTTTGTTTCTTATTAATCATTATGTTTCGCAACTGCTCATATTCATCCTCTCTTTGCAGTGGCCGGAGATAGAAATCACCAACTTCCACTGCAAGATCTGCACCAACACATAGTTTAGTCAATCAAGAAGTATTGAAAGCCATGATCAAACCATAAGTCAGATTGTAACAGCACAACTCGATGAAACAAACTACTTAATGTAAAATTTAAAATTAAAACTGCCATTAATGGTTATGGCCTTGAAGAATATGTGTTTAACACCACTGCTATTCCTGTAAGATACATCACTGATAGTGAAGGAAAGTTTATTAACAACAACGAATATACTAGATATCAAAGATGAGACGATCTCATCAATTCTTTGCTTTTTTCCTCTATGGGACCAAGAATTTTTCCATAGCTAATAGGTTGCAAAACCACTCATGAAATTTGACAAACAGTAAACAAATTTTTAGTTCACAATCTGCAGCAAAGGTTATGAGTTACAGAAGGCAACTAGAAAATATCAAGAAAGGTGAAATGTGCATCAGAGAATACACACTAAAAGTCAAAACATTGTGTGATCAACTTGCCACAACTGACCATAAGTTTACTGATTATGAACAAATAATGTTTCTATTGAATGGTCTTGATAACGAATACGAAGCCATCGTAGCTATCCTATCTACTAGAAAAAAATTCTTTTTATACAATTCGTACAATCAACACTTTTATTATATGAAGAAAGGTTGGAACAAAAGAAAGCTACTAGTGACTACACAACAAACTATGTTGTCAATAACAAGAACAAAAATAGAGAAAGAATCACTTGCAACAACAGGAACCAACAAAGTGCAGTCAAAGAGGTAGTTTCAGATCAAGAGGTAGAGGTGAAAGGTGGAATAAAAATAACAATAGTAGACCTAAATGCCAAATCTGTGAAAGAGTTGGACATATAGAGAATAAATGCGACTTCGGTATTGACATAAACTACAACTAAAATCAACAAGGCAGCAGTTTAAGAAACCAAAGTGCAAACATACTTGACTCACAACAGGACGGTAAAAGCAATGCTAAAGTAAGAGAAAATAATATTGCAAAGATAGAAGACTTAATTGATGGTGGGTGGTATCAAATTTAGGAGCCACGAACCACGTAACCAACAATCTTGCCAGTTTGAACCTCAGGAACAGGCAATATAAAGGTAAGAAAACTTTAATTGTAGGCAATCTATACACATATTTTACACTGAAAATGCAAGTATTAATGGTACAAGAAAGCTTTATCTAATTAACTTACTCTATGTAGCATTAATTAGAATTTTTTTTAGTGTCTCTAAATTTGCCAAAGACAACAATGTGTAATTTGAATTTTACACCAAGCACTGCTTAATAAAAGATTTACTAACTAAAGAAACTCTGTTGCAGGGTAAGGAGTATAAGGGGTTTTAGAAATTTGATGTTATCAATTCAAGAATTTCAACATGAAACAATGCTAACCTACATCAAGTTAACACTGTTGAAAGTGGTAGAAACTTTGATGTATGGCATAGGAAATTGGGCCATCCCAGTACGAATATTGCAAAGAAAATATTAAGTAGAAATAACTTTGATATCAATAAAATTCCTTTATCTAATATATGCACTTGTTGTCAAATTGGAAAAAGTTACAAACTTGCATTTCCAGATTTTTTAGATAAAATATACTAAATCTCTCGAATTAGTTGCAACCGACTTATGGGATCTAGCACCAATATGCACAGATTATAGATATAAATATTACATATCATTTATAGATGCTTAATTTAGGTATGTGTGAGTATATTCGTTGAAAGAAAAATCTGAAGCATACAATGTTGTGCTACAGTTTATTACTAGTGCTAATAGGCAAACTAATTGCCAAGTCAAAATTATACAAACTGATGGGGGAAAGGAATTTCTCCCACTTAATTTTTTTTCCAAAAGAAAAATATGTTACATAGATCTACATGCCCACACACTTCTAAACAAAATGGTTTTATTTAAAGGAAACATAGGCACAAAGTAGAAACAAACTTAACTTTGCTTGCTCAAGCATCAACGTCTCTCAAATTTTCCATGAAGCTTTTACGACCACAGTTTATCTAATCAACAGACTTCCAACAAAAGTTCTAGAATATTAAACTCTATTAAAAGTCCTTACAAAAGTCAAGCCTAACTACAAAATTTTAGAAGTATTCAAGTGTCTATGTTTCCTTACTCTAAAACCTTATAACACACCAAAGCTACAATTTAGTTCTTCTCCATGTACTTTTCTGGGTTATGCTAGTGGATTTAAAGGCTACAAATGTTTTGATAAAAGTGGAACAATTTTTATATCGTGACATGTTATTTTCAATGAATATGAATTCCCTTTTGGTAAGGAGAAAATAAAAGCCACTAGTAAGATTTACAACCCAAAGTACTATATATCAAATATAACCTGTAGCCCGTATATTATTATACATGTTCAAGAGACGAAAAGTACAGATGTGTCGAACGATGAAAGCTAGAGAGACTATCAAAATATAATGCCAATATATGGGCCAGGTCAAGAGTCAACTCAAAATATCTTTGACAACTCAAGTCAACCTTGTGATGATGATCAACCAATACACGATTAGCTGACAGGTGACATGGGTCAGGGCAGTGTTGATAGATACACTAACACAAGAGACAAAGTACCACAACAAGCAAATGAACCAAAAGACATCACTTGATCATTAGAGCGAAAAGTGATATCTTCAAATCGAAGGTTTAGTCATAACTAAGTCAACATCATATAATCAAGTTTCTCATAACAAGGAAGGGAAAGCAGCCATGTGGGATGGGTATAATGGTTTAATGAAAAGCAACACATTGGAACTAGTTGTAAAGCCAAATAATAAAAATACTATTGACTATACATGGACCTTTAGGGTCAAATCAAACACTGATAGTATAGTTTCTAAACGCAAAGAAAGACTAGTAGCTAAAGGCTATTCACAAAAGTGTGGGTTCAACTTTAAAGAAACATTCTCACCTGTTGTAGAACCCCCATCTATCAGAATTGTTATAACAATTGCAGTATATAGAAACTAGACCGTCAAACAACTTGATGTAATAACACGGTGAACTATAGGAAGAATCTATATGGAGCAACTTGAAGGGTCCAGGTGGCAAGGAAAAGAGACACTTGAGTGCAAACTAAACAAAGCTATATATGGACTAAAAGCACCCAGAGTCTGGTTTGAAAAACTGAGATCAACCCACTAGTACAAAACTACGTTGTTGCTTTTCCTTAGTTGCATCGGTTGTGCTAACAACTGATGCAAATATATTCAATTGCGTCAGCTCTCATTTATCTATAGAAGTAATTGGTATGGAAGTAGCGGTAGAGGAGGGGAAAACATAATTTGCATCGGTTTTAATCGGTCATTGAAGCAAATAAAAGCAATATAGCTGCATACTTCACTTCAATTTGCAACTGATGCAAAATATTCTTAGTTGCAGGGGTATTTTTTGTCTCGGCCCAAACCCGATTTAATTTTTCCAATGCCCTAAAATTTCACTGCCGCACTTTTTTCAATCATTCACGCCACTCGTATGACAAAAAGAAAGGGGTAGAAAAAAAATCAAAACTGCCAATTGGTTTTGCTTCTACCTTCAATTACATATTTCCATTGCAGCTCTTCTAGTCTAGGTATTAATTTTTCTTACTTCCTTTATCAATTTCTTTTACAGATTCCAATTTTGATTTTGATTTCATTGAAGATAAATTTCTGGTATTGAACTTATAATTTTTGGTATTACACTTATAATTTCTTTTGTCGTTTCTTAACTCAAATATTCAGCTTATCGGAACACGTTTAACAAAAAGTGGGGGAAAAGATTTAGAATTTACAGGATCAAATAAAAATAGACGAGTGCTTTGATGGCTTTAGATCGAGAGGTGAGAGGCAAGGGGAAGTTATTGATGCTTTGCTTCGGGCATATGGCATTTGGCGATTTGTTCAGTTTTGGGGAAGTCCCGATTTGGGGGGTTTAAGCGTTTGAAGTATTGGCTTGTATTGAAGGCAGTGATTTTTGAAGTGTTTAACAATGGACTAGAGAATAAAGAAGTTCTGGCCTAGGGTTGTGTTGGTGTTTGGGTTGCTGGTGTTGGTCTGTCGATGGAGTGGCTGTTGTTGTAGGATTGTGTGGTTTATAGTTGCTAGGAGATTAGGGTTTAGGAAGTCTTTAGGATGAATGCATACTTATGGTTTCAGATGGCTTTTGGAGGCAGCTTCTAGCGTGCATGGCAAAAACAAAGAGGAGATTGAGGTTTTCTAGTGAATATGCATGCACTGGTGGTTTGGTAGGAAGTGGTGGAAATTTCAGATGGCTGCACGTGTAGTGTTGCTGGTTTTGATGAGGTAGGAAGGAGATGAATGGCGATTTGTTTGCCGAGAGGTATAATTTTACGAACTTCACACACTCATTTATTGAATTTTGTTTGCCTTCATGATTTTCTTCAAGTTTTCGGAATTTCATTGGTGATCATGATTTTCTGCACTTTATATTTGGCTTCTGCTATGATGATATGATATAGAAAAAATATTAGTTTTACAACAGAAAAAATTTCAGTTTTGTGGAGTGTTCAGAATTGCAGCTAGGTGATACCAGTATGAAGTTGTTTCTTTAATCTATGATTTATTCAAATGCTCAGGTAATTACCTATTTACAGCTTAGCTTTATTATAAAAATAAATTTGTAACTAAGTTCAAGAGCTTGTGTTGTCGGATCTGGAAACACATTTGTGATTATCTTGCATGTTTAAAAATTTAAGAAAAAAAATCAAATGAAAACGTGAAGACTACAAAAAGAAACTAGTAATATTATCATTCTATGTTCTTATACAAAATATATAACCCTGGTTTCAAAAATCAATTTCTCCAAACCTTTTTGTTTTTATTTTAAAGTTCCAACAATAAAGTTATCTAAAATCTTGTTCACTTATTTTTATAAGAGCTCTATAATTTTTAGTGGAGTAATTAGGAAGATATTTGGGTTTCACGGTGAAAGGGAGATTTTGATTGTCAATTGATGATCAGAAATTGGAGCATGTTTATACAGTCATAGTTTTCATTGTGAATCATGAAATTTAATACTACTCTACCATTTTTAATCAAGTATTATGCGAGTTCAGATCAAAATTGTATTATTGGGATAAAAATCGATTCCTGCCAATTTTGGCGATGGTTTGAGGATCTGTTGGTGGTGGAGCATCGTTGAAAGTAGGCAAGGAATTAGAGATGGTTTGTGGGATGCTGGTGGGTTGTGCTGATCGGAGGAGCTAGTTTTAGGGTGTAAAGTTGTTTTTGGGTCTACTGAGTTGAAGGGGCTCATTTGGTTAGATATGGTAACCGTACAATGGGCGATGGTCCTAGAAGTTGCATTATTGAGCGAAAATCGATTTGGCCCTGATGGCATAGCCAAATGTTGACGGGTATGGTCGAGGGAGAAGTATTTTTGGATAGATCTATCCGCTGTAGGTAGTATATGAATCACAGCTTTGTAAGCACACGTCAACATTTTCTTTATGTTACGATTACCATATCAGTTGATACCACTCATTTTCTGTGTTCTTGATTCGAATAATGTCCCAAACTGTCAAGTTAAATTCAGTCTTGCCTCGAATTTGTCAGGTATTTGAGCTATAAGCTTTATTTATACAAATAGATTCAGTAAAATATTTAACTTCATGGGTTTCTAGTTGTAAATCAGGGTTAATCTTATCATTGAAAATAATATTGTCAACACGCTTGATTTTCGAAAACATAGCAGCTTTATTCCATCCAATAATTTCTGATAAATTCTTGTGGCTGATCCATGGATCAGACCACAGTGATGTAGTGGATCTATTAGAAATTCTTGTGGCTGATCCACGGATTAGACCACATTGGTAGAGGTATGCTAGTTGGACTAACAATTACGCATTTAGTTTGATATTTTTAGAAAATTAATTAATGTTATCCCAAAGGCAGTGTTTACGTTCAGTTATTAAAATATCCATTATAACTTTGAATCATTTATCAATAGGTTGGTTGGAGGCCTGAATCTTAAGTTAAGTATTAAATAAGTGGATTATTGCATAGCTGGTAAGCATCGAATGAAGTGGGTAGACATTATATTCATGTTATCCAAGCTCTAAGCATTGAACCAAACTTGCTAATGAATATAGAAGTTATTGATGTTTGAGACTAGAGCTTGTTGTTTGAGCTTGCTATGAGCTTGTCGTTTTTTCAAACAGCAGAATTTACAAGCAAAATACAGTTCAATACATGTTTACACACATAATAAGATGCAATAGTTTGTGTATTTTTTTCTTCCTGTAGTGAATAAACCATGGACGGAATATGCATTCTATTAATAGTTTGTCTATTTAACTTGTTTACAATAGTAAATCTAGAATGTCGTGGAGCCTAATCTGATAATAAATGCCTAAACATATTTTTATCCATTTACCGAACTATTTTCCCTCACTAGAAAAAGAAAATGAGTTCTACTCATCACAATGATATTGTAACAACCCGTAAATGCGAGCCAGTTTAAAATTTTTATTTTGGCAATTTTAATGAATTTTGAATATTTAAAATGAATTATTTTAAATAATATCGACGAGAAATTTGTTTTGAATAGAATTAGAATGTGTATATTTATATACATCGTCGTTAGAATATAAATAATTATATATAATGGCCTGAATTGAACGCGCCGTGCCGCGGCAGTTCGTGAATTTCGACCATTGACTTCGAATTGACGTTGCGGGAGATCCGACCGTCGGATTCTCCTAAAACCGGAACCGTTGGGTTTGTATCGAAAAGAGCTTTCTAATGAATATTAAAAATTTGAAATCTAAGGGTTGGATTTGGAATTATGTCCAAATCAAATTTGGAAAAGGTCGCTGTAAGTGCAGTTCGATGGCCATTGGTGGAAATCGACTGCACGGGCCTTGATAAAATTATTAAAAATAATCAATATTCCCAATACGTGAATTGGACTGGAGTTGAATCGAAATTATCTTCGGAATATTTCGATGTTGTATTTCGTGACTAAACAGATATTGTTATGGGAATTTGAAAGATATATTTTATATCGTTATTTCCAATACGATATTTGTTGGTTTCAGGATTTGATATTGAATATAAGCCGGTATACTTTCTATTCAGAGCCTAGTATTTAATAATAAATGTGATTTGGGTTTGTCGTGAATGGTGTCTTCATTAACACTGTTCTTAAGCCCAATAGAGAAAAAGATTAAATCTTTCTATTTAGATTTAATGAAGTGTATCAGATAAATAATATTTAATTGGAATTGAATTTGAATTGGTTTTGGGTTTATCGTGAGCGGTGTTTTGAACAACACCTGTCCTTTAACCCGATTAACAATAGAGTGTGATTTTGGGTTTATCGTGAATCGTGTTTTAGGTGACATTGGTTCTTTAACCCAGTTAAAGACAGGATATTGATTTTTGAAAAGATTAAAACTAAGTGGAGTTTTAATGATTCTTTAATTAGATTGAAATGTGAATTGATAATTTAAATTATCAAATCTGAAAGGTGATCGAGAATGGAGTACCACCAGTTTTGCTCCAAAGCGATAGTTAAATCTTTAATTAGATTTGAACGTGAAATGGTAATTAATCTTACCGATAGCACCGTGGTGTTAGATATGGAGTATTACCAGTTTTGCTCCATGGAATAAATAGGTTGGGATTGGGAAATAAAATAAATAATTACTTCGGTGTGGTTCGCTAATCCCGACTAGTTTGGAAAACCACAATATGGTTTGATATGATATCCAAAGGAAGATTAAAGAATAAATTTAGAAGAATTTATCTTTGATAAAATTAATGGGAACCTTTCCCCTAAGAATGTGATTTTGTGAATAAAAGAATATTCTGAATTGGAATGAGGCGTTTGTTGTGTTTGTGTAACATTTGTTTATCATATACGTGGGTTATTCGGAAAGGCCGGGTTTATACCCATTCTGAATAACCGATTCGACGAAATGTCAAAGATGAAGGCGGTGGTTGAAGACTTGAAGTCTTCACATCGTCTGGGTGATTACTGATGATCTCGATTAGGCTGTACACCCAATATGAGGGAAACAGTTGGTGATCGTCTAGACGTACTTGGAGATGGATGGATATGCGAGGAAAGTGCCTCCGGTTTCGTTTAGACCCAGAATGAACTTGTAAATGAACTGTGTGTCTGACATTGGATTTTATTATGCATTGATTGATCTCTGTTACATATACATCTGTTTGGCGGCGGAGAATTTATTCTCTTGCTTAACGCCCTTCTCTGAGACGTACGAGCTCAGAGGTTGTATATCGATGGACATCAGTCGCATGGAGTGAATTGCCAGTGTGGCACACGTAAGTGGCAATTGATCAAGGCTTCTGTTGAAAAGCAAAGTCTTGTGGTTGATGATCAAAGCACGGCCTGTGTGGCGCAGCTTTGTGTATAACGTTGAATCGCGAGCCTCACACCTCGGTATGAGTCAAAAACGGGATAAGGACCCAAGGAGTGCATGACGTTTCTTTCTAGCTATGGTGGTGTCAGTGACCTACCAGCCCTGACATTTATATACTTTTCACCTGTGTGGTTGTTGGAATGCAAGGTGCCTCGGATATAGGTCTGTAAGGACCGGGAAACGTGTGTTCAGGAATTGCCAATCCTCAAAAGTAAGAGAGGACCGGCCTTGGAGGATCTAGGGATTGCTGTGTGCGGTCCCGAGGCATTTGCTAGAGTGTCTCGAACGGAGAGGAGCTTGCCCCTTGCCTCGACTCATGACGGAAATCCAATTTCCAATACGTGATATTGCGGTTTTAATTGTAGAACTAGTATGGCGACATGATAGATGGTACCCATGCCGCCAAGGATTGATATTTATGATTGAAATTGTTTTGACACTATACACTTATAATAGTATCAAATGATTTGTTTTAAACGTACCAAGCATGTTTGGCTATTATAAGGGAAAACCCTATCCTCCGGCTTGCGTTGCATTGTGTGATGGGACCTGGGTCTTATAATAGCTTCATCTTTCCAAAAAGCATTGCGCTGTTTTGTTATATGCACTAGTATTCTTGGGAGGAAACCCGTTCCGTGTTATACGGCGTGGTACCTTGAATTACTCTCTTTTAAAGTAAAGTTTTAAATAACTGTTTTAGTTCTCACACCAGTCACATGACTGACCTGGAGTTTATTGTTTTAACCTAAACTCTGGGTGCCCCTATTTTACACACGGGCAGCTAGTAGTTTTGTTTTTGCAGATTTTATTCACAGGTTCCTGGCTTACAGCTGGAATGATATCCGGAAAGCTCTATATCCGTATATCTCTTTCTAGTTGGGTTTTGTTTTATTTCCGCTGCAATGTATTTAAATGTAATTTATTATAATCTTTAATATTTATCGAATGTAATTTATTCAATTATACTCTGTATATTCTTGTATCTAATGGAATTGTTGTAATAACAATGAAATGTTCTTCCGTCTGCGTTCTGATTCATCTTGTACTCAATTCTATCCGGGCTTTCCTTACCGGGGAAGTTCGGGTCGTCTCAGTTTGGTATCAGAGCTTTGGTTTACAGAGCTCGAGAACAAGACACATTATAACCATATGAAAGAATTCATCAGATATTGGATTAGTAATATCCAATTAGAATGACTCGTTAGAGATAAGATCAGTAGTATCCTAGAACGAGTGTGAAGAGTATATTTTTCAAATGATAACAATTTTGTTTTGAAATTTAAATCATTTTAAACGTATTTGAATATTTATTTATTTTGAATTTGGACAATCCAATATATAAAGGTTTTGCATATACGCGTCATGAACGTATATTCGAAGTTTTAATATATTAGATAGATATAGAGTAACACTCTAGTCGTCCGGACATGATCCTGAAGATGAAGTATACCATCACCAGTATTTATTTTCGAGTGACGAAGGTGTGATATCTATATATTTCCATTAGATTGGTGTGAGAACCAAAACTTATATAGATAGATTTATTTGTTGTGATTTGGCGTCAAAAACATGATTTTCTGTATATATATATCAAATTATGAATTTGAAAAGCTAATTCACTAATTGATTGATGGTTGTGTTTTATGATTATTTATTTAAACTATTATGTGAATGAATGGTGAATTTAGGCCTAATTGAACCAAATATTGAATTGTATTGTAAATTATTTGCAAATGCATGCATATACATATATATGTTCGAACAGGTAAATGCATTAGCTATTGAGTAAAGAATTTATTTGCGTGCCCGACAAATAGGTAAACTGTGACGGCCCGCCCCGCACCAACCGACATTTACTCCATAAGTGCGCTGTACACATGTCCAGTTAGCACGGAACGGGTCGTGAGAAGGAAAAGGGAAGAAGGAAATGAACATACAAAGAACCTGTAGAATGTCTCACAGCGCATAGAACAAAATATAATAATAACATACTTACATAAAACAGGAGAGACAGTGCATAAGCTGAAAATCAGAACTAAACATCATAGCAGCGGAAATCCAGAATACAGCTTATTACAACATTCAAACTGTCTCAAAGCAAAAGTAAGATAAATGAGGTACACTACTAATGCCCAAGTAGCGACCACCAACGACACAGGGAGAATGTGTGTGTGTGTGTGTGTGTATATATATATCATACGTGGGAGCCTCCTGCCCGCTTCCGAATCAGCTACTCGTGCATCACCAGCTAACCTGTCTCTAGTCTGCTCGTGTGAGCACCCAGAGTAATAAGAGGAGACATAAAACTCTGGGTCAGACATAAAGCCTGGTATAAGCAATAAGCATCTAAAGTGAACAATAACAGGTAGACTAAAACATACTTGAACCTGGACCTGCAACCAAAGAGTTAGCACTACATACTGTACAACACTCTAAGGTATCATATCAAACAATATAAAGATACGGAGGTGGGGGAGGTGTGCATGTCATAGGGATGGCAAACAATCAAACATAGCATCCATCCTCACATCTCTCACTCAATGCGTAAAGCATACGATATTCACCACTTCGATCACCCAACATACCTTGCTACGATCACTTTGCCCCATGAAGTCATAAATGGCTTCACTTCACTGATAACGTAGCCACAAATCCTTCGCTATGTCCACTTTGCCCCATGGAGTCACAAGAACCCCACTGCACTGGCTCATAGCCTTACTAATCCTTACTATGTCCACTTTGCCCCATGGAGTCACAAGAACCCCACTGCACTGGCTCATAGTCTTACCAATCCTTACTATGTCCACTTGCCCCATGGAGTTATTCACCCCATCTGCGCTGGCTCATAGTCTTACTACGCATCACCTTGCCCCTCAGGTCATAATGACCCTACTGCACTGATAACGTAGTCTTGCTACCATCACCTTGCCCCTCAGGTCATAATGACCCTACTGCACTGATAAGTAGCCCATCATTCATTCTTAGTGGTGAATCGAAGTTATGAACGTCGACAACTCCTTAGCACACGTCCCGCAGCAAAGTCCAATCATGAAGTGAACTCATCTGTTCCCAACTGGATCTTGAGCTCTAATTTCCCATATTGGACTACCTTTGCATCTCGGGTTATTGGTCAATACTGGGTCGGGTCGGGTTCCTTCTCAAGAAATCGGGTCGGGTATCCTCCATCTGTTCGGGTCGGGTCTTCTTCTGGTGCGGTTCGGGTCGGGGCTTCTTCTGGTGCGGTTCGGGTCGGGTGCCACTCCATCGGTTCGGGTCGGGTGCTTCACCTCGGGTCGGGTCAGGTGTCATCTCCCCTCCAGCTCGTGCCTCCGTTCCGATCCGTCTCCTCGTCCTCCACATGCTCCTATCCGATCCGTCCTCATGCCTCCGCTCCGATCCGTCCTCCCTAATCCGATCCGATCCCAGTTCAGCTAACGTGGCCTTCCTTTTTGCCATTTTTCCCAAGTGCTGGGTTCCGATCCGATCGGGTTCCTTGCTCAGTTCAACATATCTGATCCGAGCCCCATATCCGATCCGATCCGAACCCTGCACTGTTTTCTGAAACTGTTCCAGCAAGTGTTTACGCCATTCGACGACGTTTTCGACCATTCTAACTATTGAAATCAATCACAAAGCATTTCATACATTCATAGCAACATGCATAATCAACCACAAACATCAAAACATCAACATGATAGGTTAAAATGGATCAAACATACCCAAAACCCCATATTTCCCCCTAAGCATGTTTAGGTGAAACTAATGATAGGATTAGCAAAACTTAACAAAATTAACCCAAATTCATATCAGAGGTCTAAAACATCATTTAAGAATTTATGAACATTTTTCCCGAATTTATTAGTGTATAAATTCGCTAATTAACACTAATCACTCCTAATTAGCCATAATTAGTGTAAAACTATGCAAATCACTCACCTTAGCCACAAATAAACTAAGATCTGAAATAATTCTCTGATTTGATGTGAATCTCAATGCCAAACAGCAACTCCTATGTTGCTTTGGTGAAGATCTTCCTTGATTAGGGGTTGCTAAGCTTAATCCTTGTCCAAGAGATGATTTGGAGGTGATTTAGAGGTTGAAGGCCATTTTTAGGGATCCTTGGTGATAAGTGGAGGCTAGAAAACTGAAATGGAATGATCCTCTATCTCATTTCAGCCTCCCCATAACCCTAATCCCGAAATGGGTTATGGGCCTATCCACTAATCACCCGATTTGGCCCGGTTAAGCAGTTTTCACCCTCCAAACCTTATTTCAGCCATATCTCCCAAACAGTAAGTCCTTTTGGCTATTATGACCACTCTACGGAAAGGTAAACCATCAAACAAATCCAATGGAAGTGGTTTCAGGTCAAAATTCCTTTCCAATCAAAAGTTATGGCCAAAACAGTACCAACTAGGGGCAAAATGGTCATTTAAAAAAATCGACAAAAATCATAAGCATGGGAAATGACTCTAATGTTGTTTCCCAAAGTTACATGACCATACGACTTCACATGGAAAAGAAATAAATATCCTACAATCCTATGATGTGTAGAATACGGGTCGTTACACTCTCCCCCCTTAAGAAATTTCGCCCCCGAAATTCCCTAATCCAAACACACACAAAGGTCCCGCATGCCTATCAACCATAAAACAACCATCAAACATGCAAAACAAGTAAAATAAGTCTATCCTAGCATGTAGAATAACTAAATCACAAAGTAAGTCTTACCAGGCAAAGAGTTCTGGATATGCCTTCCTAATGCTCTCCTCTGTCTCCCAAGTACAATCATTCTCGTCCTCGCCCCACTGAATCTTGACTAGCTTCACCGCCTTCCTTCGAAGTTGCTTCGTATCGTGCCCCACAATACGGATCGGCTTGCGGTTCCCAACCGCCTCGGGTTCTACTTCGAAGTCCTCTAACTGATCAGGTGAAATAGTCATATCTGAGTCGTGAACGAACTTCCTTAGTTGGGAAACATGAAATACATTGTGAACTCCCGCCATTTTCTCTGGTATGCCAACTCTATATGCCAAATTCCCGACTAGTTCAAGAACAGGGAATGGGCCAAAAAATCTTGGTGCCAACTTGCCTCTCCTGCCAAATCGTATCCTGCTCTTCAACGGAGAGATCTTGACAAACACTAAGTCACCAACGGAGAATTTCAAGTCTCTTCTCCTCTTATCAGCATAGCTCTTCTGCCTATCTTGAGCAGCTTTCATTCGTTGTTGAATGACCTTAACCTTATCTGAAGTTTCCCTCACCACATTTGGTCCAAGCACAAACTTCTCGCCAGTCTCTATCCAACATGATGGTGAGTTGCACGGTCTTCCGTACAAAGCTTCATATGGAGCCATACCGATACTGGATTGGTAGCTATTATTATATGCAAACTCTACTAGATGCAAATGGTCATCCCACGATCCACCAAAATCCAATATACAAGCTCTCAAGAAATCTTCCAATATACGATTCACCCTCTCCGTCTGGCCGTCGGTCTGAGGATGATATGCGGTACTGAGATGTAATCCTGACCCTAGAGCCTCTTGTAAGCTCTTCCAAAACCCATTAGTGAACAACGGGTCTCGGTCACTCACAATGCTTTTGGGTACTCCATGAAATCTCACTACCCACTTCATATACAATTCTGCCAACTTGGCTGCCGTTCTGGTCGTTTTGACTGGTATAAATCTTGCGCTTTTAGTCAATCGATCTACAATTACCCAAATGCTATCATATCCCGATCTAGTCATTGGTAAACCATCGATGAAATCCATCGAGACTTGTTCCCATTTCCATTCGGGAATTTCTAATGGTTGCAACAACCCACTAGGCTTCTTTTGCTCAGCTTTAACTAGCTGGCAATTCATGCATTTGGATATAAACTTCCCAACGTCTCTTTTCATCCCCTCCCAGTAGTAAGTCTGTCTCATGTCTCGATACATCTTATTACCACCGGGATGTATAGTCAGTTTTGAGTGATGACATTCTCTAAGCACTTCATCTCTCAAACCATTCACGTTGGGCACAACTAATCTTCCATTCTTTCGAAGCCATCCATCTCGATCAAGCCCATACACATTCATCTCCTCATCGATACCCATCTCTAACTTGGAGATGATTTCTAATAGATTAGGATCGTCCCTCTGACTAGAACCAATCCGCTCTATCAAAGTGGGTCTGATCGTCAAACTAGCTAGCATGACTGGATCCAACTCGCACCTTGGTCTGAAATCAAACCCCGCGATATACTCCAGTTGCTTCCATTCAAGAAACATTGCCCCTAAACTGGCATGTCTCCTACTCAAGGCATCGGCTACCGCATTACCTTTCCCCGGTGTATATGCGATATCAAAATCATACGAAGCCAAGAACTCTAACCATCTCTGCTGACGGAGATTCAAATCTTTCTGAGAGAAGAGATACTTTAACGATTTATGATCGGTAAACAACTCAAATCTTTCTTCCAAGAGATAGTGTCTCCACATCTTCAGCGCAAATACAATCGTTGCCAATTCCAAATCATGGGTAGGATACTTCTTCTCATGCGGCTTTAACTGTCGACTAGCATAAGTTACAACCCTACCTTCTTGCATCAATACAGCACCCAGTCCGGTACCACAAGCATCCGTGTATACCGTCATCTCTTCATTCCCTTTAGGAATGACTAACACTGGCGCACGCGTCAACTTCTCCTTTAGACTCTTGAAGGCATCCTCACGCACTTCGTCCCAGACGAAGGACTGATTCTTCTTAGTCAACTGAGTCAACGGTGCTGCTATCTTGGAGAAGTCCTAGATAAACTTACGATAATATCTAGCTAATCCCAAGAAACTTCTTACATCTGTTGCATTCTTGGGCGTAGGCCAATCCTGTACCGTAGCCACCTTCGCAGGGTCCACGGCAATACCATTCTCGGAAACAACATGACCCAAGAATCTTACTTCCCTTTTCCAAAAATGACACTTAGAGAATTTCGCTTTCAATTGGTGTTTCCTCAACACCTCCATCACTGTCCTCAAGTGTCCCTTGTGTTCCTCTTCTGTCCTTGAATAAACAAGGATATCATCCACGAACACAAGAACAAACTTATTCAACTGATCTCTGAATACTCGATTCATAAGATCCACAAAATAGGCTGGTGCATTGGTCAACCCAAATGGCATGACCAACCACTCATAAAATCCAGACGACATCCTAAATGTCGTTTTCGGAACACTCTCATCCGCTACTTGAAGCTGATGAAATCCTGTCGCGAGGTCCAACTGGAAGAACACTCTTGCTCCTTCCAGCTGATCAAACAAATCATCTATCTGCGGTAGAGGATACTTATTCTTCCTCGTCACCTTATTCAACTCGCGATAGTCCACACAAAAACGAAGGGAAACATCTGCCTTAGTGGCAAACACAACTGGAGCTCCCCACTTGGAGACACTTCTTCTAATAAGTCCCTTCTTCAAAAGATTGCTGACTTGCACCCCGAGCTCACGCTGCTCCCTTGGTGCCATACGACGAAGTGGCATCACTATAGGCCTGGCATCTTTCACTAAATCAATACGGAACTCAATCTCTCGGTGTGGTGGAAGCCCGGTCACCTCCTCGAAGATGTCCGGATACTGGCCAACCACGGGCACATCTGACAACTCATCCTGCGGGATGTCGATGGAATTTACAAAACTAGCCATAACCCCATTACTAGGTAGACTACCAAACACTACCCTCCGCCCATCATCCACCCTCACTGTCACCAAAAAGCCCTCACAGTCTACCACCACCCCGTATCTTTGGAGCCAATCGACTCCCAATATAATGCCATACCCAGTAAAGCCCAAAACAAAGCAATCACATACAAACATACATCCATGACTCGATAAGACCAAATTCCTGCAAATCATACTAAGGCTAGTCGAACCACCAATTGGGTTCGTCACAACCAACGGTCTATCGACTATCTCGGGTTCCAGTCCCAACCTATCTACCAGGTCACTAGATATGAAGGAATGGGAAGCCCCAGTATCAAACAAAACTCGAACTGGTACATCATAAATAGAAAGCATACCTTGAATAACAACATTCTTTCCTTTCTCCGCCGCAGTTGGGGCATTCGACGAAGAAGGAACAACATCAATAGAATATGCTTTCACAATCTGCTTCTCCTTAAGAGGTTGCGGACACTTATCCTTCTGATGTCCCACTTGACCACAGTTGTAGCACTTCCTTTCCGCTGGCTTGGCCCGACATTCTTTAGCATAATGGCCCTTCTTTCCACAGCTGAAGCACTCAACATCCTTCTTGCTCTTTTTCTGGCCACCTTTAGATTGGTCCTGCTTCCTCTTATTCTGAGAATTATTCTTGCCTCCACCGCCTGCTTGCGGCTTTGGCCCTTCTGCAGATGCAGCCTCAGTCTTTGACTTAGGGTAAAGACTCTCTGATCTCAAAGCTTTCCCCACAATCGATTCAAAAGTCTCATCGATGTGGTTGATAAGCCTCTCCCCCAAGTATCCATCCAAACCAGTAATGAACTTCTCATTCTTCTTCTCAGGAGTATCGATAAGAGACAGTCCATACTTCGACAAAGTGTCGAACTTAGCAATATAGTCAGAAACTGCCCTTCCGTTCTGCTTGAGTTCCAAGAACCTCTTAAACAACACTGACTTATGGGCAGCTGGAATAAACTTCTCGCTAAAGCGACCTTGAACTGAACCCAAGTAACCTGGTCCTCTGGAGTAGCTGTTTTAATGGCATTCCACCAATTCATCGCTCACCCTTGCAGCTGACGAGACGCTAGCCTTCTCTTCATCGCATCCTCAAGACCCAAGTCATCAAAGATACGATCACAGCTATCCATCCAATCTTGAACATCCGTGGCCGACTCCGTTCCGTGGAACGGCTTTCCACCAAGATTAGTGTAATCCTTGCACAACTTGGCGAAATCGACCATAGGCGCCTGCACTACTGGGCCAACACCAACTCCGGGATTGGGAACTGCCCCTTGCACTTCTCTAAGCATGTCTCTCATGAGGTTAGTAAACATCGCCCTCATGTCAGCGGCATTCCCTTGGTTGGTCCCTCTACCAGCACCCCTCGTGTCTCGGCTCATCGTCAATCTGAAAAAGGGAAACGATTAACGACCCCATAATGGTGCTAGTGCAGTGCAACTTCATCTTTATACTACTAATAGTATGTATATACATAGCTTTTGAAAACCAAAGTAATCACAAATACGCGCTCTCATATACGTACTAACTCTCGCTAGTGTCTTTCCCTAGGTTAACTACGCAACCTAGAGCTCTGATACCAAGTGTGACGGCCCGCCCCGCACCAACCGACATTTACTCCATAAGTGCGTTGTACACATGTCCAGTTAGCACGGAACGGATCGTGAGAAGGAAAAGGGAAGAAGGAAATGAACATACAAAGAACCTGTAGAATGTCTCACAGCGCATAGAACAAAATATAATAATAACATACTTGACATAAAACAGGAGAGACAGTGCATAAGCTGAAAATCAGAACTAAACATCATAGCAGCGGAAATCCAAAATACAGCTTATTACAACTTTCAAACTGTCTCTAAGCAAAAGTAAGATAAATGAGGTACACTACTAATGCCCAAGTAGCGACCACCAACGACACAGGGAGAATGTGTGTGTGTGTGTGTGTATATATATATATATATATATATATATATCATACGTGGGAGCCTCCTGCCCGCTTCCGAATCAGCTACTCGCGCATCACCAGCTAACCTGTCTCTAGTCTGCTCGTGTGAGCACCCAGAGTAATAAGAGGAGACATAAAACTCTGGGTCAGACATAAAGCCTGGTATAAGCGATAAGCATCTAAAGTGAACAATAACAGGTAGACTAAAACATACTTGAACCTGGACCTGCAACCAAAGAGTTAGCACTACATACTGTACAACACTCTAAGGTATCATATCAAACAATATAAAGATACGGAGGTGGGGGAGGTGTGCATGTCATAGGGATGGCAAACAATCAAACATAGCATCCATCCTCACATCTCTCACTCAATGCGTAAAGCATACGATATTCACCACTTCGATCACCCAACATACCTTGCTACGATCACTTTGCCCCATGAAGTCATAAATGGATTCACTGCACTGATAACGTAGCCACAAATCCTTCGCTATGTCCACTTTGCCCCATGGAGTCACAAGAACCCCACTGCACTGGCTCATAGCGTTACTAATCCTTACTATGTCCACTTTGCCCCATGGAGTCACAAGAACCCCACTACACTAGCTCATAGTCTTACCAATCCTTACTATGTCCACTTGCCCCATGGAGTTATTCACCCCATCTGCGCTGGCTCATAGTCTTACTACGCATCACCTTGCCCCTCAGGTCATAATGACCCTACTGCACTGATAACGTAGTCTTGCTACCATCACCTTGCCCCTCAGGTCATAATGACCCTACTGCACTGATAAGTAGCCCATCATTCATTCTTAGTGGTGAATCGAAGTTATGAACGTCGACAACTCCTTAGCACACGTCCCGCAGCAAAGTCCAATCATGAAGTGAACTCATCGGTTCCCAACTGGATCTTGAGCTCTAATTTCCCATATTGGACTACCTTTGCATCTCGGGTTATTGGTCAATACTGGGTCGGGTCGGGTTCCTTCTCAAGAAATCGGTTCGGGTCGGGTATCCTCCATCTGTTCGGGTCGGGTCTTCTTCTGGTGCGGTTCGGGTCGGGTCTTCTTCTGGTGCGGTTCGGGTCGGGTGCCACTCCATCGGTTCGGGTCGGGTGCTTCACCTCGGGTCGGGTCAGGTGTCATCTCCCCTCCAGCTCGTGCCTCCGTTCCGATCCGTTTGCTCGTCCTCCACATGCTCCTATCCGATCCGTCCTCATGCCTCCGCTCCGATCCTTCCTCCCTAATCCGATCCGATCCCAGTTCAGCTAACGTGGCCTTCCTTTTTGCCATTTTTCCCAAGTGCTGGGTTCCGATCCGATCGGGTTCCTTGCTCAGTTTAACATATCGGATCCGAGCCCCATATCCGATCCGATCCGAACCCTGCACTGTTTTTTGAAACTGTTCCAGCAATTGTTTACGCCATTCGATGACGTTTTCGACCATTCTAACTATTGAAATCAATCACAAAGCATTTCATACAGTCATAGCAACATGCATAATCAACCACAAACATCAAAACATCAACATGATAGGTTAAAATGGATCAAACATACCCAAAACCCCATATTTCCCCCTAAGCATGTTTAGGTGAAACTAATGATAGGATTAGCAAAACTTAACCAAATTAACCCAAATTCATATCAGAGGTATAAAACATCATTTAAGAATTTATGAACATTTTTCCCGAATTTATTAGTGTATAAATTCGCTAATTAACACTAATCACTCCTAATTAGCCATAATTAGTGTAAAACTATGCAAATCACTCACCTTATCCACAAATAAACTAAGATCTGAAATAATTCTCTGATTTGATGTGAATCTCAATGCCAAACAGCAGCTCCTATGTTGCTTTGGTGAAGATCTTCCTTGATTAGGGGTTGCTAAGCTTAATCCTTGTCCAAGAGATGATTTGGAGGTGATTTAGAGGTTGGAGGCCATTTTTAGGGATCCTTGGTGATAAGTGGAGGCTAGAAAACTGAAATGGAATGATCCTCTATCTCATTTCAGCCTCCCCATAACCCTAATCCCGAAATGGGTTATGTGCCTATCCACTAATCACCCGATTTGGCCCGGTTAAGCAGTTTTCACCCTCCAAACCTTATTTCGGCCATATCTCCCAAATGGTAAGTCCGTTTGGCTATCATGACCAATCTACGGAAAGGTAAACCATCAAACGAATCCAATGGAAGTGGTTTCAGGTCAAAATTCCTTTCCAATCAAAAGTTATGGCCAAAACAGTACCAACTAGGGGCAAAATGGTCATTTAAAAAAAATCGACAAAAATCATAAGCATGGGAAATGACTCTAATGGATGTTTCCCAAAGTTACATGACCATACGACTTCACATGGGAAAGAAATAAATATCCTACAATCCTATGATGTGTAGAATACGGGTCATTACATAAACTTTAATGAGTTGGATGCGCAATTTTATTATTATATCAACTCTTATGAGTGTCATTGGATGCGGAGTGCTGGTTATTCTGTGTGTAATTAATAAATGTCGCCATAGGATAGTAACAAATAATTTTGAACTACACTGCATGGCATATTTCTTGAAGATCGCATACTTCATCATATACCACACAAGCATTTGGAGCTTGTGTGACGAGGTGGAAGATTTACCATACGAGCGAGAGGCTTGTATGGCGATGGCTATATATTACAGGTTGAACTGATGACTGATATGGATAATATAAAATTGTAAGGGTAAAATTGCCAGATTAATAAAAAAAACCCACACGGGTCTGGAGTCGACAATAATCACGTCTCTCTAGTCATTAGATACGGCACATGGATTATTTATTTCCCATATGGGACGAGGTGACGAGAATTTATTCTCTGGAGCAATTAAAATACACACTCCCTCAGGCTTTGACAGGGTGACGAGAATTTATTCTCTGGAGTTATTATCTATACACGCTCCCCTGTAAACACCAGAATATATCACTATAAATATGTGTATGATTTATAGGATTTATTGGGTACCTAATACGGCCCAATAAATTTTCAAACCCCTCCCCGTACAAAGGAGGTTATGGTGAAATTTTTCGAAAATTCCGGGTGTTAGCCAAATTTTTGAAGAATTTGAAAATTCTCAGAAACTGAAAAGTTGGAGAATGGAAGCCAGAATGAACGTTGAGTTGGTTTTTAAAACAACTTTCGGCTTCTTTCCTTTTCGGGGACGAAAAGTTTTAAGTGGGGGAGAATGTAACAACCCGGAAATGCGAGCCCGTTTAAAATTTTTATTATGGCAATTTTAATGAATTTTGAATATTTAAAATGAATTATTTTAAATAATATCGACGAGAAATTTATTTTGAATAGAATTAGAATGTGTATATTTATATACATCGTCGTTAGAAAATAAATAATTATATATAATGGCCTGAGTAGAACGCGCCGCGCCACGGCAGTTCGTGAATTTCGACCATTGACTTCGAATTGACGTTGCGGGAGATCCGACTATCGGATTCTCCTAAAACCAGAACCGTTGGGTTCGTATCGAAAAGAGCTTTCCAATGAATATTAGAAATTTGAAATCTAACGGTTGGATTTGGAATTATGTCCAAATCAAATTTGGAAAAGATCGCTGTAAGTGCAGTTCGATGGCCATTGGTGGAAATCGACTGCACGGGCCTTGATAAAATTATTAAAAATAATCAATATTCCCAATACGTGAATTGGACTGGATTTGAATCGAAATTATCTTCGGAATATTTCGATGTTGGATTTCATGACTATACAGATATTGTTATGGGAATTTGAAAGATATATTTTATATCGTTATTTCCAATACGATATTTGTTGGTTTCAGGATTTGATATTGAATATAAGCCGGCATACTTTCTATTCAGAGCCTAGTATATAATATCAAATGTGATTTGGGTTTGTCGTGAATGGTGTCTTCATTAACACTGTTCTTAAGCCCAATAGAGAAAAATATTAAATCTTTCTATTTAGATTTAATGAAGTGTATCAATTAAATAATATTTAATTGGAATTGAATTCGAATTGGTTTTGGGTTTATCGTGAGCGGTGTTTTGAACAACACCTGTCCTTTAACCCGATTAACAATAGAGTGTGATTTTGGGTTTATCGTGAATCGTGATTTAGGTGACATTGGTTCTTTAACCCAGTTAAAGACAGGATATTGATTTTTGAAAAGATTAAAACTAAGTGGAGTTTTAATGAATCTTTAATTAGATTGAAATGTGAATTGATAATTTAAATTATCAAATCTGAAAGGTGATCGAGAATGGAGTACCACCAGTTTTGCTCCAAAGCGATAGTTAAATCTTTAATTAGATTTGAACGTGAAATGGTAATTAATTTTACCGATAGCACCGTGGTGTTAGATATGGAGTACTACCAGTTTTGCTCCATGGGATAAATAGGTTGGGATTGGGAAATAAAATAAATAATTACTTCAGTATGGTTCGCTAATCCCGACTAGTTTGGAAAACAACAATATGGTTTGATATGATATCCAAAGGAAGATTAAAGAATAAATTTAGACGAATTTATCTTCGATAAAATTAATGGGAACCTTTCCCCTAAGAATGTGATTTTGTGAATAAAAGAATATTCTGAATTGGAATGAGGCGTTTGTTGTGTTTGTGTAACATTTGTTTATCATATACGTGGGTTATTCAGAAAGGCCGGGTTTATACTCATTCTGAATAACCGATTCGACGAAATGTCGAAGATGAAGGCGGTGGTTGAAGACCGGAAGTCTTCACATCGTCTGGGTGATTACTGATGATCTCGATTGGGCTGTACACCCAAGATGAGGGAAACAGTTGGTGATCGTCTAGACGTACTTGGAGATGGATGGATATGCGAGAAAAGTGCCTCCGGTTTCGTTCAGACCCAGAACGAACTTGTAAATGGACTGTGTGTCTGACATTGGATTTTATTCTGCATTGATTGATCTCTATTAAATATACATCTGTTTGGCGACGGAGAATTTATTCTCTTGCTTAACTCCCTTCTCTGAGACGTACGAGCTCTGAGGTTGTATATCGATGGACATCAGTCGCTTGGAGTGAATTGCCAGTGTGGTACACGTAAGTGGTAATTGATCAAGTCTTCTGTTGAAAAGCAAAGTCTTGTGGTTGATGATCAAAGCACGGCCTGTGTGGCGCAGCTTTGTGTATAACGTGGATTCGCGAGCCTCACACCTCGGTATGAGTCAAAAACGGGATATGGACCCAAGGAGTGCACGACGTTTCTTTCTAGCTATGGTGGTGTCAGTGACCTACCAGTCCTGACATTTATATACTTTTCACCTGTGTGGTTGTTGGAATGCGAGGCTCCTCGGATATAGGTCTGTAAGGACCGGGAAACGTGTGTTCAGGAATTGCCAATCCTCAAAAGTAAGAGAGGACCGGCCTTGGCGGATCCAGGGATTGCTGTGTGCGGTCCCGAGGCATTTGCTAGAGTGTCTCGAACGGAGAGGAGCTTGCCCCTTGCCTCGACTCATGACGGAAATCCAATTTCCAATACGTGATATTGCGGTTTTAATTGTAGAACTAGTATGGCGACATGATAGATGGTACCCATGCCGCCTAGGATTGATATTTATGATTGAAATTATTTTGACACTATACACTTACAATAGTATCAAATGATTTGTTTTAAACGTACCAAGCATGTTTGGCTATTATAATGGAAACCCCTATCCTCCGGCTTGCGTTGCATTGTGTGATGGGACCTGGGTCTTATAATAGCTTCATCTTTCCAAAAAGCATTGCGCTGTTTTGTTATATGCACTAGTATTCTTGGGAGGAAACCCGTTCCGTGTTATACGGTGTGGTACCTTGAATTACTCTCTTTTAAAGTAAAGTTTTAAATAACTGTTTTAGTTCTCACACCAGTCACATGACTAACCTGGAGTTTATTGTTTTAACCTAAACTATGGGTGCCCCTATTTTCCACACGGGCAGCTAGTAGTTTTGGTTTTGCAGATTTATATTCACAGGTTCCTGGCTTACAGCTGGAATGATATTCGGAAAGCTCTGTATCCGTATATCTCTTTCTAGTTGGGTTTTGTATTATTTCCACTGCGATGTATTTAAATGTAATCTCTGATATTTATTGAATGTAATTTATTCAATTATACTATGTATATTCTTGTATCTGATGGAATTGTTGTAATAACAATGAAATGTTCTTCCGTCTGCGTTCTGATTCGTCTTGTACTCAATTCTATCTGGGCTTTCCTTACCAGGGAAGTTCGGGTCATCTCAGATATAATACTATAGTTACAATAATTCAGTTAGATGAAAATGCTACTGTTCGATACCAAATAATATATCAACTAAGAACATGTGATGTGATGAAGGTTCATAATCATCTACCTTACAATCTATCCCATAACTAACACCGAAAAGCAATCACTTGGTTTGTGAAATTGTTTATCAAAGTGATTCAGTACCTGTTTGTTTACTCATCACATTTCTACAGCATTCTTAAGTTGCACTAGTTAATAATGCATAACCCAAACTCTATGTCTCCTGGTTCAGCTTTCCCTGTAAGAACAATTTGGCTACAACCTTGGAAGTTTGATTTCTCATTTTTTTCCTTCTTATTTTCGGTATTCTGCATTGTCAGCTGAAGTTCAAGATGGACATGTAGAAAATTCTTGTTGCCGACTACAGGTTGGTTAAGTATATTAATGGAGGGAACGATGTAGTCAGTCATGAAAAAGATGACCAAATTAGAAGCTGTTACTCTTTCCGCATGCGTCTAGAAGTACAGGTAAAATCTGTTCTTAATTAATATATCGGCAAGCCTAAGCTTGCTGTTTGAGCTTGCTATTTAAAAAACAGCAAGCCTGAAATTGCTGTTTTTTCAAACAACAAGCTCAAACAATAAGCCTGAGCTTGCTGTTTGAGCTTGCTATTTGAAAAAACAGCAAGCCTGAACTTGCTGTTTTTTCGAACAACAAGCTCACGGTAAGCTCAAAAAGCAAGCCAGAGCTTGTTGTTTGAAACAGCAAGCCAGCAAGCTTGAGCTTGCTGTTTGAAACAACAAGCCAGTAAGTCGGGGCTTGCTATTTCATTTTTTAATCATTAATGAATCTCTAGGTAATCTTTATTCTTTCTGTTATATACAGGTAGCTACTGGTTTTTTAAAAGAAGATGGTGCACTTCTTCAAGACCTATCTCCTCAAGCATGCATGGTGAGTCATAATTTACTATTAAAATTTGAATCCCTGTATTCTGGTTAAAAAATAATGTTAGGTTAAAAAAACGTATTGGTTATTAATGAATTATATTATGGTCATGGTTACCAAAATATGAATATGTAACCAGAACAATTGATATTTGTTTAGTTGCAACTGAAATTGAAAATTGGTTTCATCATTGTATATACGGTTAATGATTATAAAACTATGTGCCATTTGAAAAAAATAATGTATGCGCATGATTCATATTGCAATGGTTGCAAATGTTTTGATGGCACATATTTTCCTTAAGAATAAAGGGTATGCAGATGTTGTATATTTTGATTATGTGGACATAATTTACTTGGATGTTTCAGATATAATTAACTTAGAAGTTAAGAATAGAGGGTATAATATATGCACATATTTTCAAGTACAATCCAATATTTGGTGGAACAACATAGGTTCATGTCAATATTTTCATCATATTATGGTCATTACATCAATCAATATTCTTTCTATAATAATTCCATGCATTGATTTTTTTGAATTCAGGCTGAAGTCGGAACTGTCATCAAACTTATAAAGAGTTCTCCTCAAACTTATGTTCATGGATTCAATATCTACAGTAAGAATTTCCTCACATTAGTGAGTTCTTAACTTCTTATGTCTTTCTTAATTGTAATGCTCATATTGATGTAGTGTGGTGACAATGTTGCAAAGCTAATTGTTCTAGAGTAGAAATCCAGTTTGCTCTTGCGCAAATGATTCCATGACTAGTTAGTATAATCCAGTTGTTTGCATTTTTATAGTTAATTCACATGTTAATTGCACATACAATTTATTGTTATTTGATATTGTTTATATATAGTTAATTCATTTAATTTGTAGATGATATGTTTATTTTTCTTCAAAGTTCAAACTGTGCCTTTTTCGTTCCTATTCATTTTAAACTAAATATTACATTATTTTGCAATATTGCTAGTGTCTGCAGCAATTTGAAGCAACAGATTGTGTATAATATTATGTGATGAGGTATATGCTTGACATAGTAAAACATTGCAATCAAAGCATCGATTTACAAAACGTATACTTTAATTTATTTCATTCACCTGACTATTAAATGGTATTTACATATATTTTAAAATAGCACTCATATAAATTGCAGGGCTTTGCACAATGTGATTCTTATGACCGACAAGAGATAGACGAAGTTCGGAGCGATTTATATCATGCATAATTGAATGTAGTTATGTTAGTCTTTTGTTATGCACGTTGACTTTAGTTTTATGATTAGAGTATGTATTTTGTTTTTTCGGGTTTTAAACATAAATTATGTTGATTGATAATACAATTATATTGTTTGTTTCATCAGATTTGTGGTAATAATGCATTTGTAGAATTTTAAATTCTATTTAATATTGCTTCAGGTTTAAGAATTTGAAATAGTGGAACTAATTTCTTTATTACTTCATACTAAATTTGCATCAGTTGTAATAGCATAAGCAATTGATGCAATACGTTAAAGGTCATAATGAATGTTATTTTTGGATCTGTTTAACTAGCGTCAATTGTTTTAAATATATGATGTAATAGACCAAGGCTTCGAAAGCAAATGCAGACGTTTGCATCTACTCTATAGCATCAGTTGTATTTAACAACTGATGCAAGTAATCGTCATTTGCATCGGTTTTTTAATTGATGCAACAGAAATTTGTTTGTCGCATCATCATCTTTATCTGCATTAGTTTAACAATCGATGCAACAGGAGTTTAACAACTGATCCAAGGGACATGTTTTGTAGTAGTGACCCTAACAAGACTGGGTTATTAACCAACCAAATCCGATAACTCTCTATTTACTAAATTTCTCCACAATGTTGTCACATATATACTAATATACGTTGATGATTTTATAATTACAGGTAACAATGAGAGGGAGATCATGAAGGCAACTCTCTTCCTAAATGCTTAATTCTACTTAAAAGATTTGGGAGATGTCACATATTTTTTGGGAATTGAAGTTGCCAGAGTCTCAAGTACTGAAACGTACTTAAGTAAGAAAAAGTACATTTCAGAATTTCTCAAAAGCAACATGGACAAAGTCAATCCTATATTTACCCCTATGATAAGCAACTCTTGGTGAATGATGTATGGTCCTTCCCACTTCGGTCCCATGAAAGTCGGGGTCGAGAAGAGCGTGTCAGTACGAGGTTGCCAGGTCCAAAAGTTCTTTGTCGAACCATCAAGTTGTAGTATCGGGCAACCTGATGTCTATGCTCTGAGGCACGCAAGTCCACCACCTCCCATTTCTCTTCAATCATGTCTAAGGATTCAAGGAGAAGAGCTTTGTTCGTCGTTGGATTGTAATTCGTTATTCAGTGATAAGGGACTTTGAGCTCTACTGGGATGACTACTTCCGACCCATATGATAGTGAAAACGGAGTGTGACCTGTTGTTGTCTTGTAGGTTGTTCGGTATGCCCATAGAGCCAGAGGCAAAATTCATCATCACACATGGCCTTTGCCTGCTCCAATCGCTTTTTCATAACGGACTTAACGATCTTATTCACAACTTCTGCTTGCCCATTCGATTGTGGATGCACCACAGCCGTGTACCTCTTCTCAATGCGGTACCATTGATAGAAATCTCTGAATCCGTGCTATCAAATTTGGCCCGTTGTCCATTACGATAGTTTTAGGTATTTCGAATTGGCATATAATATTTGTGACAATAAAGTTGATCACTCGCTTGGTTGTGATTGTGGTTAGTTGTTCGTCCTCTACCCACTTCGTAAAGTAATCCACAACCACAATTGTGTATTTTGCTCCATCTTTAGCGATTGGGAGGCTCCCAATGATGTTAATTCCCCATATGGTAAATGACCACAGACTCACCATCGAGGTAAGTTGGCTAGGTGGAGCTCTAGGAATCCCTACAAATTTTTTTGACACTTATTGCATCGTTGTGAATAATCAATTGCATCTTTATTTATGATAGGCCAGAAGTAGCCGTACCACGGTATCTTCTTTGCGAGCATCTATCCCCTGGTGTGATCACCACAATCGCCTTCATGTACTTCCCTCAATACACACACTTGATGTCATCATAGGCTATGCACCAAAGCTTAGGTGCTGAGAACCCACTTCTGTAAAGCTCACCATGTTGCATAATGTATCTGGATTCCTTGCAAACAATGGCATGCCTTTGATTCCTCCTCTCTGGAAGGATTTCATGCTGCAAGAAATTATTTATGGGGGTCATCAGAACTCTCTTTCAGGCTCACTCTCCAAGACTTGGTCAATTTGCATTTGGTCAAAGCTTAGAGTATTCATCATTTCAATCGAGACCACTTCTGTGTCTTCTGGGTTATCAGAACTTGCTAGTTTGGCTAATCTGTCATCCTTCTGGTTTTCTTCTCTCAGAATATAGGAGATGTTATAACGCTACAATCTAGCTAGCAACTCCTCAACTCGTTCTAAATAGGTTGCGAGTCGTGGCCCCTTTGTCTGAAACCTTTTGCGGACTTGAAATATGACAATCTGGGAGTCACAATAGAAATCCAACATGACTACTCCTAATTCTCTTGAGAGTTTCATCGCGGCAATCAGGGCTTCGTATAGAAGTCATTGTTAGTAGCGGGATAGTTCAATCGTAGAGCATAACAGATCGACCAACCTTCAGGAGTTACCAATACAACTCCGGCACTGGACCATCGATCGTTGCGAGCACCGTCTGTATACAGCTTCCAGGCGCTCGATACTAACTTGGATTCTGAAGGCCCGACCTCTTCTTCTAATACATCTTCCTTAGGGATGGTGAATTCGGCTATAAAGTACGCTAGTGCTTTCCCCCAGGTGGATTTCCTTGGGAGGAAGGTGAGCTCAAATTGGCTTAGTTCAATGTTCCACTTGAATAGTCTTCCAAATGCTTCAGGTCGCTGGAGGACATATCGTAGCGGCTTATCGGTGTAAATCATGATTGGATGAGCTTGGAAGTCATGGAAGAGCTTCCTTGAAGCGATCAATAGGTTGTAATCAAGTTTCTCAATCTTCGGGTAACTGCATTTCGCAGCTGCCAACTTCTTACTTACGTAATACACCAGTCTTTGAACTTTATCCTCCTCATGTACAAGAGCTAAAATGATTGCATGCGAGGATGCTACCAAGTATACAAATAGGTCTTCATGGTCTACCAGCTTAGACAGTATCGGTGGTCTCTCTAAATGGTCGAGCAAGTTCTAGAAGGCTTCGATGCAATTCGGGGTCCATTCAAAATTGCGCTTTCCTCTAAGAACAGAATCCATTTATCTATGGCTATGGAAATAAATCTATTCAATGTTGCGACCTTCCCTGCTAAACTCTGCACATCTTTGATTCTTAGTGGTTCATGGATATTTCTGATCGCTGCAATTTGATTTGGATTAATTTCAGTTCTTCATGAGCTGACTATGAAACCCAAAAACTTCCCTGACACGACACCAAAAGCCCATTTCAAAGGTTTGTGATTCATTTCATAGTATCAGAGGATGATGAACATCTCTGCCAAATCTGAGACATGTTCAATTGACAGCTTGGACTTCACAAGCATGTCATCCACATATACCTCCATGGACTTCCCAATTTGGTTATGGAACATACCATTCACTAGACGCTACTATGTCGCTCCGGCATTCTTTATTTCGAAGGGCATCACTACCTAACAGTATAACCCGAGATCCATGATAAAACTCGTATGTTCCTGATCAGGCTCATGCCTTGGTATCTAGATATATCCCGACTATGCATCCATGAATGAAAGAAGTTCATGTCCAGCCGTCGAATCAACCAATTGGTCGATCCTTGGGAGCGGAAAGTTGTTTTTTCGGAAAGCCTTGTTCAAATATAAAAAGTTGATACATGTTTTCCATTTCCCATTGGCTTTTTAACGAGAACTGGGTTTGTTATCAGGTCGGGATATATTTCGTCTCGAATAAAGCCATTGCTTTCCAGTCTTTCAACTTCCTATTTTAAAGCTGCAGACCTCTCAGAGCCAAGCTACGCCTTTTCTGTTTGATTGGGACACTCTTCAGATTGATGTTTAGTGCATAGCTTATGACTGATGGAGCTATCCCACACATATCAGCATGGGTCCATGCAAATACATCTAAGTTAGATCGTAGGAAGTCTGTCAATTCCCTCATCCGAAGGGGGTATAAATGGGATCCGATTTTCAAGACCTTAGTCGGGTCATCATTATCAATCGGAATATCTACATTCGTCTCATTTGGGGTAGCCCTTCTACATACTTGTTCTTCGTTCTCTAAGGGATCGATATCTTTAGACATATAATCGGGCGAGTCCGTCCGAGATGCTTCCTTTATTTCCTATGTGGATGCATCCTTGGTAGGAAGGGAGGCATTTTTGGGCTCCATATCGACTCCGTCACGAACCGAATTCCATTCTGTTAGATAACAAGCTCTTCCAGTTACTTGGTCTCCTCGGACCATTCCCACTCCAACTTTGGTTGGGAACTTTAGTAGTAAACACCAAGGTGTGATACAATCTCTAAATTTTGCTGGAGCTGGTCGACCTAGGAAGGCTTTGTATGGAGAATTTATATCCACGACAAGAAAAGGAAGGACTCACACTCTTCTGAAGTCTCCCTCGCTAAGTTCTACGGATAAGTCAATCACACACCCACTGGTGTTGTTGTTGAACCATTAAAACCATGTATACATCCGGTGCACGACTTTAGATCTTTCGATTCTAACTTCATCTGATCAAAAACTTTTTTGAATAAAATGATTATGGAACTTCCATAGTCAATCAAAACTTTGGTATTGTCGTCGGGCCAATTATAACTGAAATTACCAAAGGATCTATGCTCGGAGTCTCTACTCTAGTGCCCTCTCGATCGTGGAAACATTGTCGTATACCACCGTCTTCTGCTGTTTAATTGACGTAGCATCCTCGGTAACACTAGACTCCTCTACATCAAGTTGCTTGGCCGCGTTATCATATTGTTCCATGGTTCTAGTACTGAATCCTGCTAAATAGGGCCCCACGACTACGGTATTAATGACTATTCCTCTCCTTTCTGTTGGGCGGTTGCTCTAGGAGTTGCTTGCCCTTGATTCAGAGTAGAACCTCCTTGCCCTCCGTCTCTTTGGGTAACTTTATAATCATCAAGTTTTCCTTCTCGTAGTAACTTTCTACTGGATCTCTCAGGTGTCGGCATTCGTTCTTTGAATGGCCGTAAGTCTCGTGAAACAAGCAAAACTTTCCGGTTTCACGATCTTTCTCCTTCGAATCCCTCAATGGAGGTTTTTTGTATTGCATCACGTTACAAGTATCCCGATAAATGTTTTCTAGAGTGTCGTTCAACGGCGTGTAACTTTCGAAAGACTGGAACTGGGGTTATTTCTTAGCATCACCCCTCATATTCCTGTTTCTTTTGTTGTCGTTCTTATCCTGGGAAACATTCCCTTCGTTTTGATTTCCGACATTGACTTCGAACTTACCAGAGTTGTCTCTTGTCTGATTTATGGCGATATTACTTCAGATTTCTTCCCATACAACTTTGCTAGACCTTCTCTTGCAGTTTAAGTATACCTCTTCCTGCCGCAAGCAGATATTTGCCTTTTCATGAAACAACTCAATAGTGGTAGGGGTTTTCCCTGCCAGATATCTTCCAAATTCGGTGTCCTTATCTACCCCTTCTATCATCGCCATCGGAATAGTTTCGGGATTTGGGTTGTTCACTTCTGTGACCACCATATGGAAACAATCCAAATATCCCCTTCAGGTTTCTCCAGGAGCCTTTTTAATCAGCGAGAGCACTATGACATGCTTGGGTTTCTTGTCATGCAGCCAAAATTAGTTCAAAAACTTTTCACTCAAATCCTTGAAGTTTGGAAGCGATCGAGGTATAAGTCTAGTGAACCACATCATATCAACATCCTCGAGATAAATTGGACAAGCTTTACGCATTATAGCATCAAGAGTTACAGCAGCATTCATATACCATAAGTACCTCATCAAGTGTTTTTGCAGATCAATTCTGCTTGAATAACTGCTCATGGTAGGTAAATTGAATCGTCTTGGGAATTGAGCTTCCAAGATTTCATTCGTGAAAGGCTTACGGCTACGATCTATTCCCTAGTCTTCATTGGTGTTGCCCCTACTGTCTTTCATTATCTGACGTACCATCGATGCTACTCCGGTATTAGTCAACATACGTTCTAGTTCAGCACCTTCAGCTCTTAGCGATCCTCCCGCTCTCGATTCAAGTAGTGTCGTTTGATTTGTCGCCCAAACAGAGTTTCCTTGCCCTTTGTGATCCCGGTCAGTCACATGACGAGTGGGTTGAATGACTTGAGCTTAAGTGGGATGAGAAATGTCTTGGTCCCTATGAAGAACATAGGACCCACGTATCAACAGTAGCATAGGTTTTGCTAGGCTAGGATCATTACGGCTAAGACGAATTGCTGCATCTTCTCAAGAACCCAGTGAGCCAAATCGAACTTGTTCGAGATTCTCAGATCTTTCAAGCGGCCTTCTATGACATTCATTTTCCTTAAAGGAAGATGAATCTCCTGCTTCTTGGCGATGAGTAAGTGATGGTATCTTCTGTCGTCCGAACTCTTCCCAATGCCTGGTTATCGTATCCATATTATCCTGAATCGCGTCGTAATCCCGTCTCTGAGCTACTATGCAACGTTGGTCTCCTCCAACCTAGCGAGGAAGCATGCAAAATAATTCTTCTAAATAGGCATTGAAGAAGCATATTGATTGACAATAGGATCGGTAGGTCCCGATGTACCTTCACTGGGTCTGGTCGAATTCGACCTGGGCACATTCAACCCGGGGTTATTCGATCTACGGGCCTGATCTGCTACCACAATATGTTGGCCATCTTGACGTCCTTTGTTCACTTTATTCCTTCGGGAATTTGGTTGATTCTTATCTTTTCTCGGAGCCACGATAATCAGACTTGTTAAAATTGATGAAAACTCGAGAATGATGAAAATATGGATCATTTCTTCAGACTTGGTGCTCCAAACAATAGAATAATAATTCGGGAAGATGAAAATTGAATCTTCTCAGTGAAAGAACCAAAATGTTAGAACAAAAAATTGTTTACACCCAATTGACTAGATTTTGAAGAGAGTACTGAAGAAATATAGGCTAAAAACCAGAAAAATCAAGCAGACAAACAAGATTTATATTGTTTCGGTATTAATGAGCCTACGCCCACTTTATAATTCTTTGATTTTGCGGAGAATTACAATTACAATGTTCTAAATTACTCAAACACTAGGATTAAAATCGATTTCCTCTTAAACTTATGAAATTGAACTAAAAACCAATGAAAAAGGGAGCGAGTCGCACTAGAATGGCGGTAGAGAATGGTGTATTCGAGAATTCAAGTGGCCAAAAGATCCCTGCTTCATGTTTGGATCGGGTATATATAGGGGATTCAGATAGGATATCTTGGCGGGAACGGTTATATGACACGTGGCAGCATGCTCAGGTTTGTAGTTGGTTAATGGAGATAGTTACAGGTTGATGCGTGCTCTAGATCGTAGCTACATGCAATTGTCTCCTTTTATTTAGGAGTTCGTGGAGTAATAGGAAATCATTCCAGTCAATGTGGTAGTTGGTATCCAGTCAAGCCAGTCTAGTTCGACCCGAGCCCCCATTTCACCATTCGACCCGAAGCCCTATAGCCTGCTCGATCCAAAGTGTAACAGCCTGCATTTTACGTATCGAAGGATCATAGAATATTTTAAATTAATTCTCTAAGGGTTGAATCATTTTTCATATTTTGATATATTGTTTATGGGGAAGTGGGAGTGGGACATGTCTTTAATTTTTACTAATTTTATTTATGACCATTTTGCCCCTATTAGTTTTGTACAAGGCATGACTTTTGATTGGGATCGAATCAGGTGTTGAAATCAGTTTCATTAGGAAGGAAATGGTGTTGCCAATTCGTACAGTGGTCACACTAAAGATTTGGTTTAGAGGTTTGGAGGAATCATTGTTTTTGTGTTTCACAATTTCTGTTCAGGTTTTTAGAGCCCTTGATGAGCTGATTTGAGGAGACCCATTAGTGGGCTGGTGGAAGGCTCTAAACAGGGGGTTAGAGGCATGGAGAATAGCTTACTTTCTTCATTCTCTCATTTGGTTGAGGTTGTGATCCTCTTTGCTCAATCAAATACACCTTTACACCATTAAAATATAAATCTAAGGAAGAAGATCGAAGATCTACATCAATCAAAGCAAGATCTACATCAAGAGAAGTGATATTTCATCAAATTGAAGATTTTGAAGCTAATTCTTTGCTATCTGGATTTAGAATCAAGTGTTTTCTTGTTGTTTTGATGATTTGGTGATGATAAGCATCTCTCACATGGATTCAATCGAGTATATGGATTGTTTGATCATATTTTCATCATTTTAAGTCGTTTTCACCTAGATCTACATGATGGTAAGTATATTATCATTGGAATCACCATAGGATCAAATCTAGCAACTTAAAACTAGTAATTCTTATGTTAATTCATATATTCATGCAAGTTAGGTCCATTATTTTGTTCATTCATAGATTTATCATGATTTTGGTGAATTTTATATGCTTAGGGATGGTTTATAGTCATTTTGATGTTGTTAATGATTTCATAAAGTGTTTATGGTTGATGTTGTGCTCCAAGAAATGAAGGTTGGGTCGTTGAAGAGCTTCGGGATGTCCTTCATCAGGTTGCTCAAATGTCAGGTCGTTCAGGCTTGGAGGAGTTAGGTCGTTCGAAGATCTGGGTCGGGTCGCTCAACGTCAGGTCGTTCAGGCTTGGAGGTGTTAGGTCATTCGATGATCTGGTTCGGGTCATCCTTAGTCGGGTTGCTCAACGTCAGGTCATTCAAGCTTGGAAGAGTCGAGTCGTTTGGACATATCGGGTCATTCGTGACATGGCAGAAGTCGGGTCGTTGGTTTTGAGGAGCGATCCGAGGGAATTAAGCTATTGATTTTGAGGTGTAACCCGAGACATGTGTTGGAGAATCGAAAGTAAAATTAAATGATGTTATTTTAGTCCGGTGATGGTAGTGACTTCGAAGTGAATTCAAGGCGGAATGTCAAAGTGATGTGATGTGTTCATTGATCATCGTAATGCAACGAATGTGAAGACGACTCCAGGGGGTGAGTTCATGGATAATGGTTGCTCGGGAATTGAACTTGAGCTTATGAACAGTCATCGGGCTGGATGGCTAGAGATATCAAAGGCTGAGGAATTATTGTTGTCGTAGATTCTAGCGAGATCAAAGTAAGGGTATAATAGAGGCGTCTAAAAGATCGGTTATATGGTCAAGTACCCTGGGTATCGTTGAAAGGCCTAGATACGTATCATTGAAAGGCGAATGGAGTTTTTGCTAGAATCGGGGTTTACCATTATCCCTTGATAGTCGATGGCAAGGTGTTTTGTCAGTCATATGATTAACGATGATTACGAAGAAGGTTTGGCGGTGATAGCTATAGTCACGAGTGATGTTTGTTTTGCGTGTATCGTTTCGTGTAGATTATACGACGCTGAAGAATATATCTTTTGGGTGCTTGTCTGATGTTGGTTTAGACCTTTGGGGCTTGTTCTTGGGAGATGTCGATATCGATTAGGATGGTCTATACTTGATAACTGATTGCCTTGAATGTATTGTTGTTTCTAAATGCTTGTTTGTAAAGGCTATCACTGTCAGATGTGGGGAAAATGGTTTTGGGTTTCTTCTTTGATGTTTCGGGTAGATTGATTGGTTAATCTACCTATTCTTATATACTTTGTTGATGATGTTAGATTGTTGTTTTATCGCTCATTAAGGCTGTTGTCTACTCAAGTTTTTATGTTCCTCTTATTACCTTGGGTTGTTTGTCTAATTGTGGGTGGGTAAACTGAGTAGCAGGTTACCGGTAGTAGATCTTAATGAGGACGATGCTGTTGTGCGATGGAGAGCAGGAGGCTGGCATATTATTTTGCTATTATCTAGTGTTTCTATTTCCGTTGTTTGTTGAGTGTTGTAGTGAGGCCAATTTGTATAGACATTTATGTTGTAATCCAAAGTCTTATGGATATGCTTTCTAGTTGTTATGAATGTTCAAGTTTCTGCTCAAATGTGCTTCACTATTCTGGCATGTTGTATATATTCTATTATATTTTATCATTGCGCTGTGAGTTATACGATAGGTTCCGCATTGTGTTTACCTACCTTGATGATCGTCCATAGCTGCCTGGCACACCGTTCAACATTATTCCTCTTGTTTAGTTAGGAGTTATGGGCGGTCATCACACAGAGTTCTGAAGCCTATCTGATCTGAGGCCCGACAGCTAGTTCGATCTGAACCCTGTCCCTTGAATGAACATAATTCTTGATCTCTTACACATGTACTTACGATCGTTTGGACTTTGTGTGGCCTAGTCACAAAGTAGGCCAATAATATTATATGTGTGTGTATATATATGGGAGTATTTTACACTTTCAAAAAGGCCATGAATTCTGGAGATAGTGGGGAAGTACCCGATGTCATTAGCCGAACTCATCCTTCATGTTTTTCTTTTACCTTATTGAACACTAGTTTATACCATATGGAAGACGACGTCTGTAATTTACGCGAACATTCAGCAGAGTCAATTTGAGTAACATGATTAATTTATATAACAAGTCATGGATGATAAAAAGGAAAGGTATGTACTAAGTTTAAGTTAAAATAGACTTGAACTGAAACATCACAGTTCCATGTAAAAAATAAATTAGAAAATACCAAAGTCACTAACTTAAATCGATCTGAAGAAGCCAATGGACCTTTGCTTTTGGCCCTGGCATGTTGCTACCATATTTATACTTCAGTGTCCGCATTGATAAAAGCTTCTGCAAACCATAATATAATTGATAATAAATTTTATCAATGTATGTAAATTTGATTGCATTTCCAATTCAAAAACAGTATTTTTATATATCCACTATATTTCAAATAATAACGATAAATTAACTCACCGATTGTAGGAGAGATGGAATTTATTTCATTAATAATAAAAAATGGTTATTTATTTTGGAATCTAGTTCACTTAATTTAAACATTTTATTATAAAAAATTCATGGATAAGCATGAAGCTGCATATGGATGCATGGATAAGTTACACCTCATTTTTGCTACACTTTAAACCAAGAAAAAATAAACAACGAAACATGCTCACCTTTTTAAAAATAATTCCAACTTTTTATTTTTATTTTTTTAGACATGATATGATGCTAACTCAACATAGAAGGACGATCTTTGTTTGCTGATCGCTACTTTCTAAGGACTAGAAAAGCGCGAATTTTTAAATAAATACTGCAAGCGTATAGATCGTGTAGTACGCAGGTCGAATCACAGGGAGGTAAATTAAATTAAATTATTTATAAAATTTCTTGGGTGAGTTAGACAAATTTTCGAGTATGGTTTTGAAAGAAAACAAAATTGAAACTGCAAATAAGCTATTATTGAATTGAATCAGATCTGAATCTAATCAAATCTGTATTCAATCCAATTGACCTAAGGAAGCAGTAAAAAGAATAGAAGTTGAAATTGCAGAAATTAAAATAACAAATAGGAAATAAAATTAGGATTACAGCTGAATCTAATCAGACGGTTAATCACTAATAAAAAAGACAAATAGTGTTCTACCAAATCTAATGTGTAGACAACAATAATTGCTAAAAAAATAAAAAAATGTAGAAAAGAGAAGAAGACTTTATTAATTCTAGGATGATCTTTACAATGAGAATACAAGGGTATTTATAGGATAGATAGCCAACCCTAACCCTAACCCTAATACAATGACAAATGGACCTTAGGGAATTCACAAAAGAGTTTACAATGAGAATTACAATTGAGCCTTAATGAAATCTAGTAAATTTGGGCCTTTCCTCTATTTCTCTTGCTCCTTTGATAATTCTTCATTGATTTGTGATATATATGACCTTTCTACTAGTTATTTTCTTGTCCAAAAAGCAACTGGATGTGAGATCTTCGTCAGTAAGTCTTCAAATGTAAATATGCAGCAATTAGATCTCTATTTTCCATTTTTCTGACTGTATCGGCATATCTGTAAAAATGACAAAACAATACCCAAGTAATATTTATTTATATACAAAAGATAAGATATAAGAGCATAAAATAAACACATTTCTATGTTAATCAAACACACCCACACTTATCTTTTCCTCGTCCTCGAGTAAAACAAAAAATGAAAAACTACAGTGGATAGGTCACATTTTTGTAGGAAACACGATTGCATTGAGCGTATGCAACAAGCCGTTAAACCTCTAGGTGTCTCTAGTAGGATAAGTGGTGTCTCGTGAGGGTTTTCAACAGATACTACCCACAAAATCCAAATGCAGTATGATATGGTTCTAATGTAACTACATGAATGCAGAGGACTTATGCATTTGAAAACAAAAAATGAAAACACGACTTGTTTCAGGAAAGTGGTACAACAAATTAAATTAACAATTTCTAGTCAGTTGATTTTATTTTAGATATCTCAACTTGTCATAAATTTTCAATATAAATCAAGTTTTCAAATGATAAATTCCAGTTTGGCCAGTTAGTTCAGTCAATAACATAGTGCAGCCATGAAATAAATTCTTAGTTTGCTTTTCACAGTTTGTGAAGTGGTATTCTAATTTCCTTGTGTATGGCTAGTCAAATCAATAAGGTCAAGAAATGTTTGGGCATCATCGCTGATTCTCTATCTCTATAAAAGTTAAAATTTATGTTTAATTACATACACCTAACTTAAAAGACCAAGGTATACCACCCATACACTGCCTTGCGGACTGATGGAGAGTTAGGACAGAGCTTGGCGGATTATGCAGACCGACGCTGGCTTTATCAACAACATGTCGGTAATCCTTAGGTGTCCAAATCATAAAATGAGACTAAGATATTTCGACGCTGACTTTGTCGACAACATGTCAGATAGGGCTTTACGGGTTTGCACACCAATGCTAGATATACAAGTAATGTTGGATACCCTTGGATTGCTATTATTATTATAGAAAATATAAGAACAAGAGAGATTATGTGAATACAGCTTAACACAACTTAGTTTTAAAGATTCGAAAAGCCAATATAAGTATTTTAAGTCCTCCACTCATTTAAACAAAGACTACAATTTAGAATAAATTTCATGGCCATCACCTAAGAATCTCCCTATGTACCAGTTACACTATTATTCCTCAAAATTCAACTTTTCATTATATTTCTTATTCGATCTTAGTTGAGAGAAAATAATACTAACAACTGACTAAAAATTGTTAACTTATTTTGTTGTATCAATCTAAAATGTGTCGTATTTTCCAAAAAAAAAATGGCATGTTACTACGATCTAAAATGCATTGTGGCTCTATATGAAAAGAAAGAGAAAAAAAATTAAGAAAAAATGAAAAAAATGCAATGCAGACTCCCTCCACACTAGAACTAAACAGTGTCCACACTGTAATTTTTTTTTTCTAAATTTGTAAGATCATACCCAAAGGTGAATGAGTTCCAGAATTATTTGTAACATGAAATGAAGTTTAGCAACTATATATGAATGCCAATCATATGCAAAGTGAAATCTAAGATGACAATGAGTGTTATGTGAAAAATGCGATTTCCTTTTCCCCTTATACTTGCCTCTATCGAAAATGATGCACATTGATTTCTTATTTGATTTGTGAGGTGTAACAGGCATATGAGTGAATTTTGAAATGAAAATCTTTCCTATGAAAATTGTGTCATGCCAATTATTTATACAATTCAGATGCAGATTATCCCATAAAATTTTCAAAGGTTTTTCTTCTTGGTCCTCGGTGAGATCAAAGGCCAAGATCGTGGGAAATTTTTCTGTAGAGTCCAAGTGAGCATACACAAGGTCTTGTGACAGGGGTTCGAGATCTAACTTAGGAAGTTCATGTGTGTTAACAATGGTCAACATTCCTTTGTTAGATTCAGGTGACGAGGGTTTCGAGTCAAGAAGTTCATTTAATTCAGAAATGTATTCGAGCTCATCGAAATCAGAGTTGAAATGGTTAAAACACATTTTCAAGGCTTCAGAAGTGTCAATAAAGGTTTCATTAACCATGGTCTGAATCATGCCAATTTCATCAATCTCAAAATTCCTAGGAGAATTATGATGGCTAACACTCTTCTCATTCATCGTTATCAAATATGGAAAATCCAAACTTAAATTTTTGACACAAGTAGCTTTTATTCAAAATAAATAACGTACTCAAGTATATCTTATTCATTGATAATCTCGATTTGAAGGGGAAGAGGGTCTTATGGTCGTTCACGTATAGTATAAATACTAAGGGATACGACCAATGTTTTACAGGTAGTATGCAACCTCTTTTGCTAGAAGTTCAATAAATTGAACTAATATATATCCACGATCAAACCCTTGAGACAATCAATTTCATAAAACACATATAGTAGTTAAATACTTTGAAAATCAAGTTTTACTATTGAAAAATGATGAGAATGGTGACAATAGTTATGAAAATTTCAGCCAACTACAATAATCTGACAATAACAATTAACAGAAATTAAAAAGTTGTACACGCAAACCGCTGCCCCTATAGAAATTTTTTACAAGCAATTTCTATTTATTTTTCTTTGCATCAGAGCATCTGTATAGTTCAGAAAGTATTACAATGATGTATGGTAGTCTGTCGAGAGCAACTGAGTAGCTATAGCGATTAAAATCCAAGTATCTGCAATTTGTTCACCTTTGAGTTCCTTGATTGATTTTTTTTTTGAATTTTTATCTTTGCTCTGGTCTTTGAAACCTTTTTTTTTTAAAAGGAAAGAGAGAGAGAGAGAGAGCAAGCAAAAGAATTGGGAAAGAAAAAAGAAACTTCAAAATCGGATTTAAAAAAAAAACTAAACTGACAAACAAACAAGACTCGACCAAAGGAAATATAAAACAAGCAAAGTATCTCAACTAAACTCAACAAACCAGAAATAAAAAACTCAAAAAAAGAAAAAAAAAGTTAGATTCAAAAAGAAAAAGACAAAGAAAAGAAAAAAAACAAGTTTGTCACATGCCAAGAATTTACACGTACTCAACTAAATTAAAAATCCACGCAGGCAAAAGTAGAGCGATCAGTTAAGGAAATGAACAAACAGATTGCTTCCCAAATTTAAAAAAAAAACCCAAAAATATAGAAGCACTCAAGTAAAAGCAACCAGCGTCCAAATATACTGCTCAAACCTAAATCTCGCCCCTTCCCCAAAATATGAATGGATTTCTTTCCCTAATTAAACAAAAAATAAATAAAACTATGCACACAAAAAATTAAACTGGGAAACTCACAAAAATTAGTCGACAGATAAATGACGCCCGCTTTCCTTCTTTAAATGCACGCTCCTTCTTTTCTTTTCACAATAACCAGCACTCTGTTAATTCCTCAAAAATTACACCCAAATTAACTTTGCAATGGACTGAACAAAATGTCTCACGTCCCTTTTTTTATTTTCTGGAAACAATTCACGCAAGATTGGCTTGCAGTTCTGATTTATGGATTTGTTGTTGTGACATATGAAAAGGTGGAAGGTTGAGTGAGGGGGAAGTTGTTCGGTGGTTTGTATCTCAGAGGATGTTGGCGGTTCTGAGCATCTCGGTGTAGGGCGGATGCTGATGTGAGGTTGGTGAATAACGGTGTGGGTAATGGTCTGAAAGTGGCGATGTGAGATGAAGGGTGATGTGGTTTTAGTAAATGGCAGATGAGAATATAGAAGGAAGAAAGAAAAAAACGGAAAGAGAGAAATTTTTATTTTTAATTTAATTTTTTTTGTTTGGAAAGACCTATAAAAGAAGAAAGAAATTAGTACAGAATTAATTAAGTAAAAAGGGAAAGAAATAAAAGAAAGAGAAAATAAAATGTCAAAGGTAGAAAATCAATAAAAATGACAGTTTTTTTTAATTAAAGCGAATGTAAAAAGATGGAAGAAAATAAAGAAAGGAAGGAACCAGAAAAACAAGCAAGCTGTAAATGCAAAGGGGAAGGAAAATAAATTGAAAGAAAAAAATTGAAAGAAAAAAATTGAAAGAAATAAAGGAAATTGCAAAAGTGGGAAGAAATAAATGACAAGGTAGAGAATTAATTAGAAGGCAGAGAAGGGAAAGATCTTATAAGAGAAAAGCTAATTTTTTTTTGTTTATTGTTTTAAAAGATTGAACAATTGGAAAGAAGTAAAAGGAAGGAAGGAATAGATGGAAAGAAATTAAAGAAAAACTAGAAGATTTTTTTTGAGACTTATAGAGGAAGAGAGGCTATGTACTGAAACAGGAAAGAAATCGTGAAATTGGCAGGTAATTGAAAGAAAATGAAAGGAGATCGAAATAGGGAAAGCAATAAAAGAGAGAACAAATACAGAAAGAAGATAAGAAAACAGGATTTTTTTTAAATTGTTTTGAAAGTAGAGAAGGAAAAAGAAATATAAAAGGATAAAAAAATGAAAAGGGGGGAAAAAATAAATGAAAAAAAAAGGAGAAGATAAAATCAAGGAAATTCAATAAGTTTTTTTTCTCTTTTCTCTTGCTTAGAAGATTATAGTGTCAACAATTAATACCAATCCAACTAATCAATTTTTTTTAATATATATACAAGATAACAAAAGGAAATAAAATAAAATAAAATCTAACATGAATCAGAAATTAAATAAATAATAAAATTTAACTGTTACCACTTCGGCAACGGCGCCAAAAACTTGATCGCTACTTTCTAGGAACTAGAAAAATGCGAATTTTTAAATAAATACTAAAAGCGTACAGATCGTGTAGTATGCAGGTCGAATCACAGGGAGGTAAATTAAATTAAGTTAAATTATTTATAAAATTTCTTGGGCGAGTTAGACAAATCTTCGAGGTTGGTTTTGAAAGCAAACGAAATTGAAAATGCGATTAAACTATTATTGAATTGAATCAGAACTAAATCTAATCAAATCTGTATTCAATCCAATTGACCTAAGGAAGCAGTAAAAAGAACAGAAATTGAAATTGCAGAAATCAAAATAACAAACAAGAAATAAAATTAGGATTACTGCTGAATCTAATCAGACGGTTAATCACTAATGAAAAATAAATGAAAAAGACAAATAGTGTTCTACCAAATCTAATTGTGTAGACAACACTAATTGCTAAGAAAATAAAAAAACGCAGAAAAGAGAAGAAAATTTTATTAATTCTAGGATGATCTTTACAATGAGCATACAAGGGTATTTATAGGATTTATAACCAACCCTAACCCTAATACAATGACAAATGGGCCTTAGGGAATTCACAAAAGAGTTTACAATGAGAATTACAATTGGGCCTTAGTGAAATCTAGTAAATTTGGGCCTTTCCTCTTTTCCTCTTGCTCCTTTGATAATTCTTCATTGATTTGTGATATATATGGCCTTTTTACTAGTTATTTTCTTGTCCAAAAAGCAAGTAGATGTGAGATCTTGGTCAGTAAGTCTTCAAATGTAAATATGCAGCAATTTGATCTCTATTTTCCATTTTTCTGACTGTATCGGCATATCTGTAAAAATGACAAAACAATACCCATGTAATATTTATTTATATACAAAAGATAAGATATAAGAGCATAAAATAAACACATTTCTATGTTAATCAAATACCCCCACACTTATCTTTTACTCGTCCTCGAGTAAAACAAAAAATGAAAAACTACACTGGATAGGTCACATTTTCGTACGAAACACGATTGCATTGAGCGTATGCAACAAGCCATTAAACCTCTAGGTTTCCCTAGTAGGACGAGTGGTGTCTCGTGAGGGTTTTCAGCGGATACAACTATTAATTAGCACAAAAAATTTCGACCTTTGTATTTCCAAAAATAAAATTTAACTAAAACGTTCCTTTGAATATTTTAATGTAAACCTGAGGATTTTAGCATTTTCTTGCACCCCAAAAAAACAGAGTGAAAGCAAAATAACGAATTTCGTAACAAAGAAAACAAAGTAGCATCTAATACCCATTTGACGATCTGAATCCCCAATCATAATCATAATCATCTTTTTTATGACTGACGCCTTTAAGCGAACGCATGCCTATGATATGGATCTGTAGATGGCAGTAACAATTTGTATATGAAATCACAGTAATGATCAAGATCTGTAGATGTATAACAACCTGGAAAATCCGAACCAATTTAAAAATTTTATTTTTAATGAATTGGTTAGAAAATGCGCCCAAATTTAAATTTTTTTTTTAAATAATGTTAAAGCCAGTGAAAATAGTCAATTTTCAAACGACCTCTGTTTTCGATGAAACCACTTTTGTTGGAACAGGAATGTCAAATTATTGCTAGGTTTCAATTTTTAGAATATTCCGATTTAGTATGTGAGCGTGGCAAATGAAACTGTGTTTGGTCAAATACATTCAAAATTGAACGACTGGAAAATAGCCATTTTTCAAACAGTCTCGGAATTCGACAAAAATAATTTTGTTGGATTTGTATCGTCAAGACATAGCCAAAAATATTTTTTTGGGATTTTTCGGGGTTCGTATGTGGCTCCGGTGGATTTTTAAATATGTCAGAATTTAATAATAAAACGAATTAATTTTAAATTTGAAAAACGGGGGCTGAGTTGACCTCTTATACCTGCGAGACATGGTTAGATGGATCCGGAATAGGGGTTATTAGGTAAGGTAGCTTCTTGTTGGACTGAATTCTGAATACCTTAAGAGATTTGGTTTTTTTTGTAAAAATAACATTTAAATTATAAAAAGATTGGAAAACCCTAAATTCAAAACCACTATTCACCATCTCCTACAGCCGCCGCCCCCCTATCCATGGCCGAAAATTCCCTCATCAATCTCTCCCTCTCCTCAGTGAATTAGAAAGCAAACCCTATACCACTTCGAAGAGATTCTTCTTCTCTTCATTTTCATACGGTCAGATCTCCTCTAGTGTCACCATCTCCTCGAACGGCGCACCCAAAGCCGCCGCACAAAGGGCACGTCGGCCTCCCCTAGCCCCAGCCGAGCTCCACCATTCCGAGCCCTACACGTGCGCCTCTCTGTCCTCTTCGCTGCAGCATCTTCTGATCGATCACTGGTGGCTTGGATTGGAAGATAGGATTAACCCTAGTTTTGAACAAAAAGAATAATTGTCGGCCGTGAATACTATAAGGAGGAAGAAGGACTAATCTTATTTTTACTTAATTTAATGATTAAATTAATCCCTAATCTTATTTTACCCATAACTTTGTCAAATAAACTCAGAATTACACAATTTCTGAAGCGTTGGACTCGTACGATCCTGAACTACAATTCTAGACTGAAACGGGGAATTTTTGAGCTATTGGAATTTTGGACAAAAGCACGAACGACTGAGAGATATCTCTTGTTTTTAATTAATTATTTTATTTATTTATTTTGATTTATAGTTATTCATTACAGATCTGATTGTGTGGATGTTGTATAATGATTGTCTGTTGGATATTATGGATTACTATGTAGAGTGTCATGTGTTATTTAAATAATTTAATCGTTTATTTTATTTTATTGGATTGAGTTAGATAATCAATTCAATATTCATTTATATAATGAATAATCGTAGATCTACATGTGGAAAAAAACGTTAATAATAATAATATTATTGAATTGATTTAGATCATCGATTCAATATCAAATCATACAATTTGCTTCTTAAAGGTATTGATCTAGTTTATCAATTCAACATATAGAAAATAAATATTGTTTTTATTTGAATTGATCTATTTAATCAATTCAATATAGAGAAAATGAAATTCTCTTTTTATTTGAATTGATTTGATTGGGAAAAATATAGAATTTTCCTTTTGTTTGAATTGATTTAGTTTATCAATTCAACTCAGAAAATAAATTTTTCACTTTGGGTAAATTATCAATTCAATGATTAAACTATATTTTATCATCATTATTTGAATTGAAATAGGATTGTCAATCCAATATAGAACATATTCTGTCACCTCATTGGGTTGAAATAAGTTATTCTTTTTATTTGTGTTTCAACACAAATATATACATAGAAAAATAAGTTATTCATTTTATTTGTGTCTTTAAACACAAATATACACATCTTATATTGAATAACATTTTATTTGTGTCTTTAAACACAAACATTACATAGAACATTGGTTTACATTTTTATTTGTGTTTTTAAACACAAATATTACGTAGACATTGAATTGGATTTTATTTGTGTCCATAAACACAAATATCACATAGAAAATGGAATGGTATTTTAGTGTGTCCTTGAGCACAAACATTACTTATAAAAAAGGGACTATTTTGTTTTATTTATATTATTTGTGTTCTCAAATACAAATAAAATATTAACAATAAAAAGTGTATTTTTATTTGTGTTCTCCAATGCAAATAAAATATGTTTTAAAAGTAGCACATTTTTATTTACCTTTTTCATTGTAAAAATGACATGAGAAGGAAAATATCATTTTTGTTGCATTCCCTAATGCAAACAAAATGTAGAAAAATAAAATATCATTTTTGTTGCATTCCCTAATGCAAACAAAATGTGGAAAAATAAGATGTCATTTTTGTTGCATTCCCTAATGCAAACAAAATGTGGAAAAAGGAAATATCATTTTTGTTGCATTCCTTAATGCGAACAAACTGTAGAAAGATAAAATATCATCCTTTGCATTTCCTAATGTAACGAGATAGAAAATAAAAATATAAAATTACATTTTGTGTTTGCATTCTAAAATGCAAACGCTACAAAAAAAAAAGAGAAAAGAGATTTTATTTTATGTTTGCATTCTACAATGCAAACGATTCATGAAATTAAAATTTACTTTTTATGCTTGCATTCTACAAATGCAAACAGAACATGAGAGCAAAGAGAAATGTTATTTCATGTTTGCATTCTACAATGCAAACAAAGCATTTAAACAGAATTTTTTTTTATTTTATGTTTGCATTCTACAATGCAAACAATGCATGTAAATTAAAAATTCATATTTTCATTTGCCTTCTACTATACATACGAAACATAGAGAATAGAAAATATATTTTTATTTGCATTTTTCCATGCAAATAAAACAAATTATAAAATAAAAAGATACATTTTTGTTTGCAATTTTAGATGCAAAAAAATTATAAAATAAAAAGATACATTTTTGTTTGCAATTTTAGATGCAAACAAATTATAAAATAAAAAGATACATTTTTGTTTGCAATTTTAGATGCAAACAAATTATAAAATAAAAAGATACATTTTTGTTTGCAATTTTAGATGCAAACGAATTATAAAATAAAAAGATACATTTTGTTTGCAATTTGAGATGCAAACAAATTAGTAGAAGAAAACCCGCATTTTGTTGGCAAATCTAGATGCGAACAAAATATTAAACGAAAGATTACTTTTTTTATTTACATCCCTCAATGTAAATAAACATAAAATAAAAAGTTGTCCATTATTTACATTCCTTGTTGTAAATAAAATTAAAAATTTAAAGATACATTTTTATTTGCGTTCCTCAACGCAAATAAATCATGAATAGGATAATATACATTTTTATTTGCAGTCCAGAATGCAAATAAAATATGAGAATTAAAGGTTGTATTTTTAATGTGATTTTAAAAGGAAGAGAATAAGAATCATATTTCATTTAGAAATATGTTTTGTATTAAAAATACAATTTTAACGTAATGTTAGAAGCATAGGAAGGAATTCACATTTTGTTCATAAAATGGATTGAACAAAAATATTCATTTTTGTTCATTGGATGGAAATCAACAATTTCATTCCTTAAAATAAAATGAACAAAAATATGCAATTTGTTCATTATAAAAGAAATTTACACTTGGTATAGGCAAGGAAGTTGAAACATGAATTGACATTAAAAATAATGAATGAACGAACGATACAATTTATAGTCAATATACTATAAAATTTGTGTATGAAAAAAAAAACATGTTAACAAACATAATAAACATGAATATATGATTTGTATATAAATATAAATAGAAATTAAACGAATCGCGCGCGGCAGTTCGCGTTTCGGCAATCGTGACTTTAAACGATTGTATCGAAAGATCCAACCGTCGGATTTTCCCAAAACCTGAGCCATTAGGACCGCTTTGAGAAGATCTTTTCAATAAGACAAATTTTGTCAAAATCCAACGGATAGATTTCAAGATATGTGTAAATCAAATTTTGAGAAAAACAGCGCTAAAGCCACACTTAACCCGAAGCGTCGTTTGATTTTATTGAGCTATATTTAAATAAATAAAAATAGCGATAAATCGTTATAAATAAATGTTAACGATATGAAATGATTTAAATAATAATTATTTAATAATTATTTGAAAAGTCCGAGTTTTACTCATTTCAAATAACTATACGTCGATGAAGAGACGAAGACGGTATTGAAGACCGGCGGTCTTCACATCGAACGGATGTATTGCTACTGAGGTCCTCGATAGGAGTAGCTACCCTGAAGGGATTTCAGCGGTAGTCGTCCGGACGTATGTGATGATTGTCCGGATATACGAGAGCCTCTCAGGTGTCTCCGGTTCCGATCAGACCCAGAACGGACTTGTAAATGGATGCGTGTCTGATGTTGAACTTCTTACCATGTAAACGGATTTCTGTTTAATATACAACCGTTGGTGGCAAAAGAATTTATTCTTTCGCTCAACACACTCAGAGGTTGTGTATTGATAGTTGTTAATTTCATGGCATGGATTGTCAACGGGGCACGCCAAGATGCAAATGATCAAGGTTATGTTGAAAAGAAGACCTTGTAATTGATGATCAAAGCATAGCCTGTTCAGACCCAGCTTTGTGTATAGCTTTACTTCGCGAGCCTCACACCCCGGTAGAGTCTAAAACGGAGCAAGGGAACGCAGGGAGTGCACACGTTTCTTTCTAGCTAGAACTGGTGTCAGTGCTTTAAACTGGCTGACATTTTACTTATGTGGTTGATGGATTTTGAGGAGCCTCGGATTTTTATTGGCCGCCCTCGGCCAATTTATAGGTCCAATAAGATCGGGAAGCGTGTGTTTAGGCATAACTAATCCACTAAAGTATTTATGGACCGGCACTGCTGTATCCAAGGGTTCGCCAGCGTCCGAATCCTGGGACATTGCTAGAGTGTCTCGAATCGGTCAGGAGATCATTCCTAGCCTTGACTCATGATGGAAACCCAACTGCCAATACGTCCCATGCGGTTTTGATTGCATAACTAGTATGGCGACATAGTAGATGGTAGCTATGCCGTCTAGGATTAATATTATAATTGAAATATTTTCTTAAAAACACTAATAATAATATCGTATTTTGCGTATTTATCATCTTTTGACCATTATAAGGTAAAACCCTATCCTCCGGTTCGCGTTGCATTGTGTGATGGGACTTGGGTCTTATAATGGTTTCATTTTTCTAAAAAGCATTGCGTTATTTAACGTTTTACTTTATTTATTGCACTGATAATCCCATGGAGTAAACCCGTTCCGCGATAGCGGCGTGGTCCTCATGATTGTCAAACCCGTTAGTTAATTAAGATATCTCATACCAGTCCCATGACTGACTCGTAGTTTGTTTCACCTTTTGCAAACTCGGGTGCCCTCTTTCTACACGGGCAGCCAAGTGACAGGTCAGGCTTGGATATTCGCTGGATGGAAGCTTGCTGATGGAGATGCTGAAGAAACTTTCTTTTTATCTTTTATTTTCTGCTTAAAACTTTGAGACAGTACTTAGTATTGATGTAATTTGAGAGATTGAGATTCTATTTCTTTTCCTTTGAGACATCTATTTAGCTAAGTGTAATTATGTGTTGCATACTCTGATGTTTCAGTGATGATGTTTGTGATGACATTTCTTTCCGCTGCAATGATTTATATGTTCTGCTATATACTGAGATCTGCTATTGTTCTAGTTATGTTATATTCCATACGATTTTCCTTACTTTCGTTACACGGAAGTTTGGGGTCGTCACAAGATGACAGCAATGAGTTGTAATCGTAATCATAAATATTAGTCTATTTTGATTCACTATATCTGTCCTTAGCAAAACGAACGAATTGTAAACATAATCACAAAAACTCTAAAATAGTAAAGATTACAAGAAACCAAATCAAATAAAAAATTTACCATAAATCGATACGTACAATTTGTAGATGACGAAGAAGCCGATTTGGGAAGACAATTTTTGATTTTTAAACTTTGTCAAACAAATGATTTGCGAAGATTTGAGAGGATGCAGCGATTTGAGAAATGAAGAGGGCATGGGATACTGATCTAAGAGGGAGATTAAAAAAAAGGAGGGAGAGGCGCGAGGGAAATAAAACAAAGGAGGGGAGAGGCATGTGGTTTGGTTGGAATTTTTTACAAGAGAACTGGCGCGAATTTGATGAGTGTTATAGCCGTATCAAATTTAAATATGGCTCAAAGTCATATCTGAATATTTAGATAAAGCTTCTAGCCATATCTATTTTCGATATGACTTATAGCTGTATCAAATTCAATGGATACGGGAGTGAAAAAATCAACTTTGTGGTGTGGTGTTTACGGGTACACGAACCCTTACCCTATATGACACTAAAACTAGTGTTATATATGTTTTCCCTTGCTTATTAATCGTGCTAGTAATCACGACTGCTCCTTGGACTTTATGTTTGACCCATTTTCCTTTTCTTATTTCTACTTTTCTTCCCCCAGACTCGCAGGGAGGAAGTGCGTAGTTCAGATTTCTTCACTGATTTTATCTTGAAGGATTCCTATAGCAGATATAATGCATTTCGTTTCTTTTCCACGATTAGTTTGTATCTTTCGACTACTTGGGGAATGATATTATTTTGTACTCTGATGTTTTCCACTAGGAATATGAGACATGATGTTTTGTGACAATTTGGTTCTATTGAAATAAAATGTTTTATTGTTTTAATGTAAATTATCTTCTTCTACTACTGTATTTTATTAAATTTTGTCTTGTAAATATTAGTGTCTGCGCTGTATTTTTGTCTTTATACCTACTGTTAAGGATTGTGGAATACGAATCATAAGGAAAAACAAACAGCAGAAGGGGATGAATAATGTTTATAAGGAATTTACAAAAACCTTAAATTTAATTGATCTACTATATGAGTTACAGAAAACAGAGAAGATCACAGACACAGAATCAAACACAAACACAGAAACAAATAAATATAAAATGCGGAAAGGGAAAGAACACACCGGATTTTATACTGGTTCAGATTACTCCTACGTCCAGTTCCACACAATGCTGGATTGCGTAGAGTTTTTGTAAGGGCCCAGAACTTCCCCGGTCTCCGAAGAGAAAAGGAAGAACGGATTTCCTCGAGGACAAGACAAATCAGAACACAAAAAGAAAAACATTTCATTGCTTATTACAACAATTTACATCAGAATACAAGAATATACAGAGTATGAATAAATATTACACATTTACTAAACATTAGAGATTTACAAGTTACAATGCAGCGGAAAATAATACAAAACACAACTGAAAGGAATAAACCGATACAGAGCTTTCTGAATATCATTCCAGCTGTAAATCATGGCTCTGTGAATATAATATCTGCAAAACCCCACTACTAGCTGCCCATGTGGAAATAAGAGCAACCAGAGTTTAGGTTAAAACAATAAACTCCAGGTCAGTCATGTGACTGGTGTGAGAACTAAAACAATTATTAATCTGATTTTAAAGTTAGGTATATCAAAGGACCACGCCGTATAACACGGAAAGGGTTTCCTCCGAAGAATACCAGTGCATAAGAACAACAGCGCAAAGCTAAATAAAGAACAATGAAGCTATTATAAGGCTCAGGTCCCATCACACAATGCAACGCAAGCCGAAGGATAGAGGTTTTTACCTTATAATAGCCAAAAATTCTTGGTACATGAAATTTCATCTTTTATTATTGCTATAAGTGTATAGTGTCAAAACAATTTCAGTCATAAGTATCAATCATAGACGGCATAAGTGCCCCATACCATTATGCTGCCATACATAGGATTAAAACTAAAATCGAAATGTCTTATAGGAAGTTGGATTTCCATCTGTGAACCAAGGCAAGGGATCGTCCTTACCGCTTCGAAACGCTCTAGCCCGTGTCTCAGGACCCAGACTTAGGTGGGCCCTTGGATCGTCAGGGCCGGTCCACTCGATGTGGATTAAAATGCCTGAACACTACGTTTCCCCGCCCTATGGGGCGTCAACTGGTCATATCCCGACCAAACTATCGTTTAACCGAGGCGCCTCGCTATCCATTATCCACATAAGTAAAATGTCCGGGCATGTAAAACCCCAAACACCACTCCTAGCTAAAAGGAAACGCATGTCCTCCCTGAAGTCCTCTCCCGTTTCTGGTCCACATCGTGGTGTGAGGCTCACGAATTAACGCTGCACAAAGCTATGCCACAAAGGTCGTGCTTTGATCATCAACCACAAGGCCTTGCTTTTCAACAGAAGCCTTGATCATTTGCATCTCAGCATGCCACACATGAAATTCACGATATGCAACCGATGTATATCAATCACACAAAATGAAATATAATGTCAGACACACATCCATTTACAAGTTCGTTCTGGGTCTGAACAAAACCAGAGACACCTTATTCCTCCCCCATATGTCCAATACAGGGGAGAGGTCCTCGCATACCCGTCGATCTCCAAGTACGCAAGGACGATCACAACTTATTACCTTGTCTTGGGTGTACAACCCAATCTAGACATCAGTAATCATCCAAATGATGTGAAGACCTCAGGTCTTCAACCACCGTCCTCATCCATGACACATTATCGAATCAGTTATTCAGAATGGGATAAACCCGGTCTTTCTGAATAACTCGCGTATATAGTAAACAAGTGCTATTAAAACACAACATACACCTCATTCCAATCCAGAATATTCCTTTATTCAAATATTCTTATACTTTGGGAAAGGTTCCCATTAATTTTATCAAAGATAAATTCTTTAAATTTATTCTTTAATCTTCCTTTGTATATCATTTCAATCTAATTAAAGATGCATTAGAACTCCACTTGGTTTTAATCTTCCCAAAAATCAATATAAACAATTGTTTAACTTGGGAAATCATATCCTGCCTTTAACTGGGTTAAAGAACCAATGTCATTTAAAACACAGTTCACGATAAACCCAAAATCACATTCCATTCCACCAGCCTTTAATCATAAATTAGCAAGTGAACAATTCCCTAAGTATTAACCCCGAAGGCCGAAACCAAGATCAGATCAATACCCAGGAAACCATTCAACTTAACTAATCTCCAGTTAGTTTCTGATTTTTTTAACTCCACTGGGTCTAAGAACAGTATTATTAAAGATACCATTCACGACAACCCAAAATCTTATTCCTGTCTTTAACTGGGTTAGAGAACCAATGTCCTTTAAAACACGGTTCACGATAAACCCAAAATCACATTCCATTCCATCAGCCTTTAACCGTAAATTAGCAAGTGAATAATTCCCTAAGTATTAACCCCGAAGGCCGAAACCAACATCAGATCGATACCCAGGAAACCATTCTACTTAACTAATTTCCAGTTAGTTTCTGATTTTCTTAACTTCATTAGGTCTAAGAACAATATCATTAAAGATATCATTCACGACAACCCAAAATCTTATTCCATTGTTAATTGGGTTAAAGAACAAGTGTTATTTAAAACACCGTTCACGATAAACCCAAAGACCAATTTCAATTCCATTCCAATTAAATATCAATTAATTTGTATCCTTCATTAAATCTAAATAAAAAGATTTAATCTTTTCTCAACTGGGTTCAAGAACAGTGTTAATGAAGACACCATTCACGACAAACCCAAAATCACATTTAATATTAAATACAAGGCTCTGAATATAAAATATATCGGTTTATATTCTGTATCAAATTCTGAAATCAACAAATACCGTATTGGAATAACGATATATATATCTTCCAAACTCCTTCACATTACCCGTATAATCACGGAATCCAATATCGAAATCCATTCCAATTCAATTCATATATCGATTCAAATATGGAATAACGAAATATTCCAAACATAATTTCGATTCAAATCCATTCCAATTCATATATTGGAAATTCCGGTTATTTTTAAAACCATTTCAAATCCAATTTATTTATTTAAAAATATTGGATTATAATTCTAGTTAATACCTAGTTCATTTCGATAAAAATCTATTTTTATATTTTCAAATATGGAATTTTTCATCCCAATTCTTTCCAAATCATTTATTATGATTTTACACAAATTATTGATATTTTTAATAATTTTATCAAGGCCCGTACAGTCGATTTCCATAAACGGCCATCGAACAGCACTTACAACGGCCTTTTCCAAATTTGGTTTGGATATAATTCCAAATCCAACCATTAGAGTTCAAATCTCTAAAATTCGTTAGAAAGCTCTTTTCGATACGAACCCAACGGTACCAGATTAGGAAACTCCGATGGTCGGATCTCCCGTAATGTCCATTCGAAGTCAATGGTCGAAATTCACGAACTACCGCAGCGCGGCGCGTTCTACTCAGGCCATTATATTATACATATAATATATATTTCGTTCATTTCCATTTAAAATATATTTTATAAATCGTTTTAAATTCGTTTTCAAAATGATTTCAACTTCATATTCAATTTCAAATCAAAATTGAATATTCCATATCATCGATATATAAATGATAGTATTTTCAAAACATTAGATTTGGAAATCAATTCCTTTTCTATATTCATTATATAAATGAATAAAATCGATATAAATATCATTCACGTCAAAATGGCGTTAATCTAATCAATACGGCTTTGTATATTTAAATATTTTCGTATCCATCCCAAAACGGACATCAAAATCATATTTTGATTCTTTTCTGAATATTATTTGTAAATATTCGTTATTTTAAAATAATCATTATTTTAAAATATTCATTCTTTCTAAACTGGAATCAGATACAGTTAATTACCATATAAGGTTGATTATATGGATTTCATACAACACATGTATATAACAACAATAATAAACAATCAACCATCATCAGAGTGCATTCTATGCTGCATAAGCATCAAATATAAATATTTAACGCTTACAACATCCTGTTAATCCATCGATCGACATACAGCTAATTATCGGGACTAGTATATGTCATATATCATCCAAATACTCGTGTGGGGGTTTCAATCAACAAATAATGAATTTTACTTGTGCAGTTGGGCGATGTGTAAAATTTATCGTCCCAATCAATATCAGTCAAATGGGTGTACATAAACAAATCATCTGATTTGTAAATGAATATTTATTTTATTCATATACACGTTAAAAATTATATTTTTAATGATAAATTATTTTATTCAACATATGAATATTCTATTCAGTTCATTTATACAATAAAATGATATTTTTATTGTTCTAACATATTTTAGAAAATTTCGACGGCATAACGGCGCGATATCAAAATCGGGTAATGTCCAGCATTACCCTTCTCCTGATATTGGCTTGCGCCATACACACATAACAATTCTAATCAATTCATTTCACCCAAACAACCAAATTCAACCAAATAATCTAATCAATTAAACCAAACAATCAAACAAGCCGTCCATGGTCTGTGGACGACGCGGAATAGTTCATATATGTAGTTATAAAATAAATAAATGTATAAGAAAATTATAGTGAGGAGTTCTCACCTTTGGGATCCACTCCACCATTTTTTTTTTTTTGAATTTCAGAATAGTCCCGACTTGCCTGAAATTCCAACACAATATCTTCACGCTGTTCATAGTAAAAATAACATTTTTATTTTAGTTCTAAAATTTATATTTTTACTTCATTAAAAATTATATTTTTAATAATCTACATATATAAAAATCATATTTTTAATGTCGCTACATGTACATAAAAATCATATTTTTATAACGCTTCTACATAGGTAAAAATGATATTTTTATCTTTCTAAAAACATTTCCATGCCATACACTAGTTAAAAATTATATTTTTAATCTTGCCAAAATATTTCCTTCCTATGATAAAAATCCTATTTTTAACTAACCAAAAATGATATTTTTACATAACTAAAAATCATAACTTTATGTAATTAAAAATCATAACTTTATATAAATAAAATTCATAACTTTATATAAAAAAAATCATAACTTTATATACTTCATACGTAAAAAACCATAGAAGCTTTAAAGCAGAGAAAACTCACATATTTTCTATCGTCCAAATTTGCTGTACTGGTTCCAAAATTTGCAAACGAGCTCCAACCCTCACACTATCTTTTTTTCTAGCTTAAACGCGTCATTCCGGACAACTTTCGCCTAGTGGTCTTCCTTCCGAAAATGTGTCATTTCGCCGGAAATCGTGAAAAGACAGTATTTTGACAGTAGACTTTGGACGCGTTTTACCGACAGCTCTGCAATCCAAAATAGGACTATCATATACCATATCAAAGAGAAAATCGTGCTCTTTGAATCTGATAGTGTGGAGTTTTGGCCAGAAGCGCACTGTTCGAGAGTTATTGACGAAATAGTGACAGGGGGTTTTACGCAAAAATAGGAAATTTATGAAAAATGGGTTTTTGGTGACGGGGGGACCCACGGCCAGAGCTAGGTGGCCAGAGGGCGGCGGTGGGACCTTCTGTTGGTGGGGGAGATGCAGGTGGTGGCGCTAGGGCATTGGGGGCCCGCGGCGGCTAGGGTTTGCAATTTGAGGCTTAGGGTTTGCAAATTTGAAGAGAGAAAGAGGAGGAGAGAGAGGAGAGGAGGAGAAGGGGAGGAGGAGGCCGACGGTGGTGCTAGGGGGCGGTGGTGGCAGCGACGGGAGGGAGGTGCGTGCGTTTCTTTTTTTTTCCTTATGGTGAATGAAGATGGAGAGGAGAGATAAAGGAGGGTTGACTAAGTATATATTTAATTAATTTAATTCTCCAAAAAGTTATTTTTTTTCTTTCAAACTCCAAATCGAACCCAACGTCTATCGCTTCTAGCTAAATACCCCCATTCCAGACATAGTGGGATATGTCTCGTAAGCCAATTCAACTATTTCCATTAGTTTTTCTCAAAATTAAAATATGAATCAATATATTGAATTTTAACGTACATTTTAATTTACTGGGGCCGCATACTGACTCCAAAAATTGCATAAAAAATCTAGCTATGTTTTGACGATACGGTCCTAACAAAACTAATTCGGTCAAATTTGGAGACCGTTTGAAAAATGGTCATTTTCCAGTCGATTAAAATTGACTGAAACTGCCAAAACATGTTTAACTTCGCCACACTCACATATTGATTCCAAAAATTATGAAAATTGGAATCTAGCAATAATTTGACATCCCGGATCCAACAAAAGTGGTTTCGTCAAAAACGGAGGTCATTTGCAAAATCGCTATTTTTAAGGGCTATATTTCCATAGCGACTATTCTGAATTTTCAACTGGGCATAACTTTTTATTCCCGCTATGAAATTTCAATTTTTCTGATTCGTTGGAAAGGTATTTCCAATTAGATTCTAATACTTTTGGTTTCGCTAAAATATGGTTTATTTTGAATCCTGTACATTCATTTGAAATTTGAAATCGAATTTTCGAACTGCCGTGCCATTTTCAATTCCTTTTATATTAAAATAAATATTTTATATTCTAACATCGATTCAAATAAATATATACGTCCTATTTCTATTCAAAATAAATTTCTAGCCATATTTATTTAAAATAAATCGTTTTAAATATTCAATATTCATTAAAATTGCCAAAATAAAAATTTTAAATTGGTTCGGATTTTCCGAGTTGTTATAATCTCCCCCACTTAAAATATTTTCGTCCCCAAAAAGTAACGGAGCTGAAAGTTGTTTAACTAATCAACTTAACTTTCAGTTTGGCTTTCATTCTTTAACTTTTCAGTTTCTAGGAATTTCTAATTTTTCAAAAATTTGGCCAACACCCTAAATTTTCGAAAAATTTCGCCATAACCTCCTTTGTACAGGAGCACCGGGAAAATCCCCAAACCACCACACAGGCCCTCTCATCTCAAAAAGAAAAAGAAACAGCCAAGGGGCTAGCCAATCAGCTCATAAAATCATCAAAAACCCCAAGAAATACAATAAACATGTACCTATTTGTCGGACAAACAATTTTATTCCTCTGCTTAGCTTTCCTTGCTATGACATGTTCACACATATATACGTATATGAATGTATTTGCCATCAATTTTCAATATTCGACACAATTTGGTTATTTGTACCGTTCTTTCACATAATGGTCTTATTAGATAACAAATAATCATACAACACAATCATCAATCAATTAGTGAATTACGTTTCAAATTCATAATTTTGACATATATACAAAAATCACATTTTTGATGCCAAGTCACAACAAGATATTCTCACTATATTTTGGTTCTCACACAGTCAATTGGAATCATATAAACATCACACTTTCGAAACTCGAACATAAATTCTAATGATGTCCGGATGATCATTAGAATCATCCCTGGGCGACTAGAGTGTGATTCTATATCTATCCAGTATATTAAAACTTCGAATACATGCGGATCAGACGTATATGCAAAGTCTTTATATACTTGATTGTCCAAATCAATTTAAAATAAATATTCAAATATGAATAATAAAGTTTAAATTTTCAAAACAAAACTTGTTTTCAATTTTATTTTAAAAATAACACTCTTCAAACTCGTTCTAGGATACTATTGATCCTGTCTCTAATGAGTCATTCTCATTGGATATTACTAAACCAATCTCTGATGAATTCTTTTGTTTGGTTCTAACGTGTCTTGTTCTCCGAGCTCTGTAAACCAAAGCTCTGATACCACTGTAAGGACCCAGAACTTCCCCGGTCTCCAAACAGAAAAGGTAGAACGGATTTCCTTGAGGACAAGACGAATTAGAACACAAACAGAAAAACATTTCATTGCTTATTACAACAATTTACATCAGAATTCAAGAATATACAGAGTATGAATAAATATAACACATTTACTAAACATCATAGATTTACAAGTTACAATGTAGCGGAAAATAATACAAAACACAAATGAAAGGAATATATGGATATAGAGCTTTCCGAATATCATTCCAGCTGTAAATCAGGGACCTGTGAATATAATATCTGCAAAACCCAACTACTAGCTGCCCGTGCGAAAATAAGGGCACCCAGAGTTTAGGTTAAAATAATAAACTCCAGGTCAGTCTTGTGACTGGTGTGAGAACTAAAACAGCTATTAATCTGATTTTAAAGTTAGGTATATCAAGGGACCACGCCGTAGAACACGAAACAGGTTTCCTCCCAAGAATACCAGTGCATAAAATCAACAGCGCAATGATAAATAAAGAACAATGAAGCTATTATAAGACTCAGGTCCCATCACGCAATGCAACGCGAGCCGGAGGATAGAGTTTTTACCTTATAATAGCCAAAAATGGTTGGTACGTGAAATTTCATCTTTTATTATTACTATAACTGTATAGTGTCAAAACAATTTCAATCATAAGTATTAATCATAGATGGCATAAGTACCCCATACCACTATATTGCCATATATAGGATTGCAACTAAAACCGAAATGTCGTATTATAAGTTGGATTTCCATCTGTGAACCAAGGCAAGGGATCGTCCTTACCGCTTCGAGACGCTCTAGCCCGTGTCTCAGGACCCAGACTCAGGTCGGCCCTTGGATCATCAGGGCCGGTCCACTACATGTGGATTAAAATGCTTGAACACTACGTTTCCCCGCCCTATGGGGCATCAACTGGTCATATCCCGACCAAACTATCGGTCCCGGATCGACCGATATGACCGAGGCGCCTCGCTATCCATCATCCACATAAGTAAAATGTCCGGGCGTGTAAAACCCAAAACACCACTCCTAGCTAGAAGGAAACGCATGTCCTCCCTGAAGTCCTCTCCCGTTTCTGGTCCACACCAGGGTGTGAGGCTCGCGAATTAACGCTACACAAAGCTATGCCACAAAGGCCGTTCTTTGATCATCAATCACAAGACCCTGCTTTTCAATAGAAGTCTTAATCATATGCATCTCAGCATGCCACATAGGTAATTCACGCTATACAACCGATGTATATCAATCACACAGAATGAAGTCCAATGTCAGACACACATCCATTTACAAGTTCGTTCTGGGTCTGAACGAAACCGGAGGCACCTTATTCCTCCCCTATATGTCCAATACAGGGGAGAGGTCCTCGCATATTCGTTGATCTCCAAGTACGCCTGGACGATCACCACTTATTAACTTGTCTTGGTTGTACAGCCTAATCAAGACATCAGTAATCATCCAAACGATGTGAAGACCTCAGGTCTTCGACCACCGTCCTCATCCACGACACATCGTCGAATCAGTTATTCAGAATGAGATAAATCCGGTCTTTTTGAATAACTCGCGTATATAGTAAACAAGTGCTATTAAAACACAACATACGCCTCATTCCAATCCAGAATATTCCTTTATTCAAATAGTCTTATACTTTGGGAAATGTTCCCTTTAATTTTATCAAAGATAAATTCTTTAAATTTATTCTTTAATCTTCCTTTGTATATCATTTCAATATAATTAAAGATGCATTAGAACTCCACTTGGTTTTAATCTTCCCAAAAATCAATATTAACAATTGTTTAACTTGGGAAATCATATCCTGCCTTTAACTAGGTTAAAGAACCAATGTCATTTAAAACACGGTTCACGATAAACGCAAAATCACATTCCATTCCACCAGCCTTTAACTGTAAATTAGCAAGTGAACAATTCCCTAAGTATTATCCCCGAAGGCCGAAACCAACATCAAATCAATACCCAGGAAACCATTCAACTAACTAATCTCCAGTTAGTTTCTGATTTTCTTAACTCCATTGGGTCTAAGAATAGTATTATCAAAGATACCATTCATGACAACCCAAAATCTTATTCCTGTCTTTAACTAAGTTAAAGAACCTGTAACGACCCAAAAAATTTGACAACTGAGATATCGAATTAAATAAAGAATTAACTGTTAATAACCAATTTTAAATTGAGACTAGAAATTTTAAAAGCAAATATATGGTTTGTGTATGAACTGAACCTGATATTTAATTAAGAATGATTGGTCTAAAATCGGATAATTATTGTTGAACATTTAAATGGAAGTTCGGTTTTGAAATTCGATTTGAAAATACAAAGGGTTGAGTTTATAATATAAATGTTATTAACATTAAGTAAATTAGAAATGTTATTTGTTTAAAATATATAGAAAGTTGGCTGGGATATGTGTGTATTTGTATGTATAAAGAGATTGAATGTAACGTTTTCAATTTGGTATCAAGCAGAGTCGTTGGTCAACGGAACGGAATAAAATCAGTGAACCGGTAAATAATTTTAAAATAAAATAACGTTGTACGAAAATGAAGCCGAAGTACAACCAAATTAATTTTATTGAATTTAAAGTGCGATGACGTAGAGGTACGTCAAATTTCGTTGCAATTGGAGTCTGTGCTAACAGTACCAATATTTACCGTTCAACAGTTGTTTACGGTACAGTTCAATATTAAATTAAATTAAATTACAACCTTCCTCAGTTAAACCTACGCCGACCTATACCTGAAAACTTGCGTTACCCTAACCCTATTTGATTGAACGTCATCCTTATCTCCCTTTTACTTATTCTATAAAAATCGCATTCCTCCCCAATTTACTTTAGCACAAATCGTTGCTCTCCTTTCCAAATAAATGGTCATGCCCTAAATCATTCCTCTCGAATTTGTAACCACCGAGCCCTTTCACCGTGTCTTCTCCTGGCGCAGCAGTCACCACAATACGTTGTTTCCCCACTCCTCCATGTATCGCGCTTCCTGAGACCACTCAACGGCAACCTCCACAATCCAGATCGAAGTCGCAACTCATCAGAGCCGCCGCCGCGCCTCGCGTCGATGGCCTACAAGCTGTCACTTCTGCTCCCTCAATCGGCTGCGCCTTCTTTTTGCTGTCGTAAGGTGAGCATCTCACTCACGATTTAATCCTAATTCAAGTATTTTAATTTCAGTAGGAAACTAAATTTGATAGTACGGTTGGAGTTTAATTCCTTTTAGCTGTTGTCCTTTACTGTGAAATCCGTTCAAACTGTTGCATGATTGAGTCCATGCTTGTTGTTCAAAATTCTAGGATGTTTTGGTGTTAATTATTTACTGGGGTTATCGGTGAGATTGAATTGATCATAAACTATGTCAATTATGGTGTTATGGAGTGTATGACTTATAATGACATATAACCAAGAACCATGCCATTTGTCAAATTCTGGAAAGTATACGCTATTGATCATGCTTTCATGTTGTTAATTCTATCACCTACTCGAATTTTGAACCAGTCAGTGGAATACACTTGAAACATGGCTACGGTATTTGCACTTAGGAAATTTGTCCTGAGCTGTAACGTTTAGGCGTATGTATTCATGACCATATACACCTGTACACCTCTGATTATATATATGTAACTCATGTTGGAAGTGTAGCGAAGCTTATGTTTAATAGATCATAGCTGCACTTGTTTTATCTGCACATTTATTGGTTACCCATGATACATTAATAATGCATGAAGTTGCCTTTACAATATAAACAGTTTCAGTATTGTACTGAGCACACCGAGCCTTCATATTTTGTTTTCCGTTATTTCGTAATCATATTCGTACTGGCCTATAGATGATTCTGGATACCACATTTTTCCATAAATAATTAAATACTTTGACACACTATATTCCGATAATTAGGAGAGAATTGCACAGATAGCCCTACTTTGCTACTTTGAAACCCATATTTTGCTATGCACCGTTTGACACTTGAAACCCATATTTTCCTATGCACGGTTTGACACTTGAAACCCATATTTTCCTATGCACAGTTTGACACTTGAAACCCATATTCTCCTATATACAGTTTGGCACTTTAAACCCATTTTTATATCTGCGTAGTTTGACACTATGTGTCCTTTAGTAGCACATGGACAGTTTAATCCATGCATACCCGATAACTCATATACAAAGACAGTAAACCTTTTGTTGAAACATTGATCAAACTCTTTTTGTTTATATGGAAAACTAGAAGTATATACACCCTGTTGTGATGTATGCATATAAAAGAAGTGCCAAATTCCATGACATGCAGCCCTGTATACATGAATAATACCTTATCATTGCCACTGTGGGTGTGTAACACTCTATCTCTATATACATGTACATATTGCCGGTTTCCCTCACCATGTTGCTGCTGCAGGTTCCATTTATATGTATCACTAGCATTTTGGCTTAATTTAAAGGTTAAGTAAGTACATCAATAATCATTGTCTTTTTGTCATTTACCAGTTCTGTTGGCATATTTATTTTGCTCTTCGATAGACAGGATTCCTCTCATCATCTTTTTCATAAAAACACGAAGACTCATATTCTTAAAGAGTAGTATTGAATTTCAAGGGAGGGAAAGATTAGGAGGATTGCTCAGGTTAAAAATAAAATATATTGGAAGCTGATACTACTTCAGTTTACCAAAGACCTGATGCTATATGTGTAAATGATGCTACTTGTGTTTTGCTAAGAAGCTGATGTTACGTTTTTTTGGGAATCCATAACATGTTGAGTTAACCTATATCATTTCTAAATATACATGTTGCCTTATTAGTTTTGATTCAAACCCATATTTAAAATGAACTCAGGTGGTTGGTATTATTAAAAATATACATGACCAAGGTTGGTAAATTAAGATGAACTATTAATGGAAACACTCGACCATATATAAAATGGTTGATGAGCTTTGGTTGAGATAAAACTGGGAAGATTGATGCTAACATCATAAGAAAATTTATTATAATAGTTATGGTCATTTTTGAAATAGTGTCGATTTATTTGTCTAAACCCACATGGCCATTTCTGTATTCCTTATAAGTAGGAACTAGACAACCGCGTTGACTAAATTGTTGGTAGCTATCTTCCATGGCCAGGGAATAGGTTTATCTAACTTCTATGCAAATATGTGTTGACTGGAATTTTTTAAGATGGCACACATCTTCAAAATTTATTATCATTTAGGATAAACCATCTGAATCCTAAACATAAGTATTACACTAACTATATTTTACTACCTCTAAGCAAAATGGAATCAACCACAAACCCATATCTAAGTTACTTGCAGCTATCTAATATATATGCCAGTCCATGTTCATGCTGCATAAATTGTTCTTTCATTATGTTCTTTGATTATGTCTGGGCATATGCCTTGTCTTATAGTGGACCACTATTGTTACTGCTATGAAATACCCTATCGTAAACCCTGAAATCCATACATACCCATGTATATGATGGCCTTCTTGTCCATGCTGAAGAGTCTGAAATTTTGGCGCTAATGTTCCATTAATGCCTTGCCCAACCGTGTTATGCCCGTTCACTTTAAATCTGAGTATGTTGAAAATGTTATTGCATGTGCATTTGAACTGACTTGGGTTTACGGCGCATCATTTCATGCAGAAAAGCGAGTCCATTACATTATCATTTTTAGCATGATCGGCTTACCTGCACATGCCATGACAGCCTTGATCACTTTATATACTTTCTCTTTGTGGTTTCGGGATGCTGGGGCAGTGCACACGTGACGCGTACCTGTACACGTGTGTACGTGCAAGCTTCCGTAACCATTTGTCCCTGAAATAAGGATCGATATAGCATTTACACTGTACCATTGTATTTGGCATATGGTAAATGTGAGGATTAACTACTATATTCAGTTTCTATTGGAATTAATTTACTTGAACTATGATTAATATTGACTCGAGTGTTTTATGTTTTTGCATGGAACGCTCGGGTCAGACTTGAGCATTTCAGATTTTGAAGATTGGCAAAGTTGGGGGTTCCAATAGCGGCGCACTCTGAAGATTCATACAGTAAAGATTTTCTTGTATTCAAAGTATATTTTATATTCCGATGTAGAGAAATTCTTGTATTCAAAAATCATGATTTATAAATGAAAGTTTGATTTTTATCTCATACTATGTTATTTATTATTCTGAATTTTTCTATGTTAGATTTTGTTCCTAAACTCTGTAAGCTAAATACGCTCCGTCGATTTGGATGTTTTTAAATTGGTTTAATTACCATTTTGAAGCGGTCAAAAAGGCGGAATGTTACAAGTGGTATCTGAGCTTTTGTTTATTCCAAGCATAGCTTATCGGGTTTAAATGAATAGTATCGACATTAGAAAAAAAAAGATTTTGGAAATAAAAGGGTTTTGAAATATAAATTTTGAAAATGAAAATTTATTTGAAAGGGAAATTATTTTGAAAATTAGTATTTTGAAATTGATACAGCGGAAAACAAAAATTTATTTTGAGATATAAATTTTTCTGGAATCCCCAGTCTTCAGAAATCTTCAAATCCAGGTTTGCGAAAACTATTCTTCGATTGTTACCCTTAGATTTTAATCTCGAATCCATCATCAAATGTTATCTAGGAACGATAAGTATAAAGGAATCAACAAATTAATGGTGTGTTTTAGTAATCAAAGCCAAATGAACTTTATTGGAAAAAAAAATTATATGGGAATTTGAATGAAAATAGGAAATTTGAAGTCGTTTCAAAGATGAAACGATGAATTTCATTTCGATATTTGGAATATAAGTTAGTGGAAATAAAACCAAAAATTTATAATTGGAATTCAATTATGTCGAATTGTATTACAAGTTTATTTGAATTATTCAGAATGTAGTAAGATGATTTATAATTGGGGTCAAAATCATAATGTATAATTGGATATAAGAATTCAATAGTGAATTATAAACTTGTTAATTAATTAACAAGAAGTAAATTGTGAACAAGAGCTGTAAATGGAGCAGAATGTGATTGAAGATTTTAAAGAGATTTGAATAGATGTACAAGTGAAATCAAAATTTATTTTTCGTGACGAGTTCAAATTTTGATAAAAGGAATAACATTTACTCTTAGAAGTAAATAATGTTTGCAAGCGAAAATGTCGTATATGGAATTGGAAATAGAGGAAATGAAGTTAACTAGTACGGTGAGGTTATTCTAAAGTCCAGAATGTAAATAAAAGAAGATTTTTCCGAAGTCCGGAATAAATTATCGGAAAAGAGATTATCTGAAAGGAAGTTGTTTATAGAAGTTGATTATATCTAACTCCAGGAAAATATTATTCAATTTCTGTTTTAATCAAAAATTTAATATATTATTAAGATTAATGAATAAAGTATAATTTTAAAGTTAAATATTTCGAAGGCGTGAATTATTGTTACAATCAACGATTATTGTAAAAGAAATAAATTCTTAACTAAAAAAATCATAAATTTCGAGAATAAATATTTTGGTTGGTGTTTGAAATGATGAATTTTACCTTTTCGAAGTTAATAATGTTGTTCAATTAAGGTCTGAGAGATAAAAATACCCCAACTCGATTGACTACATTGTTGACTAAGAAGTGATTAAGGTTCGACAGCCAAAATGGTTAAATGAAGTAAATGAGCGTCAACAGTTAAGTGAAAGTAGCTATGTTTTGTTTTTTTTGATTCAAATAACGAATGTTGAAATGTTTCCTCCAAGGATAAAGTGTATTTTAAAGATGTGTGAACGTTTGGAAATGTTTTCCAATGGTAATAAGAGATTTTCTAGAATTATAAATAAATAAATAAATATGATGATTGGAAATGTTTTCAAAAGACCGTGATAGGCTAACGGGCTTTGATAAATTAGAATGACATAAGCATGATTTATGAAATAAAGTACTGTATGTTTTCAAGTCAAGATAAGGGAAGTACCTTCCTTCTCCTTTGAATTTCAAGCTTAGTGATGTGTGCTGCTGGTGGTAGTAGGTTGTCTGGACATAAAAATCGAGTTGTCATTGTTCCTTGAAGAATACGATCGTGTAGCGTAATTCGCAGGGCTGCAGATGGCCTATGACAGACGGTTGTTTCTTGGGGGAACCAAGCGTAACCATTGTGTCAGTTGCGATCTACAGTCGTGATAATGGCGTAATCCACAGAGCTGTGAAAGCTTATGGGTATGGATGTTTCCTGAAGGAATCAGGCGTAACCATTTTACACCTGTCGTCCACATGGCATATCTACAAGTGAAAGAGATGTAACCACTAGAGTTACTAAAGGTAGAATGGAGCCATGCAATGTGTGAGATGTGTTAGGTTTAGCCACTTGTTTAATTGCAGCACTGTGTCTTTGTGACTGGATTGCCTTCATGACTTGATTCGTCTTCCTGACGTGATTTGTCTTCGTGGCTTGATTTATCCCCATAATTTGATGATTTGTTTTTTAGTGACCCTGAGATAGAGCAGTCAACGCTCAGTGACCTCAGTTTTTCTTTTGATTCGTAAATAATTTCAGTTGATCTGTCCATGACGAAATTCACAGGGAAGTGATTTCCTATAGATACAGATGTTTTCTGGGGGATCCAGACGGAACCATTATGTATCTGCGATTCATGAATAATCAATATATCAATATCACATTGGTACTTTCCGTATCTGTATCTTTTAAAAAGGAAAATCTGAAATATTTTCACTGAGTGTTGAAGCAAGGATATTTAGTGCTTGGAGAGTTTAGTCGTGCGTCTGGCCAGCGTATGCCTAACATCTGTGAGAACAACAATAGACTTGTCATACTTTGAGTTATCAAATATTTTTAAAAATTATACTTGACTTAATAAGTTAAGAAAGGAAATTTTGAAGTATTTTCAAGTCCATAGTTTTGAGATAATAACACAAATATTTTATGTATAAAAATTATAAATGATTTCGATTTTTAGAAATTTTCAAGTGGATAATTTGTGACTTGAAGAAATGTTATTTACACTCTTCAATGAGTGTTGGGAACAATAAATGGATTGAACGTAAGCAGATTGGATTAAGGGTTCCTAAGCCTAGACCCATTATAGTCACAACGATGGATAAGTAACAAGGACAGAAGAGGTTTATAAAGAAATTTGGAATAATTTGAAATGTGTAAATCCAACTTATGCAGGATTTGAAATTCAAGAAGAGATTGGTTTTGAAATGAAATTCGATTTTGCGAGTTAATTAAATATAATGGACAAACAACGAGGATCAAAGATTTAAATATCTATATTTAAATTGGCTGTAGAAAAAAAATTCATATAAATATGAAAATTTTGAAGTATACATTGGGATAACTTTTAGTGATCTCTCCTTTTCGAGGACGAAAAGTTTTAAAGGGGGGAAGATTGTAACGACCCAAATTTTTTGACAACTGAGATATGGAATTAAATAAAGAATTAACTATTAATAACCAATTTTATATCAAGACTAGAAATTTAAAAGAAAATATATGGTTTATGTATGAACTGAACTTGATATTTAATTTAGAGTGGTTGGTCTAAAATCGGATAATTATTGTTGAACATTTAAATGAAAGTTCGGTTTTGAAATTCGATTTGAAAATATAAAGGGTTGAGTTTATAAAATAAATGTTATTAACATTAAGTAAACTAGAGATGTTATTTGTTTAAAATATATAGAAAATTGGCTGGGATATGTGTGTATTTGTATGTATAAAGAGATTGAACGTAACGTTTTCAATTTGGAATCAAGCGGAGTCGTTGGTCAACGGAACGGAATAAAATCAGTGAACCGGTAAATAATTTTAAAATAAAATAACGTTTTATGCAAATGAAGGCGAAGTACAACCAAATTAATATTATTGAATTGAAAGTGCGATGACGTAGAGGTACATCAAATTTCGTTGCAATTGGAGTCTGTGCTAACAGTACCAATATTTACCGTTCAACAATTGTTTACGGTACAGTTCAATATTGAATTAAATTAAATTACAACCTTCCTCAGTTGAACCTAAGCCGACCTATACCTGAAAACTTGCACTACCCTAACCCTATTTGATTGAACGTCATCCTTATCTCCCTTCTACTTATTCTATAAAAATCGTATTCCTCCCCAATTTACTTTAGCACAAATCGTTTCTCTCCTTTCCAAATAAATGGTCAAGCCCTAAATCATTCCTCTCGAATTCGTAACCACCGAGCCCTTTCACCGTGTCTTCTCTTGGCACAGCAGCCACTACAGTATGTTGTTTCCCCACTCCTCCATGTATCGCGCTTCCTGAGACCACTCAACGGCAGCCTCCACAATCCAAATCGAAGCCGCAGCTCATCAAAGCCGCCGCCGCCGCGCCTCGCGTCGATGACCTGCAAGCTATCACTGCTGCTCCCTCAGTTGGATGCGCCTTCTTTTCGCTGTCGTAAGGTGAGCATCTCACTCACAATTTAATCCTAATTCAAGTATTTTAATTTCAGTAGGAAACTAAATTTGATAGTACGGTTGGAGTTTAATTCCTTTTAGCTGTTGTCCTTTACTGTGAAATCTGTTCGAACTATTGCGTGATTGAATCCATGCTTGTTGTTCAAAATTCTGGGCTGTTTTGGTTTTGATTATTTACTGGGGTTATCGGTGAGACTGAATTGATCATAAACTATGTCAATTATGGTGTTATGGAGTGTATGACTTATAATGACATATAACCAAGAACCATGTCATTTGTCGAATTCTAGAAAGTATATGCTACTGATCATGTTTTCATGTTGTTAATTCTATCACTTGCTCGAATTTTAAACCAGTCGGTGGAATACACTTTAAACATGACTATGGTATTTTCACTTAGGCAATCTGTCCTGAGCTGTAATATTTAAGCGTATGTATTTATGACCGTATACACCTGTACACCTCTGGTTATATACATATAACTCATGCTGGAAGTGTAGCAGAGCGTATGTTTAATAGGCCATAGCTGCACTTGTTTTATATGCACATTTATTGGTTACCCTTGGTACATTAACAATGCATGAAGTTGCCTTTACATTATAAACAGTTTCAGTATTGTACTGAGCACACCGAGCCTTCATATTTTGTTTTCCTTTATTTCGTAATCATATTCCTACTGGCCTATGGATGATTCTGGATACCACATTTTGCCATAAATAATTAAATACTTTGACACACTATATTTCCACAATTGGGAGAGAATTGCACAGATAACCCTACTTTGCCACTTTGAAACCCATATTTTGCTATGCACCGTTTGACACTTGAAACCCATATTTTCCTATGCATAGTTTGACACTTGAAACCCATATTTTCCTATGCACAGTTTGACACTTGAAACCTATATTCTCCTATATACAGTTTGGCACTTGAAACCCATTTTTATATCTACGTAGTTTGACACTATGCGTCCTTAAGTAGCACATGGACAGTTTAATCCATACATACCCGATAGCTCATATACAAAGACAGTAAACCTTTTGTTGAAACATTGATCAAACTCTTTTTGTTTATATGGAAAACTAGAAGTATGTACACCCTGTTGTGATGTATGTGTATAAAAGAAGTGCCAAATTCCATGACATGCAGCCATGTATACATGAATAATACCATATCATTGCCACTGTGGGTCTGTAACACTCTATATACATGTACATATTGCCGGCTTCCCTCACCATGTTGCTGTTGTAGGTTCCATTTACATGTATCTCTACCATTTTGGCTTACTTTAAAGGTTAAGTAAGTACATCAATAATCATCGTCTTTTTGTCATTTACCAGTTCTGTTGGCATATTTATTTTGCTTTTCAATAGACGAGATTCCTCTCATCTTCTTTTTCATAAAAACATGAAGACTCATATTCTTAAAGAGTTGTATTAAATCTCAAGGGAGGGAAAGATTATTGTAACGACCCGTGTTTTTCGACCATTTGAAAGATTTAATATTGAATTTGTTATTGAAACGAAGTTGAACGTTATAATTTATATATATAATATAAATTCGAGCTTGAAAATGGCGTGCAGTTCGTAAATTGGAGTTTTGAACTTCAACAGAGAATACAGGATTCAATATAAGTCGGATTTCTATGAAACAAGACATGTTGGAGCCGTATTGACGATAATTTTCATATGAAAGAGAAAAATCCAGATTTCGTGTTATAGTTTGATAGTTATGGCCAAATCAAATTTTGAAATAGTCGCTATGGAAAACCGTTATTTAAAATTATAAACCTTTAAAATGGCCGTTTTGCAAACGGACTCAGATTTCGACAAGACCAGTTTCATTAGAACCGTATCGTTAAATTATTGTCAGAAAATCAAACTGCGTGGAAAACCGATGTTGTATGTGGCCAGGGTAGCCATAAACGCCCGTTCAATTTCTATAGCGCGCATTTAAGTAAATAAATGGATATTTGAGTGTAACTTGAGCAGATGATCGAATTAGGCCACGAAACCAGTTCCGTTGAGTTCGTATCGTCGATTAGAGTCAGGATATGTATATAGTTTGTTATTTTTAGAGATCGAGAAATTTGGTGTTAAAAAGGGTAGGGCGGTTCGGGGTAAAAACAGCCTACCGGGGCAACAGTCTCAGAATGCGACGAAATTAGTGCCGTTGGGTTCGTATCGAAAAGTTATTGTCGATGTTCGCAGTTTCAAGTTGATTTGATTTATCTAGTGACCGTGGAAAAATTAAATGCGTGTTCATTTCCGGTTTCATAAAGGAAATTTTTCCAAACGACCTCGGATTGCGACGAAACTTATCCCATTGGGTCTGGAATATCGTTTTACATCAAGAACAGCATTTTTATCAGTAAACATAAGTCGTTTGTGGTGGTTCCTGCGTGATACTTCATCGTCAAGTTCACTATAATATAAAATACATAATTAAACCTTAAGAAATGAAATAAGAGGCTACCCCTATTTTTCAGCTATTATGCAGGCCTCTTATAAACACTGAACGTTGATTTCCTTTTTGCTTCAATCCTAGGATATGACCTTTCTTTTCAGTACCCTGTATATTTCTTGTCTACCCATTTGCATACACCGTGCCGACCAAGCTTTTCTTGGAACCCACAAAAGCATACAGCTACATATCTATGGCTCGCAACCCTATATACTCTAAACGACTTGGCCACCACGTCGTCCACTTCTATATAATGGCTCGCTCCATTCGTTCTTGCTCATCTTCCAGAAATGGCAGAAAACAAATCCTCCTCGCACTCTTCCTCTAAATATATATATATATATATATATATATATATATATATATATATATATATATATATATATGAAGGAGTGGCCAGAACGAAACAGTGGGATGGTGGGGAGGTGTTCATGTGTGGTAGGACGTGTAGGAGTACGGGGATAGTATGGAGGAATTACAAGTGCACACGTGTGCACTATTTTGGGACCAAGGACGTGAGTTTAGTGCTCACAAGAGAAAGAGAAGAAAGGGATGGCAGGCTAGTGCACCAAGGGGGGAACCGCCTGTATGGGCTTCGGTCGGAAGAAAAAAAAAAGAAAAAAAAAAGGGGATGAACAACGAAATGGAAAGGGAGACGGGCGGAAGTGTTCTAGTGCTCGCGTGAGCTGTTCTGGGCGAGAAGGGACGTGGGTGAAGGGGCTGTGGAAAGTGAAGCATCGGCGGTTTCAGATCACCGGTCAAACGAGGGAAGCAACTCAGTTCTGGATGCAAGAAACGTAGGGGTTTAAGACTTTGATTTGCGGAAGGAACAAGAAACAGTAATTTATTATAGTTTAAATAAAAGCTGAGTATAGTTAATTAAATTAATAGCCTGAACGTTGGACTCAAATTTTGGTGCAGGCATAGTCTTGTTCAAACAGAACGAAAGGGAGGAGAGAAATACATGAAGAAGGAAACCGTCCAGTTCTAAAGGAGATGTACAGTAAAGTTTTAAATTAAGTAAGGTATGTTTTAGTTAACTGGGATTAACTAAAAATGGGAATTGGCAGGCCGATTGTTTTGACAGGAAGCGTGAACGAAAGTAACAGCAGATTTTTGGTCAGTACTGTCGGTTGTGTGTGGATAATTGGGAGTGTGCGAATTCAAAGTGACAAACGTAGTGGTGGAGGGATTTCAATTGGATGAGGCTGTATTGAGGAACATGCGGAAGTCCTTAATCGGCCAGAGCTCTTCTCTAAAGTACAATACATTTTATTAGACAATTTAAAATCAATTAAGTTGCTTAAATTACTTATTTAATCTTTGTTGATGCAGGATCCCAACGAGAACCACGAGAACAAAAAGGGTGTAAACCAACGAACATGGCCACGGTCCTAAATACATGTAATTAGTTAAAAACCCTTTTCCTAAGTAAGGAATCAATTATGTAATTAGTTAATTATAAAACGAGTAAATAATCAAGTTTAAAATTTAAGTCATTAAGGCATGATGATTATGAAAGTTAGTTTAATCCATTGTAACATTGCAGGGCGCGAGCCTCGATCTGGAACGAAGTAAATGAAATCGTTCGACCTAATCTCTGAGCCTTGATAATTAAAAGTAATTTGTTGAAAATAGTAATTAAGGAAAATTTATTTAGTGATAACTTTAACCATTTATATTTTGCTCATATGTGATCAGAACCAAACGATTCAAGAGGCGTTGGAATCATGATGTCGAGCAGAACATCATGGAACAGAACTAGACGTGATCAGAATGAACTGGGAATTTCAGTTAAATTAAACGCCTGTTTAATTTAACTAAGACTAGCTGTTTAACAACAAAATCAAATCAATGTGAGTTAAACTCACTCAGTTACCTTTTTATATTTTATATAAATTGGGTGTTTTTATTTTGTGTACTCTGCTTGCCAATGGTTGACTGCTTTGCTAGTTATCTATTTAACTGTTGATTTAACCGATGAAATTAAACTGTGTTTAATTTCAGTGAAATACCAAATCGTTATTTTTAACGATTGGTTCCAATAAAGGTAGCTCACCTTGGTTGGTCACGTTTATTTATAAACGTGTTTAAAATGGTTGCATTGTTTGAATTGCTTGTGGTTAAGGTTAAATGGTTGTTATTTTAGTTTAACAGTTAAACAAAACTGAACCGTCTGATTTGAGAAAACCATTTGAATACAGGGAAGAACAGGTTGGAGGGATCCAACCGGATTCCTCAAATGTATTATTTATTTTCATATGATCGTATATGAACTGATCTGTTTGTGTGATTGATTTGATGGTTGATTATTGAATGTTCAACATCTGTTAGTTTAAACCAATGGGCGATATTGGTTAAGTGTTTGGCAGAGTATGGCCTTTAAAACCAATCGAGTTATAGATATTGATTCACCGTCAGGTGAATCGATAGAGTTGAGGTTATAAAATTTATTTTATAACCAGAGTTAAATTTGAATTATATTATTTGAATAAAAGTCATTTAAGAGAAATAAATAAATATTTTATTTTATTTAAGACTTTGATTTGTTATGAAGTTATTTTGCAAAGCAAATGCTGATGTTAATCAGATTTACCAGTTGAAGAATAAGAGATGAATTAAATGGTAAAACCTTGGGAAATTGTTTTGTAAAGAAAACAAATAATTAGAATCTATTTAAATTAATTATATTTTTAATTAATTTAAAGCGAGGATTGTTGAAATCGGTTAATGAGATAATCAAGTTTTGAGTTAATTAAATCGACCGTTTGGAATTAGAATTGTTTATCAAGTTAATGTGTTTTGACTAAAATAGTTAAATGAATACTGTTTGAATTTAAATAAGGATAAAAGGGATTAACTACTAAAGTAGTTAATGTTTGAAATAAGTTATTATTTTATGATGAATTTAGGAATATATTTTTAAATGGGAATTCATTTAAAAAGTTACCGAATGTGAGATGCAAGCCAATTGAATGGTGAAAGGAATGAACGTACTACATTATATGAATTAAGTGAAAGGAGGTTACGATAAAAGGGTTTATTATAAACCAGAGTTTTTAAGTGAGATTTAAAGTGTTAAGACGTTAATTTTACATTGACGTTATTTGAAAACGAGATCAAGTAAAAAGGAGAAGTTTAAATGAAATTTAAAAATGGGAAATTGAATATAGTTATTCAAGATAGAATTAGCCAAACATAGTTATTCGGCTAAGTTGCCATTTAGTACGACTGCTAGCGTAATTCGCAGGGCTGCAGATAGCCTACGGCGGTCGGATGTTTCCTGAGGGAATCAGGCGTAACCATTGTGATCGCTGTGATCTAGAGTCAAGCGAATGGAGTTAAGACGAATGTTAATTAATCAATTAGAGTTATTCAAATATCGTATTTTTGAATATTAAAAGAATTGGGAGTTTCAATTTAACAAAAAGGGAAATTAGATTGTCAAAGGCCAAGTGATGCTAAATACTGAATCAGTGAACTCATTGGAGCGTCATGTTTGAAACACTGTTTATTTTGATAGTTAAAACACCGACTATCAAATCTGGCCAATACGATTGTTGGTATGGAAAGACCGGGATCGAATGTATATTCGAAAACCATTCCGACCAACAAATACGTGAAGATATCAGAAGATGATCGAGATGGAGCATTGAAGACCGTGGATTTTCATAAACGGAAGAACCACTAATATTCTTCGCCTGGCAAGCAGAGATAAACTGTGATTCTGTCGTGGTTGGAATCTACGGGTTGCAAGGACTTCTCGCTACTGATCCATGGGGTGATTCCTATATGGATGCGGTAGGAGAGTGCCTTCGGTTCATCCTGTTCCTGGATGACGTATATGGACGAATGTCTGACAGAGTATTTCCAAAGGGTCACGTACGTTGATTTCTTCAAACGTGCTATGGTTGTTGGCGGAGAATTGCCGCTCTCTTAGCTTCCAGCTAGAGTATTTTTGTGGATATCAATTAGTGATATCTGATGGATTTGACGATGTGGCATTCAAAGTGAATGGCGACCAGATGTCAAGAGTTAATTCTGGCCTCAAGCCTCATCAACCGGGAAATGACAAAAATCGGGCAGGCAGCATGGCTATGTGGGTCGCTCCCATTAGGGTGTATAATCACCTATCTAGAGGAAATCCTATTGTTTTCTTAAATCTATGTTTCAATGCTGTCCCTTGTCGGGAGACGGTTGCTGATCCCAACCGTCGGTGGTATACATTCGATACACTCAAGCGAAATGAGTGATCGGTCATGTGAGGGCCGGGTTGCAAGAAGTTCTTGTTGAACCCAGTGTATTCGTCTCTAGAGATACACTATCGGCAGGTGGTCCCATACCTTGTCAAGTCGGAATCCAATATCTAATAAGCGCCTGCGGGTTTTGATTGTATACTATATATGTGGAGCGTGAGATGCAAGCGTTCCACTAGATTGATATTTACTTGTATTTAGACATTATCATAATATCAGACAAGATATTGGTTTCAAAACGGTTTTGGGTTATCGTAAGGTAAAAACCGTCCGTGTTTATGTGTGGATTTGGTCTTACGATTATCCTTTTCTTTTGAAAAGATTTTTGAACTTTAAAATCATGATTTGGATGATTCACCCTTATTACTGTGCGAGTTTATCTCACTCTGGTTCACCAGACTGACCCGGTGTTTTGTAAATGCTCGGGTTAGGCTGGGTTGTACAGGTTCAGGTATCGACTGCTGTGAAGAGACGAGTTGGAAGAGTCCAGACGTATGATATTATTACTCCGCTGTGTGTTATATGAGGACAGATTAGTATCACTGTCCAGATGTGTACTCTGATATTGTAAGTATTTCAAAAGCTTTCAATAAAGGTTATTTCTGTATTATATTTTGTCCCGCTACGATGTGAGACTCTGTGTGGTGTTTCTTCTTCTTCTTCTATTCTAATATTTCTATCTTATCTATTCTCACCCTCTAACTTCTTTCTATTAATGATCTGGAATGTTCGATGTCTGAATGGTCAACATGGTAGTTTGATGTTGATTTTCGGAGTCGAAAATCCCGGTTAGTTACAGTGGTATTAGAGCTGGTTGCTTAATTGGTACGGATGATAGGGGGTTCTCGCTTCGCGTTTGGTGGCGAACGGGAGACTCTTACCCCTACATCTCCCGACAATGTGGGTTGGTCGAGTCGAGAGGCTGGCCGTAAAAGCAGTTCTGAGGTATCTCTGTAAGCCACGCTGGGAGGTTAGCCCAGTGCCGAGGGAGGAGAGGATGGTTGAAAAGCCTACTCGAATCCCGGTTCGTTACAGTGATATCAGAGCTATTGGTTAAAGTAATTACCTTGGCTCTGTGGCGTGACTCAGTAGAGATGGGGTTAGTAATACCCTAGATTGAGTTTGAGTGTATATATATATGAGCGCGTATTTGTAAATTGTTATAAAAACTGTTTATATTGTGTTGATTGGTTTGTCGAGTAGTTTATGAATTCTGGTCGATACAGTAATGCAAACTGTGTCGATAAGTGTTTCTAAACTCTTGAACAGAATAATTCGACACAGTATGTTTTTGAAAGAGGGTAAATGAAATAATTTTACCCAAATTATATTTTGATATAAAGGAAATATATATGTTGGGAATATCATAATATGTGTGGTGTGTTGTTTGTTGTTATAATCAAATAAGATTATAATTGAAATGGTTATATAAATAACCAATTAGAATTCGTATAATATGGAATCAGATGAATTAAAATTGAAGCTAAACCAGAATTTAGATTGAAATTGTGAAAAATTTGAAGAGTGTGAAGAGTAATTTTGGATTAAATGTATGTGAATTTTAAGATCCTGGGAGAATTTGAAAATATTTTCCAAGCATTTATATTTGGAGGGATTTCAGAATGAAAGTGTTTAAAATTGAAGTTTTGAAATGATACAGTATTGAACTCACTTCGGTAGCTGGGAAATAACTCTGATGATGCTGGCCACATCATCAGTGTTCATTTTCGAGTTGTAAGTGACGGATTACTACCAAAGATTTTGTTTTGAATTGCTTTGAGAAAAACAAGTTGTTTTGAATCCTGGAAAGGAATATTTGATTTTTGAAAGAGCTGAACTGTTTAAAAACTCCCAGGAAAATTGTTTGAACAAAGCCAAAATTAAAAAGAAGTTTGTGAAAGCAAATATGAATTGAATTGAAACCAATTAACTGGAATTTGAATCGGGAGATAATATATCGAGTAGAATCATATTTTGAAATTTGTGAGACAAGAATCTGAAATAGTGTTGGTTGGAATTGATGATGGATGATGATTGAGTTAAGAATGGAATTTGGCTTGGACGCGTGAAGGATTTGGGCTTGAGGATAAAAGTGGAATTTCGTTTGGGAATGCATTTGTATAAGCTGACAGGTAGCAGATGGAAGAGATATAATGATATGCCCAACAAAAAGGTACACGTTTATTTTTATATGGGGTTGATGATTTATGAGCCTATTTGGCAAGCCGCTTGGCTGTTTCATTTTCTTTTGAATTGGAGAAGGCCTAGAAAGGCGAGTAGGAGTTGTACCGATTGAGCCGTACAGAGGAGGTGCTGGCGAAATTTTTCGGAAATTTAAAGTGTTAGAAAATTTTTGATATTTTTGAAAATATTTATTTACAGTATTGAAATGGTTTCTAATTCAATATAAAATTAGATTTGAAATTAATGAGTTTATAACGTTCTTTCTTACCTTAGCAATTTCGAGGACGAAATTATTTTAAGGGGGGAAGAATGTAACGACCCGTGTTTTTCGACCATTTGAATATGAATATTTAAAATAGTTTTAAATATTATATTGGGAATATTAATGAGATTTAATATTGAATTCGTTATTGAAACGAAGTTGAACGTTATAATTTATATATATAATATAAATTCGAGCTTGAAAATGGCTTGCAGTTCGTAAATTGGAGTTTTGAACTTCAACTGAGAATACAGGATTCAATATAAGTCGGATTTCTATGAAACAAGACATGTTGGAGCCGTATTGACGATAATTTTCATATGAAAGAGAAAAATCCAGATTTCGTGTTATAGTTTGATAGTTATGGCCAAATCAAATTTTGAAATAGTCGCTATGGAAAACCGTTATTTAAAATTATAAACCTTTAAAATGGCTGTTTTGCAAACGGACTCAGATTTCGACAAGACCAGTTTCATTAGAACCGTATCGTTAAATTATTGTCAGAAAATCAAACTGCGTGGAAAACCGATGTTGTATGTGGCCAGGGTAGCCATAAACGCCCGTTCAATTTCTATAGCGCGCATTTAAGTAAATAAATGGATATTTGAGTGTAACTTGAGCAGATGATCGAATTAGGCCACGAAACCAGTTCCGTTGAGTTCGTATCGTCGATTAGAGTCAGGATATGTATATAGTTTGTTATTTTTAGAGATCGAGAAATTTGGTGTTAAAAAGGGTAGGGCGGTTCGGGGTAAAAACAGCCTACCGGGGCAACAGTCTCAGAATGCGACGAAATTAGTGCCGTTGGGTTCGTATCGAAAAGTTATTGTCGATGTTCGCAGTTTCAAGTTGATTTGATTTATCTAGTGACCGTGGAAAAATTAAATGCGTGTTCATTTCCGGTTTCATAAAGGAAATTTTTCCAAACGACCTCGGATTGCGACGAAACTTATCCCATTGGGTCTGGAATATCGTTTTACATCAGGAACAGCATTTTTATCAGTAAACATAAGTCGTTTGTGGTGGTTCCTGCGTGATACTTCATCGTCAAGTTCACTATAATATAAAATACATAATTAAACCTTAAGAAATGAAATAAGAGGCTACCCCTATTTTTCAGCTATTATGCAGGCCTCTTATAAACACTGAACGTTGATTTCCTTTTTGCTTCAATCCTAGGATATGACCTTTCTTTTCAGTACCCTGTATATTTCTTGTCTACCCATTTGCATACACCGTGCCGACCAAGCTTTTCTTGGAACCCACAAAAGCATACAGCTACATATCTATGGCTCGCAACCCTATATACTCTAAACGACTTGGCCACCACGTCGTCCACTTCTATATAATGGCTCGCTCCATTCGTTCTTGCTCATCTTCCAGAAATGCAGAAAACAAATCCTCCTCGCACTCTTCCTCTAATATATATATATATATATATATATATATATATGAAGGAGTGGCCAGAACGAAACAGTGGGATGGTGGGGAGGTGTTCATGTGTGGTAGGACGTGTAGGAGTACGGGGATAGTATGGAGGAATTACAAGTGCACACGTGTGCACTATTTTGGGACCAAGGACGTGAGTTTAGTGCTCACAAGAGAAAGAGAAGAAAGGGATGGCAGGCTAGTGCACCAAGGGGGGAACCGCCTGTATGGGCTTCGGTCGGAAGAAAAAAAAAAAAAAAAAAAGGGGATGAACAACGAAATGGAAAGGGAGACGGGCGGAAGTGTTCTAGTGCTCGCGTGAGCTGTTCTGGGCGAGAAGGGACGTGGGTGAAGGGGATGTGGAAAGTGAAGCATCGGCGGTTTCAGATCACCGGTCAAACGAGGGAAGCAACTCAGTTCTGGATGCAAGAAACGTAGGGGTTTAAGACTTGGATTTGCGGAAGGAACAAGAAACAGTAATTTATTATAGTTTAAATAAAAGCCGAGTATAGTTAATTAAATTAATAGCCTGAACGTTGGACTCAAATTTTGGTGCAGGCATAGTCTTGTTCAAACAGAACGAAAGGGAGGAGAGAAATACATGAAGAAGGAAACCGTCCAGTTCTAAAGGAGATGTACAGTAAAGTTTTAAATTAAGTAAGGTATGTTTTAGTTAACTGGGATTAACTAAAAATGGGAATTGGCAGGCCGATTGTTTTGACAGGAAGCGTGAACGAAAGTAACAGCAGATTTTTGGTCAGTACTGTCGGTTGTGTGTGGATAATTGGGAGTGTGCGAATTCAAAGTGACAAACGTAGTGGTGGAGGGATTTCAATTGGATGAGGCTGTATTGAGGAACATGCGGAAGTCCTTAATCGGCCAGAGCTCTTCTCTAAAGTACAATACATTTTATTAGACAATTTAAAATCAATTAAGTTGCTTAAATTACTTATTTAATCTTTGTTGATGCAGGATCCCAACGAGAACCACGAGAACAAAAAGGGTGTAAACCAACGAACATGGCCACGGTCCTAAATACATGTAATTAGTTAAAAACCCTTTTCCTAAGTAAGGAATCAATTATGTAATTAGTTAATTATAAAACGAGTAAATAATCAAGTTTAAAATTTAAGTCATTAAGGCATGATGATTATGAAAGTTAGTTTAATCCATTGTAACATTGCAGGGCGCGAGCCTCGATCTGGAACGAAGTAAATGAAATCGGTCGACCTAATCTCTGAGCCTTGATAATTAAAAGTAATTTGTTGAAAATAGTAATTAAGGAAAATTTATTTAGTGATAACTTTAACCATTTATATTTTGCTCATATGTGATCAGAACCAAACGATTCAAGAGGCGTTGGAATCATGATGTCGAGCAGAACATCATGGAACAGAACAAGACGTGATCAGAATGAACTAGGAATTTCAGTTAAATTAAACGCCTGTTTAATTTAACTAAGACTAGCTGTTTAACAACAAAATCAAATCAATGTGAGTTAAACTCACTCAGTTACCTTTTTATATTTTATATAAATTGGGTGTTTTTATTTTGTGTACTCTGCTTGCCAATGGTTGACTGCTTTGCTAGTTATCTATTTAACTGTTGATTTAACCGATGAAATTAAACTGTGTTTAATTTCAGTGAAATACCAAATCGTTATTTTTAACGATTGGTTCCAATAAAGGTAGCTCACCTTGGTTGGTCACGTTTATTTATAAACGTGTTTAAAATGGTTGCATTGTTTGAATTGCTTGTGGTTAAGGTTAAATGGTTGTTATTTTAGTTTAACAGTTAAACAAAACTGAACCGTCTGATTTGAGAAAACCATTTGAATACAGGGAAGAACAGGTTGGAGGGATCCAACCGGATTCCTCAAATGTATTATTTATTTTCATATGATCGTATATGAACTGATCTGTTTGTGTGATTGATTTGATGGTTGATTATTGAATGTTCAACATCTGTTAGTTTAAACCAATGGGCGATATTGGTTAAGTGTTTGGCAGAGTATGGCCTTTAAAACCAATCGAGTTATAGATATTGATTCACCGTCAGGTGAATCGATAGAGTTGAGGTTATAAAATTTATTTTATAACCAGAGTTAAATTTGAATTATATTATTTGAATAAAAGTCATTTAAGAGAAATAAATAAATATTTTATTTTATTTAAGACTTTGATTTGTTATGAAGTTATTTTGCAAAGCAAATGCTGATGTTAATCAGATTTACCAGTTGAAGAATAAGAGATGAATTAAATGGTAAAACCTTGGGAAATTGTTTTGTAAAGAAAACAAATAATTAGAATCTATTTAAATTAATTATATTTTTAATTAATTTAAAGCGAGGATTGTTGAAATCGGTTAATGAGATAATCAAGTTTTGAGTTAATTAAATCGACCGTTTGGAATTAGAATTGTTTATCAAGTTAATGTGTTTTGACTAAAATAGTTAAATGAATACTGTTTGAATTTAAATAAGGATAAAAGGGATTAACTACTAAAGTAGTTAATGTTTGAAATAAGTTATTATTTTATGATGAATTTAGGAATATATTTTTAAATGGGAATTCATTTAAAAAGTTACCGAACGTGAGATGCAAGCCAATTGAATGGTGAAAGGAATGAACGTACTACATTATATGAATTAAGTGAAAGGAGGTTACGATAAAAGGGTTTATTATAAACCAGAGTTTTTAAGTGAGATTTAAAGTGTTAAGACGTTAATTTTACATTGACGTTATTTGAAAACGAGATCAAGTAAAAAGGAGAAGTTTAAATGAAATTTAAAAATGGGAAATTGAATATAGTTATTCAAGATAGAATTAGCCAAACATAGTTATTCGGCTAAGTTGCCATTTAGTACGACTGCTAGCGTAATTCGCAGGGCTGCAGATAGCCTACGGCGGTCGGATGTTTCCTGAGGGAATCGGGCGTAACCATTGTGATCGCTATGATCTAGAGTCAAGCGAATGGAGTTAAGACGAATGTTAATTAATCAATTAGAGTTATTCAAATATCGTATTTTTGAATATTAAAAGAATTGGGAGTTTCAATTTAACAAAAAGGGAAATTAGATTGTCAAAGGCCAAGTGATGCTAAATACTGAATCAGTGAACTCATTGGAGCGTCATGTTTGAAACACTGTTTATTTTGATAGTTAAAACACCGACTATCAAATCTGGCCAATACGATTGTTGGTATGGAAAGACCGGGATCGAATGTATATTCGAAAACCATTCCGACCAACAAATACGTGAAGATATCAGAAGATGATCGAGATGGAGCATTGAAGACCGTGGATTTTCATAAACGGAAGAACCACTAATATTCTTCGCCTGGCAAGCAGAGATAAACTGTGATTCTGTCGTGGTTGGAATCTACGGGTTGCAAGGACTTCTCGCTACTGATCCATGGGGTGATTCCTATATGGATGCGGTAGGAGAGTGCCTTCGGTTCATCCTGTTCCAGGATGACGTATATGGACGAATGTCTAACAGAGTATTTCCAAAGGGTCACGTACGTTGATTTCTTCAAACGTGCTATGGTTGTTGGCGGAGAATTGCCGCTCTCTTAGCTTCCAGCTAGAGTATTTTTGTGGATATCAATTAGTGATATCTGATGGATTTGACGATGTGGCATTCAAAGTGAATGGCGACCGGATGTCAAGAGTTAATTCTGGCCTCAAGCCTCATCAACCGGGAAATGACAAAAATCGGGTAGGCAGCATGGCTATGTGGGTCGCTCCCATTAGGGTGTATAATCACCTATCTAGAGGAAATCCTATTGTTTTCTTAAATCTATGTTTCAATGCTGTCCCTTGTCGGGAGACGGTTGCTGATCCCAACCGTCGGTGGTATACATTCGATACACTCAAGCGAAATGAGTGATCGGTCATGTGAGGGCCGGGTTGCAAGAAGTTCTTGTTGAACCCAGTGTATTCGTCTCTAGAGATACACTATCGGCAGGTGGTCCCATACCTTGTCAAGTCGGAATCCAATATCCAATAAGCGCCTGCGGGTTTTGATTGTATACTATATATGTGGAGCGTGAGATGCAAGCGTTCCACTAGATTGATATTTACTTGTATTTAGACATTATCATAATATCAGACAAGATATTGGTTTCAAAACGGTTTTGGGTTATCGTAAGGTAAAAACCGTCCGTGTTTATGTGTGGATTTGGTCTTACGATTATCCTTTTCTTTTGAAAAGATTTTTGAACTTTAAAATCATGATTTGGATGATTCACCCTTATTACTGTGCGAGTTTATCTCACTCTGGTTCACCAGACTGACCCGGTGTTTTGTAAATGCTCGGGTTAGGCCGGGTTGTACAAGTTCAGGTATCGACTGCTGTGAAGAGACGAGCTGGAAGAGTCCAGACGTATGATATTATTACTCCGCTGTGTGTTATATGAGGACAGATTAGTATCACTGTCCAGATGTGTACTCTGATATTGTAAGTATTTCAAAAGCTTTCAATAAAGGTTATTTCTGTATTATATTTTGTCCCGCTACGATGTGAGACTCTGTGTGGTGTTTCTTCTTCTTCTTCTATTCTAATATTTCTATCTTATCTATTTTCACCCTCTAACTTCTTTCTATTAATGATCTGGAATGTTCGATGTCTGAATGGTCAACATGGTAGTTTGATGTTGATTTTCGGAGTCGAAAATCCCGGTTCGTTACAATTATGAGGATTGATCAGGTTAAAAATAAAATATATTTGAAGCTGATACTACTTCAGTTTACCAAAGACCTGATGCTATATGTGTAAATGATGCTACTTGTGCTTTGCTAAGAAGCTGATGTTACTTTTTTTTTGGGACTCAATAACATGTTAAGTTAACGTATATCATATCTAAATATACACGTTGCCTTATTAGTTTTGATTCAAACCCATATTTAAACTGAACTTAGTTGGTTGGTATTATTAAAAATATACATGACCAAGGTTGGTAAATTAAGCTAAACTATTAATGGAAACACTCGACCATATATAAAATGGTTGATGAGCTTTGGTTGAAATAAAACTGGGAAGATTGATGCTAAAATCATAAGAAAAATTATTATAACAGTTATGGTCATTTTTGAAATAGTGTTGATTTATTTGTCTAAACCCATATGGCCATTTCTGTATTCCTTATAAGTAGGAACTGGACAACCGCGTTGACTAAATTGTTGGTAGCTGTCTTGCATGATCAGGGAATAGGTTTATCTAACTTCTAGAAAATATGTGTTGACTGGAATTTTTTTAGTTGGCGCACATCTTCGAAATTTATTATCATTTAGGATAAACCATCTGAATCCTAAACATAAGTATTACACTGATTATATTTTATTGCCTCTAAGCAAAATGGAATCAACCACAAACCCATATCTAAGTTACTTGCAGCTGTCTAATATATATGCTAGTTCATGTTCATGTTGCATAAATTGTTCTGTCATTATGTTCTTTGATTGTGTCTGGGCATATGCCATGTCTTATAATGGACCACTATTGTTACTGCTATGAAATACCCTAACGTAAACCCTGAAACCCATACATACCCATGTATATGATGGCCTTCTTGTCCATGATGAAGAGTCTGAAATTTTGGTGCTAATGTTCCATTACTGACTTGCCTAACCCTGCTATGCCCGTTCACTTTAAATTTGAGTATGTTGAAAATGTTATTGCATGTGCATTTGAACTGACTTGGGTTTTGCGGTGCATCATTTCATGTAGAAAAGCGAGTCCATTACGTTATCATTTGTTAGCATGATCGGCTTACCCGCGCATGCCATGACAGTCGTGATCACTTTTTATACTTGCTCTTTGTGGTTTTGGGATGCTGGGGCAGTGCACACGTATACCTATACGCATGTGTACGTGCAAGCTTCCGTAACCATTTGTCCCTGAAATAAGGATCGATATAGCACTTACATTGTACCATTGTATTTGGCATATGATAAATGTGAGGATTAACTATTATATTCAGTTTCTATTGAAATTAATTTACTATGATTAATCCTGACTCAAGTGTTTTATGTTTTTGCATGGAACACTCGGGTCAGACTTGAGCATTTCAGATTTTGAAGATTGGCGAAGTTGGGGGTTCCAATAGCGGCGCACTCTGAAGATTCATACAGTAAAGATTTTCTTGCATTCAAAGTATATTTTATATTCCGCTGTAGAGAAATTCTTGTATTCAAAAATCATGATTTATAAATGAAAGTTTGATTTTATCTCATACTGTGTTATTTATTGTTCTGAATTTTTCTGTGTTAGATTCTGTTCCTAAACTCTGTAAGCTAAATAAGCTCCGTCGATTTGGACGTTTTTAAATTGATTTAATTACCATTTTGAAGCGGTCAAAAAGGCGGGACGTTACAAAACCAATGTCCTTTAAAACACGTTTCACAATAAACCTAAGATCACATTCCACTCCATCAGCCTTTAACCGTAAATTAGCAAGTAAACAATTCCCTAAGTATTAACCCCGAAGGCCGAAACCAACATCAGATCAATACCAAGGAAACCATTCACCTTAACTAATTTCCAATTAGTTTCTGATTTTCTTAACTCCAATGGGTCTAAGAACAGTATTATTAAAGATATCATTCACGACAACCAAAAATCTTATTCCATTGTTAATCGGGTTAAAGAACAAGTGTTATTTAAAACACCGTTCACGATAAACCCGAAGACCAATTTCAATTCCATTCCAATTAAATATCAATTAATTGGTATCCTTCGTTAAATCTAAATAAAAAGATTTAATCTTTTCTCATCTAGGTTCAAGAAGAGTGTTAATGAAGACACCATTCACAACAAACCCAAAATCACATTTAATATTAAATACAAGGCTCTAAATAGAAAATATATCGGCTTATATTCAATATCAAATTCTGGAATCAACAAATACCGTATTGGAATAACGATATATATTCAAAATTCCTTCACAATATCCGTACAATCATGGAATCCAATATCGAAATATTCCGAAGATAATTTTGATTCAAATCCATTCCAATTCATATATTGGAAATTCCGGTTATTTTTAAAACCGTTTCAAATCCAGTTTATTTTTTTTTAAATATTGGATTATAATTCTAGTTAATAACTAGTTCATTTCGATAAAAATCTATTTTTATCTTTTCAAATATGGAATTTTTCATCCCAATTCTTTCCAAATCATTTATTATGATTTTACACAAATTATTGATATTTTTAATAATTTTATCAAGGCCCGTACAGTCGATTTCCATAAACGGCCTTCGAACTGCACTTACAACGACCTTTTCCAAATTTGATTTGGACATAATTCCAAATCCAACCATTAGATTTCAAATCTCTAATATTCCTTAGAAATCTCTTTTCGATATGAACCCAATGATTCCGATTTTAGGAGAATCCGACGGTCGGATCTCCCGTAATGTCCATTCGAAGTCAATGGTCGAAATTCACGAACTGCCGCAGCGCGACACGTTCTATTTTGGCAATTATATTATATATAATATATATTTCATCGATTTCCATTTAAAATGTATTTTATAAATCGTTTTAAATTCGTTTTCAAAATGATTTCAACTTCATATTCAATTTCAAATCAAAATTTAATATTCCATATTATCGATATATAAATGATAGTATTTTCAAAACATTAGATTTGGAAATCAATTCCTTTTCTATATTCATTATATAAATGAATAAAACCAATATAAATAGTCTAATCAACACGGCTTTATATATTTAAATATTTTCGTGTCCATCCCAAATCGGACATCAAAATCACATTTTGATTCTGTTCTGAATATTATTTGAAAATATTCGTTATTTTAAAATAATCATTATTTTAAAATATTCATTCTTTCTGAACTGGAATAAGACATAGTCAATTACCATATAATGTTGATTATATGGATTTCATACAACACATGTATATAACAACAATAATAAACAATCAACCACCATCCAGAGTGCATTCTATACTGTATTAGCATCAAATATAAATATGTAACGCTTACAACAGCCTATCAATCCATCGAACGACATACAGCTAATTATCGAGACTAGTGTATGTCATATATCATCCCAATATCGGTGTGGGGTTTCAATCAACAAATAATGAATTTTATTTGTGCAGTTGGGCGATGTGTAAAATTTATCGTCCCAATCAATATCAATCAAATGGATGTACATAAACAAATCATCAGATTTGTAAATAAATTTTTATTTTATTCATATACACGTTAAAAATATATTTTTAACGATAAATTATTTTATTCAACATACGAATATTATATTCAGTTCATTTATACAATAAAAATGATATTTTTATTGTTCTAACATATTTTAGTAAATTTCGGCGGTATAACGGCGTGATATCAAAATCGGGTAATGTCTAGCATTACCTATAACACCCCATAATTTTAAAACGGGAATAATTAATTATTAAAAGAAGAATTAGATGAAACAGGTTATGCTATTGCGTTTGTCTCAGAATTCTGCTTGAGATAGAGTCCAAGTTTGCGTAAAATTGATACCATATGAAGAAGATATGGACGAACGAAGTTTGGCAGAAAAACCGGAAGTCGACCAGAATGCACTGGTGCACTTCACAAATGCACCAGTACAAAAATGCACTGGCGCACCTACCAAGTGCGCCCATACTAATCCAGCACAGAATTCTGGAGTGTTCTATGATGATGTGTCTTCTTCTGAGTGGTCAGATGATGTGTATTTGAGCTGGGTGCTTCTGATGGACTCCTAGTTCATCTAAGGGCTCTAAATAATCCTAGACTTCTATATTAGCAACCTAATTCTAAACCCTAAACCACAAAAATTCATTCTAAGGAGCCACCATGTTGTCAATCATCATCCTAACCTAGCCACCATCTCTTATCAAACTAGAAAGCAAGATTAAAGCAAGAATCAAATTAAATCAAATCTAATTTAGAGTATTCAACGATCTACATCAAAGGCGAGCAATTCAGTTTCAGAATACAGATTCCAGAAAACAAGACTTGCCTTTGTTTTGTAAGTTCACGTTTACTTTCAGATTTAGACAACCAATTATAGTATCGACATGGAGTAAAATGAATTTGGACCTATGCTTGATTTTCTATTTGGATCTATTCTTAGCCTTTGTAAATCTATGACTTTGGGTTGCTTCTTATCGATCCAATCGAACCTATACAAGTTGTCGAACCAAGTTTATTATTCAAGCCTTTCATGTCCATAATATTGTTCATAATCAGATCTATATACCTGCAATGATTCTAAATCAGTGTATTCAGTTATGCTGTAATTCTATTAGATCTGTAAATCTTGTGTTTTGGGAATATCATCTTGTGCCAGTTCTTATGCCTATCATAGTCATATTATTCCTATTTGTTCCTTTTTATTTGTGAATCTAGATTGACCTATAATCTAGGTTGAATCGCGATATACGTACGATGGAAATACATGGAAGGTTTGGGTTATTGGGGCATAAATATGAAATTGACAATATTGACATAACATATTTGGGGAAAGTAACTGAGCATAACATATTTGGTGAAATGATTGGGCAAAACTTGTAATTGACATTGGGGCATTATTATCATTATAACTGCAAGTTTGGGTTAGTTGGCTTGTAAACCAAGTTTTGGCCATACACTGTAAACCAGAATATTAAAACTAGATTGGGCTTAACTATTGATTTGGAACGCCAAATATATGACATAGTGATTTTGGGAATGACTATTATTGCAAGTTTGGGAAGATGGGGTATAGCCTATTTTGATTGATAACTTGAAATTGGAATTGGTTGGGCATAACTTGAGAAACGGGATCATGACTAGTTTTGGCGGATTTGGGCAATTAGCATGAAAACAGTATAACGGGTATGCCATTAATTATGAACATAATTAATGTTATAATTTCATTGTGAATAATTTACATATACACCATAAATATGCTAAAAGATGAGAATGCCTAACCCGAGTTTAGATTAAGTTGTGGTGCAAAACTGCCCGGAACCGCCCGGCACATCTAGTAACCATAACACCTGTCTAATGTGAGAGGTTAGTGCATCATGCCCAAGAAAAAACCCGAGGTTAGATTGAGTTTTGTAAAACTACCCGGAACCGCCCGACATATCCAGTAACCGCAACAACACATATCTAATGTGAGAGGTTGGTGCGTTAAAAAGTAAATTAATGTTAATGACACATGCTAAGTATGGGAGGGTTAGGTTAATGATACTTAACCAATATAACATATGGGTGGGTCAAGTTAACTAAGGGAATACTTAACCGTTATAACATGTTAACTAAACAGATGGTAGGGTTAAGTTAACTAAACACTTAACCATTATAACATGTTAATTAAACAGATGGTAGGGTTAAGTTAACTAAGGTAACACTTAACCAAAATATATAATGACTTGTGGTAGGGTTAAGTAACATAAGAGGATACACTTAACCAATATATAACAAGTGGTGGGGTTAAGTAATACAAGAGGATAATACTTAACCAATATATAACATGACGTAATGGGAAAGGGTTAAGTTAACACGAGAGGGCAGCACTTAACCAATATAACATGATTTGAGATAGGGTCAAGTCAACACAAGAAGGAAACACTTAACCAACATGACATGACGAATGGGTGGGTTAAGTTAACTTGAATTGATTAATGACACTTAACCAATATAACTTGATGAACGAATGGGGTTAAGTTAAATCGGAAATACTTAACCAATATAACATGATGAATGAACATGGTTAAGTTAATAAATCACACTTAACCAATCCAACATGATAAGTGAGAAAGGTTAAGTTAATAAGAACCACTTAACCAACATGGCATGACGAGTAGGAGGGTTAAGTACATGTCGGGTTGGTGGGTAATATTAGTAAATTTATAGGCCAACAAAACTTAACCATTAAATAAACATGCTTGAATCCGTGGGAAGGTTAAGTATACGTCGGGTTGGTGGGTAATATTAGTAAATATAGGCCTACAAAACTTAACCATTATATAAACATGCTTGAATCGGTGGGAGGGTTAAGTACATATCGGGTTGGTGGGTAATATTAGTAAATATAGGCCCATAAACTTAACCAGTAGGAAACCCTAGTAACGGGGACCCATTTCAGCAGTAACCCACATAGATGTATCACGTTACCTTGAGCTAGGCAGGGTGGGGCACGATTACTGGGCTAATTATGAGCGGTCAAAACAACGGCAGGGGGTACGTCAGTGTAGGTTCCGACGGTTTACGGGCGTGTACGTACTCCGGAGTAGGAAAAAGCAGGCACTGGGTACCAGTAGTTATACACTGTGCATCTTGATTCGTGTCGGGTTACTATCATAAGGATTGATACACCTTAGGGTGGGACCAACACAGGATATCTACACGCAAGAGGGGACCGATTGACACAGGCACATGGAACATTTGTACAAGTAGGGAGCCGATCGATAGGGTAGTAAGGGAACATCTAACATCTTCATGGCAATTAGGCTGATTGAGGTTGAATCCTCATAACAGATGTACACCTGAAGGCTACCACAATTGTGGGGATTGGGACCACGTTGTATTATTACGATTTATATAAATTACTAATTGGGACACTCGTTAGGTGGTGCAGAGATATAGAAATCAGAATAACAGGGTAGTAGCGAAGCATAGAATTGTTAACATGCGGTGTTATACTTAGTTTATATTGCCCATTGCTTATTCTATGTATCCTATGTTCCTTATCATCATGCTTATGTCTTTATTCAGTTTAATTTATGTCATGTTGTTCTTGCTTGTTCATATGCTGAAAGTAGATGGACTTACCAGACTTATGTCTGACATAGTTTCGTTTCGCCTCTTTTCTTCCGTTCCCCCCAGGTTCTCAGGGAGGAAATGTTACCACTTAGCTCGGTTTTCTTTTCAAGCTCGAAGATAGTCGATGTTTTGCTTTGGACCCTCTCTTCCACTGCTACGGCTGGTTCATGCTTTATTGGGGAATATCATTGTTATTTTTATGCTTCTTTTATACTTGGAAGTTTTTAAATCAAGACAGAAGTTCTATGTATTACTTTTAGTATGATTGAGACAACTGTTGTAAAAGCTTGACTGAACCACATTGTTAATAAAATGACTTTATTTTCCACTGTTTTAATTGTATGTCTTGTAATTTATCTGCATCTTTTACCTATAATGCTCCATCGAAGTTAAGGCATTCCCTTTGTGAGTGACCTTAATGGAGGTGGGGAGTTTCATCACCCCTCTCCTGATATTGGCTCGCGCCATACACACGTAACAATTCTAATCAATTCATTTCACCCAAACAACTAAATTCAACCAAATATTCTAATCAACCAAACCAAATAATCAAACAAGCCGTCCATGGTTTGTGGACGACGGGGAACAGTTCATATACGCAGTTATAAAATAAATAACTGTATAAGAAAATTATAGTGAGGAGTTCTCACCTTTGGGATCCACTCCACCATTTTTATTTTTGAATTTCAGAATAGTCCTGACTTGCCTGAAATTCTAACGCAATCTTCTTCAAGCTGTTCATAGTAAAAATCACAATTTTATTTTAGTTCTAAAATTTAATTTTTACTTCACTAAAAAATATATTTTTAATACTCTACATATATAAAAATCATATTTTTAATGTCGCTACATGTACATAAAAATCATATTTTTATAATGCTACTACATAGGTAAAAATCATATTTTTATCTTTCTAAAAACATTTCTATGCCATACACTAGTTAAAAATTATATTTTGAATCTTGCCAAAATATTTCCTTCCTACGATAAAAATCCTATTTTTAACTAACCAAAAATGATATTTTTAACATAACTAAAAATCACAACTTTATGTAATTAAAAATCATAACTTTATATAAATAAAATTCATAACTTTATATAAATAAAAATCATAACTTTATATACTTCATATGTCAAAAACCATAGATGTTTTAAAGCGGAGAAAACTCACATATTTTCTACTGCCCGGATTTGCTGTTCTGGTTCCGGAATTTGCAAACGAGCTCTAACATTCACACCAACTTTTTTTCTAGCTTAAACACGTCATTCTGGACAACTTTCGCCTAGTGGTCTTCCTTTCGAGAATGTGCCATTTCGCAGGAAATCGCGAAAAGACAGTATTTTGACAGTGTTTGGACAACAGACTTTGGACGCGTTTTACAGACAACTCCGCAATCCAAAATAGGACTATCGTATACCAAATCGAAGAGAAAATCGTGCTCTTCGAATTTGGTATTGTGGAGTTCTGGCCAGAAGCGCACCGTTTGAGAGTTATTGGCGAAATAGTGACAGGAGGTTTTATGCAAAAACAGGAATTTTATGAAAAAAGGGTTTTTGGTGACGGGGGACCCACGGCCGGAGCCGGGTGGCCAGAGGGCGGCGACGGGACCTGCTGGTGGTGGGGGAGGTGCAGGTGGCAGCGCTAGGGAAATGGGGGCCCACGGCGACTAGGGTTTGCAATTTGGGGCTTAGGGTTTGTAAATATGAAGAGAGAAAGAGGAGGAGAGGAGGAAGAAGAGGAGGAGGTGGAAAGGAGGAGGCCGACGGTGGTGATAGGGGGGCGGTGGTGGCAGCGAAGGGAGGGAGGTGCGTGCGTTTCTCTTTTTTTTCTTACGGGGAATGAAGATGGAGAGGAGAGATAAAGGATGGTTGACTAAGTATATATTTATTTAATTTAATTCTCCAAAAAGTTATTTTTTTTCTTTTGAACTCCAAATCCAACCCAATGTCTGTCACCCCCAACTAAATACCCCCATTCTGGACACAATGGGATATGTCCCGTAAGCCAATTCGACTGTTTCCATCACTTTTTCTCAAAATTAAAATATGAATCAATATATTGAATTTTAACGTACATTTTAATTTACTAGGGCCACATACTGACTCCAAAAATTCCATAAAAATAAATCTAGCTATGTTTTGACGATACAATCCTAACAAAACTAATTTCGTCAAATTTGGAGACCGTTTGAAAAATGGTCATTTTCCAGTCGATTAAAATTGACTGAAACTGCCAAAACACGTTTAACTTCGCTACACTCACAAATTGAATCCAAAAATTATGAAAATTGGAATTTAGCAATAATTTGACATCCTGGATCCAACAAAAGTGATTTCGTCAAAAACGGAGGTCGTTTGCAAAATCGCTATTTTTAAGGGCTATATTTCCATATCGATTATTCTGAATTTTCAACTGGACATAACTTTTTATTCCCGCAATGAAATTTCAATTTTTGGGATTCATTGAAAAGACATTTCCAAATAGATTCTAATATTTTTGGTTTTGCTAAAATCCGGTTTATTTTGCATCCTGTACATTCATTTGAAATTTGAAATCGAATTTTCGAACTGCCGCGCCATTTTCAATTCCTTTTATAATTAAAATAAATATTTTATATTCTAACGTCGATTCAAATAAATATATACGTTCTAATTCTACTCAAAATAAATTTCTAGCTGTATTTATTTAAAATAAATCGTTTTAAATATTCAAAATTCATTAAAATTGCCAAAATAAAAACTTTAAATTGGTTCGGATTTTCCGGGCTGTTACAGTTTTATTATTATCAGCATCCATGTACAACCCCATGATTTCACGTCTACAAGGTTAACACCGCTCCAAAACCCCTAATTTCATGCCTACAAGGTTAACACCGCTCCCTTTCCTTAATTTCAGGCAACAAGGAACACACCCTTTCCCAAACACTTCCCAAATGATTACATCTGCCCTATAACTCTTCGATAGCACTTCAATTCAGAGACTAGTAAAGAGAGATTGAGAAAAGATGAAGTCTGATGTAATTTGAATAGGAATTGGCAAAGTATAAGTGTAGAAACCAAAAAAATGATAAATATTAATGGTGATATGAAAATGGGTGAAGATGGAGAAGAAGAATTATGAACAAAATTCAAAATCAACCCCTATTTATAGCATTTCAATGGTTGCAATGTTTTAGAAACGTTACAAATAGTGAAAAGACAATTCCTTGGAAAATTGAAAAAATGACAGTTGTATGTCGACATAGCTATATATGTATGTCGACATATGTATCATATTTTCTTATTTTTAAAACTATTTTTCAAGTGTTTAAAAAAATATATTATTCTGGAAATTCTTTAATCAAAACTTAGTAATATAAATGAATATTCTAAAGTGTAAAATCATAATAATATATTATATAAACATATTTACAAAGTTATAAGGTTTAAAACTATAAAACTATATAACTATATATAAAAACTTATATATTAAAGATTAAACTTATATGTTTGAAATCATAAGTAAGATAAAATAATTTGAAATCATAATTTGAATTTTGAAAATAGAATTTGAAAATTGAAAATTAGAATATGAAATTTGAAAATCAGAATTTGAAAATCAGAATTTGAAAAACAGAATTTGAACCTGGAGTGTTATTCAGAGTCTTGCATATAAACTAGACACTATTACTTCATTTTTCTTGAACTCTTGATAACTCGATAACTAATGAGTCTTGAATCTCTTCTGAATCTTGAATCTCTTGGAACGTTAAAACTGTACAGTCTTCAGTATTTAAGTCTTGTATACAAAGCCTGCATATATATGTGTGTGTGTATATATATATTCTAGATACAGATGTTAGTATATATATATATATTTTATAATCAAGTAATTATGATATTTGAAATAAGATTGTTGTCATCTAAACTCCATTCTCCAACAATCTCCCGTTTTTTGATGATGACAACCTTGATTTATAAAATATTCATACCTGTTGATACTTTTTGATCTGGTCCTTCTAATACTCCCCTTTCATCTTGAATCCTACATTTCCCCCTTAAACTAAGCCTAATTCTAATACATATTTTTTAATTTCTCCCTCTTTGTGATCAACAAAAAGAAATTCTAAATATACTCCCCCAAAATTTACACCATAAATATCTGTAACCTACATCTATCCATATATTCTAAGATTATAATATTTGGTTATATGCTAAAGTACGTAATATACAGGACTCCCTATATTATATCCTTTATCCTATATATAACTATTCTAATATGAACTCCAAAATCTATGAGAAACAAACACTGTATGAACTAAACAATTTAATCATTGTTTTACAAGCCAAACGATAAAACTAATGCAAATTACAACGTTTTACGAGAAGACAAAATACTATGTACATATTACATCGCATGTATGAATAAACGAGAAACCTAAATGTCTAATGATTCTTTATAATTGGGGACTTATGAATTGGGCAATTGGGGTAATGGAAACAAAATTCCTCATTTTGCTCAATTATATTCCCTTCTCGATCGAAACAAACTTCGCCAATGCATATGACTTGATAGTCCTCCATGCCTTCATTTTGTGTCTCTTCTTGTTCCTCCTCCTCTATCATCTTTTCCTCTTCTTCCTCTTCCACTATTAGATTATCATCTTCAATGATAATCAGATTTATTTGATTATCCATAGCAATTTTTTGTAGATTTCTCATGATTTTTCCTTGTTTCACATGCTCTTGATTCATCCTAATTTTTAGAACTTGTATTTCAATGAGCATATGGAGTACATTCTCCATTTTCCCTTCCAATTTCATCACACGAGCAAGAATAAAGCGTTGAAACGGACTTTTGCATGGTCCGACGATCGATACTGGATTGATTTGATTATTATAATTAGTGGATGCCATTGTTTAATTCAGTTTTGTGTTTTTCTAGAAATGAAATGAGAGAATGAAGAAGAAAAATTGAAACAGAAAGTTTAAATAGATGTTGTAGCTACCTTTTGGTGGGAATCAATTTTTGAAACCTGGCAGTTATATGTCGACATTTCAAAAAATATATGTCAACATAAGTGTTTTTAAATTTTTATTTTTATGATTTTTCTTGTTATACTTATATATATATATATTAATGTATTTAATTACTCTAATTCACTTAATGAACAAATACCTAATTCTTTTCTAAATTTAGTGAACGTTGCTTCATTTAATGGTTTTGTTAATATATCTACTATTTGTTTTTTTCCTATAAATTCGAGTGAAATTTCTCTTTACTTACATTACCTCTTAGAAAATGATGTCGTATATATCAGTATGTTTAGCTCTTGAATGATGAGTTGGATTGAAACGACCCGAACTTCCCAGTAAAGGAAAGCCTGGATCGCTTTGAGAACAACACATGTCAGAACATAAACTGAAGAACATTTTATTTTTGATTTCAACATTTACATCAGAGTACAAGAATATAACAGAGTATGAATACTTATTACACAATAGAAATACAATAATATCAGAGATTTAAATTACATTTAAATAGCAGCAGAAAATAATACAAATATGCAACCGAAAGGAATACACGGATATAGAGCTTTCCGAATACCGCTTCAGCTGTAAACCAGGATCCTGTAAATATATCTGCAAAAGCTACTCAACTGCCCGTGTGGAAAATATGGGCACCCGAGTTTTCCAGTGAAACAAACTACAGGTCAGTCATGGGACTGGTATGGGAAATCTTAACTTAACCTATATAATGATAATATTAAGGCTAATCACAGGACCACGTCGCTAACGCGGAACGGGTTTACCCCATTGGATTGCCAGTGCATAAAATAAGGTAAATCGTTAAACAATGCGATGCTCTTTAGAAAAATGAAACCATTATAAGACTCAAGTCCCATCACACAATGCAACGCAAACCAAAGGACAGAGTTTTACCTTATAATGGTCAAACGATGCTTGATACGATAAAACGGATTTAATATTAGTGTGTATATATATGGGTATATATATTTCAAAAACATTTTAATCATAATGTATTAATCCTAGACGGCATAGTACCCCATCCTACTATGTCGCCATACTAGTTCTACAATCAAAACCGCAAGGTCGTATTGGAAATTGGATTTCCATCATGAGTCGAGGCTAGGGATCGTCCTCTTCGATTCGAGACACTCTAGCAAATGCCTCAGGATCCCCTGTAGTGAACCCTTAGATCTTCAGGGCCGGTCCACACTTGTCGAAAGTGGATTGGCAATTACTGAACACACGCTTCCCAGTCCTTTTGGACCTCCATATGACCACTACCGACCTATAATCCCGAGGCACCTCAAAATCCATCATCCATATAAGTATAATGTCAGCGCTGGTAAGTCCCTGACACCACTCTAGCTAGAAAGAAACGTGTGCACTCCCTGCGGTCCTAATCACCATTTTTGACTCATACCAGGGTGTGAGGCTCGCGAAGTCACGCTATACACAAAGCTATGCCTAAACAGGCTATGCTTTGATCTTCCCACAAGGCCTGCTTTTCAACAAAAGCCTTGATCCATGCATCTTAGCATGTCACATTGTCAATCCATACCATACCATTAATTTCTGCCAATGTATAACCTCTAAGCTCGTACGTCTCAGAGAAGGGTGTTAGACACCAAACAGATATATATTTAGCCGAGATCAACGAACACAACATAAAGGAATACAACGTCAGACATACCATCCATTTACAAGTCCGTTCTAGGTCTGAACGAAACCGGAGACACCTGAGAGGTCTTCGCATATCCGGACAATCAACAATACATCCGGACGGCTACCACTGTAACCCCTTCAAGGTAGCTACTCCAATCATGGGCATCAGTAGCAACACATCCATTCGATGTGAAGATCGTCGGTCTTCAATCACCGTCTTCATCTTCGATCTTCATCGTTGTAGTAATTATTCGGAATGGGTTAAACCCGGTATTTCCGAATAACTTGCGTATTTTTATAATTAAAAATCAAGTGTTGTATAAAACACATCCAACACCTCATTCCAATTTATAATATTCTTTTAAATAAAATATTCACATTATTCTATCAAATATAAATTCTTTAAATTTATTCTTAAATCTTTCTTTTAAAGATTTATTAAAACACCAATTTGGTTTTAAATATCAAAAATCATTATTCAATGATTATTTAAATTTAAAAAATAAACCTTATCTTTAACTGGGTTAAAGAACTAATGTCATTTTAAAACACCGTTCACGATAAACCCAAAATCGACATCCATTAAATATGGAATCTTCACAGAAATCAAATCAATATATATTCGTTATTAATTTCTGTATCCGAACAATAATATAAATGGAATAACGGAAAAGCCTCTTAAATTCCATATGTAGTATCGGTCTTCTTTTACAGAAGCTTATCTCGGTTATTATTAATTTGAATTACATTCAATTCCAATTTAATATATTAAATTGGAAAACTTTACTTTTGGAAATTTTCCATTTAAATCTTAATAAAAGATTTATAAATTCCAAATCATATTTTCACTGTCAGTTGGGTTAAAGAACAAATGTCGCTTAGAAACACAGTTCACCATAAACCCAACTCACATTTCATCTTGTTCCAATTACAAAATATAATTGAAAACTTTAAAAAATCTTAATTAAAAGATTTATTCATTTCTTAACTGAGTTTAAGAAAGGTGTTATTGAAGACACCATTCACGGCAAACCCAAAATCCAATTTCACTTTAATTCATACATTGGAAAATTTGATTTTTATAAGACCATTACAAATCCAGTTCTATAGTTCTAGTTAATAACTAGCTCTCTTCGATGAAAATATATTTTTTATATTTTCAAATATGGAATTTTCCATCCAAAATCTTCCTAAATCATTTATTATGATTTTACATAATTTCTCCATATTTTTAATAATTTTATTATTGCTCTGCAGTCGGTTTCCAATAACGGCCACCGAACTGCATCCATAGCGACCTTTTCCAAATTTGATTTTGACATAATTCCAAATCTATGCATTATATTTCAAAACTCTTATATTCATTGAAAAGCTTTTTTTTCGATACGAACCCAACGGTTGGTTTTAGGGGAATCCGACGGTCAGATCTCCCGTTACGTCAATTTAAAGTTAATGGTCGAAATTCGCGAACGGTCGCTGTGCGGCGCGTTCTATTCAGGCCATTAAATATATATATATATATATATTATATTATATCGTCGTTTTCTATTTAAAACGTACTTTATAAAACATTTATAAACTCGTTTTAAAACGATTCCAACTTTATTTTCAATTTAAAGTCAAAATTGAGTATTCTATTTCGTTATCATATTATAGTATTAATATTTCCAAAATATTAAATTTATAAATCACTTTTTTTAAAATGAATAAAATCGATCGATAAACTCGTTCGAGTTAAAATGGCGCTTGCTACTTAACTCGGCTTCACATTTTTATATTTTTGTGTCCATTCAAAAATGGACATAAAAATCATAATTTTATCCTACATTGAATATTATTTTAAAATGATCTTTATTTGAAATATTCTTTATTTTAAAATATTCTTTATACAAAAAGGTTCTTTATTTTAAAAGATTCTGAATCGAAATGCGAATCAATCAATTACCATGTAATTTCAGTTACATGGATTTCATACACTGCATGTATTCAATAATCATGATAACAAACATTAAACAGTCTATTCACATCCAGAGTGAAGTTTATAACTATGTGAGCATTAAAACAAATAAACAACGCTCATCACAGACTGTCAATCCATCGATTGACAAACAATTAATTATTGGGACTTGTGTATGTCAAATATCGTCCCAATACCTGTGTGGGGTTTTCAGACTACAACAAGTTATTTAAATACAGCTTTGGTTAATAAATTTAACCAATTCTAATTAGTTACTATTTAACTAATTTTACTGTGCTAATCATTTCATGTAAAAATGACAGTTTTACTATGCTAACATTTCATGTAATAAAGATGATAACTTTACTATGCTAACATTTCATGTAATAAAGATGATAACTTTACTACGCTAACATTTCAGGTAATAAAGATGATAACTTTACCATGCTAACATTTCATGTAATAAAGATGATAACTTTACTACGCTAACATTTCATGTAATAAAGATGATAACTTTACTAACATTTCATGTTATAAAGATGATAACTTTATTCTAGTTCAACATTTTATAACAAAATGTACCTTTATTCTAATTCGACATTTTATAACAAAAATGTACTTTTATTCTAATTCGACATTTTATAACAAAAATGTACTTTTCTATTCTAATGTACATTTTCTAACCAAAAAGGGTATTTTTATTCTAATGTACATGTTTTAACAAAAATGGTGTTTTTATTCTATATAAACATTTCTAATAAAAATGTAGTTTTTATACTAATGCAACATTTCTAATAAAAATGGCCTTTTTATTTTATATAAACATTTCTAATAAAATGTACTTTTTATTATAAATAGAATATGACACCAAAAATGTTCTTTTTATTCTCAAAAGAGAATAACGCTAAAAATGTTACTACTTTCAATTTATATTTTTATCTACATCTAATATGTAAATAAAAATTAAATGTACCTCTTTTTTATTATTATTTTTCATGTTTTTATTTACATATGAAATGTAAATAAAAATATACTTTTAATCCATGTTTCTACTTACACCTAAAATGTAAATATAAATGTCCACCTTTTATAATCATGTTTTTATTTACAACTAAATTATAAATAAAAGTGTACTTTTTCTAATCATGTTTTTATACACTAAATATGTATATAAAAATGTCCTTTTCTATAGTCATGTTTTATTTACACTAAATATGTTTTAATTTAATCATAACATGAACTAACACAAATAATGTTTTTAATTTATTCTTTTAAGATGACAAAAATGTCCATTTTATTCTAATTTATGTTTTCTAACAATAATCTTATTTTCACTTTAATGGACATTCATTAACAAAAATGGTATTTTGTCTAATATACATTTCTAAATCAAAAATGTTGTTTTATTCCTATGTGACATTTTCCAATCAAAGTGTTAATTTCTCTACTGTAACATCTTATAATAAAAATGTTAATTTCTCTTAAGTAATAATTAACATAAAAATGTTAATTTTGTTTCAATTATTTTATTTTAACCGAAATGATTCCATTTGTTTCAACTAATTCTATTCAACAAAACATGATATTTTGGTTTCAATCAAAATAATTCGTTCAATCAACAGATTAGCTTAATAGCATTCATCAACCAAAACAAATCATGAATAACAACCCATATAATTTAACAGCGGACACATTCATAATTAATAAATTTTAATTATATAAATAAAGGAATAGAATTTCTCACATCGATTTGTCTGAATAGTTCAGATCTGAATTTTCCTCAAATTCTGGTTTGCTCTATTTTAGATCTAGTCAGCTTCATGCTGTAGTGTTCTTCAATACGATCGCAACGCAACTTGTTTCGTTTGATTTCGTTGCTGTATGAGGACGTTATCGCAATTTAAACATTTGATTTCATTGATTATATAATTTTAATTAAATAAATAAGGAATTTAACCTTTCTTCTATAATCAGATATTAAGGCCGACGGTATTTCAGAAAGCTTCGAACTAAGTTTCCCAATTGTTCACCAACCAAGCCACGTGGAGATGATCAGATGCTACAGCAAGGGAGAGCCTCAGAAGGCGCACCCGCGGACCCCTCTGATGGCGAACTCGATTGCCGGTTTCAGGTGATGCGACGACTCGTACGGCGGGTCTTCTCGACGTCGGGGCGGTCGATTCAGGTCAGGGTAGAGGTCGAACTCCGTATGGATGGGAAGAGTGGAGATTTCTCTTCGATGGTTGCTTTGGATATAGGTGTTAATTCACAATGTTTGGAGTGTGATTAATGGATCAAATTAGAACGAAAGTGGCCATTGATTTCTTAAGACAGGCGGCGGCTGATTATAATACGTATTAGGGTTGATAGTATACGTATTTATACGGTGTACGTATTTTATATTATTTATTTATTTTAATTCTATTTAATTCAATAAATACCTTTTAGCCCATAAGAACTCCAATTTAAACCCAACGAGTGTCGCTCCTAGCTAAACACCCCTATTCCAGACATAATGGGATATGTCCCGTAAGCCAAATCAATTGTTTCGATAGGTTTTTCTTTAAATTAAAATATAAAACTGTGAAGACCCGTAACTTCCCCGTAAAGGAAAGCGTCGGATAGTTCGAGAACAAACCACAACAGAACGCATATAAAAGAACATTTCATTGTATATTACAACAATGCATCAGATTACAAGAATATACAGAGTACGAATAAATATTACACAGAAATATCAGAGATTTAAATTACATTTAAATACATAGCAGCGGAAAATAATACAATACACAACTAGAAGAGATATACGGATACAAAGCTTTCCGGATATCATTCCAGCTGTAAACCAGGATCCTGTGAATATAAATCTGCAAAACCAAAACTACTAGCTGCCCGTGTCGAAAATAAGGGCACCCAGAGTTTAGGTTAAAACAATAAACTCCAGGTCAGTCATGTGACTGGTGTGAGAACTAAAACAGTTATTATTCTTTATTCTTAAAGTTAGGTAAATCAAGGGACCACGCCGTATAACACGGAACGGGTTTCCTCCCAAGAATACCAGTGCATGAAACAAACAGCGCAATGCTAAATAAAGAAAAATGAAGCTGTTATAAGACCCAGGTCCTATCACACAATGCAAACGCAAGCCGGGGGATAGGGTTTTCCCTTATAACAGCCAAAGAATGCTTGATACGGTTAAAACAAGTCGTTTGATACTATTATAAGTGCATAGTGCATAAAACAACTTCAAATCATAAGTATCAATCATAGGCGGCATGAGCGTCCCATGCCACTATGTCGCCATATATAGGTTTACAAATAAAACCGCAAATGTCACGTATTTGGAAATTGGATTTCCATCTATGAACCGAGGCAAAAGATAGTCCTCAACCGATTCGAGACGCTCTAGCCCGCCCCTCAGGAACAGCCGCAACTGCCCCTTGGATCGTCAGGGCCGGTCCACACGGAGTGGATTATTATGCCTGAACAATACGTCTCCCCACCCTATGGGGTGTAAGTCTGGTCCGTCAGCCGACCAGAATGCATTCGGCCGAAACCGATATAACCGAGGCGCCTCGCAACAGCAACAACCACATAAGTCAAACTCGTCAGGGCGTGTAAAACCACTGACGCCACTTCTAGCTAGAAAGAAACGCAAGTCCTCCCTGAGGTCCGTCTCCCGTTTTTGGTTCATACCTGGTGTGAAACACGCGAGGTAAACGTTACACAAAGCTACGCCACAAAGGCCGTGCTTTGATCATCACCACAAGACTTTGCTTTTCAACAGAAGCCTTGATCATTTGCATCTTAGCATGCCACACAGGCAAACCATCCTATGCAACCGATATCAGTCACACAGAATGAAATCCGATGTCAGACACACAGTCCATTTACAAGTCCGTTCTGGGTCTGAACGAAACCGGAGGCACCTAGTACCCCGCATATCCATCGATCTCCAAGTACGTCTGGACGATCACTAACTGTTTCCATCTTCTTGGGTGTACAGCCCAATCAAGATCATCAGTTATCACCCAAACGACGTGAAGACCTCCGGTCTTCTACCATCGTCTTCATCTTCGACTTATCGTCGTATCAGTTATTCAGAATGGGATAAACCCGGTCTTTCCGAATAACTCGCGTATATTTTAAATAAGTGTTACACAAACACAACATACGCCTCATTCCAATTCATTAGTCACTAACCATAAATTAATCAAGAGAATAATTCCCCAAATATTAACCCCGAAGGCCGAAACCAACATCAGATCAATATCCAGAAAACCATTCTGCTTGGCTAACCGACAGTTAGTTTCTAAATTTCACGTTCAAATCTAATTAAAGATTTAACTATCGCCTGGAGCAAAACTGGTGATACTCCATTTTCGATCTTTTCAATCTAATTAAAGATTCATTAAAACTCCACTCAGTTTTAATCGTTAACTGGGTTAAAGAATCAGTGTCATTTAAAACACGGTTCACGATAAACCCAAAATCACATTCATTAATTATCGGGTTAAAGAACAAGTGTTATTTAAAACACTGTTCACGATAAGCCCAAAAATCAATATCTATTCAATTCCAATTAAATATTATTTAATTGGTACACTTCATTAAATCTAAATAAAAAGATTTAATCTTTTCTCAACTGGGTTCAAGAATAGTGTTAGTGAAGACACCATTCACGACAAACCCAAATCACATTCGATATTCAATACAAGGCTCTGAATAGAAAATATATCGGCTTATATTCAATATCGAATTCTACGACTAACAAATGTCGTATTGGAAATAACGATATCAATATATATCTTTCAAATTTCCATAACAACACCTGTATAATCACGAATTCCAACATCGAAATATTCCGAAGACAATTTCGATTCAAATCCACTCCAATGCAATCATTGGAAATTTTGGTTATTTTTAAAACCCTTTTCGAATTCAATTTATTTATTTAAAAATAAATAGGATTATAATTCTAGTTCAAAACTAGTTCATTTCGATAAAAATTTATTTTTATCTTTTCAAGTATGGAGTTTTTCATCCCAATTCTTTCTAAATCATTTATTATGATTTTACACAAATTATTGCTATTTTTAATAATTTTATCAAGGCCCGTACAGTCGATTTCCATCAATGGCCATCGAACTGCACTTACAGCGACCTTTTTTGAATTTGATTTGGACATATCTCCAAATCCAACCGTTAGATTTCAAATTTCTAACATTCATTAGAAAGCTCTTTTCGATACGAACCCAACGGTTCCGGTTTTAGGAGAATCCGACGGTCGGATCTCCCGTAATGCCCGTTTGAAATAAATGGTCGAAATTCGCGAACTGCCGCGGCGTGGCGCGTTCTATTCAGGCCATTATATTATATATAATATATATATAATATATATATCGTCGATTTCTATTTAAAACGAATTATATAAATAGTTTTGAATTCGTTTCAAAAACATTTTCAACTTCCATTTCAATTCAAATCAAAATTGAATTCTTCTTTATAAATTCGTTTTAAAATCCATTTCTATTCAATTCAAATTTCAATTCAATTTGAATTTATTTCACTTCGCTTTCAATTCAATTCGAATTCGTTTTCAGTTCAATTCATTTCGAAATCGTTCTCAATTCAATTCATTTCGAAATCGCTTTCAATTCAATTCCTTTCGAATTCGTTTTCAATTCAATTCATTTCGAATTTGTTTTCAATTCAATTCATTTCGAATTCGTTTTCAATTCAATTCATTTCGAATTCGTTTTCAATTCAATTCATTTCGAATTCGTTTTCAATTCAATTCATTTCGAAGTCGTTTTCAATTCAATTTGAATTCGTTTTCAATTCAATTTATTTCAAAATATTTGATTTCGAAATCACTTTTCAATATTCATTTTAAAATGAATAAAATCGATATAAATATCGTTCACGTCAAAATGGCGTCAATCTAATCCTCACGGCTTCACATATTTCTATTTTCAAATATTCTATTTCAAATATTTCTATTTCAAATATTTCTATTTCAAATATTTCTATTTCAAATATTTCTTTTTTTTTCTTCGAAACTGGAATGAGGCCCAATCAATTACCATATAATGTTAATTATATGGATTTTCTACAACACATGGATATATCAACAACGATGAATAATCAACCATCAACCAAAGTGCACTACACTGTATAAGCATCAAATATAGACATTTAACGCTTATAGCAGCTTGTCAATCAATCGATCGACAGATTTAATCAATCAGGATGAGTGAACTTCAAATTTCATCCTAACACCCGTGTGGGGTTTCAAACAATCAAACACATATTTTATTTGTGCAGTTAGGCGATGTGTAAAATTTATCGACCCAATCAACGTCATTCAAATAGGTGTACATAAACAAACCGTCTGGTTTGTAAATGAATATTTATTTATTCACATTCACGTTAAAAATTATATTTTTAACGATAACACATTTTATTTTAACATATGAATTTCTATTCAGTTCATTCGTTAAATAAAATGCTATTTTTATTTTTCTAACTTATTTTAGAAAATTTCGGCGGCATAACGGCACGATACTAGAAACGGGACAAGGCCTAGCCTTATCCCCGGTCTAGTGAAGGCCCACGCCATTCACACATCAATCAAATCCATTCGTTATGCAAACCACAAACTTTGGAGTAAGGATCTAACCTAGCCTTACCCCTTCGCCTTATAACGGCGCACGTCTAATCCTAACCAATTTATCGATTCGATTTTTCACACCACAAACCACATTCAAACCAATATCGCAATCAATCACCAAACAGTCAAACAAACAAGTCCATGGTCTGTGGACGATTGTGTCGGGTGCTACTAAGCACCGTCTGCATCCTAGTATATATATATAACTAGAAATATAAATTGAAAGGTGAGAAATTCTCACATTTAGCTATCCAACCATCTCGACTCTTCTTTTGCAGAAGTCTTCATTGTTTTCGCATCTTCGCCAGCTTCGTCGTCCGTAGCTACTACATATATAAAAATCGAATTTTTACTTCGTTATTCAATATATAAAAATCAAATTTTTAGTTCGCTATTCAATATATAAAAATCGAATTTTTAGTTCAAAGTTCAATATATAAAAATCGAATTTTTATATCGAAGTTCAATATATAAAAATCGAATTTTTATTTCAAAGTTCAATATATAAAAATCATATTTTTATTTCAAAGTTCAATATATAAAAATCGAATTTTTATATCGCTATTCAAATGAATAAAAATCTCATTTTTGTCATGATGTTTATATAATAAAAATCACTTCTTTAATATGACAAAAATCATGTTTTCACGTTCGCTTTCAACATATAAAAAAATATGATTTCTACTTTTGCTTTCAAATCTTTTTCTACTAAAAGATTAATCTTTTTCCTATTTTAAAGTTCAAAATAAAATCAGTTTTTCTCTTTCAAAAATAAATCAGTTTATACTTTAAAAAAATAAATCAGTTTATACTTTAAAAAAAATAAATCAGTTTATACTTTAAAAAAATAAATCAGTTTATACTTTAAAAAAAATAAATCAGTTTATACTTTTTTAAAAATAAGTTTTAAATCAAAATAACATTCAGTTTTTAAATACTTTAAAAATCATTTTTCAAATTCAGTTTTTTTTATAAAATCAGTTTTTATTCCTTTTTATAAAATCAGTTTTTAAATTTTAATAAAATCAGTTTTCAAAACTTAATAAAAACAGTTTTTAAATCTTAATAAAAACAGTTTTTAAATCTTAATAAAAACAGAAATCAGTTCTTTTTTTTTTTTTTTTTTTTTTTTATATATATAAACAAAATCAAGATCTTACTGTAATTAGAGGAGGGGGTGGGCTGCGTCCTCAGGTGGTGGCGGCGGACCCATGCTGGTCGGAGGCGAGAGGGCATCTGATCGGAGGGGGGCCATCGGCTTCGTCGAGGGGATTCGTGGTTCCTGCGAGGCGGAGGAGAGAGAGGGAGGCAGAGGGGGGAAGGGCGGAGCCTCGCAAGTGGTGGCGGCGGTGGGCGCTGGGCGCGGTGGTGGCTGGAGCGACGGGGGGGGGTTATCGCGATTTTTGTTTTCTTTTTCTTTTTTGTTTTTTTTTTCCTTCTGAGATAAACGAACGGGGGGGGGCCTAGGTTTTAAGGGAAGGGATATTATATTTTTTTTTTTTTTTTTTTTTTTTATTTATTATTTATTTATTAAAGAGTTGACTTTCACATATGACCACTAAACGAGGTCCACCGCCTGCCGCCCATAGCGTTTTACCCCCATTCCGAACACAATGGGATATGTATCGCAGGCCAATTCGATCGTCTCGATATGTTTCCTTTGAATTTACATTTAAATCACTATATTATTTTAAACGCACATTTCTAATTACCGGGGTCACATACTAACTAAAAAATTCCAAAAAAAATATTTTCTAGCTTCGTATTGACGATACGGTCCTAACAAAACTAGTTTCGTCGAATTCAGAGACCGTTAGAAAAATGGCCAATTTCAAGTCGATTAAAATCAACTGAAACTGGTCAAACGCGTTTTCTTTTGCCACGCTCACATATTGATTCGAAAAATTATGAAATTTGAAACCTAGCAATAACTTCACATCCCGGACCCAACAAAACTGGTTTCGTCGAAATCCGAGGTCGTTTGCAAAATGTCCATTTTTAAGGGCCTGAATTCCATAGCGACTATTCAGAATTTTCAACTGGACATATCTTTTGATTCCCGATATGAAATCTTAATTTTTCGGATTCGTTGGAAAGATATTCACTATTAGATTCCATTATTTTTGGTTTCACTAAAATCCGGATTATTTTGCACCCGGTACATTCAATTGAAGTTTGAAATCGAATTATCGAACTACCGCGCCATTTTCAATTCTATTTATAATTATATATAATTATTTATATTCTAACGACGACGTGTATAATATAAACGTTCGAATTATATTCAAAATAGATTTCACGTCGATATTATTTAAAATAATCTATTTTAAATAATCAAAATTCGCTAAAATTGCCAAAATAAAATTTTCAAACTGGCCCAGATTTTCCGGGTTGTTACAATCTCCCCCACTTAAAACTTTTCGTCCCCGAAAAGGAACAAAGTCGAAAGTGATTTGATTATTCAGCTCTATGTTCGATCTGGCTTTCATTCTCCAACCCTTTGGTTTCTGAGAATTTTCAAAATTTCAAAAATTTGGCTAACACCCTAAATTTTTGAAAAATTTCGCCATAACCTCCCCTGCACCGGGAGCATCGGGAAATTGCAAATAGCGTTCCCGGTCCTTCAGATCTCAAAAAGAAAAAGAAAAAGCCAAGCGGCTAGCCAATAGGCTCACAAAATCATCATCACCCAAACAAAACAGGAAATTATGTAGTAAACATGTACCTATTTGTCGGGCAAACAAATTTTATTCTCTGCTCTAGCCTCCTTGCTATGACCTGTTCAATGATATATATGTATATGCAAGCAGATGCGACCAATTTTCAATACAATTCAATATTTGATTCGATTAAGCATAATGGTTCAAAATTGGCAAACAAATAAACAAACAACACAAACATCAATCAATTAGTGGATTAACGTTTTAAATTCATAATTTTGATACATATACAAAAAATCATGTTTTGATGCCAAATCACAACAATGAATTCTAGCTATATATAAGTTTTGGTTCTCACACCAGCCTAATGGAAATATATAGAAAATCACACCTTCGAAACACGAATACCAATTCTGATGATGTTCGAACTATCATCAGAATCATCTTCGGGCGACTAGAATGTGATTCCATATCTATCCAGTATATTAAAATTTCGAATACACGCGGATCAGACGTATATGCAAAATCTATATATACTGGATTGTCCACATCAATATAAATAGATAATCAAATACGAATAATTGATTTAAATTTTCAAAACAAAAATTTGTTTTCATTTTCAAAAATATACTCTTCACACTCGTTCTAGGATACTACTGATCCTATCTCTAACGAGTCATTCTAATTGGATATTACTAATCCAATATCTGATGAATTCTTTCGTATGGTTCTAATGTGTCTTGTTCTCTGAGCTTGGTAAACCAAAGCTCTGATACCAACTGTGAAGACCCGTAACTTCCCCGTAAAGGAAAGCGTCGGATAGTTCGAGAACAAACCACAACAGAACGCATATAAAAGAACATTTCATTGTATATTACAACAATGCATCAGATTACAAGAATATACAGAGTACGAATAAATATTACACAGAAATATCAGAGATTTAAATTACATTTAAATACATAGCAGCGGAAAATAATACAATACACAACTAGAAGAGATATACGGATACAAAGCTTTCCGGATATCATTCCAGCTGTAAACCAGGATCCTGTGAATATAAATCTGCAAAACCAAAACTACTAGCTGCCCGTGTCGAAAATAAGGGCACCCAGAGTTTAGGTTAAAACAATAAACTCCAGGTCAGTCATGTGACTGGTGTGAGAACTAAAACAGTTATTATTCTTTATTCTTAAAGTTAGGTAAATCAAGGGACCACGCCGTATAACACGGAACGGGTTTCCTCCCAAGAATACCAGTGCATGAAACAAACAGCGCAATGCTAAATAAAGAAAAATGAAGCTGTTATAAGACCCAGGTCCTATCACACAATGCAAACGCAAGCCGGGGGATAGGGTTTTCCCTTATAACAGCCAAAGAATGCTTGATACGGTTAAAACAAGTCGTTTGATACTATTATAAGTGCATAGTGCATAAAACAACTTCAAATCATAAGTATCAATCATAGGCGGCATGAGCGTCCCATGCCACTATGTCGCCATATATAGGTTTACAAATAAAACCGCAAATGTCACGTATTTGGAAATTGGATTTCCATCTATGAACCGAGGCAAAAGATAGTCCTCAACCGATTCGAGACGCTCTAGCCCGCCCCTCAGGAACAGCCGCAACTGCCCCTTGGATCGTCAGGGCCGGTCCACACGGAGTGGATTATTATGCCTGAACAATACGTCTCCCCACCCTATGGGGTGTAAGTCTGGTCCGTCAGCCGACCAGAATGCATTCGGCCGAAACCGATATAACCGAGGCGCCTCGCAACAGCAACAACCACATAAGTCAAACTCGTCAGGGCGTGTAAAACCACTGACGCCACTTCTAGCTAGAAAGAAACGCAAGTCCTCCCTGAGGTCCGTCTCCCGTTTTTGGTTCATACCTGGTGTGAAACACGCGAGGTAAACGTTACACAAAGCTACGCCACAAAGGCCGTGCTTTGATCATCACCACAAGACTTTGCTTTTCAACAGAAGCCTTGATCATTTGCATCTTAGCATGCCACACAGGCAAACCATCCTATGCAACCGATATCAGTCACACAGAATGAAATCCGATGTCAGACACACAGTCCATTTACAAGTCCGTTCTGGGTCTGAACGAAACCGGAGGCACCTAGTACCCCGCATATCCATCGATCTCCAAGTACGTCTGGACGATCACTAACTGTTTCCATCTTCTTGGGTGTACAGCCCAATCAAGATCATCAGTTATCACCCAAACGACGTGAAGACCTCCGGTCTTCTACCATCGTCTTCATCTTCGACTTATCGTCGTATCAGTTATTCAGAATGGGATAAACCCGGTCTTTCCGAATAACTCGCGTATATTTTAAATAAGTGTTACACAAACACAACATACGCCTCATTCCAATTCATTAGTCACTAACCATAAATTAATCAAGAGAATAATTCCCCAAATATTAACCCCGAAGGCCGAAACCAACATCAGATCAATATCCAGAAAACCATTCTGCTTGGCTAACCGACAGTTAGTTTCTAAATTTCACGTTCAAATCTAATTAAAGATTTAACTATCGCCTGGAGCAAAACTGGTGATACTCCATTTTCGATCTTTTCAATCTAATTAAAGATTCATTAAAACTCCACTCAGTTTTAATCGTTAACTGGGTTAAAGAATCAGTGTCATTTAAAACACGGTTCACGATAAACCCAAAATCACATTCATTAATTATCGGGTTAAAGAACAAGTGTTATTTAAAACACTGTTCACGATAAGCCCAAAAATCAATATCTATTCAATTCCAATTAAATATTATTTAATTGGTACACTTCATTAAATCTAAATAAAAAGATTTAATCTTTTCTCAACTGGGTTCAAGAATAGTGTTAGTGAAGACACCATTCACGACAAACCCAAATCACATTCGATATTCAATACAAGGCTCTGAATAGAAAATATATCGGCTTATATTCAATATCGAATTCTACGACTAACAAATGTCGTATTGGAAATAACGATATCAATATATATCTTTCAAATTTCCATAACAACACCTGTATAATCACGAATTCCAACATCGAAATATTCCGAAGACAATTTCGATTCAAATCCACTCCAATGCAATCATTGGAAATTTTGGTTATTTTTAAAACCCTTTTCGAATTCAATTTATTTATTTAAAAATAAATAGGATTATAATTCTAGTTCAAAACTAGTTCATTTCGATAAAAATTTATTTTTATCTTTTCAAGTATGGAGTTTTTCATCCCAATTCTTTCTAAATCATTTATTATGATTTTACACAAATTATTGCTATTTTTAATAATTTTATCAAGGCCCGTACAGTCGATTTCCATCAATGGCCATCGAACTGCACTTACAGCGACCTTTTTTGAATTTGATTTGGACATATCTCCAAATCCAACCGTTAGATTTCAAATTTCTAACATTCATTAGAAAGCTCTTTTCGATACGAACCCAACGGTTCCGGTTTTAGGAGAATCCGACGGTCGGATCTCCCGTAATGCCCGTTTGAAATAAATGGTCGAAATTCGCGAACTGCCGCGGCGTGGCGCGTTCTATTCAGGCCATTATATTATATATAATATATATATAATATATATATCGTCGATTTCTATTTAAAACGAATTATATAAATAGTTTTGAATTCGTTTCAAAAACATTTTCAACTTCCATTTCAATTCAAATCAAAATTGAATTCTTCTTTATAAATTCGTTTTAAAATCCATTTCTATTCAATTCAAATTTCAATTCAATTTGAATTTATTTCACTTCGCTTTCAATTCAATTCGAATTCGTTTTCAGTTCAATTCATTTCGAAATCGTTCTCAATTCAATTCATTTCGAAATCGCTTTCAATTCAATTCCTTTCGAATTCGTTTTCAATTCAATTCATTTCGAATTTGTTTTCAATTCAATTCATTTCGAATTCGTTTTCAATTCAATTCATTTCGAATTCGTTTTCAATTCAATTCATTTCGAATTCGTTTTCAATTCAATTCATTTCGAAGTCGTTTTCAATTCAATTTGAATTCGTTTTCAATTCAATTTATTTCAAAATATTTGATTTCGAAATCACTTTTCAATATTCATTTTAAAATGAATAAAATCGATATAAATATCGTTCACGTCAAAATGGCGTCAATCTAATCCTCACGGCTTCACATATTTCTATTTTCAAATATTCTATTTCAAATATTTCTATTTCAAATATTTCTATTTCAAATATTTCTATTTCAAATATTTCTTTTTTTTTCTTCGAAACTGGAATGAGGCCCAATCAATTACCATATAATGTTAATTATATGGATTTTCTACAACACATGGATATATCAACAACGATGAATAATCAACCATCAACCAAAGTGCACTACACTGTATAAGCATCAAATATAGACATTTAACGCTTATAGCAGCTTGTCAATCAATCGATCGACAGATTTAATCAATCAGGATGAGTGAACTTCAAATTTCATCCTAACACCCGTGTGGGGTTTCAAACAATCAAACACATATTTTATTTGTGCAGTTAGGCGATGTGTAAAATTTATCGACCCAATCAACGTCATTCAAATAGGTGTACATAAACAAACCGTCTGGTTTGTAAATGAATATTTATTTATTCACATTCACGTTAAAAATTATATTTTTAACGATAACACATTTTATTTTAACATATGAATTTCTATTCAGTTCATTCGTTAAATAAAATGCTATTTTTATTTTTCTAACTTATTTTAGAAAATTTCGGCGGCATAACGGCACGATACTAGAAACGGGACAAGGCCTAGCCTTATCCCCGGTCTAGTGAAGGCCCACGCCATTCACACATCAATCAAATCCATTCGTTATGCAAACCACAAACTTTGGAGTAAGGATCTAACCTAGCCTTACCCCTTCGCCTTATAACGGCGCACGTCTAATCCTAACCAATTTATCGATTCGATTTTTCACACCACAAACCACATTCAAACCAATATCGCAATCAATCACCAAACAGTCAAACAAACAAGTCCATGGTCTGTGGACGATTGTGTCGGGTGCTACTAAGCACCGTCTGCATCCTAGTATATATATATAACTAGAAATATAAATTGAAAGGTGAGAAATTCTCACATTTAGCTATCCAACCATCTCGACTCTTCTTTTGCAGAAGTCTTCATTGTTTTCGCATCTTCGCCAGCTTCGTCGTCCGTAGCTACTACATATATAAAAATCGAATTTTTACTTCGTTATTCAATATATAAAAATCAAATTTTTAGTTCGCTATTCAATATATAAAAATCGAATTTTTAGTTCAAAGTTCAATATATAAAAATCGAATTTTTATATCGAAGTTCAATATATAAAAATCGAATTTTTATTTCAAAGTTCAATATATAAAAATCATATTTTTATTTCAAAGTTCAATATATAAAAATCGAATTTTTATATCGCTATTCAAATGAATAAAAATCTCATTTTTGTCATGATGTTTATATAATAAAAATCACTTCTTTAATATGACAAAAATCATGTTTTCACGTTCGCTTTCAACATATAAAAAAATATGATTTCTACTTTTGCTTTCAAATCTTTTTCTACTAAAAGATTAATCTTTTTCCTATTTTAAAGTTCAAAATAAAATCAGTTTTTCTCTTTCAAAAATAAATCAGTTTATACTTTAAAAAAATAAATCAGTTTATACTTTAAAAAAAATAAATCAGTTTATACTTTAAAAAAATAAATCAGTTTATACTTTAAAAAAAATAAATCAGTTTATACTTTTTTAAAAATAAGTTTTAAATCAAAATAACATTCAGTTTTTAAATACTTTAAAAATCATTTTTCAAATTCAGTTTTTTTTATAAAATCAGTTTTTATTCCTTTTTATAAAATCAGTTTTTAAATTTTAATAAAATCAGTTTTCAAAACTTAATAAAAACAGTTTTTAAATCTTAATAAAAACAGTTTTTAAATCTTAATAAAAACAGAAATCAGTTCTTTTTTTTTTTTTTTTTTTTTTTTATATATATAAACAAAATCAAGATCTTACTGTAATTAGAGGAGGGGGTGGGCTGCGTCCTCAGGTGGTGGCGGCGGACCCATGCTGGTCGGAGGCGAGAGGGCATCTGATCGGAGGGGGGCCATCGGCTTCGTCGAGGGGATTCGTGGTTCCTGCGAGGCGGAGGAGAGAGAGGGAGGCAGAGGGGGGAAGGGCGGAGCCTCGCAAGTGGTGGCGGCGGTGGGCGCTGGGCGCGGTGGTGGCTGGAGCGACGGGGGGGGGTTATCGCGATTTTTGTTTTCTTTTTCTTTTTTGTTTTTTTTTTCCTTCTGAGATAAACGAACGGGGGGGGCCTAGGTTTTAAGGGAAGGGATATTATATTTTTTTTTTTTTTTTTTTTTTTTATTTATTATTTATTTATTAAAGAGTTGACTTTCACATATGACCACTAAACGAGGTCCACCGCCTGCCGCCCATAGCGTTTTACCCCCATTCCGAACACAATGGGATATGTATCGCAGGCCAATTCGATCGTCTCGATATGTTTCCTTTGAATTTACATTTAAATCACTATATTATTTTAAACGCACATTTCTAATTACCGGGGTCACATACTAACTAAAAAATTCCAAAAAAAATATTTTCTAGCTTCGTATTGACGATACGGTCCTAACAAAACTAGTTTCGTCGAATTCAGAGACCGTTAGAAAAATGGCCAATTTCAAGTCGATTAAAATCAACTGAAACTGGTCAAACGCGTTTTCTTTTGCCACGCTCACATATTGATTCGAAAAATTATGAAATTTGAAACCTAGCAATAACTTCACATCCCGGACCCAACAAAACTGGTTTCGTCGAAATCCGAGGTCGTTTGCAAAATGTCCATTTTTAAGGGCCTGAATTCCATAGCGACTATTCAGAATTTTCAACTGGACATATCTTTTGATTCCCGATATGAAATCTTAATTTTTCGGATTCGTTGGAAAGATATTCACTATTAGATTCCATTATTTTTGGTTTCACTAAAATCCGGATTATTTTGCACCCGGTACATTCAATTGAAGTTTGAAATCGAATTATCGAACTACCGCGCCATTTTCAATTCTATTTATAATTATATATAATTATTTATATTCTAACGACGACGTGTATAATATAAACGTTCGAATTATATTCAAAATAGATTTCACGTCGATATTATTTAAAATAATCTATTTTAAATAATCAAAATTCGCTAAAATTGCCAAAATAAAATTTTCAAACTGGCCCAGATTTTCCGGGTTGTTACAAAAACAATATATATTTAATTTAAATGTACATTTTAAATTACCGGGGCCACATACTGCCTCTAAAAATTCCAGAAAAATTATTTCTAGTTATGTTTCGATGATACGGTTCTAACAACACTAATTTCATCGAATTCTGAGACCGTTTGAAAATTTGCCTTTTTCAAGTCGATTAAATTTAATGGAAACTGACAAAACACAATTTCTTTTACCACGCTCACATATTAATTCGAAAAATTATGAAAAATTAAACTTAGCAATAATTTGGCATTCCGGTTCCAACAAAAGTGGTTTCGTCAAATACGGAGGTCGTTTGCGAAATGGCTATTTTTAATATTAAAATATATATATATTCTATAGCAACTATTCTGAATTTTGAATTGGGCATAACTTTCAATATATAAAGTAAAATTTCAATTTTTCAGATTCTTAGAAAGGTATGGTTAAACAGATTCAAATATTTCTTGTTTCGCTCAATTCTGATTTAAAATGAATTCTTTATATTAAATTGAAATTAGAAATCGAATTTTCGAACTACCACGCCATTTCTAACTCCTTTTATAATTAAATTAAATTTATTCATTTTAACTTCGATTAAAATAAATTTTTCGTCGTTATTATTTAAAATAAATTATTTAAAATCCATTATAATTTCTAAAATAAAAAATTTAAATTGGCCCAAAAATTCCGGGTTGTTACATGGATTTTTAGATATATTTATAACGCTTGTATTGTCGTAGTATATTGGCGATTTATTTATATTTAATCCAAAATCTTTTAAAGTTTCTTGCATATATATTACTCGTGAACAAGCCAAAGTAGCATATATATATATATATATATATATATATATATATCTGATTCAGTTGTTGACAAAGATACTGTAATTTGCTTTTTACTAAACCATGAAACTAGTGAATGTCCTAATAAATAACATGTTCTGCTAGTGCTTTTATGATCGGATTTACATCCCACATAATTAGCATCACAATAAGAAATTAAATCAAACGAATCGTCCTTAGGACAAAATAATCCAAAATCTAATGTATGTTCTACATATCTGAGAATACGTTTTATGGCTTTCAAATGTGTTTCCTTAGGTTGCAATTGATATCTTGCACAAAGACATACACTATGCATTATATCTGGTCTACTAGCGGTTATATATAATAATGATCCTATCATACCTCTATATAATTTTTCATCAACGTCTTTTGACGTATCATCTTTACTTAAGGATATTTTAGTTGCCATTGGAGTTGGTCCCCCATTAGTTGTTGTTAAATTATATTTATTAATTAAATCTCTTGCATATTTTTCTTGATTAATAAATATTTCATTCTTTAATTGATGAATTTGTAAGCCTAAGAAGAATGTTAGTTCTCCTATGTGGCTCATTTCAAATTTTTGGGTCATAATATCTAAAAATTCTTTATTCATTTTATAATTCGTTGATCCGAAGATTATATCATCAACATATATTTGTACTAATTATATACTGTTATTATTTCTTTTAATAAAAAGTGTATTATCAATTTTACCTATTTCGCAGTTAGATTTTAATAATTATTTTCTTAATCTGTCATCCAAGCTCTAGGAACCTGTTTTAATCCATTTAGCGCTTTCTTTAATTTATATACATGATTTGGCAAAAAAAGGTGGTTTCTCGACATATGCATCTTCTTAAACATATCTCTTTAGAAAAGCACTTTTAACGTCCATTTGATATAATTTGAAATTATTATGATTAGCAAAGGCTAACAATATCCTAATTGCTTCTAATCTTGCTATGGGGGCAAACGTTTCATCATAATCTATTCCATCTTCTTGAGTATAAATTTGTGCTACTAATCTTGCCTTATTTCTTACGATCTCACCATGTTCATTCATTTTATTTTTATAAACCCATTTAATTCCTATTATAGTTTTATCCTCTAGTCTAGGAACAAGTTCCTATACGTTATTCCAGGTAAACTGATTCACTTCCTCTTGCATAGCAAGGATCCATGAATCGTCGGATGATGCTTCCTTTGGAGTCTTAGGTTCGATAGTAAAAATAAATGTTGATTTACTCATATTATTTAGTTGGTTTTGAGTCATAACAACAGATTCAATATCTCCTAAGATATTTTCTATAACGTGATCTCTTAGTAATCTAATTCCTTTATTTGGTTGATTGATTTTATTATTTGTTTCATCCATCTCATTTTCACTTTCATCTTCATTATGGTTTATTATATTTTTAATAATTTTCATCACAGGATATGTTAATGCTTCTACGGTTGTATTAGCTCTTAAGTTAAAACTCTATATGCCTTACTTCTCTCTGAATTTCCAATAAATATTCCTTTATCGGATTTCGAGTCAAATTTATCTAAATTTTCTGTAGTGTTAAGAATAAAACATTTACTTCCAAATATATTAAAGTATGATACTTTTGGTTTCTTATTGTACAAAAGTTCATATGGTGTTTTATGAGTTAACGGCCTTGTAGAAATTCTATTTAAAATATAGCAAGCTGTTGCAACTGCCTCAGCCCAAAATTCCTTGGTAAATTACTATCAGATAACATAGTTCTCGCACACACTTGTATCGACCTATTTTTACATTCAACTACTCCTTTTTTTTAGGGGTACATGAGAAAGAAAAATTATGGGTTATTACCTTTTTATTACAAAAATTTTCAATTTGAATTCTCTACTGGGTTCACTACGTATTATTTTGATTTTTCAGGAAGCAAAGTTTTTAAATTGATCAAAAGCATCACTTTTATTTTTAAGAAACAAAGGACAAGTAAATCTAGAAAAATCGCCGACTATTACGTAAACATATTTATTAAGATTTAATGACTGAGTTTGGGATGGACCAAATAGATCCATGTGAATTAATTCTAATGGTTTCGAGATAATAATTTCCTCTTTTGATTTAAACGAACTTCTTTTCAATTTTCCAAACTGACAAGTGAAACATAAATTATTTACTTTAAATTTCATTTTGGGTAATCCCCTATTTGAATCTAACTTTGAAATCCTAGAGACGTGTTTGAAATTTATATGACCGAATCTCTTACGCCAGATCCAGGGGTCACTTGTATTGGCCATAAGACATAGATTATCATTGGAGATTTTCATATTTAATATATAGATATTTATCTTTCTATCTCCTTCGAATATTAATTTTGAATTCCTATCTTTTATAAAACATTTATCGTTTTCAAAGTTTATTTTATAGCCTTTATCGCAAAGTTGATTTATACTTAGTAAATTATGTTTTAGATTCCTAACCAATAAAACATCAGAAATTGTAGGAGTTTCAGAATTACCAACATTGTCGATGCCAACAATATATCCTTTACAGTTATCACCAAAGTTGACCATTCTACCATCTTCATATACTAGATTACTCAGTAATTCTGGATTACCCGTCATATGTCTTGAACATCCATTATCCAATATCCATATGTCCTTTCTGATTTCCACCATTTGTTCACTAGAATTTGAATTCTCAACAGACATGTAACACATCACTTCGGAATTTAGATCTTGAATTTCCAATAGTCATGTAACACATGTTTTCCTGTACTTGACAAAAATTTAGTAGATCACTTGAATTTTCAACATAATTGAATGCAGACTCTTCCAACATTGATGTAATGCATGAATTGAAACTAGTGTTATAAATCATTTCAAAATTTTCCATTTAATATTTTCAAAAGTCAGATTATGAACTTTTTGAAAATTTGTGCTTTAATACCAATTGTTAGGGATTGTGGAATAAAGATCTTAAGGCAAAACAAACACAAGAGAGGGGTGAATGGTGTTTATAAGGAATTTATGAAAATTTTAAACTTATTTGATCTACTATGTGAATTACACAAAACAGAGATGACTACAGACAAAGAATCATACAAACACATAAACAGATAAATATAAAATGCAGAAAAGGAAAGAACACACAGGATTTTATACTGGTTCAGATTACTGCTGCATCCAGTCCCACTCAATGCTAGACTGCATAGAGTTTTATTATTATCAATATCCAAGTACAACCCCTTGATTTCACGGCTACAAGGTTAACACCGCTTCAAACACCCTTGATTTCACAGCTACAAGGTTAAAACCTCTCCCTTTCTCTGATTTCAGGGCTACAAGGAACACACCCATTCCCAAACACTTCCCAAATGATTATAACAACCCTATAACTCTTCAATAGCACATCAATTTAGAAAGTAGTAGATAGAGATTGAGAAAAGATGAAGTTTGATGTAATTTAAGTAGAAATTAGTAAAGTACAAGTGTAGAAATTAAGAAAATGATAAATATTGATGATGATATGAAAAGGGGTGAAGATGGAGAAGAAGAATAATGAATTTTTTTGAAATCAGCCCTTATTTATAGCATTTCAGTGGTTGCAACATTTTAGGAACGTTACAAACAGTGAAAAGACACTTCCTTTGAAAATTGAAAAAAATATAGTTGTATGTCGACATAGCTATATATGTATCATCTTTTTTTATTTTTAAAACTATTTTTCAAGTGTTCAAACATATATATTATTCTGGAAATTCTTAAATCAAAACATCGTAATATAAATGAATATTCTAAAGTGTAAAATCATATGAAATCATAATAATATATTATATAAACATGTTTATAAATTATAAGGTTTAAAACTATATAACTATATATATAAACTTATATATTAAAACTTTAAACTTATATGTTTGAAATCATAAGTAAGATAAAATAATTTGAAATGAAAATTTGAATTTTGAAAACAGAATTTGAAATTTGAAAATCAGAATTTAAAAAACAGAATTTGAACATAGGATGCTATTTAGAGTCTTACATACAAACTAAACTCTATTACTACATTTTTCTTGAACTCTTGATAATTTATTAACTCGATAACTCATAAGTTTTGAATCTTTTCTGAATCTGAATCTCTTGGAACTCTAAAACTATACAGTCTTCAGTATTTAAGTCCTGCATGCAAACCCTGTATATATATGTACATATATATTCCAGATATATATGTTTGTATATATTTTATAATAAATTAATAATGATATTTGAAATAAGGTTGTTGTCATCAAAACTCCATTCCGCAACACCTACAGTGCGCCACATTCCTTAGGGGACCCTACTTTGGGTAACGTTGAAGGATGTGGGATGTTTCATTTGGTCTCAGAGCCTAACGTTACAAGATCACTAAAATTTTGTTTTAATATAATTTTTTTTGAAAGAAAACACATTTTTCAAATACCAAAAATTATTTTTGAAAATAAACATAAATCCCCTCTCGTTAATTACAACCTTTCTTTGACTCTTTCGAATACTGAAACCCCATCCTTTCTTCGTTGAGTTATCTATAAGGCGGCCTATCTAAGCTTTTCTATATATAGAACCCTCAAATATTTATAGATTAAGTTTTGACTTATGGATAAACCCGTTAACTCAATATTTGGGAAAAATCAAAGTTAGAGAGAAACTTGCTACTTGACAAATATTAAGTAGAATGACCCATGGATGGGACAACCTTAAGTGACAAGGATGGCATGGCGACGTAAAAGTATCACTAAGGAGTTTCGTTGTAACAACAAGGAATTTCGCTCGATCCGAATCGATCGCTAAACCGACCAAGACCGTTCGAAACCCCTGATTGTTTTGAGAACACGACAAACCAGAACGCAGACAGAAGAACATTTCATTGCTTATTACAACAATTCCATCAGATTAAAAGACTATACAGAGTATGAATAAATATTACACATAAAATATCAGAGATTAAAATTACATTTAAATATATCGCAGCGGAAAATAATACAAAACACAACTAGAAGTAATACACGGATACAGAGCTTTCCGAGTATCGTTCCAGCTGTAAATCAGGATCCTGTGAATATAAATCTGCAAAACCAAAACTATTAGCTGCCCGTGTCAAAATAAGGGCACTCAGAGTTTAGGTTAAAACAATAAACTCCGGGTTAGTCATGTGATTGGTGTGAGAACTAAAACAGTTATTAACCTTTATTTCAAAGTTAGGTAAATCAAGGGACCACGCCGTATAACACAGAACGGGTTTCCTCCCAAGAATACCGGTGCATAAATCAACAGCGCAATGCTAAATAAAGAAAAATGAAGCTATTATAAGACCCAGGTCCCATCACACAATGCAACACAAGCCGCAGGATAGGGTTTTACCTTATAATAGCCAAAGAATGCTTGATACGCTAAATTTCATCTTTTATTATTACTATAAGTGTATAGTGTCAAACAATTTCAATCATAAGTATTAATCATAGACGACATGGGTACCATATATCATGTCGCCAATACTAGGCTCTACAATCAAAATCGCAAATGTCACGTGTTTGGAATTTGGATTCCCAACTATGAACCAAGGCCAGGGATCGTCCTCTACCGATTCGAGACTCTCTAGCCCGAGCCTCAGGCAAGCACGCAGATAAGCCTTGGATCATCAGGGCCGGTCCACCGATGTGGATTATTATGCCTGAACACTACGTTTCCCCGCCCTTTGGGGCGTAAATGAGCCAAATGACTCCATCGGCTCCACACAGTCACCGATATATCTGAGGTGCCTCGCAACAGCAACAACCACGCAAGTGAAAATAATATAAATGTCAAGGCTGGTAGGTCACTGACACCACCCTCGCTAGAAGGAAACGCATGCCCTCCCTGATGTCCTCTCCCATTTCTGGTTCACAACCGGGGTGTGAAGCTTACGAATTAACGTTACACAAAGCGATGCCACACAGGCGGTGCTTTGATCATCAACCACAAGACTTTGCTTTTCAACAGAAGACTTGATCATTTGCCACTTAGGCATGCCACATAGGCAATTCACTCCATGCGATTGATATCCATCAATATATAACCCCTGAGCTAGTACGTCTCAGAGAAGGGCGTTAAGCAAAAGAATAAATTCTCCGTTGCCAAACAGATATATATTTAATAGAAATCAATCACACAGAATAAAATCCAATGTCAGACACACAATCCATTTACATGTTCGTTCTGTGTCTGAACAAAACCGGAGGCACCTTGTACCTTGCATATCCATCGATCTCCAAGTGCGTCTGGACGATCACCAACTAATTCCCTCCTCTTGGGTGTACAGCCCAATCAAGATAATCAGTAATCACCCAAACGATGTGAAAACCTCCGATCTTCGACCACCGTCTTCATCCTCGACACCACGTCGAATCAGTTATTCAGAATGGGGTAAACCCGGTCTTTCTGAATAACTCGCGTATATAATAAACCAGTGTTACACAAACACAACATACGCCTCATTCCAATTCAGAATATTCTTTTATTCAAATATTCTTATATCTTGGGACAGGTTCCCATTAATTTTATCAAAGATAAATTCTTTAATTTATTCTTTAATCTTCTTTTAAATATCAATTCAAACTAGTTGGGATTAGCAAACCTCACCGAAGTAATCATTTATTTTATTTCCCAATCCCAACCTATTTATCCCATGGAGTAAAACTGGTCATACTTCATATCTAACACCACGGTGTTATCGGTAAATTCAATTACCATTTCACGTTCAAATCTAGTTTAAGATTTAACTATCGCCTGGAGCAAAACTGGTGATACTCCATTCCCGATCATTTCAATCTAATTACAGATTCATTAAAACTCCACTTGGTTTTAATCTTTCCAAAAATCAATATCACATCTTTAACTGGGTTAAAGAACCAATGTCATCTAAAACACGGTTCACGATAAACCCAAAATCACATTCCATCAATTATCGGGTTAAAGAACAAGTGTTATTTAAAACACCGTTCACGATAAACCAAAAAATCAATTCCAATTAAATATCATTTAATTGGTATACTTCATTACATCTAAATAAAAAGATTTAGTCTTTTTCTCAATTGGGTTTAAGAACAGTGTTAATGAAGACACCATTCACGGCAAACCCAAATCACATTTGATATTAAATATAAGGCTATGAATAGAAAATACATCGGCTTATATTCAATATCAAATTCTACGACCAACAAATATCGTATTGGAAATAACGATATAAATATATCTTTCAAATTTCTATAACAATATCTGTATGATCACGAAATCCAACATCGAAATATTCCAAAGACAATTTCGATTCAAATCCATTCCAATTCAATTATTGGAAATTCTGGTTATTTTCAAAACCATTTCAAATCCAATTTATTTATTTTAAAAATAAATAGAATTATTATTCTAGTTCAAAACTAGTTCATTTTGATAGAAATCAACTTTTATCTTTTCAAATTTGGAGTTTTTCATCCCAATTCTTCACAAATCATTTCTTATGATTCTACACAAATTATTACTGTTTTTATTAATTTTACCAAGACCCGTACAGTCGATTTCCATCAACGGCCATCGAACTGCACTTACAACGACCATTTTCAAATTTGATTTGGACATAATTCCAAATCCAACCATTAGATTTCAAATCTCTAATATCCGTTAGAAAGCTCTTTTCGATACGAACCCAACGGTTCCGGTTTTAGGAGAATTCGACGGTCGGATCTCCCGTAATATCCATTCGAAGTCAATGGTCTAAATTAGCAAACGGCCGCTGCGCGGCGCGTTCTATTCAGGCCATTGTATATATATATATAATATATATATATATATATATATATATATATATATATTATATCATCGATTTACTTTTAAAACATTTTTTATAAATCGTTTTAAATTTGTTTTCAAAACGATTTCAACTTCATATTCAATTTCTGATCAAAATTGAATATTCCACATCATCGATATACAAATGATAATATTTTCAAAACGTTCTATTTTGAAATCACTTACTTTCCTATATTCATTTTAAGAACGAATATAATCGATATAAATATAGTTCACGTCAAAATGGCGTCAATCTAATCAACACGGCTTTATATATTTCAATAACTTCGTTATTCTATTCAACAAATGAATATTTTCTCTATTCAACACATGAATTTATATTTCTATTTAACACATGAATTTATATTTCTATTTCTATTCAACACATGAATTTATATTCCTATTCAACATATGAATTTATATTCCTATTTTCCAAATTGGATTGAGGCCCAATCAATTACCATATAACGTTTACTATATGGATTCCATACAACACATGTATATAACAGCAACGATAAATCATCAACCATCATCCAGAGTGCACCACACAACTGCATAAGCATTAAATATAAATAATTAATGCTTACACAGTCTGTCAACCCATCGATTGACATACAACTAAACAATCGGGATTAGTGTACGTCAAATCTCATCCCAACACCCGTGTGGGATTTCAAATCAACAAAACACACATTTTATTTGTGCAGTTGGTCGATGTGTAAAATTTATCGTCCCAATTAATATCAGTCAAATCAGTGTACAAACAAATCGTCCGATTTGTTTATTACTATTTATTTTATATACACGTTAAAAATCATATTTTTAACTATAAAAATATTTTCCACTATAAAATATTTTATTTCATTCTACATCACACAATCAAATTTCACAACACAACAATCAAACAAAGAAGTCATCCATGGTCTGTGGACGGCGGGTGTCGGGTGCTACTAAGCACCGTCTGCATTCTAGTATATATTTCAAACTAGAAATAGAAATAAAAGTGAGGAGTTCTCACCGAGGGTTCCACTCCTCCATTCTTTATTTCTGAATGGTCTGGATTCGGTTTTGCTTCCAGCACTATCTTTTTCACGCTGTTCATATCAAAAACCACATTTTTAATATGATGTTAATATATTTTTATAACGCTCTCTTCACAATAAAAATTATATTTTTATCTTCACTTCATATATATAAAAAAACGAATTTTTTATATTCTCTAGCTTATAAAAATCATATTTTTAATCTTCACATCTAATAAAAATCATATTTTTATTTTCTTCCTTGTATAAAAATTATATTTTTATATCGCCACTAATATAAAAATCTTATTTTCTTCTTCATACAAAAGTCAAGCCTTTCTATGATCAAAAATTATAACTTTTCATTAATAAAAATCAAATCTTTTTTATTACTCTTCATGTTTAAAAACCAAATTTTTAGATTAATAAAAATCTAATCTTTAGCTAGATAGAAATCTATTCTTTAACTAGATAATAATCTATTCTTTAACTAGATAAAAATCTATTCTTTAACTAGATAAAAATCTATGTTTCTATGATAAAAATCCTAATCCTTAACTAGATAAATAAAACATAAAAACTCACTGTTTTAGATTTTCGCAGCGGAGGAGGTTGTTGCTATTGGCTCCCAGGTGTGCGTCTTTGTCTGAGGGGGTGTCGGAGTTAATGGGTGGCGGCGCTCTGACCTTGGCGGTGGTAGGTGGTCAGTGGAGCGGTTTTATTTAGAAGGGGGAAAGAAGAGCGAGGGAGGCAGAGGAGGAAGGGGGCTGATCGAAGGGGGGGTATGCTTCATGGCTCACGGTGGTGGGTTTCCGGCGGTCTTGGCGCTAGCGTCGGCAAGGGGAGGGGGTGCACGGTTTCAGGAATCGGGGAGGGTTTCGATTGGAAAGGGGAGAGCGGTGGAGAGAGAGAGAGAGAGAGAAGGAAGGGGGTGCGCGGCCTTGGACGCTGGTGGCGCCTGACATGGCCGAGGGGGGGGGGGGGAAGCGAGAATGGGAGGGCCTGACGGGGTTTTTCTCCATTTGGAGGCGGGATTGATTTAGTGAAGGAGAATTAGGTTTAGGTGATATATATTTATATATTATTTTATTTCAAAAATTTGACTTTTCTTTTGAACCCCAAACGAGGCCCAACGAATGTCGCCCCTAGCTAATTACCCCCATTCCGAACACATTGGGATATGTTTCGTAGGCCAATTCGATTGTTACGATTAGTTTCCATTCTAATTAAGTTATAAATTAATGTATATTGAATTTGAACTTACATTTCAGTTTACCAGGGTCACATATGACCTCTATAAATTTTAGAAAAATCATTTCTAGCTTCGTATTGACGATACGGTCCTAACAAAACTAATTTCATCAAATTCTGAGACCGTTTGAAAAATGGCCATTTTCTGGTCGATTGAAATTGACTGAAACTGTTAAAACACGTTTAACTTCGCCACGCACACATATTGATTCAAAAAATTATGAATTTCGAAACCTAGCAATAATTTGACATCCCGAATCCAACAAGAGTGGTTTCGTCGAAAACCGAGGTCATTTGCAAAATTTCCATTTTCAAAGGCCTTTATATATATTAATATATATATATATAAATTCCATAACGACTTTTCTGAATTTTCAATTGGACATAACTTTTGATTCCCGTTATGAAATTTCAATTTTTCGGATTCGTTGGAAAGATATTTTCAAATAGATTCTAGTATTTTTGGTTTCGCTAAAATCTTGTTTATTTTGAATCCTATACATTCATTTGAATTTTGAAATCGAATTTTCGAACTATCGCGCCATCTTCAATTCCTTTTATATATATAAATAAATATTTATATTATAACGACGATTCAAATAAATATATACGTTCTATTTCTATTCAAAATAAATTTCTCGTCATTATTATTTTAAATTATCCATTTTAGATAATCAAAATTCGCTAAAATTGCCAAAATAAAATTTTTAAATTGGCTCAGATTTCCGGGTTATTACAATCTCCCACACTTAAAACTTTTTGTCCCGAGGAGGAATGAAGCTGAAAGTTGTTTAAAAAATCAACTCAACTTCCCGTATTTTCATTACGGCTTAAGTTCTTCAACTTTTCGGTTTCTAAGAACTTTTCAATTTGTTCAAAAATTTGGCTAACACCCTAAATTTTCGAAAAATTTCGCCATAACCCCTCCTGCACTGGGGACTTTGGGATATTTCAAATAGCCTTCCATGGCCCTCACCAATCCAAAAAGAAAAAGAAATAGTCAAGCGGCTAGCCAATCGACTCATAGAATCATCAAAACCCAAGAAATACAATAAACATGTACCTATCTGTCGGGCAAACAATTTTATTCCTCTTCTCTAGCCTCCTTGCTATGACCTGTTCAATATAAGTACATGTATATGCATGCAAATGCGACTATTTTTAAATGCAGTGCAATATTTGGTTCAATTTGGCTAAAGGTTCAACATTTAATTAATCAAACAATAATCAAACAACACAATCAGCAATCCATTAGTTGATTAGCTTTCTAAATTCATAATTTGGATATATGTACAGAAAATCATGTTTTTGATGCCAAACCCCAACAATATATTCTAACTATATTTTGGTTCTCACACCAGTCTAGTAGAAATATATAGATATCACACTTTCGAAACTCGAACACAGACACTGATGATGAGGCCTCATCATCAGAATCATCTCCAGGTGTCCAACGTGTGATTCTATATCTACCCAATATATTAAAACTTTGAATACCCGTGGATCAGACATATATGCCAAATCTTTATATATTGGATTGCCCAAATTCAATACAAATAGTTATTCAAGTACGTATAACTGATTTAGATCTTCTAAACAAAATTCGTTTTCATTTTCATTTTTATTTTGAAAACACTATTCTTCACACTCGTCCTAGGATACTACTGATCCCATCTCTAACGAGTCATCCCCGTCGGATATTACTAATCCAATTTCTGATGAATTCTTTCGTTCGGTTCTAACGTGTCTTGGTATCGAGCTTTGTAAACCAAAGCTCTGATACCAAATGTAACGATAAGGAATTTCGCTCAATCCGAATCGATCGCTAAACCGACCAAAACCGTTCGAAACCCCTGATTGTTTTGAGAACACGACAAACCAGAATGCAGACAGAAGAACATTTCATTTCTTATTACAATATTTCCATCAGATTACAAGAATATACAGAGTATGAATAAATATTACACATAAAATATCAGAGAATTAAATTACATTTAAATACATCGCAGCGGAAAATAATACAAAACAAAACTAGAAGTAATACACGGATATAGAGCTTTCCGAGTATCGTTCCAGCTATAAATCAGGATCCTGTGAATATAAATCTGCAAAACCAAAACTACTAGTTGCCTGTGTCAAAATAAAGGCACCCAGAGTTTAGGTTAAAATAATAAACTCCAGGTCAGTCATGTGACTGGTGTGAGAACTAAAACAGTTATTAATCTTTATTTCAAAGTTGGGTAAATCAAGGGACCACGCCGTATAACATGGAACAGGTTTCCTTCCAAGAATACCAGTGCATAAATAACCAACGCAATGCTAAATAAAGAAAAATGAAGCTATTTTAAGACAGAGGTCCTATCACACAATGCAACACAAGCTGGAGGATAGGGTTTTACCATATAATAGCCAAAGAATGCTTGATACGCTAAATTTCATCTTTTATTATTACTATAAGTGTATAGTTTCAAACAATTTCAATCATAAGTATCAAACATAGACGACATGGGTACCATATATCATGTCGCCAATACTAGGCTCTACAATCAAAACCGCAAATGTCACGTATTTGGAAATTGGATTCCCATTTATGAACCGAGGCCAGGGTTCGTCCTCTACCGATTCGAGACTCTCTAGCCCGAGCCTCAGGCAAGTGCGCAGACAAGCCTTGGATCGTCAGGGCCGGTCCACCGATGTGGATTATAATGCCTGAACACTACGTTTCCCCGCCCTTTGGGGCGTAAATGAGCCAAATGACTCCATCGGCTCCACACAGTCACCGACATATCCGAGGCACCTCGCAACAGCAACAACCACACATGTGAAAATAATATAAATGTTAGGGCTGGTAGTTCACTGACACCACCCTAGCTAGAAGGAAACGCATGCCCTCCCTGATGTCCTCTCCCGTTTCTGGTTCACAACCGGGGTGTGAGGCTCACGAATCAACGTTACACAAAGCGATGCCACACAGGCGGTGCTTTGATCATCAACCACAAGACTTTGCTTTTCAACAGAAGCCTTGATCAATTGCCACTTAGGCATGCCACACAGGCAATTCACTCCATGCGATTGATATCCATCAATATAACCCCTGAGCTCGTACGTCTCAGTGAATGGCGTTAAACAAGAGAATAAATTACCCGCCGCCAAATAGATATATATTTAATAGAAATCAATCACACAGAATAAAATCCAATGTCAGACACATAATCCATTTACAAGTTAGTTCTGGGTCTGAACAAAACCAGAGGCACCTTGTACCTCGCATATCCACCGATCTCCAAGTACGTCTGGACGATCACCAACTGATTCCCTCCTCTTGGGTGTACAGCCCAATCAAGATAATCGGTAATCACCCAAACGATGTGAAGACCTCCGGTCTTCGACCATCGTCTTCATCCTCGACACTATGTCGAATCATTTATTCAGAATGGGGTAAACCCGGTCTTTCCGAATAACTCGCGTATATAAAAAAAAGTGTTACACCAACAAAATATACGCCTCATTCCAATTCAGAATATTCTTTTATTCAAATATTCTTATATTTTGGGACAGGTTCCCATTAATTTTATCAAAGATAAATTCTTTAACTTTATTCTTTAATCTTCTTTTGAATATCAATTCAAACTAGTCGGGATTAGCGAAACTCACCGAAGTAATCATTTATTTTATTTCTCAATCCCAACCGATTCATCCCATGAAGTAAAACTGGTCGTACTTCATATCTTACACCACAGTGTTATCGGTAAATTCAATTACCATTTCACGTTCAAATCTAGTTAAAGATTTAACTATCGCCTGGAGCAAAACTGGTTATACTCCATTCCCGATCATTTCAATCTAATGAAAGATTCATTAAAACTCCACTTGGTTTTAATCTTCCTAAAAATGAATATCATGTCTTTAACTGGGTTAAAGAACCAGTGTCATTTAAAACATGATTCACGATAAACCCAAAATCACATTCCATCAATTATCAGGTTAAAGAACAAGTGTTATTTAAAACACCGTTCATGATAAACCCAAAAATCAATTCCAATTCAATTCCAATTAAATATCATTTAATTGGTATACTTCATTAAATCTAAATAAAAAGATTTAATCTTTTTCTCAATTGGGTTTAAGAACAGTGTTAATGAAGACACCATTCACGACAAACCCAAATCACATTTGATATTAAATATAAGGCTATGAATAGAAAATATATCGGCTTATATTCAATATCAAATTCTACGACCAACAAATATCGTATTGGAAAGAACGATATAAATATATCTTTTAAATTTCTATAACAATATCTGTATAATCTCGAAATCCAACATCGAATATTCCAAAGACAATTTTGATACAATTCCATTCCAATTCAATTATTGGAAATTTTGGTTATTTTCAAAACCATTTCAAATCCAATTTATTTATTTTAAAAATAAATAGAATTATTATTCTAGTTCAAAACTAGTTCATTTCAATAAAAATCTACTTTTATCTTTTCAAATTTGGAGTTTTTCATCCCAATTCTTCACAAATCATTTCTTATGATTCTACACAAATTCTTACTATTTTTAACAATTTTATCAAGGCCCGTACAGTCGATTTCCATCAACGGCCATCGAACTGCACTTACAGTGACCTTTTCCAAATTTGATTTGGACATAATTCCAAATCCAAACGTTAGATTTCAAATCTCTAATATCCGTTAGAAAGCTCTCAACGGTTCCGGTTTTAGGAGAATTCGACGGTCAGATCTCCCGTAATATCCATTCGAAGTCAATGGTCGAAATTCGCGAACTGCCGCGGCGCGGCGCATTCCATTCAGGCCAGTGTATGTATATATATTATATATATCATCGATTTCCTTTTGAAACGTATTTTATAAATCATTTTAAATTCGTTTTCAAAACGATTTCAACTTCATATTCAATTTCTAATCAAAATTGAATATTCCACATCATCGATATACAAATGATAATATTTTCAAAACGTTTTATTTTGAAATCACTTACTTTCCTATATTCATTTTAAAACCGAATATAATCGATATAAATATCGTTCACGTCAAAATGGCGTCAATCTAATCAACATGCCTTTATATATTTCAATAACTTCGTTATTCTATTCAACAAATGAATATTTTCTCTATTCAACACATGAATTTTTATTTCTATTCAACACATGAATTTATATTTCTGTTCAACACATGAATCTATATTCTTATTCAACATATGAATTTATATTCCTATTTTTCAAATTGGAATGAGGCCCAATCAATTACCATATAACGTTTATTATATGGATTCCCTACAACACATGTATATAACAGCAACGATAAATCATCAACCATCATCCAGAGTGCACCACACAACTACATAAGAATTAAATATAAATAATCAATGCTTACACAGTCTGTCGACCCATCGATTGACATACAACTAAACAATTAGGATTAGTGTACGTCAAATCTCATCCCAATACCCGCGTGGGGTTTCGAATCAACAAACACACATTTTATTTGTGCAGTTGGGTGATGTGTAAAATTTATCGTCCCAATCAATATCAGTCAAATTAGTGTACAAAAAAATCGTCCGATTTGTTTATTACTATTTATTTTATATACACGTTAAAAATCACATTTTTAACTATAAAAATATTTTCCACTATAAAATATTTTTTTTCATTCCACATCACACAATCAAATTTCACAACACAACAATCAAACAAAAAAGTCATCCATGGTCTGTGGACGACGGGGTGTCGGGTGCTACTAAGCACCGTCTGCATCCTAGTATATATTTCAAACTACAAATAAAAATAAAAGTGAGGAGTTCTCACCGAGGGTTCCACTCCTCCATTCTTTATTTGTGAATGGTCTGGATTTTGTTTTGCTTCCAGCACTATCTTTTTGACGCTGTTCACATCAAAAACCACATTTTTAATATGATATTCATATAATTTTATAACGCTCTCTTCATAATAAAAATTATATTTTTATCTTCACTTCATATATATAAAAAAAACGAATTTTTTATATTCTCTAGCTTATAAAAATCATATTTTTAATCTTCACATCTAATAAAAATCATATTTTTATTATCTTCCTTGTATAAAAATTATATTTTTATATCACCACTAATATAAAAATCTTATTTTCTTCTTCAAATAAAAGTCAAGCCTTTCTATGACCAAAAATTATAACTTTTCATTAATAAAAATCAAATCTTTTTTATTTCTCTTCATGTATAAAAACCAAATTTTTAGATTAATAAAAATCTAATCTTTAACTAGATAAAAATCTATTCTTTAACTAGATAAAAATCTATTCTTTAACTAGATAAAAATCTATGTTTCTATGATAAAAATCCTACTCTTTAACTAGATAAATAAAACATAAAAACTCACTGTTTTAGATTTTCGCGGCGGAGGAGGTTGTTGCTATTGGCTCCCGGGTGTGCGTCTTCGTCTGAGGGGGTGTCGGAGTTAAGGGGTGGCGACGTTCTGACCTTAGCGGTGGTAGGTGGTCAGTGGAGCGGTTTAATTTAGAAGGGGGAAAGAAGAGCGAGGGAGGTAGAGGAGGAAGGGGCTGATCGATGGGGGGGTGTGCTTCACGGCTCACGGTTGTGGGTTTCCGGCGGTCTTGACGCTGACGTCGGCAAGGGGAGGGGGTGCACTGTTTCAGGAATCGGGGAGGGTTTCGATTGGAAAGGGGAGAAAGGAGGAAGGGGGTGCGCGACCTTGGACACTGGCGGCGCCTGACATAGCAGAGGGTGCGGAAGCGAGAATGGGAGGGGTTGACGGGTTTTTTTCCATTTAGGGGAGGGATTGATTTAGTGAAGGAGAATTAGGTTTAGGTGATATATTTATATATTATTTTATTTTATTTCGAAAAGTTGACTTTTCTTTTGAACCCACACGAGGCCTAACGACTATTGCCCCTAGCTAATTACCCCCTTTCCGAACACAATGGGATATGTTTCGTAGGCCAATTCGATCGTTACGATCAGTTTCCGTTCAAATTAAGTTATAAATCAATGTATATTGAATTTGAACGTACATTTCAATTTACCGGGGTCACATATGTCCTCTAAAAATTCTAGAAAAATTATTTCTAGCTTCGTATTGACGATTTGGTCCTAACAAAACTAATTTCATCAAATTCTGAGACCGTTTGAAAAATGGCCATTTTCTGGTTGATCGAAATTGATTGATACTGTTAAAACACGTTTAACTTCGCCACACTCACGTATTGATTCAGAAAATTATGAATTTCGAAACCTAGCAATAATTTGACATCCCGGATCCAATAAGAGTGGTTTCGTCGAAAACCGAGGTCGTTTGCAAAATTTCCATTTTCAAAGGCCTTTATATATATTAAAATATATATAAATTCCACAGCGACTTTACTGAATTTTCAACTGGACATAACTTTTGATTCCCGTTATGAAATTTCAATTTTTTGGGTTCGTTGGAAAGATATTTTCAAGTAGATTCTAATATTTTTGGTTTTGCTAAAATCCGGTTTATTTTGATTCCTGTACATTCATTTGAATTTTGAAATCGAATTTTTGAATTACCGCGCCATTTTCAATTCCTTTTATATATATAAATAAATATTTATATTCTAACAACGATTCAAATAAATATATACATTCTATTTCTATTCAAAATAAATTTCTCGTCGTTATTATTTAAAATAATCCATATTAAATAATCAAAATTCGCTAAAATTGCCAAAATAAAAATTTTAAATTGGCTTAGATTTCCGGGTTATTACATTCGTAAAGACATTTTGTGGAGTTTCGTAAAGACATCATTAGCCTAGGGATTAAAATGAAGTTAGGAAGTTAGGAATAATCTAGATTGGTTGATTAAGGAAAATGGATATGTTTCCATTGTTCAGTTGTAATAAATATAGAAAATGTAATTGCAAGAATAAAAGAGGGATGTGGAATAGTGCAAAATAAGGATTTAGCCATATTGCGCGCTATTTAACAACCTAGAAATAATAAAATAGAATGTCTTGCAATTACAGATTTCTATTTACTAGATTATCCTATACTATGGAAATATATTTTTGTAAATTTTCGATAATTAATCAATTAGGAATGGGCAAAATTTCCTAAAGGGTTACTTACAAGGATGACAAGTGAAAGAGTAACATTAATATGTTAATGTCGAAAATATTATAGGGAATGTGTTGATCAAAAGGTTCAAGAAATGGAAGTAAGTAAAGGTTGGTGAAAGAAAGAGTGTTATTCATTTTTAATTTTTTTCTAATTCTCTAATTTATCCAGTTTAAGAGTATTAAGTCCTTTATCTTTGGTTCACTAATGGAGTGGCCGCGTGAGGCCATAAAGATATTAATACGAGATAAGCCACTTAGCGCATTTGTATTGTAGGATTAGCGAAGCTATCCTTTAAATATATGGTAAATCTATGAGTGTGTAGTGATAGCAATAATTAACTATTTACACTTAGGTGCTTTTATAGGCCCAGTAGTTGTTTCTTAACCCCATAGGGGGATAGGCTTGATTATCTATGGTAAGTCGGGGTTAAAACTAGAAATCTTGATTTAGGAGTTGGTTGAGGAATTTCCTGGTATGGGTTGATTTTGGATCTAGTTAATTTAATCATATAATTGGTTATCTCAAGTATTGACGCTGGTAGTAGAGTTTTATTGAGATGCTTTTATTCTAAGGTTTTTGAGATAGGAAAATTTGAAAGACAGAATAGTTAGCCTAGTACAGGGCTATCTTGACTGCACGAAGAGGACTGTTGGGCTAGGATATGCAATGGACTAACTCTTGAGATTTCATGCAACCTACGATTCAGTCACATTGAATTCCCTACTTTTCCTTCATGCGTCTCTAAGTGATATTGATTTAGTTCTCTTTGTGCTATTTAAGAGGTTGGAAGGTTATCTCCTAGAAGAGAGATTGATTTTCGGATCTATATTTATGACAACACTAAGCTTGTGCCATGACCGATAAAGCATATGGTTGAATGTAAACAAGAGAGAATTGAGTTTCATGCTTATGACTAGAATCTTTTCTTGATATTAATTTTAAGCTTATAATATTACAAATTAAGGATTGGTTTGGGGTTTATACAAGTTAACTATATGATGAGTTGTCTCAGATGTGGTGATGTGGATGGATTCTTAGGGGTACACATAATAGATGCACCCTAGTGTTGGCCTGTGAAGAATTATTTGAATGGGTTATTTTACACCTTAGACCTACCTTTTGGTAGATTGAGTGTGACACTTGTGATGGGAGCTCTCTGCATATTTTGAGGAAGTTATTGGACTTCATTCGTAGCGAAAATGTTTTGGGAAAACAAAGCGAGAAACTTTTGAAAAAAAAATTAAGTACAAACATTTTTGGATTAGATGTCTCTTTCGTCTTTGACACAAATATAATAGCTCCTTTGACTCAAAAGTAGTCATAAGTGAATTGTTTTGGAAGAAACATTCTCTTTGACTTATACAGATGGTCTTTTTGATAAATTTTGAGAGCTGGATTCTCTATGTAGAGGTGGAGTTGTTCAACATCTGATGGGTTTTAAAGAACAGTTTTCATACCTTTTGGACTAACTTGTATCTAAGTCTAATTATTAGCTTGTATGGTAGGATGATTGGTGAGGCTTTTTGGTAAGGGTCTGTGTCGATGACACAAACAAAAAGGGATAAATTTAGTATTTAGTAGCTCATAAGCACATGGACTCAAGATCAAGCTTTTTGAGCATTGCTTTTGGAAGATATGGAATTTTCTTGGATCAGTGGGTTATCATAGAGAGGTTATTAGAAGTATTTTCAAGATAAAGATTTTTTTGACCTACCTTACTGAGGGAAGTTTAGTTTTTGTAGAAATAGAATGAGAAACTTTCTTTAAAAATATTTCGAGTTCATACTCTAGTATCAATTCTGTTGTTAGCATTAGTAAGAGAACCCATGAGGTTAGTTACCTTGAACTAGCTACTATTATTTTTCAGTCTGTCATAGGTGCGCGATTACCTATTGTAAGGAAATTTTGAAATTTCAATAATCATGGTTACTGGTTTGTTATCCCCTACAAAGAATTGGGATTAAGACAATGAAGGTTAGTTGAGTTCGAGTGTCCGATGTTTTTTAGGATTTCCTTGTAAAACCAAGAATGCAATTAATGTTGAGATCTTGGGTTTTGGGCATAAGAGTTCATGTGACTTATAATGAAAATATTCTATAGGGTGGTAAGATCTCTTTGAACCTTAAGGGATTTAACCCAAAAGTGTATTTTATCACTTTAGACAGAAATTCTCCATCAGTTGTGCTATATAATTGAGGTTTGGTGTTCTCCAAGGTTATGTCATTTGGACATGAGGCGAAGGCCCTTGAAATTCCATTTTGAAAAAGTATGGCTTGTGTAACGTCCCGGATTTTCTCGGCCATTTAAATTCGAATATTTAAATGTGTTATTTGAAATGTAATGGATTTAATATTGAACTCGTTAATAAAACAACGATGGTTTAACATTTATAATAAACGAACTTGAAATGGCGTAGTAATTCGTAATATTGAGTTTCAACTTCGTTATTATTATTATTATTATTATTATTTTGAAGCTTTTGCGTATCGGTGTAAAATTGAAACACACGCGTTAAAAGCTAACCGAAGAGTTAATAGAACGCCGTTTGCCATCCTATTGAAAACCGACAAAGTTTTAATGAAATTAAGCCGTATTTATGAGCACTACTTTCATTTAGAATGGCAATAAAGGGATTTCATTGATATTGAGTTCGATCTTTCTACATTATCCACAAAACCTTCTCGTGCTATTTGCATTCACTTAAGATGCGTTCATTTGCAACTCCATATGGCTTACGGTAGCTTTAACCTTGATAATATTTGATTTTTGCATTTTATTTTTGAACCTTGTACTATTGGGTATTATGGCCACCCATACAACTAGCTGCCACCAACTGGCAATTGCCATTTCACAGTAATATAACCAAGTCCGGGAAGAAAGGTATGAGACGAGAGGTGCATCTTGAAAGAAACCAGACAGTACTTACCCCATCATACATAATAATATGTAGAAGCCATATACGTTATAAAATATGTAAAAGTGTAAACCCATTTTTACCCTATGCCACTACACAGTCGGGAGAACATCACAAAGACAATACATGATAATGAAAATAACAGAGAAACAGTACATGAACTGCTAAAGAAAAACTAATAGAAATATATATAAACATTTCAACAAATTTTCAGAACTGCATTTAAACATCCATGTACAGTTAATTCCAGATTTTTAAAACACATAAAGAAAAATAAATGTTTAAAAATCTTCTTCTTCATTTTGCCGAACCAGGGAGCCCACCTAAATCAGTTGTGATCTGCAAGAGAAAAAAAGTGGAAAACCCATTAAAAGGGAAATTTCATAACAACCTATAAACAAGCAAAAGAAGAAAAATATATATAGGTAGCTAAGCAGAGAAGGGAAAGATCATGAAAAGACAATACATGTGAAAAACAGTAAAACCATTTTTGGACCAAATCAGAACAGCTATATGTTTGTACAGATAAACAACTAAGAAATGGTACTTAGTCATATGCACTACAGTTTGGGTAACAGCTACATATATGTAGCTATTTATGCATTAAATCCTAAGGGTGTGAACAGCTAAATAGATAAACAGATCAGGAACAGGAAAATAATAATAATAATAATAATACGATAACAGAGCATATGTTAAACATATATAAGCAAGCCTACATGATTCGGTAAGTAAATAAACAACATTTACGTACGACATCAAATAGGGATTCCAACCAAAACTCATTTCATACCAAAGCTAAGCATCAAAGAAAGAAGTGATAGGAGAAGAAAATGTATTTTTAAAACTATTTTCTTCACATGTATAAACTGCAGTACGATATTTTTTCTGCCAAGACCAAATTACAACTGCCATGAACTATTCCAAAACATAAAATAAACATATACAGATTCCTACATCAAGAAATGACAACACGCTGAGCAACAAAAGGGACTACTTGTACAAGAACAGATATGTATTTTTATACATCAAATATGGTTGAAAAGACAAGACGTTGAACAACTAAAATATTAAGTTGAAAATACTGGGTAGCTAAGAAGGTTCATAGGAGAGTTTCACTGTTAAGAATCCAAACCAGAAATCTATGGTACAGTTTCAAATCCCTAAATGGAAATAACAATTCATAGCTATAGTCCTATGTATTATAAAAACATGCACAAGTCCGATCAGAATTTCAATTCGAACAGGCCAACAACACTGAATTTCGATCAGGATTTCAACATAGACATCATTTTTCCATCACCAGTACACAATAAAACCCAATGCCTAAGGATTTCAGCTAGATTACCTAGTTAAGCTAATGATGGACGTTGTTCCTACCCAAACAAAAATCGCTACTATAAATAAGGGTCACGGAATGGTGTTTCATACGTCCAAACCCACACAAACAAAAACAGACAACCAAAGAATAAAAACCCAATTCGAAAATCAGAGAAAATCAAAACCCGAAATTAAATTAGGAAAAATATACTTAGCTTTCGGGTTGGGTTAATCCCTGTTGAAATCGTTCACGATGAGGTCTCGGGTTGGCTGCAGTGGAGACCCAGGGGTTGATAGCGACGCCGTGGTGGTGGATTGGAGGAGCTCGAAGGGGTGCGACGCCATGATGGTTGGAGGAATTGGGAATTTAGGGTTTCGGTTTCGATTAATTTTTGTGGCGGCTTGAATGAATGAAGAAGGAACGATGGGTTAGGGTTTAAATGGGAAGCGGGTCGGGTCCTTTTAGTTGGGCCGATAATTAATGGTAAGCCCAATTTTAAATTCAAAGGAATTTATGTTTGAATTATTAAACTTATTTATAACCTTCGTTATACGTTTTCTCACTCATACGATCTCAGATTCAGGCGCGGTCAGTTGCGTTGGGACCGTAAAGACGAGTACTTCGAGATGGAGCATGTCTAGTTCAGATCAGAAGCCACTGGAATTTTATTCAAATTAAAACGTCAGTTTAATTTGATCAAACAGACTGTTATCGACGGATTTAAATACAGGTGAGTTAAACTCACTCAGCTCTTCCCATTTATATTTTATATAAATTGGGTTTTTATTCTGTGTGTTCTGATTGCTAGTGGTTGACGGTTTGCCAGTTATATATTTATTGTTGATTCAAATTCTGAAATTTAACGATCGTTTAATTTCAGTAAAACATCAATCATTTTGATTTGACCCGAATAGAGTAATTTCCCTTGATTGGTCACGTTTATAAACGTGTTTGAAAATGGTTGAATTGTTTGAATGATCTGTTGATTGATTGATGACCGTGATAGAAATTCTCAGTCATATATAAAAGGAATGGCTGATGGTTATTGATTGTTGAACCTTATTTCAACATTTGTTCTGATAATAACCAGTGGGTCGTGTGGTTGGGCAATCGGCATCACCTGTCTATAAATCGATCGATTTAAAAAAAATATGAGTTTTATCGATAGTGGATCGATAATATTCGAGTTATAAATATGTTTTATAACGAAAAATATATTGTGAAAGTTATTACGTTGAAAGGTTATTTAAAAAGGGAAATAAATAATTAATTATTTATTTATTTAAAGTTTATATAGAAATTATGAAATTTGTTTTATAAAATGAATTCTTATGTTAATAAGAATTAAAAACAAAGCGGTCAAGTATTTGATTGATTTCGTCTAAGGAATGTTTAAATAAAGTTATTTAAATTAATTTTATTTTAATTAATTTAAAGAAGGAATTAAAAAGAGTTGGTTAGGAGAGTAATCATGTTTGGGGTGAATGGAGTCGACCATTTGAACTTAGTAGACCTTAAATTAGTGAATTAACTTAATGAGTAATTGATTTACCCTAGAAAGGTATTAAAAAGGGAATTTATTATCCTAGTAAATAAAGGAGAAAATTGATTTGAATGATGAATGTTGAAATAAATGAGTTGGTAATCACTAATGAAATACCTTAAAGAAACCAAGTTTGAAATGAAACGGTTGAGTGTTGGAAAAAGGCTAGTGATGAGTTTTTATGGTTTAAACTCGAGTTTTATAGAGAAGGAACAAAGAGTTTTAAACGAAGATAAGGCGTAAATGAAGGTTTTACTTAACGATTGAATTAAGTAAAAGAAGGAGAAAATGCAAAAGGGTTTATATTAAACCTAAAATTTATAAACGAAGTTATAAATGGAATGTGAGTTAAACGTTGGTTTTAAATGAAAATACTTAATATTGGTATTAAGTTAAATTAATTCGAAAGGAGATTTCTAGAAAGAAAAAGGAAATTGGTTAAAAGGGATTTAAATGCGAGATTGGTAAACGGGATTGAAAATAGGAATTGAAATAATAATATCGGGGTTTTGAATTACAACTCGTATTCATCTGAAGATAAGAACGTTGTTGGTCAAGGTCTGAGAGGTAATTAAAATACCCCAACTTGAACGGCTTCGGGATTATCGAAGGATAATACTAGTTGGTAATGGAGAGAGTGTGCGATAAGTTTTCCAAAGTAAAGGAAATGATATAAGATTATATTTTCCCTTTTAATGGAATTAAAAAGGGAATTGGGCGAGAAGTTTTAAAAGCCAAGTGATGCTGAGTACCAGACCAGTAAATCTATTTTGTGATTTTATGGATGTTTACTTGATAGTTAAATAACCGACTATCAAGTCTGACCTTTACGATTGTTGGTATGGAAAGACCGGGATCGAATATATATTCGAAAACCATTCTGACCAACAAATACGAATATAAAGAAGAGATCAAGCGACGATCGAGATGGAGCATGTGAAGACCATAGATCTTCATAAAGCGGAAGGACCACTTACAATCTCTGATTCGACCCGGAGATATACTGGGGTTCTGTCGTGGTTGAAACTGTGGATTGCAAGGACTATCGCTACTGATCCATGGGGTGATTCCTGTATTGGATGCAGTAGAAGAGTACCTTCGGTTCATCCTGTTCCTGGGTGACTTGTATGGACGAGTGTCTGACAAAGTATTTCTAAAAGGATCACATATATCGACTTTCTACAAACGTATCTCTGTTGGTGGCAGAGAAGACTGGACACCTTCTTTAGCTTAACGCTCAGAGTATTTTTGTGGAAATCAGTATTCGATGATACCTGGCGGATCTGATGATGTGGCATTCAAAGTGAATGGTGGCCAGGTGTTCAAAAGATTATGACCTCAAGCCTCACAGCCGGGAAATGACAGAAATCGGGCAGGCAACATGGCTATGTGGGTCGCTCCCATTAGGGTGTATAATCACCTATCTAGAAAATTCCGTTTGTTTCTTATTCTATCGATTCTGCCCATTCGGGAACGGTGGTTTGAGTCCAACCGTTGGTGATATACATTCGATACACTCAAGCGAAATGAGTGGTCGGTCATGTAAGGGCCGGGTTGCAAGACGTTCTTGTTGAACCCAGTGTATTCGCCTCTAGAGATACACGTACAGAAGGTGGTCCCATACCTTGTCAAGTTGGAAATCCAATATCCAATAAGCGCCCGCGGTTTTCGATTGTATACTATATACCGGGAGCGTGAGATGCAAGCGTTCCTCTAGATTTGTTAATTATTTGTATCTAGACATTATCATAATATCAGAATCAAGATATTGATTTCGAAAACTGGTTTGGGTTATCGTAAGGTAAAAGCCGTCCGTGTTTATGTGTGGATCGGTCTTACGATTATCTTTTCTTTCGAAAGGATTTTAACTTTAAAATCAAGTTGTGTGATACTCTAAATGCTGTGCAAGTTTTTCTCACTCTAGTCCACCAGACTGACCCGGTGTTTTGTAAATACTCGGGTTAGACCGAGGTGTACAGGTTCAGGTTATCAGGTACTGAGAAGTCCAGAGACAAGCTGAAGATGTTCAGATGGATAATATTCCGTTGTGTGATTATAATATGATGACAGATTATCAAAACTGTCCAGCTGTGTGATGTACTCTGATATTGTAAGTATTTTAAAGCTTTCAGTAAAAATTTATTTCTGTATTATATTTTGTTCCGCTGCGATGTGAGACTCTGTATTGGTTCTTCTTCTTCTTCTATTCTAACTTTCTATCTTTCTTATCTCACCCTTTAATTTCTTTCTATAAACGTTCCAGTGTTTTCGGTGTTGGAAGGTCGTCATGGGTACGGTAAATGGTATTTATGTCGGTTTTCGAGGCCGAAAATCCCTGGGTCATTACAGTGGTATCAGAGCTATTGGTTGAGTAGAAACCTTGGCTCTGTGGCGTAACTCAATAGAGATGGGGTTAGTAGCACCCTAGATTGAGTTGATTGTATATACATATGAGAGCGTATTTGTAAATTTTATTTACAAATGTTTTGTATTGTGTTTGTTGATCGGTTCAAGTGTTGAAAAGCATAGAACTGGCAATGGATACAGTATTGCTTTGAAAGGAGGGTAAATGAAATAATTTTACCCAAATTATACTTTTGTATATAAAAAAAATGATTTGTCAAATTATTGGGATATGGGTTTGTGTGCTTGATGGATGTGAATGAAATTCAAATTTGATTGAAATTTGAATTGAAACTTAACTTGGTCAAATTTAATTAAATTAATTAAATTTGGAATTTGAATTTATATTAGTCAAATAGAAACATATCAGGTATTAATCAATTGATATTCAAATCTGTGAAACCAAAGTAGAGTATTAATACTGAATATGAATTCAGTTAATTTGGTTGATTTAGTGGTGGCTTGATTGCTGATTTTAAATTGTTTGTTATTGGATGATAGTTGTTTGAATGGAATAATTAGAATTTCATGGGTTTGTAACGTCCTTTCTTACCTTAGCAATTTCGAGGACGAAATTATTTTAAGGGGGGAAGAATGTAACGTCCCGGATTTTCTCGGCCATTTAAATTCTAATATTTAAATGTGTTATTTGAAATGTAATGGATTTAATATTGAACTCGTTAATAAAACAACGATGGTTTAACATTTATAATAAACGAACTTGAAATGGCGTAGTAATTCGTAATATTGAGTTTCAACTTCGTTATTATTATTATTATTATTATTATTATTATTTGAAGCTTTTGCGTATCGGTGTAAAATTGAAACACACGCGTTAAAAGCTAACCGAAGAGTTAATAGAACGCCGTTTGCCATCCTATTGAAAAACGACAAAGTTTTAATGAAATTAAGCCGTATTTATGAGCACTACTTTCATTTAGAATGGCAATAAATGGATTTCATTGATATTGAGTTCGATCTTTCTACATTATCCACAAAACCTTCTCGTGCTATTTGCATTCACTTAAGATGCGTTCATTTGCAACTCCATATGGCTTACGGTAGCTTTAACCTTGATAATATTTGATTTTTGCATTTTATTTTTGAACCTTGTACTATTGGGTATTATGGCCACCCGTACAACTAGCTGCCACCAACTGGCAATTGCCATTTCATAGTAATATAACCAAGTCCGGGAAGAAAGGTATGAGACGAGAGGTGCATCTTGAAAGAAACCAGACAGTACTTACCCCATCATACATAATAATATGTAGAAGCCATATACGTTATAAAATATGTAAAAGTGTAAACCCATTTTTACCCTACGCCACTACACAGTCGGGAGAACATCACAAAGACAATACATGATAATGAAAATAACAGAGAAACAGTACATGAACTGCTAAAGAAAAACTAATAGAAATATATATAAACATTTCAACAAATTTTCAGAACTGCATTTAAACATCCATGTACAGTTAATTCCAGATTTTTAAAACACATAAAGAAAAATAAATGTTTAAAAATCTGCTTCTTCATTTTGCCGAACCAGCGAGCCCACCTAAATCAGTTGTGATCTGCAAGAGAAAAAAAGTGGAAAACCCATTAAAAGGGAAATTTCATAACAACCTATGAACAAGCAAAAGAAGAAAAATATATATAGGTAGCTAAACAGAGAAGGGAAAGATCATGAAAAGACAATACATGTGAAAAACAGTAAAACCATTTTTGGACCAAATCAGAACAGCTATATGTTTGTACAGATAAACAACTAAGAAATGGTACTTAGTCATATGCGCTACAGTTTGGGTAACAGCTACATATATGTAGCTATTTATGCATCAAATCCTAAGGGTGTGAACAGCTAAATAGATAGACAGATCGGGAACAGGAAAATAATAATAATAATAATACGATAACAGAGCATATGTTAAACATATATAAGCAAGCCTATATGATTCGGTAAGTAAATAAACAACATTTACGTACGAAATCAAATAGGGATTCCAACCAAAACTCATTTCATACCAAAGCTAAGCATCAAAGAAAGAAGTGATAGGAGAAGAAAATGTATTTTTAAAACTATTTTCTTCACATGTATAAACTGCAGTACGATATTTTTTCTGCCAAGACCCAATTACAACTGCCATGAACTATTCCAAAACATAAAATAAACATATACAGATTCCTACATGAAGAAATGACAACACGCTGAGCAACAAAAGGGACTACTTGTACAAGAACAGATATGTATTTTTATACATCAAATATGGTTGAAAAGACAAGACGTTGAACAACTAAAATATTAAGTTGAAAATACTGGGCAGCTAAGAAGGTTCATAGGAGAGTTTCACTGTTAAGAATCCAAACCAGAAATCTATGGTACAGTTTCAAATCCCTAAATGGAAATAACAATTCATAGCTATAGTCCTATGTATTATAAAAACATGCACAAGTCCGATCAGAATTTCAATTCGAACAGGCTAACAACACTGAATTTCGATCAGGATTTCGATCAGGATTTCAACATAGACATCATTTTTCCATCACCAGTACACAATAAAACCCAATGCCTAAGGATTTCAGCTAGATTACCTAGTTAAGCTAATGATGGACGTTGTTCCTACCCAAACAAAAATCGCTACTATAAATAAGGGTCACGGAATGGTGTTTCATACGTCCAAACCCACACAAACAAAAACAGACAACCAAAGAATAAAAACCCAATTCGAAAATCAGAGAAAATCAAAACCCGAAATTAAATTAGGAAAAATATACTTAGCTTTCGGGTTGGGTTAATCCCTGTTGAAATCATTCACGATGAGGTCTCGGGTTGGCTGCAGTGGAGACCCAGGGGTTGATTGCGACGCCGTGGTGGTGGATTGGAGGAGCCCGAAGGGGTGCGACGCCATGATGGTTGGAGGAATTGGGAATTTAGGGTTTCGGTTTCGATTAATTTTTGTGGCGGCTTGAATGAATGAAGAAGGAACGATGGGTTAGGGTTTAAATGGGAAGCGGGTCGGGTCCTTTTAGTTGGGCCGATAATTAATGGTAAGCCCAATTTTAAATTCAAAGGAATTTATGTTTGAATTATTAAACTTATTTATAACCTTCGTTATACGTTTTCTCACTCATACGTTCTCAGATTCAGGCGCGGTCAGTTGCGTTGGGACCGTAAAGACGAGTACTTCGAGATGGAGCATGTCTAGTTCAGATCAGAAGCCACTGGAATTTTATTCAAATTAAAACGTCAGTTTAATTTGATCAAACAGACTGTTATCGATGGATTTAAATACAGGTGAGTTAAACTCACTCAGCTCTTCCCATTTATATTTTATATAAATTGGGTTTTTATTCTGTGTTCTGATTGCTAGTGGTTGACGGTTTGCCAGTTATATATTTATTGTTGATTCAAATTCTGAAATTTAACGGTCGTTTAATTTCAGTAAAACATCAATCATTTTGATTTGACCCAAATAGAGTAATTTCCCTTGATTGGTCACGTTTATAAACGTGTTTGAAAATGGTTGAATTGTTTGAATGATCTGTTGATTGATTGATGACCGTGATAGAAATTCTCAGTCATATATAAAAGGAATGGCTGATGGTTATTGATTGTTGAACCTTATTTCAACATTTGTTCTGATAATAACCAGTGGGTAGTGTGGTTGGGTAATCGGCATCACCTGTCTATAAATCGATCGATTTAAAAAAATATGAGTTTTATCGATAGTGGATCGATAATATTCGAGTTATAAATATGTTTTATAACGAAAAATATATTGTGAAAGTTATTACGTTGAAAGGTTATTTAAAAAGGGAAATAAATATTTAATTATTTATTTATTTAAAGTTTATATAGAAATTATGAAATTGGTTTTATAAAATGAATTCTTATGTTAATAAGAATTAAAAACAAAGCGGTCAAGTATTTGATTAATTTCGTCTAAGGAATGTTTAAATAAAGTTATTTAAATTAATTATATTTTAATTATTTTAAAGAAGGAATTAAAAAGAGTTGGTTAGGAGAGTATTCATGTTTGGGGTGAATGGAGTCGACCATTTGAACTTAGTAGACCTTAAATTAGTGAATTAACTTAATGAGTAATTGATTTACCCTAGAAAGGTATTAAAAAGGGAATTTATTATCCTAGTAAATAAAGGAGAAAATTGATTTGAATGATGAATGTTGAAATAAATGAGTTGGTAATCACTAATGAAATACCTTAAAGAAACCAAGTTTGAAATGAAATGGTTGAGTGTTGGTAAAAGGCTAGTGATGAGTTTTTATGGTTTAAACTCGAGTTTTATAGAGAAGCAACAAAGAGTTTTAAATGAAGATAAGGCGTAAATGAAGGTTTTACTTAACGATTGAATTAAGTAAAAGAAGGAGAAAATGCAAAAGGGTTTATATTAAACCTAAAATTTATAAACGAAGTTATAAATGGAATGTGAGTTAAACGTTGGTTTTAAATGAAAATACTTAATATTGGTATTAAGTTAAATTAATTCGAAAGGAGATTTCTAGAAAGAAAAAGGAAATTGGTTAAAAGGGATTTAAATGCGAGATTGGTAAGCGGGATTGAAAATAGGAATTGAAATAATAATATCGGGGTTTTGAATTACAACTCGTATTCATCTGAAGATAAGAACGTTGTTGGTCAAGGTCTGAGAGGTAATTAAAATACCCCAACTTGAACGGCTTCGGGATTATCCAAGGATAATACTAGTTGGTAATGGCGAGAGTGTGCGATAAGTTTTCCAAAGTAAAGGAAATGATATAAGATTATATTTTCCCTATTAATGGAATTAAAAAGGGAATTGGGCGAGAAGTTTTAAAAGCCAAGTGATGCTGAGTATCAGACCAGTAAATCTATTTTGTGATTTTATGGATGTTTACTTGATAGTTAAATAACCGACTATCAAGTCTGACCTTTACGATTGTTGGTATGGAAAGACCGGGATCGAATATATATTCGAAAACCATTCCGACCAACAAATACGAATATAAAGAAGAGATCAAGCGACGATCGAGATGGAGCATGTGAAGACCATAGATCTTCATAAAGCGGAAGGACCACTTACAATCTCTGATTCGACCCGGAGATATACTGGGTTCTGTCGTGGTTGAAACTGTGGATTGCAAGGACTATCACTACTGATCCATGGGGTGATTCCTGTATTGGATGAAGTAGAAGAGTACCTTCGGTTCATCCTGTTCCTGGGTGACTTGTATGGACGAGTGTCTGACAAAGTATTTCTAAAAGGATCACGTATATCGACTTTCTACAAACGTATCTCTGTTGGTGGCAGAGGAGACTGGACACCTTCTTTAGCTTAACGCTCAGAGTATTTTTGTAGAAATCAGTATTCGATGATACCTGGCAGATCTGACGATGTGGCATTCAAAGTGAATGGTGGCCAGGTGTTCAAAAGATTATGACCTCAAGCCTCATAGCCGGGAAATGACAGAAATCGGGCAGGCAGCATGGCTATGTGGGTCGCTCCCATTAGGGTGTATAATCACCTATCTAGAAAATTCCGTTTGTTTCTTATTCTATCGATTCTGCCCATTCGGGAACGGTGGTTTGAGTCCAACCGTTGGTGATATACATTCGATACACTCAAGCGAAATGAGTGGTCGGTCATGTGAGGGCCGGGTTGCAAGACGTTCTTGTTGAACCCAGTGTATTCGCCTCTAGAGATACACGTACAGAAGGTGGTCCCATACCTTGTCAAGTTGGAAATCCAATATCCAATAAGCGCCCGCGGTTTTCGATTGTATACTATATACCGGGAGCGTGAGATGCAAGCATTCCTCTAGATTTGTTAATTATTTGTATCTAGACATTATCATAATATTAGAATCAAGATATTGATTTCGATAACTGGTTTGGGTTATCGTAAGGTAAAAGCCGTCCGTGTTTATGTGTGGATCGGTCTTACGATTATCTTTTCTTTCGAAAGGATTTTAACTTTAAAATCAAGTTGTGTGATACTCTAAATGCTGTGCAAGTTTTTCTCACTCTGGTCCACCAGACTGACCCGGTGTTTTGTAAATACTCGGGTTAGACCGAGGTGTACAGGTTCAGGTTATCAGGTACTGAGAAGTCCAAAGACAAGCTGAAGATGTTCAGATGGATAATATTCCGTTGTGTGATTATATATATGATGACAGATTATCAAAACTGTCCAGCTGTGTGATGTACTCTGATATTGTAAGTATTTTAAAGCTTTCAGTAAAAATTTATTTCTGTATTATATTTTGTTCCGCTGCGATGTGAGACTCTGTATTGGTTCTTCTTCTTCTTCTATTATAACTTTCTATCTTTCTTATCTCACCCTTTAATTTCTTTCTATAAACTTTCCAGTGTTTTCGGTGTTGGAAGGTCGTCATGGGTACGGTAAATGGTATTTATGTCGGTTTTCGAGGCCGAAAATCCCTGGGTCGTTACAGTGGTATCAGAGCTATTGGTTGAGTAGAAACCATGGCTCTATGGCGTAACTCAATAGAGATGGGGTTAGTAGCACCCTAGATTGAGTTGAGTGTATATATATATGAGAGCGTATTTGTAAATTTTATTTACAAATGTTTTGTATTGTGTTTGTTGATCTGTTCAAGTGTTGAAAAGAATAGAACTGGCAATGGATACAGTATTGCTTTGAAAGGAGGGTAAATGAAATAATTTTACCCAAATTATACTTTTGTATATAAAAAAAATGATTTGTCAAATTATTGGGATATGGGTTTGTGTGCTTGATGGATGTGAATGAAATTCAAATTTGATTGAAATTTGAATTGAAACTTAACTTGGTCAAATTTAATTAAATTAATTAAATTTGGAATTTGAATTTATATTAGTCAAATAGAAACAAATCAGGTATTAATCAATTGATATTCAAATCTGTGAAACCAAAGTAGAGTATTAATACTGAATATGAATTCAGTTAATTTGGTTGATTTAGTGGTGGCTTGATTGCTGATTTTAAATTGTTTGTTATTGGATGATAGTTGTTTGAATGGAATAATTAGAATTTCATGGGTTTGTAACGTCCTTTCTTACCTTAGCAATTTCGAGGACGAAATTATGTTAAAGGGGGAAGAATGTAACGTCCCGGATTTTCTCGGCCATTTAAATTCGAATATTTAAATGTGTTATTTGAAATGTAATGGATTTAATATTGAACTCGTTAATAAAACAACGATGGTTTAACATTTATAATAAACGAACTTGAAATGGCATAGTAATTCATAATATTGAGTTTCAACCTTGTTATTATTATTATTATTATTATTATTATTTTTTGAAGCTTTTGCGTATCGGTGTAAAATTGAAACACACGCGTTAAAAGCTAACCGAAGAGTTAATATAACGCCGTTTGCCATCCTATTGAAAACCGACAAAGTTTTAATGAAATTAAGCCGTATTTAAGAGCAATACTTTCATTTAGAATGGCAATAAAGGGATTTCATTGATATTGAGTTCGATCTTTCTACATTATCCACAAAACCTTCTCGTGCTATTTGCATTCACTTAAGATGCGTTCATTTGCAACTCCATATGGCTTACGGTAGCTTTAACCTTGATAATATTTGATTTTTGCATTTTATTTTTGAACCTTGTACTATTGGGTATTATGGCCACCCATACAACTAGATGCCACCAACTGGCAATTGCCATTTCACAGTAATATAACCAAGTCCGGGAAGAAAGGTATGAGACGAGAGGTGCATCTTGAAAGAAACCAGACAGTACTTACCCCATCATACATAATAATATGTTGAAGCCATATACGTTATAAAATATGTAAAAGTGTAAACCCATTTTTACCCTATGCCACTACACAGTCGGGAGAACATCACAAAGACAATACATGATAATGAAAATAACAGAGAAACAATACATGAACTGCTAAAGAAAAACTAATAGAAATATATATAAACATTTCAACAAATTTTCAGAACTGCATTTAAACATCCATGTACAGTTAATTCCAGATTTTTAAAACACATAAAGAAAAATAAATGTTTAAAAATCTTCTTCTTCATTTTGCCGAACCAGCGAGCCCACCTAAATCAGTTGTGATCTGCAAGAGAAAAAAAGTGGAAAACCCATTAAAAGGGAAATTTCATAACAACCTATGAACAAGCAAAAGAAGAAAAATATATATAGGTAGCTAAACAGAGAAGGGAAAGATCATGAAAAGACAATACATGTGAAAAACAGTAAAACCATTTTTGGACCAAATCAGAACAGCTATATGTTTGTACAGATAAACAACTAAGAAATGGTACTTAGTCATATGCGCTACAGTTTGGGTAACAGCTACATATATGTAGCTATTTATGCATCAAATCCTAAGGGTGTGAACAGCTAAATAGATAAACAGATCAGGAACAGGAAAATAATAATAATAATAATAATAATAATAATAATAATACGATAACAGAGCATATGTTAAACATATATAAGCAAGCCTACATGATTCGGTAAGTAAATAAACAACATTTACGTACGACATCAAATAGGGATTTCAACCAAAACTCATTTCATACCAAAGCTAAGCATCAAAGAAAGAAGTGATAGGAGAAGAAAATGTATTTTTAAAACTATTTTCTTCACATGTATAAACTGCAGTACGATATTTTTTCTGCCATGACCCAATTACAACTGCCATGAACTATTCCAAAACATAATATAAACATATACAGATTCCTACATCAAGAAATGACAACACGCTGAGCAACAAAAGGGACTACTTGTACAAGAATAGATATTTATTTTTATACATCAAATATGGTTGAAAAGACAAGACGTTGAACAACTAAAATATTAAGTTGAAAATACTGGGCAGCTAAGAAGGTTCATAGGAGAGTTTCACTGTTAAGAATCCAAACCAGAAATCTATGGTACAGTTTCAAATCCCTAAATGGAAATAACAATTCATAGCTATAGTCCTATGTATTATAAAAACATGCACAAGTCCGATCAGAATTTCAATTCGAACAGGCCAACAACATTGAATTTCGATTAGGATTTCAACATAGACATCATTTTTCCATCACCAGTACACAATAAAACCCAATGCCTAAGGATTTCAGCTAGATTACCTAGTTAAGCTAATAATGGACGTTGTTCCTACCCAAACAAAAATCGCTACTATAAATAAGGGTCACGGAATGGTGTTTCATACGTCCAAACCCACACAAACAAAAACAGACAACCAAAGAATAAAAACCCAATTCGAAAATCAGAGAAAATCAAAACCCGAAATTAAATTAGGAAAAATATACTTAGCTTTCGGGTTGGGTTAATCCCTGTTGAAATCGTTCAAGATGAGGTCTCGGGTTGGCTGTAGTGGAGACCCAGGGGTTGATTGCGACGCCGTGGTGGTGGATTGGAGGAGCTCGAAGGGGTGCGACGTCATGATGGTTGGAGGAATTGGGAATTTAAGGTTTCGGTTTCGATTAATTTTTGTGGCGGCTTGAATGAATGAAGAAGGAACGATGTATTAGGGTTTAAATGGGAAGCGAGTCGGGTCCTTTTAGTTGGGCCGATAATTAATGGTAAACCCAATTTTAAATTCAAAGGAATTTATGTTTGAATTATTAAACTTATTTATAACCTTCGTTATACGTTTTCTCACTCATACGATCTCAGATTCAGGCGCGGTCAGTTGCGTTGGGACCGTAAAGACGAGTACTTCGAGATGGAGCATGTCTAGTTCAGATCAGAAGCCACTGGAATTTTATTCAAATTAAAACGTCAGTTTAATTTGATCAAACAGACTGTTATCGACGGATTTAAATACAGTTGAGTTAAACTCACTCAGCTCTTCCCATTTATATTTTATATAAATTGGGTTTTTATTCTGTGTGTTCTGATTGCTAGTGGTTGACGGTTTGCCAGTTATATATTTATTGTTGATTCAAATTCTGAAATTTAACGGTCGTTTAATTTCAGTAAAACATCAATCATTTTGATTTGACCCAAATAGAGTAATTTCCCTTGATTGGTCACGTTTATAAACGTGTTTGAAAATGGTTGAATTGTTTGAATGATCTGTTGATTGATTGATGACCGTGATAGAAATTCTCAGTCATATATAAAAGGAATGGCTGATGGTTATTGATTGTTGAACCTTATTTCAACATTTGTTCTGATAATAACCAGTGGGTAGTGTGGTTGGGCAATCGGCATCACCTGTCTATAAATCGATCGATTTAAAAAATATATGAGTTTTATCGATAGTGGATCGATAATATTCGAGTTATAAATATGTTTTATAACGAAAAATATATTGTGAAAGTTATTACGTTGAAAGGTTATTTAAAAAGGGAAATAAATATTTAATTAATTATTTATTTAAAGTTTATATAGAAATTATGAAATTGGTTTTATAAAATGAATTCTTATGTTAATAAGAATTAAAAACAAAGCGGTCAAGTATTTGATTGATTTCGTCTATGGAATGTTTAAATAAAGTTATTTAAATTAATTATATTTTAATTAATTTAAAGAAGGAATTAAAAAGAGTTGGTTAGGAGAGTAATCATGTTTGGGGTGAATGGAGTCGACCATTTGAACTTAGTAGACCTTAAATTAGTGAATTAACTTAATGAGTAATTGATTTACCCTAGAAAGGTATTAAAAAGGGAATTTATTATCCTAGTAAATAAAGGAGAAAATTGATTTGAATGATGAATGTTGAAATAAATGAGTTGGTAATCACTAATGAAATACCTTAAAGAAACCAAGTTTGAAATGAAATGGTTGAGTGTTGGAAAAAGGCCAGTGATGAGTTTTTATGGTTTAAACTCGAGTTTTATAGAGAAGCAACAAAGAGTTTTAAATGAAGATAAGGCGTAAATGAAGGTTTTACTTAACGATTGAATTAAGTAAAAGAAGGAGAAAATGCAAAAGGGTTTATATTAAACCTAAAATTTATAAACGAAGTTATAAATGGAATGTGAGTTAAACGTTGGTTTTAAATAAAAATACTTAATATTGGTATTAAGTTAAATTAATTCGAAAGGAGATTTCTAGAAAGAAAAAGGAAATTGGTTAAAAGGGATTTAAATGCGAGATTGGTAAACGGGATTGAAAATAGGAATTGAAATAATAATATCGGGGTTTTGAATTACAACTCGTATTCATCTGAAGATAAGAACGTTGTTGGTCAAGGTCTGAGAGGTAATTAAAATACCCCAACTTGAACGGCTTCGGGATTATCCAAGGATAATACTAGTTGGTAATGGCGAGAGTGTGCGATAAGTTTTCCAAAGTAAAGGAAATGATATAAGATTATATTTTCCCTATTAATGGAATTAAAAAGGGAATTGGGCTAGAAGTTTTAAAAGCCAAGTGATGCTGAGTACCATACCAGTAAATCTATTTTGTGATTTTATGGATGTTTACTTGATAGTTAAATAACCGACTATCAAGTCTGACCTTTACGATTGTTGGTATGGAAAGACCGGGATCGAATATATATTCGAAAACCATTCCGACCAACAAATACGAATATAAAGAAGAGATCAAGCGACGATCGAGATGGAGCATGTGAAGACCATTGATCTTCATAAAGCGGAAGGACCACTTACAATCTCTGATTCGACCCGGAGATATACTGGGGTTCTGTCGTGATTGAAACTGTGGATTGCAAGGACTATCGCTACTGATCCATGGGGTGATTCCTGTATTGGATGCAGTAGAAGAGTACCTTCGGTTCATCCTGTTCCTGGGTGACTTGTATGGACGAGTGTCTGACAAAGTATTTCTAAAAGGATCACGTATATCGACATTCTACAAACGTATCTCTGTTGGTGGCAGAGAAGACTGGACACCTTCTTTAGCTTAACGCTTAGAGTATTTTTGTGGAAATCAGTGTTCGATGATACCTGGCGGATCTGACGATGTGGCATTAAAAGTGAATGGTGGCCAGGTGTTCAAAAGATTATGACCTCAAGCCTCACAGCCGGGAAATGACAGAAATCGGGCAGGCAGCATGGCTATGTGGGTCGCTCCCATTAGGGTGTATAATTACCTATTTAGAGAAATTCCTTTTGTTTCTTATTCTATCGATTCTGCCCATTCGGGAACGGTGGTTTGAGTCCAACCATTGGTGATATACATTCGATACACTCAAGCGAAATGAGTGGTCGGTCATGTGAGGGTCGGGTTGCAAGACGTTCTTGTTGAACCCAGTGTATTCGCCTCTAGAGATACACGTACGGAAGGTGGTCCCATACCTTGTCAAGTTGGAAATCCAATATCCAATAAGCGCCCGCAGTTTTCGATTGTATACTATATACCGGGAGCGTGAGATGCAAGCGTTCCTCTAGATTTGTTAATTATTTGTATCTAGACATTATCATAATATCAGAATCAAGATATTGATTTCAAAAACTGGTTTGGGTTATCGTAAGGTAAAAGCCATCCGTGTTTATGTGTGGATCGGTCTTACGATTATCTTTTCTTTCGAAAGGATTTTAACTTTAAAATCAAGTTGTGTGATACTCTAAATGCTGTGCAAGTTTTTCTCACTCTGGTCCACCAGACTGACCCTGTGTTTTGTAAATACTCGGGTTAGACCGAGGTGTACAGGTTCAGGTTATCAGGTACTGAGAAGTCCAAAGACAAGCTGAAGATGTTCAGATGGATAATATTCCGTTGTGTGATTATATATATGATGACAGATTATCAAAACTGTCCAGCTGTGTGATGTACTCTGATATTATAAGTATTTTAAAGCTTTCAGTAAAAATTTATTTCTGTATTATAATTTGTTTCGCTGCGATGTGAGACTCTGTATTGGTTCTTCTTCTTCTTCTATTCTAACTTTCTATCTTTCTTATCTCACCCTCTAATTTCTTTCTATAAACGTTCCAATGTTTTCGGTGTTGGAAGGTCGTCATGGGTACGGTAAATGGTATTTATGTCGGTTTTCAAGGCCGAAATTCCCTAGGTCGTTACAGCTTGTGAGAATGAGTTGAAACATAATTATAAGAATCAGACTAGTGAGATAAATATTTATATGACCACAAGATTGAAGTAAGAAAAAAGTTTGTGTAACGGTCCAGAATTTTTAACCAATTTAAAACTGGACTTTTATTACTTAATTTGAATTTGACATAAATATATATGGTTAATAATATTTAATAATTTTGATAAGTTAGATGATAGATTTTATTTGAATTATAAATGAGAATGATTATTAATGAGTTTGGATTTATCGATACTATTTGTCATTCAATCGAATTTATTAAACCGTAACATGAATTAGTAGCATTAGAATTAAGTGTTGCCTTTAGTTTTCATAGCATTTAAGAGAAAATGCTACCGAAAGTTCACTTTCTCTTCTTAAAACAACTTTATAGACACTTGTAATTTTGAATGTAAGCTTTCATGCATGGTTTCCACTTGTCCCCTTATGAGTCTTTACCTCCTTTCTCCTCTTTTCCTATATAATGAGCTCTTTACTTCATTTTTTATCATTCACTTTCATTTCTCCTACCTTCCTTCTTCTTATTAAGCTTATGGCCATGGTTTCCATGGCATAAGTCTTCCTCTTTTACACCACCACCTTGTCAAAGTTCGTTATCATCCTCCTCCTCCTCCTTCCTATATAAAGAGAGAGATTAATATATAGTATATATATATGTGTTGGTGAAAAACAGTGCGCTGAAATACTATCTCACGGTTCGCTCAGCTAGGCTCGCCTACCGTGAAGATTTGGAAAGTTGTTAGGTGAGAACTCTTTAACCATGGTTTATATATTTAATTAGTAGTTAGACTAATTTAAATATAGTGATGAATTGTTAGTGGTTAATGATGATTGGTGTTTGTTGTGATGGATGCGTAGTTTAGAACACATAGACTATTAAGCGTTAGTATTATAACGCTTGTGCACAGCTATGATTTATTTTATGTTGATAATGGTTGTTGTAGATGTTTATAATGGTTTTTGATGCTGTTTGCACACATTGTGACACAAGTATGGTATCACGTTTGTAACAACCCGGAAAATCGAAACCAATTTAAAAAAATTATTTTGGAAATTTTAATGAATTTTGGATATTTAAAAGGGTCCGTTTGGCACAAGTCCCTATTAAGTTTCAAAATTAGGCTCAGGTCCGGTCACATACTTATTGTAAATTAGGTCCCTATTTTTCTATTTAGAAAAATTGCATATATTTATGTAACAATTCATCAACGTTAGTTCAACATTATTTGCATACATGTATGCAACAATTCAGAATATTTGCATACATGTATGCAAATATTCGTTCAGAATACATGAATGCAAAAATTCAGAATATATGCATACGTGTATGCAAATATTCATTCAGAATAGTTGCATACATGTATGCAAATATTTTGAATAGTTGCATACATGTGTGCAACTATTCTGAACGAATATTTGCATACATGTATGTAAATATTCGTTTAGAATAGTTGCATACATGTATGCAAAAATTTAGAATATTTGCATATATGTATGCAAATATTCATCAGAATAGTTGCATACATGCATGCAAAAATTCAAAATATTTGCATACATGTTTGCAAATATTCGTTCAGAATAGTTGCATACATGTATGCAAATAGTTTGAATATTTGCATACATGTATGCAAATATTCATTTAGATGTATGCAACTATTTTGAATATTTGCATACATTTATGCAACTATTCGTTTAGAATATTTGCATACATGTATGCAACTATTCATCAGAATAGTTGCATACATGTATGCAAATATTCATTCATAATATTAGCGTACATGTATGCAAATATTATGAACAACACGTAAAAATAAAAACAGGGACTAAATTTATAATAAGTTTATGACCGGATGTGAGCCTAATTTTGAAACTTAATAGGGATGTGACACTAATTTTCACTATTTAAAATGATTTATTTTAAATAATAACGAATAGAAATTTATTTTGAATAGAATTAGAACATATAAATTTATTTAAATCGAAGTTAGAAAATAAATATTTATTTTAATTATAAAAGGAATTGGAAAGTGTGAGGTAGTTTGAAAATTCGATTTCAAATTTCAAATGAATGTACAGGATTCAAAATAAACCTGATTTTAGTAAAACCAAAAATATTTGAATTTGCTTGAAAATATCTTTCCAAAGAATGTGAAAAATCCAGATTTCACAGCGGGAATAAATAGTTATGTGCAGTTGAAAATTCAGAATAGTCACTATGGAATTTATATAAAATATAGCCCTTAAAACAACGATTCTACAAACGACCTCTGTTTTCAACGAGACTACTTTTGTTGGATCCGGAATGACAAGTTATTGCCAGATTCCAATTTTCAGAATATTTGGAATTATTATGTGAGCGTGGTGAAGTTAAACGTGTTTGTTCAATTCAGTTTGAATTTAACCGACTGAAAAATGACCATTTTTCAAACGGTCTCCAAATTCGACGAAATTAGTTTTGTTAGGAATATATCGTCAAAACATAGATAGATTTATTTTTATGGAAATTTTGGAGTCAGTATGTGGCCCAATAAATTAAAATGTACATTTAAATTCAATATATGTTGATTTATATTTTAATTTTGATGAAAACCGATCGTAACAGCCAATTTGGGTTACAAAACATATTCCACTATGTCCGAAATGGGGGTATTTCACTAGGGACAACAGTGGTTGGGTTAGATTTGAAGTTTGAATCGTTAAACTTCCTATTTGATTAAAATTTGAATTAAATAATATAAAAAATTATTTAAATATCCCTTGGAAATTCAAAACCCTAACTCCCCTTTTCAGAGCTGCCACCCAACTCAGAAAGAACGGATGATAATCTCCGAAATTCAAAACCCAATCATTCCCAATCCAAGTTGAATTCGAAGATCGTTACAAATCAAAATTTGAAGAGCAAGATTAGAGCTTTAAGATGATAAGGGTTAGATCAAGTTTCGTATTCTATTTTGGGGGAATTTCCCGTTCAATGTCACCACGTATCGGGGGGTTTTCTGACTAGGTGGCGTGTGCGAGTTAGCTGAAAACGAGGGCGTTGGGGAGCTCCAGCGAAGGGCTATTACGTGGTGGCGATGGATCCTAGTTTAAGGCAGTGTGGTGGCTGCGGCAGATCAATTCTCTGGCGAGCAAATGGGTTCAATTCGTTTTGGAAATCAACGAGGGAAGAGGGAGAAGACAACGGGCTTGGGATCGGAGAATGGACGGTTGGATTTGAAATTTTATTAAGTAATGTATTAAATGATTAAGGAAGTTGTTTATGTATTGTATTAACTCTAAACCATCATATTTTATTCAAATCTTATCAGCATTAATTTTGAAAATAGAAATAGCATTAATTTTGAAAATAAATATACATTGTTTTGTAAAAATTAATATACCTTGTTTTTAAAAAAGAAAAATAGTATTGGTTTTAAAATATAAAAATACGATTTTTAAAATATAAAAATACGATTTTTAGAATATAAATAGCAAGGATTTTTAAAATAAAAGTAGCATAGTTTTAAAAATATAAAAATATGATTTTTATATATGTAGCTACATAAAAATATGATTTATATATATAATTGCGATATAAAAATGTGATTTTTATTTATATAGTAGTAGAATAAAAATGTGATTTTTAAATAAATAGCACTATATTAAAAATGTGATTTTTAATATCAACTGCGTGAAACAGATGACGATGGAACAGACTGAAATCAAAACGGAATCCAAACCGTCCCATAAAGATTGACGGAGTGGAAACCAAAGGTGAGAACTTCTCACTCTAATCTTGTTTTCTAGTTAAATATATACTAGGTTGCAGACGGCGCTTAGTGGCTCCTAACACCGTCGTCCACAGACCATGGACGGCTTGTTTGATTGTATTGTGTGGTGGACATTGATTGTGATTGTATTGTGAAATGGAAAATAAAATATTCATGTGATGGAATAAAATATTTGAATAATAAAAATATCATTTTTATTGTATATATATGAACTGTATAAAATCTTCAAGTATGGAATAAAATATTTGAACAATAAAAATATCATTTTTATTGTATATATGAACTGTATAAAATATTCATGTATGGAATAAAATATTTGAACAATAAAAATATCATTTTTATTGTATATATGAACTGTATAAAATATTTGAATAATAAAAATATCATTTTTATTGTGCATATAAACTATATAAAATATTCAAGTATGGAATAAAATATTTGAATAATAAAAATATCATTTTTATTGTATATATATCAACTGTATAAAATATTCATGTATGGAATAAAATATTTGAACAATAAAAATATCGTTTTTATTGTATATTTGAACTGTATAAAATATTCATGTATGGAATAAAATATTTGAACAATAAAAATATCATTTTTATTGTATATATGAACTGTATAAAATAGTCATGAGTTGAAATAAATATTCATAAACAAATCGGACGATTTGTTTATGTACACCCATTTATTTGATACTGATTGGGACGATATATTTTACACATCGCCCAACTGCCCAAATAAAATTTGTGTTTATTGATTGAAATCCCGCACGGGTATTAGAATGATATTTGACGTACACTATGTCAACCGATGGGTCGACAGGCTGCTGTAAGCATTAATTACTTATATTTAACGCTAATACAACTGTGTAATGCACTCTGGATGATGGTTGACTGTGTTTGATTATTGTTGCGTACATGTGTGTATGAAATCCATATAACTAAAATTATACGGTAATTGACTGTGCTTAATTCCAATTAGGAAAGAACGAATATTTTAAATTAACAAATATTTTAAAATGACGAGGAATGAATATTTTAAAATAACTAATATTTTTAAATCATATTCAGTAATGGATCAAAATATGAATTTGATGTCCGATTTGGGATGGACATGAATATATTTAAATATATAAAGCCTTGTTTGTTGGATTAACGCCAGTTTGACGTAATTGATATTTATATCAATTTTATTTATTTTTATAATGAATATCAAAAAGGGAAATGATTTCAAAATCTGATATTTTGAAAATATTGTCATTTATATATTATAATGATAAGGAAAATTCAATTTTGATTTAAAATTGAAAATGAAGTTAGAATCGTTTTAAAATGAATTTATAAAATACTTTTTAAATGTAAATCGACGATATATATATTATATATATTTAATGGCCTGAATAGAATTCGTCGTGCCGCGGCAGTTCGCGAATTTCGACCATTGACTTTGAATTGACATTACGGGAGATCCGACCATCGGATTCTCTTAAAACCGGAACCATTGGGTTTGTTTCAGAAAGAGCTTTCCAATGAATATAAGAGATTTGAAATCTAACGGTTGGATTTAGAATTATGTCCAAATCAAATTTGGAAAAGGTCGTTGTAAGTGTAGTTCGATGACCATTTATGGAAATCGACTGTACGGGCCTTGATAAAATTATTAAAAATATCAATAATTTGTGTAAAATCATAATAAACTGTTTGGAAAGTATTAGGATGAAAAATTCCATATTTGAAAAGATGAAAATATATTTTTATTAAAATGAACTAGTTATTAACTAGATTTGAAATTCAATAATTTTTAAATAAAATAAATTGGATTGGTAAATGGTTTTAAAATAACCAGAAATTTCCAATGAACAAATTGGAATGGATTTGAATGGAAATGATCTTCGAAATATTTCAACATTGGATTCCGTGTTTATACGGATATTGTTATGGGAATTTGGAATATATATATATATATATCGTTATTCCCAAAATGATATTTGTTGGTTTCAGAATTTGATATTGAATATAAGCCGATATAATTTCTATTCAGAGCCTTGTATTCTATATCAAATTGGATTTTAGGTTTGTCGTGAATGGTGTTTTCAGTACCACTGTTCTTAAACCCCGTTGAAAAGAATAAATCTTTTAATTAAAATTATTTGAGTTTCCAGTTACATTTGGTAATTGGAATAAAATGGAATGTGAATTGGGTTTATCGTGAACTGTGTTTTTAATAACATTTGTTCTTTAACCCGATTAATAGTGAAATATGATTTGGAATTTATAAATCTTTTAGTTAAGAATTAGGGGAAATTTTCCAAAGTGATGTTTTCCAATTTAGTAAAATAAATTGGAATGGAATGGAATTCGATTCGGTAATAATCGAAGTGAACTTCTGTGGAGGAAGACAATTACTATATATGGAATTTAAAAGGCTTTGTCGTTATTCCATTTTTATTATCGGTTGGATATGGAATTTTATATCGATTATATATATTGATCTATTTTCCGTGAAGATTCCATCGTCAATGGAATGGGATTTTGGGTTTATCGTGAACTGTGTTTCAAATGACATTAGTTCTTTAATCCAGTTAAAGATAAGATTAATTTTTTAACTTTGAAGAAAATCATTAAGTAACGATTTTTGGGGATTAAAAAAGAATTAGAGTTTTAATGAATCTTTAATTAGATTGAAATGTGAATCTGATAACTAAAATTATCAAATTCAAGAAATGATCGAGAATGGAGTATCACCAGTTTTGCTACAAGTGATAATTAAATCTTTAATTAGATTTGAATGTGAAATTGTAATTAATTTTACCGGTGACACTGCGGTGTTGGATATGGAGTATTACCAGTTTTTCTCTGTGGGATGAATAGGTTGGGATTGTGAAATTAAACAAATGATTACTTTGGTAAGGTGTGCTAATCCCGACTAGTTTGGATAAACCTTAATTTGGTTTGAATTGATATCCAAAGGAAGATTAAAGAATAAATTTAAAGAATTTATCTTTGATAAAATTAAGGGGAACCTTTCCCAAAGGATATGAATATTTAAATAAAAGAATATTTGAAAATTGGAATTAGGAATATGTTGTGTTTTTATAGCACTTTTTTTATTATACACGCGAGTTATTCGGAAAGACCGGGTTTAACCTATTCCAAATAACTGAATCGACGATGAGTCTACAATGAAGATGGTGGTTGAAGATCGGAGGTGTTCACATCATTTGGACGATTACTGATGTCGTGATTGGGCTGTACAACCAAGACGAGGTAATAAGTAGTGATCGTCCAGACGTACTTGGAGATCGACCGGATACGCGAGGGCCTCTCTCCTGTATTGGACATATGGGTCGAGGAATAAGGTGCCTCCGGTTTTGTTCAGACCCAGAACGAACTTGTAAATGGATGTGTGTCTAACATTGGATTTTACTCTGTTTTGATTGATTTCTATTAAATATATATATCTGTTTAGTGGCGGAGAATTTATTCTCTTGCTTAACACCCTTCTCTGGGATGTACGAGCTCAGAGGTTATACATCGATAGACATCAGTCGCATGGCATGAACTGCCTGTGTGACATGGTGAGATGCAAATGATCAAGACTTCTATTGAAAAGAAGATCTTGTAGTTGATGATCAAAGCATGGCTTTAATATAGCATAGCTTTGTGTATAGCATTAATTCGCGAGCCTCACGCCGCGGTGTGAACTAGAAACAGTAAGGACCTCAGCGAGGGCATGCGTTTCCTTCTAGCTAGGAGTGGTGTCATGGTATGGAGCCTTGACATTTTACTTATGTGGATGTTGCATATTATTTGATGGATAGCGAGGCGCCAGATATGTGAGTTACTACGGAGCCGATGGATATTGAGTCATCTGGCTCATTTACGGCCCATAGGGCAGGGAGACGCATGTTCAAGGATTTTTAATCCACATAAAATGTGGACTGGCCCTGATGATCCGGGTGCAGTTGCGACTAAGACATGAGGCTCAAGATAGAGAGTCTCGAATTGGAACAGGATGATCCATTTGCCTTGGTTCAAAGATGGAAATCCCACTTCCAATACGTGACATTTTGGTTTCGATTGTAGACCCTAGTGTTGGCAACATGATAGATGGTACCCATGTTGCCTACGATTGAAACATTTATATTTGAAGTTGTTTTTAATACTATGCACTTATAATAGTATCAACTGAATTTTGTTTTAAACGTACCAAGCATGTTTGGCTATTATAAGGGAAAACCCTATCCTCCGGCTTGCGTTGCATTGTGTGATGGGACTTGGTCCTTATAATAGATTCATTTTTCCATAAAACATTGTACTGTTTTTTATGGGTATTCTCGGCAGGAAACCCATTCCGTGTTATATGGCGTGGTCCCCTGATTTACTTTGTTTTTAAAGTAAAAATTTAATAATTGTTTTAGTTCTCATACCAGTCACATGACTGACCTGGAGTTTATTGTTTAACCTAAACTCTAAGTGCCCCTATTTTCCACACGGGCAGCTAGTAGTTTTGGTTTTGCAGATATTATTTTCACAAGATCCTGGATTTACAACTGGAGCTATATTCGGAACGCTCTATATCCGTGTAATTCTTATAGTTATGTTATGTATTATTTTTCCGCTGCTATGTATTTAAGTGTAATTCAAATCTCTGATATTTTTCTGATGTATATTATTTGTTCATACTCTGTATATTCTTGTACTCTGACGTAAATTATTATCATAAGCAATGAAATGTTCTTCTGTTTGTATTCTGATTTGTCGTGTTATCAACTCAATCTAGGCTTTCCAGTAAGGGCGAGTTTGGGTCATTTCGTTTTGGTATCAGAGCTTTTGTTTTACAGAGCTCGAGAACAAGGAATATTAGAACCAGACGAAAGAATTCATCAGAGATTGGATTAGTAATATCTAATGAGAATGACTCATTAGAGATAGGATCAGTAGTATCCTAGAACGAGTGTGAAGAGTGTTATTTTTAAATAAAAATGAATTTAAACCATTTCATATGTATTTGAATATTTATTTTATATTGAATTTGGACAATCGAGTATATAAAGATTTTGCATATACGCCTTGCAAACGTATATTCGAAGTTTTAATATACTGGATAGATATAGAACCACAATCTAGTCGCTTGGGCATAATTTTGATGATTGACGCGTCATCATCAGCATTTATGTTCGAACTTCGAAGGTGGGATATCGATATATTTCCATACCAAAATTAGATAGGATTTATTTGTTGTGATTTGGCATCAAAAATGGATATATATATATAAGTTATGTTTTTGAAACAATAATCAACTAATTGATTACTGATTATGTTGTTTGATTATTGGTTTGATTAATTAAAATTTTGAACCATTAAGTCAAATTGAGCCAAATATTGAACTGTATTGAAATTGGTTGGAAATTGCATGCATGTACATGTATATACGTTGAACAGGTCATAGCAAGGAGGCTAGAGAAGAGGAATAAAATTGTATGCCCGACATATAGGTACATGTTTACAAATTTATTGGGTTTGGATGATTTTATGAGTCGACTGGCCTTTTCTTTTTCTTTTTTTGGATGGTGAGGGCCCTGCGTGGCTAGTTGCAGTTTTAAATGTCTCCCTGTACAAAGGAGGTTATGGCGAAATTTTTCGAAAATTTAGGGTGTTAGCCAAATTTTTGAAAAATTAAAAAAATTCTTAGAAACTGAAAAGTTGAAGAATGAATACCATAATGAAAGTTGAGTTGATTAGTTAAACAACTTTCAGCTCCGTTCCTTTTCGAGGACGAAAAGATTTTAAGTGGGGGAGATTGTAACAAACCAGAAAATCAGAACCAATTAAAAAAAATTATTTCGGCAATTTTAATGAATTTTGGATATTTAAAATGATTTATTTTAAATAATAACAACTGGAAATTTATTTTGAGTAGAATTAGAACGTATAAATTTATTTAAATCAAAGTTAGAATATACATATTTATTTTAATTATAATGGAATTGGAAATGGCGTGGTACTTTGAAAATTCGATTTCAAACTTCAAACAGTCTCCAAATTAGACGAAATTAGTTTTGTTAGGACCGTATTATCAAAACATAGCTAGATTTATTTTTCTGGAATTTTTGGAGTTAGTATATGGCCCCGGTAAATTAAAAAGTACGTTAAAATCAATTTTGAATGTTATATTCATTTAAATTTTAATTTTGATGAAAACTGATCATAATAGTCGAATTGCTTACGAAACATATTCCATTATGTTCGGAATGGGGGTAATTAGCTAGGGGCGACAGTCGTTGGGTTCGAATTGGAGTTAAAATGAGAAAGGTTTTTTTAATGGAATTAAATTTAATATTATTATAAGTTGGGCAAAGCCCTTATCTCCCTATTACCCGGTCAAAAGCCCCCCTTTTTTTCTTCATCGTGCAAATCGAAAAGAAAAAAAAAAACCTCGTCAATTTCAATCTGCCGCTCCCTCCACCCTCCTCCGCCCCACGCCACCATCAACTGACCAACGCCGCCCACCTCTACTTCCCCTCCTCCTCCCTCCCCCTTCTCTCTCTTCTTCCCATTTGAAACCCCGCTCCCTCCTGCTTAGAGCCGCCACCGACCACCCCCCAGAGAACCACCTTCGACAATGTCACCACGCCACCGCCTGCGCAGACCCCGACACCACCCAGTAGCCCCACCACACCTCTGATTCTATCGTTCGATCGAAACCCTAGAATCCTGTAAGTTTTTTTTCTTCTGATTTTTTATTATGTAAAAAATAGGATTTTTAACATTGTAAATATTAAATTTCTAGCATTAAAAAGATTAGATTTTAGCATTAAAAAGATTAGATTTTTTTAAAATAGAAAAGATTTGATTTTTAAAATAGAAAAGATTTGATTTTTAAAATAGAAAAGGTTTGATTTTTATATTTAAAAAGATATGATTTTTATATTTAAAAAGATAAGATCTTTATATAGGAAGTAGCGAATATCAAAATTTGATTTTTATAATGAAGTAGCGAATATAAAAATTTGATATTTATAATGAAGTAGCGAATACAAACATTTGATTTTTATAATGAAGTAGCGAATATAAAAATTTGATTTTTATAATGAAGTAGCAAACATAAAAATTTGATTTTTATATATGAAGTAGCGGTATAAAAATGAGACGACCCGATTTCCCGTTCTCACGGAAACAAGGTTATCTTTTGGAATATAACACAGAAACAGATAATAGCAGAACAGAATTAAATAAATACACCAGATAATGAACATTAGAATATACTGGATAAAAGTAATCATCAGAGTTACACAGTATACAGGATCTTACTTAGTACAAATACAGTTCAGCTATACATAAATGTCTACAGCGGAAATAAACAAAATATGTACAATAGGAGCTGAACAGCATAAAAAGAAATAAATGATAGAATCCATCTTCAGCTCCAGCTATCCAGAAAGAACCAGCTAAACCTGAATACAAGGCTGCCGGTGTAGAAAAAGGGGCACCCGAGTTTGAGAGTGAAACAAACTACGAGTCAGTCATGGGACTGGTATGAGAAATCCACTCAACACATATATAATTGGCTAATCACAGGACCACGCCACTTTCGCGGAACGGGTTTACTCCATTGGATTGCCAGTGCTTTAAAACAAATCTTTCTTTTAAACATCGCTATGCTTTTTATAAAAATGAAGCCGTTATAAGACTCAGTTCCCATCACACAATGCAACGCAAACCGGAGGATAGAGTTTTTACCTTATAACGGCCAAAATATGCTTGATACGAATAAAACAAAGGCATTTGATATTATTGCTAGTGTTTATATGTTTCGAAAACAATTTCAAATCATAACTATCAATCATAGACGACATGAGCGTCCCATGCCACTATGTCGCCAAATGTATATATAAAATCGAAACCGCACGATCACGTATTTGGAAATTGGATTTCCGTCATGAACCAAGGCAAAAGATAGTCCTTACCGAATTCGAGACAATCTAGCCCATGTCTAAGGCCCAGACTCGGGTGGGCCCTTAGATCGTCAGGGCCGGTCCACCGATGTGGATTATTATGCCTGAACACTACGTTTCTCCGCCCTTTGGGGCGTAAACGAGCCAACGAATGACTCCATCGGACCCGGATCGTCCGATCAAACCGAGGCGCCTCGCAACAGCAACAACCACATAGGTGAAAAGTATATAAATGTCAGGGCTGGTAGGTCACTGACACCACCCTAGCTAGAAAGAAACGCATGTCCTCCCTGAGGTCCTTCTCCCGTTTTAGGTTCATACCGGGGTGTGAGGCTCGCGAATTTACGTTATACACAAAGCTACGCCACACAGGCGGTGCTTTGATCATCACCACAAGACTTTGCTTTTCAACAGAAGCCCTGATCACTGCATCTTAGCATGCCACACAGAATAAATCCTATGTCAGACACACAGTCCATTTACAAGTCCGTTCTGGGTCTGAACGAAACCGGAGGCACTAAATACCTCGCAAACCCTTCGATCAACACGTACGTCTGAACGATCACCACTCATTATCCATATTTCGGGATGCCTCCCAATCAGGACCTCGGTTACCATCCAAACGAGGTGGAGACCTCCGGTCTTCGACCATCGTCTTCATCTTCGACTTTCAATCGTCGGTCAATTATTTGAAATGAGAATTAACTCGGCCTTCTCAAATAATTCTCGTATATTTAGAATTTCAAATCAATTTATTTCAATGGTTAAATTATTCGACAACACCAATTTTGTCCTTTAATGTAATTTTCACACCAAACCCATTCAACCATCAAACATCACATAAATCAAGCAAATTTAGTTTATTTCCATTCTATATCGCTTATGATATTTTATAACTATTTATCGCTATTTTTATTTATTTTAAAATAGCCATTTTATTCAAAACGACGCTTCGGGCCATAAGGCGGCCGTGGCGCTGTTTTTCTTCAGATTTGATTTACACATATCTGAAAATCTAACCGTTGGATCTTTACAAAATTTACCTCATTAGAAAGGTCTTTTCAAAACGAATCCAACGGTTCCAGTTTCGGGAAAATCCGATGGTCGGATCTCCCGGTACAATCGTTTGAAATTTCGATTTCAAAATACGAACTGCAGCGTCGTTATTCGATTAAATATAATTATATTTATATTTATATATAAATATAATCGTTTCTGGCGCTGTTTTTCTTCAGATTTGAATTAAACATTCCAGACAATCCAACCGTTGGATTTTTACAAGGTTGGTGCCGTTGGAAAGATTATTCCAAGGCGAACCCGACGGTTGAGGTTTCGGGAAAATCCAATGGTCGGATTTCCCGTACAAGTTGTTTGAAAACACGGTTTCAAAACACGAACTGCACGGCTTCGTTTCGTTTTAATTTTATTTATATTTATATATTTATATAAATATAGTTCATTCAATGATTTCCATATCGTTTTAACTTCAAATATTTTTCTAATACCTTAAATTTTGGAAAAATTTCGCCATAACCTCCCCTGCAACGGGAGCATCGGGAAATCGCAAATAGCATTCCCGGTCCTTCTAATCTCAAAAAGAAAAAGAAAAAGCCAAGCGGCTAGCCAACAGGCTCAAAATCATCACCCAAACAAATCAGTAAATGTGTACCTATTTGTCGGGCACAAAATTTTATTCCTCTTCTCTAGCCCCTTTGCTATAACCTGTTCAATGAATATTGCATGTACATATATATACAGTTCTTATCATTTATCAATTTCTATTCGACTTCATATTCGATTTCTATTTGGTTTAAAAACTCCATTCATTCTAATGTTACATAAATAGGTGCAAATCATTTCATTAGCTAATTAATGAATATTTCAACTCACATATGTTTATTTTGAACAAGTGACTATTTTTAACACTTCACATTTCAACGATTTATGCATACAATAAAAATGTGATTTTTATTGTAAAACAATTCATTACAAAACACTATTTTTCTATATAGTTCATATAGTCGATAAAAGGTGATTTTTATTATCAAACAATTTATTTCAAAATATGAATACCATTCAACACATGAATTTCTAAACAACGAATGAATATCAATTCAACACATGAATGTTTTCAATAGTTTTTATATATAGATAAAAATGTGATTTTTATTATCGAACAATTTATTTCAAAATATGAATGCCATTCAACACATGAATTTCTAAACAACGAATGAATATCAATTCAACACATGAATGTTTTCAATAGTTTTTATATATAGATAAAAATGTGATTTTTATTATCGAACAATTTATTTCAAGATATGAATACCATTCAACACATGAATTTCTAAACAACGAATGAATATCAATTCAACACATGAATGTTTTCAATAGTTTTTATATATAGATAAAAATGTGATTTTTATTATCGAACAATTTATTTCAAGATATGAATACCATTCAACACATGAATTTCTAAACAACGAATGAATATCAATTCAACACATGAATGTTTTCAATAGTTTTTATATATAGATAAAAATGTGATTTTTATTATCGAACGATTTATTTCAAAATATGAATACCATTCAACACATGAATTTCTAAACAACGAATGAATATCCATTCAACACATGAATGTTTTCAATAGTTTTTATATATAGATAAAAATGTGATTTTTATTATCGAACGATTTATTTCAAAATATGAATACCATTCAACACATGAATTTCTAAACAACGAATGAATATCAATTCAACACATGAATGTTTTCAATAGTTTTTATATATAGATAAAAATGTGATTTTTATTATCGAACGATTTATTTCAAAATATGAATACCATTCAACACATGAATTTCTAAACAACGAATGAATATCAATTCAACACATGAATGTTTCCTATTCAATGAATAAATATAGTTTAAGCAAATGAAAATAATTCAAACACACGAATATTATTCAAAATTTCGGCAGCATAACGGCAGGGTAGTTAAACCGGCACCGTCCCTAGTACGGCTCCTCGCTCTACCTTAAAACCTCGCGGTTTTTGACAATGGGGATCATGCATCTAGTTCGCACGCAGGCGGCATGTATATATTTATTTCATTTCCACAAACTAATCCTATGTGGTTTCAACCAAATATTTCTCAACCACCAATGGGTATTTTTCACCCGCAATCAACCAATATCAATCACAAACAATCCCAAACAACCATTCAATTTTCACAACAATTTCAACCAATAAATATTGTCCATGGTTTGTGGACGAGGGGGCGTATATATATATATTTTTATATATAGCAATACACTTTTATTTTCAATACATATATATAATTTTTAAATCAGAAATCTCACCAATAGCTATCCAACTACGATTCTTCCTTTAGAGAAATCTTCGCCTTTATGTCGCTTTCACCCGTATTCTCTACATATGTAAAAATCGAATTTTTACGATGTTATTCAATATATAAAAATATGATTTTTACTTCGACTTTCAATATATAAAAATATGATTTTTACTTTTCTACAAATCTGATCTTTTTAAAGTTTAAACCTTTTGCTTTTAACTTAAAACTAAAATCAGTTTTAAAGTTCAAACCCTTTTCTTTTGACTTAAAATTAAAATCAGTTTTTACTTTTAAAACAAAATCAGTTTTTATTCTTTTCTATAAAAAATCAGTTTTTATTTTTAAACTAAATCACTTTTATACTTTTCTATAAAAAATCAGTTTTTATTTTTTTATAAAAAAAATCAGTTTTTATTCTTTTCTATAAAAAATCAGTTTTTATTTTTAAACTAAATCAGTTTTTATTTTTAAACTAAATCAGTTTTATACTTTTCTATAAAAAATCAGTTTTTATTTTTTTATAAAAAAATCAGTTTTTATTCTTTTCTATAAAAAACCAGTTTTTATTTTTAAACTAAATCAGTTTTTATTCTTTTCTATAAAAAATCAGTTTTTATTTTTTTATAAAAAAATCAGTTTTTAAAATTCAAAAAAAATCAGTTTATGTATTCTTAAAAAAAAACAGTTTTTAATATTTAAAAAATATCAGTTTTTAACTAAACAAAAATAAAAATAAAAGTAAAATAAATTCTCACCGATCTTGCGAAGGGGAGGAGGGAAGACGAGGGCGCCGTCGTGTGGTGCTCGGTGGTTCAGGGAGGTGTCACGAGGGTTCGAGGCTTCAACTGGGGGCTGCTTCGATTTGCGAGGGCGAGGGTTCCTCGATGGTGTCGGCGATGTCTGGAGGGAGGAGGTCTGACGGAGGGGGGCGTCGTTGGGTTCGTCGGTGGTGGCTTCCAGGTCAGGGGGGCGGCGCGATTTTGAATTAGGTCTTCTTCTTCTTTTTTTTCTCTTTTTCTGATAACTGAATCGGGGGGGCCAATGAAGAAAAGGAGGGAATATATATATATTTTTTATTTTATTTTATTATTTAATTATTAAATTTTGCAAAAGGGTTGACTTTTACAATACGACCTCGAAACGAGGCCCACCGCCTGTCGTCCATAGCGTTTTACCCCCATTCCGAACACAATGGGATATGTATCGTAAGCTGGTTTGATCGTTACAATCAGTTTCCGTTGAAATTTACATTTAAATCCTTATATTGAATTTTAAACGTACATTTCAAATTACCGGGGTCACATACTAACTAGAAAAATTCCAGAAAAATATTTTCTAGCTTCGTATTGACGATACGGTCCTAACAAAACTAGTTTCGTCGAATTCTGAGACCGTTTGAAAAATGGCCAATTTCCAGTCGATTAAAATCAACTGAAACCGGTCAAACGCGTTTCCCTTTGCCACGCTCACATATTGATTCGAAAAATTATGAAATTTGAAACCTTGCAATAACTTGACTCTGCGGATCTAACAAAAGTGGTTTCATCGAAATCCGAGGTCGTTTGCAAAAATTCCATTTTTAAGGGCTTGAATTCCATAGCGACTATTCAGAATTTTCAACTGGACATATCTTTTGATTCCCGCTATCAAATTTCGATTGGTCGAATTCGTTAGAAAGATATTCACTAACAGATTTAAATATTTTTGGTTTCACTAAAATCCGGATTGTTTTGCACCCGGTATATTCAATCTAAGTTTGAAATCGAATTATCGAACTACCGCGCCATTTTCAATTCTATATATAATTATAATTAATTATATTCGTTTTCAAATGTCGATTCAAACTCAGTTTTCATTGCCATTATCTATAATATTTATTTTAAATATTTAAAATCCATTATTTTAGCCAATTTAAAAATTTTAAATTGGTTCAGATTTTCTGGGTCGTTACAATCTCCCCCACTTAAAACTTTTCGTCCCCGAAAAGGAACAAAGTCGAAAGTGGTTTGATAAATCTATAATTACAAAATACAACAACCAATTTGTTTTTAATATTCAGAGTATAGAATAAATAGTGCACATCCATGGGAAGAAAATAGCAACAGAATAGAGAATTAAATGGTAATGCAAAGTATGGTAAATATACCTTGCACCGGAGTCAATCAGAGATATCCACTCGGCATCTAGGATAAGCTTTCTGAATGCTCTCCTCAGTTTCCCCAGTACAATCTCGCGGATCTCCACTCCATTGCACTTTGACTAAGTGAACCTTCTTGTTCCTCAGCTCTTTGGTTTCTTTGCCGATGATCTTCAGCGGCTCTCTTCTCACAGCTAGTTCTGGAGTAATTTCAATATCTTGCTGAGCTGCTTCTTCCACGATCAAGTCTGGATCATGAACGTGCTTTCGAAGTTGAGATATATGAAATACATCATGAACTCCAGGCAACCAGTCAGGCAGTTTGACCCTATAAGCGAGAGTTCCAATCCGTTCCAGAATAGGAAACGGACCAATGAATTTGGGTGCCAACTTTCCAGTTTTACCGAACCGGATAACTCCTCTCATCGGCGATACTTTCAAATATACATAGTCGCCAACTTCAAAGGATATATCTCTTCTTCTTCTATCGGCATAGCTCTTCTGTCGGCTTTGAGCGGCGTGTAATCGCTTCTTAATAAAATCGACTTTGTCGGCAGCTTCTCGAATCATATCAGGACCCAACACAAGTCTATTTCCGGGCTCGACCCAACAAGCAGGAGATCTGCAAGGTCTACCATACAATGCTTCGAATGGCGACATTGTCAGGCTCGCCTGGTAGCTGTTGTTATAAGAGAATTCAGCCAAATGCAGATGGTCTTCCCATGATCCACCGAAATCTAGAATACAAGCCCGCAATAGATCTTCTAAAATGCGATTCACCCTCTCAGTCTGACCGTCTGTCTGAGGATGATAAGCGGTGCTCATGTTTAACTTCGTTCCCAGTTCGACTTGAAATGCCTCCCAGAATTTACTAGTGAATATCGTATCTCTATCACTTACTATGCTGAGCGGCACTCCATGTAGTCTAACTATTTCCCTGAAGTATATCTGCGCCAGACTCTGAGCAGTTCTGTTTGATCTGACAGGTATAAAATGGGCGGTCTTCGTGAAACGATCTACGATCACCCAAATACTGTCATTTCCTTTTCTGGTTCTGGGCAAACCATCAATGAAATCCATAGAAATATGCTCCGACTTCCAACCAGGAACTTCCAGTGGTTGTAATAATCCAGCCAATTTCTGTTGGTCGCTTTTAACTAGCTGGCAAGTAGGGCATCGACTAACATATATTGAGATGTCTCTTTTTAACGACTTCCACCAGAATGTGCGTTTGATATCGTTATACATTTTATTCACACCCGGGTGGATACTGAGCTTAGATTTGTGGCATTCATCAAGCACCTCTCTTCTGAGTCCAGGAATATCTGGAACGCAAATTCGCCCTTCTAACCTCAGAATCCCTTCGCTGTCTAGCTGGAAATCCGAAGCATTGCCCTCACGAATTCGCTGACTTATTCCTTTGATAAATTGGTCGTCTTCTTGGAGAGCCGATATCTTATCAATCAACGAAGTCGCAATGATGAAACTGGCGATCATCTCATTTTTTCGGCTTAACGCATCGGCCACGACATTGGCTTTCCCTGGAGTATATATAATTTCAAAGTCATATGCTGCAAGAAACTCCAGCCAACGTTGCTGCCTCAAATTCAAGTCCTTCTGAGTGAACAGATACTTTAATGATTAGTGATCTGTAAACAGTTCAAATCTCTCACCCTGAAGATAGTGTCTCCAGATTTTCAAAGAGAATATAATAGCCAATAACTCAAGATCATGAGTTACATAGTTTTTCTCGTGTGGCTTCAGTTGACGGCTAGCATAAGCAATTACTTGACCTCTTTGCATTAACACTGCGCCAAGGCCTTCTCTAGAAGCATCAGTCCAGACTTTTAAATCCTGGTTGCCATCAATGATGGTTAACACTGGAGCTGTCGTTAATCTTAACTTTAGCTCTTCGAAAGCCTCCTCACTTTCCTGAGTCCATTTGAACTTAGAATGCTTCTTTGTAAGCTTAGTTAAGTGACCAGATATCTTCGAAAAGTCTTTAACGAACTTTCGGTAATAGCTAGCCAATCCGAGAAAACTGCGGACATCAGTGGGAGTACTGGGCTGTTTCCAATTCTGAATAGCTGTGATTTTGCTTGGATCCACAGCGATTCCATCTTTCAATACTACATGACCCAGAAATTTCACTTCATCTTGCCAGAAGATACATTTGGAAAACTTGGCTTTCAATACATTCCGTCTCAGAATTTCTAGAACCTGTTCCAGATGCTTTTCATGTTCGGCCTTTGATTTAGAGAAGATTAGAATATCGTCAATAAAAACCAGAACAAATTTATTCAATACTCCTCTGAATACTCTGTTCATTAGATCGACGAAATAAGCTGGAGCGTTACATAAGCCGAATGGCATTACTAACCACTCGTAGAATAAGTCGGGGCCTCTGAACGCTGTCATTGGAACACATTCTTTGGCAATTCGAAGTTGATGGAAACCTGTAGCTAGGTCCATTCGTGAAAATACTTGTGCTCCATTTAATCGATCCAACAAATCATCAATTCGTGGCAATGGATATTTGTTCTTTATAGTCTGCTTGTTTAAATCACGATAATCTACACATAGCCGTAGAGTACCGTCAGATTTTGGGACAAATACCACTGCTGCACCCCAATCAGAGAAACTAGGCCTGATCAGACCTTTCCATACTAGCTGTCATGTTTGATTGTCTAATTCCTCTTTCTCTTTCAAGGACATTCTTCGAATAGCGTGAACTACCGGCCTTGCATTGGGAATCAAAGCAATCTTGAAATCTATTTCTCTTTGCGGAGGTAAGCGAACAACTTCCTCGAACACATCCGCATAGTTTTTGACGACTGGAATGTCTTTGATGAGGTCAGGAATATTCTCTGTGACTTCAGGAACATTTTCAATTTGGGCTGGAGAAACATCGAGAGCTGACCAGAAATCTTTTCTATTAGAATTCTGACCTTCACAGGGAATGGTTATATAATCACCTGATTTAATCTTCGCCTTTACGACTCTGTCGGCGCATTTAACTTCAGCTTCATATTTGGTCAACCAGTCTAACCCCAAGATAAGATCAAACTCTTTAAAATTCATGACGACTGCGATGGTAGGAAACCGATAACGAGAGAAGGAAACCGGCACTCCACAAACCCAACTTAGATCAATGGAACCCCCAACCGGATTCTGGACAGTCATGGGCTCTTTGAGCTTTTTCAAATTCAAATCCAGTTTCTTAGCTGCATCCTTGGCAATGAAGCTACGTGACACGCCAGTGTCAAACAGTACTTTAACTGGGATGTCTTTGACAGTTAGCGTGCCTTCTAAAACATCTGGTCTTTCCTGAATAGCTGATGGCTCAGAAGCTTCTGCTATTTCATTTATTTGAACCACATTGGTCTTTTTTAACAGCCAGCAATTCTTCGCAATATGACCCGGCTGGTGGCACTTATGGCATCCTCTTTCCTCATGAACCCTTTTATTAGATTTAGATACTTCCTTCTTTTGCTTCTTTAAAGATTTGCATTTTCCTTGCAAATGCCCTTTCTTATGGCAGTTATTGCATATGGCAGTCGTTGCTGGTTCTTTTTCGGATCTGGCCCTTTTTCTCTTGGCACTGGCCTTCTTACTGATCTCAGACATTGTACTTGCCTCAGGAATATCAGTTTCCGACTCTGCTATGTCACTACAACAAACTTCTTCTTCGTCGCGCAACATTCCTTTCTTGTCTAGATCTTCGTATTGATAAGCCATATAAATCATTTCTGAGAAAGGAAGCTTCACATGCCCCAATACTTTATTCCGGTATTTCCTTTGAAGCCCATGAATAAATCTCAGATTTTTCCTCTTTGGATCTTGAATCAGATGAGGAGCAAAGTGAGAAAGTTCATTGAATTTCTTATGATATTCGGGAATTGTCATGTCTCCTTGTATTAGATAAGAAAATTCATCGCATAATCGCTCGGTCGCTTCGGGAGGAGTAAATCTTTCTAAGAAAATCACTGTGAATCTGTCCCAGGTGATATCACCTTCTGGATTATTCTCTATAATCGAATCCTACCAGAACAAAGCTTCATCTTTGAGAGCCCAGGAGGCCAGCAATCTTTTCTGGTCATCCCTCAGCTTTAATGCTTCGAAGATTTTCTCAGCCGAACGAATCCAAGCTTGTGTTCTCATAATAGATTCTTCGCCCGAGAACGACTTTCCACCCAGATTTCTATACTTCATGAATAGAGCTTCAATATCCGGGTTAGTATTACTTCTTCTGTTTCTGGCACTCATTTTCTAGTTCTTCTGCAAATAGCAGATCAAGTGTCAGGTCAACAGAAAAGATATTTCAAAATATAGAGACAAATACTTAAATGTAAATGTGTCTATCAAGGTGTAATTTTATTCTGCTACTCATACTAGGGTATTGCTGATCCTATCTGTATAGAGTTACCCGTCCTAGAACACTACTGGTTCTATTTCTGACGAGTTCGTTCAAATGTTATATTCCAGAACTAAGCTTAACCAAAGCTCCGATACCACGTTGAGACGACCCGATTTCCCGTTCTCACGGAAACAAGGTTATCTTTTGGAATATAACACAGAAACAGATAATAGCAGAACAGAATTAAATAAATACACCAGATAATGAACATTAGAATATACTGGATAAAAGTAATCATCAAAGTTACACAGTATACAGGATCTTACTTAGTACAAATACAGTTCAGCTATACATAAATGTCTACAGCGGAAATAAACAAAATATGTACAATAGGAGCTGAACAGCATAAAAAGAAATAAATGATAGAATCCATCTTCAGCTCCAGCTATCCAGAAAGAACCAGCTAAACCTGAATACAAGGCTGCCCGTGTAGAAAAAGGGGCACCCGAGTTTGAGAGTGAAACAAACTACGAGTCAGTCATGGGACTGGTATGAGAAATCCACTCAACACATATATAATTGGCTAATCACAGGACCACGCCACTTTCGCGGAACGGGTTTACTCCATTGGATTGCCAGTGCTTTAAAACAAATCTTTCTTTTAAACATCGCTATGCTTTTTATAAAAATGAAGCCGTTATAAGACTCAGTTCCCATCACACAATGCAACGCAAACCGGAGGATAGAGTTTTTACCTTATAACGGCCAAAATATGCTTGATACGAATAAAACAAAGGCATTTGATATTATTGCTAGTGTTTATATGTTTCGAAAACAATTTCAAATCATAACTATCAATCATAGACGACATGAGCGTCCCATGCCACTATGTCGCTAAATGTATATATACAATCGAAACCGCACGATCACGTATTTGGAAATTGGATTTCCGTCATGAACCAAGGCAAAAGATAGTCCTTACCGAATTCGAGACAATCTAGCCCATGTCTCAGGCCCAGACTCAGGTGGGCCCTTAGATCGTCAGGGCCGGTCCACCGATGTGGATTATTATGCCTGAACACTACGTTTCTCCACCCTTTGGGGCGTAAACGAGCCAACGAATGACTCCATCGGACCCGGATCGTCCGATCAAACCGAGGCGCCTCGCAACAGCAACAACCACATAGGTGAAAAGTATATAAATGTCAGGGCTGGTAGGTCACTGACACCACCCTAGCTAGAAAGAAACGCATGTCCTCCCTGAGGTCCTTCTCCCGTTTTAGGTTCATACCGGGGTGTGAGGCTCGCGAATTTACGTTATACACAAAGCTACGCCACACAGGCGGTGCTTTGATCATCACCACAAGACTTTGCTTTTCAACAGAGGCCCTGATCACTGCATCTTAGCATGCCACACAGAATAAATCCTATGTCAGACACACAGTCCATTTACAAGTCCGTTCTGGGTCTGAACGAAACCGGAGGCACTAAATACCTCGCAAACCCTTCGATCAACACGTACGTCTGAACGATCACCACTCATTATCCATATTTCGGGATGCCTCCCAATCAGGACCTCGGTTACCATCCAAACGAGGTGGAGACCTCCGGTCTTCGACCATCGTCTTCATCTTCGACTTTCAATCGTCGGTCAATTATTTGAAATGAGAATTAACTCGGCCTTCTCAAATAATTCTCGTATATTTAGAATTTCAAATCAATTTATTTCAATGGTTAAATTATTCGACAACACCAATTTTGTCCTTTAATATAATTTTCACACCAAACCCATTCAACCATCAAACATCACATAAATCAAGCAAACTCAGTTTATTTCCATTCTATATCGCTTATGATATTTTATAACTATTTATCGCTATTTTTATTTATTTTAAAATAGCCATTTTATTCAAAACGACGCTTCGGGCCATAAGGCGGCCGTGGCGCTGTTTTTCTTCAGATTTGATTTACACATATCTGAAAATCTAACCGTTGGATCTTTACAAAATTTACCTCATTAGAAAGGTCTTTTCAAAACGAATCCAACGGTTCCAGTTTCGGGAAAATCCGACGGTCGGATCTCCCGGTACAATCGTTTGAAATTTCGATTTCAAAATACGAACTGCAGCGTCGTTATTCGATTAAATATAATTATATTTATATTTATATATAAATATAATCGTTTCTGGCGCTGTTTTTCTTCAGATTTGAATTAAACATTCCAGACAATCCAACCGTTGGATTTTTACAAGGTTGGTGCCGTTGGAAAGATTATTCCAAGGCGAACCCGACGGTTGAGGTTTCGGGAAAATCCAATGGTCGGATTTCCCGTACTAGTTGTTTGAAAACACGGTTTCAAAACACGAACTGCACGGCTTCGTTTCGTTTTAATTTTATTTATATTTATATATTTATATAAATATAGTTCATTCAATGATTTCCATATCGTTTTAACTTCAAATATTTTTCTAACACCTTAAATTTTGGAAAAATTTCGCCATAACCTCCCCTGCACCGGGAGCATCGGGAAATCGCAAATAGCGTTCCCGGTCCTTCTAATCTCAAAAAGAAAAAGAAAAAGCCAAGCGGCTAGCCAACAGGCTCAAAATCATCACCCAAACAAATCAGTAAATGTGTACCTATTTGTCGGGCACAAAATTTTATTCCTCTTCTCTAGCCCCTTTGCTATAACCTGTTCAATGAATATTGCATGTACATATATATACAGTTCTTATCATTTATCAATTTCTATTCGACTTCATATTCGATTTCTATTTGGTTTAAAAACTCCATTCATTCTAATGTTACATAAATAGGTGCAAATCATTTCATTAGCTAATTAATGAATATTTCAGCTCACATATGTTTATTTTGAACAAGTGACTATTTTTAACACTTCACATTTCAACGATTTATGCATACAATAAAAATGTGATTTTTATTGTAAAACAATTCATTACAAAACACTATTTTTCTATATAGTTCATATAGTCGATAAAAGGTGATTTTTATTATCAAACAATTTATTTCAAAATATGAATACCATTCAACACATGAATTTCTAAACAACGAATGAATATCAATTCAACACATGAATGTTTTCAATAGTTTTTATATATAGATAAAAATGTGATTTTTATTATCGAACAATTTATTTCAAAATATGAATACCATTCAATACATGAATTTCTAAACAACGAATGAATATCAATTCAACACATGAATGTTTTCAATAGTTTTTATATATAGATAAAAATGTGATTTTTATTATTGAACAATTTATTTCAAGATATGAATACCATTCAACACATGAATTTCTAAACAACGGATGAATATCAATTCAACACATGAATGTTTTCAATAGTTTTTATATATAGATAAAAATGTGATTTTTATTATCGAACAATTTATTTCAAGATATGAATACCATTCAACACATGAATTTCTAAACAACGAATGAATATCAATTCAACACATGAATGTTTTCAATAGTTTTTATATATAGATAAAAATGTGATTTTTATTATCGAACGATTTATTTCAAAATATGAATACCATTCAACACATGAATTTCTAAACAACGAATGAATATCCATTCAACACATGAATGTTTTCAATAGTTTTTATATATAGATAAAAATGTGATTTTTATTATCGAACGATTTATTTCAAAATATGAATACCATTCAACACATGAATTTCTAAACAACGAATGAATATCAATTCAACACATGAATGTTTTCAATAGTTTTTATATATAGATAAAAATGTGATTTTTATTATCGAACGATTTATTTCAAAATATGAATACCATTCAACACATGAATGTTTCCTATTCAATGAATAAATATAGTTTAAGCAAATAAAAATAATTCAAACACACGAATATTATTCAAAATTTCGGCAGCATAACGGCAGGGTAGTTAAACCGGCACCGTCCCTAGTACGGCTCCTCGCTCTACCTTAAAACCTCGCGGTTTTTGACAATGGGGATCATGCATCTAGTTCGCACGCAGGCGGCATGTATATATTTATTTCATTTCCACAAACTAATCCTATGTGGTTTCAACCAAATATTTCTCAACCACCAATGGGTATTTTTCACCCGCAATCAACCAATATCAATCACAAACAATCCCAAACAACCATTCAATTTTCACAACAATTTCAACCAATAAATATCGTCCATGGTTTGTGGACGAGGGGGCGTATATATATATATATATATATATATATATATATTTATATATAGCAATACACTTTTATTTTCAATACATATATATAATTTTTAAATCAGAAATCTCACCAATAGCTATCCAACTACGATTCTTCCTTTAGAGAAATCTTCGCCTTTATGTCGCTTTCACCCGTATTCTCTACATATGTAAAAATCGAATTTTTACGATGTTATTCAATATATAAAAATATGATTTTTACTTCGACTTTCAATATATAAAAATATGATTTTTACTTTTCTACAAATCTGATCTTTTTAAAGTTTAAACCTTTTGCTTTTAACTTAAAACTAAAATCAGTTTTAAAGTTCAAACCCTTTTCTTTTGACTTAAAATTAAAATCAGTTTTTACTTTTAAAACAAAATCAGTTTTTATTCTTTTCTACAAAAAATCAGTTTTTATTTTTAAACTAAATCACTTTTATACTTTTCTATAAAAAATCAGTTTTTATTTTTTTATAAAAAAAATCAGTTTTTATTCTTTTCTATAAAAAATCAGTTTTTATTTTTAAACTAAATCAGTTTTTATTTTTAAACTAAATCAGTTTTATACTTTTCTATAAAAAATCAGTTTTTATTTTTTTATAAAAAAATCAGTTTTTATTCTTTTCTATAAAAAATCAGTTTTTATTTTTAAACTAAATCAGTTTTTATTCTTTTCTATAAAAAATCAGTTTTTATTTTTTTATAAAAAAATCAGTTTTTAAAATTCAAAAAAAATCAGTTTATGTATTCTGAAAAAAAAAATAGTTTTTAATATTTAAAAATATCAGTTTTTAACTAAACAAAAATAAAAATAAAAGTAAAATAAATTCTCACCGATCTTGCGAAGGGGAGGAGGGAAGACGAGGGCGCCGTCGTGTGGTGCTCGGTGGTTCAGGGAGGTGTCGCGAGGGTTCGAGGCTTCGACTGGGGGCTGCTTCGATTTGCGAGGGCGAGGGTTCCTCGATGGTGTCGGCGATGTCTGGAGGGAGGAGGTCTGACGGAGGGGGGCGTCGATGGGTTCGTCGGTGGTGGCTTCCAGGTCAGGGGGGCGGCGCGATTTTGAATTAGGTCTTCTTTTTTTTTTTCTCCTTTTCTGATAACTGAATCGGGGGGGGGGGGGGGGCAATGAAGAAAAGGAGGGAATATATATATATATTTTTTTAATTTTATTATTAAATTTTGCAAAAGGGTTGACTTTTACAATACGACCTCGAAACGAGGCCCACCGCCTGTCGTCCATAGCGTTTTACCCCCATTTCGAACACAATGGGATATGTATCGTAAGCTGGTTTGATCGTTACAATCAGTTTCCGTTGAAATTTACATTTAAATCCTTATATTGAATTTTAAACGTACATTTCAAATTACCGGGGTCACATACTAACTAGAAAAATTCCAGAAAAATATTTTCTAGCTTCGTATTGACGATACGGTCCTAACAAAACTAGTTTCGTCGAATTCTGAGACAGTTTGAAAAATGGCCAATTTCCAGTCGATTAAAATCAACTAAAACCGGTCAAACGCGTTTCCCTTTGCCACGCTCACATATTGATTCGAAAAATTATGAAATTTGAAACCTAGCAATAACTTGACTCTGCGGATCTAACAAAAGTGGTTTCATCGAAATCCGAGGTCGTTTGCAAAATGTCCATTTTTAAGGGCTTGAATTCCATAGCGACTATTCAGAATTTTCAACTGGACATATCTTTTGATTCCCGCTATCAAATTTCGTTTGGTCGAATTCGTTAGAAAGATATTCACTAACAGATTTAAATATTTTTGGTTTCACTAAAATCCGGATTGTTTTGCACCCGGTATATTCAATCTAAGTTTGAAATCGAATTATCGAACTACTGCGCCATTTTCAATTCTATATATAATTATAATTAATTATATTCGTTTTCAAATGTCGATTCAAACTCAGTTTTCATTGCCATTATCTAAAATATTTATTTTAAATATTTAAAATCCATTATTTTAGCCAATTTAAAAATTTTAAATTGGTTCAGATTTTCTGGGTCGTTACAAAAAATATGATTTTTATATACGTTGTAGCAAAATAAAATTTCGATTTTCATATATATGATAGCTAGATAAAAATGTGATTTTTATATATGCATGAGCGATATAAAAATGTGATTTTTCAAAATATAAATATCGCTGACCAAAAATATGATTTTTAATGTATAAACATCATATTAAAAATGTGATTTTTACTATGAACAGCGTGAAAAAGGATTGCGTTGACAGTAGAAAATCCAAACGGTTTAGAAATTTAGAAATAGAAATGGAGGAGCAGATCCCAAAGATGAGAACTTCTCACTTTAATTTATTTTCTAGTTAAATATATATACTAGGATGCAGACGGTGCTTAGTAGCACCCGAGACCTTTGCTTGAAACCATGTTTGTTTGGTTGTTTGGTTGATTGGATAATTTGGTTGAATTTTGTTTGGGAAATGAAATGAATTGATTAGAATTTGGTTTGTATATGGCGCGAGCCATTATTAGACGAGGGATAAGGCTAGACCTTATTCCGGTTCTAGTATCGCGCCGTTATGCTGCCGAAATTTTCTAAAAATATTAGAACAATAAAAATATAATTTTTATTGTATAAATAAACTGTATAAAATATTCATGAGATGAAATAAATATTTTATAGTTAAAAATATAATTTTTAACGTGTATATGAATAAAATAAATATTCATTTACAAATCGGACAATTTGTTTATGTACACACATTTAAGTGATATTGATTGAGACGATATATTTTACACATCGCCCAAATGTACAAATAATAATCAGTGTTTGTTGTTTGAAAACCCCATATGGGTATTGGGATGATATTGGACGTACATTAATCCCAATATTTAGTTGTATGTCAATCGATGGGTTGACAGTCTGTTGTAAGCGTTAATTATTCATATTTAACGCTTATGCAGTTGTGTAATGCACTCTGGATGGTGGTTGACTGTGCTTGGTTATAGTTGTGTACACGTGTGTATGAAATCCATATAAATAAAATTATATGGTAATTGACTGTGTCTGGTTCCAATTCGGAAAGAACAAATATTTTAAATTAACAAATATTTTAAAATGACGAGTAACGAATATTTTAGAATAACTAATATTTTAAAATAGTATTCAGAAATGAATCAAAATATGATTTTGATGTCCGATTTGGGATAGGCACGAAACTATTGAAATATATGAAGTCGTGTTGATTAGATTAACGTAATTTTGACGTGAACGATATTTATATTGATTTTATTCATTTTTATAATGAATATCGAAAGGAAATGATTTCAAAATCTGATATTTTGAAAATATTATCATTTATATATTATAATGATAAGGAAAATTCAATTTTGATTTAAAATTGAAAATGAAGTTAGAATCATTTTAAAACGAATTTATAAAATACGTTTTAAATGGAAATCGACGAAATATATATAATATATATATTATATATATTAAATAACCTGAATAGAACGCGCCATGCTGCGGCAGTTCGCGGATTTCAACCATTGACTTCGAATTGACATTACGGGAGATCCGGATTCTCCTAAAATCGGAACCATTGGGTTCGTATCAAAAAGTGCTTTCCAACAAATACAAGAAATTTGAAATCCAACGGTTGGATTTGGAATTATGTCCAAATCAAATTGGGAAAAGGTCGTTGTATGTGCAGTTCGATTGCCGTTTATGGAAATCGACTGTACGGGCCTTGATAAATTATTAAAAATATTAATAATTTGTGTAAAATCATAATAAATGATTTGGAAAGAATTTGGATGAAAATTCAACGTTTGTAAAGATAAAAATATATTTTTATCAAAATGAACTAGTTATGAACTAGAATTAGAATCCAATATTTTTAAATAAATAAATTGGATTTGAAATGGTTTTAAAAATAACCAGAATTTCCAATTTATGAATTGGAATGGATTTGAATCGAAATTATCTTTGGAATATTTTGATATTGGATTCTGTGATTTTACCGATATTGTGGAGGAATATGGAAGATATATATATCATTATTCCCAATACGATATTTGTTGATTTCAGATTTTGATATTGAATATAAGCCAATATAATTTCTTTTTAGAGCCTTGTATTTAATATTGAATTGGATTTGGGTTTGTCGTGAATGGTGCCTTTATTAACACTGTTCTTAAATCCAGTTGAGGAAAGAGTGAATCTTTTAATTAAGATTTAGTGAAGTTTTCCAATTAATTGAGATTTAATTGGGATTGAATAGAAGAATTGGACTTTGGGTTTGTCGTGAATGGTGTCTTAAATAACACTGTTCTTAAGCCCCATGTGAAAAGAATAAATCTTTTAATTAAAATTATTAGAGTTTCCAGTTAATTAACATTTAATCGGAAAAAAATGGAATGTGAATTGGGTTTATCGTGAACTGTGTTTTAAACGACATTCGTTCTTTAACCCGATTTACAGTGAAATGTGATTCGGAATTTATAAATCTTTTAATTAAGATTTAAGGGAAAATTTCCAAATAAGAGCTTTCCAATTTAATAAAATAAATTGGCATGGAATGGAATACGATTCGGTAATAATCAAAGTGAACTTCTGTGGAGGAAGACTGTTACTATATATGGAAGTTAAAAGGCTTTGCCATTATTCCATTTATATTATCAGTTGGATATGGAAGTTTATATCGATTATATATATTGATTTATTTTCCATGAAGATTACATTGTTAATGGAATGTGGTTTTGGGTTTATCGTGAGCTGTGTTTTAAATGACATTAGTTCTTTAACCAGTTAAAGATAAGATTAATTTCTTAACTTTGAATAATCATTAAGCAATGATTTTTGGAGATTAAAATTGAATTATAGTTTTAATGAATCTTTAAATAGATTGAAAGGTGAATCTGATAACTAAAATTATCAAATTCAAGAAATGATCGAGAATGGAGTACCACCAGTGTTACTCCAGGTGATAGTTAAATCTTTGATTAGATTTGAATGCGAAATTGTAATTAATTTTACCAACAACACCGTGGGTGTTAGATATGGAGCATTACCAGTTTTGCTTCATGGGATGAATAGGTTGGGATTGCGAAATAAAACAAATGATTACTTTGGTAAGGTTCGCTAATCCCGACTAGTTTGCAAAACCTTAATATGGTTTAAATTGTGAAAAGAATATTTGAATAAAAGAATATTCTGAATTGGAATGAGGTGTATATTGTGTTTTTATAGCACTTGTTTATAAAATACGTGAGTTATTTAGAAAGACTGGGTTTATCCCATTCTGAATAACTAATTCAACGATATGTCGACGATGAAGATGGTGGTTGATGACCGGGGGTCTTCACATCGTTTGGATGATTAATGATGTCGTGATTGGGATGTACACCCAAGACAAGGTAATAAGTGGTGATCGTCCAGACGTACTTGGAGATCGACCGGATATGCGAGGACTACTCTCCTGTATTGGACATATGGAATGAGGAATAAGGTGCCTCCGGTTTCGTTCAGACCCAGAACTAACTTGTAATTGGATGTGTGTCTGACATTGGATTTTATTCTGTGTTGATTGATTTTTATTAAATATATATCTGTTTGGCGGCGGAGAATTTATTCTCTTGCTTAACGCCCTTCTCTGAGACGTACGAGCTCAAAGGTTATACATCGATAGATATCAGTCGCATGGCGTGAATTGTCAGTGTGGCATGCAGAGATGCAAATGATTAAGGCTTCTGTTGAAAAGCAGAGTCTTGTGGTTGATGATCAAAGCACAACTTTAATATAGCATAGGTTTGTGTATAGCATTAATTCGCAAGCCTCACACCCCGGTGTGAACCAGAAACGGGAGAGGACCTCAGGGAGGACATGCGTTTCCTTCTAGCTAGGAATGGTGTCATGGTATGGAGCCCAGACATTTTACTCATGTGGATGTTGCATATTATTTGATGGATAGCGAGGCGCTTCGGATACATCGGTTACTACGGAGCCGATGGATATTGATTCATCTAGCTCATTTACGCCCCAAAGGGCGGGGAAACGCATTGTTCAGGCATTTTAATCCACTTTGTGTGGATCAGCCCTGACGATCCAATAGTCACTCAAGCTTTGATCCTGAGACACGGGCTAGAGCGTCTCGAAGCAGTAAGGATGATCCCTTGCCTTGGTTCACAGACAGAAATCCAACTTTTAATACGTGACATTTCGGTTTTGATTGTAGAGCCTAGTATTGGCGAAATGATAGATGGTATCCTCACCTCCTATGATCGATACATTTATATTTGAAGTTGTTTTATGCACTGTGCACTTACACTAGTATCAAATGATTTGTTTTAAACATACCAAGCATATTTAGCTATTATAAGGTAAAACTATATCCTCCGTCTTGCATTGCATTGTGTGATGAGACACGAGTCTTATAATAGCTTCATTTTTCAAAAAGCATTATATTGTTTATAACTGTTTATGCACTGGTATTCTTGAGAGGAAACCCGTTCCGTGTTATACGACGTGGTCCCTTGATTTTCTTTTAAAGTAAAGTTTAAATATCTGTTTTAGTTCTCACACTAGTCACATGACTGACCTGGAGTTTATTGTTTCAACCTAAACTCTGGGTGCCCCTATTGTAACAACCCGCATTCTACGCATTGCAGGATCGTAGAACATTTATTTCTTTCACATACGAAGTCGTATGGTCATGTAACTTTGGGAGATGACTATTGGGGTCATTTCCCATGTTCATGATTTTTCCCGATTTTTAAATGACCATTTTGCCCCTAGCTGGTACTGTTTTGACCATAACTTTTGATTGGAAAGGAATTTTGACCTGAAACCACTTCCATTGGCTCCGGATGATGGTTTACCTTTCCGTAGAGTGGTCACATTAGCCAGACGACTCACCGTTTGGGAGGTATGGCTAAAACATGGTTTAGAAGGTGAAAAACAGCTTAACCGGGCCTAATTAGGGTGATTAGCAAGAGGGCCCATGACCCATTTCGGGATTAGAGATGTATAGGGGCTGATTAGGGTTATAAAACATTTCTTTCAGCCGCCACTTTCGTTCTTGGAACCCTAGTAATGGCCTCCAAAACCCAAATCAACTTCTAATCACTTTCTAATCAAGTTTTGGCTTAATCAACATCAAATCAAGGAAGATTTTCACCAAATCAGTATTAGAGATGCTGTTAGACATTAGTATTCGCCCAAATCAACGAGGTTTCAGTTCTGAAAATTCTATTTGTGGCCAAGGTGAGTGATTAGCATTGTTTTGACACTAATTACAGTTAATTAAGGGTAATTAGTGAAGATTAGCGAATTTATGCATTAATAAATTCTAGAAAAATATTTATAAATTCAAAAATAATGTTTTAGACCTCTGTTAGAAATTTGGTTTAATTTGGTTAAGTTTTACAAATTATATCATTAGTTTAGCCTAAACATGCTTAAGGGAAAATATGGGTTTTGGGGTATATTTGATCCGTTTTGACATGTTAATTCATTGTTTTGGTGTTTGTGGTTAGTTGCTATGTTGCTATGGCTGTTTGGAATGATTTTTGGTTGTTTAGAAAAGTTAGATTGGTCGAAAACGTCGTCGAATGGCGTAAACAAGTCGCTGGAAAAAAAAAGTTGCTGAAAGTTGTGTAGGGTTTCGGATCGGGTTAGGGGCTCGGATCGGATAGGAGAGCTGAGCAAGGAAATCCGAACCGGAATGAAGTCTGGCACAAAGGAAGCTTGGCAAGAAGGAAGGCCATTCACATAGAGTTGGAGTTGGGTGTGGACCAGGAGTAAAGACGAGAGGAGCGGATCGGAGCTGAGCATGAGAACCGGATCAGATCGAACTAGGGAGTAGGGATCGGATCAAATAAGGAGGCCACAACCCGGATGGAGTACCACGACCGAACCGAATCGACGTCTGAAGGGGGAGAACCACCAAACCGAACCGCATCCAGAGTATATTATGATGCATTGCACCGAACCAAACCGTGTTATACGTATAGATATATCCGAACCGAACCGAATTCAGGACCACTTCTACGCGACGACTCTTCTAAAGACCAACTCCAATTCGACCAAAACCCGAGATGCAAAGGAAGTCCAAATGAGGAGCTCTTACTCGGGATCCAGTTGGGAACCAATGAGTGAGCTTCATGATTGGGCTTTGCTGTGGGACGTGTGTTAAGGGGTTGTCGATGTCTGTAACTTTGAATCACTATGTGTAGGGAGTACGTGAATGGATTCAGGGCCACAGTGGCCTATGTACGACTAAAGAGCTAATAGACCAATGAAGTGGGGTCATTTGTAAAGATTTGGTCATGACTCCATGTGATAAGCTTGGTAGTAGCAGTAGTTGTACAAGTCGAACTCCATCACTACTTCGATGGGTCAAGTGATTGACAGTGGTGGACATCGTATGCTTTACGCACTGAGTGAGAGATATGAGGGTGGTTGTTATGGTTGATTTGTTGCCTTCATTATGACATACACACCCCACCCCCGTTATCTTTACACCATCTGTTCAGTGGCACCTTAGAGTGTTGTACGGTATGTAGTGCTAACTCTTTGGTTGCAGGTCCAGGTTCAGGTATGGTTTAGTATACCTTTTACTGTTCTGTTTAACTGCTTATCGCTCATACCAGACTTTTAGTCTGACCTAGAGTTTTATGTCTCTTCTTATTACTCTGGGTGCTCTCACGAGCAGACTAGAGACAGGTTAGCTGGGTATGCACGGGTAGCTGATCCGGAGACGAGCAGGAAGCTTTCACTTATGATATATATAGTATTCTCCCTGTGTTGTTGAAGATCACTGCTTGGGCATTAGTAGTGCATCTTCTACTTCAGCTTTCTTTTGTTTTAGAGATAGTAATTTGGAAAGTTGTAATAAGCTGTATTTGGATTTCCGCTGCTATGTTGGTTTAGTTTTCAGCTTGTGCACTGTCTCGCCGATTTTATGTCAAGATTATGTTATTATTATATTTTTTCCATGCGCTATGAGACATTCTACAGGTTCCTTGTTAGTTCATTCTCCTCTTTTCTTTCTTTGCGACCGTTCCGTGCTAGTCGGGCATGTGTACATCGCACCTTCGGAGGAAATGCAGGCTGGTGCGAGGCGGGCCCTCACATTTGGTTTCAGAGCTCTGGTTTGCATAGTTAACCTAGGGAAGTCATCAGGGAGAGATAGTATACGTATATGAGAGCGCGTATTTGTTATTATTTTGGTTTTCAAAAGCTATATATATATATACTATTAGTATAGTTAAGGATGAAGTCGCACTGCACTAGCACCACTATGAAGATGGTTAATCGTTTTCTCTTTACAGATTGAACGTTGAGCCGATACGTAAGAGGTGTCGGTAGAGGAGCCAATAATGGGAATGCTGCTGACATGAGGACGATGTTTACTGACCTCATGAGAGAGATGCTTAGGGATGTGCAGAGGGCAGCTCCCAATGGTGGTAATGGTGGTGGTCCAATAGTGCAGGCGCCTAGGGCCTATTTCGCCAAGCTGAATAAGGATTATACTAGTCTTGGGGGGAAGCCGTTCCACGGAACGGAGTCGGCTACAGATGTTCAGGATTGGTTGGATAGCTGCGAACGTATCTTCGAAGATTTGGGCGTCGAGGATGCGATGAAGAGAAGGCTAGCATCCCATCAGCTGCAAGGACGGGCAATGAATAGGTGGAATGCTATAAAGGCGGCTACTCCCGAAGATCAGATTACTTGGGATCAGTTTAAGGTTCGCTTTAGCGAGAAGTTCATTCCAGCTGCCCAGAAGTTAGTATTGTTTAAGAAATTCTTGGAACTCAAGCAGAATGGCAGAGCTGTCTCGGAGTATATTGCTGAATTCGACACTTTTTCGAAGTATGAGTTATCTCTTATTGATACTGCCGAAAAGAAGAACGAGAAATTCATAACTGGTTTGGATCAGTACTTGGGGGAAAGGCTTATTAACCACATCGATGAGACGTTTGAATCGTTTGTGGGGAAAGCATTGAGGTCATAGAATCTTTACCCTAAGCCGAAGATTGAGGTTGCATCTACAGAGGAGCCAAAGCCGCAAGCAAGTGGTGGAGGCAAGAGTAGTTCTCAGAATAAGAGGAAGCAGAATCAGAATAAGGATGTCCAGAAAAAGAATAAGAAAGATGTTGAGTGCTTCATCTGTGGTAAGAAGGTCCATTATGCTAGTAATTGTCGGGCCAAGTGACACGACCCGAACTTCCCCGGTAAGGAAAGCCCGGATAGAATTGAGGACAAGACCAATCAGAACGCAAACGGAAGAACATTTCATTATTATTACAACAATTCCATCAGAATACAAGAATATACAGAGTATGAATAAATAAAATACATTCGATGAATATCAGAGATTACAATAAATTACATAGCAGCAGAAAAATAATGCAAAGCACAACTGAAAGTGATACACGGATACAGAGCTTTCCGAGCATCGTTCCAGCTGTAAATCAGGACCCTATGAATATAAATCTGCAAAACCAAAACTACTAGCTGCCCGTGCGGAAAATAGGGGCACCCAGAGTTTAGGTTAAAATAATAAACTCCAGGTCAGTCATGTGACTGGTGTGAGAACTAAACCAGTTATTTAAAACTTTACTTTAAAAGAGAGTAACTCAAGGGACCACGCCGTAAAACACGGAACGGGTTTCCTCCCAAGAATACTAGCGCATATAACAAAACAGCGCAATGCTCTTTGGAAAAATGAAGCTATTATAAGACCCAGGTCCCATCATACAATGCAACGCAAGCCGGAGGATAGGGTTTTCCCTTATAATAGCCAAACATGCTTGGTACATTTAAAACAAATCATTTGATACTATTATAAGTGTATAGTGTCAAAACAATTTCAATCATAAATATCAATCATAGACGACATGGGTACCATATATCATGTCGCCATACTAGTTCTACAATTAAAACCGCAATATCACGTATTGGAAATTGGATTTCCGTTATGAGTCGAGGCAAGGGGCAAGCTCCTCTCCGTTTGAGACACTTTAACAAATGCCTCGGGACCGCACACAGCAATCCCTGGATCCTCCAAGGCCGGTCCTCTCTTACTTTTGAGGATTGGCAATTCCTGAACACACGTTTCCCGGCCCTTACAGACCTATATCTGAGGCGCCTCGCATTCCAACAACCACATAGGTGAAAACTAGATATAAATGTCAGGGCTGGTAGGTAACTGACACCGCCATAGCTAGAAAGAAACGTCTTGCACTCCTTGGGTCCTTCTCCCGTTTTTGACTCATACCGGGGTGTGAGGCTCGTGAATTCACGTTATACACAAAGTTACGTCACACAGACCATGCTTTGATCATCAACCACAAGACTTTTCTTTTCAACAGAAGCCTTGATCAATTGCCACTTACGCGTGCCACACTGGCAATTCATTCCATGCGACTAATGTCCGTCGATATACAACCTCTGAGCTCGTACGTCTCAGTGAAGGGTGTTAAGCAAGAAAATAAATTCTCCGCTGCCAAATAGATGTATATTTAATAGAGATCAATCAACATAGAATAAAATCCAATGTCAGACACACAATCCATTTACAAGTTCGTTCTGGGTCTGAACGAAACCGGAGGCACTTTCCTCGCATATCCCTCGATCTCCAAGTACGTCTAGACGATCACCAACTGTTTCCCTCATCTTGGGTGTACAGCCCAATCGAGATCATCAGTAATCACCCAAACGATGTGAAGACTTCTGGTCTTCAACCACCGTCTTCATCTTCGACATCTCGTCGAATCGGTTATTCAGAATGGGTATAAACCCGACCTATCTGAATAACCCACGTATATGATAAATAAATGTTACACAAACACAACAAACGCCTCATTCTAATTCAGAATATTCTTTTATTCAAATTTTCACATCATTAGGGAATAGGTTCCCATTAATTTTATCAAAGATAAATTCTTCTAAATTTATTCTTTAATCTTTCTTTGGATATCATTTCAAACCATATCATGGTTTTCCAAACTAGTCGGGATTAGCGAACCACACCGAAGTAATTGTTTATTTTATTTCCCAATCCCAACCTATTCATCCCATGGAGCAAAACTGGTAATACTCCATATCTAACACCACGGTGTTATCGGTAAAATTAATTACCATTTCACGTTCAAATCTAATTAAAGATTTAACTATCTCTTTGGAGCAAAACTGGTGATACTCCATTCTCGATCTCCTTTCAGGTTTGATAATTTAAATTATCAATTCACATTTCAATCTAATTAAAGATTCATTAAAATTCCACTTAGTTTTAATCTTCTCAAAAATCAATAACCTGTCTTTAACTGGGTTAAAGAACCAATGTCATCTAAAACACGATTCACGATAAACCCAAAATCACACTCTATTGTTAATCGGGTTAAAGAACCGGTGTTGTTCAAAACACCGCTCACGATAAACCCAAAAACCAATTCAAATTCAATTAAATATTATTTAATTGATACACTTCATGTAACACCCCGTATGTTGAATAACTTGTTGTAATATAAATCAGGGCAGAATTAAATTTTAAAATCTGAATCAGGGGAAGCGGGCTATGCCATTGCGTTTGTCTCGGAAAAATACGCGAAATAGAGTCTGAGTTTTCGAAAATAGGAGTCCGTGTGACCCAGTTAAGGCCCGAAGAAGTTTTCAGAAAATTCAAAACAGATTTAAAATATTTAGATTTCACATTTCAGAAGAGGCGGGAAAATTTCCGCCAGACAGAGGGTGTCGACCCTAGGGTCGACATGGGTGTCGACCCCCCCTAGGGGTCGACCCATGGGTCGACCCAGGGGTCGACCCCCCCCCCTATCGGTCTGTGTGACCTGGGTGCACTGATTTGGGATTTGGGCTATGGTTGGTGGCTAGTGACGAGATCTGACGGCTCTAATCTGATTTAGGGTTAATCTAATGGCCTAAAGCACTTAACTAATCAATAAATACACCCTAAGACTACCCTAATTCATACTAAAATTGGAGACAACGTCGTTATGCCATCAAAACGCAACTAGAAGGAGCCACCAACAAATTAAAGAGGAAGATAGCTTCTTAAATCAACTTCTAATCAACTCTAGCAACTTAATCTTCTTCTTAGGAGTGCTAATCAACAAATTGTGAGTACTATAGCCTTAATGACCAATTGTTGAAATGATTATGATAGGATATAATGAGGTTATGGCTATGAATGTGGATCAATGCAAGTGATGTTATCATATGCTATGTGTTCATGATGTTAGTTATGCAAGTTTGATGTTATATGTTCATGATGTTATGCAAGTTATGCAGGTCATATGCTATGTGTTCATGATGATATGCAAGTTATGCAAGTTATATGCTATGTGTTCATGATGTTATGCAAGTTATGCAAGTCATATGCTATGTGTTCATGATGATATGCAAGTAATGCAAGTTATATGCTATGTGTTCATGATGTTATGCAAGTTATGCAAGTCATATGCTATGTGTTCATGATGTTATGCAAGTTATGCAAGTCATATGCTATGAGTTCATGATGCTAGTTATGCAAATCACTATGATAAACATTGATCCACTATGACACCATGATTATGCAAGTTTGGTGAATGATTATATGCAAGTTCATACATGATATGTTATGCAAGTTTGGTGTTTGATTATATGCAAGTTCATATATGACATGTTATGCTTGTTTGGTGTTTGATTATATGCAAGTAACATGTGCAAGTTTACACCTTTGTATGATATGCATACATATGCAAGTTAACCCCTTTGTATGTCATACATACATATGCAAGTTTACCCCCTTTGTATGACATAAGTAGCTTATGCAAGTTACCCTCTTTATGACATATGTGATTCATGCAAGTTTGGGTTGATTATTTATGCTAGTTGGGTTTGATGCTATATGCATGTTGACACCTTTAAAACCCATGTTGATGCTAATGTTATGCAAGTTGAACCCATTGTATGTGTGATGAATCTTCCCTTTTAAGTATGTCATGTTAGCGAATTACGTGGGGAACGATTGGGTTAATATTCATGTTAATAAAATGGTGTGAAGTTGGTATGATTATGCATACCATAAAGTAGATGGACATAATTGAGTCAATTATGTACATCGTTAAATTTGTAATTAATTAGGGATAATTAATACAAATTATGGGGGTGATTAATTAGGTGTAATTAATCGACTAAGACACGAGGTTGGACCCTTTTGTAGCATAAGACTGCCCGGAACCGACTGGCAAATCCAGCGGCTACAAATGATTGGCCCAATGTGAGAGGTCTTAGGCATAAACTAAATACGTGAAAAGTGTAAAGACATGAGGTTAGACTCGGTTATGGCGTAAGGCTGCCCGGACCCGACCGGCAAATCCAGCTGCCATAAAAGATAGTCTAATGTGAGAGGTCTTTACAACGGTTACGTTCTTAATCAATTAAGAAACACTTAACCAGATAACCATGTAGTGGGGCATGAGGGGTTAAGTGGGTGCCTTGGGTGGCATGTGGAAATCAAGTAAGTGCCTTGGGTGGCATGTGGAAATCTAGTGGGTTGCCTTGGGTGGCAATAGAAAATACGATTAGAATACTTAACCAAGTGGAAACATGTAATTAAACATGATTAAAGGGTTAAGTGGGATGCACTAGAAAAAGGGACAAGCTTAGGTGGGTAGCCTGTGGGGGCCCATTTCAACCAGTAACCCATATGTATCTTATTGGGCTCGACCCATGTCGAGGACGGGACACGCGTACTGGGCTTGACTATAAGATGCCAAAACGGGTTAGCGGTGGCAACGCAAGTCCAACGGGTTTCATATGCGTGTGTGGACCCGGGCTGGTAGGTAAGACGTTGTTGCATCGTTTAGGTATAAGCTGTGCACCGTTGATTGTCTCGGGTTGCCACTTTGGGGAGTGATACACCCCACTGTGGGGCCAGCACGGGTATCTACGGTAGGGAGCCGATCGCTTGGGGAGTAGTGGGTACACCTAGTGGAGATAGGGGCAGACGGCACCTATGTAGTCAGCTAGGGGTACACGAAACTACTAGTTATATTTTCTAAGTCCTTGGGTGGGATCAACCTTTAAGTAGGAATGACTGGTGTGGTGCAGTTAGTAATTACCCTTGGGTGGGTAGATGCGTCTTTACCGTTATCTTAGTTCATCCTATGTCTAGTTGGCTGCTTTGTGTAGTCATTTATCCCCAGTCATCACCGTACCAAGTTTATATCATACCCTAATTACTTTAATGATTGTATTGTTAAAGTTATAGGGCTCACTTAGACTTATGTCTGACCCCGTTGTTTTTATCTTTTTCCCCCTCAGGTCCTCAGGTTGGGCCTAGCACTAGTGGGCTTTGATCAGATTTCTTTATCTATCTTTTGGAGCTTGGACGTTGATGTAAAGCCCAGCTTATCTTTTCTATTATGGCTATTGTTTATGTAGTGGGATTATGTACTTATGTTTTTATCAGGATGGATATTTAGTACTTGACTCTTTTATGGTGTTGTAACTAAACATGTTTACCTTCTGCTGCAATGAAATGATGTTTTAGATTTTCAAGTATTATTTATATCTGCCTTGTTGTAATTTTTCTGTTCTATATTCACTTAAAATACTCCACCGGAGTTAAGGCATTCCCTTTGTGAGTGACCTTAGCGGGTGTGGGGTGTTACACGTGGTATCAGAGATGAAGGTTACCAGAACAGATAAAACTTTTAGAAAAACTATTTTTCTATAAAAAAAAACATTTTTGGAAGAAGTATTTTCAAAAACATGTCTTTTGAGAGAAAAGTCTTTGAAAGAAAAGCATAATCCCCAATAGCCATATCTTTATCTTTTGAATTCTCTGTTTTGAATCTTTCCTTTTTCGTTTCAGCATGGCTGAAGATCTTAACTTTCCGGAGGGTGTAGCGATACCAGTATGGTATAGGAGATTGATGGAGGCTAGGGCCACCACTGCGGGTCCAGCAAATGTTCCTCCACCAACAGTAGCACCCGATCTTCCACCCCCTCCTCCTCCTCGCACGGATACTTTTGCTAAGACTTGCAAGGAATTTAAGGCTATGGGAGGGAAACCTTTTCAAGGATCAGAAACTTTTGTGGAAGCTAGGGATTGGCTTAAGGAAGTGGAAGAGTTGATAGATATCTTTGAGATGGAAGAAGGAAAGAAAGTCAAGTTAGCTGCTTGGTTAATGAAGGGAGAGGCCTCATTTTGGTGGGAGGTCACTAATGGAGAGCGCCCTGTTGACTCTTGGGCGGATTTCAGGCAAAGGTTTGTGGCAAAGTTTCTCTCAAGGGCGGAGGAAAACTTGTATATGGAAAGGTTCTTGACTCTAAAGCAAGGAAACCTATCAGTGAAGGAATATGTCAACAAGTTTAATCAATTGGCAAGGTTTGGCATAGACATGGTGAATTCACCGGAGAAGAAGGCTTTGAGGTTCGTTAAGGGCTTGAATGAACCAATGCATGGATTGGCTATGACTCACATCCCTATGGAGGCCACCTTTGAGAAGCTAGTTGACATGGCACTCATGCATGAGGAAGAGAAGGGTCCCAATGTTAATAAGGCACCCGAGAAGAAAGGAGATCAGAAGAGACCTCAACAGCAACAGCAAAACAAGGGTGGGAAAGGCAACAGTGGCAAAGGAAAGAAGAAGTGCTTCAGTTGCGGGACACCAGGCCACCTAAGCAAAGATTGTCGGAAGAAGAAGAAGACTGGCTGCTTCCACTGTGGCGAAGCAGGGCATCTAGTGAAGGACTGCCCTAAGAAGGGGCAAAGGACGGGATCTACCTCAGGAGGACAGGTGCAAGCTCTTATGGCACCAGGTCAGGCAAGGGGGCAAGTTCAGGCTCTCGCGGTTCCACCGATTCAGGAAAGAGGTAGAACTATTTCCGTTGAAAGTCTGGTTTTTCTGTTTGATCATCCTGTCCGTACTTTGTTTGACTCTGGCGCATCGCATTCGTTTATCTCATCATCATTAGTTGAGTCACTGCACTTAGACACCAGTCTAGTAGATGATCCCTTGGTTGTTTCAAACCGAATTGGGGGCTCCACTTATTTGTCCATGATATGTTTGGGTTTGAAGATTTCTATACTTAGCGTTGAGTTTAGATGTGATGCTTTTGTTTTGGGCTTCACGGGCTATGGGTTGATTTTGGGCATGGACTGGTTATCCAGAAATGGTGCCGTTCTTGATTGTGAAAGGAGAGTTGTTAGGCTCATGACCCGCTTGGGTAACACTCCCGAGATCTCTTGTAATCCCATGGATTCTGTTATGCTAAGTTATCTTGAATCGCTTGACGCTTCGGTCGAGAGTTTGTGATCTATTAGAGTGGTCCGGGAATACTCGGATGTGTTTGAGGAGGTGAAGGGCTTACCTCCGAAGCGGGAGATAGACTTCCGAATATATCTGGTGGACAATGCTAAACCAGTATCTTTGCCAGTGCGCCACATGGCTCCTCGTGAGAGGAGGGAACTCCATAAGCAAGTAGGGGAGTTGCTTGAGAAGGGGTTCATAAGACGAAGTATATCGGAGTGGGGTGCTCCAGTGGTTTTTGCCACGAAGGCGGATGGGTCCCTCAGACTTTGTGTAGACTATAGAGAACTCAACAAGCTCAAAAAAAAAGAATAGACACCCATTGCCGAGGATTGATGATCTCTTTGATCAGTTGGTTGGCGCTTCAGTGTTTTCGCAGTTGGACTTGGCCACGGGGTTTCATCAGTTGAGAGTGGCTGAGGATAGCATAGACAAGACTGCCTTAAGGACTCCGGATGATTTCTATGAATGGCTTGTGATGCCATTTGGTTTGACGAACGCCCCTGCATACTTTGTTGATTTGATGAGTAGGGTGTTCAGGGAGTACATTAATAAGTGCGTGGTGGTCTTTGTGGATGACATCTTAGTCTTTTCTAAGAGTGAAGAAGAGCATGCCCTACATCTTAGGGAAATATTGGAGACTCTTCGAGCGCATAGCCTTAAGGCTAAATTCTCTAAATGTCACTTTTGGAGGAAGGAAGTGCGGTTCTTAAGGCACGTGGTCTCTAAGGAAGGGGTAGCTGTGGATCCCGCGAAGGTAGTGTCCATCCAAGATTGGAAGGTTCCGAAGAATGCTACCGAGGTGAGGAGTTTCTCGGGGTTGGCTGGCTACTATAGGAAGTTTATCAAGGACTTCGCGAAAATATCAGCCCCATTAACTCGCTTGACAAAGAAGAATCTAGTCTTCACATGGGACGTAGATTGTGATGATGTGTTCCAGCGGTTAAAGAGAGCTTTAACCACAGCTCCAGTCTTAGTGTTGCCAGATGGGAGTAAGCCATTTGTTGTTTATACCGATGCTTGTGGGACAGGACTGGGCGCAGTCTTAATGCAAGAGGGAAGGGTAATAGCCTACGGTGGAAGGCAGTTGAGAAAGCATGAGAAAAATTACCCTACCCATGATCTAGAGTTGGCCGCTATTGTTTTTGCGCTTAAGACTTGGCGCCATTATCTTCTTGGCGAGAGATTCGAATTGTTCACTGACCACAAATCATTGAAGTACTTGTTTTCTCAGAAGGATTTGAACTTAAGACAGCAAAGGTGGATGGAGTTCTTAGCATCCTATGATTTCGAGATAGCGTATACCCCTGGCAAGGGTAACGTGGTGGCGGACGCCTTAAGCAGAAAAAGATTGTCCTTGAGTCCATTGTTTGTGGAACGACGAAGCTTGGAATTTATCTCGATGTTTGATTTCAGACCTTCCGTTGACTTTGTACCCGGTTTGCTAGCATCCTTAGAGGTCAGACCTACTCTTTTGGGACGGATTGGCGAGGCACAGCGGGACGACCAACAGTTGGTTGAGTTGGTAGAGAGGCTCATAAGGGGGGAGTCGTCCAGCCATTTGAGTAGGTACACCCTAGACGATAGGGGTGCTTGCGTAGAGACGGTAGACTTTGTGTACCGCAAGACGAGGGTTTGAGGAAGGCTATACTTGATGATGCGCATCGTTCAAAGATGACCATTCATCCCGGTGGGGACAAGATGTACCAAGACATGAAGCGAGTTTTCTTTTGGGCCGGTATGAAGAAAGATGTGGCCGAGTATGTCGCTAGATGCTTGGTGTGCCAACAAGTGAAAGCGGAGCAAAAGAAACCTGGTGGGTTGCTTCACCCATTGGAAGTTCCGCAATGGAAGTGGGATAGCGTCTCGATGGATTTTATTGATGGGTTACCGAGATCGAGGAAGGGTAATACGGGAATTTGGGTTGTGGTAGACAGACTTACTAAGAGCGCCCATTTCATACCCGTGAAGATCAAGAGGACTGCTCCTTGGCTAGCTTCAGTTTACCTTCGAGAGATAGTTCGATTGCATGGGGTACCTTCTAGCATAGTGAGTGATCGAGATCCTATCTTCACTAGCGAGTTTTGGAAAAGTTTGCAAGAGGCAGTAGGGACTCAGTTGTGTCTGAGCACCGCATATCATCCTCAGACGGACGGCCAGACCGAGAGGGTGAATCGTGTTCTAGAAGACCTTTTGAGGCTTTGTATCTTAGATTTTTGAGGTACATGGGAAGAGCATCTTCCATTGGTGGAGTTCGCGTATAATAACAGCTTTCAGTCTAGTATTGGTATGGCTCCTTTCGAAGCTCTTTATGGATGGCCTTGTCGATCACCAACATGTTGGTGGGAATCTACGGATAAGATCTTGCTTGGGCCTGATATGGTTAGAGAGACTTCGGAAAAGATTGATTTGATTCGAAGAAGGATGAAAGCGGCGCAAGATAGACAGAAATCTTACGCGGATAAGAGGAGGACGGATCTGGAGTTTGATGTTAGGGACATGGTCTTTGTCAAAGTATCTCCATTACGGAATGTTGTTCGCTTTGGGTCCGTTGGGAAGTTAGCACCAAGATTTGTAGGACCGTTTCCTATTAAGGAAAGGATTGGACGGATGGCATATAGAGTGGATTTACCTGAGAGACTTAGTGGGGGTACATGACGTATTCCATGTGTCACATTTGAGAAAGTGCCAACATGAGACCGCAGAGGTGGTAGAGCCGAGCTTGCTTAGAGAAGTGGAGGTAGAGCGTGATGCGACTATTCGACGAGCTCCTACCCGCATCCTTGGGTCAGAGATTAGGAAGTTGAGAAACAGAGAGGTTCGACTAGTCAAAGTACAATGGGGAGAGGATGAGAGCAATGCTACTTGGGAAACAGAAGCGAAGATGCGTTCACTGTACCCATTCCTTTTTGAGGGTATGTCTTTTAACTTCTCCTTTATCGTTTGTCTAGTACTTATCTTATCCTTAGTATGTCCTCTCATTAGTACCTTTGACCTTTAGATAGGGTAAACCTATGGTTGAAACATGTGTTTGAGACATGTTATGATTGATGGATGCGTGTGGATGCAAGTGTTTGCTAGTGGTTGCTCGTGGATGCATATACACACACTTTTGACACTAGATCGGCTCAGTCACTTCATATTGCATATTGCATATAATTGTGTGTAGGTAGCTATATTAATGGATGTATAATGGTTGTGTTATCATATGGATGATGCATTTTGGTGTATGGTTGTGCAGACATGTAGTAATAGTATGTGTCGATAGGATTCTTTCGCATACATATTGGATGCATGGCACTATCATGGTTTGCATTAAGGAGGTCAACTGAATTAGTAGACCGCCTGATTTTGCATTAGACAGGGAACATATACGCACACTTTTTGCATATGTTCATACAGCATTAGAAACTTTAAGGACAATGGATGCCAGTGTTTGATGGTTTGAGTAGATGGTTGTCTGGTTGGTAGGATACGTTCTTCTTGACTTAGAGATTTCGGGGACGAAATCCTTTAAGTAGGGGAGAATGTAACACCCCGTATGTTGAACAACTTGTTGTAATATTAATCAGGGCAGAATTAAATTTTAAAATCTGAATCAGGGGAAGCGGGCTATGCCATTACGTTCGTCTCGGAAAAATACGCGAAATAGAGTCCGAGTTTTCAAAAATCGGAGTCCGTATGACCCAGTTAAGGCCCGAAGAAGTTTTCAGAAAATTCAAAACAGATTTAAAATATTCAGATTTCACATTTCAGAAGAGGCGGGAAAATTTCCGCCAGACAGAGGGTGTCGACCCTAGGGTCGACATGGGTGTCGACCCCCCCTAGGGGTCGACCCACGGGTCGACCCCCCTGTCGGTCTGTGTGACCTGGGTGCACTGATTTGGGATTTGGGCTATGGTTGGTGGTTAGTGACGAGATCTGACGGCTCTAATCTGATTTAGGGTTAATCTAATGGCCTAAAACACTTAACTAATCTATAAATACACCCTAAGACTACCCTAATTCATACTAAAATTGGAGACAATGTCGTTATGCCGTCAAAATGCAACTAAAAGGAGCCACCAACAAATTGAACAGGAAGATAGCTTCTCAAATCAACTTCTAATCAACTCTAGCAACTTAATCTTCTTCTTAGGAGTGCTAATCAACAAATTGTGAGTACTATAGCCTTAATGACCAATTGTTGAAATGATTATGATAGGATATAATGAGGTAATGGCTATGAATGTGGATCAATGCAAGTTATGTTATCATATGCTATGTGTTCATGATGTTAGTTATGCAAGTTTGATGTTATATGTTCATGAAGTTATGCAAGTTATGCAAGTCATATGCTATGTGTTCATGATGATATGAAAGTTATGCAAGTTATATGCTATGTGTTCATGATGTTATGCAAGTTATGCAAGTCATATGCTATGTGTTCATGATGATATGCAAGTTATGCAAGTTATATGCTATGTGTTCATGATGTTATGCAAGTTATGCATTCATATGCTATGTGTTCATGATGTTATGCAAGTTATGCAAGTCATATGCTATGAGTTCACGATGCTAGTTATGCAAATCACTATGATAAACATTGATCCACTATGACACCATGATTATGCAAGTTTGGTGTATGATTATATGCAAGTTCATACATGATATGTTATGCAAGTTTGGTGTTTGATTATATGCAAGTTCATATATGACATGTTATGCAAGTTTTGTGTTTGATTATATGCAAGTAACATGTGCAAGTTTACACCTTTGTATGATATGCATACATATGCAAGTTAACCCCTTTTTATGTCATACATACATATGCAAGTTTACCCCTTTGTATGACATAAGTAGCTTATGCAAGTTACCCTCTTTATGACATATGTGATTCATGCAAGTTTGGGTTGATTATTTATGCTAGTTGGGTTTGATGCTATATGCATGTTGACACCTTTAAAACCCATGTTGATGCTAATGTTATGCAAGTTGAACCCATTGTATGTGTGATGAATCTTCCCTTTTAAGTATGTCATGTTAGCGAATTACGTGGGGAACGATAGGGTTAATATTCATGTTAATAAAATGGTGTGAAGTTGGTATTGTTATGCATACCATAAAGTAGATGGACATAATTGAGTCAATTATGTACATCGTTAAATTTGTAATTAATTAGGGATAATTAATACAAATTATGGGGGTGATTAATTAGGTGTAATTAATCGACTAAGACACGAGGTTGGACCCTTTTGTAGCATAAGACTGCCCGGAACCGACCGGCAAATCCAGCGGCTACAAATGATTGGCCCAATGTGAGAGGTCTTAGGCATAAACTAAATACGTGACAAGTGTAAAGACATGAGGTTAGACTCGGTTATGGCGTAAGGCTGCCCGGACCCGACCGGCAAATCCAGCTGCCATAAAAGATAGTCTAATGTGAGAGGTCTTTACAACGGTTACGTTCTTAATCAATTAAGAAACACTTAACCAGATAAGCATGTAGTGGGGTATGAGGGGTTAAGTGGGTGCCTTGGGTGGCATGTGGAAATCAAGTAAGTGCCTTGGGTGGCATGTGGAAATCTAGTGGGTTGCCTTGGGTGGCAATAGAAAATACGATTAGAATACTTAACCAAGTGGAAACATGTAATTAAACATGATTAAAGGGTTAAGTGGGATGCACTAGAAAAAGGGACAAGCTTAGGTGGGTAGCTTGTGGGGGCCCATTTCAACCAGTAACCCATATGTATCTTATTGGGCTCGACCCATGTCGAGGACGGGACACGCGTACTAGGCTTGACTATAAGAGGCCAAAACGGGTTAGCGGTGGCAACGCAAGTCCAACGGGTTTCATATGCGTGTGTGGACCCGGGCTGGTAGGTAAGACGTTGTTGCATCGTGTAGGTATAAGCCGTGCACCGTTGATTGTATCGGGTTGCCACTTTGGGGAGTGATACACCCCACTGTGGGGCCAGCACGGGTATCTACGGTAGGGAGCCGATCGGTTGGGGAGTAGTGGGTACACCTAGTGGAGATAGGGGCAGACGACATCTATGTAGTAAGCTAGGGGTACACGAAACTACTAGTTATATTTTCTAAGTCCTTGGGTGGGATCAGCCTTTAAGTAGGAATGACTGGTGTGGTGCAGTTAGTAATTACCCTTGGGTGGGTAGATGCGTCTTTACCGTTAGCTTAGTTCATCCTATGTCTAGTTGGCTGCTTTGTGTAGTCATTTATCCTCAGTCATCACCGTACCAAGTTTATATCATACCCTAATTACTTTAATGATTGTATTGTTAAAGTTATAGGGCTCACTCAGACTTATGTCTGACCCCGTTGTTTTTATCTTTTTCCCCCTCAGGTCCTCAGGTTGGGCCTAGCACTAGTGGGCTTTGACCAGATTTCTTTATCTATCTTTTGGAGCTTGGACGTTGATGTAAAGCCCAGCTTATCTTTCCTGTTATGGATATTGTTTATGTAGTGGGATTATGTACTTATGTTTTTGTCAGGATGGATATTTAGTACTTGACTCTTTTATGGTGTTGTAACTAAACATGTTTACCTTCTGCTGCAATGAAATGATGTTTTAGAATTTCAAGTATTATTTATATTTGTCTTGTTGTAATTTTTCTGTTCTCTATTCACTTAAAATACTCCACCGAAGTTAAGGCATTCTCTTTGTGAGTGACCTTAGCGGGTGTGGGGTGTTACACTTCATTAAATCTAAATAGAAAGATTTAATCTTTTTCTATATTGGGCATAAGAACAGTGTTAATGAAGACACCATTCACGACAAACCCAAATCACATTTGATATTAAATACAAGGCTCTGAATAGAAAATATACCGGCTTATATTCAATATCAAATCCTGAAACCAACAAATATCGTATTGGAAATAACGATATAAAATATATCTTTCAAATTCTTATAATAATATTTGTATAGTCACGAAATCCAACATCGAAATATTCCGAAGTTAATTTCGATTCAACTCCAGTCCAATTCACGTATTGGGAATATTGATTATTTTTAAAATCACTTTCAAATTCAATTTATTTATTTCAAAAATAAATTGATTTTAATTCTAGTTCAAAACTAGTTCATTTCGACAAAAATATACTTTATCCTTTCAAATGTGGAATTTTTCATCCCACTTCTTTCCAATTCATATATTATGATTTTACACAAATTATTAATATTTTTAATAATTTTATCAAGGCCCGTACAGTCGATTTCCATCAACGGCGATCGAACTGCACTTACAGCGACCTTTTCCAAATTTGATTTGGACATAATTCCAAATCCAACCGTTAGATTTCAAGTTTCTAATATTCATTGGAAAGCTCTTTTCGATACGAACCCAGCGGTTCCGGTTTTAGGAGAATCCGATGGTCGGATCTCCCGTAATGTCCATTCGAAGTCAATGGTCGAAATTCACGAACTACCGCGGCGCGGCGCGTTCTATTCGGGCCATTATATATATAATATATATTTCGTCGATTTCCTTTTAAAACATATTTTATAAATCGTTTTAAATTCGTTTTCAAAACCATTTCAACACTATATTCAATTTCTAATCAAAATTGAATATTTCATATCATTACTATATAAATGATAATATTTTCAAAACGTTATATTTTGAAATCACTTCTTTTCTATATTCATTATAAAAACGAATATAATCGACATAAATATCGTTCACGTCAAAATAGCGCAACTCTAATCAACACGGTTTTATATATTTCAATAAATTCGTTATTCTATTCAACAAATGAATATTTATTCCATTCAACACATGAATCTATATTTTTTTCAACACACGACTAATCTCAACACATGAGTACTGTCAACACATGACTATTTTTGTTATGTAATATATTTTATAAAATTATGGCATCTATCGTTTGATTTTTAATCAGACTCCACCATGAAGTAGATTCTAATTTTAAATATGATAAAGATGTAAATTTTATTATTAAAATATTTTACTCAACACATAAATAGTTTTAACACATGAACATCATCAACACATGACTATTTATTCTATTTAACACATGAATATTTATATTTTATAATATTCTTTATTTTTCCAATTGGAATGAGGCCCAATCAATCACCATATAATGTTAATTATATGGTTTCCATACAACACATGTATATAAATAGCAACGATAAATAATCAACCATCATGCAACGTGCACCACACACAACTGCATAAACATTATATATAAATAATTAACGCTTACACAGCCTGTCGACCACTCGATCGACATACAATTAAATAATTGGGATTAGTGTACGCCAAATATCATCCCAACACCCGTGTGGGGTTTCAAATCAACAAACACAGATTTTTATTTGTGCAGTTGGGCGATGTGTAAAATTTATCGTCCCAATCAATATCAGTCAAATCGGTGTATATAAACAAATCGACCGATTTGTTTATAAATATTTATTTATCCACATTCACTATATTCATATTCACGTTAAAAATTATATTTTTAACGATAATTAATTTATTTCCACCATCTACAATTTATTATCGATTTCACATCAACATCACAAACAAATTTCACAACACATCAAACAAACATACAAGCCGTCCATGGTCTGTGGACGACGGGTGTCGGGTGCTGCTAAGCACCGTCTGCATCCTAGTATATATATAACTAGAAAAAGAAATTTAGAGTGAGAAGTTATCACCCAAGCTAAACCAACCGCCTCGACTCTTCTTATGTAGGAAATTTCGTCGTGCTCGGCTTTTGTCTATTTCGTCGTCCGTAGCCACTACATATATAAAAATCATATTTTTATATTATTGCTATGTATATAAAAATTCTATTTTTACACTACTACTATATAGATAAAAATTCTATTTTTACATCGCTACTATATTGATAAAAATTCTATTTTTACAACAATGTTCATATAATAAAGATTATATTTTTATCACGCTATTCTCTATATAAAGATTTCGCCTTTTCAAATATAAAGAAGCAAATCCTTTTCAAATTAAAAATCTAACCTTTTTGAAGCTAAAAAATCAAATCTTTATTTTATAAAACTCAAATCTTTTCATTTATAAAAATCCTTCCTTTTCATGAATAAAAATACGATCTTTTCTATTTAAAAATCATATTTTTAATTCGCTACCTATATAAAAATTATATTTTTATATTCTCTATCATATAAAAATTCTATTTTCAATCCGCTAATCATATAAAAATCGAATTTTGATTTCGCTACAACATTTGTACAAATCTTATTTTTATGACTCTACTTTGCATTAAAAATCAGATTTTTATAGCTTCAACTTCATATTTTCCATACGATAAAAATCAAACATTTCTTTAATTAAAAATCGCATCTTTCTTTGTTGTTCATGTAGATAAAAATCAAATCTTTATAAAATAGAGAAATCAAATCTTTTTAAATAGAAAGATCATACCTTTACATCGATAAAAATCCCTTCTTCTAAATAAAAATCAAATCTTGTTGCACAAACCATTCTATTCTTTTTACATAAAAAGATCTATTCTTTTTACACAATGTTGTAGATAATAAAAATCAGAAAAGGAAGGAGGAGACTCACTGTCGTGCTCGGTGAGGGGTTGCTCACGGATACAGGCGCTGTAAAAGGGAGGGGGTGTCGTACTTGGCGTCTCAGCAGGTGGGTGGCGCGCGTCGGGGCTAGGGCTTGCGGGTTCAGGGAGAGGGTGGCTAAGGCTGAACGGAGGCGGCTAGGGTAAAAAGGGGGTTGCGGTTTTTAAAGGGGGAGAAGGAGGAGCGAGAACGCGAGAGAAGGGGAGAGGTTGCCAGAGATGGGGAAGGCGGAGGGAGGCCGGCGGCGCGGCGGCGTGGGTGGGGGCGGGATTTCCGTCGATCGATTCTTTTTTTTTTATTGTCTGAGAGAAGTAAGAGAGAGAGAGGGGAGAGGCTATTATATATATATTTATTATTAATTTTATTTTAATTCTCTTTTAAAGTTGACTTTCCATTCAAGAACGAAATCAAACCCAACGGCTGTCGCTCTTAGCTAATTACCCCCATTCCGAACACAATGGGATATGCCACGTAGGCCAATTCGATCGTTATGATCAGTTTTCATCAAAATCAACATATAACTCTATATATTGGATTTGAACGCACATTTCTATTTACTGGGGTTACATACTAACTAGAAAAATTCCAGAAAAATATTTTCTAGCTTCGTATTGACGATATGGTCCTAACAAAACTAATTTCGTCGAATTCTAAGACCATTTGAAAAATGGCCATTTTCCAGTCGATTAAAATCAACTGAAACTGGTCAAACGCGTTTTCCTTTGCCACGCTCACATATTGATACGAAAAATTATGAAATTTGGAATCTAGCAATAACTTGAAATCGCGGATCCAACAAAAGTGGTTTCATCGAAATCCGAGGTCGTTTGCAAAATGGCTATTTTTAGGGGCCGAAATTCCATAGTGACTATTCTGAATTTTCAACTGGACATATCTTTTGAACCTCGCTATGAAATCTCAATTTTTCGGATTCGTTGGAAAGATATTCTAAATTAGATTCTAATATTTTTGGTTTTACTAAAATCCGGTTTATTTAGCACCCGGGACATTCAACTGAAGTTTGAAATCGAATTATCGAACTACCGCGCCATTTTCAATTCCTTTTATAATTATATATAATTATTTATATTCTAACGACGATCTATATAAATATGTACGTTCGAATTCTATTCAAAATAAATTTCTCATCGTTATTATTTAAAATAAATCATTTTAAATATTCAAAATTCATTAAAATTGCCAAAATAAAAATTTTAAATTGGCTCGCATTTCCGGGTTGTTATAATCTCCCCCACTTAAAACTTTTCGTCCCCGAAAAGGAACGAAGCTGGAAGTTGTTTTATAATCAACTCAACTTTCTTTGTTTTCTTTATGGCTTAAGTTCTTCAACTTTTCAGTTTCTAAGAACTTTTCAAATTTTTCAAAAATTTGCCTAATACCCTAAATTTTCGAAAATTTTCGCCATAACCACCCCTGCACCGAGAAAATCACGAAATTGCCATACAGGCCCTCTGATCTCAAAAAGAAAAAGAAAAAGCCAAGCAGCTAGCCAATCGGCTCATAAAATCATCATCACCCAAACAAAACAGTAAATTATAGTAAATATGTACCTATTTGTCGGGCAGACAAATTTTATTCTCTGCTCTAGCCTCCTTGCTATACCTGTTCAATTGATACACATGTGTATGCATGCAAATGCAACTAATTTTCAGTACAATTCAATATTCGTTTCAATTAGGTTAAATGGTTCAAAATTATCAAAAAAATAAACAAACAACACAACCATCAATCAATTAGTGGATTAACGTTTCAAATTCATAATTTTGATACATATAAAGAAAATCATGTTTTGATGACAAATCACAACAATAAATCTATCTAATTTTGGTTCTCACACCAGTCTAATGGAAATATATAGATATCACACCTTCGTCACTCGAAAATAAATACTGGTGATGGCGCGCCATCATCAGGATCGTGTTCGGGCAACTAGAACGTGATTCTATATCTATCCAGTATATTAAAACTTCGAATATACGATCATGACGCGTATATGCGAAATCTTTATATATTGGATTGTCCAAATTCAATACAAATAAATATTCAAATATGTATAAAAGGGTTTAAATTTTCAAAACAATATTGTTTTCATTTGAAAAATATACTCTTCACACTCGTTCTAGGATACTACTGATCCCATCTCTAACGAGTCATTCTAATTGGATATTACTAATCCAATATCTGATGAATTCTTTCGTTCGGTTCTAATGTGTCTTGTTCTTGAGCTCTGTAAACCAAAGCTCTGATACCAAACTGACCCGACCCGAACTTCCCCGATAAGGAAAGCCCGGATAGAATTGAGGACAAGACCAATCAGAATGCAAACGGAATAACATTTCATTGTTATTACAACAATTCCATCAGAATACAAGAATATACAGAGCATGAATAAATAAAATACATTCGATGAATATCAGAGATTACAATAAATTACATAGCAGCGAAAAAATAATACAAAGCACAACTGAAAGTGATACACGGATACAGAGCTTTCCGAGCATCGTTCCAGCTGTAAATCAGGACCCTGTGAATATAAATCTGCAAATCCAAAACTACTAGCTGCCCGTGCGGAAAATAGGGGCACCCAGAGTTTAGGTTAAAACAATAAACTCCAGGTCAGTCATGTGACTGGTGTGAGAACTAAAACAGTTATTTAAAACTTTACTTTAAAAGAGGGTAACTCAAGGGACCACGTCGTAAAACACGGAACGAGTTTCCTCCCAAGAATACTAGTGCATATAACAAAACAGCGCAATGCTCTTTGGAAAAATGAAGCTATTATAAGACCCAGGTCCCATCACACAATGCAACGCAAGCCGGAGGGTAGGGTTTTCCCTTATAATAGCCAAACATGCTTGGTACGTTTAAAGCAAATCATTTGATACTATTATAAGTGTATAGTGTCAAAACAATTTCAATCATAAATATCAATCATAGACGGCATGGGTACCATATATCATGTCGCCATACTATTTCTACAATTAAAACCGCAATATCACGTATTGGAAATTGGATTTCCGTCATGAGTCGAGGCAAGGGGCAAGCTCCTCTCCGTTCGAGACACTCTAGCAAATGCCTCGGGACCGCACACAGCAATCCCTGGATCCTCCAAGGCCGGTCCTCTTTTACTTTTGAGGATTGGCAATTCCTGAACACACATTTCCCGGTCCTTACAGACCTATATCTGAGGCGCCTCACATTCCAACAACCACATAGGTGAAAAGTAGATATAAATGTCAAGGCTGGTAGGTCACTGACACCGCCATAGCTAGAAAGAAACGTCGTGCACTCCTTGGGTCCTTCTCGCGTTTTTGACTCATACCGTGGTGTGAGGCTTGCGAATCCACATTATACACAAATCTACGTCACACAGACCATGCTTTGATCATCAACCACAAGACTTTTCATTTCAACAGAAGCCTTGATCAATTGCCACTTACGCATGCCACACTGGCAATTCACTCCATGCGACTGATGTCCATCGATATACAACCTCTGAGCTCGTACGTCTCAGAGAAGGGCATTAAGCAAGAGAATAAAATCCAATGTCAGACACACAATTCATATACAAGTTCGTTCTGGGTCTGAACGAAACCGGAGGCACTTTCCTCGCATATCCATCGATCTCCAAGTACGTCTAGACGATCACCAACTGTTTCCCTCATCTTGGGTGTACAACCCAATCGAGATCATCAGTAATCACCCAAACGATGTGAAGACTTCCGGTCTTCAACCACCGTCTTCATCTTCGACATCTCGTCGAATCGGTTATTCAGAATGGGTATTAACCTGGCCTATCTGAATAACCCACATATATGATAAATAAATGTTACACAAACACAACAAACGCCTCATTCTAATTCAGAATATTCTTTTATTCAAATTTTCACATCATTAGGGAATAGGTTCTCATTAATTTTATCAAAGATGAATTCTTCTAAATTTATTCTTTAATCTTTCTTTGGATATCATTTCAAACCATATCATGGTTTTCCAAACTAGTCGGGATTAGCGAACCACACCGAAGTAATTGTTTATTTTATTTCCCAATCCCAACCTATTCATTCCGTGGAGCAAAACTGGTAATACTCCATATCTAACACCACGGTGTTATCGGTAAAATTAATTACCATTTCACGTTCAAATCTAATTAAAGATTTAACTATCGCTTTGGAGCAAAACTGGTGGTACTCCATTCTCGATCACCTTTCAGATTTGATAATTTAAATTATCAATTCACATTTCAATCTAATTAAAGATTCATTAAAACTCCACTTAGTTTTAATCTTCTCAAAAATCAATAACCTGTCTTTAACGGGGTTAAAGAACCAATGTCATCCAAAACACGATTCACGATAAACCCAAAATCACACTCTATTGTTAATCGGGTTAAAGAACAGGTGTTGTTCAAAACACCGCTCACGATAAACCCAAAAACCAATTCAAATTCAATTCCAATTAAATATTATTTAATTGATACACTTCATTAAATCTAAATAGAAAGATTTAATCTTTTTCTCTATTGGGCTTAAGAATAGTGTTAATGAAGACACCATTCACGACAAACCCAAATCACATTTGATATTAAATACAAGGCTCTGAATAGAAAATATACCGGCTTATATTCAATATCAAATCCTGAAACCAACAAATATCGTATTGGAAATAATGATATAAAATATATCTTTCAAATTCCCATAACAATATCTGTATAGTCACGAAATCCAACATCGAAATATTCCGAAGATAATTTCAATTCAACTCCAGTCCAATTCACGTACTGGTAATATTGATTATTTTTAAAATCACTTTCAAATTCAATTTATTTATTTCAAAAATAAATTGATTTTAATTCTAGTTCAAAACTAGTTCATTTTGACAAAAATATATTTTTATCCTTTCAAATGTGGAATTTTTCATCCCAGTTCTTTCCAATTCATATATTATGATTTTACACAAATTATTAATATTTTTAATAATTTTATCAAGGCCCGTACAGTTGATTTCCATCAACGGCCATCGAACTGCACTTACAGCGACCTTTTCCAAATTTGATATGGACATAATTCCAAATCCAACCATTAGATTTCAAATTTCTAATATTCATTGGAAAGCTCTTTTCGATACGAACCCAACGGTTCCGGTTTCAGGAGAATCCGACGGGCGGATCTCCCGTAATGTCCATTCGAAGTCAATGGTCGAAATTCACGAACTACCGTGGCGCGGCGCGTACTATTCTGGCCATTATATATATAATATATATTTCGTCGATTTCCTTTTAAAACGTATTTTATAAATCATTTTAAATTCGTTTTCAAAACCATTTCAACACTATATTCGATTTCTAATCAAAATTGAATATTTCATATCATTACTATATAAATGATAATATTTTCAAAACGTTATATTTTGAAATCACTTCTTTTCTATATTCATTATAAAAACGAATATAATCGATATAAATATCGTTCACGTCAAAATAGCGCAACTCTAATCAACACGGCTTTATATATTTCAATAAATTCGTTATTCTATTCAACAAATGAATATTTATTCCATTCAACACATGAATCTATATTTTTTTCAACATACGACTAATCTCAACACATGAGTACTGTCAACACACGACTATTTTTGTTATGTAATATATTTTATAAAATTATGGTATCTATCGTTTGATTTTTAATCAGACTCCACCGTGAAGTAGATTCTCATTTTAAATATGATAAAGATGTAAATTTTATTATTAAAATATTTTACTCAACACATAAATAGTTTCAACACATGAACATCGTCAACACATGACTATTTATTCTATTCAACACATGAATATTTATATTTTATAATATTCTTTATTTTTCCAATTGGAATGAGGCCCAATCAATCACCATATAATGTTAATTATATGGTTTCCATACAACACATGTATATAAATAGCAACGATAAATAATCAACCATCATCCAACGTGCACCACACACAACTGCATAAACATTAAATATAAATAATTAACGCTTACACAGCCTGTCGACCACTCAGTCGACATACAATTAAATAGTTGGGATTAGTGTACGCCAAATATCATCCCAACACCCGTGTGGGGTTTCAAATCAACAAACACAGATTTTTATTTGTGCAGTTGGGCGATGTGTAAAATTTATCGTCCCAATCAATATCAGTCAAATCAGTGTATATAAATAAATCGGCCGATTTGTTTATAAATATTTATTTATTCACATTCACTATATTCATATTCACGTTAAAAATTATATTTTTAACGATAATTAATTTATTTCCACCATCTACAATTTATTATCGATTTTACATCAACATCACAAACAAATTTCACAACACATCAAACAAACATACAAGCCGTCCATGGTCTGTGGATGACGGGTGTCGGGTGCTGCTAAGCACCATCTGCATCCTAGTATATATATATATATATACATATATATATATATATATATAACTAGAAAAAGAAATTTAGAGTGAGAAGTTCTCACCCAAGCTAAACCAACCGCCTCGACTCTTCTTATGTAGGAAATTTCGTCGTGCTCGCCTTTTGTCTATTTCGTCGTCCGTAGCCACTACATATATAAAAATCATATTTTTATATTGTTGCTATGTATATAAAAATTCTATTTTTACACTACTACTATATAGATAAAAATTCTATTTTTACATCGCTACTATATAGATAAAAATTCTATTTTTACAACGATGTTCATATAATAAAGATTATATTTTTATCACGCTATTCTCTATATAAAGATTTCGCCTTTTCAAATATAAAGAAGCAAATCCTTTTCAAATTAAAAATCTAACCTTTTTAAAGCTAAAAAATCAAATCTTTATTTTATAAAACTCAAATCTTTTCATTTATAAAAATCCTTCCTTTTCATGAATAAAAATACGATCTTTTCTATTTAAAAATCATATTTTTAATTCGCTACCTATATAAAAATTATATTTTTATATTCTCTATCATATAAAAATTCTATTTTCAATCCGCTAATCATATAAAAATCGAATTTTGATTTCGCTACAACATATCTACAAATCTTATTTTTATGACTCTACTTTGCATTAAAAATCAGATTTTTATAGCTTCAACTTCATATTTTCCATACGACAAAAATCAAACATTTCTTTAATTAAAAATCGCGTCTTTCTTTGTTGTTCATGTAGATAAAAATCAAATCTTTATAAACTAGAGAAATCAAATCTTTTTAAATAGAAAGATCATACCTTTACATCGATAAAAATCCCTTCTTCTAAATAACAATCAAATCTTGTTGCACAAACCATTCTATTCTTTTTACATAAAAAGATCTATTCTTTTACACAATGTTGTAGATGATAAAATTCAGAAAAGGAAGGAGGAGACTCACTGTCGCGCTCGGTGAGGGGTTGCTCGCGGATACAGGCGCTCTAAAAGGGAGGGGGTGTCGTACTTGGCGTATCAGCAGGTGGGTGGCGCGCGTCAGGGCTAGGGCTTGCGGGTTCTGGGGGAGGGTGGTTAAGGCTGAATGGAGGCGGCTAGGGTAAAAAGGGGGTTGCGGTTTTTAAAAGGGGGAGAAGGAGGAGCGAGAATGCGAGAGGAGGGGAGAGGTTGTCGGAGATGGGGAAGGCAGAGGGAGGCCGGCGGCGCGGTGGCGTGGGTTGGGGCGGGATTTCCGTCAATCGATTCTCTTTTTTTTTCTTTTTTTTTGGTCTGAGGGAAGTAAGAGAGAGAGAGCGGGGAGAGGCTATTATATATATATATATTTATTATTAATTTTATTTTAATTTTCTTTTAAAGTTGACTTTCCATTCTAACACGAAATCAAACCCAACGACTGTCGCCCCTAGCTAATTTCCCCCATTCCGAACACAATTGGATATGCCACGTAGGCCAATTCGATCGTTACAATCAGTTTTCATCAAAATCAACATATAACTCTGTATATTGGATTTGAACGCACATTTCAATTTATTGGGGTTACATACTAACTAGAAAAATTCCAGAGAAATATTTTCTAGCTTCGTATTGACGATATGGTCCTAACAAAACTAATTTCGTCGAATTCTGAGATCGTTTGAAAAATGGCCATTTTCCAGTCGATTAAAATCAACTTAAACTGGTCAAACGTGTTTTCCTTTGCCACACTTACATATTGATTCGAAAAATTATGAAATTTGGAGTCTAGAAATAACTTGACATCGTAGATCCAACAAAAGTGGTTTCGTCGAAATCCGAGGTCATTTGCAAAATGGCTATTTTTAAGGGCCGAAATTCCATAGCGACTATTTTGAATTTTCAACTGGACATATCTTTTGAACCCCGCTATGAAATCTCAATTTTTCGGATTCTTTGGAAAGATATTCTAAATTAGATTCTAATATTTTTGGTTTCACTAAAATCCGTTTTATTTTGCACCAGTACATTCAACTGAAGTTTGAAATCGAATTATCGAACTACCGCGCCATTTTCAATTCCTTTTATAATTATATATAATTATTTATATTCTAACGACGATCTATATAAATATATAAGTTCGAATTATATTCAAAATAAATTTCTCGTTGTTATTATTTAAAATAAATCATTTTAAGTATTCAAAATTCTTTAAAATTACCAAAATAAAAATTTTAAACTGGCTCGCATTTCCGGGTTGTTACACCAAGCCAGTGGATAGGAAGTGCTTCAACTATGGCCAAGTGGGACATCACAAGGACAAGTGTCCGCAACCCCCTAAAGAAAAGCAGATGGTGAAAGCATATGCCCTTAATGCTATTCCTTCTTCGTCGAATGCCCCAACTTCGGCGGAGAAGGAAAAGATTGTTGTTATTCAAGGTATGCTTTCTGTTTATGATGTTCCTGTTAGAGTTTTGTTTGATACCGGAGCCTCCAATTCTTTCATATCTAGTGACCTAGTAGATAGGTTGGGATTGGAGCCAGAGATTGTCGATAGGCCTCTAGTATTGACGAACCCGATTGGTGGTTCGACTAACCTTAGCATGATTTGTCGTAATGTGGTCTTATCGAGTCATGGATGCATGTTTGTTTGTGATTGCTTTGTTTTGGGCTTTACTGGGTTTGGCATTATTTTGGGATTCGATTGGCTCCAAAGATACGGGGTGGTGGTAGACTGTGAGGGCTTTTTGGTGACAGCTAGAGCGGATGATGGGCGGAGGGTAGTGTTTGGTGGTCTACCCGGTGATGGGGTAATGGCTAGTTTTCTAAATTCCCTCGACATCCTGCATAATGAGTTGTTAGGTTTTCCCGTGGTTGGCCAGTATCCGGATGTCTTCGAGGAAGTGACCGGGCTTCCACCACACCGAGAGATTGAGTTCCATATTGATTTGGTGAAAGATGCTAGACCTATAGTGATGCCACTTCGTCGTATGGTACCAAGGGTGCAGCGAGAGCTCGGGGTGCAAGTCAGTGATCTTTTCAAGAAGGGATTTATCAGAAGGAGTGTTTCTGAATGGGGAGCACCAGTTGTGTTTGCTACCAAGGCCGATGGTTCCCTTCGTTTGTGTGTAGACTACCGCGAATTGAATAAAGTAACGAGGAAGAATAAGTATCCTCTACCACGGATAGATGATTTGTTTGATCAGTTGAGTGGCACGAGAGTATTTTCTCAGTTGGATCTCGCGACAGGTTTTCATTAGCTTAGAGTGGAAGCTGAGAGTATAGCTAAAACAGCATTCCGGACACCGTTTGGGTTTTATGAGTGGTTGGTCATGCCATTTGGGCTGACCAATGCCCCAGCATATTTTGTGGATCTTATGAATAGGGTATTCAAAGATCAGTTGAATAAGTTTGTCCTTGTGTTCGTGGATGATATTCTGGTCTACTCGAGGACAGAGGAAGAACACAAGGAACATTTGAGGATAGTGATGGAGGTGTTGAGAAAACACCAATTGAAAGCAAAGTTTTCTAAGTGTCACTTCTGGAGAAGGGAAGTGAGATTCTTGGGCCATGTTGTTTCAGAGAATGGTATTGCCGTGGATCCCGCGAAGGTGGCTACGGTACAAGATTGGTCTACGCCGAAGAATGCAACGGACATAAGAAGTTTCTTGGGGTTAGCTGGATATTATCGTAAGTTTATCCAAGACTTCTCCAAGATAGCGGCACCGTTGACTCAATTGACTAAGAAGAATCAAGATTTTGTCTGGGATGAAAGGTGCGAAAATGCATTCAAGACTCTGAAGGACAAGTTGACATGTGCACCAGTGTTAGTCATTCCTAAGGGGAATGAAAAGATGACGGTATATACAGATGCATGTGGTACCGGACTTGGTGTTGTATTGATGCAAGGAGGTAGGGTTGTAGCTTATGCAAGTCGGCAACTGAAACAGCATGAGAAAAGATACCCTACCCATGATTTGGAATTGGCAGCGATCGTGTTCGCATTGAAGATGTGGAGACATTATCTCTTGGGAGAAAGATTCGAGTTGTTTACCGATCATAAATCGCTAAAGTATCTCTTCTCCCAAAAGGATCTAAATCTCCGACAGCAAAGATGGTTAGAATTCTTGGCTTCCTATGATTTCGACATCGCATATACACCAGGAAAGGGCAATGCGGTGGCTGATGCGTTGAGTAGGAGACATGCCAGTTTAGGGGCCATGTTTCTTAAATGGAAGCAACTGGAGTACATCGCTGGGTATGATTTCAGACTAAAGTGCGAGTTGGATCCAGAAATGTTAGCAAGCTTGACGATCAAACCCACTTTGATTGAGCGGATTGGTTCCAGTCAGAGGATCGATCCTAACCTATTGGAAATCATCTTAAAGTTAGAGATGGGAATCAACGAAGAGATGAACAAGTATGGGCTTGATCGAGATGGATGGCTTAGAAAGAATGGAAGGCTAGTTGTACCCAATGTCAATGGATTGAGAGATGAAGTGCTTAGAGAATGTCATCACTCAAAACTGACTATACACCCCGGTGGTAACAAGATGTATCGAGACATGAAGCAGACCTACTACTGGGAAGGGATGAAAAGAGACATTGAGAAGTTTATATCCAAATGCATGAATTGCCAGCTAGTTAAAGCTGAGCAAAAGAAGCCTAGTGGTTTGTTACAACCATTAGAAATTCCAGAATGGAAATGGGAACAAGTGTCGATGGATTTCATTGATAGGTTACCAATGACTAAATCGGGCCATGATAGCATTTGGGTGATTGTGGACCGATTGACCAAGAGTGTAAGATTTATACCCGTCAAGTCGAATAGGACGGCAGCTAAGTTAGCTGAACTATATGTAAAGTGGGTAGTGAGATTTCATGGAATACCCAAAGGCATTGTAAGTGACCGAGATCCGTTGTTCACTAGTGGATTTTGGAAGAGCTTACAAGAGGCGTTGGGATCAGAACTACATCTCAGTACTGTGTACCATCCTCGAACCGATGGTCAAACAGAGAGGGTGAATCGTATATTGGAAGACCTCTTGAGAGCTTGTGTATTGGATTTTGGTGGATCATGGGATGACCATTTGCATCTAGTAGAGTTTGCATATAATAATAGCTACCAATCCAGTATCGGTATGGCTCCGTTTGAAGCTTTGTACGGAAGACCGTGCAACTCACCATCATATTAGGTAGAAACTGGCGAGAAGTTTGTGCTTGGACCCATTGTGATAAGAGAAACTTTAGACAAGATCAAGATCATTCAACAGTGAATGAAGGCTACCCAAGATAGGCAGAAAAGTTATGCTGATAAGAGGAGAAGAGAGTTGATGTTCTCCATTGGCGACTTGGTGTTTGTCAAGACTTCTCCTTTAAAGAGCGTGATACGATTTGGCAGGAGAGGCAAGTTAGCACCAAGATTTGTTGGTCCATTCCCAGTTCTTGAACAAATTGGGAATTTAGCAAACAAAGTTGAATTACCAGAGAAGATGGCAGAAGTTCACAACATATTTCATGTTTCCCAGTTAAGGAAGTCCGTGCACGACCCAGATGTGACTATTTCACCTGATCAGTTAGATGATATCGAAGTTGAACCCGAGGCGGTTGGGAACCGCAAGCCTATGCGTATTGTTAGGAATGATACGAAGAAACTTCGGAGGAAAGTGGTGAATTTAGTCAAAGTTCAGTGGGGCGAGGATGAGAATGACTGTACTTGGGAGACAGAGGAGAGCGTTAGGAAGACGTATCCGGAACTCTTCGCCTAGTAAGATTTAACTTCGATTTAGTCTTTCCGCATGCTAGGATAGGCTTGTTTGTTTGTTTTGCATGGTTGATTGTTGTATATGATTGGTAGGCATGCGGGATCCTTTGTATGTTATGGGTTAAGGAATTTCGGGGACGAAATTTCTTAAGGGGGGAGAATGTAACGACCCGCATTCTACGCATCGCAGGATCGTAGAACATTTATTTCTTTCACATACGAAGTCATATGGTCATGTAACTTTGGGAGACGACTATTGGGGTCATTTCCCATGTTCATGATTTTTCCCGATTTTTAAATGACCATTTTGCCTCTAGTTGGTACTGCTTTGGCCATAACTTGTGATTGGAAAGGAATTTTGACTGAAACTACTTCCATTGGCTCCAGATGATGGTTTACCTTTCCGTAGAGTGGTCAATTAGCCAGACGGACTCACCGTTTGGGAGGTATGGCTGAAACAAGGTTTAGAAGGTGAAAAACAGCTTAACCGGGCCTAATTAGGGTGATTAGCAAGAGGGCCCATGACCCATTTCGGGATTAGAGATGTATAGGGGCTGATTAGGGTTAGAAAACATTTCTTTCAGCCGCCACTTTCGTACTTGGAACCTTAGTAATGGCCTCCAACACCCAAATCAACTTCTAATCACTTTCTAATCAAGTTTTGGCTTAATCAACATCAAATCAAGGAAGATCTTCACCAAATCAGTATTAGAGCTGCTGTTAGACATCGATATTCGCCCAAATCAGCGAGGTTTCAGTTCTGAAAATTCTATTTGTGGCCAAGGTGAGAGATTAGCATTGTTTTGACACTAATTAAAGTTAATTAAGGGTAATTAGTGAAGATTAGCGAATTTATGCATTAATAAATTCTGGAAAAATATTTATAAATTCAAAAATAATGTTTTAGACCTCTGTTAGAAATTTGGTTAAGTTTTACTAATCATATCATTAGTTTTGCCTAAACATGCTTTAAGGAAAATATGGGTTTTGGGGTATCCGTTTTGACATGTTAATTCATTGTTTTGGTGTTTTGGTTAGCTTGCTATGTTGCTATGGCTGTTTGGAATGATTTGTGGTTGTTTAGAAAAATAAGATTGGTCGAAAACGTCGTCGAATGGCATAAACAAGTCGCTGGAAAAAAAGTTGCAGAAAGTTGTGCAGGGTTTCGGATCGGGTTAGGGGCTCGGATCGGATAGGAGAGCTGAGCAAGGAAATCCGAACCGGGATGAAGTCTAGCACAAAGGAAGCTTGGCAAGAAGGAAGGCCATTCTCATAGAGTTGGAGTTGGGTGTGGACTAGGAGTAAAGACGAGAGGAGTGGATCGGAGCTGAACATGAGAACCGGATCGGAACGAACTAGGGAGTAGGGATCGGATCAAATAAGGAGGCCACGACCCGGATGGAGTACCACGACCGAACCGAACCGACGTCTGAAGGGGGAGAACCACCGAATCGAACCGTATCCAGGAGTATACTATGAAGCATTGCACCAAACCGAACCATGTTATACGTATAGATATATCAGAACCGAACCGAATTCAGGACCACTTCTACGCGACGACTCTTCTGAAGACCAACTCCAATTCGACCAAAACCCGAGATGCAAAGGAAGTCCAAATGAGGAGCTCTGACTCAGGATCCAGTTAGGAACCAATGAGTGAACTTCATGATTGGGATTTGCTACGAGACGTGTGCTAAGGGGTTGTCGATGTCTGTAACTTTGAATCACTATGTGTTGGGAGTAGGTGAACGGATTCAGGGCCACAGTGGCCTAGGTACGACTAAAGAGCTAATAGACCAATGAAGTGGGTTATTTGTAAAGATTTGGTCATGACTCCATGTGGTAAGCTTGGTAGTAGCATTAGTTGTACAAGTCGAACTCCGTCACTACTTCGATGGGTCTAGTGATTGACAGTGGTGGACATCGTATGCTTTACGCACTGAGTGAGAGATGTGAGAATGGTTGTTATGGTTGATTTGTTGCCTTCATTATGACATACACACCCCACCCCCGTTATCTTTACACCATTTGTTCAATGGCACCTTAGAGTATTGTACGGTATGTAGTGCTAACTCTTTGTTTGTAGGTTCAGGTTTAGGTATGGTTTAGTATACCTGTTATTGTTCTGTTTAGCTGCTTATCGCTCACCAGACCTTTTGTCTGACAAAGAGTTTTATGTCTCTTCTTATTACTCTGGGTGCTCTCATGAGCGGACTAGAGACAGGTTAACTGGGTATGCAGGGGTAGCTGATCCGGAGACGAGCATGAGGATTTCACGTATGATATATATAGTATTCTCCCTGTGTTGTTGAAGATCACTGCTTGGGCATTAGTAGTTCATCTTCTACTTCAGCTTTCATTTGTTTTAGAGACATTAAATTTGGAAAGTTGTAATAAGCTGTATTTGGATTTCCGCTGCTATGTTGATTTAGTTTTCAGCTTGTGCACTGTCTCGCCTGTTTTATGTCAAGATTATGTTATTATTATATTTTGTTCCATGCGCTGTGAGACATTCTACAGGTTCTTTGTTATTTCATTTTCCTCTTTTCTTTCTTTGGCGACCGTTCCGTGCTAGTCGGGCATGTGTACAGCGCACCTTCGGAGGAAATGCAGGCTGGTGCGGGGCGGGCCGTCATACCTATTTTCCACATGGGCAGCTAGTACTTTTGGTTTTGCAGATTTATATTCACAAGATCTTGGTTTATAGCTGGAATGATATTCGAAAAGCTATGTATTCGTGTATCTCTTTCAGTTGTGTTTTTATTATTTTCTGCTACATTGTAGTTTGTAAATCTCTGATATTTATCAAATGTATATTATTTGTTCGTACTTTATATATTCTTGTACTCTGACGTAAATTGTTGTAATAAGCAATGAAATGTTCTTGTGTTTGTGTTCTAATTTGTCGTGTTCTCAGACCATCCGTTCTTTCTCTTCTCTTCGGAGAACGGGGAAGTTCCGGTCGTTATAACATTGGTGATCGACAAATCTCCTTCGTAATTAGAAGCAATATCATTATTGAATTGAAGGTTAATAATTGGGAAATTCCATACGTATAAATTCATACATATCGATAAAGTTCTTTAAATGAATAAATAAATACCGGAACGTTCTAGGATGACAGAGAGGATAGTGTCTAGGCTTGGGTTTGGAAAATATAGTTTCCTGCTCTCCCTGACTATCCCTAACTGATCTGACGGATGGGATGGTTAATTTAAAGTTATTAGAATTTAGAAATGAATTGGAATTTGATTTGTTAAGTAAAAAATAAAAGTTGAATTTTGAACCCAAAATAAATTTGGAAAGTCAATGTAAATTACTTTAAATGGTTTTAAATGATTTACATGAGTATATAATGGTTATCTAAGGTATTTTGAAGTACTGAAGAATAATTTTTATTTCGGTCAAAATAGAGCTTGTCGCACAATGGTAATTTGCGTATTTTAGTTACAAACTTTAAACGCTTATAACATTTGCAATCTAAATCAGATTTCCAAGAAATGAAAAACAATTGATTTATATTAACAAGAGCTTTTAAATTAGTGAAAGTGAATTTAATTTCGAGTCATAATTTTCAAGTTATGTTTAAAAACGTTTTGGAAAAGGTCACTGTATGAGCAGTTGTCGACCATAACTATAAACAACTATTTTAAATGTTTTAGAAATATGGAATTTTTTTTTGTAAAATCATTATAAATTGTGTAAAAGTGTTTTGAATCATAAAGTTTAAGTTTTGGCTAAGATAAATGATATTTTGATCAAAGTAATTAAGATAAATGTTTTGTAACACTTTTGTAACGCTTTCTTGGGAAACAATCTATTTTGAAGTTTAACCAGCAAACTGTTTTACGAACGATACGTAATCATTTTTAAATGATTTATGGAATGTTTTCAAAGGTACAAAAGTACTGGAAATATTTTATATGGAATTTAAATATATTTATTTAATACTAAAACGGGTTTTCAGTTTTGGATATGGTTGGAGATAAATCTTCGGATGTTTGATATTAATTCAGTAGATGATGACTCTTACTATTTGAGGAACTTAAAAGGAAGTTCACCATTATTCTGCTTATAGTGTGAGTTGGATACAAAGTTTAATATTGAGGATAAGTTGATGGAATTTCCATCCAGATCTAATGTCAAAGAGTTGGATAAATCTTTTAATTAAGATACGAGTTTCCTAAGTTGATTGGGATAAGTTGGATAGAAATAATCTTCGGATGTTTGATTTGAAATTCTTTGGTGTAAACGTATACTATTTGAGAAATTTGGAAGATATTACTATTATATCGTTATTCCACTTATAGTATTCGTTGATTATGAGAATTTATATCGAATGTAAGTATATACAATTTCTATGTAACTTATGTTCAATATCGTTTGATTTGGGTTTTGTCGTGAATCATATCTTCAATAATATCATTCTTGAAACCCAATGAGATTGAGTTGTGGAAATTCATATCGTAATTTTGGGATTTAGTCAAATCTTTGATTTGCGAAAATTAAAATTAAGGAATTAGGAAGGAAGTATAATCTTTAAGTTAAGATTACAGAATTGAATGTTGGAAAATCGATTTAATTGGAAACTACGGTTGAATTGCAGGGTAAGGATTGTAAAAGGAAATAGGGTTTTTGATAATGAGTTATCAAATGGAAAATTAATTAAGGTTTTGAGGGTAAATTATGTTTGATTTAAGGGATGTGTTTTAAAAGAGAAAGGTTAAATATGGATTTTGCAATAATTTGAGAATGAATTCAAAGAAGTTTAATTTATCAAAATCCAAGAAGGGATGAGATTGGTAGAAAGCCTGTATGTTCCGTAATTGTGTTTTTAATTGCGTTTATTATTTGGAAAGACCAGGATCGGAATTATGTCTGAAAATCATTCCAAGTAATAATACGATGTTGTGGAGCAATTGAAGAAATTGGAGACAACATCGAAGACCGGGACCCTTCATGTCGTAAGGGCGACTTGCAAAATGTCTCGAATGGCTGGCTCCCATTCGCAGATGGATTTTATATATCAGTCAAGTGGCAAGAAGCCCAACGTATGTGAAGGAACTCCGGGTTGTTGTTTCGTTCAAACCCAGAACGGACATATATGGATTGGGTGTCTAACACTGTAACTGACTACGTAGTACTGATCTTTATTAATATATATTTTCTTGGTGGTGGAAAATTTATTCTCTTGCTTAACACTCTTCTCTAAGACGTATGAGCTTAGAGGTTATATATTGATGGAAATTAGTGATGCATAATGAGTGGACAATGTGGCATACTTAAGTTATGTGATGAGCTATGGATGATCAAAGCATGGCTTATTTAAGCATGGCTTATTTAAGCATAGCTTTGTGTATATCGTGACCTCGACGTACTTCACACCCCGGATTGATGGTAATCTAGTGGTCATATTTTTATGTTTCGTTTCGTATGTTCGGTGCACCGGGATGTGATGATGAAAGGGTACTACGACGTCCCTAATCTGGGACGCTATTTGTTGGGTACTCTGATTCATGTATGGTGGGTTAGTATAACGGAGTCCGAGTCTGGCAGTTATCTACGAGTACTGGGATGATGCACACAAGAAATTTTTGTGAGCCCAAGAATGATCTTTCGTACCAGGAACCATCATGTTGGAAACTCAATCTCCACTATGAGCCCATATAGCTTTGATTATATAGTCTGCTGGTTAATGGGATGGGGCATTAAGTTGGCTAGGATTAATAAATTTATTTGCAAAATGGTTTTTCATACTATATATAGTAGTAAAAGAGGATTTTCACGTATGAAGGCATTTTTGGTTATCATAAGGCAAAACTCGCCCATCTGGTGTGCGCTTGCATTGTGTGATGTGGGATGTCCTTGTAATAGCTTCATTTTTTCAAAAAGTCACTGCGGATTTCTATTGTAATGGTATTCTCATGGAGTAAACCCATTCCGCATTAGTGGTGTAGTCTGGTGAATTACCTAACTTTAAAATAAACCCTAAAAACAACTGTTTTGAGTTCTCACACCAGTCCTATGACTGACATGGAGTTTATTGTTCCCACACCTAAACTCTGGGTGCCCATAATTTTTACATGAGCAACCTAGTAGTTTGGTTCGCAGATTTAGCCTTGGAGTTAGTTGGAGCAGGATTCCGATTTTAGATAGAGCTATTATGTCTTGGAGCATTCGCATTCTTCCGCTGAGTTTAGTATCTTTTCCGTTGTGTAACCGACATACTTTGATGTACCTTTTGTAACTCTGATGTAATATTATTTTAATGATAATGGAAAAGTTCCTTTTATTTTGTGCTAATGTGTAAGTGCCCCTAACAATCCATCTTTATGAACGGTTTAAGTTGGTTTAATTACCGGCGAAAACCAGGCAAAAAGACGGGGTCGTTACATTTGGTATCGAAGCTTTGGTTTATACAAAGCAATGGGGTACAACACATTTGAACAAAAGGAAAGACTCATCAGAGTTATATATCTCATTAGAGATAGGGTTAGTAATTCCCTAGAATGAGATTTTGGAGTACTATATTTGAGAGAGCATATTTGAAAATATGAAATGAGTTTTGAAAAGTTATATTTTAAGAAAGAAACATATTTTGGACATATATGGTTAATTATAACCTGATACTTAATCAAACGATTAAGGATAAGTTTACATTTTGTGATTATAATTACACATAAAATACTTCTTATGGCATGGTAATTAAGCCCCTTCCACGGAGCGGGAAAATGAACCGAGTACAAATGCCTTTTGGATTTAATGTCACTATTGGGTAACATTTTGAAATATCGATAAACTGGGGTCAAATTTGTTAAGTTGACTAATCAATATGGTTAGAAATTAAAAATTATAATTTGATTATTTTATTTGATGTTGAGGTTGGACTATCGAGTATAAGAAGATTTTGCATATACGTCTGATTAATGTATATACAAAGTCTTAAGTATACTAGATTGATATAGAATCACACTCTAGTCGCTTGAAGATGATTCTATTGATGACTACAGCATCATCAGTATGTATTTTCGAGTTTCGAAAGTGGGATGACTATATGCTTCCGATTAAAACATCAATATATACTTAAACCCATTTACAAAAGTGTTTGAAATTGTTTGGTAAATTGATGTGAACTTAAATTAGAAAATCGGGGCATGTAGTCCAGGATTGTCATTTAAAGAAGGGAGAAAGACCAGCTAAAGCAACACCACTTTTAGTCATAAGTGAAGAAGAAGGAACGCAAGAATTATGTAATCAAAGGAAGCTCTTTAACCCCTAGGGAATTATCTCTGAAAAGTTGGATGCATGAATAAATGTATGTATATGATGTTAATTATATATATAAAAAAAACTTCTTTTATAAATCTTTTTAATGTATTCTATCATATATCCAAATAGATCCTATTCTAATGAAAAAGTTATTGAATTTAGTTAAAGGTATAAATAGGAAGATTTGAATTATCGACGATTTTGGACTAGTCGATAAGTTATAAAGTATATTGTGGCAACAAAAGAAACTGTTTAAGTGAGCATGAACACTTTGTGAATTAAGTTTCACAATTTGATTAAAGGATATTTGGCAAGTGGGAATAGTTAGAAGATATTACCTAAACTGGAACGTTTAGATAAGCAGAGTTCTGAGATGATCCAGTTTTCCATGTAAAGAATAATAGTAATTTTGGAGAACTGAAAAGGAGTAAATTTCATAACTATTGTATTTGCAAGATAAGATCTACAGATGTCGAATGAGTTGTTACGATTCCCTTTCCTTTTCGAGGACGAAATTTTTTAAGGGGGGTGAATGTAACGATCCAGAATTTTTAACCAATTTAAAATTGGAATTTTTATTACTTAATTTGAATTTAAATTTGAATTTGACATAAATATATATGGTTAAGAATATTTAATAATTTTGATAAGTTAGATGATAGATTTTATTTGAATTACAAACGAGAATGATTATTAATGAGTTTGGATTTATCGATACTATTTGCCGTTCGATCGGATTTGTCAAACCATAACATGAATTAGTAGCTTTAGAACTAAGTGTTGCCTTTAGTTTTGATAGCATTTAAGGGAAAATGCTACCAAAAGTTCACCTTCTCTTCTTAAGACAAGTGTATGGATACTTGTAATTTTGCATGTAAGCTTTCATGCATGGTTTCCACTTGTCCCCTTATGTATCTTTACCTCCTTTCTCCTCATTTCCTATATAAGGAGCTCTTTACTTCATTTTTTATCATTTACTTTCATTTTTCCTACCTTCCTTCTTCTTCTTCTTAAGTTTATGGCCATGGTTTCCATGGCATAAGTCTTCCACTTTTCCACCACCACCTTGCCAAAATTCATCGTCATCCTCCTCCCCCTCCTTCATATATAAAGAGAAAGATTAATATATAGTATATATATATATTGATGAAAAAACAGTGCGCTGAAATACTGTCCAATGGTTCGCTCAGCTAGGCTCGCCTACCGTGAAGATTTGGAAAGCTGTTAGGTGAGAACTCTTTAACCATGGTTTATATATTTAATTAGTAGTTATACTAATTTAAATATAGTGATGAATTATTTGTAGTTAATGATGATTGGTGTTTGTTGTGATGGATGATGGATGTGTAATTTAGAACACATACACTATTAGACATTAGTGTTATAACGCTTGTGCATAGTTATGATTTATTTAATCATATTGATGATGGTTGCTATAGATGTTTATAATGGTTGTTGATGCTGTTTTGCACACACTATGACACAACAAGTATGGTATCACATTGGTGATCGACAAATCTCCTTCGTAATTAGAAGCAATATCATTATTGAAATTGAAGGTTAATAATTTGGAAAGACCATGTGTATGAATTCATATATATTGATAAAGTTCTTTAAATGAATATTAAATACCGGAATGTTCTAGGATGACAAAGAGGATACTGTCTAGGCTTTGGTTTGGAAAATATAATTTCCTGCTCTCACTGGCTATCCCTAACTGATCCGACGAATGAGATGGTTAATTTAAAGTTATTTGAATTTAGAAATGAATTGGAATTTTATTTATTAAGTAAAAAATAAAAGTTGAATTTTGAACCCAAAATAAATTTGAAAAGTCAATGTAAATTATTTTAAATGGTTTTAAATGATTTACATGAGTGTATAATGGTTTTCTAAGGTATTTTGAAGTACTAAAGAATACTTTTTATTTCAATCAAAATAGAGCTTGTCGCACAATGGTAATTTGCGTATTTTAGTTAAAAACTTAAAACGCTTATAACTTTTGCAATCTAAATCGGATTTCCAAGAAATGAAAAACAATTGATTTATATTAACAAGAGCTTTTAAATGAGTGAAAGCGAATTTTGATTTCATGTTATAATTTTCAAGTTATATTTAAAACCGTTTTGGAAAAGGTCGCTGTATGAGCAGTTATGGACCATAACTATAAACAGCTATTTTAAATGTTTTAAAAATATGGAATTTTTTTTAGTAAAATCATTATAAATTATGTAACAGTGTTTTGAATCATAAAGTTTAAGTTTTGGCTAAGATAAATGATATTTTGATCAAAGTAGTTAAGATAACTGTTTTGTGACGCTTTTGTAACGCTTTTGAAGCATTATTGTAATGCTTTCTTCAAAAACAATCTATTTTGAAGTTTAACCCGCAAACTATTTTATGAATGATAAGTAATCATTTTTAAATGATTCGTGGAATGTTTTCAAAGGTTCAAAAGTATTGGAAGTATTTTACATGGAATTTAAATATATTTATTTAATATTAATAGGGGTTTTCAGTTTTTTGATATGGTCGGAGATAAATCTTCGGATGTTTGATATTAATTCAGTAGATGGTGACTCTTACTATTTGAGGAATTTAAAAGGAAGTTCACCATTATTACGCTTATAGTGTGAGTTGGATACAGAGATTAATATTGAGGATAAGTTGATGGAATTTCTATCCAGATCTAATGTCAAAGAGTTGGATAAATCTTTTAATTAAGATACGAGTCTCCTATGTTGATTGGGATAAGTTGGATAGAAATAATCTTTGGATATTTAATATGAAATTCTTTGGTGTAAACTTATACCATTTGAGGAATTTGGAAGATATTATTATTATATCGTTATTCCAGTTTTAGGATTCGTTGATTATGGGAATTGATATCGAATATAAGTAGATACAATTTCTGTGTAACTTATGTTTAATATCGATTGATTTGGGTTTTGTCATGAATCATATCTTCAATAATATCATTGTTGAATCCCAACGAGATCGAGTTATGGAAATTCATATTGTAATTTGGGGATTTAATCAAATCTTTGATTTGTGGAAATTAAAAATAAGGAATTGGGAAGGAAGTATAATCTTTTAGTTAAGATCACAGTATTGAATGTTAGGAAACCGATTTAATTGGAAAATATGGTTGAAATGTGGGGTAAGGATTTTCAAAGCAAACATGGTTTTTGATAACAAGTTATCAAATGGAAAATTAATTAAGATTTTGAGGGTAAATTATGTTTGATTTAAGGGATGTGTTTTAAAAGAGAAAGGTTAAATATGGATTTTGTAGTAATTTGAGAATGAATTTAAAGAAATTTAGTTTAACAATATCCAAGATGGAAGGAGATTGGTAGAAAGCCTGTGTGTTCTGCGATTGTGTTTTTAATTGCGCTTATTATTTGGAAAGAGCGGGATCGAAATTATGTCTGAAAACCATTCAAAGTAATAATACGACATTATGGAGAAATAGAATACATTGGAGACAGCATTGAAGACCGGGACCCTTCACGTTGTAAGGGCGACTTGCAAAATGTCTCGAATGATTGGCCCTCATTTGCAGATGGATTTTATATATCAGTCAAGTGGCAAGAAGCCCAAATGTATGTGAAGGAATTTTGGATTGTTCTTTCGTTCAGACCCAGAACGGACATGTATGGATTGTGTGTCTAACATTGTGATTGATTGCGTAGCACTGATCTTTATTAATATATATCTTCTTAGTGGCGGAGAATTTATTCTCTTGCTTAACACCCTTCACTAAGACGTATGAGGTTAGAGGATATATATTGATGGAAATCAGTGATGCGTAGTGAGTGGACAATGTGGCATACTTAAGTTATGTGATGAGCTATGGATGATCAAAGCATGGCTTATTTAAGCATAGCTTTGTGTATATCGTGACCTTGACGAACCTCACACCCCGGATTGATGGTAAACTGGTGGTCAGATTCCAATGTTTGTTTCGTATGTTCGGTGCACTGGGATGTGATGATGAAAGGGTACTACGAAGTCCCCAGTCGGGGACGCTATTTGTTGGGTACTCGGATTCATGTATGGTGGGTTAGTATAACGGAGTCCGAGTCTGGATGTTATCCGCGAGTACTGGGATGATGCATGCAAAAAAAACTTGTGAGCCCACGAGTGATCTTTCGTACCAAGAACCATCATGTTGGAAACCCAATCTCCACTATGAACCCGTACGGTTTTGTTTGTGTAGCTTGCTGGTTACCGGCAGGATTGTAAGTATAATGGGATGGGGCATTATACTGGCTAGGATTAATACATTTATTTGCAAAATGGTTTTTCACACTATATATAGTAGTAAAAGAGGATTTTCACATATGAAGGCATTTTTAATTATCATAAGGCAAAACTCGCCCACTTGGTGTCTGCTTGCATTGTGTGATGTGGGACGAGCTTGTGCTAGCTTCATTTTTTCAAAAAGTCATTGTGGATTTCTATGCACTGGTATTCACATGGAGTAAACTCGTTCCGCATTAGTGGCATGGTCCGGTGAATTACCTAACTTTAAAACATACTCTAAAAACAAATGTTTTGAGTTCTCACACCAGTCCCATGACTGACCTGGAGTTTATTGTTACCACACCTAAACTCTGAGTGCCCATAATTTTTACACGAGTAGCCTAATAGATTGATTCGCAGATTCAGCTTTGGAATTAGTTGGAGCAGGATTCTAATTTTAGCTGGAGTTATTATGTCTTGGAGCATTCGCATTCTTCCGCTGAGTTTAGTATCTTTTCCGCTGTGCAACCGACTTACTCTGATGTACCTCTTGTAACTCTGATGTAATATTATTTTAATGATAATGGAAAAGTTCTTTTTATTTTGTGCAAATGTGTAAGTGCCCCTAACAATCCGTATTTATGAACGTTTTAAGTTGGTTTAATTACCGGCAAAAACCGGGCAAAAAGACCGGGTCGTTACAGTTTGGCTAGTGAAAGAATGATTAAATTGATATAAGGCTTTCAAACGGACTGGTGACATAGTAAACAATTGTAGTCCAAGAATTTTTTTTGAAAAGAGTGCTTTGAAGAAAAAAGAAATTTGTAGAACTACTTTGAATCTAAACCCCATATATATACATATATTTCAGAAATAGAATTTTTAAAGGGCAAATAAGTTTTGGTATGAAATTCGTATTATTGGGAATTTCATAGATGTAACTATGATTGGCTAATAGGACACTTGCCTATGCATATGGATGTGTATGCATTTTTATATTTTATGGATGATATAAATGGATGTTTGTTGGAGAATGGAGTTTTGATGACAACAACCTTATTTCAAAATTAATTGATTATAAATATATACTAACACTTTTATCTAGAGAATATATATATATATATACATATGCAGGATTTATATACAGGAATTTTCATTAAAGACCGTACAGTTTAAAGATATTAGAGATTCAGAATTTAGAGATGATTCAAGACTCATGAGTATTTAGGATTTCAAGAGTTCAAGATAAATATAGTAATAGAGTCTAGTTTATGTAAGATTCTGAATAGCACTCCAGGTTCAAATTCAAATTCTGTTTTTCAATTTTTTCTGATTTCAAATTATGTTTTCAAATTCTATCTTCAATCTCTATCTTCTCAATTTACTTTCCTTACTTTGTTTTTGATTTCAAACTCAAGTTTTATTAGTTTTATATATTTACACCTTTATACATTTTATATTTGGGAAAGTCTAAAAGGACACAAAATGTTGACACAGAATTAAACACACAAAATCTGAACCATTAGATTTCCCCCTGAATTACACGTCACACATAAATACAAACAAATCTTGTAGTCCAGATTTTGTGTACATACGTTTGTGTCCAATTTTGTGTCCCTATAGCCGCTCCCTTTATATTTTTATAGTTTTAACTCTATAATTTTATAAATATGTTTATATAGTTTATATTTATGTTTTCATATGATTTTGAACTTTATAATATTCATTTATTACACTATGTTTTAATTCAAAAATTTCCAAAATTATATATACCAAAACACTTCAAAAATACTCAAATTTCAATTTTGTACTTTGATATGTCTACATACATTTATATACATGTCAACACATAATTGTCATTTTTTCAAAATTGAAAGGAAGTGTCTTTTCACTATTTATAACACTCCAGAAATGTTGAAACCTTTCAAATGTTATAAATAGGGGATGATTTTGAATTTTTTCACAATTTTTCTTATCCATCTTCATCTCCTTTCTTTACACCATTATATCTTCTCATTTTTATGATTTCTACACTTATACTTTGCCGAATTCAATTCTATTTACATAAAACTTCTTCTCTTCTCACTCCCTAAACATTACTCTCTGAATCAAAGTTCTTGAAGAGTTATAGGGTTGTTGTAATTGTTTGGATAGTGTGTGTAATCGGTTGTATCCCTTGTAGTCGTGAAATCAAGGAGAGTGGAATCGATGGTATCCCTTGTAGCCGTTAAATCAAGGAGAGTGGAATCGGTGGTATTCCTTGTAGCCGTCAAATCAAGAGAGGACTGTAACTGGATATTGATAGAGTAATAAAACTATGCGCAATCCGAACCACTATAAAATCAGGTGTGTTCTTTCCTTTTCTGCATTTTATTTCTGTTTATCTTTGTGTTTGTGTTTGATTCTGTGTCTGTGATTGTTTCTGTGGTGTTTGATTCATATAATAGTTCATATAAGTTTTAGAATTTGTTTAAATTCTCGAAAACACTATTCACCCCCTTCAAGTGTTAGGTTTTCCTTAACGATCCATTCCGCAATCCCTAACAATTAGTATCAGAGCAAGGTCTTTCAAAAAGTTCATAATATAATTTTTGAAAATATTAAATGGCAACTTTTGAAATGATTTATAACACTAGTCTAAACTCATTATCTTATTTTTCAAATTTGATTTTTAAAATTTAAAATTTTGAGTTTTGAAAATTTAATAAATTTTATACATATGGATATGTTACGAAACCATCATAATATTATTGTAGTTAGTTACTTTGAAAAGTCATTTGATTATTTGAAAAGTCATTTGAATTATTTGAAAAGTTGTGTTGTTCTATAGGAAAAGATGTGTTATATGGTTATTGGATATTCAAACTCTGAAAAGATGAGTGATGTGGCTGTTGAAAATTCAAACTTCGAAATGATGTGTTATATGGTTGTTGAGAATTCAAAATTCTTATGAACACAAGGTAGAAATCAAAAATAGGAAAAGACTAATGGTGATTGGTGAAAAGACATCAAGAAGAAATGGATATATATTATGTAAATCAACAAAGAAATGGGTACCAGTTCAGTTTACAACTTTGGATTTTCATCTACAACTTAATTTCATACTGTTCTTATCTTCATTACTTCGTAATGTCGCTGACTTCATGTAAATCCGTCAAGAACTGACTAAGTAATGATCAAATGAAATTTTGGTGAATAAAGAGAGAAGGAAACCAAAACCGTCGACCATTTTCTTCAAATTGCATCCACAGGTTAGACTATTTTTTCGCAAATCCTTCTTCATATTGTATTTCTTGTTCTCGCAGTCGTTTTGATGGGTAGATCATCAAATTTCGATCAAAATTGAGTAAGATATGACTATTTGAAGTTGGCTATGCAAAACTGAAAAATTGTTACGGGATTTCATGCATCTCTCTTACTATTTCGACTTGCTGCATCCCAATAAGATCCAAATTCATCCCCAAACTATGACTAGATCATAGAAGAATTTCTCTTTGATTTATCTTTGATTTCATCCAATTCCGTAAAGAAACGAAGAAGTTATGCCTCCTGAAAGCTTGATTGAAAGTGAGAAACGAGAAAAAGAAGAAGAGGAGGAGGAGATCGTGAAGAGACATGACTTTTGGGCCTATTTATAATGGTTGAAGCGTCTTTTCATTCAAATTCAAAATTTTGGCTCCAAGTTGGTTAAACTACTAAATCTTCAATATCTCGTACGGTGTTTAAATTCAGCAAATGAATATACTATCCATATCAGGAAAACGAGACCGTCGCAATATAGCAGATCTCACTATCAAATTCTGAAATATGTGAACGTATGGGTCATAACAATGGAAGGACAACAAAATGGAAGATTGCAAAAAGAGGTACGCCTTACAATATTTTCATAATTATCGTTACATTTAGGAATATACATTTAAGCACATAGTTAGGTACATAAATTTATCCCTTTTATAATTTTAGACATTTTGGTCCATATGTTGATACACGAATTTAATTAAATCTTTTATATTCTAAATTCAAAATTCATAAATATTTGATTTGGTTTTGAAAAATTGAAAGGACATCTTTTCAAAATAAAAATGTCAGTTGAAACTCTAATTATCAATTTTGTTTATCTATCTATGTTCCACATATTTTGTTTCAAAAATATATTTTGAAATTATAGTACATAGATATGTTAATATGCTTGAAATAATTTAATTTTTTTGAAAACATTTGATATTTCTACAAAATATAAATTTATATATATTTTATATGTAGTTAAAAACATATACAGCTTAACTTATATTTTACATATAATTCTATCATAAATACAATTTGTAACTTAATACCGTGTAACAACCCAAACTCCCCCTTTGGGGAAAGCCCGGATTGAGTTGAGAACATGACAACAGATCACAAACAATAGAACTTTTCATTGCTATTACAACAATTAAATTAGAGTACAAGAATATAACAAAGTATGATAAATAATATACGTCCGAAAAATATCAGAGATTAAATACATTACACAGCAGCGGAAAAAATAATACATAACACAACTGAAAGAGATACACGGATACAAAGCTTTCCGAATATAGCTCAAGCTGTAAATCCAGGACCCTGAAAAATAGAAATCTGCAAAACCGAAACTACTAGTTGCCCATGTGGAAATAGGGGCACCCAGAGTTTAGGTTAAAACAATAAACTCCAGGTCAGTCATGTGACTAGTATGAGAACTAAAACAGTTATTTAAAAATTTACTTTAAATATAAAGTAAATCAAGGGACCACGCCGTATATCATGGAACGGGTTTTCTCCCAAGAATACCAGTGCATAAAATAGTTTATAGACAACGCATTGATTTTTGAAAAATGAAGCTATTATAAGACACAGGTCCCATCACACAATGCAACGCAAGATGGAGGATAGAATTTTCCCTTATAATAGCCAAACATGCTTGGTACGTTTAAAACAAATCATTTTGATATTACTAAAAGTGTATAGTGTCAAAATCAACTTCAAATATAAATGTATCAATCATAGATGGCATGGGTACCATATATCATGTCACCATACTAGGCTCTACAATCAAAACCGAAATGGCACGTATTGGAAATTGGATTTTTGTCTATGAGTCCAGGCCAGGGATGACTCCTCACCAATTCGAGACACTCTGGCAAATGCCTCAGGATCCCCCGTAGTGAACCCTTGGAACGGTTGGGCCGGTCCACCGTAACATTTTGTGGATTAATTATTCCTGAACACACGTTTCCCGGTCCTGTCAGACCTATCCATCGGCCCCATAGTGACCGATATATCCGAGGCGCCTCGCTGTCCATCATCCACATAGATAAAAAATATAAATGTCTAGGCTTCATACCATGGCACCACCCATAGGTAGAAAGAAACGTCATGCACTCCCAATGGTCCGATCCCATTTTTAACTCATGCCGAGGTGTGAGGCTCGTGAATTAACGCTATACACAAATCTATGCTATTTAAAGCCATGCTTTGATCATTAACCACAAGACTCTGCTTTTCAATAGAAGCCTTGATCATTTGCATCTCAGAATGCCACACAGGCAGTTCATGCCATGTGATAGATATTCATCAATATGTAACCTCTAAGCTCGTACGTCTCAGAGAAGGGCGTTAAGCAAGAGAATAAATTCTCTGCCGCCAAACATATATATATTTAATAGAAATCGATTAACACAGAATGAAATCCAATGTCAGACACACATCCATTTACATGTTCGTTCTGGGTGTAAACGAAACCGGAGGCACCTTATTCCTTGTCCCATATGTCCAATACATGAGAGAGGTCCTCGCTCATCATATCGATCTCCAAGTACGTCTGGACGATCACCACTTATTACCTTGTCTCGGGTGTGTACGGCCCAATCAAGACATCAGTAATCATCCAAACGATGTGCATATCTTCGATCTTCAACCACCATCTTCATCATCGTCTTATCGTCGAATCAATTATCCAGAATAGGATAAGCCTGGTCTTTCCGAATAACTCGCGTGTATAATAAACAAGTGCTATAAAAACACAACATATGCCAAATTCCAATTTTCAAATATTCTTTTATTTAAATATTCGTATCCTTTGGGAAAGGTTCCCCTTAATTTTATCAAAGATAAATTCTTTAAATTTATTCTTTAATCTTCCTTTGGATATCAATTCTAAACCAAATTAAGGTTTATCAACTAGTCGGAATTAGAGAACCTTACCGAAGTAACCATCTGTTTAATTTCCCAATCCCAACCTATTCATCCTATAGAGCAAAAATGGTAATACTACATATCTAACCCCACAGTGTTATCGGTAAAATTAATTACCATTTTCCGTTCAAATCTGATTAAAGATTTAACTATCGCCTGGAGTAAAACTGGTGTTACTCCATTCTCGATAATTTTCTAAATTTGATAATTTAAATTATCAGATTCACATTTCAATCTAATTAAAGATTCATTAAAACTCCACTAAGTTTTAATCTTCCCAAAAATCATTATGAATGATTATTTAACTTTGGGAAAACAAACGTGCTGCATCGACAATCTACACGGTACCTTTGGTTTCTTCCAATATATAACCTCTAAGCTCAAACGTTTTAGGGAAAGGTGTTAAACAAGAGAATAAATTCTCCACCACCAAACAGATATATATTTAGCAGAGATCAACAATACAGTTCGAAATACAATGTTAGACATGCAATCCTGTCTTTAACTGGGTTTCAGAACCAATGTCATTTAAAACATAGTTCACGATAAACCCAAAATAACATTCCACTAATTATGGAATATTCATGGAAAACAGATGAATATATAATCGATATCAATTTCCGTATCCGAATAATAATACAAATGGAATAACGACAAAGCCTTTTAAATTCCATATATATTAACAGTCTTCCTCCACAGAAGTTGTAACGATACATATTTTTAACGAATAATAAATAATTTATTTAATAATTTAAATGACGGTTATGCAATTTAAAATGACCAGAATTAAATAATATTGTATATTTAATTAATATAAAAAATAGAATAATATATTTAATTTTCGAAATAGTGGAATTCACAATATTGTGTGAATTAGATTATTTATAAGATATAATTCAGTTTAGAATTGAATTATAATAACGAATATTTTATTTAAACAAAATTTGAATATATAATTATAATATAATTTAAATCGAGCTCGAAATGACACGGCAGTTCGTATTTTGGCGATTCGAACTTTAAATGAATATACATAATCCGTTTTAAGTTGGATTTCTGTGAAACAAGAAACGTTCGGAGCTTTTGAACTATATTTTTCTAATAGAAGAGAAAAATCGGGATTTGGTCGTGTAGATTTTGATTTATGATCAAATCAAAATTTTAAAATAGTCGCAATGGAATCGTTTATAAACCGTAACGATATATTTATATTTAATTAAATATTGGTTATAAATTTAGATAGGATCTTTGAGACATAGGTATAATTTAATTTTTAGAATTTTACTGTAATTTTTATTTTGAAAAATAAACAATTTTTTATTTGAAGTGTTTTGCACCTTGAATCAGCGTTTTGGGATTTCACAGAATAAGTTAACCAATCTATATTATTATATTTTTGGAGTCTTGACACCTTGCTCAGCACCGCTGTATTTTTATTTTTGTCGATGGGAGTCCGTAAACAAATGGAGTTTAATGTAATGGGTATGCTAATAATAATACAGTTAGGATAGTTGATTTTGATGCTCTACAAGGACTACTTTATCATAATGCTGGTAGTAGGAAGAACTGGCTTGTGCATTATGAAGCGTTTGTCTTGGACTTGAACCATGCAGATACTTGGGACCGAAAACAATGGACATATATAAGAATAATATATATATATATATATATATATGAATGGTTTCTTAACAGCTAAGTATACATACTGCAATCAATTGTCATCCATCAAACAGTACCTACCCTAATATACTACTAACAGTCGACCTATATGCATTGTTTCCTTAGCAACTAAGTAATTGAATCCTTTATGTACATGCACCTACTCAACTATTTAAAACATTGAACATATTTTTTTCTGTTATTTTTGTTTACTCTCTCCTACACAAGAAACATTGCCTCAGCTGATAAATCACCAAAGCCATTATCCTTTCCACCTTGTTTCTTTTCTTTATACTTTTATATAGGCAAACGAGAGATGCATGGAGTTCACAATTTCATACCAGTTTCGACTTCAGCCAAGATAGCAAAACCAAGAAACGCATGGAAGAGCATGCGTATTGTATATGTATGCGTGAATGAAGGGTTTTGAGCCTCCTGGCATGATAAGTGTTTGCTGCTATCTGTACAGCGAGGGCAAGAGGACTGATTGGCGCGATCTCAAATGGGGTGCGAGCTCGTTGAAAAGAGGTGGATGGAAGTTGCGGTTGGACTTAGAGCTACTTCTAGTGTATGGGTTCAACTGATGGAGTAGGGTGTTTATCAAGGAAGAAGATATATTGTAGGAGAGTGCGTAGTGTACTATATTAGAAAGGAAGAAGCAGTTCGTTTAGAGGAGCTGAAGTATGTGAGTTTTGTGCTGAGGGAAGGGTTGTGTATAATATTGCATGAGGAAGGAAGGTGTAACACCCCATGTCCATTAATGTCACTCACAAATGGAATGCATCAATGTCCATGAAGCGTTATTGTTGTATAGAACAGATAAATTACAAGAATAAATAAATAAAACAACACAGCTGAAGTTAAAACTTATTTTATAACATCATAACTCAAAAGGAGTTTACATAAGTAGTCTCCAAAACCATTACAACAGGATCACTAGTCTTTTCCAAAAACATCAAAGTACATAAAGAAGCAAATACTTAAATAACATAAATGCATAAATCCCCACTGAGCATAAGCAAAGCCATAAAGATGAGAGGGTCCCAAGCGATACATCTACTCTCTTCAAGCGACTAAAAGAAATCGGCACTAAGCTATAGTATTCCCTCCTTGCAAACCCGAGGGAGGGGGGAAGGAAGAAAAGAGGTGGAAAGAAAAGGGGGTCAGACGTAAAGTCTGGCGAGTGCGATACTTTAACAATATAATTATCAAAATAACTAGGATAAGGCATAAGATGGAAAATAAGGAAATGACTGTAAACAATTGGGTATGACAGAACAAATAAGGAAATAAGATGAACAAAGATAACGTTAAAGGCGCCCCTAATCACTATAAGATAATTAATATACTTCACCACTACTAGTCACCCTAATGGTTGATCCCGCCTACAAAACTTAATACTGGAAATGGTAGTTTCGTGTAACCCCAGCTACCTCCATAGGTGTCGTCTGCCCCTATCTCCATTAGGTGTACCCACTACCCCCATTCAATTGGCTCCCTTACTCGTAGATACCTGTGCTGGCCCCACAGTGGGGTGTATCACTCCCCAAAATGGCAACCTATTACAACCAAAAATGCACGGCTTATATCTACATAATGCAACAACATCTTACCTACCAACCCGGGCCCACACACGCATATGAACCCATTGGACTTGCGTTGCCACCGCTGACCCATTTTGACCTCTTACAATCAAATCCAGTACACATGTCCCGTCCTCGACTTGGGTCGAGCCCACAAAGATACTTAATGGGTTACTGGTTTAAAAAGGGCCCCCATGCATGACACAAGCTTTCCACCTATGCTTGGTCCCCGCTAAGGTTTTTCCCACTCAACCTCATTCTTATTCCTGTCTTCTTACATGTTTCAATCTTGGTTAAGTGCATCTAATCGTATTTCAAATGCCACCCAAGGCACCCACTTAATTCCATAGGCCACCCAAGGCACCCACTTAACCCCCTCATGTCCCACTACATGTTTATCTGGTTAAGTGTTTCTTAATTCATTAAGACCGTAACCTTGTAAAGACCTCCCACATTAGACTGGCATTTGTGCCAGCTGGATTTGCCGGGTGGGTCCAGGCAGTTTTACACCACAAACGACCCTAATCTCATGTCTTTACAATTGTTACGCATTTAATTCATGCCCTTGACCTCTCACATTAGACTGGCATTTATGGCAACTGGATTTGCCGGGCGGGTCCGGACAGTCTTAACCACAAAAGAGTCTAACCTCGTGTCTTAGGCCATTAATTACACATAATTAATTATCCCCAATTTGAATTAATTTCCCTATTCAAATTGTCAATCAATTCCAAATATACTTATGTCCATAATTGACTCAGTTATGTCCACAAATGCCATTCTTCCAATTAACGTCTTAAATTAGAATAAATTAATTATATGCCTTTTTAAGGCATTTATGCCAATTCCCAATATTAAATCTTTTAATATTATCCCATTGCCCCCATGTTGTACGTTTGTTCGTTTAACATGAAATATACATTAGACTCGAATAGTCTAACTTACGGAATAAAGAGAAAACATCACATCATGCATAGAATAAAAACTAGATCTAAACATAAGGGGTGAATTTGCATGTGTGAATTAGGTTTTTCATCTAAAACTTGCATAGGCCAAAGTCACAAACCTGCATAAACTATGGATGTCATAGATCTAATCATAAGGTGTAAACTTGCATAGGCAATAGTCACAAACTTACATTACATAATTCATACTCCAACATATATATACTTGCATATGTGATTCATGCAACATAAACTATGGTGTAAACTTGCATCTAACTCACACATGTCATAGCCTACCTGTTAGATCCAATTTACACATAAAATAGATGTCATGAAACATGTTAGGTTGTATATGATTCTCACTAACTTGCATATGATTCATATCTATATTAACATCTTAACTTGCATACATACATATGACTTAAAATATGAATTAGTTCCTCAAACATAACCAAACTTAGCATACGAAGTATCATTATGAATTAATTGTACATAAACCAACAATTAACATAGATTTACAACATAGATAATAACATCATAGATTTACAACATAGATAATAACATCATAGGTTTACAACATAGATAATAACGTAACGGTCAATGATTCATAACATAACCATATAATCCAAATAATATCTCAACCCAATTAAATTGTTAATTATCTTATTAAAGAAATCGAACTCACAACTCAAAGAAGGTATTGAGTTCTGGAATCTGAGTTCTGAAATTGATTTAGCTCACCTTTGTAGTAGATTCGTTACTGTTTAGATTAGAGTTGAATAGAGTTGAGTGGATTAGCTTCGTTTTCCCTCTAGTTGGTGGCGGCTACTCTAGGTTACAAGATGACAACATGATGGCCATGATTCCAATTTTTATTTGATTCTAGGGTTTGAGTCTACACATGTTTATATAGAATTTCAATTTAATTATAGCAGTCGGATGATCTTAGGGTAAATCAAAACCATTCAGTCGGGATAGGGCGACACCTTAGCCCTAATTACTCAGCAAGGAGTCAGAAAGGACTCAACAATGAGTGACAATATGGATAAGATTACACCAGAAAGCTGTGCAGGCTTTCTGCTCGGCCTGGGCGCACTTGGCAGGTGCGCCAGTGCAATTTTTGTACAGGCGCACTTCCCAAGTGCGCTAGTGCATCTATATTTTTTTTGGTTTTTCCGCCTAACTTCGTTCGTCCATATCTTCCTCATCCGGTATCCGTTTTACGCAAACTCAGACTCTATCTCAACCAGAATTCCGAGACGAACACAATGGTGCAACCCGTTTCCCTAATTCTCACATCTGAGATTAATTATTCTTGAATTTAGTTAATTCGATTATTCAAAAATTCGGGGTGTTACATTCTCCCCTACTTAAAGGATTTCGTCCTCGAAATCTCTAAGTCGAGAAGAGCGTATCCTACCATCCAATCATCCATCTACTCAACCATCAACCACTAGCAACTATGATCCTTAAAAGATTTCTAATGCTTTTCATGTACATATGTATAGTGTGTGTATATGTCCGTATACTATGCTAAATCAGGTGGTCCACTGATTCAGTCGACCTCCTTAATGCAAATAATGATAGTGCCAAGTATCTATCATGTATGCAAAGAACCCTATACATATCATTACTACATGTGTGCACAACCATCCATTTAAATGCAACATCCATATGGTACACACATTCAATGTACATCCATTTATATGCAATATGCAATATGAAAGTGACTGAGCCGATCTAGTGCCTAAAGTGTGTGTATATGCATCCACGAGCAACCACTAGCAAACACTTGCACCACATGCATCCATCATACATAACATGTCTCAAACACATGTTTCAACTATAGGACTACCCTATCTAAATGTCAAAGATACTAGCGAGAGGAAATACTAAAGGTAGAACAAGTATAAGCTAAGCGATAAAGGAGAAATTAAAAGTGATACCCTCGAAAAGAAAAGGGTACAATGAACGCATCTTCTCTTCCGTCTCCCAAGTAGCGTTGTTCTCATCATCTCCCCATTGCACTTTGACTAGCCTGACCTCTCGATTCCTCAACTTCTTAATCTCCGTCCTAAAAATGCATGTGGGAGCTTGTCGAATCAACGCATTACGCTCTATCTCCACCTCTCTAAGAAAGCTCGGCTCTACCACTTCTGCGGTCTCGTGCAAGCATTTCCTCAAATGTGATACATGGAATACGTCGTGTACACCACTAAGTCTCTCGGGCTACTCCACTCTATACGCCACCTGTCCAATCCTCTCCTTAATAGGAAACGGCCCTACGAACCTTGGTGCTAACTTTCCAACGGACCCAAAACGAACAACATTCCGTGATGGGGACACCTTGATAAAGACCATGTCCCCAATATCAAACTCAAGATCTGTCCTCCTCTTGTCCGCATAAGATTTCTGCCTATCTTGCACCGTCTTCGTCCTCCTTCGAATCAAATCGATCTTTTCTGAAGTCTCTCTAATCATATCGGGCCCAAGCAAGATCTTATCTGTAGATTCCCACCAACATATAGGCGAACGACACAGTCGTCCATAAAGAGCCTCGAAAGGTGCCATGCCAATGCTAGACTGAAAGCTATTATTATATGCGAACTCTACCAAAGGAAGATGCTCCTCCCATGTACCTCCGAAGTCTAAAACACATAGCCTCAAAAGGTCCTCTAGAATACGATTCACCCTCTCGGTCTGGCCGTCCGTCTGAGGATGATATGTTGTGCTCAAACATAACCGAGTCCCTACCGCTTGCAAGCTCTTCCAAAACTCGCTAGTAAAGATAGGATCGCGATCTCTCACTATGCTACCGTGCAAACGAACTGTCTTTCGAATGTATACGAAGGCTGACCATGGAGCAGTCCTCTTACTCTTCACTGGATTGAAATGGGCGCTCTTAGTAAGTCTGTCTGCCATGACCCAAATCCCCATATTACCCTTCCTCGATCTCGGTAACCTGTCAACAAAGTCCATCGAGACACTCTCCCACTTCCATTGTGGGATCTCCAATGGATGAAGCAACCCACTGGGTTTCTTTTGCTATGCTTTTACTTGTTGGCACACCAAGCATCTAGTAACGAACTCGACCACATCCTTCTTCATACCAGCCCAAAAGTAAACTCGTCTCATGCCCATGTAATCCTGTCCCTGCCGGGATGAATGGTCATCTTCGAACGATGTGCATCATCAAGATGGTCTTCCCCAAGTTCTCGTCGCGTGGTATAAAAAGTCTACCGTCCCTACGTAACCAACCCTTATCATTTAGGGTATACCTACTGAGATGGCTCGATGACTCCCCCCTTATGAGCTTCCCTACCAACTCAACCAACTGTGGGTCATCTCGCTGTGACTCACCAATCCGTCCCAAAAACGTAGGTCTGACCTCTGAGGATGCTAGCAAATCAGGTACAAAGTCAATGGAGGGTCTAAAGTCAAACATAGAGATGAACTCTAAGCTTCGCCGCTCAATAAACAACGGACTCAAGGACAACCTTTTCCTACTTAAGGCGTCTGCCACCACGTTACTTTTGCCAGGGGTATATGCTATCTTGAAATCGTAGGACGCTAAGAATTCCATCCACCTTTGCTGCCTTAAGTTCAAGTCCTTCTGAGAGAACAAGTATTTTAGTGATTTGTGGTCAGTGAATAATTCGAATTTCTCGCCAAGAAGATAATGGCGCAAAGACTTAAGCGCAAAAATAATAGCGGCCAACTCTAGGTCATGCGTTGGGTAATTTCTCTCATGTACTCTCAACTGCCTTCCTCCATAGGCTATTACCCTTCCCTCTTGCATTAAGACCGTGCCTAGTCCCGTCCCACAAGCATCGGTATAACGGTAAATGGCTTACTCCCTTCTGGCAACACTAAGACTGGGGTTGTGGTCAAAGCTCTCTTTAAACATTGAAACGCATCATCACAATCTACATTCCACGTGAAAACTAGGTTCTTCTTCGTCAAGTGTGTCAATGGGGCTGATATCTTTGCGAAGTCCTTGATAAACTTCCTATAGTAGCCAGCCAACCCCAAGAAACTCCTCACCTCGGTAGCGTTTTTAGGGACCTTCCAATCTTGGATGGCCACCACCCTCGCGGGATCCACAGCTATCCCTTCTTTGGAAACCACGTGCCCTAAGAATCGCACTTCCTTCCTCCAAAAGTGACATTTAGAAAATTTAGCTTTAAGGTTATGCACTCGAAGGGTCTCCAACACTTCCCTAAGATTCAGGGTATGCACTTCCTCGCTCTTAGAAAAGACCAAGATGTCATCCACAAAGACCACCACAAATTTATTAAGGTACTCCCTAAACACCCTACTCATCAAGTCAACAAAGTATGCGGGGGCGTTTGTCAAACCGAAGGGCATCACAAGCCACTCATAGAAACCGTCTGGAGTCCTAAAGGCAGTCTTGTCTATGCTATCCTAAGCCACTCTCAACTGATGGAAACCAGTGGCTAAGTCCAACTACGAAAACACTGAGGCGCTAACTAACTGATCAAAGAGATCGTCAATCCTCGGAAGTGGGTGCTTATTCTTCTTAGTAAGTTTATTAAGTTCTCTATAGTCCACACAAAGTCTAAGGGACCCATCCGCCTTCGTGGAAAATACTACTGGAGCACCCTACTCTGATATACTACGTATTATGAACCCTTTCTCAAGCAACTCTCCTACTTGCTTATTGAGCTCCCTCCTCTCACGAGGTGCCATGTGGCGTACTGGCAGAGATACTAGTTTCGCATTACCTATAAGATAAATAAGAAAGTATATCTCACATTTTGGGGATAGACCCCTCACCTTATTGAAGACATCAACATATTCACGGACTATACGAACAGAATGTAAATCATCATTAGATGCGTCAAGTGACTCAATATAACTAAGCATCACCGATCCTCTAGGGTCACAAAAAATATCAAGCGTCTTTCTGCTACGAGTCAACAATTTTACTACTCTTCGTTCACAATCTAGGATGGCACCATATCTGGCTAGCCAATCCATCCCTAGAATCAACCCATAGCCCATGAAACCAAGCACAAAAGCATTACATTCAAAACCAACGCCTAAGATAGACAATCTCAAATCACTACAAACCATGGATAAATGAGCCGACCCACCAATAGGATTTGAGACTACAATGGGATCTACAACGAGACTAGTATTTAAGTGCAGTGTTTCAACTAATGATGTAGAGATAAACAAATGTGATGCGCCAGAATCAAATAAAGTACAGATAGGATGATCAAACAGAAAAACTAAACTCTCAATGGAAATGTTTCTACCTCGTTCTTGCAGCGGTGGGACCGCGAGAGCCTGGACCTGCTCCCTTGCCTACCTTGGTGCCATGAGATCCTGAAGCTGCCCTCCAGAAGTTCTTTGCCCTTGCCCCTGTTTCCTTGGGCAGTCCTTAACTAGATGACCTGCCTCTCCATAGTGGAGACAACCAGTCTTCTTCTTTTTTCTACAGTCTTTACTCAGATGGCCTGGTGTCCCACAATTAAAGCACTTCTTCTTTCCTTTGCCATTACTGTTCTTCCCGCCTTTCTTGTTTTGTTGTTGTTGCTGTGGTTTCTTTTGATCCCCTTTCTTCTCGGGTGCCTTATTAGCATTGGCGCCCTTCTCCTCTTCATGCATAAGCGCCATGTCAACTAGTCTCTCAAAGGTAGCCCCCATAGGGATGTCGGTCATAACTAACCCATGTAACGGCTCGTTCAAACCCTTAACAAATCTCAGGGTCTTCTTTTCGGGTGTTGTAACGACCCAGAAAATCTGAACCAATTTAAATTTTTTAAATTGGCTAAAATAATGGATTTTAAATATTTAAAATAAATATTTTAAATAATGGAAATGAAAAGTGAGTTTCAATCGACAATTGAAAACGAATATAATTAATTATAATTATAAACAAGGCCTGAAATGGCGCTGTAGTTTCAAAAATTGAATTCAAACTTTGTCGGAATGTACCGGGTGCAAAACAAAATGGATTTTAGTGAAACCAAAAGTATTTAAATCTGTTAGTGAATACCTTTCTAACGAATCTGAAAAATCGAATTTTCATAACGGAAAGTAAAAGTTATGGCCAAATGAATTTTCAGAAAGGTCGCTATGGAATTTATATAGCCCGTGAAATTGGCCATTTTGCATACGACCTCGGAATTCGACGAAACCACTTTTGTTGGATCGGGGATGTGAAGTTATCGCTAGGTTTCAAATTTCATAATTTTTGAAGCTAGTATGTGAGCGTGGCAAAGGAAAATGTGTTTTGGTCAATTATAGTTAAATTGGATCGACCAGAAATGGCCCTTTTTACAAACGGTCTCAGAATTCGACGAAACTGGTTTTGTTGGGACCGTATCGTCAAAACATAGCTAGATTTATTTTTCTAGAATTTTTCGAGTCAGTTTGTGGCCCTGGCAAATTGAAATGTACGTTCAAATTAAATATCGAATGTTTTATATTTTAATTTGAAGGAAAACTGACTGAAACATTCGAATGGGCCTTCGTAACATATCCCATTGTGTTCGGAATGGGGTAAAATGCTAAGGACGACAGTCGTTGGGTTTGGATTGGTGGTCGCGTCAGAAAACCCCTTTAAAACCCATCGGCCAATCAAAATTTTTATATAAAAAAATCCTTTAATTTTCTCTCTCCCCGACATCCGTTAATAGGTGGAACCCCTTCGCCACCTTCTCTCCTCTTTTCTGGCCGCTCCGATCACCGAAACGCCATGGCCCAGTTGAACTTTTTGTAGATCCCTCCGAGCTCTTCAAATCCGTATAAGCCTCGTCCCTTACCATCGCGTGTTCGTTGAGATACAAGCCCCCAAAGTTGCGCCGTTCGGAGCCGAATTCCTCCTCCTCGCCGCCGCCGAGTTCGCCGCTGTCAGGGGTGCAGGCGCGCCTCTCCAAGCTCGTCGACGTGGCATAGGCTGATCGGCATATCGTGCTTCGGATTGAGAGAAAAATTCAAACCTAGTTTTGATGATTTTGAAAGGTAATCGGCTGTTTAATTTAAAACTGATTTCAACTCTTTAAAACCGTTGCAAACTTTGAAAAATCATATCTTTTTCGTTCGTTAACGAAATTCGATGAAACAGGAAACATCGTGACCGTGTGGACGCCTTCTACATTTTAGAAGAGACCGCATATTTTTCTGAGTCTTCTGCTATTTTTGGTGGAGTGGAACCCAATGTGAGATTTCTAATTTATAAACAATATGGAAAACGACGATGTATAAATTATATGATCGATGTATGAGTTATATAAGCGTTGTACACCTCTTGTATAAGCGTTGTATAAGTTGTATGTTCGATGTATAAGTTATATATGCGTTGTAAAAATTATATATGTGTTGAAATAGAAGTGTATTGCTATATATAAGTATATATATATATATATATATATATACGCCCCTCATCCACAAACCATGGACGATATTTATTGGTTGTGATTGGTGCGAAAATTGATTGATAGCGAATGGTTGATTGAAATTGTTTGTGGTTGGTATTGGTTGATTGTGGTTGAAAAATACCCATTTGTGGTTGATAAATATTTGGTTGAAACCACATAGGATTAGTTTGTGGAAATGAAATAAATATATACATGCCGCCTGCGTGCGAACTAAATGCATGATCCCCATTGTCAAAAACCGCGAGGTTTTAAGGTAGAGCGAGGAGCCGTACTAGGGACGGTCCCGGTTTTAACTACCCTGCCGTTATGCTGCCGAAATTTTGAATAATATTCATGTGTTTGAATTATTTTCATTTGTCGAAACTATATTTATTCGTTGAATGGAAAACCTTCATGTGTTGAATTGATATTCATTCGTTGATTAGAAATTTATGTGTTGAATGGTATTCGTGTTTTAAATATAAAAATCACCTTTTTATCTATTTATATAAACTATAGAAAACCTTCATGTGTTGAATCGATATTCATTCGTTGATTAGAAATTCATGTGTTGAATGGTATTCATATTTTGAAAGAAATTGTTTTATAATAAAAATCCCATTTTTAACATCAATATGAAATGTATAAAATAATCTTGTTTCGAAAGAAATTGTTTTATAATAAAAATCCCATTTTTAACATCAATATGAAATGTATAAAATAATCTTGTTTCGAAAGAAATTGTTTTATAATAAAAATCTTATTTTTATTACCTATATAAACTATATAAAATAATAGTGTTTTGAAATGAATTGTTTTACAATAAAAATCACATTTTTTTATATGCATGAATTGTAAAATATAGTGAAGTGTTGAAATAGAAAACAGTTAGATAAAAATATCATTTTTATCAAATGTATGAAAAGAATGTAGCTTTGAAATCAAAGAATCGATGTATATATAAATAGAATTAAAATATATCGAATAACGACGCTGCAGTTCGTATTTTGAAACCGTGAATTCAAACGATTATACCGGGAGATCCTACCATCGGATTTTTATGAAATCGCAACCGTTGGTTTCGCCTTGGAAACATCTTTCCAACGACACCAACTTTGTTAAAATCCAACGGTTGGATTGTCTGGAATGTTTAATTCAAATCTGAAGAAAAACAGCACCAGAAACGATTATATTTATATATATATATAAATATAATTATATTTAATCGAATAACGACGCTGTAGTTCGTATTTTGAAATCGAAACTTCAAACGATTGTACCGGGAGATCTGACCGTCGGATTTTCCCGAAACTAGAACCGTTGGATTCGTTTTGAAAAGACCTTTCTAATGATGTAAATTTTGTGAAGATCCAACGGTTAGATTTTCAGATATGTGTAAATCAAATCTAAAGAAAAACAGCGCCACGGCCGCGTTATGGCCCGAAGCGTCGTTTTGAATAAATTGGCTATTTTAAAATAAATAAAAATAGCGATAGATCGTTATAAAATATCATAAACGATATGGAATGGAAATAAACTGAATTTGCTCGATTTATGTGGTATTTGATGGTTGAATGTGTTTGGTGTGAAAATTACATTAAAGAACAAAATTGGTGTTGTCGAATGATTTAACCATCGAAATAAATTGATTTGAAATTCTAAATATACGTGAATTATTTGAAAAGGCCGAGTTAATTCTCATTTCAAATAATTGACTGACGATTGAAAGTCGAAGATGAAGACGGTGGTCGAAGACCGGAGATCTTCACCTCGTTTGAATGGTAACCGAGGTCCTGATTGGGAGGCATCCCGAAATATGGATAATGAGTGGTGATCATCCAAACGTACGTGGTGATCGATGGGTTTGCAAGGTATTTAGTGCCTCCGGTTTCGTTCAGACCCAGAACGGACTTGTAAATGGACTGTGTGTCTGACATTGGATTTTATTCTGTGTTGATTGATCTCTATTAAATATACATCTGTTTGGCGGCGGAGAATTTATTCTTTGCTTAACGCCCTTCTCTGAAACGCACGAGCTCAGAGGTTGTATATCGATGGACATCAGTCGCATGGCATGAATTGCCTTTGTGGCATGCTAAGATGCAGTGATCAGGACTTTTGTTGAAAAGCAAAGTCTTGTGGTGATGATCAAAGCACCGCCTGTGTGGCGTAGCTTTGTGTTTGACGTGAAATCGCGAGCCTCACACCCCGGTATGAACCAGAAATGGGAGAGGACATCAGGGAGGGCCTGCGTTTCTTTCTAGCTAGGGCGGTGTCAGTGACCTACCAGCCCTGACATTTATATACTTTTCATCTGTGTGGTTATTGTTGTTGCGAGGCGCCTCGGTTTGATCGGACGATCCGGGTCCGATGGAGTCGTTCGTTGGCTCGTTTACGCCCCAAAGGGCGGGGAGACGTAGTGTTCAGGCATAATAATCCACATCGGTGGACCGGCCCTGATGATCTAAAGGCTTGCCTGCGCGCTTGCCTGTGGCTCGGGCTAGAGAGTCACGAATTCGGTAAGGACTCTCTTTTGCCTTGGTTCAAGACGGAAATCCAATTTCCAATTACGTGACTGTGCGGTTTTAATTGTATACTTATATATATGGCGACATAGTGGTATAGGGCATTAATGCCGTCTATGATTGATAGTTATGATTTGAAATTGTTTTCAGAACATATAAACACTAGCGATAATATCAAATGCCTTTGTTTTATTCGTATCAAGCATATTTTGGCCGTTATAAGGTAAAAACTCTATCCTCCGGTTTGCGTTGTATTGTGTGATGGGAACTGAGTCTTATAATGGCTTCATTTTTATAAAATGCATTGCGTTGTTTAAAAAAAGATTTGATTTTAAAGCACTGGCAATCCAATGGAGTAAACCCGTTCCACGAAAGTGGCGTGGTCCTGTTATTAGCCAATTATATATGTATTGAATGGATTTCTCATACCAGTCCCATGACTGACTCGTAGTTTGTTTCACTTTCAAACTCTGGTGCCCCTTTTTCTACACGGGCAACCTTGTATTCAGGTCTAGCTGGTTCTTTCTGGATAGCTGGAGCTGAAGATGGATTCTATCATTTATCTATTTTTATGCTGTTCAGCTCCTATTGTACATATTTTGTTTATTTCCGCTGTAGACATTTATGTATAGCAGAACTGTATTTGTACTAAGTAAGATCCTATATACTGTGTAACTCTGATGATTACTTTTATCTAGTATATTCTATTGTTCATTATCTGGTGTATTTATTTAATTCTGTTATGCTATTATCTGTTTCTATGTTATATTCCACGGATTACCCTTGCCGCCGTCAGTACGGGGTTTGGGGTCATCTCATTTGGTATCATTGCTTTGGTTAAGCTTAGTTCTGGAATATAACATTTGAACGAGCTCATCAGAAATAGAACCAGTAGTGTTCTAGGATGGGTAACTCTATACAGATAGCATCAGTAATATCCTAGTATGAGTAGCAGAATGAAATAACACCTAGATAGACACATTTACATTCAAGTATTTGTCTCTACATTTTGAAATATCTTTTCTGTTGACCTGACACTTGATCTGCTATTTGCAGAAGAACTAGAAAATGAGTGCCAGAAACAGAAGAAGAAATATTGACCCGGATATAGAAGCCCTATATATGAAATATAGAAATCTGGGTGGAAAGCCGTTCTCGGGCGAAGAATCTATTATGAGAACACAAGCTTGGATTCGTTCGGCTGAGAAAATCTTCGAAGCATTAAAGCTTAGGGATGACCAGAAAAGATTACTGGCCTCCTGGGCACTCGAAGACGAAGCTTTGTTCTGGTGGGATTCGGTTATTGAGGATAATCCAGAAGGTGATATCACCTGGGATAGATTCAAAGTGATTTTCCTGAAAAGATTTACTCCTCCCGAAGCGACCGAGTGACTATGTGATGAATTTTCTTATTTGATACAAGGTGATATGACCATTCCAGAATATCATAAGAAATTCAATGAACTTTCTCACTTTGCTCCCCATCTAATTCAGAATACGAGGAGAAAGAATTTGAGATTTATTTACGGGCTTCAAAGGAAATATCAGAATAAAGTAATGGGGCATGTGAAGCTTCCTTTTTCAGAAATGATTTATATGGCTTATCAGTATGAAGATCTCCATAAGAAAGGCATGTTGCGCGACGAAGAGGAAGTCAACTCTAGTAATAAAATTGAGTCTGAAACTGATCGTCCTTAGGCAAGTACAATGTCTGAGGTCAGTAAGAAGCCCAGTGCCAAGAGGAAAAGGGCCAAATCTGAGAAGAAACCAGTAACGACAACTGTATGCTCTAACTGCAATAAGCAAGGACATCTCTCGATGAGTTGCCGATCTCTAAAGAAACCAAAAAGGGATGAATCTAAATCCAAGAATAAGTTTCAAGTGACCCGAGAGTGCAATCTTTGTCATAAGACTGGTCATATAAAGAGATACTGCTGGATGTTGAAAAAGACCAAAACGGTTCAAGTAAATGAAGTAGCAGAAACCTCAGCACCCTCAGATGGTCAGGGAAGGTCTGATGTTTTAGAAGGCACGCTTAATGTCAAAAATATTCCAGTTAAATATTGTTTGACACCGGCGCATCACGAAGCTTTATAGCAAAGAATGCCGTTAAGAAGTTGGATTTGAAATTGAGGAAGCGTAAAGAACCAATGACTGTCCAAAATCCGGTCAGGGGTTCCATCGACCTCAGTTGGGTTTGTGCAGTACCTATCTCTTTCTCGTGCTATAAATTCCCTACTATCTCTATCGTCATGAATTTTAATGAATTCGATCTTATTCTGGAATTGGATTGGCTAACCAAATATGAAGCAGTGGTTAGATGCGCCGAGAGAGTTGTTAGGGCTAAGATTAAATCAGGGAATTATATAACCATACCGTGTGAAGGTCAGAATCCTAATAGAAAAGACTTCTGGGCAGCTTTGAATGTTTCTCCAGCCCAAATAGAAAATGTCCCTGAAGTCACAGAGAATATTCCCGATTTAGTGAAAGACAACCCTGTCGTCAAAAATTATGCGGATGTGTTCGAAGAAGTTGTTCGCTTACCTCCGCAGAGAGAAATAGATTTCAAAATTGCTTTAATTCCGAATGCAAGGCCGGTAGTTCACGCTATTCGAAGAATGTCCTTGAAAGAGAAGGAGGAATTAGACAATCAAACACGACAGCTAGTATGGAAAGGTCTGATCAGGCCCAGTTTCTCTGATTGGGGAGCAGCAGTGGTGTTTGTCCCAAAATCTGATGGTACTCTACGGTTATGTGTGGATTATCGTGATTTGAACAAGCAGACCATAAAGAACAAATATCCATTGCTGTGGATTGATGATTTGTTGGATCGATTAAATGGAGCACAAGTATTTTCATGAATGGACCTAGCTACAGGTTTCCATCAACTTCAAATTGCCGAAGAGTGTGTTCCAATGACAGCATTCAGAGGTCCTGACTTATTCTACGAGTGGTTAGTAATGCCGTTCGGCTTATGTAACGCTCCAGCTTACTTTGTCGATCTGATGAACAGAGTGTTCAGAGGAGTTTTGAATAAATTTGTTCTGGTTTTCATTGACGATATTCTAATCTTCTCTAAATCAAAGGCCGAACATGAAAAACATTTGGAACAAGTGTTAGAAATTCTCAGACGGAATGTATTAAAAGCCAAGTTTTCCAAATGTATATTCTGGCAAGATGAAGTGAAATTTATGGGCCACATCATATCGAAAGAAGGAATCGCTGTGGATCCAAGTAAAATCATGGCTATTCAAAATTGGAAACAGCCCAGCACCCCCACTGAAGTCCGCAGTTTCCTCGGATTGGCTAGCTATTACCGGAAGTTCGTTAAAAACTTTTCGAAGATATCTGGTCATTTAACGAAGCTTACGAAGAAGCACTCTAAATTCAAATGGACTCCAGAAAGTGAGGAGGCTTTTGAAGAGCTAAAGTTAAGACTAACGACTGCTCCAGTGTTAACCATCATCGATGGCAACCAGGATTTAAAAGTCTGGACTGATGCTTCTAGAGAAGGCCTTGGCGCAGTGTTAATGCAAAGGGGTCAAGTGATTGCTTACGCTAGTCGTCAGTTGAAGCCACATGAAAAGAACTACGTAACTCATGATCTTGAGTTATTGGCTATAGTATTCGCTTTGAAAATCTGGAGACACTATCTTCTATGTGAGAGATTTGAACTATTTACAGATCACCAGTCGTTAAAGTATCTGTTCACTCAGAAAGACCTGAATCTGAGGCAGCAACGTTGGCTGGAGTTCCTTGCAGCATATGACTTTGAAATTATATATACTCCCGGGAAAGCCAATGTCGTGGCCGATGCGCTGAGCCGAAAGAATGTAATGATCGCTAGCTTTATTATCACGACTTCCTTGATTGACAAAATATCTATTCTTCAGAAGGAGGATAACTTTATTAAGGATATGATTAAAAGGATTCAGAAAGGCGAACCCTCGTGTTTTCAAATAGATAACGACGAGACCTTGAGGTTGAAAGGAAGGATTTGTGTTCCTGATATCCCAGAGTTAAAAAGGGAAGTGTTAGGCGAGTGTCACAAGTCCAAGCTGAGTATCCATCCTGGTGTGGCCAAAATGTATAACGATCTCAAACGAACATTCTGGTGGAAGGCTATGAAAAGAGATGTTTCAATATATGTTAGCTGATGCCCTACTTGCCAACTAGTCAAGAGCGACCAACAGAAACTAGCTGGATTATTACAACCATTAGAAGTTCCTGGTTGGAAGTGGGAACATATTTCTATGGATTTCATTGATGGTCTGCCTAGAACCAGAAAAGGGAATGACAGTATTTGGGTGATTGTAGATCGCTTCACGAAGACCGCCCATTTCATACCTGTCAGATCAAACAAAACCGCTCAGAGTCTGGCACAGATATACTTCAGGGAAATAGTTAGACTGCATGGAGTGCCACTCAGTATAGTCAGTGATAGAGATACAATATTCACTAGCAAATTCTTGGAAGCATTTCAAGTCGAGCTGGGAACGAAGTTGAACTTGAGCACCGCTTATCATCCTTGGACAGACGACCAGACTGAGAGGGTGAATCGTATTTTAGAAGATCTATTGCGGGCTTGTGTTATAGATTTTGGTGGATCATGGGAAGACCATCTGCATTTGGCTGAATTCTCATATAACAACAGTTACTAGGCGAGCCTGACAATGTCGCCATTTGAAGCATTGTATGGTAGACCGTGCCGATCCCATACTTGTTGGGTCGAACCAGGTAATAGACTTGTGTTGGGTCCTGATATGATTCGAGAAGCCGCTGACAAAGTCGATTTTATTAAGAAGCGATTACTCGCCGCTCAAAGCCGACAAAAGAGCTATGCCGATAGAAGAAGAAGAGATATATCCTTTGATGTTGGCGACTATGTATATTTGAAAGTATCGCCGATGAGAGGATTAATCCGGTTCGGTAAAACTGGAAAGTTGGCACCCAAATTCATTGGTCCGTTTCCTATTCTGGAACGGATCGGAACTCTCGCTTATAGGATCAAACTGCCTGATTGGTTGCCTGGAGTTCATGATGTATTTCACATATCTCAACTTCGAAAGCACGTTCATGATCCAGACTTGATCGTGGAAGAAGCAGCTCAGCAGGATATTGAAATTACTCCAGAATTAGCTGTGAGAAGAGAGCCGCTAAAGATTATCGGCAAAGAAACCAAGGAGCTGAGGAACAAGAAGGTTCACTTAGTCAAAGTGCAATGGAGTGGAGATCCGTGAGATTGTACTTGGGAAACTGAGGAGAGCATTCAGAAAGCCTATCCCAGATGCCGAGTAGATATCTCTGATTGACTCCGTTGCAAGGTACATTTACCATACTTTGCATCACCATGTAATTCTCTATTCTACTGTTATTTTCTTTCCATGGATGTGCACTTTTAACTCTATAGTCTGAATGATTTTAAAAGGAGAATAGGAATTAATTTAAATGGTTTTGAAAAGTTAAAAACAAATTGCTTGTTGGTTGTGTTGTGTGATTGTAGATTAGATTAATTAAAATTATTGGAACGATAGTTAATTTAATCAACAATAGAATAATGTTAGAATTTATTCGATTATACTAAACATTGAACTGATTAGAAAATAAATAGAGATATATATACATGTGTATTATATACGTTTGAACAGGTAAATGGATTAGCTGTTGAGTAAAGATTTTATTTGCGTGCCCGACAAATAGGTAAACCTTAATGAGTTGAATGCGAAATATTATTATATCAATTCTTGTGAATGCCATTGGATGCGGAGTGCTGGTTTTTCTGTGTGAAATAATAAACGTCGCCATAGGATAGTAACAATTAATTTTGAACTACATTACATGGCATACTTCATCATATTCCACATAAGCATTTGGAGCTTGTGTGACGAGGTGGAAGATTTACCATACGAGCGAGAGGCTTGTATGGCGATGACTATATTTTATAGGTTGAACTGATAACTGGTATGGACTATTTAAATCGTAACGATTAAATTGCCAGATTAATAAAAACCCCACACGGGTCTGGAGTTGACAATAATCACGTCTCTCTAGTTATTAGATACGGCACATGGACTATTTATTTCCCACACGGGGCAGGGTGACGAGAATTTATTCTCTGGAGTTATTATCAATACATGCTCCCCTGTAAACACCAGAATATATCACTATAAATATGTGTATGCTTATTAGGATTTATTGGGTACCTAATACGGCCCAATAAATTTCCAAACCTCTCTCCGTACAAAGGAGGTTATGGAGAAATTTTTTGAAAATTCCGGGTGTTAGCCAAATTTTTGAAGAATTTGAAATTTCTCAAAAACCGAAAAGTTGGAGAATTGAAGCCAGATCGAACATAGAGTTGATTAATCAAACCACTTTCGACTTTGTTCCTTTTCGGGGACGAAAAGTTTTAAGTGGGGGAGATTGTAACGACCCAGAAAATCTGAACCAATTTAAAAAATTTTAATTGGCTAAAATAATGGATTTTAAATATTTAAAATAAATATTTTAAATAATGGCAATGAAAAGTGAGTTTGAATCGACAATTGAAAACGAATATAATTAATTATAATTATAAACAAGGCCTGAAATGGCGCTGTAGTTTCAAAAATTGAATTCAAACTTTGTCGGACTGTACCGGGTGCAAAACAAAACGGATTTTAGTGAAACCAAAAGTATTTAAATCTGTTAGTGAATACCTTTCTAACGAATCTGAAAAATCGAATTTTCATAATGGAAAGCAAAAGTTAAGGCCAAATGAATTTTCAGAAAGGTCGCTATGGAATTTATATAGCCCGTGAAATTGGCCATTTTGCATACGACCTCGGAATTCGACGAAACCACTTTTGTTGGATCCGGGATGTGAAGTTATCGCTAGGTTTCAAATTTCATAATTTTTGAAGCTAGTATGTGAGCGTGGCAAAGGAAAATGTGTTTTGGTCAATTACAGTTAAATTGGATCGACCAGAAATGGCCCTTTTTACAAACGGTCTCAGAATTCGACGAAACTGGTTTTGTTGGGACCGTATCGTCAAAACATAGCTAGATTTATTTTTCTGGAATTTTTCGAATCAGATTGTGGCCCTGGCAAATTGAAATGTACATTCAAATTAAATATCGAATGTTTTATATTTTAATTTGAAGGAAAACTGACTGAAACATTCGAATGGGCCTTCGCAACATATCCCATTGTGTTCGGAATGGGGGTAAAACGCTAGGAACGACAGTCGTTGGGTTTGGATTGGTGGTCACGTAAGAAAATCCCTTTAAAACCCATTGGCCAATCAAAATTTTTATATATAAAAAAAAGAAAATCCTTTAATTTTCTCTCTCCCCGACATCCGTTAATAGGCGGAACCCCTTCGCCACCTTCTCTCCTCTTTTCTGGCCACTCCGATCACCGAAACGCCATGGCCCAGTTGAACTTTTTGTAGATCCCTCCGAGCTCTTCAAATCCGTATAAGCCTCGTCCCTTACCATCGCGTGTTCGTCGAGATACAAGCCCCCAAAGTTGCGCCGTTCGCAATCGATTTCCTCCTCCTCGCCGCCGCCGAGTTCACCGCCGTCAGGGGTGCAGGCGCGCCTCTCCAAGCTCGTCGACGTGGCATAGGCTGATCGGCATATCGTGCTTCGGATTGAGAGAAAAATTCAAACCTAGTTTTGAAGATTTTGAAAGGTAATCAGCTGTTTAATATAAAACTGATTTCAACTCTTTAAAACCGTTGCAAACTTTGAAAAATCATATCTTTTTCGTTTGTTAATGAAATTCAATGAAACAGGAAACATTGTGACCGTGTGGACGCCTTCTACATTTTAGAAGAGACCGCATATTTTTCTGGGTCTTCTGCTATTTTTGGTGGAGTGGAACCCAATGTGAGATTTCTAATTTATAAACAATATGGAAAACGACGATGTATAAATTATATGATCGATGTATGAGTTATATAAGCGTTGTACACCTCTTGTATAAGCGTTGTGTAAGTTGTATGTTCGATGTATAAGTTATATATGTGTTGTAAAAATTATATATGTGTTGAAATAGAAGTGTATTGCTATATATAAATATAAATATATAAATATATATATATATATATATATACACCCCTCATCCACAAACCATGGACGATATTTATTGGTTGTGATTGGTGTGAAAATTGATTGATAGGGAATGGTTGATTGAAATTGTTTGTGGTTGGTATTGGTTGATTGTGGTTGAAAAATACCCATTTGTGGTTGAGAAATATTTGGTTGAAACCACATAGGATTATTTTGTGGAAATGAAATAAATATATACATGCCGCCTGCGTGCGAACTAGATGCATGATCCCCATTGTCAAAAACCGCGAGGTTTTAAGGTAAAGCGAGGAGCCGTACTAGGGACGGTCCGGGTTTTAACTACCCTGCCGTTATGCTGCCGAAATTTTGAATAATATTCATGTGTTTGAATTATTTTCATTTTTCGAAACTATATTTATTCGTTGAATGGAAAACCTTCATGTGTTGAATTGATATTCATTCGTTGATTAGAAATTCATGTGTTGAATGATATTCGTGTTTTAAATATAAAAATCACCTTTTTATCTATTTATATAAACTATAGAAAACCTTCATGTGTTGAATCGATATTCATTCGTTGATTAGAAATTCATGTGTTGAATGGTATTCATATTTTGAAAGAAATTGTTTTATAATAAAAATCCCATTTTTAACATCAATATGAAATGTATAAAATAATCTTGTTTCGAAAGAAATTGTTTTATAACAAAAATCCCATTTTTAACATCAATATGAAACGTATAAAATAATCTTGTTTCGAAAGAAATTGTTTTATAATAAAAATCTTATTTTTATTATCTATATAAACAATATAAAATAATAGTGTTTTGAAATGAATTGTTTTACAATAAAAATCACATTTTTTTATATGCATGAATTGTAAAATATAGTGAAGTGTTGAAATAGAAATCAGTTAGATAAAAATATCATTTTTATCAAATGTATGAAAAGAATGTAGCTTTGAAATCAAAGAATCGATATATATATAAATAGAATTAAAATATATCGAATGACGACGCTGCAGTTCGTATTTTGAAACCGTGAATTCAAACGATTATACCGGGAGATCCGACCATCGGATTTTTATGAAATCGCAACCGTTGGGTTCGCCTTGGAAACATCTTTCCAACGACACCAACTTTGTAAAAATCCAACGGTTGGATTGCCTGGAATGTTTAATTCAAATCTGAAGAAAAACAGCGCCAGTAACGATTATATTTTTATATATATATATATATATAAATATAATTATATTTAATCGAATAACGGCGCTGCAGTTCGTATTTTGAAATCGAAACTTCAAACAATCGTACTGGGAGATCCGACCGTCGGATTTTCCCGAAACTGGAACCGTTGGATTCGTTTTGAAAAGACCTTTCTAATGATGTAAATTTTGTGAAGATCCAACGGTTAGATTTTCAGATATGTGTAAATCAAATCTGAAGAAAAACAGCGCCACGGCCGCGTTATGGCCCGAAGCGTCGTTTTGAATAAATTGGCTATTTTAAAATAAATAAAAATAGCGATAGATCGTTATAAAATATCATAAATGATTTGGAATGGAAATAAACTGAATTTGCTCGATTTATGCGGTATTTGATGGTTGAATGTGTTTGGTGTGAAAATTACATTAAAGAACAAAATTGGTGTTGTCGAATGATTTAACCATCGAAATAAATTGATTTGAAATTCTAAATATACGTGAATTAATTGAAAAGGCCGAGTTAATTCTCATTTCAAATAATTGACCGACGATTGAAAGTCGAAGATGAAGACGGTGGTCGAAGACCGGAGATCTTCACCTCGATTGGATGGTAACCGAGGTCCTGATTGGGAGGCATCCCGAAATATGGATAATGAGTGGTGGTCGTCCAGACGTACGTGGTGATCGATGGGTTTGCGAGGTATTTAGTGCCTCCGGTTTCGTTCAGACCAAGAACGGACTTGTAAATGGACTGTGTGTCTGACATTGGATTTTATTCTATATTGATTGATCTCTATTAAATATACATCTGTTTGGCGGCGGAGAATTTATTCTTTGCTTAACGCCCTTCTCTGAAACGCACGAGCTCAGAGGTTGTATATCGATGGACATCAGTCGCATGGCATGAATTGCCTATGTGGCATGCTAAGATGCAGTGATCAGTACTTCTGTTGAAAAGCAAAGTCTTGTGGTGATGATCAAAGCACCGCCTGTGTGGCGTAGCTTTGTGTTTGACGTGAAATCGCGAGCCTCACACCCCGGTATGAACCAGAAACGGGAGAGGACATCAGGGAGGGCCTGCGTTTCTTTCTAGCTAGGGTGGTGTCAGTGACCTACCAGCCCTGACATTTATATACTTTTCACCTGTGTGGTTGTTGCTGTTGCGAGGCGCCTCGGTTTGATCGGACGATCCGGGTCCGATGGAGCTCGTTTGCGCCCCAAAGGGCAGGGAGACGTAGTGTTCAGGCATAATAATCCACATCGGTGGACCGGCCTTGACGATCTAAAGGCTTGCCTGCGCGCTTGCCTGTGGCTCAGGCTAGAGAGTCACGAATTCGGTAAGGACTATCTTTTGCCTTGGTTCAGGACGGAAATACAATTTCCAATTACGTGACTGTGCGGTTTTAATTGTATACTTATATATGGCGACATAGTGGTATGGGGCATTAATGCCATCTATGATTGATAGTTATGATTTGAAATTGTTTTCAGAACATATAAACACTAGCGATAATATCAAATGCCTTTGTTTTATTCGTATCAAGCATATTTTGGCCGTTATAAGGTAAAAACTCTATCCTCCGGTTTGCGTTGCATTGTGTGATGGGAATTGAGTCTTATAATGGCTTCATTTTTATAAAATGCATTGCGTTGTTTAAAAGAAAGATTTGTTTTTAAAGCACTGGCAATCCAATGGAGTAAACCCGTTCCACGAAAGTGGCGTGGTCCTGTGATTAGCCAATTATATATGTATTGAGTGGATTTCTCATACCAGTCCCATGACTGACTCGTAGTTTGTTTCAATTTCAAACTCGGGTGCCCCTTTTTCTACATGGGCAGCCTTGTATTCAGGTCTAGCTGGTTCTTTCTGGATAGCTGGAGCTGAAGATGGATTCTATCATTTATCTCTTTTTATGCTGTTCAGCTCCTATTGTACATATTTTGTTTATTTCCGCTGTAGACATTTGTGTATAGCTGAACTGTATTTGAACTAAGTAAGATCCTATATACTATGTAACTCTGATGATTACTTTTATCCAGTATATTCTATTGTTCATTATCTGGTGTATTTATTTAATTCTGTTCTGCTATTATCTGTTTCTATGGTATATTCCACGGATTACCCTTGCCGCCGTCAATACAGGGTTTGGGGTCGTCTCAGGTGTATTCACCAAGTCCAAGACAAATCTCGCCAACTGGTTGAACTTGTTGACATATTCTTTTACTGACATATTCCCTTGCTTTAACACCAAAAATCTTTCCATATATAAATTCTCTTCAGCCCGTGAGAGAAGCTTTGCCTCAAACCTACGCCTGAAATCCATCCATGTATCAACTGGACACCCTCCATTAGTGACCTCCAACCAAAACGAAGCTTCGTCCTTCATCAACCAAGCAGCCAATTGGACCTTCTTACAATCGTCCAAATAAAAAATACCAAACAGATCCTCTACTTCTTTCAACCAAATTCTAGCTTTAGGGAATGTTTCAGACCCACTAAAAGATTTTCCACCCATCGAACGAAAGTCTTTACATATCTTGGAGAAAGATTCTCCACGTGGAGGAATGACTGGAGCTGGGGGAGGAGGAGGAGGAGGAACATTGGCCAGACCTGTGGGAGTGGCCCTAGCCTCGAGATATTGACGAAACCAACCGGGTACATGGACACCCTCTGGTTTCTCAGATGCTCTAGACATGCTGAAAAGAAAAAGAAAGAGTTTTAAAACAAGGGAAGCGAAAGAAAGATGTATGGCTTGCGGGGATTATGCTCTTTAAAGTAAACTTTCCTTGAAAATAGCTTCTTTAAAACAAGTTTTTGAAAATACTTTCTAGGAAAATAATACTTTTGAAAACACTTTTCAAAACTTTTTATCTATTCTTGTAACCATAGCTCTGATTCCACGTGTAACACCCCATGTCCATTAATGTCACTCACAAAGGGAATGCATCAATGTCCATGAAGTGTTATTGTTGTACAGAATAGATAAATTACAAGAATAAATAAATAAATAAAACAACACAGCGGAAGTTAAAACTTATTTTATAGCATCATAACTCAAAACGAGTTTACATAAGTAGTCTCCAAAACCATTACAATAGGATCACTAGCCTTTTCCAAAAACTTCAAAGTACATAAAGAAGCAAATACTTAAATAACATAAATGCATAAATCCTCACTGAGCATAAGCAAACCCATAAAGATGAGAGGGTCCCAAGCGATACATCTACTCTCTTCAAGCGAGTGAAAGAAATCGGCACTAAGCTGTAGTATTCCCTCCTTGAAAACCCGAGGGGGGGAAGGAAGAAAAGAGGTGGAAAGAAAAGGCGGTCAGACATAAAGTCTGGCGAGTGCGATAACTTTAACAATATAATTATCAAAATAACTAGGATAAGGCATAAGCTGGAAAATAAGGAAATGACTGTGAACAATTGGGTATGACAGAATTAACAAGGAAATAAGATGAACAAAGATAACGTTAAAGGCGCCCCTAATCACTATAAGATAATTACTATACTGCACCACTACTAGTCACCCTAAAGGTTGATCTTGCCTACAGAACTTAATACTGCTAATGGTAGTTTCATGTACCCGTAGCTACCTCCATAGGTGCTGTCTGCCCCTATCTCCACTAGGCATACCCACTACCCACATTGGATTGGCTTCCTAACTCGTAGATACCCGTGCTTGCCCCATAGTGGGGTGTATCACTCCCCCAAGTGGCAACCTGATACAACCAAAAATGCATGGCTTATATCAAGACGATGCAACAATGTCTTACCTACCAGCCTAGGCCCACATACGCATATGAACCCATTGGACTTGCGTTGCCATCATTGACCCGTTTTGACCTCTTACAATCAAATCCAGTACGCGTGTCCGTCCTCGACTTGGGTCGAGCCCACAAAGATACTTAATGGGTTACTGGTTTTGAAAGGGCCCCCGTGCATGACACAAGCTTTCCACCTATGCTTGGTCCCCTCTAAGGTTTTTCCCACTTAACCCCATTCTTATTCCTGTCTTCTTACATGTTTCAATCTTTGTTAAGTGCATCTAATCGTATTTCAAATGCCACCCAAGGCACCCACTTAATTCCACATGCCATCCAAGGCACCCACTTAACCCCCTCATGTCCCACTACATGTTTATCTGGTTAAGTGTTTCTTAATTCATTAAGACCATAACCTTGTAAAGACCTCCCACATTAGACTGGCATTTGTGGTAGCTTGATTTGCTGGGTGGGTCCGGGCAGTCTTACACCACAAACTAGCCTAACCTCGTGTCTTTACAATTGTTACGCTTTGAATTCATGCCCTTGACCTCTCACATTAGACTGGCATTTGTGGCAGCCGAATTTGTCGGGCGGGTCTGGGCAGTCTTACACCACAAAAGAGTCTAACCTCGTGTCTTAGGTGATTAATTACACATAATTAATTATCCCCAATTTGAATTAATTTCCCTATTCAAATTGTCAACCAATTCCAAATATACTTATGTCCATAATTGACTCAATTATGTCCATAAATGCCATTTTTGCAATTAATGTCTTAATTTAGAATAAATTAATTATATGCCTTTTTAAGGCATTTATGCCAATTCCCAATATTAAATCTTTTAATATTATCTCATTGCCCCATGTTGTATGTTTAATGTGAAATATATGTTAGACTCGAATAGTCTAACTTATGGAATAAAGAGAAAACATCAAATCATGCATAGAATAAAAACTAGATCTAAACATAAGGGGTGAACTTGCATGTGTGAATAAGGTTTTTCTTCTAAAACTTGCATGGGCCAAAGTCACAAACTTGCATAAACTATGGATGTCATAGATCTAATCATAAGGTGTAAACTTGCATAGGCAATAGTCACAAACTTACATTACATGATTCATACTCCAACATATATATACTTGCATATGTGATTCATGCAACATAAACTATGGTGTAAACTTGCATCTAACTCACACATATCATAGCCTAACTTTTAGATCCAATTTACACATAAAATAGATGTCATGAAACATGTAAGGTTGTATATGATTCTCACTAACATGCATATGATTCATATCTAAATTAACATCTAAACTTGCATACATACATATGACTTAACATATGAATTAGTTCCTCAAAAATAACCAAACTTAGCATATGAAGCATCATTATGAATTAATTGTACATAAACCAACAATTAAGATATATTTACAACATAGATAATAACATCATAGATTTACAACATAGTTAATAACATCATAGGTTTACAACATAGATAATAACGTAACGGTCAATGGTTCACAACATAACCATATAATCCAAATCATATCTCAACCCAATTAAATTGTTAATTATCTTATTAAAGAAATCGAACTCACAACTCAAAGAAGGTCTTGAGTTCTGCGATCTGAGTTCTGAAATTGATTTAGCTCACCTTTGTAGTAGATTCGTTATTGTTTAGATTAGAGTTGTATAGAATTGAGTTGATTAGCTTTGTTTTCCCTCTAGTTGGTGGCAGCTACTCTAGGTTACAAGATGACAGCATGACGACCATGATTCCAATTTTTATTTGATTCTAGGGTTTGCGTCTACACGTGTTTATATAGCATTTCAATTTAATTATATCCGTCGGATGATCTTAGGGTTAATCAAAACCATTCAGTCGGGATAGGGCGACACCTCAGCCCTAATGACTCGGCATGGAGTTAGAAAGGACTCAGTAATGAGTCACAATATGGATCAGATTACGCCAGAAAGCTGTGCAGGCTTTCTGCTCGGCCTGGGCGCACTTGGCAGGTGCGCCAGTGCAATTTTTGTACTGGCGCACTTCCCAAGTGTGCCAGTGCATCTATATTTTTTTCTGGTATTTCCGCCAAACTTCGTTCGTCCATATCTCCCTCATCCGGTATCCGTTTTACGCAAACTCAGATTCTATCTCAACCAGAATTCTGAGACGAACACAATGGCGCAACTTGTTTCCCTTAATTCTCACATCTGAGATTAGTTATTCTTGAATTTAGTTAATACAATTATTCAAAAATTTGAGGTGTTACAGAAGGTGAACTGGTGAAGTAAATGGGGGCAACAAACCATAAGGGGTTCTCTTTGTTTTCCTGGAACGAGATTTATGTCTTTGGGTAGATGAACTGTTCACGTCTATTTCGGGTTACTGTGTTCATGTGTGACGACCACCCATAAACCCTGCACTAAACAAGAGGAATAATGCGCTGAAAGGCGTGCCAGGCTGCTATGGACGATCATCATAGTAAGTGAACACATCGAAACCTGTCGTAGAACTCACAGCGCAAGGATAAAATATAATAGAACATATACAACAGGTGATAGTAATGAGGTATCATATAGCAAACTTTTGAAACTCTTTCAACATCCAGAAAGATTATCCAACTGATATCCAAGTTTGTACATAAAGCCTCACTACAACTCTCAAGCAACTCAAACAGCGGAAACAGAAATACTAGATAGAATAAAACTGGTACGCCAGCCTCCTCCTCGTCAACGCTCAGCTTCCTCGTATCACTAAGCTCCATTACCTGTAACCTGCTACTTAGTCTGCCCATCCACAACCGGATGAACAGCCCAAGGTAATAAGAGGAGACATAAAACCTTGAGTCAGACAATAGTCTTAGTGAGCGATAATACAGCTAACAAACTTCAACAAGAAAGTATATGAGAATGGGTAAATGAAAAACTTATCTACCCACAACACCAGAGAAGAACTCATCCTTATCTTCCCCACATCGGACAGTGATAGCCTTTACGACAAGCATTTCAACCATTCATCCATAGAAATCAGAACACCCATTCAATCATAGAAAACACACATGACATCCAGATAAGTCTCACGCAGACAACCCTAATCGAGTTTAACATTCCTCAAGTACTCTCGCCAAAGGCCTAGACCAATATCACTTAAGCACTCAAAGAACGTCTCCCTCGACTTTGGATAATCTATGTGAGATAGTACAAACAGAACAACTAATCATCCATGACTGACTCTGGCTATCACTGCCAATCCTGCTTCGAAACCATCATTATCGTATGACGGCCAACCTTGCCATATGTCAAGGGCTAATGATAACCCCAGCTCTAGCATGAACTCCATATGCCCAACCTTGGCAATGTCCAACCTTGACACTAGGCCTTTCCCCCAACCAGAAAGACCCAGGGTACTCGACCAACAACCGGTCTTTTGGGCCTTTCAACGATACCCATCGTACCCCTGATTTGAGCCTGCTAGAACTTACGACAACGATGACTTCTCGGCCTTCGCATCTCTAATCGTCCAACCTTGATGATGTTTCATAGCTCAAGCAACCTTCTCAAGCAGCCATTATCCACCAACTCACGACCTTTGAGTTGTCTCCGCATTCGTTGTTCCACCTTGATCAACGAACACATTCATCACTTCGAGTCTTCCTACTTGAATCACCTCGAAGTCACGCCATCACCGAACCAAAACACATCACTGCGTTGCGGTTAGGGTTCGGGGGGTTGCCCCCGAAAAATATTTTTTTCCAGACCTTTTTGGTTCGTACCCGAGTCGTACCCAAAAACATACTTTTTCAGAAAACGACCCTGCCAAAACCGACCAGAACCTTGCTCCAGAATGACCAGCCTTGCTCCAGAACGACCCACCAAAAACCGACCAGCCTTGCTCCAGAACGACCCGCCTCCATGCAGCTTTGGATCGACTCGACCTCCTTGGAACCGACCAGCTTTGGATCGACCCCGTCAAGACCGACCAGATTTTGCTCCACCTGACCGACCAGCTCCTTCAGAGCAACCAGGATTTGCTTCCAGTAAAACCAACCAGAATGCCACCATCTGAAACCGACCAGAATGCCACCATCTGAAACCGACCAGAATGCCACCATCTGAAACCGACTAGAAACACTTCTGCTCCTTCTGGACCGACCAGAAACACTTCTGCTCCTTCTGGACCGACCAGCTTAAACCGACCTGCTCCCTGACTTGCTTCCCAAGCCATACTATGACCGACCACCTCATTCCAGACCGACCCGACCAACTCCAGGACGACCAGAAACCTGCACATCTCCAATTCGACTCCGATTTCGACCAAAACTTCGCCAAACGACGAATCCGACGAAACCAGCTTATCCAATTCATCCAAACGCAATCACAAACATGTTATGCAACCAACAATATCCTCAATCTAACAATTTCCATCAAAACACATAAATTTCCCAAAACATGATAAGTGAATCATATTAACATAAGAACGAATCTAACTTGCATAATCTTGAGAAAAATCATAAAATTAACCATTTAAATTATCTAGATCAGATCCTAAGGTGATTCATATATAAAATGGACTTAGCATGGTGTGGATCTAAGGAAAATAACATGGAAATGACGAAACTAACATCCTAAAACCCATATACTTGCATGAATCCGAATGAGAGATGTAAATCACTCACCAATTTTCCAAATCTAAGCAAAAGCAATGAAAACGCAATCCGGACAGCGAACACTTCGAATCAAACTCTTTAATCCGATGAATTCGCCCTTGAGACGATGTAGATCTAGCCTCTTATGGTGTAGATCTTCGATTTCCCTCCTTGGATTTCGGAATTTTAATGGTGGAAAGATGTTAGAGGAAGAAGGAGATCAAAGCCTCCCCATAAGAGAATGGAAAATGCCAACCTTTCTCCATACCCCTTACCCCCTATTTATAGTCTCCACCCACCCTCTAATGGGCCTTCTCCAAATCAGCCCATTAGCCTTCCAAAACCTGAACAGCCAACTGAAAAAACCTTAAAGCAGCGATTTCTCCCAAACCGCTGAACCAAATCCTTAATGTAACCACTCTACGGAAAGGGAATCATCAATTCCTTTCCAATGGCACAGGTCTCACCCTCTGATTCGACCTGAGTCAAAAGTTATGCCCAGTACAAGACTGACAGGGGCAAAATGGTCACAAACAAAATTGGTAAAAATTATGGACATGTCACACATCCCCATAAGCAACATATCAAAAGATGAGAATGATCCAACCCTCAGGGAATAAAATAAAAATATTTTACGATCTTCCGATACGTAAAATGCGGGCTGTTACATTCTTCCCCCCTTAAGAATTTCGCCCCCGAAATTCCAAGCAAACACAAGCAACCACAACAATTCCGCATGCCTATCATTCATGAGAAGCCAATCCTATCATCCAAACTAGCAACCATCAAGCCATACATCCATAGCCTTATCCTAGCACGCGGAATTCTATCAAACAACAACAAGATACAACGATATAACGATGATACAATCAAAGGGCCCTACCGATGAAAAGTTCTGGATGAGTCGCCTTCATGCTCTCTTCCGTCTCCCATGTACAATCATCGCCATCTTCACTATATTGTACCTTGACTAGCTTAACCGTCTTCCTCCTAAGCTGTTTCGTATCATTTCCCACAACACGAAGTGGCCTACGAGGTTTCGCAACTGCAGTCTCGACTCCTAAATCTTCATACTGTTCTGGAGATACCACCACATTCGAGTCGTGCACAAACTTTCGTAGAAACGACACATGGAAAACATTATGCACACTCGACATCTTCTCGGGTAACTCCAACCTATATGCGAGCTTTCCTATTCGCTCTACTATCGGAAATGGTCCAACAAACCTAGGAGCCAACTTTCCTTTACTTCCGAATCGAACCACTTGCTTCAACGGTGAAATCTTTATGAAAACCATATCACCTACGTCGAACTCCAAATCCTTACGACGCTTATCGGCGTAACTTTTCTGACGATCTTGGGCCGCCTTCATTCGTTGCCGAATTATCTCGATACAATCCGAGGTTTCTCTTATCATCTCAGGCCCAAGTATCAACTTATCTCCAGTTTCTAACCAACAAGCTGGAGAATTGCACGGCCTTCCATACAACGCCTCATATGGTGCCATCCCAATACTCGACTGGTAGCTATTATTATATGCAAATTCGACTAAATGTAGATGGTCCTCCCATGATCCTCCGAAGTCTAACACACAAGCCCTCAGGAGATCTTCTAAAACTCGGTTGACTCTCTCGGTCTGACCATCAGTTTGGGGATGGTATGCCGTACTTAAGCACAACTCGGTTCCCAAAGCTTCTTGCAAACTTTTCCAAAATCCACTCGTGAACAATGGATCCCGGTCACTTACTATACTCTTTGGGACACCATGGAATCGAACTATCCATTTCACATAAAGCTCAGCCAATTTTGACGCTGTCCTAGTCGACTTGACAGGAATAAATCTCGCACTTTTGGTCAAACGATCCACAATGACCCAAATCCCTTCATTTCCTGCCCTAGTTCTAGGTAGTCCATCGATAAAATCCATCGATATTTGCTCCCACTTCCATGTAGGAACTTCTAATGGCTGAAGCAAACCACTCGGCTTTTTCTGTTCAGCTTTCACCAACTGACAGTTCATACACTTGGAAATGAACTCTCCAATATCTCGCTTCATGCCTTCCCAATAGTAGATTCTCTTCATGTCCTGATACATCTTATTACCACCGGGATGAATTGTCAACTTTGAGTGATGACATTCTCTCAGAACCTCATCTCTCAATCCATCGATATCAGGAACAACTAATCGCCCTTGCTTTCGAAGCCAACCCTCTCGATCGACCTCGAATTCTTTATTCTCTGGTTCCAGCTTCTGAATGAACTCGACAAGCTTCACATCTTTCTTTTGGCTCTCGCCAGTCCTTTCGATAAGAGTAGGCCTTATCGACAAGCTTGCCAACATTTCGGGTTCCAACTCGCACCTTGGCCTGAAATCGAACCTTGCCAAATACTCGAGGCCCTTCCATTCCGAAAACATCGCTCCCAAACTTGCGTGTCTTCGACTCAATGCATCTGCAACTGCATTGCCTTTGCCAGGAGTATAGGCTATCCCAAAGTCATACGATGCCAGAAACTCTAACCATCGTTGCTGCCGAAGATTCAAATCCTTTTGGGGGAAAAGATACTTCAACGACTTGTGATTCCTAAACAACTCGAATCGTACCCCCAGCAGGTAATGTTTCCACATCTTCAGAGCAAACACAATCGCTGCCAACTCCAAATCATGAGTTGGATAGTTCTTCTCATGCGGCTTTAGTTGTCGACTCACGTAGGCCACAACTTTATCCTTCTGCATGAGCACTGCTCCAAGTCCAGTACCACATGCATCAGTATACACCACCATCTCTTCATTCCCACTTCGAATGGTCAACACAGGTGCACTCGTCAATCTCTCCTTCAAGATTTCGAATGCTTGTTCACACTTTGCATCCCATGTGAACACTTGGTTCTTCTTCGTCAATCCTGTTAATGGTGCAGCTATCTTGGAGAAATCCTTGATAAACCTTCGATAATAACCAGCCAACCCAAGGAAACTCCGAACATCCGTCGCATTCTTAGGTCTATCCCAGTCCTGGATTGCTGCCACTTTAGCGGGGTCAACCGCTATACCTTTCCCAGAAACAACATGACCCAAGAACCTCACTTCATCTTTCCAAAAGTGACACTTTGAGAACATATCCTTAAGCTGATGCTTTCGCAAGATCTCTAACACAACTCTCAAATGCGTCTTATGTTCTTCCACATTTCTGGAGTAAACCAGTATATCATCCACGAACACAAGCACGAACTTATTCAACTGATCTCTGAACACTCTATTCATAAGATCCACAAAATACGCTGGCGCGTTAGTCAATCCGAATGGCATCACCAACCACTCGAAGAACCCGGATGGTGTCCTAAAAGCAGTCTTTGGTATACTATCCTTAGCTACTCTCAACTGGTGAAATCCCGTTGCCAGATCCATCTGAGAAAACACTTTGGCTTCGTGAAGCTGATCGAACAAGTCATCAATCCTTGGCAACGGATATTTGTTCTTCTTAGTCACCTTGTTCAGCTCACGATAGTCCACACACAACCTTAACGAGCCATCTGCTTTAGTTGCAAACACGACTGGTGCACCCCACTCAGAAACACTCCTCCGAATGAAACCTTTTCCCAAAAGGTCTCTAACTTGCACCTCCAACTCTCGTTGTTCCTTAGGCGTCATCCGCCTAAGTGGCATAACAATTGGTCTCGCACCCTCGACCAAATCGATCCAAAACTCGATCTCGCGATGCGGCGGCAACCCTTTGACCTCGTCAAAGACATCTACATACTCATTAGCGATCAGCACTGATGATAGGTCTTCCTGTGGAATCCCAAGCGAATATAGATAACTCATGAAGACCCCGTCTTCGCGCTTACATCTAATCAACACTTTTCGCCCTTCCACATCCCCGACCCTCACCTCTAGCTTCTCGCAATTTACCCTTGCCGCATATCTCTTGAGCCAATCCATGCCCACGATGATCGCATACCCATCGAAGTTAAGAACAAAGCAATCACACATAAAAGAGCAACCGTGACTCGATAATACTAGACCACGGCAAATCATGCACAAACTGGACGAACCCCCAACTGGATTTGTCACGATCAATGGCCTATCACAAATCTCGGGTTCCAAAGCCAAGCGACACACAAGCTCATTGCAGATGAATGAATGTCTGCTCCAGTATCAAACAAAACTCGAACTGAAACACCGTTAACGGAAAAAGTACCTTGCACCACAACACCCTTTCCCTTCCCCTCTGCAGTAGGAGCTCTTGAAGAAGATGGCACGGCTTCCAAAGCATATGCCTTCACAATCTGCTTGCCCTTAGCTGATTCTGGACAATCTTTCTTCTCATGCCCAGGCTTTCCACACTTGAAGCACTTCTTCTCAGCTTTGGGATTCTTGCACTCATTTGAATAATGACCCTTCTGTTGGCAGTTAAAGCAAAGCACCTCACTCTGGGGTTTCTTTTGGCCATCCTTTCCTTTCTGTTGTTGCTGCTTCCTCTTTTTATTATTACCACCCTGCTGTGGTTTCTGAACCTCCTTGGTTGCAGCAACAACATTTGCTTCCTTGGGAAACAAGCTCTCATGACGAATAGCCTTTTCCACAATCTTTTCAAATGAATCATCAAGGTGGTCCACAAGCGGCTTTCCAATATGAGCATCCAAACCCAAGACAAACTTCTCGTTCTTCTGATAGGGTGTATCAATGTATGAACGGGCATATCTAGACAAAGCCTCAAAACCAGAAATGTAGTCAAGAACTGATCTGCCATTCTGCTTCAACTCTACGAACTTCTTGAAGAGAGCGGACTTTTGAGCAGTGGAGATAAATTTTGCTTCAAACTTAGCTTGGAATTGCTCCCATGAAATCTCCTCTTCCGGAGTCTCGAGTATGACAGAATTCCACCATTCCATGGCCCTGCTCTGAAGCTGCCTTGATGCAAGCTTTCTCTTCATTGCATCTTCAATACCCAAGTCTCCAAAGATTCCAACACATGAATCCATCCACCTTTGAACCTCTTCAGCTGGCTCAGTTCCCTTGAATGGTTTCCCTCTTAGAGATGTAAAGTCCTTGCACATCCTTGCAAAATCTACCCTAGGAACTCGCACACCTACATCTACCGTAGCCGCCACTGGAGCGGGTACCCTTCGCATAATTGCTTCTGCCATGGCTTCAAACATGGCCGGGTAATCTGGTTCACCACCATTTCCCCCTACAGTATTATCTCCCCTAGCAGCGTGTCTTGATGGTCGTCTACTCGTTCTAAATGTGCAATTTAGAATAATTAGCCACTTCCAAGAAAACTGCTAAAGAGATACAACCGCTACTACTATATATACAATATATACAGTAAACATCCAACAGAAATCTACAAATACGTCTCTCATACGTAATTACGTCATCGAACTTTGGCCAAAATCGTTGACCAGAGCTCTGATACCAAATGTGACGACCGCCCATAACCCCTGCACTAAACAAGAGGAATAATGCGCTGAAAGGCGTGCCAGGCTGCTATGGACGATCATCATAGTAAGCGAACACATCGAAACCTGTCGTAGAACTCACAGCGCAAGGATAAAATATAATAGAACATATACAACAGGTGATAGTAATGAGGTATCATATAGCAAACTTTTGAAACTCTTTCAACATCCAGAAAGATTATCCAACTGATATCCAAGTTTGTACATAAAGCCTCACTACAACTCTCAAGCAACTCAAACAGCGGAAACAGAAATACTAGATGGAATAAAACTGGTACGCCAGCCTCCTGCTCGTCAACGCTCAGCTTCCTCGTATCACTAAGCTCCATTACCTGTAACCTGCTACTTAGTCTGCCCATCCACAACCGGATGAACAACCCAAGGTAATAAGAGGAGACATAAAACCTTGAGTCAGACAATAGTCTTAATGAGCGATAATACAGCTAACAAACTTCAACAAGAAAGTATATGAGAATGGGTAAATGAAAAACTTATCTACCCACAACACCAGAGAAGAACTCATCCTTATCTTCCCCACATCAGACAGTGATAGCCTTTACGACAAGCATTTCAACCATTCATCCATAGAAATCAGAACACCCATTCAATCATAGAAAACACACATGACATCCAGATAAGTCTCACGCAGACAACCCTAATCGAGTTTAACATTCCTCAAGTACTCTCGCCAAAGGCCTAGACCAATATCACTTAAGCACTCAAAGAACGTCTCCCTCGACTTTGGATAATCTATGTGAGATAGTACAAACAGAACAACTAATCATCCATGGCTGACTCTGGCTATCACTGCCAATCCTGCTTCGAAACCATCATTATCGTATGACGACCAACCTTGCCATATGTCAAGGGCTAATGATAACCCCAGCTCTAGCATGAACTCCATATGCCCAACCTTGGCAATGTCCAACCTTGACACTAGGCCTTTCCCCCAACCAGAAAGACCCAGGGTACTCGACCAACAACCGGTCTTTTGGGCCTTTCAACGATACCCATCGTACCCCTGCTTTGAGCCTGCTAGAACTTACGACAACGATGACTTCTCGGCCTTCGCATCTCTAATCGTCCAACCTTGACGATGTTTCATAGCTCAAGCAACCTTCTCGAGCAGCCATTATCCACCAACTCACGACCTTTGAGTTGTCTCCGAATTCGTTGTTCCACCTTGATCAACGAACACATTCATCACTTCGAGTCTTCCTACTTGAATCACCTCGAAGTCACGCCATCACCGAACCAAAACACATCACTGCGCTGCGGTTAGGGTTCGGGTGTTGCCCCCGAAAAATATTTTTTTCCAGACCTTTTTGGTTCGTACCCGAGTCGTACCCAAAAACATACTTTTTCAGAAAACGACCCTGCCAAAACCGACCAGAACCTTGCTCCAGAATGACCAGCCAAAAACCGACCAGCCTTGCTCCAGAACGACCCGCCAAAAACCGACCAGCCTTGCTCCAGAACGACCGGCCTCCATGCAGCTTTGGATCGACTCGACCTCCTTGGAACCGACCAGCTTTGGATCGACCCCGTCAAGACCGACCAGATTTTGCTCCACCTGACCGACCAGCTCCTTCAGAGCGACCAGGATTTGCTTCCAGTAAAACCAACCAGAATGCCACCATCTGAAACCGACCAGAATGCCACCATCTGAAACCGACCAGAAACACTTCTGCTCCTTCTGGACCGACCAGAAACACTTCTGCTCCTTCTGGACCGACCAGCTTAAACCGACCTGCTCCCTGACTTGCTTCCCAAGCCATACTATGACCGACCACCTCATTCCAGACCGACCCGACCAACTCCAGGACGACCAGAAACCTGCACATCTCCAATTCGACTCCGATTTCGACCAAAACTTCGCCAAACGACGAATCCGACGAAACCAGCTTATCCAATTCATCCAAACGCAATCACAAACATGTTATGCAACCAACAATATCCTCAATCTAACAATTTCCATCAAAACACATAAATTTCCCAAAACATGATAAGTGAATCATATGAACATAAGAACGGATCTAACTTGCATAATCTTGAGAAAAATCATAAAATTAACCATTTAAATTATCTAGATCAGATCCTAAGGTGATTCATATATAAAATGGACTTAGCATGGTGTGGATCTAAGGAAAATAACATGGAAATGATGAAATTAACATCCTAAAACCCATATACTTGCATGAATCCGAATGAGAGATGTAAATCACTCACCAATTATCCAAATCTAAGCAAAAGCAATGAAAACGCAATCCGGACAGCGAACACTTCGAATCAAACTCTTTAATCCGATGAATTCGCCCTTGAGACGATGTAGATCTAGCCTCTTATGGTGTAGATCTTCGATTTCCCTCCTTGGATTTTGGAATTTTAATGGTGGAAAGATGTTAGAGGAAGAAGGAGATCAAAGCCTCCCCATAAGAGAATGGAAAATGCCAACCTTTCTCCATACCCCTTACCCCCTATTTATAGTCTCCACCCACCCTCTAATGGGCCTTCTCCAAATCAGCCCATTAGCCTTCCAAAACCTGAACAGCCAACTGAAAAAACCTTAAAACAGCGATTTCTCCCAAACCGCTGAACCAAATCCTTAATGTAACCACTCTACGGAAAGGGAATCATCAATTCCTTTCCAATGGCACAGGTCTCACCCTCTGATTCGACCTGAGTCAAAAGTTATGCCCAGTACAAGACTAATAGGGCAAAATGGTCACAAACAAAATCGGTAAAAATTATGGACATGTCACACATCCCCATAAGCAACATATCAAAATATGAGAATGATCCAACCCTCAGGGAATAAAATAAAAATATTTTACGATCTTCCGATACGTAAAATGCGGGCTGTTACATCATGTCTTTGGAGTGGAGTAGAAATGAGGACACAGTAGTTGATGTCAGGGTTGGAAAGATGGCATGGAAGCCACGACCAAGCAGTTGAACGCAATGCAAATGGTGATTTCGAGTTGGAAGTTAATGATAGCAGTAGATAGAGAATTCGAAGTGGAGAAGAGCAGTGCTTTTTTTTTTAATTTCTGGGGAGTTTTGGTACAAATTGGGTTCGCACCTGTAGTGCTACACGGAAGTTGGGTGTTCGTTGTTGAGGGGGGTGTCGAGTCTAGAGTTAAGGGGATGAACTGGAACAGTGATAGACGAGAAGAGTTTGGTTAATTTTTCCTCGATTTTCGTGTGAAATATGGAGGGAGCAGTTAGGTTTGTAAAACGCGACCATGAGAGTTTGAAACGAGGAGGAAGTCGCGTCTTCTAATTCTGGATGAAGGGAACCTGTTCATGAGCGGGTCGACAATAGTGATGGGTTGGAGACGTTGGCTAAGGGTCCGAGTCCATTTAAATTAAATTAAATTTATTTAAATACTAGTTCGAACTTGTTAATGCAATATTTCACCCATACGATGTCAGAATTGGACGAAACAAGATCCTTGGGATCGTATGGACGGCGGCTACATAGTGGAACTGACTAGGAGTGAATTGGAGCTCATTACAATTTATAGCGAAATAAACTGTCTGATCTGAGTCAACCAACGATTATTGTTTTGTAACGATATACCGTCCAATGTGTGTAAATATCACTAACTCTGTAGAGTTTATATTTTTATAAATATAATCTAGTATTGATAAATGATGATTGATTGCTGTGTATTGATTGTTTGGTTGAATTGCTGATTTATTGGTTGAAATTATAGATAACGATATATATAAATCATTAATCAAATATTGATTCTGTTTATCAGAATATTTCATATTGAAATGAAATCGATGTTATTTATATTGTTTAACATCTGTGGATGTAGGGAAACTAGTTGGAGGGATCCAACTGGATTCCTCAATATTCATAGTACTGTTTGTTTTCATATATTATGATATATGATGTGATATAAAACCTATGATTGATTATGACGACACTGGTCTATTTAATTGGTATTTTAAATACAATAAGAAATACTTGAATGTAAAAAGGGAATTTTCAAAGTGTATTTTGAAAATGAAATATTTATAGGAATTAAATAGGATATTATACATGAAATATTTATAGGAAATAAATATAATAATAAAACGAATATTTATTTGGAAAATAAATATAATTATAAAAGGATATTTATTTGGAAAGTAAATAGATTTATAAAAGGAGATATTTGGAAAATGAATAGAATTTTATAAAAAGAGAATTTTACATTAGGAAGGTTCGTGCTTCGCACAGGGGTGTAACATGATATTAATTTAAAGTAAATTTTTAAAAGAAATCTGTTTTAATAGATAAATTAGGGAGAATAATTTATAAATGATTTTTATAAATTAACGAAATATTTATCATTTGATAAATTGAATATATAAATTTGAATTTATTTAGAGAAGTAAAATCGGTTTTAACACCGATAATTGAAATGGAATGTGAACGTAGTGGTTATAAAGGAAATTTGCAATGAGATTATAAATGTTGGAAATGAAATAAGATTTGTTTGAATAATTCTGCAAATAAAAATATAAATAGAATTTGGGTTTGAGATATTGTTTTAAAATACGAGATCAAACTGTTTTGATTATATAAAGATAATATTATTCACATTATATGTGAAAATTAGATTAAAGTAAATATTTTGCAAATAAAATATTATAACGGAATTTGGGTTTTGAATTAGGAATTTAAATGGAATTACTGAAATTAGAAACTGACTAGAAATTAGTTGAGTTGAATGGTTTTCTGGGTATTGATCTGATGTTGGTTTCGGCCTTCGGGGTTTATACTTGGGAAGTTTTTCTCTTACTAGTTTACAGTTAGAGACTGATAGAGGTGGGAAGATATTGATGCTTGAATCAGAAATGGAAACATTTTCCAAAGTTAATAATGTATATTTTCTAATTTTAGAAAATAAGGAATTTATGAATATATGGAAACAATAAATGGGAAATTGGGAAATGAAATGATGATTGATCGGTAAGATTTCCATTTGGGAATACGACCGTTGTTTGTACACATGTTTTCTTTGATAGTTAGATCACCGACTATCAAAGTTTTTGACTATTTCCGTTGTTAATACGGAGAGACCAGATCAGATTTATTATTTGAAAACCACTCCGTATGGGCTTTATCGTTTCGAATCAAATATATCTAAGACAATTAAAGACGTAGTCTATGCAAGGTTTATTCTGGCGATCCTAGGTAGAAATTGCCTAAGATGGATTTACATAATAATTCCTTCGGATTGTCCAGTCCCAGGACAACTTGAGTGGACGAGTGTCTGACAGAGTATATCTTGTGAATCACGTAAGTTGATCATTTCAAACGTATTTACGTTGGTGGCAGAGGAATTCGTTTCTCTTAGCTTATACCCGTGGTATTTTTGGGGAAATCAAATTGTGATTTGACGGGTATGGCAATGTGGCATTCAAAGTAAATAAAGGAGTGGTCTATTAAAAGATACATTACGACCTCAAGCCTCATCAACTGGGAAATGACAGAAATCGGGCTGGCAGCATGGCTAAGTTGGTCGCACCCAATTAGGTTATATTGTCACCATCTAGAGAATATTCATATTTGTTACTTTTTCAATTTTGTATCTCCTGGGAACGGTTATGTTGGTATACCAACCGCAAAGTGACTATAAATTCAGAACATTCAAGCAAAATGAATGGTCGGTCATGTGTGGTCGAGTTACCAGATGTTCTTGTTGAACTCCAGTGTATCGCTTCTAGAGTACATTGATCGGAAGGTGGTTCCATGCCTTGTCATAGTTGGGAATTCATTATCCAATAAGAGTCTGCAGTTTTTGATTGTATATTATATGTGTAGAATGTGAGATGGAAGCATTCTACTAGATTGTTATTTACTTGATTTAGACATTATTATAATATCAAAAGAGTTGTGATATAAAGAATATTTTGAGTAGTCGTAAAGAAAAAACCATCTGTGTTTATGTGTGGATCGGTCTTACAATTTTGCTTTCTTTTAAAAGAATTTTAAAAGTTAAACAAATGGTTGGAGTTTACTCACCCCAGTCACATGACTGACCTAGAGTTTATTTTATTTTGTTTTCCCTAAACTATTGGGTGCCCATTTTTGTACGAGCAATCAAGTAGTCGGGATTTTACAGATATAATTGGAAAGCTAGAGCAGGAGGCTTCAAGATCATATAGCTATTATTTATTTCCGCTGTGTCGTAAGTGTTGTACTTTGATAATGATATGTATATTAAAGTACAGATTTTTTTTCAACGTTATGTTATATAATATGTTTATTCGTTCCACTGTCAGATTCGTATTGCTCTGATTCTATGGTTCCTTCTTCTTCTACTCTAATTTTCTATCTTTTCTATTCTCACCCTCTAACTTCTTTCTATTAACTATCTGGTATTTGCGATGCTTGAATAGTTGACATTGAGTTTATGTCGATTACCAAAGATCCCAAATTCCCTGGGTCGTTACAGTGATATCAGAGCTGAAGGTTAAGTAATTACCTTGGCTCTGTGGCATAACTCAGTAGAGATGGGGTTAGTAATAACCTAGACTGAGTTTGAGTGTATATATATGAGCGCATATTTGTTATTTGATTTAAAAATGGTTTTATATTGTGGAGATTTATTGGTTGAGTTGTTTTTGAGTTCTAGTCGATCAGTTTGATCCACTGTATCGGAAGGGGCTTATAAACACTCGAATACGATGAACCGACACTGTATGTTTTGAAAAGAGGGTAATGAAATAATTTTACCAAAAATATATTTTGATATAAACAAGTATAAATATTTGAAATATTTTCGTATATTGGATGTGTTGGTTGTGATTATAATCAAATGGGATTATAAAAGTAAAATGGTTATGTAAATAGCCAATCAGGATTCATATAAGTGTACTATATGAAATCAAATGAATTAAATCTAAAATTAAAGTCAGAATTGGAATTAAAATTATGAAAAGTTGGAAAAATGTTTATGGATTTGGATTAAATATATGAGAATTTTAAAATCCTGGGAGATTTTAAATTGTTTTACAAGTGAAGGTTATTTTGAACTAATTTCAAAATCGAAGACTTTAAAATTAAGTTTTTGAAATGATATAGTATTGAACTCACTTTTATCGTTGGAAAATAGCCCTGATGATGCTAGCCACATCCTCAGTGTTCATTTTCAAGTTCTAAGTGACTTATTACTACTAAAATTGAGTTTTTGAAATGATATCTTATTGAACTCACTTTTATCGTTGGGAAATAGCCCTGATGATGCTAGCCACATCCTCAGTGTTCATTTTCGAGTTCTAAGTGACTTATTACTACCAAAGATATTATTTTAAATTTTTTTTGAGGAAGACAGGTGTTTTGAAATCCCAAAAAGGGAATATTTGATTTTTGAAAAGGGTAAATGGTTTAAAACTCCCAGGTAGAGATTGTATGAGTTAAAGCAAATTAAAACCAAACTTGCAAAAGCAATTGGAATTGAAGTAAAGCCAGTTAAGTGGTAATTGAAATTGAACGAATTTAAGAAAAAATGGATTCTTGAATAAAGTTGGACCCATATGAATTGAGTTGATTTTTGAAATAAAAATCAGAATTGAATTATGAGATAAAGATAACTGATTAGAGAAATTAACCTGTAATGAAATATGTGGATGGAACATAACGAGGTTAAGTATATTGGATTGGTGAGTTAAGAATTTGAAAATCAAGAATGGTACTTGAGATTGAGAATGGAATTCGACTTGGATACAAGCGGATGTTTGGGTTTGAGAATAAAAATTATTTCAGTTTGATTGGGATGACATTGGTATATGTTGAATTAATAGCAGATGGGAAGAGATCGATTTGATATGCCGACAAAAAATGTACAAGTTTATTTTTATATGAGTTTGGTGATTTTTATGAGCCAAATTGGCAAGCCGCTTGGCTGTTTGGTTTTCTTTTGGATTGGAGAAGGACTAGAGAGGCGAGTTGTAGTTGTACCGATTGAGCTGTACAAAGGAGGTGCTGGCGAAATTTTCCAAAAATTTAAGGTGTTAGAAAATTTACGGACTTTTTGAAAATTTTTGTTAATAATGAATTAATATTTTTAGTTGAAATTAAATAGGTTCAGTTGAAACTGAAGTTAAAAGTAAACAGATAATTTTTAACCCAGTTAATAGGGTTTGTTTTCTACCTTAGTAATTTCGAGGACGAAATTATTTTAAGGGGGAAGAATGTAACGACCCCTATTTTTAGCGGATAATAAATAATTTATTTGATTATTTAAATGATGGTTACATAACTTAAAATGACCAGAATTGAATAATATTGAATATTTAATTAATATAAATAATAGAATAATATATTTAATTTTTGAAATAGTCGAAAATAGTGGAATTCACAATATTGTGTGAATTAGATTATTCATAAGAAATAATTCAGTTTAGAATTGAATTATAATAACGAATATATTATTTAAACGAAATTTGAACGTATAACTATAATATAATTTAAATCGAGCTCAGAATGGCAAAGCAGTTCGTATTTTGGCGATTCGAACTTTAAACGAATATACAGAATCCGTTTTAAGTTGGAATTCTGTGAAACAATAAACGTTCGGAGCTGGTGAACTATATTTTTCTAAAAGAAGAGAAAATTTGGGATTTGGTTGTGTAGATTTTGATTAATGATCAAATCAAAATTTTAAAATAGTCGCTATGGAATCGTTTATAAACCATAACGGTATATTTAATTTTAATTAAATATTGGCTTCGAGTTTAGATAAGATCTTTGAGACGTAGGTATAATTTAATTTTTAGAATTTTACTATAATTTTTATTTTGAAAAATAAACAATTTTTTATTGAAGTGTTTTGCACCCTGAATCAGCATTTTGGGATTTCACATAATAAGTTAACCAGTCTAGATTATTATATTTTTGGAGTCCTAACACCTTGCTCATCACCGCGGTACTTTTATTTTTTTCGATGGGAGTCCGTAAACAAATGGAGTTTAATGTAACGGGTACGCTAATAATAATAATAATAATAATACAATTAGGACAGTTGACTTTGATGCTCTACAAGGACTACTTTATCATAATGCTAGTAGTAGAAAGCATTGGCTTGTGCATTATGAAGCGTTTGTCTTGGTCTTGAACCATGAAGATACTCGAGACCGAAAACAATGGACATATATAAGAATATAATATATATATGTATATGAATAGTTTCTTAACTGCTAAGTATACATACTACAATCAATTGTCATCCATCAAACATTACCTACCCTAATACACTACTAACAGCCGACCTATATGCATTGTTTCCTAAGCAACTAAGTAACTGGAGCCTATATCTACTTGCACCTACTCAACCATTTAAAATGTTGAACATATTATTTTTTTGTTCTTTTTGTTTACTCTCTCCTACGCAAAAAACATCGCCTCAACTGATAAATCACCAAAGCTGTTATCCTTTCCACCTTGTTTCTTTTCTTTATACTTTTATATACGCAAACGAGAGATGCATGGAGTTCACAATTTCATACAATTTTTGACTTCAGCTAAGATAGCAAAACCAAGAAACGCATGGAAGAGCATGCGTATTGTATATGTATGCGTAAATGAAGGGTTCTGGGCCTTGTAGCACCCCACATCCATCAATGTCACTCACAAAGGGAATGCATCAATGTCCATGAAGCGTTATTGTTTGTATAGAATAGATAAATTACAAGAATAAATAAACAAAACAACACAATGGGAAGATAAAACTTATTTTATTTCATCATAACTCAAAACGAGTTTACATAAGTAGTTTCCAAAGCCATTACAACAGGATCAGTAGTCTTTTCCAAAAACTTCAAAGTACATAAAGAAGCAAATACTTAAATAACATAAATGCATAAATCCCCTCTGAGCATAAGCAAAGCCATAAAGGTGAGAGAGTCCCAAGCGATACATCTACTCTCTTCAAGCAACTGAAAGAAATCGGCAATAAGCTGTAGTATTCCCTCCTTGCAAACCTGAGGGGGGGGAAGGAAGAAAAGAGGTGGAAAGAAAAGGGGGTCAGACATAAAGTCTGGCAAGTGCGATAACTTTAACAATATAATTATCAAAATAACTAGGCTAGGGCATAAGCTGGAAAATAAGGAAATGATAGTGAACAATTAGGTATGGCAGAACAAAACGAGGAAATAAGATGAACCAAGATAACATTAAAGGCGCCCCTAATCACTATAAGATAATTACTAAACTGCACCACCACTAGTCACCCTAAAGGTTGATCCCGCCTACAAAACTTAACAATGATAATGGTAGTTTAGTGTAACCCTAGATACCTTCATAGGTGTCGTCTGCCCCTATCTCTACTAGGTGTACCCACTACCCCCATTCGATCGGCTCCCTAACTCGTAGATAGCCGTGTTGGCCCCACAGTGGGGTGTATCACTCCCCAAAGTGCCAACCCGATACAACCAAAAATGCACGGCTTATATCTATACGATGCAATAATGTCTTACCTACCAGCCCGGGCCCACAAACGCATATAAACCCGTTGGACTTGCGTTGCCACCGCTGACCTATTTTGACTCTTACAATCAAATCCAGTATGTGTGTCCCATCCTCGACTTGGGTCGAGCCCACAAAGATACTTAATGGGTTACTAGTTCTAAAAGGGCCCTCATGCATGACACAAGCTTTCCACCTACTTTTGGTCCCCTCTAAGGTTTTTACCCACTTAACCCCATTCTTAATCATGTCTTTTTACATGTTTCAATCTTGGTTAAGTGCATCTAATCGTTTTTCGAAATGCCACCCAAGGCACTTACTTAATTCTACATGTCACCCAAGGCACCCACTTAACCCCCCTCTTGTCCCACTACATGTTTATCTGGTTAAGTGTTTCTTAATTCATTAAGACCGTAACCTTGTAAAGACCTCCCACATTAGATTGGCATTTGTGGCAGCTGGATTTGCCGGGCGGGTCCGGGCAGTCTTACACCACAAACGAGCCTAACCTCGTGTCTTTACAACTGTTACACATTTAATTTATGCCTAAGACATCCCACATTAGACTGGCATTTGTGGCAGCTGGATTTGTCGGGCGGGTCCGGGCAGTCTTACACCACAAAAGAGTCTAACCTCATGTTTTAGGCGATTAATTACACATAATTAATTATCCCCAATTTGAATTAATTTCCCTATTCAAATTGTCAATCAATTATGTCCATAATTGACTCAATTATGTCCATCTATTTATGGTATATAAAATTATACCAATTAACATCACATTTAAGGCATTTATGCCAATTCTCAACATTAAATCTTTTAATATTATCCCATTGCCCCACGTTGTAAATTCGTTCATTTAACGTAAAATATACGTTAGACTCGAATAGTCTAACTTATGAAATAAAGAGAAAGCATCACAACATGCATAGAATAAAAACTAGATCTAAACATAAGGGGTGAACTTGCATTTGTGAATAAGGTTTTTCATCCAAAAACTTGCATAGGCCAAAGTTACAAACTTGCATAAACTATGGATGTCATGATCTAATCATAAGGTGTAAATGTGCTGTAACACCCCACCTCCGCTAGTGCCACTCTTGCAAGGACACTAGCTTTGGAGGGGCGTTAAACGAGGTAAACATGCATGCAGATATCACAAGACAGAACATATAAGTAAAAACAGAGTAAACAAAGGAGCGGATAAAACTAGCATTTCAAAACCATAGTCAAGTTACATCAAAGTACTGAGTCATTATTTTCCACAAAACAAAGTCTAGAAACATCAACTAAAAACTGGAAAGAAAATCATAAAGCAACTATCCCCAAAGTAGCATAAGGCCATAGTATGCTCAAACCATACGTGAGCTATCCAGAGAAGCAGCTAAAGATCCAGCTAGGTAACAGTGTTTCCACCCTGCAAACCTGGGGGGGAACGGAAGAAAAGAGGCGAAAGAAAACAGGTCATTCAAAAAGACTGGTAAGTCCCATCTACTATTAGTATAAAAACTAATAAAGTTAACTGAACATGTAAAACAGGGATGAGCTGTAGGGTGATAACTGGCATGGTGAAAAGTTAACAAGATAGATCAAGTGTGGCATCGCATATACAAGGTTAAGTTGCACCAGGTGTGTACTAGTATTCCAATCCATGTCAAGTATAAACAAGAAATGATCCCTTGGCCCAAAGCTGGCCCACATCATGAGATGACCTAAATCGAGGTCCAACTACTCGGTCTAGTCGATCGGCTCCCTAAAAGCCTAACTCGTCGTGTATCGGTGTCATACGGCTTAATCATGGAATGTAGTTAACCGTACTAGGTCCACCCCAGGGTGTATCCAGCCCTAAGGTGTAAACCACAGACACAATTCAAGCACGCACAGTCTAAACCTACCGGTGCCCGTGTTCAACTCCGGACTTAATGTGCACGACCATGGTCCGCCTGAACAACCGGTGCACCATTCAGCCGTCTCTTTTGGTCTCTTACAATCAGTCCAGTAATCGTGCCCCACCCTAGCCTAGTCCAGGGTACCCATGATACTTCCAAGTAGGTTACTGCTGAAAAGGACCACGTAACTAGGGTTTCAAGCGGGTTAAGTGTGGTTAACCCTATCCTAACCATGTATTGAGTCGGTCAAGTGTGTCCAAGAAGCTCATGACTTAACCCTATCAATACATCTTGTTTAATTGGTTAAGTATATTTAAGTAGTCCATGACTTAACCCTACCAATCCATCGTGTTTAATTGGTTAATTATATTCAACTAGTCCATGACTTAACCCTACCAATCCATCGTGTTTTAATTGGTTAAGTATATTCAAGTAGTCCATGACTTAACCCTACCATGTGGCATTAATTAACTTAATGCACCCCAACCTCTCACATTAGACTTTGTTGTGGTTACTAGTTAAGCCGGGCGGGTCCGGGTAGCTTTACACCACAACCTAGTCTAACCTCGGGTTTTAAGTGCGATATGACCAACTACTCACATTGGGTCCTATTGTTTGTAGCCACTAGTTAAGCCGGTCGGTTCCGGGTAGATTTATGCTACAAACTCAACCCAACCTCGAGTTGGCCACTTTCATGTTTTCTACATGTCATGTCCACGTTCGTGTTTTCAAGCATAAACACATGTCAAACTTTCATGTCATGTTTTCGAGTCATGTTTTCATGTTATTCAAGTTTGCCCCACTACCCATAACGTATTCCCATCGCACGTAAATTCGCATCAACACAAATAGATCAAAGAGGGAACATAACTATATGACAAGGTGGGCATAAGGTGGCAAAGTCTATCCCAAGTCAAACATGGTGATATTTGAGGCCAAAAAGGGGTTCAACGTACTAGCATATGGCCTCAACATGTATGATAGCATAAAAGGTGTCTTGGCCTCAAACATATCAAATAGCATAAGGGTGATTTGGCCACAAGCATGCACACTAGCATAAGGGTGATTTGGCCACAAGCATGCACACTAGCATAAGGGTGATTTGGCCACAAGCATGCACAATAGCATAAGGGTGATTTGGCTGCAAGCATGCACAATAGCATAATATCATTAGGGGTTAAGGTTTGGCCACAAGTTAAACATGGTGGCATATGAGGCAAAACGTGTTCATAAACTTGCATATTACTTCATAGGCCTCAAAACATGCATAATGTCAACTTAAGAAAATAGGTGAAACATGATCATAAATGACCTAGGATGATGACTAGAAGTTCGCATATAACATTATATGCAAGTTATCATGAAGGTTATGAGAGTTCTCATGTTGCATAATGCAACATTCCAAATCAAAGGTCATAGCTTTCTATGCACAAAGTCAAGGTGATAGCTTTACTAACTTGCATAGGGTAAATCAATGCATAACATGATAGAATCAAAGCACGAATCATACTTAGGCCAAACTCAACTTGCAACATGTAACATTTAACTTCATAGTTAGAATCTAAGAGTAGTATAGGGCTTACAATGCTATGAAGACTTATAAAATATAAATAAGATTGAGACGAAGCCACTAGCAACTCAAAAGCCCCAAATGAATATAAGCTCCAAGTTGTCTTGAGAAACAAGAGGCTCCTTTGATTTGTATGAAGAAATATCCTTGTTTTAATGAAGAAAGGTGGCTCTTTTACTAGCTTAGGACACTTAAACTTTCATGAAGAGGATGGAGGCCATGATATGAAGATGGAGGCCATGATCAAGAAACATTTGGGCAGCATTTAGTTGTAGGAATGATTAATGAGGGTTTAGGCTAGGTCTAGGGGTCCTTTTATAGATGATTAGGTTAATTTAGACCATAGGATTAACCCTAAAACACATCAGGTCCGTCAATCCCGTCAGAAACTTCTGGAACAAGACTCAGCATGACACAATTGGTGCACCAGGAAAACTGGTCCGACAGGGGGGTCGACCCCTGGGTCGACATGGGTGTCGACCCCTGGGTCGACATGGGTGTCGACCCATTGGGGGGGGTTCGACAGGGGTGTCGACCCCTGTGTCGACCCTGCCTGGGGCGGGAAAGATTCCTGCATATTCTGCATTGGTTGCACTTCGAATCTGAATTTGAATTGTTTTCGGGCTTGGAATTTTCTGAAAACTTCATTGGGCCTTAACTTGGTCATACGGACTCCGTTTTTCAAAAACTCGGACTCTATTTCGCGTATTTTTCCGAGACGAACGCAATGGCATAGCCCGTTTCCCTTGATTCAGATTTTACAATTTAATTCTGCCTTGATTTACGTTATAACATGTTATTCAAAAATACGGGTTGTTACATTCTCCCCACCTTAAAGGATTTCGTCCCCGAAATCTCCAAGTTAGGAAGAACGTATCCTACCACCCATCTACTCAAAACATCATCCACAAGTAACCATTGTCCTTAAAGGATTCTAAATGCTGTATGATCATATGCAAAGGTGTGTGTATATGTACTTATCTAATGCGAAAATCAGGTGGTTACTGATTCAGTAAACCTCCTTAATGCAAAACATGTTAGTGAAATGAGTCCATATGTATGCAAATTCCTAACATAGTTTATAATCTCTACATGAGTGCACATAACATTCATTCATATGCAACATCCACGTGATAGCACAACAAGTTTCATCCATGAATAAGCATAAACACTCATGCATATGCGGTATGAAAGTGTGTGAGCCGATCTTAGTGCCTAATGTGTATCATGCATCCACGAGTATCCACTTGCAAACACTTGCAACCACTTGCAAACATCAAGCATAACATGTTTCAAATACATGTTTCATCCAAAGGGTTTCTACCTAAGGTTCTCATGACAAGATTTACGAAACAAGATAAACTAGATAAACATGGATAGCAAAGGAAATATATACCAACTAGGAAAAGAGATTGAAAATGTATCCTCAAAAAGGAATGGATAAAGCCCACGCATCTTCTCTTTGGTTTTCCAAGTTGCATCTTCATCGGCTTTACTCCACTGAACTTTCACCAATTTGACTTCTCGATTCCTTAGCTTCTTGATCTCTGTTCCCAAGATACGAATCGGAGCTCGTCTCAGGGTTGCCTCTTTCTCCACCTCCACGTCTTCAAGAATGCTTGGTTCAACCACCTCAGCGGACTCATGTAGGCACTTTCGGAGATGCGAGACATGAAAGACATTATGCACTCCGGCTAGCTTCTCGGGCAATTCCACCTTATAGGCCATCTTTCCAATTCTCTCTATGATAGGGAAGGGTCCTACAAACCTTGGTGCCAGCTTCCCAACTGCTCCAAAACGTATCACATTACGCAAAGGAGAAACCTTCACGAAAACCACGTCTCCCACTTTGAATTCCAAATCTGCCCTTCGCTTGTCAGCATAGGATTTCTGTCTATCTTGGGCCGCTTTCATCCGTCTTCTCACCAATTCAACTTTCTCGGATGTATCCCGTATCATATCGGGCCAAGTATAAGCCTATCTGTTGTCTCCCACCAACAAGATGGTGACCTACACGGCCTCGCATACAAAGCTTCAAATGGTGCCATCCCTATGCTGGCTTGATAGCTATTATTATAAGCAAACTCTACAAGAGGAAGGTGGTCTTCCCTAGTACCGCCAAAGTCAAGAACATAAAGTCTCAAAAGATCTTCTAGCATTCTATTCACCCTTTCGGTTTGGCCATCCGTCTGGGGGTGATAGGCTGTACTCAGATTCAATTGTGTACCCATCGCTTCTTGCAAACTATTCCAGAACTGGCTAGTGAAAATTGAGTCACGATCGCTAACTATGCTAGAAGGAACTCCATGCAACCGCACTATCTCTCGAAGATAAACAGATGCTAGCCATGATACGGTCCTCTTGCTTTTCACCGGAATAAAATGGGCTCTCTTTGTAAGTCTATCAATTATTACGCATATCCCATAAAGCCCAAATGGTTTGGTGACGAACATCTTCACCTCAACCATATATCACAAACAGGCGAGTCATACTCCTTATGGGGTTCGCAACAGAACTAAGATTGAGGATAGGACCGAGAGGATATACGTAAAAGATAGCATGCGAGTAAGCTCTACGGAATAATAGGGATCAAGGATATACTCTTAGAAAGAGATTTAATGCGCGTATCTAGTCTTCAATCTTCTAAGCCGCATTTTCTTGTGCTTAATCCCATCGTGCCTTGACCGTCTTTTAACTCCACAATTTCATAGCTCTTAATTCTTATTTCCAAAATATGAGTTATAACTCATTTCATCATCGCCTCTCGTCCCACATCCACTTACTCTTTTCCTAAAAATACTTGGCTACAACTTCATGCTTATGGTTTCATGCAAGCCTTACAAAATTCGTTAGTGAATCCTGGATCTCGTTTACATACCATATGGTATTCCACGCAGAAGAACTATCTCTTGAAAACAAATGCCACTCTAGGTTGCCAAATGTACTTACTAGGGTAATTTCTATAACCCGTGCTTAAGCGGAATGGGCCATCCGCCTTAGTGGCGAACACTACTCGATTGGATTACAAATTTCCAAAAAGTGCCAAGGGATTCTAGATAACTAATCATGACGGACCCCTAAAGGTCACACGAGATTTTCGAGGGTATTACCGAGGCGAGTCATGAGCCTCGCAACCCTATGTTCGAAGTCAAGAATGGCTCCATAACTGGACAACCAACCCACGCCCAAAATCAACCCGTATCCCATAAACCCAAGAACATAAGCATTACACATGAATTCTACGCTCAAGATAGAGATTTTCAAATCCATACAAATCACAGGTAGATGGGCGGAACCCCCAATTGGATTTGAAACACTGACGGGACCTCAACTAGACTAGTACTTAGGTGCAAACTTTCAACAAGATCAGAAATAAAACTATGTGATGCGCCAGAATCAAATAAGGTATGAACAGGATAATCAGAAATATAAACAAGACTTTCTACAGAAATACTACCTCGATCAAAAGCTGGAAGAGTGAGGAGAGCCTGCAACTGCCCTCCAGAGGGTCCTGCTCGCTGAGTTTGCCTTTTCCCTTGTCCTCGCTTTTTCGGGCAAATCTTGCTATAGTGTCCAGACTCTCCACAATGAAAGCATTCTCCCAACTTCCTCTTCTTCCTACAATCATTGGCTTTGTGCCCAACGATCCCACAGAACTTGCACTTCCTTGTTTCCCTGGTCTTTTTGTCATTGCGATTGTTGTTGCCCTTGTTCCCCTTCTTGTTGTTCTTTTCGGTATCTTCCTTCTTGCCTTGGGACTCATTTGCCTTGACCTCCTTCTTGCCACTCTTATCTTCCTCTTGAAGTAGGGCCATATTCACCAAACTCTCGAAGGCCGCCCCCAGGGGTATATGAGACATGGCCAAACCGCGCAGTGGCTCATTCAATCCTAGAGCAAAGCGTAGGGCCTTCTTCTGAGCTGTGTTAACCAAGTCTAGACCGAACCGAGCAAGTTGATTAAACATATCCACATATTCCCTAACGGTCATGTCCCCTTGCTTTAGAGATAGGAACCTCTCCAGCCGAAGGTTCTCTTTCGTTGATGATAGAAATCTCAATCTGAACCTTCTCCTAAAGTCATCCCAAGTCTGAATTGGTCTAGTAGTGGTGGTGACTACCCACCAATATGCAGCTTCCTCTTTCAATAACCATACTGCCAACAGAACTTTTCTACGGTCTTCTATATCAAAGATAGCAAAGAGGTCTTCAATTTCCTTCAACCAGTTTCTTGCCTCTACAAAAGTCTCCGTCCCGACAAAATTCTTGCCACCCATCGCCTTAAAGTCCTTGCAAACCTTTGCGAAATCCTCTTGCGGATGCTGAGGAGGAGGAGGAACCTCAGCCACGGGAGGAGGAGAAATGTTAGCGACGGGGGAAGGAGGAGGAATGTTCGCGGGGCTGGCTTCATTCACCCTTGCCTCCATGTTCCTTCTAAACCAAATAGGTACTGGTACGCCCTCCAGAATGGCAAAATTATCGGTCATACTGAAACGAAGAAAAAGATAGATTGAGATCGAGGAAACAAGGATAGTGCTAACGGCTTTTGGGGAAGAGCCTTTTAAAATAACTAGACTTTTCTTGGAAAATACTTAATTGGTTTTGAAAATAGTTTTCCAAAAAGTAAGTTTTAAAATCCTTTTGCTCAAATCTTGTAAACCTTATGCTCTGATACCAAATGTAACACCCCACCTCTGCCAGTGCCACTCTTGCAAGGACACTAGCTTTGGAGGGGCGTTAAACGAGGTAAACATGCATGCAGATATCACAAGACAGAACATATAAGTAAAAACAGAGTAAACAAAGCAGCGGATAAAACTAGCATTTCAAAACCATAGTCAAGTTACATCAAAGTACTGAGTCGTTATTTTCCACAAAACAAAGTCTAGAAACATCAACTAAAAACTGGAAAGAAAATCATAAAGTAACTATCCCCAAAGTAGCATAAGGCCATAGCATGCTCAAACCATACATGAGCTATCCAGAGAAGCAGCTAAAGATCCAGCTAGGTAACAGTGTTTCCACCCTGCAAACCTGGGGGGGGGGGGGGGGGGAACGGAAGAAAAGAGGCCAAAGAAAACAGGTCAGTCAAAAAGACAGGTAAGTCCCATTTACTATTAGTATAAAAACTAATAAAGTTAACTGAACATGTAAAACAGGGATGAGCTGTAGGGTGATAACTGGCATGGTGAAAAGTTAACAAGATAGATCAAGTGTCGCATCGCATATACAAGGTTAAGTTGCACCAGGTGTGTACTAGTATTCCAATCCATGTCAAGTATAAACAAGAAATGATCCCTTGGCCCAAAGCTGGCCCACATCATGAGATGACCAAAATCGAGGTCCAACTACTCGGTCTAGTCGATCGAATCCCTAAAAGCCTAACTCGCAGTGTATCGGTGTCATACGGCTTAATCCTGGAATGTAGTTAACTGTACTAGGTCCACCCTAGGGTGTATCCAGCCCTAAGGTGTAAACCACAGACACAATTCAAGCATGCACAGTCTAAACCTACTGGTGTCCGTGTTCAACTCCGGACTTAATGTGCACGACCATGGTCCGCCTGAACAACCGGTGCACCATTCAGCCGTCACTTTTGGTCTCTTACAATCAGTCTAGTAATCGTGCCCCACCCTAGCCTAGTCCAGGGTACCCATGATACTTCCAAGTAGGTTACTGCTGAAAAGGACCACGTAACTCGGGTTTCAAGCGGGTTAAGTGTGGTTAACCCTATCCTAACCATGTATTGAGTCGGTCAAGTGTATCCAAGCAGCTCATGACTTAACCCTATCAATACATCGTGTTTAATTGGTTAAGTATATTTAAGTAGTCCATGACTTAACCCTACCAATCCATCATGTTTAGTTGGTTAAGTATATTCAAGTAGTCCATGACTTAACCCTACCAATCCATCGTGTTTTAATTGGTTAAGTATATTCAAGTAGTCCATGACTTAACCCTACCATGTGGCATTAATTAACTTAATGCACCCCAACCTCTCACATTAGACTTTGTTGTGGTTACTAGTTAAGCCGGGCGGGTCCGGGTAGCTTTACACCACAACCTAGTCTAACCTCGGGTTTTAAGTGTGATATGAACAACTACTCACATTGGGTCCTATTGTTTGTAGCCACTAGTTAAGCCGGTCGGTTCCGGGTAGATTTATGCTACAAACTCAACCCAACCTCGAGTTGGCCACTTTCATGTTTTCTACATGTCATGTCCACGTTCGTGTTTTCAAGCATAAACACATGTCAAACTTTCATGTCATGTTTTCGAGTCATGTTTTCATGTTATTCAAGTTTGCCCCACTACCCATAATGTATTCCCATCGCACGTAAATTCGCATCAACACAAATAGATCAAAGAGGGAACATAACTATATGACAAGGTGGGCATAAGGTGGCAAAGTCTATCCCAAGTCAAACATGGTGATATTTGAGGCCAAAAAGGGGTTCAACGTACTAGCATATGGCCTCAACATGTATGATAGCATAAAAGGTGTCTTGGCCTCAAACATATCAAATAGCATAAGGGTGATTTGGCCACAAGCATGCACACTAGCATAAGGGTGATTTGGCCACAAGCATGCACACTAGCATAAGGGTGATTTGGCCACAAGCATGCACAATAGCATAAGGGTGATTTGGCCGCAAGCATGCACAATAGCATAATATCATTAGGGGTTAAGGTTTGGCCACAAGTTAAACATGGTGGCATATGAGGCAAAACGTGTTCATAAACTTGCATATTACTTCATAGGCCTCAAAACATGCATAATGTCAACTTAAGCAAATAGGTGAAACATGATCATAAATGACCTAGGATGATGACTAGAAGTTCGCATATAACATTATATGCAAGTTATCATGACGGTTATGAGAGTTCTCATGTTGCATAATGCAACATTCCAAATCAAAGGTCATAGCTTTCTATGCATAAAGTCAAGGTGATAGCTTTACAAACTTGCATAGGGTAAATCAATGCATAACATGATAGAATCAAAGCACGAATCATACTTAGGCCAAACTCAACTTGCAACATGTAACATTTAACTTCATAGTTAGAATCTAAGAGTAGTATAGTGCTTACAATGCTATGAAGACTTATAAAATATAAATAAGATTGAGACGAAGCCACTAGCAACTCAAAAAGCCCCAAATGAATATAAGCTCCAAGTTGTCTTGAGAAACAAGAGGCTCCTTTGATTTGTATGAAGAAATGTCCTTGTTTTAATGAAGAAAGGTGGCTCTTTTACTAGCTTAGGACACTTAAACTTTCATGAAGAGGATGGAGGTCATGATATGAAGATGGAGGCCATGATCAAGAAACATTTGGGCAGCATTTAGTTGTAGGAATGATTAATGAGGGTTTAGGCTAGGTCTAGGGGTCCTTTTATAGTTGATTAGGTTAATTTAGACCATAGGATTAACCCTAAAACACATCAGGTCCGTCAATCCCGTCAGAAACTTCTGGAACAAGACTCAGCATGACACAATTGGTGCACCAGGAAAACTGGTCCGACAGGGGGGGTCGACCCCTGGGTCGACATGGGTGTCGACCCATTGGGGGGTCGACAGGGGTGTCGACCCCTGTGTCGACCCTACCTGGGGCGGGAAAGATTCCCGCCCATTCTTCCTTAGTTGCACTTCGAATCTGAATTTGAATTGTTTTCGTGCATGGAATTTTCTGAAAACTTCATTGGGCCTTAACTTGGTCATACGGACTCCGTTTTTCAAAAACTCGGACTCTATTTCGCGTATTTTTCCAAGACGAACGCAATGGCACAGTCCATTTCCCTTGATTCAGATTTTACAATTTAATTCTGCCTTGATTTACGTTATAACATGTTATTCAAAAATACGGGTTGTTACGTGTGCATAGGCAATAGTTACAAACCTGCATAAACTATGGATGTCATAGATCTAATCATAAGGTGTAAACTTGCATAGGCAATAGTCACAAGCTTACATTACATGATTCATACTCCAATATATATATATACTTGCATATGTGATTTATACAACATAGACTATGATGAAAACTTGCATCTAACTCACGCATGTCATAGCCTAACTTTAGATCCAATTTACACCTAAAATAGATGTCATGAAACATGTTAGGTTGTATATGATTCTCACTAACTTGCATATAATTCATATCTAAATAAACATCCAAACTTGCATACCTACATATGATTTAACATATGAATTAGTACCAACAACATAACCAAACTAGCATATTGAACATCATTATGAATTGATTGTACATAAGCCAACAATTAACATAGATTTACAACATAGATGATAACATCACAGCTTTACAACATAGATAATAACATCATAGATTTACAACATAGATAATAACATACGGTCAATGATTCACAACATAACCATATAATCCAAATCATAGCTCAATCCAATTAAATTGTTAATTATCTTATTTAAGAAATCGAACTCACAAAAAGAAAGTCTTGCATTCTGAAATCTGAGTTCTGAAATTGATTTAGCTCGCCTTAGTAGTAGATTCGTTATTGTTTAGATTAGAGTTGAATAGAACTGAATTGATTAGCTTCGTTTTCCCTCTATTTGGTAGTGGCTACTCTAGGTTACAAGATGACAGCATGACGGCCATGATTCAGATTTTATTTGATTTTAGGGTTTGAGTCTACCCATGTTTATATAGAATTTCAATTTAATTATAGCCGTTGGATGATCTTAAGGTTAATCAAAACCACTCAGTCAGGATAGGGTGACACCTCAGCCCTAGTGACTCAGCAAGGAGTCAGAAAGGACACAGCAATGAGTCACAATATGGATCAGATTGCACCAGAAAGCTGTGCAGGCTTTCTGCTCGGCCTGGGCGCACTTGGAAGGTGCACTAGTGCCACTTTTGTACTGGTGCACTTCCCAAGTGCGCCAGTGCAATTTTTTTTTCTAATTTTTCCGCCTAACTTCGTTCGTCCATATCTCCTTCTTCCGGTATCCGTTTTACGCAAACTCGGACTCTGTCTCAACCAGAATTCCGAGACGAACACAATGGCGCAACCTGTTTCCCTTAATTCTCACATCTGAGATTAATTATTCTTGAATTTAGTTAATTCGATTATTCAAAAATTCGGGGTGTTACATTCTCCCCTACTTAAAGGATTTCGTCCTCGAAATGTCTAAGTCAAGAAGAACGTATCCTACCATCCAATCATCCATCTACTCAACTAGCAACCATGGTCCTTAAAAGATTTCTAATTCTTTTCATGTACATATGCATAGTTTGTGTATATGTCCGTATACTAATGCTAAATCAGGCAGTCCACTGATTCAGTCGACCTCCTTAATGCAAATAATGATAGCGCCATGTATCCGTCATGTATGCACAGAATCCTATACATATCATTACTACATGTGTGCACAACCGTCCATTTAGATGCAACATCCATATGATACACACATTCAATGTACATTCATTTTACTAAATACATCCATTTATATGCAATATGCAATATGAAAGTGACTGAGCCGATCTAGTGCCTAAAGTGTGTGTATATGCATCCACGAGCAACCACTAGCAAACACTTGCATCCACATGCATCCATCGTACATAACATGTCTCAAACATGTTTCAACCATAGGACTACCCTATCTAAAGGTCAAAGATACTAGTGAGAGGATATACTAAGGATAAAACAAGTACAAGCTAAGCGGTAAAGGGGAAATTAAAAGACATACCCTTGAAAAGAAAAGGGTACAATGAACGCATCTTCTCTTCCGTCTCCAAAGTAGCGTTGCTCTCATCATCTCCCCATTGTACTTTGACTAGCTTGACCTCTCGATTCCCCAACTTCTTAATCTCCGACCCAAGAATGCACGAAGGAGCTCGTCGAATCGTCGCATCACGCTCTATCTCCACCTCTCTAAGCAAGCTCGGCTCTACCACTTCCGCAGTCTCATGCAAGCACTTCCTCAAATGTGATAAATGGAAAACATCGTGTACACCCATAAGTCTCTCGGGCAACTCCACTCTATACGCCATCTGTCCAATTCTCTCCTTAATAGGAAACGACCCTATGAACCTTGGTGCTAACTTCCCAACAGACCCAAAGTGAACAACATTCTGTAATGGAGACACCTTGATAAAGACCATGTCGCCAATATCAAACTCAAGATCTGTCCTCCTCTTGTCCGCATAAGATTTCTGCCTATCTTGGGCCGCCTTCATCCTCCTTCGAATCAAATCGATCTTTTCCGAAGTCTCTCTAATCATATTGGGCCCAAGTAAGATCTTATCCGTAGATTCCCACAAACATATAGGCGAACGACACTGCCGTCCATAAAGAGCCTCGAAAGGTGCCATGCCAATGCTAGACTGAAAGCTACTATTATATGCGAACTCTACCAAAGGAAGATGCTCCTCCCATGTACCTCCGAAGTCTAAAACACATAGCATCAAAAGGTCCTCTAGAATACGATTCACCCTCTCGGTCTGGCCATCCGTCTGAGGATGATATGCATTACTCAAACATAACTGAGTCCCTACTGCCTCTTGCAAGCTCCTCCAAAACTCACTAGTAAAGATAAGTTCGCGATTATTCACTATGCTAAAAGGAACACCGTGCAAACGAACTATCTCTCGAATCTATACGGAGGCTAACCATGGAGCAGTCCTCTTACTCTTCACGGGAATGAAATGGGCGCTCTTAGTAATTCTTTCTACCATGACCCAAATCCCCGTATTACCCTTCCTTGATCTCGGTAACCCATCAATAAAGTCCATCGAGACACTCTCCCACTTCCATTGTGGGATCTCCAATGGGTGAAGCAACCCACCGGGCTTCTTTTGCTCTGCTTTTACTTGTTGGCACACCAAGCATCTAGCGACAAACTCGGCCACATCCTTCTTCATACCAGCCCAAAAGTAAACTCGTCTCATGTCCATGTACATCTTGTCCCCGCCGGGATGAATGGTCATCTTCGAATGATGTGCATCATCAAGAATGGTCTTCCTCAAGTCCTCGTCTCGTTGTACACAAAGTCTACCATCCCTAAGTAACCAACCCTTATCATCTAGGGTATACCTACTGAGATGGCTCAATGACTCCCCCCTTATGAGCTTCTCTACTAACTCAACCAACTGTGGGTCATCTCGCTGTGCCTCACTAATCCGTCCCAAAAGCGTAGGTCTGACCTCTATGGATGCTAGCAAAACGGGTATAAGGTCAATGGAAGGTCTAAAGTCAAATGTAGAGATGAACTCTAAGCTTCGCCGTTCAACAAACAATGGACTCACGGACAATCTTTTCCTATTTAAGGCGTCTACCACCACATTACCCTTGCCAGGGGTATATGCTATCTCGAAATCATAGGACGCTAAGAATTCCATCCACCTTTGCTGCCTTAAGTTTAAGTCCTTCTGAGAGAACAGGTATTTTAGCGATTTGTGGTCAGTGAACAATTCGAATTTCTCGCCAAGAAGATAATGGCGCTAAGACTTAAGCGCGAAAACAATAGTGGCCAACTCTAGGTCATGCGTAGGGTAATTTCTCTCATGTACCCTCAACTGCCTTCCTCCATAGGCTATTACCCTTCCCTCTTGCATTAAGACTGCGCCTAGTCATGTCCCATAAGCATCGGTATAAACGGTAAATGGTTTACTCCCATCTGGCAACACTAAGACTGGGGCTGTGGTCAAAGTTCTCTTTAAACATTGGAACGCATCATCACAATCTACGTCCCATATAAAAACTAGGTTCTTCTTTGTCAAGCGTATTAATGGGGCTGATATTTTTGCGAAGTCCTTGATAAACTTCCTATAGTAGCCAGCCAACCCCAAGAAACTTCTCACCTCGGTAGCATTTTTAGGGACCTTCCAACCTGTAACGAGTCGGATTTTGCCCGGCCTTAATCGATCGCAAAATCGACCAAGACCATTCAAATCCCGCCTACGTTAACTTTGGGAATACAACACATCAAAACAATAACAGCAGAATTTTGTTACATCATAATAACGTAACATCGGAGTACAGAATATCAGAGTACATTGAATAAAATTACAGCGGAAGATAAATTACAATATTATAATACATTGCAGCGGAAATAAAATAACTAAGGCAGCGGAAACAACTATGCTCTGGACACAGCTTTAGGCTTCAATCCAGAATCCTGCTCGAATTAAGAACCTGTAGACAAACTACTTGACTGCCCGTGTGGAAAGAGGGCACCCGAGTTTGTAAAGGTGGAAACAAACAACGGGTCAGTCATGGGACTGGTGTGAGAATTCTTAACTAATTTAACTAATAGTAATAAGGCAAAGCCATGGACCACGCCGCTAACGCGGAACGGGTTTACTCCAATGGATTGCCGGTGCATAAATGTGTCAGAACAAATAATAAGTAAATCGTACCACAACGTCATGCTTTTGAGAAAAATGGAATCACCATAAGACCCAGGTCCCATCACACAATGCAACACAAACCAGAGGATAGGGTTTTACTTTATAGTGATTAAACATGCTAAATACGGCAAATACGAGTTTAATATTATTATTAGTATATATCAAAACATTTCAAAGTAAATGTATAAATCCTAGGAAGAATAGTATCCCGTACTACTATGCCTCCATACTAGTAATACAATCAAATTCGTAGGGTCGTATTTGGATTTTGGTTTCCATCATGAGTCAAGGCTAGGTAGGAGCTCCTACCGATTCGAGACACTCTAGCTAATGTCTCAGGATCCCCCGCAGTGAACCCTTGGAAAGCTGCAGGGCCGGTCCACCATACGAGTTGCGGATTAGTTATTCCTAAACACACGTTTCCCGATCCTATAGGACCTATTATCCGAGGCGCCTCATTCCATCATACACATAAGTAAAATGTCGGGCCGTGTTAAAGCCCAAATACCACTTCTAGCTAGAAAGAAACGTGCTGCTCTCCCTGCGTTCCCTTCTCCCGTTTTAGACTCCGCCGGTGTGTGAGGCTCGCGAAGTCACGCTATACACAAAGCTATGCCTAAAAAGACTATGCTTTGATCATCCCACAAGGCCTGCTTTTCAACAAAGCCTTGATCATATGCATCTTAGCATGCTACATCGTCACTCCATATCACACTACCAATCCTTTGCCGAAATATATGAACGGGTGTTAAGCAAGAGAATAAATTGTCCGCCACCAAACATCCATACATTCGGTAGAAGATTAATAACATGATATTTAATGGAGTACGATGTCAGACACACAATCCATTTATTAGCTTATGCTCTGGGTCTGAGCGAAAGCCAAATCCGTACTAATCAACACTACGTCCGGACGGCCACCACTGTAGCCCCTTCAAGGTAGCTACTCCAATCACGGGCATCAACAGTCGTCATCCATTCGATATGAAGATCGTTGGTCTTCAATCGCCGTCTTCAACTCTTGAATTTTAAACGTCGTTCAAATTATTTGGAATGAGATAGACTCGGACTTTCCAAATAATTCTCGTATATATATTTGAAAACCCGTTTCATATTGTTATTAATAATTTATAACAATTTTAATCCTACTTTATTTCAATAAAAATAACTTGTTTTATAAAAACGACGTTTCAGGTCATATAAGGTTTTAGCGCTGCTTTTGTGAAATTTTGAATTTCACATTTCTCAAAATCCAAAAATGCAAATAAGAAATATAATTCCTTTTCTTCTATGTTTGTTTACATATAAAAAGGCAAATAACATATGTAATTCTTTTTCTATATTTTGTTTGCATCTAGAAATGCAAACAAAAATATGTAATACTTTTTCTATGTTTTGTATTGTATTTACACTAAATAGTAAATAAAAATTTCCCTTTTCTTATATCATGTTTTATTTACACTAATGTAAATAAAATGTCCTATTCTTTTATGTCATGTTTATTGACACTAATTGTGAATAAATTATTCTTTTTTTTATCCTATTTACAAAATAAATGTATTCTTTTATTTTACATTGAAAATGTAAATGTCTATTTCATATTCTATTTACATATAGAATGTAAATTCCTATTTACATTGAAAAATGTAAATCTATATTCATTCTTTCATTACATATAAATGTAATCTTTTTCTATTCATTCTTTCACATTTGACAAAAAGATTTTTCTTTTCTTTTTTATACATATCATATACACAAAATGTATATTTTGTGTGTCATTCCAATTACAACAAAAATGAATATTTTTGTACGTCACTTATAATCTATCAAAAATGTGTATTTTTGTGTCATTCAACTCCTAACCAAAAATGCAATATATTTTGGTGTCAACTTCATTTCTATACAAATGAATATATTTTTGTTTGTTTAATTTCCATGTAACGAAAATAATAACTTTGTTATTCTTTCAATGCCAAGCAAAAATAATAATTTTTTTTATCTCTTTCAATGCAAAACCAAAATGATCTTGACTTTTTATAATGGCAATGTAAACTCTATTCTTAGGTGACATCATAAAAATGTAATTTTAATTTACAATGCAATATCATACTTTAATTACATAATAAAAATGTAATTCTAATTTACAGTGCAAATTCTCATTTATAGTTACTTATAAAAATGTAAATTTTGTTCGCATAGAAAATCCCATATCATAGCTACATTGGGAAATGTAAATTTTGTTCGCTTGCCAAATTTCATATCATAGTTACAAAAAAAAATGTAATTTTTATTTGCATGGAAAATATTATATCTTTAGTTCAAATAAAAATGAAATTTTTATTTGCAATGCAAGTTCTCATTCTAAATTACATAATAAAAATGTGATCTTTATTATCAATGCACATGCCTACTTTTGTTTACATGTAAAAATGTAAATTTATTTACAATGTAAGTTCATACTTTTGTTTACATAATAAAAATGTAAATTTCATTGCTAACATTTTACATTGACAAAAATATGATTTTTGTCGCTACTACTTTACATTGGTAAAATTGTTCATTTCTACCAGACATAACGTGACGGTAAAAATATTTATTTTCTAATTAACACAACATAATGGTGAAAATATTCATTTCTAAATAATATAACATGACGGTGAAATTTTTCATTTCTAAATAACATAACATGACGTTATTATCTAATGCAACATTTTATATTAAAAATGTACTTTTTCTCTACACAAAAATATTCTAACTAAATTGTGATTTTTGTGTTGACGGTTCTATCATAACATAAAATGAATATTTTACGTTGACGGTTCCAACATAACCTAAAATAAATATTTTATGTTGGCATTTTATAAAATGATAATTCTATTATATCAACCTTAAAATGACAAATTCTACTATGTCAACATTAACATGATAATTCTAACATGTCGACATAAAAATGATATTCTAACATGTTGACATAAAAATGATATTCTCACATGTTGACATAAAAATGATATTCTCATATGACGCTACCAACAAAATGTGCATTTTTATTCTCATATGACGTTACTGACAAAATGAATATTTTTTATTCTCATATGACGCTACTAACAAAGTGAATATATTTTTTATGTCCTAACATACTTTTATATATGTTTTCTTTTCCTCTTTTCTAGTATGTTAAGAATAATGTTTACAACATATAGATATTGCTAACATTACAAGCAAACAATAAAAGGAATATTTGTAATGTCTAGCAATTCTAACGATTCCTAATAACATAAAAAGAATATTTTTATGTTCTAACATTTCATGTTATCTGACATAAATGGCATTTAATTTACATGACATGTTTTCTAACAAATGGTAATGTTTTGAATAAACAAAACATAATGCTACTTTAAAATTCTATTTTTTTATTGCCTCTAAAAAGACAATAAAAATATAAGATAAAAATTATTTTTTTCTTTTAATGCATCCAAAACGACAGTAAAATATGAATTAGCAAATCTATCATTTTAATGCTTCTAAAATGACGGTGGAATATGACATTCCAAAATGTAACCAAAAATGACATTTATAGATAAATGACAAATTTCTTTAACATGACATTATTATATGTAAAAGATATTTCCTCTAACATGAATATTTTATATTAACATGGCATATTTAACTGACATTACATTTTTACCTATACTGACAGTTTTTATATTACATAATAGAATCTGACTAATATGATGTTTTATATTACATAACATAATCTAACTAAGATGATGCTTTTATATTTTATGAATCGGAATAAAGATTCAATCTTTATTTCATTCCTTTTATTTCAAAATAAAAGCCAAACCTTATTTCTTTAATTACATATAAAAATGTAATTTTGTCTTACAAACAAAGTTTCCATCTTTTCAAATTAAAGATCTAGTCTTTATTAACTCTATTTATTTTAAAACAAAGATCTAAATCCTATTTACTTGATAAATAAAAATAAAAGAATAAATATTTATTTAAGTGGTAAATCAAAATCAAAATAAAAGAATAAATCTTAAATTTTCAACTTATCATTTTCTTAATTAAGAAACCAAGATCCAAACTTTCATTCTTTCTTTATTAAAAATAAAGATCCAAATTTATTTCAAAAAATCCTATCATTACTTATATATAAAAATAAAGATCTAAACTTCCATTATTTTGTGAATCAAAAAAAAGGACCAAACTTTCATTATCTACGAATAAATAAATAGATATTGAATAGCGGTGTCGTAGTTTCAGAGCTTAAAGAATAGATCTGAAAATAATAGATAAAAATAACAGCGTGTGTACAAATGAAATAAAACAATATCTTGATAGTAGCGCATACAGAAAATAATGAACGTCATAATAACCACGCGATGTACATGAAATAATGAACGAAACAATAGTAGCGCACAAACAAATCGGAATAAAGAAGTACAATCCATCACAACACAGATCTAAATTATTTCACATATACAGATATACAGAATATTATTTTATTCGAGAAAATAAATTAAAATTAAATTTTAATTTAAAATATATCAGAAATTCTCACCTTTGTATTTGTCAGATCTAGAACGAATTGAAAGTCAGTAACTTGTTCACACATATCTATGATGTTGTGTTATGTCACGTTGTTCCTAGATTGTCAAATTTGTCGGGTTCTGCATCGAATTGGATCGAAACATGTTTTTAATAATTGAAATTAAAGTTAGCAACGAAATCAAGCGTTGCAAATGAATAAAATTAAAATTTATATAACCTTTGAATTGTTCAAAACTTTGAATCGCGATAACTTGAGATTAGATCAATGGTTTTGGGTGCCGTTTGTTGGAGATTGGAGAGCTTGGAGGGGTGCATCCACGCCGGGAATAGGGGGAGGTGTGGTGGCTCGTGCTAGTGGCGGCGGGTACATGAAGTCAGCGGGTTTGGAGAGGTGATTCGAGAGCTACGGGCAACGGTTTGATGTGAAACTTGTCTAGAATTGAAGAGATTGAGGAGAGCTACAAAAAGTTTAACTACGGCTGAGTCTAAAAGTGAGTGGATTAGGAGATAGGGAGGAAAGAAGGTGGCAAGGGGAGGCGGCTGATGGGTTTCAGCGTGCGTGAGTTTTGAGAAGAAGGAGCGTCTCGATTTCTGTGAAAGGGGGTATATTTTATATTATTTTATTCACTAAAAGGCCCGATTAGCTCCGAACTCAGAATTAGGCCCAACGACTGTCAAACTTAAGGTTTTGAGGCCTTCTGAACACAATGGGATAGGTCTCGTGGCCCAATTTCGAAGTTTACAGCATTATTTATTTATTTTTAATATAAATCCTTTAATTTTTTTATTCAACTGTACATGAAAATTCACCGGGGCCATAAATTAATTCCAAAAATTCCCGAAAAATATATTTAGCTATGTTTTGACACTATGGACCTAGAAAAATTAATTTCGTTCAGTTCTGAGCCCGTATGAATTTTTAAAGTAAAAAATTATCCGTTTACATTGAAAAATCAATTATAATTATATATTAATTCTAAAAATTACCGAAAAATCCTTTTTAGCTTTGTTTTGACGATACAAACCCGACAAAATTATTTTTGTTGAATTCTGAGTCTATCTGAAAAATGGCTATTTTCAAGGCGTATATATTTAATATTAAAAATACATTTTTAAACAAATAATTTTCGAAACTCGAAATATATAAGTGTTTACTGTTTTTCAATGCAGAAACATCATTCCGAATTTAATGGAAGTGGTTTTGAGTCCAAATTCCTTCATATGTGAAAAGTAGCCTTTCGGGCCATATATAATATATATATATAAATTCTACACCGACCTTTCTAAAAATTGAATTGGCCATAACTTTTGATTTCCGCTATGAAATTTCAATTTTTCAGATTCGTTAGAAAGATATTTTTAAATAGATTCTAATATTTTTGGTTTCACTAAAATCCGTTAAATTTTGCATCCTGTATGGTCAGTCAAAGTTCAAGTTTGACTTTTCAAACTACCGCGCTATTTCTAACTCTTTTTATAATTAAAATTAAATTATTCATTCTAACTTCAATTTAAATCAACTTTCAATCATTTTTATTTTAAATAAATTATTTTAACTATAGAAAACTCATTAAAATCACTTAAAATAAAATTTTAAATTGGCCCCAAAAATCAGGGTTGTTACAGTCGCCCCCACTTAAAAACTTTTCGTCCTCGAAAAGGAACGAAGCTAAAAGTTGATTAATTAACTAACTAATTTATATATATATATATTTTCTCCATTGGTTTAAATAATTTTATTAGTTGATTAACTTTCAAATATATAACTTTTTATATATTCACAAATCATATTTTCCAAAATAGAGTATAATTACAAATATGTATATTATAGGCTTGCTACTCTCAACTCATTCTAGTGCATTACTAACCCCATCTCAAATGAGTTTTCTCATTCTAGGATACTACTGATCCTATCTCTAATGAGTATTCTTATTGGATATTACTAATCCAATCTCTGATGAGCCTTTTGTTCAGTTCTAATGAGTTGTACACCAAAGATTTGAGCTAACCAAAGCTCTGATACCAACTGTAAAGGCACCGCGAAATTCGGTAGGCTTTGCAACCATCCCTCCATCCTCCAGTACAGCAGGTAAAACCCACCGTGGCTTACAATTGTACCCCAGACACCTTGTTTTACGGCGACCCTTTCGGGATCCCCCGGCCGCAGCCTACCAACCCTAAAAAGGGACATGTGGGGGTAAGAGTCTCCCGTTCGCCACCAAACCGCGAAGCGAGAACCCTCCATCATGCTGCATCCTATTATCAGGCATGCCAAACAAGGACTGGTGTGAGAATTCTTAACTAATTTAACTAATAGTAATAAGGAAAAGCCAAGGACCACGCCGCTAACGCAGAACGGGTTTACTCCAACGGATTGCCGGTGCATAAATGTGTCAGAACAAATAATAAGTAAATCATACAACAACGTCATTCTTTTGAGAAAAATGGAATCACCATAAGACCCAGGTCCCATCACACAATGCAACACAAACCAGAGGATATGGTTTTACCTTATAGTGATTAAACATGCTAAATACGGCAAATACGAGTTTAATATTATTATTAGTATATATCAAAACATTTCAAAGTAAATGTATAAATCCTAGGAAGAATAATATCCCATACTACTATGCCTCCATACTAGTAATACAATCAAATTAGTAGGGTCGTATTTGGATTTTGGTTTCCATCATGAGTCAAGGCTAGGGAGGAGCTCCTACCGATTCGAGACACTCTAGCTAATGTCTCAGGATCCCCCGCAGTGAACCCTTGGAAAGCTGCAGAGCCGGTCCACCATACGAGTTGCGGATTAGTTATTCCTGAACACACGTTTCATGATCCTATAGGACCTATCATCCGAGGCGCCTCATTCCATCATCCACATAAGTAAAATGTCGGGCCGTGTTAAAGCCCAAACACCACTTCTAGCTAGAAAGAAACGTGCTGCTCTCCCTGCGCTCCCTTCTCCCGTTTTAGACTCCGCCGGTGTGTGAGGCTCGCGAAGTCACGCTATACACAAAGCTATGCCGAAACAGACTATGCTTTGATCATCCCACAAGGCCTGCTTTTCAACAAAGCCTTGATCATATGCATCTTAGCATGCTGCATCGTCACTCCATATCACATTACCAATCCTTTGCCGAAATATATGAACGGGTGTTAAGCAAGAGAATAAATTCTCCGCCACCAAACATCCATACATTCGACAGAAGATTAATAACATGATATTTAATGGAGTACGATGTCAGACACACAATCCATTTATAAGCTTATGCTCTGGGTCTGAGCGAAAGCCAAATCCGTATTAATCAACACTACGTCTGGACGGCCACCACTGTAGCCCCTTCAAGGTAGCTACTCCAATCACGGGCATTAGCAGTCGTCATCCATTCGATATAAAGATCGTTGGTCTGCAATCGCCGTCTTCAACTCTTGAATTTTAAACGTCGTTCAAATTATTTGGAATGAGATAGACTAGGACTTTCCAAATAATTCTCGTATATATTTTTGAAAACCCATTTCGTATTGTTATTAATAATTTATAACAATTTTAATCCTACTTTATTTCAATAAAAATAACTCGTTTTATAAAAACGACGTTTCAGGTCATATAAGGTTTTAGCGCTGCTTTTGTGAAATTTTGAATTTCACATTTATCAAAATCCAAAAATGCAAATAAGAAATATATTTCCTTTTCTTCTATGTTTGTTTACATATAAAAAGGCTAACAACATATGTAATTCTTTTTCTATATTTTGTTTGCATCTAGAAATGCAAACAAAAATATGTAATACTTTTTCTATGTTTTGTATTGTATTTACACTAAATAGTAAATAAAAATGTCCCTTTCCTTATATCATGTTTTATTTACACTAATGTAAATAAAATGTCCTATTCTTTTATGTCATGTTTATTGACACTAATTGTGAATAAATTATTCTTTTCTTTATCCTATTTACAAAATAAATGTAAATAAATTTATTTTTTTATTTTACATTGAAAATGTAAATATCTATTTCATATTCTATTTACATATAGAATGTAAATTCCTATTCATCCTTTATTTACATTGAAAAATGTAAATCTCTGTTCATTCTTTCCTTATTTTATTCACATTAAAATGTATACTTTTCTTTTTACATCAAAAATGTAACTTTCACCTTTTTAAGTATAAACAAAAGTTAAATCTTTTAATTTGACAAAAACGGTGATAAACAATATGACCTTTCATTATTAACAAAAGAATATTAAAAATATTCTTTTTAACTTTCACCAAAAATGAAGATTGTGTGTTAACTTTCAAAACACAAAAAAAATGAATGTTTTCTTTTTATTACGAACAAAAATGAACGTGTTTTATTTCATTCTTTGCATTTGACAAAATAAATTGTGTGTTAACTGTAAGGACCCGTAAATTCCCGCTCTTTGGATCGACCATAAACCACATAAGTCTGACCCAAAAGGTGGAAATCCACGAATACTTTAACTTTGGGAATACAACACATCAGAACAATAACAGCAGACTTTTATTACATCATAATAACGTAACATCAGAGTACAGAATATCAAAGTACATTGAATAAAATTACAGCGGAAGATAAATTACAATATTATAACACATTGCAGCGGAAATAAAATAACTAAGGCAGTGGAAACAACTATGCTCTAGACACAGCTTTAGGCTTCAATCTAGAATCCTGCTCGAAATAAGAACCTGTAGACAAACTACTCGACTGCACGTGTGAAAGAGGGCACCCGAGTTTGTAAAGGTGGAAACAAACAACGGGTCTGTCATGGAACTGGTGTGAGAATTCTTAACTAATTTAACTAATAGTAATAAGGCAAAGCCAAGGACCACGCCGCTAACGCGGAACGGGTTTACTCCAACGGATTGCCGGTGCATAAATGTGTCAGAACAAATAATAAGTAAATCGTACAACAACGTCATGCTTTTGAGAAAAATGGAATCACCATAAGACCCAGGTCCCATCACACAATGCAACACAAACCAGAGGATAGGGTTTTACCTTATAGTGATTAAACATGCTAAATACGGTAAATACGAGTTTAATATTATTATTAGTATATATCAAAACATTTCAAAGTAAATGTATAAATCCTAGGAAGAATAGTATCCCATACTACTATGCCTCCATACTAGTAATACAATCAAATTCGTAGGGTCGTATTTGGATTTTGGTTTCCATCATGAGTCAAGGCTAGGGAGGAGCTCCTACCGATTCGAGACACTCTAGCTAATGTCTCAGGATCCCCCGCAGTGATCCCTTGGAAAGCTGCAAGGCCGGTCCACTATACGAGTTGCAGATTAGTTATTCCTGAACACACGTTTCCCGATCCTATAGGACCTATCATCCGAGGCGCCTCATTCCATCATCCACATATGTAAAATGTCGGGCCGTGTTAAAGCCCAAACACCACTTCTAGCTAGAAAGAAACGTGCTGTAACACCCCACCTCCGTTAAGGTCACTCACAAAGGGAATGACTTAACTTTGGTGGAGCATTTTAGTAAACAGAACAGAAACTTACAAGACAGATAAAACAGTACTTGAAAAATTTTAACTTTATTACAGCGGAAACAGAAATTAATATGGTTACATCCTTTCAAATTTCAGAATTCAAGTACAAAATATCAGTCTTGTACAAAAGCCTTCAAAATGCATGGTTTAAAATCATAATCCCCATGGAACGGAAGCTATACAGAGCCAAGCCATACTTTAATCACTTCAAGCAAAGAGAAATCCGGATCAAGCTAAAGTATTCCCTCCTTGGATAACCTGGGGGGGAAACGGAAGAAAGGAGGCGAAACAACAAGGGTCAGACAAAAAGTCTGGCAAGTCCAGTGACTTTCAGCATATGAACAGATAATAATAATATGATATGAACATAAAACTGGATGTGAGATAACTGTAACAGATGTAGCAGATATAACAGAAAAACAGAATGATATAAACTATTGTTTTACACTTCTCTGCACTAATACTAGTATAGCAGAATTAGGTGTCACCCTAATGTCTAAATTGAAGCAGGAACGGGTATAGAATACTTTAACAGAAACAGAATGCTAATAATGGGCCTTTACTACCTGATCAGAAACAGACAGAAGCAGAAACAGATTTATCCCTACGGAAACAGAATGTAGAATTAGGTGTACACTAGTAATGGGCCTTTACCACCCGAACAGACGGTACCACACAGAAACAGACAGGTGTTACCACCCAACAGAAACAGACGGTACCAACAGAAACAGACAGAACTAAGCGTACCCTAAAACCCTACCCCAAGCGATCGGCTCCCTAATAAATAAATATCCTGTGTCGGCTCCACAGTAGGGTGTATCACTCCCTAAAGTGATAACCAATTGGCACAGACCTATTTATAGATGTCACGGCGTCTTACATCCTCAGAGGCAGACCGGGGTCCATGCACGCACATGACCCGGTTGGAACGCACCATCAACACCCCTCGCCATTATCAGAATGAACCACTTATAATTAGTTCAGTAAGCGTGCCCGGACCCTACCTATTGTTGGGTCAAAGTTTTGATACCAGAAAGGGTTACTGACTAATATGGGTCCCGAACAACATATGACACAAGTAATTCCCCTCCTAACCTTGTGTCCCCAGACTAACAGATCTCAGATTAACTTGTTTACAAGTTCAGACATACAGAATTCAGATTTACTAGTTCACATATTAAGTTAACAAGTTTTCAGACTAACAGATCAGATGTACAGATTTTTCAGATTTGTCTAACTTTGTATTGGGCCTACAGATTCATGGACGGGTTTACTACACCTATTAATCCAGTTGGTTTAACCCTATTTTCCCCCAATACGTTTTAGACGTCATTCTTATCTTAGATTTGCATTAATTAATTATTAATGCCCAGACCTCTCACATTAGGTCGCTAGCTTGTGGCCGCTGGATGGGCCGGGCGGTTCCGGGCAGACTTCTGCCACAAGCCAGACCTAACCTCGTGTCTTAAGCAGGTTATGACTAACTTCTCACATTAGAACCTATTGTTTGCGGCCACTGGATGTGCCGGGCGGTTCCAGGCAAAATTACGCCGCAAACTCATTCTAACCTCGAGTTAGTCACGTTTATCTTTGCGGCCAATTAATTAATAATTTACCGTTTATGCGCACGCCCAATATATATGCCAATTCAGATTATATCAATAACAGGATGATTATATCAACACAGCAGATAACAGATTTTAGCAGATAAAGATTTTATATGACTTAACGGATTTAACAGATTTAGCAACTTAGCAGATTTTGGCATATAATAGGTTAGGCATTTCAACCGACAAATTTAACAGATTAGGCATTTCAATCTAATTAGCAGTCAAGGCAATATAACAAAAATAGCAGTTTAGGCAACTTGGCAAATTAGCAGATTTAGCAAATTTAATATTTCTAAAGGTTCTATTTACATGCCTTGCCTAATCATAAATTGGCCTAAATTCATATGCCTACATAATTGTCATGATTCACAACATATACTCCATGTTTGCATAAGCGCAGAATATGGACATAATTTGCCATATAACATATGTTCCAATTTTTGTTAAACTAGCATTTTACAGCAGATTCACATATAAATTATACCAAATATAACCATTAATTTCAATGCATGCCATATATCCAAAAATCCCTATTTAGGTGTAATCACAATAATAGATATCCTAATTAATGTAAATCTTTACACCTAAGTTTCCATATCTTCTTCTTTTTAAGTCATGAATCATTATGCAAACTATACCCAACAATCTAAATCTTTAAATCATATCTTCTAAAAATCAGATCTTGACTTTTATATGCATTTTGTCCAATGTCTCAAATCATATGTAATCTTACAGTGGTTCCTCTTCTTCTTTTATCACAGAATATGCATAGGTCTAAAACTAGTTTATAACATATGCTTATTTTTCTAATTAATTATAGATCTAAATAACATATGTTCATTTCTCTAATTAGTTACAGATCTAGATTACAACGTACACTATGCATACAACATATATAAATTATATGTTTACAGTCAAATTCATGCATCCAATCCCAAGTCATATGTCAATATATTTTATGCCTCAGATCTAAAGTCATATGTTCAATTCAGTCTCGTTAAATTTTGCATCATTCATTATTTTTTCCAAAATTTGCGTTCATACGTTAATCTCTTATGAGATTAGGCACAGGCTCGTGGTAGCCTGGCTATAGAAACAGAAAGGAAGCAGAAAGGGATACAGAACAGTCACAGAAAAACAGATCTAACAGATATACAATCTCAGATTCAGATTTAAAAGCATATCAGAATTATAATTAATGTTTATAGCAGAAAATAACTGTACTTGTCTTGATTGGATTAAAGAAAGAACTTTAGTTGTTACAGAATTGTTGCAGAAGCTTTTATCTCAAATTTGAATTTAGGATGATGTTGATTGACTTCTAGTTTTGATTCTAGCAGAGTAGCGACGCCATTTTTATTTTTAATTAGAAGAAGAGAGCAATGGAGGCTAGAGAATTGTGTAAGAGACTTAGGTTTAGGTTAGGGATGTATTTATAGGAGGATAGGGTGATTTAGAGCCTTCAGATCAGTCCAGAAGTCATCAGAATCGCACAGCTCGAATACACATCATCCAGCCACTCAAAAGAAGACACGTCGCCTCAGAACACTCCAGAATTCGGTGCTGGATTTGTATGGGCGCACTTGGCAGGTGCGCCAATGTATTTTTGTACTGGCGCACTTCACACGTGCGCCAGTGTAGTCTGGCCTATTTTCGGTTTTTCTGCCTAACTTCGTTCGTCCATATCTTCTTCATACGGACTCCGATTTACGCAAATTCGGACTCTATTTCACGTATTTTTCCGAGATGAACACAATGGCGCAACCCGTTTCCCTTACTTCTTCTCCTAAAAATTAATTATACCTCGATTTTTAACTCTTATGTTTAAAGAAAATACGGGGTGTTACATTCTCCCCTCCTTAGAGGATTTCGTCCCCGAAATCTTCAAGTTAAGAAGAATGTGTCCTACCATCCAATCACCCATCTACTCAACCATCATCCACAAGCATCCATTGTCCTTAGAAAACTTCTAATGTTGTATGAACATATACAAAAGTGTGCGTATATGTTCCTTATCTAATGCAAAGATCAGGCGGTCTACTGATTCAGTTGACCTCCTTAATGCGAATTATTTCAGTGCCATGAGTCCAACATATACGCAATAGAATTCTGATGATATATATTATTTCTATATGAGTGCACAATCATTCACTCAAATGCAACATCCATGTGCTGAATCAACCATTTTGCATCCACAAGAATTGAAAAATGCTCACCCATCCATATGCAGTATGAGAGTGTTTTCGAGCCGATCTAGTGCCTAGTGTGTGTATATGCATCCACGGGCAACCACTAGCAACCACTTGCATCCACTTGCAACCATCAAACATAACATGTCTCAAACACATGTTTACACCCATTAGTTTCTACCTAAAGTTCGAATATTCGATCGATAGGATACAGTCGAATGATGGAAGCGAGTACAGATAGAACGAAAATTTGGTTCCCATTAGACATGGGTCCTAAGTATCGGCCCCAAAGACCGAAACCAACATCAAATTGACACTCAAAGGATTACCTTCTTTAGACAATGTCAAAACTGGAAATCCTATCAAAAGTATTTAGATATTTACAGACTACTGGTACAGATCAGGTTCCCTAATGATTCTTAGGAAGCTAAGCATGATAAAATCATACCCCACGAAAACTCAGAATGTATGTGTCATACTTGTCGCCTAACACAGATATCCCTCAAACCCCAATCTCAAACAGATGATCCATAACCCTTATGGGTCTGAGTCTACAGCGGAATTCAGAAATAATACTAGTATTAAAGTGCAGAGTATTGATTACAAAATCAAAATACCAGAATCAGAAAAAGTCTTAACTCCATAATCAGATAAAGAAATTAAACCTACTATAGAAATTTTCCTATTTCTATCCTAGCCACTAGCCTCAAGAGTGTTCGCCTGCCCTCCTTATCCTCGTCTCTTCGGGTAGTCCCTAGTGAAGTGTCCCATCTCCCCACAGTTGAAGCAAGCGCCCTTCCTTTTTCTGCAATCCTTGTTCAAATGAGTCGAGCTCCCACAAGTAAAGCACTTTTTCCCCTTCTTATCTTCAGACTTCTCATCCTTCTTTTGTGTTTCCTTTTTGGGCCCCGCTTTCTTATTCTGTGGTTCTTCCTTCTTTGTCTCTTTCGGGCCCTTGTCTTCCTCGTGCAGTAGTGCCATATCCACCAATTTCTCGTAAGTTGCTCCCATGGGTACATGGGTCATGGCTAGGCTGTGCAGTGGCTCGTTCAATCCTTTAACAAAGCGGAGAGCCTTTTTATGCTGAGTGTTGACTAAATCCAATCCGAACCTAGCCAGTTGGTTGAACTGGTTGACGTATTCCTTGACCGTCATACTTCCTTGCTTAAGAGATAAGAACTTTTCCAATTGTAAACTTCGTTCAGCTTGCGAGAGGAATTTTGTCTCAAACCTTGTTCTGAAATCCATCCATGTCTCAACCGGCCTCTCGGCGTTAGTGACTTCCCACCAGTAGGAAGCTTCATCTTTGAGTAGCCATACTACCAACTGTACCTTCTGCCTATCGTCCACCTCGAAGATAACGAATAGATCCTCAGTTTCTTTGAGCCAATTCCTTGCTTCTATGAATGATTCAGTTCCTTTGAAATCCTTCCCACCCATGGCCCTAAAATCTCTACAGATCTTTGAGAAAGCAATTGCACGAGGAGGGGGTGGAGGAGGGGGATCATTTGCTGGACCTGCAGCGGCGGTCCTAGCCTCAAGATATTGACGAAACCAACCGGGTACATGAACACCCTCTGGTATCTCAGATGCTTCAGACATGCTGAAACGGAAAAGGAAAGGTTCAATACAAAAAGGACTGAAAGAAAGATATATGGCTCTTGGGGATTATGTTTTTCAAAATAAGCTTTATTTTTGAAAATAATTCCTTTCAAAACCTTTTTTGAAAATAGTTTTCAAAACTTTTTATAAAATATGGTAACCTTCAGCTCTGATACCAAGTGTAACACCCCACCTCCGTTAAGGTCACTCACAAAGGGAATGACTTAACTTTGGTGGAGCATTTTAGTAAACAGAACAGAAACTTACAAGACAGATAAAACAGTACTTGAAAATTTTTAACTTTATTACAGCGGAAACAGAAATTAATATGGTTAAATCCTTTCAAATTTCAGAATTCAAGTACAAAATATCAGTCTTGTACAAAAGCCTTCAAAATGCATGGTTTAAAATCATAATCCCCATGGAATGGAAGCTATACAGAGCCAAGCCATACTTTAAGCACTTCAAGCAAAGAGAAATCCGGATCAAGCTAAAGTATTCCCTCCTTGGATAACCTGGGGGGGAAACGGAAGAAAGGAGGCGAAACAACAAGGGTCAGACAAAAAGTCTGGCAAGTCCAGTGACTTTCATCATATGAACAGATAATAATAATATGATATGAACATAAAACTGGATGTGAGATAACTGTAACAGGTGTAGCAGATATAACAGAAAAACAGAATGATATAAACTATTGTTTTACACTTCTCTGCACTAATACTAGTATAGCAGAATTAGGTGTCACCCTAATGTCTAAATTGAAGCAGGAACGGGTACAGAATACTTTAACAGAAACAGAATGCTAATAATGGGCCTTTACTACCCGATCAGAAACAAACAGAAGCAGAAACAGTTTTATCCCTACGGAAACAGAATGTAGAATTAGGTGTACACTAGTAATGGGCCTTTACCACCCGAACAGACGGTACCACACAGAAACAGACAGGTGTTACCACCCAACAGAAACAGACGGTACCAACAGAAACAGACAGAACTAAGCGTACCCTAAAACCCTACCCCAAGCGATCGGCTCCCTAATACATAAATTTCCTGTGTCGGCCCCACAGTAGGGTGTATCACTCCCTAAAGTGACAACCAATTGGCACAGACCTATTTACAGATGTCACGGCGTCTTACATCCTCAGAGGCAGACCGGGGTCCATGCACGCACATGACCCGGTTGGAACGCACCATCAACACCCCTCGCCATTATCAGAATGAACCACTTATAATTAGTTCAGTAAGCGTGCCCGGACCCTACCTATTGTTGGGTCAAAGTTTTGATACCAGAAAGGGTTACTGACTAATATGGGTCCCGAACAACATATGACACAAGTAATTCCCCTCCTAACCTTGTGTCCCCAGACTAACAGATCTCAGATTAACTTGTTTACAAGTTCAGACATACAGAATTCAGATTTACTAGTTCACATATTAAGTTAACAAGTTTTCAGACTAACAGATCAGATTTACAGATTTTTCAGATTTGTCTAACTTTGTATTGGGCCTACAGATTCATGGACGGGTTTACTACACCTATTAATCCAATTGGTTTAACCCTATTTTCCCCTAATACGTTTTAGACGTCATTCTTATCTTAGATTTGCATTAATTAATTATTAATGCCCAGACCTCTCACATTAGGTCGCTAGCTTGTGGCCGCAGGATGGGTCGGGCGGTTCCGGGAAGACTTCTGCCATAAGCCAGACCTAACCTCGTGTCTTAAGCAGGTTATGACTAACTTCTCACATTAGAACCTATTGTTTGCGGCCACTGGATGTGCCGGGCGGTTCCGGGCAGAATTACGCCGCAAACTCATTCTAACCTCGAGTTAGTCACGTTTATCTTTGCGGCCAATTAATTAATAATTTACCGTTTATGCGCACGCCCAATATATATGCCAATTCAAATTATATCAATAACATGATGATTATATCAACACAGCAGATAACAGAATTTAGCAGATAAAGATTTTATATGACTTAACGGATTTAACAGATTTAGCAACTTAGCAGATTTTGGCATATAACAGGTTAGGCATTTCAACCGACAAATTTAACAGATTAGGCATTTCAATCTAATTAGCAGTCTAGGCAATATAACAAAACTAGCAGTTTAGGCAACTTGGCAAATTAGCAGATTTAGCAAATTTAATATTTCTAAAGGTTCTATTTACATGCCTTGCCTAATCATAAATTGGCCTAAATTCATATGCCTACATAATTGTCATGATTCACAACATATACTCCATGTTTGCATAAGCGCAGAATATGGACATAATTTGCCATATAACATATGTTCCAATTTTTGTTAAACTAGCATTTTACAGCAGATTCACATATAAATTATACCAAATATAACCATTAATTTCAATGCATGCCATATATCCAAAAATCCCTATTTAGGTGTAATCACAATAATAGATATCCTAATTAATGTAAATCTTTACACCTAAGTTTCCATATCTTCTTCTTTTTAAGTCATGAATCATTATGCAAACTATACCCAACAATCTAAATCTTTAAATCATATCTTCTAAAAATCAGATCTTGACTTTTATATGCATTTTGTCCAAAGTCTCAAATCATATGTAATCTTACAGTGGTTCCTCTTCTTCTTTTACCACAGAATATGCATAGGTCTAAAACTAGTTTATAACATATGCTTATTTTTCTAATTATTTATAGATCTAAATAACATATGTTCATTTCTCTAATTAGTTACAGATCTAGATTACAACGTACACTATGCATACAACATATATAAATTATATGTTTACAGTCAAATTCATGCATCCAATCCCAAGTCATATGTCAATATATTTTATGCCTCAGATCTAAAGTCATATGTTCAATTCAGTCTCGTTAAATTTTGCATCATTCATTATTTTTTCCAAAATTTGCGTTCATACGTTAATCTCTTATGAGATTAGGCACAGGCTCGTGGTAGCCTGGCTATAGAAACAGAAAGGAAGCAGAAAGGGATACAGAACAGTCACAGAAAAACAGATCTGACAGATATACAATCTCAGATTCAGATTTAAAAGCATATCAGAATTATAATTAATGTTTATAGCAGAAAATAACTGTACTTGCCTTGATTGGATTAAAGAAAGAACTTTAGTTGTTACAGAATTGTTGCAGAAGCTTTTATCTCAAATTTGAATTTAGGATGATGTTGATTGACTTCTAGTTTTGATTCTAGCAGAGTAGCGACGCCATTTTTATTTTTAATTAGAAGAAGAGAGCAATGGAGGCTAGAGAATTGTGTAAGAGACTTAGGTTTAGGTTAGGGATGTATTTATAGGAGGATAGGGTGATTTAGAGCCTTCAGATCAGTCCAGAAGTCATCAGAATCGCATAGCTCGAATACACATCATCCAGCCACTCAAAAGAAGACACGTCACCTCAGAACACTCCAGAATTCGGTGCTGGATTTGTATGGGCGCACTTGGCAGGTGCGCCAGTGTATTTTTGTACTGGCGCACTTCACAAGTGCGCCAGTGTATTCTGGCCTATTTCCGGTTTTTCTGCCTAACTTCGTTCGTCCATATCTTCTTCATACGGACTCCGATTTACGCAAATTCGGACTCTATTTCGCGTATTTTTCCAAGATGAACACAATGGCGCAACCCGTTTCCCTTACTTCTTCTCCTAAAAATTAATTATAACTTGATTTTTAACTCTTATGTTTACAGAAAATACGGGGTGTTACACGTGCTGCTCTCCCTGCGTTCCCTTCTCCCGTTTTAGACTCCCCCGGTGTGTGAGGCTCGCGAAGTCACGCTATACACAAAGCTATGCCTAAACAGACTATGCTTTGATCATCCCACAAGGCCTGCTTTTCAACAAAGCCTTGATCATATGCATCTTAGCATGCTACATCGTCACTCCATATCACACTACCAATCCTTTGCCGAAATATATGAACGAGTGTTAAGAAAAAGAATAAATTCTCCGCCACCAAACATCCATACATTCGACAGAAGATTAATAACATGATATTTAATGGAGTACGATGTCAGAAACACAATCCATTTATAAGCTTATGCTCTAGGTCTGAGCGAAAGCCAAATCCATACTAATCAACACTACGTCCGGACGGCCACCACTATAGCCCCTTCAAGGTAGCTACTCCAATCACGGGCATCAGCAGTCGTCGTCCATTCGATATGAAGATCGTTGGTCTTCAATCGCCGCCTTCAACTCTTGAATTGTTAACGTCGTTCAAATTATTTGGAATGAGATAGACTCGGACTTTCCAAATAATTCTCGTATATATATTTGAAAACCCGTTTCATATTGTTATTAATAATTTATAATAATTTTAATCCTACTTTATTCCAATAAAAATAACTCGTTTGATAAAAACGATGTTTCAGGTCATATAAGGTTTTAGCGCTGCTTTTGTGAAATTTTGAATTTCACATTTCTCAAAATCCAAAAATGCAAATAAGAAATATAATTCCTTTTCTTCTATGTTTGTTTACATATAAAAAGGAAAACAACATATGTAATTCTTTTTCTGTATTTTGTTTGCATCTAGAAATGCAAACAAAAATATGTAATACTTTTTCTATGTTTTGTATTGTATTTACACTAAATAGTAAATAAAAATGTCCCTTTTCTTATATCATGTTTTATTTACACTAATGTAAATAAAATGTCCTATTCTTTTATGTCATGTTTATTGACACTAATTGTGAATAAATTATTCTTTTCTTTATCATATTTACAAAATAAATGTAAATAAATGTATTCTTTTATTTTACATTGAAAATGTAAATGTCTATTTCATATTCTATTTACATATAGAATGTAAATTCCTATTCATCCTTTATTTACATTGAAAAATGTAAATCTCTATTCATTCTTTCATTACATATAAATGTAATCCTTTTCTATTCATTCTTTCACATTTGACAAAAAGATTTTTTTTTTTTTCTTTTTTATACATATCATATACACAAAATGTATATTTTGTATGTCATTCCAATTACAACAAAAATGAATATTTTTGTAAGTCATTTATAATCTAACAAAAATGAGTAATTTTTTTGTCATTCAACTCCTAACCAAAAATGCAATATATTTTGGTGTCAACTTCATTTCTATACAAATGAATATATTTTTGTTTGTTTAATTTCCATGTAAGGAAAATAATAACTTTGTTATTCTTTCGATGCCAAGCAAAAATAATATTTTTTTTTATCTCTTTCAATGCAAAACCAAAATGATCTTGACTTTTTATAATGGCAATGTAAACTCTATTCTTAGGTGACATCATAAAAATGTAATTTTAATTTACAATGCAATATCATACTTTAATTACATAATAAAAATGTAATTCTAATTTACAGTGCAAATTCTCATTTTTAGTTACTTATAAAAATGTAAATTTTGTTCGCATAGAAAATCCCATATCATAGCTACATTCGGAAATGTAAATTTTGTTCGCTTGCCAAATTTCATATCATAATTACAAAAAAAAATGTAATTTTTATTTGCATGGCAAATATTATATCTTTAGTTCAAATAAAAATAAAATTTTTATATGCAATGCAAGTTCTCATTCTAAATTACATAATAAAAATGTGATCTTTATTATCAATTCACATGCCTACTTTTGTTTACATATAAAAATGTAAATTTATTTACAATGCAAGTTCATACTTTTGTTTACATAATGAAAATGTAAATTTCATTGCTAACATTTTACATTGACAAAAATATGATTTTTGTCGCTACTACTTTACATTGGAAAAAATGTTCATTTCTACCTGACATAACGTGACGGTAAAAATATTGTTTTTCTAATTAACACAACATAACGGTGAAAATATTCATTTCTAAATAATATAACATGACGGTGAAATTATTCATTTCTAAATAACATAACATGACGTTATTATCTAAAGCAACATTTTATATTAAAAATGTACTTTTTCTCTACACAAAAATATTCTAACTAAATTGTGATTTTTGTGTACATGGTTCTATTATAACATTAAATGAATATTTTACGTTGACAGTTCCAACATAACCTAAAATGAATATTTTATGTTGGCATTTCATAAAATGATAATTCTATTATATCAACCTTAAAATGACAAATTCTACTATGTCAATATTAACATGATAATTCTAACATGTCGACATAAAAATGATATTCTAACATGTTGACATAAAAATGATATTCTCACATGTTGACATAAAAATGATATTCTCATATGACGCTACCAACAAAATGTGCATTTTTATTCTCATATGACGTTACTGACAAAATGAATATTTTTTATTCTCATATGACGCTACTAACAAAGTGAATATATTTTTTATGTCCTAACATACTTTTATATATGTTTTCTTTTCCTCTTTTCTAGTATGTTAAGAATAATGTTTTCAACATATAGATATTGCTAACATTACAAGCAAACTATAAAAGGAATATTTTTAATGTCTAGCAATTCTAACGATTCCTAATAACATAAAAAGAATATTTTTATGTTCTAACATTTCATATTATCTAACATAAATGGCATTTAATTTACATGACATGTTTTATAACAAATGGTAATGTTTTGAATAAACAAAACATAATGCAACCTTAAAATTCTATCTTTTTTATTGCCTCTAAAAAGACAATAAAAATATAACATAAAAATTATTTTTTTCTTTTACTGCATCCAAAACGACAGTAAAATATGAATTAGCAAATCTATCATTTTAATGCTTCTAAAATGACGGTGAAATATGACATTCCAAAATGTAACCAAAAATGACATTTATAGATAAATGACAAATTTCTTTAACATGACATTATTATATGTAAAAGATATTTCCTCTAACATGAATATTTTATATTAACATGGCATTTTTAACTGACATTACATTTTTACCTATACTGACAGTTTTTATATTACATAATAGAATCTGACTAATATGATGTTTCATATTACATAACATAATCTAACTAAGATGATGCTTTTATATTTTATGAATCGGAATAAAGATTCAATCTTTATTTCATTCCTTTTATTTCAAAATAAAAGCCAAACCTTATTTCTTTAATTACATATAAAAATGTAATTTTGTCTTACAAACAAAGTTTCCATCTTTTCAAATTAAAGATCTAGTCTTTATTAACTCTATTTATTTTAAAACAAAGATCTAAATCCTATTTACTTGATAAATCAAAATAAAAGAATAAATCTTTATTTAAGTGGTAAATCAAAATCAAAATAAAAGAATAAATCTTAAATTTTCAACTTATCATTTTCTTTATTAAGAAACCAAGATCCAAACTTTCATTCTTTCTTTATTAAAAATAAAAATCCAAATTTATTTCAAAAAAATCCTATCGTTACTTATATATAAAAAAAAGATCTAAACTTCCATTATTTTGTGAATCAAAAAAAAAAGGACCAAACTTTCATTATCTACGAATAAATAAATAGATATTGAATAGCGTTGTCGAAGTTTCAGATCTTAAAGAATAGATCTGAAAATAATAGATAAAAATAATAGCGTGTGTAAAAATGGAATAAAACAATATCTTGATTGCAGCGCATACAGAAAATAATGAACGTCATAATAACCACGCGATGTACATGAAATAATGAACGAAACAATAGTAGCGCACAAACAAATCGGAATAAAGAAGTACAATCCATCACAGCATAGATCTAAATTATTGCACGTATACAGATATACAGAATATTATTTTATTCGAGAAAATAAATTAAAATTAAATTTTAATTTAAAATAGATCTGAAATTCTCACCTTTGTATTTGTCAGATCTAGAACGAATTGAAAGTCAGTAACTTGTTCACACATATCTATGATGTTGTGTTATGTCACGTTGTTCCAAGATTGTCAAATTTGTCGGGTTCTGCATCGAATTGGATCGAAACATGTTTTTAATAATTGAAATTAAAATTAGCAAATCAAGCGTTGCAAATCAATAAAATTAAAATTTATATAACCTTTGAATTGTTCAAAACTTCGAATCGCGATAACTTGAGATTGGATCAACGGTTTTGGGTGCCGTTTGTTGGAGATTGGAGAGCTTGGAGGGGTGCATCCACGCCGGGAATAGGGGGAGGTGCGGTGGCACGTGCTGGTGGCGGTGGGTCCATGAAGTCAGCGGGTTTGGAGAGGTGATTCGAGAGCTACGGGCAACGGTTTGATGTGAAACTTGTCTAGAATCGAAGAGATTGAGGAGAGCTTCAAAAAGTTTAACTATGGCTGAGTCTAAAAGTGAGTGGATTAGGAGATAGGGAGGAGAGAAGGTGGCAAGGGGGAGGCGGATGATGGGTTTCAGCGTGCGTGAGTTTTGAGAAGAAGGAGCGTCTCGATTTCTGTGGAAGGGGGTATATTTTATATTATTTTATTCACTAAAAGGCCCGATTAGCTCCGAACTCAGAATTAGGCCCAACGACTGTCAAACTTAAGGTTTTGACGCCTTCTGAACACAATGGGACATGTCTCGTGGCCCAATTTCGAAGTTTACAACGTTTTTTATTTATTTTTAATATAAATCCTTTAATTTTTTTATTCAACCGTACATGAAAATTCACCGGGGCCACAAATTAATTCCAAAAATTACCAAAAAATATATTTAGCTATGTTTTGATGCTGCGGACCTAGAAAAATTAATTTCATTTAGTTCTGAGCCTGTATGAATTTTTAAAGTCAAAAATTGTCCGTTTACACTGAAAAATCAATTATAATTATATATTAATTCTAAAAATTACCGAAAAATCATTTTTAGCTTTGTTTTGACGATACGAACTTGACAAATTATTTTCGTTGAATTCTGAGTCTATTTGAAAAATGGCTATTTTCAAGGCGTATATATTTAATATTAAAAATACATTTTTAAACAAATAATTTTCGAAACTTGAAATATATAAGTGTTTACTGTTTTTCAATGCAGAAACATCATTCCGAACTCAATGGAAGTGGTTTTGAGTCCAAATTCCTTCATATGTGAAAAGTAGCCTTTCGGGCCATATATAATATATATATAAATTCTACAGCGACCTTTCTAAAAATTGAATTGGCCATAACTTTTGATTTCCGCTATGAAATTTCAATTTTTCGGATTCGTTAGAAAGATAATTTTAAATAGATTCTAATATTTTTGGTTTCACTAAAATCCGTTAAATTTTGCATCCTGTATGGTCAGCAAAAGTTCAAGTTTGACTTTTCAAATTACCGCGCTATTTCTAACTCTTTTTATAATTAAAAATAAATTATTCATTCTAACTTCAATTTAAATCAACTTTCAATCATTTTTATTTTAAATAAATTATTTTAAATATCGAAAACTCATTAAAATCACTTAAAATAAAATTTTAAATTGGCCCCAAAAATAAGGGTTGTTACACAATCTTGGATGGCCACCACCTTCGCGGGATCCATAGCTATCCATTCTTTGGAAACCACGTGCCCTAAGAATCGCACTTCCTTCCTCCAAAAGTGACATTTAGAAAATTTAGCTTTAAGGTTATGTGGTCGGAGGGTCTCCAACACTTCCCTAAGATGTAGGGAATGCTCTTCCTCGCTCTTAGAAAAGACCAAGATGTCATCCACAAAGACCACCACGAATTTATTAAGGTACTCCCTAAACACCCTACTCATCAAGTCAACAAAGAATGCGGGGGCGTTTGTCAAACCGAAGGGCATCACAAGTCATTCATAAAAACCTTCCGGAGTCCTAAAGGCAGTCTTGTCTATGTTATCCTCAACCACTCTCAACTGATGGAAACCAGTGGCTAAGTCCAACTGCAAAAACACTGAGGCGCCAACTAACTGAACGAAGAGATCGTCAATCCTCGGTAGTGGGTGCTATTCTTCTTAGTAAGTTTATTAAGCTCTCTGTAGTCCACACAAAGTCTAAGGGACCCATCCGCCTTCGTGGCAAATACTACTGGAGCGCCCAACTCTGATATACTACGTCTTATGGACCTCTTCTCAAGTAACTCCCCTACTTTCTTATTGAGTTCCCTCCTCTCACGAGAAGCCATGTGGCGTACTGGCAGATATACTGGTTTTGCATTGTCTACAAGATAAATACGAAATTCTATCTCACGTTTTGGGGGCAGACCCCTCAGCTTATCGAAGACATCAACATATTCACGGACTATACAAACAGAATGTAAATCATCATTGGATGCGTCAAGTGACTCAAGATAACTAAGCATCACTGGTCCTCTAGGGTCACAAGAAATGTCAAGGGTCTTTTCGCTATGAGTCAACAATTTTACTACCCTTCGTTCACAATCTAGGATGGACCATATTGGGCTAGCCAATCCTTTCCTAGAATCAACCCATAGCCCATGAAACCAAACACAAAAGCATTACATTCAAAACCAACGCCTAAGATAAACAATCTCAAATCCCTACAGACCATGGATAAATGAGCCGACCCACCAATAGGATTTGAGACTACAATGGGATCCACAACAAGACTAGTATCTAAGTGTAGTGTTTCAACTAATGATGTAGAGATAAACGAATGTGATGCGCCAGAATCGAATAAAGTACGGACAGGATGATCAAAAAGAAAAACTAAACTCTCGATGGAAATGTTTCTACCTCGTTCTTGCAGCGGTGGGACCGCGAGAGCCTGGACCTGCTCCCTTTCCTACCTTGGTGCCACGAGAGCCTGAAGCTGCCCTCCAGAAGTTCTTTGCCTTTGCCCCTGTTTCCTTGGGAAACCCTTAACTAGGTGACCAGCATCTCCACAGTGGAAACAGCTAGTCTTCTTCTTTTTCCTACAGTCTTTACTCAGATGGCCTTGTGTCCCATAATTAAAGCACTTCTTCTTTCCTTTTCCACTATTGTTCTTTCCGCCTTTCTTGATTTGTTGTTGTTGCTGCGGTTTCTTTTGATCCCCTTTCTTCTCGGGTGCCTTATTAGCATTGGCGCCCTTCTCCTCTTCATGCATAAGCGCCATATCAACAAGCCTCTCAAAGGTGGCTCCCATAGGGATGTGCGTCATAGCTAACCCATGTAGTGGCTCGTTCAAACCTTTAATAAATCTCAGGGCCTTCTTTTCGTGTGTATTCACCAAGTCCAAGACAAATCTCGCCAACTGATTGAACTTGTTGATGTATTCTTTCACTGATAGATTCCTTTGCTTCAACGCCAAAAATCTTTCCATATATAAATTCTGTTCAACCCGTGAGGGAAACTTTTCCTCAAACCTACGCTTGAAATCCAGCCATGTATCAACTGGATGCTCTCCATTAGTGACTTCCCACCAAAACGAAGCTTCGTCCTTCATCAACCAAGCAGCCAATTGGACCTTCTTATAATCGTCCAAATCGAAGATGCCATACAGATCCTCCACTTCTTTCAACCAATTTCTAGCTTCAATGAACGTTTCAGACCCGCTAAAAGATTTTCCACCCACTAAACGAAAGTCTTTACATATCTTGGAGAAAGTATCTCCACGTGGAGGAATGACTGGAGCTGGGGGAGGAGGAGGAGGAACGTTGGCCGGTCCCGCGGCAGCGGCCCTAGCCTCGAGATATTGACGAAACCAACCGGGTACATGGACACCCTCTGGTATCGTAGATGCTCCAGACATGCTAAAAAGAAAAAGAAAGAGTTTTAAAACAAGGGAAGCTAAAGAGAGATGTATGGCTTGCAGGGATTATGCTCTTTTAAGTAAACTTTCCTTGAAAATAGCTTCTTTAAAACAAGTTTTTGAAAATACTTTCTAGGAAAATAATACTTTTGAAAACACTTTTCAAAACTTTTTATCTGTTCTTGTAACCATAGCTCTGATACCACGTGTAACACCCCACGTCCATTAATGTCACTCACAAAGGGAATGCATCAGTGTCCATGAAGCGTTATTGTTTGTATATAATAGATAAATTACAAGAATAAATAAATAAAACAACATAGCAGAAAATAAAACTTATTTTATTTCATCATAACTCAAAACGAGTTTACATAAGAAGTTTCCAAAGCCGTTACAATAGGATCAGTAGTCTTTTCCAAAAACTTCAAAGCACATAAAGAAGCAAATACTTAAATAACATAAATGCATAAATCCCCACTCGGCATAAGCAAAGCCATAAAAATGAGAGAGTCCCAAGCGATACATCTACTCTCTTCAAGCAACTGAAAGAAATCGGCACTAAGCTGTTGTAACACCCCATCTCCGCCAGGGTCACTCACAAAGGAATGCACTAGGTTTGGAGGGACATTATTGGTAAACATGCACAGAAATATTACAAGACAAAACATATAAAACAGCGGAAGTAAAACAAATTTCATTACTTTATAAAACATCAAGGTCTAAAGCCTTTTACATCAGAATACATAGAAACCTGTCTTGCGAATAGTAAAGAAGCATAAAACCTTTTCATAAATTATTCCCCCAAAACAAACCGGTAAAGCAGCCATAGCCAAAAGAAGTCCAAGCCATATATGATGACCTTCAAGCAGAAGAGGTCCGAACTAAACAACAGTGTTTCCTCCCTGAAAACCTGGGGGGGGGGGGGGGAACGGAAGACAAAGAGGCGAAACAAAACGGGGTCAGTCATAAAGACTGGTAAGTCCTATCTACTTCCAGTATAAAAACAGGTAAAGGTAACATGACATGCATAAACTGAAGGTAAACATAAGGATGACTACAAGATAGATAAGCTAAACCAAGATAACAGGCTGAACTACTGTATCAAGATAAACTAAGGTATCATGATAAACTACGGTGTCAAGATAAGTCAAGGTATCGCATCATCAGGTTTTTATCAAGTATACTATCCCAAGGTATCTATCATGTATAACATCCCGAGGTTACTATCAAGTATATTTCTCATGGTTCTAACATGTATATTTGCTCTGCACCTCTCGTACTAGTATCCCAACCCGCGTCATGTATTAACTATGAATGTCCCTTGCCCAATGTCATGTAATGGTCCATGTCAACCTAATATATAGCATATGTAGGTTTTCCCAACTCGTATGTTTCTTTCCATGTATAAGTTCAGTCCTTTGCCGTAGGCCGTACGGGCTTTCCCATGTAAATCTATACCACCTCAACGTAGTACCATTTTATCCTTGATGTTGTTTTGGACTGCTACCCTTGATCTGGTTATGTTTTCTTACCATGAACTATCGCGTGTTCACTTAGGATTTATGCCACCTAGGACCGCTAGGGATTATGCTACCTAATAAACGTTTCCGTAACTTGGTTTGGGTTTTAGCCACCTAGGACCACTAGGGATTATGCCACCCGTCAACCACGCCCTTAGTCCCATGTATAAATCGTGAATCGTTTTCCATGTCTAGACGCACATGTATCTCAATGTGCCATCCGAGTTCCGTGCCAGGGCAAATCGAGAAATACGGAACTCGGTCGGGAGCTTTAAGTCGTCTGCTGATGCAGATATATCAAGGTCTGTTTTTGTATCCGTGGCTATGGTCCCACGTGACCCCTCCCTCAACTACTGAAAGGCAATCCAAGAAAAATCATGTATGACAACTACATCCCGGCCCCACTATGCCCCACTAACCTATTGGCCAACCTCACCCATAACTCGATAGCAAGTACATGGTCTGTTGGGAGTTCTCTACCTTTTCGTACGTACACAATTGACTAAAGATGGTAGGTAGTCGACGATGCGCTATCCAGGGCAAAAACAAGAATCGTCGACTCCACGCTAATCCATCCCAGTCTTTAGGTCGCTCGCATAGCAACCAAGGCATACTCTTGGTTCTTCTACCGCAGACCTTAACCTCTTGTGAGCCCAGGCGGATCATCTGCAACCTCACAGAGGAATACCAAGAGTATCCTCACGTCCCCCGAAGCTACCGCTTCGTCACCCAGTTCGTTGGAGCCTTTATCTAAGTCAGATAATTCGCTCCTCCACGTGTGTTCAAGCGATGACCTACCGTATCGGGTTACTCATCTATCTGTGAACTAGTCCAATTTCCTTGACTAAGAATTATTACTTAGTTATCCTTAACTAAGGTTTACCACTTAGCTTCTTTTCCCGCTATCCTTGTTAACTACGATTTTCAACCTAGTCCCCTGAGCTAGGGTTTTGTATAATGGGTTAAGTGTTGTCATTCAAGTTCATGACTTAACCTGCCTACGAATCATGTCAAGATTGGCTAAGTATTTAAGTTCAAGGCTTAGCCCTACAAGTTGGTTAAGTATACCAAGAAGCTCATGACTTAACCCTATCAAGTCAAATTGGTTAAGCATTTGTTTGTCTTAACCCTATCAGATTATCGTGTTAGATTGATTAAGCATAGATTATCTTAATCCCATCAGATTATCGAGTCGGATTGGTTAAGTATGGGTTAGCTTAAACCCATCCACTAATCGTATTACAAGGGTTAAGTATATTTAAAAGGTCTTGTGACTTAACCCTATCAGGTCTGTATATTAGATTGGTTAAGTATAGGTTACTTAACCTCATCAAATCATCATGTATAATTGGTTAAGTATAAGTTACTTAACCCCATTAAATTATCATGTTAAGTTGGTTAAGTATTGGTTACTTAACCTCATTGAATTACCAAGTTTAGATTGGTTAAGTGTTTAACTTAACCCCATCGAATTACCGTGTTTAGATTAGTTAAGTGTAGGTTACTTAACCCCATCTAATTACCGTGTTTAGATTAGTTAAGTCTAAGTTACTTAACCCCATCTAAGTACCGTGTTTAGATTAGTTAAGTGTAAATTACTTAACCCCATCCCCTGATTGTCTTATATGGTTAAGTGTTATTAAGAAATCAAGTCCGGTTCCACTTAACCTACCCATTCGTGTCATATCGGTTAATTGTCATTAGTCAAAATTACTTAACCTTTTCATGTGGCATTAATTAGATTAATGCACCCCAACCTCTCACATTAGACTTTGTTGTGGTTACTAGTTAAGCCGGGCGGGTCCGGGTAGCTTTACACCACAACCTAGTCTAACCTCGGGTTTTAAGTGCTATATGACCAACTGCTCACATTGGGTCCTATTGTTTGTAGCCACTAGTTAAGCCGGGCGGGTCCGGGTAGGTTTATGCTACAAACTCAACCCAACCTCGAGTTGTCCACTTTCATGTTTGGTCTAGTGTCATATTACACTTACAACCCATACATGTCTAGTTTCCAGTCCCATGTTTACCCCACATGTCATGTCCACGTTTAGGTGTATCTTGAGTGTCATATTTTCATGAAATCCCATGTCAAATTATCATGTCATAATCACGCTCATCTAACCTACCCCAAATCGTGTTTCCAACCCAAGTAAAAGCGAGTCAACATAGTAAGGATACTATGCTACATATTGGCCTCAAAACATGCACGATGTCAAAAAGGGATTGGCCACAAACATGCATGATAACATAAGGGGTTTGGCCTCAAAATATGCATAGCATCATAAGGGGTTTTTGGCCTCAAACATGCATAATGTCACAACGGGATTAGCCACAAACATGCATAGTATCATAAGGGAATTTGGCCACAAACATGCATAGTATCATAAGGGAATTTGGCCACAAACATGCATGATAACATAAGGGGTTTGGGTTCATTTACATGCATAAGCCCCAAAGTCAAGTCTTTGCCAATGTTTCACAAGTGAAATGGTTCCCAAAGGTTCATGCTAACATTCCATAGATAAAGATTCAAACTTGCAAGATAAACTAGGTTAAACATAACATGAGTCGCATGATTAAGTCGCTAAAACTTAGCCCAAGGTCATAGATCATAGAAAAGGTGTAACACCCCACTCCCGCTAAGGTCACTCACTAAGGAAATGCCTTAACTTCGGTGGAGTATTTTAAGTGAATATAGAACAGAAAAATTACAACAAGACAGATATAAATAATACTTGAAAACTAAAACATCATTTCATTGCAGTAGAAGGTAAACATGTTTGGTTACAATATCTAAACCATAAAACAAGAGTCAAGTACTAAATATCCATCCTGATAAAATTAAAGTACATAATCCCACTACATAACTAATAGCCATAGATAAAAAGATAAGCTGAACTTTACTTCAGCGGTCCAAGCTCCAAGAGATAGAAAATAAGCAGTCTGATCAAAGCCCACTAGTGCTAGGCCCAACCTGAGGACCTGAGGGAAAAAAAAAGATAAAAACAACGGGGTCAGACATAAGTCTGAGCGAGTCCTATATCTTTAACAATACAATCATTAAATTAACTAGGGTAAGACATAAGCTTGATATACGGTAACGACTGGGGATAAATGGCTACACTAAGCAGCCAACTAGACATAGGATGAACGAAGATAACGGTAAAGACGCATCTACCCACCCAAGGGTGAATTACTAAACTGCACCACACCAGTCATTCCTAACTTAAAGGTTGATCCCACCCATGGACTTAGAAATTTAACTAGTAGTTTCGTGTACCCCTAGCTGACCACATAGGTGTCGTCTGCCCCTATCTCCACTAGGTGTACCCACTACTCCCCAAGCGATCGGCTCCCTAACGTAGATACCCGTGCTGGCCCCACAGTGGGGTGTATCACTCCCCAAAGTGGCAACCCGATACAACTTAAGAGTGCACGACTTATACCTACACGATGCAACAACGTCTTACCTACCAGCCCGGGCCCACACACGCATATGAAACCCGTTGGACTTGCGTTGCCACCGCTACCCCGTTTTGGCCTGTTATAGTCAAACCCAGTACGCGTGTCCCGTCCTCGACATGGGTCGAGCCCACAAAGATACATATGGGTTACTGGTTGAAATGGGCCCCCACAAGCTACCCACCTAAGCTTGTCCCTTTTCTAGTGTATCCCTCTTAACCCTTTAATCATGTTTAATTACATGTTTCAACTTTGGTTAAGTATTCTAATCGTATTTTCTATTGCCACCCAAGGCAACCCACTAGATTTCCACATGCCACCCAAGGCACTTACTTGATTTCCACATGCCACCCAAGGCACCCACTTAACCCCTCATGCCCCACTACATGCTTATATGGTTAAGTGTTTCTTAATTGATTAAGACCGTAACCTTGTAAAGACCTCTCACATTAGACTATCTTTTATGGCAACTGAATTTGCCGGTCGGGTCCGGGCAGCCTTACGCCATAACAGAGTCTAACCTCGTGTCTTTACACTTGTCACGTATTTAGTTTATGCCTAAGACCTCTCACATTGGACCGACATTTGTAGCCGCTGGATTTGCCGGACGGGTCCGGGCAGTCTTATGCTACAAAAGGGTCCAACCTCGTGTCTTAGTCGATTAATTACACCTAATTAATCACCCCCATATTTTGAATTAATTTTCCCTAATTAATTCCAAATTAAACGATGTACATAATTGACTTAATTATGTCCATCCATTTATGGTATGTAATATCATACCAATCTCACCATAATTTTATTAACATGAATATTAACCCCATCGTTCCCCACGTAATACGCTAACATGACATACATAAAAGGGAAGATTCATCACAAATACAATGGGTTCAACTTTGCATAACATTAGCATTAACATGGGTTTAAGAGGTGTCAACTTGCATATATGATCATGGTATTAAACCCAACTAGCATAAATAATCAACCCGAACTTGCATGAATCCCATATGTCATAAAGAGGGTAACTTGCATAAGTACTCATGTCATAGATCTATCATAAAGAGATAAACTTGCATACATGTCATAGATCATCATAAAGGGATAAACTTGCACATGTTACTTATGTCATACAAAGGGGTAAACTTGCATATGTATGCATGACATACAAAGGGGTAAACTTGCATATGTTATTCATGACATAAAAGAAGCAAACTTGCATATGTTATGCATATCATAAATCCAAACAACTTGCATATATTATGCATATCATAATTCCAAACAACTTGCATATATTATGCATATTATAGATCCAAGCTCATAGGTTAAACTTGCATAATCATGTCACTTACTTCACATGTAATTCTAGCATAGAATCAAACACTTAACTTGCATAAACATAGTGTCATAATGGATCAATGTTAAACATAGTGATTAGCAAACTAGCATCATAACATATGACATAATATCCATTGATCCGCAAGCATAACCATATGATCTCATTATATCTTATATAATTAGTTTAGCAATTGGGTTATTAAAGGTATAGAAACTCACAAACTCCAAGATTAGCTCCTTAGAAGTAGATTAGAAGTTGATTAGAGGTGGATTAGGAGGAGTTGATTAGCTATCTTCTTCCTTAATTTGGTGGCGGCTCCTTCTAGTTGCAATTTGACGGCATGACGACGTTGTCTCCAATTTTAATGAGTTTTAGGGTAGGATTAGGTTGTATTTATAAGAGTATTTAGGTGTTTTAGGCCCTTAGATTAACCCTTAATCAGATTAGAGCCGTCAGATTTCGTCATAGGCCCTCCAACACAGCCCAAAACCCCCTGCAGGTGCACCCAGGCCGACCTGGCTTGACCAGGGGAGTCGACCCCCAGGTCGACCCTAGGGTCGACACCCATGTCGACCTGGTCCCCCCCAGGTCGACCTGGTCTGGGCGGGAATTTTCCCGCCTAGCCCATATTCTGCATTTTTGAAATCTGTTTCGTTTTCTGATTTTTCGTGAAACTGCTGAAGGCCATATCTCAGTCATACAGACTCCGATTTGCGAAATTTCAGACTTTATTTCGCGTATTTTTCCGAGACGAACGTGACCGCGAAACCCGTTTCCCTTAATTCTCATATATGTAATTAATTATTCATTAATTTATGAACATCATTGTTGTTAGCAATACGGGGTGTTACATTCTCCCCTACTTAAAGGATTTCGTCCCCGAAATCTCTAAGTCAAGAAGAACGTATCCTACCAACCAAACAACCATCTACTAAACCATCAAAAACTGGCATTCATTGTCCTTAAAGTTTCTAATGCTGTATGAACATATGCAAGAAGTGTGTGTATATGTTCCCTATCTAATGCAAAATCAGGCGGTCTACTGATTCAGTTGACCTCCTTAATGCAAACCATGATAGTGCCGTGCATCCAATATGTATGCGAAGGAACCCTATCGACACATACTATTTCTACATCTGTGCACAACCATACACCAAAATGCATCATCCATATGATAACACAACCATTATACATCCATCAATTCAGCTACCTACACACAGTTATATGCAATATGCAACATGAAGTGACTGAGCCGATCTAGTGTCTATAGTGTGTGTATATGCATCCACGAGCAACCACTAGCAAACACTTGCATCCACATGCATCCATCAATCATAACATGTCTCAAACACATGTTTCAACTATAGGTTTACCCTATCTAAAGGTCAAAGGTACTAACGAGAGGACATACTAAAGATAAGATAAGATAAGATAAGTACTAGATAAGCGATAAAGGAGAAACTAAAAGACATACCCTCAAAAAGGAAAGGGTACAATGAACGCATCTTCGCTTCCGTCTCCCAAGTAGCGTTGCTCTCGTCATCTCCCCATTGTACTTTGACTAGTCGGACCTCTCGGTTTCTCAACTTCCTAATCTCTGACCCAAGGATGCAAGTAGGAGCTCGTCGAATCGTCGCATCACGTTCTACCTCCACTTCTCTAAGCAAGCTCGGCTCTACCACCTCCGCGGTCTCATGTAGGCACTTCCTCAAATGTGACACATGGAATACATGTACACCACTAAGTATCTCGGGCAACTCCACTTTATATGCCATCTGTCCAATCCTTTCCTTAATAGGAAACGGCCCTACAAACCTTGGTGCTAACTTCCCAACGGACCCAAAGCGAACAACATTCCGTAATGGAGATACTTTGACAAAGACCATGTCCCCAACATTAAACTCAAGATCCGTCCTTCTCTTATCCACGTAGGATTTCTGTCTGTCTTGCGCCGCTTTCATCCTTCTTCTAATCAAATCAATCTTTTCTGAAGTCTCTCTAACCATATCAGGCCCAAGCAAGATCTTATCCGTAGATTCCCACCGACATGTAGGTGACCGACAAGGCCTTCCATAAAGAGCTTCGAAAGGAGCCATGCCAATACTAGACTGAAAACTGTTATTATATGCGAACTCCACCAATGGAAGTTGCTCTTTCCATGTATCTCCAAAATCTAAGATACATAGCCCCAAAAGGTCTTCTAGAATACGATTCACCCTCTCGGTCTGGCCGTCCGTCTGAGGATGATATGCGGTGCTCAAACACAACCGAGTCCCTACCGCCTCTTGCAAACTCTTCCAAAACTCGCTAGTGAAGATAGAATCTCGATCGCACAATATGCTAGAAGGAACACCATGCAATCGAACTATCTCTCGAATGTAGACTAAAGCTAGCCATGGAGCAGTCCTCTTACTCTTCACGGGTACGAAATGGGCGCTCTTAGTAAGTCTGTCTACCACAACCCAAATTCCCGTATTACCCTTCCTCGATCTTGGTAACCCATCGACAAAGTCCATCGAGACGCTATCCCACTTCCATTGCAGAACCTCCAATGGGTGAAGCAGCGTTGCTCCGCTTTCACTTGTTGGCACACCAAGCATCTAGCGACATACTCAGCCACATCCTTCTTCATACCGGCCCAAAAGAAAACTCGCTTCATGTCTTGGTACATCTTGTCCCCACCGGGATGAATGGTCATCTTCGAACGATGTGCATCATCAAGTATAGCCTTCCTCAAACCCTCGTCTTGTGGCACACAAAGTCGACCGTCTCTACGCAACCACCCCTTATCATCTAGGCTGTACCTACTCAAATGGCTGGACGACTCCCCTCTTATGAGCTTCTCTACTAACTCAACTAACTGTGGGTCGTCCCGTTGCGCCTCACCAATCCGTCCCAAAAGAGTAGGTCTGACCTCTAAGGATGTTAGCAAACCGGGTAAAAAGTCAACGGAAGGTCTGAAGTCAAACATTGAGATAAATTCCAAGCTTCGTCGTTCAACGAACAATGGACTCAAGGACAACCTTTTTCTGCTTAAGGCGTCTGCCACCACATTACCCTTGCCAGGGGTATACGCTATCTCAAAATCATAGGACGCTAAGAACTCCATCCACCTTTGCTGTCTTAAGTTCAAATCCTTTTGAGAAAACAAGTACTTCAATGATTTGTGGTCAGTGAACAATTCGAACCTCACGCCAAGAAGATAATAGCGCCAAGACTTAAGCGCAAAAACAATAGCGGCCAACTCTAGATCATGCGTAGGGTAATTTTTCTCATGCACTCTCAACTGCCTTCCCCATAGGCTATTACCCTTCCCTCTTGCATTAATACTGCGCCTAGTCCTGTCCCACAAGCATCGGTATAAACAACAAATGGCTTACTCCCATCTGGAAACACTAAGACTGGAGCTGTGGTTAAAGCTCTCTTTAACCGTTGGAACGCATCATCACAATCTACGTCCCATGTGAAAACTAGATTCTTTTTCGTCAAGTGGGTTAATGGGGCTGATATCTTCGCGAAGTCCTTGATAAACTTCCTATAGTAGCCAGCCAACCCCAAGAAACTTCTCACCTCGGTAGCATTCTCAGGAACCTTCCAATCTTGGATGGACACTACCTTCGCGGGATCCACATCTATCCCTTCTTTAGAGACCACGTGCCCTAAGAATCGCACTTCCTTCCTCCAAAAGTGACATTTAGAGAATTTAGCCTTAAGGCTATGCGCTCGAAGAGTCTCCAACACTTCCCTAAGATGTAGGGCATGCTCTTCTTTGCTCTTAGAAAAGACCAAGATGTCATCCACAAAGACTACCACGAACTTATTAAGGTACTCCCTGAACACCCTACTCATCAGATCAACAAAGTATGCGGGGGCGTTCGTCAAACCAAAGGGCATCACAAGCCACTCATAGAAACCATCCGGAGTCCTAAAGGCAGTCTTATTTATGCTATCCTCAGCCACTCTCAACTGATGAAACCCCGTGGCCATGTCCAACTGTGAAAACACCGAGGCGCCAACCAACTGATCAAAGAGATCATCAATCCTCGGCAATGGGTGTCTATTCTTCTTTGTAAGCTTATTGAGTTCTCTATAGTCTACACAAAGTCTGAGGGACCCATCCGCCTTCGTGCCAAAAACTACTGGAGCACCCCACTCCGATATACTTCTTCTTATGAGCCCCTTCTCAAGCAACTCCTCTACTTGCTTATTGAATTCCCTCCTCTCACGAGGAGCCATGTGGCACACTGGCAAAGATACTGGTTTGGCATTATCTACCAGATATATTCGGAAGTCTATCTCCCGCTTTGGAGGTAAGCCCTTCACCTCCTCAAACACATCTGAGTATTCCCGGACCACTCTAACAGATTGCAAATTCTCGACCGAAGCGTCAAGCGATTCAAGATAACTTAGCATAACAGAATCCATGGGATTACAAGAGATCTCGACAGTGTTACCCAAGCGGGTCATGAGCCTAACAACTCTCCTTCCGCAATCAAGAACGGCACCATTACTGGATAACCAGTCCATGCTCAAAATTAACCCATAGCCCGTGAAGCCCAAAACAAAAGCATCACATCTAAACTCAACGCTAAGTATGGAAAACTTCAAACCCAAACACATCATGGACAAATAAGTGGAGCCCCCAATTGGGTTTGAAACAACCAAAGGATCATCTACTAGACTGGTGTCTAAGTGCAGTGACTCAACTAATGATGATGAGATAAACGAATGCGATGCGCCAGAGTCGAATAAAGTACGGACAGGATGATCAAACAGAAAAACTAGACTTTCAACGGAAATAGTTCTACCTCTTTCCTGAATCGGTGGAACCGCGAGAGCCTGAACTTGCCCCCTTGCCTGACCTGGTGCCATAAGAGCTTGCACCTGTCCTCCTGAGGTAGATCCCATCCTCTGCCTCTTCTTTGGGCAGTCTTTCACTTGATGCCCTGCTTCGCCACAGTGGAAGCAGCCAGTCTTCTTCTTCTTTCGACAATCTTTGCTTAGGTGGCCTGGTGTCCCACAGTTGAAGCACTTCTTCTTTCCCTTACCACCGTTGCCTTTCCCACCCTTGTTTTGCTGTTGCTGTTGAGGTCTCTTCTGATCTCCTTTCTACTCGGGTGCCTTATTAGCATTGGGGCCCTTCTCTTCCTCATGCATGAGTGCCATGTCTACTAGCTTCTCAAAGGTGGCCCCCATAGGGATGTAGGTCATAGCCAATCCATGCATCGGTTCATTCAAGCCTTTAACGAACCTCAGAGCCTTCTTCTCTGGCGTATTCACCATGTCTATGCCAAACCTTGCTAACTGATTAAATTTGTTGACATATTCTTTCACTGATAAGTTTCCTTGCTTTAATGTCAAGAACCTTTCCATATACAGATTTTCTTCCGCACGTGAGAGAAACTTTGCCACAAACCTTTGCCTGAAATCCGCCCAAGAGTCAACAGGGCGTTCTCCATTAGTGACCTCCCACCAGAACGAGGCTTCTCCCTTCATTAACCAAGCAGCTAACTTGACTTTCTTTCCTTCTTCCATCTCAAAGATATCTATTAATTTTTCTACCTCCTTAAGCCAATCCCTAGCTTCCACAAAAGTTTCTGATCCTTGAAAAGGTTTCCCTCCTATAGCCTTAAATTCCTTGCAAGTCTAAGCAAAAGTAGCCACTCGAGGAGGAGGAGGAGGAGGAACGGGTGCATCTGGTGGAGGAACATTGGCTGGACCCGCAGCGGCGGCCCTAGCCTCCATCAACCTCCTATACCATACTGGTATCGCTACACCCTCCGGAAAGTTAAGATCTTCAGCCATGCTGAAACGAAAAAGGAAAGATTCAAAACGGAGAATTCGAAAGATAAATATATGGCTATTGGGGATTATGCTTTTCTTTCAAAAACTTTTCTATTAAAAGACATGTTTTTGAAAATACTTCTTCCAAAAATGTTTTCAGAAAAATAGTTTTTCCAAAAATTTTATCTGTTCTGGTAACCTTCAGCTCTGATACCACGTGTAACACCCCACTCCCGCTAAGGTCACTCACTAAGGGAATGCCTTAACTTTGGTGGAGTATTTTAAGTGAATATAGAACAGAAAAATTACAACAAGACATATATAAATAATACTTGAAAACTAAAACATCATTTCCTTGCAGCAGAAGGTAAACATGTTTGGTTACAATATCTAAACCATAAAATAAGAGTCAAGTACTAAATATCCATCCTGATAAAATTAAAGTACATAATCCCACTACATAACTAATAGCCATAGATAAAAAGATAAGCTGAACTTTACTTCAGCGGTCCAAGCTCCAAGAGATAGAAAATAAGCAGTCTGATCAAAGCCCACTAGTGCTAGGCCCAACCTGAGGACCTGAGGGGGAAAAATGATAAAAACAACGGGGTCAGACATAAGTCTGAGCGAGTCCTATATCATTAACAATACAATCATTAAAGTAACTACGGTAAGACATAAGCTTGATATACGGTAACGACTGGGGATAAATGGCTACACTAAGCAGCCAACTAGACATAGGATGAACGAAGATAACGGTAAAGATGCATCTACCCACCCAAGGGTGAATTACTAAACTGCACCACACCAGTCATTCCTAACTTAAAGGTTGATCCCACCCATTGACTTAGAAATTTAACTAGTAGTTTTGTGTACCCCTAGCTGACCACATAGGTGTCGTCTGCCCCTATCTCCACTAGGTGTACCCACTACTCCCCAAGCGATCGACTCCCTAACGTAGATACCCGTGCTGGCCCCACAGTGGGGTGTATCACTCCCCAAAGTGGCAACCCGATATAACTTAAGAGTGCACGGCTTATACCTACATGATGCAACAACGTCTTACCTACCAGCCCGGGCCCACACACGCATATGAAACCCGTTGGACTTGCGTTGCCACCGCTACCCCGTTTTGGCCTGTTATAGTCAAACCCAGTACGCGTGTCCCGTCCTCGACATGGGTCGAGCCCACAAAGATACATATGGGTTACTGGTTGAAATGGGCCCCCACAAGCTACCCACCTAAGCTTGTCCCTTTTCTAGTGTATCCCTCTTAACCCTTTAATCATGTTTAACTACATGTTTCAACTTTGGTTAAGTATTCTAATCGTATTTTCTATTGCCACCCAAGGCAACCCACTAGATTTCCACATGCCACCCAAGGCACTTACTTGATTTCCACATGCCACCCAAGGCACCCACTTAACCCCTCATGCCCCACTACATGCTTATCTGGTTAAGTGTTTCTTAATTGATTAAGGCCGTAACCTTGTAAAGACCTCTCACATTAGACTGTCTTTTATGGCAGCTGGATTTGCCGGTCAGGTCCGGGCAGCCTTACGCCATAACAGAGTCTAACCTCGTGTCTTTACACTTGTCACGTATTTAGTTTATGCCTAAGACCTCTCACATTGGACCGACATTTGTAGCCGCTGGATTTGCCGGGCGGGTCCGGGCAGTCTTATGCTACAAAAGGGTCCAACCTCGTGTCTTTGTCGATTAATTACACCTAATTAATCACCCCCATATTTTGAATTAATTTTCCCTAATTAATTCCAAATTAAACGATGTACATAATTGACTCAATTATGTCCATCCATTTATGGTATGTAATATCATACCAATCTCACCACAATTTTATTAACATGAATATTAACCCCATCGTTCCCCACGTAATACGCTAACATGACATACATAAAAGGGAAGATTCATCACAAATACAATGGGTTCAACTTAGCATAACATTAGCATTAACATGGGTTTAAGAGGTGTCAACTTGCATATATGATCATGGTATTAAACCCAACTAGCATAAATAATCAACCCAAACTTGCATGAATCACATATGTCATAAAGAGGGTAACTTGCATAAGTACTCATGTCATAGATCTATCATAAAGAGATAAACTTGCATACATGTCATAGATCATCATAAAGGGATAAACTTGCACATGTTACTTATGTCATACAAAGGGATAAACTTGCATATGTATGCATGACATACAAAGGGGTAAACTTGCATATGTATGTATGTCATACAAAGGGGTAAACTTGCATATGTTATTCATGACATAAAAGAAGCAAACTTGCATATGTTATGCATATCATAAATCCAAACAACTTGCATATATTATGCATATCATAAATCCAAACAACTTGCATATATTATGCATATTATAGATCCAAGCTCATAGGTTAAACTTGCATAATCATGTCACTTACTCCACATGTAATTCTAGCATAAAATCAAACACTTAACTTGCATAAACATAGTGTCATAATGGATCAATGTTAAACATAGTGATTAGCAAACTAGCATCATAACATATGACATAATATCCATTGATCCGCAAGCATAACCATATGATATCGTTATATCTTATCTAATTAGTTTAGCAATTGGGTTATTAAAGGTATAGAAACTCACAAACTCCAAGATTAGCTCCTTAGAAGTAGATTAGAAGTTGGCTAGAGGTGGATTAGGAGGAGTTGATTAGCTATCTTCTTCCTTAATTTGGTTGCGGCTCCTTCTAGTTGCAATTTGACGGCATGACGACGTTGTCTCCAATTTTAATGAGTTTTAGGGTAGGATTAGGTTGTATTTATAAGAGTAGTTAGGTGTTTAAGGCCCTTAGATTAACCCTTAATCAGATTAGAGCCGTCAAATTTTGTCACAGGCCTCCAACACAGCCCAAAACCCCCTGCAAGTGCACCCAGGCCGACCTGGCTTGACCAGGGGAGTCGACCCCCAGGTCGACCCTAGGGTCGACACCCATGTCGACCTGGTCCCCCCCAGGTCGACCTGGTCTGGGCGGGAATTTTACCGCCTAGCCCATATTCTGCATTTTTGGAATCTGTTTCGTTTTCTGATTTTTCGTGAAACTTCTGAAGGCCATATCTCAGTCATACGGACTCCGATTTACGAAATTTCGGACTCTGTTTCGCGTATTTTTCCGAGACGAACGCAACCGCGAAACCCGTTTCCCTTAATTCTCACATCTGTAATTAATTATTCATTAATTTATGAACATCACTGTTGTTAGAAATACGGGGTGTTACAAAAGGGGCAAAATTAGGTTCACATAGGCTAGCATACTTATGTTTCATCGCATTTTATTTCATGTCACATTAGAACCACCGTTAGAATCTACAAGTAGCTAGAACTTACATAGCGTGGCTAAGGGGTTATGAGCATGAATCGTCTTGACGAAGAAAGGTGGCTCCTTTATTGAAGAATCGTCATGAAATTAGCCTAGCAACGTTGATCCACTCCCTTGATTTGATGTAGCAAGCTAGCACCTTTGATTCGGATCTTGTTTGAGTGCATAGTCTCTTGGAGTTGGAGATGGAAGCCATGATCAATGGAGATTTGGGCAGCACTTCGTTGCAAGAGTGATTTGTGAGGGTTTAAGCTAGGTCTAGGGGTCTTTTTATAGAGATTAGGAGTAGTTTGGGCCGTTGGATAAACCCTAGGATAGATCTGAACCACTGAAATTCGTCACAAGCCTCCAAAACCGAGCCAAACAGCAAAACAGGTGCACCAGGCTGCCTGGGTTCGACCAGGCAGGTCGACCCTGGGGTCGACTCTATAGTCGACCTGGTCCCCACCAGGTCGACCCCCAGGTCGACCTGGTTCTGGCGGGATTTTTCCCGCCTAGCCTGATTTCTGTCTTTTTGAAATCTGTATTGAATTCTGATTTTTCGTGAAACTTCTGAAGGCCATATCTCGGCCATACGGACTCCGATTTATGAAATTTCGGACTCTATTTCGCGTATTTTTCCAAGACGAACGCAATGGCGCAACCCATTTTTCCTGATTCAGATTTTATATTTTAATTCTGCCTTGATTCTTGTTTTAACATGTTGTTAAATTTCGGGTTGTTACATTCTCCCCTCCTTTAAGGATTTCGTCCCCGAAATCTCCAAGTTAGGAAGAACGTATCCTACCATCCATCATCCATCTACTCAAAACATCATCCACAGGCAACCATTGTCCTTAGACGATTTCTAATGCCATATGAACATATGCAAAACGTGTGTGTATATGCTCCTTAGCTAATGCTAATGATCAGGCCTGAGTAATCTTTCTAATGCAAAATATGTTTAGTGCCATGAGTCCAACATGTATGCAAATAGTCCTAGTCATATAATTACTATATGCGTGCACAAACATTCATTCATATGCAACATCCACATGATAACACATTCAATTTCATCCATAAACAAGTATAAATACTTGTGCATATGCAACGTGAAATGTGACCGCGTCAATCTAGTATCTAATGTGTATTCGCGCATCCACGAGCAACCACTTGCAACCATTTGCAACCATATCAATCATAACATGTTTCAAATACATGTTTACATCCATAGAGTTTTATCTAAGGTTCCCAAGATAGGATCGAGGAGATAAACAAGACAAACTCCTTACGGGGTTTGTAACAGAAACAGGACCGAGAGGATATCCACCAAGCGATAGCATGCAAGTAAGCTCTACAGGTGAACCAAGGATCAAAGATATACTCTTAAAAAGAGACATGATGCGCGCGTCTAAGCCACATTTCCATGAGCTTAATTCCATTGTGCCTTGACCGCCTTTGACTTCATGATTTCGTAGCTCCTTGATTCCTATTTCCAAGGTATGAGTTGAAACTCATTTCACTATCGCCTCTCGTTCCACTTTCACTTATTCTTTCCCTAGTATGCTCGGCTCAAACATATCTGCGTACTCATGCAAGCTCTCCAAAATTCACTAGTGAATTCTGGATCTCGTTTACCGATGCCAATCCATGTTACCACGTGCACTTACTAGGGTGATTCCTATAACTCATGCTTAAGCGGAATGAACCATCCGTCTTATTGGCGAACGTTACTCGATTGGATCAGAGATTTCCGATAAATGCATCAAGAGATTCTAGGTAACTAACCATGACAGAACCCAAAAGGTTACATGAGACTTCGAGGGTATTACCAAGGCAAGTTAAGAGTTTAACTATCCTCCTTTCAAAACCGAGAATGGCATCCCTTACTGGATCACCACTTCATCCCTAGAATCCATCCATAACTCAACAATAAAAGCATTGCTTCTAATCTCAAAACTTGGCATTTACACTCTCAATTCCAAACAAGTCATGAATAAATGGACCGACTCTCCAACCAGATTTTGGGATGAAAGTGGGATCTTCTACCATGCTAGTACTAAGGTGCAGAGACTTATCTATCGAAGCAGACTTAAATGATGTGATGATCAATACAAAGTCTGGACGGGATGATAGAAAAGAAAGGCTAAGCTTTTAACAGAAACGGTACCATTACTCTTAGGTACGCTAGAAATGAGAGCATACAATTGCCCTCTCGCTGATCTTGTCCTTGTTTTCCTTCGTGGACTAATCCATACCAACAAGTTGCTTATCTTAAGCTCGTATCCTTTATCCTTGTTCTTACTATCCTTTCTTATAACGCGGTAATAAGTCTCTCGAGAACTTCCTCCATCGCACGGGAAAACACTTACGTAGCTAGACAAGGATTAGTCGTAGTTTAAAACTACTGTGACTACATATGGAGGAAAGAAAGGAAAAGAGGTTCAATCAAGGAAACAAAGGATAGTGCTAATGGCTTTTGGGGAATAGCCTTTAAAAACTTTTCTTGATAAAATGCTTCTTTGTAAACGGTTTTTCAAATAGTTCTCAGAAGGTTTTAAAAACTTTTGCCCAGTCTGGTAACCTTCTGCTCTGATACCAAATGTAACACCCTACCTCCGCCAGGGTCACTCACAAAGGAATGCACTAGGTTTGGAGGGGCATTATTGGTAAACATGCACAGAAATATTACAAGACAGAACATATAAAACAACGGAAGTAAAACAAATTTCATTACTTTATAAAACATCAAGGTCTAAAGCCTTTTACATCAGAATACATAGAAACCTGTCTTGCGAATAGTAAAGAAGCATAAAACCTTTTCATAAATTATTCCCCCAAAACAAACCGGTAAAGCAGCCATAGCCAAAAGAAGTCCAAGCCATATATGATGACCTTCAAGCAGAAGAGGTCCGAACTAAACAACAGTGTTTCCTCCCTGAAAACCTGGGGGGGGGGGGGAACGGAAGACAAAGAGGCGAAACAAAACGGGGTCAGTCATAAAGACTGGTAAGTCCTATCTACTTCCAGTATAAAAACAGGTAAAGGTAACATGACATGCATAAAATGAAGGTAAACATAAGGATGACTACAAGATAGATAAGCTAAACCAAGATAACAGGCTGAACTACTGTATCAAGATAAACTAAGGTATCATGATAAACTACGGTGTCAAGATAAGTCAAGGTATCGCATCATCAGGTTTTTATCAAGTATACTATCCCAAGGTATCTATCATGTATAACATCCCGAGGTTACTATCAAGTATATTTCTCATGGTTCTAACATGTATATTTGCTCTGCACCTCTCGTACTAGTATCCCAACCCGCGTCATGTATTAACTATGAATGTCCCTTGCCCAATGTCATGTAATGGTCCATGTCAACCTAATATATAACATATGTAGGTTTTCCCAACTCGTATGTTTCTTTCCATGTATAAGTTCAGTCCTTTGCCGTAGGCCGTACGGGCTTTCCCATGTAAATCTATACCACCTCAACGTAGTACCATTTTATCCTTGATGTTGATTTGGACTGCTACCCTTGATCTGGTTATGTTTTCTTACCATGAACTATCGCGTGTTCACTTAGGATTTATGCCACCTAGGACCGCTAGGGATTATGCTACCTAATGAACGTTTCCGTAACTTGGTTTGGGTTTTATCCACCTAGGACCACTAGGGATTATGCCACCCGTCAACCACGCCCTTAGTCCCACGTATAAATCGTGAATCGTTTTCCATGTCTAGACGCACATGTATCTCAATGTGCCATCCGAGTTCCGTGCCAGGGCAAATCGAGAAATACGGAACTCGGTCGGGAGCTTCAAGTCGTCTGCTGATGCAGATATATCAAGGTATGTTTTTGTATCCGTGGCTATGGTCCCACGTGACCCCTCCCTCAACTACTGAAAGGCAATCCAAGAAAAATCATGTATGAGAACTACATCCCGGCCCCACTATGCCCCACTTAACTATTGGCCAACCTCACCCATAACTCGATAGCAAGTATATGGTCTGTTGGGAGTTCTCTGCCTTTCCGTACGTACACGATTGACTAAAGATGGTAGGTAGTCGACGATGCGCTATCCAGGGCAAAAACAAGAAACGTCGACTCCACGCTAATCCATCCCAGTCTTTAGGTCGCTCTCATAGCAACCAAGGCATACTCTTGGTTCTTCTACCGCAGACCTTAACCTCTTGTGAGCCCAGGCGGATCATCTGCAACCTCACAGAGGAATACCAAAAGTATCCTCATGTCCCCCGAAGCTACCGCTTCATCACCCAGTTCGTTGGAGCCTTTATCTAAGTCAGATAATTCGCTCCTTCACGTGTGTTCAAGCGATGACCTACCATATCGGCTTACTCATCTATCTGTGAACTGGTCCAATTTCCTGGACTAAGAATTATTACTTAGTTATCCTTAACTAAGGTTTACCACTTAGCTTCTCTTCCCGCTATCCTTGTTAACTACGATTTTCAACCTAGTCCCCTGAGCTAGGGTTTTGTCTAATGGGTTAAGTTTTGTCATTCAAGTTCATGACTTAACCCGCCTACGAATCATGTCAAGATTGGCTAAGTATTTAAGTTCAAGGCTTAGCCCTACAAGTTGGTTAAGTATACCAAGAAGCTCATGACTTAACCCTATCAAGTCAAATTGGTTAAGTATTTGTTTGTCTTAACCCTATCAGATTATCGTGTTAGATTGATTAAGCATAGATTATCTTAATCCCATCAAATTATCGAGTCGGATTGGTTAAGTATGGGTTAGCTTAACCCCATCCACTAATTGTATTACAAGGGTTAAGTATATTTAAAAGGTCTTGTGACTTAACCCTATCAGGTCCGCATATTAGATTGGTTAAGTATAGGTTACTTAACCTCATCAAATCATCATGTATAATTGGTTAAGTATAAGTTACTTAACCCCATTAAATTATCATGTTAAGTTGGTTAAGTATTGGTTACTTAACCTCATTGAATTACCAAGTTTAGAGTGGTTAAGTGTTTAACTTAACCCCATCGAATTACCGTGTTTAGATTAGTTAAGTGTAGGTTACTTAACCCATTCTAATTACCGTGTTTAGATTAGTTAAGTCTAAGTTACTTAACACCATCTAAGTACCGTGTTTAGATTAGTTAAGTGTAAATTACTTAACCCCACTCCCTAATTGTCTTATATGGTTAAGTGTCATTAAGAAATCAAGCCCGGTTCCACTTAACCTACCCATTCATGTCATATCGGTTAAGTGTCATTAGTCAAAGTTACTTAACCTTTTCATGTGGCATTAATTAGATTAATGCACCCCAACCTCTCACATTAGACTTTGTTGTGGTTACTAGTTAAGCCGGGCGGGTCCGGGTAGCTTTACACCACAACCTAGTCTAACCTCGGGTTTTAAGTGCTATATGACCAACTACTCACATTGGGTCCTATTGTTTGTAGCCACTAGTTAAGCCGGGTGGGTCCGGGTAGGTTTATGCTACAAACTCAACCCAACCTCGAGTTGGTCACTTTCATGTTTGGTCTAGTGTCATATTACACTTACAACCCATACGTGTCTAGTTTGCAGTCCCATGTTTACCCCACATGTCATGTCCACGTTTAGGTGTATCTTGAGTGTCATATTTTCATGAAATCCCATGTCAAATTATCATGTCATAATCACGCTTGTCTAACCTACCCCAAATCGTGTTTCCAACCCAAGTAAAAGCGAGTCAACATAGTAAGGATACTATGCTACATATTGGCCTCAAAACATGCACGATGTCAAAAAGGGATTCTCCATAAACATGCATGATAACATAAGGGGTTTGGCCTCAAAATATGCATAGCATCATAAGGGGTTTTTGGCCTCAAACATGCATAATGTCACAACGGGATTAGCCACAAACATGCATAGTATCATAAGGGAATTTGGCTACAAACATGCATAGTATCATAAGGGAATTTGGCCACAAACATGCATGATAACATAAGGGGTTTGGGTTCATTTACATGCATAAGCCGCAAAGTCAAGTCTTTGCCAATGTTTCACGAGTCAAATGGTTCCCAAAGGTTCATGCTAACATTCCATATATAAAGATTCAAACTTGCAAGATAAAATAGGTTAAACATAACATGAGTTGCATGATTAAGTCGCTAAAACTTAGCACAAGGTCATAGATCATAGAAAAGGGGCAAAATTAGGTTCACATAGGCTAGCATACTTATGTTTCATCGCATTTTATTCCATGTCACATTAGAACCACCGTTAGAATCTACAAGTAGCTAGAACTTACATAGCGTGGCTAAGGGGTTATGAGCATGAATCGTCTTGACGAAGAAAGGTGGCTCCTTTATTGAAGAATCGTCATGAAATTGGCCTAGCAACGTTGATCCACTCCCTTGATTTGATGTAGCAAGCTAGCACCTTTGATTCTGAAACACCCCACCTCCGTTAGGGTCACTCTCAAAGGGAATGCCCTAATTTTGGTGGAGGTTTATAAGTATAAGTCACAGATATACAAGACAGATATAAGAACACATATTTGTAAACAGCGGAAAAACAAAAACTTTTATTTCATAAAAGAAAATACGTGTTACCACAACATCACCATAATTGTCTTACATCCTTTCCAAAAACATAACATAACACTTTCATAATCTGTCTTGATTACATTATTTAAAGAAGCATAAATAAAACATTGATAAACTGCAAAAGCCCCATAGTGGTTGTCCAAAGCCATAGTTCAAAACGAAAAGGTCCAAGCAATACATTTCTCTTCTTCAAGCTGGATGTTAAGACCGGTCAAGCTGTAGTGTTCCCTCCCTGTGGACCTGGTGGGGGGGGGGGGAAACGGAAGAAAAGAAGACGAAAGAAAAGTAGAGTCAGACATAAAGCCTGAGTAAGTCTAGTACTATTCTGTCTATGAATAAAGAACTGGGTATGATAAGTATAAACAAGAAGTGGGAAAGCACTATAACTTGGTTAAGTTGTCTAGGGTCGAATATACTATCGTACCCCATGGTAATCTCTGAACCCATATAAACTAGTTCCCAACTGGCACCCCATAATCAGGGTGATGTGATCCATTCTATGATGATCGGCTCCTACTCGCATAGTTACATGTGTCTTACTGCCCCCGATGTTGTAGTTACCTATGCTGGTCCCACCATGGGGTGTATCAAGTCCCATGGTGGCGGCCCGACACAATCCTAGAATGCACAGGTATGCTACTGGTGTCCAGTGCCTTATTTTTCTACGCCGGAGTGTGTGCACGCCCGCACCCCGTTAGAACCTACACTGCTACACCAACGCCGTCGATTTGACCTCTTACAATCAGCCCAGTAATCGTGCCCCACCCTGCCTAGTTTCAGGGTATCCTGATACACCCTCTAGGGTTACTGCTGAAAAGGGTCCCCCGTTACTAGGTTTTCTATCTCTAGCCAACATGCTAAGTTGGTTAAGTGTTTTCTAACCTAACCCCCACCAGTTCGTTTAGTTTAGCATGTTTCATTTTGATTAAGTCTTTAGTTCACTTAATCCTAACAATCCTGACTCAGCCTTAATTGTCTTATTAAGGCCCTGACCTCTCACATTAGACAGGTATTGTTGTGGCTGCCTGTTGCCGGTTGGTTTCGGGCAGTCTTACGCCACAACTCAGTCTAACCTCGGGTCCTTATTGGGCTCCATGTTTAACCTCCCACATTGGATAGGTATTGTTGTGACTACTGGACAGCCGGGCGGTTCCGGGCAGGTTTACATCACAACTCAATCCAACCTCGGGTTAAACACATCGTATGTTCTACATTTACATATTTTGTCTTTCTTCTTTATTATATGTAAATATTTGCGGCCCATTATTAAGTTAATGGTGTAAAGATTACACCAATCATGGGCCCAACCCATACTTGAATTTGGGCCCTTCTACTTTATGTTTTCATTTATTAATTAATTTAACCCAACGTTATTTTCCCCCGTTTAACACGTCCGTTTATTATATATATGTTGGGCTTAGCCTTTTTAAGCCCAACTTAGCCATGAGAAAAGGGGGAGGCTTAAAGCGTGATTACATACACAAAAAGGGGAATGTGAACGCATGAACTTGCAATGTGACGTTGGGACTACAAAATAGAAACTGGTGTACTTGCATAGTGGTAACATATACTTTGGTTATGAAGCATAAGTGACATGAATCAAACCATGTAAACTTGTAGTTAAGTTAAGAATATCATTATTGACACAAAGGCTTAACTACAACATAAACCTATATTTTTATTTAGGCATAATGTCAAACATAAGCAAGTCATGTTCATAAGATTACTACATGTTTACAAAGGTGCTTACTTTTGTTATTAACACAAAAGTATAGTTCAACTTAATCATGATTTTAAATCTATTCACATAACCAGGGCATAAATATTTCTAACATGAGATCATGATTTTTACTTTAGTCATGCAAACTTGCAAAAGGGATTTTTGAATCTAACCTAGCTATGTACCACATATGTCATCATATAATTCTTGTTAACAATATGGATTTCAATTATGCAAAACATCAATCATAGCCTAGTCATATTCATAAGTTTGCAATTAGGTTCTCTAGTACAAAAGCATGGCTTAATACATAGATCATGGTGCCAAAATTTCAACATAGTTTCATATGAACTATAATAACCCAAATTTGTTCCAATTACGTACAAAATGATTTATGTACAAAAATATACATCATGATGGCATAGTAGCAAAACCCCAAACTTGCATGAGTTTCAATTAAACAACTACATACATGTAGCTTCAACATAGATTACATAATTTGCGAATATTCCAAACGTATACTTGCATAAAACTACCGCAAACATGTAGTTTTTATAATGAATAACATACTTTCCAATCGCTATACAATATTCCAAACCGATAAGAATCATAGTAACGCACAAGTATGAATTATTTATCACCACAATCAAGTATACAAACCAACACAGTTATTTGTTCATACCAAAATAATACTCTACTTACAATTGTGTGGCGAATTCTCAAATTTAGGAATTTGAAGATGCGATTCCTTGTTGCTTTGATTTGTTTAGGTTGCTTTATGCTTTAGAATTTTGCTCCTAATCCTCTCTCCAATTGGTGGCTACTCTTAGTCGTTCCTCAGCAACATGGCGGCTTTGTTCTTATTTTTGAATGAATAGATTAGGGTTGAGTCTAGGGTCATTTTTATAGGGGTTATGAACTGATTAGGACCATTGATGTTGCTTGGATTGATCGTAGCCATTCATTCTAAAGAGAGACCAATTAGAGCCTGCCACCTAGCCCTAATGACAAAGCAGACTACAGAAAATCGACCAACATAGAATAGGCCAGCCAGGTTGGGCTGGGTTCGACCTGGCTCTGGACCAGGTCGACAGCCCTGTCGACAGCCCTGTCGACAGCCCTGTCGACCTGGTTAGACCAGGTCGACAGCCCAGTCGACCTGGGTGCCTTAGGCGGGTGTTTTTCCGCCCTGGCCCATTGGGCCCGATTTTGGAATTTAAACTTGATTTTCAGAGCTATTTTATTCTGTTTGAATTTTTAAACTTAATTCAGAAACTTCCGAAGGCCATATCTTCTTCATACGGACTCCGTTTTTCGAAAACTCGGACTCTATTTCGTGTATTTTTCCGAGACGAATGCAATGGCGTATCCCGTTTCCCCTAGTTCTTTGATTTCAGATTAATTATACTTTAATTTGTGAATTTCACAGTTATAGAATTCGCGGGGTGTTACAGATTCGGATCTTGTTTGAGTGCATAGTCTCTTGGAGTTGGAGATGGAAGCCATGATCAATGGAGATTTGGGCAGCACTTCGTTGCAAGATTGATTTGTGAGGGTTTAAGCTAGGTCTAGGGGTCTTTTTATAGAGATTAGGAGTAGTTTAGGCCGTAGGATGAACCCTAGGATAGATCTGAACCGCTGAAATTCGTCACAAGCCTCCAAAACCGAGCCAAACAGCAAAACAGGTGCACCAGGCTGCCTGGGTTCGACCAGGCAGGTCGACCCTGGGGTCGACTCTATAGTCGACCTAGTCCCCACCAGGTCGACCCCCAGGTCGACCTGGTTCTGGCAGGATTTTTCCCGCGTAGCCTGATTTCTGTGTTTTTGAAATCTGTTTTGAATTCTGATTTTTCGTGAAACTTCCGAAGGCCATATCTCGGCCATACGGACTCCGATTTACGAAATTTCGAACTCTATTTCGCGTATTTTTCCGAGACGAACGCAATGGCACAGCCCCTTTTTCCTGATTTAGATTTTATATTTTAACTCTGCCTTGATTCTTGTTTTAACATGTTGTTAAATTTCGGGTTGTTACAGCTGTAGTATTCCCTCCTTGCAAACCTGAGGGGGGAGGGGGAAGGAAGAAAAGAGGTGGAAAGAAAAGGGGGTCAGACATAAAGTCTGGCGAGTGCGGTAACTTTAACAATATACTAATCAAAATAACTAGGCTAAGGCATAAGCGGGAAAATAAGGAAATGACTATGAACAATTGGGTATGACAGAACAAAACGAGGAAATAAGATGAACCAAGGTAACGTTAAAGGCGCCCCTAATCACTATAAGATAATTACTACACTACACCACCACTAGTCACCCTAAAGGTTGATCCTGCCTGCAAAACTTAATAATGACAATGGTAGTTTAGTGTACCCCTAGCTACCTTCATAGGTGCTGTCTGCCCCTATCTCCACTAGGTGTACCTACTACGCCCATTTGATCAGCTCCCTAACTCGTAGATACCCGTGCTGGCCCCACAGTGGGGTGTATCACTCCCCAAAGTGGCAACCCGATACAACCAAAAATGCACGGCTTATATCTACATGATGCAACAACGTCTTACCTACCAGCCCGGGCCCACACACGCATATGAACCTGTTGGACTTGCGTTGCCACCACTGAACCGTTTTGACCTCTTACAATCAAATCCAGTACGCGTGTCCCGTCCTCGATTTAGGTCGAGCCCACAAAGATACTTAATGGGTTACTGGTTTGATAAGGGCCCCCATGCATGACACAAGCTTTCCACCTACGCTTGGTCCCCTCTAAGGTTTTTCCCCACTTAACCCCATTCTTAATCATGTCTTTTTACACATTTCAATCTTGGTTAAGTGCATCTAATCGTATTTCAAAATGCCACACAAGGCACCTACTTAATTCCACATGCCACCTAAGGCACCCACTTAACCCCCTCATGTCCCACTACATGTTTATCTGGTTAAGTGTTTCTTAATTCATTAAGACCGTACCCTTGTAAGGACCTCCCACATTAGATTGGCATTTGTGGCAGCTGGATTTGCCGGGCGGGTCCGGGCAGTCTTACACCACAAACGAGCCTAACCTCGTGTCTTTACAACTGTTACGCATTTAATTTATGCCAAAGACCTCCCACATTAGACTGGCATTTGTGGCAGCTGGATTTGTCGGGCGGGTCCGGGCAGTCTTACACCACAAAAGAGTCTAACCTCGTGTCTTAGGCGATTAATTACACATAATTAATTACCCCCAATTTGAATTAATTTCCCTATTCAAATTGTCAATCAATTATGTCCATAATTGACTCAATTATGTCCATCTATTTATGGTATATAAAATTATACCAATTAACATCACATTTAAGGCATTTATGCCAATTCTCAATATTAAATCTTTTAATATTATCCCATTGCCCCACATTGTACGTTCGTTCGTTTAACGTAAAATATACGTTAGACTCGAATAGTCTAACTTATGAAATAAAGAGAAAGCATCACAACATGCATAGAATAAAAACTAGATCTAAACATAAGGGGTGAACTTGCATGTGTGAGTAAGGTTTTTCATCCAAAAACTTGCATAGGCCAAAGTTACAAACTTGCATAAACTATGGATGTCATGGATCTAATCATAAGTTATAAACTTGCATAGGCAATAGTTACAAACTTACATAAACTATGAATGTCATAGATCTAATCATAAGGTGTAAACTTGCATAGGTAATAGTCACAAAATTACATTACATGATTCATACTCCAATATATATATACTTGCATATGTGATTTATACAACATAGACTATGATGTAAACTTGCATCTAACTCACACATGTCATAGCCTAACTTTAGATCTAATTTACACATAAAATTGATGTCATGAATCATGTAAGGTTGTATATGATTCTCACTAACTTGCATATAATTCATATCTAAATTAACATCTAAACTTGCATACCTACATTTGATTTAACATATGAATTAGTTCCAACAACATAACCAAACTAGCATATGAAACATCATTATGAATTGATTGTAGATAAGCCAACAATTAACAAAGATTTACAACATAGATGATAACATCATAGCTTTACAACATAGATAATAACATCATAGATTTACAACATAGATAATAACATACGGTCATTGATTCACAACATAACCATATAATCCAAATCATAGCCCAATCCAACTAAATTGTTAATTATCTTATTAAAGAAATCGAACTCACAAAAAGAAGGTCTTGCGTTCTGAAATCTGAGTTCTGAAATTGATTTAGCTCTCCTTTGTAGTAGATTCGTTATTGTTTAGATTAGAATTGAATAGAACTAAATTGATTAGCTTCGTTTTCCCTCTAGTTGGTGGTGGCTACTCTAGGTTGCAAGATGACAGCATGACGGCCATGATTTAGATTTTTATTTGATTTTAGGGTTTGAGTCTACCCATTTTTATATAGAATTTCAATTTAATTGTAGCCGTCAGATGATCTTAGGGTTAATCAAAACCCCTTAGTCAGGATAGGGTGACACGTCAGCCCTAATGACTCAGCAAGGAGTCGGAAAGGACTCAGCAATGAGTCACAATATGGATCAGATTGCACCAGAAAGTTGTGCAGGCTTTCTGCTCGGCCTGAGCACACTTGGCAGGTGCGCCAGTGCCACTTTTGTATTGGCGCACTTCCCAAGTGCGCCAGTGCAAATTTTTCTTCTTCTGATTCTTCCACCTAACTTAGTTCGTCCATATCTCCTTCATCCGGTATCCGTTTTACGCAAACTCGGACTCTATCTCAACTAGAATTCCTAGACGAACACATTGGCACAACCCGTTTCCCTTAATTCTAACATTTGAGACTAATTATTTTGAATTTATTTAATTCGATTATTCAAAAATTCGGGGTGTTACAGGCCTCCTGGCATAAGTCTTCATTGGTCTCTGTACAGGGAGGGTGAGAGGACTGATCAGCGCGATCTCAAGTGGGGTGCGAGCTTGTTGAAAAGAGGAGGATGGAAGTTACGGTTGGCCCTAGAGCTACTGCTAGTATATGGGTTCAACTGATGGGGTAGGGTGTTTATCAAGGAAGAAGATATATTGTAGGAGAGTGTGTGTTGTACTATATTAGAAAGGAAGAAGCGGTTTGTTTAGGGGAGCTGAAGTATGTGAGTTTTGTGCTAAGGGAGGGGTTGTGTATAATATTGCGTGAGGAAGGAAGGTGAACTGGTGAATTAAATGGGGACGACAAACCATAAGGAGTTCTCTTTGTTTTACTGGGAACGAGATTTATGTCTTTGGGGAGATGAACTGTTCACATCTATTTCGGGTTACTGTGTTCACGTCTTTGGAGTGGAGTAGAAGTGAGGACACGGTAGTTGACGTCGGGGTGGGAAAGATGACATGGAAGCCACGAACAAGCTGTTGAATGCAATGCAAATGGTGATTTCGAGTTGGAAGTTAATGTTTGCAGTAGATAGAGAATTCGAAGCGAAGAAGAGTGGTGCTTTCTGTTTTGAATTTTTGCGGAGTTTTGGTACAAATTTTGAAAGAACCCGTAACTTCCCCGTGAAGGAAAGCACGAATACTTTGAGAACAACACACAAATGAACGCAGACGGAAGAACATTTCATTGTTATTACAACAATTCCATCAGATACAAGAATATACAGAGTATAAATGATTAAATTACATTCGACAAATATCAGATATTACAATAAATTACATAGCAGTGGAAAAATATACAAAACACAACTAGAAGTGATACACGGATACAGAGCTTTCCGAGCATCGTTCCAGCTGTAAATCAGGACCCTGTGAATATAAATCTGCAAAACCAAAACTACTAGCTGCCCGTGTGAAAAATAGGGGCACCCAGAGTTTAGGTTAAAACAATAAACTCCAGGTCAGTCATGGGACTGGTGTGAGAACTAAAACAGTTATAATTCTTTATTTTAAAGTTCGGTAAATCAAGGGACCACGCCGTATAACACGGAACGGGTTTCCTCCCAAGAATACCAGTGCATACAACAAACAGCGCAATGCTAAATAAAGAAAAATGAAGCTGTTATAAGACCCAGGTCCCATCACACAATGCAACGCAAGCCGGAGGATAGGGTTTTTACCTTATAACAGCCAAAGCATGCTTGATACGTTTAAAACACATTATTTGATACTATTATAGGTGTATAGTGTCAAAACAATTTCAATCATAAATATCAATCATAGACGGCATGAGTGCCCCATCCCACTATGTCGCCATACTAGGTTCTACAAATAAAACCGAAACACACGTATTGGAAATTGGATTCCGTCATGAGCCGAGGCAAGGGGCAAGCTCCTCTCCGCGTTCGAGACACTCTAGCAAATGCCTCAGGACCCCACTATGATCCTTGGATCTTCAGGGCCGGTCCTCTCTTACTTTTGAGGATTAGTTATTCCTGAACACACGTTTCCCGGTCCTTACAGACCTATATCCGAGGCGCCTCATATCCAACAACCACACAGGTGAAAAGTATATAAATGTCAGGGCTGGTAGGTCACTGACACCACCCTAGCTAGAAAGAAACGTCGTGCTCTCCCTGCAGTCACTATCCCGTTTTTGACTCATACCGAGGTGTGAGGCTCGCGAATTCACGTTATACACAAAGCTACGCCACACAGGCCGTGCTTTGATCATCAACCACAAGACTTTGCTTTTCAACAGAAGCCTTGATCAATTGCCACTTACGCGTGCCACATTGGCAATTCACTCCATGCGACTGATGTCCATCGATATACAACCTCTGAGCTCGTATGTCTCAGAGAAGGGCGTTAAGCAAGAGAATAAATTCTCCGCCGCCAAACAGATGTATATTTAATAGAGATCAATCAACACAGAATAAAATCCAATGTCAGACACACAATCCATTTACAAGTTCGTTCTGGGTCTGAACGAAACCGGAGGCACTTTCCTCGCATATCCATCCATCTCCAAGTACGTCTGGACGATCACCAACTGTTTCCCTCATCTTGGGTGTACAGCCCAATCAAGATCATCAGTAATCACCCAAACGATGTGAAGACTTCCGGTCTTCAACCACCGTCTTCATCTTCGACATCTCGTCGAATCGGTTATTCAGAATGGGTATAAACCCGGCCTTTCTGAATAACCCACGTATATAATAAACAAATGTTACACGAACGCAATGAACGCCTCATTCCAATTCAGAATATTCTTTTATTCACAAAATCACATTCTTAGGGAAAGGTTCCCATTAATTTTATCAAAGATAAATTCTTCTAAATTTATTCTTTAATCTTCCTTTGGATATCATCTCAAACTAGTCGGGATTAATGAACCACACCGAAGTAATTATTTATTTTATTTCCCAATCCCAACCTATATATCCCATGGAGAAAACTGGCAATACTCCACATCAAACACCACGGTGTTATCGGTAAAATTAATTACCATTTCACGTTCAAATCTAATTAAAGATTTAACTATCGCTTTGGAGCAAAACTGGTGATACTCCATTCTCGATCACCTTTCAGATTTGATAATTTAAATTATCAATTCACATTTTTAATCTAATTAAAGATTCATTAGAACTCCACTTAGTTTTAATCCTTTCAAAAATCAATATCCTGTCTTTAACTGGGTTAAAGAACCAATGTCATCTAAAACACGATCCACGATAAACCCAAATCACATTTGATATTAAATACAAGGCCCTGAATAGAAAATATATCGGCTTATATTCAATATCAAATTCTGAAACCCACATATATCGTATAGGAAATAACGATATGAATATATCTTTCAAATTCCCATAACAATATCTGTATAGTCACGAAATCCAACATCGAAATATCCCGAAGATAATTTCGATTCAGCTCCAGTCCAATTCTCATATTGGGAATACTGATTATTTTCAAAATCACTTCAAATTCAATTTATTTATTTCAAAAATAAATTGATTTTAATTCTAGTTCAAAACTAGTTCATTTCGATAAAAATCTATTTTTACCTTCTAATGTGGAATTTTCCAGCCCAATTCTTTCCAATTCACATATTATAATTTTACACAAATTATCGATATTTTTAATAATTTTATCAAGGCCCGTACAGTCGATTTCCATCAACGGCTATCGAACTGCACTTACAGCGACCTTTTTCTAATTTGATTTGGACATAATTCCAAATCCAACCGTTAGATTTCAAATTTCTAATATTCATTGGAAAGCTCTTTTCGATACGAACCCAACGGTTCCGGTTTTAGGAGAATCCGACGGTCGGATCTCCCGCAATGTCCGTTTGAAATAAATGGTCGAAATTCACGAACTGCCGCGGCGCGGCGCGTTCTATTCAGGCCATTATATTATACATATATAATATATATTTCGTCGATTTCTATTTAAAACGAATTTTATAAATCGTTTTAAATTCGTTTCTAAAACAATTCAACTTCTACATTCAATTTCAAATCGATTGGATTTCAATTCAACTCGAATTCATTTCCATTTTATTTAATTCGAATTCAAATTCGTTTCAATTCAAATTCAAATTCGTTTCAATTCAAAGTGATTTCAATTTAATTTCGATTCGAATTCAATTAAAATTTCAGTTCGTTTTCAATTCAACTTGAATTTGTTTTATATTCAATTCCATTCGAAGCCCTTTTATATTCAATTCAAATTCGTTTTCTTTTCAATTCGAATTTGCTATAATATTCATTTCAATTTGAATAAAATTGATATAATTATCGTTCACGTCAAAATGGCGCAAAACTAATCAACACGGCTTTATATTTTTCACAACATCTTTATTCTATTCAACAAATGAATATTTATCCCATTCAACACATGAATATATATTTCTTTCAACACACGACTAATCTCAACACATGAGTGCTGTCAACACATCACTATTGTTGTTATGTAAAATATTTTATAAAACTATGGTATCTATCGTTTGATTTTAATTAGACTTCTAATGGGAAGTAGTTCTAATTTTAAATATGATAAAGATGTAAATTTCATTGTATAAAATATTTCACTCAACACATGAACATCGTCAACACATGACTATTTTTATATTCAACACATGAATTTTCTTTTATAATCTTCATTATTGTCCCGATTGGAATGAGGCCCAATCAATCACCATATAACGTTAATTATATGGATTCCATACAACACATGTATATAATAGCTTTGAAAAATAATCAACCATCAACCAAAGTGCACCACACAACTGCATAAGCATCAAATATAAATAATCGACGCTTACACAGTCTGTCGACCAATCGATCGACATATTTAATCAATCAGGTTGAGTGAACTTCAAATTTCAGCCCAACACCCGTGTGGGGTTTCAAATCAACAAACACACATTTTCGTTTGTGCAGTTGGGTGATGTGTAAAATTTATCGACCCAATCAATATCAGTCAAATCAGTGTATATAAACAAATCGGTCGATTTGTTTATAAATATTCATTTATTCACATTCACGTTAAAATTTATATTTTTAACGATAAAATATTTTATTTTAACACATGAATTTCTATTAGTTCATTTATTCAATAAATTGATATTTTTCTAACATATTTTAGAAAAATTCGGCGGCATAACGGCACGATACTAGAAACGGAACAAGGCCTAGCCTTATCCCCGGTCTAGTGAAGGCCCACGCCATTCACACATCAATCAAATCCATTTCAATTCACCAAATAATTCAATTCAAACCAATAATCTAACCAACTACACAACCAAACAATTTAACAAGCAAGCCATCCATGGTCTGTGGATGACGGGTGTCGGGTGCTACTAAGCACCGTCTGCATCCTAGTATATATTTATATATAACTAGAAAAAGAAGTTTAGAGTGAGAAGTTCTCACCGAAAGCTATCCAATACCACGATACTTCATTTATAGAAATGTTCTTCACCCACGCCTTTTTATCATCTTCGTTGCCCGTAGTCACTACATATATAAAAATCACACATTTTTATATTTTGATGTCTTTAAAATAAAAGTCACATTTTTATTTGTTTATTTTCAATTTAAAAATCATATTTTTATAATCACTTCATATATTTAAAAATCGAATTTTTACTATGCGATTCAATATATAAAAATCGAATTTTTACTTCGCTATTCAATATTTAAAAATCGAATTTTTACTTCGCTATTCAATATTTAAAAATCGAATTTTTACTTCGCTATTCAATATTTAAAAATCGAATTTTTCCTTTGGTATTCAATATTTAAAAATCGAATTTTTACTTTGGTGTCATATAGATAAAAATTCCATTTCAAAAATACTGATTTCGCCTTTATAAAAATAAAGTTTTCTCCTTTCATCACTATAAAAATTCCCTCTTTATTTCAACATATATATAATAAAAATCATATTTTTATTTCGCTTGATATATAAAGATCAAATTTTTACTTGTTATATAATATAAAAATCGTATTTCTATTCTTTCTATACGATAAAAATCATATTTTTATAAATAAAAATATAATCTTTTCACTTTTAAATCAAATCTTTTTTCAATTTAAATATCAATCGTTTCTTTGCTAACTTCATATAAGAAAAATCTCTTTCCTAAAATAATAAAATATCGTCTTTTTACTTTTTTTTTTTTTAAAAAAACACATCTTTCCTACATTAAAGATCCTACCTTTCTTCATATGAAAATTATATTTTTAATTCAAATCCTTTTTCTTAATAAAAACTATCTTAACTTTTGCATAATCAAAATCTATACTTGATTTAAATAAATAAAATAAAACAGATTTTATATAAATAAAAATAATAAAATAATAAATAAAAAGCTTACAGTCGATCGGTGAAAGGGGGAGGGTTGCCTATGCTCGCTGGAGGTGGGGGAGGCGCGCCGGAGGGGTTTCTTGGCATCGGCAAGGGTGGAGGGCGTTCACTGTTTTCCGGAGAGGGGGCTTGCCTACGGCGGCGCTGGCCTGAGGAGGAGCGGTGGCCACGAGGTAGGGGCGACGGGTACTTAGGGTTAGGGGGGCTGGGTGTTCTCGCGTCGCTCGATGCGAAGAGGGGGGGGGTCGCGGTGGTTGTTCGCAGAGGGAAGGGGGTGCGGTGAACGGATGGTGGCGGCTGTCAGGGCGAGCGACGGCGAGGGTGGAGGGCGGCCGCCATCGACGAGAGTTTTTCCCCCTTTTTTTATTTATTTTCGTTTCTGTTGAATGAAAACGAGAAGAAGGGGGGGTCTATATATTTTATTTTTTAATTAATTTAATTAATTTAATCGCAAAAAGTTGACTTTTACATACGACCTCTAAACGAGGCCCACCGCCTGTCGTCCATAGCATATTACCCCTATTCTGAACACAATGGGATATGTATTGTAGGTTGATTCGATCGTTACAATCAGTTTCCGTTGAATTTACATTTAAATCGCTATATTGAATTTTAAACGTACATTTCAAATTACCGGGGTCACATACTAACTCTAAAAATTCTCGAAAAATATTTTCTAGCTTCGTATTGACGATACGGTCCTAACAAAACTAGTTTCGTCGAATTCTGAGACCGTTAGAAAAATGGCCAATTTCCAGTCGATTAAAATCAACTGAAACTGGTCAAACGCGTTTTCCTTTGCCACACTCCCATATTGATTCGAAAAATTATGAAATTTGAAACCTAGCAATAATTCGACATCACGGACCCAACAAAAGTGGTTTCGTCGAAATCCGAGGTCATTTGCAAAATGTCTATTTTTAAGGGCCTGAATTCCATAGCGACTATTCAGAATTTTCAACTGGACATATCTTTTGATTCCTGCTATGAAATCTTGATCTTTCGGATTCGTTGGAAAGATATTATCAATTAGATCCTAATGTTTTTGGTTTCACTAAAATCCGGATTGTTTTGCACCCGGTACATTCAATTGAAGTTTGAAATCGAATTATCGAACTACCGCGCCATTTTCAATTCTATTATAATTATATATAATTATTTATATTCTAACGACGACGTATATAATATATTCGTTCCAATTATATTCAAAATAAATTTCTCGTCGATTTTATTTAAAATAACTCATTTTAAATGTTCAAAATTTACTAAAATCGCCAAAATAAAAATTTTAAACTGGCCCAGATTTTCGGGTTATTACAATCTCCCCCACTTAAAACTTTTCGTCCCCGAAAAGGAACAAAGTCGAAAGTGGTTTGATTAATAAGCTCTACGTTCGATCTGGCTTCCATTCTCCAACTGTTCAGTTTCTGAGAATTTTCAAAAATTTCAAAAATTTGGTTAACACCCTAAATTTTCGAAAAATTTCACCATAACCTCCCCTGCACCGGGAGCATCAGGGAATTTCAAATAGCTTCCCCGGTCCTTCAGATCTCAAAAAGAAAAAGAAAAAGCCAAGCGGCTAGCCAATAGGCTCACAAAATCATCATCACCCAAACAAAACAGGAAATTATGTAGTAAACATGTACCTATTTGTCGGGCAAACAAATTTTATTCTTCGGCTCTAGCCTCCTTGCTATGACCTGTTCAATGTAAGTATATGTATATGCATGCAAATGCAACCAATTTTCAATATAGTTCAATATTTGATTCAATAAGGCTAAATGGTTCAAAATTAGCAAACAATTAGGCAAACAACACAAACATCAATCAATTAGTGAATTAGAGTTTCAAATTCATAAATTTTGATATATATATATTGAAAATCTTGTTTTTGATGCCAATTCACAACAAAGTGTTCTAACTATATTAGTTTTGGTTCTCACACCAGTCTAATGGAAATATATAGAAATCACACCTTCGAAACTCGAATATGAATACTGATGATGATGCACCATCATCAGAATCATCCCCGGATATCTAGAATGTGATTCTATATCTATCCAGTATATTAAAACTTCGAATATACGTTCATGACGCGTATACGCGAAATCTTTATATATTGGATTGCCCATATTCAAAATAAATAAATATTCAAATATGTTTAAAACAATTTAAATTTTTAAAACAAAATTGTTTTCATTTGAAAAATATACTCTTCACACCCGTTCTAGGATACTACTCATCCTATCTCTAACGAGTCATTCCAATTGGATATTGCTAATCCAATATCTGATGAATTCTTTCGTATGGTTCTAAAGTGTCTTGTTCTCGAGCTCTGTAAACCAAAGCTCTGATACCAACTGAAAGAATCCGTAACTTCCCCGTGAAGGAAAGCACGAATACTTTGAGAACAACACACAAATGAACGCAGACGGAAGAACATTTCATTGTTATTACAACAATTCCATCAGATACAAGAATATACAGAGTATAAATGATTAAATTACATTCGACAAATATCAGAGATTACAATAAATTACATAGCAGTGGAAAAATATACAAAACACAACTAGAAGTGATACACGGATACAGAGCTTTCCGAGCATCGTTCCAGCTGTAAATCAGGACCCTGTGAATATAAATCTGCAAAACCAAAACTACTAGCTGCACGTGTGGAAAATAGGGGCACCCAGAGTTTAGGTTAAAACAATAAACTCCAGGTCAGTCATGGGACTGGTGTGAGAACTAAAACAGTTATAATTCTTTATTTTAAAGTTCGGTAAATCAAGGGACCACGCCGTATAACACGGAACGGGTTTCCTCCCAAGAATACCAGTGCATAGAACAAACAGCGCAATGCTAAATAAAGAAAAATGAAGCTGTTATAAGACCCAGGTCCCATCACACAATGCAACGCAAGCCGGAGGATAGGGTTTTTACCTTATAACAGCCAAAGCATGCTTGATACGTTTAAAACACATTATTTGATACTATTATAGGTGTATAGTGTCAAAACAGTTTCAATCATAAATATCAATCATAGACGGCATGAGTGCCCCATCCCACTATGTCGCCATACTAGGTTCTACAAATAAAACCGAAACACAGGTATTGGAAATTGGATTCCGTCATGAGCCGAGGCAAGGGGCAAGCTCCTCTCCGCGTTCGAGACACTCTAGCAAATGCCTCAGGACCCCACTATGATCCTTGGATCTTCAGGGCCGGTCCTCTCTTACTTTTGAGGATTAGTTATTCCTGAACACACGTTTCCCGGTCCTTACAGACCTATATCCGAGGCGCCTCATATCCAACAACCACACAGGTGAAAAGTATATAAATGTCAGGGCTGGTAGGTCACTGACACCACCCTAGCTAGAAAGAAACGTTGTGCTCTCCCTGCAGTAACTATCCCGTTTTTGACTCATACCGAGGTGTGAGGCTCGCGAATTCACGTTATACACAAAGCTACGCCACACAGGCCGTGCTTTGATCATCAACCACAAGACTTTGCTTTTCAACAGAAGCCTTGATCAATTGCCACTTACGCGTGCCACATTGGCAATTCACTCCATGCGACTGATGTCCATCGATATACAACCTCTGAGCTCGTATGTCTCAGAGAAGGGCGTTAAGCAAGAGAATAAATTCTCCGCCGCCAAACAGATGTATATTTAATAGAGATCAATCAACACAGAATAAAATCCAATGTCAGACACACAATCCATTTACAAGTTCGTTCTGGGTCTGAACGAAACCGGAGGCACTTTCCTCGCATATCCATCCATCTCCAAGTACGTCTGGACGATCACCAACTGTTTCCCTCATCTTGGGTGTACAACCCAATCAAGATCATCAGTAATCACCCAAACGTTGTGAAGACTTCCGGTCTTCAACCACCGTCTTCATCTTCGACATCTCGTCGAATCAGTTATTCAGAATGGGTATAAACCCGGCCTTTCTGAATAACCCACGTATATAATAAACAAATGTTACACGAACACAATGAACGCCTCATTCCAATTCAGAATATTCTTTTATTCACAAAATCACATTCTTAGGGAAAGGTTCCCATTAATTTTATCAAAGATAAAATCTTCTAAATTTATTCTTTAATCTTCCTTTGGATATCATCTCAAACTAGTCGGGATTAACGAACCACACCGAAGTAATTATTTATTTTATTTCCCAATCCTAACCTATATATCCCATGGAGAAAACTGGCAATACTCCACATCTAACACCACGGTGTTATCGGTAAAATTAATTACCATTTCACGTTCAAATCTAATTAAAGATTTAACTATCGCTTTGGAGCAAAACTGGTGATACTCCATTCTCGATCACCTTTCAGATTTGATAATTTAAATTATCAATTCACATTTTTAATCTAATTAAAGATTCATTAGAACTCCACTTAGTTTTAATCCTTTCAAAAATCAATATCCTGTCTTTAACTGGGTTAAAGAACCAATGTCATCTAAAACACGATCCACGATAAACCCAAATCACATTTGATATTAAATACAAGGCCCTGAATAGAAAATATATCGGCTTATATTCAATATCAAATTCTGAAACCCACATATATCGTATAGGAAATAACGATATGAATATATCTTTCAAATTCCCATAACAATATCTGTATAGTCACGAAATCCAACATCGAAATATCCCGAAGATAATTTCGATTCAGCTCCAGTCCAATTCTCATATTGGGAATACTGATTATTTTCAAAATCACTTCAAATTCAATTTATTTATTTCAAAAATAAATTGATTTTAATTCTAGTTCAAAACTAGTTCATTTCGATAAAAATCTATTTTTACCTTCTAATGTGGAATTTTCCAGCCCAATTCTTTCCAATTCACATATTATAATTTTACACAAATTATCGATATTTTTAATAATTTTATCAAGGCCCGTACAGTCGATTTCCATCAACGGCTATCGAACTGCACTTACAGCGACCTTTTTCTAATTTGATTTGGACATAATTCCAAATCCAACCATTAGATTTCAAATTTCTAATATTCATTGGAAAGCTCTTTTCGATACGAACCCAACGGTTCCGGTTTTAGGAGAATCCGACGGTCGGATCTCCCGCAATGTCCGTTTGAAATAAATGGTCGAAATTCACGAACTGCCGCGGCGCGTTCTATTCAGGCCATTATATTATACATATATAATATATATAATATATATTTCGTCGATTTCTATTTAAAACGAATTTTATAAATCGTTTTAAATTCGTTTCTAAAACAATTCAACTTCTACATTCAATTTCAAATCGATTGGATTTCAATTCAACTCGAATTCATTTCCATTTTATTTAATTCGAATTCAAATTCGTTTCAATTCAAATTCAAATTCGTTTCAATTCAAATTGATTTCAATTTAATTTCGATTCGAATTCAATTAAAATTTCAGTTCGTTTTCAATTCAACTTGAATTTGTTTTATATTCAATTCCATTCGAAGCCCTTTTATATTCAATTCAAATTCGTTTTCTTTTCAATTCGAATTTGCTATAATATTCATTTCAATTTGAATAAAATTGATATAATTATCGTTCACGTCAAAATGGCGCAAAACTAATCAACACGGCTTTATATTTTTCACAACATCTTTATTCTATTCAACAAACGAATATTTATCCCATTCAACACATGAATCTATATTTCTTTCAACACACGACTAATCTCAACACATGAGTGCTGTCAACACATCACTATTGTTGTTATGTAAAATATTTTATAAAACTATGGTATCTATCGTTTGATTTTAATTAGACTTCTACTGGGAAGTATTTCTAATTTTAAATATGATAAAGATGTAAATTTCATTGTATAAAATATTTCACTCAACACATGAACATCGTCAACACATGACTATTTTTATATTCAACACATGAATTTTCTTTTATAATCTTCATTTTTGTCCCGATTGGAATGAGGCCCAATCAATCACCATATAACGTTAATTATATGGATTCCATACAACAAATGTATATAATAGCTTTGAAAAATAATCAACCATCAACCAAAGTGCACCACACAACTGCATAAGCATCAAATATAAATAATCGACGCTTACACAGTCTGTCGACCAATCGATCGACATATTTAATCAATCAGGATGAGTGAACTTCAAATTTCATTCCAACACCCGTGTGGGGTTTCAAATCAACAAACACACATTTTCGTTTGTGCAGTTGGGTGATGTGTAAAATTTATCGACCCAATCAATATCAGTCAAATCAGTGTATATATACAAATCGGTCGATTTGTTTATAAATATTCATTTATTCACATTCACGTTAAAATTTATATTTTTAACGATAAAATATTTTATTTTAACACATGAATTTCTATTAGTTCATTTATTCAATAAATTGATATTTTTCTAACATATTTTAGAAAAATTCGGCGGCATAACGGCACGATACTAGAAACGGAACAAGGCCTAGCCTTATCCCCGGTCTAGTGAAGGCCCACGCCATTCACACATCAATCAAATCCATTTCAATTCACCAAATAATTCAATTCAAACCAATAATCTAACCAACTACACAACCAAACAATTTAACAAGCAAGCCATCCATGGTCTGTGGATGACGGGTGTCGGGTGCTACTAAGCACCGTCTGCATCCTAGTATATATTTATATATAACTAGAAAAAGAAGTTTAGAGTGAGAAGTTCTCAACGAAAGCTATCCAATACCACGATACTTCATTTATAGAAATCTTCTTCACCCTCGCCTTTTTATCATCTTCGTTGCCCGTAGTCACTACATATATAAAAATCACACATTTTTATATTTTGATGTCTTTAAAATAAAAGTCACATTTTTATTTGTTTATTTTCAATTTAAAAATCATATTTTTATAATCACTTCATATATTTAAAAATCGAATTTTTACTATGCGATTCAATATATAAAAATCGAATTTTTACTTCGCTATTCAATATTTAAAAATCGAATTTTTACTTCGCTATTCAATATTTAAAAATCGAATTTTTACTTCGCTATTCAATATTTAAAAATCGAATTTTTACTTCGCTATTCAATATTTAAAAATCGAATTTTTACTTTGGTATTCAATATTTAAAAATCGAATTTTTACTTTGGTGTCATATAGATAAAAATTCCATTTCAAAAATATTGATTTCGCCTTTATAAAAATAAAGTTTTTTCCATTCATCACTATAAAAATTCCCTCTTTATTTCAACATATATATAATAAAAATCATATTTTTATTTCGCTTGATATATAAAGATCAAATTTTTACTTGTTATATAATATAAAAATCGTATTTCTATTCTTTCTATACGATAAAAATCATATTTTTATAAATAAAAATATAATCTTTTCACTTTTAAATCAAATCTTTTTTCAATTTAAATATCAATCGTTTCTTTGCTAACTTCATATAAGGAAAATCTCTTTCCTAAAATAATAAAATATCGTCTTTTTACTTTTTTTTTTAAAAAAACACATCTTTCCTACATTAAAGATCCTACCTTTCTTCATATGAAAATTATATTTTTAATTCAAATCCTTTTTCTTAATAAAAACTATCTTAACTTTTGCATAATCAAAATCTATACTTGATTTAAATAAATAAAATAAAACAGATTTTATATAAATAAAAATAATAAAATAATAAATAAAAAGCTTACAGTCGATCGGTGAAAGGGGGAGGGTTGCCTATGCTCGCTGGAGGTGGGGGAGGCGCGTCGGAGGGGTTTCTTGGCATAGGCAAGGGTGGAGGGCGTTCACTGTTTTCTGGAGGGGGGGGGGGGGGGGGCTTGCCTGCGGCGGCGCTGGCCTGAGGAGGAGCGGTGGCCACGAGGTAGGGGCGACGGGTACTTAGGGTTAGGGGGGCTGGGTGTTCTCGCGTCGCTCGATGCGAAGAGGGGGGGGTCGCGGTGGTTGTTCGCAGATGGAAGGGGGTGCGGTGAACGGATGGTGGCGGCTGTCAGGGCGAGCGACGGCGAGGGTGGAGGGCGGCCGCCATCGACGAGAGTTCCCCCCCCCCCTTTTTTTATTTTCGTTTCTGTTGAATGAAAACGAGAAGAAGGGGGGGTCTATATATTTTATTTTTTAATTAATTTAATTAATTTAATCGCAAAAAGTTGACTTTTACATACGACCTCTAAACGAGGCCCACCGCCTGTCGTCCATAGCATATTACCCCTATTCTGAACACAATGGGATATGTATTGTAGGTTGATTCGATCGTTACAATCAGTTTCCGTTGAATTTACATTTAAATCGCTATATTGAATTTTAAACGTACATTTCAAATTACCGGGGTCACATACTAACTCTAAAAATTCTCGAAAAATATTTTCTAGCTTCGTATTGACGATACGGTCCTAACAAAACTAGTTTCGTCGAATTCTGAGACCGTTAGAAAAATGGCCAATTTCCAGTTGATTAAAATCAACTGAAACTGGTCCTTTGCCACACTCCCATATTGATTCGAAAAATTATGAAATTTGAAACCTAGCAATAATTCGACATCACGGACCCAAAAAAAGTGGTTTCGTCGAAATCCGAGGTCATTTGCAAAATGTCTATTTTTAAGGGCCTGAATTCCATAGCGACTATTCAGAATTTTCAACTGGACATATCTTTTGATTCCTGCTATGAAATCTTGATCTTTCGGATTCGTTGGAAAGATATTATCAATTAGATCCTAATGTTTTTGGTTTCACTAAAATCCGGATTGTTTTGCACCCGGTACATTCAATTGAAGTTTGAAATCGAATTATCGAACTACCGCGCCATTTTCAATTCTATTATAATTATATATAATTATTTATATTCTAACGACGACGTATATAATATATACGTTCGAATTATATTCAAAATAAATTTCTCGTCGATTTTATTTAAAATAACTCATTTTAAATGTTCAAAATTTACTAAAATTGCCAAAATAAAAATTTTAAACTGGCCCAGATTTTCGGGTTATTACAAATTTGGTTCGCACCTGTAGTGCTACACCGAAGTTGGGTGTTTGCTGTTGAGGGGGGTCTCAAGTCTAGAGTTAAGGGGATGAACTGGTAGAGTGATAGACGAGAAGAGTTTGGGTAATTTTTCCTCGATTTTTGTATGAAGTATGGAGGGAGCGGCTGGGTTCGTAAAACGCGGCAATGAGAGTTTGAACGAGAAGGAAGTCGCGTCTTTTAATTCTAGAAGAAGGGAATCTATTCATGAGCGGGCCGACAATAGTAATGGGCCGGAAATGTTGGGTAAGGGCCCGAGTCCATTTTAATTAAATTAAATTTATTAAAATACTAGTTCAAGCTTGTTAATGCGATATTTCACCAATACCGTATCAGTATTGTTACAATTTATAGCAAAATAAATTGTCTGATCTGAATTGTCCAACGATTATCGTAATTTAATGATAAACCGTCCAATGTGAGTAATTCTCACTAACTCTGTACAATTTATATTTTTATAAATATAATCTAGTATTGATAAATGATGATTGGTTGTTGTATGTTGATTGTTTGGTTGAATTGCTGATTTGTTGGTTGAAATTATAGATAACGATATACGTACATCATTAATCAAATATTGATTCTGTTTATCAGAATATTTCATATTGAAATGAAATCGATGTTATTTATATTGTTTAACATCTATGGATGCAGGGAAACAGGTTGGCGGGATCCAACTGGATTCCTCAATATTTGTAATACTGTTTATTTTCATATATTATGATATATATATATGATGTGATATTAAACCTGTGATTGATTATGATGACATTGGTCTGTTTAACTGGTATTTTAAATACCATAAGAAATACTGGAATGTAAAAAGGGATTTTTCAAAGTGTATTTTGAAAATGAAATATTTATAGGAAATAAATAGGATACTATACATGAAATATTTATAGGAAATAAATATAATTATAAAAGGAATATTTATTTGGAAAATAAATATAATTATAAAAGGAATATTTATTTGGAAAGTAAATAGAATTATAAAAGGAAATATTTGGAAAATGAATAGAGTTTTATAAAAAGGGAATTTTACATTAGGAAGGTTTAGACCCGTTCTTCGCACATGGGTGTCAAATGATATTGATTTCAAGCAAAAATTTAATAGAAATCTTTTTTAATAGATAAATTAAGAGAATAATTTATAAACGATGTTTATAAATTAAGGAAATATTTATCATTTGATAAATTAAATATATAAACTTGAATTTATATAGAGAAGTAAAATCGGTTTTAACACCGATAATTGAAATGGAAAGTGAACGTAATAGTTATAAAGGAAATTTGCAACGAGACTATAAATGTTGGAAATGAAATAAAATTTGTATGAATAACTCTGCAAATAAAAATATAAATAGAATTCGGGTTTGAGATATTGTTTTTAAATACGAAATCAAACTGTTTTGATTATATAAAGATAATATTATCCGCATTCTATGTGAAAAATTAGATTAAAGTAAATAGCTTGCAAAGAAAATATTATAAAGGAATTTGGGGTTTGAATTAGGAATTTAAATGGAATTACTGAAATTAGAAACTGACTGGAAATTAGTTGAGTTGATTGGCTTTCTGGGTATCGATCTGATGTTGGTTTCGGCCTTCAGGGTTTATACTTGGGAAGTTGTTCTCTTACTAGTTTATAGTTAGAGACTGATAAAGGTGGGAAAATATTGATGCGTGAATCAGAAATGGAAACGTTTTCCAAAGTTAATAACGTATATTTTCTAATTTTAGAAAATAAGGAATTTATGAATACATGGAAACAATAAATGGGAAATTGGAAAATGAATGATAAATGGGAAATTAAGAAATGAAATGATGATTGATCGGTAAGATCTCCATTTGGGAATACGACCGTTGTTTGTACATATGTTTTCTTTGATAGTTAAATCACCGACTACCAAAGTTTTTGACCATTTCTGTTGTAAATACGGAGAGACCGGGATCAGATTTATTATCTGAAAACCACTCCATATGGGCATTATCATTTTGAATCAAATATATCGAAGACAACTGAAGATGGAGTTTATGAAAGGTATATTCTGGCGATCCTAGGTATAAATTGCCTAAGATGGATTTACGGAATAATTCCTTTGGATTGTCCAGTCCCAGGACAACTTGAGTGGACGGGTATCTGATAGAGTATATCTGGTGGATCGTGTAAGTTGATCGTTTCAAACGTATTTACATTGGTCGTTTCTCTTATCTTATCCCGTGGTATTTTTGGGGAAATCAATTTGTGATTTGACGGGTATGGCAATGTAGCATTCAAAGTAAATAAAGGAGTGATCTGTTAAAAGATATGTTACGGCCTCTAGCCTCATCAACAGGGAAATGGCAGAAATCGGGCTGGCAGTATGGCTAAGTGGGTAGCATCCAATTAGGGTATATTGTCACCATCTAGAGAATGTTCATATTTGTTACTTCTTTTAATTCTGTATCTCCCGGGAACGGTTATGTTGGTATACCAACCGTAAGGTGACAATATATTCGGAACATTCAAGCGAAATGAATGGCCGATCATGTGTGGTCGAGTTACAAGATGTTCTTGTTGAACTCCAGTGTATCGCTTCTAGAGTACACTGATTAGAAGGTGGTTCAATACCTTGTCATAGTTGGGAATTCTTTATCTAATAAGAGTCTGCGGTTTTTGATTGTATATTATATATGTAGAACGTGAGATAAAAGCGTTCTACTAGATTGTTATTTACTTGATTTAGACATTATTATAATATCAGAAGAGCTGTGATATAAAGAATATTTTGAGTAGTCATAAAGAAAAAACCATCCGTGTTTATGTGTTGACCAGTCTTATGATTTTCCTTTCTTTTAAAATAATTTTAAAAGTTAAACAAATGGTTGGAGTTTACTCACACCAGTCACATGACTGACCCAGAGTTTATTTTGTTTTGTTTTCCCTAAACTCTTAGGTGCCCAATTTTGTACTGGTAGTCAAGTAGTCGAGATTTTACAGATATAACTGGAAAGCTAGAGCAGGAGGCTTTAGGATCATATAACTATTGTTTATTTCAGCTGTGTTGTAAGTGTTGTACTTTGATAATGATATGCATATCCAAGTACAGATTTTGTTTCAAAGTTATGTTATATAATATATTTATTCGTTCCGCTGTGAGATTCGTATTACTCTGATTCTGTGGTTCCTTCTTCTTCTATTCTAATTTTCTATCTTACTTATTCTCACCCTCTAACTTCTTTCTATTAATTATCCGGTATTTGCGATGCTTGAATAGTCGACATTGAGTTTATGTCGACTACCAAAGGTCTCAAATTCCCCGGGTCGTTACAGAAGTTCACTTCAATTATTACCAAATCGAATTCCATTCAATTCCAATTTAATATATTAAATTGGAAAACTTTACTTTGGAAAATTTCCATTAATCTTAATTAAAAGATTTAGATTTATAAATTCCAAATCACATTTCACTGTTAATCGGGTTAAAGAACGAATGTCATTATAAACACAATTCACAATAAACCCAATTCACATTCCATTTTATTCCAATTACCAAATATAATGGGAAACTCTGATAATCTTAATTAAAAAATTTATTCTTTCCATACAGGGTTTAAGAACAGTGTTATTTAAGACACCATTCTGAACAAACCCAAAATCCAATTTGATATTAAATACAAGGCTCTAAACAGAAATTATATTGGCTTATATTCGATATCAGATTCTGAAACCAACACATATCGTATGAGGAATAACGATATATATCTATCTTCCAAATTCCTCCACAATATCCGTATAGTCACGGAATCCAATAACAAAATCTCCTGAAGATGATTTCTATTCAAATCCATTCCAATTCATACATTGGAAAATTCTGGTTAGATTAAAACCATTCTCATATCCAGTTTATTTATTTAAAACCATTGTATTATTTTTCTAGTTAATAACTAGTTCATTTTTATAAAGATATATTATTGTCTTTTCAAATATGGAATTTTTCATCCAAACTCTTTCCAAATCATTTATTATGATTTTACACAAATTATTAATATTTTTAATAATTTTATCAAGGCCCGTACGGTCGATTTCCATAAATGGTCATCGAACTGCATTTACAACGACCTTTTCCAAATTTGATTTGGACATAATTCCAAATCCAACCATTAGATTTCAAATCTCCTATATTCGTTAGAAAGCTCTTTCCGATACGAACCTAATGGTTCCGGTTTTAGGAAAATCCGACGGCCGAATCTCCCGTAATGTCAATTCGAAGTCAATGGCCGAAATTCGCAAATGGTCGCAGCGCGGTGCGTTCTATTCAGGCCATTAAATATATATAATATATATAATTCTTCGATTTCCATTTAAAACATATTTTATAAATCGTTTATAAATTTGTTTTAAAATGATTTCTACTTACATTTCAATTTTAAATCAAAATTGAATACTCCTTACCATTATTATATTTAAATGATAATATTTTTAAAATATCTAATTTTGAAATCATTTCCTTTTCGATATTCATTATAAAAATGAATAAAATCGATATAAATATCGTTTGCATTAAAATGGCGCAAATCTAATCAATACGGCTTCACACATTTCTGTATTTTCGTGTCCGTCCCAAATCAGACATCAAAATCATATTTTAATCCTTTATAGAATATTATTTTAAAATATTGCTTATTTTAAAATATTCGTTATTTTAAAATATTTGTTATTCCTGAATCGAAACCAAACATAGTCAATTACCAGATATTGTTATTTATATGGATTTCATACAACACATGTATATAACAACAATGGTAAACAATAGTCCATCATCCATAGTGCATTACACAACTACATAAGCAATAAATATAAATAATTAACATTTACAACAGTCTGTCAACCAATCGATTGATATACAACTAAACAATTGGGATTAGTGGACGTCAAATATCATCCCAATACTCGTGTGGGGTTTCAACCAACAAATACTGAATATTATTTGTGCAGTTGGGCGATGTGCAAAATTCATCGTCCTAATCAATATCAGTTAAATGGGTTTACATAAACAAATCATCTGATTTGTAAATGAATATTTATTTCAATTTCAGGAGAATTTTATGCCATTCATATATACGTTAAAAATTATATTTTTAACGATAAAATATTTATTTCAACACTTTGACTATTTTATATAGTTCATACGTTCAATAAAAATAATATTTTTATTGTTAAAACATTTTATTCAACACATGAGTATTTTATATAGTTCATTTACACATTAAAAATGATATTTTTAATGAATAAATATTTATTTCAGAAAATTTTGGCATTATAACGGCGTGATATTAAAACTGGAGTAATGTCCAGCATTACCCCTCTCCTGATGCTGGCTCGCGCCATACACAATAATCACAATCAATCCGACCATTCCCACAATCAATTCACCATCAATTTTACAACCACAATCCAAATTTCCATAGTACAATCCAAACAAATAACTTTGATTTGTACAATTAACAGAGTCGAGGGCTACTAAGCTCCGTGTGCAACCTAGGATATATTTAACTGTAAATTAAATTGAGTGAGAAGGAGTTCTCACATTGGGTTCTACTCTATTAGTTTTTATTTCAAATTTCAGTTCTATTTGGATTTGAAATTGCCTGAAATTCTAGCATGCTCCGTTTCTATCCCAGTCAGTTCTGAAATGTAGTGTTTGTCGTTGCGAATCCAACGTAACTAGAATAGTTCGATTTTGTCCTCGTACGAAAGAGTTATGACATTTTAACCATTTATCACTTGAATAATTAATTAAATAATTAATTTACTTAACCATCATTAAGGAACTAATCCCTTCTTTGTTTCTCGTTCACATAGCTTCCAAGCCATCGTTCTTTATTTGAACCCATCGATTCAAATTTAGGGTTTCATCCCGCCGTCACCACGGGGGTTTGGACCCCAATCAAACACCTCCACTCCGACTGCCTTGAGCCAAGCCTTCATCGCCGTGAGCAGCGTCGAGTTTGGTGGTCCCTAGGCGCCTATAGGTGGCTGCGAACGGCGAGACTTTGGAGATTTAATTCACATAATTTTTTTCATGAAATCTGATCATAGTCGTACCAATGTGAAGAGCATAAAGAGTGCTTCGATTTTCGCTTACAAACCATGATTTAATTCTGAGTATATTTGGAGAAATTAATGAATCCATGTAGGACAATTTCGGCCATCAAAAGAAGCTGATGGCGGATGTGTAACGAAGGCTAGGGTTTCTAATTTGGGGGGGGGTGTGGGTTATTTATATAATTTTATTTTTATTATTTTTAATTCTTTTAATTTCAAAAATACACATTTACGATACGAACTCCAAATCGAACCCTGTCGCCCCCAGCTAAATACCCTTATCCCAAACACAATGGGATATGTTTTGTATGCCAATTCAATCATTTTGATCAGTTTTTCTTTAAATTAAAATATAAATGAATATATTGAATTTTAAACATATATTTTAATTTGTAAGGCCACATACTAACTCCAAAAATTACCAAAAAATTAATCTAGCTATGTTTTGATGATACAGTCCTAACAAAACTAATTTCGTCGAATTTGGAGACCGTTTGAAAAATTGGTCATTTTCCAGTCGATTAAATTCAACTGAATTTGACAAAACATGTTTTTGTTTACTGCGCTCACATATTAATTCCAAAAATTATGAAAATTGAAACTTAACAATAATTTGACATTCTGGATCCAACAAAAGTGGTTTTGTCAAAAATGGAGGTCATTTGTAAAATGGCTATTTTTAAGGGCTATATATTATTTAAAATATATAAAAATTCCATAGCGATTATTTTCAAATTTAACCGGACATAACATTCACATTATACTAGGAAATCTCAATTTCTTATATTCATTAGAAAGATATTATTAAACAAATTCAGATATTTCTTGTTCGTCCAATTCTGATTTAAAATGAATTTTGTATACTCAATTAAAATTAAAAATCGAATTTTCAAACTACCGCTCCATTTCAGACTCGTTTATAATTAAAATAAATTTATTCATTCTAACTACGATAAATAAATTTTTAGCCACTATTATTTAAAATAAACCATTTCAAATAATCAAAATCCATAAAAATAGCTAAAATAAAATAAAAAAAATTGGTTTAGAAAATCCGGGTTGTTACAATCTCCCCCACTTAAAATCGTTTCGTCCTCGAAAAGGGAAGGAGCTAAAAGTTGTTTAACAAACCAACTCAACTTTCATTCTTCAACTTTTTAGTTTCTAAGAATTTTCTAATTTCTCAAAAATTTGGCTAACACCCTAAATTTTCGAAAAATTTCGCCCTAACCTCCTTTATATAGGTTGATATTTAAAACCACAACTTGCCTCACAGGGCCCTCATCACCAAAAAGAAAAAGCCAAGCGGCTTGCCAATCGGCTCATAAAATCATCAAAACCCATGAAATACAATAAACATGTACCTATTTGTCAGGCATACAATTTTATTCCTCATCTTAGCTTCCATGCTATGACCTGTTCATTATATACACATCTACATATATGCAATTCTAATCAATTTTCAGTTCAGTTTCAATATTCGATTCGATTTGGCTAAATTTACCTTTCATTCGCATATTGGTTTCATTACTTGAATTAATAAACAAACATCACAACTAGCAATCTATTAGTTGATTAGCTTTTCAAATATATAACTTTTATATATACTCAAAAATCTAATTTCAAGACCAAATCACAAACAATAAATTCTAACTAAGTTTTGGTTCTCACACTAGTCAATTGGAAATATATAGATATCCCACTTTCGAAACTCGAACATAGATACTGATGATGTACGTACTATCATCAGAATCATCTTTGGGCGACTAGAGTGTGATTCTATATCTATCCAGTATATTTGAGACTTCGAATATATGCTCATGCTGTGTATATGCAAAATCTACTTATACTCGATAGTCTAAATCAATATAAAATAAAATACGCAAATACGTATAATAAAATAAAATTTTCAAAACTAAATTTGTTTTTAATAAATAATACTCTTCTAACTCATTGTAGGATACTACTGATCCTATCTCTAACGAGTCATTCTCATTGGATATTACTAATCCAATCTATGATGAATTCTTTCGTTTGGTTCTAATGTGCCTTGTTTTCGAGCTCTGTAAACCAAAGCTTTGATACCAAACTATAATGACCCGAAATCTCCCTTTCGGGAAAGCCCGAATTGAGTTGAGAACACGACAAATCAGAACTTTGCATTGCTATTACAATAATTACATCAGAGTACAAGAATATAACAGAGTATGTTAAACAATATACATCAGAAAAATATTAGAGATTAAAACACATTACATAGCAGCGGAAAAATAATACATAACACAACTGAAAGAGGTACACGGATACAAAGCTTTCCGAATATAGCTCCAGCTGTAAATCTAGGATCCTGGAAAATAGAAATCTGGAAAACCGAAACTATTAGCTGCCCGTATGGAAAATAGGGGCATCCAGAGTTTAGGTTAAAACAATAAACTCCAGATCAATCATGTGACTGGTGTGAGAACTAAAACTGTTATTTAAAACTTTACTTAAATATAAAGTAAATCAAGGGACCACGCTATGTAGCACGGAATGGGTTTTCTTCCAAGAATACCAGTGCATAAAACAGTTTATAGATAACGCAATGCTTTTTGAAAAATGAAGCTATTATAAGACTCAGGTCCCATCACACAATGCAACGCAAGCCGGAGGATAGACTTTTCCCTTATAAAGGCCAAACATGCTTGGTACATTTAAAACGAATCATTTTGATATTACTATGTGTATAGTGTCAAAATCAACTTCAAATATAAATGTATCAATCATAGACGGCGCGGATACCATATATCATGTCGCCATACTAGGCTCTACAATTAAAACCGAAATGCCACGTATTGGAAATTGGATTTCCGTCTATGAGTCGAGACCAGGGATGGCTCCTCACCTATTCGAGACACTTTAGCAAATGCCTCAGGATTCCCCGCAGTGAACCCTTGGAACGGTTGGGCCGGTCCACCCTTATGTTTGTGGATTAATTATTTCTGAACACATGTTTCCCGGTCCTATCGGACCTATCCATCGGCCCCGTAGTGACCAATATATCCGAGGCACCTCGCTATCCATCATCCATATTGGTAAAAAAATATAAATGTCTGGGCTCCATACCATGACACTACCCATAGCTAAAAAGAAATGTCGTGCACTCCCAACGGTCCAATCCCGTTTTTAACTCATACCGAGGTGTGAGGCTCGCGAATTAACGCTTTACACAAAGCTATGCTATTTAAAACCGTGCTTTGATCATCAAGCACAAGACTCTGCTTTTCAACAGAAGCCTTGATCATTTTCATCTCAGCATGCCATACAGGCAATTCATGCCATGTAACTGCTATCCATCAATATATAACCTCTAAGCTCGTACGTCTCAAAGAAGGGCGTTAAGCAAGAGAATAAATTCTCCGCAGCCAAAAAGATATATATTTAATAGAAATTAATCAACACAGAATGAAATTCAATGTCAGACACACATCCATTTACAAGTTCGTTCCAGGTCTGAATGAAACTGTAGGCACCTTATTCCTCGTCCCACATGTCCAATACATGAGAAAGTCCTCGCTCATCACGTCGATCTCCAAGTACATCTGGACAATCACCACTTATTACCTTGTCTCGGGTGTATGGCCCAATCAAGACATCAGTAATCAACCAAACGGTGTGAAGATCTCTGATCGTCAACCACCGTCTTCATCATCGACTTATCGTCGAATCAATTATTCAAAACGGGCATAAACTCGGCCTTTCCGAATAATTCACGTATCTTATAGTCAAGTGCTATAAAAACACAACATATGCCTCATTCCAATCCAGAATATTCTTTTATTTCAAATATTCTTATACTTACGGGAAAGGTTCCCATTAATTTTATCAAAGATAAATTCGTTTAAATTTATTCTTTAATCTTCCTTTGGATATCAATTCTAAACCAATCACTAGTCGGGATTAGCGAACCTTACCGAAGTAACCATTTGTTTAATTTCCCAATCCCAACCTATTCATTCCATGGAGCAAAACAGGTAATACTCCATATCTAACACCACGGTGTTATCGGTAAAATTAATTACCATTTCTCGTTCAAATCTAATTAAAGATTTAACTATCGCCTGGAGTAAAACTGGTGGTACTCCATTCTCGATCGTTTCCCAAATTTGATAATTTAAATTATCACATTCACATTTCAATCTAATTAAAGAATCATTAAAACTCCACTTAGTTTTAATTTTCCTAAAAACCATTATTAATGATTATTTAACTTTGGAAAATCAAACGTGCCGCATCGACAATCTACACTGTACCATTGATTTCTGCCAATATATAATCTCTAAGCTCATACATCTTAGAGAAGGGTGTTAAATAAGAGAATAAATTCTCCGCCACCAAACAAATAAATATGTAGTAGAGATCAACAATACAGTTCGAAATACAATGTTAGACATGTAATCCTGTCTTTAACTGGGCTAAAGAACCAATATCATTTAAAACACAGTTCACGATAAACCAAAGATCACATTCCACTAATTATGGAATCTTCATGGAAAACAAGTCAATATATAATCGATATCAATTTCCATATCCGATTAATAATATAAATGGAACAATGGAAAAGCCTTTTAAATTCCATATATATTAACAGTCCTCCTTTACAGAAGTTCACTTCGATTATTACCAAATCGGATTCCATTCAATTCCAAATTTAATATATTAAATTGGAAAATTTACTTTGGAAAATTTCCATTAATCTTAATTAAAAGATTTATAAATTCCAATCACATTTCACTGTTAATCAGGTTAAAGAATGAACGTCGTTAAAAACACAGTTCACAATAAACCCAGTTCACATTCCATTTTATTCCAATTACCAAATATAACTGGAAACTCTAATAGTCTTAATTAAAAGATTTATTCTTTACACACGGGGTTTGAGAACAGTGTTATTTAAGAAACCATTCATGATAAACCCAATATCCAATTCGATATTAAATACAAGGCTCTAAACAGAAATTATATCGGCTTATATTCAATATTAAATTCCGAAACTAACACATATCGTATGAGGAATAACGATATATATCTATCTTCCAAATTCTTCCACAATATCCATATAGTCACGAAATCCAATATTGAAATCTCCTGAAAATGAATTCTATTCAATCCATTCCAATTCATACATTGGAAAATTCTGTTTAGATCAAAACCATTCTCCTCTCCAATTTATTTATTTAAAGCCATTGGATTATTTTTCTAGTTAATAACTAGTTCATTTTGATAAAAATATATTTTTATCTTTTCAAATACGGAATTTTTCATCCCAACTCTTTCCAAATCATTTATTATGATTTTACACAAATTATTAATATTTTTAACAATTTTATCAAGGCCCGTATGGTCGATTTCCATACACGGTCATCGAACTGCATTTACAGCGACCTTTTCCAAATTTGATTTGGACATAATTCCAAATCTAACTGTTAGATTTCAAATCTCTTATATTTGTTGGAAAGCTCTTTCCGATATGAACCCAACAGTTTTAGTTTTAGGAGAATCTGTGTAATAACCCAAAAATCTGGGCCAGTTTAAAATTTTTATTTTGGCTATTTAGCGAATTTTGAATATTTAAAATAGATTATTTTAAATAATATCGATGAGAAATTTATTTTGAATATAATTAGAACGTATATATTATACGCGTCGTCGTTAGAATATAATAATTATATATAATTATAAATAGAATTGAAAATGGCGCGGTAGTTCGATAATTCGATTTCAAACTTCAATTGAATGTACCGGGTGCAAAACAATCCGGATTTTAGTGAAACCAAAAACATTAGGATCTAATTGGTAATATCTTTTCAACGAATCCGAAAAATCAAGATTTCATAGCGGGAATCAAAAGATATGTCCAGTTGAAAAGTCTGAATAGTCGCTATGGAATTCAGGCCCTTAAAAATAGCCATTTTGCAAACGGCCTCGGATTTCGACGAAACCACTTTTGTTGGGTCCGTGATGTAAAGTTATTACTAGGTTTCAAATTTCATAATTTTCCGAATCAATATGTGAGCGTGGCACACTTAAACGCGTTTGACCAATTTCAGTTGAATTTAATCGACTGGAAAATGGTCATTTTTCAAACGGTCTCAGAATTTGACGAAATTAGTTTTGTTAGGACCGTATCGTCAATACGAAGCTATAAATAATTTTTCTGGAATTTTTAGAGTTCATATGTTGCCCTGGTAAATTGAAATGTGCGTTTAAATTGAATATGTAAAGATTTATATTTTAAATTAAGCGAAAACTGATTTAAACGATAGAATTGGCTTACGAAACATATCCCATTGTGTTCGGAATGGGGCTAAAACGCTAGGGGCGACAGTCGGTGGGTTCGATTTCGAGTCCGAAATAAAAAGGTACTTTTTGAAATAAAAATTAAAAATAATATAATATAATAGCCTCTTTCCTTTAACTCTCACCCCTCTCCCTTTCTTGGTCAACGCTCAGTCATTAAACGAAAAAAAAAACCCTAAAATCCAAATCGCCTGTCGCGATCTCCAACCCTGCCACCGCGCGCGACGGTGCCTTTCCCCCCTCTGGCCATCGCGCCCTCCAATGGCAGCAACCCCCTCCATCGCGTGACCCTACCTCCCTCTCCTCTACAGTTCGACGCTCCAATCCCCCTCAATCCCGAATGAGGCCGCCGCCGCTCGAAGCGATAGCCACCCAACGCCTGAAGACTAACGCACCCCCTCCTTCCGCATCTCCGACGCAATGATGGCTGAGTCAGCTGAAGCCCTAGGGTGAGGGCACTGTACAATTTCGGGTTCAAGCAGAAAACGCAAAACTATGAGCTTCTGTTCTATTTTTTTTATATACTAGTTTAGTTATAATTTCTTTTATTTATTTTTACAAAAAAAAATACATTGTTTGAAATCATAAAAATCTGTTTTTTAATGTGAAGTACGAATCATAAAAATCTGATTTTTAAATGTGAAAAAGTATAGATTTTTAGATGACAAATAGATTTGATTTTAAATATGGTGAAGTGGCGATAATAAAAATATGATAAAAGTTTGAAATTATGATCTTTGTTTAAAATAAAAAAAAATATGGTTTATATAAATATAACTTGGATTTGAAAATATAAATATAACTTGGATTTGAAAATATAAATATACTTTGAATTTGAAAATATAAAGACTTTACCTTTAAAAATATAAAGACTTCGCTTATAAAATATAAAGTCTTCGCCTTTGAAAATATAAAGTAGTGATTTTTAGCAAGTTAAAAATATATTTTTTATCATAGTAAGAAGTTAAAAATATGATTTTTATATTATATAGGTAATAAAAATGTGATTTTTATATTATAGAGATGATAAAAATATGATTTTTGAATTGAAAGTGAATAAATAAAAATGTGATTTTTATTTTAAAGACATCACAATATAAAAATGTGTGATGTTTATATATGTAGTGGCTACGGGCAACGAAGATGACGAAGATGCGATAGCGATGAAGATTTCTATCAATGAAGTGCCGTGGAGCTAGGATAGCTATTGGTGAGAATTTCTCACTCTTCAATTTCTTTTCTAGTTATATATATACTAGGATGCAGACGGTGCTTAGTAGCACCCGACACAATGGTCCACATACCATGGACTTGTTTGTTTGGTTGCATAGATTAGTTGGATTATTTGATTGAAATTGAATTGTTTGGTGAAATGAATGGATTTGATTGATGTGTGAATGGCGTGGGCCTTCACTAGACCGGGGATAAGGCTAGGCCTCGTCCCGTTTCTAGTATCGTGCCGTTATGCTGCCGAAATTTTCTAAAATAAGTTAGAAAATAAAAATACCATTTTATTTAAAGAATGAACTGAATAGAAATTCATATGTTAAAATAAAATGTTTTATCATTAAAAATATAGTTTTTAACGTGAATATGAATATAGTGAATGTGAATAAATAAATATTCATTTACAAACCGGACGGTTTGTTTATGTACACCGATTGACTGACATTGATTGGGACGGTAAATTTTACACATCGCCCAACTGCACAACTAAAATCTGTGTTTGATTGTTTGAAACCCCACACGGGTGTTGGGATGAAATTTGAAGTTCACTCATCCTGATTGATTAAATATGTCGATCGATTGATGGACAGGCTGTTATAAGCGTTAGATATCTATATTTGATGCTTATACAGTGTAGTGCACTTTGGTTGATGGTTGATTATTTTTCAATGCTACTATATGTGTGTAATGTATGAAAATCCATATAATTAACATTATATGGTGATTGATTAGGCCTCATTCCAATTTATAAAATAAAGGTTCATGTGTTGAACGAAATATTTTAGTAACAAAATTTACATCTTTATCAATATAAAATAAAGGTTCATGTGTTGACAGTACTCATCCATTGAGATTGGTCATGTGTTGAACGAAATATTTTAGTAATAAAATTTACATCTTTATCAATATAAAATAAAGGTTCATGTGTTGATAGTACTCATCCATTGAGATTGGTCATGTGTTGAACGAAATATTTTGATAATAACAACTATTTTGAAACAGAAATATTTGAAATAGAATATTTGAAAATAGAAATTTATGAAGCCGTGTTGATTAGATTGACGCCATTTTGACGTGGACGATATTTATATCGATTTTATTCATTTTGAAATGAATTGAATTGAAAACGATTTCGAAATGAATTGAATTGAAAAAGATTTCGAAATGAATTGAATTGAAAACGATTTCGAAATGAATTGAATTGAAAACGATTTCGAAATGAATTGAATTGAAAACGATTTCGAAATGAATTGAATTGAAAACGATTTCGAAATGAATTGAATTGAAAACGATTTCGAAATGAATTGAATTGAAAACGAATTCAAATTGAATTGAAAGCGAATTGAAATGAATTCAAATTGAATTGAAATTTGAATTGAATAGAAATGAATTTTAAAACGAATTTATAAAGAAGAATTCAATTTTGATTTGAATTGAAAAGGAAGTTGAATTTATATAATCCGTTTCAAATAGAAATCGACGATATATATATTATATATATTATATATATATAATATAATGGCCTGAATAGAACGCGCCGCGGCAGTTCGTGAATTTCGACCATTTATTTCAAATGGACATTACGGGAGATCCGACCGTCAGATTCTCCTAAAACCGGAACCGTTGGGTTCGTATCGAAAAGAGCTTTCTAACGAATATTAAAAATTAGAAATCTAACGGTTGGATTTGGAGTTACATCCAAATCAAATTTGAAAAAGGTCGCTGTAAGTGCAGTTCGATGGCCGTTGATGGAAATCGACAGTACGGGCCTTGATAAAATTATTAAAAATAGAAATAATTTATGTAAAATCATAAGAAATGATTTTAAAAGAATTGGGATGAAAAACTCCATATTTGAAAAGCTAAAAATAGATTTTTATCGAAATGAACTAGTTTTGAACTAGAATTATAATTCTATTTATTTTTAAATAAATAAATTGAATTTGAAATGGTTTTGAAAACAACCAGAATTTCCAATGATTGCATTGGAATGGATTTGAATCGAAATTGTCTTCGGAATATTTCGATGTTGGATTTCGTGATTATACAGATGTTGTTATGGAAATTTGAAAGATATAGATATATATATCGTTATTTCCAATACGACATTTGTTAATCGTAGAATTTGATATTGAATATAAGCCGATATATTTTCTATTCAGAGCCTTGTATTGAATATCAAATGTGATTTGGGTTTGTCGTGAATGGTGTCTTCATTAACACTGTTCTTAAGCCCAGTTGAGAAAAGATTAAATCTTTTTATTTAGATTTAATGAAGGGTACTAATTAAATAATATTTAATTGGAATTGAATTGATATTGATTTTTGGGTTTATCGTGAACAGTGTTTTAAATAACACTCGTTCTTTAACCCGATAATTAATGGAATGTGATTTTGGGTTTATTGTGAACCGTGTTTTAAATGACACTGATTCTTTAACCCAGTTAGCGATTAAAACTAAGTGGAGTTTTAATGAGTCTTTAATTAGATTGAAATGATCGAGAATGGAGTATCACCAGTTTTACTCCAGGCGATAGTTAAATCTTTAATTAGATTTGAACGTGAAATGGTAATTGAATTTACCGATAACACCATGGTGTTAGATATGAAGTATTACCAGTTTTACTTCATGGGATGAATAGGTTGGGGTTGGGAAATTAAAACAAATGGTTACTTCGGTAAGGTTCGTTAATCCCGACTAGTTGAATCAAAATTCAAAAGAAGATTAAAGAATAAATTCAAGGAATTTATCTTGGATAAAATTAATGAGAACCTTTCCCTATGAATGTGAAATTTAGAAACTAACTGTCGGTTAGCCAAGCAGAATGGTTTTCTGGATATTGATCTGATGTTGTTTTCGGCCTTCGGGGTTAATATTTGGGGAATTATTCTCTTGATTAATTTACGGTTAGTGACTGATGAATTGGAATGAGGCGTATGTTGTGTTTGTGTAACACTTATTTAAAATATACGTGACTTATTCAGAAAGACCGGTTTTATCCCATTCTGAATAACTGATACGACGATAAGTCGAAGATGAAGACGATGGTCGAAGACCGGAGGTCTTCACATCGTTTGGGTGATAACTGATGATCTTGATTGGGCTGTACACCCAAGAAGATGGAAACAGTTGGTGATCGTCCAGACGTACTTGGAGATCGATGGATATGCGGGGTACTAGGTGCCTCCGGTTTCGTTCAGACCCAGAACGGACTTGCAAATGGACTGTGTGTCTGACATTGGATTTTAGTCCGTGTGATTGATCTCTATTAGATAAATATCTGTTTGGCGGCGGAGAATTTATTCTCTTGCTTAACGCCCTTCTCTGAGACGTACGAGCTCAGGGGTTATATATTGATGGATATCAAACGCATGGAGTGAATTGCCTGTGTGGCATGCCTAAGTGGCAATTGATCGAGGCTTCTGTTGAAAAGCAAAGTCTTGTGGTGATGATCAAAGCACGGCCTTTGTGGCGTAGCTTTGTGTAACGTTTACTTCGCGAGTTTCACACCCGGTATGAACCAAAAACGGGAGACGGACCTCAGGGAGGGCATTGGAACAACCCGTAAAATCTGGGCCAGTTTAAAATTTTTATTTTGGCAATTTTAGCGAATTTTGATTATTTAAAATGAATTATTTTAAATAATATCGACGAGAAATTTACTTTTGAATATAATTCGACGTATATATTATACGCGTCGTCGTTAGAATATATAAATATTTATATATAATTATAAATAGAATTGAAAATGGCGCGGTAGTTCGATAATTCGATTTCAAACTTCAATTGAATGTACCGGGTGCAAAACAATCCGGATTTTAGTGAAACCAAAAATAATGGGATCTAATTGTGAATATCTTTCCAACAAATTCAAAAAATCAAGATTTCATATCAGGAATCAAAAGATATGTCCAGTTGAAAATTCTGAATAGTCGCTATGGAATTCAGGCCCTTAAAAATGGACATTTTGCAAACGACCTCGGATTTCGACGAAACCAGTTTTGTTGGGTCCGTGATGTTAAATTATTGCTAGGTTTCAAATTTCATAATTTTTCAAATCAGTATGTGAGCGTGGCAAAGGAAAACGCGTTTGACCAGTTTCAGTTGATTTTAAATCGACTGGAAATTGGCCATTTTTCTAATGGTCTCAGAATTCGACGAAACTAGTTTTGTTAGGACCGTATCGTCAATACGAAACTAGAAAATATTTTTATGGGATTTATAAAGTTCGTATGTGACCCCGGTAATTTGAAATGTACGTTTAAAATTCAATATAGTGATTTAAAGGTAAATTCAACAGAAACTGATCGTAACGATCGAATCAACCTACGATACGTATCCCATTGTGTTCGGAATGGGGGTAAAACGCTATGGACGACAGGCGGTGGACCTCGTTTAGAGGTCGTATGTAAAAGTACCTTTTTAGAAATTAAATAATTAAATTAAATAAAAAAAATATTTTATTTTCTCTTCCCCTTCATTACCCTCTGGCCCCCCTCGTTCTAAATTATTTGAACAGAAAAAAAAAAAAAAATCCGCCGCCCCAGGCGGAACACCGCCGAAGCCCCCCCCCCTCTTTCCGCCGCCTCCTTCCTTCTCCTCCCCCACCACTCCTTCTTCTCCGACTGCGACATCCCCCAGACCACCGCACCGCGCCCCAACCCTCGCCACCGCCTTTCCCTCAGCCCCCTCGCCGCCGCGTCCCAGCAGACCGCCCCCCCCCCCCTCCGTCCCCGTTCGTAGCAGCGACCCCCCTCTCTGTAAGTTTTTTATTTTATTTTTATTTTTATTCTGATTTTATTTTCTAAAGAAAAGAATGCCGTTTTTTTTAGTTTAAATACTGTTTGTTTTTTTTTAGGTTTTAAAACCGATTTTTAAAAGGGTTTAATTCTGATTTTTTTTATAAGCATATAAAACTGATTTTAATTTTAAGAAAAAAAAGATTTGAACTTTAAAACTGATTTTAATTTTAAGAAAAAAAAAGATTTGAACTTTAAAACTGATTTTAATTTTAAGAAAAAAAAGATTTGAACTTTAAAACTGATTTTAATTTTAAGAAAAAAAAAAGATTTGAACTTTAAAACTGATTTTAATTTTAAGAAAAAAAAAGATTTGAACTTTAAAACTGATTTTAATTTTAAGAAAAAAAAAATTTGAACTTTAAAACTGATTTTAATTTTAAGTCAAAAGAAAAAGATTTAAACTTTAAAAAGGAAAGGATTTGAACTTTTAGAAGTAAAAAAATCAGATTTTTATATATTGAAAAAGCGAACTAAAAATCAGATTTTTATATATTGAAAAAGCGAACTAAAAATTCGATTTTTATATATTGAATAGCGAACTAAAAATTCGATTTTTATATATTGAATAGCGAACTAAAAATTCGATTTTTATATATTGAATAACGAAGTCAAAATTCGATTTTTACATATGTAGAGGATCCGGGCAACGAAGATGACAAAGATGCGATAGTGATGAAGATTTCTATAAATGAAGTGAAGTGGAGCTAGGATAGCTATATGTGAGAATTTCTCACCTTTCAATTTATTTTTCTAGTTATATATATATATATACTAGGATGCAGACGGTGCTTAGTAGCACCCGACACAATCGTCCACAGACCATGGACTTATTTGTTTGGCTGTGTTGTTAGTTAGATTGTTTGAGGTGATTAGAATTGTTTGGTGAAATGAAATGAAATTGATATGATTGATGTGTGAATGGCGTGGGCCTTCACTAGACCGAGGATAAGGCTAGGCCTTGTCCCGTTTCTAGTATCGTGCCGTTATGCCGCCGAAATTTTCTAAAATGTGTTAGAAAAATAAAAATATCATTTTATTTAAAGAATGAACTTAATAGAAATTCATATGCTGGAATAAAATGTTTTATCGTTAAAAATATAATTTTTAACGTGAATATGAAAATAGTGAAGTGAATAAATAAATATTCATTTACAAACCAGATGGTTTGTTTATGTACACTTATTTGAATGACATTGATTGGGACGATAAATTTTACACATCGCCCAACTGCACAACTAAAATCTGTGTTTGATTGTTTGAAACCCCACACGGGTGTTGGGATGAAATATGTATTTCACTCATCCTGATTGATTAAATATGTCGATCGATTGATTGACAGGCTGTTATAAGTGTTGAATATCTATATTTGATGCTTATACAGTGTAGTGCACTTTGGTTGATGGTTGATTATTTTCAATGTTATTATATACATGTGTTGTATGAAAATCCATATAATTAATTTTATATGGTAATTGATTGGGCCTCATTCCAATCGTGAAAATAAAGAATATTTTGATAATAACAAATATTTTGATAATAGGAAATATTTGAAATAGAATATTTGAAAATAGAAATTTATGAAGCCGTGTTGATTAGATTGACGCCATTTTGACGTAAACGATATTTATATCGATTTTATTCATTTTAAAATGAATATTGAAAAGTAATCTCGAAATCGAATATTTTGAATTGAATTGAATTGAAAACGATTTCGAAATGAATTGAATTGAAAACGATTTCGAAATGAATTGAATTGAAAACGATTTCGAAATGAATTGAATTGAAAACGATTTCGAAATGAATTGAATTGAAAACAATTTCGAAATGAATTGAATTGAAAACGATTTCGAAATGAATTGAATTGAAAACGATTTCGAAATGAATTGAATTGAAAACGATTTCGAAACGAATTGAATTGAAAACGAATTCAAATTGAATTGAAAGCGAATTGAAATGAATTCAAATTGAATTGAAATTTGAATTGAATAGAAATGAATTTTGAAACGAATTTATAAAGAAGAATTCAATTTTGCTTTGAATTGAAATGGAAGTTGAAATAGGTTTTGAAACGATTTTAAAACTATTTATATAATTCGTTTTGAATAGAAATCGACGAAATATATATTATATATATTATATATATAATATAATGGCCTGAATAGAATGCGCCGCGCCGCGGCAGTTCGTGAATTTCGACCATTTATTTCAAACGGACATTACGGGAGATCCGACCGTCGGATTCTCCTAAAACCGGAACCGTTGGGTTCGTATCGAAAAGAGCTTTCTAACGAATATTAGAAATTAGAAATCTAACGGTTGGATTTGGAATTATGTCCAAATCAAATTTGAAAAAGGTCGCTATAAGTGCAGTTCGATGGCCATTGATGGAAATCGACTGTACGGGCCTTGATAAAATTATTAAAAATAGTAATAATTTGTGTAAAATCATAAGAAATGATTTGTGAAGATTTGGGATGAAAAACTCCATATTTGAAAAGATAAAAATAGATTTTTATTGAAATGAACTAGTTATGAACTAGAATTATAATTCTATTTATTTTTAAATAAATAAATTGAATTTGAAAAGGGTTTTGAAAATAACCAAAATTTCCAATGATTGCATTGGAGTGGATTTGAATCGAAATTGTCTTCGGAATATTTCGATGTTGGAATTCGTGATTATACAGATGTTGTTATGGAAATTTGAAAGATATATATTTATATCGTTATTTCCAATACGACATTTGTTAGTCGTAGAATTTGATATTGAATATAAGCCGATATATTTTCTATTCAGAGCCTTGTATTGAATATCAAATGTGATTTGGGTTTGTCGCGAATGGTGTCTTCACTAACACTGTTCTTGAACCTAGTTGTGAAAAGATTAAATCTTTTTATTTAGATTTAATGAAGTGTACCAATTAAACGATATTTAATTGGAATTGAATTGGTATTGATTTTTGGGTTTATCGTGAACGGTGTTTTAAATAACACTTGTTCTTTAACCCGATAATTAATGGAATGTGATTTTGGGTTTATCGTGAACCGTGTTTTAAATGACACTGATTCTTTAACCCAGTTAAAGATTAAAACTAAGTGGAGTTTTAATGAATCTTTAATTAGATTGAGATGATCGAAAATGGAGTATCACCAGTTTTGCTCCAGGCGATGGTTAAATCTTTAACTAGATTTGAACGTGAAATGGTAATTGAATTTACCGATAACACTGTGGTGTTAGATATGAAGTATTACCAGTTTTACTTCATGGGATGAATAGGTCGGGATTGGGAAATAAAATAAATGATTACTTCGGTGTGGTTCGCTAATCCCGACTAGTTTGAATTGATATTCAAAGGAGATTAAAGAATAAATTTAAAGAATTTATCTTGGATAAAATTAATGGGAAATTTTCCCAAAGTATAGGAATATTTGAATAAAAGAATATTCTGAATTGGAATGAGGCGTATGTTGTGTTTGTGTAACATTTTTATAATATATACGCGAGTTATTCAGAAAGACCGGGTTTATCCCATTCTGAATAACTGATTCGACGTGGTGTCGAAGATGAAGACGGTGGTCGAAGACCGGAAGTCTTCACGTCGTTTGGGTAATTACTGATGATCTTGATTGGGCTGTACACCCAAGAAGATGGAAACAGTTAGTGATCGTCCAGACGTACTTGGAGATCGATGGATATGCGGGGTACTAGGTGCCTCCGGTTTCGTTCAGACCCAGAACGGACTTGTAAATGGACTGTGTGTCTGACATTGGATTTTAGTCTGTGTGCTTGATTTCTATTAAATGTATATCTGTTTGGCGGCGGAGAATTTATTCTCTTGCTTAACGCCCTTCTCTGAGACGTACGAGCTCAGGGGTTATATATTGATGGATATCAAACGCATGGAGTGAATGGCCTATGTGGCATGCCTAAGTGGCAATTGATCGAGGCTTCTGTTGAAAAGCAAAGTCTTGTGGTGATGATCAAAGCACAGCCTGTGTGGCACAGCTTTGTGTAACGTGAATTCGCGAGTTTCACACCCGGTATGAACCAAAAACGGGAGACGGACCTCAGGGAGGACTTGCGTTTCTTTCTAGCTAGAAGTGGCGTCAGTGGTTTTACACGCCCTGACGAGTTTGACTTATGTGGTGGTTGCTGTTGCGAGGCGCCTCGGTTTGATCGGACGATCCGGGTCCGATGGAGTCATTTGTTGGCTCATTTACGCCCCATAAGGCGGAGAGACGTAGTGTTCAGGCATAATAATCCACATCGGTGGACCGGCCCTGATGATCCAAGGCCCACTTGAGTCTGGGACCTGACACATGGGCTAGATTGTCTCGAATCGGTTGAGGACTATCTTTTGCCTCGGTTCATAGACGGAAATCCAATTTCCAAATACGTGACTTTGCGGTTTTATTTGTAAACCTATATATGGTGACATAGTGGGATGGGGCGCTCATGCCGCCTATGATTGATACTTATGATTTGAAGTTGTTTTATACACTATGCACTTATAATATTATCAAATGATTTGTTTTAAACGTATCAAGCATTCTTGGCTGTTATAAGGTAAAAACCCTATCCCCCGGCTTGCGTTGCATTGTGTGATAGGACCTGGGTCTTATAACAGCTTCATTTTTCTTTATTTAGCATTGCGCTGTTGTTTTATGCACTGGTATTCTTGGGAGGAAACCCGTTCCGTGTTATACGGCGTGGTCCCTTGATTTACCCAATGATTGAAAATAAAGATTAAAAACTGTTTTAGTTCTCACACCAGTCACATGACTGACCTGGAGTTTATTGTTTTAACCTAAACTCTGGGTGCCCCTATTTTTGACACGGGCAGCTAGTAGTTTTGGTTTTGCAGATTTATATTCACAGGATCCTGGTTTACAGCTGGAACGATATCCGGAAAGCTTTGTATCCGTATATCTACTTCTAGTTGTGTATTGTATTATTTTCCGCTGCTATGTAATTTAAATCTCTGTTATTTCTGTGTAATATTCATTTATACTCTGTATATTCTTGTAATCTGATGCATTGTTGTAATATACAATGAAATGTTCTTCTGTATGCGTTCTGTTGTGATTTGTTCTCGAACTATCCGACACTTTCCTTTACGGGGAAGTTACGGGTCTTCACAGTTGGTATCAGAGCTTTGGTTTGCAAAGCTAGAGAACAAGGCACATTAGAACAATACGAAAGAATTCATCGGATATTGGATTAGTGATATCCAATTAGAATGACTCGTTAGAGATAGGATCAGTAGTATCCTAGAACGAGTGTGAAGAGTATATTTTTAAAATAAAACCAATTTTGTTTTGAAAATTTAAATCAACTATTCGTATTTGATTATTTATTTCATATTGATTAGGACAGTCCAGTATATATAGACTTTGCGTATACGTCTGATCCACGTGTATTTGAAGTTTTAATATACTGGATAGATATAGAATCACACTCTAGTTGCCCGGACATGGTCCTGATGATGAAGTATACCATCACCAGCATTTATTTTCGAGTGACGAAAGTGTGATATCTATATATTTCCATTAGACTGGTGTGAGAACCAAATCTTATATAGCTAGAACACTTTGTTGTGAATTGGCATCAAAAACAAGATTTTCAGTATATATATATCAAAATTATGAATTTGAAACGTTAAATTCACTAATTGATTGATGTTTGTGTTGTTTGTTTATTTGTTTGATAATTTCGAACCATTATGCCTAATTGCAACAAATATTGAACTGTATCGAAAATTGGTCGCATTTGCTTGCATATATATACTTACATTGAACAGGTCATAGCAAGGAGGCTAGAGCAGAGAATAAAATTTGTTTGCCCGACAAATAGGTACATGTTTACTACATAATTTCCTGTTTTGTTTGGGTGATGATGATTTTGTGAGCCTATTGGCTAGCCGCTTGGCTTTTTCTTTTTCTTTTTGAGATTTGAAGGACCGGGGAAGCTATTTGAAATTCCCCGATGCTCCCGGTGCAGGGGAGGTTATGGCGAAATTTTTCAAAATTTTAGGGTGTTAGCCAAATTTTTGAAGAATTTGAAAATTCTCAGAAACTGAAAAGTTGGAGAATGGAAGCCGGATCGAACGTAGTGTTGATTAATCAAACCACTTTCGACTTTGTTCCTTTTCGGGGACGAAAAGTTTTAAGTGGGGGAGATTGTAACAACCGTAAAATCTGGGCCAGTTTAAAAATTTTATTTTGGCAATTTTAGCGAATTTTGATTATTTACAATGAATTATTTTAAATAATATCGACGAGAAATTTACTTTTGAATATAATTCGACGTATATATTATACGCGTCGTCGTTAGAATATATAAATATTTATATATAATTATAAATAGAATTGAAAATGGCGCGGTAGTTCGATAATTCGATTTCAAACTTCAATTGAATGTACCGGGTGCAAAACAATCCGGATTTTAGTGAAACCAAAAATAATGGGATCTAATTGTGAATATCTTTCCAACAAATTCAAAAAATCAAGATTTCATATCAGGAATCAAAAGATATGTCCAGTTGAAATTTCTGAATAGTCGATATGGAATTCAGGCCCTTAAAAATGGACATTTTGCAAACGACCTCGGATTTCGACGAAACCAGTTTTGTTGGGTCCGTGATGTTAAATTATTGCTAGGTTTCAAATTTCATAATTTTTCGAATCAGTATGTGAGCGTGGCAAAGGAAAACGCGTTTGACCAGTTTCAGTTGATTTTAAATCGACTGGAAATTGGCCATTTTTCTAACGGTCTCAGAATTCGACGAAACTAGTTTTGTTAGGACCGTATCATCAATACGAAACTAGAAAATATTTTTATGGGATTTATAAAGTTCGTATGTGACCCCGGTAATTTGAAATGTACGTTTAAAATTCAATATAGTGATTTAAAGGTAAATTCAACAGAAACTGATCGTAACGATCGAATCAACCTACGATACGTATCCCATTGTGTTCGGAATGGGGGTAAAACGCTATGGACGACAGGCGGTGGACCTCGTTTAGAGGTCGTATGTAAAAGTACCTTTTTAGAAATTAAATAATTAAATTAAATAAAAAAAATTTTATTTTCTCTTCCCCTTCATTACCCTCTGGCCCCCCCTCGTTCTAAATTATTTGAACAGAAAAAAAAAAAAAAAATCCGCCGCCCCAGGCGGAACACCGCCGAAGCCCCCCCTCTTTCCGCCGCCTCCTTCCTTCTCCTCCCCCTCCACTCCTTCTCCGACTGCGACATCCCCCAGACCACCGCACCGCGCCCCAACCCTCGCCACCGCCTTTCCCTCAGCCCCCTCGCCGCCGCGTCCCAGCAGACCGCCCCCCCACCTCCGTCCCCGTTCGTAGCAGCGACCCCCCTCTCTGTAAGTTTTTTTATTTTATTTATTTTATTTTTATTTTTATTCTGATTTTATTTTCTAAAGAAAAGAATGCTGTTTTTTTAGTTTAAATACTGTTTGTTTTTTTTAGGTTTTAAAACCGATTTTTAAAAGGGTTTAATTCTGATTTTTTTTTATAAGCATATAAAACTGATTTTAATTTTAAGAAAAAAAAAGATTTGAACTTTAAAACTGATTTTAATTTTAAGAAAAAAAAGATTTGAACTTTAAAACTGATTTTAATTTTAAGAAAAAAAAAGATTTGAACTTTAAAACTGATTTTAATTTTAAGAAAAAAAAAAGATTTGAACTTTAAAACTGATTTTAATTTTAAGAAAAAAAAAAGATTTGAACTTTAAAACTGATTTTAATTTTAAGTCAAAAGAAAACGATTTAAACTTTAAAAAGGAAAGGATTTGAACTTTTAGAAGTAAAAAAATCAGATTTTTATATATTGAAAAAGCGAACTAAAAATCAGATTTTTATATATTGAAAAAGCGAACTAAAAATTCGATTTTTATATATTGAATAGCGAACTAAAAATTCGATTTTTATATATTGAATAGCGAACTAAAAATTCGATTTTTATATATTGAATAACGAAGTCAAAATTCGATTTTTACATATGTAGAGGATCCGGGCAACGAAGATGACAAAGATGCGATAGTGATGAAGATTTCTATAAATGAAGTGAAGTGGAGCTAGGATAGCTATATGTGAGAATTTCTCACCTTTCAATTTATTTTTCTAGTTATATATATATATATATACTAGGATGCAGACGGTGCTTAGTAGCACCCGACACAATCGTCCACAGACCATGGACTTGTTTGTTTGGCTGTGTTGTTAGTTAGATTGTTTGAGGTGATTTGAATTGTTTGGTGAAATGAAATGAAATTGATATGATTGATGTGTGAATGGCGTGGGCCTTCACTAGACCGGGAATAAGGCTAGGCCTCGTCCCGTTTCTAGTATCGTGCCGTTATGCCGCCGAAATTTTCTAAAATGTGTTAGAAAAATAAAAATATCATTTTATTTAAAGAATGAACTTAATAGAAATTCATATGCTGGAATAAAATGTTTTATCGTTAAAAATATAATTTTTAACGTGAATATGAAAATAGTGAAGTGAATAAATAAATATTCATTTACAAACCAGATGGTTTGTTTATGTACACTTATTTGAATGACATTGATTGGGACGATAAATTTTACACATCGTCCAACTGCACAACTAAAATCTGTGTTTGATTGTTTGAAACCCCACACGGGTGTTGGGATGAAATATGAATTTCACTCATCCTGATTGATTAAATATGTCGATCGATTGATTGACAGGCTGTTATAAGCGTTGAATATCTATATTTGATGCTTATACAGTGTAGTACACTTTGGTTGATGGTTGATTATTTTCAATGTTATTATATACATGTGTTGTATGAAAATCCATATAATTAATTTTATATGGGAATTGATTGGGCCTCATTCCAATCGTGAAAATAAAGAATATTTTGATAATAACAAATATTTTGATAATAGGAAATATTTGAAATAGAATATTTGAAAATAGAAATTTATGAAGCCGTGTTGATTAGATTGACGCCATTTTGACGTAAACGATATTTATATCGATTTTATTCATTTTAAAATGAATATTGAAAAGTAATCTCGAAATCGAATATTTTGAATTGAATTGAATTGAAAACGATTTCGAAATGAATTGAATTGAAAACGATTTCGAAATGAATTGAATTGAAAACGATTTCGAAATGAATTGAATTGAAAACGATTTCGAAATGAATTGAATTGAAAACGATTTCGAAACGAATTGAATTGAAAACGATTTCAAATTGAATTGAAAGCGAATTGAAATGAATTCAAATTGAATTGAAATTTGAATTGAATAGAAATGAATTTTGAAACGAATTTATAAAGAAGAATTCAATTTTGCTTTGAATTGAAATGGAAGTTGAAATAGGTTTTGAAACGATTTTAAAACTATTTATATAATTCGTTTTGAATAGAAATCGACGAAATATATATTATATATATTATATATATAATATAATGGCCTGAATAGAACGCGCCGCGCCGCGGCAGTTCGTGAATTTCGACCATTTATTTCAAACGGACATTACGGGAGATCCGACCGTCGGATTCTCCTAAAACCGGAACCGTTGGGTTCGTATCGAAAAGAGCTTTCTAAAGAATATTAGAAATCAGAAATCTAACAGTTGGATTTGGAATTATGTCCAAATCAAATTTGAAAAAGGTCGCTATAAGTGCAGTTCGATGGCCATTGATGGAAATCGACTGTACGGGGCTTGATAAAATTATTAAAAATAGTAATAATTTGTGTAAAATCATAAGAAATGATTTGTGAAGATTTGGGATGAAAAACTCCATATTTGAAAAGATAAAAATAGATTTTTATCGAAATGAACTAGTTTTGAACTAGAATTATAATTCTATTTATTTTTAAATAAATAAATTGAATTTGAAAAGGGTTTTGAAAATAACCAAAATTTCCAATGATTGCATTGGAGTGGATTTGAATCGAAATTGTCTTCGGAATATTTCGATGTTGGAATTCGTGATTATACAGATGTTGTTATGGAAATTTGAAAGATATATATTTATATCGTTATTTCCAATACGACATTTGTTAGTCGTAGAATTTGATATTGAATATAAGCCGATATATTTTCTATTCAGAGCCTTGTATTGAATATCAAATGTGATTTGGGTTTGTCGCGAATGGTGTCTTCACTAACACTGTTCTTGAACCTAGTTGTGAAAAGATTAAATCTTTTTATTTAGATTTAATGAAGTGTACCAATTAAACGATATTTAATTGGAATTGAATTGGTATTGATTTTTGGGTTTATCGTGAACGGTGTTTTAAATAACACTTGTTCTTTAACCCGATAATTAATGGAATGTGATTTTGGGTTTATCGTGAACCGTGTTTTAAATGACACTGATTCTTTAACCCAGTTAAAGATTAAAACTAAGTGGAGTTTTAATGAATCTTTAATTAGATTGAGATGATCGAAAATGGAGTATCACCAGTTTTGCTCCAGGCGATGGTTAAATCTTTAACTAGATTTGAACGTGAAATGGTAATTGAATTTACCGATAACACTGTGGTGTTAGATATGAAGTATTACCAGTTTTACTTCATGGGATGAATAGGTCGGGATTGGGAAATAAAATAAATGATTACTTCGGTGTGGTTCGCTAATCCCGACTAGTTTGAATTGATATTCAAAGGAGATTAAAGAATAAATTTAAAGAATTTATCTTGGATAAAATTAATGGGAACTTTTCCCAAAGTATAGGAATATTTGAATAAAAGAATATTCTGAATTGGAATGAGGCGTATGTTGTGTTTGTGTAACACTTTTATAATATATACGCGAGTTATTCAGAAAGACCGGGTTTATCCCATTCTGAATAACTGATTCGACGTGGTGTCGAAGATGAAGACGGTGGTCGAAGAACGGAAGTCTTCACGTCGTTTGGGTAATTACTGATGATCTTGATTGGGCTGTACACCCAAGAAGATGGAAACAGTTAGTGATCGTCCAGACGTACTTGGAGATCGATGGATATGCGGGGTACTAGGTGCCTCCGGTTTCGTTCAGACCCAGAACGGACTTGTAAATGGACTGTGTGTCTGACATTGGATTTTAGTCTGTGTGCTTGATTTCTATTAAATGTATATCTGTTTGGCGGCGGAGAATTTATTCTCTTGCTTAACGCCCTTCTCTGAGACGTACGAGCTCAGGGGTTATATATTGATGGATATCAAACGCATGCAGTGAATGGCCTGTGTGGCATGCCTAAGTGGCAATTGATCGAGGCTTCTGTTGAAAAGCAAAGTCTTGTGGTGATGATCAAAGCACAGCCTGTGTGGCACAGCTTTGTGTAACGTGAATTCGCGAGTTTCACACCCGGTATGAACCAAAAACGGGAGACGGACCTCAGGGAGGACTTGCGTTTCTTTCTAGCTAGAAGTGGCGTCAGTGGTTTTACACGCCCTGACGAGTTTGACTTATGTGGTGGTTGCTGTTGCGAGGCGCCTCGGTTTGATCGGACGATCCGGGTCCGATGGAGTCATTTGTTGGCTCATTTACGCCCCATAGGGCGGAGAGACGTAGTGTTCAGGCATAATAATCCACATCGGTGGACCGGCCCTGACGATCCAAGGCCCACCTGAGTCTGGGACCTGACACATGGGCTAGATTGTCTCGAATCGGTTGAGGACTATCTTTTGCCTCGGTTCATAGACGGAAATCCAATTTCCAAATACGTGACTTTGCGGTTTTATTTGTAAACCTATATATGGTGACATAGTGGGATGGGGCGCTCATGCCGCCTATGATTGATACTTATGATTTGAAGTTGTTTTATACACTATGCACTTATAATAGTATCAAATGATTTGTTTTAAACTTATCAAGCATTCTTGGCTGTTATAAGGTAAAAACCCTATCCCCCGGCTTGCGTTGCATTGTGTGATAGGACCTGGGTCTTATAACAGCTTCATTTTTCTTTATTTAGCATTGCGCTGTTGTTTTATGCACTGGTATTCTTGGGAGGAAACCCGTTCCGTGTTATACGGCGTGGTCCCTTGATTTACCCAATGATTGAAAATAAAGATTAAAAACTGTTTTAGTTCTCACACTAGTCACATGACTGACCTGGAGTTTATTGTTTTAACCTAAACTCTAGGTGCCCCTATTTTTGACACGGGCAGCTAGTAGTTTTGGTTTTGCAGATTTATATTCACAGGATCCTGGTTTACAGCTGGAACGATATCCGGAAAGCTTTGGGAACGATATCCGGAAAGCTTTGTATCCGTATATCTACTTCTAGTTGTGTATTGTATTATTTTCCGCTGCTATGTAATTTAAATCTCTGTTATTTCTGTGTAATATTCATTTATACTCTGTATATTCTTGTAATCTGATGCATTGTTGTAATATACAATGAAATGTTCTTCTGTATGCGTTCTGTTGTGATTTGTTCTCGAACTATCCGACACTTTCCTTTACGGGGAAGTTACGGGTCTTCACAGGCATGCGTTTCCTTCTAGCTAAAAAGTGGCGTCAGTGGTTTTACACGCCCTGACGAGTTTGACTTATGTGGTTGTTGCTGTTGCGAGGCGCCTCGGTTTGATCGGACGATCCGGGTCCGATGAAGTCATTCGTTGGCTCATTTACGCCCCAAAGGGTGGGGAAACGTAGTGTTCAGGCATTTTAATCCACATCGGTGGACCGGCCCTGTCGCTCCAAGGGTCACTCGAGCTCTGATCCTGAGACATGGGCTGGATTGTCTCGAATCGGTTGAGGACTATCTTATGCCTCGGTTCATAGATGGAAATCCAATTTCCAAATACGTAACTTTGCGGTTTTATTTGTAAACCTATATATGGCGACATAGTGGCATGGGACGCTCATGTCGCCTATGATTGATACTTATGATTTGAAGTTGTTTTATACACTATGCACTTATTACAGTATCAAATGATTTGTTTTAAACGTATCAAGCATTCTTGGCTATTATAAGGTAAAATCCCTATCCCCCGGCTTGCATTGCATTGTGTGATAGGACCTGGGTCTTATAATAGCTTCATTTTTCTTTATTTAGCATTGCGCTATTGTTTTATGCACTGGTATTCTTGGGAGGAAACCCGTTCCGTGTTATACGGCGTGGTCCCTTGATTTACCGAACTTAGAAATAAAGATTAATAACTGTTTTAGTTCTCACACCAGTCCCATGACTGACCTGGAGTTTATTGTTTTAACCTAAACTCTGGGTGCCCTTATTTTGACACGGGCAGCTAGTAGTTTTGGTTTTGCAGATTTATATTCGCAGGATCCTGGTTTACAGCTGGAAGGATATCCGGAAAGCTTTGTATCCGTATATCTCCTTCAGTTGTGTATTGTATTATTTTCCGCTGCTATGTATTTATTATGTAATTTAAATCTCTGATATTTCTGTGTAATATTCATTTATACTCTGTATATTCGTGTAATCTGATGCATTGTTGTAATATACAATGAAATGTTCTTTTGTATGCGTTCTGTTGTGGCTTGTTCTCGAACTATCCGACACTTTCCTTTATGGGGAAGTTACGGGTTTTTACAGTTGGTATCAGAGCTTTGGTTTACAAAGCAGAGAACAAGGCACATTAGAACCGTACGAAAGAATTCATCAGATATTGGATTAGCAATATCCAATGAGAGTGACAAGTTAGAGATGGGATCAGTAGTATCCTAGAACGAGTGTGAAGAGTATATTTTTAAAGTGAAAACAAATTTTGCTTTGAAAATCTAAATCAATTATTCGTATTTGATTATTTATTTGTATTGATTTGGACAGTTCAGTATATAAAGATTTTTCGTATACGTCTGATCCATGTGTGTTTGAAATTTTAATATACTGGATAGATATAGAATCACACTCTAGTCGCCCGGAGATGATGTTGATAATGACCATGGCATCATCAATATTTATGTTCGTGCTCCGAAGGTGTGATTTCTATATATTTCCTATTGACTGGTGTGAGAACCAAAATTAGATAGGGCTTATTGTTGTGAATTGGCATCAAAATCATGATTTTTATATATGTATCAAAATTATGAATTTGAAACTCTAATTCACTGATTGATTGATGTTTGTGTTGCTTGTTTAGTTGTTTGATAAATTTTGAACCATTACGCCTAATTGAATCAAATATTGACTTATATTGAGAATTGGTCGCATATGCTTGCATATATATGTACTTACATTGAACAGGTCATAGAAAAGAGGCTAGAGCAGAGAATAAAATTTGTTTGCCCGACAAATAGGTACATGTTTACTACATAATTTACCGTTTTGTTTGGGTGATGATGATTTTATGAGCCTATATGGCTAGCCGCTTGGCTTTTTCTTTTTGAGATCTGAAGGACCGGGGAAGCTATTTGAGATTTCCCGATGCTCCCATTGCAGGGGAGGTTATGGCGGAATTTTTCGAAAATTTAGGGCGTTAGCCAAATTTTTGAAAATTTGAAAATTCTCAGATACTGAAAAGTTGGAGAATGGAAGCCGGATCGAACGTAGTGTTGATTAATCAAACCACTTTCGACTTTGTTCCTTTTCGGGGACGAAAAGTTTTAAGTGGGGGAGATTGTAATAACCCGAAAATCTGGCCCAGTTTAAAATTTTTATTTTGGCTATTTTAGCGAATTTTGAATATTTAAAATAGATTATTTTAAATAATATCGATGAGAAATTTATTTTGAATATAATTAGAACGTATATATTATACGCGTCGTCGTTAGAATATAATAATTATACATAATTATAAATAGAATTGAAAATGGCGCGGTAGTTCGATAATTCGATTTCAAACTTCAATTGAATGTACCAGGTGCAAAACAATCCGGATCTTAGTGAAACCAAAAAAATTAGGATCTAATTGGTAATATCTTTTCAACGAATCCGAAAAATCAAGATTTCATAGCGGGAATCAAAAGATATGTCCAGTTGAAAATTCTGAATAGTCGCTATGGAATTCAGGCCCTTAAAAATAGCCATTTTGCAAACGGCCTCGGATTTCGACGAAACCACTTTTGTTGGGTCCGTGATGTAAAGTTATTGCTAGGTTTCAAATTTCATAATTTTCCGAATCAATATGTGAGCGTGGCACACTTAAACGCGTTTGACCAATTTCAGTTGAATTTAATCGGCTGGAAAATGGTCATTTTTCAGACGGTCTCAGAATTTGACGAAATTAGTTTTGTTAGGACCGTATCGTCAATACGAAGCTAGAAATAATTTTTCTGGAATTTTTAGAGTTCATGTAATGACCCGGAAATCCGGTAGAATTTGAGCTGACCAAAAACACAAGTCCAACCCCAAATAACACGGAAATTCGAACCATTAATAGAAAGAAGTTAGAGGGTGGGGATAGATAAGATAGAAACTTAGAATAGAAGAAGAAGAAGAACACAACATCAGAGTAACACGAATCTCACAGCGGAACGAATAACATATAATATATATAACATAACTTGAAATATACATCTGTACTTGAATATACATCAATATCAAAGTACATCACTTACAACACAGCAGAATAACTATAGCTATATGATCCTGAAGCCTCCTGCTCCAAGCTCTTCCAGTATATCTGTAAATCCTGAACTACTTGACTGCCCGTACAAATTTAGGCACCCAAGAGTTTAGGTAGAACAAAACAAAATAAACTCCGGGTCAGTCATGGGACTGGTATGAGTAAACAGTTTAAAACAGTTTCAGAAAACTAAATGATATCTCATAAGACCACGCCGTATAACACGGAACGGGTTTTTCCCTTATGAGAATCCAAACACTTGATTTATCTTTATATCAAAACTCTTTGATATTATAATAATGTCTAAATCAAGTAGATAACAATCTAGTGGAACGCTTGCATCTCACGTTCCACATATATATACAATCAAAACCGCAAGCACGTATTGGGTAATGGATTTCCAACTATGACATGGTATGGAACTACCTTCCACTGGTATATCTCTAGAGGAGAATACACCGAGTTCAACAAGAACATCTTGCAACTCAGCCACACATGACCGACCACTCATTTCACATGAGTGTATCAAATGTATATCACCAACGGTTGGGATCAGCAACCGTTTCCCGAATGGGACAGCATCGACAATAGATTTTTAGAAGTAAATGAAACTCTAGATCAGGTGATTATACACCCTAATAGGTGCGACCTACATAGCCATGCTGCTTGCCCGATTTCTGTCATTTACCGGTTGATGAGGCTAGAAGCTACGCTTTATCATCACACCAGATTTACTTCGAATGCCACATCGTCAAATCCATCAAATCACTGATTGACGTCCTCAACAGTACATTACGTGTCAGCTAAAAGAAGTTTCCTCCTCCGCTTCCACTCTTGGTACAGTTGAAGAAATCAATGTACGTGACCTTTCTGGAAATACTCTGTCAGACATTCATCCATACATGTCACCCAGGAACAGGATGAATCGAAGGCACAATTTCTATTAATAGAAATTGTCCTTGCACTCTACTCCGTCTTCGATTATCTTTATATAATCTGATTCGCACGCTACTGCCAATACGGAGTGGTTCTTCGGATAATAATCCAACCGGTCTCTTCATATCGACAACGATGGTCAAAGCTTCGATAGCCTGTGATTTAACTATCGAATAAAAACAAGTGTTTCGATAGTCGATGATTTAACTATCGAATAAAACAAGTGTTCAACCAAACATCCAACAATCACGGAACCTTTAATTAATATTCCATTAATTAAATCTCTTCTCTATCAATATTTGTTAATCAAATATTTCAATAACCATATTGGCCTTATCCGTTATTTGGAAAACATTTCCATATATCGCCTTCCTTAAATTTCTAGCTTTAGAAATATTCATTATTCTATTTCCAAGCTTTGCACATATTTGGGTTAAAACAGATGTTGTGTAAAACATCGTTACGACAACCCAAATACAGTATTTAACGAATTCTTATTCCACATTGATCTTCGAGCCTGAATCTTGCTACTTATCGGTATATCATGAAATCAACCAAGTTGGGGTATAATTACCTCTCAGACCTTGACTGAATAACATTTAACGTCAAAACAGACAAGACTACTTACTCGAATAATCAATACTATACAACTGATTATTCACCTTCAAACACATATACATTTTCTCTTTCTATTCTACTAGATTTTATTCTTATACTTCCTTTTTGATTATACTATTCTATTTCTAAGTTCGTTTCCTTATCGACTTCTATATAATTTGATATGTTGATTTCTAACTATCAAATTATCTTAAAAATATTCTATCTCCTTAAATTCCCGGAAAAATTCGCCATAACCTCCTTTGTACCGGGAGCATCGGGAAATTTCAAATAGCTTTCCCGGTCCTTCTCATATCAAAAGAAAAAGAAAAAGCCAAGCGGCTAGCCAATACGGCGCATAAAATCTCATATGGAAATTAAATACGTACCTTTTTGTCGGGCATTCTATTTATTTCACTTCTATACTTTATTCCATACCTGTCTCCTGTATGTCTATACCTGTCCAATCTATTTTAACTATACCAATCGTTTTAACTCGATTTGTTAATTAAATCTGTTAATTTACTTCTTAGTCTAACCCACTTCTATTTATCCAAATCTATTTATTGTAAACCCCATTTGAATTTCTATATTCAAATTCCATTTGAAATACTATATTCAAATTCTATAGTTAAACTCCATTTGAATTCTATTATTCAAAATCTATTTCAATTCCTTATATTCAAAGTCCATTTGAATTCTCTGCATTATTTATAAACAACGTTTATAAATTCAATTCAAATCTCACCTTTCCATTTATAAACAACGTTTATAAATTCAATTCAAAATCCCATCTTCCATTTATAAACAACGTTTATGAATTCAATTCAAATCCCACATTTTCATTTATAAACAAAGTTTATAAATTCGATTCAAAACCCATATTTTCATTTATAAACAAAGTTTATAAATTCGATCACTTGTTTTATATACCTTCAAAACAAGTTAATATTTTCTATAATTTTATTTAAAAATTCAAATTCTATTTATAAAAATAGAATTCCCTTTCTAAACCTCAAATACCCTTTTCGATATTTTTATAAATCAATATTCAAGCCCCAGGGATATTTTAAACAATCAATCAACCAATTTTAAATCATTTGATTTTTAACACATCATATAGGAATATATATGAAATCAAACAAACAAACAGATAATATATATTTTTGAGGAATCCAGTTGGATTCCTCCAACCTGTTTTTCCTGCATCCACAGACGTTAGTCAACATAGTAATACCCATCCTGCTTCGTGGCAGGATATCGCGGTATGAAGGTCATCCACTATCATAGCGTGGGGCGTATAGGGTAATCATCCGCTATGAAACCGCGGGCATCCGCTAATGAAACTGCGGGAATCCAACCAATCATCAACCCAATATATATATATATAATAGTCCTAAATAACTAATATATTTAAATCAACCAAACAATATTCAAACAAGCACAGACAATTATTTTTAACAATAGAAATAATTCTAATTAAATGGTGAGTGAGGTTTACTCACCAGATTTTCCTTTGCTGATATTCTGTAAATTTCCATATTGCCTCAGTTACGAATCGTCTCGTATTTCTTGAATAAATTATCCACCTATGATTTATTTATTTTTAACTAACGATTAAATGATTGTTAATTAAATAAATAAATTTATCGATATGCCACTTTTTAATTTAAATTAACTAGTTAAATTATTCTATGAAATCAAAATTATAAATTACCTGATCACCGTGCTGATTACTTGATTAATTTACGCAGAAATCCCCGGACAATTCGGACTAGTGCAAAACAACCCTAAAACTGAAACTGTCCAATATGGCATTTCATCGAACAACTTCCAGGCGACTCTACCCCATTTGATTCCACCACCTACTCTTCATCTTTAAACTGCTGCACCATCTATACTCACTCCATCGTCATGCCACACTCCAACAGCCCCATCAACGAGACCAACATCCTCTCTAGCACTTCCATACTCCACAAATCGACTTCTAAGATCACCCACCTCCTCCTAAAAGCCACCAAACCCAACTACGATGGTCAACCTGAAACGACCCGCAAATCCGTGCTATCTGAGTTGACTAAATACACCACACGTCCAACCCAAATAACACAGAAATACGAACCATCAATAGAAAGAAGATAGAGGGTGAGAATAGATAAGATAGAAAACTTAGAATAGAAGAAAACGAAGATCACAAAACTCACAGCGGAACGAATAAAATATATTATATAACATAAGCTTTGAAATACAAATATGTTTTGTACATATATACATACCATCATCAGAGTACACATAACATTTGATCCAGCGGAAGTAACTCTAAATAACTAACGTTGAAGCCTCCTGCTTCAAGCTCCTCCAAGTGTATCTGTAAAAGCCTGAAACACTTGACTGCTCGTACAAATTTGGGCACCCAAGAGTTTAGGAAAAACAAAACAAAATAAACTGTGGGTCAGTCATGGGACTGGTGTGAGTAAACTCCAACCACTTGTTTAACTTTAAAAACTCTTTTCGAAAGAAAAGTAATAGTAAGACCAGCCCACGCATAAACAAGGACGGTTTTTACCTTACTATAACCCAAAACACTTTGATACGAAAATCCAGTGATATTATAATAATGCCTACATCAAATAAATAAACAAATAGCAGAACGCTTGCATCTCACGCTCCACATATATAGTATAAAATCAAAAACCGCATGGCGCTTATTGGAGATTGGATTTCCAACCTGACAAGGTATGGAACCACCTTCCGACTGTGTATCTCTAGAGGCAAATACACCTGGGTTCAACAAGAACATCTTGCAACCCGGCCCACACATGACCGACCACTCATTTCGCTTGAGTGTATCGAATGTATATCACCAACGGTTGGACTCAAACCACCGTTTCCCGAATGGGCAGAATCGATAGATTTAGAAACAAAAGGAATTTCTCTAGATAGGTGATTATACACCCTAATGGGTGCGACCCACATAGCCATGCTGCCTGCCCGATTTTTGTCCTTTCCCGGTTGTTGAGGCCTGAGGCTACGATTACTTACCATTCCTTGATAACACAATCACTTTGAATGCCACATTGTCAGATCCGTTAATCACTAGTTGAGTTTGCACAAATATTCTGGATATTATGCTAAGGGATAAATCCGTTGCAACCATATATATTCATACAGACCAACCCATTTGATCATTGGAAATACTCTGTCAGACATTCGTCCATTTACGTTCGTTCTGGGACTGAACGAAACCGAAGGCACTATTTCTATAAATAGAAAAAGCCCTTGCACTTCACTCCGTCTTCAATATATTCAGCATACTTGGTTCGCAACGCTTATGCCGATACGGAGTGGTTCTTCGGATAATAATCCAACCGGTCTCTCCATATTGACAACGATGGTTAAAAACTTCGATAGTCTGTGATTTAACTATCGAATAAAAACAAGTGTTCAATCAACATATCAAACAAATCACTGGGCTCTTTAATTAATATTTCATTAATTAAATCTCTTCTCCATTCTCTTATCCATATTTGTTAACCAAATATTTCAATAATCATCTCCGCCTCTTATGTCATTTGGAAAACGTTTCCAAACATTAACTTCTTTTATTTTCTATATATTAGAAAATATCTCTATTTGCAATTGAAAACAATTTCAATCATTTATCTCTATCCCCTTTTGTTTACATCATTCGATTTTTATATTCACTTTACTATCGAATTCAATACGTCGATACAATGATTTCTAATTATCAAAATATCTTAAAAATATTCTAACTCCTTAAATTTCCGGAAAATTTCGCCATAACCTCCCCTGTATCGGGAGCATCGGGAAATTTCAAATAGCTTCCCGGTATCTTCCTCAATCAAAAAGAAAAAGGAAAAGCCAAGCGGCTTGCCGATACGGCGCATAAAATCTCATATATGAATTAAACATGTACCTTTTTGTCGAGCACATTATTTATATACCTGCATTTTTCCTTGTCCCATACCTGTCTCCTGTATGTCTATACCTGTCCAATGTATTTCAATTTCATACACTCGTTTGACTCAATTCGTTAAAGTAATTCTTTAACTAACTCTCTGCCTATCTCGCTTGTATATTTGAATATAACACGTTCAATTATATTTCCACTTACTTATCAATCAATTGAATTCAAATTCCAATTTTAGTTCTATATTCGATTTCGAATATATATTTACAATCCCAAATTTTCACTTTTCAAAGTTCGATTTTTAGTTCAAACTCGATTAACTAATTCTCCTTTGATTTAGTTAATTCTATTCAATAATCAAAATATGATTATTGTTTCAAAATCATCTTCTTTACTTCACTTGAGTTCACATTTATTTTCTAACTCAAGTCTGAAATTTTCTAAATAGAAATTCGGATTTTATTTGCTTAAAATCCTTTTATAAAACTAAATAAACCGTTATGGTTTTAAAACGATTCTGGCGCTGTTTTTCTGAAAATTTGATTTTGACATAACTCAAAATCTATACGATGAAATCCAGATTTTTCTCCTTCATTAGAAAACTATTATCAAATCGGTCCTGACGTTTCTTGTTTCAAAGAATTCCGACTTCAATTGAGTTCTGTAAACTCGATTGAAGTTCGAATCGCTAATTTACGAACTGCATCGCTGCGGCGAGTTCGTTTTAATTATATTTATATATATAAAACCTATAAACTTCTTTAAAAATGAATTCCACTCTATTTAATTCTATTTGAATTCCTTGATTCAAATTCCAATCTCACTTTGAATTCCATATTCAAATTTCAATCCCTTTTCTATTTGATATTCAAATCCAATATTTGAATTTCCATCTCAAATCCCTATTCAAATTTTATATTTGAATTCCATTTGAAATCTCTATTCATTTCCTATTTCAATTCCCTTTGAATAATATATTCAACTCTATTTCGAATATATTTGAAGTTTATATTCAATTCCATTTCGATTATATTTGAAGTTTATATCCAATTCTTCTTTGAATTCTAAATTCAAAACCATATTCAATTTTCTTGAATACAATATTTCAAATTTCATTACAATTCTACCTTGCAATTCTATATTCAAATTCATTTATTTAAATTCCATTTGAATTGCTATATTCAAATCCCATATTTAAATTCTATTTGGAATTCAAAATATTCAAACTCCAGTTAAATTCTATTTTAAATTCTAAATGTTTCAAATTCCATTTTCTCTTATTTGAAATTCTCAATATTTCAAATTACATTTCTCTTATTTGAAATTTCATTTTGAATTTCCTTTATTCCAATCCCACTTGAATTCCTTCACTCAAATCCATTTGAATTCCCTTGAATTCAAATTCCATTTCAAAACCATTTGGGTTTCCTATTTTGAAATCTTATTTGAAATTCTATTTCCAATTCTACTTTGAAAATCTTATTTTCAAAATTTGTTTCAAATTCCATTTTGAAATCTCTTATTCAAATTTCTACTTGAATTTCCGTATTCAATTCCATGTTCCAATTCAATACTCGAATTTCTATTTCAAATCTCAATTCAAATTTCATATTTAAATTCCATTCAAATTTCACATTCGAATTCTTCTTTGAAATACTATATTTCAAATCCTATTCAATTCTTCTTTGAAATTCTATATTTCAAATCCTATTTCAAATTCTCTTTTGAAAATTCTATTTTTGAAATTCTATTTCAAATTTCTCTATATTCAAACACCATTTGAAAGTTCTATATTCAAATCCATCTTGGATTTTCTATTTGAATTCTAAATTCAAATTTTCTATTTCCTTTTCTTTTTTGAATTCAAATTTCCATTTCCTTTTCTATTATTCAAATTCTATATTTAAATTTCCTTTTGAATCATATTTTCAAAACACTTGTATTTCTATATTTTGAATTATCAAATGATAATTCTTTTCACTTCATTCATAACTTCGTTATAAAAGAACTATTTATAACTCCGTTTAAAAAGGAACTACTTGTTTTATTTTTCAAAACAAGTTTTATATTTTTAATTCCATTTAAAAATTCAAATTCTATTTAAAAATAGAATTTTCCCTTTTTAAATCTCAAATCTCCTTTTTATTGGCCCAGTGATATTTAAAACAATCAAATCACCCAATTCCCAATCATTTGGTTTTTAACACATCATATATGAATATATATGAAATCAAACAAATAAACAAACAGATAATATATTTTTGAGGAATCCAGTTGGATTCCTCCAACCTGTTTTCCTGCATCCACAGATGTTAGCACATAAATAATACCCATTCTGCTTCGTGGCAGAATATCGCGGTATAGAAGGTCATCCACTAATCATAGCGTGGGGCGTATAGGGTAATCATCCGCTATGAAACTGCGGGCATCCGCTAATGAGACTGCGGGAATCCAACCAATCAATCAACCCAATATATATATATATATATATATAGCCTAAATAACTAATATATATATAAAGCAACCAGAAATCATTCACACAAGCAACAGACAATTATTTTTAATGAAATAAAAAAAATAATTCTAATAAAAGGTGAGTGAGATTTACTCACCTTGGTTTCCTTTTCGATCTGTTCTGATTTTAATCTCAGCATGAAATCCGCAGCCATGAATTCCTCGACTGACTCTATTCCATACAATCTTGTATACATTTTAGATTTCTGATTATGCGAATTCTCAGTTACGAATTACTTGACCTTCTTTGTTTGATAATCTTGTATACCTCTAGTATAAAATTCCTTAGTTAATAAGACATTATACATGTTTGCCTTTATAAATTTGTATCATTTAAAATAATTCAAAAAGGTCATTGGATATTTTATATAACTAAATCAATTTAGAAAATTACCTTAATCATCCTGATATCCTTTTGAAAAATCATGTTTTCCATCTGAGATTCACGCACAGCCTCCTCCTACTTTATTTTCCTCCAGGTTCGAATTTACAGAACCTGACATCCTCACTACTTCCACCTTTTACTTCGAGAAACCGTACCCAAATCCACACCCTGAACCGCATTTCTGCTTCTTCGCAACATCAAACCCAGCCCTTCCTCAGTTCAACTTCGAGCATCGCTTCATTTACTTGCACACCCACCTATTTACACAGGCCGACCTCGAGATCCGTCGTTGCACCCAATTTACAGTATCCGCAACCCTAATTTGCTGCTAAACTTGAAGCACTCAATTCATCGCGACCCCTTTCCTCGAAATCCCTGAGCAACCACGCTCGATAACCCCTGTCGCACCCTAAATCGCGAGCCTGTTGAGCTCAAAGGGGTTCGCGATTTCATGATCGATCCCTTTTTTTTTTTTATACGTGGAGCGATTTTTGCGATTTACTGGAAAGAAGAAATGAAGGCAGAGGGATTTAAATAGCGGATTCGATGTGGTTTTACTGGGAGAAAAGGGAATGAAAGAATTGAAGTTGAATTGTTGCAGACAACGAAGGTCACTGGTTTATTTATAGGCGCGATAAAGGAAGCAGGGAGTACAAGGCCATTAATTCCTTGCTCTCTTGATATCTAACTGAGGAGGCAGATTGTACATGGAAAGAAGGCAGCGTACATTATAGGTCTGCGAAATGAAAGTATAGGATGGTGCGAGTATGTACTTAGGTCGGCTAAATTATTGTGTATTGAATTTGATTTGATTTTTACTTTAATTAAATTGTCTGGCGGTCCTTTAATTTAAAACCCCGGACCGCTATTTTAACGTGACAACCGACATCTCTAATATTACAACGTTATTTTGAACTCTGTGATTTGATATTGAAATTTAAATTCGAATGTAAATATAAATGGCCATATTAAATTGAAAATTCAATAAAAATATCATTTATATTATCAACTAAATATTTAAAACAATATTAAATATTTAAAATAAATTATTCAAAAATCTGGGTCGTTACATTCTTCCCCCCTTAAAATAATTTCGTCCTCGAAATTGCTAAAGTAGGAAAATGGTACAAATCCATTAATTTTCAACATCTCACTTATGTTGAGACTCAACTCCTCATATTTCAACAAATCTAATTCCACCAAAACTTTTGGTCTTCCCTCATTCAATTCGAATGATCCACGATCAATCCATTTATATCCCATCTATATTCCAATAACCTATTCAAATTGATTCTAATCAATTCACTCACTTCGACCCATTTAACTTGTTTAAGTTAAATTTAAATTCCAGAATTCAAAACCCTAGGTTTTTCTTTTCAAATTCCTTTGAAATACATAAATGTATACTTATATTTATTTTCATCTCAATTCAAAACATTTGAATTTTCAATCTACTTGTTTTCTTTCAAAACAAATTTCCATCAAAAATTTCTAAGGTAGCAATCCATCACTTAGAAACTTGAAAATGAACACTGATGGTGTTGCAATCATCATCAGAATTATTTCCCAGCCACTGAAGTGAGTTCAGTGCTTTATTATTTCAAAATCCATCTAAAATGATTTTCTTTCAACTCCTTCTAAAACAAATCTATATTACTTTAATATACTTTGAAAAATATTTTTCAACTTCCCAGGATTTTGAATTCTTACTCTGGTTTGAATTCAATTTCAATTCATTTGTATATATTTCATTCATATACAAATTCAGTTTGGTTATAAATAACCATTTCAATTTTTATAATCTTATCCGATTATAATGATATCAATCAACACATCCATATAATATAATAATTTCAAAAATTATTTTTCTATATCAAAATAGAATTTTGGGTAAAATTATTTCATCTACCCACTTAAAAACAATATCGTGTTCAATCTTCTGTTCAAGTGTTTAGAAATTCCTATCGACCTCGTGGCGTCCCACGATTCGACCAGAATTCATAAACGACTCAGCCGACTAGCCAACACAATATAAACAGTTTTTATATCAATTAACAAATACGCTCTCTCGTGTCTATACACTCAACTCATTCTAGGGTACTACTGACCCTATCTCTAACGAGCACATGCCACACAAGCCTAGGTATTCGCTCAACCTAAGCTCTGATACCAACTGTAGCGACCCCGAGATTCGAGTAGGCTTTTCAACCATCCTCTCCTCCCTCGGCACTGGGCTAACCTCCCAGCGTGGCTTACAGAGATACCTCAGAACTGCTTTTACGGCCAGCCTCTCGACTCGACCAACCCACATTGTCGGGAGATGTAGGGGTAAGAGTCTCCCGTTCGCCACCAACGCGAAGCGAGAACCCCCTATCATCCGTACCAATTAAGCAACCAGCTCTGATACCAACTGAAACGACCCGCAAATCCGTGCTATCTGAGTTGACTAAATACACCACACGTCCAACCCAAATAACACAGAAATACGAACCATCAATAGAAAGAAGATAGAGGGTGAGAATAGATAAGATAGAAAACTTAGAATAGAAGAAAACGAAGATCACAAAACTCACAGCGGAACGAATAAAATATATTATATAACATAAGCTTTGAAATACAAATCTGTTTTGTACATATATACATACCATCATCAGAGTACACATAACATTTGATCCAGCGGAAGTAACTCTAAATAACTAACGTTGAAGCCTCCTGCTTCAAGCTCCTCCAAGTGTATCTGTAAAAGCCTGAAACACTTGACTGCCCGTACAAATTTGGGCACCCAAGAGTTTAGGAAAAACAAAACAAAATAAACTCTGGGTCAGTCATGGGACTGGTGTGAGTAAACTCCAACCACTTGTTTAACTTTAAAAACTCTTTTCGAAAGAAAAGTAATAGTAAGACCAGCCCACGCATAAACAAGGACGGTTTTTACCTTACTATAACCCAAAACACTTTGATACGAAAATCCAGTGATATTATAATAATGCCTACATCAAATAAATAACCAAATAGCAGAACGCTTGCATCTCACGCTCCACATATATAGTATAAAATCAAAAACCGCATGGCGCTTATTGGAGATTGGATTTCCAACCTGACAAGGTATGGAACCACCTTCCGACTGTGTATCTCTAGAGGAAAATACACCTGGGTTCAACAAGAACATCTTGCAACCCGGCCCACACATGACCGACCACTCATTTCGCTTGAGTGTATCGAATGTATATCACCAACGGTTGGACTCAAACCACCGTTTCCCGAATGGGCAGAATCGATAGATTTAGAAACAAAAGGAATTTCTCTAGATAGGTGATTATACACCCTAATGGGTGCGACCCACATAGCCATGCTGCCTGCCCGATTTTTATCCTTTCCCGGTTGTTGAGGCCTGAGGCTACGATTACTTACCATTCCTTGATAACACAATCACTTTGAATGCCACATTGTCAGATCCGTTAATCACTAGTTGAGTTTGCACAAATATTCTGGATATTATGCTAAGGGATAAATCCGTTGCAACCATATATATTCATACAGACCAACCCATTTGATCATTGGAAATACTCTGTCAGACATTCGTCCATTTACGTTCGTTCTGGGACTGAACGAAACCGAAGGCACTATTTCTATAAATAGAAAAAGCCCTTGCACTTCACTCCGTCTTCAATATATTCAGCATAATTGGTTCGCAACACTTATGCCGATACGGAGTGGTTCTTCGGATAATAATCCAACCGGTCTCTCCATATTGACAACGATGGTTAAAAACTTCGATAGTCTGTGATTTAACTATCGAATAAAAACAAGTGTTCAATCAACATATCAAACAAATCACTGGGCTCTTTAATTAATATTTCATTAATTAAATCTCTTCTCCATTCTCTTATCCATATTTGTTAACCAAATATTTCAATAATCATCTCCGCCTCTTATGTCATTTGGAAAACGTTTCCAAACATTAACTTCTTTTATTTTCTATATATTAGAAAATATCTCTATTTGCAATTGAAAACAATTTCAATCATTTATCTCTATCCCCTTTTGTTTACATCATTCGATTTTTATATTCACTTTACTATCGAATTCAATACGTCGATACAATGATTTCTAATTATCAAAATATCTTAAAAATATTCTAACTCCTTAAATTTCCGGAAAATTTCCCCATAACCTCCCCTGTATCGGGAGCATCGGGAAATTTCAAATAGCTTCCCGGTATCTTCCTCAATCAAAAAGAAAAAGGAAAAGCCAAGCGGCTTGCCGATACGGCGCATAAAATCTCATATATGAATTAAACATGTACCTTTTTGTCGAGCACATTATTTATATACCTGCATTTTTCCTTGTCCCATACCTGTCTCCTGTATGTCTATACCTGTCCAATGTATTTCAATTTCATACACTCGTTTGACTCAATTCGTTAAAGTAATTCTTTAACTAACTCTCTGCCTATCTCGCTTGTATATTTGAATATAACACGTTCAATTATATTTCCACTTACTTATCAATCAATTGAATTCAAATTCCAATTTTAGTTCTATATTCGATTTCGAATATATATTTACAATCCCAAATTTTCACTTTTCAAAGTTCGATTTTTAGTTCAAACTCGATTAACTAATTCTCCTTTGATTTAGTTAATTCTATTCAATAATCAAAATATGATTATTGTTTCAAAATCATCTTCTTTACTTCACTTGAGTTCACATTTATTTTCTAACTCAAGTCTGAAATTTTCTAAATAGAAATTCGGATTTTATTTGCTTAAAATCCTTTTATAAAACTAAATAAACCGTTATGGTTTTAAAACGATTCTGGCGCTGTTTTTCTGAAAATTTGATTTTGACATAACTCAAAATCTATACGATGAAATCCAGATTTTTCTCCTTCATTAGAAAACTATTATCAAATCGGTCCTGACGTTTCTTGTTTCAAAGAATTCCGACTTCAATTGAGTTCTGTATACTCGATTGAAGTTCGAATCGCTAATTTACGAACTGCATCGCTGCGGCGAGTTCGTTTTAATTATATTTATATATATAAAACCTATAAACTTCTTTAAAAATGAATTCCACTCTATTTAATTCTATTTGAATTCCTTGATTCAAATTCCAATCTCACTTTGAATTCCATATTCAAATTTCAATCCCTTTTCTATTTGATATTCAAATCCAATATTTGAATTTCCATCTCAAATCCCTATTCAAATTTTATATTTGAATTCCATTTGAAATCTCTATTCATTTCCTATTTCAATTCCCTTTGAATAATATATTCAACTCTATTTCGAATATATTTGAAGTTTATATTCAATTCCATTTCGATTATATTTGAAGTTTATATCCAATTCTTCTTTGAATTCTAAATTCAAAACCATATTCAATTTTCTTGAATACAATATTTCAAATTTCATTACAATTCTACCTTGCAATTCTATATTCAAATTCATTTATTTAAATTCCATTTGAATTGCTATATTCAAATCCCATATTTAAATTCTATTTGGAATTCAAAATATTCAAACTCCAGTTAAATTCTATTTTAAATTCTAAATGTTTCAAATTCCATTTTCTCTTATTTGAAATTCTCAATATTTCAAATTACATTTCTCTTATTTGAAATTTCATTTTGAATTTCCTTTATTCCAATCCCACTTGAATTCCTTCACTCAAATCCATTTGAATTCCCTTGAATTCAAATTCCATTTCAAAACCATTTGGGTTTCCTATTTTGAAATCTTATTTGAAATTCTATTTCCAATTCTACTTTGAAAATCTTATTTTCAAAATTTGTTTCAAATTCCATTTTGAAATCTCTTATTCAAATTTCTACTTGAATTTCCGTATTCAATTCCATGTTCCAATTCAATACTCGAATTTCTATTTCAAATCTCAATTCAAATTTCATATTTAAATTCCATTCAAATTTCACATTCGAATTCTTCTTTGAAATACTATATTTCAAATCCTATTCAATTCTTCTTTGAAATTCTATATTTCAAATCCTATTTCAAATTCTCTTTTGAAAATTCTATTTTTGAAATTCTATTTCAAATTTCTCTATATTCAAACACCATTTGAAAGTTCTATATTCAAATCCATCTTGGATTTTCTATTTGAATTCTAAATTCAAATTTTCTATTTCCTTTTCTTTTTTGAATTCAAATTTCCATTTCCTTTTCTATTATTCAAATTCTATATTTAAATTTCCTTTTGAATCATATTTTCAAAACACTTGTATTTCTATATTTTGAATTATCAAATGATAATTCTTTTCACTTCATTCATAACTTCGTTATAAAAGAACTATTTATAACTCCGTTTAAAAAGGAACTACTTGTTTTATTTTTCAAAACAAGTTTTATATTTTTAATTCCATTTAAAAATTCAAATTCTATTTAAAAATAGAATTTTCCCTTTTTAAATCTCAAATCTCCTTTTTATTGGCCCAGTGATATTTAAAACAATCAAATCACCCAATTCTCAATCATTTGGTTTTTAACACATCATATATGAATATATATGAAATCAAACAAATAAACAAACAGATAATATATTTTTGAGGAATCCAGTTGGATTCCTCCAACCTGTTTTCCTGCATCCACAGATGTTAGCACATAAATAATACCCATTCTGCTTCGTGGCAGAATATCGCGGTATAGAAGGTCATCCACTAATCATAGCGTGGGGCGTATAGGGTAATCATCCGCTATGAAACTGCGGGCATCCGCTAATGAGACTGCGGGAATCCAACCAATCAATCAACCCAATATATATATATAGCCTAAATAACTAATATATATATAAAGCAACCAGAAATCATTCACACAAGCAACAGACAATTATTTTTAATGAAATAAAAAAAATAATTCTAATAAAAGGTGAGTGAGATTTACTCACCTTGGTTTCCTTTTCGATCTGTTCTGATTTTAATCTCAGCATGAAATCCGCAGCCATGAATTCCTCGACTGACTCTATTCCATACAATCTTGTATACATTTTAGATTTCTGATTATGCGAATTCTCAGTTACGAATTACTTGACCTTCTTTGTTTGATAATCTTGTATACCTCTAGTATAAAATTCCTTAGTTAATAAGACATTATACATGTTTGCCTTTATAAATTTGTATCATTTAAAATAATTCAAAAAGGTCATTGGATATTTTATATAACTAAATCAATTTAGAAAATTACCTTAATCATCCTGATATCCTTTTGAAAAATCATGTTTTCCATCTGAGATTCACGCACAGCCTCCTCCTACTTTATTTTCCTCCAGGTTCGAATTTACAGAACCTGACATCCTCACTACTTCCACCTTTTACTTCGAGAAACCGTACCCAAATCCACACCCTGAACCGCATTTCTGCTTCTTCGCAACATCAAACCCAGCCCTTCCTCAGTTCAACTTCGAGCATCGCTTCATTTACTTGCACACCCACCTATTTACACAGGCCGACCTCGAGATCCGTCGTTGCACCCAATTTACAGTATCCGCAACCCTAATTTGCTGCTAAACTTGAAGCACTCAATTCATCGCGACCCCTTTCCTCGAAATCCCTGAGCAACCACGCTCGATAACCCCTGTCGCACCCTAAATCGCGAGCCTGTTGAGCTCAAAGGGGTTCGCGATTTCATGATCGATCCCTTTTTTTTTTTATACGTGGAGCGATTTTTGCGATTTACTGGAAAGAAGTAATGAAGGCAGAGGGATTTAAATAGCGGATTCGATGTGGTTTTACTGGGAGAAAAGGGAATGAAAGAATTGAAGTTGAATTGTTGCAGACAACGAAGGTCACTGGTTTATTTATAGGCGCGATAAAGGAAGCAGGGAGTACAAGGCCATTAATTCCTTGCTCTCTTGATATCTAACTGAGGAGGCAGATTGTACATGGAAAGAAGGCAGCGTACATTATAGGTCTGCGAAATGAAAGTATAGGATGGTGCGAGTATGTACTTAGGTCGGCTAAATTATTGTGTATTGAATTTGATTTGATTTTTACTTTAATTAAATTGTCTGGCGGTCCTTTAATTTAAAACCCCGGACCGCTATTTTAACGTGACAACCGACATCTCTAATATTACAACGTTATTTTGAACTCTGTGATTTGATATTGAAATTTAAATTCGAATGTAAATATAAACGGCCATATTAAATTGAAAATTCAATAAAAATATCATTTATATTATCAACTAAATATTTAAAACAATATTAAATATTTAAAATAAATTATTCAAAAATCTGGGTCGTTACACAACCTCACTGCGTCGATCCCTGAACTCGTGGTAATTTCCCTCCCTGCAAATCGCGATGAACCCCTAACTCCAGAATCGTCAGAGGCCCTCGCAGTTCCTATTTCACCAAACTGACTTGCAACACCTGGCACAGTGCAGATCGAACTGGACATCCCTGGCATCGCAACATCTGAATATGTCGACATCCTCTCCTGCGAGCTCAGTTCAACCCACGACCCTTCTGAATGAAATCCATCTCGTACTACCCTAGTTTGGAGCTGAAACATGCCTCCTCAAGCCATCGATCAACGATTCGAAGGTGCGAATGAAGTCATTTCCCCCTGCGCGTCGTTCTGATGTTGCGCTTCCCTCGGCCTTACATCGTTGTTGATTCGCGAGTGCCCAACGATGGCTCGAGCTCCAAGAAAACTCGCTATTTAAGTCGCAGTACCTTATTTCGATTTCTCTTCTTCTTTCTATTTTACGAAATCGGTTTTAGATTTTTAGTATGGCAACGCGATTTTGATTTCTGAGATGAAGAGGAGTGGTATTTATTTAAAGCTTTGATTTCCTTTTGATTGTGAATAAGGCAGTAGCCACGTTTGATTTTTGTTATGAGGTGAGGAAAGGGAAAACGTGTACCATCCTCCCCCTTTTCTATTTTCGCCTGGTTGTTTCATTTCAATCCACAAACAAAAGAAATTTTATTTTATTTTAATTAGTTTTTACACTGTATCCTTAAATTAAAATACTCCATGGTCCTGAACTCCTTTCTGAACCCAACAACTGTCCATTCTAGGGTAAAACCACTATTCTGAACCCACTGGGATAAGTCACGGAGTCTAATTCGATCATCTGTAGAAGATGTTTATTTAAACCAATATAAATTAAATTCGAAACAATTTATTTCCTCGATAATAAATAAATATTATCATCGATTTATATTGCAATAAAATTCCTATAAATTATTTGAATTAATTTGACTTCGATTTAATTTCAAGTTGAATTTTATTTCAGGTTCTCATTTTACGATAATTAAATATATATATATATATATACGATATTTAATTGAAATCGATTTTTAAATCAATAACTCCCTATAAAAATTGATTTATTTACTTAACTCAATATTTAAATCCATATTAAATATTTTAAAATTAACCCCTAAGAGTCCGGGTCATTACAATCTTCCCCACTTAAAATAATTTCGTCCTCGAAATTGCTAAGGTTGAAAAAGTGCTACAAACCCATTTATTTTCAAAATCTTATTTATGTTGATACTCAACATTTCAAACTTCCTTACGTAACTCTCTTTCGAATAAATCCATATTCGATAACTCCTCCCTTCGAATAACTATATTCGATAATCTCTCTTTCGAATAACTAGATTCGAAAACCTTTCTTCGAATAAACTATATTCGATTTACTCTTATCAATTTACTCTACTGGATTTAACTCATGTCGATTAACTCCATCGAATAACTAAATTCGATAACTCCTTCGAATAACCAATATTCTATAACTCACTTCGATTAAACTAATCGATAACTCTTTTCGATTAAACTATAATCGATAACTCATTCGATTAACAAATAATCGATAACTCCTTCGATTAACAAATAATCGATAACTCCTTCAGTTCCATTCGAATAAACTAATATTTGATTTAACTCCATTCGCTTGACTCTAGATCGCAGCGATCACAATGGTTACGCCTGATTCCCCCAGGAAACATCCGACCGCCCTAGGCTATCTGCAGCCCTGCAAATTACGCTAGCAGTCGTACGAAATGTCAACTTATCCCGAGTAACTATTTTTGACTAACTCTATCTCAATAACTATATTCGATCAATTTTAAAAGAATAACTAACATTCAATTAAATCCTAATTCGATTAACTATGTTCAATTAACTCTATCTTGTTAACTCTTTATTTGAATAACAAATAATCGATAAATTCTAATTGAATAACTAATATTCAATTTACTCTACGGATTTACCCTAACTGATTAACTCTAACTGGTTAATTCTTACTCTAATCGATTTATTCTAACTCTAATCGATTATTCCTAACTCCAGTCGACTTCTCCTATTCGAATAACTCCTATTCGATAGCGTTTATTCATTTATAAAGATTTACTTTTAGTAACGGTTCTTTACTTTATAAATGTTTTCTTTAATAACGTTACTTCACTTATACAAGTGTTGTGTACCCCTTCTATTTAAAACTATCGGTGTTAAAAACCAATATCTCTTCTCTATATAAGTTCAGACTTATATATTCCATCTATCCAATGATAAATATTTAATTTAATTTATAAACTGTTATTTATAAATTAATCTTTCCTATTTATCTGTTAAAAACAGATTTCCATTTTCTCTTCATCTTCTGAATATTCCTTTGATTAAATTCTATTTATTTAACAAATAAATATCTCATCTATAACATTCTATTTATTTACTATAAATAAATATTTCCATTGAATCTATTTGTAAATGTTTTACAAATATTTCCCTTTGAATTCTATTTGTTTGCACATAACTTCCTTTGTATTTGTGTTACAAATATATTTCCTTTATTCATACCCAATTCATATTTCATTCACATTGATTTTACTCAATTTATTCATTTCGATCCATTTAACTTACTTAAGTTAAATTCAATTTCAATCGTTCAAATTCCCATTAACTAGTTGCTAATTAACCGTTTTGCCGATTTCACCATTTTTATTCGAATATCAATTGTTCAAATATATGTCAACTTAATTAAAACTAATCTAATTATAATTTCAACTCGAGTTATATATTCGATTTCGAATATATAAATTCTCAATCCCTTTCACTTATCCAAAAACCCAATTTCAATTCAATTTTCCTTTAACTAATTATTCTCCAATTTAGTTGATTCTATTTAACCATTTTAAAAAAATATGATTTTTGTCTTAAAAATCATTTCACTTACTTCACTGGAGTTCATATTTATTTTATATCTCCAACCTGGATTTTTCTAATGCCAATTCGGATTTTATTTACTTTAAAAATCCTTCTATTTATTTAATTAAACCGTTATGGTTTCATAATGGTTCTGGCGCTGCTTTTCTAAAAATTTGATTTTGACATAACTCAAAATCTATACGACGAAATCCAGATTTTTCTCTTTCATTAGAAAACTATTGTTCAACCGGTCCCGACGATTCTTGTTTCAAAGAATTCCGACTTCAATTGAGTTCTGTATACTAAATTGAAGTTCGAATCGTCAATTTACGAACTGCCGCCCTATGGCGAGCTCGTTTTAATTATATTTATAAACATAAACATTTTAACTTTGTTTATGATAATTTCAACTCCATTCTGATATATTTTTAATATATATCCAATCTATCCCAACATAATATTCCCGATCTATTTCTCTTCAGATATTCAAGTCCTCTACATTTACAATATTCAAATTCCATTTGAATTTCTTTACTCAACTCTATATTTGAATTTCCTTCTATTCAATTTCTATTTGAATTTTTCTTCTATTCAAATTCTATTTCAATTCCTAATCTTCAATTTCTATTTGAATTTCTTATCTTCAATTTCTATTTGAAATCTTTCATTCAAAAACTCATTTCAAATCCCTTATTCAAATTCCATTTGAAATCCTTTATTCAAATTCTATTTAAATTCCTTTGTTCAAATTCTATTTAAATTCCTTTGAATTTAAATTCTAATTCAAACTCTATATTTTCTTGAATTCTAATATTCCACCTCCACTTTATATTCTCTTTGAAATTCTATTTAACCAAATTCCATTTGAATTCTAATATTCAAATCTCTATTTGATTTTTTTCTTTATTCAAATCCATTTGAATTCCTTTGAATTCAAATTCCATTTCAATATTTCTTATACAATTTCTATTTGAATTTTTCTTTATTCAAAACTCATTTGAATTCCTTTGAATTCAAATTCTATTTCACTTCTATTTGAATTATATATATACATTCAAATTCCTTTATTTTACTTCTATTTGAAATCTATATTCCCATTTCACATTTCAAATTCCTTTGAAGTTATATAAATATATACATATATTTATACCTATCCCAAATTCAAAACATTTGAATTTTCAAACAACTTGTTTCTTTCAAACAAATTTCCATCAAAAATTTTCTAAGGCAGCAGTTCGTCACTTAGAAACTCGAAAATGAACACTGGTGATGTTGCGACCATCATCAGAATTATTTCCCAGCTACTGAATGAGTCTAGTGCTATATTTCTTTCAAAATCCATTTAGAAAAATATTTTCCAAACTCCCAGGATTTTATATTCTGAATTCTGGTTGGAATTCAATTTCAATTTATCACATTTGTATATTTGATTTCATATACAAATTCCATTGGTTATATATATATAACTATTTCTGTTTTATAATCTAATTCGATTATAATCCTAACAATCAACTTAACTATTTAAAAACAATATCGTGTCCAATCTTCTGTTCAAGTGTTTATAAACTCCTATCGACATCGTGGCGTCCCACGATTCGACCAAAATTTATAATCCACTCAACAGACTAGTCAACACAATATAAAACAGTTTTTATATCAAATAACAAATACGCTCTCTCGTATATATACGCTTAACTCATTCTAGGATACTACTGATCCTATCTCTAATGAGCACATTCCAACAAGCCTAGGTATTCGCTTAACCTAAGCTCTGATACCAACTGTAATGACCCGGAAATCCGGTAGAAATTGAGCTGACCAAAAACACAAGTCCAACCCCAAATAACACGGAAATTCGAACCATTAATAGAAAGAAGTTAGAGGGTGGGGATAGATAAGATAGAAACTTAGAATAGAAGAAGAAGAAGAACACAACATCAGAGTAACACGAATCTCACAGCGGAACGAATAACATATAATAAATATAACATAACTTGAAATATACATCTGTACTTGAATATACATCAATATTAAAGTACATCACTTACAACACAGCTGAATAACTATAGCTATATGATCCTGAAGCCTCCTGCTCCAAGCTCTTCCAGTATATCTGTAAATCCTGAACTACTTGACTGCCCGTACAAATTTAGGCACCCAAGAGTTTAGGTAGAACAAAACAAAATAAACTCCGGGTCAGTCATGGGACTGGTATGAGTAAACAGTTTAAAACAGTTTCAGAAAACTAAATGATATCTCATAAGACCATGCCATATAACACGGAACGGGTTTTTCCCTTATGAGAATCCAAACACTTGATTTATCTTTATATCAAAACTCTTTGATATTATAATAATGTCTAAATCAAGTAGATAACAATCTAGTGGAACACTTGCATCTCACGTTCCACATATATATACAATCAAAACCGCAAGCACGTATTGGGTAATGGATTTCCAACTATGACAAGGTATGGAACTACCTTCCACTGGTATATCTCTAGAGGAGAATACACCGAGTTCAACAAGAGCATCTTGCAACTCAGCCACACATGACCGACCACTCATTTCGCTTGAGTGTATCGAATGTATATCACCAACGGTTGGGATCAGCAACCGTTTCCCGAATGGGACAGCATCGACAATAGATTTTTAGAAGTAAATGAAACTCTAGATCAGGTGATTATACACCCTAATAGGTGCGACCTACATAGCCATGCTGCTTGCCCGATTTCTGTCATTTACCGGTTGATGAGGCTAGAAGCTACGCTTTATCATCACACCAGATTTACTTCGAATGCCACATCGTCAAATCCATCAAATCACTGATTGACGTCCTCAACAGTACATTACGTGTCAGCTAAAAGAAGTTTCCTCCTCCGCTTCCACTCTTGGTACAGTTGAAGAAATCAATGTACGTGACCTTTCTGGAAATACTCTGTCAGACATTCATCCATACATGTCACCCAGGAACAGGATGAATCGAAGGCACAATTTCTATTAATAGAAATTGTCCTTGCACTCTACTCCGTCTTCGATTATCTTTATATAATCTGATTCGCACGCTACTGCCAATACGGAGTGGTTCTTCGGATAATAATCCAACCGGTCTCTTCATATCGACAACGATGGTCAAAGCTTCGATAGTCTGTGATTTAACTATCGAATAAAAACAAGTGTTTCGATAGTCGATGATTTAACTATCGAATAAAACAAGTGTTCAACCAAACATCCAACAATCACGGAACCTTTAATTAATATTCCATTAATTAAATCTCTTCTCTATCAATATTTGTTAATCAAATATTTCAATAACCATATTGGCCTTATCCGTTATTTGGAAAACATTTCCATATATCGCCTTCCTTAAATTTCTAGCTTTAGAAATATTCATTATTCTATTTCCAAGCTTTGCACATATTTGGGTTAAAACAGATGTTGTGTAAAACATCGTTACGACAACCCAAATACAGTATTTAACGAATTCTTATTCCACATTGATCTTCGAGCCTGAATCTTGCTACTTATCGGTATATCATGAAATCAACCAAGTTGGGGTATAATTACCTCTCAGACCTTGACTGAATAACATTTAACGTCAAAACAGACAAGACTACTTACTCGAATAATCAATACTATACAACTGATTATTCACCTTCAAACACATATACATTTTCTCTTTCTATTCTACTAGATTTTATTCTTATACTTCCTTTTTGATTATACTATTCTATTTCTAAGTTCGTTTCCTTATCGACTTCTATATAATTTGATATGTTGATTTCTAACTATCAAATTATCTTAAAAATATTCTATCTCCTTAAATTCCCGGAAAAATTCGCCATAACCTCCTTTGTACGGGGAGCATCGGGAAATTTCAAATAGCTTTCCCGGTCCTTCTCATCTCAAAAGAAAAAGAAAAAGCCAAGCGGCTAGGCGATACGGCGCATAAAATCTCATATGGAAATTAAATACGTACCTTTTTGTCGGGCATTCTATTTATTTCACTTCTATACTTTATTCCATACCTGTCTCCTGTATGTCTATACCTGTCCAATCTATTTTAACTATACCAATCGTTTTAACTCGATTTGTTAATTAAATCTGTTAATTTACTTCTTAGTCTAACCCACTTCTATTTATCCAAATCTATTTATTGTAAACCCCATTTGAATTTCTATATTCAAATTCCATTTGAAATACTATATTCAAATTCTATAGTTAAACTCCATTTGAATTCTATTATTCAAAATCTATTTCAATTCCTTATATTCAAAGTCCATTTGAATTCTCTGCATTATTTATAAACAACGTTTATAAATTCAATTCAAATCTCACCTTTCCATTTATAAACAACGTTTATAAATTCAATTCAAAATCCCATCTTCCATTTATAAACAACGTTTATAAATTCAATTCAAATCCCACATTTTCATTTATAAACAAAGTTTATAAATTTGATTCAAAACCCATATTTTCATTTATAAACAAAGTTTATAAATTCGATCACTTGTTTTATATACCTTCAAAACAAGTTAATATTTTCTATAGTTTTATTTAAAAATTCAAATTCTATTTATAAAAATAGAATTCCCTTTCTAAACCTCAAATACCCTTTTCGATATTTTTATAAATCAATATTCAAGCCCCAGGGATATTTTAAACAATCAATCAACCAATTTTAAATCATTTGATTTTTAACACATCATATAGGAATATATATGAAATCAAACAAACAAACAGATAATATATATTTTTGAGGAATCCAGTTGGATTCCTCCAACCTGTTTTTCCTGCATCCACAGACGTTAGTCAACATAGTAATACCCATCCTGCTTCGTGGCAGGATATCGCGGTATGAAGGTCATCCACTATCATAGCGTGGGGCGTATAGGGTAATCATCCGCTATGAAACCGCGGGCATCTGCTAATGAAACTGCGAGAATCCAACCAATCATCAACCCAATATATATATATATATATAATAGTCCTAAATAACTAATATATTTAAATCAACCAAACAATATTCAAACAAGCACAGATAATTATTTTTAACTATAGAAATAATTCTAATTAAATGGTGAGTGAGGATTACTCACCAGATTTTCCTTTGCTGATATTCTGTAAATTTCCATATTGCCTCAGTTACGAATCGTCTCGTATTTCTTGAATAAATTATCCACCTATGATTTATTTATTTTTAACTAACGATTAAATGATTGTTAATTAAATAAATAAATTTATCGATATGCCACTATTTAATTTAAATTAACTAGTTAAATTATTCTATGAAATCAAAATTATAAATTACCTGATCACCGTGCTGATTACTTGATTAATTTACGCAGAAATCCCCGGACAATTCGGACTAGTGCAAAACAGCCCTAAAACTGTCCAATATGGCATTTCATCGAACAACTTCCAGGCGACTCTACCCCATTTGATTCCACCACCTACTCTTCATCTTTAAACTGCTGCACCATCTATACTCACTCCATCGTCATGCCACACTCCAACAGCCCCATCAACGAGACCAACATCCTCTCTAGCACTTCCATACTCCACAAATCGACTTCTAAGATCACCCACCTCCTCCGAAAAGCCACCAAACCCAACTACGATGGTCAACCTCACTGCGTCGATCCCTGAACTCGTGGTAATTTCCCTCCCTGCAAATCGCGATGAACCCCTAACTCCAGAATCGTCAGAGGCCCTCGCAGTTCCTATTTCACCAAACCGACTCGCAACACGTGGCACAATGCAGATCGAACTGGACATCCCTGGCATCGCAACATCTGAATATGTCGACATCCTCTCCTGCGAGCTCAGTTCAACCCACGACCCTTCTGAAAGAAATCCATCTCGTACTGCCCTAGTTTGGAGCTGAAACATGCCTCCTCAAGCCATCGATCAACGATTCGAAGGTGCGAATGAAGTCATTTCCCCTTGCACGTCGTTCTGATGTTGCGCTTCCCTCGGCCTTACATCGTTGTTGATTCGCGAGCGCCCAACGATGGCTCGAGCTCCAAGAAAACTCGCTATTTAAGTCGCAGTACCTTATTTCGATTTCTCTTCTTCTTTCTATTTTACGAAATCGGTTTTAGATTTTTAGTATGGCAACGCGATTTTGATTTCTGAGATGAAGAGGAGTGGTATTTATTTAAAGCTTTGATTTCCTTTTGATTGTGAATAAGGCAGTAGCCACGTTTGATTTTTGTTATGAGGTGAGGAAAGGGAAAACGTGTACCATCCTCCCCCTTTTCTATTTTCGCCTGGTTGTTTCATTTCAATCCACAAACAAAAGAAATTTTATTTTATTTTAATTAGTTTTTACACTGTATCCTTAAATTAAAATACTCCATGGTCCTGAACTCCTTTCTGGACCCAACAACTGTCCATTCTAGGGTAAAACCACTATTCTGAACCCACTGGGATAAGTCACGGAGTCTAATTCGATCATCTGTAGAAGATGTTTATTTAAACCAATATAAATTAAATTCGAAACAATTTATTTCCTCGATAATAAATAAATATTATCGTCGATTTATATTGCAATAAAATTCCTATAAATTATTTGAATTAATCTGACTTCGATTTAATTTCAAGTTGAATTTTATTCCGGTTCTCATTTTACGACAATTAAATATATATATATATATATATGATATTTAATTGAAATCGATTTTTAAATCGATAACTCCCTATAAAAATTGATTTATTTACTTAACTCAATATTTAAATCCATATTAAATATTTTAAAATTAACCCCTAAGAGTCCGGGTCATTACAGTTCATATGTTGCCCTGGTAAATTGAAATGTGCGTTTAAATTGAATATGTAAAGATTTATATTTTAAATTAAGTGAAAACTGATTTAAACGATAGAATTGGCTTACGAAACATATCCCATTGTGTTCGGAATGGGGGTAAAACGCTAGGGGCGACAGTCGGTGGGTTCGATTTCGAGTCCAAAATAAAAAGGTACTTTTTGAAATAAAAATTAAAAATAATATAATATAATAGCCTCTTTCCTTTAACTCTCACCCCTCTCCCTTTCTTGGTCAACGCTCAGTCATTAAACGGAAAAAATAAACCCCCTAAAATCCAAATCGCCCGTCGCGATCTCCAACCCTGCCACCGCGCGCGACGGTGCCTTTCCCCCCCTTTGGCCATCGCGCCCTCCAATGGCAGCACCCCCTCCATCTCGTGACCCCACCTCCCTCTCCTCTACAGTTCGACGCTCCAATCCCCCTCAATCCCGAATGAAGCCGCCGCCGCTCGAAGCGACAGCCACCCAACGCCTGAAGACTAACGCACCCCCCTCCTTCCGCATCTCCGACGCAATGATGGCTGAGTCAGCTGAAGCCCTAGGGTGAGGGCACTGTACAATTTCGGGTTCAAGCAGAAAACGCAAAACTGTGAGCTTCTGTTCTATTTTTTTTTTATATATACTAGTTTAGTTATAATTTCTTTTATTTATTTTTACAAAAAAAAAATACATTGTTTGAAATCATAAAAATCTGATTTTTAATGTGAAGTAGGAATCATAAAAATCTGATTTTTAAATGTGAAAAAGTATAGATTTTTAGATGGCAAATAGATTTGATTTTAAATATGGTGAAGTGGCGATAATAAAAATATGATAAAAGTTTGAAATTACGATCTTTGTTTAAAATAAAAAAATATGGTTTATATAAATATAACTTGGATTTGAAAATATAAATATAACTTGGATTTGAAAATATAAATATACTTTGAATTTGAAAATATAAAGACTTTACCTTTAAAAATATAAAGACTTCGCTTATAAAATATAAAGACTTCGCCTTTGAAAATATAAAGTAGTGATTTTTAGCAAGTTAAAAATATAATTTTTATCATAGTAAGAAGTTAAAAATATGATTTTTATATTATATAGGTAATAAAAATGTGATTTTTATATTATAGAGATGATAAAAATTTGATTTTTGAATTGAAAGTGAATAAATAAAAATGTGATTTTTATTTTAAAGACATCACAATATAAAAATGTGTGATGTTTATATATGTAGTGGCTACGGGCAACGAATATGACGAAGATGCGATAGCGATGAAGATTTCTATCAATGAAGTGCCGTGGAGCTAGGATAGCTATTGGTGAGAATTTCTCACTCTTCAATTTCTTTTCTAGTTATATATATACTAGGATGCAGACGGTGCTTAGTAGCACCCGACACAATCGTCCACAGACCATGGACTTGTTTGTTTGGTTGCATAGATTAGTTGGATTATTTGATTGAAATTGAATTGTTTGGTGAAATGAATGGATTTGATTGATGTGTGAATGGCGTGGGCCTTCACTAGACCGGGGATAAGGCTAGGCCTCGTCCCGTTTCTAGTATCGTGCCGTTATGCCGCCGAAATTTTCTAAAATAAGTTAGAAAATAAAAATACCATTTTATTTAAAGAATGAACTGAATAGAAATTCATATGTTAAAATAAAATGTTTTATCGTTAAAAATATAATTTTTAACGTGAATATGAATATAGCGAATGTGAATAAATAAATATTCATTTACAAACCGGACGGTTTGTTTATGTACACCGATTGACTGACATTGATTGGGACGGTAAATTTTACACATCGCCCAACTGCACAACTAAAATCTGTGTTTGATTGTTTAAAACCCCACACGGGTGTTGGGATGAAATTTGAAGTTCACTCATCCTGATTGATTAAATATGTCGATCGATTGATTGACAGGCTGTTATAAGCGTTAGATATCTATATTTGATGATTATACAGTGTAGTGCACTTTGGTTGATGGTTGATTATTTTTCAATGCTATTATATGTGTGTAATGTATGAAAATCCATATAATTAACATTATATGGTGATTGATTGGGCCTCATTCCAATTTATAAAATAAAGGTTCATGTGTTGAACGAAATATTTTAGTAATAAAATTTACATCTTTATCAATATAAAATAAAGGTTCATGTGTTGACAGTACTCATCCATTGAGATTGGTCATGTGTTGAACGAAATATTTTAGTAGTAAAATTTACATCTTTATCAATATAAAATAAAGGTTCATGTGTTGACAGTACTCATCCATTGAGATTGGTCATGTGTTGAACGAAATATTTTGATAATAACAACTATTTTGAAAAAGAAATATTTGAAATAGAATATTTGAAAATAGAAATTTATGAAGCCATGTTGATTAGATTGACGCCATTTTGACGTGGACGATATTTATATCAATTTTATTCATTTTGAAATGAATTGAATTGAAAACGATTTCGAAATGAATTGAATTGAAAACGATTTCGAAATGAATTGAATTGAAAACGATTTCGAAATGAATTGAATTGAAAACGATTTCGAAATGAATTGAATTGAAAACGATTTCGAAATGAATTGAATTGAAAACGATTTCAAAATGAATTGAATTGAAAACGATTTCGAAATGAATTGAATTAAAAACGAATTCAAATTGAATTGAAAGCGAATTGAAATGAATTCAAATTGAATTGAAATTTGAATTGAATAGAAATGAATTTTAAAACGAATTTATAAAGAAGAATTCAATTTTGATTTGAATTGAAAAGGAAGTTGAAATTGCTTTTGAAACGAATTTAAAACTACTTATATAATTCGTTTTAAATAGAAATCGACGATATATATATTATATATATATAATATAATGGCCTGAATAGAACGCGATGCGCCGCGGCAGTTCGTGAATTTCGACCATTTATTTCAAACGGACATTACGGGAGATCCGACCGTCGGATTCTCCTAAACCGGAACCGTTGGGTTCGTATCGAAAAGAGCTTTCTAACGAATATTAAAAATTAGAAATCTAACGGTTGGATTTGGAGTAACGTCCAAATCAAATTTGAAAAAGGTCGCTGTAAGTGCAGTTCGATGGTCGTTGATGGAAATCGACAGTACGGGCCTTGATAAAATTATTAAAAATAGAAATAATTTATGTAAAATCATAAGAAATGATTTTAAAAGAATTGGGATGAAAAACTCCATATTTGAAAAGATAAAAATAGATTTTTATCGAAATGAACTAGTTTTGAACTAGAATTATAATTCTATTTATTTTTAAATAAATAAATTGAATTTGAAATGGTTTTGAAAACAACCAGAATTTCCAATGATTGCATTGGAATGGATTTGAATTGAAATTGTCTTCGGAATATTTCGATGTTGGTTTTCGTGATTATACAGATGTTGTTACGGAAATTTGAAAGATATAGATATATATATCGTTATTTCCAATACGACATTTGTTAATCGTAGAATTTGATATTGAATATAAGCCGATATATTTTCTATTCAGAGCCTTGTATTGAATATCAAATGTGATTTGGGTTTGTCGTGAATGGTGTCTTCATTAACACTGTTCTTAAGCCCAGTTGAGAAAAGATTAAATCTTTTTATTTAGATTTAATGAAGGGTACCAATTAAATAATATTTAATTGGAATTGAATTGATATTGATTTTTGGGTTTATCGTGAACAGTGTTTTAAATAACACTCGTTCTTTAACCCGATAATTAATGGAATGTGATTTTGGGTTTATTGTGAACAGTGTTTTAAATGACACAGATTCTTTAACCCAGTTAGCGATTAAAACTAAGTGGAGTTTTAATGAGTCTTTAATTAGATTGAAATGATCGAGAATGGAGTATCACCAGTTTTACTCCAGGCGATAGTTAAATCTTTAATTAGATTTGAACGTGAAATGGTAATTGAATTTACCGATAACACCATGGTGTTTGATATGAAGTATTACCAGTTTTACTTCATGGGATGAATAGGTTGGGGTTGGGAAATTAAAACAAATGGTTACTTCGGTAAGGTTCGTTAATCCCGACTAGTTGAATCAAAATTCAAAAGAAGATTAAAGAATAAATTCAAGGAATTTATCTTGGATAAAATTAATGAGAACCTTTCACTATGAATGTGAAATTTAGAAACTAACTGTCGGTTAGCCAAGCAGAATGGTTTTCTGGATATTGATCTGATGCTGGTTTCGGCCTTCGGGGTTAATATTTGGGGAATTATTCTCTTGATTAATTTACGGTTAGTGACTGATGAATTAGAATGAGGCGTATGTTGTGTTTGTGTAACACTTATTTAAAATATACGTGAGTTATTCAGAAAGATCGGGTTTATCCCATTCTGAATAACTGATACGACGATAAGTCGAAGATGAAGACGATGGTCGAAGACCGGAGGCCTTCACGTCGTTTGGGTGATAACTGATGATCTTGATTGGGCTGTACTCCCAAGAAGATGGAAACAGTTGGTGATCGTCCAGACGTACTTGGAGATCGATGGATATGCGGGGTACTAGGTGCCTCCGGTTTCGTTCAGACCCAGAACGGACTTGCAAATGGACTGTGCGTCTGACATTGGATTTTAGTCCGTGTGATTGATCTCTATTAGATATATATCTGTTTGGCGGCGGAGAATTTATTCTCTTGCTTAACGCCCTTCTCTGAGACGTACGAGCTCAGGGGTTATATATTGATGGATATCAAACGCATGGAGTGAATTGCCTGTGTGGCATGCCTAAGTGGCAATTGATCGAGGCTTCTGTTGAAAAGCAAAGTCTTGTGGTGATGATCAAAGCACGGCCTTTGTGGCGTAGCTTTGTGTAACGTTTACTTCGCGAGTTTCACACCCGGTATGAACCAAAAACGGGAGACGGACGTCAGGGAGGGCATGCGTTTCCTTCTAGCTAAAAAGTGGCGTCAGTGGTTTTACACGCCCTGACGAGTTTGACTTATGTGGTTGTTGCTGTTGCGAGGCGCCTCGGTTTGATCGGACGATCCGGGTCCGATGGAGTCATTCGTTGGCTCATTTACGCCCCAAAGGGCGGGGAAACGCAGTGTTCAGGCATTTTAATCCACATCGGTGGACCGGCCCTGTCGCTCCAAGGGTCACTCGAGCTCTGATCCTGAGACATGGGCTAGATTGTCTCGAATCGGTTGAGGACTATCTTTTGCCTCGGTTCATAGATGGAAATCCAATTTCCAAATACGTAACTTTGCGGTTTTATTTGTAAACCTATATATGGCGACATAGTGGCATGGGACGCTCATGTCGCCTATGATTGATACTTATGATTTGAAGTTGTTTTATACACTATGCACTTATTACAGTATCAAATGATTTGTTTTAAATGTATCAAGCATTCTTGGCTATTATAAGGTAAAAACCCTATCCCTCGGCTTGCGTTGCATTGTGTGATAGGACCTGGGTCTTATAACAGCTTCATTTTTCTTTATTTAGCATTGCGCTGTTGTTTTATGCACTGGTATTCTTGGGAGGAAACCCGTTCCGTGTTATACGGCGTGGTCCCTTGATTTACCGAACTTTGAAATAAAGATTAATAACTGTTTTAGTTCTCACACCAGTCCCATGACTGACCTGGAATTTATTGTTTTAACCTAAACTTTGGGTGCCCTTATTTTGACACGGGCAGCTAGTAGTTTTGGTTTTACAGATTTATATTCGCAGGATCCTGGTTTACAGCTGGAAGGATATCCGGAAAGCTTTGTATCCGTATATCTCCTTCAGTTGTGTATTGTATTATTTTCCGCTGCTATGTATTTAATATGTAATTTAAATCTCTGATATTTCTGTGTAATATTCATTTATACTCTGTATATTCGTGTAATCTGATGCATTGTTGTAATATACAATGAAATGTTCTTTTGTATGCATTCTGTTGTGGCTTGTTCTCGAACTATCCCACACTTTCCTTTATGGGGAAGTTACGGGTTTTTACAGTTGGTATCAGAGCTTTGGTTTACAAAGCAGAGAACAAGGCACATTAGAACCGTACGAAAGAATTCATCAGATATTGGATTAGCAATATCCAATGAGAGTGACTCGTTACAGATGGGATCAGTAGTATCCTAGAACGAGTGTGAAGAGTATATTTTTAAAGTGAAAACAAATTTTGCTTTGAAAATCTAAATCAATTATTCGTATTTGATTATTTATTTGTATTGATTTGGACAGTCCAGTATATGTATACGTCTGATCCACGTGTGTTTGAAATTTTAATATACTGGATAGATATAGAATCACACTCTAGTCGCCCGGAGATGATGTTGATAATGACCATGGCATCATCAATATTTATGTTCGTGCTCCGAAGGTGTGATTTCTATATATTTCCTATTGACTGGTGTGAGAACCAAAATTAGATAGGGCTTATTGTTGTGAATTGGCATCAAAAACATGATTTTTATGTATGTATCAAAATTATGAATTTGAAACTCTAATTCACTGATTGATTGATGTTTGTGTTGCTTGTTTAGTTGTTTGATAAATTTTGAACCATTACGCCTAATTGAATCAAATATTGACTTATATTGAGAATTGGTCGCATATGCTTGCATATATATGTACTTACATTGAACAGGTCATAGCAAAGAGGCTAGAGCAGAGAATAAAATTTGTTTGCCCGACAAATAGGTACATGTTTACTACATAATTTACTGTTTTGTTTGGGTGATGATGATTTTATGAGCCTATATGGCTAGCCGCTTGGCTTTTTCTTTTTCTTTTTGAGATCTGAAGGACCGGGGAAGCTATTTGAGATTTCCCGATGCTCCCATTGCAGGGGAGGTTATGGCGAAATTTTTCGAAAATTTAGGGTGTTAGCCAAATTTTTGAAAATTTGAAAATTCTCAGAAACTGAAAAGTTGGAGAATGGAAGCCGGATCGAACGTAGTGTTGATTAATCAAACCACTTTCGACTTTGTTCCTTTTCGGGGACGAAAAGTTTTAAGTGGGGGAGATTGTAATAACCCGAAAATCTGGGCCAGTTTAAAATTTTTATTTTGGCTATTTTAGCGAATTTTGAATATTTAAAATAGATTATTTTAAATAATATCGATGAGAAATTTATTTTGAATATAATTAGAACGTATATAGTATACGCGTCGTCGTTAGAATATAATAATTATATATAATTATAAATAGAATCGAAAATGGCGTGGTAGTTCGATATTTCGATTTCAAACTTCTATTGAATGTACCGGGTGCAAAACAATCCGGATTTTAGTGAAACCAAAAACATTAGGATCTAATTGGTAATATCTTTTCAACGAATCCGAAAAATCAAGATTTCATAGCGGGAATCAAAAGATATGTCCAGCTGAAAATTCTGAATAGTCACTATGGAATTCAGGCCCTTAAAAATAGCCATTTTGCAAACGGCCTCGGATTTCGACGAAACCACTTTTGTTGGGTCCGTGATGTAAAGTTATTGCTAGGTTTCAAATTTCATAATTTTCCAAATCAATATGTGAGCGTGGCACACTTAAACGCGTTTGACCAATTTCAGTTGAATTTAATCGACTGAAAAATGGTCATTTTTCAAACGGTCTCAGAATTTGACGAAATTAGTTTTGTTAGGACCGTATCGTCAATACGAAGCTAGAAATAATTTTTCTGGAATTTTTAGAGTTCATATGTTGCCCTGGTAAATTGAAATGTGCGTTTAAATTGAATATGTAAAGATTTATATTTTAAATTAAGCGAAAACTGATTTAAACGATAGAATTGGCTTACGAAACATATCCCATTGTGTTCGGAATGGGGGTAAAACGCTAGGGGCGACAGTCGGTGGGTTCGATTTCGAGTCCGAAATAAAAAGGTACTTTTTGAAATAAAAATTAAAAATAATATAATATAATAGCCTCTTTCCTTTAACTCTCACCCCTCTGCCTTTCTTGGTCAACGCTCAGTCATTAAACGGAAAAAATAAACCCCCTAAAATCCAAATCGCCTGTCGCGATCTCCAACCCTGCCACCGCGCGCGACGGTGCCTTTCCCCCCTCTGGCCATCGCGCCCTCCAATGGCAGCAACCCCGCCATCGCGTGACCCCACCTCCCTCTCCTCTACAGTTCGACGCTCCAATCCCCCTCAATCCCGAATGAAGCCGCCGCTCGAAGCGACAGCCACCCAACGCCTGAAGACTAACGCACCCCCCTCCTTCCGCATCTCCGACGCAATGATGGTTGAGTCAGCTGAAGCCCTAGGGTGAGGGCACTGTACAGTTTCGGGTTCAAGCAGAAAACGCAAAACTGTGAGCTTCTGTTCTATTTTTTTTTTTATATACTAGTTTAGTTATAATTTCTTTTATTTATTTTTACAAAAAAAAATACATTGTTTGAAATCATAAAAATCTGATTTTTAATGTGAAGTAGGAATCATAAAAATCTGATTTTTAAATGTGAAAAAGTATAGATTTTTAGATGACAAATAGATTTGATTTTAAATATGGTGAAGTGGCGATAATAAAAATATGATAAAAGTTTGAAATTATGATCTTTGTTTAAAATAAAAAAAATATGGTTTATATAAATATAACTTGGATTTGAAAATATAAATATAACTTGGATTTGAAAATATAAATATACTTTGAATTTGAAAATATAAAGACTTTACCTTTAAAAATATAAAGACTTCGCTTATAAAATATAACGACTTCGCCTTTGAAAATATAAAGTAGTGATTTTTAGCAAGTTAAAAATATAATTTTTATCATAGTAAGAAGTTAAAAATATGATTTTTATATTATATAGGTAATAAACATGTGATTTTTATATTATAGAGATGATAAAAATATGATTTTTGAATTGAAAGTGAATAAATAAAAATGTGATTTTTATTTTAAAGACATCACAATATAAAAATGTGTGATGTTTATATATGTAGTGGCTATGGGCAACGAAGATGACGAAGATGCGATAGCAATGAAGATTTCTATCAATGAAGTGCCGTGGAGCTAGGATAGCTATTGGTGAGAATTTCTCACTCTTCAATTTCTTTTCTAGTTATATATATACTAGGATGCAGACGGTGCTTAGTAGCACCCGACACAATCGTCCACAGACCATGGACTTGTTTGTTTGGTTGCATAGATTAGTTGGATTATTTGATTGAAATTGAATTGTTTGGCGAAATGAATGGATTTGATTGATGTGTGAATGGCGTGGGCCTTCACTAGACCGGGGATAAGGCTAGGCCTCGTCCCGTTTCTAGTATCGTGCCGTTATGCCACCGAAATTTTCTAAAATAAGTTAGAAAATAAAAATACCAGTTTATTTAAAGAATGAACTGAATAGAAATTCATATGTTAAAATAAAATGTTTTATCGTTAAAAATATAATTTTTAACGTGAATATGAATATAGTGAATGTGAATAAATAAATATTCATTTACAAACCGGACGGTTTGTTTATGTACACCGATTGACTGACATTGATTGGGACGGTAAATTTTACACATCGCCCAACTGCACAACTAAAATCTGTGTTTGATTGTTTGAAACCCCACACGGGTGTTGGGATGAAATTTGAAGTTCACTCATCCTGATTGATTAAATATGTCGATCGATCGATTGACAGGCTGTTATAAGCGTTAGATATCTATATTTGATGCTTATATAGTGTAGTGCACTTTGGTTGATGGTTGATTATTTTTCAATGCTATTATATGTGTGTAATGTATGAAAATCCATGTAATTAACATTATATGGTGATTGATTGGGCCTCATTCCAATTTATAAAATAAAGGTTCATGTGTTGAACGAAATATTTTAGTAATAAAATTTACATCTTTATCAATATAAAATAAAGGTTCATGTGTTGACAGTACTCATCCATTGAGATTGGTCATGTGTTGAACGAAATATTTTAGTAATAAAATTTACATCTTTATCAATATAAAATAAAGGTTCATGTGTTGACAGTATTCATCCATTGAGATTGGTCATGTGTTGAACGAAATATTTTGATAATAACAACTATTTTGAAAAAGAAATATTTGAAATAGAATATTTGAAAATAGAAATTTATGAAGCCGTGTTGATTAGATTGACGCCATTTTGACGTTGACGATATTTATATCGATTTTATTCATTTTGTAATGAATTGAATTGAAAACGATTTCGAAATGAATTGAATTGAAAACGATTTCAAAATGAATTGAATTGAAAACGATTTCGAAATGAATTGAATTGAAAACGATTTCGAAATGAATTGAAATTAAAACGATTTTGAAATGAATTGAATTGAAAACGATTTCGAAATGAATTGAATTGAAAACGAATTCAAACTGAATTGAAAGCGAATTGAAATGAATTGAAATTGAATTGAAATTTGAATTGAATAGAAATGAATTTTAAAACGAATTTATAAAGAAGAATTCAATTTTGATTTGAATTGAAAAGGAAGTTGAAATTGTTTTTGAAACGAATTTAAAACTATTTATATAATTCGTTTTAAATAGAAATCGATGATATATATATTATATATATATATAATATAATGGCCTGAATGGAACGCGCCGCGCCGCGGCAGTTCGTGAATTTCGACCATTTATTTCAAACGGACATTACGGGAGATCCGACCGTCGGATTCTCCTAAAACCAGAACCGTTGGGTTCATATCGAAAAGAGCTTTCTAACGAATATTAAAAATTAGAAATCTAACGGTTGGATTTGGAGTTACGTCCAAATCAAATTTGAAAAAGGTCGCTATAAGTGCAGTTCGATGGCCGTTGATGGAAATCGACAGTACGGGCCTTGATAAAATTATCTAAAATAGAAATAATTTATGTAAAATCATAAGAAATGATTTTAAAAGAATTGGGATGAAAAACTCCATATTTGAAAAGATAAAAATAGATTTTTATCGAAATGAACTAGTTTTGAACTAGAATTATAATTCTATTTATTTTTAAATAAATAAATTGAATTTGAAATGGTTTTGAAAACAACCAGAATTTCCAATGATTGCATTGGAATGGATTTGAATTGAAATTGTCTTCGGAATATTTCGATGTTGGATTTCGTGATTATACAGATGTTGTTATGGAAATTTGAAAGATATAGATATATATATCGTTATTTCCAATACGACATTTGTTAATCGTAGAATTTGATATTGAATATAAGCTGATATATTTTCTATTCAGAGCCTTGTATTGAATATCAAATGTGATTTGGGTTTGTCGTGAATGGTGTCTTCATTAACACTGTTCTTAAGCCCAGTTGAGAAAAGATTAAATCTTTTTATTTAGATTTAATGAAGGGTACCAATTAAATAATATTTAATTGGAATTGAATTGATATTGATTTTTGGGTTTATCGTGAACAGTGTTTTAAATAACACTCGTTCTTTAACCCGATAATTAATGGAATGTGATTTTGGGTTTATTGTGAACCGTGTTTTAAATGACACTGATTCTTTAACCCAGTTAGCGATTAAAACTAAGTGGAGTTTTAATGAGTCTTTAATTAGATTGAAATGATCGAGAATGGAGTATCACCAGTTTTACTCCAAGCGATAGTTAAATCTTTAATTAGATTTGAACGTGAAATGGTAATTGAATTTACCGATAACACCATGGTGTTAGATATGAAGTATTACCAGTTTTACCTCATGGGATGAATAGGTTGGGGTTGGGAAATTAAAACAAATGGTTACTTCGGTAAGGTTCGTTAATCCCGACTAGTTGAATCAAAATTCAAAAGAAGATTAAAGAATAAATTCAAGGAATTTATCTTGGATAAAATTAATGAGAACCTTTCCCTATGAATGTGAAATTTAGAAACTAACTGTCGGTTAGCCAAGCAGAATGGTTTTCTGGATATTGATCTGATGTTGGTTTCGGCCTTCGGGGTTAATATTTGGGGAATTATTCTCTTGATTAATTTACGGTTAGTGACTGATGAATTGGAATGAGGCGTATGTTGTGTTTGTGTAACACTTATTTAAAATATACGTGAGTTATTCAGAAAGACTGGGTTTATCCCATTCTGAATAACTGATACGACGATAAGTCGAAGATGAAGACGATGGTCGAAGACCGGAGGTCTTCACGTCGTTTGGGTGATAACTGATGATCTTGATTGGGCTGTACACCCAAGAAGATGGAAACAGTTGGTGATCGTCCAGACGTACTTGGAGATCGATGGATATGCAGGGTACTAGGTGCCTCCGGTTTCGTTCAGACCCAGAACGGACTTGCAAATGGACTGTGTGTCTGACATTGGATTTTAGTCCGTGTGATTGATCTCTATTAGATATATATCTGTTTGGCGGCGGAGAATTTATTCTCTTGCTTAACGCCCTTCTCTGAGACATACGAGCTCAGGGGTTATATATTGATGGATATCAAACGCATGGAGTGAATTGCCTGTGTGGCATGCCTAAGTGGCAATTGATCGAGGCTTCTGTTGAAAAGCAAAGTCTTGTGGTGATGATCAAAGCACGGCCTTTGTGGCGTAGCTTTGTGTAACATTTACTTCGCGAGTTTCACACCCGGTATGAACCAAAAACGGGAGACGGACCTCAGGGAGGGCATGCGTTTCCTTCTAGCTAAAAAGTGGCGTCAGTGGTTTTACACGCCCTGACGAGTTTAACTTATGTGGTTGTTGCTGTTGCGAGGCGCCTCGGTTTGATCGGACGATCCGGGTCCAATGGAGTCATTCGTTGGCTCATTTACGCCCCAAAGGGCGGGGAAACGTAGTGTTCAGGTATTTTAATCCACATCGGTGGACCGGCCCTGTCGCTCCAAGGGTCACTCGAGCTCTGATCCTGAGACATGGGCTAGTTTGTCTCGAATCGGTTGAGGACTATCTTTTGCCTCGGTTCATAGATGGAAATCCAATTTCCAAATACGTAACTTTGCGGTTTTATTTGTAAACCTATATATGGCGACATAGTGGCATGGGACGCTCATGTCGCCTATGATTGATACTTATGATTTGAAGTTGGTTTATACACTATGCACTTATTACAGTATCAAATGATTTGTTTTAAACGTATCAAGCATTCTTGGCTATTATAAGGTAAAAACCCTATCCCCCGGCTTGCGTTGCATTGTGTGATAGGACCTGGGTCTTATAATAGCTTCATTTTTCTTTATTTAGCATTGCGCTGTTGTTTTATGCACTGGTATTCTTGGGAGGAAACCCGTTCCGTGTTATACGGCGTGGTCCCTTGATTTACCGAACTTTGAAATAAAGATTAATAACTGTTTTAGTTCTCACACCAGTCCCATGACTGACCTGGAGTTTATTGTTTTAACCTAAACTCTGGGTGCCCTTATTTTGACACGGGCAGCTAGTAGTTTTGGTTTTGCAGATTTATATTCGCAGGATCCTGGTTTACAGCTGGAAGGATATCCGGAAAGCTTTGTATCCATATATCTCCTTCAGTTGTGTATTGTATTATTTTCCGCTGCTATGTATTTAATAAGTAATTTAAATCTATGATATTTCTGTGTAATATTCATTTATACTCTGTATATTCGTGTAATCTGATGCATTGTTGTAATATACAATGAAATGTTCTTTTGTATGCGTTCTGTTGTGGCTTGTTCTCGAACTATCCGACATTTTCCTTTACGGGGAAGTTACGGGTTTTTACAATCTGAAGGTCGGATCTCCCATAATGTCAATTCAAAGTCAATGGTCCAAATTTGCGAAAGGTCGCGGCTTCTATTGAGGCCATTAAATATATATAATATATATCTCGTCGATTTCCATTTAAAATGTATTTTATAAATCGTCTATAAATTCATTTTAAAATGATTTCTACTTCCATTTTAATTTTAAATCAAAATCGAATACTCTTATCATTATAATATTTAAATGATAATATTTTCAAAATATCTGATTTTGAAATCATTTCCTTTTCGATATTCGTTATAAAAACGAATAAAATCTATATAAATATCGTTCGCATTAAAATGACACAAATGTAATCAACACGTCTTCACACATTTCCATATTTTCGTGTCCATCCCAAATCAGACATCAAAATCATATTTTAATCTTTTATAGAATATTATTTTAAAATATTCATTATTTTAAAATATTCGTTGTTCCTGAATCGGAGTCAAACATAATCAATTACCATATATTGTTATTTATATGGATTTCATACAACACTTGTATATAACAACAATGATAAACAATAATCCATCATCCAGAGTGCATTACACAACTGCATAAGCATTAAATATAAATAATTAACGCTTATAACAGTCTGTCAACCAATTGATTGACATACAACTAAACAATTGGGATTAGTGTACGTCAAATATCATTCCAATACCCGTGTGGGGTTTCAACCAACAAATACCGAATATTATTTGTGCAGTTGGGCGATGTGCAAAATTCACTGTCCCAATAAATATCAGTTAAATGAGTGTACATAAACAAGTTGTCCAATTTGTAAATGAATATTTATTTTCATTTCAGGAGAATTTTATGTCGTTCATATATACGTTAAAAATTATATTTTTAACGATAAAATATTTATTTCAACACTTGACTATTTTATACAGTTCCTACATTTTATAAAAATAATATTTTTATTGTTCAAACATTTTATTCAACACGTGAATATTTTATATAGTTCATTTACACATTAAAATGATATTTTTAATAAACAAACATTTGTTTCAAATTTTTTTGGCATTATAACGGCTCGATATTAAAACCAGAGTAATGTTTAGCATTGCCCCTCTCCTGATACTGGCTCGCGCCATACACAATAATCACAATCAATCCAAACATTCCCACAATCAGTTCACCATCAATTTTACAACCACAATCCAAATTTCCACAATACAATCCAAACAAACAACTATGCTTTGTACAATAAATAGTGTCGAGGGCTACTAAACCTTGTCTGCAACCTAGGATATGTTGTATATAACGTTGTTGTATACACAATTATATGATTTTTGTTTAATGATAACAACATATATTATAAATGTGTTTGTTATTGTACTGTTTCATATATACATCACAGATTGGAATATAATATTTATATTTAATTGGAATACTACTGCACAAAAATTAAATATTAAAACAGTATTCTATTTAAATATAATATTTTATTTCAATTTTTAAACAGTACGGATTTACAACTCCACTATTTGTACACTTCACTAATACTTTTCATTTCAATGCATTAATACACAACTCCTTACTACAACACTGTCACTCAGTTATACAATTTCATATTTATACAGAGACATTGACTCATACACCTTTTTTATACAATGACAAAGTTTTCTGTCTTCTGTCATTCCAGTCCTCACAGTCAGTCCAGTCACCATCTGCTTTCCTGTCACACAGAACAGAAACACACACAGCACACTGCAATAGAAATAAAACTAAATACGTGCATATATAAATTTTATTTTTAAAATTTTATTTGCCTCAGAATTTGGTGTGTTTCTCATCATTTTTCATGACTTGATCTAATTCATCTATGTCTAGACCGCTTGTGATATTCACAGTGAAACACTGTAAATACCACAAGGCAGACGGTTTGTATATATACAGGGACAAGAAAAATTTACTGAATGACTGCCTATACGCACGTGTATAAATATACATATGTGCACTGCCTCGCCAATCACGGAGCAAATAAGGAGTAGACACGAGGACCATCTCAACTAAGTGCATATGAATATGGTCGAGAGTGTGAACAATTCAAATGCAGCATACATGTTCAAGAAGCCCAAAACAAAACAAACAAGCGTTTTGGAATGCATGTCAAACCATACGCAAATGTACAACATGATTATACACAAGAATGGCCGAGGAAATTTGGCACAGCAATGGATGGTGCAAGGCTTAACTGTGCAAGTTCAAAAGCAAGTGCCACAATAAGACATGGTGATTTGGCAGATCAGATTACACTTAGCAAAGTGCAAAGCATATAAAATCAGCAATGCTACAAAGTGTAAATATGTTCTTACCATTTAGCAACAAAGTGGTGCATGGGTGATCACATATAGTAGCATTACATACATGTTTAACAAGTCAGTAAGCACAAGTGTGTGGACATGTTAATGTACTTCAAGCAAGATTCACGTGTGGCAATGGAGCATACATACAGATCATATTACATGGTGTGCGACAGCATGTGTACATGGATGGTAATGGAGATAATCAGTTCAGTAATGCAAGGATCATGCAGTTTTGATCAATGCAGCACCAAACATCATAGACAAGCATGCATGAGTAAAACAGTGTTATAGAGAAAGACTGGTGAATAAGATGGTGCTCTCAAAAAAATATTTTAGTCTACATGCATGCATGTTTGTATATATATAAATATTGATTCAAGAGTGCACAGTAAATTACATGTATGGAAGCTACAGTGCTGATATAAGTGAGCATGATCACTTTCAGATCAACAAAGGAGGAATCATTGATACACAGAAAGTATATACAAATGAGCAACAATATACATGGCCAGTTCAGCATAATTCAAAGCAAGTCAAGGTGAATCATCACAGCAAGTACAACATGCAGTGATTTAGACATGATAATATACAAGGAAGAGTGGATGTGTGTAAATAGTTTCAACTCAGTAAAATATGTGCGAAAACAAGGAGAAACATGCATGTGTATATACACAGTAATAGGACATGAAATCAGGCAGATTTAATTCTAAGCATTTTTGGCAAGAAGAAATCAAAGGATTATTCATTTTCCATTAAAGTTGAGTACATGGCATAAGAGGCAACAATCCTGAAATCATGCAAGGGCAAAAAATCTGTTTCATGTTTTTCCAATTTTAAAATAATCAGTGAATAACATTTGGCAAGTTTTGTTTTTCAGAAATGGATAGAAGGAAATTTTCACACAAGAAATTAGTCAAGGACGAAATCATTTCTTTCTAGTTTTTGTTCAATATCCTTTCCGAAATTACCAAAGCCGAGTGTTTTTATTTTCTAAAGGAAAAATATGTTTTAAAAGGCAAAAAATTCAAATTCGCTTCAAAGCCGAGGTGATTAAATCAAAAGTGGAAACCACACAAATCAGGGCCAAATAAAATCAAATCACATACGAGGAAATCAGAGATTCTAGGGTTTGTTTACCCTATAAATAACACCAATACATCACTGACATCAAATTATCGAAAACACAAATCAACACAAGAGCATATAGATTCAAATTAGATTTCACTTACAAGTGTTTCGATCGAGAGATTTCCCAAATCATAGAGAAGCAAGCCACATAGTTTTCGAAGCATCAGAGATCTTAATCTAGAGCTTTTCATTTAACATTGATTCGATTTGGGAAATCAAAAGAGAAACCCTAATCCCCAAATTTGAAGCCGTGAATTTAATTTTCTAGAAGAAAGATGAATCGGCCACCATTTTTTTTATTGCAAAACCAAAGTGATCGGGCAAGACAAAGAAGGGTGGACACAAATCAAAATGGGCTAGTCAACATAAGTCAAAGGATTAGTTTATATTTAAATTAAAAAGGGGGTTTCTTTGTTTTATTTCTATTTGCTTTGTTTTTCAATTTCTTCTGTAATCAAACGATCAGTTTCTAGGTCTGTAAAATCTAGGGAAACCAGTTAGGGTGTTAACTGGCAGTTTACTAGAGTCTATAAAATCTAGGGGTTATTGGTTACAGGGTTGTAATCATGGGAAATCTAATCTAAGTGGTTAGATCAGTCTAGGGTTTTTAGCATAGGGTTAGAATAGGAGCGAGGGGTTCGCGAGTTTACATGGTCTTGTAATCGGGATCTGTTCTATCACCTAGTAGAAACCTTAGGAATGCAGCAGAAGGCAGGGTTTTGCCGAAGCTGGGTATCTCTGTGTGTTATTTCCTTTCTGCACTTTTATTTCTGCTGCATTCTGTGACCTGTTTATTATTTTAATATCCCGTCTGTTTTAACTCAGCGAAAAATTGTAATAAACCATATTCACCCCCCTCTAGGGTTAATCTAGTTCCGACAAGTGGTAATAGAGCAGGTATTTTGTTTAACTCTAGAGTCATGGTTATCCTAGTTGTCAGAGTCAGTCCAGTGATATTCCAATTATTTTCATTGGAACAGGTTTTTTAATTTGGAAATCAAAAATCAAAGTATATTTAAAATCTGTTAATTTTGAATATTGGAATATTATTGAAAATATGGGAGATATGCTAGATAAGAAAAATAAAGTTGTCAATGCTTGTGTTATGCATATTCTCTATTGTTGTCTAAGTAATAATCAGCTTGATCTTATCTCTCATTGTTTAAATGCATAGGATATCTAGAGAACTCTTAACGTGCAGTATGGAAAACCTGACAACTGCTCAAAACCCTCAACAGTCAACTCAGTTTCAGATTTGTGCTTGTACAGATGGAAATTAAGATGAAGACTCAACATGAGATCTTTCTTATAAAGATTTAATTCATCGTGTAAATGGTTTAACTGAATCTGTTGAGAATCTAAAATTTAAAAATAAAATTCTGATATCTAAAAAGCTTGAGTTGATCAGTAAAAATAATATTTTGGAATCAAAACTCGAGAAGGTCAAGAAATCTTCAAACCCTAGTTGTAAAAGTTGTTTGGTTTTGGAAAACAATCTTGTTCATCAAAATAAAAATATTCAAAAGTTTGAAAATGAAAACATGATTTTAAAAGAGAACAAGATTGAGCTTGAAAGTACAAACAACTTTTTACAAAAGGAATTTGAAAATTTTAAGACTACCAAAAATTCCAAATATGAATTTGCTAAGAAAAACAAAATTTGTTGAAAACAGATTTGATTTTGAAAGAGCTTGAAATTGAGATTGAAAAATTCAAAACCTTTGAAAAACTTGAATCTGAAAAGCAAAATCATTTTGAACTTGAAATATCCGAATCCCAAGCCAAAATTAAATTACTTGAAAATGAGAATTCGGTTTTGAAACGGTCCAATGCTAAACAGAAGATCGCTATTAATAATTGCTCAAATTTTATAAAAAATAATAGCGATCTAAAATAAAAATTTACCGATTAGAATCAACTTTGGATAAATTTTTTAATGGTGAAAAATCATTGAATATGCTATCACAAAACCAAGATTCTATTGGAAATAAATATGGTCTTGGTTTCGCGAAATATAATATTTTTGAAAAACGAAATTCAAATGGTTTTAAAAATCCTTCAAACTTATTTGAAAAGAACCGTCTTGGTAATTTGAACTCGGATAATTTCAAAGGTTTTTCAAATCATTACTGAGATGAGAATTTGTTTTATAACAAACCATTTAAACAATCTTGGATCCTAAAAGGAAACAAAACGGGCTTTGTTAAATTCAAACAGATTTGGGTTCCTAAGGGTACAAAAGTTAATTCTAATGGATTGTTGTACAAAAAAGTCTGGGTACCAAAACATATGAATACAACTGTAAGTAGTTTTACTAATTTTGTTAGACCACTCGATCCTCTAAACTGTTAGGTACCAGAGGAGGCCGAGGAATTGCTTTGCAAAAGAGAAACTGAATTCAAACTGCTTCATATCATCAGATTATTCATAGTTCCTTAGCCGAGTTTATTGAGCTGGAGATCCACAACAACTTCTGTAATTCAGGTATGATCTCTAGACTCAACTTTGTAAATATTATATATTTTTATTTTCTTCTCTTTGTTTATTCCTCTTCCTACCCCTGCTATTTTTTTTGTTTGTTTTTGAGTTGTCACTGCTGTATTTTTCTTTTCTGAGCTTCTTTAACTACCAATTGCAGAATTCATGATTTTCTAGAAATTCACTTCATTTGAATAAAAATCTAATGTTTTAAATCATTTCCAGATCTTGAGTTTAATCTTATAAATATTTGCATCTGTTTTGAAGTTTATTTTCTGATTTCTGAATTCATAAAAGTGTTGATGTATTCTTGTCATATCTTGAAGAATTCTAATTTTTTTTGAAGATCTGAAAGTTTAATTGAATTTCACACATTTCTACTATTTTGAGTTTCTTCTAATTCATTTTAGAAAAGCTTGAAATATTACACTCACTACAACACTCTGTTATTAATCAGTTGTGGTAATTTCAAATTTTTTTAGATTGGCTTGAATATTTTAAATTGTCTTGAATTAGTAATACATCTTGAAATTCATCTTTATTTATGATTATTATGGTTGAAATTAGTTTTGTTTGAAATCATCTGAAATTCTTGATATTTTGAATATCACACACCACTTAAATTTGAAATTATCATTCTTGTGTGAGTAATTCATTATATCTGAAACTTGATATTGATTCAAGTGATTTCAAATAAATTATTTTTAATTTTTTTGTATTATGAATACCTCTCAAACTTGATGTAAATGATCTGAAATTTCACTTATACTTGTTAGAGATAATTTTGAAAATTCTTTGAAAAAATGATCTTAATACTCTCTATAATTTCATAATTATTTGATTTGAATATCTGTTTGTTTAAAATCATTTAAAATTATTGATATATTGAATCACACACATATCTTGGATCTGAAATTAATAATCTAGTGTGACTGATTCACTGAATCTCGATCTTTTCGTATCCCTTCAAATGATTTAAAATAAACCATATATTTAATCTTCGATCATGAACTATTCTTTGGCTGTCTGAAATATCTTTGAAACATCTCCTTGACAAGTCTACTTTGAAAATGATTTTTGTGCTGCTCAGATATTGTTCTTGAAAATATTTTTTTGGTGACTGCTTGTTTTGGTATCAAATATATACCATGCTCTGATAGATAAAATTAATCTGCTTGATTTGTTAACCATGTCTGCTTAGGCTTTGTGATTAAGATTCTGTTGTCTACGATATCTTTGTTCATCTCCATTTTCATTTTTTTCTCATGAATAGAGACATCAAGTGGTATCAGTTTAGAAGTGCTAAATATTTTTTTATTTATATTTTTTTAATCCCTCTTGTCTTGTATAAATCTTTCAAATCCCTCTTGTAATTGACTATCAATTTTAAAATTATTTATTGATTATTCATTCAGAAACTGGAATCAGTAACCAAACTGAACTGTATTTATAATTCATCAAAATTATTACCAAATTTTAAAATTGTGATGAATAGTGACTACAGTTTATTTCACAACAAGAGGAGATTTTATTTAGATTCTTATGATGATTGAACAGTTATTATAACATCTTTGAATTGGAAATTATTTCCCAAACATTTTCTTTATCTACCATTATTCCGCCATCCATCATGTATTTTATATTAATACGGAGTGTTTAATATTTTTAAAAAATCATCTTGAAAAAACAGTGGAAATATTTGTGATAGAAATGGGACTGTATTGCTTTTTTAGAATTAGTGATAATTGAAAATTTTCAATAATCCCGATAAAGTTGAGCATATTTCATAATTTGATTAATTTATTTCACAAACCATTTCTGTACCTACTGCATTTCTATCGTCCATATTGGTTTTATATACATAGGAGTTTTTCTTTTGGAACTGAAAATAATAAAATTATAATATTCATAAGTTTTTCTCTAACCTCATTTAAAAATCCAAGCTCTGGTTATGCATGGTTGTGAGATTACTTATATTTAAGCTGCAACTGATCTCATTTAAAAATCCAAGATCTGGTTATGCGTGGTCGGTGTGCTCTTAAATCAAAAGAAAAAAAAGAAAATAATTTGCAATAAATAAATTCTTATATGAAATTCTCCTTGGTGTATAAAAACCAGCCTATCAATCCATTGTCTAATTTGTGAAATGTGTTAAAATCTTATGAAATATTATGATTTGTTGATTGATAGTTATTGAGATTTGAGATTATATGATTGCGTCACTTAAGTTGAAATTATAATTATAATCCAAATCCATCACTGTTTTTGTGCCTCATCTTTATAAAATTTCTTTGGAAAATAATTGAAATTCATTTTTTTAACTCTCTCCATTTATATAAATTTCATCGTAAATCCGTCATTCTCTAAAATGTGAAATATGCCACTAGTTCTCAGTATATTATGATTTTTTGTTTGGCTGATTGAGATTTATGATGACCGTTCTTTCTCTTTAGCTGAAATTATACTTTTTAGTCATTCTTCATCTATATTTTAATTTCTGTACCCTTTTGATGATAACAAAAGGGGGAGAATAGGATGAGATTTTTATTTATGAGCGAATATTTTATAAATATTTTAATATTGAAAATTCCATTCAATATTCATTTTTTTTCCACTCATGCACATTTATAGGGGGAGTTTCTGTTGTAGGGGGAGCTTTCAAATAGGGGGAGTTCAATTCTTCACTGTCAAACACATTTACGATATTCAAAATCTTAATATTTGTTTGTCATCATCAAAAGGGGAGAATGTTGTATATAACGTTGTTATATACACAATTATATGATTTATGTTTGATGATAACAACCAAACATATACTATTATAAATGAGTTTGTTATTGTACTATTTCATATATACATCACAGACTGGAATATAATATTTATATTTAATTGGAATACTACTACACAAAAATTAAACATTAAAATAATATTCTATTTAAATATAATATTTTATTTCAATTTTTAAACAGTAAATATTTACAACTCCACTATTTGTACATTCACTAATACTTTTCATTTCAATGCATTCATATACAACTCTTCACTACAACACTGTCACTCAATTACACAATTTCATATTTATACAGACACATTGACTCATACACTTTTTTTATACAATGACAAAGTTTTCTGTCTTCGGTCTTTTCAGTCCTCACAGTCAGTCCAGTCACCATCTGCATTCCTATCACATAGAACAGGATCATACACAGTACACTGCAATAGAAATAAAATTAAATACATGCATATATAAATTTTATTTGCCTTAGAATTTTGGTGTGTTTCTCATCATTTTTCATGACTTGATCTGATTCATCTATGTCTAAACAGCTTGTGCTATTCATAGTGAAACACTGTAAATACAACAAGGCAGATAGTTTGTATATATACAGGGACAAGAAAAATTACTGAATGGCTTCATATACACATGTGTATAAATATAGACGTGTGAACTACCTCGCCAATCAGGGAGCAACTGAGGAGTAGCCACGAGGACCATCTCAACTCAGTGCATATGAATATGGTCGAGAGTGTGAACAATTCAAATGCAGCATACATGTTCAAGCAGCCCCAAAACAAAACAAATAAGCATTTTGGAATGCATGTCAAACCATACGCAAATATACAACATGATTGTATGCAAGAATGGCTGAGGAAATTTGGCACAACAATGGATGGTGCAAGGCTCAACTATGCAAGTTCAAAAGAAAGTGCCACAACAAGACATGGTGATTTGGCAGATAAGAATACACTCAACAAGGTGCAAAGCATATAAAATCAGCAATGCTACAATGTGTAAATATGTTCTTATCATTCAACAACAAAGTAGAGCATGGGTGATCACATATAGCAGCATTCAATACATGTTTAACAAGTCAGTAAGCACAAGTGTGTGGACATGTTAATGTACTTCAAGCAAGATTCATGAGTGGCAATGGAGGATACATACAGATCATATTACATGGTGTGCGACAGCATGTGTACATGGATGGATAATGGAGATAATCAGTTCAGTAATGAACGGATCATGCAGTTTTGATTAATGCAGCACCAAACATCATATACAAGCGTGCATGAGTAAAACAGTGTTATGGAGAAAGACTAGTGAACAAGACGGTGCTCTCAAAAAAATGGTTAGTCTACATGCATGTATATATATTGATTCAAGAGTGCACAGTAAATTACATGTATGGAAGCTACAGTGGTGATATAAGTGAGCATGATCACTTTCAGATCAACAACGGAGGAATCATTGATACACAGAAAGTATACACAAATGAGCAGCAATATACATGGCCAGTTCAGCATTATTCAGAGCAAGTCAAGGTGAATCATCACAACAAGTACAACATGCAGTGATTCAAACATGATCATATACATGGAAGAGTGGATGTGTGTACATAGTTTCAACTCAGTAAAATATGTGCAAAAAAAAGAAGCAACACGCATGTGTATGTACACAGTAATAGGACATGAAATCAGGCAGATTTAATTCGAAGCACTTTTGGCAAGAAGAAATCAGAGGATTATTCATTTTCCATTAAATTTGAGTCCATGGCATAAGAGGAAACAATCCAGAAATCATGCAAGGAGCAAGAAATCTATTTCATATGTTTCCAGTTTTAAAACAAATCAGTGAATAACACATTGTTTTAAGAAATGGACAGAAGGAAATTTTAACACATGAAATTAGTCAAGGACGAAATCATTTCTTTCCAGTTTTTGTTCAATATCCTTTCCATAATTACCAAACCCGAGTTTTTTTATTTTCAAAAGGAAAATTATGTTTTAAAAGGCAACAAATTCAAATTCGCTTCAAAACCAAGGTGATTAAATCAAAAGTGGAAACCGCACAAATCAGGGCCAAATTAGATCAAATCACACATGAGAAAATCAGAGATTCCAGGGTTTGTTTACACTATAAGTAACACCAATACATCACTAGCATCAAATTATCGAAAATGAAATTCAACACAAGAGCATATAGATTCAAATCAGATTTCACTTATTCAATCATGAGATTTCCCAAATCATAGAGAAGCAAGCCACATAGTTTTCGAAGCATCAGAGATCTTAATCCAGAGCTTTTCATTTAACATCGATTCGATTTGGGAAACCAAAAGAGAAACCCTAATCCCCACATTTGAAGTCGCCAATTTTATTTCCAGAAGAAGGAAGAATCGACCACCATTTTTTTTATTACAAAACCAAAGTGATCGGGCAAGTCAAAGAAGGGTGGACACAAATAAAAATGGGCTGGCCAACATAAGTCAAAGGATTAGTTTATGTTTAAATTAAAAAAGGGTTTCTTTGTTTTATTTCTATTTTATTTGTTTTTTAATTTCTTCTGTAATCAAACAATCAGTTTCTAGGTCTATAAAATCTAGGGAAACCAGTTAGGGTGTTAACTGGCAGTTTACTAGAGTCCGTAAAATCTAGGGGTTACTGGTTATGGGGTTGTAATCAGGGGAAATTTGATCTAGGGGGTTAGATCCGTCTAGAGTTTTGAGCGTAGGGTTAGAATAAGAGCAAGGAGTTCGCCAGTTTACATGGTCTTGTAAGCGGGATCTGTTCTATCATGTAGTAGAAACCTTAGGAATGCAGCAGTAGGCAGGGTTTTGCCGAAGCTGGGTATCTCTGTGTGTTATTTGATATTTGCACTTTTATTTCTGTTGCATTCTATGACCTGTTTATTATTTTAATATCCCGTTTGTTTTAACTCAGCGAAAAATTGTAATAAACACTATTCACCCCCTCTAGGGTTAATCTAGATCCAACAGGATATATTTAACTGTAAAATAAATTGAGTGAGAAGGAGTTCTCACATTGGGTTCCACTCCATCAGTTTTTATTTCTGAATTTCAGTTCTGCTTGAATTTGAAACTGTCTGAAATTCTAACATGCTCCATTTATGTCCTAGTCAGTTCTGAAATGTAATGTTCATCACTGAAAATCCAACGCAACTTGAATCATCCGATTTCGTCCTCGTATGAAAGAGTTGTGACATTTTAACCATTTATCACTTTAATAATTAAATAAATAATTAATTTACTTAACCATCATTAAGGAACTAATCCTCTCTTTGTTTCTCATTCACATTGCTTGCAAGCCGTCGTTCTTTATTTGAACCCATCGATTCCAATTTAGGGTTTCACCCTGCCGTCGCCACAAGGGTTTAGACCCCAATCAAACACCTCTACACTAACTGCCTTGAACCAAGCCTCCATCGCCGTGAGCAGCGTCGAGTTCGGTAGTCCCTAAGCGCCTGTAGGTGCCTACGAACGGCGAGACTTTGGAGATGGAATTCACACAAAAATTTTCATGAAATCTGATCATAGCCGTACCAATCTGAAGAGCATAAAGAGTGCTTTAATTTTTACTTATAAACCATGATTTAATTCTGAGTATATTTGGAGAAATTAATGAATCCATATGGGACAATTTCGGCCTATCAAAAGAAGTTGACGACGGATGTGTAACAAAGGCTAGGGTTTCTAATTTGGGAGGGGGGGTATTTATTTAATTTTATTTTATTATTTTTAATTCTTTTAATTTCAAAAATACACGTTTACGATATGAACTCCAAATCGAACCCAACGACTGTCGCCCCTGGCTAAATACCCACATTCCGAACACAATGGGATACATCTGTAAGTCAATTCTATCATTTTGTTCAATTTTTCTTTAAATTAAAATATAAATCAATATGTTGAATTTTAAACGTATATTTTAATTTTTCGGGGCCACATACTGACTCCAAATATTACCGAAAAATTAATCTTCCTATGTTTTTAGGATACAGTCCTAAAAATCTAATTTCGTCGAATTTGGAGATTGTTTGAAAAATGGTCATTTTTCCAGTCAATTAAATTCAACTGAATTTGACAAAACACATTTTTATTTACTGCGCTCACATATAAATTCCAAAAATTATGAAAATTGAAATTTCACAATAATTTAACATTCCGGATGCAACAAAAGTGGGTTTTTCGAAAACGGAGGTCGTTTGCAAAATGGCTATTTTTAAGTGCTATATATCATTTAAAATATATATAAATTCCATTATGACTATTTTCAATTTTAAACTGGACATAACTTTCACAATATATTATGAAATCCCAATTTCTTACATTCATTAGAAAGATATTATTAAACAGATTCAAATATTTCTTGTTTTATCCAATTCTGATTTAAAATGAATTACATATACTCAATTGAAATTAGAAATCGAATTTTCAAACTATTGCACCATTTCAGGCTCGTTTTATAATTAAAATAAATTTATTCATTCTAACTGCGATTTAAATAAATTTTTAGTCGTTATTATTTAAAATAAACCACTTTAAATAATCAAAATCCATAAAAATAGCTTAAATAAAACTTTTAAATTGGTTTAGAAAATCCGGGTTGTTACATACCGATTTTAATTTCTTGTTAAAACTTGTATATTTAATTTATTATTTTGGTAAAAAGAAATATATACATGGTTTTTATAGCTTTATAGGTTATTTTATATTAACAAAAATAATTTTTTATATAAGTATAAATTTCTCTCAAAACTTTTGACATATAAATGGTTTTTTTAGCAAATTAATATATTTTGATTTCTAAAAGTTTAAATTTAAAATTTATTTGTATTAAAAGATTGATTTATATTTTATAATAAATTAAATTTTAATTTTTTTAAAATTAGTTTATATATACAATTATGTATATATGTTTATACAAAATAGTTTAATTTATATGATATAATTCTATATTCTCTTTAAAAAGATCTTCAAATTTTACTATATTAAAGAAGCGCCCTACTAAGATTATTTTAACTTCACATTTCTCATAAAATTATTCTAAAAATTATTATCTATTATGAATACCATAAAACTTTCATCTTTAATATCCTTTAAATCTCTTTCATAAGTATCATTAACCTAAGTCTAGATTACTATCACTGCACATCTTATTTCATATCATACATCATCTCAAATCAAAATCATTCACATCACAAGTTGTAGTCAATATATCACTTCATATAATTTTGTATATGACATACTGCATTTTGACTAACACACTGCATTACATGTTAACTTTAACTCCATACATAATAAGTATACAATATGAGAAGTTTTTATCTAATTAGAAATATAGGATTATTTATCGAATCCATAACATATTTACTTTGTCTTAATTAACTTGATTGACTTGTTTGGCTTGGTTGAATTAATTGAATTGATTGGATTGACTGACTTGTTTGGCTTGTTTAATTTGTTTGACTTGAATAACTTGATTGACTTACTTGACATGGTTTAATTTAATTAGTGGTTGATAGGAGTTTTATAGGTTTTTAGGATGAACAGAAGTTAGAAGAAATGTTTGATTTTATTTTTGAATTGAATTATTTTGACAGCAAAACTTAAATTGGTTGATTGTTTGGATTAAATTGCTTTACTTTACTTATATCTTAATTTTAAGGATATCTTATCTGAGTTATTTCTTAGTCTAGATTAAAGTCTTATTATAGTTTTAAGGGAACTAGAGTTTAGGATAGGTTTAGTCTTGTATTAGATTAAGGGTATTAGATTAAGGGGGAGTTTTATAGTTTCTAGGATAGTTGGAGGTTCAAGAAGTGTTTATTAACATATATTATTTAAGTTGGTTGATTGCTTGAATTGCTTTCCTGAATTGATTGCTTGCTTAAATTGCTTGCTTGAATTGCTTGCTCAAATTGTTTGTTTGGATCGATTATTTGGTTTAATATTGATTGGATTGCTTACTTTATCCTTCTATTTAGTATATTCATAATTTTAGGGAGAGTTATAATTTTTTACTCTTAGAATCATAGATTTAGAGGGAAATATAAGTTATTCAATTCAGGAAGTATTATATATTTATTAGGATATAATATAGGCACAAATTTAGGGGGAGTTATATTTATTAGTATTTTAGTATAGAGTTAAACAGGATATATAGATGGATATAGGATTTATGGGGAGTAGTTTTAGAAATTCTTTTTGATGATGAAAATAAAGGAGAAATTATAAAATATAGAATTAGTTTATAGAATTTATATAGACATGGGGAGTATTAGAAGGATCATCATCAACAAGTATGAACAGGTGTGAATAGGTATAAACAGGTATGATATTTATAAACTAAGGTTGTCATCATCAAAAAGCGGGAGATTGTTGGAGAATGGAGTTTTGATGACAACAACCTTATTTCAATATTAATTGATTATAAAATATATACTAACAGTTTTATCTAGAATATATATATATATACATATGCAGGATTTATATATATAGGAATTTATACTGAAGACTGTACAGTTTAAAGATATTAGAGATTCAGAATCTAGAGATGATTCAAGATTTCAAGAGTTCGAGATAAATATAGTAATAGAGTCTAGTTTATGTAAGACTCTTAATATCACTCCAAGTTCAAATTTAAATTCAAATTCTATTTTTCAATTTTCAATTTCAAGTTCTGTTTTCAAATTCTATCTTTAATCTCCATCTTCTCTATTTTACTTTCCCTACATTATTTTTGATTTCAAACTCAAGTTTTATAAGTTTTACATATTTACACTTTTATACATTTTATATTAGTATAGTTTTAACTCTATAATTTTATAAATATGTTTATATAGTTTATATTTATGTTTTCATATGATTTTCTACTTTATAATATTCAATTATAACACTATGTTTTAATTCAATAATTTCCAGAACTATATTTATATCAAAACACTTCAAAAATACTCAAATTACAATTTTGTACTGAGATATGTCGACATACATTTATATACATGTCGACATATAACTGTAATTTTTTCAAAATTGAAAGGAAGCATCTTTTCACTATATGTAATGCTCCAAAAACGTTACAATCTTTCAAATGTTATAAATAGGGGCTGATTTCAAAAAAAATTCACAAATCTTCTTCTGCATCTTCATCTCCTTTCTTTACACCAATATATCTTCTCCTTTTTATGATTTCAACGCTTATACTCTGCCGAATTCAATTCTATTTACATAAAATTTTTTCTTTTCTCACTCTCTACTCATTACTCTATGAATCAAAGTGCTATTGAAGAGTTATTGGGTTGTTGTAATTGTTTGGATAATGTGTGTAATCGGTGGTATCCCTTGCAGCCGTGAAATCAAAGAGAGTGGAAACGGTGGTCTCCATTGTAGCCATGAAATCAAGGAGAGTATACTTGATCAAGTGTGTGAGGAATCAGTGGTATCCCTTATAGCCATGAAATTAAGGAGAGGATTGTAATTGGATATCGATATAGTAATAAAACTCTGCGCAATCCAGCATTGCTGTAACAACCCGAAAATCTGGGCCAGTTTAAAATTTTTATATTGGCAATTTTAGCAAATTTAGATTATTTAAAATGAATTATTTTAAATAATATCGACGAGAAATTTGTTTTGAATATAATTCGAACGTATATATTATACGCGTCGTCGTTAGAATATAAATATTTATATATAATTATAAATAGAATTGAAAATGGCGCGGTAGTTCGATAATTCGATTTCAAACTTCAATTGAATGTACCGGGTGCAAAACAATCCGGATTTTAGTGAAACCAAAAACATTAGGATCTAATTGATAATATCTTTCCAACGAATTCGTCCAATCGAAATTTCGTAGCGGGAATGAAAAGATATGTCCAGTTGAAAATTCTAAATAGTCGCTATGGAATTCAGGCCCTTAAAAATGGACATTTTGCAAACGACCTCGGATTTCGATGAAACCACTTTTGTTGGGTCCGTGATGTCAAATTATTGCTAGATTCCAAATTTCATAATTTTCTGAATCAATATGTGAGCGTGACAAAGGAAAACGCGTTTGACCAGTTTTAGTTGATTTTAATCGACTGGAAAATGGCCATTTTTCTAACGGTCTCGGAATTCGACGAAACTAGTTTTGTTAGGACCGTATCGTCAATGCGAAGCTAGAAAATATTTTTCTGTAATTTTTCTAGTTAGTATGTGACCCCGGTAATTTGAAATGTACGTTTAAAATTCAATATAGTGATTTAAATGTAAATTCAAAGGAAACTAATCGAAACGATCAAATCAGCATGCGATGCATATCCCATTGTGTTCGAAATGGGTGTAATACGCTAGGGACGACAGTCGGCGGGTTCGATTTCGAATTTGAAATATAAAGTTACTTTATAGAGAAATAAAATTAATTAAATATTTAATTATAAAATACTCCACACCTTTATCTCTTCTTCCTCTCCAGCGTTGACTTCAGAAAAAAAAACACCCCGTTGCCCTCCTTAAATTCGCCGCCTCCAGGCGATTTCCACCCCCGCGCCTCCCCTCCTATCGCCACCTCGCCGGAGATCCACCCACCCACGACAGCCCCCTTTCCTTCCATCTCCCCTCCCCCAGCGCATCGCGCAAAGCCCTAACCCCATTCAAACCCAAATCGGATCCAACGTGTAACGTCTCGCATTTTTGTCGGTTCATATTTGAATATTTAAATCAGTTTAAATGTTGAATTTGTAATATAAGTGGATTTATATATTAACTAAAACGAAGTTGAACGTATAAAGATATATATTAATTATAATCGAGCCCATAACGACGCTGTAGTTCGTAATTTAACGTTCTGAACTTCAACTAAGTGTACCAGACTCGTTTTGAATCGGATTTCTTCAAAACAAGAAACGTTGGAATCTGTTGAACTGTATCTTTCTAACAGAAGTGGAAAATGAAGATTTCGTCGTATAGATTGCAAGATACGTCCAAATCAAATATTCGAAAAGTCGCTGTGAAATCATATATCGACCGTAACAGTTATTTGAATATAACTTGATATCAGATGCAAACCGGGACAAGGTTCTTTTGAGGCGCGGCGATAATTTAATTTTTAGAATTTTACTGTAATTTTTAATTAATTAAATATGCAACTTTTGTTTGGAGTATTGCGTACCCTGTATCGATATTTCGGGATTTCAAAATATGAGTCAAACTACCGGTGTTATTATATTTTTGGGATCGTGGCACATTATTCAACATGACCGTATCCTTATTTCAGTCCATAGCTGCTCGGATATGAACATGATTTTACGTAAATGGGATTTTGTAGTAGGATGCGTAAATATAATTTTATAAAATGGAACCGAAAGCTATATTTGATTTCACTGAAGATTTTGCTCTTCCGTCCACATCAAGTAACTTGCACAGGTAAATAAAATTAAAAAGAAAACGTATTGTTTATCCCCCCTTGTCACCTTATGACTATAAGAAATTAGTTAATTCAATGAACCCATGCCGACCTATCAATTCTTGAATACTTCACTCCAAAGAAACGACATTGTACTCCGTCCTTAAAGCAAACCTACCTAATCTAAAACAGCATGCGAAACCATACTCCCATTCTTATAGACATGACAGGACCATACCCTATTCTTTCTTAACTGCTAAGACTTCAGAATGTCTTATATAGGCCTTAATAGTTAAGCGATCTCTGTGTATATATATTCAGTAGCAGCATCCTCGCTTATTCTCCATCTACTTCAAACTAAATCCATGCCGAGTCCTTCGGACATTTATATAAAACAAAATGGAGTTGAGTCAGAGCTTCCGCTGACTGAAGCTGAGTTCGGTGGGTTCCATTCCGTCTGAAGGTGGCGAGCAAGAAGATGGGTCGGTTTTGTTAATGCGTGGAGTTAGAAGTTGGTGAATGGAAGAAGTGGTGGTGGCAAGTTTGTCTTGCGCGCTGTGAAAACACAATGAAATGGAAGGATCGGGAGGAGGGTTGGACGTCATGGCTCTAATGTTTGGCGTGAGGCTTTCCGGGTGGAGAAGTATGGTGCGGGTACAACGTACTGGTGAAGTAATAAGAGTAAGGAATGGAAAGTAACAATGATTTTGGTATACTTTTTCATTTGAGCATGAAGGAATTACACAAGGCACGGGTTTTAAAATGACTCGCTGGCCTGTTGATCAGCATGGAATGCAAGTATAATAGTTAGATGGAAGTGAATATTTCTTTTATATATAAATGATTGGAGCGGCATGTTTAATTCACGCAGGGAGGAAGAGATGCATGCTTTGTATATGCACAGAGGAGTTAAGTTTTATACGGCAATGTTTTGAGTGGTATAACTTGGAGTGAAACGCAAAACATTTGAAGAGGTGAGGTCCGGTGTTGTGGATTTGATAATCGACGGTGAAAATTTTGATCATGAGGCGCTGGAAAATCATGGTGCACCTGCAGATTTCAAGCTGAACAAGTTGTTTATTAGTGTGTTGATCTCAGGGAGAGATGGACGTTGGGGTGGTTTGGTGGAAAACCGTGAAGCGAAGTGGGAGTGTGCTCTTGAGGACGAGCGGCCATGGCATTCTATAAAGAGGAGCCGCATGTGTTATTTTGAAATGAAGAAAGAAGTCGGGTTGAGTAATCGAAGCAAGACAGACTATTGGTCGGGGATTTTAGAAGGGCGATGGACCATTTAAAATAAGGTCGGTTTGGCGAATGGTTTGTTATGTTACAATCGTATGGACGCAGGCTATGTACTGGAACTGTTTGGAGCACGTTACGGTTTAGGCAATTGAAACGCCGGGTATAATCAACTGACGCAAATCGTTATTAAATGGTTAACGCGCAAAGGTGAGTAAAATCACTAACTCTGATCTATTTTAAAATATTGCAGTTATATTTTAATGTTGTTTGAATGCTGTGTGATGGTTGATTAGATTGATTACAATTAATTCGGTTGAATATTATATACCGTTATATATATGTACACATCATCAGTTGGACACTGATTCCACCGATTAGAATATCCCCTAGTATAGAGTTAGTGTAAATTGTGTTGACTGACATCTGTGGATGCGGAAACCGGTTGGAGGAATCCGACCGGATTCCTTGATAATCATATGTACTATTTGTTTTGTTTGAACCCGAATTATATTTAAAACCCCATGTGAATATTGATGTTGAACGGAAATTCAACATCTGTTTCGATAAATCAATAAACGATATCGATTTAGAAAGTGGCGACAGTCGACCGTAAACCCATCGTTTTGTTAAGGAGTTGATTGGCCGTCAGGCAAATCAACTAAGATAGTTATAAAAAAAAATATTTTTATAATTAAAAAGAAGATTTAAATTTATAATAGAAGTTCTATTATAAACCGGTATTTTAGAGTTCGTTTTTATAAAATAAATAAAAACGATTATGGATATTTAAATAAGTTTATAAGGCAGAAATTATCTGATGATTAAGTATTTGGATAATTATATTTAAGATAAACAATTTTAGAAATATTATTAGATTAATTATATTAATCTAATGAGAAGTAATTAAGATCAGTTAACGAATTTACTAATGGAATGAAGTTGATTTAATCAACTGTTATTTGGAAAATGATTATTAGATTAATTGGCCTTTAATTAATCTAATGAAAACAGTTTATGAGATTTAATTACCTTTTAATTTAAGAAGTTATCAATAGAACTGTGGAATAGAGAAAGCGAAAAAGTTAATGTGGAATATAAATAATCGTAAACAACCGAGTTCAAAATAAAGATGTGGTATTATAAAACCATATTCCAAAATAAAACAAGGAAATACGATTTGATGTATATTATAAGAAATAAAGAGTTTAGAGTTATGAACGTATATCTGTTCTAAGGCAAGAACGTTGTCGATCAAGGTCTGAGAGGTAATTAAAATACCCCAACTTGAAAAGCTTCACTATTATCGAGGAACGATATCAGTTTGTGACGGAGATAGATGTTAAGATTAGTAGAAAAGGAATATGGCAGCATATGCAAGTTTAGACTATAGCGATAAAATAAACGTTGTTGATTGGGCTTAAGCGTAACTGTTATGTCGAGACTAGTTATAACATAGAATATTACAGCGTATGACAAGTTTGAACTATAGTGATAAAATAACGCTGTTGATAAGGTAAGGGTGACTGTAATGTTGAGATTAGTTATAAAAGGAATATTACAGCGTATGACAAGTTTAGAACTATAGCAACAAATTAACTGCTGTTGATTAGACTTAAGCGTGACTTTTATATATAGCAGCACTTCCTAGGAAATGAAGCAGTTTAGTTGAAATCCACTTATTCGAAAGTGAGAAATAACGATGTCGTAAGAAAATATAAGAATCAGTTTTAGAAAGAGAAATTGGAGAATCGTGTTAGAAAACAATGACAGCATTTCGATGTTCGAAATGTGATTAGAATTTAAACCGTTAGGATTTGGAACTAGAATTCGACGACGTCGAATGTATTAAAAGTAACTATTTTTAGGGATTATAATCTGATAGAATAATTAACATTTAGTTTTAAACAAATAAATGTTAATAGGATAGGAGTCAGTATTTAGTTATAAACTTGATATCGATTTGATAAGAAGTTGTCTTAGAAAACAGAGGTTATAAAGTGGATTGGGAATATAAAGTATGAAAGAGGTTTCGGTAAACGAGATAAGTATTACTTGAATAAAGAGTTAATTGATAAAGGTATTCAGATTTCTATAACAGGGATGATATCCACGTTTAGAGTGAATAATGTTTTAAAAAGAAACGATAGGCCGATTTAAATATTTATAATGAAATTGGAATGAATTTTCCAATGTTGATAGGGAGGATTTTCCAAGTATAGAAATAATGAACGTGATAAGAATGGAGATGTTTCGAACGTAAATGACGTATGTTTCTGGAACATGAAAGAATAAGAGTTAATAATAACTGGAAATGTTTTCCAAGAAGTATGGAAAGGCTAAAACGGGATTTGAGAAATATCTGGTAAGATATGAGAATTCGAATAATAAAGTCGAATGTTAAAATTAAAAATACCCGTGGTTGTGTGATGTTAATTATACATTAGAATGAATGTTGTTTTTACTTCGATAGTTAAATAACCGACTATCGAAGTGTTTGACCATCGTTGTCGATATGGAGAGACCGGTTGGATACGTTATCCGAAACCACTCCGTATAGGCATAAGCGCTGCGAATTAGATATGCTGAAGATGATTGAAGACGGAGTTAAATGCAAGGATCGTCCAGTTCCAGAATGATGTTTTTGTTTGTCCAGTCCCAGGACAACTTGTATGGACGAGTGTCTGACAGAGTATTTCCAACGGTCACGCCGTTGATTTGTACGGATATACCAAGTTGGTGGGGATAAGGTAACTTCTCTTTATTCTACACCCAGTGTGCATTTGTGTAATCAATGTGTGATTACGGATTTGACGACGTGACATTCAAAGTGAATGGTGATCAGATGTTCTGAAGATAGACGTAGCCTCTAGCCTCACAACCAGGAATGACAGAAGTTGGGCTAGGCAGCATGGCTAGTTGGGTCATCCCCAAGCAGGGTGTATTGTCACCGATCTAGAGAAAATTCATATTTATACTTCTTTTCGATTCTGTATCTTCGGATAACGGTTGGATGGCCTGCAACCGTGGTGACAATATATTCGCGACACTCAAGCTAAATGAGTGAGCGGTCATGTGTGGCCGGGTTGCAAGACGTTCTTGTTGAACCCTGAGTGTATCCCCTCTAGAGTACACTATTCAGAAGGTGCTCCCATACCTTGTCCGTTGAAATCCAATCTCCAATAAGTGCCCTGCGGTTTATGATTTTATACTATATATATGTGGAACGTGAGATGCAAGCGTTCTTCTACTTGGATAATTATTTGTTTAGACATTATCTTAGTATCACTGTTTTTGATATCAAAGTAATTTGGGTTATAGTAAGGTAAAAGCCGTCCATGTTTATGTGGCCTGGTCTTACTATTATCCTTTTGTTTCAAAAGGATTTTCTTCAAAGTAAAACCATATGGTTAAAATTTACTCACACCAGTCCCATGACTGACCCAGAGTTTATTTTGTTTGTTTTCCCTAAACTCTTGGGTGCCCAAATTTGTACGGGCAGTCAAGTGTTTCAGGCTTTGCAGATTCACTTGGAGGAGCTCAAAAGCAGGAAGCTTCACCATTAGTTATGTAGAGTTATTTCCGCTGTGATATAATGTATTGTACTCTGATAATGGTATGTATATACAATACAGTTTTGTATTCAAAGTTATGTTATATAATACATCTTATTTTGTTCCGCTGCGAGTTTCGTGTTACTCTGATTCTGTTCAGTTGTGATCTTCTTCTTCTTCTTCTATTCTATTAGTTCTATCTTTTCTTTCTCACCCTCTAAATTCTTCTATTAATGTCATGGTGTTTTCGATGCTTGAATAGTCAACAGTGTGTTTTTATGTTGATTTTCTGGGTCGAAAATCCCGCCATTACAGTTGGTATCAGAGCTGAAGGTTAAGTGATTACCTTGGCTCTGTGGCGTAACTCAATAGAGATGGAGTTAGTTGTACTCTAGATTGAGTTTGTGAGTATATTTATGAGCACGTATTTGTAAATTAATATAAAAACTGTTTTATATTGTGTTGACTGGTCAGTCGAGTGGTTTACGAATTCTGGTCGATACAGTAATGAAAACTGCGTCGATAGGTGTTTCTAAACCCTTTAACAGAGTAATTCGACACAGTATGTTTTGAAAGAGGGTAAATAAAATAATTTCACCCAAAGTATATTTTGATATAAAAGAATTATATATCTTGAGATTATTATAGTATATTAGATGTATTCGTCGTTATTATGATCAAATGAAGATGTATAAGTGAGTTGGTTATATAAATAACCAATCGAAATATTATATAAGTATAATATGCAAAATCAGATAAACTGAATCTGAATTTAAAACCAGAATTGAAATAAAACTCTAAAAACTTGGAAAGAGTTGGAAACAAAATGTTGAATTGAATATATGAGAATTTTAAAATCCTGGGAGATTGGAAAATTTGTTTTCCAAGTACTGTGAAAAATATTTTGAAGAAATAAAGTGATTATAGATGAGTTTTTAAAGCAATATAGTATTGAACTCACTTCGATGGTTGGAAAATAAATTCCGATGATGATCGCGACATTATCGGTGTTCATTTTCGAGCTGGTAAGTGACGGATTACTACCAAAGATTTTGTTTTGTATTGTTTGAGAAACAAGTGGTCAGAAATTCAAATGTTTTGAATTTTATTCTGATTTGAAGTAAATCCCGGGAATTTGAATTCTGAAATTTAAAATTTTAACTTGTAAAGTCCAGTGTAAAATGGCGAAAGTGAATAAATAAATAAGAATGTAACTTATTTTAGGTTGAATAGGAATCAGATTGGATTAGAGATTATCCGAAATGGAATTGGATTGTTGAGTTAGAATGTGAAATTAAGTTTGAAACGAAATTCGATTTGGATATAAGCGAATGACGACCAGATGTGAAGATAAGCTGATTGGAGATGAATTGGAAATGCAATTGTAAATGCAGAAGTGGTGGAAAAATCGCAGAGATAGAGCTGAATGCCAACAAAAAGGTACATGTTTAAATTATATTGAGGATAAGATTTAGAAGCCTGTTTGGCAAGCCGTTGGACCGTTGGATTTTCTTTTGGATTGAAGAAGGCCTGGAGTGGCAAGTGGTTATAGTACCGAGTGAGCCGTGCAGAGGAGATGCTGGCGAGATTCTCTGAAAATTTGAGCTGTTAGGAAATTTTCAGAAATTTTGAAAATATTCGAAATAATAAGGAATTAATATTTTAATTGGAAATAATCAGTTCAGTGGAAACTGGAATTATGAAGTAAACCAAAAAGATTTTTAACCATGTTATAACAGAGATTGTAGCATTTTCCCTGCTTAGCAATTTCGAGGACGAAATTATTTTAAGGGGGAAGGTCTGTAACGTCTCGCATTTTTGTCGGTTCATATTTGAATATTTAAATCAGTTTAAATATTGAATTTTTAATATAAGTGGATTTATATATTAACTAAAACGAAGTTGAACGTATAAAGATATATATTAATTATAATCGAGCCCATAACGACGCTGTAGTTCGTAATTTAACGTTCTGAACTTCAACTGAGTGTACCAGACTCGTTTTGAATCGGATTTCTTCAAAACAAGAAACGTTGGAATCTGTTGAACTGTATCTTTCTAACAGAAGTGGAAAATGAAGATTTCGTCGTATAGATTGCAAGATACGTCCAAATCAAATATTCGAAAAGTCGCTGTGAAATCATATATCGACCGTAACAGTTATTTGAATATAACTTGATATCAAATGCAAACCAGGACAAGGTTCTTTTGAGGCGCGGCGATAATTTAATTTTTAGAATTTTACTGTAATTTTTAATTAATTAAATATGCAACTTTTTATTTGGAGTATTGCGTACCCTGTATCGATATTTCGGGATTTCAAAATATGAGTCAAACTACCGGTGTTATTATATTTTTGGGATCGTGGCACATTATTCAACATGACCGTATCCTTATTTCAGTCCATAGCTGCTCGGATATGAACATGATTTTACGTAAATGGGATTTTGTAGTAGGATGCGTAAATATAATTTTATAAAATGGAACCGAAAGCTATATTTGATTTCACTGAAGATTTTGCTCTTCCGTCCACATCAAGTAACTTGCACAGGTAAATAAAATTAAAAAGAAAACGTATTGTTTATCCCCCCTTGTCACCTTATGACTATAAGAAATTAGTTAATTCAATGAACCCATGCCGACCTATCAATTCTTGAATACTTCACTCCAAAGAAACGACATTGTACTCCGTCCTTAAAGCAAACCTACCTAATCTAAAACAGCATGCGAAACCATACTCCCATTCTTATAGACATGACAGGACCATACCCTATTCTTTCTTGACTGCTAAGACTTCAGAATGTCTTATATAGGCCTTAATAGTTAAGCGATCTCCGTGTATATATATTCAGTAGCAGCATCCTCGCTTATTCTCCATCTACTTCAAACTAAATCCATGCCGAGTCCTTCGGACATTTATATAAAACAAAATGGAGTTGAGTCAGAGCTTCCACTGACTGAAGCTGAGTTCAGTGGGTTCCATTCCGTCTGAAGGTGGCGAGCAAGAAGATGGGTCGGTTTTGTTAATGCGTGGAGTTAGAAGTTGGTGAATGGAAGAAGTGGTGGTGGCAAGTTTGTCTTGCGCGCTGTGAAAACACAATGAAATGGAAGGATCGGGAGGAGGGTTGGACGTCATGGCTCTAATGTTTAGCGTGAGGCTTTCCGGGTGGAGAAGTATGGTGCGGGTACAACGTACTGGTGAAGTAATAAGAGTAAGGAATGGAAAGTAACAATGATTTTGGTATACTTTTTCATTTGAGCATGAAGGAATTACACAAGGCACGGGTTTTAAAATGACTCGCTGGCCTGTTGATCAGCATGGAATGCAAGTATAATAGTTAGATGGAAGTGAATATTTCTTTTATATATAAATGATTGGAGCGGCATGTTTAATTCACGCAGGGAGGAAGAGATGCATGCTTTGTATATGCACAGAGGAGTTAAGTTTTATACGGCAATGTTTTGAGTGGTATAACTTGGAGTGAAACGCAAAACATTTGAAGAAGTGAGGTCCGGTGTTGTGGATTTGATAATCGACGGTGAAAATTTTGATCATGAGGCGCTGGAAAATCATGGTGCACCTGCAGATTTCAAGCTGAACAAGTTGTTTATTAGTGTGTTGATCTCAGGGAGAGATGGACGTTGGGGTGGTTTGGTGGAAAACCGTGAAGCGAAGTGGGAGTGTGCTCTTGAGGACGAGCGGCCATGGCATTCTATAAAGAGGAGCCGCATGTGTTATTTTGAAATGAAGAAAGAAGTCGGGTTGAGTAATCGAAGCAAGACAGACTATTGGTCGGGGATTTTAGAAGGGCGATGGACCATTTAAAATAAGGTCGGTTTGGCGAATGGTTTGTTATGTTACAATCGTATGGACGCAGGCTATGTACTGGAACTGTTTGGAGCACGTTACGGTTTAGGCAATTGAAACGCCGGTATAATCAACTGACGCAAATCGTTATTAAATGTTTAACGCGCAAAGGTGAGTAAAATCACTAACTCTGATCTATTTTAAAATATTGCAGTTATATTTTAATGTTGTTTGAATGCTGTGTGATGGTTGATTAGGTTGATTACAATTAATTCGGTTGAATATTATATACCGTTATATATATGTACACATCATCAGTTGGACACTGATTCCACCGATTAGAATATCCCCTAGTATAGAGTTAGTGTAAATTGTGTTGACTGACATCTGTGGATGCGGAAACCGGTTGGAGGAATCCGACCGGATTCCTTGATAATCATATGTACTGTTTGTTTTGTTTGAACCCGAATTATATTTAAAACCCCATGTGAATATTGATGTTGAACAGAAATTCAACATCTGTTTCGATAAATCAATAAACGATATCGATTTAGAAAGTGGCGACAGTCGACCGTAAACCCATCGTTTTGTTAAGGAGTTGATTGGCCGTCAGGCAAATCAACTAAGATAGTTATAAAAAAAAATATTTTTATAATTAAAAAGAAGATTTAAATTTATAATAGAAGTTCTATTATAAACCGGTATTTTAGAGTTCGTTTTTATAAAATAAATAAAAACGATTATGGATATTTAAATAAGTTTATAAGGCAGAAATTATCTGATGATTAAGTATTTGGATAATTATATTTAAGATAAACAATTTTAGAAATATTATTAGATTAATTATATTAATCTAATGAGAAGTAATTAAGATCAGTTAACGAATTTACTGATGGAATGAAGTTGATTTAATCAACTGTTATTTGGAAAATGATTATTAGATTAATTGGCCTTTAATTAATCTAATGAAAACAGTTTATGAGATTTAATTACCTTTTAATTTAAGAAGTTATCAATAGAACTGTGGAATAGAGAAAGCGAAAAAGTTAATGTGGAATATAAATAATCGTAAACAACCGAGTTCAAAATAAAGATGTGGTATTATAAAACCATATTCTAAAATAAAACAAGGAAATACGATTTGATGTATATTATAAGAAATAAAGAGTTTAGAGTTATGAACGTATATCTGTTCTAAGGCAAGAACGTTGTCGATCAAGGTCTGAGAGGTAATTAAAATACCCCAACTTGAAAAGCTTCACTATTATCGAGGAACGATATCAGTTTGTGACGGAGATAGATGTTAAGATTAGTAGAAAAGGAATATGGCAGCATATGCAAGTTTAGACTATAGCGACAAAATAAACGTTGTTGATTGGGCTTAAGCGTAACTGTTATGTCGAGACTAGTTATAACATAGAATATTACAGCGTATGACAAGTTTGAACTATAGTGATAAAATAACGCTGTTGATAAGGTAAGGGTGACTGTAATGTTGAGATTAGTTATAAAAGGAATATTACAGCGTATGACAAGTTTAGAACTATAGCAACAAATTAACTGCTGTTGATTAGACTTAAGCGTGACTTTTATATATAGCAGCACTTCCTAGGAAATGAAGCAGTTTAGTTGAAATCCACTTATTCGAAAGTGAGAAATAACGATGTCGTAAGAAAATATAAGAATCAGTTTTAGAAAGAGAAATTGGAGAATCGTGTTAGAAAACAATGACAGCATTTCGATGTTCGAAATGTGATTAGAATTTAAACCGTTAGGATTTGGAACTAGAATTCGACGACGTCGAATGTATTAAAAGTAACTATTTTTAGGGATTATAATCTGATAGAATAATTAACATTTAGTTTTAAACAAATAAATGTTAATAGGATAGGAGTCAGTATTTAGTTATAAACTTGATATCGATTTGATAAGAAGTTGTCTTAGAAAACAGAGGTTATAAAGTGGATTGGGAATATAAAGTATGAAAGAGGTTTCGGTAAACGAGATAAGTATTACTTGAATAAAGAGTTAATTGATAAAGGTATTCAGATTTCTATAACAGGGATGATATCCACGTTTAGAGTGAATAATGTTTTAAAAAGAAACGATAGGCCGATTTAAATATTTATAATGAAATTGGAATGAATTTTCCAATGTTGATAGGGAGGATTTTCCAAGTATAGAAATAATGAACGTGATAAGAATGGAGATGTTTCGAACGTAAATGACGTATGTTTCTGGAACATGAAAGAATAAGAGTTTATAATAACTGGAAATGTTTTCCAAGAAGTATGGAAAGGCTAAAACGGGATTTGAGAAATATCTGGTAAGATATGAGAATTCGAATAATAAAGTCGAATGTTAAAATTAAAAATACCCGTGGTTGTGTGATGTTAATTATACATTAGAATGAATGTTGTTTTTACTTCGATAGTTAAATAACCGACTATCGAAGTGTTTGACCATCGTTGTCGATATGGAGAGACCGGTTGGATACGTTATCCGAAACCACTCCGTATAGGCATAAGCGCTGCGAATTAGATATGCTGAAGATGATTGAAGACGGAGTTAAATGCAAGGATCGTCCAGTTCCAGAATGATGTTTTTGTTTGTCCAGTCCCAGGACAACTTGTATGGACGAGTGTCTGACAAAGTATTTCCAATGGTCACGCCGTTGATTTGTACGGATATACCAAGTTGGTGGGGAGAAGGTAACTTCTCTTTATTCTACACCCAGTGTGCATTTGTGTAATCAATGTGTGATTACGGATTTGACGACGTGACATTCAACGTGAATGGTGATCAGATGTTCTGAAGATAGACGTAGTCTCTAGCCTCACAACCAGGAATGACAGAAGTTGGGCTAGGCAGCATGGCTAGTTGGGTCATCCCCAAGCAGGGTGTATTGTCACCGATCTAGAGAAAATTCATATTTATACTTCTTTTCGATTCTGTATCTTCGGATAACGGTTGGATGGCCTGCAACCGTGGTGACAATATATTCGCGACACTCAAGCTAAATGAGTGAGCGGTCATGTGTGGCCGGGTTGCAAGACGTTCTTGTTGAACCCTGAGTGTATCCCATCTAGAGTACACTATTCAGAAGGTGCTCCCATACCTTGTCCGTTGAAATCCAATCTCCAATAAGTGCCCTGCGGTTTATGATTTTATACTATATATATGTGGAACGTGAGATGCAAGCGTTCTTCTACTTGGATAATTATTTGTTTAGACATTATCTTAATATCACTGTTTTTGATATCAAAGTAATTTGGGTTATAGTAAGGTAAAAGCCGTCCATGTTTATGTGTGGCCTGGTCTTACTATTATCCTTTTGTTTCAAAAGGATTTTCTTCAAAGTAAAACCATATGGTTAAAATTTACTCACACCAGTCCCATGACTGACCCAGAGTTTATTTTGTTTGTTTTCCCTAAACTCTTAGGTGCCCAAATTTGTACGGGCAGTCAAGTGTTTCAGGCTTTGCAGATTCACTTGGAGGAGCTCAAAAGCAGGAAGCTTCACCATTAGTTATGTAGAGTTATTTCCGCTGTGATATGATGTATTGTACTCTGATAATGGTATGTATATACAATACAGTTTTGTATTCAAAGTTATGTTATATAATACATCTTATTTTGTTCCGCTGCGAGTTTCGTGTTACTCTGATTCTGTTCAGTTGTGATCTTCTTCTTCTTCTATTCTATTAGTTCTATCTTTTCTTTCTCACCCTCTAAATTCTTCTATTAATGTCCTGGTGTTTTCGATGCTTGAATAGTCAACAGTGTGTTTTTATGTTGATTTTCTGGGTCGAAAATCCCGCCATTACACAACGCCCAAACCCTAGCCGCCCACGCCCCCATCCGCGCCTGCCGCCACCTCCACCCCACCACGCGACCACCACCTGCACTTCGCCGGAACCGCACCCCTCTGAGACGACCACTGCGCCACCAGATCCCCCCCCGACCACTCGACAGCGCCCCCCTGTAAGTTTTTTTTTATTTATTTTTATTTTATTTAAAACATAAAAGAAAACTGTTTTTTTTATTATTATGTTAAAACTGTTTTTTTTATTATTATGTTAAAGCTGTTTTTTTATATTATGTTAAAACTGTTTTTTTATATTATGTTAAAACTGTTTTTTTTATATTATGTTAAAACTGTTTTTTTTTTATATTATGTTAAAACTGTTTTTTTTATATTATGTTAAAACTGTTTTTTTTTATATTATGTTAAAACTGTTTTTTTTATTATTATGTTAAAACTGTTTTTTTATATTATGTTAAAACTGTTTTTTTATTATTATGTTAAAACTGTTTTTTATTATGTTAAAACTGTTTTTTTTATATTATGTTAAAACTGTTTTTTTATTATGTTAAAACTGTTTTTTTTATATTATGTTAAAAACTGATTTTTATGATTTTAAAAACTGATTTTATCTTATTTTTAAAAAACTGAAAACTTATTTTCATTTTAAAAACTGAAATTAATGTTTTAGGAAAATAAAGAAAAAGATTGAATTTTTATAAAGAAAAAGATTGAATTTTTATAAAGAAAAAGATTGAATTTTTATAAAGAAAAAGATTGAATTGTTATAAAGAAAAAGATTGAATTTTTATGAAGAAAAAAGATTGAATTTCTATCACGAGAAGATTAGATTTTTCTTCGCTTAAAGAATAGATATTTCTTTGAATGAAAATAGATTTTCTTTGAAGTGGAAAATGGATTTTCCCTAGAATTGAAAAAGATATTTTCTTTGAAATGAAAGATTAGATTTTCTTGGAATTGAAATATTTTTATGAGAATAAAAATAGAATTTTTATATAATGAACTTCGTAATAAAAATAGGATTTTTATATATTGAACTTCGAAATAAAAATATGATTTTTATATATTGAACTTTGAAATAAAAATATGATTTTTACATATGGAATAGCGAAGTAAAAATTCGATTTTTACATATGTAGAGAATACAGGCGAAAGCGACAAAAAGGCGAGGTCGACGAAGAATTCTGCAAAAGAAGAGTCAAGATGATTGGATAGCTATAAGTGAGAATTTCTCACCTTTCAATTTATTTTTCTAGTTATATATATATATATATATATATATATATATACTAGGATGCAGACGGTGCTTAGTAGCACCCGACACAATCGTCCACAGACCATGGACTTGTTTGTTTGGTTGCAAATAGTTAGATTATTTGATTGAAATTGAATTGTTTGGTGAAATGAATTGATATGATTGATGTGTGAATGGCGTGGGCCTTCACTAGACCGGGGATAAGGCTAGGCCTCGTCCCGTTTCTAGTATCGTGCCGTTATGCCGCCGAAATTTTCTAAAATAAGTTAGAAAAATAAAAATAGCATTTTATTTAAAGAATGAACTGAATAGAAATTCATATGTTGGAATAAAATGTTTTATCGTCAAAAATATAATTTTTAACGTGAATGTGAATAAATAAAATATTCATTTACAAACCGGAAGGTTTGTTTATGTACACTTATTTGAATGACATTGATTGGGACGATAAATTTTACACATCGCCCAACTGCACAAATAAAATATGCGTTTGATTGTTTGAAACCCCACACGAGTGTTGGGATGAAATTTGAAGTTCACTCATCCTGATTGATTAAATGTGTCGATCGATTGATTGACAGGCTGTTATAAGCGTTGAATATCTATATTTGATGCTTATACAGTGTAGTGCACTTTGGTTGATGGTTGATTATTTTTCAATGCTATGATATACATGTGTTGTATGAAAATCCATATAATTAACTTTATATGGTAATTGATTGGGCCTCATTCCAATTTGAAAAATAAAGAATATTATAAAATAAAAGTTCATGTGTTGACAGTACTCATCCATTGAGATTGGTCATGTGTTGAACGAAATATTTTAGTAATAAAATTTACATCTTTATCAATATAAAATAAAGGTTCATGTGTTGACAGTACTCATCCATTGAGATTGGTCATGTGTTGAACGAAATATTTTGATAATAACAACTATTTTGAAAAAGAAATATTTGAAATAGAATATTTGAAAATAGAAATTTATGAAGCCGTGTTGATTAGATTGACGCCATTTTGACGTAAACGATTTCGGAGTGAATTGAATTGAAAACGATTTCGAAATGAATTGAATTGAAACGATTTCGAAATGAATTGAATTGAAAACGATTTCGAAATGAATTGAATTGAAAACGATTTCGAAATGAATTGAATTGAAAACGATTTCGAAATGAATTGAATTGAAAACGATTTCGAAATGAATTGAATTGAAAACGATTTCGAAATGAATTGAATTGAAAACGATTTCGAATTGAATTGAATTGAAAACGATTTCGAAATGAATTGAATTGAAAACGATTTCGAAATGAATTGAATTGAAAACGATTTCGAAATGAATTGAAAGCGAATTGAAATGAATTCAAATTGAATTGAAATTTGAATTGAATAGAAATGAATTTTAAAACGAATTTATAAAGATGAATTCAATTTTGATTTGAATTGAAATGGAAGTTGAAATTGCTTTTGAAACGAATTTAAAACTGTTTATATAACTCATTTTAAATAGAAATCGACGAAATATATATTATATATATTATATATATATAATATAATGGCCTGAATAGAACGCGCCGCGCCGCGGCAGTTCGCGAATTTCGACCATTGATTTCAAACGGACATTACGGGAGATCCGACCGTCGGATTCTCCTAAAACCGGAACCGTTGGGTTCGTATCGAAAAGAGCTTTCTAACGAACATTAGAAATTTGAAATCTAACGGTTGGATTTGGAATTATGTCCAAATCAAATTTGAAAAAGGTCGCAGTAAGTGCAGTTCGATGGCCATTGATGGAAATCGACTATACGGGCCTTGATAAAATTATGAAAAATAGTAATAATTTGTGTAAAATCATAAGAAATGATTTAGAAAGGATTGGGATGAAAAACTCCATATTTGAAAAGATAAAAATAGATTTTTATCGAAATGAACTAGTTTTGAACTAGAATTATAATTCTATTTATTTTTAAATAAATAAATTGAATTTAAAAAGGGTTTTGAAAATAACCAGAATATCCAATGATTGCATTGGAGTGGATTTGAATCGAAATTGTCTTCGGAATATTTCGATGTTGGAATTCGTGATTATACAGGTGTTGTTGTGGAAATTTGAAAGATATATATTTATATCGTTATTTCCAATACGACATTTGTTAGTCGTAGAATTCGATATTGAATATAAGCCGATATATTTTCTATTCAGAGCCTTGTATTGAATATCGAATGTGATTTGGGTTTGTCGTGAATGGTGTCTTCACTAACACTGTTCTTGAACCCAGTTGAGAAATGATTAAATCTTTTTATTTAGATTTAATGAAGTGTACCAATTAAATAATATTTAATTGGAATAGAATTGATATTGATTTTTGGGTTTATCGTGAACAGTGTTTTAAATAACACTTGTTCTTTAACCCGATAATTAATGGAATGTGATTTTGGGTTTATCGTGAACCGCGTTTTAAATGATACTGATTCTTTAACCCAGTTAACGATTAAAACTAAGTGGAGTTTTAACGAATCTTTAATTAGATTGAAATAATCGAAATGGAGTATCACCAGTTTTTCTCCAGGCGATAGTTAAATCTTTAATTAGATTTGAACGTGAAATGGTAATTGAATTTACCAATAACACCGTGGTGTTAGATATGAAGTATAACCAGTTTTACTTCATGGGATGAATAGGTTGGGATTGGGAAATTAAAACAAATGATTACTTCGGTGAGGTTCGCTAATCCCGATTAGTTCGAATTGATATTCAAAAGTTGATTAAAGAATAAATTCAAGAATTTATCTTTGATAAAATTAATGGGAACCTTTCCCTATGAATGTGAAATTAGAAACTAACTGTCGGTTAGCTAAGTAGAATGGTTTTCTGGATATTGATCTGATGTTGGTTTCGGCCTTCGGGGTTAATATTTGGGGAATTATTCTCTTGATTAATTTACGGTTAGTGACTGATGGATTGGAATGAGGCATATGTTGTGTTTGTGTAACACTTATTTAAAATATACGCGAGTTATTCGGGAAGACCGGGTTTATCCCATTCTGAATAACTGATACGACGATAAATCGAAGATGAAGACGATGGTCGAAGACCGGAGGTCTTCACGTCGTTTGGGTGATTACTGATGATCTTGATTGGGCTGTACACCCAAGAAGATGGAAACAGTTTGTGATCGTCCAGACGTACTTGGAGATCGATGGATATGCGAGGTACTAGGTGCCTCCGGTTTCGTTCAGCCCCAGAACGGACTTGTAAATGGACTGTGTGTCTGACATTGGATTTTAGTCCGTGTGATTGATCTCTATTAAATATATATCTGTTTGGCGGCGGAGAATTTATTCTCTTGCTTAACGCCCTTCTCTGAGACGTACGAGCTCAGGGGTTATATATCGATGGATATCAAACGCATGGAGTGAATTGCCTGTGTGGCATGCCTAAGTGGCAATTGATCGAGGCTTCGGTTGAAAAGCAAAGTCTTGTGGTGATGATCAAAGCACGGCCTCTGTGGCGTAGCTTTGTGTAACGTTTACCTCGCGTGTTTCACACCCGGTATGAACCAAAAACGGGAGAAAGGACCTCAGGGAGGGCCTGCGTTTCTTCCTAGTTAGAAGTGGCGTCAGTGGTTTTACACGCCCTGACGAGTTTGACTTATGTGGTTGTTGCTGTTGCGAGGCGCCTCGGATTGATCGGTCGTTCTCGAACCGATGGAGTCATTTAGTTGGCTCGTTTACGCCCCATAGGGCGGGGAAACGTAGTGTTCAGGCATTTTAATCCACATCGGTGGACCGGCCCTGTCGCTCCTAGGGTCACTCGAGCTCTGATCCTGAGACTCGGGCTAGGCAGTCTCGAATCGGTTGAGGACTATCTTTTGCCTCGGTTCATAGATGGAAATCCAATTTCCAAATACGTGACATTTGCGGTTTTATTTGTAAACCTATATATGGCGACATAGTGGCATGGGACGCTCATGTCGTCTATGATTGATACTTATGATTTGAAGTTGTTTTATACACTATGCACTTATTATAGTATCAAATGATTTGTTTTAAATGTATCAAGCATTCTTCGGCTGTTATAAGGGAAAACCCTATCCCCCGGCTTGCGTTGCATTGTGTGATAGGACCTGGGTCTTATAACAGCTTGATTTTTCTTTATTTAGCATTGCGTTGTTTGCTTTATGCACTGGTATTCTTGGGAGGGAACCCGTTCCGTGTTATACGGCGTGGTCCCTTGATTTACCTAACTTTAAAATAAAGATTAACTGTTTTAGTTCTCACACCAGTCACATGACTGACCTGGAGTTTATTGTTTTAACCTAAACTCTGGGTGCCCCTATTTTCGGCACGGGCAGCTAGTAGTTTTGGTTTTGCAGATTTATATCCACAGGATCCTGGTTTACAGCTGGAATGATATCCGGAAAGCTTTGTATCCGTATATCTCTTCTAGTTGTGCATTGTATTATTTTCCGCTGCTATGTATTTAAATGTAATTTAAATCTCTGATATTTCTGTGTAATATTCATTCGTACTCTGTATATTCTTGTAATCTGATGCATTGTTGTAATATACAATGAAATGTTCTTCTGTATGCGTTCTGTTGTGGCTTGTTCTCGAACTATCCGACGGATTCCTTTACGGGGAAGTTACGGGTTTTCACAGTTGGTATCAGAGCTTTGGTTTACAAAGCTCAGAGAACAAGGCACATTAGAACCTTACGAAAGAATTCATCGGATATTGGATCAGTAATATCCAATTAGAATGACTCGTTAGAGATATAATCAGTAGTATCCTAGAACGAGTGTGAAGAGTATATTTTTAAAATGATAACAAATTTTGTTTTAAAAATTTAAAATCAGTTATCCGTATTTGATTATTTATTTGATAATGATTTGGACAGTCCAGTATATAAAGAATTTGCATATACGCCTTGCAAACGTATATTCGAAGTTTTAATATACTGGATAGATATAGAGTCACATTCTAGACACCCAGGGATAATTCTGATGATGTGGCCACATCATCAATATTTATGTTCGTGCTTCGAAGGGATGATTTCTATATATTTCCTATTGACTGGTGTGAGAACCAAAATTAGATAGGACTTATTGTTGTGAATTGGCATCAAAAACATGATTTTTGTATATGTATCAAAATTATGAATTTCAAACTCTAATCAACTAATTGATTGATGTTTGGGTTGTTTGTTTATTTGTTTGATAATTTTGAATCATTATGCCTAATTTGATCGAATAATGAATGGTATTGAAAATTGGTCGCATCTGCTTGCATATACATGTATATCATTGAACAGGTCATAGCAAGGAGGCTAGAGCAGAGAATAAAATTTGTTTGCCCGACAAATAGGTACATGTTTACTACATAATTTCCTGTTTTGTTTGGGTGATGATGATTTTGTGAGCCTATTGGCTAGCCGCTTGGCTTTTTCTTTTTCTTTTTGAGATCTGAAGGACCGGGGAAGCTATTTGAAATTCCCCGATGCTCCCGGTGCAGGGGAGGTTATGGCGAAATTTTTCAAAAATTAAGGGTGTTAGCCAAATTTTTGAAATTTTGAAAATTCTCAGAAACTGAAAAGTTGGAGAATGGAAGCCAGATCGAGCATAGAGTTGATTAATCAAACCACTTTCGACTTTGTTCCTTTTCGGGGACGAAAAGTTTTAAGTGGGGGAGATTGTAACAACCCGAAAATCTGGGCCAGTTTAAATTTTTTATATTGGCAATTTTAGCAAATTTAGATTATTTAAAATGAATTATTTTAAATAATATCGACGAGAAATTTGTTTTGAATATAATTCGAACGTATATATTATACGCGTCGTCGTTAGAATATAAATATTTATATATAATTATAAATAGAATTGAAAATGGCGCGGTAGTTCGATAATTCGATTTCAAACTTCAATTGAATATACCGGGTGCAAAACAATCCGGATTTTAGTGAAACCAAAAACATTAGGATCTAATTGATAATATCTTTCCAACGAATTCGTCCAATCGAAATTTCGTAGCGGGAATGAAAAGATATGTCCAGTTGAAAATTCTGAATAGTCGCTATGGAATTCAGGCCCTTAAAAATGGACATTTTGCAAACGACCTCGGATTTCGATGAAACCACTTTTGCTGGGTCCGTGATGTCAAATTATTTCTAGATTCCAAATTTCATAATTTTCTGAATCAATATGTCAGCGTGACAAAGGAAAACGCGTTTGACCAGTTTCAGTTGATTTTAATCGACTGGAAAATGGCCATTTTTCTAACGGTCTCGGAATTCGACGAAACTAGTTTTGTTAGGACCGTATCGTCAATGCGAAGCTAGAAAAAAATTTTCTGTAATTTTTCTAGTTAGTATGTGACCCCGGTAATTTGAAATGTACGTTTAAAATTCAATATAGTGATTTAAATGTAAATTCAAAGGAAACTAATCGAAACGATCAAATCAGCATGCGATACATATCCCATTGTGTTCGAAATGGGTGTAATACGCTAGGGACGACAGTCGGCGGGTTCGATTTCGAATTTGAAATATAAAGTTACTTTATAGAGAAATAAAATTAATTAAATATTTAATTATAAAATACTCCACACCTTTATCTCTTCTTCCTCTCCAGCGATGACTTCAGAAGAAAAAAAAAACACCCCGTTGCCCTCCTTAAATTCGCCGCCTCCAGGCGATTTCCACCCCCGCGCCTCCCCTCCTATCGCCACCTCGCCGGAGATCCACCCACCCACCACAGCCCCCTTTCCTTCCATCTCCCCTCCCCCAGCGCATCGCGCAAAGCCCTAACCCCATTCAAACCCAAATCGGATCCAACGCCCAAACCCTAGCCGCCCACGCCCCCATCCGCGCCTGCCGCCACCTCCACCCCACCACGCGACCACCACCTGCACTTCGCCGGAACCGCACCCCTCTGAGACGACCACTGCGCCACCAGATCCCCCCCCCCCCCCCGACCACTCGACAGCGCCCCCCTGTAAGTTTTTTTTTTTTATTTATTTTTATTTTATTTAAAACATAAAAGAAAACTATTTTTTTATTATTATGTTAAAACTGTTTTTTTATTATTATTATGTTAAAACTGTTTTTTTATATTATGTTAAAACTGTTTTTTTTTATATTATGTTAAAACTGTTTTTTTTATATTATGTTAAAACTGTTTTTTTTTATATTATGTTAAAACTGTTTTTTTTATATTATGTTAAAACTGTTTTTTTTATATTATGTTAAAACTGTTTTTTTTATATTATGTTAAAACTGTTTTTTTATTATTATGTTAAAACTGTTTTTTTTATATTATGTAAAAACTGTTTTTTTATTATTATGTTAAAACTGTTTTTTTATTATGTTAAAACTGTTTTTTTTATATTATGTTAAAACTGTTTTTTTATTATGTTAAAACTGTTTTTTTTTATATTATGTTAAAAACTGATTTTTATGATTTTAAAAACTGATTTTATCTTATTTTTAAAAAACTGAAAACTTATTTTCATTTTAAAAACTGAAATTAATGTTTTAGGAAAATAAAGAAAAAGATTGAATTTTTATAAAGAAAAAGATTGAATTTTTATAATGAAAAAGATTGAATTGTTATAAAGAAAAAGATTGAATTTTTATAAAGAAAAAAGATTGAATTTCTATCACGAGAAGATTAGATTTTTCTTCGCTTAAAGAATAGATATTTCTTTGAATGAAAATAGATTTTCTTTGAAGTGGAAAATGGATTTTCCCTAGAATTGAAAAAGAGATTTTCTTTGAAATGAAAGATTAGATTTTCTTGGAATTGAAATATTTTTATGAGAATAAAAATAGAATTTTTATATAATGAACTTCGAAATAAAAATAGGATTTTTATATATTGAACTTCGAAATAAAAATATGATTTTTATATATTGAACTTTGAAATAAAAATATGATTTTTACATATGGAATAGCGAAGTAAAAATTCGATTTTTACATATGTAGAGAATACAGGCGAAAGCGACAAAAAGGCGAGGTCGACGAAGAATTCTGCAAAAGAAGAGTTAAGATGATTGGATAGCTATAAGTGAGAATTTCTCACCTTTCAATTTATTTTTCTAGTTATATATATATATATACTAGGATGCAGACGGTGCTTAGTAGCACCCGACACAATCGTCCACAGACCATGGACTTGTTTGTTTGGTTGCAAATAGTTAGATTATTTGATTGAAATTGAATTGTTTGGTGAAATGAATTGATATGATTGATGTGTGAATGGTGTGGGCCTTCACTAGACCGGGGATAAGGCTAGGCCTCGTCCCGTTTCTAGTATCGTGCCGTTATGCCGCCGAAATTTTCTAAAATAAGTTAGAAAAATAAAAATAGCATTTTATTTAAAGAATGAACTGAATAGAAATTCATATGTTGGAATAAAATGTTTTATCGTTAAAAATATAATTTTTAACGTGAATGTGAATAAATAAAATATTCATTTACAAACCGGAAGGTTTGTTTATGTACACTTATTTGAATGACATTGATTAGGACGATAAATTTTACACATCGCCCAACTGCACAAATAAAATATGCGTTTGATTGTTTGAAACCCCACACGGGTGTTGGGATGAAATTTGAAGTTCACTCATCCTGATTGATTAAATGTGTCGATCGATTGATTGACAGACTGTTATAAGCGTTGAATATCTATATTTGATGCTTATACAGTGTAGTGCACTTTGGTTGATGGTTGATTATTTTTCAATGCTATGATATACATGTGTTGTATGAAAATCCATATAATTAACTTTATATGGTAATTGATTGGGCCTCATTCCAATTTGAAAAATAAAGAATATTATAAAATAAAAGTTCATGTGTTGACAGTACTCATCCATTGAGATTGGTCATGTGTTGAACGAAATATTTTAGTAATAAAATTTACATCTTTATCAATATAAAATAAAGGTTCATGTGTTGACAGTACTCATCCATTGAGATTGGTCATGTGTTGAACGAAATATTTTGATAATAACAACTATTTTGAAAAAGAAATATTTGAAATAGAATATTTGAAAATAGAAATTTATGAAGCCGTGTTGATTAGATTGACGCCATTTTGACGTAAACGATTTCGGAGTGAATTGAATTGAAAACGATTTCGAAATGAATTGAATTGAAACGATTTCGAAATGAATTGAATTGAAAACGATTTCGAAATGAATTGAATTGAAAACGATTTCGAAATGAATTGAATTGAAAACGATTTCGAAATGAATTGAATTGAAAACGATTTCGAAATGAATTGAATTGAAAACGATTTCGAAATGAATTGAATTGAAAACGATTTCGAAATGAATTGAATTGAAAACGATTTCGAAATGAATTGAAAGCGAATTGAAATGAATTCAAATTGAATTGAAATTTGAATTGAATAGAAATGAATTTTAAAACGAATTTATAAAGATGAATTCAATTTTGATTTGAATTGAAATGGAAGTTGAAATTGCTTTTGAAACGAATTTAAAACTGTTTATATAATTCGTTTTAAATAGAAATCGACGAAATATATATTATATATATTATATATATATAATATAATGGCCTGAATAGAACGCGCCGCGCCGCGGCAGTTCGCGAATTTCGACCATTGATTTCAAACGGACATTACGGGAGATCCGACCGTCGGATTCTCCTAAAACCGGAACCGTTGGGTTCGTATCGAAAAGAGCTTTCTAACGAACATTAGAAATTTGAAATCTAACGGTTGGATTTGGAATTATGTCCAAATCAAATTTGAAAAAGGTCGCTGTAAGTGCAGTTCGATGACCATTGATGGAAATCGACTATACGGGCCTTGATAAAATTATTAAAAATAGTAATAATTTGTGTAAAATCATAAGAAATGATTTAGAAAGGATTGGGATGAAAAACTCCATATTTGAAAAGATAAAAATAGATTTTTATCGAAATGAACTAGTTTTGAACTAGAATTATAATTCTATTTATTTTTAAATAAATAAATTGAATTTAAAAAGGGTTTTGAAAATAACCAGAATATCCAATGATTGCATTGGAGTGGATTTGAATCGAAATTGTCTTCGGAATATTTCGATGTTGGAATTCGTGATTATACAGGTGTTGTTGTGGAAATTTGAAAGATATATATTTATATCGTTATTTCCAATACGACATTTGTTAGTCGTAGAATTCGATATTGAATATAAGCCGATATATTTTCTATTCAGAGCCTTGTATTGAATATCGAATGTGATTTGGGTTTGTCGTGAATGGTGTCTTCACTAACACTATTCTTGAACCCAGTTGAGAAATGATTAAATCTTTTTATTTAGATTTAATGAAGTGTACCAATTAAATAATATTTAATTGGAATAGAATTGATATTGATTTTTGGGTTTATCGTGAACAGTGTTTTAAATAACACTTGTTCTTTAACCCGATAATTAATGGAATGTGATTTTGGGTTTATCGTGAACCGTGTTTTAAATGACACTGATTCTTTAACCCAGTTAACGATTAAAACTAAGTGGAGTTTTAATGAATCTTTAATTAGATTGAAATAATCGAAATGGAGTATCACCAGTTTTGCTCCAGGCGATAGTTAAATCTTTAATTAGATTTGAACGTGAAATGGTAATTGAATTTACCAATAACACCGTGGTGTTAGATATGAAGTATAACCAGTTTTACTTCATGGGATGAATAGGTTGGGATTGGGAAATTAAAACAAATGATTACTTCGGTAAGGTTCGCTAATCCCGACTAGTTTGAATTGATATTCAAAAGTTGATTAAAGAATAAATTCAAGAATTTATCTTTGATAAAATTAATGGGAACCTTTCCCTATGAATGTGAAATTAGAAACTAACTGTCGGTTAGCTAAGTAGAATGGTTTTCTGGATATTGATCTGATGTTGGTTTCGGCCTTCGGGGTTAATATTTGGGGAATTATTCTCTTGATTAATTTACGGTTAGTGACTGATGGATTGGAATGAGGCGTATGTTGTGTTTGTGTAACACTTATTTAAAATATACGCGAGTTATTCGGGAAGACCGGGTTTATCCCATTCTGAATAACTGATACGACGATAAGTCGAAGATGAAGACGATGGTCGAAGACCGGAGGTCTTCACGTCGTTTGGGTGATTACTGATGATCTTGATTGGGCTGTACACCCAAGAAGATGGAAACAGTTTGTGATCGTCCAGACGTACTTGGAGATCGATAGATATGCGAGGTACTAGGTGCCTCCGGTTTCGTTCAGCCCCAGAACGGACTTGTAAATGGACTGTGTGTCTGACATTGGATTTTAGTCCGTGTGATTGATCTCTATTAAATATATATCTGTTTGGCGGCGGAGAATTTATTCTCTTGCTTAACGCCCTTCTCTGAGACGTACGAGCTCAGGGGTTATATATCGATGGATATCAAACGTATGGAGTGAATTGCCTGTGTGGCATGCCTAAGTGGCAATTGATCGAGGCATCGGTTGAAAAGCAAAGTCTTGTGGTGATGATCAAAGCACGGCCTCTGTGGCGTAGCTTTGTGTAACGTTTACCTCGCGTGTTTCACACCCGGTATGAACCAAAAACGGGAGAAAGGACCTCAGGGAGGGCCTGCGTTTCTTCCTAGTTAGAAGTGGCGTCAGTGGTTTTACACGCCCTGACGAGTTTGACTTATGTGGTTGTTGCTGTTGCGAGGCGCCTCGGATTGATCGGTCGTTCTCGAACCGATGGAGTCATTTAGTTGGCTCGTTTACGCCCCATAGGGCGGGTAAACGTAGTGTTCAGGCATTTTAATCCACATCGGTGGACCGGCCCTGTCGCTCCTAGGGTCACTCGAGCTCTGATCCTGAGACTCGGGCTAGGCAGTCTCGAATCGGTTGAGGACTATCTTTTGCCTCGGTTCATAAATGGAAATCCAATTTCCAAATACGTGACATTTGCGGTTTTATTTGTAAACCTATATATGGCGACATAGTGGCATGGGACGCTCATGTCGTCTATGATTGATACTTATGATTTGAAGTTGTTTTATACACTATGCACTTATTATAGTATCAAATGATTTGTTTTAAACGTATCAAGCATTCTTTGGCTGTTATAAGGGAAAACCCTATCCCCCGGCTTGCGTTGCATTGTGTGATAGGACCTGGGTCTTATAACAGCTTCATTTTTCTTTATTTAGCATTGCGTTGTTTGCTTTATGCACTGGTATTCTTGGGAGGAAACCTGTTCCGTGTTATACGGCGTGGTCCCTTGATTTACCTAACTTTAAAATAAAGATTAACTGTTTTAGTTCTCACACCAGTCACATGACTGACCTGGAGTTTATTGTTTTAACCTAAACTCTGGGTGCCCCTATTTTCGGCACGGGCAGCTAGTAGTTTTGGTTTTGCAGATTTATATCCACAGGATCCTGGTTTACAGCTGGAATGATATCCGGAAAGCTTTGTATCCGTATATCTCTTCTAGTTGTGCATTGTATTATTTTCCGCTGCTATGTATTTAAATGTAATTTAAATCTCTGATATTTCTGTGTAATATTCATTCGTACTCTGTATATTCTTGTAATCTGATGCATTGTTGTAATATACAATGAAATGTTCTTCTGTTTGCGTTCTGTTGTGGCTTGTTCTCGAACTATCCGACGCTTTCCTTTACGGGGAAGTTGCGGGTTTTCACAATTACGTGGGACTGGACGTAGGAGAAATTTCAAACCAGTATTAAATCCGGTGTGTTCTTTCCGTTTCTGCATTTTATTTCTGTTTATCTTTGTATTTGTGTTTGATTCTATGTCTGTGATTGTTTCTGTGGTGTTTGATTCATATAGTAGTTCATATAAGTTTTAGATTTTGTTTAAATTCTCCAAACACTATTAACCCTTTCTATTGTTAGTTTTGCCTTAACGATCCATTCTGCAATCCCTATTAATGTTATCATATCGTTGCCTTATATAAATGATGGTTGAAGCACACATATAGAGCCATTTGTTATCATTAGTTGTGACGGCCCGCCCCGCACCAGCCTGCATTTCCTCCGAAAGTGCGCTGTACACATGCCCGACTAGCACAGGACGGTCGCCAAAGAAAGGAAAGAAGAGAATGAACTAATCAAGGAACCTATAGAATGTCTCACAGCGCATGGGATAAAAATATAATAATAACATACTTGACATAAAACAGGCGAGACAGTGCATAAGCTGATAACTAATAATCAATGTCAACATCAGAGCAGCGGAAATCCATATACAGCTTATTACAATTTTCCAAATTTACTGTCTCTAAACAAAAGAAAGCCAAAATAGAAGATACACCACCAATGCCCAAGCAGTGATTTTCAACAACACAGGGAGAATACTATATATATGTTACGTGGAAGCCTCCTGCTCGTCTCCGGATCATCTACCCGTGGATCACCAGCTAACCTGTCTCTAGTCTGCTCGTGTGAGCACCCAGAGTAATAAGAGGAGACATAAAACTCTGGGTCAGACATAAAGCCTGGTATGAGCGATAAGCATCTAAACAGGGTAATAACAGGTATACTAAACCATACCTGAACCTGGACCTGCAACCAAAGAGTTAATACCACATACCGTATAATACTCCAAGGTGCTATAATAAATAGTGTAAGAATACGGGGGTGGGGTGTGCATGTCACAATGATAGCAACAAATCATCCATGGCAACCATCCTCACATCTCTCACTCAGTGCGTAAAGCATACGACATCTACCACTTTGGAACACTAGACAAACTGAGTCAACGACGAGTCCCGACTTGTAGAAACCCTGCTGGGACCAAGCCAAACACTTGGAGTCATGACCAAACATTTCAATGACCCACTTCATTGGTCGTAGCCCTTGGTTCTACCGATGCCATAATGGCCCTGAATCCGCCTTCATGCCTCCTACCATAGTGGTCCAAAGCTATAGACGTCGATAACTCCTTGGCACGCGTCCTGCAGTAATGCCCAACCATGAAGCGAACTCATTGATTCCCATCTGGATCTTGGGCTCTAGCTTCTCATTTGGACTACCTTTGCATCTCGGGTTTTGGTCATCATCTTCATCCGGATCGGTCTTCATCCTGTTCGTAACTTCCTGGTTCGGTCCGCAGTTGCCAGCTCGTAGCCATCAACCTCGGATTGGTTCGGATCATCCTTCACGCTCGGTTCAGATCGTGGAAGCCTTCCTGGTTCGGATCGGAGTAGCTCCTACTCACGAGAGACAGATCGGATCGGGGTCTTCAACCATCAGCGGATCGGGTCGCGCCATCAGATCGTATCTCGTCAGCTCGTGGCGCCTTGTCGGGTCGGTTCGGGCTTATCAGTTCGTGGCAATCCACTGGTTCGGGTCGAGCTACCTATCTGGATCGTGGCGCCTCATCAGCTCGTGGTGCTTCCTCTCCAAATCGGATCGTGGTCTTCCCTTCGTGGCTCCGAGCTCTGGCACGTGGCGCGGTTCGAGCAGGCGGGTCGGTTCGTGGGTATGGGTGCGATCCGATCCGGATAAATTCCTGCACTTCGTTCCAGCGACAGTTTCTCGCCATTCGACGGCGTTTTTGACCAAGCTAACACTTCTAAACAATCACAAAACACACCCTAGAGTCATAGCAACATGTAATAGCAACCATAACAACAAACAATCACTCAATTGAATCAAAAACGGATCAAAAGTGGCCAAAGCTCCTTATTTTCCCTTAAGCATGTTTAAGTAAAACTGATCATAGGGTTAGCAAAATTTAATCAAATCGAACCAAATTTCAACCAGAGGCATAAAACCTTATTTAAGAATTTCCAAACATTTTTCCAGAATTTATTAATGTATAAATTCGCTAATCTTCACTAATTACCCTTAATTAACTGTAATTAGTGTCAAAATGATGCTATCACTCACCTTTGCCACAATAAAACTTCCAAATCTGAAGTGAACCTCTGACTTGCACGAATTCCAATATGTAACAGCAGCCCTACCTCAGTCCTTGTGCTAATCCCCCTTGATTTGATGCCTCTAAGCCTTAATCCTTGATTAGGAAGTGATTTTGGGTGATTTAGAGAGATTTAGAGAGTGGAGGCCATGGCTAGGTTAAGGGAAATGAAAGTGGCGGCTGGAAAATGTCTAAAGAAATGTTTTCTAACCCTAATCAGCCCCTATATACCCCTAAACCCGAAATTCCCCTTGGGCCTAGCTGCTAATCACCCGCTTAAGCCCAATTAAGCTGTTTTTCACCATCTGAAACTTGTTTCAGCCATATCTCCCAAACGGTGAGTCCGCTTGGCTAATGTGACCACTCTACGGAAAGAGAAACCATCATCCGGAGCCAATGGTAGTGGTTTCAGTTCAAAATTCCTTTCCAGTCAAAAGTTATGGCCATAACAGTGATAACTAGGGGTAAAATTGTCATTTAAAAATCGGGAAAAATCATGAACATGGGAAATGACCCCAATAGTCGTCCCCCAAAGTTACATGACCATACGACTTCGTATGTGACAGAAATAAATATTCTACGATTCTATGATGCGTAGAATGCGGGTCGTTACATTAGTACTTTTTGCATACATTTGGATGCATATCACTTGTATAAAAAGGAGGTCAACTGAATCAGAAGGTCGCCTAATCTTTTGCATTAGTTAGGGTCATATACACTACACTATTGCATAAGTACATAAAATTGCATTAGATAAATAAGGACATTGGGTTCCAGTGTATGACGAATGAGTAGATTGATATTGATATTATTGTGAAAATACTTATATTATTGTTCTACCTTAGAGATTTCAGAGACGAAATTGTTTAAGAAAGAGAGAATATTACAACCCAAATTTTAATGAACGGCGATTAAATAAAAAATTAATTAATTAAAGAATAAGTTGGAAAAATTATTGAGAATTTGGCAATAGGGATTGCTCCATTAGTTCCATTATGATTTTCTAGTTCAGATTCATTTTCAGTTTGCAAGAAAGAAACTTAAAATGAAGGTGACCATTCTAAATTTGAGAAAAAAATGTATTAAGTATTGCAACGAAACAACACATGGCCAGGTCGACCCATGGGTTGACCAAAACCATGGGTGTGTTGACCAATGTGTCGACCCATCTAGGTACTGGGTTGACCCAGCATGTTGCCAGGCACGATTCCGTGCTTGGCATTAAAGTGTTAATGGATGAGATTAAAACAGAGCCTTTTGAGTTGACATGTTTTAATCCTATTGGCTAATGTGGTTAATCCAGATTGATCGAAGGACATAGCGGTTAAAATTTAAACATAATTCTAACAGCTGAGGGTCTTTAGCTCTACCTATAAATTAACCCCCAGCCCCCTCCCCATTTTTCTCACAACACATCTCTTCCCCGCCTAGGCTAGACTTCTTCTGGAGACAGGCCACCCTGATTCTAAATTTTAGGTTGTCTCCTTTTTTAAGATAGGCCTACTTAATCTAAATTTTAGAGGTTGAGAAAAATTAAAATATTTTATATTTCATTTTGTTCTAGAGGGAGGTTCTGCAGGATCCATATCTGCGAAAGCTTTGAGGTGATTTTTTATGATTATTTAGATTTTTGATTTAGTTTTGGGTTAAATAGAAATAATATTAGTTGTAGTTTTATTTATAGTTCTTTTGCTTACGGTTTTTTACATTTTATGCTTATTCTTGTTTTTTTGTTTTTTAGCCTTTTCTTACATTTTCTGATTAATTAACATTCAAATTACTATAAATTATTCACAGTCTTCTTTACCCTATTCTTGTTAGATTTTTACAGTTTATGTAACACCCCACATCCGTTAAGGTCACTCACAAAGGGAATGCATTAACTTCAACAGAACATTATGGGTACTGGAACAGAAATATTACAAGACAGACATATATAAAACAGCGGAAGGTAAAGTAGAAGTACTTTAAATCATTTATTAAATATAATTGTTTACAATAAAGGCCCACCAACTTTCAAATACCCAATTACATAGCTAAAATACATGTCTTGCTCAAAAACAAAGAAGCATGAAAATAAATAGTAGTATTCCCCAATAAAGCAAAGCAAGCCATAGCCAAGAGAGATCCAAGCAGCACAAGAAAGAGCCTTGGAGCATGGTAAGATCCGAACTAAGCTTTATTTCCACCCTGCGAACCGGGGGGGGGGGAATGGAAGAAAAAGAGGCGAAACAAACCGGGTCAGTCATAAAGACTGAGTAAGTCCCAGTGGATTTCAACATAAAAACAGGTGAAGATAATATGGCATGAATAAACTGAAAGTAAACATAAGCATGATGACAAGGTAAGCTACAAGCATGACGAATCAAGTATAACATCCCATGCTTCTTATCAAGAGTATCATCACAAGGTTCCTACCAAGTATTACATTGCAAGGTTTCTATTAAGTATAACATCGCAAGATTTCTAAGCTTCACCATTTCACTATTTTCCTTGATTTCCTATATTCTGTGCACCACCTAACTAGCGTTTCAATTAGTTTACTAAATTTTAATTACAAGATAAGTGATCCCCCATAACCCACATGATAGTTTTATAGGTACATATCCCACGATGAGGGTCCCACCTCATATTGACAGTTTCATGTCCCCACCGCACCTATCTTAATTGATCGGCCCTTACTTACAATGTTTCATATGTGTTATATACTAAGGTTATCCCAACCCCGTAGTTGTGGTAGCCTTCAGGACTACATCTAATGTGAGGATTTTCACCTCAACCAGCCCATTTGCCATAAATGTGTTAGATGTATCCTTACTACCCTAATCGATCGGCTCCTACTCGACCTAGTTCTTGCGGCCCCCTACCGTAGATACCTGTCCTGGTCCCACCCTAGGGTGTATCAATCCCTAGGATGGCAACCCCGACACCCTTTTTGATGCACAGCTTTATATCTACTGATGCCCAGTGGCTAAATTTTCCACTCCGGAATACGTGCACGCCCGTAATCCGTCGGAACCTGCACCGCTGCATCCCCTGCCGTCGTTTTTGACCACTTACAATCAGCCCAGTAATCGTGCCCCACCCTGCCTAGCTCAGGGTACCGTTGATACCTAATGTGGGTTACTGCTGAAACGTGTCCCGCTACTAGGGTTTTCCTAGGGTCTATTCGTATACCCCACAGGTTGGTTAAGTGTTATCTATTTAACTTAACCCCACCCCTCATCATGATACCGTGGTTAAGTGTTCTCTCTTGTGTTACTTAACCCTACCACATGTCTTGTACTATCGGTTAAGCGTTCTCCCCTGTATTAACTTAAACCTTACCACACCTCACGTTAGATTGGTTAAGTGTATGTTAACTCAACCTCATCCACTAGCCATTGTATAATGGTTAAGTGTTACCCTCGTGTATTTACTTAACCCTACCACACATCAGGTTATATTGGTTGGGTGTTATCAACCCATTCAAGTTAAACCAACCCATTTAACTTAACCCTCCCATTCGTCAAATTGCATTGGTTAAGTATTTCAAGTAATTCATGGCTTAACCCGCCCACATATCATGCTAAGTTGGTTAAGTATTATTTATATGTTCAAGTTGACTTAACCCTGTCACGTGTCATGTTATATTGGTTAAGTGTCATTAGTCTAGTCATATTACTTAACCCACCCATTCATGTCATATCGGTTAAGTGTCATTAGTCTAGTCATATTACTTAACTCACCCATTGGTCTGATTAACAGTTATGTTGGTTAAGCCTATATTTATAAGTTTTACATGTTCTTAACTCATACCGGTTAGGTCCACATTTACATGTCAAATTTCCATGTCATCCCACCTAACCCTCTAACCATACCCATGTCTTATTATGGTTAAAATTCCTTAGTTCATTCATTATGACGAACGAATCATGACCTCTCACATTAGAGCGTGCACTTTGTGGACACTGGATTTGTCGGGCGGTTCTGGGTAGATTTATACCACAAACTTAGTCTAACCTCGTGTCATAAATCGTTATGCCTACAATTCGACCTTTGACCTCTCACATTAGACCGACACTTTGTGGCTACTGGATTTGCCGGGCGGTTCCGGGCAGATTTACACCACAAACTGAGTCTAACCTCATGTCAAAGGTTCATTAGTGGTCGTATTCCCCCCAAAACCCCAATATCAGTTCATGTGTTTAACATATAGAAATGTTCATGTTCGTTTTCAAGTCAATTATCCAATACACAGTCATTTTCATGTTTCAAATTCTTAACTTTACATATTAATAAACATATGCCCAAGTTCCAAAATTACATGCCAATATATATATATATATATATATATACACCCAATTCTAGTCAGTTTACATTCGTCCAATTCTTCCCTATTTACATGTATGCCAGGTTTATGCCATTTTACCCATATCAGGTTCTAGCCAAGATTACATGTATCAAGTTTCATGTCCAAATAAACCCAAATCAAGATTCATGATGTAGTTATCCCAAACTATAATATTTTTTATTTCAATACACGCCAGTTACCCAAATTCATATTTATGCCAATTATCAAGTTTACAATTGCTTTTACGTTCAAAGTACCAATTCTACTTATGCTCAATCATAAACTTAATGTTTTGATTTAATTTACATAGGCCCGAACTCGTGATTTGATTTACATGCTAATTCATTATGCCCACTTCATGCCAATTTAATTATGCCAATGGCCAAACTTGCAATTTCAATTATATTGATAATACCCAAAATTTCCAATTTCATGTTATGCCATCAATTTTACCAAACATATATATCCAATATAAACAACATTCCCATATTTCCCCGTATTCAATCGTACGCAAATCGTGGTTTAGGCCTAGGTCCGAAATTGACCTAGGTTCATCGAAAGAAAATAAATAGGGGAAGGTAGAATTTGTATAACAATCAGCATAGAGAGAAAACTGGCATAAAAACATCATCTCTGGCATAAAAGATAGATCTTGATAATAATATCAATATGAATCAAGAAAAACTGATTTACAACAGACTGAATAGATCATAAGCTTGACATGAGAACGAACATAGAAAAGTCCCAAAACTCAAGATTCAAGAAGCAATTGAAATAGATCTGAATCAATAAACATACTTAAATCCAATTCCACTTTATTCCATGGCCATATTTTAATTTAAATGTTTAAATCTAAAAACAACTAGAACTTACAGAGCATGGCAAATGAATTAAGAACTGAATTTGTTGTAAAAATGTCGCGGCGTTGTTGATTTATTGTCTTGAATCATTGTAGAAGCCTTGTTCTTTGAATTGATTTGAGTTTGAATGTTTGTAATTTGATTTGGAGACAGCGGCCATGGTTCAAGAGGTATTTTAGCAGCATAATGGTGTAAGAATGATTTAATATGAATTAGGTCAGGTCTAAGGGTGTATTTATAGGGGTAGCAACTAGTTTAGGCCCTTAGATTAACCCTAGAATCAATCTGGACCATCAAATCACGTCTCAGGCTTCAAAAATGAGTTCTGGGTCAAAACAGGCCGACCAGCAGGTTTTCTGCTCGTCCTGGGCACACCTGCCAAGTGCGCCAATGCAAAATTGCATGGGCGAACTTCCCAAGTGCGCCAGTGCAATTTTGTTCTGGCGCACTTCCCAAGTGCGCCAGTGCATTCTGGCCGGTTTCTGGTTTTTCTGCCTAACTTCGTTCGTCCATATCTTCTTCGTACGGTATCCGTTTTACGCAAACTCAGACTCTATTTCAAGCAGAATTCCGAGACGAACGCAATGGTGTAACCCGTTTCCCTTGATTCTTATTGTAAAATTTAATTATACCCTGATTTCTAGTTTCAACATGTTATTAAAATTCGGGTTGTTACATTCTCCCCTCCTTAAAGGATTTCGTCCCCGAAATCTTCAAGTTAAGAAGAATGTGTCCTACCATCCAATCATCCATCTACTCAATCATCAATCATAGGCATCTATTGTCCTTAAGAGATTTCTAATGCTGTATGAACATATGCAGAAAGTGTGTGTATATGTTCCTTATCTAATGCAAATGATCAGGCCTGATTGATCTTCTTCGTGCAAAATATGTTTAGTGCCACGAGTCCAACATGTATGCGAATAGTCCTATCACATAAACACTATATGTGTGCACAAAAATCCATCCATATGCAACATCCACATGATAACACATTCAAATTCATCCATAAACAAGTATAAACACTCATGCATATGCAATATGAAAGGTGACGGAGCCGATCTAGTGTCTAATGTGCGTGTATATGCATCCACGAGCAACCACTAGCAACCACTTGCAACCATCAATCATAACATGTCTTAAACACATGTTTACACCCAATTGTTCCTACCTAAAGATATAGTCGAACGATAGAAGCAAGTAAAAACTTTGTGCCCATTAGGTAGTGTCAAAACTGGAAATCTATGTCACATATATACTGATTAGGAGAAGAACTCCCTAAGCACCAGCCCGAAGACCGAAATCAACATCAGGCTGACGCCCAAAGAATTACTCAACCGAACGGACACCCTCAGGCCCCAACATGTATTACTAACAGATGATCCTTATGGGGTTTTGCAACAGAAATAGGATTGAGAATAGGACCAAGAGGTTATACTTAAAAGATAACATACAAATAAGCTCTACAGGAAAAGAGGGATCAAGGATATACTCTTAAAAAGAGATATGATGTGCGTGCCTAGTCTTCAATCTTCTAAATCGCATTTCCTTGAGATTAACTCCATTGCGCTTTGACCGCCTTTAGCTTCACAATTTCGTAGCTTCTTAATTCCTATTTCCAAAATATGAGTTGGAACTCATTTCACTGTCGCCTCTCGTTCCAATTTCACTTATTCTTTTTATAGTATACCCAGCTTAAACATAACTGCGTACTCATGGTTTCATGCAAGCTCTCCAAACTTCACTAGTGAATTCACTTACTAGAAGGTATTCCACATAAATGAATTATCTCTTGAAAATAAACAAATGCCAACCATGTTGCCAAGTGTACTTACTAAGGTTATTTTCTATAACTCATGCATAAGCGAAATGAACCATCCGCCTTAGTGGCGAACACTACTCGAGCGGATTGATAAATGTATCAAGAGATTCTAGGTAACTAAGCATGGCAGAACCCTAAGGGTTACACTAGACTTCGAGGGTGTTACCGAGGCAAGTCAAGAGTCTAACTACCCTTTTTCATACCCGAGAATGGTATCATTTCTGGATAACCACTCCATCCCTAGAAACAACCCATAGCCCAAAAACATAAGCATTATTTCTAAACTCAACACTTAGCATAGACATTCTCAAATCCAAACAAGTCATGAATAAATGAGCCGATTCCCCAACAGGATTTGAGACAAAAATGAGACCCTCTACTACGCTAGTACTAAGGTGCAGAGACTCAACTATCGAAGCAGAACTAAAAAGGATGCGATGTACAAAAACAAAGTTCCCATGGTATGATAGAAAATAAAAGCTAAATTTTTAACAGAAACGTTACTACCTCTTCTTAGGTACGCTAGTAGTGAGAGCATACAATTGCCCTCTCGATGATCTTGTCCTTTGCCCTTGTCCTTGTCCTCTAATACTTAACTACATGTCCCTTTTTACCATACTAAAGGTACTCTCTCTTGTCGTGGGTTTTATTATTCTTTCACTTTAGCCTCTTTCCTTTCACCTTTTCCTCCTTCGTGGATTAAGCCATATCAACAAGTTTCTCATCCTTAGGCTTGTGTTCTTTATCCTCGTTCTTGCTATCCTTGTATAGCTTGTTGACAAGTTTCTCGAAAGCTACCTCCATCGCATGGCAACCCTACAAAGCTTGAAATAAGATTAGACGCAGATGGAACTACTACGGCTATAGATGGAAGTTGGGCACTTCTTTGCCCTCCTACATGTGTCGTACACCTACAAAACTATGGTGAAAAAGAAAGAGAGAAGAAACTCAAGGAGAGAATCAAAAGATAGTGCATATGGCTTTGGGGAATATGCCTTTCAAATAAAACAAGACTTTTCTTAGAAAATGCTTCTTTGTAAATGGTTTTTTAAAATAGTTTTTAGAAGGTTTTAAAAACTTTTTCCCAGTCCGGTAACCTTCTGCTCTGATACCAAATGTAACACCCCACATCCGTTAAGGTCACTCATAAAGGGAATGCCTTAACTTCAATGGAGCATTATGGGTACTGGAACAGAAATATTACAAGATAGACATATATAAAACAGCGGAAGGTAAAGTAGAAGCACTTCACATCATTTATTAAATATAATTGTTTACAATGAAGGCCCACCAACTTTCAAATATCCAATTACATAGCTAAAATATCTATCTTGCTCAAAAACAAAGAAGCATGAAAATAAATTGTAGTATTCCCCAATAAAGCAAAGCAAGCCATAGCCAAGAGAGATCCAAGCAGCACATGAAAGAGCCTTGGAGCTTGGTAAGATCCGAACTAAGCTGTATTTCCACCCTGCGAACCTGGGGGGGGGGGGGGATGGAATAAAAAGAGGCGAAACAAACCGGGTCAGTCATAAAGACTGAGTAAGTCCTAGTGGCTTTCAACATAAAAATAGGTGAAGATAATATGGCATGAATAAACTGAAAGTTAACATAAGCATGATGACAAGGTAAGCTACAGGCACGACGAATCAAGTATAACATCCCATGCTTCTTCTCAAGAGTATCATCACAAAGTTCCTACCAAGCATCACATTGCAAGGTTTCTATTAAGTATAACATCGCAAGATTTCTAAGCTTCACCATTTCACTATTTTCCTTGATTTCCTATATTCTCTGCACCACCTAACTAGCGTTTCAATTAGTTTACTAAGTTTAATTACAAGATAAGTGATCCCCCATAACCCACATGATAGTTTTATAGGTACATATCCCACGATGAGGGTCCCACCTCATATTGATAGTTTCATGTCCCCACCGCACCTATCTTAATTGATCGGCCCTTACTTACAATGTTTCATATGTGTTATATACTAAGGTTATCCCAACCCCGTAGTTGTGGTAGCCTTCAGGACTACATCTAATATGAGGATTTTCACCTTAATCAGCCCAGTTGCCATAAATGTGTTAGATGTATCCTTACTACCCTAATCGATCGGCTCCTACTCGACCTAATTCTTGCGGCCCCCAACTCGTAGATACCTGTCCCTAGGTTTTATCAATTCCTAGGATGGCAACCCCGACACCCTTTTTGATGCACACCTTTATATCTACTGATGCCCAGTGGCTAAATTTTCCACTCCGGAATACGTGCAGGCCCGTAATCCGTCGGAACCTGTACCGCTGCATCCCCTGCCGCCGTTTTTGACCGCTTACAATCAGCCCAGTAATCGTGCCCCACCCTGCCTAGCTCAGGATACCATTGATACCTAATGTGGGTTACTGCTGAAACGGGTCCCGCTACTAGGGTTTTCCTAGGGTCTATTCGTATACCCCACAGGTTGGTTAAGTGTTATCTATTTAACTTAAACCCACCCCCCATCATGATACCGTGGTTAAGTGTTCTCTCTTGTGTTACTTAACCCTACCGCAAGTCTTGTTATATCAGTTAAGCGTTCTCCCCTGTGTTAACTTAACCCTTACCACACCTTACGTTAGATTGGTTAAGTGTATGTTAACTCAACCTCATCCACTAGCCGTTTTATAATGGTTAAGTGTTACCCTCGTGTATTTACTAAACCCTACCACACATCAGGTTATATTGGTTGGGTGTTATCAACCCATTCAAGTTAAACCAACCCATTTAACTTAACCCTCCCATTCGTCAGATGGCATTGGTTAAGTATTTCAAGTAATTCATGGCTTAACTCGCCCACGTATCATGCTAAGTTGGTTAAGTTATCTATATGTTCAAGTTGACTTAACACTATCACGTGTCATGTTATATTGGTTAAGTGTCATTAGTCTAGTCATATTACTCAACCCACCCATTCATGTCATATCGGTTAAGTGTCATTAGTCTAGTCATATTACTTAACTCACCCATTGGTCTGATTAATAGTTATGTTGGTTAAGCCCATATTTATAAGTTTTACATGTTCTTAACTCATACCGGTTAGGTCCACATTTACATGTCAAATTTCCATGTCATCCCACCTAACCCTCTAACCATACCCACGTCTTATTATGGTTAAAATTCCTTAATTCATTCATTATGACGAACGAATCATGACCTCTCACATTAGACCGTGCACTTTGTGGCCACTGGATTTGCCGGGCGGTTCCGGGCAGATTTATACCACAAACTGAGTCTAACCTCATGTCATAAATCGTTACGCCTACAATTCGACCTTTGACCTCTCACATTAGACTGACACTTTGTGCTTACTGGATTTGCCGGGCGGTTCCGGGCAGATTTACACCACAAACTGAGTCTAACCTCGTGTCAAAGGTTCATTAATGGTCGTATACCCCCCAAAACCCTAATATCATTTCATTTGTTTAACATATAGAAATGTTCATGTTCGTGTTCAGGTCAATTATCCAATACATAGTCATTTTCTTGTTTCAAATTCCCAACTTTATATATTAATAAACATATGCCCAAGTTCCAAAATTACATGCCATTATATATATATATATATATATATATATATATATATATACCCAATTCTAGTCAGTTTACATTCGTCCAATTCTTGCCTATTTACATGTATGCCAGGTTTATGCCATTATACCCATATCAGGTTCTAGCCAAGATTACATGTATCAAGTTTCATGTCCAAATAAACCCAAATCAAGATTCATGATGTAGTTATCCCAAACTATAATCCTTTTTATTGCAATACACTCCAGTTACCCAAATTCATATTTATGCCAATTATCAAGTTTACAATTGCTTTTACGTTCTAATTCCCAATTCTACTTATGCCCAACCATAAACTTAATCTTTTGATTTAATTTACATAGGCCCGAACTCGTGATTTGATTTACATGCTAATTCATTATGCCCACTTCATGCCAATTTAATTATGCCAATGGCCAAACTTGCAATTTCAATTATATTGACAATACCCCAAATTTCCAATTTCATGTTATGCCATCAATTTTACCAAACATATATATCCAATATAAACAACATTCCCATATTTCCCCATATTCAATCATACACAAATCGCAGTTTAGGCCTAGGTCCGAAATTGACCGAGGTTCATCGAAAGAAAATAAATAGGGGAAGGTAGAATTTGTATAACAATTAGCATAGAGAGAAAACTGGCATAAAAACATCATCTCTGGCATAAAAGATAGATCTTGATAATAATAACAATACGAATAAAAAAAACTGATTTACAACAGGCTGAATAGATCATAATCTTGACATGAGAACGAACATAGAAAAGTCCCAAAACTCAAGATTCAAGAAGCAATTGAAATAGATCTGAATCAATAAACATACTTAAATCCAATTCCACTTTATTCCATGGCCATATTGTAATTTAAATGTTTAAATCTAAAAACAACTAGAACTTACAGAGCATGGCAAATGAATTAAGAACTGAATTTGTTGTAAAAATGTCGTGGCTTTGTTGATTTATTGTCTTGAATCATTGTAGAAGCCTTGTTCTTTGAATTGATTTGAGTTTGAATGTTTGTACTTTTATTTGGAGATGGCGGCCATGGTTCAAGAGGTATTTTAGCAGCATAATGGTGTAAGAATGATTTGATATGAATTAGGTTAGGTCTAAGGGTGTATTTATAGGGGTAGCAACTAGTTTAGGCCCTTAGATTAACCCTAGAATCAATCCGGACCATCAAAACATGTCTCAGGCTTCAAAAATGAGTTCTGGGTCAAAACAGGCCGACAAGCAGGTTTTCTGCTCGTCCTGGGCGCACCTGCCAAGTGCGCCAATGCAAAATTGCATGGGAGCACTTCCCAAGTGCGCCAGTGCAATTTTGTTCTGGCGCACTTCCCAAGTGCCCCAGTGCATTCGGCTGGTTTCTGGTTTTTCTGCCTAACTTCATTCGTCCATATCTTCTTTGTACGATATCCGTTTTACGCAAACTTGGACTCTATTTCAAGAAGAATTCCGAGACGAACGTAACAGCGTAACCCGTTTCCCTTGATTATTATTTTAAAATTTAATTATACCCTGATTTCTAGTTTCAACATGTTATTAAAATTTGGGTTGTTACAGTTTATTTGTGGTTATGCCAAATTATGCCTAAAAGGGATAAATATGTAAGATTGATTTAGGAACAGATTGATTTGCCTAATTACATACAACTAGTTGTTTTCCTTTAATATGTGCACATTTGGGAAATTTGATTTAATTGGGATAATTGAATAAAATTTAGGGCTAACTGAAAGTATGTGTAAAACTTTAATAAAAAGGGAACGTTTGACTGATAATATGCAAACTTGATTTAAGTTTGTAGAATGACTATGATGCAAGATTAGGACATAAAAATGATCTGTAACTTATATTTAGAAAAACTTGATAATTGGGAGACCATAATTAAAAAAACATAGTTTAATTGCAAATATGAATATGACAGGAACTGGTTAAAAGGGCAGTTAAGCTTTAATATGGATATACTGACTTAAAAAAGTTAAATTACGATCCTAAAATTTAGTGTGAGGCTTTAATATGAACATATTGACTTAAAAAGGTTAAGTTACGGGATTGAAATTAAAATTTGTGGGGTTAGGCTTATATGAACATACTAATTTACAAGGAGGTAAATTACGAGCCTAAAAAGGCTATAGGTTTTAATATGAATATATTGACTTATAACGGTTAATTTAGAGTCTAAAACTAAAGTTCTGTGGTGGCCTTTAAATAAGGCGTTAGACTTTAATATATACATATTGATTTACAAAGGGGTAAATTACGAGCCTAAAATTTAGCGTTAGGCTTTAATATGAACATATTGACATAAAGAGGTTAAGTTATGAGTCTACAATTAAAATTAAACACTAGGCTTAATATGGACATGTTGACTTAAAAGGGTTATATTACGAGCCAAAGGCTTTAATATGGACATACTAACTTATAGGGATTAAACTACAAGCCTAGAGCTAAAATACTATGGGGAGCCAAATCAAGGGGGATCTAGACCAAGCATAATTGTTTGTTAGGGATCCATACCATGTAGCATACCCTTTTTTATCATATACGGTCTTGGTTAGAAGGTGAGGGTGCACCATGCTGTGAGGTGGTAGTAAGTTGGTTCAATGGAGGTGGGTACGGATGCATTCTCATGGTTCAATGTGCGTTCATTGACCCGATTGGGGAAAATAAGAAACTGTGACCCCTATGATAATATATATATCTTTAGCTGGTGGGTTGGGTCTGATAAGCCTAAGGCGCACGGTGGGCATAAGTTTTCACTATGGGTATATGCAGCTGATCGATGAGTAGTATTGGGATAATATTTTCTAATTATATTATGTTCCAAAATTATAGAAGTACAAACAGTCAAAAATTGGAAGTGAATGGGAACAGTCAATCCTATTTGCAATATTTCATGTCATCCTATATGTTCACTTTAGGTGTACACGGACATTTACCTTATATGACACTAGAACTACTGTTATATCGATCATGTAAGTAATCGTGACAATTCACCAAACTTTATGTTTGACCCATTTTTCGTTTCCTCTTTTCTTCTCCCCGGGCACGCAGGGAGGAAATGCATAGTTTAGATTTCTTCGCTAATTTTATCTTGAAGGATTCTTGTAGCATATGTATTGCATTATGTTTCTTTTCCATAGTTTGGTTGCATCTTTTGACTACTTATGGAATAATATTATTATATACTCTGATGTTGTTTTTAACTAGGATTATGAGACATGATGTTTTGTTCCAACTTGTAACTATTGAAATAAAATGGTTTTATCATTTTAATGTAAATTTTCTTCTTCTTCCGCTATATTTTATTAAATTTTGTCTTGTGAAATCTTAGTCTCTATGATGTTTTTATATCTTTATACCTGCAACGCTCCATATTCCTTAGCACGACCATACTTTGGGTAATGTTAAGGGGGTGTGGGGTGGTTCATTAGTGATCGTAGGACTACTCCAACACACACACACACACATATACATATATATGTATGTATGTATGATAGTCTTAAGCGACCAAATGATTATTTGCCTCTTTCCATTAAATGCATTGTAATTGTGTGATGCATTCTCCTTGATTGATTTATACTGCCAAGTATGTAAATAGATTTCCTCTAAACTTAAATAATTTTCATTCACGAGAACATGTTTGTATGACACCCATCTTCTTAACAACACAGGTTAGTAGGTGGAGATGCTTGATTTAAGGTGTCTTGAAAACCGGAGCTTGGCGCTGGAGATTTCTAGCTTATTATTATTATGTCTAGTAGATGATTGTATTAGTAAGATATTTATGATGTACCTTATTTATGAAATTTAAATTCATGTTATAATTGGAACTATGTGGTTTTTAAGAAATAGTACTTCTATTTTAATTGTTATATTTTTTTCCATTTTGCGGTAAGATTCTGATTTCGTTTCAGTCTGGCACTATTATTTTGTTTCTTATAGAAACCAACGAATTACTTAGAATGACTCTATGTTCCGATGGGCCTTTTCTGGGATAGGATTTAGTCCCATTCTGGGTGAGTTGTTAAATCCTTGGCTTTCTCCTCAGCCTCCACCATCTCTTGTTTAGGTACGAGCTCGATATGTAATTTTATGAAATTTACTTTAAGCTTAGCCCGCTCGACTCACCACAGGTGACAGTAACCATTATCTCTTCTTACCCCTTCCTTTCCCCTTGTGCTGACAAATTGTCCATATCCTTGAGTGTTGTTTCTATGTCAATCTTCCTCAGCACTAATCTTTAATAACCGGGAAGTCCAGATGCATGAAGCTTTTGTATTCGTCGACATTGAATGCATCCTCAGCTGTAGTTGTTAGCGCAAAAGTATTCTCCATCCCAAGAGTTCCTATTCTACAAAGAAGAAGTAGAGTTAGTCTTCTTGTATTTCATTGAAACTCAATAGGAAGCCGAGCGACCACCTCAAATGCCTTAATTATTTTCTCGAATACCGGAGACTAGGTAACCTTCAATATCCAGATCGATGGTTTCCATAACAGCATCGCCTTCATTTATTGGCAACGTGAACCCACTAGTGATCAACCCAGGACGATTGAGATTATGCTCCTCAACAGGTAGTAATGGATTAGACACCATTTATGGTTGTGGAACAATTAAAAATTGGAAGCACTCTTTTTAGTAGATTGAGCCACGATAACGCTCTCAGTCATGAGCACTTTCCTTTTCGCTTTGGTTGCCTCTTCTGCCGCCCCCGCCTCATCATCCTCTATCAACTATCGTCTTCCCTTTTCCAATAGCCGGCACTCACCATCTTTCAAATACTAACCGAGCCGCTAATATTTTTTCATCCAAAGCACCAACCTCATTATCATGAAACCTTTCCCAGGTTAGAGCAAGTACCCTCAGGAAGTCATTAGACCACGAGATCCCAGTACCCAAAATGACATATGACTTAGGCGTAAAACCCTAGGACTGCTGAATCTATCTTTTCCTCAACATCCGCATCTTTCTATGCAAATTTTCCCTAAGTTTGTCCAACTGAATCTCAAATCCCTTTCTCACCTCTTTAGCATGCCCCAGTACTTTCCTATTCGACTCCTTCATTACTGCCTTTGCCTTCCTCGCGGCATGTACTTCAACTTTGTTAGCCTTTGATAGCTTTTTTAGATCTTTATTTTCTTTCTTAGTCGCTCGAACTCTTCATTATTTTTCCTGAGTCATTGATTCTTTTTAGTGAGGTCCTTGTTATCCTTCTTAATGGCTGCAATCCAAGCAGGTTGGTAAGGCACAACCTCCTTATATTCCTCTCTTGCTTGAATGGTTGTTGCTGCTGCATCTTATGTGTTCTTATTAGTCGTTTTCAACTACTATTTTAGTTCCTTAATCTCTTTTTCCTTGCCTTGATTATTTCATGATCGACATTTTTCTCAAGCTTTAACCCCTCTATCTCAACATTATTTTTCTCAATCTGCTTGGACCATTTTTTACTATAATCTACAACAATCCTATATTTGTTATAAACATCAAAAATCCTGTCAGTTCTTTCTTTATCTATAGACCAAGGAATAGAATGCATTTTCGGTAGAAAAATAAGCTCATGAAAGTAATATTTGGGTAAATGCTTTTGCAAATAAGTTCTCTGCTCTTGTGGAGTCATATCGTCACCTTAAAAAATTGTTGCGATTTCCTGTCCTCTTCTTTTCTCTTCCCGCTCTGACCTCTTTGTAGTCGATGAGCCCCCGTTAGGCCTATATCTTCTAATTTCCTTGGATGGAAATGGCGGGGGAAGTTTTTAGGAAAAGGAGAAGGTGAGGTAGAAGTAGACAACTTTGTAATTCTCAAGTCATAGCCTCTCCCGTCTACAACTGGATTTGTAGCAGCAGGGCAACTCGAAATTTCGGGGGTAGGTCCTGTAATCACAGGAATATTCAAAATTGCGCTTTTGATATGACTCATGCCCTGAGTGCCTTCAAATAAAGTAGCCCCAACTCTAGGATTGCGGGAACGAGAGCTGTCCTGGCCTACATCTTGACCCCACTATATAATTTGTCCTTTCCTTTCTCTCGACATCCTTCTCAAACCATCATGCCTGCACAAAGGAAAACTCGAGTAAGAAGAGACCAACAATCAAATGAGTAAGTATTGTGATGTGAAGTGTTTATGAGTGTGTGTCCTAATGCTCCCTCGGTGGACCGTTTTTAATTTGCCTGAGGGAGTTATCTCTCCGGCATATAATGGTGTCGATGTCATCCCAGAGCTTGTAAGAAAGCTTTCAACATTTACTCTGCTTAGGCCGAATGAGAAAGTCTGCCGTGGAATTTTATCAAAGCCTTGGAATTGACCTTCGTCCTCAATGGATGTAGAGGTAGTAGTAGTAGTTTTACGGAATATCGAATTGGCCACCTCTCCCAGCCTTGTCCCCTCGATGGAGAAGGAAAGAGAGAAGCTGGCACATCCCCTTCTCTTATAGGTTTATCATCACTGATTACGTCCTCGTCTTCCTCTTTCCCCTAAGCTTTGGCTTCCCTTTCTTTAACGGGGGTAGGACTGGATGCATGACAGGGAGCACAACAACTCCACCTGCTCAATTTCTTCATCATCGTCCTAACGACCGATAGGGTGAACCTTTGGCAGCAATATAATAGTATGAAAAAGATGATTGTAGATCAACATTTGGGTATCATAGAATTCTTCTACGACATCTCTCAAGGATAAAACCCGATCCACATATATATTTTGTCCCTTAGCCATGAAGGAAAGCTTGTTCAAAACATATTTAAAGTTAGTCTAGAGCTTACGACTCAATGAATGGCAATACATCAAATCTTTAAAATGGTGCAGGTTTGAGCATCTAATTTATATTAATCGGAAGATACAGCCATAACAAGATACAAAGGGGTTATTTGAGAGTAAAAAATCTTAAGTGTTAACACACTTACGTCCTTCTAGCCATCTTCTAGAAAATCCTAGTGGGCACCGTACGTAGAAGCTTTGACGTAAAAAAGAGCTCAGTTTATTCCAGGCCCGCAGAAAGATCCTGCTACTGTGTTGAGCCTCAAGGTAGATAAGTGAATGGTGGGTGATGGGATGCTTAAACGAGAAAAGGAATCTGATGTCCTCCCCTGTCAGCTCTATAAAGGGCTTTTAATATATAGAAGATAGGAGCCAAGCAGGAACGCGTATCCATTTGGATGAAGTTGTGTTGGCGCCAAACGCGTGAAACATAACACATACCAGATGTATGGGAAAGAAGGGGGCACATACATGATAGAACAAATGTATTGATTCAACGTTGCATATCCTTCTGAAGGTGCATATGTCTTATCTTTCTGGTCGGGGACAAAAACATCATCCAAGGTTATGCCGTACTTCGTGTAAATTCTCGTCAATGCACTTTCATCGGTTTTTGTGGTGACTGAATTAAGAAGATCGCTAAAATCACAACATCCTCAAACATGTTTGAAGCCAACAGAACGCCTTCCTATTCATCATCGACACCGTCAATCCCTTATAGGCCTGATTTTGTTCCTTTTTTACCTCATCAACAGCTTTCTCATCCTTGAGTTGGTCTACCAGTTGCAACCCCTCGGATTTCCCATCCTGATGTTCCTCAAACTGACTTGATTATTGGGAAGGATTTAATTCCTCTAAATCCATATGATTACTCGTCGATGGGCTTGCATCATCTATAAAGTGGCTCGAATTCAAACCATGGTAAGTTCTTTCATCCTCTGAATCCTAGATTCGTCGAGAGCATCCGGTTGCCATAATTTACGATAGTTATAATAACATTCATAGCAGTTAGCCTGATAAAACTTATGCCCCTTGTGTTAGTTTAAATTAATGCATAAACTGCAATGTTGTGCGGCTCATGAAGTTATTATAAGCACTTCGGGAAGCGCTAATGATTTTCAGTTTTATAGCTAGAACGATCGTCATTGCTGACTGTAACGTCCCAGAATTTCTGGAGGTTCAATAATTAATTCATTTAATTATTTTACATATATCGGTTTGACAATTCAAAATGGTTTGAATCTAAATATTTAAATTAATATATTATAATGGGATAATAGATTAAAATTTTGAAATGTTCGGAAATGGTTAAATCCAACGATGTGTGAATTGGATAACATAAGGAATTTAATTAAATTTAAATTCAAGTTATAAATATTGAATATATTATTTAAACAACATTTGAACATATTAATTTTAATATAATTACAATCGAGCTCATAACGTCATGGTAGTTCATAATTTAACGTTTTGAACTTTAACTGAGTATACAGGATTCGTTACAAGTCGGATTTTTTTGAAACAAGAAATGTCCAAATCTATTTAGCTATATTTTTGAAACGGAAGTGAAAAATGGAGATTTTGTATTATAGATTTCAAGTTATGTCCAAATCAAATATTCGAATAGTCGATGTGGAATCGTATATAAAACATAACGATTATTTAATTATAACAAACTATTTATTCCAAATTTGGATTAGATTTTCAAGACGTATTGTCAATTTAATTTTTAGAATTTAACTGTAATTTTTAATTTGGAAAGTAGACAACTTTTTGTTTTGAAGTATTTTGCACCCTAATCTGCATTATTGAAATTTCACAGAATAAGTTAAATTGTCTTATATTATTGGGACCATGGCACATTGCTCATTACAATGGTATTTCTATTTTTTTAAATAGTAGTCTGTAAATGAATAGAGTTTTACGCAGCGGATACATTAAACTTTATAAAAACAAGATATATACCTAAAACAAATTAAACAGACCATGTTGCTAACGTATTGTATGTTATCATCAAGTGTTCATTTTAAATGTGTAATTAGTGATGATGGTAAAGAAAAAAATGAAGCTTGTATGGCATATAAACAAACAGAAAACGATGGAAATAATGTTTCCAATGGTCAGTCCAGAATGCTTCATAATGTTACAAATGACAAGAACAAATGGTCTTGCATATCATCATATGATAAACTAAATAACGAGATTGCATTACATACAAGGAAGGGAACACATTTTGTGGACATAGGTATTTTAAACAAGAATAATAATGATACATTTGAAGCATGTGCGACTATGTGCTTTGCAAATTGACAACGCCTATATTTTTAGCCATCTGATCACTGCAAACCCATAACTTTAGAAAGCTTCATTGCCAAGAAATGTTTACCGACCTATATATATTTTTATATAGATTTATGCGGTGTTTTCTAATCTGATTGTTAACCTATATGTTTATATCTTCGTGCATAAGGAATAGAACCATCTCCTCTACCATATATGATCCCATCGTGCCAGCTACAGATGATATAAATTTTAACATTCTACTTATGTAACACCCCACCTCCGCTAGGGTCACTCACAAAGGGAATGCACTAGTTTTGGAGGAACGTTATCGAGGTAAACAATCACAGAATTATTACAAGACAGAACATAAATAAAACAACGGAAGATTCAAAAGCTAATTTTCATTACTTTCAAAAAGAGTCAAAACCTTTTACATCATATAGCCAAGGTCATTATTTTCCATTACAATAAATTCTGTCTTGCATAAATAAAGAAGCATAAACTTGAAACAACAAAAGGAGCTTAATTCCCCAATGGTAGCAAAAATGCAGCCATAGCATTGCTCAAGATCAAACCGTACATGAGCTGAACCGAAGGCGAGTGGAATCCAAGCTAAGTGCTAGAGTTTCCTCCCTGAGAACCTGGGGGGGGGGGGATGGAAGAAAGAGAGGCGAAAGAAAATGGGTCAGTCATAAAGACTGGTAAGTCCAAGTGACTTTCAGCATAAAAACTGGTAAAAGTAACATGTCATGTATAAACTGAAAGTAATCATAAGGATGCTGTCAAGATTGGCAAGATAAACTAAGATAGCATGATAATTCAAGTGTAAATCAAGTATAACATCACATATTCGAGGTTCGCTGCATCAACTGTACTATAATCCTAACCCATGTCATATATTAAACATGAAATGATCCCTTGGCCCAATATCATGAAATGACCCATTTCTGGGTCCAACGGAACGATCCACTAGTCGATCGGCTCCCTACAAGTTCTAGCTCGTCATGAGTCTATGTCATACGGCCCTATCACGAATGTAGTCACCTGTGCTAGGTCCACCATAGGGTATATCAAGCCCTATGGTGCCAACCACCGACACGAATCAAGCGTGCACAGATAAACCTACTGATGCCTAATGCCTGCTTTTTCAACTCCGGACCACGTGCACGACCATAGCCCGCCAGAACCTACATTGACGCACCAACACAGCAGTCGTTCTGTTCGCTTACAATTAGCCTAGTAATCGTGCCCCACCCTGCCTAGTTCCAAGGTACCAAGATACATCAAGTGGGTTACTGATGAAATGGACCGCGTAACTAGGGTTTCCGTCCCAAAGGTTAAGTGTTGTCATTTTAATTCGTGACTTAACCCGCCTACGAATCATGTATCAAGTTGGTTAAGTGTTGTCTTACATGTTCATGACTTAACCCTATCATGTGGCATTAATTCATTAATGCACCCCCAACCTCTCACATCAAACCTGTTGTTGTGGTCAATGGATATGCCGGGCGGTTCTGGGCAGAATTACACCACAACTCAGTCTGACCTCGGGTTTCAAGCGCGATATGACCAGCTACCCACATTGGATCCTATTGTTTGTAGTAAGTGGATTTGTCGGGCGGTTCCGGGCAGAATTACACTGCAAACTCAACCCAACCTCAAGTTGGCCACTTTCAAGTTCATTCTAGTGTCATGTCCATGTTCAAGTTTTCATGTCAAGTTCGTGTCAGGTTTTCAAGGCAAGTTTCATGTCAAGCTTCCTATAATTACCAATTTTTCCCAACGTTACCCCATCTAAATATTAGGCTAACAACCTAAGCCTATTTTTCCGTCCGCATGGTTTTTGGCATATAATATTAGGCTAAAAACTTAGCCTAATTTAACGTACACAAAATTGGCATAAAGCAATTTATTAACATAAGCATGACATAGGCGTAAACTTGGCATCATCGGCATAGTCAATATGAACATCATAGGTGTGAACTTGCAAAATAATCAACATGAATATCATAGGTGTGATCTTGCAGCGTAGACTGATCCAACATACATATATGTGAATTTGCAACATAGACTAAATCAACTTACATATATGTGAACTTGCAAATCAATCACGAACATATGAATAAGTGTGAACTTGAAATATGACATAGGTTTAACATATACACATAAAATGTAGATCTAACATTTGGTCACATATGTGATATGATTTCACAACATAAAACTTGTATAACATGATAAAATGAACAACTTGTCATAACAGGTTATACTCCAAGTTCATATAGACTTATTCATTAATTCCCGATTCAACATGATGATAGAATAGAACCACATGCATAGATCAACATAATAAACATTGCCCTATTATCAATTTATTTCCAAGGCATGACCTAACTGAATAAATTGATTAAAACATCGTAGGCATAACATTATGAACATGAAAAGGTTTGAATAATAAGCTAGATTCAATTTCATAGTCATAATTCTAGGCAATAACCTCTTGGTCATGAATCATAGGTGATTAGTCACAATTGTCCTTGTCATAGTTATAGGCAACAGTCTTATGTTCACCGTCATAGGCATAGGCATAGTCTTATGTTCATAGTCATAGGCATAGGCATAGTCTTACGTTCATATGCATAGGCATAGTCTTATGTTCACAGTCATAGGCGTAGTCTTATGTTCACCATCATAGTCTTAGGCCATTAACAATAGTTTCAACGTCATAGGCAATATTCCCAATAGTCAAGATCCAAGAAGAAAACAAGAATAGATATGAATCATACATAAATCAATTCCAGTTTATAACATGCCCATATTAGATTTATAGTTTTATCTAAAAGTAACTGGAACTTACAGATCGTGGTCAAAGAAATTTAGATGCAGAAGTCAAGTCTAGAAATTGGTCGATGAATTGCTGAATCGTTGAATCTTGATTTGATTGTAGAAGCAATTCCCCAATTCCTAGTCGTAGTCTTCAAGAAATAATCTTTGCGTTTTAATTTAATTTAATTTAATTTAGAGAAAGAAGAAGAAGCCATGTTCATCAAGAGTTGGAGCAGCATAAGGTTAGAGAAGAATGGTGTAAAGAAAATGAGGCTAGGAGGCTGTTTACGTAGGGTTTCAAACAATTAGAGCCGTTGACGAAGCTAGAGTTAATCAAGCCATCCATCTCAAGAGAAGCCAATCAGAAAGTGACAAGTTAGCCCTAGTGACACAGCAGAGCTCAGAAATTCGACCAGAACCCGACCAGGCCAGCCAGGGTCAAACTAGAAAGCTGTGCAGGCCTGCTGCTCGGCCTGGGCGCACCTGCCAAGTGCGCCAATGAAAAATTGCATGGGTGCACTTCCCAAGTGCGCCAGTGCAATTTTGTTTTGGTGCACTTCCCAAGTGCGCCAGTGCATTCTGGCCGGTTTCTGGTTTTTCTGCCTAACTTCGTTTGTCCATATCTTCTTCGTACGGTATCCGTTTTACGCAAACCCAGACTCTATTTCAAGCAGAATTCCGAGACGAACGAAATGGCGTAACATGTTTCCCTTGATTATTATTTTAAAAATTAATTCTTCCTTGATTTATGGTTTTAACATGTTATAAAAATACGGGTTGTTACATTCTCCCCTCCTTAAAGGATTTCGTCCCCGAAATCTTCAAGTTAGGAAGAATGCATCCTATCATCCAATCAACCATCTACTCAACCATCATCCACAAGCAACCATTGTCCTTAAAAGATTTCTAATACTATATGAAAATATGCAGAAAGCATGTGTATATGTTCCTTATCTAATGCAAATGACCAGGGCTGATTGATCTTCCTAATGCAAAAATATTTTTAGTGTCATGAATCCAACATGTATGCAAATAGTCCTAGTCACATAAACACTATATGTGTGCACAAACATCCATCCATATGCAACATCCAAATGATAACACATTCAATTTCATCCATAAACAAGTATAAACACTCATGCATATGCAACATGAAAATGTGTCTGAGCCGATCTAGTGCCTAATGCGTGTTATGCAACCATGAGCAACCACTTGCAATCATTTGCAAACATCAACCATAACATGTTTTCAAGCACATGTTTACATCCAAAAGGGTTCTACCTAAGGTTCTCAAGATAGGATTGAGAAGTTAAGAAAGTTAGAACAAAGCATCTAGGAGAAGAAGTTAAAGATGTACCCTCAGAAGGTCCTGCTTGCGGGCCTTGCCCTTGCTTCTTAGGGCAGTTCTTGCTGATATGTCCCGTATCACCACACTGAAAGCATGCTCCCATCTTCATCTTCTTCTTTCTACAATCCTGGACTATATTCCCCTCAATACCACAAAAGTGGCATTTTCTTTTCTCATGTGTCTTGTTATTATTATTGTTGTTGTTGTTCTTGCCTCCTTTCTCGGAGTCAACCTTCTTGTTTTGAGATTCATTCGCCTTGACCTGCTTCTTGCCATTCTTGTCTTCTTCACTTAAGAGTGCGATGTCCACTAGCTTTTCATAAGTAGCCCCCATAGGTACGTGGGTCATGGCCAAGCTGTGAAGTGGCTCATTCAATCCTTTGACAAAACGGAGAGCCTTCTTATGAGGGGTATTTACTAAGTCCAGTCCAAACTGAGCCAACTGATTGAATTGACTGACGTACTCCTTGACCGTCATACTTCCTTGCTTAAGAGATAAGAATTTTTCCAGCTGTAGACTTCGTTCAGCTTGCGAGAGGAATTTCGTCTCGAACCTTATTCTGAAATCCATCCATGTTTCAACCAGCCTCTCAGCGTTAGTGACTTCCCACCAATAAGAAGCTTCGTCTTTGAGCAACCATACCGCCACTGTACCTTCTACCTATCGTCCACCTCGAAAATAACGAACAGATCCTCAGTTTTGTTGAGCCAGTTTCTCGCTTCTACGAATGATTCAGTTCCCTTGAAATCCTTTCCACCCATGTCTCTAAAATCTTTACAGATCATTGAGAAAGCAATTGCACGAGGGGGCGCGGAGGAGGAGGAATCACTGCTGCTGGAGGAGGAATATCTGCTGGGCCTGCATCGTTGGTCCTAGCCTCTAAGTACCTCCTAAACCAGCCAGGTATTGGCACGCCCTATGGAAAGTTAAGATCCCAAGACATGCTGAAATGAAAAAGAAGAGATTGAAACGAGGAAACAAAGGATAGTGCTAATGGATTTTGGGGAATAGCCTTAAAATAAAACAAGACTTTTCTTGAAAAATTCTTCTTTGTAAACGGTTTTTGAAAATAGTTTTAGAAGGTTTTAAAAACTTTTGACCAATCTGGTAACCTTCTGCTCTGATACCAAATGTAACACCCAACCTCCGCTAGGGTCACTCACAAAGGGAATGCACTAGTTTTGGAGGAGCATTATCGAGGTAAACAATCATAGAATTATTGCAAGACAGAACATAAAAAAAAAGCGGAAGATTCAAAAGCTAATTTTCATTACTTTCAAAAAGAGTCAAAACCTTTTACATCAAATAGCCAAGGTCATTATTTTCCATTACAATAAATTTTGTCTTGCATAAATAAAGAAGCATAAACTTGAAACAACAAAAGGAGTTTAATTCCCCAAAGGTAGCAGAAATGCATCCATAATATAACTCAAGATCAAACCGTACATGAGCTGAACCGAAGGCGAGTGGAATCCAAGCTAAGTCCTAGAGTTTCTCCCTGAGAACCTGGGGGGGAAACAGAAGAAAGAGAGGCGAAACAAAATTGGTCAGTCATAAAGACTGGTAAGTCCAAGTGACTTTCAGCATAAAAACTGGTAAAGGTAACATGTCATGTATAAACTGAAAGTAATCATAAGGATGATGTCAAGATTGGCAAGATAGACTAAGACAGCATGATAATTCAAGTGTAAATCAAGTATAGCATCACATATTTGAGGTACGCTACGTGACTAGAATCCCAACCCATGTCTTATATTAATCATGAAATGATCCCTTGGCCCAATATCATGAAATGACCCATTTCTGGGTCCAACGGAACGATCCACTAGTCGATCGACTCCCTACAAGTTCTAGCTCGTCATGTGTCTATGTCATACGGCCCTATCACGAATGTAGTCACCTGTGCTAGGTCCACCATAGGGTGTATCAAGCCCTATGGTGCCAACCACCAACACGAATCAAGCATGCACAGATAAACCTACTGATGCCCAATGCCTGCTTTTTCAACTCCGGACCACGTGCATGACCATAGCCCGCCTAAACCTACACTGGCGCACCAACACAGCTGTCGTTCTGTTCGCTTAGGTTCAGGCGCACCAACACAGCTGTCGTTCTGTTCGCTTACAATCAACCCACACCAACACAGCTGTCGTTCTGTTCGCTTACAATCAACCCAGTAATCGTGCCCTACCCTACCTAGTTCCAAGGTACCATGATACATCAAGTGGGTTACTGCTGAAATGGACCGTGTAACAAGGATTTCCGTCCCATAGGTTAAGTGTTGTCATTTAAATTCGTGACTTAACCCGCCTACGAATCATGTATCAAGTTGGTTAAGTGTTGTCTTACATGTTCATGACTTAACCCTATCATGTGGCATTAATTCATTAATGCACCCCAACCTCTCACATCAGACCTGTTGTTGTGGTCAATGGATATACCGGGCGGTTCCGGGCAGAATTACACCACAACTCAGTCTGACCTCGGGTTTCAAGCGTGATATGACCAACTACCCACATTGGATCCTATTGTTTGCAGTAACTGGATTTGCCGGGCGGTTTTGGGCAGAATTACACTGCAAACTCAACCCAACCTCGAGTTGGCCATTTTCAGGTTCATTCAAGTGTCATGTCCATGTTCAAGTTTTCATGTCAAGTTCGTGTCAAGCTTTCAAGGCAAGTTTCATGTCAAGCTTCCTATAATTAGCAATTTTTCCCAACGTTACCCCGTCTAAATATTAGGCTAACAATCTTAGCCTAATTTTCCGTCCGCATGGTTTTTGGCATATAATATTAGGCTAAAAACTTAGCCTAATTTAACGTGCACAAAATTGGCATAAAGCTATTTATTAACATAAGCATGACATAGGCGTAAACTTGGCATCATCGGCATAGTCAATATGAACATCATAGGTGTGAACTTGCAAAATAATCAACATGAATATCATAGGTGTGATCTTGTAGCGTAGACTGAACCAACATACATATATGTGAATTTGCAACATAGACTAAATCAACTTACATATATGTGAACTTGCAAATCAATCACGAACATATGAATAAGTGTGAACTTGAAATATGACATAGGTTTAACATATACACATAAACATGTAGATCTAACATTTGGTCACATATGTGATAAGATTTCACAACCTAAAACTTGCATAACATGATAAACTGCACAACTTGTCATAACGGGTTATACTCCAAGTTCATATAGACTTATTCATTAATTCCCGATTCAACATGATGATAGAATAGAACCACAGGCATAGATCAACATAATAAACATTACCCTATTATCAATTTATTTCCAAGGCATGACCTAACTGAATAAATTGATTAAAACATCGCAGGCATAACATTATGAACATGAAAAGGTTTGAACAATAATCTAGATTCAATTTCATAGTCATAATTCTAGGCAATAACCTCTTGGTCATGAATCATAGGTGATTAGTCACAATTGTCCTTGTCATAGTTATAGGCAACAGTCTTATGTTCACCGTCATAGGCATAGGCATAGTCTTATGTTCATAGTCATAGGCATAGGAATAGTCTTACGTTCATATGCATAGGCATAGTCTTTTGTTCACAGTCATAGGCGTAGTCTTATGTTCACCGTCATAGTCTTAGGCCATTAACAATAGTTTCAACGTCATAGGCAATATTCCCAATAGTCAAGATCCAAGAAGAAAACAAGAATAGATATGAGTTATACATAAATCAATTCCAGTTTATAACATGCCCATATTAGATTTATAGTTTTATCTAAAAGTAACTGGAACTTGCAGATCGTGGTCTAAGAAATTTAGATGCAGAAGTCAAGTCTAGAAATTGATCGTTGAATTGCTGAATCGTTGGATCTTGATTTGATTGTAGAAGCAAATCCCCAATTCCTAGCCATAGTCTTCAAGAAATAATCTTCGCGTTTTAATTTAATTTAATTTAATTTAGAGAAAGAAGAAGAAGCCATGGTCATCAAGAGTTTGAGCAACATAAGATTAGAGAAGAATGGTGTAATGAAAATGAGGCTAGGAGGCTGTTTATATAAGGTTTCAAACTTATTAGAGCCGTCGATGAAGCTAGAGTTAATCAAGGCCATCCATCTCAAGAGAATCCAATCAGAAAGTGACAAGTAAGCCTTAGTGACACAACAGAGCTTAGAAATTCGACCAGAACCTGACCAAGCCAGCCAGGGTCAAACCAGAAAGCTGTGCAGGCCTACTGCTCGGCCTTGGTGCACCTGCCAAGTGCGCCAATGCAAAATTGCATGGGCGCACTTCCCAAGTGCACCAGTGCAATTTTGTTCTGGCGCACTTCCCAAGTGCGCCAGTGCATTTTGGCCGGTTTCTGGTTTTTCTTCCTAACTTCATTCGTCCATATCTTCTTCGTAAGGTATCCGTATTACGTAAACTCGGACTCTATTTCAAGCCGAATTCCGAGAGGAACGCAATGGCGTAACCTGTTTCCCTTGATTCTTATTTTAAAAATTAATTCTGCCTTGATTTATGGTTTTAACATGTTATAAAAATACGGGTTGTTACAACCTTCCCTAAAATTTTACAGCTATGTATACTTAACCCTTAAGTTTTAAACTGTATAAATACACGCGATGCCTCCTCCTTTATTCTCTTCTACTTCAGGAAAGCACGCCGTATTATTTTCATGACATTATAAAAATCAAAACAAAACTAGATCGTCCTTAATAAAATTTAAAACAAAACAAGATCGTCCTTAATGGAGGTGCTAGTCACTCCTATACATTTCTTTTTATTGGGTTCGATCAAGAATACTGGTGCAAGTTTTGAATACAGCGCAACTTAGGGGTGACTGCAGTTCTCAATTCAAGGCGTCGGAGTGGAGTTTGATGATGCTGCTGCGTTCAGGAAGGGCAGGCGCAAGCGATGATGGAGTTTCATAGGTTTGGTTCCCGGAACTGGTGAACGAATCACTGTCGAAGGCGGAGTAAGGTCGCGTCTTGTACTAGGAGAGGCCATGTCCGAGAACATGGCTAGAGCATCGAGCTCGTTTTCATGTGGTATAGAGGGTTGAGTTGTTGAAGGGGCCGACGTGACAGAGAAGGTGAAGAGCTGAAGGGGTCGGTAGTAAGGAGCTTAAGCAACCAATGGAATACTGGAAGGCAACATAATTTAACAGGATCGAAAATGGCCACTGTTAATGATATAGAAGCTTGCATTTTTGGGATAGTGGAAGAAGAAATCTGGAGCAGAAGACGTGAAGGGAAATATTGGGAATAAGGGTAGTGTAGAATGGGAAACTTACATTTGAAGGTTTGAAGAACGATGGGTGTGGTGTTGGTCTTCATAGGGTTACAAGGGAGATTATGGCATGCATGTGTACAGAAATGGTGGAATATATACAAACTGAAACGATTATCTTTTTTCGTGAAAGTGGGGAAGAAGGGGACTGGTTGGCAGGTGGGATGCGTGGTAATTGGGCCGACATTGAAGCCCAAGGTATATACAATTAAGCTAATCCAAAGTTGCATTTAAAAAAATCCTTTCATGTATGTTTCAGACACATTTATATATTAGACAAACCTTTTTAAGCCATATGTTTTATGAAATAAGGAATTAGTATATTTATTTAATTACCTAGCTACTCTAAGTCGAGTGAAGCTCCACTTTAAATTCAAAAACGAGATATAAACATGTATATTAACAACTGTAGTAAATCGTGCATAGGTAGACTAAGTAAGGGACTAGAATTTAATTATAAATAATTAATTATATAGTTTAAATCAATTTAACTTGTAAAATTTATATCTCTCCCGTACGTGATTAGAATTGGACGAAATCAGTCATGTTGAAATTGTACAGATGCAGGCTACGATCTGAAGTTGGTTTGGAATGGCTTGGAGACCGTTTGAGTTTATGATGAAATAAAGCGCCTGATTAGAATCATCGACCATTAATCGTTATTTAATGATTAACGACCAATGTGATTAAACTCACTAACTCTGTCCAGTTTTATAATATTATAAACGATATTAAATATTGAAAGTAATGATTGAATGTTGTGTGTGATGGTTGTTTGGATGATTTGCTAATTAATTGGTGGAATAATATATATATCATTATATATAAATTGTTCATTGAATATTGGTTCTATTTATTTTATTATTTCAAATTAATATGAAATAAATGTTGATTAATATATCTGTGGATGCAGGGAACAGGTTAGAGGGATCCAACTGGATTCCTTAACAATTTTAATGTTGATTTTCATATATTACATTATATGATGTGAAGAATAATCTGTGGTTGATTATTGTATGGTTGGGATGTTTGAACAACATTGACCTGAATTAATTGGTATTAAAATACCGTAAAATATATTCAAAAATATTGGAAAAGAAATTAGAGTTTTGAAAAGGAAATATCTATTTTTAAAGTAGAGATTTAATTTCGATTGGCTAGGATATAATAACTTGTTTTAATTATATTAAAACAAGAAGTTTGATTAATAAATGATATTTAGAAATGGAATAAAAATAGTTATTGCTAAATAATTATTAATTTAACAATCCGATAATGTTAATTCAAAGATGAGTAATGGAAAGGGAAACTGTTGAATTTATTTCAAGATTCGAAATGTTATTGTGAAGTGAATAAAACTATAAGGATTATTAATTAAAATTCGACAATGTCGAATCTTATATAAATTTTTAGAAATTATATATTGTATAATTTGGAAATTTACAAGATAATTAATATTAGTTTATAACCAATATATTTATTAATCGAATATGTAATTGAAATGAGATTATAAACTTGATATATAATTAACAAGAAATTGACTTGAAAAGGCGGTTTATAAAGTGGAATAAGAATTTTTAAGAATAACTTAGTATATTAAATTTTTAACTTGTGATTAGTATTGACTATTTAAGGCGAGATTTATTTAATCAAATGAGTCCTGTTTTTTGTAAAGAAATAATATTCACGTTTTAGAATGAATGATGGTTTAAAAGCAAGATTGAAATAATTTGGTTAATATAAAGTTAAGAAATGGAATTTATGAAATTAAAAAATGACTGGAAATTAGTTATGTTGAATGGCTTTCTGAGTATTGATCTGATGTTGGTTTCGGCATTCGGGGTTAATACTTAGGGAGCGGTGCTCTCACTAGTTTACGGTTAGGGACTAATGGATGCAGAAAAGGAATGATGCATGAAGAAGATATGAATTTTTTTTCGATGTTAATAGCGTATATTTATGAAATAGGGGAAAATAAAGAGTTGAGAATATATGGAGACGTTTTCCAAGAAAATCGTGAGAAGTAAAACGGGTTTTAAGAAATAAATAGGAAATTGGGAAATGAAATGATGATTAATCGGTAAGATTTCCATTTGGAAATACCAACCTTTGTTTGTACACATATTTTCCATTGATAGTTAAATAACCGACTATCAAAGTTTTTGACCATTTCCGTTGTCAATACGGAGAGACTGGGAGCAGATTTATTATCTGAAAACCACTCCGTATGGCAGTAAAATTGTGAATCGAATATACTGAAGATAATTTGTTGGCTAGCTTTGTGCCTAAGCCACCAAGAGCTAAACTAGCATACACAAATGGATATATATGGGGATCCACCTACAAGATCACTTTGGCCCGTAGAGTCCAAGAACCCGTTCGTGACCCTGTACGCCAAGCCCACTCGTGACCCGCTTCGTCCCTGGTTCGTGATCGAGTATCACGACCCTGCTCGTGAGAGCCATTCCATAATCCATTCACGACAAGAGCACCACGACCCACTGTGTAATGGGGCCACGAACTGACCTTGTTATCAGAGGATGATGATCAAGACCTAGTCCTCCACAATCCAAAAGATGAGGATCTGATGACACCTGTCTATAACTTCCATATTGACCACTTCTCCATCAAGCCACGAACCAGTCCAAGATCCTCGGCATCCGTGCCACGTGTTATCACGAACCGCCTGCAAATATCACCTATAAATAGCCCCATATTTGGCTTTTTTACGGATCTTTTTTGGCAGTTTTGAGTAATTTTTCCACCATTACTATTTCTTCATCATTTCTAATCAATATTATCTCGAAATTATTGAGTGACTCACTGCTGTAAAAGTGAGATTGAGAGAAATAACTGATTATACTTGTATTCAACGTATAATCAAAGATATATAAAGTGGACGTAGGCTCGTTAACGCCGAACCACTATAAATCGGGTGTGTTCATTGGATTTTCTTTCATTTTGAGTTGTTAATCTCCATAATTATGAACAATTTGGGTGTTAGAGCCAAAGTTGGATCTAACATTTTGGTGCTTTCACTGAGAACTGAAGTCTTAGCATATCGGATTATTGCTCTATTATTTGGATATTCAAGTCCGAAGAAAATAGTCTGAATCTCCACTGTTTCAGTTTTTGAAGATTTTAGCAAAGTCAAGGCATTATGGCTAGAAAGAAATCCAAGAATGTACGAGCTTTGTAAGCAAAAAAAAACCCACAAACGAAGCTAACGAAGAAAGCATTCTTGAGCAGGCCAAGGTGAAGTCTCTGGTTCATGAAGATGAGGGGGCAATCCGGCCCGCAACGGACGTTACGACCTGATCCCAAGACAGCATCACGAGCCATCCTGCTCATGCTACTACGAGCCGCCTCCAGGGAGCCACCATGAGCAGACATCAGGAAGGAACCATGAACCGTCAGCAAGAGGGGGTCACGAACCTCCCTGATCACAGGGTCGCAACTCGATCTGGAAAGGAAATTATTGCTCATTCTGCTCGTGCTTCTGCTTGACCTGGCTTGGGTTCTTTGCATATAAGAGAGAATGTTGGTGATCGGTTCAACCCTTCTACCCTAGCTACTGAAGGGGATCGCTTCCTTCCCAAGAAGAGGCAGCATTTAACTTAAGGCCCGTCAACGGCAATCTGAATAATTCTGCAGCACTTCCCAGAGCTTAAGTTATCGATGATCCTGTTGAGAATCAACCATTGCAACACCCTCGCCGCGTGATCGACCGTGGAAACAGGGGATAAGGAAGTTCTGCTCAAGACCTAGACTTTGCAGCAGCACGTCGAAGGGACTTTAGAGGGCCTTGCAGGGCAAGGAGTGCTGATCCTGCATCTACACTAACTCACGCTGATGTTGAAGCAATGATTAGGCAGATCATGGTAGATAGCCGTGGACAGAGGGATGAAGATTGTGGTATAGTCCGCAGTCATGCACCCTTTACTGATGATATATTGGATGTCCTCTTCCCTTAACGATTCACTATTCCTACCATGAATCGTTATGTAGGCAGGACAGATCCAGTTCAGCGTCTGATGAAATTTTCATGGTATATGAATGCCGATGTTGCTCCTGAAGCAATAAAATGCAAAGCATTCCTGATATTCCTGGAGGATGTGGCACTAAACATCTTGTGAATGCGGCTAAACATCTTGAAGTAGGAGAGTGCAGTAATCCCGAAATTGAAGCTCCGATAAAGCAGCACAAAACGATGTTTGATGATATCATCTTTCGTGATAGAGATTGTATTGGAGTTCACGCCCCCACTGAAGATCCTTTAGTGATTACAGCAACCACTGGTCCCGCTTTGGTCCACAAGGTGTTGATAGATAATGGAAGTTCAGTAAACATTCTGTTTAAGAAGGCCTTTGACCAGATAAAGCTTGGGGCGAAAGATTTGAAGCCCTATGAGGGATGGATACATGGCTTCAATAAAGCTTCAACAGCCTGACCGGATATGTTGAATTATTAGTAACTTTGGGAGAAGGAGATCGCCGGAGTGTGATAATTCTTCCATTTGTGGTATTGGACATTGAGTACCATATAACGCCTTTTTTAGGATGACTGGCTCTAGCAGAATTCAGAGCCTGCATTGTGTCCTGGTGCCTATTACTATGTTCCCGACAAATGCAGGAGTGGGAGTAGTTTGAGACGATTAAGTCGTAGGACAAGCTTGCTGCACAGCTGAGTTTAAATTGTTTCTCAAAGGAATAAACATAGAACCAAAAGGTACTCCACCAACCGCAAAGGAGGACACAACATAGCAATTGAAGATGGCCCTGAAGGAGCCACCCAGAGAGCTGCCCGAGGATATAGATCCCAGAGAGGATGAGGAACCTAGGGGCAGAATGGCAACTCCTAATGAAACTACTGGTTGATATTTCAATCGACGATAATGACTCAGCAAAGGTCTTGAAAATTGGATCCCAGTTAGACCCCCTTCATGCAAAGGAATTGACCAACTTCTTAAAATCCAACCTGAATGTGTTTTCCTGGACCCATGCTGACATGTATGGGATATCCTCATCAATCATGAGCCACTCGTTGAGTATCAACCCGAAGCATCCACCCGTCAAGCAGAAAAGGCGAATGCTAGGACCAGAAAGGTCAGCTGCCTTAAAGGAAGAAGTTGAGAAGTTGAAGAGCAATGGATTTATTAGAGATTCAGCTTACCCGGAATGGATTTCAAATCCAGTTTTAATAAAGAAGGCCAATGGGAAGTGGCGCACCTACATCGATTTTTCAGATTTGAACAAGGCTTTCCCGAAGGATAGTTTTCCACTTCCTAGAATCGATCAATTAGTGGATTCAACCGCGGGTCACGAGCTTCTCTCCTTCATGGATGCGTATTCTGGATACAATCAAATCCCAATGCACGTGCCAGATCAGGAGTATACCAGCTTCATTACAGATTTGGGACTGTACTGCTATGTAGTGATGCCTTTCGGCTTGAAGAACGCTGGAGCAACATATCAACGACTAGTAAACCGGATGTTCTATAGTCAGATTGGGAAGACGATGGAAGTATATGTCGATGATATGCTTGTGAAATCCAGACAATATTCCAACCATACGACCGATTTAGCAGAAATGTTTGGCATCCTTAGGCGATACGGGATGAAGCTCAACCCACTAAAATGTTCATTTGGAGTAGCCTCTGGAAAGTTCATGGGTTTTATCGTCAGCTCACATGGAATTGAAATCAATCCGGACCAGATCACGGTAATCAGGAACATTCAAGAACAAAGGCAAATTAAAGGTGTGCAAAGCCTCACTGGGAAAGTAGCCACCTTAATTAGATTCATCTCCAAAGCTACAGATAAGTGCATTCCATTTTTCGATTTGATAAAGCGAGGGAAGCGCAATTTTAAGTGGACTCTTGATTGTGTCAAAGCATTCCAGAACCTCCTGAATCATCTGGAAAAATCTCCGATATTGTCCAAGCTGGTAGATAATGAGGATTTGTTCGTATACTTAGCAGTATTATCCCATGCAATAAGTTCAGCCCTGGTAAGGGAAGAAGACAAAGTCTAGATACCGGTGTACTATGTAAGTAAGAAACTAGCGGCGGCAGAATGGAACTACCCAAAGATAAAAAAACTTGCGTACAGTTTGCTGATCGCATCTAGAAAGCTCCACCACTATTTTCAGGCTCATCCTATCACTGTGTACACCGATCACCCGCTACAGCAAGTGTTGCAAAGACCAGAGGCTTCAGGAAGGCTACTTAAGTGGAATATCGAGTTGAGTCAGTTCGACCTGAACTTTCAGCCTCGAAGATCAATAAGAGGGCAAGTACTGGCAGATTTTATATCAGAGTTTACTATCACGGAGGATGATATGGTGAGTGAGGAAGTTGAACCTCCGAAACAACTTTTAACCCTAACGCCTAGAAACTGTACACCAACGAAACCATGATGACAAGCGATCTGATGCTGGAGTGGTACTTGTAACTCCCGAAGAACGATCGATATATTATGCTTTGAGATTAGCGTTCCACGCTGCCAACAACGATTCAAAGTATGAAGCCCTGACTGCTGGGCTTAAGCTTGCTAGGGAGCTAGGGATAACGAATTTAGATATCTTTTGCGATTCGAAAATAGTGGTGAACCAGGTTAATGAAGAGTTTCAAGCCAAAGGACCAAGACTTGTATTATACTTGAGGGAAGTAAGAAAATTGCTCGATGGCTTGGAACACTACAACAAAACACACATCCCCCGATCAGAGAACCAGAGGGCGGATAAGTTAGCCAAGATGGCAAGCTCCGATAACCCTGAGGACATAGAGATGGTCCTGATAGAGATACTGCAGTCTCCAAGTATCGATCAGATAGAAGTTAATCCCGTACTGGAGATTGAGCTAGAAAGGGAGTCATGGATGACACCCATAAAGAACTTCTTGATAAATGGGGCACTTCCCTCCAAAACGGGTGAAAGGCATGTTGTCATTTGTAAAGCCTCCAGATATGTCATGCAAGGTGAAGTTTTATACCGACAACGATTCTCGATGCCGCTCCTCCGATGTATAGCCCACGATGACATCGAAAGAGTGTTAAGGGAAGTTCATGATGGTGAATGTGGAGACCACACTGGAGGCCAGACATTGGCGAAGAAGATACTGCGATATAGCTACTTTTGGCCCACCGTAAACAAAGATGCAGCTAAGTATGCACAACGTTGCGACAGCTGCCAGAAATTCTCTAAGATCCCCATAGCACCTCCTATCCAGTTAACAACAATGATGAGCCCGTGGCCCTTCGCTATATGGGGAATTGATATTATTGGAAGCCTACCTATTGTTAAAGGTGGAGCTAAGTACGCCATCATAGACGTAGATTAGTTCATGAAGTGGGTCGAAGCAGAACCGTTAACCACAATCACAACCAAGAGGGTGATCAACTTCATCGTGAGAAATATTATCTGTCAATTTGGAATTCCGAAAGCCATCATAACAGATAATGGGACCCAATTTGACAGTACCGAGTTCCGTGATTTTTGCCCGAGATATTATATCGAGAAGAAATTCACAGCCGTGGCGCATTCGCAGTCAAATGCATAGGTAGAAGCAGCAAACAAAGTAATCAAGTCCATTTTGAAAAAAACGATTGAAGCGGGCCAAAGCCATGTGGGTTGATGAACTACCTATGGCATTATGGGCCTACAGGACAACCTTTAAGTCAGCCACTGGGCATACCCCCTTTTCCCTTGCTTTCGGATCTGAGGCTATCATCTCGGTTGAGTTAGAAGTACCATCTCACAGGGTCACTTACTATGACCCAATGACTAAAAAAACTACTTCTTGAATCCCCGGATCTGGTAGAAGAGAAAAGGGATGAGGCGGATCTACGTGCCCTAAGAAACAAACAGCAAGTCGCTCGGTACTACAACAAAAGGATCCCAACACGAACATTTAAACCCGATGACTTGGTTCTAAAGCGCGTCTTTCCGCCCCCAGTACACATAGGCCCGAAATGGGAAGGACCTTATGCCATCCTACGGAGGCTTGATAATGGAGCCTTCAAGCTAGCGACTGTGGATGGAGATGAAATCCCCAGAGTGTGGAATGCCCAACATCTACGACATTACTTGACATGAAATTGTCAAATTTTATTCTTTTGCTTTTAGGACCATGTAAAAAGGCACGACTTGCCTAGAATAGTCCAACTATATAAACAAAGATTATAAAGTGTACGCAGGTCATGATTCGACCGAACCACTATAAAAATATCGTGTGTCATTTACTTTTATCGCACCGTTCCTTATTTACTCTTCCATTCTTTATTTACATGAGCTATTATAATTATAAAAGCTTGCCGCATGCTTCGCGATGATCTCAAAACACGTAATTCAAAGTGTCTTCCGTCAGATCAGGAGGATAGTTATATGCAGAGCACTGACGGTGCAATGGAGTAAGTGACAAAAATATCAACACTCTAGTTCTCATGATTTGAGAAAGATCATGAAGGACAAGGACATGGATTGTCCATGAGACGTGAAGGTGCACTATGATTCAAAAGGCCGTCTCAACAACACCGTACCCTTAGTATTCGATGGGAAAGTATAAAGGCGCCAGAGACTGGGCGCCACGAAAGAATTCCTACCCCGCTGAAGGAAAGGGGGGCAAACCGAAAGCTGAGTTCGAACTCTATCCTAGGCATAAGATAAGAGAGTATATAGGCATATCGACTAAACGCCATTAACGGGCTCCTACCTTGTCGTAGTATCGGGGGGCAAGATTGATAGTTGTGCCCGAACCCTTCATGTCCAGGCATGGGGGCAACACATATGTGACTCTAATCAATCCTTATAAATATGCACAGAAGTGTAGTGCAGAAGTTTTAAAGTTTTGTTGCTAGAATGATTTATGATTTGACTCTAGCTTAGTTACAATTTGAATATTTATGTTCGTGACTAAACATGATAAACTTGCAGGAACACAGTAATGAAGAAAGAAACGGAATTTCATTCACTAATGCAGGTTTATACAACGAAGCTGGACAAAAGTGAGGGCCACTCTCACAACTACATCACAAGGCCAATGAAAAGTCTAAAAACAAAAGAAACGGACTGACAAGCAAACTCTACTTAGGCTTGGGAGATGACCTCGGCCTCTTCTCCTTCTTCTGCTTTTCCGGTTCCTCCTTGCCTGTATCAAATTTATCCGGCTTTCTCTTCTTTTTCTTGTCGGAAGGAGGATCTTACGGAGGATCAGAAGAATGGGCTGCAAGCTACGTCGTTATCGATTTACCGGACAGCTTTATGATTAACCCAGACCCAAGGGCAGCCGCAGAGATAGGTGCCACGTTTATAGGTTCTTGCTTCTCTGCTTTTAAGGCCAGCTATTTAACCCTTTTTGCCTTTATGTTCGCCAGAGTCACGCAGTCATCATCCATAGTCTCCCCCATGATCTCTACATCCTCTTCCTCATCCCCGTGACTGTCATCAGTATCTTACAAAGCTCCAATGATTTCAGCATTTTTTGGGACATCTGTGCCTGATATCTCGATGGTCTCTTTGGTTGCCTCAACCTCAATTTGCTTTGAAGCTTCGGGGATGGCCTCGGTGATTGGAGGCATGCCAACCTTCTCAAGCTCAGCTTGTTTTTCTACAATTTCTTCAGTAGATTTGACACCTATATCGCGAGAAGTAATTGTTATTAGTTTTTGAGAAAATGTGGTCTCCTTGATTATTTGCTCCACAACGTGACAACAAGTTATAATAGCTTTGAAAAATTGTAGAGAAAATAGGGAGATACCTTCCGCTGACTCTACGGCTGAAGCTGCAGCAGAAACCCCGACAGCAGGGGGAACCAGAACCCCAGGGATCAGTGGATCATCTGGACTATACTCCTCAACTTCAGAAGCTTTGGGCTCCGGTGCCGTACTTGAACCTTCGTCAATCTTTCTCTTACCCTTGAGTTCGAGTTTTTCCTTCTCCACGGCCTCTTGAATCTGACGCCTGCCCTCTGCTAATGCCTCGGGCTCTCCACCCCTGAGGAAAGTCTGCATAAGTTGGTCCTTGTCGATTTCCTCAACCTTTAAGCACTGCTTGTCTCCCTCGACAATTGTATCCCATACATTGACGAAGGTGGTGTGATAGTCTTTAATCCAAGAGAAGTCTCGAGTTCGAATGACTTGAGCGAAGAAGTCCACTAGTAGCTCCTCAAACCCTTCTATTTCCTTTTCAGCTGCGACAAGGTTAGCAGTGGCAGTGGAGGCTGACTCAAAATCAGCATTGGCGTTACTTTCGGCAAGAGCAGCCCGTTCCTCAGTATGAGCAAGTTTACTGTTCAAGTTAGCATTTTCCTTTTTAATATGAGTGAGATCGCCCTTTAATCTTGTTTTTTCTTTCTCCCAAGCAGCCTTCTTCATCGCAAGATGATCCTCTGACGCCTTTAGCTCAGTATTAGCTATCCTGAGATCCTCTATCTCTTTCTTTAGAGCTACGTGTTCTTGGCTGTGTGAATCGAGCTCGAGGTGGAAGCGTTTCTTGGCATCGTCCAGTTCGGTTTTGTAATTCTGAGCATCCCGCCGAGCTAAGGTGAGCTGGGCTTGTGCATCCTCAGGATCTTTCTCCGCCTTACTTCTGCCCTTAGCATCATGATCGATCTTCACTCCGTCCCTGGAAGTATCTACTTCTAGATGGCGTATAACATTTGACAAATTCTTGGCGTGCTTTTTCATTGCCTTATATTGTTTAGCCACATGGCCGATTTGACCGATAACCTCTACATCCCATTCATCAGAAACTAGTTCGAGATTTGGGACAAAATGCATCTTCTCAAAATAAATTTCAAGAAATTCCTTTTATAAGCGCTCCAATTTTGCCTGATTAACAGAAGTAACGGCAACCTCCTGTACCCCAGAAGTATCCAAGCTGAGCTGACCGGAGGGAATAAGAGCTGCTTTTTCTTTATCTTTCCTCGACTCCTTTTGTTTACCTTTGGGTTCGTGATACTTCTTGGAGGGTTTTCCCGGGGGAGGTAAGCCTTTCGAAGGAGTCGGAGCCTTGGGGAGTTCTTTACCACCCCCCCGTATGTTGTACTTGACGACTATGGGACTTCCAGGATCCTGTTTCGAGGGAGAACAAGAGCGCGTAGGGTGAGGCTGATAAGGATCACGGTGCCTTTGGCTATCTCTTCCTCGACTATCGCTATGACCATGCTCGGACACAGAAGATAGCCTAGGAGTGTTCTCGTGATGATTACGGAAAGAATAAGAGTAATAACGAGGCATTTTTCCTGCGAAAAATAACGAATAGGTGTCAGGATCGTGGATACAATTAATGTATAAGTGTTGTGACAAGTGGTGCATGTGATTTATATGCCCGTGTAATCCCCCTAAAAGAACAGGGACCTTTGGCTCGTCTGTGCAGTATCTTTATCTTTGGTAGGAGAGGTCTCTCCCTTGGAGACAGGGAATAATGGTTCCTCTTTGAAATCTCCAGCAGTATAGATGTCATCAGGCAGATGGATCTTATCTAAACCCCAAAAATTTGCTCCTCTGTTAATGTAGACTCTACTGGTGGTGGAGTCTCCAAGGGAGACTATCCTTTGGAGGAGGGATCATCCTTTGTTTCATTAACCCGAGCTTCATCTCCTTTATATACATACAAATCTTCATCATCCTGATCAATCATCGATGAAGGACTCTTACGAAATTCGATTGTTTTCGTGGCCCCTGAAGTCCCTTCTCCCTCAGCCGGGGGCACATACTTGTAAAGTTTGCCACCTATACCAAGATCGAATCTTACGTCCAGGAGGTGGTGTTTGTGAAGGCTCTCATCGGTGATGCACTTCTTGATTCTACAAAAGTCCGATTTACTTGCTAAGAGGCGGGATAATCGATCTTCATATACCAAGCCCTCTTTTTTTCAAAATTGTGAGCTATATAGAAAAAAGAATACATAAGCACTTTGAATATGCAATTGGGATATGCGCTGCAGAATTTGAAACCTACATGATTGTAGCCATTTCTTTGCACATCCTGCCTAATGTTTTATGTAAAACCAATTGGATCTTGCATCTCCTAAGTTGCTATGGCCATCCGACAATACCTTTCTGTCAGGAATTGATTCGAAGAAAGAGAAGTTTGGGGTCCCCGTGGAACGATGTTTGAAATGATAATAGAATTTCAAATCTTTGAAGGTGAGCTCGGTCTGTAAAATCTCTGCGTACGCAATATATAAAGTATACAGAGTTGCGTAAGCATTGGGATGGAGTTGCATAGGAGCGATATGTAGTCGTCTCAGTATATCAACGACAATTAGAGGAAACGGAGGGATAGCGCATACCCAACACATGAGCCTACTGACAGCCATATATCCTTCCGGAGCAGAATGAGGCTTGTCTCCTTCCTCTGGAGTTTTTACGTCATTCCAAGGAATCCCGTGCCTTAAACAGACTTTCTCCAACTTCAACTTGTCCAATTTAGATGCCTTGGAATCACTCATCTTCTCTTTCTCTACTTCTTTAACACTTGGGATCTCGTCAGGAGCTCGATCATCTTCTTCTTCTTCTTCCTTGAGTGATGTGTTCTCGGAAGATGTTGATTCACTATCGATTTCTGTCTCATAATCAAATCCAGAATTTTCCCACTCTAGGTCGGACGGAAGCACATCAAGATTGTGATATTTTGACGACACTTTGGATCTGCCCTCATTTCTGATATTCTCGATGAACGTCTATCAGACATGGCTGTGTTGGCGAATAAACATGAAAGATTAGAATGTAGTTACCCGTGAACCCCGTGCATGTGAAAGTGTTGGTGCGTGCAATTGTGCATAATACTGGAAAATAAAATCACAAAGTAAATTTGATAAGCGTAATAATTGGTCATTGCATGCTCCTAAGTTATGTTGTTGTCCTGCCCAAGAAGTTCATCTAAAAGGCTCTAACCTAACTGTCAATCAGTTCATTCGAACTATATTCGATTTCTTGTTAGAATACAAGCTAATATGTTCAGTTAACTGTACACTGAAATCAGGCATAGTAACATAGTGATAATCAGCTTGAAAATATATCTAAGTGTAACGGTTTGTAGAATGGTTCGCGATAAGGGATCGGGGTGCAATAATTGGCTTGTAATAGGGTCTCGACAACTGGCTCCCGAACTGGTGTGGCTCATGTATAAGCGTCTGATTCGTGATTTTGGCTCAGGTTGAGAGTCAAGATCGTAAAACCCTCGACTCGTGAATAGGGGGGGTCCATAAGCTGCTTCCACGAACCGACTCAGACCACCCTACTCACGGATGGATATTGTATTTCCCTCCACGAGCAAACCCGTTGCCATGACCCACAGTCCAAGTTGATAACTTCTGCTCTTCACTATCACAACCCGCATCACCAGCTCATCCACGAGCCGTTTTTCCAAAGCTCCCTCGTCCGGTCGACTTCTTCTTCCATCAGCTACACTAATCCTGAACCGAATCCAAACTTCTCTTTCTCTCATTTTTACCCAATACATCACGTCGCTGGCCCCAACGTCGTGAACTCCACCGCCATTGCCTCGAAATTGACGGAATCAATAAAAACGCGAAGGGGGTTGGTGCTCAAGGAAGCACGGAGTTCGGAACGACGAGAATAGCAAAACAAATGATTAAAAACCGCATTTACCTATTTAAATTGAGATAACAAAGGGTATCGATTTCAGGGGGTTGATCGAATTAGGGTTTTGGACCGAGAAGAACTTGATGGCGCCAGTGAAAGAGGAGAGAAGGAGTAAAAGAGAGGGAAGAACCGCTTTATATAGCCCAAATAGAGGCTTTTGCGCTTCCCGTTTTTGTCTCATTAGGGGTGACCTGGTCCGCTGGATCGTGAAGGCCTGAACGAGCCCACTGATTGCTTGCGCAATGACCCGATTTACTGCCAGTTCGTGATGTACACCCAGGAAGCACAAACCGTGACATAACTCGGCAACCCAGATTTCGAAATGACATTTGAATTGAAAAGGTGGAACTTCTTGCTTACAGAAACAATATAATTATTTAATGCTATCCTTGCAAAAGTTTAAGGACTCACCTGGAAAATTGATTGCGATATGCTTTGGAATTTACAAGATGGAAGTCAACTAACAAACAATAGAAGAATGATGGGAAACTCAACCTTGTATTTATACTAATCAAAGGACATGACAATTTAATACGTCGCAACCATTCGAACAGATGCAACTGTTGATTCATGCTCTTCCCGGAAAAGGTATTCTAGCAATTTCGAAGCACATTCCATCTCTGATAAAACATACTTCGAGGGGGCAAAATGATGGCTAGCTTTGTGACCAAGCCACCAAGAGCTAAACTAGCATACATAAATAGATATATATGGGGATCCACCTACAAGATCACTATAGTCCGTGAAGTCCAAGAACCCATTCGTGACCATGCACGCCAAGCCCACTCGTGACCCGCTTCGTCCCTGGTTCGTGATCGAGTATCACGACCCCGCTCGTGAGAGCCATTCCATAATCCATTCATGACAGGAGCACCACGACCCGCTCGTGGAATGGGGCCATGAACTGACCTGTTATCAGAGGATGATGATCAAGACCTAGTCCTCCACGATCCGAAAGATGAGGATCTGATGACACCTGTCCATAACTGCCATATTGACCACTTCTTCATCAAGCCACGAACCAATCCGAGATCCTCGGGATCCGTGCCACGTGTTATCACGAACCGTCTGCAAATATCGCCTATAAATAGCCCCATATTTGGCTTTTTTAAGGACCTTTTTTGGTAGTTCTGAGTAATTTTTCCACCATTACTATTTCTTCATCATTTCTAATCAATATTATCTTGAAATTATTGAGTGAATCACTGTTGTAAAAGTGAGATTGAGAGAAATCATTGATTGTACTTGTATTCAATGTATAATCAAAGATATATAAAGTGGACGTAGGCTAGTTAACACCGAACCACTATAATTCTAGTGTGTTCATTGCATTTTCTTTCATTTTCAGTTGTTATTCTCCATACTTCTGAACAATTTGGGTGTTAAAGCCAAATTTTGATCTAACATAATTGAAGACGGAGTTTATGCAACGGATGTTCTGGTGATCCTAGGTAGAAATTGCCTAAGATGGATTTACAGAATAGTGCCTTCAGGTTGTTCAATCCCAGGACAACGTGTATGATGAATGTCATATAGGGTACATCTAATAGATCGCATAAGTTGACCTCTTCAAATGTGTTTACGTTTGGTGGCGGAGAAACACGTTTCTCTTAGCTTTATACCCACCGTATTTTTGAAGAAATCAATTTGTGATTTGGAGGGTATGATGATGTGGCATTCAAAGTAGATGAAGTGTAAAAAGATACGTTATAGCCTCAAGCCTCAATAACCGGGAAATGTCGAAAATCAGGCTGGCAGCATGGCTAAGTGGGTCGCACCCAATTAAGGTATATTGTCACCATCTAGAGAATATTCATATTTGTTACTTCTTTTGCTTCTGTATCTTTCGGGAATGGTTATGTTGATATACCAACTGTAAGGTGACAATATATTCGGAACATTCAAGTGAAATGAATTGCTGATCATATGTGGCCGAGTTACAAGATATTCTTGTTGAACTCCAGTGTATCACTTCTGCAGTACACTGATTGGAAGGTGATTCCATACCTTTTCATAGTTGGAAATCCATTACCTAATAAGACCCTGCGGTTTTTTTATTATATATTACATATATAGCGTGAGATGAAAATGTTCTGCTAGATTGCTATTTATTTGATTTAGACATTATTATAATATCAGAAAATATTGATCTTAAGAAATATTTTGGGTTATTGTAAGGTAAAAACCATCTATGTTTATGTGTGGATCTGTCTTATGATAATCATTCCTTTGAAAATGATTTTTTAAAAGTTAAACCTAGTTATTAGAGTATACTCACACCAGTCCCATGACTGACCCAGAGTTTATTTTGTTTTGTTTTCCCTAAACTCTTGGGTGCCCAAATTTGTACGGCCAGTCTAGTATTCAGGACTTTATAAATACTTGGAGGAGCTTGGAGTAGGAGGCTTCAACATTAGTTATATATATACATAGTATATTTCCGCTGTGATGTTATGTGTTATACTGTTATGTATATATAGTTATAGTTTTGTATTTCAAAAGTTGTTATATAATATATATTTTCATTCCGCTGTGAGATTCATGTTTACTCTGATTCTGTTCTGTTGTGATCTTCTTTTTCATCTTCTATTCAAACATTCTTTCTATTTCTCACCCTCTAACTTCTTTCTAATAATGGTCTGGTACTTCTGATGTTTGAATAATCAACATGGTGTGTTATTCTGATTTTCAGGGTTGAAAATCCTTTGGTCGTTACAGTGGTATCAGAGCTGAATGTTAAGTTATTACCTTGGCTCTATGGCGTGACTCAATAGAGATAGAGTTAGTAATACCCTAGATTGAGTTAAGTGTATATATATGAGAGAGCGTATTTATATATTTTATAAAAATGGTTTTATATTGTGGAGATTTATTGATCGAGTGACTTATTAATTCTTGTCGATGGTAGGGCACCACAATGTCGATAGGGGTTTCTAAACGCTCGAATACGATGAACCGACACAATATGCTTTTGGAAAGAGGGTAAATAAAACAAATTTATCCAAAATATATTTTGATATAAAGAGGTATATATGTTGGAATTATTATAATATATTGGTTGTGTTGGTTATTTTTATAATCGAATAAGATTATAACTGAGATGGTTATATACATAACCAATCGGAATTCATGTGAGTATAATATATATAAATTCAGATGAATTAAATACAGATTTAAACCAGATTTGGAAATGTGTTTGAAATTGAATTTGGATTAAATATATGTTAATTTTAAAGATCCTGGTTGATTTGAAAATATTTTTCAAATATTGTAAAGGGTATTTTGAAATAATTTCAAAATGAAAGTATTTGAAAATGAGTATTGAAAGTAATATAGTATTGAACTCACTTCGATCGTTGGAAAATAATTTTTGATGATGACTGCAGCATCATCAGTGTTCATTTTCGAGTTTCTAAGTGATGGGTTACTACCAAAATTTTTGTTTTGAATTGTTTTGAGTAAATAAATTTTTTAGAAATTCAAATGTTTTGAATTATTGTTATTATATATAATTCAAGCCAATTTGGAATAAAACCTAGGAATTTGAATTCTGAAATTTAATTTTAACTTCTGAAGTTAAATAAATTGAAGTGATAAAGGTGAATAAATAAGTTCGAATTTAACTTAGACTAAGTTAAATAAAATTGGATTAGATCGGATTAGAAATAATCTGGAATGGAATTGGATCTTTTAGTAAGAATTTGGAATAGAGATTAGAACTAGAGTTCGAAATAGAATTTTGCTTGAGGGTAACCAAATGGTCGGATTTGAGGATAAATCGATTGAGGATCAATTGGAAATGACATTGGTTTATGCTGAATGGATAAGCAGATGGAAGTAACAAAGTTGAATGCCCTACAAAAAGGTACAAGTTTGATTTTATATGAGTATGAGCTATTTTGGCAAGCCACTTGGCTGTTTGATTTTCTTTTTGAATGAAGACGGCCCAGAGAGGCGAGTTGTTGTCGTACCGATTAAGCCGTGCAAAGGAGACACTAGCAAAAAAATTCGAGAATTTAAGATGTTAGAATTTTTTTCAGAATATTTGAAAATTTTCGTTAATAGGAAGAAATTAATAATTAAAATAAATTGGTTCAGTTGAAACTAAAAGGAGAAAAAATAGATATTAATCTAGTTAACAAGGTTTATAGCATTTCCTGACTTAGTAATTTCGGGGACGAAATTCTTTTAAGGGGGAAGGAATGTAACATCTTAGAATTTCTTGCGGTTTAATAATTAATCCATTTAATAATTATATATATACCAGTTTGACAATTCAAAATGGATTGAATCTAAATATTTTGAATATTTAAATTAATATATTATAATGGGATAATCGATTAAATTTCCGAAATGTTCGGAAATGGTTAAATCCAGTGTTGTATGAATTGGATAACATAAGGATATAATTAAATTTAAATTTGAGTTATAAATAATTAACATATTATTTAAATGACATTTGAACGTATTAATTTTAATATAATTATAATCAAGCATAACGTCGCGATAGTTCGTAATTTAGCGTTTTGAACTTCAACTGAGTATACAGGATTTGTTACAAGTCGGATTTCTTGGAAACAAGAAATGTCCAAATCTATTTAGCTATATATTTCTAATGGAAGTGAAAAATGGAGATTTCACATTATAGATTTCAAGTTATGTCCAAATCAAATAGTCGAATAGTCCTTATGGAATCGTATATAAACCATAACGATTATTTAATTATAAGAAATTATTTATTTTGAATTTGGATTAGGTTTTCAAGACGTATTGCCAATTTAATTTTTAGAATTTTAGTGTAATTTTTAATTTGGAAAATAAATAACTTTTTGGTTCAAAGTATTTTGCACCCTAATCAGCATTATTGGAATTTCACAGAATAAGTTAACTTGTCTATTTTATTATATTGTTGGGACCATGACACATAGCTTGTTACAACGGTATTTTTATTTTTGTGTATAGTAGTCTGTAAATGAACAGAGTTTTACGTAGTGGATACATTAAACTTTTTAAAAACAAGATATATACCTAAAACAAATTAAACCGACCATGTTGCTAACGTATTCCGTGTTATCACCAAGTGTTCATTTTAAATGTGTAATTAGTGATGATGGTAAAGAAAAAATGAAGCTAGTATGGCACATAAACAAATAGAAAATGGTGGAAATAATGTTCGCAATGGTCAGTCCAGAGTGCTTCATAACGTTACAAATGACAAGAATAAATGGTCTTGCATATCATCATACGAAAACTAAATAATGAAAGTGTGTTACATATAAGGAAGGAAACACATTTTGTGGACACAGGTATTTTACACAATAATAATAATAATAATTTGAAGCATGTGCGACTATATGCTTTGCAAATTGTCAATGCCTATATTTTTAGCCACCTAATCACTGCAAACCCATGACTTTAGAAAGCTTCATGGACAAGAAATGTTTACAGACCTATATATATTTTTATATAACGTTATGCTATGTTTTCTAATCTGACTGCTAACCTATATGTTTATACTTTCGTGCATAAGGAATAGAACCATCTCCTCTGCCATGTGTGATCCCATCATGCCAGCTACAGATGACAGAAATTTTCACAAGCTACCTAACCTAAAATTTTATAGCTATGTATACTTAACCCTTAAGTTTTAAACTTTATAACTACACGCGATGCCTCCTCCTTCATTCTCATCTACTTCAGGAAAGCACGCCGTATTATTTTCATGACATTATAAAAATCAAAACAAAACTAGAACGTCCTCAATAAAATCTAAAACAATATATATACGTTTATATAGAGGTGTTGGTTATTCCTATACATTTCTTTTTTTTAGGTTCGATCAAGAATACTGGTGCAAGTTTTGAATACAGCGCAACTTAGGGGTGACTACAGTTCTTAATGCAAGGCGTCAGAGTGGAGTTTGATGATGCTGCTGCATTCAGGAAGGGCAGGCGCAATCGATGATGGAGTTTCGTTGGGTTGGTACCCATAACTGGCGAACGAATCCCTGTAGGAGGCGGAGTAAGGTTGCGTCTTGTACTAGGAGAGGCCATGTTCGAGAATATGGCAATAGCCTCGAGCATGTTTTCAGGTGGTGTGGTGGATTGAGTTGTTGAAGGGGTGGACGTGAGAGAGAAGGCAAAGAGCTGAAGGGGTCGGCAGTACGGAGTTTAAGCAAGCAATGGAATACTGGAAGACAACATAATTTAAGAGGATCGAAAATGGCCCCTGTTAACGGTATAGTAGCTCGCGTGTTAGGGAATGCAGAATGGATCGTTAAGGAAAAGCAAACATTTAAGGGTGGTGAATAATGTTTGTAAGAATTTAAACAAAATCTAAATCTAATGTGAACCACGGGATTAATCAAACACCACAAACATAATCACAGATACAGATTCAAGCAAAATCCAAAATAAATAGAAATAAAGATGCAAAAAAGGAAAGAACACACCGGATTTTATACCAGTTCAGATTTCTCCTACGTCTAGTCCTGCACGATGCTGGATTGTGCAGAGTTTTATTACTATTTCCAATAGTCAAGTACAACCTCCTTGATTTCACGACTCACAAGGAGAAACAAATTCCTATTTGATTTCATGGCTCACAAGGACACACCGACTCCTATTTCCATGACTTCACGGCTACAAGGACACACCGATTCCTCTTTGATTCAACACAAACAATGTTTACTCAACCCAAGCAATTACAAACAGCCCTATAACTCTTCAATAGCACTTGATTCAGAGAGTAGAGAGAAGAGAGTGTAGAGAAAAGAAGTTTGATCAAAACAGAATTGAATTCGGCACAGTATAAGTGTAAAAACCATAAAAATGATTAAGAATAATGGTGTAGATAAAGAGGATGAAGTTAGAGAAGAAGAGATGATAAAAAATTCGGTTTTAACCCCTTTTTATAGAGTATGAAAGGTTGCAACGGTTCTGAATCGTTTCAAATTGTGAAAAAAACACTTCCTTTCAAAATTGGAAAAAATGAAAGTTGTATGTCGACATGGTGTTTTTGGTTTGTCGACATACTCTTGTATATTTTTGATTTTTTAAAGCATTTTTCAAGTGTTTTGATATGAAAATAATTCTGGAAATTCTTGAGTAAAAATCTAGTGTTGTAAATTAATATTATATGATAGAAAAACATATGAAAACATAAATTTAAACTGTAAAATATATTTATAAAATTATAAGGTTTTAAACTATATAAAGTATAAATATAAAGTATATAAATATATAAAACTTAAGTTTGAAAAATAAAGAAGAATAAAAATATAAACAAATAGAAAAATAAAATAGAGAAGATTGATGATAGAATTGAAAATTAGAATTTGAATTTGAACCTGCAGTGCTATTTTTGGATCTTACAAAATCTAGACTCTATAACTATATTAATCTTGAACTCTTGAAATCTTGATTATTCATGAGTCTTGAAATTTCTCTGATCTTTGAATCTCTATCATGTTAAAAACTGTACAGTCTTCAACAATATTTCCTGTATATAATTCCTGCATATATATATATATATTTATACACAAAAAGTATTAGTATATATTTTATAAACAATGATAATTGAAATAAGATTGTTGTCACCAAAACTCCATTCTCCAACAATCTCGCCCTTTTTGATGATGACAACCTTAGTTTATAAAATATCATAACTGTATATACCTATTTGATGATGTTCCTTCTATACTCCCCCTGCCTGTAAGAATCCTATAAACTATGCCCATATTTTATAATTTCTCCCCCTTTGGCATTATCGAAAAGAAATCCTAAAGATACTCCCCTTAAATTATCCCAATAAAAAATACTCCCCTTAATATATTAGCTATTTCTAAGTAGAATGTTCCCTTAATCTATTCAAACTTACAATAATACCTAATATGATGATTAAATACAAACCAATCCAAGTATTATTATTACATATGTTTGTCTGATAAATCAAACCAAATCAAATCACACCATATGTCTTAATATATACAAGTTTCAAACAACAGAATCCAAATCACACCACACCATATGTTTTTAGAATACTTAAACAAATCATACTAAATAATTAAACATTTCTTGGAACTTCAACCCAACCATCTTCTCCAAAGATAAGATCCTTCTTAATTACTTCCCAATCTTCATCTTCTTTGGTTGGTGTAGCCTTTGCAAGATTATTCTCTTTATCTTTGAAAAGAGAAGAAATTAGTCATCGCATTGCATCAAAATGCTTCTCTTGTTGTTCGAATATCTTTATTTGACTTAGTTCGAGATGGCGCTGATTTCATAGAATGATAAAGAGAATATTTTTGAAAGAATTGAGAGTTTCTTCTAGATTTTCACTAAGATTATGAATAGGATTTGCCATGGATTTGATGAGAAATGATTAAGGAAGAAGGAGTAATGGAATAATGAATTTTTCTGAAGGAAATATACTTAAATAGGATCTGGAATTCGTTGGATTTTGAATGGACATGAGTAGTTATTTAAATTTAAAATTTGAAATAATTTGAAAATATGTCAGTTATATGTCGACATACTGTTTTTGTCATGTCGACATACTATAGTGAATTTTTGAATTTGTTTAAACTCTTGTAATATTATAATTTGTTTTATAGTTTTTCCAGAAACTTAAAGATGATTTTATCAGAAATAATACTCCATTCATTACTTAATAGAAAGCAAATATATCCAACTAAACATGACACACTTTAAATAAGAGATTCGAAAGCAAATATAAGGAAATATATAAAGATAGATTAAACTAGATGGCCTAGTTTTCGGATGATGATGAGGAAGATGAAATTCCAAGTTTTCTTCCTATCTTGACCATGAATTTGGATATTTTTGAAAGCCTCTTGTTAAGCTTCGTTTGATTGTTGGTGATTTTCCTTTGATTTTGAACAATCATATCTTTTTAGATACACTTTGAGGTTGGATACTCAATGCTTTCCATAGAAGCCTCTTCTTCGACTTCCATTGGCTCTTGTTCTTGTTGCAATCGAGCTTGTTTGGCCTCGAATGTCTCATAAGGTTTGAAAGTGAGAGGAATTTGCATGAGATGAATGTTTGATGCGTTAAACACTTTTCTAGGGACAAATTCTTCTCCATGAAGATCAACATTAAAGTATTTGAAAATACGAGTGAGATGAACACCATAGTAAAGAGTGTTTTCTCTTATGGATAAATATATGGGCTTAATTTCATTTAGAATCATTTTGGCCCAATTGATAAGATATCCACCTATAATAGCAAAGAGAGCTTTCTAGACTTCAAGTGTTGGATTGTTGAAATTTTCTAAATGAGGAGTGATGGTGTGTTGAAGGAGAAGGTTGACAATTCTTGTTTTTGGACGTAAGAAATGATTTTTGAAATCCATTGGAGCACCATCTTCGAAAATATCGTGAAAGGTTTCCATATCGATTTCTTCAATAACAAAAGTTAAAAAATCCGAGCCCATGCTTCTACAATTTAGAATTTCGCCTAAAAGTTGGCATCAAGAACAATTTGGTTACCTTTGACAATACTCCAAATTTGATTTTCGTTGCCTTCGTATAATCCACGATTGAGATTTGCATAGAACATCTTCATGAGTTTGGGATATGTAACGACACGGATTTCGCCCGGACCTAATCGATCGCTAAATCGACCAAGACCGTTCGATTCCCGCATACGCTAACTCTGGGTATACAACACATTAGAACAAATAACAGAAGACTTCCATAAACATCATAATAATGTTACATCAGAGTACAGAATATCATAGTATATTGAAAATAATACACAGCGGAAGATAAATTTACACAAATGTTATACAATGCACAGCGGAAATATAAACTACACAACGGAAGACTGTAAATGTCTGGACACAGCTTAAAGCTTCAATCCAGAATCCTGCTCAATACATCTGCAAAATAAAACTACTCGACTGCCCGTGTGGAAAATAGGGGCACCCGAGTTCGCAAGGGAAAAGCAAACTACAGGTCAGTCATGGGACTGATGTGAGAAACTCTAACAGTTATAATTAACTTATTTAATAATATAGTATATCACGGGACAACGCCGCTAACGCGGAACGGGTTTACCCCCATGAATACCAGTGTATAAACAACAATCAATATAGATATATGGATATACTATGCATTAATCAACATGCAATATCCCAATCTACCCACTTAGATTAATCACCACACTTAGATTTTCTAAATCCAATTTAATTTACAGAAATCATTCCTTTGGATTTTATTCCCGATTTCTTATTTCAAATCATTTGAAATACATATCTAACTTTCTATATCAAAGTAGATTTCACTTCGGGATCTCAAATCAAATCGTTTGGAAATGTGAATTCCAAAACATAACAATGCATACAAACAAGTATGCAACCAAATATCGTGCTCCCCATCGACAAGGCAAAAGGTACGCACCTCGCAACTCGATATATGAATGTGCACCTACCCCACATAGGAGTAGGCTACACCGACGATGCACCTCCCATACATGGAGAGCATACACCGCCCTCTCACCCGTACTTTTAGTCTCAGGGTTACCCGAATCTTTAGCCACATACTAAATCATTTCATATCCCGAAGTAGGGAAAATCATTTCACAAAGTAATAATCACAAGTACTTTCAAAATATAGTACTTCACATCAGTGATTCATGCATATGATCAGTCACTATTAATCACATAACCTTTGAGCTCGTACGTCTCAAAGAAGGGTGTTAAGCAAGAGAATAAATTCTCCGCCACCAAACAGATACATCATCAATAGCAACTAATCGAATATGCGATGAACCACAATGTAACATATAATACATTTCTAAATCACTTTAGAAATCATCGGGTTTTGGGCCTCGAAATCCTTTCTGTTTTATAAAACATTTTTATAAAACATTCCCTGTCCAAAATCGGGAATACATTTCTTTTCACTTAAGAAAAATATCATTTCACAATCATTCATTAAATTTGAAATGAACACAACATCGCTAAACACCTTATCGTCAAATCGTGAAGTGTTTCACAAGGCGTTAGCACATAGATATTTTCAACCCAACCCAATGCTAAATGTAAAAGCATATTCTGCTCATAAACTGGTCGAGCACAATCCAAACACTCAATCAATCCAATTTGACATTAAATAGAAGGGTTTGAATAAAGATAGTATCGACTTATATTCAACATCAAATCCTGAAATCAATAGATATCATATCGGGAATAACGATATCGATATCTTCCAAATTCCCATCACAATATCTATATAATGACGGAATCCAATATCGAAAATATCCAAAGATAATTTCAATTCAAATCTAATCCAATTTATTTATTTATAACCATTGGATTATTTTTCTAGTTAATAACTAGTTCATTTCGATAAAAATATATTTATATCTTTTCAAATATGGAGTTTTTCATCCCAATTCTTCACAAATCATTTCTTATGATTTTACACAAATTACCGATATTTTTAACAATTTTATCAAGGCCCATACAGTCGATTTCCATCAACGGTCATCGAACTGCACTTACAGCGACCTTTTCCAAATTTGATTTGGACATAATTCCAAATCCAACCGTTAGATTTCAAATTTCTAATATTCATTAGAAAGCTCCTTTCGATACGAACCCAACGGTTCTGATTTCAGGAGAATCCGACAGTCGGATCTCCCGTAATGTCCATTCGAAGTCAATGGTCGAAACTCGCGAACTGCCGCAGCGCGGCGCGTTCTATTCAGGCCATTTTATTATATATATAATATATATAATATATATTTCGTCGATTTCTATTTAATTTCAATTCAAATCGATTTCAATTCTATTTCGGTCCGTTTTCAATTGAATTCAATTCAATTCGAATTCGTTTCCTATTCAATTCAATTCTAATTCGTTTTCTATTCAATTTAATTCGAATTCATTTTCTATTTTATATCAAAATCGGATATTTCATATACATGACAATTTTATACAGTGTATATATATATGTTAAAAATTATATTTTTAACAATCAAATCATTTTCACGTTTCATATATATATCGTTTTCATTTCATATATACATCGTTTTCACATTTCATATATATATCGTTTTCACTTCATATATACGATATTTTCACCTTCAATATATATATTATTTCATTTTCAGTATATGCGATATTTTCACTTTCAATATATACGATACTTTCACTTTCAATATATACGATATTTTCACTTTCAATATATATATATATATTATTATCACTTTCAATATATATATTATTTGATTTTCAGTATATGTGATATTTTCACTTTCAATATATACGATATTTTCACTTTCAATATATATATTTTATTATCGATTTCACATCAACATCACAAAAAAAAATTCACATCACATCAATCAAACAAACAAGCCATCCATGGTCTGTGGATGACGGGTGTCGGGTGCTACTAAGCACCGTCTACATCCTAGTATATATATATAACTAGAAACAAAGAAATTTAGAGTGAGGAGTTCTCACCGAGGGATCCACTCCAATTATATTTCTGAATTTTTGAACATCTGGATTTTGTTCTGCTTTCCGCCAATTTTCCCTGAAATTCTAAAGTGCTTCGTTTTTGGTCCTAGTCAATTCCATGTTGAAGCTCTCGTCAATGCGAGTCCAACGCATTTTTGTCTGTCGAATTCCGATGCCAGACGAATAAGTTAAAGTTGTTTATGTTTTCAGTACATTAATAATTATACGTTAAATAATTAATTAACTAATCAGGTTAATTAACCTTAATGACAAAATTAGGCTACCTAATTGCGTTTCTCCCCGTATCATCTTCCTCTGGAAATAACGAAGCAACTAAACCCATCAGCTCGATTCCTAGGTCTAACAATTTCCGCAGCCACACCACACCATACCCCGATCCGTCGACTCCACGGTGACCGCCTTCATCCCTCCTCCCTGCGCCTGCACCCTTGGCCAGTTCGAACCCTTGCTCTGCCCTAAAAACTGCTGCGAACCCATGAGCTTTGAGCTTGAAAATATCCCAAATCCATTGATGAGATTCGATCATCTTAGTACCCAACGGTAGAGCTGAAGAAGCTCAATAATCTTTGTTTAGTGTTGGATTTAATTTCGAAAGGGATTGGAAGATCGTAGGGTTTAAAATCGGAAGAAAATGGGTCGTTAATTCCATTAGGTGGTGGCGCTGATAAATGAGAACGGGGCTTAGGGTTTTGTGAAGGGTAGGGATATTTATATTAATTATTTTATTTCATTTTATTCCGAAAATATCTTGTTTAATTCCCGAATCCCAAATCGAACTCAACAACTGTCGTCCCTAGCTAATTACCCACATTCCGAACACAATGGAATATGTTTCGTAAGCCAATTCGACTGTCACGACCCGTTATTCTTCAAATTTAACATTTAAATCATTATATTGAATTTTAAACGTACATTTCAATTTACCAGGGCCACATACTGACTCTAAAAATTCCAGAAAAATTATTTCTAGCTTCGTATTGACGATACGGTCCTAACAAAACAAATTTCGTCGAATTATGAGGCCATTGGAAAAATGGCCATTTTCTAGTCGATTAAAATCAACTGAAACTGGTCAAACGTGTTTTCTTTTGCCACGCTCACATATTGATTCGAAAAATTATGGAATTTGGAATCTAGCAATAATTTGACATCACGGACCCAACCAAAGTGGTTTCGTCGAAATCCGAGGTCGTTTGCAAAATTCCAATTTTTAAGGCCTGAATTCCATAGCGACTATTCAGAATTTTCAATTGGGCATATATTTTGATTCCCGCTATGAAATTTCGATTTCCCGGATTCGTTCGAAAGATATCATCAATTAGATCCTATTATTTTTGGTTTCACTAAAATTCGGTTTATTTTGCACCCGGTACATTCAATTGAAGTTTGAAATCGAATTATCGAACTACCGCGCCATTTTCAATTCCTTTTATAATTATATATAATTATATATATTCTAACGATGACGTATATAATATATACGCTCGATTTATATTCAAAATAAATTTCTCGTCGATATTATTTAAAATAATTCATTTTAAATGTTCAAAATTCGCTAAAATTGCCAAAATAAAAAAATTAAACTGGCCCAGATTTCCGGGTTATTACAGGATAACATACTTCGTCTTTATCATGAGAGTCAATTAGAATCAACACTTCATTGTGTTCGAAAAGAGAAATGAGAAGATGAGAGGGAAAGTCACTAAAGTCGGCGAAAGCACCCGTGTTAACTTTAGCATTTTCTAAATATTTACTATAGGTTTTAATGGTCTCTTTGTCATTATAAAGATAACCTTTAGTGTTTTTGGTTATCTTCAATTTCTGAGATGAACTTGAGGAAGCCATTGAAATGATAATTTTTGAAGAGAATAGATATGAAGAATATAGTTTTGAGTTATGAATGAAAGGTAAAAAGGATATACATATATATATATATATATAAATTGAATAGACACAACTTTTCAGACTGAAAGGACACCTTTTTAGACCTTGGGAGTTGGTGAAAAGATTGGTGGGAAGCTTGAAAGTTTAAACTTTTGAAATTCAAAATTTAAAATTTGAAACTGGTTAGATATGTTGACATGTATTTTTCTATATGTCGACATACTAGGCTTATTTCAAAAAGGGAATTGGATTTTGAAAAATATTATCGATCTATATTTCAGGTTTAACGATTTCATGAAATAATTCTAATCCTAATAAGCACTCAAACAATTTTATTTTATTAATTATTTAATATTATATTATTATTTTGAATTTCAAAATTCAAATTTGAATTTCAAATTTTGTTTTTAAAGTTTTAAATTCAAACCAAAACAAACAAACAAAGTAACCATTCAACCAAATAAAATTAAAATTAAATTAATGCGTATCCGGTTTTTTGATCCTTTTCTTCATGATTTTCTGAACTCTGAATTGTTGTAAAGCATATATTTGTTTTTTCGGTTTCTGGTTCTTTATCACTTGATGACAAATTAGAATCATCTAATGTTGCTGCGTATGCTTTCTTTCTTTTCCTTGATGAATTATTGTTGTCCGTTTGTTGAGTAGATTTGTCTAGATATGGACACATTTTCTTTATATGACCGGTTTGTTGTAGTTAAAACATCGTCCATCGCTTATTTTTGAATTTGCTTTATTATAACCCTTCCTTCTATATTTTAGAAATCTTCTAAACTATTTTGTCATGAGTGTTGTTTCTTCATCATCTTCGCTATTCGAGTCAGAATCATTTGTTGTTGCTTTCAGCACAATAGATTTCTTTTCAGTTGATCTATTTTCTTTTCTTTTCTGTAATTGGACTTCATATGACATCAAATTTCCGATTAACTCTTCAATCTTCATTTCATTGACATCATTGACTTCTTCAATAGCCAAAGTCTTCTGATGCCATTCTTGAGTTAGTGAATTCAATATTTTTCTGACTTGATCTATTTCTGAATAAGTTTTTCCAAATGTTGTTAGTGAATGCGCTATCTCTTGAAATTTGCAATACATATCTGAAATAGACTCATTCTCATTCATTTTGAATAATTCAAACAGATTAACTAACATGCCTATCTTAGTCTGTTTAACTTTACTAGTTCCTTCATGAGTAACTTGTAAAGTTCTCCAGATTTCATAAGCAGTCTCACATACTGATACTCTATTAAATCATTCCTATCTAATGAACAAAATATCATATTGATGGTTTTAGAGTTGCTCTGTGCAGCAACCTTTTGTTCATTTGTCCATTGTACAAATGCAGTTGTGGGTTCAGCATATTCATTTTGTGTACTATTCCATGTGTCTAATCCTACCGACTGTAAATAAATTTTCATTCTATATGCCCAATATGAATAATTACTACCATTAAACAATGGTGGTCAAACAGTGGATTGACCCTCTATAAAAGAACTATTAATTCTACTAGTATTGGTTGCCATTATCACTATTTTCAAAAATCAGATTATAAACTTTTTGAAAGACCTTGCTCTGATACCAATTGTTTGGGAATGCAGAATGGATCGTTAAGGCAAAGCAAACACAAGAGGGGGGTGAATAATGCTTGTAAGAATTTAAACAAAATCTAAATCTAATGTGGACTACAGGATGAATCAATCACCACAAACATAATCACAGATACAGATTCAAACACAAAACAAAATAAATAGAAATAAAGATGCAGGAAAGGAAAGAACACACCGGATTTTATACTGGTTCGGATTGCTCCTACGTCCAGTCCTGCACAATGCTGGATTGCACAGAGTTTTATTACTATTTCCAATAGTCAAGTACAACTAGCTTGATTTCACGGCTCACAAGGAGACACCGATTCCTACTTCCTTGATTCACAGCTCACAAGGACACACCGACTCATATTTCCTTGATTTCACAGCTACAAGGACACACCGATTCCTATTTGATTCAACACGAACAATGTTTACTCAACCTAAGCAATTACAAACGCCCCTATAACTCTTCAATAGCACTTGATTTAGAGAGTAGAGAGTGTAGAGAGAAGAAATTTGATCAAAACAGAAATGAATTCAACAGACTATAAGTGTAGAAACCATAAAAATGATTAAGAATAATGGTGTAGATAAAGAGGATAAAGTTAGAGAAGAAGAGATGATAAAAAATTCGGGTTTAACCCTTTTTATAGAGTATGAAATGTTGCAATGGTTCTGAGTAGTTTCAAATAATGAAAAGACACTTCCTTTCAAAATTAGAAAAAATGACAGTTGTATGTCAACATAGTATTTTTGGTATGTCGACATACTTGTATATTTTTTATTTTTTAAAGAATTTTTCAAGTGTTTTGTATGAAAATAATTCTGGAAATTCTTAAGTAAAAATCTAGTGTTGTAAATTAATATTATATGATAGAAAAACATATGAAAACATAAATTTAAACTATATAAATATATTTATAAAATTACAAGGTTTTAAACTATATAAAGTATAAATATATAAAACTTAAGTTTGAAAACAAAGGAGAATAAAAATAGAAACAAATAGAAAAATATCAGAGAGGATTGAGGATAGAATTGAAAATTAGAATTTGAACCTGGAAAGCTATTTTAGAGTCTTACAAAATTTAGACTCTATAACTATATTAATCTTGAAATCTTGATTACTCATGGATCTTGAAATTTCTCTAATCTTTGAATTTCTATCATCTTTAAAACTGTACAGTCTTCAGTAATATTTCCTGTATATAAATCCTGCATATATATAAATATATTCTATACAAAGATTGTTAGTATATATTTTATAATCAATGACAATTGAAATAAGGTTATTGTCATCAAAACTCCATTCTCTAACATCGCCTTTTTGGAATAGTGGAAGAAGAAATCTAGAGCATAAGACGTGAAGGGAAATGTTGGGCATGGGAGTAGTGCGGAATGGGAAACTTGCGTTTGAAGGTTTGAAGGTTTGAAGAACGATGGGTGTGGTGTTGGTCTTTACAGGGAAACAAGGGAGATTATGGCATGCATATGTACAGAAATGGTGGAAAATATACAAATTGAAACGTTTATCTTTTTTCGTGAAAGTGGGGAAGAAGGGAAATGGATGGCGGGTTGGATGCATGGTAATATGGGCCAATGTTGAAAGCCCAAGGTATATACAATTAAGTTAATCCAAAGCTGCATTTTAAAAAAAATCTTTTCCTGTATGTTTCTGACACATTTATATATAAGACAAACCTCTAAAGCCATATGTTTTATGAAATAAGGAATTAGTATATTTATTTAATTACCTAGCCACTCTAAGTCGAGTGAAGCTCCACTTTAAATTCAAAAACGAGATATAGACATGCATATTGACACCTGTAGTAAATCGTGCATAGATAGACTAAGTAATGGGCTAGAATTTAATTATAAATAATTAATTACATTTATATAGTTTAAATCAATTTAACTTTTAAAATTTATATATCTCTCGTACGTGATCAAAATTGGATGAAATCAGTCACGCGGAAATCGTACAGACGCAGGCAACGATCTGAAGTTGGTTGGAACGGTTTGGAGACCATTTGAATTTATGACAATATAAAGCGCCTGATTAGAATCATCGACCGTTAATCGTTATTAACGATTAACGACCAATGTGAGTAAACTTACTAACTCTATCCAGTTTTATAATATTATAAACATTATTAAATATTGATAAGTAATGATTGAATGATGTGTGTGATGGTTGTTTGGATGATTTGATAATTAATTGGTTGAATGATATATTGTTATATATATAGATTGTTCGTTGAATATCGGTTCTATTTATTTTATTATTTCATATTAATATGAAATAAATGTTGATTAATATTTATGGATGCATGGTGGAGGGATCCAACTGGATTCCTCAACAATTTTATTGTTGATTTTCATATATTACAATATATGATGTGACGAATAATCTGTGGTTGATTATGGTATGGTCGGAATGTTTGAACAACATTGATCTGAATTAATTGGTATTAAAATACCTTAAAATACATTTGAATGTATTGGAAAAGAATTTGGGGTTTTGAAAAGGAAATTTCTATTTTTAAAATAGATATTTAATTTCGATTGGCTAGGATATAATAACTTGTTTTAATTATATTAAAACAAGAAGTTTGATTTAAAAACGATATTTAGAAATGGAATAAAAATAATTTTTTCTAAATAATTTGTAATGTAACAATCTGGGAATGTTAATTCAAAATGAGTAATGGAAAGAAAAACCATTGAATTTATTTCAAGATTCGAAATGTGAATGTGAAGTGAATGAAACTATAAGGATTAGTAATTAAAATTCGACAATGTTGAATGTGATATAAATTTTTAGAAATTACATATTATATAATTTGGAAATTTACAAGATAATTAATATTGGTTTATAACCAATAAATTTAATAATCAAATATGTAATCGAGATGAGGTTATAAACTTGATATATGATTAACAAGAAATTGACTTGAAAAGGGAGTTTATAAAGTGGAATATGAATATGAATTTTGAAGAATAACTTAGTAGATTAAATTTTTAACTTATGATTAGTATTGACTATTTAATTTAAGATTTATTTAATAGAATGAGTCTAGTTTTCTGTAAAGGAATAATCTTCACGTTTTAGAATGAATGATGGTTTAAAAGCAAACGTTTTGCAGATTGAAATAATTTGGTTGATATAAAGTTAAGAAATGGAATTTATGAAATTAAAAACTTACTGGAAATTAGTTAAGTCGAATAGCCTTCTGAGTATTGATCTGATGTTGGTTTCGGCCTTCGGGGTTAATACTTAGGGAGCTGTGCTCTTATTAGTTTACGGTTAGGGACTAATGGATATAGAAAAGGAATGATGCATGAATAAGATATGTAAATGTTTTCCAGTGTTAATAGCATATATTTACGAAATAGGGGAAATAAAGAGTTGAGAATATTGGAAAACGTTTTCCAGGAAAATCGTGAGAAGTAAAATAAGTTTTAAGAAATAAATGGGAAATTGGAAATGAAATGTTGATTGATCGGTAAGATTTCCATTTGGAAATACGACTGTTTTTTGTACACATGTTTTCCTTTGATAGTTAAATAACCGACTATCAAAGTTTTGAACCATTTCCATTGTCAATACGGAGAGACTTGGAGCAGATTTATTTTCTAAAAACCATTCCGTATTGCATTAACGTTGTGAATCGAATATGCTGAAGATAATTGAAGACAGAGTTTATGCAAGGGATGTTTTGGTGATCCTAGGTAGAAATTGCCTAAGATGGATTTACATAATAGTGCCTTCGGGTTGTTCAGTCCCAGGACAATGTGTATGGACGAATGTCTGAACAGAGTATATTTAACGGATCGCGTAATTTAATCTCTTCAAATGCATTTACGTATGATGGTAGAGAAACTCGTTTCTCTTAGCTTTATACCCACCGTATTTTTGTAGAAATCAATTTTTGATTTGGCGGGTATGATGATGTGGCATTCAAAGTAGATGAAGCATAAAAGGATACGTTATAACCTCAAGCCTCAATAACCGAGAAATGAAGAAAATCGGGCTCGCAGCATGGCTAAGTGGGTCGCGCCCAATTAGGGTATATTGTCACCATCTAGTGAATATTCATATTTGTTACTTCTTTCGCTTTTGTATCTCTCGGGAATTTGCTATACCAACCGTAAGGTGACAATATATTTGGAACATTCAAGCAAAATGAATGGCCGGTCATGTGTAGTCGAGTTACAAGATGTTCTTGTTGAACTCAAGTGTATCGCTTCCAGAGTACACTGATCGGAAGGTAATTCCATACCTTGTCATAGTTGGAAATCCATTAACCAATAATAGCCTGTGTTTTTATTGTATATTATATATAGAGAGCGTGAGATGAAAGCGTTCTACTAGATTGCTATTTATTTGACTTAGACATTATTATAATATCAGAAAATATTGATCTTAAGAAATATTTTAGGTTACCGTAAGGTAAAAACCGTCTGTGTTTATGTGTGGATCGGTCTTATGATCGTCATTCCTTTGAAAAGGATTTTTTGAAAGTTAAATCAAGTGATTAGAGTTTACTCACACCAGTCCTCTGACTGACCCAGAGTTTATTTCGTTTTCCCTAAACTCTTGGGTATCCAAATTTGTACGGGCAGTCAAGTAATCGGGATTTTACAGATACTTGGAGGAGCTTTGTAACAACCCGGAATTTTAGAACAAATTAAAATTTTTATTTTAGTAATTTTAATGTATTTTGAATATTTAAAATGATTTATTTTAAATAATAACGATGAAAATTTTATTTTAATTATATAATGAGCCTGAAATGGCGCGGTATTTTGAAAATTCGATTTCAAATTTCAATTAAATGTACATGAGTCAAAATAAATCGGGTTTTAGTGAAACAAGAAATATTAGAATCTAATTAAAAATTTCTTTCTAACGAATGTGAAAAATTGAAATCTCATAGCGGGAATAAAAAGTTATCGCCAGTTAAATATTCAGAATAGTCGCTACAGAATATATATATTTTTTAATATAATATATAACCATTTTTGCAAATGGCCTCTGTTTTCGACAAAACCACTTTCGTTGGATCTGAAATGTCAAATTATTACTAGATTTCAAATTTCATAAATTTTGGATTTAATATGTGAGCGCAGTAAATTTAAACGTGTTTAGTCAATTTAAATTTGAATTGGATCAACCAGAAATTGGCCATTTTTCAAACGGTCTCCGATTTGACGAAATTAATTTTGTTAGGACCGCATCATCAAAACATAGCCAGATTTATTTTTCGGGAATTTTTAGAGTCAGTATGTGGCCCCGGTAAATTAAAATGTATGATCAAATTAAATAATAAAATGTTTTGTATTTTAAATTAAAGAAAAATGGGCTGAAACGATCGAATGGGCTGATGAGACCTAGTCCATTGTGTCCGGAATAGTGGTATTTAGCTAGAGGCAACATTCGCTGGGTTGGATTTGGAGTTCATAACAATAAACTAGTATTTTAAAAATTAAAATTAAATTAACTATATTATTTTAAATGGTATATATACCATGTATATGGCCAAAATTCGAAACCCTAATCATAAATTACAGCCTCCTCCCCTAAAACATACATTCCTTGCGCCCCCAAATTCTTCAACAAATTTCTTCAAATCCGCATGCTAATTCAATTGGGTTTCAAAACGAAAATCAAAGGAGGGACCGAGGGCTATAAATCTACATGGATTTGATGAAGTTTAATTGCTCAAATTCGGAGAACCATGCACAGAACGACAGCGAGTTTGAGCTTGTTTTTCGAGGTATATGGAGGTGCGAGCAGGCTATCGCTCCAGGCATGGGAAGATGGCGGTCTTGGGCTTCACGCGGTCACCTTAGATTGAGGTCCGGTGGTCGGGATTAGGTGCGGTGGCGATTCTTCTTTTGGAGCATGGGTTTGAGCAAACGCCTGGAGCAGTTATACCGATTGGGGAAGAGTAGTTATTAAGGTTAATTAACCTTAACTATGTAATTATAATTAGTTATACTATTTAATAACATTGTTTAAATTATTGATTTTTAATATAAATTAACATTGCATAAAAAAAGAACATTGTTTTAAAATTAAAAAGAACATTGTTTTGAAAATAAAATAGCATGATTTTAAATATAAAAGAATAGCATTGCTTAAATAAAAATAAATCGCATTGTTTAAAATATATAAATCGCATTTTTAAAAATATATATAGCAAGGAATTTTTTTTAAAAAAAAATATGAATAGTATGGTTTTTTAAAAATATAAATAGAACTGATATAAATAGTATTATTTTTAAATGAAATAGCACTACATATGAAAATATGATTTTTCATTATATAGAAAAATATGATTTTTTATCGTATAAAAGAAATATATATAATTAGTATCGTTTTAAATTACATAAATATATGAATAGCATCACTTTTAAAATATATGAATAACATTACTTTTAAAATATATGAAATAGCAATGATTTTGTTATATAAAAATAGCAATAATTTTTTTAAATAAAAATAGCATTGATTTTGTTAATTAAAATAGCCTTGTTAAATAAAAATAACATTGATTTTGTTAGATAAAAATAGCATTGATTTTGTTAATTAAAATATATATTAAGATGCAGACGGTGCTTAGTAGCACCCTACACCTTTGATTGAAACCATGATTGTTTGTTTGGACTGTATTGTGATGTGATTGTGGTGTGAAATGGAAAATAAATATTCATACGTTGAATAAAATATTTTATCGTTAAAGATATAATTTTTAACGTATATATATATATATATATATATGAACTGCATAAAATTATCTTGAAAAGAAATAAAATATTCATTTACAAATCGGACGATTTGTTTACGTACACCCATTTATCTGATATAGATTGGGACGATAAATTTTACACATCGCCCATCTGCACAAATAAATATACTGTTGTTGTTTGAAACCCTACACGGGTATTGGGATGATAATTGACATACACTGATCCCAATAATTAATTGTATGTCAATCGATGGATTGACAGTTTGTGATGAGCGTTATTTATTTATTTAACTACTCACATAGTTGTAAATTTCACTCTGTGTAACGATACGGATTTTTCCCGGTCCTAATCGATCACAAAATCGACCAAGATTGTTCAAAACCCGGATATGTTAACTTTGGGAATACAACATATTAGAACAGATAACAGAAGACTTTTATAACCATCATAATAATGTTACATCAGAGTACAAAATATATCAGATTACATCGATAAATAATAATATAGCGGAAGATTAATTTACCATAGATTTAATACAAAGCAGCGGAAAATAAATAAACTACAGTGGAAGGCTATCAATGCTCTGGACACAGCTTTAAGCTTCGATCCAAAATCCTGCTCCATATATCTGCAAAATAAGCTACTCGACTACCCATGTGAAAAATATGGGCACCCGAGTTTGCAAAGGGAAACAAACTACGAGTCAGTTATGGGACTGGTATGGAAAATCTTACTTAACCTATTTAACAATAAGGCTAATGACATGACCATACCGCTAATGCGGAACAGGTTTACTCCATTGGATTGTCGATGCATGAAATAAAATAAATCGTTAAACAACGCAATGCTTTTTAGAAAAATGGACAATTATAAGACTCAAGTCCCATCACACAATGCAACGCAAACTGGAGGATAGAGTTTTACCTTATAATGGTCAAAAATGCTTGATACGATAAAACGGAGTTGATATTATTATAGTGTATATATGTTTCAAAAAATCTTTCAATCATAATGTATCAATCGTAGATGGCATAGCTACCATATACTATATCGCCATACTAGTTATACAATCAAAACCATATGGTGTCGTATTGGAAGTTGGATTTCAATCATGAACCAAGGCAAGAGATAGTCCTTAACGAATTCGAGAAACTCTAGCCTGTGCCTCAGGATAGCCTCAACTGCACCTAGGAGCGCCAGGGCCGGTCCACAAATATGTTAGTGGATTAGTTATGCCTAAACAATGCGTTTCCCCGCTCTATGTGGCGTAAACAGAGCCACTAAGGACTCAAGTAACCAAGGCACCTCGCAATCCATCATCCACATAAGTAAATATGTCGGGCCTTGTAAAAACCCTGACACCACTTCTAGCTAGAAAGAAACGCATGTCCTCCCTGGGGTCCTTCTCCTGTTTCTGGTACATATCGGGTTGTGAGGCTCGTGAAGTATCGCTACACAAAGCTATTCTAAATAAAGATGTGTTTTGATCATCAACCACAAGGCTCTGCTTTTCAACAAAAGCCTTGATCGTTTGCATCTTAGCGTGCCACATTGTCAATCCCTACTATACCATTGATTTCTGCCAATATATAACCTCTAAGCTCGTACGTCTCAGAAAAGGGTGTTATGTGAGAGAATAAATTCTCCGCCACCAAACAGATATATATTTAGCAGAGAGCAACGAATACAACATAAAGGAATACAACGTCAGATGTACCATCCATTTACAAGTCCGTTCTGGGTTTGAACGAAACCGGAGACTCCTTATTCCTTGTCCCATATGTCCAATACATAATTGAGGTACTCGCATATCCATCGATCTCCAAGTACGTCTAAACGATCACCACTTATTACCTTGTCTTGGGTGGACGCCCAATCAAGACATCAGTAACCATCCGAACGATGTGAAGACCTCCGGTCTTCAACGACCGTCTTCATCTTCGACTCTTGATCGTCGTAGTAATTATTCATAATGGGTTAAACCCGGTCTTTCCGAATAAATCGCGTATTTTATAAATTAAAATAAAGTGCTATAAAAACACATCATATGCCTCATTCCAACTTAGAATACTCTTTTAAATAAAATATTCACACTATTAGGGAAAGGTTCCCATTAATTTTATCAAAGATAAATTCTTTTAATTTTATTTTCTAATCTTCTTTTTAAATATTCAACAAAACTCCAATTTGGTTTTAATATCAAAAATCATTGTCTAATGATTAATCAACTTCAAGAAATAAATCTTGTCTTTAAACTGGGTTAAAGAACCAATGTCATTTAAAAACATTGTTCACGATAAACCCCAAAGTCATCTTCCATTCAATATGAAATTTCCACAGAAATCAAATCAATATATAATCGATAAAAATTTCTCTATCAGACCAATAATATAAATGGAATAAAGGCAAAGCCTTTTAAATTCCATATATATTAACCGTCTTCTTTTACAGAAGCTCATCTCGATTATAATAAAATCGAATTCCATTCAATTCCAATTTAATACATTAAATTGGAAAACTTAACTTTGGAAAATTCCCATTTAAATCTTAATAAAAAGATTTATAAATTCCACATTATATTTCCACTATTAATTGGGTTAAAGAAAAAATGTTGTTTACAAAACAGTTCATGATAAACCCAAAAATCTAATTTATTTAATTTAACTCCAATTAAACATTAATAAATTGGAAAACTTCGTTAAATCTTAATTTAATGATTTATTCTAGTTAATAACTAGTTCATTTCGATAAAAATATATTTTATAATTTAAAATATGGAATTTTTCATCCACAATCTTTCCAAATCATTTATTATGATTTTACATAATTTTTCCATATTTTTAACAATTTTATTATCGCCGTACAGTCGGTTTCCAATAACGGCCACCGAACTGCATCCATAGCGACCTTTTTCAAATTTGATTTATACATAATTCCAAATCCGACCATCAGATTTCAAAACTCTTATACTCATTGGAAAGCTCTTTTCGACACGAACTCAACGGTTCCGGTTTTAGGAGAATCCGACGGTCGGATTTCCCGTCACATCAATTTGAAGTTAATGGTCGAAATTCACGAACAGTCGCTGCGCGGCGCGTTGTATTCAGGCCATTATATATATAATATATATCGTATATATATTTCGTTGATTTATATTAAATCGTATTTTATAAAATATTTATAAATTCATCTTAAAATGATTTTATCATCATTTTCAATTTTAAAGCAAAATTGAATATTATATATTTTTATCATATTAAAATAATAATATTTCAAAATATTATATTTTGAAAACACTTATTTTATATTCATTTTATGATGAATAAAATTGATCGATAAACCCATTCGGGTTAAAAATAGCGATCCTACATATCACGGCTTCATATGTCAATATTTTTATTCTTTATTGAATATTATTCTAAAATATTCATTATTTAAAATATTCTTTATTTACACGATTCTTTACTTTAAAATATTCTTTATATAAAGATGTTCTTTATTTTAAAATATTATTTTATTAAAAATATTCTGAATCGGAACGCGACTCAATTAATTACCATATAAATTCGGTCATATAGATTTCGTACATTGCATATGTATATAATAGTAATGATAACTAATCATTAAACAAACTATTCACATCCAGAGTGAAATTATAACTGTGTGAGCATTAAAATAAATAACCCTCATCACAGCATGTCGATCCATCGATTGACATACAGCTAAATATTGAGACTAGTGTATGTCAAGTATCATCCCAACACCAGTGTGAGGTTTTCAAACAACAACAATTTATATAAATAAATCATTGGTTAACAAATCTAACCAATTCTGATGTCGAACAAAAGAATATTTTATTCGCATTACATTTTCTATAATTCTAATGGCGAACAAAAAGAATATTTTATTCGAATTACATTTCTATGATTCTAATGGCGAATAAAAAGAATATTTTATTCGCATTACATTTCTATTTTAAACATGCCAAATAAAAAAGAAATACTATTATTTGTATGACATGTTTCATATTTTTAACGACGAAATAAAAGACAGTTTTGTTTTGTCGACAAATTCCTATTTCAACATAAATAAAAATGATACTTTTGTTTGTCGACAATTCTAATTCAACAAAAGTGGAAAATTTTAGATGCCAATTCTAAATTTGACAAAAGTGACAAATTTGTATATAAATAAACATTTCTAGCTACAATGTTATTTTAAATCAAAATAAATGACATGTTTATTTAACATGGACATGATCTAAATATATGAACCTTTTAATGTAACATAACATTAAACTAAATATATGACATTTTTAATGTAATGACATAAATTACCCTTTTAATTCTATGATAAATGACATGATTCTAATAAAATAATATTTTTAATTTACATGACATGATTAATGTCATTTATAATGTAACGACATTTCTAATTCACTAGCATAATGTTTTGAATAAACAGAACATATAATAGTTCTTTTCCTACTACATGTAAATGTTAATGTTTTGAATAAACAAAACATACCATGACAAATGATTATTTTTCTGCTAACAGGTAAATGTTAATGTTTTGATTAAACAAAACATAAATAATTCTTTTTACATTACATAAAAATGAAATCTTTTATTCTTTTTACATTACATAAAAATGTAATCATATTTCTAATGTAAACACATTTCTAATGTAAACAGTTTTCTAATATGAGCATATTTCTGATGTGATCATAACTATAATGTAATCATTTTCCTAATGTAAACATATTTCTAATAATATAGCATTTTCTAATCAAAAGAGAATTTTTATTATTAACATAACATGACCTAAAAATATGACATTTCTATCTTTAACTAAAATGATATTTTTGGTTTCATACCAATCTATTTTACCCAAAATGATATCTGCGATTTCTTACGAATGTATTTTAACAAAAGTGATACTTTTGTTTGTTAAACAAACTCCTATTTTTACATAACAATTCCTATATTTAACAATGATAAATAAAAATGAATATTTGTATTTGACAACAATTTTAACTAAAATGACATTTTATTCCTTACATGTTCTTTTTAACTAAAATGATAATTAAATCCCTAACATGACATTTTTAACTAAAATGATAACTTAATTTCTAATATAACATTTTATAATCAAAATTTCATTTTTAATCTAAGGCAATATTTTATATCAATATGTCATTTTTATTTACATAGCATGATCCAAAACAAAATGTTATTTTTATTTGTATAACAAATTTCTAACAAAGAATTTATTTTTAATAACACAAAAATATTCTAACCAAAGACGTTATTTTGTTTACACAAAAATATTCTAACTAAAAATGTTATTTTTGTTTACACAAAAATATTCTAACTAAAAATGTTATTTTTCTTATGCTAACATTTTATAGTAAAAGTGTTATTTCTTTTGCTTATATTTTATACATAAAAATGAGATTTTTATAAAGCTAACATTCTATACAAAAAATGAGATTTTATTTCAAACTAACATGTCTAACAAATGATACTTTTTAAATAACTAAGTGTGTTTAGCATGTTATTCTTTTTATTTTTTAAACAATAAAAATGTAATTTTTATTTATTCCTAAAATGAACATCTTTTTTATATGTAAAAATAAAAATAAAAATAGGATTTTTATTTATTTCAAACATGTAACATCTTAGTTATAGACTAACAATAAAAATATGGTTTTTATTGTTTGCACAAATTTTGACTAACATGAATATTTTATCTTAATATATACAATTCAATTCAGTCGTCCATAACAATCACAAACAACCAATTAAAATTCTATACCACACCAACATGAAATCTATATAACATAAATATAAAATTTACATCGCAATCTACAACTAATTTTATTTAAACAAAATAGAGATCTCACCTTGATTGGTTGATTTAAATAAAATTAAACAGCGTTAAATTTTACTAGAAATTCCAACTGCCTCCGTTTCAGATCTAGTTAGTTCTAGGTTGTATATCTCGTTTTTCTGATTCCAATGGTTCTGAAATCATTGAATTCCGTTGCTGTTTGAACATGTTATGGCATTATAAACATTTACACATTTCAATATATAATTAATTTATAATTAATTCTTTAATTACTTGGTTAGTGGTTAACATAAAAAGGACCGCTCCTTCTTCTTCGTCACCTGGACATCGAACCCATTATGCACGGCTTCAAAGCCTTCTTATCGTACGAAAAACACAGCGTCGAAGCCACATCTGAAATTGCCTAATCAAAGCACATCCAAAATACCACCACCGCCCTCGACATGGCTAAACTCGCACTCACCGACGGCCAGGAAATCAAGTCCGAAACCGACCCCTTTGAGCTCCTATATCTCTTGAATTTTTGAAGGAATACAGATCTCAACCGTACGGAATCGAAGAGTGTGAGATGCTCTTCATCTTCGTCTTTGAAAGCTCCGGATTTTATTGTATGGATTGGAAGATATTATCGAGTGAAGTTGGGAGCGTGGTGGCCATTGATGAAGATAGGTGGCGGATGTGTTTGTGTTAGAAGAATTAGGGTTTTCTTATGTGTATTTATAATATTATTTTATTATTTAATTCTATTTAGTCTTTAAAAAGCTCGTTAACTCATGTTAATCCCAAATCCAGCCCAACCAATGTTGTCTATAGCTAAATACCCCCCTTCCGGACATAATGGGCTAGGTCCCGCCAGGCCAAACGAACGTCTTTAGCCTGTTTTCTTTAATTTAATATTTAAATCATTTATTTAATTAATTCGATCTTACATTTAAATTCACGGGGACCACATAAGGACTCTAAAAATTACAAAAAATATTTGGCTTTGTTTTGATGATACGGTCCTAACAAAATTAATTTTGTTGAATTTTGAGATTGTTTGAAAAATGGCTATTTTTAAGGGCCATATATTTTAATATATATATAAATTCTACAATGACTTTTCTAAATTTTAAACTGGACATACCTTTTTATTTATAAAGTGAAATCTCGGGTTTTTACATCCATTATAAAGATAAATAGATTCAAATATTTCTTGTTTTGTTCAATTCTGATTTGTATTTAATCCTGTATATTCATTTGAAATTTAAAATTGAAATTTTAAACCACCGCGCCTTTTCAAACTCCTTTTATAATTAAATAAAATTTATTCGTTCTAACTTCAATTTTAAATAAATTTTTAATCGTTATTATTTAAAATAAATTATTTTAACTATTCAAAATCCATTAAAATTTCTAAAATAATTTTTTTTAAATTGGTTCAGAATTTGCGGGTTGTTACAATCTCCCCCACTTAAAATCTTTTCGTCCTCGAAAAGGAACGGAGCTGAAAGTCATTTAATTAAGGATTAATTGACAAGAATAATCTGAAGTTTAACCTGTCCGCTCATATTAATCCCAAGTTTGCGTTATTCAAGAATAATCCCAAGTTTAGGGGGTCTCTTCCCAAATTAATCTCATTTACTTGTATCTTCCCATATTAATCTGAAGTTTGGGGGTGTCTTCCCATATTGATTCCAAAATAACACGTGAAAAAGTCATCAAAAGTCATCGGGATCAATTTGGGAAGACACCCCCTAAACTTGGGATTATTCTTGAATAATGCAAACTTGGGATTAATATGGGCGGACATGTTAAACTTCGGATTATTCTTGTCAATTAATCCTTTAATTAACCACTAAATTTTCATTCTTTTATTGGTTTCAACAATTTTATTAGTTGATTAACTTTTCAAATATATATATAACTTTTATATATTCAAGAATCATATTTTCTAAGATCGGATTATATATATAATCACAAATACGTTAATTATAAACTTGTTACTCTCAACTCATTTTAGGGCATTTCTAACCCCCATCTCTAATGATTTTTCTCATTCTAGGATGCTACTGATCCTATCTCTAATGAGTATTCTGAAACGACCCAAACTTGAATGTTTCGTTCGATTCTTTTTATTGTACTGAATTGACAAATAAAATGTTACTTTTAAGCCCATACTTTTCATTTCATATAAGCTACAAAATAAAATGTAATATTCATTCTAATGTTATTGTCTGCATCTACAATTGCAACCAAAATGCACTCTTTAAATCGTGTTTTGTTTGCATCTAAAATTGCAAGCAAAAATGTAACTTATTCATTTCAAGGTATGATTGCATTAGAGGATACAAAATAAAAGAACATGTTATATTTCAATGTAAATTTGCATTAGAGAATGCAAATAAAAGAACATTTATATTTTCCAATGATCTTGTTTTGACAAAAATGTTATTTTCAATTCAATAATCAAGTTTTGATAAAAGTGTTATCTTTTTAATTCAATACTTATGTTTTAACCAAAATGTTATCTTTTATTCCAACTCTTTAACTGTATAAAGTGTATATTTTTGTTTAATCCTTTTTATGTACAAAAAATGTTGATTTTGTCTAATTCACTTTTAATATACAGAAATGTTGATTTTTATCATATATGACAAAAATTGATTTCTAACATATTTGACAAAAATTGATTATTCTAATATATATGATAGGATTAATTATTCTAATATATATGACAAAATTGATTATTCAAATATATATGACAAAATTGATTATTCAAATATATATGACAAAATTGATTTTTCAAATATATATAACAAAATTGATTATTCAAATATATATGACAAAATTGATTATTCAAATATATATGACAAAATTGATTATTCAAATATATGTGACAAAATTGATTAGTCAAATATATATGACAAAATTGATTTTTCAAATATATATGACAAAATTGATTATTCAAATATATATGACCAAATTGATTATTCAAATATATGTGACAAAATTGATTATTCTAATATATATGACAAAATTGATTATTCTAATATATATGACAAAATTGATTATTCAAATATATGTGACAAAATTGATTATTCTAATATATGCGATAAAATATGATCTTATCGTATACACAAAATTATAACAAACATGAATACACAATCACAATCAATCGTCCATCCCAATCACAGCACAGTCAACATTTAAATGAGTATATACATACAACATGAATTTCATACTGAATGAATACAATAAAATAAATAAACAATTAATTTTAATTTAAAAATAGAAATCTCACCTTGCTTTGTTCTGTACGATTCAGATCTGAATTTGCTCTAAAATTTGATTCGCTCTGTTTCCGTTCTAGTTTGTCTCATAAGGTAGTGTTCTTCAATACGATCTCAACGCAACTTGTTTCGTTGAATTTCATTGTTGTACCAGAAAGTTATGGTAATCTAAACATTTGAATTTTATTAATTATATAATTTAATTAGTTAAATTATAATTACCTCATTAACAATGTTTATCAATACGTTATCCTCCTTCTATCGTTCCTTCAGTAAACACCGTGAACCCATCGTCGATTGCAAGTCCTCACCGCGCCGCCTCTCTAGAGGACCGGACCTCCATCCCAACGCCCCCCCCCCCCCCCCCGTCAACCGCCGAAGCACCCCCTCTCCATGGCCTGAGCCTCGCCCAGCTCGCACCCCCCTATGGCCAGAAAATCCACTCCAAAGTCGGCGCCTATAGCCTAGAAATTCGCACCCAATACTCAATGAAAATCGATCATGACCGTATGAAATGAGAGAGTGAACATTTCTCTTCGAATGGTGTTTTGGATTCATGTGTTAATTCATGAGGATTTGGTAGAATTTAACGAAATGAAATCGGACATTTTTGATCATTGAAAACAAGGGGGCGGCGGCTGGTATATTAGAATTAGGGTTTGCCGTATTATACTGTATTTATACTAGTATTTTGTACTATTTGTTTATTTCAATTCAAGAAAATGGTTGTTCGTTGATACCAACATCGAATCAAACCCAACGAATGTCGCCCCTAGCTAATAACCCCCGTCCCGGACGCAATGGAATATGTTTCGTAACCCAGTTCGGCTGTTACGATATGTTTTTCTTAATATTTAATTATAAATCATTTAATTATTAAATTCAAACTTACATTTTAAATTATCGGGGCCACATACCAACTCTAAAAATTATTTCTAGTTATGTTTTGACGATACGGTTCTAATAAGACTAATTTCGTTGAATTCTGAGACTGTTTGAACAATGGCCATTTTCAAGTCGATTAAATTTGACTTAAATAGTCAAAACACGTTTTCCTTTGCCACGCTCACATATTAATTCGAAAAATTATGAAAATTGAAACCTAGCAATAATTTGACATTCCGGTTCCAACAAAAGTGGTTTCGTCGAAAACAGAGGTCGTTTGAAAAATGACTATTTTTATGGCCAATATATTTAATATTAAAAATACATTTTTAAACAAATAAATTCCGAAACTCAAAATATATAAGTGTTTACTTTTTTTCAATGCAGAAACGTCATTCCGAACTCAATGGAAGTGGTTTTGAGTCGAAATTCCTTCATATGTGAAAAGTAGCCTTTCGGGCCCTATATAATATATATATAAATTCTACAATGACCTTCCTAAAAATTGAATTGGCCATAACTTTTGATTTCCGCTATGAAATTTCAATTTTTCAGATTCATTAGAAAGATATTATTAAACAGATTTAAATATTTCTTGTTTCTCTCAATTGTAATTTAAAATGAATCCTGTACAATCAATCAAAGTTCAAATTCAAATTTTCAAACTGCAGCGCTGTTTTAAACTCCCTTTTGTAATTAAATTGAATTTATTCGTTTCAAACTAAATTTTTAGTCGTTATTATCTAAAGTAAATTATCTTAAATTTTAAAATTCCCTTAAAATTTCTAAAATGAAAATTTTAAATTGGCCCCAAAATTCCGGGTCGTTACATATTCTTTTATAGAATATTTCTAATCCTACCTCTCATGAGTCTTTTGTTCAGTTTTGACTAGTCGTACCCCAAAGATTTGAGCTAACCAGAGCTCTAATACCAACAGTAACGATACGGATTTCGCCCGGACCTAATCGATAGCAAAATTGACCAGGACCGTTAAAAAATCGGATACGTTAACTTTAGGAATACAACACATTAGAACAAATAACAGAAGACTTTAATAAACATCATAATAATGTTACATCAGAGTACATAATATATTAGATTACGTCGATAAATAATAATATAGCGAAAGATTAATTTACCATAGAATTAATACAAAGCAGCGGAAAATAAATAAACTATAACAGAGGGCTATCAATGCTCTGGACACAACTTTAAGCTTCGATCCAGAATCCTACTCCATATATCTGCAAAATAAGTTACTCGACTGCCCATGTGAAAAATATGGGCACCCGAGTTTGCAAAGTGAAACAAACTACGGATCAGTCATGGGACTGGTATGAGAAATCTTACTTAACCTATTTAACAATAAGGCTAATCACAGGACCACAACGCTAACGCGGAACGGATTTACTCCATTGGATTGCCGGTGCATGAAATAAAGTAAATCGTTAAACAACGCAATGCTTTTTTAAAAAAGGACTATTATAAGACTCAAGTCCCATCACACAATGCAACGCAAACAGGAGGATAGAGTTTTACTTTATAATGGTCAAAAATGCTTGATACGATAAAACGGGGTTGATATTATTAAAGTGTATATATGTTTCAAAAAATCTTTCAATCATAATGTATCAATCATAGACGGCATAACTACCATATACCTTGTCGCCATACTAGTTACACAATCTAAACCATATGGTGTCGTATTAGAAGTTGGATTTCCATCATGAACCAAGGAAAGAGGTAGTCCTTACCGAATTCGAGACACTCTAGCCCATGACTCAGGATACAGCCGCAACTACACCTAGGAGCGCCAGGGTCGGTGCGTAAATATTTTAGTGGATTGGTTATGCCTGAACAATACGTTTCCCCACCCTATGGGGCGTAAATAGAGCCACGAAGGACTCAAATAACCGAGGCGCCTCGCAATTCATTATCCACATAAGTAAAAATGTCGGGCCTTGTAAAAATTCTGACACCACTTCTAGCTAGAAAGAAACGCATGTCCTCCCTGGGGTCCTTCTCCCTTTTCTGGTTCACACCGAGGTGTGAAGCTCGCCAAGTATCGCTACACAAAGCTATGCTAAATAAAGCTGTGCTTTGATCATCAACCACAAGGCTCTTCTTTTCAATAAAAGCCTTGATCATTTGCATCTTAGCAAGCCACATTGTCAATCAATACCATACCATTGATTTCTGCCAATATATAACCTCTAAGCTCGTACGTCCTAGAGAAGGGTGTTATGCGAGAGAATAAATTCTTTTCCACTAAACAGATATATATATTTAGCAGAGATCAACGAATACAACATAAAGGAATACAACGTCAGATGTACCATCCATTTACAAGTCCGTTCTGGGTTTGAACGAAACCGAAGACACCTTATTCCTCGTCCCATATGTCCAATACAGAAGTGAGGTGCTCGCATATCCATCGATCTCCAAGTACGTCTGGACAATCACCACTTATTACCTTGTCTTGGGTGGCCGCCCAATCAAGGCATCAGTAACCATCCAAACGATGTGAAGACCTCCGGTCTTCAACCACCATCTTCATCTTCGACTCTTGATCGTCGTAGTAATTATTCATAGTGGGTTAAACCCGGTTTTTCCGAATAACTCGCGTATTTTATAAATTAAAATAAAGTGCTATAAAAGCACATCATACGCCTCATTCCAACTCAGAATACTGTTTTAAATAAAATATTCACATTATTAGGGAAAGGTTCCCATTAATTTTTTCAAAGATAAATTCTTTTAAATTTATTTCCTAATCTTCTTTTTAAAGATTCATCAAAACTCCAATTTGGTTTTAATATCAAAAATCATTGTCTAATGATTATTCAACTTAAAGAAATAAATCTTGTCTTTAAACTGGGTTAAAGAACCAGTGTCATTTAAAAACATTGTTCATGATAAACCCCAAAATCATCTTCCGTTTAATATGGAATTTCCACAGAAATCAAATCAATATATAATCTATATAAATTTCTATATCTGACTAATAATATAAATGAAATAACGACAAAGCCTTTTAAATTCCATATATGTTAACGGTCTTCTTTTACAGAAGCTCATCTCAATTATAATCAAATCGAATTCCATTCAATTCCAATTTAATATATTAAGTTGGAAAACTTTACTTTGGAAAATTCCCATTTAAATCTTAATAAAAAGATTTATAAATTCCACATTATATTTCCACTATTATTTGGGTTAAAGAAAAAATGTCGTTTATAACACAGTTCACGATAAACCCAAAAATTTAATTTATTTACTTTAATTCCAGTTAAATATTAATAAATTGGAAAACTTCATTAAATCTTAATTTAATGATTTATTCTAGTTAATAACTAGTTCATTTCGATAAAAATATATTTTTTCGTTTCAAATATGGAATTTTTCATCCAAAATATTTCTGAATCATTTATTATGATTTTACATAATTTTTTCATATTTTTAATAATTTTATTATTGCCTGTACAGTCAGTTTCCAATAACGACCACCGAACTACATCCATAGTGACCTTTTTCAAATTTGATTTGGACATAATTCCAAATCCAACCATTAGATTTCAAAAAAATTATATTCATTGGAAAGCTCTTTTCGATACGAACCCAACGGTTTCAGTGTTAGGAGAATCCGGCGGTCGGATCTCCCATCACATCAATTTGAAGTTAATGGTCAAAATTCGCGAACGGTCGCTGCGCGACACGTTCTATTCAGGCCATTATATATATAATATATATTGTATATATATTTCGTCGAGTTATATTAAATCGTATTTAATAAAATATTTATAAATACATCTTAAAATGATTTTATCATCATTTTCAATTTTAAAGCAAAATTGAATATTATATATTTTTATCATATTAAAATGATAATATTTCAGAATATTATAATTTTAAACACTTCGTTTTATATTCATTTTATGATGAATAACATCGATCAATAAACCCGTTCGGGTTAAAAATAGCGTTCCTACATAACACGGCTTCATATGTCAATATTTTTATTCTTCATTGAATATTATTCTAAAATATTCATTATTTAAAATATTCTTTATCTACGTGATTCTTTACTTTAAAATATTCTTTATATAAGGATGTTCTTTATTTCAAAATATTATTTTATTAAAAATATTCTGAATCGGAACGCGACTCAATCAATTACCATATAAATCCGGTCATATGGATTTCATACATTGCATATGTATATAACAGTAAAGATAATTAATCATTAAACAAATTATTCACATCTAGAGTGAAATTATAACTGTATGAGCATTAAAACAAATAACGCTCATCACAGCCTGTCAATCCATCGATTGACATACAGCTAAATATTGGGACTAGTGTATGTTAAGTATCATCCCAACACCCGTGTGGGGTTTTCAAACAACAATAATTTATATGAATAAATCATTGGTTAACAAATTTAACTAATTCTGATGTCGAACAAAAAGAATATTTTATTCGCATTACATTTCTATGATTTTAAGGGCGAACAAAAAGAATATTTTATTCGAATTACATTTCTATGATACTAACGGCGAACAAAAAGAATATTTTGTTCGCATTACATTTCTATTTTAAACATGGCAAATAGAAAAGAAATACTTTTATTTGTATGACATGTTTCATATTTTTAATGACGAAATAAAAGACAATTTTATTTTGTCGACAAATCCCTATTTCAACATAAACGAAATTGATACTTTTGTTTGTCGACAATTCTAATTCAACAAAAGTGACAATTTTAGATGCCAATTCTAAATTTGGAAAAAGTGACAAATTTATATCTAAATAAACATTTCTAGTTACAATGTTATTTTAAATCTCAATAAATGACATGTTTATTTAACATGGACATGATCTATATGACCCTTTTAATGTAACATGACATTAAACTAAATATATGACATTTTTAATGTAATGACATAAATTACCTTTTTAATTCTATGATAAATGACATGATTCTAATAAAATAATAATTTTAATTTACATGACATGATTCTAACAATATGATATTTTTAATTAACATGCCAATTTTAAATAAAATGATATTTCTAATATAATGTCATTTCTAATGTAATGACATTTCTAATTCAGTAGCATAATGTTTTGAACAAACAAAACATATAATGGTTCTTTTCCTACTACATGTAAATTGTAATGTTTTGAATAAACAAAACATACCATGACAAATGATTTTTTTTCTACTAACAGGTAAATGTTTATGTTTTGATTAAACAAAACATAAATGATTCTTTTTTACATTACATAAAAATGAAATCTTTTATTCTTTTTACATTACATAAAAATGTAATCATATTTCTAGTAAGCACATTTCTAATGTAAACATTTTTCTAATGTGAACGTATTTCTGATGTGATCATAATTCTAATGCAATCATTTTCCTAATGTGAACATATTTCTAATAATATAACTTTTTCTAATCAAAAGGGCATTTTTATTATTAACATAACATGACCTAAAAATTTGACATTTTAACCTTTAATTAAAATGATATTTGTGGTTTTATACCAATCTATTTTACCCAAAATGATATCTATGATTTCTTACGAATCTATATTAACAAAAGTGATACTTTTGTTTGTTAAACAAATTCCTATTTTTACATAACAATTCCCATATTTAACAATGATAAATAAAAATGAATATTTGTATTCGACAACAATTTTAACTAAAATGACATTTTATTCCTATCATGTTCTTTTTAACTAAAATGATAATTAAATCCCTAACATGACATTTTTAACTAAAATGATAACTTAATTTCTAACTTGACATTTTATAATCAAAATGTCATTTTAATCTATGGCAACATTTTATATCAATATGTCATTTTTATTTACATAGCATGATCCTAAACAAAATGTTATTTTTATTTATATAACAAATTTCTAACATAGATGTTATTTTTATTGACACAAAAATATTCTAACCAAACCCGTTATTTTTTTTACACAAAAATATTCTAACTAAAAATGTTATTTTTGTTTACACAAAAATATTCTTACTAAAAATGTTATTTTTCTTATGCTATCATTTTATAGTAAAAGTGTTATTTCTTTGGCTAACATTTTACACATAAAAATGAGATTTTTATAATACTAACATTCTGTACGTAAAGATGAGATTTTATTTCAAACTAACATGTCTAACAAATGATACTTTTTAAATAATAAAGTGTGTTTAGTATGTTATTCTTTTTATTCTTTAAACAATAAAAATGTAATTTTTATTTATTCCTAACATGAACATCTTTTTTATACACAAAAATAAAAATAAAAATATGATTTTCATTTATTTCTAACATGTAACAACTTAGTTATACATTAACATAAAAATATGGTTTTTATTGTTTGCACAAATTTGACTAACATGAATATTTTATCTTTATATGTACAATTCAATTCAGTCGTCCATAGCAATCAAAAGCAACCAATTAAAATTCTATACTACACCAACATGAATTCTATATAACATAAATATAAATTTTACATCGCAATCTATAATTAATTTTATTTAAACAAAATAGAGATCTCCCCTTGATTGGTTGATTTAAATAAAATTAATCAGCGTTTAATTTTACTAGAAATTCCAAATGTCTCCATTTCAGATCTGGTTAGTTCTAGGTTGTAGATCTCGTTTTTCTAATTCTAATGGTTCTGAAATCATTGAATTCAGTTGTTGTTTGAACATGTTATGGCACTATAAACATTTACACATTTCAATATATAATTAATTTATAATTAATTCTTTGATTACTTGGTTAGCGGTTAACATAAAAAGGACCACTCCTTCTTTGTCACTTTGATATCAAACCCATCACGCATGGCTTCAAAGCCTTTTTATCGCATGATAAACAAAGCACCAGAGCCGCATCTGAAATTGCCACATCAAAGCCCATCCAAAATACCACCACCGCCCTCGACATGGCTGAACTTGCACGCACCAACGGCCAGGAAATCAGGTCCGAAACCAACCCCTTTGAGCTCCTATATCTCTCGAATTTTTGAAGGAATGATGCTCTTCATCTTCATCTTTGAAAGCTCCGGATTTTATTGTAATGGTTGGAAGATATTATCGAGTAAAGTTGGGAGCGTGGTGGCCATTGATGAAGATAAGTGGCGGCTGTGTTTGTGTTAGAAGAATTAGGGTTTTCTTATGTGTATTTATAATATTATTTTATTATTTAATTCTATTTAATCTTTAAAAGGCTCGTTAACTCATGTTAATCCCAAATCCAGCAAAACCAATGTCGTCCCGAGCTAAATACCCCCTTTCGGACATGATGGGCTAGGTCCGGTCAGTCCAAGCGATTGTTTTTAGCTTGTTTTCTTTAATTTAATATTTAAATCATTTATTTAATTAATTCGATCTTACATTTCAATTCACTAGGACCACATACGGACTCTAAAAATTATAGAAAAAATATATTTAGCTTTGTTTTAATGATACGGTCCTATCAAAATTAATTTCGTCGAATTTAAAGATTTTTTGAAAAATGACTATTTTTAAGGGTCATATATTATATTAAAAAATATATAAATTCTACAGCGACTTTTCTAAATTTTAAACTGGACATAACTTTCTATTTATAAAGTGAAATCTTAGTTTCTTACATTCATTAGAAATATATGGTTAAACATAATCAAATATTTCTTGTTTCATTCAATTCTGATTTATATTGAATCCTGTATATTCATTTGAAATTTAAAATCGAAATTTCAAACTACCGTGCCTTTTCAAACTCCTTTTATAATTAGATAAAACTAATTCATTCTAACTTTGATTTAAATAAATTTTTAATCGTTATTATTTAAAATAAATTATTTTAACTATTCAAAATCCATTAAAAAAAAAAAATTGGTTCAGAATTTGCGGGTTGTTACACTCTGGATGTTGTATGAATTTTTATTGATTATTTAATGTTATTGTTGAACACATGCGATGTATGAAATCCATATAACTAAAATTATATGGTAATTGATTGAGTCGCATTCCAATTCAAAATATTTTAAAATAAAGAATCTTTTAAAATAAAGAAATTTTAAAATAACGAATGTTTTAAAATAATATTCAATGAAGTAATAAAAATAATCATATGTTAAATTATATGTTTGTTAGATAAAATATTATTTTTAACATGTATATGAAGGGAACAAAATTTACATGTAATGAAATCACATTTTTATTTTATTTATAAAATATGTAAATTGTTCATGTTTTGAAATAGATTATGTTGAACAATAAAAAAAATTCATGTTTTGTTTTATATATATATATATATATATATATATATATATATATATAATATGAAAATATTCATTTGTTTGAAATAAAAACATGTTAATGATAAAACTTACATTTTTTGTTGTACATGTAGAAAAGAATAATGAAAAATATTCATTGATTGAAATAGAAAAGTTAAACAATAAAAAATCACATTTTTATTGAATGTAGAAATAATGAAAAATATTCATTGATTGAAATAAAAAGATTTAACAATAAAAATTTACATTTTCATTGTATATAAGAAATGGTGAAAAAGATTCAAGTTTGAATAAAAATATTTCAATATTAAAAATTACATTTTTTATGTAAGTATGATTCATTAGAATATTCATTGTTTGAATAAAAATGTTGTAACATTAAAAGAATTACATTTTTTATGTAAGTCTGAATAAACAAAATATTCATTGTTTGAAATAGAATATGTTAACAATAAAAATATATATTTTTATTATGTATTTAAGAATTATTGAAAATATTCAATGTTTTAAAATAAAATGTTTATGCAATGAAAATTACGTTTTATTTGTATTATAAAATCATTTAAAAAGAACCATGTTAAATAAAATGTTTAAAAAAATGAAAATTACATCTTTATTGTATTTTAAAATCACTAAAAAGAATTATTTTTTAAATAAAAAGATTAGACAATAAAATTATATTTTTATTGTATGTTTGATTTATTAAAGAGATTTTGCTTAATTAAAATGTAAATCATTTACATGATAGTAAAGTGAAAAAAATGATCATTTATTAATACATGTTATGTTTTTTAAAATATAAATCATTTACATGGTAGCAAAATAGAAAATATTATTATTTTAATATGATAAATATATGGAATATTCAATTTTGATATAAAATTGAAAATGAAGTTGAAATCGTTTTAAAATGAATTTATAAACGATTTATAAAATAAGATTTAAATGGAAATCGACAAAATATATATAATATATATTATATATATATATATAAATATATTTAATGGCCTGAATAGAAAGCATCGCGCAGCGACCGTTCACGAATTTCGATCATTAACTTCAAATGGATATAACGGGAGACCAGACTGTCGGATTCTCCTAAAACCGGAACCGTTGGGTTCGTATCGAAAAGAGATTTCCAATGAATATAAATAATTTGAAATCTAATGGTTGGATTTGGAATTATGTCCAAATCAATTTCAGAAAAGGTCGCTATGGATGCAGTTCGGTGGCCGTTACTGGAAACCGACTGTACTGACGATAATAAAATTACTAAAAATATGGAAAAATCATGTAAAATCATAATAAATGATTCGGAAAGATTTTTGATAAAAATTTCCAGTTTTGAAAAGACAGAAAAAAATTAACGAAATGAACTAGTTATTAACTAGAATAATAATTTAATTATTTTTAGAAATAAATAGATTGGATTTGAAAATGGTTTTAAAATAACCATATTTTTCCAATATATATTTATATATATTGGAATTAATTTGAATGGAAATTATCTTCGGAATATTTCGATATTGGAATCCATGATTATTGAGATATTGTTATGGGAATTTGGAAGATATATATATCGTTAATTCCAATACAATATTTGTTGGTTTCAGAATTTTATATTGAATATAAGCCGATATAATTCCAATTCAGAACCTTATATTTAATGTCAAATTGGATTTTGGGTTTGTCGTGAATTGTGTCTTTAATAACACTGTTCTTAAAACTAATTTAGAAAAGAATAAATCTTTTAATTAAGATTTAGCAAATTTATCAATTAAGTAATATTTGATTGGAATTGAACTGAAATTGGATTTTGGTGGAATTGAATTGAAATTAGATTTTGGGTCTATCATGAACGGTGTTTAAAATAACACTTGTTCGTTAACCCAATTAACAGTGAATAATATGATTTGGAATTTATAATCTTTTAATTAAGATTTATGAAAATTTTCCAATTTAATATATTAAATTGGAATTGGATGAAATTCGACTTGGTAATAATCGAGATGAGCTTCTGTGAATGAAGGTTGTTACTATATATGGAATTTAAAAGGCTTTGTCGTTATTCCATTTATATTATTAGTCTGATACGGGAATTTTTGTCGAATAAATACTGTTATGATTTCCGTCTAGATTCCATTTTGATGGAAGATGATTTTGGGTATATTCTGAACTGTGTTTTTAAAAACGACATTAGTTCTTTAACCCAGTTAAAGAGATGGTTAATTTCTTAAATTCGAATAATCATTAAGTAATGATTTTTGAGATTAACAAGAATAAATTTAAAAGGTTTTATCTTTGATAAAATTAATGGGATCCTTTCCCTAAAAATGTGAATATTTTATTAAAAGAATATTCTGAATATAAATGAGGCGTTGGATGTGTTTTTATAGCACCTAATTATAAATTACGCGAGTTATTCGGAAAGACCGGGTTTAACCCATTCTGAATAATGAATACGACTACTAACAGTGAAGAGACTGAAGATGGTGGAAGACCGACGATCTTCACATCGAATGGACGAGTTGCTACTAATGCCCGTGATTGGAGTAGCTACCTTGAAGGGGCTACAGTGGTGGCCGTCCGGACGTACTAGCTGTTTGTTCGGATATCCGAGGGCCTCTCTTCCGTATTGGACATCCGGGACGAGGAAAAAGGTGTCTCCGGTTTCGTTCAGACCCAGAATGGGTTTGTAAATGGATGGTATGTATGAGGTTGTATTCCTTTACGCTGTACTCGATGATCTCTGCTAATATGTATTTGTTTGGTGGCAGAGAATTTATTCTCTTGCTTAACACCCATCTCTGAGACGTATGAGCTCAGAGGTTATATGTTGGTAGAAATCAATGATATAGTATGGATTGACAATGTGGAATTTTAAGATGCATGGATCAAGGCTTTTGTTGAAAATCGAAGCCTTGTGGATGATGATCAAAGCATAGCTTTAATTAGCATAGCTTTGTGTAGCGTGACTTCGCTAGCCTCGCACCCCGGTATGATGGTAAACTGATGGTCAAATCAGTATTCTTTCGATATTAGTATGGATTCGAACGACCGCGATGAGAGGGATAAGGCATATACCCCCAATTCCCATATGGATAGAGTAAGCAATGTTTTCTCATGCACGGGACGTAAGTCGCGGAGATACTCGATATCCTAGATATAGTGCGGATGTGCATTACGGTGTTTTCTCTAGCTGGGACGCAAGCCATTGAGTATTGCACTACGCGATAGATCTTTTAAATCAAGAGCCATCATGATGGAAATCCAACTTTCCTATATGAGCTTTGCGGTTTTAATTGTAAACCTATATATGGCGACATAGTGGGATGGGGCACTCATGCCGTCTATAATTGATACATTTACTTTCGCAAATTGATTTCTACACTATACACTTATAGTAATAATAAAAGAGAAATTTCGCGTACCAAGCATATTTGGCTATTATAAGGTAAAACTCTACCCTCTGGCTTGCGTTGCATTATGTGATGGGACCTGACTCTTATAATAGCTTCATTTTTCTTTAATTATCATTGCGTTGTTTTATTTATGCACTGGTATTCTTGGGGGTAAACCCGTTCCGTGTTATACAGCGTGGTCCCTTGATTTACCTAACTTTAAATCAAAATTAATAACTACTTTGAGTTCTCATACCAGTCCCATGACTGACCTAGATTTTATTGTTTCTTCCTAAACTCTGGGTGCTCATATTTTCCACATGGGCAGTCAGTAGTTTTGGTTTTGCAGATTTATATTTAACAGGATTCTGGATTACAGCTGGAGCTATATTCAGAAAGCTTTTCCGCCACGCATTGTACTTATGTCTTATTTTCCGCTGTTATGTAATTTTTTCTCTGATATTATTTTCTGTTGTATAATTAATCATACTCTGGAATATTATTGTACACTGATGTAAATTGTTGTAATAAGCAGTGAAATGTTCTTCTGTTTGTTGTCGTGTTCTCAACTCAATCCAGGCTTTCCCGAAAAGGAAAGTTTGGGTCGTTTCATTTGGTATCAGAGCTTTGGTTTACAGAGCTCGAGAACAAGACACATTAGAACCAAACAAAAGAATTCATCAGAGATTGGATTAGTAATATCCAATAAGAATGACTCGCTAGAGATAGGATCAGTAGTATCCTAGAATGAGTCGGATAAGTGTTATTTTAAAATAAAAAATGTAAACAAATTTTGTTTTAAAAATTAAAATCTTATTATATGTATTTGAGTATTTTATTTAATTTTGGACAATCGAGTATATGAAGATTTTTCATATACGCCTTGCAAACGTGTATAGAAGTCTCAAATATACTGGGTAGATATAGAATCACACTCTAGTCGCCCGGAGATGATTCTGATGATGAGGCATCATCATTAGTACTTATGTTTGAGTTTCGAAAGTAGTATATCTATATGTTTCCAATCGACTGGTGTGAGAGCCATAACTAGATAGGATTATTGTTGTGATTTAGCATCAAAAATATGATTTTCGAATATATATATATATAGAAAGATATTTGTTTGAAAATTAACCAACTAATTGATTGCTGGTTGTGATGTTTGATGATTAGTTTAACTAATTAAAATGTTGGTATGATAATTAACAAAACCAATAAGAGAATGAAACGTAAGTTTTAGCCAAATTGAAATTTGATTAGAATTGCATACATGTACTTGCATATATATATTGAACAGGTCATAGCAAGGAGGCTAGAGAAGAGGAATAAAATTGTATGCCCGACAAATAGGTACATATTTATTGTTTTGTTTGGGTTTGATGATTTTATGAGCCGCTTAGCTTTTTACTTTTCTTTTGGATTGATGAGAGCCCTGTGAGGCAAGTTGCAGTTTTAAATATCTCTCCGTACAAAGGAGGTTATGGCGAAATTTTTCGAAAATTTTGGGGTGTTAGCCAAATTTTTAAAAAATCAGAAAATTCTTAGAAACTGAAAAGTTGAAGAATGAAAGCCAGAATGAAAGTTGAGTTGGTTGGTTAAACAACTTTCAACTCCGTTCCTTTTCAAGGACGAAATGATTTTAAGTAGGGGAGGCTATAACAACCCGGAATTTCAGAACAAATTTAAAATTTTTATTTTACCATTTTAATGTATTTTGAATATTTAAAATGATTTATTTTAAATAATAACGACGAAAAATTTATTTTAATTATATAATGAGCCTGAAATGGCGTGGTAGTTTGAAAATTTGATTCAAATTTCAATTGAATGTACATGAGTCAAAATATATTGGATTTTAGTGAAACAAGAAATATTAAAATCTATTTAAAAACATCTTTCTAACAAATGTGAAAAATTGAAATTTCATAGCGGAATAAAAAGTTATGGCCAGTTAAATATTCAGAATAGTCGCTATGGAAATTATATGTATATTTTAATATAATATATAACAATTTTCGCAAATGACCTCCGTTTTCGATGAAATCACTTTTGTTGGATCCGGAATGTCAAATTATTTCTAGGTTTCAAATTTCATAAATTTTGGATTTAATATGTAAGCGCAATAAATTTAAACGTTTTTAGTCAATTTAAATTTGAATTGGATCGACCAGAAATTGGCCTTTTTTCAAATGGTCTCCAAATTCGACAAAATTAATTTTATTATGACCATATCGCCAAAACATAGCTAGATTTATTTTTCGGGAATTTTTAGAGTCAGTATGTGGCCCCGGTAAATTAAAATGTACGATCAAATTAAGTAATTAAACATTTATATTTTAAATTAAAGAAAAATGGGCTGAAACGATCGAAAGGGCTGATGAGACCTAATCCATTGTGTCCGAAATAGGGGTATTTGGCTAAGGGCGACATTCACTGGGTTGGATTTGGAGTTTGTGACGATAAACTAGTATTTTAAAAATAAAATAAAATTAAATATATTATTTTAAATGGTATATATACCATTGTATACGGCCAAAATACGAAACCCTAATCACAAATTGCAGCCGCCTCCCCAAAAACAAACGTTCCTCATGCCCCCAAATTCTTCAACAAATTTCTTCAAATCCGCATACTAATTCAATGGGGTTTCAAAACAAAAATCAAAGGAGGGACTGAGGGCTATAGATCTACATGGATTTGATGAAGTTTAGTTGCTCGAATTCGGAGAACCGTGCACAAACCGACAGCAAGTTTGAGCTCGTTTTTTGAGCTATACTGAGGTGCGTGCGGCCATCGCTCCAGGCATGGGAAGAGGGCGATCTTGGGCTTCGTGTGGTCACCTTAGATCGAGGTCCGGTGGTCGGGATTTGCGACAGCCCGCCCCGCACCAGCCGATATTTCCTCTGAAAGTGCGTTGTACATATGCCCAACTAGCACTGAACAGTCGCCGAAGAATGGAAAGAAGAGAATGAGCTAATCAAAAAACTATAGAATGTCTCACAGCGTAGGGAACAAAATATAATAATAATGTACTTGACATAAAACAGGCGAGACAGTGCATAAGCTGATAACTAAAACCAACATCAACATCAGAGTAGCGGAAGTCTAAATACAGCTTATTACAACTTTTCAAATTACTGTCTCTAAACAAAAGAAAGGGAGAGTGCACTACTAATGCCAAAAGTAGTGACCAGCAGTGACACAGGGAGAATATCTATATAAGTATCATATGTGGAAGCCTCCTGCTCGTCTCCGGTACAGCTGCTCGTGCATCACCAGCTAACCTATCTCTAGTCTGCTCGTGAGAGCACCCAGAGTAATAAGAAGAGACATAAAACTCTGGGTCAGACAAAAAGTCTGGTATGAGGGATAAGCAGCTAAACAGAACAATAATAGGTATACTAAACCATACCTGAACCTGGACCTGCAACCAAAGAGTTAGCACTACATACCGTACAATACTCTAAGGGGCCACTGAACAGATGGTGTAAAGATAACGGGGGTGGGGGTGTGCATGTCATAATGATGGCAAATAAATCAACCATAACAATCATCCTCACATCTCTCACTTAGTGCGTAAAGCATACGATGTCCACCACTGTCAATCACTAGACCCATCGAAGTAGTGACGGAGTTCGGCTTGTACAACTAGTGCTACTACCAAGTTTACCACATGGAGTCATGACCAAACCTTTACAAATGACCCCACTTCATTGGTCTATAGCTCTTTAGTCGTACCTAGGGCACTGTGGCCCTGAATCCATTCTCGTACTCCCTACACATAGCGATTCAAAGTTACAGACATCGACGACCCCTTAGCACACGTCCCGCAGCAAAGCCCAACTCATGAGGTCGCCTCGTGGGTTCCCAACTGGATCCTGAGTACAAACTTCCCATTGGACTATCTTTGCATCTCGGGTTATTGGTCACCATCTCCGGATTGGTCTTCATTCAGTTCGTGATCATCGTATAGGCTCAGGTTCATATCAGATCGTAGCACCCTCTCCAGATCGGTTCGGATCGGGGTGACCTTCCTCCAGCGGTTCGGATCGGGGTAACTTTCCTCCAGCGGTTCGGATCGAGTCCACACCTCCTGGCTTCGTGGAAAACTCCTCTGGCTCGGTCCTTCTCCCCAAGCACTTCGGGTGGGGTCGGGTCTCTCAAGCTTCTCCATGGTGCATCGGTTCGGGTCGGAGTGGCACACGAGAGGAGGATCGGGTCGTGGGTTCAGGTCCAGATCGTCTCGTGGTTGCAACAGCTTGGAGGGGCGGTTCGGTTCGGGCTCCTTCCTCCGATCTGATCTGGATCGGCCAGATTCATGCACTTCTTCCAGCAACTGTTTACGCTATTCGACGGTGTTTTCGACCAATCTAACACTTCTAAACAATCACAAATCATACCATACAGTCATAGCAACATGTATAATCATCCACAAACAGCAAAACAACAATCATAGCATGTAAAATGGATCAAACATACCCCAAATCCCATATTTTCCCTTAAGCATGTTCTAGCATAGTTAATGATAGGATTATCAAAACTTAACCAAATTAACCCAAGTTTCTAAAAGAGGTCTAAAACATCATTTAAGAATATATAAATATTTTTCCAGAATTTATTAGTGTATAAATTCGCTAATCAACACTAATTTCTCTTAATTAACCATAATTAGTGAGGAACTATGCAAATCACTCACCTTGGCCAAAAGTAAAATCATTAGAACTAAAACTCTACTGTATGGGTCGAATTCCAATGCCTAGCAGCAGCTCCAACTCTGATTTGGTGCTAATCCGCCTTGATTTGTTGTTGCTAAGCCTAATCCTTGGTTAGAAAGTGATTTGGAGATGTTTAAGAGGTTGGAGGCCATTGTTAGGGTTTCTAAGAGGTAAGTGGCAGCTAGAAAACTGAAATAGAATGAAAACCTAACTCATTTAAGCCTCCCCATAACCCTAATCCCGAAATGGGTTATGGGCCCATTCAGTAATCACCCTATTTGACCCGGTTAAGCAGTTTTTCACCTCCTAAACCTTATTTCAGCCATATCTCCCAAACGGTAAGTCCTTTTGGCTAATGTGACTACTCTACGGAATTGTAAACCATCATCCGGAGCCAATGGAAGTGGTTTCAGGTCAAAACTCCTTTCCAATCAAAAGTTATGGCCAAAACAATATTAGCTAGGGGCAAAACGGTCATTTAAAAATCGGGAAAAATCATGAACATGGGAAATGACCTCAATAGTCGTCTCCCAAAGTTACATGACCATATGACTTTGTATGTGAAAGAAATAAATATTCTACGATCCTATGATGCGTAGAATGCGTGTTGTTACACTCTTCCCCCCTTAAGAAATTTCGTCCCTGAAATTTCTTAACCCAAAACATACAAAGGATCCCGCATGCCTACCAACCATGTACAATAGTCAATCTTGCAAAACAAACAAAACAAACCTATCCTAGCATGCGGAAAGGCTAAATCGAAACTGAAATATTACCAGACGAAGAGTTCTGGATACATCTTCGTAATGCTCTCCTCTGTCTCCCAAGTACAGTCATTCTCATTCTCGCCCCACTGAACTTTGACTAATTTCACCGCTTTCCTTCGAATTTGCTTCGTATAGTTCCCAACAATACGCATAGGTTTGCGGTTTCCAACCGCCTCGGGTTCAACTCCGATATCATCCAACTGATCAGGTGAAATAGTCACATCTGGGTCGTACACGAACTTCCTTAACTGGGAAACATGAAATACATTGTGAACTCCTGCCATCTTCTATGGTAATTCAACTTTGTATGCCAAATTCCCAATTTGCTCAAGAACTGGGAATGAACCAACAAATCTTGGTGCTAACTTGCCTCTCCTGCCAAATCGTATCACGCTCTTCAACAGAGAAATCTTGACAAACACCAAGTCGCCAATGAAGAACTTTAATTCCCTTCTCCTCTTATCAGCATAACTCTTTTGCCTATCTTGGGCAGCCTTCATTTTCTGTTGGATAATCTTAATCTTGTCTGAAGTTTCTCTTATCACGTCGGGTCCATAGTACAAACTTCTCACCAGTTTCTACCCAACATGACGATGAGTTGCACGGTCTTCCATACATAGCTTCAAATGGAGCCATAACAATACTAGATTGATAACTATAATTATATGAAAACTCTACTAGATGCAAATGGTCATCTCATGATCCACCGAAATCCAATATACAGGCTCTTAAGAGATCTTCTAACACTCGATTCACCCTCTATGTCTGTCCGTCAGTCTGAGGATGATATGTGGTACTGAGATGTTATTCTGATCCTAACGCCTCTTGTAAGCTCTTCCAAAATCCACTAGTGAACAACGGATCTCGGTCACTCACAATGCCTTTGGGTATTCCATGAAATCTCACTACCCACTTTATATATAGTTCCGCTAACTTAGCTGCCGTCCTGTTTGACTTGACGGGTATAAATCTTGCACTTTTGGTCAATCGGTCCACAATCACCCAAATGCTATCATGGTCCGATCTAATCCTTGGTAACCCATCAGTGAAATCCATTGACACTTGTTCCCATTTCTATTCTGGAATTTCTAATGGTTGCAACAAACCACTAGGCTTCTTTAGCTCAGCTTTAACTAGCTGTCAATTCATGCATTTGGATATAAATTTCCCAATGTCTCTTTTCATCCCTTCCCAGTAGTAGCTCTGCTTCACGTCTCGGTACTTCTTGTTATCACCGGGATGTATAGTCAGTTTTGAGTGATGACATTCTCTGAGCACTTCATCTCTCAATCCATTGACATTGGGTACAACTAGTCTTCCGTTCTTCCTAAGCCATCCATCTCGATTAAGCCCATACTTTTTCATCTCTCCGTCGATTCCCATCTCTAACTTTGAGATGATTTCCAATAGGTTAGGATCGTTCCTCTGACTGGAAACAATCCGCTCAATCAAAGTGGGTCTGATCGTCAAACTTGCTAACATTTCTGGATCCAATTCGCAGCGATGTACTCCAGTTGCTTCCATTCTAGAAACATAGCCTCTAATCTGGCATGTCTTCTACTCAATGCATCAGCTACGGCGTTGCCCTTACTTGGTGTATATGCGTTTCGAAATCATAGGAAGCTAAGAATTCTAACCACCTTTGTTGTCGGAGATTCAGATCCTTTTGAGAGAAAAGATACTTTAACGATTTATGATCGGTGAACAACTCGAATCTTTCTCCCAAGAGATAATGTCTCCACATCTTCAATGCAAAGACGATCACTGCCAATTCCAAATCATGGGTAGGGTATCTTCTTTCATGCGGTTTCAGTTGCCGACTTGCATAATCTACAACCCTACCTCCTTGCATCAATACATCACCCAGCCGTGTGCCACATGCATCCATATATACTGTCATCTCTTTATTCCCCTTAGGAATGACTAACAGTAGGGCACATGTCAACTTTTCCTTTAGACTCTTGAATGCATTCTCCCACCTTTCGTCCCAGACGAAGGCTTGATTCTTCTTGGTTAACTTAGTCAACGGTGCTGCTATCTTGGAGAAGTCTTGGATAAACTTACGATAATATCTAGCTAATCCCAAGAAACTTCTTATGTCCGTTGCATTCTTGGGCATAGACCAATCTTGCACAGTAGCCACCTTCGCAGGATCCACGGCAATTCAATTCTCTGAAACAACATGGCCCAAGAATCTCACTTCCCTCCTCCAGAAATGACACTTAGAAAACTTTGCTTTCAACTGGCGTTTTCTCAACACCTCCATCACTATTCTTAAATGTTCCTTGTGTTCTTCCTCTGTCCTCGAATAGACCAAAATATAATCCACGAACACAAGGACAAACTTATTCAACTGATCTCTGAATACCCTATTCATAAGATCCACAAAATATGTTGGGGCATTGGTCAGCCCAAATGGCATGACCAACCACTCATAAAATCCAGACGGCGTCCGAAATGCCGTTTTAGCTATACTCTCAGCTTCCACTCTAAGCTGATGAAAACCTGTCACGAGATCCAACTGAGAGAATGCTCTCGCGCCACTCAACTGATCAAACAAATCATCTATCCGTGGTAGAGGATACTTATTCTTCCTCGTTACTTTATTCAACTCGCGGTAGTCTACACACAAACGAAGGGAACCATCCGCCTTGGTAGCAAACACAATTGGTGCTCCCTATTCAGAACACTCCTTCTGATAAATCCCTTCTTCAAAAGATCGCTGACTTGCACCTCGAGCTCTCGCTGCTCCCTTGGTGCCATACGACGAAGTGGCATCACTATAGGTCTGGTATCTTTCACTAAATCAATATGGAACTCAATCTCTCGGTGTGGTGGAAGCCCGGTCACTTCCTCGAAGACGTCCGGATACTGGCCAACCACGGGCAACCCTGACAACTCACTATGCGGGATGTCGAGGGAATTTAGAAAACTAGCCATTACCCCATCACCGAGTAGACCACCAAACATTACCCTCCGCCCATCATCCACTCTAGTTGCACCAAAAAGCCCTCACAGTCTACCACCCCCCCTCCCCGTATCTTTGGAGCCAATTGACTCCCAAAATAATGGCAAACCCAGTAAAGCCCAAAACAAAGCAATCACAAACAAACATGTATTCATGACTCGATAAGACCACATTACGACAGATCATGTTAAGGCTAGCCGAACCACCAATCGGGTTCGTCACTACTGAAGGTCTATCGACAATCTCGGGCTCCAATCCCAACCTATCTACCAGGTCACTAGATATGAAAGAACTGGAAGCCCTGGTATCAAACAAAACTCTAACAAGAACATCATAAACAGAAATCATACCTTGAATAACAACATTCTTTCCCTTCTCCGCCGCAGTTGGGGTATTCGACGAAGAAGGAATAGCATTAAGGGCATATGCTTTCACCATCTTCTTTTCTCTAGGGGGTTGCGGACACTTGTCCTTGTGATGTCCCACTTGGCCACAGTTGAAGCACTTCCTATCCGGTGGCTTGGCCCGACAATTACTAGCATAATGGCCCTTCTTACCACAGCTGAAGCACTCAACATCTTTCTTATTCTTTTTCTGGCCATCCTTATTCTGGTTCCGCTTCCTCTTATTCTGAGAACCACTCTTGCCTCTACCACTTGCTTGTGGCTTTGGCTCCTCTGCAGATGCAACCTCAGTCTTTGACTTAGGGTAAAGACTCTCTGACCTCAATGCTTTGCCCACAATCGATTCAAACGTCTCATCGATGTGGTTAATAAGCCTTCCCTCCAAGTACTGATCCAAGCCAGTTACGAACTTCTCGTTCTTCTTCTCGGCAGTATTAATAAGAGATAACCCATACTTCGACAAAGTGTCGAATTCGGCAATATACTATGAGACAGCTCTGCCATTCTGCTTGAGTTCCAAGAATTTCTTAAACAACACTGACTTCTGAGCAGCTGAAATGAACTTATCGCTAAAGCGAACCTTAAACTGCTCCCAAGTAATCTAATCCTCGGGAGTAGCTGCCTTTATAGCATTCCACCAATTCTTTGCCCGTCCTTGCAGCTGACGGATGCTAGCCTTCTCTTCATCGCATCCTCGATACCCAAGTCTTCGAAGATATGCTCACTGCTATCTAACCAATCCTGAACATCCGTAGCCGACTCCGTTCCGTGGAACAGCTTCCCACCAAGACTAGTATAATCCTTGTTCAGCTTGGCAAAATCGGCCCTAGGCGCCTGCACTATTGGACCACCACCATTACCACCATTGGGAGCTGCCCTCTGCACATCCCTAAGCATCTCCCTCATGTGGTCAGTAAACATCGTCCTCATGTCAGCAGCATTCCCATTATTGGCTCCCCTACCGGCACCTCTTGTTATCGGCTCATCATTCATTCTGTAAAGAGAAAACGATTAACCATCACCATAGTGGTGCTAGTGCAGTGCGACTTCTTCTTTAACTACACTAATAGTATATATATATAGCTTTTGAAAACCAAAATAATCACAAATAAGCGCTCTTATATACGTATATTATCTCTCCCTGATGACTTCCCTAGGTTAACTACACAACCTAGAGCTCTGATACCAAGTGTGACAGCCCGCCCCGCACTAGCCAACATTTCCTCCGAAAGTGCGTTGTACGCATGCCCAACTAGCACAGAACGGTCGCCAAAGAAAGGAAAGAAGAGAATGAACTAATCAAAAACCAGTAGAATGTCTCACAGCGCAGGGAACAAAATATAATAATAATGTACTTGACATAAAACAGGCGAGACAATGCATAAGCTGATAACTAAAACCAACATCAACATCAGAGTTGCGGAAGACTAAATACAGCTTATTACAACTTTTCAAATTACTGTCTCTAAACAAAAGAAAGGGAGAGTGCACTACTAATGCCCAAAGTAGTGACCAGCAACAACACAGGGAGAATATCTATATATGTATCATACGTGGAAGCCTCCTGCTCATCTCCGGTACAACTACTCGTGCATCACCAGTTAACCTGTCTCTAGTCTGCTCGTGAGAGCACCCAGAGTAGTAAGAAGAGACATAAAACTCTGGGTCAGACAAAAAGTCTGGTATGAGGGATAAGCAGCTAAACAGAACAATAACAGGTATACTAAACCATACCTGAACCTGGACCTGCAACCAAAGAGTTAGCACTACATACCGTACAATACTCTAAGGTGCCACTGAATAGATGGTGTAAAGATAACGGGGGTGGGGGTGTGCATGTCATAATGATTGCAAATAAATCAACCATAACAATCATCCTCACATCTCTCACTCAGTGCGTAAAGCATACGATGACCACCACTGTCAATCACTAGACCCATCGAAGTAGTGACGGAGTTCGACTTGTACAACTACGGCTACTACCAAGCTTACCACATGGAGTCATGACCAAACCTTTACAAATGATCCCACTTCATTGATCTATAGCTCTTTAGTCGTACCTAGGCCACTGTGGCCCTGAATCCATTCTCGTACTCCCCACACATAGTGATTCAAAGTTACAGACATCGACGACCCCTTAGCACACATCCCGCAGCAAAGCCCAACTCATGAGGTCGACTCGTGGGTTCCCAACTGGATCCTGAGTACAAACTTCCCGTTGGACTACCTTTGCATCTCGGGTTATTGGTCACCATCTCTGGATCGATCTTCATTCAGTTCGTGATCATCATATAGGCTCAGGTTCACATCAGTTCGTAGCACCCTCTCCAGATTGGTTCAGATCGGGGTGACTTTCCTCCAACGGTTCGAATCGGGGTAACCTTCTTCCAGCGGTTCGGATCGGGGTCCAAACCTCCTGGCTTCGTGGAAAACTCCTCTGGTTCTGTCCTTCTCCCCAAGCACTCCGGGTCGGGTCGGGTCGGGTCTCTCAAGCTTCTCCATGGTGCATCGGTTCGGGTCGGAGTGGCACACGAGAGGAGGATCGGGTCATGGGTTCAGGTCCAGATCGTCTCGTGGATGCAACAGCTTGGAGGGGCGGTTCGGTTTAGGCTCCTTCCTCCGATCCGATCTGGATCGGCCAGATTCCTGCACTTCTTCCAGCGACTGTTTATGCCATTCGACGGCGTTTTCGGCCAATCTAACACTTCTAGACAATCACAAATCATACCATACATTCATAGCAACATGTATAATCATCCACAAATAGCAAAACAACAATCATAGCATGTAAAATGGATCAAATATACCCAAAATCGCATATTTTCCCTTAAGCATGTTCTAGCATAGTTAATGATAGGATTATCAAAACTTAACCAAATTAACCCAAGTTTCTAATAGAGGTCTAAAACATCATTTAAGAATTTATAAATATTTTTCCATAATTTATTAGTGTATAAATTCGCTAATCAACACTAATTACCCTTAATTAACCATAATTAGTGAGGAACTATGCAAATCACTCACCTTGGCCACAAATAAAACCTTTAGAACTGAAACTCTACTGTATGGGTCGAATTCCAATGCCTAGCAGCAGCTCCAACTTTGATTTGGTGATAATCCGCCTTGATTTGATGTTGCTAACCTAATCCTTGGTTAGAAAGTGATTTGGAGATGTTTTAGAGGTTAGAGGTCAATGTTAGGGTTTCTAAGAGGTAAGTGGCGGCTAGAAAACTGAAATAGAATGAAAATCTAACTCATTTCAGCCCACCCATAACCCTAATCCCGAAATGGGTTATGGGCCCATTCACTAATCACGCTATTTGGCACGGTTAAGCAGTTTTTCACCTCCCAAACCTTATTTCAGCCATATCTCCCAAACGGTAAGTCCGTTTGGCTAATGTGACTACTCTACGGAATTGTAAACCATCATCCGGAGCCAATGGAAGTGGTTTCAAGTCAAAATTCCTTTCCAATCAAAAGTTATGGCCAAAACAAGATTAGCTAGGGGCAAAATGGTCATTTAAAAATCGGGAAAAAACATGAACATGGGAAATGACCTCAATAGTCGTCTCCCAAAGTTACATGACCATACGACTTCGTATGTGAAAGAAATAAATATTCTACGATCCTCTGATGCGTAGAATGCGGGTCGTTACAGGATTAGGTGCGGTGGCGATTCTTCTTTTGGAGCATGGGTTTGAGCAAACGCCTGGAGCAGTTATACCGATTGGGGAAGAGGAGTTATTAAGGTTAATTAACCTTAACTATGTAATTATAATTAGTTATACTATTTAATAACATTGTTTAAATTATTGATTTTTGATATAAATTAACATTACATAAAAAAAACATTGTTTTAAAATTAAAAAGAACATTGTTTTGAAAATAAAATAGCATGGTTTTAAATATAATAGAATAGCATTGCTTAAATAAAAATAAATCGCATTGTTTAAAATATATAAATCGTATTGTTTAAAATATATATAGCAAGGTTTTTTCTAAAAAAATATGAATAGTATAGATTTTTAAAAATATAAATAAAATTGTTTTAAAAATAAAATAGTATTATTTTTAAATGAAATAACACTATATATGAAAATATGATTTTTCGTTATATAGAAAAATATGATTTTTTTTATCGTATAAAAGAAATATTTTTAGATTAGATAAAAATAGGATTTTTAATAGTAAAAACATTGTTTTTAAAGATCTAAATTTTTAATAAAAATAAAATATAAAAAGTATAATGTAAAAAAAATACGGTTTTGAAAATATAATTAGTATTGTTTTAAAATACATAAATATATGAATAACATCACTTTTAAAATATATGAACAACATTACTTTTAAAATATATGAAATAGCAATGATTTTGTTATATAAAAATAGCAATGATTTTGTTAAATAAAAATAGCATTGATTTTGTTAAATAAAATAGCCTTGTTAAAAATGAGATTTTTAATATATATAATGTTATAGAAATGTGATCTTTATTTATAAATACTTTGTTTTAAAAATATGGATTTCCATAGAAATAACTTTGAAATTAAAATAGGAATTTTAAAAAATATATAGAACAGTTTAAAAATGTAATCTTTATATATAGCTTATAGAAAAACATTATTTTTCATTGTATAGGAAAAACATTTTTTTTCATTGTATAGGAAAAACATTAATTTTCATTGTATAGGAAAACATGATTTCTCATTATATAGAAAAATATGATTTTTATTTGTAAATATCGTTGTTTAAAAATGTGATTTTTAAATATATAAACATCATATTAAAAATATGATGTTTTACTGTGAACAGCATGAAAAAGATTGCGTTGGAATTTAGGGGAAATCCAAACTGTTCAGAAATTCAGAAATTAAACTGACTGAGTGGAAACCAAAGGTGAGAACTCCTTTTCGCTTTATTTATTTTACAGTTAAATATATATTAGGATATAGACGATGCTTAGTAGCACTCGACACCTTTGATTGAAACCATGATTGTTTGTTTGGACTGTATTGTGATGTGATTGTGGTGTGAAACGGAAAATAAATATTCATATGTTGAATAAAATATTTTATCGTTAAATATATAATTTTTAACATGTATATATATGAACTGCATAAAATTATCTTGAAAAGAAATAAAATATTCGTTTACAAATCGGACGATTTGTTTATGTACACCCATTTATCTGATATGGATTGGGACGATAAATTTTACACATCGCCTAACTGCACAAATAAATAAACTGTTGTTGTTTGAAACCCCACACGGGTATTGGGATGATATTTGACATACACAGATCCTAATAATTAGTTGTATGTCAATCGATGGATTGACAGTCTGTGATGAGCATTATTTATTTATTTAACTACTTACACGGTTGTAAATTTCACTCTAGATGTTGTATGAATTTTTATTGATTATTTATCGTTATTGTTGTACACATGCGATGTATGAAATCCATATAACTGAAATTAAATGGTAATTGATTGAGTCGCATTCCGATTCAGAATATTTTAAAATAAAGAATCTTTTAAAATAAAGTATATTTTAAAATAACAATGTTTTAAAATAATATTCAATGAAGTAATAAAAATAACCATATGTTAAATTATATGTTTGTTAGATAAAATATTATTTTTAACATGTATGTGAAGGGAACAAAATTTACATGTAATGAAGTCACAATTTTATTTATTTATAAAATATGTAAAATGTTCATGTTTTGAAATAGAATATGTTGAACAATAAAAAAGTTCATCTTTTATTTTATATATATATATAAAATATGAAAATATTCATTTGTTTGAAATAAAAACATGTTAACGATAAAATTTACATTTTTTATTGTACATGTAGAAAAGAATAATGAAAAATATTCATTGATTGAAATAGTAAAGTTAAACAATAAAAATTAACATTTTTATTGAATGTAGAAATAATTAAAAATATTCATTAATTGAAATAAAAAGGTTTAACAACAAAAATTTACATTTTCATTGTATATAAGAAATGGTGAAAAAGATTCAAGTTTGAATAAAAATATTTCAATATTAAAAATTACATTTTTATGTAAGTATGATTCATTAAAATATTCATTAGTTGAAATAGAATATGTTAACAATAAAAATATACATTTTTATTGTGTATGTAAGAATTATTGAAAATATTCAATGTCTTAAAATAAAATGTTTATGCAATGAAAATTACATTTTGTTTGTATTATAAAATCATTTAAAAAGAACATGTTAAATAAAATGTTTAAAAGAATGAAAATTACATCTTTATTGTATATTGAAATCACTAAAATTAATTATGTTTTAAATAAAAAGATTAGACAATAAAAATTATATTTTTATTATGTTTGATTTATTAAAGAGATTTTGCTTAATTAAAATGTAAACCATTTACATGATAATAAAGTAAAAAAATGATCATTTATTAATACATGTTTTGTTTAATAAAATGTAAATCATTTATATGGTAGCCAAATAGAAAATATTATTATTTTAATATGATAAATATATGGAATATTCAATTTTGACATAAAATTGAAAATGAAGTTGAAATCGTTTTAAAATGAATTTATAAACGATTTATAAAATACGATTTAAATGGAAATAGATGAAATATATAGATAATATATATTATATATATTTAATGGCCAGAATAGAACGCGTTGCGCAGTGACCGTTCGCGAATTTTGATCCTTAACTTCAAATGGACGTAACGGGAGATCAGAATGTCAGATTCTCCTAAAACCCGAACCGTTGGGTTCGTATCGAAAAGAGCTTTCCAATGAATATAAATGTTTTGAAATCTAATGGTTGGATTTGGAATTATGTCCAAATCAATTTCATAAAAGGTCGCTATGGATGCAGTTCGGTGACCGTTATTGGAAACCGACTGTACGGGTGATTATTAAATTATTAAAAATATGGAAAAATTATGTAAAATCACAATAAATGATTTGGAAAGATTTTTGATGAAAAATTCTAGTTTTGAGAAGATAAAAATGTATTTTTTATCCAAATGAACTAGTTATTAACTAGATTAATAATTTAATTATTTTTAGAAATAAATAAATTGGATTTAAAAATGGTTTTAAAATAACCAGAATTTTCCTATATATATATATATATATATATATATATATATATATATATATTGGAATGAATTTGAATGGAAATTATCTTCGGAATATTTTGATATTGTATTTCGTGATTATACAGATATTGTTATGGGAATTTGGAAGATATATATATATTGTTTTTTCCAATACAATATTTGTTGGTTTCAGAATTTGATATTGAATATAAGCCGATATAATTTCTATTCAGAACCTTATATTTGATGTCAAATTAGAATTTGGGTTTGTCGTGAATGGTGTCTTTAATAACAATGTTCTTAAACCCAGTTTAGAAAATAATAAATCTTTTAATGAAGATTTAGGAAATTTTACCAATTAATTAATATTTGATTGGAATTGAATTGAAATTGAATTTTGGGTTTATCGTGAACGGTGTTTCAAATAACACTTGTTCTTTAACCCAATTAATAGTGAATAATATGATTTGGAATTTATAATCCTTTAATTAAGGTTTATGAAATTTTACCAAAATAAAGTTTTCCAATTTAATATATTAAATTGCAATTGAATAGAATTCGATTCGGTAATAATCGAGATGAGCTTCTATGAATGAAGGTTGTTACTATATATGGAATTTAAAAGGCTTTGCTGTTATTCCATTTATATTATTAGCCTGATACGGGAATTTATATCGATTATATACTGTTATGATTTCCGTGTAGATTACATTTTGATGGAAAATGATTTTGGGTTTATCGTGAAGTGTGTTTTTAAAAATGACATTAGTTCTTTAACCCAGTTAAAGAGAAGATTAATTTCTTAAATTCGAATAATCATTAAGTAATGATTTTTGAGATTAACAAAAATAAACTAAAAAGGTTTTACGAAACGACCCGAAATCCCCCTTGCGGGAAATCACGGATTGAGTTGAGGACAAGACACAAAGGAACGCAGACAGAAGAACATTTCATTGCTTATTACAACTATTCCATCAGATTTCAAGAATATACAGAGTATAAATCAATATTACACATTTACCAAATATCAGAGATTACAATGCATTACATAGCAGCGGAAAATAATACAATACACAACTAGAAGTAATACACAGATACAGAGCTTTCCGAGTATTGTTCCAACTGTAAATCAGGTTCCTGTGAATACAAATCTGCAAAACCAAAACTACTAGCTGCCCGTGTCAAAATAAGGGCACCCAGAGTTTAGGTTAAAACAATAAACTCCAGGTTAGTCATGTGACTGGTGTGAGAACTAAAATAATTATTAATCTTTATTTTAAAGTTAGGTTAATCAAGGGACCACGCCATATAACACGGAACGGGTTTCCTCCCAAGAACACCAGTGCATAAAACAACAGCGCAGTGCTAAATAAAGAAAAATGAAGCTGTTATAAGACCCAGGTCCCATCACACAATGCAACGCAAGCCGGAGGATAGGGTTTTACGTTATAACAGCCAAAGAATTCTTGATACATGAAATTTTATCTTTTGATTCTTAATCAAACTCCAACCGCAAATTAGTAAGAGAACGATTCCCTAAGTATTAACCCCGAAGGCCGAAACCAACATCAGACCAATACCCAGGAAACCACCCATCTTAGCTCATTTCCAGTTAGTTTCTGATTTTATATACAATCATAAATATCAATCATAGACGGCATGAGTGCCCCATCCCACTATGTTGCCATACTAGGCTCTCTACAACCAAAACCGAATTATCACGTATTGGAAATTGGATTTTCGTCTATGAACCGAGGCCAGGGATCGTCCTCTATCGATTCGAGACTCACTAGCCCGAGCCTCAGGCTACAGCAACAACTGCACCTAGGAGCCACAGGGCCGGTCTACCGATGTGGATTAAAATGCCTTAACACTGCGTTTCCCCACCCTTTGGGGCGTAAATGAGCCAACGAATGACTCCATCGGCTTCACATAATCACCGATATATCCGAGGCGCCTCGCAACAGCAACAACCACACAGGTGGAAAGTATATACATGTCAGCCAGTTTAAGCACTGACACCACCACTAACTAAAAAGAAACACATGCCCTTCCTGGATCCTTCTCCCGTTTCTGGTTCACAACCAGGGTGTGAGGCTCGCGAATCCACGCTACACAAAGCTATGCCACACAGGCCGTGCTTTGATCATCAACCACAAGACTCTGCTTTTCAACAAAAGCACTGATCATTTGCCACTTAGGCATGCCACACAGGCAATTCACTCCATGCGATTGATATCCATCAATATATAACCCCTAAGCTCATACGTCTCAAAGAAAGGCGTTAAGCAAGTGAATAAATTCTCTACCGCCAAACAGATGTATATTTAATACAAATAAATCATACAGACTAAAATCCAATGTCAGACACACAGTCCATTTACAAGTCCGTTCTGGGTCTGAACGAAACCGGAGGCACCTTGTACCTCGCATATCCACTGATCTCCAAGTACGTCTGGACGATCACTAACTGATTCCCTCCTCTTGGGTGTACAGCCCAATCAAGATCATCAGTAATCACCCAAACGACGTGAAGACCACCGCTCTTCACCCACCGTTTTCATCTTCGACTCATTGTCGAATCAGTTATTCAGAATGGGATAAACCCGGTCTTTCCGAATAACTCGCGTATATAATAAACAAGTGTTATACAAACACAACATACGCCTCATTCCAATTCATCAGTCACTAACCATAAATTAGCAAGAGAATAATTCCCCAAACATTAACCCCGAAGGCCGAAACCAACATCAGATCAATACCCAGGAAACCATTCTTCTTAGCAAACCTACAGTTAGTTTCTAAATTTCACATTCTCAGGGAAAGGTTCCCATTAATTTTATCAAAGATAAATTCTTTTAAATTTATTCTTTAATCTTCCTTTGAATATCACTTCAAACTAGTCGGGATTAGCGAACCACACCGAAGTAATTATTTATTTTATTTTCAAATCCCAACCTATTTATCCATGAAGTAAAACTGGTCATACTTCATATCTAACACCACGGTGTTATTGGTAAATTCAATTATCATTTCACGTTCAAATCTAATTAAAGATTTAACTACCATCTGGAGTAAAACTGGTGATACTCCATTCTCGATCTTTTCAATCTAATTAAAGATTCATTAAAACTCCACTTAGTTTTAATCTTTGACTGGGTTAAAGAATCAGTGTCATTTAAAACACGGTTCACGATAAACCCCAAAATCACATCACATTTCAATCAGTCACTAACCGTAAATTAGCAAGTGAGCAATTCCCTAAGTATTAACCCCGAAGGCCGAAACCAACATCAGATCAATACCCCATAAACCATTCAACTTAACCAATCTCCAGTTAGTTTTTGATTTTCTTAACTCGGTTGGGTCTAAGAACAGTATTATTAAAGATACCGTTCACGACAACCCAAAATCACATTCCATTAATTATCGGGTTAAAGAACAAGTGTTATTTAAAACACCATTCACGATAAACCCAAGAATCAATTCGAATTCAATTCCAAATAAATATTATTTAATTGGTACACTTCATTAAATCTAAATAAAAGATTTAATCTTTTTCTCAACTAGGCTTAAGAATAGTGTTAATGAAGACACCATTCACGACAAACCCAAATCACATTTGATATTAAATACAAGGCTCTGGATAGAAAATATACCGGCTTATATTCAATATCAAATTCTACGACCAACAAATATCGTATTGGAAATAACGATATTAATATATCTTTCAAATTCGCATAACAATATCCGTATCATCACGAAATCCAACATCGAAATATTCCGAAGACAATTTCGATTCAAATCCATTCCAATTCATATACTAGAAATTCTGGTTATTTAAAACCCATTTCAAATCCACTTTATTTATTTTAAAAATAAATGGGATTATAATTCTAGTTCAAAACTAGTTCATTTCGATAAAAATCTATTTTTATCTTTTCAAATATGGAGTTTTTTCATCCCAATTCTTCACAAATCATTTCTTATGATTTTACACAAATTATTGATATTTTTAATAATTTTATCAAGGCCCGTACAGTCGATTTCCATCAACAGCCATCAAACTGCACTTACAACGACCTTTTCCAAATTTGATTTAACTATTATTCCAAATCCAACCGTTAAATTTCAAATCTCTAATATTCATTAGAAATCTCTTTTCGATACAAACCCAACGGTTCCAGTTTTAGGAGAATCTGACGGTCGGATCTCCCGCAATGTCCATTCGAAGTCAATGGTCGAAATTCACGAACTGCCGCAGCGCGGCGCGTTCTATTCAGGCCATTCTATATATACATAATATATATATATATATATATTATTTCATCGATTTCCTTTTAAAACATATTTATAAATAGTTTTAAATTCGTTTTCGAAACGATTTCAACTTCATTTCAAATTCAAATCAAAATTGAATTTTTCCTTATAAATTCGTTTTAAATTCATTTCAAATTGATTTCAATTCAAATCGATTTTTAATTCAATTTCAGTTCATTTTCAATTCAATTTCAATTCAAATTCATTTCTATTCAATTTTAATTCGAATTCAATTCTATTCAATTTCAATTCGAATTCAATTCTATTCAATTTCAATTCGAATTCATTTCTATTCAATTTCAATTCGAATTCAATTCTATTCAATTTCAATTCGAATTCATTTTCAATTCGAATTCATTTTATTTTCAATTCAATTCGAATTCTAATTCATTTCAATTCAATTTAATTCGAATTTCATTTCAAAATATTCGATTTTGAAATCACTTTTCAATATTCATTATAAAAACGAATATAATCGATATAAAAATCGTTCGCGTCAAAAGAGCGCATATCTAATCACCACGGCTTTATATATTTCTATTTCAAATATTCTATTCAAATATTTCGTTTCAAATATTTTATTCAAATGTTTCTCTTCAAATATTTTATTTCAAAACTGGAATGAGGCCCAATCAATTACCATAGATTTTATTTCTATGGATTCCCATATAACGCATGTATATATCAACAATGACAAATAATAAACCATCATCCAAAGTGCATTCTACACTTTATAAGCACCAAATATAAATATTTAATGCTCATAACAGTCTGTCAATCAATCGATCGACATACAACTAATTATTGGGATTAGTGTATGTCATATATCATCCCAATACCCATGTGGGGTTTCAAACAATCAAACACAGATTTTATTTGTGCAGTTGGGCGATGTGTAAAATTTATCGTCCCAATCAATATCAGTCAAATGTGTGTATATAAACAAATCGTTCGATTTGTTTATATTAATTTCATTTCATATACACGTTAAAAATTCCATTTTTAACTATAAAAATATTTTTATTTCAATCCATGTCACACAATCAACTACACATCAAAATCAAACAAACAAACAAGTCGTCCATGGTCTGTGGACGACGGGTGTCGGGTGCTACTAAACACCATCTGCATCCTAGTATATATTTCAAACTAGAAATAAATTAAAGGTGAGGAGTTCTCACCGACTAGCTAAACCAAACTCCACGACTCTTCTTATATAGAAATCTTCGTCGTGCTTTCCATTTGTCAATTTCATTGTCCGTAGCCACTACATATGTAAAAATCACATTTTTATATTGTAGCTATGTATATAAAAATCACATTTTTATAACTACGCTATATGGATAAAAATCACATTTTTATACCGCTACTATATAGATAAAAATCCTATTTTTATAACACTATTCTCTATATAAAAATTATATTTTTATATCGCTCTTCTTCCAATGAAGAATATATTTTTATAACGCTTATTCCTATATAAAAATTATATTTTTATATCTACTTCTAATATAAGGATCGGATTTTTTTATATCATCTCTATAAAAATCACATTTGTATTTCAACGTATATATAATCAAAATCATATTTTTATTTCGCCACATAAATAAAGATCAAATTTTTACTATCTATATAATATAAAAATCGTATTTTTATTCTCTCTATCTAATAAAAATAGTATTTTTAATCTTCCATTAATATAAAAATTATATTTTTACTTCGATGTTCATATCATAAAAACCAAATCTTTATGTGTATAGATCATACTTTTAATTTCAAATCCATATAGATAAAGATCACATTTTTCCCACAAAGTTATATACAAAAAAATCGGATTTTTTAAAACAAATTTGTATGCATAAAAATCAGATTTTTATTGCTGTATATATATTCCTAAAACTGAATTTAAACCACGTATTTGATTTAAATTAATTAAACTAGAAAAACTCACTTTTTTTGAAAGAAATCCGATTGTAGATGAAGAAGGGTCATCAGTCGGAGGAGGGAGAGCCGGAGCATGCTGTGGCGGTGCAAGGAGGGGGCCCGGCGCTTGAATCTGCGGTCGGGGGGATGAACTCCGGTGCGACGGCTGCGAGGAGTGGCAGCGGGTGGAATTAGGGTTCGGTCTCTTCAGCGTGGCGGGGGTTTGGGGGCTGCGCGCTGGGGAAGAAGGAGGGAGGAGGGGTGCGGTGGCCTGTCGACGGCGGCGCCACCAGGGGGCGCGAGGCCAAACTCTGACGAAAGGGGGCCGACATCAACTAGGGCTCTGCCCTTTTCCCTTTTTTTTATTCTTTCTGTTAAAACGATTGTTTATGATAGGGGGGTTGACTTCGGTTATAGAGAAGGAAGGGGGTTTATTAAAATATTTATTTAATTAATTACTCCTTTAAAAAGTAACTTTCGAATTCGGTCTCTAAACGAGGCCCAACGACTATCGTCCCTAGCTAATTACCCCCATTCCGAACACAATGGGATATGTATCGCAAGCTGATTCGATCGTTTCGATCAGTTTTCGTCAAAATCAAAATATAACTCTATATATTGAATTTTGAACGCGCATTTCAATTTACCGGGGCCACATACTCACTCGAAAAATTCCTGAAAAATTATTTCTAGCTTTGTATTGACGATACGGTCCTAACAAAACTACTTTCATCGAATTCTGAGACCGTTTGAAAAATGGCCATTTTCCATTCGATTAAAATCAACTAAAACTGGTCAAATGCATTTTCCTTTGCCACGCTCACATATTGAGTCGAAAAATTACGAATTTTGGAATGTAGCAATAACTTGACGTCACGGATACAATGAAAGTGGTTTCGTCGAAAATCGAGGTCATTTGTAAAATTTCCATTTTTAAGGGCCAGAACTCCATAGCGACTATTCTGAATTTTCAACTGGGCGTATCTTTTGATCCCCACTATGAAATTTTGATTTTTCGGATTCGTTGGAAAGATATTCTCAATTAGATTCAAATATTTTTTGTTTTACTAAAATCCGGTTTATTTTGAATCCTGCACATTCATTTGAATTTTAAAATCAAATTATCGAACTACCTCGCCATTTTCAATTCCTTTTATATATGTAAATAAATATTTATATTTTAACGATGACGTATATAAAAATATAATCTAATTCTATTCAAAATAAATTTCTCGTCGATATTATTTAAAATAATCATTTTAAATAATCAAAATCCGCTAAAATTGCCAAAACAAAAATTTTAAATTGGCTCAGATTTCCGGGTTATTACATTTTATCTTTGATAAAATTATTGGGAACCTTTCCCTAAAAATGTGAATATTTTACTAAAAGAATATTCTGAATTGGAATGAGGCGTTGGATGTGTTTTTATAGCAAATGATTACAAATTACGTGAGTTATTCGGGAAGACCGAGTTTAACCTATTCTGAATAATGAATACAATGACTAACAGTCGAAGAGATTGAAGATGGTGCAAGACCAACGATATTCACATTGAATGGATGAGTTGCTACTAATGCTCGTAATTGGAGTAGCTACCTTGAAGGGGCTACATTGGTGGTCGTCTGGACATACTTGTTGATTGTTCGGATATGCGAGGGCCTCTCTTCCGTATTGGACATACGGGACGAGGAATAAGGTGCCTCCCGTTTCGTTCAGACCCAGAACGGACTTGTAAATGGATGGTATGTCTGACGTTGTATTCCTTTACGCTGTTTTCATTGATCTCTGCTAATATATATCTATTTGGTAGCGGAAAATTTATTCACTTGCTTAACAACCTTCTTTGAGATGTATGAGCCCAGAGGTTATATATTGGTAGAAATCAATGGTATGGTATGGATTGACAATGTGGCATGCTAAGATGCATGGATCAAGGCATTTGTTGAAAAGCAGAGCCTTGTGGATGATGATCAAACCATAGCTTTAATTAGCATAGCTTTATGTAGTGTGACTTTGCAAGCCACATAACCTGGTATGATGGTGAACTGGTGGTCAGATCAGTATGCTTTCGATATTAGTATGGATTCGGTCGACTGAGATGAGAGGGATAGGGCATATACCCCCGATTTCCATATGGATAGAGTAAGCAACATTTTCTCATGCACGGGACGTAAGTCGCGGAGATACTCGATATCCTAGATATAGTGCAGATGTGCATTACGGTGTTTTCTCTAGCTGGGACGTAAGCCGTTGAGTATTGCACTACGCGATAGATCTTTCAAATCCAAAGCCATCATGATGGAAATCCAACTTTCCAATACGAGCTTTGCAGTTTTAATTGTAAACCTATACATGGCGACATAGTGGGATGTGGCACTCATGCCGTCTATGTTTGATACATTTACTTTCGAAAATTGATTTCTACACTATACACTTATAGTAATAATAAAAGAGAAATTTCGCGTACCAAGCATATTTGGCTATTATAAGGTAAAACTCTATCCTCCGGCTTGCGTTGCATTGTGTGATGGGACCTAAGTCTTATAATAGCTTCATTTTTCTTTAATTAGCATTGCGCTGTTTTATTTATGCACTGGTATTCTTGGGGGTAAACCCGTTCCGTGTCATACGGCGTGGTCCATTGATTTACCTGACTTTAAAATCAAATTTAATAATTGTTTTGAGTTCTCATACCAGTCCCATGACTGACCTGGAGTTTATTGTTCTTTCCAAAACTCTGGGTGCCCATATTTTCCACACGGGCTGTCAATAGTTTTGGTTTTGCAGATTTATATTTAACAGGATCCTGGATTACACCTAGAGCTATATTCAGAAAGCTTTTCCGCTATGCATTATACTTACGTCTTATTTTCCACTGCTATGTATTTTTTTCTCTGATATTATTTTCTGTTGAATAATTAATGTAACACCCCGTATTTTCTGTAAACATAAGAGTTAAAAATCAAGGTATAATTCATTTTTAGGAGAAGAAATAAGGGAAACGGGTTGCGCCATTGTGTTCGTCTCGGAAAAATACGCGAAATAAAGTCCGAATTTGCGTAAATCGGAGTCAGTATGAAGAAGATATGGACGAACGAAGTTAGGCAGAAAAATCGGAAACAGGCCAGAATACACTGGCGCACTTGTGAAGTGCGCCAGTACAAAAATACACTGGCGCACCTGCCAAGTGCGCCCATACAAATCCAGCACCGAATTCTAGAGTGTTCTGAGGTGACGTGTCTTCTTTTGAGTGGCTAGATGATGTGTATTCGAGCTGTGCGATTCTGATGACTTCTGGACTGATCTGAAGGCTCTAAATCACCCTATTCTCCTATAAATACATCCCTAACCTAAACCTAGGTTTCTTACACAATCCTCTAGCCTCCATTGCTCTCTTCTTCTAATTAAAAATAAAAATGGCGTCGCTACTCTGCTGGAATCAAAACTAGAAGCTAATCAACATCAACCTAAGCAACTCAATTCAATTTAGAGAATAAAGCTTCTGCAACAATTCTGTAACAACTAAAGTTCTTTCTTTAATCCAATCAAGGCAAGTACAGTTATTTTCTGCTATAAACATTAATTATAATTCTGATATGCTTTTAAATCTGAATCTGAGATTGTATATCTGTCAGATCTGTTTTTCTGTGACTGTTCTGTATCCCTTTCTGCTTCCTTTCTGTTTCTATAGCCAGGCTACCACGAGCCTGTGCCTAATCTCATAAGAGATTAACGTATGAACGCAAATTTTGGGATAAATAATGAATGATGCGAAATTTGACGAGACTGAATTGAACATATGACTTTAGATCTGAGGCATAAAATATATTGCCATATGACTTGGGATTGGATGCATGAATTTGACTGTAAACATATAATTTATATATGTTGTATGCATAGTGTACGTTGTAATCTAGATCTGTAACTAATTAGAGAAATGAACATATGTTATTTAGATCTGTAATTAATTAGAAAAATAAGCATATGTTATAAACTAGTTTTAGACCTATGCATATTCTGTGATAAAAGAAGAAGAGGAACCACTGTAAGATTACATATGATTTGAGACTTTGGACAAAATGCATATAAAAGTCAAGATCTGATTTTTAGAAGATATGATTTAAAGATTTAGATTGTTGGGTATAGTTTGCATAATGATTCATGACTTAAAAAGAAGAAGATATGGAAACTTAGGTGTAAAGATTTACATTAATTAGGATATCTATTATTGTGATTACACCTAAATAGGGATTTTTGGATATATGGCATGCATTGAAATTAATGGTTATATTTGGTATAATTTATATGTGAATCTGCTGTAAAATGCTAGTTTAACAAAAATTGGAACATATGTTATATGGCAAATTATGTCCATATTCTGCGCTTATGCAAACATGGAGTATATGTTGTGAATCATGACAATTATGTAGGCATATGAATTTAGGCCAATTTATGATTAGGCAAGGCATGTAAATAGAACCTTTAGAAATATTAAATTTGCTAAATCTGCTAATTTGCCAAGTTGCCTAAACTGCTAGTTTTGTTATATTGCCTAGACTGCTAATTAGATTGAAATGTCTAATCTGTTAAATTTGTTGGTTGAAATGCCTAACCTGTTATATGCCAAAATCTGCTAAGTTGCTAAATCTGTTAAATCCGTTAAGTCATATAAAATCTGTTATCTGCTAAAATCTGTTATCTGCTGTGTTGATATAATCATCCTGTTATTGATATAATCTGAATTGGCATATATATTGGGCGTGCGCATAAACGGTAAATTATTAATTAATTGGCCGCAAAGATAAACGTGACTAACTCGAGGTTAGAATGAGTTTGCGGCGTAATTTTGCCCGGAACCGCCCGGCACATCCAGTGGCCGCAAACAATAGGTTCTAATGTGAGAAGTTAGTCATAACCTGCTTAAGACACGAGGTTAGGTCTGGCTTGTGGCAGAAGTCTGCCCGGAACCGCCCGGCCCATCCAGCGGCCACAAGCTAGCGACCTAATGTGAGAGGTCTGGGCATTAATAATTAATTAATGCAAATCTAAGATAAGAATGACGTCTAAAACGTATTGGGGGAAAATAGGGTTAAACCAACTGGATTAATAGGTGTAGTAAACCCGTCCATGAATCTGTAGGCCCAATACAAAGTTAGACAAATCTGAAAAATCTGTACATCTGATCTGTTAGTCTGAAAACTTGTTAACTTAATCTGTGAACTAGTAAATCTGAATTCTGTATGTCTGAACTTGTAAACAAGTTAATGTGAGATCTGTTAGTCTGGGGACACAAGGTTAGGAGGGGAATTACTTGTGTCATCTGTTGTTTGGGACCTATATTAGTCAGTAACCCTTTCTGGTATCAAAACTTTGACCCAACAGTAGGTAGGGTCCGGGCACGCTTACTGAACTAATTATAAGTGGTTCATTCTGATAATGGCGAGGGGTGTTGATGGTGCGTTCCAACCGGGTCATGTGCGTGCATGGATCCCGGTCTGCCTCTGAGGATGTAAGACGCCGTGACATCTGTAAATAGGTCTGTGCCAATTGGTTGTCACTTTAGGGAGTGATACACCCTACTGTGGGGCCGACACAGGATATTTATGTATTAGGGAGCCGATCGCTTGGGGTAGGGTTTTAGGGTACGCTTAGTTCTGTCTGTTTCTGTTGGTACCGTCTGTTTCTGTTGGGTGGTAACACCTGTCTGTTTCTGTGTGGTACCGTCTGTTCGGGTGGTAAAGGCCCATTACTAGTGTACACCTAATTCTACATTCTGTTTCCGTAGGGATAAATCTGTTTCTGCTTCTGTCTGTTTCTGATCGGGTAGTAAAGGCCCATTATTAGCATTCTGTTTCTGTTAAAGTATTCTGTACCCGTTCCTGCTTCAATTTAGACATTAGGGTGACACCTAATTCTGCTATACTAGTATTAGTGCAGAGAAGTGTAAAACAATAGTTTATATCATTCTGTATTTCTGTTATATCTGCTACACCTGTTACAGTTATCTCACATCCAGTTTTATGTTCATATCATATTATTATTATCTGTTCATATGCTGAAAGTCACTGGACTTGCCAGACTTTTTGTCTGACCCTTGTTGTTTCGCCTCCTTTCTTCCGTTTCCCCCCAGGTTATCCAAGGAGGGAAATACTTTAGCTTGATCCGGATTTCTCTTTGCTTGAAGTGCTTAAAGTATGGCTTGGCTCTGTATAGCTTCCGTTCCATGGGGATTATGATTTTAAACCATGCATTTTGAAGGCTTTTGTACAAGACTGATATTTTGTACTTGAATTCTGAAGTTTGAAAGGATGTAACCATATTAATTTCTGTTTCCGCTGTAATAAAGTTAAAAAATTTCAAGTACTGTTTTATCTGTCTTGTAAGTTTCTGTTCTGTTTACTAAAATGCTCCACCAAAGTTAAGGCATTCCCTTTGTGAGTGACCTTAACGGAGGTGGGGTGTTACACTTGGTATCAGAGCTGAAGGTTACCAGATTGGGTAAAGTTTTTGAAAACTATTTTCAAAAAGGTTTTGGAAGGAAGTATTTTCAAAAATAAAGCTTATTTTGAAAAACATGATCCCCAAGAGCCATATATCTTTCTTTCAGTCCTTTTTGTATTGAACCTTTCCTTTTTCGTTCCAGCATGTCTGAAGCATCTGAGATACCAGAGGGTGTTCATGTACCCGGTTGGTTTCGTCAATATCTTGAGGCTAGGACCGCCGCTGCAGGTCCAGCAAATGATCCCCCTCCTCCACCCCCTCCTCATGCAATTGCTTTCTCAAAGATCTGTAGAGATTTTAGGGCCATGGGTGGGAAGGATTACAAAGGAACTGAATCATTCGTAGAAGCAAGGAATTGGCTCAAAGAAACTGAGGATCTATTCGTTATATTCGAGGTGGACGATAGGCAGAAGGTACAGTTGGCAGTATGGCTGCTCAAAGACGAAGCTTCCTACTGGTGGGAAGTCACTAACGCCGAGAGGCCGATTGAGACATGGATGGATTTCAGAACAAGGTTTAAGACAAAATTCCTCTCGCAAGCTGAACGAAGTTTACAATTGGAAAAGTTCTTATCTCTTAAGCAAGGAAGTATGACGGTCAAGGAATACGTCAACCAATTCAACCAACTAGCAAGATTCGGATTGGATTTAGTCAACACTCATCATAAAAAGGCTCTCCGCTTTGTTAAAGGATTGAGTGAGCCACTGCACAGCCTAGCCATGACCCATGTACCCATGGGAGCAACTTACGAGAAATTGGTGGATATGGCACTACTGCACGAGGAAGACAAGGGCCCGAAAGAGACAAAGAAGGAAGAACCACAGAATAAGAAAGCGGGGCCTAAAAAGGAAACACAAAAGAAGGATGAGAAGTCTGAAGATAAGAAGGGGAAAAAGTGCTTTACTTGTGGGAGCTCGACTCATCTGAACAAGGATTGCAGAAAAAGGAAGGGCGCTTGCTTCAACTGTGGGGAGATGGGACACTTCACTAGGGACTGCCCGAAGAGACGAGGACAAGGAGGGCAGGCGAACACTCTTGAGGCTAGTGGCTAGGATAGAAATAGGAAAATTTCTATACTAGGTTTAATTTCTTTATCTGATTATGGAGTTAAGACTTTTTCTGATTCTGGTATTTTGATTTTGTAATCGATACTCTGCACTTTAATACTAGTATTATTTCTGAATTCCGCTGTAGACTCAGACCCATAAGGGTTATGGATCATCTGTTTGAGATTGGGGTTTGAGGGATATCTGTGTTAGGCGTCAAGTATGACGCATACATTCTGAGTTTTCGTGGGGTATGATTTTATCATGCTTAGCTTCCTAAGAATCATTAGGGAACCTGATCTGTACCAGTAGTCAGTAAATATCTAAATACTTTTGATAGGATTTCCAGTTTTGACATTGTCTAAAGAAGGTAATCCTCTGGGTGTCAATTTGATGTTGGTTTCGGTCTTTGGGGCCGATACTTAGGACCCATGTCTAATGGGAACCAAATTTTCGTTCTATCTGTACTCGCTTCCATCATTCGACTGTATCCTATCGATCGAATCTTCGAACTTTAGGTAGAAACTAATGGGTGTAAACATGTGTTTGAGACATGTTATGTTTGATGGTTGCAAGTGGATGCAAGTGGTTGCTACTGGTTGCCCGTGGATGCATATACACACACTAGGCACTAGATCGGCTCGAAAACACTCTCATACTGCATATGGATGGGTGAGCATTTTTCAATTCTTGTGGATGCAAAATGATTGATTCAGCACATGGATGTTGCATTTGAGTGAAGGATTGTGCACTCATATAGAAATAATATATATCATTAGAATTCTATTGCATACATGTTGGACTCATGGCACTGACATAATTCGCATTAAGGAGGTCAACTGAATCAGTAGACCGCCTGATCTTTGCATTAGATAAGGAACATATACACACACTTTTGCATATGTTCATACAACATTAGAAGTTTTCTAAGGACAATGGATGCTTGTGGATGATGGTTGAGTAGATGGGTGATTGGACAGTAGGACACATTCTTCTTAACTTGAAGATTTCGGGGACGAAATCCTCTAAGGAGGGGAGAATGTAACACCCCGTATTTTCTGTAAACATAAGAGTTAAAAATCAAGGTATAATTAATTTTTAGGAGAAGAAATAAGGGAAACGGGTTGTGCCATTGTGTTCGTCTCGGAAAAATACGCGAAATAGAGTCCGAATTTGCGTAAATCGGAGTCCGTATGAAGAAGATATGGACGAACGAAGTTAGGCAGAAAAACCGGAAACAGGCCAGAATACACTGGCGCACTTGTGAAGTGCGCCAGTACAAAAATACACTGGCGCACCTGCCAAGTGCGCCCATACAAATCCAGCACCGAATTCTGGAGTGTTCTGAGGTGACGTGTCTTCTTTTGAGTGGCTAGATGATGTGTATTCGAGCTGTGCGATTCTGATGACTTCTGGACTGATCTGAAGGCTCTAAATCACCCTATTCTCCTATAAATACATCCCTAACCTAAACCTAGGTTTCTTACACAATCCTCTAGCCTCCATTGCTCTCTTCTTCTAATTAAAAATAAAAATGGCGTCGCTACTCTGCTGGAATCAAAACTAGAAGCTAATCAACATCAACCTAAGCAACTCAATTCAATTTAGAAATTAAAGCTTCTGCAACAATTCTGTAACAACTAAAGTTCTTTCTTTAATCCAATCAAGGCAAGTACAGTTATTTTCTGCTATAAACATTAATTATAATTCTGATATGCTTTTAAATCTGAATCTGAGATTGTATATTTGTCAGATCTGTTTTTCTGTGACTGTTCTGTATCCCTTTCTGCTTCCTTTCTGTTTCTATAGCCAGGCTACCACGAGCCTGTGCCTAATCTCATAAGAGATTAACGTATGAACGCAAATTTTGGGATAAATAATGAATGATGCGAAATTTGACGAGACTGAATTGAACATATGACTTTAGATCTGAGGCATAAAATATATTGACATATGACTTGGGATTGGATGCATGAATTTGACTGTAAACATATAATTTATATATGTTGTATGCATAGTGTACGTTATAATCTAGATCTGTAACTAATTAGAGAAATGAACATATGTTATTTAGATCTGTAATTAATTAGAAAAATAAGCATATGTTATAAACTAGTTTTAGACCTATGCATATTCTGTGATAAAAGAAGAAGAGGAACCACTGTAAGATTACATATGATTTGAGACTTTGGACAAAATGCATATAAAAGTCAAGATCTGATTTTTAGAAGATATGATTTAAAGATTTAGATTGTTGGATATAGTTTGCATAATGATTCATGACTTAAAAAGAAGAAGATATGGAAACTTAGGTGTAAAGATTTACATTAATTAGGATATCTATTATTGTGATTACACCTAAATAGGGATTTTTGGATATATGGCATGCATTGAAATTAATGGTTATATTTGGTATAATTTATATGTGAATCTGCTGTAAAATGCTAGTTTAACAAAAATTGGAACATATGTTATATGGCAAATTATTTCCATATTCTGCGCTTATGCAAACATGGAGTATATGTTGTGAATCATGACAATTATGTAGGCATATGAATTTAGGCCAATTTATGATTAGGCAAGGCATGTAAATAGAACATTTAGAAATATTAAATTTGCTAAATCTGCTAATTTGCCAAGTTGCCTAAACTGCTAGTTTTGTTATATTGCCTAGACTGCTAATTAGATTGAAATGTCTAATCTGTTAAATTTGTTGGTTGAAATGCCTAACCTGTTATATGCCAAAATCTGCTAAGTTGCTAAATCTGTTAAATCCGTTAAGTCATATAAAATCTGTTATCTGCTAAAATCTGTTATCTGCTGTGTTGATATAATCATCCTGTTATTGATATAATCTGAATTGGCATATATATTGGGCGTGCGCATAAACGGTAAATTATTAATTAATTGGCCGCAAAGATAAACGTGACTAACTCGAGGTTAGAATGAGTTTGCGGCGTAATTTTGCCCGGAACCGCCCGGCACATCCAGTGGCCGCAAACAATAGGTTCTAATGTGAGAAGTTAGTCATAACCTGCTTAAGACACGAGGTTAGGTCTGGCTTGTGGCAGAAGTCTGCCCGGAACCGCCCGGCCCATCCAGCGGCCACAAGCTAGCGACCTAATGTGAGAGGTCTGGGCATTAATAATTAATTAATGCAAATCTAAGATAAGAATGACGTCTAAAACGTATTGGGGGAAAATAGGGTTAAACCAACTGGATTAATAGGTGTAGTAAACCCGTCCATGAATCTGTAGGCCCAATACAAAGTTAGACAAATCTGAAAAATCTGTACATCTGATCTGTTAGTCTGAAAACTTGTTAACTTAATCTGTGAACTAGTAAATCTGAATTCTGTATGTCTGAACTTGTAAACAAGTTAATCTGAGATCTGTTAGTCTGGGGACACAAGGTTAGGAGGGGAATTACTTGTGTCATCTGTTGTTTGGGACCCATATTAGTCAGTAACCCTTTCTGGTATCAAAACTTTGACCCAACAGTAGGTAGGGTCCGGGCACGCTTACTGAACTAATTATAAGTGGTTCATTCTGATAATGGCGAGGGGTGTTGATGGTGCGTTCCAACCAGGTCATGTGCGTGCATGGATCCCGGTCTGCCTCTGAGGATGTAAGATGCCGTGACATCTGTAAATAGGTCTGTGCCAATTGGTTGTCACTTTAGGGAGTGATACACCCTACTGTGGGGCCGACACAGGATATTTATGTATTAGGGAGCCGATCGCTTGGGGTAGGGTTTTAGGGTACGCTTAGTTCTGTCTGTTTCTGTTGGTACCGTCTGTTTCTGTTGGGTGGTAACACCTGTCTGTTTCTGTGTGGTACCGTATGTTCGGGTGGTAAAGGCCCATTACTAGTGTACACCTAATTCTACATTCTGTTTCCGTAGGGATAAATCTGTTTCTGCTTCTGTCTGTTTCTGATCGGGTAGTAAAGGCCCATTATTAGCATTCTGTTTCTGTTAAAGTATTCTGTACCCGTTCCTGCTTCAATTTAGACATTAGGGTGACACCTAATTCTGCTATACTAGTATTAGTGCAGAGAAGTGTAAAACAATAGTTTATATCATTCTGTTTTTCTGTTATATCTGCTACACCTGTTACAGTTATCTCACATCCAGTTTTATGTTCATATCATATTATTATTATCTGTTCATATGCTGAAAGTCACTGGACTTGCCAGACTTTTTGTCTGACCCTTGTTGTTTCGCCTCCTTTCTTCCGTTTCCCCCCAGGTTATCCAAGGAGGGAAATACTTTAGCTTGATCCGGATTTCTCTTTGCTTGAAGTGCTTAAAGTATGGCTTGGCTCTGTATAGCTTCCGTTCCATGGGGATTATGATTTTAAACCATGCATTTTGAAGGCTTTTGTACAAGACTGATATTTTGTACTTGAATTCTGAAATTTGAAAGGATGTAACCGTATTAATTTCTGTTTCCGCTGTAATAAAGTTAAAAAATTTCAAGTATTGTTTTATCTATCTTGTAAGTTTCTGTTCTGTTTACTAAAATGCTCCACCAAAGTTAAGGCATTCCCTTTGTGAGTGACCTTAACGGAGGTGGGGTGTTACACTTAATCATACTCTAGAATATTCTTGTACTCTGATGTAAATTATTGTAATAAGCAATGAAATGTTCTTCTGTTTGTGTTCTGATTATCGTGTTCTCAACTCAATCCGGGCTTTCCCGAAATGGGAAGTTTGGATCGTTCTGAAATTCCGGGTTGTTACAACTCCCCCACTTAAAATGAATATTATAAATGGATATTGTAAATAATGATTCATTTACAATATTCATTTTGATAAAAATGTTCTTGCATTAAAAATCACATTTTTAATGTTACAACATATTTCCAAACAATAAATCTTGAATCTTTTTGTATGATTCTTCTATACATTAAAAATGAAATATTTTTTATGTAAACACAATTTTATGCAACTTAAATCTTTTTAAAACATTCTATCATACATAAAATAAAATGTAATCTTTTTAATCATTCATCTATTACATTAAAAATGTAATCTCTTTATTCATTCTTTTATTACATTGAAAAATATTATATTTTATTTCATTCTTTTATTATATTGAAAAATGTAATATTTTATTTTATTCTTTTATTATATTGAAAAATGTAATATTTTATTTCTTATGTAATCTTTTCTTTTATTAAAAATGTGAAATTTCTTATGTAATCTCATTTTATATAACAATGGTCATTTTTAATGTTTCATTTACAATAAAAATGTAAATTTCAAAGAAAAGAAATTTTATATAACAATAGACATTTTTAATGTTTCATTTACAATAAAAATGATATTTTCAATGTAAACATTTTTATTATTGCAATGACTATTTTTAAAAGGTTCATTTACATAAAAATGTAAATTTCAATGTAAAACATTTTTATTATAACAATGTTTATTATTTTTTTAAATTTTCATATACATTAAAAATGTAAACTTAAATGTGAACAAATTTTTATTTAACAATGTTATTTTTAATGTTTCATTTTCATTAAAAAAGTAAATTCCAATGTCAATACATTTCTATTTCAAAATGTTTATTTTTTAATGTTGCATTACACTAAAAATGTAAAATCCAATATCAATACATTTCTATTTCAAAATGTTTATTTTTAATGTTGCATTTACATCAAAAATGTATAATCCAATATCAATACATTTATATTTCAAAATGTTTATTTTTAATGTTGCATTTACATTAAAAATGTATATTTCAATATCAATACATTTCTATTTCAAAATGTTTATTTTTAATGTTGCATTTACATTAAAAATGTATAATTCAATATCAATGCATTTCTATTTCAAAATGTTTATTTATAATGTAGCATTTACATTAAAAAAATATATTTCAATATCAATACATTTCTATTTCAAAATGTTTATTTATAATGTTGCATTTGCTTAAGAATGTATATTTCAATATCAATACATTACTATTTCAAAATGTTAATTTTTAATGTTGCATTTACATTAAAAATGTATAATTCAATATCAATACATGTATATTTCAAAATGTTTATTTTTAATGTTGCATTTACATTAAAAATGTATATTTCAACATCAATACATTTCTATTTCAAAATGTTTATTTTTCATGTTGCATTTACATTAAAAATGTATATTTCAATATCGATACATTTCTATTTCAAAATGTTTATTTTTAATGTTGTGTTTACATTAAAAATATATATATTTCAATATCAATACATTTCTATTTCAAAATGTTTATTTTTAATGTTGCATTACATTAAAAATGTAAAATCTAATATCAATACATTTCTCTTTCAAAATGTTTATTTTTAATGTTGCATTTACATTAAAAATGTATAATCCAATATCAATACATTTCTATTTTAAAACGTTTATTTTTAACGTTGCATTTACATTAAAAATGTAAATTTCAATATCAATACATTTCTATTTCAAAATATTTATTTTTAATGCTGCATTTACATTAAAAATGTATATTCCAATGTAAATACATTTTCATTTAACAAATGACCATTTTGGATTTACAACAAAAACGTGAATTTTATGTTGACATATAATGATCATTTTTATATTCTTATATATATATATATATTAAAAATCTAATTTTCATATTATTCAAACAATTAATATGTAATAACATGAATATTTTATAACACAACAATATTTCAGAAAATTTCGACAACATAACGGCAGGGTAATTAAAACCGGCACCGTCCCTAGTATGGCTCCTCGCGCTACCTTAGGCCTAGCGGCGTTTACAAGGGGTTTAATTTCCTAATACGTTTTTTCTCTAGGCAATCTATTGCCACAATATCAAACAATTTTTTTTCGACCACAATCAGTCACCAAAAATCAACCAATTCCACATCACAATACAACCAAGTCATCCATGGTCTGTAGACGACAGGTGTTGGGAGTTTCTAAACTCCGTCTGCAACCTAACATAAATTTATTTATTTAATTTGAATTTAGAAATCTCACATCGCTTTTTATTTCTTCTAAAATTGTAGAATGCTCTGAAAATTCTGCGGTCTCTTCTGAAATGTAGAAGACGATGCCACGGTCCTGATGTCTCTTGTTTCACTGTTTGACAACACATGAAAAGATACGATTTTTATAAGTTAATCGTACTTTGCAACGCTTTATAGTGTTTAAAACCTTTATTTAAACTCAAGTCGTACCTCTCAGCAAACCCTTCTGAACTAGGGTTGCATTTTTTGCTCCAACCGCTGCACAAGCCGTTGATCGGAATTGACCACGTCGAGGGGGCTGGAAGGATGCACCAGAGGGTGGTGCTTTGGTTCTAATCGACGGCGAAATGAAGGTGGGGCGACGAGCTGAAGTTCCGAACTTTGGGGAGGTGGTTTTCAGCGATGGCGCAACGATAGGGGCAGCAGTTGGTATGGATTCGAAGAGGAAGAGGATATCTACGATTTCCTCAACTGGAGTGTTCGATAATATTGAGTGAATATGAAGTTATTTGGAGAGAAAGGATTGAACAACTCACGCCATTGATTTTGAAGTATGGAGGTTAAGAGTAACGATGAGGGTTTATACGGTGTATGTGTATATATACGTATTTCTATTTTGTTTTTATTTTATTTAAATCCATTTAATTCCAATATAATTTCTATATCACTCCTAACTCCAAATCAAACCCGACGAGTGTCGCCCTAGCTAAATATCCCCATTTCGGACACAATGGGATATGTACCATAAGCCAGTTCAATTATTTCGATAGGTTTTTTCTTAAATTTAAATATAAAACATTTAATTATTTAATTTGATCGTACATTTTAATTTACCGCGGCCACAGGCTGACTCCAAAAATTTCTGAAAAATAAATCTAGCTATGTTTTGACAATACGGTTCTAAAAAAATTAATTTCATCGAATTTGGAGACCATTTCAAAAATGGTCATTTTCTAGTCGATCCAAATTGACTAAAATTGATAAAACACATTTTCTTTTGCCATGCTCACATATTAATTCCAAAAATTATGAAAATTGGAATCCTGTAATAATTTGACATTACGAATCCAACCAGGGTGGTTCCATCGAAAACGGAGGCCGTTTGCAAAATGGCTATTTATACGGGCTATATATAATATTAAATTCCATAACGACTAGTCTAAATATTAAACTGACCATAACTTTTTATTCCCGCTATGAAATTTCAGTTTTTCGGATTCGTTGAAAAGATATTTTTAGACGGATTTAAATAATTTTGGTTTCACTAAAATCCGATTTATTTTGCATCCGGTACATTCAGTCAAAGTTCAAATTCAAATTTTCAAACTGCCACGCTATTTCTAATTCCTTTTGAAATTAAAATAAATATATTCGTTCTAACTTCGATTTAAATAAATTTTTAATCGTTATAATTTAAAACAAATTATTTTAACTATTCAAAATTCAATAAAATAGCCAAAATAAATATTTTAAATTAGTTCTGATTTTTCCTGGTTGTTACAATCTCCCCCACTTAAAAACTTTTCGTCCCCGAAAAGGAAACAACTGTAAAGTAGGAAACAAAACAGAAAATGTAAAATATTGTACATGTACCTTAAACTAGAGCTTGTCAGAGATATCCACTCTGCACTGGGGATAAGCCTTTTTGATGCTATCTTCAGTCTCCCATGTACAGTCTCTAGGATCTTCGCTCCACTGCACTTTAACTAGATGAATTCTTTTGTTTCTCAGAACTCGGGTTTCTTTGCCAATGATCTTTACCGGCTCCCTTCTCACTGCTAAGCTCGGGGTAATCTCCAAATCTTGTTGTGCTGCTTCCTCTACAATCAGACCTGGATCATGTACATGCTTCCTGAGTTGAGACACATGGAATACATCATGTACCCCCGGAAACCAGTCAGGCAACTGAACCCTGTAAGCAAGAGTTCCTACTCTTTCTAGAATAGGGAATGGACCAATGAATCTAGGAGCAAACTTCCCAATCTTCATGAAACGAACTACTCCTCTCACTGGGGAAACTCTCAAGTACATATAATCGCCAACAGCAAATTCTAAATCCCTTCTTCTTGAATCACATAACTTTTCTGTCGGCTCTGAGCAGTTAGCAGTCGCTTCTTAATGAAATCAACTTTATCCGAAGCTTCTCGAATCATGTCGGGACCCAATACTAGTCTATTGCCTGGTTCTACACAACATGCGGGAGATCTACATGGCCTGCCATACAATGCTTCGAATGGAGACATTTGCAAGCCTGCTTTGTAACTGTTATTATAGGAGAACTCAACCAAATGCAGTTGGTCTTCCCATGATCCGCCAAAATTAAGAATACATGCCCGCAACAAGTCTTCCAATATATGGTTCACCCTCTCAGTATGGCCATCTGTTTGAGGATGATATGCAGTGCTCAGATTTAAATTTGTCCCCGGCTCTTCTTGGAATGCTTCCCAGAATTTACTAGCAAATACTGGATCACAGTCGCTAACAATGCTACTGGGAACTCCATGTAGTCTAATGATTTCTTTGAAATAAATTTTTGCCAAACTTTGAGCTGTTCTAGTTGATCTGACAGGAATAAAATGGGAAGACTTCATGAAACGGTCTAATATCACCTAAATACTGTAATTACCTTTCCTGGTTCAGGGCAAGCCATCTATAAAATCCATGGAGATTTGATCCCACTTCCAACTTGGAACCTCAAGTGGTTGTACTGGAAGGTTTTTGCTGATCACTCTTAACTTGTTGGCAAGTAGAGCACCTGCTAACATATATGGAAATGTCTCTTTTCATAGATTTCCAACAGAATGTGCGCTTGAATCATGATACATCTTACTCACCCCTGGATGAATACAAATCTTGGATTTGTGACATTCATCCATTACTTCGCTTCTGAGCTCAGGGATATTCGGGACACAAATTCGGCCTTTTAGCCTCAGAACTCCTTTGTTATCAATTTGGAAACTCGAGGGTTCACCTTCCCGAATTCTTTTACTAATTCTCTATATAAATTCATCATCCTTCTGAAGAGTAGAGATTTTATCAATCAATGTAGGTGTAAGAGTAGAGATTTTATCAATCAATGTAGGTGTAATGGTAAGATTGGTGATGATAAGATTGGCGACGAACACATTCTTTCTGCTGAGCGCATCGGCTAAGACATTGGCTTTCCCTGGAGTATACAAGATGTCTAGATCATAAGCTGCAAGAAATTCTAATCAACATTGCTGCCTCAAATTCAAGTCCCTTTGGGTGAACAGATACTTCAAGGATTTATGATCTGTATACAATTCGAACTTCTCACCCAAAAGATAGTGTGTAACAACCCGGAAAATCTGAGCCAATTTAAAATTTTTAATTTGGCTATATTATTGGATTTTAGATATTTAAAATAAATTATTTTAAATAATAACGACGAAAAGTATGTTTGAATCGTTGTTTGAAAATAAATATAATTATTTTAAATTATAAACAAGGCTTGAAATGGCGCGGTAGTTTCGAAATTTCAATTCAAACTTTGACGGACTGTACAGGGTGCAAAATAAAAACGGATTTTACTGAAACCAAAAATATTTAAATCTATTAGTGAATATCTTTATAACGAATTTGAAAAATCAAAGTTTCATAGCGGAAGTCAAAAGTTATGGCCAAATGAATTTTCAGAAAGGTCGCTATAGAGTTTATATAGCCCGTGAAAATGACCATTTTGCAAACGACCTCAGAATTCGACGAAACCACTTTTGTTGGATCCGGGATGTCAAATTATTGCTAGGTTCCAAATTTCATAATTTTTGAAGTTAGTATGTGAGCGTGGCAAAGGAAAATGTGTTTGGTCGATTTTTGTTAAATTGGATCGACCAGAAAAGGGCCATTTTTCAAACGGTCTCAGAGTTCGATGAAACTAGTTTTGTTGGGACCGTATCGTCAAAACATAGCTAGATTTATTTTTCGGGAATTTTTAGAATCAATATGTGACCCGGCAAATTGAAATGTACGTTCAAATCAAATATTGAATGTTTTAAATTTTAATTTGAAGAAAACCGGACTGAAACAGTCGAATGGGCCTACGAAACATACCCCATTGTGTTTGGAATGGGGATATTTAGCTAGGGACGACAGTCGTTGGGTTTGGATTGGAGTTCATATGAGATAAGGGGTATTTAAAATATATAAATATAAAGAAAAAATATCGTTGGTCCACTTCATCGTCTCTCTCCCCGTAATCCTAAATCGTGGATGGCGGCTAAAGCTCAAACCTTCCCCCTCCGATTTATCCTTCCACACGCATCAAAACAGGGTGCTCCTTTGGAGAATTTTGTCGTGCTCTCCACCACCTTCAAATCCATATAAGGTTCACCCTCCATCGTCGCGTTTCGCTCGAGTTCTTTGCTTTTGAAGACCGCTGGCATCGAGCCCATTTTCTTCACCCCTGTTGCGTCAATCTAACCACCAGTGGTGGTGCTTGGAAGCAGGCTCCAAGATCTTTGTCGCTGTATACCCCGATCGTCGTATCACTTCACAGTTTGGTCAGGAATTGAAGACCTAGTTTTGAACTATTTAAGAAAGGTAACAGCCTTTATTTTATTTTATAGTTTATAGCACTTTAAAGCGCTACGGTTTATGATTTTGCAATAAAAATCATATCTTTTTCGTTTCTTGTCGAAATTCAGTGAAACAAGAGACGGTGGACTCGTGTGGACGTCTTCTACATTAGCAGAGACCGGATTTTTTTTTTGAGCCTTCTGCAATTTTTGGTGGAGTGGAACCAAATGTGAGATTTCTAAATTATAAATGATATGGAGAACAACGATGTATAAATTATATAGTCGAAGTATGAGTTATATAAGCGTTGTACACCTCATGTATAAGCATTGTATAAGTTGTATGTTCGATGTATAAGTTAGATATGCGTTGTATAAATGATATATGCATTGAAATAAATTGAAATGATATTGAAATGAAATTGAAATATAGTTATATACGTATATATATGTATATATATATATATACACTCCCCTCGTCCACAGATCATGGACGATATATATTTGTTGTGATATTGTTTGGATTATTGGTTAATGTGAAATTTGGTGAATATCACGAATGGTTAATTTGAAATGATTGATTGTGGTTGAAATCCCAATAGGATTAGTATATGGGAAAATTCGTCTGCGTACGAACTAGATATTGAAAATCCCCATTGTCAAAAGCTGCGAGGCTTTAAGGTAGAGCGAGGAGCCGTACTAGGGACGGTCCCAGTTTTAACTACCCTGCCATTATGCTGCCGAAATTTTCTGAAATACTTCTGTGTTTGATTTAAATTCATGTCTTAAATGTTGAAATAAAATTCATGTGTTGAATGTTGAAATAAAATTCATGTGTTCAATGTCGAAATTAAATTTATGTGTTGAAGTAAATTCATGTGTGGAATGGAGTTCGTGTATTGAATAAATTCTTTGAAAGATAAAAATAACATTTTTATCATATATATAGACTGTATATAATATTAGTGTTTTAAATAAATTGTTTTAACCCCAAAAATAACATTTTAAACTTATATATAAACTATATAAAATAATCGTGTATTGAAATAAATTGTTTTGCAATAAAAATCACATTTTTATTATATATAAAAACTATATAAAGTAATCGTGGTTTTAAATAAATTGTTTTGCAATAAAAATCACATTTTTATTATATATATAAACTATAGAAAATATTCATGTGTTGATTGTTGAAATAAAATTCATGTGTTGAATAGAAATTCATGTGTGGAACAGAAATTCCTGTGTTGAAATAAAATAAACAAAATTCATGTGTTGAAATAAATATTTGTTGGATAAAAATATCATTTTTATCAAATATATGAAGTGAAAATGGTTTTCAATTCGAAGAATCGATTATATATATATAATTAAAATATATCAAATAACAAAGCTGCAGTTCGTGTTTTGAAACCGTGATTTCAAACGATTAGTGCGGAAGATCCGACCATCGGATTTTCCCGAAACCGAAACCGTTGGGTCCGCCTTGGAAATATCTTTCCAACGACACCCACTTTGTGAAGATCCAACGGTTGGATTGTCTGGAATGTTCAATTCAAATCTGAAGAAAAACAACACCATAATCGATTATATATATATATAATTAAATCGAATAACGATGCTGTAGTTCGTATTCTAAAATCAAAACTTCAATCGATTGTACCGGGAGATCCGACCGTCGGATTTTCCCAAAACTGAAACCGTTGGATTCGTTTTGAAAAGATCTTTCTAATGATATAAAATTTGTGAAGATCCAACGGTTAGATTTTCAGATATGTGTAAATCAAATCTGAAGAAAAACAGTGCTATAGCCGCGTTATTGCCTGAAGCGTCGTTTGAATGAAATGGCTATTTTTAAATAAATAAAAATAACGATAAATCGTTATAAAATATTATAAACGATATGGAATGGACATAAACCGAATTTACCCGGTTTAGTGGATATTTGATGGTTGCATGTGTTTGGCGTGAATTGTTGTCGAAAAATTTAACCATTGAAATGAATTAATTTAAACTCTAAATATACGTGAATTATTTGAAAAGGCCAAGTTAAATCTCATTTCAAATAATTGATCGGCGATAAGAAGTCAATGATGAAGACAGTGGTTGAAGACCGGAGATCTTCACCTCGGTTGGATGATAACTGACGTCTTGATTGGGAGGCATCCCGAAATATAGATAATAAGTAGTGATCGTCCAAACGTACTTGGAGATCGATGGATATGAGAGGTATATGGTGCCTCCGGTTTCGTTCAGACCCAGAACGAACTTGCAAATGGTCTGTGTGTCTGACATTGGTTTTTGTTTAGTGCTGATTGTTCTCTATTAAATATATATATGTTTGGCGGCGGAGAATTTATTCTCTTGCTTAACGCCCTTCCCTGAGACGTACGAGCTCAGAGATTATATATCGATAGAAATCAGTCACATAGAATGAATTTCCTGTGTGGCATGCCTAAGTGGAAGATGATCAAGGCTTCTGTTGAAAAGCAAAGTCTTGTGGTTAATGATCAAAGCACGGCCTGTGTGGCATAGCTTTGTGTATAACGTTGATTCGCGAACCTCACACCCCGGTATGAACCAGAAATGGGATTGGGCCTCAGGGAGGACATGTGTTTCCTTCTAGCTAGGGTGGTGTCAGTGACCTGCCAGCACTGACATTTATATTATTTTCACCTGTGTGGTTGTTGCTATTGCGAGGCGCCTCGGATATATCGGTGACTATGTGGAGCCGATGAAGTCATTTGGCTCATTGACGCCCCAAAGGGCGGGGAGACGCAGTGTTCAGGCATTTTAATCCACATCGGTGGACCGACCCTGACGATCCAAGGGCCCACCAGAGTCTGGATCCTGAGACACGGGCTAGAGCGTCTCGAATTCGGTGAGGACAATCCCTTGCCTCGGTTCATGACGGAAATCCAATTTCCAAATACGTGACTTTGCGGTTTTTGATTGTATACCAATATATGGCGACATAGTGGTATGGGGCATTAATGCCGTCTATGATTGATACTTATGATTTGAAGTTGTTTTTGAAACATATAAACACTAGTAATAATATCAAACGATTTTGTTTTATTCGTATCAAGCATATTTTGGCCTTATAAGGTAAAAACTCTATCCTCCGGTTTGCGTTGCATTGTGTGATGGGAACTGAGTCTTATAATGGCTTCATTTTTCTAAAATGCATTGGATGTTTAAAAAATTTACTTGTTTTAAAAGCACTGGCAATCCAATGGAGTAAACGCATTCCGCATAAGTGGCGTGGTCCTGTGATTGGCCATATTATAAAATATATTAAGTAGATTTCTCATACCAGTCCCATGACTGACTCGTAGTTTGTTGCACTTGCAAACTCGGGTGCCCCTCTTTCTACACTGGCATCCTTGTATTCAGATTTTAGCAGGCTCTTTCTGGATAGCTGGAGCTGAAGATGGATTCTATCATTTATCTCTTTTTATGCTGTTCAGCTCCTATTGTACATATTATGTTTTGTTTTCCGTTGTAGACATTTATGTATAGCTGAACTATATTTTGAACCAAGTATGATCATGTATACTGTGTAACTCTGATGATTATGTTTATCCATTGTATTATTTGTACATTATCTGGTGTATTTATTTAATTATGTTCTGCTATTATCTGTTTATGTGTTATATTCCAAACATTACCCTTGCCACCGTCGTACGGGGTTTTGGGGTCGTCACAACGTGGTATCAGAGCTTTGATTAAGCTTAGTTCTGGAATATAACATATTAACGAATTCGTCAGAAATAGAACCAGTAGTGTTCTAGGACGAATAGCTCATTACAGACAGGATCAGTAATATCCTAGTATGAGTATAGCAGAATGGAACAGACCTCGATAGATGCATTTACACTCAAGTATATGTTTATATGCTTTAAAATATCTTTTCTTTTGACCTGACACTTGATCTGCTATTTGCAGAAGTACTAGAAAATGCGTGTCAGGAACAGACGAAAGAATACAGAACTAGATCTAGAAGCTCTATTAAAGAAATATCGAAATCTGGGTGGAGCACAATTCTCGAGAAATGAATCCATTATTTAAACTCAGGCATGGATGAGTTCTGCTGAAAGAATTTTTGAATGTCTCCAGCTGAGAGATGATCAGAAAAGGTTAGTGGCATCTTGGGCTCTCAAAGAAGAAGCTTTAATCTGGTGGGAAACAATCATTAAGGATAATCTAGAAGGTGATATCACCTGAGATAGATTCAAAGAGATTTTCAGTGAAAGATTTACTCCTCTGGAAGCAACTGAGCGGTTATGCGATGAATTCTGTTATTTGATACAAGGGGATATGAGTATTCCAGACTATCATAAGAAATTCAATGAACTCTCTCATTTTTCCCGGCATCTAATTGAAAATCCGAAGAGGAAGAACCTGAGATTTATTAACGGGCTTCAAAGAAAGTACCAAAGTAGAGTGATGGGGCATGTGAAGCTTCCTTTTTCAGAAATGATATACATGGCTTATCAGTATGAAGATCTCCATAAGAATGTTCTTTTGAACGACGAAGAGGAAGTCAGTTCTAGTAATAAAGAGGAGTCTGAGACTGATGGTCCTGAGGCCAATACGATGCCTGAGGTGAGTAAGAAGCCCAAAGCCAAGAGGAAAAGGGTTAAATATGAGAAAGGACCAGTAACGAGTGTTGTATGCAGTAACTGCAAGAAGCCAGGGCATTTGGCGATAAACTGCGGACCCTTAAAGAAGCGATTAAGGAGTGGATTTAAATCGAAGAACAAACTTCAAGAGAGTAGGGGATGCCATAAGTGCCACCAGGCCGGTCATATTGCGAAAAATTTCCAGCTATCACAGAAATCTGAAGCAGTACATGTAAATGAAGTGGCAGAAGTGCCTGCATCTTCATCTGGTCGGGAAAGGTCTGATGTTTTGGAGGGCCCGCTTACTGTCAAAAACATTCCAGTTAAAGTACTGTTTGATACAGGCGCATCACGAAGCTTTATTGCAAAGAATGCAGTAAAGAAGTTGGATTTGAATTTGAAAAAGCTCAAAGAACCCATCACTGTCCATAATCTGGTTGGGGGTTCACTCGATCTTATCTGGATTTGTGGGGTGCCTGTCTCTTTTTCTAGATATCGGTTTCCTACCATCTCAATCGTCATGAATTTTACCGAATTCGATCTTATTTTGGGATTGGATTAGTTAACCAAATATTAAGCAGAGGTTAAATGCGCCGAGAGAGTTGTTAGGGCAAAGATTAAATCAGGGGATTATATCACCATACCATGTGAAGGTCCGAATTCAGATAGAAAAGACTTTTGGTCAGCCCTCGTTGTTTCTCCTGCTCAAATAGAAAATATCCCTGCAGTCACAGAGAATATTCCAGACCTCATAAAAGATATTCCTGTCGTAAAGAATTATGCAGATGTGTTCGAAGAAGTTGTTAGCTTACCTCCAAAGAGAGAAATTGATTTCAAGATCGCTTTAATTCCGAATGCAAGGCCAGTAGTGCAGACTATTCGGAGGATGACTCTAAAGGAGAAAGAAGAATTAGATAATCAAACTCGACAGCTTGTATGGAAGGGTCTGATCAGGCCTAGTTTCTCTGATTGGGGAGTAGCAATGGTGTTTGTCCCAAAGTCAGACGGTACTCTTCGATTATGTGTGGATTATCGTGACTTGAATAAACAGACATTAAAGAACAAATATCCATTGCCGCGGATTGATGATTTTCTGGATCGATTGAACGGTGCACAAGTATTCTCAAGGATGGACCTAGCTACAAGCTTCCATCAGCTTCGTAGTGCCGAAGACTGTGTTCCTATGGCAGCATTTAGAGGTCCCGATTTGTTTTATGAGTGGTTAGTAATGTCGTTCGGCTTATGTAACGCTTCTGCCTATTTTGTGGATTTTATGAATCGAGTGTTCCGCGATGTCTTGAATAAATTTGTTCTAGTTTTCATTAATGACATACTGATCTTCTCTAAGTCAGAGAGTGAGCATGCGAAACATTTGGAACAAGTGTTAGAAATTCTCAGAAAGAACGTCTTGAAGGCCAAACTTTCCAAATGTGTATTCTGGCAAGAAGAAGTCAAATTTCTTGGCCATGTTGTATAGAAAGAAGGAATTTCTGTGGATCCCGATAAAATCACCGCTATTCAAAATTGGAAGCAACCTAGTACTCCCACAGAAGTTCTAAGTTTTCTGGGATTGGCTAGTTATTGTCGGAAGTTCGTTAAAGATTTTTCGAAGATATCTAGTTCCTTAACGAAGCTTACCAAGAAGCAAGCAAAATTCAAGTGGACTCCCGAATGTGAGGAGGCTTTTCAGAAGCTAAAATTAAGGTTAACAACTGCTCTAGTGTTAACGATTATCAATGGCAATCAAGACTTGAAAGTCTGGACAGATGCCTCTAGAGAAGGCCTTGGTGCAGTATTAATGCAAAGTGGTCAATTGGTTGCTTGTGCTAACAGTCAGCTGAAACCGCATGAGAAAAATTACGTCACTTATGATCTTGAGTTGTTAGCCATCGTATTTTCTTTAAAAATCTGGAGGCACTATCTTATGGGTGAGAAATTCGAACTGTTTACTGATCATCAGTCGCTAAAGTATCTGTTCACCCAGAAAGACTTGAATATGTGGCAGCAACGTTGGCTAGAATTTCTTGCAGCAACGATTTTGAGATTTTGTACACTCCAGGGAAAGCCAATGTTGTGGCCGATGCGCTAAGTCGAATGAATGCAATAATCGCCAGTTTTATTATTACGACTTCCTTGATTGACAAAATATCTATTCTTCAGAAAGATGATAATTTTATTAAGGATATGATCAGAAGGATTCATAAAGGCGAACCATCGGGTTTTCAAATAGATAACGATGGGATCCTGAGATTGAGAGGAAGGATTTGTGTTCCCGACATCCCCGAGCTCAAAAGGGAAGTGTTAGATGAATGTCAAAGTCCAAGCTGAGTATCCATCTAGGTGTGACCAAAATGTATAACGATCTCAAGCGAACATTCTGGTGGAAGGCTATGAAAAGGGATGTTTCAATATATGTCATCAGGTGCTCTACTTGCCAACTAGTCAAAAGCAACCAACAGAAACTTGCCGGATTGTTGCAACCGCTGGACATTCCAGGTTGGAAGTGGGAACATATTTCCATGGACTTCATAGATGGTTTGTCCAGAACCAGGAAAGGAAATGACAGTATTTGGGTGATCGTAGATCGCTTCATGAAGACCGCCCATTTTATACCTGTCAGATCCAATATAACTGCTCAAAATCTGGCATAGGTTTATTTCAAGGAAATTGTTAGGCTACATGGAGTGCCGATCGGTATAGTCAGTGATATAGATCCAATATTTACTAGCAAATTCTGGGAGGCATTTCATGTAGAACTGGGAACGAAGCTGAATCTAAGCACCGCCTATCATCCTCAGAAAGATGGTCAGACTGAGAGGGTGAATCGTATACTGGAAGATTTATTGCGAGCTTGTGTTCTTGATTTTGGTGGATCATGGGAAGACCATTTGCATTTGGCTGAGTTCTCATACAACAATAGCTACTAAGCAAGCCTGAAAATGTCACCATTCGAAGCATTGTATGGTAGACCGTGCCGATCTCCTGCTTGTTGGGTCGAACCTGGTAATAGGCTTGTATTGGGACCAGATATGATTCGCGAAGCTGCGGATAAAGTCGATTTCATTAAGAAACGATTACTAGCCGCTCAAAGCCGACAGAAGAGCTATGCTGACTCAAGAAGGAGAGATATATCATTTGTTGTTGGTGACTATGTGTATCTAAGGGTTTCTTCAATGAGAGGAGTAATTCGATTTGGAAAAATTGGGAAGTTGGCGCCCAGATTTATTGGTCCATTCACTATTCTTGAACGGATTGGAACTCTCGCTTATAGAGTTTAATTACCTGATTGGTTGCCTGGAGTACAAGATGTGTTTCACGTTTCTCAACTTAGAAAGCATGTACAGGATCCGGACTCAGTTGTGGAAGAAGCCGCACAATAGGAATAGGAAATTACTCCAGAATTGGCTGTGAGAAGATAGATGATAAAGATAATTGGCAAAGAAACCAAAGAGCTGAGGAACAAGAAGGTTCACTTAGTCAAAGTGCAATGGAGTTGAGATCCACGAGATTGTACTTGGGAAACAGAGTAAAGCATTAAGAAAGCCTACCCTAAGTGCAGGGTGGATATCTCTGATTGACTCTAGTGCAAGGTACGTATACCATATTTTGAAATTTCCATTATGTTCTCTACTTTGTTGTTATTTTCTTTTCATGGATGTAAACTTTTAATTCTATAGTCTGATTATTTTAAAAGTGTATTTGAATCAATTAGTATATTTTTGAAAAGTTAAAAATAAATTGATTGTTGTTTGTGTTGTGTGATAGTGGATTTGATTAATTAAATTATTAGAATGATAGTTAATTTAATCAATGAATGAAGGGTAAATCTATGCAATTAAATCATGTATTAAACTGATTTAAAAATAGATAGGAATATATACATGTGCAATATATATGTTTGAACAGGTAAGAGGATTAGCTGTTGAGTAAAGAATTTATTTGTGTGCCCGACAAATAGGTAAACCTTAATGAGTTGGATGCGTAATTTTATTATTATATCAACTCCTGTGAATGCCATTGGATGTGGAGTGCTAGTTATTCTGTGTGTAATAATAAATGTCGCCATAGGATAGTAACAATTAATTTTGAACTACACTACATGGCATACTTCTTGAAGATAGGCATACTTCATCATATACCACATAAGCATTTGGAGCTTGTGTGATGAGGTTGAAGATTTACCATACGAGCGAGAGGCTTGTATGGCGATGACTATATATTACAGGTTGAACTGATGACTGATATGTACCATATAAAAATGTAATGGTAAATTGCAAAATTAATAAAAACTCTACACGGGTCTGGATATGACAATAAACACGTCTCTCTGGTCATTAAGGCACAAAAACCATTTATAGGGTGACGAGAATTTATTCTCTGGAGTTATGATCTATACACACTCCCCTGTGGACACCGGAATATATCACTATAAATATGTGCATGCTTATTAGGATTTATTGGGTAACTAATACGGCCCAATAAATTTCCAAACCCCTCCCTGTACAAAGGAGGTTATCGCGAAATTTTTCGAAAATTTAGGGTGTTAGCCAAATTTTTGAAGAATTTGAAAATTCTTAGAAACTGAAAAGTTGAAGAATGAAAACCAAAATGAAAGTTGAGTTGGGTAATTAAGCGACTTTCGACTTCATTCCTTTTTGGGGACGAAAATTATTAAGTGAGGGAGATTGTAACAACCCGGAAAATCTGAGCCAATTTAAAATTTTTGTTTGGCTATTTTAATGGATTTTAGATATTTAAAATAAATTATTTTAAATAATAATGATGAAAAGTACGTTTGAATCGATGTTTGAAAATAAATATAATTATTTTAAATTATAAACAAGGCCTAAAATGGCGCGGTAGTTTCGAAATTTCAATTCAAACTTTGACTGACTATACTGGGTGCAAAATAAAACAGATTTTACTGAAACCAAAAATATTTAAATCAGTTAGTGAATATCTTTCTAACGAATCTGAAAAGTCGAAGTTTCATAGTGGTAGTCAAAAGTTATGGCCAAATGAATTTTCAGAAAGCTCGCTATAGAGTTTATATAGCCCGTGAAAATGGCCATTTTGCAAACGACCTCAGAATTTGACGAAACCACTTTATTGGATCCGGGATGTCAAATTATTGCTAGGTTTCAAATTTCATAATTTTTGAAGTTAGTATGTGAGCGTGGCAAAGGAAAATTTGTTTGGTCGATTTCTGTTAAATTGGATCGACCAGAAAATGGCCATTTTTCAGATGGTCTCAGAATTCGACAAAATTAGTTTTGTTGGGACCTTATCGTCAAAACATAGCTAGATTTATTTGTCATGAATTTTTAGAATTAATATGTGGCCCCAGCAAATTGAAATGTACGTTCAAATCAAATATTGAATGTTTTATATTTTAATTTGAAGAAAAACAGACTGAAACAGTCGAATGGGCCTACAAAACATGTCCTATTGTGTTCAGAATGGGGGTATTTAGCTAGGGACGATAGTCGTTGGGTTTGGATTGGAGTTCGTATGAGATAAGGGGTATTTTTGGATTTTTAAAATATATAAATATAAAGAAAAAATATCATTGGTCCACTTCATCGTCTCTCTCCCCGTAATCCTAAATCGTGAATGGCGGCTGAAGCTCAAACCTTCCCCCTCCAATTTCTCCTTCCGCATGCATCAAAACAGGGCGCTCCTTTGGAGAATTTTGTCGTGCTCTCCACCACCTTCAAATCCATATAAGATTCACCATCCATCGTCGCGTTTCGCTCGAGTTCTGTGCTTCTGAAGACCGCCGGCGTCGAGCCCATTTTCTCCGCCCCTGCTACGTTGATCTGACCACCAGTGGTGGCGCCAGGAAGCAGGCTCCAAGCTCTTCGTCACTGTATACCCCGATCGTCGTATCATTTCAGGGTTTGGTCAAGAATTGAAGGTCTAGTTTTGAATTATTTAAGAAAGGTAACGACCTTTATTTTATTTTATAGTTTATAGCACTTTAAAGCACTACGGTTTTTGATTTTGTAATAAAAATCATATCTTTTTCGTTTCTTGTCGAAATTCAGCGAAACAAGAGACAATGGACTCGTATGGACGTCTTCTACATTCTAGAAGAGACTAGATATTTTTCTGAGCCTTCTGCAATTTTTAGTGGAGTGGAATCCAATGTGATATTTCTAAATTATAAACGATATGGAAAACTACGATGTATAAATTATATAGTCAAAGTATGAGTTATATAAGCGTTGTACACCTCATGTATAAGTGTTGTATAAGTTGTATGTTCGATGTATAAGTTTTATATGCGTTGTACAAATGATATATGCGTTGAAATAAATTGAAATGATATTGAAATGAAATCGAAAAATAGTTAAATACGTATATCTATATATACACACACACACACACACACTCCCCTCGTCCACAGACCATGGACGATATATATTGGTTGTGATATTGTTTGGATTATTGGTTGATGTGAAATTTGGTGAATATCACGAATGGTTGATTTGAAATGATTGATTGTGGTTGAAATCCCAATAGGATTAGTATATGGGAAAATTCGTCTACGTACGAACTAGATATGGAAAATCCCCATTGTCAAAAGCTGCGAGGCTTTAAGGTAGAGCGAGGAGCCGTACTAGGGACGGTCCCGGTTTTAACTACCCTGCCATTATGCTGCCGAAATTTTCTGAAATACTTCTGTGTTTTATTTGAATTCATGTGTTGAATGTTGAAATAAAATTCATGTGTTGAATGTTGAAATTAAATTCATGTGTTCAATGTCGAAATTAAATTCATGTGTTGAAGTAAATTCATGTATGGAATGGAGTTCGTGTATTGAATAAATTCTTCGAAAGATAAAAATAACATTTTTATCATATATATAGACTATATATAATATTAGTGTTTTAAATAAATTGTTTTAACACCAAAAATAACATTACCTTATATATAAACTATATAAAATAATTGTGTTTTGAAATAAATTGTTTTGTAGTAAAAATCACATTTTTATTATATATATAAACTATATAAAGTAATCGTGTTTTGAAATAAATTGTTTTGCAATAAAAATCACATTTTTATTATATATATAAACTATAGAAAATATTCATGTGTTGAATGTTGAAATAAAATTCATGTGTTGAATAGAAATTCATGTGTGAATAGAAATTCCTGTGTTGAAATAAAATAAAAAAATTCATATATTGAAATAAGTATCTGTTGGATAAAAATATCGTTTTTATCAAATATATGAAGTGAAAATGGTTTTGAAGTCGAAGAATCGATTATATCTATATATATATATGTAAATAAAATATATCGAATAACGAAGTTGCAGTTCGTGTTTTGAAACCGTGATTTCAAACGATTAGTGCGGAAGATCCGACCATCGGATTTTCCCGAAACTGAAACCGTTGGGTCCGCCTTGGAAATAACTTTCCAACGACACCCATTTTGTGAAGATCCAACGGTTGGATTGTCTAGAATGTTCAATTCAAATCTGAAGAAAAACAACGCCAGAATCGATTATATATATATATATATATATAATTAAATTAAATCGAGTAAGACGCCGCAGTTCGTATTTTGAAATCGAAACTTCAATCGTTTGTACCTGGAGATCCGACCATCAGATTTTCCCAAAACTGAAACCGTTGGATTCGTTTTGAAAAGATCTTTCTAAAATGATATAAAATTTGTGAAGATCCAATGGTTAGATTTTCAGATATGTGTAAATCAAATCTGAAGAAAAACAGCGCCACGGCCGCGTTATAGCCTGAAGCGTCGTTTGAATGAAATGGCTATTTTTAAATAAATAAAAATAGCAATAAATCGTTATAAAATATTATAAACGATATGGAATGGAAATAAACCGAATTTACCTGATTTAGTGGATATTTGATGGTTGAATGTGTTTGGCGCGAATTGTTGTCGAATAATTTAACCATTGAAATGAATTGATTTAAACTCTAAATATACGTGAATTATTTGAAAAGGCCAAGTTAAATCTCATTTCAAATAATTAATCGGCGATAAGAAGTCGATGATGAAGACGGCGGTTGAAGACCGGAGATCTTCACCTCGGTTGGATGATAACTGACGTCTTGATTGGGAGGCATCCTAAAATATAGATAATAAGTGGTGATTGTCCAGACGTACTTAGAGATCGATGGATATGCGAGGTATATGGTGCCTCCGGTTTCGTTCAGACCCAGAACAAACTTGTAAATGGACCATGTGTCTGACATTGGATTTTGTTATGTGCTAATTAATCTCTATTAAATATATATCTGTTTGGCGGCGGAGAATTTATTCTCTTGCTTAATGCCCTACCCAGAGACGTACGAGCTCAGAGGTTATATATCGATAGAAATCAGTCGCATAGAGTGAATTGCCTGTGTGGCATGCCTAAGTGGTAGATGATCAAGGATTCTGTTGAAAAGCAAAGTATTGTGGTTGATGATCAAAGCATGGCCTATGTGGCATAGCTTTGTGTATAACGTTGATTCGCGAACCTCACACCCCGGTATGAACCAGAAATGGGAGAGGACCTCAGGGAGGACACGCGTTTCCTTCTAGCTAGGGTGGTGTCAGTGACCTACCATCCCTGACATTTATATTATTTTCACCTGTGTGGTTGTTGTTGTTGCGAGGCGCCTCGGATACATCGGTGACTATGTGGAGCCGATGGAGTCATTTCGCTCATTGACGCCCCAAAGGGCAAGGATACGCAGTGTTCAGGCATTTTAATCCACATCGGTGGACCGGCTGTAACACCCCGTATTTTCTGTGAACGTATTGGTAACAAATCACAGAATAATTAAATTATAAAATAAGAATCAAGGGAAACGGGTTGCGCCATTTCGTTCATCTCGAAATTCTTCTTGGAAACGAGTCTGAGTTTTCGATAAACGAAGTCCGTATAAGGGAGATATGACCCTCCGAAGTTTCAGAGAATTTCAAAATCGAAAACTGCTCGAAAATTCGAATTCAAATTCGAATTCAAAATCCCAGAACTGGCTGGGCGCGAAAATTCCCGCCCATGGACCAAGTCGACCTAGGGGTCGACCATAGTGTCGACCTCCCAGGGGCCAGGTCGACCATAGTGTCGACCTGGGGGTCGACCTGCTCCCGAAACCCACTTTCTGAACTTGATGCATTCTGATGTATTTAGACTCGTTTTCTGTCTAGATTCGTCCGCATAATCCTATATAAACTCACCCCTTGCCTCATTCTCTCCACACCATTTCATTCTGTCTATATTCTGCCTTTGTTCTAATTAAAAATAAAAATGGCATCGCTACCCTGCTGGAATCAAAACTTGGACTGATGAATCTTCTTCCAACCTGAATAGAATTAAAAGCTAAATCAAATCTCAAATCCAAGTTTAGAGCTACGACAACTAAAGAGGAATAATTCAGCATTTCTGCATCAACAACATTTATTATCCTTTCTTAAAACCACGAAAGGCAAGTACAGTTCTTTTCCGCTATAAACTGTAATTATAATTGTGACATGATTGTAAATCTGAATTTGAGGTTATGTCTGTTCTGTTTTGTTTAGATCTATCTTATTCTGTATCTCTTTCTTCTTTCTGTTCTATATCCAGGCTACTACGAGCCTGCGCCGAACCTCATAAGAGATTAACGCACGAACGCTAAAATGTTTGAGACGAATAATGAATGATGCATAATTGGACAGGATTGATTCGAGGACATGACATAAAATCTGAGGCATATAATTTGGACATGTGGCATATTTAACATATGACTTGGGATTGAGGCATAAAATATATTGGACATATGACTTGGGATTCGGGGCGTAGATTTAACCGTAAACATGAAACTAACTTAGATACTTAGTACTTGTTGAAATCTAGATCTGTAGTTAATTTGAGAAGTAAACATATGTTAGATCTAGATCTGTTCATACTAGATACGATGATCTGGGGTTTGGGAGAAGGGGAATTATAGGACAACTTGAAACTTGGGGACATAATGCATGTTTTAAATCAAGGTCTGATGTTAGATTTTAAAGATAATTTACAACATGTTATGCATGAATGATAATGCATGTTGAGGACATACTACATGTTATAGTTTAATCTAGATTTTTGGACATATTCTTTTATGTAAAAATTCATGACTTGAAAAAGGAATATGTGACTTAGGCGTAAAGACCTATTCATAAACAAGATAACTATTAATGTGAATGCGCCTAAATAAGGGTTTTTGGATATCTGGCATCATAGGCTATAATTTGGCATAATTCATCGTGATTTATGGAGAATATTCTGTACTATGTAATGTTTAACTAAACATTAGGAGCATATATGGTATTATGAATTATGACCATGATTCGGCAAGTGAGTTTAGGCTAAATTTATGATTAGGCAAGATATGATATATATAATCTGCTAAATCTGTTATCCGCTAAATCTGTTATATTGCCTAATCTACTAGTTCTGTTATATTGCCTAAATTGCTAATTAGATTGAATTGCCTAATCTGCTAATCATGTTAAATTGCCTTATCTACTAAATCTGCTAAATAGCCTAATCTGCAAGATCTGTTATCTATTTAATCTGTTGAATGACGTAATCTGTTGGAACTGAAATGCTGAAATTCGAAGTATGTGAATCTGTAGGCTTGACTTAAAATTGAGCAAAACTTGTTAATAGAACATCGAATAATCTGCTGTAACTTGTACAGAAGTCTAATCTATTAAATAAATAGAATTAGTCTGATATCTGAAAATTCTGTATTGAAATGAATTGGCTATGACACAAGGTTAGACTCTGATTGCGGTAGAAGCCTGCCCGGAACCAACCAGCTTAAACAACGACCGTAAACTATCAGTCTAATGTGAGAAGTCGTAGGCATAACTAAAATATGCTTAGACATGAGGTTGGGTCTGCTTGCGGCAGAAGTCTGCCCCGAACCGCCCGGCATATCCAGCGGCCACAAGCTACCGACCTAATGTGAGAGGTCTGTGCATTAATATTTAATTAATGCAAATCTGGGATAAATATGATGTCTAAAACGTGTTGGGTGGATAGGGTTAAACCAATTGGACTAATGAATTAAACAAACCCGTTTCGTGAATCTGTAGGCCCAATTACAAAGTTAGACAAATCTGTAAATCTGTTAAATCCGTATATCTGATCCGTTAGTCTGAAAACTTGTCTGATCTGTGAACTAGTTGATCTGAACTCTGTATGTCTGAACTTGTAAACAAGTTAATCTGAAATCTGTTAGTTTGGGGACACAAGGTTAGGAGGGAAATTACTTGTGTCATCTGTTGTTTGGGACCCATATTAGTCAGTAACCCTTTCTGGTATCAAAACTTTGACCCAACAGTAGGTAGGGTCCGGGCACGCTTACTGAACTAATTATAAGTGGTTCATTCTGATAATGGCGAGGGGTGTTGATGGTGCGTTCCAACCGGCTCATGTACGTGCATGGATCCCGGTCTGCCTCTGAGGATGTAAGACGCTGTGACATCTGTAAATAGGCCTATGCCAATTGGTTGTCACTTTAGGGAGTGATACACCCTATTGTGGAGCCGACACAGGGTATTTATGTATTAGGGAGCCGATCGCTTGGGGTAGGGTTTTAGGGTACACTTAGTTCTGTCTGTTTCTATTGGTACCGTCTGTTTCTGTTGGGTGGCAACACCTGTCTGCGTGGTAATGTCTGTTCGGGTGGTAAAGGCCCATTTACTAGTGTACACCTAATTATTCATTCTGTTTCCGTAGGGATTTATCTGTTTCCGTTTCTGTCTGTTTCTGTTCGGGTGGTAAAGGCCTATTATTAACATTTTGTTTCTGTCTGTTTCTGTTCGGGTGGTAAAGGCCCATTATCAGCATTCTGCTTCTGTCTGTTTCTGTTCGGGTGGTAAAAGCCCATTATTAGCGTTCTGTTTCTGCTTCAGTTTAAACATTAGGGTGACACCTAATCCTGTTATACTAGTATTAGTGCAGAGAAATGAAAAGTAATATTATTCTGTTTCTTCTGTTTAACCTAAGTATATCTACTGCTCCTGTTACTATTATCTCTCATCCAGTTTTATTTGCATGCCATGATTATTATTATCTGTTCATGTCCTGAAAGTCACTGGACTTGCCAGACTTTATGTCTGACCTTGCTTGTTTTCGCCCCTTTTTCTTCCGTTTCCACCCAGGTTATCCAAGGAGGGAATACTTTAGCTTGATCCGGATTCCTTCTGCATGAAGTGCTTAAAGTATGGCTTGGCTCTTTATAGCTTCTGTTCTATGGGGATTATGATTTTAAAGTTTTGTACTCTGATAATTTTCTGAACAAGACTGATATTTATGTACTTGAGTTTTTCTGGAAAGATGTAACCAAACTGATTTCTGTTTTCCGCTGTAATAAAGTTAAAATTTCTCAAGTATTGTTTATCTGTCTTTTAAATTTCTGTTCTGTCTACTAAAACGCTCCACCAAAGTCAAGGCATTCCCTTTGTGAGTGTCCTTAACGGAGGTGGGGTGTTAAACTTGGTATCAGAGCTGAAGGTTACCAGATTAGATAAAAAAAATTGAAAACTATTTTCAAAAAGGTTTTATAAGGAAGTATTTTCAAAAATAAAGTTTATTTTGAAAAACATAATCCCCAGAAAAGCCATATATCTATCTTTTCCGTTCTCCGTTTTAAATCTTTTTCTTTCATTCCAGCATGTCTGGGAATCTTAACTTTCCAGAGGGCGTGCCAATACCTGGCTGGTTCAGGAGGTACTTAGAGGCTAGGGCCAACGATGCAGGCCCAGCAAATATTCCTCCTCCAGCTGCAGCGATTCCTCCTCCTTCGCCCACTCCTCGTGCAATTGCTTTTTCAAGGATCTGTAAAGATTTTAGGGCCATGGGTGGAAAGGATTTCAAAGGAACTGAATCATTCGTAGAAGCAAGGAACTGGCTCAAAGAAACTGAGGATCTGTTCGTTATCTTCGAGGTGGACGATAGGCAGAAGGTACAATTGGTGGTGTGGTTGCTCAAGGATGAAGCTTCCTATTGGTGAGGCCGGTTGAAACATGGATGGATTTCAGAACAAGGCTTGAGACGAAATTCCTCTCGCAAGCTGAACGAAGTCTACAACTGGAAAAGTTCTTATCTCTTAAGCAAGGAAGTATGACGGTCAAGGAATACGTCAACCAGTTCAACCAACTGGCTAGGTTCGGACTAGATTTAGTCAACACCCAGCATAAAAAGGCTCTCCGCTTTGTTAAAGGATTGAACGAGCCACTGCACAGCCTAGCCATGACCCATGTACCCATGGGAGCGACTTACGAGAGATTGGTGGATATGGCACTACTACACGAGGAAGACAACGGCAAGAAAGAGGCAAAGAAGGAAGAACCACAGAACAAGAAAACATACCCAAAAAGGAAACACAAAAGAAGGGTGAAAAGTCTGAAAATAAGAAGGAGAAAAAGTGCTTTACTTGTGGAAGCTCAACTCATCTGAACAAGGATTGCAGAAAAAGAAAGGGCACTTGCTTCAACTGTGGTGAGATGGGACACTTCACTAAGGACTGTCCGAATAAACGAGGGCAAGGGCAGGACCAACTTCTGGAAGGCAGGAGAACACTCTCGAGGCTGGTGGATAGGATAGAAGTAGGAAAACTTTCTGTAGGAGGTTTAATTTCCTTATCTGATTTTTGAGTTAAAACTCTTTTTTGATTCTGGCATTTCGATTCTGTAATCGATACTTTGCACTTGAATACTAGTATTGTTTCTGATTCCGCTGTAGACTCGGACCTATAAGGGTTATGACTCATCTAAGCGTGGTAAGTAGGGTATCTGTGTTGAGCGTTAAGTTGACTATGATGCATACATTCTGGGTTTTTATCATGCTTAGTTTCCTAAGAATCATTTAGTAATCTGCTCTGTACCGGTAATCTGTAAATATCTGAATATTTCTGATAAGGTTGAGATTTCCAGTTTTGACATTGTCTAAAGAGGGTAATCCTCTGGGTATCAATCTGATGTTGATTTCGTCTTCGAGTTGATACTTAGGGGTATTTGTCTCTCAACCAAGCTTTAATGGAAACCAAGTTTTTGTTTTATCTGTACACGCTTCCATCATTCGACTGTATCCTATCGATCGAATCTTCGAACTTTAGGTAGAAACTAGTGGGTGTAAACATGTGTTTGGGACATATCATGTTTGATGGTTGCAAGTGGATGCAAGTGGTTGCTCGTGGATGCATATACACACACTAGGCACTAGATCGGCTCGAATACACTCTCATACTGCATATGGATGTGTGAGCATTTTCAATTTCTGTGGATGCAAAATGATTGACTCATCACATGGATGTTGCATACGAATGAATGGTTGTCACTCATATAAGAATGATATGTATCAAATAGGAAAATTGCATACATGTTGGACTCATGACACTAACATAGTTCACATTAAGGAGGTCAACTGAATCAGTGGACTGCCTGATCTTTGCATTAGATAAGGAACATATACACACACTTTTGCATATGTTCATACGACATTAGAAGTTTTCTAAGGACAATGGATGCTTGTGGATGATGGTTGAGTAGATAGATGACTGGATGGTAGGACACATTCTTCTTAACTTGAAGATTTCGGGGACGAAATCCTTTAAGGGGGGAGAGTGTAATACCCCGTATTTTCTGTGAACGTATAGGTAACAAATCAAAGAATAATTAAATTATAAATTAATAATCAAGGGAAACTGGTTGCACCATTGCGTTCATCTCGAAATTCTTCTTGGAAACGAGTCCGAGTTTTCGAGAAACGGAGTCCGTATGAGGGAGATATGACCATCCGAAGTTTCAGAGAATTTCAGAATCAAAAACAGCTCGAAAATTCGAATTCAAATTCGAATTCAAAATCCCAGAACAGGCTGGGCGGGAAAATTCCCGCCCATGGACCAGGTCGACCTGGGGGTCGACCATAGTGTCGACCTCCCAGGGGCCAGGTCGACCATAATGTCGACCTGGGGGGACCAGGTCGACCATAGTGTCGACCTGGGGGTCGACCTGCACCCGAAACCCACTTTCTGAACCTTATGCATTCTGATGTATTTAGACTCGTTTTCTGTCTAGATTCGTCCGCCTAATCCTATATAAACTCACCCCTAGCCTCATTCTCTCCACACCATTTGATTCTGTCTATATTATGCCTGTGTTCTAATTAAAAATAAAAATGGTGTCGCTACCCTGTTGGAATCAAAACTTGGACTGATGAATCTTCTTCCAACCTGAATAGAATTAAAAGCTAAATCAAATCTAAAATCCAAGTTTTGAGCTACGACAATTAAAGAGGAATAATTCAGCATTTCTGCATCAACAACAGTTTATTGTCATTTATTAAAACCACGAAAGGCAAGTACAATTATTTTCCTCTATAAATTGTAATTATAATTGTGACATGATTGTAAATCTGAATTCGAGGTTATGCCTGTTCTATTTTGTTTTGATCTATCTTATTCTGTATCTCTTTCTTCTTTCTGTTCTATAGCCAGGCTACTACGAGCTTGCGCCGAATCTCATAAGAGATTAACGCACGAACGCTAAAATGTTTGAGACAAATTTTGAATGATGCATAATTGGACAGGATTGATTCAAGGACATGACATAAAATCTGAGGCATATAATTTGGACATGTGGCATATTTAACATATGACTTGGGATTGAGGCATAAAATATACTGGACATATGACTTGGGATTCGGGGCGTAGATTTAACCGTAAACATGAAACTAACTTAGATACTTAGTACATGTTGAAATCTAGATCTGTAGTTAATTTGAGAAGTAAACATATGTTAGATCTAGATCTGTTCATACTAGGTACGATGATCTGGGGTTTGGGAGAAGGGGAATTATAGGACAACTTGAAACTTGGGGACATATTACATGTTTTAAATCAAGGTCTGATGTTAGAGTTTAAAGATAATTTACAACATGGTATGCATGAATGATAATGCATGTTGAGGACATACTACATGTTATAGTTTAATCTAGATTTTTGGACATATTCTTTTATGTAAAAATTCATGACTTGAAAAAGGAATATGTGACTTATGCGTAAAGAACTATTCAAAAACAAGATAACTATTAATGTGAATGCGCCAAATAAGGGTTTTTGGATATCTGGCATCATAGGCTATAATTTGGCATAATTCATCGTGATTTATGTAGAATATTCTGTACTATGTAATGTTTAACTAAACATCAGGAGCATATGTGGTATTATGAATTATGACCATGATTCGGCAAGTGAGTTTAGGCTAAATTTATGATTATGCAAGATATGATATATAATCTGCTAAATCTGTTATCTGCTAAATCTTTTATATTGCCTAATCTGCTAGTTCTGTTATATAGCATAAACGGCTAATTAGATTGAATTGCCTAATCTGCTAATCATGTTAAATTGCCTTATATGCTAGATAGCCTAATCTGCAAGATCTGTTATCTGTTTAATCTGTTGAATGACGTAATCTGTTGGAACTGAAATGCTGAAATTTGAAGTATGTGAATCTGTAAGCTCGACTTAAAATTGAGCAAAACTTTTTAATAGAACCTCGAATAATCTGCTGTAACTTGTACAGAAGTCTAATCTGTTAAATAAACAGAATTAGTCTGATATCTGAAAAATCTGTATTGAAATGAGTTGGATATGACACGAGGTTAGACTATGTTTGCAGTAGAAGCCTGTCCGGAACAACCGGCTTAACCAGCGACCGCAAACTGTCAGTCTAATGTGAGAGGTCATAGGCATAACTAAAATATGCTTAGACACGAGGTTAGGTCTGGCTTGTGGCAGAAGTCTGCCTGGAACCGCCCGGCATATCCAACGACCACAAGCTACCGACCTAATGTGAGATGTCTGTGCATTAATATTTAATTAATGCAAATCTGGGATAAATATGATGTCTAAAACGTGTTGGGTGGATAGTGTTAAACCAATTGGACTAATGAATTAAACAAACCCGTTTCATGAATCTGTAGGCCAAATTACAAAGTTAGACAAATCTGTAAATCTGTTAATCCGTATATCTGATCCGTTAGTCTAAAAACTTGTCTGATCTGTGAACTAGTTGATCTAAACTCTGTATGTCTGAACTTGTAAACAAGTTAATCTGAAATCTGTTAGTCTGGGGACACAAGGTTAGAAGGGAAATTACTTGTGTCATCTGTTGTTTGGGACCCATATTAGTCAGTAACCCTTTCTGGTATCAAAACTTTGACCCAACAGTAGGTAGGGTCCGGGCACGCTTACTGAACTAATTATAAGTGGTTCATTCTAATAATGGCGAGGGGTGTTGATGGTGCGTTACAAACGGGTCATGTGCGTGCATGGATCCCGGTCTGCCTGTGAGGATGTAAGACGCCGTGACATCTGTAAATAGGGCTGTGCCAATTGGTTGTCACTTTAGGGAGTGATACACCCTATTGTGGAGCCGACACAGGGTATTTATGTATTAGGGAGCCGATCGCTTGGGGTAGGGTTTTAGGGTACACTTAGTTCTGTCTGTTTCTGTTGGTACCATCTGTTTCTGTTGGGTGGCAACACCTGTCTGCATGGCACCGTCTGTTCGGGTGGTAAAGGCCCATTTACCAGTGTACACCTAATTCTTCATTCTGTTTCTGTAGGGATTTATCTATTTCTGTTTCTGTCTGTTTCTGTTCAGGTGGTAAAGGCCCATTATTAACATTTTGTTTCTGTTTGGGTGGTAAAGGCCCATTATCAGCATTCTGCTTCTGTCTGTTTCTGTTCGGGTGGTAAAGGCCCATTATTAGCGTTCTGTTTCTGTGGAAATTATTCTGTTCCTATTTCTGCTTCAGTTTAGACATTAGGGTGACACCTAATCCTGTTATACTAGTATTAGTGCAGAGAAATGAAAAGTAATATTATTCTGTTTCTTCTGTTTAACCTAAGTATATCTGCTGCTCCTGTTACTGTTATCACTCATCTAGTTTTATTTGCATGCCATGATTATTATTATCTTTTCATATGCTGAAAGTCACTGGACTTTCCAAACTTTATGTCTGACCTTGCTTGTTTTCGCCCCTTTTTCTTCCGTTTCCCTCGAGGTTATCCAAGGATGGAATACTTTAGCTTGATCCAGATTCCTTCTGCTTGAAGTGATTAAAGTATGGCTTGGCTCTTTATAGCTTCTGTTCTGTGGGGATTATGATTTTAAAGTTTTGTACTCTGATAATTTTCTGAACAAGACTGATATTTATGTACTTGAGTTTTTCTGGAAAGATGTAACCAAACTAATTTCTGTTTTCCGCTATAATAAAGTTAAAATTTCTCAAGTATTGTTTATCTATCTTGTAAATTTCTGTTCTGTCTACTAAAACGCTCCACCAAAGTTAAGGCATTCCCTTTGTGAGTGTCCTTAATGGAGGTTGGGTGTTACACCGGCCCTGACGATCCAAGGTCCCGCCTGAGTCTAGGTCCTGAGACACGGGCTAGAGTGTCTCGAATTCGGTGAGGACGATCCCCTGCCTCGTTTCATGATGGAAATCCAATTTCCAAATACGTAACTTTGCGGTTTTTGATTGTATACCTATATATGGCGACATAGTGGTATGGGGCATTAATGCCGTCCATGATTGATACTTATGATTTGAAGTTGTTTTTGAAACATATAAACACCAGTAATAATATCAAATGCTTTTGCATTATTCGTATCAAGCATATTTTGGCCATTATAAGGTAAAAGCTCTATCTTCCGGTTTGCGTTGCATTGTGTGATGGGAACTGAGTCTTATAATGGCTTCATTTTTATAAAATGCATTGTGATGTTTAAAAGATTTACTTGTTTTAAAAGCACTGGCAATCTAATGGGGTAAACCCGTTCCGCGAAAGTGGCGTGATCATGTGATTGGCCATATTATAAAATATACGAGAAGATTTCTCATACCAGTCCTATGACTGACTCGTAGTTTGTTGCACTTGCAAACTTGGGTGCCCCTCTTTCTACACGGGAAGCCTTGTATTCAGGTTTTAACAGGCTCTTTCTGGATAACTGGAGCTGAAGATGGATTCTATCATTTATCTCTTTTTATGCTGTTCAGCTCCTAATGTACATATTATGTTTGTTTTCCGCTGTAGACATTTATGTATAGCTGAACTATATTTTGAACTAAATATGATCCTGTATACTGTGTAACTCTGATGATTATGTTTATCCAGTGTATTATTTGTACATTATCTAGTGTATTTATTTAATTCTATTCTGCTATTATCTGTTTATGCGTTATATTCCAAAGATTACCCTTGCCACCGTCGTACGGGGTTTTGCGGTCGTCACATAGTGCCTCCATATTTTTAAAGCAAACACGATGGCCAACAACTCAAGATCTTGAGTTGGATATCTCTTCTCATGTGGCTTCAATTGACGACTAGCATAAGCAAATAATTTGTCTCTTTGCATTAATACCGCGCCAATACCTTCAATAGAAGCATCTGTTCAAACTTTCAAATCTAGATTGCCATCAATAATAGTCAACATTGGAGCAGTAGTCAATCTCAATTTCAGCTCTTGGAAAGCTGCCTCACATTCAGGTGTCCAATTAAACTTAGTGTGCTTCTTTGTAAGGTTCTCTAATGGACAAGATAGTTTCGAAAAATCCTTAATGAATTTCCAATAATAGCCATCCAATCCAAGGAAACTTCTGACTTCAGTAGGAGTGCTAGGCTGCTTCCAATCTTGAATGGCTGTGATTTTACTGGGATCCAATGAAATTCCTTCCTTCGATACTACATGACTGAGGAACTTCACTTCTTCTTGCCAGAATACACATTTAGAAAATTTGGCTTGTAATACATTCTTTCTTAGAATTTCCAAAACTTGTTCCAAATTCTTTTCATGTTCGGTAGTTGGCTTAGAGAAGATTAAGATGTCGTCAATAAAAACCAACACAAATTTATTTAGGACATTGCGAAATACTCGATTCATTAAATCGAAAAAGTAAGCAGGAGAATCGCATAAACCGAACGACATTACTAACCACTCATAAAATATGTCTAGACCTCTGAAAGCTATCAAAGGAACACACTCTTCGGCAATACGCAGTTGATGGAAACCTGTAGCTAGGTCCATTTTAGAAAATACTTTATCTCCATTCAAATATTCCAATAAATCATCTATGCGCGGCAATGGATATTTATTCTTGAGTGTCTGCTTGTTTAAATCTCAGTAATCCACACACAATCTGAGAGTACCGTCTGACTTTGGGACAAACACTACTGCTCTGCCCCAATTAGAAAAGCTAGGCCTGATCAGACCTTTCCATAAAAATGTTTATTTTGATTACTCGATTCTTCTTTCTCTTTCCATGTCATTCTTCAAATAGGATGTACCACTGGCCTTGCATTCGGAACTAAATCAATCCTAAAGTCGATTTCTCTTCGCGGAGGTAAGCTATCAACTTCTTCGAACACATCCGCATACTTTTTAACAACAGGGATATCTTCAATGGCAGTGGAAGAAACCTCAAGAGCGGCCCAAAATTCTTTTTTGTCTGAATCTGAGCCAACACAGGGTATAACAACATTGGCGAGCTACGTTTTTGTTCTGACAACTCTTTCAGCACATTTAACTTTGGCTTCTTATTTGGTTAACCAATCCAGCCCAAGAATGATATCAAATTCAGAAAATTCCATGACAATTAAGATAAAAGAAAACAGATAGTGGGAAAAGGAGATGGGCACTCTACAACACGTACAAAGGACTCAAGAACCCCCTATCGGATTATGAACCCTAAGGTATTCTTTAAGATCCCTCAATTTTATATTTAGCTTCTTGACTGTATTGCTTGAAATAAAGCTTTGTGACGTGCCCATATCGAACAATACTTTAACTGGAATATTGTTGACCGTAAGGGTCCTGTAACAACCCAGCGGATTTTCGGCCTCAAAAATCGACATAAATACGATTAAAATATCTAATGCCGACCTTCCAAGAACCGAAAAACACATGAACATTATTAGAAAGAAGATGAGGAAAGAAAGAAAAAAAATTAGAATAGAAGAAAGAAGAAGAACATCACATCAGAATCTCACAGCGGAACAGATAAAATATAACATCAAACCTCTTTATATAAAAGAATTGTATATACATACCAATCATCAGAGTACAACATAAACTGTCACAGCGGAAATAACTTTATATAACTAGCGGTGAAGCCACCTGCTTCCAGCTCCTGAAACTCCAAGCGAACCTAACTTGGAAATATACTCGGTCTAACCCGAGCATATTTGAAGCAAAGCAAAATTCACCAGGTCAGTCTGGAATACTTTCAGTGATAAATTCACAGAACAAACGACTTATTTAACATTGGAAAATCCTTTTGAAATAAAAGGATAATAGTAAGACCAGCCCACACATAAACACGGACGGTTTTTACCTTACTATAACCCAAAACATTTTTGAAATCATAACTTATTCTGGTATTACAATAGTGTTTAAATACAAGTAGATTACAATCTAGCAGAACGCTTGCATCTCACGCTCCACATATATAGTATACAATCAAAACTGCGTGCACTTATTGGAGATTGGATTCCGACTATGACAAGGTATGGGACCACCTCCCGATAGTGTATCTCTAGATGCGAATACACTAGGTTTAACAAGAACGTCTTGCAACCCAGCCCACACATGACCGACCACTCATTTCGCTTGAGTGTATCGAATGTATACACCGAAGGTTTGGATCAGCAACCGTCTCCCGAAAAGGGACAACATCGAAATAGATTAAAGAAGCAAACTGGAATTTCTCTAATAGGTGATTATATACCCTAATGGGAGTGACCCACATGGCTATGCTGCCTGCCCGATTTTTGTAATTTCCCAGTTGATGAGGCTTGAGGTTAGAACACATCTGGTCATCATATACTTTGAACGCCACATTGTCAGATCCATCAAATCACTAATTAACATCCACAAATATACTCTGGGCATAAAAGAAGTGCCCCTCTTCACCACCAACTTGGTATATTTGTAAAAATCAACGTACGTGGTTTTAAGGAAATACTTTTTCAGACATTCGTCCATACAAGTCATCCAGGAACAGGATGAACCGAAGGTACTCTCCTACTGCGTCCAATATAGGAATAACCCCATGGATCAGTAGCGAGTAGTCCTTACAATCCGTAGATTTCAACCACGACAGAATCACAAACCAAATTACTCTAGTTGCAAGCTAGAGAAATCTGACAAGTAGTGCTTCCGCTTATGAAGATCCACAGTCTTCAATTTCCCCACCTTAAATTTCCATCTTCACGTGTTTGTTGGTCGGAATGGGTTTCGAATATAAATTTGATCCCGGTCTTTCTGTACCAACAATCGTATTGGTCGGGTTTGATAGTCGGTGATTTAACTATCAAATAGCAAATGTGTTAATAAAATGGGTTTGCTGATTCAATACTTCGCATTACTCGGCCTCTTTAAAATAATTAACAAATTGGTAAATAAACTCTTAATTCTTCCTATATATTCAAAACACTTTATTTATCCTTATTTTATTTTAACCGAACTGTTTATATGATTTTTGAGTACGTGTATATATATATATGTATGTATGTATACCCAACTTTCCATTTCTTTTCAGAATATCGATATATTTCTTCAAAGTTTTTCCCCCTTTTTCCTTATTTTCGAGCATCTCTGTAACACCCCGAATTTTCAATTAACATTAAATTAATAAATTAAAGTATAATTAATTCTAAATGAAAGAATTAAGGGAAACGGGTTATGCCATTGTGCTCGTCTCGGAATTCTGCTTGAGATAGAGTCCGAGTTTGCGTAAATCGGACTCCGTATGAAGGAGTTTTGACCATCCGAAGTTTCAGAATTCAATTTAAAATTCAAACAGTTCAAAATTCAGTTCAAAATTCGAAAACAGACCCAAATTGGGCTGGGCGGGAAAATTCCCGCATAGGACCCAGGTCGACCTGGGTACCTAGGTCAACCAGGGGGTCGACCTGGGTTCGACCTGGGGGTTGACCTACCCAATTGACCTGGTCAGGGCATGGCTGGCCTGGTCGGGTTCTGGACGATTTTCTAAGTTCTGGTGTGTCACTAGAACTGATTTGTCACTTTCTGATTGGCTCCTCTTGGTGCGTATGGTTTGGATTCACTCTACGATCATCTGACGGATCAAATCAATCTGAAATTCTATAAATATAACCTAACACTCAACCTAAATTCACACAAATAAAATAGAGTTAGAGCCGTCATGCTGCGGGGAGGAAACTAAGAGTAGCTATCAGTTGGAGAAAGCTTAGAGACGAGCAAAACTAAAGTAAAAACAAGATTCAAACAACGTTTATCTACCCAAAGGAAAGCATTGCAAATATAGAACTCAGGAACCAGAAAATCAAGATCATCATTTGTTGTAAGTATAGTGATTTTTCCGATGAGAATAAAATTAAGACTTGGTTTGATGTAAAGTGGAAATGGAATTTTACTATTATATAACGACGATGCTAATTCATATATGTGTATTGCAATGATTGTACTGTGAATGGTATTTGCATTTTTTTGGTATAATTGACTTGATGTTGATCTTATTGTACATTTAGAATGAAAGCAACATAACATACAAGTATATGGTTAATGTTAGAATTTACACCTATATGTTTATGTGTTTAACATAGGTTGTATACATTTTTCTAAGTCCAAGTTAAGACTTATATACACATGTTCTATGTTAAGACCATTATGCCTACATGATTAAATCCCATATATACGTTCTTATGTTCTTTACAAGTTTGTAATTGGGTCCATGCCAAGTACCATTTAGTTTCACACGATTATTACAAATTTCATGTTATAATAGGATACATGATTTGATCTAGTTCACGCTTTTGGGTTAATGTCAAAAATAGACATTTTTATGGACATGTAATAACTTTGTCACATGCTAGTTTGTGTTTGAAGTTATGCCTACATAAAAATATGTTTAGGCTTATGTTTTATGCAAGTCTAAATTGTGTCATCTCATGTGACACCTATTTAATTAGATTCTTATTTGAATGCAAGTTCACATGACAAGTTGAAACCCATGATTTATGTTAATTAGATCGCAAAGTTGCAAGTTCATATGTCACACACCCTTTATGTTATTTAGAATATTTCATATTCTTGGCTTTCCCTTCTATGTTTATAAGTTGGGCTGAAATATCTAGCCCAACATTCATTATAATCTTGCGAACGTACGAACGGGGGAATATCGTTGGGATTAAACATGAATATATATGTGTTGGCATGTTTGGCACATGCCAATAATTGGTGACATTTAAATGGTATGAATTGCCATGCCTAAAAAAATAACGAACTTGGAAAATGGACCATAACATTTACATATAACAAGTAAAAGAGACAAATATGTAAATTTAGAAAATACGAATATGCTTAACCCGAGGTTGGATTGAGTTGTGATGTAAACCTGCCCGGACCCACCCAACTATCCAGTAATCACAACAATACCTATCCAATGTGGGAGGTTAAGGCATTAAGGCCAATAAGGACCCGAGGTTAGACTGAGTTGCGGTGTAAACCTGCCCGGAACCGACCGGCTGTCCAGTAACCGCAACAATACCTATCTAATGTGAGTGGTCAATGCTTTAATGGATAAATTAAAGCTAGAATAAGGATGGTACGGTTAAGTTAACTAAAACACTTAACCAATTCAACATGTTAACTAAATTGATGGGTGGGGTTAGGTTAATACAGACACTTAACCACATAACATGTTTGACTAGAAAACCCTAGTAACGGGGACCCATTTCAGCAGTAACCCAATTAGGTATCATGGTACCTTGAAACTAGGCAGGGTGGGGCACGATTACTGGGCTGATTGTATGCGGTCAAAAGCGATGGAAAGCGGTGCAGCAGTGTAGGTTCTAACGGAGTGCGGGCGTGCACACACTTTGGAGTAGACAAACAGGGAACTGGGCACCAGCAGTATACGTTATGCATTCTAGAATTGTGTCGGGCCGCCACCATGTGACTTGATACACCCCATGGTAGGACCAGCATAGGTATCCACAATCATTGGGGGCTGTATGACACATATGATTTTGCGAGTAGGAGCCGATCTTTAGAAATGGGATCACTTCACCCCGATCATGGGGTGCAAATCGGAACAAATACAAGTAGGTGTAGAGATATAGTGTAGGGTGCGATAGTATATTCGGTTCGAAACTGCTTTATCTTAGTTTATGATACTATCATGTTTCCAGTTTATACCTATCATGCCCTTTTTCTTATTCTCATACTGAAGGGTCACTAGACATACCAGGCTTTATGTCTGACTCTATTTTTCTTTCGTCTTCTTTTCTTCTATTCCCCCCCCCCCCCTAGGTCCACAAGGAGGAAACAACCCAGCTTAGTCAGACTCTTTGCAAGCTTCAAGATAGTAGATGTATGGTTTGGACTCTCTTTCCTTGGCTATGGCTTTTGGATACGTTCTATGGGGATTTATGCAGCTTTAATTATGTTTTATGCTTATTTATTTAATAATCAAGACAGAAATGATGATGTAATGTTTTGGAAGTTATTGTGAGACAATTATGGAAATGTTTTGTATGGACACGTATTTATGAAATGAAAGTCTATTTGTTTTCCTCTGCTTATATATATATGTGTGTCTGTGTTTATATTTGTCTTGTGTTTTATCTATGACTTTTACTTATAAACCTCCACCGAAGTTAAGGCATTCCCTTTGTGAGTGACCTCAATGGAGGTGGGGTGTTTCACTTGGTATCAGACACAGGTTTACCAGATTAGATAAAGGTTTTTGAAACTACTTTCAAAAAGAATTTTAAACAAGCATTTTTTTTCAAAAAGCGTTGTTTTTAAAAGGCATAATTCCCCAAAACCATATGCACTATCTCTCTATCCTTTTGTCTTGAATCTTCCCTTTTTGTTTCAGCATGTCTGGAGATATTAACCTTCCAGAAGGAGTATCGATACCTGGCTGGTTCCGAAGGTACCTAGAGGCTAGGGCCAATGATGCGGGCCCAGCAGACATTCCTCCTCCCACGGTGGCAGCGGTTCCTCCTCCTCCTCCTCGTGGAAATGCTTTCGCTAAGACATGTAGAGACTTCAAGGCTACGAGTGGAAAGGACTTTTATGGAACTGAATCCTTTATGGTAGCAAGGAACTGGCCGAAGGAGACCGAAGATTTGTTCGTCAACTTCGAAGTTGACGACAGGCAAAAGATACAGCTAGCAGTGTGGTTGCTTAAAGACGAAGCTTCTTATTGGTGGGAAGTTACCCATGCTGAGAGGCCAGTGAAAACTTGGGAAGATTTCAGGACGAGGTTTGGGATGAAATTCCTCTCCCAAGCTGAAAGAAGCCTGCAGATGGAGAAGTTCCTTACTCTTAAACAAGGAAGTATGACGATCAAGGAGTACGTCAATCAGTTTAATCAGCTGGCCAGATTTGGGCTGGATTTAGTAAACACCCAACACAAGAAGGCCCTTCGCTTCGTTAAAGCTTTGAATGAGCCTCTACACAGCCTTGATATGACCCATATACCCATGGGAGTGACTTATGAAAGCTTGGTGGACATGGCACTGCTACACGAGGAAGATAAAGGCAAGAAAGAGGCAATGGTGGAAGTGCCTCAAGAAAAGAAGAGGGTTTGCAGGCTAAGAAAACAGACTTCAAGAAGGGCGGGAAGAACAAAAAATCCTGTGAAAAGAGAAAGTGTAATTTCTGTGGCATTGTTGGATATATAGTGAAAGACTGCAAAAAGAAGAAGGCGAAGATGAATGGTGGTTGTTTCCATTGCGGCGAGACTGGACACATGGCTAAGGACTGCCCAAAGAAGCGGGGGCAGGGACAGAGGACTGGATCCACTTCAGGAGGAAAGGTTCACGCGCTGGCGGCACCTCCGCAGAACGAGGTAGAAATATTTCTGTAGAAAGCTTAGTTTATCTCTATGATCATCTAGTTCGCACTCTCTTTGATTCTGGCGCATCACACTCATTTATTTCATCTGTTTTAGTAGAATCTCTGCACCTAGACACTAGTATGGTAGAAGATCCCTTGATTGTTACAAATCCAATTGGGGGCTCAGCTTATTTGTCGATGGTTTGTTTGGATTTGAAAATCTCTATTCTAAGTGTTGAGTTTAGATGTAGTGCCTTTGTTTTGGGTTTCTCGGGATATGGATTGATCTTAGGCATGGGCTGGTTATCCAGTAATGGTGCCATTCTTGATTGTGAGAAGAGAGTGGTTAGACTCTTGACTCGGCTCGGTAACACTCTAGAAATTTCTTGTAATCCTTTGAATGCTATTATGCTTAGTTATCTAGAGTCGCTTGATGCTTCTGTTGAGAATTTGCAGTCGGTTAGAGTGGTCCATGAATACCCAGATATCTTTGAAGAGGTGAAGGGCTTACCTCCGAGGTGGGAAATAGACTTCCGCATATATCTTGTTGATAAAGCAAAGCCCGTAGCTTTACCTGTTAGACACATGGCTCCAAAGGAGAGAATGGAGCTCAGTAAGCAAGTTAAGGAGCTCATCTAGAAGGGGTTTACAAGGCAGAGTATCTCGGAATGGGGTGCTCCAGTGGTGGTCGCCACCAAAGCAAATGGCTCACTACGTCTTTGTGTGGACTATAGGGAGCTAAAAAAGCTGACTAAGAAGAATAGACACCCGCATCCCAGAATAGACAATTTTTTTGATAAGCTTGTAGGTGCATCAGTTTTCTCCCAACTTGATCTGGCTACTAGGTTCCATCAGCTAAGGGTAGCTAAAGATAGCATTGATAAGACGACGTTCAGAAACCCAGATGGTTTCTTCGAGTGGCTTGTCATGCCTTTCGGCTTGACAAACGCACCTGCTTATTTCGTAGACCTAATGAGCAGGGTGTTCAGAGAATTCCTCAACAAGTTTGTGGTTGTCTTCGTTGATGATATTTTGATCTTCTCAAAGGATGAGGAAGATCATGCTCAGCATTTAAAGGAAATCATGGATACTCTCCGTGCACATCAGCTAAAAGCAAAATTTTCCAAGTGCCACTTCTGGAGAGAAGAAGTAAGGTTTCTTGGACATGTAGTGTCCAAAGAGGGGTTAGCTGTGGACCCCGCTAAAGTGGTGGTGGTGCAAGATTGGAAGGCACCAAGAAATGCAACTAAAGTCCGAAGCTTTCTCGGGATAGCAGGTTTTTACCGAAAGTTCATTAGAGATTTTGCGAAAATCTCAGCTCCACTCACAAGGCTAACAAAGAAGAATATAGCGTTCGCTTGGGATTTGGATTGTGATATTACTTTCCAACGATTGAAAAGGGCTTTTACAATAGCCCTCATTCTGACTTTGCCTGATGGAAGCAAGATGTTCACAATATACACGGATGCTTGTGGTACGGGACTAGGCGCTGTTCTGATGCAAGAAGGGAAGGTAGTAGCTTATGGTGGAAGACAATTGAAAGTTCATGAAAATAACTACCCAACCCACGATCTTGAGTTGGCTACCATCGTCTTTGCACTTAAGTCTTGGCGCCATTATCTCCTAGGTGAGAAGTTCGAATTATATACTGACCATAAATCGTTGAAGTATCTTTTCTCGTAGAAAGATCTTAACTTAAGATAGCAAAGGTGGATGGAGTTTCTTGCCTCGTATGATTTTGAGATTTCCTATACTCCTGGCAACGGCAACGTAGTAGCAGACGCCTTAAGTAGAAAGAAGCTGACCTTAAGCCCTCTCTTTGTAGAAAGGCAAAGCTTGGAGTATATAGGCAGTTTTGACTTTAGGCCCTCCTCTGATTTTGTATCTGGTTTGTTAGCATCACTAGAAGTACGGCCCACTTTTTTAGACTCAATAGGGGCCGCACAACGCGGAGGCCCTCAGCTTTTTGATGTGATTGATAAGCTAATTAGGGGTGAAACTTCCAGTCACCTCAATAGGTACTCCATCGATGATAAGGGTTGGCTGAGGCGAGATGGAAGATTATGCGTCCCACAAGCAAGGGATTTGGTAAAGATGGCTCTCGAGGAAGCACACCATTCCAAGATAACAATACACCCAGGCGGAGACAAGATGTACAAGGACGTAAAGAGAGTTTTCTTTTGGAGCGGCATGAAGAAGGATGTGGCAGATTTTGTTTCTAAGTGCATGATATGCCAACAGGTCAAGGCAGAACAAAAGAAGCCTGGAGGACTGCTTCATCCTCTGTAAGTCCCGCAATGGAAGTAGGATAGCATTTCAATGGACTTCATTGATGGGTTGCCTAGTTCAAGAAGGGGCAATACTATAATTTGGGTAATAGTGGACAGGCTCACAAAAAGTGCCCACTTTATACCTGTCAAGAGTAGAAGGACTGCCTCATCACTAGCATCTCTTTATCTCAAGGAAATAGTTCGACTCCATGGAATACCCTCCAGCATAGTGAGTGACCGAGATCCTATCTTTACAAGCGAGTTTTGGCGGAGTCTGCAAGAAGCTGTAGGCACACAACTATGCTTGAGCACGGCCTATCACCCCCAAACTGATGGTCAGACGGAAAGGGTGAACAGAGTATTAGAAGATCTTTTGAGACTGTGCGTTCTTGACTTTGGAGGGACATGGGAGGATCATCTTCCTTTATGGAATTCGCCTACAACAACAGCTACCAAGCCACTATCAGCATGGCGCCCTTCGAAGCTTTGTATGGAAGACCGTGCCGATCACCAACTTGTTGGTGGGAGTCTACAGACAAGCTTATACTTGGGCCAGACATGAATAGAGAGACTTCAGAGAAAGTGGACTTGATACGAAGGATAATGAAGACTGCCCAAGATAGATAGAAATCCTATGAAGACAAAAGAAGGACCGACCTTGAGTTTGAGGTTGGGGACAGGGTTTTCCTTAAGGTATCTCCTTTAAGGAACGTCGTTCGCTTTGGATCCGCAGGAAAGCTAGCACTAAGATTTGTAGGACCGTTCCCTATCATCGAGAAGATTGGGAAGATGGCTTATAGAGTAGAGCTGCCCAAAAGGTTGGCTGGAATTCACAATGTCTTTCACGTTTCTCATTCCGGAAATGTTTACATGAGTCTGCGCAAGTGTTTGAGCCAAGCATTCTAGAAGAAGTTGAAATAGAACGAGAAACAACTGTAAGGAGAGTTCCAACTCGAATCGTAGGAACTGAAATCAAAAAGCTACGCAACCATGAAGTCAAGCTTGTTAAAGTTCAATGGAGCGATGCCGAGGAAGATGCGACTTGGGAAACTGAGGACAAAATACGCGCTGCCTACCCTTTTCTTTTTGAGGGTACATCTTTGATCCATAAGTTTACGCTTGTATCTACCTTTTAGTGTATCTTCTCGGTCGTTTTTCTCCTTACTCCTTAGGTAGAAACTAATGGATGTGAACATGTATTTGAAACATGTTATGATTGATGGTTGCAAGTGGTTGCTAGTGGTTGCTCGTGGATGCATATACACACACCCTAGGTATTAGATCGGCTCAGTCACTTCCATATTGCATATGCATATATGTATTCATATTTGTATGTGGTTGAAACATGATATGTTGTCATATGGATGTCGCATTTGTATGAATGGTTGCGCACTCATGTAGAATTATGAGTAGAGAAAAATTTGCATACATAGTGGATTCATGATACTTACGTGATTCGCATTAAGGAGGTCAACTGAATCAGTAGACCGCCTAAATTTTGCATTAGATAAGGACATATACACACTATGCATACGATCATGAAGCATTAGAAGTCTTTTAAGGACAATGGACGCCTGTGTTTGTTGGTTGAGTAGATGGACGATTGGATGGTAGGATATATGTTCTTCCAGAATAGAAGATTTCGAGGACGAAATCCTTTAAGGAGGGGAGAATGTAACACCCCAAATTTTCAGTTAACATTAAATAAATAAATTAAAATATAATTAATTCTAAATGAAAGAATTAAGGGATACAGGTTACGCCATTGTGCTCGTATCGGAATTCTGCTTGAGATAGAGTCTGAGTTTGCGTAAATCGGACTCCGTATGAAGGAGTTATGACTTCCGAAGTTTCAGAATTCAATTTAAAATTCAAACAGTTCAAAATTCGAAAACAGACCCAAATTGGGCTGGGCGGGAAAATTCCCGCCTAGGACTAGGTCGACCAAGGGGTCAACCTGGAGGTTGACCTGGCGACCTGGGGGTCGACCTACCCAGTCGACCTGGTCAGGTCTTTGCTGGCCTGGCCTGGTTCTGGTCGATTTTCTGAGTTCTGGTGTGTCACTAGGGCTGATTTGTCACTTTCTGATTGGCTCCTCTTGGTGTGTATGGTCTGGATTCACTCTATGATCATCTGACGGCTCAAATCAATCTGAAATTCTATAAATATAACCCAACACTCAACCTAAATTCACATAAATAAAATAGAGCTGGAGCAGTCATGCTGCCGGGAGGAAACCAAGAGTAGCCGTCAGTTGGAGAAAGCTTAGAGACGAGCAAAACTAAAGTAAAAACAAGATTCAAACAACATTTATCTACCCAAAGGAAAGCATTGCAAATTCAGAACTCAGAAACCAGAAAATTAAGATCATCGTTTGTTGTAAGTATAGTGATTTTTCCGATGAGAATAAAATTAAGACTTGGTTTGATGTAAAGTGGAAATGGAATTTTACTATTGTATAACGACGATGCTAATTCATATCAGTGTATTGCAATGATTGTATTGTGAATGGTATTGGGATGTTTGTGGTATAGTTGACTTGATGTTGATCCTATTGTACATTTAGAATGAAAGCAACATCACATACAAGTATATGGTTAATGTTAGAATTTACACCTATATGTTCATATGTTTAACATAGGTTGTATACATTTTTCTAAGTCCAAGTTAAGACTTTTATACACATGTTCTATGTTAAGACCATTATGCCTACATGATTAAATCCCATGTATATGTTCTTATGTTCTTTACAAGTTTGTAATTGGGTCCATGCTAAGTACCATTTAGTTTCACACGATTATTACAAGTTTCATGTTATAATAGGATACATGATTTGATCTGGTTCATGCTTTTGGGTTAATGTCAAAAATAGACATTTTTATGGACATGTAATAACTTTGTCACATGCTAGTTTGTGTTTGAAGTTATGCCTAGATAAAAATATGTTTAGGCTTATGTTTTATGCAAGTCTAAATTGTGCCATCTCATGTTACACCTATATAATTAGATTCTTATTTGAATGCAAGTTCACATGACAAGTTGAAACCCATGATTTATGTTAATTAGATCACAAAGTTGCAAGTTCATATGTCACACACCCTTTATGTTATTTAGAATATTTCATATTCTTGGCTTTCCCTTCTATATTTATAAGTTGGGCTGAAATATCTAGCCCAACATTCATTATAATCTTGCGAACGTACGAACGGGGGAATATCGTTGGGATTAAACATGATTATATATGTGTTGGCATGTTTGGAACATGCCAATAATTGGTGACATTTAAATGGTATGAATTGCCATGCCTAAAAAAAATAACGAACTTGGAAAATGGGCCATAACATTTACGTATAACAGGTAAAAGAGACAAATATGTAAATTTAGAAAATACGAATATGCTTAACCCGAGGTTGGATTGAGTTGTGATGTAAACCTGCCCGGATCCGCCCGGACCCGCCCGGCTGTCCAGTAATCACAACAATACATATCCAATGTGGGAGGTTAAGGCATTAAGCCCAATAAGGACCCGAAGTTAGACTGAGTTGCGGTGTAAACCTGCCCGGAACCGACCGGTTGTCCAGTAACCGCAACAATACCTGTCTAATGTGAGTGGTTGGTGCTTTAATGGATAAATTAAAGCTAGAATAAGGATGGTAGGGTTAAGTTAACTAAAACACTTAACCAATTCAACATGTCAACTAAACTGATGGGTGGGGTTAGGTTAATGCAGACACTTAACCACTTAAGATGTTTGACTAGAAAACCCTAGTAATGGGGACCCATTTCAGCAGTAACCCAATTAGGTATCATGGTACCCTGAAACTAGGCAAGGTGGGGCACGATTACTGGGCTGATTGTAAGCGGTCAAAAGCGACGGCGAGTGGTGCAGTAGTGTAGGTTCTAACGGAGTGCGGGCGTTCACACACTTCGGAGCAGACAAACAGGGCACTGGGCACCAGTAGTACACACTATGCCTTCTAGAATTGTGTCGGGCCGCCACTATGGGACTTGATACACCCCATTGTAGGACCAGCATAGGTATCTACAATCATTGGGGGCCGTATGACACAAATGATTTTGTGAGTAGGAGCCGATCTTTAGAAAGGGGATCACTTCACCCCGATCATGGGGCGCAAATCGAATCAAATACAAGTAGGTGCAGAGATATAGTGCGGGGTGCGATAGTATATTCGGTTCAAAACTGCTTTATTTTAGTTTATGATACTATCATGTTTCCAGTTTATACCTATCATGCCCTTTTTCTTATTCTCATACTGAAGAGTCATTAGACTTACCAGGCTTTATGTCTGACTCTATTTTTCTTTTGTCTTCTTTTCTTCCATTCCAACCCCCCTTTCCCCCCTCCCCCCCCCCCTGAGGTCCACAGGGAGGAAACAACCCAGCTTAGTCAGACTCTTTGCAAGCTTCAAGACAGTAGATGTATGGTTTGGACTCTCTTTCCTTGGCTATGGCTTTTGGACACGTTCTATGGGGATTTATGCAGCTATAATTATGTTTTATGCTTCTTATTTAATAATCAAGACAGAAATGATGATGTAATGTTTTGGAAGTTATTGTGAGTGAATTATGGAAATGTTTTGTATGGACACGTATTTATGAAATGAAAGTCGGTTTGTTTTCCGCTTCTTATATATATATATGTGTGTGTGTGTGTGTGTGTGTGTGTGTGTGTGTGTTTATATCTGTCTTGTGTTTTATCTGTGAATTTTACTTATAAACCTCCACCGAAGTTAAGGCATTCCCTTTGTGAGTGACCTCAATGGAGGTGGGGTGCTTCAATCTCACAATATACATATATGTATATACTTAATGGTATAAAACAAACTACCCATTTTTGATATGATAAATCAAATGTTAAATTATATAATTTAAAATTAAATATTCTTATTTACTTTGAAACTAATATTGCAATATCATTTATATTCCAAATTCTCGCATTAGTGTTCAATATTTCTCGTATGGAATAGTCGACCAGTTACAACACCTTTTACTCATTTCAAACTAATACCATTCCTCGACAATAGTGAACCCAATCAAGTTGGGGTATTTAATTTACCTCTCAGACCTTAATCGACGACGTTCTTATCTCAGAATAAATAATAGTTTGTCACTTAACCATTAAAATATCATTTTCCACCTTGATTTCAAATCTGGTTTTATAAACCGTTTCTTTTATTTGAAATCCTCTTCCAATATAATCTCTTTACTTAATTTGTTGATTAAGTAAATGTTCATTAAAACACCACTTTTAATTTAAATCATTATTTCACTTATAACATTTTGATTTATAATCAAAATCTCTTGTCAAATAATTTGATACCATCTATTTGGACATTTTTATAATAAAACTTTTAACTTGGATTTTACAACTAAAATCCGCGTACACCTACTTTAAAATAAAACCTTTCTAACTGGGATTTCATTCCCAAATATCCATTTGCCAATATTTAAACCAACCCAATTTTATATATTTTCCCTTACATTTGAAATCCTTATTTCAATTACAACGTTTTGCCCAATCCAATGCTTTAACCCTTAAGGTCCTCCTTTTGGTTTAAAAACCCTTTTAAAAATCTTGTTTGGATTTCTTCCAAATCATCTATACAAATCTATTCACCATTTCTATATTTTAGTCCATTCTTAATCTATTAACCCTTTTCCTTTAAAGTTTCATTTCATTTGAACTCAGTTTACTTAATTTAGAAATTAAGTAAAATTTCCTTTAAAATATTACATTCACCGACAAATCCCATTTACCAATCTTGTTTGAACACTGGGATTATAAATCCCTTATAACTCTTATCGGTCCTTTTGATCAAACCATAACGCCACTTAATCACTTCTCCAATGAATTCCAATTAAAAGCCATCGTTTTAATTATTATTAATAAAAATAAGAATTAACTTTAAATATTAACTATATTAGAAATGGTTAACTTTGATATTAATCAAAAATAGGATTATTATCTTTTTTTTAAAAGCTTTATTAACCAATTCAATAATTACTTTGGATTATAGTTGATCAAAGATTAACTAATACTTAACACTAACAATTCGATAATTTCCTTAATTTATAGTTAATCGGGGAATACTAACATTTAACATCATTCGATTTGTTTTACAAATATCCAGAAAATTCTATTAATTCCATTATCAATTTAATTCCATTGTCAATTTCAATTAAACACGGTTGATTTTGTCAACCGTACATATCAGTTAACTACTGATTGATTTTCATTTGTCATTTCCCTTTTAAATTAATTAAATAACTTGATTAATTTAAAACACCATTTAATTGTTTTAAAAACAATTATTCTATTTTACCGACCTGTAGGTAAATACTTTGGCTTTCTGCTTTTAGAACATGTCTATATCATAAGACTTAATTACATAAACCGTTTAAGTAATTTCTTTCATGAACTCGATTTAAAATATTTAGTTATAAGTTTCTAATTTAATTAATTATACACAATAACTGGAAAGCTCCAATTCAGTTATCAAATAATTTACAACTTTAAAACTACGTCAATCCACCTGACGGTAGACCGATGTTTGAAATAATATATTTTAGGCCATTCACTGCCAATTACCCAATCAATACTGTCGATTGATTTCAATTACAACAACGCTGAATATATATCCAACCATCAATATTCAAACAGGTTTTGGTGTCAGTCAGTGTGTAAATTCATATATGAATAATATGCACCACAAATAAAATACAGTTTATTTGAGGAATCCGGTCGGATCCCTCCAACCTGTCCTTCTCTGCATCACAAATACCATTTTGATAATAAAAATGAATTAAATTTCAATAATCTATTATTTAAAACAACAATCAACCAAACAGCCAATAGCATCCATAACAGCCAATCAACCAATTTATACGGTTAACAGTAAATTATATTTTTCTATAAAATTAACACATCACAGAATTCTAGAAGGTGTGAGAATTAACTCACCGGTTTAATTCTGGTTGACGGTTGACGCATTTGTTGCACTTAATTTGAAACGAACATTCAAAATTATCCGAAATTCCAAATAGCTCCAATCGAATCCCAGTCAACACCATTGTCTAGGTCTTGTCCCTGTGATCCCAACGGATCCAATTTCACTGAATTTCTTAATGTATGAATTAGTTATGACCATTTAAAGTTTTAAACTCGTTTTATATAAATTAAATTAACTATTAATTAACACTCACCCTAATTACCTTTATTTAGCCAATTGCCACGTCAGACTACTCATACGAGGTTTCTCCAGTTCAACAGGCTCGAACCCGATACCTTCTTCCACCATCCCTCTTTTATTTCTGAATGAAGACCATCGCTCTTTCAAACACCAATAGCCACTTCAGAGGTCTGGACCACCAACCACCGATGCTGCCGTGACCGCCGTCCCCTCACCTTCAACTTCCGACCATTCTCCCTCCTTCAAGTCTCCAGTGGCCTGCAAATGAGGCCAAAACACGGAAGTGGCCTCTTTCCGGTTAACGGACAAAAACTCCACCGCTGCTTCAAGTGAGACCGCCGCACCACCGCCAAATGATCCCCCTCGTCGTCGCCCTCCCTTCACCTTCAGGCACCACCACCTGATACTGACCAGAACCACTGGAATTTGGCCATAATTCAACCAAACTTGTACATGACTTCAAAAAAAAGAACCCCTCCGATCAACTAGCAAAATCTCCCACCGCCGACCACCGTAGGACACTAGACCGGTGCCAAATCGAAGCCCGAACTCTCCTATTTAATTCCCCCAGGCCTGAGCTTCTAAAATTGGGTCAATTTACCCAATTTTAGAAAAGAACGAAGGCATTTTTCCTCGGTATTTGCCCGATTTCGACCACCACAGTCGTCCGATCACCCCCAATTTTTTACAGCAGGTCAGCCACGATTGGATCTACAACTTTCCCATTATCGACCTTCACTGATCCATCACGGATTTGGATTTATAATTTATTTTGCATTCGAGGACTTTTCTGCAAAACTGAACGCTGGAAAAATGATTGGGACGGGAATGAATATAAATTTGGGTTGAAAGGAGTGTATATATAAGTATAAATAATAATATTTTATATCGACGTGACTAGCGATATTTTTTCCGTGTCTATTGCAATTTCAAACACCGTTCATTGGCTCTTGTGCTCACATACAAACTCCGTTCGTGATGTGAATGGACAACATGATATAATTTGACATTACGGTCCTAACGAAACTTGTTTCGTCGAACTCCGAGTTCGTTTGCTCAAACCGCGCTCGTTCTTGTCCAAATGATCGTTTTATTTGCATTTTATTTTGCCATGCTCACAGAATAACTCCGATTAACATGCGACTTGAAATCTAGCAATAATTTATTGTTGCGGTCTCAATAAAATTTGTTTCGTCGAAAATGGAGGTCGTTTGAATAAAGTCCCGTATAAAAGGTCCAATTACATTAAAATAAACCAATTTTAAAATACCTCAATATAATATTAATAAAATACTGTTATCGGCCATACATGACCAGAATTTCATATATTACCAAAATAAAATATCACGGGTTGAATTCCAAGCCAAATCGATATTCAGAAAAATAAAAACCCTTTATTTTATATAAATAAATCGCTATAATATATAAATGAATTCCATAGCGACTATTTTAAAATTTGATTTGGACATAAAACAAAATCTACGCTATGAAAACTGGATTTTTCTCTTTCATTAGAAAACTACTATCCAACAGATTCAGACGTTTCTTATTTCGAGAAAATCCGACTAATATTGGAACCTATACAGTCGTTTAAAGTTTAAAACGCCATATTACGAACTACCACGCCGCTGCAGTTCGTTTTATAATATAATTATAAATTTAACGCTCAACCATCATTTTATAAACGAAATCGATATTATAATTTCAATAAAAACAATATTGAACCAATTTAAATTACCCAGTCACATTATACCTCAAATTCAACATTTTTCCAAATATTTTGGAATTAAAATATTATTATATAATTAATATAATAAATATTCAAAATAAAATAATTCAATTCAATTATTTAAATTCAAACCAATATTTTAAAAAATAAAATTATTCGAACAATTAGGCAGAAAATACGGGCTATTACATTCCTTCCTCCTTAAAAGAATTTCGTCCCCGAAATTGCTAAGGCAGAAAGAACGTTATGACCCGTTATCTCTTTAGAAATATTTAATTTAAAACTCGGTTTTATTTTTAAGCTAATCCAATTGATTATAAAACCAATTAATTTCAAATAATAGAATTTTCCAAAATAATTCAAAAAAATTCTAACACCTTAAATTTGCGAAAAAATCGGGCAGAGTCTCCCCTGTACAGAGGGACATCTGCAATATCGCAGGTTCAAGAATTATATATACATCGACCAACACGGTCGGAAAAATCCAAAATCCAAACTCAAAACCCAAATAAAAACCAAAATTTTATATTCTGCGTAGGCATACCTTTTTGCGAGCGTTATTATGCGATAAGCGATAAATTATATTTGAGCTCACTTGATTATCACGCTATACCGGATTCAGTTTACTCCAGAATTCCCTTGGATGAAATTTAAAGCTGAATTGGCACTTCTGCACCTGTTATCAACTCAAATGAATTTCATTAGTCTCCAAAACAATGTTAACTAGGTTTCAATATCCATATCATCCATTCTAACAAATTTTGCACACAATTCAATTCACATGGGATTATAATATTTATAACCAATTCTTTATCATTCCATTTACATCCTTAAATATCCATTCAAATACATTTGACTTTGATTCATTTGTTTGTCCTTAATCAAATTTCGAATCAATATCCATACAACCAACCATACAATCCAACAATTCATTGATTTCCAAATATTCCATTGACTTACTGTTTTCCAAACATAAGTCAAATTCTAAAATTTCCATGTATGATTACATCTTTTACGGTTTACTTAATATGAGTTAGATTAAGTATTTATATTACCATTCATACATCCCAGATTTGGGATTTCCTTTAAATATCCACTCAGATTTATTAAATTTGGATTAATTTTTCAACTTATTCATTCCAGATTGATTTTCAACCAAGTCTATTCAGTTTAGATTTATATTTAAGTACTCAACAACACAATCCAAGCATATCATTCAAATCAATATTAACAAATCCAAATGATTTCCCATATGATAATTATTTGAGAAAAATATCACTTTTATTATCTTACGAAATATATTGATCAAAAACAATTTTAAAAATAATTTTATATCAAAGTACAAATACGCGCTCTTATATATATATATATATATACACAACTCAAGCTAGGGTATTGCTAACCCCTTCTCTATTTAGTCACACCACAGAGCCAAGGTTATCACTAAACCAATAGCTCTGATACCACTATAATGACCCAGCAGATTTTCGACCCCGAAAATTGACATAAATACAATTACCGTATCTAATGCCGACCTTCCAAGCACCGAAAAACATAGGAACGTTATTAGAAAGAATTTAGAGGATGAGGAAAGAAAGAAATATTAGAATAGATGAAAGAAGAAGAACATCACATCAGAATCTCACAGCGGAACAGATAAAATATAACATCAAATCTCTTTATACAAAAGATTTGTATATGCATACCAATCATCAGAGTACAACATAAACTGTCACAGCAGATATAACTTTATATAACTAGTGGTTAAGCCACCTGCTTCCAGCTCCTGAAACTCCAAGAGAACCTAACCTGGAAATATACTCGGTCTGACCCGAGCACATTTGAAGCAAAGCAAAATTTACCGGGTTGGTCAGGAATACTTTCAGTGATAAATTCATAGAACAAACAACTTATTTAACATTGGATAATCCTTTTGAAATAAAAGGATAATAGTAAAACAAGCCCACACATAAACACGGACGGTGTTTAACTTACTATAACCCAAAACATTTTTGAAATCATAACTTATTCTAATATTATAATAGTGTTTAAATACAAGTCGATTACAATCTAGAGAACGCTTGCATCTCACGCTCCGCATATATAGTATACAATCAAAACCACGGGCACTTATTGGAGATTGGATTCCGACTATGACAAGGTATCGGACCACCTCCCGATAGTGTATCTCTAGAGGCGAATACATTGGGTTCAACAAGAACGTCTTGCAACCCGGCCCACACATGACCGACCACTCATTTCGCTTGAGTGTATTGAATGTATATCACCGACGGTTGGGATCATCAACCGTCTCCCGAAAAGGGACAGCATCGAAATAGATTAAAGAAGCAAATTGGAATTTCTCTAGATAGGTGATTATACACCCCTAATGGGAGCGACCTACATAGCCATGTTGCCTGCCCGATTTTTGTCATTTCGCGGTTGATGAGGCTTGAGGCTAGAACACATCTGGTCATCATATACTTTGAACGCCACATTGTCAGATCCGTCAAATCACTAATTGACATCCACAAATATACTCTGGGTATAAAAGAAGTGTCCCTCTTCACCACCAACTCGGTATATTTGTAAAAATCAACGTATGTGGTTTTAAGGAAATACTCTGTCATACATTCGTCTATACAAGTCATCCAGGAACAAGATGAACCGAAGGTACTCTCCTACTGCATCCAATATAGGAATCACCCCATGGATAAGTAGCGAGTAGTTCTTGCAATCCGTAGATTTCAACAACGACAGAATCACAAACCAGATAACTCTGGTTGCAAGCCAGAGAAATCTGATAAGTACTCCTTCCGCTTATGAAGATCCACGGTCTTCAATTTCCCCACCTTAAATTTCCATCTTCACGTATTTGTTGGTCGGAATGGGTTTCGAATATAAATTCGATCTCGGTCTTTCTGTACCAACAATCGTATTGGTCGGGTTTGATAGTCGGTGATTTAAATATCAAATAACAAATGTGTGAATAAAATGGGTTTGTTGATTCAGTACTTGGCATTACTCGGCCTCTTTAATATATATTTAACAATTTGGTAAATAAACTTTTAATTCTTCCTATATATTCAAAACACTTTATTTATCCTTATTGTATTTTAATAGAACTGTTTATATGATTTTTGAGTACGCATATATATATATAAATATATATGTATACCCAACTTTCCATTTCTTTTCAGAATATCGATATATTTCTTCAAAGCTTTTCCCCCTTTTTCCTTATATTCGAGCATCTCACGATATACATATATGTATATACTTAATAGTATAAAACAAATTACCCATTTTTGATATGATAAATCAAATGTTAAATTATATAATTTAAAATCAAATATTCTTATTTACTTTGAAACTAATATTGCAATATCATTTATATTCCAAATTCTCTCATTAGTGTTCAATATTCCTCGTATGTAATAGTCGACTAGTTACAACACCTTTTACTCATTTCAAACTAATACCATTCCTCGACAATAGTGAAGCCAATCAAGTTGGGGTATTTAATTTACCTCTCAGACCTTAATCGACAACGTTCTTATCTCAGAATAAATAATAGTTTTTCACTTAACCATTAAAATCTCATTTTCCACCTTGATTTCAAATCTGGTTTTATAAACCATTTCTTTTATTTGAAATCCTCTTCCAATATAATCTCTTTACTTAATTTGTTGATTAAGTAAATGTTCATTACAACACCACTTTTAACTTAAATCATTATTTCGCTTATAACATTTTGATTTATAATCAAAATCTCTTGTCAAATAATTTGATACCATCAATTTGGGCATTTCTATAATAAAACTTTTACCTTGGATTTTACAACTAAAATCCGCCTACACCTACTTTAAAATAAAACCTTCCTAACTGGGATTTCATTCCTAAATATACGTTTACCAATATTTAAACCAACCCAATTGTATATATTTTCCCTTACATTTGAAATCCTTATTTCAAATACAACGTTTTGCCCAATCCAATGCTTTAACCCTTAAGGTCCTCCTTTTGGTTTGAAAACCCTTTTAAAAATATTTTTTGGATTTCTTCCAAATCATCTATATAAATCTATTCACCATTTCTATATTTTAGTCCATTCTTAATCTATTAACCCTTTTCCTTTAAAGTTTCATTTCACTTGAACTCACTTTACTTAATTTAGAAATTAAGTAAAATTTCCTTTAAATTCTTACATTCACCGACAAATCCCATTTACCAATCTCGTCTGAACACTTGGATTATAAATCCCTTATAACTCTTATTGGTCCTTCTGATCAAACCATAACACCACTTAATCACTTCTCCAATGAATTCCAATTAAAAGCCATCATTTTAATTATTATTAATTAAAATAATAATTAACTTTAAATACTAACTATATTAGAAATGGTTAACTTTGATAATAATCAAAAATAGGATGGTTATCTTTTTTTTATATCTTTATTAACCAATTCAGTAATTACTTTGGATTATAGTTGATTGAAGATTAACAAATACTTAACACTAACAATTCCATAATTTCCTTAATTTATAGTTAATCGAGGATTATCTAATATTTAACATTATTCGATTTATTTTACGAATATCCAGAAAATTCTATTAATTCCATTATCAATTTAATTCCATTGTCAATTTCAATTAAACACGGTTGATTTTGTCAACCGTACATATCAGTTAACTACTGACTGATTTTCATTTTTCATTTCCCTTTTAAATTAATTAAATAACTTAATTAATTTAAACACCATTTAATTGTTTTAAAAACAATTATTCGATTTTACCAACCCATAGGTAGATACTTTGGCTTTTTGCTTTTAGAACATGTCTAGATCATAAGACTTAATTACATAAACTGTTTAAGTAATTTCTTTTATGAACTCGATTTAAAATATTTAGTTATAAATTTCTAATTTAATTATTTATACAAAATAACTGGAAAACTCCAATTCAGTTATAAAATAATTAATAACTTTAAAACTACGTCAATCCACCTGACGGTAGACCGATGTTTGAAATAATATATTTTAGGCCATTCACTGCCAATTTCCCAATCTATACTGTCGATTGATTTCTTGAAAGACAGGAAAAGATATTATTAACACAAAAACATTACAAGAGTGTATATTACAACAATGGCAACAACAACATAGAGGGAAAAAGACACTGACTTATACAAGTAAAACAGAAAAAACTCTATGATGTTACCATCAGTATAACTACTAATTACTAACAACCAATCTCCAAGCTTAAACTTCAACAATGAGCAAAGTAACAAATGCCTCAAGACAAGTCCGAACAAACAGGAAAGTACCAATTCATCTTCAAGGCATTGCCTCTTTCAAAACTTCAAAAACTTGCTAGTCATTAACCACACCAGAATGCATTTTCCTCAAAACAGCACGTTTAATGAGCGAAAATATATCATCTAAAGACAATGATACCAAATTAAACACCCTCCTATTCCTCTCTTGCCACACCTCATACACAAAAATCTTCAAAACTTTCAATAACAGGATACTTTGTTCTGATTTCCATCTCGTAGCTTTGAAAAGAAGAAACCATTCACCTCAGCTAATACTAGAAGGACTATGAAAATTGACATATAGCAAAATTCTCATCCAAAGATCAAATAAAAATGAACATTCAAAATACAGGTGTGTATTGATTTCTGCCTGAATTCCACAGAACACACAGGAATCCTCTTGTATAATACCATACTTAAGCAGCTTGTCCTTAGTATTCAAGGCATTAGCCATTAATTTCCACAAAAAGAAATTCAGCTTCGCATTACTCATATAATTCCACACTCTCTTATGCCAAGGAAAAATAGATTTATCCCCATTTAACAAATCATATACCAAACTAATGGAGTGCTTCTTATCCATCCATAAAAGTCCATTACCATATTTAAAACTCAATGAGATTTCAGACCATAAATTTCTTAAAGAAGAAGCAGAAACATTAGGCAAAAACAAGACACCATCTCTAATCAAATCATCCACTAATGCAAATTCTGAAATGCCACTATTAGACCTCAAATTAAATTGAATTTCATTGCTCAATAAAATTCCTTTACCTAACCATGGAGAATGCCAAAAAGAAGCCTTATGATTTCCCCCAACACAGCTTTGAATAAAAGGAAGAAAAAGCTCCTTAAGCTTTAAGATCTGCCTCCAACTCCAGCTACAATCATCAGGAATGTTCATTGTCCAAAAATCCTTTCTGCCAATAAGATTGCTCCTGATAAACTTTGTCCACAAACAATTTTCATCGGAAAAAAGCCTGTAAATGTATATAGAGACTGTAGCTTTATTCCAGAGACGGAGGTTAATAATGCCAATCCCCCATTGCTTTTCTTCTCACATGGTTTAGAAAATGCATTTGGAACAAGCTTCTTTGCAAATGGATCACCATGCCACAAAAATTTGTTCATAGCACTAATGACCATGTTAATAAGTTTAACCAGTAAAATATAATGCCTAGAATAAAAGGCAGTCATGGCAAACACAATGGATTGAACAATAACCAATCTACCTGCTTGTGACAAACTACAGGATGGCCACTGCTTCATTCTTCCTATTATTTTCTCATACAGGGGCATGCACTTATCCTTAGTGATTCTACCAGTAAGAAGAGGCAGACCCAAATAAGATGCATTATCAGGTAGTACCATTAATCCAGAAAAATCTATCAAAGCTTTAGTTGCATCAACATTTAATCCAACTACTTTTATTTGAGACTTGGCCAAATTGATCTTTAATCCTGTAATCTCATAAAAATTGCCCAAAATAGACAAAATACACTGAATATTATCCTTAGAAGGCTTAGTGAATATGATGAGATCATCAGCAAAGCATAGATGAGTAATAAGAGGATCCTTGCATCTAGGATGTAAATGAAGTTTACCTGCCTTGACTTGTAAAAGAATCAAAGATTTAAGAATCTCCATAACCATTATAAATAGATAAGAGCTTATAGGATCTCCCTGCCTAACCCCTCTTTTACTCTTAAAATAACCATGAAGCATACCATTCCTTGCAACTGAAAACATCGGAGTAGAAATACAGGTTTAGATCCAGGCTAAAAAAGGAAGTGGGAAATTCATTCTCGACATAATAGCAACAATAGAAGACCAGGACACACTATCAAATGCTTTCCCAATATCCAATTTCAACATGCAGCGAGGTGATATGTTTTTTCTATCATAACCATGTAATAATTCTTGAGCTATAAGAATATCATCACTTATGTTCCTACCAGGCACAAAAGCAGACTGATTACTAGAGATTAATGAAGGTAGAACATTTTGAATTCTGAAAGCCAAGACTTTGGAAATGATTTTATATAAAATGCTACAACATGAGATAGGTCTGAATTCAGAAACACATGAAGGATTATCAACCTTAGGAACCAGAGCAATTGAAGTAGCAGTAAAAAAACGAAGGCAACATACTCTCCAGGAAAAATTGTTGAACAACTTTAATAATATCATAACCAATAGTTCCCCAACTTTTTTGTAGAAAATAGGCATTAAAGCCATCAGGTCCATCTGAACTGGAAGAATCCAAACTAAATACTGCAGACTTGATCTCATCACCAGTAACTATCTTAATAAGCTCCGAAGATTGTTGATCACATAAAAAAGGAACATCCAAATGAAAAGGAGGCTTAAGGTTACTCAAAGGTAAAGAACTAGGAGCTAAAATGAAGGTAAAGTAATCAACAAAAGCTTTATCAATAGAAGACTGAATAGTTAAAATTTTACCATCAGCATCTTTAATCATATGAACATCTTCTTTGATCTTGTTGATTTTAAGAGAGTTATGATAGTACTTCGAATTCCTATCTGCTTCCAACTCCTTCTTAGAAATAGAACACTGCTTAAGAGATTGATATTCCATTTGCAAAAAATACTTCAACTTATCCTTTAATTCCTTTTCCTCCACCTGTAACTGCAGATCAAAAGGATTCCCTACTAACTGATTTTGAACTCTAATAAGTTCAGATCTCACCATAGCTGATTGCTTCAATGCATCACCAAATATTTGACTAGACCAGGCTTTAAGATGAAACTTCAGCAATTTCAATTTGAAAAGCAAATTATCCATAGCATTCATACCCTGACAATGCTTCCAGACCAGCATTAAAATAACTGAGTAATCCTTATTAGAACACCAAAAGTTAAAAAATTTAAATGAGGACTTCCCTTTGTTAGTAGCACCATCCAACCCCAATATAAAAGAAGAGGACAGTGATCAGAAATGGTGGGAGGAAGAACATGAGAAAAAGAGTTAGGCCAAGTCTGAATAAAAGAGGAATTTATAAAAAATATGATCCAGCCTACAAAGAGTAGGAGAACCTGAATGACTTCTATTAGACCAAGTGAAAACTGAACCAAAACTGTTGAGAGGGATTAATTTTGAGGAAATAAGAGCTTGATTCAAAGGAGCAATATCCTTCATAGTTAAAGAACATCCACCAAGTTTATGAGCAGAGGAGAGCATACAATTAAAATCTCCACCAAGAATCCAAGGATCAGATAAAGAATGAATATTGCAAATATCATAAAGAAAGGAATTTCTCAAGGATAATGCATTATGTGCATACACAGAGGTGAGAAAAAAGATGAATTATGAAAGAGGTTATGCAGCGGTATAGGATCGTGTAGTATGGAGAATATGATGTAGAATATATAATAGAATAGTAAGCAGTAAATCACACAGTCGATTTATACTGGTTCGGACCACTGTCCTACGTCCAGTCCCAGACTCACTTCTGGTATTTCACTAACACTAAAACCCTCACTTCACCCGGAGGAATAGGTTCACAATTACCCAAACCACTGAACGGGATTTCTTGCCTCAACCACTGAAGAGGTCTTCACTAATACAGAATAATTGTTGACTCTTTTGTGTTCTTGATAACACGGATTGTCGAATGTTAAGTACACCCTTCCTATAGCCTTTCCTTGATGATAATCGTGAAGTATGTGAAGGATTATGGAAGTTTAAAAGTCTCGAGTATGAAAATAGATCACTTTAGAATTTAGAGAGCTTTTGTATAAGATAGAGAGAATTAGAATAAAAATCGGTGATTGGAATAGTTAATCTTCCCTCTATTTATAGTATGTAGAAAGATGCAACTAATCATGAAAAGTTTTGCTCAAGAGTTATAAAGTAAATGGATGTATCTTTTTGTAGAAGTCGCATCCTTTCAGAATCAGACGTCTGAAATATATAAAACAGACGTCTGAATATTATATTTCGAAAACAATTTGTTTCAGTAAACAGACGTCTGAAATTATCAGACCAGATGTCTGTTTTATGTTGTCAGCCTATATCTTGCATATTTTATAATCAAAGAAGTGTATATTTTAAAACAATGTGTGTGTTATCATCAAGGAAGACTTTAACATATAAATCTAGGACTCACAGAATCTTATAATCATATATGTGATCTTTGTTTTGTGCTCTTGAATCTGTTCATCAAAAGTATCTTCCTGCAACATAAAGTTAGTCGAGAGTGTATATATGTACTTGTATAGTTGTCATAGTCAAAATGCTATATAGCGTGATTCAACATTCTCCCCCTTTTTGACTAATGACAACTATATAAGCTCCCCCTGTCAATATGCATATAATGTTGCTAGTTTTCTCCCCCTTTGTCATTTGACAAAAAGGAATACTTATGAAAATTGAAGCACAAATGCAATATATAGATAAAACACACATTTAGATTAAGTACCAACAATACTGACATAACACAGAGACGCACATAAGAGAGTTTTGTGCGGAAAGAAGATAAGTAGCAAAATATTACAAACCATAAACTAAATAAACGATTCTTAAGGAAAGCTAGTAGATCATACCACCATCAATACTTATATATCGTGCGAAGTGGAACCTAGAGGAGATGTATCTTCATTCCTTGGTGAGCTTTGTTCGGAATCCGGAGCTTCTTCATGAGAACTAGATGACCATTGAAATGGTGCCGGAGCTTGAGCTTGAGATGAAGAAGTCCCGGTGCAAGAAACAACATCCCAAATTTTGTTTAAAAAGTTTTTGAGTGAATCAAATTTTTTGTTATTTTGCCTCTGAAAATGGTTTAGATCTTTGTGAATTTTGGATTGATTACGAGAAAGAGTGATCAAGGCTTGTTTAGAGGACATGTCGGGGGATATGATGTGTATGTCGTCGTCTTCTTCTTTACTTAGACCATGACGATGAGAAGGCTCAGTAACTAGAGTTTCTGGTTGATTAGCAACGTGTTGAGTCCAAGTCTCAAGAGACATAATTTCTAAGGTAGCGGGTCTTTGGGGGATATCCATAAGCTTCAAAGTTTTGGGACCAATTTCTTTGATGCTTAACGAAGGGATATTATTTGGTATATTGACTTCGCAGGAGGTAAGAATGCGAGTAATAAAAGCACCATAGTGAAGAGTCTTGTACTTACGTTTGTATGTGATGTTAGTCCATTCGTCCATGATAATTTTGGCCCAATTAATTTGTTTGTTGGAGTATAAGGCATAAAGAGCTTGAAAATCCCTTTTATAGACTTTTTCATAGCTACCCTTCCGAGGTTGAATTGTACGCACAAGAATACGATTAAGTAGACGAGCTTGTGGTCGAAGATGAGTAGCGGTAAGGTCTTTCATTTTAATTAGATTATCGGATAAAAATTGATGGGAAACTTCATCGCGTGTATGCATATCAACTTCAATGGTGTCTATATCAAGTCCCTGCCATGCACATTGTAAAATTTGCCCTAATCGTTGCATTGAGATAATTATCCGCTTTCCACATACCCATGACCAAATTGTATCTTTCTTAACTTGATGTTTGGTATGATCAAGATTTAGATTTGCTAAAAATAATTTGACCAAAAGAGGATAGATTTTGAAATTGTTTTTGTCATAATCAACAAGGGATTCAAAATTGAAATGTCTAGCATAGTGAAGTAGACGATAATTGGAAAAAGCATCGAATTTTACAAAAGCACCTTCAAAAAATTTTGAATCCTTCATAGCTTTGTATCTAGCTTTTGTAGTGTCATCCCAAAGCCATTGTTGAATCAATTCTTCAAATGGAGGGAGTGCTTCTTTGAGACGACCCGAACTTCCCCGTGAAGGAAAGCACGGATAGAATTGAGGACAAGACAAAACAGAGTGCATACGGAAGAACATTTCATTGTTATTACAACAATTCCATCAGATACAAGAATATACAGAGTATAAATGAATAAATTACATTCGACAAATATCAGAGATTACAATAAATTACAAAACAGCGGAAAATAATACAAAATCACAACTAGAAGTGATACACGGATACAGAGCTTTCCGAGCATCGTTCCAGCCGTAAATCAGGACCCTGTGAATATAAATCTGCAAAACCAAAACTACTAGCTGCCCGTGTGGAAAATAGGGGCACCCAGAGTTTAGGTTAAAACAATAAACTCCAGGTCAGTCATGTGACTGGTGTGAGAACTAAAACAGTTATTAATATTGGTTTTAAAGTTAGGTAAATCAAGGGACCACGCCGTATAACACGGAACGGGTTTCCTCCCAAGAATACCAGTGCATAGAACAAACAGCGCAATGCTAAATAAAGAAAAATGAAGCTGTTATAAGACCCAGGTCCCATCACACAATGCAACGCAAGCCGGAGGATAGGGTTTTCCCTTATAACAGCCAAAGCATGCTTGATACGTTTAAAACACATTATTTGATACTATAATAAGTGTATAGTGTCAAAACAATTCAAATCATAAATATCAATCATAGGCGGCATGGGTACCATCTATCATGTCGCCATACTAGTTCTACAATTAAAACCGCAATACACGTATTGGAAATTGGATTTCCGTCATGAGCCGAGGCAAGGGGCAAGCTCCTCTCCGCGTTCGAGACACTCTAGCAAATGTCCCAGGACCCCACTATGATCCTTGGAATCGGCTGGGCCGGTCCTCTCTTACTTTTGAGGATTGGCAATTCCTGAACACACGTTTCCCGGTCCTTACAGACCTATATCCGAGGCGCCTCGTATCCAACAACCACACAGGTGAAAAGTATATAAATGTCAGGGCTGGTAGGTCACTGACACCACCCTAGCTAGAAAGAAACGTCGTGCTCTCCCAGCGGTCCGTCTCCCGTTTTTGACTCATACCGAGGTGTGAGGCTCGCGAATTCACGTTATACACAAAGCTATGCCACACAGGCCGTGCTTTGATCATCAACCACAAGACTTTGCTTTTCAACAGAAGCCTTGATCAATTGCCACTTACGCATGCCACACAGGCAATTCACTCCATGCGCTTGATATCCATCAATATATAACCCCTGAGCTCGTACGTCTCAGAGAAGGGCGTTAAGCAAGAGAATAAATTCTCCGCCGCCAAACAGATATATATTTAATAGAGATCAATCACACGGACTAAAATCCAATGTCAGACACACAGTCCATTTACTAGTCCGTTCTGGGTCTGAACGAAACCGGAGGCACTTTCCTCGCATATCCATCGATCTCCAGGTACGTCTGGACGATCACCGACTGTTTCCCTCATCTTGGGTGTACAGCCCAATCAAGATCATCAGTAATCACCCAAACGATGTGAAGACTTCCGGTCTTCAACCACCGTCTTCATCTTCGACATCTCGTCGAATCGGTTATTCAGAATGGGTATAAACCCGGCCTTTCTGAATAACCCACGTATATGATAAACAAATGTTACACAAACACAACAAACGCCTCATTCCAATTCAGAATATTCTTTTATTCACAAAATCACATTCTTAGGGAATTGTTCCCATTAATTTTATCCAAGATAAATTCTTCTGAATTTATCCTATAATCCTCCTTTGGATATCATTTCAAACTAGTCGGGATTAACGAACCACACCGATGTAATTATTTATTTTATTTCCCAATCCCAACCTATATATCCCATGGAGAAAACTGGTAATACTCCACATCTAACACCACGGTGTTATCGGTAAAATTAATTACCATTTCACGTTCAAATCTAATTAAAGATTTAACTATCGCTTTGGAGCAAAACTGGTGATACTCCACTCTCGATCACTTTTCAGATTTGATAATTTAAATTATCAATTCACATTTTAATCTAATTAAAGATTCATTAAAACTCCACTTAGTTTTAATCTTTTCAAAAATCAATATCCTGCCTTTAACTGGGTTAAAGAACCAATGTCATCAAAACACGATTCACGACAAACCCAAATCACATTTGATATTAAATACAAGGCTCCGAATAGAAAATATATCGACTTATATTCAATACCAAATTCTGAAACCAACAAATATCGTATTGGAAATAACGATATAAAATATATCTTTCAAATTCCCATAACAATATCTGTATAGTCACGAAATCCAACATCGAAATATCCCGAAGATAATTTCGATTCAGCTCCATTCCAATCCACGTATTGGAAATTATCGATTATTTTCAAAATCACTTTCAAATTCAATTTATTTATTTCAAAAATAAATTGATTTCAATTCTAGTTCAAAACTAGTTCATTTCGATAAAAATCTATTTTTATCTTTTCAAATGTGGAATTTTTCACCCCAGTTCTTTCCAATTCACATATTATAATTTTACACAAATTATAGATATTTTTAATAATTTTATCAAGGCCCGTACAGTCGATTTCCAACAACGGCCATCGAACTGCACTTATAGCGACCTTTTTCGAATTTGATTTGGACATAATTCCATATCCAACCGTTAGATTTCAAATTTCTAATATTCATTGGAAAGCTCTTTTCGATACGAACCCAACGGTTCCGGTTTTAGGAGAATCCGACGGTTGGATCTCCCGCAATGTCCGTTTGAAATAAATGGTCGAAATTCACGAACTGTCGCGGCGCGGCGCGTTCTATTCAGGCCATTATATTATATATATAATATATATAATATATATTTCGTCGATTTCCTTTTAAAACGAATTTTAAAAATAGTTTTGAATTCGTTTCAAAAGCAATTTCAACTTCCATTTCAATTCAAATCAAAATTGAATTCTTCTCTATAAATTCGTTTTAAAATTCATTTCTATTCAATTCAAATTTTAATTCAATTTGAATCCATTTCAATTCACTTTCAATTCACTTTCAATTCAATTTGAATTCGTTTTCAATTCATTTCGAAATCGTTTTCAATTCAATTCATTTCTATTTTATTCAAATTCAAATTCACTTCCTATTCAATTCGAATTTTAATCTAATTCAATTGAATTTCATTTCAAAATATTTAGTTTTGAAATCACTTTTCAATATTCGTTGTAAAACGAATAAAATCGATATAAATATCGTTCACGTCAAAATAGCGCATCTCTAATCCACACGGCTTTATATATTTCAAAAACTTCTATTCAATTCAACACATGAACCTATATTTCTTTCAACACACGACTAATCTCAACACATGAGTACTGTCAACACATCACTATTTTTGTTATGTGAAATATTTTATAAAACTATGGTATCTATCGTTTGATTTTAATTAGACTTCTACTAGGAAGTAGTTCTAATTTTAAATGTGATAAAGATGTAATTTTGATTATATAAAATATTTCACTCAACACATGCACATCGTCAACACATGACTATTTTTATATTCAACACATGAATTTTCTTTTATAATATTCCTTATTTTCCCAATTGGAATGAGGCCCAATCAATCACCATATAACGTTAATTATATGAATTCCATACAACACATGTATATAATAGCGTCGAAAAATAATCAACCATCAACCAAAGTGCACTACACTGTATAAGCATCAAATATCGATATCTAACGCTTATAACAGCCTGTCAATCAATCGATCGACATATTTGATCAATCAGGATGAGTGAACTTCAAATTTCATCCCAACACCCGTGTGGGGTTTCAAACAATCAAACACAGATTTTATTTGTGCAGTTGGGCGATGTGTAAAATTTATCGACCCAATCAATATCAGTCAAATCAGTGTATATAAACAAATCGGCCGATTTGTTTATAAATATTTATTTATTCACTTTCACGTTAAAAATTATATTTTTAACGTCAAATTATTTATTTCAACACTTGAATTTCTATTCATTTCATTTACACAATAAAAATGATATTTTTATTTTTCTAACATATTTTAGAAAATTTCGGCGGCATAACGGCACGATACTAGAAACGGGACGAGGCCTAGCCTTATCCCCGGTCTAGTGAAGGCCCACGCCATTCACACATCAATCAAATCACTTTCGTTATGCAAACCACAAAATTTGGAGTAAGAGTCTAACCTAGTCTTACTCCTTCGCCTTATAACGGCGCACGTCTAATCCTAACCAATTTATCGATTCGATTTTTCACACCACAAACCACATTCAAACCAATATCTCAATCAATCACCAAACATCCAAACAAACAAGTCCATGGTATGTGGACGGGTGTCGGGTGCTTCTAATAAGCACCGTCTGCATCCTAGTATATATATAACTAGAAAAATTAAATTGAAAGGTGAGAAGTTCTCACCAATAGCTATCCTAGCTCCACGACACTTCATTTATAGTAATCTTCGCCTATTTCGCCTTCTTGTCGCTCTCGTTGCCCGTATTCACTACATACATAAAAATCACACATTTTTATATTTCGATGTCTTTAAAATAAAAATCACACTTTTATTTATTTATTTTCAATTTAAAAATCATATTTTTACTTCGAAGTTCAATATATAAAAATCACATTTTTACTTTGAAGCTATATGGATAAAAATGCTATTTTTACACCGCTACTATATAGATAAAAATTCTATTTTTACATCGTTATTCTATATATAAAGATCTCGCCTTTTCAACTATAAAGATTTCATCTTTATAAAAATCAGCATTTTATTTCGACGTATAGAAAATAAAAATCAGATTTTTATTTTGCTACATACACAAAGATGATATTTTTATATTCTCTATCCCATAAAGATTATATTTTTAATACTTTAAAAATATAAAAATCCTATTTTTAATGTTCCTATATAGTAAAGATTATATTTTTAATACTTTAAAAATATAAAAATCATATTTTTATCACTTTAAAAATATAAAGATCATACCTTTTTTTAAAATCAGTTTTAATTTACCTTTAAAATCAGTTTTAAAATTTCTTAAAAAAAATCAGTTTTTTTAAAATTTCCTAAAAAAATCAGTTTTTAAAATTTCCTAAAAAAAATCAGTTTTAAAATTTCCTAAAAAAAATCAGTTTTAAAATTTCCTAAAAAAAATCAGTTTTTAACATAATATAAAATTCAGTTTTAAATCTGTAAATATAAAATTAGTTTTAACATTATATAAAAAAAAACAATTAGTTTATAAATTAAATAAAATTCAGAAACACTTACAGCGGGGGGGGGGGGGTGTTTCTCTGTCGCGGGTTCGTGAGGGAGGAGGGGAAGAGACAGGCGGAGGCGGGTGGCTCGACGTCGGAGGTGGAGGCGGCGTCGGTCTTCAATCGATTTAGGGGCTAGGGTTACGGGTTGGGTCCAAGGGTTATACGAAGAGGAGAGAGGCGCGAGTAGAGGAGGGTGGCCGGAGCTGCTGTGGGAGGGGGTGCGGTGGTTGGTCAGGGGGTCGGCGCGAGGATGGGGAGGGGCGTCGATCGCCTGGAGCGATTTTTTTTCTTATTTTTTTTTCTGTGAAGTAAAATCGGGGGGGGGGGTGGCCAGAACCAATAAAGGGAGGAGGGATATTATTTTTTTTATTTTATTTTATTAATTAATTAATTAATTTTATCCTAAAGAGTTGACTTTCACATACGACCTCGGAACGAGGCCCACCGCCTGTCGTCCATAGCGTTTAACCCCCATTCCGAACACAATGGGATATGTATCGCTAGCTGATTTGATCGTTTGAATCAGTTTCCGTTTATTTTACATTTAAATCACTATATTGAATTTTAAACGTACATTTCAAATTACCGGGGTCACATACTAACTAGAAAAATTCCAGAAAAATATTTTCTAGCTTCGTATTGACGATACGGTCCTAACAAAACTAGTTTCGTCGAATTCTGAGACCGTTTGAAAAATGGCCAATTTCCAGTCGATTAAAATCAACTGAAATGGTCAAAACACGTTTTCCTTTGCCACGCTCACATATTGATTCGAAAAATTATGAAATTTGAAACCTAGCAATAATTCAACATCACGGACCCAACAAAAGTGGTTTCGTCGAAATCCGAGGTCATTTGCAAAATGTCCATTTTTAAGGGCCTGAATTCCATAGCGACTATTCAGAATTTTCAACTGGACATATCTCTCAATTTTTAAAGTGAAATCCCAGTTTCTTACATCCGTTAGAAAGATATTATCAATTAGATCCTAATGTTTTTGGTTTCACTAAAATCCGGTTTGTTTTGCACCCGGTACATTCAATTGAAGTTTGAAATCGAATTATCGAACTACCGCGCCATTTTCAATTCTATTTATAATTATATATAAATATTTATATTCTAACGACGACGCGTATAATATATACGTCGAATTCAATTCAAAATAAATTTCTCGTCGATATTATTTAAAATAATCCATTTTAAATATTCAAAATTCGCTAAAATTGCCAAAATAAAAATTTTAAACTGGCCCAGATTTTCGGGTTATTACATTCTTCTTCTCTAGTTCGTTTTCCATGATTTGCCCTGATTTGATTGTAAATTGATGAAGTGTGTTGATAATTTTTGAAATTGGGAGCTAGGGTTTTTATTAGGAGTGAATGGGTAAAAGTAAGTTTGAAGAGATGAATGAGTAAAAAGGTGAAAAGGTGAAGAGATATAATAAGAAACCAACGTGTCTTTTTTTAAAAAAAAAATATTTTCAGCGAAGTCAGACATCTGATTTTTATAGGTCAGACGTCTGATATGAAGAAAAGTATAACCCGCAAGGAATTAGTTCATTTTTGGATGAAAACAGACGTCTGTTTAATATGGGTCAGACGTCTGATTGAAAAGGTGGTTGAGTTATTTAACTCAAACTCAGATGTCTGAAATATACAGACAGACGTCTGTTTTTAAAGAAAAATTAACCCGCAAGAATGTAGTTCATTTTAGACCTGTTTCAGACGTCTGTTATAAATGGATCAGACGTCCGTTTGTCGGAAAAATTTATTATATATAGAAATTCAGACGTCTGTTTATTTATTACCAGACGTCTATTTTTATATTTTGGAGTCAAAAACAATTTATTTTATATATGAATATATATATATATAAAGTCTTCATTTCTTTGAAGGTGGAGTCTTTGTAGGTGTTGCCGAACTAGTTCCTTCATTAGCATTGTAGTTTCTATCCCAAGAGTTGGGAAAATAGGAAGATCGTCTTGGAGAATAGGTATAGAATTTCTTAGTTGGATTGACTGGATCGTTCTCTGTACGATACGATGCTGAAGGATCAACCAGATCAGCAGGAATTGGTAAGGGCGAAGTAACGTCTTTTAGTTTAGGACCGCAAAATTTGTAGACCGTCTTTTCGAGAAGACTTAGTCGTGTAGATGTCACTTTTTGTTCAAAGTAGAGTTCCTTCTGGAGAGCTATTTGTTCTGATTGATAGTGGTGAATGTCATCCACTTTCTTCTTTGTTTCCGGTGAAGAAAATAATGACCTTCTAGTCTTCTTTGCCTCAGGAGTGAATCCGGTGTGGTAATTCGTCCATTTGTAAGTTGGCTCATTTGTGGGAGTTGGAGTAGGAAATTGAGGAGAGTCGGAAGAACTATCCGATGTGAACGTAATATTGATTGAGGAATTTGAATTATTTGAAGACATAGTGTTAGTGTTTGAATTTATTTGTGAGGATTGATTGTGATGGTTTATATAAGAAGAATAAGTATTGGATATGTGGTTAAGGAAGTTCAGAAGTCTGGTAGCTATTGAAAAGTTTGAGTATGTGAGAATTTTAAGGAGCAATAGTTAAAAATAGGTAGAAAGTGTATTTAGAACGCATGCAAGTATAAAAAAGTTATATATCCTTTACAGAAATAATACCTAACTCTCTTCTTAATTTGATAAAAGAGTTTTCTGGTAATGGTTTAGTAAAAATATCTGCGATTTGGTTTTCAGTTGAAACATAATCTAAGTTGATAATATCCTTTTCAATATTATCACGTAAAAAATGATGTCGGATATCTATATGTTTTGTTCTAGAGTGATTTATTGGATTTTTAGATAAGTTTATGGCACTAGTGTTATCACAATATATTATTGATTCTGATAAATTTATTCCGAAATCTTTAATTGTTTGTTGCATGTAGATTACTTGAGCACATGCTAAAGCAGCAGTATGTATTCTGCTTCACATGTTGAGAGTGATACACAATTTTGTTTTTTTACTAAACCAAGATACAAGTGATTTTCCAATGAAATGGCACGTACCACTTGTACTTTTTCTATCTGTTCGGGATCCACCAAAGTCAGCATCACTATAAGAAACTAATTCAAATGGACACCCTTTAGGATAAAATAGACCAAAGTCCTTGGTATAATTTAAATATCTTAAAATACGTTTTACAGCTCTTAAATGAGATTCTTTTGGATTTGATTGAAATCGTGCACATAGACATACACTCATCATTATGTCCGGTCGACTAGCAGTTAGGTAGAGTAGTGATCCAATCATACTTCTGTATAATTTTTGATCAACACTTTTTCCTTTTTCGTCCTTATCGAGATGAACTGAAGTGCTCATTGGAGTTGGTTTGCCGGAAGTGTTGTCTAGCCCGAAACGTTTAATTAAATTATTACAATATTTTTCTTGATTAATAAAAATACCATTTGAAATTTGTTTAATTTGTAAACCTAAGAAAAATGAGAGTTCACCCATATGTGACATTTCGAATTCATTTGTCATTATGATAGAAAATTCTTTACATAAATTATCATTAGTTGAGCCGAATATTATGTCATCAACATAAATTTGAACAATTAATATATCCTTATTAGTACTTTTAATAAATAGCGTTTGATCCGCTTTTCCTATTCGTAAACCAGAATTTATTAAATAGCTTTTAAGTCGTTCATACCAAGCACGTGGTGCTTGTTTTAGACCATATAAAGCTTTTTTTAGTTTATAGACATGATCTGGATATCTTTCATGTACGAATAATGGTGGTTGTTCTATGTAAACATTTTCTTTAATAAAACCATTTAAGAAGGCACTTTTTACATCCATTTGATAGAGTTTAAAATTATTAAAACTTGCATATGCTAATAAAGTACGTATAGCTTCTAATCTTGCTACGGGTGCAAAAGTTTCGTCATAATCAATACCTTCTTCTTGATTGTACCCTTGAGCGACTAATCTGGCTTTATTTCGTGTAATATTTCCGAGTTCATCCGCCTTATTCTTATATACCCATTTTGTGCCAATAACAGATTGGTCGTTTGGTCTAGGTACAAGTTCCCAGACATTATTCTGTTCAAATTGATTCAATTCTTCTTGCATAGCAATGATCCAGTAGTCATCTGTAGCAGCTTCTTTCGGATTCTTTAGTTCAATATTCGAAAGAAATGCTACATGACCCATTTGATTTAATTGTCCTCTTGTTCGAACATGCGAATCAATTTCACCAATTATATTTTGAGTTGGGTGATCTCTTAGTATTCTGGGAGGTGACTTAATGTTTTCTATTGGATTATTTTCCGTATCTTCAAGACTAGTATTTTCAATGATTTCATCATCATCTTTATTCTTTATATTTTTATCAAAAATTTCATTAAAAGATACATGTAAGGATTCTTCTATAATATTAGTACGTTTGTTAAATATACGATATGCTTTACTTCGTTCCGAATACGCGATAAAAATACCATGATCGGCTTTGGCATCGAATTTTCCAAGATGATCTTTAGTATTAAGAATAAAGCATTTAGAACCAAAAATTCTAAAATATGAAATATTTGGTTTTCTTCCATTAAAGAGTTCATATGGAGTATTTTTAGTTAAAGGACGAATAAATATTCTATTTAAAACATAACAAGCAGTTGCTACTGCTTCTGCCCAAAACTGTTTAGGTAAGGTACTTCCATTGAGTAACGTTCTAGCACATTCTTGTAATGTTCTGTTCTTTCTTTCTACAACTCCATTTTGTTGTGGAGTCCTGGGAAATGAGAAATTATGATTTATCCCTTTCTTTTTACAAAAATGTTCAAATAATTCATTTTCGAATTCTCCTCCGTGATCGCTTCGTATATTTTTAACTTTTAAATCTTTAGAATTCTGAATTATTTTTATAAAGTTTTTAAAATGTTCAAAAGTATCACTTTTATTTTTCATAAAAATAGTCCAAGTGTATCTTGAAAAATCATCAATTATTACAAATACGTATCGATTATGATTTAATGATTGAACTTGTGTAGGACCAAACAAGTCCATATGTAATAATTCTAAAGGTTGTAAAGTTGAAATAATCTTTTTAGATTTAAACGATGATTTAGTTAATTTACCTATTTGACAATCTTCGCATAGATTTTTTACATTAAAATTTACTTTAGGTAAGCCTTTTACTAAATTATGTTTTGATAATCTTTGGATAGTTTTAAAATTTATTTGACAAAATCTTTTGTGCCATAGCCAATAATCATTGTTATTCGCTATTAAGCACATTTCTTTATTATTATTGACTTTCATATTTAAGACATAAATATTTCTATCACGATTTCCTTCAAAAATAAGATTTTGTTCTTTATCAAAAATACTACATTTATGTTCGGAAAAAGTTATCTTAAAACCTTTGTCACATAGTTGACTAATACTTAGTAAATTATGTTTTAAATTTTTAACTAAAGAAACATTAGTAATAAGAGGTAATTTTGAGATACCGTAGTTGCACACATCTCCTTTGCCAATGATAAAACCTTTGGAATTATCTCCGAAGGTAACTGAGCCACCATCAAAGTATGAAATATTGGTTAGCATATCTTTATCTCCAATCATGTGTTTTGAGCAACCACTGTCTAAGATCCATTTTCTCTTTTTGAATGGTACCTGCAAAAAATATTAGTAAGCACATTGGTACCCAATTTTTGATAGGGTCCTAAGAGTTAGGTCTTAGGAAGCCAAACCCAAGTGGGTTTAGTGTCCCTTTTGTATAAATAATTTATATTATTATGTACAGACTCCATAAAAGATGTAATATGTTTGTTTCTAATCAAACTATTATTTGTTTTTGGAATCCATATTCTAATACTTCTAGTATTGTATTTAGAATCAGTTTTATTTCTTTTCTTAGGAATTTTTGATTCCTTTTTAAATCCTAAACCATGTTTATTTGAAGGTAGTTGTGAACTTTCTATAATTTTAGACAAATTTTCTCTTCCTTTATTGAAGTTAGAAACATTTTTAGAAATACTTTCTAACTTAGTTTGAATACTTTTATTTTCAAGTTCTAATTCCTTTATTTTACTTTTTAATATGTGATTTTCAGAACTAATTTCATCATTCTTTATCTTTTGCGTCTCAATTTCCTGACTCAAAAGTGAAATTTGATTATCTGAATTTGTAAGATTTTCTTGAACCTTTTGAAGTTCTTCTTCTAAGATTAATTTTTCATCTTTTAACATATCTCTTCCAAATTCAGCTTTGTTCTGATTTTCATGAGTTTCTTTAAGCTTTTTCTTTAGAATTTTTATATTTTTTAAGAATTCAACATTGACTTCAATTAATTCTTCATAAGATAAATTACTTACTTCGGATTCTTGAGCCATAAAGCATACATTTGCTTGCTTACTGTCACTATCACTGTCACTTTCTGACGATTCTGAGTCTGAGTCGTCCCATGTGACAGAGAATGCTTTCTTTTTGAATTTATCTTTCTTGTTTTTGTTGTAGAAGCTTTTCTGATTTTCTTTTAGTTCTGGACAATCCTTTACAATGTGATCTTTCTTATGACAGTTAAAACATCCAGATTTTGAAGATGAAGCTTTATTTGAAGTATTCTTTTTGAAATTTCCTTTTCTATATTTTAGAAATTTCTTAAAGTTTTTGTAACACCCCACCTCCGCTAGGGTCACTCTTTCGGGGGCACTAGCTTCTGGGGGGCGTTAGAACTGGGTAAGCATGCATAATGATATATCAAGGCAGAGCAGGAACATAAATATATATATGTAAAACAGAGTAAGTGAGAATAAAACAGCGGAATATCTCAAACCATCTCAAAACAAGTCTAGTACATCATAAAGTGATCTGCCAAAATAAATATGTCTAGTACAACATAAACAGAAATACTGAAATACATAGTGCTATCCCCAAAAATAAAAGTGATAAGCCATAGCGAGCTCAATATCCAGACATACATGAGCTATCCAGCGAACAAGCAAGCGATCCAAGCTAAGCACCACTGTTCCCTCCCTGAGAACCTAGGGGGGGAAACGGAAGAAAAGAAGCGAAAGAAAACAGGTCAGTCAAAAAGACTGGTAAGCCCTACTACGATCAGTCTATAAACTAATAAAGCTAACATCATGATGGAAACTGAGATGAATATACTGACAATAGATAAAGGTGTCATCACATAAAGAAGATTAAGCTTTGCACCACAGTGTACTAGCAAACTAACATAACAGGTATTGATCCCTCAGCCCAAACTTTGGCCCAATAGCAGGAGGTGACCTTGATACAAGGTCCAGCCCAACGGTCTAATCGATCGGCTCCCTATAAACTTAACACGTCAAGTATTGGTGTCCATATGGCCCATATATGGTTGTAGTCAGACTGTGCTGGGTCCACCTTTGGGTGTATCAAGCCCTCGGGTGTCAACCCCAGACACATAAGCACTAATGCACAGTCTAAACCTACTGGTACCCGTGCCTCGAGTTTGTCCAACACCGAACTACGTGCACATCCGTAGCCCGCCTGGACCCGCACCGCTGTACCACTCAGCCGTCGCTTTGGTCGCTTACATCAGTCCAGTAATCATGCCCCGCCCTAGCCTAGTCTCTAGGGTTGTAAATGATACCAAACTGGGATTACTGCTGGAACAGACCATGTTGCTTGGGTTTTTTAACAGGGTTAAGTGTGGTTTAACCCCTCACTAATCATGGATTAAATTAGCTAAGTGTAACCAATAGTTCACCACTTAACCCCATTTAATCCCTCGTATCCCCAAAATTGGTTAAGTATTAGTGGGCCATGACTTAACCCTAATCATGAGGCATTAATTTAATTGTACCTTAACCTCTCACATTAGACCTTGTTGCGGTTACTAGTTAAGCCGGGCGGGTCCGGGTAGCTTTACACCACAACTTGGTCTAACCTCGGGTCCCAGGTACACATGACCAACTTCTCACATTGGGTCCTATTGTTTGTAGCAACTAGTTAAGCCGGTCGGTTCCGGGTAGGTTTACGCTACAAACTCAACCCAACCTCGAGTTGGCCACACATGTTTTCTAAGTGTCATGTCCACTTTATTTCAAACCATAATTACAAGTTTAACAAATACTTGGGTAGACCTAACTTAATAGGTAAATTCCCAAGGGGTAGACCTAACTTAATAGGTAAATTCCCAATCTTATATTTTCATGTATTTTAAGTTTTACCCAAAAACCCCCCAACGTCATTCTATCGCTTACATATTCGTCATAACGCATAAAGGATAGGAAGAGGGAACTTGGCACAACATACATGATAAATCTTACATGTCGTAATAAGCATGCATAACATGTTGGACTTGCATAACTTAGCATAGTGAACTTGCATAACTTGTTAAACTTGCAAATCATGGTATAGTGAACTTGCATAAACATGCATAACTTGTTAAACTTGCAAATCATGGCATAGTGAACATGCATAACTTATCAAACATGTGTAACATGGCATAGTGAACTCGCATAAGCATGCATAACTTATTAATCATGCATAACATAGCATAGTGAACTCGCATAAGTATGCATAACTCATTAAACATGCATAACATAGCATAGTGAACTCGCATAAGCATGCATAACTTATTAAACATGCATAACATAGCATAGTGAACTCGCATAGGCATTCATAACTCATTAAACATACAAAAATCCCAACTTTCATCACATATTAACTTTAGAGTTTCTAAAATGAAGGTAAGAGGGCTTACAAATATTATGAAGACACAAATCTACTAATAAAGATTGAGAAGCCCTTTTATGCAAGCATATAAACCCCAAAACAAAGCTCCAATTAACAAAAATCCCAAAACTCTAGCTTAGCAAATAAAGCTTGCAACTTGATGATGTATGCAAGCTAATGATCATTCATACAACTTAGAAAAGCTTGTATGAACATCAAAATCTTAATAGAAATGATTTTTGAAGAGGGTGGAGGCTAGGGTTCTTAGGTGGAGGCCATTTGAGATTTCAATTTGACATAGTTTGGTTGCTAGAGTGAATAATGAGGCTTTAGGGTAGGATTAGGGGCTTATTTATAGAAGATTAGAGTATTTTTAGCCCTCGGATTAACCCTAGGTTAGTTTAGGCCCGTCAGATTTAGGAATTCTCTAGAACCAAGCCACAAGACCAAGCCCAAATCAAAATGGTGCGCCAGGCAAAACTGCCTGGCCACCCCGTGTCGACAGGGCTGTCGACAGGGCAGTCGACACCCTAAGACCCCTGTCGACATAGGGGCCCTGGCGGGAATTTTCCCGCCTGACACCAATTAGCCCTAATCCTTGTTTTTAATTTGAAATTTAAATCTGTTTTTAACATGGAAGTTTCTGAAAACTTCAATGGGCCTTAACTGGGTCATACGGACTCCGATTTCCGAAAACTCGGACTCTATTTCGCGTATTTTTCCGAGACGAACGCAATGGCATAGCCCGTTTCCCTTGATTCAGATTTTAGAATTTAATTCTGCCTCGATTTATGTTATAACAGGTTATTGAAAATACGGGTTGTTACATTCTCCCCTCCTTAAAGGATTTCGTCCCCGAAATCTTCAAGTTAGGAAGAACGTATCCTACCATCCAATCATCCATCTACTCCAAACATCATCCACAAGCAACCATTGTCCTTAAAAGATTCTAAATGCTGTATGAACATATGCAGAAGTGTGTGTATATGTACCTATCTAATGCAAAGATCAATGCAGAATATGTTAGTGAAATGTATCCATATGTATGCAAATTCCTAACATAATGTATAATATCTACATGCGTGCTCAATCATACATCCATATGCAACATCCATGTGATTGCATACAAATTTCATCCAAGAATAAGCATAAACACTCATGCATATGCAATATGAGGAGTGTGTGAGCCGATCTAGTGCCTAATGTGTATCATGCATCCACGAGTAACCACTTGCAAACACTTGCAACCACTTGCAACCATCAAACATAACATGTCCCAAACACATGTTTCATCCAAAGGGGTTTCTACCTAAGGTTCTCATGACAAGATTAGCACGATAACTAAATAAACATGGATAGCAAAGAGAAAGATATGCTAAACAAAGGAAAGAGATTGAGAGTGTACCCTCAAAAAGGAATGGATAAAGCCCACACATCTTCTCCTCGGTTTCCCAAGTTGCGTCTTCTTCGGCTTCACCCCATTGAACCTTCACCAACTTGACCTCACGATTCCTTAGCTTCTTGGTCTCTGACCCCAAGATACGAATCGGAGCTCTCCTCAAAGTTGCCTCTTTCTCTACTTCCACGTCTTCAAGAATGCTAGGTTCAACCACCTCAGCGGACTCATGTAGGCACTTTCGGAGATGCGAGACATGAAAGACATTATGCACTCCGGACAGCTTCTCGGGTAATTGCACTTTATAAGCCATCTTCCCAATTCTCTCTATGATGGGGAAGGGTCCAACAAATCTCGGTGCTAACTTCCCAACAGCTCCAAATCGGACCACGTTCCGCAAAGGAGAAACCTTCACGAAAACCATGTCCCCAACCTCAAACTCCAAATCGGATCTTCGCTTATCTGCATAGGATTTCTGTCGGTCTTGGGCCGCCTTCATCCGTCTTCTAATCAACTCGACCTTCTCGGATGTATCTCTAATCATGTCAGGTCCGAGTATAAGCTTATCTGTAGTCTCCCACCAACATGTAGGTGACTTGCACGGCCTCCCATATAAAGCTTCAAATGGTGCCATCCCTATGCTCGCCTGATAACTGTTATTATATGCAAACTCAACAAGAGGAAGATGGTCTTCCCAAGCACCACCAAAATCCAGAATGCAAAGCCTCAACAAGTCCTCAAGTACCCTATTCACCCTTTCTGTTTGACCGTCTGTTTGTGGGTGATAGGCCGTACTCAGGTTCAACCTTGTGCCCATAGCCTCTTGCAAACTGTTCCAGAACTGACTAGTAAAGATGGGGTCTCGGTCACTCACTATGCTGGAAGGGACTCCATGTAGTCGTACTATCTCACGAAGATATACTGATGCTAGTCCAGATGCGGTCCTTTTGCTATTCACCGGAATGAAATGAGCACTCTTCGTAAGCCTATCTACAATGACCCAAATGCTTGTATTCCCCTTCCTTGACCTTGGAAGCCCATCAATAAAGTCCATAGAAATACTCTCCCACTTCCATAGAGGGACCTGTAGAGGATGCAATAGCCCACCGGGCTTCTTCGACTCAGCTTTTACTCTCTGACAAATAACACATCTCGAGACAAACTCGGCCACATCCTTCTTCATTCCAGGCCAGAAGAAAATGCGCTTCATATCTTTATACATCTTATCACCGCCTGGATGTATAGTCAACTTGGAGCGATGTGCTTCCTCAAGGACTTTCCTCACCAAGTCTTCCACCATCGGAACACAAAGCCTTCCGTCTCTCCTCAGCCAACCCTTATCGTCTATAGAATATCGAGCAAGGTGACTAGATGTCTCCCCTCGAATCAGCTTATCCATGATCTCAATTATCTGAGGGTCTTCCTTCTGCGAAGCCCCAACTTGATCCAGAAGGGTAGGCCTGAGCTCTAGAGATGCCAAAGAACCGGTCATCGACTCAACTGTCAAGGAAAAATCAAAGGTTGCCAAGAACTCTAAATTCTTCATCTCAACAAATAGAGGACTTAGTGTCAACCTTTTCCTACTCAACGCATCCGCTACAACATTCCCCTTGCCAGGGGTATAGGCTATATCAAAATCATAGGAAGCCAAGAATTCCATCCATCTCTGCTGCCTCAAGTTCAGATCCTTCTGCGAAAAGAGATACTTCAAAGACTTATGATCAGTATACAGCTCAAATCTCTCTCCCAGAAGATAATGACGCCAAGCCTTGAGTGCATATACAATCACTGCCAGCTCTAGATCATGAGTGGGATAATTCTTCTCATGCACCTTAAGTTGCCTCCCACCAAAACATATAACTCTGCCCTCTTGCATCAGAACGGCGCCCAATCTCGTGCCACAAGCATCAGTGTACACGGTAAATATCTTACCACCATCGGGTAAGGCTAGAATTGGTGCTGAGGTAAGGGCTCTCTTGAGTCTCTGAAAAGCAAGCTCACAATCCATATCCCAAGCAAAAACTAAGTTCTTCTTCGTCAACTTAGTAAGAGGAGCGGATATCTTCGCGAAGTCCTTGATGAACTTCCGGTAAAAACCCGCAAGACCCAGAAAGCTTCTCACCTCGGTTGCATTCCTTGGAGTCTTCCAATCCTGAACTGCAACCACCTTAGCGGGATCCACCGCCAAGCCTTGCTTGGATACGATATGCCCAAGGAATCTGACTTCCCTTCTCCTAAAGTGGCACTTAGAGAACTTGGCCTTTAACTGGTGTGCTCTGAGCGTATCCATCACCTCTACCAGATGCCTCGCGTGCTCTTCTTCATCCTTGGAGAAGACCAGAATATCATCCACAAAGACCACGACAAACTTATTCAAGAACTCCCGAAACACCCTACTCATCAGGTCCACGAAGTACGCGGGTGCATTCGTCAAACCGAACGGCATAACAAGCCATTCAAAGAATCCATCTGGAGTTCTGAATGCAGTCTTGTCTATACTATCTTCAGCCACTCAGAGCTGATGAAATCCGGTAGCAAGATCAAGCTGAGAGAAAACAGAAGCACCAACAAGCTGGTCAAAGAGATCATCGATCCTCGGTAACGGGTGTCTGTTCTTCTTAGTCAGCTTATTCAATTCTCTATAATCCACACAGAGTCGAAGAGAACCATCTGCCTTAGTAGCAAACACCATAGGCGCTCCCCATTCGGATATACTTCTTCTGATGAAGTTCTTCTCAAGCAATTCTTTCACTTGCTTGCTCAGCTCCCGTCTCTCACGCGGAGCCATGTGCCGAACGGGCAAAGAAACAGGCTTAGCATTATCCACCAGATAAATGCGAAAATCAATCTCTCGTTTCGGGGGCAACCCCTTAACTTCTTCAAAAACATCTGGATAATCTCGGACCACCCTTACAGACTGAAGGGCTTCCTCTGACGAGTCGAGAGATTCAAGATAGCACAACATGACGGGATTCTTCGGATTGCATGAAATCTCTAAGGTGTTGCCAAGGCGAGTCACAAGCCTCACAACCCTATGCTCACAATCAAGAATGGCTCCATATCGGGACAGCCAATCCATGCCCAGTATCAACCCGTATCCCCTGAAACCAAGAACATATGCACTACACAAGAACTCTACGCTGAGTATAGAGATCCTCAGATCCTCACATAACATAGATAGATGAGCAGAACCCCCAATGGGGTTCGAAACACAAACGGGATCGTCCACTAAGCTAGTACTAAGGTGCAAGCTATCAACAAGATCAGATGAAATAAAGCTATGTGATGCACCAGAATCAAACAAAGTACGAACTGGAAGATCAGAGATATAAACAAGGTTCTCAACAGAAACACTACCTCGATCGGGAACTGGAGCGGTATTGAGAGCATGAACTTGCCCTCTTGAAGGTCCAGCCTGTTCTTTCTTCTTCGGGCACTCCTTGCTGAAGTGTCCAGTCTCACCACAGGAAAAACATCCACCACTAAGCTTCCTTTTCTTCTTCCTACAATCCTTAGCAAAGTGTCCCGGCACACCACAGTAGTTGCACTTTCCCTTGCCTTTGTTGTTGTTGTTCCCCTTCTTGTTCTTGCCCTGATTCCCCTGGCTGCTTTGACCACCTTGATTGCCTTTGCCTTGAGAATCAGTCTTCTTTGCTTGAGTATCACTCGACTTGACCTCTTTCTTTCCATCTCCCTGAAGCAGAGCCATATTAACCAAACTCTCAAAAGTAGCCCCATGCGGAATATGTGACATCGCCAAGCCCTGCAGCGGCTCATTCAACCCTCTAGCAAATCGAAGAGCCTTCTTCTCCGGAGTGTTCACCATATCCAAACCAAAACGGGCCAGCTGATTAAACTTGTTCACATACTCCTTAACAGACATATCACCTTGCTTTAATGCAATGAACTTCTCCATCTGTAAATTCGCCTCAGCAGAAGATAGAAACTTGGTCACAAATCTAGCCCTCAAATCGGCCCAAGTCTCAACGGGCCTCGTCCCATTGGTGACCTCCCACCAATAGGCCGCTCCATCTTTCAAAAGCCACACTGTCAATAAGATCTTCCTTTCGTCATCAATCCCAAAGATAGCAAACAAGTCCTCAGTGTCTTTCAGCCAATTCCTAGCTTCAACAAAAGATTCCGTGCCTAGGAAATTCTTGCCTCCCATCGCCTTGAAGTCTTTACAAACCTTTGTGAACTCAACCTGAGGATGCTGAGGGGGAGGAGGAGGAGCCACAGCAACGGGAGGGGGAGGAACATTAGCAACGGGAGGAGGAATATTAACTGCTGGAGGAGGGGGAGCAGGAACCACCGGAGGAGGGATATTAGGGAGAGGATTCTCAACTACAGGAGGAGGAGTGGGAGTAGGTTTGCGGGGCCGGCTGCCGCCCTAGCTTCTAGAAGCCTCCTATACCAGAGTGGCACATTTACTCCATCCGGGATGGCAAGATCCTCAGCCATACTGAAACGAAGGATAAGATAAGATTAGGTCAAGGGAACGAAGGATAACGCTAATGGCTTTTTGGGGAATAGCCCTTTTTAAAATACTAGACTTTTCTTTGGAAAATACTTTATACTTGTTTTGAAAATAGTTTTTCAAAAGTCTTTTTAGAAACTTTTTGTTCTTTCTTGTAAACCATATGCTCTGATACCAAATTTGTAACACCCCACCTCCGCTAGGGTCACTCTTTCGGGGGCACTAGCTTCTGGGGGGCGTTAGAACTGGGTAAGCATGCATAATGATATATCAAGGCAGAACATGAACATAAATATATATATGTAAAACAGAGTAAGTGAGAATAAAACAGCGGAATATCTCAAACCATCTCAAAACAAGTCTAGTACATCATAAAGTCATCTGCCAAAATAAATATGTCTAGTACAACATAAACAGAAATACAGAAATACATAGTGCTATCCCCAAAATAAAAGTGATAAGCCATAGCGAGCTCAATATCCAGACATACATGAGCTATCCAGCGAACAAGCAAGCGATCCAAGCTAAGCACCACTGTTCCCTCCCTGAGAACCTGGGGGGGGGGGGGGGACGGAAGAAAAGAAGCGAAAGAAAACAGGTCAGTCAAAAAGACTGGTAAGCCCTACTACGATCAGTTTATAAACTAATAAAGCTAACATCATGATGGAAACTGAGATGAATATACTGACAATAGATAAAGGTGTCATCACATAAAGAAGATTAAGCTTTGCACCACAGTGTACTAGCAAACTAACATAACAGGTATTGATCCCTCAGCCCAAACTTTGGCCCAATAGCAGGAGGTGACCTTGATACAAGGTCCAGCCCAACGGTCTAATCGATCGGCTCCCTATAAACTTAACACGTCAAGTGTTGGTGTCCATACGGCCCACATATGGTTGTAGTCAGACTGTGCTGGGTCCACCTTTGGGTGTATCAAGCCCTCGGGTGTCAACCCCAGACACCTAAGCAATAATGCACAGTCTAAACCTACTAGTACCCGTGACTCGAGTTTGTTCAACACCGAACTACGTGCACGTCCGTAGCCCGCCTGGACCCGCACCGCTGTACCACTCAGCCGTCGCTTTGGTCGCTTACATCAGTCCAGTAATCGTGCCCCGCCCTAGCCTAGCCTCTAGGGTTGTAAATGATACCAAACTGGGATTACTGCTGGAACAGACCACGTTGCTAGGGTTTTCTAACAGGGTTAAGTGTGGTTTAACCCCTCACTAATCATGGATTAAATTAGCTAAGTGTAACCAACAGTTCACCACTTAACCCCATTTAATCCCTCGTATCCCCAAAATTGGTTAAGTATTAGTGGGCCATGACTTAACCCTAATCATGAGGCATTAATTTAATTGTACCTTAACCTCTCACATTAGACCTTGTTGCGGTTACTAGTTAAGCCGGGCGGGTCCGGGTAGCTTTACACCACAACTTGGTCTAACCTCGGGTCCCAGGTACACATGACCAACTTCTCACATTGGGTCCTATTGTTTGTAGCAACTAGTTAAGCCGGTCGGTTCCGGGTAGGTTTACGCTACAAACTCAACCCAACCTCGAGTTGGCCACACATGTTTTCTAAGTGTCATGTCCACTTTATTTCAAACCATAATTACAAGTTTAACGAATACTTGGGTAGACCTAACTTAATAGGTAAATTCCCAAGGGGTAGACCTAACTTAATAGGTAAATTCCCAATCTTATATTTTCATGTATTTTAAGTTTTACCCAAAAAACCCCCAACGTCATTCTATCGCTTACATATTCGTCATAACGCATAAAGGATAGGAAGAGGGAACTTGGCACAACATACATGATAAATCTTACATGTCGTAATAAGCATGCATAACATGTTGGACTTGCATAACTTAGCATAGTGAACTTGCATAACTTGTTAAACTTGCAAATCATGGTATAGTGAACTTGCATAAACATGCATAACTTGTTAAACTTGCAAATCATGGCATAGTGAACATGCATAACTTATCAAACATGTGTAACATGGCATAGTGAACTCGCATAAGCATGCATAACTTATTAATCATGCATAACATAGCATAGTGAACTCGCATAAGTATGCATAACTCATTAAACATGCATAACATAGCATAGTGAACTCGCATAAGCATGCATAACTTATTAAACATGCATAACATAGCATAGTGAACTCGCATAGGCATGCATAACTCATTAAACATACAAAAATCCCAACTTTCATCACATATTAACTTTAGAGTTTCTAAAATGAAGGTAAGAGGGCTTACAAATATTATGAAGACACAAATCTACTAATAAAGATTGAGAAGCCCTTTTATGCAAGCATATAAACCCCAAAACAAAGCTCCAATTAACAAAAATCCCAAAACTCTAGCTTAGCAAATAAAGCTTGCAACTTGATGATGTATGCAAGCTAATGATCATTCATACAACTTAGAAAAGCTTGTATGAACATCAAAATCTTAATAGAAATGATTTTTGAAGAGGGTGGAGGCTAGGGTTCTTAGGTGGAGGCCATTTGAGATTTCAATTTGACATAGTTTGGTTGCTAGAGTGAATAATGAGGCTTTAGGGTAGGATTAGGGGCTTATTTATAGAAGATTAGAGTGTTTTTAGCCCTAGGATTAACCCTAGGTTAGTTTAGGCCCGTCAGATTTAGGAATTCTCTAGAACCAAGCCACAAGACCAAGCCCAAATCAAAATGGTGCGCCAGGCAAAACTGCCTGGCCACCCCGTGTCGACAGGGCTGTCGACAGGGCAGTCGACACCCTAAGACCCCTGTCGACATGCCTGTCGACATGGGGGCCCTGGCGGGAATTTTCCCGCCTGACACCAATTAGCCCTAATCCTTGTTTTTAATTTGAAATTTAAATCTGTTTTTAACATGGAAGTTTCTGAAAACTTCAATGGGCCTTAACTGGGTCATACGGACTCCGATTTCCGAAAACTCGGACTCTATTTCGCGTATTTTTCCGAGACGAACGCAATGGCATAGCCCGTTTCCCTTGATTCAGATTTTAGAATTTAATTCTGCCTCGATTTATGTTATAACAGGTTATTGAAAATACGGGTTGTTACAGTTTTTGGCAATGAACGCAATATCTTCATCTTCTGATTCAGAGTCCTCTTTATCAGCATGAAATGCCACATTCTTTTTTCTTGAGCTATATCTCTTTTTGCTTGAAGATTTACTTCATAAGACATAAGATTCCCTATGAGTTCTTCTGGCTTCATGGCTGATAAATCATTAGCTTCTTCAATAGCTAGCACTTTTCGTTCCCATTCATCAGTGAGACTTTTTAGTACTTTTGATACAATATCAAAATCACTATATTTTTCTCCTAATCCTATCAATGCATGCAAAATATCTTGAAATCTTGAATACATTTCATTGATAGTCTCATTTTGTCTCATTTTGAAGTTCTGGAATTGATTCTTGAGCATTGAAGTCTTTGTTTGCTTGACTTTGTTTGTTCCTTCATGCACAGTCTTAAGTGTTTCCCAAATTTGATGAGCCGATGTACATATGCTAACTCGATTGAATTCATTTCTATCAAGAGCACAATATAACATGTTCATGGCTTTTGCATTTGCATTTGCATTTGCTTCATCTTTTTCAGACACTGTCCAAGTTGAATATTCAGTAGTAGGTGCTGTAAATTCTTTTTGAGTAGCATTCCATGCACTAAAACCACTTGCTTGCATATAAATTCTCATTCTAGTAGCCCAGTAGTTGTAGTGTAATCCGTTAAATAGTGGTGGTCTTTGAGTAGATTGTCCTTCGGCAAAAGTAGTTGAACTAGTACTTGGGTTATTCTCCATTTTATCAAAATATCGAATAACAGTGTTACGGTTATAGGATGTCCTCGCTTTGATACCAATTGAAAGAGGCTATGCGGCGGTATAGGATCGTGTAGTATGGAGAATATGATGTAGAATATATAATAAAATAGTAAGCAGTAAATCACACAGTCGATTTATACTGGTTTGGACCACTGTCCTACGTCCAGTCCCAGACTCACTTCTGGTATTTCACTAACACTAAAACCCTCACTTCACCCGGAGGAATAGGTTCACAATTACCCGAACCACTGAACGGGATTTGTTGCCTCAACCACTGAAGAGGTCTTCACTAATACAGAATAATTGTTGACTCTTTTGTGTTCTTGATAACACGGATTGTCGAATGTTAAGTACACCCTTCCTATAGCCTTTCCTTGATGATAATCATGAAGTATGTGAAGGATTATGGAAGTTTAAAAGTCTCGAGTATGAAAATAGATCACTTTAGATTTTAGAGAGCTTTTGTATAAGAAGAGAGAATTAGAATAAAAATCGGTGATTGGAATAGTTAATCTTCCCTCTATTTATAGTATGTAGAAAGATGCAACTAATCATGAAAAGTTTTGCTCAAGAGTTATAAAGTAAATGGATGTATCTTTTTGTAGAAGTCGCATCCTTTCAGAATTAGACATCTGAAATATATAAAACAGACGTCTGAATATTATATTTCAAAAACAATTTGTTTCAGTAAACAGACGTCTGAAATTATCAGACCAGACGTCTGTTTTATGTTGTCAGCCTATATCTTGCATATTTTATAATCAAAGAAGTGTATATTTTAAAACTGTGTGTGTGTGTTATCATCAAGGAAGACTTTAACATATAAATCTAGGACTCACAGAATCTTATAATCTTATATGTGATCTTTGTTTTGTGCTCTTGAATCTGTTCATCAAAAGTATCTTCCTGCAACATAAAGTTAGTCGAGAATGTATATATGTACTTGTATAGTTGTCATAGTCAAAACGCTATATAGCGTGATTCAACAAATTAGAAGGAAGATAGATGCACTTATAATGAATAAATTGATCAAAGGATTTAATTTTAGAAATCTTAAAAATAGCTAGATTCCAAATTGTAAGCAATCTACCAAAGTAAGCATGATCCAAATTGTGATCAAAACACCAGGTTGAAGATATATAAGCTGCAGCTTTTTCAGTTGAAACTTTATCAAGCTTTGTTTCCGAAATACAAAGCAGATGAATATTATTATTCTTCAAAAAGAACTTAATCTCACTTTGTTTTGAAGGAAGGTTCATCCCTCTGACATTCCAAAATGACACTCTGTGAATCATCAAAAGATTGAAACAGAACTATTTGGAGGAGCAGGATTACTCCTAGCATGCCTTTTAGGAAATTGGTTCTGACTTCCAGAAGGAAGAACCTCATCCTTATTATACTCAACACCATCATCAATATCTTCAAAATTAGCTGACTTCACATTAACCTTCATTTTCCTGCCTTTATACTTTGATTTAGGAGGAGTTTCGAAAGCTGCATCAATATAATCACTTACTTTAGCCTTAACCGATTTGGGAACAGATCCATTATCTGCTAGATCAGGAGGAGGAGGAGATTTAGAAGAAAGATTAGGAGGTGGAGGAAGAATCAAATCTTTAGGAGGGGCCAAATGAGAGTAAGGAGAAGATTTTTGATCAAAGAATTTTCGACTGAAGTTAGAGTTAATAGGAATATGAAGATTCAAAGATTGATTCTGATCAGAAATCAAATCTGAATAAGAAGTAGAGGGCATGTTTGAGTTCTCACTCAAGATGGAGAAAGGATTGAAATCAGTATGAAATTCATCTGATGCATTTTATTCAACTATTTTCTTACCCTTTGTTTTAGATTCATCACGATATAAATCTAATTTCTCCTTTTTATGCACTACACAATTACCCTTCTCATCCTCTATTACAATATGATTATCTCCTCTTCCAATAGCATAACAACTACTTTCCTCTAGCATTTCTTTATTCCCAGCTGCTTGTTTCATTGATTCACCTACACCATTTGAATTAACCACTTTCCCTTTTGACTATCAACATCTTCCTTCCCAACAGTCTCCTCTTTCCCTGTTTTCCTTTGCCACAATCGCTTCTTCTTATTAATCACTTTAGACGAACCATTGTGTAACGACCCGGAAAAATGCGATCTTGGTTATCCGATATACAACACATATCGAACATCCAAGGATCGAAAATAATCGAATAGTTAATGAAAGAAATTAGAGGGTGAGAATAGATAAGATAGAAACTTAGAATAGAAGAACAAGAACACAACATCAGAGTAACACGAACCTCACAACGAAACGAATAACATATAATAGATAACATATCCTTGAAATAAAATCAGTATATGTATACACATCATTATCAAAGTACAGCACTTACAACACAACGGAAATAAACTATAGCTATATGATCCTGAAGCCTCCTGCTCCAACTCTTCAAGTATCTGTAAATTCCTGACTACTTGACTGCCCATACAAAATTGGGCACGCAAGAGTTTAGGGAAAACAAAACAAAATAAACTCCGGGTCAGTCATGGGACTGGTATGAGTAAAACAGTTTGAACAAGTAAACGATATCTCATAAGACCACGCCGTATAACGGAATGGGTTTTTCCCTTATGAGAATCATAAATATCTTTATATCAAAAACCTTTTGATATTATAATAATGTCTATCAACCACAACATAATAATCATCTAGCAGAAACGCTTTCATCTCACGTTCTACATATATGGTATACAATTAAAACAGCAAGCACGTATTGGGTAATGGATTTCCAACTATGACAAGGTATGGAACCACCTTTCGACCAGTGTACTCTAGGAACGATACACTAGAGTTCAACAAGAACATCTTGCAACTCAGCCACACATGACCGACCACTCATTTTGCTTGAGTGTATAGAATGTATATCACCAACGGTTGGGATCAGCAACCGTTTCCCGTATATATACGAGACAGCATTGATAGATTAAAGAAGCAAATGAATATTCTCTAGATAGGTGATTATACACCCCTACTTCGGTGCGACCGACTTAGCCATGCTCCCCGCCCGATTTCTGTCATCTACCGGTTGATGAGGCCAGAGGTTACGCTTTATCATCACATCAGATTCACTTCGAATGCCACATTGTCAGATCCATCGAAAATCAGTAATTGACGTCTACAACAGTACATTACGTGTTAGCTAAAGAAGTTTCCTTCTCCGCTTCCACTCTTGGTACGGTTGTAGAAATCAATTGTGATGACCCCAAACTTCCGTAGACCGAAAGAAAGGATAATCATTTAGGAATACAACATATTTACAACAAAAACAGATCTCAGAGCAAGAACATAACAAATAAACCTTTCAGTGGAAATAAAATGTCATCAGCATCACAACAGAACATCAGAGTGGCGCAGCGGAAGCGTGGTGGGCCCATAACCCACAGGTCCCAGGATCGAAACCTGGCTCTGATACCAACTGTGATGACCCCAAACTTCCGTAGACCGAAAGTAAGGATAATCATTTAGGAATACAACATATTTACAACAAAAACAGATCTCAGCGCAAGAACATAACACATAAACATTTCAGCGGAAATAAAATGTCATCAGCATCACAACAGAACATCAGAGTATGCAGTTTTACAGGATCCACTTAGCAATACAGTAAGTCTCAAAGGATAAGGAAATAAATTCCAAATTCCATTACATACATCAAAAGCAAAGGATGGAAAAATGTATCAAAGCAAGATAAAACTAGTGAAAAGGCCTTCTCCTTCTTCCGTCCAAGCAAGCTCCAATCAGAATGTATCACCTGAACCTGTCAATTAGTTGCCTATGTGGAAAGAGGGCACCCGAGTTTGCAAAAGTGAAACAAGCTATGAGTCAGTCATGGGACTGGTGTGAGAATTCTTAACTAAATTATCTAACTACGGGGCAAATCTCAGGACCACGACGCTAACGCGGAACGGGTTTACTCCATTGGATTGCCAGTGCAATATTTTATAAGGTTTATATAAAACAGCGAAATGACTTTTGAAAAATGAAATCATCATAAGACTCAGATCCTATCACACAATGCAACGCACACAGGAGGATAGAGTTTTCCCTTATGATGATCAAATATGCTTAATACGTGAAAAGTAATATTTTAATATTATCATTAGTGTTTAAGCAGTATTAAATACTTCAATATAAATATATCAATCCTAGACAGCATAGTACCCCATCATACTATGTCGACGTATATAAGTTTACAATCAAAACCGAAATGTTGTCGTATTGGGAATTGGTTTTCTGTCATGAAATCGAGGCTAGGGATCGTCCTCTTCCGATTCTAGACACTCTAGCAAATGCCTCAGGATCCCCCGCAGTGAACCCTTGGATGCGGTAGGGCCGGTCCCTACCTAACGGTAGTGGATTAGTTATGCCTGAACACACGTTTCCCGGTCCCTTTGGACCTATAATATGACCACTTCCGGCCTATAAAAACCCGAGGTACCTCAATCCATAATCCACATAAGTAAAATGTCGGGCCGTGTCAAAACCCAAGCACCACTCCTAGCTAGAAAGAAACGTGTGCACTCCCTACGGTCCATATCCCTTTTTTGACTCATACCGGGGTGTGAGGCTCGCAAAGTCACGATATACACAAAGCTATGCCTAAACAGGCTATGCTTTGATCATCAGCCACAAGGCCTTCTTTTCAACAAAGCCTTGATCATTGCATCTTGGCGTGCCACATTGACAATTCCATGCCATGCGACTGATAACTATCACTACGTATCAGGGTGTTAAGTAGAGAATAAATTCTCTACCACCAAACAGACATATATTAATAAAAATCGATTTAATTACATGGGATGAATCCCAACGTCAGACACGCATCCATTTACAAGTCCGTTCTGGGTCTGAACGAAACCGGAGACACCAAAGAGGTTCTCGCTTATCCGCATGATCAACACACACGTCCGGACAATTACTGCTTCAACCCTGTCCTAGGAGCAAATCAGTCTAAGGTATCGGAAGTCATCGTTCATTCGATGTGAAGATCGCCGGTCTTCAACCATCGTCTTCTTACATCTTTGATTCAATCGCCGTTCAATTATTTGAAATGAGTTAAACTCGGCCTTTTCAAATAATTGTCGCATAATTATAGTTTAAAACATTTCATATATATATTTATAACTATTTATCGCTATTTTTATTTATTAAAAATAGCTCGAAATAAATAAACGACGTTTTGGGTCAATGGGCGACTATGGCGCTTTTTTACTAGAATTTGATTTGCACATATCTTAAAATCTAACCGTCGGATTTTGATGAAATTTATATCGTTTGAAAGCTCTTCCCAAAGCGGTCCTAACGGTTCCAGTTTTGGGAAAATCCAACGGTCGGATCTTTCTATATAATCATTTGAAGTTATGATTGTCGATACGCGAATTGCCGCGCTCGTTTCGTTTAATTTTCTATTTTATATTTATATATAAACCATTGGGCGACCCATTCCTTTTATTCTATGAAAATAATATTTTCGTCCGCCAATTCTAATGCGACAAAAGTGATGATTTCAACAATGCATAATTTTATATCAAATAAAAATGACATTTTTGTTCGCCAACTCTAATGCGACAAAATGATGTTTCAACGATGTATATTTCATATTCAATAAAAAATGATATTTTTGTTCGCCAACTCTAATGCGACAAAAATGATGTTTTAATGATGTATATTTCATATTCAACAAAAATGACATTTTGTTCGCCAACTCTAATGCGACAAAAATGATGTTTTTAAAATGTATTCTTTCTTTAATTATAAAAATGTGCTTTTATCCTATTTGTTTTTAAAGACATAAAAATGAACCTTTTTATTCTATTTATTTTAAAGACATAAAAATGAACTCTTTATGCTTTTTGTTTTAATAACATACAAATGAACTTTTTATCCTATTTCATTTTTATAACATAAAAATGAACTTTAATCCTACTTCATTTTTATAACATAAAAATGAACTTTAATCCTACTTCATTTTTATAACATAAAAATGAACTTTTATGTTTTTCATAAATTTTTATCTCCTTTTCTTTTACAATGAAACATGTAAATTCTTTTATCTTTACATTGGGAAAATGTAAACTTTTCATAGTTACAAAGAAAAATGTAAATCTTATACCTTCACATAGGAAAATGTAAATCTTATAATTTAAAATGTAAATTTCCTATCTTTACATAGAAAAATGTAAATGTTATATTTTAACATAGAAAAAAAATGTAAATTTTCTATTTCTCTTTATTAAAATAGAAAAATGTAAATTTCCTACTACTCTTTATTATAATAGAAAAATGTAAATGTCTTTTTATTCTTCACATTGAAAATGTAACTCCTTCTTTATTTTCCCTTACAAAGAAAAGATGCAAATGTTTTCTATTATTTTTCTTTACATAGAAAAATGTAAATGTTCCATTTTCTTTCTAAGTTTCAATTTTTAACCCAACACCAAAGTATGTTCATTTCAACTAAATAGACATAACGATGGAATTTTGTGTCATTACCACTACGATAACATAACGATGAATTTTGTGTCATTACAACTAAATTAACATAGCGATGAAATTTTGTGTCATTTCAACTACGGCAACACAACGATGAATTTTGTGTCATCACCATAATGACAACATATGATCGGGTGTATAATTTCTATGAATCAAAATAAAAAGTCCCACCTTTATTTTGTGATATCAAACAAAATATATGAACTTTATTTATTTTATAAATTAGAATAAAAATCAAATCCTTATTTATTATATAAACCCAACTTTCTTTTATTTTATAAATCAAAATAAAAGATCAAATCTTTATTTATTATATCTCAAAATAAAAGATCAAATCTTCTAAAACAAAAGATCAAAACTTTATTATATTTTGTTTCAAAAACAAAAGATCGAAACTTTATTATATTTTGTTTCAAAAACAAAAGATCAAAACTTTATTTTTGTTTTGTTTCAAAAACAAAAGATCAAAACTTTATTTTGTTTTGTTTCAAAAACAAAAGATCAAAACTTTATTATATTTTGTTTCAAAAACAAAAGATCAAAACTTTATTATATTTTGTTAATCAAATTAAAATTCTAACTTTGCTTTTTGTTTCACAACATAATTCAATTTTAATAGAAAGGAATAAAAATAAAAATCAAAATCAAAATAAAAGTGAGAACTTTATTATGATTACATCAAAATGTAGATCTAGACTAGCATGGCTATTTCAACACAACACGAAAACATTACAATCACACAACAATAAATATTCTATATTACCACATCGTAGATCAGCCATAATAACATACAATGTTTCACATAACAAATAAAATTAAATTATTTAATTATTAAAATCTAGAAATCTCACAGTCGTTGAAGATTTTTGACCAAAATTCAAACTGTCCAGAATCAGCACCAATCAGTTTAGACGCGTAGATCTCAGTCACACGATCACAACGCTGCTGAAATCATCGAATTTCGAGTTGAAACTAGTTAGATATGATTAATTTAAGTTATGAAACAATTTAAATTAATTAATAAAGAAAATAACCTTTATTCCCCAATCAAAAATATCGGCCGTATGATTTTTCTTTTTCTTCGAACCTAGGGTTCGATTTTGCGGCCACCACAGGAATCGAGCTGCCAATCAGAAGAGGGGACGTCGGAGCAAGTCGGACGGCGCACGGGGGGGGGGGGGGGGGGGGGGGGTTGGCCGAGCTCGGTCATGCCTGGGGGGCTGACGCGGTGGAAAACTGCGAACTTCGGGGAGCTGCTGCTCGGACTTCAGGCAATAAGAGGATGATCTATCTGTATGAAATTAAAGGGGGAGGAAAAGGCTTCGATTTGGTATATGTGAGGGGTTCTAATTCGAAGAGATGAAGGAGAAATTAGTGGAGGAAAGGGGAGCAAATTCGGCCATTGAGATGAAGGGGGCGGCGGCAGAAGATGATGAATAGTGCATTAGGATTTTTTCTCCTATTATTTATAATATTATAATGTATTTTTACAAAAAAAACATATCTTCCAAACCGGTTCAATTTCAGTCCAGCAGAAAGTGACCCTAGCCAATAGCCCATATTCCGGATCCAATGGGACATGTCCCTTCAGCCCAAACGGCTCTCTATGGCCTGTATTATTTAATTTAATATTTAATTCCTTTATTAATTTAATTCGTCTGCATAAATAAATTCACCGAGGCTACAAACGGACTCAGAAAAATCCAAAAAAATATATTTGTCTATGTTATAACGATATGGTCCTAACAAAACTAATTTCGTCGAATTCTGACACTGTTTGAAAAATGGCTATTTTTCAGTCGATTAAATTTGATTGTAATCGACCAAACACATTTTCCTTCGCCACGCTCACATATTAATTCGAAAAATTCTAAAAATTGAAACCTAGCAATAATATGACATTCTGGTTCCAATGAAAGTGGTTTCATTGAAAACAGAGATCGTTTGAAAATTGACTATTTTCACTGGCTTTAAAAAAATTTAAATTCTGCCACATTTTTCCACCAAATAATTTAAAATAAAATTTTTAAATTGGTTCAGATTTTCCGGGTCGTTACATCAATGTACGTGACCTTTCCGGAAATACTCTGGCAGACATTCATCCATACAAGTCATCCAGGAACAGGATGAACCGAAGGCACTATTCAGTACATCCATCTTAGGCACTGTTTATCTAAGACTTATACAATAGCCCTTTGCACTTTACTCCGTCTTCAATTATCTTTGGCATATATGATTCGCAATGCTTATGCCAATACAGAGTGGTTCTTTGGATAATAATCCAACCGGTCTCTCCATATTAACAACGTTAAAATGGTCAAAACTTTGATAGTCTGTGATTTAACTATCAAAGAAAAACAGGTGTGCAAACAACGATATTATTTCCAAATGGAAATTATATCATTCAATCATCAATCATATATATATATATATATATATATATATTCATATTTTCCATATTTTCTAGTTCATGTTTCCAATTTCAATATTTGATTACATTTCTGATTCTATTTGGAAAACATTTCCAAATCTTCTTTACTTGGATTTAAACAGATGTTTAAATCAACATCGCGACGACAACTCGAACCACTATACTTATTTACTAAATTCACTTAACCACTTTCACTCTCGAACCTTAACCATTTCTAAATTAAAAACAAAGTCAATAAATTTGGGGTATAACTACCTCTCAGACCTTAACTGAACAACATTTCAAATCTCGAAATAGGTTAAGTTCATCTTTTAACTCTTTAACACTTCCTTACGTAACTCTCGTTCGAATAAATCTCTATTCGATAACTCCTTCCTTTGAATAACTATATTTGATAATATCTCTTACGAATAACTAGATTCGACAACCTTTCTTCGAATAAACTAAATTCGATTAACTCTATTTATTTAACCCTAATCGATTTAACTCTTTTTACTTAAATCCTTACTTAACTCCTTTCGAATAACTAATTCGATAACTCCTTTCGATTAAACTAAATCGATAACTCCTTTCGATTAAACTATAATCGATAACTCATAGGTGTTTAACTCTATTCGAATAACTAATTCGAATAACTCTTATTTATTTAACTCTATTTGAATAACTCCTCGAATAACTCTTATTGGATTAACTCTTATTCGAATAACTTATTCGAATAACTTATATTCGATATGCTTACTTTCGAATACTTATATTCGATAATCTCTTTCTTCGAATAAATCTTATTCGATTTAACTCCTGTCGAATAACTAGATTCGATCAACTCACTTCGAATATTTCTGATTCGATTATCTCACTTTGAAGATCTCTGATTCGATTATCTCACTTCGAATATTTCTGATTCGATTCACTTCTTCGAAATAACTAAATTCGATTAACTCACTTCAACTCTATTCGAATAAACTAAATTCGATTAACTCATTTCCTCTAGTTCGATTTAACTCTATCGATTAACTCTAACTGATTAACTCTAACTGGTTTAACTCTAACTGGTTAACTCTAACTGGTCAACCCTAACTGTTAACTCTAACTGTTTAACTCTAACTGGTTAACTCTAACTGGTTAACTCTTATTCGAATAACAAATATTCGATTTACTCTGTTCAACTAACTCGACTCAACTAACCCCTTTCGAATAACATATTGGATTTACTAACTTTCGAATACCATATTCGATTGACTAACTTTCGAATACCATATTCGATTTAACTCCTTTCGAATATCATATTCGATTTACTAACTTTATTTTCTTTATAAAGATTTCCTTTTAACAACGTTTATTCATTTTTAAAGATTTACTTTTAGTAGCAGTTCTTCACTTTTAAAAATGATTTCCTTTTCCAATTCTATTTGTAAGAGTTTTACAAATACCTCCTTTTCAATTTCATTTGTAAAGGTTTTACAAACATTTCTATTTCATTTTGATTTGTAAATGGTTTTTACAAACATTTCTCTTTCGATTTGATTTGTAAATGATTTACAAACCTTTCTCTTTCAATTTGATTTGTAAATGATTTACAAACCTTTCTCTTTTTATTTGATTTCTGAAAAATATTCTAACTCCTTATATTCCCGGGAAAATTCGCCATAACCTCCTTTGTACCGGGAGCATCGGGAAAATCCCCAAACCCACCACACAATCCTTTCCATTCAAAAAGAAAATGGTTTGAAATTTATTTCCTTTCTAAATATCTTCTATTTCTAAATATTCCAATTTATAAATATTTCTTATTTATAAATATTCCATTTATAAATATTTTATTTTCACTATCACTTTGAAAATCCCCTTTCCCCATTCCGATATTTTATGGTACTTAACACATCAAATCACGATGACCAATCTCATCCAAACACGTATAATCAACCACAGATTATAAACTACATCATATATCACAATATATGAAAAACAATAAAATAACTGTTGAGGAATCCAGTCGGATTCCTCCAACCTGTCTCCCTCCATCCACAGATGTTGAACAACATAAATAACATCACTTTCATTTCAGTATGAATTATTCTGATAAACAGAATAAATATATATATATATATATATATAATTTAAACTAACTGACTAGCAGTTTAATCAAACAGTCAACACACAGTCAATCAGCCAATATTTAACAGTTCTAAAAATACAACATGAAATTATAAACTGTTCAGAGTTAGTGAGATTTACTCACATTGGCAGTTCATCGTTAAAGAACGATAAACTGTTATTTGATTTGAATCAAACAATTTATTTCGCCATAAATTCATACGAGCCCCAATCCACTTCCAGTCAGCTTCATTGTGAAGCTCTCGACCATACGGTCCCAACGGATCCAACCGTTTGAAATTTTGATCCAGTATGGCAAAGTTATTTCCAATAGAAGTTAATACTTTATTTAAATGTAACCATACTTGAATTTATTTTAATATGGGCTTAACTTATTTCTTCCGGCCCATCATCAATCCTACCAACCCCAGACCCGTGCAACTTTCTTCCTCTTCCCACCAAGTTCGCTCCTGAAAAAAAAAACACGCAACATTTCCAATTTTTCAATCTCCAAATGCTCCTCCGTCTCTCACCCGAACCACACTGGACCACCACAAAACTTCATCTCATCCAAGCCTCCTCCTCGTCAACCCAAAAACACGCGACCCTCAGCAGTAAAGAGGAGTGCGACTTTCAGCTCTTGGAGCTCACAACCGAGCAACCCTAATCAGACTCGAATTCCACCAAGATTACCCCCATCGTGCCATTCGATGTGCTGACTCCAAAATCAAACACTAAATCGTAGATTGATGCCCCAAATCCTGAATACAGCTAACCCTTTGGCCACTATCAATATTTTCGAACTCAGAACCTTGTGTCGAATTCAGAATGAATGGCACGATCTTGAAGCTCTTTGTTTTGTGAATCGAAACATACATCTCTGTGGATTTATAGGATTTTTATACGATTTCCTTTTATTTAAATAAATCATGAAATGAGTTTTAAGAGAGAACGACGGCGGATTTTCATTGTTGACCGCTACTGAATTTTTCCTAGGTTTAAAATGTTAAGGTGATTATATAGTGTATTTTTTTATTATAATATTTGAATATTATATTGATTTGTAAGCAATCGTTGTTTTACTCTCGTGTTTAAAATCCCTGTGGTCACACACGATACCCAAAAATCACGAAAACTGGCATGCAGCTAGAGTTCGACATTACGGTCTCAACGAAACTGGTTTCGTCGAATTCCGACTTCGTATACTCACACAGCGTATTTTTAACTGTCAAAATACTAACTTTTTTCACTCTAAAAATCCGTACGACCACACGGTGACTCTAAAAATCACGATACAAGAAATCTAACAACTATTTGACATTGCGGATCCAACAAAATTAGTTTCGTCGAATTCCGACTTCGTATGCTCACACAGCGTATTTTTAAAGCTCTGGATGACCCATTTAAATATATAAATATATTTAAATATAATTAAATAAAATATTAATAAATTAATAATATCGTATATATTCACAGTGGAATACCATACAGCTCTAGAATATTCCTGTATGAATTTCTAACTTGATATTTCAAATCTGGGTCAACCCGATATTCGATTTATATTGAAATTTCTTTTTAAAATATAAATAATTTCTTTATAAATTATAAAGGAACTCCACAGCGACTTTTCTAAAGTTTGATTTGGACATAAATCAAAATCTACACGACAAAATCCCGATTTTTCTCTTCCACTAGAAAGATATACTCCACCAGCTCCACACGTTTCCTGTTTCACAAAAATCCGGCTAAAAACGAATCATGTACATTCAGTTGAAGTTCAAATCGCCAAATTACAAACTGCAGCGCCATTTCAAGCTCAATTTTAATTATAATAAAATTCTACGTTTCAAACTGACGTCGATTGAATATATTCGTCAATATAATTCAACTCTAAGTTGAATTAAATCTCAGGGATGACCCAGTTCACAGAATATTGTGATTCCCAATATTTTTTATTATTTCTGAATTAAATATATTATTTAATTTATTATTTTAATTAAATATTCATCATTATTTAATTCCACGACCATTTAATTCACTATATCACCATTTATATAAATAAATTATAATACCTCTACAAATGCGGGTCATTACATTCTTCTCCACTTATAATAATTTCGTCCTCGAAATTGCTAAGGTAGAGAACGACCCTATCGACTGGTTTGAACATATTTGTTCACTTCTTAACTTCAGTTTCCAACTGGACCAATTTAATTTCAATTAAATATTAATTAATTCTTATCAACGAAAATTTTCAAAAATCCTGAAAATTTTCTAACTCCTTAACTTTTTAAAAAAATTCGCCAGCACCTCCTTTGTACTGGTCAATCGGTCAAACTCCAACTCGCCTCTCTGGGCCATCTCCATCCCAAAAGAAAATCAAACAGCCAAGCGGCTTGCCAATTCGGCTCATAAATCTTATACCATATGAAATATAAACTTGTACCTTTTTGTCGGGCATATCAACTCTATCACTTCCCTATGCTATTAACTCAGCATATACCAATGTTATCCGAACCAAATTCCAATCTGCTTTTATCCACAACACAACCATTCGCTTATAGCCGAGCCAAATATCATTTCAACTCGAGTTTCTTCTCGATTTCCAACTCTTAACTTGATTATCACACTACCCTTCAAATTTGAATCTCACAATCCAGGTTGTCTTGATATCGTTCTAATTCAATCTCAGTTACCACTTTACTGGCTTTACTTTAATTCAAATTTGCTTTCACAAATTCTGTTAAATTTGTTTTTATTTCAAACAATCTCTCCCTGGGAGTTTCTAAACAGTTTACTCTTTTCAAAATTCAATTTTTCCTTTTTGAAATTCAACACAACTTGTCTTTCCCAAAACAAATTCAAAACAGTATCTCTGGTAGTAATTCGTCACTTACAACTCGAAAATGAATATTGATGATGCAGCTGTCATCATCAGAATCTATTTTCCAGCGATCGAAGTGAGTTCAATACTATAAAACCATTTCTAAACATTTCCACTTTGAATTTCATTTCAAAATATAATTCACACAGCTTGTACAACAATTTAAAGTCTCCCAGGATCTTAAATTTTCCTTATTTTTAATCCAAATCCATTTACAAACACTTATCTAATTTTCCAGAATTTTAATTCAATTTCTGGTTTAAATTTCAGATTTAACTCACCTGATTTCACGTATTTCACTTATATGAATTCTGATTGGTTATTTACATAACCATTTAATTTATAATCTTACTCGATTATAATAACAACCAATATATCCACTATATTATAATTTTGATATATATATCTTCTCTATATCAAGATATACCTTGGGTAAACTTATTTTAATTTACCCTCTTTTCAAAACATATCGTGTCGACCCATCGTATTCGAGTGTTTATAAACTCCTACCGATACAGTGGATCAAACTGATCGACCAGAACCCATAAACAACTCAACCAATGAATCTCCACAATATAAAACCACTTTATATCAAATTACAAATACGCGCTCGTATATATACACTCAAACTCAATCTAGGGTATTACTAACCCTATCTCTACCGATTCACACCACAGAGCCAAGGTAAATCACTTAACCTTAAGCTCTGATACCAACTGTAACGACCCAGAAAAATGCGATCTTGGTTATCCGATATACAACACATATCGAACATCCAAGGATCGAAAATAACCGAATAGTTAATGAAAGAAATTAAAGGGTGAGAATAGATAAGATAGAAACTTAGAATAGAAGAACAAGAACACAACATCAGAGTAACACGAACCTCGCAGCGGAACGAATAACATATAATAGATAACATATCCTTGAAATAAAATCAGTATATGTATACACATCATTATCAAAGTACAACACTTACAACACAACGGAAATAAACTATAGCTATATGATCCTGAAGCCTCCTGCTCCAGCTCTTCAAGTATCTGTAAATTCCTGACTACTTGACTGCCCGTACAAAATTGGGCACCCAAGAGTTTAGGGGAAACAAAACAAAATAAACTTCGGGTCAGTCATGAGACTGGTATGAGTAAAACAGTTTTAAACAGTTTGAACATGTAAACGATATCTCATAAGACCACGCCATATAACGGAACGGGTTTTTCCCTTATGAGAATCAAAAATATCTTTATATCAAAAACCTTTTGATATTATAATAATGTCTATCAACCACAATATAATAATCATCTAGCAGAAACGCTTTCATCTCACGTTCTACATATATGGTATACAATTAAAACCGCAAGCACGTATTGGGTAATGGATTTCCAACTATGACAAGGTATGGAACCACCTTTCGATCAGTGTACTCTAGGAACGATACACTGGAGGTCAACAAGAACATCTTACAACTCAGCCACACATGACCGACCACTCATTTTGCTTGAGTGTATCGAATGTATATCACCAACGGTTGGTATCAGCAACCGTTTCCCGTATATATATGAGACAGCATTGATAAATTAAAGAAGCAAATGAATATTCTCTAGATAGGTGATTATACACCCTATTTTGGTGCGACCGACTTAGCCATGCTGCCTGCCTGATTTCTGTCATTTACGTGTTGATGAGGCCAGAGGTTACGCTTTATCATCACATCAGATTCACTTCGAATGCCACATTGTCAGATCCATCGAAAATCACTAATTGACGTCTACAACAGTACATTATGTGTTAGCTAAAGAAGTTTCCTTCTCCGCTTCCACTCTTGGTACGGTTGAAGAAATCAATGTACGTGACCTTTCTGGAAATACTCTGTCAGACATTCATCCATACAAGTCATCCAGGAACAGGATGAACCAAAGGCACTATTCAGTACATCCATCTTAGGCACTGTTATCTAAGACATATACAATAGCCCTTTGCACTTTACTCCGTCTTCAATTATCTTTGGCATATATGATTCATAATGCTTAAGCCAATATAGAGTGGTTCTTTGGATAATAATCCAACCGGTCTCTCCATATTAACAACGTTAAAATGGACAAAACTTTGATTGTTTGTGATTTAACTGTCAAAGAAAAACAGGTGTGCAAACAACAATATTATTTCCAAATGGAAATTCTATCAGTCAAACATCAATCATATATATATATATCTATATATATATATATATATATATATATATTCATATTTTCCATATTTTCTAATTCATATTTCCAATTTCAATATTTGATTACATTTCTGATTCTATTTGGAAAACATTTCCAAATCTTCTTTACTTGGATTTAAACAGATGTTTAAATCAACATCGCGATGACAACTCGAACCACTATACTTATTTACTAAATTCACTTAACTACTTTCACTCTCGAACCTTAACCATTTCTAAATTAAAAACGAAGTCAATAAAGTTGGGGTATAACTACCTCTCAGACCTTAACTGAACAACATTTCAAATCTCGAAATAGGTTAAGTTCATCTTTTAACTCTTTAACACTTCCTTACGTAACTCTCGTTCGAATAAATCTCTATTCGATAACTCCTTCCTTTGAATAACTATATTTGATAATATCTCTTACGAATAACTAGATTCGACAACCTTTCTTCGAATAAACTAAATTCTATTAACTCTATTTATTTAACCCTAATCGATTTAACTCTTTTTACTTAACTCCTTACTTAACTCCTTTCGAATAACTAATTCGATAACTCCTTTCGATTAAACTAAATCGATAACTCCTTTCGATTAAACTATAATCGATAACTCCAATGTGTTTAACTCTATTCGAATAACTAATTCGAATAACTCTTATTTATTTAACTCTATTCGAATAACTCCTCGAATAACTCTTATTGGATTAACTCTTATTCGAATAACTTATATTCGATTTGCTTACTTTCGAATACTTATATTCGATAATCTCTTTCTTCAAATAAATCTTATTCGATTTAACTCCTGTCGAATAACTAGATTCGATCAACTCACTTCGAATATTTCTGATTCGATTATCTCACTTTGAAGATCTCTGATTCGATTATCTCACTTCGAATATTTCTGATTCGATTCACTTCTTCGAAATAACTAAATTCGATTAACTCATTTCAACACTATTCGAATAAACTAAATTCGATTAACTCATTTCCTCTAGTTCGATTTAACTCTATCGATTAACTCTAACTGATTAACTCTAACTGGTTTAACTCTAACTGGTTAACTCTAACTGGTCAACCCTAACTGTTAACTCTAACTGTTTAACTCTAACTGTTAAATCAATGTACGTGACCTTTCCGGAAATATTCTTGCAGACATTCATCCATACAAGTCATCCAGGAACAGGATGAACCGAAGGCACTATTCAGTACATCCATCTTAGGCACTGTTATCTAAGACTTATACAATAGCCCTTTGCACTTTACTCCGTCTTCAATTATCTTTGGCATATATGATTCGCAATGCTTATGCCAATACAGAGTGGTTCTTTGGATAATAATCCAACCGGTCTCTCCATATTAACAACGTTAAAATGGTCAAAACTTTGATAGTCTGTGATTTAACTATCAAAGAAAAACAGGTGTGCAAACAACGATATTATTTCCAAATGGAAATTATATCAGTCAATCATCAATCATATATATATCTATATATATATATTCATATTTTCCATATTTTCTAGTTCATGTTTCCAATTTCAATATTTGATTACATTTCTGATTCTATTTGGAAAACATTTCCAAATCTTCTTTACTTGGATTTAAACAGATGTTTAAATCAACATCGCGACGACAACTCGAACCACTATACTTATTTACTAAATTCACTTAACCACTTTCACTCTCGAACCTTAACCATTTCTAAATTAAAAACAAAGTCAATAAATTTGGGGTATAACTACCTCTCAGACCTTAACTGAACAACATTTCAAATCTCGAAATAGGTTAAGTTCATCTTTTAACTCTTTAACACTTCCTTACGTAACTCTCGTTCGAATAAATCTCTATTCGATAACTCCTTCCTTTGAATAACTATATTTGATAATATCTCTTACGAATAACTAGATTCGACAACCTTTCTTCGAATAAACTAAATTCGATTAACTCTATTTATTTAACCCTAATCGATTTAACTCTTTTTACTTAACTCCTAACTTAACTCCTTTCGAATAACTAATTCGATAACTCCTTTCGATTAAACTAAATCGATAACTCCTTTCGATTAAACTATAATCGATAACTCATAGGTGTTTAACTCTATTCGAATAACTAATTCGAATAACTCTTATTTATTTAACTCTATTTGAATAACTCCTCGAATAACTCTTATTGGATTAACTCTTATTCGAATAACTTATTCGAATAACTTATATTCGATATGCTTACTTTCGAATACTTATATTCGATAATCTCTTTCTTCGAATAAATCTTATTCGATTTAACTCCTGTCGAATAACTAGATTCGATCAACTCACTTCGAATATTTCTGATTCGATTATCTCACTTTGAAGATCTCTGATTCGATTATCTCACTTCGAATATTTCTGATTCGATTCACTTCTTCGAAATAACTAAATTCGATTAACTCACTTCAACTCTATTCGAATAAACTAAATTCGATTAACTCATTTCCTCTAGTTCGATTTAACTCTATCGATTAACTCTAACTGATTAACTCTAACTGGTTTAACTCTAACTGGTTAACTCTAACTGGTCAACCCTAACTGTTTACTCTAACTGTTTAACTCTAACTAGTTAACTCTTATTCGAATAACAAATATTCGATTTACCCTGTTCAACTAACTCGACTCAACTAACCCCTTTCGAATAACATATTCGATTTACTAACTTTCGAATACCATATTCGATTGACTAACTTTCGAATACCATATTCGATTTAACTCCTTTCGAATATCATATTCGATTTACTAACTTTATTTGCTTTATAAAGATTTCCATTTAACAGCGTTTATTCATTTTTAAAGATTTACTTTTAGTAACGGTTCTTCACTTTTAAAAATGATTTCCTTTTCCAATTCTATTTGTAAGTGTTTTACAAATACCTCCTTTTCAATTTCATTTGTAAAGGTTTTACAAACATTTCTATTTCATTTTGATTTGTAAATGGTTTTTACAAACATTTCTCTTTCGATTTGATTTGTAAATGATTTACAAACCTTTCTCTTTCAATTTGATTTGTAAATGATTTACAAACCTTTCTCTTTTTATTTGATTTCTAAAAAATATTCTAACTCCTTATATTCCTGGGAAAATTCGCCATAACCTCCTTTGTACCGGGAGCATCGGGAAAATCCCCAAACCCACCACACAATCCTTTCCATTCAAAAAGAAAATGGTTTGAAATTTATTTCCTTTCTAAATATCTTCTATTTCTAAATATTCCAATTTATATATATTTCTTATTTATAAATATTCCATTTATAAATATTTTATTTTCACTATCACTTTGAAAATCCCCTTTCCCCATTCCGATATTTTATGGTACTTAACACATCAAATCACGATGACCAATCTCATCCAAACACGTATAATCAACCATAGATTATAAACTACATATATCACAATATATGAAAAACAATAAAATAACTGTTGAGGAATCCAGTCGGATTCCTCCAACCTGTCTCCCTGCATGCACAGATGTTAAACAACATAAATAACATCACTTTCATTTTAGTACGAATTATTCTGATAAACAGAATATATATATATATATATAATTTAAACTAACTGACTAGAAATTCAATCAAACAGTCAACACACAGTCGATCAGCCAATATTTAACAATTCTAAAAATACAACATGAAATTTAAACTGTTCAGAGTTAGTGAGATTTACTCACATTGGCAGTTCATCGTTAAATAACGATAAACTGTTATTTGATTTGAATCAAACAATTTATTTCGCCATAAATTCATACGAGCCTCAATCCACTTCCAGTCAGCTTCATTGTGAAGCTCTCGTCCATACAGTCCCAATGGATCCAACCGTTCGAAATTCTGATCCAGTATGGTAAAGTTATTTCCAATACAAGTTAATACTTTATTTAAATGTAACCATACTTGAATTTATTTTAATATGGGCTTAACATATTTCTTCCGGCCCATCATCAATCCTACCAACCCCAGACCCGTGCAACTTTCTTCCTCTTTCCACCGAGTTCGCTCCTGGAAAAAAAAACACGCACCATTTCCAATTTTTCAATCTCCAAATGCTCCTCCGTCTCTCACCTGAACCACACCGGACCACCACAAAACTTCATCTCATGCAAGCCTCCTCCTCGTCAACCCAAAAACTCGCGACCCTCAGCAGTAAAGAGGAGTGCGACTTTCAGCTCTTGGAGCTCACAACCGAGCAACCCTAATCAGACTCGAATTCCACCAAGATTACCCCCATCGTGCCATTCGATGTGCTGACTCCAAAATCAAACACTAAATCATAGATTGATGCCCCAAATCCCGATTACAGCTAACCCTAAGGCCACTGTCAATATTTTCGAACTCAGAACCTTGCGTCGGATTCAGAATGAATGGCACGAGCTTAAAGCTCTTTGTTTTGTGAATCGAAACATACATCTCTATGGATTTATAGGATTTTTATACGATTTCCTTTGATTTAAGAAAATCATGAAATGAGTTTTAAGAGAGAACGACGATAGATTTTCATTGTTGACCGCTACTGAATTTTTCCTAAGTTTAAAATGTTAAGGTGATTATATAGTGTATTTTTATTATTATAATATTTGAATATTATATTGATTTGTAAGCAATCGTTGTTTTACTCTCGTGTTTAAAAATCCCTATGGTCACACATGATACCCAAAAATCACGAAAACTGGCATGCAGCTAGAGTTCGACATTACGGTCTCAACGAAACTGGTTTCGTCGAATTCCGACTTCGTATGCTCACACAGCGTATTTTTAACTGTCAAAATACTGACTTTTTTCACTCTAAAAATCCGTACGACAACACGGTGACTCTAAAAATCACGAAACTGGAAATCTAACAACTATTTGACATTGCAGATCCAACAAAATTAGTTTCGTCGAATTCCGACTTCGTATGCTCACACAGCGTATTTTTAAAGCTCTGGATGACCCATTTAAATATATAAATATATTTAAATATAATTAAATAAAATATTAATAAATTAATATTATCGTATATATTCACAGTGGAATACCATACAGCTCTAGAATATTCCTGTATGAATTTCTAACTTGATATTTCAAATCTGGGTCAACCCGATATTCGATTTATATTGAAATTTCTTTTTAAAATATAAATAATTTCTTTATAAATTATAAAGGAACTCCACAACGACTTTCCTAAAATTTGATTTGGACATAAATCCAAATCTACACGACAAAATCCCGATTTTTCTCTTCCACTAGAAAGATATACTCCACCAGCTCCACACGTTTCCTGTTTCACAGAAATCCGGCTTAAAATGAATCCTGTACATTCAGTTGAAGTTCAAATCGCCAAATTACGAACTGCAGCGCCATTTCAAGCTCGATTTTAATTATAATAAAATTCTACGTTTCAAACTGACGTCGATTGAATATATTCGTCAATATAATTCAACTCTAAGTTGAATTAAATCTCAGGGATGACCCAGTTCACAGAATGTTGTGATTCCCAATATTTTTGATTATTTCTGAATTAAATATATTATTCAATTTATTATTTTAATTAAATATTCATCATTATTTAATTCCACGACCATTTAATTCACTATATCACCATTTATATTAATTAATTAATTATAATACCTCTGCAAATGCGGGTCATTACACATTGTTCTTATTATTAATAGCCATATTGACTCTAACATTTGCTTCCTTCTCTTGAAAAACAATATTGACCTGTTTGACTTCTCATTTCTGATTTGCTTCAGTAAATTCTCTCTTGCTAAAAACATCACAATTAATAGTTTCATGACCAAAAGCCTTATAATGCACATAAATACTCGGCCCTCAATCATAATGGACAATAACAGGGGGACAATTATCTCCAAGACCACCCAAATCAATGCAATTAGGCAAATCAGATTCAGCATCAATTTAAACTAACACCTTGGCATATTTTATTCTCTTCATACTTTCAGTATTCGCATCAAAACAAATGAGCTTTCCAATGTGACATGTTAACCAATTAATCCCCATTAAAGTCTAAAGTATAACATGAATTCTATGCAAGTGTACCCAAATTGGTATTTTCTTGATTTGAGATTGTGCGATACCTATAGAAGGATCCCATCTAGTGATTATGAACATTCTACCTCTGATAAACACTGGATCAGCTTTCAACACCTTATCTTTATCTGCATCATTAGAGAATTTAAAGTAGAAATTAAGTCCATCAGATTTTATATCTACCTCTCCAAAAAGCTTCCACTGATTCAGAAGAAAATTAACCACTGTTAAGTATGATAAAGATCCATCCAAAAAGAACCCTACCAAATATTGATTCCAGTATTTTACCCCTTCAGCTTTCACTTTTTCTGGAGGATATTACTTTTGGCTATTATTTACAGCTTCAAATTCCAGTGGTTTATAGGATCCAGCGTTGCGAGGCAAAGAGTTGAAAAGAGAAAGATAGTCAGGTTTAGATCCAACATTGGATGCCGATGAGGTATTTGAAGATATTTTAGAGAGAGGAATGGAAGAATTGACTATAAGCGAAGGAGGATCAACAGAAAGAGGAATAACAGGATCAATAGATGAATTAAGAACAGAAGAATTATGATCAATCAAAGAATTATCACCAGCCTATAAGAAATTCAGATCTGAAAATCCAATATTATCAACAATCAATGTATCCAAATTTACATCATGAAATGTAGTATCATTCACAAGATCAAAATCAAACGAATCACCATGAGGATCACAATCCAAAGGAATAGAAGACAGAGAAAAAGATGATTTTACTTGTTCAGAAAAAACAGAACCAAAGTTAAGCTTGAGAGAAGGGTCAGGAGGACCAGGAGGAGGGGTAGGATAAGCTGGAGGCTGAGGAGAAGGAGGAGGAGAAGAAGAAGAATCAAGATCGGGAGGGGATGACGCCATTAACAAGGGTTCTGTTCTTTTTCAAATGTTTTCTTTTCCAATTCACTATCACTGTCGATTGATTTCAATTACAACAATGCTGAATATATATATATATTCAACCATCAACATTCAAACAAGTTTTGGTGTCAGTTAGTGTGTAAATTCATATATAAATAATATGCATCACAAATAAAATACATTTTATTTGAGGAATCCGGTCAGATCCCTCCAACCTGTCCTTCTCTGCATCACAGATAACAGTTTGATATTAACAATGAATTAAATTTCAATAATCTATTATTTAAAACAACAATCAACCAAATAGCCAACAGCATCCATAACAGCCAATCAACCAATTTATCGGTTAACAGTAAATTATATTTTTCTATGAAATTAACACATCACATAATTCCAAAAGATGTGAGAATTAACTCACGGGTTTAATTCTGGTTGACAGTTGACGTGTTTGTTGCATTTAATTTGAAACGAACATTCAAAATTATCTAAAATTCCAAATAGCTCCAATCGAATCCCAGTCAACACCATTGTTTAGGTCTCGTCCCTGCGATCCCAACGGGTCCAATTTCACTGAATTTCGTTAATGTATGAATTAGTTACGACCATTTAAAGTTTTAAACTCGTTTTATATAAATTAAATTAACTATTATTTAACACTTACCCTAATTGCCTCTATTTAGTCAATTGCCACGTCAGACTACTCATACGCGGTTTCTCCAGTTCAACAGGCCCGAACCCGTTACCTTCTTCCACCATCCCTCTTTTATTTCTGAACGAAGACCATCGCTCTTTCAAACACCAATAGCCACTTCAGGGGTCTGGACCTCCAACCACCGATGCTGCCCTGACCGCCATTCCCTCACCTTCAACTTCCGACCATTCTCCCTCCTTTAAGTCTCCGGTGGCCACCAAACGAGGCCAAAACACGAAAGTGGCCTCTTTCCAGTTAACTGACAAAAACTCCGCCGCTGCTTCAAGTGAGACTGCCGCACCACCGCCAAATGATCCCCCTCGTCGTCGCCCTCCCTTCACCTTCAGGCACCACCACCTGGTACTGACCAGAACCACCGGAATTTGGCCATAATTCAACCAAGCTTGTACACAACTACGAAAAAAAGAACCCCTCCGATCAACTAGCAAAATCTTCCACCTCCGACCACCATAGGACAACAGAACGGTGCCAAATCGAAGCCTGAACTCTCCTCTTTAATTCCCCCCAGGCCTGAGATTATAAAATTGGGTCAATTTCTCCAATTTCAGAAAAGAACGAAGGCATTTTTCCCTTGTTTTTGCTCGATTCCGACCACCACACTCGTCCGATCACCCCCATTTTTTTACAGTAGGTCGGCCTCGACTGGATCTACAACTTTCCCGTTATCGACCTTCACTGATCCATCACGGATTTGGATTTATAATTTATTTTGCATTCGAGGACTTTTCTGCAAAATTAATGCTGGAAAAATGATTAGGATGGGAATGAACATAAAATTGGACTGAAAGGAGTGTATATATAAGTATAAATAATAATATTTTATATCGACGTGATTAGCGATATTTTTTTCCATGTCTATCGCTATTTCGAACACCGTTTATTGGCCCTTGTGCTCACATACAAACTCCGTTCGTGATGCGAATGGACAGCATGATATAATTTGACGTTACGGTCCTAATGAAACTTGTTTCATCGAATTCCGAGTCTGTTGCCTCCAACGGCGCTCGTTCCCGTCCAAATGATCATTTTATTTCGATTTTATTTTGCCACGCTCACAGAATAACTCTGATTAACGTGCAATTTGATATCTGGCAATAATTTACTGTTGCGGTCTCAATAAAATTTGTTTCATCGAAAACAGAGGTTGTTTGAATAAAGTCCCTTTTAAAAGGTCCAATTTACATTAAAATAAACCAATTGTAAAATACATCAATATAATATTAATAAAATATCGTTAATAGCCATACATGACCAGAATTTCATATATTACCAAAATAAAATATCACGGGTTGAATTCCAAGCCAAATCGATATTCAGAAAAATAAAAACCCTTTATTTTATATAAATAAATCGCTATAATATATAAAGGAATTCCATAGCGACTATTTTAAATTTTGATTTGGACATAAAACAAAATCTACGCTATGAAAACTGGATTTTTCTCTTTCATTAGAAAAATATTATCCAACAGATTCAGACGTTTCTTGTTTCGAGAAAATTCTACTAAGATTTGATCCTGTACAGCCGTTTAAAGAGCTTTCCAATGAATATAAATGATTTGAAATCTAATGGATGATTTGGAATTATGTCCAAATCAATTTCAGAAAAGGTCGCTATGGACGCAGTTCGATGGCCGTTATTGGAAACTGACTGTACGGGCGATAATAAAATTATTAAAAATATGAAAAAATTATGTAAAATCATAATAAATAATTTGGAAAGATTTTTGATGAAAAATTCCAGTTTTGAAAAGATAAAAATATATTTTTTATCGAAATGAACTGTTTAATGAACTAGTTATTAACTAGAATAATAATTTAATTATTTTTAGAAATAAATAAATTGGATTGGAAAATGGTTTTAAAATAACCAGAATTTTCCAATATATATTTATATATATTGGAATGAATTTGAATGGAAATTATCTTTGGAATATTTCGATATTGGATTCCGTGATTATACAGATATTGTTATAGGAATTTGGAGGATATATATATATATATTGTTATTTCCAATACAATATTTGTTGGTTATAGAATTTGATATTGAATATAAGCCGATGTAATTTATATTCAGAACCTTATATTTAATGTCAAATTGGATTTTGGGTTTGTCGTGAATGGTGTCTTTAATAACACTGTTCTTAAACCCAGTTTAGAAAAGAATAAATATTTTAATTAAGATTTAGGAGGTTTTACCAATTAATTAATATTTGATTGGAATTGAATTGAAATTGGATTTTGGGTTTATCGTGAATGGTGTTTTAAATATCAGTTGTTCTTTAGCCCAATTAAAGTGAATAATATGATTTGGAATTTATAATCTTTTAATTAAGATTTATGAAAATTTTCCAAAATAAAGTTTTCCAATTTAATATATTAAATTTGAATTGAATGGAATTCGATTCGGTAACAATCAAGATGAGCTTCTGGAATTCGATTATATACTGTTATGATTTCCGTGTAGATTCCATTTTGATGGAAGAACATTTTGGGTTTATCGTGAACTATGTTTTTAAAAATGACATTAGTTCATTAACCCAGTTAAAGAGAAGATTAATTTCTTAAATTCAAATAATCATTTAGTAATGATTTTTGGGATTAATAAGAATAAATTTAAAAGGTTTTATCTTTGATAAAATTAATGGGAATTTTCCCTAAAAATGTGAATATTTTACTAAAAGAATATTCTGAATTGGAATGAGGCATTGGATGTGTTTTTACAGCACCTGATTATAAATTACGCGAGTTATTCGTAAAGACAGGGTATAACCCATTCTCAATAATGAATACGACGACTAATAGTTGAAGAGATTGAAGACAGTGCAAGACCGACGATCGTCACATCGAATGGATGAGTTGCTACTTATGCCCGTGATTGGAGTAGCTAACTTGAAGGGACTACAGTGGTGGTCGTCCGGACGTACTTGTTGATTGTTCGGATATGCAAGGGCCTCTCTTCCGTATTGGACATACGGGACGAGGAATAAGGTGCCTCCGGTATCATTTAGACCCAGAATGGACTTATAAATGGATGGTATGTCTAACGTTGTATTCCTTTACGCTATATTCGTTGATCTCTGCTAATATATATCTGTTTAGTGGCGGAGAATTTATTCTCTTGCTTAACAACCTTCTCTGAGACGTATGAGCTCAGAGGTTATATATTGGTAGAAATCAATGGTATGGTATGGATTGACAATGTGGCATGCTAAGATGCATGGATCAAGGCTTTTGTTGAAAAGAAGAGCCTTGTGGATGATGATCAAAGCATTGCTTTAATTAGCATAGCTTTGTGTAGTGTGACTTCGCGAGCCTCACACCCCGGTATGATGGTGAAATGATGGTTAGACCCGTATGCTTTCGATATTAGTATGGATTCGGTCGATTGAGATGAGAGGGATAGGGAATATACCCCCGATTCCCATATGGATAGAGTAAGCGGCATTTTCTCATGCACGGGACGTAAGTCTCGGAGATACCTGATATCCTAGATATAGTGCGGATGTGCATTACGGTGTTTTCTCTAGCTGGGATGTAAGCCATTGAGTATTGGACTACGCGATAGATATTTCGAATCAGGAGCCATCATGATGGAAATCCATCTTTCCAATATAAGCTTTGTGGTTTTAATTGTAAACCTATATATGGTGACATAGTGGGATGGGGCACTCATGCCGTCTATGATTGATACATTTACTTTCGAAAATTGATTTCTACACTATACACTTATAGTAATAATAAAAGAGAAATTTCGCGTACCAAGCATATTTGGCTATTATAAGGTAAAACTCTATCCTTCAGCTTGTGTTGCATTGTGTGATCGGACCTGAGTCTTATAATAGCCTCATTTTTCTTTAATTAGCATTGCGTTGTTTTATTTATGCATTGTTATTCTTGGGGATAAACCCGTTCCTTGTTATACGGCGTGGTCCCTTGGTTTATCTAACTTTAAAATCAAAATTAATAACTGTTTTGAGTTCTCATACCAGTCCCATGACTGACCTGGAGTTTATTGTTCCTTCCTAAACTCTGGGTGCCCATATTTTCCACATGGGCAGTCAATAGTTTTGGTTTTGCAGATTTCTATTTAAAAGGATCCTGGATTACAGATGGAGCTATATTCGGAAAGCTTTTCCGCTACGCATTGTACTTATGTCTTATTTTCCACTACTATGTAATTTTTTCTCTGATATTATTTTCTATTGTATAATTAATCATACTTTGGAGTATTCTTGTACTCTGATGTAAATTGTTGTAATAAGCAATGAAATGTTATTCTATTTATGTTCTGATTTGTCATGTTCTCAACTCAATTCGGGCTTTCCTGTAACGACCTAGAAATTTTGACAACTGTAGATCGGTTTAATCAAAGGTTTAATGTTGAATAAGCAATTTTGTACTTGGATTAGAAATAAAAATCAAATATATGGTCTTGAGTATAAATTTAATTCAAAATGATCCATTGAAAATTTAATATGTTGTTAAATTTAAAAACAAACATTAATTAATATTTGTTAAAAATATATGGAGTTTGGGCTTGAGAATGTGTGTATTTGTATATATAGGAACCGAAATGTAACATTTCAAAAATTTGAATCGAACGAAGTTGTGTATAAACAACGAACGGATAAATAATTCGTAATTAAAATAATGTCATATAAACGGTGTCAGATTACAATTAAATTTATTTTATTGATTTCAGAATGCAAAGAGGAGAAGGTACGTATAGTTTTTGACTATGTTGGCGGCACGTGTTTTGAGCGTTCTGGGTTAATTCACTGTAAATTATAAAACATAGATAAAAAAATTCCCAGTTATTACCTATATTGAACAAAACCCTTCACCAGATGATTTCGCACCGGCCTATGTCTGTAAAACACGGATACTCTAAACCTACTGACATCGACATTGATCTTATCTCTAATTTTCTCGTCTATAAAAATAAGTGTTTTTCCCATTTCTTCAGAAACAAATCGCTTCTTCTCTTTCGATTAATGGCTGAAACCTAATTTATTTTTCCCCAAATCAAATACCGACATTTTCCAAAATCCAAGAAAGAAGCCATCTTCAAATTAGTGGCTTCATCTGTCCACCAAAGCCTCAAAGATCGCGACTTCCTTCTGTTTGCCATCGCATCTGCGCCACACCTCGTCGCCATCGTTCTCCATCTCGAAGCTGCCTGAAACTACTCCAAGCTCCTCGATAACTTCCGGTGCCCTAATCGGAACTGAACCTTTCAAATCAGTGTCGTCTTCTCCAAATCGTCACGGTTCTGGTTGTTTCTACTGCCTCATTGCCCTCGCCAGCCAGCGCTGTCACCATCAGCGTCGAGTCTGCAGTTCGTTCGCTCCTCATCTCCTACGGATCGAAGGTGAGTTTCTTTTTGAAACTCACGATTGATTAAATTTCGGTTCAAGTAATTTGATTTCGGTATAAGCTGAATAAATGATTGATCCATTCTGAAGTTTGCTAATCTTCTTGCTGTTTGAGTTGGTTGCATGTTTTTATTTTAGTGCCAGTGACCAGTTTTGCTTGCACCGCTGTTAAACTAGATTCTTATGCCATCCCTGCCTTATTTTAATGGATTAGGACTGTCACTTGCCTTCGATAGTATCTAGTGTGGACCTGTTCACATTTATTTTGGGGTACCTTCTTCGGTTATATGCATATTTTGTTCACTGTCTAATACTGGTTGGCTTAATATTAAATTTGTCAGGTCCATTCTAACTACTTGCTGAAAGGTTTTGTGTCAGTATTTTGTTTCAACCTTTAACTAATATGAACACATGCATGAACCACCTACCTGTACATGGGAAACATGAGATGGAGTAGAGTGGCCATAACTTTGAGAAGGACACTCGTAAACGATAAAAACTTTAACTACATTTGATAACATGGATGTGGGATTAACATGGATGAATACTTAGTTTAGGGTGCAAACCAAAATAATGATAATAATAATAATAACAACTTCCATTGTCGAACTTCATCTTGATACATATTATTTAAATGGGCGCTCTGTTTCTTGCTCTACAAATTGAATAAGATTGTTGTGCCTACATATAATTGAGGGGTATCTATTTAAATGGGACTATATATTTTGTGGTATGTTATATAGGTATATGCAAGCACAATAAAGTTGAGTTGAATTTTAAAGTATGTAATGATTGTTCAATTTTGAAATGTCTCGGTATGGTATACTTTCATATGTATGGGTCTGATTTGCACATGAATGGCATTGTCTGTTTGTCTACATACAAGAGTGTTAACATGGGTAAGCATATGGTCTGCAGGAGTTGAATTTAAGTCTCCATAATGATCCTTGCGTGTGTGTCTCTATAAGTAGCTCGTTAATTTTGTTTTAAGGGGACGCCAACAATTCAAAAATGTTGGAACAAGATTTGAGAAACCTTGTAAAACCATATAAGTGATTTTGATGAACTTATGGATTTTTACAGCAACTATGTGTACATAGTACGTACTATTTTTGGCTCTATATCGTCGTAACAACAAAGTATCTCCTAAAATCTTGATCCCTTTATAAACTGAAACACAGTGGATCATTTACAGTACCCTTTTTCCTATTTTAGATAAACTGGGTCTCGGATATATGTTTGCATACATGCTTTGAGTTGCGCATGGATACCCATAAATTTGCTCGTTTCCTGGACCTATTAAACTTATGCTGTGTATTCTTTGCAAAACATTAGTTGTCAGTTCTGAAATACTACTGGGCTATACTCCGCTTTATGTATGGTGATGTGTACATATATTGATACATATATAGTTGTGAATAGTGGTTATAACTTTAATATCAAACCTGGATTGAAAGAAAACCAGAAAGGAAAACAAAGAAAGATGCCATATTTGCCATATTGAAACCATGAATTGCTGTTCCTGAGCCCTATATGTCTCCGGCTGTTATAGGTTTCATGTTGCTATGATACTATTTGAACCATACTAATTAGCTGCATCTTTATAGATTTGATTATGGGATTCTTCATGCTGCTTGTAATAATTTTGCACGTCCCTGATATATTTGACAGTATAAGAGGAATGCTTTGGTTTAGTTGTCTTGTATGTTACACGCCGTGTTGACCAGTGTATACCCACAAAGGAATATGGACTGCCTTGTTCCAGTGATATATAGGTTGATATATGAAATGATTTAATAATCATTAGGATTAATTATTTATTTTAGTTTCTATTGAAGTCAGTTTACTTGAACTATGATTTAATCCTGACTCGAGTATTTTGTGTTTTACATGAAATGCTCGGGTCAGACCCGAGCATTACAGATTTAAAGATTTCAGCTTAGGATTCGAAGACGGACATAGCTGGGGATTCCAAGAGATGGCGCGCTCTGATGTTTTAAATAGTAATATTTTTCTTGTATTCAAGTGATATTTTAATTTCCGCTGTATAGAAATCTGTATCAAAAATTCTAAATATATATATATAAAAGGTTATTTCATCGTTCAATACTATGTCATTTATTTATTCTATATTTTCTGTGTGTTGATTCTATTATTAAACTCTGTAAGCTAAATAACGATCCGTCGTTTTGAGATGCTATAAATTGGTTTGATTACCAATTTAAAGCGGTCAAAAAGGCGGGACATTACAAGTGGTATCAGAGCTTTGGTTTATTCAAAGCTTAGCTTATTGAGTTTAAAAACAGATCTTGAAAATAAAGCGATTTTGAAAAATAATTATTTTTGAAATATCAAATATTTTGAAACTAGTGTTTTGAAATTAATACAGCGAAAATGAAAATTTATTTTGAGATTTAAAGTTTTGTTCGGAATCCCCAGTCTTCAGAAGTCTTCGAATCCAGGTTTGCGAGAATTATTCTTCAATAAGTTCCCCTAGGATTTGAATCTAGAATCCATCATCGGATGGTATCTCGGATAGATAGGAGAGAATCAACGAATTAATTTCGTTAAGCGTGAATTTTAGAAATCAAAGATGACTGAAGTTGATTGTAAATGAGAATTCAATTTGAATAGAAAAAGGAATTTTGAAATCATTTCAAAAAAGAAATGATGAATTTTGTTAAGAATATAAGTTGATGAAAAATCAAATAAAAAGGGTTAAGTGAAGAGATGACGATGTTTTATTTAACATTTGTTTAAATCAAACTAACAAATTTAGAGATGTTGCAAGAATAAAGTATATTCTCGATAGAAAATAAAGCTTTGTGAATATATGGAAATATTTTCCGGTGACAATAAATGATTTTTAAGAATGGAGAAAATGAATAGAACAATTGGAAATATTTTCAAAGGATAGTGAGAGGTTAACATAATTCAGAATAACAAGAACTGAAGAACAAAGAGCTACGTCGAAGACGAAGGAGGGCAGAACGTAAAGAGAAGTGGAATTGTAAATTGAATCCGAGAATTTCGTAAACAATGATTGATAAGAAATTAAGAAGTGGAGTTAAGGAATTTAGAAACTGACTAAAGATTAGTTAAGTTGAATAGTATCTGAGTATTGATCTGATGTTGGTTTCGGCCTTCGGGGTTGATACTTAGGGAATTGTTCGCTTGCTAATTGATGGTCGAGGTGTGGACGTGAAGGAGTGATAATGCATGAAGAAAAAAAGTTTGTGAAAAAATATATATGGAATTTTGAGAGAATAAAGTTGTGACTGAAGTGATGAATTTTTAATTAGAGGTTTGGAAGAAGAATTGGTTATAACCAATAGATTCATAAATTCGAGTTAAAGGAAATATTAGATATCTGAATTGGATAAGAGGTCAAAACTGAAATTGAATGGAGATTTGAGGATGCTCGATGTGAGATAGTGGATATAGAAATTTTCAGAACTTATATGAGAAATGCATAAAAATATAGCGAAGTCGAGAACTATTGATTTGAAAGGTAATCGATTAAGATAAAATCTTATATAACGGAATTTATATAAGACGAGATGTTTGAAATATGATTTGGAAATTAAATCTTATGTAAGTTCACATAAGTATGATTTATGAGAAGTATGAAATAAAATACTATATGTATATAGTATCGTGTGTTTTTCAAAATAAAGATAAGGAAAGTACCTTCCTTCTCTATGAAATTCGAGCTTAGCTGAGATATGCTGCTGGTGGTAGTAGGTTGTCCGGACATAAAACTCATGAGTTGCCATTTAGCACGACTGCTAGCGTAATTCGCAGGGCTGCAGATAGCCTACGGTGGTCGGATGTTTCTGGAGGGAATCAGGCGTAATCATTGGGATCGCTGCGATCTAGAGTCGTTGGAATTCGGCCGTGTAGCGAAATTCGCAGGGCTGTAGATAGCCTACGGCGGACGGATGTTTCTTGGGGGAACCAAGTGTAACCATTGTGACTGCTGCGATCTACAGTCGAATGTAAGGGCGTAATCCGCAGAGCTGTGAAAGCTTACGGGTATGGATGTTTCCTGGGGGACTCAGGCGTAACCATTGTGTACCTGCGGTCCATAGTATTTGAGATATCTTAGTGATAGTGAGCCACCTGTTTCATGCAGCAGTTAGTCTTCGTGACTTGATTGGTCTTCGTGACCTGATTTGTCTTTGTGACTTGTTTTGTCCTCGTGACTTGATTTATCTTCGTAATTGGATGATTTGATTTCGTGATCCTGAGAGAGAGCAACCAACGCTTAGTGACCTCAGAATGTCTTTTGATTCTTAAAATATCTTCCGTTATCTGTCCATGACGAAATTCGCAGGGAAGTGATTTCCTACGGATACGGATGTTTTCTGGGGGATCCAGACGGAACCATTGTGTATCTGCGATTCATGAACAATCAACATATCAATATCACATTGGTACTTTCTGTATCTGTTTTTGAAAGAATTTTTGAAATATTTTTCACTGGGAGTTGAAGCAAGGATATTTAGTGCTTAGAGATTTTAGTCGTGCGCCTGGCCAGCGTATGTCTGACATCTGTAAGAACGACAATAAACTTGTCAAACTTCGAGTTATAAAGTATTTTCAAATAAATAATTTGAGATTAAAATAAGAAAGAGGATCTTGGAATAATAATACCAATATTTTCCATATAAAAGTATAAAAGGTTTTAAATTTTAAAATTTTTAAGTCGACAAATTATGACTTGAAAAGGGAATGATAATTACACTCTTCGATGAGTATTGGGGAAGATTAAATGGATTAAATATATGATGATGTGGTTGAACTTGTGAAACAATGGATAAGTCATTATTGACAGAAGAGATTATAAAGAAATTATATGATTTTGAATCTCTCTGAAGATTAGATGGAATGAGAAATTGAGAAATATCTCGAGTTAATTTGAAATGAAAATTGGAATAAGAAAGATGAATATAGTATAAAGAGAATAAACAAAATCTGATTCGGAAGATAAATAAAATTGTGGTTGATCAAAATGGATTTTCAAAGAGGGAAGTTTGATTTTCCGAGATAATTGAATGTGATGGATAAACAAGAAAGTTCGATGACTTAAATATCGATATTAAAATTAGCTGTAAAATAGTTACATACGAATATGGAAATGTGAGGTATACGTTGGTATATCTCTTACAACTCCTTTTCGAGGACGAAAAGTTTTAAAGTGGGGAAGATTGTAACGACCCAGAAATTTTGACAACTGTAGATCGGTTTAATCAAAGGTTTAATGTTGAATAAGCAATTTTGTACTTGGATTAGAAATAAAAATCAAATATATGGTCTTGAGTATAAATTTAATTCAAAATGATCCGTTGAAAATTTAATATGTTGTTAAATTTAAAAACAAACATTAATTAATATTTGTTAAAAATATATGGAGTTTGGGCTTGAGAATGTGTGTATTTGTATATATAGGAACCGAAATGTAACATTTCAAAAATTTGAATCGAACGAAGTTGTGTATAAACAACGAACGGATAAATAATTCGTAATTAAAATAATGTCTTATAAACGGTGTCAGATTACAATTAAATTTATTTTATTGATTTCAGAATGCAAAGACGAGAAGGTATGTATAGTTTTTGACTATGTTGGTGGCAAGTGTTTTGAGCGTTCTGGGTTAATTCACGGTAAATTATAAAACATAGATAAAAAAATTCCCAGTTATTACCTATATTGAACAAAACCCTTCACCAGATGATTTCGCACCGGCCTATGTCTGTAAAACACGGATACTCTAAACCTATTGACATCGACATTGATCTTATCTCTAATTTTCTCGTCTATAAAAATAAGTGTTTTTCCCATTTCTTCAGAAACAAATCGCTTCTTCTCTTTCGATTAATGGCTGAAACCTAATTTATTTTTCCCCAAATCAAATACCGACTTTTTCCAAAATCCAAGAAAGAAACCATCTTCAAATTAGTGGCTTCATCTGTCCACCAAAGCCTCAAAGATCGCGACTTCCTTCTGTTTGCCATCGCATCTGCACCACACCTCGTCGCCATCGTTCTCCATCTCGAAGCTGCCTGAAACTACTCCAAGCTCCTCGATAACTTCCGGTGCCCTAATCGGAACTGAACCTTTCAAATCAGTGTCGTCTTCTCCAAATCGTCACGGTTCTGGTTGTTTCTACTGCCTCATTGCCCTCGCCAGCCAGCGGTGTCACCATCAGCGTCGAGTCTGCAGTTCGTTCGCTCCTCATCTCCTACGGATCGAAGGTGAGTTTCTTTTTGAAACTCACGATTGATTAAATTTCGGTTCAAGTAATTTGATTTCGGTATAAGCTGAATAAATGATTGATCCATTCTGAAGTTTGCTAATCTTCTTGCTGTTTGAGTTGGTTGCATGTTTTTATTTTAGTGCCAGTGACCAGTTTTGCTTGCACCGCTGTTAAACTAGATTCCTATGCCATCCCTGCCTTATTTTAATGGATTAGGACTGTCACTTGCCTTCGATAGTATCTGGTGTGGACCTGTTCACATTTATTTTGGGGTACCTTCTTCGGCTATATGCATATTTTGTTCACTGTCTAATACTGGTTGGCTTAATATTAAATTTGTCAGGTCCATTCTAACTACTTGCTGAAAGGTTTTGTGTCAGTATTTTGTTTCAACCTTTAACTAATATGAACACATGCATGAACCACCTACCTGTACATGGGAAACATGAGATGGAGTAGAGTGGCCATAACTTTGAGAAGGACACTCGTAAACGATAAAAACTTTAACTACATTTGATAACATGGATGTGGGATTAACATGGATGAATACTTAGTTTAGGGTGCAAACCAAAATAATGATAATAATAATAATAACAACTTCCATTGTCGAACTTCATCTTGATACATATTATTTAAATGGGCGCTCTGTTTCTTGCTCTACAAATTGAATAAGATTGTTGTGCCTACATATAATTGAGGGGTATCTATTTAAATGGGACTATATATTTTGTGGTATGTTATATAGGTATATGCAAGCACAATAAAGTTGAGTTGAATTTTAAAGTATGTAATGATTGTTCAATTTTGAAATGTCTCGGTATGGTATACTTTCATATGTATGGGTCTGATTTGCACATGAATGGCATTGTCTGTTTGTCTACATACAAGAGTGTTAACATGGGTAAGCATATGGTCTGCAGGAGTTGAATTTAAGTCTCCATAATGATCCTTGCGTGTGTGTCTCTATAAGTAGCTCGTTAATTTTGTTTTAAGGGGACGCCAACAATTCAAAAATGTTGGAACAAGATTTGAGAAACCTTGTAAAACCATATAAGTGATTTTGATGAACTTATGGATTTTTACAGCAACTATGTGTACATAGTACGTACTATTTTTGGCTCTATATCGTCGTAACAACAAAGTATCTCCTAAAATCTTGATCCCTTTATAAACTGAAACAAAGTGGATCATTTACAGTACCCTTTTTCCTATTTTAGATAAACTGGGTCTCGGATATATGTTTGCATACATGCTTTGAGTTGCGCATGGATACCCATAAATTTGCTCGTTTCCTGGACCTATTAAACTTATGCTGTGTATTCTTTGCAAAACATTAGTTGTCAGTTCTGAAATACTACTGGGTTATACTCCGCTTTATGTATGGTGATGTGTACCTATATTGATACATATATAGTTGTGAATAGTGGTTATAACTTTAATATCAAACCTGGATTGAAAGAAAACCTGAAAGGAAAACAAAGAAAGATGCCATATTTGCCATATTGAAACCATGAATTGCTGTTCCTGAGCCCTATATGTCTCCGGCTGTTATAGGTTTCATGTTGCTATGATACTATTTGAACCATACTAATTAGCTGCATCTTTATAGATTTGATTATGGGATTCTTCATGCTGCTTGTAATAATTTTGCACGTCCCTGATATATTTGACAGTATAAGAGGCATGCTTTGGTTTAGTTGTCTTGTATGTTACACACCGTGTTGACCAGTGTATACCCACAAAGGAATTTGGACTGCCTTGTTCCAGTGATATATAGGTTGATATATGAAATGATTTAATAATCATTAGGATTGATTATTTATTTTAGTTTCTATTGAAGTCAGTTTACTTGAACTATGATTTAATCCTGACTCGAGTATTTTGTGTTTTACATGAAATGCTCGGGTCAGACCCGAGCATTACAGATTTAAAGATTTCAGCTTAGGATTCGAAGACGGACATAGCTGGGGATTCCAAGAGATGGCGCGCTCTGATGTTTTAAATAGTAATATTTTTCTTGTATTCAAGTGATATTTTAATTTCCGCTGTATAGAAATCTGTATCAAAAATTCTGAATATATATATATAAAAGGTTATTTCATCGTTCAATACTATGTCATTTATTTATTCTATATTTTCTGTGTGTTGATTCTATTATTAAACTCTGTAAGCTAAATAACGATCCGTCGTTTTGAGACGCTATAAATTGGTTTGATTACCAATTTAAAGCGGTCAAAAAGGCGGGACGTTACATTTCCCAAAAGGGGAAGTTTGGGTCATTTCGAGCTTGGAGCAGGAGGCTTCAACATTAGTTATATATATAAAGACTATATTTCCGCTGTGATGTTATGTGTTATATTGTTATGTATATACAGTTATAGTTTTTTATTTCAAAAGTTGTTATATAATATATTTGTTCGTTCCGCTGTGAGATTCGTGTTTACTATGATTCTTTTCTATTGTGATCTTCTTTTTCTTCTATTCTACCTTTCTTTCTATTTCTCTCCCTTTAACTTCTTTCTAATAATGGTCTAGTATTTCCGATGCTTGAATAGTCATCATGGTGTGTTGTGTTGATTTTCAGAATCAAAAATCCTTGGGTCTTTACACTGACCGTCTTCCCAATGCTTCGATCGAGTTGGGAAATTTCATAAAGATCAGATTGGGAGTCAAAGTTTAAGATTGACGATTCAATTATATGTCCATAGTCTAATTTTATGCTCTGACCTATATGTATGTTTGAATGGTAAGTTCAACACGGTGTTCAATCTGTTCGAATATGCAGTTTACCCGAACTGTTAATTTAACGACAACGATGAAGTTTTGAAATCATACACACAGCTACGAAACTCTATGAAAAATATCATTAAATAATCGAAATCGACCTAATTCCAATGATTCTTTGATTTGGTCACCTAAACCACAAGCTGACCAAACCCTTTTAAACTTCCAATTTACCTTGAAAAAACTACAAGTCCACAGATCCAAAGTAGGATTTCAAATCTCAATTCTTGGAAGTTTTTCACTCCTTTCCCCTTCGTTTTTGTATCCTCTTTACACATTGTATTGTTTTTTTATTCTACAATTATGAATTTATATCTTGATTCACGTTTGTGTCCCAATTTCCTTTTTATTCTAATTTTGATTTGGTTACTATGGTTACCAATCCGGTTTTCTTCTTATTTTGCAATATCATTTTTAGATTTATTAATCCAAAAACACATAGAAACTTTAATTATTCAATAAGTTTTTCTATAGGTAAAACTGAAGCATTTCTTATTTCCCATGTTTTATATTGAGTTATGCTTCCATATGTTAGTTTTATTAGAAAGAGTCTTAATTGGTTTCTTTATTTATTCTACATGGAGTTATGTCCTTTAATACCTTCTTCTTTTTCGCTATGATAAGAAATAGAGGTAAAGTTGATCTTTAGTTCATCCTTAAATAAGCACGTGTGGAAATAAAGTTAGAAGAAATAGTACATATGTAAAAGAAATAATTATGTTCAATACTTTGGGTAGATGAATTTAAATTCTACTAACTGATTAGTTATAAATATGCATTTTGAAAATTTTGAATGTTTTATGTAGTCTCATACATATATAGCCATTCATTATTGTTATATGTAAACTTTTTTTTTGGCAAGGCATGTAAACTATTTTTTTAAATAAGAATAATGATCATATCGAACATGTTTACTATAAAATATTAATAAAAATAACTAATTTCTTTTAACTTATGTCAGTTATGGTTCAAAGTACTTGGATTGTTAAGTTATAACTTAATTTGAGTAGATAATCAATTACATATTAGTCTCTTCTCGACAATTAATTACATATATAACATGTATCAATTAATTATGCTTTTCCACTTTTGTAAGCAAGTTCCAAATGCATAACAATCTAGAAGGTTCTGTTGTTTTGTAAAATATATTAAATGCAAAGTTAAACTTTTTCAAAACTTATTAATTATTTTCTACATAATCAAAAATATGGAAAGTTGGTCAGCACTTCATTCTCAAACATAAATACATAGGAAAGTTAAGTTAAATGAAAAATATTATATTTGAGATAGAGTAATATTTAATAAGTAAATCTCATACTATATTCGAGGGAAATAATGAATGTATAAGCAATGCTTTGTTCTTTGGTATTTTTAATATTTTGTTTCCTTAATTAAAATTCTTTATTTTTGTAAATTTATACGTTGTCTTCTAATCAATTAACCTTCTAATATTTTTGTTATTGTTGTGTTATTTAGGAAACACACAACTATAAGGTAATTATTTACAATTTTTTGCAAAATAGTTTTTATCACATTATTTATTTATTTACAAATTGAATATGTTTGTATTTGACTATTAGATATTGTTATTCATAATGGTTCTAATCGAACTATTCCCAAGTTGAAAGGATCAAATTAATTATCATATAATAAATAAAATTAATTAATTGCCTTTAATTTGATTAACTTGAATTCGAAAAAAAATAGTGATTCAATTTAATGATATAGTTAATAATATATTAATTCACATTAATAATAACTGATTATAGAATTAATGACATATTAACTGATTGTATTTGTTTTTTTTTATTGACAAAATTTAAGATTTGTATAAATATGTGACATGAAGTGTTTTGTAAATTTAACTAAGATTTCAAGGATGTAGGAAATTTTATATCAATGGACTTTGGAACTTAATATTTATAGGTAAATAGGTTGGATGAGATATTTTAAGCTACATCCTTAACTAAGGACGTAAGTGAAAAAAATTTAAGGCTAAAGGATAGAATAATGCAATATGTGTATAGGATTTTCTATAAAGTTAGTTTATATATTTATATAGTACTTGCTAAAATATAGTATTTTTGTGTAAGTGTAATGCTAATTTAGTTTAGCGTTTATACAGATAACAATAAATGAATATAACATTCTGTTAATGTCTTTTCCTTCATACTAAACTTTTGATGTAGCGTTCGTGGTTCAAAATTTATCCTTTTACCTAGTTCACGTTATTACTTATTTGTAAAATGTAGTTTTCTTTTTATTCAACAATGCATATATGAAATTAAAATAACTGAAAATAAACATATTTATGGATAGTTTTCTTAATATGCATATGTTATAAAGCAAAATGGTATATTTTTTAGCACTTTTGTATATTCATACTAAAGACCTTCGGAACACATTATTTATCGAAAAATAGGTTGAAGGAAACAGTTTAAGTTTTTTCCTCCCTAAGGACGTGGGTGAAAAAAATTAGGCTGAAAGACAAAGTAATTTTATATGTTTATAGCATTTGATGTGAATAACCATTATATATTTATATTGCATTTGCTAAAAATATAGCATTTTTTTGTAGGGAGAATGCTAATTTAATTTAGCATTTTTGTAGATAATAATTTAAAAATATAGCATTTTCTTAATATTTATCCATTTAAACTGAACTTTTGATTTAGTGTCCTTGGTTAAGAAATCTTTCTAAACTTATCTCATTCACTCTGTTACTTATTTGTGTAAAAAAAGAATCATTTTTTTGTTCAACAAGACATGTATGAAGTTAAAATGATTGAAAATAAATATGTTTATTGATAATTTTCTTCAATATGTATATGCCTTAAAAGAAATATGATATTTTTGACACTTTTGTTTATGTTTGACATGAAACGTTATATATCTACTATATTTTGAAAATGATTGTAATTTTTAATTTATGTGCATAATAACTTAGTTGGGAAATAATTAGTCTAGACTGGATGTATTACTTTTTCATAGACATTCATATGAACTAAATGCATGATATTTTAGTAAATAACTGCATTAACCGTGTTTTCTTGTGTCTTTTGATCATATAGTTATCTTAAGTGTCATATATAATTTATATGTATCATATGTGATTGTTTAGGATGATATTTTCCTTTTTTAGAACTATGCTGAAATTTTTATTTTAGATTCATTACGGCTAAATGATTAATTGAAGTGAGACAGAAATTATCTTACTATTCCAGATATTAGACAATCATGTCTTTGATTGATATCTTATTAGGTCACTATTTATTGGATTTAGAGCTTCCAATAATAAAATATCCATTATTTACAATTAATGCTTATTTCTCATGCAATATAACGCTATATTTTTTAAAATACAATGTTTCAAGGTATTGAATATCTTTTCCAGTACAGTTAGTATTTGATTGTATCAGAGTGTACATTAACATGAATGTTGTGATATTTCTTGAGACGACCCGAGCTTCCCCGTGAAGGAAAGCGCGGATAGAATTGAGTACAAGACAAAATAGAACGCATACAGAAGAACATTTCATTGCTATTACAACAATTCCATCAGATACAAGAATATACAGAGTATAAATGAATAAATTACATTCGACAAATATCAGAGATTACAATAAGTTACATAGCAGCGGAAAAATATACAAAACACAACTGAAAGTGATACACGGATACAGAGCTTTCCGAGCATCGTTCCAGCTGTTAATCAGGACCCTGTGAATATAAATCTGCAAAACCAAAACTACTAGCTGCCCGTGTGGAAAATAGGGGCACCCAGAGTTTAGGTTAAAACAATAAACTCCAGGTCAGTCATGTGACTGGTGTGAGAACTAAAACAGTTATTTAAAGCTTTACTTTAAAAGAGAGTAATTCAAGGGACCACGCCGTATAACACGGAACGGGTTTCCTCCCAAGAATACCAGTGCATATAACAAAACAACGCAATGCTTTTTGGAAAAATGAAGCTGTTATAAGACCCAGGTCCCATCACACAATGCAACGCAAGCCGGAGGATAGGGTTTTCCCTTATAATAGCCAAATAATGCTTGATACGTTTAAAAACAAATCATTTGATACTATAATAAGTGTATAGTGTCAAAACAATTTCAATCATAAATATAAATCATAGACGGCACGGGTACCATATATCATGTCGCCATACTAGTTCTACAATTAAAACCGCAATATCACGTATTGGAAACTGGATTTCCATCATGAGTCGAGGCAAGGGGCAAGCTCCTCTCCGCGTTCGAGACACTCTAGCAAATGCCTCAGGACCCCACTATGATCCTTGGATCTTCAGGGCCGGTCCTCTCTTACTTTTGAGGATTAGTTATTCCTGAACACATGTTTCCCGGTCCTTACAGACCTATATCCGAGGCGCCTCATGTCCAACAACCACACAGGTGAAAAGTATATAAATGTCAGGGCTGGTAGGTCACTGACACCACCCTAGCTAGAAAGAAACGCCGTGCTCTCCCTGCAGTCACTATCCCGTTTTTGACTCATACTGAGGTGTGAGGCTCGCGAATTCACGTTATACACAAAGCTATGCCACACAGGCCGTGCTTTGATCAACAACCACAAGACTTTGCTTTTCAACAGAAGCCCTGATTAATTGCCACTTACGTGTGCCACATTGGCAATTCACTCCATGCGATTGATGTCCATCGATATACAACCTCTGAGCTCGTACGTCTCAGAGAAGGGCGTTAAGCAAGAGAATAAATTCTCCACCGCCAAACAGATGTATATTTAATGGAGATCAATCAACACAGAATAAAATCCAATGTCAGACACACAATCCATTTACAAGTTCGTTCTGGGTCTGAACGAAACCGGAGGCACTTTCCTCGCATATCCATCCATCTCCAAGTACGTCTGGACGATCACCAACTGTTTCCCTCATCCTGGGTGTACAGCCCAATCAAGATCATCAGTAATCACCCAAACGATGTGAAGACTTCCGGTCTTCAACCACCGTCTTCATCTTCGACATCTCGTCGAATCGGTTATTCAGAATGGGTATAACCCGGCCTTTCTGAATAACCCACGTATATAATTAACAAATGTTACACAAACACAATGAACGCCTCATTCCAATTCAGAATATTCTTTTATTCACAAAATCACATTCTTAGGGAAAGGTTCCCATTAATTTTATCAAAGATAAATTCTTCTAAATTTATTCTTTAATCTTCCTTCGGATATCATTTCAAATTAGTCGGGATTAACGAACCACACCGAAGTAATTATTTAGTTTATTTCCCAATCCCAACCTATATATCCCATGGAGAAAACTGGTAATACTCCACATCTAACACCATGGTGTTATCGGTAAAATTAATTACATTTCACGTTCAAATCTAATTAAAGATTTAACTATCGCTTTGGAGTAAAACTGGTGATACTCCACTCTCGATCACTTTTCAGGTTTGATAATTTAAATTATTAATTCACATTTTAATCTAATTAAAGATTCATTAAAACTCCACTTAGTTTTAATCTTTCAAAAATCAACATCTTGCCTTTAACTGGGGTAAAGAACCAATGTCATCTAAAACACGATTCAAGATAAACCCAAATCACATTTGATATTAAATACAAGGCTCTGAATAGAAAATATATCGGCTTATATTCAATATCAAATTCTGAAACCAACAAATATCGTATTGGAAATAACGATATGAATATATGTTTCAAATCCCCATAACAATATTGTATAGTCACGAAACCCAACATCGAAATATTCCGAAGATAATTTCGATTCAACTCCAGTCCAATTCACGTATTGGAAATATCGATTATTTTCAAAATCACTTTCAAATTCAATTTATTTATTTCAAAAATAAATTGATTTTAATTCTAGTTCAAAACTAGTTCATTTCGATAAAAATCTATTTTTACCTTCTAATATGTAATTTTCCAGCCCAATTCTTTCCAATTCACATATTATAATTTTACACAAATTATCGATATTTTTAATAATTTTATCAAGGCCCGTACAGTCGATTTCCATCAACGGCTATCGAACTGCACTTACAGCGACCTTTTTCAAATTTGATTTGGACATAATTCCAAATCCAACCATTAGATTTCAAATTTCTAATATTCATTGGAAAGCTCTTTTCGATACGAACCCAACGGTTCCGGTTTTAGGAGAATCCGACGGTCGGATCTCCCGCAATGTCCGTTTGAAATAAATGGTCGAAATTCACGAACTGCCGCGGCGCGGCGCGTTCTATTCAGGCCATTAAATATATAATATATATATATATTATATATATTTCGTCGATTTCTATTTAAAACGAATTTTATAAATCGTTTTAAATTCGTTTCTAAAACAATTCAACTTCTACATTCAATTTCAAATCGATTGGATTTCAATTCAACTCGAATTCATTTCCATTTTATTTAATTCGAATTCAAATTCATTTCAATTCAATTCAAATTCAAATTCGTTTCAATTCAAATTGATTTCAATTTAATTTCGATTCGAATTCAATTAAATTTCAGTTCGTTTTCAATACAACTTGAATTTGTTTTATATTCAATTCCATTCGAAGTCCTTTTATATTCAATTCAAATTCGTTTTCTTTTCAATTAGAATTTGCTATAATATTCATTTCAATTTGAATAAATTGATATAAATATCGTTCACGTCAAAATGGCGCAAAACTAATCAACACGGCTTTATATTTTTCACAAATTCTTTATTCTATTCAACAAATGAATATTTATCCCATTCAACACATGAATCTATATTTCTTTCAACACACGACTAATCTCAACACATGAGTGCTGTCAACACATCACTATTGTTGTTATGTAAAATATTTTATAAAACTATGGTATCCATCGTTTGATTTTCAATTAGACTCCTACTGAGAAGTAGATTCTAATTGTAAATATGATAAAGATGTAATTTATTTTATTTAAAATATTTTACTCAACACATGAATAGTTTCAACACATGATCATCGTCAACACATGACTATTTTTATATTCAACACATGAATTTTCTTTTATAATATTCATTATTTTCCCGATTGGAATGAGGCCCAATCAATCACCATATGATGTTAATTATATGGATTCCATACAACACATGTATATAATAGCATTGAAAAATAATCAACCATCAACCAAAGTGCACTACACTGTATAAGCATCAAATATAGATACCTAACGCTTATAACAGCCAGTCAATCGACCGATCGACATATTTAATCCATCAGGATGAGTGAACTTCAAATTTCATCCCAACACCCGTGTGTGGTTTCAAACAATCAAACACAGATTTTAGTTGTGCAGTTGGGCGACGTGTAAAATTTATCGACCCAATCGATATCAGTCAAATCAGTGTATATAAACAAATCGGCCGATTTGTTTATAAATATTCATTTATTCACTTTCACGTTAAAATTATATTTTTAACGATAAAACAATTTATTTTAACACATGAATTTATATTAGTTCATTTATTCAATAAAATGATATTTTTATTTTTCTAACATATTTTAGAAAATTTCGGCGGCATAACGGCACGATACTAGAAACGGAACAAGGCCTAGCCTTATCCCCGGTGTAGTGAAGGCCCACGCCATTCACACATCAATCAAATCCATTCCGTACCACCAAACAATTCAATTCAAACCAATTAGACTAACTAACTACACAACCAATCAATTTAACAAACAAGTCATCCATGGTCTGTGGATGACGGGTGTCGGGTGCTACTAAGCACCGTCTGCATCCTAGTATATATATATATAACTAGAAAAAGAGAATTTGAGTGAGAAGTTCTCACCGAAAGCTATCCACTCATCTTGACTCTTCTTTTATAGAAATCTTCTTCATTCTCGCCTTTTTATCACCTTCGTTGCCCGTAGTCACTACATATATAAAAATCACACATTTTTATATTTCGATGTCTTTAAAATAAAAATCACATTTTTATTTATTCACTTTCAATTTAAAAATCATATTTTTATAATCACTTCATATATTTAAAAATCGAATTTTTACTATGCTATTCAATATATAAAAATCGAATTTTTACTTTGGTGTCATATAGATAAAAATTCCATTTCAAAAATATTGATTTCGCCTTTATAAAAATAAAGTTTTCGCCTTTATAAAAATAAATATTTAATTTTTATTATCATAACCATATAAAGATAATATTTTTATATTGCTACCTTATAAAAATCACATTTTTCATCTTCTACAATATAAAAGATTATATTTTAATTATCTATATAATATGAAAATTATATTTTCAACCTTTACATACGATAAAAATTATATTTTTAACTTCCTTATCATATAAAAATCATATCTTTAACTTTCCTATCGAATAAAAATTCTATCTTTAATTTTCCTATCGAATAAAATTCAGTTTTTAAATTTAGAAAAATAAATAAAACTTGAATTTAAAACTTACATTGTTTTCAAATGGAGAGGAGGGGTCCTTGCGCTCGATAGAGGGCTGTCGGGGTTGTCGGCGGGGCCAGCGGGGCGGAGGAGGTGCGGTGGGTTGTCGGCTAGGGTTTCAGGAGGGAGGGAGGTGCGGTGGGGGTGAGGCGGTGGTCCAGGCGGCGGAAGGGGGACTGGAGCGTCGGAGATGAGGAGGGGAGGTGGCGCATTCGATTTGGGTAAAGGGGGGGCTCGCGTCGGCTCTGGGCTGGGTGGGCTTCTGCTTGCGGCGGCGCGCCAGGGGAAGGGGAGGAGGAGATGAAGCAGCGGCGGCGGCTCTCCTAGGGAGCGGCGCGCGTCGATCGGAGGAGCGGCAGCTCCTCCGTCATCGTTCTTTCTTTCTTTTTTTCTGTAATCGATTTAGTGAATAAGGGGGGGCAACGTATAAGGGTTATATATTTTATTTATTTATTTATTTAATTATTTTATTTTCAAAGAAGTTGACTTTTACATACGACCCCGAAACGAGGCCCACCGCCTGTCGTCCATAGCGTTTTACCCCCATTCCGAACACAATGGGATATGTATCGTAGGCTGATTCGGCTGTTAAAGTCAGTTTCCGTTAAATTTACTTTTAAATCACTTTATTGAATTTTAAACGTACATTTCAAATTACCGGGGTCACATACTAACTAGAAAAATTCCAGAAAAATATTTTCTAGCTTCGTATTGACGATACGGTCCTAACAAAACTAGTTTCGTCGAATTCTGAGACCGTTGGAAAAATGGCCATTTTCCAGTCGATTAAAATCAACTAAAACTGGTCAAACGCGTTTTCCTTTGCCACGCTCACCTATTGATTCGAAAAATTATGAAATTTGGAATCTAGCAATAATTTGACATCCCGGATCCAACAAAAGTGGTTTCGTCGAAATCTGAGGTTGTTTGCAAAATGTCAATTTTTAAGGGCCTGAATTCCATAGTGACTATTCAGAATTTTCAACTGGACATATCTTTTAATTCCCGCTATGAAATTTTGATTTTTCGGATTCGTTGGAAAGATATCATCAATTAGATCCTAATGTTTTTGGTTTCACTAAAATCCGGATTGTTTTGCACCCGGTACATTCAATTGAAGTTTGAAATCGAATTATCGAACTACCGCGCCATTTTCAATTCTATTTATAATTATATATAAATATTTATATTCTAACGACGACGTATATAATATATACGTCGAATTCTATTCAAAATAAATTTTCGTCGATATTATTTAAAATAATCTATTTTAAATGTTCAAAATTCGCTAAAATTGCCAAAATAAAAATTTTAAACTGGCCCAGATTTTCGGGTTATTACAGTCTCTCCCACTTAAAACTTTTCGTCCTCGAAAAGGAACAATGTCGAAAGTGGTTTGATTATTCAGCTCTACGCTCGATCTGGCTTCCATTCTCTAACTTTTCAGTTTCTGAGAATTTCCAAACTTTCAAAAATTTGGCTAACACCCTAAATTTTCGAAAAATTTCGCCATAACCTCCCCTGCACCGGGAGCATCGGGGAATTTCAATGTAACAACCCATAAAATCTGGGCCAGTTTAAAATTTTTATTTTGGCAATTTTATTGAATTTTAATTATTTAAAATGAATTATTTTAAATAATATCGTCGAGAAATTTATTTTGAATGGAATTCGAACGTATATATCATATACGTCGTCGTTAGAATATAAATATTTATATATAATTATAAATAGAATTGAAAATGGCGCGGTAGTTCGATAATTCGATTTCAAACTTCAATTGAATGTACCGGGTGCAAAACAATCCGGATTTTAGTGAAACCAAAAATAATGGAATCTAATAGTGAATATCTTTCCAACGAATCCGAAAAATCAAAAGTTCGTAGCGGGAATCAAAAGATATGTCCAGTTGAAAATTCTGAATAGTCGCTATGGAATTCAGGCCCTTAAAAATGGACATTTTGTAAACGACCTCGGATTTCGACGAAACCACTTTTATTGGGTCCGCAGTGTAAAGTTATTGCTAGATTCCAAATTTCATAATTTTCCGAATCAATATGTGAGCGTGGCAAAGGAAAATGCGTTTGACCATTTTCAGTTGATTTTAGTCGACTGGAAATTGGCCATTTTTCAAACGGTCTCAGAATTTGACGAAGCTAGTTTTGTTAGGACCGTATCGTCAATACGAAGCTAGAAAATATTTTTCTGGAATTTTTCTAGTTAGTATGTGACCCCGGTAATTTGAAATGTACGTTTAAAATTCAATATACTGATTTAAATGTAAATCTAACGAAAACTGATTGTAACGTCCGAATCAGCCTGCGATACATATCCCATTGGGTTCGGAATGGGGGTAATACGCTATGGACGACAGGCGGTGGGCCTCGTTTCGAGGTCGTATGTAAAAGTCAATTTTTGAAATATAAATTAATTAAATAAATTAATTCCTTCTTTTACATATACCCCCCCCCCTTTTATATTCTTCAATCCGATCAGTATAAAAAAAAAAAAAAAAAGGGGAGCCGCCGATGCTCCAACCCCCTCGCCGTCGGTGGTCGCGCCTCAACAGACCGCCGCCCCCTCCGACAATCTCGCGAGAGCCTCCCCCCCCCCCTACGCCAGCTCGATGGAGGAACGATGCTCCAGCCCGTAAAACCCTAACGCTCACGGACGCCGCCTCCTTACTCCGCCCCCCTTACTGCTCGGCGACGCAAATCGATTCCCCCCCCCCCTGCTGTTCGGCGACGCAAGAGCCCCCCCTGTAAGTTTTTAAACTGTTTTTTTATTATTATATATGAAAACTGATTTTTATTTTATATGAAAACTGATTTTTATTTTATATGAAAACTGTTTTTTTATTTTATATGAAAACTGATTTTTATTTTATATGAAAACTGTTTTTTTATTTTATATGAAAACTGTTTTTTATTTTATATGAAAACTGATTTTTATTTTATATGAAAACTGATTTTTATTTTATATGAAAACTGATTTTTATTTTATATGAAAACTGTTTTTTTATTTTATATGAAAACTGATTTTTATTTTATATGAAAACTGATTTTTATTTTATATGAAAACTGATTTGTTTAAGATTTAAAAACTGTTTTTTTTAGAATGTAAAAACAGAATTTTTGAAAAGAATTTTAAAAACTGATTTTTAGAATAAAAGAATTAAAAACTGTTTTTTTTATTTACTTTAAACTGATTTTTTTTAAAAGAATATAAAAACTTAATTGATTTTTAAAAGATTAAAAACAGTTGATTTTTTTAAAAGGTTAAAACTGATTTTAATTTTAAGTTTAAGCAAAAGGTTTAAACTTTAAAAAGATCGGATTTGTAGAAAAGTAATAAATCATATTTTTATATATTGAAAGTCGAGATAAAAATCATATTTTTATATATTGAAAGTCGAGATAAAAATCATATTTTTATATATTGAAAGTCGAGATAAAAATTCGATTTTTATATATTGAATAGCGAAGTAAAAAATTCGATTTTTATATATTGAATAGTGAAGTAAAAATTCGATTTTTACATAGGTAGTGAAAGCGGGCAACGAAGATGACGAAGAGGCGAGAACGACGAAGTTTCTGCAAAAGAAGAGCCGTGGAGCTAGGATAGCTATATGTGAGAATTTCTCACCTTTCAATTTCTTTTCTAATTATATATATATACTAGGATGCAGACGGTGCTTAGTAGCACCCGACACAATCGTCCACAGACCATGGACTTGTTTGTTTGGTTGCATAGCTTAGTTATATGATTTGATTTGAATTTGGTTGTTTGGTGAATTTGATTGATGTGTGAATGGCGTGGGCCTTCACTAGACCGGGGATAAGGCTAGGCCTTGTCCCGTTTCTAGTATCGTGCCGTTATGCCGCCGAAATTTTCTAAAATATGTTAGAAAATAAAAATATCATTTTATTGTGTAAATGAATTGAATAGAAATTCATAGGTTGAAATAAAAATGTTTTATCGTTAAAAATATAATTTTTAACGTGAATGTGAATAAATGAATAGTTATAAACAAATCGGCCGATTTGTTTGTATATACACTGATTTGACTGATATTGATTGGGTCGATAAATTTCACACATCGCCCAACTGCACAAATAAAATCTGTGTTTGATTGTTTGAAACCCCACACGGGTGTTGGGATGAAATTTGAAGTTCACTCATCCTGATTGATTAAATATGTCGATCGATTGATTGACAGGCTGTTATAAGCGTTAGATATCTATATTTGATGCTTATACAGTGTAGTGCACTTTGGTTGATGGTTGATTATTTTTCAATGCTATTATACATGTGTTGTATGAAAATCCATATAATAACTTTATATGGTAATTGATTGGGCCTCATTCCAGTTTTAAAATAGAAATATTTAAAATAGAAATATTCGAAATGGAATATTTGAAAATATCAATATATGAAGCCGTGTTGATTAGATTGACGCCATTTTGACGTGAACGATATTTATATCGATTTTATTCATTTTAAAATGAATATTGAAAACGATTTCGAAATGAATTGAATTGAAAACGAATTCGAAAGGAAATGAATTGAAAACGATTTCGAAATGAAATGAATTGAAAACGATTTCGAAATGAATTGAATTGAAAACGATTTCGAAATGAAATGAATTGAAAACGATTTCGAAATGAATTGAATTGAAAACGATTTCAAAATGAATTGAATTGAAAACGATTTCGAAATGAATTGAAAATGAATTCAAATTGAATTGAAAGCAAATTGAAATGAATTCAAATTGAATTGAAATTTGAATTGAATAGAAATGAATTTTAAAACGAATTTATAGAGAAGAATTCAATTTTGATTTGAATTGAAACGGCAGTTGAAATTGCTTTTGAAACGAATTTAAAACTATTTATATAATTCGTTTTAAATAGAAATCGACGAAATATATTATATATATATTATATATATAATATAATGGCCTGAATAGAACGCGCTGCGCCGCGGCAGTTCGTGAATTTCGACCATTTATTTCAAACGGACATTGCGGGAGATCCGACCGTCGGGTTCTCCTAAAACCGGAACCGTTGGGTTCGTATCGAAAATAGCTTTCTAACGAATGTGATAAATTAGAAATCTAACGGTTGGATTTGGAGATACGTCCAAATCAAATTCGAAAAAGGTCGCTGTAAGTGCAGTTCGATGGCCATTGTTGGAAATCGACTGTACGGGCCTTGATAAAATTATTAAAAATAGTAATAATTTGTGTAAAATCATAAGAAATGATTTAAAAAGGGTTGGGATGAAAAACTCCATATTTGAAAAGATAAAAATAGATTTTTATCGAAATGAACTAGTTTTGAACTAGAATTATAATTCTATTTATTTTTAAATAAATAAATTGAATTTGAAATGGTTTGGAAAATAACCAAAATTTCCAATGATCGCATTGGAATGGGTTTGAATCGAAATTGTCTTCGGAATATTTCGATGTTGGATTTTGTGATTATACAAATGTTGTTATGGAAATTTGAAAGATATAGATGTATATATCGTTATTTCCAATACGATATCTGTTAGTCGTAGAATTTGATATTGAATATAAGCCGGTATACTTTCTATTCAGAGCCTTGTATTGAATATCAAATGTGATTTGGGTTTGTCGTGAATGGTGTCTTCACTAACACTGTTCTTAAACCCAGCGGAGAAAAGATTAAATCTTTTTATTTAGATTTAATGAAATGTACCAATTAAATAATATTTAATTGGAATTGAATCGATATTGATTTTTGGGTTTATCGTGAACAGTGTTTTAAATAACACTCGTTCTTTAACCCGATAATTAATGAATGTGATTTTGGGTTTATCGTGAACCGTGTTTTAAATGACACTGATTCTTTAACCCAGTCGAAGATTAAAACTAAGTGGAGTTTTAATGAATCTTTAATTAGATTGAAATGATCGAAAATGGAGTATCACCAGTTTTGCTCCAGGCGATAATTAAATCTTTAATTAGATTTGAACGTGAAATGGTAATTGAATTTACCGATAACACTGTGGTGTTAGATATGAAGTATAACCAGTTTTACTTCATGGGATGAATAGGTTGGGATTGGGAAATTAAAACAAATGATTACTTCGGTAAAGTTCGTTAATCCCGACTAGTTTGAATTGACATTCAAAAGTAGATTAAAGAATAAATTCAAGAATTTATCTTTGATAAAATTAATGGGAACCTTTCCCTATGAATGTGAAATTTAGAAACTAACTGTCGGTTAGCTAAGCAGAATGGTTTTCTGGATATTGATCTGATGTTGGTTTCGGCCTTCGGGATTAATATTTGGGGAATTATTCTCTCGATTAATTTACGGTTAGTGACTAATGAATTGGAATGAGGCGTATGTTGTGTTTGTGTAACACTTATTTAAAATATACGCGAGTTATTCGGAAAGACCGGGTTTATCCCATTCTGAATAACTGATACGACGATAAGTCGAAGATGAAGACGGTGGTCGAAGACCAGAAGTCTTCACGTCGTTTGGGTGCTTACTGATGATCTTGATTGGGCTGTACACCCAAGAAGATGGAAACAGTTAGTGATCGTCCAGACGTACTTGGAGATCGATGGATATGCGGGGTACTAGGTGCCTCCGGTTTCGTTCAGACCCAGAACGGACTTGTAAATGGACTGTGTGTCTGACATTGGATTTTAGTCTGTGTGATTGATCTCTATTAAATATATATCTGTTTGGCGGCAGAGAATTTATTCTCTTTCTTAACGCCCTTCTCTGAGACGTACGAGCTCAGGGGTTATATATTGATGGATATCAAACGCATGGAGTGAATTGCCTGTGTGGCAATTGATCGAGGCTTCTGTTGAAAAGCAAAGTCTTGAGGTGATGATCAAAGCACGGCCTTTGTGGCGTTGCTTTGTGTAACGTATACTTCGCGAGTTTCACACCCGGTATGAACCAAAAACGGGAGACGGACCTCAGGGAGGACTTGCGTTTCTTTCTAGTTAGAAGTGGCGTCAGTGGTTTTACACGCCCTGACGAGTTTGACTTATGTGGTTGTTGCTGTTGCGAGGCGCCTCGGTTATATCGGTTTCGGCCGATGCTTCTGGTCGGCTGACGGACCAGACTTACACCCCATAGGGTGGGGAAGCGTAGTGTTCAGGCATAATAATCCACATCGGTGGACCGGCCCTGTCGCTCCAAGGCTTGCCTGCGCGCTTGCCTGTGGCTCGGGCTAGAGAGTCACGAATCGGTTGAGGACTATCTTTTGCCTCGGTTCATAGACGGAAATCCAATTTCCAAATACGTAACATTTGCGGTTTTATTTGTAGAGCCTAGTATGGCGACATAGTGGGATGGGGCATTCATGCCGCCTATGATTGATACTTATGATTTGAAGTTGTTTTATACACTATGCACTTATAGTAGTTTCAAACGAATTGTTTTAAACGTATCAAGCATTCTTTGGCTGTTATAAGGGAAAACCCTATCCTCGGCTGCGTTGCATTGTGTGATGGGACCTGGGTCTTATAACAACTTCACTTTTCTTTATTTAGCATTGCGCTGTTTGTTTTATGCACTGGTATTCTTGGGAGGAAACCCGTTCCGTGTTATACGGCGTGGTCCCTTGATTTACCTAATGATTTAAAATAAAGATTAATAACTGTTTTAGTTCTCACACCAGTCACATGACTGACCTGGAGTTTATTGTTTTAACCTAAACTCTGGGTGCCCCTAATTTTCGACACGGGCAGCTAGTAGTTTTGGTTTTGCAGATTTATATTCACAGGATCCTGGTTTACAGCTGGAACGATATCCGGAAAGCTTTGTATCCGTATATCTTCTTCTAGTTGTGTATTGTATTATTTTCCGCTGATATGTATTTAAATGTAATTTAAATCTCTGATATTTCTGTGTAATATTCTTTTATACTCTGTATATTCTTGTAATCTGATGCATTGTTGTAATATACAATGAAATGTTCTTTTATATGCGTTCTGTTGTGGCTTGTTCTCGAACTATCCGACGCTTTCCTTTACGGGGAAGTTACGGGTTTTTACAGTTGGTATCAGAGCTTTGGTTTACAAAGCTAGAGAACAAGACACATTAGAACCTTACGAAAGAATTCATCAGATATTGGATTAGTAATATCCAATGAGAATGACTCGTTAGAGATGGGATCAGTAGTATCCTAGAACGAGTGTGAAGAGTATATTTTTCAAATGAAAACCAATTGGTTTTGAAATTTAAATCAATTATTCGTATTTGATTATCTATTTATATTGAGTTGGACAGTCTAGTATATAAAGATTTTGCGTATACGTCTGATCCACGTGTATTTGAAATTTTAATATACTGGATAGATATAGAATCACACTCTAGTCGCCCGAAGATGATTCTGATGATAGTTCGAACATCATCAGAATTGGTATTCGTGTTTCGAAGGTGTGATATCTATATATTTCCTATTGATTGGTGTGAGAACCAAAATTAGATAGGGCCTATTGTTGTGATTTGGCATCAAAAACATGATTTTTGCATATGTATCAAAATTACGAATTGGAAACTCCAATTCACTAATTGACTGATGTTTGTGTTGTTTGTTTATTGGTTTGCTAATTTTGAACCATTTAGCCTAATTGAACCAAATATTGAACTGTATTGAAAATTGGTCGCATTTGCTTGCATATACATATACTTATATTGAACAGGTCATAGCAAGGAGGCTAGAGCCGAGAATGAAATTTGTTTGCCCGACAAATAGGTACATGTTTACTACATAATTTACTGTTTTGTTTGGGTGATGATGATTTTATGAGCCTATTGGCTAGCCGCTTGGCTTTTTCTTTTTCTTTTTGAGATCTGAAAGACCGGGAAGCTATTTGAAATTCCCCGATGCTCCCGGTGCAGGGGAGGTTATGGCGAAATTTTTCGAAAATTTAGGGTGTTAGCCAAATTTTTGAAATTTTGAAAATTCTTAGAAACTGAAAAGTTAGAGAATGGAAGCCAGATCGAACGTAGAGTTGATTAATCAAACCACTTTCGACTTTGTTCCTTTTCGGGGACGAAAAGTTTTTAAGTGGGGGAGATTGTAACAACCCGTAAAATCTGGGCCAGTTTAAAAATTTTATTTTGGCAATTTTATCGAATTTTAATTATTTAAAATGAATTATTTTAAATAATATCGTCGAGAAATTTATTTTGAATGGAATTCGAACGTATATATTATATACGTCGTCGTTAGAATATAAATATTTATATATAATTATAAATAGAATTGAAAATGGCGCTGTAGTTCGATAATTCGATTTCAAACTTCAATTGAATGTACCGGGTGCAAAACAATCCGGATTTTAGTGAAACCAAAAATAATGGAATCTAATAGTGAATATCTTTCCAACGAATCCGAAAAATCAAAAGTTCGTAGCGGGAATCAAAAGATATGTCCAGTTGAAAATTCTGAATAGTCGTTATGGAATTCAGGCCCTTAAAAATGGACATTTTGTAAACGACCTCGGATTTCGACGAAACCACTTTTGTTGGGTCCGCAGTGTAAAGTTATTGCTAGATTCCAAATTTCATAATTTTCCGAATCAGTATGTGAGCGTGGCAAAGGAAAATGCGTTTGACCATTTTCAGTTGATTTTAGTCGACTGGAAATTGGCCATTTTTCAAACGGTCTCAGAATTTGACGAAGCTAGTTTTGTTAGGACCGTATCGTCAATACGAAGCTAGAAAATATTTTTCTGGAATTTTTCTAGTTAGTATGTGACCCCGGTAATTTGAAATGTACGTTTAAAATTCAATATACTGATTTAAATGTAAATCTAACGAAAACTGATTGTAACGTCCGAATCAGCCTGCGATACATATCCCATTGGGTTCGGAATGGGGGTAATACGCTATGGACGACAGGCGGTGGGCCTCGTTTCGAGGTCGTATGTAAAAGTCAACTTTTTGAAATATAAATTAATTAAATAAATTAATTCCTTCTTTTACATATACCCCCCCCCCTTTTATATTCTTCAATCCGATCAGTATAAAAAAAAAAGAAAAAAAAAAGAAAAAGGGGGAGCCGCCGATGCTCCAACCCCCTCGCCGTCGGTGGTCGCGCCTCAACGGACCACCGCCCCCTCCGACAATCTCGCGAGAGCCTCCCCCCCCCTACGCCAGCTCGATGGAGAACGATGCTCCAGCCCCTAAAACCCTAACGCTCACGGACGCCGCCTCCTTACTCCGCCCCCCTTACTGCTCGGCGACGCAAATCGATTCCCCCCCCCCCTGCTGTTCGGCGACGCAAGAGCACCCCCTGTAAGTTTTTAAACTGTTTTTTTTTTATTATATATGAAAACTGATTTTTATTTTATATGAAAACTGATTTTTATTTTATATGAAAACTGTTTTTTTATTTTATATGAAAACTGATTTTTATTTTATATGAAAACTGTTTTTTTATTTTATATGAAAACTGATTTTTATTTTATATGAAAACTGATTTTTATTTTATATGAAAACTGATTTTTATTTTATATGAAAACTGATTTTTATTTTATATGAAAACTGTTTTTTTATTTTATATGAAAACTGATTTTTATTTTATATGAAAACTGATTTTTATTTTATATGAAAACTGATTTGTTTAAGATTTAAAAACTGTTTTTTTTAGAATGTAAAAACAGAATTTTTGAAAAGAATTTTAAAAACTGATTTTTAGAATAAAAGAATTAAAAACTGTTTTTTTTATTTACTTTAAACTGATTTTTTTTAAAAGAATATAAAAACTTAATTGATTTTTAAAAGATTAAAAACAGTTGATTTTTTTTAAAAGGTTAAAACTGATTTTAATTTTAAGTTTAAGCAAAAGGTTTAAACTTTAAAAAGATCGGATTTGTAGAAAAGTAATAAATCATATTTTTATATATTGAAAGTCGAGATAAAAATCATATTTTTATATATTGAAAGTCGAGATAAAAATCATATTTTTATATATTGAAAGTCGAGATAAAAATCATATTTTTATATATTGAAAGTCGAGATAAAAATTCGATTTTTATATATTGAATAGCGAAGTAAAAATTCGATTTTTATATATTGAATAGTGAAGTAAAAATTCGATTTTTACATAGGTAGTGAAAGCGGGCAACGAAGATGACGAAGAGGCGAGAACGACGAAGTTTCTGCAAAAGAAGAGCCATGGAGCTAGGATAGCTATATGTGAGAATTTCTCACCTTTCAATTTCTTTTCTAATTATATATATATACTAGGATGCAGACGGTGCTTAGTAGCACCCGACACAATCGTCCACATACCATGGACTTGTTTGTTTGGTTGCATAGCTTAGTTATATGATTTGATTTGAATTTGGTTGTTTGGTGAATTTGATTGATGTGTGAATGGCGTGGGCCTTCACTAGACCGGGGATAAGGCTAGGCCTTGTCCCGTTTCTAGTATCGTGCCGTTATGCCGCCGAAATTTTCTAAAATATGTTAGAAAATAAAAATATCATTTTATTGTGTAAATGAATTGAATAGAAATTCATAGGTTGAAATAAAAATGTTTTATCGTTAAAAATATAATTTTTAATGTGAATGTGAATAAATGAATAGTTATAAACAAATCGGCCGATTTGTTTGTATATACACTGATTTGACTGATATTGATTGGGTCGATAAATTTCACACATCGCCCAACTGCACAAATAAAATCTGTGTTTGATTGTTTGAAACCCCACACGGGTGTTGGGATGAAATTTGAAGTTCACTCATCCTGATTGATTAAATATGTCGATCGATTGATTGACAGGCTGTTATAAGCGTTAGATATCTATATTTGATGCTTATACAGTGTAGTGCACTTTGGTTGATGGTTGATTATTTTTCAATGCTTTTATACATGTGTTGTATGAAAATCCATATAATAACTTTATATGGTAATTGATTGGGCCTCATTCCAGTTTTAAAATAGAAATATTTGAAATAGAAATATTCGAAATGGAATATTTGAAAATATCAATATATGAAGCCGTGTTGATTAGATTGACGCCATTTTGACGTGAACGATATTTATATCGATTTTATTCATTTTAAAATGAATATTGAAAACGATATCGAAATGAATTGAATTGAAAACGATTTCGAAAGGAAATGAATTGAAAACGATTTCGAAATGAAATGAATTGAAAACGATTTCGAAATGAATTGAATTGAAAATGATTTCGAAATGAAATGAATTGAAAACGATTTCGAAATGAATTGAATTGAAAACGATTTCGAAATGAATTGAATTGAAAACGATTTCGAAATGAATTGAAAACGAATTCAAATTGAATTGAAAGCAAATTGAAATGAATTCAAATTGAATTGAAATTTGAATTGAATAGAAATGAATTTTAAAACGAATTTATAGAGAAGAATTCAATTTTGATTTGAATTGAAACGGCAGTTGAAATTGCTTTTGAAACGAATTTAAAACTATTTATATAATTCGTTTTAAATAGAAATCGACGAAATATATTATATATATATATTATATATATAATATAATGGCCTGAATAGAACGCGCCGCGCCGCGGCAGTTCGTGAATTTCGACCATTTATTTCAAACGGACATTGCGGGAGATCCGACCGTCGGGTTCTCCTAAAACCGGAACCGTTGGGTTCGTATCGAAAAGAGCTTTCTAACGAATGTGATAAATTAGAAATCTAACGGTTGGATTTGGAGATACGTCCAAATCAAATTCGAAAAAGGTCGCTGTAAGTGCAGTTCGATGGCCATTGTTGGAAATCGACTGTACGGGCCTTGATAAAATTATTAAAAATAGTAATAATTTGTGTAAAATCATAAGAAATGATTTAAAAAGGGTTGGGATGAAAAACTCCATATTTGAAAAGATAAAAATAGATTTTTATCGAAATGAACTAGTTTTGAACTAGAATTATAATTCTATTTATTTTTAAATAAATAAATTGAATTTGAAATGGTTTGGAAAATAACCAAAATTTCCAATGATCGCATTGGAATGGGTTTGAATCGAAATTGTCTTCGGAATATTTCGATGTTGGATTTCGTGATTATACAAATGTTGTTATGGAAATTTGAAAGATATAGATGTATATATCGTTATTTCTAATACAATATCTGTTAGTCGTAGAATTTGATATTGAATATAAGCCGGTATACTTTCTATTCAGAGCCTTGTATTGAATATCAAATGTGATTTGGGTTTGTCGTGAATGGTGTCTTCACTAACACTGTTCTTAAACCCAGCGGAGAAAAGATTAAATCTTTTTATTTAGATTTAATGAAATGTACCAATTAAATAATATTTAATTGGAATTGAATCGATATTGATTTTTGGGTTTATCGTGAACAGTGTTTTAAATAACACTCGTTCTTTAACCCGATAATTAATGAATGTGATTTTGGGTTTATCGTGAACCGTGTTTTAAATGACACTGATTCTTTAACCCAGTCGAAGATTAAAACTAAGTGGAGTTTTAATGAATCTTTAATTAGATTGAAATGATCGAAAATGGAGTATCACCAGTTTTGCTACAGGCGATAGTTAAATCTTTAATTAGATTTGAACGTGAAATGGTAATTGAATTTACCGATAACACTGTGGTGTTAGATATGAAGTATAACCAGTTTTACTTCATGGGATGAATAGGTTGGGATTGGGAAATTAAAACAAATGATTACTTCGGTAAAGTTCGTTAATCCCGACTAGTTTGAATTGACATTCAAAAGTAGATTAAAGAATAAATTCAAGAATTTATCTTTGATAAAATTAATGGGAACCTTTCCCTATGAATGTGAAATTTAGAAACTAACTGTCGGTTAGCTAAGCAGAATGGTTTTCTGGATATTGATCTGATGTTGGTTTCGGCCTTCGGGATTAATATTTTGGGAATTATTCTCTCGATTAATTTACGGTTAGTGACTAATGAATTGGAATGAGGCGTATGTTGTGTTTGTGTAACACTTATTTAAAATATACGCGAGTTATTCGGAAAGACCGGGTTTATCCCATTCTGAATAACTGATACGACGATAAGTCGAAGATGAAGACGGTGGTCGAAGACCAGAAGTCTTCACGTCGTTTGGGTGCTTACTGATGATCTTGATTGGGCTGTACACCCAAGAAGATGGAAACAGTTAGTGATCGTCCAGACGTACTTGGAGATCGATGGATATGCGGGGTACTAGGTGCCTCCGGTTTCGTTCAGACCCAGAACGGACTTGTAAATGGACTGTGTGTCTGACATTGGATTTTAGTCTGTGTGATTGATCTCTATTAAATATATATCTGTTTGGCGGCAGAGAATTTATTCTCTTGCTTAACGCCCTTCTCTGAGACGTACGAGCTCAGGGGTTATATATTGATGGATATCAGACGCATGGAGTGAATTGCCTGTGTGGCATGCCTAAGTGGCAATTGATCTAGGCTTCTGTTGAAAAGCAAAGTCTTGTGGTGATGATCAAAGCACGGCCTTTGTGGCGTAGCTTCGTGTAACGTATACTTCGCGAGTTTCACACCCGGTATGAACCAAAAACGGGAGACGGACCTCAGGGAGGACTTGCGTTTCTTTCTAGTTAGAAGTGGCGTCAGTGGTTTTACACGCCCTGACGAGTTTGACTTATGTGGTTGTTGTTGTTACGAGGCGCCTCGGTTATATCGGTTTCGGCCGATGCTTCTGGTCGGCTGACGGACCAGACTTACACCCCATAGGGTGGGGAAGCGTAGTGTTCAGGCATAATAATCCACATCGGTGGACCGGCCCTGTCGCTCCAAGGCTTGCCTGCGCGCTTGCCTGTGGCTCGGGCTAGAGAGTCACGAATCGGTTGAGGACTATCTTTTGCCTCGGTTCATAGACGGAAATCCAATTTCCAAATACGTAACATTTGCGGTTTTATTTGTAGAGCCTAGTATGGCGACATAGTGGGATGGGGCATTCATGCCGCCTATGATTGATACTTATGATTTGAAGTTGTTTTATACACTATGCACTTATAGTAGTTTCAAACGAATTGTTTTAAACGTATCAAGCATTCTTTGGCTGTTATAAGGGAAAACTCTATCCTCGGCTGCGTTGCATTGTGTGATGGGACCTGGGTCTTATAACAGCTTCACTTTTCTTTATTTAGCATTGCGCTGTTTGTTTTATGCACTGGTATTCTTGGGAGGAAACCCGTTCCGTGTTATACGGCGTGGTCCCTTGATTTACCTAATGATTTAAAATAAAGATTAATAACTGTTTTAGTTCTCACACCAGTCACATGACTGACCTGGAGTTTATTGTTTTAACCTAAACTCTGGGTGCCCCTATTTTTCGACACGGGCAGCTAGTAATTTTGGTTTTGCAGATTTATATTCACAGGATCCTGGTTTACAGCTGGAACGATATCCGAAAAGCTTTGTATCCGTATATCTTCTTCTAGTTGTGTATTGTATTATTTTCCGCTGATATGTATTTAAATGTAATTTAAATCTCTGATATTTCTGTGTAATATTCTTTTATACTCTGTATATTCTTGTAATCTGATGCATTGTTGTAATATACAATGAAATGTTCTTTTATATGCGTTCTGTTGTGGCTTGTTCTCGAACTATCCGACGCTTTCCTTTACGGGGAAGTTACGGGTTTTTACATTCAAATAGCTTCCCTGGTCCTTCTAATCTCAAAAAGAAAAAGAAAAAGCCAAGCGGCTAGCCGATAGGCTCATAAAATCATCATCACCCAAACAAAACAGTAAACTATGTAGTAAACATGTACCTATTTGTCGGGCAAACAAATTTTATTCTTCGGCTCTAACCTCCTTGCTATGACCTGTTCAATGTAAGTATATGTATATGCAAGCAAATGCGACCAATTTTCAATACAATTCAATATTCGGTTCAATTAGGCATAATGGTTCAAAATTATCAAACAAATAAACAAACAACACAAACATCAATCAATTAGTGAATTAGAGTTTCAAATTCATAAATTTAATATATATACAGAAAATCTTGTTTTGGTGCCAAATCACAACAAAATGAATCTATCTATATAAGTTTTGGTTCTCACACCAGTCTAATGGAAATATATAGAAATCACACCTTCGAAACTCGAATATGAATAATGATGATGATGCACCATCATCAGAATCATCCCAGGGTGTCTAAAATGTGACTCTATATCTATCCAGTATATTAAAACTTCGACTATACGTTCATGACGCGTATACGCGAAATCTTTATATACTAGATTGTCCATATTCAAAATAAATAAATATTCAAATACGTAAAACGATTTAAATTTTTAAATCAAAATTGTTTTCATTTGAAAAATATACTCTTCACACCCGTTCTAGGATACTACTGATCCTATCTCTAACGAGTTATTCTAATCGGATATTACTAATCCAATATCTAATGAATTCTTTCGTAAGGTTCTAATGTGCTTTGTTCTCAAGCTCTGTAAACCAAAGCTCTGATACCAAACTGAGACGACCCGAACTTCCCCGTGAAGGAAAGCGCGGATAGAATTGAGTACAAGACAAAATAGAACGCATACAGAAGAACATTTCATTGCTATTACAACAATTCCATCAGATACAAGAATATACAGAGTATAAATGAATAAATTACATTCGACAAATATCAGAGATTACAATAAGTTACATAGCAGCGGAAAAATATACAAAACACAACTGAAAGTGATACACGGATACAGAGCTTTCCGAGCATCGTTCCAGCTGTTAATCAGGACCCTGTGAATATAAATCTGCAAAACCAAAACTACTAGCAGCCCGTGTGGAAAATAGGGGCACCCAGAGTTTAGGTTAAAACAATAAACTCCAGGTCAGTCATGTGACTGGTGTGAGAACTAAAACAGTTATTTAAAGCTTTACTTTAAAAGAGAGTAATTCAAGGGACCACGCCGTATAACACGGAACGGGTTTCCTCCCAAGAATACCAGTGCATATAACAAAACAACGCAATGCTTTTTGGAAAAATGAAGCTATTATAAGACCCAGGTCCCATCACATAATGCAACGCAAGCCGGAGGATAGGGTTTTCCCTTATAATAGCCAAATAATGCTTGATACGTTTAAAAACAAATCATTTGATACTATAATAAGTGTATAGTGTCAAAACAATTTCAATCATAAATATAAATCATAGACGGCATGGGTACCATATATCATGTCGCCATACTAGTTCTACAATTAAAACCGCAATATCACGTATTGGAAACTGGATTTCCATCATGAGTCGAGGCAAGGGGCAAGCTCCTCTCCGCGTTCGAGACACTCTAGCAAATGCCTCAGGACCCCACTATGATCCTTGGATCTTCAGGGCCGGTCCTCTCTTACTTTTGAGGATTAGTTATTCCTGAACACACGTTTCCCGGTCCTTACAGACCTATATCCGAGGCGCCTCATATCCAACAACCACACAGGTGAAAAGTATATAAATGTCAGGGCTGGTAGGTCACTGACACCACCCTAGCTAGAAAGAAACGTCGTGCTCTCCCTGCAGTCACTATCCCATTTTTGACTCATACCGAGGTGTGAGGCTCGCGAATTCACGTTATACACAAAGCTACGCCATACAGGCCGTGCTTTGATCATCAACCATAAGACTTTGCTTTTCAACAGAAGCCCTGATTAATTGCCACTTACGCATGCCACATTGGCAATTCACTCCATGCGATTGATGTCCATCGATATACAACCTCTGAGCTCGTACGTCTCAGAGAAGGGCGTTAAGCAAGAGAATAAATTCTCCGCCGCCAAACAGATGTATATTTAATGGAGATCAATCAACACAGAATAAAATCCAATGTCAGACACACAATCCATTTACAAGTTCGTTCTGGGTCTGAACGAAACCGGAGGCACTTTCCTCGCATATCCATCCATCTCCAAGTACGTCTGGACGATCACCAACTGTTTCCCTCATCCTGGGTGTACAGCCCAATCAAGATCATCAGTAATCACCCAAACGATGTGAAGACTTCCGGTCTTCAACCACCGTCTTCATCTTCGACATCTCGTCGAATCGGTTATTCAGAATGGGTATAACCCGGCCTTTCTGAATAACCCACGTATATAATTAACAAATGTTACACAAACACAATGAACGCCTCATTCCAATTCAGAATATTCTTTTATTCACAAAATCACATTCTTAGGGAAAGGTTCCCATTAATTTTATCAAAGATAAATTCTTCTAAATTTATTCTTTAATCTTCATATGGATATCATTTCAAACTAGTCGGGATTAACGAACCACACCGAAGTAATTATTTAGTTTATTTCCCAATCCCAACCTATATATCCCATGGAGAAAACTGGTAATACTCCACATCTAACACCACGGTGTTATCGGTAAAATTAATTACCATTTCACGTTCAAATCTAATTAAAGATTTAACTATCGCTTTGGAGTAAAACTGGTGATACTCCACTCTCGATCACTTTTCAGGTTTGATAATTTAAATTATCAATTCACATTTTAATCTAATTAAAGATTCATTAAAACTCCACTTAGTTTTAATCTTTTCAAAAATCAACATCTTGACTTTAACTGGGGTAAAGAACCAATGTCATCTAAAACACGATTCAAGATAAACCCAAATCACATTTGATATTAAATACAAGGCTCTGAATAGAAAATATATCGGCTTATATTCAATATCAAATTCTGAAACCAACAAATATCGTATTGGAAATAACGATATGAATATATCTTTCAAATCCCCATAACAATATTGTATAGTCACGAAACCCAACATCGAAATATTCCGAAGATAATTTCGATTCAACTCCAGTCCAATTCACGTATTGGAAATATCGATTATTTTCAAAATCACTTTCAAATTCAATTTATTTATTTCAAAAATAAATTGATTTTAATTCTAGTTCAAAACTAGTTCATTTCGATAAAAATCTATTTTTACCTTCTAATGTGGAATTTTCCAGACTAATTCTTTCCAATTCACATATTATAATTTTACACAAATTATCGATATTTTTAATAATTTTATCAAGGCCCGTACAGTCGATTTCCATCAACGGCTATCGAACTGCACTTACAGCGACCTTTTTCAAATTTGATTTGGACATAATTCCAAATCCAACCGTTAGATTTCAAATTTCTAATATTCATTGGAAAGCTCTTTTCGATACGAACCCAACGGTTCCGGTTTTAGGAGAATCCGACGGTCGGATCTCCCGCAATGTCCGTTTGAAATAAATGGTCAAAATTCACGAACTGCCGCGGCGCGGCGCATTCTATTCAGGCCATTAAATATAATATATATATATATATTATATATTTCGTCGATTTCTATTTAAAACAAATTTTATAAATCGTTTTAAATTCGTTTCTAAAACAATTCAACTTCTACATTCAATTTCAAATCGATTGGATTTCAATTCAACTCGAATTCATTTCCATTTTATTTAATTCGAATTCAAATTCGTTTCAATTCAATTCAAATTCAAATTCGTTTCAATTCAAATTGATTTCAATTTAATTTCGATTCGAATTCAATTAAATTTCAGTTAGTTTTCAATTCAACTTGAATTTGTTTTATATTCAATTCCATTCGAAGTCCTTTTATATTCAATTCAAATTCGTTTTCTTTTCAATTCGAATTTGCTATATATTCATTTCAATTTGAATAAATCGATATAAATATCGTTCACGTCAAAATGGCGCAAAACTAATCAACACGGCTTTATATTTTTCACAACTTCTTTATTCTATTCAACAAATGAATATTTATCCCATTCAACACATGAATCTATATTTCTTTCAACACACGACTAATCTCAACACATGAGTTCTGTCAACACATCACTATTGTTGTTATGTAAAATATTTTATAAAACTATGGTATCCATCGTTTGATTTTCAATTAGACTCCTACTGAGAAGTAGATTCTAATTGTAAATATGATAAAGATGTAATTTATTTTGTTTAAAATATTTTACTCAACACATGAATAGTTTCAACACATGATCACCGTCAACACATGACTATTTTTATATTCAACACATGAATTTTCTTTTATAATATTCATTATTTTCCCGATTGGAATGAGGCCCAATCAATCACCATATGATGTTAATTATATGGATTCCATACAACACATGTATATAATAGCATTGAAAAATAATCAACCATCAACCAAAGTGCACTACACTGTATAAGCATCAAATATAGATACCTAACGCTTATAACAGCCTGTCAATCGACCGATCGACATATTTAATCCATCAGGATGAGTGAACTTCAAATTTCATCCCAACACCCGTGTGGGGTTTCAAACAATCAAACACAGATTTTAGTTGTGCAGTTGGGCGACGTGTAAAATTTATCGACCCAATCGATATCAGTCAAATCAGTGTATATAAACAAATCGGCCGATTTGTTTATAAATATTCATTTATTCACTTTCACGTTGAAATTATATTTTTAACGATAAAACAATTTATTTTAACACATGAATTTCTATTAGTTCATTTATTCAATAAAATGATATTTTTATTTTTCTAACATATTTTAGAAAATTTCGGTGGCATAACGGCACGATACTAGAAACGGAACAAGGCCTAGCCTTATCCCCGGTCTAGTGAAGGCCCACGCCATTCACACATCAATCAAATCCATCCCGTATCACCAAACAATTCAATTCAAACCAATTAGACTAACTAACTACACAACCAATCAATTTAACAAACAAGTCATCCATGGTTTGTGGATGACGGGTGTCGGGTGCTACTAAGCACCGTCTGCATCCTAGTATATATATATAACTAGAAAAAGAGAATTTGAGTGAGAAGTTCTCACCGAAAGCTATCCACTCATCTTGACTCTTCTTTTATAGAAATCTTCTTCATTCTCGCCTTTTTATCACCTTCGTTGCCCGTAGTCACTACATATATAAAAATCACACATTTTTATATTTCTATGTCTTTAAAATAAAAATCACATTTTTATTTATTCACTTTCAATTTAAAAATCATATTTTTATAATCACTTCATATATTTAAAAATCGAATTTTTACTATGCTATTCAATATATAAAAATCGAATTTTTACTTTGGTGTCATATAGATAAAAATTCCATTTCAAAAATATTGATTTCGCCTTTATAAAAATAAAGTTTTCGCCTTTATAAAAATAAAGTTTTCGCCTTTATAAAAATAAAGTTTTCGCCTTTATAAAAATAAATATTTAATTTTTATTATCATAACCATATAAAGATAATATTTTTATATTTCTACCTTATAAAAATCACATTTTTCATCTTCTACAATATAAAAGATTATATTTTAATTATCTATATAATATGAAAATTATATTTTCAACCTTTACATACGATAAAAATTATATTTTTAACTTCCTTATCATATAAAAATCATATCTTTAACTTTCCTATCGAATAAAAATTCTATCTTTAATTTTCCTATCGAATAAAATTCAGTTTTTAAATTTAGAAAAATAAATAAAACTTGAATTTAAAACTTACATTGTTTTCAAATGGAGAGGAGGGGTCCTTGCGCTCGGTAGAGGGCTGTCGGGGTTGTCGGCGGGGCCAGCGGGGTGGAGGAGGTGCGGTGGGTTGTCGGCTAGGGTTTCAGGAGGGAGGGAGGTGCGGTGGGGGTGAGGCGGTGGTCCAGGCGGCGGAAGGGGGACTGGAGCGTCGGAGATGAGGAGGGGAGGTGGCGCATTCGATTTGGGTAAAGGGGGGGCTCGCGTCGGCTCTGGGCTGGGGGGTGGGGGCTTCTGCTTGCGGCGGCGCGCCAGGGGAAGGGGAGGAGGAGATGAAGCAGCGGCGGCGGCTCTCCTGGGGAGCGGCGCGCGTCGATCGGAGGAGCGGCAGCTCCTCCGTCATCGTTCTTTTTTTTTTTCTGTAATCGATTTAGTGAATATGGGGGGGCAACGTATAAGGGTTATATATATTTATTTATTTATTTATTTAATTATTTTATTTTCAAAGAAGTTGACTTTTACATACGACCCCGAAACGAGGCCCACCGCCTGTCGTCCATAGTGTTTTACCCCCATTCCGAACACAATGGGATATGTATCGTAGGCTGATTCGGCTGTTACAGTCAGTTTCCGTTAAATTTACATTTAAATCACTTTATTGAATTTTAAACGTACATTTCAAATTACCGGGGTCACATACTAACTAGAAAAATTTCAGAAAAATATTTTCTAGCTTCGTATTGACGATACGGTCCTAACAAAACTAGTTTCGTCGAATTCTGAGACCGTTGGAAAAATGGCCATTTTCCAGTCGATTAAAATCAACTAAAACTAGTCAAACGCGTTTTCCTTTGCCACGCTCACCTATTGATTCGAAAAATTATGAAATTTGGAATCTAGCAATAATTTGACATCCCGGATCCAACAAAAGTGGTTTCGTCGAAATCCGAGGTCGTTTGCAAAATGTCAATTTTTAAGGGCCTGAATTCCATAGCGACTATTCAGAATTTTCAACTGGACATATCTTTTAATTCCCGCTATGAAATTTTGATTTTTCGGATTCGTTGGAAAGATATCATCAATTAGATCCTAATGTTTTTGGTTTCACTAAAATCCGGATTGTTTTGCACCCGGTACATTCAATTGAAGTTTGAAATCGAATTATCGAACTACCGCGCCATTTTCAATTCTATTTATAATTATATATAAATATTTATATTCTAACGACGACGTATATAATATATACGTCGAATTCTATTCAAAATAAATTTTCGTCGATATTATTTAAAATAATTTATTTTAATTGTTCAAAATTCGCTAAAATTGCCAAAATAAAAATTTTAAACTGGCCCAGATTTTCGGGTTATTACATTTCTTGTTTGAGCTGAAGTTGAATCACTATTTCACATTGAGTTGATTTCTTTATCGTAGATATAAAACACTATTTTTATATGGAATATGTATAAATTATATTTGTTTTTCGGATTAGATGAGCTCGTGCTAAACTTATGCATTTCTTAGGTTAATAGAAATGCACAATCAGTAATATAATTCTTGCAAGAGAATAATTGACGGTTGATGTTAGTTTGCTACTTTACTTTATATTCATACATCGTTCTTCATAATTTTTTGTTATACTTTGTTGGCTTTGAGATTATGTAAGTGTTAATGCTAAAAATGGCACTAACACCCCAAGGTGTAATCCAACACTTCACAAATGATTTAGATCTAAAAGACTGGTAGCCAAAAAAACAAAAAGCAAGTAAAAACAAGAGGATTTATAGTGGTTCGGCTTAGAATTGGCCTACATCCACTTTGAAGAGCATTCTCATTATCACCATCAAATTTACAAGGTACACGATTTTTGCTATTTCACTCATCCTCTCTCTTTTACAATAATTTCCTTTATTTCTTCCCTTTTTACTTTCGATTCACTCAAATTCACCAAGGAAATGATGAGATCTCTTAGATTGCAATAGTTATTGGAGTAGATCTTCAACAACTTGAGCACTTTGATGATTTTAGCAAATCCATGGTGGTTAAGGTATTGAATCTAAGCTTGGAGAAGGATTAATGGAGTTTTGAATGAGTTAGAGGAGTTTAGAAATGATTTTGGCAGCACTTCGTGGAGGGAGAATTCAAGTTGGTTTCAGCCTGGAATAAGGTGCGTAGGGTTTTAGGTCGTTCAAACGACCTGGAATACGAGTTAGTTTCGGCCTGCTTTGTTGGAACGATTTAGCACCATGTCACGATCTAGTTAGAGAACGACCTGGACAATTTCTCATGACCTAATTATTTAGGCAAACGACCTGAATAGCATTGTTATGGTCTGACATATTTAAAACGACCTTATTGTGAGGTAAATATGTTTAACGACCTAACTGGGTCTTGACATACACGTGTATATGGTCCAATGATATGAACGACCTTATTTTGCCCGAATGATCTCTTTTATCCAAATGCCTCAGGTAGTCTTTCATACCCTTAACACGTTAACACGTAATTGTACACCTCAGCACTTTATATGAACTTCTTAACATAATTACATTATTCAACGCATGAAGCCTCCGCGTGTCCATCAAGAGTGACCCTTTTTTATCTAAGTTGGGACAATTCATGCAGTGCTTATCAACCATGCAACTCATGAAAACAAGCTAATGTGGCGCTCCTTAGGTCGTGTGAACGACTTAAATGCATTGGCCTTCAAATTGCAATCCACATGTGCTTTTAGATAACATCCTAATTTTATAACAGGTGCCACGTGTAAAGTAATGCCGACCCAACTCCTTTCTTCATGCCCAAGAAACGACCTGATTTATGCATTACGACCTGTCATTTGCGGTACCAACGAAGGTTCCATGAAAGGTATACATGACGGCCTGTTTATGCTTCACGTTATTGAATTCATAAAACCAATCCACGTAGCATTGATGGTTTCTGCATTTGTACCGACTCGTCTAAATGCTTATGCTTCATATTGAATTCACACACTACAGGTTTGCATTTGTACCAATCCACTGGAAGCTATGACTTGGATATATTTATCACGGTCTTGCTAAATGTTTGCAATGTAAACTCTCTCTCTTTCACTTTGCCAACTGTACGTTTACATTTCACATTGTGTACATATAATTGTCTATGTCTTTAATATATAAGACGATCTATATTTGTTGGACGCACTATTCATGCGAACATGTTGCATGTTGAACGCTATATGATGAACAATGCACGCTTCTGGCGAAATGATTATGCACATGTCACGTGGCACTATTTTATGTCCAATCCATAAAAAAAGAGACTGCCTGATTCATAGTATAACTGCGTAATATAATTTCTGAACCGCATTTATAACAGGGTTAACATTTGCCCCTCGAAGCTTGTGTATTTGGCATAAAAACATAAGCTTCGAAAGGAACAGTTTTAGCACAACTTGCTTCAACATAAATTTTTGGATCGTCAATGATACTTTGGATCATTTTCATGAATCGAAACAGTACTTTTTAGTCATGGGTCGTTATTTATTCGACCTAATGGATTATATAGCCCCTTACAAATTGCTCCATACCCTTCTGATTTTCTCACTTCGAATCCATTTTCTTTGCCCTAATTCTTCATTAAAAAACAATTTAATGGCGGATAAAGTTTTTCCCTGAAAACTTGATCTTGAGATGAAATCACATCCTGTCCCTGATCTATCGCTTCTTTAATCAAGCCTGTGACCCACCTTGCTTTTGAGTCTGATCATTTTCTCAATTATGGGTAGATCAAATCGATCTGAAGTCACCCTTGAATCTCCTGGCAATGCTCGCGCTTTTACACACCTTGATTTAGTTAATTTAGATTTGGATCACTTGCAAACTCTATACCGACCCCAAACCCCCGTTCCACGGTGGCAAGGGTAATCTTTGGAATATAAAACATGAACAAATAACAACAGAACATAAATATATAAATACACCAGATAATGTACATCAAAATACACTGGATAAACATAATCATCAGAGTTACAAAATATACAGGATCATACTTAGTACAAAATACAGTTTCAGCTTTACATAAAATGTCTACAGCGGAATCAAAACGTAATATGTACAATAGGAGCTGAACAACATAAAAAGAAAGAAATGATAGAATCCATCTTCAGCTCCATAGCTATCCAGAAAGAGCCTGCTAAACCTGCATACAAGGCTGCCCGTGTAGAAAATAGGGCACCCGAGTTTTCAAGTGAAACAAGCTACGAGTCAGTCATGGGACTGGTATGAGAAATCTACTTAACTTATTTTATAGTAAGGCAAATCACAGGAACACACCGCTAACACGGAATGGGTTTACTCCATTGGATTGCCAGTGCTTTAAAATAAGTAAATCATTTAAACATCGCAATGCTTTTTACAAAAATGAAGCCATTATAAGACTCAGTTCCCATCACACAATGCAACGCAAACTGAAGGATAGAGTTTTACCTTACAATGGCGAAAATATGCTTGATACGAATAAAACAAAAGCGTTTGATATTATTACTAGTGTTTATATGTTTCAAAAACACTTTCAATCATAAGTATTAATCATAGACGGCGTAATTGCCCCTTACCACTATGTCGCCATATATAGGTATAAAATCAAAACCACACGACGTCGTATTTGGAAATTGGATTTCCGTCATGAACCAAGGCAAGGGATCGTCCTTACTACTTTGAGATGCTCTAGCTCGCCCCCCAGGCAAGTACTCTGTCAAGCCTTTGGATCGTCAGGGCCGGTCCACACGGAGTGGATTAAAATGCCTGAACACTACGTTTCCCCGCCCTATGGGACGTAAACTGGACCTTTCTCGACCAAACCATCGTCCCTGTAACGACCAATATAACCGAAGCGCCTCACTATCCATCATACATATAAGTAAAATGCCCGGGTGTGTAAAACCTAAAACACCACACCAACCTAGAAGGAAACGCATGTCCTCCCTGAGGTCCTTCTCCCGTTTCTGGTTCATACTAGGGTGTGAGGCTCGCGAATCAACGCTATACACAAAGCTAGTTGTTTAAAGCCATGCTTTGATCATCAACCACAAGGCTCCGCTTTTCAACAAAAGCTCTGATCACTACATCTCTGTATGCCATGTTGTCTAGCTACAACGTCAGACACACATCCATTTACAAGTCCGTTCTAGGTCTGAACGAAACCGAAGGCACCTTATTCCCCTCCCGTATGTCCAATACAGGAGAGAGGCCCTCGCACATCCGGTCGATCTCCAAGTACTCTGGACGACCACCACTTATTACCTTGTCTTAGGATGCCTCCCAATCAAGACATCATTAATCATCCAAACGATGTGAAGACCTCCGATCTTCAACCACCATCATTATCGATTTCTAATCGTCGATCAACTATTTGAAATGAGATTTAACTCGGCCTTTTCAAATAATTCACGTATATTTAGAATTCATATCAATTCATTTCCACAGTTAAATTATTTGACATCCATAATTCAGTTCATTAATGTTATTTTCACGTCAAACACATTCAACCATCAAATATCCAATAAACCAGGTAAATTCGATTTATTTCCATTCCATATTGTTTATAATATTTTATGATGATTTATTGCTATTTTTATTTATTTAAAAATAGCCAATTTATTCAAACGACGCTTCAGGCCATAACGCGGCCATGGCGCTGTTTTTCTCCAAATTTGATTTACACATATATAAAAATCTAACCATTGGATCTTTACAAATTTTATATCATTAAAAAGATCTTTTCAAAGCAGACTCAACGGTTCCAGTTTTGGGAGAATCGGACGGTCGGATCTCCCGGTATAATCGTTTGAAGTTACGATTTTAAAATACGAACTACGGCATCGTTATTCGATTTATTTCAACTATATTTGAATATATATATATATAATCCATTCTGGCGCTGTTTTCATTCAGATTTGAATTAACCTTCCATACAATCTAACCGTTGGATCTTTGCAAAGATGGTATCGTTGGAAAGATATTTCCAAAGCGGACCCAATGGTTTCGGTTTCGGGAAAATCCGATGGTCGGATCTCTCGCAATAATTGTTTAAAATAACGGTTTCAAAATACGAACTGCAGCTTCGTTGTTCGATTTATTTTATTTATATATATATATATATAAAATCCGTTCTTCGATTTCCAAACCATTTTCATTTTATATATGTGATAAAAATAATATTTTTATCCAACAAATATTTATTTCAACACATGACTATTTTATATACTTCATATAGGTGATAAAAACGTAATTTCTATTGTTAAAACAATTTATTTCAAACATGAATATTTTTAGCGATTCATATATATTATAAAAATTTGATTTTTATTGTTAAAACAATTTATTGCAAACACGATTATTTTATATACTTCATCTACATGATAAAAATGTAATTTTTATCTTTCAAACATTTTATTCATCATATGAATATGTTTCCAACACATAAAGATTTCAGAAAATTTCGGCAGCATAACGGCAGGGGGTTAAAAACCAGCACCGTCCCGAGTACGTCTCCTCGCACTACCTTACGCCTCGTAGCGTTCCCTAAGGGGCTTCTCCTTATAATCTAAATATTTCAATAATTTTCATATCACAATGGATATTTCCACAAACAATTCCAATTTTATTTCAATCACAAACAATCATTATCAACCATTCGCATTTCCCAACCAAATTTCACGTCAACCAAAATCCAAACAACCACAATCAATATATATCGTCCATGGTCTGTGGACGAGGGGAGTGTGTGTGTGTGTGTGTGTATATATATATATCGATTTCATTTCAATATCATTTCAATTCCATTCAACGCACATATGATTTTGACAACGTATATATAACTTATACATCATACAGACAACTTATACAATGCTTATACATGAGGTGTACAATGCTTATATGACTTATACATCGACCGTATAATTTATACATCGCCATTCCATATCGCTTATAATTTAGAAATCTCACATTGGGTTCCACTCCTCCAAAAATTGTAGGAAGCTCCAAAAATTCTCTAGTCTCTTCTATAATGTAAAAGACGTCCACACGAGTCCAATATCTCTTGTTTCACTGGATTTCGACCACATAGCAAAAAGATATTATTTTTAGAAGTTTGCAACGATTTTAAAGTGTTAAAACTGTTTAACTAAAATAACCCATTACCTCTCTGAAAACGTTCAAAATTAGGTATGGATTTTGCAATCAATCCGCGTAACGGTTGGACGATTGGGCGGTATGGTGTCGAATGGGAGAGAGGGGCGCCTCTGCGCCGGCAGTGGGGCCCACTTCGGTGGCCTGAGGAAGCCTCGGCGGCGCTTCAAACGATGGGATTTCGGAGGAGAAGATCTCACAAAATACACCACGATATGGGGCAAATCTGGTATGGATTTAAAGAGGATGGAACGATCTACAAAAACCCCAACTGGGTCACTAGATTTTATTGCGTGGATTGTGAGGTAAAGAGGAGTGAAGGGCGGAGTTTAGTTCCGTCGTTCGACAGGAAGGGGTATCGGGTTTCTTCGAAATGAACGCTGAAACATGATTGGCCAGGAGAATTTATAATTATTTTTAATTTATTTAAATCCTAAAATACCCTCCAATCCATATGAACCCCAAAACAAACCCAACGACTATCGTCCCCAGCTAAATACCCCTATTTCGAACACAATGGATTTGTTTCATATGCCCATTCCACCATTTTGGTCAGTTATTCTTTAAATTAAAATATAAAACATTCAATATTTGATTTGAACATACATTTCAATTTGTCGGGGCCACATACTGATTCTAAAAATTCCAGAAAAATAAATCGAGCTATATTTTGACGATACAGTCCCAACAAAACTGATTTTGTCGAATTTGGAGACCGTTTGAAAAATGGCCATTTTCTGGTCGATCCAAATTGACTGAAATTTACCAATACATTTTCCTTTTCCACGCTCACATATTAACACCAAAAATTATGGAATTTGAAACCTAGCAATAATTTGACATCCTGCATCCAACAAAAGTGGTTTCATTGAAAACGGAGGTTATTTGCAAAATATCTATTTTTAGGGGCTATATAACTTCTGTGACGGCCCGCCCCGCACCAGCCGGCATTTCCCATGAAAGTGCGTTGTGCCGATGTCCAACCAGCACGGGACGGTCGCCAAAGGAAAGAAAAAGAAGAGAACTTACTGATGAACTAACAAAGAACATGTAGAATATCTCACAGCGCATGGAACGAAATATAATAATAACATACTTTGACACAAAACAGGTAAGACAGTGCATAAGCTGAAAATTAAACATCATAGCAGCGGAAAATCCAATTACAGCTTATGTTCCACATCATCATTATTACAACTTTAAAACTGTCTCCAAAGCAAAAGAAAGAAAAGGTACACTACGAATGCCCAAAATAGTGACCAGCAACGACACATGGAGAATATCAATATATATATCATACGTGGGAGCCTCCTGCTCGTCTCCGGTACAGCAACCGGTGCATACCACCTAACCTGTCTCTAGTCTTCTCGTTTGAGAGCACCTAGAGTAATAAGAAGAGACATAAAACTCTAGGTTAGAAAAAAAATCTGGTATGAGCGATAAGCATCAAAACAGAACAATATCACGTATACTAAACCATACCTGAACCTGGACCTGCAACCAAAGAGTTAGCACAACATACCGCTCAATACTCTAAGATGCCACTAACATATAGTGTAAAGAATAACGGGGTGGGGGTGTGCATGACATAGTGAAAGCAAACAATCAAACATAGCAACCATCCTCGCATCTCTCACTCAGTGCGTAAAGCATACGATATCCACCACTTTGATCACCTTATTCCTTGCTATGATCACTCTGCCCCATAGGATCATGATGACATCACTGCACTGATCTATAGCCACTTGTGTTTGCTATGTCCATTCTTCCCCATGAAGTCATAACGACTCCACTACACTGGCTCATAGCCATGCTATGATCACTCTGCCCCATGGGGTAATAACTACCCCACTGCACTGATACGTAGCCTAACATCCGTCTTGGTGGTGAATCAAAGCTATGGACGTCGATAACCCCTTAGCACACGTCCCACAGCAAAGCCCAATCACGAAGTCAACTCGTTGGTTCCCATCTAGATCCTGAGCTCTACTTCCTATTTGGACTCTCTTTGCATCTCGGGTTTTGGTCGAATTGGAGTTGGTTTTCAAAAGAGTCGTCGAGTAGAAGTAGCTTAAGTCTGGTTCGGTTCGGCTATACATCATCTTCAGATTTCTTGTTCAGTTCGGTTCGAAATCTCCATCGTGGTTTGGCTCAGCTCCTTCATTCGGTTCAGTTCGGGTGCCATCCTCCAACTCGGTTCGGTTCGGGTGCTTCTGCTTGGATACGGTTTGGTCCTCTAGCCCTCCAGTTAGTCTGATCCGATCCCCTGTCCTCCTTTCATTCCGATCCGATCCCACTTTCTTGCTCCAATCCGATCCGATCCCCACGCCAAGCTACAGCCCGATCCCAACTCCGACACGATCCCAATGGCCTTCCTTTTTGCCTTGCTTTATCTTGAGCTAAGTTCCACGATGGTTCGGTGCTCCCTTGCCCAGTCCACTATCCGACCCGAGCCCTTTCAACCGATCCGATCCGAAATTCTGCATAATTTTCCTGCGACTTTTTCCAGCGACTGTTTAACACCATACGACGGTGTTTTCGACCATTCTAACCCTTCTAATCAATCACAAAGCATACCATACATTAATAGCAACATGTATAATCAACCACAAACTCCAAAACAATAATTTGATAGGTTAAAACGGATCAAACATAGCCAAAATCCCATATTTTCCCTTAAGCATGTTTAAACAAAACTAATGATAGGATTAGTAAAACTTAACCAAATTAACCAAATTTTCTAACAGAGGCCTAACACAATATTTTGAAATTTATCAATATTTTTCTAGGTTTTTAACATGTATAAATTCGCTAATTATCACTAATTACCCTTAATAAACCATAATTAGTGAGGAACTATGCAAACCACTCACCTTTGCTACAAATAGAATACCAAATCTGAAATGATTCTCTGTTTTGGCGCGAATAACAAGGCTATACAGCAGTTCTACCTTGATTCTTGTGTTAATCCGCTTTGATTTGATGTAGATTTGGCTTAATTAGCTATTAGAAGGTGATTTCGGGTGTTTTAGCAAGTGGAGGCCATTGCTAGGGTTCTAAGAATGAAAGTGGCGGTTGTGAAAGTGAGAAAAAAGGTGTTCTCTAAACCCTATCAGCCCTTAATTACTCCAAATCCCGAAATTCCCCTTTGGACATAGCTGTTAATCACCCGGTTAAGCCCAATTAATCTGTTTTTCACCACCTGAAACTTGTTTCAGCCATATCTCCCAAACGGTGAGTCCGTTTGGCTAATATGACCACTCTACGGAAAGGTAAACCATCATCGGGATCTAATGGAAGCGGTTTTTGGTCAAAACTCCTTTCCAATCAAAAGTTATGGCCGAAACAAGATCAGCTAGGAGTAAAATGGTCATTTAAAAATCGGTAAAAATCATGAACATGGGAAATGACCCCAATAGTCATATCCCAAAGTTACATGACCATACAACTTCGTATGTGAAAGAAATAAATATCCTATGATCCTTCGATACGTAGAATGTGGGTCGTTACATTCTCCCCCCTTAAGAAATTTCGTCCCCGAAATTCCTTAACCCAAAACATACAAAGGATCTCGTATGCCTACCAGCCACATACAACAATCAAACATGCAAAACAAACAAAACAAGCCTACCTAGCATGCGGAAAGACTAAATCGAAACTGAAATCTTACCAGTCGAAGAGTTCTGGATACGTCTTCCAAATGCTCTCCTCTGTTTCCCAAGTACAGTCATTCTCTCCCCATTGAACTTTGATTAATTTCACCGTCTTCCTTCAAAGTTTCTTTGTATCGTTCCCAACAATACACATAGGCTTGCGGTTCCCTACCGCCTCGGGTTCAACCTCGATATCGTCCAACTGATCAGGTGAAATAGTCACATCGGGGTCGTGCACGAACTTCCTTAACTGGAAACATGAAATACATTGTGAACTCCTGCCATATTCTATGGTAATTCAACTTTATATGCCAAATTCCCAATTTGCTCGAGAACTGGGAATGGTCCAATAAATCTTGGTGCTAACTTGCCTCTCATGCCAAATCGTATCACGCTCTTCAACGGAGAAATCTTGACAAACACCAAGTCTCTAATGGAGAACTTTAATTCTCTTCTCCCCTTATCAGCATAACTCTTCTGCCTATCTTAGGCAGCCTTCATTCGTTGTTGGATAACCTTAATCTTAGCTGAAGTTTCTCTTATCACATCTGGTCCAAGCACAAACTTCTCACCAGTTTCTGACCAACATGACGGTGAGTTGCACGGTCTTCTGTACAAAGCTTCGAATGGAGCCATACCAATACTTGATTGGTAACTATTATTATATGCAAACTCTACTAGATGCAAATGGTCATCCCATGATCCACCAAAGTCTAATATGCAAGCTCTCAAGAGATCTTCTAACACTCGATTCACCCTTTCTGTCTGTCTGTCGGTTTGAGGATGATACGCAGTACTGAGATGTAATTCTGATCCTAACACCTCTAGTAAGCTCTTCCAAAATCCACTAGTGAACAACGGATCTCGGTCAGTCACAATGCCTTTGGGTATTCCATGAAATCTCACTACCCACTTTATGTATAGTTCAGCTAACTTAGCTGTCGTTCTATTCGACTTGACGGGTATAAATCATGCACTTTTGGTCAATCGGTCCACAATCACCCAAATGCTATCATGGCCCGATCTAGTGCTTGGTGACCCATCAATGAAATCCATTGAGACTTGTTCCCATTTCCATTCTGGAATCCCTAATGGTTGCAACAAACCACTAGGCTTCTTTTGCTCAGCTTTAACAAGCTGGCAATTCGGGCATTTGGATATAAACTTCCCAACGTCTCTTTTCATCCCTTCCGAGTAGTAGGTCTGCTTCATGTCTCGATACATCTTGTTACCACCAGGGTGTATAGTCAGTTTTGAGTGATGACATTCCCTAAGCACTTCATCTCTCAATCCATTGACATTGGGTACAACTAGTCTTCCATTCTTCCTAAGCCATCCATCTCGATCAAGCCCATACTTGTTCATCTCCCCGTCGATACCCATCTCTAACTTGGAGATGACTTCCAATAGGTTAGGATCGTCCCTCTGACTAGAACTAATCCGCTCAATCAAAGTGGGTCTGATCGTTAAACTTGCTAACATTTCTGGATCCAATTCGCACTTTGGTCTGAAATCATACCTAGCGATGTACTCCAGTTGCTTCCATTCTAGAAACATAGCCCCTAAACTGGCATGTCTTCTACTCAATGCATCAGCCACCGCATTGCCCTTTCCTGGTGTATATGCGATGTCGAAATCATAGGAAGCCAAGAATTCTAACCATCTTTGTTGTCAAAGATTTAGATCCTTCTGAGAGAAGAGATACTTTAACGATTTATGATCAGTAAACGACTCGAATCTTTCTCCCAAAAGATAATGTCTCCACATCTTCAACGCGAATATGATCGTTGCTAATTCAAAGTCATGGGTAGGGTATCTTTTCTCGTGCGGTTTCAATTGCCGACTTGCATAAGCTACAACCCTACCTCCTTGCATCAGTATAGAACCCAGTTTGGTACCACATGCATCAGTATGTACTGTCATCTCTTCGTTCCCCTTAGGAATGACTAACACTGGTGCACATGTCAACTTTTCATTCAGACTCTTGAATGCATTCTCGCACTATTCGTCCCGGACGAAAGCTTGATTTTTCTTAGTCAACTGAGTCAACAGTGCTGCTATCTTGGAGAAGTCTTGAATAAACTTGCGATAATATCCAGCTAATCCCAAGAAACTTCTTATGTCCGTTGCATTCTTGGGCGTAGACCAATCTTATACCGTAGCCACCTTTGCAGGATCCACGACAATACCATTCTCTAAAACGAGATGGCCCAAGAATCTCACTTCCCTCCTCCAGAAGTGACACTTAGAAAAATTTGCTTTCAACTGGTGTTTTCTTAACACCTCCATCACTATCCTCAAGTGTTACTTGTGTTCTTCCTCTGTCCTCGAATAAACAAGGATATCGCCCACGAATACAAGAACAAACTTATTCAACTGATCTCTGAATATCCTATTCATAAGATCCACAAATATGCTGGTGCATTGGTCCACCCGCATGGCATGACCAACCACTCATAGAATCCATACGACATCTGAAATGTCATTTTAGCTATACTCTCAGCTTCCACTCTAAGCTGATGAAAACCTGTCGCGAGATGCAACTGGGAGAATACTCTCGCACCACTTAACTAATCAAACAAATCATCTGTCTGCGGTAGAGGATGCTTATTCTTCCTCGTCACCTTATTCAATTCGCGGTAGTCCACACACAATCGAAGGGAACCACCTGCCTTGGTAGCAAACACAGCTGGTGCTCCCCACTCAGAAACACTTCTTCTGATAAATCCCTTCTTCAAAACATCGCTTGCTTGCACCCCGAGCTCTCGCTGCTTCCTTGGCGCCATACGACAAAGTGGCATCACTATAGGTCTGGCATCTTTCACCAAATCAATACGGAACTCAATCTCTTGGTGTGGGGGAAGTCCGGTCACTTCCTCGAAGATGTCCGGATACTGGCCAACCACGGGCACATCTGACAACTCATCATGCGGGATGTCGATGGAATTTAGAAAACTAGCCATTACCCCATCATTAGGTAGACCACCAAACACTACCCTCCGCCCATCATCCGCTCTAACTGTCACCAAAAAGCCCTCACAGTCTATCACCACCCCGTATCTTTAGAGCCAATCGACTCCCAAAATAATGCCAAACCCAGTAAAGCCCAAAACAAAGCAATCACAAACAAACATGCATCCATGACTCGATAAGACCACATTACGACAAATCATGCTAAGGCTAGTTGAACCACCAATCGGGTTCGTCACTACTAAAGGTCTATCGATAATCTCGGGCTCCAGTCCTAACCAATCTACCAGGTCACTAGATATGAAGGAACTGGAAGCTCCAGTATCAAACAATACTCTAACTGGAACATCATAAACAGAAAGCATACCTTGAATAACTACATTCTTTCCTTTCTCCGCTGCAGTTGGGGATTCGACGAAGAAGGAACAACATTGATAGCATATGCTTTCACAATCTGCTTTTCTTTAGGGGGTTGTGAACACTTGTCCTTGTGATGTCCCACTTGGCCATAGTTGAAGCACTTCCTATCAGCTGGCTTGGCCCGACATTCTTTGGCATAGTGGCCCTTCTTACCACAACTGAAGCACTCAACATCTTTCTTATTCTTTTTCTTCTGGCCATCCTTGGTCTGATTCTGCTTTCTCTTATTCTGAGAACCATTCTTGCCTCCACCGCTTGCTTGCGGCTTTAGCTCCTCTGTAGATGCAACCTCAGTCTTCGACTTAGGGTAAAGACTCCCTGACCTCAATTCTTTCCCCACGATCAATTCAAACGTCTCATCGATGTGGTTAATAAGCCTTTCCCCCAAGTACAGATCCAAACCTGTTATAAACTTCTCATTCTTCTTCTCGGGAGCATCAATGAGGGATAATCCATACTTCGATAAAGTATCTAATTCTGCAATGTACTCCGAGACTTCCCTACCATTCTGCTTGAGCTCCAGGAATTTCCTAAACAACTCTGACTTCTGGGCAGCTGGAATAAATTTTTCACCGAATCGGGCCTTAAACTGATCCCATGTAACTTAATCCTCTGGAATAGCTGCCTTAATTGCGTTCCACCAATTCATTGCCCGTCCTTGCAGCTGACGGGACGCTATCTTTCTTTTCATTGCATCCTCGATACCTAAGTCTGTGAAGATACGCTCACAGCTATCCAACCAATCCTGAACATCCGTAGCCGATTCTGTTCCGTGGAACGGCTTCCTACCAAGACTAGTATAATCCTTGTTCAGCTTGGCGAAATCGGCCCTAGGCGCCTACACCGCTGCACCACCACCATCAGCAGTATTAGGGACTTCCCTTTAAACGTCCCTAACCATCTCTCTCATGAAATCAGTAAACATAGCCCTCATGTCAGGAGCGTTTCCATTGTTGGCTTCTCAACTAGCACCCCTCGTATATCGGCTCATCGTTCAATCTGAAAAGAGAAACGATTAACCATCCTCTTTGTGGTGTCAGTGCAGTGCGACTTCATCCTCAGCTATACTAATAGTATATATATATAGCTTTTGAAAAACAAAATAATCACAATTACGCGCTCTCATATACGTATTATCTCTCCTTGGTGTCTTTCCTTAGGTTAACTATGCAACCTAGAGCTCTGATACCAAGTGTGAAGGCCCGCCCCGCACCAGCCGACATTTCCCATGAAAGTGTGTTGTGTCGATGTCCAACCAGCACGGGACGGTCGCCAAAGGAAAGAAAAAGAAGAGACCTTATTGATGAACTAACAAAGAACCTGTAGAATATCTCACAGCGCATGGAATGAAATATAATAATAACAGCATACTTTGACACAAAACAGGTGAGACAGCGCATAAGCTGAAAATTAAACATCATAGCAGCGGAAAATCCAATTACAGCTTATGTTCCACATCATCATTATTACAACTTTAAAACTGTCTCCAAAGAAAAAGAATTAAAAGGTACACTACTAGTGCCCAAAGTAGTGACCAGCAGAGACACAGGGATAATATCTATATATATCATACGTGGGAGCCTCCTGCTCGTCTCCGGTACAACTACCCGTGCATACCACCTAACCTGTCTCTAGTCTGCCCGTTCGAGAGCACCCAGAGTAATAAGAAGAGACATAAAACTCTGGGTCAGACAAAAGTCTAGTATGAGCGATAAGCATCAAAACAGAACAATAACAGGTATACTAAACCATACCTGGACCTGCAACCAAAGAGTTAGCACAACATACCGCTCAATACTTTAAGGTGCCACAAACATATAGTGTAAAGAATACGGGGGTAGGGGTGTGCATGACATAGTGAAAGCAAACAATCAAACATAGCAACCATCCTCACATCTCTCACTCAGTGCGTAAAGAATACGATATCCACCACTTTGATCACCTTATTCCTTACTATGATCACTCTGCCCCATGGAGTCATGATGACACCACTGCACTGATCCATAGCCACTTGTCTTTGCTATGTCCACTCTGCCCCCATGAAGTCATAACGACTCCACTGCACTGGCTCATAGCCATGCTATGATCACTCTGCCCCATGGGGTAATAACTACCCCACTGCACTGGTACGTAGCCTAACATCCGTCTTGGCGGTGAATCAAAGCTATGGACGTCGATAACCCCTTAACACACGTCCCCCAGCAAAGCCCAATCATGAAGTTAACTCATTGGTTCCCATGTAGATCCTGAGCTCTACTTCCTATTTGGACTCCCTTTGCATCTCGGGTTTTGGTCGAATTGGAGTTGGTCTTCAAAAGAGTCATCGAGTAGAAGTAGCTTAAGTCTGGTTCGCTTCGGCTATACATCATCTTCAGATTTCTTGTTCGGTTCGGATTCTCCATCGTGATTTGGCTCAGCTCCTTCATTCGGTTCGGTTCGGGTGCCATCCTCCAACTCAGTTCGGTTCAGGTGCTTATGCTTGGATACGGTTCGGTCCTCTAGCCCTCCAGTTAGTCTGATCCGATCCCCTGTCCTCCTGTCATTCCGATCCGATCCCACTTTCTAGCTCCAATCTGATCTGATCCCCACACCAAGCTCCAGCCCAATCCCAACTACGACACAATCCCAATGGCCTTCCTTTTCTCCCTGCTTTATCTTGTGCTAAGTTCCAGGTCGGTTCGGTGCTCCCTTGCCCAGTCCACTATCCGACCCGAGCCCTTTCAACCGATCCGATCCGAAATCCTGCACAATTTTCCTACGACTTTTTCCAGCGACTGTTTTACACCATACAACGGTGTTTTCGACCATTATAACCCTTCTAATCAATCACAAAGCATACCATACAGTCGTAGCAACATGTTTAATCAACCACAAACACCAAAACAATAATTTGATAGGTTAAAACGGATCAAACATAGCAAAAATCCCATATTTTCCCTTAAGCATGTTTAAACAAAACTAATGATAGGATTAGTAAAACTTAACCAAACTAACCAAATTTTCTAACAGAGGCCTAACACAATATTTCGAAATTTATCAATATTTTTCCAAAATTTTAACATGTATAAATTCGCTAATTATCACTAATTACCCTTAACTAACCATAATTAGTGAGGAACTATGCAAATCACTTACCTTTGCTACAAATAGAATTTCAAATCTGAAATGATTCTCTGTTTGGGCGCGAATACCAAGGCTATACAGCAGTTCTACCTTGATTCTTGTGCTAATCCGCTTTGATTTGATGTAGATTTGGCTTAATTAGTGATTAGAATGTGATTTGGGGTGTTTTTAGCAAGTGGAGGCCATTGCTAGGGTTCTAAGAATGAAAGTGGCGACTGTGAAAGTGAGAAAAAGAGTATTCTCTAAACCCTAATAGCCCTTAAATACTCCAAATCCCGAAATTCCCCTTTGGGCCTAGCTGTTGATCACCCGGTTAAGCCCAATTAAGCTGATTTTCATCACTTGAAACTTGTTTCAGCCATATCTCCCAAACGGTGAGTCCGTTTGGCTAATGTGACCACTCTACGGAAAGGTAACCCATCATCCGGATCTAATGGAAGTAGATTCAGGTCAAAACTCCTTTCCAATCAAAAGTTATGGCCGAAACAATATCAGCTAGGGGTAAAACGATCATTCAAAAATCGGTAAAAATCATGAACATTGGAAATGACCCCAATAGTCATCTCCCAAAGTTACATGACCATACGACTTCCTATGTGAAAGAAATAAATATCCTTCGATACGTAGAATGCGAGTCATTACAACTCCATAGCGACATTTCTGAAAATTCATTTAGTCATAACTTTTGATTCCCGCTATGAAATTTCGATATTTCATATTCGTTAGAAAGATACTCATAAACAGATTTAAATATTTTTGGTTTAACTAGAATCCGTTTTATTTTGCATCCGGTACACTTAGTCAAAGTTCGAATTCACATTTTCAAACTGTCGCGCCATTTCAGACCGTGTTTTATAATTAAAATAAATATATTTATTTTCCAACATTGATTCAAATAGGCTTTTGGTCGTTATTATTTGAAACAGTTTATTTTAAATATTCTAAATCCCCTAAAATAGCCAAATTAAATTTCTTAAATTGGTTCTGATTTTCCGGGTTGTTACTATCTCCCCCACTTAAAATCTTTTCGTCCCCGAAAAGGAATGAAGCTGAAAGTTGTTTAATTAACCAGCTCAACTTTCATTCTAGCTTCCATTCTTCAACTTTTCAGTTTCTAAGGATTTCCTAATTCTTCAAAAATTTGGCTAACACCCTAAACTTTTGAAAAAATTCGCCATAACCTCCTTTGCACGGGGAGGAGTTTGGAAATTTGTCGTATTAGGTACCCAATAAATCCTAATAAGCATACACATATTTATAGTGATGTACTTCGGTGTCCACAGGGGAGTGTGTATAGATCATTACTCCAACGAATAAATTCTCGTCACCCTATAAATGGTTTTTGTGCCTTAATGACCAGATATACGTGTTTATTGTCATCTCCAGACCCGTGTGGGGTTTTTATTAATCTGGCAATTTATCGTTACATTTTATATAGTCCATATCAGTCTTCGGTTCAACCTGTAGTATAGTCATCGCCATACAAGCCTCTCGCTCGTATGGTAAATCTTCAACCTCGTCACATAAGCTCCAAATGCTTATGTGGTATATGATAGAGTATGTTATCTTTAAGAAGTATGCCATGTAGTGTAGTTCAAAATTAATTGTTATTATCTTATGGCGACGTTTATTATTACACACAGAATAACCAGCACTATGCATCCAATGGCATTAATAGGAGTTGATATAATAAATAAAATTGCTCATCCAACTCATTAAGGTGTACCTATTTGTCGGGCACGCAAATAAATTCTTTACTCAACAGCGAATCCATTTACCTGTTCAAACATATATAATGTACATGCATGTATTTCTATAAATTCTTAAATCAATTTAATATTTGATCCACTTGCATAAATTTACCATTTATTATCTTATTGATTAAATTAACTATCATTCCAATAATTTGGTTAATCAAATTCTTAATCACACAACACAAACAACTATCAGTTTATTTTTAACCTTTTCAGATGAATCTAATAACTAATTCATACACTCTTTTAAAATCATTCAGACTATATAATTAAAATTTCACATCCATGAAAAGGAAACAACAGCAAAGTAGAAAATAATGCGAAAATGCAAAATATGGTAAATGTACCTTGCACGGGAGTTAATCGGAGATATCCACCCTGCAATTGGGATAGGCTTTCTTAATGCTCTCCTCAATTTCCCAAGTACAGTCTCGCGGATCTCCACTCCATTGCACTTTGACTAAGTGAATCTTCTTGTTCCTCGGCTCTTTAGTTTCTTTACGAATAATCTTTATCGGCTCTCTTCTCACAGCCAATTCTGGAGTGATTTCCAAATCTTGTTGCGCGGCTTCTTCCACGACCAAGTCTGGATCATGCACATGCTTTCGAAGTTGAGATACGTGAAACACATCATGTACTAAAGGCAACCAATCAGGCAATTGAACCCTATAAGCGAGAGTTCCAATCCTTCAAGTATAGGAAATGGACCAATAAATTTGGGCTCCAACTTCCCTGTTTTACTGAATCGGACTACTCCTCTCATCAGAGAAACCTGTAAATACACATAGTCGCCAACAGAAAAAGACAAATCTCTTCTTCTCGAATCTGCATAGCTCTTTTATCGGCTTTGAGCGGCTAGTAATCGTTTATTAATGAAATCGACTTTATCCGCAGCTTCGCGAATCATATCTGGTCCCAATACAAGTTTATTGCCAGGTTCTACCCAACAAGCGGGAGATCTTCATGGTCTGCCATACAATGCTTCGAACGGTGACATTTTCAGGCTCGCTTGGTAGCTGTTGTTGTATGAAAGCTCATCCAAATGCAAATGGTCTTCCCATGATCTGCCAGAATCAATAACACATGCCCGCAATAAATATTTTAGGATACGATTCACCCTCTCAGTTTGACCATCTATTTGAGGATGATAAGCGGTGCTCAAGTTTAGTTTCGTTCCCAATTCTGCTTGGAATGCTTCCCAGAATTTACTAGCAAAAATCGGGTCACGATCGCTAACAATACTCATGGGAACGCCATGAAGTTTAACAATTTCTTTAAAATAAATCTGTGCCAGACTCTGAGCGGTTCTATTCGATCTGACAGATATGAAATGGGCAGTCTTCGTGAAATGATCTACGATCACCCAAATACTGTCATTTCCTCTCCGGGTTCTGGGCAAACCAACCATGAAATCCATAGAAATCTGTTCCCACTTCCAACCTGGAATTTCCAGCGGTTGCAACAATCCGGTGAGTTTCTGTTGATCGCTTTTAACTTGTTGACAAGTAGAACACCGGCTAACATATATAGAGATATCTCTTTGCATCGCCTTCCATCAGAAGGTTCGCTTGAGGTCATTATACATTTTACTAACCCCTGGGTGGATACTTAGTTTGGACTTGTGACACTCGTCCATTACTTCTCTTTTGAGCTCAAGGCTGTCGGGAACACAAATTCTTCCTTTCAACCTCAGAACTCCTGCGCTATCCACTTGGAAACTGGAGGCTTTGCCCCTTTGAATTCTTTTGATCATCTCTTTAACAAAACTATCATCTACAAAGATAAGATTGGCAATGATCACATTTGTTCTGCTGAGCGCATCAGACACAACATTGGCTTTCCCCGGAGTATATAAAATATCAAGAACATATGCCGCGAGAAATTCTAACCAACGTTGCTGCCTCATATTCAGATCTTTCTGGGTGAATAAATACTTCAATGATTGATGATCAGTATATAATTCAAATTTCTCACCCAATAGATAATGTCTCCATATTTTTAGAGCAAACACGATGGCTAACAATTCAAGGTCGTGAGTTGCATAATTCTTCTCATGCGGCTTCAATTGACGGCTCGCATAAGCGACTACTTGGCCTTTTTGCATTAACACTGCACCAAGACATTCTTTAGAAGCATCTTTTCAGACTTTCAAGTCTTGATTGCCATCAATAATTGTTAACACTGGAGTAGTCGTCAGCCTTAACTTCAGCTTTTGGAAAGCCGCCTCACATTCTGGAGTCCAATTGAACCTTGAATGTTTCTTAGTGAGCTTCGTTAAGGAACTAGATATCTTCAAAAAATCTTTAACGAACTTCCGATAATAACTAGCCAATCCGAGAAAACTTCGGACTTCTGTGGGTGTAGTTGGCTGCTTCCAATTCTAAATAGCTGTGATTTTATTGTAATACACCGAAATTCCTTCTTTTGACACAACATGAACAAGAAATTTTACCTCTTCTTGCCAGAATATACATTTGGAAAATTTGCTTTTAAAACATTCTTTCTCAGAATCTCTAACACCTATTCCAAATGTTTTTCATGCTTGCTTTCTAACTTAGAGAAGATTAATATGTCATCAATGAAAACCAGTACAAATTTATTCAATACTTCTCTGGATACCCTGTTCATTAGATCGACAAAATAAGCTGGAGCGTTACATAAGCCGAATGGCATTACTAACCACTCGTAGAATAAGTCTGGACCTCTGAATGTTGTCAAAGGAACAAACTCTTCAGCGATACGGAGCTGGTGGAAACCTGTAGCTAGCTCCATCCGTGAAAATACTTGTGCACCATTCAATCGATCCAACAAATCATCAATCATCGGCAATGGATATTTATTCTTTAATGTTTGCTTATTCAAGTCATGATAATCCACACATAGTCTGAGAGTACCGTCGAACTTTGGGACAAACACCACTATTGCTCCCCAATCAGAGAAACTAGGCCTGATCAGACCCTTCCATACAAGTTGTTGAGTTTGATTATCTAACTCCTCTTTTTCTTTCATGGTCATTCTTCGAATAGCGTGAACTGCTGGCCTTGCATTAGGGATTAAAGTGATTTTAAAATTGATTTCCCTACGCAGAGGTAAGCTAACAACTTCTTCAAACACATCTGCATAATTCTTGATGACAGGGATATTTACTATGTCGACCAGAATATTCTCCGTAACGACAGGAACATGTTCTATTTGAGCAGGAGAAACATCCAAAGCTGATCAGAAGTCCTTTTTATCAGAATTCGGACCTTCACATGGAATGGTTATATAGTCTCCTGATTTAATCTTCGCCTTAACGACTCTATCGACGCATTTAACCTCAGCTTCATACTTGGTTAACCAATCCAATCCTAAAATAAGATTAAATTCTGTAAAATTCATGACGATCGCGATGGTAGGGAACAATAACGGGAGAAAGAAACTGGCACACCACATATCCAACTAAGGTAGAGGGAACCCCCAACCGGATTATGGACAGTCATGGGTTCTTTGAGCTTCTTTAATTCCAAATCCAACTTTTTAACCGTATTACTTGCAATGAAGCTTCGTGACGCGCCTATATCAAACAGTGTTTTTACTGGAATATCTTTGACAGTAAGCATGCCTTCCAAAACATCTGGCCTTCCCTGACTAGCCGAGGGTCTAGGAGTTTCTGCCACTTCATTTACATGTACCTTTTCGGATTCCTTTGATAGCCGGCACTCCCTTGCAACAAATCTGCTTGGTGGCACTTGTGGAATTTCCTTTCATCATGTGGGTCCTTTTGCTTCTTAGTGGGTTTAAATCCACTCTTCTTTCATTTGTTCCAAGATTTGCAATTTATCGCTAATGTCCTTGCCTATTGCAGATTGAGCACGTAGACGTCGTTACTGGCTCTTTCTCAAATATAACCTTTTTCCAATTGACTCTAGACTTCTTTTTGACCTCGGGCTTCGTACTTGCCTTAGGGTTATCAGTTTCGAATTTCCTTTTGTTGCTAGAACTAGCTTCCTCGTCTTCCAAAAGGCCACGCTTATCAAGATTTTCATACTGGTAAGCCATATATATCATTTCGGGAAAAGATTGTTGCACATATGCAGTTACATTACTTTGGTACTTTCTTTGGAGCCCATTAATAAACCTCAGATTCTTCTTCTTAGGATCTTGAATTAGATGCGGGGCAAAACGAGAAAGTTCATTGAATTTCTTATGATATTCTGGAATGGTCATATCTCCTTGTATCAGATAGTAGAATTCATCACTTAACCACTCAGTTGCTTCTGGAGGAATAAATCTTTCATTGAAAATTTCTTTGAATCTATCCCAGGTAATATTACCTTCTGGGTTATCTTTAATAACGGTTTCCCACAAGATTAAAGCTTCATCTTTAAGTGCCCAAGATGCCAGTAATCTTTTCTGATCATCTCTCAGTTGGAAACCTTCAAATATTCTATCAGCAGAACGCATCTAAGCTTGAGTTTGAATAATGGATTCATTACCCGAAAACGGTACTCCACCCAGATTTCAATACCTCTTTAATAGAGCTTCTATATCTGATCCTGGTTGTGGAAGCACAACTGGCTCATTAGGTTGTCGAACCATAGGATTACTTCTTCTGCTTCTGCCACTCATTTTTCTATGTCTGCAAATAGCAGACCAAGGGTTAGGCCAACATAAAAGATATTTTAAGGCATAGAGACATGTACTTGAATGTAAATGTGTTTATCAGGGTGTATTTCATTCTGCTACACTCATTCTAGGATATTACTGATCCTATCTGAAATGAGTTATCCTTCTTAGAACACTACTAGTTCTATTTTTGACGAGTTTGTTAATATGTTATATTCCAGAACTAAGCATAACCAAAGCTCTGATACCACGTATGACGACTCCAAACCCCTGTTCCATGGTGGCAAGGGTAATCATTGGAATATAACACATGAACAAGTAACAACAGAACAGAAACATATAAATACACCAGATAATGTACATCAAAATACACTGGATAAACATAATCATCAGAGTTACACAGTATACAGGATCATACTTAGTACAAAATACAGTTTCATCTTTACATAAAATGTCTACAGCGGAATCAAAACATAATATGTACAACAGGAGCAGAACAACATAAAAAGAAAGAAATGATAGAATCCATCTTCAGCTCCATAGCTATCCAGAAAGAGCCTGCTAAAACCTGAAAACAAGGCTGCCGTGTAGAAAATAGGGCACCCGAGTTTTCAAGTGAAACAAACTACGAGTCAGTCATGGGACTGGTATGAGAAATCTACTTAACTTATTTTATAATCAGGCCAATCACTGGACCACGCCGCTAACGCGAAACAGGTTTACTCCATTGGATTGCCAGTGCTTTGAAATAAGTAAACCATTTAAACATCGCAATGCTTTTTACAAAAATGAAGCCATTATAAGACTCAGTTCCCATCACACAATGCAATGCAAATCGGAGGATAGAGTTTAACCTTATAATGGCCAAACTATGCTTGACATGAATAAAACAAAAGCATTTGATATTATTACTAGTGTTTATATGTTTCAAAAACACTTTCAATCATAAGTATCAATCATAGACGTCATAAGTGCCCCATAACACTATGTCGCCATATATAGGTATACAATCAAAACTGCACGATGTCGTATTTGGAAATTGGATTTCCGTCATGAGCGAAGGCAAGGGATCGTCCTTACCACTTCAAGACGCTCTAGCCCTCCCCTCAGGCAAGTACTATGTCAAGCCTTTGGACCGTCAGGGCCGGTCCACACGAAGTGGATTAAAATGCCTGAACACTGCGTTTCCTCGCCCTATGGGGCATAAACTGGTCCTTTCCCAACCAGACCATCGGCCCCATAACGACCGATATAACCGAGGCGCCTCGCTATCCATCATCCACATAAGTAAAATGCCCGCGCGTGTAAAGCCCAAAACACCACTCCTAGCTAGAAGGAAATGCATGTCCTCCCTGAGGTCCTTCTCCCATTTCTGGTTCATACCGGGGTGTGAGGCTCGCGAATCAACGCTATACACAAAGCTAGCTGTTTAAAGCCATGCTTTGATCATTAACCACAAGGCTCTGCTTTTCAACAAAAGCCCTGATCACTGCATCTCTATATGCCACGTTTTCTAGCTACAACGTCAAACACACATCCATTTACAAGACCGTTCTGGGTCTGAACGAAACCGGAGTCACCTTATTCCTCTCCCGTATGTCCAATACAGGAGAGAGGCCCTCACACATCCGATCGATCTCCAATTACGTCTGGACGAACACCACTTATTACCTTGTCTTGGGATGCCTCCCAATCAAGACATCAGTAATCATCCAAATGATGTGAAGACCACCGGTCTTCAACCACCGCCTTCATCGTCGATTTCTAATCATCGATTAATTATTTGAAATGAGATTTAACTCGGTCTTTTCAAATAATTCACGTATATTTAGAATTCAAATCAATTCATTTCCACGGTTAAATTATTTGATATCCATAATTCAGTTCATTAATGTTATTTTCACGTCAAACACATTCAACCATCAAATATCCAATAAACAAGGTAAATTCGGTTTATTTCCATTCCATATTGTTTATAATATTTTATAATGATTTATCGCTATTTTTATTTATTTAAAAATAGCCAATTTATTCAAACGATGCTTCAGGCCATAATGCGGCCATGGCGCTGTTTTTCTCCAAATTTGATTTACACATACCTGAAAATATAACCGTTGGATCTTTACAAATTTTATATCGTTAGAAAGATCTTTTCAAAGCGGACCCAACGGTTCCAATTTTGGGAAAATCCGACAGCCGGACCTACCGGTACAATCGTTTGAAGTTACGATTTTAAAATAAAAACTGTGGCATCGTTATTCGATTTAGTTTAATTATATATATATATATAATCCTTCTGGTTTTGTTTTCATTCAGATTTGAATTAACCATTCCATACAATCCAACTGTTGGATCTTTGCAAAGTTGGTATCGTTGGAAAGATATTTCCAAAGCGGACCCAATGGTTTCGGTTTCAGGAAAATCCGATGGCCGGATCTTCCGCAATAATTGTTTAAAATCACGGTTTCAAAATACGAATTGCAGCTTCGTTATTCGATTTATTTTAAATATATATATATATATATAATCCGTTCTTTGATTTCCAAGCCATTTTCATTTCATGTATGCGATAAACATAATATTTTTATCCAACAAATATTTATTTCAACACATGACTATTTTATATACTTCATATAGGTAATAAAAATGTAATTTCTATTGTTAAAACAATTTATTTCAAACACGAATATTTTTAGCGATTCATATATATTATAAAAATGTGATTTTTATTGTTAAAACAATTTATTTCAAACATGATTATTTTATATACTTCATCTACATGATAAAAATGTAATTTTTATCTTTCAAACATTTTATTCGTCATATGAATATTTTTCCAATACATGAAATATTTCAGAAAATTTAGGCAGCATAACAGCAGGGGTTAAAAACCGGCACCGTCCCGAGTACGGCTCCTCGTACTACCTTATGCCTCGCAGCTTTCCCTTAGGGGCTTATCCTTATAATCTAAATATTTCGATCATTTTCATATCACAATGGATATTTCCACAAACAATTCCAATTTTGTTTCAACCACAAACAAGCATTATCAACCATTTGCATTTCTCAACCAAATTTCATGTCAACCAAAATCCAAACAATCACAATCAATATATATCGTCCATGTTCTGTGGACGAGGGGAGTATATATACTTATATATAGATATACGTATATAAATATATTTCGATTTCATTTCAATATCATTTCAATTCCATTCAATGCACATATGATTTTTACAACATATATATAACTTATACATCGCACATACAACTTATACAACGCTTATACATGAGGTGTACAATGCTTATATAACTTATACATCGACCGTATATAATTTATACATCACCATTCCATATCGTTTATAATTTAGAAATCTCACATTGGGTTCTACTCCTCCAAAAATTGTAGGAAGCTCCAAAAATTCTCCGGTCTCTTCTAGAATGTAGAAGACGTCCACACGAGTCCAATGTCTCTTGTTTCACTGGATTTCGACCACATAGAAAAAAGATATGATTTTTAGAAGTTTGCAACAGATTTAAAGTGTTAAAACTGTTCAATTAAAATAGCCCATTACCTCTTTGAAAACGTTCAAAACTAGGTATGGATTTTGCGATTAATCCGCGTAACGGTTGGATGATAGGGCGGTGTGGTGCCGAAGGGGAGGGAGGGGCGCCTCTGCGCCGGCGGTGGGGTCCACTTCGGTGGGATGAGGAAGCCTCGACGGCGCTTCAAACGATGGGATTTCGGAGGAGCAGATCTCACAAAATACACCACGATATGGGACAAATCTGGTATGGATTTAAAGAGGATGGAATGATCTACAAAAACCCCAACTGGGTCACTAGATTTTATTGCATGGATTGTGAGGTAAAGAGGAGAGAAGGGGGGAGTTCAGTTCCGTCTTTCGACATGATGGGGCATCGGGTTTCTTCGAAATGAACGCTGAAACGTGATTGGCCTGGAGAATTTATAATTATTTTTAATTTATTTAAATTCGAAAATACCCTCCAATCCATACGAACCCCAAAATAAACCCAACGACTGTCGTCCCCAACTAAATACCCCTATTTCGAACACAATGGAATATGTTTTGTAGGCCCATTCGACCGTTTTAGTCAGTTATTCTTCAAATTAAAATATAAAACATTCAATATTTGATTTGAATGTACATTTTAATTTGCCGGAGCCACATACTGATTCTAAAAATTGCAGAAAAATAAATCGAGCTAGGTTTTAGTCAGTTATTCTTCAAATTAAAATATAAAACATTCAATATTTGATTTCAACGTACATTTCAATTTGCTGAGGCCACAAACTGATTCTAAAAATTGCAGAAAAATAAATCTAGCTAGGTTTTGACGATATGATCCCAACAAAACTGATTTCGTCAAATTTGGAGACCGTTTGAAAAATGGCCATTTTCTGGTCGATCCAAATTGACTGAAATTTGCCAAACACATTTTCCTTTACTAAGGTCACATATTAACTCCAAAAATTATGGAATTTGAAACCTAGTAATAATTTGACATCCCGGTTCCAACAAAAGTGGTTTCGTCGAAAACGGAGGTCGTTTGCAAAATGTCTATTTTCAACGGGTATATAACTCCATAACGACCTTTCTGAAAATTCATTTGGTCATAACTTTTGGTTCCCGCTATGAAATTTTGACTTTTCAGATTCGTTAGATAGATATTCATAAACAGATTTAAATATTTTTGGTTTCACTAAAATCCGTTTTATTTTGCATCCGGTACAGTCAGTCAAAGTTCGAATTCACATTTTCAAACTACCGCGCCATATCAGGCCTTGTTTTATAATTAAAATAAATATATTTGTTTTCCAACATCGATTCAAATAGACTTTTGGTCGTTATTATTTAAAATAATTTATTTTAAATATTCAAAATCCACTAAAATAGCCAAATTCAATTTTTTAAATTGGTTCTGATTTTCCGGGTTGTTACAAACTCACTGTAGTTTGTGAGCCATTCAATTGGTGCTTTCCAATATGATTTACGGGTGTTTATGGTTTGTCAAGCAATTGGCTTCGAGATCGGTTTAATAAATTTACTATGTGCAGATTTTGATGTTTTGTATGTAGAATCAGATTCGGTCAGACCATGATCTATATTGAGGTTCGAACCTCAGCCTTGATTGACTTTAGTAACCTTGTTATTTTGTAACGACACGGATTTTGCCCAGACTTAATCGATCACAAATCGACCAAAACCATTCAATTCCCGCATACGTTAACTCTGGGAATACAATACATTAGATCAATAACAGCAGACTTTTATAAACATTATAATAATGTTACATCAGAGTACAGAATATCAGAGTACATCAAATAAAATAATACAGCGGAAGATAAACTTTACATTAAATATAATACAGTGCAGGGGAAGACTTAAACTGATATAGCGGAAGGCTGTCAATGCTCTGGACACAGCTTTAAGCTTCGATCCAGGATCCTGCTAAAAGAATAGATATATGCAAACAAGCTACTCGACTGCCCGTGTGGAAAATATGGGCACCCGAGTTTGCCAGTGAAACAAACTACAGGTCAGTCATGGGACTGGTATGAGAAATCTAACTTAACTAATATAAAAGTAAGGCTAATCACAGGACCATGCCGCTAACGCGGAACAGGTTTACTCCATTGGATTGCCAGTGCATAAAATAAAGTAAATCGTTAAACAACGCAATGCTTTTTAGTAAAATGAAACCATTATAAGACTCAAGTCCCATCACACAATGCAACGCAAACCGGAGGATAGAGTTTTACCTTATAATGGTCAAAAGATGCTTGATACGATACAAACGAATTTGATATTATTATTAGTGTATATATGTTTCAAAAACATTTCAATCACAATGTATCAATCATAGACGGCATGGGTACCATATATCATGTCGCCATACTAGTTCTGCAATCAAAACTACATGGTGTCGTATTGGAAATTGGGTTTCCATCAAGAGTCAAGGCTAGAGGCGGTCTCCTTACCGATTCGAGACACTCTAGCAAATGCCTCAGGATCACACCTATGGGCAACCCTTGGATCCTGCAGGGCCGATCCACACCTAACATTAGTGGATTGGCAATTCCTGAACACACGTTTCCCGGTCCCTTTGGACCTCAATATGGCCACTAATAACCTATAAATCCGAGGTACCTCATAATCCATCATCCACATAAGTAAAACGTCAGGGCTGGTAGGTCGTTGACATCACTCTAGCTAGAAAGAAACGTGTGCACTCCCTGCGTTCCCTTGTCCCGTTTTAGACTCTACTGGGGTGTGAGGCTCATGAAGTCGCGTTATATACAAAGCTATGCCTAAACAGGCTATGCTTTGATCATCAACCACAAGGCCCTGCTTTTCAACAAAAGCCTTGATCCATGCATCTTAGCATGCCACATTGTCAATCCATACCATACCATTGATTCCTACCAATATATAACCTCTAAGCTCGTACGTCTCAGAGAAGTGTGTTAAACACCAAACATGTATATATATAGCAGAGATCAACGAATACAGCATAAAAATACAACGTCAGACATACCATCCGTTTACAAGTCCGTTCTGGGTCTGAACGAAACCGGAGGCACCCTATTCCTCGCATATCCTAACAATCAACAAATACGTCCGGACAACTACCACTGCAGCCCCTTCAAGGTAGCTACTCTAATCATGGGCGTCAGTAGTCCTCATCCATTCGATGTGAAGATCGTCGGTCTTCAATCACCGTCTTCAAATCTTCGACTTACATCGTCGTAGTAATTATTTAAAATGAGTTGAACTCGTTCTTTTCAAATAATTCTCGAATAATTATCATTTAAATCATTTCACCTCGTTCATATCTATTTATAACGATTTATCGCTATTTTTATTTATTTAAAATAGCTCAATATAATTAAATGACGCTTTGGGTCGATGGGCGGCCCTGGCGCTGTTTTTATCCAAATTTTGATTTACATGTATCTTAAAATCTAACTGTTGGATTTTGGTAAAATTTATATCGATGGAGAGATCTTCCCGAAGCGGTCCTAACGGTTCCAGTTTTGCGGAAATCCGACGGTCGGATCTTTCAGTATAATCGTTTAAAATTACGATTGCCGAAACGCGAACTACCGCGCGCGATTCATGTAATTTATAATTTATATTTATATAAATATAAATATAAGCCGTATGACAATTTTCAACTACTAGGATCAATTCTTTTTATCGCATCTAAAATGTCGATAAAAACATAACATTAAAATATATTCGTTTCATTGAGTATAAAACATCAATAAAAAGTCACTTTTAAATCTACTCTTTTTATTGTCCCTAGAATGACAATAAAAATGTTTCTTATAAATCTAATCTTTTTATTGAATATAAAATATCAATAAAAATGTCGCCTTTAAATCTCTTCTTTTATTTACATCAAAAATGTAAATAAAAATGTACTTTTTAATTCTAATCTTTTTTATTGTCTCTATTTTGACAATAAAAATATACATTAAATTCTATCTTTTTGATTTCATCTAAAATGTAAATCTAAGGTGTCGCTTTTATTTCTATGTTTTTACATACATCTAAAATGTAAATAAAATATCCTTTGTAAATTCATGTTTTTACTCGCATCTAAAATGTGAATGAAATATACCCTTTTAGTTCAAGTCTTTTATTTACATATAAAATGTAAATAAGATATACTTCTTTATTCATGCCTTTTATTTACATGTAAAATGTAAATAAGATATACATTTGATTTTTCTTCATGTTTTTTTACATGTAAAATGTAAATAAGATAAACTTTCTTTTTATTTAATACATGTTTTTATTAGCATCTAAAATCTTAAATAAAAGGGCACTTTTAAATCATGTTTTTATTAGCATCTAAATTGCTAATAAAAAATGTACTTTTTATTTCTAGTTCTTTTTATTCACATCTAAAATGTGAATAAAAATACACCTTTTCAATTCAAGTTTTTATTCACATCTACAGTGTAAATAAAACTACAACTTTTTAATTCAAGTTTTAATTCACATCTAAAATGTGAATAAAAATGTACTTTTACATGACAATAATGTACATTCTTGTTTTAAACCTTTTTGATAAACAAAAATGTCTTTTTTTGTTTAATCCCATTAAATGAACAAAAATGTTTATCTTGGTCTAATCATTTTTACTGAACAAAAATGTTTATTTCTTTTAAATGAACAAAAATATTTATTTTTGTTTTAATCTTTTTAATGAACCAAAAATGTCTATTTTGGCTAAATCCTTTTTAATGAATCCCAATTACATAGAAATGTAATTTTCATGTTAACAAGTTCTAACCAAAGTTATATTCTTTTTAACGAATCAATTACATAAAAATGTAATTTTCATATTAACAAGTTCCAACCAAAGTTATATTCTTTTTAATGAATCATTTACATAAAAATGTAATTTGCATGTTAACAAGTTCTAACCAAAGTTATATTCTTTTTATTACATTTATGAAAATGTTACTTTTTCATTCTTTTAATTACATTTATGAAAATGTAACTTTAATATTCTTTTTCTTACATTTAGAATGACATTAAAATGTACCATTTAAAATCTAATGTTATATAAAAGGATATTTTCCTATGTTAACATTTTCTATTTATTCTAATATTATATAAAAGGATATTTTCCAATGTTAACATTTTCTATTTATTCTAATATTATATAAAAGGATATTTTCCTATGTTAACATTTTCTATTTATTCTAATATTATATAAAAGGATATTTTCCTATGTTTACATTTTCTATTTCAATAAAAACATATAGAAGTTATATATTTATTTTGTCGACAACTCTAATTCAACAAAACAAATAAAGGTAATATTTTGTCTAACTTAACATTTGATAACTAAATGGTATTTTAACCAATCCTAACATTTTATTACTAAAATGTTATCTTATTGGTATTTTCATCCATCTTAACATTTTATACCTAAAATGTTATTTTCATCAATCTTAACACTTTCCTATTTAACAAAACAAATATTTTGTTTCTCACACTTTTCTATTTAAACAAAATGAACATTTTTTTTTCCACACTTTTCTATTTACAAGATTTATTTACCTAAGAAATGCTACATTTAAAATGAAAATGTTATATTTCTTACTTATGTAACATTTTAGAAATAAAAATGTTATTTCTTTCTAATGTCACTTTTTATAACAAGGTGTTATTTTAATTTAATGTCACATTTGATAACAAAGTGTTATTTTAATCCAATGTACATTCTTTAACAAAATGTTATTTTAAATCTCATGCTATATTTTATAAAAATGTTATTTTCCTCTAATACAACATTTTTAAAATAAAAATGTTATTTATTTTGCTAATGCCACATTTATATGAAAATGTTATCTCTTTTTCTAATGCAACATTTTATATGAAAATGTGATTTCTAATCTAATGTAACATTTTACATAAAAACGTAATTTCTAATCCAGTATCGCATTTTACATAAAAATGAAATTTTTATTTCTAATGTCACATGTATATAAAAATGTAATTTCTATTCTAATTGTCAATCTAACATAAACGATATTTTTATTCTAAATTGACAATTCTAACATAAATGGTGTTTTTATTCTCATTTGACAAAATGACAATCGGGTTTTGTCTCTAATTCCAACAAACATGACAAATTCATTTTTACATTAATGCGAAATTCATAAGATTAATGTTTTTGTTTTATTTGTTTGCAAATCCTACTTTTTAACAAATAACATAAACATGATATTCAATGTGACTACAAATTCTATTAACATGACAAATAAAATGATGTTTTATTTGTATGATGATTTTATTTTTAACTTGTAACATAACAATGGTATTTTTATGTGTATACAAAATTTACACTAACATGACGAATAAAATAATGTTTTTATTTGTCTGCAATTCTATTCGTAAGATAACAAATAAACATGATACTTTCATTTATGTGTAAACCTATTTGTTTTGTCAATTCTAATACAATGGAAAACGACATTTTTATTTATCATGAATTCATTCATCTAAAGTAACAATTTTATTTTGTCTAGTTTATTTCAACAAAAATGTCATTTTGTTTGACATAATGATCCAACAAATCAACAGATCAACAAGGCAGTCACAAGCAACACAAATCAAATCACACATAACCATAAACTAAAATTACAGTGGATTGATAACAATTTCTAACACGATCATAATTAATAAATTATAATTATTTAAAATAAAAGAATTCTCACATCGTTTTTGAGCTCTGCGCTGTTCAGATCCAAAATTCGGCAAAAATTTAGCTTGTTCAGAATCATGTCTAGTCAATTTCATCGCGAAGATCTCGGCCTCACGATCGTGGCGCACCTGAAATCATTCAAATCTGAGTCCGTACGAGCAAGATATGGTTTAATTAAGATTGGTAAAATTGAATTAAAGTAATTAGTCAACTATAATTTGAAAAAAAGTCAACCCACCCTTATCTTCTTCCTCCATCGTTCCAAACCGTTCAATGAAACCCATATCTTCAAATCTAGGGCTCTACTTATCTCAAAATCCGTGACACTTAAAGGAGATCGGATTGTGGCACTTCGAAGAGGAGGGGAAGGGGGTGTGGGCGCCGGGGATAGGGATAGGCGCGGTGGGGTCCACGAGGGGCGGTGGGGCTGAGTTGGGCGCGGGTAGAGGAGGAAATTCCGGCCAATTTACAACTATAAATCCGATCATCACCTCATGGAATCGAAGGTCTTGAAGAGCACTATAATATTGTCTAAGAAGGTTTGATTTTTATTGTATGGATTGAGAGAGATTAGAGGATGAAAATCGGATGTTCTTGGCCGTAGAAGAGAGGGGGGGCTGATTTCTAGAGGAAGGGGATTAAGGTTTGGGGATTAAGGTGTATATTTATATTATTATATTAATTAATTACCCAATTAAGGCTCGATTTGGCCCGAACTCAGAATTAGGCCTGCTCACTGTCTAACTATAGGTTTTGACGTCTTCCAAATGCAATGGCGCTAGTGATGAAGCCCAATTCCGAAGTCTACAGCATGTTTACTTTTATTTTTAAAATATACATCATTTATTTTTAATTCATCCGTATAAATAAATTCACCGGCGTCACAAATTAACTCCGAAAAATCTCAAAAAATATTTTTAGCTATGTTTTGACGATACGGTCCTAACAAAATTAATTTTCTCGAATTTGGAGATCGTTTGAAAAATGGCCTTTTTCAAGTCGATTAAAATTGACCGAAACTGACAAAACACATTTTCTTTTTCCACGCTCACATGTTAATTCGAAAAATTCTGTAAAATTAAACTTAACAATAATGTGACATTCTGGTCCTAACAAAAGTGGTTTCATCAAAGACAGAGGTCGTTTGAAAAATCGCTATTTTTAATATTAAAAAATATATATATTCTACAGCGACTATTCTGAAAATTAAACTGGACATAACTTTTGATTCCCGCTATGAAATTTTGATTTTTCGGATTCGTTAGCAAGATATTTTTAAATAGATTCACATATTTTTGGTTTCACTAAAATCCGACTTATTATGCATACTGTACAGTCAGTCAAAGTTCAAATTCAAATTTTCAAACTACCGCGCTATTTTAAACTCTGTTTAAAATAAATTTATTCATTCTAACTTCAATTAAAATAAATTTTTAATTGTTATTATTTAAATTAAATCATTTTAACTATTTAAAATCCCATTAAAAAATTTAAATTGGCCCCAAAATTCCGGGTTGTTACATATTTGTATTTAGGTCCAACACTTGTGTAACATCCCAGATTTGTAGCTGTTTATTTTGAACATTTAAAATTTATTTTAAATATTGAATTAGAATTATAAATGGATTTTTATTGAATTTATCAATTTAATAATCTATATACGTTTTAATACGAATTATCGTTGTATGGAAAAAAGTGAAATAATTGAATTGGCAGTTAAAACTTAATCAAAACAATACAATTGATCAGTATAAACTCTATATTGAATTAGAGCAATAATAATAATTTATTATTGATAAATTAATTGTTTGAAATCGATTTATATTTTAAATCGAATTTAATTTATATTATTAATTTAAATTGTTATTTCTTTTATATAGTCAAATTTAAATATCATAATCTGTACTGTTGAGTCCAGAATATCATATAAGGCTTGAAACGTCAGTCATTACGGTTAAATTACGGTTTGGGGTTTTCGACTTAAGGACACGAGATATTTGAAATTATTATATATAACTAAAATCAAATTTAATTAACATCCATCAGCCGACCTCTTTATGTGATATGCAGACCTAGTGAAGAAAATCGTACAGACTTGTTTTTCTCGAGCTCAAATCTTCAATATCAATGAAACAGCCGTTTAATGGCCTCGCACCCTTTGGTTCTCTATTCGCATATATATAAATCGCACCCCTTTCCTTCCATTTCATTTTTTCAGCAGTTTTCTCATCCCCTTCTTTCAAGTGGAGAATCGATTTCCTCCGTTCGATTAAAAAAATAGATTGCACAAATGAAATCGCGATGGGACAACGAAATTCCTGAAAATCGACTCAGGGTTAAAGATGCTCGGAAATTAGGGATCGCGACTTTATTTGTAACGCTGAGGCCTCGCGATTTCAGAAGGGATAGGGTTGTTGTGGTTTCGTGAGGACTGATGTGTGGAGGGACGTTGAATGGGATTTCTAATGATGTTTTGGAAGGTGTGATCAAGCCATAAAGGAGTTCGATTTACAGATGTTGAAGGATGTGACGGCCCGTCCCGCACCAGTCGACATTTTCTATGAAAGTGCGTTGTGCCGATGTCCTATCAGCACGGGACGGTCGCCAAAGAAAGGAAAAAGAAGAGAACTTACTGGTGAACTAACAAAGAACCTGTATAATATCTCACAACGCGTGGAATAAAATATGATAATAACATACTTTGACATAAAACAGGTGAGACAGTGCATAAGATGAAAATTTAAACATCATAGCAGCGGAAAATCCAATTACATCTTATGTTCCACATCATCATTATTACAACTTTAAAACTGTCTCTAAAGCAAAAGTAAGGAAAGGTACACTACTAATGCCCAAAGTAGTGACCAGCAGCGACACAAGGAGAATATATATATATATATATCATACGTGGGAGCCTCCTGCTCGTCTCCGGTACAGCTACCCGTGCATACCACCTAACCTGTCTCTAGTATGCCTGTTTAAGAGCACCCAGAGTAATAAGAAGAGACATAAAACTCTGGGTCAGACAAAAGTTTGGTATGAGCGATAAGCATCAAAACAGAACAATAACAGGTATACTAAACCATACCTGAACCTGGACCTGCAACCAAAGAGTTAGCACAACGTACCGCTCAATACTCTAAGGTGCCACTAAATATAAAGTGTATAGAGTACGGGGGTGGGGGTGTGCATGTCATAGTGAAAGCAAACAATCAAACATAGCAACCATCCTCACATCTCTCACTCAATGCGTAAAGCATACGATATCCACCGCTCTGACCACTCATTCCTTGCTATGATCACTCTGCCCCATGGAGTCATAATGACACCACTGCACTGATCCATAACCACTAATCCTTGCTATGTCCACTCTGCCCCATGGAGTCATGACAACTTCACTGCACTGGCTCATAGCCATGCTACGATCACTCGGCCTCATGGAGTAATAACTACCCAACTGCACTAATGCGTAGCCTAACATCCATCTTGGTGGTGAGTCAAAGCTATGAACGTCGATAACCCCTTTGCACACGTCCCGCAGCAAAGCCCAACTCACGAAGTTGACCCGTTGGTTCCCAACTGGATCCTGGGTACAAACTTCCCATTTGGACTACCTTTGCATCTCGGGTTTGGGTCTTCATCTCGGTTCGGCCTCCATTCGGTTCGGTTCTCCTAGGGCGGTTCGGATCGATCGTGGTTACCCTCCCTATGTTCGTGAACTCCAAGTCGACTCGTGGTCATCACATCGGATCGGTTCGTGCTTCCTCCATCGGATTGGGTCGTGGCACGTGGACCAGCTCGTGCCTCCTCCTCTCAAGCGAATCGGTTCGGCGTGCTCTATTCGGGTAGGATCGTGGAGCTTCCAGGGCGAGCGGGTCGGGTCGGGAGCTCTTACCTTGTGGTGATTCATGATGCAACAGTTTGGGGCGGTTCGGTTCGTGATTCCTCCTCCGATCCGATCTGGTTCGGGTAATTTCCTGCACTTCTTTCCAGCGACTGTTTTACACCATTCAACGGTGTTTTCGACCAATCTAACTTTTCAAAGCAATCACAAAGCATACCAAACAGCCATAACAACATGTATAATTGTCCACAAACACTAAAACAACAATTTGATGTGTTAAAACGGATCAAACATAGCCAAAACCCCATATTTTCCCCTAATCATGTTTAAGTAAATCAAATGATAGGATTAGAAAATCTTAACCAAATTAACCAAATTTTCTAACAGAGGCCTAAAACAATATTTCAAAATTTATAAATATTTTTCCAAATTTTAATCATGTTTAAATTCGCTAATTAACACTAATTACCCTTAATTAACCATAATTAGTGAGGAACTATGCAAATCACTCACCTAAGCCACAAATAAAATTTCGAAACTAAACTATTCTCCGATTTGGCACTGTTCCCAAGAAAACACAGCAATTCTAGCCTTGCTTTGGTGCTATTCCCCTTTGATTTGACGTAGATTAGGTTAATACTTGATTAGAAAGGGATTAGAGGTGATTCTAGATGTTGGAGGCCATTGTTAGGGTTCCTAGAATGAATGTGGCGGCTAGAAAACTGAAATGAAATGAAAATCTAGCTCATTCAGCCTCCCCATAACCTAATCCCGAAATGGGTAATGGGCCTATTCACTAATCACCTCATTTGGCCCAGTTAAGCAGTTTTTCATCTTCCAAACCTTATTTCGTCCATATCTCCCAAACGGTAAGTCCGTTTTTCACATATGACCACTCTACGAAAAGGTAAACCATCATCCGGTTCTAATGGAAGTAGTTTCAGGTCAAAACTCCTTTCTAATAAAAAGTTATGGCCGAAACAAGATCAGCTAGGGCAAAATGGTCATTTAAAAATCGGCAAAAATCATGGACATGGGAAATGACCCCAATAGTCGTCTCCCAAAGTTACATAACCATACAACTTTGTATGTGAAAGAAATAAATATTCTATGATCCTTCGATACGTAGAATGCGGGTCGTTACAAAGGAGGTGTCGATGTGATTTAGGCGTTGCAATTTCATGGGTGCGGTGCTTGGCATGTTCGAAGGAGTTCGAACTGGAGGGGGGTTTCAAATGAGGCGAGTATACTGGAGTACGTACTAGAGGAGTTCAACTGTTTTGTGGATGATCTGATTTGTACTGGAGAGTGCAACAAATTAAAGGAGTGGGTATCAGATCTGTATGGTATTGAAATAAGGAAGTTCGATCTTTATTTGGGTGTTGGCATGACCAAAATGGTCTGTTGAGTGGATTGTGGCATGGTCATTAGAGGTGAGGGTTGAAGCTTTTAAATGGCAGTAAGGGGGATCAATCAGGAATGATATAGTCAAGGAAGGAGAGGGGGAAGTTGACAATTTTGGGTGATCGGCATAAGGGTGAATGGGAAGTTGTTTTGGTGATATAGAGAGTTGCAAGTAGGAACTGGGATATTTGGGATGACAATGCCGGAAATGTCCTGTTAAGGGGACTGTCATGAATCGAAAGGTTTGGTATGTGAAGTCTAATGGCATTAGGGGTTATAATAAGAAAGGAGATGGTGTTTAGGTTCTCTTGAAAAGGATGCTTACGGATAAAGTGAGGAAGAAAGGAGTAGTGTAGAAAGGAAGAGAGAAAATAATAATAAAGATAAATCATTTTGTTAATTTTTAATTAACAAGTTAATAATTATTTAAATTATATCAAATTTATAATGTGTATATGTATGATAATAGTTATTGACAAAATGGAGCCAATGGCTTGCTGATGAAGTCATTATAGGTGATGGCAAATTAGCATATCAATGAGGTATAAGTTTTACCGAAAATTTTAAATACTTAAAATAAATTTAATTATTTGGTTAATTAGTTAATCTAATTGAATAATAGCTAAATCGTTAATTAAAAATAAATTGTAGGTGCGAAGTAGATTTATTTGAGACGGTCCATAGCCGCGATGAGATGAAATTAACATGATATTCAGAAAAGGAAAAAATTAAGGTGAGTAAATCTCACTTAAAAAAAATTTATCGTTAAAAATAAATTGTTGGTTGAATGGTTAGATTGCTGTTTATAAATAAATTGTGGTTATTATATATATATACACACACATATATATTAGTTATTTAGGCTTGCTGGTTGAATATATATATATAGTATTGGTGATTGGATATTTCCCGCGGTACCATTAGCGGATGCCCGCAGTATCATTAGCGGATGACCCTATCGCCCCACGATAAATGAGTGGATGACCTTCTATACTGCGATATCTTGCCTTGAAGCAAGATTGGTATTATTTACGTTATTTGAGGTAACCTATTTGGATGTAGGGAAAAACAAGTTGGAGGGATCCAACTGGATTCCTAAAAATATATTATTGTTTTGTTTATATATTCGTGTATGTTTAACGTGTTGAGTTGAATGGATTGTCGTGTGTTTGGTATTTAAATATCACTGGCCCTAGATATTGATATTTATAATTATTATACAAAAGGGATTTTTAGATTTAAAAAGGGAAATTTTAATTTTTGAAATAGAAATGGAATTTCGAATAAACTGAGAAATATTAACTTGTTTTTAATAATAAAAAACAAGTAGCTGAATTTATAAACAATATTATAAATGGAAAGAAATATTATCGTTAATAATATTAGATTTTACATTCAAATCTGAATTTAAAAAAGAAAATTACTTTCCAAATGGAAATTGGATTTCAAATAAGATTTGAAATAGGAACTTGTTTTAAATATTTAAAATAAGAAGTGGAATTTATAATGTTTCATTAAATAATTTATAAATTTAAATTCAAGCCTGGGTCTAAAAAGGGAAATTTATCTTCCGAAGTGCAAATAGGATTTCAAATGGAATTTGAAATATGAGCTTGTTTTAAATATTTAAAACAAGAAGTAAAATTTATAAACAATATTTATAAATAATTATCATGAGAAATTTGATAATTGAAATTTTAATATGAGAGTAAAAGGGATTTTTAATTTGAAATCGTTTCAGGAAAGGGCAATGATGAAATTATTCCAACATTTAGAATGTAAAATGACCTGAAATAAATCCATACAGATTTGTAATTAGAGTTTGATTATGTTGAATTTATTAAACAAATAAATTATTTTCCAAATAAGATATTGGGATTATTCTAACTAAAAGTAAAATGGAAATAAAATTCCATGTACGTATATATATAAGTTATAAAAATATACTATTCCAAAATGGGGATCGAGTTTAAAAAGATTATAAAGTAGAAGTTTGTTTTAATAAGGCAGTTAATTTACAAACAATATTTATAAATATGATGAAGAAAATTTCCATTGAGGAAGTTGGAAATATAATGGAAGAAATGGAATGAAAAGGTGAGATTTAAATCGAGTTTTTATATTACAAGCTTGTATTTATCTCAAGATAAGAACGTTGTCGGTCAAGGTCTGGGAGGTAAATAAAATACCCCAACTTGAAGGACTTCACTATTATCAAGGGATGATATTAGTTTGTAATGATAAATGATGTTGAATTAATTGATTTCCCATAAAAGGAATTTATAATTGAAATTCGATTTTATCGAAGTTTATAAATAATTTAATATAGAAATTGAGTTTTAAATAAATTCATAATCGAGTTATGAATATAGAATAAAATAATCGACAAGTTTGAATAATCTAAATTGTGAAGTTAGATTTGGATAATGGACTTAATTTATTTTTAAAATATGAAAAATGGAGTTGAAATTTATTCAATAAATGAAGTTAACGTTTATATTTAAATTATAATTAAATCGAACTCGTCACAGCACGGTAGTTCCTAATTTGATGATTCAAACTTCAGTTGGATATATAGAACTCAATATAACTCGAAATTCGATGAAACAAGAACGCCCGAACCTATTTAGTAATAATTTTATAATGGAAGAAAAAAATCTGGATTTCATCGTGTAGATTTTGAGTTATGTCAAAATCAAATTTTCAGAAAAACAGCTCCATAATTGTTTTTAAACCATAACAATTTATTTAATTAAATAAAAGGATTTTGAGTGAAATAAAATTCGAATTTCCAATAGTAAAATCCAGATTTGAGTTATAAATTAATTACGAACTCAAGTGGAATATATGAAGTGATTTTTGGAACAAAAATCAATTTTTTATTTATCTAATGAGATTAACTAATTTCAAAGGGATTAGTTAATAGAGTTTTGATTTGAATTTAACTTAGTTTAAATGAATTGAATTTGTTAGTTGGGATTGGAAATTCGAATATAAAATTTGGATTAGAAATTGGGAACGAGCAAGGAGATTTAGTTTGAACTGAGTATAAGTGAATACGAACATATTTGGATGTGATATATTCAAATTAAAAGAGCATTAGGTATAAAGAGCTAACTAAGGTAGTGGTTAGCGAATTTTGGTAAAAAGGGTTGGATTGATTGAAATGAATTGGAAATGGGCGTATATATGTTAAACAGGTATGGGATAAAGAATCCAAAGAGAATGAAGATTATATTTTTAGTGCTCGACAAAAAGGTACATGTTTAAATTTCGATATGAGTTTTTATGAGCCTTATGGGCAAGCCACTTGGCTTTTTGATTTTCTTTTTGAATGGAAAGGGCCTAGAGAGGCGAGTTGAGATTTGAACTATTGACCGGTACAAAGGAGGTGCTGGCGAAATTTTCCGAAAATTTAAGGAGTTAGAATATTTTTAAGAAATTTTGATAATAGGAATCAATATATCGATATATACAATTCGATAAGAAATTTGGAAAATGAATATTAATTAAAAAAGGCCAGTGAATTGTTTGAAGGATGTTTTATTTTTCTTTGATAGTTAAATAACCGGCTATCAAATATTTTTGACCATCGTTGTCAATACGGGGAGACCGGTTGGATTTAATGTCTAAAAACCACTCTGTATAGGCATAGGTGTTGCGAATTAGATTATGATGAAGATAATCGAAGACGGAGTAAAAATGCAAGGGCTGTTTTGTTTGTCCAGACCAAGGACAACTCGTATGGACGAATGTCTGACAGAGTATTCCTAACGGATCACATAAGACAATCTTTTCAAGATATTACGTCTGGTGGCTGAGGAATTCGTTTCTCTTAGCTTTTTATACCCGTAATATTTTGTGAAGATCAACTAGTGTTTTGACGGGTTTGACGATGTGACATTCAAAGTGAATGGCGACCAGATGTTCTAAAAAGATAAACGTAGCCTCAAGCCTCATAACCAGGAAATGATAAAAATCGGGCAGGCAGCATGGCTAGGTGGGTCATACCCAAGCAGGGTATATTTGTCATCAATCTAGAGAAAATTCAACTATTTATTCTTCTTTTGATTCTGTATCTTACGGATTACGGTTGGATGGCCGAAAACCATGAGTGACAATATATTCGATACACTCAAGCTAAATGAGTGGTCGGTCATGTGTGGGTCGGGTTGCAAGATGTTTTTGTTGATCCCCAGTGTATCCCCTCTAGAGTACACTGATCAGGAGGTGGTCCCATACCTTGTCATAGTTGGAATCCAATCTCCAATAAGCACCCTATGGTTTTTGATTTTATACTATGTATGTAGAGCGTGAGATGTAAGTGTTCTACTATCTGGTTATTTATTTGATTAGACATTATTATTATATCACTAGATTTTCATATCAAAATGTTTTGGGTTATAGTAAGGTAAAAACCGTCCATGTTTATGTGTGGGTTGGTCTTACTATTATCCTTTTCTTTGAAAAAGTTTTTCAAAGTTAAACAATATGGTTGGAGTTTAATCACACCAGTCCCATGACTGACCCAAAATTTATTTTGTTTGTTTTTCCTAAACTCTTGGGTACCCAAATTTGTATGGGCAGTCAAGTGTTTCAGCCTTTTACAGATACACCTAGAGGAGCTTAAAGCAGTAGGCTTCACCATTAGTTAATTAGAGTTATTTCCGCTGTGTTGTATATATATGTTGATCTCTGATAATAGTATGTATATATGATACAAAATTTTGTATTTCAAAAGTTATGTTATATAATATTTTTTATTCGTTCCGCTGTGAGATTCTGTTTTGTTTTTTCTATTCTATCTTCTATCTGTTCCTTTTTCTTTAAACCTAATGACTCGTAATTCTATATTATTTGGGTTGGAAGGGTGTTGTTTAGTCAACTCAGATGGTATGGATTTGCGGGCTACTACAGTTGGTATCAGAGCTTAGGTTGAGCGAACACCTAGGCTTTGGTGGGGGTTTACTCATTAGAGATAGGGCTAGTAGTGCCCTAGAATGAGTTGAGTGTATATACGAGAGAGCGTATTTGTAAGTTGATGTAAAAACTGTTTTATATTGTGTTGATTGGTTTGTTGAGTATTTATGAGTACTGGTCGATACAGGAAGTACAACTGTATCGATAGGTGTTTCTAAACACTTGAACAAAATAATTCGACTTAATATTGTTTTTAAAGCTGGGTGAATGATATAATTTTGCCCAAAAATATATTTTGATATGAAGGGAATAATTTTCAAAATTATTAAAATATATGGATGCATTGGTTGAGATTATAATCAAATGAGATCATAAAATTTAAATGGTTATATATAATCAAATAGGACTCGTATATGAATAATACATACAAATGAGATGATTAAAATAGGATTGAAATCACATTTTGGAATTTAAATACCGGATATTTGGAAAATATTTTTTCAAAGTATATTAAAATAATATAGCTTTCTTCGGAAGGGTTTTTGAACAAAATCATATTAAATGGATTTTTGAAAATTCTAAAGCACTAAATTCATTGCGGGCGCTGGAAAATAATTCCGATGATGAAGCGCACCATCATCGGTGTTCATTTTTGAGTTTCCAAGTGATGGATTGCTACTATAGCGAGATTTTCAAAGGAAATTAATTTAGAAAGCAAGTTGTTTTGAAAAGTTCAAATATTTTGAATTTGAGATGGGAAAAAATATATTTATATATATTCTTATGATTTCTAAAGGGCTTGAAATCAAAACCCGAGAATTTGAATTCTGGATTTAACTTAAGCTAGTTAAATAAATCGAAATGATGGAATTAGTTAAATGAACTGTATGGGAATTGAGTTATAGAATATGAAATACTGAACTATAACAAAATTGGCTTTTGAAAAGTTAACGAGTTTGTAGCATTTCTTCTACCTTAGTAATTTCGGGGACGAAATTCTTTTAAGGGGGAAGGAATGTAACGTCCTGGATTTTTAGCTATTTATTTTGAACATATAAAATTTATTTTAAATATTGAAATAGAATTATAAATGGATTTTTGTTGAATTTATCAATTCAATAATTTATATACGTTTTAATACGAATTATCGTTATGCGGAAAAAAGTGAAATGATTGAATTGGCAGTTAAAACTTAATCAAAACAGTACAATTGATCAGTATAAATTCTATACTGAATTAGAGCGATAATAATAATTTATTATCAATAAATTAATTGTTTGAAATCGATTTATATTTTAAATCGAATTTAATTTATATTATTAATTTAAATTGTTATTTCTTTTATATAGTCAACTTTAAATATCAGAACCTGTACCGCTGAATCTAGAATATCGTATAAGGCAGGAAACGTCAGTCATTACGGTTAAATTACGGTTTAAGGTTTTTGAGTTAAGGACACGAGATATCTGAAATTATTATATATAACTAAAACTAAATTTAATTAACATCCATCAGCCAACCTCTTTATGTGATATGCAGACCTAGTGAGGAAAATCGTACAGACATGTTTTCCTCGAGCTCAATCTTCTGCCTTAAATCTTCAATATCAACGAAACAGCGGTTTAATGCCCTCGTACCTATTGGTTCCCTGTTCACATATATATAAATCACACCCCTTTCTCAATTTCATTTTCTCAGCAGTTTTCTCGTCCCCTTCTTTCAAGTGGAAAATCGGTTTCCTCCGTTCGATTAAAAAAAAAAGAGATTGCACAAATGAAATCGCAATGGGATAACGGAATTCCTGAAACTCGACTCAGGGTTAAAAATGCTCGAAAATTGGGGATCGCGACTTTATTTGTAATGCTGAGGCCTCGCAATTTCAGAAGGGATAGGGTTGTTGTGGGTTCGTGAGGACTGATGTGTGGAGGGACGCTGAATGGGGTTTCTAATGATGTTTTGGAAGGTGCGTTAAAGCCTAAAAGGAGTTCGATTTACATATGTTGAAGGGGGTGTCGATGTGATTTAGGCATTACGATTTCATGAGTGCGGTGCTTGGCATGTTCAAAGGAGTTCAAACTGGATGGGGGTTTCGAATGAGGCGAGTATACTGGAGTACGTACTAGAGGAGTTCAACTATTTTATGGACGATCTGATTTGTACTGGAGAGTGCGACAGATTAAAGGAGTGGGTATCAGATCTGTATGGTTTTGAAATAGGGAAGTTCGATCTTTATTTAGGTGTTCGCGTGATTAAAATGGTCTGTTGAGTGGAATGTGGCATTGTCATTAGAGCTGAGGGTTGAAGCTTTTAAATGGCAGTAAGAGGGATCAATCGGGAATGGTATAGTCAAGGAAGGAGAGGAGGAAGTTGACAATTTTGGGTGATCGGCATAATGGTAAATGGGAAGTTCTTTTGGTGATATAGAAAGTTGCAAGTAGGAACTGGAATATTCGGATGACAATGCCAGAAATGGCCTGTTAGGGGCACTGTCATGAATCGAAAGGTCTAGGTTGTGAAGTCTAATGGCATTAGGGGTTATAATAAGAAAGGAGATGGTGTTTGGGTGCTCTTGAAAAGGCTATTTTCGGATAATGCGAGGAAGAAAGGAGCAGTGTAGAAAGGAAGAGAGAAAATAATAATAAAGGTAAATCATTTTGTTAATTTTTAATTAACAACTTAATAATTATTTAAATTATATCAAATTTATAATGTGTATATGTACGATAACAGTTATTGACAAAATGGAGCCAGTGGGTTGCTGACGAAGTCATTTTAGGTGATGGCAAATTAGCATATCAATGAGGTATAAGTTTTACCCAAAAATTTCAAATTCTTAAAATAAATTTAATTATTTGGTTAATTAGTTAATCTAATTGAATAATAGCTAAATCGTTAATTAAAAATAAATTGTAGGTGCGAAGTATATTTATTCGAGACGGTCCATAGCTGCGATGAGATGAAATTAACATGAGATTCAGAAAAAGAAAAAATTAAGGTGAGTAAATCTCACTTAAAATTTATTTTGTCCTTAAAAATAAATTGTTGGTTGAATGGTTGGATTGTTATTTATAAATAAACTATGGTTATTATATATATATATATATATATATTAGTTATTTAGGCTTGGTGGTTGAATATATATAAATATATATAATATTGGTGATTGAATATTTCCCGCGGTACCATTAGCGGATGCCCGCGGTATCATTAGCGGATGACCCTATCGCCCCACGATAAATGAGTGGATGACCTTCTATACCGCGATATCCTGCTGTAACGACCCGCATTCTACGCTTCGAAGATCGTAGAATATTTATTTCTTTCACACACGAAGTCGTATAGTCATGTAACTTTGGGAGACGACTATTGGGGTCATTTCCCATATTCATGATTTTTGCCAATTTTTAAATGACCATTTTGCCCCTAGATAATCTTGTTTCGGCCATAACTTTTGATTGGAAAAGAAGTTTTGACCTGAAACTACTTCCATTAGATCCGGATGATGGTTTACCTTTCCTTAGAGTGGTCACATTAGCCAAACGGACTCACCGTTTGGGAGATATCGCTGAAACAAGTTTCAGATGGTAAAAAACAGCTTAATTGTGCTTAACCTGGTGATTAACAACAAGGCCCAAAGAAGAATTTCGGGATTTTGAGTATTTAAGGGCTGTTAGGGTTTAGAGAACACCCTTTTTCTCACTTTCACAACCGCCACTTTCATTCTTGGAACCCTAGTAATGGCCTCCCACATCTAAAACACCCTAAATCACCTCATAATCGCTAATTAAGCCAAATCAACATAAAATCAAAGAGGATTAGCACAAGAATCGAGGTGGAACTGTTGTATAGCTTTGGGAACAAAGCCAAACAGAGAATCATTTCAGATTTGGTAATTTGTTTGTGGCTAAGGTGAGTGATTTGCATAGTTCCTCACTAATTATGGTTAATTAAGAGTAACTAATGATAATTAGCGAATTTATGCATGTTAAAAATCTGGAAAAATATTGATAAATTTTGAAATATTATTTTAGGCCTCTGTTAGAAAATTTGGTTAGTTTGGCTAAGTTTTACTAATCCTATCATTAGTTTGGCTTAAACATGCTTAAGGGAAAATATGGGATTTTGGCTATGTTTTGATCCATTTTAACCTATCAAATTATTGTTTTTGGTGTTTGTGGTTGATTATACATGTTGCTATGACTTTATGGTATGCTTTGTGATTGATTAGAAGAGTTGGAATGGTCAAAAACAGTGTCGTATGTTGTAAAACAGTCGTTGGAAAAAGTTGAAGGAAAATTGTGCAGGGTTTCGGATTGGATCGGTTGAAGGGGCTCGAGTCCAACTCCAATTCGACTAAGACCCGAGATGCAAAGGAAGTCCAAATAGGAAGTAGAACTCAGGATCCAGTTGGGAACCAACGAGTTAACTTCATGATTGGGCTTTGCTGCGGGACGTGTGCTAAGGGGTTGTCGATGTCTATGACTTTGGATCACTATGTATGGGAGGTACGTGGACGGATTCAGGGCCATAGTGGCCTAGGTACGACTAGTGGGCTATAGACCAATGAAGTGGGGTCATTTGAAAAAGGTTTGGGGTCATTTAAAAAAGGTTTGGTCATGATCCCATAGGATAAGCTTGGTGGTAGCAGTAGTTGTACAAGTCGAACTCCGTCATTACCTCGATGGGTCTAGTGATCAAAGTAGTGGATATCGTATGCTTTACGCACTGAGTGAGAGACGTGAGGATGGTTGTCATGCTTGATTTGTTTGCCATCACTATGACATGCACACCCCCACCCCCGTATTCTTTACACCATATGTTAGTGGCACCTTAGAGTATTGTACAGTATGTAGTGCTAACTCTTTAGTTGCAGGTTCAGGTATGGTTTAGTATACCTGTTATTGTTCTGTTTTGCTACTTATCGCTCATACCAGACTTTTGTCTGACCCAGAGTTTTATGTCTCTTCTTATTACTCTGGGTGCTCTCATGAGCAGACTAGAGACAGGTTAGCTGGTGATGCACGAGTAGCTGTACCGGAGACGAGCAGGAGGCTTCCACGTATGATATATATAGATATTCTCCCTGTGTCGCTGCTGGTCACTACTTTGGGCATTAGTAGTGCACCCTTCCTTTCTTTTGCTTTAGAGACAGTTTTAAAGTTGTAATAATGATATGTGGAACATAAGCTGTATTTTGGATTTTTCGCTGCCATGATGTTTAGTTTCATCTTATGCACTGTCTCACCTGTTTATGTCAAGTATGTTATTATTATATTTTATTCCCTGCGCTGTGAGACATTCAACAGGTTCTTGATTAGTTCATTCTCTTCTTTCCTTTCTTTGGCGACCGTTCCGGGCTAGTCAGGCATGTGTACAGCGTACTTTCGGACGAAATGCCGACTGGTGCGGGGCGGGCCGTCACCCTTGGTATCAGAGCTCTAGGTTGCATAGTTAACCTAGGGAAAGACACTGGGGAGAGATAATATGTATATGAGAGCGCGTATTTGTGATTATTTTGGTTTTCAAAAGCTATATATATATATATATGCTATTAGTATATTTAAGGATGAAGTCGCACTGCACTGGCACCACTATGGAGATGGTTAATCGTTTTCTCTTTACAGATTGAACGATGAGCCGATACGCAAGAGGTGCCGGTAGAGGAGCCAATAATGGGAATGTTGCTGACATGAGAACGATGTTTACTGACCTCATGAGGGAGATGCTTAGAGATATTCAGGGGGCAGCTCCTAATGCTGGTAATGGTGGTTGTCCAGCGGTGCAGGCGCCTAGGGCCGATTTCGCCAAGCTGAACAAGGATTACACTAGTCTTGGTGGAAAGCCGTTCCAAGGAACGGAATCGGCCACGGATATTCAAGATTGTTTGGATAGCTGTGAGCGTATCTTCGAAGATGTGGGTATCGAGGATGCGATGAAAAGAAAGCTAGCGTCCCGTCAGTTGCAAGGACGGGCAATGAATTGGTGGAATGCTATAAAGGTAGCTACTCCCGAGGATCAGATTACTTGGGATCAGTTTAAGGCCCGATTCGGTGAGAAATTTATCCCAGCTGCCCAGAAGTCAGAGTTGTTTGGGAAATTCCTAGAGCTCAAGCAGAATGGTAGGGCAGTCTCGAAGTACATTGCAGAATTCGATACTTTATCGAAGTATGGATTAACCCTCATTGACACTCCCAAGAAGAAGAATGAGAAGTTTATAACAAGTTCGGATCAGTACAAGGGGAGAAAGGCTTATTAACCACATCAATGAGACGTTTGAATCGATTGTGGGGAAAGCATTGAGGTCAGAGAGTCTTTACCCTAAGTCGAAGACTGAGGTTGCATCTGCAGAGGAGTCAAAGCCACAAGCAAGCGGTGGAGGCAAGAATGCTTCTTGGAATAAGAGAAAGCAGAATCAGACTAAGGATGGCCAGAAGAAAAAGAATAAGAAGGATGTAGAGTGCTTCAGCTGTGGTAAGAAGGGCCATTATGCTAGTAATTGTCGGGCCAAGCCAGCGGATAGGAAGTGCTTTAACTATGGCCAAGTGGGACATCACAAGGACAAGTGTCCGCACCCCCCTAAGGAAAAGCAGACGGTGAAAGCATAGGCCCTTAATGTTGTTTCTTCTTCGTCGAATGCCCCCAACTGCGGCGGAGAAGGGAAAGAATGTCGTTATTCAAGGTATGCTTTCTTTTTATGATGTTCCTGTTAGAGTTTTGTTTGATACCGGAGCTTCCAGTTTCTTCATATCTAGTGACCTGGTAGATAGGTTGGGATTGGAACCCGATATCGTCGATAGACCTTTAGTAGTGACGAAACCGATTGGTGGTTCGACTAGCCTTAGCATGATTTTCCGTAATGTGGTCTTATTGAGTCATGGATGCATGTTTGTTTGTGATTGCTTTGTTTTGGGCTTTACTGGGTTTGGCATTATTTTGGGAGTGATTGGCTTCAAAGATACGGGGTGGTGGTAGACTATAAGGGCTTTTTGGTGACAGCTAGAGCGGATGATGGGCAGAAGGTAGTGTTTAGTGGTCTACCTAGTTATGGGGTAATGGCCAGTTTTCTAAATTCCCTCGACATCCCGCATGATGAGTTGTCAGGTTTGCCCGTGGTTGGCCAGTATCCGGACGTCTTCAAGGAAGTGACCGGGCTTCCACCACATCGAGAGATTGAGTTCCGTATTGATTTAGTGAAAGATGCTAGACATATAGTGATGCCACTTCGTCGTATGGCGCCAAGGGAGCAGCGAGAGCTCGGGGTGCAAGTAAGCGATCTTTTGAAGAAGGGATTTATCAGAAGAAGTGTTTCTGAGTGGGGAGCACCAGTTGTGATTGCTACCAAGGCAGATGGTTCCCTTCGATTGTGTGTGGACTACCGCGAGCTGAATAAGGTGACGAGGAAGAATAAGTATCCTCTACCGCGGATAGATGATTTGTTTGATCAGTTGAGTGGCGCGAGAGTATTCTCCCATTTGGATCTTGCAACAGGTTTTCATCGGCTTAGAGTGGAAGCTGAGAGTATAGCTAAAACGGCATTTCGGACGCCGTCTGGATTTTATGAGTGGTTGGTCATGCCATTTGGGTTGACCAATGCGCCGGCATATTTTGTGGATCTTATTAATAGGGTATTCAGAGATCAACTGAATAAGTTTGTTCTTGTGTTCGTGGACGATATACTTGTTTATTCGAGGACAGAGGAAGGACACAAGGAACATTTGAGGATAGTGATGGAGGTGTTGAGAAAACACCAATTGAAAGCAAAGTTTTCTAAGTGTCACTTCTGGAGGAGGGAAGTAAGATTCTTGGGCCATGTTGTTTCAGAAAATGGTATCATTGTGGACCCTGCGAAGGTGGTTACGGTACAAGATTGGTCTACACCCAAGAATGCAACAGACATAAGAAGTTTCTTGGGGTTGGCTGGATATTATCGTAAGTTTATCCAAGACTTCTCCAAGATAGCAGCACCGTTGACTCAGTTGACCAAGAAGAATCAAGCCTTCATCTGGGACGAAAGGTGCGAGAATGCATTCAAGAGTCTAAAGGACAAGTTGACATGTGCACCAGTGTTAGTCATTCCTAAGGGGAATGAAGAGATGACGGTATACACAGATGCATGTGGTACTGGACTAGGTGTTGTATTGATGCAAGGAGGTAGGGTTGTAGCTTATGCAAGTCGGCAATTGAAACCGCACGAGAGAAGATACCCTACCCATGATTTGGAATTAGCAGCGATCGTATTCGCATTGAAGATGTGGAGACATTATCTCTTGGGAGAAAGATTCGAGTTTTTTACCGATCATAAATCGTTAAAGTATCTCTTATCTCGGAAGGATCTAAATCTCCGACAGCAAAGATGGTTGGAATTCTTAGCTTCCTATGATTTCGATATCGCATACACACCGGGAAAGGGCAATGCGGTAGCTGATGCATTGAGTAGAAGACATGCCAGTTTAGGGGCTATGTTTCTAGAATGGAAGCAACTGAAGTACATCGCGGGGTATGATTTCAGACCAAAGTGCGAATTGAATCCAGAAATGTTAGCAAGTTTGACGATCAGACTCACTATGATGGACCGGATTGGTTCCAGTCAGAGGAACGATCCTGACCTATTGGAGATCATCTCAAAGTTAGAGATAGGAATCGACGAAGAGATGAGCAAGTATGGGCTTGATCGAAATGGATGGCATAGGAAGAATGGAAGACTAGTTGTACCCAATGTCAATGGATTGAGAGATGAAGTACTTAGAGAATGTCATCACTCAAAACTGACTATACACCCCGGTGGTAACAAGATGTATCGAGACATGAAGCAGACCTACTACTGGGAAGGGATGAAAAGAGACACTGGGAAGTTTATATCCAAATGCATGAATTACCAGCTAGTTAAAGTTGAGAAAAAGAAGCCTAGTGATTTGTTACAACCATTAAAAATTCCAGAATGGAAATGGGAACAAGTCTCGATGGATTTCATTGATGGATTACCATGGACTAGATCGGGCCATGATAGCATTTGGGTGATTGTGGACCGATTGACTAAGAGTGCAAGGTTTATACCCGTCAAGTCGAATAGAACGGCAGCTAAGTTAGCTGAACTATATGTAAAGTGGGTAGTGAGATTTCATGGAATACCCAAAGGCATTGTGAGTGACTGAGATCCGTTGTTCACTAGTTGATTTTGGAAGAGCTTACAAGAGGCGTTAGGATCAGAATTACATCTTAGTACCGCGTATCATCCTCAAACCGACAATCAAACAAAGAGGGTGAATCGTATATTAGAAGACCTCTTGAGAGCCTGTGTATTGGATTTTGGTGGATCATGGGATGACCATTTGCACCCAGTAGAGTTTGCATATAATAATAGTTATCAATCAAGTATTGGTATGGCTCCATTTGAAGCTTTGTACGGAAGACCGTGCAACTCACCATCATATTGGTTAGAAACTGGTGAGAAGTTTGTGCTTGGACCAGATGTGATAAGAGAAACTTCAGCTGATTAAGGTTGTCCAACAGCGAATGAAGGCTGCCCAAGATAGGCAGAAAAGTTATGCTGATAAGAGGAGAAGAGAATTAAAGTTCTTCATTGGCGACTTGGTGTTTGTCAAGATCTCTCCATTGAAGAGCGTGATACGATTTGGCAGGAGAGGAAAGTTAGCACCAAGATTTGTTGGTTCATTCCCAGTTCTTGAGCAAATTGGGAATTTGGCATATAAAGTTGAATTACCAGAGAAGATGGCAGGAGTTCATAACGTATTTCATGTTTCCCAGTTAAGGAAGTTCGTGCACGACCCAGATGTGACTATTTCACCTGATTAGTTGGATGATATCGAAGTTGAACCCGAGGCGGTTAGGAATCGCAAGCCTATGCGTATTGTTGGGAACGATACGAAGCAACTTCGAAGGAAAGAGGTGAATCTAGTCAAAGTTCAGTGGGGAGAGAATGAGAATGACTGTACTTGGGAGACAGAGGAGAGCATTAGGAAGACGTATCCAGAACTCTTCGCCTGGTAAGATTTCAGTTTCGATTTAGTCTTTCCGCATGCTATGGTAGGCTTGTTTTGTTTGTTTTGCATGTTTAATTGTTGTATGTGGCTGGTAGGCATGCGGGATCCTTTGTATGTTTTGGGTTAAGGAATTTCGAGGATGAAATTTCTTAAAGGAGGGAGGGGGGAGAATGTAACGACCCACATTCTACGCTTCGAAGGGTCGTAGAATATTTATTTCTTTCACATATGAAGTCGTATGGTCATGTAACTTTGGGAGACGACTACTGGGGTCATTTCCCATATTCATGATTTTTGCCAATTTTTAAATGACCATTTTGCCCCTATCTAATCTTGTTTCGGCCATAACTTTTGATTGGAAAGGAGTTTTGACCTGAAACCACTTCCATTAGATTCAGATGATGGTTTACCTTTCCGTAGAGTGGTCACATTAGCCAAAAGGACTCACTCTTTGGGAGATATCGCTGAAACAAGTTTCAGATGGTGAAAAACAGCTTAATTGGGCTTAACCGGGTGATTAACAGCTAGGCCCAACGGAGAATTTCGGGATTTGGAGTATGTAAGGGTTGTTAGGGTTTAAAGAACACCCTTTTTCTCACTTTTACAGCTGCCACTTTCATTCTTGGAACCCTAGTAATGGCCTCCCACATCTGAAACACCCCCAAATCACCTCATAATCGCAAATAAGCCAAATCTACATCAAATCAAAGAGGATTAGCACAAGAATTGAGGTAGAACTGCTGTATAGCTTTGGGAACAGCGCCAAACAGAGAATCATTTCAGATTTGGTAATTTGTTTGTGGCTAAGGTGAGTGATTTGCATAGTTCCTCGCTAATTATGATTAATTAAGAGTAATTAGTGATAATTAGCGAATTTGTACGTGTTAAAAATCTGGAAAAATATTGATAAATTTTGATATATTGTTTTAGGCCTCTGTTAGAAAATTTGGTTAGTTTGGCAAAGTTTTACTAATCCTATCATTAGTTTGGCTTAAACATGCTTAAGGGAAAATATGGGATTTTGGCTATGTTTTGATCCATTTTAACCTATCAAATTATTGTTTTTGGTGTTTGTGGTTGATTATACATGTTGCTATGACTGTATGGTATGCTTTGTGATTGATTAGAAGAGTTAGAATGGTCGAAAACACTGTCGTATGGTGTAAAACAGTCGCTGGAAAAAGTCGCAGGAAAATTGTGTAGGGTTTCGGATCGGATCGGTTGAAAGGGCTCGGGTTGGATAGTGGGCTGAGCAAGGGAGCACCGAACCGAATTGGAACTTAGCACAAGATAAATCACGGCGAGAAGGAAGGCCACTATAGTTGGATTGGGATCGGATCGGGTGAATGAAGAAGGATGGGGTCGGATCGGGCGAATGAAGAAGGATGAGACCGGATCGGGCTAATTAAGGGGAGGAGGATCGGATCGGGATATCTAGGAGGGAGCAACCACCGAACCGAACCAGGAAGCAACCACCGAGCCGAACCCAAGCAGAGGGCATCCGAACCGAACCGAGCTAGAGGGGGAACACCGAACCGAACCGTACCCAGAAGCATACAAGGATGTATTGGACCGAACCGAACCGATGAGGACTGGAGCACTATGCATATCTGAACCGAGCCGGACGAGTGCTATTAGTACTACGCGACGACTCTTTTGAAGACCGACTCCAATTCGACTAAGACCCGAGATGCAAAGGAAGTCCAAATAGGAAGTAGAACTCATGATCCAGTTGGGAACCAACGAGTTAACTTCATGATTGGGCTTTGTTGCGGGACGTGTGCTAAGGGGTTGTCGATGTCTATGACTTTGGATCGCTATGTATGGGAGGTACGTGGACGAATTCAGGGCCACAGTGGCCTAGGTATGACTAGTGGGCTATAAACCAATGAAGTGGGGTTATTTGAAAAAGGTTTGGTCATGATCCCATAGGATAAGCTTGGTGGTAGCAGTAGTTGTACAAGTCAAACTCCGTCATTACCTCGATGGGTCAAGTGATCAATGTAGTGGATATCGTACGCTTTACGCACTGAGTGAGAGACGTGAGGATGGTTGTCATGTTTGATTTGTTTGCCATCACTATGACATGCACACCCCCACCCTCGTATTCTTTACACTATATGTTAGTGGCACCTTAGAGTATTGTACAGTATGTAGTGCTAACTCTTTGGTTGCAGGTCCAGGTTCAGGTATGGTTTAGTATACCTGTTATTGTTCTGTTTTGCTGCTTATCTCTCATACCAGACTTTTGTCTGACCCAGAGTTTTATGTCTCTTCTTATTACTCTGGGTGCTCTCACGAGCATACTAGAGACAGGTTAGCTGGTGATGCACGAGTAGCTGTACCGGAGACGAGCATGAGGCTTCCACGTATGATATATATAGATATTCTCCCTGGGTCGCTGTTGGTCACTACTTTGGGCATTAGTAGTGCACCCTTCCTTCCTTTTGCTTTAGAGACAGTTTTAAAGTTGTAATAATGATAATGTGGAACATAAACTGTATTTTGGATTTTCCGCTGCCATGGTGTTTAGTTTCAGCTTATGCACTGTCTCACCTGTTTTATGTCAAGTATGTTATTATTATATTTTATTCCCTATGCTGTGAGACATTCTACAGGTTCTTGATTAGTTCATTCTCTTCTTTTCTTTCTTTGGCGACCGTTCCGGGCTAGTCAGGCATGTGTACAGCGCACTTTAGGAGGAAATGCCGACTGGTGCGGGGCGGGCCGTCACACCTGCCTTGAAGCAGGATTGGTATTATTTATGTTGTTTGAGGTAACCTATTTGGAAGCAGGGAAAAACAGGTTGGAGGGATCCAACGGGATTCCTCAAAATATATTGTTTTATTTATATATTCGTATATGTTTGATGTGTTGAATTGAATGGATTGTCGTGTGTTAAGTATTTAAATATCATTGGCCCTAGATATTGATATTTAAAAATATTATGCAAAAGGGATTTTTAGATTTAAAAAGGGAATATTTAATTTCGAAATAGAAATGGAATTTCGAATAAACTGAGAAATATTAACTTCTTTTTAATAATAAAAATAAGTAGCTGAATTTATAAACAATATTATAAATGGAAAGAAATATTATCGTTAATAATATTAGATTTTAAATTCAAATCTGAATTGAAAAAGGAAAACTTATTTTCCAAATGGAAATTGAATTTCAAATAAGATTTGAAATAGGAACTTGTTTTAAATATTTAAAATAAGAAGTGGAATTTATAAGGTTTCATTAAATAATTTATAAATTTAAATTCAAGTCTGAGTTTAAAAAGGTAAATTTATTTTTCGAAGTGCGAATAGGAGTTCAAATGGAATTTGAAATATAAGCTAGTTTTAAATATTTAAAACAAGAAGTAAAATTTATAAACAACATTTATAAATAATTATCATGAGAAATTTGATAATTGAAATTTTAATATGAGAGTAAAAAGGGATTTTTAATTTGAAATCATTTCAGAAAAGGTGAATGATGAAATTATTTAGACATTCAGAATGTAAAATGACCTGAAATAAATCCGTACGGATTTATAATTAGAGTTTGATCATGTTGAATTTATTAAACAAATAAATTATTTTCCAAATAAGATATTGGGGTTATTCTGAGTAAAACTAAAATAGAAATAAAATTCCATGTATGTATATATATATAAGTTATAAAAATATACTATTCCAAAACGTGGATCGAGTTTAAAAAGATTAAAAAGTAGAAGTTTGTTTTTATAAGGCAGTTAATTTATAAACAACATTTATAAATATGATGAAGAAAATTTCCTTTGAGGAATTTGGAAATTTAATGCAAGAAATGGAATGAAAATGTGGGAATTAAATCGGGTTTTTATATTACAAGCTTGTATTTATCTCAAGATAAGAACGTTGTTGGTCAAGGTCTAACAGGTAAATAAAATACCCCAACTCGAACGACTTCACTATTATCAAGGGATGATATTAGTTTGTAATGATAAATGATGTTGAATTAATTGATTTCCCATAAAACAAATTTATAATTGAATTTCGATTTTATCGAATTTTATAAATAATTTAATATAGAAATTGAGTTTTAAATAAATTCATAATCGAGTTATGAATATGGAATAAAATAATCGACAAGTTTGAATAATCTGAATTGTGAAGTTAGATTTGGATAATGGGCTTAATTTATTTTTAAAATATGAAAAATGGAGTGGAAATTTATTTAATAAACGAAGTTAACGTTTATATTTAAATTATAATTAAAACGAACTCGTCGCAGTGTGGTAGTTCGTAATTTGATAATTCGAACTTCAATTGGATATATAGAACTCAATATAACTCGAAATTCGATGAAACAAGAAACGCCCGAACCTATTGACTAATGGAAGAAAAAAATCTGGATTTCATCGTATAGATTTTGAGTTATGTCAGAATCAAATTTTCAGAAAAACAGCGCATAATCGTTTTTATACCATAACGATTAATTTAATGAAATAAATTTCAAATTTCCAATAGTAAATTCCAGATTTGAATTATAAATTAATTATGAACTCAAGCGGAATATATGAAGTGATTTTTGGAACAAAAATCAGATTTTTATTTATCGCAAGAGATTAACTAATTTCAAAGGGATTAGTTAATAGAGTTTTGATTTGAATTTAACTTAATTTAAATTAATTGAATTTGTTAGTCGGGATTGGAAATTCGAATATAAAATTTGGATTAGAAATTGGGAACGAGCAAGGAGATTTAGTTTGAATTGAGTATAAGTGAATACGAACATATTTGGATGTGATATATTCAAATTAAAAGAGCATTAAGGAAAAAAGAGCTAATTAAGGCAGTGGTTAGCGAATTTTGGTAAAAAGGGTTGGATTGATTGAAATGAATTGGAAATGGGTGTATATATGTTAAACATGTATGGGATGAAGAATATAAAGAGAATGAAGATTATATTTTTAGTGCCCGACAAAAAGGTACATGCTTAAATTTCTGTATGAGGTTTTATGAGCCCTATGGGCAAGCCACTTGGCTTTTTGATTTTCTTTTTGAATGGAAAGAGCCTAAAGAGGCGAGTTGAGGTTTGAACTATTGACCAGTACAAAGGAGGTGTTGGCAAAATTTTCCGAAAATTTAAGGAGTTAGAATATTTTTAAGAAATTTTGATAATAGGAATCAATATATAGAATTCGATAAGAAATTTGGAAAATGAATATTAATTAAAAAGGGCCAGTGAATTGTTTGATGGATGTTTTATTTTTCTTTGATAGTTAAATCACCGGCTATCAAAGATTTTTGACCATCGTTGTCAATACGGAGAGACCGGTTGGATTTAATATCCGAAAACCACTCCGTATAGGCATAGGCGTTGCGAATTAGATTATGCTGAAGATAATCGAAGACGGAGTAAAAATGCAAGGGTTGTTTTGTTTGTCCAGACCCAGGTCAACTCATATGGACGAATGTCTGACAGAGTATTCCTAACGGATCAAATAAGATAATCTTTTCAAGATATTACATCTGGTGGTGGAGGAATTCTTTTGTCTTAGCTTTTTATACCCGTAATATTTTGTGAAGATCAACTAGTGATTTGATGGGTTTGACGATGTGACATTCAAAGTGAATGGTGACCAGATGTTCTAAAAAGATAAACGTGGCCTCAAGCCTCACAACCAGGAAATGACAAAAATCGGGCAGGCATCATGGCTAGGTGGGTCATACCCAAGCAGGGTATATTTGTCATCGATCTAGAGAAAATTCAATTATTTATTCTTCTTTCGATTCTGTATCTTACGGATTACGGTTGGATGACCAACAACCGTAGGTGACAATATATTCAATACACTCAAGCTAAATGAGTGGTCGGTCATGTATGAGCCGGGTTGCAAGATGTTCTTGTTGAATCTCAGTGTATCCCCTCTAGAGTACACTGATCGGGAGGTGGTCCCATACCTTGTCATAGTTGGAATCCAATCTCCAATAAGCGCCCTACAGTTTTTGATTTTATACTATGTATGTAGAGCGTGAGATGTAACTGTTCTGCTATTTGGTTATTTATTTGATTAGACATTATTATAATATAACTGGATTTTCATATCAAAATGTTTTAAGTTATAGTAAGGTAAAAACCGTCCATGTTTATGTGTGGGCTAGTCTTACTATTATCCTTTTCTTTGAAAAAGTTTTTCAAAGTTAAACAATATGGTTCGAATTTACTTACACCGGTCCCATGATTGACCAGAGTTTATTTTGTTTGTTTTTCCTAAACTCTTGGGTGCCGAAATTTGTACGGGCAATCAAGTGTTTCAGCCTTTTACAGATACATTTGGAGGAGCTTGAAGCAGGAGGCTTCACCATTAGTTAATTAGAGTTATTTCCATTGTATTGTATATATATGTTGATCTCTGATAATAGTATGTATATATGATACAAAATTTTGTATTTCAAAAGTTATGTTATATAATATTTTTTATTCGTTCCGCTGTGAGATTCTGTTTTGTTGTTTCTATTCTATCTTCTATCTGTTCCTTTTTCTTTAACCCTAATGACTCGTATTATTTGGGTTGGACGGTGTTGTTTAGTCAACTCAGATGGTATGGATTTGCGGGCCACTACAACTTGAGATTCAACTCTGGCTTTTGAATGTATTGGAGAATTTATTCGGTAAATTTGTTGTTCTTTCATGATGGATCATCATAATTGATTAGTCTATGAAGATTTTTGAAAAGCTTTGTTCTACAGCTTGAGTTTAGAACAGCTTTGATGAGCGTTCGTGTTGATGCAGATCATTCACAACATTTGTTGATGCTGAATATCTTGAAATTACAAGAGTAGGACATGGCTTTGCTAGGGAACTGACATGAGTATGGAGCTTTATGTATTCGATCTGAACTTGAAGACTTGGTACATGTATAGTCATGGCTTACGAATGCTTCTGCGGACTTGTACGTAACAACTTGTGCTTTGATATGATTTTTACTTTGAATTTCAGTGTATTTTAGCATTGCCAATTATTTGCCAGAAATCCAACTTAGTTTGTTGATATTTGATGTTGCACTGGAGTGTGAATTGCTTCATGGTTTTAGGTTAAAAAACCAGTTAGGTCATTTGAACGACCTATGTCTTCAAGTCAAGGCCTGACTTGTTTCTTCAGATCGTTGTGCAGTCTGTCTGGTCAGGTCGTCATGCGATCTGTTTTGATAGGTCGTCAAACGATCTGCTGTGTTAGATCATTGAGCAACCTGACTTTTGGCAGGTCATTGCACATCTTTTCTTGCTCGATCGCTGGACGATCTGCTTGACTAGGCCATTAGGCAACCCATTTTTTGACACTTGAAGCTCACTTTTTGAAGTTTATTGCATTCGAGCATCTTGGACTTTGAACAATTTATAGTCATAACTTGAGAACTGTATGCCTACGTGCCTTGTGTCATGCCTTACAACAGCAGCAAAAATTTGCATATTTTGGACTTATACTTCGCCATCGACCGTCCACATCGACTACATATTAGTTAATCATTAAAGAATTATTTACAGCAAATTTTCAGACTTGAACTGAATGATTTATTTATACAGGATTATTTCGTTTAACAGTTAAATTTATAACCTGTCAAACTGTGCCTGTATAGATACGATGTTCCAGTTTGAATTTGCAACGATTCTTGAAATCAACTAATCGACATGTACCGACTGTAGATTCCAAGCTTTATATTTTATTGACTTGTATAATTCTATACGACGGTTTATGCTTTATAAAACGTGTACCTGTACTTTGTTGAAAAATGAAGTTCCATGTGCAAAGTGAATACCAGTCAGAAGACTAGTTATTTTTATGGAATAGAAATCACTACTGCTTAGACTGGAGTTTCAATTCGAATTTATGAGGCTAGAACAACTGCAGAACTTTAATTGTTCACCCTTTGACTTTGTTGCAGTAGCTTGGTTGGACTCAGAAATCTCAATTTTGAATTTGCACATAGTTCTTGAACTAGTCGATGATGCATACTGGTCTCGTTTGGGCCTTTTGCCTTATTTCGATGAACAATGGTGCAATATTGACCCAGTTTCATTGAAGAGTTTTCCTAAGCATATGCGCCCTTCCAGAGAACCTGTAATGAAGAACTTTCGTGCACATTTGGCGGCGAATTCGTTGTCAATTGCTCAAAATGGAAAAGGGTTAGTCTAGTAAAAGGAGATAGATTATGAGAATCATTCACAAATTTAAATGCGTTATCAATGAAAAGATGTTTTTATCTAATAGTTTATGACTTGCTAAATACCGCCCACGCTGGTAATACACTTAACTTGCTTATCGACAGCACTTGATATTCGCCAGTCTAGGTTTTGGACTGCGAATTCTAAATATTATCTTTTGAACTATTACTGCACTAGATTCAATATTTATAAGATGCGTACACTTGACAATTTATTTGATGGAATTCCGAGTTTAGCCTGCCCCATACAATTATTAGTAATGCCCCTGTCAGCTTGTCTTATGCTTTCTATCAATCCTTTTGGGTGGCCATAACCATAGGATTTCTGAGAAATTGATTGGCTTATGTGCATCGCTTAATAAGTTGTGTCGAGCCAGCATTTTATATGTTGTTTTTGTAGTATCCATCCTGAGAACTTCGAGCCTTGGAAACTAGGTCTTTGAATGCTGCAGTAATGAATCGCTTCTTGCATTATTCCTGCATTTGCTCATATTGGCCTTTTCCATATTCTGATATGCTTTGTTGTATATTGCAACCTCGTAGTATTGTTGTCTCTTCCAACAGTGTTTGATATCGTGGATCATCCCGAGATGCACAAAACTTTGAATCTTAACTTCACAACGGCTTGCCCCGGTGCATGACTATTGTCAATCTTCTTTTATGACTCATGTTGATGTCACTGATGGATATTAGCTTTAATTCCTAGGGAAGCGTTATTGTGCTAGTGGATACGAACTATCCCATATTCACATTGCTGCCTTTTAAGCATCGCTTATCTTCGGGTTTGAAGCAGAATACCATCGGGTTCTTTGAGTTATTTACGATTAGAGCCTTGTAGTTAGGGAAGCTTTTATGTTGAGGGATTCTAGGTTTGATTAGCGAAGGAATTCTTTCTCACAAGAGATTGCTTTTGATTTGACTGATGTATCTACCTCTTCTTCTTTATGAGATTCACAACTAATTCATGATAACCAGTTGATATCCAAGGTTGATCTTCATCGGTATGATAACCAGTTGATATCCAAGGTTGATCTTCATCGGTGTAATGAATCTTATCGATATACCGAGCGTATCGATGTTGTAAAAATTTCAAGTGCCCCACTTTTGAAGTTAAGGTGAGATCTCTTGTTCGCTTTACATTTTGGCTCATATACCTTCAAGTGCATATATTTCTTCATCGAGTGCGAGTCGATTTTTGTTGTTGTGATGTCATGATGAGCCCGTGGTATGTTTTTCGAACGTTGGCCGATGTTAATGTGGCTGCGTTGCCCCCATACCATAGGTCATCACGCATTGCGTAAGATGAATGTGATCAACTTTGTCGAATTTCCTTGATTCAAATTGTCACATTATAAGCTTCTAACTTGTTAGCAAAGCCTTTTTGTTTTTATATTGGCTTATTTAGAGCTTCTGGGCTTGCCAATATATCTATGAAACCTGGCTTTAGTAACTGATCATATGTCTCTTCTTTGGAGAGATCTTACTCTTAATTTAGAATGCCCCTGCGTAAAGTGGTCTTTAGTTTATTCCACATTCATCTCATCCAGTCGAGTAATGACATTGGAGACCTGATTGGATGCCTTCACATCAGGAAGGTTCTAATTTGTCTTTACATAAGAAAGACCTTAGCTTCGCCTTTGCGTAAGAAAGGTTTCTATTTTTTCCTTCACGTAAGGACGGTTTTGGTTTGGTCTTCGTGTAAGGAAAACACCCGGTTTGCCCCATCATTCATCTCATCTAGCCAAGTAATGGCATCGGAGATTCGACTGGGCGCCTTCGCGTAAGGAAGGCTTTTGGCTTGCCCCAGCATTCATCTTATCCAGTCGAATAATGGCGTCAAAGACTTAACCGGGCGCCTCTGCATAACCTTTCATCTTCACCTGCTCTCTTCCTTTTCAAATAACAATCTGTTGTTTTGGACGGTTCGAGTTGGTTTAATTAATGACTTGAAGCAATCAAAATGACTGGTCGTTACAGAATACGTTTGGTTTGTCTTCGCATAAGGAAGACTTTGGGTTGATCTTCGCGTAAGGAAGGTTTTGGGTTTCATCTTTGCATAAGGAAGACATTGGTTTTGCCTTTAGCCTTCGTCTCATCCGGCCGAGTAACGGCATCAAAGACTCGACTGAATGCTTTCGCGTAAGAAGAAGTTAGGTTTGCCTTCGCATAAGGAAGGTTTTTGGTTTTCTCCAGTGTTCATCTCATCTAGACGAGTAATGGCATCGGAGACTCGATTGGACACCTTCGTGTAAGGAAGATGTTTGGTTCGTCCTATCATTCATCTCATCCAACCGAGTAATGTCATTGGAGACTTAACCGGGAGCCTCTGCGTAAGTGTAACGACCCGGGAAAAAGCGACCTTGGTTATCCGATATATAACACCTATCGAACAATCAAAAGTCGAAATTACCGGATAGTCCAAGAAAGAAATTAGAGGGTGAGGATAGATAAGATAGAAAATTAGAACAGAAGAAGAAGAAGAACACAACAACATCAGAGTAACACGAATCTCACAGCGGAACGAATAAAATATAATAGACAACATATCTTGAAATCAAAGTAGCATATGTATATCATACCATTATCAGAGTACAACACTTTCATCACAGCGGAATAATCATTAGCTAGAAAAATCTTGAAGCCTCCTGCTCCAAGCTCTTCAAGCATACCTGTAAATCCTGACTACTTGACTGCCCGTACAAATTTGGGCACCCAAGAGTTTAGGGAAAACAAAACAAAATAAAACTCTGGGTCAGTCATGGGACTGGTGTGAGTAAACTCCAATCATTTGGTTTAACTTTTCAAAATACTTATCAAAAGAAAAGATAATCGTAAGACCAATCCACTCATAAATACGGATGGCTTTTACCTTACGATAACCCAAAACACTTTGGAAATCATATATTATCTGATATTATAATAATGTCTAATCACAAGTAATTAAAATCTAGTAGAACGCTTGCATCTCACGCTCTACATATATAATATACAATCAAACTCGCATGCACTTATTGGAGATTGGATTCCAACTTGACAAGGTATGGGACCACCTTCCGAACGTGTATCTCTAGAGGCAAATACACTGGGTTCAACAAGAACATCTTGCAACCCGGCCCACACATGACCGACCACTCATTTCGCTTGAGTGTATCGAATGTATATCACCAACGGTTGGGATCAGCAACCGTCTCCCGATAAGGGACAGCATCGATATATTTAAGAACAAAAGGAATTTCTCTAGATAGGTGATCATACATCCTAATGGGTGCGACCCACATAGCCATGCTGCCTGCCCGATTTTTGTCATTTCTCAGTGGATGAGGCTTGAGGTCATAACGTATCTTTTGATAGATCCCACCTCCATTACTTTGAATGCCACATCGTCATACCCGCCAAATCACAAATTGATTTCACCAAAAATACCACGGGTATACAGCTAAGAGAAACGAATTCCTCCGCCACCAAACGTAAGTACGTTTGAAGAGATCAACTTACGCGATCCTTTGAATATACTATGTCAGACATTCGTCCATTCACGTTTGTCCTGGGACTGGACAAACCGAAGGCACTATTCTGTAAATAGGATAGCCCTTGCATAACTCCGTCTTCAATATATTCAGCATACTTGATTCGCAACGCTTATGCCAATACGGAGTGGTTCACTGGATAATAATCCGACCGGTCTCTCCATATTAACAACGTTAAAATGGTCAAAACTTTGATAGTCGGTGATTTAACTATCAATTAAAAACATGTCGGTGTGCAAACAACGATATTATTTCCAGATGGAAATTCTATCGATCAATCATCATTCATCATCAAATTATCATAAATTTACCCTTTTCCTTATTCTTGTTTTCCTATATTTCTTATTTACTATATTTAGAAAATATACGTTATTAACAATGGAAAACAATTCCATTTCTCATTTTCTATATTCAGAAAACATTTCTGATTTTCATTTGGAAGACATTTCCAAATCTCCTTCATTGGGTTTAAACTGATGTTTGAATAAACATCGCTATGCCAACACCAACCATTTCGCTCATTAACTAAATTCACTTAACCCCTTTCACTCTCGAACCTTATCCACTTTTTAGTTAAAAACGAAGTCAATCAAGTTGGGGTATAGTTACCTCTCAGACCTTAACTGAACAACATTTCTAACTTCGAAATAGACAAAGTTCAAACAATACTCTTTAAGAAACTTCCTTGCGAAATCTCGGATTCTATTTATGAATCCACTTCCTTTACTGAATCATTTGATTATAACTGTAAATGTTATAATTCCATGCTTTCAAAATATGTTAACTTAAATATATTTCCATATCTTAATTTGGATAAATAAACAACCAACTACTTTATTAACAGATAATTAAAACTTGATTTGAAATGGAAAGTAAACATTACTTCCCTTGATCGATATAATCGAATTTCCATGTATGATTCACTCTCGAATAATCACTATCCGATAATTCTCTTTCGAATAAACTATATTCGATTCCCCTGTTCAAATAACTAATATTCGATAATACTTTTCTTCGAATAACTAATATTCGAAAAATCTCACTTCGAATAAACCATATTCGATAATTCTCTCCTTCGAATAACTATATTCGATTTAACACACTTCGAACGAACTATATTCGATTACTCTTCTCGAATAAACTATATTCGATAACTCTACTTCGAATAGGTGATATTCGATTAATTCCCTTTTTGACTAACCCTACTTAATTTACTAATACTCGACTAACTCGACTTAATTAACTTCTATTGATTAATTACTATTTGATTTAACACCATTTGCTTGACTCTAGATCGCAGCGATCACAATGGTTACGCCTGATTCCCTCAGGAAACATCTGACCGCCGTAGGCTATCTGCAGCCCTGCGAATTACGCTAGCAGTCGTGCTAAATGGAAATTCATCCTTAAATAACTTTGTCTATTTTTAATTCTATCTCGAATAATTAGATTCGATCAATTCTAATTGAATAACTAATATTCAATTAACCCTTATTCGATTACTATATTTGAATAACTCTAGTTCGATTTGACTCAAAACGATTAACTCTAACTGATTAACTCTAACTGGTTAATTCTAACTGAATAACTCTAACTGGATAACTCTAACTGAATAACTCTAACTGGTTAACTCTAACTAACTAACTCTAACTGTTTAACTTTACGGTTTAACTCTGACGGTTTAACTTCAACGGTTTAACTCTAACAGTTTAACTCCAACTGTTTAACTCTAACAGTTTAACTCCAACTGTTTAACTCTAACAGTTTAACTCCAACTGTTTAACTCTAACAGTTTAACTCCAACGGTTTAACTCTAGTGATCAACTCTTTTGAATTAATCCCTTTGACTTTTCTCTTTTGAATAATTCCCTTGGAATAATTCCTTTGAATTACTTCCTTTGAATAGATTCTTTTTCTATTCGTTTACTCAACAAATAATTATTCTCTTTTCGCTTCTATTTATTTAACAAATAAATATTCCTTTTAACTTTTCTATTTATTCAACAAATAAATATTTCTTTTAAATTTTCTATTTATTTAACAAATAAGTACTTCTGTCAACTTTTCTTTATTCCCTACATGAATATTCCCTTTTCAATTCCATTTGTAAATACTTTTACGAATGTTTCCCTTTTTATTTCTATTTGTAATCGTTTCACAAATATTTCCCTTCTATTTGATTTCACCAATATTTTCCCTCCTATTTGATTTCATCAATATTTTCCCTTCTATTTGATTTCACCAATATTTGTTTTTTTTTTACAAATGCTTTGATTCTATAATCATTTTCTCTCATGAAATTCTCTTCCTTTTATATATAAAATCTATTGATTTTATATAAATAATTTATTTTCAAAATAAACTTTGAAAATCCCTTTTCACTTTCTAGTATCACTTATGGTATAAAAATACCAAATCAAAAGGTTCAATCATCATCCAAACACACAGGTTCAACAACAGATGATATAACACATCATATATCAGAATATATGAAAAACGGTAAATAAATGTTGAGGAATCCAGTTGGATTCCTTCGACCTGTTTCCCTGCATCCACAGATGTTACACAATATAATTCACATCAATTTCATTTCAATATGAGGTATTCTGATAAACAAAATCAACATCGGTTAACGATATATATAACTATATCAGTATTTTCAATCAATTGACTAGCAGTTCAACCAAACAATCAACACTCAGCAATTCAACCAATAATTATCAGTTCTAAAAATACTTTATAAAAATATAAAGTGCTCAGAGTTAGTGAGATTTACTCACCTTGGACGGTTTATCGTTGAATAACGATAATCGGTCATTGATTTGGTTCAGACGTTAAATTTCACCATAAATCCAAACGAGCTCCAATCCACTTGCGGTCAGTTCCATTGTGTAGTGCTCGTCCATACGATCCCAACGGATCCTGTTTCGTTAAATTTCGTTAATGTATGCAAAAGTTATGCTATTTACAATATTTACCTAATTTAAATGAATATATATTTAATTAAATTAATTAAATTATTTTTATCTTAATTAATTTCTAATTGCGTTATTAGCCAAATTACCTTCCCTGCCCTTCTAAAAAATCATACTTTCCCATTTCTAGCCATATCCAAATTTTTTTAAAATTGAAAAACCATTTTAATATTAATTAAATTTAATTTTCAAATAAAATATTTAAAAATATTCATTTAATTATAACTTAAATTTTTTAACCCGGATCAAAAATCTGCTTCCACTCATTTTAAAGTATTTTCTGATAAGAATCCAATGGTCCTTGTTTCGTGGAAATCCGACTTGTTTTGAAAAAGTTATAAGCTTTTAAAGTTTATGGTTAAAAATTACGAAAATGCCACTGGTCTATTTTAAATTCAAATTAAATTTTTAATTTAAATTTAAATTAATCATCCCATCCGTCGGATCAGTTAGGGATAGCCAGGGAGAGCAGGAAACTATATTTTCCAAATTCAAGCCTTAGACACTATCCTCTCTGTCACCCTTAGAATGTTCTGATATTTATTTTTACAAATTCTACTTTAATTATAATATATATATATATATATATATATATATATATATATATATATATATATTACACAAATAAATAAATAAATAAATATTATTTAAAAACTTACCCCGCGACGCCCAAGCCTCTGCCTAAGAGTCCCTAGCTCCCCGTCTTGCCCTCCTTTCTCCCTTCCTTCCCTTTTCCCTATTTCCTAATATTTTATTATTATTTCTGCCATTGCCAAAGCTTGAAGGAGGAGGAGGAGTGAGTTTAAAATGAAGGGGGGGGCTATTTATAGCCGAAGGAGTCACATGGATTGCTGAGGTGGCGCGAATCCAACGGTCGAAAATGGATGGCTAGGATTAATCCTTAAATTTATTAAATTATAAATAAATTTAATAATTTATGAATAGTAAAGTGTGTTTTCTCAACCCTATTCGGACGTTAATTTGACTTACTTATTGATACCTTATCCAAAATCTTTTTCAACCATGTTGTTCAATTTTTCTTGCTCTTCAATAATATATAAAAATATTTAAATTTTGAATTCGTTTGAACTTTCAAATAATTTAAATTCAAATTCAAAATAGTGTTTTGTGTTAGTTTCAACACCTTCCGGTCTCATGTTGGAGTATCAAACGATAACGGTTTTCAGAAATTCTTCCACCATCTGGTCCGGTTTTTAACGTACTTCAATCCTATGTATTCAAATCAAAAATCGGAGTTTGTTTAGATTTTCAAATAATTTATTTGAATTTTGTTTCCTTAATAACTTTCTATATCCGTTATAGGATTTTCCCAGATTTCATATATAGCTAATATCCTATGTTTAGAATTTTCCTGGATAGGTCTCAGGTTCCAGTTTTGCCGTTAGCATTAGCAAATTCCAATTACCGTCAAAATTTAGTTCAAATTTTGGCCTTTTATTTTTTCTTTTCCACATACGGATGCCATTTTTGACGTAACTTGGTTGGTTACCTAATTTCATCATTTCAGATTTAATGAAACTGATTTCATCGAAATCCGAGTTCGTTAGCTACTACTTCCTTTGTAAACGTACTATTTTTAAATTAAAAATTTATCCTTTTATACTGCCAGTTCACATTATATTGCAGATCCACTAAATTTCTACCATTTCGGAATAAAATAAAATATTCAAAATTATTGAAATTAAACCATTTAAAATTCCAAAACAATAAAACATTTTTAAATATTAAACTAAATGGTCAAAAATATCTGGGCCGTTACATTCTTTCCCCCTTAAAATAATTTCGTCCTCGAAATTGCTAAGGTAGAAAAATGAACTTTATAACTAGGTTAAAATTATTTATTTACTCCGGTTTCACTAAACCAATTAATTCTAATTAATTTATTTCTATAAACGAAAATTTTCAAAAATTCTGAAAATTTTCTAACACTCGAAATTTCTGAAAAATTTCGCCAGCACCTTCTTTGTACTGGTCAATAGCTCAAACTCCAACTCGCCTCCCTAGGCCTTCTTCAACCCAAAAGAAAATCAAACAGCCAAGTGGCTTGCTCAACAGGTTCATAAATCTCATCAAACTCATATGAATATGTACGTGTACCTTTTTGTCGGCATTCAATTCTGCTATCAATTTAGCATATACCACTATCATCCCAATCAAACTCCCAATCTCTTTTATCTTCAGCACGACCATCCGCTTATAACCAAGCCAAATTTCAATCAAACTGCAATTCCAATCTCAATTCAAATTTCTTGCTCGACCATCCATTTCTATCCCAGATAATCTCTAATTCAGTCCAATTCTACTTGATACCATTTTATTTCAATTCAACTCAATTTCCACTGAACTGGCTTCAACTCAAATTTCAAATTTGCTTTCACAAATTTCTATTTAATTTGTGTTTATTTCAAACAATCTTACCTGGGAGTTTCAAATAGCTTTGTCTTTTCCAAAAATCAAATATCCCTTTGGGATATCAAAACAACTCGGTTTCTCAAAACAATTCAAAAACAAAATCTTTGGTAGTAATCCGTCACTTACAAACTCGAAAATGAGCACCGATGATGTCCGGATCAACATCGGAATTTATTTTCCAGCTATCGAAGTGAGTTCAATACTATAGCACTTTCAAAACCCATTTTTAAACATTGTCATTTTGAAATTCATTTCAAAATATCCCTTTTCAATGCTTGTAACAAATTTAAAATCTCCCAGGATTTTAAAATTCACATATATTCAATTTAACTCCATTTACAACGCTTATTCAAATTTTAGCAACTGTAATTCCAATTCTGAACTTAAATTCAGATTTAATTCATCTGATTTCATATATTTCACTTATATGAATTTTGATTTGTTATTTACATAACCATTTCACATTTTATAATCTTATTCGATTATAATCACAACCAACACATTCAATATACTATAATAATTTCAAATATCTATACTTTGCTTATATCAAAATATAATTTGGGTGAAATTATTTCATTTACCCTTTTTCAAAACATACTGTGTCGGTTCATCGTATTCAAGCGTTTAGAAACCCCTATCGATACAGTGGATCAAACTGATCGACCAGAATTCATAAACAACTCAACCAATAAATCTCCACAATATAAAATCATTTTATATCAAATAACAAATACGTTCACTCGTATATATACACTCAAACTCAGTCTAGGGTATTACTAACCCCATCTCTACTGAATCACGCCACAGAGCCAAGGTAATACTTAACCTTCAGCTCTGATACCAACTGTAACGACCCGGGAAAAAGCGACCTTGGTTATCCGATATATAACACCTATCGAACAATCAAAAGTCGAAATTACCGGATAGTCCAAGAAAGAAATTAGAGGGTGAGGATAGATAAGATAGAAAATTAGAACAGAAGAAGAAGAAGAACACAACAACATCAGAGTAACACGAATCTCACAGCGGAACGAATAAAATATAATAGACAACATATCTTGAAATCAAAGTAGCATATGTATATCATACCATTATCAGAGTACAACACTTTCATCACAGCGGAATAATCATTAGCTAGAAAAATCTTGAAGCCTCCTGCTCCAAGCTCTTCAAGCATACCTGTAAATCCTGACTACTTGACTGCCCGTACAAATTTGGGCACCCAAGAGTTTAGGGAAAACAAAACAAAATAAAACTCTGGGTCAGTCATGGGACTGGTGTGAGTAAACTCCAATCATTTGGTTTAACTTTTCAAAATACTTATCAAAAGAAAAGATAATCGTAAGACCAATCCACTCATAAATACGGATGGCTTTTACCTTACGATAACCCAAAACACTTTGGAAATCATATATTATCTGATATTATAATAATGTCTAATCACAAGTAATTAAAATCTAGTAGAACGCTTGCATCTCACGCTCTACATATATAATATACAATCAAACTCGCATGCACTTATTGGAGATTGGATTCCAACTTGACAAGGTATGGGACCACCTTCCGAACGTGTATCTCTAGAGGCAAATACACTGGGTTCAACAAGAACATCTTGCAACCCGGCCCACACATGACCGACCACTCATTTCGCTTGAGTGTATCGAATGTATATCACCAACGGTTGGGATCAGCAACCGTCTCCCGATAAGGGACAGCATCGATATATTTAAGAACAAAAGGAATTTCTCTAGATAGGTGATCATACATCCTAATGGGTGCGACCCACATAGCCATGCTGCCTGCCCGATTTTTGTCATTTCCCAGTGGATGAGGCTTGAGGTCATAACGTATCTTTTGACAGATCCCACCTCCATTACTTTGAATGCCACATCGTCATACCCGCCAAATCACAAATTGATTTCACCAAAAATACCACGGGTATACAGCTAAGAGAAACGAATTCCTCCGCCACCAAACGTAAGTACGTTTGAAGAGATCAACTTACGCGATCCTTTGAATATACTCTGTCAGACATTCGTCCATTCACGTTTGTCCTGAGACTGGACAAACCGAAGGCACTATTCTGTAAATAGGATAGCCCTTGCATAACTCCGTCTTCAATATATTCAGCATACTTGATTCGCAACGCTTATGCCAATACGGAGTGGTTCACTGGATAATAATCCGACCGGTCTCTCCATATTAACAACGTTAAAATGGTCAAAACTTTGATAGTCGGTGATTTAACTATCAATTAAAAACATGTCGGTGTGCAAACAACGATATTATTTCCAGATGGAAATTCTATCGATCAATCATCATTCATCATCAAATTATCATAAATTTACCCTTTTCCTTATTCTTGTTTTCCTATATTTCTTATTTACTATATTTAGAAAATATACGTTATTAACAATGGAAAACAATTCCATTTCTCATTTTCTATATTCAGAAAACATTTCTGATTTTCATTTGGAAGACATTTCCAAATCTCCTTCATTGGGTTTAAACTGATGTTTGAATAAACATCGCTATGCCAACACCAACCATTTCGCTCATTAACTAAATTCACTTAACCCCTTTCACTCTCGAACCTTATCCACTTTTTAGTTAAAAACGAAGTCAATCAAGTTGGGGTATAGTTACCTCTCAGACCTTAACTGAACAACATTTCTAACTTCGAAATAGACAAAGTTCAAACAATACTCTTTAAGAAACTTCCTTGCGAAATCTCGGATTCTATTTATGAATCCACTTCCTTTACTGAATCATTTGATTATAACTGTAAATGTTATAATTCCATGCTTTCAAAATATGTTAACTTAAATATATTTCCATATCTTAATTTGGATAAATAAACAACCAACTACTTTATTAACAGATAATTAAAACTTGATTTGAAATGGAAAGTAAACATTACTTCCCTTGATCGATATAATCGAATTTCCATGTATGATTCACTCTCGAATAATCACTATCCGATAATTCTCTTTCGAATAAACTATATTCGATTCCCCTGTTCAAATAACTAATATTCGATAATACTTTTCTTCGAATAACTAATATTCGAAAAATCTCACTTCGAATAAACCATATTCGATAATTCTCTCCTTCGAATAACTATATTCGATTTAACACACTTCGAACGAACTATATTCGATTACTCTTCTCGAATAAACTATATTCGATAACTCTACTTCGAATAGGTGATATTCGATTAATTCCCTTTTTGACTAACCCTACTTAATTTACTAATACTCGACTAACTCGACTTAATTAACTTCTATTGATTAATTACTATTTGATTTAACACCATTTGCTTGACTCTAGATCGCAGCGATCACAATGGTTACGCCTGATTCCCTCAGGAAACATCTGACCGCCGTAGGCTATCTGCAGCCCTGCGAATTACGCTAGCAGTCGTGCTAAATGGAAATTCATCCTTAAATAACTTTGTCTATTTTTAATTCTATCTCGAATAATTAGATTCGATCAATTCTAATTGAATAACTAATATTCAATTAACCCTTATTCGATTACTATATTTGAATAACTCTAGTTCGATTTGACTCAAAACGATTAACTCTAACTGATTAACTCTAACTGGTTAATTCTAACTGAATAACTCTAACTGGATAACTCTAACTGAATAACTCTAACTGGTTAACTCTAACTAACTAACTCTAACTGTTTAACTTTACGGTTTAACTCTGACGGTTTAACTTCAACGGTTTAACTCTAACAGTTTAACTCCAACTGTTTAACTCTAACAGTTTAACTCCAACTGTTTAACTCTAACAGTTTAACTCCAACTGTTTAACTCTAACAGTTTAACTCCAACGGTTTAACTCTAGTGATCAACTCTTTTGAATTAATCCCTTTGACTTTTCTCTTTTGAATAATTCCCTTGGAATAATTCCTTTGAATTACTTCCTTTGAATAGATTCTTTTTCTATTCATTTACTCAACAAATAATTATTCTCTTTTCGCTTCTATTTATTTAACAAATAAATATTCCTTTTAACTTTTCTATTTATTCAACAAATAAATATTTCTTTTAAATTTTCTATTTATTTAACAAATAAGTACTTCTGTCAACTTTTCTTTATTCCCTACATGAATATTCCCTTTTCAATTCCATTTGTAAATACTTTTACGAATGTTTCCCTTTTTATTTCTATTTGTAATCGTTTCACAAATATTTCCCTTCTATTTGATTTCACCAATATTTTCCCTCCTATTTGATTTCATCAATATTTTCCCTTCTATTTGATTTCACCAATATTTGTTTTTTTTTTACAAATGCTTTGATTCTATAATCATTTTCTCTCATGAAATTCTCTTCCTTTTATATATAAAATCTATTGATTTTATATAAATAATTTATTTTCAAAATAAACTTTGAAAATCCCTTTTCACTTTCTAGTATCACTTATGGTATAAAAATACCAAATCAAAAGGTTCAATCATCATCCAAACACACAGGTTCAACAACAGATGATATAACACATCATATATCAGAATATATGAAAAACGGTAAATAAATGTTGAGGAATCCAGTTGGATTCCTTCGACCTGTTTCCCTGCATCCACAGATGTTACACAATATAATTCACATCAATTTCATTTCAATATGAGGTATTCTGATAAACAAAATCAACATCGGTTAACGATATATATAACTATATCAGTATTTTCAATCAATTGACTAGCAGTTCAACCAAACAATCAACACTCAGCAATTCAACCAATAATTATCAGTTCTAAAAATACTTTATAAAAATATAAAGTGCTCAGAGTTAGTGAGATTTACTCACCTTGGACGGTTTATCGTTGAATAACGATAATCGGTCATTGATTTGGTTCAGACGTTAAATTTCACCATAAATCCAAACGAGCTCCAATCCACTTGCGGTCAGTTCCATTGTGTAGTGCTCGTCCATACGATCCCAACGGATCCTGTTTCGTTAAATTTCGTTAATGTATGCAAAAGTTATGCTATTTACAATATTTACCTAATTTAAATGAATATATATTTAATTAAATTAATTAAATTATTTTTATCTTAATTAATTTCTAATTGCGTTATTAGCCAAATTACCTTCCCTGGCCTTCTAAAAAATCATACTTTCCCATTTCTAGCCATATCCAAATTTTTTTAAAATTGAAAAACCATTTTAATATTAATTAAATTTAATTTTCAAATAAAATATTTAAAAATATTCATTTAATTATAACTTAGATTTTTTAACCCGGATCAAAAATCTGCTTCCACTCATTTTAAAGTATTTTCTGATAAGAATCCAATGGTCCTTGTTTCGTGGAAATCCGACTTGTTTTGAAAAAGTTATAAGCTTTTAAAGTTTATGGTTAAAAATTACGAAAATGCCACTGGTCTATTTTAAATTCAAATTAAATTTTTAATTTAAATTTAAATTAATCATCCCATCCGTCGGATCAGTTAGGGATAGCCAGGGAGAGCAGGAAACTATATTTTCCAAATTCAAGCCTTAGACACTATCCTCTCTATCACCCTTAGAATGTTCTGATATTTATTTTTACAAATTCTACTTTAATTATAATATATATATATATATATATTACACAAATAAATAAATAAATAAATATTATTTAAAAACTTACCCCGCGACGCCCAAGCCTCTGCCTAAGAGTCCCTAGCTCTCCGTCTTGCCCTCCTTTCTCCCTTCCTTCCCTTTTCCCTATTTCCTAATATTTTATTATTATTTCTGTCATTGCCAAAGCTTGAAGGAGGAGGAGGAGTGAGTTTAAAATGAAGGGGGGGGGCTATTTATAGCCGAAGGAGTCACATGGATTGCTGAGGTGGCGCGAATCCAACGGTCGAAAATGGATGGCTAGGATTAATCCTTAAATTTATTAAATTATAAATAAATTTAATAATTTATGAATAGTAAAGTGTGTTTTCTCAACCCTATTCGGACGTTAATTTGACTTACTTATTGATACCTTATCCAAAATCTTTTTCAACCATGTTGTTCAATTTTTCTTGCTCTTCAATAATATATAAAAATATTTAAATTTTGAATTCGTTTGAACTTTCAAATAATTTAAATTCAAATTCAAAATAGTGTTTTGTGTTAGTTTCAACACCTTCCGGTCTCATGTTGGAGTATCAAACGATAACGGTTTTCAGAAATTCTTCCACCATCTGGTCCGGTTTTTAACGTACTTCAATCCTATGTATTCAAATCAAAAATCGGAGTTTGTTTAGATTTTCAAATAATTTATTTGAATTTTGTTTCCTTAATAACTTTCTATATCCGTTATAGGATTTTCCCAGATTTCATATATAGCTAATATCCTATGTTTAGAATTTTCCTGGATAGGTCTCAGGTTCCAGTTTTGCCGTTAGCATTAGCAAATTCCAATTACCGTCAAAATTTAGTTCAAATTTTGGCCTTTTATTTTTTCTTTTCCACATACGGATGCCATTTTTGACGTAACTTGGTTGGTTACCTAATTTCATCATTTCGGATTTAATGAAACTGATTTCATCGAAATCCGAGTTCGTTAGCTACTACTTCCTTTGTAAACGTACTATTTTTAAATTAAAATTTTATCCTTTTATACTGCCAGTTCACATTATATTGCAGATCCACTAAATTTCTACCATTTCGGAATAAAATAAAATATTCAAAATTATTGAAATTAAACCATTTAAAATTCCAAAACAATAAAACATTTTTAAATATTAAACTAAATGGTCAAAAATATCTGGGCCGTTACAGTAAGGAAGACATTTGGTTCGTCTTCGTGTAAGGAAGATTTTGGGTTGACCTTCGCGTAAGGAAGGTTTTGGGCTTCGTCTTTGCGTAAGGAAGACATTGGTTTTCACTCAACATTTTTGGTAATCGGACCAAGTCAATCTGGCTTTGGCGATCTTGTTGAGTGCTTTGCTTGCTCCTTTCCTTGCCGCCTGACTTTAAGTGCCCCCCCTTTCAATCTACAAGGCGATGTATTACATCTTCACTTATATGTGGAATGATGCTTGTAGCACTCGACACTTGAGTTGTCATCGTCGGGGTATGTTTTTAGGATCATCTAGCCGTGTCGAACTATGAGGAAGCAAGCGCTCCTTGGATAATCTGTAATATTTAATCAATTTTAGAACCATGCAATTTTAAGATTGCTAGAGAACTTTGCAAGGAACTGCAAAAGTTGATTGAATACAAGCTTCATCAATAATGGAAATAATAAATATTTGGATACAATACCCCCAGTCATGGTGGGTTTATACTTGTAATAAAAAATTACAACAACTTTCATAAGAAATGAATAGTGTTCTTAGCAAAGAGTTGACATGAATGTTCATTATTCCAGGCTTTGAGTATTTGAACTCTATAAACCGTCATTAGCTTGAACACGTCACTGAGCGGCTGAAGAAGTGTTAGTTACTGGTGACCTATTTCACATGCTGTTGCAGCTTATTTTTCTTAATAAATTTCTCAATCATGGTCTTTAAGTAGTTGCATTCATTAATATCGTGACCAGGCTGGTTGTGGTAGCGACAGAACGTTCCAGAACTAGTTGCCTTATTGTCTACATCGATTGGTCGTGGAGTTGTATAACATCCTACAACTTTGGTGGCAAAGAAGATGTTATCCAAGGTATTATCTAGAGGAGTTAACTCTTCGAATTTGATAAAGTGGAATCGTTTTTTATCATCCTCTGCTTTTCCGTTGTCCTCGGTTTTCCTTTTCAGACCTCCGGCAGTCTTTTCGTCACCTTGAGTATCATTACTTTTCTTAGCTTCCACGACACTGCTTTTAGCAACATTCTAAACAAAAGAAGGGTCATCCTCCACACTGATGAATTCTTCTGCTTTTTTTTATAGATTTTCTCCAAAGAAGTAGGCTTCTTCATCTTAATCCACCTCCCGAACTCTAACTTTTTATTTATAGCCTGATTTAATGCCATCAAGACCAATCGAGGTTCTGGATTTGCCACTTTTGTTGCAACAGCATTAAACCAAGTCAGAAAGACTTTAACCGATCCTCTCGGTCTTTGCTCTAAGTCATTGAGTGACATCACATCTTTGACTTTGGTGGTCAGCAGCCTAAACTGCTCTCTAAATTTCTTTGCCAAGACAGAAAAGTTATCCATGGATTTTGGTGGTAATCTGGTGAACCAGATCGATGCCACTCCTTCCAGATAGACAGGAAAGCATAAGCATTTGATCTCATCGGTGGCCCATGCACCATTCATGTGTTGATTGTATTTGTATAAGAACAAATTGGGATCAGCACTCCCACCATAACTGAAATCGTTGGTGGAGTAAACCTTTTCGGGAACTTGGCCTTACGAATTCTATCGGTGAGAGGAGTCTTACTAGGGGCGAATTCCCACTTTTTCTTTTCATCAGTTCTTTCTATGTTCTCTTGCATGATCTTCCTCACCATGTCCGAAAGACGTTCTTCTTCACCGTGTTGACTCACGGAGCGAGCCCCGCCACTTTGTCGGATGTTCGTTTGAGCGAACGATCTCGGTTTCGGATCTGGGACCTAGACCTCCTTCTTAAGGAGGTGCCCCATTGGTGGGACTAACTACGCTTCGAGAAGTTCCTCTTGTAGAATGATTCTTAGCAATTGGTTTAGATTCTTCATTCTATCCGACTCATCGATCTCTTGAGCTGAACGGTCATGATTGGGACTTGAAGAGGAAGAATTGGCATTATCCACAAGGTTGACATTGATGTTCGTATTTGCCGCATTGGTTTGAGTAGCTAAAAGAGCTTCTATTCTATCCATCATGGCTTTGTTTGAGATCTCCATTTGCTGAGTCAAACTAGCGACTACTTCATTCAATTCATTCCTAGTCACACCAGCTTCTAATTCTGAGGATTGACCAACTTCATGAAGATTAGTTTGCGGAGTTGTAGGATTATCCGCGACTTTTCCCGAGCTTGAAGCTCTTACGGATTTATCAGTCGTCTTCTTTAGTGGCATTTTCTTAGACAAACTTATGAACTTTGAAGACGATATCTCGATTAACTTGGATTTTAGATTTTGAGAATCTGTCATAAAAAACAAGCCTTAAACTTCGAAATTCTCCACAAAGCACTCGACCTTAGAATGTGGATGTGGCCCCACGTTGGGCACCAAAAATGTTAATGCTAAAAATGGCACTAACACCCCAAGATGTAATCCAACACTTCACAAATGATTTAAATCTAAAAGAGTGGTAGCCACAAACACAAAAAGCAAGTAAAAGCAAGAGTATTTATAGTGGTTCGGCCTAAAATTGGACTATATCCACTTTGAAGAGCATTCTCATTATCACCATCAAATTTACAAGGTACATTTGCTATTTCACTCATCCTCTCTCTTTTACAGTAATTTCCTTTATTTCTTCTCTTTTTACTTTTGATTTACTCAAATTCACCAAGGATATGATGAGATCTCTTAGATTGCAATGGTTGTTGGAGTAGATATTCAACAACTTGAGCACTTTGATGATTTTAGCAAATCTACGGTGGTTGAGATATTGAATATAAGCTTGGAGAAGGATTAATGGAGGTTTGAATGAGTTAGAGAGGTTTAGAAATGATTTTGGCAGCACTTCGTGGAGAGAGAATTCGGTCCCTTTCATGTAGGAAGTGTGGGGGCATTTATAGAAATGAATTGTAGTGGAGAGGCTCAAAAATAGGGTGCGTAGGGTTTTAGGTCGTTCGAACGCACGAGTCGGTTTCGGCCTGCTTTGTTGGAACGACTTAACACTATATCACAATGTGGTTGTAAGAGAACGACTTGGACAATTGCTCACGACCTGATTATATAGGCAAATGACCTGAATAACATTGTTACGGTCTGACATATATAAAACGACGTAGTTGTGAGGAAAATATGTTTAACGACCTAACTGGGTCTTGACATACATGTGTACACGATCCAATGATATAAACGACCTTATTTTGCCCGAACGATCTGCTTTTATCCAAATGACTCAGATAGCCTTTCATACCCTTAACACGTCAACATGTAATTGTACACCTCAGCACTTTATATCAAAATTCGTAACATAATTACATTATTCAACGCATGAAGCCTTCACATTCCATTAAGAGTGACACTCTTTTTATCTAAGTTGGGACAATTCATGCATTGCTTATCAACCATGCGACTCAAGAAAACAAGCTGACGTAGCGCTCCTTAGGTCGTGTGAACGACTTAAATGCCTTGGCCTTCAAATTGCGATCCACATATGCTTTCAGACAACGTCTATTCTATAACAGGTGCCATGTGTAAAGTAATGCCGACCCAACTCCTTTCTTCATGCCCAAGAAACGACCTGATTTATGCATTACGACCTATCATTTGCGGTATCAACGAAAGTTAATTCCGTGAAAGGTATACGTGACGGCCTGTTTATGCTTCACGTTATTGAATTCATGAAACCAATCCATGTGGCATGCAATGGCTTCTGCATTTCTACCAACTCGTCTAAATGCTTAGTCGTCATATTGAATTCACACACTACAGTTTTCATCATTTATACACGATCTGATCATTAACGAGCTGATTTTACTGGAAGCTACAACCTGGATATATTTATCAGGGTCTTGCTAGATGTTTGCAACACAAACTATCTCTTTCACGTTGCCAGCTGTACGTTTACATTTCACACTGTGTACATATAGTTGCCGATCTATGTCTTTAATATATAAGATGATCTATATATGTTGGACGCACTGTTCATGTGAACATGTTGCATGCTGAATGCTATACGATGAACAATGCACGCTTTTGGCGAAATGATTATGCACATTTCACGTGGCATCATTTTATGTCCACTCCATAACAAAAGAGACTGCCTGATTCATAGTATAACTACGTAATATAATTTTTGAACCGCGTTTATAACGGGGTTTACAGTAAGAAATTAATTCGCAAATGTATGTTTATATTGGTTAATGAAAGGTTAATCAAAATAAATATTACGGTCTATTACGGTTGAACCGTTCAACCGCCAAACCGTACCAACCATTTACTCGGTTACCATCTACTACGATAACGATGACGGTAATGGTTGTGGATTTTGATAACTGTTGTAAAACATACTAAAAGTACATGATTCTTTTGTAGTATTTCATAAAAAAGAATATAAAAAATTATGAACTTAAGCTAGAGAAATAACATATGTATAAATTATTTGCAATTTTATTTATGGACAGCATGCACATGAATGGTTTGTTTCATAGATAAACAAACTAATTCTTAAGAAAAAAGTTAAAACTTGAATTATTTATGGATAACAATGTAAATTTACGGTAATGGTTGCGGTAACGATTAGATGGTTATGGTAACAGCTATAAAATTTGTTAATCATCAACAACGGTTGCGGTTATGGTTGGCAGTAAACGGTTGTCGTAACCGTAACATCCCTAATAAATATAATGCGTAAACATACAATTTCATCAACACATAACTATTAAAGAAAAAGTAAATGAAATGTTAAATAAATCATATTATGAATCCATGTGCATAACATGAATTCACACTAGTATATGTGTATTATAGCATTCATGTAATTTGGTTCAATTAACTTTAAACTGTTATTTTGCAGATTACGGGTGGACAATATTAATGGTGTCTTTTGACCTGTTCTTTCTGGACAACTTCCGAAGAAAGGCTTTCTAAAAATGTATTTTTAGCCCAAAAAACATAGAAAAATAGAAGGGCCCCCTTTTTTCTTTTTAATGTAATCAGCAGAATAGTCAAAAAGTTGAAAGGAACATAGCTTCCAGCTCTGCTAAAAAAAGTTCCAAGTTCCAACCGCAACTCGAGCATTCTCATTCTAGAAGAATTTACAAAAAAGACAATATGTTGTTTGTAGAAATGAGTTTACGTAAGCATTCTTAGTTGATCTAAAACTTTATATACCTTGTTGACAAATTAACTTGACTATTTTGCATGATGAAAAGACTTCAGCTTCAAGTATTGTCCTTCTATGGATAATTATGTGAGCCAAGCCCTGCATGCCAATCAGACAAAAACAAGAACATTAGGAAGCGAAGGAGTAACTAAACTAATAATCTTCTAAGAAATACATTACGACAGTGATATAACATTAGTGAGAATCTTACTATAAGTTAAGGCCATATAATCAACGCCACTGGCACGTTTACTAACAATATATACTGTCGACTTTTCTACAAGTTTAATGAATAATATAAACATACCATGTTCACAAAATGTTGTTCAAATAAACTTTGACTGAAGAAAGAAATAACTAGTCCATGAGTTGAGTCGGAAAATATCCACCGCGAATTCTTTTGAAGGCCAAAAAATAATATGTCAAAAACACTATTATCATTGTTCTTCAAAATTAAGGATTTTTTTTTTTTTTTTTTTTTTTCTAATTTGAACAACTGTTGCAAACTTATTATACAAATATATCAGTTTCAAAACTAGTTACAAATGTGTCACTTTTGTCCAATTCAGTGTCACACTGGTCAAAAATTCAAATACTCTTTTATTTTTATTCTATTTTTTAATTTTACATTGGTTTCACTTTCATTTCAAATAGAATCAATAAAAATACAATGGGAAAATACACAATAAATCTTTTTAGTTTCCACTTCACATTAGCTCCAATTACAAATGGAGCCAATGTAAGACAAAAAAAGAGACATTTCAAAATACGCCGATAATAAAACACTGATCCATCGTCAACATGGTAAAAACAGATCTATGTTCATACACTTGCTATTGGCTTTGAAAACCAGCTTAAAATTTTTTAGAAAATAAATTCTTAAATTAAGTGAACCAAGTTACATGAATGATGTAGATCACTTAATTATATTAGCTTGGAATAGAGAGTGATTTCTTGCCATTAGAATTACATGTTACATTTAGTACAGTGCAACTACGCACAAAGAGATTTTATCCTCATGTCTCCTATTTCAGTATGTTTAGAATAGTTGCACATATGAATATGTTAAAAAAAAAAACAGTAGTTCACAATATAAATATTGTACCAAATTTCACCTGTAATGCCACTAAAAAGTAAATACCCATCGAAGACCTAATTCAGTTTAAAAAATCACTATTGTTTTGGTATACCATGCATGTGCATGTGTTTATAAGTGCTAGTGCTAGTGCCTTTCAGTAGACAAAGTTAAAATGATGAATTGACATGCTAACAAAAAGCACATTTGACAAGCTCAAAATCCTCTATATAAAGAGCACATTTGTAGATGAATGAAGTGCAAAAGCATAAAAGAAATAGGGAAATATGTTGTCTAGTCAAAACTGGGGAGGTGCAGGCTCAGCCATAGCAAGCTTGATGTTTGTGTTGGCAATGGCAAGGCAATTTTTTCCATGTTATTTTGAAAGTTACATAACCAAACACGTAGACAAATTTATTCAGCTATTCTACCCATACATTACCATAACTTTCGATGAGCATAGTGAAGACGAGTTCACAAAAAGCGAGGCCTATACTGCCATCGAATCATATCTCTCTGGAACATGCACAGAGCGCGCAAAACGATTGAAGGCAAATAAAGGAAAAAACAGTGATGATCTTGTGTTAAGCATGGATGAATTGGAAGAGGTTAGTGATGAATTTCAAGGTGTTCAAGTGAAGTGGCATTCAAGGAAAAACGTACCAAATCATACCTTCGTATTGTTTCCCGGGAACGATGATTCAAGGTTATTTGTTTTCATTTTATCTTGATATTTTTTTACATTCACATTTTATGGTTTTTTTAATTGGGTACTTCATATACAAGTTTAGGTACTTCATGTTTTTTATGTTTGCTGGTTTGCAGTGATTTATCACTAAATTATTAGGTCATCATATACAAATGGAAAGTAATCGGCAAAGTTCAATCATGATAACCTTAAACTGGTTAATTCAGTCTGAGCAGGTTTCACTTAAACAGAAACCAAAAGTTTGTGAATATAATGAACAGAACACGAGAAATGACCCTAAATTTTTTATTTCTTGATACTAAAGATTATTTTTTTGTAGTTAATTCTTCATTGGCAATCTTGAACTTTGGGAGGAAATATAATTCACTAAGCACTTAGAAGTTAGAACTCAGAAATATTTTCATTAGGAAGAACAAAAGGAGACAACACTAAAATAAAAAAAAATCATGTGATTACTGCATTGAATGTAACTAATTAGAGGTGTCTGATTTTACCATCCGAAGAATTATGAAAGAAACATCGTATAATAGTACGTTTCTGCATATCAAACATAAATTGAAAGTTGTATGTATTCTAGATACGACCGATAGTAAAATAAAACATTGAAAATAACACAATATGAAAATGACACATTAAATTCTTTTCAACACGATTGAACCAAAGCAGACGTTCTCAGCCTATCCCCACCAGCTAATGATATTTAGGGTTATGTATGTTTTCCTTTTTCTCATGATATTACTGTTGCTAAAAAATTTAATTTACATTTGCTAGTTTCACCAGGATAATAGTCAATTGAGTTCAATCATGATGATCTACCTTACTGGTTATTTCATGTCTATGCAGAATTCATTTAAACAGAGAACATATTGTATATATCAATATATGTTAATACCCGACACATGCAGTAACGCCACCACAAGAAGAAGAATTTTCTTATCCCCAAAATATAAAATTGGAAAGACGGAGAAAATTTAAGTACCAAGTACTGCTTACTGTTACTGGTGGCGGTGTTTAACATGATGCTAAATGTTAACAGAACATGAAAAATAACATATATAATTGCAGATATTACCAGTTAGTCTTCCACCAGTCTCACAGAAAAATTATCAATGATGGCTACCTCAAATACGTATTGGAACAAGGCAAAGCAATACAACTAAAAAAGCAACAGAGGAGGCTTTACACAAACAGCTCACAATTCGACGACGAAAGGAGGAAGCTAAAATGGAGTCATGTCCCATTTGATCACCCTGCCACATTTGACACGGTTGCACTTGATCCACAGATAAAGAGCATGGTAGTTCAAGATCTACTAAGTTTCAGCAACAGCAAGGATTACTACTCGAGAGTAGGAAAAGCATGGAAACGTGGGTATCTTCTGTATGGCCCACCAGGAACTGGGAAAACAAGCATGATAGCAGCAATGGCTAATTTGATGGACTATGATATCTACGACTTAGAACTGTCAGCAGTCAAGGATAACACTGGTTTAAGAAAACTATTGATCGAAACCACAGGTAAGTCGATTATAGTGATTGAAGATATTGATTGTTCTTTGGACTTATCCGGGAAAAGGAAGAACAAGAAGAAAGAAGATGAGGAGAAGTCGGTCGAAGACAGACTGAAAGAGAAGATGAATACATCAGATAAGGAGGAAAGTAAAGTTACACTTTCAGGGCTACTTAACTTCATTGATGGTTTATGGTCATCTTGTGGCAATGAAAGACTGCTTGTGTTTACGACCAATTATGTGGAGAAGCTGGATCCAGCACTTGTAAGAACAGGAAGAATGGACATGCATATTGAGCTTTCTTATTGCAGGTTTGAAGCATTTAAAGTTCTGGCAAGAAATTATCTGGGGATTGATGATCATGAATTGTTTGAAGACATTAAGGAACTGATCGAGAAGAATGATATTACACCTGCTGATGTAGCTGAAAGTTTGATGCCAAAGAGTCTTGCTGCAATTGAAGATCAAGTCATCGAAAAATGTTTGAAGAAATTGATTGAAGCTCTAAAAAGCTGCAAACTTAAGCATAAAGTAGAAGAACAAGCAAATGGAGAAATTGCATCTAATGAAGGTGCAAAGGGATAGAGGAGCCGTATGTTTAAGTTGGATTGGTCGTACTGTGCTTATCGCTTATAGCTTAATGAGCAAGACTTATTAGTGACACTATGTAGTAAGGGCATAACATGCACTACAATTAACTATATCATCAGTCATAAGTTTTTTAGTTGCTGTGTAGTGCATATACCAGTTATATTACTATCTGATTCTTAAAATAAACATTGAAAATGATTCAGTACACCAGCTCTTCCTGCATCAAAAAATAATAACAGTTAATAAATAAATAAAATCAAGAAAATGAGAAAACCTAACTGGCCGTCAGTGGTTGATGATATGACAATATCAACCCCAGTTAACTAGCAGATACCTTTAAAAAGAAAATAACATTCTTATACAGTTACAAGTCTTGACTGAAGTAGTATATGCAACTATGCAAGTATGTTGAATTCTCCAATATAAAAGATGATTTAGAATGTGAGTGAATATTGAAATTGAATGAAACTCAGACAAACTCACTTTATTCACTTCTGAATGACTCGGTTTTTGATATAGAAACACAAGTATTACACAAAGCTTACATAGGCAAAGCAGATTAAAAAAAAGGTGGCTCACGTGAAATATAGGAATACTAAAACCCTAGATTTGCGATCTTCAGTAAATCCAAGAGAAATCTAAGATTTATCGCCACGATTAGATCAGAGAAGTCGATCGGCAAGGTGAAAGGACAGCAGCAGGAAGAGGGTTAGGCCTTTTTGTTGCTTGAAGTGCTAGTAGAAACAGATGAATCTTCGTACTCCTGAACGTTTAGGTCAGATCCGAATCTTTTAAAGCAGGTAACAACTAGGGTGCGTTTGGGGGAAGTGGACATTATGCGTTTGGCGTTTTACGCTAATGCTAACGGAAATTACTCACTGCATAACCTACGTAACCAAGTAACTCTCGGTCATATAGAATCTTCAACACATCAAAAATTGACGGATCAATGCGAAAAATCTCAATAATCTCTCATTTGTCAACGTTACTAACGGTAGAGAGACAGCGAAGCAACAATCTACCGCGACCGTGAAACGATCTGTTTGAACGAATGAGGGTGGCCTGAGAGGTTGTCCACTAGACTTGGCGTGCGACGTATGTCTGCGTGTAGACTGAACTAGTAGCAAACTCCCTCCACTCAGAAAATCACGATACATAGCTACATCGGCCGCAGTAAAGGGTTGTGATCGAGGGGGAATCTGGTAACTGCAGGTGCCTTTACCTATGCAGCCCCCGACAAGCCCATCTTGTTGTCGAAACTTCAGAGGAGGATTTTTCCGGAACCTTTAGTACAAGCTTACAGTCCCGCTTCACCAATCGTCTGGGCCGTCGATGCGGTCCTGAGTAACATCTCATTCACCACCTAGATTTTGAAGCATAGCGTTCCAAGCTGTCCAGACCCTCTTTAAATTATCCAATTTGTTTTTTATCTGGGTCTACGTCAAATCATCCTCGAACCACTCAATTAACTCGTTCTGAACAGCGATCAAGAATCTCCTCGTTCCTTTAAGGTGATTATTACCGAGACAAATTTCTATGAAAACCTCCGTTTGATCCACTGTCCATGAAATGATGGGCATGGACGAAGATCCGGAAGAAGAGGCAGAAGAGTGTGTCATTTGACTGGAAAAAGGAATAAAGACAAAATCTGGGTTAAAAATATACATCGAATATATGAACATTTAAAATATAATAACGAAGAAAATTACTTGAAACTTAGCTGGAATTGAATGGAAACAAGAAGCAGAAGAGGAGGAGAGACCTGGAAACAAAGAAGCAGAAGGTGAGGAGAAAGGAGGGAATTTACGGCCGGAGGGGGGGGGGGGGGGGAGGAGACCCTAATGATTCGTTTTGAAACGCCGAACGTTACCTTAGTTGGGATGTCGTCATGTTGGTAAGTGCCAGGTATGTGACTGATTTGAAGCTCTCCAAGCTCACGAACGAAGTACAAATTCTATCTCTATACGTTTAGTTCTGGCATGTTGAACATGGTCGTCTGATATGTATATAGTGCTCTTATTATTGCACCATAGGGTTGGTCTAGTGTCACCGTTTTACTTTAATTCACTTAAAAGTGGTTGTATCCATTTAATTTCAACAATGGTCCAATGGGAGCAAGAATTTACAGGAACATTGGCATTAGTAACACTTCGATATTCAACTTCAGTGCTGAATCTTGATATAGTTGATTGTTTTTTTGAACGCCATGAAGTTAAATTGCTTCTAATATATATACAATAGCTAGTAGTAGATAATCTATCATCTGAGTCAAAAGCTCAGTCAACATCAGCATAGCCAGTTAAATTTAGTTGCTTGCAATCTTTTAGAGTTAGCACATAATTGATAGTGCCTTTGAGATATCTTATGATTCTTTTCACAACTTTTTATGACCTATTTAGGGGGTTCTATATAAATTGTGAAACTTTGTTAACGCGATAAGCGATATCAGGGCGTTTTATAGTTGTATATTATAATGCACCTACCACACTTCTATATTGCTTAATATTAGATATTGCTTCCCCTTTGTATTTGGAGTAATGCTAGTTGATGATTATAGGTGTAGGTTGAGGGTCAGCGCTGTTCATTTTAGGTTTGGTTAGCAAATCTAAAATGTACTTTTTCTGACATAGTAGGAAGAGCTCTGAATTTGATTTTTTTTTTCCCCACTTCAATGCTCAAAAAGTATGTTTGGTCCCCAAGATCCTTAATTGAGAACTGCTGGTTAACATAATGAGTCAGCTGATCCATATCTATAATGCTGCTACCTGTAACAATTAGATCATCAACATAGATTAGTATATATGTTGTGGATAAATTGGTTGTCCTTATGAACAAGAAAATGTCTGATTAGGTAGACTGACAGCCAGTTTAATTATTACACTGTTTAGTTTATCAAACCAGACTCTTGGTAACTGCTTAAGCCCATAAATTACTTTATTTTAGTTTGCACACATAACTTGGGAATTGAATATACCCTCGTGGTTGCTGTATATAGATTTCTTCCTTTAAAATGCCATTTAGGAAGGCATTATCACTACGTCAAAAATAGAATCATATGACACATATACAACGTTGTATGATTGAATACCTCTATGTCATCTTTTTCCATGCCGTCTCATTCTATATCAGACCACAGATATACCTCGTTGTCAGATGTGAGCTAGTATATAACATATAGAAACATAGTCATATGTTATCTGATGTGTTGTTCTTATTTTACAACTAGTTGTGTTGAATTTTATATGTTGTCTGAAAATTAATAAAATAACAGTTTTACGTGATCTTAACGAAATGCACATTTTTACCAATTTTCATAGTCGTTTTCTTACAATGGATAAATGTTTTTTTTACAACAATTAATATAACACAAATTTGTTTTTGTATGTGTTGTTCCTTGTCAAATGAAATGACATAGAGAAACTCAGATAACATAGAGCAATTCAGATAACAAAGAGCAATTAAAATAACACAGACCAGTTCAAATTTCTACTACATACAATATTAAATAATACCAACAATGATACCAAATCCAAACACATCCTAAAAGCATCACTTCAACAAAAAATACATAAACTATGCAACTGAACCCATGTGTACACAAAATATAACAAAACCAACATTGGCAAAGCTGACTAACCAAGGTCCAATTTGATTACCTTCCTCGTTTTTCATCATAACTTTAGTAACAGTCTGTCCATTAATTAAAAATATGCAAATTAAAACTAAGTTAGAGTTGCAAAATGGTGGAAACTTACAAAAAAAAGACTAGTTAAAAAATACCTATGTGCAAAGGAAGACACCGGTTAAGTTCAGATCAATTACATAAACTAAGCATCCATTATAGATTTAATTACACAAGAGATCAATAATGCAAACTTTCTACTAAGACGAGCATCATTTGCAGTATTGATCTCTAATGTTCTTAAATTTGCATAATTTTTTTTCGAAACCCCTTCATAATGAAGTAGTACATCTTTTGCAAACTTGCAAAGGAGTATCTTTCACGGTCACACCCCCAACTAACCAAAAATTAACGGTCATTGGGTCTATTTATAATATTGTTCGATTGTCAAAAATGCACAAGCATAATACATGTGTACATATACATGTTTATGTATATACATATATATTATTAACATGAGCAGGTGCATAGGTCGGACAATGAAACCAAATAGCAGAAAAATGATCATAAGAAAACCAAAATTCAAGCCAAGGGAAGATCAAATACACAAACATTTTAAGTGACATGATCATGGACAAAGCATATCAAGGGACAACATGAACATGACATACGCAGGCCATTAGATGCAACAGTCGATACATATAGCAGGGAAAATGGCAAAGGCCAAGCGCAACCCAAACAAACTAGTGCAACAAAAATGTGCATGGGCAGGTGGCCACGACAATGCACAATGACCACAAGCCCTGGTCATGACAAATGTACAAGAAAAAATGCACTGGAAACAACAAAGTGTAAAATAATTTAACAGCATATTAGGTTCAATGAAGTATATTTTTGGCTTTAAGTTTGCCATAAAAACTATCATTTTGTACAAGCCATAAGCCTGATGAGAAATGATATTAGATTAATAATACCACATCACTTTGTTATCAAAACCAAATCAAGTTAGTATGCTTCCATGGCTATAATATATGTATAACATTGAAAGGAAACGTATTACCAATTGAGAAAAATCAAAATATAGACATAAGCCATTAGATGTCGTATTAATAATAAAAATAAAAAGGTAACCAACTAATCTCTACGAATAGATTTTCTAAGGGAATGAAACTCACTTCTATGGAAACTTGTTCCATATCTTTTGATGATTTGGCATAGTTAACAAGCACCCGAAAACTTTAGAATTACAAACTTGTTGCATACTTTATTAACAAAATAGTCTGATAAGTCTGTAGTATCAATCATGTTGCATACTTTTAATTGCAAAATACATGACGTACAATAAAAGAAAACAAAAAAAAATGCTAAATAGTATTGAGCCCACAATTATACACATGAATTATCTTGATTTCAACATAGATTTGTGAGAGAAATCTCACCTGAAAACTTGTCTCTATCATCTAGAATGCACACACATCGTACATCTCGGTAAAAGATAAGATTCAGGCAATAAACTGATAAGTCAAGCATCCATTGTAAATTTAATTGCACAAGAAACTAATGATATGAAATTTCTGCTATGCCAAGCATCCGTTGCAATATTGATTTCTAATGTTATTAAATTTGCATAAAAATCTTTTGAAACCCCTCCGTAATGAAGTACGTCTCTAGTCAGAACCTTATCAAGCATTACTCCAAATCTCAAGGTGATGTAATCTATCTGCATAAATCTTTTACATACAAAAAAATCAATTGCTTTGTATTTAGAAATTGGAAACATTAGATAAGAACTAATTCCAAAGGATGACATGTATAATATGGATATGAACACCTATAATATGGATATGAACACGTGATATGCGCGCGCGCACACACACACACACACACTCATATATATATATATATATATATATATATATATATATATATATAATTGGTTCACTTTTATTAAATCCTAGAATAACAGTACATAAAAAAACATACAGAAACTGCAAATACAACATGAAATACAAATCATAGAACAAGCAGAAATAAACTTAGCAAGACCCATGATGAAATCTACTTCAACCAAACCACACTTCGTGCATATGCCTTGCACCAAACCATACAACTAATGTTGCTCCATGGCTTACTTGCCGCTCCATACCATTAGCACAGTTATCTTCATGTAAGCACGTCCTCAAATATGATGACCGTTTGGAGAACTTCCAATACACCAAATGACATATAAATAGTTCCTTCAATGAATAACTTGTAGACCAGTGAAAAACCCATATTAATATGTGAAAATAGCTTCAAAACAGTTGCATTGACATCACTGATTGTAACTGAAATCTGGTTGTAATCTTGTTAAGCCAAAGAAACAAAAAATGTTGGATATCAAACAACAATCCTCAGAGGAAATGTTAATTAGCAATACGGATAGAAATTGAAAACCTTGAAACCTGAATAACAATTTGTATCCATCAACTAACTATAACTAGTTCCAGAATCTACTTCTCAGCATCATAAATTGGAACACATGAAGTTGAGGAACATTTGTTAATAGTGACAGACCAGTGATGAACGGTCTAAAATAAATCTCAACGCGTATATGCAAATGTCTAAGATCTGAGAAATCCATAAGGAAAAATGTATCATTTTACATCCATCATGGATCAAATCAACATATCAAAGTACCAGTATCCAAGAATCTCCAGTTTGTTTCACAGTGAAGAATACTGCTATTTTTAAATCATTGTCTTGAGAAGTTGATTTCAAAAAACCAAATATGATTTTTGTGAGAGAATCCCGTACTTAAAATCGCAAACCGCTTCTGGCTATTACAATTTCATCAATCCAGTAATCAACTAATATACTCACCCATCTATACTTCAGAATTCAACCGGAGTAGTACTGATGAACGCATAAGTCGCAATCTTCACAAAAACTAGGATTTTGAACACCAACTTACCCATTGAGGATCGAGAATGATACCTCGATCCGAGAAGTAAAAGGAATAGTTATGTTCATGTTGGTCGACCAAATCTTCATGTCGAAATCGATACTTCACTGGGTGATTTGAATCGGTTAAAGAACCGGATCTGCAACGTTTGAAAATCGGATCTACTGAAGGGGCGATTGTGAGAAAACGAGAAGTAGATGTTACATTGATTTAACATCGAAAACCATGTTTTCATTGCACCCTTGTAGATCGAATCTTTACCTTCTAGACCAGTTGTTCTTGTTTTGTGAGAAGAGATAAAGAGTTGCGGTTTGGAGTGGGATTTTTGATTATGGTTGTTCACCGTTTAAGGGCATAATCGATGAATTTAGAAGGTGAACTTTACTTTGTGGCTCGAAACTAGGAGAGGTTTGTTTTGTTGGAAATCTCCTTTCCACTTTCCACTGGAGAGAGGAAGAAAGCGGTTATATGTATATACATACATATACATATACATATACATATACATATACATATACATATACATATATATACATATACATATATATATATATCATGTGTGTATATATATACGTAATGAGCAAAAAGGCAACTCAATATATAACTGAAGGCATGATTCGGACTCAACTTAAGTGCAAATTAATTTAGTTCTACACATGACATGTGTGTGTGTGTGTACACTCACATACACACGTGCCACAACCAAACCATCAAATAGGAACATATTTACATGCATGATCCATTTAACTATCTTCACAAAAACAACAAGCACTAATGCAATAAGCTGGCAAAAAGGATGTACAAGCATACTAATATACATATATTCATACACATGTATAATGTATGTAGTGAATATAAATGTAACTCGATATTTAGATGAAACTATATTTCGGACTCGACTCAAGTTCAAATGAAGATAAACGAAGAATGCAAGACATAGACCAGTATCAATTTTAGTTATATCACAATGACTCTCTGTGTGTGTGTGTGTGTGTGTATGCATACATATACATGTACAATAGCCAAACCATCAACCCAAAATAGATTCAAGTGCATGTTCCATTTAATCATCTTCACAAAAATAACAAGCACTAATGCAATAGCCTAGAATAAGGATTTATAAGCACACTAATATACATATAGACACATATTTATGTACCAGTATATATGAACATAGTGAATAGAAACACTTCCCTTTAAAAGCATCAAAGAACAACAACATGCATGGATGAACCAAGGCAACATAACAAGAAATTAACAAAAGCAATTAGAGCGACAAAAGGAACACGGACCAGCAAAAACAAAATGATTCAGAAAATCAAAATGGTATAGAACTAAATTGGTTCAAGCTCAAGTATATACAAGCATATCAAGTATATACAAACAACTCATAAACCAATGTCATGTATGGATGAACCAAGACACCATAACAAGAAACTAGTTAAATGCAGTCCAAGTTTCAAATCTGTAATTTGCTTGTCACAAATTAAAACAAGAAAGTGTCACAAATCAAACCAAGATGCACAAGAAAATTAAAATAGCAGAGAAATTCATAGCACAAGAAAAGATCGGTAAACATATAAACAACTAAAGTATAGTCTAAGTTCAAAGTTTCGAAGCATATATACAAAGAACAAGTCAGTAAAGTATAAGAACCATTTCAAATCAAAATCTCAAAACAAAAATTTAGGAAATAAAATCCTATATAGGTATCCATATCATCATCGATATAATTGTAGATCGAAGTCTAGAAAAATCTAAAGATAATGAAAAATCATGTATCAATAAGTAGTAATCGAGTTTGATTAGGAACCTTAATTCCAGAAGATGCGAAGAACTCATATTGAGAGTGACAGAGAATCAGATTTGCACAAAGATGATGAGAATGGAATGGGTTCGATTTCATACAGCCCTGTTGTGAGTAGAAGTTGTATATATGTAAATATGCATATAGAATGATGGTTGTTGTAAATATGTTGTCGGCATCAAGCTGTTGGAACAAACAGCTTGATGCCGACACCGAAGCTCGGAAGGCAACATCGATGCCGACACGAAAGCTAAGAAGGCAACACCGAAGCAAAAACCATTGCCAAAAAGGCAACACCGAAGTCAAGAAGGTAACACCGACACTGAAACTAGTGCCAAGAAGGCAACACTGAAACCAAGAAGGCAACACCGGAATCGAAAGCAATACCGAAGCCAAGAAGGCAATCGATACCAAAGCCGAAGAAAGAAGTACCATAGAGACCGAAGAAGAAACCAAACTTAAATACTGAAGCCAATACTGATGATACTGAAGCTGAGGAAACAATATAAGCAGGCTATCGAAGCTGCTACCGAATGGCGACACCAAGAAAATTTGTAAATGAAATAGTTGTAATATTGTAACCCACCTTATTTCCTCTATAAATAGAGTTGTAGTGCTCACTTTTTAAGTAAGAGAAAGTTTATCTTCTCTTTCAGGTTATTTCTTCTTAGTTCATTACATGGTATCAAAAGATTAATCCTTATTCGTGTATCATTTCTTCCATTTTAATATCTCAAATCCGTTTTCAATTTATTCGTGAATCACGAGAGAGATCAAATCAGTGATAGAGGTCATGCTAATGATTTCTAAGATAACTGAGCATAAGTTGAGTGAATCGAATTACTTCAGTTGGAGTAAAACAGTTCGATTATATATACGGAGTATTAATCGAGATAATCATCTAGTTGAAGATCCACTAAAGTCGGTCCATCTGACAAGGACGTGTGATATGGCTCTGGGATGATGCTCATTTTTTTCTCCAAATCTGAAATACAATTGAGAGCGATATCATCAGCTTGGTTAATCATTGTGAGTTCGTGAAAGAACTTATGGATTATCTAGAGTTTTATTTTCTAGAAAAGGAAATATAAACCGGATGTATGAGACTTGCAAGAAATTCTATTAAGTAGAGAAACAAGACCAGTCACTAATGAATTATTTTATGGCATTCAAGAAGACTTATAAAGAGTTCAATTTGCTACTTCCTATCAGTGCTAATGTTAAAGTACAACAAAAGTAGAGAGAACAAATGGCTATTATGAGTTTTGTGGCAGGTCTTCCGTTTGAGTATGAATCTGCTAAATCTCAAATTTTATCTGGATCAGAAATAACATCTTTGCATGATGTGTTTAGGAGGATTCTTAGAACTGAAATCTCAAGTTTAAGTTCAACTCCATCAATTCAACACAACAATGCTTTGATTGGTACTGCTAATAAAATTAACCATGGAAACCTAATTAGAACCCATACAAAAGGGAGGTTAGTTCGTCTGGATATGAGAATCAGGCAGTGAAGTCATATGCATATTGCAAGAAACAAGGGCACACTAAATTTGAATGTTGAAAGCTACAAAATAAGCAAAAACTGGCTAGAAATCAATGAGAAGCTAATGTTGTGAAAATTCAAGATCAAGTTAACTGGAATGTTATGGTTTCAGTTGAAGAATTTGCAAAATTTACTGAATATCATAATGGTCTCAACAAGTCAGTTCAACCCATTTCGACCATTGTTGATAACAACAGTTTTTCCCATTCAGGGAGAAGTCAATGGGTCATTGATTTTTGTGCTATAGATAATATGATAGGTAATCGTACTCTTTTCTCATGTTTTCAATTACATACTCCTACTCATAATGACGCTCTAGCTAATGGTTCCTCTTCAAACATTCAAGGGTTTGGAACAATAATAAGTCCAACCTATTCACCTTCTCTATCAACATCTACCTTATATATACCTAAACTCGCATTTAACCTACTTTATGTCAGTCAAATAATGTTTTATATAACAACATGATTTTTGTTTGATGGTAAAAAACACATATATATATATATATATATTATAAATGTATTTGTAATTGTACTAATCTATTCTACATCACATACAGAAATAAATATTCAAATGGAATAAAATATTATTGCATAGAATTTATAATTCAAACAATATTTTTATTAAAATAAATATTTTATTTCAACATTTGAATGGTAGAAATTTCTAACTCCACTATTTGTACATCTCACTGTAATACAATACATTCAATTTCATTTATCACATTGGCTCCTCACTACAACACTCAGTCACTCAGTTTCATATATAGACTATGTTTCATACATTCATACATTGGCACATGTACATTAACTCTCTTATCTTCTGTAACAACCCGAAAATCTAGGCCAGTTTAAAATTTTTATTTTGGCAATTTTAGCGAATTTTGAACATTTAAAATGAATTATTTTAAATAATATCGACGAGAAATTTATTTTGAATATATTTAGAACGTATATATTATATACGTCGTCGTTAGAATATAAATAATTATAAAAGGAATTGAAAATGGCGCGGTAGTTCGATAATTCGATTTCAAACTTCAAATGAATGTACCGGGTGCAAAATAAACCGGATTTTAGTGAAACCAAAAATAATGGGATCTAATTGTGACTATCTTTCCAACGAATCCAAAAATTTGAAATTTCATAGCGGGAATCAAAAGATATGTCCAGTTGAAAATTCTGAATAGTCGCTATGGAATTCAGACCCTTAAAAATGGAAATTTTGCAAACGACCTCGGATTTCGACGAAATCACTTTTGTTGGGTCCGTGATGTCAAGTTATTGCTAGATTCCAAATTTCATAATTTTTCGAATCAATATGTGAGCGTGGCAAAGGAAAACGCGTTTGACCAGTTTCAGTTGATTTTAATCGACTGGAAATTGGCCATTTTTCTAACGGTCTCAGAATTCGACGAAATTAGTTTTGTTAGGACCATATCGTCAATACGAAGCTAGAAATAATTTTTCTGGAATTTTTCGAGTGAGTATGTGGCCCCGGTAAATTGAAATGTACGTTCAAATTGAATATATACAGATTTATATTTTAAATTCAACGGAAACCGATTGTAATGGTCGAATTGCCCTGCGATACATATCCCATTGTGTTCGGAATGGGGGTAATTAGCTAGGGGCGACAGTCGTTGGGCCTCGATTGGAGTTCGAATGGGAAGGTAACTTTTTGGTGGATTAAATTAATTATATAATTAAAAAAAAAGTCAACCCCTAGTTTCTTTTAAGCCCCCCCCCTCCCCCCCCGTTGTTCATACCCTTTTCAAAATCGATTAAAAAAAACCTCCAGATCCCGATCTCGCCGACGCGCCACCCTACCCACGTCCCCTCCGCCAGCCTCCGACCGCGCCACCCCCCTCATTCGCTTCTCCCTCACTCCATCCTCCTCTTTCTTCTCCGTTAAAGCCCTACCCCCTACCGCGATTTGAACCTAGCCACCCCCTCCCACGAGCTTCGCAACCCCCGTGCCTCCGCCCAGCAAGCCGCCGCCACCACCTGAAGGCGCAACACCACTCTCCGATCCCCTGACCTCCCTCCAGCTCGAGTTCGACGGGAAACAGTGAGTTTCCTTGATTTTAATTTATTTAAAACTTAGTTTTCCTGATTTTAAGCATTGTTTATTTTTAGTTTTTTATATATAATCCACATTAAATTTTATTTTTACTTTTAATGTAAATAACATGGTTTTAAAAATCGGTTTGTAGATAAAAATTAATGTTGTTTGAAAATATAGAGTTTTAAATATGAAAATATGATTGTGCTTTTGTTTGAAAATATAACATACTTCATGTTCGAAAATGTAACATGTTGGAAAATGTTCGAAAATGTAATATGCTTCATGTTCGAGAATGTAATATGCTTCATGTTCGAAAATATAACCTGCTTTGTTTTTGAAAATATGAAAATGTTTTGTTTTTGAAAATATGAACATGCTTTGTTTTTATATATAAACTAGAAGACTAGAATTTGACTTTGAAAATATAAACACCGTGTTAAAAATATGATTTTTACCTATGTAGAGTATTAAAAAATCGATTTTTATATATTGAATAGCATAGTAAAAATTCGATTTTTATATATTGAATAACATAGTAAAAATTCGATTTTTATATATTGAATAGCATAGTAAAAATTCGATTTTTATATATTGAATAGCATAGTAAAAATTCGATTATTATATATTGAATAGCGAAGTAAAAATTCGATTTTTATATATTGAATAGCATAGTAAAAATTTGATTTTTATATATTGAATAGCGAAGTAAAAATTCGATTTTTATATATTGAATAGCACAGTAAAAATTCGATTTTTATATATTGAATAGCATAGTAAAAATTCGATTTTTATATATTGAATAGCGAAGTAAAAATTCGATTTTTATATATTGAATAGCAAAGTAAAAATGTGATTTTTATATAGGTAGTGGATACGGGCAACGAAATAGACAAAAGAAAAGCACGGTGAAGATTTCCTACCCATGAAGAATTGCGTCATTCAGTTTAGCGAAAGGGTGAGAACTTCTCACTCTAAATTTCTTTTTCTAGTTATATATACTAGGATGCAGACGGTGCTTAGCAGCACCCGACACCCGTCATCCACAGACCATGGATGGCTTGTTTGTTTAATTGTTTGGTTGTGTAGTTGGTTAGATTACTTGGTTTGAATTGAATTGTTTGGTGAAATGAAATGGATTTGATTGATGTGTGAATGGCGTGGGCCTTCACTAGACCGGGGATAAGGCTAGGCCTCGTCCCGTTTCTAGTATCGTGCCGTTATGCCGCCGAAATTTTCTAAAATAAGTTAGAAAATAAAAATATCATTTTATTTAAAGAATGAACTGAATAGAAATTCATATGTTAAAATAAAATGTTTTATCGTTAAAAATATAATTTTTAACGTGAATATGAATATAGTGAATGTGAATAAATAAATATTCATTTACAAACCGAACGGTTTGTTTATATACACCGATTTGACTGACATTGATTGGGACGATAAATTTTACACATCGCCCAACTGCACAAATAAAATCTGTGTTGGATTGTTTGAAACCCCACACGGGTGTTGGGATGAAATTTGAAGTTCACTCATCCTGATTGATTAAATATGTCGGTCGATGGATCGACAGGCTATTATAAGCGTTAGATATCTATATTTGATGCCTATACAGTGTAGTGCACTTTGGATGATGGTTGATTATTTATCGTTGCTATTATATACATTTGTTGTATGGAATCCATATAATTAACTTTATATGGTAATTGATTGGGCCTCATTCCAATCGGAAAAATAAAGAATATTATAAAATAAAGGTTCATGTGTTGACAGTACTCATCCGTTGAGATTAGTCATGTGTTGAACGAAATATTTTAATAATAAAATTTACATCTTTATCAATATAAAATAAAGGTTCATGTGTTGACGGTACTCATCCGTTGAGACTAGTCATGTGTTGAACGAAACATTTTGATAATAAAAATATTTGAAATAGAAATATTTTGAAATAGAAATATTTGAAATAGAATATTTGAAAATAGAAATATATGAAGCCGTGTTGATTAGATTGACGCCATTTTGACGTGAACGATATTTATATCGATTTTATTCATTTTAAAATGAATATTGAAAAGTGATTTCGAAATCGAATATTTTGAAATGAAATTTGAATCGAATTGAATTGAATAGAAAATGGATTCAAATAGAATTGAATTTGATTCGAATAGAAAACGAATTCAAATTGAATAGAAAACGAATTGAATTCAAATTGAATAGAAAACGAATTGAATTCAAATTGAATAGAAAACGAATTGAATTCAAATTGAATAGAAAATGGATTCAAATAGAATTGAATTTGATTCGAATAGAAAATGGATTCAAATAGAATCGAATTTGAATCGATTAGAAAACGAATTCGAATTGAATTGAATAGAAAACAAATTCGAATTGAATTGAATAGAAAACGAATTCGAATTGAATTGAGTAGAAAACGAATTTGAATTGAATTAAATTCAATTGAAACGAATTGAAATAGAATTGAAATCGATTTGAATTGAAATCAAATAGAAGTGAATGTAGAAAGAATTTATAAAGGAAAATCCAATTTTGATTTGAATTTGAAATTAAGGTTGAAATTGTTTTTGAAACAAATTTGAAATGATTTTATAAAATTCGTTTTAAAAAGGAAATCGACGAAATATAATATATATATATATATATATATATATATATATTATATATAATGGCCTGAATAGAACGCGCCGCGCCGCGACAGTTCGTGAATTTCGACCATTGATTTCAAACGGACATTACAGGAGATCCGACCGTCGGATTCTCATAAAACTGGAACCGTTGGGTTCGTATCGAAAAGAGCTTTCAAACGAATATTAGAAATTTGAAATCTAACGGTTGGATTTGGAGATACGTCCAAATCAAATTTGAAAAAGGTCGCTGTAAGTGCAATTCGATGGCCGTTGATGGAAATCGACTGTACGGGCCTTGATAAAATTATTAAAAATAGTAATAATTAGTGTAAAATCATAAGAAATGATTTGGGAAAAATTGGGATGAAAAACTCTATATTTGAAAAGATAAAAATAGATTTTTATCGAAATGAACTAGTTTTGAACTGAAATTAAAACCCATTTATTTTTAAATAAATAAATTGGATTTGAAGTGGGTTTAAATAGAATTGATTCATGGGTTTATCGTGAACTGTGTTTTAAATAACACTAGTTCTTTAACCCGATAATAAATAGAATGTGATTTGGGTTTATCGTGAACTGTGTTTTAAATGACACTAGTTCTTTAACCCAGTAAAAAGGGTTTTAATGAATCTTCAATTAAATTGAAATGTGGATTGATAATTTAGATTATCAACTTTAGAAAATGAGCAAGAATGGAGTATTACCAGTTTTGCTCCAAAGCGATAGTTAAATCTTTAATCAGATTTGAACGTGAAATGGTAATTAATTTTACCGATAACACTGTGGTGTTAAATATGGAGTATTACCAGTTTTGCTTCAGGGGATGAATAGGTTGGGATTGGGAAATAAAATAAATAATTACTTCGGTGTGGTTCGCTAATCTCGACTAGTTTGGAAAACCATAATTTGGTTTGAAATGACATCCAAAGGAAGATTAAAGGATAAATTTTAAAGAATTTATCTTGGATAAAATTAATGGGAACCTTTCCCTAAGAATTGAAATTTAGAAACTAGCTGAAGGTTAGTTAAGAAGAATGGTTTCCTGGATATTGATCTGATGTTGGTTTCGGCCTTCGGGGTTAATATTTGGGGAATTGCTCTCTTACTGATTTACGGTTAGTAACTAATGAATTGGAATGAGGCGTATGTTGTGTTTGTGTAAAATTTATTTTTAATATACGCGGGTTGTTCGGAAAGGCCGGGTTTATACCCATTCTGAATAACCGATTCGACGATATGTCGAAGATGAAGACGGTGGTTGAAGACCGGAAGTCTTCACATCGTTGGGATAATTACTGACGATCCTAATTGGGCTGTACACCCAAGAGGATGGAAATAGTTGGTGGTCGTCCAGACGTACTTGGAGATGGATGGATATGCGAGGAAAGTGCCTCCGGTTTCGTTCAGACCTAGAACGGACTTGTAAATGGATGGTGTGTCTGACATTGTATTCCTTTATATTGTATTTGTTGATCTCTGCTAAATATATATCTGTTTGGCGGCGGAGAATTTATTCTCTTGCTTAACGCCCTTCTCTGAGACATATGAGCTCAGAGGTTATATATTGCAGAAATCAGTGGTATGATATGGATTGATAGTGTGGCATGCTGAGATGCAGTGATCCAGACTTTTGTTGAAAAGCAAAGTTTGGTGGTTGATGATCAAAGCGTAGCTGATATAGCATGGCTTTGTGTATAGCGTTGATCCGCGAGCCTCACACCCCGGTATGGTGGTAAACTGGTGGTTTGATCAGTATGCTTTTTAGTTGATGGGCACCTTAGTGGTGTCGTGGATTCGGTCGACCGAGATAAGCTTAGTGCTCAGGGATATATAGAGTAGGCGGTGTTTTCTCTCGCTGGGACGTAAGCCGCGGTGGTACTCTGGTCCCAAATGTGTGGATGTGCAGACGGTGTTTTCTCTTGTGGGGACGTAAGCCGTGGTGAATTGCATTACGCGATCGATCTTTCAAATCAGGAGCCACCATGATGGAAATCCAATTTCCAATACGTGTATTTCGGTTTTATTTGTAGAGCCTAGTATGGCGACATAGTGGGATGGGGCACTTATGCCGTCTATGACTGATACTTATGATTTGAAGATATTTTATACAATATGCACTTATAATAGTATCAAATGATTTGTTTTAAACGTATCAAGCATTCTTGGCTATTATAAGGTAAAAACCCTATCCTCCGGCTTGCGTTGCATTGTGTGATGGGACCTGGGTCTTATAATAGCTTCATTTTTCTTTATTTAGCATTGCGCTGTTGTTTTATGCACTGGTGTTCTTGGGAGGAAACCCGTTCTGTGTTATACGGCGTGGTCCCTTGATTTACCTAACTTTAAAAATAAAGATTAATAACTGTTTTAGTTCTCACACCAGTCACATGACTGACCTGGAGTTTATTGTTTTAACCTAAACTCTGGGTGCCCCTATTTTCGACACGGGCAGCTAGTAGTTTTGGTTTTGCAGATTTATATTTACAGGATCCTGGTTTACAGCTGGAACGATATCCGGAAAGCTTTGTATCCATATATCTCCTTCAGTTGTGTATCGTATTATTTTCCGCTGCTATGTATTTAAATGTAATTTAAATCTCTGATGTTTCTGTGTAATATTCATTTATACTCTGTATATTCTTGTATCTGATGGAATTGTTGTAATAACAATGAAATGTTCTTTTGTCTGCGTTCTGATTTGTCTTGTCCTCACAGTAATTCATTCTTTCTCATCTCTTCGGAGACCGGGGAAGTTTTGGGTCGCTTCATCTTCAGTCTGCTTCATCGTAAGTCCAGTTACCTACATACATGTCACATAAACACACACAGTAAACTGGAACAAAATAGATTTAAATTCTAGCAGATATAAATTTATTTTAAATTTTATTTGCCTTAGAATTTTGGTGTGCTTCTCATCATATTTCTTGACTTGGTTTGATATGTATATACATCTATCTATGTCTAAACTGCTTGTGATATTCACAGTGATTCACTGTAAATACCACAAGGTAGACTATATAACATGTTCCTACAGATTAGCCCCAACACAACTATACTAGTTTGTTGATTGGAACCAACGTTTAAATTTAGCTGATTCTGAACAACCACAACTCATATATAGTGGTCTGCATGTAAATAGAAAATATAACTGCATATACACAATACATGTATACACATACATGTGTATGTATGTACACACAAATAATGTGCAGGGGCAATATGGTCAAACATCACTGTGTGCACAACTCAAGAAGTAACTCAAGTGAACAAGACATGATTATGGCAGCTTCATCAACACAAATGCACAAAGGCAAGTAATCAATTCAATTTCACAAGGACCAATAATACACAACACAAAGGCAAGGAATGACATGGAAGGTCCAACTAACGTACCAACTACAAGATGTTTCAAAACACACAAAGTCAAACAAACTGCGCATGGTGCAAGACATGGACTTTCAGGTGCAACACAGGAGAGTCTGATCTAACAAAGAGATCAAATCTGGCATCACTACAATTTCAGGCATAGATGAAGTACAAGGAAGTTGTACAACATGACAACACACAATAATATGAGCATGTACATATACACACACACATTTTGGTGTACATAAACATACATGTTTATATATGGCAGTGTAACATGAACGCACACACATATATATACACATTTTTGTGTATATATACACATGCGTGTATATGGAAGTACCACATGCTCAAAGTATACATCGGCATCAAATATGGAAACATGATGGCAAAACAGTGTGAATCAAGTGAGAAAATGGGTCAGTAGTAAGCAAATACATCAACATCTGACAACAGAGATTAGGGTCCAACCAAAAAGTCAAGAGGTGGTACAAAACAACAAACGTGTATGGTTCCGGAAAATCATGGTACAACACAGAGGCCATGCATATCAACAAGGCAAGGCAACAACAAAAGTAAGCTGGTAAAAACATGTGCAACATGCACAAATACACAAGCAATTGGTTAAGTGCAAATAATATGGCTCAGGCGCAAGCACACGAAGGCAGCAACCAAGACACACACACAAATATATATATATATATATGTATGTGTGTGTGTGTTTGTATATATATACACATGGTTCAACATGACAAAAGCACTCAAGCATGACAAGAAGTACAAATGCAAGTGCTACTACAACATACCAGGGGAAAGCTAATCAGAACTGTTCAAGTGAAAAAGCACATGGGTGCACAAACATGGTAGTGGCATGATGCACAACATACAAACAAGCTACAATAATAGCAAGACAACAAGCTTTAATGTATACAAGTATATATGCAGAGACATGTTGCAGCATGAATACATAAAAATTCAATATTCCAATCAATACAATGGCTCAGTAAACAACAAGCCATGGATGGACAGAGCACAACAAAATGTGCAAGTGTGACACATGTGTAGCATGTATGTGCAACTACAAATCATAATTGTACATGGGATGAGCACATGCATAGTGACAAAAGGATCATGACAGTTTCAAATACATCAATATGGACAAGCACACACAGTTTCAGTAACAAGGCAGTCAACACAGTGTACATGCACTCAAATAAGATAAGGGCCGAGATATATATGGAACTCAAACTAGGCAAATGGACAAGTCCAAATCAGCAAGCCAGAAAAGTGGCTAATGTACAGAAGCCACAAACACAAGCCATAGGACCAGTTAGGCACAAAATGGGTGTAGGCATGCACATGAAGAAGTATGGAGTGGTGCACAAGTACACAACATGATAGTGCAGGTTACATGGAGAAAATGTCAACAAAAATATCAAATGTGTGTATCAATTATTCAGTGAATAACACAAATTGAATGGCATGCAAGTTTTTTCAGAAAGGAGCAATAAATTTCAAATCTGAAATGTTGAATTCAGGGTATTAAAACTTTCCACAAAATTCAAAGTATATTTCTGAGAAAAGAGAGCAATTCAAGTTTCCTGAATTTGCATGTGCTAAAATAGGCGAGTGTTTATCTATGTGATTAAAGGAATCAAGTTATGGAAAGAATAAATTCACGGTTTGAAACCATACCAAAAAATTCACGAGAACACATTTTGGGCAATCAACCATTCTAGATTTACAACACCATCTAAAAGCTGAGAACATCAATTGGAAAATCATGCAAGAATCAATACAAATCAAAGCCAAGTCGCACCATGAAATTAGAGAGTCTAAAGGGTTACTAAAGCTTATTTAAACACACGATTCATTACAGGGAGATGTATCGAAAACACAAGCAAACAAGAGAGAGACAAATTTCAAAATACTCATAATTCATTAGAGTTTCGATCACACGCAAGCCAAAATGAAGGACCAGAAGACAAGTTTTTAGTAGCACCAAAGAATCAAACTACATCAAAGATTCAGGGTCGCGATTTGGATGAAATTGGGAAAAATCCCTAATTTATATTTCGGCCGCCGTTGTTTTGAAGCCAATAATATTTCAAGAGAAAAGGGAAGGCCAGCTATTTAATTTAATAAGGGATTTTGTTGTTGTTTTTTTAGTGTTTTTTATTTTTACAAAAACATTGTATAAATTTTCTAGTTTATTTTAAACTAAGGTTTACGAGTTACGGGTTTGTAATTTGGGGAAAATTTGATCTTAGGGATAAAGACCAGTCCACGGTTTCGAGCGTAGGATTAGAGCAGTAGCAGGGTTTGCGAGTTTACATGGTTTTGTAAGCAAGAATTTGTTTTAATTCCTAATAGAAATCTTAGGAATGCAGCAGTAGGAAGGAGTTTGCCAAAGCTGGGTAAAATCCGTGTCATTTATTTTCTGCATTTATTTATCAGCTGCAATCTGTGTTGTGATAATTTTAGTATCTCGTAAAACTGCAATAAACCCTATTCACCCCTCTAGGGTTAATCTAAATCCTACAATTGGTATTCGAGCAGTCTTATCATTACCTATAGAGTTATGGATTCCCGTAGTTGTCAGTTTAACGAGAGTCAGTCCAGTAATATTCATTTTCAATGGAACAGATTTTTTAAATCGGAAATCCAAAATGGAATTCTATTTAAATCTGTTCATATTAAATATTGAGATATTATTATGAATGGAGGTGATAATGTAGATAAAAATGATACTACAGTGTATATTATTTATTCTTACATTAGTATTGATCAGTTTAACCATATTTCTTATTGTTCAACTGCATAGGATATTTGGAAAACTCAAGACACGTTGTATGGAAGAAAAGAAAACTGCTCAAAACCCTTAAAGGCCAACTCAAGCTTAGAATTATGCTTAACAGGTTTTACAGAAGAAAACTCAGATAGATGAGACGATGGAGACTCAACAGACAATGAGACGGGGGAGTTTTCATATGAAGGTTTAGTTTGTATGTGTACTGATTTAACTAAAACTGTTGATAATCTCCATTGGAAATAAAACTTTTAAAATCTTAAAATCGTGAGTTGATTTGCAAAAATAATATGTTGGAATTAAAACTTGAAGACTCCGATTGCAAAAAATGTATGAATTTGAAAACTAATCTTTCTCATCTCAATGAAAATTTTCAAAAGCTTTAAAAAGAAATTATGAGTTTAAAACAAAATGAGGATGAGCTAATTTGTAAAAACGATGCTTTACAAAAGGAGTTCGATAAGATTAATTCTAAACATAAAATTTTTGAAAAAGAGAAATTGCTTAAAACTGAATCAAATTTGAATGAGCTTGAGAAGAGATTGAAAAATTCAAGAAATCTGAAAAACTTGAATATGAAAAAAAAACATTTTAAATTTGAGATTTCTGAGACCCAAGCCAAAATTAAATTTATTTAAAATGAAATTTTGGCTTTGAACAATCTGATGATGAAAAGAAGATCGTTATAAATTGTCGTTCAAATTTAATGAAAAAGAAAATAGTGATCTTAAATTTAAAATTCAACAACTTGAATCAAATTTGGATAATTTTCTAATGGAGAAAAATTGTTGAGTATGTTGTTGCAAAACCAATTTTCTATTGGAAATAATTCTGGTCTTGGCTTTAGGAAAATTAATGTTTTTGAAAAGCTGAATTCTAATGATTTTAAAAATCCTTCAAATTTTTTTGGAAATGATCGACTTGAAAAAATGGACTCTAAAAATTTCAAAGGATTTTTGAATCACAACTGAGATAAGAACTTGTTTTGTAACGATCCATTTAAACAAGTTTGGACCCGAACAAGGAATAAAACGAGCTAGGTTAAATTCAAACAGATTTGGGTTCCTAAAGGTACAATGGTAAATTCTGACGGGTTGTTATACAAAAAAGTTTGGGTACCAGAGCGTATGAATACAGTTATGAGTGGTTTTACAAATTTTGTTAGACTACTCGATCCTCTAAATAATTAGGTACCGGAGGAGGCTGAGGAACAACTTTGCGAAAGAAAGATTTAATTCAAGTTGTTCCATATCATTGTGTAAATTAGGTATGATCTCTAGACTCACATTTTTTTGTTTTTTGTTTTCTTCCTTTTTATTCCTCCTTATACTCCTTCATTTATTCTTCCTTCTATTTATTCTAATTCATTTTGACACTGCCATATATCATTTGTTACATTTCTTATGCTTTCTTAACTTCAAATTGCAAAATTCTTGATTTTCTGGAAATTAGTTCCATTTGTATAAAACTTCCATGTTTTGACGATTTCCAGATCTTGAGTTTAAAATTGTAAAGATTTTGCAATTCTTTTGAAGTTAAATATCTTGATAGTTTCCTGAATTTCTAATAGTGTTGTAGTGTCTTGTATATACCTTGAACATTATTTCTTAAATTTATGGAATTCTTGAAGTTCTGAAAAGCTAATGAAATGTCACACAACTTTGTTGTTTTGAGTTTCTTCTAATTCTTTTTGGAAAGACTTGAAAAACTACACTCATTATAGCACACTTCCTAAAAACTGCTTTTAAATAGGATGTGATAATTTCATTGGTTTTTGGATGGGTCTGAAAATTTTGAATTAAAAATCATTCGGCATAGACTGTTGTGTTACAATTTGAAAGTTACTTTCAAATCATGATCACCTGGCTTGGATATTTGATTGTTTTTGAAATCATTTGAAATGGTTGATATCTTGAATCTCGCACACTTCTTGGATTTGAAACTAATAATCTTGTGTGATCGATTTATTGAATCTTGAAATTTACACATCTCTTCAAGTGATTTCAAATGAATTACTTTAATCTTGGATCATGATCTGTCTCTTGCGATTGTTGTAAATATTGCAAAAAATCTTGTTTTGAAACTCATTGTTCTGCAACTCTGATAAACGGGATTGTTTTGTGAATGTTTTTGATGACTGCTTGATGTGGTATCAAATGTTTACTACTACTTGATTTAAGTGTTGAAAATTCAGTGTTTAGTTTTCATTGACCTCTGTGGATAGTTGGGATCTCCAAGTAGTATCCGTATTAGAAGTCTTGAAAATTTTCTCATTCAATTGTCTGATTTTTTTTTAAACTGATTTTCAACTTGTATAGTTCTTCCAGAATCCCTCTTACAATTGATATTTTCAAAATTAAAATCATATTTGGTTATTCATTCAGAAATTGAAATTATTGACCAAATTGAACAATATTTGAAACTCATCAAAATTATTATCAGATTTTTGAAATTGTGATGAGTTGTGACTATAGTATATTTCACAACAAGAGGAGATTTTTATTTAAATTCTCATGATGTTTGAACATATTTTATAATATTTTTGAATTGATGCTTATTTCATGACCATCTTCTTTTTCTATCATCATTTTCTCATCCATCTTGGTTTTATTTAATGTGGAGAGCTTTTTTCTCATTATCAAAGAATATACAATTTCAAATTTTGTGATGGAAATGTGACTATATTATTTTTTAGAAAAAGAGACAATTGAAAATTTTCAAAAAAATTCCCGGTGTAGTTGAGCATATTTTATAATAAGATTCATTTAAAAAGTTTATTTCACAACCATCTTTGTACCTACCATAATTCTATCATTCATTTTGGATTTATATACCAAGAAGATTTTGTATATAATAATTGTTTCTCTAACCTCATTTAAAAACCCTAGATATGGTCATGCATGGTTAGAGATTACTTATAATTTAAGTTGCAACTCATCCCATTTAAAACTCCTAGTAGGCTATGCATGGTTAACGTGATCAATAAAGAAAATAGAAGAAAATGAAAAGATATATATATATATATATATATATATATATATATATATACGAAATCTTCCGCGTTATGTAATAACCAACATATCAATCCGTTTTCTAAATTGTAAAAATTGTCACTATTTTGTGATATACTATGATTTTTTGATTGATAGTTTTTGGGATTTGCAATTATTCGATTTTGTCACTTGATTTGCATTTATAACCATAGTCCAAATCCATCGCTATTTTTTGCTCATTTTTAAAATTTTATTTAAACATAATTGGAACTCATAAGTTTTAAAACTCTCTCATTTTATAAAAACCATCGTAAATCCATCATTCCACAATGTGAAATTTGCTTCTAGTTTTTAGAATTTGATTGAATGAGATTTATGATATACATTCTCTCTCTTGTTTTTGAATTTATTTTTCTAGTCTATATTCGTCGCTATTTCAATTTCTATATCCTTTTGATTATAACAAAAAAGGGAGAATGGTTAAGATTTTGATCGTTGAGTGGATATTTCATAAAAATTTTAATATAAGAAATTCAATTATTATTTTTCCTTCACTCGTATGCACGTATATAAGGAAAGTTATGTTGTAAGGGGAGCATACATATAGGGGGAGTTCTACAATTCACTGTCAAACATATTTATTGTATTCAAAATCTTATTATATGTTTGTCATCATCAAAAAGGGGAGATTGTTGTATATAACAATATGATTTTTGTTTGATGATAACAAACATATATATTATTATTAACTGTACTATTCTATACTACATTACATATATAAATAAATATTTAAATGGAATAAAATACTATTGCACGGAATTTATAATTCAAACAGTATTTTTATTCAAATAAATATTTTATTTCAGCATTTGAATATTACAAATTTCTAACTCCACTCTTTGTATATCTCACTGCAATATAATACATTCAATTTCATTTATAGCTCCTCAATACACCACTCAGTCACTCAGTTCCATACACAGACTCTGTTCCATACATTCAAACATTGAAACGTATACACTGACTCTCTTGTCTTTAATCTGCTTCATAGTCAGTCCAGTCACATGCATACCTGTCACAGAAACACACACAGTAAACCGGAACAAAACAGATTTAAATTCTAGCATATATAAATTTATTTTAAATTCTATTTTCCTTAGAAATTTGGTGTGTTTCTCATCATATTTCTTGACTTGGTCTGATATGTATATACATCTATCTATGTCTAGACTGCTTGTGATATTCACAATGATTCACTGTAAATACCACAAGATAGACTATATAACATGATCCGGCAGATCAACCCCGACACAACTATACTGGTTTGCTGATCAGAACCAACGTTTAAATTTAGCTGATTTTGAACAGCCATAAGTCAGATATAGTGGTCTGCCGATATAAATAGAAAATATAATTGCACATACACAATACATGTATACACATACATGTGTATGTATATACACATATATAATGTGCAGGGGAAATATGGTTAAACATCAGTGTGTGCAAAACTCAAGCAGCAACTCAAGTGAACAAGACATGATCATGGCAGCTTCATCAACACAAATGCACAAAGGCAAGTAATCAATTCAAGTTCACAAGGACTAATGATACACAACACAAAGGCAAGGAGTGACATGGCAGGTCCAAATAACATGCCAAGCACAAGAAGTTTCAAAACACATAAAGTCAAACAAACTGTGCATGGTGCAAGACATGGACTTTCAGGTGCAACACAAGAGAATATGATCTAACAAAGAGATCAAATCTGGCAACATCACAATTTCAGGAATAGATGAAGTACAAGGCAGTTTTACAATATGACAACTCACAATAATACGAGCACGTATATATATATACATTTTTGTGTACATATACATACATGTTTATATATAGTAGTGTAACATGAACATATATATACACACAAGTTTTTGTGTATATATACACATGCATGTATATGAAAGTATCACATGCTCAAAGCATACATCAGCATCAAATTTGGAAACATTATGGCACAACAGTGAGCATCAAGAAAGAAAATGTGTCAGTAATGAGCAAATACATACTACATCTGACAATAGAGATTAGGGTCCAACCAAAAAGTCAAGTGGTGGTACAAAACAATGAACATGTATGGTTCCGGAAGATTATGGCACAAGACAGAAGAAATGCAGATCAATAAGGCAAGGCAGAAACAAAAGTAAGCTGGAAATAACATGTGCAACAATTACAAATACACAAGCAATTGGTTCAAGGTAAATAAAATGGTTCAAGGGATAAGCACAAGAAGGCAGAAACCAAGACATACACACACACTCACGCATATACATATATACATGTTTGTATGTATGTATGTGTGTGTATATATATACATGGTTTAGCATGACCAATGCACTCGAGCATGACAAGAAGTACTGCAAGAGCTACTGCAACATACTAGGGGAAAGCTCATCAAAACTGTTCAAGTGCAAAAGCACATGGGTGAACAAACATGACATAGCGATGGCATGATGCACAACATACATAAACGCCACAAAAATAGTGTAACAACCCTTCAAGAATGGGCCTAAATTTTGAACCAGAAAAGGACCATCGAAACTTAGAACCATTCCAAACGGGTCTTTGGTTTCTGTAAGGATTACATCTGCACAGATAATATATACAAAGATGCTTCGAATGGAAATCTCACACAATGGAAAGAGAAAATATAATACTAAAATAAGATGTACCACTTATTTAAAAGTCACAGAAATACAACAGTCAAAGTTACATCTGTTCAATGGGTACATCAAATAATTAATTCTCACAAGTTTCTAAAAGAAGTAAAGAAATAACTAGTAATAATAGCATAATGACTTCTTCTTCGTCTTCAGCTCCCATCATAACTTCGTCCATAACTTTACCCCTTCTACTGACCTATTGGATATGTTAAGGAGCGAGGTCAGAACATAAACTTCTATGTGACTGAAATACGGTGTTACTTAATGTCCATACTTTATTTTTTTTTAGCAGGTTATGTATGTCAAGGTATATCTATGCAACACACAACATTTATATAAATACCAAGTATCTAACCTGTGAGGTGGATATCCGAGTCAATCGCTCATTAGTGATTTAGGGTAAAGACCCAACAAGGTGGACATTCTCGGTCACTTATGTCCCTATTAAAGGTGGATTCTTATGATCTCTTATAACCTTGAGGCGGACCCTAGCCCCTTAAGACCCCATCCTAATACGTTAACGTTCTTAAGTCTATACTCTCAATTATAATATGAGAAGTAGTATTGCGAACGTTACTACTTAACAAATATTACGGTAGGACACCTATGTCGCTTAAGACATCCCATAGACAGTTGGTGAGCATGCAATGGCCATATATCCTTCATATACCAATCATGTCCCTAGTTGAGCCCTTACAAGCTTCTAGAGGAAGCGGACATCCCGCGTGAACTATCCTACTCTGTTACCATTTATGCCTAACCACTTTTAGAGAAGGAGGACCCAAAGAATTACTTCAAATCTAATAATGGTGGGTCCCATGACTTTGGTTCCTCTCCATGGAATAAACCTTAGGAGGGATCCTAGTCCTAACCACTTAAGACCCAAATTAGATAAAAAGAGACTCAGCCACTTAAGACCTTCTCAAGGTGTAGTAAACCTTCCTATTTTCACACGCAATAGACTTGCACACACACACACACACACACATATATATATATAGTTATATATATACTCACTAAACCTCTCACATTAAACCGTATACCTGCAGATATTGGATATGTCGATCAGTTCTGGGAAAGCTTCTGCTACAAATTGGTGTAACCTCATGTCTTGTGTACTAAGTTTTGAATGACCAGTGACACCTAGACATCTCACATTAGTTGGGCCTACTTGTGGTTGCTGGATTTGCCGGTCGGTTCCTGACAAGCTTCTCCCACAAATGTAAACTAACCTCTTGTCTATGTGTCACTATTAATGTATATAAAGCCATTTTATACACACACACACACACACAAGTAGTCAATATATATTTATATATATGGACATTTCAAATTTGAACCTTATCCTAATCGCATTTTTTACGTTAATTATGTTGATTACGCTATATTAGTTGTATATTAACGACACTCAAACAACGTTAAATATTCGTATGAATGAGGAAACATTCTAACGAGGTGGCAATTGTCAATTTGTCCAAATCAAGACGTACAAGTTAATTTTTCCATATTTTACTGCTACAATTTAGGTATAATGACATAATAACAAAATAACAGATAGTTGCGAATGGAAAATATACATAGATATATATTTCAACTTGCATCCTAGGTTTCTTGGAATGATTCCAGTACTGGATTAAAATAGAGTATTACATACACATATACATGTATGTTTATAATTTCCACTTTATCTAATTCACCCCTTTTTAGTGTTATGCACATAAAAACATTTACATTTAACATATTTCAAGCATGAACACGTTTGGATTCAAAATAGAACCGAAACCTAATCAAATCATGAAATACCCAAATTTAAACCCTTTTAGGTTATAATCAAATGCTTAATAAGGTTAATTACACAAAATAGAAACAATAGTAGCAACACCCCTTTTCATCTATAACCCAATATTAAAAATCTAAAATCCACAAAACCCAAATAATCATGACAATTCATACGCTAATATAAAATAGAGGATTTGTGGGTTTTGGTATTGATGTTATCGATTTCCATATCCTCCTAGGCATATCACATGATAATCTAATAAAAATGCGAATATGGCTAAGTAAACGATATTCTACTCACAGATGTAAGGAAGAACACAGAGAAATCTATAGTAGATCTAGATCTACGCTAAATCTATGCGACAACGTGCTTCAATAATCCTCCTAATATATAAGTAAGAAACATGTATTTGAACCTTATATATATTTATACCAAATTCTAGAACACTAAACCTATATGAATTAGAATAGAGAAGAGATAAGATAAAGGTTGGAGGAATAAAAGAAATTCCTAACCTTTTATTTTCTGGAATTTAGTAATGGCAGAGAGGCAGCATGGAGGCAGGGATAAGAGAATGGCTAGGGTTTCATAGTGTGATGCGAGGGTGTAACAATTGGGAATTTCACTCGATCCGAATCGATCGCTAAACCGACCAAGACCGTTCAAAACCCCTGATTGTTTTGAGGACAAGACGAATCAGAACACAAACAGAAGAACATTTCATTGCTTATTACAACAATGCATCAGAATACAAGAATATATAGAGTACAAATAAATAATATACATCACAAAATATCAGAGATTACAATACATTACCGCAGCGGAAAAATAATACAATACACAACTGAAAGAGATATACGGATACAGAACTTTCCGGATATCGTTCCAGCTGTAAACCATAATCCTGTGAATATAAATCTGCAAAACCAAAACTACTAGCTTCCCGTATGGAAATAGGGGCGCCCAGAGTTTAGGTTAAAACAATAAACTCCAGGTCAGTCATGTGACTGGTGTGAGAACTAAAACAGTAATTAATCTTTATTTTAGAGTTAGGTAAATCAAGGGACCATGCCGTATAACACGGAACGGGTTTCCCCCCAAAAACACCAGTGCATAAAACAACAGCACAATGCTAAATAAAGAACAATGAAGCTATTATAAGACCCAGGTCCCATCACACAATGCAACACAAGCCGGAGGATAGGGTTTTCCCTTATAATAGCCAAAGAATGCTTGATACGTGAAATTTCATCTTTTATTATTATTACTATAAGTGAAGAAAACAACTTCAAATATAAATGTATCAATCATAGGCGGCATGGGTACCATATATCATGTCGCCATACTAGTTCTACAATTAAAACCGCAAAATCACGTATTTGGAAGTTGGATTTCCATCTGTGAAACGAGGCGAGGGATCGTCCTCTACCGATTCGAGACGCTCTAGCCTGCCCCTCAGGCAAGTACTCAGTCAAGCCTTTGGATCGTCAGGGCCGGTCCACCGGTGTGGATTAAAATGCCTGAACACTGCGTTTCCCCGCCCTTTGGGGCGTAAATGAGCCAAATGACTCCATCGGCTCCACATAGTCACTGATATATCCGAGGCGCCTCGCAACAGCAATAACCACACAGGTGAAAATAATATAAATGTCAGGGCTGGTAGGTCACTGACACCACCCTAGCTAGAAGGAAACGCATGCCCTCCCCGAGGTCCTTCCCCCGTTTCTGGTTCACTACCGGGGTGTGAGGCTCACGAATTAACGTTACACAAAGCTATGCCACACAGGCGGTGCTTTGATCATTAACCACAAGACTCTGCTTTTCAACAGGCGCCTTGATCATTTGCCACTTAGGCATGCCACACAGGCAATTCATACCGTGCAACTGATGTCTATCGATATACAACCTATGATCTCGTATGTCTCAGAGAAGGGTGAAGTAAGGGAATGAATTCCCCTTCACCAGGCAGATGTATATTTATAGAGATCAATCAACACAGAGCAAAATCCAATGTCAGACACACAGTCCATACAAGTTCGTTCTGGGTCTGAACGAAACCGGAGGAACCTTACTCCTCGCATATCCATCGATCTCCATGTACGTCTGGACGATCACCAACTGATTCCCTCCTCTTGGGTGTACAGCCCAATCAAGATCATCAGTAATCACCCTAACGATGTGAAGACCTCCGGTCTTCGACCACCGTCTTCATCCTCGACACCACGTCGAATCAGTTATTCAGAATGGGATAAACCCGGTCTTTCTGAATAACTCGCATATATAATAAACAAGTGTTACACAAACACAACATACGCCTCATTCCAATTCAGAATATTCTTTTATTCAAATATTCTTATACTTTGGGAAAGGTTCCCATTAATTTTATCAAAGATAAATTCTTTAAATTTATTCTTAAATCTTCTTTTGAATATCAATTCAAACTAGTCGAGATTAGCGAACCACACTGAAGTAATCTTTTATTTTATTTCCCAATCCCAACCTATTTATCCCATGAAGTAAAACTGGTCATACTTCATATCTAACACCACAGTGTTATCGGTAAATTCAATTACCATTTCACGTTCAAATATAATTAAAGATTTAACTATCACCTGGAGCAAAACTGGTGGTACTCCATTCTCGATCATTTCAATCTAATTAAAGATTCATTAAAACTCCACTTGGTTTTAATCTTCCCAAAAATCAATATTAATGATTATTTAACTTGGGAAATCATATCATGTCTTTAACTGGGTTAAAGAACCAATGTCACTTAAAACACCGTTCGCGATAAACCCAAAAATCAATTCCAATTAAATATCATTTAATTGGTATACTTCATTAAATCTAAATAAAAAGATTTAATCGTTTCTCAACTGGGTTAAAGAACAGTGTTAATGAAGACACCATTCACGACAACCCAAATCACATTTGATATTAAATACAAGACTCTGAATAGAAAATATATCGGCTTATATTCAATATCAAATACTATAACCAACAAATATTGTATTGGAAATAACGATATAAATATATCTTTCAAATTTCCATAACAATATCTGTATAATAACGAAATTCAATATCGAAATATTCCGAAGATAATTTCGATTCAAATCCATTTCCAATTTATATATTGGAAATTCTGGTTATTTTCAAAAACCATTTCAAATCCACTTTATTTATTTTAAAAATAAATGGGATTATAATTCTAGTTCAAAACTGGTTCATTTCGATAAAAATCTATTTTTATCTTTTCAAATTTGGAATTTTTCATCCCAATTCTTCTCAAATCATTTCTTATGATTTTACACAAATTATTACTATTTTTAATAATTTTATCAAGGCCCGTACTATCGATTTCCATCAACGGCCATCAAACTGCACTTACAACGACCTTTTCCAAATTTAATTTGGACATAATTCCAAATCCAACCGTTAGATTTCAAATCTCTAATATTCGTTCGAAAGCTCTTTTCGATATGAACCCAACGGTTCCAGTTTGAGGAGAATCCGACGGTCGGATCTCCCGCAACGTCAATTCGAAGTCAATGGTCGAAATTCGCGAACTGCCGCAGTGCGACGCGTTCTATTCAAGCCATTATATTATATATATAATATATATTTCATCGATTCTAATTCAAAACGTATTTAATAAATCGTTTTAACTTCGTTTTCAAAATGACTTCCACTTCCTATTCAATTTCTAATCAAAATTGAATATTCCATATCATCAATATATATATAAATGATAATATTTTCAAAACGTTATATTTTGAAATCAATCCCTTTTCGATATTCATTATAAAAATGAATAAAACCGATATAAATATCGTTCATGTCAAAATGGCGCAAATCTAATCAACACGGCTTTATATATTTCAATAACTTCGTTATCCTATTCGACAAATGAATATTTTCTTCAACACATGAATTTTCTTTTATTCAACACATGAATATATATTTTATTCAACACATGAATTTATATTTTATTCAACACATGAATTTTCTTTTATTCAACATATAAATTTATATTTTATTCAACACATGAATTTTCTTTTATTCAACACATGAATTTTCTTTTATTCAACACATGAATATATATTTTATTCAACACATGAATGGTTTAAACACATGAATATTCTCAACACATGAGTATTGTCAACACATGACTATTTTGTTTATTCGACACATGAATATAATTTATTTTCTAAATCAGAATAAGACTCACTCAATTACCATATAATATTATTTATATGGATTCCATACAACACATGTATATAATAGCAACGATAAATGATCAACCATCATCCAGAGTGTATCCTACACTGTGTAAGCATCAAATATAAATATTCAACGCTTATAACAGTCTGTCAATCAATCGATTGACATACAGCTAATTATTGGGATTAGTGTATGTCCAATTTCATCCCAACACCCGTGTGGGGTTTCAAATCAACAAACACAGATTTTTAGTTGTGCAGTTGGGCGATGTGTAAAATTTATCGTCCCAATCAATATCAGTCAAATTGGTGTACATAAACAAATCGTTCGATTTGTAAATGAATATTTATTTTATTTCAACACATGAATATATATTTTATTTCAACACATGAATATATATTTTATTTCAACACATGAATATATATTTGATTTCAACACATGAATATATATTTCATTTCAACACATGAATATATATATTTTATTTCAACACATGAATATATATTTTATTTCAACACATAAATATATATATATTTTATTTCAACACATGAATATATATATTTTATTCATCACAATCAACAGTCAAATTTCACAACACAAACAATCACACAAGTCGTCCATGGTCTGTGGACGACGGGGAGCAGTTTATATATGCAGTTATAAAATAAATAACTGAACATAAAATTTTAGTGAGGAGTTCTCACCTTCGCGATCCACTCCGCCATTATCTATTCCTGAACTTCTGAACCGTTTGGATTTGCCCATACTTCCAACGCAGTCTTCTCCACGCTGTTCATATTAAAATCACATTTTTAATATGATGTTCTGTACATTAAAAATCATATTTTTAATACTCTACCAATATAAAAATCATATTTTTATTCTTTCTATAATATAAAAACCATATTTTTATTTTTTCTATAATATAAAAATCATATTTGTATTCTTTCTATAATATAAAAATCATATTTTTATTCTTTCTATAATATATAAATCATATTTTTATTCTCACTTCATATATATAAAAATCGAATTTTTATCGCTACTTCATATATATAAAAGTTATATTTTTCTCTTTTTTTCTTCTAATTAAATCGAAGAGAGGAATAGAAGAAAACTTACAGTAAAATGGAAGGAAGGGGGGGTTTGTCTGCTGTTTGCGTCGACTGGGGTGGAGGGGGTCAGTTGCGCGTCGGAGCTCCGGTGGGATGGCATCGAGGAGAGGAGGGGCAGAAATGGGTGGTGGCGGCGGCTGTGGGTGTACGCGGTTCTGATTTGGGGCTTCGGGGGTTCTAGGGCTTGAATGGATCGAAGGGGGAGAGGAGGAGGTGACGTTGGGGGGGGGGGGGGGGGAGATAGCCGACGGAGGGCGCGGCAGGTTGTGGCGGTCCGGCGAGGTGGCTAGCGGCGGAGATGGATGGGCGACGAGGGAAACGATCGACAGGGTTTTCTTTTTTTTTTCTTTTTCTGAAGTGAATCGAGGAAGATAAAAGGAGGAGGGGCTTATGTATAAAATTATTTTATATTTTATTTTATTTTATTCTCCAAAGAGTTGACTTTTCTCTTGAACCCCAAACGATGCCCAACGACTGTCACCCATAGCTAATTACCCCCATTCCGAACACAATGGGATATGTATCGTAAGCTGATTCAATCATTTTTTGTCAAGATCAAAATATAAATCTATATATTGAATTTGAACGCGCATTTCAATTTACCGGGGCCACATACGGACCCTAAAAATTCCCGAAAAATATTTTTAGCTTTGTATTGACGATACGGTTCTAACAAAACTAATTTCGTCAAATTCCAAGACCGTTTGAAAAATGGCCATTTTCTGGTCGATCGAAATTGATTGAAACTGTCAAAACACGTTTTCTTTTGCCACGCTCACATATTGAATCGAAAAATTAAGAATTTTGGAATCTAGCAATAACTCGACATCCCGGATCCAAAAAAGTGGTTTCGTCGAAAACAGAGATCGTTTGCAAAATTTCCATTTTTAAGGGCCAGAATTCCATAGTGACTATTCTGAATTTTCAACTGGATGTATCTTTTGATTCCCGCTATGAAATTTTGATTTTTCGGATTCGTTGGAAAGATATTCTCAAATAGATTCAAATATTTTTGGTTTTGCTAAAATCCGGTTTATTTTAAATCCTGTACATTCATTTGAAATTTAAAATCGAATTTTCGAACTACCGCGCCATTTTCAATTCCTTTTTTTAATTAAAATAAAATATTTATATTCTAACGTCGCTTCAAATAAATATATACATTCTAATTCTATTCAAAAAAAATTTCTCGTCGTTATTATTTAAACTAATTCATTTTAAATATTCAAAATTTAATAAAATTGCCAAAATAAAAAATTTAAATTGGCTCAGATTTCCTGGTTATTACAGAGGGTCTATATACAGTTTCCCGTGTAAGCGTCGGCCGTTGGATTGTTCAGATTTAATCTAGGCCTTATATATATATCCCTTTTAGAAAACCCTAACCACATAGATTCATTAGGTTGTTCAACCGCCAGGCGGTCGACCGACGGTCGACACCCCTCTTGGGGGGCGATCGACCTCTTGGTCACTGAAACGCCCAATGAACGTGCGTTTGCTGAGGTGTTAAATTTAATTAATTTGTTGCTTAAATTATCAATCTTATTCCTTATATAAAATATTCTTTGTCTCCATTGTCTTCATTTCAAATTCAAATTTCTAATTTCTAATTCTCCTTCTTTATTTTGAATATATTTTGGACATATATATATATATATTATCCATTTAATTATATGTATATATGTGTGTGTATATATATTGTGCTTCAATGTCCAAATTCATTTGTTCATAACTTCTTCATACATTGACTGTTTTCAGCATATTATATATGAAAACGATTCAGAATTTCGTCACTAATCCAAATAAAAGAATTTCTATAGCCAAAAACAATCCTTGCAGTGGAACGGTGCACCCTGGACTCCAACTTGAGTTTTTCTATGTCCCCAATTTCATCAAGCTCGAGTCTGATAGTATAATCATGAAGGCATTTCCTTAGATGATATACACGAAAAACATTATGGATTCCCGATAGACTCTCTAGGAGATCCACTTGATAAGCCAAAGATCTTATCTTTTCGATGGCACGAAAAGGCCCAATAAATCTAGGAGCCAACTTGCCAGTCTTCCCAAACCGAACACTCTTCTTAAGAGGGGATACATTTACGAATACTAAGTCTCCAACATTAAACTCAAGTTCCCTCCTTCTCTTATTGGCATACGATTTCTGATGGTCTTGGGCTGCCTTCATCCTCTGCCTAATCAAAGATATCTTCTCCATGGAATCATGGACGAAGTCTAGTCCGAGTAGAACCTTGTCGGTAGTTTCCCACCAGCAAGTTGGCGATTTGCATAGCCTCCCGTATAGCGCTTCAAAAGGGGCCATACCAATCGTCGTTTGAAAACTATTGTTATAGGTGAATTCCATGAGCGATAAGTGCTGCTCCCAAACTCCTCCAAAGTCGATGATGCAAGCTCTGACTAAGTCTTCCAAGATCCGATTCACTCTTTCCGTTTGGCCGCCGGTCTGCGGTTGATAAGTTGTGCTTGGATTAAGGGTCATTCCCAATGCTACTTGTAGGCTTCGCCAAAATTCGCTTGTGAGCAAGGGGTCTCTATCACTCATAATACTTAATGGGATAACATGTAGTTTGACAATCTCTTTGACATATAATTGGGATAACAAGGCTGCAGTCCTTGTCTTCTTGATTGGTATAAAATGGGCGCTTTTGGTTAAACGATCTACCACAACCCAGATGGCCTCATTATCTTTTTGGCCTCTAGGAAGTCCATCTACAAAGTCCATGGAAATATGTTCCCACTTCCACGTGGGGATCTCTAAAGGTAACAACAATCCTCCGGGATTCCATTGCTCCACTTTGACTTTTTGCCACGTCAAGCATTTGGCTATGAACTCGGCTACGTCCCTCTTCATTCCTTCCCAATGGAGATTCCTCTTCATATCTTTATACATTTTATCCCCACCGGAATGTACGATCAATTTTGACCTATGGCACTCTTCTAGAATTTCTTTCCTTAACTCTTCATACATAGGGACGTAAAGTCGTCCATCCCAAAGTAAACTTCCATCATCGCCGATCGAATATCGAACCGAGTGAGGAAAGGTCTCCTTCTTTCCCACTTTTTCCTTTACGCTTCGTGCTTTGGATCCTCTCTCTTAGGGTAGGTCTAATTATCATAGCCCTAAGAAGACCATTAGAAGTGGTTGGTGAGGGTTGCAAATTAAAGTTAGTGAGAAACTCTAATTGCTTCCATTTTGTCATCGCATTCAACGTTGCATGTTTCCTACTTAAAGCATCTTCCACAACGTTTCCCTTGTCTGGAGTATATTTAATTTTGAAGTCAAATGAGTCAATATATTCCATTCACCTTTGTTGTCTCAAGTTTAGGTCACGTTGAGAAAATAAATATTTTAGGGACTTATGGTCGGTAAAAAGTTCAAACTTCTCCCCTAAAAGATAATGCCTCCACATCTTAAGGGCGAATAATACTGCGACTAACTCAAGGTCATGTACTGGGCATCTCTTTCCTATATCCTTAAGTAGTCTACTAGAGTATGCAAATACTCTTCCTTCTTACATAAGGACCGCTCCTGAACCGGTCCCACATGCATCAGTGAAAATTGTAAACAATTTTGAACCGTCGGGTATAATTAGGACTAGCGTGCTAATTAATACTTCCTTTAATTTCTCAAAGGCTGTATCACATTTATTACTTCAAGAGAATACCAAATTCTTCTTTGTTAATTGGGTTAAACGAGTAGCAATCTTTGCAAAGTCTTTAATGAATTTCCTATAATATCCGGCCAATCCAAAGAAGTTTCTTACTTTTGTAGCATTTCGAGGTATTCACCATTCCTTGATTGCCTCGATATACGTGGGATCTACAACCAAGCCTTCACTTGACACAATATGTCTTAAAAATCTTACTTCTTCCCTCCAGAAATGGCATTTCGAGAATTTTGCTTTCAACTGGTTCTTTCTTAATATCCTTAATACTTGTCTTAAGTGATTTTCATGCTCTTCATAATCTTTTGAAAATATAAGGATATCATCTACGAAGACTACCACCATTTTATTTAGAATTCCCCTAAACACTCTACTCATGAGGTCAGCAAAGAAGGCGGATGCATTCGTTAGTCTGAAGGGCATAACTTCCCATTGGAACAATCTGTCTTGTGTCCTGAACGCAGTTTTGTCCTTGTTGTCCCCCGCAATTCTTAACTGGTGAAATCCAATAGCAAGGTCTAGTTGGGGAAATATTTTGGCCCCTCCCAAGTGGTCAAAAAGGTCATTGATTCTTGGTAAAGGGTACCTATTCTTCTTGTTCAATTTATTAAGTTCCCTATAGTCCACACAAAGTCTTAAAGATCCGTCTGCTTTGGTGGCAAACACAACAGGTGCACCCCACTCTCAGGTACTTCGAAGAATGAAACTTTTTTTGTAATAACTTTGAAATCTGCTTATCCAAATCCCTTCTTTCCTTAGGCACCATATGCCTCAAGGGTAGTGCTACAGGTCAACGTCCTTCTTTAGGTCAGTACGAAAAGAGATTTCTCTATAGGGTGGAATTCTCGTGACTTCCTAAAAAACATCCAAGAACTCACAAACTATAGGGACCAAAGATGGTCCTTTAGAATTAGGAGATAAGGAATATAATAAGGCTTTATCGTTGTTCCTAACATTACAAGGAATATTCAAACTACGTCCTCCAAGGCTCCTAAGACGAACAATCCTCTTATCGCAATCTAGGACAGCCCCATAAAATGTTAGCCAGTCCATATCTAGGATAAGGTCATACCCCATAAAATCCAATGCATACGCTTTGCAAAGGAACTCGACATTGTCGACCTCCAATACTTGGTCTTTACACAACAACTCAAGATACTTAGATCCTCCGATAGGGTTGATCACCTCTATCAGACTATCCGAGATAGATATGGGAAGGTTCAATAAATTTACTAATCGCTTGGAGATAAAAGAATGGGTCGCTCCAGAATTGAACAAGGTATATACAGAATTTCCTAAAACAGAGGATATACCTTCAAGTGCGGGTTGCCCTTAGTCTCTTGGGGGTCATCTTTGAATCGGTGCTACCTCTATTGCATAGTTTCGGCCACTCTTCACAATTTTGGGGTTTGGGCAGCCCTTGCACATGTGTCCTTCTTCTTGGTAGTTATAACATTTTCCTTTGAACTCCTTTTTGCCAATGAGGTCCTACAATCCTTGGCCTCATGGCCCTTACAGTTGCACCTCGTCCAAGTCTTTGCTTCCTTTTTGGTTTTTTCCCTTCTTCTTGTTTTTCCACCATTAATTTTTCTTACTTTTGTTGGAGATTCCTTCTCCTTTCTCACCTTCTTTATCCTCCTTGGAGCCTTCCGCCATGCATAAGATAGTTATCTCAACTAGGGTTTTAAAAGCTACCCCAAACATTACTTGGGGCTAATAAGGTTTCTTTCAATAGAGAGTTCAGTCCTTTAACAAATCTCAGGGCCTTGTTCATGGGGGTGTCTTCTAACCCTTTTCCAAACTTACATAATTCGGTAAATTTGGCTACATACTCTTGCAAGCTGAACCTTCCTTGCTTGAGGCGGATGAATTTATACAACTAGATAGTCATTTCTACCCTTGGCAAAAACTTTGCTTCGAAACAGGTTTTGAATTCGGCCCATGTAAAAATCCGGCCCTCGTTCTCTCCAGATATTAAATTCCACCATTCAAGGGCTTCATCCTTCAAGTGTCAAGTCGCTATTCTCCTTTTCACTTCATCGTGCCAGCCGGTAGCTTCTAAATTTCTTTCACAGTCCATAATCCAAAATTAAGCATTGGCAAAGCCTTCCTTTCCAGAAAACGATTTCCCTTCAAGATTCGTAAATGTCATACAGTAGCGAGAAAGTTCAAATGCTACCTCAGCAGCATGAGCTGTAGAAGCCGTTGGGAAAGGATTAGCGACAGGGACCTGTTCCACAGTACGGAGGCACAGATGGTACCACTCTGGCAAGTATCGGGGTCTTTCCTAGTTACCCTGCTCAATAGGATTTTCAGCTATTCTACCATCTGAAAAGAAAAGGAAGAATCCTTTTGTGGATAATCCTGAGATATTACTTAAGCTAAAAAAAATAATAAAACGATAATGATGCCTAGTATGAATGTGTATGCTTATTGGGGTAAATATATATTATATACATAGTTTGAAAAATCTCTTTTCAAATTACAAATACGCCTCTCATACGTATAATTCCCTTAAAATAGGGTAACCTATGCTCTAATACCAAATGTAACAAACCCGCCCAAAACGGACCTAAATTTCGACCCATAAAAGACCCATCGAAACTTAGAACCATTTTAAACGGGTCGTTGGTTCCTGTAAGGATTACATTTGCACAGATAATATATACACAAATACTTCGAATGGAGATCTCATACAGTGGAAAGAGAAAATATAATACTGAAATAAGATGTACCACTTATTTAAAAGTCACAGAAATACAACAGTCAAAGTCACACCTATTCGATGGGTACACCAAATAATTCATTCTCACAAGTTTCCAAAAAAAGTAAAGAAATAACTGCTAATAATAGCACAATGACTTCGTCTTTGTCTTTAGCTCCCATCATAAATTCGTCTATAACTTTACCTCATCTACTATCATGTTGGATATGTTACGGAGAGGGGTCAGAACATAAAGTTATGTGCGACTGAAATATGGTGTTACTTTATGTCCACACCCAATATTTTTAGTAGGTTACATATGTCAAGGTATGTCTATGTAGCACACAACATTTATACAAATACAAAGTATCTAATCAATGAGGTGGATATCCGAGTCAATTGCTCATTAGTGATTTAGGGTAAAGACCCAACAAGGTGGACATTCTCGGTCACTTATGGCCCTATTAAAGGTGGATTCTTATGATCTCTTATAACCTTGAGGCGGACCCTAGCCCCTTAAGACCCCATCCTAATACGTTAACGTTCTTAAGTCTATACTCTCAATTGTAATATGAGAAGTAGTATTGTGAATGTTAATACTTAAAAAATATTACGGTAGGACACCTATGTCACTTAAGACATCCCATAGACAGTTGGTGAGCATGCAATGGCCACATATCTTTCATATACCAATCCTGTCCTTAGTTGAACCCTTACAAGCATCTAGAGGAAGTGGACATCCCCCGCGAACTACCCTACTCCATTATCGTTTATGCCTAACCACTTTTAATGAAGGAGGACCCAATGACTTACTTCAAATCTAATAAGGTTGGGTCCCATGACTTTGGTTCCTCCCTAAGGAATAAACCTTCAGAGGGATCCTAGTCCTAACCACTTAAGACCCAAATTAGATAAAAAGAGAGTTAGCCACTTAAGACCTTCTCAAGGTGTAGTAAACCCTCCTATTTTCACATGCAATACACTTATATATATATATATATATACACATAGACCTCTCACATTAAACCATATACGTGTAGATGCTGGATATGCCGGTCGGTTCCGGGTAGGCTTCTATTATAATTTGGTTTAACCTCGTGTCTAGTGTACTAAGTTTTGAGTGGCCTGTGGCACCCACACATCTCACATTAGTGGGGCCTACTTGTGGTTGCTGGATTTTCTGGTCGGTTCCGGGCAGACTTCTACCACATATGGCAACTAACCTCGTATCTATGTATCACTATTAATGTATATAAAGCCATTCTATATACGCACACAAGAAATCAATATATATTTTTATATGGGGACATTTTAAATTCGAACCACAACCTAATCACATTTATTACGTTAATATTACATTAATTACGTTGATTACACTATATTAGTAGTATAATAATAATGCATAAACAATGTTAAATATTTGTATGAACGAGGAAATGTTCTAATGAGGTGGCAATTGTCAATTTGTCCAAATCAAGGCATACAAGTTAATTTTTCCATATCTTTATCGCTATAATTTAGGCATGATGACATTACAACAAAATAACATATAGTAGTGAATGGAAAATATACATACATACAAATTTTAACTTGCATCCTAGGTTTGTTGGAATAATTTCAATACTAGATTAAAATAGAGTATTACATACACATATACATGTATGTTTATAATTTCCACTTTATCTGATTCACCCTTTTTTGGTGTTATGCACATAAAAACATTTAAATTTGAAATATTTCAAGTATGAATATGTTTGGATTCAAAATAGAACCTAAACCTAATCAAATCACGAAATACCTAAATTTAAACCCTTTTAGGTTACAATCAAATGTTTAATAAGGTGAATTACACAAAATAGAAATAGTAGTAGTAGCAACACCCCTTTTCATCTTTAACCAAATATTAAAATCAAAAATATACAAAACCCAAATAATCATGACAATTCATATGAAAATATAAAATTGAGGATTTGGAGGTTTGGTATTGATTTTATCGATTTCCATATCCTCTTAGTCATAACTATCAACATGATAATCTAATAAAAATACGATTATGCCTAATTAAACGATATTTCACTCATAGATCTAGGGATAAACAAAGAGAAATCCATAGTAGGTCTATATCTACGCCAAATCGTTGTGACAATGTGCTCCAACAATCCTCCTAATATATATGTAAGAAACATGTATTAGTATCTTATATATATATTTATACCAATTTTCAGAATACTAAACCTATGTGAATTAGAATAGAGAAGAGATAAGATAAAGGTTGGAGGAATAGAAGAAATTCCTAACCTTTTATTTTCTAGAATTTAGTAATGGTAGAGAGGCAGCATGGAGGAAGGGATAAGAGAATGGCTTGGGTTTCATAGTGTGATGCGAGGATCTATATATAGTTTCCCGTGTGAGTTTCGGTCCTTGGATTGTTTAGATTTAATCCAGGCCTTATATATATATATATATATATATATATATACCTTTTAGAAAACATTAATCACATAGATTCATTGGGATGTTCAGCCACCAGGTGGTGGACCGATGGTTGACACCCCTCCTAGAGGGTCGGTCAACCTCCTGGTCGCTTAAAAGCCCAATGAACATGCATTTGCTGAGGTGTTAAATTTAATTAATACATTGGTTAAATTCTCAATCTTATTCCTTATATAAAATATTCTTTGTTCCCATGATCTTATCTTCATTTCAAATTCTCCCTCTTTATTTTGAATATATTTTGGATACACACACACACACACACATATATTCTGCGTTTTACTATCCAAATTCATTTGTTCATAACTTCTTCATACATTGATCGTTTATATTATATATGAAAATGATTAAGAATTTTACCACGAATCCAAATAAAAGAATTTCATAGCCAAATTCCTAAAGATGCAGAATCTCATTTTCCAGTCTTATCATTTAATTGCTTATTTTTAATTATTTATTTAGTATTAATATTTATGTATTTTTACAGGGTGTTATAAATAGCAAGACAATAAGCTGCAATTTATACAAGTATATATGGATAGACATGTTGCAGCATGAAGACATAAAGTTTCAACATTCTAGTCAATACAATGGCTCAGCAAACAACAAGCCATGGATGGACAGAGCACAAGACAAAATACGCAAGTGTGACACATGTGAAGCATGTATTTGCAACCACAAACCATAATTGTACATAGGATGAACACATGCATAGTGACACAAGGCTCAGGACAGTTTTAAATACATCAATATGGACAAGCAAAAACAGTTAAGTAACAAGGCAGTCAACACATAGTGTACATGCACTCAAAAAAGATAAGGGCCGAGATATATATGGAACTAAAACTAGGCAATGCACAAGTCCAAATCAGCAAGCCATAAAAGTGACTAATGTACAACAACCACAAACACAAGCCAGAGGACCAATTAGGCACAAAATGGGTGCAGGCATGCACATGAAGAAGTGTGGAGTGGTGCATAAGTACACAACATGACAGTGTAGGTTGCATGGAGAAATGTCAACAAAATATCAATTGTGTGTACCAATTAATCAGTAAAGAACACAAATTGAATGGCATGCAAGTTTTTCAGAAAGGAGTAATAAATTTCAAATCCGGAATGTTGAATTCATGGTATTAAAACTATCCATTAAATTCGAAGTGTATTTCTGGGCAAAGAAATCAATTCAAGTTTCCTGAATTTGCATGTGCTAAAATCGGCAAGTGTTTATCTATGTGATTAAAGGAATCAAGTTATGGAAAGAATAAATTCATGGTTTAAAACCATTCCAAAAAATTCACGAGTACACATTTTGGGCAATCAACCATTCCAGATTTACAATACCATCTCAAAGCCAAGAAAATCAAATGGAAAATCACGCCAAAATCAACATATATCAAGGCCATGTCGCCGCACAAAATTAGAGAGTCTAAATGGTTTCTAAACCCTATTTAAACACACAATTCATCACAATCAGATGTATAGAAACCACAAGCAAACAAGAGAGAAACAGATTTCAGAATACTCACAATTCATTATAGTTTTGATCACACGCAAGCCAAATCGAAGGACCAGAAGACAACAAGTTTTTGAAGCACCAAAGAATCAAACTTCACCAAAGATTCAGGGTCTCGATTTGCAGGAAATCTACAAAACCCCTAATTTATATTTTGGCCACCGTTGTTTTGAAGCTAACAATATTTCAAGAGAAAAGGTGAGAACGGCTATTTAATTTAATAAGGGATTTTGTTGTTTTTTAGTGTTTTCTATTTTTACAGAAACATTGTACAGGTTTTGGGTTTACGAATTACAGGTTTGTAATTCGAGGAAAATCTGATCTTGGAGATAAAGATCAGTCTAGGGTTTTGAGTGTAGGATTAGAGTAGTAGTAGGGTTTGCGAGTTTACAGGGTTTTGTAAGAAGGAATCTATATTAATACCTAGTAGAAACCTTGGGAATGGAGTAGTAGGCAGGGGTTTTCCGAAGTTGGGTAAAATCTATGTCATTTATTTTCTGCATTTATTTTCTCTATTGCAATATGTGCTGTGATAATTTTAATATCCCTAAAACTGCAAAAACACCGTATTCACACCCCTCTAGGGTTAATCTAAATCCTACAGATAATACAACAATTAAATTGTTCTATCTCATTCTTTCCATCTTATTGTATATTAGGGGATCTTGTGACTCAGGAAATCATTGGTAGAGGGCGTGAGTCAAAGGGACTGTATGTACTTGATGTTCCATCCACAAATCAATGATCAGTTGCTTGTTCAAGTGTTTCGCTAGCCTTAAGGACATAATGCCAATTAAGGCATCCATATTTACCCTTTGTTAAATAAATTATGTCTATAATATAAGTCATTACAATCTTTGAATTGTTAATTATGTTAGTATGCTAAACACATCGTGTAAGTTTGAGTCTTAGAATGAATAAAAGAGCTAATTGTCCTTTTGAACTTGTTCATTCTAATATTTAGGGTACATCATCTTTGATTTCTAAACCAGGTTTAGATATTTTGTTACTTTTGTGGATGATTATTAATGTATGACTTGGTTGTTTTTATGAAAAACCGATCAGAGTTGTATTCAATTTTCTGTTCATTTTGTGTTGAAATCAAAACCCAATTCAATGCTTCTGTTAAAACTCTAAGGAGTGATAATGCAAAGGAGTATACTTCGAGTTTATTTCAAACTTACATGAGTCAAAATGGAATACTACATGAAACATCTTGTGTTGATGAAGCATCTCAAAATGGAGTTGCTAAGAGAAAGAACAGACATTTGCTTGAAACAACACTGGCGTTGTTATTTTTTATGAATGTGCCCAAGAGCTTCTGGGTTGATGTTGTTTCCATGGCATGTTTATTAGTAAATCGTATGCCTTCAACTGTTCTCAATGGTGACATACAATACTCAATTCGGTTTCCCAACAAATCATTATACCCTATTAATCCAAAAATATTTAGGTGTACGTGTTTGATTCGGGATGTTAGACCACAAATATCTAAACTTGATCCAAAATCTTTCAAATGTAAATTCCTGGGTTATTCTCGTTTTCAAAAAGGATATAGGTGTTTATGCTCCTCTCTAAATAAATATCCTATATCTATTAATGTCACTTTCATTAAAGAAATACCAATCTTTCAGTCATCATTAAGTTTACCATATCGAAGTCAGAAAGGTTAGGGGGAGAATGATGATTTTATTGTATATGAAATATTTATTCTATACAAGAAGAAAACAATATTAATTGTTCTGTTGAAACGATTTTATCAACTTCTCGTGATACAATTCCATCTAAATCTGATGCAATTACTCCACTTGAACTTGAACCTGTTTCTACATTTAACCGTGAAACTAATCTTCCTTTTTCTCTACGAAAGGGAAAACAACAGTGCACATATCTAATTTCTTCTCATCAACTCTTCACTTATAACTTCTCCTGAATCTGCTTCTATACCTAAAACTGTTGAGGATGCATTATCAAATCCTGGATGGAAGGCTACCATGGTCGAAGAAATGATTGCTCTTGAAGATAATGAAACATAGAGTTTAGCTCGGTTAGATTAAGAGACATATTGCGTGTAAGTGGGTATTCACTGTAAAAGTAAACTCTGATAGTTCAATTGCTAGATTGAAGGCACGCTTGGTTACAAAAGGATTTGCACAAACTTATACAATGGATTATTCTGAAACTTTTTCCCTAGTGGAAAAGTTAACTTCTATTCGGATGTTTATTCCATTAGCAGCACCATATAATTGGAGATTACATCATCTTGATATAAAGAATGTGACACCCTATGTCTGTTAATGTCAATCATAAAAGAATGCATTAAATTTCGTGAAGCGTAATAGGTAATCATTACAGAAAATTTACAAGACAAATAAAATAAGCAGTGGAAAATTTCAACTTCATTGTTCAAAATAAAACGTAGTCTTAAATAAGTTATAACAAGACCATTTACATCAAATCTGTCTCATAAAACAAAGCATCAGAGTACATAAAATCATATCCCTTGCCATAAGTCATGATAAAAACGAGAGCAAATCAAACAGTACGTCTCAAGAAATCCAAGTCCAAGCTGTAAGAGAAGTCCCAGTCACTATTAAGTGCTTCCACTCTGAGGACCTGAGGGGAAGGAAGAAAGAGGCGAAAGAATAAGGGTCAAACATAAAGTCTAGCGAGTTCCAGTGATTTTCAAATGTGCAAAAAATAGAAATGCCAATACATGTAAATAAGACTGGATGGGAAAGGTATAGTGTCATATAAGGTAATAAATAAACTAAACAGAACAACATGATAAACATGAATAAACTATGATCGAGTAATGCTTCACATTTATATCCTAAACAGGTATGTCTGCACTAATACTAGTATAACATGATTAACATGATTAGGTGTTTAACCTAATTACACAACAACAGAATTAACAGCAGGATTAGGTGTACCCTAATTACATAACCATATTAGTTGTTAACCTAGTTACAAAACAACAGGTGTACCCTAATTACAACCCAAGCGATTGGCTCCCTACTACGTAAATACCTTGTGTAAGCCCCGATGGTAGTGTGTATCACTCTCTAACTTAGAAACTATATAAAACAGACCTATTTACTGGTGTTACATTGCCTTATCTTCCCTATTCGGACCCATGCACGCTCATGACTCCACCGTAACGTGCCCGTACCCACCCCCATGTCAACCTCTTACTATTTAGTTCAGTAAAGCGTGCCCTGGCACCTACCTAGTGCGAGGCCCCCTTCTAACAAAATACCAACAGGGATACTGACTGATATGGGCTCCAAACAGCAGATTGATACAAGCCAAATCCCCTAAGCTTATGCCCCAAAAACTTGGTTTTAAGAATCCCCAAAACCTGATACAATAGCAGAATAAGGGAGCTCTTAGCTTATTAATACTCATATTTAACCTACCAGGAGTAGGTTTACTAATAATCGTGGTTGTAAAGTTACATCTCATTATGTGTGTACAACACTTCCCCAAAACACCTGCCCAGAAGTATACAGTTCCCACAATGTTTTAGTTTATTAACGTACATCTGGTACTTACCATATTCTTAACATATCATTTACTTAATGCCAATATTAAGTCAAATCATGTTCAATACATATGCATACTATTCATCAACTATGTTCCCAGTTTACAACATATACAGATTTATGCATATTATCCATTTCTACCAATTTAAAGCAAGTATATACACATTATTCCTTTTTATCAATTTACAACAAGTCTAAACATGTGTATATATCCCTTTCCCACATTATAATTAATCAGTCCCAATTTAATAACATGCCTAAATTCCTCTTTTTATGTCATTCATTATTGCCCTAATTATACGCACACTCTAATCGGATATAGCCTAGGCTTCCAAAGGCCCAGGCTTAGTGTAAATAAAAAGGGAAATCAGGGGAAGGAGAATAGAATCAAATCACATATGAATATAGGCAAGACTGGAAATAAACATAAAATGTAGAAAATGGGAAACATATAACTTGTTAATTATCCAATGGTAAAGGCATATGTTTTACTTATCATAACGGCATAGGTGATTAACATTTAAAATATGTATAACATTTATCTTACTAACAATGTATATCCTAACCCAATTTTATTTAAGCGTCAAGTTATGGTCTAAGAAATCAAATCTGAAAATGACAGGGAAATCACGGTGGGTCTTGGTGAAGAAGAGAATAAATCTCTTATATATATAACACTATGACATAGAAAATAAGTCCAATCCAATCCTTTTAGTTGTATGTTTGCAAGTCCTGAATGTTATCTCTGTAGATCTAAGTCTCAGCAACAATCCCCCATTGTATGTTATATATTTTTCTAGAATAGATTTACAGAGGCAGAAGGTATGAAGAAATGGTGTAAATCAGAATGGAGAAACCACTTATTTAAAGATTCATAGTGTCAACCTCATCCTTTTGATTCCAGGGTTTTAATCCAAACCTTACACATAACACTAATTCAACAACGAATATCGTCCGCAAGACAGTCTAGATTCACAGAACGAATGTACCTAGATCGGTAGTGGGTCGACCCACCGACCCACGGGTGACCCAGGACGTTTGTGGGTCGTCCCAAAATGGTCTGGTTTTCTGCTCTTCTATCCCGCTTATCTCATTTGAAAATTTTGGATTTATTTTTATTTTATATTTACATATAAGCTCCTTATATGTATACAAACTTTTAATGCCCATAACTTCTTCATACGTTATCCTTTTTATGCAAACTTAGGGTCTATCTAAACAAGAATTCCGAGGCGAGCACAATGGTAATGACTGTTTCACTTAGTTCTAAATATTTTAATTAAGTAAACCCAATTTATTATCCTCAACGTATAGTTATAGTGTATTAAATTTTGGGGTGTTACAAAGAATGTATTTCTTCACGGTGATTTAGAAGAAGAAGTTTATATGGTTTAGTTCCCTGGTTTCGTTGCACAAGGGAAGAGTGGTCTAGTGTGCAAGTTGAAGAACGCACTGCTTGGATTAAAACAAAGTCCTAGAGCTTGGTTTGGAAAATTCAGTAATGCAATGAAAACCTTTGGAATGTTGAAGAATAGATGTGACAATTCAGTGTTTCATAAGAATACTAAATCTGGCATAATTTTGCTTATGGTTTATTTTGATAATATTGTGATAACTGGTAGTGATGAACAAAGTATTTAATCTCTTAAAACCTTTATTTACAACCAGTTTCACACTCAATATTTAGGAGACTTTTAGTATTTCCTAGGTGTGGAAATTACACGAGATAATGGTAGTATTGCTATGTTTCAACGAAAGTACATCCTTGATTTGCTGGAAGAGACTAGAAATCTAGGTGTTAAACCTAGCACTATTCCTATTCCTTCGAACTCTAACATCATAGAAAATGGTGATTTGTTCAAAGATCCAAAGAAGTATAGAAGGTTCGTAGGGAAATTGAACTACCTAACTGTTACACGGCTTGACATTGCTTTCACTATCAGTGTCATAAGCTAGTTTATGGCATCTCCTACTGTGTATCATTGGAGTATAATGAAACATATTTTGAGTTATCTTAAGGGTACTATTGAGCAAGGAATTGAGTATAAGAATCATGGACATACAAGAGTTGAATGTTTTTATGATGCTGATTGGGTAGAACAAAGATGGATTGGAAGTTTATAATTGGATTTTGTGTATTTTTAGGAGGAAATTTAATTTCTTGGAAAAGCAAGAAACAAAATATTGTTTCTAGATCGAGTGCTAGATCTGAATATAGAGCTACAACTAAGGCATTTTGTGAAGTGATGTGGATGGATCATCGTATGCATGAAGTCAGAATAAATATTGTTAAACCAATGACTCTATATTGGGACAATCAGGCTGCAATGCACATCGCATCTAATCTAGTGTTTCATGAGAGAATGAAGCATATTGAAGTGGATTGTCACTTCATTAGGGAGAAGGTTCAACAGGGTTTGGTTCTAACAAAGCATGTCAAGATTGAGGAGAAGTTGGCTAATATGTTTACAAAAGCACTAAATGGTGCTAGAGCCAAGTATTTATGCAGCAAATTGGGCATGATAAATGTCTATGCACCAACTTGAGGGGGAGTGTTGTGAGAAGAAGTTGTATATATGTAAATACGTATATAGAATGATGGTTGTTGTAAATATGCCATCGACATCAAGCTATTGGAACAAATAGCTTGATGCCGACACCGAAGCCAAGAATGCAACACCGTTGTCGACACCGAAGCCAAGAAGGCAATACTGAAGTCAAGAAGGCAACACCAACACTGAAACCAATGTCAAGAAGGCAACACTAGAATTGAATGCAGTACCGAAGTCAAGAAAGCAATCGATACCGAAGCCGAAGCCAAAGAAAGCAGTACCAAAGACGAGGCCGAGAAGAAACCCGAGCTTGAATACTGAAGTCCATACTGATACTGAAGCCGACGCTAATGACACCGAAGCCGAGGAAACAATATAAATAGGATATCGTAGCCGCTACCGGAAGGCGACACGAAGAAAAGTTGTAAATGGCATAGTTGTAATATTGTCACCCACCTTATTTCCTCTATAAATAGAGATGTAATGCTCACTTTTGAAGTAATGAGAAAGTTTATATTCTCTTTCATGTTATTTCTTCTTAGTTCATAACAAACCCTAAGTTGAAGATGAGAAGGAGATGGGCACTTGATTGTATCGAGAATAACTGAACAAAAAAGGGAACAAAAATATAAAGTAACCACGAAATTACAGAGAGGAAAAAGTTTGAGCCAAAACTAAAAAATAGTAGAGAAAAATATGATCAAACAACATAAAAGTTGGTCTGAAGTCACGTCTAAAATAGTAGAGGGAAATAAAACATTGACCGATATTTGAAGAGAAAAAAATTTGGAACTAAATCTAATTTTTTTTATAACCATAATCAAACAACATATAGAATTTTGTTTGAACGTCATGCAGGAAATCATCATAACATAATGATTTCAGGGGTTATATTAGACAACAAATGATTTTCCATATGTTGTGTAGTAAAGTGGGATAACAAAGAATCTACCTTATGTTGTGTGATTATTGTTGTCTAATTCGATTTCTAGCGTAGTGTATTAACATCTAGATGCTTTATTTTCCAATTTTTGCAAAATGCAATTGTGAGAAAAAGTCTAATGGTTGTGGGTTTAACTGCAAGAGAAAAGGTTTGATTGAAATCAAAGTCATACTCTTGTGGGAATCCCTTTTCCACTAGTCTTGCCTTATGCGTGTTTATTGTTTTATCCGGATTCTTTTTAAATCTATATGTCCATTTACAACCCATAATATTTTTATTGGTTGGTGCATAAATTAAGTTCCATGTCACATTTTTAATGAGCGCATCGTATTCAGTGTCCATGGCATTTTTGCAATTTTTTGTTTTTCACTGCATGATCAAATGCTTCTGGTTCAATTAAGTTTGGTGTAGTAGTGAACACTTTTGGCTTGAATATTTCACTTTAGGATCTGGTGGTCATAGGATGCCTAGTTTGAGCTGGTGGATCATTAGTGGGTATGTGATCCTGATTAGAAGAACTTGAAGTGCATTCATCTTCAGTGAGTTGTTTGTTGGTTGATGTTCCTTGACTAATCTAAGTTTGACTTTTTGATTGTGTAGGACTAGTGAACGCAAGGTTGAGTGGTTCTAGTGGTTCCTGGCCATATGAGTTAAGTGGTAGTGAACTCTGAGCATCATCAGCCTCACTATCCTTTGAGTAATTCCAGGCATCAAGTCATTGTGGGACAGTAGGTATGTGATTCTACATCATAAACTTTATTTTTAGTATTGATGTTCTTTGAACTAAATAGGAACACTCTCTCATTGAACACAACATGTCTACTTGTATAAATCTTACATGTATCATCAAGACAATTATATACCTTTTGATTAGTATCATAGCCAAGAAAAGTACATGGCTTGGACTTGAAATTCAATTTATTGCTCTTATAAGGTCTTAGAAATAGGTAGCATAGACAACCAAATATTCTTATGTTTTTGTAATCTGGTTTAACACCCTGTAGTTTTTCAAGAGGAGTTGTATTATTAAGTATCTTTGTAGGCTATTTATTAATCAGATAGACAGTTGTACTAAAAGCCTCTGACCAGAATTTGAGTGGTAAATGTGCATGTGAAAGGAGTGTTAAGGTAGATTAAACTATGTGTTTATGCTTCCTCTTGACCAATCCATTTTGTTGAGAAGTATAGGGGCATGCATTCCTATGAACTATGCCCTTATTTTTGAAGTATGTACTTAGAGATTTGAATTCAATACCCATTAGTTTGAATAAGTTTAATAGATCAATTGGTTTGTTTTTCAACCATTGTGATGAAATTTGTATGAGCATTATTAGTAGGGTTTTTATGGTAATGGTAAATTTACTATTACCATACTATTACTGGAAAATCGGTAATCACTTTTGATTAAAATCGGTATACCAGTTAAAATGGTATGGTAACGGTAAATTTACCATTTTTATCGGCAATATTTCTTCAATACCAGCGGTAACGGTAATTTTACTAGTTAATTTAAAACATGTATATTGATTTGTATTCTTTGGTACATGATTTTAGAACCAAATAAATGATTATATTTAGTTCAATAATCAGGTGAAATAATTCCAGGTACAATTTTTTTCTCATTTATGTTTTTTGGTAAACTAAAACTACATATAGTATAATAAAGATGCACTGTATACAAAAAAACATGTCAAAATATAAACTTTGATGGACAAACAATAATTTATCATTACGAGTGTAACGTTTAACAGATTATCGATATACTAGTCTCCGGTATACCAGTCGGTCTATAACGGTAAGCAATTCTGGCTTACCAGTACAAATGGTAAGGTAACAGTATTTGCCAAATGGTAACGATAATCATTACCATAACAACCCTAATTATAAGTATTAGATTGACATTTCAGGAAATAAATCCATGTAATTATTGTATAAGAATCAACAAGAGGCACATAATATTTGTAACCAAAGTTAGAGTAGACAGGAGCTAGGCCCCTTAGATCAACAACAATCAGCTGTAGGGGTTTAGTGTAAATAGTAGAAGAATCATTAAAAGTTAACGTATGGCTCTTACCTAATTGACAGTAATCACATGTATATAGAAGAGTAATTGATTTGGAATTAACTTTTATTTCAGATAACACTTGCTCCATTATTTTTACACTAGGATGTCTAAGCTTACAATGTCATAGATCAAATACATTTTTGTTGATATCATCATTATTCATCTGAGTCAAATTACAACTGTTCTCATCTTTAACACCTTTGTGGCAATTAATAGAGTATAATTTATATATTCCCTTGGCGACATCACCTTGTAAAAATAATATTATTAGTTAGAATGTCTCTAACAAGGAAATATTTGGGGCAAATTCAAAATACACATCATTGTCTCTCGAAAATTGAGACACACCAATCAAGTTGAGTGATATGAATTCACTTACCATTTCCCATAGAAATGGATTGATTATCTTTATAATTTTTGATGCCCAAATTTGGATTTTCAAGATTTTTTGGTATAGCACCAGTGTCAGGGTACCACCTTCATCTTATATACGATCAATTTTAGTGATTTCATTGCCTTTTTCATTTATGGTTGAAAGTTGCTTTCATTATGAATGTTGATTAAGTTAGTATGGGGTTGTTGTTTCTTTGAATTTGATTATGCCCTTAGTTTATATTGAACCTGAAGTAGCACTTCAAGACAATGTGTCCAACTTTTTTCACAAATTTGACATTTTGGTTCGTTATTACCCCATCTGCCTCTTCCTCTTCCTCTGTTGGAATTTCTTCCTCTTTGCAATTGTTGATCATTTTTATTGCTGTTTTGACTTCTATTTTTGTACCCAGTGGAAAGATTGATAAAGTAATCCGATTCTTGCATTTTCTTGTAGCTTAACCTTGGTTAATGAAACAGTAAAATGGAATGCACTCCATCTAAAGGTGGCACATTTTGAATTATAGAACTTTAGTCATTAATTGATTGTTAAAGTTCTTTTTAGCGGTCATCCATATCTCATTTGATGTTTTGAATCCCAGTAGTTGTAGCAATAGATTTGCACTAATAAATTATAATAACCGAGAACTAGTTAGTCTATCTTGCCTACTGTATCAATGTTTTTTTTTCATTTATGACAGTTTTATTTTCCTTTTCAATGATGAATCTTGGTGGTACTGAAAGGGTGCCTAGAACAAAGCATTCTAATCCATACCCAAAAATGGCAGTTTCAACCTGAAATTTTTAGAGGAGATAATTGCCTTCCTCTAGATGAGTGGTTATAAGTTGGCATTGAGGACTCACCACAGTTTTCACAAGCTGGTGAACAGATGGAAGGGACTGAGTGTTGTTAGCACCATTATCATAAGTTGAAGATGTTGTTACATCTCCCATGATGATTTAAGCGAAGCCAAGCAATCAAGAATAGGGAGAACAAGTTGCAGTAGAGAACCAAAAGGTAACACTACAAGAAAAGTCACATAGACATTGGCTAAAAAATGATGTCCTCATTTTTCTAGAGTGATGTTTTTGTCAGTTATGTCTAAAGTACCCATTTTTTACATTAGTTAAAAGACGATGTCAACACAACTTTAAGACACCATAAATTAATTAATTAGCTGTTGTAATAAGTATTTTACCATATCATCTTTTGACTGATGTCTATGATGGCTTTATACTGATGTCTATGATGGCTTGTTTATGTTGTTTTCTCATCTCATATATAGAAATAAAAATTTATTAAATGAAACACTATTGCACAAAATTTAATATTCAAACCATATTTTTATTTAGTTAAATATTTTGTTTCAACATATCAAATAAAACAAATTTCTGACTCTAACTATTTTACATTCACGTTTCTCATACACAATTCAATACATTACACAATCAGTTTTACGTTGCCACCTCGCTACAAAACTCATCACTCTAGCTGACTTGATTCTCCTTATAGTTTTACATTGCCACCTCCCCCAACTGGTCCACAATGTAACACTTTCGGTTCTTCTTATAGATTTTATGCTCCAATCCAGTCCAGTCACCAGTATACCTGTCATAGAAACACACAAACAGTAAAATGGAACAAAAATAGATTTTAAATACAAGCAAATACAAATTTATTTTAAATTTTATTTACCACAGAATTTAGGTGTGTTTCTCATCATTTTTCTAGACTTGATCTGGTATGTATATATATCCATCTGTGTCTAGACAACTTGTGATATTCACTGTGATTCACTGTAAATACAACAAGGTAAACATCATTTGTAGTTCTCACGTATATACATTCTGCACGCGCACGATACATGTACACACATACAATTGTATGCACACACACACACACACTTACACACACACACACACACACACACATATATATATATTAAAGTGTAGGTATATAGGTTCGACATGCAAACCATAAATGGATAGAGAAATGCAAATAAAAATGGCCAAGTACATACACAAGTGCAGCACTCAAGCATGGGGAATAAAACGACAAAGCCAGTTCAATGAAGCACATGTACAAGACCTTAAGAGTAAAGAAATTTGAGTGTAGTCCTGATCAACAAATGGAAGCACAGTGGGTATGTCAAATTTTCAGATGCAAATCAAATTGGTACATTAATGACCATATACATGCACTTGAACTAGGCATGAATGATTTCAAAAAGTAAGTGGAAGTTTATACATATATACGTGGATATACGGAACTGGTTGGAGAATTCAATTGACACAACATGTGTAATGGACACATTATAGACACTGCAAGATGCTCAAGGATACAAAGTTTTCATGGCCAAAACAGGATACAGATGCACACAGTGATGGACACAATTGTGAGCAACAATGAACGTGGACCAATATAAACAGTTCAGGCGCAAAAAGAAAAGTGGACAACAAGATATACAGGAATTGGTATATACATGATCGACATGTGCAAGTAGAATACATCAAACACAAAGCAAAACACATATACACAACAAAAGGTTGCAAGATTACAGGCCCAATCAGCAAGCATAAGGGCACAACTAAAGCATGTGCAAGGATAGCAAATGTACTTGCCAAGAATATAACAAACATATGTTAAAGTTAAAACAATGGCATAGTGCACATTCACGATGAACTAACACAAGCACACAGTGGCGCAACAAGAAGTACAACAAGAAAAACAAGGTAGTATCTATTCTTAATTATCAAAGTGCAAAGGATCTATTCTTAAGTATGCCAAATGCAAAGACCTCAAGTGCAATATCAGTTCTTATGTAATTCATATACTTGTGCAAAGCAAAACAAGGTAAACTACAATGAAATAGATTAAGCACAACAAAGATTTAAAGTGTAGTATCAATTCGAATCTGTGGCAAATCAAGGATAATATCCGTTCAGTTTTTTTATCTCATGAAAGCCAATAATTCGTGGAAAATCTGAGTATTAGAATTTGTTCGTATCAGTTTAAACTCAACATAATAGAACACAAGAAATAGAAGAGAAGAATGAGTACAGTAATATGTTCATATTGGGTTGAACATAAGCAGTCATGCAAGTTTTTTTTTGGCAGGAATAATTCGAAGAACAATTCAAAATTTCCAAAAAATCAAAGTTTAAATTTAGCAGTATATTTGAAACATACAGGAAGGTTTAATTCCAGAATTCATCTCGCAAGTTATCCCAAAAAAGTTTGAACCTTTCAAACTTAACAAATTCAAAGCCGTGCAATCGAATTACATCAAGTTAAAAAGCCCAATATTTTTTGCATTTATCAAAGGCCAAGTATGTATGTGAAATCAGAGAATTTTATGGATCGGGACTCTATAAAAAAACACCAACATTATCATTGGCATGCATCGAAAATTCAAGCAATAAAAATCAAACAAATATATTCAAAAGAACTCACATAAATTCAGAGATTTTCGATCGATCGATAGGCCCAAATCACACGGCCAAGATCATCAACTAATCGGAGCATCAGAATACAAGTTTCTAGAGCTTTAGAAGTCAAGATTTGGATAAAAAAATAAAACCCTAATTTGAAGATACTTTCGGGTGGCCATTGGAGAAATTGAAACCGACATATATTTTGACCGCAAGGAAGACTAAATTAATTAATGAGCCAGCAACGATGTGACGGCCCGCCCCGCACCAGCCGACATTTACTCCAAAAGTGCGCTGTACACATGCCCGACTAACACGGGACGATCGTCAGGAGAAAGGAAAGAAGAGAATGAACTAATCAAAGAACCTGTAGAATGTCTCACAGCGCATGGGATAAAATATAATAATAATAATGTACTTGGTATAAAACAGGCGAGACAGTGCATAAGCTGATAACTAAAACCAACACCAATATCAAAGCAGCGGAAATCCAAATACAGCTTATTACAACTTTTCAAAATCTACTGTCTCTAATAAAAAGAAAGCCAAAATAGAAGATACACCACCAATGCCCAAGCAGTGATCTTCAACAACACAGGGAGAATACTATATATATGTTACGTGGAAACCTCCTGCTCGTCTCCGGATCACCTACCCGTGCATCACCAGCTAACCTGTCTCTAGTCTGCTCGTGTGAGCACCCAGAGTAATAAGAGGAGACATAAAACTCTGGGTCAGACATAAAGCCTGGTATGAGCGATAAGCATCTAAACAGAATAATAACAGGTATACTAAACCATACCTGAACCTGGACCTGCAACCAAAGAGTTAGTACCACATACCGTACAATACCCTAAGGTGCCATAATGAATAGTGTAAAGAATACGGGGGTGGGGTGTGTATGTCATACTGATAGCAAACAAATCATCCATAGCAACCATCCTCACATCTCTCACTCAGTACATAGAGTGTACGATATCTACCACTCTGGAACACTAGACAAATTGAAGTAACGACGGATCCCGACTCGTAGAAACCCTGCTGTGATCAAGCCAAACATATGGAGTCATGACCAAACATTTCAATGACCCATTTCATTGATCGTAGCTCTTGGTTCTACCAATGCCATAATGGCCCTGAATCCGCCTCCGTACCTCCTACCATAGTGGTCCAAAGCTAAAGACATCGTAAACCCCTTAGCACGCGTCCCGCGGCAAAGCCCAACCATGAAGCGAACTCATTGATTCCCATATGAATCTTGAGCTCTAACTTCTCATTTGGACTTCCTTTGCATCTCGGGTTTGGTCGAATTGGAGTTGGTCTTCAAAAGAGTCGTCGCATAGAAGTGGTCCTGTATTCGATTCGGTTCGGATATACACGTATAGCGCGGTTCGGTTCGGTGCAATGCTCCATGGTGTATTCCTGCGTGCGGTTCGGTTCGGATGTCACGCTCCAGTCGGTTCGGTTCGGATGTCACGCTCCAGTCGGCTCGGTTCGTCCCTCCTCCAGCTTGCCTGCTCCGATCCGATCTCGTTCCCTGGCCTACTCCGATCCGGTCCTGCTTCATAGCCCGATCCGATCCGATCCTGCTCCATAGCCCGACCCGATCCGATCCTGCTCCGTAGCCCGATCCGATCCCCCTCGCTTGCCTCCTCCGATCCGATCTTCTGTCCAACTCCAACTCAAAGTAGTGGCCTTCCTTCTTCCCAACCTTCTTTGTGCCAGATTCCAGTTCGGGTCGGATTCCTTGCCCAGCTCCCTACCCGATCCAAGCCCATACCCGATCCGATCCGAAACCCTGCACAACTTTCTGCAACTTTTCCAGCAACTTGTTTACGCCATTCGACGACGTTTTCGACAAATCTAACTATACTTATCAATCACAAATCATGTTAAATAGTTATAACAACATAGAAAACTGACCACAAACACCAAAGCAATGAATTTATATGTCAAAATGGATCAAATGTGCCCAAAACCCCTTATTTTTCCCTTAAGCGTGTTTAAGCAAATCTAATCATAGGGTTAACAAAACTTAATCAAATCGAACCAAATTTCAACCAGAGGCATAAAACATTATTTAAGAATTTTTAAACATTTTTCCAGAATTTATTGGTGTATAAATTCGCTAATCTTCACTAATTACCCTTAATTAACCGTAATTAGTGTCAAAACGATGCTATCACTCACCTTGGCCACAAAATAGAACACAAAATCTGAAATACTCTCTGTTTGGGTCGAATTCCTATGTATAGCAGCAGCTCCAACCTTGCTTTGTTGCTACTTGGCTTTGCTTTGATGTAGTTTAGGATTAATCTTCACTAAAAATGTGTTTTGGAGTGGTTTTAGAGGATGGAAGCCATTACTAGGGTCTCAAGAATGTTTGTGGCGGCTCAAAACTGAAATGGAAATGATTTCCTAACCCTAATCAGTCCTCCTATACCTCTAAACCCGAAATTCCCCTCAGGGCCTAGCTGCTAATCACCCGGTTAAGCCCAATTAAATTGTTTTTCACCATCTGAAACTTGTTTCAGCCATATCTCCCAAACGGTGAGTCCGTTTGGCTAATGTGACCACTCTACGGAAAGAGAAACCATCATCCGAAGCCAATGGAAGTGGTTTCAAGTCAAAATTCATTTCCAGTCAAAAGTTATGGCCAAAACAGTATCAACTTGTAACGACCCAGATTTTTCAACAGTTTATTTAAATATTTAGTATGGTTTTAAATATTGAATTCATAATATAAATGAATTTTATATTGGATTTGTCAATTTAATTATCGATATATGATTTAATATCGAATATATTTAATTATCGTAATAGTAACAATTGAATTCCCAGTGTAACACTAAATCAAAACAATTCAGTCGACCAATAAAAAAATTTGTATTGAATTAGAACGATAATAATTATTTATTATCAATAAATTTAATTGTTGGAAATCGATAATATTTTAAATTGAATTAAATTTAAATGGTAAATTTTAAATTGTTATTTCCTCTATACAGTCGAATTAGAATTTAGGATCGACTCCATTGAGTCCAGAACAATGCTATAATATGGTAATGTCGGTCATTAGGTTTAATATAGTGATTCGGGGACCGCGAGATATTTCAGTTGTTTAAATTTAAAACAAAATAAAAATCAAAATAAATAAAATAAAAAGAAGGCCGACCTATGCATGTACTAACGCGGACCTATGGGTGGACATCGCGACAGCTATATTTTCCTCGAGCTCAAACTTTTGTCTCCCTTCTTCAAAAATCAAAGAAACATCTTATTAATGGCCTTTGTACCCGATTGTATGCTATCGCATCTATATATTGAACTGTGTTGAATCTCTACCATTCACAATTTCACGAAAACCATTTCCCTCTTTAGTTTTCCTCCCAGTCAAAATTGAATCCTCCGCAATTAAGAAAAAAAAATTGGAAAATAGGAAATCGCGAGTAACAGGCCTTCTGAAACTCAACATCATTCTAAGCACTCCTGCGATTTGGGAAACGAGGTTGTCGTAGGGTTTGTTGTTCGGAGGAGCGACCAGATTTCGATCGAACTCATATCTACTTGCGATTTTGGGATGCGCGCTGTTGAGCTGCGAGTTTGGGATTTCACAATGGTTGTTGGAGTTCGAATTGTGATGTCGAGTTCGTTGAGGGGTTATCTGAATTGGTAGTGGAGGGCTGGGGTTCGAACTGGTGTTCAGTGAAGGAGTTCGATCCCTCTAGTGACAAACTGAGAGTGGGCCAGTGTGGTGATAGAAGTTTCTATCTGCGTTTTGTTTAGGGGTAGTAATTGAAGTTCGAATGATTTGGGAAGCAACCATATAAAGCGCAGGTTGTTGTTGCTTGCAGAAGTCCAAGGAGAAGTTTAAGGTTGATAGTAGGATTAGTGGAAGCTTGGTCTGCGTTATTTAAGTACGTTTGGTGTTCGAACGAGAAGAATGGGGTGCTAGTTGTTTTGGTTTTCATGAAGTAAGGAGATGATGGTGGTGAGTAGGACTTGGTAATGGTGAAAAAAAGGCACAGGGAGGTTCGAATAGGAATCGAGGAAGAAGACTGTACACTGTCTTTAAGGTACTAGATACGACTCGAGTAAATTGGTAGCCGAGCCAATATGGAAATCAAAAAGGATATTCAGCAATGGAAATCACGGTGAGTAAATCTCACTCACCTTTAGAATTATTTTTATTTCATTTAAAAATAATTGTTTGTTGCTTGTGCGAATGCTTTCTGGTTGTTATATATATATATTAGTTATTTAGGCTATTATATATATATATATATCTATATTGGGTTGATTGATTGGTTGGATTCCCGCAGTCTCATTAGCGGATGCCTGCAGTTTCATAGCGGATGATTACCCTATACGCCCCACGCTATGATTAGTGGATGACCTTCTATACCGCGATGTTCTGCCACGAAGCAGAATGGGTATTATTTATGTGCTAACATCTGTGGATGCAGGAAAACAGGTTGGAGGAATCCAACTAGATTCCTCAAAAATATATTATCTGTTTGTTTATTTGTTTGCATATATATCGTTATATATGATGTGTTAGAAAAATAAATAATTCGTTGCTTTGTGTGTTTAAATATCACTGGGCTTGAATATTGATTTATAAAAATATCGGGGAAGGATATTTGAGATTTAAAAAGGAAAAATTCTATTTTTAAATAGAATTTGATGGAATAAAAATATAAAACTTGTTTTTGAAAAATAAAACAAGTAATTCCTTTATAAACGAAGTTTATAAATAGTTCTTTTATAACGAAGTTATAAATGAAGTGAAAAGAATTATCATTTGATAATTCAGAAATATAAATACAAGTGTTTTGAAAATATGATTCAAAAGGAAATTTAAATATAGAATTTGAATAATAGAAAAGGGAATGGAAATTTGAATTTAGAATTCAGATAGAAAATCCAAAGTGGATTTGGATATAGAACTTTCAAATGGTGTTTGAATATAGAGAATCTGAAATAGAATTTCCAAAGAGAATTTGAAATAGAATTTCCAAATAGAATTTGAAATAGAATTTCAAAACAGAATTTTCAAAAGAGAATTTGAAATAGACTTTGAAAATAGAATTTCAAAAATAGAATTGCAATGAAATTTGAATTCAAATATAATTGAAAGAGAATTTGACTATAGAAATTCAAAAGGAATTCAAATATAGAACTTGAATTCAAAGGAATTTAAATATGGGATTTGGATTCAAGGGAATTGAAATGGAATTTGAATGCAAAGGAATTCAAAATGGGATTGGGATAAAGGAAATTCAAAAATGGAATTTCAAATAAAAGAAATGTAATTTGAAATATTGAGAATTTCAAAGAAGAGAAAGTGGAATTTGAAACATTTAGAATTCCAAATAGAATTTAAAGGGAGTTTGAATATTTGAATTTCAAATAGAATTCAAATATGGGGTCTGAATATAGCAATTCAAATAGAATTTGAATAAATGAATTTGAATATAGAATTGCAAGGTAGAATTGGAATGAAATTTGAAATATCGAATTCAAGAGAATTGAATATGGATTTGAATTTAGAATTCAAAGAAGAATTGAATATAAACTTCAAATATAATCGAAATAGAGTTTGAATATATAACTCAAAAAGAATTGAATATGAAGTTCGAATAGAGATTGGAAATAGAAATTCAAGTACTGAATTTGAATATAAAAAAATTGGGATTTGAAAATAGAATTCAAAAGTGAGATTGGAATTTGAATCAAGAAATTCAAATAAAGGAAAATGGAGTTTGAATATTAGGAATTCGAATGGAGTTAAAATGGAGTTGGATTCATTTTAACGAAAGTTTAAAAGTTTATATATATAAATATAATTAAAACGAACTCGCCGCAGCGCTGCAGTTCGTAAATTGGCGATTCGAACTTCAATTGAATACACAGAACTCAATTGAAGTCGGAATTCTTTGAAACAAGAAACGTCAGGACCGATTTGATAATAGTTTTCTAATGAAGGAGAAAAATCTGAATTTCGTCGTATAGATTTTGAGATATGTCAAAATCAAATTTTCAGAAAAACAGCGCCAAAATCGTTTTAAACCCATAACGGTTTATTTAATTTTATAAAAGGATTTTAAGCGAATAAAATCCGAATTCCTATTTAGAAAATTTCAGACTTGAGTTATAAAATATATGTGAACTCAGGTGGAGTAATGAATTGATTTTTGAAACAGAAATCAGATTTTTGATTATTGAATAGAATTAACTAATTCGAATAGTAATTAGTAAATGAGATGTTGAATTGATATTGGGCCTTAAATAAGTGAATTCGATTTGAGAATTTATATTCGAAATAGAAAAGAGAACTAGAATTGAAATTGAAATTCAATTTGGTCATGAACGAGTTAAATATTTTGTTTGAAATTACTATGTTCAAACAAAGGAGTAAAATAGGCAAAATGGCCGATTTAAAGAATAAATGGGAAAAAATGAATTCAAACGAATGGATTGAGTTGAATTGAATTGGAAACAGGTGTTAAACAGATATGGGATGAAGTATATGAAGATTTTAATTTATGTGCTCGACAAAAAGGTACATGTTTAATTCATATATGGGTTTTAGGCGCCGTATCGGCAAGCCGCTTGGCTTTTTCTTTTTCTTTTTGAGATTGGAAGATACCGGGATGCTATTTGAAATTTCCCGATGCTCCCGATACAGGGGAGGTTATGGCGAAATTTTCCGGAAATTTAAGGAGTTAGAATATTTTTAAGAAATTGACAATTAGAAATCTATATATCGATATATATAGAATTCGATAAGGAAACGAAATCAAAAATAGCGTAAAGGGCCAATATGGTTATTGAAAATATTTGGTTAACAAATATTGATAAGGAAATGGAGAAGAAGTTTAATTAATGAAATATTAATTAAAGAGCCCAGTGATTTGTTTGATATGTTTGGATGAACACTTGTTTTTATTCGATAGTTAAATCACAGACTATCGAAGTTTTGACCATCGTTGTCAATATGGAGAGACCGGTTGGATTATTATCCGAAGAACCACTCCGTATCGGCATAAGCGCTGCGAACCAAGTATGCTGAATATATTGAAGACGGAGTGAAGTGCAAGGGCTTTTCTATTTATAGAAATGGTGCCTTCGGTTTTGTTCAATCCCAGAACGAACGTAAATGGACGAATGTCTGACAAAGTATTTCCAATGATCAAATGGGTTGGTCTGTATGAATATATATGGTTGCAACGGATTTATCCCTTAGCATAATATCCAGAATATTTGTGCAAACTCGACTAGTGATTAACGGATCTGACAATGTGGCATTCAAAGTGATTGTGCTATCAATGAATGGTAAGTATTCGTAGCCTCAGGCCTCAACAACCGGGAAAGGACAAAAATCGGGCAGGCAGCATGGCTATGTGGGTCGCACCCATTAGGGTGTATAATCACCTATCTAGAGGTTCATTTAATTTCTTATTCTATTCGATGTTGTCCCAGTCGGGAGACGGTTGCTGATCCCAACCGTCGGTGATATACATTCGATACACTCAAGCGAAATGAGTGGTCGGTCATGTGTGGGCCGGGTTACAAGATGTTCTTGTTGAACCCAGTGTATTCCTCTCTAGAGATACATAGTCGGAAGGTGGTTCCATACCTTGTCATGTTGGAAATCCAATCTCCAATAAGCGCCATGCGGTTTTTGATTTTATACTATATATGTGGAGCGTGAGATGCAAGCGTTCTGCTATTTGGTTATTTATTTGATGTAGACATTATTATAATATCACTGGATTCGATATCAAAAGTGTTTTGGGTTATAGTAAGGTAAAAACCGTCCATGTTTATGTGTGGGCTGGTCTTACTATTATCTTTTCTTTCGAAAAGAGTTTTGAAAGTTAAACAAGTGGTTGGAGTTTACTCACACCAGTCCCATGACTGACCCAGAGTTTATTTTGTTTTGTTTTCCCTAAACTCTTGGGTGCCCAAATTTGTACGGGTAGTCAAGTAGTCGGGATTTCACAGATTCATTTGAAGGAGCTGGAAGCAGAAGGCTTCGCCGGTTAGCTATAGGCTGTCATATATTCCGCTGTGGACCTTGTTAGTATCTGGAAACAGGTGTTTATAACTGTTCCAGAAATGACTGTTGTGCTCTGATAATGATATGTATATAAAGTTGCTGATTTGTATTTCAAAGTTATGTTATATAATATATTTTATTCGTTCCGCTGTGAGTTGTGATCTTTGTTCTTCTTCTATTCTAATATTTCTTTCTTCCTATTTCTCATCTTTTAACTTCTTTCTATTAATGGTTCGTATTTCTGTGTTATTTGGGTTGGACGGGTGGTGTATTTAGTCAACTCTGATAGCACGGATTTGCGGGTCGTTTCAGTTGGTATCAGAGCTTAGGTTGAGCGAATACCTAGGCTTGTGTTGCATGTGCTCATTAGAGATAGGGTCAGTAGTACCCTAGAATGAGTTGAGCGTATATATACGAGAGAGCGTATTTGTAAGTTGATATAAAAGTTGTTTTATATTGTGTTGGCTAGTCTGTTGAGTGGTTTATGAATTCTGGTCGGATAGTGGGACGCCACAAAGTCGATAGGAATTTCTAAACACTTGAACAGGAGATTGAACACGATATTGTTTCAAGTGGGTAGATGAAATAATTTTACCCAAAATTATATTTTGATACAGAAAGAATGATTTTTGAAATCATTATATTATATGGATGTGTTGAATGTTAATATTATAATCAAATACGATTATAGAAATAAAATGGTTATATAGAACCAAATAGAACTTGTATATGAATAAGATATACAATTGAGACGGATTAAAATTTGATTTCAAAGCAGAAATTGGAATTTGAATCCTAGGAAGTTTGGAAATATTTTCTAAAGTATATTAAAAGAATATAGCTTTGTTTTGAAAAGGCCGTTTGAATAAAAATCATATTTGAATGGACTTGGAAATAGATAAAGCACTGAACTCACTTCAGTGGCTAGGAAATAATTCTGATGATGATTGCAACATCATCAGTGTTCATTTCCGAGTTTCTAAGTGAGGAAATTGCTACCTTAAAAAAAGTTTTTGTTGAAAATTTGGTTGAAAATTCAAATGTTTGAAATTTGAAATGAAAATAAATATATGTATATATTTATGGGATTTCAAAAGAATTTGAAAAGAAAACCCAAGGATTTGGATTCTGGAATTAAAATTTAACTGAAGCAAGTTAAATGGTTCGAGGTGAATAAATTGACTAGAATCAATTTGAAATAAATTGAAATGAATATGAATTAGAATGCATATGAATGGAAACCAAAAGTTTTGGTTGAAATTAAAGTCATGGAAATATGAGGAGTTGAGTTTCAACATAAGTGAATTTTTGAAAAGTAATAGATTTATGCCATTTTTCCTACCTTAGCAATTTCGAGGACGAAATTATTTTAAGGGGGGAAGAATGTAACGACCCAGATTTTTCAACAGTTTATTTAAATATTTAGTATGGTTTTAAATATTGAATTCATAATATAAATGAATTTTATATTGGATTTGTCAATTTAATTATCGATATATGATTTAATATCGAATATATTTAATTATCGTAATAGTAACAATTGAATTCCCAGTGTAACACTAAATCAGAACAATTCAGTCGACCAATAAAAAAAATTTGTATTGAATTAGAACGATAATAATTATTTATTATCAATAAATTTAATTGTTGGAAATCGATAATATTTTAAATTGAATTAAATTTAAATGGTAAATTTTAAATTGTTATTTCCTCTATACAGTCGAATTAGAATTTAGGATCGACTCCATTGAGTCCAGAACAACGCTATAATCTGTTAATGTCGGTCGTTAGGTTTAATATAGTGATTCGGGGACCGCGAGATATTTCAGTTGTTTAAATTTAAAACAAAATAAAAATCAAAATAAATAAAATAAAAAGAAGGTCGACCTATGCATGTACTAACGCGGACCTATGGGTGGACATCGCGACATCTATATTTTCCTCGAGCTCAAACTTTTGTCTCCCTTCTTCAAAAATCAAAGAAACATCTTTTTAATGGCCTTTGTACCCGATTGTCTGCTATCGCATCTATATATTGAACTGTGTTGAATCTCTACCATTCACAATTTCACGAAAACCATTTCCCTCTTTAGTTTTCCTCCCAGTCAAAATTGAATCCTCCGCAATTAAGAAAAAAAAATTGGAAAATAGGAAATCGCGAGTAACAGGCCTTCTGAAACTCAACATCATTCTAAGCACTCCTGCGATTTGGGAAACGAGGTTGTCGTAGGGTTTGTTGTTCGGAGGAGCGACCAGAGTTCGATCGAACTCATATCTACTTGCGATTTTGGGATGCGCGCTGTTGAGCTGCGAGTTTGGGATTTCACGATGGTTGTTGGAGTTCGAATTGTGATGTCGAGTTCGTTGAGGGGTTATCTGAATTGGTAGTGGAGGGCTGGGGTTCGAACTGGTGTTCAGTGAAGGAGTTCGATCCCTCTAGTGACAAACTGAGAGTGGGCCAGTGTGGTGATAGCAGTTTCTATCTGCGTTTTGTTTAGGGGTAGTAATTGAAGTTCGAATGATTTGGGAAGCAACCATATAAAGCGCAGGTTGTTGTTGCTTGCAGAAGTCCAAGGAGAAGTTTAAGGTTGATAGTAGGATTAGTGGAAGCTTGGTCTGCGTTATTTGAGTACGTTTGGTGTTCGAACGAGAAGAATGGGGTGCTAGTTCTTTTGGTTTTCATGAAGTAAGGAGATGATGGTGGTGAGTAGGACTTGGTAATGGTGAAAAAAAGGCACAGGGAGGTTCGAATAGGAATCGAGGAAGAAGACTGTACACTGTCTTTAAGGTACTAGATACGACTCGAGTAAATTGGTAGCCGAGCCAATATGGAAATCAAAAAGGATATTCAGCAATGGAAATCACGGTGAGTAAATCTCACTCACCTTTAGAATTATTTTTATTTCATTTAAAAATAATTGTTTGTTGCTTGTGCGAATGCTTTCTGGTTGTTTTATATATATATTAGTTATTTAGGCTATTATATATATATATATATATTAGGTTGATTGATTGGTTGGATTCCCGCAGTCTCATTAGCGGATGCCCGCAGTTTCATAGCGGATGATTACCCTATACGCCCCACGCTATGATTAGTGGATGACCTTCTATACCGCGATGTTCTGCCACGAAGCAGAATGGGTATTATTTATGTGCTAACATCTGTGGATGCAGGAAAACAGGTTGGAGGAATCCAACTGGATTCCTCAAAAATATATTATCTGTTTGTTTATTTGTTTGCATATATATTGTTATATATGATGTGTTAGAAAAATAAATAATTCGTTGCTTTGTGTGTTTAAATATCACTGGGCTTGAATATTGATTTATAAAAATATCGGGGAAGGATATTTGAGATTTAAAAAGGAAAAATTCTATTTTTAAATAGTGTTTGATGGAATAAAAATATAAAACTTGTTTTTGAAAAATAAAACAAGTAATTCCTTTATAAACGAAGTTTATAAATAGTTCTTTTATAACGAAGTTATAAATGAAGTGAAAAGAATTATCATTTGATAATTCAGAAATATAAATACAAGTGTTTTGAAAATATGATTCAAAAGGAAATTTAAATATAGAATTTGAATAATAGAAAAGGGAATGGAAATTTGAATTTAGAATTCAGATAGAAAATCCAAAGTGGATTTGGATATAGAACTTTCAAATGGTGTTTGAATATAGAGAATCTGAAATAGAATTTCCAAAGAGAATTTGAAATAGAATTTCCAAATAGAATTTCAAAACAGAATTTTCAAAAGAGAATTTGAAATAGACTTTGAAAATAGAATTTCAAAAATAGAATTGCAATGAAATTTGAATTCAAATATAATTGAAAGAGAATTTGACTATAGAAATTCAAAAGGAATTCAAATATAGAACTTGAATTCAAAGGAATTTAAATATGGGATTTGGATTCAAGGAAATTGAAATGGAATTTGAATGCAAAGGAATTCAAAATGGGATTGGGATAAAGGAAATCCAAAAATGGAATTTCAAATAAAAGAAATGTAATTTGAAATATTGAGAATTTCAAAGAAGAGAAAGTGGAATTTGAAACATTTAGAATTCCAAATAGAATTTAAAGGGAGTTTGAATATTTGAATTTCAAATAGAATTCAAATATGGGGTCTGAATATAGCAATTCAAATAGAATTTGAATAAATGAATTTGAATATAGAATTGCAAGGTAGAATTGTAATGAAATTTGAAATATCGAATTCAAGAGAATTGAATATGGATTTGAATTTAGAATTCAAAGAAGAATTGAATATAAACTTCAAATATAATCGAAATAGAGTTTGAATATATAACTCAAAAAGAATTGAATATGAAGTTCGAATAGAAATTGGAAATAGAAATTCAAGTACTGAATTTGAATATCAAAGAAATTGGGATTTGAAAATAGAATTCAAAAGTGAGATTGGAATTTGAATCAAGAAATTCAAATAAAGGAAAATGGAGTTTGAATATTAGGAATTCGAATGGAGTTAAAATGGAGTTGGATTCATTTTAACGAAAGTTTAAAAGTTTATATATATAAATATAATTAAAACGAACTCGCCGCAGCGCTGCAGTTCGTAAATTGGCGATTCGAACTTCAATTGAATACACAGAACTCAATTGAAGTCGGAATTCTTTGAAACAAGAAACGTCAGGACCGATTTGATAATAGTTTTCTAATGAAGGAGAAAAATCTGAATTTCGTCGTATAGATTTTGAGATATGTCAAAATCAAATTTTCAGAAAAACAGCGCCAAAATCGTTTTAAACCCATAACAGTTTATTTAATTTTATAAAAGGATTTTAAGCGAATAAAATCCGAATTCCTATTTAGAAAATTTCAGACTTGAGTTATAAAATATATGTGAACTCAGGTGGAGTAATGAATTGATTTTTGAAACAGAAATCAGATTTTTGATTATTGAATAGAATTAACTAATTCGAATAGTAATTAGTAAATGAGATGTTGAATTGATATTGGGCCTTAAATAAGTGAATTCGATTTGAGAATTTATATTCGAAATAGAAAAGAGAACTAGAATTGAAATTGAAATTCAATTTGGTCATGAACGAGTTAAATATTTTGTTTGAAATTACTATGTTCAAACAAAGGAGTAAAATAGGCAAAATGGCCGATTTAAAGAATAAATGGGAAAAAATGAATTCAAACGAATGGATTGAGTTGAATTGAATTGGAAACAGGTGTTAAACAGATATGGGATGAAGTATATGAAGATTTTAATTTATGTGCTCGACAAAAAGGTACATGTTTAATTCATATATGGGTTTTAGGCGCCGTATCGGCAAGCCGCTTGGCTTTTTCTTTTTCTTTTTGAGATTGGAAGATACCGGGATGCTATTTGAAATTTCCCGATGCTCCCGATACAGGGGAGGTTATGGCGAAATTTTCCGGAAATTTAAGGAGTTAGAATATTTTTAAGAAATTGACAATTAGAAATCTATATATCGATATATATAGAATTCGATAAGGAAACGAAATCAAAAATAGCGTAAAGGGCCAATATGGTTATTGAAAATATTTGGTTAACAAATATTGATAAGGAAATGGAGAAGAAGTTTAATTAATGAAATATTAATTAAAGAGCCCAGTGATTTGTTTGATATGTTTGGATGAACACTTGTTTTTATTCGATAGTTAAATCACAGACTATCGAAGTTTTGACCATCGTTGTCAATATGGAGAGACCGGTTGGATTATTATCCGAAGAACCACTCCGTATCGGCATAAGCGCTGCGAACCAAGTATGCTGAATATATTGAAGACGGAGTGAAGCGCAAGGGCTTTTCTATTTATAGAAATGGTGCCTTCGGTTTCGTTCAATCCCAGAACGAACGTAAATGGACGAATGTCTGACAAAGTATTTCCAATGATCAAATGGGTTGGTCTGTATGAATATATATGGTTGCAACGGATTTATCCCTTAGCATAATATCCAGAATATTTGTGCAAACTCGACTAGTGATTAACGGATCTGACAATGTGGCATTCAAAGTGATTGTGCTATCAATGAATGGTAAGTATTCGTAGCCTCAGGCCTCAACAACCGGGAAAGGACAAAAATCGGGCAAGCAACATGGCTATGTGGGTCGCACCCATTAGGGTGTATAATCACCTATCTAGAGGTTCATTTAATTTCTTATTCTATTCGATGCTGTCCCAGTCGGGAGACGGTTGCTGATCCCAACCGTCGGTGATATACATTCGATACACTCAAGCGAAATGAGTGGTCGGTCATGTGTGGGCCGGGTTACAAGATGTTCTTGTTGAACCCAGTGTATTCCTCTCTAGAGATACACAGTCGGAAGGTGGTTCCATACCTTGTCATGTTGGAAATCCAATCTCCAATAAGCGCCATGCGGTTTTTGATTTTATACTATATATGTGGAGCGTGAGATGCAAGCGTTCTGCTATTTGGTTATTTATTTGATGTAGACATTATTATAATATCACTGGATTCGATATCAAAAGTGTTTTGGGTTATAGTAAGGTAAAAACCGTCCATGTTTATGTGTGGGCTGGTCTTACTATTATCTTTTCTTTCGAAAAGAGTTTTGAAAGTTAAACAAGTGGTTGGAGTTTACTCACACCAGTCCCATGACTGACCCAGAGTTTATTTTGTTTTGTTTTCCCTAAACTCTTGGGTGCCCAAATTTGTACGGGCAGTCAAGTAGTCGGGATTTCACAGATTCATTTGAAGGAGCTGGAAGCAGAAGGCTTCGCCGGTTAGCTATAGGCTATCATATATTCCGCTGTGGACCTTGTTAGTATCTGGAAACAGGTGTTTATAACTGTTCCAGAAATGACTGTTGTGCTCTGATAATGGTATGTATATAAAGTTGCTGATTTGTATTTCAAAGTTATGTTATATAATATATTTTATTCGTTCCGCTGTGAGTTGTGATCTTTGTTCTTCTTCTATTCTAATATTTCTTTCTTCCTATTTCTCATCTCTAACTTCTTTCTATTAATGGTTCGTATTTCTGTGTTATTTGGGTTGGACGGGTGGTGTATTTAGTCAACTCTGATAGCACGGATTTGCGGGTCGTTTCACAACTAGGGGTAAAATGGTCATTTAAAAATCGGGAAAAATCATGAACATGGGAAATGACCTCAATAGCCGTCTCCCAAAGTTACATGACCATATGACTTCGTATGTGAAAGAAATAAATATTCTACGATCCTATGATGCGTAGAATGCGGGTCGTTACACTCTTCCCCCCTTAAGAAATTTCGTCCCCGAAATTCCTTAACCCAAACATACAAAGGATCCCGCATGCCTAACAACCACATACAACAATCAAACATGCAAAACAAGCAACCAAGCCTATCCTCGCGTGCGGAAAACTAAATCGAAGTCAAAATCTTACCAGGCAAAGAGTTCTGGATAAGTCTTCCTAATGTTCTCCTCCGTCTCCCAAGTACAATCATTCTCGTCCTCGCCCCACTGAACCTTGACTAGCTTCACCGCCTTCCTTCGAAGTTGTTTCATGTCATGCTCGACAATACGGGCCGGCTTGCGGTTCCCGACCGCTTCGGGTTCTACTTCGAAGTCCTCTAACTGATCAGGTGAAACAGTCATATCTGAGTCATGAACGAACTTCCTTAGTTGGGAAACATGAAATACATTGTGAACTCCCGCCATTTTCTCTGGTAAGTCAATTCTATACGCCAAATTCCCGACTAGTTCGAGAACAGGGAATGGGCCAACGAATCTTGGTGCCAACTTGCCTCTCCTGCCAAATCTTATTACGCTCTTCAACGGAGAAATCTTGACAAACACCAAGTCGCCAACGGAGAATTTTAAGTCTCTTCTCCTCTTATCAGCATAACTCTTCTGCCTATCTTGGGCAGCCTTCATTCGTTGTTGAATGGTCTTGATTTTATCTGAAGTTTCCCTCACCACATCTGGTCCAAGCATAAACTTCTCGCCAGTCTCTATCCAACATGATGGTGAGTTGCATGGTCTTCCGTACAATGCTTCAAACGGAGCCATACCGATACTGGATTGGTAGCTATTATTATATGCAAACTCTACTAGATGCAAATGATCATCCCACGATCCACCAAAATCCAATGTACATGCTCTCAAGAGATCTTCCAAAATACGATTCACCCTCTCCGTCTGACCGTCGGTCTGAGGATGATATGCGGTACTGAGATGTAACTCTGACCCTAGAGCCTCTTGTAAGCTGTTCCAAAACCCACTAGTGAACAACGGGTCTCGGTCACTCACAATGCTTTTAGGTACTCCATGGAATCTCACTACCCACTTCATATACAATTCTGCTAACTTAGCTGCCGTTCTGGTTGATTTGACTGGTATAAATCTTGCACTCTTAGTTAATCGGTCTACAATCACCCAAATGCTATCATGTCCCGATCTAGTCCTTGGTAAACCATCGATGAAATCCATCGAGACTTGCTCCCATTTCCATTCGGGAATTTCTAATGGTTGTAACAAACCACTAGGCTTCTTTTGCTCGGCTTTAACTAGCTGGCAATTCATGCATTTGGATATAAACTTCCCAATGTCTCTTTTCATCCCTTCCCAGTAGTAGGTCTGCTTCATGTCTCGATACATCTTATTACCACCGGGGTGTATAGTCAGCTTTGAGTGATGACATTCTCTAAGCACTTCATCTCTCAATCCATTGACATTGGGTACGACTAGTCTTCCATCCTTTCTAAGCCATCCCTCTCGATCAAGCCCATACTTGTTCATCTCCTCATCGATACCCACCTCTAATTTGGAGATGATTTCCAATAGGTTAGGATCGTTCCTCTGACTAGAGCCGATCCGCTCAATCAAAGTGGGTTTGATCGTCAAACTTGCTAACATTTCTGGATCCAATTCGCACTTTGGTTTGAAATCATACCCAGCGATGTACTCCAGTTGCTTCCATTCTAGAAACATAGCCCCTAAACTGGCATGTCTTCTACTCAATGCATCAGCCACCGCATTGCCCTTTCCCGGTGTATATGCGATGTCAAAATCATAGGAAGATAAGAACTCTAACCATCTCTGCTGACGGAGATTCAGATCTTTCTGAGAGAAGAGATACTTTAACGACTTATGATCTGTAAACAGCTCAAATCTTTCTCCCAAGAGGTAGTGTCTCCACATCTTCAACGCGAACACAATTGCTGCTAATTCTAAATCATGGGTAGGGTATCTTTTCTCGTGCGACTTCAATTGCCGACTTGCATAAGCTACAACCCTACCGCTTTGCATCAATACAGCACCCAGTCCGGTACCACAGGCATCCGTGTATACCGTCATCTCTTCATTCCTCTTAGGAATGACTAACACTGGTGCGCTTGTCAACTTGTCCTTTAGACTCTTGAATGCATTCTCGCACCTTCCATCCCAGACAAAAGCTTGATTCTTCTTGGTCAACTGGGTCAATGGTGCTGCTATCTTGGAGAAACCTTGGAAAAACTTACGATAATATCCAGCCAATCCCAAGAAACTTCTTACATCTGTTGCATTCTTGGGTGTAGGCCAATCCTGTACCGTAGCCACCTTTGCCGGGTCCACGGCAATCTCATTTTCTGATACAACATGGCCCAAGAATCTCACTTCCCTCTTCCAGAAGTGACACTTAGAAAACTTTGCTTTCAATTGGTGTTTTCTCAACACCTCCATCACTATTCTTAAATGTCCCTTGTGTTCTTCCTCTGTCCTCGAGTAGACCAAAATATCATCAACGAACACAAGGACAAACTTATTCAACTGATCTCTGAATACCCTATTCATAAGATCCACAAAATATGCTGGGGCATTGGTCAGCCCGAATGGCATGACCAACCACTCATAAAACCCAGACGGCGTCCGAAATGCCGTTTTAGCTATACTCTCAGCTTCCACTCTAAGCTGATGAAAACCTGTCGCGAGATCCAACTGAGAAAATACTCTCGCGCCACTCAACTGATCAAAAAAATCATCTATCCGCGGTAGAGGATACTTGTTCTTCCTCGTCACTTTATTCAACTCGCGGTAGTCTACACACAAACGAAGGGAACCATCCGCCTTGGTAGCAAACACAACTGGTGCTCCCCATTCAGAAACACTCCTTCTGATAAATCCCTTCTTCAAAAGATCGCTGACTTGCACCTCAAGCTCTCGCTGCTCCCTCGGTGCCATACGACGAAGTGGCATCACTATAGGCCTGGCATCTTTTACCAAATCAATACGGAACTCAATCTCTCGGTGTAGTGGAAGTCCGGTCACTTCTTCGAAAACATCCGGATACTGGCCAACCACGGGCAAACCTGACAACTCACTATGCGGAATGTCAAGGGAGTTTAAAAAACTAGCCAATACCCCCTCACTGGTTTGACCAACAAACACTATCCTCCGCCCATCATCCGCTCTAGCTGTCACCAAAAAGCCCTCACAGTCTACCACCACCCCGTATCTTTGGAGCCAATCTACTCCCAAAATAATGCCAAACCCAGTAAAGCCCAAAACAAAGCAATCACAAACAAACATGCATCCATGACTCGATAAGACCACATTACGACAAATCATGCTAAGGCTAGTCGAACCACCAATCGGGTTTGTCACTACTAAAGGTCTATCGACAATCTCGGGCTCAAATCCCAACCTATCTACCAGGTCACTAGATATGAAAGAACTGGAAGCTCCGGTATCAAACAAAACTCTAACAGGAACATCATAAACAGAAAGCATACCTTGAATGACGACATTCTTTCCTTTCTCCGCCGCAGTTGGGGCATTCGACGAAGAAGGAATAGCATTAAGGGCATATGCTTTCACCATTTGCTTTTCCTTAGGGGGTTGCGGACACTTGTCCTTGTGATGTCCCATTTGGCCACAGTTGAAGCACTTCCTATCCGCTGGCTTGGCCCGGCAATTACTAGCATAATGGCACTTCTTACCACAGCTGAAGCACTCAACATCTTGTTTATTCTTTTTCTTCTGGCCATCCTTAGTCTGGCTTTGCTTCCTTTTATTCTGGGAACCACCCTTGCCTCCACCACTTGCTTGTGGCTTTGGCTCATCTGCGGATGCAACCTCAGTCTTCGGCTTAGGGTAGAGACTCTCTAATCTTAATGCTTTTCCCATAATCGACTCAAACGTCTCATCGATGTGGTTAATAAGCCTTTCCCCTAAGTACTGATCTAACCCAGTTATGAATTTCTCATTCTTCTTCTCGGCAGTATCAATAAGAGATAACCCATACTTTGATAAATTGTCGAATTCAGCAATGTACTCCGAGACAGCTCTGCCATTCTGCTTGAGCTCCAAGAATTTCTTAAACAGCACTGACTTCTGAGCGGCTGGAATAAACTTCTCGCTAAAGCGAGCCTTAAACTGCTCCCAAGTAATCTGATCTTCAGGAGTAGCTGCCTTTATAGCATTCCACCAATTCATTGCCCGCCCTTGCAGCTGACGGGACGCTAGCTTTCTCTTCATCGCATCCTCGTTACCCAAATCCTCGAAGATACGTTCGCAACTGTCCAACCAATCTTGAACATCCGTGGCTGACTCCGTTCCGTGATACGGCTTCCCACCAAGGCTAGTATAATCTTTATTTAGCTTGGCGAAGTCGACCATCGGCGCCTGCACTATTGGACCACCACCATTTCCACCATTGGGAGCTGCCCTCTGTACATCTCTAAGCATCTCTCTCATGAGGTCAGTAAACATCGTCCTCATGTCAGCAGCATTCCCATTATTGGCTCCTCTACCGGTACCTCTAACATATCGGCTCATCGTCAATCTGAAAAAGGAAACGATTAACGATTCCATAGTGGTGCTAGTGCAGTACGACTTCATTCTTATACTACTTATAGTATATATATATATATATATAGCTTTTGAAAACCAAAATAATCACAAATACGCTCTCTCGTATACGTATATTATCTCTCCCTGATAACTTCCCTAGGTTAACTACGCAACCTAGAGCTCTGATACCAAGTGTGACGGCCCACCCCGCACCAGCCGACATTTACTCCAAAAGTGCGCTGTACACATGCCCGACTAGCACGGGACGGTCGTCAGGAGAAAGGAAAGAAGAGAATGAACTAATCAAAGAACCTGTAGAATGTCTCACAGCGCATGGGATAAAATATAATAATAATAATAATGTACTTGGTATAAAACAGGCGAGACAGTGCATAAGCTGATAACTAAAACCAACACCAATATCAAAGCAGCGGAAATCCAAATACAGCTTATTACAACTTTTCAAAATCTACTGTCTCTAATAAAAAGAAAGCCAAAATAGAAGATACACCACCAATGCCCAAGCAGTGATCTTCAACAACACAGGGAGAATACTATATATATGTTACGTGGAAACCTCCTGCTCGTCTCCGGATCACCTACCCGTGCATCACCAGCTAACCTGTCTCTAGTCTGCTCGTGTGAGCACCCAGAGTAATAAGAGGAGACATAAAACTCTGGGTCATACATAAAGCCTGGTATGAGCGATAAGCATCTAAACAGAATAATAACAGGTATACTAAACCATACCTGAACCTGGACCTGCAACCAAAGAGTTAGTACCACATACCGTACAATACCCTAAGGTGCCATAATGAATAGTGTAAAGAATACGGGGGTGGGGTGTGTATGTCATACTGATAGCAAACAAATCATCCATAGCAACCATCCTCACATCTCTCACTCAGTACATAAAGTGTACGATATCTACCACTCTGGAACACTAGACAAATTGAAGTAACGACGGATCCCGACTCGTAGAATCCCTGCTGTGATCAAGCCAAACATATGGAGTCATGACCAAACATTTCAATGACCCATTTCATTGATCGTATCTCTTGGTTCTACCAATGCCATAATGGCCCTGAATCCGCCTCCGTACCTCCTACCATAGTGGTCCAAAGCTAAAGACATCGTAAACCCCTTAGCACGCGTCCCGCGGCAAAGCCCAACCATGAAGCGAACTCATTGATTCCCATCTGAATCTTGAGCTCTAACTTCTCATTTGGACTTCCTTTGCATCTCGGGTTTGGTCGAATTGGAGTTGGTCTTCAAAAGAGTCGTCGCATAGAAGTGGTCCTGAATTCGATTCGGTTCGGATATACACGTATAGCGCGGTTCGGTTCGGTGCAATGCTCCATGGTGTATTCCTGCGTGCGGTTCGGTTCGGATGTCACGCTCCAGTCGGTTCGGTTCGGATGTCACGCTCCAGTCGGCTCGGTTCGTCCCTCCTCCAGCTTGCCTGCTCCGATCCGATCTCGTTCCCTGGCCTACTCCGATCCGGTCCTGCTTCATAGCCCGATCCGATCCGATCCTGCTCCATAGCCCGATCCGATCCGATCCTGCTCCGTAGCCCGATCCGATCCCCCTCGCTTGCCTCCTCCGATCCGATCTTCTGTCCAACTCCAACTCAAAGTAGTGGCCTTCCTTCTTGCCAACCTTCTTTGTGCCAGATTCCAGTTCGGGTCGGATTCCTTGCCCAGCTCCCTACCCGATCCGAGCCCATACCCGATCCGATCCGAAACCCTGCACAACTTTCTGCAACTTTTCCAGCAACTTGTTTACGCCATTCGACGACGTTTTCGACAAATCTAACTATACTTATCAATCAAAAATCATGTCAAATAGTTATAACAACATAGCAAACTGACCACAAACACCAAAGCAATGAATTTATATGTCAAAATGGATCAAATGTGCCCAAAACCCCTTATTTTTCCCTTAAGCATGTTTAAGCAAATCTAATCATAGGGTTAACAAAACTTAATCAAATTGAACCTAATTTCAACCAGAGGCATAAAACATTATTTAAGAATTTTTAAACATTTTTCCAGAATTTATTGGTGTATAAATTCGCTAATCTTCACTAATTACCCTTAATTAACTGTAATTAGTGTCAAAACGATGCTATCACTCACCTTGGCCACAAAATAGAACACAAAATCTGAAATACTCTCTGTTTGGGTCGAATTCCTATGTATAGCAGCAGCTCCAACCTTGCTTTGTTGCTACTTGGCCTTGCTTTGATGTAGTTTAGGCTTAATCTTCACTAAAAATGTGTTTTGGAGTGGTTTTAGAGGATGGAAGCCATTACTAGGGTCTCAAGAATGTTTGTGGCGGCTCAAAACTGAAATGGAAATGATTTCCTAACCCTAATCAGTCCTCCTATACCTCTAAACCCGAAATTCCCCTCTGGGCCTAGCTGCTAATCACCCGGTTAAGCCCAATTAAACTGTTTTTCACCATCTGAAACTTTTTTCAGCCATATCTCCCAAACGGTGAGTCCGTTTGGCTAATGTGACCACTCTACGGAAAGAGAAACCATCATTCGGAGCCAATGGAAGTAGTTTCAAGTCAAAATTCATTTCCAGTCAAAAGTTATGGCCAAAACAGTATCAACTAGGGGTAAATTGGTCATTTAAAAATCGGGAAAAATCATGAACATGGGAAATGACCTCAATAGTCGTCTCCCAAAGTTACATGACCATACGACTTCGTATGTGAAAGAAATAAATATTCTACGATCCTATGATGCGTAGAATGCGGGTCGTTACAAACGACATCCTTAGCATCAGAGAAAATTTCCAAAGCAACCAGTTCTCGAAGTCGCGGTTTGATTTTGGAAAAACCCTAATTTTAGAGTTCGATCGCCATTGTAGAAAAAGTTGAAGCCGACTTTGATTATCTGAGAAACACGGGAGTGTTGAAACATGAAGAGAAGTATTGGTGATGACATAGAAGAGGCTGATTGGAGGGTTTTGATGGTTGTGGATTAGGAGAAGTGATCAACGACTAGATATATGAAATTATAGGTGGTGCAAATTGAGAAGGAAAGAAAATTATGAGACCTTTAACATCACACATGAAGCTGATGTAAATGATGCATATAAACTGATGTTAAAACACATTTCAATTTATTTATCAATATAAGATATAATTTTACTATAAAATATAATTAATAAATATTAACTATAATTACTAAAACATTAACTATAATTTACCAATTATAATATTAACTATAATTTATAAATATTAACTATAGTTACTAAAAAATATTAACTATAATTTACTAATTATAATATTATTAATAAATATTAACTATAATTAATAAATAGTAACTATAATTACTAAAAAACATTAACTATAAAATATAATTAATAAATATTATCTATAATTTACTAATTATAATATAATTAATAAATATTAACTATAATTAATAAATTGTAACTATAATCACTAAAAACATTAACTATAAAATATAAATAATAAATATTAACTATAATTTACTAATTATTAATCATTAACAATAATACATTTAACAAGTGATGTAATAAACAACAACTATTTTAATAATGATGTAATAGCCAAGATTTTTTGTATAGCCTAAGTTCAATTTTTTAAAAGTGTATTTAAGGCATCAGTCATTCAATAAATCGATGTCCTAGAAACCAACAATATCACTTTAAAAATTATCGATGTTAAAAAATGTTTTGACATCGCTGAATTAACAATCGATGTTAAAACTGTGATGTCTGTTCTACTTTTTCTTATAGTGTAATCAGTAGGAAAGGGAACCGAGAAAGCAGGTATGCAACAACCAACGAATCCACTGAAGATGTAAACAATTTTTTTAGAACTGAGGTGGTTCTTGGTATGTCTCTTAACTGATTTCTTGATTATCTTTTTTGGATTTCTGTAACTCAATAGATGTCGATCGGATTTTGATGATGCATCCAAAATCAGAATATGGTTCTGGTGAAGCACATTAACAGTTTGATAACTCTCAATTCTCCAATAAATAGGCTACCCTCTGATGAGAAAACTAAAATAAGAAGATGAAACTTCTCTGATAAGTATTAGTAACAACACAAATAGATTAAATGATGTTATGCAATAGTTGGCAGTAAAACCATGTTGAATTCTTGAATAAAAGACGATTTGGAATGTGAGAGAATATTGAAATTGAATGAAATGAAACAAAAATTTTCTTTATTTACTTCTGAATGAAATAGTTTTTGATACATGAACACAAGCATTACACAAGGCATATATAAGCAAAAAAGATATAGGAAATAAACGACTGCAATGCATTTGGGCTTGGTAGAAACAAAAAAAACATAAATTGGCCCAAGAAGTAACGTGAGGAGCATGTTGTCTCCATATGTCTTTGTAAACTGATAAGCATACAACAGTTTGACATATTTCAACAAAGTACCATTCTAATATATATTTTTTGTGTGCATGCACACATGTGTAAATGTGTGTATGTATATATGTACAGTACTTAGGTGCATTATAATAAAATATTTTTTGCTTTCAATAACAATACTACAAATGTTCTTCTTATTAATTAGAATAGTACTTGTTCAAATTTAATATCTTCATAAATTAATATTTATGTTTGAACGGTTATAATTCTTTTTAACTCAAATATTAAAGTCCAAGAATATTGCCCTACCATATTAATATTGATCAATGATGACTATATGTAAATACCTGATATTAATACTAATATTAAAATGATTGATTTACAATATTGGAAATAAGCATATAATATGAGGTAACATAATCCTTACAAGTCGTCTATAAAATTGAATTGTATGAGATGGTTACATTAGTTTGAATAGTCTACGTCCAATTTGCAATTAGAAAATTTTGAGGTTTATTTTACTAGAGAATATGCTAGAAGATATGTTGCCTTTATTTGGTATTGCATTGATTTGTGTTTATATTCGGTATTACATTGATTTGCGTTTATATTTGGTATAGAATTATTTATTATAATAAATCCAAATATACTCTAGAATATGCCTATCTAGAATGTTCTTTTAGATAAGGATAAACTATGTATAAATAAAGGCAAGGATTGACAATGTAAAAAAGTATCTTTTTGTATAATCAATCAATAAAGCAGTAATAATGTATTTGTTTGTTTTGCCATTTAATCTTTCTCCTCCTTATATCAAAGGCTAATTCTATTACCACCCCATAATTTACCTTTCCTACCCCCTTATGTTTGAGAGAAAAACACACACCCCATTTATTTCTTTTCACACTCTGAAAACTTCCAAAAATAGCCTTTTATTTCACTTTTTATCATTCGTCTATCTTATTGTTATGCAGATCATTCTTTTCTATATAAAAACAGAATGTTTGAATTGATGAAGTAGAAACGAAGAAGAAGAACATATTCAAACACAAACAATTTCATTTTAAGTTTTTATTTATCATTTATTTTATTTAAGAAAATCTAATTTTTCCATTGCTGAAACATTGCATGTTGCTGAACTTAGATGAAACATTGTTATTCCCACATTGTTAAACAGTGCTAAACACAGATAAAGATATCTGCTGAAATGTCATTAGACACATACTGTAACAACCCAGAAATGCGAGCCAGTTAAATTTTTTTATTTTGGCAACTTCGATGAATTTTGAACATTTAATGTAATGACCCAGATTTCCATAACATCGGAGTTGACTATATACATCATACGTCCAACCCAAATATCACGAAAATACGGAACATTTTTTTTAGAAGAAGAACAGGAACAACAACACAGAATCTCACATCGCAGCGGAACAAAACATAATATATCATATCTTTGAAATACAAAATCTTAACTGTATAACATACACTTATCAGAGTACAACACTTACAACACAACGGAACAACACTATAACTAGATAACGCTGAAGCCTCCTGCTCCAAGCTCCTTTAGATATATCTGAAAAATCCTGAACTACTTGACTGCCCATACAAATTTAGGCACCCAAGAGTTTAGGTAGAACAAAACAAATAAACTCCGGGTCAGTCATGGGACTGGTATGAGTAAACAGTTTAAAACAGTTCAGAAAACTAAATGATATCTCATAAGACCACGCCGTATAACACGGAACGGGTTTTTCCCTTATGAGAATCCAAACACTTGATTTAACTTTCAAAAATCCCTTTTGAAAGGAACGATAGCTTTATATCAAAACTCCTTTGATATTATAATAGTGTCTAAATCAAGTAAATACAATCTAGTGGAACGTTTGCATCTCACGTTCCACATATATATACAATCAAAACTGCAAGCACGTATTGGGTAATGGATTTCCAACTATGACAAGGTATGGAACCACCTTCCGCTGGTATATCTCTAGAGGAGAATACACCGAGTTCAACAAGAACATCTTGCAACTCAGCCACACATGACCGACCACTCATTTCGCTTGAGTGTATCGAATGTATATCACCAACGGTTGGGATCAGCAACCGTTTCCCGAATGGGACAACATCGACAATAGATTTTTAGAAGTAAATGAAACTCTAGATCAGGCGATTATACACCCTAATAGGTGCGACCTACATAGCCATGCTGCTTGCCCGATTTCTGTCATTTTCCGATTGATGAGGCCAGAGGCTACGCTTTATCATCACACCAGATTCACTTCGAATGCCACATCGTCAAATCCATCAAATCACCAATTGACGTCCTCAACAGTACATTACGTGTTAGCTAAAAGAAGTTTCCTTCTTCGCTTCCAATCTTGGTACGGTTGAAGAAATCAATGTACGTGACCTTTCTGGAAATACTCTGTCAGACATTCATCCATACACATCACCCAGGAACAGGATGAATTGAAGGTACTATTTCTATTAATAGAAAAAGTCCTTGCACTCTACTCCGTCTTCGATTATCTTTATATAATCAGATTCGCACGCTACTGCCAATACGGAGTGGTTCTTTGGATAATAATCCAACCGGTCTCTCCATATTGACAACGATGGTCAAAACTTCGATAGTCTGTGATTTAACTATCGAATAAAAACAAGTGTTTCGATAGTCGATGATTTAACTATCGAATAAAACAAGTGTTCATCCAATTATCAAACAATCACTGAGCCCTTAATTAATATTCCATTAATTAAATTACTTCTCTATTTCTTTATCAATATTTGTTAACCAAATATTTTCAATAACTATATTGGCCTTTTACGTTATTTGGAAAACATTTCCGAATATCGCCTTCCTTTATTTTCTAACTTTAGAAAATATATGTTATTTATAATTGGAAAATATTCCAATTACTTATCTCTTTCCGATCTCGTTTATTTCTATACTTATAAAATAATCTATATTCTATTTCCAAGCTTACATTTCATTTGGGTTAAAACGGATGTTGTGTAAAACATCGTTATGACAACCCAAATACTATATTCAACTAAATCTTATTCAACATTGATCTTCGAGCCTGGAATCTTACTATTTATTTGTTAATAATGAAACCAATCAAGTTGGGGTATAACTACCTCTCAGACCTTGACTGAATTACATTTATAACGTCAAAACAGATATGACTACTTACTCGAAAAATCAATACCACACAACTACTTCTTCACTTTTAAACACATATCACTTTCTTTTTCTATTCTTACTAGATTTTATTCTTATACTACCTTTTTGATTATACTATTCTATTTCTAAGTTGGTTTCCTTATCGACTTCTATATATATTGATACATATATTTCTAGTTGTCAAATTTTCTTAAAAATATTCTATCTCCTTAAATTTCCGGAAAAATTCGCCATAACCTCCTTTGTACCGGGAGCATCGGGAAAATCCCCAAACTGCCACACAGGCCTTTTCCAATCAAAAAAGAAAAAGAAAAGCCAAGCGGCTAGCCGATACGGCGCATAAAATCTCATATATGAATTAAATACATACCTTTTTGTCGGGCATTCTATTTATATACCTTCTAACACTTTATTCCAAACCTGTCTCCTGTATATTTATACCTGTCCAATCTATTTAACTATATCAAATCTTTATAACTCAATTTGTTAATTATCTCTTTAGTCTATTTCTCTTTTAATATTTGAATTCTATATTTAAACTCCATTTCGCTTCTATTATTTAAATTCTATATATCAAATTCTATTTTACTTCTCTTATTCAAATTCTATTGTTTAAATTCCATTTGAATTCTATATTCAAATTCCACAGTTTAAAGTCCGTTTGAATTTCTATATTCAAATCTATAGTTTAAAGTCCATTTGAATTTCTATATTCAAATCTATAGTTTAAAGTCCATTTGAATTTCTATATTCAAATCTATAATTTAAAGTCCATTTGAATTCTCTTATTAAAATCTATAGTTTAAAGTTCATTTGAATTCTCTTATTCAATTCTATAGTTTAAAGTCCATTTGAATTCTCTTATTCAAATCTATAGTTTAAAGTCCATTTGAATTTCTATATTCAAATCTATAGTTTAAAGTCTATTTGAATTCTCTTATTCAAATCTATAGTTTAAAGTCCATTTGAATTCTCTTATTCAAATCTATAGTTTAAAGTCCATTTGAATTCTCTTATTCAAATCTATAGTTTAAAGTCCATTTGAATTTCTATATTCAAATCTATAGTTTAAAGTCTATTTGAATTCTCTTTTCAAATTCTATATTCAAAGTCTATTTGAATTCTCTTTATTCAAAGTCTATTTGAATTCTCTTTTCAAATTCTATATTCAAAGTCTATTTGAATTCTCTTTTCAAATTCTATATTCAAAGTCTATTTGAATTCTCTTTTCGAATTCTATATTCAAATCTATATGAATATCTCTACATTATTTATAAAAAACGTTTATAACTTTACTTAAAATCCCCCATTATATATTTATAAACAAAGTTTATAAATTCAATTCAAATACCATCTTTTCATTTATAAACAAAGTTTATAAATTCGATTCAAATCCCACCTTTTCATTTATAAACAAAGTTTATAAATTCTATTCAAATCTCACCTTTTCCTTTATAAACAGAGTTTATAAATTCAATTCAAATCCCATCTTTTCATTTATAAACAGAGTTTATGAATTCCATACTTGTTTTATATATATTCAAAACAAGTTAATATTTTTATTCGAAATTTCAAATTCTATTCTATTTGAATCTTATATATTCAAATTTCAAATTCTATTTTAGAAAAATATAATTTTCTTTCTACATCTCAAATATCCTTTTTCATGATATTTTTAAATATCAACACTTAGCCCAGTGATATTTTAAATAATCAAATCAACCAATTTTCAATCATTTGATTTTTAACACATCATATATGAATATATATGAAATCAAACAAACAACAAACAGATAATATATTTTTGAGGAATCCAGTTGGATTCCTCCAACCTATTTTCCTGCATCCACAGATGTTAGCACATAAATAATACCTATCCTGCTTCGAGGCAGGATATCGCGGTATAGAAGGTCATCCACTATCATAGCATGGGGCGTATAGGGTAATCATCCGCTATGAAACTGCGGGCATCCGCTAATGATACTGCGGGAATCCAACCAATCATCAACCCAATATATATAATAGTCAACCAATCCTTAATAACTATATATATTTTAAAATAATCATACAGCATTCAAACAAGCACAGACAATTATTTTTAACTATATAAAAATAATTTTCTAAAAAAAATGGTGAGTGAGGTTTACTCACCAGGGTTTTTATTAATCTGATCTGTTCTGATTTTAATTTCAGCTCATGTGATCCGCAACCATGAATCCCTCGACCCACTCCATTTGATACTATCTTGCATATATTTTAAATATAGCATTTGTTACTTAAGTTATAGAATAAATTCTAGTCTAAAAATGTATGAACAATTAAATGTGGCTAACAAATTTTAATTAACTAGCTAGTTTTTAATTAAATAAATTAAGTATTTTACCTTAATTCACTTCTTAAATCTCTTTGTGCCTTTAACAAGGCTGATGCCTGAAGCTTCCCTCTTTGTCGAGACCTGTAGCAGCGACTACTCCAGTAAAACGTCGCACCTTTTAAACGAGGGTTGAAACACTTCAAAAATTGAATCGCAGATGCTAAAGCTTCTAACGAACCTAAATCTCTCTTCTAGCTGAATAATCCACATCAAATATCATTCCCTGATTCTACCTTCAACGCAGGTAACTCCAAACCCTAAATCATTTTACTGAAGCCTTACTCCTCCTATCGAACAACTACCGTGAACCACCTATGCCATCGCGACATCACATGAATCAGAAATGCCTAAGGACTCCCAGCGAAGTGTTGAACGACCTCACGAACATCAATCTAGGCTTCAACTCTACCTCATACATCGTCGAAGACCCTCCGCCTTAACTCGCGACATCCCCAACGACGGTTCCATCTCAACGCAAACATATCTCCAGAACGATTCAAGCTTCCGCGGATCTGAGTCTAAGTTGCGATTTGATTTTTAGGTATTCGAGTTTTCAACAGAAAAGGGGGATTTCGATATGAAGTTTTCGGTTTGATTTTATAAAAGGGACGGATGGAAAAGAGAAGGCCACGGTTTGGTTTGTTTTGTGGAAATGAATCAAGGCACGACATGTTTTGAATTGTGGTGATGAAAGGGCCAACAAGTATATTCATTTATTAAATTTAATTTGATTTTTAAACGGTTATCAAATTTAAATCATCACGTTTATTCCGAACTCCTTTCTAAACCCAACAACTGTCAATCCTAGGGTAATACCCCTATTCTGGACACACTGGGATAAGTCACGAAGTCTGATTTGATCATTTGGAGAAGATATTAATTTAAATTAATATAATTTAAATTTAAAACAATTTATTTCTTCGATAATAAATTAATATTATTATCGTTATAAATTCAAATAAAATTTCCTATTAATTATTTGAACTGTATTTAATTCAAATAAAATTCTGAATTCATCTAAATCCATTTTCGTATTTTGTTATTTTAATATATTCGATATTAAATCAAAATTGATTATTAAATTGATAACTCAAATATAAAATTCCACTTATATTATCCAGCCAATATTTAAATTAAATATTAAATATTCAAAAATTAACCCATAAGGATCCGGGTCATTACATTTAAAATAGATTATTTTAAATAATATCGACGAGAAATTTATTTTGAATAGAATTCGACGTACGTATTATATACGTCATCGTTAGAATATAAATAATTATATATAATTATAAAAGGATTTGAAAATTGTGCGGTAGTTCGATAATTCGATTTCCAACTTCAATTGAATGTACCGGGTGCAAAAGAAACCGGATTTTAGTGAAACCAAAAACATTAGGATCTAATTGAGAATATCTTTCCAATGAATCCGGAAAATCGAGATTTCATAGCGTGAATCAAAAGATATGTCCAGTTGAAAATTTTGAATAGTCGCTATGGAATTCAGGCCCTTAAAAAATAGACATTTTGCAAACGACCTCGGATTTCGACGAAACCTCTTTTGTTGGATCTGTGATGTCGAATTATTGCTAGATTCCAAATTTCATAATTTTCCGATTCAATATGTGAGCGTGGCAAAGGAAAACGCGTTTGACCAGTTTTAGTTGATTTTAATCGACTGGAAAATGGCCATTTTTCTAACGGGCTCAGAATTCGACGAAACTAGTTTTGTTAGGACTGTATCGTCAATACGAAGCTAGAAAATATTTTTCTGTAATTTTTAGAGTTCGTACGTGACCCCGGTAAATTGAAATGCGCGTTCAAATTCAATATATAGAGTTATATGTTGATTTTGATGGAAACTGATCGAAACAGTCGAATCAGCTTGCGATACACATCCCATTGTGTTCGGAATAGGGGTAAAACGCTATGGACGACAGGCGGTGGGCCTCGTTTAGAGGTCGTATGAAAAAGTCAACTTTTAAATAATTAAATAAATAAATAAAATACCCCCACTCACCTCTCTCTCTCTTCACCCCTTTAATCATTCAGGCCCCCGCCGTTCGATTCATATCAGAAAGAAGAAAAAATAATAATAATCGAAGTCGCGCATGCCACCACGAGAAGCTCCTCCCACCGCCGGTTCACCCTCCTCACCGCCGACGACCATCTCCGGCCATCGCCCCCCCAGCGACGCTCCACCCTCGTTTCTTCCCCCTTTCTGAAACCGCTACCTCCCCCAATCCAAGAGAACCGCCACGCCCTAGCCAAATCGAGCCACCACCTGACTGCGGCCCCCCGACGCCTGCCACCGATGCCGCGACTATCCGACGACCTCCCTCCACTTCCAACGCGCGGTAGCAGCCCTCCCCTTCTCCTATTTTCAACTGTAAGGTTTTTCCCCTCTTCTCTATTTTTATTTATCTATTTAAATTTAGTTTTCGGATGTATACAGTATAATTTAAAAACGATTTTTAATAGGGAAAGTATACGATTTTAACTTAGAAAAAGTTTGATTTTTAACTATGGAAAGATCGGATATTTTTACCATTGTAAAGAGGATATTTTTATCATTGTAAAGAAGCGATTTTTCATAGCAAAAAGCAATGATTTTCAATAATTTAAAAATTGAATTTTTATATTCATGAAGGTGAGATTTTTATTCGAAGAAAGATATGATTTTTATTTATAATAAAAATACGATTTTTGATATAACATTGATGATGTAAAAATACAATTTTTGCATATAAAATAAGTGAAGTGAAAATACGATTGTTCTATATTGAATAGTGAAATAAAAATTCGATTTTTTACAATATAGAATAGCTATAAAAATTCGATTTTTACAGTATATGAGGTAGCAAATAAAAGAAATCTTTATATTTGAAAAGGTGAAATCTATATATTTGAAAATGCGAAATCTTTATATTTGAAAAGGCGAAATCTATAAATTTGAAAAGGCGAAATCTTTAAATTTGAAAAGGCGAAATCTTTATATTTGAAAAGGCGGAATCTTTATATGGAGAATAGCGTGATAAAAATATAATTTTTATTATATGAACACCGTTGTAAATATAGATTTTTATCTATGTAGTAACATAGTAAAAATTCGATTTTTATATATTGAATAGCAAAGTAAAAATTCGATTTTTATATATTGAATAACATAGTAAAAATTCGATTTTTACCTATTGAATAGCAAAGTAAAAATTCGATTTTTATATATTGAGCAACAAAGTAAAAATTCGATTTTTATATATTGAATAGCAAAGTAAAAATTCGATTTTTATATATTGAATAGCAAAGTTAAAATTCGAATTTTATATATTAAATAGCAATATAAAAATGTGATTTTTATATACATAGTGGCTACGGGCAACGAAAGCGACAAAGGGCGAGAATGGCGATGATTTCTCTAAATGAAGTATCATGGAGTAGGGATAGCTATTGGTGAGAATTTCTCACTCTTCAATTTCTTTTCTAGTTATATATATATACTAGGATGCAGACGGTGTTTAGTAGCACCAGACACCCGTCATCCACGGACCATGGATGGCTTGTTTGTTAAATTGTTTGGTTGTGTAGTTGGTTAGATTATTTGGTTTGAATTGAATAATTTGGTGAAATGGAATGGATTTGATTGATGTGTGAATGGCGTGGGCTTTCAGTAGACCGGGGATAAGGCTAGGCCTCGTCCCGTTTCTAGTATCGTGCCATTATGCCGCCGAAATTTTCTAAAAATAAGTTAGGAAAACAAAAATATCATTTTTATTTTGTAAATGACCTGAAAAAAAAATATATAATGTTTTATCGTTATAAATATAATTTTTAACGTGAATGTGAATAAATAAATATTCATTTACAAACCGGAGGGTTTGTTTATGTACACTTATTTGACTGACATTGATTGGGACGATAAATTTTACATATCGCCCAACTGCACAAATAAAATCTGTGTTTGTTGATTTGAAACCCCACACGGGTGTTGGGATGAAATTTGAAGTTCACTCATCCTGATTGATTAAATATGTCGATCGATTGATTGACAGGCTGTTATAAGCGTTAGATATCTATATCTGATGCTTGTACAGTGTAGTGCACTTTGGATGATGTTTGATTGTTTATCGTTGCTATTATATACATGTGTTGTATGGAATCCATATAGTTAACTTTATATGGTAATTGATTGGGTCTCATTTCAATTGGGAAAATAAAGAATATTATAAAATAAAGGTTCATGTGTTGACTGTACTCATCCGTTGAGGTTAGTCATGTGTTGAACGAAATATTTTAACAATAAAACTTACGTCTTTATCATTATAAAATAAAGGTTCATGTGTTGACAGTACTCATCCGTTGAGATTAGTCATGTGTTGAATGAAATATTTTAATAATAAAATATACATCTTTATAATATCTAAAATTAGAACTACTTCACGGTGGAGTCTAATTGAAAATCAAACGATAGATACCCAAATTTTATAAAATATTTTAAATAACAAAAATAGTCACACGTGGACAGTACTCATTCGTTGAGATTAGTCGTGTGTGACAAAGATATAGAGTCGTGTATTGAAAGAAATATAGATCCATTTGTTGAATATAAAGCCGTGTTGATTAGTGATGCGCTATTTTGTCGTAAACGACATTTATATCAATTTTATTCATTTTAAAATGAATATTGAAAAGTGATTTCGAAATCGAATATTTTGAAATGAAATTTGATTTGAATTGAACAGAAAACCAATTTGAATTGAATATAAAACGATTTCGAAATGAATTGAATATAAAACGATTTCGAAATGAATTGAATATAAAACGATTTCGAAATGAATTGAATATAAAACGATTTCGAAATGAATTGAATATAAAACGATTTCGAAATGAATTGAATATAAAACGATTTCGAAATGAATTGAATATAAAACGATTTCGAAATGAATTGAATATAAAACGATTTCAAAATGAATTGAATATAAAACGATTTCGAAATGAATTGAATATAAAACGATTTCGAAATGAATTGAATATAAAACGATTTCGAAATGAATTGAATATAAAACGATTTCGAAATGAATTGAATATATAACGAATTTGATTTGAATTGAATAGAAAACCAATTTGAATTCGAATTGAATAGAAAACGAGTTGAATTCGAATTGAATAGAAAACGAATTGAATTCAAATTGAATAGAAAACGAAATGAATTCGAATCGAATTAAAATCGATTTGAATTGAAATCAAATAGAAATGAAAGTAAAAAGGATTTATAATAGGAAATTCAACTTTGAATTTGAATTGGAATAAAGGTTGAAATTGTTTTTGAAACGAATTCAAAACTATTTATAAAATTCGTTTTAAATAGAAATCGAAGAAATATATATTATATATATATAATATAATGGCCTGAATAGAACGCGCCGCGCCGTGGCAGTTCGTGAATTTCGACCATTTATTTCAAACGAACATTTCGGGAGATCCGACCGTCGGATTCTCCTAAAACCAGAACCGTTGGGTTCGTATCGAAAAGAGCTTTCTAACGAATATTTGAAATTTGAAATCTAACGGTTGGATTTGGAGATACGTCCAAATCAAATTTGAAAAAGGTTGTTGTAAGTGCAGTTCGATGGCCGTTGATGGAAATCGACTGTACGGGCCTTGATAAAATTATTAAAAATAGTAATAATTGGTGTAAAATCATAAGAAATGATTTGGGAAAAATTGGGATGAAAAACTCCATATTTGAAGAGATAAAATTAGATTTTTATCGAAATGAACTAGTTTTGAACTAAAATTAAACCCGTTTATTTTTAAATAAATAAACTGGATTTGAAATGGGTTATAAATAGAATTTATTTGTGGGTTTATCGTGAACGGTGTTTTAAATGACACTTGTTCTTTAACCCAGTAATAAGGAGAATATGATTTGGGTTTATCATGAACTGTGTTTTAAATGACATTAGTCCGTTAACCCAGTAAAAGGAGTTTTTAATGAATCTGCAATTAGATTGAAATGAGAATTGGTATTTTAAATTATCAATTTAGAAATTGAGCGAGAATGGAGTATCACCAGTTTTGCTCCAAAGCGATAGTTAAATCTTTAATTAGATTTGAACGTGAAATGGTAATTAATTTTACCGATAACACAGTGGTGTTAGATATGGAGTATTACCAGTTTTGCTTCATGGGATGAATAGGTTGGGATTGGGAAATAAAATAAATAATTACTTCGGTGTGGTTCGCTAATCTCGACTAGTTTGGAAAACCATAATTTGGTTTGAAACGACATCCAAAGGAAGATTAATGGATAAATTTTAAAGAATTTATCTTGGATAAAATTAATGGGAACCTTTCCCTAAGAATATGGATTGGAATGAGGCGTATGTTGTGTTTGTGTAACATTCGTTTTAATATACGCGGGTTGTTCGGAAAGGTCGGGTTTATACCCATTCTGAATAACCGATTCGACGATATGTCGAAGATGAAGACGGTGGTTGAAGAGTGGAATTCTTCACATCATTTGGATAATTATTGATGATCCTGATTGGGCTGTACACCCAAGAGGATGGAAATAGTTGGTGGTCGTCCAGACGTACTTGGAGATCGATGGATATGCGAGGAAAGTGCCTCTGGTTTCGTTCAGACCCAGAACGAACTTGTAAATGGATTGTGTGTCTGACATTGGATTTTATTCTGTGTTGATTGATTTCTGTTAAATATATATCTGTTTGGCGGCGGAGAATTTATTCTCTTACTTAACGCCCTTCTCTGAGACGTACGAGCTTAGAGGTTATATATCGATAGATATCAATCGCATGGCATGAATTGCCTGTGTGGCATGCTGAGTTGCATGGATCAAGGCTTCTGTTGAAAAGCAAAGTCTTGTGGTTGATTATCAAAGCACGGCCTACGTGGCAGCTTTGTGTATAGCGTGGATTCGCGAGCCTCACACCTCGGTATGAGTCAAAAACGGGATACGGACCGCTGGGAGAGCACGACGTTTCTTTTTAGCTTTGGTGGTGTTAGTGACTTACCAGCCCTGACATTTATATACTTTTCACCTTTGTGGTTGTTGGAATGAGGCGCCTCGATTATAGGTCTGTAAGGACCGGGAAACGTGTGTTCAGGCATAATTAATCCTCTAACATAAGTGAGGACCGGCCCAGCCGCATCCAGGGTTACCTAGAGTGTGTAGTCCTGAGGCATTTGCTAGAGTGTCTCGAAGCGGAGAGGAGCTTGCCCCTTGCCTCGACTCATGACGGAAATCCAATTTCCAATACGTGATATTGCGGTTTTAATTGTAGAACTAGTATGGCGACATGATATATGGTACCCATGCCGTCTATGATTTATATTTATGATTGAAATTGTTTTGACACTATACACTTATTATAGTATCAAATGATTTGTTTTAAACGTACCAAGCATGTTTGGCTATTATAAGGGAAAACCCTATCCTCCGGCTTGCGTTGCATTGTGTGATGGGACCTGGGTCTTATAATAGCTTCATTTTTCGAAAAAGCATTGCGTTGTTTATCTATATGCACTGGTATTCTTGGGAGGAAACCCGTTCCGTGTTATACGGCGTGGTCCCTTGAATTACTCTCTTTTAAAGTAAAGCTTTAAATAACTGTTTTAGTTCTCACACCAATCACATGACTAACCTAGAGTTTATTGTTTTTACCTAAACTCTGGGTGCCCCTATTTTTTGCATGGGCAACTAGTAGTTTTGGTTTTGCAGATTTATATTCACAGGATCCTGGTTTACAGCTGGAATGATATCCGGAAAGCTCTGTATCCGTATATCACCTTCAGTTGTGCTTTGTATTATTTTTCCGCTGCTATGTAATTTATTGTAATCTCTGATATTTATCGAATGTAATTTATTCATTTATGCTCTGTATATTCTTGTATTCTGATGGAATTGTTGTAATAACAATGAAATATTCTTCCGTCTGCGTTCTATTTTGTCTTGTCCTCACAGTAATTCGTTCTTTCTCATCTCTTCGGAGTCCGGGGAAGTTCGGGTCGCTTCACATACAAACATTGTTGTTATATATATATATATATTAATACATTATTAAAAATATGCAGATGTGGTGAAAAAGGAAAAAGGAGCATCATAATTACTATAAGGGTATAAATGTCAATTAATTTTAAATTAATTTGATGGGGTGGGAAAAGAAAAACGAGGGGTGGAAGTAGAAGTAGCCTATATCAAATTCTAACGTGGTATCAGAGCTTGGTATCGGAGCTAGGTGAAATAGAGGGGAGAGAATAAAAAGAAACATCGATTTTAGAAATGAATTCAAAATCTTCAGTCTTCGACTGGATCTTGAAGTCAGCGACAAAGTCATCGGGTTTAGTAAAGATGACTTCTTCTTCATCGTCCAGTCAAATCTTGATGCCGGAGAAGTCAGTTGAGGCATCGCTTACTCAATCCAGAACTAGAAGAGTTGTGTTGTCGCTCAAAGAAGTAAAAAAAACTCCAGTTATAATAAGTGAAGGAAATCGCTCTTGTTTTGTATTCGACTTCGGGCGGCGATTTCAATCTAGTGGTGCGCGTTCGGATTTGAAGGCATTGAGGTAGGGTATTGTGGCAGCTTTGGGTTTAGGTGGTGTTGATTGAAGTTTGCGTTGTGGACAAATGCAGATTTGTGGTTTCAGGAGGAGCTAAGGAGCTACTCGAACTGGGGATGGAGTTCGACGGTTTCAGGTATGTATTATTGAAGTAGCAAGGGCTCGGGGTTGTGGTGATTGAGATGTTGGTAAAGGTGGTTCTCTAGTGAAGCACAAGCACCAATCTTGTCTCGGCGCATCTGATCTTGGATTTGGGCTTCTTCATCCTCGGGATTTTGGATGTTTGGCTTCTTGTATTTTATGCATTTCTATGGGTATGCGGGTCTTTATTGTGTTCTCTCTAACCATCAGTGTTCCAGTGAGATAGCTTTCTATGGTGGAGACGCTTTGGTTGCTGAGTACAGCCTTTCTCTTTCATGTGATTCCCCTAAGTAACAATTGTTATGTCTGTGTTGCTCTGCTTTGAATTGCTTCAGATTTGTTGTATATGGTTTTATGATCGAGTTTTCTTGTTCAGATGTGAGTTGTAAGCATGTAGGTAGAGGTTATTGTTCATGTCAGGAGCTGGCTTGGTATTCTATAATATGTGAGGTGACGCAAGGTGGGTTTTAGCTTCTGCTATGTACTATGGTTAGTAAGGTGATTTAGTTCATGCCAAAAAAAGATGGTTTGTGGAGTGGCATTTGGAATTGAAGGAGATGAATTGGTGGTTTTGGAGTTCAGCAGTAAAGGTGATGGGTTGATTGAGTTATTAGGGAGAAACATTAGTTTGAAGTTGTTTATTGTTCATTTGATGTCTGTATCGGTAACCCTGTTTATTTGGAACGTTGATTGAAGGTGGTAGATGGTATTGTAAGGTATGTTTGGAGGATGCAAACATATGCTGATTCATCCCTATTAATTTGGTTTTGTTTTCGTTTGATATGTTTGGGGGATGCAAACATATGCAAACTCATCCCAATTTGGTTTATTTCTTTTTCTTTGTATGTTTGGGGGATGCAAACATACAAACACATCCGGGACCAGTTTTGTCATTTGATCACTCATATCTTTTGGTTACCGAGCAAATTGAAGATAGTCGAGTTGTTTTGGAGTTTTAGATTGGAGTTGTCGAGTTGTTTGGAGTTGTAGTTGAATGTTTGATGCTTGGTATTTGGTGTTACTCTCTAACAATATTGAAATGGTTGCTCGATCTTGCTACTCTTTAGTTTGCAACTTCTATTTGGCAAACTCATGATTTTTTGCATCGTGAGTTTGAGGGTGATGTTAGAGAATATGCTAGAAGATTTATTGCATTTATTTGGTATTGCATTGATTTGGGTTTATATTTGGTATTTCATTGATTTGGATTTATATTTGGTATATAATTATTTATTATAATAGACCCAAATATACTCTAGAATATGTCTATCTAGAATGTGCTTTTAGATAAGGATAAACTATGTATAAATAGAGACAAGGATTGACAATGTAAAAAAGTATCTTTTTGTATAATAAATCAATAAAGCAATAACAGTGTAGTCTTTTATGTTTTACCGTTTAATCTCTCTCTTCTCTCTTGATCAAATTCTAACAAATTTAAAGTCACCTTTCCTATGTTGATTGCTAAAAATCCTAGACTCCTAGTCGAAGAGGCCACCATCATCTTCATTACAATCCCTACATTGACGGTTATTTTTTGGAATGTTAAAAGGTTGAATTCCCCTGAAAGGAAGTTGATTCATCTAATTTTCTTCACTTCTATAAACCTAGTATTATAGGTTTATTATAGCATAAACTAAGTGATAATTTTATTTCTATCATTTATTCTAGATTTTTGAATAGTTGGAAACTAGTTAACAAAATTTTTATGGGTGGAATGGTAGAATTATTATGTCTTGGGATCCTAACATTTGGGATTTAGATAAATATTTCATTGGTTTTCAATACACTTACTGCAATTTCATCAATAAGGGTGGTTATCACTTAATTTTACTTCCGTGTATGCCTCTAATAGTGAAAGCGATAGGAATTCTCCTTGGTAACATCTTAACTTTTTTAATATTAATATCACCAATGCTTGGATTATCATTGGTGATTTTAATACTATGATCTGTTTATCTGGAAAAAAAGAGGTAATGTTATCCATTTTATTTTTTTTATTAAGTACCGATTTAATTGAACACTGCATTTCTGGTAATAAATTTACTTAGAAATTAGGGGATTTAAAAAAGATTCACTGCAAATGGATAGACTACTTATTAATCAAAGTTTTGTTAATAATTTCCCCAATTTTAATTGTCCAACATTGGCTCAAGGCACAAATGACCAAAAAACTTTGCTATTAGTTTTATCGTCTAGTTTTATTATAAATGTTAACTTTCCTTTTATATTCAAAAATGAGTGGACTTTTGATAAGGATTATAATATTATTATTAACAATTATTCAAGCATAGCTAAATTCAAATTCGAAAGTTTTTAGAAAAATAAAAAGAAGAATAACAAAATTTGGAATAAAATTAGGAAAATAATATTCTTAGGCACGAATGTATGAATGAGACTGCAAGATATTTTAGATTTATATGACTCAAACACTATATATGAAAATAATAGCATGTAGTAATCAAAGAGCTTTACATAAATGCTGTGAACTTATGAAAAAAAAGCCAAGGTGGACTGGCTTATTAGTGTGGACACATCCAATAAATTTTCTATGCTAAAATGTCTAGTAGAAAGCACATAAATAACATAGGGAAAATTATGAATGCTAAAGGGGAAATCATAAATGACTATATGCTGATCAAAGCTAAAGCCATTCTAAATTTCTCTAATATGTACAACTGCAATGATTACCTTGAAATTTCCCCTCTATTCGTACCAAAATTTTTGTGCTCTCAAATAGTAAAGAAATTCTCTTTGTCTGGATTAATTTAGATACAATTTAAAAAGTGTGATGCTAAGGGCACACCATTTTCCTCTTCCTAATACCACGAATAAAAATAATATGCACAATAAATTTTATGTACTTCATAATACCACGTGCAATTCATTGTACAATCAACCATTGTCCAAAATCATTATGCACGGCAAACAACCGCCGACCAACATATTTTTCAACAGTAATAAATAACCGAGCCACTGTTGGTTAGTGGTTGATCATCGTGGAAAATAGTGTTGATCGAAGATTCTTCGCCATACAAAAAAAAAAAAAAAATGGTATTAGGAAGAGTAGTATAAAATTTTGTGGTATTTTTTAGTAATGGTATTAGGACGAAGAAAACGAGGTGCCCTTAGCAACACACTTTAAAAAAATGTTTTCAGTTCTAAGGATGATAAAAGCTCAGTCCCTGATGGGTTTGGTGCTATATTTTACAAGATTCACTTGGATGAAATTAAAAACTTTTTGCTTGATGCCATGAATGAACCTTTCCTTTCTGGGAAAATAGTTAAAAGTGTCAATCATACTTTTATACCTTAGTGTCTAAAGTGAAAGTGCCTGATAGTCTTAGGGATTATAGACCTATTTCTAGTTGCATTTTCATATATAAAATCGTTGCTAACATTCTTATAATAGGACTAAGATATTTTAAAAATATCTTATTTCTGAAAATTAATCTGCTATTATTCCTGGTAGTCTTACTACTGAAAATACTTTATTAGCAAATGAGATGCTTAAAGATTTCAATCACAAAGTTAAAAACAAGTTATGTATTAAGGTGGATCTTCAAAAATCTTTTGATAAAATAAATAGGCACTCTATTATTCATATGATGAAACAGTTGATTTTTGATGATAATTTTTATAATCTAGCTAAGGAGTGCATTTATTATGTAACATACTCCATTCTTATTAGTGGCTCCCCTTATGGTTTTATACGCAGTAATAAGGGGACTAGATAGGGGGATCCTCTACTCGCTTATTAATTCATTATATCAATGGAGCACTTTACTCTTCAAATGAACATAGAGCATTTGAATAGTAATACCAAACCTATCAGTAATACTCCACGCATTAATTATTTATTGTATGCTAATGACCTCCTTATTTTTCTTAATGGAGACACTCATAATTCCATGGTTAACAATAATATATTTGAAAACTTAAAAATTTGCTAGGACTCAAGTTAATAAAAGCAAAACCAAATTATGTTTCAACAAAAACTACAGCAATAGGGAGGGTATTTTAAATATTCTAAAGTTTCAAGAAGAGCTCTTCCTGTTAAATATTTAGGGTTACCATTGAGCACTAATTAGATCAAGGATATAGATTGTGCTAAAGTTCGTGATATAATTCATAGCAAAATTTGTTATTGGTATAATAAGTTCTTATTAATTTCTAGTAGATTAGAACTTACAGTCATCACTACCATTATTCTATACTTGATACAATCTCATAATGTTCTTGCTAAAGCTATGGACTAAAATGAAAAACCATGTGATAATTTCAATTGAAATGACAAAAAGCACATAGTTGACTGCAAAACCATAACCAAAACAAAGGAAGTTGGTGGTCTGGGCATAAGAAAATTTAAGGACTAAAGTGATGCTTGAAATTTAAAGTTTCTTTGGAAATATATCTATTGATGGTAAATCTTTATGGGCAAGATAAATGAAAGCAAAAAACACTAGGAAGAAAAATTTCTAAAGCATGCTAATTGAAAATCACTACTCTTTCACTTAGAAAAATATGTTAGGAAATATGGATATTAGTTCCAAACTTATTAAAAGAAAGTTCAAGGATGGTAAAATTATAAGTTTATGATTTGATTCCTGAATTTTTGGTAAATATTTTACTAATTTATTAGGCATGTAAAACTTATATCTTTTAGAGGGGAACTAACTATAAAGTACATTGCATTATCAAAAATAATTCTTGAAATACTCATTTACACCCAGCTGCCCAAAATTTCAAATCTACTTTTAATAAAATGTTTATTGCAGTGTTTTAATAACTCGACCCTGCCGCGACCTGACCTCGAATAAGCCTAAACCTTAGACCATCACGACGCTAAACTCAATAAGACCTCGTTCATGCATGATGTAACGGCCCGTAAAATTTTGAGCGTTTAATTGATGAATTTGATAAAGAAGTTGAAATTTAAGCGTAATTAACTGAAATTTACATAAAAGTATACAATAAAGTTTTGAGATGGAAATTTTATATTTGCAATACGTCTAATTAGATGAAGTGAATGTGAAATTTTTGTTGAAAAATATGGATACGTCCAATTTGAATTGTTTGCAATTTTTTTTAAAAGGGGTCCATAATGGATTTTTATACGAAGTGTCATGACACTGATTTTATTTTACGGTTACGTCCGTCTTGTCGCGCTGATCGTTTTGGTATATTTAATTGTAAATTTCGGAGTTCGGTTTGTGAAGGAGCTGTGTAAACATTTATTTATATCGGTATACGAGTCACCGGTTATACGTGTTAATTGGACAGTTTAAATATAAATTTTGAAAATTTTGTGGCAGTGAATGCGTAACATTTAAAAATTTTAGCCTAAACTTGACGGGTTGAAATGATACACACCCGGGATTTTAAACTTGACGGGTTGAAATGATATACATCCGTGCTACTTGTCCTTGGTAGAAAATATCATACGGACACCGTTGGTCTATTTTGAAATATTTCTAAAAGCTATTAAATATTTTGACTTAGATTATTTTGGATTTTTGATCTAATTATACGTTATGCAAATTAAAAAAAAAGTTTAATTTATGCTCTGTATTTTAAGAATGTATTTAATATTAGTTTATTTAAATCAAATTTTGTCGTAAAGTAATTTATTTATTTTCAAGGTATTTCAATAATAACAAAGCTATAAGATTTTAAGTAGTTTTGCATTTATTTTATTTTAATAAATTTTTACTTGGTATATATATGTATGTTTCTAAAATTTACTTTAAAATATAAAAAAGATTATGAATACGTTGAAATTAGATGTGCAACTTAGACTTTTGAAACCAAACATATAATAGATGTTTTTGTAAATGAATGTATTCTTAAATTTATGATTTGGAATTTGTAATTTATTTCAAGATATGATTTTATTAAAATGGCCATGGTGTGAAAAATGTAAACGTTTGGTTGTTAAAGAGACCGGGATCGGATATTGTCATACTCTCTGCCAATACCGAAAACCACTTTAACAACTGTGTAAGCGGTGGAGTTCCAGAATGAAGAAGGATGGTTTGGTGGCGATTACTGGATTAAAGAAAGAGAACGTTGATGGATAGCCTTGACCTTCGGGTCATAATTAAAATGACTAAAACGGGTGCTATACCGTGATTAAGTGAGGTCGCACTTCCATCGGACAAACTTCCTCGAACCCATATCAATTACTTTGTGATTTGATTGGTGCGCACCTTTGATTTTGGAGTGTGTTCCGAGGTGGGTGGTAGTAGCGGCTATGCGTTACCACCGGTCCGGGCATGCATCGGTAGAATCCTACCGTGGGTATTCCTCGTGTTCCTTGTCATATTATCCAGATCGAACCCCATACGATTTTGATTTGTATTGTACCTATGGAGTGCCCTCTGATAGCCACTACGTTACTGTGGACTTTACGGTATCTGTATAGAATACGATATTATAAACGGTGTAAGGGTAAAAATGTAATCCCGCTTATGCTATTTTGATATTTTACTTTACTGAATAGACACTATTATAATAGCGCATTATATTATATGATATTTAGTTTAACGGATCCTTAAAGAATGGAATCTCAAACATTCTTTAAGTTACTTGTGCATTTCCGTGACATTTCACTTGAGTTAATTTACTTGCAAAAGAATATTAGTCCTGATCCGAGTGATTTTGTTTTGCATGATGCTCGGGTCAGCTTGAGTACCACAGCCATTGAAGATTTTCTTGGAGCTAGAGACCATTCGGAGCTTGCTTTATTCACCTATCTATTTGTTCTTTTGTTCTATCTATGTTAGACAGTTGTTGTTGTTTCTGTTCATCTTTTAACAGACTTATATATTTGAGATTTCCGTTGTACTTGTCCTTAAAGATTTAACACTATGCATTTTGTTTTGGAGACTACGTTTATGTAGTAGCTTCATGAACTACTATGGCTTTATTTATTTCCGCTGCGAGTTATTCTATTTTTTCTGTGTCTGTGATTCTGTGATATGATTTGTATCTACTCCAATTATTATTAATAATCTGTTTTTTTGAGCAATTCAAGTCGGACATGTGTGGTTTATTGTCGATTTGAATAGCACAAAATAGTGGGTCGTTACAGTTGGTATCAGAGCTGGTTAGAGAATGTGATAGAGGGTTCTCGCTTGGCTGTTTGGTGGCGAGCAGGAGAATCTTAGCCCTACACATCCCAATGGGAAGATTGGGTTGGTTGTTACAGTCGAGAAGCTGGCCGTAATGACAGTTATGAGATATCACTGTATGTCACGGTGGGAGGTTAGCCCACTTCCTGATGGTTGCAAAGCCTAGGGCCGTTACAGTTGGTATCAGAGCTTTGGTTTAGACAAACCGTAGCTTATGGGGTAGAAACTCATTAGAGATAGGATGGCAATATCCTAGAATGAGTACAAATCAATCTCAGAGTCATTCTTGAGAGAGCGTATTTTAAAATATAAATAGATTTCAAAATGATTCGAAATGATTTTAAAGTTTTTTATGATATAAAGATTTGTTTGAAACGAAGTTTTCTTAAAATTACCCTCCATTTTTTTCGACCTTATTGCCAGGATTTTGTAGACTTGGATATCAACTTGAGATAAACTGAATCTTATCTTTGTCGTCTTAAACCCATCTTTTGAATTTTTTCTCCAGATGAGTTGTCTTAGGAACACTAGAGGTAGAGGTGGAGGTAGAGGTAGGGGAAATGCCCCAGTTGCACCAGAAGTTCCACCGGCAGTTCCACCAGGTTTTGCACCCATTCCTCCAGCTCAGCCCATTCCACCTGTTGCTCCAGCTCAGCCCATTCCACCTGTTGGTCCAGTTTAGCAAACCGCACTAGCTCCATTTCAGCCCATTAGATTTTCCAAGCTTAGTAAGGAATACACTCAGCTGGGAGGTACCAAGTTTGCAGGAACGGAAGGTATTATTGGTGCTCAACAATGGTTGGAAAATTTGGAGATGATATTTACTGGTCTTGAGGTCAATGATGCACAGAAGCGTCAGCTGGCAGCTTGGCCGTTGCAGGGATCTGCCAGAGAATGGTGGCGGACTATTACCACCGAGACCGTAGAGGCTAATATCACGTGGAATCAATTTAGGTGACATTTTGAATTGGATTCTATTTTGTTCCTTTAGGTTATCTTTCTTTTGGAAGTTTGGTTCAAATTTTTGAGTCTTCTTTTAGGGAATATTTTATTGCCAAGTGGATGCCTACAGCAGGAAAGTCCAAATTATATAGGCAGTTTATGGATCTAAAGCAAGGAAATATGACCTTTGAAGAGTATGAGAGGAAGTTTAACGAGCTATCTAAGTATGGTCCAGGCTTAATCGACACTCCTCTGACAAAGAATGAGAAATTCATTTTAGGAGCACGTCCAAAGTTTTATGAAAGCTTAATGAATCATATTGAACGACCATTTACAGATCTTATGAATTATGCCACCAGATTTGAAAATTCTCCCAATATTAAAGGAAAACAAACTGCTCAGACGTCCATAGCTCAGGGATCCTCAGATGGATCGAAGAAAAGGAAGTCTAATTTCAGCCAACAGCAGAAAAATTGGCAGAAAACTCAAGGGATTGGATTTTCATCCCAGAAACAACCAGCAGATTTATCCCACATCACTTGCTTTAGGTGTCACAAAAATGGACATTATGCCAGTAGTTGCCCAACTATGGATAATTCAGCTGTACCTCCCCCAGCACAGTTAGCTCGGAACAACAACCTCTGTTATCTCTGTCTGCAACCTGGCCATCATAAGAAGGATTGTCCTTCGCAGTAGAAGGGAAAGACTTCCGGAGTATTCGCTTTGACTTCTTCTACCCCTCCTCCCGGTGACGATGCCCAGGGTACGCTTCTTAGTGCCTTTACTTTATTTTCTCATCCAGTGCAAGTTCTGTTTGATACCGGTGCATCGCATAGCTTTATATCTGTTGACTTATGTGATAAATTTGAACACCTCTTAAAACCTGAATTTTCATCGAAGCCTTTATGTGTGTCTAACCCTATTGGTGGTCCTGCTAATCTTAGTAGAGTCTGTAAAGGGGTACAACTCCTTTGTAAACTCCACAGTTTCATTGGTGACTTCTTCGTTCTTGGTTTTGATGCTTTCGATATTTTGCTTGGAGGCGATTGGCTCAAGAGATATGATGCTATTATCTCTTGTAAAGCTCGGACAGTTTCTTTGGTCGACAAGAAAGGAAATTCCTTAGTGATTAAATGCAAGATGCCTATAGATTATGCCGGTAGTTTCATCTTTTCATTGGACTCTTCGCATAGTGTGCTTAGTTCGACTTCTGTTGTTCAAAACTTCTCGGATGTTTTTGGTGAGGTTTCTTTCCTCCCTCCAAAGCGGGAAATCGAATTCCATATCGATCTTATTCCTGGAGCCCGACCGGTCGTTCTTCCTCCTCGTAGAATGGCACCTAAGGAGAAAGCTGAATTAAAGAAGCAAATTGAGGATCTTTCCTCCAAGGGCCTTATCAGACCAAGTTTTTCTGAATGGGGTGCTGCTGTTGTGTTTGTAACCAAGTCAGATGGTTCTCTGCGTATGCGTGTTGATTACAGAGAATTGAATAAGCTAACTTTGAAGAATAGATATCCTATGCCTCGGATCAATGATATGTTCGATCAGCTCCATGGTGCTAAAGTGTTTTCCCAACTCGATCTTGCTACGGGTTTCCATCAGCTTAGAGTAGCTGAAGATAGTATTCCCAAGACAGCCTTCCGAACAGAAAATGGTTTCTACGAGTGGTTAGTTATGCCTTTTGGCTAACGAATGCTCCTGCTTACTTTGTTGATCTTATGAATCGTGTATTCTGTGATGTTCTCAATAAGTTTGTTTTGGTCTTTGTTGATGATATTCTAGTCTTCTCTAAGTCAAAGAAGGAGCATGCTGAGCATTTGAGTTACGTTCTCAGAACCCTTAGAGATCATGTGTTAAAAGCCAAGTTTTCTAAGTGTCATTTTTGGACGGCTGAAGTTCGATTCCTTGGCCATATTGTTTCAAATAATGGAGTTCCTGTTGATCCAATTAAGATTGCTGCAATCAATGATTGGGGGGAGCCCAAGACCCCAACTGGTATTCGTAGTTTTCTTGGTCTTGCTGGTTATTATCGGAGGTTTATAGAGAATTTTGCTCGGATCTCTGCACCTCTCACTGCTTTAACCCGGAAGGATACTAAGTTTATTTGGGATGATAAGTGCAAAGCTGCATTTAAGGAGTTAAAGGAAAAGCTGACATCTGCTCCTGTTCTTACTGTACCCAATGGAAGTGAAGGGCTGACGGTATACACTGATGCGAGTCGTGAAGGTTTGGGTGCTATATTTATGCAGAATGGAAGGGTCATTGCTTACGCCAGTCGTCAGCTAAAGAATCATGAGATGAATTATGCAACTCATGATTTAGAATTGCTTAAAGTGGTATTTGCTTTGAAGTTATGGAGGCATCATCTTTTGGGAACCAAGTTTGAATTATTTACAGATCATCAATCTCTTAAGTATATATTTTCCCAAAAAGATTTGAATCAAAGGCAAGTCAGGTGGCTTGAGTTTCTAGCAGCTTATGATTTGGATATAAATTATACACCGGGAAAAGCAAATGTCGTCGCTGATGCTTTGATTCGAAAGAAAGCAGTGTTATATCAGATTGTAGCTTCCTCTTCTTTGTTGGATCGTATTGTAGCTAAGCAAGATGAGGACCGAATGATCAGACTTATTAAGGAAAATGTTCGTAGCAGAGAGGTTGGAGATCATAGTGAGATGGATGCACAAATCGATGAAAAAGGAATTCTTCGAATCAAGAAAAGAATATGTGTTCCAAACGTAGATGGTTTAAGACAAGAAGTACTTCGGGAAAACCATCGGTCCAGATTATCTGTTCATCCAGGTGCTTCAAAGATGTATCAAAATATGAAGAGGCTGTATTGGTGGAGTGGTATGAAGCGAGATATTTCCTTATATGTTAGTAGATGTGCCACATGCCAGCAAGTGAAGGCTGGTCATCAGAAAATAGCTGGTTTATTGCAACCTCTCGAGATTCCTAATTGGAAGTGGGATCAAGTTTCAATGGATTTTATTGATGGCTTGCCAAGGACGAGGAAGGGAAATGAGAGTATATGGGTAATTGTGGATCGACTGACTAAGACTGCTCATTTTATCCCCGTTAGAGCAAATCGCACTGCTTCAAGTTTGGCCCAGATTTATATGAGGGAGATTGTTAGACTTCATGGTGTTCCCACTAGCATCGTTTGTGACCGAGATCCCATATTCACTAGCAACTTTTGGAAGGCATTTCTGGAAGCTTTAGGAAATCGGTTGAATCTTAGCACGGCGTATCATCCTCAAACTGATGGTCAAACGGAGAGGGTGAATCAGATTTTAGAAGATCTCCTTCGTGCCTGTATTCTTGACTATGGAGGATCTTGGGAAGATCATCTCCATCTCGTTGAATTCACCTATAATAACAGTTATCAGGTAATCATTTGATTTGTTTTGTTGTTCTATAAGTGTCTATCTTTAAAATTCTATATTTTGAATCCATATTCTTGCATTTAGGCTAGTATCAAGACTTCTCCTTTTGATGCTTTGTACGGGCGATCGTGCAGATCTCCTTCGTGTTGGATTGAGTCAGGTGATCGTTTAGTTCTTGGGCCAGATATGATTTTGGAAGCATCAGCGAAAGTCGAAGATATTAGAAACAAGATGAGAATTGCCCAAGATCGACAGAAAAAGTATGCTGATAGGCAAAGAAGAAGTTTAGTGTTTGAGGTTGGCGATCAAGTTTTCCTCAGTATATCTCCACTGAAGAATACAGTCCGTTTTGGTCGGAAAGGGAAACTTGCTCCCAGATTCATTGGTCCTTTTCGCATATTGGAGAAAGTAGGTCCTTTAGCTTATCGTGTTGAGTTACCTGAAAAGCTTGCAGGGGTGCACAACGTGCTTCACGTATCCCATCTTCGCAAGTATTTGCATGATCCTTCCTTGATTGTTCAGCCTTCAGCATTAGAAAATCTGGATATTGAGCCCAATCTTACTGTCGAGAGAAAGCCATTTCGTATCGTGGATAGGGATACGAAGCAATTGAGAAGGAAATCAGTCAGTCTGGTCAAAGTGCAGTGGAGTGCTGATGACAGAGATTGTACCTGGGAGACGGAGGAGAGCATTCGTGCTTCGAATCCGGAATTATTCATTCCAGGTATCTTTTGATTCAAATTTATCTTATCTTCTTGTTGTTTTCATCCTTCTATCCCATTCCTTTTCGGGACGAAAAGTTTTGAGTGGGGGAGAGTGTAACGGCCCGTAAAATTTTGAGCGTTTAATTGATGAATTTGATAAAGAAGTTGAAATTTAAGCGTAATTAACTGAAATTTACATAAAAGTATACAATAAAGTTTTGAGATGGAAATCTTATATTTGCAATACGTCTAATTAGATGAAGTGAATGTGAAATTTTTGTTGAAAAATATGGATACGTCCAATTTGAATTGTTTGCATTTTTTTTAAAAGGGGTCCATAACGGATTTTTATACGAAGTGTCATGACACTGATTTTATTTTACGGTTACGTCCGTCTTGTCGCGTTGATCGTTTTGGTATATTTAATTGTAAATTTCGGAGTTCGGTTTGTGAAGGAGCTGTGTAAACATTTATTTATATCGGTATACGAAGTCACCGGTTATACGTGTTAATTGGACAGTTTAAATATAAATTTTGAAAATTTTGTGGCAGTAAATGCGTAACATTTTGCATTCATGGAAATTAAATTTTTTAGCCCAAACTGGTGCAAACCCGAACTTTTGGGTATCTTTTATTGTATGCTATATTTATACATACACATTCCCATTTTCTCTGTCCCTTCCGTTTCTTGCGCCATCTCCTCTCATTTCTCATTCTTCCAGATCCGCTCCATCCTACTAAAAAAAACTTAGATCTTGAACAATCCGCCTCCTTCTCCACGCACGCAACAACCTGTGGCCCCATCGACAACGCTCACCGATGCTGCATCTCCTCTACGGCTTCCCAGCAACGCACCAAAGCCACTAACTTTTATCCGTGAGTTCTTTTTTTTTTCTTCTGTGTATTTCTCTTTTGCTGATGAGTTCCGTTAATTAAAATTAAAATATAAAAAAAATGACTACCACTATCGTCGATCTGCCACCACGTGAGCGCGTTGCCACCTTGATTGATCCTCTACAAGTTGTTGAAACCATAACCGTGTTTAGGTTACAAATCCATATTTATGAACTTATAATGGTTGTTAAACTATAGTTTGCAATGTTTATAACTTGCTGAAACATAAAGTTACAAGTTTTGAATCTCCTTTAAGCATACTGATTCATTTTGGCAAACCAAGTGTGAATATTGCCTTGTCCATTTCCACTGTTGTGGAAAGCAACGTCCCAGTATATATATATTAAAAAAAAAGATTTTGTTGAAGCCTAGAACAAAGTTGATAAGTTTGCTGTAGCATGTGAAGAACATTCTTTCCCATGCGTTCATTCATGTCCAAACATGGATATACTTGTTAAATATATGCCCTAGAAGTAAAAGGATAAGAGAGAGGCTTAGACTGTGCAAGTTTTGCTTTAGCATTGGTTTACAATATAGAATTGTTAGCTTTTCTTCATCCATGCGTTGGTTAACAAATGGTACATATATTAAGTCAGAATAATAGTGAATCTTGCTACATATGTATTATGGTAACATGTTAGCCTTATAATGTTTGTGTTGTGTACTTTCGACGTGAACGAAAACAAAATGTTGTGCCAAATGGGTGCGTTTTAATTTTTGAGTGAAAAAAAAACTAGCTAACGATCTATCCGAAAGAAAAAAATATGGACATGCATAGGATAGGACATAGAATAGGAACTATATTGGTATGCATGTTTAGTACTTTAGGAAGCTACTGTGCATGGTATTTTCTACCATGCGTGTAAGCTAAAATAAAATAAAATAAAATAAAATAAAATAAAATAAAAATAATGAAAGAGTTGCGGTAGCGTATAGATTTAAATATATTAAGTCATGAAAGAAATTGCCATACTGTTGTATATACATCAAAGTGGTAGTAACATGCCTTATGGTGTATATTGCACCATGCGTGGAGAATCTTTGCTGAGAAGAAAAACAATGTTTTGTGTCAAGCGGCCTTGCAAAATAAAAAGAAGAGAAAAAAAAACAGTGAAACTGTAATTTTTTTTATTTTTAATCAAACTTCGTTCTAATTTTACGTATGTTGACCGTAATTTGTTTATCCAGTTCGTTGAAGTTCGAGGTCATTAGTTTTTGCTTCTATCCATTTTCATCTCTATTTCGGTACCGTGGAAGGTGAGTTCAACTCACATTTGACTAATATTTTATTGGAAGTGAAATAACTGTATTTGAAATGTTATTGATATGTTAGCACTGTATATGCAAATAGAACACACTGACATCGCACATGAATTGAAATGAAGTATGTTGACTTAGACTGTTTATGTTGTTATATGCTTATTTAATTGCTGAAATTTACACTGCAAGTTACCTGTAGCTTAGAAAATCATGACGGGTTGAAATGATATACACCCGAATCACTGTATAGTTTAGGAACAAAACTGAATCGATTTGGGATGCGGGTTGAAATGATACACACCCGGGATTTTAAACTTGACGGGTTGAAATGATATACATCCGTGCTACTTGTCCTTGGTAGAAAATATCATACGGACACCGTTGGTCTATTTTGAAATATTTCTAAAAGCTATTAAATATTTTGACTTAGATTATTTTGGATTTTTGATCTAATTATACGTTATGCAAATTAAAAAAAAAGTTTAATTTATGCTCTGTATTTTAAGAATGTATTTAATATTAGTTTATTTAAATCAAATTTTGTCGTAAAGTAATTTATTTATTTTCAAGGTATTTTAATAATAACAAAGCTATAAGATTTTAAGTAGTTTTGCATTTATTTTATTTTAATAAATTTTAATTTGGTATATATATGTATGTTTCTAAAATTTACTTTAAAATATAAAAAAGATTATGAATACGTTGAAATTAGATGTGCAACTTAGACTTTTGAAACCAAACATATAATAGATGTTTTTGTAAATGAATGTATTCTTAAATTTATGATTTGGAATTTGTAATTTATTTCAAGATACGATTTTATTAAAATGGCCACGGTGTGAAAAATGTAAACGTTTGGTTGTTAAAGAGACCGGGATCAGATATTGTCATACTCTCTGCCAATACCGAAAACCACTTTAACAACTGTGTAAGCGGTGGAGTTCCAGAATGAAGAAGGATGGTTTGGTGGCGATTACTGGATTAAAGAAAGAGAACGTTGATGGATAGCCTTGACCTTCGGGTCATAATTAAAATGACTAAAACGGGTGCTATACCGTGATTAAGTGAGGTCGCACCTCCATCGGACAAACTTCCTCGAACCCATATCAATTACTTTGTGATTTGATTGGTGCGCACCTTTGATTTTGGAGTGTGTTCCGAGGTGGGCGGTAGTCGCGGCTATGCGTTACCACCGGTCCGGGCATGCATCGGTAGAATCCTACCGTGGGTATTCCTCGTGTGCCTTGTCATATTATCCAGATCGAACCCCATACGATTTTGATTTGTATATTACCTATGGAGTGCCCTCTGATAGCCACTACGTTACTGTGGACTTTACGGTATCTGTATAGAATACGATATTATAAACGGTGTAAGGGTAAAAATGTAATCCCTCTTACGCTATTTTGATATTTTACTTTACTGAATAGACACTATTATAATAGCACATTATATTATATGATATTTAGTTTAACGGATCCTTAAAGAATGGAATCTCAAACATTCTTTAAGTTACTTGTGCATTTCCATGACATTTTACTTGAGTTAATTTACTTGCAAAAGAATATTAGTCCTGATCCGAGTGATTTTGTTTTGCATGATGCTCGGGTCAGCTTGAGTACCACAGCCGTTGAAGATTTTCTTGGAGCTAGAGACCATTCGGAGCTTGCTTTATCCACCTATCTATTTGTTCTTTTGTTCTATCTATGTTAGACAGTTGTTGTTGTTTCTGTTCATCTTTTAACAAACTTATATATTTGAGATTTCCGTTGTACTTGTCCTAAAAGATTTAACACTATGCATTTTGTTTTGGAGACTATGTTTATGTAGTAGCTTCATGAACTACTATGGCTTTGTTTATTTTCGCTGCGAGTTATTCTGTTTTTTCTGTGTCTGTGATTCTATGATATGATTTGTATCTACTCCAATTATTATTAATAATCTGTTTTTTTGAGCAATTCAAGTCGGACATGTGTGGTTTATTGTCGATTTGAATAGCATAAAATAGTGGGTCGTTACACATGAACTCTGGTCGGACCTTCGAATCAGCGGTCCAACCTTCAATTTTACATATTTGAACCACAGTTTTTTGTTTTTCCCTACTTCTCATTATGTAATTCTCTCTGATCATTTCATCTTTTGTGCTATTTTGAAAACAACAACTAAAATATTTCAAAAAATCATAACTTTTCCAACATCTAAATTGTAAATTTTACCACTTCTTTCTAAAAAACATAGGTGTTTGTTTGTGCTCTTGCTATTTAATCATATCATTCAATTTATTAATGTAAGTGAATAAATAGACGACTTTCAAACTTTATTATTCTTTTGTTTGAGTACACATAAAACTTGATTATTTACATTTTCATTATTAACAAGCATGTGCGGTTCTTGACAGTTCGACCAGTTAGAACTTCAAAATCTTGGGCCCTGAGTCCTCATGGTTTGATTCATGGTCGGGTTATAAAAACTATGGTTTATTGATAACAGTATTAAAGAATACAACTGGGATTGTTGTATTTGTGCTAAAGATAAAATTTTCTTTCAAAAGACATGGAATTTTATCAAAGGGATTAAAAGTGAACTTGATTGGCACAATGTTATATGGAACAAAGCAAATTATCCTAAAATTGCACAGTGCTCATATTTTGCTGACAAAAACTGACTCCCTACAAAAGAAAGATGTTTTAAGTGGAGTAATTAAGGGAGCAATATTTGTTTATTTTTTAAAACAAAGGTTGAAAATAGTGATTATCTTTTCTTTAGATGCTCATGTACCATGCTTTTTGCATATAGCCAAAAAAATTGAAAATAAACCAAAACAATTAAACACATAGTGTTAGAGAAAGCATATTGCAAATGCAGAAAATATATAAAGGAATCAAAGATCAATTTAACAATGATTGCAATATATTAACCACTGTCATTTACTTCACTTGTAAACAAATGAACAAAAGACTCCACGGTGGATATATAAGAAACAAACTGCATTCAAAATATGGAAAGTAATTATAGCAGAAAGTAAAATTCTGATTGGCAAACCCAACAAAAGTAGCAAAAAAATAACAATCTCATCATTAGAATTGTTATGATTTAGATAATTAAGAAGAAAGAATGGAGGATTACATTCTCGGTAGCAACAACTTGACTGAGATTTCTCGTGGTAGAGACAACAGTTATCTATTTAAAGACAATGCTAACTCTATTAAGAGGAAGACTCTCCACCCTTTGCATCTCTCACTTGACTTCCTGAATATATGACAATCTATACATTAACAAGTTGGACAATCTGATTCAACATTTATCTGAGTGGGCGCATAGGAGAGAGCAGTGATGGCCACAAGTGTAGCTATTACAATGATAAAGAAGTCGATGGTTAAAGGAAAGCACATACTTGTGAAGTGCAAGCCTCCTTAATCGTCTCCCTTCTTTTGGTGTTTAGATCAAAGAAAAAATCATGCTTATTTACTTTCCACTTTCGTGGTCTGGGCCTTGGGCCACGTTTTATCATTTTCAGAAAAAATAATTGATTCTTTAAACTTATTTATTTCTGTGTCCGTTGTTGAGACCGCGTTAAAAAAATTAAAATGAAATTTTAGTTTTGCTTTTTGACAACTACCTACGTATTTTTTTATATTCATGTTTCATTAATTGTTGACTGTAATTGTAATAGGGATGATATTTTTGCATGATAATTAAGAGCAATGGTTCAACGAGAGACGCAAAGACTTAACATATGGTCGTTGCTTGGCTTCAACTAAAATAAGAAAACTGATTATGAAATTGCTCACCCTCACTCTATCGTTGTTTAGATCATCTTTCCAAGCATTTATCATTCGGATTAGGTTGGAAAAAACACTAAAAGAAAAAAATAAAATAAAAATAATAATTAAGGAACAAGGGTAATTTTATAATAAATAGGATGAAGAAAGGAAAAGGTAAAGTGTAAATTGATTTCTAAAATTGTCGGGGTGGGGAAAGAAAATGGCTAGAAGACAATAGAAGCCATTATTTATTTTCTAGCTCTTCGATTTTGAAATTTGGAACCGGCCCTCCAACCTGAATCAAGGTTGTTACGAGTTATCAAAGTATATTCTAGAAGCGCACGTTTATGTTAGTAAAATTACCCAAGTATTTACCTAAATTTCACATTTAACAAAAATATATATGTGATATATAAAAGAAAATTAAATGAAACCTAGTGTTAATTTCTTATAACCTTGTACCAAGTTCTCCGTTAATCTGTTCCATTTCCCCCTTTTTCTGAGTAGCCCAAATTCCAACTTAATTATTTTGTTCGTTTGTTCATGCAAAGTAAAGCATGTTTTGAACTTCATTTTCAATGGTGGTTCGCAATCAAATCCTACCTCACACAGTGCCAACCCTAAACCGTCAGAGGCCCTAGGCCAAATTAGAAGCACAACATCGATGATGTGTTTTCTGTTGTATGAAGAAGTCAATAATTAAAGGAAAGCACAAAATTTTGAAATGCAAGCCTCCTTAATAGTCTCCCTGCTTTTGGTGTTCAGATAAAGGAAAAATCATTCTTGTTTTCTTTCCATTTTCGTGGACTAGGCCTTGGGCCATGTTTTTATCATTTTCCAAAAAAAAAAAAAAAAAATTGATTTTGTAAACTTATTTATTTTGGCGTCTATTATTAAGATCGCATTAAAAAAAATTAAATTGGAATTTTGGTTTTGTCTTTTGACATCTGCTTACATATTTTTGTTGTAATGACCCGGATATTTGACGGTGTAATAATTAACTTATTTAATTATTTAAATAACGAATATATTATTTAATCGTCGACGTTAGAATGTATAATTATATTTTAATTAAAATCGAGCTTGAAATGGCGCGGCAGTTCGCTGTTTGGCGATTCGAACTTCAACTGAATGTACAGAGTTCTTTTTAAATCGGATTTCTGTGAAACAAGAAACGTGTGGCGCTGGTGGAGTATATCTTTCTAGTGGAAGAGAAAAATCAGGATTTCGTCGTGTAGATTTTGAGATATTTCCAAATCAAATTTTAAAATAGTCGCTATAGAATCGTTTATCGACCGTAACGGTTTATTCGATATAACTAGAGATAGGTTTTGAATCTAGACAAGGTTCTTTTGGAAAGTAGTGATATTTTAATTTTTAGAATTTTATGGTAATTTTTAATTAATTAAATAAGCAACTTTTTATTTGGAGTATTTGGCACCCTGTATCAACATTTCGGGGTTTCACAATATGAGTCCATCTACCGGTATTATTACATTTTTGGGACCAGAGGACATCACTCATGTCAATGGTATTTTTGTTTCTGTCCATAACTCTCCCTACGTGAACAGAATATTTCATAGTGGGGTACGCTATGTTTTTAACTTAAAACAAACGAAACTGAATGGTTAACTGGTCAAACGAACTCGAAATTCAACGAAACAAGTGTCATACGAAACCTTATGAAGAGGCCTAGTGAAACGTCAAGGCCTCATATTTTTAAGATTTTTTCTGTAATTTTAATGAATTAATGCTCGGTGTTTTTCATCGATATTTTCTAAGAATTTTCGCAAACGGTGTCGGAATTCGACGAAACCTGTCCCATTGGATCCGGAATATTTTTCTATGCTAGGAATAGCTTAGTTTGTCGAAAACAGAGATCGTATGGACGTATGATAAGACGAGACTTCACGTGTAAGTTAAATATAATTAAAATATATATTTAATGGTCCAAACCCCCTCCCTATAAATAATCCTCATTCAACACTAAACCTAATTCATTTCTCTGAAACCAAATGTTGCGCCGCCACACTTCTTATTCTTCTTCAAATTAAATCGGGATCAAACCTCCACTAAATCGCTCAATGTTGGATCGAATAAACTCGTAAGTAAAGGGGTTTCATTCTGGTGTACTTCGGGTGTGGTGCAGCGTTGTTTGGCGATGTCGGGTTTGGTCAACGTGAAGCTGAAAGGGGGGACTGTTTGCCTGGGTGGTTTTGTGCATGAGGGTGGAGTGTAGAAATGATGGGAGGCGTTTAACTGTGCATGAGAGTTAGGAGCTGGAGACGTTGGGCTTGAAGAGGGAAGCACGGCATGTTGGGTTTGCTTCTACTGGCGGTTGGTAGATAGTGAAAGCCGGATGCATGAAGAGCCTGGGTATTTTCATAACAACGAGAAGAGCTAGAAAACAGTCCAACCAAAAATAAGAAGATGTGGTTGGGACTGGTCAAAGCTATGGTGTGGGTTGACCGCGAGTTTGTGTGGTGAGGGAAAGCAGTTGTATGAGTAACATGGGGCAAGGTGTGTAGTCCAAATGAAGTGATTGTTTAAAGATTTGTGGAGATGCCAGGAAGTATTCGAAGGAGCAGGAACATTTGGGTATTTGCGTGGAGTACTGGAGGGCTGAAACCAAGGAGATGCAGATGTGAGGGAAACGGGTTGTTTGTTTAAAAACAGTTGGGTGATGGACCATTTCCATCGTGAGTAGCATCTGTAACAGATGATTTTGAGAAGGGGATGCACTATTCACGTGTGGGTACGGGCTTTAAGGGGTTTTGTTGGGCCGATGGAAAACAAGAGTATGGGCCGGGCTTTTATAAAAAGGGCGAAACCAGATCCGACGGGATCGTATGGACGAGAGCTACGCACTGGAACTGACCGGGAGTAGAATGGAGCTCGTTACAATTTATGGCGAAATAAATTGTCTGTCGAAATCAATAACGCAAACCGTTATTTAAACGGTTAACGCGTCAATGTGAGTAAAACTCACTAACTCTCCTGAATTTGTATTTTAACATAAATTGTACTTTATTTATTGACTGCTGTAGATTGATTGTTAAACTGGACTGTTAAATAGATTTGATTGAAAACGTAGATATAGTCGCATATTATATCGTTAATCAAATATTGATTCTGTCCAGTAGAATATTTCATATTGAAATGAAATTGATGTATATTATACTGTGTAACATCTGTGGATGCAGGGAGACAGGTTGGAGGAATCCGACTGGGTTCCTCAACAATTATTTTACTGTTTTCATATATTGTGATATATGTGTGATTTATAATCTGTTATTGATTATGGATATTAGAACGATATTGATCATCGTTGTTTGATATTTTGAATATCATAAGAAACCCTGAGTAGGAAAAAGGAATATTTCAATGTATATTGAAACAAAGGAGTTTTATAAAATCAACCGATTTTATAAAAAGGAAAACAATTTGAAAATAGAGTATTTATAAAATCACAGGATTTTTTAAAAGGAAATGGTTTATGAAACGAACACGGTTTTATAAAAAGGAAGTATTTATAAAATCATAGGATCTTATAAAAGGAATATTTATTTAGAAAATAAATAGAAAGAAGAAATATTTATTTAGAAGATAAATAAAACGTTATAAATAGAGAATATTTGTAACGGTAAATAGAAGTTGTAAATAGGAAATATTTGTAACGGTAAATAGAAGTTGTAAATAGAGAATATTTGTAACGGTAAATAGAAGTTGTAAATAGGAAATATTTGTAACGGTAAATAGAAGTTGTAAATAGAGAATATTTGTAACGGTAAATAGAAGTTGTAAATAGGAAATAGTTGTAACGGAAAACGTAGTTTATCAAAAGGAGTTAGTCAAACGTAGTTTATCAAGAGGGATTAATCGAATATAGAAATTTAGAAGTGAAGTTAAACAAAAATTAGAAACTGACTAGAGATTAGTAGGTTGAATAGTTTTCTGAGTATCGATCTGATGTTGGTTTCGGCCTTCGGGGTTTATACTTAGAGAATTGTTCTCTTACTAGTTTACAGTTAGGGACTAATAGTTGTGGAATGATAGTGATGCGTAAATGAGGATTGGAAATGTTTTCCAATGTTGAAAATGTATATTTCCTAGTTTTAGAAAATATGAATATATATATATATATATATATATATATATATATATATGATTGATGATTGGATCGAAAATTCCATTTGGAATTAAGACCGTTGTTTGTACACCGACATATTTTCATTTGATAGTTAAATCACAGACTATCGAAGTTTTGACCATTTTACGTTGTTAATATGGAGAGACCGGTTGGATTATTATTCGAAGAACCACTCCGTATCGACATAAGCATTGTGATCAAATACGATGAAGAAATTGAAGATGGAGTAAAGTGCAAGGGCTGTCCTGTTTACAGAATAGTGCCTTCGGTTTCGTTCAGTCCCAGAACGAACGTATATGGACGAATGTCTGACAGAATAGTTCCAATGATCGAAAGAGTTGGACTGTACAAATATATATGGTGGCCAACGGATTTATTCCCTTCGCATAATATCCAGAATCTATTTGTGCAGATCCAACTAATGATTAACGGATCTGATAATGTGGCATTCAAAGTGATCGTGTTATAAATGAATGGAAAGTAAGCGTAGCTTCTAGCCTCACATCTGGTAAATGACAAAAATCGGGCAGGCAGCATGGCTAAGTCGGTCGCACCGAAGTAGGGTGTATAATCACCTATCTAGAGAATATTCATTTGCTTCTTTAATCTATCAATTCTGTCCCATATATATACGGGAAACGGTTGCTGATCCCAACCGTTGGTGATGTACATTCGATACACTCAAGCGAAATGAGTGGTCGGTCATGTGTGGCTGAGTTGCAAGATGTTCTTGTTGAACTCCAGTGTATCGTTCCTAGAGTACACTGATCGGAAGGTGGATCCATACCTTGTCATAGTTGGAAACCCAATCATCCAATACGCACCTGCGGTTTTGATTGTATACTATATATGTAGAACGTGAGATGCAAGCGTTTCTACTAGACTGATATCTATTTGTATTTAGACATTATCATAATATCAGAATGATATTGCTTTTCAAAGATGTTTGGATTCTCATAAGGGAAAAGCCCGTTCCGTATTCACGGCGTGGTCTTATGAGATATCATATACCCGTTTAAATGATTTGAGTTTACTCACACCAGTCACATGACTGAACCGGAGTTTATTTTGTTTTGTTTCCCTAAACTCTTGGGTACCTAAATTTGTACGGGCAGCCAAGTAGTCGGGATTTTACAGATACACTTGAAGAGCTTGGAGCAGGAGGCTTCAGGATCATATAGCTATGGTTATTTCCGCTGTGTTGTAAGTAATGTACTTTGATAATGATATGTATATTCAAGTACAGATTTGTATTTCAAAGTTATGTTATGAAATATATTTATTTGTTCCGCTGTGAGATTCGTGTTACTCTGATGTTGTTGATGTTGTCTTCTTATTCTTCTATTCTAATAGTTCTACCTTATCTTTCCTCACCCTCTATCTTCTTTCTATTAGTTTCTTGAATTTCCAGTACAACTTGTGGTTGGACTTGTGTTATTTAGTCAGCTCAAATTGGACCGGATTTTCGGGTCACTACATTTGTCTATTCACATTTCATTGATTATTGACTCTAATTGTGATAAAGATGATAATTTTTCATGATAAATAAGAGCAGTGATTCAACGAGAGACGCAAAGACTTAGCACACAGTCGTTGTTGACACCAAAATCTGCACTGGCCAAATATAAAGAAGCAAATATTCCAATGCCAAAAGGGCAAAGTGATCAGACAGTGGAATTAGGATCATAAAGGAAAGACCAAAGATAAGGTGCTGCCGAAGGCAAGGTCCGAAGAGCCGACAAAAAAGCCAAAGGTAAAGCAAGAGATAGTAGTGAAGACAACATAGGCAAAGCCGAAAGTGGTAGACTGAAAGCCAATACCAACAGCTAAGAGGATCCAAGTTAAGCAAGCATCAACAATTAGTATCATCACCACGACCACTACAACACTGAAGGCCAACGGAAGGGAACAAGAATATCGGTCCAACACCGATAGCATAAGGTTGAAAATAATAGTGAAGATCTGAAAGGATAGGAAAGGAAGAAGTCTAGAACCAATACAAAAGAAGAAACCGACAAGGCAATGCCGACACAAACGAAAGCTCAAAGGGAGCACATGAAGCACGTACAACCTCTGCTTCAAAAAATCAAAGCCTGAGGAAGTGGCTCGTCAAATCAAATCAAAGCCCGAGGAAGTGGCTCATCAAATCAAAAACAAAGCATAAGGAGCGGCCCACAAACCAACTTAAAGCCTGGAAAATGGTTCCCAAGTCCCAATCAGCCATTCTAACAAATACCAAATCTGGGTCGGTTTTGAACTTTCGTTATTACCAGAAGTGGATTTCTGGCCTTCTAACAAATACCTAAATCTGGGTCGGTTCAGAACTTTCATTATTACCAGAAGTGAATTTCTGGTCTTCTATCATCGATTACCCGAATTTGGATTTTGTTCAGGACTTCTCTCATTTCCAGAAATGGATTTCCGGTTTTCTATTATAAAGCCCCGAATCCGGGTCAGTTTGGACATCTATTATTGCCAAATGGAAATATTTGGTCTTCTATTAGAAGATAACAACATCGAGTATACTATTTGGAGCATCGCGGCAAAGGTTATTTCCCCGTGACACCTCATATAGGGAAGCTTCTTAAACACATATAATGATTATTAAATATAAATGATCACATGTTATCATCTCACAAGCTCATCTATTCCTTAAGTTTCATCCCGATGATACCCCATAATACGTGTACAAGTCATTATATGCATGTTACTCCTAGTAGAAGGATTACAACAATAACATGTATAAAGTGTTCCAAACACAAACAAGGGTTAAGTGTCATGTAGTCTCTATACGGTTTACAAGCTTGCCCATAAAGTTATACTGCAGACAATCAGGCACGAAAAGTTGGGCCATTACGATACCTTTATCACAATATTTCCTTGTCTTATGGACTTAATCAAACGACGGTGTGGGAAAAACCTTAAGCATTATGTGAGAATCTAGCACATAAGCATTAGTTTTTATATGTTACACAGATAACAGTGAGGGAGATTCAATGGAATAGCTTAATCAGGATTTCTGTAATGTCCAGAGAAAGAACTTCAGGCCTACCAATACCTGAATAAGGTCACGAGGTAACTGTTATGCCCAGAAGGGAGTCTCTGGTCTTATTTTCATATTAATTAAACAAGTGTTACCTTCCCACTAATAATTTCTGTGACATTCAAATTTTTATTTAGCCAAGCATGAGAATTAGTGTAACACCCCGGATTTTTCCGTTAACAGTAAATTAACAAATTAAAGTATAATTAAATTGTAACAGAAAAATTAAGGGAAACGGACATCACCATTGCGTTCGTCTCGGAATTCTTCTTGAGATAGAGTCCGAGTTTGCGCAAAACGGATAACGTATGAAGAAGATATCTTTAATTTAAATATTACAGCAAAACATGAAAAAAGAGAAGTAAGGAGAGGACAATAATTATTATTATTCTAAGACTTATTAACAAAAGCCTCTGTAGCTCAGTTGGTTAAGGCATTGGATTTGTAGCATGGAGGTCGGGGGTTCGAACCCCGGCGGCGACATAATTTTTATCTCTGTTTTAGAGAGGGCCAACTGAGCATGCAAATACATGTACGTATACAAATTCAAATTTTGAAAGGATAAGAACGTACATATAAGGAAATAAAGAAAATATATGTATATATATGAGAATATATATATATATATATATATGCAAAAATATATGTATACAATAGATAAAATTCAAATAGACTAAAACAGCTCAATTTAAAGTTTAATTTTTGAAAATCGAACCCAGTCCCTCCTGGCTGGCCTGGTCTGTGTTTGGTCGAATTTCTGTGGGTTGCTTTGTCATTAGGGCTAGGTGGCAAGTTTTAATTGGTCTCTCTATCTAATGAATGGCTACGATCTAACCTAGCAACACCAATGGTTCTAATCAATTCCTAACCTCTATATAAACAACCCTAGACTAAACCCTAATCTATTCATTCAAATTAAGAGCATAGCCGCCATGTTGCTGAGGAACGACTAAGAGTAGCCGCCATGTTGCTGAGGAACGACTAAGAGTAGCCGCCATCTAGAGAGAGAGGATTAGGGAGAAAGTTCTAAAGCCTAAAGCAATTCAAGCAACCTAAAGCTAATCAATTCAACAATGGAATCATATCTCTTAATTAGAGAATTTGCCGCAACCATTGTAAGTAGAGTATTACTTTGGTATGAACAAATGATTGTGTAGATATGTATGCTTGAATTGTGGCAATGAAATTCGTATTTGTGCGATTTATATACTTTTGGATATTCTGAATTATGTCATTCAATTATAAAGAACTACATGCGGTAGTTCTATGCAAATATACGTTTGGAATATTGCGCAAATTATGTAGTCTATGTTGAAGCTACATGTATGTAGTTGATTGAAATTCATGCAAGTTTGGGGCTTTGTTATTATGCCATCATGATGTCTATTTTGTGTATAAATTTTTTTGCAAGTAATTGAGACAAGTTTGGTTGTTATAGTTCATATGAAACTATGTTGGAATTTTGACACCATAATCCATGTATTAAGTCATGCTTTTGCAAAACTTATGAATATGGCTAGGCTATGAATGATATTGGGCATAATTGAAATTCATGATTAAGTCTATCTTGTTTAAAAGAATTATCTGATGACATATGTGAGACATGGCTAAGTTAGACACAAAAATCCCTTTTTTGCAAGTTAAAAGCAAACACCATGATTAGGAATATTTATGCATAAGTATACCATCGTTATGTGATTAAATTTAATTAAGTTGAACTATGCTTTTGTGTTAGTAACAAAGTATCCTCTTTGTAAACATGTAGAAACCTTATGAACATGACTTGTTTATATTTATGCCATGAACAAATTTAACTATACCTATGCCATGTTTATGCTAGAAGTATTTATGCCATGCTTATGTTTGACATTATGCCATGTTTATGCTAGAAGTATTTATGCCATGCTTATGTTTGACATTATGCCATGTTTATGCTAGAAGTATTTATGCCATGCTTATGTTTGACATTATGCCATGTTTATGCTAGAAGTATTTATGCCATGCTTATGTTTGACAATATGTCATGCCTATGCTAGAAGTATTTTATGCCATGCTTATGTTTGACATTATGCCATGTTTATGCTAGAAGTATTTATGCCATGCTTATGTTTGACATTATGCCATGCTTATGCTAGAAGTATTTGTGCCATGCCTATGTTTGACATTATGCCTAAATAAGAATATAGGTTCATGTTGTAGTTAAACCTATGCAAGTTTACATGCCTTGATTTATGTCACCTATGTTTTATGACCAAAATACATGTCACCACTATGCAAGTACACCAATTTCTATTATGTATTTTCCAACGTCATATGCAAGTTCATGCGCTCACTTTCCCCTCTTCGTGTATACGCCATAAGCCTCCCCTTTTCGCATGGCTAAATTGGGCTTTAAAAGGCTAAGCCCAATATATATAAACGGACGTGTAAAACGGGGGAAAATAATGTTGGGTTAAAATTACTAATGAATGAAAACTAAAGTAGAAGGGCCCAAGTTCAAGTATGGGTTGGGCCCATGATTGGTGTAACCTTTACACCATTAACTTAATAATGGGCCGCAAATATTTACATATAAGAAATAAAGAAGAATGACAAGATATGTAAATGTAGAACATACGATGTGTTTAACCCGAAGTTGGATTGAGTTGTGATGTAAACCTGCCCGGAACCGCCCGGCTGTCCAGTAGTCACAACAATACCTATCCAATGTGGGAGGTTAAACATGGAGCCCAATAAGGACCCGAGGTTAGACTGAGTTGTGGCGTAAGACTGCCCGGAACCAACCGGCAACAGGCAGCCACAACAATACCTGTCTAATGTGAGAGGTCAGGGCCTTAATAAGACAATTAAGGCTGAGTCAGGATTGTTAGGATTAAGTGGACTAAGACTTAATCAAAATGAAACATGCTAAACTAAACGGACTGGTGGGGGTTAGGTTAGAAACACTTAACCAACTTAGCATGTTGGCTAGAGATAGAAAACCTAGTAACGGGGGACCCTTTTCAGCAGTAACCCTAAAAGGTGTATCAGGATACCCTGAAACTAGGCAGGGTGGGGCACGATTACTGGGCTGATTGTAAGAGGTCAAAAATCGACGGCGGTGGTGTAGCAGTGTAGGTTCTAACGGAGTGCGGGCGTGCACACACTCCGGCGCAGAAAAATAAGGCACTGGACACCAGTAGCATACCTGTGCACTCTAAGGTTGTGTCGGGTTGCCACTATGGGACTTGATACACCCCATGGTGGGACCAGCATAGGTAACTACGACATCGGGGGCCGTAAGACACATGTAACTATGCGAGTAGGAGCCGATCATCATTGAATGGATCACATCACCCTGATTATGGGGTGCAAATTGGAAACTAGTTTATATGGGTTCAGAGATTAACATGGGGTACGATAGTATATTCGACCCTAGACAACTTAACTAAGTTTATTGTGCTTGCCCACTTCTTGTTTATACTTATCATACCCAGTTCTTTATTCATAGACAAAGCAGTACTGGACTTACTCAGGCTTTATGTCTGACTCTACTTTTCTTTCGTCTTCTTTCTTCCGTTCCCCCCCCCCCCAGGTCCTCAGGGAGGGAACACAGCAGCTTGATCAGCTTTGACATCCAGCTTGAAGAAGAGAAATGTATTGCTTGGACTTTCCTGTTTTGAACTATGGCTTTGGACACACTCTATGGGGCTTTTGCAGTTTACTCATGTTTTATTTATGCTTCTTTAAATAATGTACTCAAGACAGATTATGAAAGTATTATGTTATGTTTTTGGAAAGGTTGTTGTTGTAACACATATTTGACTTTATGAAATAAAAATTTGTTGTTCTTCCGCTGTTTGCAAGATATGTGTTCTTATATCTGTCTTGTATATCTGTGACTTGTACTTATAAACCTCCACCAAAATTAGGGCATTCCCTTTGAGAGTGACCCTAACGGAGGTGGGGTGTTTCACTTGGTATCAGAGCATAGGTTTACCAGATAAGATAAAAAGTTTTGGAAATTTATTTTCAAAAAGGAAATTTAAAGAAGCATTTTTAAAAGATAAAAATATTATTTTATTTTAAAAAAGGCAAATTCCACTCCCCAAAGCCATAGGTACTATCTCTTATCCTTCGTTTTGAATCTATCCCTTTTGTTTCAGCATGTCCGAAGATCTTAACTTGCCGGAAGGAGTACCAATACCTGGTTGGTTTAGACGGTTCTTAGAAGCAAGGGCCACTCAGCCAGGTCCTACCATTCCTCCTCCCCCAGCAGAAGGAAACCATCCAGCTGCAGCAGCACCTTTTCCTCCACCTCCTCCTCGGGGAAACACTTTTGCTAAGATATGTAAAGATTTTAAAGCTATGGGAGGAAGGGATTTCCATGGAACTGAGTCCTTCGTAGCAGCTAGGAATTGGCTGAAAGAAACGGAGGACCTATTCATCATCTTTGAGGTAGAGGATAGACAAAAAGTACAATTGGCGGTGTGGTTATTGAAGGGCGAGGCTTCCTACTGGTGGGAAGTCACTAATGCTGAAAGACCAGTGGAGACATGGGAGGACTTTAGGGCAAGGTTTGAGACCAAATTTCTCTCAGATGCGGAAAGAAGTTTGCAGTTGGAGAAATTCTTATTTCTTAAGCAAGGAGACAAGACTGTTAGAGAGTATGTGAATCAGTTTGATGAGCTGGCTAGGTTTGGGCTTGACCTAGTCAACACCCCGCACAAGAAGGCTCTCCGTTTCGTCAAAGGGTTAAATGAGCCATTACACAGTTTGGCCATGACACATATACCCATGGGGGCCACGTATGAAAGATTGGTGCAAATGGCATTGCTGAATGAGGAGGATAAGGGCAAGAAGGAGGCAAAGGCAGAAAGCTCTCAAGGGAAGAAAGAGGGTTTGCAGCCTAAGAAGACAGACTTTAAGAAAGGCGGGGAAGGCAACAAAGAGAAGAGGACGTGTAATTTCTGTGGCAAAGTGGGGCACTTAGTAAAGGACTGCCGGAAAAAGAAGGCCAAGGAGAATGGTGGGTGCTTTTCTTGCGGTCAGACAGGCCACAGAGCTAAGGACTGCCCAAAGAAACGAGGGCAGGGGCAGGGGTCTGGATCCACTCCAGGGGCACAGGTTCATGTGCTGGAAGCGCCACCTTTGCAACAGCGAGGTACAAACACTTCTGTAGAAAGTGTAGTTTATCTTTATGATCACCCCGTTCGCACTTTATTTGATTCTGGCGCATCACACTCCTTTATCTCGTCTGCTTTAGTAGAATCTCTACACCTAAAAACTAGTATGGTAGAGGACCCCTTAATTGTTTCAAACCCAATTGGGGGCCCAGCTCATTTGTCTATGATCTGTTTGGATTTGAAAATTTCTATTCTAAGTGTAGAATTTGAATGTAGTGCCTTTGTTTTGGGCTTTGCGGGGTATGGTTTGATTTTGGGTATGGATTGGCTATCCAGTAATGGGGCCATCCTTGATTGTGAGAAAAGGGTTGTTAGGCTCCTAACCCAGCTCAGTAATACTTTGGAAATTTCTTGTAATCCCTCGTATGCGGTTATGCTTAGTTATCTTGAGTCGCTAGATGCCTCTGTTGAAAATTTGCAATCAGTTAGAGTGGTCCGGGAATATCCGGATGTCTTCGAAGAGGTGAAGGGCTTGCCTCCGAAGCGGGAAATAGACTTCCGCATATATCTTGTAGATAATGCGAAGCCCGTTGCGTTGCCCGTTAGACACATGACTCCACGAGAAAGAAAAGAGCTCAGTAAACAGATTAAAGAGCTTCTAGAGAAGGGGTTCATTAGGTGGAGCATTTCAGAATAGGGCACTCCAGGAGTGTTCGCCACTAAGGCTGAAGGTTCATTTCACTTATGCATGAGTTGTAAAGAATCACCTTAGTAAGTACATTTGGCAACATAGTTGGACTTAGGAAGGGACTCCCTTGTGACCTAAAAGGAGTCCATCATGCTTAGTTTCCTAGAATCATATGTGGTGGTTGGGTTGATTAATTCTTTGGGTGTCAGTCTGATGTTGATTTCGGTCTTCGGGGCTGATGCTTAGAGAGTTCTTCTCCTAATCAATATATATGTGGCATAGATTTCCAGTTTTGACATTGCCTAATGGGCACAAAATTTTTACTTGCTTCTATCATTCGACTATACCTTTAGGTAGGACCATTTCCTATCATTGAGAAAATTTGGAAAATGACCTATAGATTAGAGCTACCCGAGAAATTGGCCGGAGTCCACAACGTTTTTCACGTTTCACATCTCCGAAAATGTCTACATGAGTCTGCTGAAGTGGTAGAGCCAAATATCCTCGAAGAGGCCGAAGTGGAACGCGAAGCAACCATAAGAAAAGTTCCAACCCGCATACTAGGAATGGAAGTGAAGAAGCTACGCAACCGCGAAGTCAAACTCGTCAAATTTCAGTGGAGCGACGCCGAGGGAGACGCGACTTGGGAAACTGAAGCTAGAATATGCACTGCTTACCCTTTTCTTTTCGAGGGTACGTCCTTGATCTTTCTTTTTCCTTAAGTTGCGCTTTTATCTATCTTTTTAGGAATATCTCCTCGACCTTATCTTTTAGATAGAAACCTTTTGGATGAAAACATGTAATTGAAACATGTTATGTATGATGGTTGCAAGTGGTTGCAAGTGATTGCTAGTAGTTGCTCGTGGCTGCATATACACACACAATCTAGGTTTTAGATCGGCTCAGTCACTTCATATTGCATATGCATATATGTTTGCACTCGTATATGGTTGAATTGTAATGTGTTGTCATATGGATGTTGCATTTGTATGAAAGATTGTGCACCCATGTAGAATCATGAATAGGAAAAATCTGCATACATAATGGATACATGGCACTTACATGATTCGCATTAAGGAGGTCAACTGAATCAGTAGACCGCCTGATTTTGCATTAGATAAGTTCATGAACACACACACTTCGCATATGATCATGAAGCATTAGAAGTCTTTTAAGGACAATGGATGCTCGTGTTTGATGGATGAGTAGATGGATGATTGAATGTTAGGATTTACATTCTTCCTAAACTTGAAGATTTCGGGGACGAAATCCTTTTAAGTGGGGGAGAATGTAACACCCCGGATTTTCCCGTTAACAGTAAATTAACAAATTAAAGTATAATTAAATTGTAACAGAAAAATTAAGGGAAACGGACATCACCATTGCGTTCGTCTCGGAATTCTGCTTGAGATAGAGTCCGAGTTTGCGCAAAACGGATAACGTATGAAGAAGATATCTTTAATTTAAATATTACATCAAAACATGAAAAAAGAGAAGTAAAGAGAGGACAATAATTATTGTTATTCTAAGACTTATTAACAAAAGCCTCTGTAGCTCAGTTGGTTAAGGCATTGGATTTGTAGCATGGAGGTCGGGGGTTCGAACCCCGGCGGCGACATAATTTTTATCTCTGTTTTAGAGAGGGCCAACTGAGCATGCAAATACATGTACGTATACAAATTCAAATTTTGAAAGGATAAGAACGTACATATAAGGAAATAAAGAAAATATATGTATATATATGAGAATATATATATATATATATATATATGCAAAAATATATGTATACAATAGATAAAATTCAAATAGACTAAAACAGCTCAATTTAAAGTTTAATTTTTGAAAATCGAACCCTGTCCCTCCTGGCTGGCCTGGTCTGTGTTTGGTCGAATTTCTGTGGGTTGCTTTGTCATTAGGGCTAGGTGGCAAGTTTTAATTGGTCTCTCTATCTAATGAATGGCTACGATCTAACCTAGCAACATCAATGGTTCTAATCAATTCCTAACCTCTATATAAACAACCCTAGACTAAACCCTAATCTATTCATTCAAATTAAGAGCATAGCCGCCATGTTGCTGAGGAACGACTAAGAGTAGCCGCCATCTAGAGAGAGAGGATTAGGGAGAAAGTTCTAAAGCCTAAAGCAATTCAAGCAACCTAAAGCTAATCAATTCAACAAAGGAATCATATCTCTTAATTAGAGAATTTGCCGCAACCATTGTAAGTAGAGTATTACTTTGGTATGAACAAATGATTGTGTAGATATGTATGCTTGAATTGTGGCAATGAAATTCGTATTTGTGCGATTTATATACTTTTGGATATTCTGAATTATGTCATTCAATTATAAAGAACTACATGCGGTAGTTCTATGCAAATATACGTTTGGAATATTGCGCAAATTATGTAGTCTATGTTGAAGCTACATGTATGTAGTTGATTGAAATTCATGCAAGTTTGGGGCTTTGTTATTATGCCATCATGATGTCTATTTTGTGTATAAATCATTTTGCAAGTAATTGAGACAAGTTTGGTTGTTATAGTTCATATGAAACTATGTTGGAATTTTGACACCATAATCCATGTATTAAGTCATGCTTTTGCAAAACTTATGAATATGGCTAGGCTATGAATGATATTGGGCATAATTGAAATTCATGATTAAGTCTATCTTGTTTAAAAGAATTATCTGATGACATATGTGAGACATGGCTAAGTTAGACACAAAAATCCCTTTTTTGCAAGTTAAAAGCAAACACCATAATTAGGAATATTTATGCATAAGTATACCATCGTTATGTGATTAAATTTAATTAAGTTGAACTATGCTTTTGTGTTAGTAACAAAGTATCCTCTTTGTAAACATGTAGAAACCTTATGAACATGACTTGTTTATATTTATGCCATGAACAAATTTAACTATACCTATGCCATGTTTATGATAGAAGTATTTATGCCATGCTTATGTTTGACATTATGCCATGTTTATGCTAGAAGTATTTATGCCATGCTTATGTTTGACATTATGCCATGTTTATGCTAGAAGTATTTATGCCATGCTTATGTTTGACATTATGCCATGTTTATGCTAGAAGTATTTATGCCATGCTTATGTTTGACATTATGCCATGTTTATGCTAGAAGTATTTATGTCATGCTTATGTTTGACAATATGTCATGCCTATGCTAGAAGTATTTTATGCCATGCTTATGTTTGACATTATGCCATGTTTATGCTAGAAGTATTTATGCCATGCTTATGTTTGACATTATGCCATGCTTATGCTAGAAGTATTTGTGCGATGCCTATGTTTGACATTATGCCTAAATAAGAATATAGGTTCATGTTGTAGTTAAACCTATGCAAGTTTACATGCCTTGATTTATGTCACCTATGTTTTATGACCAAAATACATGTCACCACTATGCAAGTACACCAATTTCTATTATGTATTTTCCAACGTCATATGCAAGTTCATGCGCTCACTTTCCCCTCTTCGTGTATACGCCATAAGCCTCCCCTTTTCGCATGGCTAAATTGGGCTTTAAAAGGCTAAGCCCAATATATATAAACGGACGTGTAAAACGGGGGAAAATAATGTTGGGTTAAAATTACTAATGAATGAAAACTAAAGTAGAAGGGCCCAAGTTCAAGTATGGGTTGGGCCCATGATTGTTGTAACCTTTACACCATTAACTTAATAATGGGCCGCAAATATTTACATATAAGAAATAAAGAAGAATGACAAGATATGTAAATGTAGAACATACGATGTGTTTAACCCGAGGTTGGATTGAGTTGTGATGTAAACCTGCCCGGAACCGCCCGGCTGTCCAGTAGTCACAACAATACCTATCCAATGTGGGAGGTTAAACATGGAGCCCAATAAGGACCCGAGGTTAGACTGAGTTGTGGCGTAAGACTGCCCGGAACCAACCGGCAACAGGCAGCCACAACAATACCTGTCTAATGTGAGAGGTCAGGGCCTTAATAAGACAATTAAGGCTGAGTCAGGATTGTTAGGATTAAGTGGACTAAGACTTAATCAAAATGAAACATGCTAAACTAAACGGACTGGTGGGGGTTAGGTTAGAAACACTTAACCAACTTAGCATGTTGGCTAGAGATAGAAAACCTAGTAACGGGGGACCCTTTTCAGCAGTAACCCTAAAAGGTGTATCAGGATACCCTGAAACTAGGCAGGGTGGGGCACGATTACTGGGCTGATTGTAAGAGGTCAAAAATCGACGGCGGTGGTGTAGCAGTGTAGGTTCTAACGTAGTGCGGGCGTGCACACACTCCGGCGCAGAAAAATAAGGCACTGGACACCAGTAGCATACCTGTGCACTCTAAGGTTGTGTCGGGTTGCCACTATGAGACTTGATACACCCCATGGTGGGACCAGCATAGGTAACTACGACATCGGGGGCCGTAAGACACATGTAACTATGCGAGTAGGAGCCGATCATCATTGAATGGATCACATCACCCTGATTATGGGGTGCAAATTGGAAACTAGTTTATATGGGTTCAGAGATTAACATGGGGTACGATAGTATATTCGACCCTAGACAACTTAACTAAGTTTATTGTGCTTGCCCACTTCTTGTTTATACTTATCATACCCAGTTCTTTATTCATAGACAAAGCAGTACTGGACTTACTCAGGCTTTATGTCTGACTCTACTTTTCTTTCGTCTTCTTTCTTCCGTTCCCCCCCCCAGGTCCTCAGGGAGGGAACACAGCAGCTTGATCAGCTTTGACATCCAGCTTGAAGAAGAGAAATGTATTGCTTGGACTTTCCTGTTTTGAACTATGGCTTTGGACACACTCTATGGGGCTTTTGCAGTTTACTCATGTTTTATTTATGCTTCTTTAAATAATGTACTCAAGACAGATTATGAAAGTATTATGTTATGTTTTTGGAAAGGTTGTTGTTGTAACACATATTTGACTTTATGAAATAAAAATTTGTTGTTCTTCCGCTGTTTGCAAAATATGTGTTCTTATATCTGTCTTGTATATCTGTGACTTGTACTTATAAACCTTCACCAAAATTAGGGCATTCCCTTTGAGAGTGACCCTAACGGAGGTGGGGTGTTTCAATTAGGAACTTTATAAATTCCAGATGTGACTTTCATGTGTTTCCGACTTACCTGAGGATGAGTTTCAGGGTTCCTATGAGAGTTTCTATTTTTTATTTTATTCGAGCATGAGTCTCGGGACTTCTAATTTTTGATTTGTCCAAGCATGGGTCTTGGGGTTTCCGCTAATTTCAGATATGATTCCCATGTAATTTTTATTTACCTAAGTGTGAGTATCGGGGTTTCAATGAGAATTCTAATTTCCACTTGCCCGAGCGTGAGTCTCGAGGTTGCTACATGATTTCTGATTTATATTTGTCCGAATGTAAGTCTTGGAGTTGTTATGGTTTCTGATTTCAGTATACCCATGTATGAGTCTGGGAGTTTCTATTATTTTCGGATATAATATCTAGCTTTCTAACTTACCCGAGTGTGAGTTTGGGGTTTCGATATGATTTGTAGTTTTCATTAACCTGAACGTGAGTCCTGGGGTTTCTGTATGATTTCCGATTTCCATTAACCCAAGTTTGAGTCTCGAGGATTCTATATGATTTCTAGTTTCCACTAACCCAAGTGTGGGTCTTGGGATTTCTACTGATTGTAGATGTAAATTTCTAATACATGATTTTCTATTTATAAGTTTTCATTCTCCAATAGTTTAAGTTTTCGAATTCTTATTGCACAAGTTCAAGTATGAGCTTTAAACCACTTTCCTTGGTATTTTCCAAATGAGTATTCTAGATTTACAGTATTTTCGAAAGACAAGTCTTTAGACCCGTTTCCTTTAAACAATCAGGTTTAAATATATCATTGTTGTTTGAAGATAAAGGTTCCTAAGTTAGTGTACAAGCAAGTACCATGGACATCCCATCCAAAGCCTTCCAACAAGGATTATGATCGCGCAACACTTCGTAAAGGGGAAGTTTTCTAAGCTCATAACATATTTACCTATAATATCAGCTACCATGAATTATGGTTGAAATAATATTTGACACATCATAAGGTCCCACGTGGATACATGTTTGATTTCGTACACTAAAATTTTATAACCTAGGGTTCAGGTTCAAGTCCTATTTTTATTAAAGAAGGTTTATGCTTCCCCTTGCGTTAATTCTTTAAGTTTTACAAAACTAATAATGACCCTTAAGTAACAGGCAAGCTGCGCAAGAGCCATAGGAGCTTTTTCCTAAAGAACAAAAGCTTCGTTATAATAGGTGGCTAAGTGTTAACATCAAAATTTGCACTGTCCAAATATAAGGAAGCAAAGATTCCTAAGCCAAAAGGGAAAAGGGATTAGATAGTTGAATTAGGATCATAAAGGAAAGAGAAAAGCTAAGATGCTGCCAAAGGCAAGGTCCAAAGAGCCGACAGCAAAGCCAAAGAGAAAGATAGAGATAGTACTGAAGACAACAGACGCAAAGCCGAAAAGGGCTGACCGAAAGCCAGTACCGGCAGCAAAGAGGATCCAAGTTAAGCAAGCATCGACACTTGGTATCATCACCATGATCACTACAACATTGTGGGAGATGCTTAAGTAAATCAAGGCCGACAGCAGGGCACAAGAATACCGTCCAACACCGTTAGCAAAAGGTTGAAAATAGTATTGAAGATTCGAAAGGATAGGAAAGGAGGAAGTTTAGAATCAATACAAAAGAAGAAGACACTGACAAGGTAATGCCGACACTAAAGGAAGCATAGAGAAGTAGCTCTGAAGGCATCTTAAATGATATTGGAAGCTAGTAATAAAAGGTTACCGAAGGTATACGATACGAAACCCAGTAGAAGAAAGAAAGAGTCTACCAATACCAATTTACTTGGTACTAATACCATCATCAAGGGGTAGCTTCAGCATTATCGGAAGGCATTCCAGGAGCATACTTTTATAGCCAAAGCGAGACACTAAAGTGAGAGGATAGAAACAGGGCACGAAGAAGCTATTGGGATTAACAGTTTTGGTACCGATACCAGTGGACAAAACCTAAACATTCTGGGGCAATCATTAAAATAAGAATAGGATGGTAAAAGACAATAATGATTAAAGATAAATACATAAGCAAAAAGAGATAAAGGCATCTAAAACTGACACCCTTTACCGCTACCAAAGATTCCATGATCCATTACCAAAACCGAGAAGTATAGATGCGGACCGAGACCCAATGGTCCAGGAGCCGAAAGTCATTAATCGAAAGGCATACCGGGAGCATATGCGCAACACACTAAGGATTTGCAGCCAAGACCAAAAGCTTATAGATGAAGCCCTGAGAGGCATGTCGACGGGAGCACTCCCAAAATCCCAAGGTTGATATTCCGAAGGAAAGAAGACATCAGTGAAGGCATTTGATAAGAAGAAAGGCAGCAAAGAACTTCGTGCCGAAACTGAAAGCTATAATGCGGCTGAAACCTTAGTTTAGCATCTGAAAGAGGCTTTTGCTGGGCTTACAATAAAAGGGGGCCCAATTTACCTATAAATAAGACCCTAGGGGTTCACATTTTGGAGGACCTTCCCTCATTCCACAATTCTGCTCTCATGTCTAGGAGAGCTAACCCTAATTTGTAAATCAATTTGGGGATTTATGTAACCTCCTCCATGAATAAAATCATCAAAGCCCATAAAGTGGACGTAAATTCAATCCAAACCAAACCACTACAAATCATGTGTTCTTATTGTTTTCATATATTATATTGTATTCTACTATGCTTCTGAGTGTGTTCTGCTATGCTACTAAATTACTAAACTACCCTTATACAAGCCATATGCTTTCCCCTCAACAAAAGCTTCACACGTAAGCTTTATCCTTGAATCTAGGTCTCCCAAACACCCTTTCGTAGACTGTTTAGCTCCCTAACTGGCAACGAGCTTATAACAACCCCTTTCTATAAGCCATTTAGCCTTCTACCGAGTGTTGTTCTTAGGGATCCCTTATCCCAAGGTAACTGTTGGTTGTTGAGTCCCGTAAGCGTGATACTCACCCCTTGAGGGAAGAGTAACTAATCTTTAAGCTTAAGACCTTGATATCTAGGAAACAGTTATGGGAACTATATAACCTCATTTCCCCCTTAGGTCCACTTCCATATACCTATCTCCGGTGTTGGCGAAAAATATCGTTAACAGTGGTTGTTTGGCTTCAACTAAAATAAGAAAACTAATTATTAAATTGCAAACCCTTACACTATCGCTAGTTAGATCATCTTTACAACATTTATCTCCTCTTTGTTTATCTTTCCTCATTATAGGTTGTGAAGTTCCTGAGATTAGGTTGGAAAAAACTCTAAAAGAAAAAAATTAAAGAAAATAAATATAGATACATAAGGAACATGGGTAATTTTAGAATAAACAGGATGTGACGGCAAGGAATTTCGCTCGGTCCGAACCAGTCGCTAAACCGGCCCAGGCCGTTCGAAATGCCCTATCGTTTGAGAACACGACAAAACAGAACGCATACAGAAGAACATTTCATCGTATATTACAACAATGCATCAGATTACAAGAATATACAGAGTATAAATGAATGAATATTACACAGAAATATCAGAGATTCAAATTACATTTAAATACATAGCAGCGGAAAATAATACAATACACAACTAGAATGAGATATACGGATACAAAGCTTTCCGGATATCATTCCAGCTGTAAACCAGGATCCTGTGAATATAAATCTGCAAAACCAAAACTACTAGCTGCCCGTGTCAAAATAAGGGCACCCAGAGTTTAGGTTAAAACAATAAACTCCAGGTCAGTCATGTGACTGGTGTGAGAACTAAAACAGTTAATCTTTATTTTAAAGTTAGGTAAATCAAGGGACCACGCCGTATAACACGGAACGGGTTTCCTCCCAAGAATACCAGTGCATAAAACAAACAGCGCAATGCTAAATAAAGAAAAATGAAGCTGTTATAAGACCCAGGTCCTATCACACAATGCAACGCAAGCCGGGGGATAGGGTTTTCCCTTATAACAGCCAAAGAATGCTTGATACGTTTAAAACAGATTATTTGATACTATTATAAGTGCATAGTGTATAAAACAACTTCAAATCATAAGTATCAATCATAGGAGGCATGGGTACCATATATCATGTCGCCATATATAGGTTTACAAATAAAACCGCAAATGTCACGTATTTGGAAATTGGATTTCCATCTATGAACCGAGGCAAAAGATAGTCCTCAACCGATTCGAGACGCTCTAGCCCGTGTCTCAGGATCAGAGCTCGAGTGACCCTTGGAGCGGCCGGCTTTGCAACCATCCCTTCATCCTCCATTCCAGTAGGTAAAACCCACCGCGGCTCACACATGGTCCCCCAGTCCCTTGTTTTACGGCGACCCTCTCGAGTCTCGCGCCTATTGGCGAACCAACGCCCTCCCCGGCGCCATGTAGGGGTAAGAGTCTCCCGTTCGCCACCAAACCGCGAAGCGAGAACCCCCTATCATGTGTACCCGGCCTACTCAGGGCCAGCAACAAGAACTGGTGATACTCCATTCTCGATCTTCTCAATCTAATTAAAGATTCATTAAAACTCCACTTAGTTTTAATCATTATCTGGGTTAAAGAATCAGTGTCATTTAAAACACGATTCACGATAAACCCAAAATCCCATTCCATTAATTATCGGGTTAAAGAACAAGTGTTATTTAAAACACTGTTCACGATAAACCCAAAAATCAATACCAATTCAATTCCAATTAAATATCATTTAATTGGTACACTTCATTAAATCTAAATAAAAAGATTTAATCTTTTCTCAACTGGGTTCAAGAACAGTGTTAGTGAAGACACCATTCACGACAAACCCAAATCACATTCGATTAATTATCGGGTTAAAGAACAAGTGTTATTTAAAACACTGTTCACGATAAACCCAAAAATCAATACCAATTCAATTCCAATTAAATATCATTTAATTGGTACACTTCATTAAATCTAAATAAAAAGATTTAATCTTTTCTCAACTGGGTTCAAGAACGGTGTTAGTGAAGACACCATTCACGACAAACCCAAATCACATTCGATTAATTATCGGGTTAAAGAACAAGTGTTATTTAAAACACTGTTCACGATAAACCCAAAAATCAATACCAATTCAATTCCAATTAAATATCATTTAATTGGTACACTTCATTAAATCTAAATAAAAAGATTTAATCTTTTCTCAACTGGGTTCAAGAACAGTGTTAGTGAAGACACCATTCACGACAAACCCAAATCACATTCGATATTCAATACAAGGCTCTGAATAGAAAATATATCGGCTTATATTCAATATCGAATTCTACGACTAACAAATGTCGTATTGGAAATAACGATATAAATATATATCTTTCAAATTTCCATAACAACACCTGTATAATCACGAATTCCAACATCGAAATATTCCGAAGACAATTTCGATTCAAATCCACTCCAATGCATTCATTGGAAATTTTGGTTATTTTCAAACCCATTTCGAATTCAATTTATTTATTTAAAAATAAATAGAATTATAATTCTAGCTCAAAACTAGTTTATTTCGATAAAAATCTATTTTTATCTTTTCAAATATGGAGTTTTTCATCCCAATTCTTTCTAAATCATTTCTTATGATTTTACACAAATTATTACTATTTTTAATAATATTATCAAGGCCCGTTCAGTCGATTTCCAACAATGGCCATCGAACTGCACTTACAGCGACCTTTTTCGAATTTGATTTGGACATAATTCCAAATCCAACCGTTAGATTTCTAATTTCTAATATTCTTTAGAAAGCTCTTTTCGATACGAACCCAACGGTTCCGGTTTTAGGAGAATCCGACGGTCGGATCTCCCGTAATGTCCGTTTGAAACAAATGGTCGAAATTCGCGAACTGCCGCGGCGCGGCGCGTTCTATTCAGGCCATTATATTATATATATAATATATATAATATATATTTCGTCGATTTCTATTTAAAACGAATTATATGAATAGTTTTAAATTCGTTTCAAAAGCAATTTCAACTTCCATTTCAATTCAAATCAAAATTGAATTCATCTTTATAAATTCGTTTCAAAATTCATTTCTATTCAATTCAAATTTCAATTCAATTTGAATTCATTTCAATTCGTTTTCAATTCAATTCATTTCGAAATCGTTTTCAATTCAATTCATTTCGAAATCGTTTTCAATTCAATTCATTTCGAAATCGTTTTCAATTCAATTCATTTCGAAATCGTTTTCAATTCAATTCATTTCGAAATCGTTTTCAATTCAATTCATTTCGAAATCGTTTTCAATTCAATTCATTTCGAAATCGTTTTCAATTCAATTCATTTCGAAATCGTTTTCAATTCAATTCATTTCGAAATCGTTTTCAATTCAATTCATTTCGAAATCGTTTTCAATTCAATTCAAAATATTCGATTTCGAAATCACTTTTCAATATTCATTTTTAAGATGAATAAAATCGATATAAATATCGTTCACGTCAAAATGGCGTCAATCTAATCAACACGGCTTCATAAATTTCTATTTTCAAATATTATATTTCAAATATTTCTTTTTCAAAATAGTTGTTATTATCAAAATATTTCGTTCAACACATGACCAATCTCAATGAATGAGTACTGTCAACACATGAACTTTTATTTTATAATATTCTTTATTTTTCAAATTGGAATGAGGCCCAATCAATCACCATATAAAGTTAATTATATGGATTTTCATACAACACATGTATATAATAACATTGAAAATAATCAACCATCAACCAAAGTGCACTACACTGTAAAAGCATCAAATATAGATATTCAACGCTTATAACAGCCTGTCAATCCATCGATCGACATATTTAATCAATCAGGATGAGTGAACTTCAAATTTCATCCCAACACCCGTGTGGGGTTTCAAACAATCAAACAAATATTTTATTCGTGCAGTTGGGCAATGTGTAAAATTTATCGACCCAATCAATGTCCTTCAAATAGGTGTACATAAACAAACCGTCTGGTTTGTAAATGAATATTTTATTTTATTCACTTCACGTTAAAAATTATATTTTTAACGATAAAACATTTTATTTCAATCTATGAATTTCTATTCAATTCATTTATTCTATAAAATGATATTTTTTATTTTTCTAACACATTTTAGAAAATTTCGGCGGCATAACGGCACGATACTAGAAACGGGACAAGGCCTAGCCTTATCCCCGGTCTAGTGAAGGCCCACGCCATTCACACATCAATCAAATCAATTTCACCTCACCAAACAATTCAATTCAAACAAATAATTCAACTAATCTATGCAACCAAACAAACAAGTCCATGGTCTGTGGACAATTGTGTCGGGTGCTACTAAGCACCGTCTGCATCCTAGTATATATATAAAACTAGAAAAGAAATTGAAAGGTGAGAAATTCTCACATAAAGCTATCCTAGCTCCACGGCACTTCTAATGCAGGAAATCTTCGCCAACTCGCCTTTTGTCGCTTTAGTTGTCCGCTTTCACTACATATGTAAAAATCGAACTTTTACTATGCTATTCAATATATAAAAATCTGATTTTTATCTCGAAGTTCAACATATAAAAATTCTATTTTTAATTCGAAGTTCAACATATAAAAATTCTATTTTTAATTCGAAGTTCAACATATAAAAATTCTATTTTTATCACGCTATTTTCTATATAAAGATTTCGCCTTTTCAAAAATAAAGATTTCACCTTTTTAAATTTAAAGATTTCATCTTTTTAAATATCTCATTTTTATTTTTCTACACATATAAAGATGATATTTTTAATATTCCTATCATGTAAAAATCATATTTTTACCTCTTCTATATAGTAAAGACTATATTTTTAATACTTTAAAAATATAAAAATCATATTTTTAATACTTTAAAAATATAAAAATCATATTTTTCTTTCTTCCACATAATAAAGATTCCGCCTTTTCTATTTTTAAAGTTTTCACCTTTTCTAATTTTAAAGTTTTAAATCTTTCTCTAATTTAAAGTTTAAATTTAAAATCAGTTTTTAAAACCTTTTAAAAAACAATCGGTTTAAAATCCTAAAAAAACAGTTTATTAATCTAAAAAAAAAACAGTTTATTAATCTAAAAAAAAACAGTTTATTTTCTGTTAATATAAAAGAAAAATAAAATAAACTAATAAAATAAAATAAATAAATAAAAAAACTAAAAAAAAACTTACATCGAGGGGGCTGCGTCGGTCGTCGGCTGGGGGGGGGAGTGCGCCATCGCTCCGGCGAAGGAAGGGGGATGCGGTTGTCGGGGTGTGGCTGCGTGGGGGGGGGGCTTGCTCGCCTGATCGGAGGTGCGGCTTCCGATTGGAAAAGGGGGGGGGGGTTTTCCGATGAGGCGCGGTGGCCCTTGGGGGGGGGGGGCGGCGGCTCCTCCCTGCCTTCGTCGCCTCCGTCATCTTCGTCTTCTCCCCCTTTTTTTTTTATAAGCGATCAGTAGAAATGAAGAATTGGGGGGGGGGGGGGCAGAGTATAACGGAGGAGAGAGGATTTTTTTTTTATTTATTATTTTATTATTTTACAATTTATTCAAAAAGGTAACCTTTAAATTCGAATCCCAAACGAAACCCACCGCCTGTCGTCCCTAACGTTTTGCCCCCATTCCGAACACAATGGGATATGCCACGTAGGCTGATTCGACTACTTGAATCAGTTTCTGTTAAATTTACACTTAAATCACTTTATTGAATTCTAAACGTACATTTCGAATTACCGAGGTCACATACTAACTAGAAAAATTCTCGAAAAATATTTTCTAGCTTCGTATTGACGATACGGTCCTAACAAAACTAGTTCCATCGAATTCTGAGACCATTTGAAAAATGGCCTATTTCCAGTCGATTAAATTCAACTGAAATGGTCAAAACACGTTTTCCTATGCCACGCTCACATATTGATTCGAAAAATTATGAAATTTGGAATCTAGCAATAACTTGACACCACGGACCCAACAAAACTGGTTTCGTCGAAATCCGAGGTCGTTTGCAAAATGTCCATTTTTAAGGGCTATATATTATATAAAATATATATAAATTCCACAGCGACTATTCTGAATTTTCAACTGGACATATCTTATCATTTCTAAAGTGAAATCTCAGTTTGTTAACTTCGTTGGAAAGATATTCACTATTAGATTCCATTATTTTTGGTTTCACTAAAATCCGGATTGTTTTGCACCCGGTACATTCAATTGAAGTTTGAAATCGAATTATCGAACTACCGCGCCATTTTCAATTCCTTTTATAATTATATATAATTATTTATATTCTAACGACGACGCGTATAATATATACGTTCGAATTCTATTCAAAATAAATTTCTCGTCGATTATATTTAAAATAATCTATTTTAAATGTTCGAAATTCGCTAAAATGGCCAAAATAAAAATTTCAAACTGGCTCGCATTTTACGGGTTGTTACAATCTCCCCCACTTAAAACTTTTCGTCCCCGAAAAGGAACAAAGTCGAAAGTGGTTTGATAATTCAACTCTATATTCGATCTGGCTTCCATTCTCCAACTCTTTAGTTTCTGATAATTTTCAAAATTTCAAAAATTTGGCTAACACCCTAAATTTTTGAAAAATTTCGCCATAACCTCCCCTGCACCGGGAGCATCGGGGAATTTCAAATAGCTTCCCCGGTCCTTCAGATCTCAAAAAGAAAAAGAAAAAGCCAAGCGGCTAGCCAATAGGCTCACAAAATCATCATCACCCAAACAAAACAGGAAATTATGTAGTAAACATGTACCTATTTGTCGGGCAAACAAATTTTATTCTCTGGCTCTAGCCTCCTTGCTATGACCTGTTCAATGATATACATGTATATGCAAGCAAATGCAACCAATTTTCGATATCATTCAATATTTGATTCAATTAGGCATAATGGTTCAAAATTAGCAAACAAATGAACAAACAACACAAACATCAATCAGTTAGTGAATTTAAAGTTTCAAATTCATAATTTTGATACATATACAAAAAATCATGTTTTGGTGCCAATTTACAACAATGTGTTCTAACTATATTAGTTTTGGTTCTCACACCAGTCTAATGGAAACATATAGAAATCACACCTTCGAAACACGAAAATAAATACTGGTGATGGCGCGCCATCATCAGAATCATGTCCGGGCGACTAGAGTGTGACTCTATATCTATCCAGTATATTAAAATTTCGAATACACGCGGATCAGACGTATACGTAAAATCTATATATACTGGATTGTCCACATCAATATAAATAGATAATCAACTACGAATAATTGATTTAAATTTTCAAAACAAAATTTGTTTTCACTTTTAAAAATATACTCTTCACACTCGTTCTAGGATACTACTGATCCCATCTCTAACGAGTCATTCTAATTGGATATTACTTATCCAATATCTGATGAATTCTTTCGTATGGTTCTAATGTGTCTTGTTCTCTGAGCTTTGTAAACCAAAGCTCTGATACCAACTGTGACGGCAAGGAATTTCGCTCGGTCCGAACCAGTCGCTAAACCGGCCCAGGCCGTTCGAAATGCCCTATCGTTTGAGAACACGACAAAACAGAACGCATACAGAAGAACATTTCATCGTATATTACAACAATGCATCAGATTACAAGAATATACAGAGTATAAATGAATGAATATTACACAGAAATATCAGAGATTCAAATTACATTTAAATACATAGCAGCGGAAAATAATACAATACACAACTAGAATGAGATATACGGATACAAAGCTTTCCGGATATCATTCCAGCTGTAAACCAGGATCCTGTGAATATAAATCTGCAAAACCAAAACTACTAGCTGCCCGTGTCAAAATAAGGGCACCCAGAGTTTAGGTTAAAACAATAAACTCCAGGTCAGTCATGTGACTGGTGTGAGAACTAAAACAGTTAATCTTTATTTTAAAGTTAGGTAAATCAAGGGACCACGCCGTATAACACGGAACGGGTTTCCTCCCAAGAATACCAGTGCATAAAACAAACAGCGCAATGCTAAATAAAGAAAAATGAAGCTGTTATAAGACCCAGGTCCTATCACACAATGCAACGCAAGCCGGGGGATAGGGTTTTCCCTTATAACAGCCAAAGAATGCTTGATACGTTTAAAACAGATTATTTGATACTATTATAAGTGCATAGTGTATAAAACAACTTCAAATCATAAGTATCAATCATAGGAGGCATGGGTACCATATATCATGTCGCCATATATAGGTTTACAAATAAAACCGCAAATGTCACGTATTTGGAAATTGGATTTCCATCTATGAACCGAGGCAAAAGATAGTCCTCAACCGATTCGAGACGCTCTAGCCCGTGTCTCAGGATCAGAGCTCGAGTGACCCTTGGAGCGGCCGGCTTTGCAACCATCCCTTCATCCTCCATTCCAGTAGGTAAAACCCACCGCGGCTCACACATGGTCCCCCAGTCCCTTGTTTTACGGCGACCCTCTCGAGTCTCGCGCCTATTGGCGAACCAACGCCCTCCCCGGCGCCATGTAGGGGTAAGAGTCTCCCGTTCGCCACCAAACCGCGAAGCGAGAACCCCCTATCATGTGTACCCGGCCTACTCAGGGCCAGCAACAAGAACTGGTGATACTCCATTCTCGATCTTCTCAATCTAATTAAAGATTCATTAAAACTCCACTTAGTTTTAATCATTATCTGGGTTAAAGAATCAGTGTCATTTAAAACACGATTCACGATAAACCCAAAATCCCATTCCATTAATTATCGGGTTAAAGAACAAGTGTTATTTAAAACACTGTTCACGATAAACCCAAAAATCAATACCAATTCAATTCCAATTAAATATCATTTAATTGGTACACTTCATTAAATCTAAATAAAAAGATTTAATCTTTTCTCAACTGGGTTCAAGAACAGTGTTAGTGAAGACACCATTCACGACAAACCCAAATCACATTCGATTAATTATCGGGTTAAAGAACAAGTGTTATTTAAAACACTGTTCACGATAAACCCAAAAATCAATACCAATTCAATTCCAATTAAATATCATTTAATTGGTACACTTCATTAAATCTAAATAAAAAGATTTAATCTTTTCTCAACTGGGTTCAAGAACAGTGTTAGTGAAGACACCATTCACGACAAACCCAAATCACATTCGATTAATTATCGGGTTAAAGAACAAGTGTTATTTAAAACACTGTTCACGATAAACCCAAAAATCAATACCAATTCAATTCCAATTAAATATCATTTAATTGGTACACTTCATTAAATCTAAATAAAAAGATTTAATCTTTTCTCAACTGGGTTCAAGAACAGTGTTAGTGAAGACACCATTCACGACAAACCCAAATCACATTCGATATTCAATACAAGGCTCTGAATAGAAAATATATCGGCTTATATTCAATATCGAATTCTACGACTAACAAATGTCGTATTGGAAATAACGATATAAATATATATCTTTCAAATTTCCATAACAACACCTGTATAATCACGAATTCCAACATCGAAATATTCCGAAGACAATTTCGATTCAAATCCACTTCAATGCATTCATTGGAAATTTTGGTTATTTTCAAACCCATTTCGAATTCAATTTATTTATTTAAAAATAAATAGAATTATAATTCTAGTTCAAAACTAGTTTATTTCGATAAAAATCTATTTTTATCTTTTCAAATATGGAGTTTTTCATCCCAATTCTTTCTAAATCATTTCTTATGATTTTACACAAATTATTACTATTTTTAATAATATTATCAAGGCCCGTTCAGTCGATTTCCAACAATGGCCATCGAACTGCACTTACAGCGACCTTTTTCGAATTTGATTTGGACATAATTCCAAATCCAACCGTTAGATTTCTAATTTCTAATATTCTTTAGAAAGCTCTTTTCGATACGAACCCAACGGTTCCGGTTTTAGGAGAATCCGACGGTCGGATCTCCCGTAATGTCCGTTTGAAACAAATGGTCGAAATTCGCGAACTGCCGCGGCGCGGCGCGTTCTATTCAGGCCATTATATTATATATATAATATATATAATATATATTTCGTCGATTTCTATTTAAAACGAATTATATGAATAGTTTTAAATTCGTTTCAAAAGCAATTTCAACTTCCATTTCAATTCAAATCAAAATTGAATTCATCTTTATAAATTCGTTTCAAAATTCATTTCTATTCAATTCAAATTTCAATTCAATTTGAATTCATTTCAATTCGTTTTCAATTCAATTCATTTCGAAATCGTTTTCAATTCAATTCATTTCGAAATCGTTTTCAATTTAATTCATTTCGAAATCGTTTTCAATTCAATTCATTTCGAAATCGTTTTCAATTCAATTCATTTCGAAATCGTTTTCAATTCAATTCATTTCGAAATCGTTTTCAATTCAATTCATTTCGAAATCGTTTTCAATTCAATTCATTTCGAAATCGTTTTCAATTCAATTCATTTCGAAATCGTTTTCAATTCAATTCATTTCGAAATCGTTTTCAATTCAATTCAATTCGAAATCGTTTTCAATTCAATTCAAAATATTCGATTTCGAAATCACTTTTCAATATTCATTTTTAAGATGAATAAAATCGATATAAATATCGTTCACGTCAAAATGGCGTCAATCTAATCAACACGGCTTCATAAATTTCTATTTTCAAATATTCTATTTCAAATATTTCTTTTTCAAAATAGTTGTTATTATCAAAATATTTCGTTCAACACATGACCAATCTCAATGAATGAGTACTGTCAACACATGAACTTTTATTTTATAATATTCTTTATTTTTCAAATTGGAATGAGGCCCAATCAATCACCATATAAAGTTAATTATATGGATTTTCATACAACACATGTATATAATAACATTGAAAATAATCAACCATCAACCAAAGTGCACTACACTGTAAAAGCATCAAATATAGATATTCAACGCTTATAACAGCCTGTCAATCCATCGATCGACATATTTAATCAATCAGGATGAGTGAACTTCAAATTTCATCCCAACACCCGTGTGGGGTTTCAAACAATCAAACAAATATTTTATTCGTGCAGTTGGGCAATGTGTAAAATTTATCGACCCAATCAATGTCCTTCAAATAGGTGTACATAAACAAACCGTCTGGTTTGTAAATGAATATTTTATTTTATTCACTTCACGTTAAAAATTATATTTTTAACGATAAAACATTTTATTTCAATCTATGAATTTCTATTCAATTCATTTATTCTATAAAATGATATTTTTTATTTTTCTAACACATTTTAGAAAATTTCGGCGGCATAACGGCACGATACTAGAAACGGGACAAGGCCTAGCCTTATCCCCGGTCTAGTGAAGGCCCACGCCATTCACACATCAATCAAATCAATTTCACCTCACCAAACAATTCAATTCAAACAAATAATTCAACTAATCTATGCAACCAAACAAACAAGTCCATGGTCTGTGGACAATTGTGTCGGGTGCTACTAAGCACCGTCTACATCCTAGTATATATATAAAACTAGAAAAGAAATTGAAAGGTGAGAAATTCTCACATAAAGCTATCCTAGCTCCACGGCACTTCTAATGCAGGAAATCTTCGCCAACTCGCCTTTTGTCGCTTTAGTTGTCCGCTTTCACTACATATGTAAAAATCGAACTTTTACTATGCTATTCAATATATAAAAATCTGATTTTTATCTCGAAGTTCAACATATAAAAATTCTATTTTTAATTCGAAGTTCAACATATAAAAATTCTATTTTTAATTCGAAGTTCAACATATAAAAATTCTATTTTTATCACGCTATTTTCTATATAAAGATTTCGCCTTTTCAAAAATAAAGATTTCACCTTTTTAAATTTAAAGATTTCATCTTTTTAAATATCTCATTTTTATTTTTCTACACATATAAAGATGATATTTTTAATATTCCTATCATGTAAAAATCATATTTTTACCTCTTCTATATAGTAAAGACTATATTTTTAATACTTTAAAAATATAAAAATCATATTTTTAATACTTTAAAAATATAAAAATCATATTTTTAATACTTTAAAAATATAAAAATCATATTTTTCTTTCTTCCACATAATAAAGATTCCGCCTTTTCTATTTTTAAAGTTTTCACCTTTTCTAATTTTAAAGTTTTAAATCTTTCTCTAATTTAAAGTTTAAATCTAAAATCAGTTTTTAAAACCTTTTAAAAAAAAATCGGTTTAAAATCCTAAAAAAACAGTTTATTAATCTAAAAAAAAAACAGTTTATTAATCTAAAAAAAAAACAGTTTATTTTCTGTTAATATAAAAGAAAAATAAAATAAACTAATAAAATAAAATAAATAAATAAAAAAACTTACATCGAGGGGGCTGCGTCGGTCGTCGGCTGGGGGGGGGGGGGGGAGTGCGCCATCGCTCCGGCGAAGGAAGGGGGATGCGGTTGTCGGGGTGTGGCTGCGTGGGGGGGGGGGGGGCTTGCTCGCCTGATCGGAGGTGCGGCTTCCGATTGGAAAAGGGGGGGGGGGGTTTTCCGATGAGGCGCGGTGGCCCTTGGGGGGGGGGGGGGGGCGGCGGCTCCTCCCTGCCTTCGTCGCCTCCGTCATCTTCGTCTTCTCCCCCTTTTTTTTTTTTTTATAAGCGATCAGTAGAAATGAAGAATTGGGGGGGGGGGCCAGAGTATAACGGAGGAGAGAGGATTTATTTTTATTTTTATTTATTTATTATTTTATTTATTTTACAATTTATTCAAAAAGGTAACCTTTAAATTCGAATCCCAAACGAAACCCACCGCCTGTCATCCCTAACGTTTTGCCCCCATTCCGAACACAATGGGATATGCCACGTAGGCTGATTCGACTACTTGAATCAGTTTCTGTTAAATTTACACTTAAATCACTTTATTGAATTCTAAACGTACATTTCGAATTACCGAGGCCACATACTAACTAGAAAAATTCTCGAAAAATATTTTCTAGCTTCGTATTGACGATACGGTCCTAACAAAACTAGTTCCATCGAATTCTGAGACCATTTGAAAAATGGCCTATTTCCAGTCGATTAAATTCAACTAAAATGGTCAAAACACGTTTTCCTATGCCACGCTCACATATTGATTCGGAAAATTATGAAATTTGGAATCTAGCAATAACTTGACACCACGGACCCAACAAAACTGGTTTCGTCGAAATCCGAGGTCGTTTGCAAAATGTCCATTTTTAAGGGCTATATATTATATAAAATATATATAAATTCCACAGCGACTATTCTGAATTTTCAACTGGACATATCTTATCATTTCTAAAGTGAAATCTCAGTTTGTTAACTTCGTTGGAAAGATATTCACTATTAGATTCCATTATTTTTGGTTTCACTAAAATCCGGATTGTTTTGCACCCGGTACATTCAATTGAAGTTTGAAATCGAATTATCGAACTACCGCGCCATTTTCAATTCCTTTTATAATTATATATAATTATTTATATTCTAACGACGACGCGTATAATATATACGTTCGAATTCTATTCAAAATAAATTTCTCGTCGATTATATTTAAAATAATCTATTTTAAATGTTCGAAATTCGCTAAAATGGCCAAAATAAAAATTTCAAACTGGCTCGCATTTTACGGGTTGTTACACAGGATGAAGAAAGGGAAAGGTAAAGTGTAAATTAATTTCTAAAATTGTCGGGGTGGGGAAAGAAAATGGCTAGAAGGCAATAAAAGCCATTAATTACTTTCTAGCTCTTCGATTTTCAAATTTGAAACCGGCCCTCTGATATGAATTAGTGTTGTTACGAGTTGTCAAAGTATATTCCAGAAGCGCATGTTAATGTTAGTAAAATTACACAAGTATCCACCTGATTTTCACATTTGGCAAATATATATATATATATATATATATGTGATATATAAAAGAAAATTAGACGGAACCTAGTGTTAATTTCTTATGACCTTGTACCAAATTCTCCCTTAATTTATTCCATTTCCCCCTTTTTCCGAGTAGCCCAAATTCCAGTTTAATTATTTTGTTCGTTTATTCATGCAAGATAAAGCATGTTTTTAACTTCATTTTTAATGGTGGTTCACAATCAAATCCTCCCTCACATACGCAACATTGTCATGCTTACCCCTTACTCATGATGCTAAACCATTTTAAAAAAAGTGTTTAACAGTTTTGTAATGGTGAAAGTATAAAATGTTATATTGAAAATAAAGTTGTAACATGTAAAAAATAGCAACTATGCAAAAGCTTGTTATAAAGACCATATTTAGTGCACTATATTTCTTGTATATTAAGAAATTAAGTTTTAAAATTAGAATGTAACTTTTCGTTGATTTTTTTAGAGAAAACTAGTCAATTCAACATTTTAAGTTTATGTTGCTAAACAAGTGCTAAGGATCTAGATTTAGCAGGTATAGAAAAAATAAGTGTGTCTTAAAGAAATACCTAATATTTAATAGCGCTAAATTGAGAAAATATAATTATGAAGAGTGTTATGCGCTAAGGCAAGGATTTACGAGAGCTTTAACTACATAGTATAAAACCCTTGCTCAAGCCTCATCTAATGGTATTTAGTTACAGTAACCTAACCCCATCGCGACGTCACTATGTAAATATTACATCATCACTACTCAACTGATGCAGTTGAATTTTCACTATATAGAAGATCTACGTGGAAAAAAATACAAATTACACAATTTCTTCCAAATAAATCTTTATGTGCTAAAAATCAACTATGATACTGATTTTTTTTATTTGGATCTCATCGAATATTTTGAAATTTGAATTGTAAATATACTGTTTTTACATTTTGTATTGTTATTTGTAAATGAGCTAAACTTAAATTACTACTTCAGAAAGATGTAGAAGAGCAAAGAGAATACATTAGGAAGGGTGTAGTTTGCATGAAAATCAGGATGTAAATAAGGATGCATACTTTAAAGGAAATAAAAAGGAGACAAAGGATGTTGCAAGGAAAGAGAGACAAAGGATGTTGCAAGGAAAGAGAAACAAAATGAGGAAGATAAGGGAGATGATGGGAAAGGGGATGACGAAGACAAGGTAAATAATGACACCGAGACATATGATGACATCGAAATAGAAGATGATGCCGAGCAAATGGCAAACGATTATGGTAGACCAAGATATAGTGATTTGATCGAAGATTTTGAGATTCGTAATTCTTTGAAAATGTGGAACGGTGATATTTAAGTTATACTCTCAATGGTTAATTTTTTAATACTAATGCATTAGAGTCAATATGTTGATGTAAATTTATTAAGTTGTACGAAGAATCATCCCTTAAAGGCATTAATCATGCACATGGGTTTGTAGGGTGAAATATTCCAAAAATCCTATTATATTCAAATATTTGGTTGAAGCGTCTAGATTGTTCTCCATTGGTAAAATGCATTATATGAGCATTAACAAAATTTTAATACTGCTTTTGTTGAATGATGGTATCTAGAGACTAACATCGTTCATATGCAATTTGATGAGATTACTATTACTTATAAAAATGTGGATTCTTTATTACACATTCTGATGAAAAGAAAACCTAAAAAAATTGTTTCACTTAACATAAAAAAATATTAAGATTGTCTATAACTAACTTGCCCTTAATAAAGAAGAGAATACATTGGAAATGAGTGATAAAGTTGGATATAAGTTAAGTTTGTCTTGTTATTCAAAAATTTAAAGATGTTAATGATGATTGGACCAATAATGCAATTAGGTGTAATGATTTGTTTGTCTCTTATTCTTGCTTGAAAACACTTTGTTTGTTGATAAAAGCTGGTCACAGGTTCATATGTTTAGTTCCATTAAAATATGTAGGTATTGCTAATACATATTCACTAGCATTAACATTTAGCTATAGGTTATTAGAACTAGGCTAGTCGACAACAGAAGTTATGAGTAAATCTACCTTATTAGATTTATATTAAGCCAAATATAACTAATTTATTTACAAATTTCTAAGTTTCATTTAAATAAAATCCGTTTTTGCTTTGTTTCCCCTCTTTAGTAAGGAAGAGAGCGATCATTGACGATCGTCAATCTCGACTTACTAAGAATTCTTACCCTTCGCGGTCTAGTGATTCGGTTTCTTATCAGCCAGATCAGGGGTTAAGGTATCCTTTAGATTATCCAAGTCCTATGAGTCATCCGTTCGTTCTTCAACCCTTCCTTTCTGCTCCTAATGTCGTAGACTAAGAATGACTCCCCGCACTCCTCGCAACATTCGAACACGCTCTATAGCGACGTTAGAGAAGATCGTTAGATCTACTCTACATATGCTTTATTTTATCTGAGCTATGTTAGTGTGTCCCCTCCCTTTTGGAATGTCATCTTCTTTGTGTTTTCTGTTCTTCTTTTGCTTTTCCTAGATGGCAAAATTATTGTTTTGGAATGTTCGTGGTATAGGTAATGATGCGTCGATGGCTATATTGAAGCGCATCATCAAGAAGCATTATGTTTGTCTTGTTGCGCTTCTGGAGCCTTTTTTAGGTCCGGAGGAGGTCACCAAGTTGGTTTTGTCTCTTAGCTTTAGGGGTTCCTTAACCAATGTTTCTAACAAAATTTGGAACCTTTGGTCCAAAGACATTGTTGTCCACCCTGTTTTCGATTCCGCTCTGCTTCTCTCGGTAGCCTGTTCGGTTCCTTCTTTCTCCTCCTCTTTTTATTTCTCTGAGATATACGCCAAGTGTGATCGGATAGAGAGATTGGACCCTTGGTCCGACATCCTCACTCTTTTCGATTTGGGATTTCTGGTTTCATTTTGGGGAGGTAACTTCAATGTAGTCGCCTGCCAAGCTAAGAAGCGGGGAGGTAGAGCCGTTAACTGGGAAGGGTTGCAGATTTCAATGCCTTCATCGTTATCTTGGGTCTCACCACGGATTCTTTCATCGGAATGGCTTTTACTTGGTGTAATCACTAGGACGGGCCTAACCTAATTCTTTCTAGACTTGGCAGAGTCATCGGATTAGAAGGTTGGTTAAAACTTCCCTTCTTGTTCACCATTTCCCATCTGCATTGTACCTTCCCGGATCATGCTCCTGTGATTCTTAGCTGCTTTCCCCTTTCCCTCTTTGGGCTTTCTTCTTTTCAGTTCCAGAGTATGTGGAGATCTCACCACAAATTCCATCATGTATTGGAAGATTCCTGGAACTCTCCTATTCTAGGTTCCCCATTTGTTGTGTTTTCTCTTAAGCTGAAGTGTCTCAAGTCTTGCCCTAAGGCTTGGAACATACAAGTTTTCAAGAATATCTTTGACCGTGTTACAGTGGCCAAAGAGAATCTTATTTTAGCAGAATCGTCTTTTGATGAGAATCGTTCTTTTGCTAAAAAGGAGGCGTGGGCGCTTGTCTAGCTGGCATTTTCGTTGGAACTTTGTATTAAGAACTACTATCTTCGTCAGAAGGCGAGGATCAAGTGGGAGGTTGAAGGAGATACAAACTCAAAAAATTTCCATTCTTCATAAGAAGAATAATCTTCTTACGATTCGTCAGATCCAGCGCCGTGATATCTCTATGGCTTCCATGCCGAGATAAGTCAAAGAGACTATTCTATCTCTTTTCCAATCCTTTCTCAGTTCTCCCCTTATGTCGGTCTCTGACCCGACCCTGCTAGCTTTTATTCCTAGGTTGGTTCTTCCATCGAATTGTCCTGATCTTTTCGTACCTCCTTCCTCGGAAGAAATTCATTCTTGCGTATTTGCTCTTAGTAAGAACAGTGCAAGTGGGCATGATGGCTTCAACGGGATCTTTTTCTAGAGTGTTTGGCTGATCATCCAAGAAATTTTTTGTCCTACTATTCAGTTTTTCTTCTCTGGTGGAGCTCTCCTTCAAGGTTGGGCTTCCACCAATTTTATTTTTATCCCCAAATGCGAAAATCCTCGTTCATGTGTGAATTTTCTCCCGATCAGCTTGTACAAATTTTCTAATAAGGTCATCTCAAAGGTACTAGCTTCAAGACTAGCACCGTTTATGGAATGTATTATTTCCTCTTCTCAGGCAGGGTTTATAAAAGGGCGCTTGATCACAGATAATTTCCTTTTAGACTAGGAGCTAGTTTCTCAGATCGATCGAAGGCCAGAGGTTCTAATGTGGTCGTTAAGCTGGATATGGATAAGGCCTACGATCACATATCTTGGTTTTTCGACATTAAGGTTCTGAGGGCTTTCGGCTTTCCGAAACCCTTTATCGATATTATCTGGAGGCTCATCTCCAACTGTTGGTTTTCCATCCTCATTAGTGGGTCAGCCAATGGGTATTTCAAGGAGGGGAGGGGACTTCATCAAGGATACCATCTTCCCCTAACTCTGTTCGTCATCGCTGCCGAGGCTTTCGTGCATGGATTGCATTCACTTATGATATCAAGCCAAATTCATACGTTTGACACTCCTAGGGGATGCGCTCTTATTTCTTCCTTATCACTGGATGATGATATTATCATTTTCACTAATGGTAGTCATCACTCTGTCCCCCGTCTTTTTAGCCTCATTCAGCAGTACGAGAGGTGTTCAGGCCAACACGTTAACTCTAATATAAGTTGCTACATCCTTACGAAAGACTTATCTCTGGTTAGAGCTTTTTGGATCGAAACCCTCACAGGTTTCAAGGCAATCTCCCTTCCCTTGCCTTACCTCGATATTGTACTATACCGAGGTCGGAAGCTCAACGCTATTTTCGACCTTTAACTGATAAAGCTAGGGGTTAGAATTCGTTGGAATGCTACTCTTCTTTCTTAGGTAGGTAGACTTGTTCTCATAAAGTCTGTTCTAGACTCTATAGGATCGCATGTGTTTGCTGCTACGATTCCTATTTCTTCCTTCTTCTGTTCTTATCGCTTGGCATCATCATTTTTCTTGGGTAAAAATGACAATGCTAATCGTCACCATTGAATTTATTGGGACATCATTTGTTGTCCCAAAGTGAGAGAGGCCTTGGCCTCCATAACCCTAAGGACATATTCACTGCTTTTTCTTGTAAGTTGTGGGCACGGTTGGGAGTGAATGCCTCCCTGTGAGCGACATTCTTCCACGCTTATTACCATAGGATTATGGGCACAAATTACACCGGTGTCCCATCCTACGCTAGTGAGATGTGGAAACAGATGTAGCCCGTGAAGTCCTTCTCTGATTCACATAGTGGTGGATCTGGTCGGGATGGAAGTCCTTTCTCAATTAAGGTGGCGTTGAGTTCGGCGAGGACCCTAACTCCGCGTCTCCATCTTTTCCATTTATCAGGGATGTCCGATTACCTCCGAAAATCTCTTTGTAATGTGAAAAACCCTGCATGATAGACTACGAATAGACGAGAACCTCCATAGGAATGGCATCTCAATCGTTTCCCATTACAGATGATGATGCAGTACTGGTGATTTGGAATATATTGCACATTTGTTTTTCCACTACACTTATGCCAGAGCTGTTTGGAATTACTTTAAGAGCTTGGTTGGTCACCGAGGTAATGCCACTTCACTTGTAGATTTACTGAGATACCGGTGGGCTAGCATCTCAGGTAAATCTATTCTTTCAATCCTTTTATGTCTGATTTCTTGTCTTGTCTGCTGGCATATCTGGTGCTTGTGGAACAAGGCAATATTTGATGAATTGTCTATGGATCCTCCTACAATCATCCGGAAGGTAAAGAACGATGTTTTCCCTCTGTTTCATGGTAGGTAGTTTAAGGGAGCAGTTGGCTCCCGCTCAAGGAGGTTGGCTAGTACCTTTGGTGTTACTTTGGTACCACTTCCCCCAGGGTGAGGTTTGGTTGAACCCTTTGTTTATTTGAGTGTGGGCTCCTCCTCAAGGTCTTCTCCACCTCCCCAGCTCACCCACTCACCCGTTTTTATCTTTGTTGTTAGCTGGTGTTGCAGGTCCTGGATTTACAGGTATTTATTGGATCGAGTCTCTTTGGATCTCTTTTTTATTGGTGGTGCTTTATTAGAGCTAGAGTTTATATATGGGGAAGACTATCTATGCTTGTTGGCTTCATCGATTGGCTCGTTGATGCAGCGCATCATGGAAGATGCTTGTATGTGAGCTTTAGGTCCTCCAACGATCTGAAGACCTCATTCAATGACCTAGAGCTTGGAAGCGGGAAGAATAGGTCGTCCAGTGACCTAAAACAAGGAGAAGGGATTTTCGGGTTGTTCAACGCCGTTAAGAAGCCATCGAGCGAGCTAAAGCTTGAAGAGAGGGAGTATCAGTCAATCCACGACCTAATTATGATGTTCCACGAGCTAGAAGAACAGGAAGAGAGGACTAGCGACCTAAAGAAGAAGTGCGGACTTAAGGAAGTATTGATGGGTCATTCACTTTTGGATCATTTCACCTGAGTTGGATCGCGCCTTGCATGTTGGGTCGTATTGATGATTTGTAATTTGGGTTGCTCCATCTTTTAAAATTTTGTTTTGGGTCATTTGCATCTGTTGGGTCATGTTTGTACATTCGCGTTTGTTGGGTCGTCCGCCTGTCTTTTGGGTCGTTTGTCGGGTCGTGTTGTTTGAGTTGTTCCGCCGGTAGCCTAGGTCATTTCGTGTCTTTGGGTATGTGTGTTGTATGGCACCTATAAATAGGAGCTTGGTGTGAGTTATAAAGGTTGTTGACTTTTGAATAAATCCCTTGTGTGAGCTTTGTGCCACCATCAAAATTGGAAGTGAGTGTGATCTCCTTTCTCCATCTTCGGATATTCAATTGCGCTCGAATCAACGAATTTGAAGCCGATTCACGGTATCGCTTGTCAGTGATCAACATTCGAAGAATTGTAGATTGACAACACAGTATCTTGCGAGATCAATGTGTTGAAGATAGAGAGATTCCGGCATCGAAAGATCAACGGAGTTGAGCATTTACCTTGTCCTTGATCTGGTTTACACGAATCCATCCATTCGTGTGGAGTTTAGATCCTAGAGTTATGCCGGTTTGGTATGAGAGAGAGAGATCTCCATCTTTTGGTTAGATCGCCAGAGCCTTGATCGCCATTTTGTTTGGATCACCGTCGCTAGAACGCCATCTTTTGGTTGGATCACTGGAGCCATGATCGCCATCTTGGTTGGATCCCCAAAGCGAGATTTCCATCACTTGATTGGATCGCTAGAAACCATTCAGGTTTATACCATCGCCGCTGTTGTCATTTCCATTTTGGCCACCACCAAATCATCAAATCGCCATTCATTTCGTCATCATTTCAGATCGCCGAGTTTACCTAGATCGCCAGGTCTAGTTAAGATCATCGCCGCTACTTTAAACCACCGCCATCCACCAGATCGCCATTCATTCTAGACTACCACTGATTTAGATCGCCGGAGCTATTCAGATCGTCAGATCTCGTTCAGTTGCATCTATCAATCAGTCGCCATCACCTATCCATGATCGCCGAAGCTAGTTAGATCACCAGATCTAATTCAATCGCGATCACCATTCCATAGATTGCCATATCTACACCATTTCCATATAGACCGTCATACCATTTAACCCGCCACCCCTTCTTAAACCTCCATCGTCCAAGTTTGGATCGGCCGCACTGTTTGGATCGTTCCAGCAATTTGGACAATGCAAGTGTTTGGAAGTTTGACTTAGATTTTAAGTTTATTCCACTTTGTTTGGGAATTGATTATGCCGCCAAGATGTGTTAATCGTCATCAAAATCTGGAAGAGATTTATCGGAGAGACAAAGCCAAACAAATGGAGAAAAGAATCAATGATAAGTTTGATGAAGGAATTGGAATATTAGAATAGCTTATGATAGATATGAATCAAACTAGAAGAATAGTATCACCCGATTCAAATCATAGTGGACATCGAATTTCCCCATCGAATTCGGAAAGACATCGAAGATCACCACCATTGGATCGAGAGAGAAGGAATCGCGATGATTATTCTCGTGAACCGTCCCATGGAAGTGAAAGACATGAAGATATTCATGATCGATATCATCATCAGTCAGTTTGTGTAGACGAAAGAAGTAGCATTCGTTATCATTCTCAAGGACGAGATCGAGATCCATTTCGTCAACCGGAAGGTAACCATGATTGGGAATTAGGGATGAAGACAGAAATTGTAGAATTCAAGGTGGAATATCAGTTGAAGAATTCCTAGATTGGTTGTCGAATGTAGAGGAAATTCTGGAGTTCAAGAATGTGCCTGAGAATAGAAGAGTTCAGTCAGTTGCTACTCGTTTGAGAGGAAGAGCTATTGCTTAGTGGCAGCAAACTAAGATAACTCGTGAAAGAATGGGAAAATCAAAGGTTGTCACATGGGAGAAGATGAGGAAGATGATGAAAGCTACATTCTTATCTCACAATTATCTATCTCTTATGCACCAACGTTTGTAGAACTTGAGACAAGGAACGAAGTCCGTGAGCGATTACACTGATGAGTTCTATCAATTAATTATAAGGAATGATGTTATGGAAACAAAGGAACAATTGACTGCTAGATATGTTGGGGGATTGAGAACTCAGATTCATGATATGGTGAACATGTTCTATCCAATGACTGTTGCTGAATATCACCAGAAAGCTTTATCTTAGGAGAAGCAAAGGAGACAAGGAGGAGGAGTGTTCACGAATTCTAAAAGTCAAAGAAAACGAGTTACTAAGCTAGTTTCAAAGCCTGTTGTCAATGAAGCTATTAAGCCAAAGGTCACTTCGACGGTAAAGTGCTTTAATTGTCAAGAAGTTGGACATAAAAGCAATGAATGTCCAAAACCAAAGAATAATGATAGCTGAAGATGTAGAAGCTGATGCTGACTATTCTCTACCACCAAAATTTGACGATGATGTTGAAAATGATGTAGAGGAAGTAGAATCATAAGACGAAGGGAATGGTCTAATGATGAGAAGACCATGTATAACTCCAAAGCACTTAGATTATTCTAGTTGGTTGCGAAGCAATATTTTGCAGTCTACTTGCATTATTCGAGGAAAGATTTGTCGATTTGTTATTGATGCTAAGAGTTGTGACAACATGATTTCTGAAGAAGCTGTCAAGAAGTTAGGGTTCATGACTGAGAAACATCCTAGACCGTATAAGCTTGCTTGGTTAAAGAAAGGAGGAGAATTCGCCGTGGGTAGAAGAGCGTTTGTTACTTTTTCCATTGGGTTGAAGTACAAGGATGATATTTAGTGTGATGTGGTTAACATGGATATATGTCATTTGCTCTTGGTTACAGCATGGCAATATGATCGATCAGTTCAGCACGATAGTTGAACCAACAGTTGTAGTTTCATGTTTGAAGATACTAAAATTACTTTGGTTCCTAAGAAGCGTGAGCAAAGTGACGTCAAAGCGGAAAAGAAGGTGAATTCGACTAGTCTTTTATCTTTGAAGGAATTTGTTGAAGAAGTAGAAGAGAGTCATGAAGTGTTCTTGCTGATTGGGTTTGAATCATATGGGGAGCCTAAAATTCCTGCTGAAGCTAAGCCTATGCTGAAAGAGTTTGAGGACGTATTCCCTAACGAATTGCCAAAGGAATTACCGCCGCTCAAGGACATACAACATCAGATTGAATTGGTGCCAGGTGTAGTGTTACCATATTGGCCACATTATCGAATGAGTCCAAAAGAGCATGAAGAACTAAGGAATTAGGTTGAAGAACTAGTTGAACAAGGGAGAATACGAGAAAGTCTTAGTCCTTATGACGTACCTGCTTTCTTAGTCCCAAAGAAAGATGGTTCATGGAGAATGTGTACGGATAGTAGATCTCTCAACAAGATCACTGTCAGATACAGATTTCCCATGCCAAGACTTGATGATCTATTAAATCAAACCAGTGGGTCTGTTATCTTTTCGAAGATTGATTTGAAAACGGGTTATCATCAGATTCGAATTAGACCAGGGGATGAATGGAAGACCACATTCAAGACTCGTGAGGGGTTGTATGAATGGTTGGTTATGCCGTTTGGTCTATCGAATGCACCAAGTACTTTTATATGAGTGATGAATCAGATATTTAGACCATGCATTGGAAAGTTTGTTGTGGTTTATTTCGATGATATCTTGATCTATAGTGCTAGCATGAAGGAGCATATACAACATTTTAAAGTAGTGTTAATGGTTCTTCGTCAAGAACAATTCTATGCTGCAACGAAGAAGTGCATGTTCATGGTGCAAAGTGTTCTGTTCTTAGGGTACATTGTATCCAAGAAGGAATACAGGTGGATCAGAATAAAGTCACTGCAATCAGAGATTGGCCTCAACCAAAGACCATAACATAAGTCAGAAGCTTTCATGGTTTGGCATCATTCTATCGAAGGTTTATTCCACACTTTAGTTGTGAGATGGCTCATGTTATTGATTGCATGAAAGGAAAACAGTTTATGTGGACATAGGAATCATAATTTTCTTTTGAGAAGATCAAGGAACTTTTGATGATAGCATGAGTCCTCATGTTGCTAGATTTTCAGTTGCTGTTTGAGTTACATACAAATGCATCGAAAGTTGGAATTGGAGGAGTATTGAGACAGAAGGGCCGTCTGATTGGATATTTTTAGTGAGAAGCTATTTGGAGTAAAGATGAGATACAACACATATGACGTTGAGTTCTATGCTATTGTACAAGCCATAAACCATTGGAGACATTACCTGTTTCACAAGGAATTTGTCCTATATACTAACCATGAAGCATTGAAGCATTTGCAAGGTCAAGACAACTGCAAGACATGCATCGTGGATTGCTTATCTGCAACAATTTACATTTGTTGTAGAGCACAAATCAGGAGTAACTAATCGCGTAGCTGATGCTTTGAGTCGAAGGAATCATTTGCTAACGATTATGCGAGTCGAAGTAATTGGGTTTGATATACTTACAAAATTGCTAACGACAGATTCATATTTCTCGCAGGTCCTAGACAAAGTCAAGAAAGGGAATATGAAAGATTATGTGCTAATCAATGGTTTTCTGTTCAAAGGAAATCAATTGTGTATTCCATACTGTAGTTTAAGGATGAAAACTGTCAAAGAATTGCATGAGGAAGGACACATGGGTCGTGATCGTACTTTTAAATTGATTGTTGATTCTTAATTTTGGCCATCTATGAGAAAAGAGGTCGAGAAGTTTATGCAGAGATGCCATGTTTTCCAGTAAGGGAACTACCACTAATGCAGGATTATACATGCCGTTCCCTGTGCCTACTAAGCTATGGGTGGATATTAGTATGGATTTTGTCTTGGGATTGCCGAGAACACAGTGAGGAAATAATTCTATCTATGTGGTAGTAGATCATTTTTTAAAAATGGTTCATTTATTGCTTACAAGAATCTGGCAGGTGCTGTGAGTGTTGCTCAGTTACTCTTTAAAGAAATCTATCGTCTTCATGGGTTACCTGAATCCATTGTCTCAGACAAAGATACCCGTTTTCTAAGTCAATTCTGGATCAGCTTGTGGAATATGATTGGGACGAAACTAAAGTTTAGCAGTGCTTATCATCCACAAGTTAATGGACAGATAGAAGTAGTAAACAGATCTTTAGGAAATTTGTTGAGATGCCTTATGAACGATAATTTGAAAAGTTGGGATACAAAGTTGTGTCAAGCTGAGTTTACACAAAATCATGTTATTAAACGAAGTACGGGGTTCAGTCCATTTCAAATTGTCTATTCAGTTGTGCCAAGAGGACCACTAAAATTGTCTATGGTTCCACTGCAGAAAGGGATGGTTAAACGGGCCAGTGATTTTGTCAATGAGTTGCAGGAATGCCATAAAGTTGTGCAAGGTTGATTGCTTAAGACGAATGAGAAGTATAAACAAGTTGCAGATTTGAAGCGATGAAGTGTTAACTTCGAAGAGGGAGACTTTGTCTATGCAGTGTTAACAAAACATCGTTTTCCTATTGGAACGTACAATAAGTTGAAAGGTAGGAAGATTGGTCTTGTAGAAATCGTGAAGAAGATCAATGAAAATGCTTATCAGTTGAAATTATCGGACGACATCCATACCTCTGATGTTTTCAACATCAAGCATTTAATTCCATATTATGAAGATAAGCATATCGAAGAAGAGGAAAGTGTGAATTCGGGGTCGAATTCTTGTCAACCTGGGGAGAATGATCCAGCATATCATGGAAGATGCTTGTATGCGAGCTATAGGTCGTCCAACGATCTAAGGACCTCGTTCAGCGACCTAGAGCTTGGAAGTGGGAAGAACAGGTCGTCCATCTACCTAAAACAAGGAGAAGGGATTTTCGGGTCCTTCAACGCCCTAAAGAAGCCATCGAGCGAGCTAAAGCTTGAAGAGAGGGAGTATCAGTCATTCCACGACCTAACTATGATACTCCACGAGCTAGAAGTCCAGGAAGAGAGGACTAGCAACCTAAAGAAGATGTGCGGACTTAAGAAAGTATTGATCAGTTGTTCTCTTTTGGATCATTCCGCCTAAGTTGGATTGCACCTTGCATGTTGGGTCGTATTGATGATTTGTAGTTTAGGTCGCTCCGCCTTTTAAAAGTGTGTTTTGGGTCATTCGCGTCTATTGGGTCGTGTTTGTACATTCGCGTTTATTGGGTCATCCGTCTGTCTTTTGGGTCGTATGTCGGGCTGTGTTGTTTGGTTCATTTACCCTGTAGCATAGGTCGTTCCGTGTCTTTGGGGTGTGTGTATTGTATGGCGCCTATAAATAGGAGCTTAGTGTGAGTTGTAAAGGTTGTTGACTTTTTAATAAATCCCTTGTGTGAGCTTTGTGCCACCATTAAAATTGGAATGAGTGTGATCTCCTTTCTCTATCTTCGGATATCCGAGTGCGCTCGAATCAACGAATTTGAAGTCGATTCACGGTATCGCTTGGGAGTGGTCAACATTCGAAGAATTGTAGATTGACAACACGGTATCTTGCGAGATCAATATGTTGAAGATAGAGAGATTCCGGCATCGAAAGATCAACGAAGTTGAGCATTTACCTCGTGCTTGATCGGGTTTACACGAATCCATCCATTCGTGTGGAGTTTAGATCCTGGAGCTGCACCACTCATCCTTGTCCTAGTTTTCCGTCCTTGATCTGTGTAGCTGTAGAGGCTTAGGCGTCGTCCTTGATTTTGGCGAGTGGCTAGAGAGGGTCCATTTGGATTGGCCATTGCTCTTGCCTCGGTTGTTCCACGGTTGTATTTGAGTTGTATTATTGTATTTATATTCTTTCACTCTTGCTTGTGTGTGTGCACAAATTCTGTAGTCATTCTTACAAAATATGTTTTTGTGAGCCGTTGGAGAATGACTATATTCTCCTTTTTGTTATATATATGTTAATTTTATTTAAAGATATATATATATATACACACACACACACACACATATATGTATATGTGTATCATGTAAGCTTGTGCAACATATAACATACTCATTTATAAATGTTAGAATTTTCACTGCAACAGACATATTAGCTCATTCGATATGTATTACATGTTATCCAAATGCATGCATGTATTCAAACCTGCAATTTATATAAATATTATAAATATATAAAGCTATAGATTAATATATTTTATATAATTTTATGCATATGAAAATAGTTGAAATATTTATATTTATATTTATCTACATGTGTACATAAGATTTACATATATAATATTTATATTTTATATACATGCATGCATGTTATTATAATAAGTATTAAAATAATATATTTTTCCATTGAAAAGATTATTTTAAATCAATAGAGCTTGTTCTTTATGTTCATTAATGGGGATAAGGTTTCCTTGTTATTGTCACCACGCTTCTTTTTCTCTACTCTACCAAATCAAATCCGCTCCTTTTTCACTCTTTTCCCCTCTAGCTCTCTTCGTTGTTGTCATAAAACGAGCTCTCACAAACCCTTGTCAATGCCCTCCTTCTCATCTCTATTCAAATATGTTACACTTTATTCTAGGATCTAAATCGACATTTTCTTATATGTTTTGAGATGATTTCAGTGCATCTTGTAGCCTTTCGATTTCCCCTCACTCCTTCCCCCCGTCGCTTAATATGTGGCTAGGATCTGTCCTCCTTCCCTTTGATACCTTAGGCTTAACCCATGACCTATCACTGCAGCGCGGTTAGATAAAGGTGTGGGTTAGTTGATCGACTTTATCGAGCTTGGTATTCTTGTGATTTCAAGTTGTCAGTGCTCTGTTCCGTTTTCTAGTGCCAATCTTGAATTAGTGTAGGGGTCTCGTTAGTGTTGCTGACTTGGCTTTGTTTATTGTTGCTCTTGGTTGCGTTTGGGTACTCTGGACGGTTAGCTCTTTGGCTTTAGATCTGGTAGTTGTACCTTTTTTTGGTATCGACTTAGATTTGTAGGTGAAACTGTGGTTGTTTGGTCTGCTTGGCTCTAGCCATTTATTTTTGTTAGAGTTTGTGCCCTATAGGCATTCCATTTGATGTGATTAATAACAATGTTGATGTTATATTTTATTTTGAATAAAATATTATGCTATGCTATATTTACTGCATTATATAAATAATAACATAATATAAGTCCTTTGAATAATTATACAACATTATATAGTTTCAAGTAAGTGAATTGAACGTGAGATATATAATATAACAAGTATTATAATTCTTAAATTTCTATCAAGTTTTATTGTTTATATACGAGACAACAATAAAACATGGAGACTAGTATGTTGACTGACTAATGATCATATCTCATTGATCATTAATATGTGATATTAATGTTAATATATAAATATGTATTAGAAAATAGTGTATTGGGCTGACCCAACATGAGGAAACTTTATGGAATATAATTATTAGTGTCATAAGTTATTCTCATAGCGATAGTGATGTAATGCTCCTCAAACCTGAAATTATTATAATTTTATTGGAGGATATTTGTATTTTGATATCATCAAAAGTTAATTTTAACCAAGTAGACGATAAAGGTGATTATTGGATACATCTCGAATCGATTGAAAATTATGAATGATCTGGATGGAATTTAACCCTACAATGTAAGTAGTGACATCCATGGTCTCTTGATTGAGTGAGACTATGAAATGCATGGATGTGCTCAAATATTGATATGTTTTATATAGTCTGATCATTGATCAAGATAAAAGGATTGAATTATAAAGAGGATAATATGTTCCATGCCTTGAGTTTAATTTTGGAAATATTGGTTAAAAGGATTAAATTACATTGAAATACTAGTCACAGAAAAGGTTGTATCGAATCATCGATTTTAATATTATAACTTGGGTAACAACGATGTATTACTAGATGTCGCTCACTATTTATAATTTTAAATATGATTTTACAATTATTTCCAATGTTGTAGTAACCTATATGGTCACATGATTAGAACGTTGAAAAGGGAATAACCATTCTTTGAATAAATATTAAATTGTTAATATTTATACTATTTGAAATGGTATTACCGACATATTTTTCTTGGTTCTTATTTTGACTTTCTCATTGGTTTTAAAAGGATACACGCTTTCCCTTTTAAAATAAAGACAAGGAAATAAAAATAACCTAAATGGGGATCAAAGAGAAATGGCTACCCAAGGCTAGTACCTCCCTTTTCTTCTTCGACTTTGTGAAGATGATGACGAGGGGCGTTCGCGTGGACACCAATAGAGGTGCCATCTTCAGGTACTTTACACCGATTCAATCCAGATCTAGGTTTTTCATGAATCCGTTAAATTTTGAAAAACTATGAAAGGTATTATACTCGATTTACATATTTTTGCATAGATCTATCTGTTTGGGTTTTTTATTTTGAATATCCACTGCAAAATTGAACCCATCAGACCCTACAATTTTTTGTCTAGTGGATGGTAGCTAACTTTGAGGTGTTGCATTAAGTTTTCCTCGGTGATTGTTTGCTACGGAGGATGGATTCAGTGTTGGTGCTTCTGCGTTTTCTTCCTTTCCTTCTAGTGCTTTTTGGTGTTGGTCATGGTTATGTTATTGATTGGCTTCCTTCATGTTTTGTTTCGGCAGCGTGAAGTGGGAGAGCTTTTGCTATGTGAGGTCTTATGTTATAAATCTCCTTTGTGTGGCTATTTTCTTGGATGTGAGAGTTTATTTTATGTGCCCATGCATTTTGCTGGAATGAAATGGATTGCTTTTATAGTTGTTGTGTGGTTGTGTGGCTTCTCGACTTTAGTTACTATTATGTAGCTTGAAATTGGCCCCAAGACTTGTGTTTTGGTAATGTAATTTGATGCCATAGATAATTTTATGTCATAGTATTTTGTGATTGCCTTATGAACCTATGCTTATGATCTCTCCCTGCGTTGAGGTTTGTTATACTATGTAGAACTTTTGTCTACAAGTTGGGCTAGAATACGTTTTTAGTTTTATTGGTCGGTCCACTCTAAAAACGGGTTGTAGTGGATAGATAATCTGTCCATCTCTAATTCTTATTATATTTATTATATATTATAATAAAAAGTTTAACGGATCGCTATAAAAATCGGTTGACTATACCAAAATAAATCTTTTAAAATTTATGTATATTGATCAAAATAATAATATTTTTTCTTATACTTGCAGATTTAAGCACAACAATATAAAATTTATTTTTATTATTTTAAAATCTATATTAAAGGATTTTTCACTTGAAAATAGATAAGATATAAACAGAAAAATATGAAACATATTATCCTAACTCTAAATTTCTAAATATTCCTGTATGTTATTCAAAGGTTGAAAAAAATATTCCATGATTTCTAATGAATTTTTTTATTAATTAATTTCTTTTATGGCCAAGATTTATATTAATTTTAAAAACTAACAAATTTATTTTTTAACTCTTAAATTTTCACTAGAAAATATTCTAACAAAAAAAAAACAAATCATAAATTTAAAAAGATATTTTTTTTAGACATATTTAACTTTATGATTAATTTTGGTAGTATACTGATTTAAATAACATTAAAAAAATAATTAATTGTCAAAAAAATTTGTTGCTGTAGAAAATTATCATTAGTATAGATGTACATGTATAAAATTATAGGATCAGTTGTTATTGTAGAATAATATTATAATAAAATATGATTTATATACATAAATTAATTGTTGTATGTAATATAACATTGTTAGTATACTTAAAATTTTAGATGTGCGTATCTAACATATATATAATTGGTTTTTTACCTGTGACATCTCGCAACTCTTAACATAACCCAAACAGGTTATACCATGGAATGTGGAGTGCCAAGGTATAATTAAACGTTTCCAAAGACTAAGATTTACAAGACATAAAATAAATCACAATAGAAATATTTCAGAAGAAAACATTTATTATTCAAAACGAATTTTAATTAAAATCCATCATAACTCAACATGTCTTACAACCTCAATCTCTTAAATTATATTAGAGTACATCATAAAACAAACATCCTCTATCAAGATCCACAAAACCTAAACAAATAAAATGGCAAAAACCAAACTGATGAAATGGCGCAATGGATAAAGTGAATAAATGAATAAAAGGAAGTATAAAACTCCAAGAAGAACTATCCAATCTGCCAACGTCACACACTGCCCTGTGAGCCTAGTGAGGGAAAAGAATGGATCAAACATAAAAGTCTGGTGAATAAGACGTAACTACTAGAAAGAGAATAATTAAGAGATAATAGAGTTAAGAACAATTATGGTGTTACAAGGATAAGGTTTTTGTGCTTTCCTTAAGATGACTACGTAGATTGTTTGCTTAGTTGATTACTTGCACTAAAATATCTACTATAGAAGTACTATTAGAACTAATTTCTACTTCTACCTAGATCAACCTCTACTCTTTGCCACAAAGCTAACATGTGGTAGTGGATGCTCCTTGTACTAAATAAAACCTGCTCGTAAGTGAATCGGGCTAAACATCCTATTGTGGTCCATATATATATATATATATATATATATATATATATATATATATATATATATATCCTTTTTGAGTCACCGTCCATGAATTCACCATTCAGATGGACATTTATCTAGTGCAGGACACAACAATGGCTTATTTATCGATATTGACGTCGAATATTTGGCCATCGACGCCGGTACACACTATCTATCATTCACTTCCTATTTGTTCACTTATTTCTCTAATTGGCATGCGTGTCTGATTTGTTGTTGGTGCCCATACCTGGTTTGTGACGACTGCCTGCACCTCCTGCATCGAATTAAGGAATACTGTGCTATATGATGTGTCAGGCCAATATGGGATCACCGCCAGGGTAGAATAACTCAAAAACAGAACCTGTCATATAAATTGCATTGAATGGGCAATATATAATAACAAGATATGGTAATGAAGCACAACTGAATAGAGAATCAAATTTCCATAAACCATAAAATCTTTGGTCTAGTACTTCTCGATACAAGAATCTTTGAATACAATATGCCTCACTACATCCCTCGGAATCTCAATAACATCAACATACAACAGAAATAGAAAAGAAATAGCTAAATAGTACATAGTAATATTACGCCAGCCTCCTACTCGTCACTCCACAGTAACGCTGGCACCAAACCTACTACTTGATACTCATTCTGCCCACCATCAAATTGGTGGACATTCCAAGGTAATAAGAGCGAAACAAAAAACCTTGATAATATGAGTATAGGAGGATAACCTATCTTATCTTCCCAGCAACCATCAAGTTAACACGTGAAAACCATCCATCACATGCCATTACACGAAAGTACAACCCCAACCAGGCTAATCTTCGACAACCTACGATGATAGCCTACACAGAGAAAATAAAGAAGAAAGCACACAAAATCAACCATAACATCCATATCATCCAATACCCTAGCTATCACCATCTATATACAAACTACCATACTCCATCGAATCTGTCAAGCCTTTCATTTCTGTGACTCAATTCATTCTCGAACTGTTCCATTATCATCCATGTTTGAATCCTACTCTGTCAATCCATCATTATATTGGATCATATATTGAATCACAACCAGTGTCACATTAATTCGACTCTGACCGCTCCAATACGAGTTCAAAATCGAACCACCATTAATCTTTGAGTTGCACACAATCTATATGAAGTCCATTCTCAACCAAACTTCACCAGCAACCTCAAGAAGCCAAGACAACCAAGCCACCAAAAACTCACCTCTCCCTAACCTTCCCCCATGGGCCAGTGCCGACCTATCATGGGGTCGGTGTCAACACATCTACTTAGCAAAAAATTGCTAAGTAATCGGCCACCATTGATCCCTGCCTTGAGTATACCACCGGTCCAATTTCCAAGCATTCTGACCTTCCTATAGCGACTTCTGTTAGTCTATCAATATCTCGAGCAATCAACCTCTAACTCGATCCATAGAAACTTTGAATGACATGAAAATTCACTAGTAGCTTCGTTTGATCAGCATAATGACACTCCATCAAAATCAGAGCCATATACGACCAATCTTCATAGGTCGGTGCCGCCCCATGCACTTAGTGCACCTTGGCACGATATTTTTTCGTGTCGCACTCCCTCGTCTTCCAGAGCGCCTCTGCTAAGTTTTGTCTGAATCCGATCATATGAACCTCTGATTTGTTATGTTCTTTAATCCTAAGATCTATGGTAACCAATTCTAACAAACAACTCAAACAATGCAATTAATTCCAACAAATCAAATAGCAATTCAGCAATACATAATCATACAAACATGAAAAAATTCCAAATAAAACATAAGCATATCACAATTATGAGATCTACCATAATTTGGATATAAATATATGAATAAACATGACGAATCCAAAAATTATCTAGTTAATACGATCAAATTAGGTTTTTTCTTAGGGTTTTAAATTCTGAGTTAAACATATATAATCAGATCCAAGGTGAATTTAACATGAAACATATGAATATGATCCTAATTTATCCATACAATCCGTAGCTTCCATGTGAGAGATATCTATCGCTCACTAATCTCTAGATCTGATGCAAACTTAATGAATTCTAATCTGGACAGCAATGAAAAGCCCAAATATGATGTGATCTAATCCCCATTGATGTTGATCTACTCTTCTTTGATGATGATCTATCTTCTAGATGCAATCTACGATGAATTTGATATTAAAAGAAGGAAGAAATAGGGTTTTGGGTTGAACCAGAAAATCAGACACCGCCAACCTAAAATTTAGAATGAAGAGAGTAACCCTAGTTCTCTCCCCAAGTCCCCCTGTTTATTTCTGCTGGTCATAGGTCTAACGGGTTTGGCTAATCAACCCATTAGCTGTTGACCAACCCGCCTAACACAATATGAAACTTAAAAAAACGATTCCTTCCAATCATTGAACCAAATGTTTCATGTGGCCACTCAATGGAATCATAAACAACCATTCTAATCGAATGGAATCCATCTCATCACCTGATTCTATCCCTATCAAAAGTTATTTCCTAAATAGTAAATTTAAGGACAAAATGGTTATAACTGATTGGGTAGAAATCGTGGACATGTCTCACATCCCCACAAACGTCATATTAAAATCTGAGAATGATCCATCCACTAGGGAATAAAATAGAATTATTTCACGAACGGTCGATACATAAAATGCAGGTCATTACATTCTCCCTCCTTTAGGAATTTCACTCCCTAAATCCCAAGAAAACATGAACAAACAAGGTGTAACGACCTGACTTTTTGACCCTCAAATGTCGACACTAATACATCCACGATATTCACGTGTCGAGCACCCAAGTGCTGAAAAGACGAAAAGTTAGGGTGAAATAAAATAAAAAGAAAATAGAGTAAGGAAGAAGAGGACATAATATCAGAATCTCATAGCAGAACGGTAATATAATATAACAAAGAGAAAACTATATCAATAATCGACAAATATTAAACAACAAACATAAAAGGGTTATGATATTTAAGAGGCTGCATCACTACCACTTGCGACTGCCTACGTACCCTTATCTAATTAGGTACCCAATTAGATACAGGATCAAGCAAACGTAGTTCTCCTATTCATAAATAGGACTCATGGAGCCTACGATGCACAAACAACAATGCAATACCAAACTACCCTTTAGGCTAATCTTTAAATTTAGATTTATCAAATCTATTAAGCTTTGTTATTTTCAAAATCCATTCTTTCGAAAATAATCCCTTCGATCTTAAAATCCTGATTTGATTTCAAATCCTTGAAATAATATATTCCTTTTATATCAAATCATACTTTACCTCGAGATTTAAAAAAATCACTTGTGAAAACATTAAATATCTATAATACAAGCATATTAACATACATATGACATATATCAATACAATTTTCGTCCGTACGAATTTCCATAACGGTTACCCCCTTAATAATATCCAACATTTATTAGGAGAAGTATAGTTGTATAATAGATAATGTCTAGGGTGTAGTATATAAATATATTCACATAGAGGGAATGGTTACATTGGTTACATTCGACAACTATTAAGTATACAAACAAAACCGATAAGTCGCGTTTGCATATTGGATTTTCCATCGGAGATCTCTTCGGATTAAGCCAGATCTGAAATTAATGCATAAGGATCAGAAACCACCTTCCGAGCGTCGTATATCTCTAAATAAAATATACCACAAGGTAAATGTGACTGGCCCAAACATGAAAACACCGATGTGCACCACGTGGAATCAAATATATCCAACTCCCGCGCGCAACATCTATAAGCGTACTCTAGATATGCAGTCAATATATACTGCCATCGGTTAGCTAAACCCCAGATCACACAGCCTACTCTATCTTTAGCCATTTCCGATGTCGAGGTTTCATTCGGCGTCTTTCACAAGAGTCTTCATCACTCGAACAGAACACGAATTCTTATATGGAATCCCATAGCTCAATAGTTCTTGGAATCAAACATAGATTCTATCATATATCTCGAAATCACACATGGATCCCAATACATCACTAGATCTTGGAATCACACATAGATTCCTTCACAGATCTTAGAATCACTACATGTGTTCGAGCATTTCAACAGATCTCGAATTGCCGTATAAACTTCACTTCACAACCGCTTCCAAGACATAGAACATGTATACTAGTTTTGAAGTCGTTTTCGATAACTAAAACGCTTACCAATCCCGGTCTCCTCAAAACCAGTCACTAAATTTAAGGTCAAGTTCTATAGTCAAATAATCGACTATCAATTCACATAATAGACGTTTCTATATGGAAAACAACCTCGCTTAATTTCCATAACAAACGACTAAGCATCCAAAGCACTATCGAGTCATAAAGTATGATATACAATCAAATCACTATCAAGTCACATAGCGTGATAATAGTCAAAGCATGATTAACTCATATAAACGGCCTCTAATTCCTTTCCTACTTAGTTAATCTTTCATTAATTAATACTCCTTTATTATTAAACTTCTTTTATCTAATAAAACTTCACTTGTCTAACAAGACTTCCTTTAATTAATCAATAACTCATACTCGATTAATATTCTTTTATATACTAGCATATATATTCAACTTATACATATAAAAGGTGTGTATGTATATATTTTACTAATTCTCTATCTCTTTTACCGCCTTACTGCTTAAAAAGGTTTTAATATACTTATCCCTCCGGTATAAATATAATCACAATTCATTTCTAAGATTTCCTTTATAACTTCAATACTTCAAAACGTATTCATATACTTATCCCTTCGCTATAAGTATATCCATAATTCATTTCTAAAATTTGTTAAAATATAATCAAAGAGGTTGAAACCATTGTTTAATAAAGAACACCTACTCTTTTATAAGCTAAACATCTTATTCCATATGTTTATCCTAAAAGATTTCTATACTTGTTTCTACCTTTAAAATTAGTTACTAAAGATCTAAGTATACTCAAAATCATTAAATTGTATATTCCAATTTAACTTTATTCCCAGGGTTTCAAAACAAGTGTTGCCAAAACTCTGTTTACAACAAACCCAAAACTAATATTTTATACTTATCTTTAAACTTGTTTAAAGATTCAATTATATTTACTTCAATGATAAATCTAAGAGGGTTAAAGACAATTGTAATTAAGACACTGTCATGACAAACCCAAAGTGTTGTATATAACAGTGTTGTATACACAATTATATGATTTTTGTTTGATGATAACAACCAAATTTATTTTATTATTGAATGTGTTTGTAACTGCACTGGTATACTACACAACAGACATGATTATAATATTTTATTTAAATAAAATATAGCTGTACAGAAATTTAAACAATCACACAGTATTTTATTTAAATAAAAATATTTTATTTCAATATCAAAAAGTACATCTTTATAACTCCACTATTTGACATACTACAACTCTGTCACTCACTCTATACAACTACATTTACATTCACATATACAGACGCTCTCATACATTGACATTTTTTTTACTGTCTTCCGTCTTCAGTCTTCTTGACTTCACAGCATTCCACAGTCAATTCAGTCATCTTCATACCTGTTCATACAAAAGAACACACACAGTAGACTGCAACAAAAATAAAATTAAATAAAAGCAAATAAAAATTTATTTTTTAAATTTTATTTGCCTCAGAATTACGGTGCGTTTCTCATCATTTTTCTAGACTTTGTCTGATATGCAGGGACAGAAAAACTCGTCTGGATGGCTGCATATACACACGTGTACACACGTGTGCACTGCCACGCCAATCCAGTGTCGCGACTGAAGAGTAGCCACTTGGACCATCTCGACTCAGCACGATATACTCATGAACAAAGTCAAAAGCAAAAGTAAAATTGTTGGCAGGTCAACCCACAAGAGAGTCAATAGCCAAGTCAAACATGAATGAAACATAGTGGAAATAAAGAGTAGCACAGTTCAAAACAACATATTTTAAATATGGTAGAAACATACACTAAGCAAGGTGCAAGTAAATATAAAAGTCAATGACTCAAGGCAAGCATCAATGAAACATTGAAATGGTTCAGCACAAAGGGTTCAGACATGTTCAACACAGCATGGTCATGGTGCAACTACTTGATGAAAAACTAGAGGAGCAACATACAGGAGCAAAACCTTTCAGAAAGTTCAAGTGAATACAGGCAGCATGGGCAAATGGTCGAGCACAAGTCAATATGATAGCAAAGTTGTTTACAAGTTCAAGCAGATTCAACTATGTTCATGGACAAAGGCAAGTGTAGACAAGATAACTCAAGTGGGTCAGGTTGAAAACAAGGCAGTAAACAACATGATGAAGTTTATGGAGTGTTGAAATTCATATATACATGTACACAGCATGTTCTAAGGGGAAGTGACATGCAATACATATAAAATAAAGTCCAAATAAAAAGCATTGATCAGACAAGAAAAAGGAACACTACAAAGCATTTGGATATAGTACATGTAACAACAATAATAAAGAAGTTCTGTACACTGAATGGAAGTGCAGGCTCAAATGGCCAGACCAACATTGATCAGCATCAATTTAGTATACATGTACCGAGTCAGGAGCAACATAGATGTACAAGTCAGGCATGCAAGGCCCAAGGGTGTGGTGCATTATACAAGTGGTAAACAAGAATGATCGAGCTCATAAACAAAGCAAATACTATGATGCATGCAATCACAATGGTTCAAGACAACTGCAGATAAAACAGGTTCATGGAAACGTGGAGTATCAATGGTGTATTTACATATACACTGGTTTGTGTATATGTAAACAAGGGAGTAATGTGATCAAATGAAGCATCAGTTTATTAGTCCAAAAGCAAGTATAAAGGGAGCAAATTCAAGCATGCATGTTTCAATAACAGCAAAATGAAAATGGCATTCAACCAAGTTAGAAGAGCATTTGTATGATCAAGTATAGCATCAGTTCTTAGTTCTCGGCAAAGCAAGTTCAAGTGCAAATCTGTTCAATAAGATAGCAGCTGTTCCTATTAGTTCAAAAACAGTCAAGTATTAAATCAAATTCAGTAATCAAGTTTTGTTAAAAAGCAAATATCAAGTGCGACATCAATTAAAAAGTTTGGCAAGTTCAAGGGTTGATTCTGTTCAAAGGAAGATCAAAAGCAGTACCCATTTCTGATCAATAAAGAGTTACCATAGTGATCAAGCATCAAGGCTCTTATCAAAGAGAAACACAAATTCAAAGTCAAGCAAAGAATCTATCCAGTTTTTTTTTTTTTAAAAAAAGAAGCAACTGTTCATATCAGATTTAAAGACAGAAAAAAAAATGGTTTTGTTTTAGAATGATTCAAAAAAATTTTTAAAAAATTCCAGAAAGCAGGATTTAAATTTATTCCAAGACCAATTCAAAGTTCCAAAAGCATAGGAGGCAAGGAAGAATTCATCACACAAAATATAAGTTCAAATCAAGGAATTCGAAGTCAAGGAAGACTCAATCAAAAGTTCTAGATCAGCCGCAAGAAATTTCCAGAAATTCAAGAACAAATAAAAGCCGATTTCAAAAGCCCCAAAATTTTAAAATCAAGAGTTTCAAAGATCAAGACTTAATCAAAAATTCCAAAACATACGATGATTTAAAGTTCCAATATTTCCGTATATATCATAACCAAAGTATAATACGAAATCAGAGCACAAAATTAGGGTTTCAAAACCCTATAAGAACACCCACATCATCATCAGCTATTATCATCCAAGATCGAGGAAATTAAAAGCAAACAATTGAATTAAAAATCATACCAGGAAAAGAAGAAGACTTGGATCCAAATCAAAGCTTCATCAACTCAACCGAAGAAGAACTTGCAATAGGAACTCGAGAACATCATAGCGTTGGATTTCAGAATCAAAGAACCAAAACCCTAATCACAATCGCCATTTCTAGGAAACCCTAGAGCCGCCATTCTTACAATTACAAAGAGATCGGACTCAAGAATAAAGTGGTGAAGCAATAACAAAAGGGGGCCGGCCAAGTTTAAGGGGATAACCCTTATTTAATTACTAGGGTTTTCAAAGTTTTAAGGGTTTTATTTTATTTTATTTTGTTCGCCTTTAATTTCAGTTTGTTATCAAGTCTAGAATTTTCTAGTTTGTCTCTAAAACTAGGGAGACGAATTACAGGGTTTGTAATTCGGGGAAATCTGGTTTTGGGGATAAAAACCAGTGCAGGGTTTTGAGCGTAGGGTTAAATACAGTTGGGAGCGAGTGTCGCGAGTTTACAGGGGATTGAAAGCGTAGAGATTGTTTTAACTCCTAGTAGAAACCTTGGGGAATGCAGCAGTAGGCAGGTTTTTGCCGAAGCTGGGTATATCTGTGTGTTATTTATTTTCTGCATTTATTCTGTTTTTAATCTGTGCTGTGATTATTTAATTACTCTGTGAAAATCTGTGATAAACCCTATTCACCCCCCCCCCCTCTAGGGTTAATTTAGATCCTACAAGTGGTATCAGAGCAGGTATTTTTATTTTATTTTAACTCTAGAGTCATGAATTTGTCAAACAACGCTTTTTCTGAGGGTCAGTCCATAGCTAGGCCACCAATGTTTAATGGAACTGATTATGCATATTGGAAAGCTAGGATGAAAATTTATTTGAGTTCTGTCGATTATGATGTGTGGGATATTATTGAAACGGGTTATAGATCTCCCACTGTTATTGTTAGTGGTGTTGAAATTCCTAAATCAAAAGATAGGTGGGATGCTAATGATAAAAAATTATTTTCAACTAATGCCAAAGCAATGAATGCTTTAATTTGTGCTCTTGATAAAACTGAATTTAATCGAATTTCTCATTGTGAGACAGCACAGGAAATATGGCATACGTTGGAGGTCACACACGAAGGGACATCTCAAGTAAAGGAATCTCGTCTCGCTCTACTCAACAACGAATATGAAAATTTCTCTATGCAAAAAGACGAAGATATAAAAGAGAAGTATGGACGCTTCTCATCACTGGTCTACAATGCAAAAGCTCTTGGCAAAACCTATACCGAAGTGGAATTGATCAGAAAGATACTGAGAGTGCTACCGATGAATTTTGAAGCAAAGGTGATGGCGATTCAAGAATCAAAAGATCTGAATAAAGTAAGCATGGAAGAGTTGATCGGAAATCTGATTACTTATGAGATGGAGTTGAAAGCAAGAGAAGAACGAAAGGATTCTGAATCAAAGAAGAAGACGATCGCTCTAAATAATTCTGTTGAAAGTAATGATGATGACCCCGCTGAAGAGCTAGCCATGGTTTTAAAAAGGTGGGCCAAAGGAAAATACAAACCACGAAAGAAGAATTCAAAAACCAACAAGTCCGAAAGTTCAGATAATTCAGACGATGAAGTGTATTGCTACAACTGCAAGAAACCCGGTCATATCAAACCAAATTGCCCACAGCTTAAAAATGAAAAGAGGAAGAAGTTCAGAAGAAAGAAGAAAGCTTTTGCCACTACATGGTATGATGAAGAAGGAGAAGAAGTTTCTGAAAGTGAAGAAGAGGAAGCTAATATGTGTCTTATGGCTCATTCTGATTTAGAAGGTAGTGAAGAGGATTCTAGTGAGGTAACAAATTTTACCTATAAAGAATTAATATTAATGTGTCACGACCTCACAAAAACTGTTGACTCTCTTGAACTAAAAATTAAGAAATTAAAATCTGATAGGTCAAAACTAGTTCAAGAAAATAACAGTTTAGAAAGAAAACTTGAAAAGGGTAAGAATTCACCGTTTTCAGAATGTGAAAAATGTCAATATTTGAGTAACGATTTTTTGAAATTAAAAACTGATTTTGAGTTACTTAAAAGTGAAAACATGAGTTTGAAAAATGAAAATCATGATTTTGAAAAGGTGATTGAAAAGTTTAGAGAATCTGAAAAACTTGATTTTGAAAAGCGAAAACAATTTGAAATTGAAATTTCCATGTCCGATGCTAGAATCAAAGCACTTGAAAACGAAAATTTGATTTTAAAACAAACTGACGCTGAAAAGAGGAAAATTGCTATTAATCGTTGTTCAAATTTAATGAAAGAAAATAGCGATCTTAAATTTAAAATTCAACGACTGGAGTCAGCTTTGACTAAATTTTCTAAAGGAGAGAAATCGTTGAATATGTTGTTAAAAAATCAATTTTTTGTTCAAAATAAAAAGGGACTTGGATTTGAATCTGATCAAGTTGAAAAACAAAATTTTAATGATTTTAAAAATCTTTTAATTGGCTTTGAAAACGATCAAATTGAATTTTTGAAATTTAATAATTTCAAAGGGTTTTTAAATCATAAACAAATTGATAACTCGTTTAAAAACAATTCATTTAAATCTGTTTGGATTCCAAAAATTAACAAAATAAATTTAAGCAAATCTAAACAAATTTGGGTTCCAAAGGGTACGCTAGTGAATAGTAATGGATTGTTATATAAACGGGTGTGGGTACCAAAACGTGTAAACGAAGATAAAAGTGGTAAAACAACTTTTGTTAGACCACTCGATCATATAAACATTTAGGTACTGTGAGAGGCTGAGGAACAACTGTGCTTAAGTAAGATAAAATTCAAGTTGATTCATATATCGAATTATTTGGAGTTCCTTAGCCATAGATTCAGAGTTGGAGATTCATTGCATCACGTTGATTATGGTAAGTCAGGTATAATCTCTAAACTCGTACTTTTATTCCTTTTAGTTTATTTTTACTTGGCTGTTTTTGAAATCATTCGTTATGGATTGTTGAAATTCTTGGATTATAAAAAAAAAATTGATTTTTTTTTAGGTGATTTCAAACAATTATCTTCAAATTTGATAAGTTGACTGTTTCTTGAGTTTGTCTAAAAATTCTCTGAGGATGTGACTTGTGATTTTTGCTTTGAAAATGATCTTGTGCTGCTCTGATAAGGAAATTGATTTGATTCATTGGTGTTTAAATGATAAGTTGGAAGATCAGTAACTGGATTTAGTTAAAATTCATAGGCAATTTGAATTAAAATTGTTTCAAAAAAAAAATTGTCGAGGAACAATCAGTATTAAAAATATTAGAAAATTTCATTTTTTTTACAACTGATTGATTTTTTAAGTTGATTTTCAACTTGCATTTTTCGAAAACTCCACTTAAAATTGATATTTTCAATTTTAAAATTATTTTTGATTATTTATTCAAAAATTGAAATTATTGATTAATTTGAACCGTTTTGAGACTCATCAAAATTGTTAATAGATTTATGAAATTGTGATGAGTTGCGACTATGGTATAATTCATAACTAGAAGAGATATTATTTTAAATCTCATGATGATTAAACAGATTTTATAATATCTTTGAATTAGAGCTTATTTCACGACCATCTTCTATATCTACCATGTTTCTGTCATTCATCATGTTTTATTTAATTTGGGGAGTTCTAATTATTCTTGAAATTAAAAATTAAATAAATAAATAAATAAATAAATAAATAATTTATCCTTGGTATTCACTCCCATTTAAAAATCCTCGCGGTTATGCGTGGGTGAATTACCTTAATTTCTATGTGCTTCCATTCTCACTTAAAAGACCTTCGGGCTGTGCACGGATGGAACTCATTAGAGAGGATAAAATTAAGTTACTACTAACCCCATTTAAAAGACCTTTGGGCTATGCGTGGTTAGAAAGTGCTTAACACTTTTTTAGCATATTTAAAATCTTTAAAATTCATATTCAAATATTCAATTTTTATTGAACTCTCCTCATTCGATAAAATCCATCGTAAATCCACTCATGCTGAAAGTGAAATTTGCTTCTGATTTAAAGATTATTATGATTTTTGTTTGATTAAATGGGTTTTACGATATATATTCTCTCTCTGAATATGAATTTATATTTTTAATCTTTATTCATCACTGTTTCGATTTCTATTTTCCTTTTGATGATAACAAAAGGGGGAGAATGATCAAGATTTTGATTGTTGAGTATTAATTCAAAAATATTTTAAGATTGAAAGTTAAATATCTAGAGGGAGAATGGTCAACTGGATTACATCATTCATATTTTTCCACATATATAGGGGGAGTTCAGTTGTAGGGGGAGTATACAAATAGGGGGAGTAATATATTTCACGTTCAAAACACATTCAAAATCTTTTATTTGTTTGTCATCATCAAAAGGGAGAGATTGTTGTATATAACAGTGTTGTATACACAATTATACGATTTTTGTTTGATGATAACAACCAAATTTATTTTATTATTGAATGTGTTTGTAACTGTACTTGTATACTACACAACAGACAGGATTATAATATTTTATTTAAATAAAATATAGCTGTAAAGAAATTTAAACAATCACACAGTATTTTATTTAAATAAAAATATTTTATTTCAATATCAAAAAGTACATCTTTATAACTCCACTATTTGACATACTACAACTCTGTCACTCACTCTATACAACTACATTTACATTCACATATACAGACGCTCTCATACATTGACATTTTTTTTTACTGTCTTCCGTCTTCAGTCTTCTTGACTTCACAGCATTCCACAGTCAATTCAGTCATCTTCATACCTTTTCATACAAAAGAACACACACAGTAGACTGCAACAAAAATAAAATTAAATAAAAGCAAATAAAAAATTATTTTTTAAATTTTATTTGCCTCAGAATTATGGTGTGTTTCTCATCATTTTTATAGACTTTGTCTGATATGCAGGGACAGAAAAACTCGTCTGGATGGCTGCATATACACACGTGTACACACGTGTGCACTGCCACGCCAATCCAGTGTCGCGACTGAAGAGTAGCCACTTGGACCATCTCGACTCAGCACGATATACTCATGAACAAAGTCAAAAGCAAAAGTAAAATTGTTGGCAGGTCAACACACAAGAGAGTCAATAGCCAAGTCAAACATGAATGAAACATAGTGGAAATAAAGAGTATCACAGTTCAAAACAACATATTTTAAATCTGGTAGAAACATACACTAAGCAAGGTGCAATTAAATATAAAAGTCAATGACTCAAGGCAAGCATCAATGAAACATTGAAATGGTTCAGCACAAAGGGTTCAGACATGTTCAACACAGCATGGTCATGGTGCAACTACTTGATGAAAAACTAGAGGAGCAACATACAGGAGCAAAACCTTTCAGAAAGTTCAAGTGAATACAGGCAGCATGGGCAAATGGTCGAGCACAAGTCAATATGATAGCAAAGTTGTTTACAAGTTCAAGCAGATTCAACTATGTTCATGGACAAAGGCAAGTGTAGACAAGATAACTCAAGTGGGTCAGGTTGAAAACAAGGCAGTAAACAACATGATGAAGTTTATGCAGTGTTGAAATTCATATATACATGTAATGTACACAACATGTTCTAAGGGGAAGTGACATGCAATACATATAAAATAAAGTCCAAATAAAAAGCATTGATCAGGCAAGAAAAAGGAACACTACAAAGCATTTGGATATAGTACATGTAACAACAATAATAAAGAAGTTCTGTACACTGAATGGAAGTGCAGGCTCAAATGGCCAGACCAACATTGATCAGCATCAAGTTAGTATACATGTACCAAGTCAGGAGTAACATAGATGTACAAGTCAGGTATGCAAGGCCCAAGGGTGTGGTGCATTATACAAGTGGTAAACAAGAATGATCGAGCTCATAAACAAAGCAAATACTATGATGCATGCAATCACAATGGTTCAAGACAACTGCAGATAAAACAGGTTCATGGAAACGTGGAGTATCAATGGTGTATTTACATATACACTGGTTTGTGTATATGTAAACAAGGGAGTAATGTGATCAAATGAAGCATCAGTTTATCAGTCCAAAAGCAAGTATAAAGGGAGCAAATTCAAGCATGCATGTTTCAATAACAACAAAATGAAAATGGCATTCAACCAAGTTAGAAGAGCATTTGTATGATCAAGTATAGCATCAGTTCTTAGTTCTCGGCAAAGCAAGTTCAAGTGCAAATCTGTTCAATAAGATAGCAGCTGTTCCTATTAGTTCAAAAACAGTCAAGTATTAAATCAAATTCAGTAATCAAGTTTTGTTAAAAAGCAAATATCAAGTGCGACATCAATTAAAAAGTTTGGCAAGTTCAAGTGTTGATTCTGTTCAAAGGAAGATCAAAAGCAGTACCCATTTCTGATCAATAAAGAGTTACCATAGTGATCAAACATCAAGGCTCTTATCAAAGAGAAACACAAATTCAAAGTCAAGGAAGTCAAGCAAAGAATCTGTCCAGTTTTTTTTTAAAAAAGAAGAAGCAACTGTTCATATCAGATTTAAAGATAGAAAAAAAAAATTGGTTTTGTTTTAGAATGATTCAAAGAATTTTTTAAAAAATTCCAGAAAGCAGGATTTAAATTTATTCCAAGACCAATTCAAAGTTCCAGAAGCATACGAGGCAAGGAAGAATTCATCACGCAAAATATAAGTTCAAATCAAGGAATTCGAAGTCAAGGAAGACTCAATCAAAAGTTCCAGATCAGCAGCAAGAAATTTTCAGAAATTCAAGAACAAATAAAAGCCGATTTCAAAAGCCCCAAAATTTTAAAATCAAGGGTTTCAAAGATCAAGACTTAATCAAAAATTCCAGAACATACGATGATTTAAAGTTCCAATATTTCCGTATATATCATAACCAAAGTATAATACGAAATCAGAGCACAAAATTAGGGTTTCAAAACCCTATAAGAACACCCACATCATCATCAGCTATTATCATCCAAGATCGAGGAAATTAAAAGCAAACAATTGAATTAAAAATCATACCAGGAAAAGAAGAAGACTTGGATCCAAATCAAAGCTTCATCAACTCAACCGAAGAAGAACTTGCAATAGGAACTCGAGAAGATCATAGCGTTGGATTTCAGAATCAAAGAACCAAAACCCTAATCACAATCGCCATTTCTAGGAAACCCTAGAGCCGCCATTCTTATAATTACAAAGAGATCGGACTCAAGAATAAAGTGGTGAAGCAATAACAAAAGGGGGCCGGCCAAGTTTAAGGGGATAACCCTTATTTAATTACTAGGGTTTTCAAAGTTTTAAGGGTTTTATTTTATTTTATTTTATTTTGTTCGTCTTTAATTTCAGTTTGTTATCAAGTCTAGAATTTTCTAGTTTGTCTCTAAAACTAGGGAGACGAATTACAGGGTTTGTAATTCGGGGAAATCTGGTTTTGGGGATAAAAACCAGTGCAGGGTTTTGAGCGTAGGGTTAAATACAGTTGGGAGCGAGTGTCGCGAGTTTACAGGGGATTGTAAGCGTAGAGATTGTTTTAACTCCTAGTAGAAACCTTGGGGAATGCAGCAGTAGGCAGGTTTTTGCCGAAGCTGGGTATATCTGTGTGTTATTTATTTTCTGCATTTATTCTGTTTTTAATCTGTGCTGTGATTATTTAATTACTCTGTGAAAATCTGTGATAAACCCTATTCACCCCCCCCCCCCTCTAGGGTTAATTTAGATCCTATACAAAGCCGTTTTATGCTTGTAGAAATCGCACTTCGTACACTTAACTCATTTCCGAACTTATCAACTTTACTATCCCTCAGTCAAGAGTGAGGCCAGGTAAGTTAGTGCACTGGTTGCATATCACCCCTTGCCTAGACACCTCATTCTTGACACTCACAGATAGATAAGCCTACTCGTCGGCTTATTAGAATTAAGCATGGTTATCATGATATTCAATAAACAAGTAAGTAATTCAACATTAATATGATAAGAAAATGACTGAAGATGTCATGACAAAATTCCATGCAAAGTGTTGAAAACACAACAATTCAAACTGCATCTATAACGACTATCGCTATAAGTACATTTTCAAGTTCAAGTCCATAATATGTTAATTCCTTGATAATCCTCATGTGCTTTGTTTCAAGTTCATTCAACTTGTTATACAAGTCAATTCAAGTTCAAGTCTAATTCAATTCCAATCCATTAACATGGATCACATATGTCTTTACTTTTAAAGTAAGAATCAAGTTAATTGTTTAACATAAGTTACCAACATTCAAGCAACTTGAAGCATAATTAAAGACATGTAAATGGGTTGCATATTTCTATCCAAAGAAGTGGGTTAACTCACCTTAATCCTTAGCAAATCCAAGCTCCAAGAATAAGAACCAAGATCCAAACTAGTAACCTCCTTTCTTTCCTTCCTTTCACTTGCTTATCCTTGCTTTCTCCTTCACCACCACCATTATTTAAGAAGAAGCCATTAATATATCTTAAGAAGAAGAAGAAAAGAAATGGTGTCCATATTCCTAAGGGTATGCCTCCCGTTATATAGCCTTAGGAATGTGAATGGGAAATGACCAAAATGTCCCTAAAACCCTAATGCATTAATGAGAGATGTGATGGTGTGTAAGGTGAAATTAAAGGTGTGCAAGGTGATGGTAAGTTTGCTTTTTCAAGACTTAAGAAGTAAGCATTCATTTATATACATATAAGGAACTTACATGCTTACACTTAGGATATTTTCTAAACTTTTGACGTGACTAATTATGCATATACTTATACTTGTCATGTGTACAAATGTACGAAACACATTGCAACAATCTGAAACAACTTTTGTTCAACGACAGGATGTAAATCTGAAAGTTGAAACTCAATCACATTTATAATAATGAAATTATTTACTTAAGTAAACAAAACATGAAAATAAATTACTTATTTTATTTAAATAATGGAAACAAGCATATCTGAATTATTAAACACTTACTTAAATATTTAAATACCAAAATACAAAAACTTCCCGAAATTCTCATTTTTTTTAAATGATGACATCATCAAAATAATGACATCATCAAAACAGTTAACCATAAATATGAAAAATATTTTAATTTGCTAATTACTTCCCTAACGATTAATTAGACATTCACTAAAATTTTCAATAATTTTTTATTGAGAAAATAGTGTTGGATCTAGATTAACCCTAGAGGGGGAGTGAATAGGGTTTATCACATTTTTTTGCTGAGTTAAAAATCTAATGGGATATTAAATAATAAACAGATCACAGAATGCAGCAGAAATAAAAAGAGAAAGGAAATAACACATAGAGATACCCAGCTTCGGCAAAATCCTGCCTACTGCTGTATTCCTAAGGTTTCTACTAGGTGATAGAACAGATCCCGCATACAAGACTATGTACACTCGCGACCTCTCGCTCCTATTCTAACCCTACGCTCAAAACCCGATCTAATCCCCTAGATCAGATTTCCCCTGATTACAACAAAGTAACAAGTAACCTAGATTTTACACATTTCAGAACTGTTTCAGTTCGATTCAAAAGAAAATAAAAATACAACAATAAAACAAAAACTCTAAAACCCTAGAAAATAAAGGAGTTAAAAAGATAAGGGGAATTTGAACATGACCAGTCGCTTTTAGAAATAGTTTGTAACACCCCATCTCCATTAAGGTCACTCACAAAGGGAATGCCTTAACTTTGGTGGAGCGTTTTAGTAGACAGAATAGAAATTTACAAGACAGATAAACAATACTTGAGAAATTACAACTTTATTACAGCGGAAAACAGAAATCAGTTTGGTTACATCTCTACCAAAATATCAAGTACATAAATATCATTCTTGTTCAGAAAATCATCAGAGTACAAAACTTTAAAGTCATAATCCCCACAGAAGCGACCATAAAGATTCAAGCCATACTTTAAGCACTCTGAGTACTTCAAGCAGAAGAAATCTGGATCAAGCTAAATTATTTCCCTCCTTGGAAAACCTGGGGGGGGGGGGGGACGGAAGAAAAGGGGCAAAAACAAGCAAGGTCAGGCATAAAGTCTGGCAAGTCCAGTGACTTTCGGCATATGAACAGATAAAATTAATCATGGCATGCAAATAAAACTAGATGAGAGATAACAGTAACAGGAGCAGCAGATGTACTTAGGTTAAACAGAAGAAACAGAATAATATTACTTTTCATTTCTCTGCACTAATACTAGTATAACAGGATTAGGTGTAACCCTAATGTCTAAACTGAAGTAGGAACGGGAACAAAATACTTTCCACAGAAACATAATGCTAATAATGGGCCTTTACCACCCGAACAGAGACAGACAGAAACATAATGCTAACAATGGGCCTTTACCGCCCGAACAGAAGGTACAGAAACAGAAACAGATTAATCCCTACGGAAACATAATGTAGAATTAGGTGTACACTAGTAAATGGCCCTTTACCTCCCGAACAGACGGTACCATGCAGACAGGTGTTGCCACCCAACAGAAAAAGACGGTACCAACAGAAACAGACAGAACTAAGTGTACCCTAAAACCCTACCCCAAGCGATCGGCTCCCTAATACATAAATACCCCGTGTCGGCTCCACAATAGGGTGTATCACTCCCTAAAGTGACAACCAAATGGCACAAGCCTATTTACAGATGTCACGGCGTCTTACATCCTCAGAGGCAGACCGGGATCCATGCACGCACATGACCCGGTTGGAACGCACCATCAACACCCCTCGCAATTATCAGAATGAACCACTTATAATTAGTTCAGTAAGCGTGCCCAGACCCTACCTACTGTTGGGTCAAAGTTTGATACCAGAAAGGGTTACTGACTAATATGGGTCCCAAACAACAGATGACACAAGTAATTTTCCCTCCTAAACTTGTGTCCCCAGAACAACAAATTTCAGATTAACTTGTTTACAAGTTCAGACATACAGAGTTTAGATCAACTAGTTCACAGATCAGACAAGTTTTCAGACTAACGGATCAGATATACGGATTTAACAGATTTACAGATTTGTCTAACTTTGTAATTGGGCATACAGATTCACGAAACAGGTTTGTTACATTCATTAGTCCAATTGGTTTAACCCTATCCACCCAACACGTTTTAGACATCATATTTATCCCAGATTTGCATTAATTAAATATTAATGCACAGACCTCTCACATTAGGTCGGTAGCTTGTGGCCGCTGGATATGCCGGGCGGTTCCGGGCAGACTTCTGCCACAAGCCAGACCTAACCTCGTGTCTAAGCATATTTTAGTTATGCCTACGACCTCTCACATTAGACTTACAGTTTGCGGTCGCTGGTCAAGCCGGTTGGTTCCGAGCAGGCTTCTACCGCAAATAGAGTCTAACCTCGTGTCATAGCCAATTCATTCCAATACAGATTTTTCAGATATCAGACTAATTCTGTTTATTTAACAGATTAAACTTCTGTACAAGTTACGACAGATTATTCTAGGTTCTATTAACAAGTTTTGCTCAATTTCAAGTCGAGCCTACAAATTCACGTACTTCAAATTTCAGCATTTCAGTTCCAACAGATTACGTCATTCAACAGATTAAACAGATAACAGATCTTGCAGATTAGGCTATTTAGCAGATTTAGCAGATAAGGCAATTTAACATAATTAGCAGATTAGGCCATCAAATTTAATTAGCAGTTTAGGCAATATAACAGAACTACCAGATTAGGTAGTATAACAGATTTAGCAGATAACATATTTAGCATATTTTATATATCTAAGACTCTATTCACATATCTTGCCCAATCATAAATTTAGCCTAAACTTACATGCCTAAATCAAGGTCATAATTCATAATACAATATATGCCCCAATTTAAATCTTAATATTCCCATTTACAGTTCATGTCAAAACTAGATCTAATATTCTAGTTCACCATTTATGTCCAAGACTAATACACATGTAAATCATTCTCTATTATAGCCAACTCAGATTATGCAAACATATTTGCTATGCCAGATTTACTTAATTAAGCTACGCCCAATCCCCGTATAACATATTTTCACAAGTTCTCTATATACTCATGAAATGGCCCTATAGGCTCGATGTACATAATAGTGAATGGGAATAAACTAGCAAAGTTACATAATAAATATGAGATCTAACATCATTAAGGGAATAGGCATAAGAAACTAACTACAATAGTTATAGGCAACTAACCACAATAGTCATGGGCGACTAATTACAATAGTTTCTTATTCAATGTCATAGGCAATAGTCTCATAGTCATGAATCATAGTCATAGGCAATAGTCTCATAGTCAATGAATCATAGTCATGGGCAATAGTCTCATAGTCAATGAATCATAGTCGTAGGCAATAGTCTCATAGGCAACAGTTTCATGTCAAATTATGCATTATTATTTGTCCCAAAATTTAACGTTCGTGCATTAATCTCTTATGAGATGTGGCACAGGCTCGTGGTAGCCTGGCTATAGAATAGAAAGAAGAAAGAGGTACAGAATAGTCACAGAAAAAGCAGATCTGACAGATAAGAATATACATAACCTCAGATTCAGATTTATAATCATGTCACAATTATAATTACAGTTTATAGCAGAAAATAGCTGTACTTTCCTTTCGTGGTTTAAGAGAGGAAAATAAACTGTTGCTGTGGCTCTAAACTTTGATTTGAGATTTGATTTAGCTTTTAATTCTAATCAGGTTGGAAGAAGATGCATCAGTCCAAGTTTTGATTTCAGCAGAGTAGCGACGCCATTTTTATTTTTTATTAGAACAGAGGCAGAATATAGATAGAATGAAATTGTGTAGAGAAAATGAGGCTAGGGGCTATTTATATAGGATTAGGCAGACGAATCCGGATAGAAAACGAGTCTAAATACATCAGAATGCATCAGGTTCGGAAAGAGGGTTCGGGAGGTAGGTCGACCCCCAGGTCGACACTATGGTCGACCTGGTCCCCCCCAGGTTGACACTATGGTCGATCTGGCCCTGGGAGGTCGACACTATGGTCGACCTGGTCCATGGGCGGGAATTTTCCCGCCAAACCTGTTCTGGGATTTTGAATTCGAATTTTCGAGCTGTTTTCGATTCTGAAATTCTATGAAACTTCAGAGGGCCATATCTCCCTCATACGGACTCCGTTTCTCGAAAACTCGGACTCATTTCCAAGCAGAATTTCGAGACGATCGCAATGGCGCAACCGGTTTCCCTTAATTCTTATTTTATAATTTAATTATTCTCTGATTTGTTACTTATACGTTCACAGAAAATACGGGGTGTTACATTCTCCCCTCCTTAAAGGATTTCGTCCCCAAAATCTTCAAGTTAAGAAGAATGTGTCCTACCATCCAGTCATCCATCTACTCAACCATCATCCACAAGCGTCCATTGTCCTTAGAAAACTCTTAATGTCGTATGAACATATGCATAAGTGTGTGTATATGTTCCTTATCTAATGCAAAGATCAGGCGGTCCGCTGATTCAGTTGACCTCCTTAATGCGAATTATGTTAGTGCCATGAATCCAACATGTATGCAATTTTCTTATATCATTCTTATATGAGTGACAACCATTCATTCATATGCAACATCCATGTGATGAGTCAATCATTTTGCATCCACAGAAATTAAAAATGCTCACACATCCATATGCAGTATGAGAGTGTTTTCGAGCCGATCTAGTGCCTAGTGTGTGTATATGCATCCACGAGCAACCACTTGCATCCACTTGCAACCATCAAACATAACATGTCTCAAACACATGTTTACACCCATTAGTTTCTACCTAAAGTTTGAAGATTCGATCGATAGGATACAATCGAATGATGGAAGCGAGTACAGATAAAACAAAAACTTGGTTTCCATTAGACCTTGGTTGAGAGACAAACTCCCCTAAGTATCAACCCCGAAGACCGAAATCAACATCAGATTGACACCCAGAGGATTGCCCTCCTTAGACAATGTCAAAACTGGAAATTTCAACCTTATCAGAAAATATTCAAATATTTATAGATTACCGGTACAGATCAGATTATCGATCGATTCTTAGAAAACTAAGCATGATAAAACCCAGAATGTATGCGTCCTACTTGACGCCTAACACAAATATCTCTCAAACCCCTATCTATCACAAGCAGATGAGCCATAACCCTTATGGGTTTGAGCCTACAGTGGAATCAGAATCAATACTAGTATTCAAGTGCAGAGTACCGATTACAGAATCGAAATGCCAGAATCAGAAAAGAGTTTCATCTCAAAAATCAGATAAAGAAATTAAACCTCCAACAGAAAGTTTTCCTATTTCTATCCTATCCACTAGCCTCGAGAGTGTTCGCCTGCCTTCCAGAAGTTGGTCCTGCCCTCTGCCCTTGCCCTTGTTTTTTCGGACAGTCCCTAGTGAAGTGTCCGATCTCACCACAGTTGAAGCAAGTGCCCTTTCTTTTTCTACAATCCTTGTTCAGATGAGTCGAGCTTCCACAAGTAAAGCACTTTTTCTCCTTCTTATCTTCAGACTTTTCATCCTTCTTTTGTTTTTCCTTTTTGGGCCATGCTTTCTTGTTCTGTGATTCTTCCTTCTTTGCCTCTTTCTTCTCATTGTCTTCCTCGTGCAACAGTGCCATGTCCACTAATCTCTCGTAAGTCGCTCCCATGGGTACATGGGTCATGGCTAGGCTGTGCAGTGGCTCGTTCAATCCTTTAACAAAGCGTAGAGCCTTTTTATGCTGGGTGTTGACTAAATCTAGCCCGAACCTGGCCAGTTGGTTGAACTGGTTAACGTATTCCTTGACCGTCATACTTCCTTGCTTAAGAGATAAGAACCTTTCTAGTTGTAGACTTCGTTCAACTTGCGAGTGGAATTTTGTCTCAAACCTTGTTCTGAAGTCCATCCATGTTTCAACCGGTCTTTCGGCATTAGTGACTTCCCACCAATAGGAAGCTTCGTCCTTGAGCAACCACACCGCCAATTGTACCTTCTGCCTGTCGTCCACCTCGAAGATAACGAAAAGATCCTCATTTTCTTTGAGCCAGTTCCTTGCTTCTACGAATGATTCAGTTCCCTCGAAATCCTTTCCACCCATGGCCCTAAAATCTTTACAGATCTTTGAAAAAGCAATTGCACGAGGATGGGGTGGAGGAGGAATTGTTGCAGCTGGAGGAGGAATATCTGTTGGGCCTGCATCGTTGGCCCTAGCCTCTAAATACCTCCTGAACCAGCCAGGTATTGGAACGCCCTCTGGAAAGTTAAGATTCCCAGACATACTGGAAAAGAAAAAGATTTAAAACGGAGAACGGAGAAGATAGATATATGGCTTTTTGGGGATTATGTTTTTCAAAATAAACTTTATTTTTGAAAATACTTCCTTTTAAAACCTTCTTGAAAATAGTTTTCAAAAACTTTTTTTCTAATCTGGTAACCTTCAGCTCTGATACCAAGTGTAACACCCCACCTCCATTAAGGTTACTCAAAAGGCAATGCCTTAACTTTAGTGGAGCGTTTTAGTAGACAGAACAGAAATTTACAAGGCAGATAAAAAATACTTGAGAAATTATAACTTTATTACAGCGGAAAACAGAAATCAGTTTGGTTACATCTCTACCAAAAACTCAAGTACATAAATACCAGTCTTGTTCAGAAAATCATCAGAGTACAAAACTTTAAAGTCATAATCCCCACAGAAGCTGCCATAAAGAGTCAAGCCATACTTTAAGCACTCTGAGTACTTCAAGCAGAAGAAATCCGAATCAAGCTAAAGTATTTCCCTCCTTGGGAAACCTGGGTGGGGGGGGGGGGGGGGGTGGGGGGGAGGGAACGGAAGAAAAGGGGCGAAAACAAGCAAGGTCAGACACAAAGTCTGGCAAGTCCACTGACTTTCGGTATATGAACAGATAATAATAATCATGGCATGCAAATAAAACTGGATGAGAGATAACAGTAACAGGACCAGCAGATGTACTTACGTTAAACAGAAGAAACAGAATAATATTACTTTTCATTTCTCTACACTAATACTAGTATAACAGGATTAGGTGTCACCCTAATGCCTAAACTGAAGCAGGAATGGGAACAGAATAATTTCCACAGAAACAGAATGCTAATAATGGGCCTTAACCACCCGAACAGAGACAGACAGAAACAGAATGCTAATAATGGGCCTTTACCGCCCGAACAAAAGGTACAGAAACAGAAATAGATTATTCCCTACGGAAACAGAATGTAGAATTAGGTGTACACTAGTAAATGGGCCTTTAACACCCGAACAGACGGTACCACGCAGACAGGTGTTGCCACCCAACAGAAACAGACGGTACCACGTAGACAGGTGTTGCCACCCAACAGAAACAGACGGTACCAACAGAAACAGACAGAACTAAATGTACCCTAAAACCCTACCCCAAGCGATCGGCTCCCTAATACATAAATACCCTGTGTCGGCTCCACAATAGGGTGTATCACTCCCTAAAGTGACAACCAATTGGCACAGGCCTATTTACAGATGTCACGGCGTCTTACATCCTCAGAGGCAGACCGGGATCCATGCACGCACATGACCCGGTTGGAATGCACCATCAACACCCCTCGCCATTATCAGAATGAACCACTTGTAATTAGTTCAATAAGCGTGCCCAGACCCTACCTACTGTTGGGTCAAAGTTTAATACCAGAAAGGGTTACTGACTAATATGGGTCCCAAACAACAGATGACACAAGTAATTTTCCCTCCTAACCTTGTGTCCCCAGACTAACAAATTTCAGATTAATTTGTTTACAAGTTCAGACATATAGAGTTCATAGTTTACAAGTTCACAGATCAGACAAGTTTTCAGACTAACGGATCAGATATATGGATTTAACAGATTTACAGATTTGTCTAACTTTGTAATTGGGCCTACAGATTCACAAAACGGGTTTGTTACATTCATTAGTCCAATTGCTTTAACCCTATCCACCCAACACGTTTTAGACATCATATTTATCCCAGATTTGCATTAATTAAATATTAATGCACAGACCTCTCACATTAGGTCGGTAGCTTATGGCCGCTGGATATACCGGGCGGTTCCGGGCAGACTTCTGCCACAAGCCAGACCTAACCTCGTGTCTAAGCATATTTTAGTTATGCCTACGACCTCTCACATTAGACTGACAGTTTGCGGTCGCTGGTTAAGCCGGTTGGTTCCGGGCAGGCTTCTACCCGCAAACAGAGTCTAACCTCGTGTCATAGCCAATTCATTCCAATACTGATTTTTCAGATATCAGACTAATTCTGTTTATTTAACAGATTAAACTTCTGTACAAGTTACGGCAGATTATTCGAGGTTCTTTTAACAAGTTTTGCTCAATTTTAATTCGAGCCTACAGATTCACATACTTCAAATTTCAGCATTTCAGTTCCAACAGATTACGTCATTCAACAAATTAAATAGATAACAGATCCTGCAGATTAGGCTATTTAGCAGATTTAGCAGATAAGGCAATTTAACATAATTAGCAGATTAGGCCATCAAATCTAATTAGCAGTTTAGGCAATATAAAAAAACTAGCAGATTAGGCAATATAACAGATTTAGCAGATTTTATATATCTAAGACTCTATTCACATATCTTGCCCAATCATAAATTAAGCCTAAACTTACATGCCTAAATCAAGGTCATAATTCATAATACAATATATGCCCCAATTTAAATCTTAATATTCCCATTTACAGTTCATGTCAAAACTAGATCTAATATTCTAGTTCACCATTTATGTCCAAGACTAATACACATGTAAATCATTCTCTACTATAGCCAACTCGGATTATGCCAACATATTTGCTATGCCAGATTTACTTAATTAAGCTACGCCCAATCCCCGTATAACATGTTTTCACAAGTTCTCTATATACTCATGAAATGGCCCTATAGGATCGATGTACATAACGGTGAATGGGAATAAACTAGCAAAGTTACATAATAAATATGAGATCTAACATCATTAAGGGAATAGGCATAAGAAACTAACTACAATAGTTATAGGCAACTAACCACAATAGTCATGGGCGACTAATTACAATAGTTTCTTATTCAATGTCATAGGCAATAGTCTCATAGTCATGAATCATAGTCATAGGAAATAGTCTCATAGTCAATGAATCATAGTCATGGGCAATAGTCTCATAGTCAACGAATCATAGTCGTAGGCAATAGTCTCGTAGGCAACAGTTTCATGTCCAATTATGCATTATTATTTGTCCCAAAATTTAGCGTTCGTGCGTTAATCTCTTATGAGATGTGGCGCAGGCTCATGGTAGCCTGGCTATAGAACATAAAGAAGAAAGAGGTACACAATAGTCACAGAAAAAACAGATCTGACAGATAAGAATATACATAACCTCGGATTCAGATTTATAATCATGTCACAATTATAATTACAGTCTATAGCAGAAAATAACTGTACTTGCCTTTCATGGTTTTAAGAGAGGAAAATAAACTGTTGTTGTGGCTCTAAACTTTGATTTGAGATTTGATTTAGCTTTTAATTCTAATCAGGTTGGAAGAAGATGCATCAGTCCAAGTTTTGATTTCAGCAGAATAGCAACGCCATTTTTATTTTTTATTAGAACAGAGGCAGAATATAGATTGAATGAAGTTGTGTAGAAAAAATGAGGCTAGGGGCTGTTTATATAGGATTAGGCAGACGAATCCGGACAGAAAATGAGTCTAAATACATCAGAATGCATCAGGTTTGGAAAGATGGTTCGAGAGGCTGGTCGACCCCTAGGTCGACACTATGGTCGACCTGGTCCCCACCCCCCAGGTCGACACTGTGGTCGACCTGGCCCTGGGAGGTCGACACTATGGTCGACCCCCAGGTCGACCTGGTCCATGGGCGGGAATTTTCCCGCCTAGCCTGTTCTGGGATTTTGAATTCGAATTTTCGAGCTGCTTTCGATTCTGAAATTCTCTGAAACTTCGGAGAGCCATATCTCCCTCATACGGACTCCGTTTCTCAAAAATTTGGACTCGTTTCCAAACAGAATTTTGAGACGAACGCAATGGCGCAACCCGTTTCCCTTGATTCTTATTTTATAATTTGATTATTCTCTGATTTGTTACTTATACGTTCACAGAAAATACGGGGTGTTACATAGTTCCACTCTTTCTTTTTGTCCCGATTTCTTTTGTTCTCTGGAGAAAGAATATGGTGGCTTTGGAGTCCAAAACTAGGGTTTCAGCTTTCTCCAAATCGATTGATTGCTTAATGAATTGGATTTCTCTTTGTTGCTCGAAACTGTTTGACTCTATGATGCTTCGATTTTGGGGTTGCTCTTCCTTTCGATCGAAACCTATGTGAGTATTTATGAGTTTAATTTGTGCTCTTTGAAATTGAGAGTTTTTGGTTTTCGTTACGAACGCCTATGATGAAGTGGTCCTGTTTATAGGGTATAGAAACTTCTATTCAAACTTCGATTTCCAGAAATGACGAAATCTGATTTGCAAGAATTTGTTGTCCCTGATTTCAATTATTGGCTTGACTTGATTATTGCTTCTTGATTCCCCTTATTGATTTCCACGGCTTTAATTACTGATACCACTGTAAAATTGCTTGATGAATCTTGTCCTGTTTTAGGCTTCAATTAATCTGAAACATAATTGATACGCTGTCCTCTGTGAATTTAAATTACTTGCTCGATTTACATTTCCTTGAAATTTGAAATTAAATCGGTCCATGAAATTGATTTCTGGAAACCTTTTTGAAACCAAATTTATTTGTTTCCAAACAAAAAAACTCTTCAAATTTGTAGAATTTAAAAATTCATGTGATTGCTACTTGATATTTGTGGCCTGATTCCTTTCTATAATTGTTGCATGATTTCTGGACATTTAATTTGCATGTTACTTTGATTACTTCCCCTATGTGATCATTTGAAAGACTAGAAACTTGAAATAGACTTTGCCACATTTGCATTGCCATCTCTTGCCGAAAATAATTTGATATTTTCCCAATAATACTTGAGATTGAATGCTTATTTTATTTCTGGAAATTTGACTTGGCTGCTGCATATTTTTACTGTCTTGACACATCCATACTCACATCTGTATATTTGTCCATACACATTTGCAAGTTCACACTGCTTTGCCCAAAACAATATGTTGCCATACTCCATTGTATGCTACTGCATTTATTCACTGCAGCTTTACTGTTGTGCTGAATCATGTATATGAATTTGCACCTGACTTTGATCCATGTGTGCTTGTAAACTTGTTAACACCACTGCACAACAACACTGCTGTTGCTAGCTTGTTTGCCATTAATCCTGAAACCATTCCTCAGCTTTACTATTTGCTGCATACACTTGACTCGGCCTTGTGATCGACACTTTGCTCGACTATGTTGTCCATATATTCATGCATACACATTGAACTTGAGCTTGTACTTGTATCACTACTAATTTGTTGGTTTGTTCGATACATCCATGAACTGATCCATATTGACTGTGTTGAGATGGTACTTGCACTTCCTCCATTCATTTGCATATGTTGTTGTCTCATCCATACTTGTATACTGCCATGCTAAGATCACTTCTGTCCCATGTTGAACCATGAAGTTGCCGATCCATACTGCTACATATATATGACCCTTGCTGTGCAATGTGTGTATCACATCATGCTGCTCCACCATGTTTGAGTAGTCCTTGAACTCGAGTTGTTGTACACTTGTGTACATGCCGTTTCACCATGCTTTAAAAACTGAAGTTGTCCCTTGCTTCATGCATTCTTTTTTTGTTAATCATGCTGAAATTTTTTTTGGCTTGTCTCTTGTTTGAACATGGCTCGACCATTTTTAGTACATTTTCTTTACTTGTGCCATTATGCCATTTGATCATTTGTGTGTTGCTGCATTGTATTTGTGTACTGTTGCTTGTAGTGTGCTCGTCCATTTTTGAAAATCATCCAATTATCTTGGCTTGTCCTTGAACTTGCTGTTGACTTTTACATTGAGTTTTTTTTCATGAATGCACTGAGTCGAGATGGTCCATGTGGCTACTCCTCAGTTGCTCACTGAATGGAGAGGCAATGCACACGTGTATATTTATACATGTGTGTATATGCAGCCATCAGACAAGATTTCCTGTCCCTGTACTATACATATACAAACTAACTAGACATAGATGAATCAGATCAAGTCATGAAAAATGATGAGAAACACACCAGAAATCTGAGGCAAATAAAATTTTAAAAATAAAATTTATATTCACATGTATTTTGAAAATTATTTCTGTTCCATATATTGTGTGTGTGTTTCTGTATATGACAGGTATGAAGATGATGACTGGACTGACTGTGAACTGTGAAGACAAAAGACTGAAGACAGAAGATAAAAGATAGAAGATAGTGAATGAAATAGTGTCAGTAAATGTATCTGTATATGAAAGTGAAAATGTATGTATATATGACAGAGTGGCTGTGTTGTAGTGAGGAGCTGAGTAATGAGAGAATTGTACTGGCATTTGTAATAAACAAGTTCAATTGAAATAAAATATTATTTTATTATGTTCAAACAAACTTGTCTATTTTATTCAGTTTATTTACACAAGTACAATATTCTGTGAATGTATTTATATAGTGGAGTATTAAATAGCTGTACCGTTTGAATGTTGAAATAGAATATTCAATTTAAATAAAATACTGTATGAATATATGAATGTCTGTATAGTCGTTTTCTATTTAAATATAAATATTATACTCCTATCTGTGACGTATATATAGAACAATACAACAACAAACACATTTAAAATAATATTTATTTGTTTTTTATCATCAAACAAAAATCATATAATTGTGTATACAATTACGTAATATACAACAAATAGCCATTTATCGATAGAACGATTTTCGGTCATTTAATCAATATTTTACATAAAATATAATTTTGAAAGCATTTTTCCAAAACGATTCTAGCATTAATCATTATTATTTAAATGATATTTAAAAAGGTTATAAAATCATATTTTTTCCATTTAACAATATTACTAATTGTTATGATATTCAAAGATTAAGTGTTCGAATTTTCGGGTCTTTACATTCTCCATCACTTAAAACAATTCGTCCCCGAAATTGCAACACGAGCAACCAAAGAAACAATAAATATAGATAATTAACAATATATCACACTACTAGTAAACAAATCCGATGGCTTGCTCAAGTTCAAACCCCCTCGTCGCATAAGGATGTTAAACAATCTACTACGCATGTGTATAAATGTTCCAAACAACGTTGCAATGATCTGAAACAACTTCTGTTCAATGACAGGTTGTAAATCTGAAAGTTGAAACTCAATCATATTTATAGTTCTTAATCAAATTATTTACCTACGTAAAAAAAACATGAAAATAAATTACTTATCTTATTTAAATAATGGAAACAAGCATATCTGAATTACTAAACACTTATTTATATACCAAAATACAAAAACTTTCCTTAAATGCTCATTTTTTTTAAAATGATGACATCATCAAAATAGTTAACCACAAATATGAAAAATATTTTTATTTGCTAATTACTTCTCTAATGATTAATTAGACATTCACTAAAATTTTCAACAACTTTTTATTGAGAAAATAGCCATTTATCGATAAAACGATTTTCGGTCATTTTATCAATATTTTACCAAAAATATATTTTTGAATTCATTTTACCAAAACGATTCTAGTATCAATAATTATTATTTAAATGATATTTAAAAAGGTTATAAAATCATATTTATACCATTTAACAGTATTACAAATTATTACGATATTTAAAGATTAAGTGTTCGAATTTCCGGGTCTTTACACAAGGTATTCTGCATGCCTACCAACCACGAGTATCCAATCTATCATCCAACCATTCATGCACTTAAAACTATCATGCAGAATTCTAATAGGACAAGACATGATGGTATAATTAAGATACGATATATGGGAGATACCACTTAAAGAGTTCTAGATGGGTCGACTTCATACTCTCTTCTGTTTCCAACATGCAATCGTCATCATTCTTGCTCCATTGTACCTTGACTAGCTTAAAAACCTTCATCATAAGCTGTTTCATGTCACTCCCTATGACACGAAGTGGATTATGAGGCCTAGAAACTTCAGGCTCTACTTCAAAATCTTCATACTGGTCAGGAGGTACCATAACATTCGAGTTGTGTACAAACTTCCATAGAAATGATACATGAGACATGTTATGCACACTCGCCATCTTATCAGGTAGGTCCAGTATATAAGCGAGTTTTCCAATGCGCTCGATAATCGGAAATGACCTAACAAACGTTGGCTCTAACTTTCAATTCTTTCCAAAATGAGCCATATTCCGTAGAGGCAAAATCCTAACAAATACCAAATCTCTGATTGAAAATTCCAAGTCCTTCCGTCACTTGTCAGCATAACTCTTCTGATGATCTTTGGATGCCTTTATTCTTTGCCTAATGACTTCAGTACTATCCATAGTTTCTCGTACCATCTCTGGCCCAATTACCAACTTCTCACCAGTTTCCAACCAGCAAGATAGAGAATTACATGGTCTACAGTGCAATGCCTCATATGGTGCCATTCCGATACTCGAATGGTAACTGTTATTATAAGCAAATTCGACTATATACAAATGATCTTCCCACTTCCCCTAAAATCCAATACACAAGCTCTTCCAATACTTGATTAACTCTCTCGATCTGATCATCTGTCTGGGGATGCTAAGTCATACTAAAACATAGCTTGGTTCCCAACGTCTCTTGCAAACTCTTTTAGAATCCACTAGTAAACAACGAATCTAGATCACTAACAATACTCTTCGAAATTCCATGGAATCGAACTATCCACTTAAGATATAATTTATCCAACTTCGATAATGTCCTAGTCAATCTGACAGGAATAAACTTTGCGCTTATGGTCAAGTGATCCACGACAACCCAAATACTATTGTTTCCTGCCCTTGTCCTAGGTAACCCATCAATAAAATACATCGAAACTTGTTCCCATTTCCATGTAGGAACTTCCAATGGATGTAACAACCCATTCGGCTTCTTCTATTCAGCTTTAACTAGCTAACAGGTCATACACTTTGAGATAAATTTTCCAACATCCTATTTCATACCTTCCTAGTAATAAACTCGTTTCATATATTAATACATTTTATTACCTCTTGGATGTATCGTCAATCTAAAGGGATGACATTCTCTCAGAATCTCATCTCTCAATCCATTTATGTCACGAACCAACAATCATCCATTCGAAATCCTTAATTCTTCTGGTTCCACTCTCATTTCTAATCTTCGAATGATTTCCAAAAGCTTATCGTCTTGCTTTTGGTTTTCACCAGTCCTTTTGATGAGAGTCGGTCTAATCGATAAGCTAGCTAACATCTCGGGCTCTAACTCACAATGAGGTCTTAAATAAAATTCGGCCAAATACTCGAGATACTTCCATTCTGTGAACATGGCTCCCAACCTCGCATGTCTTCAACTTAACGCATCGTCCACCGTGTTACCCTTTCCTGAGTATAAGCTATCCCAAAATCATATGATGATAAAATCTCTTACCATCATTGCTGCCTAATATTCAAATCCTTTTGGGAGAAAAGATACTTCAGTGACTTATAATCCGTAAACAATTCAAACCTAACTCCCGACAAATAATGCCTCCAAATCCTCAAAGCAAACACTATCGCCGCTAACTCTAAATCATGAGTTGGGTAATTCCTTTCAGATGGTTTCAGTTGTCGACTCGCATAAGCTGCAACACTATCCTTTTGCATTAGCACTGCTCCAAGACTAGTGCCACATCCATCGGTATGTACTACCATCTATTCAATCCCACTAGGAATAGTCAACATGGGAACACTGTCAATCTTTCTTTCAGAATTTAAAAGGCTTGCTCACACTTTGCATCCCACACGAAGACCTGATTATTATTTATAATACAGTTAATGGTGCAGCTATCTTAGAGGATTCCTTGATAAATCATTGATAATATCCAACTAAAACAAGGAAACTTCTAACATCCGTCGCATTCTTGGGTCGATCCAAATCTTGGATTTCTGCTACCTTAGCGGGATCTACCATTATTTCTTGTCCTGACACGACGTGATTCAAAAACCTCACTTCTTCCTTCCAGAAGTGACAATTTGAAAACTTAGCCCTCAACTGATGCTTTCGCAAGATTTCCAAAAAAAAATTCTCAAGTGCGCATTGTGTTCCTCCTTAGTCCTGGAATAAACCAATATATCGTATATGAACAAAAGTACGAACTTGTTTAATTGATCCCTAAAAATCCTATTCATAAGATCCACAAAATTTGCTAGCGCGTTAGTCAATCCAAACGGCATCACCGGCCACTCATAAAATCCAGATGGTGTCCTAAAAGCAGTCTTCGGCATACTATCCCTAGTCACTCTCAATTGGTAAAATCTCGTCACCAAATAAAATTGGGAAAACACCGTGGCTTCGTGAAGCTGATCACACAAATAATTGATTCTCGGCAATTGATACTTATTGTTTTTGTCACCTTATTCAGCTCATGACAATCCACACACAATCGCAATGATCCATTGGCCTTGGTTGCAAATACAACTGGTGCATCTCATTCGGATATGCTTCTCCGAATGTATCCTTTACTAAGAACATCGTTCACTTGCACCTCTAACTCTTGTTATTCCTTAGGCGCCATTTGGCTAAGAGGCATAACAATAGGTCTGGTTTCATCAACTAAATCGATCGGAAACTCAATCTCTCGTTGTGGTGGCAACCCTCTGACGTCATCAAACACCTCAGAAAACTCTCGTACGACTGACACTAATGACAACCCATCTCGTGGAATCACAAGTGAATATAAAAAGCTAAGTAGAACTCCATCCTCTGGTAGACAACGTATCACAATCGTTCGCACTTCCACATTCCTGATTGTCACCTCGAGCCTCTCACAATCAACAATAGCTGCATATTTCATGAGGTAGTCCATACCCAAAATAATCCCAAACCCATCGAATTTCAAAACAAAAAGATCACACACCAAAGATAAACCATGACTTAATAAAGCAAGACCATGACAAAGCATACAAAGACTGGACAAACCCCCTACTGGATTAGCCACGACTAATGGTATACCAATAATTTCGGGTTCTAAACTTAACTTGCGAACAAGATCATTGCAAATAAAAGAATGTGATGCTCCAATATAAAAAACTCTAACTAAAACACCTCTAATAGAAAGTGTACCTTTCACAAAAACACTCTTCCCCTTTTTCTTAGTAGTCAGACCACTTGAGGAAGGAGGCACGACATCTATAACATACGCTCTCACAACATGTTTATCCTTTAGTGGTTCTGGACAATTTTTCCTCATATGCCCAGGCTTATAACAGTTAAAGCATTTCTTTTCCACCTTCGCGTTCTTACAATCCTTGGAAAGATGACCCTTATGTTGTCAATTATAATAAGTAATCTTGCCCTTTGGCTTCTCCTACCATTCTTTCCTTGTTGTTGTTTTTGTTTACCATTCCACCTTTTCTTATCACCACCACCTTGCTATGGGTTTGAATCCTCCTATTTATTTTCAACAATAGCCTCTACCTTTTGCGGAAACAAACTCTCCTTTCTTAAGGCCATTTTCAGCCAACTTCTAAAAAGAGTCATCAATATATTCAATTAGTTTCTTCCCAATATTCTCATCTATCCCAAGATAAAATTTTCATTCTTTTGATAAGGAGTTTTGATATACGAATGAGTGTACTTCGAGAAGACTTCGAATTTTGTCACATGTTCAGTGATAGGCCTCCCGCCTTGCTTTAACTCAACAAATCGCTCAAACAATATCGACTTTTGGACTGTAGAAATGAACTTCTCCTCAATCTTAGTTCTAAACTGATCTCAAGTGATCTGGTCCTCCAGTGCCTTTAACATAATAGAATTCCACCAATCGATCAATCGACCTTGCAGCTGCCTCGATGCAAGTTTCCTTTTAGTTGCATCGTCGATTCCCAAGTCTCCAAAAATCTTAACACACATATCCAACCAATTCTGAACTTCAACCGTCGGTTCTGTTCCAACAAACAACTTTCCACCGATAGAAGCATAATCCTTGCACAACTTGGCGAAATCCACTTCCCTAGGTGTCTGCACAGGAACACCTTTCTCTACTGCCATTCCTGGAGTGGGCATCCTCCTTATGATCGCTGCCATCATGGCCTCGAACATAGAAGGATAATCAGGCATAGCAGCTGCAGCTCTCGACTGACTATCGTCGCCTACTCTTCCAGTTGCAGGCTCATTCCTAGCGGCATGTCTCGAAGTTCGTCGACTCATCCTTATCTGAAACGAGAGTTAACTCATATTAGAGAAAACCACATTGGTTTTCAAGTTCTTACTAGCCTACTATATTATGCTATATACTTATATAATATAGTAATCATCCAAATAAAATTACAAATATATCTCTCATACGCGTTTACGTTCACAAACTTGGGTAAAATCGATTAACCGAAGTTCTGAAACCAAATGTGACGACAGCCTCATACCTCCCCCACCGAAATAAGGAATAGTGCGTTGTATGACATGACAGGCCGATGACCGCTAGGGTATAATAGCTCAGAAACAGAACCTGTCGTATAACTCATAGCGCATGGGCAATATATAATAACAAAATATACAAAATGATATAGTAATGAAGCACAACTGAAAAGAGAATCAAATTTCCATAAAACCATAGAATCTTGGGTACAATACTTCTCAATACAATAATCACTGAATAAATATGCCTCACTACATCCCTCAGAGTCTCAATAACATCATCATACAACGGAAATAGAAAAAGAGCTAAATAGTATATAGTAATATTACGCCAGCCTCTTGCTCGTCACCACACAACAACACCGGCACAAGGCCTGCTACCTGCTACTCAGTTTTCCCACCATCAAATTGGTGAACAACCCAAGGTAATAAAAGGGAAACATAAAACCTTGAGTCAAACAATAGTTATAATGAGCGATAAAATAGCTAACAAAAGATACACATGATAATATGAGTATAGGCGGATCAACTATCTGATCGGCCCAACAACAATCAAGCTAACACATGAAAACCATCCATTACATGTCGTTACATAATAGGTAAGGACAACCCTGACCCCTCTTCTCTTCGACAACCTACGGTGATGGCCTACCTAGAGAAAACAGAGAAGAAAGCACACAGAATCAACAATAACATGCAATACCCTAGCTATCACCATCTACAGCCATGAATCAATTGATTATCGAATTTTCTTTTCAACGATCAATAGGGCTAGTAGAGAACACTGGTTATAGCCAAACAACCATACGCCATCGTGACTTGTATGTTTGTCTTTTTCATTTTTTGAAAACTAGGACCATCATGACTGCCTAAGGTACACGATCTCTCGAATCTGATTCTAATGGGCGTCCCCACGATATCCCTGCTTTTGAGTCTGCTAGAACACTTCGATAACCAATGATTCCTTGGCACATCAAATCTGTCAAGTCTTTGACATCGGCGACTCAATTCATTCTCGAACTATTCCATTATCATCCATGATTGACTCCTATCCTGTCAATCTATCATGATACCGGATCGTATATCGAATTATGACCATTGTCACATCAATTCGGCTCCGACCACTCCAATAGAAGTTCACAATCGAATCACCATCAATCTTTGAGTTGCACACCATCCATATGAAGTCCATTCTCAAGAAAAGTTCACCAGCAACCTCAGGAATCCAAGGCTACCAAGCCCCAAAAAATTCACCTCTCCCTGGCCTTTCCTCATGGGTCGGTGCCGACCCATCTACTTAGCAAAAATTTGCTAAGTAATCGGCCACCATCGATCCTTGCCTCGAGTATATCCCCCTGGTCCAATTTCAAGCATTCCGACCTTCCTGGAGCGACTTCTATCAATGTCTCCATGTCTCGAGCAATCAGCTATCAACTCAATACAAACAAACTCCGAATGATATGAAAATTCACCAGTAGCTTTGTTAGATCACCACGATGCCACACCATCATAATCAGAAACATATGACCCATCTTCAAAGGTCGGTGCCCACTTATCATTGGTCGGTGCCAACCCTTGCAATTAGTGCATCTTGGAACGATAGTTTTTCTTGCCCTACACCCTCGTCTTCCAAAGTGCCACCGTCAAGTTTCATTCGAATCCAATCATCTAAACCTCTGATTTGCTCTACAATCCTAAGATCTATGGCAACCAATTCTTACAAACAGCTCAAACAATGCAATTAATTCCAACAAATCAAATAGCAGTTCAACAACACATGATCATACAAACATGAAAAAATTCCAAATAAAACATAAGCATACCACAATTATGATATCTAACATGATTTGGATCAAAACATATGAATAAACATGATTAATCTAAAAAAATTCTAGTTAATATGATCAAACTAGGTTTTCTAGGGTTTCAAATTTTGAGTTAAATATATATGATTAGATCTAAGGCAATTTTAACATGAAACATATGAATATGATCCTAATTTACCCATACAATACGTAGCTTCCGTGTGAGAGATATCTATCACTCACTAATTTCTATATATGATGCACACTTGATGAATACAAATCTAGACAACAATGAAACCCCCCAAATATGATGCAATCTGATGTGATCTAATCCCCTTTGAAGTTGATATACCCTTCCCTGATGATGATCTGTCTTATAGATGCATTCTACGATGAATTTGATATGAAAAGAATGGAGAAATAGGGTTTCAGGTAGAACTAGAAAAATACAGACACCCAACCTAAAGTTTAGAATGAAGAGTGGAACCCTTGTTCTCTCCCAAAGTCCCCATATTTATATATGCTAATCATAGGTCTAACAGGCTTGGCTAATCGGCCCATTAGTTGTTGACCAGTCTAACTAACACAAGCTGAAACTTAAAACAGTGATTTCTCTTAAATCGTTGAACCAAATCCTTCATGTGACCACTCTATGGAATCGTAAACAACCATTCTAATAAATTGGAATTGATCTCAGCACGTGATTCCATCCCTATCAAAAGTTATAGACCAAACAGTAAACTCAAGGGCAAAATGGTCATAACTGAATTCAGTAAAATTCATTGACATGTCTTACATCCCCATGAACGACATATTAAAATCTGAGAATGATCCGATCACTAGGGAGTAAAATATAATTATTTTATGACCGGTCGATACATAAAATACAAGTTGTTACATGAGTCACTTGTTTACCCTATTTGGCGTATTACGTATCCCCTCTTACAATAATCTAGTTGTGCTTATACCCTAGTCCACATGACCATGTCTTATCTATTTTCCATTTATTTACCCTAATCGACATGTGTGGCTCCCACTATTCATTTTATTATTATGATTCGATTTAAGTATTTTCTACATCATGATAGCCCTTATTTTAAAGGTTGTTTATTTCCACCATAAACCAATATCATAATAAGCTTTCTCTTTTTCTTTAGTTATAACATATGTTACATTTACAAATCTCCAAGGTTTGCTCTTTATAATTCATTTTCTTTTTATTACAGATCTACATGTTTACATGTATTTTAGGTCTTTTCTATTAATTTTGTGCTTTTCTATTTAATTCGTTTTTAATGAAAACTTCTCTATGTTATATTTCACATAAATAAGAAGATTAAATCTACTTTTCAGATCTAACATGTACAAAATTATTCCCTAATTTAACAAGTACAAAATAAATGATGATAATTGTAAATAACTTGTTAAATGAAAAATAGCTGTAAAGGTAGACTGAAAATAACTTGCATAAAACTGAAGATAAACTAGAAAACTAAAACTATGAAAAAATAATTAAATCTTAACCCTATTTCTTCAACATTTCTAACTCTAAAATAACAACTTTCCATGATCATATGCTTATGTATGTGGTCCTTCTTGAGCCCCTTCTTTATGCCTCCTAATATTCTATTTTATGTTCTCCCTTCTCAAAAAATATGTTAGTTTTAAGTCCGACCTCTAAAATTTACGAGGGGAATAATAAGAAGAAGACTTGTGTGAAATAGAATGGCTAAGCTGGAGTTCTATATATAAGCGTGTTAGTAAATCTCAAGCTGTAGATTTGCTTGATTTGATCTAGGCTCTTTATATTACAAACTCAAATCTAACACTCTATTTCTAAATTCAATGTATCAACTGAAAGGAAAACCAAATCCAATTATTCTGCTCACACCTAGCCACATTTTAGGCCAAGCTACATATGTGAGTACACCCATCCCTATGTGTGGTCGATAGTCCACTCGACCAACCATGGAGGCGGGTCAACCCATACATACACATATGTACGTATATATTCTTATTATTTATCTTGGCTTTAAACTTATATGTTGGGTCCTAGCTTTTATCGACTGAATTTTGTCATAATTTTTCTATGTTAAATAGGTTTTAACGGGTTATATATGAAAATTATTTTGAAAATCACCACAGTCTCAATGGTGCAGTTTACATAGCCAAATTCGGACAATTTCATAAGCATATTTCTTATATAACTAATTTATTAATTAATCTTATTTATTAAAAATATGTTACATTTTCTTTGCTTTGAATGATATCATCCTTGAAATCTCCAAGAACAAAAAATGTAACAAAAAACTACAACCAAAATTTAAGTCCATCTACTCAATCACCATCCATTTCACCCGTTTTCCTTAAAACTTCTAATGTGAATTATGATGGTATGCAATCGTATAGTTTATATGTCCCTAAATTAATGCAAAAGATTAGATGGGCTACTGATTCAGTCGACCTCTTATTTATCCAAATATGTGCATGCCATGCATCCACATGTATGCAAAGATCCTAAGAATGAATGATAGTTTAGTATGCAAGCTACAATCGTCATGGATATTAAAAAATCATATGTTATTCACTAATTTATGGAAATCATGGAATAAATAATAAAATGCAACACACATCAATATGCGTATGCTTTCATGATGATCTAATTGGCTAATTCCTCAAACATAATAGTGCTTAGCATGTATATATGCATCCATTTGTATGCATAGAAAACACTTGCAATTACTTGCATCCATCATACAAAATATGTTCTAATAACATGTTTACAACCAATCTTACCATCCATAAACTCAATCCTAAGATCTACAATACCTAAGATACTAAAAAGAAGATCACAATCAAAAGAAAATGCTTAAGATAGAAAAATTCAAAGGTGTACCATCAAAAAGATATGTGTACAAGGCATGCAGCTTTGCCTCGGCCTTCTAAGTTGCTTTTTACATGCGATCTCCCCATTGCACTTTTACAAGCCGAATCTCTTTATTCCTCAATTGCTTAACATCCGCTGTATGATCCAAGTAGGGATATGACAGACTAATGATTCTCTCTCAGTCTCAACTTGCTCTAGCTAATTAAGCTCTACCACCTCCACCAAATCATGCAATCACTTTCTCAAGTATGAGACATGAAAGACATCATGAACTCCCGCTGGCTTCTCTTGTAGCTTCACCCTATAATCCATCTTCCCTACTATTTAAATTACGAGAAAAGGTCCTACAAATATAGGGTTGTGCTTTCCTACCAATCCAAATCACACAACGTTCCTTAATGGCGATACCTTAATAAAAACCAAATCTCCAACCTTAAACTCTATATTTGTCCTCCTCTTATTGGCCTATGACTTCCATCTTTCTTGTGCCACTTTCATAATCTTCCAAGTTAAGTCAATCCTCCCTAAAGTCTCCCATACCATGTTAGATCCAAGTAGGTGTTAATCCTTAGTCTTGTACCAACAAGCTACATGGTCTCTCAAAGAGAGCCTCGAAAGGGTCCATTCCAATAACTGCTTGAAAACTTTTATTATAGACAAATTCCAGTAAAGTTAAGTGCTCCTCTCAATGTCCTCTAAAATCCAGAATACATATCCTTAGCGGATCCTTAAAGACTGTATTTACCCTTTCTGTTTGGGTGATTGGCCATGCTCAATCTTAATGGCATTTCCAACGTCTTCGGTAGACTTTTCCAAAATTCACTCATGAAGATCGGATGCCTATCACTAGCAATGTTAGAGGGAACTCCATGAAGTTGAACTATCTCTCTGATATACAAGAATGCCAAAGAACCTATAAACCTCTTGCCTCGAGTATGTATAAAGTGGGTTTTTTTAGTCAATCTATCAGAAGTTACCCAAATGCTTGTATTTTCCGTTCAAGATTGGGGGAAAAACCATTTATAAAGTCCCTTGATATGCTTTTCCACTTTTATTTAGCACTTTCAAGGGCTGGAGCAGTCCTTCATGCTTTCATTGCTCTACTTCAATTCTTTGGAAAGTCAAACATTTTGCTATAAATTCAGCTACATCATTCTTCATTCTGTTCCAATATAAATATCTCTTCTCATTTCCCTATACATCTCATAACCATAGGAATGATTGGTTATCCTCCTATAGTGTTCCTTTAATAACACTACACTCACCAATCACCACTGCAGAGATCCCCTTATCTCTTCTCATTCATCTCTTGGAATGTATGGAATTATGTTGGATATGCCTAAAATCCTCTCCTCTATTAATCCTTCCATTATAACAACAAGATCCATATTCTCCCTATGTCTCGAAAAAATCTGATCTATAAGGATAGGATGAATCTTGAATGCGGTCAGCAATTCGAGAGTGAATTGTGTAGAAGTCTTAAAATCAAAGGTAGCTATAAAACTAAAACTCCTTCACTCTATGAATAAGGGTCTTAAGGTTGCTCTTTTTTTGATTCAATGCGTTTGCGACTACATTTCCCTTACTAGTATATAAGAAATTTCAAAATTGTATGATGCCAAATACTTCATCTACCACTGCTGTCTCAAGTTTAAATACCTTTGAAAAAATAGTACTTAAATTAATGGTGATAAGTGAATAGCTCGAACCTCTCACCAAGTTGATAGTGTCTCTAAGACTTGAGTGCAAGTACGATGGCAGCCAATTCCAAGTTGTGGGTAGGGCAATTTCTCTCATGGATTTTCAACTGTATGCTTTCATAACTTACTATTCTCCACTTATGCATCATAACCGCACCTAGATTGGTACCACCTGCATCAGTTTAGGCTCTAAAAGTATTAGTACCATCTGTGATTAATAACACCGATGCACTAGTAAATACTCCCTTAAGATTCTTGAAGGATTCATCATAATCATCATTTTAAACAAATGCAAGATTCTCCTTAGTAAGGCAGGTTAGTATTACTGAGATCTTCGCATAATCCTTAATAAACCTCGAATAATATGCAGCTAAACTAAGAATGATTTTGACCTTGGTAGCACTCTTGGCTATCATCCAATCTTGTATCGCCACCACCATGGCGGTATACACTGTCAACCCTTCCTTAGAGACCATGTACCGCAAGAAACGCACCTCTGATCTTCAAAAATGGCATTTAGAGAACTTTTCTTTTAGCCTATGCACTTGGAAGGTGCGGAGAACTTCCTCCAGTTTATGGCTTTCTCCTCCTTACTCCTTAAGAAAACTACAATGTCATCAACGAAAACTACGACAAATTTATTTAGGACATATTGGAAAAACCTACTTTTCAAGTCCACGAAATATAATAGAGAATGGTTAGTCAGAATAAAATAATTATCCACTCGAAGGATACATCGAGTGTCCAAAATATTGTCTTATCTATGCTATCCTTTATTACCATAAACTGATGGAAACCATTGGCTAATCCATCTTGAAAACATTAGAACTCCTACCAACTAGTCAAAAAGATCGTTTATCAAACGGAATGGGTAGTGGTTCTTCTTAGAATGGTTATTTAATTTGATAAAATGATCATAAAATTGGAGAGAGTTATCCGCCTTTGTAGTAAAGACAACTAGTGCCCACCACTCAGAGATATTATACCATCACTACGACAAAAACACCATATTACAACTTTAATTTTACAACTGTGCGAAAAGCACAGTTGTAATAAATGCTTTTTTACAACTGTGCAAAATGCACTGTTGTAATAAATCTTTTTTACAACTGTGAAAAAATCACTGTTGTAATAAACATATATATCACAAATTTTCTTTTTTGTCTGTTGTAATAACTAATGTATACTAATTAATTTCTGATAATAAATAATTAAATTAGAAAGTTGTTTAAACTTATTTTTAGTAACTCTTTTTTCTATTTCTTGTATTAGAGACTGTAGGATCTAAATTAACCCTAGAGGGGGGGTGAATAGGGTTTATCACAGATTTTCACAGAGTAATTAAATAATCACAACACAGATAATAATCAGAGTAAATGCGGAAAATAAATAACACACAGATATACCCAGCTTCGGCAAAAACCCTGCCTACTGCTGCATTCCCCAAGGTTTCTACTAGGAGTTAAAACAATCTCTACACTTACAATCCCCTGTAAACTCGCGACACTTGCTCCCAACTGTTCTTAACCCTACGCTCAAAACCCTGCACTGGTTTTTATCCCCAAAACCAGATTTCCCCGAATTATAAACACTGTAATTCGTCTCCCTAGTTTTAGAGACAAACTAGAAAACTCTGGACTGATTACAAAGTTGAAATTAAAGACAAACTAAATCAAGACAAAAACCCTTACTAAAAAAAACTTTGAAAACCCTAGTTTTAAATAAGGGTTATCCCCTTTTAACTTGGCCGACCCCCTTTAGTTATTGCTCCACCACTTTATTCTTGAGTCCGATCTCTTTTCTCTGGAAAGAAAAATGGCGGCCTAGGGTTTGCGATCTAGGGTTTCCTTCTTTGCAATCTAGGGTTTTTATTTTGCTTCGATCTGATGGGCGCCGCTATATCGTGTGACGATCTCGAATTCCTATTGCAAGCTATCCTTCGATTGAGTTGTTGAAGCTCTGATTTGAATCCAAGACTTCTCCTTTTCCTGGTATGATTTTTAATTCGATTGTTTGCTTTTTAACTTCTTTTTTCTTGGATGTGCTTTGATTTTTATAATCATTGCCGATGAGGATTGTGTGATATATATAGGATTAAAATCCCTAAAGTTCTGCTCTGATTTCGTCCTTGAGACTTGGCTATGATATTGCGATTGCTTTGAATTGATCTCTTTATTTCTTTTATTTGGGGCCAGGAAGTATATTCCTTTAATCTCGGTACCAATTTGTGGGATAGGTTCTGGACTTTAAATCTGGTTTGAAATCTTCAGTCTTTTTGAAAAACTTGCGTGAGATTTTTTAGAAATGATCTTTGATTTATTTTGGCTTTTGTTCCTTAATTTCTGGAATGAAGATAACACTCGGTCTTCCTTTGAACAAATTTAATATCCTGATTTGTTTGGAAATTTATTAAGTTTGAAAATTTCAAACTTTGTGGAGTAACTTGTATTGTGATTTCTGGACTTTTGAATTGAACTGTTACCTCCTTCTTTGCCGTGTGCATCATAGATGATGTTGTACAGATGTTTTTTTTTTTTGATTATTTCCGAACATTTAATATTGCTTTTGATAAAGATAATACTTGACCTTGCTAAACTTGCATCATTGATTATATCACTGATTTTTCAACAAATTTAAACTGATGCTAAACTTGATTGCTCTCAACTGATTCCTTGGTTTCTGGTTCATCAAATCTTTGACACTTTGCATGACTTACTTTGATAAGAACAGATATTGTTTCACTATCCATTTATTTGTATCTGTGTCATGCAGTTTGCACCATTCTGTCTTGCTGTTTGAACTTGACCTGTTCATGCTTACAAACTGCTTCATCCATGTTGACCCTGTGTACACGCATGTACAATGCTGTGTTCACTATGCTACTTGATTCCATCTGTCCTCTTGAGCAATTTGCTCTTGTTCACTTCTGTTGATAAAAAAAATACTGTACTTTAATCTTGCATTGTTGTTGCTTTGGTCTTCTATGTCCTTGTTTGTATTACCCTGAGTGTTTGTGCATGTGCTAGTTAGTTTTGCGTTCCTGTGACTATTTGTGTCTCCCTTGCTTCTTGCTTGACCCCTTGGTGCACTGTGTGCATGCTTAACTTTATAAAACTGACTTAACGGCTTGCCTTTTGTAATACTTCATGATATAAACTTGTATACTGTAATGATTTTTCTGAATATATTTCCTTAAGTTTAAACCCTGATTTATGGAATTTTAAAACCTTCTTTAAATCATTCTTTTCAAAAACATTTTTCATGTTTTTGATATGAACAGTTGCTTCTTTAAAGCTGGACAGCTACTTTAGCCTCGGCCTTGAAAGAATTATATGAACAGATGCTACATTTGATCTTGGCACTACCTTGATCAAACTGTTTTCTTTTCCATTCTCTGGACCGTGGTATTGCACTTCCCTGACTTGTCACACAAGCTCCTGTACACTCACTTGTTTGCTTTTGATTACAACTTGACATTTGCTTTGTCTCTTTTGTAATTGGTGCATAATCATTTTACTTGTACTTTGCTGTGTACACTTTCATGCGGCTTGTCATTTTTGCTGCACTACTTGTTCACTTTTCATTAAGCTATTTCAACCAATACTTTGTATGCTTGTTGTTCTGCCTTGTTTACTTGTACCATATAGCTATTGCACCATGCTGGTTTGACCCTGTTGTCATTCATGCCATGTCTTCATTATCTTTGTTACTTCCTGTAGTTTTGTTAACACTGCCGTACTATGCTTTATTCATGTTTTGACTTGCTTATGACTTTCTTGTGTGTTGACTTGTCGACCATTTTACTTTTGCTTTTGACTTTGTTCATGTTCATGAGTATATTGCGCTGAGTCGAGATGGTCCAAGTGGCTACTCCTCAGTCGCGACACTGGATTGGCGTGGTAGTGCACACGTGTGTACACGTGTGTACATGCAGCCATCTAGACGAGTTTTTCTGTCCCTGCATATCAGACAAAGTCTAGAAAAATGATGAGAAACACACCGCAAATCTGAGGCAAATAAAAATTAAAAATAAATTTTTTATTTGCTTTTATTTAATTTTTATTTTTGTGGCAGTCTACTGTGTGTGTTCTTTTGTATGTGACAGGTATGAAGATAACTGGATTGACTGTGGAATGCTGTGAAGTCAAGTAGACTGAAGATGAAGACAAGAACAGCGTTAGTGTGTTTGTATTTGTGAGTGGACTGTATAGAAATGTAATGTATATGAAAGTGTAAGTGTTGTAAAGAGGAGCTGAGTATGATATTGAAAATTTTGAAATGTCTATCAATGATGTATATACAAATAGTGAAGTTGTAAATTTGTACTATTTAAATATTGAAATAAAATATTCTTGTTCAAATAAAATACTATGTGAATTTTTAAATTTCTGTATAGTTGTATTTTATTTTAATAGAAATATTATATTCCTGTCTGATGTATAATATACCAGTACAGTTACAAACACATTCAATAATAAAATATATTTGGTTGTTATCATCAAACAAAAATCATATAAGTTGTTATCATCAAACAAAAATCATATAATTGTGTATACAACACTGTTATATACAACAATCTCCCCCTTTTGATGATGACAAACAAATAAAAGATTTTGAATGTGTTTGAACGTGAAATATATTACTCCCCCTATTTGTATACTCCCCCTACAACTGAACTCCCCCTATATATGTGGAAGAATATGAATGATGTAATCCAGTTGACCATTCTCCCTCTAGATATTTAACTTTCAATCTTAAAATATTTTTGAATTAATACTCAACAATCAAATACTCAACAATCAAAATCTTGACCATTCTCCCCCTTTTGTTATCATCAAAAGGAAAATAGAAATTGAAATAGTGATGAACTTTGACTAAAAATATAAATTCATATTCGGAGAGAGAATATATATCGTAAAACCCATTTAATCAAACAAAAATCATAATAATCTTTAAATCAGAAGCAGATTTCACTTTCAGAATGAATGGATTTACGATGGATTTTATCGAATGAGGAGAGTTCAATAAAAATTGAATATTTGAAAATGAATTTTAAAGATTTTAAATATGCTAAACAAATGTTAAGCACTTTCTAACCACGCATAGCCCAAAGGTCTTTTAAATGGGGTTAGTAGTAACTTAAATTTATCCTCTCTAATGAGTTCCATCCATGCACAGCCCGAAGGTCTTTTAAGTGAGAATGGAAGCACATAGAAATTAAGGTAATTCACCCACGCATAACCGCGAGGATTTTTAAATGGGAGTGAATACCAAGGATAAATTTTTTTTTTTTTTTTATTATTATTATTATTATTTTATTTTAAGAATAATTAGAACTCCCCAAATTAAATAAAACCATGATGAATGACAGAAATATGATAGATATAGAAGATGGTCGTGAAATAAGCTCTAATTCAAAGATATTATAAAATTTGTTTAATCATCATGAGATTTAAAATAATATCTCTTATAATTATGAATTATACCATAGTCGCAACTCATCACAGTTTCATAAATCTATCAATAATTTTGATGAGTCCCAAAACGGTTCAAATTAATCAATAATTTCAATTTTTGAATAAATAATCAAAAATAATTTTAAAATTGAAAATATCAATTTTTAAGAGGAGTTTTTTAAAAAAAAAATTGCAAGTTGAAAATCAGCTTAAAAAATCAACCAGTTAGAAAATGAAATTTTCTAATATTTTTAACACTGATTGCTCCTAGACAATTTTTAAAACCATTTATATATTAATTCAAATTGTCCATGAATTTTAACTAAATCCAGTTACTGATTTTCCAATTTATCATTTAAACACCAATAAATCAATTTCCTTATCAGAGCAGCACAAGATCATTTTCAAGGCAAGAATCACAAGTGACATCCTCAGAGAATTTTTAGACAAACTCAAGAAACAGTCAACATATCAAATTTGAAGATAATTGTTTGAAATTACCAAAAAAAATTCATTTTTTTTTTTTTTTATATATAGTCCAAGATTTTCAACAATTCATAACGAATGATTTCAAAAAAAAACAACCAAGTAAAATAACCTAAAAGAAATAAAAGTACGAGTTTAGAGATCATACCTGACTTACCATAATCAACGTGATGCAATGAATCTCCAACTCTGAATCTATGGCTAAGGAACTCCAAATAATTTGATATATGAATCAACTTGAATTTTATCTAACTTAAGCACAGTTGTTCCTCAGCCTCCCATAGTACCTAAATGTTTATATGATCGAGTGGTCTAACAAAAGTTGTTTTACCACTCTTATCTTCGTTTACACATTTTGGTACCCAAACCCGTTTATATAACAATCCATTACTATTCACTAGCGTACCCTTTGGAACCCAAATTTGTTTAGATTTGCTTAAATTTATTTTTCTAAATTTTGGAATCCAAACAGATTTAAATGAATTGTTTTTAAACGAGTTATCAATTTGTTTATGATTTAAAAACCCTTTGAAATTATTAAATTTCAAAAATTCAATTTGATTGTTTTCAGAGCCAATTAAATCATTAAAATTTTGTTTTTCAACTTGATCAGATTCAAATCCAAGTCCCTTTTTATTCTGAACAAAAAATTGATTTTTTAACAACATGTTCAACGATTTCTCTCCTTTAGAAAATTTAGTCAAAGCTGACTCCAGTCGTTGAATTTTAAATTTAAGATCGCTATTTTCTTTTATTAAATTTGAACAACGATTAATAGCGATTTTCCTCTTTTCAGCATCAGTTTGTTTTAAAATCAAATTTTCGTTTTCAAGTGCTTTGATTCTAGCATTGGACTTGGAAATTTCAATTTCAAATTGTTCTAGCTTTTCAAAATCAAGTTTTTCAGTTTCTCTAAACTTTCCAATCATCTTTTCAAAATCAAGATTTTCGTTTTTCAAATTCATGTTTTCACTTTTAAGTAACTCAAGATCAGTTTTTAATTTCAAAAAATCGTTACTCAAAAATTTACATTTTTCACATTCTGAAAATGGTGAATTCTTAATTTTTTCAAGTTTTGTTTCTAAACTGTTATTTTCTTGAACTAGTTTTGACCTATCAGATTTTAATTTCTTAACTTTTAGTTCAAGAGAATCAACGGTTTTTGTGAGATCGTGACACATTAAAATTAAATCTTTATAAGTAAAACTCGATACCTCACTTGAATTCTCTTCACTACTTTCTGAATCAGAATGAGCCATAAGACACAAATTAGCTTCCTCTTCTTCACTTTCAGAAACTTCTTCTCCTTCTTCATCATCCCATGTAGCGGCAAAAGCTTTCTTTTTTCTTCTGAACTTCTTCCTCTTTTCATTTTTAAGCTGTGGGCAATTTGGTTTGATATGACCGGGTTTCTTGCAATTGTAGCAATATACTTCATCGTCTGAATTTTCTGAACTTTCGGACTTGTTGGTTTTTGAATTCTTCTTTCGTGGTTTGTATTTTCCTTTGGACCACCTTTTTAAAACCATGGCTAGCTCTTCAGCGGGATCATCATCATTACTTTCAACAGAATTATTTAGAGCGATCGTCTTCTTCTTTGATTCAGAATCCTTTCGTTCTTCTCTTGCTTTCAACTCCATCTCATAAGTAATCAGATTTCCGATCAACTCTTCCATGCTTACTTTATTCAGATCTTTTGATTCTTGAATCGCCGTTACCTTTGCTTCAAAATTCATCGGTAGCACTCTCAGTATTTTTCTGATCAATTCCACTTCGGTATAGGTTTTGCCAAGAGCTTTTGCATTGTAGACCAGTGATGAGAAGCGTCCATACATCTCTTTTATATCTTCGTCTTTTTGCATAGAGAAATTTTCATATTCATTGCTGAGAAGAGCAAGACGAGATTCCTTCACTTGAGATGTACCTTCGTGTGTGACCTCCAACGTATGCCATATTTCCTGCGCAGTCTCACAATGAGAAATTCGATTAAATTCAGTTTTATCAAGAGCACAGATTAAAGCATTCATCGCTTTGGCATTAGTTGAAAATAATTTTTTATCATTAGCATCCCACCTATCTTTTGATTTAGGAATTTCAACACCACTAACAATAACAGTGGGAGATCTATAACCTGTTTCAATAATATCCCACACATCATAATCGACTGAACTCAAATAAATTTTCATCCTAGCTTTCCAATATGCATAATCAGTTCCATTAAACATTGGTGGCCTAGCTATGGACTGACCCTCAGAAAAAGCGTTGTTTGACAAATTCATGACTCTAGAGTTAAAAATACCTGCTCTGATACCACTTGTAGGATCTAAATTAACCCTAGAGGGGGGGGGGGGTGAATAGGGTTTATCACAGATTTTCACAGAGTAATTAAATAATCACAACACAGATAATAATCAGAGTAAATGCGGAAAATAAATAACACACAGATATACCCAGCTTCGGCAAAAACCCTGCCTACTGCTGCATTCCCCAAGGTTTCTACTAGGAGTTAAAACAATCTCTACGCTTACAATCCCCTGTAAACTCGCGACACTTGCTCCCAACTGTTCTTAACCCTACGCTCAAAACCCTGCACTGGTTTTTATCCCCAAAACCAGATTTCCCCGAATTATAAACACTGTAATTCGTCTCCCTAGTTTTAGAGACAAACTAGAAAACTCTGGACTGATTACAAAGTTGAAATTAAAGACAAACTAAATCAAGACAAAAACCCTTAATAAAAAAAACTTTGAAAACCCTAGTTTTAAATAAGGGTTATCCCCTTTTAACTTGGCCGACCCCCTTTAGTTATTGCTCCACCACTTTATTCTTGAGTCCGATCTCTTTTCTCTGGAAAGAAAAATGGCGGCCTAGGGTTTGCGATCTAGGGTTTCCTTCTTTGCAATCTAGGGTTTTTATTTTGCTTCGATCTGATGGGCGCCGCTATATCGTGTGACGATCTCGAATTCCTATTGCAAGCTATCCTTCGATTGAGTTGTTGAAGCTCTGATTTGAATCCAAGACTTCTCCTTTTCCTGGTATGATTTTTAATTCGATTGTTTGCTTTTTAACTTCTTTTTTCTTGGATGTGCTTTGATTTTTATAATCATTGCCGATGAGGATTGTGTGATATATATAGGATTAAAATCCCTAAAGTTCTGCTCTGATTTCGTCCTTGAGACTTGGCTATGATATTGCGATTGCTTTGAATTGATCTCTTTATTTCTTTTATTTGGGGCCAGGAAGTATATTCCTTTAATCTCGGTACCAATTTGTGGGATAGGTTCTGGACTTTAAATCTGGTTTGAAATCTTCAGTCTTTTTGAAAAACTTGCGTGAGATTTTTTAGAAATGATCTTTGATTTATTTTGGCTTTTGTTCCTTAATTTCTGGAATGAAGATAACACTCGGTCTTCCTTTGAACAAATTTAATATCCTGATTTGTTTGGAAATTTATTAAGTTTGAAAATTTCAAACTTTGTGGAGTAACTTGTATTGTGATTTCTGGACTTTTGAATTGAACTGTTACCTCCTTCTTTGCCGTGTGCATCATAGATGATGTTGTACAGATGTTTTTTTTTTTTTTTTGATTATTTCCGAACATTTAATATTGCTTTTGATAAAGATAATACTTGACCTTGCTAAACTTGCATCATTGATTATATCACTGATTTTTCAACAAATTTAAACTGATGCTAAACTTGATTGCTCTCAACTGATTCCTTGGTTTCTGGTTCATCAAATCTTTGACACTTTGCATGACTTACTTTGATAAGAACAGATATTGTTTCACTATCCATTTATTTGTATCTGTGTCATGCAGTTTGCACCATTCTGTCTTGCTGTTTGAACTTGACCTGTTCATGCTTACAAACTGCTTCATCCATGTTGACCCTGTGTACACGCATGTACAATGCTGTGTTCACTATGCTACTTGATTCCATCTGTCCTCTTGAGCAATTTGCTCTTGTTCACTTCTGTTGATAAAAAAAATACTGTACTTTAATCTTGCATTGTTGTTGCTTTGGTCTTCTATGTCCTTGTTTGTATTACCCTGAGTGTTTGTGCATGTGCTAGTTAGTTTTGCGTTCCTGTGACTATTTGTGTCTCCCTTGCTTCTTGCTTGACCCCTTGGTGCACTGTGTGCATGCTTAACTTTATAAAACTGACTTAACGGCTTGCCTTTTGTAATACTTCATGATATAAACTTGTATACTGTAATGATTTTTCTGAATATATTTCATTAAGTTTAAACCCTGATTTATGGAATTTTAAAACCTTCTTTAAATCATTCTTTTCAAAAACATTTTTCATGTTTTTGATATGAACAGTTGCTTCTTTAAAACTGGACAGCTACTTTAGCCTCGGCCTTGAAAGAATTATATGAACAGATGCTACATATGATCTTGGCACTACCTTGATCAAACTGTTTTCTTTTCCATTCTCTGGACTGTGGTATTGCACTTCCCTGACTTGTCACACAAGCTCCTGTACACTCACTTGTTTGCTTTTGATTACAACTTGACATTTGCTTTGTCTCTTTTGTAATTGGTGCATAATCATTTTACTTGTACTTTGCTGTGTACACTTTCATGCGGCTTGTCATTTTTGCTGCACTACTTGTTCACTTTTCATTAAGCTATTTCAACCAATACTTTGTATGCTTGTTGTTCTGCCTTGTTTACTTGTACCATATAGCTATTGCACCATGCTGGTTTGACCCTGTTGTCATTCATGCCATGTCTTCATTATCTTTGTTACTTCCTGTAGTTTTGTTAACACTGCCGTACTATGCTTTATTCATGTTTTGACTTGCTTATGACTTTCTTGTGTGTTGACTTGTCGACCATTTTACTTTTGCTTTTGACTTTGTTCATGTTCATGAGTATATTGCACTGAGTCGAGATGGTCCAAGTGGCTACTCCTCAGTCGCGACACTGGATTGGCGTGGTAGTGCACACGTGTGTACACGTGTGTACATGCAGCCATCTAGACGAGTTTTTCTGTCCCTGCCTATCAGACAAAGTCTAGAAAAATGATGAGAAACACACCGCAAATCTGAGGCAAATAAAAATTAAAAATAAATTTTTTATTTGCTTTTATTTAATTTTTATTTTTGTGGCAGTCTACTGTGTGTGTTCTTTTGTATGTGACAGGTATGAAGATAACTGGATTGACTGTGGAATGCTGTGAAGTCAAGTAGACTGAAGATGAAGACAAGAACAGCGTTAGTGTGTTTGTATTTGTGAGTGGACTGTATAGAAATGTAATGTATATGAAAGTGTAAGTGTTGTAAAGAGGAGCTGAGTATGATATTGAAAATTTTGAAATGTCTATCAATGATGTATATACAAATAGTGAAGTTGTAAATTTGTACTATTTAAATATTGAAATAAAATATTCTTGTTCAAATAAAATACTATGTGAATTTTTAAATTTCTGTATAGTTGTATTTTATTTAAATAGAAATATTATATTCCTGTCTGATGTATAATATACCAGTACAGTTACAAACACATTCAATAATAAAATATATTTGGTTGTTATCATCAAACAAAAATCATATAAGTTGTTATCATCAAACAAAAATCATATAATTGTGTATACAACACTGTTATATACAACAGAGACCTATTAAATATTAATAACAACTTATATTTAATAATTAGTAATATTAACATTTAAGAATAATTCATACTCAATAATAAATTTACAAATTAATACCAATTACTACTATTATTAATTACTATTAGATTAGATAAAAACCGCTTAATTGATGAATAATAAATAATATTTACTTTTTAAAAATTACTATTAAATATTTAATAGTATATAATTAGTAACATTTACATAATAATTAACTTTTAATAGTTGAAATTCAATTATAACTTTTAAGAAATAGGTAATAATCAATAATAACTATTATTAATCAGTAATATTTAATATTTTAGTAAAAATCAATTTTCAAGAAATTCTTAAGTAATTGTAACTGATGGAAAACTGACGGTCATGCTAAATGAAAACAATGAAACTTAAGGGCGGTAAAACTGAAAATTTGGCTCTTACGTAATTCGCGTTTTGTGTTTCTAGTGCCTTCTATCGGCCATCCTCTCCAGTTCTCGTCTGTATGTCAAAATCAAAATCCCCAATTCCTCCTTTCTAAAAAATTCTTGCGCCCTTCGCCTTTTATTTCCCCTTCCGCCTTATGCCTCTGCCCATGCCTTTCCATCCCTTTTATGCCCACACCATTAGCAGGCCCGTCTCTTCCCACAAGCGGGAAAAGCAGTCGCTTAGGGCATCAAAAAATCTGGGGCATCAAAAAATCACAAATTAGGAATCACTATCCGAAGAATCCAAAAATCCAAATCGCAAGAGCTATCAGCGTCCATCGATCCAAATTACATGAAAGGTTAAGTAGGGCCTTCATGGTGCAGGCGTAGGTGCCATGTAGGCGATCCATTTCCAAATCTACTCTTATTCTTTAATCTTCAATGCTTTACATTTATTTGTGTGTATTCCTATTGTCTGACTCCGACCGAAGTCAAGCTAACAACATCATAAGCTGCATCGTCATATAACCGAAGGGAATATTGTGAAAGTCTTTTAAAGGCTTTTAGAACATGCGAGACAATACGTTACACTTTAATATATCCATCTGTCTATAATTTTAGGAAAAGTTATTGTCAAAAGGATCAGTAAGTAATTTTTATTGTTGCATAATATGTAAAAGTTGTTTGTTTTTATTTTAGATTAAATTGTTGAGAGATATAAATTTTAAAATTTCAATTTGAAGTTACTACAACTTTTATGCAGTAAAAAGTGGTTTTTGGAAAGGGATCTTTCAAGAGAGTGTATCCTTTTAGAGAATTTGGATTAAAATGTCGTTTAATAGCTAAATATGATATACAGAAATGAGTATGTATTCTATACGATATGATAGTTGATGCATACGTGATATGGTTGATGTCTTCGTTACTCTGTATGTTGGATATTATTTGTACTTTGTAGGCCATGTAGAATATTACAAGGTGTAAAGATACTATGTTTCTTAACAATTTTTCTTCACATTATATAGGAGTTTTGTGTAATAATTATCATATCAATTGTCCTCCTCTTTTATATTAATACTCCTGTTTTTGAAAGTTGTTTGTTGTTTTTTTATTCCCCATTAATTTCTGGACTATGTCGTCCATAACTTTCGTTTTTATTTGGGAAACATGTCCCTGCCATCATTTTCCTTAGGAGGATTAATTTTTCCATAATGTTGTCAATACCCAATTAATGGAAACAACTTTTGTATGTGAAATGATGAAAGTAAGCGCATAAGGTTATTGTTATGACATTGTCCCTTATGCTTGAAGAATGAGGTTCTGCATTCAAATTCAAAATTGGGAACCTTTCAGGCTATTCAATCATCTCATGGTTGTTTTCCACCTAGAAGGTAGCAATTATCATCAGCTTTGAAGTAACTATGTCTAACTTCATATGTAAGTATGTTTATTGACCATCAATAGTAATGTTAAAAGTTGTTATGCGGTTTATCCGCAAATGTCCACAATTATATTAGGAAGATAGAAAAATATAAGTTTTTTGAATTTAGTTTAAAACTAGATTCAAAAAAAAAAAAAAAAAAAATTTGAGCTCAAAATACAATTTCCATGCGGTATTCATTTCTCTCATGATTGAATCTCTAGCTCATAATATTATTCATCCCGTATCATGTGTTATGCAGAAGTTTTAACACTTAGTTCAGTTATGCTATTATTGATTATTAATAATTTAACAAAAACAATGTACTATTTTTTTTATTTATAGCTCAAACGCACTACCCAAAGCATATGTGAACTTGATGACAAGCGAGGAATCTCTTTTGGCGGAATTCTACCCCAAAGGTAAAGATACAAGTTCTTGTTTCTTCTTTTAATGTAAATTTTCAAGTATGGCACAGTGTTGTTGCGTTATCTCCTATGCTTGGTTTGTCGTCTTGTTTGAGGTCATGTGTTTCTCTGGTTGATGTGTGTTGGTCTGTAGTATTGCTATGTTGAAGCTTTAGTTTTTATGCTATTGGGGTGACTTGAGATGAAGTAATTATCTTTTGGATTTCTTGATGCATCAGCTTTGATTGGCAACTTGCCTCCTCTTAGTTGCAAGTCAAGGAACTCAACTTAATAGTGTTGCAAGTGAGTCTCTCATGTCATGTTTCCAGGCCTGTTTGTTCGGAAGTGTTTTTTCTGTGTCATTGTTGTTTGATGTCAAGCACGCAAGTTGGTGTATGATCATGTAATAATACGCAAAATATTTTATAAAAATTATTTTTTGTAATATTGAAAATTTGAGTATTTAAATAAATAAGTTTGCAAATAACTGTAATATTTGTTTTTCTTACGGAGTATCGCTATATTTAGTGTATTGTTCATTTCAGTTGCAAAAGATGTTTATTTTTTTTAAAACGCAACTATCAATCACAACAGCACATAACAGTTGTAGTAGATATTATTACAACGATGCATAACTATTGTAATAAAGTTTATTACAACAGCGGAAAAAAGTTGTAAAATATATATATTACAATGGTGTTGCAACAGTGCAAAAAAGTTGTAAAAGATTTTAGTCTATTATAACTTCTTAATACATGACGGTTAGTCCACCGTTGTAAAATGTATGTTACACCGGTTTTCCATCGTTGTAATAGGGTCATTTTGTTGTAGTACATATAAAATCCTTCTCCAATCAGCTTGCTCAACTCTCTCCTTTCTCTCAGAGCTATATGTATCATAGGTAATGCCAAATGTCTGGCATTATAAGAAAGGTAAATCTAAAAATCAATTTCAATTTCTCTCTTTGGAGGTAGTTCGCTCATCGCCATAAATACATTAGAGAAAACTCAAACTATGGGAACTAAACTTATTTCATCTAGGGATACATCATGGAAATAAAAGTAACTCATCAAGGCTGACCCACTAGGATCACATGAAATCTTGAGGGTATGTTCACTGCAAGTACTTAACCTGACGTCCCTCCTCTCATAGTCAAAGATATACCCATAAGTGGCTAATCAATCCATCCACGAAATCATCCCATAATCTGGAAATCTTAGCACATACACATCACAGTCAAATTCTACTCTTAAAAGCATAATTTTTGAATCTCAGCATATCATGTATAAGTTTGCTGATCCCCCAATGGGTTTTGAAAAAATAACTGGATCTGTGACTAAGGATATATCTAAATGCAAACAATATACTAATGAACTAGGTATAAAAAAGTGTGATGCTCCTAAATCAAATAGAGTGCAGACAAGAAAATAATAAATAGAGAACAAAACTTAAGCAATAAATTTTCTAGCTCTCCCTTTCGTCATTGGAGGATGGGACTTCATATAGAACCTGAACCTATGTTGACTAAGCGTCATCCCTTTACGTAGCTCCCATACTTTAAGAGAAGTCCCCGCTAAAATGTCTTGGCTTCCCATACATGAAACATTTTCCCTTTATCTGCCTCTTCTTACAACCTCTAGCATAGTGACCGACTATTCCACAATTATGGCACTTCTCTTCTTTATAAATCTCACCCTTTTGGAGGGGATCAATTCTTATGTACCCAACTCCGGTGTTCCCGTGTGTCCGACAAATCACCACCATACATCAACCACACATATTATTAATAATCTAATGAACGGGTCCTACAATCCACTCAAAACCATTAAATTTTGTGCAAAACAATGGATAAGACTGATCCGGTACATGAGAACACCAGAATTGGGTACGGAAGAATTATCTCCTTTTGGAGTCCCCTAATCTTTTTCCTTTTATTACCCTTCTTATTCTTCCACTAAGTCTTCTTAGAAACTATTGCTTCTGGAGCTTCCATGACTTCCTTCTCGCCTACATTTGGTATAAAGGCCATCTTGACTACTATCTCAAATGTAGCTCCCATTGGCATATCAGTGAGCACCAACCCTTGAAGAGATTGGTTCAGCCCCAACCTTAAGAGGGATCGGTGCATCCCTTTGGCAAATTCAAAAGCCTTGTTTTGCTGTGCATTAACAAGCTCTAGAATAAACCCTGATAACTCATTGAATTAATTGATATATTCCTTGATGATTAAATCTCTCTACTTCAGATTTATAAACCTCTCCAACTAGGTCCGCTCTTTAGCTTGTGATAGGAATTTCCTGTCAAACCTCTCACGAAAACCTTCCCAACCTATTTCTCTAGCCTCTATCTCTAGCACCTCCTAATAAAATAAAGCTTCTTCTTTCTGCTGCTAAGTGGAAAGATAAACTCTCTCGCTATCTCCGAGTCCCATAAAGTTAAATATTCTCCCGCAGCTGCTCAACCATGCTCGAACCTCTGCATAAGTCTCAGTCTCTATAAAAGTCTTACCTCCTAAATTGTAAAAATCTATATAGAGCTCAGAGAAATCAATTGCCATAGGTTTGCAAGTAGGGGATCCAACCGCAGATTATCGACCTTATAAATTCGCTTGAGGTTTCGTTGGTGTCGTAGCTTGGGGGTACCAATAAAACCAAATGGTGATTGCGACACGTGGAATCTCGGGTATAATAAGGGTGTCTGCCATTCCGTGTAATAGGAAGATAGATATTTTGAATCAAAAGAACTAAAGGAAGGTCTTGTTGGACTTGAAATATATGCCTACAACACGCATCTCGGAGGATGATGAGTGTTTTCCTGAGAGGAATGAACATACTCACACTGCATCTCTCGATTTTACTATATGCAAGCCACCATACATGGGCTTAAAGGTGTCATGCCCTAGTACTACCACTTCCTAATGACTGTTCTTTAGAATATTTGTGTAGCTTCATTCTGAGTCCATCCTAACGATTATGCACTTTTGACTTTCCTTGACGTCTTGTTCATGTGGAAGTTTAACTGCTCTTCAAGCTTTAATGAAAAAATATTAATGCCTTCGTTTATTTATTGAAGAGGAGGAAAGATTCCCTTCCCACATGATTATTAAAGCTTGAAAGGAGCCATAAAGACATTTTATAGCTCTATAACAAACTTTTGACATGCAAAAACTAATATTTCTACGTTGGATGTTTGGACTTTGGATGGATTCAATCGTCCTTGGACGTCAAAAAGTAAGTCTCGGATTCTACCCTTGAACCTTATGAACGCGTAATGAATTTCTAATTCATTGTGCACTCTTCATATTTAATTACCCCAAGCCAGAATAAAGTCATTAAACATAAGTCTGTGTCCCTTAATTTGAAGGAAATCGAAGCTAATGAGCTGACAACTATGTTTTTGTCGACGTATGATAATCATCGTCAGTATTGGCAGCGTCATCCTGAGACGTCCTTTATCGTTTTACTGGTTCTACCTTCAACTCGCCCTTCGCTCAGGCACCTTATCTCGCGATCCCAGAAAGGATGATCAAAGGAAAGAAGAGAACCCTTCGCTCAAGTACCAGTGAAGGCAATCTCTGGTTATATGATGTGACACTAAAGATAAGTTCTAATCTTCTATGTTTATCCTATAAAAAGAACATCACTATGGATGCTCCGATTATGGCAAAAAAACTCCACAGTTCTCTACTTAAAGACGTCATTGTCGAGCTTAGAGACTTGAGCCATAAACTTGTCAATGTGAGTGAGATTTTTGACGGTGACTTTAGTTCTATGGTGTTTACTTTCCACCTTGTCCAATTTACTTTTGAAAGCGGCTGGACACCACCCTGGTTGCTTGCCAATACAATTTTTGAAACACTTAGGGTACCAATAACATGCATGACACGCACTTCCCTAAGGTCGCATGCGCTTGCACTTGCACCATCCTACTTCTTAAAATTTTGTTCCTAAAGTTATATCATTTCTTATTTTGGGATTTATGGACTATAGATTTTATGATAATTTTAGACAGTTTTATGATACATAACGTAGGCGCAAACCCAATCTAAGCTATCCTTCTTAAGAGGCGGATAAAGCGGTCAAAAAGAATTGGATAAAGTCAATATGGCATAACAAAAGGAACCGACCTAGTGCTCTAGACTTCGAGTTAGAATAAACACCATGGATCATGATCGTTATAGGTACAAGCTACGAAGATGGAATAGATTTGGGTTGGGTCGCACAACTTGACTTCGGATTGGTACTGATTCAAATCTTCCGAGTTGGTATCGATCCGAAATGCAACAGTGGATGAACCGAACTGAATTTCAGTGATGTGCTACTCTACGTTCTCCGCTAGTTCTGCTACCTCCATCAACCTTCCAAGCCGATTTTTAATCATTTACATCTATTAATAAAGGCCTGGGTAACTCAATGAAGGGATCTTTTTTGCATTTCTATCTAAGGACATTGTCGAATTAAAGACTCGAGCTCTACTTCTCCACATTCTTGTATTCAAATCAAAATCGTATTTATAATATATACTGTAAACAATAAATTACATTAAGGGGACATAGGATAGATAGCCAAACCACTATACATTTGCATTGTTCTTCACTTTTTCACTACATTATCTATGCTTTGGATCTATGGTCAGCCGTGATTGCTCTATAATTGAATAATTTGGGATGGTAGACTCAATTGATTAAAATTCAATCTAACATTTTTAGTGTGCCAGGTAGATGGCACCTTAACTAGAACTTGAAAGATTAGGAATTTGATTGTTAATGGCTGAGAAGAAAAGAGACACTTCTCATGTTAATAGTGATAAAGGAAGCCAAAAGGCTTCTTTGGTGGAGATCCGTCTAGCTACCTAACAAGGGAAGACATGGATGAGAAGGTGAGTTAACTTCAAACCTTCCTAGAATGTTAAAAGTCTATGCCTATAAGGAAAGAGGAAATGATGAACAACTTTCTTAACTAAACCAGACATGCGGGACGACCAGGAGGTCAGGCTCAGAATGCTAGAATAGGCCCCAGAAGAGCAATGTCTACAATCCTTAATTCGATAGAAAACACCTCATAATTACCTTGAATTAGTACTAATCCGAATCTCGGGGTTGATATCGACCCGATTCAAGTGGAAGGCATTCCCCTGGGTAGCATCTTTACATTTCTTAATGTAGAAATGTGTGTTGATGTAAACCAAAATTTAGAAGTGGGAAATGAAACCCAGGCACATGATGGAAACATTGATAGGAAGGGGAAACCAATGCCCTTATGAACCAGTTCGGTACTGAAACACCCCACACCTCTTAACATTTCCAAAAGTAGGATCTTGCTAAGAAATATGAAATGTAATAGGTATAAAGATATATATATATATATATATATATATATATGTATGTATGTATGTATGTATATATGTACGTATGTATATGTATATATATCACAGAGACTAAAATTCACAAGACATATATAGTAAACACAAAGGAAAAACAGTTCAAAATAGAAACAATTATATATTTCAAAACATTACATCAATCTGTCTTAAAACATAAATATAACATGTCTTATGAAAAACCACATCTCAGCCATAATCATAGTACATGAAATGAGTATACCTCAAAATAACCATCAACACAAGTAACATTATGGAATAAGACGAAAATATGAACCAAATAATGAATACATTTGTAGCAAAGATGAATCCCCGAGAAAAGTCTTCCAAGAAATCCACATTGATCACTTCCACCCTGTTAGCCTAGTGGGGGAGAAATGAAAAACAAAAAGGAGAGTGGGTTAGGTATAAAGTCTGGTGAGCTGTATAATTACTAGCATGATGGATAGAAAAAAATAATAGTTCCAGTGCAGGATAAGGTAAGTTTATGTGTACAACTATAAAGGTGAACATATAAGTATGATGTATAAAGAATTATACTTGAACGAAGCGAGTATAGGTTTAGTCGATTGTTATGTCATTCAATTGGTCTCAATTGTTTGCACTTTCACGATTACTGAACATGATAATCATAATTAGAATAAATTCCTAATGCTACCCATCAATCGGCGAAACCTACCAATTAACCGTCTTACATGATAACTTATATCGTTATGGGCCTCAGGCTTTATCCGACGCGACCCATCAGTAAAGACATAACTATTCGTTGTTGGTCATACTAGCGACTTATTTTCCCTCATCGGTACACATGCACGCTCATTGCACTATCGGAATGCACCATACACACAGCCATATATTTGTTGAACCCTTATTTAACCCCAATTAGCATAAGCATGCCCAGCCTCCTCCATCCACTGTTTTTGAGATCACCAGTGATAAACTAAAAGGGAATATTGTCTGTGCGGGTCCCAGCGATAAATATACTAATTTGCGCTCCAGCCAAGATTTTTTGTGATCTAGGGCTTATTCTTTAGCCACTAATTTCCCCCCAATCATCCTTGTGTTGTTGGAATGGACCACCACTTATATGTGCTTATTAAACTTAACTTCAGTTTTAAGTTCATTTTAATAATATGACATTTCATTCAACTAAACATATGTTATAATTATATTTGCAACTAAGTCAACTTTATTCACTATGATTTTTTTATGTTTATACAATATGTCATAATATTACTTATGCAAATATGTTCAGTCCTTTTCAATTATAAACTTTACCACAATTTGATAGCAAATATAACTAATGTTGTCTATTTCAGCCTAAATCCCTATGATTTTTCGTTTTATGTTCATTGTTTGTAAATTTAGCCTCAATTTATTTAATCCACATTTTTTCACAATTTCACTTAGTTATGTTTCCTTCGCGCATAAATTAAAATAATTATAATCAGTCGTAGGATTAAATCGGTAGCATAAATCAGCCGTCAATATGGTATTATTTACATATTCAGGCGTGTTTTGGACATAGCCATAACTAAACACAAATTGTAAAATCTGGTGCAGAAAGAGGAAAGAAGACTGAGAAGATATCTTACTATACTTAAATATAAATTAAATAAAACTGTAAGAAAAGGACTAAAAAATTGTACAAATAACTTTACTAAAAGAAACTTAACGAGAACTACTAACTTACAGAAAAAAAAATTATGCTGCTATCCTTAGCCAATGAATATAACTCGGCGCCACCACTTCCACTAACGAGAATTTTGAATTCAGCTGGGACACCTCTTTCTCAAATGCTTGCTACATGCAATGACATACGTTGGTCACAGGAGGAGAGTGAGCTCATTGACACTGAGATAATTGAAAATGTAAAATACCCGTTCCTTGCTTAGACGCTAATGTAGTTGGTCATTTGGATATTGAGAATGTTATGTTGAAGACGAACTATGATGTGGAGAAAGTAAAAAATTGTTGATGCTGACAATGTGTTTGACTTGTCCAGTGTTGCTAATGAAAGGATATCCAAAATCGATCCAAAATGCACTCTACCTGCTCGTCCAAATGTTGCACTTAAATCTGCAATAAACTCCCCCTGTACTGATGATTTATGGCAACTACGAAACATAAACTTTTCCTATACTCACATCAGAGATTGTTGGCTCTCTGTCAAATAGTAAAATTGATGCACTGGAAGTTGATAATGAAAACTTAGTGCAAACTGTCAAGGATATGGAAGGTAAGTCAGTGCAAGGTGGTAATAGAAATGTTAGTTCATATCTTGTTATAGGCTTGAATTCTGCAGCTAGGTATGATTCGGCCTGTACACCAAAACAGCCTATTGCTATGTCTGGTGCAACATTACACTGTCATAAGCCTGATGCAGTTGTGGCTGTTAACACATGAAATGGCACTAGTATGAGTTAAGTGCCAATACATGATGATACTAAATCTATCAAATGGTCATAACTATTTGAGAGCTTATTGCGAAACAAGGGAACTTATGTGCCCTGGTATTTTGTACACAAAGTGTTTGATGGTATTAGTGCTCTATCTTTGGAGGTATTCAATGCTGGAGTTAAATTTTGGAATGATTGTTTGATCGCGTTTTTCCTAGATACTCCACCTCCATACACTGTTTTTAACGAGCATTGTATAAAGGTGTAGTAAATTAAGGATACTCTACAAGTTCAATTGGATCGATCTATGTTCTTTATGAAATTTTCTCTACCAGAGGATCGTCTTCGTGTTCTTAGTGCTAGGCCTACTATTATTAGGAAAAGCCATTTATTATTACTTCGTGGAGTTCTACGATAGTTCATGCTAGAGAACAGGTCCTCTCTATTCCAGTATGGATGTATTTCTCTTATATCCCCTCTGTTTTGCCATCGCTTTTTTGTCTGAACTAGCTATCCAAGTCTATTAGAGAGCTAAAGTGTTTTGATGCCAACACTGTATCTAAAGACAAACTATTATATACCAAATCCCTGATTGAAATACCCCTAGACAAACCTCTACTGAAGACGATGAAGGTTTAAATTTTTGATGACTATGTGACAAAAGTACGTATTCGTTACAGATGGATGCTCGGTATATGCTCTATGTGTCATTCTTTTGGACATCTTTACACTACAAGTACTTGGAAACCCTCAGTATCAGTTCATGTCCCAGTTCCCCTAGCTTACCATATTCCAATGCGAGTTAATTAACAAATTAATTAACGAATGGAGTTAAAACGATCAGGTATAGTTAAAATAGATGGGGCAAGTATAAATATACATGAGATAGGTACGGATAAGGTATGAAGGTATATAAATAGAATGCTCGACGAAAAGGTATGTATTTAATCCATATATGAGATTTTTGCGCCGTATCGGCTAGCCGCTTGGCTTTTCTTTTTCTTTTTGATTGGAGAAGGCCTGTGTGGCAGTTTGGGGATTTTCCCGATGCTCCTGGTACAAAGGAGGTTATGGCGATTTTTTTCGAGAATTTAAGGAGTTAGAATATTTTCAAGATAATTTGATAGTTAGAAATCAACATATCGATATATATATATAGAAGTCGATAAGGAAACGAACTTAGAAATAAAATAGTAAAATCAAAAAGGAAGTCTAGAATAAAATCTAGTAAGAATAGAAAGAGAAAGTGTATACGTGTTTAAAAGTGAAGAAGTAGTTGTATGGTATTGATTTTTCGATTAAGTAGTCATATCTGTTTTGACGTTATAAATGTTATTCAGTCAAGGTCTGAGAGGTAGTTATACCCCAACTTGATTGATTTCATTATTAAACAAATAAATAGTAAGATTTCAGGCTCGAAGATCAATGTTGAATAAGAGTTAGTTGAATATAATATTTGGGTTGTCGTAGCGATGTTTTACACAACATCCATTTTAACCTTAATAAATGTAAGCTTAGAGATATAATAAAGAATATTTCCTAAGTATAGAAATAAATGAGATCGGAAAAGAGATAAGTAATTGGAATATTTTCCAGTTATAAATAGCATATATTTTCTAATGTTTAGAAAATAAAGGAAGGCGATATTCGGAAATGTTTTCCAAATAACATAAAAGGGCAATATGGTTATTGAAAATATTTGGTTAACAAATATTGATAAAGAAATAGAGAAGTGATTTAACTAATGGAATATTGATTATGGGCTCAGATGAATTTCAAAAAGGAAAATTTGATTTTTGAAAAAGTAAACTGTTTAAAATTCCTAGGAAGAGACTGTTTGAGTTAAGAACAAATTTAAATAGAAGTTTGCGAAAGTAAGCTGAAATTGAATTGAAACAGTTAATTGAAAACTGAATGGAAATAGAACGATATCAGGAAAAATTTGTTCTTGAATAAAATTGGATTGTCGAGATAAGAATCTGAAATGAAAATGGGATTGGGAAGTTAAAAGTTTGAAATCGAGAATAGAACTCGAATTTGAAATAAAATTTGACTTAGGATATAAGCAAATGGTTGTGTTGTGGATAAAAAGTGGATTGGAGTTTGATTGGGATAACCCTGGTATATGTTGAATTGATAACAGGTAAAAGGATAAAATGATATGTCGACAAAAGGTACAAGTTTATATTTCTATTGGATATAAGATTTATGAGCCGAATTGGCAAGCCGCTTGGCTGTTTGATTTTCTTTTGGGTTGGAGATGGCCTACAGAGGCGAGTTGAAGTTTGACTGATTGACCAGTACAAAGGAGGTGCTGGCGAAATTTTTCGGAAAGTTAAGGAGTTGGAAAATCTTCAGGATTTTTGAAAATTTTCGATAATAAGAATTAATTAATAATTAAATAGAAATTAAATTGGTTCAGTTGAAACTGAAGTTAAGAAGTGAACAAATATGTTCTAACCAGTCGATAGGGTCGTTCTCTACCTTTTAGCAATTTCGAGGACGAAATTATTTTAAGTGGGGAAGATTGTAATGGCCCGCATTGGCAGGGGTATTATGATTTATTTATTTTATTATATAAATGGTGGTTTAGTGAATTAAATGATCGAGGAATTGAATAATAGTGAATATTTAATTAAAATAATAAATTTAAAATATATTTAATTATGAAATAATCAGAATTGGCTGAAATGACGATATGGTGTGAACCGGATCATCTGTGATATTTAATTCAGCTTGGAATTGAATTTGAATAATGAATATATTCAATCGTCGACAGTTGAACGTATAGTTTATAATATAATTATAAACGAGCTCGAATGGCGCTGCAGTTTGCTATTTGGCGATTCGAACTTCAACTGAATGTACAAGATTCGTTTTAAGCCGGATTTCTGTGAAACAAGAAACGTTAGGAGCTGGTGAAGTATATCTTTCTAGTGGAAGAGAAAAATCAGGATTTCGTCATGTAGATTTTGAGATATGTCCAAATCAAATTTTAAAATAGTCGCTATAGAATCGTTTATCGACCATAACGGTTTATTCGATATAACTAGAGATCGGGTTTGAATTTAGACAAGGTTCTTTTGGGACGTAGTGATAATTTAATTTTCAGAATTTTATTGTAATTTTTAATTAATTTATTAAGCAGCTTTTTATTTGAAGTATTTCGCACCCTGAAATCAACATTTTGAAGTTTCAAAATATGATTCCATTTACCGGTATTATTATATTTTCGGGATCGCGGCACCTCACTGAACACGACTGTATTTTTATCTCAGTCTGCAACGCTCGTATATGAGTATAACCGTACATAGTGGGTAGGTAACTTTTTAAAACTATAAAATAAGATATCCTAAGGCATTTTGTGACCAAAGGAAGGCCACGTCTTCTCCATCTTTTCATCCGCACAAATCCTTATCCCTCAAAAAAACCAAAACGTGGGCAAACAAATGCCTCAAAAATCAAAGAATAACTTATACATAAATACCCCATCCCTTTCTTATAACCTAACTTCCTCTTTGGTCTTCTGGGAATCAAATTAGAAGCCGCCACTTAGGAAAGTTTCCTCAGTAAAATTCAAACTTCCGAAAATCATAGAAATAGAAATACAACTCTATAAATGTAACAACCCGTATTTTCAATAACATGTTATAACGTAAATCGAGGCAGAATTTAATTCTAAAATCTGAATCAAGGGAAATGGGCTATGCCATTGCGTTCGTCTCGGAAAAATACGCGAAATAGAGTCCGAGTTTTGGAAAATCGGAGTCCGTATGACCCGATTAAGGCCCAACGAAGTTTTCATAAAATTTCAAAGTAAAAACAGATTTCAAATTCAAGTCTGAATTTGGAAAATTAGGCAAGATTGGGCCAGGCGGGAAAAATCCCGCCAGAGTACCCAAGTCGACAGCCCTGTCGACTTGGGAGTCGACTTGGTTGACCCAAGTCGACAGCCCTGTCGACTTGGCTGTCGACTTGGCTCAGCCGGGCAGTTCTGCCTGGTGCACCATTTTGGGTTTGTGTTGAGTTTGGGGGCCAGATTCGGTTTTGAGGGCTGAGATTAGAACTAGGGTATAATCCTAAGGCCAAAACTAATCCTAATCTCTATAAATAAGGCCCTAACCTAACCCTAAATCATCATTATTCATTCATACAACTAAACTATGGCAAAATCAATCCTCTCATGGCCTCCACTCTCTTCATAAAATTCCTAAATAAATTTCTATGAGATTTTCCATGCATACAAGTATTTTCAAGCTTGTATGAGCATCATTAGCTTGCATTCAAGTCAAGTTTCTATATTTGCATCATAAAGCAAGGGTTTTGATCATTTTGGCTTAAGGGTTTTTCTATTGAAGCTTGCATTTTGGGTTTGTGACTTCCTAAGCATTGTAAGCCCTATTCTACTTTCATACTTAAACTCTAAAGTTAAATGTATGATATGCAAGTTTGTCATATGATATGCAAGTTATGTTATGCAAGTTTGCCATGTTATGATATGCAAGTTTGTCATGTTATGATATGCAAGTTTATATGCAAGTTTGCCAAGTTATGATATGCAAGTTTATCATGTTATGATGTGCAAGTTTATATGCAAGTTTGCCATGTTATGTTATGCAAGTTTGCTATGTTATGATATGCAAGTTTGCCATGTATGTTATGCAAGTTTGGGGTGATCATTTTGTTCATGTTATCATGTTATGCAAGCTTATCTTCAGTATATGAACATAAAGCTTCAAGCTTTATGCTAAAGGTTGCATTTTGGCAACATGTAGGTTATCATATCTCTTATGATAACTTGCATATGCGGCTAAATGCGAACTTATGGCCATTTCTACATGTCATTTATCACCATGTATCACCAATATGCTAAGTTTGGTTTTATGCATGCTTTTGAGGCCTAAAATGTAATATGCAAGTATATGAACATATGTACATTTCATATGCCACCATGTTAAACTTGTGGCTTCAACACCTTTATGTCATGATTATGCCAAGTTCCCTCTTTCTATCCTTTATGCGCTATTGCGATATGTAAGCGATGGGATTGCGTTTGGGGTTGGGTAAACTTAAAAGACATAAAAATATAAGTTTGGGAATTTACCTATTAAGTTAGGTCTACCCAAATGCTTGAAAACTTGTAACATGTTTTGGAAACATGATGGACATGACACTTAGAAAAGATAAGTGTGACCAACTCGAGGTTGGGTTGAGTTTGTAGCGTAAACCTACCAGGAACCTACCGGCCTAACTAGTTGCTACAAATAATAGGACCCAATGTGAGAAGTTGGTCATGTTGTACCTTGAACCCGATGTTAGACCAAGTTGTGGTGTAAAGCTACCCGGACCCGCCCGGTTTAACTAGTAACCACAACAAGGTCTAATGTGAGAGGTTAAGGCGCATTAAATTAATTAATGCCTCGTGATTAGGGTTAAGTCATGGTCCACTTAATACTTAACCAATTTGGGCTTTGTAGATTAATCAGGGTTAAGTCGTGAACTCATCGTTACACTTAACCAAGTTAATCCATGATTAGCAAGAGGGTTAAACCGTACTTAACCCACTAGAAAAATCCTAGCAATGGGGGTCCACTCCAGCAGTAATCCCAAGTTTGTATCATTAAGGCCCTAGGGTCTAGGCTAGGGAGGGAGCATGATTATTGGACTGGAGGTAAGTGACCAAAAGCGACGGAAGAGTGGTACGCCGGTGTAGTTCCGGGCGGACTACGGTCGTGCACATAGTCCGAAGCCGGGGAAAGCATGCACGGGTACCAGTAGATCGAGACTGTGCACTTATGCTTATGGTGTCCAGGGGTTGCCACCCTAGGGCTTGATACACCCGACGGGAGACCCTGCACAGTCTGACTACAATTATGTTTGGGCCGCATTGACACCAACACGTGACGAGTTAGGCTTAGGGAGCCGATCGACTGGACCGTTTGGTTGGACCTCGTAGGGTCATTTCATGCTATTGGACCCCGTGTTAGGGTCACTTCATGTTATTGGGCCAAAGCCTGGGCCAAGGGATCAATACTTGCTTGTTCAAGTCATGTTAGTTTGCTAGTACACCTGTGGTGCAAAACCTTAAACCTGATTATGCGATGACACCTTTATCTACCTTGTTAGTTTATCATCATGCCAGTATGTAGTTATCCATATGTTCATCTCAGCTTTCATCATGCCAGTTAGCTTTATCAGTTTACATTGATTGTATTAGGGCTTACTCAGTCTTTTTGACTGACCTGTTTTCTTTCGCCTCTTTTCTTCCGTCCCCCCCCCCCCCCAGGTTCTCAGGGAGGGAATATTGGAGCTTAGCTTGGATTCCTGATCACTTGCTTGTGGGATTTTAGCTCATGTACGGTCTTGACATGAAGCTAGCTATGGTTATCACTTATTTTGGGGATAGTACTTATGTATTTCAGTTTTTCAGTAATGTTGTTTTATCTAGACTTGTGTATTTGGAAAGTTGACATTATGTTGTACCAGACTTGTTTTGAAATGGTTTGAAATCTTCCGCTGTTTTATCTATGTTATTTAATCTGTTTACATATATACATATGTTCTTGTTCTGCCTTGATATATCATTATGCATGTTTACCTGATTCAAACGCCCCTCCAAAGTCAGAGTGCTTGCAAGAGCCACCCTGGCGGAGGTGGGGTGTTACAATAAATCACCATCCAAATACATTCGAGTTCCTGGAAAAATTCTCTTCCATCCAGTACCCATTTTGATGCATGCGGTTCGGGTCTGGCGAAGGCGGTTTTGCAACAAATGACTCGGGTTCACCTTTAAATTGAATTTGAGGCTTTGTTGGATGAAATGAGGTCAGTTTTAAACTAAAAGTGGGATACCGCGAGTGTTTGAAGGATTTTGGGGGGGTTCCGGCATGAAAAGAGTCGCGACCTGCACAGTGTCGATGAGGAAGAAGCTGGTAGTCGCGATGATGAAGGGTAACCCGAGTTTTACAGAACGGAGATGGGTTGAACGAGAGTGAGAAGAGGAGCGTAGTGATGATTTTTGCTTGATTTTAAAATGAAGGGAGGAGGAGCACTTTGGGAAGTAAACGACGGCTTTGGGGGGTTATTGAGTTTTCCTGGAGCTGTCGTGATATTAGGGAAGAAGGGTATTTGGGGCGGGTCAGGTTAAGTGGGCCGGGAAGGAAGTAAGCCTAATTAGATTTTAAGGTTTTGTTTTAATTTAATTTAAAATTGTGTTTAACTTGTAAACTGAATAACTTCCTCATATATTATCGAAATTCAGCGAAACAAGATCCGACAGGATCGTATAGACGGACACTACACACTGGAACTGACCGCGAGTCGATTGGAGTCCAGTACAATTTATTGCAAAATAAATTGTCCATCTGAATCAAATTGAGCGATGGTTATTGTTATCAACGATGATCGTCCAATGTGAGTAAATCTCACTAACTCTGAACAGTTTATAATTTCATGTTGTATTTTTAGAACTGTTAGATATTGGCTGATTGACTGTGTGTTGACCGTTTGATTGAACTGCTAGTCAGTTAGTTGAATTTCTATATTGATTCTGTTTAACAGAATATATCATATGGAACTGAAAGTGATGTTATCTATACTGTTTAACATCTGTGATGCAGGGAAACAGGTTGGAGGAATCCAACTGGATTCCGCAACATTTATTTTACTGTTTTTCATATATTGTGATATATGATGTGTTATATAATCTGTTATGGATTATGTGTGTTGGAATGATGTTGATCATTGTTATTCGATATTTTAAATATCATAAAGACCCTGGGATGTAAAAAGAATTATTTCAATGTATATTGAAATAAAGGGATTTTATAAAATCAACAGATTTTATAAAAGGAAATATTTCGAAAATAAATAAAAGGGAAAAATGTTTTTAAAACAAATAGAGTTTTATAAAAGGGAAATCATTTGTAAAGTGAAGAACTGTTACTAAAAGTAAATCTTTATAAATGAATAGTTTATTCGAATAGAATAAAGGAGTTAATCGATGTTAGTTTAATCGATTAGAGTTAAAGTAAAAGGAGTTAATCGATGTTAGTTTAATCGATTAGAGTTAAAGTAAAAGGAGTTAATCGATGTTAGTTAATCGATGTTAGCTAATCGATGTTAGTTTAAATCGATTAGAGAATAAAGTTAAAAGGAGTTAATCGATGTTAGTTAATCGATGTTAGCTAATCGATGTTAGTTTAAATCGATTAGAGAATAAAGTTAAAAGGAGTTAATCGATGTAAGTTAATCGATGTTAGTTAATCGATGTTAGTTAATCGATGTTAGCTAATCGATGATAGTTTAAATCGATTAGAGAATAAAGTTAAAAGGAGTTAATCAATGTTAGTTAATCGATGTTAGTTAATCGATGTTAGTTAATCGATGTTAGTTAATCGATGTTAGTTAATCGAGGTTAGCTAATCGATGTTAGTTTAAATCGATTAGAGAATAAACTTAAAAGGAGTTAATCGATGTTAGTTAATCGATGTTAGTTAATCGATGTTAGTTAATCGATGTTAGCTAATCGATGTTAGTTTAAATCGATTAGAGAATAAAGTTAAAAGGAGTTAATCGATGTTAGTTAATCGATGTTAGTTAATCAATGTTAGTTAATCGATGTTAGTTAATCGATTAGAGAATAACGTAAAAGGAGTTAATCGAATATATTTTATTTGAATAGAAAGTAAAAGGAGTAAATCGAATATAGTTTATTCGAATAGAATGAAGGAGTTGATCAAATATATAGTATTCAAATAGAATTAAAAGAGCCATCGAATATAGTTTATTCGATAGGAGTTAGGTGAATAGAGTTAGAGTTAAATCGAATAGAGTTAAGTAAAAGGAGTCAATCGAATATAGCTATTCGAAGGAGGGTTAAGTAAGGAAGTTAGTAAAGGAGTTATAAAGTGAACTTTGCCTATTTCAAGGTTAGAAATGTTGTTTAGTTAAGGTCTGAGAGGGAGTTCTACCCCAACTTGATTGGCTTCGTTTTAACTAAGGAATAGTTAAGGTTCGGCAGTAAAGGAAATGGTTTGAGTTGGCATAGCGATGTTTGTTTAAGCATCTGTCTAAGTCCAATGAAGAAGCTTTGGAAATGTTTTCCAAATAAGAAACCAGGAATATTTTCTAATAAAGAAAACAAGAAATGGGAATGTTTTCCATTGTTAATAACGTATATTTTCCAAATTTAGAAAATATTGAATATAGGGAGACAGGAGATAGGTAAATTAATGAACTAAAGAGATAAATGTTGAATGATGTTTGATCGATATTATTTCCATTTGGAAATAATATCGTTGTTTGCACACTCGTTTTTATTCGATAGTTAAATCACAGACTATCGAAGTTTTGACCATTTTAACGTTGTTAATATGGAGAGACCGGTTGGATTATTATCCAAAGAACCACTCTGTATTGGCATAAGCGATGCTAATCATATATACCAAAGGAAATTGAAGACGGAGTTATGCAAGGGCTATCCTATTTACAGAATAGTGCCTTCGGTTCATCCTGTTCCTAGATGACTTGTATGGACGAATGTCTGACAGAGTATTTCCAGACGATCACGTATATTGATTTCTCCAACCGTACCAAGAGTGGAAGCGGAGAAGGAAACTTCTTTTAGCTAACACATAATGTATTGTTGAGGACGTCAATCGGTGATTGGATGGATTTGATGATGTGGCATTCAAAGTGAATCTGGTGTGATGATAAAGCGTAGCTTCTAGCCTCATCATCCGGTAAATGACAGAAATCGGGAAGGCAGCATGGCTAAGTCGGTCGCACCGAAGTAGGGTGTATAATCACCTGATCTAGAGTTTCATTTACTTCTAAAAATCTATTATTGATGCTGTCCCATTCGGGAAACGGTTGCTGATCCCAACCATTGGTGATATACATTCGATACGCTCAAGCGAAATGAGTGGTCGGTCATGTGTGGCCGGGTTGCAAGATGTTCTTGTTGAACCCAGTGTATTCCTCTCTAGAGGTACACGAGCGATAGGTGGTTCCATACCTTGTCATAGTTGGAAATCCATTACCCAATACGTGCTTGCGGTTTTGAGTTGTATACTATATATGTAGAACGTGAGATGAAAGCGTTTCTGGTAGATGATTATTATATTGTGTTGATAGACATTATTATAATATCAAAAGGTTTTTGATATAAAGATAATTTGGATTCTCATAAGGGAAAAACCCGTTCCGTTATGCGGCGTGGTCTTATGAGATATCGTTTACTTGTTCGAACTGTTTTTAAACTGTTTTACTCATACCAGTCCCATGACTGACCCGGAGTTTACTTTGTTGTTTTCGCTAAACTCTTGGGTGCCCAAATTTGTATGGGCAATCAAGTAGTCGGGATTTTACAGATAGAGTTGAAGAGCTAGAGCAGGAGGCTTCAGGATCATATAGCTATAGTTATTTCCGCTGTGTTGTAAGTGATATACTTTGTTATTGATGTATATTCAAGTACAGATGTATATTTCAAGTTATGTTATATATGTTATTCGTTCCGCTGTGAGATTCGTGTTACTCTGATGTTGTGTTCTTCTTCTTCTATTCTAAGTTTCTATCTTATCTTTTCTCACCCTCTAAATTCTTTCACTAATTACCAGGATTTTTCGATGTTTTGGTTATCGACATCGTGTTTATGTCGATAACCAAAGTCGCTAAAAATCTGGGTCGTTACATTGATATATATATATAAAAATTAAATAAATAAATATGCGAAAAAGTTCAAAACAGCGAATTGGGAGGGGGAATAACCGAACCGGTTCATTTTTGAGGTCGACCCGAGCTCTACTGGGTCGACTAGGGGTTAATCCAGGGTGTTTGGCTGTCAACCCGTGGGCCGATTCGCTCAAATGCAGATTTTGCATTTGATTGGTTCTCATGGTTCAGGGTTAATCTAATGGTCCTAAATAACTTCCTACACCTATAAATACATCCTAATGCTAACCCTAAACCTAATTAAAATAGAATAGTTACCGTCATACTATCACCATGGAAATCAATGGAGCCGCCGCCAACTAAGAAAGAAGAAAAGCAAATTCAATTCTAATTCTCTCAACCCTAAAGCAAAGCAAAACTCTCTCTTTTCTTCTCTAAATTGTGAGTATGATGATCTTAACAAGATTATTATCATTTTAATTAGGTTGAGTTATGAACGGATTATGAGTAGATGATGTGAATTATCATATATGTTGTTGTAAACCCCTTTTGCTATCATGTATATTGTAATTCCAATGTTATGTGATGGTGATATCTTATATGTTGTAAATCATGCTATGATGATGTTATGTATGTTGAAAGTTTCTATGCAAAGTTATGATGAATCATACATGTTAAAAAGGCCATGATGTTACCATCTATGCTAGTTAGTTCATATTAATTAAATCATCATGTTTGGGTTATGTTGATCTATATAACAAGTCACATATGCAAGTTAGATTGATTAGAAAAGTTATGAACATATGCCAAGACATCTATTATGACATCTAGAATTATGCTATGACATATGTGATATCCTATGCTAGTTCACACCATCATTATGTTGCCTAAAAAACCCATATGCAAGTTTATGTATAGATTTGGGCTATGATCATATCATGTAAATTGAGACATTTAACAAGTTGACACCTTTTGATCGTTAACATGTGTAGTTTATGCAAGTTTCACCCCTATTATGATTAGATTTATTTTAATTGTCTATATGTTGTGATAATTTATCTTTGTGCTAGGTGTTAGACTATACAAGTCTAGCCTATATTATGCGTTGAATAAGTGAACGTATAAACGTGGGGTAGGGGTAATATTAAGGATTTAATATTAAAAAGTTGGGGTGCAATTGATATGATTTTGCATGCCATAAGTGCATGGCCATAATTGAGTCGATTATGGACATCATTAAAAGTTGACTTAATTAATAATTTGAATAGGGAATTATTAAAACTGGGGTAAAAGATTTTAAGTGTTAATCAATGCTTAGGACACGAGGTTGGACTCGTTTGTGACGTAAACCTGCCTGGAACCGCCCGGAAAATCTAGTGGTCACAAATGTCAGCCCAATGTGAGATGTCCTAGGCCTAAACTAAAGCATAACGGTTGTAAAGACACGAGGTTAGACTCTTTTATGGTGTAAGACTGCCCGGACCCGCCCGACAAATCCAGCTGCCATAAATGCCAGTCTAATGTGAGAGGTCTTTATGAGGTTATGGGCTGAATGAATTAAGAAATACTTAACCAGATAAACATGTAAGGTGGGACATGGGGATTAAGTAGGTGCCTTGGGTGGCATGAGGAATCTAGGGGGTGCCCTTAGTGGCATGTGAAATATGATTAGTAAGACTTAACCAAACACACATGTAAATGAACATGACTAAGAGGGTTAAGTGGGATATACTAGTGACAAGCTTAGGTGGGTAGCTTGTGGGGGCCCATTTCGACCAGTATCCCAAACGTATCTTTGTGGGCTCGACCCAAGTCGAGGACGGGACACGCATGCTGGGTTCGACTGTAAGAGGCCAAAACGGGGAGCGGTGGCAACGCAAGTCCAACGGGTTTCGTATGCGTGTGTGGACCCGCGCTGGTAGGTAAGACGTTGTTGCATCGTGAAGGTATAAGCCATGCATTCTCAAGTTGTATCGGGTTGCCACTTTAGGGGAGTGATACACCCCACTGTGGGGCCAGCACGGGTATCTACGAGTAGGGAGCCGATCGAAAGTGGGTAGTGAGGTACACCTAGTGGAGATAGGGGCAGACGGCACCTATGTAGTCAGCTAGGGGTACGTAAGGCTATTTATAAAGTTTCTGTGTGAAGCAAGTGGGATAAAACAATAGGGTGACTGGTGTGGTGCAGTGTAGTAATGTGCGGTGCAGTGTAGTAATCATTCGTTAGTAATTAGGAGTACCTTTACCGTTATCTTTAACGTTATCTTAAACGCTATCTTTATCTTCCTAAGAGTTCATAGACATTTGCTTGTCTTCCAGCTTATGCCTTAGTCTAGTTATTTTGATAATAGTATTGTTAGAATTATCATACTCGCCAGACTTTATGTCTGACCCCCTCTATTTCTATACTTTTTCCCCCTCTAGGTCCTCAGGTTGGGCCTAGCTCTAGTGGAGTTTGATTGAATTGCTTTATCTCTCTTTGGAAAGCTTGGACCGTTGAACTAAAGTCCATCTTGTTATCTTTTTAATGGCTATTTATGTAATGGGATTATGTATTTTGTTTTTATGAAGATGGATATTGTACTTGGTTATGATCTATGGTTTTATGATGTAACAAACATGTTTAATTTCCGCTGCAATAAAATGAAGTTTTAGATTTCCAAGTACTATTTACTATCTATCTTGTTGTAATTTTTCTGTTCTATATTCACTTATAACCTCCATGGAAGTTAATGCATTCCCTTTGTGAGTGACATTAATGGACGTGGGGTGTTACACGTGGTATCAGAGCTTAAGGTTACCAGAACAGATAAAAATACTTTAGAAAAATAGTTATTTTTGGAAGAAGTGTTTTCAGAAACATGTTTTAATGAGAAATTTAAAGAGAAAAGGTTTTAAGAAAAACATAATCCCCAATAGCCACATATCTTTATCTTTCAAATTCTCCATTTTGAATCTTTCCTTTTTCGTTTCAGCATGGCTGAAGATCTTAATCTACCCGACAGTGTAACAATACCAGGATGGTATAGGAGGTTATTAGAGGCTAAGGCCGCTGCAGGTCCAGCCAATGTTCCTCCACCACCAGGTGCACCCGTTCCTCCTCCTCCTCCTCGCGTAGATATTTTGCAAAGACGTGCAAGGAATTCAAGGCTATGGGTGGAAAACCATTTCAAGGGTCAGAAATGTTTGTGGAAGCTAGAGATTGGCTTAAGGAGGTGGAAGAATTGCTAGAAATCTTTGAAGTAGAAGAAGGGAGGAGAGTTCGTTTAGCGGCTTGGTTGATGAAGGGAGAGGCCTCGTTTTGGTGGGAGGTCACGAATGGGGAGCATCCTGTTGACTCTTGGGCGGATTTCAGACGTAGGTTCGAGGCGAAGTTTCTCTCAAGGGCGGAAGAAAATCTATATATGGAAAGGTTCTTGACATTGAAGCAAGGAAGTTCATCAGTGAAAGAATATGTCAATAAATTTAATCAGTTAGCAAGGTTTGGCTTGGACTTAGTGAACACGCCGGAGAAGAAGGCGCTGAGGTTCGTGAATGGCTTGAATGAACCATTGCAAGGGTTGGCTATGACCCACATCCCTATGGGGGCCACCTTTGAGAAGTTAGTAGAAATGGTGCTTATGCATGAGGAGAAAAGCGCTAAAGCTGATAAGGCACCTGAGAAGAAGGGGGATCAGAAGAAACCACAACAGCAAAACAAGAAGGGTAGTAAAGACAATAACGACAAGGGAAAGAAGAAATGTTTTAACTGTGGGACACCAGGCCATCTCAGCAAGGATTGCCGAAAGAAAAAGAAGACAGGCTGTTTTCATTGTAGCGATGCGGGACATTTAGTGAAGGACTGCCCAAAGAAGGGGTAGAGGGCAGGAGCTACCTCGGGAGGACAGGTGCAGGCTCTTATGGCACCAGAGCAGGCAAGGGGACAAGTTCAGGCTCTCGCGGTCCCACCGCTGCAAGAACGAGGTAGAACCATTTCTGTTGAAAGCTTAGTTTTTCTGTTTGATCATCATGTCCGTACCTTATTCGATTCGGGCGCATCACATTCGTTTATCTCTACATCATTAGTTGAATCACTGCACTTAAACACCAGTTTAGTAGAGGATCCCTTAGTTGTTTCGAATCCAATTAGGGGCTCAGCTTATTTGTCTATGATGTGTTTGGATTTGAAAATTTCCGTACTTAGCGTTGAATTTAGATGCGATGCTTATGTGTTGGGCTTCACAGGCTATGGGCTAATTTTAGGAATGGATTGGTTATCCAGAAATAGGGTCGTTCTTGATTGTGAAAGGAGAGTAGTTAGGCTCGTGACTCGCCTTGGAAACACTCTCGAAATCTTTTGTAATCCCATAAATTCGGTTATGCTAAGTTATCTAGAATCGCTTGACGCGTCTGAGGAAAATCTATGATCTGTTAGAGTGGTACGAGAATATTCAGATGTGTTTGAGGAGGTGAAGGGCTTGCCTCCCAAGCGGGAGATATATTTTCGAATATATCTTTTGGATAACGCAAAACCAGTATCTTTGCCAGTACGCCACATGGCTTCACGTGAAAGGAGGGAACTCGCTAAGCAAGTGAAGGAGTTGCTTGAGAAGGGGTTCATAAGACGAAGTATATTGGAGTGAGGTGCTCCAGTAGTATTTGCCACGAAGGCGTATGGGTCCCTTAGACTTTGTGTGGACTATAAAGAACTTAATAAGCTTACTAAGAAGAACAGACACCCACTGCCGAGGATTGACGATCTCTTCGATCAGTTAGTTGGCGCCTCAGTGTTTTCGCAGTTGGACTTAGCCACTGGTTTCCATCAGTTGAGAGTGGCTGAGGATAGCATTGACAAGACTGCCTTTAGGACTCCCGACGGTTTCTATGAATGGCTAGTGATGCCCTTCGGTTTGACAAACGCCCCCGCATACTTTGTTGATTTGATGAGTAGGGTGTTTAGGGAGTACCTTAACAAATTTGTGGTAGTCTTTGTAGATGACATCTTGATCTTTTCTAAGGATGAAGATGAGCATGCCCTACATCTTAGGGAAATGTTGTAGACTCTTCGAGCGCATAAGCTTAAAGCTAAATTTTCTAAGTGTCACTTTTGGAGGAAGGAAGTATGGTTCTTACGACACGTGGTTTCCAAAGAAGGGATAGCTGTAGAACCCGCGAAGGTGGTGGCCATCCAAGATTGGAAGGTTCCTAAAAATGCTACCGAAGTGAGAAGTTTCTTAGGGTTGGCTGGCTACTATAGGAAGTTTATCAAAGACTTCGCAAAGATATCAGCTCCATTGACATGCTTAAGAAGAAGAACCTAGTTTTCACATGGGACGTAGATTGTGATGATGCGTTCCAACGTTTGAAGAGAGCTTTGACTTCAGCCCCAGTCTTAGTATTGCCAGACGGGAGTAAGCCATTTACCGTATATACTGACGCTTGTGGGACAGGACTAGGCGCAGTCTTAATGCAAGAGGGTAGGGTAATAGCCTATGGTGGAAGGCAATTGAGAGCGCATGAGCAGAATTACCCCACGCATGACCAAGAGTTGGCCGCCATTGTTTTCGCGCTTAAGTCTTGGCGTCATTATCTTCTTGGCGAGAAATTCGAATTATTCACTGACCACAAATCGTTAAAATACCTATTCTCTCAGAAGGACTTGAACTTAAGGCAGCAAAGGTGGATGGAGTTCTTAGCGTCCTACGACTTTGAAATAGCCTATACCCCTGGCAAGGGTAACGTGGTGGCAGACGCCTTAAGTAGAAAAAGATTATCCTTAAGTCCTTTGTTTGTTGAGCGGCGAAGTTTAGAATTCATTTCGATGTTTGACTTTAGAACTTCCGTTGACTTCGTACCTGGTTTGCTAGCATCCTTGGAGGTCAGACCTATGCTTTTGGGACGGATTGGCGAGGCACAGCGAGACGACCAACAGTTAGTTGAGTTAGTAGAAAAGCTCAAAGGAGGGGAGTCATCAAGCTATCTCCGTAGGTATACCCTAGATGATAAGGGTTGGTTACGTAGGGACGGTAGACTTTGTGTACCAAAAGACGATGACCTATTGAAGACTATTCTTGACGAAGCACATCATTCGAAGATGACCATTCATCCCGGCGAGGACAAGATGTACAAAGACATGAAGAGAGTTTACTTTTGGGCCGACATGAAGAAAGATGTGGCTGAGTATGTCGCTAGAGGCTTGGTGTGCCAAGTAAAAGCGGAGAAAAAGAAACCCGGTGGGTTGCTTCACCCATTGGAGGTTCCACTATGAAGTGGGAAAGTGTCTCGATGGATTTTGTGGATGGGTTACCGCTATCAAGGAAGGGTAATACGGGAATTTGGGTTATAGTAGATAGACTTACTAAAAGCGCCCATTTTATTCCCGTGAAGAGTAAGAGGACTGCTCCATGGTTAGCCTCCGTATACATTCGAGAAATAGTTCGTTTGCATGGTGTTCCTTCTAGCATAGTGAGCGACCGCGATCCTATTTTCACTAGCGAATTTTGGAGAAGCTTACAAGAGGCGGTAGGGACTCAGTTATGTTTGAGCACTGCATATCATCCTCAGACGGACGGCCAGACTGAGAGGGTGAATCGCATTCTAGAGGATCTGTTGAGGCTATGTATCCTAGACTTTGGGGGTACATGGGAAGAGCATCTTCCATTGGTTGAGTTCGCATATAATAATAGCTTTCAGTCCAGCATTGGTATGGCACCATTCGAAGCTCTATATGGACGACCTTGTCGTTCACCTACATGTTGGTGGGAATCTACGGATAAGATCTTACTTGGGCCCGGTATGATTAGGGAGACTTCGGAGAAGATCGACTTGATTCGAAGGAGGATGGAAGCAGCACAAGATAGGCAGAAATCTTATGCGGATAAGAGGAGGACAGATCTCGAGTTTGAAGTTGGGGACATGGTCTTTGTCAAAGTGTCTCCATTACGAAACGTTGTTCGCTTTGAGTCCGTTGGGAAATTAGCACCAAGGTTTGTAGGGTCGTTTCCTATTAAGGAGAGGATTGGACGGATGGCGTATAGAGTGGAGTTGCCCGAGAGACTTAGTGGTGTACATGATGTATTCCATGTGTCACATTTGAGGAAGTGCTTGCACGAGACCACGGAAGTGGTAGAGCCGAGCTTGCTTAGAGAGGTGGAGATAGAGCGTGATGCGACAATTCGACGAGCTCCTACGCGCATTCTTAGGTCGGAGATCAAGAGGTTGAGGAATCGAGAGGTCAGACTAGTCAAAGTGCAATGGGGAGATGATGAGAGCAACGCTACTTGGGAGATGGAAGAGAAGATGCGTTCATGGTACCCTTTTCTTTTTGAGGGTATGTCCTTTAATTTCTCCTTTATCGCTTAGCTTGTACTTATCTTATCTTTAGTATATCCTCTCGCTAGTTTCTTTGACCTTTAGTTAGGATAATCCTATGGTTGAAACATGTGTTTGAGACATGTTATGTATGGTGGATGCAAAGTGGATGCAAGTGTTTGCTAGTGGTTGCTCATGGATGCATATACACACACTATTAGGCACCAGATCGGCTCAGTCACTTCATATTGCATATTGCATATATATGGATGTATTTAGTAAAATGGATGTATAATGGTTGTATTATCATACAGCTGCTGAATTCGGGTGAATGGTTGTGCACGCATATAGAATTAATATGTATCATTAGGAATCTTTTGCATACATATTGGACGCATGGCACTATCATGAATTGCACTAAGGAGGTCGACTGAATCAGTAGACTGCCTAATTTTGCATTAGATATGGACATATACACACACTGTGCATATAAACATTAAAGCATTAGAAGTCTTTTAAGGACAATGGATGCTGGTGTTTGATGGTTGAGTAGATGGACGATTAGATGGTAGGATATACATTCTTCTTGACTTGGAGATTTCGTGGACGAAATCCTTTAAGGAGGGGAGAATGTAACACCCCGTAATTTTATAACATTAAAATTCACAAATTAAAGTATACTTAATTTTTAGAAAAGAATTAAGTGAAATGGGTTGCGCTGAGAAATATATATATATATATATATATAAATTAAAAATTAAATAAATAAATATGCGAAAAAGTTCAAAACAGCGAATTGGGAGGGGGAATAACCGAACCGGCCCATTTTTGAGGTCGACCCGAGCCCCGCTGGTTCGACTAGGGGTTAATCCAGGGTGTTTGGCTGTCAACCCGTGGGCCGATTCGCTCAAATGCAGATTTTGCATTAGATTGGTTCTCATGGTTCAGGGTTAATCTAATGGTCCTAAATAACTTCCTACACCTATAAATACATCCTAATGCTAACCCTAAACCTAATTAAAATAGAATAGTTACCGTCATACCATCGCCATGGAAATCAATGGAGCCGCCGCCAACTAAGAAAGAAGAAAAGCAAATTCAATTCTAATTCTCTCAACCCTAAAGCAAAGCAAAACTCTCTCTTTTCTTCTCTAAATTGTGAGTATGATGATCTTAACAAGATTATTATCATTTTAATTAGGTTGAGTTATGAATGGATTATGAGTAGATGATGTGAATTATCATATATGTTGTTGTAAACCCCTTTTGCTATCATGTATATTGTAAATCCAATGTTATGTGATGATGATATCTTATATGTTGTAAATCATGCTATGATGATGTTATGTATGTTGAAAGTTTCTATGCTAGGTTGTGATGAATCATACATGTTAAAAAGGCCATGATGTTACCATCTATGCTAGTTAGTTCATATAAATTAAATCATCATGTTTGAGTTATGTTGATCTATATGACAAGTCACATATGCAAGTTAGATTGATTAGAAAAGTTATGAACATATGCCAAGACATCTATTATGACATCTAGAATTATGCTATGACATATGTGATATCCTATGCTAGTTCACACCATTATTATGTTGCCTAAAAACCCCATATGCAAGTTTATGTATAGATTTGGGCTATGATCATATCATGTAAATTTAGACATTTAACAAGTTGACACCTTTTGATCCTTAACATGTGTAGTTTATGCAAGTTTCACCCCTATTATGATTAGATTTATTTTAATTGTCTATATGTTGTGATAATTTATCTTTGTGCTAGGTGTTAGACTATACAAGTCTAGCCTATATTATGCGTTGAATAAGCGAACGTATAAACGTGGGGTAGGGGTAATATTAAGGATTTAATATTAAAAAGTTGGGGTGCAATTGATATGATTTTGCATGCCATAAGTGGATGGCCATAATTGAGTCAATTATGGACATCATTAAAAGTTGACTTAATTAATAATTTGAATAGGGAATTATTAAAACTGGGGTAAAAGATTTTAAGTGTTAATCAATGCTTAGGACACGAGGTTGGACTCGTTTGGGACGTAAACCTGCCCGGACCCGCCCGGCAAATCCCGTGGTCACAAATGTCAGCCCAATGTGAGAGGTCCTAGGCCTGAACTAAAGCATAATGGTTGTAAAGACACGAGGTTAGACTCTTTTATGGTGTAAGACTGCCCAGACCCGCCCGGCAAATCCAGTTGCCATAAATGCCAGTCTAATGTGAGAGGTCTTTATGAGGTTATGGGTTGAATGAATTAAGAAATACTTAACCAGATAAACATGTAAGGTGGGACATGGGGGTTAAGTGGGTGCCTTGGGTGGCATGAGGAATCTACGGGGTGCCCTTAGTGGCATGTGAAATACGATTAGTAAGACTTAACCAAACACACATGTAAATGAACATGACTAAGAGGGTTAAGTGGGATATACTAGTGACAAGCTTAGGTGGGTAGCTTGTGGGGGCCCATTTCGACCAGTATCCCAAACGTATCTTTGTGGGCTCGACCCAAGTCGAGGACGGGACACGCATGCTGGGTTCGACTGTAAGAGGCCAAAATGGGGAGCGGTGGCAACGCAAGTCCAACGGGTTTCGTATGCGTGTGTGGACCCGGGCTGGTAGGTAAGACGTTGTTGCATCGTGTAGGTATAAGCCGTGCATTCTCAAGTTGTATCGGGTTGCCACTTTAGGGGAGTGATACACCCCACTGTGGGGCCAGCACGGGTATCTACGAGTAGGGAGCTGAACGAAAATGGGTAGTGGGGTACACCTAGTGGAGATAGGGGCAGACGGCACCTATGTAGTCAGCTAGGGGTACGTAAGGCTATTTATAAAGTTTCTGTGTGAAGCAAGTGGGATCAAACAATAGGGTGACTGGTGTGGTGCAGTGTAGTAATGTGCGGTGCAGTGTAGTAATCATTCGTTAGTAATTAGGTGTGCCTTTACCGTTATCTTAAACGCTATCTTTATCTTCCTAAGAGTTCATAGACATTTACTTGTCTTCCAGCTTATGCCTTAGTCTAGTTATTTTGATAATAGTATTGTTAGAATTATCATACTCGCCAGACTTTTTGTCTGACCCCCTCTATTTCTATCCTTTTTTCCCCCTCCAGGTCCTCAGGTTGGGCCCAGCTCTAGTTGAGTTTGATTGAATTGCTTCATCTCTCTTTGGAAAGCTTGGACCGTTGAAGTAAAGTCTAGCTTGTTATCTTTTTAATGGCTATTTATGTAATGGGATTATGTATTTTGTTTTTATGAAGATGGATATTGTACTTGGTTATGATCTATGGTTTTATGATGTAACAAACATGTTTAATTTCCGCTGCAATAAAATGAAGTTTTAGATTTCCAAGTACTATTTACTATCTGTCTTGTTGTAATTTTTCTGTTCTATATTCACTTATAACCTCCATGGAAGTTAATGCATTCCCTTTGTAGAAAAGACAACTAGTGCCCACAACTTAGAGATATTATAGCATATAAAATCCTTCTCCAATCAGCTTGCTCAACTCTATCCTTTCTCTCAGAGCTATGCGTATCATAGGTAATGCCAAATGTCTGGCATTATAAGAAAGGTAAATCTGAAAATTAATTTCAATTTCTCTCTTTGTAGGTAGTTCACTCATCGCTATAAATACATTAGAGAAAACTCGAACTATAGGAACTAAACTTATTTCGTCTAGGGATACATCATGGAAATAAAAGTAACTCATCAAGACTGACCCACTAGGATCATATGAAACCTTAAGGGTATGTTCACTGCAAGTACTTAACCTAGCGTCCCTCCTCTCATAGTCAAAGATATACCCATAAGTGGCCAATTAATCCATCCACGAAATCATCCCATAATCTGGATATCTTAGCACATATGCGTCACAGTCAAATTCCACTCTTAAAATCATAATTTTCAAATCTCAGCATATCATGTACAAGTTTGCTGATCCCCAAATGGGTTTTGAAAAAACAACTGGATCCGTGAATAAGGATATATCTAAGTGCAAATGATATACTAATGAACTAGGTATGAAAAAATGTGACGCTCCTAAATCAAATAGAGTGCAGACAAGAAAATAAGAAATAGAGATTAAATCTTAAGTAGTAAATTTTCTAACTCTCCCTTTCGTCATTGGAGGATGGGACTTCATATAGAACCTGAACCTATGTTCACTAAGCATCATCCCTTCACGTAGCTCCCATACTTTAAGATAAGTCCCTGCTAAAATGTCTTGGCTTCCCATACATGAAACATTTTCCTTTTATCTGCCTCTTCTTACAACATCTAGCATAGTGACCGACTATTCCACAATTATGGCACTTCTCCTCTTTCTAAATCTCACCCTTTTGGATCCCCTAATATTTTTCCTTTTATTACCCTTCTTATTCTCCCACTAAGTCTTCTTAGAAACTATTGCTTCTGGAGCATCCATGACTTCCTTCTCGCCTACATTTGGTATAAAGGCCGTCTCGACATCTATCTCAAATGTAGCTCCCATTGGCATATCAGTGACACCAACCCTTGAAGAGATTGGTTCAGCCCCAACCTTAAGAGAGATCGGTTCATCCCTTTGGCAAGTTCAAAAGCCTTGTTTTTCTATGCATTAACAAGCTCTGAATTAAACCTTGATAACTCATTGAATTGATTGATATATTCTTTGATAATTAAATCTCTCTACTTCAAATTTATAAACCTCTCCAACTAGGTCCGCTCTTTAGCTTGTGATAGGAATTTCCTGTCAAACCTCTCACGAAAACCTTCCCAACCTATTTCTCTAGCCTCTATCTCTAGCACCTCCTAATAAAATAAAGCTTCTTCTTTCTGCTGCTAAGTGGAAAGATAAACTCTCTCGCTATCTCCGATTCCCATAAAGTTAAATATTCTCCCGCAGCTGCTCAACCATGCTCGAACCTCTGCATAAGTCTCAGTCTCTATAAAAGTATTACCTCCTAAATTGTAAAAATCTATATAGAGCTCAGAGAAATCAATTGCCATAGGTTTGCAAGTAGGGGATCCAACCGCAGGTTATCGACCTTATAAATTCGCTTGAGGTTTCGTTGGTGTCGTAGCTTGGGGGTACCAATAAAACCAAATGGTGATTGCGACACCTGGAATCTCGGGTATATTAAGGGTGTCTGCCATTCCGTGTAATAGGACGATAGATATTTTGAATCAAAAGAATTAAAGGAAGGTCTTGTTGGACTTGAAATATATGCCTACAACATGCATCTCGGAGGATGATGAGTGTTTTCCTTAGAGGAATGAACATACTCACACTGCATCTCTCGATTTTACTATATGCAAGCCACCATACATGGGCTTAAAGGTGTCATGCCCTAGTACTACCACTTCCTAATGACTGTTCTTTAGAATATTTGTGTAGCTTCATTCTGAGTCCATCCTAACGATTATGCACTTTTGACTTTCCTTGACGTCTTGTTCATGTGGAAGTTTAACTGCTCTTCAAGCTTTAATGAAAAAATATTAATGCCTTCGTTTATTTATTGAAGAGGAGGAAAGATTCCCTTCCCACATGATTATTAAAGCTTGAAAGGAGCCATAAAGACATTTTATAGCTCTATAACAAACTTTTGACATGCAAAAACTAATATTTCTACGTTGGATGTTTGGACTTTGGATGGATTCAATCGTCCTTGGACGTCAAAAAGTAAGTCTCGGATTCTACCCTTGAACCTTATGAACGCGTAATGAATTTCTAATTCATTGTGCACTCTTCATATTTAATTACCCCAAGCCAGAATAAAGTCATTAAACATAAGTCTGTGTCCCTTAATTTGAAGGAAATCGAAGCTAATGAGCTGACAACTATGTTTTTGTCGACGTATGATAATCATCGTCAGTATTGGCAGCGTCATCCTGAGACGTCCTTTATCGTTTTACTGGTTCTACCTTCAACTCGCCCTTCGCTCAGGCACCTTATCTCGCGATCCCAGAAAGGATGATCAAAGGAAAGAAGAGAACCCTTCGCTCAAGTACCAGTGAAGGCAATCTCTGGTTATATGATGTGACACTAAAGATAAGTTCTAATCTTCTATGTTTATCCTATAAAAAGAACATCACTATGGATGCTCCGATTATGGCAAAAAAACTCCACAGTTCTCTACTTAAAGACGTCATTGTCGAGCTTAGAGACTTGAGCCATAAACTTGTCAATGTGAGTGAGATTTTTGACGGTGACTTTAGTTCTATGGTGTTTACTTTCCACCTTGTCCAATTTACTTTTGAAAGCGGCTGGACACCACCCTGGTTGCTTGCCAATACAATTTTTGAAACACTTAGGGTACCAATAACATGCATGACACGCACTTCCCTAAGGTCGCATGCGCTTGCACTTGCACCATCCTACTTCTTAAAATTTTGTTCCTAAAGTTATATCATTTCTTATTTTGGGATTTATGGACTATAGATTTTATGATAATTTTAGACAGTTTTATGATACATAACGTAGGCGCAAACCCAATCTAAGCTATCCTTCTTAAGAGGCGGATAAAGCGGTCAAAAAGAATTGGATAAAGTCAATATGGCATAACAAAAGGAACCGACCTAGTGCTCTAGACTTCGAGTTAGAATAAACACCATGGATCATGATCGTTATAGGTACAAGCTACGAAGATGGAATAGATTTGGGTTGGGTCGCACAACTTGACTTCGGATTGGTACTGATTCAAATCTTCCGAGTTGGTATCGATCCGAAATGCAACAGTGGATGAACCGAACTGAATTTCAGTGATGTGCTACTCTACGTTCTCCGCTAGTTCTGCTACCTCCATCAACCTTCCAAGCCGATTTTTAATCATTTACATCTATTAATAAAGGCCTGGGTAACTCAATGAAGGGATCTTTTTTGCATTTCTATCTAAGGACATTGTCGAATTAAAGACTCAAGCTCTACTTCTCCACATTCTTGTATTCAAATCAAAATCGTATTTATAATATATACTGTAAACAATAAATTACATTAAGGGGACATAGGATAGATAGCCAAACCACTATACATTTGCATTGTTCTTCACTTTTTCACTACATTATCTATGCTTTGGATCTATGGTCAGCCGTGATTGCTCTATAATTGAATAATTTGGGATGGTAGACTCAATTGATTAAAATTCAATCTAACATTTTTAGTGTGCCAGGTAGATGGCACCTTAACTAGAACTTGAAAGATTAGGAATTTGATTGTTAATGGCTGAGAAGAAAAGAGACACTTCTCATGTTAATAGTGATAAAGGAAGCGAAAAGGCTTCTTTGGTGGAGATCCGTCTAGCTACCTAACAAGGGAAGACATGGATGAGAAGGTGAGTTAACTTCAAACCTTCCTAGAATGTTAAAAGTCTATGCCTATAAGGAAAGAGGAAATGATGAACAACTTTCTTAACTAAACCAGACATGCGGGACGACCAGGAGGTCAGGCTCAGAATGCTAGAATAGGCCCCAGAAGAGCAATGTCTACAATCCTTAATTCGATAGAAAACACCTCATAATTACCTTGAATTAGTACTAATCCGAATCTCGGGGTTGATATCGACCCGATTCAAGTGGAAGGCATTCCCCTGGGTAGCATCTTTACATTTCTTAATGTAGAAATGTGTGTTGATGTAAACCAAAATTTAGAAGTGGGAAATGAAACCCAGGCACATGATGGAAACATTGATAGGAAGGGGAAACCAATGCCCTTATGAACCAGTTCGGTACTGAAACACCCCACACCTCTTAACATTTCCAAAAGTAGGATCTTGCTAAGAAATATGAAATGTAATAGGTATAAAGATATATATATATATATATGTATGTATGTATGTATGTATATATGTACGTATGTATATGTATATATATCACAGAGACTAAAATTCACAAGACATATATAGTAAACACAAAGGAAAAATAGTTCAAAATAGAAACAATTATATATTTCAAAACATTACATCAATCTGTCTTAAAACATAAATATAACATGTCTTATGAAAAACCACATCTCAGCCATAATCATAGTACATGAAATGAGTATACCTCAAAATAACCATCAACACAAGTAACATTATGGAATAAGACGAAAATATGAACCAAATAATGAATACATTTGTAGCAAAGATGAATCCCCGAGAAAAGTCTTCCAAGAAATCGACATTGATCACTTCCACCCTGTTAGCCTAGTGGGGGAGAAATGAAAAACAAAAAGGAGAGTGGGTTAGGTATAAAGTCTGGTGAGCTGTATAATTACTAGCATGATGGATAGAAAAAAATAATAGTTCCAGTGCAGGATAAGGTAAGTTTATGTGTACAACTATAAAGGTGAACATATAAGTATGATGTATAAAGAATTATACTTGAACGAAGCGAGTATAGGTTTAGTCGATTGTTATGTCATTCAATTGGTCTCAATTGTTTGCACTTTCACGATTACTGAACATGATAATCATAATTAGAATAAATTCCTAATGCTACCCATCAATCGGCGAAACCTACCAATTAACCGTCTTACATGATAACTTATATCGTTATGGGCCTCAGGCTTTATCCGACGCGACCCATCAGTAAAGACATAACTATTCGTTGTTGGTCATACTAGCGACTTATTTTCCCTCATCGGTACACATGCACGCTCATTGCACTATCGGAATGCACCATACACACAGCCATATATTTGTTGAACCCTTATTTAACCCCAATTAGCATAAGCATGCCCAGCCTCCTCCATCCACTGTTTTTGAGATCACCAGTGATAAACTAAAAGGGAATATTGTCTGTGCGGGTCCCAGCGATAAATATACATTTGCGCTCCAGCCAAGATTTTTTGTGATCTAGGGCTTATTCTTTAGCCACTAATTTCCCCCCAATCATCCTTGTGTTGTTGGAATGGACCACCACTTATATGTGCTTATTAAACTTAACTTCAGTTTTAAGTTCATTTTAATAATATGACATTTCATTCAACTAAACATATGTTATAATTATATTTGCAACTAAGTCAACTTTATTCACTATGATTTTTTTATGTTTATACAATATGTCATAATATTACTTATGCAAATATGTTCAGTCCTTTTCAATTATAAACTTTACCACAATTTGATAGCAAATATAACTAATGTTGTCTATTTCAGCATAAATCCCTATGATTTTTCGTTTTATGTTCATTGTTTGTAAATTTAGCCTCAATTTATTTAATCCACATTTTTTCACAATTTCACTTAGTTATGTTTCCTTCGCGCATAAATTAAAATAATTATAATCAGTCGTAGGATTAAATCGGTAGCATAAATCAGCCGTCAATATGGTATTATTTACATATTCAGGCGTGTTTTGGACATAGCCATAACTAAACACAAATTGTAAAATCTGGTGCAGAAAGAGGAAAGAAGACTGAGAAGATATCTTACTATACTTAAATATAAATTAAATAAAACTGTAAGAAAAGGACTAAAAAATTGTACAAATAACTTTACTAAAAGAAACTTAACGAGAACTACTAACTTACAGAAAAAAAAATTATGCTGCTATCCTTAGCCAATGAATATAACTCGGCGCCACCACTTCCACTAACGAGAATTTTGAATTCAGCTGAGACACCTCTTTCTCAAATGCTTGCTACATGCAATGACATACGTTGGTCACAGGAGGAGAGTGAGCTCATTGACACTGAGATAATTGAAAATGTAAAATACCCGTTCCTTGCTTAGACGCTAATGTAGTTGGTCATTTGGATATTGAGAATGTTATGTTGAAGACGAACTATGATGTGGAGAAAGTAAAAAATTGTTGATGCTGACAATGTGTTTGACTTGTCCAGTGTTGCTAATGAAAGGATATCCAAAATCGATCCAAAATGCACTCTACCTGCTCGTCCAAATGTTGCACTTAAATCTGCAATAAACTCCCCCTGTACTGATGATTTATGGCAACTACGAAACATAAACTTTTCCTATACTCACATCAGAGATTGTTGGCTCTCTGTCAAATAGTAAAATTGATGCACTGGAAGTTGATAATGAAAACTTAGTGCAAACTGTCAAGGATATGGAAGGTAAGTCAGTGGAAGGTGGTAATAGAAATGTTAGTTCATATCTTGTTATAGGCTTGAATTCTGCAGCTAGGTATGATTCGGCCTGTACACCAAAACAGCCTATTGCTATGTCTGGTGCAACATTACACTGTCATAAGCCTGATGCAGTTGTGGCTGTTAACACATGAAATGGCACTAGTATGAGTTAAGTGCCAATACATGATGATACTAAATCTATCAAATGGTCATAACTATTTGAGAGCTTATTGCGAAACAAGGGAACTTATGTGCCCTGGTATTTTGTACACAAAGTGTTTGATGGTATTAGTGCTCTATCTTTGGAGGTATTCAATGCTGGAGTTAAATTTTGGAATGATTGTTTGATCGCGTTTTTCCTAGATACTCCACCTCCATACACGGTTTTTAACGAGCATTGTATAAAGGTGTAGTAAATTAAGGATACTCTACAAGTTCAATTGGATCGATCTATGTTCTTTATGAAATTTTCTCTACCAGAGGATCGTCTTCGTGTTCTTAGTGCTAGGCCTACTATTATTAGGAAAAGCCATTTATTATTACTTCGTGGAGTTCTACGATAGTTCATGCTAGAGAACAGGTCCTCTCTATTCCAGTATGGATGTATTTCTCTTATATCCCCTCTGTTTTGCCATCGCTTTTTTGTCTGAACTAGCTATCCAAGTCTATTAGAGAGCTAAAGTGTTTTGATGCCAACACTGTATCTAAAGACAAACTATTATATACCAAATCCCTGATTGAAATACCCCTAGACAAACCTCTACTGAAGACGATGAAGGTTTAAATTTTTGATGACTATGTGACAAAAGTACGTATTCGTTACAGATGGATGCTCGGTATATGCTCTATGTGTCATTCTTTTGGACATCTTTACACTACAAGTACTTGGAAACCCTCAGTATCAGTTCATGTCCCAGTTCCCCTAGCTTACCATATTCCAATGCGAGTTAATTAACAAATTAATTAACGAATGGAGTTAAAACGATCAGGTATAGTTAAAATAGATGGGGCAAGTATAAATATACATGAGATAGGTACGGATAAGGTATGAAGGTATATAAATAGAATGCTCGACGAAAAGGTATGTATTTAATCCATATATGAGATTTTTGCGCCGTATCGGCTAGCCGCTTGGCTTTTCTTTTTCTTTTTGATTGGAGAAGGCCTGTGTGGCAGTTTGGGGATTTTCCCGATGCTCCTGGTACAAAGGAGGTTATGGCGATTTTTTTCGAGAATTTAAGGAGTTAGAATATTTTCAAGATAATTTGATAGTTAGAAATCAACATATCGATATATATATATAGAAGTCGATAAGGAAACGAACTTAGAAATAAAATAGTAAAATCAAAAAGGAAGTCTAGAATAAAATCTAGTAAGAATAGAAAGAGAAAGTGTATACGTGTTTAAAAGTGAAGAAGTAGTTGTATGGTATTGATTTTTCGATTAAGTAGTCATATCTGTTTTGACGTTATAAATGTTATTCAGTCAAGGTCTGAGAGGTAGTTATACCCCAACTTGATTGATTTCATTATTAAACAAATAAATAGTAAGATTTCAGGCTCGAAGATCAATGTTGAATAAGAGTTAGTTGAATATAATATTTGGGTTGTCGTAGCGATGTTTTACACAACATCCATTTTAACCTTAATAAATGTAAGCTTAGAGATATAATAAAGAATATTTCCTAAGTATAGAAATAAATGAGATCGGAAAAGAGATAAGTAATTGGAATATTTTCCAGTTATAAATAGCATATATTTTCTAATGTTTAGAAAATAAAGGAAGGCGATATTCGGAAATGTTTTCCAAATAACATAAAAGGGCAATATGGTTATTGAAAATATTTGGTTAACAAATATTGATAAAGAAATAGAGAAGTGATTTAACTAATGGAATATTGATTATGGGCTCAGATGAATTTCAAAAAGGAAATTTTGATTTTTGAAAAAGTAAACTGTTTAAAATTCCTAGGAAGAGACTGTTTGAGTTAAGAACAAATTTAAATAGAAGTTTGCGAAAGTAAGCTGAAATTGAATTGAAACAGTTAAGTGAAAACTGAATGGAAATAGAACGATATCAGGAAAAATTTGTTCTTGAATAAAATTGGATTGTCGAGATAAGAATCTGAAATGAAAATGGGATTGGGAAGTTAAAAGTTTGAAATCGAGAATAGAACTCGAATTTGAAATAAAATTTGACTTAGGATATAAGCAAATGGTTGTGTTGTGGATAAAAAGTGGATTGGAGTTTGATTGGGATAACCCTGGTATATGTTGAATTGATAACAGGTAAAAGGATAAAATGATATGTCGACAAAAGGTACAAGTTTATATTTCTATTGGATATAAGATTTATGAGCCGAATTGGCAAGCCGCTTGGCTGTTTGATTTTCTTTTGGGTTGGAGATGGCCTACAGAGGCGAGTTGAAGTTTGACTGATTGACCAGTACAAAGGAGGTGCTGGCGAAATTTTTCGGAAAGTTAAGGAGTTGGAAAATCTTCAGGATTTTTGAAAATTTTCGATAATAAGAATTAATTAATAATTAAATAGAAATTAAATTGGTTCAGTTGAAACTGAAGTTAAGAAGTGAACAAATATGTTCTAACCAGTCGATAGGGTCGTTCTCTACCTTTTAGCAATTTCGAGGACGAAATTATTTTAAGTGGGGAAGATTGTAATGGCCCGCATTGGCAGGGGTATTATGATTTATTTATTTTATTATATAAATGGTGGTTTAGTGAATTAAATGATCGAGGAATTGAATAATAGTGAATATTTAATTAAAATAATAAATTTAAAATATATTTAATTATGAAATAATCAGAATTGGCTGAAATGACGATATGGTGTGAACCGGATCATCTGTGATATTTAATTCAGCTTGGAATTGAATTTGAATAATGAATATATTCAATCGTCGACAGTTGAACGTATAGTTTATAATATAATTATAAACGAGCTCGAATGGCGCTGCAGTTTGCTATTTGGCGATTCGAACTTCAACTGAATGTACAAGATTCGTTTTAAGCCGGATTTCTGTGAAACAAGAAACGTTAGGAGCTGGTGAAGTATATCTTTCTAGTGGAAGAGAAAAATCAGGATTTCGTCATGTAGATTTTGAGATATGTCCAAATCAAATTTTAAAATAGTCGCTATAGAATCGTTTATCGACCATAACGGTTTATTCGATATAACTAGAGATCGGGTTTGAATTTAGACAAGGTTCTTTTGGGACGTAGTGATAATTTAATTTTCAGAATTTTATTGTAATTTTTAATTAATTTATTAAGCAGCTTTTTATTTGAAGTATTTCGCACCCTGAAATCAACATTTTGAAGTTTCAAAATATGATTCCATTTACCGGTATTATTATATTTTCGGGATCGCGGCACCTCACTGAACACGACTGTATTTTTATCTCAGTCTGCAACGCTCGTATATGAGTATAACCGTACATAGTGGGTAGGTAACTTTTTAAAACTATAAAATAAGATATCCTAAGGCATTTTGTGACCAAAGGAAGGCCACGTCTTCTCCATCTTTTCATCCGCACAAATCCTTATCCCTCAAAAAAACCAAAACGTGGGCAAACAAATGCCTCAAAAATCAAAGAATAACTTATACATAAATACCCCATCCCTTTCTTATAACCTAACTTCCTCTTTGGTCTTCTGGGAATCAAATTAGAAGCCGCCACTTAGGAAAGTTTCCTCAGTAAAATTCAAACTTCCGAAAATCATAGAAATAGAAATACAACTCTATAAATGTAACAACCCGTATTTTCAATAACATGTTATAACGTAAATCGAGGCAGAATTTAATTCTAAAATCTGAATCAAGGGAAATGGGCTATGCCATTGCGTTCGTCTCGGAAAAATACGCGAAATAGAGTCCGAGTTTTGGAAAATCGGAGTCCGTATGACCCGATTAAGGCCCAACGAAGTTTTCATAAAATTTCAAAGTAAAAACAGATTTCAAATTCAAGTCTGAATTTGGAAAATTAGGCAAGATTGGGCCAGGCGGGAAAAATCCCGCCAGAGTACCCAAGTCGACAGCCCTGTCGACTTGGGAGTCGACTTGGTTGACCCAAGTCGACAGCCCTGTCGACTTGGCTGTCGACTTGGCTCAGCCGGGCAGTTCTGCCTGGTGCACCATTTTGGGTTTGTGTTGAGTTTGGGGGCCAGATTCGGTTTTGAGGGCTGAGATTAGAACTAGGGTTTAATCCTAAGGCCAAAACTAATCCTAATCTCTATAAATAAGGCCCTAACCTAACCCTAAATCATCATTATTCATTCATACAACTAAACTATGGCAAAATCAATCCTCTCATGGCCTCCACTCTCTTCATAAAATTCCTAAATAAATTTCTATGAGATTTTCCATGCATACAAGTATTTTCAAGCTTGTATGAGCATCATTAGCTTGCATTCAAGTCAAGTTTCTATATTTGCATCATAAAGCAAGGGTTTTGATCATTTTGGCTTAAGGGTTTTTCTATTGAAGCTTGCATTTTGGGTTTGTGACTTCCTAAGCATTGTAAGCCCTATTCTACTTTCATACTTAAACTCTAAAGTTAAATGTATGATATGCAAGTTTGTCATATGATATGCAAGTTATGTTATGCAAGTTTGCCATGTTATGATATGCAAGTTTATCATGTTATGATATGCAAGTTTATATGCAAGTTTGCCAAGTTATGATATGCAAGTTTATCATGTTATGATGTGCAAGTTTATATGCAAGTTTGCCATGTTATGTTATGCAAGTTTGCTATGTTATGATATGCAAGTTTGCCATGTATGTTATGCAAGTTTGGGGTGATCATTTTGTTCATGTTATCATGTTATGCAAGCTTATCTTGAGTATATGAACATAAAGCTTCAAGCTTTATGCTAAAGGTTGCATTTTGCCAACATGTAGGTTATCATATCTCTTATGATAACTTGCATATGCGGCTAAATGCGAACTTATGGCCATTTCTACATGTCATTTATCACCATGTATCACCAATATGCTAAGTTTGGTTTTATGCATGCTTTTGAGGCCTAAAATGTAATATGCAAGTATATGAACATATGTACATTTCATATGCCACCATGTTAAACTTGTGGCTTCAACACCTTTATGTCATGATTATGCCAAGTTCCCTCTTTCTATCCTTTATGCGCTATTGCGATATGTAAGCGATGGGATTGCGTTTGGGGTTGGGTAAACTTAAAAGACATAAAAATATAAGTTTGGGAATTTACCTATTAAGTTAGGTCTACCCAAATGCTTGAAAACTTGTAACATGTTTTGGAAACATGATGGACATGACACTTAGAAAAGATAAGTGTGACCAACTCGAGGTTGGGTTGAGTTTGTAGCGTAAACCTACCAGGAACCTACCGGCCTAACTAGTTGCTACAAACAATAGGACCCAATGTGAGAAGTTGGTCATGTTGTACCTTGAACCCGATGTTAGACCAAGTTGTGGTGTAAAGCTACCCGGACCCGCCCGGTTTAACTAGTAACCACAACAAGGTCTAATGTGAGAGGTTAAGGCGCATTAAATTAATTAATGCCTCGTGATTAGGGTTAAGTCATGGTCCACTTAATACTTAACCAATTTGGGCTTTGTAGATTAATCAGGGTTAAGTCGTGAACTCATCGTTACACTTAACCAAGTTAATCCATGATTAGCAAGAGGGTTAAACCGTACTTAACCCACTAGAAAAATCCTAGCAATGGGGGTCCACTCCAGCAGTAATCCCAAGTTTGTATCATTAAGGCCCTAGGGTCTAGGCTAGGGAGGGAGCATGATTATTGGACTGGAGGTAAGTGACCAAAAGCGACGGAAGAGTGGTACGCCGGTGTAGTTCCGGGCGGACTACGGTCGTGCACATAGTCTGAAGCCGGGGAAAGCATGCACGGGTACCAGTAGATCGAGACTGTGCACTTATGCTTTTGGTGTCCAGGGGTTGCCACCCTAGGGCTTGATACACCCGACGGGAGACCCTGCACAGTCTGACTACAATTATGTTTGGGCCGCATTGACACCAACACGTGACGAGTTAGGCTTAGGGAGCCGATCGACTGGACCGTTTGGTTGGACCTCGTAGGGTCATTTCATGCTATTGGACCCCGTGTTAGGGTCACTTCATGTTATTGGGCCAAAGCCTGGGCCAAGGGATCAATACTTGCTTGTTCAAGTCATGTTAGTTTGCTAGTACACCTGTGGTGCAAAACCTTAAACCTGATTATGCGATGACACCTTTATCTACCTTGTTAGTTTATCATCATGCCAGTATGTAGTTATCCATATGTTCATCTCAGCTTTCATCATGCCAGTTAGCTTTATCAGTTTACATTGATTGTATTAGGGCTTACTCAGTCTTTTTGACTGACCTGTTTTCTTTCGCCTCTTTTCTTCCGTCCCCCCCCCCCCCAGGTTCTCAGGGAGGGAATATTGGAGCTTAGCTTGGATTCCTGATCACTTGCTTGTGGGATTTTAGCTCATGTACGGTCTTGACATGAAGCTAGCTATGGTTATCACTTATTTTGGGGATAGTACTTATGTATTTCAGTTTTTCAGTAATGTTGTTTTATCTAGACTTGTGTATTTGGAAAGTTGACATTATGTTGTACCAGACTTGTTTTGAAATGGTTTGAAATCTTCCGCTGTTTTATCTATGTTATTTAATCTGTTTACATATATACATATGTTCTTGTTCTGCCTTGATATATCATTATGCATGTTTACCTGATTCAAACGCCCCTCCAAAGTCAGAGTGCTTGCAAGAGCCACCCTGGCGGAGGTGGGGTGTTACAATAAATCACCATCCAAATACATTCGAGTTCCTGGAAAAATTCTCTTCCATCCAGTACCCATTTTGATGCATGCGGTTCGGGTCTGGCGAAGGCGGTTTTGCAACAAATGACTCGGGTTCACCTTTAAATTGAATTTGAGGCTTTGTTGGATGAAATGAGGTCAGTTTTAAACTAAAAGTGGGATACCGCGAGTGTTTGAAGGATTTTGGGGGGGTTCCGGCATGAAAAGAGTCGCGACCTGCACAGTGTCGATGAGGAAGAAGCTGGTAGTCGCGATGATGAAGGGTAACCCGAGTTTTACAGAACGGAGATGGGTTGAACGAGAGTGAGAAGAGGAGCGTAGTGATGATTTTTGCTTGATTTTAAAATGAAGGGAGGAGGAGCACTTTGGGAAGTAAACGACGGCTTTGGGGGGTTATTGAGTTTTCCTGGAGCTGTCGTGATATTAGGGAAGAAGGGTATTTGGGGCGGGTCAGGTTAAGTGGGCCGGGAAGGAAGTAAGCCTAATTAGATTTTAAGGTTTTGTTTTAATTTAATTTAAAATTGTGTTTAACTTGTAAACTGAATAACTTCCTCATATATTATCGAAATTCAGCGAAACAAGATCCGACAGGATCGTATAGACGGACACTACACACTGGAACTGACCGCGAGTCGATTGGAGTCCAGTACAATTTATTGCAAAATAAATTGTCCATCTGAATCAAATTGAGCGATGGTTATTGTTATCAACGATGATCGTCCAATGTGAGTAAATCTCACTAACTCTGAACAGTTTATAATTTCATGTTGTATTTTTAGAACTGTTAGATATTGGCTGATTGACTGTGTGTTGACCGTTTGATTGAACTGCTAGTCAGTTAGTTGAATTTCTATATTGATTCTGTTTAACAGAATATATCATATGGAACTGAAAGTGATGTTATCTATACTGTTTAACATCTGTGATGCAGGGAAACAGGTTGGAGAAATCCAACTGGATTCCGCAACATTTATTTTACTGTTTTTCATATATTGTGATATATGATGTGTTATATAATCTGTTATGGATTATGTGTGTTGGAATGATGTTGATCATTGTTATTCGATATTTTAAATATCATAAAGACCCTGGGATGTAAAAAGAATTATTTCAATGTATATTGAAATAAAGGGATTTTATAAAATCAACAGATTTTATAAAAGGAAATATTTCGAAAATAAATAAAAGGGAAAAATGTTTTTAAAACAAATAGAGTTTTATAAAAGGGAAATCATTTGTAAAGTGAAGAACTGTTACTAAAAGTAAATCTTTATAAATGAATAGTTTATTCGAATAGAATAAAGGAGTTAATCGATGTTAGTTTAATCGATTAGAGTTAAAGTAAAAGGAGTTAATCGATGTTAGTTTAATCGATTAGAGTTAAAGTAAAAGGAGTTAATCGATGTTAGTTAATCGATGTTAGTTAATCGATGTTAGCTAATCGATGTTAGTTTAAATCGATTAGAGAATAAAGTTAAAAGGAGTTAATCGATGTTAGTTAATCGATGTTAGCTAATCGATGTTAGTTTAAATCGATTAGAGAATAAAGTTAAAAGGAGTTAATCGATGTAAGTTAATCGATGTTAGTTAATCGATGTTAGTTAATCGATGTTAGTTAATCGATGATAGTTTAAATCGATTAGAGAATAAAGTTAAAAGGAGTTAATCAATGTTAGTTAATCGATGTTAGTTAATCGATGTTAGTTAATCGATGTTAGTTAATCGATGTTAGTTAATCGAGGTTAGCTAATCGATGTTAGTTTAAATCGATTAGAGAATAAACTTAAAAGGAGTTAATCGATGTTAGTTAATCGATGTTAGTTAATCGATGTTAGTTAATCGATGTTAGCTAATCGATGTTAGTTTAAATCGATTAGAGAATAAAGTTAAAAGGAGTTAATCGATGTTAGTTAATCGATGTTAGTTAATCAATGTTAGTTAATCGATGTTAGTTAATCGATTAGAGAATAACGTAAAAGGAGTTAATCGAATATATTTTATTTGAATAGAAAGTAAAAGGAGTAAATCGAATATAGTTTATTCGAATAGAATGAAGGAGTTGATCAAATATATAGTATTCAAATAGAATTAAAAGAGCCATCGAATATAGTTTATTCGATAGGAGTTAGGTGAATAGAGTTAGAGTTAAATCGAATAGAGTTAAGTAAAAGGAGTCAATCGAATATAGCTATTCGAAGGAGGGTTAAGTAAGGAAGTTAGTAAAGGAGTTATAAAGTGAACTTTGCCTATTTCAAGGTTAGAAATGTTGTTCAGTTAAGGTCTGAGAGGGAGTTCTACCCCAACTTGATTGGCTTCGTTTTAACTAAGGAATAGTTAAGGTTCGGCAGTAAAGGAAATGGTTTGAGTTGGCATAGCGATGTTTGTTTAAGCATCTGTCTAAGTCCAATGAAGAAGCTTTGGAAATGTTTTCCAAATAAGAAACCAGGAATATTTTCTAATAAAGAAAACAAGAAATGGGAATGTTTTCCATTGTTAATAACGTATATTTTCCAAATTTAGAAAATATTGAATATAGGGAGACAGGAGATAGGTAAATTAATGAACTAAAGAGATAAATGTTGAATGATGTTTGATCGATATTATTTCCATTTGGAAATAATATCGTTGTTTGCACACTCGTTTTTATTCGATAGTTAAATCACAGACTATCGAAGTTTTGACCATTTTAACGTTGTTAATATGGAGAGACCGGTTGGATTATTATCCAAAGAACCACTCTGTATTGGCATAAGCGATGCTAATCATATATACCAAAGGAAATTGAAGACGGAGTTATGCAAGGGCTATCCTATTTACAGAATAGTGCCTTCGGTTCATCCTGTTCCTAGATGACTTGTATGGACGAATGTCTGACAGAGTATTTCCAGACGATCACGTATATTGATTTCTCCAACCGTACCAAGAGTGGAAGCGGAGAAGGAAACTTCTTTTAGCTAACACATAATGTATTGTTGAGGACGTCAATCGGTGATTGGATGGATTTGATGATGTGGCATTCAAAGTGAATCTGGTGTGATGATAAAGCGTAGCTTCTAGCCTCATCATCCGGTAAATGACAGAAATCGGGAAGGCAGCATGGCTAAGTCGGTCGCACCGAAGTAGGGTGTATAATCACCTGATCTAGAGTTTCATTTACTTCTAAAAATCTATTATTGATGCTGTCCCATTCGGGAAACGGTTGCTGATCCCAACCATTGGTGATATACATTCGATACGCTCAAGCGAAATGAGTGGTCGGTCATGTGTGGCCGGGTTGCAAGATGTTCTTGTTGAACCCAGTGTATTCCTCTCTAGAGGTACACGAGCGATAGGTGGTTCCATACCTTGTCATAGTTGGAAATCCATTACCCAATACGTGCTTGCGGTTTTGAGTTGTATACTATATATGTAGAACGTGAGATGAAAGCGTTTCTGGTAGATGATTATTATATTGTGTTGATAGACATTATTATAATATCAAAAGGTTTTTGATATAAAGATAATTTGGATTCTCATAAGGGAAAAACCCGTTCCGTTATGCGGCGTGGTCTTATGAGATATCGTTTACTTGTTCGAACTGTTTTTAAACTATTTTACTCATACCAGTCCCATGACTGACCCGGAGTTTACTTTGTTGTTTTCGCTAAACTCTTGGGTGCCCAAATTTGTATGGGCAATCAAGTAGTCGGGATTTTACAGATAGAGTTGAAGAGCTAGAGCAGGAGGCTTCAGGATCATATAGCTATAGTTATTTCCGCTGTGTTGTAAGTGATATACTTTGTTATTGATGTATATTCAAGTACAGATGTATATTTCGAGTTATGTTATATATGTTATTTGTTCCGCTGTGAGATTCGTGTTACTCTGATGTTGTGTTCTTCTTCTTCTATTCTAAGTTTCTATCTTATCTTTTCTCACCCTCTAAATTCTTTCACTAATTACCAGGATTTTTCGATGTTTTGGTTATCGACATCGTGTTTATGTCGATAACCAAAGTCGCTAAAAATCTGGGTCGTTACATTGATATATATATATATAAAAATTAAATAAATAAATATGCGAAAAAGTTCAAAACAGCGAACTGGGAGGGGGAATAACCGAACCGGTTCATTTTTGAGGTCGACCCGAGCTCTACTGGGTCGACTAGGGGTTAATCCAGGGTGTTTGGCTGTCAACCCGTGGGCCGATTCGCTCAAATGCAGATTTTGCATTTGATTGGTTCTCATGGTTCAGGGTTAATCTAATGGTCCTAAATAACTTCCTACACCTATAAATACATCCTAATGCTAACCCTAAACCTAATTAAAATAGAATAGTTACCGTCATACTATCGCCATGGAAATCAATGGAGCCGCCGCCAACTAAGAAAGAAGAAAAGCAAATTCAATTCTAATTCTCTCAACCCTAAAGCAAAGCAAAACTCTCTCTTTTCTTCTCTAAATTGTGAGTATGATGATCTTAACAAGATTATTATCATTTTAATTAGGTTGAGTTATGAACGGATTATGAGTAGATGATGTGAATTATCATATATGTTGTTGTAAACCCCTTTTGCTATCATGTATATTGTAATTCCAATGTTATGTGATGATGATATCTTATATGTTGTAAATCATGCTATGATGATGTTATGTATGTTGAAAGTTTCTATGCAAAGTTATGATGAATCATACATGTTAAAAAGGCCATGATGTTACCATCTATGCTAGTTAGTTCATATTAATTAAATCATCATGTTTGGGTTATGTTGATCTATATAACAAGTCACATATGCAAGTTAGATTGATTAGAAAAGTTATGAACATATGCCAAGACATCTATTATGACATCTAGAATTATGCTATGACATATGTGATATCCTATGCTAGTTCACACCATCATTATGTTGCCTAAAAAACCCATATGCAAGTTTATGTATAGATTTGGGCTATGATCATATCATGTAAATTGAGACATTTAACAAGTTGACACCTTTTGATCGTTAACATGTGTAGTTTATGCAAGTTTCACCCCTATTATGATTAGATTTATTTTAATTGTCTATATGTTGTGATAATTTATCTTTGTGCTAGGTGTTAGACTATACAAGTCTAGCCTATATTATGCGTTGAATAAGTGAACGTATAAACGTGGGGTAGGGGTAATATTAAGGATTTAATATTAAAAAGTTGGGGTGCAATTGATATGATTTTGCATGCCATAAGTGGATGGCCATAATTGAGTCAATTATGGACATCATTAAAAGTTGACTTAATTAATAATTTGAATAGGGAATTATTAAAACTGGGGTAAAAGATTTTAAGTGTTAATCAATGCTTAGGACACGAGGTTGGACTCGTTTGTGACGTAAACCTGCCTGGAACCGCCCGGAAAATCTAGTGGTCACAAATGTCAGCCCAATGTGAGATGTCCTAGGCCTAAACTAAAGCATAACGGTTGTAAAGACACGAGGTTAGACTCTTTTATGGTGTAAGACTGCCCGGACCCGCCCGACAAATCCAGCTGCCATAAATGCCAGTCTAATGTGAGAGGTCTTTATGAGGTTATGGGCTGAATGAATTAAGAAATACTTAACCAGATAAACATGTAAGGTGGGACATGGGGATTAAGTAGGTGCCTTGGGTGGCATGAGGAATCTAGGGGGTGCCCTTAGTGGCATGTGAAATATGATTAGTAAGACTTAACCAAACACACATGTAAATGAACATGACTAAGAGGGTTAAGTGGGATATACTAGTGACAAGCTTAGGTGGGTAGCTTGTGGGGGCCCATTTCGACCAGTATCCCAAACGTATCTTTGTGGGCTCGACCCAAGTCGAGGACGGGACACGCATGCTGGGTTCGACTGTAAGAGGCCAAAACGGGGAGCGGTGGCAACGCAAGTCCAACGGGTTTCGTATGCGTGTGTGGACCCGCGCTGGTAGGTAAGACGTTGTTGCATCGTGTAGGTATAAGCCATGCATTCTCAAGTTGTATCGGGTTGCCACTTTAGGGGAGTGATACACCCCACTGTGGGGCCAGCACGGGTATCTACGAGTAGGGAGCCGATCGAAAGTGGGTAGTGAGGTACACGTAGTGGAGATAGGGGCAGATGGCACCTATGTAGTCAGCTAGGGGTACGTAAGGCTATTTATAAAGTTTCTGTGTGAAGCAAGTGGGATAAAACAATAGGGTGACTGGTGTGGTGCAGTGTAGTAATGTGCGGTGCAGTGTAGTAATCATTCGTTAGTAATTAGGAGTACCTTTACCGTTATCTTTAACGTTATCTTAAACGCTATCTTTATCTTCCTAAGAGTTCATAGACATTTGCTTGTCTTCCAGCTTATGCCTTAGTCTAGTTATTTTGATAATAGTATTGTTAGAATTATCATACTCGCCAGACTTTATGTCTGACCCCCTCTATTTCTATACTTTTTCCCCCTCTAGGTCCTCAGGTTGGGCCTAGCTCTAGTGGAGTTTGATTGAATTGCTTCATCTCTCTTTGGAAAGCTTGGACCGTTGAATTAAAGTCCATCTTGTTATCTTTTTAATGGCTATTTATGTAATGGGATTATGTATTTTGTTTTTATGAAGATGGATATTGTACTTGGTTATGATCTATGGTTTTATGATGTAACAAACATGTTTAATTTCCGCTGCAATAAAATGAAGTTTTAGATTTCCAAGTACTATTTACTATCTATCTTGTTGTAATTTTTCTGTTCTATATTCACTTATAACCTCCATGGAAGTTAATGCATTCCCTTTGTGAGTGACATTAATGGACGTGGGGTGTTACACGTGGTATCAGAGCTTAAGGTTACTAGAACAGATAAAAATACTTTAGAAAAATAGTTATTTTTGGAAGAAGTGTTTTCAGAAACATGTTTTAATGAGAAATTTAAAGAGAAAATGTTTTAAGAAAAACATAATCCCCAATAGCCACATATCTTTATCTTTCAAATTCTCCATTTTGAATCTTTCCTTTTTCGTTTCAGCATGGCTGAAGATCTTAATCTACCCGACAGTGTAACAATACCAGGATGGTATAGGAGGTTATTAGAGGCTAAGGCCGCTGCAGGTCCAGCCAATGTTCCTCCACCACCAGGTGCACCCGTTCCTCCTCCTCCTCCTCGCGTAGATATTTTGCAAAGACGTGCAAGGAATTCAAGGCTATGGGTGGAAAACCATTTCAAGGGTCAGAAATGTTTGTGGAAGCTAGAGATTGGCTTAAGGAGGTGGAAGAATTGCTAGAAATCTTTGAAGTAGAAGAAGGGAGGAGAGTTCGTTTAGCGGCTTGGTTGATGAAGGGAGAGGCCTCGTTTTGGTGGGAGGTCACGAATGGGGAGCATCCTGTTGACTCTTGGGCGGATTTCAGACGTAGGTTCGAGGCGAAGTTTCTCTCAAGGGCGGAAGAAAATCTATATATGGAAAGGTTCTTGACATTGAAGCAAGGAAGTTCATCAGTGAAAGAATATGTCAATAAATTTAATCAGTTAGCAAGGTTTGGCTTGGACTTAGTGAACACGCCGGAGAAGAAGGCGCTGAGGTTCGTGAATGGCTTGAATGAACCATTGCAAGGGTTGGCTATGACCCACATCCCTATGGGGGCCACCTTTGAGAAGTTAGTAGAAATGGTGCTTATGCATGAGGAGAAAAGCGCTAAAGCTGATAAGGCACCTGAGAAGAAGGGGGATCAGAAGAAACCACAACAGCAAAACAAGAAGGGTAGTAAAGACAATAACGACAAGGGAAAGAAGAAATGTTTTAACTGTGGGACACCAGGCCATCTCAGCAAGGATTGCCGAAAGAAAAAGAAGACAGGCTGTTTTCATTGTAGCGATGCGGGACATTTAGTGAAGGACTGCCCAAAGAAGGGGTAGAGGGCAGGAGCTACCTCGGGAGGACAGGTGCAGGCTCTTATGGCACCAGAGCAGGCAAGGGGACAAGTTCAGGCTCTCGCGGTCCCACCGCTGCAAGAACGAGGTAGAACCATTTCTGTTGAAAGCTTAGTTTTTCTGTTTGATCATCATGTCCGTACCTTATTCGATTCGGGCGCATCACATTCGTTTATCTCTACATCATTAGTTGAATCACTGCACTTAAACACCAGTTTAGTAGAGGATCCCTTAGTTGTTTCGAATCCAATTGGGGGCTCAGCTTATTTGTCTATGATGTGTTTGGATTTGAAAATTTCCGTACTTAGCGTTGAATTTAGATGCGATGCTTATGTGTTGGGCTTCACAGGCTATGGGCTAATTTTAGGAATGGATTGGTTATCCAGAAATAGGGTCGTTCTTGATTGTGCAAGGAGAGTAGTTAGGCTCGTGACTCGCCTTGGAAACACTCTCGAAATCTTTTGTAATCCCATAAATTCGGTTATGCTAAGTTATCTAGAATCGCTTGACGCGTCTGAGGAAAATCTATGATCTGTTAGAGTGGTACGAGAATATTCAGATGTGTTTGAGGAGGTGAAGGGCTTGCCTCCCAAGCGGGAGATATATTTTCGAATATATCTTTTGGATAACGCAAAACCAGTATCTTTGCCAGTACGCCACATGGCTTCACGTGAAAGGAGGGAACTCGCTAAGCAAGTGAAGGAGTTGCTTGAGAAGGGGTTCATAAGATGAAGTATATTGGAGTGGGGTGCTCCAGTAGTATTTGCCACGAAGGCGTATGGGTCCCTTAGACTTTGTGTGGACTATAAAGAACTTAATAAGCTTACTAAGAAGAACAGACACCCACTGTCGAGGATTGACGATCTCTTCGATCAGTTAGTTGGCGCCTCAGTGTTTTCGCAGTTGGACTTAGCCACTGGTTTCCATCAGTTGAGAGTGGCTGAGGATAGCATTGACAAGACTGCCTTTAGGACTCCCGACGGTTTCTATGAATGGCTAGTGATGCCCTTCGGTTTGACAAACGCCCCCGCATACTTTGTTGATTTGATGAGTAGGGTGTTTAGGGAGTACCTTAACAAATTTGTGGTAGTCTTTGTAGATGACATCTTGATCTTTTCTAAGGATGAAGATGAGCATGCCCTACATCTTAGGGAAATGTTGTAGACTCTTCGAGCGCATAAGCTTAAAGCTAAATTTTCTAAGTGTCACTTTTGGAGGAAGGAAGTATGGTTCTTACGACACGTGGTTTCCAAAGAAGGGATAGCTGTAGAACCCGCGAAGGTGGTGGCCATCCAAGATTGGAAGGTTCCTAAAAATGCTACCGAAGTGAGAAGTTTCTTAGGGTTGGCTGGCTACTATAGGAAGTTTATCAAAGACTTCGCAAAGATATCAGCTCCATTGACATGCTTAAGAAGAAGAACCTAGTTTTCACATGGGACGTAGATTGTGATGATGCGTTCCAACGTTTGAAGAGAGCTTTGACTTCAGCCCCAGTCTTAGTATTGCCAGACGGGAGTAAGCCATTTACCGTATATACTGACGCTTGTGGGACAGGACTAGGCGCAGTCTTAATGCAAGAGGGTAGGGTAATAGCCTATGGTGGAAGGCAATTGAGAGCGCATGAGCAGAATTACCCCACGCATGACCAAGAGTTGGCCGCTATTGTTTTCGCGCTTAAGTCTTGGCGTCATTATCTTCTTGGCGAGAAATTCGAATTATTCACTGACCACAAATCGTTAAAATACCTATTCTCTCAGAAGGACTTGAACTTAAGGCAGCAAAGGTGGATGGAGTTATTAGCGTCCTACGACTTCGAAATAGCCTATACCCCTGGCAAGGGTAACGTGGTGGCAGACGCCTTAAGTAGAAAAAGATTATCCTTAAGTCCTTTGTTTGTTGAGCGGCGAAGTTTAGAATTCATTTCGATGTTTGACTTTAGAACTTCCGTTGACTTCGTACCTGGTTTGCTAGCATCCTTGGAGGTCAGACCTATGCTTTTGGGACGGATTGGCGAGGCACAGCGAGACGACCAACAGTTAGTTGAGTTAGTAGAAAAGCTCAAAGGAGGGGAGTCATCAAGCTATCTCCGTAGGTATACCCTAGATGATAAGGGTTGGTTACGTAGGGACGGTAGACTTTGTGTACCAAAAGACGATGACCTATTGAAGACTATTCTTGACGAAGCACATCATTCGAAGATGACCATTCATCCCGGCGAGGACAAGATGTACAAAGACATGAAGAGAGTTTACTTTTGGGCCGACATGAAGAAAGATGTGGCTGAGTATGTCGCTAGAGGCTTGGTGTGCCAAGTAAAAGCGGAGAAAAAGAAACCCGGTGGGTTGCTTCACCCATTGGAGGTTCCACTATGAAGTGGGAAAGTGTCTCGATGGATTTTGTGGATGGGTTACCGCTATCAAGGAAGGGTAATACGGGAATTTGGGTTATAGTAGATAGACTTACTAAAAGCGCCCATTTTATTCCCGTGAAGAGTAAGAGGACTGCTCCATGGTTAGCCTCCGTATACATTCGAGAAATAGTTCGTTTGCACGGTGTTCCTTCTAGCATAGTGAGCGACCGCGATCCTATTTTCACTAGCGAATTTTGGAGAAGCTTACAAGAGGCGGTAGGGACTCAGTTATGTTTGAGCACTGCATATCATCCTCAGACGGACGGCCAGACTGAGAGGGTGAATCGCATTCTAGAGGATCTGTTGAGGCTATGTATCCTAGACTTTGGGGGTACATGGGAAGAGCTTCTTCCATTGGTTGAGTTCGCATATAATAATAGCTTTCAGTCCAGCATTGGTATGGCACCATTCGAAGCTCTATATGGACGACCTTGTCGTTCACCTACATGTTGGTGGGAATCTACGGATAAGATCTTACTTGGGCCCGGTATGATTAGGGAGACTTCGGAGAAGATCGACTTGATTCGAAGGAGGATGGAAGCAGCACAAGATAGGCAGAAATCTTATGCGGATAAGAGGAGGACAGATCTCGAGTTTGAAGTTGGGGACATGGTCTTTGTCAAAGTGTCTCCATTACGAAACGTTGTTCGCTTTGAGTCCGTTGGGAAATTAGCACCAAGGTTTGTAGGGCCGTTTCCTATTAAGGAGAGGATTGGACGGATGGCGTATAGAGTGGAGTTGCCCGAGAGACTTAGTGGTGTACATGATGTATTCCATGTGTCACATTTGAGGAAGTGCTTGCACGAGACCACGGAAGTGGTATAGCCGAGCTTGCTTAGAGAGGTGGAGATAGAGCGTGATGCGACAATTCGACGAGCTCCTACGCGCATTCTTAGGTCGGAGATCAAGAGGTTGAGGAATCGAGAGGTCAGACTAGTCAAAGTGCAATGGGGAGATGATGAGAGCAACGCTACTTGGGAGATGGAAGAGAAGATGCGTTCATGGTACCCTTTTCTTTTTGAGGGTATGTCCTTTAATTTCTCCTTTATCGCTTAGCTTGTACTTATCTTATCTTTAGTATATCCTCTCGCTAGTTTCTTTGACCTTTAGTTAGGATAATCCTATGGTTGAAACATGTGTTTGAGACATGTTATGTATGGTGGATGCAAAGTGGATGCAAGTGTTTGCTAGTGGTTGCTCATGGATGCATATACACACACTATTAGGCACCAGATCGGCTCAGTCACTTCATATTGCATATTGCATATATATGGATGTATTTAGTAAAATGGATGTATAATGGTTGTATTATCATACAGCTGCTGAATTCGGGTGAATGGTTGTGCACGCATATAGAATTATTATGTATCATTAGGAATCTTTTGCATACATATTGGACGCATGGCACTATCATGAATTGCACTAAGGAGGTCGACTGAATCAGTAGACTGCCTAATTTTGCATTAGATATGGACATATACACACACTGTGCATATAAACATTAAAGCATTAGAAGTCTTTTAAGGACAATGGATGCTGGTGTTTGATGGTTGAGTAGATGGACGATTAGATGGTAGGATATACATTCTTCTTGACTTGGAGATTTCGTGGACGAAATCCTTTAAGGAGGGGAGAATGTAACACCCCGTAATTTTATAACATTAAAATTCACAAATTAAAGTATACTTAATTTTTAGAAAAGAATTAAGTGAAATGGGTTGCGCTGAGAAATATATATATATATATAAATTAAAAATTAAATAAATAAATATGCGAAAAAGTTCAAAACAGCGAATTGGGAGGGGGAATAACCGAACCGGCCCATTTTTGAGGTCGACCCGAGCCCCGCTGGTTCGACTAGGGGTTAATCCAGGGTGTTTGGCTGTCAACCCGTGGGCCGATTCGCTCAAATGCAGATTTTGCATTAGATTGGTTCTCATGGTTCAGGGTTAATCTAATGGTCCTAAATAACTTCCTACACCTATAAATACATCCTAATGCTAACCCTAAACCTAATTAAAATAGAATAGTTACCGTCATACCATCGCCATGGAAATCAATGGAGCCGCCGCCAACTAAGAAAGAAGAAAAGCAAATTCAATTCTAATTCTCTCAACCCTAAAGCAAAGCAAAACTCTCTCTTTTCTTCTCTAAATTGTGAGTATGATGATCTTAACAAGATTATTATCATTTTAATTAGGTTGAGTTATGAATGGATTATGAGTAGATGATGTGAATTATCATATATGTTGTTGTAAACCCCTTTTGCTATCATGTATATTGTAAATCCAATGTTATGTGATGATGATATCTTATATGTTGTAAATCATGCTATGATGATGTTATGTATGTTGAAAGTTTCTATGCTAAGTTGTGATGAATCATACATGTTAAAAAGGCCATGATGTTACCATCTATGCTAGTTAGTTCATATAAATTAAATCATCATGTTTGGGTTATGTTGATCTATATGACAAGTCACATATGCAAGTTAGATTGATTAGAAAAGTTATGAACATATGCCAAGACATCTATTATGACATCTAGAATTATGCTATGACATATGTGATATCCTATGCTAGTTCACACCATTATTATGTTGCCTAAAAACCCCATATGCAAGTTTATGTATAGATTTGGGCTATGATCATATCATGTAAATTTAGACATTTAACAAGTTGACACCTTTTGATCCTTAACATGTGTAGTTTATGCAAGTTTCACCCCTATTATGATTAGATTTATTTTAATTGTCTATATGTTGTGATAATTTATCTTTGTGCTAGGTGTTAGACTATACAAGTCTAGCCTATATTATGCGTTGAATAAGCGAACGTATAAACGTGGGGTAGGGGTAATATTAAGGATTTAATATTAAAAAGTTGGGGTGCAATTGATATGATTTTGCATGCCATAAGTGGATGGCCATAATTGAGTCAATTATGGACATCATTAAAAGTTGACTTAATTAATAATTTGAATAGGGAATTATTAAAACTGGGGTAAAAGATTTTAAGTGTTAATCAATGCTTAGGACACGAGGTTGGACTCGTTTGGGACGTAAACCTGCCCGGACCCGCCCGGCAAATCCCGTGGTCACAAATGTCAGCCCAATGTGAGAGGTCCTAGGCCTGAACTAAAGCATAATGGTTGTAAAGACACGAGGTTAGACTCTTTTATGGTGTAAGACTGCCCAGACCCGCCCGGCAAATCCAGTTGCCATAAATGCCAGTCTAATGTGAGAGGTCTTTATGAGGTTATGGGTTGAATGAATTAAGAAATACTTAACCAGATAAACATGTAAGGTGGGACATGGGGGTTAAGTGGGTGCCTTGGGTGGCATGAGGAATCTACGGGGTGCCCTTAGTGGCATGTGAAATACGATTAGTAAGACTTAACCAAACACACATGTAAATGAACATGACTAAGAGGGTTAAGTGGGATATACTAGTGACAAGCTTAGGTGGGTAGCTTGTGGGGGCCCATTTCGACCAGTATCCCAAACGTATCTTTGTGGGCTCGACCCAAGTCGAGGACGGGACACGCATGCTGGGTTCGACTGTAAGAGGCCAAAATGGGGAGCGGTGGCAACGCAAGTCCAACGGGTTTCGTATGCGTGTGTGGACCCGGGCTGGTAGGTAAGACGTTGTTGCATCGTGTAGGTATAAGCCGTGCATTCTCAAGTTGTATCGGGTTGCCACTTTAGGGGAGTGATACACCCCACTGTGGGGCCAGCACGGGTATCTACGAGTAGGGAGCTGAACGAAAATGGGTAGTGGGGTACACCTAGTGGAGATAGGGGCAGACGGCACCTATGTAGTCAGCTAGGGGTACGTAAGGCTATTTATAAAGTTTCTGTGTGAAGCAAGTGGGATCAAACAATAGGGTGACTGGTGTGGTGCAGTGTAGTAATGTGCGGTGCAGTGTAGTAATCATTCGTTAGTAATTAGGTGTGCCTTTACCGTTATCTTAAACGCTATCTTTATCTTCCTAAGAGTTCATAGACATTTACTTGTCTTCCAGCTTATGCCTTAGTCTAGTTATTTTGATAATAGTATTGTTAGAATTATCATACTCGCCAGACTTTTTGTCTGACCCCCTCTATTTCTATCCTTTTTTCCCCCTCCAGGTCCTCAGGTTGGGCCCAGCTCTAGTTGAGTTTGATTGAATTGCTTCATCTCTCTTTGGAAAGCTTGGACCGTTGAAGTAAAGTCTAGCTTGTTATCTTTTTAATGGCTATTTATGTAATGGGATTATGTATTTTGTTTTTATGAAGATGGATATTGTACTTGGTTATGATCTATGGTTTTATGATGTAACAAACATGTTTAATTTCCGCTGCAATAAAATGAAGTTTTAGATTTCCAAGTACTATTTACTATCTGTCTTGTTGTAATTTTTCTGTTCTATATTCACTTATAACCTCCATGGAAGTTAATGCATTCCCTTTGTAGAAAAGACAACTAGTGCCCACAACTTAGAGATATTATAGCATATAAAATCCTTCTCCAATCAGCTTGCTCAACTCTATCCTTTCTCTCAGAGCTATGCGTATCATAGGTAATGCCAAATGTCTGGCATTATAAGAAAGGTAAATCTGAAAATTAATTTCAATTTCTCTCTTTGTAGGTAGTTCACTCATCGCTATAAATACATTAGAGAAAACTCGAACTATAGGAACTAAACTTATTTCGTCTAGGGATACATCATGGAAATAAAAGTAACTCATCAAGACTGACCCACTAGGATCATATGAAACCTTAAGGGTATGTTCACTGCAAGTACTTAACCTAGCGTCCCTCCTCTCATAGTCAAAGATATACCCATAAGTGGCCAATTAATCCATCCACGAAATCATCCCATAATCTGGATATCTTAGCACATATGCGTCACAGTCAAATTCCACTCTTAAAATCATAATTTTCAAATCTCAGCATATCATGTACAAGTTTGCTGATCCCCAAATGGGTTTTGAAAAAACAACTGGATCCGTGAATAAGGATATATCTAAGTGCAAATGATATACTAATGAACTAGGTATGAAAAAATGTGACGCTCCTAAATCAAATAGAGTGCAGACAAGAAAATAAGAAATAGAGATTAAATCTTAAGTAGTAAATTTTCTAACTCTCCCTTTCGTCATTGGAGGATGGGACTTCATATAGAACCTGAACCTATGTTCACTAAGCATCATCCCTTCACGTAGCTCCCATACTTTAAGATAAGTCCCTGCTAAAATGTCTTGGCTTCCCATACATGAAACATTTTCCTTTTATCTGCCTCTTCTTACAACATCTAGCATAGTGACCGACTATTCCACAATTATGGCACTTCTCCTCTTTCTAAATCTCACCCTTTTGGATCCCCTAATATTTTTCCTTTTATTACCCTTCTTATTCTCCCACTAAGTCTTCTTAGAAACTATTGCTTCTGGAGCATCCATGACTTCCTTCTCGCCTACATTTGGTATAAAGGCCGTCTCGACATCTATCTCAAATGTAGCTCCCATTGGCATATCAGTGACACCAACCCTTGAAGAGATTGGTTCAGCCCCAACCTTAAGAGAGATCGGTTCATCCCTTTGGCAAGTTCAAAAGCCTTGTTTTTCTATGCATTAACAAGCTCTGAATTAAACCTTGATAACTCATTGAATTGATTGATATATTCTTTGATAATTAAATCTCTCTACTTCAAATTTATAAACCTCTCCAACTAGGTCCGCTCTTTAGCTTGTGATAGGAATTTCCTGTCAAACCTCTCACGAAAACCTTCCCAACCTATTTCTCTAGCCTCTATCTCTAGCACCTCCTAATAAAATAAAGCTTCTTCTTTCTGCTGCTAAGTGGAAAGATAAACTCTCTCGCTATCTCCGAGTCCCATAAAGTTAAATATTCTCCCGCAGCTGCTCAACCATGCTCGAACCTCTGCATAAGTCTCAGTCTCTATAAAAGTATTACCTCCTAAATTGTAAAAATCTATATAGAGCTCAGAGAAATCAATTGCCATAGGTTTGCAAGTAGGGGATCCAACCGCAGGTTATCGACCTTATAAATTCGCTTGAGGTTTCGTTGGTGTCGTAGCTTGGGGGTACCAATAAAACCAAATGGTGATTGCGACACCTGGAATCTCGGGTATATTAAGGGTGTCTGCCATTCCGTGTAATAGGACGATAGATATTTTGAATCAAAAGAATTAAAGGAAGGTCTTGTTGGACTTGAAATATATGCCTACAACATGCATCTCGGAGGATGATGAGTGTTTTCCTTAGAGGAATGAACATACTCACACTGCATCTCTCGATTTTACTATATGCAAGCCACCATACATGGGCTTAAAGGTGTCATGCCCTAGTACTACCACTTCCTGATGACTGTTCTTTAGAATATTTGTGTAGCTTCATTCTGAGTCCATCCTAACGATTATGCACTTTTGACTTTCCTTGACGTCTTGTTCATGTGGAAGTTTAACTGCTCTTCAAGCTTTAATGAAAAAATATTAATGCCTTCGTTTATTAATTGAAGAGGAGGAAAGATTCCCTTCCCACATGATTATTAAAGCTTGAAAGGAGCCATAAAGACATTTTATAGCTCTATAACAAACTTTTGACATGCAAAAACTAGTATTTCTACGTTGGATGTTTGGACTTTGGATGGATTCAATCGTCCTTGGACGTCAAAAAGTAAGTCTCAGATTCTACCCTTGAACCTTATGAACGCGTAATTAGGGGTGAGCATTATTCGGTTAAACCAAATAAACCAACCAAACCAATTTATTTTGGTCGGTTTGGATCAATTTTGAAATTAAATCGGTTTGTAATCGGCCCGAAAAAAATATTAAATTTGGTTATCGGTTTAACCAAATTAACCAAATTTTTACTATATTTTCAAAATTATCAGTATTATAATAAATATTTTAGGTTAGTTCAGTTATTTAAGTATATATTAATCATCACCTATGTGTCAAAATTAATATTAAACAGCATAAAATTCAAAAGTAATAATACTGTAATCATATACTTATAATTTGTTTCAAATTATAGTGAAAATTTCAAACACAAAGTGTAAAATATTTTTAATTTGGTTTAATCGGATAACCAACCGAACCAACCAAACTTAATTTGGTTGGTTTGGTTTGGATTTCATTTTAATTGGTTTTAGTTTGCTTTGAAAAATTTGTCATCGGATAAACCAAACCAACCAAATGGTCACCCCTACGCGTAATGAATTTCTAATTCATTGTGCACTCTTCATATTTAATTACCCCAAGCCAGAATAAAGTCATTAAACATAAGTCTGTGTCCCTTGATTTGAAGGAAATCGAAGCTAATGAGCTGACAACTATGTTTTTGTCGACGTACGATAATCATCGTCAGTATTGGCTGCGTTATCCTGAGACGTCCTTTATCGTTCTACTGATTCTACCTTCAACTCGCCCTTCGCTCAGGCACCTTATCTCGCGATCCCAGAAAGGATGATCAATGGAAAGAAGAGAACCCTTCGCTCAAGTACCAGTGAAGACAATCTCTGGTTATATGATGTGACACTAAAGATAAGTTCTAATCTTCTATGTTTATCCTATAAAAAGAACATCACTATGGATGCTCCGATTATGGCAAAAAAACTCCACAATTATCTACTTAATGATGTCATGGTCGAGCTTAGAGACTTGAGCCATAAACATGTCAATGTGAGGTGAGATTTTTGATGGTAACTTTAGTTCTATGGTGTTTACTTTCCACCTTGTCCAATTTACTTTTGAAAGCGGCTGGGCACCACCCCTGGTTGCTTGTCAATACAATTTTTGAAACACTTAGGGTACCAATAACATGCATGACACACATTTCCCTAAGGTCGCATGCGCTTGCACTTGCACCATCCTACTTCTTAAAATTTTGTTCCTAAAGTTATATCATTTCTTATTTTGGGATTTATGGACTATATATTTTATGATGATTTTAGACAGTTTTATGATACATAACGTAGGCGCAAACCCAATCTAAGCTATCCTTCTTAAGAGGCGGATAAAGCGGTCAAAAAGAATTGGATAAAGTCAATATGGCATAACAAAAGGAACCGACCTAGTGCTCTAGACTTCGAGTTAGAATAAACACCATGGATCATGATCGTTATAGGTACAAGCTACGAAGATGGAATAGATTTGGGTTGGGTTGCACAACTTGACTTCGGATTGGTACTGATTCAAATCTTCCAAGTTGGTACGATCCGAAATGCAACAGTGGATGAACCGACCTGAATTTCAGTGATGTGCTACACTACGTTCTCCGCTAGTTCTGCTACCTCCATCAACCTTCCAAGCCGATTTTTAAGCATTTACATCTATTAATAAAGGCCTGGGTAACTCAATGAAGGGATCTTTTTGGCATTTCTATGTAAGGACATTGTCGAATTAAAGACTCAAGCTCTACTTCTCCACATTCTTGTATTCAAATCAAAATCGTATTTATAATATATACTGTAAACAATAAATTACATTAAGGGGACATAGGATAGATAGCCAAACAACTATACATTTGTATTGTTCTTCACTTTTTCACTGCATTATCTATGCTTTGGATCTATGGTCAGCCGTGATTGCTCTATAATTGAATAATTTGGGATGGTAGACTCAATTGATTAAAATTCAATCTAACATTTTTAGTGCGCCAGGTAGATGGCACCTTAACTAGAAATTGGAAGATTAGGAATTTGATTGGTAATGGCTGAGAAGAAAAGAGACACTTCTCAGGTTAATAGTGATAAAGGAAGCCAAAAGGCTTCTTTGGTGGAGATCCGTCTAGCTACCTAACAAGGGAAGACATGGATGAGAAGGTGAGTTAACTTCAAACCATCCTAGAATGTTAAAAGTCTATGCATATAAGGAAAGAGGAAATGATGAACAACTTTCTTAACTAAACCAGACATGCGGGACGATCAGGAGGTCAGGATCAGAATGCTAGAATAGGCCCCAGAAGAGCAATGTCTACAATCCTTAATTCAAGAGAAAACACCTCATAATTACCTTGAATCAGTACTAATCCGAATCTCGGGGTTGATATCGACCCGATTCAAGTGGAAGGCATTCCCCTGGGTAGCATCTTTACATTTCTTAATGTAGAAATGTGTGTTGATGTAAACCAAAATTTAGAAGTGGGAAATGAAACCCAGGCACATGATGGAAACATTGATAGGAAGGGGAAACCAATGCCCTTATGAACCAGTTCGGTACTGAAACACCCCACACCTCTTAACATTTCCAAAAGTAGGATCTTGCTAAGAAATTGAAATGTAATAGGTATAAAGATATATATATATATATATATATGTATGTATGTATATATGTATGTATGTATATGTATATATATCACAGAGACTAAAATTCACAAAACATATATAGTAAACACAAAGAATAAATAGTTCAAAATAGAAACAATTATATATTTCAAAACATTACATCAATCTGTCTTAAAACATAAATATAACATGTCTTATGAAAAACCACATCTCAGCCATATTCAGAGTACATGAAATGAGTATACCTCAAAATAACCGTCAACACAACTAACATTATGGAATAAGACAAAAATATGAACCAAATAATGAATACATTTGTAGCAAAGATGAATCCCCGAGAAAAGTCTTACAAGAAATCCACATTGATCACTTCCACCCTGTTAGCCTAGTGGGGGAGAAATGAAAAACAAAAAGGAGAGTGGGTTAGGTATAAAGTCTGGTGAGCTGTATAATTACTAGCATGATGGATAGACAAAATAATAGTTCCAGTGCAGGATAAGGTAAGTTTATGTGTACAACTATAAAGGTGAACATATAAGTATGATGTATAAAGAATTATACTTGAACGAAGCGAGTATAGGTTTGGTCGATTGTTATCTCATTCAATTGGTCTCAATTGTTTGCACTTTCACGATTATTGAACATGATAATCATAATTAGAATAAATTCCTAATGCTACCCATCAATCGACGAAACCTACCAATTAACCGTCTTACATGATAACTTATATCGTTATGGGCCTCGGGCTTTATCCGACGCGACCCATCAGTAAAGACATAACTATTCGTTGTTGGTCATACTAGTGACTTATTTTCTCTCATCGGTACACATGCACGCTCATTGCACTGTCGGAATGCACCATATACACAGCCATATATCTGTTGAACCCTTATTTAACCCCAATTAGCATAAGCATGCCCAGCCTCCTCCATCCATTGTTTTTGAGATCACAGTGATAAACTAAAAGGGAATATTGTCGGTGCGGGTCACAGCGATAAATATACTAATTTGCGCTCCAGCCAAGATTTTTTGTGATCTAGGGCTTATTCTTTAGCCACTAATTTTCCCCCAATCATCCTTGTGTTGTTGGAATGGACCACCACTTATATGTGCTTATTAAACATAACTTCATTTTAAGTTCATTTTAATAATATGACATTTCATTCAACTAAACATATGTTATAATTATATTTGCAACTAAGTCTACTATATTCACTATGATTTTTTTATGTTTATACAATATGTCATAAATGCAAATATGTTCGGTCCTTTTCAATTATAAACTTTACCATAATTTGATAGCAAATATAACTAATGTTGTCTATTTCAGCCTAAATCCCTATAATTTTTCGTTTTATGTTCATTATTTGTAAATTTAGCCTCAATTTATTTAATATACATTTTTGCACAATATCATTTAGTTATGTTTCCTTCGCGCATAAATTAAAATAATTATAATCAGTCATAGGATTAAATCGGTAGCATAAATCAGCCGTCAATATGGTATTATTTACATATTCAGGCGTGTTTTGGACATAGCCATAACTAAACACAAATTGTAAAATCTGGTGCAGAAAGAGGAAAGAAGACTGAAAAGATATCTTACTGTACTTAAATATAAATTAAATAAAACTGTAAGAAAAGGACTAAAAATTGTACAAATAACTTTACTGAAAGAAACTTAACGAGAACTACTAACTTACAGAAAAAAATTATGCTGCTATCCTTAGCCAATGAATATACCTCGATGCCACCACTGCCACTAACGAGAATTTTGAATTCAGCTGAGACACCTCTTTCTCAAATGCTTGCTACATGCAATGACGTACGTTGGTCACAGGAGGAGACTGAGCTCGTTGACACTGAGATAATTGAAAATGTAAAATACATGTTCCTTGCTTAGACGCTAATGTAGTTGGTCATTTGGATATTGAGAATGTTATGTTGAAGACGAACTATGATGTGGAGAAAGTAAAAAATTGTTGATGCTGACAATGTGTTTGACTTGACCAGTGTTGCTAATGAAAGGATATCCAAAATCGATCCAAAATGCACTCTACCTGCTCGTCCAAATGTTGCACTCAAATCTGCAATAAAATCCCCCTGTAATGATGATTTATGGCAACTACGAAACATAAACTTGTACCTATACTCACATCAGAGATTGTTGGCTCTCTGTCAAATAGTAAAATTGATGCACTGGAAGTTGATAATGAAAACTTAGTGCAAACTGTCAAGGATATGGAAGGTAAGTCGGTGGAAGGTGGTAATAGAAATGATAGTTCATATCTTGTTATAGGCTTGAATTCTGCAGCTAGGTATGATTCGGCCTGTACACCAAAACAGCCTATTGCTATGTCTGGTGCAACATTACACCGTCATAAGCCTGATGCAGTTGTGGCTGTTAACACATGAAATGGCACTAGTATGAGTTAAGTGCCAATACATGATGATACTGTAACAACCCGGAAAATCTGGGCCAGTTTAAAATTTTTATTTTGGCCATTTTAGCGAATTTTGATTATTTAAAATGAATTATTTTAAATAATATCGACGAGAAAATTTATTTTGAATAGAATTCGACGTATATATTATATACGTCGTCGTTAGAATATATAATAATTATATATAATTATAAAAGGAATAGAAAATGGCGCGGTAGTTCGAAAATTCGATTTCTAATTTCAAATGAATATACAGAATTCAATATAAGTCAGAATTGAACGAAACAAGAAATATTTGAATCTGTATAACTATATCTTTGTAACGAAGTTAACAAACTGAGATTTCATCTTAGAAATGATAAGATATGTCCAGTTTAAAATTAGAAATAGTCGCTGTGGAATTTATATATATTTTTATATATATAAGGCCCTTAAAAATAGCAATTTTGCAAACGACCTCGGATTTCGACGAAACCAGTTTTGTTGGGTCCGTGATGTTAAGTTATTGCTAGATTTCAAATTTCATAATTTTTCGAATCAATATGTGAGCGTGGCAAAGGAAAACGCGTTTGACCAGTTTCAGTTGATTTTAATCGACTGGAAATTGGTCATTTTTCAAACGGTCTCAGAATTCGACGAAACCAGTTTTGTTAGGGCCGTATCGTCAATACGAAGCTAGAAAATATTTTTCGAGAATTTTTAGAGTTAGTATGTGACCCCGCTAATTTGAAATGTACGTTTAAAATTCAATATAGAGATTTAAAAGTAAATTAAACGGAAACTGATTGAAACGATTGAATCAGCTTGCGGTACATATCCCATTGTGTTCGGAATGGGGGTAAAACGCTATGGACGTCAGGCGATGGGCCTCGTTTCGAGTTCGTTTGTAAAAGTCTACCTTTTTGAAAAAAAAAATATATTATTAGTTAAAAACTATTACTCTCTCTCCTCCTCCTTATTTCCCTCTGCCCCCCCCCCCCCCCGTTTCTTCAAATCGGAATTCGAAAAAAAAAAAAAAAAAAGAGAAAATAAGAAGGCGCAGCCGCACCCCTCGACGGCGGTCGATGCCGCATCCCCCCCCCAGCGACGAGCCTCCAGCCTCGAACCCTTCCTCCTCTCTCTTCCTCTCCAGTACACAGCGCACCCCCCCTTTCCCTCTAATCGGAACCCTAGAGCTCCGCCGCCGCGCCAGAGGTGCGCCGCCACCACAACGACACCCTCCGCCCCTAGCCCACCCTCTGTAAGTTTTAATTGTATTTTATTTTTATTTATTTTATGTTTATTTTATAGATTGTAACAACCCGGAAAATCTGGGCCAGTTTAAAATTTTTATTTTGGCCATTTTAGCGAATTTTGATTATTTAAAATGAATTATTTTAAATAATATCGACGAGAAAATTTATTTTGAATAGAATTCGACGTATATATTATATACGTCGTCGTTAGAATATATAATAATTATATATAATTATAAAAGGAATAGAAAATGGCGCGGTAGTTCGAAAATTCGATTTCTAATTTCAAATGAATATACAGAATTCAATATAAGTCAGAATTGAACGAAACAAGAAATATTTGAATCTGTATAACTATATCTTTGTAACGAAGTTAACAAACTGAGATTTCATCTTAGAAATGATAAGATATGTCCAGTTTAAAATTAGAAATAGTCGCTGTGGAATTTATATATATTTTTATATATATAAGGCCCTTAAAAATAGCAATTTTGCAAACGACCTCGGATTTCGACGAAACCAGTTTTGTTGGGTCCGTGATGTTAAGTTATTGCTAGATTTCAAATTTCATAATTTTTCGAATCAATATGTGAGCGTGGCAAAGGAAAACGCGTTTGACCAGTTTCAGTTGATTTTAATCGACTGGAAATTGGTCATTTTTCAAACGGTCTCAGAATTCGACGAAACCAGTTTTGTTAGGGCCGTATCGTCAATACGAAGCTAGAAAATATTTTTCGAGAATTTTTAGAGTTAGTATGTGACCCCGCTAATTTGAAATGTACGTTTAAAATTCAATATAGAGATTTAAAAGTAAATTAAACGGAAACTGATTGAAACGATTGAATCAGCTTGCGGTACATATCCCATTGTGTTCGGAATGGGGGTAAAACGCTATGGACGTCAGGCGATGGGCCTCGTTTCGAGTTCGTTTGTAAAAGTCTACCTTTTTGAAAAAAAAAATATATTATTAGTTAAAAACTATTACTCTCTCTCCTCCTCCTTATTTCCCTCTGCCCCCCCCCCCCCCCCGTTTCTTCAAATCGGAATTCGAAAAAAAAAAAAAAAAAGAGAAAATAAGAAGGCGCAGCCGCACCCCTCGACGGCGGTCGATGCCGCATCCCCCCCCCAGCGACGAGCCTCCAGCCTCGAACCCTTCCTCCTCTCTCTTCCTCTCCAGTACACAGCGCACCCCCCCTTTCCCTCTAATCGGAACCCTAGAGCTCCGCCGCCGCGCCAGAGGTGCGCCGCCACCACAACGACACCCTCTTTTTTTTTTTTAAAATTTCAGTTTTTTATCTTTTTAAAACAAAACAGTTTATATATAAAATAAACATAAAATAAATAAAAATAAAATACAATTAAAACTTACAGAGGGTGGGCTAGGGGCGGAGGGTGTCGTTGTGGTGGCGGCGCACCTCTGGCGCGGCGGCGGAGCTCTAGGGTTCCGATTAGAGGGAAAGGGGGGGTGCGCTGTGTACTGGAGAGGAAGAGAGAGGAGGAAGGGTTCGAGGCTGGAGGCTCGTCGCTGGGGGGGGGATGCGGCATCGACCGCCGTCGAGGGGTGCGGCTGCGCCTTCTTATTTTCTCTTTTTTTTTTTTTTTTTCGAATTCCGATTTGAAGAAACGGGGGGGGGGGGGGGGGGGGCAGAGGGAAATAAGGAGGAGGAGAGAGAGTAATAGTTTTTAACTAATAATATATTTTTTTTTTCAAAAAGGTAGACTTTTACAAACGAACTCGAAACGAGGCCCATCGCCTGACGTCCATAGCGTTTTACCCCCATTCCGAACACAATGGGATATGTACCGCAAGCTGATTCAATCGTTTCAATCAGTTTCCGTTTAATTTACTTTTAAATCTCTATATTGAATTTTAAACGTACATTTCAAATTAGCGGGGTCACATACTAACTCTAAAAATTCTCGAAAAATATTTTCTAGCTTCGTATTGACGATACGGCCCTAACAAAACTGGTTTCGTCGAATTCTGAGACCGTTTGAAAAATGACCAATTTCCAGTCGATTAAAATCAACTGAAACTGGTCAAACGCGTTTTCCTTTGCCACGCTCACATATTGATTCGAAAAATTATGAAATTTGAAATCTAGCAATAACTTAACATCACGGACCCAACAAAACTGGTTTCGTCGAAATCCGAGGTCGTTTGCAAAATTGCTATTTTTAAGGGCCTTATATATATAAAAATATATATAAATTCCACAGCGACTATTTCTAATTTTAAACTGGACATATCTTATCATTTCTAAGATGAAATCTCAGTTTGTTAACTTCGTTACAAAGATATAGTTATACAGATTCAAATATTTCTTGTTTCGTTCAATTCTGACTTATATTGAATTCTGTATATTCATTTGAAATTAGAAATCGAATTTTCGAACTACCGCGCCATTTTCTATTCCTTTTATAATTATATATAATTATTATATATTCTAACGACGACGTATATAATATATACGTCGAATTCTATTCAAAATAAATTTTCTCGTCGATATTATTTAAAATAATTCATTTTAAATAATCAAAATTCGCTAAAATGGCCAAAATAAAAATTTTAAACTGGCCCAGATTTTCCGGGTTGTTACAGATACTAAATCTATCAAATGGTCATAACTATTTGAGAGCTTATTGCAAAACAAGGGAACTTATGTGCCCTGGTATTTTGTACACAAAGTGTTTGATGGTTTTAGTGCTCTATCTTTGGAGGTATTCAATGCTGGAGTTAAATTTTGGACTGACTGTTTGATCGCGTTTTTCCTAGATACTCCACCTCCATACACGGTTTTTAACGAGCATTGTACAAAGGTGTAGTAACTTAAGGATACTCTACAAGTTCAATTGGATCGATCTATGTTCTTTATGAAATTTTATCTACCAGAGGATCGTCTTCGTGTTCTTAGTGCTAGGCCTACTATTATTAGGAAAAGCCATTTATTATTACTTCGTGGAGTTCTATGATAGATCATGCTAGAGAACAGGTCCTCTCTATTCCAGTATGGATGTATTTCTTTTATATCCCCTCTGTTTTGCAATCGCTTTTTTGTCTGGACTAGCTATCCAAGTCTATTAGAAACCTAAAGTGTTTTGATGCCAACACTGTATCTAAAGACAAAATATTATATACCAAAGCCCTAATTGAAATACCCCTAGACAAACCTCAACCGAAGACGATAAAGGTTAAAACTGTTGATGATTATGTGACAAAAGTAGGTATTCGTTACAGATGGATGCTCGGTATATGCTCTATGTGTCATTCTTTTGGACATCTTTACACTACAAGTACTTGGAAACCCTCAGTATCAGTTCATGTCCCAGTTCCCCTAGCTTACCATATTCCAATGCCATGTCCTCCTGTTGTTAGGTGGGTTGCGATAGCTCAACAATCTATTGATACCCAAATCGTTCAGCAACGTGTCTTGGCGAAATATAATATTCTTCATACAGTTGTCACCCCTCCACTTATTTTTCAAAACCCTACTCATGAGACGACTACCCAATGTGATAATGATATTTTGGAAGATGATGATAGTTCTTCTGTTGAAGATGATGGTATTTATTGGATCTCTAGAGACCATGCCTAGGTCCATTGTAGTTTTGGAACGAGACACGATCCCTATGAAAACTTGTACTATAAAATTTGACTAAGTTGAAAGATGATTTTAGAAGACCGGTATACAGAGTAGTAGGTAAAGGATTTGAGCTCACTAAGAAGGGTGAGCTAGGAAAGATGAATAGGTCTCTATTCTATGATACAATATGGGTTTAGGAATGAGAATTTCATAGTCCTAATCCTTGTTTTGTTCTTAACCTTGCCATACTCTTTTCTGAGTACATCAACGCTATAGGATCAAGTGATGACTCTAGTTATTCCACCTATGTTGGGGACTGGCTTTATTATGCTGTAGGAGAAACTCTCAGTTTCTTTCCTGACTTGTATTGATATAGTGTTCTGGCACTTCAAACCATACGGGGTTACTATGCCTGTGCAGTAACCCTTTCTCTTTTTTTCCTCGTTCTAATATAAGTGGTACGACCACTATAAAACCGGTTGGCTTTGCCAAAATAAACAAATTTGTAAGAAAAACTATAAAGAAAAATTATAAAATGTTTTAACTATTATAATCCCTATCTACTTTATAATACCAAAAATCTGAATAATTATAATACTCATCATGGTCAAAGCGTTCCTACGTGGCCCTTGTAGATCCCACCTCCAAAATATGGGTGTATATATATATTTATTATTGAAAATCTTTTCACCTAATTTTTTTATGTTAGATCCGTTTTAAGAGAGAACCCTAGTGGGGAAGAGATTACGTTTTGAGGAATGAAGGTGGTATATAGGTTAAGTTAGTGATGTTTGGTTGTTGGATTTATGGATTAAATATAGGCGAGCCACTTCACACAACCAATAAAATCAAGCTAAGTCAAGTTAGTTTTGAAAGTAAACTAATAGTATTCAGCCACATTAGCTCAAAATGTGTAAAATAACAATTGGATTTAATTAATTGTTCCTGGGCATGATTTGCAACTCACTAACCGGGTGGTTCGACCTAGTCATCGCCCGAGTTGACCCGTGGGTCGACCTGGCTATTAGTCGGGTCATCCCGACTAATATATATATATATATATATATATATATTTGTGTGTGTGTTTGTATGTATGTATATGTATATGTATATGCATGTATGTATAAAGTTCTCTTCTAATTTTCAAATCGCCTAACTTTTCCAAATTAAGTCTGTTTCTAGCAAACCAAATACGTAAATCGTCCAAAAAATTACAATGTACATAATAGTCCAAGTCCCGTTGTTGAATTCTAATAGCTTCAAAACTTAATATTTAATTAATTCATTAAATAATTATTGTGTCTTAAAAATTCAAATTGTTACGTTCTCCCCTCCTTAAAGGAGGATTTTATCCCCAAATTCCCCAATGAAAGAAACATAAAATAAGTTTTTTTATACAACTTAGCTACAATTATCTAATCAAATATCATCAATTAGTATCTATTGCCCTTAGGTTTTCTAATGTTATTTATGTAATTATGAAATAGTGTCGTGTATGTCCCTAACTGATGTAAAAGATTAGGCGGTATACTGATCTAGTGTAATGACCCGCATTTTCAGCGGTATAATAATTAATTTATTTAATTATTTTAAAGGTTATTAAAAGGATTTCATGGTCATTGAATTAAATAATGGTGAATATTTAATTAAAAAATAAATTAAATAACATATTTAATTCTGAAATAATCAGAATTTGCTGAAATGGCGATATGGTGTGAACTGGATCATCTGTGATATTTAATTCGGCTTGAAATTTGATTTGAATAATGAATATATTATATAAACGACAGTTCGAACATAGATTTATAATATAATTAAAATCGAGCTCGAAATGGCACTGTAGTTCGTAAATTGGCGATTCGAACTTCAACTGAATGTACAGGGTTCATTTTAAATTGGATTTCTGTGAAATAAGAAATGTGTGGAGCTAGTGGAGTATATTTTTCTAATGGAAGAGAAAGATCTGGATTTCATCTTATAGATTTTGAGTTATGACCAAATCAAATTTTAAAATAGTCGCTATAGAATCGTTTATCGACCATAACGGTTTATTCGATATAACCAGATACCGGTTTCGAATTTAGAAAAGGTTCATTTGGGACATAATGATAATTTAATTTTTAGAATTTTACTGTAAGTTTTAATTAATTAAGTAAGCAACTTTTTATTTGGAGTATTTTTCACCCTTAATCAACGATTTTGGGGTTTCACAATATAAGCTAATCTACTGATATTATTATATTTCTGGAGTCAGGGCATCTCGCTCATCACGATGGTGTTTTTATTTCTATCCGTAGCGGTACGTAACTATATAAATTAAAATATATGGAGAAATACACCCACCCGTTATCTAATTTAATGGTTGTAAAACACCCATCCCTTCTATAAAGGAAAAGACTGAGGTGGCCTAGTTTTTGCCAACAAGCTTTCGTGGCCAATACTAAAAACAAGTCGACACTTAAAATGAATGAACACAAATTCATCCAACTCTCTACAAATAGGATTCACGGTAACCTAATGCTTCAGAAAACAAATATATGGTGATCCTCACGTGTTTTATTCAAACACCATATGCAGTCTGAAGCAACACCTATTTCATTCGCTGTTGGAAACAACGCAAGAGGGGGGTATTTGCCAGAGTCCGAGCAGAACTTGGGGAGTTTCAGTGGTGAAGGGTTTCTCAGTAGAAGCGTCGCACTTTTCTGAACAGTGCGGAATGGACGCTGATGACGGGTCCTTCCTGAGGCCGTCGAGGTCTTTGGTTTGGTGGTAGCGTGGTTGAGGGTTCAAAGAGATGTTTGTGTCGATGTTTGTTGTTGTGCTGAGAACGAGGCAGGGTGGAGTCGGCGAGCAGATGAGGAGTAGCGAAGGGGGTAGGTGACAGTTTGGAAACATTGGATTGGGAGAAGCATTTTTGGTGGACATGGAAGTAAAGAGGAGTGGGAGGACCGAAGTAGTCGTGGTGTACTGAAGGGTGCATGCGTTTTAAAAAGGAGCACGCAAGTGAATGGAGAAATGGTTCCTGTGAACGTCTTTAGCGTACGTTATTCATTGGGGAGGAAGAAGGGCAAATGGGCCTGAACATTTGGGCTAAGAGTAAAGGTAAGAAAAAGGGAAAGAGGCCCATTTAAAATAAAGTTTTTAATTAAAAATGTATAGGACCTTGTAATAACAATAACTTGCTCGTATGGTAATGGAATTCAGCGAAATAAGATCCGACAGGATCATATGGACTGTGGCTACATCATGGAACTAACTGGGAATGAAACGAGGATCGTTAAAATTTATAGTGAAATAAATTGTCAGAATCAAATCAAGCGATGGTTATCATTATTAATGATGATCGTCCAATGTGAGTAAATCTCACTAACTCTGAACAGTTCTATTTTTACAACGTATATTTAGAACTGATAATTATCTGTTGATTGCTGTGTGTTGACTGTTTGATTGAACTACTAGTCAGTTGGTTGAAATATATATATATAAATATATATATATAAATCGTTAAATATATGTTGATTCTGTTTAGCATAATATTTCATATTGAAATGTAATCGATGTTAATTATATTGTTTAACATCTATGATGCAGGAAAACATGTTGGAGGGACCCAACTGGGTTCCTCAATATTTAATTTACTGTTTGTTCATATAATTGAATATATGATGTGATATATAATCTGTTGGCGATTTTATATGTTTGGACGATGTTGGTCATCGTGATTTGATATGTTAAATACCATAACAAACCGGAATGTTGATAGGGAAATATAAAGTGATATTTGAAAATAAAATATTTATAAAATCAAAGGATATTATAAAATAGGAAATATTTATAAAAAGAATATTTATAAATGGAATATTTTATAAAGTGAATTATTTATTTAAGATAAATAAATTAGACATTTAAATGGATTATTTATTTGGTAAATAAATAAGATATTATAAAGGGATTTTTCTCTTAGGAAATAAATATAAATATAAAGGAGAATTTATTTAGAAAATAAATAAAGAAAAAGGGGGTTATTTGATAAGTGAATAAACGCTGTTAAAAGGGGGTTATTTGATAAGTGAATAAACGCTGTTAAAAAGGGATTATTTGATAAGTGAATAAATGCTGTTAAAAACTGTAAAAAGGAAATTATTGGATAAGAAATATTTATTGGGAAAGTAAAAAGAGTTAATGAAAAGGAGTTTAATCGAATTTAGTTATTCGAAACGAGTTAGTCGAATATGGTTAGTCTAGTCGAGTTAATCGAGAGTAGTTAATCGAACATAGTTAATCAAATGGAGTTAAACAGAAATTAGAAACTGACTAGAGATTAATAAGTTGAATGGTTCCTTGAGTATCGATCTGATGTTGGTTTCGGCCTTCGGGGTTTATACTTAGGAAGTTGTTCTCTTGTTAGTTTGTAGTTAGAGTCCGATAGATGTGGAAGAATAGTGATACATAATTAAGCCATGGAAATGTTTTCCAGCGTTAATGTATATTTTCTACACAGAAAATAAGGAACATATGAATATATATTTATATAGATATATATATGATTGATGATTTATTTAATAGAATTTCCATCTAGAAATAATATCGTTGTTTGCACACGTATTTTTCTTTGAAAGTTAACTCACCGACTATCGAAGTTTTTGACCATTTTAACGTTGTTAATATGGAGAGACCGGTTGGACTATTATCCAAAGAACCACTCTGCATTGGCATAAGCGTTGCGAATCATATATGCCAAAGATAATTAAAAATGAAGTAAAGTGCAAGGGCTGTTGTATAAATCTTAGATAACAGTGCCTAAGATGGATATACTGAATAGTACCTTCGGTTCATCCTGTTCCTGGATGACTTGTATCGATGAATGTCTGACAGAGTATTTTCAAAAAGGTCACGTACATTGATTTCTTCAACCATACCAAGAGTGGAAGCGGAGAAGGAAACTTCTTTAGCTAACACGTAATGTACTGTTGTAGACGTCAATTAGTGATTTTCGATGGATCTAACAATGTGGCATTCGAAGTGAAATATGATGTGATGATAAAGCGTAACCTCAAGCCTCATCAACCGGTAAATGGCAGAAATCGGGCAGGTAGCATGGCTATGTAGGTCGCACTTATTAGGGTGTATAATCACCTGATCTAGAGTTTCATTTACTTCAAAAAAAATTATTGTTGATGCTGTCCCATTCGGGAAACGGTTGCTGATCCCAACCGTTGGTGATATACATTCGATACACTCAAGCGAAATAAGTGGTCGGTCATGTGTGGCTGGGTTGCAAGATGTTCTTGTTGAATCCAATGTATTCCTCTCTAGAGGTACACAAGCGAAAGGTGGTTCCATACCTTGTCATAGTCGGAAATCCATTACCCAATACGTGCTTGCGGTTTTGATTGTATACTATATATGTAGAACGTGAGATGAAAGTGTTTCTGCTAAATGATTATTATATTGTTGTTGATAGACATTATTATAATATCAAAAGGTTTTTGATATAAAGATATTTTGGATTCTCATAAGGGAAAAACCCGTTCCATTATACGGCGTGGTCTTATGAGGTATCGTTTAATTGTTCAAACTATTTTAAACTGTTTACTCATACCAGTACCATCAATGACCTGGAGTTTATATTTTTTTTTGTTTTCCTTAAACTCTTGGGTGCCTAAATTCGTACGGACAGTCAGGTAGTCGGGATTTACAGATACTTGAAGAGCTGGAGCAGGAGGCTTCAGGATCATATAGCTATTGTTTATTTCCGCTGTGTTATAGGTGCTGTTTTGTGATAATGATGTATATTCAAGTACAGATTTATATTTCAAAGTTATGTTATATATATAATATGTTATTCGTTCCGCTGTGAGGTTCGTGTTACTCTGATGTTGTGTTCTTCTTCTTCTTCTTCTATTCTAAGTTTCAATCTTATCTTTCCTCACCCTCTAATTTCTTTCATTAACTATTCGGTTATTTTCGATCCTTGGATGTTCGATATGTGTCGTATATCGGATAACCAAGATCGCAAATTTCCGGGTCATTACAGTTGGTATCAGAGCTTAAGTTAAGTGATTTACCTTGGCTCTATGGCGTGACTCAATAGAGATCGGGTTAGTAATAACCCAGATTGAGTTGAGTGTATATATATACGAGTGAGCGTATTTGTTATTGATATAAAAATTGTTTTATATTGTGGTGATTTATTGGTTGAGTTGTTTATGAGTTCTGATCGATCAGTTTGATCCACTGTATCGGTAGGAGTTACTAAATACTCGAATACGATGGGTCGACACGATATGTTTTGAAAAGAGGGTAAATTAAAATAAGTTTACCCAAGGTATATCTTGATATAGAGAAGATATATATATATATATATATATATATCAAAATTAGAATATAATGGATATATTGGTTGTTATTATAATCGAGTAAGATTATAAATTAAATGGTTATGTAAATAACCAATCAGAATTCATATAAGTGAAATACGTGAAATCAGATGAGTTAAATCTGAAATTTAAACCAGGAATTGAATTAAAATTCTGGAAAAGTGGACTAGTGTTTGTAAATTGATTTGGATTAAAAATAAGGATAATTTAAGATACTGGGTGATTTTAAATTGTTTTACAAGCAATATAAATTATATTTTGAAATGAATTTCAAAGTGGAAATGTTTAGAAATGGTTTTATATTATTGAACTCACTTCGATCACTGGAAAATAGATTCTGATGATGACAGCTGCATCACCAGTATTCATTTTCGAGTTGTAAGTGACGAATTACTACCACAGATACTGTTTTGAATTTGTTTTGGGAAAGAAAAATTGTGATAAATTTCAAAATGGAAAATTTGATTTTTGAAAAGAGTAAAATGTTTATAAACTCCTAGGGAAAGACTGTTTGAATTAAAAACAAATTTAACCAAATTTGTGAAAGCAAATTTGAATTAAAGTAAAGCCAATAAAGTGGTAACTAGATTGAATTAGAATGATATCAAGACAAATTGGATTGTGAGATTCAAATTTGAAATGTAACGTGACAATCAAGTTAAGAGTTGGGAATCGTGAAGAAACTCGAGTTGAAATGATATTTGGCTCGGATATAAACGAATGGTTGTGTTGTGGATAAAAGCAGATTGGAATTTGATTGGGATGACCCTTGTATCCGCTGAATTGATAACAGGTGGAAAGGATATAATGATATGCCGACAAAAGGTACAAGTTTATATTTCTATTGAATATAAGATTTATGAGCCGAATTGACAAGCCGCTTGGCTATTTGATTTTCTTTTGGGATGGAGATGGCCCAGAGAGGCGAGTGGTGGCTTGACGTATTGACCAGTACAAAGGAGGTGCTGGCAAAAATTTTCAAAAAAAATTAAGGCGTTAGAAAATTTTCAGGATTTTTGATTAATATTTAATTAAAATTAAATTGGTTCAGTTGAAAACTGAAGTTAAGAAGTGAACAAATATGTTCTAACCAGTCAATAGGGTCGTCCTCTACCTTAGCAATATCGAGGACGAAATTATTTTAAGTGGGGAAGAATGTAATGACATGCATTTTTAGTGGTATAATAATTAATTAATTTAATTATTTGAAAGGTGATTAAAAGGATTTCATGGTCATTGAATTAAATAATGGTGAATATTTAATTAAAATAATAAATTAAATAATATATTTAATTCTGAAATAATCAGAATTGGCGATATAGTGTGAACTGGATCATCTATGATATTTAATTCAGCTTGGAATTTGATTTGAATAATGAATATATTATATAAATGACAGTTCGAACGTAGAGTTATAATATAATTAAAATCGAGCTCGAAATGGCGCTGCAGTTCATAAATTGGCGATTCGAACATCAACCGAATGTATAGGGTTCGTTTTAAATCAGATTTCTGTGAAACAAGAAATGTGTGGAGCTGGTGGAGTATATTTTTCTAATGGAAGAGCAAGATCTGGATTTCGTCTTGTAGATTTTGAGTTATGTCCAAATCAAATTTTAAAATAGTCGCTATAGAATCGTTTATCGACCATAACGGTTTATTCAATATAACCAGATACCGGTTTCGAATTTAGACAAGGTTCTTTTGGGACATAACGATAATTAAATTTTTAGAATTTTACTGTAATTTTTAATTAATTAAGTAAGCAACTTTTTATTTGGAGTATTTTGCACCCTTAATCAACGATTTTGGGGTTTCACAATATAAGCTAATCTACCGATATTTCTGGAGTCAGGGCACCTCACTCATCACGATGGTGTTTTTATTTCTGTCCGTAGTGGTACGTAACTATATAAATTAAAATATATGGAGAAATACACCTGCCCATTATCGAATTGAATGGTTGTAAAACACCCATCCCTTCTATAAAGGAAATGTAACACCCCACCTCCGTTAAGGTCACTCACAAAGGGAATGCCTTAACTTTGGTGGAGCATTTTAGTAAACAGAACAGAAACTTACAAGACAGATAAAACAGTACTTGAAAATTTTTAACTTTAGTACAGCGGAAACAGAAATCAATATGGTTACATCCTTTCAAATCTCAGAATTCAAGTACAAAATATCAGTCTTGTACAAAAGCCTTCAAAATGCATAGTTTAAAATCATAATCCCCATAGGACGGAAGCTGTGCAGAGCCAAGCCATACTTTAAGCACTTCAAGCAAAGAGAAATCTGGATCAAGCTAAAGTATTCCCTCCTTGGATAACCTGGGGGGGAAACGGAAGAAAGGAGGCGAAACAACAAGGGTCAGACAAAAAGTCTGGCAAGTCCAGTGACTTTCAGCATATGAATAGATAATAATAATATGACATGAACATAAAACTAGATGAGAGATAACTGTAACAGGTGTAGCAGATATAACAGAAGAACAGAATGACATAAACTATTGCTTTACACTTCTCTGCACTAATACTAGTATAACAGAATTATGTGTCACCCTAATGTCTAAACTGAAATAGGAACGGGTACTGAATAATTTAACAGAAGCAGAATGCTAATAATGGGCCTTTACTACCCGATCAGAAACAGACAGAAGCAGAAACAGATTAATCCCTACATAAACAGAATGTAGAATTAGGTGTACACTAGTAATGGGCCTTTACCACCCGAATAGACGGTACCACGCAGAAACAGACAGGTGTTACCACCCAACAGAAACAGACGGTACCAACAGAAACAGACGGAACTAAGTGTACCCTAAAATCCTACCCCAAGCGATCGGCTCCCTAATACATAAATATCCTGTGTCGGCCCCACAGTAGGGTGTATCACTCCCTAAAGTGACAACCAATTGGCACAGAACTATTTACAGATGTCACGGCGTCTTACATCCTCAGAGGCAGACCGGGATCCATGCACGCACATGACCCGGTTGGAACGCACCATCAACACCCCTCGCCATTATCAGAATGAACCACTTATAATTAGTTCAGTAAGCATGCCTGGACCCTACCTACTGTTGGGTCAAAGTTTTGATACCAGAAAGGGTTACTGACTAATATGGGTCCCAAACAACAGATGACACAAGTAATTCCCCTCCTAACCTTGTGTCCCCAGACTAACAGATTTCAGATTAACTTTTAGAAGTTCAGACATACAGAGTATAGATCAACTAGTTCATAGATCAAACAAACAAGTTAACCGGTTTTCAGACTAACGGATCAGATGTTCTGATTAACAAGCTTACAGATTAACTGGTTACAGACTTACGGATTAACCGGTTATAGATTATCTAACTTTATATTGGGCCTACGGATTCACGAAACGGGTTTATCAGATTCATTGGTCCAATTGGTTTAACCTTACCCACCCAACACGTTTTAGACATCATATTTATCTCAGATTTTCATTAATTAAATATTAATGCCCAAAACCTCTCACATTAAACTGACAGTTTGCGGCTACTGGTTAGGCCGGTTGGTTCCGGGCAGGTTTCTGTCGCAAACTGAGTCTAACCTCGGGTTTTCAAGCACGTTATGACTAACTTCTCACATTAGAACCTATTGTTTGCGACCACTGGAATATGACGGGCGGTTCCGGGCAGAATTACGCCGCAAACTCATTCTTACCTCGAGTTAGCCATGTTTATCTTTGCGGCCAATTAATTAATGATTTCCCATTTATACCCATGCCTAATATACATGTCAATTATTCATAACTATAGCCAATTCAGATTATGTCAATAGCGGACTAATTATATCAACTCAACAGATATAGCAGATAACAGATTTCTCAGACTAGGCGACTTAGCAGATTAAGCAAACTAGCAGATTTAGCATTTTCAACAGACTTAGCAGATGACAGATTTGGCAGATGAACAAATCTAGCAGACTAGGTAGCAGAGCAGAACTAGAAGATTAAGCAATATAACAGAACTAGCAGATTAGGCAATGTAACAAAACTAACAAATTAGGAAAATATAACAGATTTACTCATTGCTTAAAGTTTCACAAATATATCTTGCCTAATTATAAATCTTGCCTAAGTTCACATGCATAAATAATAGTCGTGATGCACAATATAATCATATGCCCCATGTTTGCATAACATTTACATAGCATAGATTATGGTCATATTTTACCATATATCATATGTTTCAATTTTTATTAAACTTGCATAGTACATAAGATCCATATATAAATTATACCAAATATAGTTATCGAGTACTATGCATGTCATATATTCCAAAGATCCCTTACTTAGTTGTTTATTTACATTAATAGATACCCTACTCTCATGTAAATCTTTATACCTAAGCCATATTCTCTTTATCCCAAATCATGTGTTCAATACAGTCAATATTTATGTTCAATTATATACCTTTTTATGTCATGTCCACAAATCATATGTTCAATACCTTTTTATGTTATAAATATAACATGTCCAATCATATGTCTCAGATTCATGTTCTAGCTACCGTCCATGTTCTTTCCTCAAATTAGTCACCTATTGGTCATGCCCAATTTATGCATCATTCATTTTACTGTCCCAAATATTTTAGCTCATGTTAATCTCTTATGAGATTGGCTCAGGCTCGTGGTAGCCTGGCTATAGAACAGAAAGAGGAAAGAGGTACAGAATAAGATAAATCAAATCAGAACAGAGCAGATATAATCTCAGATTCAGATTCACAATTCATGTCAAAATCAGAATTAACGTTTATAGCGGAAAATAACTGTACTTGCCTTGATTGGATTAAAGAAATAACTTTAGTTGTTGCAGAATTGTTGCAGAAACTTTAATCTCTAATTTGAATTGAGTTGCTTAGGTTGATGTTGATTAGCTTCTAGTTTTTATTCCAGCAGAGTAGCGACGCCATTTTTATTTTTATTTAGAACAGAGGCAGAGAAGAAGCTGAATAAAATTGTGTGCAGAGAAGGCTGGGTTTGGGGCTGTTTAAATAGCTTTAGGCAGACAAATCTAGACAGAAAACGAGACCAGATACATCAGAACGCACCCAGGCAGAAAAGCAGATTCGGGAGGCAGGTCGACCCCCAGGTCGACTCTAGGGTCGACCCCCTAGGGGCGGGTCGACTCTAGGGTCGACCCCCTGGGGGCAGGTCGACTCTAGGGTCGACTCTAGGGTCAACCCCCTGGGGAAGGTCGACTCTAGGGTCGACCCCCTGGGGGCAGGTCGACTCTAGGGTCGACTCCCCAGTCGACCTGGTCTGTGCTGTTTAATTTTTTTCTGAACTTTGGAAGGCCATAACTTGGTCATACGGACTCCGATTTACGAAATTTCGGACTCTATTTCGCGTATTTTTCCGAGACGAACGCAATGCCATAGCCCGTTTCCCTTGATTCTGAGTTTATATTTTAATTATACTCAGATTTGTAATTCTTAAGTTCATAGAAAATACGGGGTGCTACAGGAAACGACTAAGGTGGCCTAGTATTTGCCAACAAGCTTTCGTGGTCAAAACTAAAAACAAGTCGACACTTGAAATGAACGAACACAAATTCATCCAACTCTCTATAAATAGGATTCACGGTAACCTAATGCTTCAGAAAAAAAAAATATGGTGGTCCTCACGTGTTTTCTTCAAACACCATATGTAGTCTGAAGCAACACCTATTTCATTCGCTGCTGGTAACAGTGCAAGAGGGGGGTATTTCGCTAGAGTCCGAGCAGAAAGTGGGGAGTTCCGGTGGCGAAGGGTTTCTCTGTAGAAGGGTCGCACTTTTCTGAACAGTGCAGAATGGACGCTGATGACACGTCCTTCCTGAGGCCGTCGAGTTCTTTGGTTTGGTGGTAGCATGGTTGAGGATTCAAAGAGATGATTTTGTCGATGTTTGTTGTTGTGCTAAGCGTGAGGCAGGGTGGAGTCGGCAAGCAGATGAGGAGTAGCGAAGGGGTTAGGTGACGGTTTGGAAACATGGGATTGGGAGAAGCATTTTTGGTGGACATGGAAGTAAAGAGGAGTGGGAGGACCGAAGTAGTCGTGGTGTACTGAAGGGTGCATGTGGAGCACGCAAGTGAATGGAGAAATGGTGCCTGTGAACGTCTGGAGCGTACGTTATTCATTAGGGAGGAAGAAGGGTAAATGGGCCTGAACCTTTGGGCTAAGAGTAAAGGTAAGAAAAGGAGAAAGAGGCCCATTTAAAATAAAGTTTTTAATTAAAAATGTATAGGACCTTGTAATAACAATAACTTGCTCGTATGGTAACGGAATTTAGCGAAATAAGATCCGACAGGATCGTATGGACGGTAGCTACATCATGGAACTGACTGGGAGTGAAACGAGGCTCGTTACAATTTATAGTGAAATAAATTATCATAATCAAATCAAGCGATGGTTATCGTTATTATTGATGATCGTCCAATATGAGTAAATCTCACTAACTCTGAACAGTTCTATTTTTACAACGTATATTTAGAACTGATAATTATCTATTGATTGTTGTGTGTGGACTGTTTGATTGAACTGCTAGTCAGTTGGTTGAAATTTATATATATGTATATATATAAATCGTTAAATATATGTTGATTCTGTTTAGCAGAATATTTCATATTGAAATGTAGTCGATGTTAATTATATTGTTTAACATCTGTGATGCAGGAAAACAAGTTAGAGGGACCCAACTGGGTTCCTCAATATTTAATTTACTGTTTGTTCATATAATTGAATATATGATGTGATATATAATCTGTTGGCAATTTTATATGTTTGGACGATGTTGGTCATCGTGATTTGATATGTTAAACACCATTACATACCGGCATGTTGATAGGGAAATTTAAAGTGATATTTGGAAATAAAATATTTACAAAAATCAAAGGATATTATAAAATAGGAAATATTTATAAAAAGAATATTTATAAATGGAATTGAAAATAACCAGAATTTCCAATGATTGCATTGGAGTGGATTTGAATCGAAATTGTCTCCGGAATATTTCGATGTTGGAATTCGTGATTATACAGGTGTTGTTATGGAAATTTGAAAGATATATATATATCGTTATTTCCGATACGACATTTGTTAGTCGTAGAATTCGATATTGAATATAAGCCGATATATTTTCCATTCAGAGCCTTGTATTGAATATCGAATGTGATTTGGGTTTGTCGTGAATGGTGTCTTCACTAACACTGTTCTTGAACCCAGTTGAGAAAAGATTAAATCTTTTTATTTAGATTTAATGAAGTGTACCAATTAAATAATATTTAATTGGAATTGAATTGATATTGATTTTTGGGTTTATCGTGAACAGTGTTTTAAATAATACTTGTTCTTTAACCCGATAATTAATGGAATGTGACTTTGGGTTTATCGTGAACCGTGTTTTAAATGACACGGATTCTTTAACCCAGATAACGATTAAAACTAAGTGGAGTTTTAATGAATCTTTAATTAGATTGAAAAGATCGAGGATGGAGTATCACCAGTTTTGCTCCAGGCGATAGTTAAATCTTTAATTAGATTTGAACGCGAAATGGTAATTGAATTTACCGATAACACTGTGGTGTTAGATATGAAGTATTACCAGTTTTACTTCATGGGATAAATAGGTTGGGATGGGGAAATTAAAATAAATGATTACTTCGGTAAGGTTCGCTAATCCCGACTAGTTTGAATTGAGATTCAAAAATAGAATAAAGAATAAATTCAAAGAATTTATCTTGGATAAAATTAATGGGAACATTTCCCTATGAATGTGAAATTTAGAAACTAACTGTCGGTTGGCCAAGCAGAATGGTTTTCTGGATATTGATCTGATGTTGGTTTCGGCCTTCGGGGTTAATATTTGGGAAATTATTCTCTTGATTAATTTACGGTTAGTGACTGATGAATTGGAATGAGGCGTATGTTGTGTTTGTGTAACACTTTTATAATATATACGCGAGTTATTCGGAAAGACCGGGTTTATCCCATTCTGAATAATTGATACGACGATAAGTCGAAGACGAGGACGGTGGTCGAAGACCGGAGGTCTTCACGTCGTTTGGATAATTACTGATAATCTTGATTGGGCTGTACACCCAAGAAGATGGAAACAGTTGGTGATCGTCCAGACGTACTTGGAGATCGATGGATATGCGGGGTACTAGGTGCCTCCGGTTTCGTTCAGACCCAGAACGAACTTATAAATGGACTGTGTGTCTGACATTGGATTTTAGTCTGTGTGATTGATCTCTATTAAATATATATCTGTTTGGCGGCGGAGAATTTATTCTCTTGCTTAACGCCCTTCTCTGAGACCTACGAGCTCAGGGGTTATATATTGATGGATATCAAACGCATGGAGTGAATTGCCTGTGTGGCATGCCTAAGTGGCAATTGATCGAGGCTTCTGTTGAAAAGCAAAGTCTTGTGGTGATGATCAAAGCAAGGCCTTTGTGGCGTAGCTTTGTGTAACGTTTGCTTCGCGAGTTTCACACCCGGTATGAACCAAAAACGGGAGAGGACGTCAGGGAGGGCATGCGTTTCTTTCTAGCTAGAAGTGGCGTCAGTGGTTTTACATGCACTGACGAGTTTGACTTATGTGGTTGTTGCTGTTGCGAGGCGCCTCGGATTGATCGGTCGTTCTCGAACCGATGGAGTCATTTAGTTGGCTCGTTTACGCCCCATAGGGCGGGGAAACACATGTTCAGGCATTTTAATCCACATCGGTGGACCGGCCCTGAGGATCCAAGGGCCCACCTGAGTCTGGGTCCTGAGGCTCGGGCTAGACAGTCTCGAATCGGTTGAGGACTATCTTTTGCCTCGGTTCATAGATGGAAATCCAATTTCCAAATACGTGACATTTGCGGTTTTATTTGTAGAGCCTAGTATGGCGACATAGTGGGATGGGGCGCTCATGCCGCCTATGATTGATACTTATGATTTGAAGTTGTTTTATACACTATGCACTTATATTAGTATCAAACGATTTGTTTTAACCGTATCAAGCATTCTTTGGCTGTTATAAGGGAAAACCCTATCCTCGGCTGCGTTGCATTGTGTGATGGGACCTGGGTCTTATAACAGCTTCATTCTTCTTTATTTAGCATTGCGCTGTTTGTTTTATGCACTGGTATTCTTGGGAGGAAACCCGTTCCGTGTTATACGGCGTGGTCCCTTGATTTACCTAATGATTTAAAATAAAGATTAATAACTGTTTTAGTTCTCACACCAGTCCCATGACTGACCTGGAGTTTATTGTTTTGACCTAAACTCTGGGTGCCCCTATTTTGACACGGGCAGCTAGTAGTTTTGGTTTTGCAGATTTATATTCACAGGATCCTGGTTTACAGCTGGAACGGTATCCGGAAAGCTTTGTATCCGTATATCTCTTCTAGTTGTGTATTGTATTATTTTCCGCTGCGTTGTATTTAAATGTAATTTAAATCTCTGATATTTCTGTGTAATATTCATTTATACTCTGTATATTCTTGTAATCTGATGCATTGTTGTAATATACAATGAAAGGTTCTTCTGTATGCGTTCTGTTGTGGCTTGTTCTCGAACTATCCGACGCTTTCCTTTACGGGGAAGTTACGGGTTTTCACAGTTTTACTCAAATTTGCAGTTCACTGTTAAAGAACGATAAACTGTTATTTGATTTAAATCAAACAGTTTATTTCGCCATAAATTCAAACGAGCACCAATCCACTTCCAATCAGTTCCTTTGGGTAGTGTCCGTCCATACGATCCCGACAAATCCGACCCTTTGTGACTCTGATATCGTATGGTCAAGTTATGATTTATCGAAATAAATACACATATTAAATTAAATAAAAACTTAAGAGTTTATTATATCGAGCCTCAACATCTCCATTCGGCCCAATACCACTTTGAATTACCAAACCCGCACCATTTCCCTGTCTTCCCCAAAACCCACGATCTCCAGCAAAACACCAAATCCATTTTCGATCTTCCATCCTCATCACTATCTTGAGCTTTACTCCATGAACTCCCGAACTACCAACACCATTTAGATCTACTCCAAACTCTCTTCCTCACCATACAATAAACCTTAAACTCAAAGTGATTTGGCTGCTCGCGACATCAGTACCTCGCGCAACCTCCAGGAAACCCACGACAGAAAAATGCTTCGAATTCCACAGAACTTTCACCAGCATCTCGAAATCAAACCCTCTACTCAAAAATAATACTCAAAACGAGTATTAGTGATCGAATTTTAAATGATACTCAACCCTAGGACCACGCTGAAAAGAACACCGCAAGTCTGAACACCACCAAGTTCAACTCCAGATGTATGAGCATGAAGCCTAGACCACAACGAGCTCAAGGATGTAGCTCTTACGAATTTAAGTAGTATGTTTGATTTTACTTTGAAATAAAAGGATCGAACTTGTTTTACTGTAAGAAGAAAATAGAGAATGTCGGTAGAAAAAGATGTTGACTATCGAATGAACTAATTTAGGTTTTAGGAAAATTTTATGATATTATATAGGTGATTTTTAATATTTTAATAATCGATTTAAATATTTTATTTTAAGCCATCGCTAATTTTATTCATCCTTTAAAATTCCTGTGATCACAAACGGTACCCAAAAATCACGAAAATGGATATGCGGCTATAGTTCGACATTACGGTCCCGACGAAACTGGTTTCGTCGAATTCCGACTCAGTATGCTCACACAACGTATTTTTAACCATTGAAATACAGACTATTTTTCACTCTAAAAATCCGTACGGCCACACATTGACCCTAAAAATCACCAAACTTGGATTCTAAAAATAATTTGATATTGCAAATCCAACAAAATTAGTTTCGTCGAATTCCGACTTCGTTTGCAAAAGTGGCTATTTTTAAAGCTCTAAGTAGCCTTTTTAAATATATAATTATATTTAAATAAAATTGAATTAAATATTTAAAATTAAATATTATCGTCTACATTCACAGTGGAATACCATACAGCTCCATAATATTCCTGTATGTATTTACAACTCGATATTACATAGTCAGAGTTATATCGATGTTCGGTTTCTATTTAAATCCTTATATATAAAATATAATTAAATCGTTATGGTCAGGGCGTTGCATTTCTGAGAATTTTATTTGGACATAAATTAAAATCTACACGACGAAATCCCAATTTTTCTCTTCCACTAGAAAGATATACTCCACCAGCTCCACATGTTTCTTGTTTCACAGAAATTCGATTTAAAACGAACCATGTATATCCAGTTGAAGTTCAAATCGCCAAATAGCGAACTGCCACGTCGTTACGCGCTCTATTTTAATTATTTTAAAATTCTACGTTTCAAACTGACGTCGATTGAATATATTCGTCAATATAATTCAACTCTGAGCTGAACTGAATCCTAGGGATGACCCAGTTCATAGAATTTTGTGATTTCCAATATTTTATTATTATTTCTGAATTAAATATATTATTTAATTTATTATTTTAATTAAATACTCATCATTATTTAATTCCACGGCCATTAAATTCACTAAACCTCCATTTATATAATTAAATAAATTAATTATAATACCTCTGCCAATGCGGGTCATTACATATATTTTCTAAACACAGAAAATAAGGAACATATGAATATATATATATATATATATATATAGATATATATGATTGATGATTGATTTGATAGAATTTCCATCTGGAAATAATATCGTTGTTTGCACACGTATTTTTCTTTGATAGTTAACTCACCGACTATCGAAGTTTTTGACCATTTTAACGTTGTTAATATGGAGAGACCAGTTGGATTATTATCCAAAGAACCACTCTGTATTGGCAAAAGCGTTGCGAATCATATATGCTAAAGATAATTAAAGATGGAGTAAAGTGCAAGGGCTATTGTATAAGTCTTAGATAATAGTGCCTAAGATGGATATACTGAATAGTACCTTCGGTTCATCCTGTTCCTGGATGACTTGTATGGATGAATGTCTGACAGAGTATTTCCAAAAAGGTCACGTACATTGATTTCTTCAACCGTGCAAAGAGTGGAAGCGGAGAAGGAAACTTCTTTAGCTAACACGTATTGTATTGTTGTAGACGTCAATTAGTGATTTTCGACGGATCTGACAATGTGGCATTCGAAGTGAAATCTAATGTGATGATAAAGTGTAACCTCAAGCCTCATCAACCGGTAAATGACAGAAATCGGGCAGGTAGCATGGCTATGTTGGTCGCACCTTATAATCACCTGATCTAGAGTTTCATATACTTCAAAAAAATCTATTGTTGATGCTGTCCCATTTGGGAAACGGTTGCTGATCGCAACCAATGGTGATATACATTCGATACACTCAAGTTAAATGAGTGGTCGGTCATGTGTGGCCGGGTTGCAAGATGTTCTTATTGAACCTAGTGTATTCCCCTTTATAGGTACACTAACGAAAGATGGTTCCATACCTTGTCATAGTTGGAAATCCATTACCCAATACGTGCTTGCGGTTTTGATTGTATACTATATAAGTAGAACGTGAGATGAAAGCTTTTCTGCTAGATGATTATTATATTGTGGTTGATAGACATTATTATGATATCAAAATGTTTTTGATATAAAGATATTTTGGATTCTTATAAGGGAAAAACCCGTTCCGTTATACGGCGTGGTCTTATGAGATATCGTTTACTTGTTCATACTGTTTTAAACTGTTTACTCATACCAGTCCCATGACTGACCCGGGGTTTATTTTTTATTTTTTTCCCTAAACTCTTGGGTGCCTAAATTTGTACGAGCAGTCAAGTAGTCGGGGTTTACAGATACTTGAAGAGCTGGAGCAGGAGGTTTCAGGATCATAAAGCTATTGTTTTTTTCCACTGTGTTGTAAGTGCTATACTGTGATAATGATGTACATTCAAGTACAGATTTATATTTCAAAGTTATGTTTTATATATAATATGTTATTCGTTCCACTATGAGGTTCGTGTTACTCTGATGTTGTGTTCTTCTTCTTCTATTCTAAGTTTCTATCTTATCTTTCCTCACCCTCTAATTTCTTTCATTAACTATTCAGTTATTTTCGATCCTTGGATGTTCGATATGTGTCGTATATCGGATAACCAAGATCGCAAATTTCCGTGTCGTTACATCTAGTTAACCTCCTTTTTATGCAAGTATGATTGTCCATAAATCCTAGAATGTGCAAAAATTCCTAATAATAACATATAGTTCTACATGCATATTTCAAACATCATTCATATGCAACAATTATTTGATAATCATCCTTTATATCAAGCATGGTAATAAACACAAATATCCATATGCATATGTTTAGTGTCCTATTAGCCAATCATTAATAGTGACTAACATGTGTACATGCATCCACTTGCCTACGTCAAACATAACATGTTCTAACATGTTTCAATCAAGTCTTATCATTCATAGGTTATACCTTAAGATTTACTGACTCAAAGGATAGGAAAGATAGAACCTATTTAAAGCTAACAATGGAAAATTTCGAACCATACCATCAACAAAAAATGGATAAGAAATGCGAATTTTATCTTTAGGTTCCCAAGTATCCTCGCTAGCATCATCTCCCCACTAAACTTTTACCAGTCGCACTTATTTGTTCCTTGACTTCTTGATCTCATAGTCTAGAATTCATGTAGGCATGCGACATACAGATGTCTCACTCTCGATCTTTACATCCTCATATAGGCTAGGCTTAAATAATACAGTTGAATCATGTAAGCACTTTCTTAAGTGCAAAACATAGAATACATCGTGCACGCCGAAAAGTCTCTCTAGTAGTCGAACTTTATATGTTATCCATCCCACTTTATCCATATTAGGGAATGATTTTATAAATCTGAGTGCTAACTTTCCTACAGAACCAAACCTCACCGCATTCCTAAGTAGTGTTACCTTCATGAAAACTAAATCCCCTATCTCAAACTCTAATTCAGTCCTCCTCTTATTTGCATAGGATTTCTACCAATCTTGGGTGGCCTTTATTCTTTTCCTTAATAGGATGATCTCCTCAAAAGTCCCTCTTACCATGTCAACAATCTATCAAATGACTTCCACCAGCACGAGGGAGATTTTCAAGGTCGTCCATATGATGACTCAAAAGGAGACATACCAATGCTCACCTGAAGACTATTATTATATGCAATTTCTACAAAACTAGATGCTCCACCCATGTCCCTTCGAAGTCTAAGATACACAGTCTCGATAAATCCTCTAAAGTCATATTCAGTCATAAGTCTGCCCTCAGTCTGAGGGTGATAAGTTGTACTCAATCAAAATTGTGTCCCTATTTCCTACCCCAAACTCCTCCAAAAATCGCTAGTAAAATAGGATGCCTATTGTTTACCATACTAGTAGGAACACTGTGGAATCTGACTTTCTCTTGAATATACACAAAAGCGAACCAAGATGTGGGCCCCTTATTCTTGACCGGAATAAAGTGAGCACTCTATCAATTGGTCTGCTATAACACAGATATTGTTGTTGCCTTTTCTCGATCTAGGCAATCCATTGATGAAGTCAATGAATACGCTCTCCCACTTCCATAATGTCATGTCTAATGGATGGAGCAATCCACCAAGTTTACGTTTCTCCACATTCACTCTATGACAAACCATGTACTTTGCCACAAACTTGACCACATTTTTCTTTATATCAATCCAGTAGAAAACACTCTTCATATCCTGATATGTATTATTATCGCCTGGATGTATAGTCATCCAATAGTGATGTGTCTCGGCTAAAACCGCACTAATTATATCACCCGTGCAGGGGAAAGAAAGTCTTCCATCTAGGCGCAGCCAATCTCCATAATCAACAAATACCAAAGGAGATGTCTAGAGGTCTCACCTCTATCAAGATTGTCCAAGATATCCACTATCTCAGGATCCTCCCGCTGTCTCGATTCAATCTTCTCTTACCACGTATGCTAAACCACCAAGGATGCTAACAATCCGGCAGTATAGTTGTAGAGGGTCAAATAAAAAAAAAATTAGATACATACCCCAAATTTTGCTAGTCTATGAACGAGGAACTCGGTACTCTTTCCTCTTACTCAAGAAGGTAACTACATTCCCTTTCCCAGGGGTATATGTTATCTCGAAGTCGTACGATGCTAAAAACTCCATCCAACGCTGTTGTTGTAAATTAAGATCACTTTGCAAGAATAAATACTTAAGAAACTTATGGTTCGAACCAATTTTTAGGGACATTTATGATAAAAATTAGTGGAAGAAGCTTGTAAATGGCAGTTAGGTTTGGGAGGATCTTGTAAATGACGTCAAGTGATTTTTTCTCTCTTTTTCTTCGTCTTCTTCTTCTCTTTCCTTTCGCCTATCACTTGTTTACGTCGTGCGTGAGTTCTCCTAAATATCATTTTTATCTTCAGATCTGACAGAAATATTCATCAATCCGCTGCCATTCCTTTGTTGTCCTACTACCTTGCTCAGTCCTTGGATCTATTTCCATAGCGCGTAGTTTAACCTTTTCTGGTAGTCCTAACGCTCGGCCTTACCATTATAGTAACGAGAAGCCTCTCTCGGATCTCGGTAATTAACCATTCGAATCCATGCGATTTCGTTCTATGTTGCCTGGCGGATTTTGACATGTTTGGCCTATTACTAGGTGGAGCTGGGATTGATTGATCTGTTGTTGCTCTTGTCATTGGAAGGGCTATGGGATTCAATAGCAAGGGGTTTTGGTTTGTTCTGCTTTGGATGTGGCTTTTTCTCTACTTCTTCGTGGAGAGTACTTCTGGATGTAGTCAGATTATTAACACTTCTGATCAATCTATGCCAAATTCTTTCCTGATTTGCCTTCAGCTTTTTGCCAAGAAGATTCATCCATCTGCTCTTTCTAAGTGAGTTTTTTAAAGCTTGATTGGCTTATTGGAGGCGAGTTAGGTTTTTTTTGGACATCTAGTGTTAGTGTTATCTGTCTATGGACGAAGGTACGATTCTTGACGTTGTCTGACATTGATGACTGCAGCTTGATAGAGAATGGATGATTTTGTGTGTGCTGTTGTGATTTTTTTCCCTAGTAGCTAATGATCGAGTCTTTGCAATTATTGTCAATTATTTTCATAAATGGTTCAATAGTTATTGAAGATTTGGATGGCTTATTCCCCACATTTCGATTTGATGTAGCTAAGGGGATTACATGAGTATCTTTTTGCTGATTGGTACTATTAAGAGAGTAATCTACAGTGAAATCTTGATCTATTATGTGATGATAGATTGTTAGTGTATTGGTAGTGAAGATTTTAGTGAAGATTTCTACATGCATCTGCAAGTTTATGTGAAGACTAGTAGTGAAGAGTTTAGTGAAGTTTGGTACTTTGATTATGGAATATTTTATTTACGCTGACGGTTTCAGTGAAGATTGCTACATCGGACTTTCTCATGTTCATTTTTGCTTTGGTAGTGAAGGATATAGTAATTCTTTATTATTTGAGGCCTGATACATTCATTTTCTTGAGGTAAAATAACTCAGTATGGTGATGATATTTGACTGCATCATTGTATATGGGAAAGATGCTAAAACAGTTTGTTGATGCAGTTTTTTTCTTAGGTTGTGAAACTGTTATGCACGAAACTTGTTATTAGCCATAATACATGGGATGTTAGTTCTTTTTAGCATCAATGCTTTGTTGGCTTTTGAAATCTGAAGTTGTTCATGGTTCTTAGGCATTCATAGATGTTAGGCATACATGATGCTAGTTTTTGAATAGTTATGAAACTCCTATGCTTTGTTGGCTTTCGTAACTTTATCAAGATACTGGATTCTTTCTGAAGCCGTTCTGTTTCTAGAAGATATTGAAATATTAAGCTATTTTCTGATATATTAAAGCTTGTGGCTATTTTCTGTTATATTGAAGATACTCAATGGGAAACTTATGGCTATTTTCTATTATATTGACGATATTTTCTAAAGATACTGGATACATCCAATGTTGTTTTGCATAATTTCTCTGAAGCTAGTATTTGAAATTTGAAGCGAGTGGATGCTATATCTAGAGAATTCAGCGAAGTTCATATGAAATCTAAAGTCTGTCATGCTTGTTGCTTAGGGGTAGTTATAATTAATGTTTGGTCAGTTTGTCCATTGTGTATTTTTAGTGAGTATGTACTTATAGTAATTTTCATGTTAATTGATAATAATTTTTCGCGCTTGCCTGTAAAAAACTTGTGATTCATCTAAAGCTCAAATTTCTCGTCTAGCAGATACTTCCTCCATGACTTAAATGTAAAAAATATCGCATCCAATTCTAGATCATGGGTAGGGTAATTCTTTTGGTGAAACCTCAGTGGTCGGCTTCATTACCACACAACCCTACCCTCCTGCATCAAAATCGCACCCAAGCCAGTGCCACATGCATTGGCGCATATAGTAAATATCTTGGAACCATCAACACCGGTGCATTGGTAAGATACTTCTTTAATCTCGTAAAGGAATCCTTACACTCTGCGTCCTATGAGAACACCAAATTCTTCTTGGTAAGGTGGGTAAGCAGTGCCAAAATCCATGCAATGTCTTTAATAAACTTACTATATTAAACCGCTAAACCTAGAAAGCTCCTTACCTCAGTCGCGTTCTTAGAGGTCTTCCAATCCTGTACCACCATTACTATGACATCCCACATCACTTAATGTTACCTATATGAGGATTTATTAATTTCTGTGAAGCGCAATAGGTAAACAAAAACTAAAATTCACAAGATAGAATGTAAATATTCAGCGGAAAAACTTTTATTATTATAAAATCACAAATTCATCATTACAATTTCAAATACAGAAAACAATAGTCAGAATCATCTATCTCATAACGCAAAACATCAGAGTAAAGAACCATGAAATCATATCCCTTCTCAAAATCCACAACAAGATGAACAAAATTCAAAGAAATACACAAAGTTTGAAGAAATCGAAGTCAAGGAATATAATCACGGTCAGCTATTGTCCACCACCACTCTGAGAACCTAGGGACAAAAGGAAGAGGGAGAAGGAAAAGAAAAATAGGTCACATAAAGTCTGGTGAGTTCCAATGATTTTCAGCAATAGGATAAAATAGAAAGTATCAAGACGGGTAAATAATGTTGAACATGAAACTAAAGTAAATAGACAATACAAAATAACATTATAGCGAGATAACAATGTAAAGTAAAGATCATGTGTTTTTCTCATTCATATCCCAAGAATCAAGTTTCTCCGCACCACTAGTAAAATATCACGATTAGGTGTTACATTGATTACTACCCATGCGTTTGGGATCCCTACTACACAAATATTATGTGCTAGCTATGGCAGTAGGGTATATTAGTCCTTAACCCGTCAATTATAAGATAGATCTATTCACTGGTGTTACTGTGGCTTAGTTTTCCCCATGGAACACGTGCATGCTCATGACTTCGCCGGAATGCGCCTGTACCCACCTTCCACCTTTAAACCACTTACAATCCAGATCAGTAAAGCATTCCTTGGCCCTTACCTTGCGAGGACCCTCTCTAAGATATTATTAGGGATACTGATTGATATGGGTTGCACATAACAAGATTGACACAAGCCACCCCTAGGCTTGTGCCTTCAAACTAGGATTTTAGGAGTCCCAAAACCGGATACAAATAGCAAGATGTGGGACCTCTTGGCTTGTTAATTAACAAGTAATAACTTATCAAGTTTAAGTTTATTAATAAGCATGGTTGTAAATGAGATTTTCTATAAATGTTGCTCTGTGTACAACCCCCTTCCCCAAAACAAGCACCTGCTCAGATGTGTATATACATTAAGTTGCCTATTTTACCTAATTACATCTGATCCTCCCAACATGTTCTACTTATTTATTAAATTAAGTTTAACTTATTCAGATTAGCATGTTTTGCATATTATCCCGATTATACAGTCATTGGATTTCATGTTTTAATATGCCTAATTATCCTTTTTATTGTCATTTCAAGTTATTCCAAATTAACCTAATTTACGCAATTCTTTAACATGAATAACCTAGGCATTTGTTGGCTTAGGTATAACGCAAAATAAAAAAAGAGTAGGAGAAAATATAGACCTGATTCAGAAACACATAAAATAAAAAAATAGGCATAAGACTGTAAATAAATCTAAGGAAGAAAAAGGGATAACAGGATATAAATGTGACAATAAACAACCGAAAACTAAGTAGATAACTGATAGTAAAACAATATATATAAACATTTAAACACTGTAAAATTTCAGATTCATATTTATTTACTATCAAAACATTGTTTAATTGTCAGATCTAAAAATAACTTGAACTCATAGTGGCTGGATTGAAGTTCAGAAAAAATATCTATTTGTTATTGAAGAAAGTCCTCTTTAGATTGGTGTTGACACACTTTTGGTCAAAGCTTTCACACATCAATTTTCTGGTTAGCAACGCGCTCAAGTGTCAATAACATCGTTAGCAAACACAAAGCAGTTTGGTCGAAGTCACGTCATGAACATAAAAATGGCCCGAAACCTCTTCAAATGACCTCTTTTAGGCCCGAAAACATCAATTACGGTGCTTTGCAATATAACTTTTGTAGACTTCTGAATTAGTTTCAGGTACAACTTTCGTTTGGCCAAATAAAACTTGCGGTTTTAAAGTTACGCCTGTTCCCGTGAACACATGTCAGTCGCTCAAAATCATTGTATCAACTCAGCACGACAAGCTCAAGTTTCGGCATGCATCAGTCTCCCCCTCCTACTTTTTCGTATCCCTCACCAGATGGATACGAATTACCTATTTTTTGGCTCTTCTGGTATCCAGATTTCTGCTGCATGGTCCCCACTTCCTACCTACCTACTCCACTACCAACCTTCACTTATAAATACCACAAGGCTTAGCCTTCATTTAGATACCTTTTCCTTGGAATTTTGGCCTTCAAGAGCTCTAAAAACATCATTAATGGCAGCTACCTTCTTCTCCATGGCCATTGGACATGACATTGACCATTAAAACGTTACAAACGTTTTCCATCAACTCTTGGACATCTACAAGCATAACTACACTACTTTTGGACTGTTTTAGACTTCTCGGACATTGAAGCTAGAACTGGACATAATTGACCAAGTCAACACCTCTTTCACTCAACAAAGAAGAAGAACATTTTAGTCAAAGTTTAGAATAAATAGTCTTTTTATTATTCTATTGTAACTCTTTGTACATAAACATTGCCCAAACTTGTACAACTTTGTAATCGACGAACACATGATGAATAGTTACTATGAAGTGGACGTAGGCGTTAGTGCCGAACCACTATAAAAAGTTGTGTCCCCCGCATTTACTTATTTACTTTGGATTTTTGTATTCACAATACACACTCACATCGGGGGTTGGCGTGCGTTGAGTCCACATCAATAATTGGTTATTGTACGAAAAATTAAAATTTCCCTTTTTATTCTATGTTTAGGCAAAACCTTGTCATCTCCATATTTTTATTTAGAATATAGGAAAAGAATGTTTGTGTGTGAAAACAATGAGGCTGCTGGCCTATTTATAGATTACCTAGGATAATTCTAAACCATTAGATTTTAGGTTTATAAATCCAACCGTGCACCCAATGTTCAGTCAGCACACATATATGGCGAAGAAAATAGTCCAAATTCGAACTCAAAAACTTACCTCTGCATGCAGGTACGTCGATTCTTGGGTCGACTTTCCTTAGACATGGGTTGACCTATGGGTCGACCCGATCAGGCTGGATCACCCAGTGACCATTGCTTTTGTGCATTTGTTTATTTTGTAATATATATATTCTGTATATGTTTTCAGTCAATTTTCTTAAGCCTACAACTTCTTCATATTTAATCCCATTTATGAAAACTAAGAGTCTATCTGAACCAAAATTTCATAACGGTCGCAATGGTAAAGTATGTTTTACCTAATTATGAATATTTAATTCATTAGTATTCCATTTTTATCCTCTTAATATAATTATTGTGTATTAAAATATGGGGTGTTACATTCTCCCCTCCTTAAATGATTTCGTCCCAGAAATATTCAAGATAAGAAGGATGTTATTACTTAAAACTTGCACCCATGTACTCATCCATCATCCACAAGCATCCATAGTCCTTAAAATTTCTAATTCTTGTATGAACATATGCAAAGGTGTTGTGTGTATATGTCCCTACACTAATGCAAAAATCAGGTGGTCGACTGATTTAGTAGACCTCCTTAATGTAGTATGTGTCTATGCCATATATCCAATATGTATGCAGTAGAATCCTAAAAGTGCATATAAGTTTATATGTGTGCACAATCATTCACCAAAGTGAAGCATCTATGTGACGATTAAACCATTTTCATCCATTGAAAATTTCAAATGCACACACATCTATATGCTATATGTAAGTGCTTGGGCCGATCTAGTGCCTAATGTGTGTGTATATGCATCCACTGGCAACCACTAGAAAACACTTGCATCCACCTAAATCATTAAACCATAACATGTCTCAAACACATGTTTTCAGTCATAGGTTTCTACCTAAGATCGATGATTCAAACGATAGGATAAACATGCTTGAATGATAATAGATTCAAACCCAAGAAGCTTAGAAATGAATTAAGAACGTATTCTCAAAGAGAAAAGGGTAAGAAGCGTGAATCTTGTCTTTGGGTTCCCAAATCGTGTCATCTTGATCTTCTCCTTGTTGCACCTTCACTAACTTGATCTCTTTGTTGCGTAGTTTCTTAACCTCTGATCCAAGAATATGGGTAGGAACTTTCGAACCGAAGCCTCCTACTCAACTTCAAGATCCTCAAGCGTACTTGGCTCTCCTACTTCTACTTAATCATGTAGACATTTCCTCAAATGGGAAATATGGAATATGGAATATGTCATGAAATCTCGTCAACTTCTCCGGTGGTCTAACTCTGTAGGCCATTTAGCTTATCCTCTCAACTATGAGAAATGGTCCTACGAACCTTGGTGCCAATTTCCCTACCAAGCCAAATCAAACTACATACCTCAAAGGCGAAACTTTGATGAAGACCATATCTCCTACCTCAAATTCCAATCCAGTCATCCTCTTATCGGCATATGACTTCTTCCTATCTTGAGCTGCTTTCATCCTCCTTCGAATAAGGTCTATTTTCTCGGAATCTCTCTAACCATCTCTATCCCAAGTAGAAGTCTATCCGTAGACTGCCACCAACATGTCGGTGATTTGCAAGGTCGTCCATAAAGTGCCTCGAAGGGTACCATACCTATGCTCGACTGATGATTGTTATTGTAGGAGAACTTGACCAATGGGAGGTGCTCCTTCCAAGTACCTCTGAAATCTAGGATGCAAATCTTATTACATCCTCTAGAATCCTATTGACCCTCTTAGTTTGTCCATCGGTTTGATGGTGATAAGTTGTGCTCAATCATAATTGTGTACCTACGGCCCCTTGCAAGCTCTTCCAAAATTCACTTGTAAAGATGGGATCACGGTCACTTACTATACTGGGAGGTACTCCATGAAGTCGGACAATCTGTCTAAGGTAAATTGATGCTAGCCAAGCCGTCTTACTCTTGCTCTTGACTGGAATAAAGTGATCGCTTTTAATAAGTCTGTCTACAGTTACCTATATACTCGTGTTGCCCTTCATTGATCGGGGGAGTCCATCAATAAAGTCCATAGAGACCCTCTCCCATTTCCATTGTGGGATATCCAAGGGATGAAGCAATTCGCCAAGTTCCCTTTGTTCAACCTTGAATTGTTGATAAGTCAAACATCGGGACACAAACACTGCCACATCTTTCTTCATGCCAGTAAAATGAAAAACTCGCTTCATGTCCTGGTATATCTTGTCGTCGCCTGGCTAGATGTCATCCGAGAGTGATGAGATTCTTCAAGAACTAATCTCAACAAATACTTAACTCTGGGAACACACAATCGCCTATCTCATCTTAGCCACCCTTTCTCGTCCACATAATATCTAGCTAGGTGACTAGAGTTCTCTCCTCTAATAAGTTTATCTAAGATGTCTGCTAATTGCTGATCTTCTCGCTGTATAGGTATAATGCGCTCCATAAGAGTAGGTCACGCCTCCAATGATGCCAATAAACCAAGTGTAAAATCTGTAGATGGTTTAAAATCAAAAGGTCAAGATGAACTCCAAGCTCTGCCTCTCCACGAACAAATGACTTATGGTCATCCTTTGCCTACTCAACGCGTCTGCAACCGCATTACCCTTGCCTGTGGTATAAGCCTTCTCAAAATCATATAATGCTAGGAACTCCATCCATCGTTGCTGCCTTAAGGTTTTTTGCAACAAAATCATGTGATCTTCTAAAAAGAAGACAGCACACACACACATACATAAAAAGAAACATATAGTCCACAAAAACTGCCAACATGCCTGGCAGGTAACCAAAAATATATAAATTACTCGGACTATGACTATATGTGTGCATAGAATGATAGATAGATGAGCTCTGGATCTGTGCAGTTAAATCGCTTAGCGGTTCTATAGCGGCGAAGGTGCAAAAAGGTGTAGCGGGGATAAATCGGGGAAATAGCGGAGGCGCAAAAAGGTTTATTAGATGTAAAACTAAATATTTGAAAATTGATTAATCACCTTTCTCATATTATATGTGTAGAAGAAATTAATATTAATTAATCTTATATAACAAAATCATCAAATATAATAGTTATGCATGCTAAACTTGGTGTGTGTAATTGATTGTTACCATATATTAGACACTTATGCCTTAAATTTAGACATTTATGCTAGCTTTACTAAATTTTCTTTAAAGAGAACTAGTGCATCAGGCTCTATAGATTAATATTTCTAAAGAGAAAGCTAAAATGCGTTGATTTAGCGGATGTATTGGAAAATAGCGGGGTTAGAAGCGGATCTACTATTCATTAGGGCTAAACTAAAATGCCATAGCGGTTGAAGAGCGTTATGGGCTATAGCTGGGATATAGCGGGGCTACAACAGGGTTTAACTACATAGCTCCAGATAAACCACTACCCATTATTCTTCGAAATCGAGTTCCGACATGGCCACCACCCGATTGTGAAGTATATCTACTCCTACACAATACAATAGTCCCTCTAAACAAAAATAAACAACTACATATGAATATAACATCTCAAAAAGAAAACGAAAAAAAGAAAGGACTCTCCAGATCTGCACTACAATGAGCTCCATATCAAATATCAACTTCCTGTAACCTAGCCCAAGAGATAAGGGCGATAACCCAGGAACATGACTCCAAAGATAGTAGATGTAAGTCTTCCCTTCCGAAAGAAAGCTCCAAAAAACAAATCAGCAAATCCAGAGCTAGTATATCCATAGTATTGCATTCTAAGAAAGCCTGTAACCCCAGACCCTGCATTACTAGAAAAAAAATCATCACTTAAAAGGGGAAGGAGTGGAGAGGCTAGTGGGACGGAACCCGCCTACGGCTGTAAATTTTGTTCAAATGTTCGATGTTCGTTCATGTCCGTGACCGAAATACATCCGTCCAAGTTCGTTCGATTCTCGTTTTGGACACGAGTTAGGACAACAAAATTTGTAAGAGAAAAAATCACGTCCGGTCCATGTTCATTCGAATTCGTCTGACTTCCTTGTAAATCATTATATAATTGAGAGAAAACCTAATAAAAAGTATAAAATAAGATATAAATAGCCACGTTCGACCAGGTTCGACCGGGTCCGCACGTGTCTGAAAAACGTATGTATGTGTCCAATTGATTTTATTTAGGACATGAATCAGGCCAAGAAGATTTGTCCAATTTTTTTTTCGTTCGATTTGTATTCGGTTCGATTTTTTATGAAAGAAACTAAACACACCTCCATCTGGTCCAGTCCGACCGATTTACACCTCTAGAACCGCCAGCCTAATATCAGACGACTCAACCAATCCCCTCGTGGGGTATAGATGGAACCACCGAAACGTCAAAGGTACTAGCCAACCTCCTCGATCGAGAACCAAATGAAGCTCTAAATGGTCTGCCGTGAAAGGCAAGGAACACATCGTTCCTAACCGTTCGAATGATGGAGGTCGGGTCCATTGGTACCTCATCAAAAACTGCCTTATTCCGCGAGCACTAGATATGCCAGCAAATAAAAAAGGGATAAGACGAAAAAGGATTAAGCGCAAAGATTTACCTGAGATACTGGCCTACCAGTATCTCAGTAAGTCAGCGAGCGAATACGCATTACATTGAATACAAACCAAGTTCTCCAAGTAATTCCAAACAGATTTGGCAGAGAAGCCAAAGAAAAATAGGTGAGCTCTGGATTCCATGTCACCGGACCCACAACACCTGCAACGGGACACAATTAGAATGCCAATCCTCTAGAGGTTCTCATCTATCGATAGTCCATTATGTAGGGCCTTCCACATAAACAGCGAAACCTTCGGTGGAGTATGGGAATCCCAGATGATGGAGAAGAGATGAAAATGTGGAGTTGGCATCCTAGCCGAGTTCCAAGCAGTCGAAATCGAGAAGGGGTTGTCGTCCCAATCGGATCCACCACCATGAGAATCGGAGAAGGCCTTCACTGATTGCATCCTTTTCCAAGTCTCACTAGCGTATAATGGGACACCCAAGAAGTTCGCGACCTTAAGTCTATGGTATTTGGCATGTAGGAACGTCTCCCATAAGCTGTTGTTCGCAACAAACCTAGCCCACAGCTTGCAAGCAAAGGTAGTACAGGCATCCTTAGGATTTCTAAGGCCAAACCCCCTTCACTTTTGGGACGACAGTTAATGTCCCAAGAAATCCAGTAGTGATGATTGGCGTCATCCTTATTACCCCAGAAAAAGGATGAAGCCAATGAATGAAAATAACTGAAGAAAGAAGCGGTGGAGTCACAACAGCAAAGACGTGCTAGCCAATTGAGTTAAGCACAGAATAAATGAGAAACAATCTTCTAGCCTAAGAGAGAAGCGCCGCATTCCACTTGATCATCTTCCCCTTAGCTGTATCGGTCAGGGGAGTCAAAAATGACATTACACTTACGACCTCTGTATAGAACAATTTTGAGGTAAGGTAAGGGGATGGATACAGCCTTGAAGCCGGTGAAGGTTTCAATCCAAGAGGATCGACCCGCGGACATATAACTAGCTTGGATGAAACAACATTTAGCATAATTAATGAGTTGGAAGAACACCTCTCGTACTGCTGAATGAGGCAAACAAGGTGTCCAGCCAAATGACGGTTGCCTTTCGTGAAAATGATAATGTCATCAGTGAAGGACAAGGACGAAATGATAGGGCAGCCGGACGGTATGCCAAATCAATGAATCTGATTTTCTATCATAAGTGAATGCAATCCATGAACGAAAGCCTCAGCAGTGATCACGAATAGAGTGGGGGGAAGGGAATCTCTTTGGTGAAGTCCCCTTCCCGCTTGAGATCCTTCTGTGAGAAGAAATATTTGAGCAACTTATGATCCGCGTATAGGTCAAATCTCTCTCCAAGTAGATAGTGCCACCTATACATAAGTGTGAACACTATTGCAGCCAACTCCAAGTCATGAGTGGGGTAGTTCTTCTCATGAACTCTTAATTGCCTACTTATGTAGCAGTGGTAGTTCTTCTCATGAACTCTTAATTGCCTACTTCCGTAGCAGACTACCCTACCCTATTGCATCAACACAACACCTAATCTTGTGCCACAAGCATTCGTGTAGACCACCAACCCTTGCTACTATCGAAAAGAATCAGAACAAGGGATGATGTTACAGCCCTATTCAACCTCCGGAATGCATCTGCACAATTAATGCTCCAAGCAAAATTCAAGTTCTTTTTCGTTAAGTTGGCGAGCGAAGCAGATATCCGAGAAAAGTCCTTATTGAACTTTATATATTAACCCGCCAATCCAAGGAAACTCCTAACCTCCATCGCATTCTTGGGTGATTTCCAATCTTGAACCGTGACAACTTTAGCGGGGTCCATCGCTATCCCATTCTTGGAGACTACATACCCTAGGAATCTTATTTCCTTTCTCTAGAAATGACACTTGGAAATTTTAGCCTTAAGCTGATGCAATCTAAGAGTACTGTGAACCTCCTCTAAGTGTTTGGCATGGTCTTCTTTGCTCCTAGGGAAAACCAAAATGTCGTCCATGAAAACCACAACATATTTATTCAGATACTCCCTAAACACCCGACTCATTAGATCACGAAGTATGTGGATGCATTAATCAGCGCAAAAGGCATGACCAACCACTCAAAGAAACCATTCGGAGTTCCGAAAGTTGTCTTGTCAATACTATCATCGACTTCCCTAAGTTGATGAAATCCCATGGCTAGATCCAATTGCGAGAAAACCGAAGCGCCTACTAGCTGGTCAAACAAGTCATTAGTTCTCAGTAGTGGGTTCCTATTCTTCTTGGTGAGATTATTCAACTCTATATAGTCTACGTGTAGACAAAGAGAACTGTCTGCCTTAGTCGCAATGACGACTTGAGCTCCCCATTCAGAAATTCTCCATTTAATAAATCCTTTCTCCAATAAATCACCTACTTGTTTGCTGAGCTCCCTCCTCTCCCTAGGAGCCATGTAGCACACTAGTAAAGTGACTAATTTCACATTCTCCACCAAGTAAATCCGGAAATCTATCACATGCCTCAGAGGTAATCCCCTAACCTCATTAAACACATTTGAAAAATTACTAACTATGGGTATTTATCAAAGATCGACAATGGAAGCATCAAGAGAATCTAGGAAACTAAGTATAACCGACCCTGTGGTCGCATGAAATTTCAAGAGTTCTACCTTGGCATGTTAGAAGTCTATTAACCCTCCTCTCACAATCAAGAATGACACCATACATGGCTAGTTAATCCATTCCTAGAATTAATCCATAACCCATAAAGCCAAGAACATATGCATCGCATTCAAATTTGATGCCCATAAGAGAAATTCTCAAACCCCTACATACAATAGATAAATGAGTTATTCCTCCTATTGGGTTTGAGACTACAATTGGTTTAGAAACAATACTAGTATCTAGGTGCAGATTATCTGCCACATAGTTGGATATGAATGAATGAGTATCAACAAATCAAAGAGAGTCATAATAGGATAGTCAAAAAGAGAAATCAAATCTTCCACAGTTACTTTCCTACCGCGATCCAGTCCACTAGCCTCGAGTGCATGCACTTGCCCTCCAGATGATCCAACTTTTATATCTTTGCATGTTAGGGCATTGCCTTGTAAAATGTCCAACTTGACCATAAGTGAAACAAGAATTCTTCGTCTTCTTGCAGTCCCTCACAAAATTCCCCAAAGCACCACACCCATGGCATTCAACCTCTGTCTTGATCTAATCCTTGTCAGGTTTTCTTCCCTTCTTAGTTATTCCCTACTTGGGCCACCATTTCTTTTTCTCATCCTTGGGTTTTTCTTCCTCAGCCTTATACTCTTTCTTTTCCTCTTTACTATCCTCGTGTAAAAAACCATGTCAAAAAGCCTCTTGAAAGTCTCTCCCATCGGTACATGCATCAATGCTAAATCTTGCAGTGCTGGGTTTAATCCTTTTGCAAACCACAAAGCCTTTTTATGAGGAGTGTTTACCAATTTCTAATCCAAATCTTTCTAGTTGATTAAAGCTGTTAATGTATTCCTTTATAGTCAAGCTTCCTTGCTTCAAATTCAAGAACCTCACCATTTGCATTCCTTCCTCCACTTACGATAAGAATCTCATCTAAAATCTAGCCATAAATTCATCTGAAGTAGCCACCATTTGTCCACCTAAATCATTTTCTGCCAATACGATGATTTATCCTTCAGTTGCCAAGTGGCCAACTGAATTTTCCTCCTATTATCAGGCTTGAATAAGTTGAATACATTCTTTTTTCTCTACGCCAATTGCGCGCCTCTACGAAACTCTCAATACCACGAAACGTCTTGCCTCCCATCGTGCATAAATCCTTGCAAAGCTTAGAAAAGTTAACTATAGGAGGAGGATGTTGAGCTACTGCAACGCAGGTGGGGGAGGGACATTTTCTTGCACTCGAGCAGGTGCCTTAGCTTCTACGTGTCTACGGAACCATGTCAAAATGAGAATGCCCCTAGGGAGATTAGGAGCTCTAGACATGCTGAAAAAGGACGAAATAAAGATTTAGAAAGAGAACAAAGGAATATTGTTATATGACTTGAGTTGATATTTTTTAAAAATTGATTTTATTTGAAAATCTTTTCACTTTGAAAAATATTTTTTTCAAAAACTTTTTCTATGATCTTGGAACCTTAGGCTCTGATACCTAATGTGAAACCCTACGTCTCTTAGTGTCACTCATATGAGAATGCATTAAATTCTGTGAAGCGCAATAGGTAAACAGTAATTAAAATTCACAAGACAGAATGTAAATATGCAGCAAAAAAACTTTTATTATTATAAAATCACCATTTCATCGTTACAATTTCAAATACCAAAACAATAGTATTGACCGTCTTTCTCATAGTATAAAACATCAAAGAAAAAAACCATGAAATTATACCCCTTCGTAAAAGCCATAACAAGATAGAACCAAAGTCAAAGCAATACACAGAATCTGGAGAAATCCAAGTCCAAGAATAGAATCATGGTCTAGCAATTGTCTACCACCAGTCTGAGCAACTGAATGGGGAAAGGAAAAGGGAGAAGGAAAAGAAAAATAGGTCAGACATGAAGTCTGGCGAGTTCCAGTGATTTTCAGCAATATGATAAGATAGAAAATAATAAGGCAGGTAAATAACGTTGAAAATGAAACTACAATAAATAGACAAGTACGAGATAACATGGTAAGGTAAAGATCAAGTACGCTTCTCATTCATATCCCAAGAATCTAGTTTCTTTGCACCCCTAGCAAAATATCATGATTAGGTGTTACCCTAATAACTACCCGTGCGATTGGCTCTCTACTACCCAAATATTACATACCATCTATGACAGTAGGAGTGTATCATCCCTAACCCATCAACTATAAGACATAGACCTATTCGTTAGTGTTACAGCGGCTTAGTTTCTCCTATCGGACCCACACACTCATGACTCCACCGGAACACGCACGTACCCATCTTCCACCTTTGAACCTCTTACAGTCCAGATCAGTAAAGTGTGCCCTGTCTCCTACCTAGTGCGAGGCCCTTTTCTAAGATACTAATAGGGGTACTGACTGATATAGGTTCCACGCAATAAGATTGACGCAAGCCACCTCCTAGGCTTGTGCCCCAAACTAGGATTTTAAGGGTCCCAAAACCGAATACAAACAGCAAGATGTGGGATCTCTTGGCTTATTAATTAACAAATAAAAACTTAGCAGGTTCAAGTTTATTAATAAGCATGATATTAATTGACATTTTATATAAATGTTATTCTATGTACAACCCCCTTCCCCAAAACAAGCACCTGCTCAGATATGCATATATATATATATATATATATATAAAGTTGTCTATTATACTTAATTACATCTGATGCTCCCAACATGTTCCACTTAATTATTAAACTAAGTTTAACCTATTAAGATTAACATGTTTTGCATATTATCCCAATTATACAGTCATTGGATTTCATGTTTTAATATGTCTAATTCTCCTTTTTATTGTCATTTCAAGTTATTCCAAATTAATCCAATTTACGCGATTCTTTAACGTTAATAGCCTAGGAATTTGATGGCCTAGGTGCAGAGCAAAATAAAAAAAGAATAGGAGAAAATACTGATCTGATTTAGAAACACATAAACTGAACAAAATAGGCATAAGATTATAAATAAATCTAAGGAAGAAAAAAGGATAATAGGATTAGGGCTGGCAATGGATACCCGAAAAATCCGATATTCATCCGCATTCATATCCGAAAAGCAGATAAATATTCGATATTCGATAAAGAGGATGCGGATACGGATACATAGATATCCGCATAGGAAAATTATCCATCCGATTTTTTTTAATATTATGCTCAAAATTACATGTATTTAGTATAATGAGTCAGACTTATTTGTTGTTTTACTAAGTCGAAGGTTTATACTATATGCACTAAATGCATATTAACTACTCAAATCTATTTAATTTCATCATATATGCTTATTTTTTAACACTTTAATGATCAAAGAAATTGAAATACATTTATGTTAAACTATAAATTTCATTTATATTTCTTGATTTATCGATCGTTAGCGGATAGGATAATTATGCGACATCCGTCCGTATCCGTGGATGCGGATATCTGATATCCAAAAATGATTTCGGATACGAATACGGATATAGTACTATCCATATCAGAAAGTATCCGTTGACAATCCTAAATAAGATATACATGTGATGGTAAACAACTGAAAAATAATAGATTAATGACAGTAAAACAATATATATATATATAAACATATAAATTTTGTAAAATTTCAGATTCAGATTTATTTATTGTTAGAAAATTATTTAATTATCAAATCTGAAAATAACTAGCACTCACAGTGTTGGATTGGAGTTAAGAAAAATTTCTCTTTGTTTTTGGAGAAAGTCCCCTTTAGATTGATTGTTGTAGAAAAAAATAGAATTGTCCTTTTTATTCTAATGTTTAGGAAGCACCTCAGCATCTTCATATTTTATTTAGAATATAGCTTGGAGGAAGAAGAAATGAAGAATGTTTATGTATAGAAAATATGGAAGCTGCTAGCCTATTTATAGAATACCTAGGATAATTCTAACCATTACATTTAGGTTTATAAATCCAACCGTACACCCAATACTGAGTCAACGCACGTATATGGTGAAGAAAATAGTCCAAATTTGAACTCAGGAACCTGCCTCTACATGCAGGTAGGTTAACCCCGGGTTCGATAATTCGGTCGACCTGCCTTAGACATGGGGCGACCCATGGGTTGACCCGGTCAGGATGGGTCGCCCAGTGACCATTGCTTTTCTGCGTTTTTTTATTTTATAATATATATTGTATATATTTTCAATCAATCTTTTTACGCCTATAAATTCTTCATATTTAATCCAATTTATGAAAACTAAGAGTCTATCTGAACCAAAATTTTTAACACTCGCAATGGTAAAGTTTGTTTTACTTAATTCTAAATATTTAATTTATTAATATTCCTTTTTTACCCTCTTAATATAATTATTGTGTATTAAAATATGGGTTGTTACAATAACCTTAGCTGGATCCACAGCCAACCCATCCTCAGAAACGATAAGCCTTAAAAAACGGAACTTCCTTCCGTCAGAAATGATACTTTGAAAACTTTGCCTTAAGCTGGTACGTGCAGAGAGTATGGAGAACCTCCCCCAAATGTAAGGCATGTTCATCCTTGATCCTTGATCCTTGATAATAACAATTTTTCATCCATAAGACAACAACAAATTTATTGAGAATATCCCTGAACACTCTACTCATCAAATCCACAAAATATGTTGGTGTGTTGGTTAGCCCAAAAGGCATAACCAACCACTCGAAGAATCCATCAAGAGTCCAAAAAGCCATCTTGTCTGTACTATCCTCTGTTAGTTAAAGAGGATCGAAATATGTGGCTAAATCCAGTTAAGATAATACTGATGTGCCAGCCAACTTGTCAAACTAGTCATCAATTAAAGGGAGTGGGTAGCAATTATTTTTCATGAGCTTATTAAACTCCCTACATTCCACACAATGTAAGAGAGGATATTCTGCCTTTGTAGCAAAGATGACCGGTGCTCCCCAGTCAGAGATACTTCGCCTGATATATCTCTCTCCTAATAGCTTCCCACTTATTTTTTAAGCTTTCTCCATTCCCTCGAATCCATGTGACGTACAGGCAATGCTATGGAATTCGCATTATTATTGAGCTAAATCTAAAAATCAATCTCTCGCCTAGGAGGTAGTCCTCTCACCCCCTCAAATACATCTGAAAGCTTATGCACTATGGGTACAGAACCAATCTCGTCGATATAAAATTTTAGGGAGTAAAAACTCAATATGATCGACCCTCATGGATCACAAGAAATCTCGAGGGTCCAAGCACTGTATATCATCAGTCGAATGACCTACCTCTCACAGCCTAAGATAGCACGATACGTGGCTATCCAATGAATAATCAATTCCTAAAATCATACCGTACCCTGAGAATCCCAATACATAGGCATCGCAGTCAAACTTAATGCCTAATATCAAAACTTTCAAACCACTAAAAACCATAGATATATATATGCAGAACCACCTACAGGGTTTGAAACTACTATGGGATCAGAGACTAACAAAATATCAAGGTGCAAACAATCAACCAAGTAACTAGATATGAATGAATGAGATGCCATCGAATGAAGGGGAGTACGAATGAGAAATTCAAAAATAGAAACCAAACTTTTTACTATCACTTCCTACATCGATCTGGACCACTGCTACTCGGAGCTGGCTTTAGCACCTGCATTTATGCCACTAACGCGCTAGCACCCGATCCTGTCTTCTGGGGACATGCTTTAGTAAGAAGTCCAGGTTGTCCACAATTGTAGCACTTCCCTCTAAATGTAATCTTTCTACACTCTTTGATATAATATCCCAACAACCCGCAATCTTGGCAGTTGATCTCATTCTTGATCTTCCTTTCTGTGTGTGACGACCCGTATTTTTGGCCAATTTAAATTTTGAATTTGAATTTATTTTCATGGATTTTAAAATAATAAATGAAAATTTTGGAATTGATAAAATTTGAGAATAAATTCCAAACTTTTTTCTACGTTTTATTTGACTTAAAACATGATCAGTAAACTTTTTAAATCAGTGTAAAAGTGAAGATATTTTGAAAATCAATATATTAATGTTATTTTGATGACCTAAAAAGGATCACTTTTGAGACAGTCTCAGAATCTGACAAAACAAATTTTACTAGATCTGAAATGTCAATATAGGGTATGATTTATGATTTCAAGTCAAATGGAGTTCATATGCGAGTGTACGCTATATAAACGTAAGTTGAAAATTCAATCGAAATTTGGTTTAAGCTAGAAATAAGGTGATTTTTCAAATGTTCTCCGAATTCGACGAGACCAGGTTCATTGGAACCGTAATTCCATAACATAGCGAGATTTCAAGTTTCGTAATTGTTGGACTTCGTATGTGGTTGCACGGCCAGGACAAAGTTAACATCGTTGAAATAATTAAGGAGATAATTAGCTGTTTTATCACTAAATACTATAAGCCACACAAAATAAAAAACTCGTGTACCCTCTCCGACAAGTTTGAGCTCTTCTAAAGCCCCTCATTTCAAGTGTAGTTAAGGGGTACATCCTTTGCCTTTAAGTCTCCTTTTCCATTTCTTTATTTCCTTTCTTCCTTAATCTAAAAGTTAAGCCTTCGTTTCCTCCTCCTCTCCACCTTTTAGCTCAAGCCGCACCCTAGCCATCCCACCACCGCCCATTACCAGCTAGCGCAGCACCGCCACCACCTCCTTCACATTACTCCAGGCTGTGGGCCCTTCCTTCAAGCTTAAATCCATTTTCCCTATTAATTTCAAAAAGCTTACTCCTTTAAACCGTAAATCAAAATCTACCACCTCTAGTGACCCTCACACCCCCACGCCTGGCCTTACACTACCTCTACTAGTATTCACATCCTTTAAGCAATCCTTGCTATGTGCCCCTTAACCCCCTTCAAACCTTAGACCACTAAAAATCCTATTTTTACTCCATATACTTAAAATTAGAGTATGTGTGAGTGAGTATGTTAAATAGCTAGCTATTGGAAGTGAAAAGACGTGATTTTTGGTCCGTTGCCAGCTAGTGTGATCCTACCAAGAAGTGTCGAGGTGTAAGGATTCTTAGGGTGATAACTTCTCTCGCGATTAACTACATTTGTTTTGTTAAATCGTAGCATATGGCTTAATTGCTTGATTGTTATGTGACTGTGTTAGTATTGATTTTGGTTGAGTTTATACTGAATTGTGGTACGAATTGAAAGCAAAATTGGACTAGATAACATTTAAACACACTGAAAAATGTTTATGATAATTATTGTAGGGTTAAACACCCATTTACAAGTCAAACAACAGATTTATAGTCACCTGTTTAACCCAAGTTGACATAGTAAAAAAAATCTAAAATGAACAAGTTATTGCTGATTGTTTGAATCTATAGTTGAAAACCCCACACGGGTATTGATATGATAATTAGCCCACACATCTCCAAAGTGTGCAGATAAGTTCATATGGATTGTGATGTAAATCCCACATGGGTATTGGGATGACAATTTATTTACACGTCTCCTAATTTTGTAGATAATAATCACTCGTCACGAATTGGTTGAAAACCCCACATGAGTATTGGGATGAAAATGAACACTAAACCAAAGTGTTGATTTGTATGTCAATCGGTTGATTGACAGACCAGTATAAGCGTTATTTATGTATTTATGGCTTATACGGTGAATTTCACTTTGGATGCGAATTGGAGGTTGATAGTTGTTTACAACTATTATTGGATGTATATGATGTGTGAAATCTATATAAATGAAATTATATGGTAGTTGGTTGAATCCCATTACGATTTAGAATAAAGCTGAACATTTTAATAATATAATATTCAGTGAAAATTCAAAGTTTGATTTTGACGTCTGATTTTGGATGGATGCGAAGATATTAAAATATCAATGAATATTCGTAACTGTAACAAATAGTTCTGAGGTAATTTTCATACATTTATGGCCTGTCAAAGTTTTAGTCGAAATGAATAGTGACTATTTAAAGTGAAGTTCGGTTAGGCTATGTAGAAACATTTTAAAAGAAAGTCTTTTTCGAAAGTTTCTTGTTTATTTTTATAACGAATGCTAGGAAAGTTTGGACTTAAAATAATGAGCTTTGAAAAATATTATTATTTTAATGAATAAAATAATACTAGAATGACTTAATATTGAAATATTTGATTTTAAATGGAAATGAATAAAATTGAATTTCCAATGATGATTTTATATTTCATAAAATACTTTGGAAAGCATTTCAATTTATTTTTAATTATAAATCTATTTGGGCCTGAATAGGACGTGCCACGCAACGATAGTTCGTAAAGGTCAACCCATAACTTCGAATTGACGTACTAGGAGATCCGACCGTCAGATTCTCCTGAAACAAAAATTGTTGGCTCCAAAATGAAATGAGGTTTCAAATGAAATAAGAAGTTTTAAAATCCAATGATTTTGTTTTAAAATAAGTCCAAATATGTTTTGGAAAAGGTCGCTATGAATGTAATTCGGTGACCCGAAATTGGAAACCGACAATAAGGACATTAATAAAATTATTTAAAATATGGATAAATTATGTCAAATCATAATAATTAATTTAAAAAAGGTTTGGATGGAATATTCCAAGTTTTGGAAAGATAAAGGAGGTTTTATTTAAATGAACTAGTTAACAATTATAATAAAGAGCCAAAAGGAATTTGTGATAATTCCTGAGAGTACAGTCTACTACTACCTGTGAGATCTAACTGGAAACTATTCCATTAGGTGAGAGTTGGGAAGAACTGTAAGGACATTAGATATTTGCCTAAGATTAAATGAAGTTTTCTGAAGTTAAAGAATCCAATGGTTTTAAAATAACGTACTAGATTGTAAAGGTTAAATACAACCAAGGTTTTCCAATGTATGAATTGGATTGGATTTGAATGGAAATGATCTTCGGATATTTTGATATTGGATTTTGTAATTATACAGATATTGTTACGAAGAATTTGGAAGATATAGATGTCGTTATTCCTTATACGGTATCTATTGGTTTCAGTTGAATATAAGTCGATACATTTTCTATTTAAAACCTTGTATTTAATATCAAATTGGTTTTGGGATTGTTATGAGTGGTGTCTTCCATAAAAAAATTCATAAACCCAGTTGGAAATAGAATTTATGGGATAAATCTTTTAATTAAGATTTGACGAAATTTTCCAAAGTAGAGTTCTTCAATTTAATAAATTAAATTGGAATTGAATGGAAATCGATTTATTGATAATCGTGATAAACCTTTGTGGGGGAAGACATTTACTATTTAAGGAATTTAAAAGGCTTTGTTGTTATTCCGCTTATAGTATTGGACGAATACAGAAATTCATGTTGATTGTAAACTAGTATGATTTCCGTGAATGTTCTGTTTTGAATGAAAGTTGATTTTAGGTTTATCGTGATCTGTGTTTTAAATAACATTTATTCTTTAACCTAATTAAAGAAAAGATTAATTTCTTAAGGTTGAATGGGCTAGACTTTATTCCGGTTCTAGTATCGCGCCGTTATGCTGCCGAAATTTTCTAAAAATGTTAATACAATAAAAATATCATTTTTATTGTATAAATGAACTGTATAAATATTCATATGTTGAAATAAATATTTTATCGTTAAAAATATAATTTTTAACGAGTATGTGGATAAAATAAATATTCATTTACAAATCAGACGATTTGTTTATATACACACATTTAACTGATATGGGTTGGGACGATAAATTTTACACATCACCCAACTGCACAAACAACATTCGGGATTGAAACCCTACACGGGTATTGAGATGACATGTGACATACACTAATCCCAGTTGTTTATTTATATGTCAATCAATTGGTTGACAGGCTATTGTAAGCGTTAATTATTTAAATTTAATGCTTATGCAGTTGTGTAATGCACTCTTGATGTTGGTTGACTATTTTTGATTATTGTTGTATACATGTGTTTATGAAATCCATATAGATAAAATTATATGGTAATTGACTGTGTCTGATTCCAATTCGGGAAGAACGAATATTTTAAATTAATGAATATTTTAAAATGACGAAGAATGAATATTTTAAAATAACTAATATTTTAAAATAATATTCAATAATGGATTAAAATGTGATTTTGATGTCAAATTTGGGATGGACATGAAAATGTTGAAATATTAAAAGCCATGTTGATTACATTAACGCCATTTTGACATAAATGATATTTATATCGATTTTATTCTGAGACGACCCCATTTCCTGTACTGACGGTGGCAAGGGTAATCTTTGGAATATAACACATAAACAGATAACAGCAGAACAGAATAAAATAAATACACCAGATAATGAACAAATAATACACCGTATAAACATAAACATCAGAGTTACACATTATACAGGATCATACTTCGTACAAATACAGTTCAGCTATACATAAGTGTCTACAGCGGAAATAAACATAATATGTACAATAGGAACTGAACAGCATAAAAAGAGATAAGTGATAGAATCCATATTCAGATCCAGCTATCCGGATAAAGCCTACTAAACCTGAATACAAGGCTGCCTGTGTAGAAAAAGGGGCACCCGAGTTTGAAAGTGAAACAAACTATGAGTCAGTCATGGGACTGGTATGAGAAATCTACTCAACACATTTAAAATATGGCTAATCACAGGACCACGCCACTTTCATGGAACGGGTTTACTCCATTGGATTGCCAGTACTTTAAAACAAATCATTCTTTTAAACATCGCAATGCTTTTTATAAAAATGAAGCCATTATAACACTCAGTTCCCATCACATAATGCAACGCAAACCGGAGGATAGAGTTTTTACCTTATAACGGCCAAAATATGCTTAATACAAATAAAACAAGGGCATTTGATATTATTGCTAGGGTTTATATGTTTTGAAAAACAATTTCAAATCATAACTATCAATCATAGACGGCATTAATGCCCCATACCACTATGTCGCCATATATAGGTATACAATCAAAACCGCACGAAGTCTTATTTGGAAATTGGATTTCCGTCCTGAACTAAGGCAAAAGAGAGTCCGTATCGAATTCGAGACTATCTAGCCCGAGTCTCAGGCACAGCCGCAACCGTACCTTGGATCGTCAGGGCCGGTCCACCCGAAGTGGATTATAATGCCTAATCAATGCGTTCCTCCGCCCTTTGGGGTGTAAATGAGCCAACGAATGACTCCATCGGTCCCGGATCAACCGATATTCCAGAGGCACCCCACGACAGTAACAACCACATAAGTCAAACTCGTCAGGGCGTGTAAAACCACTGACGCCACTTCTAGCTAGAAAGAAAATGCACATCCCCCCTGATGTCCTCTCCCGTTTCTGGTTCATACCGGGGTGTGAGGCTCACGAATTCACGTTATACACAAAGCTACGCCACACAGGCGGTGCTTTGATCATCACCACAAGACTTTGTTTTTCAATAGAAGCCCTGATCACTGCATCTTAGCATGCCACACAGACAATTCACACCGTGCAACTGATAGATATCAATCACACAGAATAAATTCCAATGTCAGACACACTGTCCATTTGCAAGTCCGTTCTGGGTCTGAACGAAACCGGAGGCACTATATACCTCGCAAACCCATCGATCACCACGTACGTCTGGACGATCACCACTCAATATCCATATTTCGGGATGCCTCCCAATTAGGACCGCGGTTACCATCCAAACGAGGTGAAGATCTCCGGTCTTCGACCACCGTCTTCGTCTTCATTTCTTCTCGTCGATTCAGTTATTCAGAATGGGATAAACCCGGTCTTTCTGAGCAACTCGCGCATATAATATACAAGTGCAACACTAACATACATACGCATCATTTCAATTCATTAGTCACTAACCGTCAATAAATGAGATCGATTTCCCAAATATTAACCCCGAAGGCCGAAACCAACATCAGATCAATACCCAAGAAACCATTCGACTTAGCCAACCTTCAGTTAGTTTCTAAATTTATCATCCATATCGTTTATAATATTTTATAATGATTTATCGCTATTTTTATTTATTTTAAAATGGCCAATTTATTCAAAACGACGCTTCAGGCCATAACGCGGCCGTGGCGCTGTTTTTCTTCAGATTTTATTTACACATATCTGAAAATCTAACCGTTGGATCTTCACAAAATTTACATCATTAGAAATATCTTTTCAAAACGAATCCAACGGTTCCAGTTTCGGGAAAATCCGATGGTCGGATCTCCCGGTATAATCGTTTGAAGTTTCGATTTCAAAATACGAACTGCAGCGTCGTTATTCGATTTAATATAATTATATATATATAATCGATTCTAGCGTTGTTTTTCTTCAGATTTGAATTAAACATTCTAGGCAATCCAACCATTGGATTTTTACAAAGTTGGTGCCATTGGAAAGATATTTCCAAAGCGAACCCAACGGTTGCGATTTCGGAAAAATCCGATGGTCGGATCTCCCGCAATAATCGGTTGAAATCACGGTTTCAAAATACGAACCGCAGCTTCGTTATTCGATAATATATAATTATACATATATATATACATATACATATACATATATATATATATATATATGTATATATATATCGATTCTTCGATTTCAAAACTATATTTTTTTCATACATTTGATAAAAATGATATTTTTATCTAACCGTCTTCTATTTCAACACTTCACAATTTTTAACAATTCATTTATATAATAAAAATGTGATTTTTATTATAAAACAATTCATTTCAAAACACGATTATTTTCTATAGTTCATATAGGTGATAAAATAGGATTTTTATTATAAAACCATTTATTTCAAAACACGACTATTTTATATAGTTCATATAGATGATAAAAATATGATTTTTATTATAAAACAATTTATTTCAAAATATGAATACCATTCAACACATGAATTTCTATCCAACGAATGAATATCGATTCAACACATGAAGGTTTTCTATAGTTTATATATATAGATAAAAATGTGATTTTTATATTTAAAACACGAATACCATTCAACACATGAATTTCTATCCATCGAATGAATATCGATTCAACACATGAAGGTTTTCTATAGTTTATATATATAGATAAAAATGTGATTTTTATATTTAAAACACGAATACCATTCAACACATGAATTTCTATCCAACGAATGAATATCGATTCAACCCATGAAGGTTTTCTATAGTTTATATATATAGATAAAAATGTGATTTTTATATTTAAAACACGAATACCATTCAACACATTAATTTCAATTCAACGAATGAATATCGATTCAACACATGAAGGTTTTCTATTCAACGAATAAATATAGTTTCAACAAATGAAAATAATTCAAACACATGAATATTATTCAAAATTTCGGCAGCATAACGGCAGGGTAGTTAAAACCGGGACCGTCCCTAGTACGGCTCCTCGCTCTACCTTAAAACCTCGCGGTTTTTGACAATGGGAAATCATGCATCTAGTTCACACGCAGGCAGCATGTATATTTATTTCATTTCCACAAACTAATCCTATGTGGTTTCAACCAAATATTTCTCAACCACAAACAATTCCAATCAACCATTCGCTATCAATCAATTTTCACACCAATCACAACAAATAAATATCGTCCATGGTTTGTGGACGAGGGGCGTATATATATATATATATATATATATATATATATATATATATATATATATATATATATATAGCAATTCACTTCTATTTCAACACATATATAATTTTTACAATGCATATACAACTTATACCTCGAACGTACAACTTATACAACGCTTATACATGAGGTGTAAAACGCTTATATAACTCATACATCGACTATACAATTTATACATCGTCGTTTTCCATATCGTTTATAAATTAGAAATCTCACATTGGGTTCCACTCCACTAAAAATAGCAGAAGGCTTAGAAAAATATGCGGTCTCTTCTAGAATGTAGAGGGCGTCCACATAGTCACGATGTTTCCTGTTTCATCGAATTTCGTCGAAAAACGAAAAAGATATAATTTTTCAAAGTTCAGATGTAATAAAGGACTCACCTTTCACGATGGTTCAAAACTAGGTTTTCAGTTTTCGTGAAAACCGAGTTGCGTGGTGACGATCGGAGGATCTGACCTCGTCGGCCTTGGAGAGAGCTTTCTGGCGATGGGGATTTTGGCCAGTTCGGTGGCGGATCTGAGTCGTGGCGGCGCTCAAAAGACGGCGGCTTCTCGGACTCGATTCTCGAGGCATAGGCGATGGTGGAGGGCGAGGGTTGGTCGGATTTGAAGGGGGAAGGGAGGGCTTTCGAACGTGGGTGGTGGCGGGGTCTGGCGTAGGCGGCCGGAATCTGGGAGGGAACAGGGGAACACGGGCGCCGTTCAATCGCTGGAGCGTCGGTGGTTTTTGAGATATTTTCAGAAAATAAAACAATAAAAGAAAATATATGATTGGCCCGCTATATATTAATTCCAAAAATAGTGTATTTCGCCACGAATTCCAATTCAAACCCAACGACTGTCATCCCTAGCGATTTACCCCCCTTTCGAACACAATGGGATATGTTTCGTAGGCCCATTCGACTGATTCAGTCGGTTTCCATTCAAATTAAAATATAAAACATTCAATATTCGATTTGAACGTACATTTCAATTTGCCAGGGCTACATATTAATTCTAAAAGTTCCCGAAAAATAAATCTAGCTATGTTTTGATGATACGGTCCCAACAAAACTAGCTTCGTCGAATTCTGAGGTCGTTTGCAAAAAGGCCCATTTCTGGTCGATCCAATTTAACTATAATTGACCAAAACACGTTTTCCTTTTCCACGCTCACATACTAGCTTCAAAAATTATGAAATTTGAAACCTAGCAATAGCTTCTCATCCCGGATCCAACAAAAGTGGTTTCGTCGAATTCCGAGGTCGTTTGCAAAATGGCCAATTTCACGGGCTATATAAATTCCATAGCTACCTTTCTGAAAATTCATTTGGCCATAACTTTTGCTTTCCGCTATGAAACTTTGATTTTTCAGATTCGTTAGAAAGGTATTCACTAACAGATTTAAATATTTTTGGTTTCACTCAATTCCGTTTTGTTTTGCACTCGGTACAGTCCAACAAAGTTTGAATTCAATTTTTGAAACTGCAGTGCCATTTCAGGCCTTGTTTATAATTAGAATTAATTATATTCGTTTTCAAACGTCGATTCAAACTCACTTTTCATTGTGATTATTTAAAATATTTATTTTAAATATTTCAAATCCATTATTTTAGCCAATTTAAAATTTTTAAATTGGTTCAGATTTTCTGGGTCGTTACATATTCATTATTATAATGAATATAGAAAAGGAAATGATTTCAAAATCTGATATTTTGAAAATATTATCATTTATATATTTTAATGATAAGGAAAATTCAATTTGATTTAAAATTTAAAATGAAGTTAGAATCGTTTTAAAATGAATTTATAAAATATGTTTTAAGTGGAAATCGATGAGATTTATATAATATATATATTATATATATATTTAATGGCCTGAATAGAATGCCCCACGTCGCGGCAGTTCGCGAATTTCGACCATTGACTTCGAATTGAAATTACGAGAGATCCGACCATTGGATTCTCCTAAAACCAGAACCTTTGGGTTCATATCGAAAAGAACTTTCCAACGAATATAAGAGATTTAAAATCTAACGGTTGGATTTGGAATTATGTCCAAATCAAATTTGAAAAAGGTCGCTATAAGTGCGGTTCGATGACTGTTTATGGTCGATTGTACGGGCCTTGATAAAATTATTAGAAATATTGATAATATGTGTAAAATCATAATAAATGATTTGAAAATAATTGGAATGAAAAATTCCACGTTTGTAAAGATAAAAAATATATTTTTATCGAAACGAACTAGTTATTAACTAGAAATGTAATCCAATTATTTTTAAATAAATAAATTGGATTGAGAATGGGTTTTAATATAACCAGAATTTCTAGTGTATGACTTGGAGTGGATTTGAATGGAAATCATCTTCGAAATATTTCGATGTCGGATTTCGTGATTATGCGGATATTATTGTGGAAATTTGGAAGATATAGTTACATCGCTATTTCCAATACGATATTTTTTGGTTTCAGAATTTGATATTGAATATTAGCCGATATGATTTCTATTCAGAGCCTTGTATTTGACATCGAATTGGATTTTTGGGTTGTCGTAAATGGTGTCTTAAATAACACTGTTCTTAAACGCCGTTGAGAAAAAGAATAAATCTTTTAATTAAGATTTAGTGAAGTTTTCCAATTAATTAATATTTAATTGGAATTGAATAAAAGGAATGGATTTTGGGTTTGTCGTGAATGTTGTTTTCAGTAACACTGTTTTTGAACCCCGTGTGAGAAGAATAAATCTTTTAATTAAGATTATTAGAGTTTCCAATTATTTAACATTGAATTGGAATAAAATGGAATGTGAATTGGGTTTATTGTGAACTGTGTTTTTAACGACATTTGTTCTTTATCCCGACTAACAGTGAAATGCGATTTGGAATTTACAAATCTTTTTATTAATATTTAATGGGAATTTTCCAAATTATTAAATAATGATTTTTGAGGACTAAAACTAGTTGGAGTTTTAATGAATCTTTAATTAGATTTGGAATGAAAGTAGGCAATCAAATTTACCGGGACCCGAGGGGTGTTAGATATGGAGTACCATCAGTTTTGCTCCACAGGTTGAATAAAATAGGAATGGGATAACGATATGAAAGGTAACCTTTTAGTAAGGGTTGATATTCCCAATAAGGATCATAAACCTTAATTTGAGTTAAATTTGCGAAAAGAAGATTATATGATCTTTTGCAATGATTTCCAAAGAAAGATTTAAACAAGAGTCTAAATGATATAAATATTTGATAAGATTTGAGGGGATAATTCCCAATGTAGAGAATATTTGAGCAAAATAATATTTTGGATTGGAATGAGGTGTATTATATCTTTATATAACACTAGATTTTGATGATATGTGAGTTATTCGGAAAGACCGAGTTTAACCCATTTTGAATAACTGAAACGACGATTAAAAGTCCAAGATATTTGTGACGATCCCAAAACCCCATACGACGGTGTTAAGGATAATCATTGGAATATAACACATTAATCATCATTAGCAGAGTACAGATAATAGCAAAAGAAGTAAATAGAATAATCTACATAAATATGACAGCGGAATCATAATATGTCACAACATCAGAGAGTACAGTTTAGGATACAACTTAGAGCATAAAAGTACATGATCAGTCTACATCGCCAAGCGGTACATATACATAAGAGTGTACATAAATGAAACATCAGTCTACATCGCCAGAAGTGGAATCATATTAATAATGGTGGAATATCAATAGTCAAGACAATGAGAAGTCAAGCCTCGCTATATAAGCCAAAAGATGCACTCCCCGCTGAAGTGCCAAAGCTAAAATATGTCCTGCTACCTGTCACTAGGCAGCCCATGTGAAAATAAAGGCACTCGAGTTTGCAAGGTGAAACAAACTACGAGTCAGTCATGGGACTAGTATGAGAAATCTACTTAACTAATTAAACAACAATAATAAGGCAAATCATAGGACCATGCCACTTTCGCGGAACAGGTTTACTCCAGTGATTGCTAGTGCATGAAATAAAGTAAATTATTAAATCATCGCAATGCTTTTTATAAAAATGAAGCCATTATAATACTCAGGTCCCATCACACAATGCAATGCAAGCTGGAGGATAGAGTTTTACCTTATATTGGCTAAGAAATGCTTGATACGTATAAAACAAAAGTGTTCGATATTATTAACAGTGCATATATGTTTCAAAAGCATATTCAATCATAAATATCAATCATAGATGGCATAATTGCCCCATACCACTATGTCTCCATACTAGTAATACAATCAAATCCGTAATTTCGTATTGGAAATTGGATTACATCATGAGTCGAGGCAAGGGGCAAGCTCCTCTTCGATTCGAGACACTCTACCAAATGTCTCAGGACCACACACAGCGATCCTTGGAATCGGCTGGAACGGTCCTCTCTTACTTTTGAGTATTAGCATTTCCTAAACACACGTTTCCCGGTCCTTACAGGCCTATAATCGAGGCGCCTCGCATTCCAACAACCACACGGGTGAAAATAATATCAATGTCAGGGCTCGTAAGTCACTGACACCACCATAGCTAGAAAAAAAACGTCGTGTTCTCCCAGCGGTCCTTATCCTGTTTTTGACTCATACCGAGGTGTGAGGCTCGCGAATCAATGCTATACACAAAGCTATGCCACTCAGGCCGTGCTTTGATCATAAACCACAAGACTTTGCTTTTCAACAAAAGCCTTGATCATCTGCCACTTAGGCATGCCACACAGGCAATTCACTCCATGCGACTGGTTTCTATCGATATATAACCTCTGAGCTCGTACGTCTCAGAGAAGGGCGTTAAGAAAGAGAATAAATTCTCCGCCGCCAAACAAATATATATTTAATAGAGATCAATCAGCACAGAACAAAATCCAATGTCAGACACACAGTCCATTCACAAGTTCGTTCTGGGTCTGAACGAAACCGGAGGCACCGTATTCCTCGCATATCCGTACAATCAACAAATATGCCCGGATGGCTACCACTTCAGCCCTTTCAAGGTAGCTACTCTAATCATGAGCATCAGTAGCGCCCATCCATCCGATGTGAAGATCGTCGGTCTTGAACCGTCTTCATCTCTTGGACTTCTAATCGTCGATCAACAATTTGAAATGAGAATTAACTCGGTCTTTTCAAATAATTCACGCATATTTAGATTTCAAATCAATTCTTCTCATGGTTAAATTATTCGACATTCACATTTCAGTTCTTTAGTATAATTTTCATGTCAAACACATTCAACCATCCAATGACAAGCAAACCAAGTATAATCGGTTTATTTCCATTCCATATCGTCTATAATATTTTATAACGATATATCGCCATTTTTATTTATTTAAAAATGGCCTTATTTAATTAAATGACGTTTCAGGTCGTGCCGAGGCACTGGCGTTGTTTTTCCCTAAATTTGTTTTACACATATATGAAAATATAATCGTTGGATCTCAATAATGTTTATATCATTGGAAAGATATTTCCAAAGCGAACCCAAGGGTTCCAGTTTCGTCAAATTCCGATGGTCGAATCTTTCGGTATAATCGTTTAAAGTTACGATTTCAAAACGCGAACTGCAGGGGCTCGATTCGTTTTATTTAATATATATATATATATATGTATATATATAACTTATTTGATAATTTCAATATCATTTTCACTTCAAATATTTCACTAATGCCTTTAAATTTCATAAAATTTCGCCATAACCTCCTTTGTACGGGAAGCGGTTTAGAAATTTATTGGGCCATATTAGGTACCCAATAAATCCTAATAAGCATGCACATGTTTATAGTGATATATTCTGGTGTCCACAGGGGACTCCAGAGAATAAATTCTCATCACCCTATAAATGGTTTTAGTGCCTTGATGACCAGAGAGACATGTTTATTGTCATCTCCAGACTCGTGTGGGGTTTTTATTAATCTTGCAACTTATCGTTACATTTTACATAGTCCATATCAGTCATCAGTTCAACCTTTAATATACAGTCATCGCCACACCAGCCTCTCGCTCGTATGGTAAATCTTCAATCTCGTTACACAAGCTCCAAATGCTTATGTGGTATATGATGAAGTATGCCTATCTTCAAGAAGTATGCCATGTAGTGTAGTCCAAAATTAATTCTTACTATCCTATGGCGACGTTTATTATTACACACAGAACAACCAGCACTCCGCATCCAATGGTATTCACAGGAGTTGATACAATAATAAAATTGCACATTCAACTCATTAAGGTTTACCTATTTGTCGGGCACACAAATAAATTCTTTACTCAAAAGTTAATCTATTTTCCTGTTCAACACATGTATATATATATATATATATATATATATATATATATATATATATATATATATATGTGCGAAACTAAACTAAAAATAATATTTCTAGCGAACAAAAATATATTTCAACACATGACTATTTTGTTTAGTTCACATACATGTTAAAATAAAATTCATAGCAAACAAATATTTATTTTAACACTTATGTATTTTTAGCGAATCGTAAACATGATAAAAATGATATTTTTATCATCAAAAATATTTATTCAATACATGAACATTTTTAGCACTTCATATTCATAATAAAAATGTAGATTTTTTTGTTCATTCCATATATTCAACACATGAATGTTTTCGACTTCACACATACGATAAAAATATGATTTTTATCATTCTAGTCTTTTATTCAACACATGAAAGTTTTCTATAGTTTATATATATAATAAAAATGGGATTTTTAGTGTTAAATTTTTTAATTTAAAACATGAATGTTTTATATATTCTATATATGTGATAAAATGTTATTTTTAGCTTTCAAAGAATTTTATTCATCACATGAATTTCTATTCAACACATGAATTTCTATTCAACACATGAATTTCTATTCAACACATGAATATGGTTTCAACACATGAAATAATTCTAACACATGTATATTATTGAAAATTTCGGCAGCATAACTGCAGGGTAATTAAAACCGGCACCGTCTCGAGCATGGCTCCTCGCTCTACCTTAAAACCTCGCGGTTTTTGACAATGGGGATTTCATACATCTAGTTCGCACGTAGGAGAGTATGTTTTTACAACCTATTCTAGTTAGGGCTGTCAACGGGTGTAATAACCCGGAAATCCGAGCCAATTTAAAATTTTTATTTTGGCAATTTTAGCGAATTTTGAATATTTAAAATGAATTATTTTAAATGATAACGATGGAAAATATATTTTCGACGAAGTTAAAACGAATAAATTTATTTTAATTATATAACGAGCCTGAAATGGCGCGGTAGTTCGAAAATTTGTTTTCAAATTTCAAATGAATGTACAGGATTCAAAATAAATCGGATTTCAGCGAAACAAGAAATATTTGAATCTGTTTGATCTTATCTTTCTAACGGATCTAAGAATCTGTGATTTCACTTTATAGAGTGAAAGATGTGTCCAGTTTAAAATTCAGAAAAGTCGTTGTGGAATTTATATATATATATATATATTAATATATATATAAAGGCCTTTAAAAATAGCCATTTTGCAAATGACCTCTATTTTCGACGAAACCACTTTTGTTGGAACCGGAATGTAAAATTATTGTTAGGTTTCAAAATTCATTATTTTTGAAGTCAATACGTGAGCGTGGCGAAGTTAAACGTGTTCTGATAGTTTCAGTCAATTTTAATCGATTGGAAAATGGCCATTTTATAAACGGTCTCAAAATTCGACTAAATTAGTTTTGTTAGGACCGTATCATTAATACGAAACTAGAAATAATTTTTCTGAAAATTTCCGAGTTAGTATGTGACCCCGGTAAATTGATATGTGCGTTTAAATTGAATATATAAAGATTTAATTTTTAATTTTGATAAAAACTGATCGTAATAACCAAACTGGGTTACGAAGCATATCCCATTGTGTTCGGAATGGGGGTGTTTAGCTAGGGGCGACAGTCATTGGGCTTGATTTAGAGGTCAGATGCAAAATTCACTTTTTATAAATAAATATAATTAAATATTAATTAAATATTATTATAAATACCCTTGCAGTCACAAACCCTACCCTGTTCGTTACCATCAGCCGCTAACCCCAAAAAAGCGAAGGCTCCAATTGCTCCAAGATTCCCATCCAAACTTCTTTCGATCCACTCAAAATTTCAAGAACATTTTAAATGAAAATTAAAGAGCAAATCAAGCTCTACAAATCCGCACAAGTTTCATCAATTATCGGGATGTGTCATGATCGATTTTCGAACTCGAAGCTCGAGGGTTTGGCCGCTGTTTTCTGGCGCAAAGAGGCACCGAAGGTGGCGCCGCCGCCGGAGCAGGTGGGTCTGGGGAAGCCGCGTCGAGTGGGGCCCTCTGATCAGTCGCTGGCGATATGTGGTGACCGCGATCAGGAGAGAGGGGACGGAAGCGATGGGTTCAGCGTTTTCACGGAGGGGTTTTCTACAGAGAGAGGGTAACGTTCTTTTAACATTATTAAAAACGTTGTTAACCTTAGTTAACTAGTTAAATAATTTCATTAATGACGTATAATTTGTTTAAACTATGTGAGGCCATAATTTTTTGCTATGAACTCGGAATCGCGCGAAACTGGTGCCATTACGATCAGGGGGATAAGAGCTTCACAACAAGACTAACTGGGTCCAATTTGAAGCATATCAGAATTTTGGCAGATTTAAATTCAAACCATTCAGAAATTCAGATAAAACTGACGGAGTGGATCCCACTGTGAGAATTCCTCGCTAAAATATTTTATGTACAGTGATTTATTGTATAACTGCATATGAACTGTTCCCCGTCGTCCACAGACCACAGACGACTTGTTTGTTTGATTGTATTGTGTGGTTGAAATTTTTTGTGATGTGAAATGGACTGTTAAAAATATTTAAATAATAAAAATATCATTTTTATTATATAACCGATCTGTTGAAAATATTCATGTGTTGAATAAATTATTCGAACAATAAAAATCACATTTCTATTGTATATGTTAACTGTTAAAAATAGTCATGTGTTGAAATAAATGTACATTTACAAGTCGGAGGATTTGTTTATGTACACTGATTTGACTGATATTGATTGGGACGATAAATTTTACACATCAGCCAACTGCACAAATAAAAATCTATATTTGTTGATTTGAAACCCCACACGAGTATTGGGATGATATTTGACGTACACTAATCCCGATTGTTTAGTTGTATGTCAATCGATGGGTTGATAGACTGTGTAAGCGTTAATTATTTATATTTAATGCTTATGCAGTTGTGTGGTGCAATCTGGATGATGGTTGATTATTTATTGTTGCTATTATATACATGTGTTGTAGAAATTCCATATAATTAACATTATATGGTAATTGATTGGGCCTCATTCCAATTAAGAAAATAAATTCATGTGTTGAATAGAATAAATTCATGTGTCGAATAGAATAAATTCATGTGTTGAATAGAATAAATTCATGTGTTGAATAGAATAAATTCATGTGTAGAACAGAAAATAAATTCATGTGTTGGATAGAATAAATTCATGTGTTGAATAGAATAAATTCATGTGTTGAATAGAAAATAAATTCATGTGTTGAATAGAATAAATATTCATGTGTTGAATAAAATAAAACATTCATGTGTTGAATAAAGGCCGTGTTGATTAGATTGACGCCATTTTGACGTGAACGATATTTATATCGATTTTATTTATTTTTATAATGAATATAGAAAAGAAAGTGATTTCAAAATTTAACGTTTTGAAAATATTATCATTTGTATATCGATGATGTGGAATATTCAATTTTGATTTGAAATTGAATATGAAGTTGAAATCGTTTTGAAAACGAATTTAAAACGATTTATAAAATACGTTTTAAAAGGAAATCGACGAAGTATATATTATATATATATTATATATATAATATAATGGCCTAAATAGAATGCGCCGCGCTACGGCAGTTCGTGAATTTCGACCATTGAATTCGAGTGGACATTACGGGAGATCCGACCGTCGGATTCTGCTGAAACCGGAACCATTGGGTTCGTATAGAAAAGAGACTTCCAATGAATATTAGAAATTTAAAATCTAACGGTTAGATTTGGAATTATGTCCAAATCAAATTTGGAAAAGGTCATTGTAAGTGCAGTTCGATGGCTATTGATGGAAATCAACCATACGGGCCTTGATAAAATTAATAAAAATATCAATAATTAGTGTACAATCATAAGAAATGATTGATGAAGAATTGTGATGAAAAATTCCATACTTGAAAAGATAAAAATAGATTTTTATCGAAATGAACTAGTTTTGAAGTAGAATAATAATTTATTTATTTTGAATTAAATAAATTGGATTAGAAATGGTTTTAAAAGTAACCAGAATTTCCAATAATTGAATTGGAATGGATGTGAATCGAAATTATCTTTGGAATATTTCGATGTTGGATTTCGTGATTATACAGATATTGTTATGGAAATTTGAAAGATATATTTATATCGTTATTTCCAATACGATATTTGATGGTCGTAGAATTGGATATTGAATATAAGCTGATATATTTTCTATTCAGAGCCTTGTATATAATATCAAATGTGATTTGGGTTTGTTGTGAATGGTGTCTTCATTAACACTATTCTTAAACCCAATTGAGAAAAAGATTAAATCTTTTTATTTAGATTTAATGAAGTGTACCAATCAAATGGTATTTAATTGGAATTTAATTGGAATTGATTTTTGGGTTTATCGTGAACGGTTTTTTAAATAACACTTGTTCTTTAACCCGATAATTAATAGAATGTGATTTTGGGTTTATGGTGGACCGTGTTTTAAATGACATTGGTTCTTTAACCCAGTTAAAGACAGGATATTGATCTCTGTGAAGATTAAAACTAAGTGGGGTTTTAATGAATCTTTAATTAGATTGAAATCGTCGAGAATGGAGTATCACCAGTTTTGCTCCAGGCGATAGTTAAATCTTTAATTAGATTTGAACGTGAAACGGTAATTGAATTTACCGATAACACCGTGGTGTTAGATATGAAGTATGACTTGATTTACTTCATGGGATGAATAGGTGGGGATTGGGAAATAAAATAAGTGATTACTTCGGTAAGGTTCGTTAATCCCAACTAGTTTGAATTGATATTCAAAAGAAGATTAAAGAATAAATTTAAAGAATTTATCTTTGATAAAATTACTGGTAACCTTTCCCAAAGTATAAGAATATTTGAATAAAAGAATATTTTGAATTGGAATGAGGCGTATGTTGTGTTTGTGTAACACTTGTTTAATATATACGCGAGTTATTCAAAAAGACCGGGTTTATCCCATTTTGAATAACTGATTCGACGCGGTGTCAAGGATGAAGACGGTGGTCGAAGACCGGAGGTCTTCACATCGTTTGGGTGATTACTAATGATCTTGGTTGGGATGTACACCCAAGAGGAGGGAATAATTTGTTTATCGTCCAAACGTACTTGGAGATCGATGGATAAGCGAGGTACAAGGTGCCTCCGGTTTCGTTTAGACCCAGAACGGACTTGTAAATGGACTGTGTGTCTGACATTGGATATCATTTTGTGTGATTGATGGATATGGGTTGCATGGAGTGGTTTGCCTGTGTGGCATGCTAAGATGCAAATGATCAAGGCTTCTGTTGAAAAGAAGAGTCTTGTTGTTGATGATTAAAGCACGGCCTGTGTGGCATAGCTTTGTGTAGCATTAATTCGCGAGCCTCACACCCAGGTTTGAACCAAAAAGGACAGACGGCTATCAGGGGGGACATGCGTTTCTTTCTAGTTAGAAGTGGTGTCAGTGCTTGAAATGGCTGATATTGCTTATGTGGATGATGGAATTTGAGGCGCCTTGGTTATATTGGTTTCGGCCGATGCATTCTGGTCAGCAGACGGACCAGACTTACGCCCCATAGGGCGGGGAAACGCAGTGTTCAGGAATTATAATCCACATCGGTGGACCGGCCCTAAGTCCAAGGGACGATGCGTTCTGTTCCTGAGGGGCAGACTAAAGGCTCTCGAATCGTTGAGAACGATCCCTAGCCTCGGTTCATATCATAAATGATAATCAAACTTCTAATACGACATTTTGCGGTTTTGATTGTAGAGCCTAGTATGGCGACATGATATATAGTACCTATGCCGTTTATGATTGATACTTATGATTGAAATTGTTTTAAACACTATACACTTATTATAGTATCAAATGACTTGTTTTAAACATATCAAGCATGCTTTTGCTATTATAAGGGAAAACCCTATCCTTCGGTTTGTGTTGCATTGTGTGATGGGACCTGGGTCTTATAATAGCTTCATTTTTCTTTATTTAGCATTGCACTATTTGTTTTATGCACTAGTATTCTTGGGAGGAAACCAGTTTCGTGTTATACGGCGTGGTCCCTTGATTTACCAAACTTTAAAATAAAGATTAATAACTATTTCAGTTCTCACACTAGTCACGTGACTGACCTGGAGTTTATTGTTTTAACCTAAACTCTGGTTACCCTTATTTTCGACACGGGCAACTAGTAATTTTGGTTTTGCAAATTTTTATCCACAGGATCCTGATTTACAGCTGGAACAATGCCCGGAAAGCTCTGTATCCGTGTACTACTTTCAGTTGTGTTTTGTATTGTTTTTCCGCTTCTATGTAAATTATTGTAATCTCTGATATTTATCGAATGTGTAATATTTATTCATACTCTGCATATTCTTCTATTCTGATGGAATTGTTGTAATAGACAATGAAATGTTCTTCTGTTTGCATTCTGATTCGTCTTGTCCTCAAAGCAATCCGGGCTTTCCTTGCCGGGGAAGTTATGGGTTTCTACAACGGGTACCCGAAAAATCCGATATCTGTCTGCATCCGTATCCGAAAATACGAAATATAACCGTTATCTGAGATGCGGATATGGATATCCGATATCCGAAAATCATTTCGGATATGGTTATAATGGTATCCACATCCGAAAAATATCTGTTTGATTTTCTGATACATGTATGTATGTGTGTATATGTGTGTATGTATATATTATATAAATTTTCATTTATATTTAAGATTAAATTAGTATATAAATTTCCTTCAAATAGCTAAACAACACTTAACTATTGAATTATAAAGGAATGTTGTATTTGGTACTATGCAACATTTTAAATCATGTACTCATTATATTTTATAGTATGGTTGTAATTAAAACATAATTGTGTATGTGCTTCTATGATTTATGTTTTGTTTATTTTAGTCTTAGGGTTGTGTATTTCATATCTCTTAAAATATTTGTTGTAAGAAATTTATTTGATGTCCTGCTTGTAATTTTTAATTAGATGTATTCACATTTTCAAAAAAATATTTTATGAGCCAAATTTGCATGTGAATGATGTATTTGTAAAATTTTAGTGTTTTATTTTCAGATATTTTTTCGGATTTTTTCGGATAAGCACATCCAATGTATACTTTTAAGTTTCGGATACGGATATTTTTGGATATTTTGGGATATCCGTGTTCGCTAAGGCGGATACGGATATTTTCGGATATCCGAAAATATCCGTGGATACGGATATTTTTAACTGGTATCTGCGGATATCGGATACGGATTGGGATACAAATTTTCATTTTCGGACACGGATTCGGATACAGCACTATCCGTATCCGACTGCATCCATTTACAGCCTTAATTCTAATTTTGTTTCAACCACAAACGGGTATTATTCAACCACAAACGGGTATATTTCAACCACAATAAAACAATATCAACCACAAACAATTCTATCAACCATTCGCATTATTCACCAATTTTTTCACACCAATTCACAATCAATAATTATCGTCCATGGTTTGTGGATGAGGGGAGTGTGTGTGTATATATATATATATAAGTATATTTCACTTACATTTCAACACATATATGATTTATACAATGCATGTATAATTTATACATCGCTCATATAACTTATACAACACATGTACATGAGGTATACAACGTGTTTATAATTTATACTTCGCTTATATAACTCACACAACGCATTTCCATTCACATTTCAGTTTAGAAATCTCACACTGGTTTGTTGCTTTGCTAAAAATAGTAGCGAGCTCAGAAAAATCCACGGACACTTCTAGAATGTAGAGAGCGTCGACACGGTCTCGATGTCTCCTGTTTCATCGAATTTCGTAAACATAGCAAAAAAATATGATTTTTATTATAAAATCATAAACCGTAGCGCTTTAAAGTGCTATAGAACAGTTTAAAATAAATTAAATCGTTACCTTCTTTGAACCTTCAAAACTAGGTTTTGATTTTTCATGAAATCCGTAGCACGATAGGGGGATCAGCTTTAACCACGGCCTGGAGCTTGGAGTCGCGCGTCAGGGGGGTGGCGGCGCTGGCAACTCGGTGGCCAGAGTCAGGCGGGGCGGCGGTTTGAAGACTGAAACTTTGAGGAGGTCATTCTTGTCGACGGTTAAACGAGGGGAGGAGCACCTGGTATGGATTTGACGAGGGAGGAGAGCTCTTCAAGAAGTTGAACTAGGTCGAGGTGAAAGTGTGAGCAGTTTCGCCAAAAAATGGTCGGGAAGGGGGGAAGCTCAATCCGCCGTCGAGCACGAGTAATGGGGGGTTTGAGTTTTTTTTTATAAAATTAAACCATGATGGAAAAATATGATTGGCCCGTGATTTATTTAATTTTTAAATTAGTTTTTCTCCATACGAACTCCAATCCAAACCCAATGACTGTCGCCCCTAGCTAAATACCCCCATTCCGAACACAATGGGATATGTTTCGTAGGTCCATTCGGCTGCTAGAGCCATTTATTTTTCAAATTAAAATATAAAACATTCAATATTCGATTTGAACGTACATTTCAATTTGCCGGGGCCACAAACTGATTTGAAAAATTCTTGAAAAATAAATCTAGTAATGTAATAAGGATACGGTCCCAACAAAAATAGTTTCGTCAAATTCTGAGACCGTTTGAAAAATGTCTATTTTCTGGTCGACCCAATTTAACAGAAATTGACCAAACACATTTTCCTTTGCCACGCTCACATATTAACTTCAAAAATTATGGAATTTGAAACATAGCCATAATTTGACATCCCGGATCCAACAAAAGTGGTTTCATCGAATTCTGAGGTCTTTTGCTAAATGTCTATTTTCAAGGGCTATATATTCTCTATATCGACCTTTCTGAAAATTCATTTGGCCATAACTTTTGATTCCCGCTATGAAACTTCGATTTTTCTAACTCTTACAAAGATATTCATAAACAAATTTAAATAATTTTGGTTTCACTAAAACCCGTTTCGTTTTGCACCTGGTACAGTCAGTCAAAGTTTGAATTCAAATTTTCAAACTGCTGCACCATTTCTAACTCTTTATTTTATTGAAATATTCTATTTCATTTGCTATAATTTCTTTAAAATAACCAATTTTAAAAATTTTAAATTGGCTCGTATTTTCTGGGTTGTTACAATCTCCCCTACATAAAACTTTTTGTCCCCGAAAAGGAAACAGCAGTATAGTGGGAAACAAAAATGGAAATGCAATGTACTATAAAGGTACCTTACACCGGAGTTAGTTAGAGATGTCCACTCTGCATTTGGAGTAAGCTTGCTTAATGCTTTCCTCAGTCCCCCAGTACAGTCTCTAGGGTCACTACTCCACTGCACTTTAACCAAGTGAACCTTCTTGTTCCTTATCTCTTTAGTTTCTTTGCCAATAATTTTTAACGGCTCTCTTCTGACTGCTAATTCTGGAGTAATTTCCAAGTCCTGTTGCGCTGCTTCTTCTACAACAAGATCTGAATCATGCAGATGTCTTCTAAGTTGAGATACGTGAAACACATTATGTACTCCAGGAAACCAATCGGGTAATTGAACCCTATAAGCAAGAGTTCCAATTCGTTCAAGTATAGGAAAGGGACCAATACATCTGGGTGCCAACTTCCCAGTTTTACCGAATCGGATCATTCCTCTCATCGGAGAAACTTTCAAATGGACATAATCACCAACAGCGAATGCTAAATCTCTTCTTCTAGAATCCACATAACTTTTCTGTCGGCTTTGCGCGGTTTTCAATTGTTTCTTGATGAAATCGACTTTGTCTGATGCTTCTCAAATCATATCAGGTCCCAACACAAGTCTGTTGCCAGGTTCTACCCAACATGTGGGAGATCTGCACGATCTACCATATAATGCTTCATATGGTGACATTTTCAAACTTGCTTGATAATTGTTGTTGTATGAGAATTCGGCCAAATGCAAGTGATCTTACCATGACCCGCCAAAATCAATAATACAAGCCCGCAGTAAATCTTCTAGAATTTTGTTCACCCTCTCAGTTTGGCCATTTGTCTGAGGGTGATAAGCGGTGCTCAGTTTCAGTTTTGTTGCAAATTCTGTCTCGAATGCCTACCAGAATTTGCTAGCAAATATTGGGTCTCTATTACTGACTATGCTGATGGGAACTCCATGTAGTTTAACAATTTCTTTGAAATAAATCTGTGCTAGACTTTGGGCGGTTCTATTGGATCTGACAGGTATGAAATAGGCGGTCTTCGTGAAGTGATCTATGATCACCCAAATATTGTCATTACCTTTCTTGGTTCCGGGCAAAACATCTATGAAATCCGTGGAAATCTGTTCACACTTCAATCCAGGAATATCTAATGGTTGTAATAATCCAGCGAGTTTTTGTTGGTCGCTCTTGACTAGTTGGCAAGTAGAGCACCTGCTAACATATAAAGAAATGTCTCTCTTCATCGCCTTCCACCAAAACGTGCGTTTGATATCTTTATACATCTTACTCACTCCAGGATGAACGCAAAGTTTGGACTTATGGCATTCATCAAGCACCTCTCTATTGAGCTCAGGGATGTCGGGAACACAAATTCTTCCTTTTAATCTCAGAACTTCCTCACTATCCACTTGGAAACTGGAGTCTTCGCCATTTTGAATTCTTTTGATCCCTCTTTAACAAAATTGTCGTTTTTCTGAAGAACAAAGATCTTGTCATTCAATGAAGACGTAACGATAAGGCTGGCGATGATTTCATTCTTTCTGCTGATCGCATCAGCTACTACATTAGCCTTTCCCGGCGTATACAGGATATCTAGATCATACGCTGAAAGAAATTTTAGCCACCCCTGCTATCTCAAGTTTAGATCTTTATTGTTGAACAAATACTTCAATGATTGATGCTCTGTAAACAATTCGAATTTCTCACCCAATAAGTAATGTCGCCATATTTTCAGAGCAAAGACGATGGCTAGCAACTCAAGATCATGAGTTACATAATTCTTCTCATGCGGTTTCAGCTGACGGCTTGCATAAGCGACTACTTGGCCTCTTTGCATTAATACTGCACCCAGACCTCTAATAGAAGCATCCATCCATACCGTCAAATCCTAATTTCCATCGATAATGGTTAATACTGGAGCGGTTGTTAACTTCGATTTCAGTTCCTGGAAAGCTTCCCCACGTCGGAAGTCCACTAAAATCTCTCGTGCTTCTTTGTAAGCTTTGTTAACAGACCGGATATCTTCAAAAAATCCTTTACGAATTTCCAATAATAACTAGCCAACCCAAGAAAACTTCGGACTTCGGTGGGTGTAGTAGGCTGTTTCCAGTCTTGAATTGCTGTAATTTTGCTCAGATCTACAGAAATTCCTTCCTTTGACACGACATGGCCAAGGAACTTCACTTCATTTTGCCAGAAGATGCATATAGAAAATTTAGCTTTGAAGACGTTCTTTCTCAGAATCCCCAATACTTGTTCTAAATGTTTTTCATGTTCAGTTTCTGATTTGGAGTAGATTAAAATATCATCGATGATTACCAAAACGAATTTATTCTGAACTTCTCTGAACACTATTCATTAGACCGATGAAGTATGCTGGAGTGTTGCATAAACCGAATGACATTACTAACCACTCGTAAAATATGTCTGGACTTCTGAAAGCTGTCAAAGGAACACACTCTTCGGCAATTCTTAGTTGATGGAAACCTGTAGCAAGGTCCATTCTGGAAAATACTCTCGCTCTATTTAATTGGTCTAACATATCATCGATGCGGGGTAATGGATATTTGTTTTTGAGCGTCTGCATGTTGAGGTCTCGGTAATCAACACATAGTCGGAGAGTACCGTCTGACTTAGGAACAAACACTACAGCTGCATCCCAACTAGAAAAGCTAGGTTTGATCAGACCCTTCCATAGCAGTTGACGAGTTTGATCGCCTAATTCTTCTTTTTCTTTTGGGGTCATTTTTCGAATTAGATGTACCACTGGTCTGGCATTCGGAATTAGATCGATTCTGAATTCAATTTCTCTTTGCGGAGGTAAGTTTTTGACTTCTTCAAACACATCCGCATAGTTTTTAACAACAGGAATCTTTTCTAATGAAGTAGGAACAACTTCCAGCGCAGACCAGAATTCTTTTCTATCCGGATCTGAACCTTGGCATGGTACAGTAATATATCCAAGCTTCGTTTTAAATTTAACTTCTCTTTCGGCATATTTTACTTTGGCCTCGTAATTCGTTAACCATTCTAGTCCGAGAATGATATAAAATTCATGAAAATTCATGGTGATCAAATCAAAAGAAAACTTGTAGGAAGAATAAGAGACTGGCACTCTACAATATGAACTAAGAACAAGAGATCCTCCTATCGGATTATGCACTCTAATCAGTTCTTTAAGGACTCTTATCTTCAACTTTAACTTGTTAACTGTGCTACTTGCAATAAAACTACGTGATGCACTAGTGTCAAATAGTACAGAAATAGGAATATTTTTAACTGTAAGGGTACCTCCCAAAACATTGGGTTTACCTGCTACATCTGAAGCAGCCGGCGGGTTCGCCCTGTCATAAACATGAGCAACTTCTTCCATCTTTAGCAATGGACAATCTTTGATGAGATATCATGTTCAGCGGCAGTTGAAGCATGATCTAGAATTCTGAGAGTTCTGGCTTGAGCTTTGTGAGTTTGTCCTCTGTTGCTTTGGAGATGTGCACACATTGGAGTAGTGTCCCATCTTACCACAATTAAAACAACTTCCCTTGGGTGGCTTGCTAGCTTGCTAATTTGTAGATGCTGCGTTGCTGGACTCAGGCTGGTTCCCAGAAGTCATGCATTTGTTTCCTGCTTGAATCTTGGCGCAGTCTAGATTGAGGTTCCTTTGGTCCAAGTCTTCATAATTACAGGCCATTTCCACCAAGTCTGCAAATGCAAGTTTGATGTGGCGCATGGCTCTATCCTGATACTTACGCTTTAGCCCATGTATGAACCTTTTGTTCTTCGCCTTTTCAGTCGTGATAAGCTCTGGGGCGTAATGAGATAGCTGCGTGAACTTGTCAAGGTAGTCCTGCACGGAGAGGTCTCCTTGTTGGAGATTGGCAAATTCATCGTGCGTACGCTCCATCGCTTGTTCTGGATGAACTTCTCCTTAAACATTTCCTTGAACTCGTCCCAAATTCTCACTACATTTTGGTCCTCAGCGGTGATGGCATCCCACCATAATTCTGTCTCATCTTTTAAAAGCCATGCGTCCATAAATGCCTTATCTTGATCTCCTAGTCTTAAGTCACCTAAGATCTTTTCACAAGTTTTCAACCATGCTAAGGCCTCTATCACTGTGCATGTTCCTGAAAAGGTTTTGCCCCCGAGATTCTTATATCTCTTCGCCACTCGGTCTAGCTCGAATGGCTGAGCGGCTGGTGGTTGTATCAAAGGCCCTTCTACAGCGGGACATCCCCTTTTCCTCTACCTCGGCCTCCTTGGCCTCCTCGGCCTCCTCTAGCAGCTGCTGCTCAGGTAGCCATCTATCAAGTTCTGTATAAGCAAGAAAAGAGTTAGCCCTCAGAAACGATAATTTTAATATATGGTACAGCAGAAGAACTTAAGGAAATACAATGATGTACTGATCAGATTATTTTTTCTATTCTGCTTAGCTCATTCTAGGACATTACTAGTCCTATCTCTAATGAGCTACTCGCCTTAGAACACTACTGATTCTATTCTGACGAGGTGTTTAATGTGTTAAATTCCAGAACTAAGATTAACCAAAGCTCTGATACCACCTGTGACGATCCCAAAACCCCGTACGACGGTGTTAAGTATAATCATTGGAATATAACACATTAATCATCATTAGCAGAGTACAAATAATAGCAAAAGCAGTAAATAGAATAATTAACATAAATATGACAGCGGAATCATAATATGTCACAACATCAGAGAGCACAGTGTAGGATACAACTTAGTGCATAAAAGTACATGATCAGTCTACATTGCCATAAGCAGTACATATACATATGAGAGTACATAAAAGAAACATCAGTCTACATCGCCAGAAGTGGAATCATATACATAGATAATAATGGCGGAATATTAATAGTCAAAACACTGAGAAGTCAAGCCTCGCCATATAAGCCAAAAGATGCACTCCCTACTGAAGTGACAGAGCCAAAATATGTCCTGCTACCTGTTACTAGGCTGCCCGTGTGAAAATAAGGGCACCTGAGTTTGCAAGGTGAAACAAACTACGAGTCAGTCATGGGACTAGTGTGAGAAATCTACTTAACTAATTAAACAACAATAATAAGGCAAATCATAGGACAATGCCACTTTCGCGGAACGGGTTTACTCCAGTGATTGCCAGTGCATGAAATAAAGTAAATTATTAAATCATCGCAATTCTTTTTATTAAAATGAATCCATTATAAGACTCAAGTCCCATAACACAATGCAACGCAAGCCGTAGGATAGAGTTTTACCTTATAATGGCCAAGAAATGCTTGATACGTATAAAACAAAAGTTGTTGATAATATTGCTAGTGCATATATGTTTCAAAAGCAAATTCAATCATAAATATCAATCATAGACGGCATAAGTGCCCCCATACCACAATGTCGCCATACTAGTAATACAATCAAATCCATAATTTGGAATTGGATTCCATCATGAGTCGAGGCAAGGGGAAAGCTCCTCTCTGATTCGAGACACTCTAGCAAATGTATCAAGACCGCACGCAACGATCCTTGGAATCGGCTGGGCCAGTCCTCCCTTACTTTTGAGGATTAGCAATTCCTGAACACACGTTTCTCGGTCCTTACAGACCTATAATCGAGGCGCCTCGCATTCCAACAACCACACAAGTGAAAATAATATCAATGTTAGGGATGGTAAGTTATTGACACCACCGTAGCTAGAAAGAAACGTCGTGTTCTCCCAGCATTCCTTATCCCATTTTTGACTCATACCGAGGTGTGAGGCTCGCAAGCCAACGCTATACACAAAGCTACGCCACTCAGGCCGTGATTTGATCATCAACCACAAGACTTTGCTTTTCAACAGAAGCCTTGATCATCTTCCACTTAGGCATGCCACACAGGAAATTCACTCCATGCGACTGATTTCTATCGATATATAACCCCTGAGCTCATACATCTCAGATAAGGGCATTAAGCAAGAGAGTAAATTCTCCGCCGCCAAATAGATATATATTTAATAGAGATCAATCAGCACAGAACAAAATCCAATGTCAGACAAACAGTCCATTCACAAGTTCGTTCTGGGTCTGAACGAAATTTATTGGGCCATATTAGGTACCCAATAAATCCTAATAAGCATGCACATATTCATAGTGATATATTCCGGTGTCCACAGGGGAGTGTGTATAGATCATAAATCTAGAGAATAAATTCTCGTCACCCTATAATGGTTTTTGTGCCTTAATGACCAGAGAGACATGTTTATTGTCATCTCCAGACCCGTGTGGTTTTTTTATTAATCTTGCAATTTATCGTTACATTTTACATAGTCCATATCAGTCATCAATTCGACCTGTAATATACAGTCATCGCCATACCAGCCTCTTGCTCGTATGGTAAATTTTCAACCTCGTTACACAAGCTCCAAATGCTTATGTGGTATATGATGAAGTATGCCTATCGTCAAGAAGTATGCCATGTAGTGTAGTTCAAAATTAATTCTTACTATCCTATGGCGATGTTTATTATTACACACAGAACAACCAGCACTCCGCATCCAATGGCATTCACAAGAGTTGATATAATAATAAAATTGCACATCCAACTCATTAAGGTTTACCTATTTGTCGGGCATGCAAATAAATTTTTTACTCAACAGTTAATCCATTTCCTTGTTCAACACATGTATATATATATATGTGTGCGAAACTAAGCTAAAAATAATATTTCTAGCGTAAAAAATATATTTCAACCAATGACTATTTTATTTAGTTCACATAAATGTTAAAAATAATATTCATAGCAAACAAATATTTATTTCAACACTTGTGTATTTTTAGCGAGTCGTAAACATGAAAAAATGATATTTTTATCATCAAAAATATTTATTCAACACAAGAACATTTTTAGCACTTCATATTCACAATAAAAATGTAGATTTTATTGTTCACTCCATATATTTAACACATGAATGTTTTCGACTTCACACATACGATAAAAATATGATTTTTATCGTTCTAGTATTTTATTCAACACATGAATGTTTTCTATAGTTTATATATATAATAAAAATGTGATTTTTAGTGTTAAAACAATTTATTTAAAACATCAATATTTTATATATTCTATATATGTGATAAAATGTTATTTTTAGCTTTCAAAGAATTTTATTCATCACATGAATTTCTATTCAACATATGAATTTCTATTCAACACATGAATGTATATTCAATACATGAATATAGTTTCAACCATGAAAAGAGTTTAAACACATGAAATAATTCTAACACATGAATATTATTGAAAATTTCAGCAGCATAACGGCAGGGTAATTAAAACCGGCAGCGTCCCGAGTACGGCTCCTCGCTCTACCTTAAAACCTCGTGGTTTTTGACAATGGGGATTTCATACATCTAGTTCGCACGCAGGCGAGTATGTTTTTCTTTTCCACAACCTATTCTAATTTTGTTTCAACCACAAACGGGTATTTTTCAACCACAAACGGGTATGTTTCAACCACAATCAAACAACATCAACCACAAACAATTCTATCAACCATTCGCATTATTCACCAAATTTTTCACCCCAATTCACAATCAATAATTATCGTCCATGGTTTATGGATGAGGGGAGTATATATATATAAATATATATATATATATAAGTATATTTCACTTCCATTTCAACACATTTATGATTTATACAATGCATGTATAATTTATACATCGCTCATATAACTTATACAACACATGTACATGAGGTATACAACGTGTATATAATTTATACTTCGCTTATATAACTTACACAACGCATTTCCATTCAAATTCAGTTTAGAAATCTCACATTAGTTTGTTGCTTTGCTAAAAATAGTAGCAAGTTCAGAAAAATCCATGGACACTTCTAGTATGTAGAGAGCGTCGACACGGTCCCGATGTCTCCTGTTCCATTGAATTTCGTCAACATGGCAAAAAGATATGATTTTTATTCTAAAATCATAAACCGTAGCGCTTTAAAGTTCTATAGAACAGTTTAAAATAAATTAAACCGTTACCTTCTTCGAACCTCCATAACTAGGTTTTGATTTTTCACGAAATCCATAGCGCGATAGGAGGATCAGCTTTAACCACAGCCTGGAGCTTGGAGTCGTGGGTTAAGGGGGTCGCGGCGCTGGCAACTCAGTGGCCAGAGTCAGGCGGGGCGGCGGTTTAAAGACTGAAACTTTGAGGAGGTCGTTCTCGTCGATGGTTGATCAAGGGGAGGAGCACCTGGTATGGATTTGACGAGGGAGGAGAGCTCTTCAAAAAGTTGAACTTGGTCGAAGTCAAAGGGTGAGCGGTTTTGCCGGAAAATGGTCGGGAAGGGGGGAAGCTCAATCCGCCATCGAGCATGAGTAACGAGGGGGGAGGATTTGAGATTTTTTTATAAAATTAAATTATGATGGAAAAATATGATTGGCCCGTGCTTTATTTAATTTTTAAAATAGTGTTTCTCCATACGAACTCCAATCCAAACCCAACGGCTGTCGCCTCTAGCTAAATACATCCATTCTGAACACAATGGGATATGTTTCGTAGGCCCATTCAACTGCTATAGCCAGTTATTTTTCAAATTAAAATATAAAACATTCAATATTCGATTTGAACGTACATTTCAAAAAGCCGGGGCCACCAACTGATTCGAAAAATTCCAGAAAATTAAATCTAGCTATGTTTTGACGATACGGTCCCAACAGAACTAGTTTCGTCAAATTCCGAGACCGTTTGAAAAATGTCTATTTTCTGGTCGACCCAATTTAATAGAAATTGACCAAACACATTTTCCTTTGCCATGCTCACATATTAACTCCAAAAATTATGGAATTTGAAACTTAGCCATAATTTGACATCCTGGATCCAACAAAAGTGGTTTCGTCGAATTCTGAGGTCATTTGCAAAATGTCTATTTTCAAGGGCTATATATTCTCTATAGCGACCTTTCTGAAAATTCATTTAGCCATAACTTTTGATTCCCGCTGTGGAACTTTGATTTTTCAGATTCGTTAGAAAGTTATTCATAAATAGATTTAAATATTTTTGGTTTCACTAAAATCTGTTTCATTTTGCACCCGGTACAATCAGTCAAAGTTTGAATTCAAATTTTCAAATTGCCGTACCATTTCTAACTCTTTATTTTATTGAAATATTCTATTTCAATTGCTCTAATTTCTTCAAAATAACCAATTAAAATTTTTTAAATTGGCTCGTATTTTCCGGGTTGTTACAATATTGAAGACGGTGGTCGAAGATCAGAGTTTTACACTTCGTTTGGATTAATACTAATGTCTCGATTGGGCCGTACACCCAAGATGAGGTTGTAACGACCCGCAAATTCATACCCTTTGAGTCACCAAATACAATACATGTCCAACCCGAATTGCATGAAAATACGAACCATTGATCGAAAGAATTTAGAGGATGAGAAATAGAAAAGATAAAAAATTAGAATAGAAGAAATCCGATAGAAGAAAGAATTGAACAACACAGAATCTCACAATAGCAACGGAATAAAATATAATATATATATATAAGCTTTGGAAACACACAACTGTATGTGAACTTACATACAACATCATAGTACATCATATATACATCACAGCAGAAATAAACTCTATATATCAAATGCTGAAGCCGTCTGACCCAAGCTCCTTCCAGATTATCTGAAAAACTTGAACTACTTGACTGCCTGTACAAAATTTCGGCACCCAAGAGTTTAGGGAAAACATACAAAAATAAACAATGGGTAAGTCACAGGACTGGTGTGAGTAATGATTTTTGAATAGCTTGCTTAACTTGGAAAATTTCTTTAGAAAGAAAAGATAATCGTAAGACTGATCCACACATAAACATGGATGGTTTTTGCCTTACGATAACCAAAGCCATTTTGAAATCATAATGATTCTGATATTATAATATTGTCTAGGGTTTCCACAAATAAATTAGAATCTAGAGGAATGCTTGCATCTCATGTTCCACATACATAATATACAAACAAAACCACTTGACGCTTAGGGATAATGGATTTCCAACTACGACAAGGTATGGAACCACCTTCCGATAATGTATCTCTAGAGAGGAATACAGTGGGTTCAACAAGAACATCTTGTAACCCGACCACACATGACCGGTCACCCATTTTCTTTGAGTATACCGGATATATTATCACCCACGGTTAGCGCCAACATAACCGTTCCCGGGAGATACAGAAGCGAAAGAAGTAACAAAATGAATATTCTCTAGATGGTGATAATATACCATAATTGCAAGCGGCCGACTTAGCTATGATGCCCTCTCGATTTTTGTCATTTCCCGGTTATGAAGCTTGAGGTCATAACTTACCTTTTAGAATAGCATATTTCCATTCATTTTGAGTGTCACATTGTCACAGCCGTCAAATCACAAATTGATTTTCCGAAAACCACAAGCATAAAGCTAAGAGAAACGAATTTCTCCGCCCCCAAACATTGTTTTGAAGAGGTCAACTTACGCGATCCGTTAGGCATACTCTGTTAGACATTCATCCATACAAGTTGTCCTGGGACTGGACAAACCGAAGGCACTATCCGGTAAATCCATCTTAGGTAATTTCTACCCAGGATTGACAAAACAACCCTTGCATAAACACCGTCTTCAATGGTATTTAACTTTGCTTTAAATTAATCAACGCATAGGTCGAAACAAAGTAGTATTTAGTAAATCCAAATTGATTTTCAATACTTATCTACTCAAGTTATTTAGCATATAAAATTCTAGATTTCAACAATAGTTGGATATCATCTAAATAAGACATGTAAATGATTTAATTTAAACTAAACAAGTTAATTTGGACATGTTACAGCATTGCAATCAGATCAAACCAATAAATCGCCACAGATTGGGTCTATTACAATTTAGCAATTTGAATAAACATTGTTCATCAATTTGTTGATCTTGGAAAATAAACATTTCCAGTCATATCTATATAGGATTTAATTTCGTTTAAGAATCCCATATGATTATAACAGTATTTTATAATCCATACCTCAATATATATACGACTTATAAAATTACAATTTTATTTCCTTAGATAAATAAACAATTCAATATATATAATTTAAATATTTAATTAAATGGAACGTAAACGATACTTTCCTCGAATTCAGCTTAATCGATTTTCAATGCAACATCTCTTGTCGATTATCTCCATTCCAAATATTTTTCCAAAATTTGGAACCACATCATTATAAGTCAAACAAATTGTCAATATCTTTCATAGCCATTCTTATCTTGCAAAGCATGTGTTTTCCACCGTTATTCACTTTGGAATGTGAACATCATTCCTTTGGTCCTTGTTTAACTCATTTCATTAATGAATATTAGTACAAAGTTAATACAGTTATCTAGTTGCTATATAAATTCACATTTACATAGATATCAACATTTAGTTCAAACGTTGTTAGTTTAACTTTTAAATCATTTCTTGGTTTAAATAATATTTATCGACTTAGTAACATTTCAATGTTGATTCAAACGATTTAGTTTATCTGAAAAATACTATTAACGTTCAGCATCATAACGTCAATTACAGTTCAATTCATCTGACTTAAACTAGTTAACAGATTTTAGATCTAAGTGAATCCATATTTATTTCTATTTCAATTAATCCAAATAATACAAGTTTAATTGTATTTATATTTAAATTAGAATGACTCGGTTTACCTCTTGACGAAGCTCAACTCTACTTATAATGATCCCTTCCTATTCATTTATTATCTACTTTCTAGATTATCATCCTTATCACTTCTCCTCTTTAATTTATTTAGATATATATACCCTAAATTATAAAATTCTCTTTTTAAGAATCTTTGATTTTTATATTATTTTAATTTTTGTATAGAATTCTACCCTTTGTCTAGAATTAAATTTCTACCCTTCAATATTCTTTTCTATTTTACCATTTCCTTTAATTTCCTTTTATTTTCTTTTCCTCTTTTCCCTTTTTACTTCTTTTCCATTTCCATACTACCATCTTTATACTTTAATTTCGTTTCATTTAATTTATAATTTTAACAGCCAAACTAAAATGCAAGCCCATCATCTCGGCCCAATTTCCCCTTCTCCTATTTCTAGAACCCATCCAGCCCAACTGCAAGACATAAGCCCTGCGTCCCTTTTACCCCCTTTCCTTTGACACTAACAGGACGTCTCCTTCCCTACCTTTCTCTGCCCAAACAAGTTTTGGTCCCTTCAACCATTTCATAGCTCTCACTCAATCAATGCAGTGTGTCCTCTGTCCAAACCATGTAAACACACTCGACCCTCTTTCTTTCTTTCGTATGTTCTACTATTGTTCCCCTACTTTGTTTTTTTTTTTTTTTTTGAAAAAACAAAGATAGCTTGTGTTTTCCATATCACCACTTAGGTAATCTTTCCCTTTCCTTTTCTCTTGCTTCATTCTTGCTCTAGAAACAGCTTACACTTACACATGCACTCAAATGCATACATGCACCCTATCAGCCCAACATGACACGCAAAGCTTCAACACACATGTGAACAAATTAGGTTTTAACTAACACAAGGAAGGGTTACATCACCTACAAAGATCACACAAGGTCAAGGGAAAAAAATTGGTTCTTATGTCTGTTTCCTAAACTAAGCAATAGCAAGCCACTTGCGTTATGGTTAGAGATGAAGAATATTCACATTCTAACGTTTTGCACGTGAAAGAGGCCGAGCGGTTTTGAAAACAACTCGACGTCGGGGAAGTTGGGTGAGAAAAACAAAGAAGGGATTCAAGACCCGGCGACTATAGGAGAATCAGATGGGAGCCTTGAAGAAGTAGGAGGTGTACCCGGATCGACATAACATACATTGCTTTGCGACAATATAATTTCACTTCTCTTTGCGACAAAATATTTATATAGCATATGGTATGGCACAACATATTTGCACTGGAAATTTGAGTAGCCAAAACTTAAGTTCTTATTTAAATACACGGTCTGGATAACATGGTTGTTGAGACAAACAATGATTAAGTAGCTCCACATCCAACAAACATCCAACATTTGAGTCGTATGTGATGTAACATATCATAACAAGTGGATGACCATATATGAACTTGCATCATGTAGATTACATTTCGAAATGGGGTCAGATATAAATAGTTTATCCACACAATATAATGTCATTTGTTTTTTTCCAGATTTTATTCAGCTAATGTTCTCTGTCCCTTTTCTTCTCAAACATATCACCATTAAAATAATATAAATTATACTTAGCCACTGGACTTCAACTAACATACATACATATATGTAATCTTAGATTTAACATTTTCATTGCATATAACAGGAGGAAAAGGAGTGTTAGGTTACTAAATGTGCTCACTGTTTTGTTGTTTTTCAAATACTCTGTATTTTCTCAGGATTTATCTAAATAAGATTTTCATTCAAATTTGAATCAACTACGTCAATATACTAAAAAGCATGTAAGCCTATATAGATTAGCATCGTAGATATAACACTTTTAAATAGATTCAAATAGAAATAGTTTACTCACATTTATCTACTCTGCCCTTTCCTATTTTCTTCTTTGTTTTCAGTTTGTCTCAGCCCTTACTTTCTCTTTTAGTTTAAAGTATTCAAGGCAGTTCTACGATGTGGAGTTACATCAATACAGCGGGGTATTTATAGTTGGATGAAATTACTAAACTAATGAGACTTTAATGGTCTTTGCATACGGAAAATCAAAGGTTCAGGTGATGGAATGTGGAATAGCCGCTGCCCAATGTCGATGGAGAGGATCAGCTATGTTCATAGCTGATTCGTTAGTTGTTGTATCTTATTTGTGTCTATGATTGATGGGAAAAGGCTGTGTTTAGCTAGTCTATGTTCTTCAACGTAATAGTCATTTGTTGTGCACATACCATGTGCAAAATGTATGGACATAAAGGCAAGTTGTTGTAGAGATTTGGTTTAAGACTGACAAGGGATATGTTGACAAGGCTTCACACCGAGGAAAAAGATACGGCTGAATCAAACTTTTGGGCACAAATACATGTGCAGGGTTCTTGTATGTGTTTTCCAGTGGATTACTTAGTTATTAAGTAATTCAATCTGTTTATTTACTATTCTAAAATCTCACTTCATGTACCAAGAAAATATTTTCATAAATGTTTTGATCACAGGTTTAGCTACTTCCTAGTTACTAATAAATGTACTATATTTCCAAGCAATCAAATTATGTTAAAAGATTTGATTTGATCATATCTTACTAGTATACTACATGGATATAAAATGGAAAAACAATGTGTAAAACCATATTTTCAATAAATCTGATTTGCTTCCATTTAATCCTGTTATATGACATGTTATAAACTTATAAGTATAAATGTGAAGTAATAAAAGTGTTGAGTATAAACCAAAAGTGACTATATGTCTTGATTTACATATATACATTTATATACACATATACATATATATACACACACATACTAAAGATCATATAAAAAGATTAATTTATATTCTCTCAAATATCAAAATCTACTTTTACTTAAGTAATAATATTTTACATAAATTAAAATATGTTTTTAAATGTAAATAAAAATGTAAAAATAACAATTACCTGTGTATACATATAAAATACAAGTTAAAAATATACACATGATTATAAACAAATGATTATTCAAAATTATCTATAATCTTCAAATTCTGTATTATATAATTGAATTTAATTATCAGCATAATCTAAGATTTAGATTATAAAGTTGGTCAGAAAATCTAGGACATTACAATCTTCCCCCTTAAAAGAATTTCATCCCCGAAATTATACAGTAACGAAAAAATTCCAGTTATAATTTAAAATCATAGACTTATATCAACACACATACATGGGTGATTCCCTAAACAATCACAATAAACCAAGCATCCAAAACACACCGGTTAATCATCAAACATTTCAAAACAGTCAAAGCATTCAATACACACTAGCAATCAACTATCAAACAAAACTTCGGATAGACTCATCACATGCTATCTTCTGCCTCTCATCTCAAAATTTCTTTGTTTCCTTTCCTCGTTCTCGACAAATCGTTTATAAAATCCATACTTATTTAAACTAATTTTATATTAATTGATTAACCTCTTTTTATTTATTTTGTTTTCAATAAATCAATTCTTAGTTATCAAAATTCTGTTTGGAATTAAATTCTTAAATTTTCGAGAAATTCGATAGCATCTCTCTCGTACGACTTCATTATATAACTCCAAAATTTTCACTCCCTGTACCTTCTCTAACCATCAGAGAATCCGCAAAACGAGCTATTTTTCCATTTAGGCTTCCCAAAACAAATTAAAATGCTAACTTGTATCTTCTGTCATCGTTTAACTTTTATCCTCATGCATTTTTATCCATACGCATCCAAACATATTCATCAGAGTTATCTTTTTTTAAAACAGGGAAAATTTCCAATTTTTTCACCAATTTCTATTCTTCAACATTCGTTAGTCCCTAACTGTAAATAAGTAAGAAAATAATCCTCTAAGTATCAACCACGAAGACCAAAGTCAAGATCAGATCAATACTTAGAAAATCATTTAACTTAACCAATGTCCAGTTAGATTCTAATTTATTGCAGTTCCCAAAAATCAATCTGTTCAACTCTCATGAGTTTATATCCAATTAATTATCCAAGTCTGAATTTATTTGGTGAAATTCCAAATTTTTATTTATTCAAAATTCATTCAAATTTCCCAGAATTTCAAATTCCATTTCTGGTTTGTCTTATCTATATATTTCAGTTTTATGCAAATCTAATTTGGTTTTATATGGTCACCTTGATTTTATAATCTAATTATCTGATCAAAATAACCATCAATGCATCTATTTACAATAATTCTATAAAATTATTCCTTTATATAAAAATATAATTTTGAGTAAAGTTATTTCATTTACCCAGCTTTATAAAATAATATTGCGTTGAATTACTCTATTCAAGAGTTTAAAAACACTTTTTAATACAGTGTCGACTCCTGTATGGATCAGAATTCTTAATCCACTTGATAAACCAATCAACACAACATAAAATAGTTTTTATATCAATTAACAAATATGCTCTCATATATATACACTCAAACTCAATCTAGGGTATTACTAACCCCATATATATCGAGTTACGTCACAGAGCTAAGGTTATTATCAACCTTCAACTTCAATACCAAGTGTAATGACCTGCAAATTCATTCCCTTTGAGTAAACCAAATATAATACAAGTCCAACCCAAATTACATGAAAATACAAACCATTGATAGAATGAAGTTGGAGGGTGAGAAATGGAAAAATAGAAAATTAAAATAGAAGAAATAAGATAAAAGAAAGAACTGAACAACAAAGGATCTCACAATCGCAGCGGAATAAAATATAATATATACAAGCTTTGGAAAACACACAACTATATATGAACTTGCATAATACATCAGAGTATATCATATATATATCACAGCGGAAATAAATTCAATATATCAAATGTTGAAGCCTTCTGACCCAAGCTCCTTCTAGATTTTATTAAAAATCTTGAGCTACTTGTCTTCCCGTACAAAATTTGGGCACCACAGAGTTTAGGGAAAACATAGAAAAATAAACTCTGGGTCAGTCATGGAACTGGTCTAAGTAATGATTTTTGATTAGCTTGCTTAACTTGGAAAAAAGCTTAGAAAGAAAAGATAATCGTAAGACCGATCCACATATAAACATGGATAGTTTTACCTTACGATAACCAAAACCATTTTGAAATCATAATTATTCTGATATTATAAAAATGTCTCGGGTTTCCATAAATAAATTAGAATATAGCAGAACGCTTGCATCTCACGCTCCACATACATAATATGAATAAAACCGCTTGACGCTTAGGTATAATGGATTTCCAACTATGACAAGGTATGGAACCACCTTCTGATAGTGTATCTCTAGATAGGAATACTCTAGGTTCAACAAGAAAATCTTGTAACCCAGCCACACATGACCGGTCATTTGATCTGAGTGTATCGAATAATTTATCACCCACAATTGGCGCCAACAAAACCATTTTCGGGAGATATAGAAGTGAAAGAATTAACAAAATGAATAATCTCTAGATGGTGATTATATACCCTAATTACGAGCGACCCACTTAGCCATGCTGCCTGTAACGACCCGTATTTTTACGGTATATAAATGATCTATTTAATTATTTAAATAATGGTTTGGTTATTTAAAATGACCAAAATTAAATAAAATTGATTATTTAATTAAAATAAATAATATAATAATGTATTTAATTTCTGAAATAGTCAGAAATAGTGGAATTCACAAAATGGTGTGAATTAGATCATCATTGATATTTAATTCAATTTAGAATTTAATTAGAATAATGAATATATTATTTTAATGACAGTTGAAAGTATAATTATATTATAATTAAAATCGAGCTCGAAATGGCGCTTTAGTTCGCTATTTGGCGATTTGAACTTCAACTAAATGTACAGGGTCCATTTTAAATCGGATTTGTGTGAAACAAGAAACACTAGGAGCTAGTGAAGTATATCTTTCTAATGGAAGAGAAAATTCAAGATTTCATCGTGTAGATTTTTAGTTATGTCCAAATCAAATTTTAGAAAAGTTGTTGTGGAATTCCTTTATAATTTATATCAATTTATTTATCTTTTAAAATGGATTTTTTTTATAAATCGAATATCGATGTAACACTGGATTTGAAATATCGAGTTATAAATCCCAATATAGCAGTATGATATTCTATTATGAATATATACGATAATATTTATTTTTTATATTAAATTTAACTGTTTTTAAAATATATTTATATATTTAAATGGGTTATTTAGAGCTTTAAAAATAGCCTGTTTTGCAAACGACCTCGGAATTCAATGAAACTAATTTTGTTGGATCCGCAATGTCAAATTATTGTTAGATTCCAAGTTTCGTGATTTTTAGAGTCAGTGTGTGGCCGTACGGGTTTTTAGAGTGAAAAACAGTCAGTATTTTGATGGTTAAAAATATGCTGTATGAGCAAACGGAGTTGGAATTCGACGAAACCAGTTTCGTTGGGACCGTAATGTCAAACTGTAGCTGCATGTCCATTTTCGTGATTTCTGGGTATCGTATGTGATCACAGGAATTTTAGAGGACAAATACAAACATCGATTGCTTAAAATAAAATAGAATAATCGAATAAAAAAATATTATTTCTATCCAATATAATACCTTTAACTTCTCTGAACCTAATTCAACTCATTCCACAGTCAAACACATATTCCGTCGTCACAAATTTTCCATACAGCAAAATACTTTCTTAGTAAAATCAAAATAAAATCATATGAAATTATAAAAATCCAAATTCATGTATGTATGGATCCCTGGTGAGTTTCTCTTTGTTCTCGTACAAGTTTTGAAGGGTGCGCACCATCCTAGGGTTAATCGAGGTTTCAAACAGTGGATTAGGGTTGAGGAATTCAACTGTGTGTGCATCGATTTGGATTTTTATGGTTATATTTGGGTTCAGAGCAGTGTTTAGCATCTTATTTGATTTTCTGGGATGTTTTCGTGAAACAATTTGTCGATCTCCGTATTCGTGAAACCCGCAGAGACATGAAACGCGATCTGAATGAAGGGATCGAACGGGATGTTTCTGATATGGGGTAGAAGAGTTTGTGAAGAGAGTAATTTTAGTTATTTTTGTTTGATTTTAAATCAATGGTGGAGGGAGTAAGAAGAGCTTGAAATCTAGAAGAATGGTGTTGTGTAAATGTCTGGAGCATGGAAGATGAGGATGGGGAAGATGGATTGAGGGTAGGCGGTTTTAACGTGGGTGTTGGGTTTAATCAAAGGGAAAAGGCCCATCTTAGGTTTTAAGTAAGTTTAAATTCAAATAATTATTATATTAACTTTAATATATCTTAACTTATCCATATGTTAACCAAATTCAAAAAAACAAGATCCGTTGGGATCGTATGGACGGACACTACATGATGGAACTGACTGGAAGTCCATGGGAGCTCGTTACAATTTATAGCAAAATAAATTGTCCGTCTGAATCAAGCGATGGTTAACGTTATTAACAATGATCGTCCAATGTGAGTAATCTCACTTACTCTACTCAACTTATATTTTTATAAAATATTTTTAGATTTCATAAATAATGGTTGTTGCTGTGTGTGTTGGCTGTTTGGTTAAACTGCTAGTCAGTTGATTTAAAATATAGATAACGATATAGATATAAATCGTTAATCAAATATTGATTCTGTTTAGTAGAATATTTCATAGTAAAATGAAATTAATGTTAATTTTATTGTTTAACATCCGTGGATGCAGGGAAACAAGTCGGAGGGAACCAACTTGGTTCCTCAACATTTATTTCTGTTTTTTTCATATATTATGTTATATGATGTGATATGAAATCTATTGTTGATTTTGTATGTTGGAATGATACCGATCATTATTATATGGTATGTTAATCACCATAAGGAATAATGGAATGTTAAAAAGGAAAATTTCAATGTTATATTGAAAAAGAAATATTTATAGAATCAAAAGATTTTAGAAAAAGAAAAACTATTTATTAGAAAATAAATAGATTAAAAGGGAATATTTATTTGTTAATCAAATAGATAGAAATAAAAAGAAATATTTGTAAACTATTTTCAAATTTAATTGAAAAGGGATATTTATTTGAAAAATAAATAGAATAGAAAGGGGAAATATGTGTAAAGTAAATAGAAAAAGAAATAGTTTGATTATCAAAGGAATCACTTATAAAATCAATAGATTTTATAAAAAGAAAATATTTTATAGAATAGATAGAATCATCAAAAAGGGATTTATTTTGTAAATAAATAGATTTTAAAAAGGAAAGACCTGAAAAGTGACTAGAATCATATCGAAGGGGGGTTTACATTTGAAAGGTTTAGACCCGTGCTTCGCACACGGGTATAACACGCTATGGATTTAGAGCAAAGATTTTAAATAGAATCTATTTTAACAGATAAAGTAAGAAGATAAATTTATAAATAATATTTTATAAATTAAATAAAATGTTTATCATTGGATAAATAGAATATATACACGTTAAGAATTATATAGAGAAGTAAAAATCTATTTCAACATCGATATTTGAAACTAAATAAACGTAGAATTAATCAAAGGAGTTAATCAGTTAGAGTTAATCAGTTAGAGTTAATTAGATAGAGTTAATCGAATTAGGATTTATTGAATATTTGTTATTCAATTAGAGTTGATCGAATATAGTTAATTGAAATAGAGTTAGTCAAACATAGTTATTTAGGATAAGTTGCCATTTCGTACGACTGCTAGCGTATTTCGCGGGGCTGCAGATAGCCTACGGCGGTCGGATGATTCCTGAGGGAATCAGGCGTAACCGTTGTGATCGCTGCGATCTAGAGTCAAGCGAACAGAGTTAAATCGAATACTAGCCATTCGAAATAAAGTTAAAACAGACATAGTTATTCGAATATAAGTTAATCGAATATTAGTTATTCGATAGGAGTTAAATAAGTTGAGTTAAATAAGTAAGTTAATCAAGTTAAGTTAGTCAAGTGGAGTTAATCTAGTTGAGTTAGTCCAAATTATTTAATCAAACCGAGTTAATCCAAGTGAGTAAATCCAAAGGAGTTATTCGAAATAGTTTATTCAAATAAAATTAAAGGAGTTAATCAAATATAGTTTATTCAAAAGGAGATTAATCGAATGTAAATCACTCGTAGAAAGTTAGTCGAATGTGAATCATTCAAAGAGAGATTATCGAATATAGATATTCGAATAAAGAGTTATCGAACGTAGTTTATTCGAAAAGGAGTTATCGAATAGAGGTTATTCGAAAAGAGAGTTATACATTTAATTCGATTATATCGAAATTCGGGAAAGTAATATTTACTTTCCATTTTAATCAAGGTTTAATTATTTATTTATAAATCAGTGGTTTAGTTATTTAGTTAAATTAAGGAATAAAAGTTAAACTTTGAAGTCAAATATTTCAAAAGTAGGGATTATAACGCTATAGTTAAAATAAATGTTCTCAAATAAGAAGTGGATTCGTAAATAGAATCCGAGTTACGTAAGGAAGTTGTTAAAGATTCAAAAGGTGAACTTTGTCTATTTCAAAATTAGAAATGTTGTTCAGTTAAGGTCTGAGAGGTAATTATACTCCAACTTGATTGGCTTCGTTTTAACTAAGGGATGGGTAAAGTTCGGTAGTGAAGATTGGTTAAGTGAATTAAGCCAATGAGTGAAATGGTTTGAACTGGCTTAGTGATGTTTTATTTAAACATCGGTCTAATCAAATGAAGAAGTTTGGGAACGTTTTCCAAATAAGGATTAGAAATGTTTTCCAATATAGGAAATAAGAAATGGAAGTAAATATGGTGATGTTTTCCAAATGTTTTAAAACGTATGTGAGACGACCCGAACTTCCCTGATGAGGAAAGCCCGGATAGAATTGAGGACAAGACAAAATAGAACTCAGACGGAAGAACATTTCATTGATATTACAACAATTCCATCAGATACAAGAATATACAGGGTATAAATGAATAAATTACATTCGATAAATATCAGAGATTACAATAAATTACATAGCAGCGGAAAAATATACAAAACACAACTGAAAGTGATACACGGATACAGAGCTTTCCGAGCATCGTTCCAGCTGTAAATCAGGACCCTGTGGATATAAATCTGCAAAACCAAAACTACTAGCTGCCCGTGTGGAAAATAGGGGCACCCAGAGTTTAGGTTAAAACAATAAACTCCAGGTCAGTCATGTGACTGGTGTGAGAACTAAAACAGTTATTAATCTTTATTTTAAAGTTCGGTAAATCAAGGGACCACGCCGTATAACATGGAACAGGTTTCCTCCCAAGAATACCAGTGCCTAAAACAAACAGCGCAATGCTAAATAAAGAAAAATGGAGCTGTTATAAGACCCAGGTCCCATCACACAATGCAACGCAAGCGGGAGGAATGGGTTTTACCTTATAACAGCCAAAGCATGCTTGATAGTTTTAAACACACTATTTGATACTATTATAAGTGTATAGTTTCATAACAGTTTCAATCATAAATATCAATCATAGGCGGCATGAGTGCCCCATCCCACTATGTCGCCATACTAGGCTCTACAAATAAAACCGAAATACACGTATTGGAAATTGGATTTCCGTCATGAGTCGAGGCAAGGGGCAAGCTCCTCTCCGCTTTCGAGACACTCTAGCAAATATCCCAGGACCCCACTATGATCCTTTGGAACCTCCAAGGCCGGTCCTCTCCTACTTTTAAGGATTAATTATTCCTGAACAAACGTTTCCCGATCCTTACAGACCTATATCTATGGCGCCTCGTATCCAACAACCACACAGGTGAAAAGTATATAAATGTCAAGGCTGGTAGGTCACTGACACCACCATAGCTAGAAAGAAACGTCGTGCACTCCTTGGGTCCGTATCCTGTTTTTGACTCATACCGAGGTGTGAGGCTCACGAATTCACGTTATACACAAAGCTACGCCACACAGGCCATGCCTTGATCAATTGCCACTTACGCGTGCCACACTGGCAATTCACTCCATGCGACTGATGTCCATTGATATACAACCTCTGAGCTCGTACGTCTCAGAGAAGGGCGTTAAGCAAGAGAATAAATTCTCCGCCGCCAAACAGATGTATATATAATAGAGATCAATCAACACAGAATAAAATCCAATGTCAGACATACAATCCATATACAAGTTCGTCCTGGGTCTGAACGAAACCGGAGGCACTTTCCTCGCATATCCATCCATCTCCAAGTACGTCTGGACGATCACCAACTGTTTCCCTCATCTTGGGTGTACAGCCCAATCGAGATCATCAGTAATCACCTAAACGATGCGAAGACTTCCGGTCTTCAACCACCGTCTTCATCTTCGACATCTCATCGAATCGGTTATTCAAAATGGGATAAACCCGGCCTTTCTGAATAACCCGCGTATATAATAAACACGTGTTACACAAACACAACAAACGCCTCATTCCAATTCAGAATATTCTTTTATTCACAAAATCACATTCTTAGGGAAAGGTTCCCATTAATTTTATCCAAGATAAATTCTTATAAATTTATTCTTTAATCTTCCTTTGGATATCATTTCAAACTAGTCGGGATTAGCGAACCACACCGAAGTAATTATTTATTTTATTTCTCAATCCCAACCTATTCATCCCATGGAGCAAAACTGGTAATACTCCATATCTAACACCACGGTGTTATCGGTAAAATTAATTACCATTTCACGTTCAAATCTAATTAAAGAATTAACTATCGCTTTGGAGCAAAACTGGTGGTACTCCATTCTCGATCACCTTTCAGATTTGATAATTTAAATTATCAATTCACATTTCAATCTAATTAAAGATTCATTAAAACTCTACTTAGTTTTAATCTTTTCAAAAATCAATATCCTGTCTTTAACTGGGTTAAAGAACCAATGTCATCTAAAACACGATTCACGATAAACCCAAAATCACACTCTATTGCTAATCGGGTTAAAGAATAGGTGTTATTCAAAACACCGCTCACGATAAACCCAAATCACATTTGATATTAAATACAAGGCTCTGAATAGAAAATATACCGGCTTATATTCAATATCGAATCCTGAAACCAACAAATATCATATTGGAAATAACGATATAAAATATATCATTCAAATTCCCATAACAATATCTGTATAGTCACGAAATCCAACATCGAATTATTTCGAAGATAATTTCGATTCAACTCCAGTCCAATTCACGTATTGGGAATATTGATTATTTTTAAAATCACTTTCAAATTCAATTTATTTATTTCAAAAATAAATTGATTTTAATTCTAGTTCAAAACTAGTTCATTTCGATAAAAATACACTTTTATCTTTTCAAATATGGAATTTTTCAGCCCAATTTTTCCCAAATCATCTCTTATGATTTTACACAAATTACAGATATTTTTAATAATTTTATCAAGGCCCGTACAGTCGATTTCCATCAACGGCCATCGAACTGCACTTACAGCGACCTTTTCCAAATTTGATTCGGACATAATTCCAAATCCAACCTTTAGATTTCAAATTTCTAATATTCATTGGAAAGCTCTTTTCGATACGAACCCAACGGTTCCGGTTTCAGGAGAATCCGACGGTCGGATCTCCCGCAACGTCAATTCGAAGTCAATGGTCGAAATTCACGAACTGCCACGGCGCGACGCGTTCTATTCAGGCCATTATATATATAATATATATATTATATATATTTTGTCGATTTCCTTTTAAAACGTATTTTATAAATCGTTTTAATTCATTTTCAAAACCATTTCAACGCTACATTCAATTTCAAATCAAAATTGAATATTTCATATCATTACTATATAAATGATAATATTTTCAAAACGTTATATTTTGAATTCACTTCTTTTCTATATTCATTATAAAAACGAATATAATCGATAACTATCGTTCATGTCAAAATGGCGCAACTCTAATCAACACGACTTTATATATATATTTCAATAAATTCGTTATTCTATTCAACAAATGAATATTTATTCTATTCAACACATGAATCTATATTTCTTTCAATACACGACTAATCTCAACACATGAGTACTGTCAACACAGGACTATTTTTGTTATGTAAAATATTTTATAAAACTATGGTATCTATCGTTTGATTTTTAATTAGACTCCACCGTGAAGTAGTGTCTAATCTAAATATGATGAAGATGTAAATTTTATTATTTAAAATATTTTACTCAACACATGAACATCGTCAACACATGACTATTTTTATATATTCAACACATGAATTTCCTTTTATAATATTCATTATTTTCCTGATTGGAATGAGGCCCAATCAATCACCATATAACGTTAATTATATGGATTCCATACAACACATGTATATAATAGCAACGATAAACAATCAGACATCATCCAAAGTGCACCACACAACTGCATAAGCATCAAATATAATTAATCAACGCTTACACAGTCTGTCGACCAATCGATCGACATACAATTAAATAATTGGGATTAGTGCACGCCAAATATCATCCCAATACCCGTGTGGGGTTTCAAATGAACAGACACAGATTTTTATTTGTGCAGTTGGGCGATGTGTAAAATTTATCATCCCAATCAATATCAGTCAAATCAGTGTATATAAACAAATCGGCCGATTTGTTTATAAATATTCATTTATTCACATTCACGTTAAAAATTATATTTTTAACGATAAAATATTTATTTCAACTATCTACATTTATTATCGATTTCACATCAACATCACAAACAATTTTCACAACACATCAGTCAAACAAACAAGCCATCCATGATCTGTGGATGATGGGTGTCGGGTGCTGCTAAGCACCGTCTGCATCCTAGTATATATATATATAACTAGAAAAAGAAATTTAGAGTGAGAAGTTCTCACCAATAGCTATCCCAACTCCATGACACTTCATTTATAGAAATCTTCGTCGTACTCGCCTTTTGTCACTTTCGTCATCCGTATTCACTACATATATAAAAATCGAATTTTTACTTTGCTATTCAATATATAAAAATCGAATTTTTACTTCACTATTCAATATATAAAAATCGAATTTTTACTTCGCTACTATATAGATAAAAGTTCAATTTTACACCGCTACTATATAGATAAAAATTCTATTTTTACACCACTGCTATATAGATAAAAATTCTATTTTTACACCACTACTATATAGATAAAAATTCTATTTTTACACCGCTACTATATAGATAAAAATTCTATTTTTACACCGCTACTATATAGATAAAAATTCTATTTTTATAACGGTGTTCATATAATAAAGATTATATTTTTATCCCTCTATTTTCTATATAAAGATTTCGCCTTTTCAAATATAAAGATTTCGCCTTTTCAAATATAAAGATTTCGCCTTTTCTATGAACAAAATCGTATTTTGACTAGCATAAAAATCATATGCTTTCGTTATTAAAAATTAAATCTTTCTCCCATTTAAAAATTAAAACTTTATAGGAATAATAAAAGCTATAACTCAAAGAAAATAAAAGAGAAAGAAGAAGAAAAAAAATGCACCAATGTCATTATAACCAATCGGAGAAGGAGGGGATTTTGGGGTGTTGCGCATGGGGAGGGGGTCCTGCACTGTCGGAGGCGGTTGGGGATTTGGGCGTCGGCTTGGGTTTCTAGGCTGGAAGGGTGCGGTCGGTGGAAGAATGAAGGGAAGGAGAAGAAGAGGAGGATGGAGAGGAAGTGGAGGGGAGGAGGGAGGGCGGCGCAGCAGCCCCGCCTTGGGCGGCGCGTCGCCAGGCCGCGACGGCCTTCAGTGGAGGAGCGACAGCTCCTCATCCTTTTTTTTTGTAATGACCCAAATTTCCGTAACATCGGAGTTGACTATATACATCATACGTCCAACCCAAATACCACGAAAATACGAAACATTTTTTTTTAGAAGAAAGAGATAGAAGAAGAATAGAAATAACAACACAGAACCTCACATCGCAGCAGAACAAAATATAATATATTATAAGTTTTGAAATACAAAAACTCAACTGTATAACATACACTTATTAGAGTACAACATGTAAAGGCCCGCAAATCCGTGCTATCTGAATTGACTAATAACACCACACGTCCAACCCAAATTGCACAGAAATACGAATCATTATTAGAAAGAAGTTAGAGGATGAGAAATAGAAGGAAAGAAATATTAGAATAGAAGAAAAACGAAGATCACAAACTCACAGCGGAACGAATAAAATATATTATATAACATAACTTTTGAAATACAAATCAGTAACTTTATATACATACCATCATCAGAGCACAACAGTCATTTCTGGAACAGTTATAAACACCTGTTTCCAGATACAAACAAGGTCCACAGCGGAATATATGATAGCCTATAGCTAACCGGTGAAGCCTCCTGCTTCCAGCTCCTTCAAATGAATCTGTGAAATCCCGACTACTTGATTGCCCATACAAATTTGGGCACCCAAGAGTTTAGGGAAAACAAAACAAAATAACTCTGGGTCAGTCATGGGACTGGTGTGAGTAAACTCCAACCACTTGTTTAACTTTCAAAACCCTTTTCGAAAGAAAAGATAATAGTAAGACCAGCCCACACATAAACATGGACGGTTTTACCTTACTATAACCCCAAAAACACTTTGATACGAAAATCCAGTGATATTATAAAAATGTCTACATCAAGTAAATAACCAAATAGCAGAACGCTTGCATCTCACGCTCCACATATATATATTAAAAAATCAAAAACCGCATGGCGCTTATTGGAGATTGGATTTCCAACATGACAAGGTATGGAACCACCTTCCGCTAGTGTATCTCTAGAGAGGAATACACTGGGTTCAACAAGAACATCTTGTAACCCGGCCCACACATGACCGACCACTCATTTCGCTTGAGTGTATCGAATGTATATCACCAACGGTTGGGATCAGCAACCGCTTCCTGACTGGGACAGCGTCGAATAGAATAAGAAATTAAATGAACCTCTAGATAGGTGATTATACATCCTAATGGGTGCGACCCACATAGCCATGCTGCCTGCCCGATTTTTGTCCTTTCCCGGTTGTTGAGGCCTGAGGCTACGAATACTTACCGTTCATTGATAGCACAATCACTTTGAATGCCACATTGTCAGATCCGTTAATCACTAGTTGAGTTTGCACAAATATTCTGGATGTTATGCTAAGGGAATAAATCCGTTGCAACCATATATATTTATACAGACCAACCCATTTGAACATTGGAAATACTCTGTCAGACATTCGTCCATTTACGTTCGTTCTGGGATTGAACGAAACCAAAGGCACTATTTCTATTTAATAGAAAGAGTCCTTGCACTTTACTCCGTCTTCAATATATTCAGCATACTTGGTTCACAACGCTTATGCCGATACGGAGTGGTTCCTCGGATAATAATCCAACCGGTCTCTCCATATTGACAACGATGGTCAAAACTTCGATAGTCTGTGATTTAACTATCGAATAAAAACAAGTGTTCATCCAAACATATCAAACAAATCACTGGGCTCTTTAATTAATATTTCATTAATTAAATATCTTCTCCATTTCTTTATCAATATTTGTTAACCAAATATTTCCAATGACCATATTGGCCTTTTACGCTTTTTGGAAAATATTTCCATACATCGCCTTCTTTTATTTTCTATACTTAGAAAATACCCTCTATAAATAATTGGAAAATATTCCAATTACTAATTTCTTTTACGATCATTCATTTTTATACTTAGGAAATATTTATTATTATATTTCCAAAATTTCCTCACTTAGGTTAAAACGAATGTTATGTAAAACATCGTCACAACAACCCAAGGTACTGCATTCGACTAAACCCCTTTACACATTCCTTCGAGCCTGAATCTTGCTATTTATCAGCTAATAATGAAATCAATCAAGTTGGGGTATTATTACCTCTCAGACCTTGACTGACAATATCATCAACTTCAAAACAGACAAGACTGCTAACTCGTATAATCAACACCATATTAAACCAATTATTCATTTTTAAAACACGTATACGCTTCTCTTTCTATTCTTTATTTCTAATTTGATTCATAGATTCCCTTTTAGATTTTTCTATTCTATTTCTAAATTCAGTTCCTTATCGAGTTCTAAATATATTGATATATGAATTTCAACTCATCCGATTTTCTTAAAAATATTCCAACTCCTTAAATTTCCGGAAAAATTCGCCATAACCTCCCCTGTACCGGGAGCATTGGGAAATTTCAAATAGCATTCCCGGTCCTTCTCATTTCAAAAAGAAAAGGAAAAAGCCAAGCGGCTAGCCGATACGGCGCATAAAACCTCATATGGAATTTAAACATGTACCTTTTTGTCGGGCACATAAATTAAAATCTTCATATACTTCATCCCATACCTGTCTAACACATGTTCACCTGTTTCAATTCGATACAACTCAATCCAATCGTTTGAATTCAGTTTTGCTCATTTATTCTTTAATTAGCTATTTTGCCTATTTCACTTCTTTGTTGAACATAACATGTTCAAATAAAATATTTAACTTGTTCATAACCAAATTGAATTTTCTAATTTCAATTCTAGTTTCCTTTTCGATTTCGAAGATAAATTTTCAAATCGAATTCACTTATTCCAAGCCCAATATCAATTCAAAATCTCATTAACTAATTACTATTCGAATTAGTTAATTCTATTCAATAATCAAAAATCTGATTTCTGTTTCAAAAATCAATTCATTTAATTCAATGGATTTCATATTTATTTTATATCTCCAGTCTGGATGGAAATTCGGATTTTTATTTTTAAAAACCCTTTATTTATTTAAATAAAACGTTACGGCTTTAAAATGGTTCTGGCGCTGTTTTTCTAAAAATTTGATTTTGGCATATCTCAAAATCTATACGACAGAATCCTGGTTTTTCTCTTCCATTAGAAAACTATTATCTAATGGTCCTGACGTTTCTTGTTTCATAGAATTCCGACTTAAATTGAGTTCTGTATACTCAACTGAAGTTCAAGTCGCCAATTTACGAACTGCAGCGCTGCGGCGAGTTCGTTTTAATTATATATATATATATATATAAACTTTTTAAAATTCGTTAAAATGAATTCAACTCCATTCTGATATATTTTTAATATATTCAAATCCATAGTTTAAATTCCATTTGAATTCAATTTGAATCTCCTATATTCAAATTTCATTTTTCCATCTCCATTTGAATTCTAATATTCAAATTCATTTCCAACACCATTTGAATTCTAATATTCAAACTCATCTTTTAACACCATTTGATTTCTAATATTCAAATTTAATTCTCTTGAATTCATATACCATATTTTATTTCCTTGATTTCAAATACCACATTTTAATCTCCTTGAATTTAAATACCACATTAATTTCTATAATCAACTCCCTTTTGAATTGTTATATTTGAAATTCATACTTGAATTTAAATAATCAAACTCCATTTTGAATTTCTATTTTAAATTCGAATATCCAAAACTCCATTCTAATACTATTTGAATTCTTATATTTGAATCCTCTTTATTTAAAACCCATTATTTAAATCCCATTTGAATTTCTTCACTCAAATCCATTTGAATTCCCTTGAATTCAAATTCCATTTCAAACCATTTGGATTTCCTATTCTACTTTGAAATCCTATTTTCAAAGTTTATTTCAAATTCTATTTTGAAATTCTATATTCAAATCCCTATTTGAATTTCTTTATTCAAATTCTATTTCAATTCTCTTATTCAAATTCCATTTTGAACTCTCTTATTCAAATGCTGTTTGAATCTCTTATTCAAACTCTATATTTAAAATTCCATTTGAACTTCCATATTCAAATTTCTATATTTGAATTTCATTCGAATTCTATATCCAAATCTCTATTTGAATTTTCTTTATTTGAATTCCTTCGAATTCAAATTCTATTTTTATCCCTTTGAATTCAAATTCTATTTTTCATTCTAATTTCGTCTATTCAAATTCTATTTGAACTTCTATTTGAATTTCTAATATTCAATCTCCTTTTTCTTTTATTTAAAATTCAAATATTTAAACTCCTTTTCTAATTCTACTATTCAAATGTTATACTCAAAATTCATTTGAGTTATATATTTAAAAATTTCATTTCACATCCTATTTTGAAATTTCATTTCAAATTCCAATTTCACACTTGTATTTCTATTTCTGAATTATCAAATGATAATTCTTTTCACTTCATTTATAACTTCGTTATAAAAGAACTATTTATAAACTTCGTTTATAAAGAAACTACTTGTTTTATTTTTCAAAAACAAGTTTATATTTTTATTTCCATTTAAAATTCAAATTCTATTTAAAAATAGAATTTTTCCTTTTTAAATCTCAAATATCCTTCCACGATATTTTTAATAAATTAACACTTGGCCCAGTGATATTTAAAAAAATCAAATCACCCAATTTTCAATCATTTGATTTTTAACACGTCATATATGAAAATTATATATGTAATCAAACAAACAACAAAAAACAGATAATATATTTTTGAGGAATCCAGTTGGATTCCTCCAACCTGTTTACCTGCATCCACAGATGTTAGCACATAAATAATACCCATTCTGCTTCGTGGCAGAATATCGTGGTATAGAAGGTCATCCACTAATCATAGCGTGGGGCGTATAGGGTAATCATCCGCTATGAAACTGCGGGCATCCGCTAATGAGACTGCGGGAATCCAACCAATCAATCAACCCAATATATATATATATATAGCCTAAATAACTAATATATATAAAACAAGCAGAAAAATCCAAATAAGCAACAACAATTATTTTTACGAAGTAAAAATAATTATAAATAAAAGGTGAGTGAGATTTACTCACCGTGATTTTTGTTTTGCCGAATATCCCATGAAAATCCATACATGATCTCAAACAACTCCAAAATTTTCAAATCCAATTTCATAGCGAAGCTTAAGCCCTTATGATGCCAATTGCATTTTGTTTTCTCATCAAAAACTGTTTATCGTACAGAATTATATTTGTTATACATTTAATCGTTATTAACTAAATAAATCAATAGTTAAATTAAAATTTAATTAAATTACCTAATTCGTTCAACACCTTCCTTTCCTGAATTAGCAATCCCGTAGCTGCTCTTGAAATCTGCAGTCCTTATTTCTTGCATCTACCCTTCCACCTTCCACTGTTCGGTCTCCTCTGCAACTCAGCTCAACCCAGCAAACCATGCTGACAACTCCCTCTCTTGCGAGTACCTCCAAACTGTTGTCGAGGATACCCTAAATCGCACTCGAACTACGGTGGATAAATATCGACTGTTTTTATCACGGAAGCAACCGAGATCCTTGCCAGAGCTGCTGGACCTCGTCGTGACTTCTGCTCCACCATTTACTTCGCACTTCAATGATCGAACACCCAAATATACACAAAGTCGACCTCCCTATTACCCACTACCGAAACCCCAATCTGCACCAAAGAACTAACGTCGGCCTCCAAAATCATGGTGTCCCAAAATCCAACATATAAGAGCAACGTCACCCTTCTTACACCACATCACGACCCCCTTCATCTTGCCGCCGAGCGTCAGGAAGATCCAGGGTTTATCGCGATATGATTTCGTGATTTCTGATTTGATTTTCTATATAATTTCAATTTGATTTGAAAGAGGGAGAAACGGTTTCTGTGTTGAGGAACGAAGGGGATTTTGGGCTTGAAATCTTCGTGAGAATTGGGATGAGGAGGAATCAAAGGGGTCAGCTTATTATATAGAATGCGAAGGGTGAACAAGATGTACAGCTTCATTAACTTGTTGTTTCTTTGATACCGAACATGAGACGACCCGAACTTCCCCGTGAAGGAAAGCACGGATAGAATTGAGTACAAGACAAAATAGGACGCATACGGAAGAACATTTCATTGTTATTACAACAATTCCATCAGATACGAGAATATACAGAGTATAAATGAATAAATTACATTCGACAATTATCAGAGAGTACAATAAATTACATAGCAGCGGAAAAATATACAAAAATACAACTAGAAGTGATACACGGATACAGAGCTTTCCGAGCATCGTTCCAGCTGTAAATCAGGACCCTGTGAATATAAATCTGCAAAACCAAAACTACTAGCTGCCCGTGCGGAAAATAGGGGCACCCAGAGTTTAAGTTAAAACAATAAACTCCAGGTCAGTCATGTGACTGGTGTGAGAACTAAAACAGTTATAATTCTTTATTTTAAAGTTCGGTAAATCAAGGGACCACGCCGTATAACACGGAACGGGTTTCCTCCCAAGAATACCAGTGCATAAAACAAACAGCGCAATGCTAAATAAAGAAGAATGAAGCTGTTATAAGACCCAGGTCCCATCACACAATGCAACGCAAGCCGGAGGATAGGGTTTTCCCTTATAACAGCCAAAGCATGCTTGATACGTTTAAAACACATTATTTGATACTACAATAAGTGTATAGTGTCAAAACAATTTCAAATCATAAATATCAATCATAGGCGGCATGGGTACCATATATCATGTCGCCATACTAGTTCTACAATTAAAACCGCAATATCACGTATTGGAAATTGGATTTCCGTCATGAGCCGAGGCAAGGGGCAAGCTCCTCTCCGCGTTCGAGACACTCTAGCAAATGTCCCAGGACCCCACTATGATCCTTTGGAACCTCCAAGGCCGGTCCTCTCTTACTTTTGAGGATTGGCAATTCCTGAACACACGTTTCCCGGTCCTTACAGACCTATATCCGAGGCGCCTCGTATCCAACAACCACACAGGTGAAAAGTATATAAATGTCAGGGCTGGTAGGTCACTGACACCACCCTAGCTAGAAAGAAACGTCGTGCACTCCTTGGGTCCGTATCCCGTTTTTGAATCATACCGAGGTGTGAGGCTCGCGAATTCACGTTATACACAAAGCTATGCCACACAGGCCGTGCTTTGATCATCAACCACAAGACTTTGCTTTTCAACAGAAGCCTTGATCAATTGCCACTTACGCATGCCACACAGGCAATTCACTCCATGCGCTTGATATCCATCAATATATAACCCCTGAGCTCGTACGTCTCAGAGAAGGGCGTTAAGCAAGAGAATAAATTCTCCGCCGCCAAACAGATATATATATTTAATAGAGATCAATCACACGGACTAAAATCCAATGTCAGACACACAGTCCATTTACTAGTCCGTTCTGGGTCTGAACGAAACTGGAGGCACTTTCCTCGCATATCCATCGATCTCCAAGTACGTCTGGACGATCACCGACTGTTTCCCTCATCTTGGGTGTACAGCCCAATCAAGATCATCAGTAATCACCCAAACGATGTGAAGACTTCCGGTCTTCAACCACCGTCTTCATCTTCGACATCTCGTCGAATCGGTTATTCAGAATGGGTATAAACCCGGCCTTTCTGAATAACCCACGTATATAATAAACGAATGTTACACAAACACAACAAACGCCTCATTCCAATTCAGAATATTCTTTTATTCACAAAATCACATTCTTAGGGAATTGTTCCCATTAATTTTATCCAAGATAAATTCTTCTAAATTTATCCTATAATCTTCCTTTGGATATCATTTCAAACTAGTCGGGATTAACGAACCACACCGAAGTAATTATTTATTTTATTTCCCAATCCCAACCTATATATCCCATGGAGCAAAACTGGTGATACTCCATATCTAACACTACGGTGTTATCGGTAAAATTAATTACCATTTCACGTTCAAATCTAATTAAAGATTTAACTATCGCTTTGTAGCAAAACTGGTGGTACTCCACTCTCGATCACTTTTCAGATTTGATAATTTAAATTATCAATTCACTTTTCAATCTAATTAAAGATTCATTAAAACTCCACTTAGTTTTAATCTTTTCAAAAATCAATATCCTGCCTTTAACTGGGTTAAAGAACCAATGTCATCAAAAACACGATTCACGATAAACCAAATCACATTTGATATTAAATACAAGGCTCTGAATAGAAAATATATCGGCTTATATTCAATATCAAATTCTGAAACCAACAAATATCGTATTGGAAATAACGATATAAAATATCTTTCAAATCCCCATAACAATATTTGTATAGTCACGAAATCCAACATCGAAATATCCCGAAGATAATTTCGATTCAGCTCCAGTCTAATCCACGTATAGGAAATTATCGATTATTTTCAAAATCACTTTCAAATTCAATTTATTTATTTTAAAAATAAATTGATTTCAATTCTAGTTCAAAACTAGTTCATTTCGATAAAAATCTATTTTTATCCTTTCAAATGTGGAATTTTCCAGCTCAAATCTTTCCAATTCACCTATTATAATTTAACACAAATTATAGATATTTTTAATAATTTTATCAAGGCCCGTACAGTCGATTTCCAACAACGGCCATCGAACTGCACTTACAGCGACCTTTTTCGAATTTGATTTGGACATAATTCCAAATCCAACCGTTAGATTTCAAATTTCTAATATTCATTGGAAAGTTCTTTTCGATACGAACCCAACGGTTCCGGTTTTAGGAGAATCCGACGGTCGGATCTCCCGCAATGTCCGTTTGAAATAAATGGTCGAAATTCACGAACTGCCGCGGCGCGGCGCGTTCTATTCAGGCCATTATATTATATATATAATATATATAATATATATTTCGTCGATTTCCTTTTTAAAACGAATTTTATAAATCGTTTTAACTTCGTTTCAAAACCATTTCAACACTATTTCCATTCAAAGCCAAAATTGAATTTTTCTTTATAAATTCGTTTTAAAATTCATTTCTATTCAATTCAAATTTTAATTCGATTTGAATTCATTTCAATTCACTTTCAATTCAATTTGAATTCGTTTTCAATTCATTTCGAAATCGTTTTCAATTCAATTCATTTCGAAATCGTTTTCAATTCATTTCATTTCGAAATCGTTTTCAATTCATTTCGAAATCGTTTTCAATTCAATTCATTTCGAAATAGTTTTCAATTCAATTCATTTCGAAATCGTTTTCAATTCAATTCATTTCGAAATCGTTTTCAATTCAATTCATTTCGAAATCGTTTTCAATTCATTTCGAAATCGTTTTCAATTTAATTCATTTTGAAATAGTTTTCAATTCAATTCATTTCGAAATAGTTTTCAATTCATTTCGAAATCGTTTTCAAATCGATATAAATATCGTTCACGTCAAAATAGCGCATCTCTAATCCACACGGCTTTATATATTTCAAAAACTTCTATTCAATTCAACACACGAATTTTCTTTCAACACACGACTAATCTCAACACATGAATACTGTCAACACATCACTATTTTTGTTATGTGAAATATTTTATAAAACTATGGTATCTATCGTTTGATTTTAATTAGACTTCTACTGGGAAGTAGTTCTAATTTTAAATGTGATAAAGATGTAATTTTGATTATATAAAATATTTCACTCAACACATGCACATCGTCAACACATGACTATTTTTATATTCAACACATGAATTTTCTTTTATAATATTCATTATTTTCCCGATTGGAATGAGGCCCAATCAATCACCATATAACGTTAATTATATGGATTCCATACAACACATGTACATAATAGCTTTGAAAAATAATCAATCATCAACCAAAGTGCACTACACTGTATAAGCACCAAATATAAATAATTGACGCTTACACAGTCTGTCAATCGACCGATCGACATATTCAATAAATCAGGATGAGTGAACATCAAATTTCATCTCAACACCCGTGTGGGGTTTCAAACAATCAAACACAGATTTTATTTGTGCAGTTGGGCGATGTGTAAAACTTATCGACCCAATCAATATCAGTCAAATCAGTGTATATAAACAAATCGGCCGATTTGTTTATAAATATTTATTTATTCACTTTCACGTTAAAAATTATATTTTTAACGATAAAACAATTTATTTCAACACATGAATTTCTATTCATTTCATTTACACAATAAAAATGATATTTTTATTTTTCTAACATATTTTTGAAAATTTTGGCGGCATAACGGCACGATACTAGAAACGGGACGAGGCCTAGCCTTATCCCCGGTCTAGTGAAGGCCCACGCCATTCACACATCAATCAAATCACTTTCGTTATGCAAACCACAAAATTTGGAGTAAGAGTCTAACCTAGTCTTACTCCTTCGCCTTATAACGGCGCACGTCTAATCCTAACCAATTTATCGATTCGATTTTTCACACCACAAACCACATTCAAACCAATATCTCAATCAATCACCAAACATCCAAACAAACAAGTCCATGGTATGTGGACGGGTGTCGGGTGCTTCTAATAAGCACCGTCTGCATCCTAGTATATATATATATATATATCTAGAAAAAGAGAATTAAGAGTGAGAAGTTCTCACCAGTAGCTATCCAACTTCACGACACTTCTTTTGTAGAAAATCTTCGTCGTTATCCTATCCTCGCCATCTTCATTGCCCGTAGTCACTATATATATAAAAATCACACATTTTTATATTTCGATGTTTTTAAAATAAAAATCACATTTTTACTTATTCACTTTCAATTTAAAAGTCATATTTTTATAATCACTTCATATATTTAAAAATCGAATTTTTTCTTTGCTATTCAAAATATAAAAATCGAATTTTTACTTCGCTATTCAATATATAAAAATCATATTTTTATCACGCTATTTTCTATATAAAGATTTCGCCTTTTTAAATTTAAAGATTTCACCTTTTTAAATTTAAAGATTTCACCTTTTTAAATTTAAAGATTTCACCTTTTTAAATTTCAAAACATCACTTGATTTCAACGTATATAAAATAAAAATCAGATTTTTATTTTGCTACATATACAAAGATGATATTTTTATATTCTCTATCCTATAAAGATTATATTTTTAATACTTTAAAAATATAAAAATCATATTTTTAATATGTCTATATAGTAAAGATTATATTTTTAATACTTTAAAAATATAAAAATCATATTTTTATCACTTTAAAAATATAAAGATCATACCTTTTTCCAATTTAAAATCCTATCTTTTCACCTTTCAAAATACGATCTTTTCACATTTAAAATTCCAACCTTTTCTATTTTAAAGTTTAAACCCTTTTTTTTTCTATTTCAAACCTTTAAAATAAAAATCAATTTTAAAATTCCTTTTCAAATCAATTTTTAAAACAAAATAAAATTCAGTTTTTAAGTTAAATAAAAATCAGTTTAAAAAAATAAAGTAAAAACTCAGTTTTAAAAATAAAGTAAAAACTCAGTTTTAAAAATAAAGTAAAAACTCAGTTTTAAAAATAAAGTAAAAACTCAGTTTTAAAAATAAAGTAAAAACTCAGTTTTAAATTCTTAAAAAAAAATCAGAACAGTATTTAATTTTTTTCTTCAGTTTATATAAAACAAAAATGAAATAATGAATAAAAAGAAAAAAACTTACAGGGGGGTTTGGGCGTTCGGCACTGGTGGCGCGCTAGGGGGTTGTCGGCGGGGTGGTGGTCGCAGCAGGGTGGAGGCGGCGGTGCGGTGGGTGTTTGGGCGGCGCGCGTGGCTAGGGGTTTTGGATGGTGGCGGTGGTTAGGGTTAGGGGGGTCGCGGTGGTTCTGGAGGCTCGTGGGAGGAGGAGCGACAGGGGAAGGAGAAGAAGCGGAGGATCGGAGGGGGGGTCTTGCGGCGGAGGCGCCTGGCGGCGGCGCCGCTGGGGGGGGCGCGCGAGGTGGCGGCGGCTCTCCCCCCGTCGCCTTCGTCTCGTGTTTCTTTTTTTTTTTTTTTATATGTTCGAATGAAACGGGGGGGGGGGGGGGGGCAGAGGGAATATAGGAGAGAGATTTTTTTTTTTATTTTATTAATTAATTAATTTATTTTATCCTAAAGAGTTGACTTTCACATACGACCTCGAAACGAGGCCCACCGCCTGTCGTCCGTAGCGTTTCACCCCCATTCCGAACACAATGTGATATGTATCGTAAGCTGATTCGGCCGTTACAATCAGTTTTCGTTAAATTTACATTTAAATCACTATATTGAATTTTAAACGTACATTTCAAATTACTGGGGTCACATACTAACTAGAAAAATCCCAGAAAAATATTTTCTAGCTTCGTATTGACGATACGGTCCTAACAAAACTAGTTTCGTCGAATTCTGAGACCGTTAGAAAAATGGCCAATTTCCAGTCGATTAAAATCAACTGAAATGGTCAAAACACGTTTTCCTTTACCACGCTCACATATTGATTCGAAAAATTATGAAATTTGAAACCTAGCAATAACTTGACATCACGGACCCAACAAAATTGGTTTCGTCGAAATCCGAGGTCATTTGCAAAATGTCCATTTTTAAGGGCCTGAATTCCATAGCGACTATTCAGAATTTTCAACTGGACATATCTCTCAAATTTTAAAGTGAAATCTCAGTTTCTTACATCCGTTAGAAAGATATCATCAATTAGATCCTAATGTTTTTGGTTTCACTAAAATCCGGATTGTTTTGCACCCGGTACATTCAATTGAAGTTTGAAATCGAATTATCGAACTACCGCGCCATTTTCAATTCTATTTATAATTATATATAAATATTATATTCTAACGACGAACTACATAATATATACGTCGAATTATATTCAAAATAAATTTCTCGTCGATATTATTTAAAATAATTCATTTTAAATATTCAAAATTCGCTAAAATTGCCAAAATAAAAATTTCAAACTGGCTCGCATTTTACGGGTTATTACAGAACAAGAAAGACATGTTTTACAGCTCGAGGAGAAAATACTCTGTGTGATGTAATGGTTTAGGTCTGCATATAGGAAGAAGAGATCGACAATATAGGGTGTACAGGAGACAAACCAATACGCCATTAATTCTTGTTTTACTTTGTCAAGAAGAAGGGAGACCATTCTAACTGCTCGAAGAAAACTAGGTCTGCGATGTAGAAATTTAGGTCGGCCTGTTTTACATAAGTACATTCATTAAGTAATTGATTTGACTTTGTTTTAAATTAAAACCTAAAATATATCACAGTCCTTTATTTAAAACCCTGAACCGCTATTCTAACCTAATGCTCGATGTTCTCAGATTATAACGTTATTTTGAATTCCACGGGACTGATTCTAGAATTTTAATTCAACTGTATAAAATAGATACCAATTTAAATTAACGATTAAATTAAATTCGATTACAAATGTAAATTGATTTTAAACAATTAAATCCTCTGATAATAGTTTATTATGAAATAGAATATATAATGATTGACTGAATTGTTTCTATTCGGTTTTATATTTGAATTAAATTATTTCAGTTTTCGTATTTCGATGACTATCAAAATAAAAATCGTATTTTCGACTATTTAATCGATAACCCAATAAAATAAGATTTATATTTTAAATTCAATATTTAAAAACCATACTAAATATTTAAAATAAACTGTTCAAAAATCTGGGTCGTTACATTCTTCCCCCCTTAAAATAATTTCGTCCTCGAAATTGCTAAGGTAGGAAAAATACTATAAACTCATTAACTTTTCATAACTCCTTCATGTTGAAACTTACCTCCTCATATTTCAACAAATTTAATTCCACCAAAACTTTTGGTTTTCATTCATATTGAATATCAAATATGCATATATTCATTTTATCTGAATGATTTACAATCAATTCATATTCTCTTAAAATTTATTCTAATCAATTTATTCATTTCGATTCATTTAACTTGCTTAAGTTAAATTTCAAATTTCCTGAATTTTAATACCCGGGTTTTTATTTCAAATCCTTTTTGAAATCACATAAATATATCCACATATATTTAGAACCATTCAAAATTCAAAACATTTGAATTTTCAAATCAACTTTTTTTTCTTTCAAATAAATTCCCATCAAAACTTTTTCTAAGGTAGCAATTTATCACTTAGAAACTCGGAAATGAACACTGATGATGTCGCGACCATCATTAGAATTATTTCCCAGCCACTGAAGTGAGTTCAGTGCTTTATCTATTTCAAAAACCATTCAAAAAAAAAAACAAAGCTATATTGTTCTAATATACTTCCAAAAATATTTCAAACTTCCCAGGATTAAATTTTCAAATTCTGGTTTGAATTCAATTTCAATTCATTTCATTTGTATATGTTATTCATATACAAGTTTTATTTTGGTTATATATAACCATTCCAATTTTTATAATCAAATTTAATTATAACGATAACAATCAACACATCCAATAATTTCAGAAAATTATTAATTTTATATCAAAATAGAATTTTGGGTAAAATTATTTCATCTACCCATTTTAAAACTATATCGTGTTCAATCTTCTGTTCAAGTATTTAGAAACTCCTATCGACGTCGTGGCGTCCCACGATTCGACCAGAATTCATAAATTACCCAACAGACAAGCCAACACAATATAAAACAATTTTTTTTTCAACTTACAAATACGCTCTCTCATATATATACACTCAACTCATTCTAGGGTGCTACTGACCCTATCTCTAATGAGTAAACCCCCACCAAAGCCTAGGTGTTCGCTAAACCTAAGCTCTGATACCAACTGTAAAGGCCCGCAAATCCGTGCTATCTGAATTGACTAATAACACCACACGTCCAACCCAAATTGCACAGAAATACGAATCATTATTAGAAAGAAGTTAGAGGATGAGAAATAGAAGGAAAGAAATATTAGAATAGAAGAAAAACGAAGATCACAAACTCACAGCGGAACGAATAAAATATATTATATAACATAACTTTTGAAATACAAATCAGTAACTTTATATACATACCATCATCAGAGCACAACAGTCATTTCTGGAACAGTTATAAACACCTGTTTCCAGATACAAACAAGGTCCACAGCGGAATATATGATAGCCTATAGCTAACCGGTGAAGCCTCCTGCTTCCAGCTCCTTCAAATGAATCTGTGAAATCCCGACTACTTGACTGCCCATACAAATTTGGGCACCCAAGAGTTTAGGGAAAACAAAACAAAATAACTCTGGGTCAGTCATGGGACTGGTGTGAGTAAACTCCAACCACTTGTTTAACTTTCAAAACCCTTTTCGAAAGAAAAGATAATAGTAAGACCAGCCCACACATAAACTTGGACGGTTTTACCTTACTATAACCCCAAAAACACTTTGATACGAAAATCCAGTGATATTATAAAAATGTCTACATCAAGTAAATAACCAAATAGCAGAACGCTTGCATCTCACGCTCCACACATATATGTATTAAAAAATCAAAAACCGCATGGCGCTTATTGGAGATTGGATTTCCAACATGACAAGGTATGGAACCACCTTCCGCTAGTGTATCTCTAGAGAGGAATACACTGGGTTCAACAAGAACATCTTGTAACCCGGCCCACACATGACCGACCACTCATTTCGCTTGAGTGTATCGAATGTATATCACCAACGGTTGGGATCAGCAACCACTTCCCGACTGGGACAGCATCGAATAGAATAAGAAATTAAATGAACCTCTAGATAGGTGATTATACATCCTAATGGGTGCGACCCACATAGCCATGCTGCCTGCCCGATTTTTGTCCTTTCCCGGTTGTTGAGGCCTGAGGCTACGAATACTTACCGTTCATTGATAGCACAATCACTTTGAATGCCACATTGTCAGATCCGTTAATCACTAGTTGAGTTTGCACAAATATTCTGGATGTTATGCTAAGGGAATAAATCCGTTGCAACCATATATATTTATACAGACCAACCCATTTGAACATTGGAAATACTCTGTCAGACATTCGTCCATTTACGTTCGTTCTGGGATTGAACGAAACCGAAGGCACTATTTCTATTTAATAGAAAGAGTCCTTGCACTTTACTCCGTCTTCAATATATTCAGCATACTTGGTTCGCAACGCTTATGCCGATACGGAGTGGTTCCTGGGATAATAATCCAACCGGTCTCTCCATATTGACAACGATGGTCAAAACTTCGATAGTCTGTGATTTAACTATCGAATAAAAACAAGTGTTCATCCAAACATATCAAACAAATCACTGGGCTCTTTAATTAATATTTCATTAATTAAATCTCTTCTCCATTTCTTTATCAATATTTGTTAACCAAATATTTCCAATGACCATATTGGCCTTTTACGCTTTTTGGAAAATATTTCCATACATCGCCTTCTTTTATTTTCTATACTTAGAAAATACCCTCTATAAATAATTGGAAAATATTCCAATTACTAATTTCTTTTACGATCATTCATTTTTATACTTAGGAAATATTTATTATTATATTTCCAAAATTTCCTTACTTAGGTTAAAACGAATGTTATGTAAAACATCGTCACAACAACCCAAGGTACTGCATTCGACTAAACCCCTTTACACATTCCTTCGAGCCTGAATCTTGCTATTTATCAGCTAATAATGAAATCAATCAAGTTGGGGTATTATTACCTCTCAGACCTTGACTGACAATATCATCAACTTCAAAACAGACAAGACTGCTAACTCGTATAATCAACACCATATTAAACCAATTATTCATTTTTAAAACACGTATACGCTTGTCTTTCTATTCTTTATTTCTGAATTGATTCATAGATTCCCTTTTAGATTTTTCTATTCTATTTCTAAATTCAGTTCCTTATCGAGTTCTAAATATATTGATATATGAATTTCAACTCATCCGATTTTCTTAAAAATATTCCAACTCCTTAAATTTCCGGAAAAATTCGCCATAACCTCCCCTGTACCGGGAGCACCGGGAAATTTCAAATAGCATTCCCGGTCCTTCTCATTTCAAAAAGAAAAAGCCAAGCGGCTAGCCGATACGGCGCATAAAACCTCATATGGAATTTAAACATGTACCTTTTTGTCGGGCACATAAATTAAAATCTTCATATACTTCATCCCATACATGTCTAACACATGTTCACATGTTTCAATTCGATACAACTCAATCCAATCGTTTGAATTCAGTTTTACTCATTTATTCTTTAATTAGCTATTTTGCCTATTTCACTTCTTTGTTGAACATAACATGTTCAAATAAAATATTTAACTTGTTCATAACCAAATTGAATTTTCTAATTTGAATTCTAGTTTCCTTTTCGATTTCGAAGATAAATTTTCAAATCGAATTCACTTATTCAAAGCCCAATATCAATTCAAAATCTCATTAACTAATTACTATTCGAATTAGTTAATTCTATTCAATAATCAAAAATCTGATTTCTGTTTCAAAAATCAATTCATTTACTTCAATGGATTTCATATTTATTTTATATCTCCAGTCTGGATGGAAATTCAGATTTTTATTTTTAAAAACCCTTTATTTATTTAAATAAAACGTTACGGCTTTAAAATGGTTCTGGCGCTGTTTTTCTAAAAAATTGATTTTGGCATATCTCAAAATCTATACGACGGAATCCTGGTTTTTCTCTTCCATTAGAAAACTATTATCTAATGGTCCTGACGTTTCTTGTTTCATAGAATTCCGACTTAAATTGAGTTCTGTATACTCAACTGAAGTTCAAGTCGCCAATTTACGAACTGCAGCGCTGCGGCGAGTTCGTTTTAATTATATATATATATATATATATATATAAACTTTTTAAAATTCGTTAAAATGAATTCAACTCCATTCTGATATATTTTTAATATATTCAAATCCATAGTTTAAATTCCATTTGAATTCAATTTGAATCTCCTATATTCAAATTTCATTTTTCCATCTCCATTTGAATTCTAATATTCAAATTCATTTCCAACACCATTTGAATTCTAATATTCAAACTCATTTTTTAACACCATTTGAATTCTAATATTCAAATTTAATTCTCTTGAATTCACATACCATATTTTATTTCCTTGATTTCAAATACCACATTTTAATCTCCTTGAATTTAAATACCACATTAATTTCTATAATCAACTCCCTTTTGAATTGTTATATTTGAAATTCATACTTGAATTTAAATAATCAAACTCCATTTTGAATTTCTATTTTAAATTCAAATATCCAAAACTCCATTCTAATACTATTTGAATTCTTATATTTGAATCCTCTTTATTTAAAACCCATTATTTAAATCCCATTTGAATTTCTTCACTCAAATCCATTTGAATTCCCTTGAATTCAAATTCCATTTCAAACCATTTGGATTTCCTATTCTACTTTGAAATCCTATTTTCAAAGTTTATTTCAAATTCTATTTTGAAATTCTATATTCAAATCCCTATTTGAATTTCTTTATTCAAATTCTATTTCAATTCTCTTATTCAAATTCCATTTTGAACTCTCTTATTCAAATGCTGTTTGAATCTCTTTTCAAACTCTATATTTAAAATTCCATTTGAACTTCCATATTCAAATTTCTATATTTGAATTTCATTCGAATTCTATATCCAAATCTCTATTTGAATTTTCTTTATTTGAATTCCTTCGAATTCAAATTCTATTTTTATCCCTTTGAATTCAAATTCTATTTTTCATTCTAATTTCGTCTATTCAAATTCTATTTGAACTTCTATTTGAATTTCTAATATTCAATCTCCTTTTTCTTTTATTTAAAATTCAAATATTTAAACTCCTTTTCTAATTCTACTATTCAAATGTTATACTCAAAATTCATTTGAGTTATATATTTAAAAATTTCATTTCACATCCTATTTTGAAATTTCATTACAAATTCCAATTTCACACTTGTATTTCTATTTCTGAATTATCAAATGATAATTCTTTTCACTTCATTTATAACTTCGTTATAAAAGAACTATTTATAAACTTCGTTTATAAAGAAACTACTTGTTTTATTTTTCAAAAACAAGTTTATATTTTTATTTCCATTTAAAATTCAAATTCTATTTAAAAATAGAATTTTTCCTTTTTAAATCTCAAATATCCTTCCACGATATTTTTAATAAATTAACACTTGGCCAGTGATATTTAAAAAAATCAAATCACCCAATTTTCAATCATTTGATTTTTAACACGTCATATATGAAAATTATATATGTAATCAAACAAACAACAAACAAACAGATAATATATTTTTGAGGAATCCAGTTGGATTCCTCCAACCTGTTTACCTGCATCCACAGATGTTAGCACATAAATAATACCCATTCTGCTTCGTGGCAGAATATCGTGGTATAGAAGGTCATCCACTAATCATAGCGTGGGGCGTATAGGGTAATCATCCGCTATGAAACTGCGGGCATCCGCTAATGAGACTGCGGGAATCCAACCAATCAATCAACCCAATATATATATATATAGCCTAAATAACTAATATATATAAAACAAGCAGAAAAATCCAAACAAGCAACAACAATTATTTTTACGAAGTAAAAATAATTATAAATAAAAGGTGAGTGAGATTTACTCACCATGATTTTTGTTTTGCCGAATATCCCATGAAATTCCATACATGATCTCAAACAACTCCAAAAATTTCAAATCCAATTTCATAGCGAAGCTTAAGCCCTTATGATGCCAATTGCATTTTGTTTTCTCATCAAAAACTGTTTATCGTACGGAATTATATTTGTTATACATTTAATCGTTATTAACTAAATAAATCGATAGTTAAATTAAAATTTAATTAAATTACCTAATTCGTTCAACACATTCCTTTCCTGAATTAGCAATCCCGTAGCTGCTCCTGAAATCTGCAGTCCTTATTTCTTGCATCTACCCTTCCACCTTCCACTGTTCGGTCTCCTCTGCAACTCAGCTCGACCCAGCAAACCATGCCGACAACTCCCTCTCTTGCGAGTACCTCCAAACTGTTGTCGAGGATACCCTAAATCTCACTCGAACTACGGTGGATAAATATCGACTGTTTTTATCACGGAAGCAACCGAGATCCTTGCCGGAGCTGCTGGACCTCGTCGTGACTTCTGCTCCACCATTTACTTCGCACTTCAATGATCGAACACCCAAATATACACAAAGTCGACCTCCCTATTACCCACTACCGAAACCCCAATCTGCACCAAAGAACTAACGTCAGCCTCCAAAATCACGGTGTCCCAAAATCCAACATATAAGAGCAACGTCACCCTTCTTACACCGCATCACGACCCCCTTCATCTTGTCGCCGAGCGTCAGGAAGATCCAGGGTTTATCGCGATATGATTTCGTGATTTCTGATTTGATTTTCTATATAATTTCAATTTGATTTGAAAGAGGGAGAAACGGTTTCTGTGTTGAGGAACGAAGGGGATTTTGGGCTTGAAATCTTCGTGAGAATTGTGATGAGGAGAAATCAAAGGGGTCAGCTTATTATATAGAATGCGAAGGGTGAACAAGATGTACAGCTTCATTAACTTGTTGTTTCTTTGATACCGAACAAGAAAGACATGTTTTACAGCTCGAGGAGAAAATACTCTGTGTGATGTAATGGTTTAGGTCTGCATATAGGAAGAAGAGATCGGCAATATAGGGTGTACAGGAGACAAACCAATACGCCATTAATTCTTGTTTTACTTTGTCAAGAAGAAGGGAGACCATTCTAATTGCTCGAAGAAAACTACGTCTGCGATGTAGAAATTTAGGTCGGCCTGTTTTACATAAGTACATTCATTAAGTAATTGATTTGACTTTGTTTTAAATTAAAACCTTAAATATATCACAGTCCTTTATTTAAAACCCTGAACCGCTATTCTAACCTAATGCTCGATGTTCTCAGATTATAACGTTATTTTGAATTCCACGGGACTGATTCTAGAATTTTAATTCAACTGTATAAAATAGATACCAATTTAAATTAACAATTAAATTAAATTCGATTACAAATGTAAATTGATTTTAAACAATTGAATCCTCTGATAATAGTTTATTGTGAAATAGAATATATAATGATTGACTGAATTGTTTCTATTCAGTTTTATATTTGAATTAAATTATTTCAGTTTTCGTATTTCGATGACTATCAAAATAAAAATCGTATTTTCGACTATTTAATCGATAACCCAATAAAATACCATTTATATTTTAAATTCAATATTTAAAAACCATACTAAATATTTAAAATAAACTGTTCAAAAATCTGGGTCGTTACACAACACTTACAACACAACGGAACAACACTATAACTAGATAACGCTGAAGCCTCCTGCTCCAAGCTCCTTTAGATATATCTGAAAAATCCTGAACTACTTGACTGCCCGTACAAATTTAGGCACCCAAGAGTTTAGGTAGAACAAAACAAATAAACTCTGAGTCAGTCAAGGGACCGGTATGAGTAAACAGTTTAAAACAGTTTTAGAAACTAAATGATATCTCATAAGACCACGCCGTATAACACGGAATGGGTTTTTCCCTTATGAAAATCCAAACACTTGATTTATATTTCAAAATCCCTTTGAAAGGAACGATAGCTTTATATCAAAACTCCTTTGATATTATAATAGTGTCTAAATCAAGTAAATACAATCTAGTGGGACGTTTGCATCTCACGTTCCACATAAATAATATACAATCAAAACCGCAAGCACGTATTGGGTAATGGATTTCCAACTATGACAAGGTATGGAACCACCTTCCGCTGGTATATCTCTAGAGGAGAATACACCGAGTTCAACAAGAACATCTTGCAACTCAGCCACACATGACCGACCACTCATTTGGCTTGAGTGTATCGAATGTATATCACCAACGGTTGGGATAAGTAACTATTTCCCGAATGGGACGGCATCGACAATAGATTTTTAGAAGTAAATGAAACTCTAGATCAGGTAATTATACACCCTAATAGGTGCGACCTACATAGCCATGCTGCTTGCCCGATTTCTGTCATTTACCGGTTGATGAGGCTAGAAGCTACGCTTTATCATCACACCAGATTCACTTCGAATGCCACATCGTCAAATCCATCAAATCACCGATTGACGTCCTCAACAGTACATTACGTGTTAGCCAAAAGAAGTTTCCTTCTCTGCTTCCACTCTTGGTACGGTTGAAGAAATCAATGTACGTGACCTTTCTGGAAATACTCTGTCAGACATTCATCCATATAAGTCACCCAGGAACAGGATGAATTGAAGGCACAATTTCTATTAACAGAAAAAGTCCTTTTACTCTACTCCGTCTTCGATTAACTTTATATAATCTGATTCGCACGGTACTGCAATTACGGAGTGGTTCTTTGGATAATAATCCAAACAGTCTCTCCATATTGACAACGATGGTCAAAACTTCGATAGTCTGTGATTTAACTATCGAATAAAAACAAGTGTTTCGATAGTCGAAGATTTAACTATCGAAGAAAACAAGTGTTCATCCAATTATCAAACAATCACTGAGCCCTTAATTAATATTCCATTAATTAAATCACTTCTCTATTTCTTTATCAATATTTGTTAACCAAATATTTTCAATAACCATATTGGCCTTCCTTTATTTTCTAACTTTAGAAAATATATGCTATTTATAATTGGAAAATATTCCAATTACTTATTTTTTTTCCGATTTCGTTTATTTCCATACTTACACTTATTTGGGTCAAAACAGATGTTGTGTAAAACATCGTTACGACAACCCAAATACTATACTCAACTAACTCTTATCCAATATTGATCTTCGAGCCTGGAATCTTACTATTTATTTGTTAATAATGAAATCAATCAAGTTGGGGTAGAACTACCTCTCAGACCTTGACTGAATAACATTTATAACGTCAAAACAGATGTGACTACTTACTCGAATAATCAATACCATATAATTAATTCTTCACTTTTAAACACATATACACTTCTCTTTCTATTCTTACTAAATTTTATTCTTATACTTTCTTTTTGATTATACTATTCTTTTTCTAAGTTCGTTTCCTAATCGACTTCTATATATATCGATACGTTGATTTCTAACTATCAAATTATCTTAAAAATATTCTAACTCCTTAAATTCCCGGAAAAATTCGCCATAACCTCCTTTGTACCGGGAGCTTCGGGAAAATCCACAAAGTTCCACACAGGCCTTTTCCAATCAAAAAGAAAAAGAAAAGCCAAGCGGCTTGCCGATACGGCGCATAAAATCTCATATATGAATTAAATACGTACCTTTTTGTCGGGCATTCTATTTATATACCTTCTAACACTTTATTCCAAACCTGTCTCCTATATATTTGTACCTGCCCAATCTAATTTAACTATACCAATCATTTTAACTAAATTTGTTAATTTATTCCTTTAGTCTATTTTACTTTTATATTTGAATATAACATGTCAAATATATTTTAACTACTCATGAACCAAATCAAATTCTTTATTCAAATTCCATTTGAATACTATATTCAAATCCTATGGTTTAAATTCCATTTGAATACTATATTCAAATCCTATATCCAAATCTATTTGAATTCTCTTTATTCAAATTCCAAATTCAATTCTATGCATTATTTATAAACAACGTTTATAACTTCACTTAAAATCCCTCATTATATATTTATAAACAGAGTTTATAAATTCAATTCAAATCCCATATTTTCATTTATAAACAGAGTTTATAAATTCAATTCAAATCCCAACTTTCCATTTATAAACAGAATTTATAAATTCAATTACTTGTTTTATATATCTTCAAAACAAGTTAATATTTTCTATAGTTTTATTAAAAATTCAAATTCTATTCTATTTGAATCTTATATATTCAAATTTCAAATTCTATTTTAGAAAAATAGTTTTTTCTTTCTAAATCTCAAATATCCTTTTTCATGATATTTTTAAATATCAACACTTAGGCCCCAGTGATATTTAAGCACACAAAGCAACCAATTATTTATTTTCCTAACATATCATATATGACAATATATATGCAAATAAACAAACAGATAATATATTTTTGAGGAATCCTGTTGGATTCCTCCAACCTGTTTTCCTGCATCTACAGACGTTAGCACATAAATAATACCCATCCTTCTTCGAGGCGGGATATCGTGGTATGAAGGTCATCCACTATCATAGCGTGGGGCGTATAGGGTAATCATCCGCTAATGAAACCGCGGGCATCCGCTAATGAGACTGCGGGAATCCAACCAATCATCAACCCAATATATATATATATATATATATATATCCTAAATAACTAATATATATTTTAAAACAATCAGACCACATTCAAACAAGCACAGACAATTATTTTTAACTATATAAAAATAATTTCTAAATAAAAGGTGAGATTTACTCACATCGATTTTATTTCCAATCCATTCTGGTTCCTAAATATTTCCAGCTTATGTCATCCGTAGTTATGATTTGCTCGACGAACTCCATTTGAATGAATCTTAATCCACTTTGAAACATTTCTGACCCTTCCTTGAAAACACAGCAACCTTCACTGTACAAATCTGAACTTCCTTCTTTTTGACCCCGCAGACCAGCAAAGCCACCTCTCCCAATACAACCACAATTCCTACAGCCGAGACCTGCTTACTCACCACAACTGCTTTGACCTCATTTGACCATTCACCATTTCCACCTCGTTCAATTAACCTCACCATTCCAATCAACGAGCTATACCCCTTCCATCGATCCCTCTTCTAAAACCATTCCGACCGTATCCCCTTCTATACCCAAAAATTCCAACCTCGCCTCAATGAAAGTGCCAAAATCTCGAAGTCGAGCTTCAGGAATCACTCCACTATCGGGCTCGAGTTCATCGCCTTCCACCATTACCACTCAGTACTACAGTCTAAAACACTCATTGCAGCCTTCGATTCCACTCCCAGATCATCTTCGAACCAACTCAAAGTTCAGATCTACACCCAAAATCCTAATCGCACCATCAGACTTTCGAACGGCTTCATCTCGCGTCTTCAATCTGATAACGGCACAGGAGACTTTGCTCCCCATTAAATAGCGATAATCACTATATCGATCTCCCCTACGCTCGCGCCTGACACTCGCATCATACGAGATGCCCATTCGAATTCGAGTTCAAATTCGCTTTTCCCCTTTTTTCCCATAAACGAACTCGATTTGCAAGTATGGCTTCGGTTTATTTTTATTGGGCTGAAGGAGTAAAAGGAAGAGAGAGATACGGGGGTTGTTGTGAATTTATACACTAAGAGGGTGCTGCCATTCCTTTGATTTGCCTGAGAATGGAAAATGAATAAGGAAGAGGATTCATCGTGAATTTAAAGAGAAGGGTGCGGGTTTTATTTTGAACAACAAGGCTTTTATTTTTGTGGAGGTTAATAACTTAGGGTGTTTTGTTTTTGGCCAATTATTTTTCCCCTTTGTTGGTTTGTTTATGACCACACAACCCGATATTTTATTTTATTTTAATTTATAATTGAAACGGTGTTCTTTAATTTAAAATCCCCTTGACTGCGAATTCCTTTCTGAACCCAACAACTGGCATTCCTAGGGTTATACCACCATTCCGGACACACTGGGATAGGTCATGAAGTTCAATTCGATCGTCTGTGGAAGATATAAATTTAAACTGATATAAATTTAATTCAAAACCATTAATTAAATTTCAAACTAATTATTCTCCTCGAAAATATTCAAATATTATTACCGTTAAAATTTCATATTAATTATTTGAACTGTTTTCAATCAAATAAAAATTTGAATTCAACTAAATCCATCTTAGTGTTCTGTTATTTTAATATATTCGATATTAAATCGAAATTGATTATTAAATTGATAACTCAAATATAAAATTCCACTTATATTATCAAATCAATATTTAAATAAAATATTAAATATTCAAAATTTCCCCATAAGAAATCCGGGTCATTATAATCTTCCCCACTTAAAATAATTTCGTCCTCGAAATTGCTAAGGTAGAAAAAGTGCTACAAACCCATTTATCTTTTCAAAACTTATTTATGTTGATACTCAACATTTCAAACTTCCTTACGTTACACTCTTTCGAATAAACCCCTATTCGATAACTCCTCCCTTCGAATAACTATATTCGATAATCTCTCTTTCAAAAACCCTTTTTTTTGAATAAACTATATTTGATTTACTTTATTCAATTTACACTTATCAATTAACTCTATTGGATTTAACGCTTTTCACTTAACTCCCTTCAGAATAAGCCATATTCGATAACTCCTTTAACTCTATTCGAATAAACTATATTCGATTAACTCCTTTAATTATATTCGAATAACTAATATTCGATTTAACTCCATTCGCTTGACTCTAGATTGCAGCGATCACAATGGTTACGCCTGATTCCCTCAGGAAACATCCGACCACCCTAGGCTATCTACAGCCCTGCGGATTACGCTAGCAGTCGTACGAAATGGCAACTTATCCTGAGTAACTATGTTTGACTAACTGTAACAACCTGAAAATCTGGGCCAGTTTAAAATTTTTATTTTGGCAATTTTAGCTAATTTTGATTATTTAAAATGAATTATTTTAAATAATAACGACGAGAAATTTATTTTGAATAGAATTCAAACGAATATATTTATATAGATCGTCGTTGGAATATAAATAATTATTTATATTTATAAAAGGAATTGAAAATGGCGCGGTTGTTCGATAATTCGATTTCAAACTTCAAATGAATGTACCGGGTGCAAAACAATCCGGATTTTAGTGAAACCAAAAACATAAGGATCTATTTGAGAATATCTTTCCAACGAATCCGTGAAATCGAAATTTCATAACGGGAATCAAAAGTTATGTCCAGTTGAAAATTCTGAATAGTCGCTATGGAATTCAGGCCCTTAAAAATAGACATTTTGCAAACGACCTCGGATTTCAACGAAACCCCTTTTGTTGGATCCGTGATGTCAAGTTATTGCTAGGTTTCAAATTTCATAATTTTTCGAATCAATATGTGAGCGTGGCAAAGGAAAACGCGTTTGACGAGTTTCAGTTGATTTTAATCGACTGGAAATTGGCCATTTTTCAAACGGTCTCAGAATTCGACGAAACTAGTTTTGTTAGGACCGTATCGTCAATACGAAGCTAGAAAATATGTTTTGGGAATTTTTCGAGTTAGTATGTGACCCCAATAAATTGAAATACGCGTTCAAATTCAATATATAGAGTTATATGTTGATTTTGACGGAAACTGATTGAAACGATCGAATCAGCTTACGATACATATCCCATTGTGTTCGGAATGGGGGTAATTAGCTATGGACGACAGGCGGTGGGCCTCGTTTCGAGGTCGAAAATAAAAGTTACTTTTTGAAAATAAATAAAATAAATTAATATATATATATATATATATATATATATATATTTATATATACGTTGACTTCCTCTCTCCCTCCCCTCCCTTTCGATTCAGATCTGAACGGAATAAAAAAAAAGAGAAAGAGGGAAAATCGCGTCCCCCCCCCCCCCGTTCATCGCGCCGCCATCGCTCAACCCCCCACCGCCCTCTCCCACGCCTCCGACCTCCCTCTCCTCCGCAGTCTCCCCTTCTCCCTCATTCGCCGATCCCCGAGCCAACCCCTCCTAAAACCGACGCACTAGCCGCCGCCGTGGCCCCACTGCCTACCGCCGACCACCTGGAGCACCCCACCACATCAGCGAACCTCGACCACCTGATTCCCCTCCTCCTTTGCTGACCGACGCGCACAGATTCCCTCCCCCTTTTTTTCTGACTAACTGTAAGTGTTTAAATTATTTATTTCTTTTATTTAATTATTCAAGGATTTTCGGTAGAAAAAAAATATATTTTATTTTAGTTAGAAAATGATGATTTACAAAAATAGAAAGCTGTGATTTTTTATAAATAGAAAACTATGATTTTTATTTAGTTCAAGATATGATTTTTATATTGTAAAAACAATAAAGATTTGATTTTTAACTTTATAAAGACATGATTTTTAACTTTGAAAATATCGTATTTTTTAAAAGTGAAAAGATCGTATTTTTAAATTAGAAAAGGCGAGATTTTTAAATTAGAAAAGGCGAGATTTTTAAATTAGAAAAGGCAAGATTTTTAAATTAGAAAAGGCGAGATTTTTCTATATTGAATATCGAAGTAAAAATTCGATTTTTATATATTGAATAGCAAAGTAAAAATTTGATTTTTTTATATTGAACAGCAAAGTAAAAATTCGATTTTTATATATTGAATAGCAAAGTAAAAATTCGATTTTTATATATTGAATAGCAAAGTAAAAATTCGATTTTTATATATTGAATAGCAAAGTAAAAATTAAATTTTTATATATTGAACAGCAAAGTAAAAATTCGATTTTTATATATTGAACAGCAAAGTAAAAATTCGATTTTTATAAATTGAACAGCAAAGTAAAAATTCGATTTTTATATATTGAATAGCGAAGTAAAAATTCGATTTTTACATATGTAGAGAATACGGGCAACGAAGATGACAAAAAGGCGAGAACGACGAAGATTTCTATAAATGAAGTGTCGTGAAGTTGGATAGCTATTGGTGAGAACTTCTCACCTTTCAATTTAATTATTCTAGTTATAAATATATACTAGGATGCAGACGGTGTTTAGTAGCACCCGACACCCGTCATCCACAGACCATGGATGGCTTGTTTGTTAAATTGTTTGGTTGATAGTTGGTTAGATTATTTGGTTTGAATTGAATTGTTGGGTGAAATGAAATTGATTTGATTGATGTGTGAATGGCATGGGCCTTCACTAGACCGGGGATAAGGCTAGGCCTCGTCCCGTTTCTAGTATCGTGTCGTTATGCCGCCGAAATTTTCTAAAATAAGTAAGAAAAATAAAGAAATCATTTTATTTAATAAATGAACTGAATAGAATATTTTCATAGGTTGAATAAAATGTTTTATCGTTAAAAATATAATTTTTAACTTGAATGTGAATAAATAAATATTCATTTACAAACCGAACGGTTTGTTTATGTACACCTATTTGAAGGACATTGATTGGGACGATAAAATTTTACACATTGCCCAACTGCACAAATAAAAATCTGTGTTTGATTGTTTGAAACCCCACACGGGTATTGGGATGATAAATGAAATTCACTAGTCCCAATAATTAGCTGTATGTCGTTCGATTGATTGACAGACTGTTATAAGCGTTAGATATTTATATTTGATGCTTATACAGTGTAGAATGCACTTTGGATGATGGTTGATTATTTGTCATCGTTGATATATGCATGTGTTGTAGAAAATCCATATAATTAACATTATATGGTAATTGATTGGGCCTCATTCCAGTTTTAAAACAGAAATATTTGAAAAAGAAATATTTGAAATAGAAATATTTGAAAAAGAAATATTTGAAAAAGAAATATTTGAAATAGAAATATTTGAAAAAGAAATATTTGAAATAGAAATATTTGAAAAAGAAATATTTGAAATAGAATATTTGAAAATAGAAATATATGAAGCCGCGTTGATAGATTGACGCCATTTTGATGTGAATGATATTTATATCGATTTTATTCAAATTGAAGTGAATATTAAAGTGAATTGAAATTCAAATTTAATTGAACTGATTTGAAATTCGAAATAAACTGAAAGGGTTTGAAATTCGAATCGAATTGAAATAGAATTGAAATCGTTTTGAAATGAATTCGAACAGAAATTGAATAGAAATGAATTCGAATTGAAATTGAATAGAAATGAATTCGAATTGAATTGAATTGAATTGAAAACGAACTAAAATTGAATTAGAAATCAATTTGAATTGAAATAAATTTGAATTGAAATCAATTTGAAATGAATTTAAAACGATTTATAAAGCACGTTTTGAATTGAAATCGACGAAGTATATATTATATATATATTATATATATAATAGAATGGCCTGAATAGAACGCGCCGCGCTGCGGCAGTTCGCGAATTTCGACCATTGACTTCGAACGGATATTGCGGAAGATCCGACCGTCGGATTCTCCTAAAACCGGAACCGTTGGGTTCGTATCGAAAAGAGCTTTCTAATGAATATTAGAAATTAGAAATCTAACGGTTGGATTTGGAATTATGTCCAAATCAAATTTGAAAAAGGTCGCTGTAAATGCAGTTCGATGGCCGTTGATGGAAATCGACTGTACGGGCCTTGATAAAATTATTAAAAATAGTAATAATTTGTGTAAAATCATAAGAAATGATTTAGAAAGAATTGGGATGAAAAACTCCCTATTTGAAACGATAAAAATAGATTTTTATCGAAATGAACTAGTTTTGAACTAGAATTATAATTCTATTTATTTTTAAATAAATAAATTGACTTTGAAATGTTTTTAAAAATAACCAGAATTTCCAATGATTGCATTGGAATGGATTTGAATCGAAATTGTCTTCGGAATATTTTGATGTTGGATTTCGTGATTATACAAATGTTGTTATGGAAATTTGAAAGATATAGATATATATATATATATCGTTATTTCCAATACGATATTTGTTGGTCGTAGAATTTGATATTGAATATAAGCCAGGATATTTTATATTTAGAGCCTTGTATTTAATATCAAATATGATTTGGGTTTGTCGTGAATGGTGTCTTCATTAACACTGTTCTTGAACCCAGTTGAGAAAAGATTAAATCTTTTTATTTAGATTTAATAAAGTGTACCAATTAAATAATATTTAATTGGAATTAAATTGATATTGATTTTTGGGTTTATCGTGAACTGTGTTTTAAATGACACTGATTCTTTAACCCAGTTAACGATTAAAACTAAGTGGAGTTTTAATGAATCTTTAATTAGACTGAAAAGATCGAGAATGGAGTATCACCAGTTTTACTCCAGGCGATAGTTAAATCTTTAATTAGATTTGAACGTGAAATGGTAATTAAATTTACCGATAACACTGTGGTGTTAGATATGAAGTATTACCAGTTTTACTTCATGGGATGAATAGGTTGGGATTGGGAAATTAAAACAAATGATTACTTCGGTAAGTTTCGTTAATCCCGACTGGTTTGAATTGATATTCAAAAGTAGATTAAAGGATAAATTTTAATGATTTATCTTTGATAAAATTAATGGGAACCTTTCCCTATGAATGTGAAATTTAGAAACTAACTGTCGGTTAGCTAAGTAGAATGGTTTTCTGGATATTGATCTGATGTTGGTTTCGACCTTCGGGGTTAATATTTGGGGAATTATTCTCTTGATTAATTTACGGTTAGTGACTGATGAATTGGAATGAGGATTATGTTGTGTTTGTGTAACACTTATTTAAAATATACGCGAGTTATTCGGAAAGACCGGGTTTATCCCATTCTGAATAACTGATACGACGATAAGTCGAAGATGAAGACGGTGGCTGAAGACCGGAGGTCTTCACGTCGTTTGGGTGATTACTGATGATCTTGATTGGGCTGTACACCCAAGAAGATGGAAACAGTTAGTGATCGTCCAGACGTACTTGGAGATCGATGGATAAGCGGGGTACTAGGTGCCTCCGGTTTCGTTCAGACCCAGAGCGAACTTGTAAATGGACTGTGTGTCTGACATTGGATTTTAGTCCGTGTGATTGATTTCTATTGAATATATCTGTTTGGCGGCGGAGAATTTATTCTCTTGCTTAACGCCCTTCTCTGAGACGTACGAGCTCAAGGGTTATATACTGATGGATATCAAACGCATAGAGTGAATTGCCTGTGTGGCATGCCTAAGTGGCAAATGATCAAGGCTTCTGTTGAAAAGCAAAGTCTTGTGGTTGATGATCAAAGCACGGCCTTTGTGGCGTAGCTTTGTGTAACGTTTTACTTCGCGAGTATCACACCTGGTATGAACCAAAAACGGGAGACGGACCTCAGGGAGGGCATGCGTTTCCTTCTAGCTAAAAAGTGGCGTCAGTGGTTTTACACGCCCTGACGAGTTTGACTTATGTGGTTGTTGCTGTTGCGAGGCGCCTTGGTTTGATCGGACGATCCGGGTCCGATGGAGTCATTCGTTGGCTCATTTACACCCCAAAGGGCGGGGAAACGCATGTTCGGGCATTTTAATCCACATCGGTGGACCGGCCCTGACGATCCAAGGGTCACTCGAGCTCTGATCCTGAGACACGGGCTAGAGCGTCTCGAATCGGTTGAGGACTATCTTTTGGCTCGGTTCATAGATGGAAACCCAATTTCCAAATACGTGACTTTGCGATTTTGATTGTATAACCTATATATGGCGACATAGTGGTAAGGGGCATTCATGCCGCCTATGATTGATACTTATGATTTGAAGTTGCTTTATATACTATGCACTTATTATAGTATCAAATGATTTGTTTTAAACGTATCAAGCATTCTTGGTTATTATAAGGTAAAAACCCTATCCTCCGGCTTGCGTTGCATTGTGTGATGGGAACTGGGTCTTATAATAGCTTCATTTTTCTTTATTTAGCATTGCGCTGTAGTTTTAGGCACTGGTATTCTTGGGAGGAAACCCGTTCCGTGTTATACGGCGTGGTCCCTTGATTTACATAACTTTAAAATAAAGATTAATAACTGTTTTAGTTCTCACACCAGTCACATGACTGACCTGGAGTTTATTGTTTTAACCTAAACTCTGGGTGCCCTCATTTTGACACGGACAGCTAGTAGTTTTGGTTTTGCAGATTTATATTCACAGGGTCCTGGTTTACAGCTGGAACGATATCCGGAAAGCTTTGTATCCGTATATCTCTTCTAGTTGTGTATTGTATTATTTTCCGCTGCGATGTATTTAAATGTATTGTAACCTCTGATATTTTCTGTGTAATATTTATTCATTTATACTCGGTATATTCTTGTATCTGATGGAATTTTGTAAATACAATGATTTTTTTTTGTATGCATTCTGTTGTGGCTTGTTCTCGAACTATCCGCCGCTTTCCTTTACGGGGAAGTTACGGGTTTTTACACTAACTCTATCTCAATAACTATATTCGATCAACTTTAATTGAATAACTAACATTCAATTAAATCCAAATTCGATTAACTATGTTCAAATTACTCTATCTGGTTAACTCTTAAATTGAATAACAAATATTCGATAAATTCTAATTGAATAACTAATATTCAATTAACTCTACGGATTAACCCTAACTGATTAATTCTAACTAGTTAATTCTTACTCTAATCGATTTATTCTAACTCTAATCGATTATTTCTAACTCTAATCGACTTCTCCTATTCGGATAACTCTTATTGGATAACAATTATTCATTTAAAAAGATTTACTTTTAGTAACGGTTCTTCACTTTACAAATGTTCTCTTTAATAACGTTACTTCACTTATACAAGTGTTGTGTACCCCTTCTATTTAAAACTATCGGCTTTAAAAACCAATATCTCTCCTCTATATAAGTTCAGACTTATATATTCCATTTATCGAATGATAAATATTTAATTTAATTTATAAACTGTTATTTATAAACTAATCTTTTCTATTTATCTGTTAAAAACATATTTCCATTTTCTATTCATCTTCTAAATATTCCTTTGATTAAATTCTATTTATTTAACAAATAAATATCTCATTTATAACATTCTATTTATTTTCTATAAATAAATATTTCCATTTAATTTATTTGTAAATGTTTTACAAATATTTCTCCTTTTATTATTCTATTTGTAAATGTTTTTACAAATATTCCTCCTTCTATTTGTTTGCACATAACTTCCTTTGTATTTGTTTTACAAATATATTTTCTTTATTCACATCCAATTCATATTTCATTCACATTGATTTTACTCAATTTATTCATTTCGATCCATTTAACTTACTTAAGTTAAACTTAATTTCAATCATTCAAATTCCCATTAACTAGTTGCTAATTAACCATTTTGCCTATTTCACCTTCATATTTAAATATAACTTGTTCAAATATATGTCAACTTAATTATGAACTAATCTAATTATATTTTCAACTTGAGTTATATATTCGATTTCGAATATAAATTCTCAATCTCTTTCACTTATCCAAAAACCCAATTTCGATTCAAATTTCCTTTAACTAATTATTTTTCCAATTTAGTTAATTCTATTTAGCCATTAAAAATATGATTTTTGTCTTAAAAATCATTTCACTTACTTCACTGGAGTTCATATTTATTTTATATCTCCAGTCTGGATTTTTCTAATGCCAATTCGGATTTTATTTCCTAAAAATCCTTTTATTTATTTAATTAAACCGTTATGGTTTTATAATGGTTCTGGCACTACTTTTCAAAAAAATTGATCTTGATGTAACTCAAAATCTATACGACGAAATCCAGATTTTTCTCTTTCATTAGAAAACTATTTTTCAACCGTCCCAACGATTCTTGTTTCAAAGAATTCCGACTTCAATTGAGTTCTGTATACTAAATTGAAGTTTGAATCGCCAATTTACGAACTGCCGCGTTACGGCGAGCTCGTTTTAATTATATTTATAAATATAAACATTTTAACTTTGTTTATAATAAATTCAACTCCATTCTGATATATTTTTAATATATATCAAAACCATTTCATAATATTCCCGATCTATTTCACTTTTAATATTCAAATCCTATATATTTACAATATTCAAATTCCATTTGAATTTCTTATCTTCAATTTCTATTTGAAATCCTTTATTCAAAACCCATTTCAAATCCCTTATTCAAATTCCATTTGAAATCCTTTATTCAATTTCTATTTAAATTCCTTTGTTCAATTTCTATTTGAAATCCTTAGAATTTAAACTCTATTTTAACTCCTTTGAATTCAAATTCTATTTAATTTCACTTTGAATTCAAATTCTATTTAATTTCACTTTGAATTCAAATTCTATTTAAACTCCTTTTATTTAAAATTCTATTTCAAACTTTATATTTTCTTTGAATTCTAATATTCAACCTCCACTTTATATTCTCTTTGAAATTCTATTTAACCAAATTCCATTTGAATTCTAATATTCAAATCTCTATTTCACTTTTCTTTATTCAAATCCATTTGAATTCCTTTGAATTCAAATTCCATTTCAATTTTTCTTATACAATTTCTATTTGAATTTTCTTTATTCAAATCCTATTTAAATTTCTATGTTCAAATTCTATATTTGAATTCCCTTATATTTTACTTCTATTTGAAATCTATATTCCAATTCCCATTTCAAAATTCCTTTGAAGTAATATAAATATATACATATATATATCTATCTCAAATTCAAAACATTTGAATTTTCAAACAACTTGTTTCTTTCCAAACAAACTTCCATCAAAAACTTTTCTAAGGCATCAATTTATCACTTAGAAACTCGAAAATGAACACTGATGATGTTGCGACCATCATCAGAATTATTTCCCAGCCACTGAAGTGAGTTCAGTGCTATATTTCTTTCAAAATCCATTTAGAAAAATATTTTCCAAACTCCCAGGATTTTAAATTCTTAATTCTGGTTTGAATTCAATTTCAATTCATCTTATTTGTATATTTGATTTCATATACAAATTCCATTGGTTATATATATAACTATTTCTGTTTTATAATCTAATTCGATTATAATCCTAACAATCAACTTAACTATTTAAAAACAATATCATGTCCAATCTCCTGTTCAAGTGTTTATAAACTCCTATTGACATCGTGGCGTCCCACGATTCGATCAGAATTCATAATTCACTCAACAGACTAGTCAGAACAATATAAAACAGTTTTTATATCAAATAACAAATACGCTCTCTCGTATATATATACACCCAACTCATTCTAGGATACTACTGATCCTATCTCTAATGAGCACATTCCAACAAGCCTAGTATTCGCTCAACCTAAGCTCCGCTACCAACTGTAATGACCCAAATTTCCGTAACATCAGAGTTGACTATATACATCATACGTCCAACCCAAATATCACGAAAATACGAAACATTTTTTTTAGAAGAAAGAGATAGAAGAAGAACAGAAATAACAACACAGAATCTCACATCGCAGCGGAACAAAATATAATATATTATAAGTTTTGAAATACAAAATATGAACTGTATAACATACACTTATCAGAGTACAACACTTACAACACAATGGAACAACACTATAACTAGATAACGCTGAAGCCTCCTGCTCCAAGCTCCTTTAGATATATCTGAAAAATCCTGAACTACTTGACTGCCGGTACAAATTTAGGCACCCAAGAGTTTAGGTAGAACAAAACAAATAAACTCTAGGTCAGTCATGGGACTGGTATGAGTAAACAGTTTAAAACAGTTTCAGAAACTAAATGATATCTCATAAGACCACGCCGTATAACACGGAATGGGTTTTTCCCCTATGAAAATCCAAACACTTGATTTAACTTTCAAAATCCCTTTGAAAGGAACGATAGCTTTATATCAAAACTCCTTTGATATTATAATAGTGTCTAAATCAAGTAAATACAATCTAGTGGGACCTTTGCATCTCACGTTCCACATAAATAATATACAATCAAAACCGCAAGCACGTATTGTGTAATGGATTTCCAACTATGACAAGGTATGGAACCACCTTCCGCTGGTATATCTCTAGAGGAGAATACACCGAGTTCAACACGAACATCTTGCAACTCAGCCACACATGACCGACCACTCATTTGGCTTGAGTGTATCGAATGTATATCACCAACGGTTGGGATCAGCAACCATTTCCCGAATGGGACAACATCGACAATAGATTTTTAGAAGTAAATGAAATTCTAGATCTGGTGATTATACACCCTAATAGGTGCGACCTACATAGCCATGCTGCTTGCTCGATTTCTGTCATTTACCGGTTGATGAGGCTAGAAGCTACGCTTTATCATCACACCAGATTCACTTTGAATGCCACATCGTCAAATCCATCAAATCACCGATTGACGTCCTCAACAGTACATTACGTGTTAGCTAAAATAAGTTTCCTTCTCCGCTTCCACTCTTGGTACGGTTGAAGAAATCAATGTACGTGACCTTTCTGGAAATACTCTGTCAGACATTCATTCATATAAGTCACCCAAGAATAGGATGAATCGAAGGCACAATTTCTGTTAATAGAAAATGTCCTTGCACTCTACTCCGTCTTCGATTATCTTTATATAATCTGATTCGCACGCTACTGCCAATACGGAGTGGTTCTTTGGATAATAATCCAACCGGTCTCTCCATATTGACAACGATGGTCAAAACTTCGATAGTCTGTGATTTAACTATCGAATAAAAACGAGTGTTTCGATAGTCGATGATTTAACTATCGAAGAAAACAAGTGTTCATCCAATTATCAAACAATCACTGAGCCCTTAATTAATATTCCATTAATTAAATAACTTCTCTATTTCTTTATCAATATTTGTTAACCAAATATTTTCAATAACCATATTGGCCTTCCTTTATTTTCTAACTTTAGAAAATATATGCTATTTATAATTGGAAAATATTCCAATTACTTATTTCTTTTCCGATCTCGTTTATTTCCATACTTACACTTATTTGGGTCAAAACAAATGTTGTGTAAAACATCGGTACGACAACCCAAATACTATACTCAACTAACTCTTATCCAATATTGATCTTCGAGCCTGGAATCTTACTATTTATTTGTTAATAATGAAATCAATCAAGTTGGGGTACAACTACCTCTCATACCTTGACTGAATAACATTTATAACGTCAAAACAGATGTGACTACTTACTCGAATAATCAATACCATATAATTAATTCTTCACTTTTAAACACATATACACTTCTCTTTCTATTCTTACTAGATTTTATTCTTATACTTCCTTTTTGATTATACTATTCTATTTCTAAGTTCGTTTCCTTATCGACTTCTATATATATCGATACGTTGATTTCTAACCATCAAATTATCTTAAAAATATTCTAACTCCTTAAATTCCCGGAAAACTTTGCCATAACCTCCTTTGTACCGGGAGCTTCAGGAAAATCCCCAAACTACCACACAGGCCTTTTCCAATCAAAAAGAAAAAGAAAAGCCAAGCGGCTTGCCGATACAGCGCATAAAATCTCATATACGAATTAAATACGTACCTTTTTGTCGGGCATTCTATTTATATACCTTCTATCACTTTATTCCAAACCTGTCTCCTGTACATTTATACCTGCCCAATCTAATTTAACTATACCAATCGTTTTAACTAAATTTGTTAATTTATTCCTTTAGTCTATTTTACTTTTATATTTGAATATAACATGTCAAATATATTTTAACTACTCATGAACCAAATCTAATTCTTTATTTAAATTCCATTTGAATACTATATTCAAATCCTATGGTTTAAATTCCATTTGAATACTATATTCAAATCCTATATCCAAATCTATTTGAATTCTCTTTATTCAAATTCCAAATTCAATTCTATGCATTATTTATAAACAACGTTTATAACTTCACTTAAAATCCCTCATTATATATTTATAAACAGAGTTTATAAATTCAATTCAAATCCCATCTTTTCATTTATAAACAGAGTTTATAAATTCAATTCAAATCCCATCTTTCCATTTATAAACTGAGTTTATAAATTCAATTACTTGTTTTATATATCTTCAAAACAAGTTAATATTTTCTATAGTTTTATTAAAAATTCAAATTCTATTCAATTTGAATCTTATATATTCAAATTTCAAATTCTATTTTAGAAAAATAGTTTTTTCTTTCTAAATCTCAAATATCCTTTTTCATGATATTTTTAAATATCAACACTTAGGCCCCAGTTATATTTAAGCACACAAAGCAACCAATTATTTATTTTCCTAACATATCATATATGACAATATATATGCAAATAAACAAACAGATAATATATTTTTGAGGAATCCTGTTGGATTCCTCCAACCTGTTTTCCTGCATCCACAGACGTTAGCACATAAATAATACCCATCCTGCTTCGAGGCAGGATATCGCGATATGAAGGTCATCCACTATCATAGCGTGGGGCGTATAGGGTAATCATCTGCTAATGAAACCACGGGCATCCGCTAATGAGACCGCGGGAATCCAACCAATCATCAACCCAATATATATATATATATATCCTAAATAACTAATATATATTTTAAAACAATCAGACCACATTCAAACAAGCACAGACAATTATTTTTAACTATATAAAAATAATTTCTAAATAAAAGGTGAGATTTACTCACATCGATTTTATTTCCAATCCATTCTGGTTCCTAAATTATTTCCAGCTTATGTCATCCGTAGTTATGATTTTCTTGACGAACTCCATTTGAATGAATCTTAATCCACTTTGAAACAGTTCTGACCCTTCCTTGAAAACACAGCAACCTTTACTGTACAAATCTGAACTTCCTTCTTTTTGACCCCGCAGACCAGCAAAGCCACCTCTCCCAATACAACCACAATTCCTACAGCCGAGACCTGCTTACTCACCACAACTGCTTTGACCTCATTTGACCATTCACCATTTCCACCTCGTTCAATTAACCTCAGCATTCCAATCAACGAGCTATACCCCTTCCATCGATCCCTCTTCTAAAACCATTCCGACCGTATCCCCTTTTGTACCCAAAAAATCCAACCTCGCCTCAATGAAAGTGCCAATATCTCGAAGTCGAGCTTCAGGAATCACTCCACTATCGAGCTCGAGTTCATCGCCTTCCAACATTACCACTCAGTACTACAGTCTAAAACATTCATTGCAGCCTTCGATTCCACTCCCAGATCATCTTCGAACCAACTCAAAGTTCAGATCTACACCCAAAATCCTAATCGCACCATCAGACTTTCGAACGGCTTCATCTCGCGTCTTCCATCTGATAACGGCACAGGAGACTTTGCTCCCCATTAAATGTGACGACCCCAAATCCCGTACTGACGGAGACAAGGGTTATCTTTGGAATATAACACAGAAACAGATAATAGCAGAACAAAATTAAATAAATACACCAGATAATGAACAATAGAATATACTGGATAAAAAAATCATCAGAGTTACACAGTATACAGGATCATACTTAGTAGAAATACAGTTCAGCTATACATAAATGTCTACAGCGGAAACAAACAAAATACGTACAATAGGAGATAAATAGCATAAAAAGAGATAAATAATAGAATCCATCTTCAGCTCCAGCTATCCAGAAAGAACCAGCTAAACCTGAATACAAGGTTGCCCGTGTAGAAAAAGGGGCACCCAAGTTTGAAAGTGAAACAAACTACGAGTCAGTCATGGGAATGGTATGAGAAATCCACTCAACACATATATAATTGGCTAATCACAGGACCACGCCACTTTCGTGGAATGGGTTTACTCCATTGGACTGCCAGTGCTTTAAAACAAATCTTTCTTTTAAACAATGCAATGCATTTTATAAAAATGAAGCCATTATAAGACTCAGTTCCCATCACACAATGCAACGCAAACCGGAGGATAGAGTTTTTACCTTATAACGGCCAAAATATGCTTGATACGAATAAAACAAAGGCATTTGATATTATTGCTAGTGTTTATATGCTTTGAAAATAATTTCAAATCATAACTATCAATCATAGACGGCATTAATGCCCCATACCACTATGTCGCCATATATATGTATACAATCAAAACCGCACAGTCACGTAATTGGAAATTGGATTTCCATCATGAACCAAGGCAAAAGATAGTCCTTACCGAATTCGTGACTCTCTAGCCCGAGCCACAGGAAAGCGCACAGGCAAGCCTTTAGATTGTCAGGGCCGGTCCACCAATGTGGATTATTATGCCTGAACACTATGTCTCCCCGCCCTTTGGGGCGTAAACGAGCCAACGAATGACTCCATCGGACCCGGATTGTCCGATCAAACCGAGGCGCCTGGCAACAGCAACAACCACACAGGTGAAAAAGTATATAAATGTTAGGGCTGGTAGGTCACTGACACCACCCTAGTTAGAAAGAGACGTAGGCCCTCCCTGATGTCCTCTCCTGTTTCTGGTTCATACCGGGATGTGAGGCTTGCGATTTTACGTTATACACAAAGCTACGCCACACCGGCGGTGCTTTGATCATCACCACAAGACTTTGCTTTTCAACAGAAGCCCTGATCACTGCATCTTAGCATGCCACATAGGCAATTCATGCCATGCGACTGATGTCCATCGATATACAACCTCTGAGCTCGTGCATTTCAGAGAAGGGCGTTAAGCAAAATAATAAATTCTCCACCGCCAAACAGATGTATATTTAATAGAGATCAATCAACACAGAATAAAATCCAATGTCAGACACACAGTCCATTTACAAGTCCGTTCTGCGTCTGAACGAAACCGGAGGCACTAAATACCTCGCAAACCCATCGATCACCACGTACGTCTGGACGATCACCACTTATTATCCATATTTCGGGATGCCTCCCAATCAGGACCTCGGTTACCATCCAAACGAGGTGAAGATCTCCGGTCTTCGACCACCGTCTTCATCTTCGACTTTCAATCGTCGGTCAATTATTTGAAATGAGAATTAACTCGGCCTTTTCAAATAATTCACGCATATTTAGAATTTCAAATCAATTTATTTCAAAACAGGATTATTTTATACATTTCATATTGATGTTAAAATTGGGATTTTTATTATAAAACCCTTTCTTTCAAAATATGAATACCCTTCAACACATGAATTTCTAATCAACGAATGTATATCGATTCAACACATGAAGGTTTTCTATAGTTTCTATATATAGATAAACATGTGATTTTATATTTAAACACGAATACCATTCAACATATGAATTTCTAATCAACGAATGAATATCGATTCAACACATGAAGGTTTCCTATTCCACGAATAAATATAGTTTCAGCAAATGAAAATAATTCAAACACATGAATATTATTCAAAATTTCGGCAGCATAACGGTAGGGTAGTTAAAACCGGGACCGTCCCTAGTACGGCTCCTCGCTCTACCTTAAAACCTCGCGGTTTTTGACAATGGGGATCATGCATCTAGTTCGCACGCAGGCGGCATGTATATATTTATTTCATTTCCACAAACTAATCCTATGTTGTAACACCCCGTGTATTCTATAACCGTGGAATTAACAAATTAAAGTATAATTAATTTGAAATCAAAGAACTAAAGGAAACGGGATACGCCATTGCGTTCGTCTCGGAAAAATACGTGAAATAGAGTCCGAGTTTTCGAAAAACGGAGTCCGTATGAAGAAGATATAGCCTCCAGAAGTTTCTGAATTAAGTTTAAAATTAAAAATCGGGCCCAATTGGCCAGGGCGGGAAAATTCCTGCCTAAGACACCCAGGTCGACTGGGCTGTCGACCTGGTCTAGCCAGGTCGACAGGGCTGTCGACAGGGCTGTCGACCTGGTCCAGACCCAGGTCGAACCCAGTCCACCCTGGCTGGCCTAGTCTATGTTGGTCGATTTTCAGAAGCATGCTTTGTCATTAGGGCTAGGTGGCAGGCTCTAATTGGTCTTTCTTTCGAATGAATGGCTACGATCAATCCAAGCAACATCGATGGTCCTAATCAGTTCATAAACTCTATAAAAACGGCCCTAGACTCTACCTAAGTCTCTAACACAATTCTCTAGCCTCCATTGCTCTCTTCTTCTAATAAAAAAATAAAAATGGTGTCGCTGCTCTGCTGGAATTAAAACTAGAAGATAATCAACATCAGCCTAAGCAACTCAATTCAAACTAGAGATTAAAGTTTCTGCAAAGATTCTACAACAAGTTAAAGTTCTTTCTTTAATCCAATCAAGGCAAGTACAGTTATTCTCCGCTATAAAGGTTAATTATAATTTTGATATGCATTTAAATCTGGGTTTGAGGTTGTATTCTCTTCTGTTAGATCGGTTTTCTGTGACTGTTCTATATTCCTTTCTTCTTTTCTGTTTCTATAGCCAGGCTACCACGAGCCTGTGCCTAATCTCATAAGAGATGAACGTATGAACGCAAATTTTGGGATGAATGATGCGAAATTTGACAAGACTAAATTGAATGTATGACTTTAGGTCTGAGGCATAAAATATATTGGACATATGCATAAATTTGACTATGAACATATAATTTATGCATGTTGTATGCATAGTTATGTTGTAATTTAGATCTGTAATTAATGAGCATATGTTGTAAACTAGGTTTGGATCTATGCATATTCTATGATAGAAGAAAAGAGGAACCATTGTATGATTACATATGATTTGAGACTTTGGATAAAATGCATATAAAAGTCAAGATCGGATTTTTAGAAGATATGATTTAAAGATTGTTGGGTATAGTTTGCATAATGATTCATGACTTAAAAATAAGAAGATATGGAAACTTAGGTGTAAAGATTTACATTAATTAGGATATCTATTATTGTGATTACACCTAAATAGGGATTTTTGGATATATGGCATGCATTGAAATTAATGGTTATATTTGGTATAATTTATATGTGAATCTGCTATAAAATGCTAGTTTAACAAAAATTGGAACATATGTTATATGGCAAATTATGTCCACATTCTGCGCTTATGCAAACATGGAGTATATGTTGTGCATCATGACAATTATGTAGGCATATGAATTTAGGCTAATTTATGACTAGGCAAGGCATGTAAATAGAACCTTTGGAAATATTAAATTTGCTAAATCTGCTAATTTGCCAAGTTGCCTAAACTGCTAGTTTTGTTATATTGCCTAGACTGCTAATTAGATTGAAATGCCTAATCTGTTAAATTTGTCGGTTGAAATGCCTAACCTGTTATATGCCAAATTCTGCTAATTTGCTAAATCTGTAAAATCCGTTAATTCATATAAAATCTGTTATCTGCTATGTTGATATAATCATCCTGTTATTGATATAATCTGAATTGGCATATATATATTGGGCGTGCGCATAAACGGTAAATTATTAATTAATTGGCCGCAAAGATAAACATGGCTAACTCGAGGTTAGAATGAGTTTGCGGCGTAAATCTGCCCGGAACCGCCCGGCACATCCAGTGGCCGCAAACAATAGGTTCTAATGTGAGAAGTTAGTCATAACATGCGTAAGACACGAGGTTAGGTCTGGCTTGTGGCAGAAGTCTGCCCGAAACCGCCCGGCATATCCAACGGCCACAAGCTACCGACCTAATGTGAGAGGTCTGTGCATTAATAATTAATTAATGCAAATCTAAGATAAGAATGACGTCTAAAACGTATTGGGGAAAATAGGGTTAAACCAATGGGATTAATAGATGTAGTAAAACCCGTCCATGAATCTGTAGGCCCAATACAAAGTTCGACAAATCTGAAAAATCTGTACATCTGACACGTTAGTCTGAAAACTTGTTAACTTAATTTGTGAATTAGTAAATCTGAATTCTGTATGTCTGAACTTGTAAACAAGTTAATCTGAAATCTGTTAGTCTGGGGACACAAGGTTAGGAGGGGAATTACTTGTGTCGTCTGTTGTTTGGGACCCATATTAGTCAGTAACCCTTTCTGGTATCAAAACTTTGACCCAACAGTAAGTAGGGTCCGGGCACGCTTACTGAACTAATTATAAGAGGTTCATTCTGATAACGACGAGGGGTGTTGATGGTGCGTTCCAACCGGGTCATGTGCGTGCATGGATCCCGGTCTGCCTCTGAGGATGTAAGACGCCGTGACATCTGTAAATAGGTCTGTGCCAATTGGTTGTCACTTTAGGGAGTGATACACCCTACTGTGGGGCCGACACAGGATATTTATGTATTAGGGAGTCGATCGCTTGGGGTAGGGTTTTAGGGTACGCTTAGTTCTGTCTGTTTCTGTTGGTACCGTCTGTTTCTGTTGGGTGGTAACACCTGTCTGTTTCTGTGTGGTACCGTCTGTTCGGGTGGTAAAGGCCCATTACTAGTGTACACCTAATTCTACATTCTGTTTCCGTAGGGATAAATCTGTTTCTGCTTCTGTCTGTTTCTGATCGGGTAGTAAAGGCCCATTATTAGCATTCTGTTTCTGTTAAAGAATTCTGTACCCGTTCCTGCTTCAATTTAGACATTAGGGTGACACCTAATTCTGTTATACTAGTATTAGTGCAGAGAAGTGTAAAACAATAGTTTATATCATTCTGTTTTTCTGTTATATCTGCTACACATGTTATAGTTATCTCACATCCAGTTTTATGTTCATATCATATTATTATTATCTGTTCATATGCTGAAAGTCACTGGACTTGCCAGACTTTTTGGTCTGACCCTTGTTGTTTCGCCTCCTTTCTTCCGTTCCCCCCCCCCCCCCCAGGTTATCCAAGGTGGGAAATACTTTAGCTTGATCCGGATTTCTCTTTGATTGAAGTGCTTAAAGTATGGCTTGGCTCTGTATAGCTTCCGTTCCATGGGGATTATGATTTTAAACATACATTTTGAAGGCTTTTGTACAAGACTGATATTTGTACTTGAATTCTGAGATTTGAAAGGATGTAACCATATTGATTTCTGTTTCTACTGTAATAAAGTTAAAAATTTTCAAGTACTGTTTTATCTGTCTTGTAAGTTTCTGTTCTGTTTACCAAAATGCTCCACCAAAGTTAAGGCATTCCCTTTGTGAGTGACCTTAACGGAGGTGGGGTGTTACACTTGGTATCAGAGCTAAAGGTTACCAGATTAGATAAAAGTTTTTGAAAACTATTTTCAAAGAGGTTTTAAAATGAAGTATTTTCAAAATTAAAGCTTATTTTGAAAAACATGATCCCCAAGAGCCATATATCTTTCTTTTAGTCCTTTTTGTATTGAACCTTTCCTTTTTCGTTTCAGCATGTCTGAAGCATCTGAGATACCAGAGGGTGTCCATGTACCCGGTTGGTTTCGTCAATATCTTGAGGCTAGGACCGCCGCTGCAGGTCCAGCAAATGATCCCCCTCCTCCAACCCCTCCTCGTGCAATTGCTTTCTCAAAGATCTGTAGAGATTTTAGGGCCATGGGTGGAAAGGATTTCAAAGGAACTGAATCATTCGTAGAAGCGAGGAATTGGCTCAAAGAAACTGAGGATCTATTCGTTATCTTCGAGGTGGACGATAGGCAGAAGGTACAGTTGGCGGTATGGTTGCTCAAAGACGAAGCTTCCTACTGGTGGGAAGTCACTAACGCCGAGAGGCCGGTCGAGACATGGATGGATTTCAGAACAAGGTTTGAGACAAAATTCCTCTCGCAAGCTGAACGAAGTTTACAACTGGAAAAGTTCTTATCTCTTAAGCAAGGAAGTATGACGGTCAAGGAATACGTCAACCAGTTCAACCAACTAGCTAGGTTCGGATTGGATTTAGTCAACACTCAGCATAAAAAGGCTCTCCGCTTTGTTAAAGGATTGAATGAGCCACTGCACAGCCTAGCCATGACCCATGTACCCATGGGAGCAACTTACGAGAAATTGGTGGATATGGCACTACTGCACGAGGAAGACAAGGGCCCGAAAGAGACAAAGAAGGAAGAACCACAGAATAAAAAAGCGGGGCCCAAAAAGGAAACACAAAAGAAGGATGAGAAGTCTGAAGATAAGAAGGGGAAAAAGTGCTTTACTTGTGGGAGCTCAACTCATCTGAACAAGGATTGCAGAAAAAGGAAGGGCGCTTGCTTCAACTGTGGGGAGATGGGACACTTCACTAGGGACTGCCCGAAGAGACGAGGACAAGGAGGGAAGGCGAACACTCTTGAGGCTAGTGGCTAGGATAGAAATAGGAAAATTTCTATAGTAGGTTTAATTTCTTTATCTGATTATGGAGTTAAGACTTTTTCTGATTCTGGTATTTTGATTTTGTAATCGATGCTCTGCACTTTAATACTAGTATTATTTCTGAATTCCGCTATAGACTCGGACCCATAAGGGTTATTGATCATCTGTTTGAGATTGGGGTTTGAGGGATATCTGTGTTAGGCATCAAGTATGACGCTTACATTCTGAGTTTTCGTAGGGTATGATTTTATCATGCTTAGATTCCTAAGAATCATTAGGGAACCTGATCTGTACCAGTAGTCTGTAAATATCTAAATACTTTTTATAGGATTTCCAGTTTTGACATTGTCTAAAGAAGGTACTCCTCTGGGTGTCAATTTGATATTGGTTTCGGTCTTTGGGGCCGATACTTAGGACCCATGTCTAATGGGAACCAAATTTTCGTTCTATCTGTACTCGCTTCCATCATTCGACTGTATCCTATCGATCGAATGTTTGAACTTTAGGTAGAAACTAATGGGTGTAAACATGTGTTTGAGACATGTTATGTTTGATGGTTGCAAGTGGATGCAAGTGGTTGCTAGTGGTTGCCCGTGGATGCATATACACACACTAGGCACTAGATCGGCTCGAAAACACTCTCATACTGCATATGGATGGGTGAGCATTTTTCAATTCTTGTGGATGCAAAATGGTTGATTCAGCACATGGATGTTGCATTTGAGTGAATGGTTGTGCACTCATATAGAAATAATATATATCATCAGAATTCTATTGCATACATGTTGGACTCATGGCACTGACATAATTCGCATTAAGGAGGTCAACTGAATCAGTAGACCGCCTGATCTTTGCATTAGATAAGGAACATATACACACACTTTTGCATATGTTCATACAACATTAGAAGTTTTCTAAGGACAATGGATGTTTGTGGATGATGGTTGAGTAGATGGGTGATTGGATGGTAGGACACATTCTTCTTAACTTGAAGATTTCGGGGACGAAATCCTTTTAAGTGGGGGAGAATGTAACACCCCGTGTATTCTATAACTGTGGAATTAACAAATTAAAGTATAATTAATTTGAAATCAAAGAACTAAGGGAAACGGGATACGCCATTGCGTTCGTCTCGGAAAAATACGCGAAATAGAGTCCGAGTTTTCGAAAAACGGAGTCCGTATGAAGAAGATATAGCCTCCGGAAGTTTCTGAATTAAGTTTAAAATTAAAAATCGGGCCCAATTGGCCAGGCGGGAAAATTCCCGCCTAAGACACCCAGGTCGACTGGGCTGTCGACCTGGTCTAGCCAGGTCGACAGGGCTGTCGACAGGGCTGTCGACCTGGTCCAGATCCAGGTCGAACCCAGTCCACCCTGGCTGGCCTAGTCTATGTTGGTCGATTTTCAGAAGCATGCTTTGTCATTAGGGCTAGGTGGCAGGCTCTAATTGGTCTCTCTTTCGAATGAATGGCTACGATCAATCCAAGCAACATCGATGGTCCTAATCAGTTCATAAACTCTATAAAAACGGCCCTAGACTCTACCTAAGTCTCTAACACAATTCTCTAGCCTCCATTGCTCTCTTCTTCTAATAAAAAAATAAAAATGGCGTCGCTGCTCTGCTGGAATTAAAACTAGAAGATAATCAACATCAGCCTAAGCAACTCAATTCAAACTAGAGATTAAAGTTTCTGCAAAGATTCTACAACAAGTTAAAGTTCTTTCTTTAATCCAATCAAGGCAAGTACAGTTATTCTCCGCTATAAAGGTTAATTATAATTTTGATATGCATTTAAATCTGGGTTTGAGGTTGTATTCTCTTCTGTTAGATCGGTTTTCTGTGACTGTTCTATATTCCTTTCTTCTTTTCTGTTTCTATAGCCAGGCTACCACGAGCCTGTGCCTAATCTCATAAGAGATGAACGTATGAACGCAAATTTTGGGATGAATGATGCGAAATTTGACAAGACTAAATTGAATGTATGACTTTAGGTCTGAGGCATAAAATATATTGGACATATGCATAAATTTGACTATGAACATATAATTTATGCATGTTGTATGCATAGTTATGTTGTAATTTAGATCTGTAATTAATGAGCATATGTTGTAAACTAGGTTTGGATCTATGCATATTCTATGATAGAAGAAAAGAGGAACCATTGTATGATTACATATGATTTGAGACTTTGGACAAAATGCATATAAAAGTCAAGATCGGATTTTTAGAAGATATGATTTAAAGATTGTTGGGTATAGTTTGCATAATGATTCATGACTTAAAAATAAGAAGATATGGAAACTTAGGTGTAAAGATTTACATTAATTAGGATATCTATTATTGTGATTACACCTAAATAGGGATTTTTGGATATATGGCATGCATTGAAATTAATGGTTATATTTGGTATAATTTATATGTGAATCTGCTATAAAATGCTAGTTTAACAAAAATTGGAACATATGTTATATGGCAAATTATGTCCATATTCTGCGCTTATGCAAACATGGAGTATATGTTGTGCATCATGACAATTATGTAGGCATATGAATTTAGGCTAATTTATGACTAGGCAAGGCATGTAAATAGAACCTTTGGAAATATTAAATTTGCTAAATCTGCTAATTTGCCAAGTTGCCTAAACTGCTAGTTTTGTTATATTGCCTAGACTGCTAATTAGATTGAAATGCCTAATCTGTTAAATTTGTCGGTTGAAATGCCTAACCTGTTATATGCCAAATTCTGCTAAGTTGCTAAATCTGTAAAATCCGTTAATTCATATAAAATCTGTTATCTGCTATGTTGATATAATCATTCTGTTATTGATATAATCTGAATTGGCATATATATATTGGGCGTGCGCATAAACGGTAAATTATTAATTAATTGGCCGCAAAGATAAACATGGCTAACTCGAGGTTAGAATGAGTTTGCGGCGTAAATCTGCCCGGAACCGCCCGGCACATCCAGTGGCCGCAAACAATAGGTTCTAATGTGAGAAGTTAGTCATAACATGCGTAAGACACGAGGTTAGGTCTGGCTTGTGGCAGAAGTCTGCCCGAAACCGCCCGGCATATCCAGCGGCCACAAGCTACCGGCCTAATGTGAGAGGTCAGTGCATTAATAATTAATTAATGCAAATCTAAGATAAGAATGACGTCTAAAACGTATTGGGGAAAATAGGGTTAAACCAATGGGATTAATAGATGTAGTAAAACCCGTCCATGAATCTGTAGGCCCAATACAGAGTTAGACAAATCTGAAAAATCTGTACATCTGACCCATTAGTCTGAAAACTTGTTAACTTAATTTGTGAATTAGTAAACCTGAATTCTGTATGTCTGAACTTGTAAACAAGTTAATCTGAAATCTGTTAGTCTGGGGACACAAGGTTAGGAGGGGAATTACTTGTGTCGTCTGTTGTTTGGGACCCATATTAGTCAGTAACCCTTTCTGGTATCAAAACTTTAACCCAACAGTAAGTAGGGTCCGGGCACGCTTACTGAACTAATTATAAGAGGTTCATTCTGATAATGGCGAGGGGTGTTGATGGTGCGTTCCAACCGGGTCATGTGCGTGCATGGATCCCGGTCTGCCTCTGAGGATGTAAGACGCCGTGACATCTGTAAATAGGTCTGTGCCAATTGGTTGTCACTTTAGGGAGTGATACACCCTACTGTGGGGCCGACACAGGATATTTATGTATTAGGGAGCCGATCGCTTGGGGTAGGGTTTTAGGGTACGCTTAGTTCTGTCTGTTTCTGTTGGTACCGTCTGTTTCTGTTGGGTGGTAACACCTGTCTGTTTCTGTGTGGTACCATCTGTTCGGGTGGTAAAGGCCCATTACTAGTGTACACCTAATTCTACATTCTGTTTCCGTAGGGATAAATCTGTTTCTGCTTCTGTCTGTTTCTGATCGGGTAGTAAAGGCCCATTATTAGCATTCTGTTTCTGTTAAAGAATTCTGTACCCGTTCCTGCTTCAATTTAGACATTAGGGTGACACCTAATTCTGTTATACTAGTATTAGTGCAGAGAAGTGTAAAACAATAGTTTATATCATTCTGTTTTTCTGTTATATCTGCTACACCTGTTATAGTTATCTCACATCCAGTTTTATGTTCATATCATATTATTATTATCTGTTCATATGCTGAAAGTCACTGGACTTGCCAGACTTTTTGGTCTGACCCTTGTTGTTTCGCCTCCTTTCTTCCGTTTCCCCCCCCCCCCCAGGTTATCCAAGGTGGGAAATACTTTAGCTTGATCCGGATTTCTCTTTGCTTGAAGTGCTTAAAGTATGGCTTGGCTCTGTATAGCTTCCGTTCCATGGGGATTATGATTTTAAACATACATTTTGAAGGCTTTTGTACAAGACTGATATTTGTACTTGAATTCTGAGATTTGAAAGGATGTAACCATAATGATTTCTGTTTCTACGGTAATAAAGTTAAAAATTTTCAAGTACTGTTTTATCTGTCTTGTAAGTTTCTGTTCTGTTTACCAAAATGCTCCACCAAAGTTAAGGCATTCCCTTTGTGAGTGACCTTAACGGAGGTGGGGTGTTACACTTGGTATCAGAGCTAAAGGTTACCAGATTAGATAAAAGTTTTTGAAAACTATTTTCAAAGAGGTTTTAAAATGAAGTATTTTCAAAATTAAAGCTTATTTTGAAAAACATGATCCCCAAGAGCCATATATCTTTCTTTTAGTCCTTTTTGTATTGAACCTTTCCTTTTTCGTTTCAGCATGTCTGAAGCATCTGAGATACCAGAGGGTGTCCATGTACCCGGTTGGTTTCGTCAATATCTTGAGGCTAGGACCGCCGCTGCAGGTCCAGCAAATGATCCCCCTCCTCCAACCCCTCCTCGTGCAATTGCTTTCTCAAAGATCTGTAGAGATTTTAGGGCCATGGGTGGAAAGGATTTCAAAGGAACTGAATCATTCGTAGAAGCGAGGAATTGGCTCAAAGAAACTGAGGATCTATTCGTTATCTTCGAGGTGGACGATAGGCAGAAGGTACAGTTGGCGGTATGGTTGCTCAAAGACGAAGCTTCCTACTGGTGGGAAGTCACTAACGCCGAGAGGCCGGTCGAGACATGGATGGATTTCAGAACAAGGTTTGAGACAAAATTCCTCTCGCAAGCTGAACGAAGTTTACAACTGGAAAAGTTCTTATCTCTTAAGCAAGGAAGTATGACGGTCAAGGAATACGTCAAACAGTTCAACCAACTAGCTAGGTTCGGATTGGATTTAGTCAACACTCAGCATAAAAAGGCTCTCCGCTTTGTTAAAGGATTGAATGAGCCACTGCACAGCCTAGCCATGACCCATGTACCCATGGGAGCAACTTACGAGAAATTGGTGGATATGGCACTACTGCACGAGGAAGACAAGGGCCCGAAAGAGACAAAGAAGGAAGAACCACAGAATAAAAAAGCGGGGCCCAAAAAGGAAACACAAAAGAAGGATGAGAAGTCTGAAGATAAGAAGGGGAAAAAGTGCTTTACTTGTGGGAGCTCAACTTATCTGAACAAGGATTGCAGAAAAAGGAAGGGCGCTTGCTTCAACTGTGGGGAGATGGGACACTTCACTAGGGACTGCCCGAAGAGACGAGGACAAGGAGGGAAGGCGAACACTCTTGAGGCTAGTGGCTAGGATAGAAATAGGAAAATTTCTATAGTAGGTTTAATTTCTTTATCTGATTATGGAGTTAAGACTTTTTCTGATTCTGGTATTTTGATTTTGTAATCGATGCTCTGCACTTTAATACTAGTATTATTTCTGAATTCCGCTATAGACTCGGACCCATAAGGGTTATGGATCATCTGTTTGAGATTAGGGTTTGAGGGATATCTGTGTTAGGCATCAAGTATGACGCTTACATTCTGAGTTTTCGTAGGGTATGATTTTATCATTCTTAGATTCCTAAGAATCATTAGGGAACCTGATCTGTACCAGTAGTCTGTAAATATCTAAATACTTTTTATAGGATTTCCAGTTTTGACATTGTCTAAAGAAGGTACTCCTCTGGGTGTCAATTTGATATTGGTTTCGGTCTTTGGGGCCGATACTTAGGACCCATGTCTAATGGGAACCAAATTTTCGTTCTATCTGTACTCGCTTCCATCATTCGACTGTATCCTATCGATCGAATGTTTGAACTTTAGGTAGAAACTAATGGGTGTAAACATGTGTTTGAGACATGTTATGTTTGATGGTTGCAAGTGGATGCAAGTGGTTGCTAGTGGTTGCCCGTGGATGCATATACACACACTAGGCACTAGATCGGCTCGAAAACACTCTCATACTGCATATGGATGGGTGAGCATTTTTCAATTCTTGTGGATGCAAAATGGTTGATTCAGCACATGGATGTTGCATTTGAGTGAATGGTTGTGCACTCATATAGAAATAATATATATCATCAGAATTCTATTGCATACATGTTGGACTCATGGCACTGACATAATTCGCATTAAGGAGGTCAACTGAATCAGTAGACCGCCTGATCTTTGCATTAGATAAGGAACATATACACACACTTTTGCATATGTTCATACAACATTAGAAGTTTTCTAAGGACAATGGATGTTTGTGGATGATGGTTGAGTAGATGGGTGATTGGATGGTAGGACACATTCTTCTTAACTTGAAGATTTCGGGGACGAAATCCTTTTAAGTGGGGGAGAATGTAACACCCCGTGTATTCTATAACTGTGGAATTAACAAATTAAAGTATAATTAATTTGAAATCAAAGAACTAAGGGAAACGGGATACGCCATTGCGTTCGTCTCGGAAAAATACGCGAAATAGAGTCCGAGTTTTCGAAAAACGGAGTCCGTATGAAGAAGATATAGCCTCCGGAAGTTTCTGAATTAAGTTTAAAATTAAAAATCGGGCCCAATTGGCCAGGCGGGAAAATTCCCGCCTAAGACACCCAGGTCGACTGGGCTGTCGACCTGGTCTAGCCAGGTCGACAGGGCTGTCGACAGGGCTGTCGACCTGGTCCAGATCCAGGTCGAACCCAGTCCACCCTGGCTGGCCTAGTCTATGTTGGTCGATTTTCAGAAGCATGCTTTGTCATTAGGGCTAGGTGGCAGGCTCTAATTGGTCTCTCTTTCGAATGAATGGCTACGATCAATCCAAGCAACATCGATGGTCCTAATCAGTTCATAAACTCTATAAAAACGGCCCTAGACTCTACCTAAGTCTCTAACACAATTCTCTAGCCTCCATTGCTCTCTTCTTCTAATAAAAAAATAAAAATGGTGTCGCTGCTCTGCTGGAATTAAAACTAGAAGATAATCAACATCAGCCTAAGCAACTCAATTCAAACTAGAGATTAAAGTTTCTGCAAAGATTCTACAACAAGTTAAAGTTCTTTCTTTAATCCAATCAAGGCAAGTACAGTTATTCTCCGCTATAAAGGTTAATTATAATTTTGATATGCATTTAAATCTGGGTTTGAGGTTGTATTCTCTTCTGTTAGATCGGTTTTCTGTGACTGTTCTATATTCCTTTCTTCTTTTCTGTTTCTATAGCCAGGCTACCACGAGCCTGTGCCTAATCTCATAAGAGATGAACGTATGAACGCAAATTTTGGGATGAATGATGCGAAATTTGACAAGACTAAATTGAATGTATGACTTTAGGTCTGAGGCATAAAATATATTGGACATATGCATAAATTTGACTATGAACATATAATTTATGCATGTTGTATGCATAGTTATGTTGTAATTTAGATCTGTAATTAATGAGCATATGTTGTAAACTAGGTTTGGATCTATGCATATTCTATGATAGAAGAAAAGAGGAACCATTGTATGATTACATATGATTTGAGACTTTGGACAAAATGCATATAAAAGTCAAGATCGGATTTTTAGAAGATATGATTTAAAGATTGTTGGGTATAGTTTGCATAATGATTCATGACTTAAAAATAAGAAGATATGGAAACTTAGGTGTAAAGATTTACATTAATTAGGATATCTATTATTGTGATTACACCTAAATAGGGATTTTTGGATATATGGCATGCATTGAAATTAATGGTTATATTTGGTACAATTTATATGTGAATCTGCTATAAAATGCTAGTTTAACAAAAATTGGAACATATGTTATATGGCAAATTATGTCCATATTCTGCGCTTATGCAAACATGGAGTATATGTTGTGCATTATGACAATTATGTAGGCATATGAATTTAGGCTAATTTATGACTAGGCAAGGCATGTAAATAGAACCTTTGGAAATATTAAATTTGCTAAATCTGCTAATTTGCCAAGTTGCCTAAACTGCTAGTTTTGTTATATTGCCTAGACTGCTAATTAGATTGAAATGCCTAATCTGTTAAATTTGTCGGTTGAAATGCCTAACCTGTTATATGCCAAATTCTGCTAAGTTGCTAAATCTGTAAAATCCGTTAATTCATATAAAATCTGTTATCTTCTATGTTGATATAATCATTCTGTTATTGATATAATCTGAATTGGCATATATATATTGGGCGTGCGCAAAAACGGTAAATTATTAATTAATTGGCCGCAAAGATAAACATGGCTAACTCGAGGTTAGAATGAGTTTGCGGCGTAAATCTGCCCGGAACTGCCCGGCACATCCAGTGGCCGCAAACAATAGGTTCTAATGTGAGAAGTTAGTCATAACATGCGTAAGACACGAGGTTAGGTCTGGCTTGTGGCAGAAGTCTGCCCGAAACCGCCCGGCATATCCAGCGGCCACAAGCTACCGACCTAATGTGAGAGGTCTGTGCATTAATAATTAATTAATGCAAATCTAAGATAAGAATGACGTCTAAAACGTATTGGGGAAAATAGGGTTAAACCAATGGGATTAATAGATGTAGTAAAACCCGTCCATGAATCTGTAGGCCCAATACAAAGTTAGACAAATCTGAAAAATCTGTACATCTGACCCGTTAGTCTGAAAACTTGTTAACTTAATTTGTGAATTAGTAAATCTGAATTCTGTATGTCTGAACTTGTAAACAAGTTAATCTGAAATCTGTTAGTCTGGGGACACAAGGTTAGGAGGGGAATTACTTGTGTCGTCTGTTGTTTGGGACCCATATTAGTCAGTAACCCTTTCTGGTATCAAAACTTTGACCCAACAGTAAGTAGGGTCCGGGCACGCTTACTGAACTAATTATAAGAGGTTCATTCTGATAATGGCGAGGGGTGTTGATGGTGCGTTCCAACCGGGTCATGTGCGTGCATGGATCCCGGTCTGCCTCTGAGGATGTAAGACGCCGTGACATCTGTAAATAGGTCTGTGCCAATTGGTTGTCACTTTAGGGAGTGATACACCCTACTGTGGGGCCGACACAGGATATTTATGTATTAGGGAGCCGATCGCTTGGGGTAGGGTTTTAGGGTACGCTTAGTTCTGTCTGTTTCTGTTGGAACCGTATGTTTCTGTTGGGTGGTAACACCTGTCTGTTTCTGTGTGGTACCGTCTGTTCGGGTGGTAAAGGCCCATTACTAGTGTACACCTAATTCTACATTCTGTTTCCGTAGGGATAAATCTGTTTCTGCTTCTGTCTGTTTCTGATCGGGTAGTAAAGGCCCATTATTAGCATTCTGTTTCTGTTAAAGAATTCTGTACCCGTTCCTGCTTCAATTTAGACATTAGGGTGACACCTAATTCTGTTATACTAGTATTAGTGCAGAGAATATCATTCTGTTTTTCTGTTATATCTGCTACACCTGTTATAGTTATCTCACATCCAGTTTTATGTTCATATCATATTATTATTATCTGTTCATATGCTGAAAGTCAGTGGACTTGCCAGACTTTTTGGTCTGACCCTTGTTGTTTCGCCTCCTTTCTTCCGTTCCCCCCCCCCCCCAGGTTATCCAAGGTGGGAAATACTTTAGCTTGATCCGGATTTCTCTTTGCTTGAAGTGCTTAAAGTATGGCTTGGCTCTGTATAGCTTCCGTTGCATGGGGATTATGATTTTAAACATACATTTTGAAGGCTTTTGTACAAGACTGATATTTGTACTTGAATTCTGAGATTTGAAAGGATGTAACCATATTGATTTCTGTTTCTACTGTAATAAAGTTAAAAATTTTCAAGTACTGTTTTATCTGTCTTGTAAGTTTCTGTTCTGTTTACCAAAATGCTCCACCAAAGTAAAGGCATTCCCTTTGTGAGTGACCTTAACGGAGGTGGGGTGTTACATATGTGGTTTCAACCAAATATTCCTCAACCACAAACGGGTATTTTTCAACCACAATCAATCAATATCAACCACAAACAATCCCAAACAACCATTCGCTATCAATCAATTTTCACACCAATCACAATCAATAAATATCGTCCATGGTTTGTGGACGAGGGGCGTATATATATATATATATATAACAAATCACTTCTATTTCAACACATATATAATTTTTACAACGCATATATAACTTATACATCGAACATACAACTTATACAACGCTTATACAAGAGGTGTACAACGCTTATATAACTCATACATCGACTATATAATTTATACATCGTCGTTTTCCATATTGTTTATAAATTAGAAATCTCACTTTGGGTTCCACTCCACCAAAAATAGCAGAAGGCTCAGAAAAATATGCGGTCTCTTCTAGAAGGTAGAAGATGTCCACACGGTCACGATGTTTCCTGTTTCATCAAATTTCGTTAACGAACGAAAAAGATATGATTTTTCAAAGTTTGCAACGGTTTTAAAGTGTTGAAATCAGTTTTAAATAAAACACCCGATACTTGCTTGAAATCTTCGAAACTAGGTTTCGATCTTTCAGGCAAACCGTGTATCGAGGGGTCGATCGGGCTTCATGACGTCGAAGGGGAACATGAGGGCATTCGGCGCGCTGTGGTCTTGCTCAGTTCAGTGGCGAACTGACACGGCGGCGGCGGTTGGAAGTTCCAACCTTTGAGGGCACGAAACTCGAGAGACGGTCAACGGTTTTGGGCGAGGAGGGTATGGATTCGAAGGTGGTGAGGAGGGCTTCAAAAAGTTCAACTGGGGCTGGGTATAGTTCGACGTGGTGTGGCCGGAAAATGGCCAGGAAGCGGCGACTAATTTTCCGCCGTGTATCGCGATTACGGGGAGAGAGAAAATGGGGGATTTTTTTTATTTAAATTTTGATTGGTCGGTTGATTTTATACGGGGGTTTTCTGACACGACCACCAATCCAAACCCAACGACTGTCGTCCCTAGTGTTTTACCCCCATTCCGAACACAATGGGATATGTTTCGTAGGCCCGTTCGACTGTTTTAGTCAGTTTTCCTTCAAATTAAAATATAAAACATTCAATATTTGATTTGAACGTACATTTCAATTTGCCAGGGCCACAATCGGATTCGAAAAATTCCAGAAAAATAAATCTAGCTATGTTTTGATGTTACGGTCCCAAAAAAACTAGTTTCGTCGAATTCTGAGACCGTTTGCAGAAAGGCCCATTTCTGGTCGATCCAATTTAACTATAATTGACCAAAACACATTTTCCTTTGCCACGCTCACATACTAGCTTCAAAAATTATGAAATTTGAAACCTAGCAAAAACTTCACATCCCGGATCCAACAAAAGTTGTTTCGTCGAATTCCGAGGTCGTATGCAAAATGGCCAATTTCTCGGGCTATATAAAATCCATAGCGACCCTTCTGAAAATTCATTCGGCCATAACTTTTGCTTTCCGCTATGAAAATTCGATTTTTAAGATTCGTTAGAAAGGTATTCACTAACAGATTTAAATATTTTGGGTTTTGCTAAAATCCGTTTTGCTTTGCACCCGGTACAGCCCGCTAAATTTGAATTCAATTTTTGAAACTGCAGCGCCTTTTCAAGCCTTGTTTATAATTAGAATTAATTATATTCGTTTTCAATTGTTGATTCAAACTCACTTTTCATTGCCATTTTTTTAAAATATTTATTTTAAATATTTAAAATCCATTATTTTAGCCAATTTAAAAGTTTTAAATTGGTTCAGATTTTCTGGGTCGTTACAATTTCCCCCACTTAAAACTTTTCGTCCCCGAAAAGGAACAATGTCGAAAGTGGTTTGATTAATCAACTCTACGTTTGATCTGGCTTCAATTCTCCAACTTTTCAGTTTTTGATAATTTCCAAGTTCTTCAAAAATTTGGCTAACACCCGGAATTTTCGAAAAATTTCGCCATAACCTCCTTTGTACGGAGAGAGGTTTGGAAATTTATTGAGCTGTATTAGGTACCCAATAAATCCTAATAAGCATACACATATTTATAGTGATATATTCTGGTGTTTACAGGGGAGCATGTATTGATAATAACTCCAGAGAATGAATTCTCATCACCCTGCCCCGTGTGGGAAATAAATAGTCCATGTGTCGTATCTAATAACTAGAGAGACGTGATTATTGTCAACTCCAGATCCGTGTGGGGTTTTTATTAATCTGGCAATTTAATCGTTACAATTTAAATAGTCCATATCAGTCATCAGTTCAACCTTAAAATATAGTCATCGCCATACAAGCCTCTCGCTCGTATGGTAAATCTTCCACCTCGTCACACAAGCCCCAAATGCCTATGTGGTATATGATGATGTGTGTCTATCTTCTGAAGTATGCCATGCAATGTAGTTCAAAATTAATTGTTACTATCCTATGGCGGCGTTTATTATTTCACACAGAATAACCAGCACTCCGCATCCAGTGGCATTCACAGGAGTTGATATAATAATATTTTGCATCCAACTCATTAAGGTTTACGTATTTGTCGGGCCCGCAAATAAAATCTTTACTCAACAGCTAATCCATTTACCTGTTCAAACATATATAATACACATGTATATATATTTCTATTTATTTTCTAATCAGTTCTATGTGTGATATAATCGAATAAATTCTAACATTATTCTATTGTTTATTAAATTAACTATCGTTTCAATAATTTTAATTAATCTAATCTACAATCACACAACAACCAACAAGCAATTTGTTTTTAACTTTTCAAAACCATTTAAATTAATTCCTATTCTCCTTTTAAAATCATTCAGACTATAGAGTTAAAAGTGCACATCCATTGAAAGAAAATAACAATATAATAGAGAATTAAATGGTGATGTAAAGTATGGTGAATATACCTTGCACTGGAGTCAATCAGAGATATCCACTCCGCATCTAGGATAATCTTTCTGAATGCTCTCCTCAGTTTCCCAAGTACAATCTCGCGGATCTCCACTCCATTGCACTTTGACTAAGTGAACCTTCTTGTTCCTCAGTTCTTTGGTTTCTTTGCCGATGATCTTTAGCGGCTCTCTTCTCACAGCTAATTCTGGAGTAATTTCAATATCCTGCTGAGCTGCTTCTTCCATGATCAAGTTTGGATCATGAACGTGCTTTCGAAGTTGAGATATATGAAATACATCATGAACTCCAGGAAACCAATCAGGCAGTTTGACCCTGTAAGCGAGAGTTCCGATCCGTTCCAGAATAGGAAACGGACCTATGAATTTTGGCGCTAACTTGCCAGTTTTACCAAACCGGATAACTCCTCTCATCGGCGATACTTTCAAATATACATAGTTGCCAACAGCAAAGGATATATCTCTTCTTCTTCTATCGGCATAGCTCTTTTGTCGGCTTTGAGCGGCGAGTAATCGCTTCTTAATAAAATCGACTTTGTCGGCAGCTTCTCGAATCATATCAGGACCAAACACAAGTCTATTACCTGGTTCGACCCAACAAGCAGGAGATCGGCACGGTCTATCATACAATGCTTCGAATGGCGACATTGTCAGACTCGCCTGGTAACTGTTGTTATATGAGAATTCAGCCAAATGCAGATGGTCTTCCCATGATCCACCGAAATCTATAACACAAGCCCGCAATAGATCTTCTAAAATACGATTTACCCTCTCAGTCTGACCGTCTGTTTGAGGATGATAAGCGGTGCTCCATTTCAACTTCGTTCCCAGCTCGACTTGAAATGCCTCCTAGAATTTACTAGTAAATATTGTGTCTCTATCACTGACTACACTGAGCGACACTCCATGTAGTCTAACAATTTCCTTGAAATAAATCTGCGCCAGACTCTGAGCAGTTCTGTTTGATCTGTTAGGTATGAAATGGGCGGTCTTCGTGAAGCGATCTACGATTACCCAAATACTGTCATTCCCTTTTCTGGTTCTGGGCAAACCATCAATGAAGTCCATGGAAATATGTTCCCACTTCCAGCCTGGAACGTCCAGCGGTTGCAATAATCCAGCCAGTTTTTGTTGGTTGCTTTTGACTAGTTGGCAAGTAGGGCATCGGCTAACGTATATTGAAACGTCTCTTTTCATAGCCCTCCACCAGAATGATCGCTTGAGATCGTTATACATTTTGGCTACACCAGGATGGATACTCAGCTTGGACTTGTGACACTCGTCTAACACTTCCCTTTTGAGTTCGGGGATGTCAGGAACACAAATCCTTCCTTTCAATCTCAAGGTCTCGTCCTTACCTATTTCAAAACACGAGGGTTCTCCCTTATGAATCCTTTTGATCATATCCTTTATAAAGTTGTCCTCTTTCTGAAGAATAGATATTTTGTCAATCAAGGAAGTCGTGATAATAAAGCCGGCGATCATTACATTCTTTCGGCTCAGCGCATCGGCCACGACATTGGCTTTCCCTGGAGTATATATAATTTCAAAATCGTATGCTGCAAGGAACTGTAGCCAACGTTACTGCCTCAGATTCAGGTCTTTTTGAGTGAACAGATACTTTAGCGACTGGTGATCTGTAAACAGTTCAAATCTCTCACCCAGAAGATAGTGCCTCCAGATTTTCAAGGTGAATACTATAGCCAATAACTCAAGATCATGAGTTACGTAGTTCTTCTCGTGCGGCTTCAGTTGACGGCAAGCATAAGCAATCACCTGGCCCTTTTGCATTAACACTGCGCCAAGGCCTTCTCTACTAGCATCAGTCCAGACTTTCAAATCCTGATTGCCATCGATGATGGTTAACACTGGAGCTGTCGTTAGTCTAAACTTTAGCACTTCGAAAGCCTCCTCACTTTCTGGAGTCCATTTGAACTTAGAGTGCTTCTTCGTAAGCTTCGTTAAATGACCAGATATCTTCGAAAAGTTTTTAACGAACTTCCGGTAATAGCTAGCCAATCCGAGAAAATTGCGGACTTCAGTAGGGGTACTGGGTTGCTTCCAGTTCTGAATAGCTGTGATTTTACTTGGATCCACAACGATTCCTTCTTTCGATACGACGTGGCCTAGAAATTTCACTTCATCCTGCCAGAATATACATTTGGAAAACTTTGCTTTCAATACGTTCCTTCTGAGAATTTCCATAACCTGTTCCAAATGCTTTTCATGTTCGGCCTTTGATTTAGAGAAGATTAGAATGTCGTCAATAAAAACCAAAACAAATTTATTCAAGACTCCTCTAAATACTTTGTTCATCAGATCGACAAAGTAAGCTGGAGCGTTACATAAGCCGAATGGCATTACTAACCACTCGTAGAATAAGTCGGGACCTCTGAATGTTGTCATTGGAACACACTCTTCGGCAATTCGAAGTTGATGGAAGCCTGTAGCTAGGTTCATCCTTGAGAATACCTTTGCTCCATTAAGACGATCCAACAAACCATCAATCCACGGCAATGGATACTTGTTCTTTATTGTCGGCTTGTTCAGATCATGATAGTCCACGCATAGCCGTAGAGTACCGTCAGATTTTGGGACAAATACCACTGCTGCACCCCAATCAGAGAAACTAGGTCTGATCAGACCTTTCCATACTAGCTGTCGTGTTTGATTGTCAAGTTCTTCTTTCTCTTTCAAGGACATTCTTCGAATAGCGTGAACTACCGGCCTTGCATTCGGAATCAAAGCAATCTTGAAATCTATTTCTCTCTGCGGCGGTAAGCGAATAACTTCTTCAAACACATCCGCATAATTTTTGACGACGGGAATATCTTTCACTAGGATGGGAATATTCTCTGTGACTTCAGGGATATTTTCTATTTGGGCCGGAGAAACATTCAAAGCTGCCCAGAAGTCTTTTCTATTAGCATTCTGACCCTCGCAGGGAATGGTTATATAATCACCTGATTTAATCTTCGCCTTTACGACTCTGTCGGCGCATTTAACTTCAGCTTCATATTTGGTCAACCAGTCTAACCCCAAGATAAGATCAAACTCATTAAAATTCATGACGATAGAGATAGTAGGGAATTTATAGCATGAGAAAGAGACAGGTACTGCACAAACCCAACTGAGATCGATGGAACCCCCAACCGGATTTTGGACAGTCATTGGTTCTTTAAGCTTCCTCAATTTCAAATCCAACTTCTTAACGGCATTCCTTGCTATAAAGCTTCGTGACGCGCCGGTGTCAAACAATACTTTAACTGGAATATTTTTGACATTAAGCGTGCCTTCTAAAACATCAGACCTTCCCTGACGATCTGAGGGGGCTGAGGTTTCTGCTACTTCATTTACTTGAACCGTTTTGGTCTTTTTCAACATCCAGTAGTCTCTCTTTATATGACCAGTCTTATGACAAAGATTGCACTCTCGGGTCACTTGAAACTTATTCTTGGATTTAGATTCATCCCTTTTTGGTTTCTTTAGAGATCGGCAACTCATCGAGAGATGTCCTTGCTTATTGCAGTTAGAGCATACAGTTGTCCTTACTGGTTTCTTCTCAGATTTGGCCCTTTTCCTCTTGGCACTGGGCTTCTTACTGACCTCAGATGTTGAAATTGCCTCAAGACGATCAGTTTCAGACTCAATTTTATTACTAGTGCTGACTTCCTCTTCGTACTGTAACATACCTTTCTTGTCTAGATCTTCGTACTGGTAAGCCATATAAATCATTTCTGAAAAAGGAAGCTTCACATGCCCCAATACTTTATTCTGGTATTTCCTTTGAAGCCCATTGATAAATCTCAAATTCTTCCTCTTCGGATTTTGAATTAGATGAGGAGCAAAGTGAGAAAGTTCGTTGAATTTCTTATGATATTCTGGGATTGTCATGTCTCCTTGTATCAGATAAGAAAATTCATCGTATAATCGCTCAGTCGCTTCTGGAGGAGTGAATCTTTCTAGGAAAATCACTTTGAATCTATCCCAGGTGATATCACCTTCTGGATTATTCTCTATAACCGAATCTCACCAGAACAAAGCTTCGTCTTTGAGTGCCCAGGAGGCCAATAATCTTTTCTGGTCATCCCTCAGCTTTAAACCGTCAAAGATCTTTTCAGCCGAACGAAGCCAAGCCTGTGTCTTCATAATAGATTCTTCACCAGAGAATGGTATTCCACCCATATTTCGATATTTGATTAATAGGGCCTCAATATCCGGTTCTGTATTCCTTCTGTTTTTGACACTCATTATCTAGTACTTCTGCAAACAGCAGATCAAGTGTCAGGTCACAGAAAAGATAATTTTAAAATATAGAAACACATACTTCAAATGTAAATGTGTCTATCGAGGTGTTATTTCATTCTGCTACTCATACTAGGATATTACTGATCATATCTGTAAAAGAGTTACCCGTCCTAGAACACTGCTGGTTCTATTTCTGACGAGTTCGTTCAAATGTTATATTCCAGAACTAAGCTTAACCAAAGCTCTGATACCAAATGAGATGACCCCAAATCCCGTACAAACGGAGACAAGGGTTATCTTTGGAATATAACACAGAAACAGATAATAGCAGAATAAAATTAAATAAATACACCAGATAATGAACAATAGAATATACTGGATAAACAAAATCATCAGAGTTACACAGTATACAGGATCATACTTAGTACAAATACAGTTCAGCTATAAATAAATGTCTACAGCGGAAACAAACAAAATATGTACAATAGGAGCTGAATAGCATAAAAAGAGATAAATAATAGAATCCATCTTCAGCTCCAGCTATCCAGAAAGAACCGGCTAAACCTGAATACAAGGCTGCCCGTGTAGAAAAAGGGGCACCCGAGTTTGAAAGTGAAACAAAATACGAGTCAGTCATGGGAATGGTATGAGAAATCCACTCAACACATATATAATTGGCTAATCACAGGACCACGCCACTTTCGTGGAACGGGTTTACTCCATTGGACTGCCAGTGCTTTAAAATAAATCTTTCTTTTAAACAATGCAATGCATTTTATAAAAATGAAGCCATTATAAGACTCAGTTCCCATCACACAATGCAACGCAAACCGGAGGATAGAGTTTTACCTTATAACGGCAAAAATATGCTTGATACGAATAAAACAAAGGCATTTGATATTATTGCTAGTGTTTATATGCTTTGAAAATAATTTCAAATCATAACTATCAATCATAGACGACATTAATGCCCCATACCACTATGTCGCCATATATAGGTATACAATCAAAACCGCACAGTCACTTAATTGGAAATTGGATTTCCATCATGAACCAAGGCAAAAGTTAGTCCTTACCGAATTCGTGACTCTCTAGCCCGAGCCACAGGCAAGCGCACAGGCAAGCCTTTAGATCGTCAAGGCCGGTCCACCGATGTGGATTATTATGCCTGAACACTATGTCTCCCCGCCTTTTGGGGCGTAAACGAGCCAACGAATGACTCCTTCGGACCCGGATCGTCCGATCAAACCGAGGCGCCTCGCAACAGCAACAACCACACAGGTGAAAAAGTCTATAAATGTCAGGGCTGGTAGGTCACTGACACCACCCTAGCTAGAAAGAGACGCAGGCCCTCCCTAATGTCCTCTCCCGTTTCTGGTTCATACCGGTGTGTGAGGCTCGCGATTTTACGTTATACTCAAAGCTACGCCACACCGGCAGTGCTTTGATCATCACCACAAGACTTTGCTTTTCAACAGAAGCCCTGATCACTGCATCTTAGCATGCCACACAGGCAATTCATGCCATGCAACTGATGTCCATCGATATACAACCTCTGAGCTCGTGCGTTTCAGAGAAGGACGTTAAGCGAAAGAATAAATTCTCCGCCGCCAAACAGATGTATATTTAATAGAGATCAATCATCACAGAATAAAATCCAATGTCAGACACACAGTCCATTTACAAGTCCGTTCTGGGTCTGAACGAAACCGGAGGCACTAAATACCTCGCAAACCCATCGATCACCACGTACGTCTGGACGATCACCACTTATTATCCATATTTCGGGATGCCTCCCAATCAGGACCTCGGTTACTATCCAAACGAGGTGAAGATCTACGGTCTTCGACCACCGTCTTCATCTTCGACTTTCAATCGTCGGTCAATTATTTGAAATGAGAATTAACTCGGCCTTTTCAAATAATTCACGCATATTTAGAATTTCAAATCAATTTATTTCAAAACAGGATTATTTTATACATTTCATATTGATGTTAAAATTGGGATTTTTATTATAAAACCCTTTCTTTTAAAATATGAATACCCTTCCACATATGAATTTCTAATCAACGAATGAATATCGATTCAACACATGAAGGTTTTCTATAGTTTCTATATATAGATAAACATGTGATTTTTATATTTAAAACACGAATACCATTCAACACATGAATTTCTAATCAACGAATGAATATCGATTCAACACATGAAGGTTTCCTATTCCACGAATAAATATAGTTTCAGCAAATGAAAATAATTCAAACACATGAATATTATTCAAAATTTCGGCAGCATAACGGCAGGGTAGTTAAAACCGGGACCATCCCTAGTACGGCTCCTCGCTCTACCTTTAAACCTCGCGGTTTTTGACAATGGGCATCATGCATCTGGTTTGCACGCAGGCGGCATGTATATATTTATTTCATTTCCACAAACTAATCCTATGTGGTTTCAACCAAATATTCCTCAACCACAAACGGGTATTTTTCAACCACAATCAATCAATATCAACCACAAACAATCCCAAACAACCATTCGCTATCAATCATTTTGCACACCAATCACAATCAATAAATATCGTCCATGATTTTTGGACGAGGGGCGTATATATATATATATATATATATATATATATATATATATATATATATATAGAGAGAGAGAGAGAGCAATTCACTTCTATTTCAACACATATATAATTTTTACAACGCATATATAACTTATACATCGAACATACAACTTATACAACGCTTATACAAGAGGTGTACAATGCTTATATAACTCATTCATCGACTATATAATTTATACATCGTCGTTTTCCATATTGTTTATAAATTAGAAATCTCACTTTGGGTTCCACTCCACCAAAAATAGCAGAAGGCTCAGAAAAATATGCGGTCTATTCTAGAAGGTAGAAGACGTCCACACGGTCACGATGTTTCCTATGTCATCGAATTTCGTTAACGAACGAAAAAGATATGATTTTTCAAAGTTTGCAACGGTTTTAAAGAGTTGAAATCAGTTTTAAATTAAACAGCTGATACCTACTTGAAATCTTTGAAACTAGGTTTCGATCTTTCAGGCAAACCGTGTATCGAGGGGTCGATCGGGCTTCATGACGTCAAAGGGGAACGTGAGGGCTTTCGGCGCTGTGGTCTTGCTCAGTTCGGTGGCGAACTGACACGGCGGCGGCGGTTGGAAGTTCCAACCTTTGAGGACACGAAACTCGAGAGAGGGTCAACGGTTTTGGGCGAGGAGGGTATGGATTCGAAGGTGGTGAGGAGGGATTCAAAAAGTTCAACTGGGGCTGGGGGTAGTTCGACGTGGTGTGGCCGGAAAATGGCCAGGAAGCGGTGACTAATTTTCCGCTGTGTATCGCGATTACGGGGAGAGAGAAAATGGGGGATTTTTTTTATTTAATTTCTGATTGGTCGGTGGATTTTATAAGTGGGTTTTCTGACACGACCACCAATCCAAACCCAACGACTGTCATCCCTAGCGTTTTACCCCCATTCCGAACACAATGGGATATGTTTTGTAGACCCATTCGACTGTTTCAGTCAGTTTTCCTTCAAATTAAAATATAAAACATTCAATATTTGATTTGAACGTACATTTCAATTTGCCAGGGCCACAATCTGATACGAAAAATTCCAGAAAAATAAATCTAGCTATGTTTTGACGTTACAGTCCCAACAAAACTAGTTTCATCGAATTCTGAGACCGTTTGCAAAAAGGCCCATTTCTGGTCGATCCAATTTAACTGTAATTGACCAAAACACATTTTCCTTTGTCACGCTCACATACTAGCTTCAAAAATTATGAAATTTGAAACCTAGCAATAACTTCACATCCTGGATCCAAAAAAAGTGGTTTCGTCGAATTCTGAGGTCGTATGCAAAATGGCCAATTTCTCGGGCTATATAAAATCCATAGCGACCCTTCTGAAAATTCATTCGGCCATAACTTTTGCTTTCCGCTATGAAAATTCGATTTTTCAGATTCGTTAGAAAGGTATTCACTAACAGATTTAAATATTTTTTGTTTCGCTAAAATCCGTTTTGTTTTGCACTCGGTACAGCCCGCTAAAGTTTGAATTCAATTTTTGAAACTGCAACGCCTTTTCAAGCCTTGTTTATAATTAGAATTAATTATATTTGTTTTCAATTGTCGATTCAAACTCACTTTTCATTGCCAATTTTTTAAAATATTTATTTTAAATATTTAAAATCCATTATTTTAGCCAATTTAAAAAATTTAAATTGGTTCAGATTTTCTAGGTCGTTACATTAAATAGTGATAATCACTATGTCGAGCTCCCCTACGCTCGCGCCTGACACTCGCATCATACGAGATGCCCATTCGAATTCGAGTTCGAATTCGCTCTTCCCCTTTTTTCCCATAAACGAACTCGATTTGCAAGTATGGCTTCGGTTTATTTTTATTGGGTTGGAGGAGTAAATGGAAGAGAGAGATACGGGGGTTGTTATGAATTTATACACTAAGAGGGTGCTGCCATTCCTTTGATTTGCCTGAGAACGGAAAATGAATAAGGAAGAGGATTCATCGTGAATTTAAAGAGAAGGGTGCGGGTTTTATTTTGAACAGCAAGGATTTATTTTTGTGGAGGTTAATAACATAGGGTGTTTTGTTTTTGGCCAATTATTTTTCCCCTTTGTTGGTTTGTTTATGACCACCCAACCAGATATTTTATTTTATTTTATTTTATAATTGAAACGGTGTTCTTTAATTTAAAATCCCCTTGACTGCGAACTCCTTTCTGAACCCAACAACTGGCATTCCTAGGGTTATACCACCATTCCGGACACACTGGGATAGGTCACGAAGTTCAATTCGATCGTCTGTCGAAGATATAAATTTAAACTGATATAAATTTAATTCAAAACCATTAATTAAATTTCAAACTATTTATTCTCCTAAAAAATATTCAAATATTATTACCGTTTAAAATTCATATTGATTTTTGAACTGTTTTCAATTCAAATAAAAATTTGAATTCAACTAAATCCATCTTAGTGATCTGTTATTTTAATATATTCGATATTAAATCGAAATGGATAACTCAAATATAAAATTCCACTTATATTATCAAATCAATATTTAAATAAAATATTAAATATTCAAAACTTCCCCATAAGAAATCCGGGTCATTACATTTTTTATCTGTTGAAAGTGAATTCGAAGAAACGGGGGGGGGGGGGGGGCAGAGGGATTTAAGGAGAAGAGAGAGGAATTTTTTTTTCAATAAGTTGACTTTTTTATACGACCTCTAAACGAGGCCCACCGCCTGTCGTCCATAGCTAATTACCCCCATTCCGAACACAATGGGATATGTGCCACAAGCTGATTCGACCATTTCGATCAGTTTCCGTTGAAATCAACATATAACTCTATATATGGAATTTGAACGCACATTTCAATTTACCGGGGTCACTTACTAACTCTATAAATTCCAGAAAAATATTTTCTAGCTTTGTATTGACGATACGGTCCTAACAAACTAGTTTCGTCGAATTTTGAGTCGGTTAGAAAAATGGCCATTTTCCAGTCAATTAAAATCAACTAAAACTGATCAAACGCGTTTTCCTTTGCCACGCCCACATATTGATTCTAAAAATTATGAAATTTGAAATCTAGCAATAACTTGACACTGCGGATCCAACAAAAGTGGTTTTTTCGAAATCCGAGGTCGTTTGCAAAATGGCTATTTTTAAGGGCCTGAATTTCATAGCGACTATTCAGAAATTTCAACTGGACATATCTTTTTATTCCCCCTATGAAATCTTGATTTTTAGGATTCGTTGGAAAGATATCCTCAATTAGATCCTATTATTTTTGGTTTCGCTAAAATCCGGTTTGTTTTGCACCCGGTATGTTCAATTGAAGTTTGAAATCAAATTATCGAACTACCACGCCATTTTCAATTCTATTTATAATTATAAATAATTATTTATATTCTAACGATGGCGTATATAATATATACGTTCGAATTCTATTCAAAATAAATTTCTCGTCGATATTATTTAAAATAATTCATTTTAAATGTTCAAAATTCGTTAAAATTGCCAAAATAAAAATTATAAACTGGCTCGCATTTCTGGGTTGTTACAATCTCCCCCACTTAAAACTTTTCGTCCTCGAAAAGGAACAAAGCCGAAAGTGGTTTGATTAATCAACTCTATGTTCGATCTGGCTTCCATTCTCTAACTTTTCAGTTTCTGAGAATTTTCAAATTCTTCAAAAATTTGGTTAACACCCGGAATTTTCCAAAAATTTCGCCATAACCTCCTTTGTACGGGGAGAGGTTTGGAAATTTATTGGGCCGTATTAGGTACCCAATAAATCCTAATAAGCATACACATATTTATAGTGATATATTCTGGTGTTTACAGGGGAGCGTGTATTGATAATAACTCTAGAGAATAAATTCTCGTCACCTTGTCAAAGCCTGAGGAAGTGTGTATTTTAAATGCTCCAGAGGATAAATCCTCGTCACCTCCTCCTATGTGGGAAATAAATAGTCCATGTGCCGTATCTAATAACTAGAGAGACGTGATTATTGTCAACTCTAGACCCATGTGGGGTTTTTATTAATCTGGCAATTTTATCGTTACAATTTAAATAGTCCATATCAGTCATTAGTTCAAGCTGTAAAATATAGTCATCGCAATACAAGCCTCTCGCTCGTATGGTAAATCTTCCACCTCGTCACACAAGCTCCAAATGCTTATGTGGTATATGATGAAGTATGCCTATCTTCCAGAAGTATGCCATGTAATGTAGTTCAAAATTAATTGTTGCTATCCTATGGCGATGTTTATTATTTCACACAGAATAACCTGCACTCCGCATCCAATGGCATTCACAGGAGTTGATATAATAATATTTCGCATCCAACTCATTAAGGTTTACCTATTTGTCGGGCACGCAAATAAAATCTTTACTCAACAGGTATCCAATTTCCTGTTCAAACATATATAATGCACAAGTATATATTTCTAACTATTTTCTAATCAGTTCAATGTGTGATTTAATTGAATAAATTTGTTCGGGTTTTCATTGAAGATATCCTAATCTTCTCTAAATCAAAGGCCGAAAAGGACCATAACAATGGATTTCCATTATTTTGACTATGGCTTAAGTTTTTCAACTTTTCAATTTCTAAGAACTTTTCAAATTTTTCAAAAATTTGGCTACACCCTAAATTTTCGAAAAATTTCGCCATAACCTCCCCTGCACCGGGAGCAACGGGAAAACCCCGAAATTGCCATACAGGCCTTCTGATCTCAAAAAGAAAAAGAAAAGGCCAAGCGGCTAGCTAATAGGCTCATAAAATCATCATCACCCAAACAAAATAGTAAATTATAGTAAATACATACCTATTTGTCGGGCAAACAAATTTTATTCTCTGCTCTAGCCTCCTTGCTATGACCTGTTCAATGTAAGCGCATGTATATGCAAGCGAATGCAACCAATTTTCAATACAATTCAATATTTGATTCAATTAGGCTTAATGGTTCAAAATTATCAAACAAATAAACAAACAACACAAACATCAATCAATTAGTGGATTATCATTTCAAATTCATAATTTTGATATATATACAGAAAATCATGTTTTTGATGCCAATTCACAACAAATAATCCTATAGAAGTATTGGTTCTCACACCAATCTAATGGAAATATATGGAAATCACACCTTCGTCACTCGAAAATAAATACTGGTAACGCTGCAGCATTATCAGAACCATCCCCGGGCAACTAGGGTGTGATCCAATATCTATCTAGTATATTAAAACTTCGAATATACGTTCATGACGCGTATACGCGAAATCTTTATATACTCGATTGTCCATATTCAGAATAAATAAATATTCAAATACGTATAAAGCGATTTAAATTTTCAAAACAAAATTATTTTCATTTGAAAAATATACTCTTCACACTCGTTCTAGGATACTACTGATCCTATCTCTAACGAGTCATTCTAATTGGATATTACTAATCCAATATCTGATGAATTCTTTCGTATGGTTCTAATGTGTCTTGTTCTCGAGATCTGTAAACCAAAACTCCGATACCAAACTGAGACAACCCGAACTTCCCCGATGAGGAAAGCCCGGATAGAATTGAGGACAAGACAAAATAGAACTCAGACGGAAGAACATTTCATTGATATTACAACAATTCCATCAGATACAAGAATATACAGAGTATAAATGAATAAATTACATTCGATAAATATCAGAGATTACAATAAATTACATTGTAGTGGAAAAATGTACAAAACACAACTGAAAGTGATACACGGATACAGAGCTTTCCGAGCATCGTTCCAGCTGTAAATCAGGACCCTGTGGATATAAATCTGCAAAACAAAAACTACTAGCTGCCCGTGTGGAAAATAGGGGCACCCAGAGTTTAGGTTAAAACAATAAACTCCAGGTCAGTCATGTGACTGGTGTGAGAACAAAAACAGTTATTAATCTTTATTATAAAGTTCGGTAAATTAAGGGACCACGCCGTATAACACGGAACGGGTTTCCTCCAAAGAATACCAGTGCCTAAAACAAACAGCGCAATGCTAAATAAAGAAAAATGAAGCTGTTATAAGACCCAGGTCCCAACACACAATGCAACGCAAGCCGGAGGATAGGATTTTTACCTTATAACAGCCAAAGCATGCTTGATACGTTTAAAACACACTATTTGATACTATTATAAGTGTATAGTGTCAAAACAGTTTCAATCATAAATATCAATCATAGGCGGCATGAGTGCCCCATCCCACTATGTCGCCATACTAGGCTCTACAAATAAAACCGAAATACACGTATTGGAAATTGAATTTCCGTCATGAGTCGAGGCAAGGGGCAAGCTCCTCTCCGCTTACGAGACACTGTAGCAAATATCCCAGGACCCCACTATGATCCTTTGGAACCTCCAAGGCCGGTCCTCTCCTACTTTTGAGGATTAATTATTCCTGAACACACGTTTCCCGGTCCTTATGGACCTATATCCGAGGAGCCTCGTATCCAACAACCACACAGGTGAAAAGTATATAAATGTCAGGGCTGGTAGGTCACTGACACCACCATAGCTAGAAAGAAACGTCGTGCACTCCTTGGGTCTGTATCCCGTTTTTGACTCATACGAGGTGTGAGGCTCGCGAATTCACGTTATACACAAAGCTACGCCACACAGGCCGTGCTTTGATCATCAACCACAAGACTTTGCTTTTCAACAGAAGCCTTGATCAATTGCCACTTACGCGTGCCACACTGGCAATTCACTCCATGCGACTGATGTCCATCGATATACAACCTCTGAGCTCGTACGTCTCAGAGAAGGGCGTTAAGCAAGAGAATAATTCTCCGCCGCCAAATAGATGTATATTTAATAGAGATCAATCAACACAAAATAAAATCCAATGTCAGACACACAATACATTTACAAGTTCGTTCTGGGTTTGAACGAAACCGGAGGCACTTTCCTCGCATATCCATCCATCTCCAAGTACGTCTGGACGATCACCAACCATTTCCCTCATCTTGGGTGTACAGCCCAATCGAGATCATCAATAATCACGCAAACGATGTGAAGACTTCCGGTCTTCAACCACCATCTTCATCTTCGACATCTCGTCGAATCGGTTATTCAGAATGGGATAAACCCGGCCTTTCTGAATAACCCGCGTATATAATGAACATGTGTTACACAAACACAACAAACGCCTCATTCCAATTTAGAATATTCTTTTATTCACAAAATCACATTCTTAGGGAAAGGTTCCCATTAATTTTATCCAAGATAAATTCTTCTAAATTTATTCTTTAATCTTCCTTTGGATATCATTTCAAACTAGTCGGGATTAGCGAACCACACCGAAGTAATTATTTATTTTATTTCCCAATCCCAACTTGTTCATCCCATGGAGTAAAACTGGTAATACTCCATATCTAACACCACGGTGTTATCGGTAAAATTAATTACCATTTCACGTTCAAATCTAATTAAAGAATTAACTATCGCTTTGGAGCAAAACTGGTGGTACTCCATTCTCGATCACCTTTCAGATTTGATAATTTAAATTATCAATTCACATTTCAATCTAATTAAAGATTCATTAAAACTCCACTTAGTTTTAATCCTTTCAAAAATCATTATCCTGTCTTTAACTGGGTTAAAGAACCAACGTCATCTAAAACACGATTCACGATAAACCCAAAATCACACTCTATTGTTAATCGGGTTAAAGAACAGGTGTTATTCAAAACACCACTCATGATAAACCCAAATCACATTTGATATTAAATACAAGGCTCTGAATAGAAAATATACCGGCTTATATTCAATATCAAATCCTGAAACCAACAAATATCGTATTGGAAATAACGATATAAAATATATCTTTCAAATTCCCATAACAATATCTGTATAGTCACGAAATCCAACATCAAATTATTTCGAAGATAATTTCGATTCAACTCCAGTCCAGTTCACGTAATGGTAATATTGATTATTTTTAAAATCACTTTCAAATTCAATTTATTTATTTCAAAAATAAATTGATTTTAATTCTAGTTCAAAACTAGTTCATTTCGATAAAAATACACTTTTATCTTTTCAAATATGGAATTTTTCAGCCCAATTTTTCCCAAATCATCTCTTATGATTTTACACAAATTACAGATATTTTTAATAATTTTATCAAGGCCCGTACAGTCGATTTCCATCAACGGCCATCGAACTGCACTTACAACGACCTTTTCCAAATTTGATTTGGACATAATTCCAAATCCAACCGTTAGATTTCACATTTCTAATATTCATTGGAAAGCTCTTTTCGATACGAACCCAACGGTTCCGGTTTTAGGAGAATCCGACGGTCGGATCTCCCGCAACATCAATTCGAAGTCAATGGTCGAAATTCATGAACTGCCGCGGCGCGGCGCGTTCTATTCAGGCCATTATATATATATAATGTATATATATTATATATATTTCGTCGATTTCCTTTTAAAACGTATTTTATAAATCGTTTTAAATTCGTTTTCAAAACCATTTCAATGCTACATTCAATTTCAAATCAAAATTGAATATTTCATATCATTACTATATAAATGATAACATTTTCAAAACGTTATATTTTGAATTCACTTCTATTCTATATTCATTATAAAAACGAATATAATCGATAACTAACGTTCACGTCAAAATGGCGCAACTCTAATCAGCACGGCTTTATATATATATTTCAATAAATTCGTTATTCTATTCAACAAATGAATATTTATTCTATTCAACACATGAATCTATATTTCTTTCAACACACGACTAATCTCAACACATGAGTACTGTCAACACAGGACTATTTTTGTTATGTAAAATATTTTATAAAACTATGGTATCTATCGTTTGATTTTTAATTAGACTCCACCGTGAAGTATTGTCTAATCTAAATATGATGAAGATGTAAATTTCATTATTTAAAATATTTTACTCAACACATGAACATCGTCAACACATGACTATTTTTATATATTCAACACATGAATTCCCTTTTATAATATTCATTATTTTCCCGATTGGAATTAGGCCCAATCAATCACCATATAATGTTAATTATATGGATTCTACACAACACATGTATGTAATAGCAACGATAAACAATCAACCATCATCCAAAGTGCACCACACAACTGCATAAGCATCAAATATAATTAATCAACGCTTACACAGTCTGTCGACCAATCGATCGACATACAATTAAATAATTGGGATTAGTGCACGCCAAATATCATCCCAACACCCGTATGGGGTTTCAAATCAACAGACATAGATTTTTATTTATGCAGTTGGGCGATGTGTAAAATTTATCATCCTAATCAATATCAGTCAAATCAGTGTATATAAAAAAATCGGCCGATTTGTTTATAAATATTCATTTATTCACATTCACGTTAAAAATTATATTTTTAACGATAAAATATTTATTTCAACTATCTACATTTATTATCGATTTCACATCAACATCACAAACAATTTTCACAACACATCAATCAAACAAACAAGCCATCCATGGTATGTGGATGACGGGTGTCAGGTGCTGCTAAGCACCGTCTGCATCTTAGTATATATATATATATAACTAGAAAAAGAAATTTAGTGTGAGAAGTTCTCACCAATAGCTATCCCAACTCCACGACACTTCATTTATAGAAATCTTCGTCGTTCTCGCCTTTTGTCACTTTCGTCATCCGTATTCACTACATATATAAAAATCGAATTTTTACTTTGCTATTCAATATATTAAAATCGAATTTTTACTTTGCTATTCAATATATAAAAATCGAATTTTTACTTAGCTACTATATAGATAAAAATTCCATTTTTACACCGCTACTATATAGATAAAAATTCTATTTTTACACCACTACTATATAGATAAAAATTCTATTTTTACACCGCTACTATATAGATAAAAATTCTATTTTTACACCGCTACTATATAGATAAAAATTCTATTTTTATAACGGTGTTCATATAATAAAGATTATATTTTTATCCCTCTATTCTCTATATAAAGATTTTGCCTTTTCAAATATAAATATTTCGCCTTTTCAAATATAAAGATTTCTCCTTTTCAAATATAAATATTTTGCCTTTTCAAATATAAAGATTTCGCCTTTTCTCTGAACAAAATCGTATTTTGACTAGCATAAAAATCATATGCTTTCGTTATTAAAAATTAAATCTTTCTCCCTATTAAAAATTAAAACTTTATAGGAATAATAGAAGCTATAACTCAAAGAAAATAAAAGAGAAAGAAGAAGAAAAAAACACACCAATGTCTTTATAACCAATCGGAGAAGGAGGGGGTTTTGGGGTGTTGCGCAGGGGGAGGCGGTTCTGCACTGTCAGAGGCGGTTGGGGATTTGGGCGTCGGCTAGGGTTTCTAGGCTGGAGGGGTGCGGTCGTTGGAAGAATGAAGAGAAGGAGAAGAAGAGGAGGACGGAGAGGAAGTGGAGGGGAGGAGGGAGGGCGGTGCAGCAGCCCCGCCTTGGGCGGCGCGTCGCCAGGCCGTGACGGCCTTCGGTGGAGGAGCGACAGCTCCTTCCTTTTTTTTATCTGTTGAAAGTGAATTCGAAGAAACGGGGGGGGGGGGGGGGGGCAGAGGGATTTAAGGAGAAGAGAGAGGAAATATATATATATATATATATATATTTATTTCAATAAGTTGACTTTTTTATACGACCTCAAAACGAGGCCCGCCGCCTGTCGTCCACAGTTAATTACCCCCATTCCGAACACAATGGGATATGTGCCACAAGCTGATTCGACCATTTCGATCAGTTTCCGTTAAAATCAACATATAACTCTATATATGGAATTTGAACGTGCATTTCAATTTACCGGGGTCACGTACTAACTCTATAAATTCCAGAAAAATATTTTCTAGCTTCGTATTGACGATACGGTCCTAAAAAAACTAGTTTCGTCAAATTCTGAGACCGTTAGAAAAATGTCCATTTTCTAGTCGATTAAAATCAACTAAAACTGATCAAACGCGTTTTCCTTTGCCACACTCACATATTGATTCGAAAAATTATGAAATTTGAAATCTAGCAATAACTTGACACTGTGGATCCAACAAAAGTGGTTTCGTCGAAATCCGAGGTCGTTTGCAAAATGGCTATTTTTAAGGGCCTGAATTTCATAGCGACTATTCAGAATTTTCAACTGGACATATCTTTTTATTCCCGCTATGAAATCTTGATTTTTCGGATTCGTTGAAAAGATATCCTCAATTAGATCCTATTGTTTTTGGTTTCGCTAAATCCGGTTTGTTTTGCACCCGGTATGTTCAATTGAAGTTTGAAATCAAATTATCGAACTACCGCGCCATTTTCAATTTTATTTATAATTATAAATAATTATTTATATTCTAACGGCGACGTATATAATATATACGTTCGAATTCTATTAAAAATAAATTTCTCATCGATATTATTTAAAATAATTCATTTTAAATGTTCAAAATTCGTTAAAATTGCCAAAATAAAAATTTTAAACTGGCTCGCATTTCCTGGTTGTTACAGTATGTTTTTCCAAATTTAGAAATTAAGAATTTACGAATATATAGGAAGGGAAAATGGATAATTTAACGATAATTTGATTTCAAAGAAATAAACCTTTGGATGATGATTGGTCGATAGAATTTCCATCAGGAAATAATACCGTTGGTTGCACACCTGTTTTTCTTTGATAGTTAAATCACCGACTATCGAAGTTTTTGACCATTTTTCCGCCGTCAATATGGAGAGACCGGGATCATATTTTTATCTGAAAACCACTTTGTATGGACGTTAGCGTTGCGATCAAATATTGAAGACAGAGTTATGTAAGTGCTATCCTATTACAGAATAGTGCCTTCGGTTTGTCCAGTCCCAGGACAAATGTGAATGTACGAATGTCTGACAGAGTATATCTAACAGATCGCGTAAGTTGATCTCTTCAAACGTACTTACGTTTGGTTGTGGAGGAATTCGTTTCTCTTTGCTTTAAACCCGTGGTATTTTTGAGGAAACTGATTTGTGATTTAGTGGGTATGACGATGTGGTATTCAAAGTAAATGTATTTATGATCTGTCAAAAAGATACGTTATGACCTCAAGCCTCATCAACCGGGAAATGACATAAATCGGGCAGGCAGCATGGCTAAGTGGGTCGCTCCCATTAGGGTGTATATCACCTATCTAGAGAAAATCCAATTCATTCTTTTATTTTTTATCGATGCTGTCCATTTTCGGGAAACGGTAGGGTAGCTCCCAACCATTGGTGATATACATTCGATACACTCAAGCGAAATGAGTGGTCAGTCATGTGTGGGCCGGGTTGCAAGACGTTCTTGTTGAACCTGGTGTATTCGTCTCTAGAGATACACAATCGGCAGGTGGTCCCATACCTTGTCAAAGTTGGAATCCAATCTCCAATAAGCGCCGCGGTTTTGTGTGTATAATATATATGTGGAACGTGAGATGCAAGCGTTCTGCTAAATTTTCAATTACTTGTGATTAGACATTATTATAATATTAGAATAATATCGATTTCCAAAACTGTTTTGGGTTATCGTAAGGTAAAAGCCATCCGCGTTTATGTGTGGATCGGTCTTACGATTATCTTTTCTTTTGAAAAGTATTTTGAAAAGTTAAGCCAGTGATTTTAGTTTACTCACACCAGTCCCATGGCTGACCCAGAGTTTATTTTGTTTTGTTTTTCCCTAAACTCTTCGGTGCCCAAATTTGTACGGGCAGTCATGTAGTTCAGGTCTTCATAGATATACCTGGAGAAGCTTGAAGCAGGAGGCTTCAAGACTATATAGCTATTGTTATTTCCGCTGTGTGTAAGTGTTGTACTCTGATAATGTTATTGTAAACATATACTATTTTATTTCAAAGTTATGTTATAATATATTTTATTCGTTCCGCTGTGAGATTCGTGTTTACTCTGATTGTGTTCTTCTTCTTCTTCTATTCTAATTTTCTATCTTATCTACTCTCACCCTCTAACTTCTTTCTATTAATGATCTGGAATGTTCGGTACTTGGATAATTAACATGGATTTTATGTTGATTTTCTGGGTCAAAAATCCCAGTTCGTTACAGTGGTATCAGAGCTGAAGGTTAAGTGATTACCTTGGCTCTGTGGCGTGACTCAGTAGAGATGGGGTTAGTAATATCCTATATTGAGTTTGAGTGTATATATACGAGTGAACGTATTTGTAGATTGAATAGATATGATTTTATATTGTGGAGATTTATTGGTTGAGTAGTTTGTGAATTCTGGTCGATTAGTTTGATCCACTATATCGGTAGGAGTTTCTAAACACTCGAATACGATGAACCGACACAGTATGTTCTGAAAAAGGGTAAATGAAATAATTCTACCCAAAACATATTTTGATCTAAAAGAAAGGTATATCTTGGAATTATTATCCTATATTGGATGTGTTGGCTAATTATAATTGTAATGGTTATATAAATAACCAATTTGAGTTCGTATAATTTAAAAGCAGATAAATTGGAATTGGACTGGATTAAATTAGAATTGGAATTAAAATTTTGAAAACTGGGAGAAGTGTTGGCAAGTAGATTTGTGTTAAGTATAAGAAAAAATTTAAAATCCTGGGAGATTTTAAATTATTTACAAGTATCGTGAATAATATTTTGAAAAGACTTCACAATGAAGGTGTTTAAATATGGTTTTGATAAGTGATATAGTATTGAACTCACTTTGATAGCTGGAAAATAACTCTGATGATGCTGGCCACATCATCAGTGTTCATTTTCAAGTTGTAAGTGATGGATTACTACCAAAGATTTTGTGTTGAATTGTTTAGAAAAAAAAGAGAAGTTGTTTTGAATCCCGAAAGGGAATAATTTATGTTAGAAAAACAAAACTGTTTAAAATCCCCAGGAAGATAGTATGAATAAAAACAAATTAAAGTAGGAATTTGTGAAAACAAATATGAATTAAATTGAAACCAATTAACTGGAAATTTGATTGGAATATAATATATCAAGTGGGATCATTTTGAATTGTGAGATAGAATCTGAAATGGTATTGGATTGATGAGTTAGGAGTTCGGAATCGAGAATGAAACTTGAGTTTGAAATGGTAATTGGCTTGTTTAAGCGAATAGCTATGTTGAGAATAAATTGATCAGAGATTGATTGGGATGACTTTGGTAAATGCTGAATTGGCAGTAGAATAAGAGGATTTAGTGATATGCTCGACAAAAGGTACATGTTTAAGTTTCCATATGAGGTTTTATGTGCTGAATCGGCTAGCTGCTCGGCTATTTGATTTTCTTTTGGATTGGAAAGGGCCTAGAGAGGCGAGTTGGGGTTTGAGCTATTGACCGGTACAAAGGAGATGCTGGCGAAATTTTTCGAAAATTTCTGGTGTTAGAAATTTTTCAGGACTTTAGAAAATTTTCGTTGATAAGAATTAATTAATATTTTAATTGAAATTAATTGGTTTAGTTGAAAATAAATAAAAAGGTAAACTAATAAATTAGTACTAGTCAATAGGGTTTGTTCTCTAGCTTAGCAATTTCGAGGACGAAATTATTTTAAGGGGGAAGAATGTAACGACCCGTATTTTTACGATATATAAATGATCTATTTAGTTATTTAAATAATGGTTTGGTTATTTAAAATGACCAAAATTAAATAATATTGAATATTTAATTAAAATAAATAATATAATAATATATTTAATTTCTGAAATAGTCAGAAATAGTGGAATTCACAAACTGGTGTGAATTGGATCATCTGTGATATTTAATTCAGTTTAGAATTGAATTAGAATAAAGAATATATTATTTTAACGACGGTTGAACGTATAATTATATTATAATTAAAATCGAGCTCGAAATGGCATTGCAGTTTACTATTTGGCGACTTGAACTTCAACTGAATGTATAGTCCATTTTAAAACGGATTTCTGTGAAATAAGAAACGCTAGGAGTTGGTGAAGTATATCTTTCTAATGGAAGAGAAAAATCGAGATTTCGTCATCTAGATTTTTAGTTATATCCAAATCAAATTTTAGAAAAGTCGATGTGGAATTCCTTTATAATTTATATAGATTTATATATCTTTTAAAATGGATTTTTTTTATAAATCGAATATCGATGTAACACTGGATTTGAAATATCGAGTTATAAAACCCAATGTAGCAGTATGATATTCTATTGTGAATATATATGATAATATTTATTTTTATATATTAAATTTAACTGTTTTTAAAATATATTTATATATTTAAATGGGTTATTTAGAGCTTTAAAAATAGCCAGTTCTGCAAACGACCTCGGAATTCAATGAAACTAATTTTCTTGGATCCGCAATGTCAAATTATTGTTAGATTCCAAGTTTCGTGATTTTTAGAGTCAGTGTGTGGCCGTACGAGTTTTTAGAGTGAAAAACAGTCAGTATTTTGACAGTTAAAAATACGCTGTGTGAGCAAACGGAGTCGGAATTCGACGAAACCAGTTTCGTTGGGACTGTAATGTCGAACTGTAGCTGCATGTCCATTTTCGTGATTTTTGGGTATCGTATGTGATCACAGGAATTTTAGAGGACAAATACAAACAACGATTGAATAAAATAAAATAGAATAATCGAATAAAAAATTATTATTTCTATCCTATAAAATACCTTTAACTTCTCTAAACCTAATTCAACTCATTCCACAGTCAAAGCCATATTCCGTCGTCACAAATTTTCCACACAGCAAAATACTTTCTTAGTAAAATAAAAATAAAATCATATGAAATTATAAAAATCCAAATTCATGTATGTAAGGATCCCTGGTGAGTTTCTCTTCGTTCTCATACAAGTTTTGAAGGGTGCGCACCATCCTAGGGTTGATTGAGGTTTCAAACAGTGGATTAGGGTTGAGGAATTCAACCTGTGTGTGCATCGATTTTGATTTTTTTGGCTATATTTGGGTTCAGAGCAGTGTTTAGCATCTTGTTTGATTTTCTGGGAAGTTTTCATGAAACAATTTGTCGATCTCCGTATTGGTGAAACCCGCGCAGACATGAAATGCGATCTGAATGAAGGGATCGAATGGGATGTTTCTGATATGGGGTAGAAGAGTTTGTGAAGAGAGTAATTTTAGTTATTTTTGTTTGATTTTAAATCAATGGTGGAGGGAGTAAGAAGAGCTTGAAATCTAGAAGAATGGTGCTGTGTAATTGTCTGGACCATGGAAGATGACGATAGGGAAGATGGATTGAGGGTAGGCGGTTTTAACATGGGTGTTGGGCTTAGTCAAAGGGAAAAGGCCCATCTTAGGTTTTAAGTAAGTTTTAAATTCAAATAGTTATTGTATTAACTTTAATATATCTTATCTTATCCATAGGTTAACCAAATTCAGAAAAACAAGATCTGTTGGGATCGTATGGACGGACACTACACGATGGAACTGACTGGAAGTCCATGGGAGCTCGTTACAATTTATAGCAAAATAAATTGTCCGTCTGAATCAGGCGATGGTTATCGTTATTAACGATGATCGTCCAATGTGAGTAATCTCACTAACTGTACTCAATTTATATTTTTATAAAATATTTTTAGAATTTATAAATAATGGTTGTTGCTGTGTGTGTTTGTGAAGGCCCGTAACTTCCCCGGTAAGGAAAGAGCGGATACTTTGAGAACAACACACAAAAGAACGCAGACAGAAGAACATTTCATTGTTTATTACAACAATTCCATCAGAATACAAGAATATGCAAAGTATGAATGAATATTACACAGAAAATATCAGAGATTTAAGTTATATAGCAGCGGAAAAACAATACAAAACACAACTGAAAGTAATACACAGATACATAGCTTTCCGAGCATCGTTCCAGCTGTAAATCAGGATCCTGTGAATATAAATCTGCAAAACCAAAACTACTAGCTGCCCGTGTCGAAAATAGGGGCACCCAGAGTTTAGCTTAAAACAATAAACTCCAGTTCAGCCATGTGACTGGTGTGAGAACTAAAACAGTTATTAATCTTTATTTTAAAGTTAGGCAAATCAAGGAACCACGCCATATAACACGGAACATGTTTCCTTCCAAGAATACCAGTGCATAAAACAACAGCACAATGCTAAATAAAGAACAATGAAGCTATTATAAGACCCAGGTCCCATCACACAATTCAACGCAAGCTGGAGGATAGGGTTTTTACCTTATGATAGCCAAGAATGCTTGGTACGTGAAATTTCTTGTTTTATTATTACTACAAGCGTATAGTGTCAAAACAATTTCAAATCATAAGTATCAATCATAGACGGCATAAGCACCCCATCCCACTATGTCGCCATACTAGGCTCTACAAATAAACTGCAAAGTCACATGTTGGAAGTTGGATTTCCATCTGTGAACCGAGGCAAAAGATAGTCCTCTACCGATTCGAGACTCTCTAGCCCGAGCCTCAGGACCCAGACTCAGGTGTGCCCTTGGATCCTCAGGGCCAGTACACCGATGTGGATTAAACTTAAACCCTGAACATGCGTTTCCCCGCCTTATGGGGCATAAATGAGCCAAAGAATGACTCCATCGGCTTCACATAGTCATCGATATATCCGAGGCGCCTCGCAACAACAACAACCACATAAGTCAAACTCGTCAGGGCGTGTAAAACCACTAACGCCACTTCTAGCTAAAAAGAGACGCATGCCCTCCCTGACGTCCTCTCCCGTTTTTGGTTCACACCGGGGTGTGAGGCTCGCGAATCAACGCTACACAAAGCTTTGCCACACAGGCGGTGCTTTGATCATCAACCACAAGACTTTGCTTTTCAACAGAAGCCTTGATCAATTGCCGCTTAGGCATGCCACACAGGCAATTCACTCCATGCGATGGTTATCCATCAATATATAACCCCTGAGCTCATACGTCTCAGAGAAGGGCGTTAAGCAAGAGAATAAATTCTCCGCCGCCAAACAGATATATATTTAATAGAAATCAATCACACAGACTGAAATCCAATGTCAGGCACACAGTCCATTTACAAGTTCGTTCTGGGTCTGAACGAAACCAGAGGCACCTAGTACCCCGCATATCCATCGATCTCCAAGTACGTCTGGACGATCACCAACTGATTCCCTCCTCTTGGGTGTACGGCCCAATCAAGATCATCAGTAATTATCCAAACGACGTGGAGACCTCCGGTCTTCAACCATCGTCTTCATCTTCGACATCACGTCGAATCAGTTATTCAGAATGGGATAAACCCTGTCTTTCTGAATAGCTACGTATATAATAAACAAGTGTTACGCAAACACAACATACGCCTCATTCCAATTCATCAGTCATTAACCGTAAATTAACAAGAGAATAATCCCCCAAATATTAACCTCGAAGGCCGAAACCAACATCAGATCAATACCCAGGAAACCGTTCTGCTTAGCCAACCTACAGTTAGTTTCTAAATTTCACATTCTTAGGGAAAGATTCCCATTAATTTTATCAAAGATAAATTCTTTAAATTTATTCTTTAATCTTCCTTTGAATATCACTTCAAACTTGTTAGGATTAGCGAACCACGCCGAAGTAATCATTTATTTTATTTCCCAATCCCAACCTATTCATCCCATGAAGTAAAACTGGTCATACTTCATATCTAACACGACGGTGTTATCGGTAAATTCAATTACCATTTCACGTTCAAATCTAACTAAAGATTTAACTATCGCCTGGAGCAAAACTGGTGATACTCCATTCTCGACCATTTCAATCTAATTAATGATTCATTAAAACTCCACTTAGTTTTAATCTGTGACTGGGTTAAAGAATCTGTGTCGTTTAAAACACGGTTCACGATAAACCCCAAAATCACATCACATTTCAATCAGTCCCTAACCGTAAATTAGCAAGTGAGCAATTCCATAGGTATTAACCCCGAAGGCCGAAACCAACATCAGATCAATACCCTAGAAACCATTCAACTTAACTAATCTCCAGTTAGTTTCTGATTTTCTTAACTCCTTTGTGTCTAAGAACAGTATTATTGAAGATACTGTTCATGACAACCTAAAATCACATTCCATTAATTATCGGGTTAAAGAACAAGTGTTATTTAAAACACTGTTCACGATAAACCCAAAAAAATCAATACCAATTCAATTCCAATTAAATATTATTTAATTGGCACACTTCATTAAATCTAAATAAAAAGATTTATTCTTTTTCTCAACTGGGCTTAAGAACAGTGTTAATGAAGACACCATTCACGACAAACCCAAATCACATATGATATTCAATACAAGGCTCTGAATATAAAATATATCGGCTTATATTCAATATCAAATTCTATGACCAACAAATATCGTATTGGAAATAACGATATATATATATATATATATATATATATATATATATCTTTCAAATTTCCATAACAACATCTGTATAATCACGAAATCCAACATCGAAATATTCCAAAGACAATTTCGATTCAAATCCATTCCAATTCAATTATTGGAAATTCTGGTTACTTTTAAAACCCTTTTTAAATTCAATTTATTTATTTAAAAATAAATAAAATTATAATTCTAGTTCAAAACTAGTTCATTTCGATAAAAATCTATTTTTATCTTTTAAAATACGGAGTTTAACATCCCAATTCTTCACAAATCATTTCTTACGATTTTACACAAATTATTTCTATTTTTAATATTTTTATCAAGGCCCGTGCAGTCGATTTCCATCAACGGCCATCGAACTGCACTTACAGCGACCTTTTCCAAATTTGATTTGGACATAATTCCAAGTCCAACCGTTAGATTTCTAATTTCTCACATTCGTTAGAAAGCTCTTTTCGATACGAACCCAGCGGTTCCAGATTTAGGAGAATCCGACGGTCGGATCTCCCGCAATATCCATTCGAAGTCAATGGTCGAAATTCGCGAACTACCGCGGCGCGGCCCGTTCTATTCAGGCCATTATATTATATATATAATATATATAATATATATTTCTCGATTTCCTTTTAAAATGTATTTTATAAATCATTTTAAATTCGTTTTCAAAACGGTTTCAACTTCCTTTTCAAATTCTAATCAAAATTGAATTTTTCAATATAAATTCATTTTAATTTCATTTCAAATCGATTTCAATTCAGTTTCAATTTAATTTGAATTTCAATTCATTTCAATTTAATTCGAATTTCAAATCTATTCAATTTAATTCGAATTTTGAAATCACTTTCAATATTCATTGAAAAAATGAATAAAATCGATATAAATATCGTTCACGTCAAAATGGCGTCAATCTAATCAACACGGCTTCATATATTTCTATTTTCAAATATTCGATTTCAAATTTTTCCTTTTCAAATATTTCTATTCAAATATTTCTTTTTCAAATATTTCTATTCAAATATTTCTTTTTTCAAATATTTCTATTCAATACTGGAATAGGGCCCAATCAATTACCATATAATGTTAATTATATGGATTTTCTACAGCACCTGTATAAAATAACAACGATAAATAATCAACCATCATACAGAGTGCACCACACCACTGCATAAGCATTACATATAAATATTTAACGCTTATAACAGCCTGTCAATCAATCGATCAACATACAACTAATTATTGGGATTAGTGTATGTCATATATCATCCCAATACCCGTGTGGGGTTTCAATCAATCAAACACAGATTTTATTTTTGTAGTTGGGCGATGTGTAAAATTTATCGTCCCAATCGATATCAGTCAAATGCGTGTATATAAACAAATCGTCCGATTTATTTATATTTATTTCATTTTGAATACACGTTAAAAATTCTATTTTCAGCTAAAAAATATTTTTAACTATATAAATATTTTATTTCATTTCACATCACATCACACAATCAACTACACATCAAAATCAAACAAACAAGCATACAAGCCGTCCATGGTCTGTGGATGACGGGTGTCGGGTGCTACTAAACAGCGTCTGCATCCTAGTATATATTTTTAAATAGAAATTTAAATTAAAGGTGAGGAGTTCTCACTTATAAGCTAAACCAAACGCCACGACTCTTCATATGTAGAAATCTTCGTCGTGCTCGCCTTTGTCAATTTCATTGTCCGTAACCACTACATATATAAAAATCACATTTTTAATATTGTTGCTATGTATATAAAAACCACATTTTTATAACTATGCTATATGGATAAAAATCACATTTTTATACCGCTACTATATAGGTAAAAAATTTATTTTTATCACGCTAACTTTATAATAAAAATTATATTTTTATATCGATTCCACATACGTAAATATCACTCCTTTACAACGCTACTTCCATGATAAAAATTATATTTTTATCTTGCTAGTAATATAATAAAAATTATATTTTTATTACTCTACATGAATAAAAATCATATTTTTATTCTTCCTATGATATAAAGATCGAATTTTTATTATCTATATAATATAAAAATCATATTTTTATATGGCTACTTCTATAAAGATCACATCTTTATTATTTCTACTATATAAAAGTCACATTTTTATTATTTCTACTACATAAAAATCACACCTTTATTATTTCTACTATATAAAAATCACATTTTTATTTGCTCTATATATAAAAGGATTGATTTTTATTCGCTAATATCGTGTATAAAACTGATTTTTTTCCTATAAAGCTAATCACACTATATAAATAAAATAAATTAAACTTACAGTGTTGCTTTTCTGTTAGAAGGGGGGTTTTCAGAACGGGGGGGGCGGTTCCTGTTGAGCGTTCAACGGAGGAGGGGGGTCGCGGGTGGTCAGGCGCGGTGGCCTAGAGGTGGGGCCGGGGAAGGAGGAAGCGGCGGTTTTGGGGATTCGAGGGGGGCGCGGTGTCGAGGAGAAGGGTGGTTCTGTCGCGTGGAAGAAGCCAAGGGGGGTTCGAGGGGGTTGCTCGCGCGAGGCGCTCCGGCGCTGGGGAGGCTCGCTAGAGGCGGCGACGGCACCCCTCGGAGGAGCGACGGCTCCTCCGCCTTCCTCTTCTTTTTTTTTTGATTGGAAATGACTTGGAAAAGGGGGGGTTTCCTGAGAGGATATAGGAGGTGAAGGGAATATTTTATTTAATTAATTTATTATTTTATTTTCTATATAAAGCACCCTTTTATTTCAAATTCGAAATCGAACTCACTACCTGTCGTCCATAGCTAATTACTCCCATTTCGAACACAATGGGATATGTATCGTAAGCTGATTCGATTGTTTCGATTAGTTTCCGGCAAAATCAACATATAACGCAATATATTGAATTTGAACGTGCATTTCAATTTACCAGGGCCACATACTAGCTCTAAAAATTTCAGAAAAATATTTTCTATCTTCGTATTGACGATACGGTCCTAACAAAACTAGTTTCGTCAAATTCTGAGACCGTTGGAAAAATGGCCATTTTCCAGTCGATTAAAATCAACTGAAACTATCAAAACACGTTTTCCTTTGCCACTCTCACATACTGATTCGAAAAAATTAGGAAATCTGAAACCTAGCAATAACTTGACATCACGGATCCAACAAAAGTGGTTTCGTCAAATTCTGAGGTTGTTTGCAAAATGGCTATTTTCAAGGGCCCGAATTCCATAGCGACTATTCTGAAATTTCAACTGGACATAACTTTTGATTTCCGCTATGAAATTTCAATTTTTCAGATTCGTTGGGAAGATATTCTCTGTTAGATTCAAATATTTTTGGTTTCACTAAAATCCGGTTTATTTTGAACCCGGTACATTCATTTGAAATTTGAAATCGAATTATCGAACTACCGCGCCATTTTCAATTCCTTTTATAATTATAAATAAATATTTATATTCTAACGACGACGAATATAAATATATACGTTCTATTTCTATTCAAAATAAATTTCTCGCCGATATTATTTAAAATATTTCATTTTATATAATAATATTCGCTAAAATTGGCAAAATAAAATTTTTAAATTGGCTCGGATTTCTAGGTTATTACAGTGTTGGCTGTTTGGTTGAACTGCTAATCAGTTGATTTAAAATATAGATAACGATATAGATATAAATCGTTAATCAAATATTGATTCTGTTTAGTAGAATATTTCATAGTAAAATGAAATTGATGTTAATTTTATTGTTTAACATCTGTGGATGCAGGGAAACAGGTCGGAGGGACCCAACTGGGTTCCTCAACATTTAGTTCTGTTTTTTTTCATATATTGTGTTTTATGATGTGATATGAAATCTATTGTTGATTTTGTATGTTGGAATGATAACGATCATTATTATATGGTATGTTAAACACCATAAGGAATACTGGAATGTTAAAAAGGAAATTTTCAATGTTATATTGAAAAAGAAATATTTATAGAATCAAAAGATTTTAGAAAAAGAAAAAGTGTTTATTAGAAAATAAATAGATTAAAAGGGAATATTTATTTGTTAATCAAATAGATAGAAATAAAAGGAAATATTTGTAAACTATTTTCAAATTAAATTGAAAAGGGATATTTATTTGAAAAATAAATAGAATAGAAAGGGAAAATATGTGTAAAGTAAATAGAAAAAGAAATATTTTGATTATCAAAGGAATCACTTATAAAATCAATAGATTTTATAAAAAATATATTTTATAGAATAAATAGAATCATCAAAAAGGGATTTATTTTGTAAATAAATAGATTTTTAAAAGGAAAGACCTGAAAAGTGACTAGAATCATATCGAAGGGGGGTTTACATTTGAAAGGTTTAGACCCGTGCTTCGCACACGGGTATAACACACTATGGATTTAGAGCAAAGATTTTAAATAGAATCTGTTTTAATAGATAAAGTAAGAAGATATATTTATAAATAATATTTTATAAATTAAATAAAATGTTTATCATTGGATAAATAGAATATATACAAGTCAGGACTTATATAGAGAAGTAAAAATCTATTTCAACATCGATATTTGAAATTAAATAAACGTAGAGTAAATCAAAGGAGTTAATCAGTTAGAGTTAATCATTTAGAGTTAATCAGTTAGAGTTAATCAGTTAGAGTTAATTAGATAGAGTTAATCGAATTAGGATTTATTGAATATTTGTTATTCAATTAGAGTTGATCAAATATAGTTAATTGAAATAGAGTTAGTCAAATATAGTTATTCAGGATGAGTTGCCATTTCGTACGTCTGTTAGCGCATTTCGCAGGGCTGTAGATAGCCTATGGCGGTCGGATGTTTCCTGAGGGAATCAGGCGTAACCATTGTGATCACTGCAATCTAGAGTCAAGCGAATGGAGTTAAATCGAATACTAGCCATTTGAAATAAAGTTAAAATAGACATAGTTATTTGAATATAAGTTAATTGAATATTAGTTATTCGATAGGAGTTAAATAAGTTGAGTTAAATAAGTAAGTTAATCAAGTTAAGTTAGGCAAGTGGAGTTAATCTAGTTGAGTTAGTCAAAATGAGGTAATCAAAATGAGTTAATCCAAGTGAGTAAATCCAAAGGAGTTATTCGAAATAGTTTATTCGAATAAAATTAAAGGAGTTAATTGAATATAGTTTATTCGAAAGGAGATTAATCGAATGTAAATCATTCATAGAAAGTTAGTCGAATGCTAATCATTCAAAGAGAGATTATAGATTATAGATATTCGAAGAAAGAGTTATCGAATGTAGTTTATTGGAAAAGGAGTTATCGAACAGAGATTATTCGAAAAGAGAATTATTCATTGAATTCGATTATATCAAAATTCGGGAAAGTAATATTTACTTGCCGTTTTAATCAAGGTTTACTTATTTATTTATAAATTAATGGTTTAGTTATTTAGTTAAATTAAGGAATAAAAGTTATATTTTGAAGTTAGATATTTCATAAGTAGGGATTATAACGCTATAGTTAAATTAAATGTTCTCAAATAAGAAGTGGATTCGTAAATAGAATCCGAGTTACATAAGGAAGTTGTTAAAGATATAAAAGGTGAACTTTGTCTATTTCGAAGTTAGAAATGTTGTTCAGTTAAGGTCTGAGAGGTAGTTATACCCCCAACTTGATTGGCTTCGTTTTAACTAAGGGATGGGTAAAGTTTGGTAATGAAGATTGGTTAAGTGAATTAAGCCAATGAGTGAAATGGTTTGAATTGGCTTAGTGATGTTTTATTTAAACATCGGTCTAATCAAATGAAGAAGTTTGGGAACGTTTTCCAAATAAGGATCAGAAATGTTTTCCAATATCGGAAATAAGAAATGGAAGTAAATATGGTGATGTTTTCCAAATGTTTTATAAATTATGTTTTTCCAAATTTAGAAATTAAGAATTTACGAATATATAGGAAGGGAAAATGGATAATTTAACGATAATTTAATTTAAAAGAAATAAACCTTTGGATGATGATTGGTCGATAGAATTTCCATCTGGAAGTAATACCGTTGGTTGCACACCTATTTTTCTTTGATAGTTAAATCACCGACTATCGAAGTTTTTGACCATTTTTCCGCCGTTAATACGGAGTGACCGGGATCATATTTTTATCTGAAAACCACTCCATATGGACGTTAGCGTTGCGATCAAATATTGAAGACGGAGTTATGCAAGGGCTATCCTGTTACAGAATAGTGCCTTCGGTTTGTCCAGTCCCAGGACATACGTGAATGGACGAATGTCTGACAGGGTATATCTAACAGATCGCGTAAGTTGATCTCCTCAAACGTACTTACGTTTGGTTGCGGAGAAATTCGTTTCTCTTAGCTTTATACCCGTGGTATTTTTGAGGAAATCAATTTGTGATTTGGCTGGTATGACGATGTGGTATTCAAAGTAAATGAATTTATGATCTGTCAGAAAGATACGTTATTACCTCAAGCCTCATCAACCGGGAAATGACAGAAATCAGGCAAGCAGCATGGCTAAGTGTGTCGCTTTCATTAGGGTGTATATCACCTATCTAGAGAAAATCCAATTCATTATTTTATTTATTATCGATGCTGTCCCTTTTCGGGAAACGGTAGGGTAGCTCCCAACCGTTGGTGATATACATTCGATACACTCAAGCGAAATGAGTGGTCGGTCATATGTGGTCCGGGTTGCAAGATGTTCTTGTTGAACCCAGTGTATTCGTCTTTAGAGATACACAATCGGCAGATGGTCCCATACCTTGTCATAGTTGGAATCCAGTCTCCAATAAGCACCGCGGTTTTGTGTGTATACTATATATGTGGAACGTGAGATGCAAGCGTTCTGCTAAATTTTCAATTACTTGTGATTAGATATTATTATAATATCAGAAGAATATCGATTTCCAAAACTGTTTTGGGTTATCATAAGGTAAAAACCGTCCGCGTTTATGTGTGGATCGGTCTTACGATTATCTTTTCTTTTGAAAAGTATTTTGAAAAGTTAAACCAATGATTTGAGTTTACTCACACCAGTCCCATGACTGACCCAGAGTTTATTTTGTTTTTTTTTTCCCTAATCTCTTGGGTGCCCAAATTTGTACGGGCAGTCAAGTAGTACAGGTCTTTACAGATATACCTGGAGGAGCTTGAAGCAGGAGGCTTCAGGACTATATAGCTATTGTTATTTCCGTTGTGTGTAAGTGATGTACTCTGATAATGTTATTGTAAACATATACTGTTTTATTTCAAAGTTATGTTATAATATATTTTATTTGTTCCGCTGTGAGATTCGTGTTTACTCTAATTGTGTTTTTCTTCTTCTTCTATTCTAATTTTCTATCTTATCTTCTCTCACCCTCTAACTTCTTTCTATTATTGATATGGAATGTTCGGTACCTGAATAATTAACATGGGTTTTATGTTGATTTTCTGGGTCGAAAATCCCATTTCGTTACACTGGCCCCCTCCCCCCCCCCCCCCCCCACCTCGAATTTTGTTGTTTCCCGGTTGTGATGCTTGAAGTCATAACTTACCTTGTATAACAACATATCTTCATTCACTTTGAATGTCACATCGTCACACCCGTCAAATCATAAATTGATTTTCCCAAAACCATGGGTATAAAGCTAAGAGCAAAAAATTTCTCCGCCAGTAAACATAGTTTTGAAGAGTTCAACTTACGTGACCCGTTAGGCGTACTCTGTCTGACATTCATCCATACAAGTTATCCAAGGACTAGACAAACCAAAGGAACAATCTGGTAAATCCATCTTAGGCAATTTCTACCTAGGACTGGCAGAATAGCCCTTGCATAAACACCATCTTCAGTGGTCTTCAGCTTAACTTTAAATTAATCAATGCATAGGTAGAAACAAACTAGTATTTGGATTTCTTTTAGAAAACCAATCTCGATCTCTTTGAATCGATGAACGTAAATATCTTTTAAGGTCAGGTGATACTTAATAGCAATCAAGTCAATGTATTTCATATGAGTTTCTATATCCAAATTGATTTTCAAGACTTATCTACTCAAGTTATTTAACAAATAAAATTCTATATTTCAAAAATAGTTGGATATCATCTAAATAAGACATTAAATGATTTAATTTAAGCTAAACAAGTTAATTGGGTCATGTTACAGCATTGCAGTCAGATTAAAACAATAAATCACCATAGATTGAGTCTATTACAATTTAACAATTTGAATAAATATTGTTCATCAATTTGTTGATCTTGGAAAATAATCATTTCCCAGTCATATCTATATAGGTTTTAATTCCGTTTAAGAACCCCATATGATTATAACAGTATTTTATAATCTTACTTTAATATATACATATACAACTTATAAAATTACTATTTTATTTCCTTAGATAAATAAACAATCCAATATATATATATATATTAAATATTTAATTAAATGGAAAGCAAACGATACTTTCCTCAAATTCAACTTAGTTGATTTTCAGTGCAACATCTCTTGCCGATTATCTCCATTACAAATATTTTCCGAACTTTGGAACCTCATCGTTATAAGTCAAAAAAAATTCCGATATCTTTCACAGCCATTGTTATCTTGCAAAGCATCTGTTTTCCACTGTTATTCACTTTGGAATGTGAACATCATTCCTTTGGACCTTGTTTAACTCATTTCACTAATAAATATTAGTACAAAGTTAATACAGTAATCTAGTTGCTATATAAATTCACATTTACATAGTAATCAACATTTAGTTCAAACGTTGTTAATTTAACTTTTACATCATTTCTTGGTTTAAATAATATTTATCGACTTAATGACATTTCAATGTTGATTCAAACGATTTAGTTTATCTCAACAATGTTATTAACGTTCAGCCTCATAATGTCAATTAATCTGACTTGGACTAATTAACGAATTTTAGATCTAAGTGAGTCTGTGTTTATTTCTATTTCAATTAATCCAAAGAATAAAAATTTAATTGTATTTATATTGTAAATAAGAATGACTCAGCTTACCTCCCGACGAAGCTCAACTCTACTTATAATGATCCCTACCTGATCATTTATTATATACTTTCTAGATTATCATCCTTATCACTTCTCCTCTTTACTTTATATATATATATATACACTAAATAATAAATTTATCTTTTTAAAAATCTTTGATTTTTTAGAACTTTACCCTTTATCTTGAATTAAATTTCTACCCTTCAATATTCTTTTCTATTTTACCATTTCTTTTAATTTCCCTTTTTATTTTCTTTTCCTCTTTTCCCTTTTTACTTCTTTTCCATTTCCATTCTACCGCCTTTATACTTTAATTTTCTTTCATTTCATTTATAATTTTAGCATATAAAAAAACGCAAGCCCATCTTTGCCCAATTTCCCTTTCTCTTATTTCTAGAACCCATTCGACCTAACTACAACACATATGCCATGCGTCCCTTTTACCCCCTTTCCTTTGATACTAATAGGACGTCTCCTTCCATACCCTTCTTTGCCTGAACATGTTTTGGTCCCTTCAACCATTTCACAGCTCCCGCTCGATCAATGCAATGCGTCCCCCATCCATGCCATGCAGACACACTTGCCCCTCTTCCTTTCTTTCATATGTTCTACTTTTGTTCCGCGTACTTTGTTTTTTTTAAAAAAAATCGAAGCACTTGCATTTTCCTTATCACCACTTAGGCAGTTTTTCCCTTTCTTTTTCTCTTGCTTCATTCTTGCTCCAGTAATAGCTTACACTTACACATGCACTCAAATGCATACATGCACCCTATCGACCCAATATGGCACACAAAGCTTCAACACACATGTGAACAAATCAAGTTTTAACCAACACAAGGAAGGGATACAACACCCACAAAAATAACGCAAGGCCAAGGGGGAAAAATTGGTTCTAATGTCTGTTGCCTGAATTAAGCGATAGCTAGCCACCTGCGTTTTGGATAGAAATGAAGAATATTCACATTCTGGCGTTTTGTACATGAAAGAGGCTGGGAGCTTTTGAAAACAACTCGACTTCAGGGAAGTTAGATGAGAGAAACCGAGAAGGGATTCAAGACCCGACAACTGTAGGAGAAACAGATGAGAGCTTAGAAGAAGTAAGAGGTGACAAACTAGAAACCGTTCCAAGTGCTCCCCGGATCACATAAGATACATTGCTTTGCGATAATATAATTTCACTTCTTTTTGCGATAAAATATTTATATGGTATATGGTATAGCACAACATAATTGCACTAGAAATTTGAGTAGCTAAAACTTAAGTTCTTGTTTAAATACACGGTCTGGGTAACATGGTAGTTGAGATAAACAATGATTACACAGCTCCACATCCAACAAATATCCAAAGTTCAAGTCGTATGTGATGTAACATATCATAACAGGTGGATGACCATATATGAACTTGCACCATGTAGTTTACATTTCGAATGGGGTTAAATGTAAATAGTTTATCCACCTAATGTACTGTCATTTGTTTTTTTCCAGATATTATTTACCTAATGTTCTCTGTCCCTTTTCTTCTCAAACATATCACCATTTAAATAATATAAATTACATTCAGCCACTCAAATTCAACTAACATACATATATATGTATATATGTATATATATATATATATATGTAATCTTAGATTTAACATTTTTCATTGCATATAACAGGAGGAAAAGGAGTGTTTGTTTACTACGTTTGCTCACTGTTTTGCTGTTTTTCAAATACCCTATATATTCTCAGGATTTATCCAAACAAGGTTTTCATCCAAATTTGAATCAACTACATCAATATACTAAAATGCATGCAAGCCTATATAGATTAGAATCATACATAAAACACCCTGAAACAGATTCAAATGGAAATAGTTTACTCACATTTATTTACTCTGGCCTTTCTAGTTCTCTTCTCTGTTTTTAGTTTGTCTCGGCCCTTAATTTCTCCTCTAGTTTAACGTATTCAAGGCAGTTCTGTAGTGTGGAGTTACATCAATACACCAGGGTATTTATTATTGGGTGAGATTACTAAACTAACGAGACTTCAAAGATCTTTGCATGGGGAAAATGAAAGGTTCAGGTGACGGAATGTAGCGCAGCCGCTGACCAATGTTGATGGAGAGGATCACTTATGTTTATAGCTGATTTGTCAGCTGTTGTATCTTCTTTGTGTCTATGATTAATGGGAAAAGGTTGTGTTTTGCTGGTCTATGTTCTTCAATATAACGGTCATCTGATGTGCACATACCATGTGCAAAATTTATGGTCTTATAGTCTAGCTTCTATAGAGATTTTGTTTAAGATTGACAATGGATATGTTGACAAGGCTTCACACCAAGGAAAAAGATACGGTTGAATCAAACTTTTGGGTACAAATACATGTGCAGGGTTCTTGTGTGTGTTTTTTCCAATGGCTTAATAGCTATTAAACAATTCAATCTATTTGTTTACTGTTCTGAAATTTCACTTCATGTACCAAACAAATCTTTTCATAAATGTTTTGATCATATGTTCAGGCTACTTCCTAGCTACTAATAGATATAATATATTTCCAAGCAATCAAATTATGTTAAAATATTTTATTTAATCATACCATAATAGTGTATGTGTAACACCCCACGTCCATTAATGTCACTCTCAAGGAATGCATTAACTTTCATGGAGTATTATTGGCGTATAGAATAGAATATAACAAGACAGATACATGTATTGGTACTTGCAAAAATTAAAACGACTTTTATTGCAGTAGAGAAATAGTTTGATTACAACAATATCATAAAACAACAATAAAACCAAGTACACTTAATATCCATCTTGACAAAATGTTTTCTGAGTACATAAAGTAAAAAAGCATAACCCCAACATAGGTAGCCATAAAAGAAATAAGATGAACTTTACTTCCAGTAATCCAAGCACTTCCAAAAGAGAGAAAGAGATCCAAATCAAGTTCCTCTAGCACTAGTCCCTCCCTGAAAACCTTGGGGGGAGGAAGACAAGAGGCAAAAACAAAGGGGGTCAGACATTTATTCTGGCGAGTCCAATAACTTTAACAATATAATTATTAAAGTAATTAGGACAAGGCATAAATTGTTAAAACAAGGAATGACTGTGAAGCAAATGGGCAAGGCAAAACAAACAAGAGGAATATGCTGGTGTAAATCGCGCTCCTAATCACTATAGGATAATTACTATACTGCACCACTACTAGTCACCCTAAAAGTTGATCCGGCCTACTGAACATAAAAATCATAATGGTAGTTTCGTGTACCCCTAGCTATCTTCATAGGTGCCGCCTGCCCCTATCTCCACTAGTTGTACCCACCACCCCCATGCGATCGGCTCCCTAACTCGTAGATACCTGTGCTGGTCCCATAGTGGGGTGTATCATTCCCTAAAGTGGCAACCCGATACCACTAAAGATGCACGTCTTATATCTACATGATGCAACAACGTTTTATCTACCAGCCCGGGCCCATGCACGCACATGACCCCGTTGGACTTGCGTTGCCACCGCTAACCCGTTTTGACCTCTTACAATCAAACCCAGTAAGTGTGTCCCGTCCTCGATCTAACTCGACCTCACAAAGACACTTAATGGGTTACTGGTTTGAAAAGGGTCCCCCATGCTTGACACAAGCTTTCCACCTGTGCTTGGTCCCCACTTAGGATTTCCTATTTAACCCCTCTTATTCATGTCTTCTTACATGTTTCAATTTGGTTAAGTGTTTCTAATCGTATTTCACATGTCACCCATGTCACCCACTTAACCCCCATGTCCCACCACATGTTTATCTTGGTTAAGTGTTAATTCATATAACTGTAACCTTGTAAGACCTCCCACATTAGACTACCGTTTGCGGTTGCTAGATTTGCCGGGCGGGTCTGGGCAGTCTTATACCACAAACGAGCCTAACGTTCTGTCTTTACAATTGTTATGCATTTAATTTATGCCTTCGGCCTCTCACATTAGACTACCATTTGTGGTTGCTGGATTTGCCGGGTGGGTCCGAGCAGTCTTATACCACAAACAAGTCTAACCTCGTGTCTTAGGCGTTTATTATTACATATAATTATTTCACCCCAATATGAATTAATTATCCCTATTCAAATTGTCAATAATTTCCAAATTAATCTATTTCCATAATTGTCACCTAAATTATGTCCATACTTTTCAGGTATATAAATTATACCAATTAGTGTCTCAAATTAATTATATGCCTTTATAGCCATTTTATGCCAATTCACAATATGTATATTTATTATTTTCCCATTGTCCCCACGTCGTTTGTACGTTTAATATGAAGTATGTTAGACTAACAAATAGTCTAATTCATAAGAAAAGAAACATCACAACTTGCATAACACATAAAATAGATCTTACATGCAAATAAGAATTATAATATAAATTTGCATAGCCAATAACTTGCATAAGAAATGAACATATAGAACATAAATTTGCATAAACCATGTACTGCCATGGATCTAAATATAGATCTAAACATGAAATTGTGAACTTGCATATATGAATATGGTTTCCACCTAAACTTGCATATGTGAATATAGTTTTCACCTAAACTTGCATATAGTTTTCACCTAGACTTGCATATGGATTCCTACAAACTTGCATATGAATTTAAACATGTAAACTAAAATCACATGTTTTACATATAAATTAGCATATGTATATACTTGATTCACATATAAACTTGTGTATAATTCGCATACAGACTTGCATAAGATTCACATACAAACTAGCATATGTAAAAACAGACTTGCATAAGATTCACATACAAACTAGCATATGATTTACATCCCAAACTTGCATATAAACCGATGTCATAAAATGAATCAAGTTAAACATATGTGATTGGACATATGAAATAGATCTACTAACATAAGTTAACAAACTGTTATATGTTCACCAACAAACGATAACAAAGTTAAGTAACATCACATGATTCAATAGACATGTTCTCATAATCCCAATTATAACTCGTCATAATTAGTTTATTAATTATTTAATGAAAGAAACTGTACTCACAAAGACGGATTAGATAAGAGAATAATTCGTTCGTCGTTTTTATTAGAGTCTTGACTTGTAATTCCTAAGCTTTAAGAAGAAGAACTATTCTAGCAGCAGCATGGAGGCCAAGAGATTAATTTAGTTTAGGTTTAGAGCTTGAGTCTATGCGTGCTTTTATAGAAGTTTAAATTAATTTAAGCTGCTAGATTATCATAGTGCAAATCACAACCGTCCAGACTAGATAGAGTTATCTAGAATTGCCACCTATGCCCTAGTGACTCAGCAACAGGTCAGAAAAGACTCAGCAACAAGTCAGAATCGTCACAGTTCATATCTGCCCGGGGGTAGGTCAACCCCCAGGTCGACCCCCTGGTATAGGGGAGGTCGACCCCCTGGTCGACCTGGCCTGGGGCGGGAAAAATCCTGCCCAGCCCGCTTCCTTGTTTGAATTTGAATTTTGAATTTCATTCTGAACTGTTTTTAATTTATTTTAATTTCTGAAACTTCTAAGGGTCATAACTTCCTCATACGAAGTCCGATTTATGAAAACTTGGACTCTATTCCAAGAGAATTTCGAGACAAACGCAATGGTGTAACCCGTTTCCCTTAATTCTCACTTTAACAATTAAGTATTCTTTAATTCGTTCTTTTAATAGTCATAGAAAATTCAGGGTGTTACAGTACAACATGGATATAAAATGGCAAAACAATGTGCAAAACCATATTTTCATTAAATCTAGTTTGCTTTCAATTAATCCTATTATATGACATATTTAAACTAGTAAGTATAAATGTGAAGTAATAAAAGTGTTGAGTATAAACCAAAAGTGACTATATGTCTTGATTTACATATATACATTTATATACATATATATACACACACACATATTAAAGATCATATAAAAAGATTAATGTATATTCTCTCAAATACCAAAATATACTTTTACTTAAGCAATTATATTTTTACATAAATTAAAATGAGTTTTTAATGTAATAAAAATGTAAAAATAACATTTACCTGTGTATACATATAAAACACAAGTTAAAAATATACATAGGATTACAAACAAATGATTAATAAAAATTATCTATAGTCTTCAAATTCAATATTATTTAACTGAATTTAATTATCAGCATAATCTAAGATTTAGATTATAAAGTTAGTCAAAAAATCTGGGACATTACAGAGGTAATAAATGGTGGTCGACCAGATGTACTTGGAGATCGATTGGATATGCAAGGACGTCTCTCTCATATTGCACAAATGGAATGAGGAATAAGGTGCCTTCGATTTCATTCAGACTTAGAACAGACTTGCAAATGGGTTGTATGTCTCACATTGCATTTTATACTGTATTAATTAATATATAATAAATATATTTCTGCATGGTGGTGGAGAATTTATTATCTTAGCTTAACACCCTTCTCTGAGGCCCATGATCTGAGAGGTTATATATTGGTAGACATCAGTTGTATGGTATAAATTGACAATGTGGCATGCTGAGATGCAATGACCAAAGCTTTTGTTGAAAGACCAAAGCTTTTGTTGAAAAGCAAAGATTTGTGATTGATGACCAAAGCATGGCGAATATAGCATAGTTTTGTATCAAGACGTGACTTCGACGAGTTTCACTGCCATGTATGAGATAAAAACAAGATGAATGACAACAGGGAGGACATGCCTTTCTTTCCATCTAGAAGTGATGCTATGGTATGGAGCCCGAGCAATTTACTTATCTGGATGTTGGAATTAAGGCACCTCGGATATGGTCGAATAAGGCCATTGTGGTCGACGTACTGACCAGGAGGTCCTATAGGACTAGGAACATATTGTTTAGGCATTGGCTAATCAACGATGTACTGCTTATAGGCCCTACCGATCCAAAGGGATATTGTTTTCCCTGGGACATTTTACTAGAGTTGTTTTGAAGTTCGGATGAGGAAAATCATTTGCCTCAACGCATGATGGAAATCCAATTTCCAATACGAATGTTGTGTTTTTAGTGATAAACCTATATGGCGACATAATAGGATGAGGTACTACACCATTTAAGATTGATACATTTATTTTCAAAAAATATTTCCATACTATGCGCTAGTAATAACAACAGAGAAATTTCTCATATCAAGCATGTTTAGTTATTATAAGGTGAAAATCTATCCTCCGACTTGCACTTGCATTGTGTGATGAGACCTGAGTCTTATAATAGCTTCATTTTTGAAAAAGCATGGCGAGTTTTATTTTCTGGTATTCATGCAGAAACTCGTTCCATGTTATACGGCGTGGTCCCATGATTTACCTAACTTTAAAAATAATGTTTAATAACTGTTTTGAGTCCTCATACCAGTCCCATGACCGACTCGAAGTTTATTGTTTTCCAACTAAACTCTGGATGCCTATATTTTCCACACCGAGAGCTAGTAGTTTTGGTTTTGTAGATATTCTTTAATAAGATCTTGGATTATGGCTAAAGCATACTCTAGATTATTTTGTAGTCTTCCGTTGTTTATATTTATGTTTCCACTGTATTGTAATTTATTGCCCTGATATTTTTCTATTGTGTATCAACTATTTGTACTCTTGTACATTCTTGTACTGTGATAAAATAAATGTTGTAATGTAATGAAAATTTCTCTTGTTCTATGTTCCGACGTGTCGTACTCTCATAACAATCCGCCTTTAGGAGTGTTCCGAGTTGGTTTGGTTACCGTCTTGGGGCGGTTGGAAGGGTAGGTCGTTACAGGTGGTATCAGAGCTTTGGTTTACAAATCTTAAAGGATACGACGCATTAGTTTAAGATGAAATAACTCATAGGATTAGTAATCTATTTATATTATAATTCACTAATCATAAATGATTACTAATTGGTCCGACCGAAAAATACCCAAATTGCCCATATTTATCAAGGTCATTTAATTATTCTAATCTTTGGTCCGACCTTGAATTATTCCCACTAATCTTTAAATATTCCGACTTTGTAATGTTACAAAATTGATTAAAAATATTATTTTATTGTAGTTTTTTAAATTATTTGAAACTACATACGAATGATAATATATTAAAAAAATTACATGTATTGTTACAAATTAGGAATAATTATTCTAACTAATCAAGCACATGCAAATATTAAATACATAAATAAATATTCAAAAAAAAGTTTAAAAGGCTTGATATAATGATTCAAATTATTTAACTGTTAATCTATTTATTTAATTAAATCATATTAGTTTCAAATTTTATCTTATATACATTACTTACGTTATCCTAAACAAATTAAAATAACATAACATATATCGATATAATTATTAATTAATCAAGATTCATTTAGAACTTTTCTAAGTTTTGTTTAAATAAAATCAATATTTTATTTAGTTTCACAAATAAATTTTTATTACAGTTTAATTGACAATTTTTATTATAGTTTCACAAATATATTTTTTATTATAGTTTAATGTGTATATAAATTTAAGGAATGAAAATTTTCGTTTTCTTCATTTAACTTATTTCAAACTGACAAGGAGGAAAATGATACTAATAATTGGAGATAGAAAACTTTACATTTCCTTCCCTTTAATTAAATTGACTAATTGATTAACGATCGATTTATATGAGACATGAAATGTCCGTTAATCTATTTATTTAATTAAATCATATTAGTTTCAAATTTTATCTTATACTAGTATTTTTTGCCTGCTTTGCTGGGCATTAAAATTTATTTTATTAAAAAAAATACTGTAATGATTAATATCAAAAATAAAAGAAAACTAAAGTAACGTAATTAATATTAAATAGTTACATATGTATTTTTAAATATTATAATTTATGCGGCAATAATAATAAATTGTTCTGTTGTTCATCCAAAAATAATTTTATTATGGATGATTATTGTGATTAATTGTTCTCTTTTCCATCTAATAATTTATGCGGTAACAATAATTAATTATCATGTTGTTCATCCAACAATAATTTTGTCGTGGATGATTATTTGATTAATTATTCTGTTATTCATCTAATTTTTTTTATTATGAATGGTTATTTTTTGGCATAGATATAAAAAAATGATTATTTGTGATTTTATTTTGGAAACATGTTCTTAATTCATTACAATTTAAACTTATTTTGTGATCGTTAAATGTGAAAAATTGAACAAATAATCGTTAAATCTATATGAATGATACAATTCAAGTAATATTATATAAATTATATACAAATTACAATATGTTAACTTTTTTTGATGAAGCTAAAATGTGTCTATGATGCCATCATATATATATATAATATAATGCAATGTATGCTTTGTTATTAAGTTTTAAATATATTATTATTTTCTTAAGCGACATTCTAACTGAAATTCAAATTACAACATAAAAATAAACATCCACAATAGAAAAATATATTAATCAATAGTAGTTTTCAGAGCAAAAAAATATAAGATCATGAGAAGTTTTAATTCCAAACAAATTAAATATGAAAATCAGAGCTAAATAAATATAAGATCATCAATAGTTTCCATTCCAAACAAAATAAACATGAAAATAATAATAGATGCACAATATTAATTAGTCATTCCTGCAATGCAATAAACATTTGAATAGATGCACAATATTAATTAGTCATTCCTTACCAAAAAATAATAATATGTACACTGTATAAAAAATAACCATCAACGTATATCCACTAACTTCCAGAACTACATTTTCAGGTTTCAACAGAACATCTATCCAAGGAGTTTTTACCAAGTGGCATGATTTAAGATCCTCATCACAATGCCTATTATCATTGCAATCATATACTCCCCTTTCAGGAAAGCGACTACAATTCATTTAAGATTGTCAACCATTTCATTCTAGTTTTAATGAACAAATACCTTTTCCCCTATCCATGTAGTTTTCATATTACTTGTGTAGACATTATACTTTATAATAGTCTTATTTGCAGTAAATTAAATGAAGAAGTAACAATGTGGAAATTTTCATGTCAACTTTGAAATAGAAAATAACATACATAGATGAAAGAGTATTGAAAATGAGGAAAGAAAGAGTATTGAAAATGTGAAAATGTGGAAAGAAGTAACAATGTGGAAATAGCATATATAGATGAAAGAGTATTGAAAATGTTAATATCTAAGATTTTACATATTCATAGCTATTTCCAGAAATATTATGTATGTGATAAGAAAGTTTTCCATCATATCAGCATTTCCAGAAATATTATGTATTAAATAACATCATCATATTTAGTAAGAAATCTTAAATTTACGTGTATTATGTAAAGCATTTCCATATACTAATAAAGTTTTTCGTCATATTATGTAAAGCATTTCCAGAAATATTATTGCAAACGTTATTATGTATGTTATTTTTACAAATTATATGCATTTGTAAAAAAAGATTAGTGAAGAAAACGAAAATTTTCATTTGTAAAAAAGATTAAGCAAGGAAATGTAAAGTTTTCTATCTCCAATTGATATCATTTGCCATCCCTGTCAGTTTGAAATAAGTTAAGTGAAGAAAACGAAAATTTTCATTCCATAAATAAAATTGTGCTCCTTTATTAGTTAAATAAGTTAAGAGAGAGGAAAGGAAAGGTTTCCTGATCTGAAGAAATTTAATAAGTAACCACCTTGCACAAATATGTATATAAGAGTATATTTGATACAATCTAATTTATATACACATTAAACTATAAAAAAAAATTATTTGTGAAACTAAATAAAATATTGCTTTTATTTAAATGAAACTCAGAATAGTTCTAAATGAATCTAGATTAATTAATAATTATATCGATATATGTTATGTTATTTTAATTGGTTTAGGATAACGTAAGTAACGTATATAAGATAAAATTTGAAACTAATATGATTTAATTAAATAAATAGATTAATAGTTAAATAATTTGAATCATTATGTCAAACCTTTTTCTTTTTTGTTAAATATTTATTTATGTATTTAATATTTGCATGTGCTTGATTAGTTAGAATAATTATTCCTAATTTGTAACAATACATGTAATTTTTTAAATATATTTTCATTCATATGTAGTTTTAAATAATTTTAAAAACTACAATAAAATAATATTTTTAATTAATTTTATAGCATAAAAAGTTGGATAATTAAAAATTAGTGGGAATAATTCAAGGTCGAACCAAATGTTAGAATAATTAAATGACGTTGATAGATATGGGCAATTTAGGTATTTTACGGTCGGACTAATTAGTAATCATTAAAGATTAGTGAGAATTATAATATAAATAGATACGTTACTTACTCTATCCTTTCTACGTTTCAAAATTGTCAATTAGCCTTTTCTATTTCTCTCTATTAAATTGTCAATTAAATTTTATGTATGATAATTTCGTGATAAATTGTCAATTTAGTGATAATTTAGTGATAATTTTATGTATGATAATTTAGTGGTAATTTATGTATGATAATTTAGTGGTAATTTTATGTATGATAATTGTTAATTAAATTTTATGTATGATAAATTGTCAATTAACTTTTCTACGTTTCTAAATTCTCTCTCTATTAATTGTATTATTTATGTTATATTAGTGGACCAACATGTAGATGTTCATATTAAATTGTCAATTAAATCAACCAGATTTAATTCTATATTAGTGGACCAACATGTAGATATTTATATTGTGTACTATCATTGTATTACACACACACACATATAAATATATATACACACACATAAATATATCATTGTATTACATACACACACACGTGAATATATATATATATATACACACACACATAATATTATGTATGATAAGTGTATTGTCTGATTTTATTGAACTATTACCTAAAATCTGTATAATAATTCCCACTAATCTTAATTCCCTTGGAGTCATGGTCTGACCATGAAATACCAAAAATTCCCTTGAAATTCCCATAATTATTATTTTAAAAAAACTCATAATGTTTGTCCTATTGCTATCAAGAATGGAAACTCATATTACTCACTTTATATATGATTATTGATGAGTAATCGATATTTCAATATATAGCCATTTATAATGTTATGAAAAGGCATTTATGGTATACTGACAATGACAAATTTGTTGTTGAAAGGACCCTATCTAATTTTTTATTTTATAGGTGTATATTCTATTTTCAGTTTATGTGGTTGTCATACTAATAATAATTTGTTACTGTTATCACAAAGGAAAAAAATCTCCATATAATAGTTTCCATCTCAGCATTTTGAATAAATGTTAATTATAATCTTACTTAAGTTATATTACTTAATACTTATGCATGTCCACTTCAATTGTTTCTTGCTTTTAGTTGTTTCTTAAACGTTATATATATCGTAATTGGATGTAACACACATTTAGAGCATGCAAACATTTATGTACATATAAATTACATTTAAAATATGAATTTATCCTAACCTCCTAATACTGTGCACAATGGGCTCCATCTACAATTAGGGTGTTAATCTCTTCCCTTTTCTTCGTTTTGACTTCTTTCCTTTCTCTGACTATGGCAATTTAGGCTTGTGATACTTCAATTCAAATAAATAAAAATATTATTTTCTAGATATGTTCTACCAAACTTTATCCATATATCGGACTGCCTTTGGTAAGTTTATTGGTTTTCATATTTAAACAAAGTTTCTTTAATAATTTAATATAACTTTGCCATAATTCTTATTTACTTAAATATGTTTATTATAATGAACCTTAACGTACAACAGGGTTAACGACCCGGAAAATCTGAACCAGTTTGAAAATTTTAATTTGGCTAATTTGGTGAATTTAAAATATTTAAAATAAATATTTTAAATAATAACCACGAAAAGTGAGTTTGAATCGAAGTTTTAAAATAAATATAATTAATTCTAATTATAATCAAGGCCTGAAATGGCGCGGTAGTTTCAAAATTGGAATTCAAACTTTGACTGACTATACCAGGTGCAAAACAAAACGGTTTTGAGTGAAACCAAGAACATTTAAATCTGTTAGTGAATATCTTTCTAACGAATCTGAAAAATCGAAGTTTCATAGCAGGAAGCAAAAGTTATGGCCAAATGAATTTTCAGAATCAGTATGTGCTCCCAGAAAATTGAAATGTTCGTCCAAATTGAATATTGAATGTTTTATATTTTAATTTGAAGAAAAACCGACTGAAACAGTCGAATAAGCCTTCGAAACATATCCCATTGTGTTCGGAATGGGGGTATTTAGCTAGGGACGACAGTCGTTGGGTTTGGATTGGTGTTCGTGTGCGAAAGGGGTATTTTAGGATTTTTAAAATTTATAAATAAAAAAAAAATCTGATTGGTCCAGCTCATTTCTCTCTCCTCGTCTTCTTCTTTGAAACCCCCCAAACCGATGACGGAAGTTCTTCAAAACTTCTCCCTTCGTTTTCTCCTCCCACACTCAATGAAACACACCCCTCCTTTGGAGATTTTTGTAGTGCTATCAACGATCTTCAAATCCATATAGATTTCACCTTCTCACGTTCAGTATTTCGCCAGATCGAGGTCCACGAAGTTCACCTGCATCGCGCCGCCGTTCTCCTCTGATAGACAATCGAACTCCACCGCACTACTCTTGAACGGAGCGCCACTCCAGGCTCTTCCACGTGGTGCTGGTGGATCGTCTTCAAGTTGAACGGATTTGGCGTAGGATCAAAACCTAGTTTGGAACAAATCGAAAAAGGTATACGGCAATTTTATTTTAACTATATTATAGCACTTTAAAGCGCTACAGTTTATGATTTTACAATAAAAATCATATCTTTTTCGTTTGTTGATGAAATTCAGTGAAACAAGAGACAGTGGACTCGTGTGGACGTCTTCTACATTCTAGAAGAGACCACATATTTTTCTGAGCCTCCTTTTATTTTGGTGGAGTGGAACCCAATGTGAGATTTCTGAATTATAAACGATATGGAAAACGACGATGTACAAATTATGTAATCGATGTATGAGTTATATAAGCGTTGTACACCTCATGTATAAGCATTGTATAAGTTGTACGTTTGATGTATAAGTTATATATGCGTTGTAAAAATTATATATGTGTTGAATAGAAGTGAAATATACTTATATATATATATATATATATATATATATATAAATACGTCCCTCGTCCACAAATCATGGACGATATTTATTGGTTGTGATTGGTGTGAAAATTGGTTGATAGCGAATGGTTGATTTGAATTGTTTGTGGTTTGAAATTGATTAATTGTAGTTGAAAAATACCCATTTGTGGTTGAGAATTATTTGGTTGAAACCAGATAGGATTAGTTTGTGGAAATGAGAAAAAAAATATACATGCCGCCTGCGTGCGAACTAGATGCATGATATCCCCATTGTCAAAAGCTGCGAGGCTTTAAGGTAGAGCGAGGAGCCGTACTAGGGACGGCCCCGGTTTTAACTACCCTGCCGTTATGCTGTAGAAATTTTTAATAATATTCATGTATTAGAATTATTTTCATGTGTTGAAACTATATTCATGTGTTAAATAGAAACCATTCATGTGTTGAATAGAAATTCATTCGTTGAATAGAAATTCATGTGTTGAATGGTATTCGTGTTTTAAATAAATTGTTTTAACAATAAAAATCACATTTTTTTTATATATACGAACTATATAAACCATTCATGTGTTGAATAGAAATTCATTCGTTGAATAGAAATTCATGTGTTGAATGGTATTCGTGTTTCAAACAAATTGTTTTAACAATAAAAATCACATTTTTATTTTATATATGCGAACTATAGAAAACCTTCATGTGTTGAATAGAAATTCATTCGTTGAAAAGAAATTCATGTGTTGAATGGTATTCTTGTTTGAAATAAATTGTTTTATAATAAAAATAATATTTTTATCATCTATATGAACTATATAAAATAGTTGTGTTTTGAAAGAAATTGTTTTATAATAAAAATCATATTTTTATCATCTATATGAACTATATAAAATAGTCGTGTTTTGAAAGAAATTGTTTTATAATGAAAATCATATTTTTATCATCTATATGAACTATATAAAATAGTCGTGTTTTGAAAATAAATAGTTTTACAATGAAAATCACATTTTTATTATATACATGAATTGTTAAAAATTGTGAATTGTTGAAATATAAGTCAGATGGACAAAAATATCATTTTTATCAAAGGTATGAAAAGAATATGGTTTTGAAATCGAAGAATCGATTATATTTATATATATATATATAATTAAAAAAATCGAATAATGAAGCTGCAGTTCGTGTTTTGAAACCGTGATTTCAAACGATTAGTGCGGGAGATCCGACCATCGGATTTTCCCGAAACCGAAACCGTTGGGTTAGCTTTGAAAATATCTTTCCAACGACACCAACTTCATAAAGATCCAATGGTTGGATTGTCTGGAATGTTTAATTCAAATCTGAAGAAAAACAGCGCCAGAATTTATTATATATATATATATATATATATATAATTAAAGTAAATCGAATAACGACGCTGCAGTTCTCATTTTGAAATCGAAACTTCAAACGAGTGTACCGGAAGATCCGACCGTCGGATTTTCCCAAAAATGGAATCGTTGTATTCGTTTTGAAAAGATCTTTCTAATGATATGTAACGGCTAGGAATTTTGCTCAATCCGAATCGATTGCTAAACCGATCTAGACCGTTCGAAACCCCTGATCGTTTTGAGAATAGGACAAATTGGAACGCAGACGGAAGAACATTTCATTTCTAATATAACAACTTCAACAGATACAAGAATATACAGAGTATAAATGAATAAATTACTGAAACGACCCAAATTTCCGTACTCTTTGAGTAGACCGATAACACCACACGTCCAACTCAAATTGCACAGAAATACGAATCATTATTAGAAAGAGGTTAGAGGGTGAGAAATAGAAAGAAAGAAATATTAGAATAGAAAAAAACGAAGATCACAAACTCACAGCGGAACGAATAAAATATATTAGATAACATACTTTTGAAATATAAAACAATAACTGTATATATACATACCATCATCAGAGCACAACAGTTATCTTTGGAACAGTTATAAACACCTGTTTCCAGATACAACAAAATACACAGCGGAAAGTATGATAGTCTATAGCTAACAGGTAAAGCCTCCTGCTTCAATCTTCTCCAGGTGAATCTGTAAAATCCTGACTACTTGACTGCCCGTACAAATTTGGGCACCCAAGAGTTTAGGGAAAACAAACAAAATAAACTCTGGGTCAGTCATGGGACTGGTATGAGTAAACTCCAACCATTTGTTTAACTTTCAAAATCCTTTCGAAAGAAATGATAATCGTAAGACCGATCCACACATAAACACGGATGGTTTTTACCTTACGATAACCAAAAATATTTTTGATATCAAATTCAGTGATATAATAATAATGTCTACATCAGATAAATAGAAATCTAGCGGAACGCTTGCATCTCACGCTCCATATGCAATATAAAATCAAAAACCGCAGGGCGCTTATTGGAGATTGGATTTCCAACATGACAAGGTATGGGACCACCTTTCGATAGTGTATCTCTAGAGACGAATACACTGGGTTCAACAAGAACATCTTGCAACCCGGCCCACACATGACCGACCACTCATTTCGCTTGAGTGTATCGAATGTATACCACCGACGGTTGGGATCAGCAACCGCCTCCCGAAAAGGGACAGCATCGATAGGTTTAAGAAGCAAAAGGAATTTCTCTAGATAGGTGGTTATACATCCTAATGGGTGCGACCCACATAGCCATGTTGCCTGCCGGCCCGATTTTTGTCCAATTCCGGGTTGATGAAGCTTGAGGTTTGAATTATCTTCCAGAACATCTGGCCACCATTCACTTTGAATGCCACATCGTCAGATCCATCGGAAATGACTAATTGATTCCCACAAAAAAATACTCAGATTGTTAGGCTAAAGAAGCTTCCCTTCTATGCCCTAACTTCGTACGTTTGAAGGAATCAACGTACGTAATCCCCTTTGGAAATACTCTGTCAGACACTCGTCCATACAAGTTGTCCTGGGTCTGGACAAACCGAAGGCACTATCCTGTAAACAGGATAGCCCTTGCATAACTCCGTCTTCAATTTTCTTCACCATAAGTTGCTTCATAACGCTTACGCCAATACGGAGTGGTTTTCAGATATCAAATCTGATCCCGGTCTCTCCATATTGACAACGAAGGTATATAAAAAAATAAAACTTTGATAGTCGGTGATTTAACTATCAAAGAAACATCCATACAATCAACGGTCCTATTTCCAAATGGAAATTCTATCAATCAAGCATCAAACAACACTGGGCCCTTTTTATATTAGTTCTTTATTACATTATCATTTCCAATTCCCATTTTCCCCCTTTCGTGTTCTTTCAAATCTCTATTTTCTCTCTTGATTATTGGGAAACATTTCCAATATATATAATTCCTTTATTGAGAAAATATCTTTTACTCCAGTTAGAAAACATTTCTAAATCCTTTGAATTAACTGATGTTATAAACATCGTTATTATAACTCAAATCACAAATCATTCGTTAACTAACGATATCACTAACCAACCCTTGCTATCGAGCCTTAACCATTTCTCCGTCAATAATGCAGTCAGTCAAGTTGGGGTATAATTACCTCTCAAACCTTAACTGAACGACATTCTTAACTTTGAAATAGTCAGAGCTCACAACTTTAAACCAAACATTGCTTACGCGACTCTCGGATTTGATCTACGAACACACCTTCTTTATAAAAATATTGATTATAACGGTAGCGTTATAATTGTTGTCTTCAAATGTTTGGTTTATAAAACATTGCTTTCAACAACAGCGTTAAAACCGCTGTCTTAGCATTATAGAACACTTATCATAACCATAGCATTAAAATTGCTATTAAAATGGTTATTATAACGGCAGCGTTAAAATTGCTATTTAGATTTACCAAGACATTTATTATAACAGCAGCGTCTAAAATTGCTGTATAGATTTACAACATCTATTATAACAACAGCGCTAAAATCACTGTTTAGTTTTATAAAAGCATTTCTTACAAAGACAGCGTTATAGTCGCTGTTTAAAATTATAAAAGCATTTCTTATAACAACAGCGTTATGATTGCTGTTTTGAATAAAATACCGTGTGCGACGCACACGCTTCCGTTGTTCATTTTAAAAGATAGTCAAAATATCTGGATTTAAACAATGCAGACATTTATCATTCTATTTGTCGAAACCCATAAGATAAAGAGTATATAAGGATAAAAATCCGGTTTCCACCTTCTTTACAACAAGATTTATTCCTTGGATTTTTATTCCAAAAATCCAAAATGTTTAACACAAAACCGTCTGTTGTGTTCTTCCCTTATAAATATTTCACTTGCAAAATACTTCCTTTGAACCCTTATCCACTTTAATCCTGAATATATTTCTTTTATATATAATCTTTTGATTTCGTACTTATACATATTCTCTTAAACCCCAAATTCTATTTATAACTTCTATTCTGAGTCTTGCAAACAAATCTGATTTTTATTCCAATCGTTAAAAATCTTGTTTATGATTTGCTTTATACTCTGCTAAGTTCAAATCCCATCTCAAATATTGATTTCAAATCTAATTTCCACTTTTCCATATAAATTTAAATAAAGCATTTATATTCAAATTATTCAATGATTTTAAACTCGTTTAAAAACAACTTCTTCTTTTAATAAAACAAGTTTCTACTTTTTAATTCCATTCAAAATTTAATTTCTCTTTTGGAAATAAGTTCTCTTTTTAAACCTCAATTTCTTTTCTATATTCGAAATTTTTTTACGGTATTTAAAATAACTAAATTTCCAGTGTCAGGGTGATTCAACATAGTACAATCCATCATCGTATACACATCACTATAAATAACGAACGGTAATATAAATGTTGAGGGATCCAGTTGGATCCCTCCAACCTGTTTCCCTGCATCCACAGCTGTTAATAACATCAATAATATTATTTCACATCAAAATGAAATATCAGAACTAATGATCAATTAATGGTGTAATCCTATCAACCAATTCAACCAAATTTACCAACTATTCAACCAATCAACCATTGCACATTATAAAAATATTTAAAACTCATTTATATATAAAAATATAACGAGAGGGAGTTAGTGAGTTTACTCACCTTGTTTTGCAGTTGACGGCCTGCTTTTGCTACGTTAGAATCAACCAACGTTTGATTCTATCACAAAATCCCATTAGCTTTGTTTCAGCGAAATTGATTCAAAAATGCGGATCCCGTCATTACGGTTCCACGGATTCGGTTGTGTTCAACTCCCTCCCCACCGCTCTTGCTTCTACTTGTTTCATTTTCATGTATTCAATTCGATTCCTTTCTTGACTTGAAACAACAGTGCCGATCACATTCTTTTGCTGCTTCGGCCAAAATGTACCCAACCCTCATTATAATTTTACCGTGTCTGTTTCCTTTTTGTTATCATCACGTTATGTTCGAACTCCTTCGTTCAAACACCGTTCCTTCCTCTATAGCTAATACCTGCATCTGTTCCTTTTACCCAAGCCGTTCATTCGATATCTGGCTTATGTGTATTATCCATTAAAGGCGAATAATATGGTGTCCATCATTTAGTTTAGATCGTAATACCTTGCTTGACTGCAGACGGTTCAGCTCCAATACTTCTTCTATCAGTACACGCCCTGATCGAAGACCCTCCCCATAATAACGTGTCCCCATCACCTCACAGTAACACTCACCGTGCATCCCTCCTCGTATTGGCCATCTTCTTCAATTTAAAACTACAGCAGTCTTTAGTATTAAACAAATTAGTTTGAAACTTTGCCTCCCCACTAATCCTCTTTCCCCACCACTCCTCCTCCTTTCCTTTTCTCATGATGAATACCTGCTACCGCCCACTACTGTTTTTATTTATTGCTTCCTACTGTTTGACAAATATTTGCAACTATCCTCATCTACTTGGCGAACCCCTCCTGGCCCCTTTCACCGTTTGTCTTCAACCACTTTCAACACAATAAACAAGCCTTCCCCTTTGAACAGTTATACATTTTCACCCTTCATCATCATACGGTGCTAACTCCTCTCCCTGCTGTGAAGATGTCTGCGTCTCCAAGCTAAGACTTCTCCCTAATCCTTATAACATGCGGTACCCCTCCATCTCTACGTTAAACACCCAACGTCATTTCGCATTCACAACTTTCCTCACAAACTCCACAATCCCCATCTCCTAAATACAGCAAAAAGAAACAACAGTCTTCACCACTTTTCCACACAGAACCGCACTTTCAAGTCCTTAATCCACTTACTACTTTGGTCCCTCGTTTCACGCATTTTAGCAAAAAGGCCATGCTCCTCTTTCAAACATATTCGAACAGCACCCTCTTGATGCCCAGGCCACCTTACCACCAGAAGATCGTCGGAGGCCAGAACCCCTCGCCAAACCCTGTTTCAGCGAACAACCCTCACCACCAATTCACATAAGACCCTCCAGCCTCCCACCGATCGCTCCAGAAACCAAAACAACGAACCAAACTACCCAAATCGTACCAAGTTTTTATCGCAATATTATGAAGGCGTGGCTACAAAGATTTCGAGATTGGAGTTCAGGATTTTTTATTATGTTTTGTGGTGGCCATTTCGTTGTTTTCCCAAGGAAGAAAAGGCACTGGTGTATCCCTGTATTTTTAAAGAGTTGAGAACCGTGGTACTCACGGTATTGAAAACAACGTGCTATGCACGGTATTTGGGATGGCTTGGGGATCACGGATATGTTAGCGTGAGAGGCACGGTTTGTATTGGTTTGACAGGCAAGCATTTAGTGGTTTGGACGGCAAGCTATTGAAAACTAATCTTGGCACTCACGGCTACAACCCCTTGGAGGACATGGTTTTTAGTTGGCTTGCGAAGCACGGTTTGATTAGTTGGATGGCACGCTAATTTAAACGTACAGGAAAAGTAGAGTTTTAAATTATATTATTTTATATTATAACGAAACTTCGTGGTGAAGTATCAAGTAAAACCAACCACGTTCGACTTCTGTCTACTGATAAAAAAGCTAATCTTGGTGTAAAAAGGTATAATGAACCCAATGGGACAAGTTTCGTCGAAATCCGATTTCGTTTGAAAAAATTTCCTTTATAAAACCAGAAATAAACACGCGTTTAAATTTTTCACGATCACCAGATAAAACCAAACAACTTGAAACCTTGAAATCATTCAATAATTAATCGATACGAACCCAACGACACCAGTTTCGTCGCATTCTGAGACGGTTTCCCCGGTAGGCTACTTTTATCGCGCACCGCAATACCATTTTTGACGCCAAATTATCCGGTCTCCAAAAATAACAAACTATATAGCTATCCTGACTCTAATCGACGATACGAATTCAATGGAATTGGTTTCGCGGTCTAATTCGATCGTTTGCTCAGACTATACCCAAATAACCCCTTATTAAATTAACTACGCGCTATAGAAATTGAACGGGCGTTCGTGGCTGCCGTGGTCACATACGACATCGGTTTTTTCCACGCCATTCAACACCGTACAATAATTTAATGATACTGTCCCAATGAAACTGATTTCGTCGAAATCTGAGTCCGTTTGCAAAACGGCTAATTTAAAAGGCCTATATTTTTAATAACGATTTCCATAGCGACTATTTCAAAATTTGATTTGGCCATAATTAACGAACCATAACACGAAATATGGATTTTTCTTTTTCATATGAAAATTATAATCAATACGGTTTCAACGTTTCTCGTTTCATAGAAATCCGACTGATATCAGATCCTGTATCCTTAGTTGAAGTTCGAAACTCCATATTACGAACTACCGCGCCATTTCGAACTTGTTTTATAATATATAAATAAATTAACGTTCAAACTTCATTTTATAAATAAATTCATTATAAATCCCTATATATAATTCAAATAAAATATTTTAACGAATTTAAATATTCAGAATTAAACGGCTGAAAATCCGGGTCGTTACATTCCTTCCCCCTTAAAATAATTTCGTCCTCGAAATTGCTAAGGTAGGAAAAGATGCTACATACCTTATTAACTAGATCAAAAATCCTTTAGTTTACTTTTTAACTTTGGTTTAACTGGACCAATTTATTTTAATTAAAATATTTATTTATTCTTACTAACGAAAAAATTTCCAAAATTCTGAAAATTTCCTAACACTTGAGGTTTTGAAAAATTTCGACAGCATCTCCTCTGCACGGCTCAATCGGTACAACCACAATTCGCCTTTCTAGGCCTTCTCCAATCCAAAAAAACCAAGCGGCCTGCCTCATAGGCCCATAAAATCATCAAACCCAAGTAATACTGTACACATGTACCTTTTTGTCGGGCATGATTCTATCTCTTGCACTTGCTTCCATTCAATATCTGCTCCGCATATATATTCATTTCCACTTGGTCTCAAATCAATCCAACTTCCAGTCTTTAACTTTCTAATCAACTCCTGATTAGTCCACTTCAATTCTATCAATTCAAATCTGATCTCTACTTCAGGAATCAATCCACTTATTCCATTTGAGTTTCAATTTCCATTTAACTTAAATATCAATCCATTTGATTTATTTCCACCAATTTATTCAACTTATACAAGTTAAACAATTTCCGAATTCAAACTCCCGGGTTTTATTTCAAATGAGTTTGAAATCACATATATTTATAATCAACTCCATTCAAAACATTCGATTTTCTAAAACATCCTGTCATTTTCAAACAAATTTTCATTCCCAAATTACTATGGTAGCAATCCGTCACTCAGAAACTTGAAAATGAATACCGATAATGTCGCGATCCATTATCAGAATTATTTTCTCGCCACTGAAGTGATTTCAGTGCTTAATCACTTTAAAAATCCATTTAAAATCATTCTTATTTAAAAATCCTTCAAAGTAACATTGTATTACTATAGAGATACTTCAGGAAATATTTCTAAACACTCGGGATTCAAATTCTGGTTTGAATTTTATTTCAGTTCATCTTATTTATGTATATTTTCCATATACAGGTTATATTTGGTTATATATAACCATTTCAATATGTTATAATTCCATTTGATTGTAATAACAATCAACCCATTTGATAATTTTAGAAAATTATCCCTTTATATCAAAATAACTTTTGGGCAAATTATTTCACTTACCCATTTTAAAACAATACTGCGTCGAATTGTTCTGTTCGAGAGTTTATAAACACCTATCGATACAGTTGTACTTCCTGTATCGACCAGAATTCATAAACCATTCAACAAAACAGCCAACACAATATAAAACCATTTTTATATCAAATCTACAAATACGCGCTCTTATTATATACTCAAACTCAATCTAGGGTATTACTAACACCATCTCTATTGAGTCACGCCACAGAGCCAAGGTAATCACTTAACCTTCAGCTCTGATACCAAATGAAACGACCCAAATTTCCGTACTCTTTGAGTAGACTGATAATACCACACGTCCAACTCAAATTGCACAAAAATACGAATCATTATTAGAAAGAGGTTAGAGGGTGAGAAATAGAAAGAAAGAAATATTAGAATAGAAGAAAACGAAGATCACAAACTCACAGCGGAACGAATAAAATATATTAGATAACATACTTTTGAAATATAAAACAATAACTGTATATATACATACCATCATCAGAGCACAACAGTTATCTTTGGAACAGTTATAAACACATGTTTCCAGATACAACAAAATACACAGCGGAAAGTATGATAGTCTATAGCTAACAGGTAAAGCCTCCTGCTTCAATCTTCTCCAGGTGAATCTGTAAAATCCTGACTACTTGACTGCCCGTACAAATTTGGGCACCCAAGAGTTTAGGGAAAACAAACAAAATAAACTCTGGGTCAGTCATGGGACTGGTGTGAGTAAACTCCAACCATTTGTTTAACTTTCAAAATCCTTTCGAAAGAAATGATAATCGTAAGACCGATCCACACATAAACACGGATGGTTTTTACCTTACGATAACCAAAAATATTTTTGATATCAAATCCGGTGATATTATAATAATGTCTACATCAGATAAATAGAAATATAGCGGAACTCTTGCATCTCACGCTCCATATTCAATATAAAATCAAAAAACTGCAGGGCGCTTATTGGAGATTGGATTTCCAACATGACAAGGTATGGGACCACCTTCCGATAGTGTATCTCTAGAGACGAATACACTGGGTTCAACAAGAACATCTTGCAACCCGGCCCACACATGACCGACCACTCATTTCGCTTGAGTGTATCGAATGTATACCACCGACGGTTGGGATCAGCAACCGCCTCCCGAAAAGGGACAACATCGATAGGTTTAAGAAGCAAAAGGAATTTCTCTAGATAGGTGGTTATATATCCTAATGGGTGCGACCCACATAGCCATGCTGCCTGCCCGATTTTTGTCCAATTCCGGGTTGATGAGGCTTGAGGTTTGAATTATCTTCCAGAACATCTGGCCATCATTCACTTTGAATGCCACATCGTCAGATCCATCGGAAATGACTAATTGATTCCCACAAAAAAATACTAAGATTGTTAGGCTAAAGAAGCTTCCCTTCTATGCCCTAACTTCGTACGTTTGAAGGAATCAACGTACGTAATCCCCTTTGGAAATACTCTGTCAGACACTCGTCCATACAAGTTGTCCTGGGTCTGGACAAACCGAAGGCACTATCCCGTAAACAGGATAGCCCTTGCATAAATCTGTCTTCAATTTTCTTCAGCATAAGTTGCTTCATAACGCTTACGCCAATACGGAGTGGTTTTCAGATATCAAATCTGATCCCGGTCTCTCCATATTGACAACGAAGGTATATAAAAAAATAAAACTTTGATAGTCGGTGATTTAACTATCAAAGAAACATCCATACAATCAACGGTCCTATTTCCAAATGGAAATTCTATCAATCAAGCATCAAACAACACTGGGCCCTTTTTATATTAGTTCCTTATTACATTATCATTTCCAATTCCCATTTTCCCCCTTTCGTGTTCTTTCAAAGCTCTATTTTCTCTCTTGATTATTGGGAAACATTTCCAATATATATAATTCCTTTATTGAGAAAATATCTTTTACTCCAGTTAGAAAACATTTCTAAATCCTTTGAATTAACTGATGTTATAAACAACGTTATTATAACTCAAATCATAAATCATTCGTTAACTAACGATATCACTAACCAACCCTTGCTATCGAGCCTTAACCATTTCTCCGTCAATAATGCAGTCAGTCAAGTTGGGGTATAATTACCTCTCAGACCTTAACTGAACGACATTCTTAGCTTTGAAATAGTCAGAGCTCACAACTTTAAACCAAACATTGCTTACGCGACTCTCGGATTTGATCTACGAACACACCTTCTTTATAAAAATATTGATTATAACGGTAGCGTTATAATTGCTGTCTTCAAATGTTTGGTTTATAAAACATTGCTTTCAACAACAGCGTTAAAACCGCTGTCTTAGCATTATAGAACACTTATCATAACCATAGCGTTAAAATTGCTATTAAAATAGTTATTATAACGGCAGCGTTAAAATTGCTATTTAGATTTACCAAGACATTTATTATAACAGCAGCGTCTAAAATTGCTGTATAGATTTACAACAACTATTATAACAACAGCGCTAAAATCGCTGCTTAGTTTTATAAAAGCATTTCTTACAAAGACAGCGTTATAGTCGCTATTTAAAATTATAAAAGCATTTCTTATAACAACAGCGTTATGATTGCTGTTTTGAATAAAATACCGTGTGCGACGCACACGCTTCCGTTGTTCATTTTAAAAGATAGTCAAAATATCTGGATTTAAACAATGCAGACATTTATCATTCTATTTGTCGAAACCCATAAGATAAAGAGTATATAAGGATAAAAATCCGGTTTCCACCTTCTTTACAACAAGATTTCTTCCTTGGATTTTTATTCCAAAAATCCAAAATGTTTAACACAAAACCGTCTGCTGTGTTCTTCCCTTATAAATATTTCACTTGCAAAATACTTCCTTTGAACCATTATCCACTTTAATCCTGAATATATTTCTTTTATATATAATCTTTTGATTTCGTACTTATACATATTCTCTTAAACCCCAAATTCTATTTATAACTTCTATTCTGAGTCTTGCAAACAAATCTGATTTTTATTCCAATCGTTAAAAATCTTGTTTATGATTTGCTTTATACTCTGCTAAGTTCAAATCCCATCTCAAATATTGATTTCAAATCTAATTTCCACTTTTCCATATAAATTTAAATAAAGCATTTATATTCAATTTATTCAATGATTTTAAACTCGTTTAAAAACAACTTCTTCTTTTAATAAAACAAGTTTCTACTTTTTAATTCCATTCAAAATTTAATTTCTCTTTTGGAAATAAGTTCTCTTTTTAAACCTCAATTTCTTTTCTATATTCGAAATTTTTTTACGGTATTTAAAATAACTAAATTTCCAGTGTCAGGGTGATTCAACATAGTACAATCCATCATCGTATACACATCACTATAAATAACAAACGGTAATATAAATGTTGAGGGATCCAGTTGGATCCCTCCAACCTGTTTCCCTGCATCCACAGATGTTAATAACATCAATAATATTATTTCACATCAAAATGAAATATCAGAACTAATGATCAATTAATGGTGTAATCCTATCAACCAATTCAACCAAATTTACCAACTATTCAACCAATCAACCATTGCACATTATAAAAATATTTAAAACTCATTTATATATAAAAATATAACAAGAGGGAGTTAGTGAGTTTACTCACCTTGTTTTGCAGTTGACGGCCTGCTTTTGCTACGTTAGAATCAACCAACGTTTGATTCTATCACAAAATCCCATTAGCTTTGTTTCAGCGAAATTGATTCAAAAATGCGGATCCCGTCATTACGGTTCCACGCATTCGGTTGTGTTCAACTCCCTCCCCACCGCTCTTGCTTCTACTTGTTTCATTTTCATGTATTCAATTCGATTCCTTTCTTGACTTGAAACAACAGTGCCGATCACATTCTTTTGCTGCTTCGGCCAAAATGTACCCAATCCTCATTATAATTTTACCGTGTCTGTTTCCTTTTTGTTATCATCACGTTATGTTCGAACTCCTTCGTTCAAACACCGTTCCTTCCTCTATAGCTAATACCTGCATCTGTTCCTTTTACCCAAGCCGTTCATTCGATCTCTGGCTTATGTGTATTATCCATTAAAGGCGAATAATATGGTGTCCATCATTTAGTTTAGATCGTAATACCTTGCTTGACTGCAGACGGTTCAGCTCCAATACTTCTTCTGTCAGTACACGCCCTGATCGAAGACCCTCCCCATAATAACGTGTCCCCATCACCTCACAGTAACACTCACCGTGCATCCCTCCTCGTATTGGCCATCTTCTTCAATTTAAAACTACAGCAGACTTTAGTATTAAACAAATTAGTTTGAAACTTTGCCTCCCCACTAATCCTCTTTCCCCACCACTCCTCCTCCTTTCCTTTTCTCATGATGAATACCTGCTACCGCCCACTACTGTTTTTATTTATTGCTTCCTACTGTTTGACAAATATTTGCAACTATCCTCATCTACTTGGCGAACCCCTCCTGGCCCCTTTCACCGTTTGTCTTCAACCACTTTCAACACAATAAACAAGCCTTCCCCTTTGAACAGTTATACATTTTCACCCTTCATCATCATACGGTGCTAACTCCTCTCCCTGCTGTGAAGATGTCTGCGTCTCCAAGCTAAGACTTCTCCCTAATCCTTATAACATGCGGTACCCCTCCATCTCTACGTTAAACACCCAACGTCATTTCGCATTCACAACTTTCCTCACAAACTCTACAATTCCCATCTCCTAAATACAGCAAAAAGAAACAACAGTCTTCGCCACTTTTCCACACAGAACCGCAACTTCAAGTCCTTAATCCACTTACTACTTTGGTCCCTCGTTTCACGCATTTTAGCAAAAAGGCCATGCTTCTCTTTCAAACATATTCGAACAGCACCCTCTTGATGCCCAGGCCACCTTACCACCAGAAGATCGTCGGAGGCCAGAACCCCTCGCCAAACCCTGTTTCAGCGAACAACCCTCACCACCAATTCACCTAATACCCTCCAGCCTCCCACCGATCGCTCCAGAAACCAAAACAACGAACCAAACTACCCAAATCGTACCAAGTTTTTATCGCAATATTATGAAGGCGTGGCTACAAAGATTTCGAGATTGGAGTTCAGGATTTTTTATTATGTTTTGTGGTGGCCATTTCGTTGTTTTCCCAAGGAAGAAAAGGCACTGGTGTATCCCTGTATTTATAAAGAGTTGAGAACCGTGGTACTCACGGTATTGAAAACAACGTGCTATGCACGGTATTTGGGATGGCTTGGGGATCACGGATATGTTAGCGTGAGAGGCACGGTTTGTATTGGTTTGACAGGCAAGCATTTAGTGGTTTGGACGGCAAGCTATTGAAAACTAATCTTGGCACTCACGGCTACAACCCCTTGGAGGACATGGTTTTTAGTTGGCTTGCGAAGCACGGTTTGATTAGTTGGATGTTACGCTAATTTAAACGTACAGGAAAAGTAGAGTTTTAAATTATATTATTTTATATTATAACGAAACTTCGTGGTGAAGTATCAAGTAAAACCAACCACGTTCGACTTCTGTCTACTGATAAAAAAGCTAATCTTGGTGTAAAAAGGTATAATGAACCCAATGGGACAAGTTTCGTCGAAATCCGACTTCGTTTGAAAAAATTTCCTTTATAAAACCAGAAATAAACACGCGTTTAAATTTTTCACGATCACCAGATAAAACCAAACAACTTGAAACCTTGAAATCATTCAATAATTAATCGATACGAACCTAACGACACCAGTTTCGTCGCATTCTGAGACTGTTTCCCCGGTAGGCTATTTTTATCGTGCACCGCAATACCATTTTTGACGCCAAATTATCCGGTCTCCAAAAATAACAAACTATATAGCTATCCTGACTCTAATCGACGATACGAATTCAACGGAATTGGTTTCGCGGTCTTATTCGATCGTCTGCTCAGACTATACCCAAATAACCCCTTATTAAATTAATTACGCGCTATAGAAATTGAACGGGCGTTTGTGGCTGCCGTGGTCACATACGACATCGGTTTTTTCCACGCTATTCAACACCGTACAATAATTTAATGATACAGTCCCAATGAAACTGATTTCATCGAAATCTGAGTCCGTTTGCAAAACGGCTATTTTAAAAGGCCTATATTTTTAATAACGATTTCCATAGCGACTATTTCAAAATTTGATTTGGCCATAATTAACGAACCATAACACGAACTATGGATTTTTCTTTTTCATATGAAAATTATAATCAATACGGTTTCAACGTTTCTCGTTTCACAGAAATCCGACTGATATCGGATCCTGTATCCTCAATTGAAGTTCGAAACTCCATATTACGAACTACCGCGCCATTTCGAACTTGTTTTATAATATATAAATAAATTAACGTTCATACTTCATTTTATAAATAAATTCATTATAAATCCCTATATATAATTCAAATAAAATATTTAAACCAATTTAAATATTCAGAATTAAACGGCTGAAAATCCCGGTCGTTACAATTACATTCGATAAATATCAAAGATTACAATAAATTACATAGCAGCGGAAAATAATACAAAGCACAACTGAAGGTGATATACGGATACAGAGCTTTCCGGATATCATTCCAGCTGTAAACCAGGATCCTGTGAATATAAATCTGCAAAACCAAAACTACTAGCTGCCCGTGTCGAAAATAGGGGCACCCAGAGTTTAGGTTAAAACAATAAACTCCAGGTCAGTCATGTGACTGGTGTGAGAACTAAAACAGTTATTTAAAACTTTACTTTAAAAGAGAGTAATTCAAGGGACTATGCCGTATAACACGGAACGGGTTTCCTCCCAAGAATACCAGTGCATTGAATAAGCAACGCAATGCTTTTTCGAAAAATGAAGCTATTATAAGACCAAGGTCCCATCACACAATGCAACGCAAGCCGGAGGATAGGGTTTTCCCTTATAATAGCCAAACATGCTTGGTACGTTTAAAACAAATCATTTGATACTATTATAAGTGTATAGTGTCAAAACAATTTCAATCGTAAATATCAATCCTAGGCGGCATGGGTACCATCTATCATGTCGCCATACTAGGCTCTACAAATAAAACCGAAATACACGTATTGGAAATTGGATTTCCGTCATGAGTCAAGGCAAGGGGCAAGCTCCTCTCCACTTCGAGACATTCTAGTAAATGTCTCAGGACTACACACTCTGGGCAGCCACTTGGATCAGTTGTGTAACACCCCGAATTTCGGTTAATGCTAAAATTCACAAATTAAAGAATAACTAATCCCAGATATGGGAATTAGGGGAAACAGGTTGCACCATTGCGTTCGTCTCGGAAAAATACGCAAAATAGAATCTGAGTTTTCGAAAATCGGAGTCCGTATGAAGAAGATATGGACGAACGAAGTTAGGCAGAAAAACCGAAAAACTAGCCAGAATGCACTGGCGCACTTGTGAAGTGCGCCAACACAAAAATGCACTGGCGCACTTGTGAAGTGCGCCAACACATTTTTACACTGGCGCACTTGGGAAGTGCGCCCGTGTCGAGCCAGAAACCTGCACAGCTTTCTGGCTGGCCGGGTGCACCATTTTAGGGTTTAGGCTGTGTTTTGGGGCTGGTTTCTGGAAGCTTCCGAGATCGGATGGTCCTAATCTAATTTAGGGTTAATCTAATGGCCTAAAACACTTGCCTAATCCTATAAATAAGACCCTAAGCTAGCCCTAAATGGTCATAATCCTATCTCCTAACTAAACTATGCCAAAATTTTCTATGATCATGGCCTCCACTCAAAACCCTAGCCTCCATCCTATTTCTAAACTATTTCTATGAAGGCTTTCATGTGCATACAAGCAAATTTGAGTTGTATGAGTGATCATTGGCTTGCATTCATCATCAAGTTGCAAGCTTTATGTTCAAGGCTAGAGTTTTTGGGTGATTTGTGGCAAGGGTTTGCTTATTGGAGTTTACTGGTGAGTTTCTATAGACTTAACAATCAATTGTTAAATTGATTATGATAGGATATGATAAGATATGGCTATGTTTGTGGAATCAATGTGTTTATGCAAGTTTAGTATAGTGTATTTTGTGTGCTATATGCAAGTTTAATGCTATGTTTTATGATGCAAAACACTATGCTGAACATTGATTCATATGTAACATGTTATGCAAGCTATATGGGAGATTATATGCAAGTCTATATGTAACATGTTATGCAAGTTATGTATTTGGTTTTATGCATGCTAAGTATTTGGTTTTATGCATGCTATGTATTTGGTTTTATGCATGCTAAGTATTTGGTTTTATGCATGCTATGTATGTGGTTTTATGCATGCTAAGTATTTGGTTTTATGCATGCTAAGTGTTTGGTTTTATGCAAGTTTGTCTCTTTTTATGATATGCATAATATATGCAAGTTTGTCTCTAAGTATGGCATGTTATGCAAGTTCATATGAAAGTTATGATACATATTCATATGCAAGTTACGATGCAAGTTCATATGCAAGTTATGATACATGTTCATATGCAAGTTATGATGCAAGTTCATATGCAAGTCATGATGCAAGTTCATATGCAAGTTATGATGCAAGTTCATATGCAAGTTCATATGCAAATTATGATATATGTTCATATGCAAGTTATGATGCAAGTTCATATGCAAGTTATGATGCAAGTTCATATCCAAGTTATGATGCAAGTTCATATGCAAGTTGTCTCTTTTATGATATGCATAATGCAAGTTTGGGTTAAATACTAGTTGGGTTTAATGTATGTTCATATATGCAAGTTGACACCTTTTGAACCCATGATAAAGTTACATGCTATGTTGGCTAAAACCATGACCTTTGTGATGAATCTTCCCTTTATTATGTCGTGTTATGAGAACGAACTACGTGGGGAACGATGGGGTTAATATGCATGTTAATAAAATGATGTGAAATGGGTATGATTAATCATACCACAAATTAAATGGACGTAATTGGGAATTTACCTATTAAGTTAGGTCTACCCATATTATGGAGTTGGGAATTTACCTATTAAGTTAGGTCTACCCATACTATGGAATTGGGAATTTACCTATTGAGTTAGGTCTACCCATATTCTTAAAAATGTGTAATTAATTAGGCATAATTAATTCAGATTATGGGGGGTTGATTAATTAGGTGTAATTAATCAACTAAGACACGAGGTTGGACCTTTTGTAGCGGAAGTCTGCCCGGAACCGACCGGCCATCCAGCAGCTACAAATGATTGGCCCAATTTGAGAGGTCTTAGTCATAAATTAAATACGTGATTAAAGTAAAGACACGAGGTTAGACCTTTTTATGACAGAAGTCTGCCCGGAACCAACCGGCATATCCAGCAGTCATAAAAGATGGTCTAATGTGAGAGGTCTTTATGAGGTCATAATCTTAATTAATTAAGAAACACTTAACCATATTAGCATGTAGAGGGACATGAGGGGTTAAGTGGGTGCCTTGGGTGGCATGTGGAAATCTAGTGGGTTGCCTTGGGTGGCAATAGAAAATACGATTAGAATACTTAACCAAAGAGGAACATGTAATTAAACATGGGTAAAGGGTTAAGTAAGTGCTTTGGGTGGCATGTGGAAATCTAGTGGGTGCCTTAAGTGACAATTGATATATGATTAGATGACTTAACCAAACCTTAACATGTAGGTGGGCATGATTATAAAAGGGGTTAAGTGGGATACACTAGATAAAATAACAAGCTTAGGTGGTAGCTTGTGGGGGCCCATTTCAACCAATATCCCAAACGTATCTTAGTGGGCTCGACTCTAGTCGAGTGACGGGACACGCATATTGGGCTTGACTATAAGAGGCCAAAATGGGTTAGCGGTGGCAACGCATGACCAACGGGTTTCATATGCGTGTGTGGGCCCGGGCTGGTAAATAAGACGTTGTTGCATCGTGTAGATATAAGCCGTGCACCGTTAGTTTTATCAGGTTGCCACGTTGGGGAATGGTACACCCCACGGTGGGGCCAGCACGGGTATCTACGTTAGGGAGCCGATCGAATGGGGAGTAGTGTGTACACCTAGTGGATTGTAGGGCCCCGTGGCGTCTACTTAGTCACCTAGGGGTACGCGAGAACTATTAAGTTAATTTTATAAGTCCATGGGTGGGATCAACCTTTAAGTTAGGAATGACTGGTGTGGTGCAGTGTAGGAATTACCCTTGGGTGGGTAGATCTGGGGTGGTGTAATCCAGTAATTATCCTTGGGTGGATAAATGAGTCTTTTCGGTTATCTTAGTACATCCTGTGTTTAGTTGGCTACTTAGTGTAGTCATTATCCCCAGAGGTACCGTACCTTGTTTATATCATACCCTAATTATTTTAATGATTGTATTGTTAGGGTTATAGGACTCACTCAGGCTTATGTCTGACCCCGTTGTTTCTTTATCTTTTTTTTTCCAACCCTCAGGTTTTCAGAGTGGGCCTAGCACTAGTGGGCTTTGATCAGACTGCTTTATCTATCTTTTGGAGCTTGGACCGTGGATGTAAAGCTCAGTTTATCTTTTCTATTATGGCTATTAGGTTATGTAGTGGGATTATGTACTTTCGTTTTTATCAGGATGGATATTATGTACTTGACTCTTATTTATGGTTTTGGTGTAACCAAACATGTTTTACTTTCCGCTGAAATGAAATGATGTTTTAAATTCTCAAGTATTACTTATATCTGTCTTGTTGTAATTTTTCTATTCTATATTCACTTAAAATACTCCACCGATGTTATGGCATTCCCTTAGTGAGTGACCGTAGCGGGTGTGGGGTGTTACACGTGGTATCAGAGCTTAAGGTTACCAGAACAAATAAATTTTTTAGAAAAACTATTTTCTAAGAATATTTTTGAAAGGAGTATTTTCAAAAACATGTCTTTTAAGAGAAAAGTTTTTGAAAGAAAAGCATAATCCCCAATAGCCATATCTATATCTTTCGAATTCTCTGTTTTGAATCTCTTCCTCTCTCGTTTTGAGTTTCCCCTCCGCGTATAGATGACCTTTCTAAGATAGATAAGAACGGAAAACCACTTCAAGGGACTTAGACATTAGTCGGATTAGAAGTTGGTTCAAGAAGGAGGAGGACTGGTAGGTATCTATTGGATAGACGATGGGAGGAAGGCTCAAATAGTTGTTTGGTTGATGAAGGATGAAACCTCATTGGTGGGAGGTTACGAGTGGAGAATGGGAAGAAGAAGGCGAGTAGTTATCCTTTTGGAGGAATGGGACACCGTATTAGGATTGTCCAAAGGGGCATGGGCAAGGTATGGAATCTCCTGGAGGGTAGTTGTATTCCCTCGCGGCTAGTGTACCAGATGGGGATAGGACCGTCTAGGTTGGAATTTGGATTTCTTTATTATCCGGTTCGAACTTTATTAGATTCTGACGCATCGAGTTCATTTATCTCATCATTGTTAGTTGAGTCACTGCACTTAGACACCAGTTTGGTAGATGATCCCTTAGTTGTTTCAAACCCAATTGGGGCTCCATGATGTGTTTGGGTTTGAAAGTTTCTATACTTAGCGTTGAGTTTAGATGTGATGCTTTTTGGGCTTCACGGGCTATGGGTTAGTTTGGGCATGGACTGGTTATCCAGTAGGGGTGCCGTTCTTGATTTTGAAGGGAGAGTTGTTAGGCTTATGACCCGCTTGGGTAACACTCTCGAGATCTCTTGTAATCCCATGGAATCTGTTATGCTAAGTTATCTAGAATCGCTTGACACGTCGGTCGAGAGTTTGCGATCTGTTAGAGTGGTCCGGGAATACTCGGATGTGTTTGAGGAGGTGAAGGGCTTACCTCCGGAGCGGGAGATTGACTTCCGAATATATCTGGTAGACAATGCTAAACCTGTATCTTTACCAGTGCGCCACATGGCTCCTCGCGAGAGGAAGGAACTCCATAAGCAAGTAGGGGAGTTGCTTGAGAAGGGGTCCATAAGACAAAGTATATCGGAGTGGGGTGCTCCAGTAGTTTTTGCTACGAAGGCGGATGGGTCCCTCAGACTTTGTGTAGGCTAAAGAGAACTAAATAAACTCACAAAGAAGAATAGACACCCATTGCCGAGGATTGATGATCTCTTTGATCAGTTGGTTGGCGCCTCAGTATTTTCGCAAGTTGGACTCAGCCACAGGGTTTCGTCAGTTGAGAGTGACTGAGGATAGTATAGAGAAGATTGCCTTTAGGACTCCGGATGGTTTTATGAGTGGCTGGTGATGCCATTTGGTTAGACGAACGCCTCCGCATACTTTGTTGATTTGATGAGAAGGGTGTTCAGGGAGTACCTAAATAAGTTCGTGATGATCTTGGTGGATGACATCTTGGTCTTTTCTAGGAGCGAAATAAGTTTTCGTATGTGCTCAATAGGTTGAGCAAAGCCCGTTATGGGATAAACGGTGGTTTTGGAGCGAGACTGGCAAGGACATCCAGAGTTGGACAAGGGCTTAATTATTTAGCCGTTTTTACTAGTATCATCTCACGTAGGTCGTCTGAATTCGAAGGAGGTATCCCTTGGGTGTTTGTCTGATATTGGTTTAGGCCTTTGGGGCTTGCATTTGGGGGATGTCGAGTTCGACTAGGGTGGTCTGCGTGAGAGATGGATAGTTGTGACGATTTTGCATGGGAGAATATCCTGATTTTCTCTAGAAGTGGAGAAAAGCATGCCCTACATCGTGGGGAAGTGTTGGAGACTCTTTGAGCGCATTGTCTTAAGACAACAAAGGTGGATGGAATTCTTAGCATCCTATGAGTTTGAGATAGCGTATACCCTGGCAAGGGTAACGTGGTGGCAGACGCCTTAAGCAGAAAAAGGCTGTCTTTGAGTCCATTGTTCGTGGAATGGCGAAGCTTGGAGTTTAATTCTATGTTTGACTTTAGACCTTCCGTTGACTTTGTACCCGGTTTGCTAGCCTCCTTGGAGGTTAGGCCTACTCTTTTGGGGCGGATTGGCGAGGCTCAGCGAGACGACCCACAGTTGGTTGAGTTGGTAAAGAAGCTTATAAGGGGGGAGTCGTCCAGCCATTTGGGTAGATACACCATAGATGATAGGGGATGGTTGCATAGAGACGGTAGACTTTGTGTACCGCAAGATGAGGGTTTGAAGAAGGCTATTTTGGATGATGCACATCGTTCAAGAATGACTATTCATCCCGGTGGAGACAAAATGTACCAAGACATGAAGAGAGATTTTCTTCTGGGCCGGTATGAAGAAAGATGTGGCCGAGTATGTGGCTAGATGCTTAGTGTGCCAACAAGTTAAAGCGGAGCAAAGGAAACCCGGTGGGTTGCTACACCCATTGGAAGTTCCGCGATGGAAGTGGGATAGTGTATCGATGGATTTCATCGATGGGTTACCGAGATCGAGGAAGGGCAATACGGGAAATTGGGTTGTGGTAGACAGACTTACCAAGAGTGCCCATTTTATACCCGTGAAGAGTAAGAGGACCGCTCCATGGCTTGCTTCAGTCTATGTTAGAGAGATTTTTAGATTGCATGGCGTACCATCCAGCATTGTGAGTGATCGAGATCCTATCTTCACTAGTGAGTTTTGGAGAAGTTTGCAAGAGGCGGTAGGGACTCAGTTGTGTTTGAGCACCGCATATCATCCTCAGACGGACGGTCAGACCGAGAGGGTGAACCGTATCTTAGAAGATCTCTTGAGGCTTTGTATCTTGGATTTTGGAGGTACATGGGAAGAACATCTTCCTTTGGTGGAGTTCGCATATAATAACAGCTTTTAGTCTAGTATTGGCATGGCACCTTTCGAAGCTCTTTAGGGAAGGCCTTGTCGATCTCCTACATGTTGGTGGGAATCTACGGATAAGATCTTGCTTGGGCCAGATATGGTTAGAGAGACTTCAGAGAAGATTGATTTGATTCGAAGAAGGATGAAGGCAGCGCAAGATAGACAGAAATCTTATGCAGATCGGAGAAGGACGGATCTTGAGTTTGAGGTTGGGGACATGGTTTTTGTTAAAGTATCTCCGTTGAGAAATGTTGTTCGCTTTGGGTCCGTTGGGAAGTTAGCACCGAGGTTTGTTGGGCCGTTTCTTATTAAGGAAAGGATTGGACGGATGGCATATAGGGTGGAGTTGCCCGACAGACTTAGTGGTGTTCATGATGTATTCCATGTATCACATTTGAGGAAGTGCTTACATGAGACCGCAGAGATGGTAGAGCCGAGCTTGCTTAGAGATGTAGAGGTAGAGCGTGATGCGACGATTCGACGAGCTCCTACTCGCATCCTTGGGTCAGAAACTAGGAAGTTGAGGAACAGAGAAGTTCAGCTAGTTAAAGTGCAATGGGGAGATGATGAAAGCAATGCTACTTGGGAGACGGAAGCGAAGATGCGTTCTTTGTACCCATTTCTTTTTGAGAGTATGTCTTTTAACTTCTCCTTTATCGCTTGTCTAGTACTTATCTTATCTTTAGTATATCCTCTCGCTAGTACCTATGACCTTTAGATAGGGTAAATCTATGGTTGAAACATGTGTTTGAGACATGTTATGTTTGATGGATGCGTGTGGATGCAAGTGGTTGCTAGTGGTTGCTCGTGGATGCATATACACACACTCTAGACACTAGATCGGCTCAATCACTTCATATGGCATATTGCATAAAATTGTGTGTAGGAATCTATATTTATGGATGTATAATGATTGTGTTATCATATGGATGATGCATTTTGGTGAATGATTGTGCACTCATGTAGATATTGTATGTGTCGATAGGGTTCTCTCGCATATATAATGGATGCATGGCACTATCATGGTTTGCATATGTTCATACATTAGATAGGGAACATATACACACACTTTTTGCATATGCTCATACATCATTAGAAACTGTTTTAAGGACAATGGATGCCCGTGTTTGATGGATTGAGTAGATGGTTGTTTGGATGGTAGGATATGCATTCTCCTTAGCTTAGAGATTTCGGGGACGAAATCCTTTAAGGAGGGGAGAATGTAACACCCCGAATTTCGGTTAATGCTAAAATTCACAAATTAAAGAATAACTAATCCCAGATGTGGGAATTAGGGGAAATGGGTTGCACCATTGCGTTCGTCTCGGAAAAATACGCGAAATAGAGTCTGAGTTTTCGAAAATCGGAGTCCGTATGAAGAAGATATGGACGAACGAAGTTAGGCAGAAAAACCGAAAAACTAGCCAGAATGCACTGGCGCACTTGTGAAGTGCGCCAACACAAAAATGCACTGGCGCACTTGTGAAGTGCGCCAACACATTTTTACACTGGCGCACTTGGGAAGTGCGCCCGTGTCGAGCCAGAAACCTGCACAGCTTTCTGGCTGGCCTGGTGCACCATTTTAGGGTTTAGGCTGTGTTTTGGGGCTGGTTTCTGGAAGCTTCCGAGATCGGATGGTCCTAATCTAATTTAGGGTTAATCTAATGGCCTAAAACACTTGCCTAATCCTATAAATAAGAACCTAAGGTAGCCCTAAATGGTCATAATCCTATCTCCTAACTAAACTATGCCAAAATTTTCTATGATCATGGCCTCCACTCAAAACCCTAGCCTCCATCCTATTTCTAAACTATTTCTATGAAGGCTTTCATGTGCATACAAGCATCTTTGAGTTGTATGAGTGATCATTGGCTTGCATTCATCATCAAGTTGCAAGCTTTATGTTCAAGGCTAGAGTTTTTGGGTGATTTGTGGCGAGGGTTTGCTTATTGGAGTTTAGTGGTGAGTTTCTATAGACTTAACAATCAATTGTTAAATTGATTATGATAGGATATGATAAGATATGGCTATGTTTGTGGAATCAATGTGTTTATGCAAGTTTAGTATAGTGTATGTTGTGTGCTATATGCAAGTTTAATGCTATGTTTTATGATGCAAAACACTATGTTGAACATTGATTCATATGTAACATGTTATGCAAGCTATATGGGAGATTATATGCAAGTCTATATGTAACATTTATGCAAGTTATGTATTTGGTTTTATGCATGCTAAGTATTTGGTTTTATGCATGCTATGTATTTGGTTTTATGCATGCTAAGTATTTGGTTTTATGCATGCTATGTATGTGGTTTTATGCATGCTAAGTATTTGGTTTTATGCATGCTAAGTGTTTGGTTTTATGCAAGTTTGTCTCTTTTTATGATATGCATAATATATGCAAGTTTGTCTCTAAGTATGGCATGTTATGCAAGTTCATATGCAAGTTATGATACATATTCATATGCAAGTTATGATGCAAGTTCATATGCAAGTTATGATCCATGTTCATATGCAAGTTATGATGCAAGTTCATATGCATGTTATGATGCAAGTTCATATGCAAGTTATGATGCAAGTTCATATGCAAGTTATGATATATGTTCATATGCAAGTTATGATGCAAGTTCATATGCAAGTTATGATGCAAGTTCATATGCAAGTTATGATGCAAGTTCATATGCAAGTTTATGTGCAAGTTCATATGCAAGTTGTCTCTTTTATGATATGCATAATGCAAGTTTGGGTTAAATACTAGTTGGGTTTAATGTATGTTCATATATGCAAGTTGACACCTTTTGAACCCATGATAAAGTTACATGCTATGTTGGCTAAACCCATGACCTTTGTGATGAATCTTCCCTTTATTATGTCGTGTTATGAGAACGAACTACATAGGGAACGATGGGGTTAATATGCATGTTAATAAAATGATGTGAAATGGGTATGATTAATCATACCACAAATTAAATGGGCGTAATTGGGAATTTACCTATTAAGTTAGGTCTACCCATATTATGGAGTTGGGAATTTACCTATTAAGTTAGGTCTACCCATACTATGGAATTGGGAATTTACCTATTGAGTTAGGTCTACCCATATTCTTAAAAATGTGTAATTAATTAGGCGTAATTAATTCAGATTATGGGGGGTGATTAATTAGGTGTAATTAATCAACTAAGACACGAGGTTGGACCCTTTTGTAGCGGAAGTCTGCCCGGAACCGACCGGCCATCCAGCAGCTACAAATGATTGGCCCAATGTGAGAGGTCTTAGTCATAAATTAAATACGTGATTAAAGTAAAGACACGAGGTTAGACCTTTTTATGACAGAAGTCTGCCCGGAACCAACCGGCATATCCAGCAGTCATAAAAGATGGTCTAATGTGAGAGGTCTTTATGAGGTCATGATCTTAATTAATTAAGAAACACTTAACCATATTAGCATGTAGAGGGACATGAGGGGTTAAGTGGGTGCCTTTGGTGGCATGTGGAAATCTAGTGGGTTGCCTTGGGTGGCAATAGAAAATACGATTAGAATACTTAACCAAAGAGGAACATGTAATTAAACATGGGTAAAGGGTTAAGTAAGTGCTTTGGGTGGCATGTGGAAATCTAGTGGGTGCCTTAAGTGGCAATTGATATATGATTAGATGACTTAACCAAACCTTAACATGTAGGTGGGCATGATTATAAAAGGGGTTAAGTGGGATACACTAGATAAAATAACAAGCTTAGGTGGTAGCTTGTGGGGCTCCATTTCAACCAATATCCCAAACGTATCTTAGTGGGCTCGACTCTAGTCGAGTGACGGGACACGCATATTGGGCTTGACTATAAGAGGCCAAAATGGGTTAGCGGTGGCAACGCATGACCAACGGGTTTCATATGCGTGTGTGGGCCCGGGCTGGTAAATAAGACGTTGTTGCATCGTGTAGATATAAGCCGTGCACCGTTAGTTTTATCAGGTTGCCACGTTGGGGAATGGTACACCCCACGGTGGGGCCAGCACGGGTATCTACGTTAGGGAGCCGATCGAATGGGGAGTAGTGTGTACACCTAGTGGATTGTAGGGCCCCGTGGCGTCTACTTAGTCACCTAGGGGTACGCGAGAACTATTAAGTTAATTTTATAAGTCCATGGGTGGGATCAACCTTTAAGTTAGGAATGACTGGTGTGGTGCAGTGTAGGAATTACCCTTGGGTGGGTAGATCTGGGGTGGTGTAATCCAGTAATTATCCTTGGGTGGATAAATGCGTCTTTTCGGTTATCTTAGTACATCCTGTGTTTAGTTGGCTACTTAGTGTAGTCATTATCCCCAGAGGTACCGTACCTTGTTTATATCATACCCTAATTATTTTAATGATTGTATTGTTAGGGTTATAGGACTCACTCAGGCTTATGTCTGACCCCGTTGTTTCTTTTATCTTTTTTTTCCCAACCCTCAGGTTTTCAGAGTGGGCCTAGCACTAGTGGGCTTTGATCATACTGCTTTATCTATCTTTTGGAGCTTGGACCGTGGATGTAAAGCTCAGTGTATCTTTTCTATTATGGCTATTAGGTTATGTAGTGGGATTATGTACTTTCGTTTTTATCAGGATGGATATTATGTACTTGACTCTTATTTATGGTTTTGGTGTAACCAAACATGTTTTACTTTCCGCTGAAATGAAATGATGTTTTAAATTCTCAAGTATTACTTATATCTGTCTTGTTGTAATTTTTCTGTTCTATATTCACTTAAAATACTCCACCGATGTTATGGCATTCCCTTAGTGAGTGACCGTAGCGGGTGTGGGGTGTTACAAGTTGGGCTGGTCCTCTCTTACGTTTGAGGATTAGTTATTCCTGAACACACGTTTCCCAGTCCTTACAGACCTAAAATCGAGGCGCCTCATCCAACAACCACAAAGGTGAAAAGTATATAAATGTCAGGGCTGGTAAGTCACTGACACCACCAAAGCTAGAAAGAAACGTCGTGTTCTCCCAATGGTCCGTATCCTGTTTTTAACTCATACCGAGGTGTGAGGCTCGCGAATTCACGTTATACACAAAGCTACGCCACGTAGGCCGTGCTTTGATCATCAACCACAAGACTTTGCTTTTCAACAGAAGCCTTGATCAATTGCCACTTAGGCATGCCACACTGGCAATTCATGCCATGCGACTGATGTCCATCGATATACAACCTCTGAGCTCGTATGTCTCAGAGAAGGGCGTTAAGCAAAAGAATAAATTCTCCGCCGCCAAACAGATGTATATTTAATAGAGATCAATCAACATAGAATAAAATCCAATGTCAGACACACAGTCCATTTACAAGTTCGTTCTGGGTCCGAACGAAACCGGAGGCACTTTCCTCGCATATTCGTCGATCTCCAAGTACGTCTGGACGACCACCAACTGATTCCCTCATCTTGGGTGTACAGCCCAATCAAGATCATCAGTAATCACCCAAACGATGTGAAGACTTTTGGTCTTCAATCACCGTCTTCATCTTCGACATAGCGTCGAATCGGTTATTCAGAATGGGTATAAACCCGGTATTTCCGAACAACCCACGTATATAATAAACAAATGTTATACAAACACAGCATAAGCCTCATTCCAATTCAGCAGTCACTAACCGTAAATTAGCAAGAGAACAATTCCCCAAATATTAACCCCGAAGGCCGAAACCAACATCAGATCAATACCCAGAAACCATTCTTCTTAACTAACCTACAGCTAGTTTCTAAATTTCAATTCTTAGGGAAAGGTTCCCATTAATTTTATCAAAGATAAATTCTTTAAAATTTATTCTTTAATCTTCCTTTGGATGTCATTTCAAACCGTGTTAAGGTTTTCCAAACTAGTCGGGATTAACGAACCACACCGAAGTAAGTATTTATTTTATTTTCCAATCCCAACCTATTCATCCCATGAAGCAAAACTGGTAATACTCCATATCTAACACCACGGTGTTATCGGTAAAGTTAATTACCATTTAACGTTCAAATCTAATTAAAGATTTAACTATCGCTTTGGAGCAAAACTGGTGATACTCTATTCTCGCTCACTTTCCAAATTTGATAATTTAAATTATTTATTCACATTTCAATCTAATTGCATATTCATTAAAACTCCCTTTATTGGGTTAAAGGACTAATGTCATTTAAAACACAGTTCACGATAAACCCAAATCACATTCTATTTATTATCAGGTTAAATAACAACTGTTATTTAAAACAGTGTTCTAGATAAACCCACAGATCAATTCTATTTAAAACCCATTTCAAATCCAATTTATTTATTTAAAAATAAATGGGTTTTAATTTTAGTTCAAAACTAGTTCATTTCGATAAAAAACTATTTTATCTTTACAAATTTGGAGTTTTCATCCGAATTTTTCCCAAATAATTTCTTATGATTTTACACAAATTATTACTATTTTTAATAATTTTATCAAGGCCCGTACAGTCGATTTCCACCAACGGCAATCGAACTGCACTTACAGCGACCTTTTCCAAATTTAATTTGGACGTATCTCCAGATCCAACCGTTAGATTTCAAATTTCCCATATTCGTTAGAAAGATCTTTTCGATACAAACCCAACGGTTCCAGTTTTAGGAGAATCCGACGGTCGGATCTCCCGTAATGTCCGTTCGAAGTCAATGGTCGAAATTTACGAACTGCCGTGGCGCAGCGCGTTCTATTCAGGCCATTATATATAATATATATATATATATATATATATATATATATATATATTATATATTTCGTCGATTTCTTTCCAAAAAAAATATATAAATAGTTTTAAATTCGTTTCAAAACAATTTCAACTTCATTTCAAATTTCGATTCAATTTGAATTCATTTCAAATCAATTCTTATTCTATTTGAATTCGTATTCAATTCAATTCGAATTCGTTTTATATTCAATTCAATTCGAAATCGTTATATATTCAATTCAATTCGAAATCGTTATATATTCAATTCAATTCGAAATCGTTATATATTCAATTCAATTCGAAATCGTTATATATTCAATTCAATTCGAAATCGTTATATATTCAATTCAATTCTAAAAACGAATATAATCAATATAAATATCGTTCGCGTCAAAATAGCGCATCTCTAATCAACACGGCTTTATATATTTCGATAATTCCGTTATTCTATTCAACAAATGAATATTTATCCTATTCAATACATGAATCTATATTTTTGTCAACACATGACTAATCTCAACGAATGAGTACTGTCCACGTGTGACTATTTTTGTTATTTAATATATTTTATAAAAATTATGGTATTTATCGTTTGATTTCAAATCAGACTCCAACCGTAAATTAATAAGAGAACGATTCTCTAAATATTAACCCAGAAGGCCGAAACCAACATCATATCAATATCCAGGAGACCACTCATCTTATCTATTTTCCAGTTAGCTTCTAATTTTATATCTAATAAAGATGTAAATTTTATTGGTAAAATATTTCGTTCAACACATGACTAATCTCAACGGATGAGTACTATCAACACATGAACCTTTATTTTATAAAGAAGTTAGTTTCTAATTCTATATATAATAAAGATGTAAATTTTATTGTTAAAATATTTTGTTCAACACATGACTAATCTCAACGGATGAGTACTGTCAACACATGAACCTTTATTTTATAATATTCTTTATTTTCTAAATTGGAATGAGGCCCAATCAATTACCATATAAAGTTAATTATATGGATTCCATACAACACATGTATATAATAGCAACGATAAATAATCAACCATCATCCATAGTGCACTACACTGTATAAGCATCAAATATAGATATCTAACGCTTATAACAGCCTATCGATCCATCGATCGACATACAACTAATTATTGGGATTAGTGTATGCCGTATTTTATCCCAATACCCGTGTGGGGTTTCAAACAATCAAACACAGATTTTATTTGTGCATTTGGGCGATGTGTAAAATTTATCGTCCCAATCAATGTCCTTCAAATAGGTGTACATAAACAAACCGTCCGGTTTGTAAATGAATATTTTATTTTATTCACACACACGTTAAAAATTATATTTTTAACGATAAAATATTTTATTTCAACACATGAATTTCTATTTAGTTCATTTACACAATAAAATGATATTTTTATTTTCCTAACTTATTTTAGAAAATTTCGGCGGCATGACGGCACGATACTAGAAACGGGACAAGGCCTAGCCTTATCCCCGGTCTAGTAATGGCCAACGCCATACACATATCAATCAAACCAATTTCAATTCACCAAACAACCAAATTTAGATCAAATAATCTAACCAACCACACAACCAAACAAACAAGTCCATGGTCTGTGGACGATGGTGTCGGGTGGTACTAAACACCATCTGCATCCTAGTATATATTTATATAACTAGAAAAGAAAAGTTAAAGTGAGAAGTTCTCACCGATAGCTAATCCAATTCCACGACACTTCAAATGTAGGAAATCTTCACCTTTTCGTCTTTTGTCACTTTCACCGTCCGTGTTCGGTACATATATAAAAATCACAATTTTATTTTCATTCCTTCATGATAAAAATTCTATTCTATTGAATCTTTCATTCAACCTCTATACCTAAGGATAAATTAATCATCAATATAGTTAATTTCTGTTTGGTTTGGATGTCTAATTCGCACAATAAATTATTTGGGGAAGTGCAATTTGGGCGTTTTCTATTTAAGGTTAGATTAAACCTGAGTTTATTCATTCGTATTAATAGCTATTTTAGATGTAATAGTCATCGTTTGGGTTGCTGATTTCTTTTTACTTGGGTTGACACATTCCTTTTGTTTGTTTGTTTTTATGTTTTTCTCTCTATACATGTATATATGAATATATGTCTATATATATTTATTTATTTATATGTATATATATATATATATTGGCATATATTCATATATATGTGTAAGTTACTGATAATTTTGTTTCAGTTTTTTCAGATTACAGGATGTAGAAGTAATTGTGGAGATATTGGTGTTGTTGTTTGGCTTGATTATTTTTGATTTGAGTTAGATATATGTATGAGGAGTGGAGTTGTTTGTATTTTTGGTGATTTATTACACCATTTGTTATTTGCACATAGTTTGTTATATGTATGGTTATAGATATATACTTCTTATCAGGTGGTGGCCTTGCCGGAATTCGATAATGAAGTATGATGGGTGGTGGCCTTACCGGAACTCATCTATCTATTACCCCATACATTACTATGTGAGACTCCTAATTTGGGTCTGTATTTGGATCTTTGTATCACTTTATACTTTTTATTATATATATGTGTGCTCTCTTCCTTTTGGAAGATCACACATCGTTTGCTCAAAAAAATTGATAAAAAATCTATTATTACATCGCTACTATATAGATAAAAATTCTATTTTTACATCGCTACTATGTAGATAAAAATTCTATTTTTACATCGCTACTATATAGATAAAAATTCTATTTTTACATCGATGTTCATATAATAAAGATTATATTTTTATCACACTATTCTCTATATAAAGATTTCGCCTTTTTAAATATAAAGATCTTATTTTTAATACTTCTACTTTAATAAAAATCATATTTTTATTATCTCTATTCTATAAAAATAACATCTTTAATATTTCTACTATATAAAAATTATATTTTTATACTTCTACAATATAAAATCTTTATCACATTTCAAAATCATATCTTTTTTCATTTGAAAATCTCGCCTTTCTTCCTATAGCTACTCTATATTTTTCTACGATGTTTATATAGAAAGATTCCATTTTTAATGAAACAAAAGCATAAAAATCATATTATTAATCGCCAAAAATGATTAGAATTGAAATAAAAGCTCACCGGCCTTGTCGTGTGGTGGAGGAAGCTCAAGGAAGAGTCGCAACAGGCCAGGGACCATTTTACAAAACTGAAAAATGATAAAAATGAGATTTTTATGGAGCGGAGGGGTGCCACGCCTATCGGGGGAGGCGGAGGCGGACACCGGCATCGTCGCCGGTCGGGAAGTGGGCCGCTGGCGGCTCACGGTGGCGCTCTCGAGTTAGGGTGCGGGTTGGGGTGGAAATCGTGGGAAGGGGGTCTTCGATTGGGAGGAGGAGAGAGCGTGCAAGAGGAGGGGGAGCTGAGGGAGTCCTGGCGGTGGGCGACGCCACGCCTGAGGCGGCGGCAGGCGGAGTTCGTCGTAGGAGGAGCGACGGATTTGGGTATTTGGGAAAGAGGCGCGATATTTACTGAATGAATTCTAGGGCTAGGATTATAATATATATATATATATATTATTTAAATTATTTATTTTATTCTTTTTACAGTTAACTTTTTATTCGAACTCAAAACGCGACCCAACAACTGTCGTCCCTAACGTATTACCCCCATTCTGAACACAATGGGATATGTATCGAAGGCCAATTCGATCATTTCGATCAGTTTCCGTTCAAATTAAAATATAAATCTATATATATATATTCAATTTGAACGCACATTTCAATTACCGGGGCCACATACGGCCTCTAAAAATTCCCGAAAAATATTTTCTAGCTTCGTATTGACGATACGGTCCTAACAAAACTAATTTCGTCGGATTCCGAGACTGTTTGAAAAATGGCCATTTTCCAGTCGATTAAAATCAACTAAAACCGGTCAAACGCGTTTTCCTTTGCCACGCTCACATATTGATTCGAAAAATTATGAAATTTGAAACCTAGCAATAACATGACGTCACGGTTCCAACAAAAGTGGTTTCGTCGAAATCCGAGGTCGTTTGCAAAATGGCTATTTTTAAGGGCCGAAATCCCATAGCGACTATTCTGAATTTTCAACTGGACATATCTTTTTATCCCCGCTATGAAATTTTGATTTTTCGGATTCGTTGGAAAGATATTATCAAATAGATCCTATTATTTTTGGTTTCACTAAAATCCGGTCTATTTTGCACCCGGTACATTCAATTGAAGTTTAAAATCAAATTATCGAACTACCGCGCCATTTTCAATTCCTTTTATAATTATATATGATTATTATATTCTAACGACGACGTATACAAATGTAAACGTTCTAAATATATTCAAAATAAATTTCTCGTCAATATTATTTAAAATAATTCATTTCAAATGTTCAAAATTCATTAAAATTGTCGAAATAAAATTTTTAAACTGGCTCGCATTTCCGGGTTATTACGTGATATAAATTTGTAAAGATCAAACGGTTAGATTTTCAGATATGTGTAAATCAAATCTGAAGAAAAACAACGCCACTGTCGCGTTACGGCCCGAAGCGTCGTTTGAATGAATTAGCTATTTATAAATAAATAAAAATAGCGATAAATCGTTATAAAATATTATAAACGTTATGGAATGTGAAATTTATAAACTAACTGAAGGTTAGCTAAGTCGAACGGTTTCCTGGGTTTTGATCTGATGTTGGTTTCGGCATTCGGGGTTAATATCTGGGAAATCGTTCTCTTACTAATTTACGGTTAGTGAATAATGAATTGGAATGAAGCGTATGTTGTGTTTGTGTAGCAGTTGTTAACTATATACGCGAGTTGCTCAGAAAGACCGGGTTTATCCCATTCTGAATAACTAAATCGACGATAAGAAATCGAAGATGAAGACGGTGGTCGTAGACCGGAGATCTTCGCCTTGTTTGGATGGAAACTGATGTCTGATTGGGAGGCATCCCGAAATATGGATAATGAGTGGTGATCGTTCAGACGTACGTGGAGATCGATGGGTATGCGAGGTATATAGTGCCTCCAGTTTTGTTCAGACCCAGAACGGACTTGTAAATGGACTGTGTGTCTAACATTGGAATTCATTCTGTGTGATTGATAGCAATCAGTTGCATGGTGTGAATTGCCTGTATGGCATGCTAAGATGCAGTGATCAGGGCTTCTGTTGAAAAGCAAAGTCTTATGGTTGATGATCAAAGCACCGCCTGTGTGGCGTAGCTTTGTGTAGAACGTGAATTCGCGAGCCTCACACCCCGGTATGAGCCGGAAACGAGAGAGGACATCAGGGAGGGCATGTGTTTCTTTCTAGCTAGAGGTGGTGTCAGTGCTTAAAATGGCTGACAATTATATTATTTTCACCTATGTGGTTGTTGCTGTTGCGAGGCGCCTTGGATATACCGGTGACTATGTGAAGCCGAAGGAGCCATTCGTTGGCTCATTTACGCCCCAAAGGGTGGGGAAACGCAGTGTTCTGGCATTTTAATCCACATCGGTGGACCGGCCCTGACGATCCAAAGGCTTGACTGAGTACTTGCATGAGGGGCGGGCTAGAGCGTCTCGAATTCGGTGAGGATGATCCCTTGCCTCGGTTCATGATGGAAATCCAATTACGTGGCTGTGCGGTTTTGATTGTATACCTATATATGGCGACATAGTGGTATGGGGCATTAATGTCATCTATGATTGATACTTATGATTCGAAGTTGTTTTTGAAACATATAAATACTAGTAATAATATCAGATTCTTTTTTTTTATTCGTATCAAGCATATTTTGGCCATTATAAGGTAAAAACTCTATCCCCCGGTTTGCGTTGCATTGTGTGATGGGAACTGAGTCTTATAATGGCTTCATTTTTATAAAAAGCATTGCGATGTTTAAAAGATTTATTTGTTTTAAAGCACTGGCAATCCAATGGAGTAAACCCATTCCGCTAAAGTGGCATGGTCCTGGGATTAGCCATATTATAAATGTGTTAAGTAGATTTCTCATACTAGTCCCATGATTGACTCGTAGTTTGTTTCACTTGCAAACTCGGGTGCCCCTTTTTCTACATGGGCAGCCTTGAATTCAGGTTAGCAGGCTCTTTCTGGATAGCTGGAGCTGAAGATGGATTCTATCATTTATCTCTTTTTATGTTTTTCAGCTCCTATTGTACATATTATGTTTGTTTTCCCCTGTAGACATTTATGTATAGCTAAATTGTATTTGTACTAAGTATGATCCTGTATACCGTGTAACTCTGATGATTATACTAATCCAGTGTATTCTATTGTACATTATCTGGTGTATTTATTTAATTCTTTTCTGCTATTATCTATTTCTGTGTTACATTCCAAAGATTACCCTTAACATCATCGTACGGGGTTTTGGGGTCGTCACAACGTGGTATCAGAGCTTTGGTTAATCTTAGTTCTGGAATATAACATATGAACGAACTCGTCAGAAATAGAACCAGTAATGTTCTAGGACGGGTAACTTATTACAGATAGGATCAGTAATATCCTAGTATGAGTATAGCAGAATGAAATTACACCTCGATAGACACATTTACATTTAAAGCATATGTTTCTATGTTTTAAAATATCTTTTCTGTGACCTGACATTTGATCTGCTATTTACAAAAGTACTAGAAAATGAGTGTCAGAATCAGAAGGAATGCAGAACCCGATCTAGAGGCTTAATTTAAGAGTTATCGAAATCTGGGTGGAGCATAATTCTCGGGAAATGAATCGATTATTCAAACTCAATCTTGGATGAGCTCTGCGGAAAGAATATTTGGGCTTTTCCAGCTGAGAGATGATCAGAAAAGATTAGTGGCATCTTGGGCGCTCAAAGATGAAGCTTTAATATGGTGGGAAACAATCATCAAGGATAATCCAGAAGGTGATATCGCCTGGGATAGATTCAAAGAGATTTTCCTAGAAAGATTTACTCCTCCTGAAGCAACTGTGCGGCTATGTGATGAATTTTCTTATCTGATACAAGGAGATATGACCATTCCAGAATATCATAAGAAATTCAATGAACTTTCTCACTTTGATCCTCATCTAATTCAAAATACGAAGAGAAAGAATCTGAGATTTATTAACGGGCTTCAAAGAAAATACCAGAATAAAGTAATGGGGCATGTGAAGCTTCCTTTTTCAGAAATGATATACATGGCTTATCGGTATGAAGATCTCGACAAGAAAGGTATGTTACGTTACGAAGAGGAAGTCAGTTCGAGTAACAAAGTGGAGTTTGTGACTGATAGTTCTGAGGCCAGTAAGAAGCCCAAAGTCAATCGGCAAAGGACTAGATCTGAGAAAGAACCGGTAATGACTGCCACATGCTCAAGCTGCAATAGGCAAGGACATTTGGACATAAGTTGTAAGTCTTGGAACAAACGAAGGAAGGGTGAATCTAAATCCAAGAAATCTCATGATGAAAGGAAATGCCATAAGTGTCACCAAGCAGGTCATATTGCACGGGAGTGCCAACTCTCAAAGAAATCTGAAGCAGTACATATAAATGAAGTAGTAGAAACTTCTGAGCCCTCAGCTAGTCGGGGAAGGCCTGATGTTTTAGAAGGCATGCTTACTGTCAAAAACATTCCAGTTAAAGTAATGTTTGATACAGGCGCGTCACGAAGCTTTATTGTAAAGAATGCTGTTAAGAAGTTGGATTTGAAATTGAAAAAACTCAAAGAACCCATCACTGTCCATAATCCGGTTGGGGGTTCTCTCGATCTTAGCTGGATTTGTGTGGTGCCTGTCTCTTTTTCCTGTTATAAGTTCCCTACCATCTCTATCGTCATGAATTTTACTGAATTCGATCTTATTTTGGGATTAGACTGGTTGATCAAATATGAAGCAGAGGTTAGATGCACCGGGAGAGTTGTTAGGGCAAAGATTAAATCAGGGAATTACATAACCATACCCTGCGAAGGCCCGAATTCAAATAGAAAAGAATTTTGGTCTGCTCTTGATGTTTCTCCTGCTCAAATAGAAAATATCCCTGTAGTCACAGAGAATATTCCGGACCTCATCAAAGATATTCCTGTCGTAAAGATTTATGCAGATGTGTTCGAAGAAGTTGTCAGCTTACCTCCGTAGAGAGAAATTGATTTCAATATCGCTTTAATTCCGAATGCAAGGCCAGTAGTGCACGCTATTTGGAGAATGACTCTAAAGGAGAAAGAAGAACTAGACAATCAAACTCGACAGCTTGTATGGAAGGGTCCGATTAGGCCTAGTTTCTCTGATTGGGGAGCAGCAATGTTGTTTGTCCCAAAGTCTGACCGTACTCTGCGACTATGTGTGGATTATCGCGACTTGAATAAGAAGACAATAAAGAACAAATATCCATTGCCGAGAATCGATGATTTATTGGATCGTCTGAATGGAGCATAAGTGTTTTCAAGGATGGACCTAGCTACAGGTTTCCATCAGCTTTGTATTGCCGAAGAGTGTATTCCTATGACAGCATTCAGAGGTCCAGACTTATTCTATGAGTGGTTAGTAATGTCGTTCGGCTTATGTAACGCTCCAGCTTACTTCGTCGATTTGATGAACAAAGTGTTCAGAGGAGTCCTGAATAAGTTTGTTCTGGTTTTTATTGATGATATTCTGATCTTCTCTAAATCAAAGGTCGAACATGAAAAACATTTGGAGCAAGTTCTAGAAATTCTGAGAGGGAAGGTATTGAAAGCTAAATTGTCAAAATGTATATTCTGGCAAGATGAAGTAAAGTTTCTTGGCCACGTCGTATCGAAAGAAGGAATTGATGTGGATCCAAGTAAAATCACGGCTATTCAAAATTGGAAACAGCCTAGTACTCCCATAGAAGTCCGAAGTTTTCTTGGACTGTCTATTATTACCAAAAGTTCGTTAAAGATTTTTCGAAGATATCTAGTCACTTAACAAAGCTTACAAAGAAGCACTCAAAATTAAAGTGGACTCCAGAGTGTGAGGAGGCTTTTGAGGAGCTAAAGTTAAGATTAACAACGGCTCCAGTGTTAACGATAATCGACGGCAATCAGGACCTGAAAGTCTGGACAAATGCCTCTAGAGAAGGCCATGGTGTAGTATTAATGCAAAGAGGTCAATTTGTTGCTTATGCTAGCCGCCAGCTGAAGCCACATGAAAAGAATTACATTACTCATGATCTTGAGTTGTTGGCTACCGTATTCGCTTTGAAATTCTAGAGACTCTATCTTCTGGGAGAGAAATTCGAACTGTTTACCGATCACCAATCGCTAAGGTATCTGTTCACCCAAAAAGACTTGAATCTGAGGCAGCAACGTTGGCTAGAGCTCCTTGCAACATACGATTTTGAGATTCTATACACTCCAGGGAAAGCCAACGTCGTGGCCGATGCGTTAAGCCAAAAGAATGTAATGATCGCCAACTTTATTATTACGACTTCCTTGATTGACAAAATATCTATTCTTCAGAATGATGATAATTTTATTAAGGATATGATCAAAAGGATTCAGAAAGGCGAACCCTCGTGTTTCAAATAGATAACGATAGAATCCTGAGATTGAGAGGAAGAATTTGTATTCCCGACATCCCCAAGTTAAAAAGGGAAGTGTTAGACGAGTGTCACAAGTCTAAGTGGAGTATCCATCCAGGTGTGACCAAAATGTATAACGATCTCAAGTGAACATTTTGGTGGAAGGCTATGAAAATGGACGTTTCAATATATGTTAGCCGATGCCCTACTTGCCAGCTAGTCCAAAGCGACCAACAGAAACTGGCTGGATTGTTGCAACCGCTGGACGTTCAAGGTTGGAAGTGGGAAGATATTTCCATGGACTTCATAGATGGTTTGCCCAGAACCAGAAAAGGAAATGACAGTATTTGGGTGATCGTAGATCGCTTCACGAAGACCGCCCATTTCATACCTGTTAGATCGAACAGAACTGCTCAGAGTCTGGCGCAGATATATTTCAAGGAAATTATTAGACTAAACAGAGTGCCGATCAGTATAGTTAGTGATAGAGATCCAATATTTACTAGAAAATTCTGGGAGGCATTTCAAGCAGAACTAGGAACGAAGCTGAACCTAAGCACCGCCTATCATCCTCAGACAGATGGTCAGACTGAGAGGGTGAATCGTATCTTAGAAGATCTATTGCGGGCTTGTGTTCTAGATTTTGGTGGATCATGGGAAGACCATTTACATTTGGCCGAGTTTTCATATAACAACAGCTACCAAGCAAGCCTGACAATGTCACCATTCAAAGCATTGTATGGTAGACCGTGCCGATCCCCTGCTTGTTGGGTCGAACCTGGTAATTGGCTTGCATTGGGACCTGATATGATCCGAGAAGCTGCCGACAAAGACGATTTCGTTAAGAAACGATTACTCGCCGCTTAAAGCCGACAGAAGAGCTATACTAATAAAAGAAGAAGAGATATATCATTTGCTATTGGCGACTATGTATGTAAGGACCCGTTACTTCCCCGTGAAGGAAAGAGCGGATACTTTGAGAACAACACACAAATGAACACAGACAGAAGAACATTTCATTGCTATTAAAACAATTCCATCAGATACAAGAATATACAGAGTATAAATGAATAAATTACATTCGACAAAAATCAGAGATTACAATAAATTACATAGCAGCGGAAAATAATACAAAGCACAACTGAAGGTGATATACGGATACAGAGCTTTCCGGATATCATTCCAGCTGTAAACCAGGATCCTGTGAATATAAATCTGCAAAACCAAAACTACTAGCTGCCCGTGCGGAAAATGAGGGCACCCAGAGTTTAGGTTAAAACAATAAACTCCAGGTCAGTCATGTGACTGGTGTGAGAACTAAAACAGTTATTTAAAGCTTTACTTTAAAAGAGAGTAATTCAAGGGACCACGCCGTATAACACGGAACGGGTTTCCTCCCAAGAATACCAGTGCATATAATAAACAGTGCAATGCTTTTCCGAAAAATGAAGCTATTATAAGACCCAGGTCCCATCACACAATGCAACGCAAGCCGGAGGATAGGGTTTTCCCTTATAATAGCCAAACATGCTTGGTACGTTTAAAACAAATCATTTGATACTATAATAAGTGTATAGTGTCAAGACAATTTCAATCATAAATCTAAATCATAGACGGCATAGTATCCCATGCTACTATGTCGCCATACTAGGCTCTACAAATAAATCCGAAATACACGTATTGGAAATTGGATTTCCGTCATGAGTCGAGGCAAGGGGCAAGATCCTCTCCGCGTTCGAGACACTCTAGCAAATGCCTCCGGGTTACGCACTCTGGGCAACCCTGGATGCGGCTGGGCCGGTCCTCACTTACGTTAGAGGATTAGTTATTCCTGAACACACGTTTCCCGGTCCTTACAGACCTATAATCGAGGCGCCTCGCATTCCAACAACCACATAGGTGAAAAGTATAAAAATGTCAGGGCTGGTAAGTCACTGACACCACCAAAGCTAGAAAGAAACGTCGTGCTCTCCCAGCGGTCCGTATCCCGTTTTTAACTCATACCGAGGTGCGAGGCTCGCGAATTCACGTTATACACAAAGCTGCCACGTAGGCGTGCTTTGATCATCAACCACAAGACTTTGCTTTTCAACAGAAGCCTTGATCATCGCATCTTAGCATGCCACACAGGCAATTCATGCCATGCGACTGATGTCCATCGATATACAACCTCTGAGCTCGTACGTCTCAGAGAAGGGCGTTAAGCAAAAGAATAAATTCTCCGCCGCCAAACAGATGTATATTTAATAGAAATCAATCAACACAGAATAAAATCCAATGTCAGACACACAATCCATTTACAAGTCCGTTCTGGGTCTGAACGAAACCGGAGGCACTTTCCTCGCAATCCATCCATCCCCAAGTACGTCTGGACGACCACCAACTATTTCCATCCTCTTGGGTGTACAGCCCAATCAGGATCGTCAGTAATTATCCAAACGATGTGAAGACTTCCGGTCTTCAACCACCGTCTTCATCTTCGACATATCGTCGAATCGGTTATTCAGAATGGGTGTAAACCCGGTCTTTCCGAACAACCCGCGTATATTGAAAACAAATGTTACACAAACACAACATACGCCTCATTCCAATTCATTAGTCACTAACCGCAAATTAGCAAGAGAAAAATTTCCCAAACATTAACCCCGAAGGCCGAAACCAACATCAGATCAATACCCAGGAAACCATTCTTCTTAGCCAACCTACAGCTAGTTTCTAAATTCCACATTCTTAGGGAAAGGTTCCCATTAATTTTATCCAAGACAAATTCTTTAAAATTTATCCTGTAATCTTCCTTTGGATGTCGTTTCAAACCAAATTATGGTTTTTCTAAACTAGTCGAGATTAGCGAACCACACCGAAGTAATTATTTATTTTATTTCCCAATCCCAACCTATTCATCCCATGAAGCAAAACTGGTAATACTCCATATCTAACACCATGGTGTTATCGGTAAAATTAATTACCATTTCACGTTCAAATCTAATTAAAGATTTAACTATCGCTTTGGAGCAAAACTGGCGATACTCCATTCTTGCTCATTTCTAAATTTGATAATTTAGATTATAGATTCACATTTCAATCTAATTACAGATTCATTAAAACTCCTATTTCTGGGTTAAAGAGCTAGTGTTATTCAAAACACAGTTCACGACAAACCCAAATCACATTCTATTTATTATCGTGTTAAAGAACTAGTGTTATTTAAAACACAGTTCACGATGAACCCATTTTAAATCCAATCAAATATATTAGAAGTTTCGATTATTTAAAACCCTTTTTTAAATCTAATTTATTTATTTAAAAATAATTGGGTTTTAAATTTGGTTCAAAACTAGTTCATTTCGATAAAAATCTATTTTTATCTTTTCAAATATGGAGTTTTTCATCCCAAATTTTCCCAAATCATTTCTTATGATTTTACACAAATCATTACTATTGTTAATAATTTTATCAAGGCACGTACAGTCGATTTCCATCAATGGTCATCGAACTGCACTTATAGCGACCTTTTTCAAATTTGATTTGGATGTATCTCCAAATCCAACCGTTAGATTTCAAATTTCTAATATTCGTTAGAAAACTCTTTTCGATACGAACCCAACGGTTCCGGTTTTAGGAGAATCCGACGGTCGGATCTCCCGTAATGTCCGTTTGAAATAAATGGTCGAAATTCACGAACTGCCGCGGCGCGGCGCATTCTATTCAGGCCATTATATATATAATATATATATATATATTATATATACTTCGTCGATTTCTAATTAAAAACGAATTTTGTAAATAGTTTTGAATTCGTTTCAAAAACAATTTCAACTTCCATTTCAATTCAAATCAAAATTGAATTTTTCCTTATAAATTCGTTTTTAAAATTCATTTCTATTTAATTCAAATTTCAATTCAATTTGAATTCATTTCAATTTGTTTCCAATTCAATTCGAATTCGTTATCTATTCAATTCAATTCGAATTCGTTTTCCATTCAATTCGAATTCATTATATATTCAATTCATTTCGAAATCGTTATATATTCAATTCATTTCGAAATCGTTATATATTCAATTCATTTCCATTTTCTATTTCTTTTCAATTCGTTTCAATTCAAATTGGTTTCCTATTCGATTCAATTCAAATTGGTTTTCTATTCGATTCAATTCAAATTGGTTTTCTATTCGATTCAATTAAAATTGGTTTTCTATTCGATTCAATTCAAATTGGTTTTCTATTCGATTCAATTCAAATTGGTTTTCTATTTTTAAATATTCTATTTCAAATATTTCTATTTATTTTTGTCAACACACGACTAATCTCAACGAATGAGTAATGTCAACGTGTGACTATTTTTGTTAAATTATTTCGTTCAACACATGACTAATCTCAACGGATGAGTACAGTCAACACATGAACCTTTATATTATATTGATAAAGATGTAAATTTTATTATAAAAATATTTCGTTCAACACATGACTAATCTCAACGGATGAGTACAGTCAACACATGAACCTTTATTTTATAAAGATAAAGATATAAATTTTATTATATAAAAATATTTCATTCAACACATGACTAATCTCAACGGATGAGTACAGTCAACACATGAACCTTTATTTTATAAAGATAAAGATATAAATTTTATTATATAAAAATATTTCGTTCAACACATGACTAATCTCAACGGATGAGTACAGTCAACACATGAAACTTTATATTATATTATATTATTTATCTTCTAAATTGGAATGAGGCCCAATCAATCACCATATAAAATTAATTATATGGATTTTCATACAACACATGTATATAATTGCATTGAAAAATAATCAACCATCAACCAAAGTGCATTACACTGTATAAGCATCAAATATAGACATCTAACGCTTATAACAGCCTGTCAATCAATCGATCGACATATTTAATCAATCAGGGTGAGTGAACTTCAAATTTCATCCCAACACCTGTGTGGGGTTTCAAATCAACAACCACAGATTTTAGTTGTGCAGTTGGTCGATGTGTAAAATTTATCGTCCCAATCAATGTCATTCAAATAAGTGTACATAAACAAACCGTCCGGTTTGTAAATGAATATTTACTTATACACATTCACGTTAAAAATTATATTTTTAACGATAAAACATTTTATTTTAACATATGAATTTCTATTCAGTTCGTTTATACAAATAAAATGATATTTTTATTTTTCTAGCATATTTTAGAAAATTTCGGCGGCATAACGGCACGATACTAGAAACGGGACGAGGCCTAGCCTTATCCCCGGTCTAGTGAAGGCCCACGCCATTCACACATCAATCAAATCCACCAAACAATCAAATTCAAATCTAATCATCTAACTAATTTTTGCAATCAAGCAAACAAGTCCATGGTCTGTGGACGATTGTGTCGAGTGCTACTAAGCACCGTCTGCATCCTAGTATATATATATATATATATATATATATATATATATATATATATATATAGAAATGAAATTGAAAGGTGAGAAATTCTCACATATGGCTATCCAATCATCTTGACTCTTCTTGGATAGAAATCTTCATCGTTATTGCATCTTCGTCATCTTTGTTGCCCGTAGCCACTACATATATAAAAATCACACATTTTTATATTTTGATGCCTTTAAAATAAAAATCACATTTTTATTTATTCACTTTCAATTTAAAAATCATATTTTTATAATTGCTTCATACATTTAAAAATCGAATTTTTTCTTCGCTATTCAATATATAAAAATCAAATTTTTACTTCGTTATTCAATATATAAAAATCAAATTTTTACTTCGCTATTCAATATATAAAAATCGAATTTTTTACATTCATGCTATATGGATAAAAATTCCATTTTTACATTGCTACCATATAGATAAAAATTCTATATATACCACGCTATTCTCTACATAAAGATTTCGCCTTTTCAAAAATAAAGATTTCGCCTTTATAAAAATAAAGATTTCGCCTTTTCTAAATAAAGATTATATTTTTATAGTTCCTACTATGCAAAGATCGTATTTTTATCTTTCTACAATATAAAAGATTATATTTTTACTACTTTAAAAATATAAAAATCATATTTTTATAATCGCTATATAGTAAAGACTATATTTTTAATACTTTAAAATTATAAAAATCGTATTTTTTTTATAACACAACTAATTCAAATAATTTTAAAATCAGATCTTAATCTATGATTATAATAAACCGAAAATAAAATAACTGTAAATAAATAAATAAATAATACATAACTTAATTTCGGATTTTTTTGGAAAGGGGGGAGGTGATGGTTCGTCAGAGGGTCGGTGGAGGTGCGGAAACAGGAGGAGGAAGGAAGAAGAGAGGGGCGGTGCGTCGGAAGGGGGGTTTACTGCGTCGGCTGTGGTCATCGGGGGGGGGGGGGGCGTTGGTGCAGTCGCAGGTGGTGGGGGTTCTCGGCGTTGCAGTCGATGGTGGGGTTCGCTTCGGGGGGGTTCGATCGCATCGCGCTTCGATGGACGGGGGGGGGGGGGGTTTCGAGAGGGGGTCGGCGGGCGAACAATGGGACGGGCGGCTGGGTTGTGGCGCGGCGTCGTGATCGATGGGGGGGCTGACGATAGTTTAGGGTTTTTCTTTTTTTTTAATCCTTCGAATGAATTTGAAAAGGGGGGGCCAGAAGATAATAAAGAGGAGGATATTATATTTTTTTATTTATTTAATTAATTTTTTCAAAAAGTTGACTTTTACATACGACCTCGAAACGAGGCGCAACGCCTGTCGCCCATAGCGTTTTACCCCCATTCCGAACCCAATGGGATATGTATCGCAGGTTGATTCGGACGTTACGATCAGTTTCCGTTGGATTTACATTTAAATCACTATATTGAATTTTAAACGTACATTTCAAATTACCGGGGTCACATAACAACTCCATAAATTCCATAAAAATATTTTCTAGCTTCGTATTGACGATACGGTCCTAACAAAACTAGTTTCGTTGAATTCTGAGACCATTTGAAAAATGGCCAATTTCCAGTCGATTAAAATCAACTAAAACTGGTCAAACGCGTTTTCCTTTGCCACGCTCACATATTGATTCGAAAAATTATGAAATTTGAAACCTAGCAATAATTTGACACTGCGGATCCAACAAAAGTGGTTTCATCGAAATCCGAGGTCGTTTGCAAAATTCCCATTTTTAAGGGCCTGAATTCCATAGCGACTACTCAGAATTTTCAACTGGACATATCTTTTGATTCCTGTTATGAAATTTTGATTTTTCGGATTCATTGGAAAGATATTCACGAATAGATCCTAATGTTTTTGGTTTCACTAAAATCCGGATTATTTTGCACCCGGTACATTCAATTGAAGTTTGAAATCGAATTATCGAACTACCACGCCATTTTCAATTCTATTTATATTTATATATAAATATTTAAATTCTAACGACGATGCGTATAATATATACGTTCGAATTATATTCAAAATAAATTTCTCGTCGATATTATTTAAAATAATCTATTTTAAATATTCAAAATTCGCTAACATTGCCAAAATAAAAATTTTAAACTGGCTCAGAATTTGTGGGTTATTACAATCTCCCCCACTTAAAACTTTTCGTCCCCGAAAAGGAACAAAGTCGAAAGTGGTTTGAATAATCAAATCTACGTTCGATCTGGCTTCCATTCTCTAACTTTTCAGTTTCTGAGAATTTTCAAATTTTCAAAAATTTGGCTAACACCCTAAATTTTCGAAAAATTTCGCCATAACCTCCCCTGCACCGGGAGCGTCGGGGAATTTCAAATAGCTTCCCCGGTCCTTCTAATCTCAAAAAGAAAAAGAAAACGCCAAGCGGCTAGCCAATAGGCTCATAAAATCATAATCACCCAAACAAAACAGTAAATTATGTAGTAAACATGTACCTATTTGTCGGGCAAACAAATTTTATTCTCTGCTCTAGCCTCCTTGCTATGACCTGTTCAATGTAAGTATATGTATATGCAAGCAAATGCGACCAATTTTCAATACAATTCAATATTTGGTTCAATTAGGCATAATGGTTGAAAATTAGCAAACAAATAAACAAACAACACAAACATCAATCAATTAGTGGATTAACGTTTCAAATTTATAATTTGATATCTATATATATAAAGAAAATCATGTTTTTGATGCCAATTCACAACAATGTGTTCTAACTATATAAGTTTTGGTTCTCACACCAGCCTAATGGAAATATATAGATATCACACCTTCGTCACTCGAACATGAATACTAATGATGACTAGACAATCATCAGAATCATCTTCGGGCCACTAAAGTATGATTCTATATCTATCCAATATATTAAAACTTTAAATATACGTTCATGACGCGTATATGCAAAATCTTTATATATTGGACTGTCCATATTCAAAATAAATAAATAATCAAATACGTATAAAATGATTTAAATTTCAAAACAAAAATTGTTTTCAATTGAAAAATATACTCTTCACACTCGTTCTAGGATACTACTGATCCTATCTCTAACGAGTCATTCTAATTGGATATTACTAATCCAATATCTGATGAATTCTTTCGTATGGTTCTAATGTGTCTTGTTCTCGAGCTCTGTAAACCAAAGCTCTGATACCACTGTAAGGACCCGTTACTTCCCCGTGAAGGAAAGAGCGGATACTTTGAGAACAACACACAAATGAACGCAGACGGAAGAACATTTCATTGCTATTACAACAATTCCATCAGATACAAGAATATACAGAGTATAAATGAATAAATTACATTCGACAAAAATCAGAGATTACAATAAATTACATAGCAGCGGAAAATAATACAAAGAACAACTGAAGGTGATATACGGATACAGAGCTTTCCGGATATCATTCCAGCTGTAAACCAGGATCCTGTGAATATAAATCTGCAAAACCAAAACTACTAGCTGCCCGTGCGGAAAATGAGGGCACCCAGAGTTTAGGTTAAAACAATAAACTCCAGGTCAGTCATGTGACTGGTGTGAGAACTAAAACAGTTATTTAAAGCTTTACTTTAAAAGAGAGTAATTCAAGGAACCACGCCGTATAACACGGAACGGGTTTCCTCCCAAGAATACCAGTGCATATAATAAACAGCGCAATGCTTTTTCGAAAAATGAAGCTATTATAAGACCCAGGTCCCATCACACAATGCAACGCAAGCCGGAGGATAGGGTTTTCCCTTATAATAGCCAAACATGCTTGGTACGTTTAAAACAAATCATTTGATACTATAATAAGTGTATAGTGTCAAGACAGTTTCAATCATAAATATAAATCATAGACGGCATAGTATCCCATGCTACTATGTCGCCATACTAGGCTCTACAAATAAAGCCGAAATACACGTATTGGAAATTGGATTTCCGTCATGAGTCGAGGCAAGGGGCAAGATCCTCTCCGCGTTCGAGACACTCTAGCAAATGCCTCCGGGTTACGCACTCTGGGCAACCCTGGATGCGGCTGGGCCGGTCCTCACTTACGTTAGAGGATTAGTTATTCCTGAACACACGTTTCCTGGTCCTTACAGACCTATAATCGAGGCACCTCGCATTCCAACAACCACATAGGTGAAAAGTATAAAAATGTCAGGGCTGGTAAGTCACTGACACCACCAAAGCTAGAAAGAAACGTCGAGCTCTCCCAGCGGTCTGTATCCCGTTTTTAACTCATACCGAGGTGCGAGACTCGCGAATTCACGTTATACACAAAGCTGCCACGTAGGCGTGCTTTGATCATCAACCACAAGACTTTGCTTTTCAACAGAAGCCTTGATCATCGAATCTTAGCGTGCCACACAGGCAATTCATGCCATGCGACTGATGTCCATCGATATACAACCTCTGAGCTCGTACGTCTCAGAGAAGGGCGTTAAGCAAAAGAATAAATTCTTCGCCGCCAAACAGATGTATATTTAATAGAAATCAATCAACACAGAATAAAATCCAATGTCAGACACACAATCCATTTACAAGTCCGTTCTGGGTCTGAACGAAACCGGAGGCACTTTCCTCGCATATCCATCCATCCCCAAGTACGTCTGGACGACCACCAACTATTTCCATCCTCTTGGGTGTACAGACCAATCAGGATCGTCAGTAATTATCCAAACGATGTGAAGACTTCCGGTCTTCAACCACCGTCTTCATCTTTGAAATATCGTCGAATCGGTTATTCAGAATGGGTGTAAACCCGGTCTTTCCGAACAACCCGCGTATATTGAAAACAAATGTTACACAAACACAACATATGCCTCATTCCAATTCATTAGTCACTAACCGCAAATTAGCAAGAGAACAATTTCCCAAACATTAACCCCGAAGGCCGAAACCAACATCAGATCAATACCCAGGAAACCATTCTTCTTAGCCAACCTACAGCTAGTTTCTAAATTCCACATTCTTAGGGAAAGGTTCCCATTAATTTTATCCAAGATAAATTCTTTAAAATTTATCCTGTAATCATACTTTGGATGTCGTTTCAAACCAAATTAGGGTTTTTCTAAACTAGTCGAGATTAGCGAACCACACCGAAGTAATTATTTATTTTATTTCCCAATCCCAACCTATTCATCCCATGAAGCAAAACTGGTAATACTCCATATCTAACACCGTGGTGTTATCGGTAAAATTAATTACCATTTCACGTTCAAATCTAATTAAAGATTTAACTATTGCTTTGGAGCAAAACTGGCGATACTCCATTTTCGCTCATTTCTAAATTTGATAATTTAGATTATAGATTCACATTTCAATCTAATTACAGATTCATTAAAACTCCTTTTTCTGGGTTAAAGAGCTAGTGTTATTTAAAACACAGTTCACGACAAACCCAAATCACATTCTATTTATTATCGTGTTAAAGAACTAGTGTTATTTAAAACACAGTTCACGATGAACCCATTTTAAATCCAATCAAATATATTAGAAGTTTCGATTATTTAAAACCCCTTTTTAAATCTAATTTATTTATTTAAAAATAATTGGGTTTTAAATTTATTTCAAAACTAGTTCATTTCGATAAAAATCTATTTTTATCTTTTCAAATATGGAGTTTTTCATCCCAAATTTTCCCAAATCATTTCTTATGATTTTACACAAATCATTACTATTTTTAATAATTTTATCAAGGCCCGTACAGTCGATTTCCATCAATGGTCATCGAACTGCACTTATAGCGACCTTTTTCAAATTTGATTTGGACGTATCTCCAAATCCAACCGTTAGATTTCAAATTTCTAATATTCGTTAGAAAACTCTTTTCGATACGAACCCAACGGTTCCGGTTTTAGGAGAATCCGACGGTCGGATCTCCCGTAATGTCCGTTTGAAATAAATGGTCGAAATTCACGAACTGCCGCGGCGCGGCGCATTCTATTCAGGCCATTATATATATAATATATATATATTATATATACTTCGTCGATTTCTAATTAAAAACGAATTTTGTAAATAGTTTTGAATTCGTTTCAAAAACAATTTCAACTTCCATTTCAATTCAAATCAAAATTGAATTTTTCCTTATAAATTCGTTTTTAAAATTCATTTCTATTTAATTCAAATTTCAATTCAATTTGAATTCATTTCAATTTGTTTCCAATTCAATTCGAATTCGTTATCTATTCAATTCAATTCGAATTCGTTTTCCATTCAATTCGAATTCATTATATATTCAATTCATTTCGAAATCGTTATATATTCAATTCATTTCGAAATCGTTATATATTCAATTCATTTCCATTTTCTATTTCTTTTCAATTCGTTTCAATTCAAATTGGTTTCCTATTCGATTCAATTCAAATTGGTTTTCTATTCGATTCAATTCAAATTGGTTTTCTATTCGATTCAATTCAAATTGGTTTTCTATTCGATTCAATTCAAATTGGTTTTCTATTCGATTCAATTCAAATTGGTTTTCTATTTTCAAATATTCTATTTCAAATATTTCTATTTATTTTTGTCAACACACGACTAATCTCAACGAATGAGTACTGTCCACGTGTGACTATTTTTGTTAAATTATTTCGTTCAACACATGACTAATCTCAATGGATGAGTACAGTCAACACATGAACCTTTATATTATATAGATAAAGATGTAAATTTTATTATAAAAATATTTCGTTCAACACATGACTAATCTCAACGGATGAGTACAGTCAACACATGAACCTTTATTTTATAAAGATAAAGATATAAATTTTGTTATATAAAAATATTTCGTTCAACACATGACTAATCTCAACGGATGAGTACAGTCAACACATGAACCTTTATTTTATAAAGATAAAGATATAAATTTTATTATATAAAAATATTTCGTTCAACACATGACTAATCTCAACGGATGAGTACAGTCGACACATGAACCTTTATATTATATTATATTCTTTATCTTCTAAATTGGAATGAGGCCCAATCAATCACCATATAAAATTAATTATATGGATTTTCATACAACACATGTATATAATAGCATTGAAAAATAATCAACCATCAACCAAAGTGCACTACACTGTATAAGCATCAAATATAGACATCTAACACTTATAACAGCCTGTCAATCAATCGATCGACATATTTAATCAATCAGGATGAGTGAACTTCAAATTTCATCCCAACACCCGTGTGGGGTTTCAAATCAACAACCACAGATTTTAGTTGTGCAGTTGGGCGATGTTTAAAATTTATCGTCCCAATCAATGTCATTCAAATAAGTGTACATAAACAAACCGTCCGGTTTGTAAATGAATATTTACTTATACACATTCACGTTAAAAATTATATTTTTAACGATAAAACATTTTATTTTAACATATGAATTTCTATTCAGTTCGTTTATACAAATAAAATGATATTTTTATTTTTCTAACATATTTTAGAAAAATTCGGCGGCATAACGGCACGATACTAGAAACGGGACGAGGCCTAGCCTTATCCCCGGTCTAGTGAAGGCCAACGCCATTCACACATCAATCAAATCCACCAAACAATCAAATTCAAATCTAATCGTCTAACTAATTTATGCAATCAAGCAAACAAGTCCATGGTCTGTGGACGATTGTGTCGGGTGCTACTAAGCACCGTCTGCATCCTAGTATATATATATATATATATATATATATATATATATATATATATAGAAATGAAATTGAAAGGTGAGAAATTCTCACATATGGCTATCCAATCATCTTGACTCTTCTTGGATAGAAATCTTCATCGTTATCGCATCTTCGTCATCTTTGTTGCCCGTAGCCACTACATATATAAAAATCACACATTTTTATATTTTGATGCCTTTAAAATAAAAATCACATTTTTATTTATTCACTTTCAATTTAAAAATCATATTTTTATAATTGCTTCATACATTTAAAAATCGAATTTTTTCTTCGCTATTCAATATATAAAAATCAAATTTTTACTTCGTTATTCAATATATAAAAATCAAATTTTTACTTCGCTATTCAATATATAAAAATCGAATTTTTTACTTTCATGCTATATGGATAAAAATTCCATTTTTACATTGCTACCATATAGATAAAAATTCTATATATACCACGCTATTCTCTACATAAAGATTTCGCCTTTTCAAAAATAAAGATTTCGCCTTTATAAAAATAAAGATTTCGCCTTTTCTAAATAAAGATTATATTTTTATAGTTCCTACTATGCAAAGATCATATTTTTATCTGTCTACAATATAAAAGATTATATTTTTACTACTTTAAAAATATAAAAATCATATTTTTATAATCGCTATATAGTAAAGACTATATTTTTAATACTTTAAAAATATAAAAATCATATTTCTTTTATAACACAACTAATTCAAATAATTTTAAAATCAGATCTTAATCTATGATTATAATAAACCGAAAATAAAATAACTGTAAATAAATAAATAAATAATACATACCTTAATTTCGGATTTTTTTGGAAAGGGGGGAGGTGATGGTTCGTCAGAGGGTCGGTGGAGGTGCGGAAACAGGAGGAGGAAGGAAGAAGAGAGGGGCGGTGCGTCGGAAGGGGGGGTTTACTGCGTCGGCTGTGGTCATCGGGGGAGGGGGGGGGCGTTGGTGCAGTCGCAGGTGGTGGGGGAGGGGGTTCTCGGCGTTGCGGTCGATGGTGGGGTTCGCTTCAGGGGGGGTTCGATCGCATCGCGCTTCGATGGACGGGGGGGGGGGTTCGAGAGGGGGTCGGCGGGCGAACGATGGGAGGGGCGGCTGGGTGGTGGCGCGGCGTCGTGATCGACGGGGGGGGGGGGGGGGAGGGGCTGACGATAGTTTAGGGTTTTTTTTTATCCTTCGAATGAATTTGAAAAGGGGGGGTAAGAAGATAATAAAGAGGAGGATATTATATTTTTTTTATTTAATTAATTTTTTCAAAAAGTTGACTTTTACATACGACCTCGAAACGAGGCGCACCGCCTGTCGCCCATAGCGTTTTACCACCATTCCGAACCCAATGGGATATGTATCGCAGGTTGATTCGGACGTTACGATCAGTTTCCGTTGAATTTACATTTAAATCAATATATTGAATTTGAAACGTACATTTCAAATTACCGGGGTCACATAACAACTCCATAAATTCCATAAAAATATTTTCTAGCTTCGTATTGACGATACGGTCCTAACAAAACTAGTTTCGTTGAATTCTGAGACCATTTGAAAAATGGCCAATTTCCAGTCGATTAAAATCAACTGAAACTGGTCAAACGCGTTTTCCTTTGCCACGCTCACATATTGATTCGAAAAATTATGAAATTTAAAACCTAGCAATAATTTGACACTGCGGATCCAACAAAAGTGGTTTCATCGAAATCCGAGGTCGTTTGCAAAATTCTCATTTTAAGGGCCTGAATTCCATAGCGACTACTCAGAATTTTCAACTGGACATATCTTTTGATTCCCGTTATGAAATTTTGATTTTTTGGATTCGTTGGAAAGATATTCACGAATAGATCCTAATGTTTTTGGTTTCACTAAAATCCGGATTATTTTGCACCCGGTACATTCAATTGAAGTTTGAAATCGAATTATCGAACTACCGCGCCATTTTCAATTCTATTTATATTTATTTATAAATATTTAAATTCTAACGACGACGCGTATAATATATACGTTCGAATTATATTCAAAATAAATTTCTCGTCGATATTATTTAAAATAATCTATTTTAAATATTCAAAATTCGCTAACATTGCCAAAATAAAAATTTTAAACTGGCTCAGAATTTGCGGGTTATTACAATGTATATTTGAAAGTATCGCCGATGAGAGGAGTTATCCGGTTCGGTAAAACAGGGAAATTGGCGCCCAAATTCATTGGTCCGTTTCCTATTCTTGAACGGATTGGAACTCTCGCTTATAGAATTCAATTGCCGGATTGGTTGCCTGGAGTGCATGATGTATTTCACATATCCAGACTTGATCGTGGAAGAAGCAGCGCAACAGGATATTGAAATTACTCCAGAATTGTTTGTGAGAAGAGAGCCGCCAAAGATTATCGGCAAAGAAACTAAAGAGCTGAGGAACAAGAAGGTTCACTTAGTCAAAGTGCAATGGAGTGGAGATCCGCGAGATTGTACTTAGGAAACTGAGGAGAGCATTCAGAAAGCCTATCCTAAGTGTCGAGTGGATATCTCTGATTGACTCCGGTACAAGGTACATTTATCATATTTTGAAATTTCCAGTTGTTCTCTACTTTGTTGTTATTTTCTTTTCATGGATGTAAATTTTAATTCTATAGTCTGAATGATTTTAAAAGAGTATATGGATCAATTAGTATATTTTTGGAAAGTTAAAAACAAATTGATTGTTGTTTGTGTTGAGTGATAGTGGATTTGATTAATTAAATTATTAGAACGATAGTTAATTTAGTTAATAAGAGAATGAATGGTAGAATTTATTCGATTATATCACGTATTGAACTGATTTAAAAATAGATAGAAATATATACATGTGCATTATATATGTTTGAATAGGTAAATGGATTAGCTATTGAGTAAAGAATTTATTTGCGTGCCCGACATATAGGTAAACCTTAATGAGTTGGATGCGAAATATTATTATATCAACTCCTGTGAATGCCATTGGATGCGGAGTGCTGGTTGTTCTGTGTGTAATAATAAACGTCGCCATAGGATAGTAACAATTAATTTTGAACTACACTACATGGCATACTTCTTGAAGATAGGCATACTTCATCATATACCACATAAGCATTTGGAGCTTGTGTGACAAGGTTGAAGATTTACCATACGAGCAAGAGGCTTGTATGGCAATGACTATGTATTACATGTTGAACTGATGACTGATATGGACCATATAAAATATAACGGTAAATTGCCTGATTAATAAAAAAACCACACAGGTCTGGAGTTGACAATAATCACGTCTTTCTAGTTATTAGATACGGCACATGGATTATTTATTTCTCATACGGGACGAGGTGACAAGAATTTATTCTCTGGAGTAATTAAAAATACTCACTCCCTCAGGCTTAGACAGGGTGACGAGAATTTATTCTCTGGAGTTATTATCTATACACGCTCCCCTGTAAACACCAGAATATATCACTATAAATATGTGTATGCTTTATAGGATTTATTGGGTACCTAATACGGCCCAATAAATTTCCAAACCCCTCCCCGTACAAAGGAGGTTATGGCGAAATTTTTCGAAAATTCTGGGTGTTAGCCAAATTTTTGAAGAATTTGAAAATTCTCAGAAACTGAAAAGTTGGAGAATGGAAGCCAGATCGTAAGTAGAGTTGATAAATCAAACCACTTTCGACTTTGTTCCTTTTCGGGGACGAAAAGTTTTAAGTGGGGGAGATTGTAACGACCCGGAAAATCTGAACCAGTTTGAAAATTTTAATTTGGCTAATTTGGTGAATTTAAAATATTTAAAATAAATATTTTATATAATAACTACAAAAAGTGAGTTTGAATAGACATTTGAAAATAAATATAATTAATTCTAATTATAAACAAGGCCTGAAATGGCGCGGTAGTTTCAAAATTGGAATTCAAATTTTGACTAACTGTACCGGGTGCAAAACAAAACGAATTTGAGTGAAACCAAAAATATTTAAATCATTTAGTGAATATCTTTCTAACAAATATGAAAAATTGTAGTTTCATAGCAGGAAGCAAAAGTTATGGCCAAATGAATTTTCAGAAAGGTCGCTATAAAGTTTATATAGCCCGTGAAAATGGCCATTTTGCAAACGGTCTCAGAATTCGACGAATCCACTTTTGTTGGATCCGGGCTGTTAAATTATTGCTAGGTTTCAAATTTCATAATTTTTGAAGCTAGTATGTGAGCGTGGAAAAGTAAAATGTGTTTGGTCGATTTCTATAAAATCGGATCGACCTGAAAAGGGCCATTTTTCAAACGGTCTCAGAATTCGGCGAAACTAGTTTTGTTGGGACCGTATCGTCAAAACATAGCTAGATTTATTTTTCAGGAATTTTTAGAATCAGTATGTGGCCCCGGCAAATTGAAATGTAAGTTCAAATTAAACATTGAATTTTTTATATTTTAATTTGAAGAAAAACTGACTGAAACAGTCAAATGGGCCTTCGAAACATATCCCATTGTGTCCGGAATGGGGGTATTTAGCGGGGGAAGACAGTCATTGGGTTTGGATTGGTGTTCGTGTGTGAAAGGGGTATTTTAGGATTTTTAAAATTTATAAATAATAAAAAAATCTGATTGGTCCAGCTCATTTCTCTCTCTCCGTCTTCTTCTCCGAAACCCCCCAAACCGACGATGGAAGTTCTTCAAAACTTCTCCCTTCGTTTTCTCCTCCCACAGTCAACGAAACCCACCCCTCCTTTGGAGATTTTTGTAGTGCTATCAACGATCTTCAAATCCATATAGATTTCACCTTCTCTCGTTCAGTATTTCGCCAGATCGAGGTCCATGAAGTTCACCCGCATCACGCCGCTGTTCTCCTCTGATAGACGATTGAACTCCACCGCGCTACCGTCGAACGGAGCGCCACTCCAGGCTCTTCCAGGTGGTGCTGGTGGATCGTCTTCAAGTTGAACGGATTTGGCGTAGGATCAAAACCTAGTTTTGAACAGATTGAAAAAGGTATATGGCTATTTTTATTTTAACTATATTATAGCAATTTAAAGCGCTACGATTTATGATTTTACAATAAAAATCATATCTTTTTTGTTTGTTGATGAAATTCAGTGAAACAAGAGAAAGTTGACTCGCGTGGACGTCTTCTACATTCTAGAAGAGACCGCATATTTTTCTGAGCCTCCTGTTGTTTTTGGTGGAGTGGAACCCAATGTGAGAATTCTGAATTATAAACGATATGGAAAACGACGATGTATAAATTATATAGTCAATGTATGAGTTATATAAGCGTTGTACACCTCATATATATAAGCATTGTATAAGTTGTACGTTCGATGTATAAGTTATATATGTGTTGTAAAAATTATATATGTGTTGAATAGAAGTGAAATATACTTATATAAATATATATATATATATGCCCCTCATCCACAAACCATGGACAATATTTATTGGTTGTGATTGGTGTGAAAATTGGTTGATAGCGAATGGTTGATTTGAATTGTTTGTGGTTTGAAATTGATTAATTGTTGTTGAAAAATACCCATTTGTGGTTGAGAATTATTTGGTTGAAACCAGATAGGATTAGTTTGTGGAAATGAGGAAAAAATATACATGCCGCCTGTGTGCGAAGTAGATGCATGAAATCCCCATTGTCAAAGCTGCGAGGCTTTAAGGTAGAGCGAGGAGCCGTACTAGGGACGGCCCCAGTTTTAACTACCCTGCCGTTATGCTGCCGAAATTTTGAATAATATTCATGTGTTAGAATTATTTTCATGTGTTGAAACTATATTCGTGTGTTGAATAGAAACCATTCATGTGTTGAATAAAAATTCATTCCTTGAATAGAAATTCATGTGTTGAATGGTATTCGTGTTTTAAATAAATTGTTTTAACAATAAAAATAATAATTTTTATTTTATATATACGAATTATAGAAACCATTCATGTGTTGAATAGAAATTCATTCGTTGAATAGAAATTCATGTGTTGAATGGTATTCGTGTTTTAAATAAATTGTTTTAACAATAAAAATCACATTTTTATTTTATATATGCGAACTACAGAAAACCTTCATGTGTTGAATAGAAATTCATTCGTTGAATAGAAATTCATGTGTTGAATAGTATTCGTGTTTGAAAGAAATTGTTTTATAATAAAAATCATTTTTTTATCATCTATATGAACTGTATAAAATAGTCGTGTTTTGAAAGAAATTGTTTTATAATAAAAATCATATTTTTATCATCTATATGAACTATATAAAATAGTCGTTTTTTGAAAGAAATTGTTTTATAATAAAAATCATATTTTTATCATCTATATGAACTATATAAAATAGTCGTGTTTTGAAATAAATAGTTTTACAATGAAAATCACATTTTTATTATATACATGAATTGTTAAAAATTGTGAAGTGTTGAAGTAAAAGTCAGTTGGATAAAAAATATCATTTTTATCAAAGGTACGAAAAGAATATGGTTTTGAAATCAAAGAATCGATTATATTTATATATATAAATACAATTAAAATAAATCGAATAACGAAGTTGTAGTTCGTGTTTTGAAACCGTGATTTCAAACGATTAGTGCGGGAGATCCGACCATCGGATTTTCCCGAAACCAAAACCATTGGGTTAGCTTTGGAAATATCTTTCCAAAGACACCAACTTTGTAAAGATCCAAAAGTTGGATTGTTTGGAATGTTTAATTCAAATCTGAAGAAAAACAGCTCTAGAATCGATTATATATATATATATATATATATATATATATATATATATATATATATATATATATATATATATATATATAATTAAATCAAATCGAATAACGACGCTGTAGTTCGCATTTTGAAATCGAAACTTCAAACGAGTGTACCGGGAGATCCGACCATCGTATTTTCCCAAAACTGGAACCGTTGGATTCGTTTTGAAAAGATCCTTCTAATGATATAAAATTTGTGAAGATCCAACGGTTAGATTTTCAGATATGTGTAAATCAAATCTGAAGAAAAACAGCGCCATGGTTGCGTTATGGCCCGAAGCGTCATTTGAATGAATTGGCTACTTTTAAATAAATAAAAATAGCGATAAATCGTTATAAAATATTATAAACGATATGGAATGTGAAATTTAGAAACTAACTGAAGGTTAGCTAAGTCAAATGGTTTCCTGGGTTTTGATCTGATGTTGGATTCGGCCTTTGGGGTTAATATTTGGGAAATCGTTCTTTTACTAATTTACGGTTAGTGAATAATGAATTGGAATGAAGCGTATGCTGTGTTTGTTTAGCACTTGTTAACTATATACGCAAGTTGCTCAGAAAGACAGGGTTTATCCAATTCTGAATAACTAAATCGACGATAAGAAATTGAAGATGAAAACGGTGGTCAAAGACCGGAGATCTTCGCCTCGTTTGGATGGTAACTGATGTCCTGATTGGGAGGCATCCCGAAATATGGATAATGAGTGGTGATCGTCCAGACGTACGTGGAGATCGATGGGTATGCGAGGTATATTGTGCCTCCGGTTTTGTTCAGACCCAGAACGGACATGTAAATGGACATTAATAATTAGTGGATTAAATTTAGTGATTTAAATCCAACATACCTTTAGTATTACCGGTTAGCCCAATAAACAAGTGTATAACAAAACTCCAAAATGATAGAATTTTGAGATCATTTAATTTTGAATTATATGAAGAATACAGCTCTTGTTTATTAGGTAAAATAACTGGATCCCCTTTCACTTGACACAGTGATTGAGTGATAAGTATTGGGTCTCATACATAATGATGTATATGGAGCAATGAATACATAAACTAGAGGCAGGTTTTATTATTTCATTATATTTACTGATGATATCAGTAGATACGGATCTGTGTATCTTATGAAACATATATCAAAATCCTTTGAAAAGTTCAAAGAATTCAAAATGAAGTTCAAAACCAATTTTAATAGAATATAAATACTTTTCGAACAATTCGAAAAAGAATAATTAAGCCAATAAATTTAATGACTATCCAGATGAGTTTGAAATTGTTTCATGACTCACACCACCTAGAATACCATGTTGAAATGGTGTGCCTGAAAGGAGTAATCACACCTTATAAGATATGGTACGACCAAGATAAGTCGTATAGATCTTCCAATAAATTAAATTGAGAACAATTAAATTATTCATACTAAAACAAGTCTTAAGTCGCCATATAAGATATGGATTAGGAAATGTCCTAATATATCTAATTGCGCAGATTTGGGATGTATGGCGCTTGTTAAACGTCATTCCTCTGATAAGATCGGACCCAAATCAAATAAATATTTTGTGGAATATCCAAAAGAAGAAAATGGATATTAAATCTATAAATCCTCAGAGAATAAAATTTTTATTGCTCGAATCGGTATCCTTATAAAGGAGAGTTAGTCTCTAACGTACCGATGAGAATAAAATAGAATCCGAAATGTCTCGAGAACCACAAAATACCATTGAATCTTGTTTTGACAAGAAATTGAGTGGGAGTGACACAATAATTACAATGTTATATAATGATAACACATTAATTATTGTGAATAATGTTAGTTTTAAAACAAGAAATAGATACTGGTTCTAAGAAAGAAAATGTTTGGATTAAGAAGTTCATAATTGGACTTAATTCATTGTTGATCCAATGATATACATTGCGATAACAATGTGGCCATTGCTCAGGCCTAAAACGTTAAACTCATTATCAATCCAAACATATATTTAAGAAATATAATTCTTATGTGAAGCTGTTCACAGAGGAAATAAACATATCTGCAAGGTTGTAAAGTTGTAGACCTACTGAATTAAACTCTGTCGCAGCAGAAGTTTAATAGTCACACTAGTTTCATGAGTATACGATACGTAAATGAATGACTCTAGTGCAAATGGGAGATTGTTAGAGTTTGTGCCCTAGAGGCAATTCATTTGATGAGATTGATAACACTGTTGATCTTATTATTTTATTTTGAATAAAATATTATTCTTTTATATTATATTTACTGTGTAATATAAATATTAATATAATAGATGTCCTTAGAATAATAATATGGAATTATATAGTTCGAATAAGACTGAACTTGAGATTATATAATGTGATAAGTATTATAACTCTTAAAAGTCCCTAGTCGAGTTTTATTGTTTATACAGGGCAACAATAAAACGATGAGACTAGTGTATTGATTGACTGATGATCACATTTCATTGATCATTAATATACGTGATATTAAAGTCAAGATATAAATACATATTGGAGAATATCGTATTGGGCTGACCCGCCGTGAGATAACTCCATGGAATATAATTAACAGTATCATAAGTTATTCTCATAGTGAAAGTGATGTAATGGTCCTTAGACCTGAAATCATTATAATTTTATTCGAGTATATTTGTATTTTGATATCATCTAAAGTTATTTCATAACAGAGTAACGATAACGGTGATTGTTGGATACATCTCGAATCAAATAGAAATTATGAATGATCTAGATGGAATTTAACCCTGCAATATATTTGTGGTGGCATCCATGGGCCTCTTGATTGAGTGAGACTGTGAAATGCATGGCTGTGCTCAAATATTGATTTGTTTTGAACAGTCTACTCATCAATCAAGATAAACGGATTAAATAATAAAGAGGATGATACGATCCATGTCTCTAGTTTAATCCTGGATATACTGGTTAAAAGGATTATATTACATTGATACACTGGTCACAGAAAATGTTGTATCGAATCAATAATATTATTATAACTTGGGTAGCAGCGACGTATTGCTAGATGTCAATCATTGTTTATGATTTTAAATATGATTTAAAATCATTGCCAACGTTATAATAACCTATAGGGTCACACACAATAGAGCGTTATAGAAGAGAAATTATTTTGGACAAATAAAATATCAATGTGTTGATATTTTACTTTGGGTTGGAATGGGTATTTGGTTTGATTCTATTTTCTAGGGTTGACTTTCATTTTAGAAATACATGATTTCTTTTATAAGTCGGCTAACCTTATGAGAGAGATATATGAAAAACCGTATACTTTTATTTTCCCAAAATCAAAATAATGGTGGCCGGCTAGCACTAGCCTCTCTTTTCTTGCTCAGATTCGATCAAAAGGGAAAGGACGTTGTAACAACCCTGAATTTTGGGGGCCAATTTAAAATTTATTTTAAGTGATTTTAAATGAGTTTTGATCTTTAGAATAATCTATTTTAAATAATAATGATCACAAATTTGATTCAAATCGAAGTTTGAATGAATAATTTAATTTTAATTATAAAAAGAGTTAGAAATAGCGCGGTAGTTTGAAAAGTCAAACTTGAACTTTGACTGACCGTACAGGACGCAAAATTTAACGGATTTTAGTGAAACCAAAAATATTAGAATCTATTTAAAAATATCTTTCCAACGAATCCGAAAAATCGAAATTTCATAGCGGAAATAAAAATTTATGGCCAATTCAATTTTTAGAAAGGTCGCTAGGTAATTTGCATAGGTCAATAATGCTACTTTTTGCATATAAAGGAATTTGAACTTGAAACCACTTCCATTGAGTTCAAAATGATGTTTCTGCATTGATAAACAGTAAACACTTATATATTTCGAGTTTCGGAAATTATTGATTTAAAAATTTATTTTTAATATTAAATATATACGCCTTAAAAATGGAAATTTTGCAAACGACCTCCGTTTTTGACGAGACCACTTTTGTTGGATCCGGAATATTAAATTATTACTAGATTCCAAAATTCGTAATTTTTGGAGTCAGTATGTGGTCGTTATTAATTTTACAGTGAAAAACGGTCAATTTTCAGACTTTAAAAATTCATAATTTATTCATACGGACCCGGAATTTAACGAAACCAGTTTCTTTGAATCCGTAATGTCAAGAAATATTTATGTTTCAATTTTCATAAAAATTGGAATTCGTAGGTGTTAACACGAATTTTTAGAATATGAAAATGGGTGCAAATTGTATAAATAAATACATAAAAGGGTAATTGGGCCTAATAACTTTCTTAACCCCATATAAAATATCTTTTCCTCAGCCATTAGCTGAATCATAACCCTAAACCTACCAGCCACCTTCTCCTTCTTCATTTTCATGGCCTCCACTCTAAATAATTCTTTGCAAATAAGCCCCTGAAAACAAAACAATTTATAACTCTCAATCCAAACCAAATCAGACCAAACCCTTTCTGGGTTTTGTTCATCTTCTTATCCTCTATCTACCACGAAAAATTCAAGACCTATCGTCGCACGGGTTCGCCGGAATCTCAATCTAAAGGCAGCAGCCAAATTTTCGTTTTTTGGCTATTGCGGGCCCCACGAAGAGAGTTAGGTCGAGCGACTTCAGGCAGAGGTACGGGGAACCATACGGTTCTTTTGGCAGTGGTGGCATGGTCTCAGGTGGTCGGAGTTGGTCGGAATGTCAATTTTATTGGAGGGGTGCTGAAAACAGGACAGTCGCAAAGATCAGCAATTTCCCGCCAATCCGTGCATTTTCAGGCAAAGTGACAAACAGAGAAGTTGTTCGGGAGGTCGAGGCCAAGCTACTGTAAAAATTTGGGGGCATTTAGAGCACCGAGGCGGCCGCAGCACCAAGATGAACGGAAACTGTACTTTTCCGTTCATCTACAGATCGTGGGCCCCAGTGGCAAATTGGAGGGGGGGACCACCAGATATGGAAAGAGGGGGAGAAGCCGGAGAGAATGGCGCTGGTTTCGTGCAATTCCGACGTACGGTTTGGCCGTGGCGAGCATTTTAAGTTCAGGGTGCTGTTTGAAAAAAAAGATTAGGGGCTTAAACGCGAAACATTTATGTTCTATGTTCGTAATGCAATATCTTTTACATACGAGATCGAAATTTGACGATTTCAGGTCTGATGTGATCGTGGCGATGAGAGCTTCGCGTGGACACCAAATTTGTCCAATTTGGAGAAAATTGAAATTTTGGGTAATTTTTACAAATTTAAATATTATTTTAATCGATTTGTTAACTTCGCAAGTGCATAACTTTTTGTCACGTTATCGAAATTGCATGAAACTGAATCCGTTGAGATCGTTATGTCAAGAGCTTCGAGCGAGCAGTAATTTTGTCCAATTTGGAGCAAGTTGAAAATTTGGGTAATTTTCATAATTTAAATTAATTATTTAATTATTACAAACTTTGAAAATTCATATCTTTTTTATACGAACTCGAAATCGTACAAAACAGGATTTGCTGCGATTAGTGAGTCGAGAGCTACGCGTAGACACTAATTTCATCAAATTTGGAGCATGTTGAATTTTGGGCTAAAATTGGGCCCGAACCGTCATTTAAAGCCGGCAAAGGTGAGAATTTGTAACACCCCACCTCCGCTAGGGTCACTCGCAAAGGAATGCACTAGCTTTAGAGGGGTATTATTGGTAAACATGTACAGAAATATTACAAGACAGAACATATATATAAAACAGCGGAAGTAAAACAAATTTCATTACCTTATAAAATAAGGTCTAAAGCCTTTTACATCAGAATACATCAAAACCTGTCTTGCAACAATAAAGAAGCATAAAAACCTTTTCATAAATTATTCCCCAAGTAAAACAGTAAAGTAGCCATAGCCAAGAAGAGTCCGAGCCATACATGATGACCTTCAAACAGGAGAAGTCCGAACTAACAATAGCATTTCCTCCCTGTAACCTGGGGGGAAACGGAAGACAAGAGGCGAAACAAAACGGGGTCAGTCATAAAGACTGGTAAGCCCTATCTACTATCAGTATATAAACTAGTAAAGTTAACTGGCACGAGGAACGGAGATGAACATAAGTATGATGACAAGATAGATAAGCTAAACCAAAATAACAGGATGAACTACGGTACCAAAATAAACGAGTGTGTCATGATAAATTACGGTGTCAAGATAAATCAAGGTACCACATTGTCAGGTTTCTATCAAGTATACTATCCCAAGGTATTTATCATGTATAACATCCTAAGGTATATATCATGTATCTTTGCTCCGCACCCCTCGTACTAGTATCCCAACCCACATCATGTGTTAACTGTGAATGTCCCTTGCCCAACGCCACGTAATGGTCCATGTCAACCTAATATATAGCATATGTAGGTTTTCCCAACTCGTATGTTTCTTTCCATGTATAAGTTTAGTCCTTTGCCGTAGGCCATACGGGCTTTCCCACGTAAAAGTCTTATCCTTGAAGTTATTTTGGACTGCTACCCTTGATCTAGTTATGTTTTCTTACCATGAACTATCGCGTGTCCACTTAGGATTTATGCCACCTAGGACCACTAGGGATTATGCTACCTAATGAACGTTTCCGTGTCTCGGTTTGGGTTCAGCCACCTAGGGCCACTAGGGATTATGCCACCCGTCAACCGCGCCCTTTATCCCACGTATGTATCGTGAATCGTTTTCCATGTCTAGATGTACATGTTCCTCAATGTGCCATCCGAGTTCCGTGCCAGGGCAAATCAAGAAATACGGAACTCGGTCGGGAGATTTAAGTCGTCTGCTGATGCAGATATCAAGGTCTGTTTTTGTACCCGTGGCAATGGTCCCACGTGACCCCTCCCTCAACTACTGAAAGGCAGTCAAAGAAAAATCATGTATGAGAACTACACTAAGGCCCATCGATGCCCACTTCCAGATAGCCAACCTCACCCATAACTTGATAGCTAGTATATGGTCTTTTGGGAGTTCCCTGCCTTTCCGTACGTACACGATTTACTAAAGATGGTAGGTAGTCGGCGACATGCTATCCCGGGGCAAAATCAAGTTTCGTCGACTCCACGCTAATCCATCCCAGTCTTTAGGTCGCTCGCATAGCAACCAAGGCATACTCTTGGCTCTTCTACCGCAGACCTTAACCCCTGTGAGGCCGGGTTTCATGGATCACTCGACACCTCACAGAGGGATACCAAGAGTACCCTCACGTTCGCCGAAGCTTTCACTTCGTCACCCAGTTCGCTGGAGCTTTTATCCTAGTCAGATAACTTGCTCCTCCTCGTATACTAAGCGATGACCTACCGTACCAGGTTACTCATCTCTTTATGAACTAGTCCCATGTCCTTAGCTAAGAATTTTTACTTAGTTACCCTTAACTAAGGTTTACCACTTAGCCCCTCTTTCCGCTATCCTTGTTAACTACGATTTCCAACCTAGTCCTTTGAGCTAGGGTTTTGTCAAATGGGTTAAGTGTTGTTATCCAAGTTCGTGACTTGACCCGCCTACAAATCATGTCAAGATTGGCTAAGTACTCAAGTTCAAGGCTTAGCCCTACAAGTTGGTTAAGTGTACCAAGAAGCTCATGACTTAACCCTGTCAAGTCAAATTGGTTAAGTATTTATTTGCCTTAACCCTATCAGATTTTCATGTTAGATTGATTAAGCATGGATTATCTTAATCCCATCAGATTATCGAGTCGGATTGGTTAAGTATGGGTTAGCTTAACCCCATCCACTAACCGTATTACAATGGTTAAGCCTAATCTTAAAAGGTCTTGTGACTTAACCCTTATCAGGTCCACCTATTAGATTGGTTAAGTATAGATTACTTAACCTCATCAAATCATCACGTATAATTGGTTAGCTATAAGTTACTTAACCCCATTAAATTATCATGTTAAATTGGTTAAGTATTGGTTACTTAACCCCATTGAATAACCAAGTTTAGATTGGTTAAGTGTTTAACTTAACCCCATCGAATTTCCGTGTTTAGATTAGTTAAGTATAGATTACTTAACCCCATCTAATTACCATGTTTAGATTAGTTAAGTCTTAGTTACTTAACCCCATCTAATTACCGTATTTAGATTAGTTAAGTCTTAGTTACTTAACCCCATCTAATTACTGTGTTTAGATTAGTTAAGCGTAAATTACTTAACCCCATCCCCTAACTGTCTTGTATGGTTAAGTGTCATTAAGAAATCAAGCCCGGTCCCACTAAACCTACCCATTTGTGTCATATCGGTTAAGTGTCACTAGTCAAATTTACTTAACCTTATCATGTGGCATTAATTTAATTAATGCACTCTCAACCTCTCACATTAGACTTTGTTGTGGTTAATAGTTAAGCCGGGCGGGTCCGGGTAGATTTACACCACAACCTAGTCTAAACTCGGGTCTTAAGCGTGACATGACCAACTTCTCACATTGGATCTTATTGTTTGTAGCTACTAGTTAAGCCGGGCGGGTCCGGGTAGATTTATGGTACAAACTCAACCCAACCTCGAGTTGGCCATTTTCATGTTTGGTCTAGTGTCTTGTTACACTTACAACCCATACGTGTCAAGTTTCCAAGTCCCATGCTCATAGCCAAAGTTACATGTTGTCACGTTTATACCAACTTACCCAAATCATGTTTCATGTCATTAAAGTTTCCCCATAACCTAACCCCAACGCTTTTAAACTCGCATATACATTCACAACAACGCATAATGGATTTAAAGAAGGAACTTGGCAAAGGCATGACAAAAAGGTTATAAGGCCATAAGTTAAACATGGTGGAAATGAGGCATAAATGTGCTCACAAACTTGCATGTTACATTGTCAAGCCTCAAAAACATGCATAGCATTCAAACTTGGCAAATAGGTGATACATGGTCATAGATGACATGAAATGATGACAAGTAACTCGCATATAACATCACATAAGGGTTATGACTTCATATGCAAGTTAACCTAAAGGTTATGAGGGTTCTCATGTTGCATAATGCAACATTTCAACATAAAGGTTATAGCTTTTAACCCACAAGATCAAGGTAATGACTTTATAGACTTGCATAACATGATAGCATGTATCATACTTAATGATCAAACCCAAACTTGCAACATTCATTTAACTTTATAGTTAATATCTAAGAGTAGGAGGGGGCTTACAATGCTATGAAGGCACAAATCAATATATAAACAAAGATTGAGACGAAGCCATTCATGCTATCACCCAAAAACCCCAAAAGAACAAGCTCCAAATGAAACCCTTGAGCAAATATCAATAAAAATCCTTGCTTTGAAGAAGAAACGTTTCAACTTTGGCTTTGAATGAAGCTTATGAGCTCTCATGCAAGATCCTTGCTTTTTGGTCAAGAAAAGGTTGCAACTTTGGCTAGAATGCAACTTATGAACTCTCGTACAAACATGAAATCACTCAAATGATCATAGAATCTCTCATGAATGAAGAAAAGAGGCTCCTTTACTTTGAAACTAGCTTAGAACACTTAAGCTATCATGAAGAAGAAGATGGAGGCTATGGGTTGAAGTGGAGGCCATGATGAGGAATCATTTTGGCATAGTTTAGTTGTAGGATTGAATAATGGTGATTTAGGCTAGGTTTAGGGGTCTTTTTATAGAGGATTAAGATAGTATTAGTCATAGGATTAACCCTAGATTCAATCCAAGCCATCAAAGGATGTCTTGGGGAAGAAGTAGAGTTTAGGAACCATCTAGGGCCTTTAGATTAAAGTTGAACCATGAGAACCATTCAAATGCAAAATCTGCATTTGAGCGAATCGGCCCACGGGTTGATAGCCAAACACCCTGGATTAACCCCTAGTCGACCCAGCGGGCTTGGGTCGACCTCAAAAATTGGCCGGTTCGGTTATTCCCCTCTCCCAATTCGCTGTTTTGAACATTTTTGCATATTTATTTATTTAATTTTCAATTATATATATATATATATCAATATATATATATTTCTCTGCGCAACTCATTTCACTTAATTAAGTATACTTTAATTTGTGAATTTTTATGTTCAAATTACGGGGTGTTACATTCTCCCCTCCTTAAAGGATTTCGTCCCCGAAATCTCCAAATTAGGAAGAACGTATCCTACTATCCATCATCCATCTACTCAAAACATCATCCACAGGCAACCATTGTCCGTAGACGATTTCTAATGCCATATGAACATATGTAGAACGTGTGTGTATATGCTCCTTAGCTAATGCTAATGATCAGGCCTGAATGATCTTTCTAATGCAAAATATGTTTAGTGCCATGAGTCCAACATGTATGCGAATAGTCCTAGTTATATAAGTACTATATGTGTGCACAAACATTCATTCATATGCAACATCCGCATGATAACACATTCAATTTCATCCATAAACAAGTATAAATACTCGTGCATATGCAACATGAAATGTGAGTGCGTCGATCTAGTATCTAATGTGTATTCGCGCATCCACGAGCAACCACTTGCAACCACTTGCAACATATCAAACATAACATGTTTCAAGCACATGTTTACATGCATAGGATTCTACCTAAGGTTCCCAAGATAAGATCGAGGAGATAAACAAGACAAACTTTTTACAGGGTTTGCAACAGAAACAGGACCGAGAGGATATCCACCAAGCGATAGCATGCAAGCAAGCTCTACAGGAGAACCAGGGATCAACCATATACTCTTAAAAAGAGATATGATGCACGCGCCTAAGCCGCATTTCCTTGAGCTTAATTCCATTGTGCCTTGACCATCTTTGACTTCATGATTTTCGTAGCTCCTTGATTCCCACTTCCAGGATATGAGTTGGAACTCATTTCACTGTCGCCTCTCGTTCCACTTTCACTTATTCTTTCCCTAGCATACTTGGCTCAAATATATCCGCGTACTCATGCAAGCTCTCCAAAATTCACTAGTGAATTTTGGATCTCGTTTACCGATGCCAATCCCTGTTGCCAAGTGTACCTACTAGGGTGATCTCGACAACTCATGCACTAGCGAAATGAACCATTCGCCTTAGTGGCGAACTCTACTCGAGCAGATTACCAACGAATGCATCATGAGATTCTAGGTAACTAACCATGACAGAACCCAAAAGGTTACACTGGACTTCGAGGGTATTACCAAGGCAAGTCAAGAGTCTAACTACCCTCTTTCCAAAACTGAGAATGGCACCCCTTATTGGGTGACCACTTTATCCCTAGAACCCATCCTTGGCTCCAAAAACATGGGCACTCTCAAATCCAAACAAGTCATGAATAAATGGACCGATCCTCTAACAAGATTTGGGACAAAAATGGGATCCTCTTCTATGCTAGTACTAAGGTGCAGAGACTCACTATCCAAGCAGACTTAAATGATGCGATGATCAAAACAAAGTCTGGACGGGATGATAGAAAAGGAAGGCTGAACCTCTAACAGAAACAGTACCATTTCTTTTAGGTACCCTAGAAATGGGAGCGTACGATTGCTCTCTCCGATGATCTTGTCCTTGTCCTCCTTGATGGACTAAGCCATACCAACAGTTGCTTATCCTTAAGCTCGCGTCCTTTATCCTTACTCTTATTATCCTTCCTTGTACCATGGCAACAGGTCTCTCAAGAACCACCTCCATTGTACGGGAAAATACTTACGTAGCTAGACAAGGATTAGTCGCAGTTAGAACTACTATGACTACAGATGGATGGAAGAAAGGAAAAGAGATTCGATCAAGGAAACAAAGGACAGTGCTAATGGCTTTTGGGGAATAGCCTTTAAAAACTTTTCTTGAAAAATGCTTCTTTGTAAACGGTTTTTCAAATAGTTTTCAGAAGGTTTTAAAAACTTTCGCCCAGTCTGATAACCTTCTGCTCTGATACCAAATGTAACACCCCACCTCCGCTAGGGTCACTCGCAAAGGAATGCACTAGCTTTAGAGGGGTATTATTGGTAAACATGTACAGAAATATTACAAGACATAACATATATATAAAACAGCGGAAGTAAAACAAATTTCATTACCTTATAAAATAAGGTCTAAAGCCTTTTACATCAGAATACATCAAAACCTGTCTTGCAACAATAAAGAAGCATAAAAACCTTTTCATAAATTATTCCCCAAGTAAAACAGTAAAGTAGCCATAGCCAAGAAGAGTCCGAGCCATACATGATGACCTTCAAACAGGAGAAGTCTGAACTAACAATAGCATTTCCTCCCTGTAATCTGGGGGGGAAACGGAAGAAAAGAGGCGAAACAAAACGGGGTCAGTCATAAAGACTGGTAAGCCCTATCTACTATCAGTATATAAACTAGTAAAGTTAACTGGCATGAGGAACTGAGATGAACATAAGTATGATGACAAGATAGATAAGCTAAACCAAAATAACAGGATGAACTACGGTACCAAAATAAACGAGTGTGTCATGATAAATTACGGTGTCAAGATAAATCAAGGTACCACATTGTCAGGTTTCTATCAAGTATACTATCCCAAGGTATTTATCATGTATAACATCCTAAGGTATATATCATGTATCTTTGCTCTGCACCCCTCGTACTAGTATCCCAACCCGCGTCATGTGTTAACTATGAATGTCCCTTGCCCAACGCCACGTAATGGTCCATGTCAACCTAATATATAGCATATGTAGGTTTTCCCAACTCGTATGTTTCTTTCCATGTATAAGTTTAGTCCTTTGCCGTAGGCCATACGGGCTTTCCCATGTAAACGTCTTATCCTTGAAGTTATTTTGGACTGCTACCCTTGATCTAGTTATGTTTTCTTACCATGAACTATCGCGTGTCCACTTAGGATTTATGCCACCTAGGACCACTAGGGATTATGCTACCTAATGATCGTTTCCGTGTCTCGGTTTGGGTTCAGCCACCTAGGGCCACTAGGGATTATGCCACCCGTCAACCGCGCCCTTTATCCCACGTATGTATCGTGAATCGCTTTCCATGTCTAGATGCACATGTTCCTCAATGTGCCATCCGAGTTCCGTGCCAGGGCAAATCAAGAAATACGGAACTCGGTCGGGAGATTTAAGTCGTCTGCTGATGCAGATATCAAGGTCTGTTTTTGTACCCGTGGCTATGGTGCCACGTGACCCCTCCCTCAACTACTGAAAGGCAATCCAAGAAAAATCATGTATGAGAACTACACTAAGGCCCATCGATGCCCACTTCCAGATAGCCAACCTCACCCATAACTTGATAGCTAGTATATGGTCTTTTGGGAGTTCCCTGCCTTTCCGTACGTACACGATTGACTAAAGATGGTAGGTAGACGGCGACATGCTATCCCGGGGCAAAATCAAGTATCGTCAACTCCACGCTAATCCATCCCAGTCTTTAGGTCGCTCGCATAGCAACCAAGGCATACTCTTGGCTCTTCTACCGCAGACCTTAACCCCTGTGAGGCCGGGTTTCATGGACCACTCGCCACCTCACAGAGGGATACCAAGAGTACCCTCACGTTCCCCGAAGCTTTCACTTCGTCACCCAGTTCGCTGGAGCTTTTATCCTAGTCAGATAACTTGCTCCTCCTCGTATACTAAGCGATGACCTACCATACCAGGTTACTCATCTCTTTATGAACTAGTCCCATGTCCTTAGCTAAGAATTATTACTTAGTTACCCTTAACTAAGGTTTACCACTTAGCCCCTCTTTCCGCTATCCTTCTTAACTACGATTTCCAACCTAGTCCTTTGAGCTAGGGTTTTGTCAAATGGGTTAAGTGTTGTTATCCAAGTTCGTGACTTGACCCGCCTACAAATCATGTCAAGATTGGCTAAGTACTCAAGTTCAAGGCTTAGCCCTACAAGTTGGTTAAGTGTACCAAGAAGCTCATGACTTAACCCTGTCAAGTCAAATTGGTTAAGTATTTATTTGCCTTAAACCTATCAGATTTTCATGTTAGATTGATTAAGCATGGATTATCTTAATCCCATCAGATTATCGAGTCGGATTGGTTAAGTATGGGTTAGCTTAACCCCATCCACTAATCGTATTACAATGGTTAAGCCTAATCTTAAAAGGTCTTGTGACTTAACCCTTATCAGGTCCACCTATTAGATTGGTTAAGTATAGGTTACTTAACCTCATCAAATCATCACGTATAATTGGTTAGGTATAAGTTACTTAACCCCATTAAATTATCATGTTAAATTGGTTACTTAACCCCATTGAATAACCAAGTTTAGATTGGTTAAGTGTTTAACTTAACCCCATCGAATTCCCGTGTTTAGACTAGTTAAGTATAGATTACTTAACCCCATCTAATTACCGTGTTTAGATTAGTTAAGTCTTAGTTACTTAACCCCATCTAATTACCGTGTTTAGATTAGTTAAGTCTTAGTTACTTAACCCCATCTAATTACCGTGTTTAGATTAGTTAATCATAAATTACTTAAACCCCATCCCCTAACTGTCTTGTATGGTTAAGTGTCATTAAGAAATCAAGCCCGGTCCCACTAAACCTACCCATTTGTGTCATATCGGTTAAGTGTCACTAGTCAAATTTACTTAACCTTATCATGTGGCTTTAATTTAATTAATGCACTCTCAACCTCTCACATTAGAATTTGTTGTGGTTAATAGTTAAGCCGGGCGGGTCCGGGTAGATTTACACCACAACCTAGTCTAACCTCGGGTCTTAAGCGTGACATGACCAACTTCTCACATTGGATCTTATTGTTTGTAGCTACTAGTTAAGCCGGGCGGGTCCGGGTAGATTTATGCTACAAACTCAACCCAACCTCGAGTTGGCCATTTTCATGTTTGGTCTAGTGTCTTGTTACACTTACAACCCATACGTGTCAAGTTTCCAAGTCCCATGCTCATAGCCAAAGTTACATGTTGTCACGTTTATACCAACTTACCCAAATCATGTTTCATGTCATTAAAGTTTCCCCATAACCTAACCCCAACGCTTTTAAACTCGCATATACATTCACAACAACGCATAATGGATTTAAAGAAGGAACTTGGCAAAGGCGTGACAAAAAGGGTATAAGGCCACAAGTTAAACATGGTGGAAATGAGGCATAAATGTGCTCACAAACTTGCATGTTACATTGTCAAGCCTCAAAAACATGCATAACATTCAAACTTGGCAAATAGGTGATACATGGTCATAGATGACATGAAATGATGACAAGTAACTCGCATATAACATCACATAAGGGTTATGACTTCATATGCAAGTTAACCTAAAGGTTATGAGGGTTCTCATGTTGCATAATGCAACATTTCAACATAAAGGTTATAGCTTTTAACCCACAAGATCAAGGTAATGACTTTATAGACTTGCATAACATGATAGCATGTATCATACTTAATGATCAAACCCAAACTTGCAACATTCATTTAACTTTATAGTTAATATCTAAGAGTAGGAGGGGGCTTACAATGCTATGAAGGCACAAATCAATATATAAACAAAGATTGAGACGAAGCCATTCATGCTATCACCCAAAAACCCCAAAAGAACAAGCTCCAAATGAAACCCTTGAGCAAATATCAATAAAAATCCTTGCTTTGAAGAAGAAAGGTTTCAACTTTGGCTTTGAATGAAGCTTATGAGCTCTCATGCAAGATCCTTGCTTTTTGGTCAAGAAATGGTTGCAACTTTGGCTAGAATGCAACTTATGAACTCTCATACAAACATGAAATCACTCAAATGATCATAGAATCTCTCATGAATGAAGAAAAGAGGCTCCTTTACTTTGAAACTAGCTTAGAACACTTAAGCTATCATGAAGAAGAAGATGGAGGCCATGGGTTGAAGTGGAGGCCATGATGTGGAATCATTTTGGCATAGTTTAGTTGTAGGATTGAATAATGGTGATTTAGGCTAGGTTTAGGGGTCTTTTTATAGAGGATTAGGATAGTATTAGCCATAGGATTAACCCTAGATTCAATCCAAGCCATCAAAGCATGTCTTGGGGAAGAAGTCAAGTGTAGGAACCATCTAGGGCCTTTAGATTAAAGCTGAACCATGAGAACCATTCAAATGCAAAATCTGCATTTGAGCGAATCGGCCCACGGGTTGACAGCCAAACACCCTGGATTAACCCCTAGTCGACCCAGCAGGCTTGGGTCGACCTCAAAAATCGGCCGGTTCGGTTATTCCCCTCTCCCAATTCGCTGTTTTGAACATTTTTGCATATTTATTTATTTAATTTTCAATTATATATATATATATCAATATATATATATTTCTCTGCGCAACCCATTTCACTTAATTAAGTATACTTTAATTTGTGAATTTTTATGTTCAAATTACGGGGTGTTACAGAATTTATTTTTAATTTAATATTAATTAATTTAATTATTATTCTTTTGTTGTTTAATGTTGAAGGGTGAAAATGAATCGTTATGCGATGGATGTTTTTCTATGTTGTGAATTCGATTTGTGTTTTGATGATGTGATATTTATCGTTTGTGATGGAATTGAAGATGAAACTTTAGGATGTTAATATAAAAAAAAAGACAATCTTTTTATATTGAAAACAAAAAAAATGAAATTTTGACGATGAAAATAGAAAAGATAATATTTTTACATTGTAAAATAGAAAAGTTGATATTTTTACTTTGTAAAATAGAAAAGATAATATTTTTACATTGTAAAATAGTAAAGTTGATATTTTTACTTTGTAAAATAGAAAAGATCATATTTTTACGTCGTAAAGTAATAAAGTTAAAATATTATAAATATAAAAAGATGATAATTTTGCATTGTACATAAAAAGAAAATGTTTTTATATTGTATGAAATAAAGCATATTTTATTATGGAATTTATGAATGATTTTTCCATCGCATGCAATAAATAACATTTTTATATGTTAGTTATGAATGAATGTACACCGTATGAATAAAATTACATTTTTATATGTAATTAAAAATGTGAATTGACATTGCATGACAAAAGTTACATTTTTATATGAAATTTATATAGGAAATTAGACCGCATGACATGAATTACATTTATTTATGTAATTTATAAATGAAATTAGACCGCATGACATGAATTACATTTTTATATGTATTTTATGAATGAATTAACATCGCGTGAAATAAAATACATTTTTATATGTATCCTATGAATGAATTAAGACCTCATAAAATAAATTACATTTTTATATGTATTTTATGAATGAATTAACATCGCATGAAATAAAATACATGTGTATATGCATTTTATGAATGAGTTAAGATCGCATGAAATAAATTACATTTTATTTTATGAATGAAATTAGTCCGCATAAAATAAATTACATTTTTACATGTAATTTATGAATGAATTTTCATCGTATGAAATAAATTACATATTATTATGTAAATTATGAATGAATTTAACCCGCATGAATGAAATTTCATTTTATTCTATGAAATGAATGTATGGATTTACATTGTAAACAAAGATTACATCTTTATAATGTAAATAAAAAGTAGGATTTACATTTGTAAATAAAATTTATATTTTTATATGTACTTAAGAACGATGAATTATAAATTACATTTTACATGTAAGGATGGAATTAAAAGAAGGAATTGGACGATGAAATAAAATTTACATTTTACCGTAAATTAAAGAAATTAAAGGAATTAAAAAGGAAGAATTCACCATTCAAGTATGATTTACAATTTACCGTATAAAAAGGAATGAAAGGATAAAGAATGAGAATATTCATTATAATAAAGATTTAAACGGTTTATGTTTATATATTTATATATAAATGTAATTAAAACTAAACGAATAGGGCGTGGTAGTTCGCGTTTTGAAATCGTACTTTTAAATGACTATACAAGAAGATCCGACCGTCGGATTTTCTTGAAACTGAAACCGTTAGGACCGTCTTGGAAAAAATATTTCCAATGATATATATTACGTTAAGATCCAACGGTTAGATTCTGAGAAATGTAAAAATCAAAATTGGTTGAATGCAGCGCCATAGTCGCCCATGGACTTAAGGCGTCGTTATATAAAAATATAATTATTTTAAATAATTAAAATAGGAATGAAGCGTTAATAAAAATAATTATTAATGTGTAAGAAGGATTTTAAATATATATATATATATATGTATATATACGAGGATTATTTGGAAAGTCCGAGTTTATCTCATTCCAAATAATTAAACGACGTTTAATAATCCAAGATTGGAAGACGGCGATTGAAGACTGTCAAATCTCCACATCGAATGGATGATGATGACTATTGCATTAGAATGGCTTGCTACCATGATAAGGTAATAGTAGGAGTTGCCCGGACGTAGTGTTGATTTGTACGGGTTTGGCTTTCGCTCAGACCCAGAGCATAAGCTTATAAATGGATTGTGTGTCTGACATCGTACTCCATTATATATCATGTTATTAATCTTCTGTCGAATGTATGGATGTTTGTTGGTGGAGAATTTATTCTCTTGCTTAACACCTGTTCATATATTTCGGCAAAGGATTGGTAGTACGGTATGGAGTGATGATGTGGTATGCTAAGATGCATATGATCAAGGCTTTGTTGAAAAGCAGGCCTTGTGGGACGATCAAAGCATAACCTGCTTAGACATAGCTTTGTGTATAACGTGACTTCGCGAGCCTCACACCCCGGTATGAGTCAAAAACGGTATTAGGACTGCAGGGAGTGCACACGTTTCTTTTTAGCTAGAGTGGTGTCAGTGACCTACCAGCCCTGACATTTTACTTATGTGGATGATGGATTTTGAGGCGCCTCGGATTTTTATAGGCCGATAGTGGTCATATTATAGGTTCAAAGGAACCGGGAAGCGTGTGTTCTGGCATAACTAATCCATACACATATGTGTGAACCGGCCCTGAAGATCTAAGGGTTCACTGCGGGGGATCCTGAGGCATTTGCTAGAGTGTCTCGAATCGGAGAGGAGCTTACCCCTAGCCTGGACTCATGATGGAAACCCAATTCCCAATACGCCCTTGCGGTTTTGATTGTAGAACTAGTACAACGACATAGTATATGGTACCTATGCCATCTAGGATTGATATTATATTTGAATGTTTTATATATATACACACACTAATAATAATATAGTTTTTACGTATCAAGCATCTTTTGACCATTATAAGGTAAAACCCTATCCTCTGGTGTGCGTTGCATTGTGTGATGGGACCTGGGTCTTATAATGGTTTCATTTTTTTTAAAAAGCATTGTGTGGTTTAACGATTTACTTTAATTATGCACTGGCAATCCAATGGAGTAAACCCGTTCCGCGTTAGCGGCGTGGTCCTGTGATTAGCCTACTTATTAGATAAGTTAAGTATAGAATTCTCACACCAGTCCCACGACTGACCTGTAGTTTGTTTCACTTCGCAAACTCGGGTGCCCTCTTTCCACACGGGCAATCGAGTTGCTTTTTGCAGATATAGTTAAGCAGGATTCTGGATTGAAGTCTGAAGTTGGGCCCCGAATATTGATGGCCTTCCGTTGAGATTAGTTCCGCTGCAATGTATTTAATTTATTGTAAGTGTATCTTCCGCTGTATTATTTATTGATGTACTCTGATATATTCTGTAGTCTGATGTAACATTTATTATTGATGTTATAAAAGTCTGTGTTTTTGTTCTGATGTGTTGTATGCCCAAAGTTAACGTACGCGGGTTTTGAACGGCCTTGGTCGATTTTGCGATCGATTAAGGTCGGGCGAAATGCGGGTCGTTACAGCTGGTATCAGAGCTTTGGTTAGCTCAAAATCTTTGGGGTACAACTCACTAGAACTAAACAAAAGACTCATCAGAGATTGGATTAGTAATATCCAATAAGAATACTCATTAGAGATAGGATCAGTAGTATCCTAGAATGAGAAAACTCATTAGAGATGGGGTTAGTAATGCCCTAGAATGAGTTGAGAGTAGCAAACCTATAATATACGTATTTGTGATTAATTATACTCTATTTTGGAAAATATGATTTTGAATATATAAAAAGTTATATATTTGAAAGTTAGTCAACTAATGAAATTATTTAAACCAATGGAGAAAATGTATATATACAATAGTTAGTTAATTAACCAACTTTTAGCTTCGCTCCTTTTCGAGGACGAAAAGTTTATAAGTGGGGGAGACTGTAACAACCCTGAATTTTAGGGGCCAATTTAAAATTTATTTTAAGTGATTTTAAATGAGTTTTGATATTTAGAATAATCTATTTTAAATAATAATGATCACAAATTTGATTCAAATCGAAGTTAGAATGAATAATTTAATTTTAATTATAAAAAGAGTTAGAAATAGCGCGGTAGTTTGAAAAGTCAAACTTGAACTTTGACTGACCGTACAGGACGCAAAATTTAACGGATTTTAGTGAAACCAAAAATATTAGAATCTATTTAAAAATATCTTTCCAACGAATCCGACAAATCGAAATTTCATAGCGAAATAAAAAATTATGGCCAATTCAATTTTTAGAAAGGTCGCTAGGTAATTTGCATAAGTCAATAATGCTACTTTTTGCATATAAAGGAATTTGAACTTGAAACCACTTCCATTGAGTTCAAAATGATGTTTCTGCATTGAAAAACAGTAAACACTTATATATTTCGAGTTTCGGAAATTATTGATTTAAAAATGTATTTTTAATATTAGATATATACGCCTTAAAAATAGAAATTTTGCAAACAACCTCCGTTTTTGACGAGACCACTTTTCTTGGATCCGGAATATTAAATTATTACTAGATTCCAAAATTTGTAATTTTTGGAGTCAGTATGTGGTCGTTATTAATTTTACAGTGAAAAACGGTCAATTTTCAGATTTTAAAAATTCATAATTTATTCATACGGACTCGGAATTTAACGAAACCAGTTTCTTTGAATCCGTAATGTAAAGAAATATTTATATTTCAATTTTCATAAAAATTGGAATTCGTAGGTGTTAACACGAATTTTTAGAATATGAAAATGGGTGCAAATTGTATAAATAAATACATAAAAGGGTAATTGGGCCTAATAACTTTCTTAACCCCATATAAAATATCTTTTCCTCAGCCATTAGCTGAATCATAATCCTAAACCTACCCGCCACCTACTCCTTCATTTTCATGGCCTCCACTCTAAATAATTCTTTGCAAATAAGCCCCTGAAAACAAAACAATTTATAACTCTCAATCCAAACCAAATCAGACCAAACCCTTTCCGGGTTTTGTTCATCTTCTTATCCTCTATCTACCACGAAAAATTCAAGACCTATCGTCGCACGGGTTCGCCGGAATCTCAATCTAAAGGCAGCAGCAATATTTTCGTTTTTTGGCTATTACGGGCCCCACGAAGAGAGTTAGGTCGAGCGACTTCAGGAAGGGGTAGAGGGGAACCATACGGTTCTTTTGGCGGTGGTGGTATGGTCTCAGGTGGTCGGAGTTGGCCGGAATGTCAATTTTATTGGAGGGGTGCTGAAAACAGGACTGTCGCAAAGATCAGCAATTTTCCGCCAATCCGTGCATTTTCAGGCGAAGTGACAAACAAATAAGTTGTTCGGAAGGTTGAGGCCAAGCTACTGTAAAAATTTGGGGGCATTTAGAGCACCGAGGCGGCCGCAGCACCAAGATGAACGGAAACTGTACTTTTCCGTTCGTCTGCAGATCGTGGGCCCCATTTGGCGAATTGGAGGGGGGGACCACCAGCCGTGGAAAGAGGGGGAGAAGCCGGAGAGAATGGCGCTGGTTTCGTGCAATTCCGACGTACGGTTTGGCCGTGGCGAGCATTTTAAGTTCAGGGTGCTGTTTGAAAAAAAAAAGGTTAGGGGCTTAAACGCGAAACATTTATGTTCTATGTTCGTAATGCAATATCTTTTACATACGAGATCGAAATTTGACGATTTCAGGTCTGCTGTGATCGTGGCGATGAGAGCTTCGCGTGGGCACCAAATTTGTCCAATTTGGAAAAAATTGAAATTTTGGGTAATTTTTACAAATTTAAATATTATTTTAATCGATTTGTTAACTTCGCGAGTGCATAACTTTTTGTCACGTTATCGAAATTGCATGAAACTGAATCCGTTGAGATCGTTATGTCAAGAGCTTCGAGCGAGCAGTAATTTTGTCCAATTTGGAGCAAGTTGAAAATTTGGGTAATTTTCATAATTTAAATTAGTGAAAATAAGGCTCAGGTCCCTAAAAGCAAACTTAATTAGGCTCACATCCGGTCCTAAACTTATTGTAAATTAGGTCCCTATTTTTCAAAAACATATAAAAAAATATAAAAAAATCACGTAAATTCATAATTAAATAAAACATGTTCACGCCAAAAAAATCAGGTGGAAAATCAATCAACAAACACGTCAAAATCAAAAAATACACAAAACAGCGAAAAATGCAGTAAAATGCATGAAAACATGCACATATTTCAAATAGTTGCATACATGTATGCATCTATTTCAATTCCGCATCATACAGCAGCATATATGCATACATGTATGCAGATTTTCTGAAATACATGCATGATTTCATGCATGTATTCGATTTCTGCATGAAAAGCACGCATGCTTGTATATGTGCATACGAGCATGCAGTTATGCAGAAAATATGCATTCAAGTATGCACATATTGACATGCCTTCGGCCTTCAACGCATTACTGCATACAAGTATGCAGCTATTCTGAATAACAACATACTTGTATGCAGTTATTCAGCAGGCTTGCAGATTTTATTTGCATGTGTATTTAAAAAGTTGCATACATGTATGCAACTATTGCTGATAGTTGCATACATGTATGCAACTTTTTTTTTTCGATTTGCGTGGGCTCCTGGGATTATTTCCAGATTTTAGAATTTTTTTTTTTTTTTTATGCATGAGCGCATTTTTTTTTGGCAAGAAATTGAAAAAGGCGAAGGGGACATGAGGAGCAGGCGAAGGGATCAAAAATTTTGGGCGGCATCTAATTTTAGGGACCGGAAACGTATGGAAAAGTATGCGCGGGTTTTTTTTTTATTTTGAAAGTTATTAGGGACCTGTAAAAAACGCACCCTTTAAATTAATTATTTAATTATTACAAACTTCGAAAATTTATATCTTTTTGATACGAACTCGAAATTGCACGAAACAGGATTTGCTGCGATCAGTGAGTCGAGAGCTACGCGTAGACACTAATTTCATCAAATTTGGAGCATGTTGAATATTGGGCTAAAATTGGGCCCGAACCGTCATTTAAAGCCGGCAAAGGTGAGAATTTATTTTTAATTTAATATTAATTATTATTCTTTTGTTGTTTAATTTTGAAGGGTGAAAATGAATCGTTATGCGATGGATGTTTTTCTATGTTGTGAATTCGATTTGTGTTTTGATGATGTGATATTTATCGTTTGTGATGGAATTGAAGATGAAACTTTAGGATGTTAATATAAAAGAAAAGACAATCTTTTTATATTGAAAACAAAAAGATGAAATTTTGACGATGAAAATAGAAAAGATAATATTTTTATATTGTAAAATAGAAAAGTTGATATTTTTACTTTGTAAAATAGAAAAGATAATATTTTTACATTGTAAAATAGTAAAGTTGATAATTTTACTTTGTAAAATAGAAAAGATCATATTTTTACGTCGTAAAGTAATAAAGTTAAAATATTATAAATATAAAAAGATGATATTGTTGCATTGTACATAAAAAGAAAATGTTTTTATATTGTATGAAATAAAGCATATTTTATTATGGAATTTATGAATGATTTTTCCATCGCATGCAATAAATAACATTTTTATATGTTAGTTATGAATGAATGTACACCGTATGAATAAAATTACATTTTTATATGTAATTAAAAATGTGAATTGACATTGCATGACAAAAGTTACATTTTTATATGAACTTTGTACAGGAAATTAGACCGCATGACATGAATTACATTTATTTACGTAATTTATAAATGAAATTAGACCGCATGACATGAATTACATTTTTATATGTATTTTATGAATGAATTAACATCGCGTGAAATAAAATACATTTTTATATGTATCCTATGAATGAACTAAGATCTCATAAAATAAATTACATTTTTATATGTATTTTATGAATGAATTAACATCGCATGAAATAAAATACATGTGTATATGCATTTTATGAATGAGTTAAGATCGCATGAAATAAATTACATTTTGTTTTATAAATGAAATTAGTCCGCATAAAATAAATTACATTTTTACATGTAATTTATGAATGAATTTTCATCGTATGAAATAAATTACATATTATTATGTAAATTATGAATGAATTTAACCCGCATGAATGAAATTTCATTTTATTCTATGAAATGAATGTATGGATTTACATTGTAAACAAAGATTACATCTTTATAATGTAAATAAAAAGTAGGATTTACATTTGTAAATAAAATTTATATTTTTATATGTACTTAAGAACGATGAATTATAAATTACATTTTACATGTAAGGATGGAATTAAAAGAAGGAATTGGACGATGAAATAAAATTTACATTTTACCGTAAATTAAAGAAATTAAAGGAATTAAAAAGGAAGAATTCACCATTCAAGTATGATTTACAATTTACCGTATAAAAAGGAATGAAAGGATAAAGAATGAGAATATTCATTATAATAAAGATTTAAACGGTTTATGTTTATATATTTATATATAAATGTAATTAAAACTAAACGAAAAGGGCGTGGTAGTTCGCGTTTTGAAATCATACTTTTAAATGACTATACAAGAAGATCCGACCGTCGGATTTTCTTGAAACTGAAACCGTTAGGACCGTCTTGGAAAAAAAATCTTTCCAATGATATATATTACGTTAAGATCCAACGGTTAGATTCTGAGAAATGTAAAAATCAAAATTGGTTGAATGCAGCGCCATAGTCGCCCATGGACTTAAGGCGTCGTTATATAAAAATTTAATTATTTTAAATAATTAAAATAGGAATGAAGCGTTAATAAAAATAATTATTAATGTGTAAGAAGGATTTTAAATATATATATATACATACGAGTATTATTTGGAAAGTCCGAGTTTATCTCATTCCAAATAATTAAACGACGTTTAATAATCCAAGATTGGAAGACGGCGATTGAAGACCGTCAAATCTCCACATCGAATGGACGATGATGACTGTTGCATTAGAATGGCTCGCTACCATGATAAGGTAATAGTAGGAGTTGCCCAGACGTAGTGTTGATTTGTACGGGTTTGGCATTCGCTCAGACCCAGAGCATAAGCTTATAAATGGATTGTGTGTCTGACATCGTACTCCATTATATATCATGTTATTAATCTTCTGTCGAATGTATGGATGTTTGGTGGCGGAGAATTTATTCTCTTGCTTAACACATGTTCATATATTTCGGCAAAGGGTTGGTAGTACGGTATGGAGTAATGATGTGGCATGCTAAGATGCATATGATCAAGGCTTTGTTGAAAAGCAGGCCTTGTGGGACGATCAAAGCATAACCTGCTTAGGCATAGCTTTGTGTATAACGTGACTTCGCGAGCCTCACACCCCGGTATGAGTCAAAAACGGGATTAGGACTGCAGGGAGTGCACACGTTTCTTTCTAGCTAGAGTGGTGTCAGTGACCTACCAGCCCTGACATTTTACTTATGTGGATGATGGATTTTGAGGCGCCTCGGATTTTTATAGGCCGATAGTGGTCATATTATAGGTTCAAAGGAACCGGGAAGCGTGTGTTCAGGCATAACTAATCCGTACACATATGTGTGGACGACCCTGAAGATCTAAGGGTTCACTGCGGGGGATCCTGAGGCATTTGCTAGAGTGTCTCGAATCGGAGAGGAGCTTACCCCTAGCCTCGACTCATGATGGAAACCCAATTCACAATACGCCCTTGCGGTTTTGATTGTAGAACTAGTACGGCGACATAGTATATGGTACCTATGCCGTCTAGGATTGATATTATATTTGAATGTTTTATATATACACACACACACTAATAATAATATCGTTTTTATGTATCAAGCATCTTTTGACCATTATAAGGTAAAACCCTATCCTCTGGTGTGCGTTGCATTGTGTGATGGGACCTGGGTCTTATAATGGTTTCATTTTTTTAAAAAAGCATTGCGTGGTTTAACGATTTACTTTAATTATGCACTGGCAATCCAATGGAGTAAACCCGTTCCGCGTTAGCGGCGTGGTCCAGTGATTAGCCTACTTATTAGATAAGTTAAGTATAGAATTCTCACACCAGTCCCACGACTGACCTGTAGTTTGTTTCACTTCGCAAACTCGGGTGCCCTCTTTCCACACGGGCAGTCGAGTAGCTTTTTGCAGATATAGTTAAGCAGGATTCTGGATTGAAGTCTGAAGTTGGGCCCCGAATACTGATGGCCTTCCGCTGGGATTAGTTCCGCTGCAATGTATTTAATTTATTGTAAATGTATCTTCCGCTGTATTATTTATTGATGTACTCTGATATATTCTGTAGTCTGATGTAACATTTATTATTGATGTTATAAAAGTCTGTGTTTTTGTTCTGATGTGTTGTATGCCCAAAGTTAACGTACGCTTGTTTTGAACGGTCTTGGTCGATTTTGCGATCGATTAAGGTCGGGCGAAATGCGGGTCGTTACAGACGTTCTAGTGGATATCTATGGAGGCAAGGCGACATGTCGAGCTACAGATTCGATCGATCAATTTTTCAACATCGTTCCAGATTCGAAGAATTCAAGGTTATATCGATTTCGTATAACCCTAAAGAGGTATGAACCTATAATTTATCTAATTTTACATAGATCTTAATTTTAAAGGGTTTAAAATTCTTATAATTGGTTGCGATTTGATCATACAAAACCATCAATGGTATCAGAGCTTGTTTGTAAAATTAGTACTTTGTAGTTTCGATCTGTGTTATGAACACCACAATCAGTAATAATTGGGTATAAATTCGGATCTTAGATAATTCTACCAGATCTGATAAATTACGACTTGATATATATTACTAACCGGGCCAATTCTTACTCGTAAGAATCTGGAAATTGTTGATCAATGTGATTGCATCTACATAGTTATTTAAACACGAATTAGTATTATATATCAGTCTCTCTATAAGTTATATGATTACTGATCTGGTTAATTTTAAAGTAAAATACAAAACCTTGTAATCAAAATCAGTTTTGATATGTCCAGGATGTCAAAGTTCCTTTCGTTTTGAGTAACAATTTTGATCTGTTTATTAAAATTGTTTTGGATACTCAGACAAATCTGGATGACCTTGATTGATTGCCTGAGACTCGAGATGTATACATTCTTTTGAATCATCTAGAGGATGTACATTATTTTCTAAAATAATTTTGTAAAACATAAATCAGTACAAGTTATTAATCTTGTTTTACACACTACCTGATTTAGATCATTTTTCATTAGTTTTCATTGCTAAACTAATAATCAAAATGTTTGATAGTTTTCGTAACCAGATTTTGTTAATTTTGTGATCAGATTGATGAGTCGGTAAGATATCTTTATGATGAATTATGATTCAATGAAATTATTATTGGTTATGTCTGAAATTTCCACCAAGAATAAATCTGTTTATATGTATAAACTACGGCAAACTTATCATCAAAATGTTTGCTTGACGAGTTTGCATCACTTGTATTTAAATATGCTTTAGCCAGTAAACCTGCTTAGTAAACATAAGTATGACTTGAGTTCTGGGCAATTGTTAGTGTTTTGAGAGACAAATTCATTTAATTTTTGATGGACATGGATATATATATATATATGTTTATAGTATTTGTATGAATATATATATATATATATATATATTGGATATATATATATATATATGTGTGTGTGTGTGTGTGTGTGTGTGTGTGTGAGTTTGTAAAACTAATTATCAAGTGTTAAATTACTTAAGATATGATCTTCTGGAACACGGTGATATATGCTGTCATATGCTTAATAGCTTAATTGGAATTCAGGAGTAATCATTTAAAGTAAAAACATTTCACAAGTGAAATTGTTTTGTTAATTTGTATTTGATACAGAATATAAAATAATTTTACCTAAATGAGTTTTATATTTGATAAAATTTTGAGTTAAAAAATAAACATAGTCAATACAAGATGTTAACTATGTTTAGTATGGTGTTTTCTTTACCAACTATATTGTAGATACATATATACTTGGACCTGTATAGCTCCATTCAGATATAAATCAATATGATTGATCAATGTATCGAACTCAATTATTCATTGCTGGTTTTAAATTGTGAACTGGGTACTGTATATACATGATTTTATTTGTTATGAACACAAATATAGATTTTAATTGAAAATGTTTGATTTGTAAATCTATATCCAATCAAAGAATTGTTTCTGCATAAACAAATTCTGTAATTGTTACAGAAATCATGATATATATATATTTATACTGATATATATATACACACACATATATGGATCACCATGTTACAAATTATTTTGTTTTGAACATTTTTTTTAACATAAAGATCCTAATTGCTATATTATGGATCTGCGATTATAAATAATCCTGTTTCATTGATTTTATAGCAGTGTGAATCAATCCATAACATATGAGTATATCATATGTTAGTAGTACATCACCCAGTTACTAGAATTCTGCCTGTATGAAATGAAAGGTTACAGATGTATGCAAACCGTATAATTTCTTTCTGGAACATATATATATATATATCACAAGTTCTTAATTGGGCTACTGATTTGGTAGTTCTGTGCTACAATTGTGCACACAAATATATTATTAGAACATGATATAATGATATCATGACATACTAACATACATCTGGTTAAAAGCACATTTATTCAATGGACATATGGGTTTGTTTTATGAATTGAACCTCCTTTTGAATGCAATTATAAAATCATCTCTAGCTATGATTGACTTCAGAAATCAATTGGTTTGATTAATGAGTCAAACACGTTTTTTTGGAAATATAACCATGAATCAAATTTGTTGATTCAAAGTAAATTCGAAATGTGTTTGAATCTAGCATTGTAAGCAATGTCAAAATTTGAAACAATTTATTTCACTGTTGAAATTTTACACTGAAATACAGGATATTTTAAAACCCTTTTAAATTGTGTAGAATGCTTGCACGCTATCTTGTAGCTGTTCAAGTCTAAATACAAGTATTTTATTTACTTTGTGTGTATGCCAATCGATTTTACTATTGATTTAGCATTTATATATCTGTTAAAAGTTATGACACCTCCACCTGGACAATATGAACAATAACACTGTAGGGTTTTTCATTTTATTAATATGTGATATTATAGAATGCTAGTGTTTTAGATCTGGGTAGATCATATTTTAACTGGACTTTTAAAATGTTTAAATCAGGACAGTTCAAACATCCAAATCTGAGTGACTTAAAAGTCTAAGTTTGATAGTTCAAGTATTTTGAGTCTGTGTAGTTTAAATATTGTACCTGTATTTTTATATGTTCGAAGGTTATAAACATCTATTTTAATGTACCACACATTAGATATGGGTACATATATATATTTGCATTCAGATGCATTAGAAGATATATATATGTGTGTTTGATATACCTACAAATACATATATATGAATTCATAAATTTAATGCATATATTGATATGCTTGTAAACATGTCTCATATACATAAAATAGTTAACAGTTAATATACACATTTGATGTGTTTTTGATCGCTGCATATGTTTATGTATGATATACATTTGATGTATATATATACACATAGATAACACAGGCTGACCCTTTTTGAATTTTAATTAAAACAGGAAGGGCACGTCCAATGCTGAAATTGTTTCAGTCGAAAAGTGACAGCACATTTACATGGATGGGAAGACGCAACCGTTGCTAAGTACAACTTGTTTATAATAAGAATAATGATGCAGTTATGTATTTGTATAAAATCATGTTCATGAAGCAAGTTATATTAATTTTGATATATGAAATATCTGAAATGTATTTTTTATGTAACGACCCGGATTTTGAGCGACTTTGGTTATCGACGTAAGCTCGACGTCGATAACCAAACATCGAAAAATCCCGGTAGTTAATGAAAGAAATTAGAAGGTGAGAATAGATAAGATAGAACTTATAGAATAGAAGAAGAAGAAGAACATCATCATCAGAGTAAACACGAATCTCACAGCGGAACGAATAAAATATAACATAACATATCTTTGAAATAACATCAGTATATGTATACAATAACACTTATCAGAGTACAACACTTACAACAACAGCGGAAATAATAATAGCTATAGAATCCTGAAGTCTCCTGCTCCAAGCTCTCCAAGTGTATCTGTAAAATCCCGACTACTTGACTGCCCGTACAAATTTAGGCACCCAAGAGTTTAGGGAAAACAACAAAGTAAACTCCGGGTCAGTCATGGGACTGGTATGAGTAAAACAGTTTAAAACACTTAGTTTAAATAAAGGATATATCATAAGACCATGCCGTGAAAACGGAACGGGTTTTCCCTTATGAAAATCCAAACAACTTTGTAAAGCAATATCATTCTGATATTATAATAATGTCTAAATACAATTAGATATCATTCTAGTAGAAACGCTTTCATCTCACGTTCTACATATATAGTTTACAATCAAAACCACAAGCACGTATTGGGTAATGGATTTCCAACTGGCAAGGTATGGGACCACCTTCCGACAGTGTACCTCTAGAGAGGAATACACCGGGTACAATAAGAACATCTTGCAACCCAGGCTAAACATGACCGGTCACTCATTTCGCTTGAGTGTACCGAATGTATTATCACCAACGGTTGGGATCAGCAACCGTTTCCCGAAAGGGACAGCATCAACAATAGATTATAGAAATGAATGAAACTCTAGATCAGGTGACAATACACCCTACTTGGCAGCTAACCACTTAGCCATGCGACCTACCCGATTTTATACCTTTTTCCTGGATGTGAGGCCAGAGGTCGTAACTTACCCTTTTTATAAAATCTTCATTTGCTTTGAAAGCCACATCGTCATACCCGCCAAATCATAAATTGATTTCGCCAAACATACCACGGGTATACAGCTAAGAGAAACGAGTTCCTCCGCCACCAAACGTGAATACGTTTGAAAATACCAACTTACGTGATCTACCAGATATACTCTGTCAGACCTTCGTCCATACAAGTTGTCCTGGGACTGGACAAACCGAAGGCACTATTCAGTAGATCCATCTTAGGCACTGTTATCTAAGACTTATACAATAGCCCTTGCATTTTACTCCGTCTTCAATTATCTTTAGCATATATGATTCGCAACGCTTATGCCAATACAGAGTGGTTCTTTGGATAATATCCAACCGGTCTCTCCATATTAACAACGTTAAAATGGTCAAAACTTTGATAGTCGGTGATTTAACTATCAAACGAAAAATGTCTGTGTGCAAACAACGATATTATTTCCAGATGGAAATTCTATCAATCAATCATCAATCATATATATATATATATATTCATATTTCCTATTTTCTATGTTTAGGAAATATACGTTAACACAGGAAAACGTTTCCTTCTGCTTATTCACGCATCATTACCATTCTACAACGATTAGTCCCTAACTGTAAATTAGTAAGAGAACGATTTTCTAAGTATAAACCCCGAAGGCCGAAACCAACATCAGATCGATACTCAGAAAACTATTCAACTTACTATCTCTAGTCAGTTTCTAATCTTGTTTAATTCTATTTGATTAACTCTAACTGGTTAACTCTACCTGATTAACTCTACCTGATTAACTTTAACTGATTAACTCTAACTGGTTAACTCTACCTGATTTACTTGACTTACTTAACCCAACTGGTTAACTTGACTAACTTAACCCAACTGGTTAACTTGACTTACTAATTCAACTCGATTAACCTAGCTTGATTTACTTGGCTTGACTAACTCAACTGATTAACTCGACTGACTAATTCAACTTGATTAACCTCACTTGATTTTACTTATCTCGATCAACTGAACTAATCACTTTGATTAACTTAACCAATTCACTTAGTTTGACTTAACTAATCCATTTAGTTTAACTTAACTAATCCATTTAGTTTAACTTAACTAATCCACTTGGTTTGACTTAACTAATCCATTTGGTTTAACTTAACTAATCCATTTAGTTTAACTTAACTAATCCACTTTGATTTAGTTCTATTTATTTATCAAATAAATATTTCCTTTAATTCTATTTATTCTAACAAATAAATATCTCCTTTTCAATTCTATTCTTGAAAATATTCTAACTCCTTAAATTCCCGGAAAAATTCGCCATAACCTCCTTTGTACTGGGAGCATCGGGAAAATCCCCAAACCCGCCACACAGGCCTTTCCATTCAAAAAGAAAATGTTTTGAATTTATTTCCTTTTTAAATTATCTCCTATTTATAAATATTCCAATTTATAAATATTCTTTATTTATAAATATTCAAATTTATAAATATCTCTTATTTATAAATATTCCATTTATAAATATTATATTTTCAACATCACTTTGAAAATCTCCTTTATCAACATTTCGGTATGTTATGGTATTCAATCATATCAAATCACGATGATCAATAACGTCCAACCATATATAATTGACAATAGATTATATATCACTTCGTATAACAGAATATATAAATCAAAAACAGTATTATAAATATTGAGGAACCCAGTTGGGTCCCTCCAACCTGTTCCCTGCATCCACAGATGTTACACAGTATATTCAACATCACTTTCAGTTCGATAGTATATATTCTGATAGCAGAATCAATATATAAATATTTATGGTTTATATATATATATATATTTATTTATATATATATATATAATTTCCACTAACTGACTAGCAGTTCAATCAATCAACCAACACACAGCAAATCAACGGGTGATTAACAGTTTTAAGAATACATTATGAAAATATAACTGTTCAGAGTTGGTGAGTTTTACTCACGTTGACGCGTTAGCCGTTAAATATCGGTTTGCGTTATTTGACTCAGTCGGACAATTTATTTCGCCATAAATTGTAACTAGCTCGGATTCACTCCCATTCAATCTCATTGTGTTGCTCCCGTCCATACGATCCCAACGCAACTTACGGTTCGTGATTCTGACCTTGTATGGATAAGTTATTAAGTTAACAAGTTTTATCACTATTTAAATTAAAATAAACTTTAACCATTATTTTCTTATCGGGCCTAACCTTGTCATCCCGGCCCATTACCCATATTAACAAACCCGCTCCTCCTTTTACTATCTTCCCCAAATCATTCGACGAGCTCCAGTATTTCACACAGCCAAAAACCGATTTTCCCACTTTGATTTCCTCCTCCCCGCTTGATGATTTCAAAAACCAGTAACACCGTTACTCTCCTCGTTCAACGCACTCCCTCTTCATCACCACTAGAAAACTTCCGCGCCATCCTTCCTCACTGCGACTCCGCGGTACTGACGAGCTGCCTCAAAAACCGGCGACACCTTTTTGATACGGATCCCCACAAATTACCACCAACGAGCGCGGTTTTCCACTACGAACCCAAAGCAAACACTTGCATCACGAATCGATGCTCTATACTCACGAAAAGGGGAACCCTAGATCTTTCTGTTGAGGACGTCGGCTTCAGGAAAAGCAACCGAGCCTTATGATTCACACATGGAATCAAAGAGCACATCTTACTGAACTCAAACATATGGATATTAGGATTTATACAATTTTATTTGTTTTGATTTTGAATTTCCTTTCTTTGATGTTTGTCTGTGTTTTTGAACGTTTGGTGGCGGCCTGATTTTATCGAACAGAGAAAGTAGAAATTAGGTTTAAGGGTATAAGGGGGTATTTATAGAGGAAGAAAATATCTAGATATTTTTAAAAAGGGAATATTCCCGGTATATGCTCTATTATATATTCATTTCTGACTTCTAAAAATCGCTGTGATCACACACAGTATTCAAAAATCACGAAACTGGACATGTAGCTAGAGTTCGACATTACGGTCCCAACGAAACTGGTTTCGTCCAATTCCGACTTCGTATGCTCACATAACGTATTTTTAACTATCAAAATACTGCTTGTTTTTCACTCTAAAAATCCGTACGGCCACACAGTGACTCTAAAAATCACGAAACTGGAAATCTGACAACTATTTGATATTGCGGATCCAACAAAACTGGTTTCGTCGAATTCCGACTTCGTATGCTTACACAGCGTATTTTTAACGCTCTGAATGACCCATTTAAATATATAAATATATTTAAATAAAATTAAAATTAAATATAAATAAATTTATATTCTCATATATATTCACAGTGGAATACTATACAGCTTCAGTATAATTATATAATTTATATTTTCAAGTCCAGGTTGAATCGATATTCAATTTATATTGAAATTCCCTTTTATAACGTATATAAAGCGTTACGAATTATATACGAATTCCATAGTGACTTTTCTGAAATTTGATTTGGACATAACTCAAAATCTACACGACGAAATCCCGATTTTTCTCTTCCACTAGAAAGATATACTCCACCAGCTCCACACGTTTCTTGTTTCACATAAATCCGGCTTAAAACGGTCCCTGTACATCCAGTTGAAGTTCAAATCGCCAAATAGCGAACTGCAGCGCCATTTCGAGCTCGATTATAATTATAAATTATACGTTCTGACGTCGTATATTAAATATATTTGTTATTTAAATAGTTAAATAACTTCATTATTACGTTGCTAAAATTCCGGGTCATTACAATCTTTCCCCCTTAATAAAATTTTGTCCTCGAAATTTGCTAAGCTAGGGGACGACCCTATCTACTGGGTAACAATTTATCGGTTTACCCCTTAACTTCAGTTTCAACTGAACCAATTAATTCCAATTAAAATATTAATTAATTTTTTTTACCAACAAATATTTTCAAAAATCCTGAAAAAAAAAAAAATTAACGCCTTAACTTTTCGAAAAATTTCGCCAGCACCTCCTTTGTACTGATCAATATCTCAAACTCCAACTCGCCTCTCTGGGCCTTCTCCAACCCAAAAGAAAATCAAACAGCCAAGCGGCTTGCCAATTTGGCTCATAAATCTCATGCTTATAACAAATATAAACTTGTACCTTTTTGTCGGGCATATCAACTCTATCACTTCCGTATGCTATCAACTCGGCATATACAAATGTCATCCAATCAACTCCAACAAATTTTTTCTTAACACAACCATTCGCTTATCCAAGCCGAATTCAATTTCAAATTCGAGTTTCAAATTCCAAACTCTCAACTTATCATTTCAATTCCAATCCAGATTATTCTCTAATCACTTCCTGTTTTTCTTAACCTGTCATCTCAAGTTAAATTCTGGTTTATTATTTACTTTTACCATCTTATTTTATTTAACTTCATAAGTTAAATTTATATTCCATACTTTAAATTCCTGGGTTCATTTCAAATCAATTTGAAATCATAGTTCCAATTCAAAACCTTTTGAATTTCTAAACAACTTGTTTTCTCAACACAATTCAAAAACAAAACCTTGGAAGTAATCCGTCACTTATAACTCGAAAACGACACTGATGATGTGGCCACACTCATCAGGGTTATTTCCCAGCAATCGAAGTGAGTTCAATACTATATTTCTCTTTCAATTTGAAAACATTTTCAAAATCTCCCAGGAACTTAAAATTTCCTTATTTTAATTCCAATTCTGATTCAAATTCAGATTTTATTCATCTTATTTCATATACTTTATTTATATGAATTTTGATTAGTTATTTGTAACCATTTCACTTTTATAATCTTACTCGATTATATTAACACTAACACAACCAATTATACTATGTTAATTTCAAAACATATCATGTTGGTTCATCGTATTCGAGTGTTTAGTAACCCCTATCGATACAGTGGATCAGACTGATCGACCAGAATTCATAAGCCATTCAACCAATAAATCTCCATAATATAAAACAAATTTTTATATCAAATAACAAATATGCTCTCTCGTATATATACACTCAAACTCAATCTAGGGTATTACTAATCCTATCTCTACCGAGTCACGCCACAGAGCCAAGGTAATACTTAACCTTAAGCCCTGATACCAACTGTAACGACCCGGATTTTGAGCGACTTTGGTTATCGACGTAAGCTCGACGTCGATAACCAAACATCGAAAAATCCCGGTAGTTAATGAAAGAAATTAGAAGGTGAGAATAGATAAGATAGAACTTATAGAATAGAAGAAGAAGAAGAACATCATCATCAGAGTAAACACGAATCTCACAGCGGAACGAATAAAATATAACATAACATATCTTTGAAATAACATCAGTATATGTATACAATAACACTTATCAGAGTACAACACTTACAACAACAACGGAAATAATAATAGCTATAGAATCCTGAAGTCTCCTGCTCCAAGCTCTCCAAGTGTATCTGTAAAATCCCGACTACTTGACTGCCCGTACAAATTTAGGCACCCAAGAGTTTAGGGAAAACAACAAAGTAAACTCCGGGTCAGTCATGGGACTGGTATGAGTAAAACAGTTTAAAACACTTAGTTTAAATAAAGGATATATCATAAGACCACGCCGTGAAAACGGAACGGGTTTTCCCTTATGAAAATCCAAACAACTTTGTAAAGCAATATCATTCTGATATTATAATAATGTCTAAATACAATTAGATATCAATCTAGTAGAAACGCTTTCATCTCACGTTCTACATATATAGTTTACAATCAAAACCGCAAGCACGTATTGGGTAATGGATTTCCAACTGGCAAGGTATGGGACCACCTTCCGACAGTGTACCTCTAGAAAGGAATACACCGGGTTCAACAAGAACATCTTGCAACCCAGGCTAAACATGACCGGTCACTCATTTCGCTTGAGTGTACCGAATGTATTATCACCAATGGTTGGGATCAACAACCGTTTCCCGAAAGGGACAGCATCAACAATAGATTATAGAAATGAATGAAACTCTAGATCAGGTGACAATACACCCTACTTGGCAGCTAACCACTTAGCCATGCGACCTACCCGATTTTATACCTTTTTCCTGGATGTGAGGCCAGAGGTCGTAACTTACCCTTTTTATAAAATCTTCATTTGCTTTGAAAGCCACATCGTCATACCCGCCAAATCATAAATTGATTTCGCCAAACATACCATGGGTATACAGCTAAGAGAAACGAGTTCCTCCGCCACCAAACGTGAATACGTTTGAAAATACCAAATTACGTGATCTACCAGATATACTCTGTCAGACCTTCGTCCATACAAGTTGTCCTGGGACTGGACAAACCGAAGGCACTATTCAGTACATCCATCTTAGGCACTGTTATCTAAGACTTATACAATAGCCCTTGCATTTTACTCCGTCTTCAATTATCTTTAGCATATATGATTCGCAACGCTTATGCCAATACAGAGTGGTTCTTTGGATAATAATCCAACCGGTCTCTCCATATTAACAACGTTAAAATGGTCAAAACTTTGATAGTCGGTGATTTAACTATCAAACGAAAAATGTCTGTGTGCAAACAACGATATTATTTCTAGATGGAAATTCTATCAATCAATCATCAATCATATATATATATATATATTCATATTTCCTATTTTCTATGTTTAGGAAATATACGTTAACATAGGAAAACGTTTCCATCTGCTTATTCACGCATCATTACCATTCTACAACGATTAGTCCCTAACTGTAAATTAGTAAGAGAACGATTTTCTAAGTATAAACCCCGAAGGCCGAAACCAACATCAGATCGATACTTAGAAAACTATTCAACTTACTATCTCTAGTCAGTTTCTAATCTTGTTTAATTCTATTTGATTAACTCTAACTGGTTAACTCTACCTGATTAACTCTACCTGATTAACTCTAACTGATTAACTCTAACTGGTTAACTCTACCTGATTTACTTGACTTACTTAACCCAACTGGTTAACTTGACTAACTTAACCCAACTGGTTAACTTGACTTACTAATTCAACTCGATTAACCTAGCTTGATTTACTTGGCTTGACTAACTCAATTGATTAACTCGACTGACTAATTCAACTTGATTAACCTCACTTGATTTTACTTATCTCGATCAACTGAACTAATCACTTTGATTGACTTAACCAATTCACTTAGTTTGACTTAACTAATCCATTTAGTTTAACTTAACTAATCCATTTAGTTTAACTTAACTAATCCACTTGGTTTGACTTAACTAATCCATTTGGTTTAACTTAACTAATCCACTTTGATTTAGTTCTATTTTTTTATCAAATAAATATTTCCTTTAATTCTATTTATTCTAACAAATAAATATCTCCTTTTCAATTCTATTCTTGAAAATATTCTAACTCCTTAAATTCCCGGAAAAATTCGCCATAACCTCCTTTGTACTGGGAGCATCGGGAAAATCCCCAAACCCGCCACACAGGCCTTTCCATTCAAAAAGAAAATGTTTTGAATTTATTTCCTTTTTAAATTATCTCCTATTTATAAATATTCCAATTTATAAATATTCTTTATTTATAAATATTCAAATTTATAAATATCTCTTATTTATAAATATTCCATTTATAAATATTATATTTTCAACATCACTTTGAAAATCTCCTTTATCAACATTTCGGTATGTTATGGTATTCAATCATATCAAATCACGATGATCAATAACGTCCAACCATATATAATTGACAACAGATTATATATCACTTCGTATAACAGAATATATAAATCAAAAACAGTATTATAAATATTGAGGAACCCAGTTGGGTCCCTCCAACCTGTTCCCTGCATCCACAGATGTTACACAGTATATTCAACATCACTTTCAGTTCGATAGTATATATTCTGATAGCAGAATCAATATATAAATATTTATGGTTTATATATATATATATATTTATTTATTTATATATATATATATAATTTCCACTAACTGACTAGCAGTTCAATCAATCAACCAACACACAACAAATCAACGGGTGATTAACAGTTTTAAGAATACATTATGAAAATATAACTGTTCAGAGTTGGTGAGTTTTACTCACATTGACGCGTTAGCCGTTAAATATCGGTTTGCGTTATTTGACTCAGTCGGACAATTTATTTCGCCATAAATTGTAACTAGCTCGGATTCACTCCCAGTCAATCTCATTGTGTTGCTCCCGTCCATACGATCCCAACGCAACTTACGGTTCGTGATTCTGACCTTGTATGGATAAGTTATTAAGTTAACAAGTTTTATCACTATTTAAATTAAAATAAACTTTAACCATTATTTTCTTATCGGGCCTAACCTTGTCATCCCGGCCCATTACCCATATTAACAAACCCGCTCCTCCTTTTACTATCTTCCCCAAATCATTCGACGAGCTCCAGTATTTAACACAGCCAAAAACCGATTTTCCCACTTTGATTTCCTCCTCCCCGCTTGATGATTTCAAAAACCAGTAACACCGTTACTCTCCTCGTTCAACGCACTCCCTCTTCATCACCACTAGAAAACTTCCGCGCCATCCTTCCTCACTGCGACTCCGCGATACTGACGAGCTGCCTCAAAAACCGGCGACACCTTTTTGATACGGATCCCCACAAATTACCACCAACGAGCGCGGTTTTCCACTACAAACCCAAAGCAAACACTTGCATCACGAATCGATGCTCTATACTCACGAAAAGGGGAACCCTAGATCTTGCTGTTGAGGACGTCGGCTTCAGGAAAAGCAACCGAGCCTTATGATTCACACATGGAATCAAAGAGCACATCTTACTGAACTCAAACATATGGATATTAGGATTTATACAATTTTATTTGTTTTGATTTTGAATTTCCTTTCTTTGATGTTTGTCTGTGTTTTTGAACGTTTGATGGCGGCCTGATTTTATCGAACAGAGAAAGTAGAAATTAGGTTTAAGGGTATAAGGGGGTATTTATAGAGGAAGAAAATATCTAGATATTTTTAAAAAGGGAATATTCCCGGTATATGCTCTATTATATATTCATTTCTGACTTCTAAAAATCGCTGTGATCACACAGTGTTCAAAAATCACGAAACTGGACATGTAGCTAGAGTTCGACATTACGGTCCCAACGAAACTGGTTTCGTCCAATTCCGACTTCGTATGCTCACATAACGTATTTTTAACTGTCAAAATACTGCTTGTTTTTCACTCTAAAAATCCGTACGGCCACACAGTGACTCTAAAAATCACGAAACTGGAAATCTGACAACTATTTGATATTGCGGATCCAACAAAACTGGTTTCGTCGAATTCCGACTTCGTATGCTTACACAGCGTATTTTTAACGCTCTGAATGACCCATTTAAATATATAAATATATTTAAATAAAATTAAAATTAAATATAAATAAATTTATATTCTCATATATATTCACAGTGGAATACCATACAGCTTCAGTATAATTATATAATTTATATTTTCAAGTCCAGGTTGAATCGATATTCAATTTATATTGAAATTCCCTTTTATAACGTATATAAAGCGTTACGAATTATATACGAATTCCATAGCGACTTTTCTGAAATTTGATTTGGACATAACTCAAAATCTACACGACGAAATCCCGATTTTTCTCTTCCACTAGAAAGATATACTCCACCAGCTCCACACGTTTCTTGTTTCACATAAATCCGGCTTAAAACGGTCCCTGTACATCCAGTTGAAGTTCAAATCGCCAAATAGCGAACTGCAGCGCCATTTCGAGCTCGATTATAATTATAATTATAAATTATACGTTCTGACGTCGTATATTAAATATATTTGTTATTTAAATAGTTAAATAACTTCATTATTACGTTGCTAAAATTCCGGGTCATTACATTTTATATGTAATATTGCAAAGAAGTTCATGTAGTTTAGTTTCAAAACATTCCTGTACAGTTGCCTTTGTATGAATCTATGTAGATCATTTGTTTGATTATTTACCTGTAACTTTAGAACGTTTAGAATTCTTTTCTATGTATGCATAATGATGTATTCATTAATCATGAATATTTAAAATGTTACATATAAAAAGGTGCTTATGAATCTATATGATATAATAGTGTGGAACATTCTTGTATTGTTATGGAGTCTAATTTGTTAGGCAATCCTACCTATGGTTTTATATGGTCCATTCCGTTTCCTTTTACTATAGGCCCAGGCGTTATATTAATAATTGTAAATTGTTAAGCTTTGCACTAATGTTTATTTTGAAATGTTCAAAAACAGTATAGGCACCGTACCTATAAAATATTGAATTTAAATACACATATATACTACTTATATTCTATTTAAATCTCATTTATATTACGAATATAAAATACATATATTTTGATATATGAATAACTCTGATATTGTTTTCATTACAAATTATAAATTCCTTCTAAAGCAATTTTTTGTTGTTATATTAAGTTATGGTGACGTCTTCCAATAATATACTCATCACTGTCCAAAATCACTGGATGTAACTAACGCCAAAGCGTTGTGCACCTTTTATTTTGGTTATATGCGATGGAGTAAAATGTGGTGCTCCAACCTATTATTGGGTCTGACTTAACTAGGCTGCATAATACGATTATGGCCTTAGAGACAATAGCATGAATTATTCTATATTTTGAGCAAATGAATAATACTGAACAGAATGTTCATCATGCGATCCAAAAATTATATACGATATAATTGACATAAGATATCTACCTAAAAAGTTGTGTTTTGGGTTTAGCCAAAGCTGGGTCAAGGCATGGCTAGATATGGATCTTGGAACACCGTTATATATGTATATCGATATGTATATATATAAACAGAGGGATGTTAATTTGAGTGGGAGCGTACTTTAGTTTAAATTACATATTTATGTTAATATAAATTTTGATTGTCAAAATTTTGTATTAAATATTACAGAATCAGTTATTATTTTATTATCTAATGTAGATATTAAATAATAAATAACTCCAATAACTTAAATTAATCCTTGAGAGGAACAAATTAAATTAAATCAATTTTCTTGACTAACATTGAAATTTGAGGATTGTCCTCAAACAAATCAAACGTAATTGTTATATAAACATAGAGGATCTAAAATGAAAGGTTGAGGTATGACTTCAACCGAATAATATATAGATATTATAACAATCTACTTATACATTTCTAGTATTAGATACTAGATATAAATTACATAAATGTATGTTAATTTACATAAATTCCAAAATAAGTAGAAATTTGATAAAATGACAAGTGGACTTACGAATGGAAATGAAACAAAAGTTGTTGGATTTTCCATAAAAAGTTAATTCTTGTTGTGTATACTGGCTTAATAAAATTAATAAAATAATTATTATTATGAAATTCCATATAAAATAGATATTATTATGAATCTTGTTCAGACAAGTTTAAATTTCATTTGTAATAAAAGAACAATTGTTATTCATTTTATTTAAATGAAATAATTATTGGAATTTCACAAATAGTTAAAGATCTTTGTAAATCCTTAACTATAATGTACTGGACATTAATAATTAGTGGATTAAATTTAGTGATTTAAATCCAACATACCTTTAGTATTACCGGTTAGCCCAATAAACAAGTGTATAACAAAACTCCAAAATGATGGAATTTTGAGATCATTTAATTTTGAATTATATGAAGAATACAACTCTTGTTTATTAGGTAAAATAACTGGATCCCCTTTCACTTGACACAGTGATTGAGTGATAAGTATTGGGTCTCATACATAATGATGTGTATGGAGCAATGAATACATAAACTAGAGGCAGGTTTTATTATTTCATTATATTTACTAATGATATCAGTAGATACAGATCTGTGTATCTTATGAAACATATATCAAAATCCTTTGAAAAGTTCAAAGAATTCAAAATGAAGTTCAGAACCAATTTTAATAGAATATAAATACTTTTCGAACAGTTCGAAAAAGAATAATTAAGCCAATAAATTTAATGACTATCCAGATGAGTTTGAAATTGTTTCATGACTCGCACCACCTAGAACACCATGTTGAAATGGTGTGCCTGAAAGGAGTAATCACACCCTATAAGATATGGTACGACCAAGATAAGTCGTATAGATCTTCCAATAAATTAAATTGAGAACAATTAAATTATTCATACTAAAACAAGTCTTAAGACGCCATATAAGATATGGATTAGGAAATGTCCTAATATGTCTAATTGCGCAGATTTGGGATGTATGGCGCTTGTTAAACGTCATTCCTCTGATAAGATCGGACCCAAATCAAATAAATATTTTGTGGAATATCCAAAAGAAGAAAATGGATATTAATTCTATAAATCCTCAGAGAATAAAATGTTTATTGCTCGAATCGGTATCCTTATAAAGGAGAGTTAGCCTCTAACGTACCGATGAGAATAAAATAGAATCCGAAATGTCTCGAGAACCACAAAATACCATTGAATCTTGTTTAGACAAGAAATTGAGTGGGAGTGACACAATAATTACAATGTTATATAATGATAACACATTAATTATTGTGAATAATGTTAGTTTAAAAAAAAGAAATAGATACTGGTTCTAAGAAAGAAAATGTTTGGATTAAGAAGTTCATAATTGGACTTAATTCATTGTTGATCCAATGATATACATTGCGATAACAATGTGGCCATTGCTCAGGCCTAAAACGTTAAACTCATTATCAATCCAAACATATATTTAAGAAATATAATTCTTATGTGAAGCTGTTCACAGAGGAAATAAACATATCTGCAAGGTTGTAAAGTTGTAGACCTACTGAATTAAACTCTGTCGCAGCAGAAGTTTAATAGTCACACTAGTTTCATGAGTATACGATACGTAAATGATTGACTCTAGTGCAAGTGGGAGATTGTTAGAGTTTGTGCCCTAGAGGCAATTCATTTGATGAGATTGATAACACTGTTGATCTTATTATTTTATTTTGAATAAAGTATTATTCTTTTATATTATATTTACTGTGTAATATAAATATTAATATAATAGATGTCCTTAGAATAATAATACGGAATTATATAGTTCGAATAAGACTGAACTTGAGATTATATAATGTGATAAGTATTATAACTCTTAAAAGTCCCTAGTCGAGTTTTATTGTTTATACAGGGCAACAATAAAGCGATGAGACTAGTGTATTGATTGACTGATGATCACATCTCATTGATCATTAATATACGTGATATTAAAGTCAAGATATAAATACATATTGGAGAATATCATATTGGGCTGACCCGCCGTGAGATAACTCCATGGAATATAATTAACAGTATCATAAGTTATTCTCATAGTGAAAGTGATGTAATGGTCTTTAGACCTGAAATCATTATAATTTTATTCGAGTATATTTGTGTTTTGATATCATCTAAAGTTATTTCATAACAGAGTAACGATAATGGTGATTGTTGGATACATCTCGAATCAAATAGAAATTATGAATGATCTAGATGGAATTTAACCCTGCAATATATTTGTGGTGACATCCATGGGCCTCTTGATTGAGTGAGACTGTGAAATGCATGGCCGTACTCAAATATTGATTTGTTTTGAACAGTCTACTCAACGATCAAGATAAACGGATTAAATAATAAAGAGGATGATACGATCCATGTCTCTAGTTTAATCCTGGATATACTGGTTGAAAGGATTATATTACATTGATACACTGGTCACAGAAAAGGTTGTATCGAATCGATAATATTATTATAACTTGGGTAGCAGTGACGTATTACTAGATGTCAATCATTGTTTATGATTTTAAATATGATTTAAAATCATTGCCAACGTTATAATAACCTATAGGGTCACACACAATAGAGCGTTATAGAAGAGAAATTATTTTGGACAAATAAAATATCAATGTGTTGATATTTTACTTTGGGTTGGAATGGGTATTTGGTTTGATTCTATTTTCTAGGGTTGACTTTCATTTGAGAAATACATGATTCTTTTATAAGTCGGCTAACCCTAGGAGAGAGATATATGAAAAACCGTATACTTTTATTTTCCCAAAATCAAAATAATGGCGGCCGGCTAGCACTAGCCTCTCTTTTCTTTCTCAGATTCGATCAAAAGGGAAAGGACGTTCTAGTGGATATCTATGGCGGCAAGGCGACATGTCGAGCTACAGATTCGATCGATCAATTTTTCGACATCGTTCCAGATTCGAAGAATTCAAGGTTATATCGATTTCGTATAACCCTATTGAGGTATGAACCTATAATTTATCTAATTTTACATAGATCTTAATTTTAAAGGGTTTAAAATTCTTATAATTGGTTGCGATTTGATCATACAAAACCATCAGTGTTCCTTCTAACATAGTAAGCGACAGTGATCCTATCTTCACTGGCGAATTTTGGAAGAGCTTGCAAGAGGCGGTAGGGACTCAATTATGTTTGAGCACCGCATATCATCCTCAGACGGACGGCCAAACCGAGAGGGTGAATCGTATTCTAGAGGATCTTTTGAGGCTATGTATCCTAGACTTTGGGGGTACATGGGAAGAGCATCTTCCGTTGGTAGAGTTCGCATATAATAACAGCTTTCAATCTAGCATTGGCATGACACCTTTCGAAGCTCTTTATGGACGACCTTGTCGGTCACCTACATGTTGGTGGGAATCTACGGATAAGATCTTACTTGGGCCCGATATGATTAGAGAGACTTCGGAAAAGATCGACTTGATTCGAAGGAGGATGAAGACGGCGCAAGATAGGCAGAAATCTTATGCAGACAAAAGGAGGACAGATCTTGAATTTGATGTTGGGGACAAGGTCTTTATCAAAGTGTCTCCATTACGGAATGTTGTTCGCTTTGGGTCCTTTGGGAAATTAGCACCAAGGTTTGTAGGGCTGTTTCCTATTAAGGAGAAGATTGGACAGATGGTGTATAGAGTGGAGTTGCCTGAGAGACTTAGTTGTGTACACGACGTATGCCATGTGTCACATTTGAGGAAGTGCTTGCACGAGACCGCGGAAGTGGTAGAGCCGAGCTTGCTTAGAGAGGTGGAGAGAGCATGATGCGACGATTCGACGAGCTCCTACATGCATTCTTGGGTCAGAGATCAAGAAGTTGAGGAATCGAGAGGTCAGACTAGTCAAAGTGCAATGGGGAGATGATGAGAGCAACACTACTTGGGAGACAGAAGCGAAGATGCGTTCATTGTACCCTTTTCTTTTTGAGGGTATGTCTTTTAATTTCTCCTTTATCGCTTAGCTTGTACTTATCTTACCTTTAGTATGTCCTCTCGCTAGTATCTTTGACCTTTAGTTAGGATAATCCTATGGTTGAAACATGTGTTTGAGACATGTTATGTATGATGGATGCAAAGTGGATGCAAGTGTTTGCTAGTGGTTGCTCGTGGACGCATACACACACACTATTAGGCACTAGATCGGCTCAGTCACTTCATATTGCATATTGCATATATATGGATGTATTTAGTAAAATGGATGTATGAGGATTTTTTTTATTATATGGATGCTGCATTCAGATGATGATTGTGCACGCATATAGAGATAATATGTAGCATTAAGGAACTTTTGCATACATAATGGATGCATGGCACTATCATGATTTGCATTAAGGAGGTCAACTGAATCAGTGGACCGCCTGATTTTGCATTAGATATGGACATATACACACACTGTGCATTTAAACATGAAAGCATTAGAAGTCTATAAGGACAATGGATGCCTGTGTTTGATGGTTGAGTAGATGGACGATTGGATGTTAGGATATACATTCTTCTTGACTTGAATATTTCGGGGTCAAAATCCTTTAAGGAGGGGAGAATGTAACACCCCGTAATTCTGTTAATATTAATATTCACAAATTAAAGAATAACTAATCTCAGACGTGAGAATTATGGGAAACGGGTTGCGCCATTGTGTTCGTCTCGGAATTCTGGTTGAAATAGAGTCTGAGTTTGCGTGATTTGGACTTCGTATGAAGGAGATATGGCCATCGGAAGTTTCAGAAAATTCAAAATTCAAAGTCAAACAAGCTAGGCGGGAAATGTCCCGCCCAGCACCCCAGGTCGACTGGGGAGTCGACTGGGCAGTCGACACCCCCAGGACCAGGTCGACTGCGCAGTCGACCTGGGTGTCGACCTGGTCCAGTCGGCCAGGTTTTGGCAGAGCCCAATCTTGAGCTGCTGATGTGTCTTTAGGGCTGAGTTGGCTAATTTAACGGTTCAGGTTAGTTCTGAGTTGTCTGACGGTCTAAATAAATCCTAAACTCTATATATACCTTGGTAGTCTCTCACTCTAAAATCACATGAAAAATAGAATAGCCGCCGTCATGCCATCGCCATGGAACTCAGTGTAGCCGCCGCCAACTAAGAAGGAAGAAAGCTAATCAAAACTCTAATTCTACTCAACTCTAAAGCAAATCAAGACTCTCTTTCTTTTCTTATTGTGAGTATGATGATCTTAATAAGATTATTAGCAAACTAATTAGATTAAGATGTGATATGGATCATAAGAAAATGATGTGAATTGTCATATATGTTGTTGTAAACCTTATGCTATCATGTATGTTGTAAATCCTATGTTATGTGATGATGATATCCTATATGTTGTAAATCATGCTATGATGATATTATACATGTTGCAAATTTCTATGCTAAGTTGCGATGTTACAAAGCCATGATGTTATTATATTGTAGTTAGCTTATGAATCATGATGTTGATTATATATATTTAGGCTATGATGATTCACATGATAAATCACATGTACCTATGCAAGTTTAGATTTATTAGTATGTATAATCTCACATATTTTATGACATCTATTTAGATCTAGAATTATGCTATGATGTAATAACCCGGAAAATCTGAGCCAGTTTAAAATTTTTATTTTGGCAATTTCAGCGAATTTTGAATATTTAAAATAGATTATTTTAAATAATATCGACGAGAAATTTATTTTGAATATAATTCAACGTATATATTTATATGCGTCGTCGTTAGAATATAAATATTTATATATAATTATAAATAGAATTAAAATGGCGCGGTAGTTCGATAATTCGATTTCAAACTTCAATTAAACATACCGGGTGCAAAACGAACCGGATTTTAGTGAAACCAAAAATAATAAGGATCTATTTGGGAATATCTTTCCAACGAATCCGAAAAATCGAAATTTCATAGCGGGAATCAAAAGATATACCCAGTTGAAAATTCTGAATAGTCGCTATGGAATTCAGGCCCTTAAAAATGGGAATTTTGCAAACGACCTCGGATTTCGACGAAACCACTTTTCTTGGGTCCGTGATGTCAAGTTATTGCTAGATTCCAAATTTCACAATTTTTCGAATCAATATGTGAGCGTGGCAAAGGAAAACGCGTTTGACAAGTTTCAGTTGATTTTAATCGACTGGAAATTGGCCATTTTTCCAACAGTCTCAGAATTCGACGAAACTAGTTTTGTTAGAACCATATCGTCAATACAAAGCTAGAAAATATTTTTCTGGAATTTTTCGAGTTAGTATGTGACCCCGGTAAATTGAAATGCGCGTTCAAATTCAATATATAGAGTTATATGTTGATTTTGACGAAAACTGATCGAAACGATCGAATCAGCTTACGATACATATCCCATTGTGTTCGGAATGGGGGTAAAACGCTAAGGACGACAGTCGTTGGGCCTCGTTTCAAGGTCGAAATAAAAAGTCAACTTTTTGTAAATAAAATAATTAAAAAAATTAAAAATTAAAAAACCTCTTTCCTCTCCTCCCCTTAAATTCCTCTGGCCCCTCCCCCTTTTTTGATTTTAAATCGACAGTCAGTAAAAGAAGAAGAAAAAAAAAAGTCGCTCCTCAAATCACCGCTGCCCTACCTCGCGGAGCGCCACCGTGACGGCGCCGCTGCCACGTCGAAGGCCACCACCGGCGTCGCTCCTCCCCAGCTCAGCACACCCCTTCCTCGAAGCTCGACGCACGAACCCCCATAACCCCCAAAACCACCCGCCTCCGCTGACTGCCACCCCATCCGCTGCCTGAAACCCTAGCGAGCCCTCCCCCAGTCGCCTCCACCTCATCGATGGCCTCCCCAATCAGAACAGCACCACCCACGCGACAACCATCCGCCCTCTCGACGGCCTGCGCCTCCTCCAGCATCCGCAAACCGACGTGGACAGCCCCTCCTCTGAGTAAATCAAATACAGTGAGTTTTTGATTGATTTTACTGAAAGCAATTAATTTATTTGCTGATTAAACAATGATTAAGTTATATAAAACATTGTATATAAAAATCTGATTTTTATAGAGTAGATTAGTAACAAAGATTATATTTTCAAAATAACAAAGATTAGATTTTTAAAATAGAAAAGATTAGATTTTTGAAATTTGAAAAGGCGAGATCTTTATATTTGAAAAGGCGAGATCTTTATATAGAGAATAGAAATTTTATATATATTGAATAGCAAAGTAAAAATTCGATTTTTATATATTGAATAGCAAAGTAAAAATTTGATTTTTATATATTGAATAGCAAAGTACAAATTCGATTTTTATATATTAAATAGCATAGTAAAAATTCGATTTTTATATATTGAATAACGAGATAAAAATTCGATTTTCATATATTGAATAGCGAAGTGAAAATGTGATTTTTATATATATAGTGGCTACGGGCAACGAAAGCGACAAAAGGCGAGAACGATGAAGATTTCTACAAAAGAAGAGTCAAGATGATTGGATAGCTATTGGTGAGAATTTCTCACTCTTCAATTTCTTTTTCTAGTTATATATTTATACTAGGATGCAGACGGTGTTTAGTAGCACCCGACACAATCGTCCACAGACCATGGACTTGTTTGTTTGGCTGTGTAGTTGGTTAGATTATTTGAATTGAATTGAATTGTTTTGGTGAGATTAAATTGATTTGATTGATGTGTAAATGGCGTGGTTCTTCACTAGACCGGGGATAAGGCTAGGCCTTGTCTCGTTTCTAGTATCGTGTCGTTATGCCGCCGAAATCTTCTAAAATAAGTTAGAAAAATAAAGATATCATTTTATTTAATAAATGAACTGAATAGAATATTTTCATAAGTTGAATAAAATGTTTTATCGTTAAAAATATAATTTTTAACGTGAAAGTGAATAAAATAAAATATTCATTTACAAACCGGACGGTTTGTTTATGTACACCTATTTGAAGGACATTGATTGGGTCGATAAATTTTACACATCGCCCAACTGCACCACTAAAATCTGTGTTTGATTGTTTGAAACCCCTCACGGGTGTTGGGATGAAATTTGAAGTTCACTCATCCTGATTGATTAAATATGTCGATCGATTGATTGACAGGCTGTTATAAGCGTTAGATATCTATATTTGATGCTTATATAGTGTAGTGCACTTTGGATGACGGTTGATTATTTATCGTTGCTAATATATGCATGCGTGGCATGGAATCCTTATAGTTAACGCTATATTGAGACGACCCGATTTCCCGTTCTCACGGAAACAAGGTTATCTTTGGAATATAACACAGAAACAGAAGATAGCAGAACAGAATTAAATAAATACACCAGATAATGAACAACAAAATATACTGGATAAAAGTAATCATCAGAGTTACACAGTATACAAGATCTTACTTAGTACAAATACAGTTCAGCTATACATAAATGTCTACAGCGGAAATAAACAAAATATGTACAATAGGAGCTGAACAGCATAAAAAGAAATAAATGATAGAATCCATCTTCAGCTCCAGCTATCCAGAAAGAACCAGCTAAACCTGAATACAAGGCTGCCCGTGTAGAAAAAGGGGCACCCGAGTTTGAGAGTGAAACAAACTACGAGTCAGTCATGGGACTGGTATGAGAAATCTACTCAACACATATATAATTTGGCTAATCACAGGACTACGCCACTTTCGTGGAACGGGTTTACTCCATTGGATTGCCAGTGCTTTAAAACAAATCTTTCTTTTAAACATCGATATGCTTTTTATAAAAATGAAGCCGTTATAAGACTCAGTTCCCATCACACAATGCAACGCAAACCGGAGGATAGAGTTTTTTCCTTATAACGGCCAAATATGCTTGATACGAATAAAACAAAGGCATTTGATATTATTGCTAGTGTTTATATGTTTTGAAAACAATTTCAAATCATAACTATCAATCATAGACGGCATTAATGCCCCATACCACTATGTCGCCATATATAGGTATACAATCAAAACCGCACGATGTTGTATTTGGAAGTTGGATTTCCGTCATGAACCAAGGCAAAAGATAGTCCTTACCGAATTCGAGACTGCCTAGCCCGAGCCTCAGGCAAGTACTCTGTCAAGCCTTAGGATCGTCAGGGCCGGTCCACCGATGTGGATTAAAATGCCTGAACCATACGTTTCCCCGCTCTTTGGGGCGTAAACGAGCCAACGAATGACTCCATCGGACCCGGATCGTCCGATCAAACCGAGGCGCCTCGCAACAGCAACAACCACATAAGTCAAACTCGTCAGGGCGTGTAAAACCACTGACGCCACTTTTAGCTAGGAGGAAACGCAGGCCCTCTCTGAGGTCCTTTCTCCCGTTTCTGGTTCATACCGGGGTGTGAGGCTCGCGAATTCACGTTATACACAAAGCTACGCCACACAGGCGGTGCTTTGATCATCACCACAAGACTTTGCTTTTCAACAGAAGCCCTGATCACTGCATCTTAGCATGCCACACAGGCAATTCACACCGTGCAACTGATGGCTATCAATCACACAGAACAAATTCCAATGTCGGACACACAGTCCATTTACAAGTCCGTTCTGGGTCTGAACGAAACCGGAGGCACTAAATACCTCGCAAACCCTTCGATCACCACGTACGTCTGGACGATCACCACTCATTATCCATATTTCGGGATGCCTCCCAATCAGGACCTCGGTTAACATCCAAACGAGGTGAAGATCTCCGGTCTTCGACCATCGTCTTCATCTTCGACTTTCAATCGTCGATCAATTATTCGAAATGAGAATTAACTCGGTCTTTCCAAATAATTCACGTATATTTAGAATTTCAATTCGATTTATTTCAATGGTTAAATTATTCGACAACACCAATTTTATTCTTTAATGTAATTTTCACACCAAACACATTCAACCATCAAATATCACATAAATCAAGCAAATTCAGTTTATTTCCATTCCATATCGCTTATGATATTTTATAACTATTTATCGCTATTTTTATTTATTTTAAAATAGCTAATTCATTCAAAACGACGCTTCGGGCCATAAGGCGGCCGTGGCGCTGTTTTTCTTCAGATTTGATTTACACATATCTGAAAATCTAACCGTTGGATCTTCACAAAATTTACATCATTAGAAAGGTCTTTTCAAAACGAATCCAACGGTTCCAGTTTCAGGAAAATCCGACGGTCGGATCTCCCGGTACAATCGTTTGAAATTTCGATTTCAAAATACGAACTGCAGCGTCGTTATTCGATTAAATATAATTATATTTATATATATAAATAAATATAATCATTTCTGGCGCTGTTTTTCTTCAGATTTGAATTAAACATTCCAGACAATCCAACCGTTGGATTTCTACAAGGTTGGTGCCGTTGGAAAGATTATTCCAAGGCGAACCCGACGGTTGAGGTTTCGGGAAAATCCAATGGTCGGATTTCCCGCACTAGTCGTTTGAAATCACGGTTTCAAAATACGAACTGCACGGCTTCGTTTCGTTTTAATTTTATTTATATTTATATATTTATATAAATATAGTTCATTCAACAATTTCAATATCGTTTTCACTTCAAATATTTTTCTAACGCCTTATATTTTGGAAAAATTTCGCCATAACCTCCCCTGCACCGGGAGCATCGGGAAATCGCAAATAGCGTTCCCGGTCCTTCTAATCTCAAAAAGAAAAAGAAGAAGCCAAGCGGCTAGCCAACAGGCTCAAAATCATCACCCAAACAAATCAGTAAATGTGTACCTATTTGTCGGGCACAAAATTTTATTCCTCTTCTCTAGCCCCTTTGCTATAACCTGTTCAATGAATATTGCATGTACATATATATACAGTTCTTATCATTTATCAATTTCTATTCGACTTCATATTTGATTTCTATTTGGTTTAAAAACTCCATTCATTCTAATGTTACATAAATAGGTGCAAATCATTTCATTAGCTAATTAATGAATATTTCAACTCAGATATGTTTATTTTGAACAAGTGGCTATTTTTAACACTTCACATTTCAACGATTTATGCATACAATAAAAATGTGATTTTTATTATAAAACAATTCGTTTCAAAACACTATTTTTCTATATAGTTCATATAGGTGACAAAATAGGATTTTTATCATAAAACAATTTATTTCAAAATATGAATACCATTCAACACATGAATTTCTAATCAACGAATGAATATCAATTCAACACATGAATGTTTTCTATAGTTTTTATATATAGATAAAAATGTGATTTTTATTATCGAACGATTTATTTCAAAATATGAATTCCATTCAACACATGAATTTCTAAACAACGAATGAATATCAATTCAACACATGAATGTTTTCTATAGATTTTATGTATAGATAAAAATGCGATTTTTATTATCGAACAATTTATTTCAAAATATGAATACCATTCAACACATGAATTTCTAAACAACGAATGAATATCAATTCAACACACGAATGTTTTCTATAGTTTTTATATATAGATAAAAATGCGATTTTTATTATCGAACAATTTATTTCAAAATATGAATACCATTCAACACATGAATTTCTAAACAACGAATGAATATCAATTCAACACATGAATGTTTTCTATATAATGAATAAATATAGTTTAAGCATATGAAAATAATTCAAACACACAAATATTATTCAAAATTTCGGCAGCATAACGGCAGGGTAGTTACAGCGGCACCGTCCCTAGTACGGCTCCTCGCTCTACCTTAAAACCTCGCGGTTTTTGACAATGGGGATCATGCATCTAGTTCGCACGCAGGCGGCATGTATATATTTATTTCATTTCCACAAACTAATCCTATGTGGTTTCAACCAAATATTTCACAATCACAAACGGGTATTTTTCAACCACCATCAACCAATATCAATCACAAACAATCCCAAACAATCATTCAATTTTCACAACAATTTCAACCAATAAATATCGTCCATGGTTTGTGGACGAGGGGCGTATATATATATATAGAGATATTTATCTATAGCAATTCACTTTCATTTCACACATATATAATATTTTTAAAACAGAAATCTCACCAATAGCTATCCAACTTCACTTAGAGAAATCTTCGCCTTTCTGTCGCTTTCGCCCGTATTCTCTACATATGTAAAAATCGAATTTTTACGATGCTATTCAATATATAAAAATCGAATTTTCCTTTTACTTTCAATATAAAAAAAATATGATTTTTCTTTCCGACTTTCGATATATAAAAATATAATTTTTACTTTAAAACAAAATCAGTTTTTATACTTTTTAAAAATTTCAGTTTTTTATACTTTTAAAAAATCCAGTTTTATACTTTTAAAAATCCAGTCTTATACTTTAAAAAAATCAATTCAGTTTTATACTTTTAAAAAAATCAATTCAGTTTTATACTTTTTAAAAAAATCAATTCAGTTTTATACTTTTTTAAAAAAAATCAATTCAGTTTTATACTTTAAAAAAAATAAATTCAGTTTTAAAAATACTTTTAAAAAAAAAATCAATTCAGTTTTAAAAATACTTTTAAAAATTCAGTTTTTAAAATACTTTTAAAAATTCAGTTTTTAAAATACTTTTAAAAATTCAGTTTTTAAAATACTTTTAAAAATTCAGTTTTTATTTTTAACAAAATCAGTTTTTATACTTTTATAAAATCAGTTTAAAGTTCTTTTAAAATCTGTTTTAACCCTTATAGAAAATCTGTTTTAAACCTTTTTTTTTAAAAAATCTGTTTTTATACCCAAAGTCGAAATTATTTTTAATGAATTAAAATAAAAAAAAATACCATAAAATACTTACAGTATTTAGAAGAAGGGGGGGGGATTTCTCTGGTGGCGGTCGGCTTCAGCTTCGCGAGCGAGGGGGGAGAAGATGTCGTCGGCGATTGTCTTCTCGAGGGTGGCGCTCGGGGTTTGGTGGCGTCGCGATGGGATTCGACGGGGGGGGGGGGGGGGATGGCTTCGAGGAGTGGCGATGGCTTCGGGTCTTCGAGGTGGCGGCTTGGGGTTTGGAGGCGTCGCCGTCGAGTCTTAGGGTTTTTTTCATTTTTTTTTCTTTTTTTTTTTGTTTCTGGTAATTGAATCGGGGGGGGGGGGGGGGGCAGTGAAGAAGAAAAAAGGGGGGGAAGGGAATAATTTTTTTTATTTTTATTATTATTTAATTGTTTAAAGTTGACTTTTACCCACGACCACGAAACGAGGCCCACTGCCTGTCGTCCATAGCGTTTAACCCCCATTCCGAACACAATGGGATATGTATCGCAAGCTGATTTGATCGTTACAATCAGTTTCCTTTAGAATTTTCATTTAAATCATTATATTGAATTTTAAACGCACATTTCAAATTACCGGGGTCACATACGGACTAGAAAAATTCCAGAAAAATATTTTCTAGCTTCGTATCGACGATACGGTCCTAACAAAACTAGTTTCGTCGAATTCTTAGACCGTTTGAAAATTGGCCAATTTCCAGTCGATTAAAATCAACAGAAACTGGTCAAACGCGTTTTCCTATGCCACGCTCACATATTGATTCAAAAAATTATGAAATTTGAAACCTAACAATAACTTGACCCTGCGGATCCAACAAAAGTGGTTTCGTCGAAATCCGAGGTCATTTGCAAAATATCCATTTTTAAGGGCCTGAATTCCATAGCGACTATTCAGAATTTTCAACTGGACATATCTTTTGATTCCCGCTATCAAATTTCGATTGGTCGGATTCGTTAGAAAGATATTATCAATTAGATTCCATTATTTTTGGTTTCACTAAAATCCGGATTGTTTTGCACCCGGTATATTCAATTGAAGTTTGAAATCGAATTATCGAACTACCGCGCCATTTTCAATTCTATATATAATTATAATTAATTATATTCGTTTTCAATTGTCGATTCAAACTCAGTTTTCATCGCCATTATTTAAAATATTTATTTTAAATATTTAAAATCCATTATTTTAGCCAATTTAAAAATTTTAAATTGGTCAGATTTTCTGGGTCGTTACAATCTCCCCCACTTAAAACTTTTCATCCCCGAAAAGGAATAAAGTCGAAAGTGGTTTGATAAATCTACGATCACACATCACAACAACCAATCCAATTGCTTTTAACCTTTTTAACTTTTCAAATATATATATCTTTCATATATTCAAAAATTATATTTCTAAAACCAGACTATATATAAATATAATCACAAACACGTTATTTAAAAACATATTGCTCTCGACTCGTTCTGAGGCACTTCTGACCCCATCTCTAACGAGTTGTTCTGATTCTGCTACTCATACTAGGATATTGCTGATCCTATCTGTATGGAGTTACCCGTCCTAGAACACTACTGGTTCTATTTCTGACGAGTTTGTTCGAATGTTATATTCCAGAACTAAGCTTAACCAAAGCTCTGATACCACGATGAGACGACCCGATTTCCCGTTCTCACGGAAACAAGGTTATCTTTGGAATATAACACAGAAACAGAAGATAGCAGAACAGAATTAAATAAATACACCAGATAATGAACAACAAAATATACTGGATAAAAGTAATCATCAGAGTTACACAGTATACAGGATCTTACTTAGTACAAATACAGTTCAGCTATACATAAATGTCTACAGCGGAAATAAACAAAATATGTACAATAGGAGCTGAACAGCATAAAAAGAAATAAATGATAGAATCCATCTTCAGCTCCAGCTATCCAGAAAGAACCAGCTAAACCTGAATACAAGGCTGCCCGTGTAGAAAAAGGGGCACCCGAGTTTGAGAGTGAAACAAACTACGAGTCAGTCATGGGACTGGTATGAGAAATCTACTCAACACATATATAATTTGGCTAATCACAGGACCACGCCACTTTCGTGGAACGGGTTTACTCCATTGGATTGCCAGTGCTTTAAAACAAATCTTTCTTTTAAACATCGATATGCTTTTTATAAAAATGAAGCCGTTATAAGACTCAGTTCCCATCACACAATGCAACGCAAACCGGAGGATAGAGTTTTTTCCTTATAACGGCCAAATATGCTTGATACGGATAAAACAAAGGCATTTGATATTATTGCTAGTGTTTATATGTTTTGAAAACAATTTCAAATCATAACTATCAATCATAGACGGCATTAATGCCCCATACCACTATGTCGCCATATATAGGTATACAATCAAAACCGCACGATGTCGTATTTGGAAATTGGATTTCCGTCATGAACCAAGGCAAAAGATAGTCCTTACCGAATTCGAGACTGCCTAGCCCGAGCCTCAGGCAAGTACTCTGTCAAGCCTTAGGATCGTCAGGGCCGGTCCACCGATGTGGATTAAAATGCCTGAACCATACGTTTCCCCGCCCTTTGGGGCGTAAACGAGCCAACGAATGACTCCATCGGACCCGGATCGTCCGATCAAACCGAGGCGCCTCGCAACAGCAACAACCACATAAGTCAAACTCGTCAGGGCGTGTAAAACCACTGACGCCACTTTTAGCTAGGAGGAAATGCAGGCCCTCCCTGAGGTCCTTTCTCCCGTTTCTGGTTCATACCGGGGTGTGAGGCTCGCGAATTCACGTTATACACAAAGCTACGCCACACAGGCGGTGCTTTGATCATCACCACAAGACTTTGCTTTTCAACAGAAGCCCTGATCACTGCATCTTAGCATGCCACACAGGCAATTCACACCGTGCAACTGATGGCTATCAATCACACAGAACAAATTCCAATGTCGGACACACAGTCCATTTACAAGTCCGTTCTGGGTCTGAACGAAACCGGAGGCACTAAATACCTCGCAAACACTTCGATCACCACGTACGTCTGGACGATCACCACTCATTATCCATATTTCGGGATGCCTCCCAATCAGGACCTCGGTTACCATCCAAACGAGGTGAAGATCTCCGGTCTTCGACCATCGTCTTCATCTTCGACTTTCAATCGTCGATCAATTATTCGAAATGAGAATTAACTCGGCCTTTCCAAATAATTCACGTATATTTAGAATTTCAATTCGATTTATTTCAATGGTTAAATTATTCGACAACACCAATTTTATTCTTTAATGTAATTTTCACACCAAACACATTCAACCATCAAATATCACATAAATCAAGCAAATTCAGTTTATTTTCATTCCATATCGCTTATGATATTTTATAACTATTTATCGCTATTTTTATTTATTTTAAAATAGCTAATTCATTCAAAACGACGCTTCGGGCCATAAGGCGGCCGTGGCGCTGTTTTTCTTCAGATTTGATTTACACATATCTGAAAATCTAACCGTTGGATCTTCACAAAATTTACATCATTAGAAAGGTCTTTTCAAAACGAATCCAACGGTTCCAGTTTCGGGAAAATCCGACGGTCGGATCTCCCGGTACAATCGTTTGAAATTTCGATTTCAAAATACGAACTGCAGCGTCGTTATTCGATTAAATATAATATATATATATATATATATATATATATATATATATATATAAATAAATATAATCGTTTCTGGCGCTGTTTTTCTTCAGATTTGAATTAAACATTCCAGACAATCCAACCGTTGGATTTCTACAAGGTTGGTGCCGTTGGAAAGATTATTCCAAGGCGAACCCGACGGTTGAGGTTTCGGGAAAATCCAATGGTCGGATTTCCCGCACTAGTCGTTTGAAATCACGGTTTCAAAATACGAACTGCACGGCTTCGTTTCGTTTTAATTTTATTTATATTTATATATTTATATAAATATAGTTCATTCAACAATTTCAATATCGTTTTCACTTCAAATATTTTTCTAACGCCTTAAATTTTGGAAAAATTTCGCCATAACCTCCCCTGCACCGGGAGCATCGGGAAATCGCAAATAGCGTTCCCGGTCCTTCTAATCTCAAAAAGAAAAAGAAGAAGCCAAGCGGCTAGCCAACAGGCTCAAAATCATCACCCAAACAAATCAGTAAATGTGTACCTATTTGTCGGGCACAAAATTTTATTCCTCTTCTCTAGCCCCTTTGCTATAACCTGTTCAATGAATATTGCATGTACATATATATACAGTTCTTATCATTTATCAATTTCTATTCGACTTCATATTTGATTTCTATTTGGTTTAAAAACTCCATTCATTCTAATGTTACATAAATAGGTGCAAATCATTTCATTAGCTAATTAATGAATATTTCAACTCAGATATGTTTATTTTGAACAAGTGGCTATTTTTAACACTTCACATTTCAACGATTTATGCATATAATAAAAATGTGATATTCATTTCAAAACACTATTTTTCTATATAGTTCATATAGGTGACAAAATAGGATTTTTATCATAAAACAATTTATTTCAAAATATGAATACCATTCAACACATGAATTTCTAATCAACGAATGAATATCAATTCAACACATGAATGTTTTCTATAGTTTTTATATATAGATAAAAATGTGATTTTTATTATCGAACGATTTATTTCAAAATATGAATTCCATTCAACACATGAATTTCTAAACAACGAATGAATATCAATTCAACACATGAATGTTTTCTATAGTTTTTATATATAGATAAAAATGCGATTTTTATTATCGAACAATTTATTTCAAAATATGAATACCATTCAACACATGAATTTCTAAACAACGAATGAATATCAATTCAACACATGAATGTTTTCTATTGTTTTTATATATAGATAAAAATGCGATTTTTATTATCGAACAATTTATTTCAAAATATGAATACCATTCAACACATGAATTTCTAAACAACGAATGAATATCAATTCAACACATGAATGTTTTCTATACAATGAATAAATATAGTTTAAGCATATGAAAATAATTCAAACACACAAATATTATTCAAAATTTCGGCAGCATAACGGCAGGGTAGTTACACCGGCACCGTCCCTAGTACGGCTCCTCGCTCTACCTTAAGACCTCGCGGTTTTTGACAATGGGGATCATGCATCTAGTTCGCACGCAGGCGGCATGTATATATTTATTTCATTTCCACAAACTAATCCTATGTGGTTTCAACCAAATATTTCACAATCACAAACGGGTATTTTTCAACCACCATCAACCAATATCAATCACAAACAATCCCAAACGATCATTCAATTTTCACAACAATTTCAACCAATAAATATCGTCCATGGTTTGTGGACGAGGGGCATATATATATATATATATATATATATATATATATATAGATATTTATCTATAGCAATTCACTTTCATTTCACACATATATAATATTTTTAAAACAGAAATCTCACCAATAGCTATCCAACTTCACTTAGAGAAATCTTCGTCTTTCTGTCGCTTTCGCCCGTATTCTCTACATATGTAAAAATCGAATTTTTACGATGCTATTCAATATATAAAAATCGAATTTTCCTTTTACTTTCAATATAAAAAGAATATGATTTTTCTTTCCGACTTTCGATATATAAAAATATGATTTTTACTTTAAAACAAAATCAGTTTTTATACTTTTTAAAAATTTCAGTTTTTTATACTTTTAAAAAATCCAGTTTTATACTTTTAAAAATCCAGTCTTATACTTTAAAAAAATCAATTCAGTTTTATACTTTTAAAAAAAATCAATTCAGTTTTATACTTTTAAAAAAAATCAATTCAGTTTTATACTTTTTTAAAAAAATCAATTCAGTTTTATACTTTTAAAAAAATCAATTCAGTTTTAAAAATACTTTAAAAAAAAAATAAATTCAGTTTTAAAAATACTTTTAAAAATTCAGTTTTTAAAATACTTTTAAAATACAATCTCCCCCACTTAAAACTTTTCGTCCCCGAAAAGGAATAAAGTCGAAAGTGGTTTGATAAATCTACGATCACACATCACAACAACCAATCCAATTGCTTTTAACCTTTTTAACTTTTCAAATATATATATCTTTCATATATTCAAAAATTATATTTCTAAAACCAGACTATATATAAATATAATCACAAACACGTTATTTAAAAACATATTACTCTCGACTCGTTCTGAGGCACTTCTGACCCCATCTCTAACGAGTTGTTCTGATTCTGCTACTCATACTAGGATATTACTGATCCTATCTGTATGGAGTTACCCGTCCTAGAACACTACTGGTTCTATTTCTGACGAGTTCGTTCGAATGTTATATTCCAGAACTAAGCTTAACCAAAGCTCTGATACCACGATGAGACGACCCGATTTCCCGTTCTCACGGAAACAAGGTTATCTTTGGAATATAACACAGAAACAGAAGATAGCAGAACAGAATTAAATAAATACACCAGATAATGAACAACAAAATATACTGGATAAAAGTAATCATCAGAGTTACACAGTATACAGGATCTTACTTAGTACAAATACAGTTCAGCTATACATAAATGTCTACAGCGGAAATAAACAAAATATGTACAATAGGAGCTGAACAGCATAAAAAGAAATAAATGATAGAATCCATCTTCAGCTCCAGCTATCCAGAAAGAACCAGCTAAACCTGAATACAAGGCTGCCCGTGTAGAAAAAGGGGCACCCGAGTTTGAGAGTGAAACAAACTACGAGTCAGTCATGGGACTGGTATGAGAAATCTACTCAACACATATATAATTTGGCTAATCACAGGACCACGCCACTTTCGTGGAACGGGTTTACTCCATTGGATTGCCAGTGCTTTAAAACAAATCTTTCTTTTAAACATCGATATGCTTTTTATAAAAATGAAGCCGTTATAAGACTCAGTTCCCATCACACAATGCAACGCAAACCGGAGGATAGAGTTTTTTCCTTATAACGGCCAAATATGCTTGATACGAATAAAACAAAGGCATTTGATATTATTGCTAGTGTTTATATGTTTTGAAAACAATTTCAAATCATAACTATCAATCATAGACGGCATTAATGCCCCATACCACTATGTCGCCATATATAGGTATACAATCAAAACCGCACGATGTCGTATTTGGAAATTGGATTTCCGTCATGAACCAAGGCAAAAGATAGTCCTTACCGAATTCGAGACTGCCTAGCCCGAGCCTCAGGCAAGTACTCTGTCAAGCCTTAGGATCGTCAGGGCCGGTCCAGCGATGTGGATTAAAATGCCTGAACCATACGTTTCCCCGCCCTTTGGGGCGTAAACGAGCCAACGAATGACTCCATCGGACCCGGATCGTCCGATCAAACCGAGACGCCTCGCAACAGCAACAACCACATAAGTCAAACTCGTCAGGGCGTGTAAAACCACTGACGCCACTTTTAGCTAGGAGGAAACGCAGGCCCTCCCTAAGGTCCTTTCTCCCGTTTCTGGTTCATACCGGGGTGTGAGGCTCGCGAATTCACGTTATACACAAAGCTACGCCACACAGGCGGTGCTTTGATCATCACCACAAGACTTTGCTTTTCAACAGAAGCCCTGATCACTGCATCTTAGCATGCCACACAGGCAATTCACACCGTGCAACTGATGGCTATCAATCACATAGAACAAATTCCAATGTCGGACACACAGTCCATTTACAAGTCCGTTTTGGGTCTGAACGAAACCGGAGGCACTAAATACCTCGCAAACCCTTCGATCACCACGTACGTCTGGACGATCACCACTCATTATCCATATTTCGGGATGCCTCCCAATCAGGACCTCGGTTACCATCCAAACAAGGTGAAGCTCTCCGGTCTTCGACCATCGTCTTCATCTTAGACTTTCAATCGTCGATCAATTATTCGAAATGAGAATTAACTCGGCCTTTCCAAATAATTCACGTATATTTAGAATTTCAATTCGATTTATTTCAATGGTTAAATTATTCGACAACACCAATTTTATTCTTTAATGTAATTTTCACACCAAACACATTCAACCATCAAATATCACATAAATCAAGCAAATTCAGTTTATTTCCATTCCATATCGCTTATGATATTTTATAACTATTTATCGCTATTTTTATTTATTTTAAAATAGCTAATTCATTCAAAACGACGCTTCGGGCCATAAGGCGGCCGTGGCGCTGTTTTTCTTCAGATTTGATTTACACATATCTGAAAATCTAACCGTTGGATCTTCACAAAATTTACATCATTAGAAAGGTCTTTTCAAAACGAATCCAACGGTTCCAGTTTCGGGAAAATCCGACGGTCGGATCTCCCGGTACAATCGTTTGAAATTTCGATTTCAAAATACGAACTGCAGCGTCGTTATTCGATTAAATATAATTATATATATATATATATAAATAAATATAATCGTTTCTGGCGCTGTTTTTCTTCAGATTTGAATTAAACATTCCAGACAATCCAACCGTTGGATTTCTACAAGGTTGGTGCCGTTGGAAAGATTATTCCAAGGCGAACCCGACGGTTGAGGTTTCGGGAAAATCCAATGGTCGGATTTCCCGCACTAGTCGTTTGAAATCACGGTTTCAAAATACGAACTGCACGGCTTCGTTTCGTTTTAATTTTATTTATATTTATATATTTATATAAATATAGTTCATTCAACAATTTCAATATCGTTTTCACTTCAAATATTTTTCTAACGCCTTAAATTTTGGAAAAATTTCGCCATAACCTCCCCTGCACCGGGAGCATCGGGAAATCGCAAATAGCGTTCCCGGTCCTTCTAATCTCAAAAAGAAAAAGAAGAAGCCAAGCGGCTAGCCAACAGGCTCAAAATCATCACCCAAACAAATCAGTAAATGTGTACCTATTTGTCGGGCACAAAATTTTATTCCTCTTCTCTAGCCCCTTTGCTATAACCTGTTCAATGAATATTGCATGTACATATATATACAGTTCTTATCATTTATCAATTTCTATTCGACTTCATATTTGATTTCTATTTGGTTTAAAAACTCCATTCATTCTAATGTTACATAAATAGGTGCAAATCATTTCATTAGCTAATTAATGAATATTTCAACTCAGATATGTTTATTTTGAACAAGTGGCTATTTTTAACACTTCACATTTCAATGATTTATGCATACAATAAAAATGTGATTTTTATTGTAAAACAATTCATTTCAAAACACTATTTTTCTATATAGTTCATATAGGTGACAAAATAGGATTTTTATCATAAAACAATTTATTTCAAAATATGAATATATATATATCATTCAATTTTCACAACAATTTCAACCAATAAATATCGTCCATCGTTTGTGGACGAGGGGCGTATATATATATATATATATATATATATATATATATATATATATATATATCTATAGCAATTCACTTTCATTTCACACATATATAATATTTTTAAAACAGAAATCTCACCAATAGCTATCCAACTTCACTTAGAGAAATCTTCGCCTTTCTGTCGCTTTCGCCCGTATTCTCTACATATGTAAAAATCGAATTTTTACGATGCTATTCAATATATAAAAATCGAATTTTCCTTTTACTTTCAATATAAAAAAAATATGATTTTTCTTTCCGACTTTCGATATATAAAAATATGATTTTTACTTTAAAACAAAATCAGTTTTTATACTTTTTAAAAATTTCAGTTTTTTATACTTTTAAAAAATCCAGTGTTATACTTTTAAAAATCCAGTCTTATACTTTAAAAAAATCAATTCAGTTTTATACTTTTAAAAAAAATCAATTCAGTTTTATACTTTTAAAAAAAATCAATTCAGTTTTATACTTTTTTTAAAAAATCAATTCAGTTTTATACTTTAAAAAAAATCAATTCAGTTTTAAAAATACTTTTAAAAAAAAATCAATTCAGTTTTATAAATACTTTTAAAAATTCAGTTTTTAAAATACTTTTAAAAATTCAGTTTTTAAAATACTTTTAAAAATTCAGTTTTTAAAATACTTTTAAAAATTCAGTTTTTATTTTTAACAAAATCAGTTTTTATACTTTTATAAAATCAGTTTAAAGTTCTTTTAAAATCTGTTTTAACCCTTATAAAAAATCTGTTTTAAACTTTTTTTTTAAAAAAATCTTTTTTTATACCCAAAGTCGAAATTATTTTTATTGAATTAAAATAAAAATAAAATACCATAAAATACTTACAGTATTTAGAAGAAGGGGGGGGGGGATTTCTCTGGTGGCGGTCGGCTTCAGCTTCGCGAGCGAGGGGGGAGAAGATGTCGTCGGCGATTGTCTTCTCGAGGGTGGCGCTCGGGGTTTGGTGGCGTCGCGATGGGATTCGACGGGGCGACGGGGGGGCGGGGGGGGGGGGGGGGGGGATGGCTTCGAGGAGTGGCGATGGCTTCGGGTCTTCGAGGTGGCGGCTTGGGGTTTGGTGGCGTCGCCGTCGAGTCTTAGGGTTTTTTCCTTTTTTTTTTTCTTTTTTTTTGTTTCTGGTAATTGAATCGGGGGGGGGGGGGGGGCAGTGAAGAAGAAAAAGGGGGGGAAGGGAATAAAAAAAAAATATTTTTATTATTATTTAATTGTTTAAAGTTGACTTTTACCCACGACCACGAAACGAGGCCCACCGCCTGTCGTCCATAGCGTTTAACCCCCATTCCGAACACAATGGGATATGTATCGCAAGCTGATTTGATCGTTACAATCAGTTTCCTTTTGAATTTTCATTTAAATCATTATATTGAATTTTAAACGCACATTTCAAATTACCGGGGTCACATACGGACTAGAAAAATTCCAGAAAAATATTTTCTAGCTTCGTATCAACGATACGGTCCTAACAAAACTAGTTTCGTCGAATTCTGAGACCGTTTGAAAAATGGCCAATTTCCAGTCGATTAAAATCAACAGAAACTGGTCAAACGCGTTTTCCTATGCCACGCTCACATATTGATTCGAAAAATTATGAAATTTGAAACCTAATAATAACTTGACTCTGCGGATCCAACAAAAGTGGTTTCGTCGAAATCCGAGGTCATTTGCAAAATATCCATTTTTAAGGGCCTGAATTCCATAGCGACTATTCATAATTTTCAACTGGACATATCTTTTGATTCCCGCTATCAAATTTCGATTGGTCGGATTCATTAGAAAGATATTATCAATTAGATTCCATTATTTTTGGTTTCACTAAAATCCGGATTGTTTTGCACCCGGTATATTCAATTGAAGTTTGAAATCGAATTATCGAACTACCGCGCCATTTTCAATTCTATATATAATTATAATTAATTATATTCGTTTTCAATTGTCGATTCAAACTCAGTTTTCATCGCCATTATTTAAAATATTTATTTTAAATATTTAAAATCCATTATTTTAGCCAATTTAAAAATTTTAAATTGGTTCAGATTTTCTGGGTCGTTACATATATGGTGATTGATTGGGCCTCATTCCAATTTAGAAAATAAAGAATATTATAAAATAAAGGTTCATGTGTTGACAGTACTCATCCGTTGAGATTAGTCATGTGTTGAACGAAATATTTTAATAATAAAATTTACATCTTTATCAATATAAAATAAAGGTTCATGTGTTGACAGTACTCATCCGTTGAGATTAGTCATGTGTTTCATGTGTTGAACGAAATATTTTAATAACAAAATTTACATCTTTATCAATATAAAATAAAGGTTCATGTGTTGACTGTACTCATCCGTTGAGATTAGTCATGTGTTGAACGAAATATTTGAAATAGAAATATTTGAAATAGAAATATTTGAAATAGAAATATTTGAAAAAGAAATATTTGAAATAGAATATTTGAAAATAGAAATATATGAAACCGTGTTGATTAGATTGACGCCATTTTGACGTGAACGATTTTTATATCGATTTTATTCATTTTAAAATGAATATTGAAAGGTGATTTCGAAATCGAATATTTTGAAATGAATTTGAATTGAATCGAATATTTTGAAACCAATTTGAATTGAATCGAATAGAAAACCAATTTGAATTGAATCGAATAGAAAACCAATTTGAATTGAATCGAATAGAATACCAATTTGAAATGAATTGAATATAAAACGAATTTGAATTGAATTGAATTGAATTCAAATTGAATTGAAAATTTGAATTGAATAGAAATGAATTTTTAAACGAATTTATAAGGAAAGATTCAATTTTGATTTGAATTGAAATGGAAGTTGAAAATGTTTTTGAAACGAATTCAAAACTATTTATATAATTCGATTTTAAATAGAAATCGACAAAATATATATTATATATATTATATATATAATATAATGGCCTGAATAGAACCCGCCGCGCCGCGGTAGTTTGTGAATTTCGACCATTTATTTCAAACTGACATTACGGGAGATCCGACCGTCGGATTCTCCTCAAACCGGAACCGTTGGGTTCGTATCGAAAAGTGCTTTCTAACGAATATTATAAATTTAAAATCTAACGGTTGGATTTGGAGATACGTCCAAATCGAATTTGAAAAAGGTCGCTGTAAGTGCAGTTCGATGGCCGTTGATGGAAATCGACTGTACAGGCCTTGATAAAATTATTAAAAATATCAATAATTTGTGAAAAATCATAAGAAATGATTTGGGAAAAATTGGGATGAAAATCCCATATTTGAAAAGATAAAAATAGATTTTTATCGAAATGAACTTGTTTAGAACTAAAGTAAAAACCCATTTATTTTAAATAAATAAATTGGATTTGAAATGGATTATAAATAGAATTGATTTGTGGGTTTATCGTGAACAGTGTTTTAAATGACACTTGTTCTTTAACCCGATAATAAATAGAATGTGATTTGGGTTTATCGTGAACTGTGTTTTAAATGACATTAGTTCTTTAACCCAGTGAAAGGAGTTTTAATGAATCCGTAATTAGATTGAAATGTGAATTGATAATTTAAATTATCAAATTAAAAAGTGAGCGAGAATGGAGTATCACCAGTTTTGCTCCAAAGCGATTGTTAAATCTTTAATTAGATTTGAACGTGAAATGGTAATTAATTTTACCGATAACACCATGGTGTTAGATATGGAGTATTACCAGTTTTGCTTCATGGGATGAATAGGTTGGGATTGGGAAATAAAATAAATAATTACTTCGATGTGATTCGCTAATCTCGACCAGTTTGGAAAACCATAATTTGGTTTGAAATGACATCCAAAGGAAGATTAATGGATAAATTTTAAAGAATTTATCTTGGATAAAATTAATGGGAACCTTTCCCTAAGAATTGAAATTAGAAACTAGCTGAAGGTTAGTTAAGAAGAATGGTTTCCTGGGTATTGATCTGATGTTGGTTTCGGCCTTCGGGGTTAATATTTGGGGAATTGCTCTCTTACTGATTTACGGTTAGTGACTAACGAATTGGAATGAGGCGTATGTTGTGTTTGCGTAACATTTGTTTTTAATATACGTGGTTTGTTCGGAAAGGCCGGGTTTATACCCATTCTGAATAACCGATTCGACGATATGTCGAAGATGAAGACGGTGGTTGAAGACCGGAAGTCTTCACATCGTTTGGATGATTACTGATGATCTTGATTGGGCTGTACACCCAAGATGAGGGAATCAGTTGGTGGTCGTCCAGACTTACCTGGAGATCGATGGATATGCGAGGAAAGTGCCTCCGGTTTCGTTTAGACCCAGAACGAACTTGTAAATGGATTGTGTGTCTGACATTGGATTTTATTCTGTGTTGAGTGATTTCTGTTAAATATATATCTGTTGGGCGGCGGAGGATTTATTCTTTTGCTTAACGCCCTTCTCTGAGACGTACGAGCTTAGAGGTTATATATCGATAGATATCAATCGCATGGCATGAATTGCCTGTGTGGCACGCTAAGATGCAATGATCAAGGCTTCTGTTGAAACGCAAAGTCTTGTGGTTGATGATCAAAGCACGACCTTTGTGGCGTAGCTTTGTGTATAGCGTGAATTCGCGAGCCTCACACCTCGGTATGAGTCAAAAACGGGATACGGACCATTGGGAGAACACGACGTTTCTTTCTAGCTTTGGTGGTGTCAGTGACTTACCAGCCCTGACATTTATATACTTTTCACCTTTGTGGTTGTTGGAATGAGGCGCCTCGATTATAGGTCTGTAAGGACCGGGAAACGTGTGTTCAGGAATAAATAATCCTCTAACGTAAGTGAGGACCGGGCCAATCGATCTAGGATTTCCCAGAGTGTGTAGTACTGAGACATTTGCTAGAGTGTCTCGAACGCGGAGAGGAGCTTGCCCCTTTCCTCGACTCATGACGGAAATCCAATTTCCAATACGTGTATTGCGGTTTTAATTGTAGAACTAGTATGGCGACATGATAGATGGTACCCATGCCGCCTATGATTGATATTTATGATTGAAATTGTTTTGACACTATACACTTATTATAGTATCAAATGATTTGTTTTTAAATGTATCAAGCATGTTTGGCTATTATAAGGGAAAACCCTATCCTCCGGCTTGCGTTGCATTGTGTGATGGGACCTGGGTCTTATAATAGCTTCATTTTTCGAAAAAGCATTGCGTTGTTTATTCTATGCACTGGTATTCTTGGGAGGAAACCCGTTCCGTGTTATACGGCGTGGTCCCTTGAATTACTCTCTTTTAAAGTAAAGTTTTAAATAACTGTTTTAGTCCTCACATCAGTCACATGACTGACCTGGAGTTTATTGTTTTAACCTAAACTCTGGGTGCCCCTATTTTCCGCACGGGCAGCTAGTAGTTTTGGTTTTGCAGATTTATATTCACAAGATCCTGGACTACAGCTGGAATGATATCCGGAAAGCTCTGTATCCGTATATCACCTTCAGTTGTGCTTTGTATTATTTTCCGCTGCTATGTAATTTATTGTAATCTCTGATATTTGTCGAATGTAATTTATTCATTTATACTCTGTATATTCTTGTATCTGATGGGATTGTTGTAATATACAATGAAATGTTCTTCCGTCCGCGTTCTGTTTTGTATTGTCCTCACAGTAATTCGTTCTTTCTCATCTCTTCGGAGACCGGGGAAGTTCGGGTCGCTTCATTTGGTATCAGAGCTTTGGTTTACAGAGCTCGAGAACAAGGCACATTAGAACCATACGAAAGAATTCATCAGATATTGGGTTAGTAATATCCAATTAGAATGACTCATTAGAGATGGGATCAGTACTATCCTAGAACGAGTGTGAAGAGTATATTTTTCAAATGAAAACAATTCTGTTTTAAAATTTAAACCATTTTATATGTATTTGAATATTTATTTACTTTGAATATGGACAATCGAGTATATAAAGATTTTGCATATACGCGTCATGAACGTATATTCGAAGTTTTAATATACTGGATAGATATAGAATCATACTCTAGTGGCCTGAAGATGAATCTGATGGTTGAGTACTCGTCGTCAGAATTTATATTCGAGTGACGAAGGTGTGATATCTATATATTTCCATTAGACTGGTGTGAGAACCAAAACTTATATAGATAGATTTATTTGTTATGATTTGGCATCAAAAACATGATTTTCAGTATATGTAGTAATATTATGAATTTGAAACGTTAATTCACTAATTGATTGATGTTTATGTTGTCTGTTTATTTGTTTGATAATTTTTAACCATTATGCCTAATTGAATCAAATATTGGATTGTATTGAAAATTGGTCGCATTTGCTTGCATATACATGTACTTACATTGAACAGGTCATAGCAAGGAGGCTAGAGCAGAGAATAAAATTTGTTTGCCCGACAAATAGGTACATGTTTACTATAATTTACTGTTTTGTTTGGGTGATGATGATTTTATGAGCCTATTGGCTAGCCGCTTGGCTTTTTCTTTTTCATTTTGAGATCAGAAGGCCTATATGGCAATTTTGGGATTTTCCCGTGGCTCCCGGTGCAGGGGAGGTTATGGCGAAATTTTTCGAAAATTTAGGGTGTTAGCCAAATTTTTGGAAATTTGAAAATTCTCAGAAATTGAAAAGTTGGAGAATGGAAGCCGGATCGAACGTAGAGCTGATTAATCAAACCACTTTCGACTTTGTTCCTTTTCGGGGACGAAAAGTTTTAAGTGGGGGAGATTGTAATAACCCGGAAAATCTGAGCCAGTTTAAAATTTTTATTTTGGCAATTTCAGCAAATTTTGAATATTTAAAAAAGATTATTTTAAATAATATCGACGAGAAATTTATTTTGAATATAATTCAACATATATATTTATACGCGTCGTCGTTAGAATATAAATATTTATATATAATTATAAATAGAATTAAAATGGCGCGGTAGTTCGATAATTCGATTTCAAACTTCAATTGAACATACCGGGTGCAAAACAAACCGGATTTTAGTGAAACCAAAATAATAAGGATCTATTTGGGAATATCTTTCCAACGAATCCGAAAAATCGAAATTTCATAGCGGGACTCAAAAGATATGCCCAGTTGAAAATTCTGAATAGTCGCTATGGAATTCAGGCCCTTAAAAATGGGAATTTTGCAAACGACCTCGGATTTCGAGGAAACCACTTTTGTTGGGTCCGTGATGTCAAGTTATTGCTAGATTCCAAATTTCATAATTTTTCGAATCAATATGTGAGCGTGGCAAAGGAAAACGCGTTTGACCAGTTTCAGTTGATTTTAATCGACTGGAAATTGGCCATTTATCCAACAGTCTTAGAATTCAACGAAACTAGCTTTGTTAGAACCATATCGTCAATACGAAGCTAGAAAATATTTTTTTGGAATTTTTCGAGTTAGTATGTGACCCCGGTAAATTGAAATGTGCGTTCAAATTCAATATATAGAGTTATATGTTGATTTTGACGAAAACTGATCGAAACGATCGAATCAGCTTACGATACATATCCCATTGTGTTCGGAATGGGGGTAAAACGCTATGGACGACAGTCGTTGGGCCTCGTTTCGAGGTCGAAATAAAAAGTCAACTTTTTGTAAATAAAATAATTAAATAAATTAAAAATTAAAAAACCTCTTTCCTCTCCTCCCCTTAAATTCCTCTGGCCCCTCCCCCTTTTTTGATTTTAAATCGACAGTCGATAAAAGAAGAAAAAAAAAGTCACTCCTCAAATCACCGCCGCCCTACCTCGCGGAGCGCCACCGCGACGGCGCCGCTGCCACGTCGAAGGCCACCACCGGCGTCGCTCCTCCCCAGCTTAGCACCACCCCTTCCTCGAAGCTCGACGCGCGAACCCTCATAAACCCCAAAACCACCCGCCTCCGCTCACTGCCACCCCATCCGCCGCCTGAAACCCTAGCGAGCCCTCCCCCTGTCGCCTCCACCTCATCGATGGCCTCCCTAATCAGAATAGCACCACCTACGCGACAACCATTCGCCCTCTGGACGGCCTGCGCCTCCTCCAGCATCCGCAAACCGACGTGGACAGCCCCTCCTCTGAGTAAATCAAATACAGTGAGTTTTTGATTGATTTTACTGAAAGCAATTAATTTATTTGCCGATTAAACAATGATTAAGTTATATAAAACATTGTATATAAAAATCTGATTTTTATAGAGTAGATTAGTAACAAAGATTATATTTTTAAAACAACAAAGATTAGATTTTTAAAATAGAAAAGATTAGATTTTTGAAATTTGAAAAGGCAAAATCTTTATATTTGAATAGGCGAGATCTTTATATAGAGAATAGAAATTTTATCTATATTGAATAGCAAAGTAAAAATTCGATTTTTATATATTGAATAGCAAAGTAAAAATTCGATTTTTATATATTGAATAGCAAAGTAAAAATTCGATTTTTATATATTGAATAGCAAAGTAAAAATTCGATTTTTATATATTGAATAGCATAGTAAAAATTCGATTTTTATATATTGAATAACGAGATAAAAATTCGATTTTCATATACTGAATAGCGAAGTGAAAATGTGATTTTTATATATATAGTGGCTACGGGCAACGAAAGCGACAAAAGGCGAGAACGATGAAGATTTCTACAAAAGAAGAGTCAAGATGATTGGATAGCTATTGGTGAGAATTTCTCACTCTTCAATTTCTTTTTCTAGTTATATATTTATACTAGGATGCAGACGGTGTTTAGTAGCACCCGACACAATCGTCCACAGACCATGGACTTGTTTGTTTGGCTGTGTAGTTGGTTAGATTATTTGAATTGAATTGAATTGTTTTGGTGAAATTAAATTGATTTGATTGATGTGTGAATGGCGTGGGCCTTCACTAGACTGGGGATAAGGCTAGGCCTTGTCCCGTTTCTAGTATCGTGCCATTATGCCGATGAAATCTTCTAAAATAAGTTAGAAAAATAAAGATATCATTTTATTTAATAAATGAACTGAATAGAATTTTTTCATAAGTTGAATAAAATGTTTTATCGTTAAAAATATAATTTTTAACGTGAAAGTGAATAAAATAAAATATTCATTTACAAACCGGACGGTTTGTTTATGTACACCTATTTGAAGGACATTGATTGGGTCGATAAATTTTACACATCGCTCAACTGCACAACTAAAATCTGTGTTTGATTGTTTGAAACCCCACACGGGTGTTGGGATGAAATTTGAAGTTCACTCATCCTGATTGATTAAATATGTCGATCGATTGATTGACAGGCTGTTATAAGCGTTAGATATCTATATTTGATGCTTATATAGTGTAGTGCACTTTGGATGATGGTTGATTATTTATCGTTGCTAATATATGCATGTGTGGCATGGAATCCTTATAGTTAACGCTATATGGTGATTGATAGAGCCTCATTCCAATTTAGAAAATAAAGAATATTATAAAATAAAGGTTCATGTGTTGACAATACTCATCCGTTGAGATTAGTCATGTGTTGAACGAAATATTTTAATAATAAAATTTACATCTTTATCAATATAAAATAAAGGTTCATGTGTTGACAGTACTCATCCGTTGAGATTAGTCTTGTGTTGAACGAAATATTTTAATAAAAAAATTTACATCTTTATCAATATAAAATAAAGGTTCATGTGTTGACTGTACTCATCCGTTGAGATTAGTCATGTGTTGAACAAAATATTTGAAATAGAAATATTTGAAATAGAAATTTTTGAAATAGAAATATTTGAAAAAGAAATATTTGAAATAGAATATTTGAAAATAGAAATATATGAAGCCGTGTTGATTAGATTGACGCAATTTTGACGTGAACGATATTTATATCGATTTTATTCATTGTAAAATGAATATTGAAAGGTTATTTCGAAATTGAATATTTTGAAACGAATTTGAATTGAATCGAATATTTTGAAACCAATTTGAATTGAATCGAATAGAAAACCAATTTGAATTGAATCGAATAGAAAACCAATTTAATTGAATCGAATAGAAAACCAATTTGAATTGAATCGAATAGAAAACCAATTTGAAATGAATTGAATATAAAACGAATTTGAATTGAATTGAATTCAAATTGAATTGAAAATTTGAATTGAATAGAAATGAATTTTAAAACGAATTTATAAGGAAAGATTCAATTTTGATTTGAATTGAAATGGAAGTTGAAAATGTTTTTGAAACGAATTCAAAACTATTTATATAATTCGATTTTAAATAGAAATCGACGAAATATATATTATATATATTATATATATAATATAATGGCCTGAATAGAATGCGCCGCGCCGCGGTAGTTCGTGAATTTCGACCATTTATTTCAAACGGACATTACAGGAGATCCGACCGTCGGATTCTCCTAAAACCAGAACCGTTGGGTTCGTATCGAAAAGAGCTTTCTAACGAATATTAGAAATTTAAAATCTAACGGTTGGATTTGGAGATACGTCCAAATCAAATTTGAAAAAGGTCGTTGTAAGTGCAGTTCGATGGCCGTTGATGGAAATCGACTGTACAGGCATTGATAAAATTATTAAAAATATCAATAATTTGTGTAAAATCATAAGAAATGATTTGGGAAAAATTGGGATGAAAATCCCATATTTGAAAAGATAAAAATTGATTTTTATCGAAATGAACTTGTTTAGAACTAAAGTAAAAACCCATTTATTTTAAATAAATAAATTGGATTTGAAATGGATTATAAATAGAATTGATTTGTGGGTTTATCGTGAATAGTGTTTTAAATGACACTTGTTCTTTAACCCGATAATAAATAGAATGTGATTTGGGTTTATCGTGAACTGTGTTTTAAATGACATTAGTTCTTTAACCCAGTGAAAGGAGTTTTAATGAATCCGCAATTAGATTGAAATGTGAATTGATAATTTAAATTATAAAATTTAGAAAGTGAGCGAGAATGGAGTATCACCAGTTTTGCTCCAAAGCGATAGTTAAATCTTTAATTAGATTTGAACGTGAAATGGTAATTAATTTTACCGATAACACCATGGTGTTAGATATGGAGTATTACCAGTTTTGCTTCATGGGATGAATAGGTTGGGATTGGGAAATAAAATAAATAATTACTCCGATGTGATTCGCTAATCTCGACCAGTTTGGAAAACCATAATTTGGTTTGAAATGACACCCAAAGGAAGATTAAAGGATAAATTTTAAAGAATTTATCTTGGATAAAATTAATGGGAACCTTTCCCTAAGAATTGAAATTAGAAACTAGCTGAAGGTTAGTTAAGATGAATGGTTTCCTGGGTATTGATCTGATGTTGGTTTCGGCCTTCGGGGTTAATATTTGGGGAATTGCTCTCTTACTGATTTACGGTTAGTGACTAATGAATTGGAATGAGGCGTATGTTGTGTTTGCGTAACATTTGTTTTTAATATACGCGGGTTGTTCGGAAAGGCCGGGTTTATACCCATTCTGAATAACCGATTCGACGATATGTCGAAGGTGAAGACGGTGGTTGAAGACCGGAAGTCTTCACATCGTTTGGATGATTACTGATGATCTTGATTGGGCTGTACACCCAAGATGAGGGAATCAGTTGGTGGTCGTCCAGACGTACCTGGAGATCGATGGATATGCGAGGAAAGTGTCTCCGATTTCGTTCAGACCCAGAACGAACTTGTAAATGGATTGTGTGTCTGACATTGGATTTTATTCTGTGTTGACTGATTTCTGTTAAATATATATCTGTTAGGCGGCGGAGGATTTATTCTTTTGCTTAACGCCCTTCTCTGAGACGTACGAGCTTAGAGGTTATATATCGATAGATATCAATCGCATGGCATGAATTGCCTGTGTGGCACGCTAAGATGCAATGATCAAGGCTTCTGTTGAAAACCAAAGTCTTGTGGTTGATGATCAAAGCACGGCCTTTGTGGCGTAGCTTTGTGTATAGCGTGAATTCGCGAGCCTCACACCTTGGTATGAGTCAAAAACGGGATACGGACCGTTGGGAGAACACGACGTTTCTTTCTAGCTTTGGTGGTGTCAGTGACTTACCAGCCCTGACATTTATATACTTTTCACCTTTGTGGTTGTTGGAATGAGGTGCCTCGATTATAGGTCTGTAAGGACCGGGAAACGTGTGTTCAGGAATAAATAATCCTCTAACGTAAGTGAGGACCGGCCCAACCGATCCAGGATTGCCTAGAGTGTGTAGTCCTGAGACATTTGCTAGAGTGTCTCAAACGCGGAGAAGAGCTTGCCCCTTGCCTCGACTCATGACGGAAATCCAATTTCCAATACGTGTATTGCGATTTTAATTGTAGAACTATTATGGCGACATGATAGATGGTACCCATGCCGCATATGATTGATATTTATGATTGAAATTGTTTTGACACTATACACTTATTATAGTATCAAATGATTTGTTTTTAAACGTACCAAGCATGTTTGGCTATTATAAGGGAAAACCCTATCCTCCGGCTTGCTTTGCATTGTGTGATGGGACCTGGGTCTTATAATAGCTTCATTTTTCGAAAAAGCATTGCGTTGCTTATTCTATGCACTGGTATTCTTGGGAGGAAACCCGTTCCGTGTTATACGGCGTGGTCCCTTGAATTACTCTCTTTTAAAGTAATGCTTTAAATAACTGTTTTAGTCCTCACACCAGTCACATGACTGACCTGGAGTTTATTGTTTTAACCTAAACTCTGGGTGCCCCTATTTTCCGCACGGGCAGCTAGTAGTTTTGGTTTTGCAGATTTATATTCACAGGATCCTGGTCTACAGCTGGAATGATATCCGGAAAGCTCTGTATCCGTATATCACCTTCAGTTGTGCTTTGTATTATTTTCCGCTGCTATGTAATTTATTGTAATCTCTGATATTTGACGACTGTAATTTATTCATTTATACTCTGTATATTCTTGTATCTGATGGTATTGTTGTAATACACAATGAAATGTTCTTCCGTCCGCGTTCTGTTTTGTCTTGTCCTCACAGTAATTCGTTCTTTTTCATCTCTTCGGAGACCGGGGAAGTTCGGGTCGCTTCATATGACATGTGTGAGTTCTATGTGTTAGATGCTAGTTCACACCATCATTATGTTGCATAAACCACATATGCAAGTTTATACATGAACTTGGGTTATGATCATATTATGTAAGTTGTGAAATTTAACCAAACAAGTTGACACCTATAGATCCATGACATGTGTAGTTTTATGCAAGTTTCACCCCTATTATGATTAGATCTATTTTATTTGTCTATATGTTGTGATAATTTATCTTTGTGCTATGAGTTAGACTATTCGAGTCTAACATATATTTTGCGTTGAATAAGCAAACGTATAACGTGGGGTAGGGGTAATATTAAGGATTTAATATTAAGAAATTGGGGTGCAATTGATATGATTTTGCATACCGTAACTGGATGGCCATAATTGAGTTAATTATGAACATCATTAAAATTGGAACTAAATAATGATTTGAATAGGGATATCTTTAAAACTAGGTTAAAAGATTATAAGTGTTAATCAATGCTTAGAACACGAGGTTGGACTCGTTTGTGACGTAAAACTGCCCGGACCCGCCCGACAAATCCAGTAGTCACAAATGTCAACCCAATGTGAGAGGTCCTAGGCCCAAATTAAAACATAACAGCTGTAAAGACACGAGGTTAGACTCTTTTATGGTGTAAGACTGCCTGGACCCGCCCGGCGAATCCAGCTGCCATAAATGCCAGTCTAATGTGAGAGGTCTTTATGAGGTTATGGCCTGAATGAATTAAGAAATACTTAACCAGATAAACATGTGAAGTGGGACATGGGGGTTAAGTAGGTGCCTTGGGTGGCATGCGGAATCTAGTGGGTGCCTTTAGTGGCATTTGAAATACGATTAGTAAGACTTAACCAAACACACATGTAAATGAACATGACTAAGAAGAGGGTTAAGTGGGATATACTAGTGGGGACAAGCTTAGGTGGATAGCTTATGGTAAGTAATTAGGGGCCCATTTCAACCAGTAACCCAAACGTATCTTTGTGGGCTCGACCCAAGTCGAGGACGGGATACGCATACTGGGCTTGACTATAAGAGGCCAAATGGGTTAGCGGTGGCAACGCAAGTCCAACAGGTTTCATATGCGGGTGTGGACTCGGGCTGGTAGGTAAGACGTTGTTGCATCGTGTAGGTATAAGCCGTGAATTCTTCAGCTGTATCGGGTTGCCAATTTATGGGAGTGATACACCCCACTATGGGACCAACACGGGTATCTACGAGTAGGGAGCCGATTGCAAGTGGGTAGTGGGGTACACCTAGCGGAGATAGGGGCAGGCGACACCTATGTAGTCAACTAGGGGTACACAAAGCTATTTATATAATTTCTAAGTTCGGTGAGTGGGATCAACCTTTAGGGTGACTAGTGTGGTGCAGTGTAATAATTATTCGTTAGTATTAGGTGTGCCTTTAACGTTATCTTTATCTTCTCTTCCATACCCAATAGTTCATAGACATTTCCTTGTTTTCCAGCTTATGCCTTAGTCTAGTTATTTTGATAATAGTATTGTTAGAATTATCATACTCGCCAGACTTTATGTCTGACCCCCTCTATTTCTATCTTTTTCCCCCTCCAGGTCCTCAGGGTGGACCCAGCTCTAGTGGAGTCTGATTGAATTGATTATTCTCTCTTTTGGAAAGCTTGGACCGCTAAAGTAAAGTCCAGCTTATTATCTTATCTTCTTTAATGGCTATTTATGTAATGGGATTATGTATTTTGTTTTATCAAGATGGATATTGTACTTGACTCTGATTTATGGTTTTATGATGTAACAAACATGTTTAACTTCCGCTGCAATGAAATAAAGTTTTAGATTTCCAAGTACTACTTATTATCTGTCTTGTTGTAATTTTTCTGTTCTATATTCACTTAAAACCTCCATGGAAGTTAATGCATTCCCTTTGTGAGTGACATTAATGGACGTGGGGTGTTACAATATTTTTTTTTAAAGAATCAATGTGCAATTAATATATTTTTAAACTCTTACCAAGTCATCTTTACTTTAGTTGCCTCGGTCACATTTGTGCTAGAGTTTCGTAAGCCTTGATAATAACAGCAAAGATTTCTTACTGTACCACAAATATAAATATAGTGATTCTTCTTTTCTTTCTCAATCCTACAGAACCAAACTTGCTTCTTTTTCCTTCTAGAGCTTCTATTAGAAAATAGGTAAAATTCACTTTATATTTGTGCTATGAAGTGTTCTAAAATTTATTTCTTTCATATTACCTTGTATTAGTTCAAATCTGCTCACAACCTATATAATTGCATCTATCTTAGTTTCATTCAAATCTAAATACGTCAGTTCGGAAAATGGTGGATACAATCATGGGAAGACAATGAAGAGGCCAAGTAAGTGACGTATATCTTATTGTGGATACATCTCATATTAGACACAACAATGATTTTTTTCTCAACGCTGATTTTATCCTTCTCATATATTTTCAGACCATGTTGTAATTTGAATCTTCAATAGACTGCCTTAACAGGTCAGCAACTGAATGTTTCATCAGTAGGCTTCTAATCTGCATACAAATATTTATTTCATTTATACTTACAAATTCATTAATTTGCATCTGTTAAAAATTTATTTTTGATTGTACTCCGAGAAGATGAAAATTATTTGAATATGATTAGACTACTTGATTTTTATTCTATAATTGATGACATTACCGCAGGCCATGAGACTTCGAGGGTGACTGCGGCATATGGCAGCAGTAGAAAAAGCTTTATTTGAAAATTAAGGTAAAGGTCACCTGGTGGTGAAGGTTATTACTAATCTACTTTAACACTATTATTTTATATTTTGAGTTTTAGTACCTTTATATTGAATATGCAATGGTTTTATTCCTTTTTAACTTTCTATGCACTGGATGTAATGGAATAGAGTTTTTCTAACCGGGTTGTGATACTTAATCCTTAAACATCCATGAGTTTTCCATGTTAGTTAAAAATTGTTACAGTTCAATTTGCTGTTTGGATAGTGCTCGATGATTTTTTAACTTTTTCTTAAAAAGGCTGAATTTTGTAGGTACATGACCAGATCCTACCTTGAACTATACTGATTTTTGATTGTAAGATGTCTAAAATATAATAACACGTTTTGTAACTTGCTGAATTTTTTTATTCATTTTTTTTAATATTGAATAAAATATTCTCAAATTAATTAGGATGAAAAAAAATATGAGTTTAACAACTTTAGTTGAAATAAGAAAATGTAACTTCCCTACTTAGAAGCGTCATAAGAGGATAGTTATCTGACTATCATCTAATGAACTTCGCAATTTAATTATTTGCTTTTACTTGAATAAAATGAACGACTGAAATTTCTATTGATTTATGCAGCTTTTTTTAATATTTTTATCCACACTGATTTAAATAATGCTTTATTTAATTGCCTACTCTAACAAGTTAAAAAATAATATTAGTTGTGCAATTGGTTTTCCATGCATATTACTTTCTAATTTATTTTTAATAGGACATTTAGAGTAAGAGGGTATGTTTATTTATGAGAATCCTGAAAATTTCGATAAATTCAAATCGTAAATGGAAATTACTAATTTTAGAAGTTTAAGGTTAATAAGTTCTAATATTATTGGTTAGCAACCACAATATTTCCATTACAGATCAATTTATTTCCTTTTGACATTTTTAAAATGCATAAAATATCTTATAACAAAATAGGTGATGAATAAAAAATTATGTTAATATCACATATGCCAATATTCCTTCTTTATCTTTATTGTACATAAAAAAGTTTGTGTGGCAAGTGCGGTATTCATGGAATGTTTTTTCTAACACTACACATATTCTGATTTCATTTTATATACTAAATAAAATGACCCGAACTTCACCGTGAAGGAAAGCACAGATTGAATTGAGGACAAGATGAATCAGAACACAAACAGAAGAACATTTCATTGCCTATTACAACAATTCCATCAAAATACAAGAATATAACAGAGTATAAATAAATATCATGCATTCGATAAATATCATAGATTTACAATTACAATGCAGCGGAAAAATAATACAAAACACAACTGAAAAGAATATACGGTTATAGAGCTTTCCGAATATCATTCTAGCTATATACCGAGATCTTGTGAATATAAATCTGCAAAACCCAACTACTAGCTGCCCATATGGAAAATAAGGGCACCCAGAGTTTAGGTTAAAACAATAAACTCCAGGTCAGTCATGTGACGGGTGTGAGAACTAAAATAGTTATTAATCTTTATTTTAAAGTTCGGTAAATTAAGGGACCACACCATATAACACGGAATGGGTTTCCTCCCAAGAATACCAGTGCATAAAACAAACAACGCAATGCTAAATAAAGAACAATGAAGCTATTATAAGACTCAGGTCCCATCACACAATGCAACGCAAGCCGGAGGATAGTGTTTTTACCTTATAATAGCCAAAAATGCTTGGTACGTGAAATTTCATGTTTTATTATTACTATATGTGGGTAGTGTCAAAACAATTTCAATCATAAGTATCAATCATAGACGGTATGAGTGCCCCATCCCATTATGTCGCCATACTAGGCTCTACAATCGATACCGCAAAGTCACGTATTAGTAGTTGGATTTCCATCTGTGAACCAAGGCAAGGGATTGTCCTTACCGCTTCAAGACAATCTAGCCTACCATGTCTCAGGATCAAAATGCATCGACCGTTGGATCTTCAGGGCCGGACCACACGGAGTGGAGTAAAATGCTTGAACGCTGCGTTTCCCCGCCCTATGGGGAGTAAACTGGTCATACCCTAACCAGACTATCGGTCCCAGATCGACCGATATAACCGAGGCGCCTCGCTATCCATCATCCACATAAGTAAAATGCCAGGGCTAGTAAAACGCTGACACCACTCCTAGCTAGAAAGAAATGCATGCCCTCCCTACAGTCCTCTCCCGTTTCTGGTTCAAACCGGGGTGTGAGGCTCGCGAATTAACGCCATACGAAGCTATGCTATTGTAACGGCCCAGATTTTTTGACCATTTAGTTATTATTTAAAAATGTTTTTTATTATTTTGGAAGTTTAAATGGTTTAATTTCAATAATTTTGAATATTTTATGTTATTCTGAAATGGTAGAAATTTAGTGGATCTGCAATATAATGTGAACTGGCAGTATAAAAGGATAAATTTTTAATTTAAAAATAGTACGTTTACAAAGGAAGTAGTAGCTAACGAACTCGGATTTCGATGAAATCAGTTTCATTAAATCTGAAATGATGAAATTAGGTAACCAACCAAGTTACGTCAAAAATGGCATCCGTATGTGGAAAAGAAAAAATAAAAGGTCAAAATTTGAACTAAATTTTGACGGTAATTGGAATTTGCTAATGTTAACGGCAAAACTGGAACCTGTGACCTATCCAGGAAAATTCTAAACATAGGAAATTAGCTATATATGAAATCTGGGAAAATCCTATAACGGATATAGAAAGTTATTAAGAAAACAAAATTTAAATATATTATTTGAAAATATAAACGAACTCTGATTTTTGATTTGAATACATAGGATTGAAGTACGTTAAAAACCGGACCAGATGGTGGAAGAATTTCTGAAAACCGTTATCGTTTGATACTCCAACATGAGACCGGAAGGTGTTGAAACTAACACAAAACACTATTTTGAATTTGAATTTAAATTATTTGAAAGTTCAAACAAATTCAAAATTGATATATTTTTATATAGTATTGAAGAGCAAGAAAAATTGAACAACATGGTTGAAAAAGATTTTGGGTAAGGTATCAATAAGTAAGTCAAATTAACGTCCGAATAGGGTTGAGAAAACACACTTTACTATTCATAAATTATTAAATTTACTTATAATTTAATAAATTTAAGGATTAATCCTAGCCATCCATTTTCGACCGTTGGATTCGCGCCACCTCAGCAATCCATGTGACTCCTTCGGCTATAAATAGCCCCCCCCCCTTCATTTTAAACTCACTCCTCCTCCTCCTCTTTCAAGCTTTGGCAATGGCAGAAATAATAATAAAATATTAGAAAATAGGGAAAAGGGAAGGAAGGGAGAAAGGAGGGCAAAACGGGGAGCTAGGGACTCTTAGGCAGAGGCTTGGGCTTCGCGGGGTAAGTTTTTAATAATATTTATTTATTTATTTTTGTAATATATATATATATAATAATTAAAATAGAATTTGAAAAAATAAATATCGGAACATTCTAATGGTGACAGAGAGGATAGTGTCTAAGGCTTGAGTTTGGAAAATATAGTTTCCTGCTCTCCCTGGCTATCCCTAATTGATCCGACGAATGGGATGATTAATTTAAATTTTAAATTTAATTTGAATTTAAAACAGACCAGGGGCATTTTCGTAATTTTTAAACATAAACTTTAAAAGCTTATAACTTTTTCAAAACAAGTCGGATTTCCACGAAACAAGGACCGTTGGATTCTTATCGAAAAATACTTTAAAATGAGTGGAAGCAGATTTTTGATCCGGGTTAAAAATTTTAAGTTATAATTAAATGAATATTTTTAAATATTTTATTTGAAAATTAAATTTAAATAATATTAAAATGGTTTTTCAATTTTAAAGAAAAATTGGATATGGCTAGAGATGGGAAAGTAGGATTTTTTTTAGAAGGGCAGGGAAGGTAATTGGGCTAATAACGCAATTAGAAATTAATTAAGATAAAAATAATTTAATTAAATATATATTCATTTAAATTAGGTAAATATTGTAAATAGCATAACTTTTGCATACATTAACGAAATTTAACGAAACAGGATCCGTTGGGATCGTATGGACGAGCACTACGCAATGGAACTGACCGCAAGTGGATTGGAGCTCGTTTGGATTTATGGTGAAATTTAACGTCTGAACCAAATCAATGACCGATTATCGTTATTCAACGATAAACCGTCCAAGGTGAGTAAATCTCACTAACTCTGAGCACTATATATTTTTATAAAGTATTTTTAGAACTGATAATTATTGGTTGAATTGCTGAGGGTTGATTGTTTGGTTGAACTGCTAGTCAATTGATTGAAAATACCGATATAGTTATATATATCGTTAACCGATGTTGATTTTGTTTATCAGAATACCTCATATTGAAATGAAATTGATGTGAATTATATTGTGTAACATCTATGGATGCAGGGAAATAGGCCGGAGGAATCCAACTGGATTCCTCAACATTTATTTACCGTTTTTCATATATTCTGATATATGATGTGTTATATCATCTGTTGTTGAACCTGTGTGTTTGGATGATGATTGAACCTTTTGATTTGGTATTTTTATACCATAAGTGATACTAGAAAGTGAAAAGGGATTTTCAAAGTTTATTTTGAAAATAAATTATTTATATAAAATCAATAGATTTTATATATAAAAGGAAGAGAATTTCATGAGAGAAAATGATTATAGAATCAAAGCATTTGTAAAAAAAAAAAAAAACAAATATTGGTGAAATCAAATAGAAGGGAAAATATTGGTGAAATCAAATAGAAGGGAAAATATTGGTGAAATCAAATAGAAGGGAAATATTTGTGAAACGATTACAAATAGAAATAAAAAGGGAAACATTCGTAAAAGTATTTACAAATGGAATTGAAAAGGGAATATTCATGTAGGGAATAAAGAAAAGTTGAAAGAAGTACTTATTTGTTAAATAAATAGAAAAGTTAAAAGAAATATTTATTTGTTGAATAAATAGAAAAGTTAAAGGGAATATTTATTTGTTAAATAAATAGAAGCGAAAAGAGAATAGTTATTTGTTGAGTAAACGAATAGAAAAAGAATCTATTCAAGGGAGGTAATTCAAAGGAATTATTCCAAAGGAATTATTCAAAAGAGAAAAGTCAAAGGGATTAATTCAAAAGAGTTAATCAACTAGAGTTAAACAGTTGGAGTTAAACTGTTAGAGTTAAACAGTTGGAGTTAAACTGTTAGAGTTAAACAGTTGGAGTTAAACTGTTAGAGTTAAACAGTTGGAGTTAAACTGTTAGAGTTAAACCGTTGAAGTTAAACTGTCAGAGTTAAACCGTAAAGTTAAACGGTTAGAGTTAGTTAGTTAGAGTTAACCAGTTAGAGTTATTCAGTTAGAGTTATCCAGTTAGAGTTGTTCAGTTAGAATTAACCAGTTAGAGTTAATCAGTTAGAGTTAATCGTTTTGAGTTAAATCGAACTAGAGTTATTCAAATATAGTAATCGAATAAGGGTTAATTGAATATTAGTTATTCAATTAGAATTGATCAAATCTAATTATTCGAGATAGAGTTAAAAATAGACAAAGTTATGTAAAGATGAATTTCCATTTAGCACGACTGCTAGCGTAATTCGCAGGGCTGCAGATAGCCTATGGCGGTCGGATGTTTCCTGGGGGAATCAGGCGTAACCATTGTGATCTCTGCGATCTAGAGTCAAGCAAATGGTGTTAAATCAAATAGTAATTAATCAATAGAAGTTAATTAAGTTGAGTTAGTCAAGTATTAGTAAATTAAGTAGGGTTAGTCAAAAAGGGAATTAATCGAATATCACCTATTCGAAGTAGAGTTATCGAATATAGTTTATTCGAGAAGAGTAATCGAATATAGTTCGTTCGAAGTGTGTTAAATCGAATATAGTTATTCGAAGGAGAGAATTATCGAATATGGTTTATTCGAAGTGAGATTTTTCGAATATTAGTTATTCGAAGAAAAGGATTATCGAATATTAGTTATTCGAACAGGGGAACCGAATATAGTTTATTCAAAAGAGAATTATCGGATAGTGATTATTCGAGAGTGAATCATACATGGAAATTCGATTATATCGAATCAAGGGAAGTAATGTTTACTTTCCATTTCAAATCAAGTTTTAATTATCTGTTAATAAAGTAGTTGGTTGTTTATTTATCCAAATTAAGATATGGAAATATATTTAAGTTAACATATTTTGAAAGCATGGAATTATAACGTTTATAGTTATAATCAAATGATTCAGTAAAGGAAGTGGATTCATAAATAGAATCCGAGAGTTCTCAAGGAAGTTTCTTAAAGAGTAAAGTTTGAACTTTGTCTATTTCGAAGTTAGAAATGTTGTTCAGTTAAGGTCTGAGAGGTAATTATACCCCAACTTGATTGACTTCGTTTTTAACTAAGAAGTGGATAAGGTTCGAGAGTGAAAGGGGTTAAGTGAATTTAGTTAATGAGCGAAATGGTTGATGTTGGCATAGCGATGTTTATTCAAACATCAGTTTAAACCCAATGAAGGAGATTTGGAAATGTCTTCCAAATGAAAATCAGAAATGTTTCCTGAATATAGAAAATGAGAAATGGAATTGTTTTCCATTGTTAATAACGTATATTTTCTAAATATAGTAAATAAGAAATATAGGAAAACAAGAATAAGGAAAAGGGTAAATTTATGATAATTTGATGATGATTGATGATTGATCGATAGAATTTCCAGCTGGAAATAATATCGTTGTTTGCACACAAACATGTTTTCATTTGATAGTTAAATCACCGACTATCTAAGTTTCTGACCATTTTACGTTGTTAATATGGAGAGACCGGTTGGATTATTATCCAGAGAACCACTCCGTATTGGCATAAGCGTTGCGAATCAAGTATGCTGAATATATTGAAGACGGAGTTATGCAAGGGCTATCCTATTTACAGAATAGTGCCTTCGGTTTGTCCAGTCCCAGGACAAACGTGAATGGACGAATGTCTGACAGAGTATATTCAAAGGATCGCGTAAGTTGATCTCTTCAAACGTACTTACGTTTGTGGCGGAGGAATTCGTTTCTCTTAGCTGCATACCTGTGGTATTTTTGGTGAAATCAATTTGTGATTTGGCGGGTATGACGATGTGGCATTCAAAGTAATGGAGGTGGGATCTATCAAAAGATACGTTATGACCTCAAGCCTCATCCACCGGGAAATGACAAAAATCGGGCAGGCAGCATGGCTATGTGGGTCGCACCCATTAAGACGTATGATCACCTATCCAGAGAAATTCCTTTTGTTCTTAAATCTATCGATGCTGTCCCATTCGGGAGACGGTTGCTGATCCCAACCGTTGGTGATATACATTCGATACACTCAAGCGAAATGAGTGGTCGGTCATGTGAGGGCCGGGTTGCAAGATGTTCTTGTTGAACCCAGTGTATTCGCCTCTAGAGATACACTATCGGCAGGTGGTCCCATACCTTGTCAAAGTCGGAATCCAATTTCCAATAAGTGCCCGCGAGTTTGATTTGTATACTATATATGTAGAGCGTGAGATGCAAGCGTTCTACTATATTTTAATTACTTGTGATTAGACATTATTATAATATCAGATAATATATGATTTCCAAAGTGTTTTGGGTTATCGTAAGGTAAAAACCGTCCGTGTTTATGTGTGGATTGGTCTTACGATTATCTTTTCTTTCGGAAGGATTTTGAAAGTTAAACCAAATGATTTGAGTTTACTCACACCAGTCCCATGACTGACCCAGAGTTTATTTTGTTTTGTTTTCCCTAAACTCTTGGGTGCCCAAATTTGTACGGGCAGTCAAGTAGTCAGGATTTACAGGTATGCTTGAAGAGCTTGGAGCAGGAGGCTTCAAGATTTTTCTAGCTATTGATTATTCCGCTGTGATGAAAGTGTTGTACTCTGATAATGGTATGATATACATATACTACTTTGATTTCAAGATATGTTGTCTATTATATTTTATTCGTTCCGCTGTGAGATTCGTGTTACTCTGATGTTGTTGTGTTCTTCTTCTTCTTTTGTTCTAATTTTCTATCTTATCTATCCTCACCCTCTAATTTCTTTCTTGGACTATCCGGTAATTTCGACTTTTGATTGTTCGATAGGTGTTATATATCGGATAACCAAGGTCGCTTTTTCCCGGGTCGTTACAGTTGGTATCAGAGCTGAAGGTTTAGTGATTTACCTTGGCTCTGTGGCGTGACTCAGTAGAGATGGGGTTAGTAATGCCCTAGACTGAGTTTGAGTGTATATATACGAGTGAACGTATTTGTTATTTGATATAAAAATGGTTTTATATTGTGGAGATTTATTGGTTGAGTTGTTTATGAGTTCTAGTCGATCAGTTTGATCCACTGTATCGATAGGAGTTTATAAACACTTGAATACGATGGGTCGACACGATATGTTTAAAAAAAAAAGGGTAAATGAAATAATTTTACCCAAATTATATTTTGATATAAGCAAAGTATAGATCTTTGAAATTATTATAGTATATTGAATGTGTTGGTTGTGATTATAATCGAATAAGATTATAAAATGTGAAATGGTTATGTAAATAACAAATCAAAATTCATATAAGTAAAATATATGAAATCAGATGAATTAAATCTGAATTTAAGTTCAGAATTGGAATTAAAATTGCTAAAATTTGAATAAGCGTTGTAAAAGGAGTTAAATTGAATATATGTGAATTTTAAAATCCTGGGAGATTTTAAATTTGTTACAAGCATTGAAAAGGGATATTTTGAAATGAATTTCAAAATGACAATGTTTAAAAATGGGTTTTGAAAGTGCTATAGTATTGAACTCACTTCGATAGCGGGAAAATAAATTCCGATGTTGATCCGGACATCATCGGTGCTCATTTTCGAGTTTGTAAGTGACGGATTACTACCAAAGATTTTGTTTTTGAATTGTTTTGAGAAACCAAGTTGTTTTGATATTCCAAAGGGATATTTGATTTTTGGAAAAGGCAAAGCTATTTGAAACTCCCAGGTAAGATTGTTTGAAATAAACACAAATTAAATAGAAAGTTGTGAAAGCAAATTTGAAATTGAATTGAAGGCAGTTCAGTGAAAATTGAGTAGAATTGAAATAAAATGGTACCAAGTAGAATTGGACTGGATTAGAGATAAATCTGGGATAGAAATGGATGGTCGAGCAAGAAATTTGAATTGAGATTGGAATTGCAGTTTGATTGAAATTTGGCTTGGTTATAAGCGGATGGTCGTGTTGAAGATAAAAGTGATTGAGAGTTTGATTGGGATGATAGTGGTATATGCTAAATTGATAGCAGAATTGAATGCTGACAAAAAGGTACACGTACATATTCATATGAGTTGGATGAGATTTATGAGCCTGTTTGGCAAGCCACTTGGCTGTTTGATTTTCTTTTGGGTTGAAGAAGGCCTAGAGAGGCGAGTTGGAGTTTGAGCTATTGACCAATACAAAGGAGATGCTGGCGAAATTTTTCAGAAATTTCGAATGTTAGAAAATTTTCAGAATTTTTGAAAATTTTCGTTTATAGAAATAAATTAATAAATTAATTAGAATTAATTGGTTTAGTGAAACCGGAGTAAATAAATAATTTTAACCTAGTTATAAAGTTCATTTTTCTACCTTAGCAATTTCGAGGACGAAATTATTTTAAGGGGGAAAGAATGTAACGGCCCAGATTTTTTGACCATTTAGTTATTATTTAAAAATGTTTTTTTATTGTTTTGGAAGTTTAAATGGTTTAATTTCAATAATTTTGAATATTTTATGTTATTCTGAAATGGTAGAAATTTAGTGGATCTGCAATATAATGTGAACTGGCAGTATAAAAGGATAAATTTTTAATTTAAAAATAGTACGTTTACAAAAGAATTAGTAGCTAACGAACTCGGATTTCGATGAAATCAGTTTCATTAAATCTGAAATGATGAAATTAGGTAACCAACCAAGTTACGTCAAAAATGGCATCCGTATGTGGAAAAGAAAAAATAAAAGGTCAAAATTTGAACTAAATTTTGACGGTAATTGGAATTTGCTAATGTTAACGGCAAAACTGGAACCTGTGACCTATCCAGGAAAATTCTAAACATAGGATATTAGCTATATATGAAATCCGGGAAAATCCTATAACGGATATAGAAAGTTATTAAGAAAACAAAATTTAAATAAATTATTTGAAAATATAAACGAACTCCGATTTTTGATTTGAATACATAGGATTGAAGTACGTTAAAAACCGGACCAGATGGTGGAAGAATTTCTGAAAACCGTTATCGTTTGATACTCCAACATGAGACCGGAAGGTGTTGAAACTAACACAAAACACTATTTTGAATTTGAATTTAAATTATTTGAAAGTTCAAACAAATTCAAAATTGATATATTTTTATATAGTATTGAAGAGCAAGAAAAATTGAACAACATGGTTGAAAAAGATTTTGGATAAGGTATCAATAAGTAAGTCAAATTAACGTCCGAATAGGGTTGAGAAAACACACCTTACTATTCATAAATTATTAAATTTACTTATAATTTAATAAATTTAAGGATTAATCCTAGCCATCCATTTTCGACCGTTGGATTCGCGCCACCTCAGCAATCCATGTGACTCCTTCGGCTATAAATAGCCCCCCCCCCCCCTTCATTTTAAACTCACTCCTCCTCCTCCTCTTTCAAGCTTTGGCAATGGCAGAAATAATAATAAAATATTAGAAAATAGGGAAAAGGGAAGGAAGGGAGAAAGGAGGGCAAAACGGGGAGCTAGGGACTCTTAGGCAGAGGCTTGGGCTTCGCGGGGTAAGTTTTTAATAATATTTATTTATTTATTTATTTTTGTAATATATATATATATATATAATAATTAAAATAGAATTTGAAAAAATAAATATCGGAACATTCTAAGGGTGACAGAGAGGATAGTGTCTAAGGCTTGAGTTTGGAAAATATAGTTTCCTGCTCTCCCTGGCTATCCCTAACTGATCCGACGAATGGGATAATTAATTTAAATTTTAAATTTTAAATTTTAAATTTAATTTGAATTTAAAACAGACCAGGGGCATTTTCGTAATTTTTAAACATAAACTTTAAAAGCTTATAACTTTTTCAAAACAAGTCGGATTTCCACGAAACAAGGACCGTTGGATTCTTATCGAAAAATACTTTAAAATGAGTGGAAGCAGATTTTTGATCCGGGTTAAAAATTTTAAGTTATAATTAAATGAATATTTTTAAATATTTTATTTGAAAATTAAATTTAAATAATATTAAAATGGTTTTTCAATTTTAAAGAAAAATTGGATATGGCTAGAGATGGGAAAGTAGGATTATTTTTAGAATGGCAGGGAAGGTAATTGGGCTAATAACGCAATTAGAAATTAATTAAGATAAAAATAATTTAATTAATTTAATTAAATATATATTCATTTAAATTAGGTAAATATTGTAAATAGCATAACTTTTGCATACATTAACGAAATTTAACGAAACAGGATCCATTGGGATCGTATGGACGAGCACTACGCAATGGAACTGACCGCAAGTGGATTGGAGCTCGTTTGGATTTATGGTGAAATTTAACGTCTGAACCAAATCAATGACCGATTATCGTTATTCAACGATAAACCGTCCAAGGTGAGTAAATCTCACTAACTCTGAGCACTTTATATTTTTATAAAGTATTTTTAGAACTGATAATTATTGGTTGAATTGCTGAGTGTTGATTGTTTGGTTGAACTGCTAGTCAATTGATTGAAAATACCGATATAGTTATATATATCGTTAACCGATGTTGATTTTGTTTATCAGAATACCTCATATTGAAATGAAATTGATGTGAATTATATTTTGTAACATCTGTGGATGCAGGGAAATAGGCCGGAGGAATCCAACTGGATTCATCAACATTTATTTACCGTTTTTCATATATTCTGATATATGATGTGTTATATCATCTGTTGTTGAACCTGTGTGTTTGGATGATGATTGAACCTTTTGATTTGGTATTTTTATACCATAAGTGATACTAGAAAGTGAAAAGGGATTTTCAAAGTTTATTTTGAAAATAAATTATTTATATAAAATCAATAGATTTTATATATAAAAGGAAGAGAATTTCATGAGAGAAAATGATTATAGAATCAAATCATTTGTAAAAAAAAAAACAAATATTGGTGAAATCAAATAGATGGGAAAATATTGGTGAAATCAAATAGAAGGGAAAATATTGGTGAAATCAAATAGAACGGAAATATTTGTGAAACGATTACAAATAGAAATAAAAAGGGAAACATTCGTAAAAGTATTTACAAATGGAATTGAAAAGGGAATATTCATGTAGGGAATAAAGATAAGTTGAAAGAAGTACTTATTTGTTAAATAAATAGAAAAGTTAAAAGAAATATTTATTTGTTGAATAAATAGAAAAGTTAAAGGGAATATTTATTTGTTAAATAAATAGAAGCGAAAAGAGAATAGTTATTTGTTGAGTAAACGAATAGAAAAAGAATCGATTCAAGGGAGGTAATTCAAAGGAATTATTCCAAAGGAATTATTCAAAAGAGAAAAGTCAAAGGGATTAATTCAAAAGAGTTAATCAACTAGAGTTAAACAGTTGGAGTTAAACTGTTAGTGTTAAACAGTTGGAGTTAAACTTTTAGAGTTAAACAGTTGGAGTTAAACTGTTAGAGTTAAACAGTTGGAGTTAAACTGTTAGAGTTAAACAGTTGGAGTTAAACTGTTAAAGTTAAACCGTTGAAGTTAAACTGTCAGAGTTAAACCGTAAAGTTAAACGGTTAGAGTTAGTTAGTTAGAGTTAACCAGTTAGAGTTATTCAGTTAGAGTTATCCAGTTAGAGTTGTTCAGTTAGAATTAACCAGTTAGAGTTAATCAGTTAGAGTTAATCGTTTTGAGTCAAATCGAACTAGAGTTATTCAAATATAGTAATCGAATAAGGGTTAATTGAATATTAGTTATTCAATTAGAATTGATCGAATCTAATTATTCGAGATAGAGTTAAAAATAGACAAAGTTATTTAAAGATGAATTTCCATTTAGCACGACTGCTAGCGTAATTCGCAGGGCTGCAGATAGCCTACGGCGGTCGGATGTTTCCTGGGGGAATCAGGCGTAACCATTGTGATCTCTGCGATCTAGAGTCAAGCAAATGGTGTTAAATCAAATAGTAATTAATCAATAGAAGTTAATTAAGTCGAGTTAGTCGAGTATTAGTAAATTAAGTAGGGTTAGTCAAAAAGGGAATTAATCGAATATCACCTATTCGAAGTAGAGTTATCGAATATAGTTTATTCGAGAAGAGTAATCGAATATAGTTCGTTCGAAGTGTGTTAAATCGAATATAGTTATTCGAAGGAGAGAATTATCGAATATGGTTTATTCGAAGTGAGATTTTTCGAATATTAGTTATTCGAAGAAAAGGATTATCGAATATTAGTTATTCGAACAGGGGAATCGAATATAGTTTATTTAAAAGAGAATTATCGGATAGTGATTATTCGAGAGTGAATCATACATGGAAATTCGATTATATCGAATCAAGGGAAGTAATGTTTACTTTCCATTTCAAATCAAGTTTTAATTATCTGTTAATAAAGTAGTTGGTTGTTTATTTATCCAAATTAAGATATGGAAATATATTTAAGTTAACATATTTTGAAAGCATGGAATTATAACATTTATAGTTATAATCAAATGATTCAGTAAAGGAAGTGGATTCATAAATAGAATCCGAGAGTTCGCAAGGAAGTTTCTTAAAGAGTAAAGTTTGAACTTTGTCTATTTCAAAGTTAGAAATGTTGTTCAGTTAAGGTCTGAGAGGTAATTATACCCCAACTTGATTGACTTTGTTTTTAACTAAGAAGTGGATAAGGTTCGAGAGTGAAAGGGGTTAAGTGAATTTAGTTAATGAGCGAAATGGTTGATGTTGGCATAACGATGTTTATTCAAACATCAGTTTAAACCCAATGAAGGAGATTTGGAAATGTCTTCCAAATGAAAATCAGAAATGTTTCCTGAATATAGAAAATGAGAAATGGAATTGTTTTCCATTGTTAATAACGTATATTTTCTAAATATAGTAAATAAGAAATATAGGAAAACAAGAATAAGGAAAAGGGTAAATTTATGATAATTTGATGATGATTGATGATTGATCGATAGAATTTCCAGCTGGAAATAATATCGTTGTTTGCACACAGACATGTTTTCATTTGATAGTTAAATCACCGACTATCAAAGTTTCTGACCATTTTACGTTGTTAATATGGAGAGACCGGTTGGATTATTATCCAGAGAACCACTCCGTATTGGCATAAGCGTTGCGAATCAAGTATGCTGAATATATTGAAGACGGAGTTATGCAAGGGCTATCCTATTTACAGAATAGTGCCTTCGGTTTGTCCAGTCCCAGGACAAACGTGAATGGACGAATGTCTGACAGAGTATATTCAAAGGATCGCGTAAGTTGATCTCTTCAAACGTACTTACGTTTGTGGCGGAGGAATTCGTTTCTCTTAGCTGTATTTTTGGTGAAATCAATTTGTGATTTGGCGGGTATGACGATGTGGCATTCAAAGTAATGGAGGTGGGATCTGTCAAAAGATACGTTATGACCTCAAGCCTCATCCACCGGGAAATGACAAAAATCGGGCAGGCAGCATGGCTATGTGGGTCGCACCCATTAAGATGTATGATCACCTATCTAGAGAAATTCCTTTTGTTCTTAAATCTATCGATGCTGTCCCATTCGGGAGACGGTTGCTGATCCCAACCGTTGGTGATATACATTCGATACACTCAAGCGAAATGAGTGGTCGGTCATGTGAGGGCCGGGTTGCAAGATGTTCTTGTTGAACCCAGTGTATTCGCCTCTAGAGATACACTATCGGCAGGTGGTCCCATACCTTGTTAAAGTCGGAATCCAATTTCCAATAAGTGCCCACGAGTTTGATTTGTATACTATATATGTAGAGCGTGAGATGCAAGCGTTCTACTATATTTTAATTACTTGTGATTAGATATTATTATAATATCAGATAATATATGATTTCCAAAGTGTTTTGGGTTATCGTAAGGTAAAAACCGTCTGTGTTTATGTGTGGATTGGTCTTACGATTATCTTTTCTTTCGGAAGGATTTGGAAAGTTAAACCAAATGATTTGAGTTTACTCACACCAGTCCCATGACTGACCCAGAGTTTATTTTGTTTTGTTTTCCCTAAACTCTTGGGTGCCCAAATTTGTACGGGCAGTCAAGTAGTCAGGATTTACAGGTATGCTTGAAGAGCTTGGAGCAGGAGGCTTCAAGATTTTTCTAGCTATTGATTATTCCGCTGTGATGAAAGTGTTGTACTCTGATAATGGTATGATATACATATACTACTTTGATTTCAAGATATGTTGTCTATTATATTTTATTCGTTCCGCTGTGAGATTCGTGTTACTCTGATGTTGTTGTGTTCTTCTTCTTCTTCTGTTCTAATTTTCTATCTTATCTATCCTCACCCTCTAATTTCTTTCTTGGACTATCCGGTAATTTCGACTTTTGATTGTTCGATAGGTGTTATATATCGGATAACCAAGGTCGCTTTTTCCCGGGTCGTTACAGCTATATCAAAGTCGTGCTTTGATCATCAACAACAAGACTCTGCTTTTCAACAGAAGCCTTGATCATTTGCATCTCAGCATGCCACACAGGCAATTCACGCTATGCAACCGTTGTCTATCAATCACACAGAATGAAATACGATGTCAGACATACATCCATTTACAAATTTGTTCTGAGTCTGAACGAAACCGGAGGCACCTTATTCCTCCCCCATATGTCCAATACAGGGGAGAGGCCCTCGCATATCTGTCAATCTCCAAGTACTTCTAGACTATCACCACTTATTACCTTGTCTTGGGTGTACAGCACAATCAAGACATCAGTAATTATCCGAACGATGTGAAGACCTCCAGTCTTCAACCATCGTCTTCATCCTCGACATATCGTGAAATCAGTTATTCAGAATGGGATAAACCTGGTCTTTCTGAATAACATGCGTATATAATAAACAAGTGCTATAAAAAACAACATACTCCTCATTCCAATCCAGAATATCCCTTTATCCAAATATTCTTATACTTTGGGAAATGTTCACATTAATTTTATCAATGATAAATTCTTTAAATTTATTCTTTAATCTTCCTTTGGATATCATTTCAATATAATTAAAGATGCATTAAAACTCCACTTGATTTTAATCTTCCCAAAAATCAATATTAACGATTGTTTAACTTAGGAAATCATATCATGTCTTTAACTGGGTTAAAGAACCAGTGTCATTTAAAACACGGTTCACGATAAACCCAAAATCACATTACATTCCATCAGCCTTTAACCGTAAATGAGTAAGTGAACAATTCCCTAAGTATTAACCACGAAGGCCGAAACCAACATCAGATCAATACCCAGGAAACAATTCAACTCAACTAATCTCCAGTTAGTTTCTGATTTTCTTAACTCCATTGGGTCTAAGAACAGTATTATTAAAGATACCATTCACGACAACCCAAAATCTTATTCCTGTCTTTAACTGGATTAAAGAGCCAATGTTGTAGTGTCCCGAAATTCCGGTACAATTAGAGCTGACCAAATAACAGAAGTCCAACCCACGATGCACTAGAAACTAGAAAACTAATAGAAAGAAAACAGAGGGTGAGAATAGATAAGATAGAAACTTAGAATAGAAGAAGAATAACATACAACATAAGAGTAACACGAATATCACAGCGGAACGAACAACATATAATAGATAACATATCTTTGAAATAAAATCAGTATATGTATATAGTAACATTATCAGAGTACAACACTTACAACATAGCAGAATAAACAATAGCTATATTCCTTAAGCCTCCTGCTCCAAGCTCTCCAAATATATCTGTAAAATCCTGACTACTTGACTCCCTATACAAATTTGGGAACCCAAGAGTTTAGGGAAAACAAAATAAAATAAAACCCTCGATCAGTCATGGGACTAGTATGAGTAAAACCATTTAAAACAGTTTGCACAATTAAAAGATATCTCATAAGACCACGCCGTATAACGGAATGGGTTTTTCCCTCATGAAAATCCAAAACATTTGATTTAACTTTCAAAAATCCATTTGAAAGAAACGATAAACTTTATATCAAAATTCTTTTGATATTATAATAATGTCTATCAACCATAACTAAATAATCATCTACCAGAAATGCTTTCATCTCACGTTCTACATATATAGTATACAATCAAAACCGCGAGCACTTATTGGGTAACGGATTTCCAACTATGATCAAGTATGGAACCACCTTCCGATAGTGTACCTCTAGAGAGGAATACACTGGGTTCAACAAGAACATCTTGCAACCCGGCCACACATGACCGACCACTCATTTCGCTTGAGTGTATCGAACGTATATCACTAACGGTTGGGATCAACAACCATTTCCCGAATGGGGCAGCATCGACAATAGATTATAGAATGAAATGAATATCTCTAGATAGGTGATAATACACCCTAATTGGCAGCCAACCACTTAGCCATGCTGCCTGCCCGATTTTTGTCATTTCCCGGTTGTGAGGATAGAGGCCACGCTTATCTCAGATAGATCACACAATTATTCACTTTGAATATTACATCGTCATACCCACCAAATCACAAATTGATTTCCCAAAAAATACAATGGGTATATAGCTAAGAGAAACGAATTCTTCCGCCACCAAACGTATATATGTTTGAAGAGATCAACTTACGCGATCTATTAAACATACTCTGTCAGACAATCTTCCATACAGGTCGTCCTGGGAATGGACAGACCAAATGCATTATTCTGTAAATAGGACAACCCTTGCATAACTCTGTCTTCAATTATCTTCATCCTATTTGATCGCAGCGCTAACACCCATATAGAGTGGTTTTCAGATAATGAATCTGATCCCGGTCTCTCCGTATTGACAACGGAAATGTGAAAATCTTCGATAATAGATGATTTAACTATCGAAGGAAAACATGTGTACAAACAACGGTCGTATTTCCAAATGGAAATCTTATCGAGCAAATCATCAATCAACACTGATCCACTTTAATTTAATTTGTCATTCAATTATTCATTTCCCTATTCCTGTTTCCATATATTAAACATTTCTTATTTTCTAAATTTAGAAAATATACGTTATTAACATTGGAAAACATTTCCAATTCTTATTTTCTATATTAGAAAACATTTCTGATTCTTATTTGGAAAACATTTCCAAAATCTCCTACATTGGATTTAAACAGATGTTTAAGTCAAACATCGCTATGCCAACTCAAACCATTATACTCGTTAACTAAATTCACTTAACCAATCTTCACTGTCGAACCTTAACCATTCCTTAGTTAAAAACGAAGTCAATCAAGTTGTGGTATAATTACATCTCAGACCTTAACTGAACAACATTTCTAACTTCGAAATAGACAAAGTTCATTTTCTAAATCTTTAACAAACTTCCTTACTGTAATAACCCGAAAATCTGGGCCAGTTTAAAATTTTTATTTTGGCAATTTTAGCGAATTTTGATTATTTAAAATGAATTATTTTAAATAATATCGACGAGAAATTTATTTTGAATATAATTCGAACGTATATATTATATACGCCGTCGTTAGAGTATAAATATTTATACTTATAAATAGAATTGAAAATGGCGCGGTAGTTCGATAATTCGATTTCAAACTTCAATTGAATGTACCGGGTGCAAAACAATCCGGATTTTAGTGAAACCAAAAATAATAGGATCTAATTGATAATATCTTTTCAACGAATCCGACAAATCAAGATTTCATAGTGGGAATCAAAAGATATGTCCAGTTGAAAATTCTGAATAGTCGCTATGGAATTCAGGCCCTTAAAAATGGGAATTTTGCAAACGACCTCGGATTTTGACGAAACCAGTTTTGTTGGGTCCGGGAGGTAAAGTTATTGCTAGGTTTCAAATTTCATAATTTTCCGAATCAATATGTGAGCGTGGCAAAGGAAAACGCGTCTGACCAGTTTTAGTTGATTTTAATTGACTGGAAAATGGCCATTTTTCCAATGGACTCAGAATTCGACGAAACTAGTTTTATTAGGACCGTATCGTCGATACGAAGCTAGAAAATATTTTTCGAGAATTTTTAGAGTTAGTATGCGACCCCGGTAATTTGAAATGTACGTAAAAAAATTCAATATAGTGATTTAAATGTAAATTCAACGGAAACTGATCGAAACGGTCGATTCAGCTTGCGGTACATGTCCCATTGTGTTCAGAATGGGGGTGAAACGCTATGGGCGACAGGTGGTGGACCTCGTTTCGAGGTAGTATGTAAAAGTCAATTTTTTTTTTTTAAAAAAATCCCTTCTCCTTAACCAGCCCCCCCCCCGATATTTTCAATTTAGTTTTCAAAATAAAAAAAACCTTTCCAAGCCGCCACCGCCGTCGATGGCGATTCCTTTCCCCCTGCCCCTCCAGCCATCGCGCCACCTCATCTCCCTCCTCTCGATCTTCTCTCTCTCCTCTTCTACCCCATCGATGAAGACCCAAACCCGAAGAGACCTCGCCACAGACACCTCCGACGCCTGCAACCTCCCCAAACCCTCGAAGGCTCCACCGCAGATCCACCAGCTCCGGCGCCGCGATAAGGAGGCCGCGATGAACCCACATCGGTGAACGTCGATCGATATATCGACTGGAAAAAAAAAACAGTGAGTTTTCCTTTACAACCGTTTCAGTTTTCTAACACAGTTTTTTTTATAAATAAAATACAGTTTTATAATCTATAGAAATACAGTTTTACAATGTGAAAAAATCAGTTTTCCTATACAGGTTTAGCATAGTTAAAATTAGTTTTCTTATGTTAAAAATATATTTATAAAATCAGTATTAGATGTTGAAACCCCTATTTTTTAAAAACGGTTTTTATATGGATTAAAAGGTTAAATGGTTGCATTAGAAAGGTTTTGATTTTTTTTCAAACAAGAAATGTTTTGATTCAAACAAGAAGAGTTTTGATTTTTTTTAAAAATATAAGGAGGAGACTACGAAATAAAAATATGATTTTTATATTTTTAAAGAATTAAAAATATGATCTTTATATTTTTAAAGTATTAAAAATATAGTCTTTACTATATAGATGATGTAAAAATATGATTTTGGTTAGGTAGAGAATTAAAAATATAATTTTTACATGATAGGAATATTAAAAATATCATCTTTATATGTGTAGAAAAATAAAAATGAGATTTTTATAAAGATGAAATCTTTAAATTTATAAAGGCGAAATCTTTATAGGGAAAATAGCGTGATAAAAATATAATTTTTATCTATATAGCATAGTAGAAATTCGATTTTTATATATTGAATAGCATAATAAAAATATGATTTTTATATATTGAATAGCGAAGTAAAAATTTGATTTTTACATATGTAGTGGCTACGGGAAACGAAGATGACGAAGATGCGATAACGATGAAGATTTCTATCAAAGAAGAGTCAAGAGGATTGGATAGCTATCTGTGAGAACTTCTCACCTTTCAATTTAAATTTTCTAGTTATATATATATATACTAGGATGCAGATGGTGCTTAGTAGCACCCGACACAATCGTCCACAGACCATGGACTTGTTTGTTTGATTGCAAAAATTAGTTAGATTATTTGATTGAAATTGAATTGTGTGGTGAAATGAATTGATATGATTGATGTGTGAATGGCGTGGGCCTTCACTAGACCGGGGATAAGGCTAGGCCTCGTCCCGTTTCTAGTATCGTGCCGTTATGCCGCCGAAATTTTCTAAAATAAGTTAGAAAAATAAAGATATCATTTTATTGAATAAATGAATTGAATAGAAATTCATATGTTGGAATAAAATGTTTTATCGTTAAAAATATAATTTTTAACGTGAATGTGAATAAATAAATATTCATTTACAAACCAGACGGTTTGTTTATGTACACCTATTTGAAGGACATTGATTGGGACGATAAATTTTACACATCGCCCAACTGCACGAATAAAATATTTGTTTGATTGTTTGAAACCCCACACGGGTGTTGGGATGAAACTTGAAGTTCACTCATCCTGATTGATTAAATATGTCGATCGATTGATTGACAAGTTGCTATAAGCGTTAAATGTCTATATTTGATGCTTATACAGTGTAGTGCACTTTGGTTGATGGTTGATTATTTTTCAATGCTATTATATACATGTGTTGTATGAAAATCCATATAATTAACATTATATGGTGATTGATTGGGCCTCATTCCAATTTAGAAAATAAAGAATATTATAAAATAAAAGTTCATGTGTTGACAGTACTCATCCATTGAGATTGGTCATGTGTTGAACGAAATATTTTGATAATAAAATTTACATCTTTATCAATATAAAATAACGGTTCATGTGTTGACAGTACTCATCCTTTGAGATTGGTCATGTGTTGAACGAAATATTTTGATTATAACAACTATTTCGAAATAGAAATATTTGAAATAAAACATTTGAAATAGAAATTTATGAAGCCGTGTTGATTAGATTGACGCCATTTTGACGTAAACGATATTTATATCGATTTTATTCATTTCGAAATGAATTGAATATATAACGATTTCGAAATGAATTGAATATATAACGATTTCGAAATGAATTGAATATATAACGATTTCGAAATGAATTGAATATATAACGATTTCGAAATGAATTGAATATATAACGATTTCGAAATGAATTGAATATATAACGATTTCGAAATGAATTGAATATATAACGATTTCGAAATGAATTGAATATATAACGATTTCGAAATGAATTGAATATATAACGATTTCGAAATGAATTGAATTGAAAACGAAATCAAATTGAATTGAAAACGAATTCAAATTGAATTGAAAGCGAATTGAAATGAATTCAAATTGAATTGAAATTTGAATTGAATGGAAATGAATTTTAAAATGAATTTATAAAGAGGAATTCAATTTTGATTTGAATTGAAATGGAAGTTGAAATTGCTTTTGAAACGAATTTAAAACTATTTATATAATTCGTTTTAAACAGAAATCGACGAAATATATATTATATATATTATATATATAATATAATGGCCTGAATAGAACGCGCCGCGCCGCGGCAGTTCGCGAATTTCGACCATTTATTTCAAACGGACATTACGGGAGATCCGACCGTCGGATTCTCCTAAAACTGGAACCATTTGGTTCGTATCGAAAAGAGCTTTCTAACGAATATTAGAAATTAGAAATCTAACGGTTGGATTTGGAGATACGTCCAAATCAAATTTGAAAAAGGTCGCTGTAAGTGCAGTTCGATAGCCGTTGATGGAAATCGACTGTACGGGCCTTGATAAAATTATTAAAAATAGTAATAATTTGTGTAGAATCATAAGAAATGATTTGGGAAGAATTGGGATGAAAAACTCCATATTTGAAAAGATAAAAATAGATTTTTATCGAAATGAACTAGTTTTGAACTAGAATTATAATTCTATTTATTTTTAAATAAATAAATTGAACTCGAAAAGGGTTTTAAAAATAACCAAAATTTCCAATGATTGCATTGGAGTGGATTTGAATCGAAATTGTCATTGGAATATTTCGATGTTGGGATTCGTGATTATACGGATGTTGTTATGGAAGTTTGAAAGATATCTATTTATATCGTTATTTCCAATACGGCATTTGTTAATCATAGAATTTGATATTGAATATAAGCCGATATATTTTCTATTCAGAGCCTTGTATTGAATATCGAGTGTGATTTGGGTTTGTCGTGAATGGTGTCTTCACTAACACTGTTCTTGAACCCAGTTGAGAAAAGATTAAATCTTTTTATTTAGATTTAATGAAGTGTACCAATTAAATAATATTTAATTGGAATTGAATTGATATTGATTTTTGGGTTTATCGTGAACAGTGTTTTAAATAACACTCGTTCTTTAACCCGATAATTAATGGAAAGTGATTTTGGGTTTATCGTGAACCGTGTTTTAAATGACACTGATTCTTTAACCCAGTTAATGATTAAAACTAAGTGGAGTTTTAATGAATCTTTAATTAGATTGAAATAATCGAAATGGAGTATCACCAGTTTTGCTCCAGGCGTTAGTTAAATCTTTAATTTGATTTGAACGTGAAATGGTAATTGAATTTACCGATAACACCGTGGTGTTAGATATGAAGTATTACCAGTTTTACTTCATGGGACGAATAGGTTGGGATTGGGAAATTAAAACCAATGATTACTTCGGTAAAGTTCGCTAATTCCGACTAGTTGAGTCGAAATTCAAAGGAAGATTAGAGAATAAATTCAGGAATTTATCTTGGATAAAATTAATGGGAACCTTTCCCTATGAATGTGAAATCAGAAACTAACTGTCGGTTAGCTAAGCAGAACGGTTTTCTGGATATTGATCTGATGTTGGTTTCGGCCTTCGGGGTTAATATTTGGGGAATTATTCTCTTGATTAATTTACGGTTAGTGACTAATGAATTGGAATGAGGCATATGTTTTGTTTGTGTAACACTTATTTAAAATATACGCAAGTTATTCGGAAAGACCGAGTTTATCCCATTCTGAATAACTGATACGACGATAAGTCGAAGATGAAGACGATGGTCGAAGACCGGAGGTCTTCACGTCGTTTGGGTAATTACTGATGATCTTGATTGGGATTTACACCCAAGAAGATGGAAACAGTTAGTGATCGTCCAGACGTACTTGGAGATCGATGGATATGCGGGGTACTAGGTGCCTCCGGTTTCGTTCAGACCCAGAACGGACTTGTATATGGACTGTGTGTCTGACATTGGATTTTAGTCCGTGTGATTGATCTCTATTAAATATATATCTGTTTGGCGGCGGAGAATTTATTCTCTTGCTTAACGCCCTTCTCTGAGACGTACGAGCTCAGGGGTTATATATTGATGAATATCAAACGCATGGAGTGAATTGCCTGTGTGGCATGCCTAAGTGGCAATTGATCGAGGCTTCTGTTGAAAAGCAAAGTCTTGTAGTGATGATCAAAGCACGGCCTTTGTGGCGTAGCTTTGTGTAACGTTTACTTCGCGAGTTTCACACCCGGTATGAACCAAAAACGGGAGAGGACATCAGGGAGGACTTGCATTTCTTTCTAGCTAAAAGTGGTGTCAGTGGTTTTACACGCCCTGACGAGTTTGACTTATGTGGTTGTTGCTGTAGCGAGGCGCCTCGGTTTGATCGGACGATCCGGGTCCGATGGAGTCATTCGTTGGCTCATTTACGCCCCAAAGGGCGGGGAAACGTAGTGTTCAGGCATAATAATCCACATCGGTGGACCGGCCCTGACGATCTAAAGGGTTGATGCGTTCTGATCCTGAGGGGCGGGCTAGAGCGTCTCAAATTGGTTGAGGACTATCTTTTGCCTCGGTTCATAGATGGAAATCCAGCTTCCAAATACGTGACATTTGCGGTTTTATTTGTAGAGCCTAGTATGGCGACATAGTGGGATGGGGCACTTATGCCGCCTATGATTGATACTTATGATTTGAAGTTGTTTTATACACTATGCACTTACAATAGTATCAAATGATTTGTTTTAAACGTATCAAGCATTCTTGGCTATTATAAGGTAAAAACCCTATCCTCCGGCTTGCGTTGCATTGTGTGATGGGAACTGGGTCTTATAATAGCTTCATTCTTCTTTATTTAGCATTGCGCTGATGTTTTATGCACTGGTATTCTTGGGAGGAAACCCGTTCCGTGTTATACGGCGTGGTCCCTTGATCTACCTAAGTTTAAAAATAAAGATTAACTGTTTTAGTTCTCACACCAGTCACATGACTGACCTGGAGTTTATTGTTTTAACCTAAACTCTGGGTGCACCTATTTTGACACGGGCAGCTAGTAGTTTTGGTTTTGCAGATTAATATTCACAGGATCCTGGTTTACAGCTGGAATGATATCCGGAAAGCTTTGTATCCGTATATCTCTTCTAGTTGTGCATTGTATTATTTTCCGCTGCTATGTATTTAAATGTAATTTAAATCTCTGATATTTCTACGTAATATTCATTTATACTCTGTATATTCTTGTAATCTGATGCATTGTTGTAATATACAATGAAATGTTCTTTTATATGCGTTCTGTTGTGGCTTGTTCTCGAACTATCCGACGCTTTCCTTTACGGGGAAGTTACGGGTCTTTACACGTGGTATCAGAGCTTTGGTTTACAAAGCTCAGAGAACAAGACACATTAGAACCATATGGAAGAATTCATCAGATATTGGATTAGTAATATCCAATGGGAATGACTCGTTAGAGATGGGATCAGTAGTATCCTAGAACGAGTGTGAAGAGTATATTTTTAAAATGAAAACAAATTTTTGTTTTGAAAATTTAAATCAATTATTCGTATTTGATTATTTATTTTATATTGATTAGGACAATCCAAAATATAAAGATTTTTGCGTATGCGCCTAGCTAGCGTGTATTCGAAGTTTTGATATATTGGATAGATATAGAATTACACTCTAATCGCCCGGAGATGATTTTGACGATGGAGATCCATCATTAGAATTTATATTCGAGTGACGAACGTGTAATATCTATATACTTCCTATTGACTGGTGTGAGAACCAAAATTAGATAGGGCTTATTGTTGTGATTTGGCATCAAAAATCTGATTTTTGACTATGTATCAAAATTATGAATTTGAAACTCTAATTCACTAATTGATTAATGTTTGTGTTGTTTGTTTAGTTGTTTGCTAATTTTTAGCCAATTAGCCTAATTGAATCACATATTGAATTATATTGAAATTTGGTCGCATTTGCTTGCATATACATATGTATCATTGAACAGGTCATAGCAAGGAGGCTAGAGCCAGAGAATAAAATTTGTTTGCCCGACAAATAGGTACATGTTTACTACATAATTTACTGTTTTGTTTGGGTGATGGTGATTTTATGAGCCTATTGGCTAGCCGCTTGGCTTTTTCTTTTTCTTTTTGAGATCTGAAGGACCGGGGAAGCTATTTGAAATTCCCCGATGCTCCCGGTGCAGGGGAGGTTATGGCGAAATTTTTCAAAAAATTTAGGGTGTTAGCCAAATTTTTGAAATTTTGAAAATTCTCAGAAACTAAACAGTTGGAGAATAGAAGCCAGATCGAGCGTAGAGCTAATTAATCAAACAACTTTCGACTTTGTTCCTTTTCGGGGACGAAAAGTTTTAAGTGGGGGAGATTGTAATAACCCGAAAATCTGGGCCAGTTTAAATTTTTTATTTTGGCAATTTTAGCGAATTTTGATTATTTAAAATGAATTATTTTAAATAATATCGACGAGAAATTTATTTTGAATATAATTCGAACGTATATATTATATACGTCGTCGTTAGAGTATATATATATTTATAATTATAAATAGAATTCAAAAATGTAATGGTAGCTCGGTGATGGTGGCCGTTGGTATGGGGTTGGAGGTGGCAAGGGTTGGTATGGGAAAGGAGACGTTGGTGGACATAACATTAATGGATCCGAGGTTGGAAAACAACTTTGATGTTTTGTTGGATCTTGATGAAGAAGGGGGGTACACTGATAGAGTTGTTTCGGTTGGGAATGAGTTATTTTCTACAATGCAGGGTATTAGTTCAAAAACTGGTGAAGAATTGAAGACATCAGCTTGCGTAGAGTCTGATATAGTGGATTCTGATAATTTTTCTACAGTTATTGATCCTGTTTGCAAAGAAGTCTTCAGTTCTTGTCAGGGGAAGACATTGGCGCCTACAAGGGTATTTACGTTTTCGAAGCTTCTATTTGAAGTACCTAAGGTTAAGCGGAGAAGATTCTCTTCGGATATGAAGCATGTCCTATGGTTGGCTATGAATAAGGGGTTTTGTGTGGCCTCGGTGTTTGCAGGGCTGAGAAATCGGCTGGGTTTCTACTCGTGTTGTGATAATTTGTATTGTGATCAGTCTAGGTTGGTGTCTGATGCTCTTTGTCAGATCGGTGATCTGGTAGCGGATGGTTCGCAAGAGGATAATGAAGAGGAATCTCCTGTTTGTGATATGTCTTTTACTTTGGCTAAGAGGGGTAGGCGTAGGAGAGGAATGCTCAGCAGGGGCTTGGTTCGTCGTAGTGCGCGTATTAGATCCTATTCTGTTTCTTCTCATGGTGGGGTCCCAAGTTTGTATTCGAATGAGGACTCAGGTCGCTGATAGATGATTTTGCAGAGGAGCTTTTGAGCGGAATGATGTGGATAGAAGATGGTTTTGGCTTCGGTGCATTCTTATATGCTCTGTTTGGAGTGTTAAGTTTTGACAAAGTCTTATCTCATGTTTTTGCTGTTATTGGTTTGGTGAGGCTAGACTTGGCTCGAGTTGTGGTTTTTTTTTTTTTTTTCTCTAAGGATGGTAGTCGGTTTTTGTATCCTTTAAATTTCTTAATATATATGTGTGCTCTCTTCTTTTCAGAGGATCACACATTTTGTTCTCAAAAAAGAAAATGGCGCGGTAGTTCGATAATTCGATTTCAAACTTCAATTGAATGTACCGGGTGCAAAACAATCCGGATTTTAGTGAAACCAAAAATAATAGGATCTAATTGATAATATCTTTTCAACGAATCCGACAAATCAAGATTTCATAGCGGGAATCAAAAGATATGTCCAGTTGAAAATTCTGAATAGTCGCTATGGAATTCAGGCCCTTAAAAATGGGAATTTTGCAAACGAACTCGGATTTCGACGAAACTAGTTTTGTTGGGTCCGGGATGTAAAGTTATTGCTAGGTTTCAAATTTCATAATTTTCCGAATCAATATGTGAGCGTGGCAAAGGAAAACGCGTCTGACCAGTTTCAGTTGATTTTAATCGACTGGAAAATGGCCATTTTTCCAACGGCCTCAGAATTCGACGAAACTAGTTTTATTAGGACCGTATCGTCGATACGAAGCTAGAAAATATTTTTCGAGAATTTTTAGAGTTAGTATGCGACCCCGGTAATTTGAAATGTACGTAAAAAAATTCAATATAGTGATTTAAATGTAAATTCAACGGAAACTGATCGAAACGGTCGATTCAGCTTGCGGTACATGTCCCATTGTGTTCAGAATGGGGGTGAAACGCTATGGGCGACAGGCGGTGGACCTCGTTTCGAGGTAGTATGTAAAAGTCAATTTTTAAAATAAATAAATAAATAAATAAAATCCCTTCTCCTTAACCAGCCCCCCCCCCCCCGATATTTTCAATTTAGTTTTCAAAATAAAAAAAAACCTTTCCAAGCCGCCACCGCCGTCGATGGCGATTCCTTTCCCCCTCCCCCTCCCCCTCCGGCCATCGCGCCACCTCATCTCCCTCCTCTCGATCTTCTCTCTCTCCTCTTCTACCCCATCGATGAAGACCCAAACCCGAAGAGACCTCGCCATAGACACCTCCGACGCCTGCAACCCCCCCCCCAAACCCTCGAAGGCTCCACCGCAGATCCACCAGCTCCGGCGCCGCGAGAAGGAGGCCGCGATGAACCCACATCGGTGAACGTCGATCGATATATCGACTGGAAAAAAAAACAGTGAGTTTTCCTTTACAACCGTTTCAGTTTTCTAACACAGTTTTTTTTTTAATAAAATACAGTTTTATAATCTATAGAAATACAGTTTTACAATGTGAAAAAATCAGTTTTCCTATACAGGTTTAGCATAGTTAAAATTAGTTTTCTTATGTTAAAAATATATTTATAAAATCAGTATTAGATGTTGAAACCCCTATTTTTTAAAAACAGTTTTTATATGGATTAAAAGGTTAAATGGTTACATTAGAAAGGTTTTGATTTTTTTTCAAACAAGAAAAGTTTTGATTCAAACAAGAAGAGTTTTGATTTTTTTTAAAAATATAAGGAGGAGACTAAGAAATAAAAATATGATTTTTATATTTTTAAAGAATTAAAAATATGATCTTTATATTTTTAAAGTATTAAAAATATAGTCTTTACTATATAGATGATGTAAAAATATGATTTTGGTTAGGTAGAGAATTAAAAATATAATTTTTACATGATAGGAATATTAAAAATATCATCTTTATATGTGTAGAAAAATAAAAATGAGATTTTTATAAAGATGAAATCTTTAAATTTATAAAGGCGAAATCTTTATAGGGAAAATAGCGTGATAAAAATATAATTTTTATCTATATAGCATAGTAGAAATTCGATTTTTATATATTGAATAGCATAATAAAAATATGATTTTTATATATTGAATAGCGAAGTAAAATTTCGATTTTTACATATGTAGTGGCTACGGGAAACGAAGATGACGAAGATGCGATAACGATGAAGATTTCTATCAAAGAAGAGTCAAGAGGATTGGATAGCTATCTGTGAGAACTTCTCACCTTTCAATTTAAATTTTCTAGTTATATATATATATATATATATACTAGGATGCAGACGGTGCTTAGTAGCACCCGACACAATCGTCCACAGACCATGGACTTGTTTGTTTGATTGCAAAAATTAGTTAGATTGTAATGACCCGCACTGGCAGAGGTATTATGATTAATTTATTTAATTATATCAATGGTGGTATAGTGAATTAAATGATCATGGAATTAAATAATAGTGAATATTATATTTAAAATAATAAATTAAATAATATATTTAATTCTGAAATAATCAGAATTGGCTGAAAGGACGATATGGTGTGAACCAGATCATCTGTGATATTTAATTCAGCTTGGAATTGAATTTGAATAACGAATATATTAAATCGTCGACAGTTGAATGTATAGTTTATAATATAATTATAAACGAGCTCGAAATGGCGCTGCAGTTCGTAAATTGGCAATTCGAACTTCAAATGAATGTACAGGATTCGTTTTAAGTCGGATTTCTGTGAAACAAGAAACGTGTGGAGCTGGTGGAGTATATCTTTCTAGTGGAAGAGAAAAATCAGGATTTCGTCGTGTAGATTTTGAGATATGTCAAAATCAAAATTTGAAATAGTCGCTATGGAATTATTAATAATTTAATTCGATTTAAAAGGGTTTTGACCATAACTTGAACAGACGATCGAATTAAGCCACGAAACCAGTCCCGTTGAGTTCGTATCGTCGATTAGAGTCAGGAAACATATATAGTTTGTTATTTTTGAACATTAGAAAATTTGGTGTCTAAAGGAGCACTTAGGGTGCGTAGAAAATAGCGTACCGGGAAACAGTCTCGGAATACGACGAACTGTGTGCCGTTGGGTTCGTATTAATTTATCGTTATAAGAAAGTCAAGTTTCGCGACAAACCAATGACGTATGTGACCTCGGTGGCCAAAAACGCCTTGTTTTGAGTTAACCATTTATACGTTTTAATCAGGGGTAACTTTTATTGAATGGTTAACTGGTCAAACGAACTCGAAATTCAACGAAACAAGTTTCATATGAAACCTTAGGAAGAGGTCTAGTGAAACGTCAAGGCCTCATATTTTTAGGATTTTTTCTGTAATTTTAAGGAATTAATGCTCGGTGTTTTTCATCGATATTTTCTAAAGGGTTTTTGCAAACAGCGTCGGAATTCGACGAAACCTGTCCCATTGGGTTCGGGATATTTTTCTATGCTAGGATTAGTATTTTTCATCTCGACCAGAGTTCGTTTGTATGAACTTTTGCCCATATTTCTCGGTGAAGTTTGGTAGAATAAAATAATATAAAAATAAATATCAAATCCCTTGCTATAAATACACCTCGTTTACTCATTTTAACCTAAACCATTTCTCCTGAAACCGGCTTCGGTTTTCATTCTTCAGCAAAAGGAAAATACCATTCCAAACAAAAGAAAATCAAAAGAAAATGTATGGAAAATCTATAAAATTTATTATACATATATATCAGTTCCTGGTCCTATTCTCTTCAAGGAAATATAGGTATTCATGGGTTCAATGCTCAGCACAGTGGGATTAGGGTTCGGAAATTGGTGATATGGGAGGCGCCGATCTTAGTCTAAGTGTTGTAGGTGAGTTGCTGAGGTTGTATCCGATTTGTTTTGTGGGTCACAGCTTAGAGCTGTGTGAATATTCGACGGAAATCAAGGTCCCGAGTTGAGCAATGGATGGTGGAGGGGGCGTACTTGAGGAGGAGACCCGCTGGTGATAGTTGGTTGATGTTTGATGATATTTGGAGGCGCTGAACTGTCGATCCTCATCTGAGAGGCGACACAGTCGAAACCGGAGGGGGTACATTGGAGAAGGTACTGTGATGTGGAGAGGATACGACCCTGGATGCTGGGTTGAGTGAAGTGGTCAACGTTGGCTATCGTTGGCCGAGGAGGAAGTGGGCGCTAGTCAAAAGGGGGGGTCAACGGGATGTACAGGGAGGAGCAGTTATTTGCTGGAGCGACAGATTTTTGTGTTTGGGAAATGAACACGTGGGCGGATAGGGTTTAAAAGGTCATATCTTGGTCATACTATATCAGATTGACGAACCGTAAGTTGCTTTGGGACCGTATGGACGAGAGCTTCACCATGAAGCTGACTGGAAGTGGATTGGGGCTCGTTTGAATTTATGGCGGAATAAATTATTTGATTCAAATCAAACAAACAGTTTATCGTTCTTTAACGATGAACTGCCAATGTGAGTAAACCTCACTAACTCTGAACAGTTTATAATTTCATGTTGTATTTTTAGAACTGTTAGATATTGGATGATTGACTGTGTGTTGATTGTTTGATTGAACTGCTAGTCAGTTAGTTAAATTTTCTATATTGATTCTGTTTAACAGAATATATCATATGGAACTGAAAAGTGATGTTATCTATATTGTTTAACATCTGTGATGCAGGGAAACAGGTTGGAGGAATCCGACTGGATTCCTCAACATTTATTTTACTGTTTTCATATATTGTGATATATGATGTGTTATATAATCTGTTATGGATTATGGGTGTTGGAATGATGTTGATCATTTTTATTCGATATTGTAAATATCATAAAAGACCCTGGGATGTAAAAAGAAGTATTTCAATGTATATTGAAATAAAGGAATTTTATAAAATCACGGGATTTTATAAAAGGAATTATTTATAAAACGAACACGGTTTTATAAAAGGGATATTTATTTAGAAAATAAATAGAAATAGAAAAGGGATATTTATTTAGAAAATAAATAGAAGTTATAAATAGGAAATATTTGTAACGGTAAATAGAAGTTATAAATAGGAAATATTTGTAACGGTAAATAGAAGTTATAAATAGGATATATTTGTAACGGTAAGTAAACGTTATAAAACGGAAATAGTTGTAACGGAAAACGTAGTTTAGTAAAAGAAGTTAATCGATGTTAGTTAATCGATTAGTGTTAAAGTAAAAGAAGTTAATCGATGTTAGTTAATCGATTAGTGTTAAAGTTAAAAAGAAGTTAATCGATGTTAGTTAATCGATTAGTGTTAAAGTTAAAAAGAAGTTAATCGATGTTAGTTAATCAATTAGTGTTAAAGTTAAAAAGAAGTTAATCGATGTTAGTTAATCGATTAGTGTTAAAGTTAAAAAGAAGTTAATCGATGTTAGTTAATCGATTAGAGAATAAAGTTAAAAAGGAGTTAATCGATGTTAGTTAATCGATTTGAGAATAAAATTGAAAGGGAGATAATCGATGTTAGTTTAATCGATTAGAATAGAAGAAAATGGGTAAATCGAATATAGTTATTCGAATAGAAGCAAATGAGTAAATCGAATATAGTTATTCGAATAGAAAGTAAAAGGAATTTTCGAATATAGTTTATTCGAAAAGAGTAAGTGAAATGAGTAAATAAATAGCGTTAGTCAAATAGTGTTAGTCCAATAGAGTTAATTGATAAGAGTCAATCGAATATAGTTATTCGAAGGAGGGTTAAGTAAGGAAGTTAGTAAAAGGGATATAAAGTGAACTTTGCCTATTTCAAAGTTAGAAATGTTGTTCAGTTAAGGTCTGAGAGGTAGTTCTACCCCAACTTGATTGGCTTCGTTTTTAACTAAGGAATAGTTAAGGTTCGGCAGTAAAGGAAATGGTTTGAATTGGCATCGCGATGGTTTGTTTAAACATCTTTCTAAGTCCAATGAAGAAGCTTTGGAAATGTTTTCCAAAGAAGAAACCAGAAATGTTTTCTAATAAAGAAAACAAGAAATGGAAATGTTTTCCATTGTTAATAACGTATATTTTCCAAATTTAGAAAATAAGAAATGTTGAATATAGGGAAACAGGAGATGGAAAATGAACTAAGAGATGAATGTTAAATGATGTTTGATAGATATAATTTCCATTTGGAAATATTATCGTTGTTTGCACACTTGTTTTTATTCGATAGTTAAATCACAGACTATCGAAGTTTTGACCATTTTAACGTTGTTAATATGGAGAGATCGGTTGGATTATTATCCAAAGAACCACTCTGTATTGGCATAAGCGTTGCGAATCATATATGCCAAAGATAATTGAAGACGGAGTTATGCAAGGGCTATCCTATTTACAGAATAGTGCCTTCGGTTCATCCTGTTCCTGGATGACTTGTATGGACGGATGTCTGACAGAGTATGTCCAGATGATCACGTATATTGATTTCTCCAACTATACCAAGAGTGGAAGCGGAGAAGGAAACTTCTTTTAGCTAACACATAATGTATCGTTGTAGACGTCAATCGGTGATTTGATGGATTTGACAATGTGGCATTTAAAGTGAATCTGGTTGATGATAAAGCGTAGCTTCTAGCCTCATCATCCGGTAAATGACAGAAATCGGGCAGGCAGCATGGCTAAGTCGGTCGCACCGAAGTAGGGTGTATAATCACCTGATCTAGAGTTTCATTTACTTCTAAAAATCTATTGTTGATGCTGTCCCATTCGGGAAACGGTTGCTGATCCCAACTGTTGGTGATATACATTCGATACACTCAAGCGAAATGAGTGGTCGGTCATGTGTGGCCGGGTTGCAAGATGTTCTTGTTGAACCCAGTGTATTCCTCTCTAGAGGTACACGAGCGAAAGGTGGATCCATACCTTGTCATAGTTGGAAATCCATTACCCAATACGTGCTTGCGGTTTTGATTGTATACTATATATGTAGAACGTGAGATGAAAGCGTTTCTGCTAGATGATTATATATATACTGTGGTTGATAGACATTATTATAATATCAAAAGGTTTTTGATATAAAGATATTTTGGATTCTCATAAGGGAAAAACCCGTTCCGTTATGCGGCGTGGTCTTATGAGATATCATTTACTTGTTCAACTGTTTTTAAACTGTTTTACTCATACCAGTCCCATGACTGACCCGGAGTTTACTTTGTTGTTTCCCCTAAACTCTTGGGTGCCTAAATTTGTACGGGCAGTCAAGTAGTCGGGATTTTACAGATACATTGAAGAGCTGGAGCAGGAGGCTTCAGGATCATATAGCTATAGTTATTTCCGCTGTGTTGTAAGTGTTGTACTTTGAAAATGATATGTATATTCAAGTACTGATTTGTATTTCAAAGTTATGTTATGAATTATATGTTATTCGTTCCGCTGTGAGATTCGTGTTACTCTGATGTTGTGTTCTTCTTCTTCTTCTATTCTAAGTTTCTATCTTATCTTTCCTCACCTTCTAATTTCTTTCACTAATTACCAGGATTTTTCGACGTTTTGGTTATCGGCATCGTGCTTATGTCGATAACCAAAGTCGCTCGAAATCCGGGTCGTTACAGTTGGTATCAGAGCAAAGGTTTAGTTAATACTTTGGCTCTGTGGCGTGACTCGGTAGAGATAGGGTTAGTAATACCCTAGACTGAGATTGAGTGTATATATACGAGTGAACGTATTTGTTATTGATATAAAAATTTGTTTTATATTGTGGAGATACATTGGTTGAGTTGTTTATGAGTTCTGGTCGATCAGTTTGATCCACTGTATCGGTAGGAGTTACTAAACACTTGAATACGATGAACCGTCATGGTATGTTTTGAAAAGAGGGTAAATTAAAATAAGTTACCAAAGGTATATCTTGATATAGAGAAGATATATATATCAAAATTTTAATATAGTGGATATATTGGTTGTTATTATAATCGAGTAAGATTATAAATTTAATGGTTATGTAAATAGCCAATCAGAATTCATATAAGTGAAATACGTGAAATCGGATGAGTTAAATCTGAAATTTAAACCAGAAATTGAAGTTAAAACTCTGGAAAACTGGATAAGGGTTTGTAAATAGAGTTGGATTAAAAATAAGGAAAATTTAAGATCCTGGAAGATTTTAAATTGTTTTACAAGCAGTGTGAATTATATTTTTGAAATGAATTTCAAAGTGGAAATGTTTAGAAATGGTTTTATAGTATTGAACTCACTTCGATCGCTGGAAAATAGATTCTGATGATGACAGCTGCATCATCAGTATTCATTTTCGAGTTGTAAGTGACGAATTACTACCAAAGATACTGTTTTGAATTTGTTTTGGGAAAGACAAGTGTGTTGAATTTCAAAATGGAATTTGAATAATAGAAGTTGAATTTTGAAATAGATTTGAAATATTAACTTGTTTTAAAAGAAATAAAACGAGAAGTTCCTTTATAAACGAAGTTTATAAACAGTTCTTTTATAAACAAAGTTTATAAATGAAGCGAATAGAATTATCATTGGATTATTCAGAAATAAAAATACAAGTGTGAAATTGAAAGGGAAATATATTTTCCAAAGGTAGAAATATCGATTTCAAAAGGAATTGAAACCGGGACTTATAAAAAGGATTTGAATGAAGGAAGTTCAAACATAGAATGTGAATATAGAAATTCAAATGGCGTTTGGATATAGAAAATATAAGAGATTTCAAATATAGGATTTGAATATCGAAAGTGAAATGAAATTTGAATGTAGAGGATTCAAATAGAATTGAAAAGGAAATTTGAATAAAGAAGATTCAAATAGAATTGAATTCGAAAATTTGATATAGAAGATTCGAAGAAAATTGAATATATGAAATTCAAATATAGAATTTGAATAAGGAAATTGAAACGAAATTCTAATATAGAATTTGAATAGGAAAATTGAAATGAAATTCAATTAGTTGATAAACAAGTTAAACATATATTTGAACATGTTATACTCAAATATGAAAGTGAAATGGGCAAACCTGTAATTTGAAAATCACTTAACAAACTAAGTTAAAACGATTGGATTAAGTTGAAATGAATTAGAAATGTATGGATATACATGAGATAGGTATGGAAAAGGTATGAAGGTATATAAATAGAATGCTCGACAAAAAGGTATGTATTTAATTCCATATGAGATTTTATGCGCCGTATCGGCTAGCCGCTTGGCTTTTCTTTTTCTTTTTGATGGGAAAAAGGCCTGTGTGGCAGTTTGGGGATTTTCCCGATGCTTCTAGTACAAAGGAGGTTATGGCGAATTTTTCCGGGAATTTAAGGAGTTAGAATATTTTTAAGATAATGTGATAGTTAGAAATCAACGTATCGATATATATAGAAATCGATAAGGAAACGAACTTAGAAATAGAATAGTAAAATCAAAAAGGAAGTCTAGAATAAAATCTAGTCAGGATAGAAAGAGGAAGTGTATACGTGTTTAAAGGTGAATAAGTAATTGTATGGTATTGATTATTCGAGTAAGTAGTCATATCTGTTTTGACGTTATAAATGTTATGCAGTCAAGGTCTGAGAGGTAGTTATACCCCAACTTGATTGATTTCATTATTAACAGATAAACAGTAAGATTTCAGGCTCGAAGATCAATGTTGAATAAGAGTTAGTTGAATATAGTATTTGGGTTGTCGTAACGATGTTTTACACAACATCTGTTTTAACCAAATAAGTGTAAGCTTGGAAATATAATAAAGAATATTTCCTAAGTATAGAAATAAACGAGATCGGAAAAGAGATAAGTAATTGGAATATTTTCCAATTATAAATAGAATATATTTTCTAAAGTTTAGAAAATAAAAGGGAGGCGATATTCGGAAATGTTTTCCCAAATAACATAAAAAGGGCCAATAAGGTAATTGAAAATATTTGGTCAACAAATATTGATATACAAATAGAGTAGTGATTTAACTAATGGAATATTGATTATGGGCTCAGTTGAATTTCAAAAAGGAAAATTTGATTTTTTTTGAAAAAGAGTAAACTGTTTGAAAATTCCCAGGATGGGACTGTTTAAAAAAAAAAAAAAAAAATTTACAGAAATTTGTGAAAGCAAAATTTGAACTAAAGTAAAGCCAGTAAAGTGGTAACTGAGATTGAATTAGAATGATATCAAGGCAAATTGGATGGTGAGATTCAAATTTGAAGTATAATGTGATAATCAAGTTAAGAGTGGGAATCAAGAACGAAACTTGAGTTTGAAATGATATTTGGCTCGGATATAAGCGAATGGTTGTGTTGGGGATAAAAGCAGATTGAAATTTTGATTGGGATGACATTGGTGTATGCTGAGTTGATAGCATATGGAAGTGACAGAGTTGATATGCCCGACAAAAAGGTACCAGTTTATATTTCTATTGGATATAAGATTTATGAGCCAATTTGGGAAGCCGCTTGGCTGTTTGATTTTCATTTGGGTTGGAGATGGCCCAGAGAGGCGAGTGGAGGTTTGACCTATTGACCAGTACAAAGGAGGTGCCGACGAAATTTTTCAAAGAGTTAAGGTGTTAGAAAATTTTCAGGATTTTTGAAAATTTTCGTTAATAAGAATTAATAAATAATTTAATTGAAATTAAATTGGTTCAGTTGAAACTGAAGTTAAGAAGTGAACAAATATGTTCTAACCAGTCGATAGGGTCGTTCTCTACCTTTTAGCAATTTCGAGGACGAAATTATTTTAAGTGGGGAAGATTGTAATGACCCGCACTGGCAGAGGTATTATGATTAATTTATTTAATTATATCAATGGTGGTATAGTGAATTAAATGATCGTGGAATTAAATAATAGTGAATATTATATTTAAAATAATAAATTAAATAATATATTTAATTCTGAAATAATCAGAATTGGCTGAAAGGACGATATGGTGTGAACCAGATCATCTGTGATATTTAATTCAGCTTGGAATTGAATTTGAATAACGAATATATTAAATCGTCGACAGTTGAACGTATAGTTTATAATATAATTATAAACGAGCTCGAAATGGCGCTGCAGTTCGTAAATTGGCAATTCGAACTTCAAATGAATGTACAGGATTCGTTTTAAGTCGGATTTCTGTGAAACAAGAAACGTGTGGAGCTGGTGGAGTATATCTTTCTAGTGGAAGAGAAAAATCAGGATTTCGTCGTGTAGATTTTGAGATATGTCAAAATCAAAATTTGAAATAGTCGCTATGGAATTATTAATAATTTAATTCGATTTAAAAGGGTTTTGACCATAACTTGAACAGACGATCGAATTAAGCCACGAAACCAGTCCCGTTGAGTTCGTATCGTCGATTAGAGTCAGGAAACATATATAGTTTTTTATTTTTGAACATTAGAAAATTTGGTGTCTAAAGGAGCACTTAGGGTGCGTAGAAAATAGCGTACCGGGAAACAGTCTCGGAATACGACGAACTGTGTGCCGTTGGGTTCGTATTAATTTATCGTTATAAGAAAGTCAAGTTTCGCGACAAACCAATGACGTATGTGACCTCGGTGGCCAAAAACGCCTTGTTTTGAGTTAACCATTTATACGTTTTAATCAGGGGTAACTTTTATTGAATGGTTAACTGGTCAAACGAACTCGAAATTCAACGAAACAAGTTTCATACGAAACCTTAGGAAGAGGTCTAGTGAAACGTCAAGGCCTCATATTTTTAGGATTTTTTCTGTAATTTTAAGGAATTAATGCTCGGTGTTTTTCATCGATATTTTCTAAAGGGTTTTTGCAAACAGTGTCGGAATTCGACGAAACCTGTCCCATTGGGTTCGGGATATTTTTCTATGCTAGGATTAGTATTTTTCATCTCGACCAGAGTTCGTTTGTATGAACTTTTGCCCATATTTCTCGGTGAAGTTTGGTAGAATAAAATAATATAAAAATAAATATCAAATCCCTTGCTATAAATACACCTCGTTTACTCATTTTAACCTAAACCATTTCTCCTGAAACCGGCTTCGGTTTTCATTCTTCAGCAAAAGGAAAATACCATTCCAAACAAAAGAAAATCAAAAGAAAATGTATGGAAAATCTATAAAATTTATTATACATATATATCAGTTCCTGGTCCTATTCTCTTCAAGGAAATATAGGTATTCATGGGTTCAATGCTCAGCACAGTGGGATTAGGGTTCGGAAATTGGTGATATGGGAGGCGCCGATCTTAGTCTAAGTGTTGTAGGTGAGTTGCTGAGGTTGTATCCGATTTGTTTTGTGGGTTACAGCTTAGAGCTGTGTGAATATTCGACGGAAATCAAGGTCCCGAGTTGAGCAATGGATGGTGGAGGGGGCGTACTTGAGGAGGAGACCCGCTGGTGATAGTTGGTTGATGTTTGATGATATTTGGAGGCGCTGAACTGTCGATCCTCATCTGAGAGGCGACACAGTCGAAACCGGAGGGGGTACATTGGAGAAGGTACTGTGATGTGGAGAGGATACGACCCTAGATGCTGGGTTGAGTGAAGTGGTCAACGTTGGCTATCGTTGGCCGAGGAGGAAGTGGGCGCTAGTCAAAAGGGGGGGTCAACGGGATGTACAGGGAGGAGCAGTTATTTGCTGGAGCGACAGATTTTTGTGTTTGGGAAATGAACACGTGGGCGGATAGGGTTTAAAAGGTCATATCTTGGTCATACGATATCAGATTGACGAACCGTAAGTTGCTTTGGGACCGTATGGACGAGAGCTTCACCATGAAGCTGACTGGAAGTGGATTGGGGCTCATTTGAATTTATGGCGGAATAAATTATTTGATTCAAATCAAACAAACAGTTTATCGTTCTTTAACGATGAACTGCCAATGTGAGTAAACCTCACTAACTCTGAACAGTTTATAATTTCATGTTGTATTTTTAGAACTGTTAGATATTGGATGATTGACTGTGTGTTGATTGTTTGATTGAACTGCTAGTCAGTTAGTTAAATTTTCTATATTGAATCTGTTTAACAGAATATATCATATGGAACTGAAAAGTGATGTTATCTATATTGTTTAACATCTGTGATGCAGGGAAACAGGTTGGAGGAATCCGACTGGATTCCTCAACATTTATTTTACTGTTTTCATATATTGTGATATATGATGTGTTATATAATCTGTTATGGATTATGGGTGTTGGAATGATGTTGATCATTTTTATTCGATATTGTAAATATCATAAAAGACCCTGGGATGTAAAAAGAAGTATTTCAATGTATATTGAAATAAAGGAATTTTATAAAATCACGGGATTTTATAAAAGGAATTATTTATAAAACGAACACGGTTTTATAAAAGGGATATTTATTTAGAAAATAAATAGAAATAGAAAAGGGATATTTATTTAGAAAATAAATAGAAGTTATAAATAGGAAATATTTGTAACGGTAAATAGAAGTTATAAATAGGAAATATTTGTAACGGTAAATAGAAGTTATAAATAGGATATATTTGTAACGGTAAGTAAACGTTATAAAACGGAAATAGTTGTAACGGAAAACGTAGTTTAGTAAAAGAAGTTAATCGATGTTAGTTAATCGATTAGTGTTAAAGTAAAAGAAGTTAATCGATGTTAGTTAATCGATTAGTGTTAAAGTTAAAAAGAAGTTAATCGATGTTAGTTAATCGATTAGTGTTAAAGTTAAAAAGAAGTTAATCGATGTTAGTTAATCAATTAGTGTTAAAGTTAAAAAGAAGTTAATCGATGTTAGTTAATCGATTAGTGTTAAAGTTAAAAAGAAGTTAATCGATGTTAGTTAATCGATTAGAGAATAAAGTTAAAAAGGAGTTAATCGATGTTAGTTAATCGATTTGAGAATAAAATTGAAAGGGAGATAATCGATGTTAGTTTAATCGATTAGAATAGAAGAAAATGGGTAAATCGAATATAGTTATTCGAATAGAAGCAAATGAGTAAATCGAATATAGTTATTCGAATAGAAAGTAAAAGGAATTTTCGAATATAGTTTATTCGAAAAGAGTAAGTGAAATGAGTAAATAAATAGCGTTAGTCAAATAGTGTTAGTCCAATAGAGTTAATTGATAAGAGTCAATCGAATATAGTTATTCGAAGGAGGGTTAAGTAAGGAAGTTAGTAAAAGGGATATAAAGTGAACTTTGCCTATTTCAAAGTTAGAAATGTTGTTCAGTTAAGGTCTGAGAGGTAGTTCTACCCCAACTTGATTGGCTTCGTTTTTAACTAAGGAATAGTTAAGGTTCGGCAGTAAAGGAAATGGTTTGAATTGGCATCGCGATGGTTTGTTTAAACATCTTTCTAAGTCCAATGAAGAAGCTTTGGAAATGTTTTCCAAAGAAGAAACCAGAAATGTTTTCTAATAAAGAAAACAAGAAATGGAAATGTTTTCCATTGTTAATAACGTATATTTTCCAAATTTAGAAAATAAGAAATGTTGAATATAGGGAAACAGGAGATGGAAAATGAACTAAGAGATGAATGTTAAATGATGTTTGATCGATATAATTTCCATTTGGAAATATTATCGTTGTTTGCACACTTGTTTTTATTCGATAGTTAAATCACAGACTATCGAAGTTTTGACCATTTTAACGTTGTTAATATGGAGAGATCGGTTGGATTATTATCCAAAGAACCACTCTGTATTGGCATAAGCGTTGCGAATCATATATGCCAAAGATAATTGAAGACGGAGTTATGCAAGGGCTATCCTGTTTACAGAATAGTGCCTTCGGTTCATCCTGTTCCTGGATGACTTGTATGGACGGATGTCTGACAGAGTATGTCCAGACGATCACGTATATTGATTTCTCCAACTGTACCAAGAGTGGAAGCGGAGAAGGAAACTTCTTTTAGCTAACACATAATGTATCGTTGTAGACGTCAATCGGTGATTTGATGGATTTGACAATGTGGCATTTAAAGTGAATCTGGTTGATGATAAAGCGTAGCTTCTAGCCTCATCATCCGGTAAATGACAGAAATCGGGCAGGCAGCATGGCTAAGTCGGTCGCACCGAAGTAGGGTGTATAATCACCTGATCTAGAGTTTCATTTACTTCTAAAAATCTATTGTTGATGCTGTCCCATTCGGGAAACGGTTGCTGATCCCAACTGTTGGTGATATACATTCGATACACTCAAGCGAAATGAGTGGTCGGTCATGTGTGGCCGGGTTGCAAGATGTTCTTGTTGAACCCAGTGTATTCCTCTCTAGAGGTACACGAGCGAAAGGTGGATCCATACCTTGTCATAGTTGGAAATCCATTACCCAATACGTGCTTGCGGTTTTGATTGTATACTATATATGTAGAACGTGAGATGAAAGCGTTTCTGCTAGATGATTATATATATACTGTGGTTGATAGACATTATTATAATATCAAAAGGTTTTTGATATAAAGATATTTTGGATTCTCATAAGGGAAAAACCCGTTCCGTTATGCGGCGTGGTCTTATGAGATATCATTTACTTGTTCAACTGTTTTTAAACTGTTTTACTCATACCAGTCCCATGACTGACCCGGAGTTTACTTTGTTGTTTCCCCTAAACTCTTGGGTGCCTAAATTTGTACGGGCAGTCAAGTAGTCGGGATTTTACAGATACATTGAAGAGCTGGAGCAGGAGGCTTCAGGATCATATAGCTATAGTTATTTCCGCTGTGTTGTAAGTGTTGTACTTTGAAAATGATATGTATATTCAAGTACTGATTTGTATTTCAAAGTTATGTTATGAATTATATGTTATTCGTTCCGCTGTGAGATTCGTGTTACTCTGATGTTGTGTTCTTCTTCTTCTTCTATTCTAAGTTTCTATCTTATCTTTCCTCACCTTCTAATTTCTTTCACTAATTACCAGGATTTTTCGACGTTTTGGTTATCGGCATCGTGCTTATGTCGATAACCAAAGTCGCTCGAAATCCGGGTCGTTACATAGATTATTTGATTGAAATTGATTTGTGTGGTGAAATGAATTGATATGATTGATGTGTGAATGGCGTGGGCCTTCACTAGACCGGGGATAAGGCTAGGCCTCGTCCCGTTTCCAGTATCGTGCCGTTATGCCGCCGAAATTTTCTAAAATAAGTTAGAAAAATAAAGATATCATTTTATTGAATAAATGAATTGAATAGAAATTCATATGTTGGAATAAAATGTTTTATCGTTAAAAATATAATTTTTAACGTGAATGTGAATAAATAAATATTCATTTACAAACCAGACGGTTTGTTTATGTACACCTATTTGAAGGACATTGATTGGGACGATAAATTTTACACATCGCCCAACTGCACGAATAAAATATTTGTTTGATTGTTTGAAACCCCACACGGGTGTTGGGATGAAACTTGAAGTTCACTCATCCTGATTGATTAAATATGTCGATCGATTGATTGACAAGCTGCTATAAGCGTTAAATGTCTATATTTGATGCTTATACAGTGTAGTGCACTTTGGTTGATGGTTGATTATTTTTCAATGCTATTATATACATGTGTTGTATGAAAATCCATATAATTAACATTATATGGTGATTGATTGGGCCTCATTCCAATTTAGAAAATAAAGAATATTATAAAATAAAAGTTCATGTGTTGACAGTATTCATCCATTGAGATTGGTCATGTGTTGAACGAAATATTTTGATAATAAAATTTACATCTTTATCAATATAAAATAACGGTTCATGTGTTGACAGTACTCATCCTTTGAGATTGGTCATGTGTTGAACGAAATATTTTGATTATAACAACTATTTTGAAATAGAAATATTTGAAATAAAACATTTGAAATAGAAATTTATGAAGCTGTGTTGATTAGATTGACGCCATTTTGACGTAAACGATATTTATATCGATTTTATTCATTTCGAAATGAATTGAATATATAACGATTTCGAAATGAATTGAATATATAACGATTTCGAAATGAATTGAATATATAACGATTTCGAAATGAATTGAATATATAACGATTTAGAAATGAATTGAATATATAACGATTTCGAAATGAATTGAATATATAACGATTTCGAAATGAATTGAATATATAACGATTTCGAAATGAATTGAATATATAACGATTTCGAAATAAATTGAATATATAACGATTTCGAAATGAATTGAATATATAACGATTTCGAAATGAATTGAATTGAAAACGAATTCAAATTGAATTGAAAGCGAATTGAAATGAATTCAAATTGAATTGAAATTTGAATTGAATGGAAATGAATTTTAAAATGAATTTATAAAGAGGAATTCAATTTTGATTTGAATTGAAATGGAAGTTGAAATTGCTTTTGAAACGAATTTAAAACTATTTATATAATTCGTTTTAAACAGAAATCGACGAAATATATATTATATATATTATATATATAATATAATGGCCTGAATAGAACGCGCCGCGCCGCGGCTGTTCGCGAATTTCGACCATTTATTTCAAACGGACATTACGGGAGATCCGACCGTCGGATTCTCCTAAAACCGGAACCGTTGGGTTCGTATCGAAAAGAGCTTTCTAACGAATATTAGAAATTAGAAATCTAACGGTTGGATTTGGAGATACGTCCAAATCAAATTTGAAAAAGGTCGCTGTAAGTGCAGTTCGATAGCCGTTGATGGAAATCGACTGTACGGGCCTTGATAAAATTATTAAAAATAGTAATAATTTGTGTAAAATCATAAGAAATGATTTGGGAAGAATTGGGATGAAAAACTCCATATTTGAAAAGATAAAAATAGATTTTTATCGAAATGAACTAGTTTTGAACTAGAATTATAATTCTATTTATTTTTAAATAAATAAATTGAACTCGAAAAGGGTTTTAAAAATAACCAAAATTTCCAATGATTGCATTGGAGTGGATTTGAATCGAAATTGTCATTGGAATATTTCGATGTTGGGATTCGTGATTATACGGATGTTGTTATGGAAGTTTGAAAGATATCTATTTATATCGTTATTTCCAATACGGCATTTGTTAATCATAGAATTTGATATTGAATATAAGCTGATATATTTTCTATTCAGAGCCTTGTATTGAATATCGAGTGTGATTTGGGTTTGTCGTGAATGGTGTCTTCACTAACACTGTTCTTGAACCCAGTTGAGAAAAGATTAAATCTTTTTATTTAGATTTAATGAAGTGTACCAATTAAATAATATTTAATTGGAATTGAATTGATATTGTTTTTTGGGTTTATCGTGAACAGTGTTTTAAATAACACTCGTTCTTTAACCCGATAATTAATGGAAAGTGATTTTGGGTTTATCGTGAACCGTGTTTTAAATGACGCTGATTCTTTAACCCAGTCAACGATTAAAACTAAGTGGAGTTTTAATGAATCTTTAATTAGATTGAAATAATCAAAATGGAGTATCACCAGTTTTGCTCCAGGCGTTAGTTAAATCTTTAATTAGATTTGAACGTGAAATGGTAATTGAATTTACCGATAACACCGTGGTGTTAGATATGAAGTATTACCAGTTTTACTTCATGGGACGAATAGGTTGGGATTGGGAAATTAAAACCAATGATTACTTCGGTAAAGTTCGCTAATTCCGACTAGTTGAGTCGAAATTCAAAGGAAGATTAGAGAATAAATTCAGGAATTTATCTTGGATAAAATTAATGGGAACCTTTCCCTATGAATGTGAAATCAGAAACTAACTGTCGGTTAGCTAAGCAGAACGGTTTTCTGGATATTGATCTGATGTTGGTTTCGGCCTTCGGGGTTAATATTTGGGGAATTATTCTCTTGATTAATTTACGGTTAGTGACTAATGAATTGGAATGAGGCGTATGTTGTGTTTGTGTAACACTTATTTAAAATATACGCGAGTTATTCGGAAAGACCGGGTTTATCCCATTCTGAATAACTGATACGACGATAAGTCGAAGATGAAGACGATGGTCGAAGACCGGAGGTCTTCACGTCGTTTGGGTAATTACTGATGATCTTGATTGGGATGTACACCCAAGAAGATGGAAACAGTTAGTGATCGTCCAGACGTACTTGGAGATCGATGGATATGCGGGGTACTAGGTGCCTCCGGTTTCGTTCAGACCCAGAACGGACTTGTAAATGGACTGTGTGTCTGACATTGGATTTTAGTCCGTGTGATTGATCTCTATTAAATATATATCTGTTTGGCGGCGGAGAATTTATTCTCTTGCTTAACGCCCTTCTCTGAGACGTACGAGCTCAGGGGTTATATATTGATGGATATCAAACGCATGGAGTGAATTGCCTGTGTGGCATGCCTAAGTGGCAATTGATCGAGGCTTCTGTTGAAAAGCAAAGTCTTGTGGTGATGATCAAAGCACGGCCTTTGTGGCGTAGCTTTGTGTAACGTTTACTTCGCGAGTTTCACACCCGGTATGAACCAAAAACGGGAGAGGACATCAGGGAGGACTTGCGTTTCTTTCTAGCTAAAAGTGGCGTCAGTGGTTTTACACGCCCTGACGAGTTTGACTTATGTGGTTGTTGCTGTTGCGAGGCGCCTCGGTTTGATCGGACGATCCGGGTCCGATGGAGTCATTCGTTGGCTCATTTACGCCCCAAAGGGCGGGGAAACGTAGTGTTCAGGCATAATAATCCACATCGGTGGACCGGCCCTGACGATCTAAAGGGTTGATGCGTTCTGATCCTGAGGGGCGGGCTAGAGCGTCTCGAATCGGTTGAGGACTATCTTTTGCCTCGGTTCATAGATGGAAATCCAGCTTCCAAATACGTGACATTTGCGGTTTTATTTGTAGAGCCTAGTATGGCGACATAGTGGGATGGGGCACTTATGCCGCCTATGATTGATACTTATGATTTGAAGTTGTTTTATACACTATGCACTTACAATAGTATCAAATGATTTGTTTTAAACGTATCAAGCATTCTTGGCTATTATAAGGTAAAAACCCTATCCTCCGGCTTGCGTTGCATTATGTGATGGGAACTGGGTCTTATAATAACTTCATTCTTCTTTATTTAGCATTGCGCTGATGTTTTATGCACTGGTATTCTTGGGAGGAAACCCGTTCCGTGTTATATGGCGTGGTCCCTTGATCTACCTAACTTAAAAAATAAAGATTAACTGTTTTAGTTCTCACACCAGTCACATGACTGACCTGGAGTTTATTGTTTTAACCTAAACTCTGGGTGCCCCTATTTTGACACGGGCAGCTAGTAGTTTTGGTTTTGCAGATTTATATTCACAGGATCCTGGTTTACAGCTGGAATGATATCCGGAAAGCTTTGTATCCGTATATCTCTTCTAGTTGTGCATTGTATTATTTTCCGCTGCTATGTATTTAAATGTAATTTAAATCTCTGATATCTCTACGTAATATTCATTTATACTCTGTATATTCTTGTAATCTGATGCATTGTTGTAATATACAATGAAATGTTCTTTTATATGCGTTCTGTTGTGGCTTGTTCTCGAACTATTCGACGCTTTCCTTTACGGGGAAGTTACGGGTCGTTACACTTACGTAACTCTCTTTCGAATAAATCTCTATTCGATAACTCTTTCCTTCAAATAAAATATATTTGATAATCTCTCTTCAAATAGCTATATTCGATTAACTCTATTCAATTAACACTGTTCGATTAACTCTAATCGATTTACTCTTATCAGTTAGCTCTATTTGATTAACTCTATTCTATTAACTCTATTTGATTAACTCTATTGGATTAAATCTATTTGATTAACCCTAATCGATTAGCTCTATTGGATTAACTCTAATCAATTAACTCTTATCAATTAACTCCTATCAATTTACTCCTTTCGAATAAACAATATTCGATTAACTCCTTTTGAATAAACTATATTGGATTAACTCCATTTGAAAAACTATATTCAATTAACTCCTTTCGAATAAACTATATTCGATTAACTCCTTTCGAATAACTAATATTCGATTAACTCCTTTCGAATAAACTATATTCGATTAACTCCTTTCGAATAACTAATATTCGATTAACTCCTTTCGAATAACTAATATTCGATTAACTCCTTTCGAATAACTAATATTCGATTAACTCCTTTCGAATAACTAATATTCGAATAACTCCTTTCGAATAACTAATATTCAATTAACTCCTTTCGAATAACTAATATTCGATAACTCCTTTCAAATAACTAATATTTGATAACTCCTTTAACTCTATTCGAATACTCCTTTCAAATAACTAATATTTGATAACTCCTTTAACTGTATTCGAATAAACTATACTCGATTAATTCTCTTCTTCGAATAACCTTATTCGATAAATCTTTCTTCGAATAAACTACATTCGAATAACTCTAATCCGACTAACTCTAATTCAATTAACTCTATTCGAATAACTAATATTCGACTAACTCTTGTTCGATTAACTCTATTTCGATTTAACTCTAACTGATTAACTCTAACTGATTAACTTTGTAACGACCCAGTTTTTGGCGACTTTGGTTATCGAATTAAACTCAATGATGACTAACCAAACATCGAAAAACCCGGTAATTAATGAAAGAAATTAGAGGGTGAGAATAGATAAGATAGAAACTTAGAATAGAAGAAGAAGAAGAACACAACATCAGAGTAACACGAACCTCACTGCGAAACGAATAACATATAATAGATATAACGTAACTTTGAAATATAAATCTGTATATGTATACAATAACATTATCAGAGTACAACACTTACAACACAGTGGAAATAACTATAGCTGTATGATCCTGAAGCTTCCTGCTCCATCTCTTCAAGTATCTGCAAATTCCTGACTACTTGACTGCCCGTACGAAATTGGGCACGAATATATTCATTCTTTCTAATACTAGAAAAAATTGGGGTTTAGTAAGTAAGTTTCTATATTTGGCATTCAGTTCAATTTAGATTAGGCCCTGGATATTGCATACTAAGGTTTGCAAATCAATGTCTTTATATAAAATCTGACATGCTTATGATATTAATGGGTGGAATGATCTTCAACTTGGTTCCTCACCTTAAATTTTAAGGGAGATAATTCAACATTCCAAATTATATCATCTGTTATCCCCACTATTTTACAATTATGTCTTATAATGAAAGTACAAGCCATGACTAGAAAATGTAGTTGAATTGGTAGACTATTTTACATGGTAAAATTATTCTATTTTGCCCTGCTAACTATCTTAGTCTGGATAGAAATTGCATCTTCTAGTACACTGCAGGATATGGTGGTTGTGGTGAGATGGCTAACGAAGATGAGATGGTTTTGGACTTTGATATGCTGGAAATTTTCTAACCTTCATTTTGAGTTCTGCGCCTAGTATTTCGAATAATCCGCCAAAGTTTGCTATTGAGAGAATAAAGGTTTCTGGTGTGGGGCTTTCTTAAGAGATTTATCTACATAGTTTCAAAATGTATTTGATCATATGGTTTTGCGACGTTTCATATGCACTAAACTTAGTATATTTATATACAAAAGCTATGAAAGTCCAAATAGTTTTGAAACATGAACCATTTCAGGTATGGATTAAGTTCACATGTCCATAGTTCAAGTATGTTTTTGGGCATTATGGATTTAGCGTTGCTCTACTTTATCTGTAGTAAGTGACCTTTACATTGCTATTGACTCTTGCTCTTGTTCTTGCAAAAGTGCATAATGTGTTCAATAATAATAATATATAGTGAAGTAAACTATTACTAATATAAATGCACGTTGCTTTGTAGTGATCTTTATACTGTAAAATGGATCGTTAACGATGAATAGCTGTTTGATCTACATGGATCCCGTTTGGTGGAAGACACTTGCCTTGAATTTATCTTTTCCAAAAAATAATTTGGGCTTCAATCTAATAGGAAGTACTTGTACTAATGTTAGGAGGCAATGGGTCGTTAAGAAAACATATGAACTATGTTAAATATGAGCTATGTTTTGTCTTTTGTGTACTCAAATTGACATCAATTTGGAATTTAAACCTCAAATTTCCCCATGACAATTAAGAACAATATTTGTTAATGATGGATCTTGTTAAACATAAAACTATTATAGATATGAACAATGTTTTGTTTCTTGTGTACTCAAATTGATATCAATATGGAATTGAAAACTTATGTATTGAATTTGGTAACTCATGGGTTGAAATTATTTTTTGTTAGTTGATACCGAATATGCCTTATAATGAATATGCGTTATAACTATATGACATAAGCATTATAAAAAGGTCATGTAATGTATGCTTACTATCAAAGATAGTAGCAGACAAGCGCTATTGTATCTACGAATTTTATCGTGGCATATATGAGCTATAAAAGAATTTAGTGAAACTATAACATGTTGATTTAATAGCGTTATATAGCGACTATCGAATAAATACGTTATAGCGGCTACAGTGTGTTATAAAGATTCTCACTTTCATTGAAATTTAAATGTTGAATAGAGGTGACGATGAGCTATTGTCTTTAAGCAATATAGCGGCAAATTTGTGCTATAAAACCATGCTCTTCTATAGCAGTTTTTTAACGACCCGTATTCTACGTATCGGAGGTTCGTAGGATATTTGTTTTATTTTCGTACAAAGTCATATGATCCTATAACTTTGGGAAATGACTATTGGAGTCATTTCCCACATTCATGATTTTTTCCGGATTTAAAAAGATTGTTTTGGCCCTAGCGAATCTTGTTTCGCCTATAACTTTTGACTGATTAGAAGTTTTGACTTGAAACCACTTCCATTGGATTTGGATGATGGTTTACCATTCCGTAGAGTGGTTACATTAATCAAACGGACTTAGCATTTGGGAGATGTAACTGAAATAAGATTTGAAAGATGGAAAACAGCCTAATTGGGTTTAATTAAGTGACTAACAGCTAGGCCCATAACCCAATTCGGGAACAGGGTTATGGGAGGGCTGAAAGGAGTTGGAGAATGATCTCCTTCCATTTTTCTAACTGCCACAAACCTTTTGCAAACCCTATTCATGGCTTCCATCTTCTAATCTCTCTCTAATCACTTTCTAGTCACAAATTAATCAAATCTACATCAAATCAAGCCGAATTAGCACCAAATTCAAGATAGAGCTGTTGCACCATATTGGAATCTGAGCCAAATCAGTAAAAGTTTCAAATCTATTACATATTATTGGCTAAGGTGAGTGATTTGCATGTTTATACACTAATTAGTGATAATTAGGGATGATTAGTGAAAATTAGCAAAATTATACATCCAAAAATTATGGAAAAATATGCATAAATTCTAAGATCATATTTTATGTCACATATATGAAACTGGGTTAATTTGGATTTATTTCGTTAATCCTGAAATTTGGAGGATTAAGGGGAAAACTCATGGATTTAGGTATGCTTGATCTAAATTAACATGTGAAATCATTGTTTTGATGTTTTTGGTTGATTCTATATGTTACTACTGCTGTTTGCTATGTTTTATGATTACATAGGAAAGTTATAATGGTTGAAAATGTTGTCGTTTGACGAAATTAGCTTGTTGGAAAAACTGCAGGGTTTCGGTTCGTGATAGTGATCCCCAGGGTGACCACGAACCGCCAGGGTGACCACGAGCCGAATCGTGATAGTGACCTCCATGGTGACCACGAACCGCCATGGTGACCACGAGCCGAATCATGATGGTGACTCCCAAGGTGACCATGACCCCAATGGTGACCACGACCCCATGGTGACCACGACCCCTATGGTGACCACGAGACGATTATGACCACGAACCGAGTTGTGATGGTGACCTCGAACCGAACCGGATTTGAGCTTCTGCCACGCGACGACGAGCGTGAACTCTTCATAAGATCAACTCCAATTCGATCAAAACCCGAGATGCAAAGGAAGTACAAGCGAAAAGTTATCTATCAAGATCCAGATGGGAACAACCGAGTTAACTTTAAGAGTTCGGCTTTGCTGCAGAACGTGTGCAAAGGAGTTATTGATATTTATAACTTTGGTTCACTGTTGAGAGAGGGGCATGTAAACGAACCAAATCCAGGGCAGTATGAACTGGTTGGCCCGTACCCCAGAGCCAGGACGGTGTGGACTGTGTGAGGTTATTGACTATAGATCAGGGCGATGTGGTCATAACAATAGTTGTACGAAGTCTAGGGCAGTGTGGACCCGTTATGGCCCCAATGGATTTGGTGATCAAAGCGATGGATATCGTATGCTTTACGCACTGAGTGAGAGATGTGAGGATGATTGCTATGATTGATGTTTGCTATCACAATGACACACACACTATCATTTTACACTCAGTATTACCTTAGAGTATTGTGCATCTTGTTGTGCTAACTCTTTGGTTGCAGGTCCAAGTTAGGTATGATTATTTATACCTGTTATTGCTCTATTTAGAGATATAGATTTGCTATCGCTCACACCAGACTTTCGTCTAACCCGGAGTTTTATGTCTCTTCTTATTACTCTGGGTGCTACTAAAAGAGCAGAATAAAGGCAAGTTAGGTGGTTATGTACGAGTAGCTGTGCGGAGACGAGCAGGAGGCTTCTGCGTACTTTATAAATTCTCCCTGTGTTGTTGCTGGTCACTACTTCAGGCATCAGTAGTGTACCTCTTTTATTTCCTTTAGAGACAATATTATAAAGTTGTAATAATTGGATATGAAGCTGTATCTTGGTTTTCGCTACTCTGATGGATATGGTTTAGTTTTCAGCTTATGTACAGTCTTGCCTGTTTTATATCAAGATATACTATAGGTTCTTTGGTAATTCATCGTTTCAAACCTTTTGACGATCATCCCATGCTCGTCGGGAAATGGCACAACGCCTTTCGAGGGAAATGTCTGATGGTACGGGGTGACACTTGGTATCAGAGCCAAGGTTGCATAATTTAACCTAAGGGAGGTTATTAGGGAGAGATAGTATACGTATATGAGAGTGCGTAATTGTGATATTTTGGGTTTCAAAACTATATATATATACTGTTAGTAAATCTAAGGATGAAGTTGCACTACACTGGCACCATTAAGGAGATGTTAATCGTTTTCTTTTTACAGATTGAACGATGAGCCGAAATACGAGGAGTACAGTGAGGAACTCCACACCAGGAGTTGATGAGGGAGCGGGTTCAGGGGACAAAAATCGGAATGTCCCTGATATGAGGATGATGTTTACTACCTTCATGCGAGATATGCTTAGGGATGCTCAGGGAGAAGTTCCTAATACTGCTAACGGTGGTGGTGCAGTAGGGCAGGCGCCTAGAGCTGATTTTGCCAAGCTTGACAAGGATTATACTAGTCTTGGTGGAAAGCCATTCCACAAAACGGAATCAGCTATGAAGGTTCAGGATTGGCTTGACAGTTGTGAGCGCATCTTCGAAGATTTGGGGATCGACGATGCAATAAAGAGAAAACTAGCATCGCGTCAGCTTCAAGGACAAGCAATGAATTAGTGGAATTCAATTAAAGAGGCTACTCCCGAGGATCAAGTTACTTGGGATCAGTTTAAGACTCGCTTCGGTGACAAGTTTATTCTAGTTGCTCATAAATCAGAATTATTCCATAATTTTTTGGAGCTTAAGCAAAATGGTAGGACAGTCTCGGAATATATTGCTGAACTCGATATCTTATCAAAATATGGATTATCTCTTATTGATACCGCTAAGAAGAAGAACGAGAAGTTCATAACTGGCCTAGATGAGTACTTGGGGGAAAGACTTATAAACCATATCGATGAGACTTTCAAATCTGTTACAGGGAAAGCATTGAGATTAGAGAGCCTTTACCCTAGGCCGAAGACTGAGGTCTTTGTTACATCTACAGAGGAGCCAAAGCCGTTGGCAAGCGATGGGATTAATAAGAAGTCCCAAAATAAGAGAAAACAGAACCAAACTAAGGATGGTCAGAAAAAGAAGAATAAGAAAGATATCAAGTGCTTTGGCTGCGGCAAGAAGGGCCACTATATTAGAGATTGTCGAGCGAAGCCAGGGGAGAATAAGTGCTTCAACTGTGACGAAGTGGGACATTTTAAGAATAAATGTCCATAACCCCCTAAGGAGAAGCAGATCATGAAAGCATATGTTATCAATGTCGTTCTTTTTTCGTAGAATGCCCCAACTGCGGCGGAGAGGGGAAAGGGTGTCATTATTTAAGATATGCTTTCTATTTATGATATTCTGTTCAAGTATTGTTTAATACCAGGGCTTCCCATTCCTTTGTATATAGTGACCTGGTAGATAGGTTGGGACTGAAACTCGAGATAGTCGATAAACCTTTAGTTGTGACAAATCGGATCGGTGGTTCGACTAGCCTTCGGATGATTTGTCATAATTTAGTCTTATCGATCATGAATTTATGTTTTCTTGTGATTGCTTTGTTTTAGGATTTACTGGGTTTGGCATTATTTTGGGAGTTGATTGGCCCCAAAGGTTTGGGGTGGTGGTAGACCGTGAGGGGTCTTCGGTGACCATTAGAGCGGATGTTGGGCGGAGGGTGGTATTGGGTTTCCTACCTAGTGATGGGGGTGATGGCTAGTTTTCTAAATTCACTCGACATCCCGCATGATGAGTTATCAGATATACCTGTTGCTGGCGAGTATCCGGACAACTTTGAGGAAGTGAATGGACTTCCACCACACTGAGAAATCGAGTTTCAAATTGATTTTGTGAAAAATGCCAGACCTAAAGTAATGCCTCTTCGTTGTATGGCGCCAAGGGATCTGTAACGACCCGGTTTTTGGTCGCTTTGGTTATCGACATAGACTCAATGACGACAACCAAACATCAAAAAACCCGGTAGTTAATGAAATAAATTAGAGGGTGAGGAAAGATAAGATAGAAACTTAGAATATAAGAAGAAGAAGAACATGCAACATCAGATTAAACACGAATCTCACAGCGGAACGAATAAAATATAACATAACTTGAAATAAAATATTTACTTGCATATACAAATCATTTTTTAAGTACAACACTTACAACACAGCGGAATAATAGTAGCTATATAATCCTGAAGCCTCTTGCTCCAGTTCTTCAAGTATCTGTAAATCCCGACTACTTGACTGCCCGTACAAAATTGAGCACCCAAGATTTTAGGGAAAACAAAACAAAATAAACTCCGGGTCAGTTATGGGACTCGTATGAGTAAAACAGTTTAAATAGTTCGAACAAGTAAACGATATCTCATAAGACCACGCCGTATAACGGAACAGGTTTTTCCCTTATGAGAATCCAAAATATCTTTATATCAAAACCATTTGATATTATAATAATGTCTATCAACACAATATAATAATCATCTAGCAGAAACGCTTTCATCTCACGTTCTACATATATAGTATACAATCAAAACCGCAAGCACGTATTGGGTAATGGATTTCCAACTATGACAAGGTATGGAACCACCTTTCGCTAGTGTACCTCTAGAGAGGAATACACTGGGTTCAACAAGAACATCTTGCAACCCAGCCACACATGACCGACCACTCATTCCACTTGAGTGTATTGAACATATATCACCATCGGTTGGGATCAGCAACCGTTTCCCGAATGGGACAACATCAACAATAGATTTTTAGAAGTAAATGAAACTCTAGATCAGGTGATTATACACTCTAATAGGTGCGACCTACATAGCCATGCTGCCTGCCCAAATTCTGTCATTTATCGGATGTGAGGCTAGAAGCTACGCTTTATCATCACATCATATTCACTTCGAATGCTACATTGTCAGATCCATAGAAAATCACCAATTGACGTCTACAACAGTACATTACGTGTTAGCTAAAGAAGTTTCCTTCTTCGCTTCCACTCTTGGTACGGTTGAAGAAATCAATGTACGTGACCTTTCTGGAAATACTCTATCAGACATTCATCCATACAAGTCATCCAGGAACGGGATGAACCGAAGGAACTATTCAGTACATCCATCTTAGGCACTGTTATCTAAGACTTATACAATAGCCCTTGCACCTTACTCCGTCTTCAATTATCTTTGGCATATATGATTCGCAACGCTTATGCCAATATAGAGTGGTTCTTTGGATAATAATCCAACCGGTCTCTCCATATTAACAACGTTAAAATGGTCAAAAACTTCGATAATCAGTGAGTTAACTATCAAAGAAAAATACGTGTGCAAACAACGATATTATTTCTAGATGGAAGTTCTATCAAATCAATCATCAATTATATATATATATATGTATGTATATATATTCATATGTTCCTAATTTTCTATGTTTAGAAAATGTATGTTAACGCTGGAAAACATTTCCATAACTTATTTATGTATCACTATTCTTCTACAACTATCAGTCTCTGATTGTAAACTAATATAAGAACAATTCCCTAAGTACCAATCCCGAAGGTCGAAACTAACATCAGATTGACACTTAGGAAACCATTCAACTTAACAAGTCTCCAGTCAAATTCTGATTTAGTTTAACTCCATTTCTTAACTCCTTATACACGAACACTTCCTTTTCTAATTCATATTTCAAATTTCAATATTTGATTACGTTTCTGATTCTATTTGGAAAACATTTCCAAGTCTTCTTTACTTGGACTTAAACAGATGTTTAAATCAACATCGTGACGACATCTCAAACCACTATACTTATTTACTAAAATCACTTAACCACTTTCACTCTCGAACCTTAACCATTTCTAAATTAAAAATGAAGTCAATCAAGTTGGGGTATAACTACCTCTTAGACCTTAACTGAACAACATTTCAAATCTCGAAATTGGGTAAGTTCATCTTTTTACCCTTTAACACTTCCTTACGAACCCTCGGATTCTATTTACAAACCCCCTTCTTTTACAAGTTTACGTGATTATAACAATGGTTTTATAATCTCCTGCATCCGAAATATATTATCTTTAATATGACTTTTATTTCCTAACTCGAATAATATAACGACAACTAATTTATTTACTCCTATTCGGTTAACTCTAATCTATAACTCTTATTTAAATAACTCCAACCTAATAACTCTTACTGGATTAACTCTTATTCGAATAACTTATATTCGATTTGTTTACTTTCGAATACTTATATTCGAAAATCTCTTTCTTCGAATAAATCTTATTCGATTTAGCTCCTGTCGAATAACTAGATTCGATCAACTCACTTCGAATATTTCTGATTCAATTATCTCACTTCGAATATCTCCGATTCGATTATCTCACTTCAAATATCTCTGATTCGATTATCTCACTTCGAATATCTCTGATTCGATTATCTCACTTCGAATATTTCTAATTCGATTCACTTCTTCGAATAAATATCTCTGATTCGATTATCTCACTTTAAATATCTCTGATTCGATTATCCCACTTTGAATATCTCTGATTCGATTATCTCACTTCGAATATTTCTGATTCGATTCACTTCTTCGAATAACTAAATTCGATTACTCATTTCAACTCTATTCGAATAAACTAAATTCCATTAACTCCATTTGAATAACTCTAGTTCGATTTAACTCTATTCAATAACTCTAGTTCGATTTAACTCTATCGATTAACTCTAACTGATTAACTCTATTTGGTTTAACTCTAACTGGTTTAACCTAACTGGTTAACCCTAATGGTTTTACTCTAACTGGTTAACCCTAATGGTTTTACTCTAACTGGTTAACCCTAACTGACTAACTCTTTGTCCTTATTCAGTTTCAAACATCGATGTTGAAATTGATTCTTACTTCTTTATATAAGTCCTGACTTATATATTCTATTTATCCAAATGGCAAATATTTAAATTAATTTATGAATATCATTTATAAATCAATCTGTCCTTTTATCTGTTTACTTCTTCATATATAAGTTCAGACTTATATATATATATTTATCCAAAGATAAATATTTCCTTTATAATCTATTTGTTTTCTAAATGCCTTTTACCCATATTTCCTTTTTAAATCTTTATTTGTAAATGGTTTACAAATATTACCCGTTTAAATTCTATTTGCAAATGGTTTGCAAATATTCCCTTCTCTATTCTATTTGCAAATGGTTTACGAATATTTCCTTTTCTACTCTATTTGCAAATGTTTTACACATATTTCTCTTTCTATTTTATTTGTAAATGGTTTACAAATATTTCTTTATTCATTCTCTAAATAAATAATAACTTTTTATAACTTATTTATTTCCTACTGAATATCCTTTTAATAACTTATTTATTTTCTAAGTCAATATCTCTTTATCTTATCCTATTTACTTAACAAACTAATATCCTTTATAACCTGTTTGTAAATGTTTTACACATATTTCTCTTTCTATTTTATTTGTAAATGGTTTACAAATATTTATTTATTCATTCTCTAAATAAATAATCCCTTTTTATAACTTATTTATTTCCTACTGAATGTCCTTTTAATAACTTATTTATTTTCTAAGTTAATATCTCTTTATCTTATCCTATTTACTTAACAAATAAGTATCTCGTTTAACATCTCCTATTTATTTAACCAATAAATATTTCATTTATAAAATCTTATGATCTTATAAATACTCCCTTTTCTTTATAAATTATTTCATTTATAAAGATTTCCCCTTTCTATATAATTTCACCTATAAAGATTTCTATTTATAAATATTTCATTTATAAATATTTCATTTATAAATATTTTATTTATAAAACCCTTTTGATTTTATAAATATTTTATTTTCAAATACCAATTGAAAAGTCCCTTTTTTCACATTCGGGTATGTTATGGTGTTTAACATATCAAATTACGATGTCCAATATCATCCATACACATATAATCAACAACAGATTATAAACCACGTCATATATTACAATATATGAAATTAATAAAATAGCTGTTGAGGAATCCAGTCGGATTCCTCCAACCTGTTTCCCTGCATCCACAGATGTTATATAATAAAATCAACATCACTTTCAGTTTCATATGATATATTCTATTAAACAGAATCAATATAGAAATTCAACTAACTGACTAGCAGTTAAGTCAAACAGTCAACATATAGTCAATCAGCCAATATCTAACAGTTCTAAAAATACAACATGAAAATATAAACTGTTCAGAGTTAGTGAGATTTATTCACATTGGCAGTTCATCGTTAAAGAATGATAAGTTGTTGTTTGATTTGAATCAAACAATTTATTTCGCCATAAATTCAAACGAGCTCCCCTCTACTTCCAGTCAGTTCCATCTCGAAGTGTCCGTTCATATGATCCCAACGGATCTTATTTCGCTCAATTCTGATATCGTACGACGAAGTTATACAATATACAAGATTATACATTATTTGAATTTAATTAAAATAAACATCACTTGGGCTTAACCTTTAACTCGGCCCACTACCATCCTTATATGCCAAGCCCATACTTAGATCCTTCTTCCCCGATGTATTACCTCGCTCTAGCTCCTCAAAACATGGCCGAACCTTCACCTCCCAAAATCCCATGCAAATCTCTACGGTTTCAAGAACTTCACACACTGTTTTAATCTCCTTCGAACCCTCTTTCATCTCGACCCCTCAAAGCACAGCTCGAGCTCACCCTTCACAATCCGTCCTCCAGGTTCCACGCTTGTATACAGTACAGTGATCGACAAAAATAATCACCAAAACCCCAAGAACTCTGCCAAACACTGCGGCTATACTTCGCAAATCCCAAATACACCACTCATTCGACTCACTGATGCACGAATATCTCAATATGCCCAACCCTATGTGACACTGAACAAATCCCAGCGAACGACAGTGAAGTTCGACCCCTACGAAACCCATATAATTGCGAAGCACCCATCGCCAGGATTCCATTTATACGCTCATTTGATTTTTGGAATTTAATTTGGGTTTATACGGATTTTAATGAAGATCGAGCTTTTGCTGAAAGGAAAAACAGCGGCGTCTTTTGTCAATTGACTTTTGAAGGAAGAAAATTAGGTTAAGGAAGTTTATGGGGTTATTTATAGAAAAAAACTTAGTAGTGGTTAAGGAAACCACACGTGATTTATTGAGTAGGAGTTGTCGTGGAAAGGAGTTGTCCGCTAATGAGAACATGGTGGTGACTTTATGGTGAAGCTAATGTAATACAAGGTAACGTTTTTGATGAAGCACACTCCATCATACATAAGTGTATATATGTTTTATTTTTATTTAAATTTCAGCGTACCGGTTACGTAAACTCCACTCACTTACTGACCGTTATCTACAGATATAAATATATCATCATACTGAGCAATGTGCCACGGTCCCAGAGATATAATAATACCGGTAGATTACCTCATATTTTGAAACCTCAAAATGTTGATTATCGGGTGCAAAATACTCCAAATAAAAAGTCGTATATTTAATTAATTAAAAATTACAGTAAAATTCTAAAAATTAAATTATCTTTATGTCTCAAAAGAACCCTGTCTAAATTCGAAACCGGTAACTAGTTATATCGAATAAACTGTTACGGTCGATAAATGATTCTATAGCAACTATTTTAAAATTTGATTTGGACATATCTCAAAATCTACACGATGAAATCCTAATTTTTATCTTCCACTAGAAAGATATAATCCACCAGCCCCCAATGTTTCTTGTTTCACAGAAATCCAAGTTAAAACGGCTTTTATATATTCAGTTGAAGTTCGGATCACCAATTTACGAACTGCAGCGCCATTTCGAGCTCGATTTTAATTATATTATAAATTCTACATTCAAACTTCGTTTAAATAAATATATTCGTTGTTCAAATCAAATTCTAAACTAAATTAAATCAGTTAAATGATTCAATTCACATATATTGCCATTTCGGCTAATTCTGATTATTTCAGAATTAAATATATTATTAAATTATTATTTTAATTAAATATTCAAAGTTAATTAATTCAACGACCATGAAATCCCTTTAATCACCTTTTAAATAATTAAATTAATTAATTATTATATCGCTGAAAATGCGGGTCATTACAAACTCTAACTGGTTAACTCTAACTGGTTATCTCTAACTGATTAACTCTAACTGATTAACTCTAACTGGTTAACTCTAACTGATTAACTCTAATTGCTTAACTCTAACTGATTAACTCTAACTGATTAACCCTATCCGATTTACTCTTCGTCCATACTTAGTTCAAATATCGATGTTGAAATCGATTCTTACTTATCTGTATAAGTCCTGACTTAAATATTCTATTTATCCAATGATAAATATTTTATTTAATTTATAAAACCTTATTTATAATTTAATCTTCTTACTTTATCTATTAAAACAGATTACTCTTAAATGTTCACTTTGAATTCATATTCTGTTATACCCGTGTGCGAAGCACGGGTCTAAACCTTCCTAGTGTAAAATTCTCTTTTTATACAATTCTATTCATTTTTCAAGTGTTTCCTTTTATAATCTATTTATTTTCGAAATAAATATTTCCTTTATAATTCTATTTATTTTCTAAATAAATATTTCTTTTATAATTCTATTTATTTCATAAATAAATATTTCCATTTAAAGTCTATTTGTAAATGTTTTACAAATATTTCCTTTTCAATTCTATTTGTAAATGTTTTACAAATACTTCTTTTTCAATTCTATTTGTAAATGTTTTACAAACACTTCCTTTTCAATTTGTTTCACAAATATTTTCCTTTTATATCTGTTCTACAAATATTTTCCTTTTCTCTAATTCTTTGATTTTATAATCATTTTCTTTTAAAAAATCCCTTTTCTTTTTATATATAAAATCCATTGATTTTATATAAATAATTCGTTTTCAAAATACACTTTGAAAATCCCCTTTTCTACATCCCAGTATTTCTTACGGTGTTTAAAATACCAATTCACAATGATCGATATCATTCAAACACACATAATCAACAACTGATTATATATCACATCATATATCACCATATATGAAAAACAATAAAATAAATGTTGAGGAATCCAGTTGGATTCCTCCAACCTATTTCCCTTCATCCACAGATTTTAAACAATATAATTAACATCATTTCATTTCACTATGAAATATTATGCTAACAAGAATCAATTATATATATATAACTAGATCTATAATTTCAAACAATTACTTAGCAGTTCAACCAAACAGTCAATACACAACAATCAATCATCATTGATCAGTTCTAAATATACGTTATAAAAATATGAACTGGTAGAGTTGGTGAGTTTTACTCACATTGGACGATCATCGTTAATAATGATAACCATCGCTTGATTTAGACAAACAATTTATTTTGCTATAAATCGTAACGAGCTCAGATTCGCTCCCAGTCAGTTCCATTGTGGAGCCACCCCAACGGATCTAACTGTTCGTGATTCTGACAATGTATGATGAAGTTATGACTTATACAAGTTATACAATGATTTAAATAAAATAACTTAATTAAATTAAATTAAATTCAATGGGCTTTACCAATACCTACTCTAGGCCCATATAACCAAGTTCCCCAACCCGCTAATGACCTTCTTCCTGAATGAAATACACAGTCGACTCATCCTTCAAATCAAATGGCCATTCACGCATCCTATACCTCCATCATTCACCTTCGTTCTTCCATAGAAAACCAAATTGAAATCCCCATCGAATTCTCTTCCTTCACTCTTTCTAACCATACAAAACTGACGAGCTCGCACCCCATTTCCACCATCGCCCTTTGACAGTTTCTGCTCCATTTTCCAACACTCAAAACCTTCTTTTACCTCCGACTCTTCACTAATTTCAAGTTTTAAAATACCGTTAAACTCTCTTTGAAAATCTCTATCCGTTCAACCCATTCACCATGAGTTCGAACTCCACCTACGAACCGCGTCTTGCAGCATACTCGCGCCATGTAAAAAAACTGATCAACACTTTTATCCCTTGAATCCACCCAAATTTCACCTGCAACCTCCATTCGATCTCCTCAATCGAACTACGATACCCAAATTGCAAGTCAACACTTAAATCTCACAAGAACCACAACCCTATTTAACACTAGCTACAGACCAACAGCATTATCGTTATCGGACCAGACAAGAAGCCCGCCAGAATGTAGAGGCTCCCTCCAGGACTGTAATATGTTGGATTTGGGATTTACAGATTTTTATCACAATTCCTAGGAATTTAAGAACTCACGAAATGATTTCCTGGAACCCAAATTTGTGGTGGCTACTCCACTTTGACCAGAGAAAAAAAAGTGATTAGGTTTAGGAAATTTGGAAGTATATTTATAGGTAAATTTATGTATTTAAATATTCAATTAAATATTCAAATTTATTGAACCACTGATTCTATTTATCCTTTAAAATTATTATGGTCACACAAAATATCCAAAAATCATTAAAATGGGCATGCAGGTACATTTGGACATTACAGACCGAACGAAACTGGTTTCGTCGAATTTCGACTCCATTTGCTCACACAGCATATTTTTAACCGTCAAAATACTGACTGTTTTTACATGAAAAATCCGTACGGCCACACACTGACTCTAAAAATTTTGGAAATTGAAATCTAGCAATAATTTAGTATTGCTGATCCAACAAAATTAGTTTCGTCGAAAACGGAGGTCGTTTGCAAAACTAGCTATTTTTAAAGCTCAAAATAACCCATTTAAATATATAAATATATTTGAAAAATAATTAAATTAAATATCAATAAATATATATTATCGTATGTATTCACAACAGAATATCATACAACTCCAACTGGATTAATAACTCGATATTTCAAATCCGGGTTGAATCGATATCCAATTTATGTCAAAAATCCTTTTATAATATAAATATATATTTATAAATTTAAAAGGAATTCCATAGTGACTTTTCTAAAATTTGATTTGGACATAAATCAAAATCTACACGATGAAATCCCGATTTTTCTCTTCCACTAGAAAAATATACTTCACCAACTCCATACGTTTCTTGTTTCACAGAAATCCAATTTAAAATGGACCCTGTACATTCAGTTGATGTTCAAATCACCAAATAATGAACTGTCATGCCATTTCGAGCTCGAATTTAATTATAATATAATTATACGCTCAACAGTCGTTAATTAATTTTATTCGTTATCGTAATTCAATTCTAAACTGAAAAATATATTTTGAATTGTCCAATTTACATGATATTGTCGATTCACTATTTTCGACTATTTCAGAATTAAATATATTATTCTATTATTTATATTAATTAAATATTCCATATTATTTAATTAGACGACCATTTAAATTTCTAAATCACTATTTAAATAATTAAATAAATTAATTATTATACGCTAAAATACGGGTCGTTACATTCTTCCCGCCTTAAAATAATTTCGTCCTCGAAATTGCTAAGGTATAAAACAAACCCTATTGACTGGTTTAAAATTATTTGTTCACTTCTTAACTCCAGTTTTAGCCGAATCAATTAATTTCAATTAAAATATTAATTCATTTCTATCAACGAATATTTTCAAAAATTTTGAAAATTTTCTAATACCTTAACTTTTTGAAAAATTTCGCCAACACCTCCTTTGTACTGGTCAATAGCTCAAACTCCAACTCGCCTCTATAGGCCTTCTTCAACCCAAAAGAAAATAAATAGCCAAGCAGCTTGCCAATTCGGCTCATAAATCTCATACCCAATAGAAATATAAACTTGTACCTTTTTGTCGGGCATATCAATACATCCTTTCCATCTGTTACCAATTCTGCATATATCAATGTCATACCAATCATTCGCTTATACCCAAGACAAATCCTATTCTCAGCTTAGATTCCATTATTAATTTCAACTCTTAACTTACCAGTCCAAATCAATTTTGGATTATCTCTATTCCAATCTAATATTATATTCTCTATCTCAATTCATCTTCCACTTAACTGGTTTCAATTCGATTTCTCTTTCTATTTGCTTTTACACATTCTAATTTAATTTGTTTTAATTCAAACAATCTTCCCCAGGGATTTTCAAATAGTTTAGCTTTTCTAAAACCAGGTATCCCCTTTCAGGATTCAAACAACCTGCTTTTCACAAAACAATTCAAAAACAAAATCTTTGGTAGTAATCTGTCACTTAACAACTCAAAAATGAACACCGATGATGCAGCTGTCATCATCGGAATCTATTTTCCGGCAATCGAAGTGAGTTCAATACTATATCACTTTTAAAACCATTTCTAAACACTTCCATTTGAAATACATTTCAAAATACCATTCACAATGCTTTGTAAACAATTTAAAATCTCCCAGGATTTAAAAATTCACATATATTTAACCCAGATTCATTTACAAACACTTTTATAACCTTCTAGGGTTTTAATTCCAATTCTGATTTAAATTTAGATTTAATTCATCTGATTTCACGTATTTCACTTATATGAATTCTGATTGGCTATTTACATAACCATTTCAATTATAATCTTATCTGATTATAATCACAACCAACGCATCCTATATATTATAATAATTTCAATATATAGATTCCTTTTATAACAAAATATATTTCAGGTAAAATTATTTCATTTACCCTCCTTTCAAAACATAACATGTCGGTTCATCGTATTCGAGTGTTTATAAACCCCTACCGATACAGTGGATCAAACTGATCGACCAAAATTAATAAACTACTCAACCAATGAATCTTCGCAATATAATTTTTTTTATGTTAAATAACAAATATGTTTACTTGTATATATACACTCAACTCAATCTAGGGCATTACTAACCCCATCTCTACTGAGTCATGCCACAGAGCCAAGGTAATTACTTAAGCTCTGAGACCAACTGTAGTGTCCCGAAATTCCGGTACAATTTGAGCTGACCAAATAACACAAGTCCAACCCACAATGCACTGGAAACCAGAAAACTAATAGAAAGAAAACAGAGGGTGAGAATAAATAATATAGAAACTTAGAATAGAAGAAGAAGAAGAACATACAACATCAGAGTAACACGAATCTCACAACGGAACAAACAACATATAATAGATAACATATCTTTGAAATAAAATCAGTATATATATATATATATACAGTAACATTATCAGAGTACAACACTTACAACATAGCGGAATAAACAATAGCTATATAATCCTGAAGCCTCCTGCTCCAAGCTCTCCAAGTATATCTGTAAAATCCTGACTACTAGACTGCTCGTACAAATTTGGGACCCAAGAATTTAGGGAAAACAAAACAAAATAAAACTCTGGGTCAGTCATTGGACTGGTATGAGTAAAACCATTTAAAACAGTTTGAGCAATTAAACGATATCTCATAAGACCACGCTGTATAATGGAACGGGGTTTTCCCTCATGAGAATCCAAAACATTTGATTTACTTTCAAAAATCCTTTTGAAAGAAACAATAAACTTTATATCAAAATTCTTTTGATATTGTAATAATGTCTATTAACCACAACTAAATAATCATCTAGCAGAAACGCTTTCATCTCACGTTCTACATACATAGTATACAATCAAAACTGCAAGCACTTATTAGATAATCGGTTTCCAACTATGACAAGGTATGGAACCACCTTCCGATAGTGTACCTATAGAGAGGAATACACTGGGTTCAACAAGAACAACTTGCAACCCGACCACACATGAACGACCACTCATTTCGCTTGAGTGTATCGAATGTATATCACCAACGGTTGGGATCAGCAAACATTTCTCGAATGGGACAGCATCGACAATAGATTATAGAATGAAATAAATATCTCTAGATAGGTGATAATACCCCTTATTGGCAGCCAACCACTTAGCCATGCTGCCTGCCCCATTTTTGTCATTTCCCGGTTATGAGGCTAGAGGCCACGCTTATCTCTGATAGATCACACAATAATTCACTTTGAATGTCACATCGTCATACCCACCAAATCACAAATTGATTTCCCCAAAAATACAACGGGTATACAGCTAAGAGAAACGAATTCCTCCGCCACCAAACGTATATACGTTTGAAGAGATCAACTTACGCGATCTATTAAATATACTCTGTGTAATAACCCGGAAATTCTGAGCCAATTTAAAATTTTTATTTTGGCAATTTTAATGAATTTTGAGTATTTAAAATGAATTATTTTGAATAATAACGACGAGAAATTTATTTTGAATAGAATAGAACGTATATATTTATATAGATCGTCGTTAGAATATAAATAATTATTTATAATTATAAAAGGAATTGAAAATGGCGTGGTAGTTCGATAATTTGATTTCAAATTTCAAATGAATGTACAGGATTCAAAATAAACCGGATTTTGGCGAAACCAAAAATATTTGAATCTAATTGAGAATATCTTTCCAACGAATCCGAAAAATCAAAATTTCAAAGCGGGAATCAAAAGTTATGCTCAGTTCAAAATTTAGAATAGTCGCTATGGAAATTATACATGGCCCAAAAAGTCATATTTTGCATACGGATGAATTTGGACTCGAAACCACATAAATTCAGTTCAAAATTCCGTTCAGAACTCTAAAAAGTATAAGCTTCGATATATTCCGATATCCGGAATAGTGGCAATTGGCTGGAGCTTTTTGGTTAGCAATACATAGCCCTTAAAAAGTGAAATTTTGCATATGAGCTCAGAATTCAACTAGATAAATTTTTATGGATTCATAATGACAAATTATTGTTGAGTTCCATAGGGCACGTCGAACGGAGTTAGTATGTGGCCGTGCGAGCTAAAACAGACAGTCATTTTACAAAGGAACATTATTGAGATGACCTCAGAATTCGATTTCGTTTTTTTTCTGGATTCGTATCGTCTAATAATGGTTAAATCCAAAAGGGCATGATTTTTGGGGTTAGTACGTGAGCGTGCAAGAAGAAATGGTGTGCTAAAATCGCATTTTTAGTGCTTATCTGAGCATTTTTGAGAATTTTAATGGACGGTCAAACGAACTCGGAATTCGATGAAACTTGTTTCGTTAGGCTCGTCTTCACGTCTACTATGTCATGTCCGAAATCCGCGGCAATTGGATATCGTCGGCGTTCGGACGATAGGCGAGAAACTAGCATATAATCACTTTTACTCCATTTCTCTATTCATAATTTCACTTCTCTCTTCCTCTTCAAAAAAAGAAAAAATGACCTCCTCCTCCACCACGTTGCTGCCGCACCCCCCTCAACCACCGCCGCACCACCTCAGGCCGCCGCACCCCCTCCAGCCACCCTCCTCCCCTTCTCACTCCTCTTCTCTTTCTCTCTCTGCCTTCACAAACCTAAACCCTAGCCCCCCAAACCACCACCACCCGCCTCCGTGGACCCCACCCCGCCACCAGCGGCCTCCCCTATGTCCATCAGGTCCGTCGCCCCCCCTATGGCCACCCAACTCCGGCCGTGGGCCCCTCCTCCTCAAAAATCACATTTTTCAATAATTTCCCGTTTTCCACAAAACACCCTGTCCTTATTTCGCGAATAACTCCCAAACCGTGCGTTTCTAGCCAAAGTTCCGCAAGACCAAAGTCGAAGAGCATGATTTTCCCTTCGATTTGGTATATGATAGTCCCATTTTGCATTGCGGAGTTGTCGGGGAAAACGCATCCAAAGTCTGCTATCCAAACACTGTCAAAATGCTGTCTTTTTGCGATTTCCGGCGAAATGGCACATTTTCGGAAGGACGACCACGCGAAAGTTGTCTGGAATGGCGCATTTAAGCTAGAAAAAAAGATGGTGTGAAGATTGAAGCTTGTTTGCAAATTCTGGAACCATAACAACGAATCCGAGCGTTAGAAAAAAATGAGTTTTCTCCGCTTTAAAGCTTCTATGGTTTCTGACGAATGAAGTATGTAAAAATATGATTTTTATATAATGAGAAGAATAAAAATATGATTTTTATAATATATAGATAGAAAAATTTTGATCTTTATATATGTGGCGAAATAAAAATCTGATTTTTATTATATATATGTTAAAATAAAAATGTGATTTTTATAGCGATGATATAAAAATTCAATCTTTATTATGTAGGAGGTATAAAAATATGTTTTTTATTATGTAGAAGAAGCAAAGATGTGATTTTTATATGAGTGGAAATATAAAAATATAATCTTTATTATATGAACAGCGGTATAAAAATAGAATTTTTATCTATATAATAGCGGTGCAAAAATAGAATTTTTATCTATATAATATCAGTATAAAAAATGTGATTTTTATCCATGTAGTGGCTATAGACAATGAAATTGACAAAAGGCGAGCGCGACGAAGATTTCTGCAAATGGAGAGTTGTGGCGCTGGTTTAGCTAATCGGTGAGAACTTCCCACTTTGAATTTTCTTTTCTAGTTGAAATATATACTAGGATGCAGACGGTGCTTAGTAGCACCCGACACCCGTTGTCCACAGACCATGGAAGACTTGTTTGTTTGGTTGTGTAGTTGATTGGATGATTGGTTTGAATTTGGTTGTTTAGTGAAATGAGATTGATTAGATTGGTATGTGTATGGCGTAGGCCATTACTAGACTGGGGATAAAGCTAGGCCTTTGAAATGACCCGAACTTCCCCGGTAAGGAAAGCCCGGATTGAGTCGAGAACAAGCCACAACAGAACGCAGACAGAAGAACATTTCATTGTATATTACAACAATTCATCAGATTACAAGAATATATAGAGTATAAATGAATATTACACAGAAATATCAGAGATTTAAATTACATTTAAATACATAGCAGCGGAAAATAATACAAACACAACTGAAGGAGATATAAGGATACAAAGCTTTCCGGATATCGTTCTAGCAGTAAACCAGGATCCTATGAATATAAATCTGCAAAACCAAAACTACTAGCTGCCCGTGTCAAAATAAGGGCACCCAGAGTTTAGGTTAAATCAATAAACTCCAGGTCAGTCATGGGACTGGTGTGAGAACTAAAACAGTTATTTAAAACTATACTTTAAATCAGATATATCAAGGGACCACGCCGTATAACACGGAACGGGTTTCCTCCCAAGAATACCAGTGCATATAACAAAACAGTGCAATGCTTTTTGGAAAAATGAAGCTATTATAAGACCCAGGTCCTATCACACAATGCAACGCAAGCCGGGGGATAGGGTTTTCCCTTATAATAGCCAAACATGCTTAGTACGTTTAAAACAAATCATTTGATACTATTATAAGTGCATAGTGTATACGTAACGACCCGCATTTTTTACCATCAAATATTTAATTTAATTTAATTTAATATTTTAAATATTATATTTGGGAATATAATGGTTTTCAATATTGAAATCGATAATAAAATGAAGTTGAACGTTATAATTTATATATATAATATAAATCAAGCTCGAAATGGCGTGCAGTTCGTAAATTTGAATTTTTAACTTCAACTGAATGTACAGAGTCCGATATAAGTCGGATTTCTGTGAAACAAGAAATGCTGGAAGTGTGTTGACGATAGTTTTCATATAAAAGAGAAAAATCAAGATTCCGTGTTATAAATTGCGAGTTATGGCTAAATCAAATTTTGGAAAAAACGCTGTGGAAATCGTTATTAAAATATCGACCTTTAAAAATGGTCGTTTGGCAAACAGACTCAGATTTCGACGAAACCGGTTTCGTTGGGACCGTAACGTTAAATTATTGTACGCTGGTGAGTGGCGTGGAAAACCGATGTCGTATGTGGCCACGGTAGTCGTAAACGCCCAATCAAATTCTATAGCGCGTAATTAAATTAATAAAGAGATAATTGGGCATAACTTGAACAGACGATCGAATTAAGCCACAAAACCAGTTCCGTTGAGTTCGTATCGTCTATTAGGGTCAGGATAGGTATATAGTTTATTATTTTTAGAGACCGGATAATTTGGTGTTAAAAAGGGTATTGCGGTACGCGGTAAAAATAGCCCACCAGGAAAACAGTCTCAGAATGTGACGAAACTAGTGCCGTTGGGTTTGTATCAACAAATTATTGTAGGATTTGAAAGTTTCAAGTTGATTTGATTTACTTGGTGATCGTGGAAAAATTAAATGCGCGTTTATTTCTGGTTTATAAAGGAAATTTTTCATACGATGTTGGAATTCGACGAAACTTGTCCCATTGTGTCCGGAATACCTTTTTACATTAAGAATAGCTTTTTTATCAGTAAACAGGGATCCTTTGTAGTGATATTTATCAACTACTTTGCCGTTAAGTTTCGTATGATAATAAAATATTAATTAAACCTATCCACCTACTCTATAAAAGCTCGTTCAACCATTTCAGAAACCCTATTCTCGTTTGATTGCGCCGCCACCCATCATTAATGAACGATCCACGCTGCTCCACAATTTCCCCCTTTGATCTTGAAATCCACGGCCTTTTTACTCAAACTTCTAACAAGAGAAACATGAGAGTGATGAGGGCTTGATACTGTACGGTGGTGATGGGTTCTCGTGTAGTGGATCGACCAGAATCAGGGTGGGTAGGTGACGCATTCGAACTGAAATTGGGGACAAATGGTGGGATCGAGTTCATAGGGGTTAAGGGGCGGAGGACCTGGCGTTGAGGCGCACGATATGGCGCCACTGGATGGTGCTCCGGTTGATCTGTGGAGGAGCGGTGAGAAAAACAAAAGATGACGGTGTAGGGTGGAGCTGTCGATTTGCGTTCTGGAAGGGAAATAAAGGAGGCGGTCTTTATTTTAATCGGGTGTTAAGTTCCTGAAAGGGGCAGAACGTGGATTGTGTGCTTCAACAATACAAGAGGAAGAGTAATGAAACCTTATATCTTCCTAGCTCAACGTAAATCAGTAACGTTATGATTAAGTAATCAATATTTAAGTTAGATTATATAACTTATACATTGAAATCTTTGAACAGGAGGAGAACGTGAAGAAACAAAGGGGATCCGAATGTAAATACCCAGAAAGGGTTCTACCGTTAATTCTCAAGCGTTGAATGGAAGAACATGCAATCGTGAGTTAAAAGGAAATTGGCATTTTTATTTCTGTACGAGTTGGTTGAAAGTTTGTTGGCCTATTTACACTGGAAACAAAGTGCCGAAGGATAGAATCCGTGAGCCATGAAGCCAACAATGTATTTTTTTCTTGGAAACAGATGTGAACGGAAGAAAAGGGGCCAGTCGATTAACATATATCAAAAGCGTCGACTGGATAAGAGCAGAAACAAAGTCGGGCTCACGAAGGAAAACAGAACGCACTAGAAACTGAGTAGTACTGGGAACAAAGAATGGAACGATAAGCAAGAGGAAACAGTGGAACAAATTATCGACCAAATTGAAAAGGTTTGGACTGATGGCAGAAGGCACAAGTTGTTTCATGATATCCCTAATCAAAGAATACAATGCCTAATGTGTTAGTAAATAAAAGTTCTGTTCAGATGTGAAGCAACTTATGGGACAAATGAACTGAAATTAGTATCGGACCGGTTTATCGCTAAAACAAAATTGGGCGAAACCAATTACGTTGGGACGGTATCGTTGAATCGTACATTATGGAACCAGCGTGGACAGAGCTGAAGACTACTGGAGATTATTGTTAAATTAAACACTAGTTTAATTTAATTGGAACTGAAACTGAACCGCTTGAGCGACAACAAATCAAGGTGAGTTAAAGTCACTCAGTTTTCCCATTTATATTTTATATAAATTGGGTTTTTATTTTGTGTGCTCTGCTTGCTGATGGTTGCCTGTTTGCTAGTTATACATTGGTTGTTGATTTAACTGATGGAATTAAACTGTGTTTAATTTCAGTGAAATACCAAACCGTTATTTTTAACGATTGGTTCCAATAAAGGTAACTCACCTTGGTTGGTCACGTTTATAAAATAAACGTGTTTTAAATGGTTGAATTATTTGCATTGCTTGTGTTTGATGTTAAATGATTGTTATTTATCGTTATCAGTTAAATGAAATTGGAATGATCTGATTAGAGATAACCGTTGTGATTACAGGGAAGTACAGGTTGGAGGGATCCAACCGGATTCCTCAAGTATATTATTTATTTATTTCATATTATCGCATATGAACTGTCCTGTTGGGGTGGTTGATTTGATTGTTGATTGTTGACTGAAATTTCAACATCTGTTTGGTCTAAACCAATGGGCGGTATTGGTTGAGTATTTGGCAGCGTATGGCCTATAAAATCAATCGTGTTATAAATATTGATTCACCGTCAGTGAATCGATAAAGATGAAGTTATAAAATTTACTTTATAACTGAAGTTGGATTTTGAATATATTCTTTTGAATAAGAGTTATTAAATAGAAATATATAAATATTTTATTCATTTAAGTCTTCAATTTGACAATAATTTATTTTATAAAGTAAATGCTGATGTTAATCAGATTTACAAGTATGAGAATAAGAAATGAATCGAATGGTTAAACTTTGATAATTGTTTTGTAAAGAAAGCAATTAATGGAATTATTTAAATTAATTATATTTTAATTAATTTAAAGTGAGGACTAATTAGAATTGGTTAATGAGATAATCGAGTTTGAGTTGACAAAATCGACCGGTTTAACTGGAATCGACTATTAAATTAGTTTGTTTCGAATTTGCGAAATGAAATAGTTAAAGAATATTGTTTTAACTTTTGTTAATGTTTTTAAAATGGATTTACTATTTAATTTAGTTAATAAAGGAATTAATTACTAAAGTAGGTAATGATTGAAATAAATTATTATTTTAATTAATAATAATTTAGAAAATTTCATTTCAAAAGTAATCGAAGGGAAATGAAATCAAATGGAATGGTGAAAGGACTTTATGAACGGGTTTAGTATTTAAAACCCAAATTTTTATAACACGGTTATAAAAAGAATTTTAACCGAATATGACAACTTAAAATAAAGGTTACTTAATTATTTGAATCAAGCGGAAAGGGATTAAGAAAAGGGAATATAATAAACCAAGAATATAAAAATGAGAGATAAAATGTAAAAACGTTAATGTTAAATTAACGTTACTTGAAAAGGAGATCAAGTAAAAAGGGTGAAGTGAAATGAGTTTTCCAAAGCAGGGAATGGTTGAATGGAGATTGGTAATAGTAAATTTGGTTAAAGAGTGGGTCATAGGGTTGTATAACCGAATGCGAGTTATAATGGAATTTGTTTTGAGACTGGAATGGTATATTGGTTTGATTACATCTTATATTTATCTGAGGGTATGAACGTTGTCGATCAAGGTCTGAGAGGTAATTAAAATACCCCAACTTGAACAACATCAGGATTATCTGAGGATGATATTAGTTGGTAATCGTAAATGAGGTTAGTGATGGTTCATTATTTCCATTAGTAAAATAATGTAACGATTGGTGCAATTGGGGATTTTATAATGAGAATTCCAAAGTAGGAAGGAAAGAAAAAGGGTAATGTGAAAATATAACGATATTCTCGGATTAGGAATGTAATGGAAAGTTTGGTTTTATACTAATAAATATTAGATGGTGTTTTAAGGATGGAATAAACGATATTATGTAACGCTGTTTAAGAAAAATAAGTTGAATAGATTCCCCGAGTTAAATGATAAAGAAGAATTAACAAATGTTTCAGAAGTGGAACTAAGTGAAAATTGATTATGGTCATTTTGCTAAGTATTATATAGAACTGGTTTTGAGAACACTTGTATACTAAACAAGGATTCAATTATCGTATTTTTAATATTTAAAAGAGTTAAAAGTTGAATTAAAAAATCCAAGAGATGCTGAATACTGAACCAGTGAACTCATTGGTGTGTCATGATTGAAACACTGTTTATTTTGATAGTTAAATCACCGACTATCAAACATGTCCAATACGATTGTTGGTACGGAAAGACCGGGATCGAATTTATATTCGAAAAACATTCCGACCAACAAATACGTGAAGAGATCAGAAAATGATCGAGATGGAGCATTGAAGACCGTGGATTTTCATAAACAGAAGAACCACTAATATTCTCTGCCTGGCAAGTAGAGATAAGCTGTGATTCTGTCGTGGTTGGAATCTACGGGTTGCAAGGACTTCTCGCTACTGATCCATGGGGTGATTCCTATATTGGATGCAGTAGGAGAGTACCTTCAGTTCATCCTGTTCCTGTATGACTTGTATGGACGAATGTCTGACAAAGTATTTCCAAAGGGTCACGTAAGTTGATTTCTTCAAACGTGCTATAGTTGTTGGCGGGGAATTGTCGTTCTCTTAGCTTCCAGCTAGAGTATTTTTGTGGATGTCAATTAGTGATATCTGACGGATTTCACGATGTGGCATTCAAAGTGAATGGTGAACAGATGTTCAAAGTTAATCTAAGCCTCAAGCCTCATCAATCGGGAAATGACAAAAATTGGGCAGGCAGCATGGCTATGTGGGTCGCTCCCATTAGGGTGTATAATCACCTATCTAGAGAAATTCCCGTTTAATTCTTTAATCTCTGTTCGATGTTGTCCCTTTTCGGGAGACGGTTGCTGATGCCAACCGTCGGTGATATACATTCGATACACTCAAGCGAAATGAGTGGTCGGTCATGTGTGGGCTTGGTTGCAAGATGTTCTTGTTGAACCCAGTGTATTCGTGTCTAGAGATACACTATCGGCAGGTGGTCCCATACCTTGTCATGGTCGGAATCCAATCTCCAATAAGTGCCCGTGGTTTTGTTTGTATACTATATATGTGGAGCGTGAGATGCAAGCGTTCCACTAGATTGTTATTTACTTGTATTTAGACATTACTATAATATCAGAAAAGATATTGGTTTCAAAAATGTTTTGGGTTATCGTAAGGTAAAAACCGTCCGTGTTTATGTGTGGATTTGGTCTTACGATTATCCTTTTATTTTGAAAGGATTTTTCAACTTTTAAATCATGATTGGATGATTTACCCTTAGTATTGTGCAGTTTTTCTCACTCTGGTTCACCTGACTGACCCGGTGTTTTGTAAATGCTCGGGTTAGCCCGGGGTGTACAGGCTCAGGTTATCGAATGCTGTGAAGTCCATAGACGAGCTGGAGATGTCCAGACGTATAATATTATATAGCTAATATTCCGCTGTGTGTTGTATATGGAACAGGCTATTATAACTGTCCCATTGTATGATGTACTCTGATACTGTAAGTATTTTTAAAGCTTTCAATAAAGATTTATTTTTGTATTATCTTTTGTTCCGCTGCGATGTGAGACTCTGTGTGGTGTGGTTTTCTTCTTCTTCTATTCTAATGTTTCTTTCTTTCTTATCTCACCCTCTAATTTCTTTCTAAAACTATCCAGTGTTTTCGGTGCTTGGAGGATCGGCATGAGTTACGGTAAAGGTATTTTATGTCGATTTTCGGTGCCGGAAATCGCTGGGTCGTTACAGTATAAAACAACTTCAAATCATAAGTATCAATCATAGGCGGCATGGTTACCGTATATCATGTGGCCAATACTAGGCTCTACAAATAAAACCGCAAATGTCACGTATTTGGAAGTTGGGTTTCCATCTGTGAACCGAGGCAAAAGATAGTCCTCAACCGATTCGAGACTCTCTAGCCCGAGCCTCAGATCAGAGCTCGAGTGACCTTGGAGCGACAGGGGCGGTCCACCAATGTGGATTAGACGAAATCCTGAACACTGCGTTTCCCCACCCTTTGGGGCGTAAGTCTGGTCCGTCTGCCGACCAGAATGCATTGGCCGAAACCGATATAACCGAGGCGCCTTGCAACAGCAACTACCACAAAAGTCAAACTCGTCAGGGCGTGTAAAACCACTGACGCCACTTCTAACTAGAAAGAAACGCATGTCCTCCCTGAGGTCCTCTCCCATTTTTGGTTCACCACCGGGGTGTGAGGCTCGCAAATCAACGTTACACAAAGCTACGCCACACAGGCCGTGCTTTGATCATCAACCACAAGACTCTACTTTTCAACAGAAGCCTTGATCATTTGCATCTTAGCATGCCACACAGGCAAACCATTCTATGCAACCGATATCAGTCACACAGAATGAAATCCGATGTCAGACACAGTCCATTTACAAGTCCGTTCTGGGTCTGAACGGAACCAGAGGCACCTAGTACCCCGCATATCCATCGATCTCCAAATACGTATGGACGATCACCAACTGATTCCCTCCTATTGGTTGTACGACCTAATCAAGATCATCAGTAATTATCCAAATGACGTGGAGACCTCCGGTCTTCAACCACCGTCTTCATCTTCGGCTAATCATCGAATCAGTTATTCAGAATGGGATAAACCCGGTCTTTCCGAATAACACGCGTATATAATAAACAAGTATTACACAAACACAACATACGCCTCATTCCAATTCATCAGTCACTAACCGTAAATTAGCAAGAGAATAATTCCCCAAATATTAACCCCGAAGGCCGAAACCAACATCAGATCAATATCCAGAAAACCATTCTGCTTAGCTAACCGACAGTTAGTTTCTAAATTTCACATTCTTAGGGAAAAGTTCCCATTAATTTTATCAAATATAAATTCTTCAAATTTATTCTTTAATCTTCCTTTGAATATCAATTTAAACTAGTTGAGATTAACGAACCTTACCGAAGTACTCATTTGTTTTAATTTCCCAACCCCAACTTATTCATCCCATGAAGTAAAACTAGTCATACTTCATATCTAACACCACGGTGTTATCGGTAAATTCAATTACCATTTCACGTTCAAATCTAATTAAAGATTTAACTATCATCTGGAGCCTTTAAATTTATTCTTTAAAGATTTAAAGGCTTCAGCCCTGCCTCTAACCCATCTCCGTTCTGGAGGGGAGTTTTATCCTCCCTCGCGAGAATCAAACCGCTTTTCCATGTTAAAGTAAATGATGGTGAATCATGTTTGTTTTGGCAAGATATTTGGTTCGGAGAACTTCCTCTTTCCTCCTCCTTACCCAACCTTGGATCCATTTACATTCCAAACCCTCAGACAGTTACTGAAGCCTTTAATTTGGGCCCATTGGGCTTGTTTCCTAGTTCCATATTTGGGCTGTCCAGTTTACAAGAGTTGGCTAAGATTGAAATGCTCATTAATTCCTTTCAACTCTCGCATGGGCCTGACTCCTTTTATTGGGCTTTGGGCTCCTCCAGAAAATTTTCAGTCAAGTCTTGTTATAATTATTTGATCCATCCTGGTCGATGCTACTCTTTCTCCAGAGTCTGGAACTGTCATCTCCCCCCTCGAATCATTTTCTTTCAATGGCTCTTAATTCACAATCGCATCAACTCAAAAGACAGACTCCGCCGATTTGGGATCGATGTCAACCCCATTTGCGTTCTTTGCAACCTGAGTAATGAATCCCTCACCCATCTTTTCTTTGATTGTGACTTTTCTTTTGCGGTTTGGGCCGCGGTTAGCTCATTCATTCTTAGGTTCGTCCCTTCTTTCTGCTCTTTCTTCGATTACTAGCAGCACAATCCCCCTGATCCCTCGTCTGACTCTCTGGTAGCGATCTTCTCCTGGTGTATCTGGTTAGAACGAAATGCATGCGTATTCGGAAGATCCAAAAAGTTATTCTGGGGAACTTGTTTTCATATTCTGCATCTCTTCGAATTATGGACAGGCTCGACCAGGCACGCTCGTTTCAGACTCTCCCTCCCCCAGCCTCGCTCGCCTGGATCGGAAGAGAGCAGCTCGCTATTTCCTCTGTGATCTGGTTGGAACGAAGTTTAAGTATGTAGCTCTATTTTGGTAGTGTACTTATCACTCAGCGGTGTTGTGGTTGCATTATGTACATCTTAATAGTACTCTTTAGACTGTAATATATATGACCATCTTGGTCTGCTCTTAGACTGCTACTGGTTGGGCCTGTCAACCAGAAATTATTACTAGTTCTTTTGCATCTACGCGTAACCGGCAGTGTAGTGCCCGCTACACACCCGTTTTCCTCAAAAAACTATCGTCTGGAGAAAAACTGGTGATACTCCATTCTCGATCTTTTCAATCTAATTAAAGATTCATTAAAACTCCAGTTAGTTTTAATCTTTAACTGGGTTAAAGAGTCAGTGTCATTTAAAACACGGTTCACGATAAACCCAAAATCACATTCCATTTCAATTAGTCCCTAACCGTAAATTAGCAAGTGAGCGATTCCCTAAGTATTAACCCCGAAGGCCGAAACCAACATCAGATCAATACCCCAGAAACCATTCAACTTAACTAATCTCTAGTTAGTTTCTGATTTTCTTAACTCCTTTGGGTCTAAGAACAGTATTATTGAAGATACCGTTCACGACAACCCAAAATCACATTCCATTAATTATCGGGTTAAAGAACAAGTGTTATTTAAAACACTGTTCACGATAAACCCAAAAATCAATACCGATTCAATTCTAATTAAATATTATTTAACTGGTACACTTCATTAAATTTAAATAAAAAGATTTAATCTATTTCTCAACTGGGTTTAAGGACAGTGTTAATGAAGACACCATTCACGACAAACCCAAATCACATTTGATATTAAATACAAGGCTTTGAATAGAAAATATATCGGCTTATATTCAATATCAAATTCTACGACCAACAAATATCGTATTGGAAATAATGATATATATGTATCTTTCAAATTGATTTCCATTCAAATTGATTTTTAATTCAATTTCAGTTCATTTTCAATTCAATTCAATTCGAATTCATTTCAAATTGATATACATTCAATTTCAATTCGAATTCATTTTATTTTCAATTCAATTCTAATTCATTTTCTAAAATATTCGATTATTGAAATCACTTTTCAATATTCATTAAAAACAAATAAAATCGATATAAATATCGTTCACGTCAAAATGGCATCAATCTAATCAACATGGCTTCATATATTCTATTTTCAAATATTCTATTTCAAATATTTCTTTTTCAAAACTGGAATGAGGCCCAATCAATCACCATATAATGTTAATTATATGTATTTTCTACAACACACATATACAATAACAACGATGAACAATCAACCATCATCCAAAGTGCATTCTACACTGTATAAGCGTCAAATATAAATATTTAACGCTCATAACAGTCTATCCATCAATCGATCGACATACAGCTAATTATTGAGACTAGTGTATGTCATATATCATCCCAATACCCGTGTGGGGTTTTCAAACAATCAAACACATATTTTATTTGTGCAGTTGGGCGATGTGTAAAATTTATCGTCCCAATCAATATCAGTCAAATGTGTGTATATAAACAAATCGTTCGATTTGTTTACATTAATTTATTTCATTTCACATACACGTTGAAAATTCTATTTTCAACTATAAAATATTTTTAACTATATAAATATTTTATTTCATTTCACATCACACCACACAATCAACTACACATCAAAATCAAACAAACAAGCATACAAGCCGTCCATGGTTTATGGACGACGGGTGTCGGGTGCTACTAAACACCGTCTGCATCCTAGTATATATTTCAACTAGAAAAATTAAATTAAAGGTGAGAAGTTCTCACCAAAGCTAATCCAAACGCCACGACTCTTCATATGTAGAAAATCTTTGCCACTCGCCTTTTGTCACTTTCATCGTCTTCCAACGAGATCTGTTACCCGCGGTTTACCTTAAAAATCACATTTTTAATTTGCTTCACGTATAAAAATCCTATTTTTATCGAAGTAAAAATCATATTTTTGCTTCACTAGTATATATATAAAAATCAATTTTTTTTTCTCTACCTTATAAAAATTATATTTTTATAATTTTACCTTATAAAGTTCATATCTTTATATAAAAAATCGCCTTTTTATTTTAAATCTCTTTATATAAAAATCGTATTTTTTACTTCCTTAAAAATCTAAACTTCATATTGATAGAAATTTAATCTTTACTTCATGAAAAATTTAATCTTTTCCCGAATAAAAATCCTAGCTTTAAACGAATAAAAATCTTTACTTTGATCTAAATAAAAAGCTAAACTTTGATTACCATTTTATTCATACAAAAATCTTAACTCTCCTTTATTAAAAAAAAAACGAATCTTTCTTTCATGAAGTTTCTTATATAAAGCATAAATTTTATACTGAAATAAATAGGTAGGTTTCAGTTTTAATAAATAAAATAAAGAATAGAGGAGGGAAAACTTACAGCGTTGGACAAAAGGGGGGAAATGGCTTCGGGTTCGCAGATCGAGACGGGGGGGCGCTCTGCAGCTCGCAGTGGCGGTGGATGGTGCGTCGAAGATGGGCGAATTAGGGTTTGGGAATATGGCGCGGGGAAGAGGAGAGAGGGGCTGAGGAGGAAGGTCAGGGAAGGAGGGGGGTCGGACTGAGGCGTGGGGGACTGGGTCAAGGAGGTCCGACGATAATGGGGAGGGGCGACGCCTCTATCGGCTGGGGGAACGATCGTGAATCGGGGCCTCCCCATTTCCTTTTTTTTCTGTAGATTGAATAAAGGAGAGAACGAGGGGGGGTGTTTTTATGTAAATAATATATATTTAATTATTTTAGAACATCAAAAAGCAACTTTTTATTTCGACCTCAAAATGAGACCCACCGCCTGTCGTCCATAGCTAGTTACCCCCATTCCGAACACAATGGGATATGTATCGTAAGCTGATTCGATCGTTTCGATCAATTTTCGTCGAAACCAACATATAACTCTATATATTGAATTTGAACGCACATTTTACTTTACCGGGGCCACATACTAACTCGAAAAATTCCCAAAAAATATTTTCTAACTTCGCATTGACGATACGGTCCTAACAAAGCCCGTTTCATCGAATTCTGAGGTCGTTTGAAAAATGATCAATTTCCAGTCGATTAAAATCAACTGAAACTGGTCAAATGCGTTTTCCTTTGCCACACTCACATATTGATTCGAAGAATTATGAAATTTGAGACCTAGCAATAACTTGACGTCACGGATCCAACAAAAATGGTTTCATCAAAAACCGAGGTCATTTGCAAAATTTCCATTTTTAAGGGCCTGAATTTCGTAGCGACTATTCTGAATTTTCAACTGGACATATCTTTTGATTCCCGCTATGAAATTTTGATTTCTCGGGTTCGTTGGAAAGATATTACCAATTAGATTCTAATATTTTTGGTTTCACCAAAACCCGATTTATTTTGCACCCGGCACATTCAATTGAAATTTGAAATTGAATTATCGAACTACCGCGCCATTTTCAATTCCTTTTATAATTATAAATAATTATTTATATTCTAACGATGATCTATATAAATGTATTCGTTCGAATGCCATTCAAAATAAATTTCTCGTCATTATTATTTAAAATAATTCATTTTAAATAATCAAAATTCGCTAAAATTGCCAAAATAAAAATTTTAAATGGGCTCAGATTTCCGGGTTATTACAATCTCCCCCACTTAAAACTTTTCGTCCCCGAAAAGGAACGAAGCCGAAAGTTGTTTAACAAACCAACTCAACTTTCATTATTTTGACTACGGCTTAAGTTCTTCAACTTTTCAGTTTCTAAGAACTTTTCAAATTTTTCAAAAATTTGGCTAACACCCTAAATTTCCGAAAAATTTCGCCATAACCTCCCCTGCACCGGGAGCATCGAGAAAATCCCGAAATTGCCATACAGGCCCTCTGATCTCAAAAAGAAAAAGCAAAGGCCAAGCGTCTAGCCAATCAGCTCATAAAATCATCATCACCCAAACAAAACAGTAAATTATCATTTACCTATTTATCGGGCAAACAATTTTATTCTTCTGCTCTAGCCTCCTTGCTATGACCTGCTCAGTAGATATACATGTATATACATGCAAATTTCAAGCAATTTTAAATACAGTTCGCTATTTGATTCAATTTGGCTATATGGTACAAATTTTAATTAATCAACCAATAATCAACAACACAACCATCAATCAATTAGTTGATTAGATTTTGAAATTCATAACTTTGATATATAGTCAAAAAATCAGATTTTTGATGCCAAATCACAACAATAGGCCCTATCTAGTTTTGGTCCTCACACCAGTCAATTGGAAATATATAGAAATCTCACTTTCGAAACTCGAAAATAAATACTGGCGATGGTGCCCCATCACCAGAATTATCCCCGAGCACTAGAGGGATTCTATATCTACCCAATACATTAAAACATCGAATACACATTTGCAAGGCGTATATGCAAAATCTTTATATATTGGATTGTCCAAATTCCATATAAAATAAATAATCAAATATGAATAATTGATTTAAATTTTCAAAACAAAACTTGTTTTCGTTTTAAAAATATACTCTTCACACTCGTTCTAGGATACTACTGATCCCATCTCTAATGAGTCATTCTAATTGGATATTACTAATCCAATATCTGATGAATTCTTTCATTCGGTTCTAATGTGTCTTGTTCTCTGAGCTTTGTAAACCAAAGCTCTGATACCACGATGAAATGACCCAAACTTCCCCGGTAAGGAAAGCCCGGATTGAGTCGAGAACAAGCCACAACAGAACGCAGGGAGAAGAACATTTCATTGTATATTACAACAATTCATCAGATTACAAGAATATACAGAGTATAAATGAATATTACACAGAAATATCAGAGATTTAAATTACATTTAAATACATACCAACGGAAAATAATACAAACACAACTGAAGGTGATATATAGATACAAAGCTTTCCGGATATCGTTCCAGCTGTAAACCAGGATCCTGTGAATATAAATCTGCAAAACCAAAACTACTAGCTGCCCATGTCAAAATAAGGGCACCCAGAGTTTAGGTTAAAACAATAAACTCCAGGTTAGTCATGGGACTGGTGTGAGAACTAAAACAGTTATTTAAAACTATACTTTAAATCAGATATATCAAGGGACCACGCCGTATAACACGGAACGGGTTTCCTCCCTAGAATACTAGTGCATATAACAAAATAGCGCAATGCTTTTTGGAAAAATGAAGCTATTATAAGACCCAGGTCCTATCACACAATGCAACGCAAGCCGGGGGATAGAGTTTTCCCTTATAATAGCCAAACATGCTTAGTACGTTTAAAACAAATCATTTGATACTATTATAAGTGCATAGTATATGAAACAACTTCAAATCATAAGGATCAATCATAGGCGGCATGGGTACCATATATCATGTCGCCAATACTAGGCTCTACAAATAAAACCACAAATGTCACGCATTTGGAAGTTGGGTTTCCATCTGTGAACCGAGGCAAAAGATAGTTCTCAACCGATTTGAGACCCTCTAGCCCGAGCTTCAGGTCAGAGCTCGAGTGACCTTGGAGCGATAGGGCCGGTCCACCGATGTGGATTAGACGAAATCCTGAACATAGCGTTTCCCCGCCCTTTGGGGTGTAAGTCTGGTCCGTCTGCCGACCAGAATGCATCGGCCGAAACCGATATAACCGAGGCGCCTCGCAACAGCAACTACCATATAAGTCAAACTCGTCAGGGCGTGTAAAACCACTGATGCCACTTCTTACTAGAGAGAAACGCATGTCCTCCCTGAGTTCCTCTCCCGTTTTTGGTTCACCACCGGGGTGTGAGGCTCTCGAATCAACGTTACACAAAGCTATGCCACACAGGCCGTGCTTTGATCATCAACCACAAGACTCTGCTTTTCAACAGAAGCCATGATCATTTGCATCTTAGCATGCCACACAGGCAAACCATTCTATGCAACCGATATCAGTCACATAGAATGAAATCCGATGTCAGACACACAGTCCATTTACAAGTCCGTTCTGGGTCTGAACGAACCCGGAGGCACCTAGTACCCCGCATATCCATCGATCTCCAAGTACGTCTGGACGATCACCAACTGATTCCCTCCTATTGGGTGTACGGCCCAATCAAGATCATCAGTAATTATCCAAACGACGTGAAGACCTCCGGTCTTCAACCACCGTCTTCATCTTCGACTAATCGTCGAATCAGTTATTCAGAATGGGATATACCCGGTCTTTCCGAATAACTCGCGTATATAGTAAACAAGTGTTACACAAACACAACATACGCCTCATTCCAATTCATCAGTCACTAACCGTAAATTACCAAGAGAATAATTCCCCAAATATTAACCCCGAAGGCCGAAACCAACATCAGATCAATATCCAGAAAACCATTCTGCTTAGCTAACCGACAGTTAGTTTCTAAATTTCACATTCTTAGGGAAAAGTTCCCAGTAATTTTATCAAATATAAATTCTTCAAATTTATTCTTTAATCTTCCTTCGAATATCAATTCAAACTAGTCGAGATTAACGAACCTTACCAAAGTAATCATTTGTTTTAATTTCCCAACCCCAACCTATTCATCCCATGACGTAAAACTGGTCATACTTCATATCTAACACCACGGTGTTATCAGTAAATTCAATTACCATTTCACGTTCAAATCTAATTAAAGATTTAACTATCGGCTGGAGCAAATCTGGTGATACTCCATTCTCGATCTTTTCAATCTAATTAAAGATTCATTAAAACTCCACTTAGTTTTAATCTTTAACTTGGCTAAAGAATCAGTGTCATTTAAAACACAGTTCACGATAAACCCAAAATCACATTCCATTTCAATTAGTCCCTAACCGTAAATTAGCAAGTGAGCAATTCCCTAAGTATTAACCCCGAAGGCCGAAACCAACATCAGATCAATACCCCAGAAGCCATTCAACTTAACTAATCTCCAGTTAGTTTCTGATTTTCTTAACTCCTTTGGGTCTAAGAACAATATTATTGAAGATACCATTCAAGACAACCCAAAATCACATTCCATTAATTATCGGGTTAAAGGACAAGTGTTATTTAAAACACTGTTCACGATAAACCCAAAAATCAATACCAATTCAATTCCAATTATATATTATTTAACTGGTACACTTCATTAAATCTAAATAAAAAGATTTAATCTTTTTCTCAACTGGGATTAAGGACAGTGTTAATGAAGACACCATTCACGACAAACCCAAATCACATTTGATATTAAATACAAGGCTCTGAATAGAAAATATATTGGCTTATATTAAATATCAAATTCTACGACCAACAAATATCGTATTGGAAATAATGATATATATGTAGCTTTCAAATTGATTTCCATTCAAATCGATTTTTAATTCAATTTCAGTTCTTTTTCAATTCAATTCAATTCAATTCGAATTCATTTTCAATTCGAATTCATTTCAAATTGATTTACATTCAATTTCAATTCGAATTCATTTTATTATCAATTCAATTCGAATTCATTTTCTAAAATATTCGATTATTGAAATCACTTTTCAATATTCATTAAAAATAAATAAAATCGATATAAATATCGTTCACGTCAAAATGGCGTCAATCTAATCAACACGGCTTCATATATTCTATTTTTAAATATTCTATTTCAAAATTGGAATGAGGCCCAATCAATCACCTTATAATGTTAATTATTTGGATTTTCTACAACACACGTATACATAAACAACGATGAATAATCAACCATCATCCAAAGTGCATTCTACACTGTATAAGCATCAAATATAAATATTTAATGCTCATAACAGTCTGTCCATCAATCGATCGACATACAGCTAATTATTGGGACTAGTGTATGTCATATATCATCCCAATACCCGTGTGGGGTTTTCAAACAATCAAACACATATTTTATTTGTCCAGATGGGCGATGTGTAAAATTTATCGTCCCAATCAATATCAGTCAAACGTGTGTATAAAAACAAATCGTTCGATTTGTTTATATTAATTTATTTCATTTCATATACACGTTAAAAATTCTTTTTTCAACTATAAAATATTTTTAACTATTTAAATATTTTGTTTCATTTCACATCACACCACACAATCAACTACACATCAAAATCAAACAAACAAGCATACAAGCCGTCCATGGTCTGTGGACGACGGGTGTCGGGTGCTACTAAACACCATCTGCATCCTAGTATATATTTCAACTAGAAAAATTAAATTAAAGGTGAGAAGTTCTCACCAAAGCTAATCCAAACGCCACGACTCTTCATATGTAGAAAATCTTTGCCACTCGCCTTTTGTCACTTTCATCGTCTTCCAACGAGATCTGTTACCCGCGGTTTACATTAAAAATCACATTTTTAATTTGCTTCACATATAAAAATCCTATTTTTATCGAAGTAAAAATCATATTTTTGCTTCACTAGTATATATATAAAAATCAAATTTTATTTTCTCTACCTTATAAAAATTATATTTTTATAATTTTACCTTATAAAGATCATATCTTTATATAAAAAATAGCCTTTTTATTTTAAATTTCCTTATATAAAAATCGTATTTTTAACTTCCTTAAAAATCTAAACTTCATATTGATAGAAATTTAATCTTTACTTCATGAAAAATGTAATCTTTTCCCGAATAAAAATCCTAGCTTTAAACGAATAAAAATCTTTACTTTTATCTAAATAAAAAGATAAACTTTGATTACCATTTTATTCATACAAAAATCTTAACTCTCCTTTATTAAAAAAAAAATCATTCTTTCATGAAGTTTCTAATATAAAGCACAAATTTTATACTGAAATAAATAGGTAGGTTTCAGTTTTAATAGATAAAATAAAAAGGGGGGGGGGGAGGGAAAACTTACAGCGTCGGACAAAAGGGGGGAAATGGCTTCGGGTTCGCGGATTGAGATGGGGGCGCGCTCTGCAGCTCGCAGTGGCGGTGGGTGGTGCGTCGAAGATGGGCGAATTAGGGTTTGGGAATATGGCACGGGGAAGAGGAGAGAGGGGCTGAGGAGGAAGGTCGAAGAAGGAGGGGGGGTCGACCTGAGGCGTGGGGGACTGGGTCGAGGAGGTCCGACGAAAATGGGGAGGGGCGGCGCCTCCATCGGCGGGGGGAACGATCATGAATCGGGGCCTCCCCATTTCCTTTTTTCTTCTGTAGATTGAATAAAGGAGAGAACGAGGGGGGGGGGGTGTTTTTATGTAAATAATATATATTTTATTATTTTAAAACTTCAAAAAGCAACTTTTTATTTCGACCTCAAGACGAGACCCACCACCTGTCGTCCATAGCTAATTACCCCCATTACGAACACAGTGGGATATGTATCTTAAGCTGATTCGATCATTTCAAGCAGTTTTCGTCAAAACCAACATATAACTCTATATATTGAATTTTAACGCACATTTTACTTTACCGGGGCCACATACTAACTCGGAAAATTCCAAAAAAATATTTTCTAACTTCGTATTGACGATACGGTCCTAACAAAGCCCGTTTCATCGAATTCTAAGACCGTTTGAAAAATGGCCAATTTCCAGTGGATTAAAATCAACTGAAACTTGTCAAACGCGTTTTCCTTTGCCACGCTCACATATTGATTCGAAAAATTATGAAATTTGAAACCTAGCAATAACTTGACATCACAGATCCAACAAAAGTGGTTTTGTCGAAAACCGAGGTCGTTTGCAAAATTCCATTTTTAAGGGCCTGAATTTCATAACGACTATTCTGAATTTTCAACTGGACATATCTTTTGATTCCCGCTATGAAATTTTGATTTCTCGGGTTCGTTGGAAAGATATTACCAATTAGATTCTAATATTTTTTGTTTCACTAAAATCCGGTTTATTTTGCACTCAGAACATTCAATTGAAATTTGAAATCGAATTATCGAACTACCGCGCCATTTTCAATTCCTTTTATAATTATAAATAATTATTTATATTCTAACGATGATCTATATAAATATATTCATTCGATTTCCATTCAAAATAAATTTCTCGTCGTTATTATTTAAAATAATTCATTTTAAATAATCAAAATTCGCTAAAATTGCCAAAATAAAATTTTTAAATTGGCTCAGATTTCCGGGTTATTACAACCTTGTCCCGTTTCTAGTATTGTGTCGTTATGCCGCCAAAGTTTTCTAAAATAAGTTAGAGAAATAAAGATATCATTTTATTTAATAAATGAACCGAATAGAATATTCATAGGTTGAATAAAATATTTTGGTCGTTAAAAATATAATTTTTAACGAGAATGTGAATAAAATATATATTCATTTGCAAATCGAACGATTTGTTTATGTACACTGATTTGACTGATATTGATTGGAACGATAAATTTTACACATCGCCCGACTGCACAAATAAAATCTTTGTTTGATTGTTTGAAACCCCTTACGGGTATTAGGATGATATATGACATACACTAATCCCAATAATTAGTTGTATGTCGATCGATTGATTGACAGACTGTTATAAGCATTTGATATTTATATTTAATGCTTATGCAGTTGTGTGGTGCACTTTGGATGATGGTTGATTATATATCATTGCTATTATATACATATGTTGTATGGAATCCATATAATTAGCATTATATGGTAATTGATTAGGCCTTATCCAATTGGGAAAATAAAGAATATTAAAAAATAAAGATTCATGTGTTGACAGTACCCTTGTGTTGAGAATAGTCATGTGTTGAAAGAAATATTTTAACAATAAAATTTACATCTTTATCATATATAAAATCAGAAACTAACTGGAAAATAGATAAGATGAATGGTTTCTTGGGTGTTGATATGATGTTGGTTTCAGCCTTCGGGGTTAATACTTAGGGAATCGTTCTCTTACTAATTTACGGTTGGAGTCTGATTAAGAATTAAACGATAAAAATCAAAATTTTACAAGATATATTAAATAACAAAAATAGTAATGTGTTGACCGTGCTCATGTATTGAGATTAATCATGTGTTGAAAGAAATATAGATTCATGTGTTGAATAGAATAAATATTCATTTGTTGAATAGAATAACGAAGTTGTTAGAATATATAAAGCCGTATTGATTAGTGATGCGCCATTTGAACGTGAGTGATATTTATATCGATTATATTCGTTTTTATAATGAATATAGAAAAGGAAGTGATTTCAAAATATAACGTTTTGAAAATATTATCATTTGTATATTGATGATGTGGAATATTCAATTTCGATTCGAAATTGAATATGACGTTGAAATCATTCCGAAAACGAATTTAAAACGATTTATAATATATGTTTTAAAAGGGAAATCGATGAAATATATATATATTATATTATATATATAATGGCTTGAATAGAACACGCCGCACCGCGGCGGTTCGTGAATTTCGACCATTGACTTCGAATGGACATTGCGGGAGATCCGACCGTCGGATTCTCCTAAAACCGGAACCGTCGGGTTTGTGTCGAAAAGAGCTTTCTAAAGAATATTAGATATTTGAAATCTAATGGTTGGATTTGGAATTATGTCCAAATCAAATTTGGAAAAGGTCGCTGTAAGTGCAGTTCGATGGCCGTTGATGGAAATCGACTGTACTAGCCTTGATAAAATTATTAAAAATAGTAATAATTTATGTAAAATCATAAGAAATGATTTATAAAGAATTGGGATGAAAAATTCCATATTTGAAAAGATAAAAATAGATTTTTATCGAAATGAACTAGTTTTGAACTAGAATTAGAAATCCAATTATTTTTAAATAAATAAAGTGAATTTGAAGTAGTTTTGAAAATAATCAGAATTTCTAATAATTGAATTGGAATGGATTTGAATCGAAATTATCTTTGGAATATTTCGATGTTGGATTTCATGATTATACAGATATGGTTGTGGAAATTTGAAAGATATATTTATATCGTTATTTCCAATACGATATTTTTTGGTCGTAGAATTTGATATTGAATATAAGCCGATATATTTTCTATTCAGAGCCTTGTATTTAATATCAAACGTGATTTGGATTTGTCGTGAATGGTGTCTTCATTAACACTGTTCTTAAGCCTAGTTGAGAAAAACATTAAATCTTTCTATTTAGATTTAATGAAGTGTACCAATTAAATAATATTAATTGGAGTTTAATTTAAATTGGTTTTGGGTTTATCGTGAGCGGTGTTTTGAATAACACTTGTTCTTTAACCCGATCAACAATAGAAGATGATTTGGGGTTTATCGTGAATCATGTTTTAGATGACATTGGTTCTTTAACCTAGTTAAAGATAGGATATTGATTTTTGAGAAGATTAAAACTAAGTGGAGTTTTAATGAATCTTTAATTAGATTGAAATGATCGAGAATGGAGTATCACCAGTTTTGCTCCAAAGCGATAGTTAAATCTTTAATTAGATTTTGAACGTGAAATGGTAATTAATATTTGTCGATAACACCGTGGTGTAAGATATGGAGTATTACCAGTTTTGCTCCATGGGATAAATAGGTTGGGATTGGGAAATAAAATAAATAATTACTTCGGTGTGGTTCGCTAATCCCGACAAGTTTGGAAAACCTTAACATGGTTTGAAATGACATCCAAAGGAAGATTAAAGAATAAATTTAAAAGAATGTATCTTTGATAAAATTAATGGGAACCTTTCCCTAAGAATGTGAAATTTAGAAACTCACTGTAGGTTAGCTAAGATTAATGGTTTCCTGGGTATTGATCAGATGTTGGTTTCGGCCTTCGGGGTTAATATTTGGGGGATTGTTCCCTTGATAATTTATGGTTAGCAACTGCTGAATTGGGATGAGGCGTACGTTGAAATTTTGTAACATTTGTTTATTATATACGCGGGTTGTTCGGAAAGGCCGGGTTTATACCCATTCTGAATAACCGATTCGACAATAAGTCGAAGATGAAGACGGTGGTGGAAGACCGGAAGTCTTCACATCGTTTGGGTGATTACTAATGATCTTGAATGGGCTGTACACCCAAGATGAGGGAATTAGTTGGTGATCGTCCAGACGTACTTGGAGATCGATGGATATGCGAGGAAAGTGCCTCCGGTTTCGTTCAGACCCAGAACGAACTTGTAAATGGACTGTGTGTATGACATTGGATTTTATTCCGTGCTGATTGATCTTTATTAAATATACATATGTTTGGTGGAGGAGAATTTATTCTCTTGCTTAACGCCCTTCTCTGAGACGTACGAGCTCAGGGGTTGTATATCGATGGACATCAGTCTCATGGAGTGAATTGCCTGTGTGGCATGCCTAAGTGGCAGATGATCAAGGCTTCTGTTGAAAAGCAAAGTCTTGTGGTTGATGATCAAAACACGACATGTGTGGCGCAGCTTTGTGTATAGCGTGGATTTGCGGGCCTCACACCTCGGTATGAGTCAAAAACGGGATAGCGACTGCAGGGAGAACACGTCGTTTCTTTCTAGCTAGAGGTAGTGTCAGTGCTTAAACTGGCTTACATTTATATTATTTTTACCTATGTGGTTATTGGGATGCGAGGCGCCTCGATTTTAGGTCTGTTATGACCGGGAAACGTGTGTTCAGGAATTGCCAATCCTCAAACGTAAGTGAGGACCGGCCCTGAAGATCCAAGGGTTACCCAGAGTGCGTAGTCCTGAGGCATTTGCTAGAGTGTCTCGAAGCGGAGAGGAGCTTGCCCCGTGCCTCAACTCATGACGGAAATCCAATTTCCATTACGAGATATTTCGGTTTTATTTGTAGAGCCTAGTATGGCGACATGATAGATGGTACACATGCCGCCTATGATTGATATTTATGATTTGAATTGTTATAACACTATTCACTTATAATAGTATCAAATGATTTTTTTAAAACGTACCAAGCATGTTTGGCTATTATAAGGTAAAACCCTATCCTCCGGCTTGCGTTGCATTGTGTGATGGGACCTGGGTCTTATAATAGCTTCATTTTTCGAAAAAGCATTACGTTGTTTATTCTAAGCACTGGTATTCTTTGGAGGAAACCCATTCCGTGTTATACGGCGTGGTCCCTTGAATTACTCTCTTTTAAAGTAAAGTTTTAAATAACTGTTTTTAGTTCTCACACCAGTCACATGACTGACCTGGAGTTTATTGTTTAACCTAAACTCTGGGTGCCACTATTTTCGACACGGGCAGCTAGTAGTTTTGGTTTTGCAGATTTATATTCACAGGATGCTGATTTATAGGAGGAGCGATGCTCAGAAAGCTTTATATCCGTGTGTTACTTTCAGTTGTGTTTTATATTGTTTTTCCGCTGCTATGTAATTTATTGTAACCTCTGATATTTTATATGTAATATTTATTCGTACTCTGTATATTCTTGTATTCTGATGGAATTGTTGTAATATACAATGAAATGTTCTTCTGTTTGTGTTCTAATTCGTCTTGTCCTCAATTCTATCCGTGCTTTCCTTCACGGGGAAGTTCGGGTCGTTTCACTCTGTTAGACATTCTTCCATACAGGTCGTCCTGGGACTGGACATACCAAAGGCACTATTCTGTAAATAGGACAGCCCTTGCATAACTCTGTCTTCAATTATCTTTATCTTATCTGATCACAACGCTAATGCCCATACAGAGTGGTTTTCAGATAATGAATCTGATCCCGGTCTCTCGTATTGACAACGGAAATGGTCAAAATCTTCAATAGTCGGTTATTTAACTATCAAAGGAAAACATGTGTACAAACAATGGTCATATTTCCAAATGGAAATCTTACCGAGCAAATCATCAATCAACAATGATCCACTTTTATTTAATTTGTCATTCAACTATTCATTTCCCTATTCCTGTTTCCATATATTCAACATTTATTATTTTCTAAATTTAGAAAATATACGTTATTAACATTGGAAAACATTTCCAATTCTTATTTTCTATATTAGAAAACATTTCTGATTCTTATTTGGAAAACATTTCCAAAATCTCCTACATTGATCTAAACCGATGTTTAAATCAAACATCGCTATGCCAACTCAAACCATTATACTCGTTAACTAAATTCACTTAACCAATCTTCACCGTCGAACCTTAACCATTCCTTAGTTAAAAATGAAGTCAATCAAGTCGGGGTATAATTACCTCTCAAACCTTAACTGAACAACATTTCTAACTTCGAAATAAACAAAGTTCATTTTCTAAATCTTTAACAAACTTCCTTACGTAACACTCTTTCGAATAAATCTCTATTCGATAACTCTTTCCTTCGAATAAACTATATTTGATAATCTCTCTTCAATTAGCCATATTCGATTAAGTCTATTCAATTATCACTATTCGATTAACTCTAACCAATTTACTCTTAATAGTTAGCTCTATTTGATTAACTCTACTCTATTAACTCTATTTGATTAACTCTACTGGACTAACTCTATTTGATTAACCCTAATCGATTAACTCTATTGGATTAACTCTAATCAATTAACTCCTATCAATTTACTCTATTCGATTAACTCCTTTCAAATAAACTATATTCGATTAACTCCTTTTGAATAACTAATATTCGATTAACTCCTTTTGAATAAACTATATCGATTAACTCCTTTCAAATAACAAATATTCGATTAAATCCTTTCGAATAAACTATATTCGATTAACTCCTTTCGAATAACTAATATTCGATTAACCCCTTTCGAATAACTAATATTCGATTAACTCCTTTCGAATAACAAATATTCGATTAACTCCTTTCGAATAACTAATATTCGATTAACTACTTTCGAATAACTAATATTCGATTAACTCCTTTTGAATAACTAATATTCGATTAACTCCTTTCAAATAGCTAATATTTGATAACTCCTTTCAAATAACTAATATTTGATAACTCCTTTAACTCTATTCGAATACTCCTTTCAAGTAACTAATATTTGATAACTCCTTTAACTCTGTTCGAATAAACTATATTCAATTAATTCTCTTCTTCGAATAACCTTATTCGATAACTCTTTCTTCGAATAAACTATATTCGAATAACTCTAATCCGACTAACTCTAATTCAATTAACTCTATTCGAATAACTAATATTCGACTAACTCTTGTTCGATTAACTCTATTTGAATAACTCTAGTTCGATTAAACTTTAATCGATTAACTCTAACGGATTAACTCTAACTGGTTAATTCTAACTGGTTAACTCTAACTGATTAACTCTTGCTAGTTAAGTCTAACCGATTAACTCTAACTGATTAACTCTAACTGATTAACCCTATCCGATTTACTCTTCGTCATATTAGTTCAAATATCGATGTTGAAATCGATTCTTACTTCTCTGTATAAGTCCTGACTTATATATTCTATTTATCCAATGATAAATATTTTATTTAATTTATAAAACCTTACTTATAATTTAATCTTCTTACTTTATCTGTTAAAACAGATTTCTCTGAAATGTTCACTTTGAATTCATATTCTGTTATACCCGTGTGCGAAGCACGGGTCTAAACCTTCCTAGTGTAAAATTCTCTTTTTATACAGTTCTATTCATTTTTCAAGTGTTTCCTTTTATAATCTATTTATTTTTGAAATAAATTTTTCCTTTATAATTCTATTTATTTTCTAAATAAATATTTCTTTCATGATTCTATTTATTTCATAAATAAATATTTCCATTTATAATCTATTTGTAAATGTTTTATAAATACTTCCTTTTCAATTCTATTTTAAAATGTTTTACAAATACTTCCTTTTCAATTTGTTTCACAAATATTTTCCTTTTATATTTGTTCTACAAATATTTTCCTTTTCTCTAATTCTTTGATTTTATAATTATTTTCTTTTAAAAAATCCCTTTTCTTTTGATACATAAAATCCATTGATTTTATATAAATAATTCATTTTCAAAATACGCTTTGAAAATACCCTTTTCTACATCCCAGTATTTCTTACGGTATTTAAAATACCAATTCACAATGATCGATATCATTCAAACACACATAATCAACAACAGATTATATATCACATCATATATCACCATATATGAAAAATAGTAAAATAAATGTTGAGGAATCAATTGGATTCCTCCGACCTGTTTCACTGCATCCACAGATGTTAAACAATATAATTAACATCCATTTCATTTCACTATGAAATATTCTGCTAAACAGAATCAATTTATATATATATATATATATATATATATATATATATATATATATATATAACCAGATCAATAATTTTAAACAATTACATAGCAGTTCAACCAAACAGTCAATACACAACAATCAATCATCATTTATCAGTTCTAAATAGACATTATAAAAATATGAACTCGTAGAGTTGGTGAGTTTTACTCACACTGGACGATCATCGTTAATAACGATAACCATCGCTTGATTTAGACAAACAATTTATTTTGCAATAAATTGTAACGAGCTCAGATTCGCTCCCAATTAGCTCCAATGTGGAGCCACCATTCATACGATCCCAACGGATCTGACCGTTCGTGAATCTGACAATGTATGACGAAGTTATGACTTATACAAGTTATTCAATGATTTGAATAAAATAACTTAATTAAAATAAATTCAATGGGATTTACCAATATATACTCCAGGCCCATATAACCAATTTCCCCAACCTGCTAATGACCTTCTTCCTGAACAAAATACACAGCTAGATCCTCCATCAAATCAAAATACACAGCTAGATCCTCCATCAAATCAAATGGCCATTCACGCATCCTATACCTCCTTCGTTCACCTTCGTTCTTCCATAGAAAACCAAACTGAAATCCCCATCGACTTCTCTTACTTCCCTCTTTCTAACCATACCAAAACTGATGAGCTCGCACCCTATTTCCACCATCGCCCTCCGACAGTTTCTGCTCCATTTTCCAATACTCAGAATCTTCTTTTACCTCGGACTCTTCACGAATTTCAAGTTTTCAAACACCATTAAACTTTCTTTGAAAATCTCTATCCGTTCAACCCATTCACCACGAGTTCGAACTCCACCTACGAACCGCAGTTTCCAGCATACTCGCGCCATGTACAGAAACTGATCCACACTTTTATCCCTCGAATCCACCCAAATTTCACCAGCAACCTCCATTCGATCTCCTCAATCGAACTACGGCACCCAAATTGCAAATCAACACTTAAATCTCACAAGAACCACAACCCTAGTTAACGCTAGCTACAAAGCAACTACACTATCATCATCGGACCAAAAAAATTGCTCGTTAGAATGTAGAGACTCCCTCCAGGATCTCTAATATGTTGGATTCGGGATTTACATATTTTTATCATAATTCCTAGGAATTTAAGAACTTATGAAATGATTTACTGGAACCCAAATTTGTGGCGGCTACTCCACTTTGACCAGAGAAAAAAAGTGATTAGGTTTAGGAAATTTGGAAGTATATTTATAGGTTAATTTAAATATTTAAATATTCAATTAAATATTCAAATTTAATGAACCGTAGATTCTATTTATCCTTTAAAATTCCTATGGACACACAAAATATCCAAAAATCATGAAAATGGGCATGTAGGTACATTTCGACATTACAGATCCAACGAAATTGGTTTTGTTGAATTCCGACTCCGTTTGCTCACACAGCGTATTTTTAACCGTAAAAATACTGACTTTTTTTCACATTAAAAATCTGTACGGCCATACACTGACTCTAAAAATTTCGAAAAATGAAATCTAGCAATAATTTAATATTACGGATCCAACAAAATTAGTTTCATCAAAAACGGAGGTCATTTGCAAAACTGGCAATTTTTAAAGCTTTAAATAACCCATATAAATATATAAATATTTTTTTTTAAAAATTAAATTAAATATCAATAAATATATATTATCATATATGTTCACAACAGAATATCATACAACTCCAACTGGATTTATAACTCGATATTTCAAATCCGGGTTGAATCAATATCCAATTTATATCAAAAATCCTTTTATAATATAAATATATATTTATAAATTTCAAAGGAATTCCATAACGACTTTTCTAAAATTTGATTTGGACATAAATCAAAATCTACACGATGAAATCCTGATTATTCTCTTCCACTAGAAAAAATATACTTCACCAGCTCCGTACGTTTCTTGTTTCACAGAAATCCGATTTAAAACAGGCCATGTACATTAAGTTGAAGTTCAAATCGCCAAATAACGAACTGCTGCGCCATTTCGAGCTCGAATTTAACTATAATATAATTATACGCTCAACTATCATTAATTAATTTTATTTGTTATCGTAATTCAATTCTAAACTGAAAAATATATTTTGAATTGTCCAATTCGCACAATATTGTCGATTCACTATTTCTGACTATTTCAGAATTAAATATATTATTCTATTATTTATATTAATTAAATATTCCATATTATTTAATTAAACAACTATTTAAATTTCTAAATCACTATTTAAATAGCTAAATAAATTAATTATTATACGGTAAAATATGGCTCGTTACAAATGTCCTTTAAAACACGTTTCACGATAAACCCAAAATCACATTCCAGTCCATCAGCCTTTAACCGTAAATTAGCAAGTGAACAATTCCCTAAGTATTAATCCCAAAGGCCGAAACCAACATCAGATCAATACCCAGGAAACCATTCAACTTAACTAATCTCCAGTTAGTTTCTGATTTTATTAACTCCATTGGGTCTAAGAACAGTACTATTAAAGATACCATTCATGATAACCCAAAATCTTATTCCATTGTTAATCGGGTTAAAGAACAAGTGTTATTTAAAACACCTTTCACAATAAACCCAAAGACCAATTTCAATTCAATTCCAATTAAATATTAATTAATTGGTATACTTCATTAAATTTAAATAAAAATATTTAATCTTTTCTCAAATAGGTTCAAGAACAGTGTTAATGAAGACACCATTCACGACAAACCCAAAATCACATTTGATATTAAATACAAGGCTCTGAATAGAAAATATATTGGCTTATATTAATATCAAATTCTGGAATCAACAAATACAGTATTGGAATAACGAGATATATATCTTCCAAATTCCTCCACAATATCTGTATACTCACAGAATCCAATATCGAAATATTCCAAAGATAATTTCGATTCAAATCCATTCCAATTCATATACTGGAAATTCTAGTTATTTTTAAAACATTACAAATCCAATTTATTTATTTAAAAATATTGGATTTCATAATTCTAGTTCATAACTTGTTCATTTCGATAAAAATCTATTTTTATCTTTTCAATTATGGAAAATTTTCATCCCAATTTTTTTTCAAATCATTTACTATAATTTTACACAAATTATTGATATTTTTAATAATTTTATCAAGGCCCGTACAATCGATTTCATAAACAGCCAACGAACTGCACTTACAACGACCTTTTCCAAATTTGATTTGGACATAATTCCAAATCCAACCGTTAGATTTATAATTTCTTGTAACCATTAGAAAGCTCTTTTCGATACGAATCCAACGGTTCCGGTTTTAGGGGAATTCGTTGGTTGGATCTCCCGTAATGTCCATTCGAAGTCAATGGTCGAAATTCGCGAACTGCCACGGCGCGTTCTATTCAGGCCATTATATATATATAATTTGTATATTATATATATTTCATCGATTTCTACTTAAAATGTATTTTATAAATCGTTTTAAATTCGTTTTCAAAACAATTTCAACTTCATATTCAATTTCTAATCAAAATTGAATATTCCATATCATCGATATATAAATGATAATATTTTCCAAATCATTATATTTCAAAATCATTTCCTTTTCGATACTCATTATTAAAATGAATAAAAATCGATAAAATATCGTTCACGTCAAAATGGCGTTAATCTAATCAACACGGCTTTATGTAATGACCCAGAAAATCTGAACCAATTTAAAAATTTTAAATTGGCTATTTTAGTTGATTTTAAATATTTAAAATAAATATTTTAAATAATAACGATGAAAAGTAAGTTTCAATCGATGTTTGAAAATGAATATAATTAATTTTAATTATAAACAAGGCCTGAAATGGCGCTGCAATTTCAAAAATTGAATTCAAACTTTGTCGGACTGTACCGGGTGCAAAACAAAATGGATTTGATTGAAACCAAAAATATTTAAATATGTTAGTGAATACCTTTCTAACGAATCTGAAAAATCAAATTTCCATAGCGGGAAGCAAAAGACATAGCCAAATGAATTTTCAGAAAGGTCTCTATGGAATTTATATAGCCCGTGAAATTGGCCATTTTGCAAACGACCTCGGAATTCGACGAAACCACTTTTGTTGGATCCGGGATGTGAAGTTATTGCTAGATTTCAAATTTCATAATTTTTGAAGCTAATATGTGAGTGTGGCAAAGGAAAATGTGTTTTGTTCAAGTATAGTTAAATTGGATCGACCAGAAATGGGCCATTTTTCAAACAGGCTCAGAATTCGATGAAACTAGTTTTGTTGGGACCGTATCGTCAAAACATAGCTAGATTTATTTTTTCTAGAATTTTTTGAATCAGTTTATGGCCATGCAAAATTGAAATGTACGTTCAAATTAAATATTGAATGTTTTATATTTTGATTTGAAAGAAAACTGATTGAAACAGTCGAATGGGCCTACGAAACATATCCCATTGTGTTCGGAATGGGTGTATTTAGCTAGGGATGACAGTCGTTGGGTTTGGATTGGGGTTCATGTGTGAAAGAGGGTATTTTTGGAAAAAAAATATAAATAAAAAAAATCCTTTTGGTCGGTCGCTTTCTTTCTTCCCCGTAACCCTTGAACACGACAACGACTGAAGCTCGATTCTTTCCTCCCCAATATCCCTTGATTCTCTCATCAAAATCGATCGCTCTTGGGGAAAACTTTAGAGAAGATCGAGATCTTCAAATCTAAGGCAGTCTGAAGTTTTATCGTCGAGTATTCAGTGAGATCCACGCCCTCAAAGCCGCCGTCTTTGGACAGTCGCCGCTCGCAATAGACGCCGTCGATCAGAACCTGGGTAGTGGCGCCGGAAAGCCCTCACTTCCCTCTTCGACGTTGTGCAAGCGGATCTTCGTATCGTGCAACGGTTGGAGCGAAAATTCAAAACCTAGTTTTGAACAGAAATATAAGGTATACGACTATTTATAATTTAACTATATTATAGCACTTCTAAGCGCTATGGTTTTTGATTTCACTGTAAAAATCATATCTTTTTCGTGTGTTGACGAAATTCAGTGAAATAAGAGACAGTGGACTCGTGTGGACGTCTTCTACCTTCTAGAAGACACCGCATATTTTTTTGAGCCTTCTGCTATTTTTGGTGGAGTGGAACCCAATGTGAGATTTCTAATTTATAAACAATATGGAAAATGACAATGCATAAATTATATAGTCGATGTATGAGTTATATAAGCGTTGTACACCTCTTGTATAAGCGTTGTATAAGTTGTACGTTCGATGTATAAGTTATATATGTGTTGAAATAGAAGTGAAATGTTATATATATATATATATATATATATATATATATATATATATATATATATATATATATATATATATATATATATATATATATGCCCCTCGTCCACAAACCATGGACGATATTTATTGGTTGTGATTGGTGTGAAAATTGATTGATAGCGAATGGTTGATTGGAATTGTTTGTGGTTGATATTGATTGATTGTGGTTGAAAAATACCTGTTTGTGGTTGAGAAATATTTGATTGAAACCACATAGGATTAGTTTGTGGAAATGAAATAAATATACATGCTGCCTGCGTGCGAACTAGATGCATGATTCCCCATTGTCAAAAACCGCGAGATTTTAAGGTAGAGCGAGGAGCCGTACTAGGGACGGTCCCGGTTTTAACTACCCTGCCGTTATGCTGCCAAAATTTTGAATAATATTCATGTGTTAGAATTATTTTCCAGTGTTGAAATTATATTCGTCTGTTGAATAGAAATTCATTCGTTGAATCATATTCATGTGTTGAATGGTATTCGTGTTTTGAATAAATGGTTTTAGCAATAAAAATCACATTTTTACCCTATTTATATAAACTATAGAAAACCTTCATGTATTGAATCGATATTCATTCGTTGAATTGAAATTCATGTGTTGAATGGTATTCGTGTTTTAAATATAAAAATCACCTTTTTATCGATATATACAAACTATAGAAAACCTTCATGTGTTGAATCAATAGTCATTCGTTGAATTGAATTTCATGTGTTGAATGGTATTCGTGTTTTAAATATAAAAATCACCTTTTTATCTATTTATATAAACTATATAAAACCTTCATGTGTTAAATCGATATTCATTCGTTGAATTAAATTCATGTGTTTAATGGTATTCGTATTTTAAATATAAAAATCAAATTTTTATCTATTTATATAAACTATAGAAAGCCTTCATGTGTTGAATCGAAATTCATTCGTTGAATTGAAATTCATGTGTTGAATGGTATTCATATTTTGAAAGAAATTGTTTTATAATAAAAATCCCATTTTTAACATCAATATGAAATGTATAAAATAATCTTGTTTTGAAATAAATTGTTTTATAATAAAAATCCTATTTTCATCACCTTTTTTAACTATATAAAATAGTCATTTTTTGAAATAAATGGTTTTACATTAAAAATCACATTTTTATTATATGCATGAATTGTTAAAAATAGTGAAGTGTTGAAATAGAAGACAGATAGATAAAAATATCATTTTTATCAAATGTATGAAAAGAATATAGTTTTTGAAATCGAAGAATCGATATATATATATATATATATATATATATATATATATATAAATAGAATTGAAATATATCGAATAACGAAGCTGCAGTTCGTATTTTGAAACCGTGATTTCAAACGATTATTGCGGGAGATCCGACCATCGGATTTTCCCGAAAGCGCAACCGTTGGGTTCGCTTTGGAAATATCTTTCCAACGGCACCAACTTTGTAAAAATCCAACGGTTGGATTGTCTGGAATTTTTAATTCAAATCTAAGGAAAAACAGCACCAGAATCGATTATATTTATATATATATATATATATAAATATAATTATATTTAATCGAATAACGATGCTGCAGTTCATATTTTGAAATCGAAACTTCAAACGTTTGTACCGGGAGATCCGACCGTCGGATTTTCCCGAAACTGGAACCGTTGGATTCATTTTGAAAAGATCTTTCTAATGATGTAAATTTTGTGAAGATCCAACGGTTAGATTTTCTGATATGTGTAAATCAAATCTAAAGAAAAACAGCGCCACGACCGCGTTATGGCCCGAAGCGTCGTTTTGAATAAATTGGCTATTTAAAAATGAATAAAAATAGCGATAAATCGTTATAAAATATTATAAACGATATGGATGTGAAATTTAGAAACTAACTGAAGGTTGGCTAAGTCGAATGGTTTCCTGGGTATTGATCTGATGTTGGTTTCGGCCTTCGGGGTTAATATTTGGGAAATCGCTCTCTTACTGACTGACGGTTAGTGACTAATGAATTGAAATGATGTGTATGTAGTGTTTGTGTAGCACGTGTTTATTATATACGCGAGTTGTTCAGAAAGACCGGGTTTATCCCATTCTGAATAACTGAATCGACGATAAGAAATCGAAGATGAAGACGGTGGTCGAGGACCGGAGATCTTCATCTCGTTTGGATGGTAACCGAGGTCCTGATTGGGTGGCATCCCGAAATATAGATAATGAGTGGTGATCGTCCAGACATACGTGGTGATCGATGGGTTTGCGAGGTATATAGTGCCTCCGGTTTCGTTCAGACCCAGATAAGACTTGCAAATGGACAGTGTGTCTGACATTGGAATTTATTCTGCGTGATTGATAGCCATCAGTTGCACGGTGTGAATTGCCTGTGTGGTATGCTAAGATGTAGTGATCAAGGCTTCTATTGAAAAGCAATGTCTTGTGGTGATGATCAAAGCACCGCCTGTGTGGCGTTGCTTTGTGTATGACGTGAAATCACGAGCCTCACAACCCGGTATGTACCAGAAAAGGGAGAGGACATCAGGGAGGGCTTGCATTTCTTTCTAGAAAGGAGTTGTGTCGGTGTTTTTACACGGCCTGACATTTTACTTATGTGGATGATGGATAACGAGGCGCCTCGGATATATCTGTCAATCCGGGACCGATGGAGTCATTCGTTGGCTCATTTACGCCCCATAGGGCGGAGGAACGTAGTCTTCAGGCATAATAATCCACATCGGTGGACCAGCCCTGACGATCCAAGGGCCCACCTGAGTCTGGGCCCTGAGACATGGGCTAGATTGTCTCGAAGTCGGTATGGACTATCTTTTGCCTTGGTTCATGACGAAAATCCAATTTCCAATTACGAAACCGTGCGGTTTTTATTGTATATATATATGGCGACATGATATATGGTACCCATGCCGTCTACGATTGATAGTTTTGATTTGAAATTGTTTTTGAAACATATAAACACTAGTAATAATATCAAATGCTTTTGTTTTATTCGTATCAAGCATATTTTGGCCATTATAAGGTAAAACTCTATCCTCCGGTTTGCGTTGCATTGTGTGATGGGAACTGAGTCTTATAATGGCTTCATTTTTATAAAAAGCATTGTGATCTTTAAAAGAAAGATTTGTTTTAAAGCACTGACAATCCAATGGAGTAAACCCGTTCCACGAAAGTGGCGTGGTCCTGTGATTAGCCATATTATAAATGTGTTGAGTAGATTTCTCATACCAGTCCCATGACTGACTCGTAGTTTGTTTCACTTTCAAACTCGGGTGCCCCTTTTTCTACATGGGCAGCCTTGTATTCAGGTTTATCTGGCTCATTCTGGACAGCTGGAGCTGAAGATGGATTCTATCATTTATCTCTTTTTATGCTGTTCAACTCCTATTGTACATTATGTTTGTTTTTCCACTGTAGACATTTATGTATAGCTGAACTGTATTTGTACTAAGTATGATCCTGTATACTGTGTAACTCTGGTGATTTCGTTTATCCAGCATATTCTATTGTGCATTATCTGGTGTATTTATTTAATTCTGTTCTGCTATTATCAGTTTCTGTGTTATAATCCAAGGATTACCCTTACCACCATCAGTACGGGGATTTGGGGTCGTCTCATTTACTATCAGAGCTTTGGTTAAGCTTAGTTCTGGAATATAGCATATTAACGAACTCGTCAAAAATAGAACCAGTGGCATTCTAGGATGGGTAACTCATTATAGATAGGATCAGTAAGATCCTAGTATGAGTAGCAGAATGAAATAACACCTAGATAGACGCATTTACATTCAAGTATTTGTCTCTATATTTTGAAATATCTTTTCTGTTGACCTGACACTTGATCTGCTATTTGCATAAGAACTAGAAAATGAGTGCTAGAAACAGAAGAAGTAATACTTACCCGGATATAGAAGCTCTATTTATGAAATATAGAAATCTGGGTGGAAAACCCTTCTCGGGCGAAGAATCTATTATGAGAACACAAGCTTGGATTCATTCGGCTGAGAAAATCTTCGAAGGATTAAAGCTGAGGGATGACCAGAAAAGATTACTGGCCTCCTGGGCACTCAAAGACGAAGCTTTGTTTTGGTGGGATTCAGTTATCAAGGATGATCCAAAAGGTGATATCACCTGGGATAAATTCAAAGTGCTTTCCTGGAAAGATTTACTCCTCCTAAAGCAATTGAACGGCTATGTGATGAATTTTCTTATCTGATACAAGGAGATATGAACATTCCCGAATATCATAAGAAATTCAATGAACTTTCTCACTTTGCCCCTCATCTAATTGAGAATCCGAAGAGGAAGAATTTGAGATTTATCAACGGACTTCAAAGAAAATACCAGAACAGTGTAATGAGGAATGTGAAGCTTCCTTTTTTAGACATGATTTATATGGCTTATCAGTACGAAGATCTAGACAAGAAAGGTATGTTACGCGACGAGGAGGAGGTCAGTTCTAGTAATAGAGTTGAATCAGAAGCTGGTCATCCTGAGGCCAGTGTGATGTCTGAGATCAGTAAGAAGCCCAGTGCTAAGAGAAAAAGGGCTAGATCTGAGAAAGAACCAGTAACAACTGCCATATGCAATAACTGCCATAAGCCAGGGCATTTGGAAGGAAAATGCAAATCTTTAAAGAAGCAAAGAAAGGAAGGATCTAAATCTAATAAGAGGGTTCATGAGGGCAGAGGATGCCATAAGTGCCACCAGACCGGTCATATTGCATAAAATTGCTGGCTGTTAAAAAAGACCCAAGGGGCTCAGGTAAATGAAGTGGCAGAAGCCTCAGCACCCTCAGCTACTTAGGAAAGGTCAGATGTATTAGAAGGCACGCTTACTGTCAAAAACATTCCAGTCAAAGTACTGTTTGACACAGGCGCGTAGCGAAGCTTTATAGCAAAGAATGCTGTTAAGAAGTTGGATTTGGAATTGAGGAAGCTTAAAGAACCAATGACTGTCCAAAATCCGATCGTCGGTTCCATCGATCTCAGTTGGGTTTGTGTAGTACTTGTCTCTTTTACCTGCTATAAATTCCCTACTATCTCTATCGTCATGAATTTTAATGAATTCGATCTTATTCTAGGATTGGATTGGCTAATCAAATATGAAGCAGAGGTTAGATGCGCCGAGAGAGTTGTTAGGGCTAAGATTAAATCAGGGAATTATATAACCATACCGTGTGAAGGTCAGAAATCTAATAGAAAAGACTTTTGGGCAGCTCTCGATGTCTCTCCAGCTCAAATAGAAAATATCCCTGAAGTCACAGAGAATATTCCTGACCTCATTAAAGACATTCCTGTCATAAAAAATTATGCGGATGCGTTTGAAGAAGTTGTTCGCTTACCTCCGCAGAGAGAAATAGATTTCAAGATTGCTTTGATTCCGAATGCAAGGCCGGTAGTTCACGCTATTCGAAGAATGCCCTTGAAAGAGAAAGAGGAATTAGACAATCAAACACGACAACTAGTATGGAAGGGTCTGATCAGGCCTAGTTTCTCTGATTGGGGTGCAGCAGTGGTGTTTGTCCCAAAATCAGACGGTACTCTGCGACTATGTGTGGATTATCGCGATTTGAACAAGCAGACCATAAAGAATAAATATCCATTACCGCTGATTGATGATTTGTTGGATCGATTAAATGGCGCACAATTATTTTCACTAATGGACCTAGCTACAGGTTTCCATCAGCTTCGTATCACTGAGAAGTGTGTTCCTTTGAAAGCATTCAAAGGTCCAGACTTATTCTACGAGTGGTTAGTAATGCCGTTCGGCTTATGTAACGCTCTAGCTTACTTCGTCGATCTGATGAATAGAGTGTTCAGAGGGGTTTTGAATAAATTTGTTCTTGTTTTTATTGACGATATTCTAATCTTCTCTAAATCAAAGGCCGAACATGAAAAGCATTTGGAACAGGTTCTGGAAATCCTCAGAAGGAATGTATTAAAAGCCAAACTATCCAAATGCATATTCTGGCAAGATGAAGTAAAATTTCTGGGCCATGTCGTATCAAAAGAAGGAATTGATGTGGATCCAAGTAAAATCACAGCTATTCAAAACTGGAAACAGCCCAGTACCCCTACAGAAGTCCGCAGTTTTCTCGGATTGGCTAGTTATTACCGGGAGTTCGTTAAAAACTTTTCGAAGATATCTGGTCACTTAACGAAGCTTACAAAGAAGCACTCTAAATTCAAATGGACACCAGAAAGTGAAGAGGCTTTTGAAGAGCTAAAGTTAATATTAACAACTACTCCAGTGTTAACCATCATTGATGGCAATCAGGATTTGAAAGTCTGGACAGATGCTTCTAGAGAAGGCCTTGGTGCAGTGTTAATGCAAAGTGGACAAGTTATTGCTTATGCTAGCCGTCAGCTGAAGCCACATGAAAAGAACTACGTAACCCATGATCTTGAGTTATTGGCTATAGTATTCTCTTTGAAAATCTGGAGGCATTATCTTCTGGGTGAGAGATTCGAACTGTTTACAGATCATCAGTCGCTGAAGTATTTGTTCACCCAGAAAGACCTGAATCTGAGGCAACAACGTTGGCTAGAGTTCCTTGCAGCATACGATTTTGAGATTATATACACTCCAGGGAAAGCCAATGTCGTAGCCGATGCGTTAAGCCGAAAGAATGAAATTATCGCCAGTTTTATTACCATGACTTCATTGATAGACAAAATATCTGCTCTTCAGAAGGATGATCACTTCATTCAGACGATCAAAGAGATAATTCAGAAAGGCGAACCCTCGAGTTTTCAAGTTGATGATGAGGGGATTCTAAGGCTGAAAGGTCGAATTTGTGTTCCTAACATTCCTGAGCTCCGAAACGAAGTACTGGATGAATGCCACAAGTCAAAACTAAGTATCCATCTGGGAGTAAGAAAAATGTATAATGACATCAAACGCACTTTCTGGTGGAAGTCGATGAAGAGGGACATTTCTTTATATGTTAGCCGATGCCCTACTTGCCAGCTAGTCAAAAGCAACCAACAGAAACTGGCTGGATTGTTACAACCGCCAGACGTTCCAGGCTGGAAGTGTGAACATATTTCCATGGACTTCATTGATGGTTTGCCCAGAACCAGAAAAGGAAATGACAGTATTTGGGTGACCGTAGATCGCTTCACGAAGACCACCCATTTCATACCTGTCAGATCAAACAGAACCGCTCAGAGTCCGGCGCAGATTTACTTCAAGGAAATTTTTATACTGAACGGAGTGCCGCTCAGTATAGTCAGTGATAGAGATACAATATTTGCTAGCAAATTCTGGGAGGCATTTCAAGTAGAGCTGGGAACAAATCTGAACCTAAGCACCGCCTATCATCCTCAGACAGATGGTCAAACTGAGAGGGTGAATCATATACTAGAAGATCTATTGCGGGCTTGTGTTCTAGAATTCGGTGGATCATGGGAAGACCATCTGCATTTGGATGAATTCTCATATAACAACAGCTACCAGGCGAGCCTGACAATGTCGCCATTCGAAGCATTGTATGGTAGACCGTGCCGATCTCCTGCTTGTTGGGTCGAACCCGGTAATAGACTTGTGTTATGGCCTGATATGATCCGAGAAGTTGCCGACAAAGTCGATTTTATCAAGAAACGATTACTCGCTGCTCAAAGCTGACAAAAGAGCTATGCCGATAGGAGAAGAAGAGATATATCATTTGCGGTTGGCGACTATGTATATTTGAAAGTATCGCCGATGAGAGGAGTTATCCAGTTCGGTAAAACTGGGAAGTTGGCGCCCAAATTCATTGGTCCGTTTCCAATTCTGGAACGGATCGGAACTCTCCCTTATAGGGTTAAACTGCCAGATTGGTTGCCTGGGGTGCATGATGTATTTCATATATCTCAACTTCGAAAGCACGTTCATGATCCAGACTTGATCGTGGAAGAAGCAGCTCAACAAGATATTGAAATTACCCCAGAATTAGCTGTGAGAAGAGAGCCGCTAAAGATTATCGGCAAAGAAACCAAAGAGCAGAGGAACAAGAAAGTTCACTTAGTCAAAGTGCAATGGAGTGGGGATCCGCGAGATTGTACTTGGGAAACTGAGGAGAGCATTCAGAAAGCCTATCCTAGGTGCCGAGTGGATATCTCTGATTGACTCTGGTGCAAGGTACATTTACCATACTTTGCATTACCAATTAGTTCTCTACTTTGTTGTTATTTTCTTTCCATGGATGTGCACTTTTAATTCTATAGTCTGAATGATTTTAAAAGAGTATGGAAATTGAATAGTATGTTTTTGAAAAGTTAAAAACAATTTGATTGTTGTTTGTGTTGTGTGATAGTAGAATTAGATTAATTAAATTATAGAAACGATAGTTAATTTAATTAATAAGAGAATGAATGGTATAATTTATTTGATTAAATCACACATTGAACTGATTAGAAAATAGTTAGAAATATATCCTTGTGCATTATATATGTTTGAACAGGTAAATGGATAGTTGTTGAGTAAAGAATTTATTTGCGTGCCCGACAAATAGGTAAACCTTAATGAGTTGGATGCGAAATATTATTATATCAACTCCTGTGAATGCCATTGGATGCGGAGTGCTGGTTGTTCTGTGTGAAATAATAAATATCGCCATAGGATAGTAACAATTAATTTTGAACTACATTACATGGCATACTTCTAAATATAGGCATACTTCATCCTATACCACATAAGCATCTGTAGCTTGTGTGACGAGGTGGAAGATTTACCATACGAGAGAGAGGCTTGTATGGCGATGGTTATATTTTACAGGTTGAACCGATGACTGATATGGACTATTTAAATTGTAACGGTTAAATTGCTAGATTAATAAAAAAAACCACGCGGGTCTGGAGTTGACAATAATCACGTCTCTCTAGTTATTGGATACGGCACATGGACTATTTATTTCCCACACGGGACGAGGTAATGAGGATTTATCCTCTGGAGCATTTAAAATACACACTCCCTCAGGCTTTGACAGGGCGACGAGAATTTATTCTCTGGAGTTATTATCTATACATGCTCCCTGTAAACACCAGAAAATATCACTATAAATATGTGTATGCTTATTAGGATTTATTGGGTACCTAATACGGCCCAATAAATTTCCAAACCTCTCCCCGTACAAAGGAGGTTATGGCGAAATTTTTCGAAAATTCCGGGTGTTAGCCAAATTTTTGAAGAATTTGGAAATTCTCAGAAACTAAAAAGTTGGAGAATTGAAGCCAGATTTAACGTAGAGTTGATTAATCAAACCACTTTCGACTTTGTCCCTTTTCGGGGACGAAAAGTTTTAAGTGGGGGAGATTGTAACGACCCAGAAAATATGAACCAATTAAAAATTTTTAAATTGGCTATTTTAGTTGATTTTAAATATTTAAAATAAATATTTTAAATAATAACAATGAAAAGTAAGTTTGAATCGATGTTTGAGAACGAATATAATTAATTCTAATTATAAACAAGGCCTGAAATGGCGTTGAAGTTTCAAAAATTGAATTCAAACTTTGTCGGACTGTACGGGGTGCAAAACAAAATGGATTTGAGTGAAACCAAAAATATTTAAATCTTTTACTGAATACCTTTCTAACGAATCTGAAAAATCGAAGTTTCATAGCGGGAAGCAAAAGATAAGGCCAAATGCATTTTCAGAAAGGTCGCTATGGAATTTATATAGCCCGTGAAATTGGCCATTTTGCAAACAACCTCGGAATTCGACGAAACCACTTTTGTTGGATCCGGGATGTGAAGTTATTGCTAGGTTTCAAATTTCATAATTTTTGAAGCTAATATGTGAGCGCGGCAAAAGAAATTGTGTTTTGGTCAATTACAGTTAAATGGGATCGACTAGAAATGGGCCATTTTTCAAACAGTCTCAGAATTCGACGAAACTAGTTTTGTTGGGACCGTATCGTCAAAACATAGCTAGATTTATTTTTCTGGAATTTTTCGAATCAGTTTGTGGCCCTGGCAAATTGAAATGTACGTTCAAATTAAATATTGAATGTTTTATATTTTGATTTGAAAGAAAACTGACTAAATCAGTCGAATGGGCCTACGAAACATATCCCATTGTGTTCGGAATGGGGGTATTTAGCTAGGGATGACAGTCATTGGGTTTGGATTGGGGTTCGTGTGTGAAAGAGGGTATTTTTGGAAAAAAAAATATAAAAAATAAAAAAATTCTGTTCGTCGGTCACTTTCTTTCTTCCCCGTAACCCTCGAACACGACGGCGGCTGAAGCTCAATTCTTTTCTCCCCAATATCCCTTGATTCTCTCATCAAAATCGATCACTTCTTTGGGGAAAACTCTAGAGAAGATCGAGATCATCAAATCTAAGGCAGTCTGAAGTTTTATCGTCAAGTATTCAGTGAGATCCGCGCCCTCAAAGCCACCGCCTTTGGATAGTCGCCGCTCGCAATAGACGCCGTCGATCAGAACCTGGGTGGTGGCGCCGGAAAGCCCTCACTTCCCTCTTCGAAGTTGTGCAAGCGGATCTTCGTATCGTGCAACGGTTGGAGCGAAAATTCAAAACCTAGTTTTGAACAGAAATATAAGGTATATGGCTATTTATAATTTAACTATATTATAGCACTTCTAAGCGCTACGGTTTTGGATTTCACTGTAAAAATCATATCTTTTTCGTGTGTTGACGAAATTCAGTGAAACAAGAGACAGTGGACTCATGTGGACGTCTTTACCTTCTAGAAGAGACCGCATATTTTTTTGAGCCTTCTGCTATTTTTGGTGGAGTGGAACCCAATGTGAGATTTCTAGTTTATAAACAATATGGAAAACGACGATGTATAAATTATATAGTCGATGTATGAGTTATATAAGCGTTGTACACCTCATGTATAAGCGTTGTATAAGTTGTACGTTCGATGTATAAGTTATATATGCGTTGTAAAAATTATATATGTGTTGAAATAGAAGCAAAATGCAATATATATATATGTATATATATATATATATATATATATATATATATATATATATATATATGCCCCTCGTCCACAAACCATGAATGATATTTATTGGTTGTTATTGGTGTGAAAATTGATTGATAGCGAATGGTTGATTGGAATTGTTTGTGGTTGATATTGATTGATTGTGGTTGAAAAATACACGTTTGTGGTTGAGAAATATTTGGTTGAAACCACATAGGAATAGATTGTGGAAATGAAATAAATATACATGCCGCCTGCGTGCGAACTAGATGCATGATTCCCCATTGTAAAAAACCGCGAGGTTTTAAGGTAGAGCGAGGAGCCATACTAGGGACGGTCCCGGTTTTAACTACCCTCCTGTTATGCTACCGAAATTTTGAATAATATTCTTGTGTTAGAATTATTTTCCTGTGTTGAAATTATATTCGTCTGTTGAATAGAAAATCTTCATGTGTTGAATAGAAATTCATTCGTTGAATCATATTCGTGTGTTGAATGGTATTCGTGTTTTGAATAAATGGTTTTAGCAATAAAAATCACATTTTTACCCTATTTATATAAACTATAGAAAACCTTCATGTGTTGAATCGATATTCATTCGCTGAATTGAAATTCATGTGTTGAATGGTATTCGTGTTTTAAATATAAAAATCACCTTTTTATCGATATATACAAACTATAGAAAACCTTCATGTGTTGAATCGATATTCATTCGTTGAATTGAAATTCATGTGTTGAATGGTATTCGTGTTTTAATTATAAAAATCACCTTTTTATCTATTTATATAAACTATACAAAACATTCATGTGTTGAATCGATATTCATTCGTTGAATTGAAATTCATGTGTTGAATGGTATTCGTGTTTTAAATATAAAAAACACCTTTTTATCTATTTATATAAACCATAGAAAGCCTTCATGTGTTGAATCGAATTTCATTCGTTGTATTGAAATTCATGTGTTGAATGGTATTCATATTTTGAAAGAAATTGTTTTATAATAAAAATCCCCTTTTTAACATCAATATGAAATGTATAAAATAATCTTGTTTTGAAATAAATTGTTTTATAATAAAAATCCTATTTTTATCACCTATATTAACTATATAAAATAGTCGTGTTTTGAAATAAATTGTTTTACATTAAAAATCACATTTTTATTATAAACATGAATTGTTAAAAATAGTGAAGTGTTGAAATAGAAGACAGATAGATAAAAATATCATTTTTATCAAATGTATGAAAAGAATATAGTTTTTGAAATCGAAGAATCGATATATATATATAAATAGAATTGAAATATATCGAATAACAAAGCTGCAGTTCGTATTTTGAAACCGTGATTTCAAAAAATTATTGCGGGAGATCCGACCATCGGATTTTCCCGAAAGCGCAACCGTTGGATTCGCTTTGGAAATATCTTTCCAACGGCACCAACTTTGTAAAAATCCAACGGTTGGATTGTCTGGAATGTTTAATTCAAATCTGAGGAAAAACAGCGCCAGAATCGATTATATATATATATATATAATTATATTTAATCGAATAACGATGCTGCAGTTCATATTTTGAATCGAAACTTCAAACGATTGTACCGGGAGATCCGACCGTCGGATTTTCCCGAAACTGGAACCGTTGGATTCGATTTGAAAAGATCTTTCTAATGATGTAAATTTTGTGAAGATCCAACGGTTAGATTTTCAGATATGTGTAAACCAAATCTGGAGAAAAACAGCGCCACTTTCGCGTTATGGCCCGAAGCGTCGTTTTGAATAAATTGGCTATTTTAAAATAAATAAAAATAGCGATAAATCGTTAAAAAATATTATAAACGATATGGATGTGAAATTTAGAAACTAACCGAAGGTTGGCTAAGTCGAATGGTTTCCTGGGTATTGTTCTGATGTTGGTTTCGGCCTTCGGGGTTAATATTTGGGAAATCGCTCTCTTACTGACTGACAGTTAGTGACTAATGAATTGAAATGATGCGTATGTAGGGTTTGTGTAGCACGTGTTTATTATATACACGAGTTGCTCAGAAAGACCGGGTTTATCCCATTCTGAATAACTGAATCGACGATAAGAAATCGAAGATGAAGACGGTGGTCGAAGACCGGTGATCTTCACCTCGTTTGGATGGTAACCAACGTCCTGATTAGGAGGCATCCCGAAATATGGATAATGAGTGGTGATCGTCCAGACGTACGTGGTGATCAATGGGTTTGCGAGGTATATAGTGCCTCCGGTTTCGTTCAGACCTAGAACGGACTTGCAAATGGACAGTGTGTCTGATATTGGAATTTATTCTGTGTGATTGATAGCCATCAGTTGCACGGTGTGAATTGCCTTTGTGGCATGCTAAGATGCAGTGATCAAGGCTTCTTTTGAAAAGCAAAGTCTTGTGGTGATGATCAAAGCACCGCATGTGTGGCGTTGCTTTGTGTATAACGTGAAATCACGAGCCACACACCCCGGTGTGAACCAGAAACGGGAGAGGACACCAGGGAGGGCCTGCGTTTCTTTCTAGCTAGGAGTTGTGTCGGTGTTTTTACACGGCCTGACATTTTACTTATGTGGATGATGGATAGCAAGGCGCCTCGGATATATCGGTTGATCCGGGACCGATGGAGTCATTCGTTGGCTCATTTACGCCCCATAGGGCGGAGGAACGTAGTGTTCAGGCATAATAATCCACATTGGTGGATCGGCCCTGACGATCCAAGGGCCCACCTGAGTCTGGGTCCTGAGACATGGGCTAGATTGTCTCGAAGTCGGTAAGGACTATCTTTTACCTTGGTTCATGACAGAAATCCAATTTCCAAATACGACACCGCGCGGTTTTGATTGTATATATATATATATATATATATATATATATGGCGACATGATATATGGTACCCATGCCATCTACGATTGATAGTTATGATATGAAATTGTTTTTGAAACATATAAACACTAGTAATAATATTAAATGCTTTTGTTTTATTCGTATCAAGAATATTTTGGCCGTCATAAGGTAAAACTCTATCCTCCGGTTTGCGTTGCATTGTGTGATTGGAACAGAGTCTTATAATGGCTTCATTCTTATAAAAAGCATTTGCGATGTTTAAAAGATCTATTTGTTTTAAAGCACTGGCAATCCAATGGAGTAAACCCGTTCCGCGAAAGTGGCGTGGTCCTGTGATTAGCCATATTATAAATGTGTTGAGTAGATTTCTCATACCAGTCCCATGACTGACTCGTAGTTTGTTTCACTTTCAAACTCGGTTGCCCCTTTTTTTACACGGGCAGCCTTGTATTCAGGTTTAGCTGGCTCATTCTGGATAGCTGGAGCTGAAGATGGATTCTATCATTTATCTCTTTTTATGTTGTTCAGCTCCTATTGTACATTATGTTTGTTTTTTCGCTGTAGACGTTTATGTATAGCTGAACTGTATTTGTACTAAGTATGATCCTGTATACTGTGTAACTCTGATGATTTCGTTTCTATTGTGCATTATCTTGTGTATTTATTTAATTCTGTTCTACTATTATCTGTTTCTGTGTTATATTCCAAGGATTACCCTTGCCACCGTCAGTACAGGGTTTGGGGTCGTCTCACTTTATATATATCTAAATATGTTCGTGTCCATCCCAAATCGGACATCAAAATCAAATTTTGATCTTTTACTGAATATTATTTTTAAAATATTCATTATTTTAAAATATTCGTTATTTTAAAATATTCATTCTTTCTGAAATGGAATCAGACACAGTCAATTAGCATATAATTTGATTTATATGGATTTCATACACACATGTACACAACAACAATCAAACACAGTCAGCCATCATCCAAAGTGCATTCTACACTGCATAAGCATTAAATATAAATATTCAATGCTTATAACAGTCTGTCAACCAATCGACTGACATACAACTAATTATTGAGACTAGTGTATGTCACATATCATCCCAATACCCGTGTGGGGTTTCAATCAACAAATAATGAATTTTATTTGTGCATTTGGGTGGTGTGTAAATTTATCGTCCCAATCAATATAAGTCAAATGTGTGTACATAAACAAATCGTCAGATTTGTTTATGAATATTTATTCTATTCATATACACTTTAAAAATAATATTTTTAACTGTAAAATATTTTACTCCATTCCACATCACACAATCAATTTTCACTACACAATCAATCAAACAAACAAGCCATCCATGGTCTGTGGACGACGGGCGTCGGGTGCTGCTAAGCACCGTCTGCATCCTAGTATATATTTTAACTAGAAAATAAAATAAAAGTGAGGAGTTCTCACCTTTAAGTTCCACTCCGCCATGCTTTGATTGTCGATCTATGTAGTATACCTACTTTAAAATTTATATTTTTAACCAACCAGTAATTATTTCTTTGTATGATTATTTTATAAATAACATACATAGGCTAAATGTAACGACCCGTGTTTTTCGACCATTTGAATCTGAATATTTAAATTAGTTTTAAAATATTAGATTGGGAATATTAATGGAATTTAATATTTAATTCGTTATTGAAACAAAGTTGAACGTTATGATTTATATATATTATAATTCAAGCTCGAAAATGGCGTGCAGTTCGTAAATTGAAGTTTTTAACTTCAACTGAGAATACAGGATTCGATGTAAGTCGGATTTCTGTGAAACAAGACACGTTGGGACCGTATTGACGATAATTTTCATATGGAAGAGAAAAATCCAGATTTCGTGTTATAATTTGATATTTATGGCCAAATCAAATTTTGAAATAGTCGCTATGGAAAATTATTATTTAATTATAGGCCTTTAAAATAGCCGATTTGCAAACGGACTCAGATTTCGACGAAATCAGTTTCATTAGAACCGTATCGCTAAATTATTGTACGGTGGTGAATTGTGGGGAAAACCGATATCGTATGTGACCACGGTAGCCGTAAACGCCCATATAATTTCTATAGCGCGTAATTAATTCAATATAGGGATATTTGAGTGTAACTTGAGAAGACGATCGAATTAGGCCACGAAACCAGTTCCGTTGAGTTCGTATCGTCGATTAGAGTCAGAATAAGTATATAGTTTGTTATTTTTAGAGATCGAGAAATTTGGTGTTAAAAAGGGTAGTGCGGTGCGCGTTAAAATGGCCTACCGGGGCAACAGTCTCAGAATGCGACGAAATTAGTGCCGTTGGGTTCGTATCGAAAAGTTATTGTCAAACTTCGTAGTTTCAAGTGGATTTGATTTATCTGGTGACTGTGGAAAAATTAAACGTGTGTTCATTTCTGGTTTCATAAAGGAAAAATTTTCATATGACCTCGGATTGCGATGAAACTTGTTCCATTGGATTCGGAATACCTTTTTACATCAAGAACAGCATTTTTATCAGTAAACAAAAATCATTCGTAACGGTTTTTACCAACTACCTCATAGCTAAGTTTCGTTTTTAATAAATCAAAATAAACTAATCTAAAGCATGCTTCATGTTGACCATATTTTAAACCTTCGTACAAGCCGTCCTATGTATCCATCAGTGTACAGCCTATATATAGTCACTGTTTTGTGTTGTCAAATCACCAACGTATACACATCCTTGCGCTGTACACAACCGACAGCTTGGCGGCCACACTTCCTCCAAACGTAACCCCCAAGTAAACGTAAACCCCACGACTTTTCCTCCCTATATAAACTCCTCCAATTGTTTTCTTTTCTCGGCTTCAGGAAGAAGAAAAAAAAAAAAAAATGAAAAAAAAAAAAAAAAAAAAAATGGCGGAAGAACTTGAGGACGTGAGGGGAGGAACTAGAACGTGTATGGGGCAGTGTAAAGGTGGCGGTTATTTTGAGGGGAGGGTTGTGACTAATGTGAGTGAAGTAGGGGGGATTGGCGAAATAATATGAGGGGGCGCAAACATTAAAAAGAAGAAGCAGATCATGTTGTGTTAAGTGGAGTTGTATGGTAAAGAGGTCTCTGTTGTGTACATGATGAGAAGAATGGGAGAAGGTGCAGAACAAATGGGAAGGGGGAAACTGTGCAGCGGTGAGAAGGTGGCGTTAGTTTTAAGTTCGGTGAGCATGCTGATGGTTCTTGGAACATTAACGTGGGAGTGACACAGCAGTTTTCTTTCAGCATGGAGAAGGAGTAGTCGAGAAGGAGAAACAGGGCAGTACGGCAGGATGGGAAGAACGAAGGTGAACAAATAGTTTACATGTATACCTGCCTAATCATAATTAAAATTACCTAATCATGTTTGTTTTTGCCTAATACACATATGAAGCCGCAAAAATGAAACCAAATATGCCTAGTTATAACCAAACCGTGAGTAACGTGGCCTGTTATTTCCCTCTAGAGTATGAAGAACCGCTATTTGATAGCCTCTATTTAATACCATCATCTGTGTATTTAACGAACCGGATAACTCCTTAGAATTTAAAAATCTTATATTGAGTCGATTCATTACTTTTAAATAATTAAAAGGTTTATTTTTTTTTTTTTTTTTTTTTTTTTTTTTTTTTTTTTTTTAAATCAAATACTTAAATTAATTATAATTCATGCAGACAGTATCAGAATTGAACAAAACCGAGAATGTTGGGACTGTATCAACGGACATACGGTTATGAAGCTGGATTTGATGGAACTGGATTAAACGGTTTTTGATGACATATGAGAATCAGGGTGAGTTAAACTCACTCAGTTACCCTTTTTATATTTTATATAAATTGGGTGTTTTTATTTTGTGTGCTCTGCTTGCCAATGGTTGACTGCTTTGCTAGTTATCTATTTATCTGTTGATTTAAACGATGAAATTAAACTGTGTTTAATTTCGGTGGAATACCAAATCGTTATTTTTAACGATTGATTCCAATAAAGGTGACTCACCTTGGTTGGTCACGTTTATTTATAAATGTGTTCAAATGGTTGAATTGCTTGTGGTTGATGTTGAATGGTTGCTAATTAGTGTTATCAGTTAAACGAAACTGAACAGTCTGATTTGAGATAACCGTTGTGAATACAGGGAAGAACAGGTTGGAGGGATCCAACCGGATTCCTCAAATGTATTATTTATATATGAACTGATCTGTTTGTGTGATTGATTTGATGGTTGATTATTGACGAGATATTCAACATCTGTTTGGTTTAAACCAATGGGTGATATTGGTTAAGTGTTTGGCAGAGTATGGCCTTTAAACCCAATCGAGTTATAGATATTGATTCACCGTCAGGTGAATCGATAGAGTTGAGGTTATAAAATTTATTTTATAACCAGAGTTAGATTTGAATTATACTATTTGAATAAAAGTTATTTAAGAGAAACAAATAAATATTTTATTTGTTTAAGACTTTGATTTGTTATGAAGTTATTTTGCAAAGAAAATGCTGATTTACCAGTTGAAGAATAAGAAATGAATTAAATGGTTAAACCTTGAAAATTTGTTTTGTAAAGAAAACAAATAATTAGAATTTATTTAAATTAATTATATTAAAGCGAGGATTGTTGAAATCGGTTAATGAGATCATCAAGGTTTTGAGTTAATTAAATCGACTGTGTGGAATTAGAATTGTTTATCAAGTTAATGTGTTTTGACTAAAATAGTTAAATGAATATTGTTTGAATTTAAATAAGGATTTAAAAAGGGATTTAATATTTTAGTTAATGAAGGGATTAACTACTAAAGTAGTTAATGTTTGAAATAAGTTATTATTTTAATTAATGATGAAGTTAGGAATATATTTTTAAATGGGAATTCATTTAAAAAGGTTACCGAATGTGAGATGCAAGCCAATTGAATGGTAAAAGAAAATAAACGTACTTAATCATTTGAATTAAGTTGAAGGAGATGTCGATAAAAGGGTTTAAGATAAACCAAAACATATAAATGAGTTTCAAAGTGTTAAGACGTTAATTTTACATTAACGTTATTTGAAAACGAGATCAAGTAAAAAGGAGAATTTTAAGTGAGATTTCAAAAGGGGAAATTGAATATAGTTATTTGAGATAGAATTAGCCAAACATAGTTATTCGGCTAAGTTGCCATTTAGTACGACTGCTAGCGTAATTCGCAGGGCTGCAGATAGCCTACGGCGGTCGGATGTTTCCTGAGGGAATCAGGCGTAACCATTGTGATCGCTGTGATCTAGAGTCGAGCGAATGGAGTTAAGACGAATGATAATTAATCAATTAGAGTTATTCAAATATCGTATTTTTGAATATTAAAAGAATTGGAAGTTTCAATTTAACAAAAGTAAACCAGTTGTTAAAGGCCAAGTGATGCTGAATATTGAACCAGTGGACTCATTGGAGTGTCATGATTGAAACACTATATATTTTGATAGTTAAAACACCGACTATCAAACCCGCCCAATACGATTGTTGGTATGGAAAGACCGGGATCGAATTTATATTCGAAAACCATTCCGACCAACAAATACGTGAAGATATCTGAAGTTGATTGTGATGGTGATGTCAAGACCGTGGATTTTCACAAATGGAAGAACCACTAATATTCTCTGCCTGGCAAGCAGAGATAAGATGTGATTCTGTCGTGGCTGGAATCTACGGGTTGCAAGGACTTCTCGCTACTGATCCATGGGGTGATTCCTATATGGATGCAGTAGGAGAGTGCCTTCGGTTCATCCTGTTCCTGGATGACGTATATGGACGAATGTCTGACAGAGTATTTCCGAAGGATCACGTACGTTGATTTCTTCAAACGTGCTATAGTGTTGGCGGGGAATCGCCGTTCTCTTAGCTTAACTGCTAGAGTATTTTTGTGGATGTCAATTAGTGATATCTGATGGATTTGACGATGTGGCATTCAAAGTGAATGGTGACCAGATGTTCAAAGATAAGTTCTGACCTCAAGCCTCATCAACCGGGAAATGACAAAAATCGGGCAGGCAGCATGGCTATGTGGGTCGCTCCCATTAGGGTGTATGATCACCTATCTAGAGGAAATCCTATTTGCTTCTTAAATCTATGTTTCGATGCTGTCCCTTGTCGGGAGACGGTTGCTGATCCCAACCGTCGGTGATATACATTCGATACACTCAAGCGAAATGAGTGGTCGGTCATGTGAGGGCCGGGTTGCAAGAAGTTCTTGTTGAACCCAGTGTATTCGTCTCTAGAGATACACGATCGGAAGGTGGTCCCATACCTTGTCATAGTTGGAATCCAATCTTCAATAAGCGCCCGCGGTTTTGATTGTATATTATATATGTGGAGCATGAGATGCAAGTGTTCCACTAGATTACTATTTACTTGTATTTAGACATTATCATAATATCAGACAAGATATTGGTTTCAAAACTGTTTTGGGTTATCGTAAGATAAAAACCGTCCGTGTTTATGTGTGGATTTGGTCTTACGATTATCCTTTTCTTTTGAAAAGATTTTTGAACTTAAAAATCATGATTGGATGATTCACCCTTATTACTGTGCGAGTTTATCTCACTCTGGTTCACCAGACTGACCCGGTGTTTTGTAAATGCTCGGGTTAGGCCGGGTTGTACAGGTTCAGGTTATCGACTGCTATGAAGAGACAAGCTGGAAGAGTCCAGACGTATGATATTACTATTCCGCTGTGTGTTATATGAGGACAGATTTTTATCACTGTCCGGATGTGTACTCTGATATTGTAAGTATTTTCAAAGCTCTCAGTAAAGTTATTTCTGTATTATATTTTGTTCCGCTGCGATGTGAGACTCTGTGTGTGGTGTTTCTTCTTCTTCTTCTATTCTAATATTTCTTTCTTTCTTATCTCACCCTCTAACTTCTTTCTATTAATGATCTGGAATGTTCGATGTCTGAATAGTCAACATGGTAGTTTGATGTTGATTTTCGGAGTCGAAAATCCCGGTTCGCTACAGTGGTATCAGAGCTATTGGTTAAGTAATTACCTTGGCTCTGTGGCGTGACTCAGTAGAGATGGGGTTAGTAATACCCTAGATTGAGTTTGAGTGTATATATATGAGCGCGTATTTGTAAATTGTTATAAAAACTGTTTATATTGTGTTGATTGGTTTGTCGAGTAGTTTATGAATTCTGGTCGATACAGTAATGCAAACTGTGTCGATAAGTGTTTCTAAACTCTTGAACAGAATAATTCGACATAGTATGTTTTTGAAAGAGGGTAAATGAAATAATTTACCCAAATTATATTTTGATATAAAAGAATGATTATTATTTAAAGTATTATAATATATATTGGATGTGTTAGTTCATTATAATTGAAATGGTTATATATAACCAATCAGAATTCATATAAGTGAAATATATGAAAATCAGATGAATTAAATCTGAATTTAAATCAGAATTGGAATTAAAACTTTGGAAATTCGAACAAGTGGTTGAAATTGGAATTGGACTTAATATATGAGAATTTTAAATCCTGGGAGATTTTAAATTTGTTACAAGCATTTGAAAGGTATATTTCGAAATAGATTTCAAAATGAAAGTGTTTAGAACTGGTTTTGAAAGTGACATAGTATTGAACTCACTTCGATAGCTGGAAAATAGATTCCGATGATGATCCGGACATCATCGGTGTTCATTTTCGAGTGGTAAGTGACGGATTACTACCAAGGATTTTGTTTTGAATTGCTTTGAATCCTGAAAAGGAATATTTGATTTTTGAAAGAGCTGAACTGTTTAAAAACTCCCAGGAAATTATTTAAACAAAGGCAAAATTAAATAAAAGTTTGTGAAAGCAAATATGAAATGAGTTGGAACCAATTAACTGGAAATTGAATCGAGATATATTATATCGAGCAGAACCAGATTTTGAATTGGGAGACAGGAATCTGAAATGGTGTTGGACTGGTAAGTTAAGAGTGGAATTGATGATGGATGGAAATTGAGTCAAGAATGGAATTTGGCTTGGACGCGTGAAGGATTTGATTTTGAGAATAAAGTTGAAATTTGTTTGGGAATGCAGTTGTATACACTGACGGGGTAGCAGATGGAAAGGATATCATGATATGCCCGACAAAAAGGTACATGTTTATTTTCATATGGGATTGGAGATTTATGAGCCTATATGGCAAGCCACTTGGCTGTTTCATTTTCTTTTGGATTGGAGAAGGCCTAGAAAGGCAAGTTAGAGTTGTACCGATTGAGCCGTACAAAGGAGGTGCTGGCGATATTTTTCGAAAATTTAAAGTGTTAGGAAATTTTCAATATTTTTGAAAATATTTATTTACAGTATTGAATTGATTTTCGATTTAAAGTAAATTAGATTTGAAATTAATGAGTTTATAACATTCTTTCTTACCTTAGCAATTTCGAGGACGAAATTATTTTAAGGGGGGAAGAATGTAACGACCCGTGTTTTTCGACCATTTGAATCTGAATATTTAAATTAGTTTTAAAATATTAGATTGGGAATATTAATGGAATTTAATATTTAATTCGTTATTGAAACAAAGTTGAACGTTATGATTTATATATATTATAATTCAAGCTCGAAAATGGCGTGCAGTTCGTAAATTGAAGTTTTTAACTTCAACTGAGAATACAGGATTCGATGTAAGTCGGATTTCTGTGAAACAAGACACGTTGGGACCGTATTGACGATAATTTTCATATGGAAGAGAAAAATCCAGATTTCGTGTTATAATTTGATATTTATGGCCAAATCAAATTTTGAAATAGTCGCTATGGAAAATTATTATTTAATTATAGGCCTTTAAAATAGCCGATTTGCAAACGGACTCAGATTTCGACGAAATCAGTTTCATTAGAACCGTATCGCTAAATTATTGTACGGTGGTGAATTGTGGGGAAAACCGATATCGTATGTGACCACGGTAGCCGTAAACGCCCATATAATTTCTATAGCGCGTAATTAATTCAATATAGGGATATTTGAGTGTAACTTGAGAAGACGATCGAATTAGGCCACGAAACCAGTTCCGTTGAGTTCGTATCGTCGATTAGAGTCAGAATAAGTATATAGTTTGTTATTTTTAGAGATCGAGAAATTTGGTGTTAAAAAGGGTAGTGCGGTGCGCGTTAAAATGGCCTACCGGGGCAACAGTCTCAGAATGCGACGAAATTAGTGCCGTTGGGTTCGTATCGAAAAGTTATTGTCAAACTTCGTAGTTTCAAGTGGATTTGATTTATCTGGTGACTGTGGAAAAATTAAACGTGTGTTCATTTCTGGTTTCATAAAGGAAAAATTTTCATATGACCTCGGATTGCGATGAAACTTGTTCCATTGGATTCGGAATACCTTTTTACATCAAGAACAGCATTTTTATCAGTAAACAAAAATCATTCGTAACGGTTTTTACCAACTACCTCATAGCTAAGTTTCGTTTTTAATAAATCAAAATAAACTAATCTAAAGCATGCTTCATGTTGACCATATTTTAAACCTTCGTACAAGCCGTCCTATGTATCCATCAGTGTACAGCCTATATATAGTCACTGTTTTGTGTTGTCAAATCACCAACGTATACACATCCTTGCGCTGTACACAACCGACAGCTTGGCGGCCACACTTCCTCCAAACGTAACCCCCAAGTAAACGTAAACCCCACGACTTTTCCTCCCTATATAAACTCCTCCAATTGTTTTCTTTTCTCGGCTTCAGGAAGAAGAAAAAAAAAAAAAAATGAAAAAAAAAAAAAAAAAAAAAAATGGCGGAAGAACTTGAGGACGTGAGGGGAGGAACTAGAACGTGTATGGGGCAGTGTAAAGGTGGCGGTTATTTTGAGGGGAGGGTTGTGACTAATGTGAGTGAAGTAGGGGGGATTGGCGAAATAATATGAGGGGGCGCAAACATTAAAAAGAAGAAGCAGATCATGTTGTGTTAAGTGGAGTTGTATGGTAAAGAGGTCTCTGTTGTGTACATGATGAGAAGAATGGGAGAAGGTGCAGAACAAATGGGAAGGGGGAAACTGTGCAGCGGTGAGAAGGTGGCGTTAGTTTTAAGTTCGGTGAGCATGCTGATGGTTCTTGGAACATTAACGTGGGAGTGACACAGCAGTTTTCTTTCAGCATGGAGAAGGAGTAGTCGAGAAGGAGAAACAGGGCAGTACGGCAGGATGGGAAGAACGAAGGTGAACAAATAGTTTACATGTATACCTGCCTAATCATAATTAAAATTACCTAATCATGTTTGTTTTTGCCTAATACACATATGAAGCCGCAAAAATGAAACCAAATATGCCTAGTTATAACCAAACCGTGAGTAACGTGGCCTGTTATTTCCCTCTAGAGTATGAAGAACCGCTATTTGATAGCCTCTATTTAATACCATCATCTGTGTATTTAACGAACCGGATAACTCCTTAGAATTTAAAAATCTTATATTGAGTCGATTCATTACTTTTAAATAATTAAAAGGTTTATTTTTTTTTTTTTTTTTTTTTTTTTTTTTTTTTTTTAAATCAAATACTTAAATTAATTATAATTCATGCAGACAGTATCAGAATTGAACAAAACCGAGAATGTTGGGACTGTATCAACGGACATACGGTTATGAAGCTGGATTTGATGGAACTGGATTAAACGGTTTTTGATGACATATGAGAATCAGGGTGAGTTAAACTCACTCAGTTACCCTTTTTATATTTTATATAAATTGGGTGTTTTTATTTTGTGTGCTCTGCTTGCCAATGGTTGACTGCTTTGCTAGTTATCTATTTATCTGTTGATTTAAACGATGAAATTAAACTGTGTTTAATTTCGGTGGAATACCAAATCGTTATTTTTAACGATTGATTCCAATAAAGGTGACTCACCTTGGTTGGTCACGTTTATTTATAAATGTGTTCAAATGGTTGAATTGCTTGTGGTTGATGTTGAATGGTTGCTAATTAGTGTTATCAGTTAAACGAAACTGAACAGTCTGATTTGAGATAACCGTTGTGAATACAGGGAAGAACAGGTTGGAGGGATCCAACCGGATTCCTCAAATGTATTATTTATATATGAACTGATCTGTTTGTGTGATTGATTTGATGGTTGATTATTGACGAGATATTCAACATCTGTTTGGTTTAAACCAATGGGTGATATTGGTTAAGTGTTTGGCAGAGTATGGCCTTTAAACCCAATCGAGTTATAGATATTGATTCACCGTCAGGTGAATCGATAGAGTTGAGGTTATAAAATTTATTTTATAACCAGAGTTAGATTTGAATTATACTATTTGAATAAAAGTTATTTAAGAGAAACAAATAAATATTTTATTTGTTTAAGACTTTGATTTGTTATGAAGTTATTTTGCAAAGAAAATGCTGATTTACCAGTTGAAGAATAAGAAATGAATTAAATGGTTAAACCTTGAAAATTTGTTTTGTAAAGAAAACAAATAATTAGAATTTATTTAAATTAATTATATTAAAGCGAGGATTGTTGAAATCGGTTAATGAGATCATCAAGGTTTTGAGTTAATTAAATCGACTGTGTGGAATTAGAATTGTTTATCAAGTTAATGTGTTTTGACTAAAATAGTTAAATGAATATTGTTTGAATTTAAATAAGGATTTAAAAAGGGATTTAATATTTTAGTTAATGAAGGGATTAACTACTAAAGTAGTTAATGTTTGAAATAAGTTATTATTTTAATTAATGATGAAGTTAGGAATATATTTTTAAATGGGAATTCATTTAAAAAGGTTACCGAATGTGAGATGCAAGCCAATTGAATGGTAAAAGAAAATAAACGTACTTAATCATTTGAATTAAGTTGAAGGAGATGTCGATAAAAGGGTTTAAGATAAACCAAAACATATAAATGAGTTTCAAAGTGTTAAGACGTTAATTTTACATTAACGTTATTTGAAAACGAGATCAAGTAAAAAGGAGAATTTTAAGTGAGATTTCAAAAGGGGAAATTGAATATAGTTATTTGAGATAGAATTAGCCAAACATAGTTATTCGGCTAAGTTGCCATTTAGTACGACTGCTAGCGTAATTCGCAGGGCTGCAGATAGCCTACGGCGGTCGGATGTTTCCTGAGGGAATCAGGCGTAACCATTGTGATCGCTGTGATCTAGAGTCGAGCGAATGGAGTTAAGACGAATGATAATTAATCAATTAGAGTTATTCAAATATCGTATTTTTGAATATTAAAAGAATTGGAAGTTTCAATTTAACAAAAGTAAACCAGTTGTTAAAGGCCAAGTGATGCTGAATATTGAACCAGTGGACTCATTGGAGTGTCATGATTGAAACACTATATATTTTGATAGTTAAAACACCGACTATCAAACCCGCCCAATACGATTGTTGGTATGGAAAGACCGGGATCGAATTTATATTCGAAAACCATTCCGACCAACAAATACGTGAAGATATCTGAAGTTGATTGTGATGGTGATGTCAAGACCGTGGATTTTCACAAATGGAAGAACCACTAATATTCTCTGCCTGGCAAGCAGAGATAAGATGTGATTCTGTCGTGGCTGGAATCTACGGGTTGCAAGGACTTCTCGCTACTGATCCATGGGGTGATTCCTATATGGATGCAGTAGGAGAGTGCCTTCGGTTCATCCTGTTCCTGGATGACGTATATGGACGAATGTCTGACAGAGTATTTCCGAAGGATCACGTACGTTGATTTCTTCAAACGTGCTATAGTGTTGGCGGGGAATCGCCGTTCTCTTAGCTTAACTGCTAGAGTATTTTTGTGGATGTCAATTAGTGATATCTGATGGATTTGACGATGTGGCATTCAAAGTGAATGGTGACCAGATGTTCAAAGATAAGTTCTGACCTCAAGCCTCATCAACCGGGAAATGACAAAAATCGGGCAGGCAGCATGGCTATGTGGGTCGCTCCCATTAGGGTGTATGATCACCTATCTAGAGGAAATCCTATTTGCTTCTTAAATCTATGTTTCGATGCTGTCCCTTGTCGGGAGACGGTTGCTGATCCCAACCGTCGGTGATATACATTCGATACACTCAAGCGAAATGAGTGGTCGGTCATGTGAGGGCCGGGTTGCAAGAAGTTCTTGTTGAACCCAGTGTATTCGTCTCTAGAGATACACGATCGGAAGGTGGTCCCATACCTTGTCATAGTTGGAATCCAATCTTCAATAAGCGCCCGCGGTTTTGATTGTATATTATATATGTGGAGCATGAGATGCAAGTGTTCCACTAGATTACTATTTACTTGTATTTAGACATTATCATAATATCAGACAAGATATTGGTTTCAAAACTGTTTTGGGTTATCGTAAGATAAAAACCGTCCGTGTTTATGTGTGGATTTGGTCTTACGATTATCCTTTTCTTTTGAAAAGATTTTTGAACTTAAAAATCATGATTGGATGATTCACCCTTATTACTGTGCGAGTTTATCTCACTCTGGTTCACCAGACTGACCCGGTGTTTTGTAAATGCTCGGGTTAGGCCGGGTTGTACAGGTTCAGGTTATCGACTGCTATGAAGAGACAAGCTGGAAGAGTCCAGACGTATGATATTACTATTCCGCTGTGTGTTATATGAGGACAGATTTTTATCACTGTCCGGATGTGTACTCTGATATTGTAAGTATTTTCAAAGCTCTCAGTAAAGTTATTTCTGTATTATATTTTGTTCCGCTGCGATGTGAGACTCTGTGTGTGGTGTTTCTTCTTCTTCTTCTATTCTAATATTTCTTTCTTTCTTATCTCACCCTCTAACTTCTTTCTATTAATGATCTGGAATGTTCGATGTCTGAATAGTCAACATGGTAGTTTGATGTTGATTTTCGGAGTCGAAAATCCCGGTTCGCTACACTAAAAATTATATTTTTATCTTTCTAAAAATAATTTCATATTTTTATAACAACGATACATAGATAAAAATCACATTTTTATGCCACTACCATATAGATAAAAATCAAATCTTTCTATCGCTAACGAATATATAAATATCACATTTTTACATTGCCATTCAAATGTTAAAAATCAAATTTTTACTTTCGTGCATATATCATAAAAATCACATTTTTATATTGTCACTTCATTTATAAAAATCATATTTTTGTCCTATCGCTAGATATATAAAGATCAAATTTTTATTATCTATATAATATAAAAATCATATTTTTATTATTTCTATAATATAAAAATCATATTTTTATTATTCCTATAATATAAAAATCATATTTTTATTCTCGCTACATCAATATAAAAATCAGATCTTTATATTCATTAATTCGTTATAAAAATCTAAACTTTATTTTCATAAAAATCTAACCTTTCTTTAGTTACTAAATTAACTAAAATCGGATTTAAAACAAAGTTTTAGTATATATATATATATATATATATAAGAAAAAACAAAATAAATAAACAGAAAACTTACAGCGTTCAGAGGGGGTGGTAAGTGTCGTTGGTGGGGTGGAGGCTGTCAGCGCCGGGGTTTTGGTGGTAGACGGAGGTTGCTGTGGCAGGGGCAGGCTCATCGGCGGTGGGTTTAGGGTTTTGGGATGGTGGCGCGCAGATTTAAAGAGGAGAGGGAGGAAAGAGCATCGTGAGAGGGGAGGGAACCTCGCTGGAGTCGACGGTGGTAGAGCGCAGGGGGAGCGGTGTTGGCAGGAGGCCGGTGGGAGGGCGCAACGGGGAGTAGTTTTTTTTAAAGGCCCAAAAATCTGTACTATCTGAGTCGACTAATAACACCACACGTCCAACCCAAATCGCAGAGAAATACGGATCATTATTAGAAAGAAGTTAGAGGATGAGAAACAGAAAGAAAGAAATATTAGAATAGAAGAAAACGAAGATCACAAACTCACAGCGGAACGAATAAAATATATTATATAACATAACTCTTGAAAATACAAATCATCAACTGGATATATATACCATTATCAGAGCACAACAGTTATTCCTGGAACAGTTATTTAATGACCCGGGATTTTGTCGACTTTGGTTATCGCCATAAATTCACTGATGACTAAACAAACATCAAAAAATACCGGTCGTTAATGAAAGAAATTAGAGGGTGAGGAAAGATAAGATAGAAACTTAGAATAGAAGAAGAAGAACAACACAACATCAGAGTAACACGAATCTCACAGCAGAACGAATAAATATATTTAATAACATAACTTTGAAATACAAATCTGTACTTGAATATACATGTCATTATCAAAGTACAACACTTACAACACATCGGAAATAACTATAGCTATATAATCCTGAAGCCTCCTTCTCCAAGCTCTTCCAGTATATCAGTAAATCGAGATTAATTGACTACACGTACAAATTTAGGAACCCAAGAGTTTAGGGAAACAAACAAATAAACTTCGGGTCAGTCATGGGACTGGTATGAGTAAAACAGTTTAAAACAGTTCGAACAAGTAAACGATATCTCATAAGACCACGCCGTATAACGGAACTGGTTTTTCCCTTATGAGAATCCAAAGTATCTTTATATCAAAAACCTTTTGATATTATAATAATGTCTATCAACCACAATATAATAATCATCTAGCAGAAACGCTTTCATCTCACGTTCTACATATATAGTATACAAGCAAAACTGCAAGCACGTATTGGGTAATGGATTTCCATCTATGACAAGGTATGGAACCACCTTTCGCTAGTGTAACTCTAGAAAGGAATACACTGGGTTCAACAAGAACATCTTGCAACCCGACCACACATGACCGACCACTCATTTTGCTTGAGTGTATCGAATGTATATCACCAACGGTTGGGATCAACAACCGTTTCCCGAATGGAACAGCATCAACAATAGATTTTTAGAAGTAAATGAAACTCTAGATCAGGTGATTATACACCCTACTTCAGTGCGACCGACTTAGCTATGTTGCCTGCCCGATTTCTGTCATTTACCGGTTGATGAGGCTTGAGGTTACGCTTTTTCATCACACCAGATTCACATTGAATGCCACATCGTCAAATCCATCAAATCACCGATTGACGACCTCAACCATACATTATGTGTTAGCTAAAAGAAGTTTCTTTCTCCGCTTCCACTCTTGGTACGGTTGGAGAAATCAATATACGTGATCGTCTGGAAATACTCTGTCAGACATGTGTCCATACAAGTCACCCAGGAACAGGATGAACCGAAGGTAGTATTCTGTAAACAGGATAGCCCTTGCATAACTCCGTCTTCAATTTCCTTTGGCATATATGATTCGCAACGCTTATGCCAATATAGAGTGGTTCTTTGGATAATAATCCAACCGGTCTCTCCATATTAACAACGTTAAAATGGTCAAAACTTCGGTAGTCTGTGATTTAATTATCGAAGAAAAACAGGTGTGCAAACATCGATATTATTTCCAAATGGAAATTTATATCGATCAAACATCATTCAACATTTATCTCTTTATTTCATTAATTTACTTATCTCATGTTTCCCTATATTCAACATTTCTTATTTTTTAAATTTAGAAAATATATGTTATTACCATTGGAAAACATTACCATTTCTTGTTTTCTATATCAGAAAACATTTCTGGTTCTTATTTGGAAAACCTTTCCAAAACTACTTCATTGGACTTAGACAGATGTTTAACAAACCATCGCGAGGCCAAATCAAACCATTTCCCTTAATTACTAAATTCACTTAACCATCCTTTACTGCCGAACCTTAACCGTTCCTTGGTTAAAAATGAAGCCAATCAAGTTGGGATAGAACAACCTCTCAGACCTTAACTGAACAACATTTCTAACTTTGAAATAGGCAAAGTTCACTTTATATTTCTTTAACTAACTTCCTTACTTAACCCTCCTTCGAATCATCTCTTATTCGATAATTCTTTCCTTCGAATAAGGTATATTCGATAACTCTATTCAATTTACTCTATTCGATTAACCCTTATCAATTAACTCTATTGGACTAACGCTATTGGATTAACTCTATTGGACTAACGCTATTGATTTACTCATTTCACTTAACTCCTTTCGAATAAACTATATTCGATAACCCATTTAACTCTATTCGAATAACTATATTCGATTAACTCAATTGATTCTATTCGAATAAACTATATTCGATTAACTCCTTTTAATTTCTATTCGAATAAACTATATTCGATTAACTCCTTTACTTCAACTCTAATCGATTTAACTCTTTTTTATTAACTCTGTTTGATTTACTCTAATCGATTTAACTCTTTTCACTAACTCCTTTCGAATAAACTATATTTGATAACCCTTTTAACTCTACTCGAATAACTAAATTCGATTAACTCAATTGATTCTATTCGAATAAACTATATTCGATTAACTTCTTTTACTTTCTATTCGAATAAACTATATTCGATTAACTCCTTTGCTTCAACTCTAATCGGTTTAACTCTTTTTGATTAACTCTGTTTGATTTACTCTAATCGATTTAACTATTTTCACTTAACTCCTTTCGAATAAACTATATTCGATAACCCTTTTAACTCTACTAGAATAAACCATATTCGATTTACCCTTTTAATTCAATTTGAATAAACTATATTCGAAAACTCCTTTAACTCTATTCGAATAACTATATTCGATAACCCTTTTAACTCTACTCGAATAAACCATTTCAAATAACTAATTCGATTTACTAACTTTCGAGTACCATATTCGATTTAACTCCTTTCGAATACCATCTCGATCTAACTCCTTTATTCGCTTTATAAAGATTTCCCCTTTTAACAACGTTTATACATTTTTAAAGATTTACTTTTTGTAACGGTTCTCCACTTTAAAAATGATTTCCTTCTTATAACAGTTTTCTTTTTATAACGTTTTCCCTTTTTCTAGATATCTCCTATTATAAATATTCCAATTTATAAATATTTCTTATTTATAAATATTCCATTTATAAATATTTTATTTTCAAATATCATTTTGAAAATATTTCCTTATCAACATTTCGGTATGTTATGGTATTCAACATATCAAATCACGATGATCAGTATCGTTCAAACACGTATAATCGACAACAGATTATATATCATATCATATATCATAATATATGAATCACAGTAAAATAAATGTTGAGGAATCCAGTTGGATTCCTCCAACCTGTTTCACTGCATCCACAGATGTTATACAATATAAAATCAACATCACTTTCAGTTCCACATGATATATTCCGTTAAATAGAATCAATATAGAAATTCATTAACTGACTTGCAGTTCAATCAAACAGTCAACACACAGTCAATCAGCCAACATTTAACAGTTCTAAAAATACAACATGAAAGTATAAACTATTCAGAGTTAGTGAGATTTACTCACATTGGCAGTTCATCGTTAAAGAATGATAAACTGTTGTTTGATTTGAATCAAACAATTCATTTTGCCATAAATTCAAACGATCTCGAATCCACTCCCAGTCAATTACATTGTGGAGTGCTCGTCCATACGATCCCAACGCAACTTACGGTTCGTCAATCTGATATCGTATGATCAAGATATGATAAATACAAGTTGGTACATTATTAAGATTGAAAATTAAACTAATACCTATTTTAAATTATTGGACCTTAACTTCTTTACCTCGGCCCAACCCATTCTCCTTTGAAGTCCACTATCGCACCGTTACAACTCAAACCCGTCCGCACCCTTTTAACTCCATCTTCCCTAACAACATTCGATCTTCAGTAAAACACAAAACCAATTTTGACCATCCTTTGACCACTCTTATCCCCCATCTCGGCCACCCGTTTTCGGCGCCACCTCCACCAGTGAATACGCCGACTCCTCCTCTACCCGCCTGTAATGACCCGCATTGGCAGAGGTATTATAATTAATTTATTTAATTATATAAATAGTGATTTAGGGAATTAAATCGTCGTTAATTTAATTATTGTAAATATTTAATAAAATTAAATAATTAAATAATATATTTAATTCAGAAATAATCAAAAATATTGGGAATCACAATATTCTGTGAACGGGGTCGTCCCTTAGATTTAATTCAGCTTAGAGTTGAATTATATTGACGAATATATTCAATCGACATCAGTTTGAACGTATAATTATATTGTAATTAAAATCGAGCTTGAAATGGCGCTGCAGTTCGTAAATTGGCGATTTGAACTTCAACTGAATTTACAGGATTCGTTTTAAGCCGGATTTCTATGAAACAAGAAATGTGTGGATGTAACAACCCGTAAAATGCGAGCCAGTTTGAAAATTTTATTTTGGCAATTTTAGCGAATTTTGATTATTTAAAAGGAATTATTTTAAAGAATATCGACGAGAAATTTATTTTGAATATAATTCGATCGTATATATTTTACGCGTCGTCGTTAGAATATATAATAATTATATATAATTATAAAAGGAATTGAAAATGGCGCGGTAGTTCGATAATTCGATTTCAAACTTCAATTGAATGTACCGGGTGCAAAACAATCCGGATTTTAGTGAAACCGAAAATAATGGAATCTAATAGTGAATATCTTTCCAACGAATCCGAAAAATCAAAAGTTCGTAGCGGGAATCAAAAGATATGTCCAGTTGAAAATTCTGAATAGTCGCTATGGAATTCAGGCCCTTAAAAATGGACATTTTGCAAATGACCTCGGATTTCGACGAAACCACTTTTGTTGGGTCCGCAGTGTCAAGTTATTGCTAGATTTCAAATTTCGTAATTTTTCGAATCAATATGTGAGCGTGGCAAAGGAAAACGCGTTTGACCAGTTTCAGTTGATTTTAATCGACTGGAAATTGGCCATTTTTCTAACGGTCTCAGAATTCGACGAAACTAGTTTTGTTAGGACCGTATCGTCAATACGAAGCTAGAAAATATTTTTCTGGGATTTTTCGTGTTCGTATGTGCCCCCGGTAATTTGAAATATACGTTTAAAATTCAATAAAGTGATTTAAATGTAAATTCAATGGAAACTGATTGTAACTATCGAATCAGCTTGCGATACATATCCTATTGTGTTCGGAATGGGGGTAGAACGCTGTGGACGACAGGCGGTGGGCCTCGTTTCGAGATCGTATGTGAAAGTTAACTTTTTTTGCAAAATAAAATAATAAAAAAAAAAAAAAAAATATTTAATTTCCCTTCTTAACCTGGCCCCCCCCTTTTTCAATCATTTTCATTTCCAGGTATAAAAAAAAAAAAAAAAAAAAAAAAAAGAATTTCGAACGAAGGGCGGAGCCTCGTCGCCGGCCCTCGACGATCCAGTCACCCTCACCCCCTCGTCGAACTCCAGCACCGCCGCCTCCCCCTGATGTTGTCGCGACCCCCTTCTTCCTCCATTCGAACGCCTAGAACCCGAACCCCCTCGCGTCCCGCTCCTTTTCCCCTCCCCGATGGACCGCCGCCACTTCCTCCAGTGGATGCTCCGACTCCGACGCAGCTCAGCAAGCTCCTCCACCTCGGCCATCTCTCCCCCTTCTTGAAAACGTGAGTTTTCTTGATCTGATTTACTTAATTTTTATTTAGTTTAAAACCAGATTTTTATTTAGTTTAAAACCAGATTTTTATTTAGTTTAAAACCAGATTTTTATTTAGTTTAAAACCAGATTTTTATTTAGTTTAAAACCAGATTTTTATTTAGTTTAAAACCAGATTTTTATTTAGTTTAAAACCAGATTTTTATTTAGTTTAAAACCAGATTTTTATTTAGTTTAAAACCAGATTTTTATTTAGTTTAAAACCAGATTTTTATTTAGTTTAAAACCAGATTTTTATTTAGTTTAAAACCAGATTTTTATTTAGTTTAAAACCAGATTTTTATTTAGTTTAAAACCAGATTTTTATTTAGTTTAAAACCAGATTTTTATTTAGTTTAAAACCAGATTTTTATTTAGTTTAAAACCAGTTTTTTTAATGATTAAAAAAAAAAAGGGGGGGGGGGGAAGAGATTTTTAAAATGATTAAAAACAGACTTTTAAAAATGTTAAAGACGAGATTTTTAAAAATGATTAAAAACTGATTTTTTTTACATTGTTAAAAAGAAAAGAAACTGAAATTGTCATCGATTCAAAAATACAAGCAATCTTGATTTGAAAATGAAAAGACATCACTTTTGAAAATATAATGGAGAATATAAAAATTCGACTTTTATATATTGAATAGCGATATAAAAATTCGGTTTTTATATATGGAACTTCGAACTGAAAATTCGATTTTTATATATTGAATAGCGAAATAAAAATTCGATTTTTATATATTGAACTTTGAAATAAAAATTCGATTTTTATGTATTGAACTTTGAAATAAAAATTCGATTTTTATGTATTGAACTTTGAAAAAAAAATTCGATTTTTATGTATTGAACTTTGAAATAAAAATTCGATTTTTATATATTGAACTTTGAAATAAAAATTCGATTTTTATATATTGAACTTCGAAATAAAAATTCGATTTTTATATATTGAACTTTGAAATAAAAATTCGATTTTTATATATTGAACTTCGAACTAAAAATTCGATTTTTATATATTGAACTTTGAACTAAAAATTCGATTTTTATATATTGAACTTTGAACTGAAAATTCGATTTTTATATATTGAACTTTGAAATAAAAATTCGATTTTTATATATTGAACTTCGAAATAAAAATTCGATTTTTATATATTGAACTTTGAAATAAAAATTCGATTTTTATATATTGAACTTCGAACTAAAAATTCGATTTTTATATATTGAACTTTGAACTGAAAATTCGATTTTTATATATTGAACTTTGAAATAAAAATTCGATTTTTATATATTGAATAGCGAAGTAAAAATTCGATTTTTACATATGTAGTGGCTACAGGCGACGAAGCTGAAGAAGATGCGAAAACAATGAAGATTTCTATCAATGAAGTGCTGTGGAGCTAGGATAGCTATATGTGAGAATTCCTCACCTTTCAATTTATTTTTCTAGTTATATATATACTAGGATGCAGACGGTGCTTAGTAGCACCCGACACCCGTCCACAGACCATGGACTTGTTTGTTTGACTGTTTGGTGATTGATTGTGATATTGGTTTGAATGTGGTTTGTGGTGTGAAAAATCGAATCGATAAATTGGTTAGGATTAGACGTGCGCCGTTATAAGGCGAAGGAGTAAGGCTAGGTTAGACCCTTACTCCAAAGTTTGTGGTTTGCATAACGAATTGATTTGATTGATGTGTGAATGGCGTGGGCCTTCACTAGACCGGGGATAAGGCTAGGCCTTGTCCCGTTTCTAGTATCGTGCCGTTATGCCGCCGAAATTTTCTAAAATAAGTTAGAAAAATAAAAATAGCATTTTATTTAACGAATGAACTGAATATAAATTCATATGTTAAAATAAAATGTGTTATCGTTAAAAATATAATTTTTAACGTGAATGTGAATAAATAAATATTCATTTACAAACCAGACGGTTTGTTTATGTACACCTATTTGAATGACGTTGATTGGGTCGATAAATTTTACACATCGCCTAACTGCACAAATAAAATATGTGTTTGATTGTTTGAAACCCCACACGGGTGTTAGGATGAAATTTGAAGTTCACTCATCCTGATTTATTAAATATGTCGATCGATTGATTGACAAGCTGCTATAAGCGTTAAATGTCTATATTTGATGCTTATACAGTGTAGTGCACTTTGGTTGATGGTTGATTATTCATCGTTGTTGATATATACATGTGTTGTAGAAAATCCATATAATTAACATTATATGGTAATTGATTGGGCCTCATTCCAGTTTCGAGAAAAAAAGAAATATTTGAAATAGAAATATTTGAAATAGAAATATTTGAAATAGAAATATTTGAAATAGAAATATTTGAAATAGAATATTTGAAAATAGAAATATGTGAAGCCGTGAGGATTAGATTGACGCCATTTTGACGTGAACGATATTTATATCGATTTTATTCATTTTAAAATGAATATTGAAACGTGATTTCGAAATCGAATATTTTGAAATGAATTGAATTGAAAACGATTTCGAAATGAATTGAATTGAAAACGATTTCGAAATGAATTGAATTGAAAACGATTTCGAAATGAATTGAATTGAAAACGATTTCGAAATGAATTGAATTGAAAACGATTTCGAAATGAATTGAATTGAAAACGATTTCGAAATGAATTGAATTGAAAACGATTTCGAAATGAATTGAATTGAAAACGATTTCGAAATGAATTGAATTGAAAACGATTTCGAAATGAATTGAATTGAAAACGAATTCGAATTGAATTGAAAGCGAATTGAAATGAATTCAAATTGAATTGAAATTTGAATTGAATAGAAATGAATTTTGAAACGAATTTATAAAGAAGAATTCAATTTTGATTTGAATTGAAAAGGAAGTTGAAATTGCTTTTGAAACGAATTTAAAACCATTTATATAATTCGTTTTAAATAGTAATCGACGAAATATATATTATATATATAATATAATGGCCTGAATAGAACGCGCCGCGCTGCGGCAGTTCGCGAATTTCGACCATTTGTTTCAAACGGACATTACGGGAGATCCGACCGTCGGATTCTCCTAAAACCGGAACCGTTGGGTTCGTATCGAAAAGAGCTTTCTAATGAATGTTAGAAATTTGAAATCTAACGGTTGGATTTGGAGATACGTCCAAATCAAATTCGAAAAAGGTCGCTGTAAGTGCAGTTCGATGGCCGTTAATGGAAATCGACCGTACGGGCCTTGATAAAATTATTAAAAATAGTAATAATTTGTGTAAAATCATAAGAAATGATTTGTGAAAGTTTGGGATGAAAAACTCCATATTTGAAAAGATAAAAATAGATTTTTATCGAAATGAACTAGTTTTGAACTAGAATTATAATTCTATTTATTTTTAAATAAATAAATTGAATTTGAAATGGTTTTGAAAATAACCAAAATTTCCAATGATTGCATTGGAGTGGATTTGAATCGAAATTGTCTTCGGAATATTTCGATGTTGGAATTCGTGATATTACAGGTGTTGTTATGGAAATTTGAAAGATATATATGTATATCGTTATTTCCAATACGACATTTGTTAATCGTAGAATTTGATATTGAATATAGGCCGATATAGTTTCTATTCAGAGCCTTGTATTGAATATCGAATGTGATTTGGGTTTGTCGTGAATGGTGTCTTCACTAACACTGTTCTTGAACCCAGTTGAGAAAAGATTAAATCTTTTTATTTAGATTTAATGAAGTGTACCAATTAAATGATATTTAATTGGAATTGAATTGGTATTGATTTTTGGGTTTATCGTGAACAGTGTTTTAAATAACACTTGTTCTTTAACCCGATAATTAATCGAATGTGATTTGGGTTTGTCGTGAATGGTGTCTTCACTAACACTGTTCTTGAACCCAGTTGAGAAAAGATTAAATCTTTTTATTTAGATTTAATGAAGTGTACCAATTAAATGATATTTAATTGGAATTGAATTGATATTGATTTTTGGGTTTATCGTGAACAGTGTTTTAAATAACACTTGTTCTTTAACCCGATAATTAATCGAATGTGATTTGGGTTTGTCGTGAATGGTGTCTTCACTAACACTGTTCTTGAACCCAGTTGAGAAAAGATTAAATCTTTTTATTTAGATTTAATGAAGTGTACCAATTAAATGATATTTAATTGGAATTGAATTGGTATTGATTTTTGGGTTTATCGTGAATAGTGTTTTAAATAACACTTGTTCTTTAACCCGATAATTAATGGAATGTGATTTTGGGTTTATCGTGAATCGTGTTTTTAAATGACACTGATTCTTTAACCCAGATAATGATTAAAACTAAGTGGAGTTTTAATGAATCTTTAATTAGATTGAAAGGATCGAGAATGGAGTATCACCAGTTTTGCTCCAGGCGATAGTTAAATCTTTAATTAGATTTGAACGTGAAATTTAGAAACTAACTGTCGGTTAGCCAAGCAGAATGGTTTTCTGGATATTGATCTGATGTTGGTTTCGGCCTTCGGGGTTAATATTTGGGGAATTATTCTCTTGATTAATTTACGGTTAGTGACTAATGAACTGGAATGAGGCGTATGTTGTGTTTGTGTAACACTTACTTAAAATATACGCGAGTTATTCGGAAAGACCGGGTTTATCCCATTCTGAATAACTGATACGACGATAAGTCGAAGATGAAGACGATGGTCGAAGACCGGAAGTCTTCACGTCGTTTGGGTGATAACTGATGATCTTGATTGGGCTGTACACCCAAGAAGATGGAAACAGTTAGTGATCGTCCAGACGTACTTGGAGATCGATGGATATGCGGGGTACTAGGTGCCTCCGGTTTCGTTCAGACCCAGAACGGACTTGTAAATGGACTGTGTGTCTGACATCGGATTTCATTCTGTGTGACTGATATCGGTTGCATAGGATGGTTTGCCTGTGTGGCATGCTAAGATGCAAATGATCAAGGCTTCTGTTGAAAAGCAAAGTCTTGTGGTGATGATCAAAGCACGGCCTTTGTGGCGTAGCTTTGTGTAACGTTTACCTCGCGTGTTTCACACCAGGTATGAACCAAAAACGGGAGACGGACCTCAGGGAGGACTTGCGTTTCTTTCTAGCTAGAAGTGGCGTCAGTGGTTTTACACGCCCTGACGAGTTTGACTTATGTGGTTGTTGCTGTTGCGAGGCGCCTCGGTTATATCGGTTTCGGCCGAATGCATTCTGGTCGGCTGACGGACCAGACTTACACCCCATAGGGTGGGGAGACGTATTGTTCAGGCATAATAATCCACTCCGTGTGGACCGGCCCTGACGATCCAAGGCTTGCCTGCGCGCTTGCCTGAGACATGGGCTAGATTGTCTCGAATCGGTTGAGGACTATCTTTTGCCTCGGTTCATAGATGGAAACCCAATTTCCAAATACGAGACTTTGCGGTTTTGATTGTATATCCTATATATGGCGACATAGTGGGATGGGGCGCTCATGCCGCCTATGATTGATACTTATGATTTGAAGTGTTTTATATACTATGCACTTATAATAGTATCAAATGATTTGTTTTAAACGTATCAAGCATTCTTTGGCTGTTATAAGGGAAAACCCTATCCTCGACTGCGTTGCATTGTGTGATGGGACCTGGGTCTTATAACAGCTTCATTTTTCTTTATTTAGCATTGCGCTGTTGGTTTTATGCACTGGTATTCTTGGGAGGAAACCCGTTCCGTGTTATACGGCGTGGTCCCTTGATTTACCTAATGATTTGAAATAAAGATTAATAACTGTTTTAGTTCTCACACCAGTCACATGACTGACCTGGAGTTTATTGTTTTAACCTAAACTCTGGGTGCCCCTATTTTCGACACGGGCAGCTAGTAGTTTTGGTTTTGCAGATTTATATTCACAGGATCCTGGTTTACAGCTGGAACGATATCCGGAAAGCTTTGTATCCGTATATCTCATTCTAGTTGTGTATTGTATTATTTTCCGCTGCTATGTATTTAAATGTAATTTAAATCTCTGATATTTCTGTGTAATATTCATTTATACTCTGTAAATTCTTGTAATCTGATGCATTGTTGTAATATACAATGAAATGTTCTTCTGTATGCGTTCTGTTTTGTCGTGTTCTCAAACGATAGGGCGTTTCGAACGGTCTGGGTCGGTTTAGCGACTGGTTCGGACCGAGCGAAGTTCCTTGCCGTCACATTTGGTATCAGAGCTTTGGTTTACAAAGCTCAGAGAACAAGGCACATTAGAACCATACGAAAGAATTCATCAGATATTGGATTAGCAATATCCAATGGAATGACTCGTTAGAGATAGGATCAGTAGTATCCTAGAACGGGTGTGAAGAGTATATTTTTCAAATGAAAACATTTTGTTTTGAAAATTTAAATCAACTATTCGTATTTGATTATTTGTTTATATTGATTTTGGGCAATTCAGTATATAAAGAATTTGCATATACGCCTTGCAAACGTATATTCAAAGTTTTAATATACTGGATAGATATGGAATCACATTCTAGTCGCCCGGAGATGGTACTGATGATTGTCATGACATCATCCGTATTTATATTCGTGTTTCGAATGTGTGATTTTCTATATATTTCCATTAGGCTGGTGTGAGAACCCAAAACTTATATAGTTAGAATTCATTGTTGTGATTTGGCATCAAAACATGATTTTTTGTATATGTATCAAAATTATGAATTTGAAACTCTAATTCACTAATTGATTGATGTTTGTATTGTTTGATAATTTTGAATCATTATGCCTAATTGAATCAAATATTGAATTGTATTGAAATTTGGTCGCATTTGCTTGCATATACATATACTTACATTGAACAGGTCATAGCAAGGAGGCTAGAGACAGAGAATAAAATTTGTTTGCCCGACAAATAGGTACATGTTTATTACATAATTTACTGTTTTGTTTGGGTGATGATGATTTTATGAGCCTATTGGCTAGCCGCTTGGCTTTTTCTTTTTCTTTTTGAGATCTGAAGGACCGGGAACGCTATTTGCAATTTCCCGATGCTCCCATTGCAGGGGAGGTTATGGCGAAATTTTTCGAAAATTTAGGGTGTTAGCCAAATTTTTGAAATTTTGAAAATTCTCAGAAACTGAAAAGTTGGAGAATGGAAGCCAAATCGAATGTAGGGCTGAATAATCAAACCACTTTCGACTTTGTTCCTTTTCGGGGACGAAAAGTTTTAAGTGGGGGAGATTGTAACAACCCGTAAAATGCGAGCCAGTTTGAAAATTTTATTTTGGCAATTTTAGCGAATTTTGATTATTTAAAAGGAATTATTTTAAAGAATATCGACGAGAAATTTATTTTGAATATAATTCGATCGTATATATTTTACGCGTCGTCGTTAGAATATATAATAATTATATATAATTATAAAAGGAATTGAAAATGGCGCGGTAGTTCGATAATTCGATTTCAAACTTCAATTGAATGTACCGGGTGCAAAACAATCCGGATTTTAGTGAAACCGAAAATAATGGAATCTAATAGTGAATATCTTTCCAACGAATCCGAAAAATCAAAAGTTCGTAGCGGGAATCAAAAGATATGTCCAGTTGAAAATTCTGAATAGTCGCTATGGAATTCAGGCCCTTAAAAATGGACATTTTGCAAATGACCTCGGATTTCGACGAAACCACTTTTGTTGGGTCCGCAGTGTCAAGTTATTGCTAGATTTCAAATTTCGTAATTTTTCGAATCAATATGTGAGCGTGGCAAAGGAAAACGCGTTTGACCAGTTTCAGTTGATTTTAATCGACTGGAAATTGGCCATTTTTCTAACGGTCTCAGAATTCGACGAAACTAGTTTTGTTAGGACCGTATCGTCAATACGAAGCTAGAAAATATTTTTCTGGGATTTTTCGTGTTCGTATGTGCCCCCGGTAATTTGAAATATACGTTTAAAATTCAATAAAGTGATTTAAATGTAAATTCAATGGAAACTGATTGTAACTATCGAATCAGCTTGCGATACATATCCTATTGTGTTCGGAATGGGGGTAGAACGCTGTGGACGACAGGCGGTGGGCCTCGTTTCGAGATCGTATGTGAAAGTTAACTTTTTTTGCAAAATAAAATAATAAAAAAAAAAAAAAAAATATTTAATTTCCCTTCTTAACCTGGCCCCCCCCTTTTTCAATCATTTTCATTTCCAGGTATAAAAAAAAAAAAAAAAAAAAAAAAAGAATTTCGAACGAAGGGCGGAGCCTCGTCGCCGGCCCTCGACGATCCAGTCACCCTCACCCCCTCGTCGAACTCCAGCACCGCCGCCTCCCCCTGATGTTGTCGCGACCCCCTTCTTCCTCCATTCGAACGCCTAGAACCCGAACCCCCTCGCGTCCCGCTCCTTTTCCCCTCCCCGATGGACCGCCGCCACTTCCTCCAGTGGATGCTCCGACTCCGACGCAGCTCAGCAAGCTCCTCCACCTCGGCCATCTCTCCCCCTTCTTGAAAACGTGAGTTTTCTTGATCTGATTTACTTAATTTTTATTTAGTTTAAAACCAGATTTTTATTTAGTTTAAAACCAGATTTTTATTTAGTTTAAAACCAGATTTTTATTTAGTTTAAAACCAGATTTTTATTTAGTTTAAAACCAGATTTTTATTTAGTTTAAAACCAGATTTTTATTTAGTTTAAAACCAGATTTTTATTTAGTTTAAAACCAGATTTTTATTTAGTTTAAAACCAGATTTTTATTTAGTTTAAAACCAGATTTTTATTTAGTTTAAAACCAGATTTTTATTTAGTTTAAAACCAGATTTTTATTTAGTTTAAAACCAGATTTTTATTTAGTTTAAAACCAGATTTTTATTTAGTTTAAAACCAGATTTTTATTTAGTTTAAAACCAGTTTTTTTAATGATTAAAAAAAAAAAGGGGGGGGGGGGAAGAGATTTTTAAAATGATTAAAAACAGACTTTTAAAAATGTTAAAGACGAGATTTTTAAAAATGATTAAAAACTGATTTTTTTTACATTGTTAAAAAGAAAAGAAACTGAAATTGTCATCGATTCAAAAATACAAGCAATCTTGATTTGAAAATGAAAAGACATCACTTTTGAAAATATAATGGAGAATATAAAAATTCGACTTTTATATATTGAATAGCGATATAAAAATTCGGTTTTTATATATGGAACTTCGAACTGAAAATTCGATTTTTATATATTGAATAGCGAAATAAAAATTCGATTTTTATATATTGAACTTTGAAATAAAAATTCGATTTTTATGTATTGAACTTTGAAATAAAAATTCGATTTTTATGTATTGAACTTTGAAAAAAAAATTCGATTTTTATGTATTGAACTTTGAAATAAAAATTCGATTTTTATATATTGAACTTTGAAATAAAAATTCGATTTTTATATATTGAACTTCGAAATAAAAATTCGATTTTTATATATTGAACTTTGAAATAAAAATTCGATTTTTATATATTGAACTTCGAACTAAAAATTCGATTTTTATATATTGAACTTTGAACTAAAAATTCGATTTTTATATATTGAACTTTGAACTGAAAATTCGATTTTTATATATTGAACTTTGAAATAAAAATTCGATTTTTATATATTGAACTTCGAAATAAAAATTCGATTTTTATATATTGAACTTTGAAATAAAAATTCGATTTTTATATATTGAACTTCGAACTAAAAATTCGATTTTTATATATTGAACTTTGAACTGAAAATTCGATTTTTATATATTGAACTTTGAAATAAAAATTCGATTTTTATATATTGAATAGCGAAGTAAAAATTCGATTTTTACATATGTAGTGGCTACAGGCGACGAAGCTGAAGAAGATGCGAAAACAATGAAGATTTCTATCAATGAAGTGCTGTGGAGCTAGGATAGCTATATGTGAGAATTCCTCACCTTTCAATTTATTTTTCTAGTTATATATATACTAGGATGCAGACGGTGCTTAGTAGCACCCGACACCCGTCCACAGACCATGGACTTGTTTGTTTGACTGTTTGGTGATTGATTGTGATATTGGTTTGAATGTGGTTTGTGGTGTGAAAAATCGAATCGATAAATTGGTTAGGATTAGACGTGCGCCGTTATAAGGCGAAGGAGTAAGGCTAGGTTAGACCCTTACTCCAAAGTTTGTGGTTTGCATAACGAATTGATTTGATTGATGTGTGAATGGCGTGGGCCTTCACTAGACCGGGGATAAGGCTAGGCCTTGTCCCGTTTCTAGTATCGTGCCGTTATGCCGCCGAAATTTTCTAAAATAAGTTAGAAAAATAAAAATAGCATTTTATTTAACGAATGAACTGAATATAAATTCATATGTTAAAATAAAATGTGTTATCGTTAAAAATATAATTTTTAACGTGAATGTGAATAAATAAATATTCATTTACAAACCAGACGGTTTGTTTATGTACACCTATTTGAATGACGTTGATTGGGTCGATAAATTTTACACATCGCCTAACTGCACAAATAAAATATGTGTTTGATTGTTTGAAACCCCACACGGGTGTTAGGATGAAATTTGAAGTTCACTCATCCTGATTTATTAAATATGTCGATCGATTGATTGACAAGCTGCTATAAGCGTTAAATGTCTATATTTGATGCTTATACAGTGTAGTGCACTTTGGTTGATGGTTGATTATTCATCGTTGTTGATATATACATGTGTTGTAGAAAATCCATATAATTAACATTATATGGTAATTGATTGGGCCTCATTCCAGTTTCGAGAAAAAAAGAAATATTTGAAATAGAAATATTTGAAATAGAAATATTTGAAATAGAAATATTTGAAATAGAAATATTTGAAATAGAATATTTGAAAATAGAAATATGTGAAGCCGTGAGGATTAGATTGACGCCATTTTGACGTGAACGATATTTATATCGATTTTATTCATTTTAAAATGAATATTGAAACGTGATTTCGAAATCGAATATTTTGAAATGAATTGAATTGAAAACGATTTCGAAATGAATTGAATTGAAAACGATTTCGAAATGAATTGAATTGAAAACGATTTCGAAATGAATTGAATTGAAAACGATTTCGAAATGAATTGAATTGAAAACGATTTCGAAATGAATTGAATTGAAAACGATTTCGAAATGAATTGAATTGAAAACGATTTCGAAATGAATTGAATTGAAAACGATTTCGAAATGAATTGAATTGAAAACGATTTCGAAATGAATTGAATTGAAAACGATTTCGAAATGAATTGAATTGAAAACGAATTCGAATTGAATTGAAAGCGAATTGAAATGAATTCAAATTGAATTGAAATTTGAATTGAATAGAAATGAATTTTGAAACGAATTTATAAAGAAGAATTCAATTTTGATTTGAATTGAAAAGGAAGTTGAAATTGCTTTTGAAACGAATTTAAAACCATTTATATAATTCGTTTTAAATAGTAATCGACGAAATATATATTATATATATAATATAATGGCCTGAATAGAACGCGCCGCGCTGCGGCAGTTCGCGAATTTCGACCATTTGTTTCAAACGGACATTACGGGAGATCCGACCGTCGGATTCTCCTAAAACCGGAACCGTTGGGTTCGTATCGAAAAGAGCTTTCTAATGAATGTTAGAAATTTGAAATCTAACGGTTGGATTTGGAGATACGTCCAAATCAAATTCGAAAAAGGTCGCTGTAAGTGCAGTTCGATGGCCGTTAATGGAAATCGACCGTACGGGCCTTGATAAAATTATTAAAAATAGTAATAATTTGTGTAAAATCATAAGAAATGATTTGTGAAAGTTTGGGATGAAAAACTCCATATTTGAAAAGATAAAAATAGATTTTTATCGAAATGAACTAGTTTTGAACTAGAATTATAATTCTATTTATTTTTAAATAAATAAATTGAATTTGAAATGGTTTTGAAAATAACCAAAATTTCCAATGATTGCATTGGAGTGGATTTGAATCGAAATTGTCTTCGGAATATTTCGATGTTGGAATTCGTGATATTACAGGTGTTGTTATGGAAATTTGAAAGATATATATGTATATCGTTATTTCCAATACGACATTTGTTAATCGTAGAATTTGATATTGAATATAGGCCGATATAGTTTCTATTCAGAGCCTTGTATTGAATATCGAATGTGATTTGGGTTTGTCGTGAATGGTGTCTTCACTAACACTGTTCTTGAACCCAGTTGAGAAAAGATTAAATCTTTTTATTTAGATTTAATGAAGTGTACCAATTAAATGATATTTAATTGGAATTGAATTGGTATTGATTTTTGGGTTTATCGTGAACAGTGTTTTAAATAACACTTGTTCTTTAACCCGATAATTAATCGAATGTGATTTGGGTTTGTCGTGAATGGTGTCTTCACTAACACTGTTCTTGAACCCAGTTGAGAAAAGATTAAATCTTTTTATTTAGATTTAATGAAGTGTACCAATTAAATGATATTTAATTGGAATTGAATTGATATTGATTTTTGGGTTTATCGTGAACAGTGTTTTAAATAACACTTGTTCTTTAACCCGATAATTAATCGAATGTGATTTGGGTTTGTCGTGAATGGTGTCTTCACTAACACTGTTCTTGAACCCAGTTGAGAAAAGATTAAATCTTTTTATTTAGATTTAATGAAGTGTACCAATTAAATGATATTTAATTGGAATTGAATTGGTATTGATTTTTGGGTTTATCGTGAATAGTGTTTTAAATAACACTTGTTCTTTAACCCGATAATTAATGGAATGTGATTTTGGGTTTATCGTGAATCGTGTTTTTAAATGACACTGATTCTTTAACCCAGATAATGATTAAAACTAAGTGGAGTTTTAATGAATCTTTAATTAGATTGAAAGGATCGAGAATGGAGTATCACCAGTTTTGCTCCAGGCGATAGTTAAATCTTTAATTAGATTTGAACGTGAAATTTAGAAACTAACTGTCGGTTAGCCAAGCAGAATGGTTTTCTGGATATTGATCTGATGTTGGTTTCGGCCTTCGGGGTTAATATTTGGGGAATTATTCTCTTGATTAATTTACGGTTAGTGACTAATGAACTGGAATGAGGCGTATGTTGTGTTTGTGTAACACTTACTTAAAATATACGCGAGTTATTCGGAAAGACCGGGTTTATCCCATTCTGAATAACTGATACGACGATAAGTCGAAGATGAAGACGATGGTCGAAGACCGGAAGTCTTCACGTCGTTTGGGTGATAACTGATGATCTTGATTGGGCTGTACACCCAAGAAGATGGAAACAGTTAGTGATCGTCCAGACGTACTTGGAGATCGATGGATATGCGGGGTACTAGGTGCCTCCGGTTTCGTTCAGACCCAGAACGGACTTGTAAATGGACTGTGTGTCTGACATCGGATTTCATTCTGTGTGACTGATATCGGTTGCATAGGATGGTTTGCCTGTGTGGCATGCTAAGATGCAAATGATCAAGGCTTCTGTTGAAAAGCAAAGTCTTGTGGTGATGATCAAAGCACGGCCTTTGTGGCGTAGCTTTGTGTAACGTTTACCTCGCGTGTTTCACACCAGGTATGAACCAAAAACGGGAGACGGACCTCAGGGAGGACTTGCGTTTCTTTCTAGCTAGAAGTGGCGTCAGTGGTTTTACACGCCCTGACGAGTTTGACTTATGTGGTTGTTGCTGTTGCGAGGCGCCTCGGTTATATCGGTTTCGGCCGAATGCATTCTGGTCGGCTGACGGACCAGACTTACACCCCATAGGGTGGGGAGACGTATTGTTCAGGCATAATAATCCACTCCGTGTGGACCGGCCCTGACGATCCAAGGCTTGCCTGCGCGCTTGCCTGAGACATGGGCTAGATTGTCTCGAATCGGTTGAGGACTATCTTTTGCCTCGGTTCATAGATGGAAACCCAATTTCCAAATACGAGACTTTGCGGTTTTGATTGTATATCCTATATATGGCGACATAGTGGGATGGGGCGCTCATGCCGCCTATGATTGATACTTATGATTTGAAGTGTTTTATATACTATGCACTTATAATAGTATCAAATGATTTGTTTTAAACGTATCAAGCATTCTTTGGCTGTTATAAGGGAAAACCCTATCCTCGACTGCGTTGCATTGTGTGATGGGACCTGGGTCTTATAACAGCTTCATTTTTCTTTATTTAGCATTGCGCTGTTGGTTTTATGCACTGGTATTCTTGGGAGGAAACCCGTTCCGTGTTATACGGCGTGGTCCCTTGATTTACCTAATGATTTGAAATAAAGATTAATAACTGTTTTAGTTCTCACACCAGTCACATGACTGACCTGGAGTTTATTGTTTTAACCTAAACTCTGGGTGCCCCTATTTTCGACACGGGCAGCTAGTAGTTTTGGTTTTGCAGATTTATATTCACAGGATCCTGGTTTACAGCTGGAACGATATCCGGAAAGCTTTGTATCCGTATATCTCATTCTAGTTGTGTATTGTATTATTTTCCGCTGCTATGTATTTAAATGTAATTTAAATCTCTGATATTTCTGTGTAATATTCATTTATACTCTGTAAATTCTTGTAATCTGATGCATTGTTGTAATATACAATGAAATGTTCTTCTGTATGCGTTCTGTTTTGTCGTGTTCTCAAACGATAGGGCGTTTCGAACGGTCTGGGTCGGTTTAGCGACTGGTTCGGACCGAGCGAAGTTCCTTGCCGTCACAGTGGAGCTGGTGGAGTATATCTTTCTAGTGGAAGAGAAAAATCAGGATTTCATCGGGTAGATTTTGATTTATGTTCAAATCAAATTCTAGAAAAGTCGCTATGGATTCCTTTATAATTTATAACGGAATTATTTATATTTTTAAAAGGAGTTTCAATATAAATCGAATATCGATTTAATCAGGATTTGAAATATCAAGTTAGAAATTCATACAGGAATATTCTGGAGCTGTACGATATCATATGTGGATGTATAGGATAATATTAATTTATTAATATTTAATTTAATTATATTTAAATATATTTATATATTTAAATGGGTCATCCAAAGCGTTAAAAATAGCCAGTTTTGCAAACGACCTCAGAATTCGATGAAACTAATTTTGTTGGATCCACAATGTCAAATTATTGCTAGATGTCAGTTTTCGTGATTTTTAGAACCAGTGTGTGGCCGTACGGATTTTTAGAGTGAGAAACTGTCAGTATTTTGACAGTTAAAAATACGCTGTGTGAGCATACGGAGTTGGAATTCGACGAAACCAGTTTCGTTGGGAGCGTAATGTCGAGCTCTACCTACATGTCCAGTTTGGTGACTTTTAGATATCGTATGTAATCGCTGGGATTTTTAGAAGGCAGATACAATGATAAAATCGAATAAAATAAAATACAAAAATCAAATTGAAAATATCCCTCCCATTTTCTAAGGTTCCACACAGGCCACACGACCTTCGATCTCCACCACAAACCTTACCTAACCCATTCAAGCCTATATAAGGCGTATAAACCATCACAACAAACAACTTTCCCAAAGTAAAAATAAAAAAGAAAACAAACAAAAATCCTAAAAATCTTAGAATGATTCTCGATCAACTCAGCATCAAAGGAGCTTGAAGCTCGTATACTTGTTGTGAAGCTCGACGCTGTTTTTCTGGGTTCAACGCGGACAACGGCGAACTAGGGTTCGATATTAGGTGAGATGTAAGCACCGATGGATGAGTTTGACTTTGGATCTGGTTTCAGCATGGACAGGCATTGGGTTCGCCAGAGTTTGGAGAGGGGCGGTCCACCCTTGGGCATCGCGACGGTTAGCCTTAGCTACAGGTCGGAGGGGTTGTCAAGAACGCTGGAGTTGGAGTGATGGTGATTGGCAGGTGCAGCTTGAGGAGAGGAAGGTGGTGGAGTTGGCGGAATGGAGGACGGTGGCGTACAGAGGGTGGTGGAGGAGGTCAAGGCGAGGTCAATAGTAAAAGAGGAATCGGGTTTTCCTGTTTGATTTGGGGAGGATGAAGGAAATGAGGCGGGTTGGGTTTTAATACACGGGTCTGGGTCTTTTTGAATGAAGATGGGCCAGATCTAATTAGTAAGCCCATTTATAATTAAATTCATGTTTTAATTTAATAATGTATATTAACTTCGAATGACCGTAACTTATTCATACGTAATCGAAACTCAGCGAAACAAGATCCGTTAGAATCGTATGGACGGACACTACACCATGGAGCTGACTGAAAGTGGATTGGTGCTCGTTTGAATTTATAGTGAAATAAATTGTCCGATCTGAATCAACGACAATTATCGTTAATTAACGGTGATAGTCCAATGTGAGTAAATCTCACTAACTCTGAACAGTTTATAATTTCATGATGTACTTTTAGAACTGTTAGATATTGGCTGATTGACTGTGTGTTGACTGTTTGATTGAACTGATAGTCAGTTAGTTGAATTTCTATATTGATTCTGTTTAACAGAATATATCATATGGAACTGAAAGTGATGTTATCTATATTGTTTAACATCTATGATGCAGGGATAACAGGTTGGAGGAATCCGACTGGATTCCTCAACATTTATTTTACTGTTTTTCATATATTGTGATATATGATGTGATATATAATCTGTTGTCGATTATATGTGTTTGGACGATATTGATCATCGTGATTTGTTATTTTGAATACCATAACATACTGAATGTTGATAAAGGAATATTTTCAAAGTGTATTTCGAAAATGAATTATTTATATAAAATCAATGGATTTTATATAGAAAAGGTAAAGGATTTTTACAAAAGAAATATTTATAAAATCAAAGGATAAGTTAGAATAAAAGGAAATCTTTTGTAAAGTGAAGAACTGTTACTAAAAGTAAATCTTTATAAACGAATAGTTTATTCGAAAAGAAGTTAATCGATGTTAGTTAATCGATTAGAGAATAAAGTTAAAAGGAGTTAATCGATGTTAGTTAATCGATTAGAGAATGAAGTAAAAGAAGTTAATCGATGTTAGTTAATCGATTAGAGAAAAAAGTTAAAAGAAGTTAATCGATTTTAGTTAATCGATTAGAGAATAAAGTTAAAAGAAGTTAATCGATTAGAGAATAAAGTAAAAGAAGTTAATCGATGTTAGTTAATCGATTAGAGAATAAAGTTAAAAGGAGTTAATCGATGTCAGTTAATCGATTAGAGAATAAAGTTAAAAGGAGTTAATCGATGTTAGTTAATCGATTAGAGAATAAAGTAAAAGAAGTTAATCGATGTTAGTTAATCGATTAGAGAATAAAGTTAAAAGGAGTTAATCGATGTTAGTTAATCGATTAGAGAATAAAGTAAAAGGAGTTAATCGATGTTAGTTAATCGATTAGAGAATAAAGTTAAAAGGAGTTAATCGATGTTAGTTAATCGATTAGAGAATAAAGTTAAAAGTTGTTAATCAATGTTTGTTAATCGATTAGAGAATAAAGTAAAAGTTGTTAATCGGTGTTAGTTAATCGATTAGAGAATAAAGTTAAAAGGATTTAATCGATGTTAGTTAATCGATTAGAGAATAAAGTTAAAAGGAGTTAATCGATGTTAGTTAATCGATTAGAGAATAAAGTTAAAAGGAGTTAATCGATGTTAGTTAATCGATTAGAGAATAAAGTAAAAGGAGTTAATCGATGTCAGTTAATCGATTAGAGAATAAAGTTAAAAGGAGTTAATCGATGTTAGTTAATCGATTAGAGAATAAAGTAAAAGGAGTTAATCGATTAGAGAATAAAGTAAAAGGAGTTAATCGATGTCAGTTAATCGATTAGAGAATAAAGTTAAAAGGAGTTAATCTGTGTTAGTTAATCGATTAAAGTTAAAGTAAAAGGAGTTAATCGATGTTAGTTAATCGATTAGAGTTAAAGTAAAAGGAGTTAATCGAATATAGTTTATTCGAAGAAAGTAAAAGGAGTTATCGAATATAGTTTATTCGAAAGGAGTTAAGTGAAATGAGTAAATCAGTAGCGTTAGTCAAATAGAGTTAACCCAATAGTGTTAGTCTAATAGAGTTAATTGATCAGGGTTAATCGAGCAGAGTTAAGGGAAAAGAGTCAACCGAATATAGCTATTCGAAGGAGGGTTAAGTAAGGAAGTCAGTAAAAGGAATATAAAGTGAGCTTTGCCTATTTCAAAGTTAGAAATATTGTTCAGTTAAGGTCTGAGAGGTAGTTCTACCCCAACTTGATTGGCTTCATTTTTAACTAAGGAATAGTTAAGGTTCGGCAGTAAAGGAAATGGTTTGAGTTGGTATCGCGATGGTTTGTTTAAACATCTGTCTAAGTCCAATGAAGAAGCTTTGGAAATGTTTTCCAAATAAGAAACCAGAAATGTTTTCTATTAAAGGAAACAAGAAATGGAAATGTTTTTCCATTGTTAATAACATATATTTTCCAAATTTAGAAAATAAGAATGTTGAATATAGGGAAACAGGAGATAAGTAAGTTTATGAAATAAAGAGATAAATGTTGAATGATGTTTGATCGATATAAATTTCCATTTGGAAATAATATCGTTGTTTGCACTCCTGTTTTCTTCGATAGTTAAATCACAGACTATCGAAGTTTTTGACCATTTTAACGTTGTTAATATGGAGAGACCGGTTGGATTATTATCCAAAGAACCACTCTGTATTGGCATAAGCGTTGCGAATCATATATGCCAAAGGAAATTGAAGACAGAGTTATGCAAGGGCTATCCTGTTTATAGAATAGTAACTTCGGTTCATCCTGTTCCTGGATGACTGGTATGGACGGATGTCTGACAGAGTATTTCTAGACAATCACGTATATTGATTTCTCCAACCGTACCAAGAGTGGAAGCGGAGAAGGAAACTTCTTTTAGCTAACACATAATGTATGGTTGAGGACATCAATCGGTTATTTGATGGATTTGATAATGTGGCATTCAAAGTGAATCTGGTGTGATGATAAAGCGTAGCTTCTAGCCTCACATCCGGTAAATGACAAAAATCGGGCAGGCTGCATGGCTAAGTCGGTCAAAACGAAGTTGGGTGTATAATCACCTGATCTAGAGTTTCATTTACTTCTAAAAACCTATTGTTGATGCTGTCACATTCGGGAAACGGTTGCTGATCCCAATCGTGGGTGATATACATTCGATACACTCAAGCGAAATGAGTGGTCGGTCATGTGTGGCCGGGTTGCAAGATGTTCTTGTTGAACCCAGTGTATTCCTCTCTAGAGGTACACTAGCGAAAGGTGGTTCCATACCTTGTCATAGTTGGAAATCCATTACCCAATACGTGCTTGCGGTTTTGATTGTATACTATAAATGTAGAACGTGAGATGAAAGCGTTTCTGCTAGATGATTATTATTATTATGGCTGATAGACATTATTATAATATCAAAATGTTTTTGATATAAAGATATTTTGGATTCTCATAAGGGAAAAACCCGTTCCGTTATACGGCATGGTCTTATGAGATATCGATTACCTGTTTGAACTGTTTTAAAATGTTTTACTCACACCAGTCCCATGACTGACCCGGAGTTTATTTTGTTGTTTTCCCTAAACTCTTGGGTGCCTAAATTTGTACGGGCAGTCAAGTAGTCGGGATTTTACAGATACACTTGAAGAGCTGGAGCAGGAGTCTTCAAGATCATATAGCTATAGTTATTTCCGCTGTGTTGTAAGTGCTGTACTTTGATAATGATATGTATATTCAAGTACAGATTTGTATTTCAAAGTTATGTTATGAAATATATTTATTCGTTCCGCTGTGAGATTCGTGTTACTCTGATGTTGTGTTCTTCTTCTTCTTCTATTCTAATTTTCTGTCTTATCTTTCCTCACCCTCTAATTTCTTTCATTAATTACCGGGATTTTTCGGTGATTGGTTATCGACATCGAGTTTATGTCGATAACCAAAGTCGCTAAAAATCCGGGTCATTACAGTTGGTATCAGAGCTTAAGTTAAGTGAATTACCTTGGCTCTGTGGCGTGACTCGGTAGAGATAGGGTTATTAACACCCTAGATTGAGTTGAGTGTATATATACGAGTGAACATATTTGTTATTTGATATAAAAAAAATATTTCATATTGCGGGGATTCATTGGTTGTGTTGTTGATGAGTTCTGGTCAATCAGTTTGATCCACTGTATCGGTAGGAGTATATAAACACTCGAATACGATGGGTCGACACAGTATGTTTTGAGAAGAGGGTAAATAGAATAAATTTACCCAAATTATATCTCGATATAGAGAAGATATATATATCAAAATTATAATATATTGGATATATTGGTTGTTATTATAATCGAGTAAGATTATAAATTAAATGGTTATGTAAATAACCAATCAGAATTCATATAAGTGAAATATGTGAAATCAGATGAGTTAAATATGAAATTTAAACCAGAAATGGAGTTAAAACTCTTGAGAATTGGATAAGTGTTTGTAAATGGATTTGGATTAAAGGTAAGGAAAAGTTAAGATACTGGGAGATTTTAAATTATTTTACAAGCCATGTGAATTATATTTTGAAATGAATTTCAAAGTGGAGATGTTTTGAAATGGTTTTATAGTATTGAACTCACTTCGATCACTGGAAAATAGATTCTGATGATGACAGCTGCATCATCAGTATCCATTTTCGAGTAGTAAGTGACGAATTACTACTAGAGATACTATTTTGAATTTGTTTTGGGAAAGACAAGTTGTGTTGAATTTCAAAATGGGATTTATAAAATAGATTTGAATATAGAGTTTGAATAAAGAGAATTCAAGTAGAAGTTGAATATAGAAATTCAAAGGGAGTTTGAATATATGAAATTCAATGGAATTGAAATAGAATTGAATATAGAAAATTCAAAGGGGGTTTGAATATAGAAAATTCAAAGGGGATTTGAATATAGAAATTCAAATGAGAATTGAATAAAGAAGATTTGAATAATGGAAATTTGAATATAGAATTCAAATAGTTTGAAATGAAATTTGAATATAGAATTCAAATAGATTGAAATGGAATTTGAAAATAGAATTTCAAAATAGAATTTGAAATAGGAATTTGAATATAGAATTCAAATAGAGTTGAAATGGGAATTGGAATATAGAATTCAAATGGAATTTAAACTATAGAATTTGAAAATATAGAATTTGAATAGAATTTGATATATCGATTTGAATAATAGAAGTGATATAAAATTTGAATAGAAATTGAATAGAATTAACTAAGTCGAAGAGGAATTAGTTAAACGAGTTTTGAATTTGAAGTTGATCTTTGAAAGGTGAATTGGATTTGTAAAGGGATATTCGAAATCGAATATAGAACTTAAGTTTGAAATTTGAATTCAAATTAGTTAATAAGTAAGTTAAAATATATTTGAACATGTTATACTCAAATATGAAGGTGAAATGGGCAAACCAGTAATTTGAAAATCACTTAACGAAATAAGTTAAAACGATTGGATTAAGTTGGAATGAATTAGAAATGTACGGATATACATGAGATAAGTATGGATAAGGTATGAAGGTATATAAATAGAATGCTCGACGAAAAGGTATGTATTTAATTCATATATGAGATTTTATGCGCTGTATCGGCTAGCCGCTTGGCTTTTCTTTTTCTTTTGGATTGTTGAGGGCCATGGGAGGCTATTTGAAATATCCTGATGCTCCTGGTACAAAGGAGGTTTTGGAAAATTTTACCGGGAATTTAAGGAGTTAGAATATTTTTAAGATAATTTGATAGTTAAAAATCAACGTATCGATGTGTATATAGAAGTCGATAAGGAAACGAACTTAGAAATAGAATAGTAAAATCAAAAAGGAAGACTAAGAATAAAATCTAGTAAGAATAGAAAGAGGAAGTTAATTGTAACTACCCGTAACTTCCCCGCAAAGGAAAGCGTCGGATAGTTCGAGAACAAGCCACAACAGAACGCATACAGAAGAACATTTCACTGTATATTACAACAATGCATCAGATTACAAGAATATACAGAGTATAAACAAATAAATATTACACAGAAATATCAGAGATTTAAATTACATTTAAATACATAGCAGCGGAAAATAATACAATACACAACTAGAAGGGATATACGGATACAAAGCTTTCCGGATATCGTTCCAGCTGGAAACCAGGTTCCTGTGAATATAAATCTGCAAAACCAAAACTACTAGCTGCCCGTGTCAAAATAAGGGCACCCAGAGTTTAGGTTAAAACAATAAACTCCAGGTCAGTCATGTGACTGGTGTGAGAACTAAAACAGTTATTAGTCTTTGTTTTTAAAGTTAGGTAAATCAAGGGACCACGCCGTATAACACGGAACGGGTTTCCTCCCAAGACTACCAGTGCATAAAACCAACAGCGCAATGCTAAATAAAGAAAGATGAAGCTGTTATAAGACCCAGGTCCTATCACACAATGCAACGCAAGCCGGGGGATAGGGTTTTCCCTTATAACAACCAAAGAATGCTTGATACGTTTAAAAACAAATCATTTGATACTATAATAAGTGCATAGTGTATAAAACAACTTCAAATCATAAGTATCAATCATAGGCGGCATGGGTACTATATATCATGTCGCCATACTAGTTCTACAATTAAAACCGCACATGTCACGTATTTGGAAATTGGGTTTCCATCTATGAACCGAGGCAAAAGATAGTCCTCAACCGATTCGAGACGCTCTAGCCCGCCCCTCAGGCAAGTACTCAGTCAAGCCTTGGATCCTCAGGGCCAGTCCACCGATGTGGATTAAACTTAAACCCTGAACATGCGTCTCCCCACCCTATGGGGTGTAAGTCTGGTCCGTCTGCCGACCAGAATGCATCGGCCGAAACCGATATAACCGAGGCGCCTCGCAACAGCAACAACCACATAAGTCAAACTCGTCAGGGCGTGTAAAACCACTGACGCCACTTCTAGCTAGAAAGAAACGCATGCCCTCCCTGACGTCCTCTCCCGTTTTTGGTTCACAACCGGGGTGCGAGGCTCGCGAATTGACGTTACACAAAGCTGTGCCACACAGGCTGTGCTTTGATCATCACCACAAGACTTTGCTTTTCAACAGAAGCCTCGATCAATTGCCACTTAGGCATGCCACACAGGCAATTCACTCCATGCGTTTGATATCCATCAATATATAACCCCTGAGCTCGTACGTCTCAGAGAAGGGCGTTAAGCAAGAGAATAAATTCTCCGCCGCCAAGCAGATATATATTTAATAGAAATCAATCGCACGGACTAAAATCCAATGTCAGACACACAATCCATTTACAAGTCCGTTCTGGGTCTGAACGAAACCGGAGGCACCTAGTACCTCGCATATCCATCGATCTCCAAGTACGTCTGGACGATCACTAACTGTTTCCATCTTCTTGGGTGTACAGCCCAATCAAGATCATCAGTAAGCACCCAAACGACGTGAAGACTTCTGGTCTTCGACCACAGTCTTCATCTTCGACACCACGTCGAATCAGTTATTCAGAATGGGATAAACCCGGTCTTTCTGAATAACTCGCGTATATATTATAAAAGTGTTACACAAACACAACATACGCCTCATTCCAATTCAGAATATTCTTTTATTCAGAATTTCCTATACTTTGGGAAAAGCTCCCATTAATTTTATCCAAGATAAATTCTTTAAATTTATTCTTTAATCTCCTTTGAATATCAATTCAAAACTAGTCGGGATTAGCGAACCACACCGAAGTAATCATTTATTTTATTTCCCAATCCCAACCTATTCATCCCATGAAGTAAAACTGGTTATACTTCATATCTAACACCATGGTGTTATCGGTAAATTCAATTACCATTTCACGTTCAAATCTAATTAAAGATTTAACTATCGCCTGGAGTAAAACTGGTGATACTCCATTTTCGATCATTTCAATCTAATTAAAGATTCATTAAAACTCCACTTAGTTTTAATCTTTAACTGGGTTAAAGAATCAGTGTCATTTAAACCACGGTTCACGATAAACCCAAAATCACATTCCATTAATTATCGGGTTAAAGAACAAGTGTTATTTAAAAACAATGTTCACGATAAACCCAAAAATCAATATCACTTCAATTCCAATCAAATATTATTCAATTGGTACACTTCATTAAATCTAAATAAAAAGATTTAATCTTTTCACAACTGGGTTCAAGAACAGTGTTAGTGAAGACACCATTCACGACAAACCCAAATCACATTTGATATTCAATACAAGACTCTGAATAGAAAATATATCGGCGTATATTCAATATCAAATTCTACGACAAACAAATGTCGTATTGAAATAACGATATAAATGTATATCTTTCAAATTCCCATAACAACATCTGTATAATTACGAATTCCAATCATCGAAATATTCCGAAGACAATTTCGATTCAAATCCACTCCAATGCAATCATTGGAAATTTTGGTTATTTTTAAAACCCTTTTTCAAATTCAATTTATTTATTTAAAAATAAATAGAATTATATTTCTAGTTCAAAACTAGTTCATTTCGATAAAAATCTATTTTTACCTTTTCAAATATGGAGTTTTTCATCCCAAATCTTCACAAATCATTTCTTATGATTTTACACAAATTATTACTATTTTTAATAATTTTATCAAGGCCCGTATAGTCGATTTCCATCAATGGCCATCGAACTACACTTACAGCGACCTTTTTCAAATTTGATTTGGACGTAACTCCAAATCCAACCGTTAGATTTCAAATTTCTAACATTCATTAGAAAGCTCTTTTCGATACGAACCCAACGGTTTCGGTTTTAGGAGAATCCGACGGTCGGATCTCCCGTAATGTCCGTTTGAAATGAATGGTCGAAATTCACGAACTGCCGCGGCGCGGCGCGTTCTATTCAGGCCATTATATTATATATATAATATATATTTCGTCGATTTCTATTTAAAACGAATTATATAAATAGTTTTAAAATTCGTTTCAAAAGCAATTTCAACTTCCATTTCAATTCAAATCAAAATTGAATTCTTCTTTATAAATTCGTTTTAAAATTCATTTCTATTCAATTCAAATTTCAATTCAATTTGAATTCATTTCAATTCACTTTCAATTCATTTCGAATTCGTTTTCAATTCAATTCATTTCGAAATCGTTTTCAATTCAATTCATTTCGAAATCGTTTTCAATTCAATTCATTTCGAAATCGTTTTCAATTCAATTCATTTCGAAATCGTTTTCAATTCAATTCATTTCGAAATCGTTTTCAATTCAATTCATTTCGAAATCGTTTTCAATTCAATTCATTTCGAAATCGTTTTCAATTCAATTCATTTCGAAATCGTTTTCAATTCAATTCATTTCGAAATCGTTTTCAATTCAATTCATTTCGAAATCGTTTTCAATTCAATTCATTTCGAAATCGTTTTCAATTCAATTCATTTCGAAATCGTTTTCAATTCAATTCATTTCGAAATCGTTTTCAATTCAATTCATTTCGAAATCGTTTTCAATTCAATTCATTTCGAAATCGTTATAAATATCGTTCACGTCAAAATGGCGTCAATCTAATCAACACGGCTTCATATATTGATATTTTCAAATATTCCATTTCGAATATTTCTATTTTAAAACTGGAATGAGGCCCAATCAATTACCATATAAAATTAATTATATGGATTTTCATACAACACATGTATAATAGCATTGAAAAATAATCAACCATCAACCAAAGTGTACTACACTGTATAAGCATCAAATATAGATATCTAACGCTTATAACATCCTGTCAATCAATCGATCGACATATTTAATCAATCAGGATGAGTGAACTTCAAATTTCATCTCAACACCCGTGTGGGGTTTCAAACAATCAAACACAGATTTTATTTGTGCAGTTGGGCGATGTGTGAAATTTATCGACCCAATCAATATCAGTCAAATCAGTGTATATACAAACAAATCGGCCGATTTGTTTATAACTATTCATTTATTCACATTCACGTTAAAAATTATATTTTTAACGATAAAACATTTTATTTCAACCTATGAATTTCTATCCAATTCATTTACACAATAAAATGATATTTTTATTTTCTAACATATTTTAGAAAATTTCGGCGGCATAACGGCACGATGCTAGAAATGGGACGAGGCCTAGCCTTATCCCCGGTCTAGTGAAGGCCCACGCCATTCACACATCAATCAAAATTATTCATTTCACCAAACAATTCAATTTCAAATCACATCATCTAACTAATCTACGCAACCAAACAAACAAGTCCATGGTCTGTGGACGATTGTGTCGGGTGCTACTAAGCACCGTCTGCATCCTAGTATATAAATATAACTAGAAAAATTAAATTGAAAGGTGAGAAGTTCTCACCGATAGCTATCCAAACATCTTCTCTTCTTCTCGCCTTTTTATCATCTTCTTGTGCCCGTAGTCACTATATATAAAAATCACACATTTTTATATTTCGATGTCTTTAAATAAAAATCACATTTTTATTTATTCACTTTCAATTTAAAAATCATATTTTTATTTCGAAGTTCTATATATAAAAATCATATTTTTATTTCGAAGTTCTATATATAAAAATCATATTTTTAATTTCATTAAAAATCACTTCTTTTTTTTGTATTCAAAAACCACTTCTATTCGTTTTCAAAAATCAATTCTTCTTTATATGACCATCCTATAAAGATTTAACCTTTTATAAGTTAAAAATATCGCCTTTTTATAATATATAAATCGAACCTTTATATTTTCAAAACAAAGAAGTTTATCTTTTCAAATCAAAGAAATGTATAATTTTACTTTTCTAAACAGAGTATATTTTATTTTAAAACTTCGTTAATTTTATTTTCAAAAATAATGTTCCTTTCTATTTTCATTTTCAAAATAAAATCAGTTTTGAATTCTTAAAAAAAACAGTTTTAAATCCTTATAAACATTAAGTTTTTAATCCCTAAAAAAAAACAGTATTAAACCTAATTAAAATTCAGTTTCTAAAAATAAAAATAAAAGAAAAATAAAATAAAATCACTTACAGCTCTGCGAAGAAGGGGGGGGGGTTCACTATCGCCTGAGGTTGGAGTGACGCTGCTCGCTGGCGGGGTTGGAGGACTGGCACGCGAGGTGGGTGGGGTCCGTTCAGGGTGGCGACGACTGTATCGAGCAAAGGGCTGGGGTTCTTCGAGGGGTGCTTTGGGGGAACTCGAATCGGGAGGGGGAAGGGCTCGGGGGATTGGAAGGGGCTTCAACGTCGGCCGGGGTGGGGGTCAATCGGAGGCGGAGGGTGGCGCGGTAGGCCCTAGGGCGGAGGCGACGAGGTCCGCCTGGAGGACGGTGGGTCATCGCGATTGTTTTTTTTTCTTTTCCTTTTGAAAATGATTTCGACGGGGGGGGGGGGGGGGGGGCTGGTTAAGGAGAAAAGGAAGGGGGGGTGTGGATATTTTCTTTTTATTTTATTTAATTATTTTATTTACCAAAAAGTTGACTTTTTATTTCGACCTCGAAACGAGGCCCACCGCCTGTCGTCCATAGCTAATTACCCCCATTCCGAACACAATGGGATATGTATCGTAAGCTGATTTGATCGTTTCGATCAGTTTCCGTTAAATTTACATTTAAATCATTATATTGAATTTTAAACGCGCATTTCGATTTACTGGGGTCACATACGAACTCTATAAATTCCCGAAAAATAATTTCTAGCTTCGTATTGACGATACAGTCCTAACAAAACTAATTTGGTCGAATTCTGAGACCGTTTGAAAAATGGCCAATTTCCAGTCGATTAAAATTAACTGAAACTGGTCAAACGCGTTTTCCTTTGCCACGCTCACATATTGATTCGAAAAATTATGAAATTTGGAATCTAGCAATAATTTGACACTGCGGACCCAACAAAACTAGTTTCGTCGAGATCCGAGGTCATTTGCAAAACGGCTAATTTCAAGGCCTTTATATATATTAAAATATATATAAATTCCACAGCGACTTTTCTGAATTTTCAACTAGACATATCTTTCAACTTCTAAAGTGAAATCTCAGTTTCTCAACTTCGTTAGAAAGATATTCTTCATCAGATTCAAATATTTCTTGTTTCGTTCAATTCTGACTTATAACGAATTCTGTATATTCATTTGAAATTAGAAATCGAATTTTCGAACTACCGCGCCATTTCAGGCTCGTTATATAATTAAATATAAATATTTATATTGTAACGACGGCGTATATATAAATATATACGTCGAATTCAATTCAAAATAAATTTCTCGTCGATATTATTTAAAATAGTTCATTTTAAATAACCGAAATTCGCTAAAATTGCCAAAATAAAAATTTCAAACTGGCCCGCATTTTCCGGGTTATTACAATCTCCCCCACTTAAAACTTTTCGTCCCCGAAAAGGAACAAAGTCGAAAGCGGTTTGACTATTCAACTCTACGCTCGATCTGGCTTCTATTCTCCAACTCTTTAGTTTCTGAGAATTTTCAAAATTTCAAAAATTTGGCTAACACCCTAAATTTTCAAAAAATTTCGCCATAACCTCCCCTGCAATGGGAGCATCGGGGAATTTCAAATAGCTTCCCCGGTCCTTCAGATCTCAAAAAGAAAAAGAAAAAGCCAAGCGGCTAGCCAATAGGCTCACAAAATCATCATCACCCAAACAAAATAGTAAATTATGTAGTAAACATGTACCTATTTGTCGGGCAAACAAATTTTATTCTCTGCTCTAGCCTCCTTACTATGACCTGTTCAAAGATATATATGTATATGCAAGCAAATGCAACCAATTTTCAATATAATTCAATATTTGACTCAATTAGGCATAATGGTTCAAAATTAGCAAAAAAATGAACAAACAACCCAAACATCAATCAATTAGTGGATTAGAGTTCAAATTCATAATTTTAATATATAGTCAAAAAATCAGATTTTTGATGCCAAATCACAACAATAGGCCCTATCTAATTCTGGTTCTCACACCAGTCTAATGGAAATATATAGATAATCACACCTTCGCAACACGAACATAAATATTGATGATGCGATCGCTATCATCAATATCATCTCCGGGCGACTAGAGTGTAATTCTATATCTATCCAGTATATTAAAATTTCGAATACACGCGGATCAGACGTATACGCAAAATCTGTATATACTGGATTGTCCACATCAATATAAATAAATAACCAAATACGAATAGTTGATTTAGATTTTCAAAACAAAAATTGTTTTCATTTGAAAAAAATATACTCTTCACACTCGTTCTAGGATACTACTGATCCTATCTCTAACGAGTCATTCTAATTGGATATTACTAACCCAATATCTGATGAATTCTTTCATATGGTTCTAATGTGCCTTGTTCTCTGCTTTGTAAACCAAAGCTCTGATACCAAATGTAACTACCCGTAACTTCCCCGCAAAGGAAAGCGTCGGATAGTTCGAGAACAAGCCACAACAGAACGCATACAGAAGAACATTTCACTGTATATTACAACAATGCATCAGATTACAAGAATATACAGAGTATAAACAAATAAATATTACACAGAAATATCAGAGATTTAAATTACATTTAAATACATAGCAGCGGAAAATAATACAATACACAACTAGAAGGGATATACGGATACAAAGCTTTCCGGATATCGTTCCAGCTGGAAACCAGGTTCCTGTGAATATAAATCTGCAAAACCAAAACTACTAGCTGCCCGTGTCAAAATAAGGGCACCCAGAGTTTAGGTTAAAACAATAAACTCCAGGTCAGTCATGTGACTGGTGTGAGAACTAAAACAGTTATTAGTCTTTGTTTTTAAAGTTAGGTAAATCAAGGGACCACGCCGTATAACACGGAACGGGTTTCCTCCCAAGACTACCAGTGCATAAAACCAACAGCGCAATGCTAAATAAAGAAAGATGAAGCTGTTATAAGACCCAGGTCCTATCACACAATGCAACGCAAGCCGGGGGATAGGGTTTTCCCTTATAACAGCCAAAGAATGCTTGATACGTTTAAAAACAAATCATTTGATACTATAATAAGTGCATAGTGTATAAAACAACTTCAAATCATAAGTATCAATCATAGGCGGCATGGGTACCATATATCATGTCGCCATACTAGTTCTACAATTAAAACCGCACATGTCACGTATTTGGAAATTGGGTTTCCATCTATGAACCGAGGCAAAAGATAGTCCTCAACCGATTCGAGACGCTCTAGCCCGCCCCTCAGGCAAGTACTCAGTCAAGCCTTGGATCCTCAGGGCCAGTCCACCGATGTGGATTAAACTTAAACCCTGAACATGCGTCTCCCCACCCTATGGGGTGTAAGTCTGGTCCGTCTGCCGACCAGAATGCATCGGCCGAAACCGATATAACCGAGGCGCCTCGCAACAGCAACAACCACATAAGTCAAACTCGTCAGGGCGTGTAAAACCACTGACGCCACTTCTAGCTAGAAAGAAACGCATGCAATCCCTGACGTCCTCTCCCGTTTTTGGTTCACAACCGGGGTGCGAGGCTCGCGAATTGACGTTACACAAAGCTGTGCCACACAGGCTGTGCTTTGATCATCACCACAAGACTTTGCTTTTCAACAGAAGCCTCGTTCAATTGCCACCTAGGCATGCCACACAGGCAATTCACTCCATGCGTTTGATATCCATCAATATATAACCCCTGAGCTCGTACGTCTCAGAGAAGGGCGTTAAGCAAGAGAATAAATTCTCCGCCGCCAAGCAGATATATATTTAATAGAAATCAATCGCACGGACTAAAATCCAATGTCAGACACACAGTCCATTTACAAGACCGTTCTGGGTCTGAACGAAACCGGAGGCACCTAGTACCTCGCATATCCATCGATCTCCAAGTACGTCTGGACGATCACTAACTGTTTCCATCTTCTTGGGTGTATAGCCCAATCAAGATCATCAGTAAGCACCCAAACGACGTGAAGACTTCTGGTCTTCGACCACCGTCTTCATCTTCGACACCACATCGAATCAGTTATTCAGAATGGGATAAACCCGGTCTTTCTGAATAACTTGCGTATATATTATAAAAGTGTTACACAAACACAACATACGCCTCATTCCAATTCAGAATATTCTTTTATTCAGAATTTCCTATACTTTGGGAAAAGCTCCCATTAATTTTATCCAAGATAAATTCTTTAAATTTATTCTTTAATCTCCTTTGAATATCAATTCAAAACTAGTCGGGATTAGCGAACCACACCGAAGTAATCATTTATTTTATTTCCCAATCCCAACCTATTCATCCCATGAAGTAAAACTGGTTATACTTCATATCTAACACCACGGTGTTATCGGTAAATTCAATTACCATTTCACGTTCAAATCTAATTAAAGATTTAACTATCGCCTGGAGTAAAACTGGTGATACTCCATTTTCGATCATTTCAATCAAATTAAAGATTCATTAAAACTCCACTTAGTTTTAATCTTTAACTGGGTTAAAGAATCAGTGTCATTTAAACCACGGTTCACGATAAACCCAAAATCACATTCCATTAATTATCGGGTTAAAGAACAAGTGTTATTTAAAAACAATGTTCACGATAAACCCAAAAATCAATATCACTTCAATTCCAATCAAATATTATTCAATTGGTACACTTCATTAAATCTAAATAAAAAGATTTAATCTTTTCACAACTGGTTTCAAGAACAGTGTTAGTGAAGACACCATTCACGACAAACCCAAATCACATTTGATATTCATTACAAGACTCTGAATAGAAAATATATCGGCGTATATTCAATATCAAATTCTACGACTAACAAATGTCGTATTGAAATAACGATATAAATGTATATCTTTCAAATTCCCATAACAACATCTGTATAATCACGAATTCCAATCATCGAAATATTCCGAAGACAATTTCGATTCAAATCCACTCCAATGCAATCATTGGAAATTTTGGTTATTTTTAAAACCCTTTTTCAAATTCAATTTATTTATTTAAAAATAAATAGAATTATATTTCTAGTTCAAAACTAGTTCATTTCGATAAAAATCTATTTTTACCTTTTCAAATATGGAGTTTTTCATCCCAAATCTTCACAAATCATTTCTTATGATTTTACACAAATTATTACTATTTTTAATAATTTTATCAAGGCCCGTATAGTCGATCTCCATCAATGGCCATCGAACTGCACTTACAGCGACCTTTTTCAAATTTGATTTGGACGTAACTCCAAATCCAACCGTTAGATTTCAAATTTCTAACATTCATTAGAAAGCTCTTTTCGATACGAACCCAACGGTTCCGGTTTTAGGAGAATCCGACGGTCGGATCTCCCGTAATGTCCGTTTGAAATGAATGGTCGAAATTCACGAACTGCCGCGGCGCGGCGCGTTCTATTCAGGCCATTATATTATATATACAATATATATAATATATATTTCGTCGATTTATATTTAAAACGAATTATATAAATAGTTTTAAAATTCGTTTCAAAAGCAATTTCAACTTCCATTTCAATTCAAATCAAAATTGAATTCTTCTTTATAAATTCGTTTTAAAATTCATTTCTATTCAATTCAAATTTCAATTCAATTTGAATTCATTTCAATTCACTTTCAATTCATTTCGAATTCGTTTTCAATTCAATTCATTTCAAAATCGTTTTCAATTCAATTCATTTCGAAATCGTTTTCAATTCAATTCATTTCGAAATCGTTTTCAATTCAGTTCATTTCGAAATCGTTTTCAATTCAATTCATTTCGAAATCGTTTTCAATTCAATTCATTTCGAAATCGTTTTCAATTCAATTCATTTCGAAATCGTTTTCAATTAAATTCATTTCGAAATCGTTTTCAATTCAATTCATTTCGAAATCGTTTTCAATTCAATTCATTTCGAAATCGTTTTCAATTCAATTCATTTCGAAATCGTTTTCAATTCAATTCATTTCGAAATCGTTTTCAATTCAATTCATTTCGAAATCGTTTTCAATTCAATTCATTTCGAAATCGTTTTCAATTCAATTCATTTCGAAATCGTTTTCAATTCAATTCATTTCGAAATCGTTTTCAATTCAATTCATTTCGAAATCGTTATAAATATCGTTCACGTCAAAATGGCGTCAATCTAATCAACACGGCTTCATATATTGATATTTTCAAATATTCCATTTCGAATATTTCTATTTTAAAACTGGAATGAGGCCCAATCAATTACCATATAAAATTAATTATATGGATTTTCATACAACACATGTATAATAGCACTGAAAAATAATCAATCATCAACCAAAGTGTACTACACTGTATAAGCATCAAATATAGATATTTAACGCTTATAACAGCCTGTCAATCAATCTATCGACATATTTAATCAATCAGGATGAGTGAACTTCAAATTTCATCCCAACACCCGTGTGGGGTTTCAAACAATCAAACACAGATTATATTTGTGCAGTTGGGCGATGTGTGAAATTTATCGACCCAATCAATATCAGTCAAATCAGTGTATATACAAACAAATCGGCCGATTTGTTTATAACTATTCATTTATTCACATTCACGTTAAAAATTATATTTTTAACGATAAAACATTTTATTTCAACCTATGAATTTCTATCCAATTCATTTACACAATAAAATGATATTTTTATTTTCTAACATATTTTAGAAAATTTCGGCGGCATAACGGCACGATATTAGAAACGGGACGAGGCCTAGCCTTATCCCCGGTCTAGTGAAGGCCCACGCCATTCACACATCAATCAAAATTATTCATTTCACCAAACAATTCAATTTCAAATCACATCATCTAACTAATCTACGCAACCAAACAAACAAGTCCATGGTCTGTGGACGATTGTGTCGGGTGCTACTAAGCACCGTCTGCATCCTAGTATATAAATATAACTAGAAAAATTAAATTGAAAGGTGAGAAGTTCTCACCGATAGCTATCCAATCATCTTCTCTTCTTCTCGCCTTTTTATCATCTTCTTGTGCCCGTAGTCACTATATATAAAAATCACACATTTTTATATTTCGATGTCTTTAAATAAAAATCACATTTTTATTTATTCACTTTCAATTTAAAAATCATATTTTTATTTCGAAGTTCTATATATAAAAATCATATTTTTATTTCGAAGTTCTATATATAAAAATCATATTTTTAATTTCATTAAAAATCACTTCTTTTTTTTGTATTCAAAAACCACTTCTATTCGTTTTCAAAAATCAATTCTTCTTTATATGACCATCCTATAAAGATTTAACCTTTTATAAGTTAAAAATATCGCCTTTTTATAATATATAAATCGAACCTTTATATTTTCAAAACAAAGAAGTTTATCTTTTCAAATCAAAGAAATGTATAATTTTACTTTTCTAAATAGAGTATATTTTATTTTAAAACTTCGTTAATTTTATTTTCAAAAATAATGTTCCTTTCTATTTTCATTTTCAAAATAAAATCAGTTTTGAATTCTTAAAAAAAACAGTTTTAAATCCTTATAAACATTAAGTTTTTAATCCCTAAAAAAAAAAAGTATTAAACCAAATTAAAATTCAGTTTCTAAAAATAAAAATAAAAGAAAAATAAAATAAAATCACTTACAGCTCTGCGAAGAAGGGGGGGGGTTCACTGTCGCCTGAGGTTGGAGTGACGCTGCTCGCTGGCGGGGTTGGAGGACTGGCGCGCGAGGTGGGTGGGGTCCGTTCAGGGAGGCGACGACTGTATCGAGCAAAGGGCTGGGGTTCTTCGAGGGGTGCTTTGGGGGAACTCGAATCGGGAGGGGGAAGGGCTCGGGGGATTGGAAGGGGCTTCAACGTCGGCCGGGGTGGGGGTCAATCGGAGGCGGAGGGTTGCGCGGTAGGCCCTAGGGCGGAGGCGACGAGGTCCGCCTGGAGGACGGTGGGTCATCGCGATTGTTTTTTTTTCTTTTCCTTTTGAAAATGATTTCGACGGGGGGGGGGGGGGGGGGGGGCTGGTTAAGGAGAAAAGGAAGGGGGGTGTGGATATTTTCTTTTTATTTTATTTAATTATTTTATTTACCAAAAAGTTGACTTTTTATTTCGACCTCGAAATGAGGCCCACCGCCTGTCGTCCATAGCTAATTACCCCCATTCCGAACACAATGGGATATGCATCGTAAGCTGATTTGATCGTTTTGATCAGTTTCCGTTAAATTTACATTTAAATCATTATATTGAATTTTAAACGCGCATTTCGATTTACTGGGGTCACATACGAACTCTATAAATTCCCGAAAAATAATTTCTAGCTTCGTATTGACGATATGGTCCTAACAAAACTAATTTCGTCGAATTCTGAGACCGTTTGAAAAATGGCCAATTTCCAGTCGATTAAAATCAACTGAAACTGGTCAAACGCGTTTTCCTTTGCCACGCTCACATATTGATTCGAAAAATTATGAAATTTGGAATCTAGCAATAATTTGACACTGCGGACCCAAAAAAACTAGTTTCGTCGAGATCCGAGGTCATTTGCAAAACGGCTAATTTCAAGGCCTTTATATATATTAAAATATATATAAATTCCACAGCGACTTTTCTGAATTTCAACTGGACATATCTTTCAACTTCTAAAGTGAAATCTCAGTTTCTCAACTTCGTTAGAAAGATATTCTTCATCAGATTCAAATATTTCTTGTTTCGTTCAATTCTGACTTATAACGAATTCTGTATATTCATTTGAAATTAGAAATCGAATTTTCGAACTACCGCGCCATTTCAGGCTCGTTATATAATTAAATATAAATATTTATATTGTAAGGACGGCGTATATATAAATATATACGTCGAATTCAATTCAAAATAAATTTCCCGTCGATATTATTTAAAATAGTTCATTTTAAATAACCGAAATTCGCTAAAATTGCCAAAATAAAAATTTCAAACTGGCCCGCATTTTCCGGGTTATTACATTAATATGTGTTTAAAAGTGAATATGTAGTTGTATGGTATTGATTTTTCGAGTAAGTAGTCATATCTGTTTTGACGTTATAAATGTTATTCAGTCAAGGTCTGAGAGCTAGTTATACTCCAACTTGATTGATTTCATTATTAACAAATAAATGGTAAGATTTCAGGCTCGAAGATCAAATGTTGAATAAGAGTTAGTTGAATATAGTATTTGGGTTGTCGTAGCGATGTTTTACACAACATCCATTTTAACCCAAATAAGTGTGAACTTGGAAATAGAATAATAAATATTTCCTAAGTATAGAAATAAACGAGATCAGAAAAGAGATAAGTAGTTGGAGTATTTTCGAATTATAAATAGGATTATAAAGGTTATTAATTTAGGAAATAAAGGAAGGCGATATTTGGAAATGTTTTCCAAATAACATAAAAGGCCAATAAGGTTATTAAAAATATTTGGTTAACAAATATTGATAAAGAAATAGAGAAGTGATTTAACTAATGGAATATTGTTTATGGGCTCAGTTGAATTTCAAAAAGGAAAATTTGATTTTTGAAAAGAGCAAACTGTTTAAAAAAACTCCCAGGGAAAGGCTGTTTGAATTAAAAACAAATTTAACAGAAATTTGTGAAAGCAGATTTGAATTAAAGTAAAGTCAGTTAAGTGGTAACTGAAGTTGAATTAAAATCGAATAAGATTGGATTTGTGAAATTAGAATCTGAAATGGTATTGGATTGAGGAGTTAAGGAATTGAAAATCAAGAATTAAACTTGAGTTGAAATGGGATTTGGCTTGGATATAAACGAATGGTTGTGTTGGAGATAAAAAAAACTGATTTGGAGTTTGATTGGCATGAGATTGGTATATGCTGAATTGATAACAGGTGGAATGGATATAATGATATGCCGACAAAAAGGTACAAGTTTATATTTCTATTGGATATAAGATTTATGAGCCGAATTGGCAAGCCGCTTGGCTGTTTGATTTTCTTTTGGGTTGGAGAAGGCCTAGAGAAGCGAGTTGTGGTTTTACCGATAGGGCTGTACAAAGGAGGTTATGGCGAAATTTTCCGAAAATTTAAAGTGTTAGAAAATTTTCAGAATTTTTGAAAATTTTAGGTAGCCAGAATGAGTAAATATTTTAGTCGATATTAATTGGTTTAGTTGAAATCAGAAATAAGGTTAAACAAATCTTAGGAATTCCAATATATAGGGTCGTCCTCTAACTTAGCAATCTCGAGGACGAAATTATTTTAAGTAGGGAAGATTGTAATGACCCGCATTGTTAGAGGTATTATAATTAATTTATTTAATTATATAAATAGTGATTTAGGGAATTAAATCGTCGTTAATTAAATTATAGTAAATATTTAATTAAATTAAATAATTAAATAATATATTTAATTCAGAAATAATCAAAAATATTGGGAATCACAATATTCTGTGAACAGGGTCGTCCCTTAGATTTAATTCAGCTTAGAGTTGAATTATATTGACGAATATATTCAATCGACGTCAGTTTGAACGTATAATTATATTATAATTAAAATCGAGCTTGAAATGGCGCTGTAGTTCGTAAATTGGCGATTCGAACTTCAACTGAATGTACAGGATTCGTTTTAAGCCGGATTTCTATGAAACAAGAAACGTGTGGAGCTGGTGGAGTATATCTTTCTAGTGGAAGAGAAAAATCAGGATTTCGTCGGGTAGATTTTGATTTATGTCCAAATCAAATTTTAGAAAAGTCGCTGTGGAATTCCTTTATAATTTATAAAGGAATTATTTATATTTTTAAAAGGTATTTCAATATAAATCGAATATCGATTTAATCAGGATTTGAAATATCAAGTTAGAAATTCATACAGGAATATTCTGGAGTTGTACGATATCATATTTGGATGTATATGATAATATTAATTTATTAATATTTAATTTAATTATATTTAAATATATTTATATATTTAAATGGGTCATCCAAAGCGTTAAAAATAGCCAGTTTTGCAAACGACTTCAGAATTCGACGAAACTAATTTTGTTGGATCCGCAATGTCAAATTATTGCAAGATGTCAGTTTTCGTGATTTTTAGAATCAGTGTGTGGCCGTACGGATTTTTAGAGTGAGAAACTGTCAGTATTTTGACAGTTAAAAATACGCTATGTGAGCATACAGAGTCGGAATTCGACGAAACCAGTTTCGTTGGGAGTGTAATGTCGAGCTCTACCTACATGTCCAGTTTGGTGATTTTTAGATATTGTATGTAATCGCTGGGATTTTTAGAAGGCAGATACAAGGAGAAAATCGAATAAAATAAAATACAAAAATCAAATTGAAAATATCCCTCCCATTTTCTGAGGTTCCGCACAGGCCACACGGCCTTCGATCTCCACCACAAACCTTACCTAACCCATTCAAGCCTATATAAGGCGTATAAACCATCACAGCAAACAACTTTCCCAAAGTAAAAATAAAAAAGAAAACAAGCAAAAATCCTAAAAATCTTAGAATGATTCTCGATCAACTCAGCATCAAAGGAGCTTGAAGCTCGTATACTTGTTGTGAAGCTCGACATTGTTTTTCTGGGTTCAACGAGGACAACGGCGAACTAAGGTTCGATATTAGGTGAGATGTAAGCACCGATGGATGAGTTTGAGTTCGGATCTGGTTTCATGATGGACAAGCGTTGGGTTCGCCGGAGTTTGGAGAGGGGCGGTCCACCCTTGGGCATCGCGACGGTCAGCCTTAGCTATAGGTCGGGGGGGTCGTCTAGAAGGCCGGAGTTGGAGTGATGGTGATTGGCAGGTGCGGATTGAGGCAAGGAAGGTGGTGGTGTTGGCGGAATGGAGGACGGTGGCGTACAGAGGGTGGTGGAGGAGGTCAACAGTAAAAGTGGAATCGGGTTTTCCTGTTTGATTTGGGGAGGATGAAGGAAATGGGGCGGGTTGGGCTTTAATACAAGGGTCTGGGTCTTTTTGAATGAAGATGGGCCGGATCTATTTAGTAAGCCCATTTATAATTAAATTCATGTTTTAATTTAATAATGTATATTAACTTCGAATGACTGTAACTTATTCATACGTAATCGAAACTCAGCGAAACGAGATGCGTTGGAATCGTATGGACGGACACTACACCATGGAGCTGACTGAAAGTGGATTGGTGCTCATTTGAATTTATAGTGAAATAAATTATCCGATCTGAATCAACGACAAATATCGTTAATTAACGATGATAGTCCAATGTGAGTAAATCTCACTAACTCTGAACAGTTTATAATTTCATGTTGTATTTTTAGAACTGTTAGATATTAGCTGATTGACTGTGTGTTGACTGTTTGATTGAACTGCCAGTCAGTTAGTTGAATTTTTATATTGATTCTGTTTAAAATGAATATATCATATGGAACTGAAAGTGATGTTATCTATATTGTTTAACATCTGTGATGCAGGGAAAACAGGTTGGAGGAATCCGACCGCATTCCTCAACATTTATTTTACTGTTTTTCATATATTGTGATATATGATGTGATATATAATCTGTTGTCGATTATATGTGTTTGGACGATACTGATCATCGTGATTTGATATGTTGAATACCATAACATACCGAATGTTGATAAAGGAATATTTTCAAAGTGTATTTTGAAAATGAATTATTTATATAAAATCGAAGGATTTTATATAGAAAAGGAAAAGGATTTTTACAAAAGAAATATTTATAAAATCAAAGGATAAGTTAGAATAAAAGGAAATCATTTGTAAAGTGAAGAACCGTTACTAAAAGTAAATCTTTATAAATGAGTAGTTTATTCGAAAAGATGTTAATCGATGTTAGCTAATCGATTAGAGAATAAAGTTAAAAGGAGTTAATCGATGTTAGTTAATCGATTAGAGAATAAAGTAAAAGAAGTTAATCGATGTTAGTTAATCGATTAGAGAATAAAGTTAAAACAAGTTAATTGATGTTAGTTAATCGATTAGAGAATAATGTTAAAAGAAGTTAATCGATGTTAGTTAATCGATTAAAGAATAAAGTAAAAGAAGTTAATCGATGTTAGTTAATCGATTAGAGAATAAAGTTAAAAGGAGTTAATCGATGTCAGTTAATCGATTAGAGAATAAAGTTAAAAGGAGTTAATCGATTAGAGAATAAAGTAAAAGAAGTTAATCGATGTTAGTTAATCGATTAGAGAATAAAGTTAAAAGGAGTTAATCGATGTTAGTTAATCGATTAGAGAATAAAGTAAAAGGAGTTAATCAATGTTAGTTAATCGATTAGAGAATAAAGTTAAAAGAAGTTAATCGATGTTAGTTAATCGATTAGAGAATAAAGTTAAAAGGAGTTAATCGATGTTAGTTAATCGATTAGAGAATAAAGTAAAAGAAGTTAATCGATGTTAGTTAATCGATTAGAGAATAAAGTTAAAAGGTGTTAATCGATGTTAGTTAATCGATTAGAGAATAAAGTAAAAGGAGTTAGTCGATGTTAGTTAATCGATTAGAGAATAAAGTTAAAAGGAGTTAATCGATGTTAGTTAATCGATTAGAGAATAAAGTTAAAAGGAGTTAATCGATGTGAGTTAATCGATTAGAGAATAAAGTAAAAGTAGTTAATCGATGTCAGTTAATCAATTAGAGAATAAAGTTAAAAGGAGTTAATCGATGTTAGTTAATCGATTAGAGAATAAAGTAAAAGGAGTTAATCGATGTCAGTTAATCGATTAGAGATTAAAGTTAAAGGAGTTAATCGATGTCAGTTAATCTATTATAGAATAATGTTAAAAGGAGTTAATCGGTGTTAGTTGATCGATTAGAGTTAAAGTAAAATGAGTTAATAGATGTTAGTTAATCGATTAGAGTTAAAGTAAAAGGAGTTAATCGAATATAGTTTATTCGAAGAAAGTAAAAAGAGTTATTGAATATAGTTTATTCGAAAGGAGTTAAGTGAAATGAGTAAATCAATAGCGTTAGTCAAATAGAGTTAACCCAATAGTGTTAGTCCAATAGAGTTAATTGATAAGGGTTAATCGAATAGAGTTAAGTGAAAAGAGTCAATTGAATATAGCTATTCGAAGGAGGGTTAAGTAAGGAAGTCAGTAAAAGGAATATAAATTGAACTTTGCTTATTTCAAAGTCAAAAATATTGTTCAGTTAAGGTCTGAGAGGTAGTTCTACCCCAACTTGATTGGCTTCATTTTTAACTAAGGAATAGTTAAGGTTCGGCAGTAAAGGAAATGGTTTGAGTTGGCATCGCGATGGTTTGTTTAAACATCTGTCTAAGTCCAATGAAGAAGTTTTGGAAATGTTTTCCAAATAAGAAACCAGAAATGTTTTCTAATAAAGGAAACAAGGAATGGAAATGTTTTTCCATTGTTAATAACATATATTTTACAAATTTAGAAAATAAGAATGTTGAATATAGGGAAACAGGAGATAAGTAAATTTATGAAATAAAGAGATAAATGTTGAATGATGTTTGATGGATATAAATTTCCATTTGGAAATAATATCGTTGTTTGCACACCTATTTTCTTCGATGGTTAAATCACAGACTATCGAAGTTTTTGACCATTTTAACGTTGTTAATAAGGGGAGACCGGTTGGATTATTATCCAAAGAACCACTCTGTATTGGCATAAGCGTTGAGAATCATATATGCCAAAGGAAATTGAAGACGGAGTTATGCAAGGGCTATCCTATTTACAGAATAGTGCCTTTGGTTCATCCTGTTCCTCGATGACTGGTATGGACGGATGTCTGACATAGTATTTCCAGCAATCACGAATATTGATTTCTCCAACCGTACCAAGAGTGGAAGCGGAGAAGGAAGCTTCTTTTAGCTAACACATAATGTATGGTTGAGGACATCAATCGGTGATTTGATGGATTTAATGATGTGGCATTCAAAGTGAATCTGGTGTGATGATAAAGCGTAGCTTCTAGCCTCACATCCGGTAAATGACAGAAATCGGACAGGCTGCAGGCTAAGTCGGTCGCACCGAAGTAGGGTGTATAATCACCTGATCTAGAGTTTCATTCACTTCTAAAAACCTATTGTTGATGTTGTCCCATTCGGGAAACGGTTGCTGATCCCAACCGTGGGTGATATGCATTCGATACACTCAAGCGAAATGAGTGGTCGGCCATGTGTGGCCGAGTTGCAAGATGTTCTTTTTGAACCTAGTGTATTCCTCTCTAGAGGTACAATAGCGAAAGGTGGTTCCATACCTTGTCATAGTTGGAAATCCATTACCCAGTACGTGCTTGCGGTTTTGATTGTATACTATAAATGTAGAACGTGAGATGAAAGCGTTTCTGCTAGATGATTATTATTATTGTGGCTGATAGACATTATTATAATATCAAAAGGTTTTTGATATAAAGATATTTTGGATTCTCATAAGGGAAAAACCCATTCCGTTATACGGCGTCGTCTTATGAGATATCGATTACCTGTTTGAACTGTTTTAAAATGTTTTACTCACACCAGTCCCATGACTGACCCAGAGTTTATTTTGTTGTTTTCCCTAAACTCTTGGGTGCCTAAATTTGTACGGGCAGTCAAGTAGTCGGGATTTTACAGATACACTTGAAGAGCTGGAGCAGGAGGCTTCAGGATCATATAGCTATAGTTATTTCCGCTGTGTTATAAGTGCTGTACTTTGATAATGATATGTATATTGAAGTACAGATTTGTATTTCAAAGTTATGTTATGAAATATATTTATTCGTTCCACTGTGAGATTCGTGTTACTCTTATGTTGTGTTCTTCTTCTTCTTCTATTCTAATTTTCTATCTTATCTTTCCTTACCCTCTAATTTGTTTCATTAATTACCGGGATTTTTCGGTGATTGGTTATCGACATCGAGTTTATGTCGATAACCAAAGTCGCTCGAAATCCGGGTCATTACACCGCTTGACCCCAATACTCCAAACTCGACGTCCCTCCTGTGTTGCGACCCGGCTCCAATTCTGACATTGCGTTTCACTTCCCATGACTGAAGCACCCCCAATTGTCATCAACACGAGCGCCTCACCCTCCTATGACTCGCGCCACTTCCAGCTTGGTCCAACAACCCCTATGTCGACGGCCAACTACACCCCTAGTTCCGCTGTCTTCAGCATCGAACCCAAAACGAGCGTCGAACCCTTCCTGATGGGTACGGATACGAAGATAAAAGCCCAAGGATCAATAATACTTGAGCTTAGGAATTTGTAGCATTTATTTTGAATTTCTTTGATTTTTGTGAAGGATTGAAACTCACGTATGGAGCATTTGGTGGAGGCGCATTTTCCTGTTGACCAAAGCTAGGGAAGAATTAGGTTTTAGGAAATTTAGTTTGGTATTTATAGGGATTTCATTTGATTAAAATAATTGTTTTTAATCAACTTTGTTTGTATATGTCTTCTAAAAATCCACATGATCATATATGACACCCAAAAATCACCAAACTAGACATGTAGCTAGAGTTCGACATTACGGTCCCAACGAAACTGGTTTCGTCGAATTCCGACTCCGTATGCTCACATAGCGTATTTTTAACCGTCGAAATACTGACTATTTTATAGTCTAAAAATCCGTACGACCACTGTAATAACCCGAAAATCTGAGCCAGTTTGAAAATTTTATTTTGGCAATTTTAGCGAATTTTGAACATTTAAAATAGATTATTTTAAATAATATCGATGAGAAATTTATTTTGAATATAATTAGAACGTATATATTATATACATCGTCGTTAGAATATAAATAAATATATATATAATTATAAATAGAATTGAAAATGGCGCGGTAGTTCGATAATTCGATTTCAAACTTCAATTGAATGTACCGGGTGCAGAACAATCCGGATTTTAGTGAAACCAAAAATGATAGGATCTAATTGATAATATCTTTCTATTGAATCCGACCAATCGAAATTTCATAGCGGGAATCAAAAGATATGTCCAGTTGAAAATTCTGAATAGTCGCTATGGAATTCAGGCCCTTAAAAATGGACATTTTGCAAATGATCTCGGATTTCGACGAAACCAGTTTTGTTGGGTCCGTGATGTCAAATTATTGCTAGATTCCAAATTTCATAATTTTTCGAATCAATATGTGAGCGTGGCAAAGGAAAACGCGTTTGACCAGTTTCAGTTGATTTTAATCGACTGAAAAATGGCCATTTTTCCAACGGTCTCAGAATTCGACGAAACTAGTTTTGTTAGGACCGTATCGTCAATACGAAGCTAGAAAATATTTTTCTGCAATTTTTCGAGTTAGTATGTGACCCCAGTAAATTGAAATGCGCATTTAAAGTCAATATATAGAGTTATATGTTGATTTTGACGAAAACTGATCGAAACGATCAAATCAGCTTGCGATACATATCCCATTGTGTTCGGAATGGGGGTATTTAGCTTGGAACGACAGTCGGTGGGCTTGATTTTGAGTTCGTATTATAAAGTACCCTTTTGAAATTTAAAATAAAATAATATTAAATTATATAAAAAAATATATATATCTCCCTAAACCCCCCCCTTTTTGAAGATCGATTCAGTAGAAAAGAAGAAAAAAAAACCCCTCGCCGACGAATCGCGCAGCCCCCCCCCCCCCAGCGACGCGCCGCCGCGCCTCGCGCCAGGCAGCCACACCCCATCGCACTCCCCCTCCCTCCGATCTTCACCTCCTCCTTCCTTCCTTCTCCTCCCTCGCGACATCGCAGCCCCTGCCCTTTTAACCGCCGCCCATCGAGAAACCCTAGCCGCCGCATCACCTTCCTCCACCGCCAGAGGTCGAGGCCCCCCACCCTGCGAGCCACCGCGAGCAGCAGGCCCCCCTTGCCCCCCCCCAGAAAACGAAGCATGACTACGGGCAACGAAGATGAAAAAGGCAACAACGAGGAAGATTTCTGTCAATGAAGTGCCGTGGAGCTAGGATAGCTATATGTGAGAATTTCTTACCTTTCAATTTCTTTTCTAGATATATTTGTATACTAGGATGCAGACGGTGCTTAGTAGCACCCGACACCCGTCATCCACAAACCATGGATGGCTTGTTTGTTAAATTGTTTGGTTGTGTAGTTGGTTAGATTATTTGTTTTGAAATTGAATTGTTTGGTGAAATTAAGTGGATTGATTGATATGTGAATGGCGTGGGCCTTCACTAGACCGGGGATAAGGCTAGGCCTTATCCCGTTTCTAGTATCGTGCCGTTATGCCGCCGAAATTTTCTAAAATAAGTTAGAAAAATAAAAATATCATTTTATTTAAAGAATGAACTGAATATAAATTCATATGTTGGAATAAAATGTTTTGTCGTTAAAAATATAATTTTTAACGAGAGTGTGAATAAATAAATATTCATTTACAAACCAGACGGTTTGTTTATATACACCTATTTGAAGGACATTGATTGGATCGATAAATTTTACACATCACCCAACTGCACAAATAAAATATTCGTTTGATTGTTTGAAACCCCACACGGGTGTTGGGATGAAATTTGAAGTTCACTCATCCTGATTGATTAAATATGTCGATCGATTGATTGACAGGCTGTTATAAGCGTTAGATATCTATATTTGATGCTTATACAGTGTAGTGCACTTTGGTTGATGGTTGATTATTTTTCAATGCTATTATATGTGTGTAATGCATGAAAATCCATATAATTAACTTTATATGGTAATTGATTGGGTCTCATTCCAATTTGAAAAATAAAGAATATTATAAAATAAAGGTTCATGTGTTGACAGTACTCATCCATTGAGATTGGTCATGTGTTGAACGAAATATTTTGATAATAACAACTATTTTGAAAAAGAAATATTCGAAATGGGATATTTGAAAATATCAATATATTAAGCCGTGATGATTAGATTGACGCCATTTTGACGTGAACGATATTTATATCGATTTTAAACGATTTCGAAATGAATTGAATTGAAAATGATTTCGAAATGAATTGAATTGAAAACGATTTCAAAATGAATTGAATTGAAAACGATTTCGAAATGAATTGAATTGAAAACGATTTCGAAATGAATTGAATTGAAAACGATTTCGAAATGAATTGAATTGAAAACGATTTCGAAATGAATTGAATTGAAAACGATTTCGAAATGAATTGAATTGAAAACGATTTCGAAATGAATTGAATTGAAAACGATTTAAAATTGAATTGAAATGAATTCAAATTGAATTGAAATTTGAATTGAATAGAAATGAATTTTAAAACGAATTTATAAAGAAGAATTCAATTTTGATTTGAATTGAAAAGAAAGTTGAAATTGCTTCTGAAACGATTTTAAAACTATTTATATAATTCGTTTTAAATAGAAATCGACAAAATATATATATTATATATTATATATATAATATAATGGCCTGAATAGAACGCGCCGCGCCGCGGTAGTTCGTGAATTTCGACCATTTATTTCAAACGGACATTACGGGAGATCCGACCGTCAGATTCTCCTAAAACCGGAACCGTTGGGTTCGTATCGAAAAGAGCTTTCTAATGAATATTAGAAATTTGAAATCTAACGGTTGGATTTGGAGTTACGTCCAAATCAAATTTGAAAAAGGTCGCTGTAAGTGCAGTTCGATGGCCATTGATGGAAATCGACTGTACGGGCCTTGATAAAATTATTAAAAATAGTAATAATTTGTGTAAAATCATAAGAAATGATTTGTGAAGATTTGGGATGAAAAACCCCATATTTGAAAAGATAAAAATAGATTTTTATCGAAATGAACTAGTTTTGAACTAGAAATATAATTCTATTTATTTTTAAATAAATAAATTGAATTTGAAAAGGGTTTTAAAAATAACCAGAATTTCCAATGATTGCATTGGAGGGGATTTGAATCGAAATTGTCTTCGGAATATTTCGATTGTTGGAATTCGGGATTATACGGATGTTGTTATGGAAATTTGAAAGATATATGTTTATATCGTTATTCCCAATACGACATTCGTTAATCGTAGAGTTTGATATTGAATATAAGCCGATATATTTTCTATTCAGAGCCTTGTATTGAATATCAAATGTGATTTGGGTTTGTCGTGAATGGTGTCTTCATTAACACTGTTCTTGAGCCCAGTTGAGAAAAGATTAAATCTTTTTATTTAGATTTAATGAAGTGTACCAATTAAATGATATTTAATTGGAATTGAATTGATATTGATTTTTGGGTTTATCGTGAACAGTGTTTTTAAATAACACTCGTTCTTTAACCCGATAATTAATGGAATGTGACTTTGGGTTTATCGTGAACCGTGTTTTAAATGACACTGATTCTTTAACCCAGTTAACGATTAAAACTAAGTGGAGTTTTAATGAATCTTTAATTAGATTGAAAAGATCGAGAATGGAGTATCATCAGTTTTACTTCAGGCGATAGTTAAATCTTTAATTAGATTTGAACGTGAAATGGTAATTGAATTTACCGATAACACCGTGGTGTTAGATATGAAGTATAACCAGTTTCACTTCATATGATAAATAGGTTGGGATTAGGAAATAAAATAAATGATTACTTCGGTGTGGTTCGCTAATCCCGATTAGTTTGAATTGATATTCAAAGGAGATTAAAGAATAAATTTAAAGAATTTATCTTGGATAAAATTAATGGGAACTTTTCCCAAAGAATAGGAATATTTGAATAAAAGAATATTCTGAATTGGAATGAGGCGTATGTTGTGTTTATGTAACACTTTTATAATATATACGCGAGTTATTCAGAAAGACCGGGTTTATCCCATTCTGAATAACTGATTCGACGTGGTGTCGAAGATGAAGACGGTGGTCGAAGACCAGAAGTCTTCACGTCGTTTGGGTGATTACTGATGATCTTGATTGGGCTGTACACCCAAGAAGATGGAAACAGTTGGTGATCGTCCAGACGTACTTGGAGATCGATGGATATGCGGGGTACTAGGTGCCTCCGGTTTCGTTCAGACCCAGAACGGACTTGTAAATGGACTGTGTGTCTGACATTGGATTTTAGTCCGTGTGATTGATCTCTATTAAATATATATCTTTTTGGCGGCGGAGAATTTATTCTCTTGCTTAACGCCCTTCTCTGAGACGTACGAGCTCAGGGGTTATATATTGATGGATATCAAACGCATGGAGTGAATTGCCTGTGTGGCATGCCTAGGTGGCAATTGATCGAGGCTTCTGTTGAAAAGCAAAGTCTTGTGGTGATGATCAAAGCACGGCCTTTGTGGCGTAGCTTTGTGTAACGTTGATTCGCGAGTATCACACCCGGTATGAATCAAAAACGGGAGACGGACCTCAGGGAGGACATGCGTTTCATTCTAGTTATGTGTGGCGTCAGTGCTTGAACTGGCTGACGAGTTTGACTCATGTGGATGTTACTTATTATTACTTGCTGAAAAGCGAGGCGCCTCGTGATATCGACTTCGGCCGATGCTTCTGGTTGGCTGACGGGCCAGGCTTACGCCCCAAAGGGCGGGGAAACGCAGTGTTCAGGCATAATAATCCACATCGGTGGATCGGCCCTGACGATCTAAGGGGCAGTTGCGGCTGTTCCGGTGGCTCGGGCTAGAGAGTCACAAATCGGTAGAGGATCTTGCCCCTAGCCTCGGTTCATACCATAAATGATAACCCGACTTCCAATACGACATTTGCGGTTTTAATTGTAGAACTAGTATGGCGACATGATATATGGTACCCATGCCGCCTAGGATTGATACTTATGATTTGAAGTTGTTTTATACACTATACACTTATTATAGTATCAAATGATTTGTTTTAAACGTATCAAGCATTCTTTGGCTGTTATAAGGGAAAACCCTATCCCCCGGCTTGTGTTGCATTGTGTGATAGGACCTGGGTCTTATAACAGCTTCATTTTTCTTTATTTAGCATTGCGCTGGTTGTTTTATGCACTGGTATTCTTGGGAGGAAACCCGTTCCGTGTTATACAGCGTGGTCCCTTGATTTACCTAACTTTAAAAATAAAGATTAACTGTTTTAGTTCTCACACCAGTCCCATGACTGACCTGGAGTTTATTGTTTTAACCTAAACTCTGGGTGCCCTTATTTTGGAACGGGCAGCTAGTAGTTTTGGTTTTGCAGATTTATATTCACAGGATCCTGGTTTACAGCTGGAATGATATCCGGAAAGCTTTGTATCCGTATATCTCTTTCTAGTTGTGTATTGTATTATTTTCCGCTGCTATATATTTAAATTTAATTTAAATCTCTGATATTTCTGTGTAATATTCATTTATACTCTGTATATTCTTGTAATCTGGTGCATTGTTGTAATATACAATGAAATGTTCTTCTGTATGCGTTCTATTTTGTCGTGTTCTCAAACGATAGGGCGTTTTCGAACGGTCTGGGTCGGTTTAGCGACTGATTCGGACCGAGCGAAATTCCTTTTCGTCACAGTTGGTATCAGAGCTTTGGTTTACAAAGCTAGAGAACAAGACACATTAGAACCGTACGAAAGAATTCATCAGATATTGGATTAGTAATATCCAATTAGAATGACTCGTTAGAGATGGGATCAGTAGTATCCTAGAACGAGTGTGAAGAGTAAATTTTTTTTTAAATTGAAAACAATTTTTGTTTTGAAAATTAAAATCAATTATTCGTATTTGATTATTTAGTTGATATTGATTTGGACAGTCCAGTATATAAAGATTTTGCATATACGCCTTGCAAACGTGTATTTGAAATTTTAATATACTGGATAGATATGGAATCACATTCTAGACACCCGGAGATGGTTCTGATGATTGATCGATCATTATCAGAATTTATGTTCGTGTTTTGAAGATGTAATATCTATATATCTCCTATTGACTGGTGTGAGAACCAAAATTAGATAGGGCCTATTGTTGTGAATTGGCATCAAAAACATGATTTTTGTATATGTATCAAATTATGAATTTGAAAAACTAATCAACTAATTGATTGATGGTTGTATTGTTTGATTATTGTTTGAATAGTTAAAATTTGAACCATTTAGTTCATTTGAGTCGAATATTGGATTGTATTGAAATTGGTCGCATTTGCTTGCATATACATATACTTATATCGAACAGGTCATAGCAAGGAGGCTAGAGCAGAGAATAAAATTTGTTTGCCCGACAAATAGGTACATGTTTACTACATAATTTCCTGTTTTGCTTGGGTGATGATGATTTTATGAGCCTATTGGCTAGCCGCTTGGCTTTTTCTTTTTCTTTTTGAGATCTGAAGGACCGGGGAAGCTATTTGAAATTCCCCGATGCAGGGGAGGTTATGGCGAAATTTTTCGAAAATTTAGGGTGTTAGCCAAATTTTTGAAAATTTGAAAATTCTCAGAAACTGAAAAGTTGGAGAATGGAAGCCAGATCGAACGTAGTGTTGATTAATCAAACCACTTTCGACTTTGTTCCTTTTCGGGGACGAAAAGTTTTAAGTGGGAGAGATTGTAATAACCCGAAAATCTGAGCCAGTTTGAAATTTTTATTTTGGCAATTTTAGCGAATTTTGAACATTTAAAATAGATTATTTTAAATAATATCGACGAGAAATTTATTTTGAATATAATTAGAATGTATATATTATATACGTCGTCGTTAGAATATAAATAAATATATATATAATTATAAATAGAATTGAAAATGGCGCGGTAGTTCGATAATTCGATTTCAAACTTCAATTGAATGTACCGGGTGCAGAACAATCCGGATTTTAGTGAAACCAAAAATGATAGGATCTAATTGATAATATCTTTCTATTGAATCCGACCAATCGAAATTTCATAGCGGGAATCAAAAGATATGTCCAGTTGAAAATTCTGAATAGTCGCTATGGAATTCAGGCCCTTAAAAATGGACATTTTGCAAATGATCTCGGATTTCGACGAAACCAGTTTTGTTGGGTCCGTGATGTCAAATTATTGCTAGATTCCAAATTTCATAATTTTTCGAATCAATATGTGAGCGTGGAAAAGGAAAACGCGTTTGACCAGTTTCAGTTGATTTTAATCGACTGAAAAATGGCCATTTTTCCAACGGTCTCAGAATTCGACGAAACTAGTTTTGTTAGGACCGTATCGTCAATACGAAGCTAGAAAATATTTTTCTGCAATTTTTCGAGTTAGTATGTGACCCCAGTAAATTGAAATGCGCGTTTAAAGTCAATATATAGAGTTATATGTTGATTTTGACGAAAACTGATCGAAACGATCAAATCAGCTTGCGATACATATCCCATTGTGTTCGGAATGGGGGTATTTAGCTAGGAACGACAGTCGGTGGGCTTGATTTTGAGTTCGTATTATAAAGTACCCTTTTGAAATTTAAAATAAAATAATATTAAATTATATAAAAAAATATATATATCTCCCTAAACCCCCCCTTTTTGAAGATCGATTCAGTAGAAAAGAAAAAAAACCTCGCCGACGAATCGCGCAGCCCCCCCCCCACCCCAGCGTCGCGCCGCCGCGCCTCGCGCCAGGCAGCCACGCCCCATCGCACTCCCCCTCCGTCCGATCTTCACCTCCTCCTTCCTTCCTTCTCCTCCCTCGCGACATCGCAGCCCCTGCCCTTTTAACCGCCGCCCATCGAGAAACCCTAGCCGCCGCATCACCTTCCTCCGCCGCCAGAGGTCGAGGCCCCCCACCCTGCGAGCCACCACGAGCAGCAGGCCCCCCCTTGCCCCCCCCAGAAAACGAAGCATGACTACGGGCAACGAAGATGAAAAAGGCAACAACGAGGAAGATTTCTGTCAATGAAGTGCCGTGGAGCTAGGATAGCTATATGTGAGAATTTCCCACCTTTCAATTTCTTTTCTAGATATATTTATATACTAGGATGCAGACGGTGCTTAGTAGCACCCGACACCCGTCATCCACAGACCATGGATGGCTTGTTTGTTAAATTGTTTGGTTGTGTAGTTGGTTAGATTATTTGTTTTGAAATTGAATTGTTTGGTGAAATTAAGTGGATTGATTGATATGTGAATGGCGTGGGCCTTCACTAGACCGGGGATAAGGCTAGGCCTTATCCCATTTCTAGTATCGTGCCGTTATGCCGCTGAAATTTTCTAAAATAAGTTAGAAAAATAAAAATATCATTTTATTTAAAGAATGAACTGAATAGAAATTCATATGTTGGAATAAAATGTTTTGTCGTTAAAAATATAATTTTTAACGAGAGTGTGAATAAATAAATATTCATTTACAAACCAGACGGTTTGTTTATGTACACCTATTTGAAGGACATTGATTGGATCGATAAATTTTACACATCACCCAACTGCACAAATAAAATATGCGTTTGATTGTTTGAAACCCCACACGGGTGTTGGGATGAAATTTGAAGTTCACTCATCCTGATTGATTAAATATGTCGATCGATTGATTGACAGGCTGTTATAAGCGTTAGATATCTATATTTGATGCTTATACAGTGTAGTGCACTTTGGTTGATGGTTGATTATTTTTCAATGCTATTATATGTGTGTAATGCATGAAAATCCATATAATTAACTTTATATGGTAATTGATTGGGTCTCATTCCAATTTGAAAAATAAAGAATATTATAAAATAAAGGTTCATGTGTTGACAGTACTCATCCATTGAGATTGGTCATGTGTTGAACGAAATATTTTGATAATAACAACTATTTTGAAAAAGAAATATTCGAAATGGAATATTTGAAAATATCAATATATGAAGCCGTGATGATTAGATTGACGCCATTTTGACGTGAACGATATTTATATCAATTTTAAACGATTTCGAAATGAATTGAATTGAAAATGATTTCGAAATGAATTGAATTGAAAACGATTTCGAAATGAATTGAATTGAAAACGATTTCGAAATGAATTGAATTGAAAACGATTTCGAAATGAATTTAATTGAAAACGATTTCGAAATGAATTGAATTGAAAACGATTTCGAAATGAATTGAATTGAAAACGATTTCGAAATGAATTGAATTGAAAACGATTTCGAAATGAATTGAATTGAAAACGAATTCAAATTGAATTGAAATGAATTCAAATTGAATTGAAATTTGAATTGAATAGAAATGAATTTTAAAACGAATTTATAAAGAAGAATTCAATTTTGATTTGAATTGAAAAGAAAGTTGAAATTGCTTTTGAAACGATTTTAAAACTATTTATATAATTCGTTTTAAATAGAAATCGACGAAATATATATATTATATATTATATATATAATATAATGGCCTGAATAGAACGCGCAGCGCCGCGGCAGTTCGTGAATTTCGACCATTTATTTCAAACGGACATTACGGGAGATCCGACCGTCGGATTCTCCTAAAACCGGAACCGTTGGGTTCGTATCGAAAAGAGCTTTCTAATGAATGTTAGAAATTTGAAATCTAACGGTTGGATTTGGAGTTACGTCCAAATCAAATTTGAAAAAGGTCGCAGTAAGTGCAGTTCGATGGCCATTGATGGAAATCGACTGTACGGGCCTTGATAAAATTATTAAAAATAGTAATAATTTGTGTAAAATCATAAGAAATGATTTGTGAAGATTTGGGATGAAAAACCCCATATTTGAAAAGATAAAAATAGATTTTTATCGAAATGAACTAGTTTTGGACTAGAAATATAATTCTATTTATTTTTAAATAAATAAATTGAATTTGAAAAGGGTTTTAAAAATAACCAGAATTTCCAATGATTGCATTGGAGGGGATTTGAATCGAAATTGTCTTCGGAATATTTCGATTGTTGGAATTCGGGATTATACGGATGTTGTTATGGAAATTTGAAAGATATATGTTTATATCGTTATTCCCAATACGACATTCGTTAATCGTAGAGTTTGATATTGAATATAAGACGATATATTTTTTATTCAGAGACTTGTATTGAATATCAAATGTGATTTGGGTTTGTCGTGAATGGTGTCTTCATTAACACTGTTCTTGAGCCCAGTTGAGAAAAGATTAAATCTTTTTATTTAGATTTAATGAAGTGTACCAATTAAATGATATTTAATTGGAATTGAATTGATATTGATTTTTGGGTTTATCGTGAACAGTGTTTTTAAATAACACTCGTTCTTTAACCTGATAATTAATGGAATGTGACTTTGGGTTTATCGTGAACCGTGTTTTAAATGACACTGATTCTTTAACCCAGTTAATGATTAAAACTAAGTGGAGTTTTAATGAATCTTTAATTAGATTGAAAAGATCGAGAATGGAGTATCATCAGTTTTACTTCAGGCGATAGTTAAATCTTTAATTAGATTTGAACGTGAAATGGTAATTGAATTTACCGATAACACCGTGGTGTTAGATATGAAGTATAACCAGTTTCACTTCATGTGATAAATAGGTTGGGATTAGGAAATAAAATAAATGATTACTTCGGTGTGGTTCGCTAATCCCGACTAGTTTGAATTGATATTCAAAGGAGATTAAAGAATAAATTTAAAGAATTTATCTTGGATAAAATTAATGGGAACTTTTCCCAAAGAATAGGAATATTCTGAATTGGAATGAGGCGTATGTTGTGTTTGTGTAACACTTTTATAATATATACGCGAGTTATTCAGAAAGACCGGGTTTATCCCATTCTGAATAACTGATTCGACGTGGTGTTGAAGATGAAGACGGTGGTCGAAGACCAGAAGTCTTCACGTCGTTTGGGTGATTACTGATGATCTTGATTGGGCTGTACACCCAAGAAGATGGAAACAGTTGGTGATCGTCCAGACGTACTTGGAGATCGATGGATATGCGGGGTACTAGGTGCCTCCGGTTTTGTTCAGACCCAGAACAGACTTGTAAATGGACCGTGTGTCTGACATTGGATTTTAGTCCGTGTGATTGATCTCTATTAAATATATATCTTTTTGGCGGTGGAGAATTTATTCTCTTGCTTAACGCCCTTCTCTGAGACGTACGAGCTCAGGGGTTATATATTGATGGATATCAAACGCATGGAGTGAATTGCCTATGTGGCATGCCTAGGTGGCAATTGATCGAGGCTTCTGTTGAAAAGCAAAGTCTTGTGGTGATGATCAAAGCACGGCCTTTGTGGCGTAGCTTTGTGTAACGTTGATTCGCGAGTATCACACCCGGTATGAATCAAAAACGGGAGACGGACCTCAGGGAGGACATGCGTTTCTTTCTAGTTATGAGTGGCGTCAGTGCTTGAACTGGCTGACGAGTTTGACTCATGTGGATGTTACTTATTATTACTTGCTGAAAAGCTAGGCGCCTCGTGATATCGGCTTCGGCCGATGCTTCTGGTCGGCTGACGGGCCAGGCTTACGCCCCAAAGGGCGGGGAAACGCAGTGTTCAGGCATAATAATCCACATCGGTGGACCGGCCCTGACGATCTAAGGGGCAGTTGCGGCTGTTGCGGTGGCACGGGCTAGAGAGTCACAAATCGGTAGAGGATCTTGCCCCTAGCCTCGGTTCATACCATAAATGATAACCCGACTTCCAATACGACATTTGCGGTTTTAATTGTAGAACTAGTATGGCGACATGATATATGGTACCCATGCCGCCTAGGATTGATACTTATGATTTGAAGTTGTTTTATACACTATACACTTATTATAGTATCAAATGATTTGTTTTAAACGTATCAAGCATTCTTTGGCTGTTATAAGGGAAAACCCTATCCCCCGGCTTGCGTTGCATTGTGTGATAGGACCTGGGTCTTATAACAGCTTCATTTTTCTTTATTTAGCATTGCGCTGGTTGTTTTCTGCACTGGTATTCTTGGGAGGAAACCCGTTCCGTGTTATACGGCGTGGTCCCTTGATTTACCTAATTTTAAAAATAAAGATTAACTGTTTTAGTTCTCACACCAGTCCCATGACTGACCTGGAGTTTATTGTTTTAACCTAAACTCTGGGTGCCCTTATTTTGGAATGGGCAGCTAGTAGTTTTGGTTTTGCAGATTTATATTCACAGGATCCTGGTTTACAGCTGGAATGATATCCGGAAAGCTTTGTATCCGTATATCTCTTTCTAGTTGTGTATTGTATTATTTTCCGCTGCTATATATTTAAATGTAATTTAAATCTCTGATATTTCTGTGTAATATTCATTTATACTCTGTATATTCTTGTAATCTGGTGCATTGTTGTAATATACAATGAAATGTTCTTCTGTATGTGTTCTATTTTGTAGTGTTCTCAAACGATAGGGCGTTTTCGAACGGTCTGGGTCGGTTTAGCGACTGATTCGGACCGAGCGAAATTCCTTTTCGTCACAGTTGGTATCAGAGCTTTGGTTTACAAAGCTAGAGAACAAGACACATTAGAACCGTACGAAAGAATTCATCAGATATTGGATTAGTAATATCCAATTAGAATGACTCGTTAGAGATGGGATCAGTAGTATCCTAGAACGAGTGTGAAGAGTAATTTTTTTTTTAAAGTGAAAACAATTTTTGTTTTGAAAATTAAAATCAATTATTCGTATTTGATTATTTAGTTGATATTGATTTGGACAGTCCAGTATATAAAGATTTTGCATATACGCCTTGCAAACGTGTATTTGAAATTTTAATATACTGGATAGATATAGAATCACATTCTAGACACCCGGAGATGGTTCTGATGATTGATCGATCATTATCAAAATTTATGTTCGTGTTTTGAAGATGTAATATCTATATATCTCCTGTTGACTGGTGTGAGAACCAAAATTAGATAAGGCCTATTGTTGTGAATTGGCATCAAAAACATGATTTTTGTATATGTATCAAATTATGAATTTGAAAAACTAATCAACTAATTGATTGATGGTTGTATTGTTTGATTATTGTTTGAATAGTTAAAATTTGAACCATTTAGTTCATTTGAGTCAAATATTGGATTGTATTGAAATTGGTCGCATTTGCTTGCATATACATATACTTATATCGAACAGGTCATAGCAAGGAGGCTAGAGCAGAGAATAAAATTTGTTTGCCCGACAAATAGGTACATGTTTACTACATAATTTCCTGTTTTGCTTGGGTGATGATGATTTTATGAGCCTATTGGCTAGCCGCTTGGCTTTTTCTTTTTCTTTTTGAGATCTGAAGGACCGGGGAAGCTATTTGAAATTCCCCGATGCTCCCGGTGCAGGGGAGGTTATGGCGAAATTTTTCGAAAATTTAGGGTGTTAGCCAAATTTTTGAAAATTTGAAAATTCTCAGAAACTGAAAAGTTGGAGAATGGAAGCCAGATCGAACGTAGTGTTGATTAATCAAACCACTTTCGACTTTGTTCCTTTTCGGGGACGAAAAGTTTTAAGTGGGAGAGATTGTAATAACCCGAAAATCTAAGCCAGTTTGAAATTTTTATTTTGGCAATTTTAGCGAATTTTGAACATTTAAAATAGATTATTTTAAATAATATCGACGAGAAATTTATTTTGAATATAATTAGAACGTATATATTATATACGTCGTCGTTAGAATATAAATAAATATATATATAATTATAAATAGAATTGAAAATGGCGCGGTAGTTCGATAATTCGATTTCAAACTTCAATTGAATGTACCGGGTGCAGAACAATCCGGATTTTAGTGAAACCAAAAATGATAGGATCTAATTGATAATATCTTTCTATTGAATCCGACCAATCGAAATTTCATAGCGGGAATCAAAAGATATGTCCAGTTGAAAATTCTGAATAGTCGCTATGGAATTCAGGCCCTTAAAAATGGACATTTTGCAAATGATCTCGGATTTCGACGAAACCAGTTTTGTTGGGTCCGTGATGTCAAATTATTGCTAGATTCCAAATTTCATAATTTTTCGAATCAATATGTGAGCGTGGCAAAGGAAAACGCGTTTGACCAGTTTCAGTTGATTTTAATCGACTGAAAAATGGCCATTTTTCCAACGGTCTCAGAATTCGACGAAACTAGTTTTGTTAGGACCGTATCGTCAATACGAAGCTAGAAAATATTTTTCTGCAATTTTTCGAGTTAGTATGTGACCCCAGTAAATTGAAATGCGCGTTTAAAGTCAATATATAGAGTTATATGTTGATTTTGATGAAAACTGATCGAAACGATCAAATCAGCTTGCGATACATATCCCATTGTGTTCGGAATGGGGGTATTTAGCTAGGAACGACAGTCGGTGGGCTTGATTTTGAGTTCGTATTATAAAGTACCCTTTTGAAATTTAAAATAAAATAATATTAAATTATATAAAAAAAATATATATCTCCCTAAACCCCCCCTTTTTGAAGATCGATTCAGTAGAAAAGAAAAAAAAAACCTCCCCGACGAATCGCGCAGCCCCCCCCCCCCCCAGCGTCGCGCCGCCGCGCCTCGCGCCAGGCAGCCACGCCCCATCGCACTCCCCCTCCCTCCGATCTTCACCTCCTCCTTCCTTCCTTCTCCTCCCTCGCGACATCGCAGCCCCTGCCCTTTTAACCGCCGCCCATCGAGAAACCCTAGCCGCCGCATCACCTTCCTCCGTCGCCAGAGGTCGAGGCCCCCCACCCTGCGAGCCACCGCGAGCAGCAGGCCCCCCCTTGCCCCCCCTCCCCAGAAAACGAAGCATGACTACGGGCAACGAAGATGAAAAAGGCAACAACGAGGAAGATTTCTGTCAATGAAGTGCCGTGGAGCTAGGATAGCTATATGTGAGAATTTCTCACCTTTCAATTTCTTTTCTAGATATATTTATATACTAGGATGCAGACGGTGCTTAGTAGCACCCGACACCCGTCATCCACAGACCATGAATGGCTTGTTTGTTAAATTGTTTGGTTGTGTAGTTGGTTAGATTATTTGTTTTGAAATTGAATTGTTTGGTGAAATTAAGTGGATTGATTGATATGTGAATGGCGTGGGCCTTCACTAGACCGGGGATAAGGCTAGGCCTTATCCCGTTTCTAGTATCGTGCCGTTATGCAGCCGAAATTTTCTAAAATAAGTTAGAAAAATAAAAATATCATTTTATTTAAAGAATGAACTGAATAGAAATTCATATGTTGGAATAAAATGTTTTGTCGTTAAAAATATAATTTTTAACGAGAGTGTGAATAAATAAATATTCATTTACAAACCAGACGGTTTGTTTATGTACACCGATTTGAAGGACATTGATTGGATCGATAAATTTTACACATCACCCAACTGCACAAATAAAATATGCGTTTGATTGTTTGAAACCCCACACGGGTGTTGGGATGAAATTTGAAGTTCACTCATCCTGATTGATTAAATATGTCGATCGATTGATTGACAGGCTGTTATAAGCGTTAGATATCTATATTTGATGCTTATACAGTGTAGTGCACTTTGGTTGATGGTTGATTATTTTTCAATGCTATTATATGTGTGTAATGCATGAAAATCCATATAATTAACTTTATATGGTAATTGATTGGGTCTCATTCCAATTTGAAAAATAAAGAATATTATAAAATAATGGTTCATGTGTTGACAGTACTCATCCATTGAGATTGGTCATGTGTTGAACGAAATATTTTGATAAAAACAACTATTTTGAAAAAGAAATATTCGAAATGGAATATTTGAAAATATCAATATATGAAGCCGTGATGATTAGATTGACGCCATTTTGACGTGAACGATATTTATATCGATTTTAAACGATTTCGAAATGAATTGAATTGAAAACGATTTCGAAATGAATTGAATTGAAAACGATTTCGAAATGAATTGAATTGAAAACGATTTCGAAATGAATTGAATTGAAAACGATTTCGAAATGAATTGAATTGAAAACGAATTCAAATTGAATTGAAATTTGAATTGAATAGAAATGAATTTTAAAACGAATTTATAAAGAAGAATTCAATTTTGATTTGAATTGAAAAGAAAGTTGAAATTGCTTTTGAAACGATTTTAAAACTATTTATATAATTCGTTTTAAATAGAAATCGACGAAATATATATATTATATATTATATATATAATATAATGGCCTGAATAGAACGCGCCGCGCCGCGGCAGTTCGTGAATTTCGACCATTTATTTCAAACGGACATTACGGGAGATCCGACCGTCGGATTCTCCTAAAACCGGAACCGTTGGGTTCGTATCGAAAAGAGCTTTCTAATGAATATTAGAAATTTGAAATCTAACGGTTGGATTTGGAGTTACGTCCAAATCAAATTTGAAAAAGGTCGCTGTAAGTGCAGTTCGATGGCCATTGATGGAAATCAACTGTACGGGCCTTGATAAAATTATTAAAAATAGTAATAATTTGTGTAAAATCATAAGAAATGATTTGTGAAGATTTGGGATGAAAAACCCCATATTTGAAAAGATAAAAATAGATTTTTATCGAAATGAACTAGTTTTGAACTAGAAATATAATTCTATTTATTTTTAAATAAATAAATTGAATTTGAAAAGGGTTTTAAAAATAACCAGAATTTCCAATGATTGCATTGGAGGGGATTTGAATCGAAATTGTCTTCGGAATATTTCGATTGTTGGAATTCGGGATTATACGGATGTTGTTATGGAAATTTGAAAGATATATGTTTATATCGTTATTTCCAATAAGACATTCGTTAATCGTAGAGTTTGATATTGAATATAAGCCGATATATTTTCTATTCAGAGCCTTGTATTGAATATCAAATGTGATTTGGGTTTCTCGTGAATGGTGTCTTCATTAACACTGTTCTTGAGCCCAGTTGAGAAAAGATTAAATCTTTTTATTTAGATTTAATGAAGTGTACCAATTAAATGATATTTAATTGGAATTGAATTGATATTGATTTTTGGGTTTATCGCGAAAAGTGTTTTTAAATAACACTCGTTCTTTAACCCGATAATTAATGGAATGTGACTTTGGGTTTATCGTGAACCGTGTTTTAAATGACACTGATTCTTTAACCCAGGTAACGATTAAAACTAAGTGGAGTTTTAATGAATCTTTAATTAGATTGAAAAGATCGAGAATGGAGTATCATCAGTTTTACTTCAGGCGATAGTTAAATCTTTAATTAGATTTGAACGTGAAATGGTAATTGAATTTACCGATAACACCGTGGTGTTAGATATGAAGTATAACCAGTTTCACTTCATGTGATAAATAGGTTGGGATTAGGAAATAAAATAAATGATTACTTCGGTGTGGTTCGCTAATCCCGACTAGTTTGAATTGATATTCAAAGGAGATTAAAGAATAAATTTAAAGAATTTATCTTGGATAAAATTAATGGGAACTTTTCCCAAAGAATAGGAATATTTGAATAAAAGAATATTCTGAATTGGAATGAGGCGTATGTTGTGTTTGTGTAACACTTTTATAATATATACGCGAGTTATTCAGAAAGACCGGGTTTATCCCATTCTGAATAACTGATTCGACGTGGTGTCGAAGATGAAGACGGTGGTCGAAGACCAGAAGTCTTCACGTCGTTTGGGTGATTACTGATGATCTTGATTGGGCTGTACACCCAAGAAGATGGAAACAGTTGGTGATAGTCCAGACGTACTTGGAGATCGATGGATATGCGGGGTACTAGGTGCCTCCGGTTTCGTTCAGACCCAGAATGGACTTGTAAATGGACTGTGTGTCTGACATTGGATTTTAGTCCGTGTGATTGATCTCTATTAAATATATATCTGTTTGGCGGCGGAGAATTTATTCTCTTGCTTAACGCCCTTCTCTGAGACGTACGAGCTCAGGGGTTATATATTGATGGATATCAAACGCATGGAGTGAATTGCCTGTGTGGCATGCCTAGGTGGCAATTGATCGAGGCTTCTGTTGAAAAGCAAAGTCTTGTGGTGATGATCAAAGCACGGCCTTTGTGGCGTAGCTTTGTGTAACGTTGATTCGCGAGTATCACACCCGGTATGAATCAAAAACGGGAGACGGACCTCAGGGAGGACATGCGTTTCTTTCTAGTTATGAGTGGCGTCAGTGCTTGAACTGGCTAACGAGTTTGACTCATGTGGATGTTACTTATTATTACTTGCTGAAAAGCGAGGCGCCTCGTGATATCGGCTTCGGCCGATGCTTCTGGTCGGCTGACGGGCCAGGCTTACGCCCCAAAGGGCGGGGAAACGCAGTGTTCAGGCATAATAATCCACATCGGTGGACCGGCCCTGACGATCTAAGGGGCAGTTGCGGCTGTTCCGGTGGCTCGGGCTAGAGAGTCACAAATCGGTAGAGGATCTTGCCCCTAGCCTCGGTTCATACCATAAATGTTAACCCGACTTCCAATACGACATTTGCGGTTTTAATTGTAGAACTAGTATGGCGACATGATATATGGTACCCATGCCGCCTAGGATTGATACTTATGATTTGAAGTTGTTTTATACAATATACACTCATTATAGTATCAAATGATTTGTTTTAAACGTATCAAGCATTCTTTGGCTGTTATAAGGGAAAACCCTATCCCCCGGCTTGCGTTGCATTGTGTGATAGGACCTGGGTCTTATAACAGCTTCATTTTTCTTTATTTAGCATTGCGCTGGTTGTTTTATGCACTGGTATTCTTGGGAGGAAACCCGTTCCGTGTTATACGGCGTGGTCCCTTGATTTATCTAACTTTAAAAATAAAGATTAACTGTTTTAGTTCTCACACCAGTCCCATGACTGACCTGGAGTTTATTGTTTTAACCTAAACTCTGGGTGCCCTTATTTTGGAACGGGCAACTAGTAGTTTTGGTTTTGCAGATTTATATTCACAGGATCCTGGTTTACAGCTGGAATGATATCCGGAAAGCTTTGTATCCGTATATCTCTTTCTAGTTGTGTATTGTATTATTTTCCGCTGCTATATATTTAAATGTAATTTAAATCTCTGATATTTCTGTGTAATATTCATTTATACTCTGTATATTCTTGTAATCTGGTGCATTGTTGTAATATACAATGAAATGTTCTTCTGTATGCATTCTATTTTGTCGTGTTCTCAAACGATAGGGCGTTTTCGAACGGTCTGGGTCGGTTTACCGACTGATTCGGACCGAGCGAAATTCCTTTTCGTCACAGTTGGTATCAGAGCTTTGGTTTACAAAGCTAGAGAACAAGACACATTAGAACCGTACGAAAGAATTCATCAGATATTGGATTAGTAATATCCAATTAGAATGACTCGTTAGAGATGGGATCAGTAGTATCCTAGAACGAGTGTGAAGAGTAAATTTTTTTAAAAGTGAAAACAATTTTTGTTTTGAAAATTAAAATCAATTATTCGTATTTGATTATTTAGTTGATATTGATTTGGACAGTCCAGTATATAAAGATTTTGCATATACGTCTTGCAAACGTGTATTTGAAATTTTAATATACTGGATAGATATAGAATCACATTCTAGACACCCGGAGATGGTTCTGATGATTGATCGATCATTATCAGAATTTATGTTCGTGTTTTGAAGATGTAATATCTATATATCTCCTATTGACTGGTGTGAGAACCAAAATTAGATAGGGCCTATTGTTGTGAATTGGCATCAAAAACATGATTTTTGTATATGTATCAAATTATGAATTTGAAAAACTAATCAACTAATTGATTGATGGTTGTATTGTTTGATTATTGTTTGAATAGTTAAAATTTGAACCATTTAGTTCATTTGAGTCAAATATTGGATTGTATTGAAATTGGTCGCATTTGCTTGCATATACATATACTTATATCGAACAGGTCATAGCAAGGAGGCTAGAGCAGAGAATAAAATTTGTTTGCCCGACAAATAGGTACATGTTTACTACATAATTTCCTGTTTTGCTTGGGTGATGATGATTTTATGAGCCTATTGGCTAGCCGCTTGGCTTTTTCTTTTTCTTTTTGAGATCTGAAGGACCGGGGAAGCTATTTGAAATTCCCCGATGCTCCCGGTGCAGGGGAGGTTATGGCGAAATTTTTCGAAAATTTAGGGTGTTAGCCAAATTTTTGAAAATTTGAAAATTCTCAGAAACTGAAAAGTTGGAGAATGGAAGCCAGATCGAACGTAGTGTTGATTAATCAAACCACTTTCGACTTTGTTCCTTTTCGGGGACGAAAAGTTTTAAGTGGGAGAGATTGTAATAACCCGAAAATCTGAGCTAGTTTGAAATTTTTATTTTGGCAATTTTAGCGAATTTTGAACATTTAAAATAGATTATTTTAAATAATATCGACGAGAAATTTATTTTGAATATAATTAGAACGTATATATTATATACGTCGTCGTTAGAATATAAATAAATATATATATAATTATAAATAGAATTGAAAATGGCGCGGTAGTTCGATAATTCGATTTCAAACTTCAATTGAATGTACCGGGTGCAGAACAATCCGGATTTTAGTGAAACCAAAAATGATAGGATCTAATTGATAATATCTTTCTATTGAATCCGACCAATCGAAATTTCATAGCGGGAATCAAAAGATATGTCCAGTTGAAAATTCTGAATAGTCGCTATGGAATTCAGGCCATTAAAAATGGACATTTTGCAAATGATCTCGGATTTCGACGAAACCAGTTTTGTTGGGTCCGTGATGTCAAATTATTGCTAGATTCCAAATTTCATAATTTTTCGAATCAATATGTGAGCGTGGCAAAGGAAAACGCGTTTGACCAGTTTCAGTTGATTTTAATCGACTGAAAAATGGCCATTTTTCCAACGGTCTCAGAATTCGACGAAACTAGTTTTGTTAGGACCGTATCGTCAATACGAAGCTAGAAAATATTTTTCTACAATTTTTCGAGTTAGTATGTGACCCCAGTAAATTGAAATGCGCGTTTAAAGTCAATATATAGAGTTATATGTTGATTTTGACGAAAACTGATCGAAACGATCAAATCAACTTGCGATACATATCCCATTGTGTTCGGAATGGGGGTATTTAGCTAGGAACGACAGTCGGTGGGCTTGATTTTGAGTTCGTATTATAAAGTACCCTTTTGAAATTTAAAATAAAATAATATTAAATTATATAAAAAATATATATATATCTCCCTAAACCCCCCCCCTTTTTGAAGATCGATTCAGTAGAAAAAAAAAAAACCCTCGCCGACGAATCGCGCAGCCCCCCCCCCCCCCCCCCAGCGTCGCGCCGCCGCGCCTCGCGCCAGGCAGCCACGCCCCATCGCACTCCCCCTCCCTCCGATCTTCACCTCCTCCTTCCTTCCTTCTCCTCCCTCGCGACATCGCAGCCCCTGCCCTTTTAACCGCCGCCCATCGAGAAACCCTAGCCGCCGCATCACCTTCCTCCGCCGCCAGAGGTCGAGGCCCCCCACCCTGCGAGCCACCGCGAGCAGCAGGTCCCCCCTTGCCCCCCCCAGAAAATGAAGCATGACTACGGGCAACGAAGATGAAAAAGGCAAAAACGAGGAAGATTTCTGTCAATGAAGTGCCGTGGAGCTAGGATAGCTATATGTGAGAATTTCTCACCTTTCAATTTCTTTTCTAGATATATTTATATACTAGGATGCAGACGGTGCTTAGTAGCACCCGACACCCGTCATCCACAGACCATGGATGGCTTGTTTGTTAAATTGTTTGGTTGTGTAGTTGGTTAGATTATTTGTTTTGAAATTGAATTGTTTGGTGAAATTAAGTGGATTGATTGATATGTGAATGGCGTGGGCCTTCACTAGACCGGGGATAAGGCTAGGCCTTATCCCGTTTCTAGTATCGTGCCTATATGCCGCCGAAATTTTCTAAAATAAGTTAGAAAAATAAAAATATCATTTTATTTAAAGAATGAACTGAATAGAAATTCATATGTTGGAATAAAATGTTTTGTCCTTAAAAATATAATTTTTAACGAGAGTGTGAATAAATAAATATTCATTTACAAACCAGACGGTTTGTTTATGTACACCTATTTGAACGACATTGATTGGATCGATAAATTTTACACATCACCCAACTGCACAAATAAAATATGCGTTTGATTGTTTGAAACCCCACACGGGTGTTGGGATGAAATTTGAAGTTCACTCATCCTGATTGATTAAATTTGTCGATCGATTGATTGACAGGCTGTTATAAGCGTTAGATATCTATATTTGATGCTTATACAGTGTAGTGCACTTTGGTTGATGGTTGATTATTTTTCAATGCTATTATATGCGTGTAATGCATGAAAATCCATATAATTAACTTTATATGGTAATTGATTGGGTCTCATTCCAATTTGAAAAATAAAGAATATTATAAAATAAAGGTTCATGTGTTGACAGTACTCATCCATTGAGATTGGTCATGTGTTGAACGAAATATTTTGATAATAACAACTATTTTGAAAAAGAAATATTCGAAATAGAATATTTGAAAATATCAATATATGAAGCCGTGATGATTAGATTGACGCCATTTTGACGTGAACGATATTTATATCGATTTTAAACGATTTCGAAATGAATTGAATTGAAAACGATTTCGAAATGAATTGAATTGAAAACGATTTCGAAATGAATTGAATTGAAAACGATTTCGAAATGAATTGAATTGAAAACGATTTCGAAATGAATTGAATTGAAAACGATTTCGAAATGAATTGAATTGAAAACGATTTCGAAATGAATTGAATTGAAAACGATTTCAAAATGAATTGAATTGAAAATGAATTCAAATTGAATTGAAATGAATTTAAATTGAATTGAAATTTGAATTGAATAGAAATGAATTTTAAAACGAATTTATAAAGAAGAATTCAATTTTGATTTGAATTGAAAAGAAAGTTGAAATTGCTTTTGAAACGATTTTAAAACTATTTATATAATTCGTTTTAAATAGAAATCGACGAAATATATATATTATATATTATATATATAATATAATCGCCTGAATAGAACGCGCCGCGCCGCGGCAGTTCGTGAATTTCGACCATTTATTTCAAACGGACATTACGGGAGATCCGACCGTCGGATTCTCCTAAAACCGGAACCGTTGGGTTCGTATCGAAAAGAGCTTTCTAATGAATATTAGAAATTTGAAATCTAACGGTTGGATTTGGAGTTACGTCCAAATCAAATTTGAAAAAGGTCGCTGTAAGTGCAGTTCGATGGCCATTGATGGAAATCGACTGTACGGGCCTTGATAAAATTATTAAAAATAGTAATAATTTGTGTAAAATCATAAGAAATGATTTGTGAAGATTTGGGATGAAAACCCCCATATTTGAAAAGATAAAAATAGATTTTTATCGAAATGAACTAGTTTTGAACTAGAAATATAATTCTATTTATTTTTAAATAAATAAATTGAATTTGAAAAGGGTTTTAAAAATAACCAGAATTTCCAATGATTGCATTGGAGGGGATTTGAATCGAAATTGTCTTCGGAATATTTCGATTGTTGGAATTCGGGATTATACGGATGTTGTTATGGAAATTTGAAAGATATATGTTTATATCGTTATTCCCAATACGACATTCGTTAATCGTAGAGTTTGATATTGAATATAAGCCGATATATTTTCTATTCAGAGCCTTGTATTGAATATCAAATGTGATTTGGGTTTCTCGTGAATGGTGTCTTCATTAACACTGTTCTTGAGCCCAGTTGAGAAAATTTTAAATCTTTTTATTTAGATTTAATGAAGTGTACCAATTAAATGATATTTAATTGGAATTGAATTGATATTGATTTTTGGGTTTATCGTGAACAGTGTTTTTAAATAACACTCGTTCTTTAACCTGATAATTAATGGAATGTGACTTTGGGTTTATCGTGAACCGTGTTTTAAATGACACTGATTCTTTAACCCAGTTAACGATTAAAACTAAGTGGAGTTTTAATGAATCTTTAATTAGATTGAAAAGATCGAGAATGGAGTATCATCAGTATTACTTCAGGCGATAGTTAAATCTTTAATTAGATTTGAACGTGAAATGGTAATTGAATTTACCGATAACACCGTGGTGTTAGATATGAAGTATAACCAGTTTCACTTCATGTGATAAATAGGTTGGGATTAGGAAATAAAATAAATGATTACTTCGGTGTGGTTCGCTAATCCCGACTAGTTTGAATTGATATTCAAAGGAGATTAAAGAATAAATTTAAAGAATTTATCTTGGATAAAATTAATGGGAACTTTTCCCAAAGAATAGGAATATTTGAATAAAAGAATATTCTGAATTGGAATGAGGCGTATGTTGTGTTTGTGTAACACTTTTATAATATATACGCGAGTTATTCAGAAAGACCGGGTTTATCCCATTCTGAATAACTGATTCGACGTGGTGTCGAAGATGAAGACGGTGGTCGAAGACCAGAAGTCTTCACGTCGTTTGGGTGATTACTGATGTTCTTGATTGGGCTGTACACCCAAGAAGATGGAAACAGTTGGTGATCGTCCAGACGTACTTGGAGATCGATGGATATGCGGGGTACTAGGTGCCTCCGGTTTCGTTCAGACCCAGAACGGACTTGTAAATGGACTGTGTGTCTGACATTGGATTTTAGTCCGTGTGATTGATCTCTATTAAATATATATCTGTTTGGCGGCGGAGAATTTATTCTCTTGCTTAACGCCCTTCTCTGAGACGTACGAGCTCAGGGGTTATATATTGATGGATATCAAACGCATGGAGTGAATTGCCTGTGTGGCATGCCTAGGTGGCAATTGATCGAGGCTTCTGTTGAAAAGCAAAGTCTTGTGGTGATGATCAAAGCACGGCCTTTGTGGCGTAGCTTTGTGTAACGTTGATTCGCGAGTATCACACCCGGTATGAATCAAAAACGGGAGACGGACCTCAGGGAGGACATGCGTTTCTTTCTAGTTATGAGTGGCGTCAGTGCTTGAACTGGCTGACGAGTTTGACTCATGTGGATGTTACTTATTATTACTTGCTGAAAAGCGAGGCGCCTCGTGATATCGGCTTCGGCCGATGCTTCTGGTCGGCTGACGGGCCAGGCTTACGCCCCAAAGGGCGGGGAAACGCAGTGTTCAGGCATAATAATCCACATCGGTGGACCGGCCCTGACGATCTAAGGGGCAGTTGCGGCTGTTCCGGTGGCTCGGGCTAGAGAGTCACAAATCGGTAGAGGATCTTGCCCCTAGCCTCGGTTCATACCATAAATGATAACCCGACTTCCAATACGACATTTGCGGTTTTAATTGTAGAACTAGTATGGCGACATGATATATGGTACCCATGCCGCCTAGGATTGATACTTATGATTTGAAGTTGTTTTATACACTATACACTTATTATAGTATCAAATGATTTGTTTTAAACGTATCAAGCATTCTTTGGCTGTTATAAGGGAAAACCCTATCCCCCGGCTTGCGTTGCATTGTGTGATAGGACCTGGGTCTTATAACAGCTTCATTTTTCTTTATTTAGCATTGCGCTGGTTGTTTTATGCATTGGTATTCTTGGGAGGAAACCCGTTCCGTGTTATACGGTGTGGTCCCTTGATTTACCTAACTTTAAAAATAAAGATTAACTGTTTTAGTTCTCACACCAGTCTCATGACTGACCTGGAGTTTATTGTTTTAACCTAAACTCTGGGTGCCCTTATTTTGGAACGGGCAGCTAGTAGTTTTGGGTTTGCAGATTTATATTCACAGGATCCTGGTTTACAGCTGGAATGATATCCGGAAAGCTTTGTATCCGTATATCTCTTTCTAGTTGTGTATTGTATTATTTTCCGCTGCTATATATTTAAATGTAATTTAAATCTCTGATATTTCTGTGTAATATTCATTTATACTCTGTATATTCTTGTAATCTGGTGCATTGTTGTAATATACAATGAAATGTTCTTCTGTATGCGTTCTATTTTGTCGTGTTCTCAAACGATAGGGCGTTTTCGAACGGTCTGGGTCGGTTTAGCGACTGATTCGGACCGAGCAAAATTCCTTTTCGTCACAACCACACAGTGACTCTAAAAATCACGAAACTAGAAATCTAACAACTATTTGACATTGCGGATCCAACGAAATTAGTTTCGTCGAATTCCGACTTCGTTTGCAAAACCGGGTATTTTTAAAGCTCTGAATGACCCATTTAAATATATAAATATATTTAAATATAATCAAATTAAATACAAATAAATTTATATTTTCATATATACTCACAGTGGAATACCCTACAGCTCTAGAATATTCCTATATGAATTTCTAACTCGATATTCACTTCTGGGTCAACCCGATATTTGATTTATATTGAAATTCCTTTTTAAAATATAAATAATTCCTTTATAAATTATAAAGGAATTCCACAGCGACTTTTCTAAAATTTGATTTGGACATGAATCAAAATCTAGCCGACGAAATCCCTATTTTTCTCTTCCACTAGAAAGATATAATCCACCAGCTCCACATGTTTCTTGTTTCACAGAAATCCGGCTTAAAACGAATCCTGTACATTCAGTTGAAGTTCGAATCGCCAATTTACGAACTGCAGCACCATTTCGAACTCGATTTTAATTATATTATAACTCTACATTCAAACTGTCATTTATATAATATATTCGTTATTCAAATTCAATTCCAAGCTGAATTAAATATCACAGATGATCCAGTTCACACCATATCGCCATTTCAGCCAATTCTGATTATTTCAGAATTAAATATATTATTTAATTTAATATTTTAATTTAAATATTCACCATTATTAATTAAACCACGGTTTAATTCACTATATCACTATTTATATAATTAAATAAACTAATTATAATACCTATGCCAATGCGGGTCATTACAATCTTCCCCACTTAAAATAATTTCATCCCCGAAATTGCTAAGGTAGAGAACAACCCTATCGACTGGTTAGAACATATTTGTTCACTTCTTAACTTCAGTTTCAACTGAACCAATTTAATTACAATTAAAAATTTATTTAATTATTATCAACGAAAATTTCCAAAAATCCCAAAAAATTTCTAACACCTTAACTCTTCGAAAATTTTTGCCAGCACCTCCTTTGTACTGGTCAATCGGTCAAACTCCCACTCGCCTCTCTCGGCCATCTTTATCCCAAAAGAAAATCAAACAACCAAACGGCTTGCCAATTCGGCTCATAAATCTTATATCCAATAGAAATATAAACTTGTACCCTTTGTCGGGATATCATTTTATTCTTTCCACCTGTTATCAATTCAGCAGATACAAGGGTCATCCTAATCAAATTCCAATCTGCTTTTATCCACAACTCAACCCTTCGCTTATATACGAGCCATATATCATTTCAACTCGAGTTCTTCTCGATTCCCATCTCTTAACTTGATTATCACATTACACTTCAAATTTGAATATCACAATCCAATTTGCCTTGATATCATTCTAATTCAATCTCAGTTACCACTTTACTGGCTTTACTTTAATTCAAACTTTCTTTCACAAATTTCTGTTAAATTTGTTTTTAATTCAAACAGTCTTTCCCTGGTAGTTTTCAAATAGTTTACTCTTTTCAAAAATTAAATTTTCCTTTTGAACGTGTCACTGAGCCCTTTATTAATATTCCATTAGTTAAATCACTTCTCTATTTCTTTATCAATATTTGTTAACCAAATATTTTCAATAACCATATTGGCCTTTTATGTTATTTGGAAAACATTTCTGAATGTCGCCTTCCTTTATTTTCTAAACTTTAGAAAATATATGCTATTTATAATTGGAAAATATTCCAATTACTTATCTCTTTTCCGATCTCTTTTATTTTTATACTTAGGAAATATTCTTTATTATATTTCCAAGCTTACACTTATTTGGGTTAAAACGGATGTTGTGTAAAACATCGTTACGACAACCCAAATACTATATTCAACTAACTCTTATTTAACATTGATCCAAGAGCCTAAAATCTTACTATTTATTTGTTAATAATGAAATCAATCAAGTTGGGGTATAACTAACTATCAGACCTTGATCGAATAACATTTATAACGTCAAAACAGATATGACTACTTACTCGAAAAATCAATACCATACAACTACTTCTTCACTTTTAAACACGTACACTTTCTCTTTCTATTCTTACGAGATTTTATTCTTAGTCTTCTTTTTTGATTTTACTATTCTATTTCTAAGTCCGTTTCCTTATCGACTTCTATATATATATATATATATATATATATATATATATATATATATATATATCGATACGTTGATTTCTAACAATCAAATTATCTTAAAAATATTTTAACTCCTTAAATTCTCGGAAAATCCTCCCATGGCCCTCACCAATCCAAAAGAAAAAGAAAAAGCCAACCGGCTAGCCCATACGGCGCATAAAATCTCATATATGAATTAAATACGTACCTTTCCGTCGAGCATTCTATTTATATACCTTCATACCTTATCCATACCTATCTCATGTATATTAATACCTACCCAATCTATTTTCAACCATACCTGATCGTTTAACTCAATTCGTTAATTAATTTGTTAGTTAACTCTTTAGTCTATTTCACTTTTATATTTGAACATGACATGTTCAAATATATTTTAACTTGCTTATTAACTAATTTGAATCCAAATTTCAAATTTAAGTTCTATATTCGATTTCGAATATAAATTTACAAATCCAATTCACCTTTCAAAGTTCAACTTCAAATTCAAAACTCGATTAACTAATTCCTCTTCGACTTAGTTAATTCTATTCTATTTCTACTCAAATTTTATATCACTTCTATTATTCAAATCAATATATCAAATTATATTATTAAAATTCTATATATCAAATTCTATTCAAATTGTATATTATAAATTCCATTTGAATTCTATATTCAAATTCCATTTCTAACTTTTGATATCCAAATCCTATATTTGAATTCCTTTATATTTTCTATATTCGAATTCTATATTTGAATTCCATTTGAATTTCTACATTCAAACCCCACTTGAATTTCTATATTCAAATTCTATTTCAAACTTTTTTTTATTCATTCTTTATTATAAATCCCATTTTGAAATTCAACACAACTTGTCTTTCCCAAAACAAATTCAAAACAGTATCTCTGGTAGTAATTCGTCACTTACAACTCGAAAATGAATATTGATGATGCAGTTGTCATCATCAGAATCTATTTTCCAGCGATCGAAGTGAGTTCAATACTATAAAACAATTTCTAAACATTTCCACCTTGAAATTCATTTCAACATATAATTCACACTGCTTGTAAAACAATTTTAAATCTCCCAGGATCTTAAATTTTCCTTTTTTTTAATCCAAATCCATTTACAAACACTTATCCAATTTTCCAGAATTTTAATTCTATTTCTGGTTTAAAATTTCAGATTCAACTCATCTGATTTCACGTATTTCACTTATATGAATTATGATTGGTTATTTACATAACCATTTAGTTTATAATCTTACTCGATTATAATAACAACCAATATATCCACTATATTATAATTTTGATATATATATCTTCTTTATATCAAGATATACCTTGGGTAAACTTATTTTAATTTACCATCTTTTCAAAACATATTGTGCCGACCCATCGTATTTGAGTGTTTAGTAACTCCTACCGATACAGTGGATCAAACTGATCGACCAGAACTCATAAACAACTCAACCAATAAATCACCGCAATATAAAACAATTTTTATATCAAATACAATTACGTTCACTCGTATATATACACTCAACTCAATCTACGGTATTACTAACCCTATCTCTACTGAGTCACGCCACAGAGCCATGGTAATTCACTTAACCTTATGCTCTGAAAGCAACTGTAATGTCTCGGAAATTCAAGTAGGTTTTGCAACCATCCTCTCCTCCCCAAAGCTGTAAGGTAATACCCCACTATGGCTTACATTGGTACCCCAGCACCATATATTACGGCCAACCTTTCGACTTCACAACCAACCCTCATTTTCGTGACATGTAGGGGTAAGAGTCTCCCGTTCGCCACCTAACGAAAAGCGAGAACCCCCTATCATGCGACACATGCCCCAAGCACGCAACATGGACTGGTATGAGTAAAATAGTTTAAAACAATTCGAACAAGTAAGCGATATCTCATAAGACCACGCCGTATAATGGAACGGGTTTTTTCCCTTATAAGAATCCAAAGTATCTTTATATCAAAAACCTTTTGATATTATAATAATGTCTATCAACCACAATATATTAATCATCTAGCAGAAATGCTTTCATCTCACGTTCTACATATATAGTATACAAGCAAAACCGCAAGCACGTATTGGGTAATGGATTTCCAACTATGACAAGGTATGGAACCACCTTTCGCTAGTGTACCTCTAGAAAGGAATACACTGGGTTTAACAAGAACATCTTGCAACCCGGCCACACATGACCGACCACGCATTTCGCTTGAGTGTATCGAATGTATATCACCAACGGTTGGGATCAGCAACCGTTTCCCGAATGGGACAGCGTCAACAATATATTTTTAGAAGGAAATGAAACTCTAGATCAGGTGATTATACACCCTACTTTGGTGCGACGGACTTAGCCATGCCGCCAGCCCGATTTCTGTCATTTACCGGTTGATGAGGCTTGAGGTTACGCTTTATCATCACACCAGATTCACTTTGAATGCCACATCGTCAAATCCATCAAATCACCGATTGACGACCTCAACCATACATTATGTGTTAGCTAAAAGAAGTTTCCTTCTCCGCTTCCAGTCTTGATACGGTTGGAGAAATCAATATACGTGATCGTCTGGAAATACTCCGTCAGACATCCATCCATACAAGTCACCCAGGAACAGGATGAACCGAAGGCAGTATTCTGTAAACAGGATAGCACTTGCATAACTCCGTCTTCAATTTCCTTTGGCATATATGACTCGCAACGCTTATGCCAATACAAAGTGGTTCTTTGGATAATAATTCAACCGATCTCTCCATATTAACAACGTTAAAATGGTCAAAACTTCGATAGTCTGTGATTTAATTATCGAAGAAAAACAGGTGTGCAAACAACGATATTATTTCCAAATGGAAATTTATATCGATCAAACATCATTCAACATTTATCACTTTATTTCATTACTTTACTTATCTCACGTTTCCCTATATTCAACATTTCTTATTTTCTAAATTTAGAAAATATATGTTATTACCATTGGAAAACATTTCCATTTCTTATTTTCTATATCAGAAAACATTTCTGGTTCTTATTTGGAAAACATTTCCAAAACTCCTTCATTGGACTTAGACAGATGTTTAACAAACCATCGCGATGCCAACTCAAACCATTTCCCTTAATTACTAAATTCACTTAACCATCCTTTACTGTCGAACCTTAACCATTCCTTAGTTAAAAATGAAGCCAATCAAGTTGGGGTAGAACTACCTCCCAGACCTTAACTGAACAACATTTCTAACTTTGAAATAGGCAAAGTTCACTTTATATTTCTTTAACTAACTTCCTTACTTAAACCTCCTTCGAATCATCTCTTATTCGATAATTCTTTCCTTCGAATAAGGTATATTCGATAAATCTATTCAATTTACTCTATTCGATTAAACCTTATTAGTAAACTCTATTGGACTAATGCTATTGAATTAATTCTATTAGACTAACGCTATTGATTTACTCATTTCACTTAACTCCTTTCGAATAAACTATATTCGATAACTCCTTTAACTCTATTTGAATAACTATATTCAATTAACTCAATTGATTCTATTCGAATAAACTATATTCGATTAACTCCTTTTAACTTTCTATTCGAATAAACTATATTCGATTATCTCCTTTGCTTCAACTCTAATTGATTTAACTCTTTTTGATTAACTCTATTTGATTTACTCTAATCGATTTAACTCTTTTCACTTAACTCCTTTCGAATAAACTATATTCGATAACCCTTTTAACTCTACTCGAATTACTATATTCGATTAACTCAATTGATTCTATTCGAATAAACTATATTCGATTAACTCCTTTTACTTTCTATTCGAATAAACTATATTTGATTAACTCCTTTGCTTCAACTCTAATCGATTTAACTCTTTTTGATTAACTCTGTTTGATTTATTCTAATCGATTTAACTCTTTTCACTTAACTACTTTCGAATAAACTATATTCGATAACCCTTTTAACTCTACTCGAATAAACCATATTTGATTTACCCTTTTAATTCTATTCGAATAAATTATATTCAATAACTCCTTTAACTCTATTCGAATAACTATATTCGATAACCCTTTTAACTCTACTCGAATAAACCATTTCGAATAACTAATTCGATTTACTAACTTTCGAGTACCATATTCGATTTAACTCCTTTCGAATACCATTTCGATCTAACTCCTTTATTCGTTTTATAAAGATTTCCCCTTTTAACAACGTTTATACATTTTTAAAGATTTACTTTTAGTAACGGTTCTCCACTTTAAAAATGATTTCCTTCTTATAACGTTTTCTTTTTATAACGTTTTCCCTTTTTCTAAATATCTCCAATTTATAAATATTCCAATTTATAAATATTTCTTATTTAAAAATATTCCATTTATAAATATTTTATTTTCAAATATCATTTTGAAAATATTTCCTTATCAACATTTCGGTATGTTACGGTATTCAACATATCAAATCACGATGATCAGTATCGTTCAAACACATATAATCAACAACAGATTATATATCACATCATATATCACAATATATGAATCACAGTAAAATAAATGTTGAGGAATCCATCCGACCTGTTTCCCTGCATCCACAGATGTTATACAATATAAAATCAACATCACTTTAAGTTACATATGATAAATTCTGTTAAACAGAATCAATATAGAAATTCACTAACTGACTAGCAGTTCAATCAAACAGTCAACACATAGTCAATCAGCCAACATTTAACAGCTCTAAAAATACAACATGAAATTATAAACTGTTCAGAGTTAGTGAGATTTACTCACATTGGCAGTTCATCGTTAAAGAAAGATAAACTGTTGTTTGATTTGAATCAAACAATTTATTTCTCCATAAATTCAAACGATCTCGAATCCACTCCTAGTCAGTTTCATTGTGGAGTGCTCGTCCATACGATCCCAATGCAACTTACGATTCGTCAATATGATATCGTATGATCAAGATATCATAAATACAAGTTGGTACATTATTATGATTTAAAATTAAACTAATACCTATTTTAAATTATTGGACCTTAACTTCTTTACCTCGGCCCAGCCCATTCTCCTTTGAAGTCCACTATCGCACCGTTATACCTCAAACCCGTCAGCACCCTTTTAACTCCATCTTCCCTAACAACATTCGATCTTCAATAAAACACAAAACCAATTTTGACCATCCTTTGACCGCTCTTATCCCCCATCTCGGCCACCCGTTTCCAGTGCCACCTCCACCAGTGAATTCCCCGACTCCTCCTCTACCCGCCTGACCCCAATACTCCAAACTCGACGTCTCCTCCTATGTTGCGACCCGGCTCCAATCCTGACATCGCGTTTCATTTCCCATCACCAGAGCACCCCCAATTATCATCAACACGAGCGCCTCACCCTCCTACGACTCGCGCCACTTCCAGCTTGGTCCAACAACCCCTATGTCAACGGCCAACTACACCCCTAGTTCCACTGTCTTCAGCATCAAACCCAAAACGAGCGTCGAACCCTTCCTGATGGGTATGGATACGAAGATAAAAGCCCAAGGATCACTAATACTTGAGTTTAGGAATTTGTTGTATTTATTTTGAATTTCTTTGATTTTTGTGAAGGATTGAAACTCACGTATGGAGCATTTGGTGGAGGCGCATTTTCCTGTTGACCAAAGCTAAGGAAGAATTAGGTTTTAGGAAATTTAGTTTGGTATTTATAGGGATTTCATTTGATTAAAATAATTGTTTTTAATCAACCGTTGTTTGTATATGTCTTTTAAAAATCCTCATGATCATATATGACACCAAAAAATCACCAAACTGGACCTGTAGCTAGAGTTCGACATTACGGTCCCAACGGAACTGGTTTCGTCGAATTCCGACTCCGTATGCTCACATAGCGTATTTTTAACCATCGAAATACTGACTATTTTACTGTCTAAAAATCCGTACGACCACACAGTGACTCTAAAAATCACGAAACTGGAAATCTAACAACTATTTGACATTGTGGATCCAACAAAATTAGTTTCGTCGAATTCCGACTTCGTTTGCAAAACCGGCTATCCTTAAAGCTCTGAATGACCCATTTAAATATATAAATATATTTAAATATAATCAAATTAAATACAAATAAATTTATATTATCGTATATACTCACAGTGGAATACCCTACAGCTCTAGAATATTCCTATATGAATTTCTAACTCGATATTCACTTCTGGGTTAACCCGATATTCGATTTATATTGAAATTCCTTTTTAAAATATAAATAATTCCTTTATAAATTATAAAGGAATTCCACTACGACTTTTCTGAAATTTGATTTGGACGTGAATCAAAATCTACCCGACGAAATCCCTATTTTTCTCTTCCACTAGAAAGATATACTCCACCAGCTCCACACGTTTCTTGTTTCACAGAAATCCAGCTTAAAACGAATCCTGTACATTCAGTTGAAGTTCGAAACACCAATTTACGAACTGCAGCGCCAATTCGAACTCGATTTTAATTATATTATAACTCTACGTTCAAACTGTCATTTATATAATATATTCGTTATTCAAATTCAATTCCAAGCTGAATTAAATATCACAGATGATCCAGTTCACACCATATCGCCATTTCCGCCAATTCTGATTATTTCAAAATTAAATATATTATTTAATTTATTATTTTAGTTTAAATATTCACCATTATTTAATTAAACCACCATTTGATTCACTATATCACTATTTATATAATAAAATAAACTAATTATAATACCTCTGCCAATGCGGGTCATTACAAGTTATAAACACCTGTTTCCAGATACAAACATGGTTCACAGCGGAATATATGAGAGTCTATAGCTAACTAGTGAAGCCTCCTGCTTCCAGCTCTTCCAAGTGAATCTTAAAAATCCCAACTACTTGACTGCCCGTACAAATTTGGACACCCAAGAGTTTGGGGAAAACAAACAAAATAAACTCTGGGTCAATCATGGGACTGGTGTGAGTAAACTCCAACCAACTGTTTAACTTCAAAAATTCTTTCAAAAGAAAAGATAATAGTAAGACCAGCCCTCACATAAACATGGACGGTTTTTACCTTACTATAACCCAAAACACTTTGATACAAAATCCAGTGATATTATAATAACGTCTAACCAAATAAATAGAATCTAGCAGAACTCTTGCATCTCACGCTCCATATATAATATAAAATAAAAAATCGGAGGGTGCTTATTGGAGATTGGATTTCCAACATGACAAGGTATGGAACCACCTTCCGAAAGTGTATCTCTAGAGAGGAATACACTGGGTTCAACAAGAACATCTTGCAACCCGGCCCACACATGACCGACCACTCATTTCGCTTGAGTGTGTTGAATGTATATCACCAACGGTTAGGATCAGCAACCGTTTCCTGAATGAGACAGCATCGAATAGAATAAGGAATTAAATAAATCTCTAGATAGGTAATTATACACCCTGATGGGAGCGACCCACATAGCCATGTTGCCTGCCCGATTTTTGTCATTTCCCGGTTGTTGAGGCCTGAGGCTACGATTACTTTCTATTCATTGATAGCACAAACACTTTGAATGCCACATTGTCAGATCCGTTATTCACTAATTGATTTGCACAAATATTCTGGATATTATGCTAAGGGAATAAATCCGTTGCAACCATATATATTTATACAGACCAACTCATTTGATCTTTGGAAATACTTTGTCAGACATTCGTCCATATGCGTTCGTTCTAGGATTGAACGAAACCGAAGGCACAATTTCTATTAATAGAAAAACCTTTGCAATTCACTCCGTCTTCGATTATCTTCATATAATCTGATTCGCAATGTTACTGCCAATACGAAGTGGCTCACACATAATAATCCAACCGGTCTCTTCATATTGACAACGATATTGGCAAACACTTTGATAGTCGGTTATTTACTATCGAAGAAAAATAAACATCTATTCCTCCATAACATCAAACAAACCACTGGGCCATTTAATTGAAATTTCATTAATTAAATCATTTTTCCATTTCCTTATCAATATTTGTTAACCAAATATTTCAACAATCATCTTGGCCTCTTACAATATTTGGAAAACATTTCTACATCTCGCCTTCTTTTATTTTCTGTACTTCGAAAATATATTCTATTTGTATTTGAAAACAATTTCAATCACTTATCTCTTTCCCAACTACTTTAATTATACTCGAGAAATATTTACTTTTATATTTCCAGAATTCCACCACTTAGGTTAAAACGAATGTTGTGTAAACATCGTTACAACAACCTAAAATATTTTATTCAACTAAAAATTATTCAAACACTTCTCCTTGAGACTGAATCTTGCTATTTATCAATTAAAAATGAAATCAATCAAGTTGGGGTAAAATTACCTCTAAGACCTTGACTGAAAACATCCTCAACTTCAAAACGGCAAAACCACTAACCTCGAAAAAACACACTATAAAACCCAATTATTCATTTTTAAACATGTATATGGTTTGCTTTCTATTTCTAATTTATAGATTTTCCTTTTTGTTTACAATATTCTATTTTTGATTTCATTTCCTTATCGAATTCTATATATATTGATACATTGATTTCTAACGATCAAATTATCTTAAAAATATCTAACTCCTTAAATTCCCGGAAAAATTCGCCATAACCTCCCTTGTACCGGGAGCATCGGGATATTTCAAATAGCCTCCCATGTCCCTCACCAATACAAAAGAAAAAGAAAAAGCCTAGCGGCTTGCCGATACGGCGCATAAAACCTCATATATGAATTTAAACGTGTACTTTTTTGTCGGGCACACAAATTAAAAACTTCATATACTTCATCTCATACCTGTCTAATCACAGTTCACCTTTTTCCAATTCAATTCAACTCAATCCAATCGTTTGAATTCAGTTTCGCTCATTTATTAGCTATTTTTTCAATTTCACTTCTTTGTTTGAACATAACATGTTCAAAGAAAATATTTAACTTGCTCATAACCAAATTGAATTTCAATTTCAATTCTAGTTTCCTTTTCGATTTCGAATATAAATTTTCAAATCGAATTCACTTATTCAAAGCCCAATATCAATTAAAAATCCCATTAACTAATTACTATTCAAATTAGTTAGTTCTATTCAATAATCAAAAATCTGATTCCTGTTTCAAAGGTCTATTCACTACTCCACTTGAGTTCACATATAATTTACAACTCAAATCTAAAATTTTCTAAATAGAAATTCGGATTTTATTCGCTTAAAATCCTTTTATAATATTAAATAAACCGTTATGGTTTTTAAATGGTTACTGCTGAAAAGGGTCGTGTCTAGGGTTTCGCCTAACAGATTAGGTCATGTAATTCGTGACCTAACCCGCCTAACCGATTAAGTCATGTAATTCGTGACTTAATCCTCTTCCAGTCTAGTCATGTCAAGAGGGTTAAGTATGTCGTTTAAATTCGCGACTTAACCCGCCTACGTGTCATGTCAAGTTGGCTAATTATTGTCGTTTCAAGTTCATGACTTAGCCCTACAAATCATGTTCAATTTGGTTATGTTGTCTTTTCATGTTCATGACTTAACCCTAATTGGCATTAATTGATTCGTTAATGCACCGAACCACTCACATTGGATCCTATTGTTCATAGCCACTGGATTTGCCGGGCTGTTCCGGGCAGGTTTACGCTACGAACTCAACCCAACCTCGGGTTTCAAGCGCGATATGACCAACTACCCACATTGGATCCTATTGTTTGTAGCAACTGGATTTGTCGGGTGGTTCCGGGCAGGTTTACTCTACAAACTCAACCCAACCTCAAGTTGGCCACTTTCTTGTTTTCTAAAGTCATGCCCATGTTCTTATCAGATTCATGCTATTTCCATAGCACGTTCATATGTCAACTTCGTGCCCAACTAAGGCATGTTTTTCAAGTCAAGTTATGGCATGTTCAAGTCAAGTTTTCGTGCCATATTTCATGTTCTACTTATGCCAAATTTCACGATTTATTATTATAATCAATTCAAGTTTTGCCTATTCTACCCAATCGTATCCCCAACGTATATAAACGTACTTCGTTCACAAGCATAAACAATTCAAGAGATAAAGGGGAATAACACCAAACATGTGATAGGCATATGTGACAATTCCAACATCACTTGCATAATAAACAGGCTATAACATATCACATGGTTTCAAAACTAGCATGATGATAACTTGGCATAGTAATGGTTCCAACTTAGTTTAACATGATGATTTCAACTTTACATCATAGGCTTAATAATAATTTTATTACAAACATGAAACATTAAAGGCATGGTAATTCTAATAGGCATAGTGGATTCCAATTTAGCATTTATAACATAATGATTCTCATCTAGCGTTATAAACATAATGATTCCAACTTTTTATCATAACCTAGCAATTCCCAATTTGTCATTAACATGATAGGTATATTAACATCACCGGCATAGTTCCATCAACATCAAAGACATGGTTTAATTAGCATCATAGGCATGGTTTAATCAACATAAAGATTTCAATAAACATAGTGATTCCATGGACATGTATTAGTCCAACTTGCCATACAATTAAGCCCAAGTGATTCATAACAACATCAAAATCATGATAAGTTTAACTTGCAACGTTGACATAGCAATATTCCCAAATTATGATTCAAAGTTAAACAATATAAACATGGATTAATAATAGTTCCTAAATCTGGTTTCAATTCATGGCATGTCCATGTTATTTTAGCGTTTTTGCCTAAAAAGTAACATAGAACTTACAATATGAAGCAAGTAATCCAAATCAAAATTTCAAATCAAATAGCCCCAAATCCGTTGTCTAAAGCGTCGTAGTTGTTGTAACTTCTAGTTGTAGCCTTCAAGAATCGTCCTTCGTCTTTTATAATTTTGTTCTTTGTATTTTTAATTTAGAGCTGTAGGTTTAATGGCGGAGGCCTGAGGCTAAAATGAAATAGTATGATTTAGGCTAGGTCTTAGGTTCTTTTTATAGTGTTTTTGAGTTGATTCGGACCGTCGATGGAGCTTGGTTTAATAATAGTCGTTCGTTCAAAGGAGAGACCAACCAGGAGCTGACACCTAGCCCTAGTGACAAGGCAAGGCTCAGAAAATCGACCAAACACAGACCAGGCCAGCCAGGGTGGGTTGGGTTCGACCTGGCTCAGGGGCCAGGTCGACACCCCAGTCGACACCGTGTCGACTTGGCAGTCGACACGGTTAACCCAGGTCGACTGCCCAGTCGACCTAGCTAGCCCCAGGTCGACTGCCAAGTCGACCTGGGTGTCTTAGGCGGGAATTTTCCCGCCCTGGCCAACTGGGCCCGATTTTGAATTTTAAAATTGTTTTTCTGAGTTTTTTCCGTCTGTTTGAATTTTAAACTGAATTCTGAATCTTCCGGAGGCCATATCTTCTTCATACGAAGTCCGTTGTACGCAAACTCAAACTCTATCTCAAGCAAAATTCCGAGACGAATGCAATGGCGTATCCCGTTTCCCTTAATTCTTTGGTTTGAAATTAATTATACTTTAATTTGTGAATTTCACTGTTATAGAATACACGGGGTGTTACATTCTCCCCCACTTAAAAGGATTTCGTCCCCGAAATCTTCAAGTTCAAGAAGAATGTATATCCTAACATCCAAACATCCATCTACTCATCCATCAAACACGAGCATCCATTGTCCTTAAAAGACTTCTAATGCTTCATGATTATATGCGAAGTGTGTGTGTACATGTACTTATCTAATGCAAAATCAGGTGGTCTACTGATTCAGTTGACCTCCTTAATGCGAATCATGTAAGTGCTATGAATCCATTATGTATGCAAATTTTCTTATTCATGATTCTACATGAGTGCACAACTATTCATATATAAATGCAACATCCATATGACAACACACTAAACTTCATCCATATACGAATAAATACATTTATGCATATGCAACATGAAAATGTGTCTGAGCCGATCTAGGGCCTAATGTGTATTCATGCATCCACGAGCAACCACTTGCGACCACTTGCAACCATTTCGCAATCATAACATGTTTTAATTACATGTTTATATCCAAAAAGATTCTACCTATGGTTCTCAAGATAGGATCGAGGAGAGAAACAAGATAAAACAAAGCATCTAGAAGAAGTTAACGATGTACCCCCAGAAGGTCCGGTCTGCTTCTTAGGGCAGTCTTACCTGATGTGTCCAGTCTCCCCACAATGAAAACATTCACCTTGCTTTCTCTTCCTCTTTCTACAATCCTTGGCTATGTGCCCTTCCGTACCACAGAAATTGCATTTCCTTTTATCACGTGAGTTGTCGTTCTTGCCTCCTTTCTCGGAGCCTACCTTCTTATTTTGGGAATCGTTGGGCTTGACCTCTTTCTTCCCTTGAGAGTTTTCTGCCTTTGTCTCCTTCTTGCCCTTATCTTCTTTGTTCAGCAATGCCATCTGCACCAAACTTTCATACGTAGCTCCCATGAGTATATGGGTCATGGCCAAACTGTGTAATGTCTCATTCAACCCCTTGACAAAGCGGAGAGCCTTCTTATGCGGGGTGTTGACTAGGTCCAGTCCGAACCTAGCCAACTCATCGAACTGATTAACATACTCTTTGACTGTCATATCCCCTTGCTTAAGAAATAAGAATTTTTCCAACTACAAACTCCTTTCAGCTTCTGAGAGAAATTTAGCCTCAAACCTTGCCCTAAAGTCCTCCCATGTTTCCACTGGTCTTTCTGCATTGGTGACTTCCCACCAGTAGGAAGCCTCGCCTTTAAGTAGCCATACTGCCAGTTGTACTTTCTGCCTATCTTCTACCTCAAAGATGACGAATAGGTCCTCGGTTTCCTTCAGCCAATTCCTAGCTGCCACGAAGGACTCAGTTCCATTAAAGTCCTTTCCCCTCATAGCTTTAAAATCTTTACATATCTTAGCAAAAGTGTTTCCCCGCGGAGGAGGTGGAGGAAGAGGTGCTGCTGCAGCTGGATGATTTCCTGCAGCTGGGGGAGGAGGAACGGTAGGACCTGGCTGAGTGGCCCTTGCTTCTAAGAATCATCTAAACCAACCAACTTTTGGTATACCCTCTGGCAAGTTAAGTTCTTCGGACATGCTGAAACAAAAAGGATAGTTTCAAAACGAAGGATAAAAGATAGTACCTATGGCTTTGGGGGACTTTGTCTTTTTTTTTTAAATAAAATAATATTTTATCTTTTAAAAATGCTTCTTTAAATTTTTTTTTTTGAAAATAATTTTTCAAAACTTTTTATCTTATCTGGTAAACCTATGCTCTGATACCAAGTGAAACACCCCACCTCCATTAGGGTCACTCTCAAAGGGAATGCCCTAATTTTGGTGGAGGTTTATAAGTATAAGTCACAGATATACAAGACAGATATAAGAACACATATTTTTGAACAGCGGAAAAACAACAACAACTTTTATTTCAACATAATACGTGTTCGCAAACCATGTCATAATTTGTCTTACAATACTTCCAAAATCATAACTGTCTTGATTACATTATTTAAAGAAGCATAAAGAAAACATAAATAAACTGCAAAAGTCCCCTAATTGTTGTCTAAAGCCATAGTCCAGAACGGAAAAGATCCAAGCAATACATTCTTTCTCTTCAAGATGGATGTGAAAACTTGTCAAGCTGCGGTATTCCCTCCCTGAGAACCTAGGGGGAGGGGGGAACGAAAGAAAAAGAGGCGAAAGGAAAAGGGTCAGTCATAAAGACTGAGTAAGTCCTAGTGACTTTCAGTGTAAAAACGGTTAAAACAACATGTCATGTATGAACTGGAACTAAACTCAAGAAGGGTGTCAAGGTGGACAAGATAGACTAAGATGATCATGATAAGTCAAGACAAGTCAAATAAAGGATCGCATGTTCAAGATTCGTTGCATCGACTTACTAGTATACTAAGCCCATGTCACGAGTTAATCACGAAATAAATCCCATGGCCCAATATCGTGAAACGACCCTGAAACAGGGTCTGACCCAAGTACGGCGTCCTACGGAGCGCTTATCTAGTCGATCGGCTCCCTACAAGTTCTAGCTCGTCAAGTGTCCATGTCATACGGCTAATCACGAATGTAGTCACCTGTGCTGGGTCCACCTTCGGGTGTATCCGCCCTAGGGTGTCAACCCCTGACACGATTCAAGATGCACAGATAAATCTACAGATACCCAGTGTCTGCCCCGGAATACGTGCACAACCGTAGTCCACCGAACCTACACTGGCATACCCCACTGCCGTCGTTCACCTCTTACAATCAGCCCAGTAATCGTGCCCCACCCGGCCTAGCCCCAGGGTACCTTGATACATCTAGAGGGTTACTGCTGAAAAGGGTCGTGTCTAGGGTTTCGCCTAACAGATTAGGTCATGTAATTCGTGACCTAACCCGCCTAACCGATTAAGTCACGTAATTCGTGACTTAATCCTCTTCCAGTCTAGTCATGTCAAGAGGGTTAAGTTTGTCGTTTAAATTCGCGACTTAACCTGTAATGACCCAGATCCTTAGGGGTTAATTTTTGAATATTTAATATTTAATTTAAATATTGGGTGGATAATATAAGTGGAATTTTATATTAAGTTATCAATTTAATAATCAATTTCGATTTAATGTCGAATAAATTAAATTATCGTAATGCAGTAATAATTTAATTTAAAAAAAAATATACAGTTAAATAGAATCAGTTCAGATGATCAATACAACTCCTGTTTAAATTAGAATAATAATATTTAAATTTTTATTGAAGAATTTAAATGGTTTGAACTTTAAATTATATCAATTTAAATAAATATCTTCCACAGACGATCGAACTGGACTTCGTGACTTATCCCAGTTGATTCAGAATAGGGGTATTACCCTAGAATGGACAGTTGTTGGGTTCCGAAAGGAGTTCGACATCATGGGTATTTTAATTTTAGGATATAGTTTTTAATTAAATTAAATTAAAATATATAAGTGTTGTGTGGCTCCCTTTTCTCCCACAAACAAATACATTACCGTGCCCTCCCTTATCACCATAAATCAAACCAACACCATGCTCCTTCATTCACGACAAATCGCAACCACCTCCTTCTATTTAAAAACCGCTCCTCCCTTCCTCTTTTAATTGATTTGTTTAATCCAAAACCGAAAAAGCTTCAGACGAGATTCAAAAATGGCCGCTCCTTCACCTTAGTTCAAATCGCGATACATTTTCTGGAGCTCGCAAATTGTTTTCTGTGGGTTCGGAGTATTCTTCATTTCGAGGCTAGAGTTCGACGGTTCTATTTCTGGTCGCGATCGTTGTTTCGGGGTTTAGCGAATTCTTCAGCCATCCTAGGTCTTCAGCTCCTCAGCGATTCGAGTTCGAATTGGTACTTGCATTTCTAGGGTTCGAACTAGGGTTCTGGACTGGTGCGAATTACCTGATGGTTGAGCACTCGAGTTCAGTTTTTGGTCAAGGGCTTTGGGGAGGTTCTGACATTGGTAATTGGAGGGTGCGGATCTGCGAAATGGAGACATGGACTTAGAGTTTAAGGGGTTTGTCGAATAGTGAAAGATGGAGAAGAATAAAGGTACAAGGGTGATCGAAGTTGGACAAAAGGGAAAGACAGGCGCTTGACAGTAGGGGCGGGGCACTGTGGATGAATTTGACAGTAAAAGAAAATAGGAGGAGAGAGAGATGTTCATGTTTGGTTTCATACAATAGCAACCTTTTCGGATTTTTACAGTAAGGATGGAAGGACCAAACTGGATTAAGGAAATTAATTTTAGTTAGTAATTAATTTCTAATTTCATTTAAATAGTTCGATAGCGTAAATAATGAATATAAGTTGTTAAATTTATACAAGATCTTATCGAACAAAAGCTGTCGAGGAAAGTTGTAGCTGATGATTTCATAATCGGAAATTTAAAAGAAATCAGAATAGATCGAAAAATAACGGTGAGTAAACCTCACTCACCATTTATTTAGAAATTATTTTTATATAGTTAAAAATAATTGTCTGTGCTTGTTTGAATGCTGTCTGATTGTTTTAAAATATATATAGGTTATTTAGGATATATATATATATATATATATATATATATATTGGGTTGATGATTGGTTGGATTCCCGCAGTCTCATTAGCGGATGCCCGCAGTTTCATAGCGGATGATTACCCTATAAGCACCACGCTATGATTAGTGGATGACCTTCTATACCGCAATATCCTGCCTCGAAGCAGGATGGGTATTATTTATGTACTAACGTCTGTGGATGCAGGAAAAACAAGTTGGAGGAATCCAACTGGATTCCTCAAAAATATACTATCTGTTTGTTGTTTGTTTGATTTCATGTATGATGTGTTAAAAATCAAGTGATTGAAAATTGGTTGATTTGATTTTTGAAAATACCACTAGAGCTTGAATATTGATTTATAAAAATATCGAAAAGGATATTTGAGATTTAGAAAGAAAATTCTATTTTTTTCTAAAATAGAATTTGAAATTTGAAATTTGAATATATAAGATTCAAATAGAATAGAATTTGAAACTCGAATAGAATGAAAAATATTTACTTGTTGGAATATATATGAACGAAAATGGAATTTATAAATGTTGTTTATAAATGAAAGGTGGATTTTGAATCGAATTTATAAACTTTGTTTATAAATGAAAATATGGGATTTGAATCGAATTTATAAACTTTGTTTATAAATGGAAGATGGGATTTGAATCGAATTTATAAACTTTGTTTATAAATGGAAGATGGGATTTGAATCGAATTTATAAACGTTGTTTATAAATGGGAAGATGGGATTTGAATCGAATTTATAAACTTTGTTTATAAATGAAAATATGGGATTTTGAATTGAATTTATAAACGTTGTTTATAAATGAAAATATGGGATTTGAATTGAATTTATAAACGTTGTTTATAAATGGAAAGGTGGGATTTGAATTGAAGTTATAAACGTTGTTTATAAATAATGCAGAGAATTCAAATGGACTTTGAATATAAGGAATTGAAATAGAATTTGAATAATAGAATTCAAATTGAGTTTAACTATAGAATTTGAATATAGTATTTCAAATGGAATTTGAATATAGAAATTCAAATGGGATCTATAATAAATAGATTTGGATAAATAGAAGTGGATTAGACTAAGAAGTTAAATAACAGATTTAATTAACAAATTGAGTTAAAATGATTGGTATAGTTAAAATAGATTGTACATGTATAAATATACAGGAGACAGGTATGGAATAAAGTATAGAAGTGAAATAAATAGAATGCCCGACAAAAAGGTACGTATTTAATTCATATATGAGATTTTATGCGCCGTATCAGCAAGCCGCTTGGCTTTTTCTTTTTCTTTTTGAGATGAGAAGGACCGGGAAAGCTATTTGAAATTTCCCGATGCTGCCAGTACAAAGGAGGTTATGGCGAATTTTTCCGGGAATTTAAGGAGATAGAATATTTTTAAGATAATTTGATAGTTAGAATTCAACGTATCGATATATATTGAAGTCGATAAGGAAACGAACTTAGAAATAGAATAGTATAATCAAAAAGGAAGTATAAGAATAAAATCTAGTAAGAATAGAAAGAAGAAGTGTATATGTGTTTAAAGGTGAATAATCAATTGTATGGTATTGATTATTCGAGTAAGTAGTCTTATCTGTTTTGACGTTATAAATGTTATTCAGTCAAGGTCTGAGAGGTAATTATACCCCAACTTGGTTGATTTCATTATTAACAAATAAATAGTAAGATTTCAGGCTCGAAGATCAATGTTGAATAAGAGTTAATTGAATATAGTATTTGGGTTGTCGTAACGATGTTTTACACAACATCCGTTTTAACCCAAATGAAATGTAAGCTTGGAAATAGAATAATAAATATTTCCTAAGTATAGAAATAAACGAGATTGGAAAAGAGATAAGTAATTGGAATATTTTCCAATTATAAATAGCATATGTTTTCTAAAGTTTAGAAAATAAAGGAAGGCGATATTCGGAAATGTTTTCCAAATAACGTAAAAGGCCAATAGGGTTATTGAAAATATTTGGTTAACAAATATTGATAAGAAATAGAGAAGTGATTTAATTAATGGAATATTAATTAAGGGCTCACTGATTTGTTGGATGTTTGGATGAACACTTGTTTTATTTGATAGTTAAATCATCGACTATCGAAACACTTGTTTTATTCGATAGTTAAATCACAGACTATCGAAGTTTTGACCATCGTTGTCAATATGGAGAGACCGGTTGGATTATTATCCGAAGAACCACTCCATATCGGCAGTAGCGTGCGAATCAGATTATATAAAGATAATCGAAGACGGAGTAGAGTGCAAGGACTTTTTCTATTAATAGAAATAGTGCCTTCAGTTCATCCTGTTCCTGGGTGACTTGTATGGATGAATGTCTGACAGAGTATTTCCAGAAAGGTCGCGTACATTGATTTCTTCAACCGTACCAAGAGTGGAAGCGGAGAAGGAAACTTCTTTTAGCTAACACGTAATGTACTGTTGAGGAGGTCAATCGGTGATGTGATGGATTTGACGATGTGGCATTCGAAGTGAATCTGGTGTGATGATAAAGCGTAGCCTCTGGCATCATCAACCGGTAAATGACAGAAATCGGGCAGGCAGCATGGCTATGTAGGTCGCACCTATTAGGGTGTATAATCACCTGATCTAGAGTTTCATTTACTTCTAAAAATCTATTGTCGATGCTGTCCCATTTGGGAAACGGTTGCTGATCCCAACCGTTGGTGATATACATTCGATACACTCAAGAGAAATGAGTGGTCGGTCATGTGTGGCTGAGTTGCAAGATGTTCTTGTTGAACTCGGTGTATTCTCCTCTAGAGATATACCAGCGGAAGGTGGTTCCATACCTTGTCATAGTTGGAAAACCAAATACCCAATACGTGCTTGTGGTTTTGATTGTATATTATATAGGTGGAACGTGAGATGAAAACGTTCCACTAGATTGTTATTTACTTGATTTAGACATTATTATAATATCAAAAGAGTTTTGATATAAAGATAAGTCAAGTGTTTGGATACTCATAAGGGAAAAACCCGTTCCGTGTTATACGGCGTGGTCTTATGAGATATCATTTAGTTTTCTGAAACTGTTTTAAACTGTTTACGCATACCAGTCCCATGACTGACCCGGAGTTTATTTTTTTTTGTTCTACCTAAACTCTTGGGTGCCTAAATTTGTACGGGCAGTCAAGTAGTTCAGGATTTTTCAGATAGATCTAAAGGAGCTTGGAGCAGGAGGCTTCAGCGTTATCCAGTTATAGTTGTTCTGTTGTGTTGTAAGTGTTATACTCTGATAAGTTTATGTTATACAGTGAAGATTTTGTATTTCAAAGATATGATATATTAAATTTTGTTCCGCTGCGATGTGAGATTCTGTGTTGTTATTTCTGTTCTTCTTCTACCTCTTTCTTCTAAAAAAAATGTCTCGTATTTTCGTGATATTTGGGTTGGACGTATGATGTATATAGTCAACTCTGATGTTATGGAAATCTGGGTCATTACAGTTGGTATCAGAGCTTAGGTTGAGTGAATACCTAGGCTTGATGGAATGTGCTCATTAGAGATAGGATCAGTAGTATCCTAGAATGGGTTGAGTGTATATATATGCGAGAGAGCGTATTTGTTATTTGATATAAAAACTGTTTTATATTGTGTTGACTAGTCTGTTGAGTGAATTATAAATTTTGGCCGAATCGTGGGACGCCACGAAGTCGATAGGAGTTTATAAACACTTGAACAGAAGATTGGACACGATATTGTTTTTAAATAGTTAAGTTGATTGTTAGGAATATAATCGAATTAGATTATAAAACAGAAATAGATATATAACCAATGGAATTTGTATATGAATTCAAATATACAAATGAGATAAATTGAAATTTGAATTCAAACCAGAATTAAGAATTTAAAATCCTGGGAGTTTGGAAAATATTTTTTCTAAATGGATTTTGAAAGAAATATAGTGCTGAACTCATTCAGTAGCTGGGAAATAATTTCGATGATGGTCGCAACATCATCAGTGTTCATTTTCGAGTTCCTAAGTGATGAATTGCTGCCTTAGAAAAGTTTTTGATGGAAATTTGTTTGAAAAGAAACAAGTTGTTTGAAAATTCAAATGTTTTGAATTTGAGATAGATATAAATATATGTATATATTTATATAACTTCAAAGGAATTTTGAAATGGGAATTGGAATATAGATTTCAAATAGAAGTAAAATAAAGGAATTTGAATATATATATAATTCAAATAGAAGTGAAATGGAATTTGAATTCAAAGGAATTCAAATGGATTTGAATAAAGAAAAGTCAAATAGAGATTTGAATATTAGAATTCAAATGGAATTTGGTTAAATATAATTTCAAAGAGAATATAAAGTGGAGGTTGAATATTGGAATTCAAGAAAATATAGAGTTTGAAATAGAATTTAAATTCAAAGGATTTCAAATAGAAATTGAACAAAGGAATTTAAATAGAAATCGAATAAAGGATTTCAAATGAAATTTGAATAAGGGATTTGAAATGGGTTTTGAATAAAGGATTTCAATTAGAAATTGAAGATAAGAAATTCAAATAGAATTTGAAGAAAAGGAATTGAAATAGAATTTGAATAGAAGGAAATTCAAATAGAAATTTAATAGAAGGAAATAATATATAGTTGAATTAAGAAATTCAAATGGAATTTGAATATTGTAAATATATAGGATTTGAATATTAGAAGTGAATAGATCGGGAATATTATGAAATGGATTTGATATATATTAAAAATATATCAGAATGGAGTTGAATTTATTATAAACAAAGTTAAAACGTTTATATTTATAAATATAATTAAAACGAGCTCGCCATAGCGCGACAGTTCGTAAATTGGCGATTTGAACTTCAATTTAGTATACAGAACTCAATTGAAGTCGGAATTCTTTGAAACGAGAATCGTCGGGACCGGTTGAACAATAGTTTTCTAATGAAAGAGAAAAATCTGGATTTCGTCGTATAGATTTTGAGTTATGTCAAAATCAAATTTTTAGAAAAGCAGCGCCAGAACCATTAGAAAACCATAACAGTTTAATTAAATAAATAAAAGGATTTTTAGGAAATAAAATCCGAATTGGCATTAGAAAAATCCAGACTGGAGATATAAAATAAATATGAACTCTAGTGAAGTAAGTGAAATGATTTTTAAGACAAAAATCATATTTTTAAATGGTTATATAGAATTAACTAAATTGGAGAATAATTAGTTAAAGGAAATTTGAATCGAAATTGGGTTTTTGGATAAGTGAAAGAAATTGAGAATTTATATTCGAAATCGAATATATGACTTAAGTTGAAAATATAATTAGATTAGTTTATAATTAAGTTGACATATATTTGAACAAGTTATATTCAAATAAAAGAGGTGAAATAGGCAAAACGGTTAATTAGCAACTAGTTAATGGGAATTTGAATGATTGAAATAAAATTTAACTTAGGTAAGTTAAAGATCGAAATGAATAAATTGAATAAAATCAATGTGAATGAAATATGAATTGGGTATGAATAAAGGAAACCCAAAAGAGTTAAAAAGGAAATATATTTGTAACACAAATACAAAGGAAGTTAAGTGCAAACAAATAGAAAAGGAAATATTTGTAAAACATTTACAAATAGATTAAATGGAAATATTTATTTATAGAAAATAAATAGAATGTTATAGATGAGATATTTATTTGTTAAATAAATAGAAATTAATCAAAGGAATATTTAGAAGATGAATAGGAAATGGAAATCTGTTTTAACAAATAAATAGAAAAGATTATTTTATAAATAACAGTTTATAAATTAAATTAAATATTTATCATTCGATAAATGGAATATATAAGTCTGAGCTTATATAGAGAAGAGATATTGGTTTTTAACATCGATAGTTTGAAATAGAAAGGGTACACAACACTTGTATAAGTGAAGTAATGTTATTAAAGAGAACATTTATAAAGTGAAGAACCGTTACTAAAAGTAAATCTTTATAAATGAATAAACGTTATCCAATAGGAGTTATTCGAATAGGAGAAGTCGATTAGAGTTAGAAATAATCGATTAGAGTTATAATAAATCGATTAGAGTAGGAATTAACCAGTTAGAGTTAATCAGTTAGGGTTAACCCGTAGAGTTAATTGAATATTGTTATTCAATTAGAATTTATCGAATATTTGTTATTCAAATTAAAGAGCTAACAAGATAGAGTAAATTGAACATGGTAAATCGAATTAGGATTTAATTGAATGTTAGTTATTCAATTAAAGTTAATCGAATATTGTTATTGAGATAGAATTAGTCAAACATAGTTACTCAGGATACATTGCCATTTCGTACGACTGCTAGCGTAATTCGCAGGGCTGCAGATTGCCTAGGGCGGTCGGATGTTTCCTGGGGGAATCAGGCGTAACCATTGTGATCGCTGCGATCTAGAGTCAAGCGAATGGAGTTAAATCAAATATTAGTTAATCAAAGGAGTTATCGATTATTAGTTAATCAAAGGAGTTATCGAATATAGTTTATTCGAAGGGAATTATCGAATTTGGTTATTCGGAATGAGTTATCGATTATAGTTTAATCGAAATGAGTTATCGATCATAGTTTAATCGAAAAGAGTTATCGATTAGTTTAATCGAAGTGAGTTATAGAATATTGGTTATTCGAAGGAGTTATCGAATATAGCTTATTTGGAAGGAGTTAAGTGAAAAGAGCTAATCAAATAGAGTTAATTGATAAAAGTAATTTGAATAGAGTAAATCGAATATAGTTGATTCGAAGAAAGGTTTTCGAATCTAGTTATTCGAAAGAGAAATTATCGAATATAGTTATTCAAAGTGAGGAGTTATCGAGTAGGGATTTATTCGAAAGAGAGTTACGTAAGGAAGTTTGAAATGTTGGGTATCAACATAACTAAATTTTGAAAGGTTAATGGGTTTGTAGCACTTTTTCTACCTTAGCAATTTCGAGGACGAAATTATTTTAAGTGGGGAAGATTGTATTGACCCAGATCCTTAGGGGTTAATTTTTGAATATTTAATATTTAATTTAAATATTGGGTGGATAATATAAGTGGAATTTTATATTAAGTTATTAATTTAATAATCAATTTCGATTTAATGTCGAATAAATTAAATTATCGTAATGCAGTAATAATTTAATTTAAAAAATATACAGTTAAATAGAATCAGTTCAGATGATCAATACAACTCCTGTTTAAATTAGAATAATAATATTTAAATTTTTATTGAAGAATTTAAATGGTTTGAACTTTAAATTATATCAATTTAAATAAATATCTTCCACAGACGATCGAACTGGACATCGTGACTTATCCCAGTTGATTCAGAATAGGGGTATTACCCTAGAATGGACAGTTGTTGGGTTCAGAAAGGAGTTCGGCATCATGGGTATTTTAATTTTAGGGTATAGTTTTTAATTAAATTAAATTAAAATAAATAAGTGTTGAGTGGCTCCCTTTTCTCCCACAAACAAATACATTACCGTGCCCTCCCTTATCACCATAAATCAAACCAACACCGTGCTCCTTCATTCACTACAAATTGCAACCACCTCCTTCTATTTAAAAACCGCTCCTCCCTTCCTCTTTTAATTCATTTGTTTAATCCGAAACCGAAAAGCTTCAGATGAGATTCAAAAATGGCCGCTCCTTCACCTTAGTTCAAATCGCGATACATTTTCTGGAGCTCGCAAATTGTTTTCTGTGGGTTCGGAGTATTCTTCATTTCGAGGCTAGGGTTCGACGGTTCTATTTCTGGTCGCGATCGTTGTCTGGGGGTTTAGCGAGTTCTTCAGCCATCCTAGGGCTTCCGCTCCTCAGCGATTCAAATTCGAATTGGTACTTGCGTTTCTAGGGTTCGAACTAGGGTTCTGGACTGGTGTGAATTACCTGATGGTTGAGCACTCGAGTTCGGTTTTTGGTCAAGGGCTTTGGGGAGGTTCTGACGTTGGTAATTGGAGGGTGCGTATCTACGAAGTGGAGACTTGGACTTAGAGTTTGAGGGGTTTGTCGAATAGTGAAAGATGGAGAAGAATAAAGGTACAAGGGTGATCGAAGTTGGACAAAAGGGAAAGACAGGAGCTTGACAGTAGGGGCGAGGCACTGTTGATGAATTTGACAGTAAAAGAAAATAGGAGGAGAGAGAGATGTTCATGTTTGGTTTCATACAATAGCAACCTTTTCAGATTTTTACAGTAAGGAAGGAAGGACCAAACTGGATTAAGGTAATTAATTTTAGTTAGTAATTAATTTCTAATTTCATTTAAATAGTTCGATAGCGTAAATAATGAATATAAGTTGTTAAATTTATACAAGATCTTATCGAACAAAAGCAGTCGAGGAAAGTTGTAGCTGAAGATTTCATAATCGGAAATTTAAAAGAAATCAGAATAGATCGAAAAATAACGGTGAGTAAACCTCACTCACCATTTATTTAGAAATTATTTTTATATAGTTAAAAATAATTGTCTGTGCTTGTTTGAATGCTGTCTGATTGTTTTAAAATATATATAGGTTATTTAGGATATATATATATATATATATATATATATATATATATATATATATATTGGGTTGATGATTGGTTGGATTCCCGCAGTCTCATTAGCGGATGCCCGCAGTTTCATAGCGGAAGATTACCCTATACGCCCCACGCTATGATTAGTGGATGACCTTCTATACCGCGATATCCTGCCTCGAAGCAGGATGGTTATTATTTATGTACTAACGTCTGTGGATGCAGGAAAAACAGGTTGGAGGAATCCAACTGGATTCCTCAAAAATATACTATCTATTTGTTGTTTGTTTGATTTCATATATGATGTGTTAAAAATCAAGTGATTGAAAATTGGTTGACTTGATTTTTGAAAATACCACTAGAGCTTGAATATTGATTTATAAAAATATCGAAAAGGATATTTGAGATTTAGAAAGAAAATTCTATTTTTTTCTAAAATAGAATTTTAAATTTGAATATATAAGATTCAAATAGAATAGAATTTGAAACTCGAATAGAATGAAAAATGTTTACTTGTTTGAATATATATGAACGAATATGGAATTTATAAACGTTGTTTATAAATGAAAGGTGGATTTTGAATCGAATTTATAAACTTTTTTTATAAATGAAAATATGGGATTTGAATCGAATTTATAAACTTTGTTTATAAATGGAAGATGGGATTTGAATCGAATTTATAAACTTTGTTTATAAATGGAAGATGGGATTTGAATCGAATTTATAAACGTTGTTTATAAATGGGAAGATGGGATTTGAATCGAATTTATAAACTTTGTTTATAAATGAAAATATGGGATTTTGAATTGAATTTATAAACGTTGTTTATAAATGAAAATATGGGATCTGAATTGAATTTATAAACGTTGTTTATAAATGGAAAGGTGGGATTTGAATTGAAGTTATAAACGTTGTTTATAAATAATGCAGAGAATTCAAATGGACTTTGAATATAAGGAATTGAAATAGAATTTGAATAATAGAATTCAAATGGGGTATAACTATAGAATTTGAATATAGTATTTCAAATGGAATTTGAATATAGAAATTCAAATGGGATCTATAATAAATAGATTTGGATAAATAGAAGTGGATTAGACTAAGAAGTTAAATAACAGATTTAATTAACAAATTGAGTTAAAACGATTTGTATAGTTAAAATAGATTGGACATGTATAAATATACAGGAGACAGGTATGGAATAAAGTATAGAAGTGAAATAAATAGAATGCCGGACAAAAAGTTACGTATTTAATTCATATATGAGATTTTATGCGCCGTATCGGCAAGCCGCTTGGCTTTTTCTTTTTCTTTTTGAGATGAGAAGGACCGGGAAAGCTATTTGAAATTTCCCGATGCTCCCGGTATTAAGGAGGTTATGGCGAATTTTTCCGGGAATTTAAGGAGATAGAATATTTTTAAGATAATTTGATAGTTAGAATTCAACGTATCGATATATATAGAAGTCGATAAGGAAACGAACTTAGAAATAGAATAGTATAATCAAAAAGGAAGTATAAGAATAAAATCTAGTAAGAATAGAAAGAATAAGTGTCTATGTGTTTAAAGGTGAATAATCAGTTGTATGGTATTGATTATTCGAGTAAGTAGTCTTATCTGTTTTGACGTTATAAATGTTATTCAGTCAAGGTCTGAGAGGTAATTATACCCCAACTTGATTGATTTCATTATTAACAAATAAATAGTAAGATTTCAGGCTCGAAGATCAATGTTGAATAAGAGTTAATTGAATATAGTATTTGTGTTGTCGTAACGATGTTTTACACAACATCTGTTTTAACCTAAATGAAATGTAAGCTTGGAAATAGAATAATAAATATTTCCTAAGTATAGAAATAAACGAGATTGGAAAAGAGATAAGTAATTGGAATATTTTCCAATTATAAATAGCATATGTTTTCTAAAGTTTAGAAAATAAAGGAAGGCGATATTCGGAAATGTTTTCCAAATAACGTAAAAGGCCAATAGGGTTATTGAAAATATTTGGTTAACAAATATTGATAAGAAATAGAGAAGTGATTTAATTAATGGAATATTAATTAAGGGCTCACTGATTTGTTGGATGTTTGGATGAACACTTGTTTTATTCGATAGTTAAATCATCGACTATCGAAACACTTGTTTTATTCGATAGTTAAATCACAGACTATCGAAGTTTTGACCATCGTTGTCAATATGGAGAGACCGGTTGGATTATTATCCGAAGAACCACTCCATATCGGCAGTAGCGTGCGAATCATATTATATAAAGATAATCAAAGACGGAGTAGAGTGCAAGGACTTTTTCTATTAATAGAAATAGTGCCTTCAGTTCATCCTGTTCCTGGGTGACTTGTATAGATGAATGTCTGACAAAGTATTTCCAGAAAGGTCACGTACATTGATTTCTTCAACCATACCAAGAGTGGAAGCGGAGAAGGAAACTTCTTTTAGCTAACATGTAATGTACTGTTGAGGACGTCAATCGGTGATGTGATGGATTTGTCGATGTGGCATTCGAAGTGAATCTGGTGTGATGATAAAGCGTAGCATCTGGCCTCATCAACCAGTAAATGACAGAAATCGGGCAGGCAGCATGGCTATGTAGGTCGCACCTATTAGGGTGTATAATCACCTGATCTAGAGTTTCATTTACTTCTTAAAATATATTGTCAATGCTGTCCCATTCGGGAAACGGTTGTTGATCCCAACCGTTGGTGATATACATTTGATACACTCAAGCAAAATGAGTGGTCGGTCATGTGTGGCTGAGTTGCAAGATGTTCTTGTTGAACTCGGTGTATTCTCCTCTAGAGATATACCAGTGGAAGGTGGTTCCATACCTTGTCATAGTTGGAAAACCAAATACCCAATACGTGCTTGCGGTTTTGATTGTATATTATATAGGTGGAACGTGAGATGAAAACGTTCCACTAGATTGTTATTTACTTGATTTAGACATTATTATAATATCAAAAGAGTTTTGATATAAAGATAAGTCAAGTGTTTGGATTCTCATAAGGGAAAAACCCATTCCGTGTTATACGGCGTGGTCTTATGAGATATCATTAAGTTTTCTGAAACTGTTTTAAACTGTTTACTCATACCAGTCCCATGACTGACCTGGAGTTTATTTTGTTCTGTTCTACCTAAACTCTTGGGTGCCTAAATTTGTACGGGCAGTCAAGTAGTTCAGGATTTTTCAGATATATCTAAAGGAGCTTGTAGCAGGAGGCTTCAGCGTTATCCAGTTATTTTTGTTCCGTTGTGTTGTAAGTGTTGTACTCTGATAAGTGTATGTTATACAGTGAAGATTTTGTATTTCAAAGATATGATATATTAAATTTTGTTCCGCTGCGATGTGAGATTCTGTGTTGTTATTTCTGTTCTTCTTCTACCTCTTTCTTCTAAAAAAAATGTCTCGTATTTTCGTGATATTTGGGTTGGACGTATGATGTATATAGTCAACTCTGATGTTATGGAAATCTGGGTCATTACATAACCCGCCTACGTGTCATGTCAAATTGGCTAAGTGTTGTCGTTTCAAGTTCATGACTTAGCCCTACAAATCGTGTACAAGTTGGTTAAGTTGTCTTTTCATGTTCATGACTTAACCCTAATTGGCATTAATTGATTCGTTAATGCACCGAACCACTCACATTGGATCCTATTGTTCGTAGCCACTGTGAAACACCCCACCTCCATTAGGGTCACTCTCAAAGGGAATGCCCTAATTTTGGTGGAGGTTTATAAGTATAAGTCACAGATATACAAGACAGATATAAGAACACATATTTGTAAACAGCGGAAAATCAACGTGCTACAACCACATCACCATGATTGTCTTACATCTTTTCCAAAACATAACATAACACTTTCATAATCTGTCTTGATTACATTATTTAAAGAAGCATAAATAAAACATAGATAAACTGCAAAAGCCCCATAGTGGTCGTCCAAAGCCATAGTTCAAAACGAAAAGGTCCAAGCAATACATTTCTCTTCTTCAAGCTGGATGTTAAGGCTGGTCAAGCTGCAGTGTTCCCTCCCTGTGGATCTGGGGGGGGGGGGGGGGAACGGAAGAAAAGAAGACGAAAGAAAAGTAGAGTCAGACATAAAGCCTGAGTAAGTCTAGTACTATTCTGTCTATGAATAAAGAACTGGGTATGATAAGTATAAACAAGAAGTGTGAAAGCACTATAAACTTGGTTAAGTTGTCTAGGGTCGAATATACCATCGTACCCCATGTTAATCTCTGAACCCATATAAACTAGTTTCCAACTGGCACCCCATAATCAGGGTGAAGTGATCCATTTTATAATGATCGGCTCCTACTCGCATAGTTACATGTGTCTTACGGCCCCCGATGTTGTAGTTACCTATGCTGGTCCCACCATGGGGTGTATCAAGTCCCATAGTGGCAGCCCGACACAATCCTAGAATGCACAGGTATGCTACTGGTGTCCAGTGCCTTATGTTTCTGCGCCGGAGTGTGTGCACGCCCGCACCCCGTTAGAACCTACACTGCTACACCACCGCCGTCGATTTGACCTCTTACAATCAGCCCAGTAATCGTGCCCCACCCTGCCTAGTTTCAGGGTATCCTGATACACCTTCTAGGGTTGCTGCTGAAAAGGGTCCCCCGTTTCTAGGTTTTCCATCTCTAGCCAACATGCTAAGTTGGTTAAGTGTTTTCTAACCTAACCCCCACCAGTCTGTTTAGTTTAGCATGTTCCATTTTGATAAAGTCTTTAGTTCACTTAATCCTAACAATCCCGACTCAGCCTTAATTGTCTTATTAAAGCCTTGACCTCTCACATTAGACAGGTATTGTTGTGGCTGCCTGTTGCCGGTTGGTTCCGGGCAGTCTAACGCCACAACTCAGTCTAACCTCGGGTCCTTATTGGGCTCCATGTTTAACCTCCCACATTGGATAGGTATTGTCGTGACTACTGGACAGCCGGGCGGTTCCGGGCAGGTTTACATCACAACTCAATCCAACCTCGGGTTAAACAAATCGTATGTTCTACATTTACATATTTTGTCTTTCTTCTTTATTTTCTTATATGTAAATATTTGCGGCCCATTATTAATGGTGTAAAGGTTACACCAATCATGGGCCCAACCCATACTTGAATTTGGGCCCTTCTACTTTATATTTTCATTTATTAATAAATTTAACCCAACGTTATTTTCCCCCGTTTAACACGTCCGTTTATTATATATATGTTGGGCTTGGCCTTTTTAAGCCTAACTTAGCCATGAGGAAAAGGGGAGGCTTAACGCGTGAGTACATACACAAAAAGGGGAATGTGAACGCCTGAACTTGCAACATAACGTTGGAATTACAAAATAGAAACTGGTGTACTTGCATAGTAGTAATGTATACTTTGGTCATAAAGCATAAGGGACATGAATCAAAGCATGTAAACTTGTAGTTGAGATAAGAATATCATTATTGACACATAGGCTTAACTACAACATAAACCTATATTTTTATTCAGGCATAATGTCAAAATAAGCAAATCATGTTCATCAGATTACTACATGTTTACAAAGGTATTTACTTTTGTTACTAACACAAAAGTATAGTTCAACTTAATCATGATTTTAAATCTATTCACATGGCATAAATATTTCTAACATGAAACCATGATTTTTACTTTAGTCATGCAAACTTGCAAAAAGGATTTTTGAATCTAACCTAGCTATGTACCACATATGTCATCATACAGTTCTTGTTAACAATATAGACCTAACATGGATTTCAATTATACAAAATATCAATCATAGCCTAGTCATATTCATAAGTTTGAAAATAGGTTTTCTAGTACAAAAGCATGACTTAATACATAGATCACGATGCCAAATTTTCAACATAATTTCATATGGACTATGATAACCCAAACTTATTCCAATTACTTCACAAAAATGATGTTTGTATAAAAATACACATTATGATGGCATAGTAGCAAAAACCCCAAACTTGCATGAATTTCAATTAATCAACTACATACATGTAGCTTCAACATGGATTACATAATTTGCGAATATTCCAAACGTATACTTGCATAAAACTACCGCATGTAGTTTTTCATAATTGAATAACATAATTCGAGAATATCCAAACGTATACAATATTCCAAATCGATAGTAACGCACAAATATGAATTACTTTATTGCCACAAATCAAGTATACAAACCAACACAATTATTTGTTCATACCAAAATAATACTCTACTTACAATGGTGTGGCGATTTCTCCAATTTAGGGATTTGGAGATACGATTCCTTGTTGATTTGATTTGTTTAGGTTGCTTTATGCCTTAGAATTTGCCTCCTAATCCTCTCTCCAATTGGCGGCTACTCTTAGTCGTTCCTCAGCAACATGGCGGCTTTGTTCTTATTTTTGAATGAATAGATTAGGGTTAGTGTAGGGTCATTTTTATAGGGTTTATGAACTGATTAGGACCATTGATGTTGCTTGGATTGATCGTAGCCATTCATTCGCAAGAGAGACCAATTAGAGCTTGCCACCTAGCCCTAATGACAAAGTAGACTACAGAAAATCGACCAACATAGCATAGGCCAACCGGGTTGGGCTGGGTTCGACCTGGCTCTGGACCAGGTCGACATGCCTATCGACAGCCCTGTCGACAGCCCTGTCGACCTGGCTAGACCAGGTCGACAGCCCAGTCGACCTGGGTGCATTAGGCGGGATTTTTCCCGCCCTGGCCAATTGGGCCCGGTTTTGGAATTTTAAACTATTTTATTCTGTTTGAATTTTAAATTTAATTCAGAAACTTCCGAAGGCCATATCTTCTTCATACGGACTCCGTTTTTCGAAAACTCGGACTCTATTTCGCGTATTTTTCCGAGACGAACACAATGGCGTATCCCGTTTCCCTTAGTTCTTTGATTTGAAATTAATTATACTTTAATTTGTTAATTTCACAGTTATAGAATTTGCGGGGTGTTACATTCTCCCCCACTTAAAAGGATTTCGTCCCCGAAATCTTCAAGTTAGGAGGAATGTATATCCTAACATCCAATCATCCATCTACTCATCCATCAAACACGAGCATCCATGTCCTTAAAAGACTTCTAATGCTTCATGATCATATGCGAAGTGTGTGTGTACATGTACTTATCTAATGCAAAATCAGGCGGTCTACTGATTCAGTTGACCTCCTTAATGCGAATTATGTAAGTGCCATGAATCCATTATGTATGCAAATTTTCCTATTCATGATTCTACATGAGTGCACAATCATTCAATACAAATGCAACATCCATATGACAACACATTAAAGTTCAACCATATACGAATGTAAACATATATGCATGTGCAATATGAAGTGACTGAGCCGATCTAAACCTAGATTGTGTGTATATGCAACCACGAACAACCACTAGCAATCACTTGCAACCACTTGCAACCATCATCCATAACATGTTTCAATTACATGTTTCCATCCAAAAGGGTTCTACCTAAAAGATAAGATAGATAAAAGCGCAACTTAAGGAAAAGGAAAGATCAAGGATGTACCCTCGAACAGAAAAGGGTAGGCAGTGCGTATTCTAGCTTCAGTTTCCCAAGTCGCGTCTCCCTCGGCGTCGCTCCACTGAACTTTGACGAGTTTGACTTCACAGTTGCGTAGCTTCTTCACTTCCGTTCCTAATATGCGGGTTGGAACTTTTCTTATGGTTGCTTCGCGTTCCACTTCGGCCTCTTTGAGGATATTTGGCTCTACCACTTCAGCAGACTCATGTAGACATTTTCGGAGGTGTGAAACGTGAAAAACGTTGTGGACTCCAGCCAACTTCTCGGGTAGCTCTAGTCTATAGGCCATTTTCCCAATTTTCTCGATAATAGGGAATGGCCCTACGAACCTTGGTGCCAGTTTTCCTGTGGTTCCAAAACGAACAACGTTCCTTAGTGGTGATACCTTGAGAAAAACCCTGTCTCCAACCTCAAATTCAAGGTCGGTCCTCCTCTTGTCGGCATAGGACTTTTGTCTGTCTTGGGCCGTCTTCATCCTTCTTCGTATTAAGTCTACTTTCTCTGAAGTCTCTCGGATCATATCTGGTCCAAGTATGAGCTTATCCGTAGACTCCCACCAACAAGTGGGCGATCGGCACGGTCTTCCATATAAAGCTTCGAAGGGCGCCATTCCGATGGTTGCTTGATAGCTGTTGTTGTAGGTAAATTCCACCAGAGGAAGGTGGTCTTCCCATGTCCCTCCGAAGTCAAGGACGCATAGTCTTAAGAGGTCTTCCAAAACTCTGTTCACTCTCTCTGTTTGGCCGTCGGTTTGGGGATGATAGGCTGTGCTTAAGCATAAGTGCGTTCCTACTGCTTCTTGCAGACTCCGCCAAAACTCACTGGTGAAGATGGGGTCTCGGTCACTAACAATGCTAGATGGTATTCCATGGAGTCGAACGATTTCCTTGAGGTAAAGTGATGCTAGAGATGAGGCAGTTCTTTTACTTTTGACAGGTAAAAATTGGGCGCTATTAGTAAGCCTATCCACTATTACCCAAATGCTAGTGTTGCCTCTCCTAGACCTAGGCAGCCCATCGATGAAGTCCATTGAGATGCTATCCCACTTCCACTGCGGGACCTCCAGAGGATGTAGCAGTCCGCCAGGCTTTTTCTGTTCCGCCTTAACCTGTTGGCACACCATACACTTAGAAACGAATTCTGCCACGTCCTTTTTCATGCCGTTCCAGAAGAAGGTCCTTTTTATATCTTTGTACATTTTATCTCCGCCTGGGTGTATCGTCATCTTGGAGTGATGTGCTTCCTCGAGAACCTTCTTCATTAAATCTTTTGTTTGTGGGACGCATAGTCTTCCGTCTCGCCTTAGCAAACCCTTATCGTCGATGGAGTATCTGTTGAGGTGACTTGAAGTCTCACCCCTAATTAGCCTATCAATTGTTTCCATAAGCTGAGGGTCTTCGCGTTGTGCTGTCCCTACTGAATCCACTAAAGTTGGGCGCACTTCGAGAGATGCTAGCAAGCCTGGTACGAAATCGGAGGAAGGCCTAAAGTCGAAGCTGGCTATAAACTCTAGGCTTTGTCTTTCAACAAACAACGGGCTTAGGGTCAATTTCTTTTGGCTCAACGCATCTGCCACTACGTTGCCTTTGCCCGGAGTGTAGGAGATTTCGAAATCGTACGAGGCAAGAAACTCCATCCATCTTTGTTGCCTCAAGTTAAGATCTTTCTACGAGAAAAGATATTTCAACGATTTATGGTCAGTGTAAAGTTCGAACTTCTCACCTAGGAGATAGTGTCGCCAAGACTTGAGTGCAAAGACGATGGCGGCTAACTCAAGATCGTGGGTTGGGTAGTTCTTTTCGTGCACTTTCAACTGCCTCCCGCCATAAGCTACTACCCTTCCTTCTTGCATTAAGACGGCGCCTAGCCCTGTCCCACATGCATCCGTATAAATATTGAACATCTTGCTCCCATCTGGCAGCGTCAAAACTGGGGCTGTTGTAAGAGCCCTTTTCAGTCGTTGGAAAGCAAACTCGCAATCCAAGTCCCAATTGAACACTAGATTCTTCTTAGTCAATTTCGTGAGCGGAGCTGAGATTTTCGCAAAATCCCTTATGAATTTTCGATAGAAACCTGCTAGTCCTAGAAAGCTTCGGACCTCAGTCGCATTCCTTGGTGTCTTCCAATCTTGTACCGCCACTACCTTAGCAGGGTCCACTGCTAACCCTTGTTTGGATACTATGTGCCCAAGGAACCTCACCTCTTCTCTCCAAAAGTGGCATTTGGAGAATTTGGCTTTTAGTTGATGGACTCGCAAAGTTTCCATGATTGCCCTTAAGTGCTGAGCATGTTCCTCTTCACTCTTTGAGAAGATAAGGATATCATCTACGAAGACCACTACGAATTTGTTGAGGAAATCTCTAAATACCCTACTCATCAGGTCCACGAAGTAAGCAGGTGAATTTGTCAAGCCGAAAGGCATGACAAGCCATTCAAAGAAGCCGTCTGGGGTTCTGAATGCCGTTTTATCGATGCTATCTTCAGCCACCCTTAGCTGATGAAAACCGGTTGCTAAATCGAGTTGGGAGAAAACAGACGCTCCTACAAGCTGGTCAAACAAATCGTCAATTCTAGGGAGAGGGTGCCTATTCTTTTTCGTTAGCTTGTTGAGCTCCCTATAGTCAACACATAAACGGAGTGAACCATCCACCTTTGTAGCGAACACCACTGGAGCGCCCCATTCTGAAATGCTCCTCCTAATGAACCCCTTTTCTAGAAGCTCCTTAATCTGTTTACTGAGCTCTTTCCTTTCCCGTGGAGCCATGTGTCTAACGGGCAACGCAACGGGCTTTGCATTATCTACAAGATATATGCGGAAGTCTATTTCCCGCTTCGGAGGCAAGCCCTTCACCTCTTCGAAGACATCCGGATATTCCTGGAGCACTTTAACTGATTGCAAATTTTCAACAGAGGCATCTAGCGATTCAAGATAACTAAGCATAACCGCACATGAGGGATTACAAGAAATTTCCAATGTATTACCGAGCTGGGTTAGGAGCCTAACAACCCTTTTCTCACAATCAAGGATGGCCCCATTACTGGATAGCCAATCCATACCCAAAATCAAACCATACCCCGAAAAGCCCAAAACAAAGGCACTACATTGAAATTCTATACTTAGAATAGAAATTTTCAATCCCAAACAGATCATAGACAAATGAGCTGGGCCCCCAATTGGGTTTGAAACAATTAAGGGGTCCTCTACCATACTAGTTTTTAGGTGCAGAGATTCTACTAAAGCAGACGAGATAAAGGAGTGTGATGCGCCAGAATCAAATAAAGTGCGAACGGGGTGATCATAAAGATAAACTATACTTTCTACAGAAGTATTTATACCTCGTTGTTGCAGAGGTGGCGCTTCTAGCACATGAACCTGTGCCCTTGGGGTGGATCCAGCCCTCTGCCCCTGTCCTCGTTTCTTTGGGCAGTCCTTAGCCCTGTGGCCTGTCTCACCGCAAGAAAAGCACCCACCATTCTCCTTGGCCTTCTTTTTCCGGCAGTCCCTTACTAAGTGCCCCACTTTGCCACAAAAATTGCACTTCCTCTTCTCTTTGTTGCCTTTCCCGCCCTTCTTAAAGTCTGTCTTCTTAGGCTGCAAACTCTCTTTCTTCCCTTGAGAGCTTTCTGCCTTTGTCTCCTTCTTGCCCTTATCCTCTTCATTCAGCAATGCCATTTGCACCAATCTTTCATACGTGGCTCCCATGGGTATATGGGTCATGGCCAAACTGTGTAATGGCTCATTCAACCCTTTGACGAAACGGAGAGCCTTCTTGTGAGGGGTGTTGACTTGGTCAAGCCCAAACCTAGCCAGCTCATCGAACTGATTCACATACTCTCTGACTGTCTTGTCCCCTTGCTTAAGAAATAAGAATTTTTCCAACTGCAAACTTCTTTCCGCACCTGAGAGAAATTTAGTCTCAAACCTTGCCCTAAAGTCCTCCCCCGTCTCCACTGGTCTTTCAGCATTAGTGACTTCCCACCAGTAGGAAGCCTCACCCTTCAATAGCCACACTGCCAATTGTACTTTTTGTCTATCCTCTACCTCAAAGATGATGAATAGGTCCTCCGTTTCTTTCAGCCAATTTCTGGCTGCCACGAAGGACTCAGTTCCATGGAAATCCTTTCCTCCCATAGCTTTAAAATCTTTACATATCTTAGCAAAAGTGTTTCCCCGAGGAGGAGGTGGAGGAAAAGGTGCCGCTGCAGCTGGATGATTTCCGGCAGCTGGGGGAGGAGGAACGGTAGGACCTGGCTGAGTGGCTCTTGCTTCTAAGAACCGTCTAAACCAACCAGGTATTGGCACCCCTTCTGGCAAGTTAAGTTCTCCGGACATGCTGAAACAAAAAGGATAGATTCAAAACGAAGGATAAGAGATAATACCTATGGCTTTGGGGAGTGGACTTTGCCTTTTAAAATAAAATAATATTTTTCTTCTAAAATTTGCTTCTTTAAATTTCCTTTTTGAAAATAATTTTTCAAAACTTTTTTTTTATCTTATCTGGTAAACCTATGCTCTGATACCAAGTAAAACACCCCACCTCCGTTAGGGTCACTCTCAAAGGGAATGCCCTAATTTTGGTGGAGGTTTATAAGTATAAGTCACAGATATACAAGACAGATATATGAACACATATTTGTAAACAGCGGAAAATCAACAACTTTTATTTCATAAAAGCAAATACGTGCTACAACCACATCACCATGATTGTCTTACATCTTTTCCAAAACATAACATAACACTTTCATAATCTGTCTTGATTACATTATTTAAAGAAGCATAAATAAAACATAGATAAACTGCAAAAGCCCCATAGTGGTCGTCCAAAGCCATAGTTCAAAACGAAAAGGTCCAAGCAATACATTTCTCTTCTTCAAGCTGGATGTTAAGGCTGGTCAAGCTGCAGTGTTCCCTCCCTGTGGACCTGGGGGTGGGGGGAAACGGAAGAAAAGAAGACGAAAGAAAAGTAGAGTCAGACATAAAGCCTGAGTAAGTCTAGTACTATTCTGTCTATGAATAAAGAACTGGGTATGATAAGTATAAACAAGAAGTGTGAAAGCACTATAAACTTGGTTAAGTTGTCTAGGGTCGAATATACTATCGTACCCCATGTTAATCTCCGAACCCATATAAACTAGTTTCCAACTGGCACCCCATAATCAGGGTGAAGTGATCCATTTTATAATGATCGGCTCCTACTCGCATAGTTACATGTGTCTTACGGCCCCCGATGTTGTAGTTACCTATGCTGGTCCCACCATGGGGTGTATCAAGTCCCATAGTGGCAGCCCGACACAATCCTAGAATGCACAGGTATGCTACTAGTGTCCAGTGCCTTATTTTTCTACGCTGGAGTGTGTGCACGCCCGCACCCCGTTAGAACCTACACTGCTACACTACCGCCGTCGATTTGACCTCTTACAATCAACCCAGTAATCGTGCCCCACCCTGCCTAGTTTCAGGGTATCCTGATACACCTTCTAGGGTTACTGCTGAAAAGGGTCCCCCGTTTCTAGGTTTTCTATCTCTAGCCAACATGCTAAGTTGGTTAAGTGTTTTCTAACCTAACCCCCACCAGTCCGTTTAGTTTAGCATGTTCCATTTTGATTAAGTCTTTAGTTCACTTAATCCTAACAATCCTGACTCAGCCTTAATTGTCTTATTAAAGCCTTGACCTCTCACATTAGACAGGTATTGTTGTGGCTGCCTGTTGCCGGTTGGTTCCGGGCAGTCTTACGCCACAACTTAGTCTAACCTCGGGTCCTTATTGGGCTCCATGTTTAACCTCCCACATTGGATAGGTATTGTCGTGACTACTGGACAGCCGGGCGGTTCCGGGCAGGTTTACATCAGAACTCAATCCAACCTCGGGTTAAACACATCGTATGTTCTACATTTACATATTTTGTCTTTCTTCTTTATTTTCTTATATGTAAATATTTGCGGCCCATTATTAATGGTGTAAAGGTTACACCAATCATGGGCCCAACCCATACTTGAATTTGGGCCCTTCTACTTTATATTTTCATTTATTAATAAATTTAACCCAACGTTATTTTCCCCCGTTTAACACGTCCGTTTATTATATATATGTTCGGCTTGGCCTTTTTAAGCCCAACTTAGCCATGAGGAAAAGGGGAGGCTTAAAGCGTGAGTACATACACAAAAAGGGGAATGTGAATGCCTGAACTTGCAACATAACGTTGGAATTACAAAATAGAAACTGGTGTACTTGCATAGTAGTAATGTATACTTTGGTCATAAAGCATAAGGGACATGAATCAAAGCATGTAAACTTGTAGTTGAGATAAGAATATCATTATTGACACATAGGCTTAACTACAACATAAACCTATATTTTTATTCAGGCATAATGTCAAACATAAGCAAATCATGTTCATCAGATTACTACATGTTTACAAAGGTATTTACTTTTGTTACTAACACAAAAGTATAGTTCAACTTAATCATGATTTTAAATCTATTCACATGGCATAAATATTTCTAACATGAAATCATGATTTTTACTTTAGTCATGCAAACTTGCAAAAGGGATTTTTGAATCTAACCTAGCTATGTACCACATATGTCATCATACAGTTCTTGTTAACAATATAGACCTAACATGGATTTCAATTATGCAAAATATCAATCATAGCCTAGTCATATTCATAAGTTTGCAAATAGGTTTTCTAGTACAAAAGCATGACTTAATACATAGATCATGATGCCAAATTTTCAACATAATTTCATATGGACTATGATAACCCAAACTTATTCCAATTACTTCACAAAAATGATGTTTGTATAAAAATACACATTATGATGGCATAGTAGCAAAAACCCCAAACTTGCATGAATTTCAATTAATCAACTACATACATGTAGCTTCAACATGGATTACATAATTTGCGAATATTCCAAACGTATACTTGCATAAAACTACCGCATGTAGTTTTTCATAATTGAATAACATAATTCGAGAATATCCAAACGTATACAATATTCCAAATCGATAGTAATGCATAAATATGAATTACTTTATTGCCACAAATCAAGTATACAAACCAACACAATTATTTGTTCATACCAAAATAATACTCTACTTACAATGGTGTGGCGATTTCTCCAATTTAGGGATTTGGAGATACGATTCCTTGTTGATTTGATTTGTTTAGGTTGCTTTATGCCTTAGAATTTGCCTCCTAATCCTCTCTCCAATTGGCGGCTACTCTTAGTCGTTCCTCAGCAACATGGCGGCTTTGTTCTTATTTTTGAATGAATAGATTAGGGTTAGTCTAGGGTCATTTTTATAGGGTTTATGAACTGATTAGGACCATTGATGTTGCTTGGATTGATCGTAGCCATTCATTCGCAAGAGAGACCAATTAGAGCTTGCCACCTAGCCCTAATGACAAAGAAGACTACAGAAAATCGACCAACATAGCATAGGCCAGCCAGGTTGGGCTGGGTTCGACCTGTCTCTGGACCAGGTCGACAGCCCTGTCGACAGCCCTGTCGACCTGGCTAGACCAGGTCGACAGCCCAGTCGACCTGGGTGCATTAGGCGGGATTTTTCCCGCCCTGGCCAATTGGGCCCGGTTTTGGAATTTTAAACTGTTTTATTCTGTTTGAATTTTAAATTTAATTCAGAAACTTCCGAATGCCATATCTTCTTCATACGGACTCCGCTTTTAGAAAACTCGGACTCTGTTTCGCGTATTTTTCCGAGACGAACGCAATGGCGTATCCCGTTTCCCTTAGTTCTTTGATTTGAAATTAATTATACTTTAATTTGTTAATTTCACAGTTATAGAATTTGCGGGGTGTTACACACTGGATTTGCCGGGCGGTTCCGGGCAGGTTTACGCTACGAACTCAACCCAACCTCGGGTTTCAAGCGCGATATGACCAACTACCCACATTGGATCCTATTGTTTGTAGCAACTGGATTTGCCGGGCGGTTCCGGGCAGGTTTACGCTACAAACTCAACCCAACCTCGAGTTGGCCACTTTCTTGTTTTCTAAAGTCATGCCGATGTTCTTATCAGATTCGTGCTATTTCCATAGCATGTTCATATGTCAACTTCGTGCTCAACTAAGGCATGTTTTTCAAGTCAAGTTATGGCATGTTCAAGTCAAGTTTTCGTGCCATATTTCATGTTCTACTTATGCCAAATTTCACGATTTATGATTATAATCAATTCAAGTTTTGCCTATTCTACCCAATCGTATCCCCAACGTATATAAACGTACTTCGTTCACAAGCATAAACAATTCAAGAGATAAAGGGGAATAACACCAAACATGTGATAGGCATATGTGACAATTCCAACATCACTTGCATAATAAACAGGCTATAACATATCACATGGTTTCAATACTAGCATGATGATAACTTGGCATAGTAATGGTTCCAACTTAGTTTAACATGATGATTTCAACTTTACATCATAGGCATAATATTCATTGCGGGCATAATAATAATTTTATTACAAACATGAAATATTAAAGGCATGGTAATTCTAATAGGCATAGTGGATTCCAATTTAGAATTTTTAACATAATGATTCTCATCTAGCATTATAAACATAATGATTCCAACTTTTTATCATAACCTAGCAATTCCCAATTTGTCATTAACATGATAGGTATATTAACATCACCGGCATAGTTCCATCAACGTCATAGACATGGTTTAATTAGCATCATAGGCATGGTTTAATCAACATAAAGATTTCAATAAACATAGTAATTCCATGGACATGTATTAGTCCAACTTGCCATATAATTAAGCCCAAGTGATTCATAACAACATCAAAATCATGACAAGTTTAACTTGCAACGTTGACATAGCAATATTCCCAAATTATGACTCAAAGTTAAACAATATAAACATGGATTAATAATAGTTCCTAAATTCGATTTCAATTCATGGCATGTCCATGTTATTTTAGAGTTTTTGCCTAAAAAGTAACATAGAACTTACAATATGAAGCAAGTAATCCAAATCAAAATTTCAAATCAAATAGCCCCAAATCCGTTGTCTAAAGCGTCGTAGTTGTTGTAACTTCTAGTTGTAGCCTTCAAGAACCGTCCTTCGTCTTTTATAATTTTGTTCTTTGTATTTTTAATTTAGAGCTCTAGGTTTAATGATGGCGGCCTGAGGCTAAAATGAAATAGTATGATTTAGGATAGGTCTTAGGTTCTTTTTATAGTGTTTTTTAGTTGATTCGGACCGTCGATGGAGCTTGGTTTAATAATAGTCGTTCGTTAAAAGGAGAGACCAACCAGGAGCTGACACCTAGCCCTAGTGACAAGGCAAGGCTCAGAAAATCGACCAAACACAGACCAGGCCAGCCAGGGTGGGCTGGGTTCGACCTGGCTTAGGGGCCAGGTCGACACCCCAGTCGACACCGTGTCGACTTGGCAGTCGACACGGGTTACCCAGGTCGACTGCCCAGTCGACCTGGCTAGCCCCAGGTCGACTGCCAAGTCGACCTGGGTGTCTTGGGCGGGAATTTTCCCGCCCTAGCCAATTGGGCCCGATTTTGAATTTTAAAATTGTTTTTCTGAATTGTTTTCGTCTGTTTGAATTTTAAATTGAATTCTGAAACTTCCGGAGGCTATTTCTTCTTCATACGAAGTCCGTTTTACGCAAACTCGGACTCTATCTCAAGCAGAATTCCGAGACGAACGCAATGGCGTATCCCGTTTCCCTTAATTTTTTGGTTTGAAATTAATTATACTTTAATTTGTGAATTTCACTGTTATAGAATACACGGGGTGTTACACCTGGAAAATATGAACCAGTTTGAAAATTTTAAATTGGCTATTTTAGTGGATTTTAAATATTTAAAATAAATATTTTAAATAATATTGATGAAAGTAAGTTTGAATCGACATTGAAAATGAATATAATTATTTCTAATTATAAACAAGGCCTAAAATGGCGTTGTAGTTTTAAAATTTGAATTCAAACTTTGACTGACTGTACCGGGTGCAAATTAAAACGGATTTCAGTAAAACCAAAAATATTTAAATCTGTTAGTGAATATCTTTCTAACGAATCCAAAAAATCAAAGTTTGGTAGCAGGAAGCAAAAGTTATGCAAAATGAATTTTCAGAAAGGTCGCTATAGAGTTTATATAGCCCGTGAAAATGGCCATTTTGCAAACGACCTCGGAATTCGACGAAACCACTTTTGTTGGATCCGGGATGTTAAATTATTTCTAGGTTTCAAATTTCATAATTTTAGAAGCTAGTATGTGAGCGTGGTAAAGGAAAATGTGTTTTGTCGATTTCTATTAAATTGGATCGACCAGAAAAGGGACATTTTTCAAACGGTCTCAGAATTCGACGAAACTAGTTTTTTTGGGACCGTATCGTCAAAACATAGCTAGATTTATTTTTCTGGAATTTTTAGAATCAGTATGTAGCCCCGACAAATTGGAATGTGCATTCAAATTAAATATTGAATGTTTTATATTTTAATTTGAAGGAAAACTGACTGAAACAGTCAAATGGGCCTACGAAACATATCCCATTGTGTTCAGAATGGGGGTATTTAGTTAGGAACGATATTCGTTGGGTTCGGATTGGAGCTCGTGTGTGAAAGAGGGTATTTTTGGATTTTTTAAAATTTATCAATATAAAAAAAATATTATTGGTCAACGCCTATTCTCTCTCCCCGATTATTGCTCCAACGCACGGAGGAAAAGCTTCATTTCTTCCTCCCTCGTTTTCTCCTCCCACACTCAATGAAACCCACCCCTCCTTTGGAGATTTTTGTAGTGCTATCAACAAGCTTCAAATCCATACCACCTGCTCCCCGTCTCATCGCGTATTTGAAGAGAAGCGTGGATGGGAAGTTCGGAGCTTTGAAACTCCGCCGTGGCCACGTCAGACCACCGAAGTGGACACCACTTCAGGTGCACGTGCGCCTCTCGAGGCTCGACAGCGTGGTGAAGTCTGATCGTCCTATCGATTCACGGATTTCACGAAAAATCAAAACCTAGTTTTGAACAGATTTTTGAAAGGTACAGCTGTAAATGATTTTAAACTATTTAATAGCAGTTTATAGCGCTGCGGTTTTTGATTTTATTGTAAAAATCATATCTTTTTCGTTTCTTGACGAAATTCCGTGAAATAAGAGACAGTGGACTCGTGTGGACGTCTTCTACATTCTAGAAGAGACCGCATATTTTTCTGAGCCTTCTGCTATTTTTGGTTGAGTGGAACCCAATGTGAGATTTCTAAATTATAAACGATATGGAAAACGACGATGTATAAATTATATAGTCGATGTAAGAGTTATATAAGCGTTGTACACCTCATGTATAAGCGTTGCATAAGTTGTACGGTCGATGTACAAGTTATATATGCATTGTAAAAATTATATATGTGTTGAATAGATGTGAAATATACTTATATAAATATATACATAAATATATACACACGCCCCTCTTCCACAAACCATGGATGATATTTATTGGTTGTGATTGGTGTGAAAATTGGTTGATAGCAAATGGTTGATTTGAATTGTTTGTGGTTGGAATTGATTGATAGTGGTTGAAAAATACCCATTTGTGGTTGAGAATTATTTAGTTGAAAACACATAGGATTAGTTTGTGGAAAAGAAAAAAAATATACATGCCGCCTACGTGCGAACTAGATGCATGAAATCTCCATTGTCAAAAGCTGCGAGGCTTTAAGGTAGAGCGAGGAGCCGTACTAGGGACGACCCCGGTTTTAACTACCCTACCGTTATGCTGCCGAAATTTTGATAATATTCATGTGTTAGAATTATTATCATGTGTTGAAAACTATATTCGTGTGTTGAATATAATTCATGTGCTGAACGACATTCATGTTTTGAAATAAATTATTTTATAATAAAAATCATATTTTTATCATCTATATGAACTATATAAAATAGTCGTGTTTTGAAATAAATTATTTGGCAATAAAAATCACCTTTTTATTTGCATATATATAAACTATAGAAAACATTCATTTGTTGAATAGAAATTCATTCGTTGAATAGAAATTCATGTGTTTAATGGGATTCGTGTTTCAAATAAATTGTTTTAAATATAAAAAATCACCTTTTTATTGTATATATATAAACTATAGAAACATTCATGTGTTGAATAGAAATTCATTCGTTGAATAGAAATTAATGTGTTGAATGGTATTCGTGTTTTAAATGAATTGTTTTAAATGTAAAAATCACCTTTTCATTGTATATATACGAACTATAGAAAACATTCATGTGTTGAATAGAAATTCATTCGTTGAATAGAAATTCATGTGTTGAATGGTATTCGTGTTTTGAAATAAATTATTTTATAATAAAAATCATATTTTTGTCATCTATATGAACTATATAAAATAGTCATGTTTTGAAATAAATTATTTTACAATAAAAATCACATTTTTATCATATACATGAATGGTTAAAAATAGTGAAGTGTTGAAATAAATGTCATTGGATAAAAATATTATTTTTATCAAAGGAATGAAAAGAATATGGTTTTGAAATCGAACAATAGATTATATATATATATATGATTTAAATGAATCAAATAACGAAGCTGCAGTTCGTGTTTTGAAACCGTGATTTCGAACAATTGGTGTGGGAGATCCAACCATCGGATTTTCCCGAAACCTAAACCGTTGGGTTTGCTTTGGAAATATCTTTCCAACACACCAAATTTGTAAAGATCCAACGGTTGGATTGTCTGGAATGCTAAATTCAAATCTGAAGAAAAACAGTGCCAGAATTGATTATATTTATATATATATATATATATATATATATAAAAATATAATTAAGATAAATCGAATAACGACGCTGCAGTTCATATTTTGAAATCGAAACTTCAAACGATTGTACCGGGAGATCCGGCCGTCGGATTTTCCCAAAACTGGAACCGTTGGATTCGTTTTGAAAAGATCTTTCTAATGATATAAATTTTGTGAAGATCCAACGGTTAGTTTTTCAGATATATGTAAATCAAATCTGAAGAAAAACAGCGCCACGTCCGCGTTATGGCCTGAAGCGTCGTTTAAATAAATTAGCTATTTTAAACAAATAAAAATAGCGATAAATCGTTATAAAATATTATAAACGATATGGAATGTGAAATTTAGAAACTAACTGAAGGTTAGCTAAGTCGAATGGTTTCCTGGGTTTTGATCTGATGTTGGTTCCGGCCTTCGGGGTTAGTACTTGGGAAATCTTTCTCTCACTGATTTACGGTTAGTGACTGATGAATTGGAATGAAGCGTATGTTGTGTTTGTGTGGCAATTGTTTATTACATACGCGAGTTGCTTAGAAAGTCCGGGTTTATCCCATTCTGAATAACTGAATCGACGATAAGGAATCGATGATGAAGACGGTGGTCGAAGACCGGAAATCTTCACCTCGTTTGGATGATAGCTGATGTCCTGATTAGGAGGCATCCCGAAATATGGATAATGAGTGGTGATCGTCCAGACATATTGAAGATTGATGGGTATGCAAGGTATATAGTGCCTCCGGTTTCGTTCCGGCCCAGAACGGACTTGTAATTGGACTGTGTGTCTGACATTGGAATTCATTCTGTGTGATTGATAACCATCAGTTACATGGTGCGAATTGCCCGTGTGGCATGCTAAGATGCAGTGATCAAGGCTTCCGTTGAAAAGAAAAGTCTTGTGGTTGATGATCAAAGCACCGCCTGTGTGGCGTAGCTTTGTGTATAACGTTAATTCGCGAGCCTCACACCCCAGTATGAACTAGAAATGGGAGAGGACCTCAGGGAGGGCATGCGTTTCCTTCTAGCTAGAGATGGTGTCAGTGCTTAAACTGGCTGACATTTATATTATTTTCACTTGTGTGGTTTTTGCTGTTGCAAGGCGCCTCGGTTATATCGGTCGATCCGGGACCGATGGAGTCATTCATTGGCTCATTTAAGCCCCAAAGGGCGGGGAAATGTATTGTTCAGGCACTATAATCCACTCCGTGTGGACTGGCCCTGACGATACAAGGGGAAGTTGCGGCTGTTACGGGGACATGGGCTAGATTGTCTTGAAGACGGTAAGGACTATCTTTTACCTTGGTTCACGACGGAAATCCAATTTCCAAATACGTGACTGTGCGGTTTTGATTGTATACCTATATTTGGCGACATAGTGGCATGGGATGCTCGTGTCGTCTATGAATGATACTTACGATTTGAATTTTTTTTTTTGAAACATATAAACACTAGTAATATCAAATGCTTCTGTTTTATTCGTATCAAGCATATTTTGACCATTATAAGGTAAAAACTCTATCCTCCGGTTTGTGTTGCATTGTGTGATGGGAACTGAGTCTTATAATGGCTTCATTCTTATAAAAAGCATTGCGATGTTTAAAAGATTTATTTGTTTTAAAGCACTGGTAAACCAATGGAGTAAACCCGTTCCGCGAAAGTGGCGTGGTCCTGTGATTAGCCACATTATAAATGTGTTAAGTAGATTTCTCATACCAGTCCCATCACTGACTCGTAGTTTGTTTCACTTGCAAACTCAGGTGCCCCTTTTTCTACATGGGCAGCCTTGTATTCAGGTTAGTAGGCTCTTTCTGGATAGCTTGAGCTGAAGATGGATTCTATCATTTATATCTTTTTATGCTGTTCAGCTCCTATTGTACATATTATGTTTGTTTCTGCTGTAGACATTTATGTATAGCTGAACTGTATTTGTACTAAGTATGATCATGTATACTGTGTAACTCTGATGATTACGTTTATCCAGTATATTATATTGTGCATTATCTGGTGTATTTATTTATTTCTGTTCTGCTATTATCTGGTTATGTGTTATATTCCAAAGATTACCCTTGCCACCGTCAGTACGGGGTTTGGGGTTGTCACAACGTGGTATCAGAGCTTTGGTTAAGCTTAGTGCTGGAATATAACATATTAACAAACTCGTCAGAAATAGAACCAGTAGTGTTCTAGGATGAATAACGCATTACAGATAGGACCAGTAATATCCTAGTATGAGTATAGCAGTATGAAATACACCCCGATAGACACATTTACATTTAAGTATATGTTTCTATGTTTTAAAATATCTTTTCTGTTGACTTGACACTTGATCTGCTATTTGCAGAAGTACTAGAAAATGAGTGTCAGAAACCGAAGGAATGCAAAACCAAATATTGAGGCCCTATTAATTAAGTATCGAAATATGGGTGGAATACCGTTCTCGGGCGAAGAATCTATTATGAAAACACAAGCTTGGATTCAATCTGCTGAGAAAATCTTTGACGGTTTAAAGCTGAGAGATGACCAGAAAAGATTACTGGCATCCTGGGCACTCAAAGACGAAGCTTTGTTCTGGTGGGATTCGATTATTAAAGATAATCCAGAAGGTGATATCACCTGGGATAGATTCAAAGTGATTTTCCTAGAAAGATTTACTCCTCTTGAAGTAACAGAGTGGTTATGTGATGAATTCTCTTATTTGATACAAGGAGATATGACCATTCCCGAAAATCATAAGAGATTCAATGAACTTTCTCATTTTGCCCCGCATTTGATTCAAGATCCAAAGAGGAAGAATCTGAGGTTTATTCATGGCCTGCAAAGAAAATATCAGAATAATGTAATAAGGAATGTGAAGCTTCCTTTTTCTGAAATGATATATATGGCTTACCAGTATGAGGATCTCGACAAGAAAGGTATGTTGCGTTACAAAGAGGAAGTCAGTTCTAGTAATAAAGGTGAGTCTGGAACAGATCGTCCTGAGGCCAATACGATGTCTAAGGTCAGTATGAAGCCTAAAGTTAATTGGAAAAGGGCTAGATCTGAGAAAGAACCAGCAACGGCTTCCATATGCCTTAACTGCAATCAGAAGGGCCATTTGTCCAAAAAATGTAAATGTTTAAACAAACGAAGCAAGAGTGGATCTAAACCCACTAAGAAGTAGAAGAACCCACATGGGGAAAGGAGATGCCATAAGTGCCACCAAGCAGGTCATATTGCACGGGAGTGCCAACTCTCAAAGAAATCTGAAGCAGTACATATAAATGAAGTAGCAGAAACTTTAGAGCCCTCAGCTAGTCAGGGAAGGCCTGAAGTTTTAGAAGGCATGCTCAATGTCAAAAAAATTCCGATTAAAGTACTGTTTGATACGGGTGCGTCGCGAAGCTTTATTGCAAAGAACACAGTTAAGAAGCTAGATTTGAATTTGAAAAGGCTCAAAGAACCCATCACTGTCCATAATCCGGTTGAAAGTTTTCTCGATCTCAGTTGGGTTTGTGCAGTACCTGTCTCTTTTTCCTGTTATAAGTTACCTACCATCTCCATCGTCATGAATTTTATTGAATTTGATCTTATCTTGGGGTTAGACTGGTAGACCAAATATGAAGCTGAGGTTAGATGCGCCGAGAGAGTTGTTAGGGCAAAGATTAAATCAGGGAATTATATAACCATACCATGTGAAGGCCCGAATTCAAACAGAAAAGACTTTTGGCCAGCTCTAGATGTTTCTCCTGCTCAAATATAAAATATCCCGGTAGTCACGGAGAATATTCCGGACCTCATCAAAGATATTCCTGTCGTAAAGGATTATGCGGATGTGTTCAAAGAAGTGTTCAGCTTACCTCCGCAGAGAGAAATTGATTTCAAGATCGCTTTAATTCCGAACGCAAGGCCAGTAGTGCATGCTATTCGGAGAATGACTCTGAAGGAGAAAGAAGAACTAGACAATCAAACTCGACAGCTCGTATGGAAGGTTCTGATCAGGCCCAGTTTCTCTGATTGGGAAGCAGCAGTGATGTTTGTCCTAAAGTCTGACGGTACTCTGCGACTATGTGTGGATTATCGTGACTTGAATAAGCAGACAATCAAGAATAAATATCTATTGCTGCGAATCGATGATTTATTGGATCGTCTGAATGGAGAACAAGTATTTTCAAGGATGGACCTAGCTACAGGCTTCCATCGGCTTTGTATTGCCGAAGAATGTGTTCCTATGACAGCATTCAGAGGTCCAGACTTATTCTATGAGTGGTTAGTAATGCCGTTCGGCTTATGTAACGCTCTAGCTTACTTCGTCGATTTGATGAATCGAGTGTTCAGAGGAGTCTTGAATAAGTTTGTTCTTGTTTTTATCGATGATATTCTAATCTTCTCTAAGTCAAAGGCCGAACATGAAAAGCATTTGGAACAAGTTCTAGAAATTATAAGAAGGAATGTATTGAAAGCTAAACTTTCCAAATGTATATTCTGGCAAGATGAAGTGAAGTTTCTGGGCCACGTCGTATCAAAAGAAGGAATTGTTGTGGATCCAAGTAAAATCACAACTATTCAAAACTGGAAACAGTCTAGTACTCCTACAGAATTTCGAAGTTTTCTTGGATTGGCTAGTTATTACCGGAAGTTCGTTAAAGATTATTCGAAGATATCTAGTCACTTAACGAAGCTTACAAAGAAGCACTCAAAATTCAAGTGGACTCCAGAATGTGAGGAGGCTTTTGAAGAGCTAAAGTTAAGATTAACAACGGCTCCAGTATTAACGATAATCGACGGCAATCAGGACCTGAAAGTCTGAACAGATGCCTCTAGAGAAGGCATTGGTGCAGTATTAATGCAAAGAGGTCAAGTTGTTGCTTATGCAAGCTGCCAGCTGAAGCCACATGAAAAGAACTACGTTACTCATGATCTTGAGTTGTTGGCTATAGTATTTGCTCTGAAAATCTGGAGACACTATCTTCTGGGCGAGAAATTCGAACTGCTTATAGATCACCAGTCGTTAAAGTATCTGTTCACCCAGAAAGACTTGAATCTGAGGCAGCAACGTTTTCTAGAGTTCCTTGAAGCATACGATTTTGAGATTCTATACACTCCAGGGAAAGCCAATGTCGTGGCTGACGCGCTAAGTCGAAAGAATGTAATGATCGCCAGTTTTACTATTACGACTTCCTTGATTGACGAAATATTTATTGTTCAGAAGGTTGATCACTTCATTTAGAAGATCAGAGAGATAATTCAGAAAGGCGAGCCCTCAAGTTTTCAGGTTGATAATGATGGGATTCTAAGGCTAAAAGGTCGAATCTGTGTTCCTAACATTTCTGAGCTCCAAAAGGAAGTGCTGGATGAATGCAACAAGTCAAAACTTAGTATCCATCCAGGAGTAAGCAAAATGTATAATGACATCAAACGCACTTTCTGCTGGAGGTTGATGAAGAGGGTCATTTCTTTATATGTTAGCTGATGCCCTACTTGCCAACTAGTCAAAAGCGACCAACAGAAACTGGCTGGATTGTTGCAACCATTGGACGTCCCAGGTTGGAAGTGGGAACATATTTCCATGGACTTCATAGATGGTTTGCCCAGAACCAGAAAAGGAAATGACAGTATTTGGGTGATCGTAGATTGCTTCACGAAGACCACCCATTTCATACCTGTCAGATCGAATAGAACTGCACAGAGTCTGGCGCAGATTTATTTCAAGGAAATTGTAAGGCTACTCAGAGTGCCGATCAGTATAGTTAGTGATAGAGAACCAATATTCACTAGAAAATTATGGGAGGCATTTCAAGTAGAACTGGGAACGAAGCTGAACTTGAGCACCGCTTATCATCCTCAGACAGATGGTCAAACTGAGAGGGTGAATCGTATACTAGAAGATTTATTGCGGGCTTGTGTTCTAGATTTTGGTGGATCATGGGAAGACCATTTACATTTAGCTGAGTTCTCATACAACAACAGCTACCAAGCGAGCCTGACAATGTCACCATTCGAAGCATTGTATGGTAGACCGTGCCGATCCCCTACTTGTTGGGTCGTACCCGGTAATAGACTTGTATTGGGACCTGATATGATCCGTGAAGCTGCCGACAAAGTTGATTTCGTTAAGAAATGATTACTCGCCGTTCAAAGCCGACAGAAGAGCTATGATGATAAAAGAAGAAGAGATATATCATTTGTTGTTGACGACTATGTATATTTGAAAGTATCGCCGATGAGAGGAGTTATTCGGTTCGGTAAAACTGGGAAGTTGGCACCCAAATTCATTGGTCCATTTCCTATTCTTGAACGGGTTGGAACTCTCGCATATAAGGTTCAATTTCCTGATTGGTTGCCTGGAGTGCATGATGTATTTCACGTATCTCAACTTCGAAAGCATGTTCATGACCCAGACTTGGTCGTGGAAGAAGCAGCGCAACAGGATCTTGAAATTACTCCAGAATTAGCGATGAGAAGAGAGCCGCTAAAGATCATTGGCAAAGAAACCAAAGAGCTGAGGAACAAGAAGGTTCACATGGTCAAAGTGCAATGGAGTGGAGATCCGTGAGATTGTACTTGGGAAACTGAGGAGAGCATTCAGAAAGCCTATCCTAAGTGTCGGGTGGATATCTCTGATTGACTCCGGTGCAAGGTACATTTACAATACTTTGCATTACCATTTAGTTCTCTACTTTGTTGTTATTTTCTTTTCATGGATGTGCACTTTTAATTCCATAGTCTGATTATTTTAAAAATAGTGTATGAATTAATAAGTATATTTTTGAAAAGTTGAAAACAAATTGATTGTTGTTTGTGTTGTGTGATAGTAGATTTTATTAATTAAATTATTAGAATGATAGTTAATTTAATCAATAAGAGAATGAATGGTAGAATTTATTCGATTAAATCACACATTGAACTGAGTTAAAAATAGATAGAAATATATACATGTGCATTATATATGTTTCAACAGGTAAATGGATTAGCTGTTGAGTAAAGAATTTATTTGTGTGCCCGACAAATAGGTAAAACTTAATGAGTTGGATGCGAAATATTATTATATCAACTCCTGTGAATTCCATTGGATGCGGAGTGCTGGTTATTCTGTGTGTAATAATAAACGTCGCCATAGGATAGTAACAATTAATTTTGAACTACACTACATGACATACTTCTCGAAGATAGGCATACTTCATCAAATACCACATAAGAAGTTAGAGCTTGTGTGACGAGGTGGAAGATTTACCATACGAGCAAGAGGCTTGTATGGCGATGACTATATATTACAGGTTGAACTGATGACTAATATGGACTATATAAAATTTAACGGTAAATTGCCAGAATAATAAAAAACCCACACGGGTCTGGAGTTGACAATAATAACGTCTCTCTAGTTATAAGATATGGCACATGGATTATTTATTTCCCACACTGGACGAGGTGACGAGAATTTATTCTCTGGAGTAATTAAAAATACACACTCCCTCAGGCTTAGACAGGGTGACGAGAATTTATTCTCTGGAGTTATTATATGTACACGCTCCCCTGTAAACACTAGAATATATCACTATAAATATGTGCATGCTTATTAGGATTTATTGGGTACCTAATACGGCCCAATAAATTTCCAAACCCCTCCCCGTACAAAGGAGGTTATGGCGAAAATTTTCGAAAATTTAGGGTGTTAGCCAAATTTTTGAAGAATTAGAAAATTCCCAGAAACTGAAAAGTTGGAGAATGAAAGCCAGATTGAAAGTAGAGTTGACTAATCAAACCACTTTCGACTTTGTTCCTTTTCGGGGACGAAAAGTTTTATGTGGGGGAGATTGTAATAACACGGAAAATCTGAACCAGTTTGAAAATTTTAAATTGGCTATTTTAGTGGATTTTAAATATTTAAAATAAAATTTTTAAATAATAACGATGAAAAGTAAGTTTGAATCGACATTGAAAATGAATATAATTATTTTTAATTATAAGCAAGCCCTGAAATGGCGCGGTAGTTTCAAAATTTGAATTCAAACTTTGACTGACTGTACCGGGTGCAAATTAAAACAGATTTCAGTGAAACCAAAAATATTTAAATCTGTTAGTGAATATCTTTCTAACGAATCCGAAAAATCAAAGTTTCGTAGCGGGAAGCAAAATTTATGCTAAATGAATTTTCAGAAAGGTCTCTATAGAGTTTGTATAGCCCGTGAAAATGACCATTTTGCAAACGATCGACGAAACAACTTTTGTTGATCCGGGATGTTAAATTATTGTTAGGTTTCAAATTTCATAATTTTAGAAGCTAGTATGTGAGCATGGCAAAGGAAAATGTGTTTGGTCGATTTCTATTAAATTGGATCGACCAGAAAAGGGCCATTTTTCAAACGGTCTCAGAATTCGACAAAACTAGTTTTGTTAGGACCGTATAGTCAAAACATAGCTAGGTTTATTTTTCGGGAATTTTTAGAATCAGTATGTAGCCCCGGCAAATTGAAATGTGCGTTCAGATTAAATATTAAATGTTTTATATTTTAATTTGAAGGAAAACTGACTGAAACAATCAAATGGGCCTACGAAACATATCCCATTGTGTTCGGAATGGGGGTATTTAGCTTGGAACGGCAGTAGTTGGGTTTGGATTGGAGCTCGTGTGTGAAAGAGGGTATTTTTGGATTTTTTAAAATTTATAAATATAAAAAATACTATTGGTCAACGCCTATTCTCTCTCCCTGGTTATTGCTCCAGTGCACGGCGGAAAAGCTTCATTTCTTCCTCCCTCGTTTTCTCCTCCCACACTCAACGAAACTCAGCCCTCCTTTGGAGATTTTTGTAGTGCTATCAACGAACGTCAAATCCATACCACCTGCTCCCCGTCTCGTCGCGTATTTGAAGAGAACCGTGGATGGGAAGTTCGGAGCTTTGAAGCTCCGCCATGGCCTCGTCAGACCACCGAAGTGGACCCCACTTCAGGTGCATGTGCGCCTCTCGAGGCTCGACAGCGTGGTGAAGTCCGATCGTCCTATCGATTCACGGATTTCACGAAAAATCAAAACCTAGTTTTGAATAGATTTTTGAAAGGTACGGCTGTAAATTATTTAAACTATTTAATAGCAGTTTAAAGCGCTACGGTTTTTGATTTCATTGTAGAAATCATATCTTTTTCGTTTCTTGACGAAATTCAGTGAAATAAGAGACAGTGGACTCGTGTGGACGTCTTCTACATTCTTGAAGAGACCGCATATTTTTCTGAGCCTTCTGCTACTTTTGGTGGAGTGGAACCCAATGTGAGATTTCTAAATTAGAAACGATATGGAAAACGACGATGTATAAATTATATAGTCGATGTATGAGTTATATATGCGTTGTACACCTCATGTATAAGCATTGTATAAGTTGTACGGTCGATGTATAAGTTATATATGCATTGTAAAAATTATATATGTGTTCAATAGAAGTGAAATATACTTATATATATACCCCCCTCGTCCACAAACCATGGACGATATTTATTGGTTGTGATTGGTGTGAAAATTGGTTGATAGCGAATGGTTGATTTGAATTGTTTGTGGTTGGAATTGATTGATAGTGGTTGAAAAATACCCGTTTTTGGTTGAGAATTATTTGGTTGAAACGACATAGGATTAGTTTGTGGAAAAGAAAAAAAATATACATGCCGCCTGCATGCGAACTAGATGCATGAAATCCCCATTGTCAAAAGCTGCGAGGCTTTAAGGTAGAGCGAGGAGCCGTACTAGGGACGACCCCAGTTTTAACAACCCTGCCGTTATGCTACCGAAATTTTGAATAATATTCATGTATTAGAATTATTTTCATGTGTTGAAACTATATTCGTGTGTTGAATAGAAATTCATGTGTTGAACGACATACGTGTTTTGAAATAAATTATTTTATAATAAAAATCATATTTTTATCATCTGTATGAACTATATAAAATAGTCGTGTTTTGAAATAAATTGTTTTGCAATAAAAATCACCTTTTTATTTGCATATGTATAAACTATAGAAACATTCATGTGTTGAATAGAAATTCATTCGTTGAATAGAAATTCATGTGTTGAATGGGATTCATGTTTCAAATAAATTGTTTTAAATATAAAAACTCACCTTTTTATTGTATATATATAAACTATAGAAAACATTCATGTGTTGAATAGAAATTCATTCGTTGAATAGAAATTCATGTTTTGAATGTTATTCGTGTTTTAAATGAATTGTTTTAAATATAAAAATCACCTTTTTATTGTATATATACGAACTATAGAAAACATTAATGTGTTGAATAGAAATTCATGTGTTGAATGGTATTCGTGTTTTGAAATAAATTATTATATAATAAAAATCATATTTTTATCATCTATATGAACTATATAAAGGGTGCGTTTTTTACAGGTCCCTATTATGTTTCAAAATTAGGCTCACATCCGGTCATAAACTTGATATAAGTTACGTCCCTATTTTTGAAAATCGGCTGCAAAAATTCCCGTCTTACCCTTACGCAGTTCCAAAACCCTAAAACAACGATACAAGTTCATTTTCGCCGTCAACACAAATTAAAAAATCCCAATCCCCAGTCGCCCCCCTCCGACGATCGGACATCGCCGTCGTTCCCTCCCCCATCAGTAGCCGCCGCGTGGCCCATGGATGGCCCCACCGCCGTCGACAAACCCTCCTCTTCCTCCTCCTTCCCCAAAAATAGCCGCCGCCGTCCACACAAAAAGATATCGCCTCCATTACTGAAAGAATTCTGAGCGCCTAAATTTTAGATCGATGGAATGAAAAAATTGAGAATGATGGAGGCGCCGCCATGACACAGAACTATTTGATTGTGGAAACAATAAAACCCTAATATGTGTTTTAACCTAATTACGGCGTGAATTAAGAGTGAAAGGGCAAATCTGTAAAAAAAAAAAAGAGCGGCTATTTGAAAATAGGGATGAAATTAAAATGTTTCTAAAGGGTAGGATGTGAGCCTAATTAGGTTTAGTTTTAAGGATGTGAGCCTAATTTTCACCTATATAAAATAGTCGTGTTTTGAAATAAATTGTTTTACAATAAAAATCACATTTTTATCGTATACATGAATGGTTAAAAATAGTGAAGTGTTGAAATAAATGTCAGTTGGATAAAAATATCATTTTATCAAAGGAATGAAAAGAATATGGTTTTGAAATCGAAGAATAGATTATATATATACATAATTTAAACGAATCAAATAACGAAGCTGTAGTTCGTGTTTTGAAACCGTGATTTCAAACGATTAGTGCGGGAGATCCGACCATCGGATTTTCCCGAAACCGAAACTGTTGGTTTCGCTTTGGAAATATCTTTCCAACGACACCAACTTTGTAAAGATCCAATGGTTGGATTGTCTGGAATTCTTAATTCAATTCTGAAGAGAAACAGCGCCAGAATCAATTATATTTATATATATATATATAACTATATTAAATCGAATAATGACGCTGTAGTTCGTATTTTGAAATCGAAACTTAAAACGATTGTACCGGGAGATCCGACCGCCGGATATTCCCAAAACTGGAACCATTGGATTCGTTTTGAAAAAATCTTTCTAATGATATAAATTTTGTGAAGATCCAATGGTTAGATTTTCAAATATGTGCAAATCAAATCTGAAGAAAAACAGCGCCACGGCCGCGTTATGGCCTGAAGCGTCGTTTAAATAAATTGGATATTTTAAACAAATAAAAATAGCGATAAATCATTATAAAATATTATAAATGATATGGAATGTGAAATTTAGAAACAAACTGAAGGTTAGCTAAGTCGAATGGTTTCCTGGGTTTTGATCTGATGTTGGTTTCGGCCTTCGAGGTTAATATTTGGGAAATCTTTCTCTTACTGATTTACAGTTAGTGACTGATGAATTGGAATGAAGCGTATGTTTTGTTTGTGTGGCACTTGTTTATTATATACGCGAGTTGCTCAGAAAGTTCGGGTTTATCCCATTCTGAATAACTGAATCGACGATAAGGAATCGATGATGAAGACGGTGGTCGAAGACCGGAAATCTTCACCTCGTTTGGATGATAACTGATGTCCTGATTAGGAGGCTGTAGTGACCCGAAAATCCGGTCCAATTTGAGCTGACTAAATAACACAAGTCCAACCCCAAATTGCACAGAAAATTCAAGAAATTAATAGAAAGAAGATAGAGGGTGAGGATAGATAAGATAGAACTAGTAGAATAGAAGAAGAAGAAGAAGAAGAAGAAGAAGAACATCATCATCATCAGAGTAACACGAATCTCACAGCGGAACGAATAAAATATAACATAACTTTTGAAATACAAACAATATATGTATACAATAGCATTATAGAGTACAACACTTACAACAACAGCGGAAATAATAATAGCTATAGAATCTTGAAGCCTCCTGCTCCAAGCTCTCCAAGTGTATCTGTAAAATCCTGAACTACTTGACTGCCCGTACAAATTTAGGCACCCAAGAGTTTAGGTAGAACAAAACAAAGTAAACTCCGGGTCAGTCATGGGACTGGTATGAGTAAAACAGTTTTAAAACAGATTGAACAAGTAAACAATATCTCATAAGACCACGCCGTATAACGGAACGGGTTTTTCCCTTATGAGAATCCAAAGTATCTTTATATCAAAACCTTTTGATATTATAATAATGTCTATCAACCACAACTATAATAATCATCTAGCAGAAACGCTTTGATCTCACGTTCTACATATATAGTATACAATCAAAACCGCAAGCACATATTGGGTAATGGATTTCCAACTATGACAAGGTATGGAACCACCTCCCGATCAGTGTACTCTAGGAACGATACACTGGAGTTCAACAAGAACATCCTGCAACTCAGCCACACATGACCGACCACTCATTTCGCTTGAGTGTATCGAATGTATATCACCAACGGTTGGGATCAGTAACCGTTTCCCGTATATATATGGGACAACATTGATAGATTAAAGAAGCAAATGAATATTCTCTAGATAGGTGATTATACACCCTACTTCGGTGCGACCGACTTAGCCATGCTGCCTGCCCGATTTTTGTTATTTACCGGATGTGAGGCTAGAAGCTACGCTTACTTTCCATTCATTTATAACACGATCACTTTGAATGCCACATTATCAGATCCGTTAATCATTAGTTGGTTTATACAAATATTCTGGATGTTATGCTAAGGGAATAAATCCGTTGCCACCATATCTATTTGTACAACCCAACCTATTCGATCATTGGAAATACTCTGTCAGACATTCGTCCATATACGTTCGTTCTGGGACTGAACGAAACCGAAGGCACTATTCTGTAAACAGGATAGCACTTGCATAACACCGTCTTCAATTATCTTCATCGTATTTGATCACAACGCTTATGTCAATACGGAGTGGTTCTTCGGATAATAATCCAACCGGTCTCTCCATATTAACAACGTAAAATGGTCAAAACTTCGATAGTCTGTGATTTAACTATCAAATGAAAACATATCGGTGTACAAACAATGATCTTAATTCCAAATGGAATTATCGATCCAATCAACGAATATATATATATATATGTCTATATATATATTCATATTTCCTTATTTCTACACTTAGAAAACATCTTTGACTTATATTTGGAAAACGTTTCCGAAACTCATTTATTTGGGTTTCAACTAACGCTGTATGAAACATCGTTACGACTACTAAATCCATAAGTCATTTATTACTTAACTACATTACTAATCATCCTTTGTTATCGAACTTCAATTATTCCTTAGTAAATTTCGAAGTCAATCAAGTTGGGGTATAATTACCTCTAAGACCTTAACTGAACAACGATCTTAACCTTGAAATAGATAAAGCTCATCACTTCAATTTCTAAAACCATTTGCTTAAGCAAATTCTCGGATTCAGATTACGAATCCGCTTCCGTTATGAAAACATTTATTATAACGTTTAACCTTATAAACCCTACTTCTGAAATATCTAACTTATAAGTCTAACCTATATTTCTTACTCTGATTAATTAATCTAACAACTAATTTATTTATAAATAAATAAATCCTGATTTAAAAATTGGAAAGTAAATAATACTTTCCCCGAATTCGATATAATCGAATTCTCCGTATAACTCCCTTTCGAGTAATCTCTATTTGATTAACTCTTCTTCGAATAACTAATATTCGATAAACTCTCTTCGAATAACTTATATTCGATTAACTCATTTTGAATAGATTATATTCTATTATCTCTTTTCGGTTAATTCTATTTAATTAACTCTTATCTCGAATAACTAATATTCGATTAACTCTAATTTGTTTAACTCTATTTCATTTCTCCTATTCGAATAACTAATATTCGAATAACCCTATTTGATTAACTCCTTTTTATTTAACTCTTATTCGAACAACTAATATTTGAATAACTCTATTTGCATTACTCTTACTGCTTAACTCTTATTTGATTAACTCTACTGAATTAACTCTATTTCGAATAACTAATATTCGATTTAACTTCATCCTTAATAACAATGTCTATTTTAACTCTAGTCGATTAACTCTATTTGATTTACTCTAATCGATTAACTTTATTTGATTATTCCCTTCGAATAAATATTATTCGATTAACATAATTTGATTAACTCTAATTCGAATAACTAATATTCGATTAACTCCATTCGCTTGACTCTAGATCGCAGCGATCACAATGGTGACGCCTGATTCCCTCAGGAAACATCCGACCGCCGTAGGCTATCTGTAGCCTTGCGAATTACGCTAGCAGTCGTGCTAAATGGTACTTACCCTAATAACTATGTCTGTTTATCTCTATCTCGAATAACTATATTCGATCGACTCTAATTGAATAACTAATATTCAGTTAACCCTAATTCGATTAACTCTAATTCGATTAATCCTATTTGTTTAACTTATATTCGATTAACTAATCTTCGACTAACTAATAGTCGATTAACTCTTATTTGCTTAACTAACATTCGACTAACTAATAGTCGATTAACTTACTTCAACTAATTCGATTAACTTTTCTTTGATTATCTTTAATCAATTAACTTTATTTGATTATCTCTAATTGAATAACTAATATTCAATTAACTCTTTTCAAATAACTAAATTCGATTAGCTCCTTCGAATACTAAATTCGATTTAACTCTATTCGATTATCTCTTTTATATCTCGTCAATTTCCTTTTTATAACGTTTATTTTCCGTTACAACTATTCCCTTTTTTATAACTTCTAATTACCGTTACAAATATTTCCTATTTATAACTTCTATTTACCGTTACAAATATTTCCTATTTATACCGTTTTATTTATCTTCTAAATAAATATTCCTTTATTCTATTTATTTTCTAAATAAATATTCTCCTTTTCAATTCTATTTATTTCTAAATAAATATCCCTTTTATAAAACTCTATTTGTTTTATAAATACTTCCTTTTGTAAAACCGTGTTCGTTTTATAAATAATTTCCTTTTATAAAACCGTGTTCGTTTTATAAATAATTTCCTTTTATAAAACCTTGTTCGTTTTATAAATAATTTCCTTTTATAAAACCTTGTTCATTTTATAAATAATTTCCTTTTATAAAACCTTGTTCGTTTTATAAATAATTTCCTTGTATAAAATCCTGTGATTTTATAAAATTCCTTTATTTCAATATACATTGAAATATTCCTTTTTTACAACTCAGGGTTTCTTATGATATTTAAAATATCAAACAACGATGATCAATATCGTTCTAACATCCATAATCAATAACAGATTATAAATCACAACATATATCACAATATATGAAAACAGTAAAATAATTGTTGAGGAACCCAGTCGGATTCCTCCAACCTGTCTCCCTGCATCCACAGATGTTACACAATATAATATACATCAATTTAATCCCAACATGAAATATACTGATAATCAGAATCCATATTTGATTGACGGTTCTCTATATATAACTATATCTACGTTTTCAATCAAATCTATTTAACAGTCCAAATTATCCATACATAGCAATCAATCAACAGTTATCAAAAATAAATTACAATTTATATAGAAATATAAATTGAAAAGAGTTAGTGAGTTTTACTCACATTGGACGATCATCGTTAATAACGATAACCATCGCTTGATTCAGACGGACAATTTATTTCGCTATAAATTGTAACAAGCTCTAATTCACTCCCCGTCAGTTCCATTACGTAGCCGCCGTCCACATGATTCCGATGGTATCACATTTGTGAAATTCTTCTATAAATCAGCCCATAACCCAACAGTTTAGCCCACCCATTCCTACTGGTCTTCTTCCTTCAAAAATGTATGGAACTGACTCCCTGTTTTCTGCACAACACCATTACTTTGTAACTTCCTAACGATCTCTCCTCCATACTTAACGAAAAGAAACCCGCACTACAGCTAATCCACACACCTCTTCCCTATGATTCAACCCATGAAATTAATTAACAAGTTTGATAACGTTTATACCCCTAAATACCACTTCTACTGCTGCTCATCCTATTTCCTCTTCCCCCATCAACGAACGCCAGTACACGACCACCTCCAAACTACATCATCCCATACCACATCACTTCGAACCGAGACAGCAGCCTCCCCTTCATTGAAGGCCATTTCCCTCTTCCAAATTCACTGCTCCCATTCACCGAACCAACCTAAACAAATCCCCCATACATATATACATAAGAACCCCTTTTACTCAGTCATATGAACGCACAGTCCATGCATTCCTCCTACCCCATTAAACCTATATTTTTACATACTACAACTCACGGACTCCCCTGGTTTCACACAGCAAACGGCGAACTGAAATATCACAAACTCCTCAAAACAAAGACCTCCCTACCCCATACGTGATTCCTCAGTTCAAAGACAGCCCCACTCATCCTCATACAAGAATCAATTCGAACTCATAATGGAACTCGCTTGCACCTGTTCCGGTGCCTCGCAGTCCCCTTTCCTCCGAACTCAACTTCGAATTTCTCCCCTACGTCGATCACCTCACAGCCTACTCATGTTATTCACAGTACCCAGCGAACCAAGAATCACACGAACCCACAAAATACATACCAACGTGAAGAGCGTCATTCAAGGATCGCCCAAACATCAGTTTCGTGATTTATTGATTTTTGTTTGCAATTTGATTTGATTTTTGAAGCACCGATTTTCTCGTTTTTATATGGAAGCAGAAAAGTATGAATGGCGGCTTCTTTTGTGTTGCAGGAGATATTTATTTTTAGGTCTTACGAACAGAAGTTAACGACATTATAAAGGGTGATATTTGGCTTGCTCTAGTGTTTCCAACCTTGCGTTTCATCATTTCCGTTTTGGCCAAGAAGGTTCCAATGTGGCCTAGTTTAGGTCCACTACTAAGTTAAGATATTTGCTTTTGGACTAAAATATCATACGTGATGTGTTCATTTGTTTACCGCTAATATTCTCTACAAGGATTTTTTTTTTGGGTATATGGTAAAAATAGAGACACGTCGGTATAAATATATGGATGGTCATGGATGAAAATAAATATACGATCGTGTATAGCATCATGCCACGATCCTAAAAATATAATAATACCGGTAGATTAACTCATATTTTGAAACCTCAAAATGTTGATTACAGGGTGCAAAATACTCCAAATAAAAAGTTGCTTATTTAATTAATTAAAAATTACAGTAAAATTCTAAAAATTAAATTATCGCTATGTCCCAAAAAACCCTTGTCTAAATTCAAACCCGATATCTAGTTATATCGAATAAACCGTTACGGTCGATAAACGATTTTATAGCGACTATTTTAAAATTTGTGTAACGACCCGGGAAAAAGACAACCTTGATTATCCGATATACAACACATATCGAACATCAAGGGTCGACAATTACCGAATAGTTAATGAAAGAATTTAGAGGGTGAGGATAGATAAGATAGAAAATTAGAATAGAAGAAGAAAAAGAAGAACACAACATCAGAGTAACACGAATCTCACAGCGGAACGAATAAAATATAATGTATCACATAACTTGAAATCAAAAGCAGTATATGCATACAATACCATTATCAGAGTACAACCCTTGCATCACAGCGGAAATAAACAATAGCTATATAAGTCCTGAAGCCTCCTGCTCCAAGCTCTCCAAGTCTATCTGTAAAATCCTGACTACTTGACTGCCCGTACAAATTTGGGCACCCAAGAGTTTAGGGAAAACAAAACAAAATAAAACTCTGGGTCAGTCATGGGACTGGTGTGAGTAAACTCCAATCATTTGGTTTAACTTTTCAAAATCCTTTTCAAAAGAAAAGATAATCGTAAGACCAATCCACTCATAAATACGGATGGCTTTTACCTTACGATAACCCAAAACACTTTGGAAATCATATATTATCTGATATTATAATAATGTCTAATCACAAGTAATTAAAATCTAGTAGAACGCTTGCATCTCACGCTCTACATATATAATATACAATCAAAGTCGCAGGCACTTATTGGAGATTGGATTCCAACTTGACAGGGTATGGGACCACCTTCCGAACGTGTATCTCTAGAGGCAAATACACTGGGTTCAACAAGAACATCTTGCAACCCGGCCCACACATGACCGACCACTCATTTCGCTTGAGTGTATCGAATGTATATCACCAACGGTTGGGATCAGCAACCGTCTCCCGATAAGGGACAGCATCGATAGATTTAAGAACAAAAGGAATTTCTCTAGATAGGTGATCATACATCCTAATGGGTGCGACCCACATAGCCATGCTGCCTGCCCGATTTTTGTCATTTCCCGGTGGATGAGGCTTGAGGTCATAACGTATCTTTTGACAGATCCCACCTCCATTACTTTGAATGCCACATCGTCATACCCGCCAAATCACAAATTGATTTCACCAAAAATACCATGGGTATACAGCTAAGAGAAACGAATTCCTCCGCCACCAAACGTAAGTACGTTTGAAGAGATCAACTTACGCGATCCTTTGAATATACTCTGTCAGACATTCGTCCATTCACGTTTGTCCTGGGACTGGACAAACCGAAGGCACTATTCTGTAAATAGGATAGCCCTTGCATAACTCCGTCTTCAATATATTCAGCATACTTGATTCGCAACGCTTATGCCAATACGGAGTGGTTCACTGGATAATAATCCCACCGGTCTCTCCATATTAACAACGTTAAAATGGTCAAAACTTTGATAGTCGGTGATTTAACTATCAAATGAAAACATGTCTGTGTGCAAACAATGATATTATTTCCCGAAGGAAATTCTATCGAACAATCATCATTTCATTCATTCGTTCATTCATTTCCCTTTTCCTGTTATTTAACATTACTTATTTACTATATTTAGAAAATATACGTTATTAACCTTGGAAAACATTTCCATTCCTTGTGTTTTTCTATATTCAGAAAACATTTCTGATCTTCTTTGGAAAACATTTCCAAATCTCCTTCACTGGATTTAACGGATGTTTAACAAAAATCACGACGCCAAATCTCCTTTATTTGGTTTCCACTTAAACACCTTTCACTATCGAACCTTAACCATTTCTTACTTAAAAACGAAGCCAATCAAGTTGGGGTATAATTACCTCTCAGACCTTAACTGAACGACATTTCTAACTTCGAAATAGACAAAGTTCATCTCTTTAAAACATTAACCCTTCTTTACGACATTCTCATATTCTATTTACGAGTCCGCTTCTCGTACAGCAAGCACTTAGTTATAACAATAGTGTTATAATTTCCTGCATCCGAAATATAATAACTTTAATATGACCTTTACATCCTATCTCAATTAAATACATGGATAACTAATTATTAACACCTATTTGGTTAACTCTAATCTACGACTCTTATTCTATTAACTCTTGCTGGATTAATTCTTATTCGGATAACTCAGTTTGATTAACTCATTTTGACCAACTTAATTGATCGGCTCAACTTGACTACTTAACTTAATTAACTCGACTTATTTACTCAGCTTGACTAACTCGACTTAATTAACTTCTATCAATCAACTAATATTTGACTTAACACCATTCGCTCGACTCTAGATCGTAGCGATCACAATGGTTACGCCTGATTCCCTCAGGAAACATCTGTCCGCCTTAGGCTATCTACAGCCCTGCGAATTACGCTAGCAGTCGTGTTTACTGATAACTTATCTTTAATGACTACCTCGGTTTAACTCTATCTCAATAACTAAATTCGAGCAAATCTAATTGAATAACTAATATTCAATCATCCCTTATTCGATTACTATATTTGGATAACTCTAGTTCGATAAGACTCTAATCGATTAACTCTAACTGATTGACTTTAATTGGTTAACTCTAACTAACTAACTCTAAATGTTTATTCCAACAGTTTAACTCTACGGTTTAACCCTAACGATTTAACTCTAACAGTTCAACTCTAATAGTTTAACTCTAACGGTTGATCTCAATCAATTTGTTTTATTGGATTTACTCTATTGGATTAACTCTCTTGGCTCAACCCATTTCAAATAACAAATATTCAATAAACTCCCTTTCGAATAAACTGATATTCGATAGCTTTACTTCGAATAACTCTTATTCGATAAATTCTCTTTCATACATATTCAGTTTCAAATATCGATGTGGAAATCGATTTTTTCTTCTCTATATAAGTCTTGACTTATATCCTCTATTTACCCAGAGATAAATAACTAAATTAATTTATAAAACTTTATTTATAAATTAACCTTCTCACTTTATCTGTTAAAATAGGTCTCTCTTAAATTCTCTCTTTGAATTCATATTCTGCTTACCCGTGTGCGAAGCACGGGTCTAAACTCTCCTTAGTGTAAAATTCTCCTTTATTACACTTTTATCCATTTTCAAGTATTTCATTATTCTATTTAATTCCAAAATAAATAATTCCTTTTATCACTCAGTTCATTTTCTAAATTCATTTTTCCTTTTAGTCCATTTGAAATGTTTACAAATATTTCTTCCTAATTTCATTTGTAACTATCTCTCAGATGTTTCTCTTTTTGTTCCTTTTGTAATTATTTTACAAATATTCTTCTATATTGGTTTTACCAATATTTTTCCTCTATTTCTTTGATTTACAAAATGATTTTTCTTTATAAACCCGTTTTCCTTTCATACATAAAATCTATTGATTATATATATATATATAAGTAATCTATTTTCAAATATACTTTGAAAATCTCCCTTTTCATTTTCTCGTATCACTTATGGTGTAAAAATATCAAATCAAAATGATCGGTCATCATCCAAACACACAGAATCAATAACGGATGATATAACACATCATATATCAAAATATATGAAAAACGGTAAATAAATGTTGAGGAACCCAGTTGGGTCCCTCCGACCTGTTTCCCTGCATCCACAGATGTCAGTCAACGTCAATAACATGAGTATAAAATATTCTGATAAACAGAATCAATATTTCGATACGATTTATATATATCGTTATCGAAATATTCAATCAACTGACTAGCAGTTCAACCAAACAACCAATACACAGCAAATCAGCCAATATTTATCAATTCTAAAAATACTTTATAAAAATATAAAGTGTTCAGAGTTAGTGAGATTTACTCACATTGGTCGGATTATCGTTGAACAACGATAATTAGTCATTGATTTGGTTCAGGCGTTTAATTTTGCCATAAATCCAAACGAGCCTCAATTGACTTGCGGTCAGTTCCATTGTGTAGTGCTCGTCCATATGGTCCCAACGCAACTTACGGTTCGTCAATCTGATTCCTTATGATCAAGTTATAGCTTATAGAAGTTAATACACTATCGAGATAACTTAAACACATATAATTTCAAACTCGGGCTTTACCAATTTAAATACTCCGGCCCAACAGCTTAAAGCCCACTTGAAAAAACCCGGACCCGCTTCTCCTACTTCTTCCTCCCACACAACGAAAGCTCCAGGCAAATAATCGGCCATTTTCGAATTCAATCATCCTCTTATCCCCTCTTTTATTTCATCGATTTCCACACTAAAGTCACCAACCTTCATCTCTCAACAACCTCTTTCATCCCATACCAATGTTGTAAATTCCGAACCCCTCCTAAGAATCGCGACGCACAACTCGAAGTCGAGACCACCAGAAAACCATCGACACTTATCTGTTCGAAATCTCCTCAATAACCCAAAATCCAAGCTCTACATTACCACAAACTCAGATCTAAACTCAGATCGAACCAATGCTTCCTAAACCGCGGAAAAACCGCAACCCTAGAATGCGCTGTACAAAATGGACATCCCAAAAACCTGATCGCACCTAGTAAAACCCACGTAGAATTGTAGAGCAACTCTATACGAGTTCGAATATAAGTGTTGTGGAAATTTCAGATTTTTCTAGGATTTTATTTTGAATTTCAAAGGAGGATTTTTTTGCTGTATGAATTTGTTTGAGTGGTGACGGCGCATTCTGACCAGAGAGGAAAGTATGTTAGGGTTAGATGAATGTTAGGATTATTTATAGTGTGGTCTAATATTTTTTTATTCGATTTTTTTATTTGTTTATAAGCCATCGCTGCTTCCATTCGTACTCTAAAAATTCCCGTGCTCACATACGACACTCAAAAATCACCAAACCGGTCATGCAGCTAGAGTTCGACACTGCGGACCCAACGAAACTGGTTTCGTCGAATTCCGACTCCGTATGCCCACACAGCGTATTTTTAACCGTCGAAATACTGTCTATTTTTCACTCTAAAAATCCGTACGGCCACACACTGCTTCTAAAAATCACCAAACTTGGAATCTAACAATAATTTGACGCTGCGGATCCAACAAAATTAGTTTCGTTGAAATCCGACTTCGTTTGCAAAAGTGGCTATTTTTAAAGTCCTAAATAGCCCTTTTAAATATATAAATATATTTAAAAACAATTAAATTTAATATTTAAAAATAAATATTATCGTATATATTCACATACGATATACCACAGCTTTAAAATAATTATATTAGAGTTTATAACTCAATATTCAAATTCCAGTATGAAATCGACATTCAATTTATATAGAAAATTCATTTATAACGTAAATAAAGCGTTGCAAAATGTAAAGGAATTCCACAGCGACTTTTCTAAATTTTGATTTGGACATAAAACAAAACCTACGCGGCGAAATCCTGATTTCTCTCTTCCACTAGAAAAATATACTTCACCAGCTCCGAACGTTTCTTGTTTCACAGAAATCCGACTTAAAACGGACCCTGTATATCCAGTTGAAGTTCTAATCGCCAAACAGCAAACTGCAGCGCCATTTCGAGCTATATTATAATTATAATATAAATTATACGTTCAAATGGCGTTTATAAATATATTCGTCGATATAATTCTATATAGACTGAATTATATATATATTATATTGCCCATTCACACAATATTGTGAATTCCACTATTTCTGACTAATTCAGAAATAAATATATGATTCTATTATTTAATTTAATTAAATATTCACTATAATTCAATTCAACGACCATTTAATTATCTAAATCACTATTCAAATAATTAAATAAATTAATTATTCTGTTGCTGAAAATGCGGGTCGTTACAATTTGATTTGGACATATCTCAAAATCTATACGACGAAATCCTGATTTTCTCTTCCCCTAGAAAGATATACTCCACCAGCTCCACACATTTCTTGTTTCACAGAAATCCGATTTAAAACGAATCATGTACCTTCAGTTGAAGTTCAAATGACCAAATAGCGAACTACCGCGCCATTTCGAGCTCGATTTTAATTATAATATAATTATACGTTCTAACATCGTCGATTAAATAATATATTCGTTATTTAAATAATTAAATAAGTTAATTATTACACCGTAAAATATCCGGGTCATTACATTCTTCCCCACTTAAAATAATTTCATCCTCGAAATTTCTAAGGTAGAGGACGACCCTATCTACTGTGCAAATATTTATCAGTTTACCCCTTAACTTCAGTTTCAACTGAACCAATTAATATTGACTAAAATATTAATTTATTCCCATTAACTAAAATTTTCAAAAATTCTGAAAATTTTCTAACACCATTAAATTTTCAGAAAATTTCGCCATAACCTCCTTTGTACAGCCCTATCGGTAAAACCACAACATGCCTCTCTAGGCCTTCTTCAACCCAAAAGAAAATCAAACAGCCAAGCGGCTTGCCAAATCGGCTCATAAATCACCAAACTCATATGAAATATAAACTTGTACCTTTTTGTCGGGTATATCATTATATCTCTACCATTCATTACCACTTTTGCGTATAACAATGCATTACCAACTTGATCTCCGATCAGTCATTCTCAAAACCAAATCATTCGCTTATACCTAAGTCGAATTCTATTTCAACTCGAGTTCCATTCTCGATTTCAAACTCTTAACTTATTAATCCAAGTTAATTCCAGATTATTTACTAATCAAATCTAGTTTTGTTTAACTTAGCTCAAGTTAAATTCTACTTTATTTATTCCCATTTACCCTTTTTAACTTCGTAAGTTAAATTTAAATTCCCAAATTTTAAATTCCTGGGTTTATTTCAAACTAATTCGAAATCATAATACTAATTCAAACATTTGAATTTCTAAACCACTTGTTTTCTCAAAACATTTCAAAAACAAACCTTTGGTAGTAATCCGTCACTTAGAACTCTAAAATGAACACTGATGATGTGGCCACACTCATCAGGGTTATTTCCCAATTTATCGAAGTGAGTTCAATACTATAACACTTTCAATTTGAAAACATTTTCAAAATCTCCTAGGATTTTAAAATTCTCATATATAATAATTATATGAATTCTACTTGGTTATTTATATAACCATTTCAATTATAATCTCATTTGATTAAATAACAATCAAAACATCCAATATACTATAATGATTCAAATCTTAACAATTCTTTATATCAAAATATAATTCGGGTAAAATTACTTCATTCCCCCGTTTTCAAAACATACCGTGTTGACCCATCGTATTCGAGTGTTTAGAAACTCTTATCGATATTGTGGTGCCCCACCATCGATTAAAATTCACAAACAACTCAACCAATAAATCTACTCAATATAAAACAGATTTTTATATTAAATAACATATACGCTCACTCGTATATATACACTCAAACTCAATCTAGGGTATTACTAACCCCATCTCTACTGAGTCACGCCACAGAGCCAAGGTAATACTAAACTTAAGCTCTGATACCAACTGTAGTGACCCGAAAATCCGGTCCAATTTGAGCTGACTAAATAACACAAGTCCAACCCCAAATTGCACTGAAAATTCAAGAAATTAATAGAAAGAAGATAGAGGGTGAGGATAGATAAGATAGAACTAGTAGAATAGAAGAAGAAGAAGAAGAAGAACATCATCATCATCAGAGTAACACGAATCTCATAGCAGAACGAATAAAATATAACATAACTTTTGAAATACAAACAGTATATGTATACAATAGCATTGTAGAGTACAACACTTACAACAACAGCGGAAATAATAATAGCTATAGAATCTTGAAGCCTCCTGCTCCAAGCTCTCCAAGTGTATCTGTAAAATCCTGAACTACTTGACTGCCCATACAAATTTAGGCACCCAAGAGTTTAGGTAGAACAAAACAAAGTAAACTCCGGGTCAGTCATGGGACTGGTATGAGTAAAACGGTTTTAAAACAGATTGAACAAGTAAACGATATCTCATAAGACCACGCCGTATAACGGAATGGGTTTTTCCCTTATGAGAATCCAAAGTATCTTTATATCAAAACCTTTTGATATTATAATAATGTCTATCAACCACAACTATAATAATCATCTAGCAGAAACGCTTTCATCTCACGTTCTACATATATAGTATATAATCAAAACCGCAAGCACATATTGGGTAATGGATTTCCAACTATGACAAGGTATGGAACCACCTTCCGATCAGTGTACTCTAGGAACGATACACTGGAGTTCAACAAGAACATCTTGCAACTCAGCCACACATGACTGACCACTCATTTCGCTTGAGTGTATCGAATGTATATCACCAACGGTTGGGATCAGCAACCGTTTCCCGTATATATATGGGACAACATTGATAGATTAAAGAAGCAAATGAATATTCTCTAGATAGGTGATTATACACCCTACTTCGGTGCGACCGACTTAGCCATGTTGCCTGCCCGATTTTTGTTATTTACCGGATGTGAGGCTAGAAGCTACGCTTACTTTCCATTCATTTATAACACGATCACTTTGAATGCCACATTATCAGATCCGTTAATCATTAGTTGGTTTATACAAATATTCTACATGGGCAGCCTTATATTCAGGTTAGCAGGCTCTTTCTGGATAGCTTGAGCTGAAGATGGATTCTATCATTTATATCTTTTTATGCTATTCAGCTCCTATTGTACATATTATGTTTGTTTCCACTGTAGACATTTATGTATAGCTGAACTGTATTTGTACTAAGTATGATCCTGTATACTGTGTAACCCTGATGATTACGTTTATCCAGTATATTCTATTGTGCATTATCTGGTGTATTTATTTATTTCTGTTCTGCTATTTTCTGGTTATGTGTTATATTCCTAAGATTACCCTTGCCACAGTCAGTACAGGGTTTGGGGTCGTTACAATATATATATATATATATTAGTCAACCCTAAATAACTAATATATTTAAAACAACCACAAAGCATTCAGACAAGCAACAAACAATTATTTTTAACGATATAAAAATAATTCTAAATAAAAGGTGGGTGAGATTTACTCACCGTGATTTTTATTTTTTTGCTGAATACCCAATGAATCCATTTATATAGATTTCACATTGATTGCTCCATGCATCTGTTTTTCAATGTAAAACAAATAATATTTCAACTACCGAATTATACTAATTTAATTTAATTGATTAACCATGTGTAAAACGGTTCTAATTTAAATCTTAATTTAATATGCAAACAATTAGTATACAAAATTTATTTATTTATTGACAAATTCCTTTTGTATAAACTAATTTACTTATATTAGTTATCAATTATATAATAAAATTCTGGATTATCAACTATCAAAATTTTCCTTAATTACTTATCTCTTTACTAACTACTTTTATATAACTAATTTTATACCTAACTTAAGTCAATTACCAATTGAATAATTTTATTCCAGAATAAACATTTAAGTATTAATCAAAACGACTTAAACTAATTACCTCTACATCTCAAATATACAGCAGTACCCTTCATCCTTTTCATCGCTATGCCATGTCTGCGCAACACCCCGAACCGCGACTTCCAAATAGTACTCTACCTTGCATCGATATCGACAATAATGTTTTTCCCTAAATCGCGCTCTAGTATTGTTGTTCGAAGAGCTCGGGTTTGGCAGACCCCATCGTGATTTCCAATCCATCTTCTCTAGGTCGCGACTTCCCTCTAGAATGCCACCTCGATCAAAACGAATCAAAAACCCTAGTTCCCATAATAGATCGCGATGACCCTTCAGCACCTACGAGTTTGCATATTCGATTTCGATGCCTGATTCGACTCCAACTTCTCATCGTGAGCGCCTCCAATCAAGTCGAGTTTTAAATCTCACGAATTGAATTACTTTCCTTTTTAGTTCGAATTTATTTCGAGCAGTACTGATCGATTTGAGGAATTAGAACAGGGGGCGCAACTTCTAATTTGATTTACAGGAACGAAATGGGTTTCGGTTTCCATTTTGATTTGCAAAATAAAAGTTGGATTGGTGCGTTTATATAATGGTGGATACTTCAGGAGGAAGGAATAGTAGGGTGAGGTACAATGAAATAAATTCCGATTTGATTTCTATTTAATGCGATTTGAAATAAATGGATTTTTACTTTTTTTAGAATAGATATTGATTTGATTTCAAGCCTATCCACAATTAAATATCTTCGGGTCCATTAATTTAAACCACGAACCGCTATTTTAACGTAACCACTGTTATTTCAACAGTGTAACACTATTCTGAACTCACTGAATATATTTTGATATTTAATTCGAACGTAAATACAAATAACCAAAATAAATTTATGTAATATAATTTAAATTCAAAACAAATAAATTCTTCGATAATAAATTATTATTATCGTCGTCTATATTCAAATAGAATATATATATTGATCATCAAAACGGTTTTCAATTCAGCTTTAACTTTGAATTAAACTAGATTTGTTTTCGTATTAGGATTATTCAATATATTCGAAGTAAATCGTATTTCGATTATTTAATCGATAACTCAATATAAAATTTTATTTATATTGTCAATTAAATATTTAAAACCATACTAAATATTTAAAATAAATCGACCAAAAATCCGGGTCGTTACATTCTTTCCCCCTTAAAATAATTTTATCCTCGAAATTGCTAAGGTAGGAAAAATGGTACAAATCCATTATTTTTCAAAATCTCACTTATGATGAAACTCAACTCCTCATATTTCAACAAATTAAATTCCACCAAAACTTTTGGTCCTCCTTCATTTAATTCGAATGATCTATGATCAATCCGTTTATATCCAACCTATATTCCAATAAACTTATTCAAATTGATTTTAGTTAATTGATTCACTTCAATCCATTTAAATAGCTTAAGTTAAATTCCACTTCTAGAATCCAAATCCCAGGGTTTTCATTTCAAAACCTTTTGAAATCACTTAAACATGTACATATATTTATAATCTTTTCAAATTCAAAATATTTGAATTTTTCAACTAAACTTGTTTTCTTCCAAAACAAATTTCCATCAAAACTTTTCTAAGGTAGCAATCCATCACTTAGAAACTCGGAAACGAACACCGATGATGCTGCAGTCATTATCAGAGTTACTTCCCAGCCACTAAAGTGAGTTTAGTGCTTTATCACTTTTAAAATCCATTCAAAATGATTTTTATTCAAAAATCCCTTTCAAAACAAAGCTATATTGTTCTAATATACTTCCAAAAATATTTCAAACTTCCCAGGATTTAAAATTTCAAAATTTTGGTTTGAATTCAATTTCAATTCATCTCAATCCTATATCTTATTCATATACAAGTTCTATTTGGTTCTATATAACCATTTCATTTCTATAATCAAATTTGGTTATAACGATAACAATCAACACATCCAATAATTTCAGAAAATTATTAGTTTTATATAAAAATAGAATTTTGGGTTAAATTACTTCATTCACCGACTAAAACAATATTGTGTCAATTTCTCTGTTCAAGTGTTTAGAAATTCCTATCGACTTTGTGGTGTCCCACAATTCGATCAAAATTCATAAACCACTCAATAGACTAGCTAACACAATGTAAAACAAATTTTATATCAATTTACAAATACGCGCTCTCGTATATACACTCAACTCATTCTAGGGTACTACTGACCCCATCTTTAATGAGCACAACCCCCCCAAAGCCTAGGTATTCACTCAACCTAAGCTCTGATACCAACTGTGAAGGCTCGCAAATATGTACTATCTGAGTCGACTAATAACACCACACGTCCAACCCAAATCGCACAGAAATACGAATCATTATTAGAAAGAAGTTAGAGGATGAGAAACAGAAAGAAAGAAATATTAGAATAGAAGAAAACGAAGATCACAAACTCACAGCGGAACGATTAAAATATATTATATAACATAATTCTTGAAAATACAAATCAGTAACTGGATATATATATATATACCATTATCAGAGCACAACAGTTATTCCTGGAACAGTTATAAACACCTGTTTCCAGATACAAACATGGTTCACAGCGGAATATATGATAGTCTATAGCTAACTGGTGAAGCCTCATGCTTCCAGCTCTTCCAAGTGAATCTGAAAAATCCCAACTACTTGACTGCCCGTACAAATTTGGGCACCCAAGAGTTTGGGGAAAACAAACAAAATAAACTCTGGGTCAGTCATGGGACTGGTGTGAGTAAACTCCAACCAATTGTTTAACTTCAAAAATCCTTTCGAAAGAAAAGATAATAGTAAGACCAGCCCTCACATAAACATGGACGGTTTTTACCTTACTATAACCCAAAACACTTTGATACAAAATCCAGTGGTATTATAAAAATGTCTAATCAAATAAATAGAATCTAGCGGAACGCTTGCATCACACGCTCCATATATAATATAAAATCAAAAACCGTAGGGTGCTTATTGGAGATTTGATTTCCAACATGACAAGGTATGGAACCACCTTCCGATAGTGTATCTCTAGAGAGGAATACACTGGGTTCAACAAGAACATCTTGCAACTCGGCCCACACATGACCGACCACTCATTTCGCTTGAGTGTATCGAATGTATATCACCAACGGTTGGGATCAGCAACCGTTTCCCAAATGGGACAGCATCGAACAGAATAAGGAATTAAATAAATCTCTAGATAGGTGATTATACATCCTAATGGGAGCGACCCACATAGCCATGCTGCCTGCCCGATTTTTGTCATTTCCCGGTTGTTGAGGCCTGAGGCTACGATTAATTTCTATTCATTGATAGCACAATCACTTTGAATGCCACATTGTCAGATCCGTTAATCACTAATTGAATTTCACAAATATTTTGGATACTATGCTAAGGGAATAAATCCGTTGCAACCAAATATATTTATACAGACCAACTCATTTGATCATTGGAAATACTTTGTCAGACATTCGTCCATATACGTTCGTTCTGGGATTGAACAAAACCGAAGGCACAATTTCTATTAATAGAAAATGCCCTTACAATTCACTCCGTCTTCGATTATCTTCATACAATCTGATTCGCAACGTCACTGCCAATACGAAGTGGTTCACGGATAATAGTCCAACCGGTCTCTCCATATTGACAACGATATTGGCAAACACTTCGATAGTCGGTTATTTAACTATCGAAGAAAAACAAACATCCATTCATCCATAACATCAAACAAACCACTGGGCCATTTAATTGATATTTAATTAATTAAATCATTTTTCCATTTCCTTATCAATATTTGTTAACCAAATATTTCAACAATCATCTTGGCCTCTTACACTATTTAAAAAACATATCTACATCTCGCCTTCTTTTATTTTCTGTACTTAGAAAATATATTCTATTTGTATTTGAAAATAATTTCAATCACTTATCTCTTTCCCAACTACTTTAATTATACTCGGGAAATATTTACTTTTATATTTCCAGAATTCCACCACTTGGGTTAAAACAAATGCTGTGTAAACATCGTTACAACAACCCAAAATATTTTATTCAACTTAAAATTATTCAAACACTTCTCTTCTAGACTGGATCTTGCTATTTTTCAATTAAAAATGAAATCAATCAAGTTGGGGTAAAATTACCTCTCAGACCTTGACTGAAAACATCCTCAACTTCAAAACGGTAAAACCACTAACCTCGAATAAACACACTATAAAACCCAATTATTCATTTTTAAAACATGTATATGGTTCGCTTTCTATTTCTAATTTATAGATTTTCCTTTTTGTTTACAATATTCTATTTTTGATTTCGTTTCCTTATCGAATTCTATATATATCGATACATTGATTTCTAACTATCAAATTATCTTAAAAATATTCTAACTCCTTAAATTCTCGGAAAAATTTGCCATAACCTCCCTTGTACCGGGAGCATCGGGATATTTCAAATAGCCTCCCATGGCCCTCACCAATCCAAAAGAAAAAGAAAAAGCCAAGCGGCTTGCCGATACGGCGCATAAAACCTCATATATGAATTTAAACGTGTACCTTTTTGTTGGGCACACAAATTAAAATCTTCATATACTTCATCTCATACCTGTCTAATCACACATTCACCTGTTTCCAATTCAATTCAACTCAATCCAATCGTTCGAATTCAGTTTCGCTCATTTATTAGCTATTTTGCCTATTTCACTTCTTTGTTTGAACATAACATGTTCAATCAAAATATTTAACTTGTTCATAACCAAATTGAATTTCAATTTCTATTCTAGTTTCCTTTTCGATTTCGAATATAAATTTTCAAATCGAATTCACTTATTCAAAGCCCAATATCAATTCAAAATCCCATTAACTAATTACTATTCAAATTAGTTAGTTCTATTCAATAATAAAAAATTTGGTTTATGTTTCAAAGATCAATTCATTACTCCACTTGAGTTCACATATAATTTACAACTCAAATCTAAAATTTTATAAATAGAAATTCGGATTTTATTCGCTTAAAATCCTTCTATAATATTAAATAAAGCGTTATGGTTTTTAAATGGTTATGGCGTTGTTTTTCTGAAAATTTGATTTTGACATAACTCAAAATATATACGACGAAATTCAGATTTTTCTCCTTTATTAGAAAACTATTATTCATCCGGTCCCGATGATTCTTGTTTCAAAGAATTCCGACTTCAATTGGGTGTTGTATACTCAATTGAACTTCGAAACGCCAATTTAAGAACTATAGCGCTGCGGCGAGTTCGTTTTAATTATATTTATGTATCTATAAACGTTTAAACTTCAGTTAAAATTAATTCAACTCATTCAAATATATTTCTTAGTATATATTCAATCTAATTTCAAATCTAACTTAACATTTCTAATTTTCTCTGATTGTCGATTTTTCCTTACTTGGAAATAAATTTATTTATACTTCGATCTTCTATATTCAAATTCCATTTTCGATCTCCATTTGAATTTCTATATTCAAATCCATTTCAAACTTCCTTTGAATTTCTGTATTCAAATCTAATTTCAAATTCCATTTGAATTTCTATATTCAAATTCCATTTCCATTCAAATTGAATTTCATATATTCAAATTCCATTCAACTCTTTTTGAATCCTATATTCAAATCCCATTTTAATCATATATTCAAATTCCATTTTAACTCTTTAAATTCTATATTCAAAGTGTACTTCAAATTCTATTTGAATTCTATATTCAAAATCTTATTTAATTTATTTGAATTCTATATTCACATCCCATTTCAATTCTCTTTGCATTCTATATTCAAAACCCATTATTTAAATTCCATTTGAATTCTATTATTCAAACTCTGTTCAAATTCTATATTTGAATTTCCTTTATATTTCCTATATTTAAATTCTATATTTGAACTCCATTTGAATTCCTGTATTTAAACAACATTTCACTTCTATTTTCAAATTCTATAGTTAAACTCCATTTGAATTCTATTTTCAAATCTCTATATTTTAAATTTCATTTGAACTTTCTTTATTCAAATCCATTTGAATTCCTTTGAATTCAAATTCTATTACAATTCCTTTGAATTCAAATTTCTGTATATTCAAATTCTATTCAAATTCTTAAACAAGTCTCGATTTCAGTTTCCTTTGAAATCGATATTTCTACTTTTGGAAAATAGAATTCCATTTTCAATTTCACACTCGTATTTTTATTTTTGAATTATCCAATGATAAATCTTTTCACTTCATTTATAAACTTCGTTTATAAAAGAACTACTTGTTTTTATTATTTTAAAACAAGTTAATATTTTTATTCCATTCAAATTTCAAATTCTATTTTAGAAAAATAGAATTTCCCCTTTCCACCCTGGAAATTTCCTTTTTCGATATTTTTAAATATCAACACTTAGGCCCAGTGATATTTAAACACCGAACAATCAATTATTTATTTTTGGTTTTCTAACACATCATATATAACAGTATATATGCAAACAAATAAACAAATAGATAATATATTTTTGAGGAATCCAGTCGGATTCCTCCAACTTGTTTTCCTGCATCCACAGACGTTAGTCAACATAAATAATACCCATCCTGCATCAAGGCAGGATATCGTGGAATAAAAGGGGATCCACTTATATACGTGGGCATAGGGTCCTCCGCTAATGGTACTGCGGGCATCCGCTAATAGTATTGCAGGAACAATCCAAGCATCAACCCAATATATATATATATATATATATATATATATATATATATATTAGTCAACCCTAAATAACTAATATATTTAAAACAAACAGAAAACATTCAAACAATCAACAAACAATTATTTTTAATGATATAAAAATAATTCTAAATAAAAGGTGCATGAGATTTACTCACCGTGATTTTTATTTTTTTTGCTGAATACCCAATGAAGCCATTTATATCGATTTCACATTGATTGCTCCATGCATCTGTTTTTCAATGTAAAACAAATAATATTTCAACTACCGAATTATACTAATTTAATTTAATTAATTAACCACGTGTAAAACGGTTCTAATTTAGATCTTAATTTAATATGCAAACGATTAGTATACAAACTTTATTTTTTTACTGACAAATTCCTTTTGTATAAACTAATTTACTTAAATTAGTTACCAAATATATAATAAAATTCTGAATTATCAACTATCAAAAATTTCCTTAATTACTTATCTCTTTACGAACTACTTTTATATAACTAATTTTATACCTAACTTAAGTCAATTACCAAATAAATGATTTCATTCTAAAATAAACATTTAAGTATTAATCAAAACGATTTAAACTAATTACCTCTACATCTCAAATATACAGTAGTACCCTTCATCCTTGTCATCGCTATGCCATGTCTGCGCAACCCCCCGAACTGCGACATCCAAACAGTACTCCACCTTACATCGATATCAACAACAATGTTTTTCCCCAAATTGCGCTCCAGTATTGTTGTTCGAAGAGCTCGGGTCTTGCATACCCCATCGTGATTTCCAATCCATATTCTCTAGGTTGCGACTTCCCTCTAGAATGCCACCTCGATCAAAATGAATCGAAAACCCTAGTTCCCAGAATAGATCGCGGCGACCCTTCAGCACCTCCGAGTTTGCAGATTCAATTTCGATGCCTGATTCGAGTCCAACTTCTCATCGCGAGGGCCTCCAATCAAGTCGAGTTTTAAATCTCACGATTTGATTTACTTTCCTTTTTAGTTTGAATTGATTTCGAGCAGTACTGATCGATTTGAGGAATTAGAACAGGGGGGCGCAGCTTCTAATTTGATTTACAAGAACGAAATGGGTTTCGGTTTCCATTTTGATTTGCAAAATAAAAGGAGGATGTGTGTGTTTATATAACGGTGGATACTTCAGGAAGAAGGAATAGTAGGGTGAGGTACAATGAAATAAATTCCGATTTGATTTCTATTTAATGCGATTTGAAATAAAGGGATTTTTACTTATTTTTTAAATAGATATTGATTTGATTTCAAGCCCATGCACAATTAAATATCTCGGGGTCCATTAATTTAAACCACGAACCGCTATTTTAACGTAACCACTGTTATTTCAACAGTGTAACACTATTCTGAACTCACTGAATATATTTTGATATTTAATTCGAACGTAAATATAAATAACCAAAATAAATTAATATAATATAATTTAAATTCAAAACAAATAAATTCTTTGATAATAAATTATTATTATCGTCGTCTATATTCAAATAGAATATATATTGATCATCTAAACGGTTTTCAATTCGGCTTTAACTTTGAATTAAACAAGATATTTTTCCGTATTACGATTATTCAATATATTCGAAGTAAGTCGTATTTCGATTATTTAATCGATAGCTCAATATAAAAATTTATTTATGTTGTCAATTAAATATTTAAAACCATACAAAATATTTAAAATAAATCGACCAAAAATCCAGGTCGTTACATTTTTTATTTAATCGATTTTTGAAATGATCGGTGGGGCTGAGGGAGAGGAAATAGAAAACAAAGGGGAGGGTTGACTTTTATTAATTTATTTATTATTATTTTCCATAAAAGGTACCATTTTCATTTGGATCCCAAATCGAACCCACCGACTGTCATCCAAGACTAATTACCCCCATTTCGAACACAATGGAATATGTATCGTAAGCCAGTTTGGCTGTTTCGATCGGTTTCCATCTAAATCCAAATATAAAGCTATATATTGAATTTGAACGCAAATTTCAATTTACTGGGGCCACATACGGACTCTAAAAATTCCCAAAAAATATTTTCTAGCTTCGTATTGATGATACAGTTCTAACGAAACCGATTTCATCTAATTTGGAGACCGTTTGAAAAATGGCCATTTTCTGGTCGATCCAAATTGACTAAAACTGACAAAACACGTTTTTTTTACCATGCTCGCATATTGATTCAAAAAATTACGAATTTTGGAATCTACCAATAACTTGACATCCCGGATCCAACAAAAGTGGTTTCGTCGAAAATGGAGATCGTTTGCAAAATTTCCATTTTTAAGGGCCAGAATTCCACATCGATTATTCTGAATTTTCAACTGAGCATAACTTTTTATTCCCGCCATGAAATATCAATTTTTATGATTTGTTGGAAATATATTATCAAATAGATTCTAATATTTTTTGTTTCACAAAAATCCGGTTTATTTTGAATCCTGTACATTCATTTGAAATTTGAAATCGAATTTTCAAACTACCGCGCCATTTTCGATTTCCTTTATATTTAAAATAAATACTTATTTTCTAGCGAAGATTCAAATAAATGTATACATTCTTATTCTATTCAAAATAAATTTATTGTCGTTATTATTTAAAATAAATCATTTTAAATATTCAAAATTCATCAAAACTACCAAAATAAAAAATTTAAATTGGTTCAGATTTTCCGGGTTGTTACAATCTCCCCCACTTAAAATCTGTTCATCCCGGAAAAGGAACAGAGCTGAAAGTTGTTTTACAAACCAACTCAACTTTCATTATTTTCAATACGGCTTAAGTTCTTCAACTTTTCAGTTTTTAAGAACTTTTCAAACTTTTCAAAAAACTTGGCTAACACCCTAAATTTTCGAAAATTTTTGCCATAGCCTCCCCTAAAACTTGGCTAACACCCTAAAACTGGAGCACCGCGAAAATCCCCAAACCGCCACACAGGCCTCTCCAATCAAAAAGAAACAGCCAAGCGGCTAGCCAATCGGCTCATAAAATCATAAAAAACCCGAAGAAATACAATAAAAATTTACCTTTTTGTCGGGCTAACTATTTTATTCCTCTTCTCTAGCCTCCTTGCTGTGACCTGTTCAATGTATGACCTGTTCAATGTATATACATGTACATATATGCAAATGCGATAAATTTTCAATTCAGTTCAAGATTTGATACAATTTGGCTTAATGGTTCCAAATTCTAATTAATCAAAACAATAATCAAACAACACAACCAGCAATCAATTAGTTGATTATCGTTTCAAATTCATAATTTTGATATATATACACACAAAATCATGTTTTGATGCCAAGTCACAACAATATATTCTAACTATATTTTGATTCTCACACCATTCAATTGGAAATATATAGATATCCCACTTTCAGCACTCGAATATTAATTATGATGATGATATATCAATCATCAGAATCACCCTCGGGCGACTAGAGTGTAATTCTATATCCATCCAGTATATTCGAGACTTCAAATACACGTGGATCAGACGTATATTAAAATCTCTATATACTTGATTGTCCAAATCAATACAAATAAATATTTAAATACGTTGAATAAGGTTTAAATTTTCAAAACAAAAATTGTTTTCATTTTGATTTTCAAAACACTACTCTTCACATTCGTTCTAGGATACTACTGATCCTATCTATAACAAGTCATTCCTGTTAGTTATTACTAATCCAATATCTGATGAATTCTTTCGTTCGGTTCTAATGTGTCTTGTTCTCGAGCTCTGTAAACCAAAGTCTGATACCAAAATGAAATGATCTGAAGTTCCCTGTAAAGGAAAGCACGGATTGAATTGAGGACAAGACGAATCAGAACACAAACAGAAGAACATTTCATTGCTTATTACAAAAATTCCATCAGAATACAAGAATATAACAGAGTATAAATAAATATCATACATTCGATAAATATCAGAGATTTACAATTTACAATGTAGCGGAAAAATAATAAAAAACACAACTGAAAAGAATATACGGATATAGAGCTTTTTGAATATCATTCCAGCTGTATACCAGGATCCTGTGAATATAAATCTGCAAAACCAAACTAATAGCAGCTCGTGTGGAAAATAAGGGCACCCAGAGTTTAGGTTAAAACAATAAACTCCAGGTCAGTCATGTAATGGTGTGAGAACTAAAACAGTTATTAATCTTTATTTTAAAGTTCGGTAAATCAAGGGACCACGCCGTATAACACGAAACGGGTTTCCTCCCAAGAATACTAGTGCATAAAAAAATTAGCGTAATGCTAAATAAAGAACAATGAAGCTATCATTAGACTCAGGTCCCATCACACAATGCAACGCAAGCGGAGGATACAGTTTTTACCTTATAATAGCCAAAAATGCTTGGTATGCGGAATTTCATGTTTTATTATTACTATATGTGTGTAGTGTCAAAACAATTTCAATCATAAGTATCAACATAGATGGCATGAGTGCCACATCCCACTATATCGCCATACTAGGCTCTACAATCAAAACCGCAAAGTCACTTATTGGAAGTTGGATTTCCATCTGTGACCAAGGCAAGGGATCGTCCTTACCCCTTCGAGACAATCTAGCCTACCATGTCCCAGGATCAGAATGCATCGACCCTTGGATCTTCAGGGCCGGTCCACGCGGAGTGGATTAAAATGCTTGAACACTGTGTTTCTCCGCCCTATGGGGAATAAACTGGTCATACACTGACCAGATCATCAGTCCCGGATCGACCGATATAACCGAGGCGCCTCGCTATCCATCATCCACATAAGTAAAATGCAGGGCTAGTAAAATGTTGACACCACCCCTAGCTAGAAAGAAGCGCATGCCCTCCCCGCAGTCATCTCCCATTTCTGGTTCACACCGGGGTGTGAGGCTCGTGAATTAACGCCTCACAAAGCTACACTATATCAAAGCCATGCTTTGATCATCAACCACAAGACTCTGCTTTTCAATAGAAGCCTTGATCATTTTCATCTCAGCATGCCACACAGGCAATTCACGCTATGCAACCGATGTTTATCAATCACACAGAATGAAATCCGATGTCAGACACACATCCATTTACAAGTTCGTTCTACGTCTGAACGAAACCGGAGGCACCTTATTCCTCCCCCATATGTCCAATACAAGGGAGAGGCCCTCGTATATCCGTTGATCTCAAGTACGTCTAGACGATCACCACTTATTACCTTGTCTTGGGTGTACAGCCCAATCAAGACATCAATAATCATCCAAACGATGTGAAGACATCCGGAATTCAACCACCGTCTTCATCCTCGACATATAGACGAATCAGTTATTCAAAATGGGATAAACCCGGTCTTTCTGAATAACTCGCATATATAATAAACAAGTGCTATAAAAAAACAACATACACCTCATTCCAATCCAGGATATTCCTTTATTCAAATATTCTTATACTTTGGGAAAGGTTCCCATTAATTTTATCAAAGATAAATTCTTTAAATTTATTCTTTAATCTTCCTTTGGATATCGTTTCAATCTAATTAAAGATTCATTATAACTCCACTTGGTTTTAATCTTCCCAAAAATCAATATTAACGATTGTTTAACTTGGGAAATCATATCCTCTCTTTAACTGGGTTAAAGAACCAATGTCATTTAAAACACGGTTCAGGATAAACCTAAAATACATTCCATTCCATCAGCCTTTAACCGTAAATGAGCAAGTGAACAATTCCCTAAGTATTAACCTCGAAGGCCGAAAACAACATCAGATCAATACCCAGGAAATCATTCAACTTAACTAATCTCCAATTAGTTTCTGATTTTCTTAACTCCATTGGGTCTAAGAACAGTATTATTAAAGATACCATTCACGACAACCTAAAAACTTATTCATGTCTTTAACTAGGTTAAAGAACCAATGTCTTTTAAAACACTGTTCACGATAAACCCAAAATCACATTCCATTCCATCAGCCTTTAACCGTAAATTAGCAAGTGAACAATTCCCTAAGTATTAACCCCGAAGGTCGAAACCAACATTAGATCAATACCCAAGAAACCATTCAACTTAACTAATCTCCAGTTAGTTTCTGATTTGTTAACTCCATCGGGTCTAAGGACAGTATTAGTAAAGATACCATTCATGACAACCCAAAATCTTATTCCATTGTTAATCGAGTTAAAGAATAAGTGTTATTTAAAACACCATTCAATATAAACCCAAAGACCAATTTCGATTCAATTCCAATTAAATATTAATTAATTTGTATACTTCATTAAATCTAAATAAAAAGATTTAATCTTTTCTCAACTAGGTTCAAGAACAGTATTAATGAAGACACCATTCACGACAAACCCAAAATCAAATCCAATATTAAATAAAAGGCTCTGAATAGAAAATATATCAGTTATATTCAATATCAAATTCTAGAATCAACAAATACCGTATTGGAAAAACGATATATATATATATATATATCTTCCAAATTCCTCCACAGTATCCGTATACTCATGGGATCCAATATCGAAATATTCCGAAGATAATTTCGATTCAAATCCATTCCAATTCATATATTGGAAATTCTGGTTATTTTTAAAATCATTACAAATCTAATTTATTTATTTAAAAATATTGGATTTCATAATTCTAGTTCATAACTAGTTCATTTTAATAAAAATCTATTTTTATCTTTTCAAATATGGAATTTTTTCATCCTAATTCTTTTCAAATCATTTATTATGATTTTACACGAATTATTGATATTTTTAATAATGTTATCAAGGCCCGTAAAGTCGATTTCCATAAACGGCTATCAGACTGCACTTACAACGACCTTTTCCAAATTTGATTTGGATATAATTCCAAATACAACCATTAGATTTCTAATTTATTATATCCGTAAGAAAGATCTTTTCGATACAAACCCAACAGTTCTGTTTTTAGGGGAATCCGACGGTCGGATCTCCCGTAAAATCCGTTCGAAGTCAATGGTCGAAATTCGCGAACTACCACGGCGCGACGCGTTCTATTCAAGTCATTATATATATATATATATATATATATATATATATGTATATATATATATATATCTTTGATTTCTACTTAAAACATATTTTATAAATCATTTTAAATTCGTTTTCAAAACAATTTCAACTTCATATTCAATTTCTAATCAAAATTGAATATTCCATATCATCGATAAATAAATGATAATATTTTCCAAATCATTATATTTCAAAATCATTTCCTTTTCGATATTCATTATAAAAATGAATAAAAATCGATTAAAATATTGTTCACGTCAAAATGGCGTTAATCTAATCAACACGGCTTTATATATTTAAATATATTCGTGTCCATCCCAAATCGAACATCAAAATCAAATTTTGATCTTTTACTGAATATTATTTTTTAAATATTCATTATTTTAAAATATTCGTTATTTTAAAATATTCATTCTTTCTGAACTGGAATCAGACACAGTCAATTTCCATATAATTTGATTTATATGGATTTCATACACACATGTACACAACAACAATCAAACACAGTCAACCATCATCCAAAGTGCATTCTGTACTGCATAAGCATTAAATATAAATATTTAACGCTTATAACAGTCTGTCAACCAATCGATTGACATACAGCTAATTAGTGGACTAGTGTATGTCATATATCATCCCAATACCCTTGTGGGGTTTCAATCAACAAATAATGAATTTTATTTGTGCAGTTGGGCGATGTGTAGAATTTATCGTCCCAATCAATATCAGTCAAATGTGCATACATAAAAAAATCGTCTGATTTGTTTATGAATATTTATTATATTAAAATACACATTAAAAATTATATTTTTAACTATAAAATATTTTACTCCATTCCACATCACACAATCAATTTTCACCACACAATCAATCAAACAAACAAGCCATCCATTGTCCGTGGACGATGGGTGTCGGGTGCTACTAAGCACCATTTGCATCCTAGTATATATTTTAACTAGAAAATAAAATAGAGGTGAGGAGTTCTCACCTTTGGGTTCCACTCCGCCATGCTTTGATTGTCGATCTATGTAGTATACCTACGTTAAAATTTATATTTTTAACCAATCAATAATTATTTCTTTGTATGAATATTTTATAAATAACATACATAGGCAAAAAATTATATTTTTATCTTTCTAAAAATAATTTCATATTTTTATAACAACGCTACATAGATAAAAATCACATTTTTATGCCGCTACCATATAGATAAAAATCAATTCTTTCTATTGCTAATGAACATATAAAAATCACATTTTTACATTGCCATTCAAATGATAAAAATCATATTTTTACTTTCACACATATATGATAAAAATCACATTTTTATATCGTAACTTCATATATAAAAATTGTATTTTTATCCTGTAACGACCCGGATTTTTCGAACAGTATTTTAAATATTTAGTATTGTTTAAATATTGGATTAACCATATAAAAGAATTTTTATAGTGAATTATCGATCAAATAATCGAAATACGAGAACAAAATATAATTGAAATCAAAGTTAAAAAAAAAAAAGAGAATCAAAACAATTCAAATGATCAGTGTCAGTTCTGTCTGAACATGTACGATAAAAATAATCTATTATCGATGAATTTAAATTATTTGAAATCAATTTATATTTGAAACTATTTAATTTAACATATAAAAATGCTTGGAAATAATTGGATTTAATTTAATTTAGTTGTCAGTTAAATTTGTTATCCTTTCCATACGATCAAATAAAATTTCAGAACCTTTTCCATTGAGCCTAGAATTGTATTTTAATCTAGTAACGTCGTTCGTTCGTTATGTTTCGTAGCGGTCCGGGGACCGTGAGATATTTTAAGTTATTTAAATAAAATCAAAAACTAATTTATATTTATCATGTTGGTACTTAAGCCAACAAGCCGACCTACCTTCTTTGAAAACTCAAACACTACTTCCCTCGAGCCAACAAATCTGTCGGTGATCTTCAATAGCAAGGAAACACAATATTAATGGCTTGTACCTATTGTCGCTTGTTCACGCTTATAAAACGAAGCCCGAGTCTTCGTTTTCCCCCATCTGTGAAACAACCAAACTATTTTCTCTTCATCAAATAAAAAGAAAAAGAGAACCGAACTAGAATCCTTGGTTCTGGAGGGTCGCTCTTCACTTTCGAACCAACATCTGGATGCACGATGCGGGAGTTACGAGTTAGAGCAATGGGATGAAATTGAATATCGCGATGTCTAAAATCACTCGGATGTCGTTCAATTGAAGCGGGATCTCATTTAATAAGGAGCGTGGTTCGATTTCAGTTGTCTGGGGGTTCGGCGAGTTCTTTAGACATCCTAGGGCTTCGGCTCCTCAGCGATTCGAGTTCGAATTGGTACCTGCATTTCTAGGGTTCGAACTAGGGTTCTGGACTGGTGCAAATTACCTGATGGTTGAGCACTCGAGTTCAGTTTTTGTTCAAGGGCTTTGGGGAGGTTCTGACGTGGGTAATTGGAGGATGCGAATCTGTGATGTGGAGGTTGAAGTCGGTTATAGGTTGATTGCAGTGGTAGCTCGCTTCATGATTTGTTGAGGCAGCGAGGTGCAAATAGATTTCGTGAAGATGATAAAAGATGATTAAGGTAATAATTAGTTTTTCTAAATTTAATTAATGATGGTTTAATTCATTTTTAAATGCCTAGGAAATTAGTTAATTAAGATGTATAAACTAATCGTTTAAAATAAAATTTAGGTACTTGTAAATTAGTTACGGCCTTTTTATATATAGATTTGATTAGTTGAAATTTATTTAGAAAGTCATTTTTAAAATTTTAAAATTTTAAAATAATTGATCGATAATAATAAAATTTAATTATCGTAGGTGTGAATTCGTTCGAGAAGGTTCGTAGCCGGTGATTTGGAAATAAACAGGATATTCGACAACGGCAATTACGGTGAGTAAATCTCACTCACCTTTTATTATAATTATTTTTTCTTCGTAAAAATAATTGTTGTTGCTTGTTTGGATTTTTCTGCTTGTTTTATATATATTAGTTATTTAGGCTATATATATATATTGGGTTGATTGATTGGTTGGATTCCCGCAGTCTCATTAGCGGATGCCCGCAGTTTTATAGCGGATGATTACCCTATACGCCCCACGCTATGATTAGTGGATGACCTTCTATACCGCGATATTCTGCCACGAAGCAGAATGGGTATTATTTATGTGCTAACATCTGTGGATGCAGGAAAACAGGTTGGAGGGATCCAACTGGATTCCTCAAAATTTATTTTATCTGTTTGTTGTTTGCTGATTTCATATATTCATATATGATGTGTTAAAAATAAAATGATTGAAAATTGGGTGATTTGATTGTTTTAAATATCACTGGGCTAAGTGTTAATTTATTTAAAATATCATGGAAGGATATTTGAGATTTAAAAGGGAAAATTCTATTTTTAAATAGAATTTGAATTTTTAATGGAATAAAAATATAAACTTGTTTTGAAAAATAAAACAAGTAGTTTCTTTTTAAACGAAGTTTATAAATAGTTCTTTTATAACGAAGTTATAAATGAAGTGAAAAGAATTATCATTTGATAATTCAGAAATAGAAATACAAGTGTGAAATTGGAATTTGAAATGAAATTTCAAAATAGGATGTGAAATGAAATTTTTAAATATATAACTCAAATGAAATTTGAGTATAACATTTGAATAGTAGAATTAGAAAAGGAGTTTAAATATTTGAATTTTAAAAGGAGATTGAATATTAGAAATTCAAATAGAAGTTCAAATAGAATTTGAATAGACGAAATTAGAATGAAAAATAGAATTTGAATTCAAGGAATTAAAATAAAATTTGAATTCAAAGGAATTCGAATAAAGAAATTCAAATAGAGATTTGAATGTAGAATTTCAAAATAGAATTTGAAATAAACTTTGAAATAGGATTTTCAAAGTAGAATTGGAAATAGAATTTCAAATAGGATTTCAAAATAGGAAATCCAAATGGTTTTGAAATGGAATTTGGATTCAAGGGAATTCAAATGGATTTGAGTGAAGAAATTCAAATGGTGTTAAAAATAAGTTTGAATATTAGAATTCAAATGGGGTTGGAAATGAATTTGAATATTAGAATTCAAATGGAAATGGAAAATGAAATTTGAATATAAGAGATTCAAATTGAATTCAAATAGGATTTAATCTATGGGATTTGAATATGAAATTCAAATGGGTTTTAAACTATGGAATTTTGAATATAGAATTTAAAAAGGAGTTTGAATATTTGAATTTCAATAAAATTCAAATATAGAAATTGGAATATAGAAGTTCAAATGGAATTTAAATATAGAGTTTGAATAAGAGAATTCAAATGAATTCAAGTATTGAATTTGAATATGGAATTGAAATAGAAATTCAAGTATTGAATTTGAATATCAAATAGAAAAGGAATTGGAATTTGAATATAGAATTCAAATAAAAGTGTGATTGGAATTTGAATCAAGGAATTCAAATAGAGTTAAATGAAGTTGAATTCATTTTAAAGAAGTTTAAGGTTTATATATATAAATATAATTAAAACGAACTCGCCGCAGCGCTGCAGTTCGTAAAATAGCGATTCGAACTTCAATCGAGTATACAGGACTCAATTGGAGTCGGATCTCTTTGAAACAAGAAACGTCAGGACCAGTTTGATAATAGTTTTCTAATGAAAGAGAAAAATATGAATTTCGTCGTATAGATTTTGAGTTATGTCAAAATCAAATTTTCAGAAAAACAGCGCCAGAACTATTTAAAAACCATAACGGTTTATTTCATTTTATAAAAGGATTTTAAGCAAATAAAATCCGAATTTCTATTTAGAAAATTTCAGATTTGAGTTATAGAATATATGTGAACTCAGGTGGAGTAATGAATTGATTTTTGAAACAGAAATCAGATTTTTGATTATTGAATAGAATTAACTAATTCGAATAGTATTTAGTAAATGAGATGTTGAATGGATATTGAGCTTTAAATAAGTGAATTCGATTTGAAAATTTATATTCGAAATAGAAAAGAGAACTAGAATTGAAATCGAAATTCAATTTGGTTATGAACGAGTTAAATATTTTGTTTGAACATGTTATGTTCAACAAAGAAGTGAAATAGGCAAAATGACTAATTAAAGAATAAATGGGCGAAACTGAATTCAAACGATTAGATGGTATTGAATTGAATTGAAAACAGGTGAACATGTGTAAGCAGGTTTGATATGAAGTATATGAAGATTTAAATTTATGTGCTCGACAAAAAGGTACACGTTTAATTTCCATATGAGATTTTATGCGCCGTATCGGCAAGCCGCTTGGCTTTTTCTTTTTCTTTTTGAGATGAGAAGTTACCGGGAAGCTTTTTGAAATTTCCCGATGCTCCCGATACAGGGGAGGTTATGGCGAATTTTTTCCGGAAATTTAAGGAGTTAGAATATTTTTAAGATATTTTGATAGTTAGAAATCACTGGATTGACGTATAGAATTCGATAGGTAAGTGAATATAAAAATCGAATATTGTAAACAAAAAGGGAAATCTATAAATTTGAAATAGAAAGCGAACTTTATACATGTTTTAAAAAATGAACAATTGGATTGTATCGTGTGTTTATTCGAGGTAAGTGGTTTCGCCGTTTTGAAGTTGAGGATGTTTTCAGTTAAGGTCTGAGAGGTAATTTTACCCCAACTTGATTGATTTCATTTTTAATGGATAAATAGCGAGATCCAGTCTCGAAGGGAGGTGTTTGAAAAGGGTTAGTTGAATAAAATATTTTGGGTTGTTGTAACAATATTTTACACAAAATTCGTCTTAAACCCAAGTGATGGAATTTTGAAAAAAATACAAGTAAATATTTCCTGAGTATAATTAAAATAGTCGGGATAGAGATAAGTGATTGGAATTGTTTCCAATTGCAAATAGAGATATTTTCTAATATATAGAAAATAAAAGAAGTTGACATTTGGAAACGTTTTTGTAAAAACCCGTAACTTCCCCGTAAAGGAAAGTGTCGGATAGTTCGAGAACAAACCACAACAGAACGCATACAGAAGAACGTTTCATTGTATATTACAACAATGCATCAGATTACAAGAATATACAGAGTATAAATGAATATTACACAGAAATATCAGAGATTTAAATTACATTCAAATACATAGCAGCGGAAAAATAATACAATACACAACTAGAATGAGATATACGGATACAAAGCTTTCCGGATACCGTTCCAGCTGTAAACCAGGATCCTGTGAATATAAATCTGCAAAACCAAAACTACTAGCTGCCCGTGTCAAAATAAGGGCACCCAGAGTTTAGGTTAAAACAATAAACTCTAGGTCAGTCATGTGACTGGTGTGAGAACTAAAACAGTTATTAATCTTTATTTGAAAGTTAGGTAAATCAAGGGACCACGCCGTATAACACGGAACGGGTTTCCTCCCAAGAATACCAGTGAATATAACAAACAGCGCAATGCTAAATAAAGAAAAATGAAGCTGTTATAAGACCCAGGTCCCATCACACAATGCAACGCAGCCGAGGATAGGGTTTTCCCTTATAACAGCCAAAGAATGCTTGATACGTTTAAAACAAATCATTTGATACTATTATAAGTGCATAGTGTATAAAACACTTCAAATCATAAGTATCAATCATAGGCGGCATGAATGGCCCATAACACTATGTCGCCATATATAAGTTTACAATCAAAACCGCAAATGTCGTATTGGAAGTTGGGTTGTCATTTATGGTATGAACCGAGGCTAGGGGCAAGATCCTCTACCGATTCGAGACGCTCTAGCCCGTGTCTCAGGATCAGAGCTCGAGTGACCCTCGGAGCGACAGGGCCGGTCCACCGATGTGGATTAAAATTCCTGAACACTGCGTTTCCCCGCCCTTTGGGGCGTAAGCCTGGCCCGTCAGCCGACTAGAAGCATCGGCCGAAACCGATATCACGAGGCGCCTCGCTTTTCAGCTAGTAATAATAAGTAACATCCACATGAGTCAAACTCGTCAGCCAGTTCAAGCACTGACGCCACTCATAACTAGAAAGAAACGTATGCCCTCCCTGAGGTCCGTCTCCCGTTTTTGATTCATACCGGGTGTGATACTCGCGAATCAACGTTACACAAAGCTACGCCACAAAGGCCGTGCTTCGATCATCAACCACAAGACTTTGCTTTTCAACAGAAGCCTTGATCATTTGCCACTTAGGCATGCCACACAGGCAATTCACTCCATGCGATTGATATCCATCAATATATAACCCCTGAGCTCGTTCGTCTCAGAGAAGGGCGTTAAGCAAGAGAATAAATTCTCCGCCGCCAAACAGATATATATTTAATAGAGATCAATCACACGGACTAAAATCCAATGTCAGACACACAGTCCATTTACAAGTCCGTTCTGGGTCTGAACGAAACCGGAGGCACCTAGTACCCCGCATATCCATCGATCACCAAGTACGTCTGGACGATCACTAACTGTTTCCATCTTCTTGGGTGTACAGCCCAATCAAGATCATCAGTTATCACCCAAACGACGTGAAGACCTCCGGTCTTCGACCATCGTCTTCATCTTCGACTTATCGTCGCATCAGTTATTCAGAATGGGATAAACCCGGTCTTTCCGATTAACTCGCGTATATTTTAAATAAGTGTTACACAAACACAAAATACGCCTCATTCCAATTCATTAGTCACTAACCGTAAATTAATCAAGAGAATAATTCCCCAAATATTAATCCCGAAGGCCGAAACCAACATCAGATCAATACCCAAAAAACCATTCTGCTTGGCCAACCGACAGTTAGTTTCTAAATTTCACATTCGTAGGGAAAGGTTCCCATTAATTTTATCCAAGATAAATTCCTTGAATTTATTCTTTATTCTATTTTTGAATCTCAATTCAAACTAGTCGGGATTAGCGAACCTTACCGAAGTAATCATTTGTTTTAATTTCCCAATCCCAACCTATTCATCCCATGAAGTAAAACTGGTAATACTTCATATCTAACACCACGGTGTTATCGGTAAATTCAATTACCATTCCACGTTTAAATCTAATTAAAGATTTAACTATCGCTTGGAGCAAAACTGGTGATACTCCATTCTCGATCATTTCAATCTAATTAAAGATTCATTAAAACTCCACTTAGTTTTAATCTTCGACTGGGTTAAAGAATCAGTGTCATTTAAAAACACAGTTCACGATAAACCCAAAATCACATTCATTAATTATCAGGTTAAAGAACAAGTGTTGTTTAAAACACTGTTCACGATAAACCCAAAAATCAATATCGATTCAATTCCAATTAAATATTATTTAATTGGTACACTTCATTAAATCTAAATAAAAGATTTAATCTTTTCTCAACTGGGTTCAAGAACAGTGTTAGTGAAGACACCATTCACGACAAACCCAAATCACATTTGATATTCAATACAAGGCTCTGAATAGAAAAATATCCCGGCTTATATTCAATATCAAATTCTACGACCAACAAATGTCGTATTGGAAATAACGATATAAATATATATCTTTCAAATTTCCATAACAACATATGTATAATCACGAATTCCAACATCGAAATATTCCGAAGACAATTTCGATTCAAATCCACTCCAATGCAATCATTGGAAATTTTGGTTATTTTCAAAACCCTTTTCAAATTCAATTTATTTATTTAAAAATAAATAGAATTATAATTCTAGTTCAAAACTAGTTCATTTCGATAAAAATCTATTTTTATCTTTTCAAATATGGAGTTTTTCATCCCAAATCTTCACAAATCATTTCTTATGATTTTACATAAATTATTACTATTTTTAATAATTTTATTAAGGCCCGTACAGTCGATTTCCAACAATGGCCATCGAACCGCACTTACAGTGACCTTTTTCGAATTTGATTTGGACGTATCTCCAAATCCAACCGTTAGATTTCAAATTTCTAACATTCGTTAGAAAGCTCTTTTCGATACGAACCCAACGGTTCCGGTTTTAGGAGAATCCGACGGTCGGATCTCCCGTAATGTCCGTTTGAAATAAATGGTCGAAATTCGCGAACTGCCGCAGCGCGGCGCGTTCTATTCAGGCCATTATATTATATATATAATATATATATAATATATATTTCGTCGATTTCTATTTAAAACGAATTATATAAATAGTTTTGAATTCGTTTCAAAATCTATTTCAACTTCCATTTCAATTCAAAGCAAAATTGAATTCTTCTTTATAGATTCGTTTCAAAATTCATTTCTATTCAATTCAAATTTCAATTCAATTTGAATTCGTTTTCAATTCACTTTCAATTCAATTCGAATTCGTTTTCAATTCAATTCATTTCGAAATCGTTTTCAATTCAATTCATTTCGAAATCGTTTTCAATTCAATTCATTTCGAAATCGTTTTCAATTCAATTCATTTCGAAATCGTTTTCAATTCAATTCATTTCGAAATTGTTTTCAATTCAATTCATTTCGAAATCGTTTTCAATTCAATTCATTTCGAAATCGTTTTTGATTCAATTCATTTCGAAATCGTTTTTGATTCAATTCATTTCGAAATCGTTTTCGATTCAATTCATTTCGAAATCGTTTTCGATTCAATTCATTTCGAAATCGTTTTCAATTCAATTCATTTCGAAATATTCGATTTCAAAATTACTTTTTAATATTCATCTTAAAATGAATAAAATCGATATAAATATCGTTTACGTCAAAATGGCGTCAATCTAATCAACACGGCTTCATAAATTTCTATTTTCAAATATTCTATTTCAAATGTTTCTTTTTCAAAATAGTTGTTATTATCAAAATATTTCGTTCAACACATGACCAATCTCAATGAATGAGTACTGTCAACACATGAACTTTTATTTTATAATATTCTTTATTTTTCAAATTAGAATGAGGCCCAATCAATTACCATATAAAGTTAATTATATGGATTTTCATGCATTACACACATATAATAGCATTGAAAAATAATCAACCATCAACCAAAGTGCACTACACTGTATAAGCATCAAATATAGATATTCAACGCTTATAACAGCCTGTCAATCAATCGATCGACATATTTAATCAATCAGGATGAGTGAACTTCAAATTTCATCCCAACACCCGTGTGGGGTTTCGAACAATCAAACACAGGTTTTATTTGTGCAGTTGGGCGATGTGTAAAATTTATCTTCCCAATCAATGTCATTCAAATAGGTGTACATAAACAAACCGTCCGGTTTGTAAATGAATATTTTATTCTATTCACTTCACGTTAAAAATTATATTTTTAACGATAAAACATTTTATTCCAACATATGAATTTCTATTATTCATTTACACAATAAAATGATATTTTTATTTTCTAACATATTTTAGAAAATTTCGGCGGCATAACGGCACGATACTAGAAACGGGACGAGGCCTAGCCTAATCCCCGGTCTAGTGAAGGCCCACGCCATTCACACATTAATCAAATTCACTTTCGTTATGCAAACCACCAAATTTGGAGTAAGAGTCTAACCTAGCCTTACTCCTTCGCCTTATAACGGCGCACGTCTAATCCTAACCAATTTATCGATTCGATTTTTCACATCACAAACCACATTCAAACCAATATCGCAATCAATCACCAAACAATCAAACAAACAAGTCCATGGTCTGTGGACGATTGTGTCGGGTGCTACTAAGCACCGTCTGCATCCTAGTATATATATATATATATATAACTAGAAAAATAAATTGAAAGGTGAGAAATTCTCACATATAGCTATCCTAGCTCCACGGCACTTCTGATGCAGGAAATCTTCGCCAACTCGCCTTCGTTGTCCGCTTTCACTACATATATAAAAATCGAATTTTTACTATGTTATTCAATATATAAAAATCGAATTTTTACTTCGAAGTTCAATATATAAAAATCGAATTTTTACTTCGAAGTTCAATATATAAAAATCGAATTTTTACTTCACAGTTCAACATATAAAAATCGAATTTTTACTTCAAAGTTCAACATATAAAAATCGAATTTTTACTTCAAAGTTCAACATATAAAAATCGAATTTTTACTTCGAAGTTCAATATATAAAAATCATATTTTTAATTCGAAGTTCAAAACATAAAAATCCTATTTTCTTTCGAAGTTCAAAACATAAAAATCCTATTTTCTTTCGAAGTTCAAAACATATCATATTTTCTTTCGAAGTTCAAAACATAAAAATCCTATTTTTTTTCGAAGTTCAAAACATAAAAATCATATTTTTTTTCGAAGTTCAAAACATAAAAATCATATTTTTATTTCGAAGTTCAATATATAAAAATCCTATTTTTAATTCGAAGTTCAATATATAAAAATCCTATTTTTAATTCGAAGTTCAATATATAAAAATCCTATTTTTAATTCGAAGTTCAATATATAAAAATCCTATTTTTAATTCGAAGTTCAATATATAAAAATCCTATTTTTAATTCTAAAAATCCCAACTTTATACATCTTAAAAATCCTTTCTTTATATTTTAAAAACATCGCTAACTTTATTTTCAAAAACAACTCATGTCTTGTATTTCAAAAATAATGATATACATATATAAAAGTTAACCAAAAATCAAATCTTTTCGCTTGTTAACAAAATCAATTTCTAAACTTTTCTAAAAAGATATATATATATAAGAAAACTGATTTTATAAATAATGTTATATTAAAAATGCTCACTGTTGTTTTTTTTTCTCTGGGTTTCTTCAACTCTTCTTCCACGACCCATCTGAACGAAATCGGCCATCACCACCATATGCGGCGAAGCGAGAGCCTTATGGAGACCCCCTCTTGGGCGAACTCGGCGGCGGCTCCGTTGGGTTGAGGGAGGGGTTTCGATCTGGATTTGGGGGCGCGTTGAGGTTCGATACAGCAGAGAACGGAGGGGAGAAGGAAGCGGAGGAGAGGCTAGGGGGAGGGGTGCGGTGCCCTGCAGCGGTTGACTGTAGAGAGGGGGCGGGTGGAGCTCGCACGGCGGCGGCGGCTCCGTTGATTGATTCTGGGGTTTTCGATTTTCTCTCTCTTTTTTTTTTTTAATAATTCCTGTTTTGAACGTGGGGGGGGGGGGCAGCGTATAATATGGGAGAGAGAAGATATTTTTTTTTATTATTATTATTTTATTTTATTTTAATCTCCATAGTTGACTTTTCTTTCGAAGTCGAAACGAGACCCACCGACTGTCGCCCATAGCGTTTTACCCCCATTTCGAACACAATGGGATTATGTATCGCAAGCTGATTTGATCGTTTCGATTAGTTTCCGTTGAATTTACATTTAAATCACTATATTGAATTTTAAACGTACATTTCAGATTACCGGGGTCGCATACTAACCCTAAAAATTCTCGAAAAATATTTTCTAGCTTCGTATTGACGATACGGTCTTAACAAAACTAGTTTCGTCGAATTCTGAGACCGTTAGAAAAATGGCCAATTTCCAGTCGATTAAAATCAACTGAAACTGGTCAAACGCGTTTTCCTTTGCCACGCTCACATATTGATTCGAAAAATTATGAAATTTGGGATCTAACAATAATTCGACATCACGGACCCAACAAAAATGGTTTCGTCGAAATCCGAGGTCATTTGCAAAATGTCCATTTTTAAGGGCCTGAATTCCATAGCGACTATTCAGAATTTTCAACTGGACATATATCTTGATTCTCGCTACGAAATTTCGATTGGTCGGATTCGTTGGAAAAATATCATCAATTAGATCCTATCATTTTTGGTTTCACTAAAATCCAGTTTGTTTTGCACCCGGTATATTCAATTGAAGTTTGAAATCGAATTATCGAACTACCACGCCATTTTCAATTCTATTTAATTATATATAAATATTTATATTCTAACGACGACGCGTATAAATATATACGTTCGAATTATATTTAAAATAAATTTCATGTCGATATTATTTAAAATAATCCATTTTAAATAATCAAAATTCGCTAAAATTGCCAAAATAAAAATTTCAAACTGGCTCGCATTTTACGGGTTGTTACAATCTCCCCCACTTAAAACTTTTCGTCCCCGAAAAGGAACAAAGTCGAAAGTGGTTTGATTAATCAACTCTACGTTCGATCAGACTTCCATTCTCCAACTTTTCAGTTTCTGAGAAATTCCAAAATCTCAAAAATTTGGCTAACACCCTAAATTTTCGAAAAATTTCGCCATAACCTCCCCTGCACCGGGAGCATCGGGGAATTTCAAATAGCTTCCCCGGTCCTTCAGATCTCAAAAAGAAAAAGAAAAAGCCAAGCGGCTAGCCAATAGGCTCATAAAATCATCATCACCCAAACAAAACAGTAAATTATGTAGTAAACATGTACCTATTTGTCGGGCAAACAAATTTTATTCTCTGCTCTAGCCTTCTTGCTATGACCTGTTCAATGATATATATGTATATGCAAGCAAATGCGACCAATTTTCAATACAGTTCGATATTTGATCTAATTAGGCATAATGGTTCAAAATTAGCAAACAATTAAACAAACAACACAAACATCAATCAATTAGTGAATTAGAGTTTTCAAATTCATAACTTTGATACATAGTCAAAAATCAGATTTTTGATACCAAATCACAACAATTAGCCCTATCTAATTTTTGGTTCTCACACCAGCCTAATGGAAATATATAGATATTACACGTTCGTCCCTCGAATATAAATTCTGATGATGATATATCAATCATCAGAATCACCCCCGGGCGACTAGAGTGTAATTCTATATCTATCCAGTATATTGAAATTTCGAATACACGCGGATCAGACGTATACGCAAAATCTATATATACTGGATTGTCCAACTCAATATAAATAAATAACCAAATACGAATAGTTGATTTAGATTTTCAAAACAAAATTTGTTTTCATTTTCAAAAATATACTCTTCACACTCGTTCTAGGATACTACTGATCCCATCTCTAACGAGTCATTCCCATTGGATATTACTAATCTGATATCTGATGAATTCTTTCGTACGGTTCTAATGTGCCTTGTTCTCTGAGCTTTGTAAACCAAAGCTCTGATACCAACTGTAAAAACCCGTAACTTCCCCGTAAAGGAAAGTGTCGGATAGTTCGAGAACAAACCACAACAGAACGCATACAGAAGAACGTTTCATTGTATATTACAACAATGCATCAGATTACAAGAATATACAGAGTATAAATGAATATTACACAGAAATGTCAGAGATTTAAATTACATTCAAATACATAGCAGCGGAAAAATAATACAATACACAACTAGAATGAGATATACGGATACAAAGCTTTCCGGATACCGTTCCAGCTGTAAACCAGGATCCTGTGAATATAAATCTGCAAAACCAAAACTACTAGCTGCCCGTGTCAAAATAAGGGCACCCAGAGTTTAGGTTAAAACAATAAACTCCAGGTCAGTCATGTGACTGGTGTGAGAACTAAAACAGTTATTAATCTTTATTTGAAAGTTAGGTAAATCAAGGGACCACGCCGTATAACACGGAACGGGTTTCCTCCCAAGAATACCAGTGAATATAACAAACAACGCAATGCTAAATAAAGAAAAATGAAGCTGTTATAAGACCCAGGTCCCATCACACAATGCAACGCAGCCGAGGATAGGGTTTTCCCTTATAACAGCCAAAGAATGCTTGATACGTTTAAAACAAATCATTTGATACTATTATAAGTGCATAGTGTATAAAACACTTCAAATCATAAGTATCAATCATAGGCGGCATGAATGGCCCATAACACTATGTCGCCATATATAAGTTTACAATCAAAACCGCAAATGTCGTATTGGAAGTTGGGTTGTCATTTATGGTATGAACCGAGGCTAGGGGCAAGATCCTCTACCGATTCGAGACGCTCTAGCCCGTGTCTCAGGATCAGAGCTCGAGTGACCCTCGGAGCGACAGGGCCGGTCCACCGATGTGGATTAAAATTCCTGAACACTGCGTTTCCCCGCCCTTTGGGGCGTAAGCCTGGCCCGTCAGCCGACCAGAAGCATCGGCCGAAACCGATATCACGAGGCGCCTCGCTTTTCAGCAAGTAATAATAAGTAACATCCACATGAGTCAAACTCGTCAGCCAGTTCAAGCACTGACGCCACTTATAACTAGAAAGAAACGCATGCCCTCCCTGAGGTCCGTCTCCCGTTTTTGATTCATACCGGGTGTGATACTCGCGAATCAACGTTACACAAAGCTACGCCACAAAGGCCGTGCTTCGATCATCAACCACAAGACTTTGCTTTTCAACAGAAGCCTTGATCATTTGCCACTTAGGCATGCCACACAGGCAATTCACTCCATGCGATTGATATCCATCAATATATAACCCCTGAGCTCGTACGTCTCAGAGAAGGGCGTTAAGCAAGAGAATAAATTCTCCGCCGCCAAACAGATATATATTTAATAGAGATCAATCACACGGACTAAAATCCAATGTCAGACACACAGTCCATTTACAAGTCCGTTCTGGGTCTGAACGAAACCGGAGGCACCTAGTACCCCGCATATCCATCGATCTCCAAGTACGTCTGGACGATCACTAACTGTTTCCATCTTCTTGGGTGTACAGCCCAATCAAGATCATCAGTTATCACCCAAACGACGTGAAGACCTCCGGTCTTCGACCATCGTCTTCATCTTCGACTTATCGTCGCATCAGTTATTCAGAATGGGATAAACCCGGTCTTTCCGAATAACTCGCGTATATTTTAAATAAGTGTTACACAAACACAACATACGCCTGATTCCAATTCATTAGTCACTAACCGTAAATTAATCAAGAGAATAATTCCCCAAATATTAATCCCGAAGGTCGAAACCAACATCAGATCAATACCCAAAAAACCATTCTGCTTGGCCAACCGACAGTTAGTTTCTAAATTTCACATTCGTAGGGAAAGGTTCCCATTAATTTTATCCAAGATAAATTCCTTGAATTTATTCTTTATTCTATTTTTGAATCTCAATTCAAACTAGTCGGGATTAGCGAACCTTACCGAAGTAATCATTTGTTTTAATTTCCCAATCCCAACCTATTCATCCCATGAAGTAAAACTGGTAATACTTCATATCTAACACCACGGTGTTATCGGTAAATTCAATTACCATTCCACGTTTAAATCTAATTAAAGATTTAACTATCGCTTGGAGCAAAACTGGTGATACTCCATTCTCGATCATTTCAATCTAATTAAAGATTCATTAAAACTCCACTTAGTTTTAATCTTCGACTAGGTTAAAGAATCAGTGTCATTTAAAAACACAGTTCACGATAAACCCAAAATCACATTCATTAATTATCAGGTTAAAGAACAAGTGTTGTTTAAAACACTGTTCACGATAAACCCAAAAATCAATATCGATTCAATTCCAATTAAATATTATTTAATTGGTACACTTCATTAAATCTAAATAAAAGATTTAATCTTTTCTCAACTGGGTTCAAGAACAGTGTTAGTGAAGACACCATTCACGACAAACCCAAATCACATTTGATATTCAATACAAGGCTCTGAATAGAAAAATATCCCGGCTTATATTCAATATCAAATTCTACGACCAACAAATGTCGTATTGGAAATAACGATATAAATATATATCTTTCAAATTTCCATAACAACATATGTATAATCACGAATTCCAACATCGAAATATTCCGAAGACAATTTCGATTCAAATCCACTCCAATGCAATCATTGGAAATTTTGGTTATTTCCAAAACCCTTTTCAAATTCAATTTATTTATTTAAAAATAAATAGAATTATAATTCTAGTTCAAAACTAGTTCATTTCGATAAAAATCTATTCTTATCTTTTCAAATATGGAGTTTTTCATCCCACATCTTCACAAATCATTTCTTATGATTTTACATAAATTATTACTATTTTTAATAATTTTATTAAGGCCCGTACAGTCGATTTCCAACAATGGCCATCGAACCGCACTTACAGCGACCTTTTTCGAATTTGATTTGGACGTATCTCCAAATCCAACCGTTAGATTTCAAATTTCTAACATTCGTTAGAAAGCTCTTTTCGATACGAACCCAACGGTTCCGGTTTTAGGAGAATCCGACGGTCGGATCTCCCGTAATGTCCGTTTGAAATAAATGGTCGAAATTCGCGAACTACCACAGCGCGGCGCGTTCTATTCAGGCCATTATATTATATATATAATATATATATAATATATATTTCGTCGATTTCTATTTAAAACGAATTATATAAATAGTTTTGAATTCGTTTCAAAATCTATTTCAACTTCCATTTCAATTCAAAGCAAAATTGAATTCTTCTTTATAGATTCGTTTCAAAATTCATTTCTATTCAATTCAAATTTCAATTCAATTTGAATTCGTTTTCAATTCACTTTCAATTCAATTCGAATTCGTTTTCGATTCAATTCATTTCGAAATCGTTTTCAATTCAATTCATTTCGAAATCGTTTTCAATTCAATTCATTTCGAAATCGTTTTCAATTCAATTCATTTCGAAATCGTTTTCAATTCAATTCATTTCGAAATCGTTTTCAATTCAATTCATTTCGAAATCGTTTTCAATTCAATTCATTTCGAAATCGTTTTTAATTCAATTCATTTCGAAATCGTTTTTGATTCAATTCATTTCGAAATCGTTTTCAATTCAATTCATTTCGAAATCGTTTTCGATTCAATTCATTTCGAAATCGTTTTCAATTCAATTCATTTCGAAATCGTTTTCAATTCAATTCATTTCGAAATATTCGATTTCAAAATTACTTTTTAATATTCATCTTAAAATGAATAAAATCGATATAAATATCGTTTACGTCAAAATGGCGTCAATCTAATCAACACGGCTTCATAAATTTCTATTTTCAAATATTCTATTTCAAATATTTCTTTTTCAAAATAGTTGTTATTATCAAAATATTTCGTTCAACACATGACCAATCTCAATGAATGAGTACTGTCAACACATGAACTTTTATTTTATAATATTCTTTATTTTTCAAATTAGAACGAGGCCCAATCAATTACCATATAAAGTTAATTATATGGATTTTCATGCATTACACACATATAATAGCATTGAAAAATAATCAACCATCAACCAAAGTGCACTACACTGTATAAGCATCAAATATAGATATTCAACGCTTATAACAGCCTGTCAATCAATCGATCGACATATTTAATCAATCAGGATGAGTGAACTTCAAATTTCATCCCAACACCCATGTGGGGTTTCGAACAATCAAACACAGGTTTTATTTGTGCAGTTGGGCGATGTGTAAAATTTATCGTCCCAATCAATGTCATTCAAATAGGTGTACATAAACAAACCGTCCGGTTCGTAAATGAATATTTTATTCTATTCACTTCACGTTAAAAATTATATTTTTAACGATAAAACATTTTATTCCAACATATGAATTTCTATTATTCATTTACACAATAAAATGATATTTTTATTTTCTAACATATTTTAGAAAATTTCGGCGGCATAACGGCACGATACTAGAAACGGGACGAGGCCTAGCCTAATCCCCGGTCTAGTGAAGGCCCACGCCATTCACACATCAATCAAATTCACTTTCGTTATGCAAACCACAAAATTTGGAGTAAGAGTCTAACCTAGCCTTACTCCTTCACCTTATAACGGCGCACGTCTAATCCTAACCAATTTATCGATTCGATTTTTCACATCACAAACCACATTCAAACCAATATCGCAATCAATCACCAAACAAACAAGTCCATGGTCTGTGGACGATTGTGTCGGGTGCTACTAAGCACCGTCTGCATCCTAGTATATATATATATATATATATAACTAGAAAAATAAATTGAAAGGTGAGAAATTCTCACATATAGCTATCCTAGCTCCACGGCACTTCTAATGCAGGAAATCTTCGCCAACTCGCCTTCGTTGTCCGCTTTCACTACATATATAAAAATCGAATTTTTACTATGTTATTCAATATATAAAAATCGAATTTTTACTTCGAAGTTCAATATATAAAAATCGAATTTTTACTTCGAAGTTCAATATATAAAAATCGAATTTTTACTTCAAAGTTCAACATATAAAAATCGAATTTTTACTTCAAAGTTCAACATATAAAAATCGAATTTTTACTTCAAAGTTCAACATATAAAAATCGAATTTTTACTTCGAAGTTCAATATATAAAAATCATATTTTTAATTCGAAGTTCAAAACATAAAAATCCTATTTTCTTTCGAAGTTCAAAACATAAAAATCCTATTTTCTTTCGAAGTTCAAAACATATCATATTTTCTTTCGAAGTTCAAAACATAAAAATCCTATTTTTTTTCGAAGTTCAAAACATAAAAATCATATTTTTTTTCGAAGTTCAAAACATAAAAATCATATTTTTATTTCGAAGTTCAATATATAAAAATCCTATTTTTAATTCGAAGTTCAATATATAAAAATCCTATTTTTAATTCGAAGTTCAATATATAAAAATCCTATTTTTAATTCGAAGTTCAATATATAAAAATCCTATTTTTAATTCGAAGTTCAATATATAAAAATCCTATTTTTAATTCTAAAAATCCCAACTTTATACATCTTAAAAATCCTTTCTTTATATTTTAAAAACATCGCTAACTTTATTTTCAAAAACAACTCATGTCTTGTATTTCAAAAATAATGATATACATATATAAAAGTTAACCAAAAATCAAATCTTTTCGCTTGTTAACAAAATCAATTTCTAAACTTTTCTAAAAAGATATATATATATATAAGAAAACTGATTTTATAAATAATGTTATATTAAAAATGCTCACTGTTGTTTTTTTTTCTCTGGGTTTCTTCCACGCTTCTTCCATGACCCATCTGAACGAAATCGGCCATCACCACCATATGCGGCGAAGCGAGAGCCTTATGGAGACCCCCTCTTGGGCGAACTCGGCGGTGGCTCCGTTGGGTTGAGGGAGGGGTTTCGATCTGGATTTGGGGGCGCGTTGAGGATCGATACAGCAGAGAACGGAGGGGAGAAGGAAGCGGAGGAGAGGCTAGGGGGAGGGGTGCGGTGCCCTGCAGCGGTTGACTGTAGAGAGGGGGCGGGTGGAGCTCGCACGGCGGCGGCGGCTCCGTTGATTGATTCTGGGGTTTTCGATTTTCTCTCTTTTTTTTTTTTTTTTTTAATAATTCCTGTTTTGAACGTGGGGGGGGGGGCAGCGTATAATATGGGAGAGAGAAGATATTTTTTTCATTATTATTATTTTATTTTATTTTAATCTCCATAGTTGACTTTTCTTTCGAAGTCGAAACGAGACCCACCGACTGTCGCCGATAGCGTTTTACCCCCATTTCGAACACAATGGGATTATGTATCGCAAGCTGATTTGATCGTTTCGATTAGTTTCCATTGAATTTACATTTAAATCACTATATTGAATTTTAAACGTACATTTCAGATTACCAGGGTCGCATACTAACCCTAAAAATTCTCGAAAAATATTTTCTAGCTTCGTATTGACGATACGGTCTTAACAAAACTAGTTTCGTCGAATTCTGAGACCGTTAGAAAAATGGCCAATTTCCAGTCGATTAAAATCAACTGAAACTGGTCAAACGCGTTTTCCTTTGCCACGCTCACATATTGATTCGAAAAATTATGAAATTTGGGATCTAACAATAATTCGACATCACGGACCCAACAAAAATGGTTTCGTCGAAATCCGAGGTCATTTGCAAAATGTCCATTTTTAAGGGCCTGAATTCCATAGCGACTATTCAGAATTTTAAACTGGACATATATCTTGATTCTCGCTACGAAATTTCGATTGGTCGGATTCGTTGGAAAAATATCATCAATTAGATCCTATCATTTTTGGTTTCACTAAAATCCGGTTTGTTTTGCACCCGGTATATTCAATTGAAGTTTGAAATTGAATTATCGAACTACCGCGCCATTTTCAATTCTATTTAATTATATATAAATATTTATATTCTAACGACGACGCGTATAAATATATACGTTCGAATTATATTTAAAATAAATTTCATGTCGATATTATTTAAAATAATCCATTTTAAATAATCAAAATTCGCTAAAATTGCAAAAATAAAAATTTCAAACTGGCTCGCATTTTACGGGTTGTTACAGTTTTCCAAATGGCATAAGAGGCCAAGATGATTGTTGAAAATATTTGGATAACAAATATTGATAAGGAAATGGAGAAGAGATTTAATTAATGAAATATGAATTAAAGAGCCCAGTGATTTGTTGATATGTTTGGATGAACACTTGTTTTTATTCGATAGTTAAATCACAGACTATCGAAGTTTTGACCATCGTTGTCAATATGGAGTGACCGGTTGGATTATTATCCGAAGAACCACTCCGTATCGGCATAAGCGTTGCGAACCAAGTATGCTGAATATATTGAAGACGGAGTAAAGTGCAAGGGCTTTTCTAGTAATGGAAATAGTGCCTTCGGTTTCGTTCAGTCCCAGAACGAACGTAAATGGACGAATGTCTGACAAAGTATTTCCAATGATCAAATGGGTTGGTCTGTATGAATATATATGGTTGCAACGGATTTATTCCCTTAGCATAACATCCAGAATATTTGTGCAAACTCAACTAGTGATTAACGGATCTGACAATGTGGCATTCAAAGTGATTGTGCTATCAATGAATGGTAAGTATTCGTAGCCTCAGGCCTCAACAACCGGGAAAGGACAAAAATCGGGCAGGCAGCATGGCTATGTGGGTCGCACCCATTAGGATGTATAATCACCTATCTAGAGGTTCATTTAATTTCTTATTCTATTCGATGCTGTCCCTGTCGGGAGACGGTTGCTGATCCCAACCGTTGGTGATATACATTCGATACACTCAAGCGAAATGAGTGGTCGGTCATGTGTGGGCCGGGTTGCAAGATGTTCTTGTTGAACCCAGTGTATTCCTCTCTAGAGATACACTAGCGGAAGGTGGTTCCATACCTTGTCATGTTGGAAATCCAATCTCCAATAAGCGCCATGCGGTTTTTTTTTGATTTTATAATATATATGTGGAGCGTGAGATGCAAGCGTTCTGCTATTTGATTATTTACTTGATGTAGACATTATTATAATATCACTGGATTTTCGTATCAAAGTGTTTTGGGTTATAGTAAGGTAAAAGCCATCCATGTATATGTGTGGGCTGGTCTTACTATTATCTTTTCTTTCCAAAAGGGTTTTGAAAGTTAAACAAGTGGTTGGAGTTTACTCACACCAGTCCCATGACTGACCCAGAGTTTATTTTGTTTTGTTTTCCCTAAACTCTTGGGTGCCCAAATTTGTACGGGCAGTCAAGTAGTTCAGGTGTTTACAGATACCATTGGAGGAGCTTGGAGCAGGAGGCTTCAGCGTTAGTTACCTAGTGTTATTTTCCGCTGTATTGTAAGTGTTGAACTCTGATTCTGAATATACATGTATACAGAAATTTTGTATTACAAAAGTATATGATATATTATATTTTATTCATTCCGCTGTGAGGTTCATGTTTTACCCTGATGTTGTGTATTCTTCTTCTTCTATTCTAATATTTCTTTCCTTCTATTTCTCATCCTCTAACTTCTTTCTAATAATGATTCGTATTTCTGTGCAATTTGGGTTGGACGTGTGGTGTATTTAGTCAACTCAGATAGTACGGATTTGCGGGTCGTTACAGTTGGTATCAGAGCTTAGGTTGAGCGAACACCTAGGCTTGTGTGGCATGTGCTCATTAGAGATAGGGTCAGTAGTACCCTAGAATGAGTTGAGTGTATAGATACGAGAGAGCGTATTTGTTAGTTGATATGAAAGTTGTTTTATATTGTGCTGGCTAGTCTGTTGAGTGGTTTATGAATTCTGGTCGGATACTGGGACGCCACAAAGTCGATAGGAATTTCTAAACACTTGAACAGGAGATTGAACACGATATTGTTTTAAAGTGGGTGAAATTATTTTACCCAAAATTATATTTTGATATAGAAAGAATAAATTTTTGAAATTATTATATTATATGGATGTGTTGATTGATTTCATCATAATCAGATAAGATTATAAAGATTGAAATGGTTATTTATAACCAAACTGAATTTGTATATGAATGAAATATATACAAATGAGATGAATTAGAATTAAATTCAAACCAGAATTAAGAATTCAAAATCCTGGGAAGTTGAAAAATATTTTTCAAAGTAATTAAAATAATATAGTTCTATTTTGAAAGGGTTTTTGAATGAAAATCATTTTGAATTGATTTTTAAAATGATAAAGCACTGAACTCACTTCAGTCGCTGGGAAATAATTCTGATGATGACTGCAGCCTCATCAGTGTTCATTTTCGAGTTTCTAAGTGATGGATTGCTACCTTAGAAAATTTTGATGGGGATTTGTTTGAAAGAAAACAAGTTTAATTGAAAAATTCAAATATTTTGAATTTGAAAAGATTATAAATGTATGTACATGTTTAAGTGATTTCAAAAGGATTTGAAATGAAAACGCTGGGATTTGAATTCTGGAATTGAAATTTAACTTAAGCTAGTTAAATGGATTGAAGTGAATCAATTAACTAGAATCAATTTGAATAGGTTTAATGGAATATAGATTGGATATAAATGGATTGATCGTTGATCATTCGAATTAAAGGGGTGAAGACCAAAAGTTTTGGTTTGAACTAATTTGTTGAAATATGAGGAGTTGAGTCTCAACATAAGTGGATTGTTGAAAGGTAATGGATTTGTATCATTTTTCCTAACTTAGCAATTTCGAGGACGAAATTATTTTAAGGGGGCAAGAATGTAACGACCCGGATTTTTCGAACAGTATTTTAAATATTTAGTATCGTTTAAATACTGGATTAACCATATAAAAGAATTTTTATAGTGAATTATCGATCAAATAATCGAAATACGAGAACAAAATATAATTGAAATCAAAGTTTAAAAAAAAAAGAGAATCAAAACAATTCAAATGATCAGTGTCAGTTCTGTCTGAACATGTACGATAAAAATAATCTATTATCGATGAATTTAAATTATTTGAAATCAATTTATATTTGAAACTATTTAATTTAACATATAAAAATGCTTGGAAATAATTGGATTTAATTTAATTTAGTTGTCAGTTAAATTTGTTATCCTTTCCATACGATCAAATAAAATTTCAGAACCTTTTCCATTGAGCCTAGATTTGTATTTTAATCTAGTAATGTCGTTCGTTCGTTATGTTTCATAGTGGTCCGGGGACCGTGAGATATTTTAAGTTATTTAAATAAAATCAAAAATTAATTTATATTTATCATGTTGGTACTTAAGCCAACAAGCCGACCTACCTTCATTGAAAACTCAAACACTACTTCCCTCGAGCCAACAAATCTATCGGTGATCTTCAATAGCAAGGAAACACAATATTAATGGCTTGTACCTGTTGTCGCTTGTTCACGCTTATAAAACGAAGCCTGAGTCTTCGTTTTCCCCCATCTGTGAAACAACCAAACTATTTTCTCTTCAGCAAATAAAAAGAAAAAGAGAACCGAACTAGAATCCTTGGTTCTGGAGGGTCGCTCTTCACTTTCGAACCAACATCTGGATGCACGATGCGGGAGTTACGAGTTAGGGCAATGGGATGAAATCGAATATCGCGATGTCTAAAATCACTCGGATGTCATTCAATTGAAGCGGGATCTCGTTTAATAAGGGGCGTGGTTCGATTGCAGTTGTCTGGGGGTTCGGCGAGTTCTTCAGACATCCTAGGGCTTCGGCTCCTCAGCGATTCGAGTTCGAATTGGTACCTGCATTTCTAGGGTTCGAACTAGGGTTCTGGACTGGTGCAAATTACCTGATGGTTGAGCACTCGAGTTCAGTTTTTGGTCAAGGGCTTTGGGGAGGTTCTGACGTGGGTAATTGGAGGATGCGAATCTGTGAAGTGGAGGTTGAAGTCGGTTATAGGTTGATTGCAGTGGTAGCTCGCTTCATGATTTGTTGAGGCAGCGAGGTGCAAATAGATTTCGTGAAGATGATAAAAGATGATTAAGGTAATAATTAGTTTCTCTAAATTTAATTAATGATGGTTTAATTCATTTTTAAATGCCTAGGAAATTAGTTAATTAAGATGTATAAACTAATCGTTTAAAATAAAATTTAGGTACTTGTAAATTAGTTACGGCCTTTTTATATATAGATTTGATTAGTTGAAATTTATTTAGAAAGTCATTTTTAAAATTTTAAAATTTTAAAATAATTGATCGATAATAATAAAATTTAATTATCGTAGGTGTGAATTCATTCGAGAAGGTTCGTAGCCGGTGATTTGGAAATAAACAGGATATTCGACAACGGCAATTACGGTGAGTAAATCTCACTCACCTTTTATTATAATTATTTTTACTTCGTAAAAATAATTGTTGTTGCTTGTTTGGATTTTTCTGCTTGTTTTATATATATTAGTTATTTAGGCTATATATATATATTGGGTTGATTGATTGGTTGGATTCCCGCAGTCTCATTAGCGGATGCCCGCAGTTTTATAGCGGATGATTACCCTATACGCCCCACGCTATGATTAGTGGATGACCTTCTATACCGCGATATTCTGCCACGAAGCAGAATGGGTATTATTTATGTGCTAACATCTGTGGATGCAGGAAAACAGGTTGGAGGGATCCAACTGGATTCCTCAAAATTTATTTTATCTGTTTGTTGTTTGCTGATTTCATATATTCATATATGATGTGTTAAAAATAAAATGATTGAAAATTGGGTGATTTGATTGTTTTAAATAACACTGGGCTAAGTGTTAATTTATTTAAAATATCATGGAAGGATATTTGAGATTTAAAAGGGAAAATTCTATTTTTAAATAGAATTTGAATTTTTAATGGAATAAAAATATAAACTTGTTTTGAAAAATAAAACAAGTAGTTTCTTTTTAAACGAAGTTTATAAATAGTTCTTTTATAACGAAGTTATAAATGAAGTGAAAAGAATTATCATTTGATAATTCAGAAATAGAAATATAAGTGTGAAATTGGAATTTGAAATGAAATTTCAAAATAGGATGTGAAATGAAATTTTTAAATATATAACTCAAATGAAATTTGAGTATAACATTTGAATAGTAGAATTAGAAAAGGAGTTTAAATATTTGAATTTTAAAAGGAGATTGAATATTAGAAATTCAAATAGAAGTTCAAATAGAATTTGAATAGTCGAAATTAGAATGAAAAATAGAATTTGAATTCAAGGAATTAAAATAAAATTTGAATTCAAAGGAATTCGAATAAAGAAATTCAAATAGAGATTTGAATGTAGAATTTCAAAATAGAATTTGAAATAAACTTTGAAATAGGATTTTCAAAGTAGAATTGGAAATAGAATTTCAAATAGGATTTCAAAATAGGAAATCCAAATGGTTTTGAAATGGAATTTGTATTCAAGGGAATTCAAATGGATTTGAGTGAAGAAATTCAAATGGTGTTAAAAATAAGTTTGAATATTAGAATTCAAATGGGGTTGGAAATGAATTTGAATATTAGAATTCAAATGGAAATGGAAAATGAAATTTGAATATAAGAGATTCAAATTGAATTCAAATAGGATTTAATCTATGGGATTTGAATATGAAATTCAAATGGGTTTTAAACTATGGAATTTTGAATATAGAATTTAAAAAGGAGTTTGAATATTTGAATTTCAATAAAATTCAAATATAGAAATTGGAATATAGAAGTTCAAATGGAATTTAAATATAGAGTTTGAATAAGAGAATTCAAATGAATTCAAGTATTGAATTTGAATATGGAATTGAAATAGAAATTCAAGTATTGAATTTGAATATCAAATAGAAAAGGAATTGGAATTTGAATATAGAATTCAAATAAAAGTGAGATTGGAATTTGAATCAAGGAATTCAAATAGAGTTAAATGAAGTTGAATTCATTTTAAAGAAGTTTAAAGGTTTATATATATAAATATAATTAAAACGAAGTCGCCGCAGCGCTGCAGTTCGTAAAATAGCGATTCGAACTTCAATCGAGTATACAGGACTCAATTGGAGTCGGATCTCTTTGAAACAAGAAACGTCAGGACCAGTTTGATAAAAGTTTTCTAATGAAAGAGAAAAATATGAATTTCGTCGTATAGATTTTGAGTTATGTCAAAATCAAATTTTCAGAAAAACAGCGCCAGAACTATTTAAAAACCATAACGGTTTATTTCATTTTATAAAAGGATTTTAAGCAAATAAAATCCGAATTTCTATTTAGAAAATTTCAGATTTGAGTTATAAAATATATGTGAACTCAGGTGGAGTAATGAATTGATTTTTGAAACAGAAATCAGATTTTTGATTATTGAATAGAATTAACTAATTCGAATACTATTTAGTAAATGAGATGTTGAATGGATATTGAGCTTTAAATAAGTGAATTCGATTTGAAAATTTATATTCGAAATAGAAAAGAGAACTAGAATTGAAATCGAAATTCAATTTGGTTATGAACGAGTTAAATATTTTGTTTGAACATGTTATGTTCAACAAAGAAGTGAAATAGGCAAAATGACTAATTAAAGAATAAATGGGCGAAACTGAATTCAAACGATTAGATGGTATTGAATTGAATTGAAAACAGGTGAACATGTGTAAGCAGGTTTGATATGAAGTATATGAAGATTTAAATTTATGTGCTCAACAAAAAGGTACACGTTTAATTTCCATATGAGATTTTATGCGCCGTATCGGCAAGTCGCTTGGCTTTTTCTTTTTCTTTTTGAGATGAGAAGTTACCGGGAAGCTATTTGAAATTTCCCGATGCTCCCGATACAGGGGAGGTTATGGCGAATTTTTTCCGGAAATTTAAGGAGTTAGAATATTTTTAAGATATTTTGATAGTTAGAAATCACTGGATTGACGTATAGAATTTGATAGGTAAGTGAATATAAAAATCGAATATTGTAAACAAAAAGGGAAATCTATAAATTTGAAATAGAAAGCGAACTTTATACATGTTTTAAAAAATGAACATTTTGATTGTATAGTGTGTTTATTCGAGGTAAGTGGTTTCGCCGTTTTGAAGTTGAGGATGTTTTCAGTTAAGGTCTGAGAGGTAATTTTACCCCAACTTGATTGATTTCATTTTTAATGGATAAATAGCGAGATCCAGTCTCGAAGGGAGGTGTTTGAAAAGGGTTAGTTGAATAAAATATTTTGGGTTGTTGTAACAATATTTTACACAACATTCGTCTTAAACCCAAGTGATGGAATTTTGAAAAAAATACAAGTAAATATTTCCTGAGTATAATTAAAATAGTCGGGATAGAGATAAGTGATTGGAATTGTTTCCAATTGCAAATAGAGATATTTTCTAATATATAGAAAATAAAAGAAGTTGACATTTGGAAACGTTTTCCAAATGGCATAAGAGGCCAAGATGATTGTTGAAAATATTTGGATAACAAATATTGATAAGGAAATGGAGAAGAGATTTAATTAATGAAATATGAATTAAAGAGCCCAGTGATTTGTTGATATGTTTGGATGAACACTTGTTTTTATTCGATAGTTAAATCACAAACTGTAACACCCCGCGAATTCTATAACTGTGAAATTCACAAATTAAAGTATAATTAATTTCAAATCAAAGAACTAAGGGAAACAGGATACGCCATTGCGTTCGTCTCGGAAAAATACGCGAAATAGAGTCCGAGTTTTCGAAAAACGGAGTCCGTATGAAGAAGATATGTCCTTCGGAAGTTTCTGAATTAAGTTTAAAATTCGAACAGAATAAAACAGCTCAGAAAAAAATAAGTTTTAATTCCAAAATCGGGCCCAATTGGCCAGGGCGGGAAAACTCCCGCCTAATGCACCCAGGTGGACTGGGCTGTCGACCTGGTCTATCCAGGTCGACAGGGCTGTCGACAGGGCTGTCGACAGGCATGTCGACCTAGTCCAGAGCCAGGTCGAACCCAGTCCAACCTGGCTGGCCTATTCTATGTTGGTCGATTTTCTGTAGTCTGCTTTGTCATTAGGGCTAGGTGGCAAGCTCTAATTGGTCTCTCTTCCGAATGAATGGCTACGATCAATCCAAGAAACATCAATGGTCCTAATCAGTTCATAACCCCTATAAAAATGACCCTAGACTCAACCCTAATCTATTCATTCAAAAATAAGAACAAGGCCATCATGTTGCTGAGGAACGACTAAGAGTAGCCGCCAATTTGAGAGAGGATTAGGAGGCAAATTCTAAAGCATAAAGCAACCTAATCAAATCAATTCAACAAGGAATCGTATCTCCAAATCCCTAAATTGGAGAATTCGCCACACCATTGTAAGTAGAGTATTATTTTGGTATGAACAAATAATTGTGTTGGTTTGTATACTTGATTTGTGGCGATAAAGTAATTCATATTTGTGCGTTACTATGATTTTTATCGATTTGGGATATTGTATACGTTTGGATATTCGCAAAGCATGTTATTCATTATAAAAACTACATGTTTGCGGTAGTTTTATGCAAGTACACGTTTGGAATATTCGCAAATTATGTAACCCATGTTGAAGCTACATGTATGTAGTTGATTAATTGAAATTCATGCAAGTTTGGGGTTTTGCTACTATGCCATCATATTGTATATTTTCGTACAAAAATCATTTTGTACATAATTGGAATAGATTTGGGTTATTATAGTTCATATGAAACTATGTTGAAATTTTGGCACCATGGTCTATGTATTAAGCCATGCTTTTGTACTAGAAAACCTATTTGCAAACTTATAAATATGACTAGGCTATGATTGATAATTTGCATAATTGAAATCCATATTGTTGACAAGAATTATATGATGACAAATGTGGTACATAGCTAGGTTAGATTCAAAAATCCCTTTTGCAAGTTTGCATCATGATTTCATGTTAGAAATATTTATGCCATGGTTATGTGAATAGATTTAAAATCATGATTAAGTTGAACTATACTTTTGTGTTGATAACAAAAGTAAGCACCTTTGTAAACATGTAGTAATCTTATGAACATGATTTGCTTATGTTTGACATTATGCCTAAATAAAAATATAGGTTTATGTTGTAGTTAAGACTATGTGTCAATAATGATATCCAATTTAGATTCTTAGCTTAACTACAAGTTTACATGCTTTGATTCATGTCACTTATGCTACTATGCAAGTACACCAGTTTCTGTTTTGTAGTTCCAACGTTATGTTGCAAGTTCATGCGCTCACATTCCCCTTTTTGTGTATGTAATCGTGTTTTAAGCCTCCCCTTTTCTTATGGCTGAGTTGGGCTTAAAAAGGCTAAGCCCAACATATATATAATAAGCGAACGTGTTAAACGGGGGAAAATAACGTTGGGTTAAATCTATTAATTAATAAATGAAAATATAAAGTAAAAGGGCCCAAATTCAAGTATGAGTTGGGCCCATGATTGGTGTAACCTTTACACCATTAACTTAATAATGGGCCGCAAATATTTACATATAAGAAAATAAAGAAGAAAGACAAAATATGTAAATGTAGAACATACGATGTGTTTAACCCGAGGTTGGATTGAGTTGTGATGTAAACCTGCCCGGAACCGCCCGGCTGTCCAGTGGTCACAACAATACCTATCCAATGTGGGAGGTTAAACATGGAGCCCAATAAGGACCCGAGGTTAGACTGAGTTGTGGCGTAAGACTGCCCGGAACCAACCGGCAACAGGCAGCCACAACAATACCTGTCTAATGTGAGAGGTCAAGGCTTTAATAAGACAATTAAGGCTGAGTCAGGATTGTTAGGATTAAGTGAACTAAAGACTTAATCAAATGGAACATGCTAAACTAAACGGACTGGTGGGGGTTAGGTTAGAAAACACTTAACCAACTTAGCATGTTGGCTAGAGATAGAAAACCTAGTAACGGGGGACCCTTTTCAGCAGTAACCCTAGAAGGTGTATCAGGATACCCTGAAACTAGGCAGGGTGGGGCACGATTACTGGGCTGATTGTAAGAGGTCAAATCGACGGCGGTGGTGTAGCAGTGTAGGTTCTAACGGGGTGCGGGCGTGCACACACTCCGGCGCAGAAAAATAAGGCACTGGACACCAGTAGCATACCTGTGCATTCTAGGATTGTGTCGGGCCGCCACCATAGGACTTGATACACCCCATGGTGGGACCAGCATAGGTAAATACAACATCGGGGGCCGTAAGACACATGTAACTATGCGAGTAGGAGCCGGTCATCATAGAATGGATCACTTCACCCTGATTATGGGGTGCCAGTCGGAAACTAGTTTATATGGGTTCAGAGATTAACATGGGGTACGATAGTATATTCGACCCTAGACAACTTAACCAAGTTTATAGTACTTTCCCACTTCTTGTTTATACTTATCATACCCAGTTCTTTATTCATAGACAGAATAGTACTAGACTTACTCAGGTTTTATGTCTGACTCTACTTTTCTTTCGTCTTCTTTTCTTCCGTTCCCCCCCCCCCCCAGGTCCACAGGGAGGGAATACAGCAGCTTGACCAGCCTTAACATCCAGCTTGAAGAGGAGAAATGTATTGCTTGGACCTTTTCGTTTTGAACTATGGCTTTGGACAATCACTATGGGGCTATTGCAGTTTATCTATGTTTTATTTATGCTTCTTTAAATAATGTAATCAAGACAGATTATGAAGGAGTTATGTTATGTTTTTGGAAAGGATGTAAGACAATTATGGTGATGTTGTTGTAGCACGTATTTGCTTTTATGAAATAAAAGTTGTTGTTTTTCCGCTGTTTACAAATATGTGTTCTTATATCTGTCTTGTATATCTGTGACTTATACTTATAAACCTCCACCAAAATTAGGGCATTCCCTTTGAGAGTGACCCTAACGGAGGTGGGGTGTTTCACTTTGTATTAGAGCATAGGTTTACCAGATAAGATAAAAAGTTTTAAAAATTTATTTTCAAAAAGGAAATTTAAAGAAGCATTTTTAAAAGAAAAATATTATTTTATTTTAAAAGGAAAAGTCCACTCCCCAAAGCCATAGGTACTATCTCTTATCCTTCGTTTTGAATCTATCCATTTTGTTTCAGCATGTCCGAAGATCTTAACTTGCCAGAAGGGGTGCCAATACCTGGTTGGTTTAGACGGTTCTTGGAAGCAAGGGCCACTCAGCCAGGTCCTACCGTTCCTCCTCCCCCAGCTGCCGGAAATCATCCAGCTGCAGCGGCACCTTTTCCTCCACCTCCTCCACGGGGAAACACGTTTGCTAAGATATGTAAAGATTTTAAAGCTATGGGAGGAAAGGATTTCCATGGAACTGAGTCCTTTGTGGCAGCTAGAAATTGGCTGAAAGAAACTGAGGACCTATTCATCATCTTTGAGGTAGAGGATAGACAAAAAGTACAGTTGGCAGTGTGGCTATTGAAGGGTGAGGCTTCCTACTGGTGGGAAGTCACTAATGCAGAAAGACCAGTGGAGACATGGGAGGACTTTAGGGCAAGGTTTGAGACTAAATTTCTCTCAGATGCGGAAAGAAGTTTGCAGTTGGAAAAATTCTTATTTCTTAAGCAAGGGGACAAGACAGTCAGAGAGTATGTGAATCAGTTCGATGAGCTGGCTAGGTTTGGGCTTGACCTAGTCAACACACCGCACAAGAAGGCTCTCCGTTTCGTCAAAGGGTTGAATGTGCCATTACACAGTTTGGCCATGTCCCATATACCCATGGGAGCTACGTATGAAAGATTGGTGCAAATGGCATTGCTGAATGAAGAGGATAAGGGCAAGAAGGAGACAAAGGCAGAAAGCTCTCAAGGGAAGAAAGTGGGTTTGCAGCCTAAGAAGACAGACTTTAAGAAGGGCGGGAAAGGCAACAAAGAGAAGAGGAAGTGTAATTTTTGTGGCAAAGTGGGGCACTTTATAAAGGACTGCCGGAAAAAGAAGGCCAAGGAGAATGGTGGGTGCTTTTCTTGCGGTGAGACGGGCCACAGGGCTAAGGACTGCCCAAAGAAACGAGGATAGGGGCAGAGGGCTGGATCCACCCCAGGGGCACAGGTTCATGTGCTGGAAGCGCCACCTCTGCAACAGCGAGGTATAAATACTTCTGTAGAAAGTGTAGTTTATCTTTATGATCACCCCGTTCGCACTTTATTTGATTCTGGCGCATCACACTCCTTTATCTCGTCTGCTTTAGTAGAATCTCTGCACCTAAAAACTAGTATGGTAGAGGACCCCTTAATTGTTTCAAACCCAATTGGGGGCCCGGCTCATTTGTCTATGATCTGTTTGGGATTGAAAATTTCTATTCTAAGTGTAGAATTTCAATGTAGTGCCTTTGTTTTGGGCTTTTCGGGTTATGGTTTGATTTTGGGTATGGATTGGCTATCCAGTAATGGGGCCATCCTTGATTGTGAGAAAAGGGTTGTTAGGCTCCTAACCCAGCTCGGTAATACTTTGGAAATTTCTTGTAATCCCTCGTATGCGGTTATGCTTAGTTATCTTGAATCGCTAGATGCCTCTGTTGAAAATTTGCAATCAGTTAAAGTGGTCCGGGAATATCCGGATGTCTTCGAAGAGGTGAAGGGCTTGCCTCCAAAGCGGGAAATAGACTTACGCATATATCTTGTAGATAATGCAAAGCCCGTTGCGTTACCCGTTAGACACATGGCTCCACGGGAAAGGAAAGAGCTCAGTAAACAGATTAAAGAGCTTCTAGAAAAGGGGTTCATTAGGAGGAGCATTTCAGAATGGGGCGCTCCAGTGGTGTTCGCTACAAAGGCGGATGGTTCACTCCGTTTATGTGTTGACTATAGGGAGCTCAACAAGCTAACGAAAAATAATAGGCACCCTCTCCCTAGAATTGACGATTTGTTTGACCAGCTTGTAGGAGCATCTGTTTTCTCCCAGCTCGATTTAGCAACCGGTTTTCATCAGCTAAGGGTGGCTGAAGATAGCATCAATAAAACGGCGTTCAGAACCCCAGACGGCTTCTTTGAATGGCTTGTCATGCCTTTCGGCTTGACAAATGCACCTGCTTACTTCGTGGACCTGATGAGTAGGGTAGTTAGAGATTTCCTCAACAAATTCGTAGTGGTCTTCGTAGATGATATCCTTATCTTCTCAAAGAGTGAAGAGGAACATGCTCAGCACTTAAGGGCAATCATGGAAACTTTGCGAGTCCATCAACTAAAAGCCAAATTCTCCAAATGCCACTTTTGGAGAGAAGAGGTGAGGTTCCTTGGGCACATAGTATCCAAACAAGGGTTAGCAGTGGACCCTGCTAAGGTAGTGGCGGTACAGGACTGGAAGACACCAAGGAATGCAACTGAGGTCCGAAGCTTTCTAGGACTAGCAGGTTTCTATCGAAAATTCATAAGGGATTTTGCGAAAATCTCAGCTCCGCTCACGAAATTGACCAAGAAGAATCTAGTGTTTAATTGGGACTTGGATTGCGAGTTTGCTTTCCAGCGACTGAAAAGGGCTCTCACAACAGCCCCAGTTTTGACGCTGCCAGATGGGAGCAAGATGTTCACTGTTTATACGGATGCATGTGGGACAGGGCTAGGCGCCGTCTTAATGCAAGAAGGAAGGGTGGTAGCTTATGGCGGGAGGCAGTTGAAGGTGCACGAAAAGAACTACCCAACCCACGATCTTGAGTTAGCCGCCATCGTCTTTGCACTCAAGTCTTGGCGACACTATCTCCTAGGAGAGAAGTTCGAACTTTACACTGACCATAAATCGTTGAAATATCTTTTCTCGCAGAAGGATCTTAACTTGAGGCAACAAAGATGGATGGAGTTTCTTGCCTCATACGATTTCGAAATCTCCTACACTCCGGGCATAGGCAACGTAGTGGCAGACGCGTTGAGCCGAAAGAAATTGACCCTAAGCCCGCTGTTTGTTGAAAGACAAAGCCTAGAGTTTATAGCCAGCTTCGACTTTAGGCCTTCCTCCGATTTCGTACCAGGCTTGCTAGCATCTCTCGAAGTGCGCCCAGCTTTAGTGGATTCAGTGGGGACAACACAACGCGAAGACCCTCAGCTTGTGGAAACAATTGATAGGCTAATTAGGGGTGAGACTTCAAGTCACCTCAACAGATACTCCATCGACGATAAGGGTTTGCTAAGGCGAGACGGAAGACTATGCGTCCCACAGACAAAAGATTTAATAAAGAAGGTTCTCGAGGAAGCACATCACTCCAAGATGACGATACACCCAGGCGGAGATAAAATGTACAAAGACATAAAGAGGACTTTCTTCTGGAACGGCATGAAAAAGGACGTGGCAGAGTTCGTTTCTAAGTGTATGGTGTGCCAACAGGTTAAGGCGGAACAGAAAAAGCCTGGCGGACTGCTACATCCTCTGGAGGTCCCGCAGTGGAAGTGGGATAGCATCTCAATGGACTTCATCGATGGGCTGCCTAGGTCTAGGAGAGGCAACACTAGCATTTGGGTAATAGTGGATAGGCTTACTAAAAGCGCCCACTTTTTACCTATCAAAAGTAAAAGAACTGCCTCATCCCTAGCATCACTTTACCTCAAGGAAATCGTTCGACTCCATGGAATACCATCTAGCATTATTAGTGACCGAGACCCCATCTTCACCAGTGAGTTTTGGCGGAGTCTGCAAGAAGCAGTAGGAACGCAGTTATGCTTCAGCACAGCCTATCATCCCCAGACCGACGGCCAAACAGAGAGAGTGAACAGAGTTTTGGAAGACCTTTTAATACTATGCGTCCTCGACTTCGGAGGGACATGGGAAGACCACCTTCCTTTGGTGGAATTTGCCTACAACAACAGCTATCAAGCAACCAACGGAATGGCGCCCTTCGAAGCTTTATATGGAAGACCGTGCCGATCGCCCACTTGTTGGTGGGAGTCTACTGAAAAGCTCATACTTGGACCAGATATGATCCAAGAGACTTCGGAGAAAGTAGACTTAATACGAAGAAGGATGAAGACGGCCCAAGACAGAAAAAAGTCCTATGCCGATAAGAGAAGGACCGACCTTGAATTTGAGGTTGGAGACAGAGTTTTTCTCATGGTATCACCGCTAAGAAACGTTGTCCGTTTTGGAACCACAGGAAAACTGGCACCGAGGTTCGTAGGGCCATTCCCTATCATCGAGAAAATTGGGAAAATGGCCTATAGATTAGAGCTACCCGAGAAGTTGGCTAGAGTCCACAACGCTTTTCACGTTTCACATCTCCGAAAATGTCTACATGAGTCTGCTGAAGTGGTAGAGCCAAATATCCTCGAAGAGGCCGAAGTGGAGCGCGAAGCAACCATAAGAAAAGTTCCAACCCGCATATTAGGAACGGAAGTGAAGAAGCTACGCAACCGCGAAGTCAGGCTCGTCAAAGTTCAGTGGAGCGACGCCGAGGGAGACGCGACTTGGGAAACTGAAGCTAGAATACGCACTGCCTATCCTTTTCTGTTCGAGGGTACATCCTTGATCTTTCCTTTTCCTTAAGTTGCGCTTTTATCTATCTTTTTAGGTATATTTCCTCGACCTTATCTTTTAGGTAGAAACCCTTTGGATGGAAACATGTAATTGAAACATGTTATGGATGATGGTTGCAAGTGGTTGCAAGTGATTGCTAGTGGTTGCTCGTGGTTGCATATACACACACAATCTAGGTTTAGATTGGCTCAGTCACTTCATATTGCATATGCATATATGTTCACATTCGTATATGGTTGAACTTTAATGTGTTGTCATATGGATGTTGCATTTGTATTGAATGATTGTGCACTCATGTAGAATCAAGAATAGGAAAATTTGCATACATAATGGATTCATGGCACTTACATAATTCGCATTAAGGAGGTCAACTGAATCAGTAGACCGCCTGATTTTGCATTAGATAAGTACATGTACACATACACTTCGCATATGATCATGAAGCATTAGAAGTCTTTTAAGGACAATGGATGCTCGTGTTTGATGGATGAGTAGATGGATGATTGGATGTTAGGATATACATTCCTCCTAACTTGAAGATTTCGGGGACGAAATCCTTTTAAGTGGGGGAGAATGTAACACCCCGCGAATTCTATAACTGTGAAATTCACAAATTAAAGTATAGTTAATTTCAAATCAAAGAACTAAGGGAAACGGGATACGCCATTGCGTTCGTCTCGGAAAAATACGCGAAATAGAGTCCGAGTTTTCGAAAAACGGAGTCCGTATGAAGAAGATATGGCCTTCGGAAGTTTCTGAATTAAGTTTAAAATTCGAACAGAATAAAACAGCTCAGAAAAAAATAAGTTTTAATTCCAAAATCGGGCCCAATTGGCCAGGGCGAGAAAACTCCCGCCTAATGCACCCAGGTCGACTGGGCTGTCGACCTGGTCTAGCCAGGTCGACAGGGCTGTCGACAGGCATGTCGACCTGGTCCAGAGCCAGGTCGAACCCAGTCCAACCTGGCTGGCCTATTCTATGTTGGTCGATTTTCTGTAGTCTGCTTTGTCATTAGGGCTAGGTGGCAAGCTCTAATTGGTCTCTCTTCCGAATGAATGGCTACGATCAATCCAAGCAACATCAATGTTCCTAATCAGTTCATAACCCCTATAAAAATGACCCTAGACTCGACCCTAATCTATTCATTCAAAAATAAAAACAAGGCCATCATGTTGCTGAGGAACGACTAAGAGTAGCCGCCAATTGGAGAGAGGATTAGGAGGCAAATTCTAAAGCATAAAGCAACCTAATCAAATCAATTCAACAAGGAATCGTATCTCCAAATCCCTAAATTGGAGAATTCGCCACACCATTGTAAGTAGAGTATTATTTTGGTATGAACAAATAATTGTGTTGGTTTGTATACTTGATTTGTGGCGATAAAGTAATTCATATTTGTGCGTTACTATGATTTTTATCGATTTGGGATATTGTATACGTTTGGATATTCGCAAAGCATGTTATTCATTATAAAAACTACATGTTTGCGGTAGTTTTATGCAAGTATACGTTTGGAATATTCGCAAATTATGTAACCCATGTTGAAGCTACATGTATGTAGTTGATTAATTGAAATTCATGCAAGTTTGGGGTTTTGCTACTATGCCATCATATTGTATATCTTCGTACAAAAATCATTTTGTACATAATTGGAACAGATTTGGGTTATTATAGTTCATATGAAACTATGTTGAAATTTTGGCACCATGGTCTATGTATTAAGCCATGCTTTTGTACTAGAAAACCTATTTGCAAACTTATGAATATGACTAGGCTATGATTGATAATTTTCATAATTGAAATCCATATTGTTGACTAGAATTATATGATGACATATGTGGTACATAGCCAGGTTAGATTCAAAAATCCCTTTTGCAAGTTTGCATCATGATTTCATGTTAGAAATATTTATGCCATGGTTATGTGAATAGATTTAAAATCATGATTAAGTTGAACTATACTTTTCTGTTGATAACAAAAGTAAGCACCTTTGTAAACATGTAGTAATCTTATGAACATGATTTGCTTATGTTTGACATTATGCCTAAATAAAAATATAGGTTTATGTTGTAGTTAAGACTATGTGTCAATAATGATATCCAATTTAAATTCTTAGCTTAACTACAAGTTTACATGCTTTGATTCATGTCACTTATGCTACTATGCAAGTACACCAGTTTCTGTTTTGTAGTTCCAACGTTATGTTGCAAGTTCATGCACTCACATTCCCCTTTTTGTGTATGTAATCGTGTTTTAAGCCTCCCCTTTTCTTATGGATGAGTTGGGCTTAAAAAGGCTAAGCCCAACATATATATAATAAGCGAACGTGTTAAACGGGGGAAAATAACGTTGGGTTAAATCTATTAATTAATAAATGAAAATATAAAGTAAAAGGGCCCAAATTCAAGTATGAGTTGGGCCCATGATTGGTGTAACCTTTACACCATTAACTTAATAATGGGCCGCAAATATTTACATATAAGAAAATAAAGAAGAAAGACAAAATATGTAAATGTAGAACATACGATGTGTTTAACCCGAGGTTGGATTGAGTTGTGATGTAAACCTGCCCGGAACCGCCCGGCTGTCCAGTGGTCACAACAATACCTATCCAATATGGGAGGTTAAACATGGAGCCCAATAAGGACCCGAGGTTAGACTGAGTTGTGGCGTAAGACTGCCCGGAACCAACCGGCAACAGGCAGCCACAACAATACCTGTCTAATGTGAGAGGTCAAGGCTTTAATAAGACAATTAAGGCTGAGTCAGGATTGTTAGGATTAAGTGAACTAAAGACTTAATCAAATGGAACATGCTAAACTAAACGGACTGGTGGGGGTTAGGTTAGAAAACACTTAACCAACTTAGCATGTTGGCTAGAGATAGAAAACCTAGTAACGGGGGACCCTTTTCAGCAGTAACCCTAGAAGGTGTATCAGGATACCCTGAAACTAGGCAGGGTGGGGCACGATTACTGGGCTGATTGTAAGAGGTCAAATCGACGGCGGTGGTGTAGCAGTGTAGGTTCTAACGGGGTGCGGGCGTGCACACACTCCGGCGCAGAAAAATAAGGCACTGGACACTAGTAGCATACCTGTGCATTCTAGGATTGTGTCGGGCTGCCACCATGGGACTTGATACACCCCATGGTGGGACCAGCATAGGTAACTACAACATCGGGGGCCGTAAGACACATGTAACTATGCGAGTAGGAGCCGGTCATCATAGAATGGATCACTTCACCCTGATTATGGGGTGCCAGTTGGAAACTAGTTTATATGGGTTCAGAGATTAACATGTGGTACGATAGTATATTCGACCCTAGACAACTTAACCAAGTTTATAGTGCTTTCCCACTTCTTGTTTATACTTATCATACCCAGTTCTTTATTCATAGACAGAATAGTACTAGACTTACTCAGGCTTTATGTCTGACTCTACTTTTCTTTCGTCTTCTTTTCTTCCGTTCCCCCCCCCAGGTCCACAGGGAGGGAATACAGCAGCTTGACCAGCCTTAACATCCAGCTTGAAGAGGAGAAATGTATTGCTTGGACCTTTTCGTTTTGAACTATGGCTTTGGACAATCACTATGGGGCTATTGCAGTTTATCTATGTTTTATTTATGCTTCTTTAAATAATGTAATCAAGACAGATTATGAAGGAGTTATGTTATGTTTTTGGAAAGGATGTAAGACAATTATGGTGATGTTGTTGTAGCACATATTTGCTTTTATGAAATAAAAGTTGTTGTTTTTCCGCTGTTTACAAATATGTGTTCTTATATCTGTCTTGTATATCTGTGACTTATACTTATAAACCTCCACCAAAATTAGGGCATTCCCTTTGAGAGTGACCCTAACGGAGGTGGGGTGTTTCACAGACTATCGAAGTTTTGACCATCGTTGTCAATATGGAGAGACCGGTTGGATTATTATCCGAAGAAGCACTCCGTATCGGCATAAGCGTTGCGAACCAAGTATGCTGAATATATTGAAGACGGAGTAAAGTGCAAGGGCTTTTCTAGTAATGGAAATAGTGCCTTCGGTTTCGTTCAGTCCCAGAACGAACGTAAATGGACGAATGTCTGACAAAGTATTTCCAATGATCAAATGGGTTGGTCTGTATGAATATATATGGTTGCAACGGATTTATTCCCTTAGCATAACATCCAGAATATTTGTGCAAACTCAACTAGTGATTAACGGATCTGACAATGTGGCATTCAAAGTGATTGTGCTATCAATGAATGGTAAGTATTCGTAGCCTCAGGCCTCAACAACCGGGAAAGGACAAAAATCGGGCATGCAGCATGGCTATGTGGGTCGCACCCATTAGGATGTATAATCACTTATCTAGAGGTTCATTTAATTTCTTATTCTATTCGATGCTGTCCCGGTCGGGAGACGGTTGCTGATCCCAACCGTTGGTGATACACATTCGATACACTCAAGCGAAATGAGTGGTCGGTCATGTGTGGGCCGGGTTGCAAGATGTTCTTGTTGAACCCAGTGTATTCCTCTCTAGAGATACACTAGCGGAAGGTGGTTCCATACCTTGTCATGTTGGAAATCCAATCTCCAATAAGCGCCATGCGGTTTTTTTTGATTTTATAATATATATGTGGAGCGTGAGATGCAAGCGTTCTGCTATTTGATTATTTACTTGATGTAGACATTATTATAATATCACTGGATTTTTGTATCAAAGTGTTTTGGGTTATAGTAAGGTAAAAGCCATCCATGTATATGTGTGGGCTGGTCTTACTATTATCTTTTCTTTCAAAAAGGGTTTTGAAAGTTAAACAAGTGGTTGGAGTTTACTCACACCAGTCCCATGACTGACCCAGAGTTTATTTTGTTTTGTTTTCCCTAAACTCTTGGGTGCCCAAATTTGTACGGGCAGTCAAGTAGTTCAGGTGTTTACAGATACCATTGGAGGAGCTTGGAGCAGGAGGCTTCAGCGTTAGTTACCTAGTGTTATTTTCCGCTGTATTGTAAGTGTTGAACTCTGATTCTGAATATACATGTATACAGAAATTTTGTATTACAAAAGTATATGATATATTATATTTTATTCATTCCGCTGTGAGGTTCATGTTTTACCCTGATGTTGTGTATTCTTCTTCTTCTATTCTAATATTTCTTTCCTTCTATTTCTCATCCTCTAAATTCTTTCTAATAATGATTCGTATTTCTGTGCAATTTGGTTTGGACATGTGGTGTATTTAGTCAACTCAAATAGTACGGATTTGCGGGTCGTTACATATCCTATCACTACATAAAAGATCAAAATTTGATTATCTATATAATATAAAAATCATATGTTTATTATTCGTATAATATAAAAATCATATTTTTATTATTCGTATAATATAAAAATCATATTTTTATTATTCCTATAATATAAAAATCATATTCACTACTTCGTTATAAAAATCTAAACTTCATTTTCATAGAAATCTAACATTTCTTTAGTTACTAAGTTAACTAAAATCGGATTTAAAACAAAGTTTTAACATATATATATATATATATATATAAAAATAAATAAGAAAAATAAAAATAAAATAAATGAATAGAAAACTTACAGCGTTCAGAGGGGGTGGGAAGTGTCGCTGGTGGGGTGGAGGCGGTCGACGTCGGGGTGCTAGTGGTAGCCGGAGGCTGTGGTGGTGGGGGCAGGCTCTTCGGCGGTGGGTTTAGGGTTTTGGGATGGTTGCGCGTGGATTTAGAGAGAAGAGGGAGGAAAGAGCATCGTGAGGGGGGAGGGAACCTAGTCGGAGTCGATGGTGGCAGAGCGCAAGGGGAGTGGTGGTGGCAGGAGGCCGGTGGAGGGCGCGACGGGGAGCAGTTGTTTGGTTTTTTTTATTTAATCGATTTTTGAAATGATTGGTGGGGATGAGGGAGAGGAAATAGAAAACAAAGGGGAGGGTTGACTTTTATTAATTTATTTATTATTATTTTCCATAAAAGGTACCATTTTCATTTGGATCCCAAATCGAACCCACCGACTGTCGTCCGTGACTAATTACCCCCATTCTGAACATAATGGGATATGTATCGTAAGCCAGTTTGGCTGTTTTGATCGGTTTCCGTCAAAATCAAAATATAAATGTATATATTGAATTGAACGCACATTTCAATTTACCGGGGCCACATACGGACTCTAAAAATTCCCGAAAAATATTTTCTTGCTTCGTATTGCAGATGCGGTTCTAACAAAACTAATTTCGTCAAATTTGGAGACCGTTTGAAAAATGACCATTTTTTGGTTGATCCAAATTGACTGAAACTGACAAAACACGTTTTGTTTTGCCACGCTCACATATTGACTCAGAAAATTATAAATTTTGGAATCTAGCAATAACTTGATATTCCGGATCTAACAAAAGTGGTTTCGTCAAAAACGGAGGTCGTTTGTAAAATTTCCATTTTTAAGAGCCAAAATTCCATAGCAACTATTCTGAATGTCACGTTAAAGTAAGGACCTTTTTACTATTCTAGCTTCAATTCTTTCCAAGTTAAAGAGTTTCCTTTGGTGAAATTTCACTCATCGTTTCATAGGTGTTAGCAACTTTTCACAATAATCCACATAGCATGTGCAAATATGCTTCTTAATTATTTCATAGCCTTTTGTTGATTAATGTATAAGCATTTAAACTCAACTATTATTTTTACTCCGGAAATAAATCCAATTTGGATATATAATCAAAGCATTGTGCTAAGAAAATATAACCTTGATTTCTCTTATTCTGGCCAATATTAAGAACCTATTTTAACTAAGTAAATAACTATGCTACCATTGGATAGACTTTGATGCCGATTTAATGCATAGGTAGTAGCGATAACCATAGCAATTACGAAAACTTTAAGCATATACATATGGTTTGGTTCTTTTATTTTTGTTTTATAAAATTTTAGAAGCTTGATTTCAGAGATTTGAACATGTAATAGGCATGATTTAACAACGTAAATAGGTTTTTAATTCATGATCTGTCATAACAAAGATTATGAATTTTCGATAGTTTGCTGAACTTTTGAAATTGTGAAATTAACTAACGTTTGAGTTGTGCCATATTGAAATTATAATTTTTTTTATTGTAATATCTTTGGTATGTTATAAAACAACAAACAATCTGTTTTTACCATCTAAAATATGTTAGGAAATATTTTGCACCCATACATAGCATGAGCACCTTTCCTTTATTGTTTGTTTATGGATTCTACTTAAGAAAGGATTTGTCATTATTTTGATGCCCAAGCAGTAGTGATAATCGTGAAAGTCATGAATACTGATCATATGCTACAAGAACCTTACATGGTATTATTTATCCTATCTTTTTACTAAATGGAAAGCTTTCAGATATTCTCTTGATTATTGGAAAATGGTAAAGAATGATCTTTACGCAATATGGTATAATTCTGCCAAAATAAAAACTACTTTCAAAAATAAATTTGAACAGGAATTTGATTTTCCAAATGGTCCTTTGTTCATTGGGTAAATGGTAAACAAATATTTTATATCCAACATGGTATATTACCAGTGCTACAAAAGGAAACACTAATTTCAAAAATGAAATTGAACTCGAATTATTGCTTGCTTTCTTTTCTAAAATATTGATATGTTCTATATGGGACATATGAAAGATAGGTACTCTTTCATTTGTTTATGAATACCAATATTAGTGATTAGCTCTAGATTTATTGCTTTACTACTACAGTCAATGGGAATTATATGTATGCTAATTTATTTCATTTCAAAGAATTATGGCTCTTATCAACAAATTTCGACTACAAAAGATATCAAACTCTGATTATAAGGTATCAAACTCTAATTCTAAGGTATCAAAATCTAATTCTAAGGTATCAATTTTATTTACGGATGAAGATGATGCTGGCGAAAAAAATAAATAAAGAAAAAGCAAAGTTAAGTGCGGTATATGAAGAAAAAGCAACGCCGTATTTGACCTCATTTCATAGTGCACTATTTTCTTCTTACCTGTATGTCTAATACCAGGAATTGTGACAGTAATGTCTACTTCCATTGTTTTTTATACATTGATTTTGGTGGCCATTCATAACAGTTTAAACTACTAAACATTTTGTATGGATGAGTTCCATAGAAAATAGTCCCATTAATTACACTGTTGAACAAAGTTAATTGATCTATTTTTTGTCCCTAACATATCAATTCACCCTCCAATTTTTTAAAAGGTTTATCACGTGTGCATATAATGCTTATTAATAAAAGATCATTGTGCAATACACCTTCTTTTATCATTAATAGCTTCTCTGCTGCTGTTGTACATGAGATAGTTAGAAAAATTGTAATGGTTATATTATCTATTGAAACATAGCGTAGTCAATTAGCATACTAGAATCATATTTGCAATTCCAATGCCATATAACAGTTATCAAAAGGATTTTTGTAAACAATAATACTAGAATCATATTTCACTTTCAGTTCATAATATTTAGCTTAATTGCGCTTCATGAGTTTTTACAAATTCAAATTCCTTAATTATAGAATCCAATTCAATCTTCCATGCCAAATCACACTATAAATAAAGAGTTATGGAATCGGTGTGGAATTCATCCCTCATAGCATTGCGGGCATTTTTTTTACAATTGTATGATCAAGTTAAAAATGAGATATTATGTTGTTTTTGCTAGATATGTTGGTAATAATTTTAACATGTACTTTTTCCTTTTTTTTTTTGGGTATATTCACTTTATTATCGATATGACTCAGTGTATTTTGATCAAGTGGTTTTGTATGGAAAATATGGGATGAGATAAAGGATTAGCTAACAATCCCTAAACATTAGGCAAGATAGCTCCTCGTTTTGAGATGGTAGAAAAAACATCCATTTAGTTATTATTATTTAATAATTGAGTTTGCATTGATTTGGTTACCTTTTTTGTTAGTCTGTACTGCAATTTTAATTTGTCAAGAAGCCAATGATTTCCTTCGTGATGTACATTTATTTTATTCTCCATTTATTTCAAAATATAATTAATTTTTTTGTGACGATCCCAAAATCCGTGTGGCGGTATTAAGGATAATCGTTGGAATGTAACACATCAATCATCATAGCAGATTACAGATAATAGCAAAAACAATAAATAGAATAATTTTACATAGATATGACAGCGGAATCACAACATGTAACAACATCAGAATAGCACAACGTAGGATATAACTTAGTAAATAAAATGGAAATGATCAGTCACCATCGCCATAGGCGGAATATATACATGCAGTGAGACATAATAAGGGTATCAGTCTACATCGCCGAAGGCGGTACACATACATACGATAATAAATACTGGAAGTAAAACAATCTGCATCGCCTGTGGAGGAATCATAATATAAATTCAATAATGGTGGAAAGTGTCAAAGTCATCTCGGTGAAGTCAGCCTCGCCATGAGCCAAAATGCACTCCATACTACAGTGCTGAGCCAAAAACAACCTGTCACCTGTGCACAAGGCTGCCCATGTGAAAATAAGGGCACCCGCGTTTGCAAAGTGAAACAAACAACGAGTCAGTCATGGGGACTGGTATGAGGAATCAACTTAATAGTTTAAAGAACAGTAATAAGCAAATCATAGGACCACGCCATTTTCGCGGAATGGGTTTACTCCAGTGATTGCTGGTGCATTTAAAAAAAAAGTAAATTCTTTAAAACAACGCAATGCTTTTTAAAAAGAATGTAGCTATTATAAGAATCAAGTCCCATCATACAATGCAACGCAAACCAGAGGATAGAGTTTTACCTTATAATGGCCAAATATGCTTAATACGTGTAAAGCAAAATCATTTGATATTATTACTAGTGTATATATGTTTCAAAAACGAATAGCATCATAAATATCAATCATGGGCGGCATAGCTACCATCTACTATGTCACCATACTAGTTCTATAATCAAATCCGTTATTTCGTATTGGAAATTGGATTTCCGTCATGAGTCGAGGCAGGGGCAAGCTCCTCTCCGCTTCGAGACACTCTAGCAAATGCCTCAGGACTACACACTCTGGGTAACCCCTGGATGCTTCAGGGCCGGTCCTCTCTTACGTTTGAGGATTAATTATTCCTGAACACACGTTTCCCAGTCCTTACAGACCTAATATCGAGGCGCCTCGCATTCCAACAACCACATAGGTGAAAAGTAGATATAAATGTCAGGGCTGGTAGGTTACTGACACCACCATAGCTAGAAAGAAACGTCGTGCTATCCCCGCAGTCCTTATCCCGTTTTTAACTCATACCGAGGTGTGAGGCTCGCGAATCCACGCTATACACAAAGCCAGGCCACGTAGGCCGTGCTTTCATCATCAAACACAAGACTTTTCTTTGCAACAGAAGCCTTGATCACAGCATCTTGGCATGCCACATAGGCAATCCACTCCATACGACTGATTTCTATCGATATATAACCTCTGAGCTCGTACGTCTCAGAGAAGGGCGTTAAGTAAAAGAATAAATTCTCCGCCGCCAAACAGATATATATTTAACAAAGATCAATCAGTATAGAACAAATTCCAATGTCAGACACACAGTCCATTTACAAGTCCGTTCTGGGTCTGAACGAAACCGGAGGCGTCAAATTCCTCGTATATCCGTCCAATCAACACATACGTTCAGACGGCTACTACTTCCGTTCCTTCAAGGTAGTTACTCCAATCAGGAACCTCAGCAGCACCCATCCAACCGATACGAAGATCGTCGGTCTTGAATCATCATTGTATTTTCCAATTCGAATCATTCGATCGATTATTTGAAATGAGGGTTAGCTTAGCCTTTTCAAATAATTCACGTAATTAGAATTCAAATCAATTCTTTCTATAGTTATATTATTCGACATTTATATTTCAGTTCTTTAGTATAATTTTCGTGTCAAACACATATAACCATCAAATATCAAGCAGATCAAGCCAAAATGGTTTATTTCCAATCCATGTTGCTTATAATATTTTATAACGATTTTTCGCCATTTTTATTTATTTAAAAGTGGCCATATTTAATTAAACGACGTTTCAGGCCGTGTCGTGGCACTGCCACTATTTTCCCCTAATTAGTTTTACACATATCGGAAAATCTAACCGTTGGATTTCTACAAAGTCTATACCACTGGGAAGATATTCCCGAAGCGAACCCAACGGTTCCAATTTCGAGAAAATCCGACGGTCGGATCTTCCACACTAGTCGTTTGAAGTTACGGTTTCAAAATTCGAACTGCAGCGTCGTTATTTGATTTAATTTAATTATATTTATATTTATATATTATAATAAACGATTCTGGCGCTGTTTCTCTTCATATTTGAATTAAACATTCCAGACAATCCAACTGTTGGATTTTTACAAAGTTGGTGCCGTTGGAAAGATATTTCCAAGACGAACCCAGCGGTTGCAGTTTTGGGAAAATCCGATGGTCGGATTTCTCGTACTACTCGATTCAAATTACGATTTCAAAATACAAACTGCACGGCTTCTATTCCTTTCAATTCTATTTATATATATATATATATAAATATAGTTCATTCTTTTATTTCAAATATAGTTCATTCATTAATTTCAACATCGTTTTCACTTCAAAAATTTCACTAACGCCTTTATATTTCGAAAAATTTCGCCATAACCTCCTTTGTACGGGAAGGGGTTTGGAAATTTATTGGGCCGTGTTAGGTACCCAATAAATCCTATAAACATTCACATATTTATAGTGATATATTCTGGTGTTTACAGGGGAGCGTGTATAGATAATAACTCCAGAGAATAAATTCTCGTCACCCTGTCAAGCCTGAGGGGGCGTGTATTTTTAATTACTCCAGAGGATAAATCCTCATCACCTCGTCCCGTGTAGGAGTAAATAGTCCATGTGCCGTATCTAATGACAAGAGAGACTTGATTATTGTCAAATCCAGACCCGTGTGGGGTTTTTATTTATCTGGCAATTTATCGTTATATTTTATATAGTCCATATCAGTCATCAGTTCAACCTGTAATATATAATCATCGCCATACAAGCCTCTCGCTCGTATGGTAAATCTTCCACCTCATCACACAAGCTCCAAATGCTTATGTGGAATATGATGAAGTATGCCTATCGTCAAGGAGTATGCCATGTAGTGTAGTTCAAAATTAATTGTTACTATCCAATGGCGATGTTTATTATTTCACACAGAATAACCAGCACTCCGCATCCAATGGCATTCACAGGAGTTGGTATAAAAATAAAATTGCGCAGCCAACTCATCAAGGCTTACCTATTTGTCGGGCACGCAAATAATTTCTTTACTCTACAGCTAATCCATTTATCCTGTTCAACACATGTATATATATGCAGAACAAAGCTAATAATAATATTTCTAGCGAACTAATATTTATATCAATACGTGTGTATTTTTATCAAAGCGTATACATGATAAAAGAAATATTTTTATCATCAAAAATATTTAATCAACATGTGAATGTTTTTAACACTTCATATTCACAATAAAAATGTAATTTTTATTGTCTATTCATTTTATTTTAAAATACGAATAACATTCAACACATGAATTTCAATTCAACGAATGAATTTCAATTCAATACATGAATATTCTCTATTGTTTGTATATATATAGAAATGTGATTTTTATCGTTAAATCTATTTGTTTAAAATTCGAATAACATTCAACACATGAATTTTGATTCAACGAATGAATTTCAATTCAACACATGAATATTCTATATAGTTGATATATATATAAAAATGTGATTTTTATCGCTAAAGTTATTTATTTATAATTCGAATAACATTCAACGCATGAATTTCGATTCAACGAATGAATTTCAATTCAACACATGAATATTCTCTATAGTTTGTATATATATATAAATGTGATTTTTATCGCTAAAGCTATTTTTTATAATTTGAATAACATTCAATACATGAATTTCGATTCAACGAATGAATTTCAATTCAACACATGAATATTCTCTATAGTTTGTATATATATAAAAATGTGATTTTTATCGCTAAAGTTATTTATTTAAAATTCGAATAACATTCAACACATGAATTTCGATTCAACGAATGAATTTCAATTCAACACATGAATATTGGTTTCAACATATGTAATTAATTTCAACAAATGAAAATTATTCTAACACATGAATATTTCAGAAAATTTCGGCAGCATAACGGCAGGGTAGTTAAAACTGGGACCGTCCCTAGTACGGCTCCTCGCTCTACCTTAAAACCTCGCGGTTTTTGACAATGGGGATCTTGCATCTAGTTCGCACGCAGGCGGCATGTTTTATTTTCATTTCCACAATCCTATTCTAATTTGTTTCAACCACAAGAGGGTATTTTTCAACCACAAATGTATTTTTCAACCACAAAGGTATTTTTCAACCACAAACAATTATTTCCAACCATTCGTCATACCATATAATATCACGCCAATCACAAGCAATAAATATCGTCCATGGTCTGTGGACGAGGGGAGTGTATATATATATATATATATATATATATATATATATGTATGTATGTATGTATTATTTCTATAATTCACTTGCATTTCATCACAATTCAAAGCATATATGTTTCATACAACGCTTGTATAATTTATACATCGCTAATATAACTTATACAACACATGTACATGAGGTATACAATGCGTATATAATTTACACTTCGCTTATATAATTTATACAACACGATTTCCATTCACACAATTTAATTTAGATTCCTCAAATTGGTTTTTGAAGTGCTAAAAATCGTATGAAGATCAGAAAAATCCGCGGCTTCTGCTAGATGGTAGAGAGCCTCCCTGCGGTCCCGATGTTTCCCGTTTCATCGAATTTCGTTAAAGCACTAAAAAGATATGATTTTTCAAAGTTTTGCAACACTTAAAAGTGTTATTTTCAATTCAGAAATTTCAAAGCAAAAAACTTTTCAAACCTTCAAAACTAGGTTTTAAATCCACGATCAATCCGTGCAGTTTCGTCACGATCGGATGCTGCAACGTCGAAGAGCTTCGAACAGGCTTTCCAACGCCTGTGGTGGCAGCAAATTCGATGGCTCCTCTGATGATCGGCGGCGCTCCAAAGGTGGAGACTTCCTGGCTGAAATTCGATGCGAATACTGGTTGGTTTCAGACGAGGCTTGGGTTGATTGAAAGAGGGGAGAAAGACGATCGGAAAAGCCAACTGGAGGGGGTGGCGAAAACGCCTGTGGCGGCGGCGATCGGGCTTGGAAGATTTGAAAGGGTTTCGCCGTTCGTTCAGAGAGGGTTCGACTGATTTTTCTGATGAGAGAGAAAGTGAAGATATTTTCTATTATATTTAATTTTAAATTCCCAAAATATCCCTTTTTAACCAATGTACACCAATTTCAACCCAACGACTGTCGCCCCTAGGTAAATACCCCCATTACGGACACTATGGGATATGTTTCGTTGGCCAATTCGACGGTTACAGTCAGTTATTTTTCAAATTAAAGTATAAAACATTTAATATTCAATTTGAACGTACATTTCAATTTGCCAGGGCCACAAACTGAATCGAAAAATTCCGGAGAAATAAATCTAGCTTTGTTTTGATGATACGGTCCAAACAAAACTAGTTTCGTCGAATTTTGAGATCCTATGCAAAATGGCCATTTTCAGGTCGACCCATTTTAACAGAAATTGACCAATCACATTTTCTTTTGCCCCGCTCACATACTAGCTTCAAAAATTATGAAATTTGAAACCTAGCAATAGTTTGACATCCTGGATCCAATAAAAGTGGTTTCGTCGAATTCCGAGGTCGTATGCAAAATATCTATTTTCAAGGGCTATATATTGTATATAGCGACCTTTCTGAAAATTCATTTGGCCATAACTTTTGATTCCTGCTATGAAACTTCGAATTTTCAGATTCGTTAGAAAGGTATTCATAAACAGATTTAAATATTTTTGGTTTCACTAAAATCTGTTATATTTTGCACCCGGTACAGTCAGACAAAGTTTGTATTCAAATTTTCAAACTGCCTCACTATTCCCAATTCATTATTTTATTGAAATATGCTATTTCAATTGTTTAAATTCTTTGATAATAACCAATTTTAAAAAATTTAAATTGGTTCACATTTTCCGGGTTATTACATTTGTTTTATTTTATTTCCTATAAAGTCATCTAAATAATGTGATATCCCAATGTTACGTTCTTCCGGTTCTAAGTATTTTATGTGAATAATAGTTTTGATATTGTCAAGAGAATTTAGATACTTCTACTCATGATCTTATATTTATTTTGCTTTGATTTTCATATTTATTTTGTTCGGAATGAAAACTACTCATGATCTTATATTTATTCTGCTCTGAAAACTACTATTGATTAATGAATTTTTCTGTTATGGAAGTTTATTTTTATGTTGTAATTTGATATTTTAGTTAGAATGCATCTTATACATATAAAAATATATTTAAAACTTAATAAAAAAGCATACATCGCATCATATTATATATATATATATATATATGATGACATCATATACACTTTTTTGTTTCATTAAAAAAAGCTAACATATTGTAGTTATAACATCCCATATTTTCCGTATATTTAAATTTTGATTTAAATAAATAAAATAAAATAAGATTTGATAGAAATCAATTTTTGTTGATTATAATGTTAATGATTGTTGAATTGAGCATAAATAAATTTTTCGAATTTAGCTTTATTTGGAAATGTTGCAGTTTGGGTTTTAATATTCAAATGATTCAAATAAAATTTAGGTTGTCAAGTAAAATTAAAATTAAAATTTTATTTCAAATAATTGAAATTTGGGAAGTTAAAATTTATGAAATAAATTTATAGAATTTATTTAAGTTATAATTTGGTTTAAATTTGAATTTAATGAACATTTAAGTTGAATTAAAACAGTTAAATGAATAGTTGAATATTTTATTAATTAATTAACTGTAAAATTTAACTGTTTTGGTGATTGTCTCGGAATTCGACGAAACTGGCGCCATTGGATCTGGAACGACGAATTATTGTTGGATTCCAAATTTCAGAATAATCGGACTTGTCATTTTGTCATATAGGATAAAACGTGAATTGTTATGACCCAGATTTTTCGACCATTCAAATCGACAATAAACCACACATGTTGACCCAAACAAATCTCAAATATAGGTAGTTATTGGGAAAAGAAGAAAATAAGAAAAAAGAGAAAGACAAAACAAAGTTCACGCAGCGGAAGGACAACATATAATAATTAAATAATAATTTAAAATAGTTGAAAGATACATATAGCTATAACATACCATGATTATCAGAGTTATACATATATAGGTATACATACATGACAGCGGAAACAAAGTGCAGCGGAAATACATATGTATAATAGATGGATACCCAATCTTCGTCTTCGATCTCCAAGGCAAAGAAATCGTCGCTAGCTACAAACTTCTGCTGACCCGAGCGTATTGCATAAAAAGAAAACACAACAAACACTCGGATCAGCACTAAATCATTCTCATATTAGTCAAATCAAAATACGAAATAACATCAGTGTCATGGGTGCAGTAACTCAAGAGACGTTACGGGATTTTTCCATCTCTCAAGGATCCGTTAAACTAATACATAGATAGTATAATACGATATTATGATAGTGTCTGCTCAGTAAAGTATCAATACTAAAAATAGCGTAAGCGGGATTACATTTTTACCCTTACACCGTTTATAATACCGTAGTCTATACAGTATTGTAAACCCATTGTATACGATGGCATCAGAGGGCACTCCAAAGGTACGATACAAATCAAAATCGTACGGGGCTCGATAAGGATAATATGACAAGGCACTTGAGGCAATGCCCAGGGTAGGATTCTACCAATTGCACTCTCGGACCGGTGGTAACGCATAGCAGCCACTACCGCCCACCTCGGAACACACTCCCAAAATCATAAATGGGCCCAAATCATCATCATCGTCATAGTCATAGAAATAGTATCGAAGAAGTGTGTCCGATCAAAGGTGCTACCTCAATTAGTCACGGTATAGCTCTTGTTTTAGTCATTTCAATTATGACCCGAAGGTCAGGGCTATTTCGTCATCATTCATCTTCTTCGATTCAATAATCGCCTCCAAGTCATCGTACTCATTCTGGATACATCATAACGTTCAAAGTTGTCAAAGTGGTATCAACACTGACAGAGAGTATGCCATTTGTCGACTCCGGTCTCTTTAACAACCAACGCTTATACTTTCCACATCGATTGGTTTTTTTACATTTCTCAAAGTTTCGTTTTTCATATCAAGATATCATATTTGTTTCGAACCCAATTTATATTCAAAATAGAATATAATTCCATATCAAATATCCCAATCATTCCCAAACCGATTATATTCCAAACAAGAATATATTTCATTTCATTATATTATAATCATATAATATTTCACCAAATCGATTTATATTCAAGTAGAGTATACTTCATATCAAAGATTATAATTATCTCAAATCAATTTGAATTCGAAATCCATTCATATTCAATAGGGTATAAATTCTCCATAACAACCCATTCATATCATTTATGGAATCCATTATATTTGACTAAAATATCAATTACATTTCCATGTAAAATTGGTTAAAGTCGATTCACATTTGAATACATTATCTCGACTCTATCTTGAACTAGGGTTTTATTCCAGCACTTTCCATTCAAAAGAAATTTATGATTATTTAATATACTTGAAAATAGATGTTTTTAAATAAAATCTTTATATAAACATATATGTATAGAAATAGTGGTTAAACAAAATAAGATAATTTAGATCATTATGAATATATATATATATATATATAAAATAAAACTTACTAATTAGTTTAAATAAATAAATAAAAGGTATAAGAAAAATTTAAGCTAAACTAAATAGTCTATAGGTAAAAGTTAAATAATAAATTTTAAGGAAAGAATAACTTATTTGAAATCAAACATTGTAAATATATATATATATATATATATATTTCTTTAATCAAAATTTCTCCTTTCTTCCGAACTTCTAATACTTGAACCCATACCCCAGTCTCAATGGAGTTGCACAGTACAATATCTTGTTTTAACTGCCATTCAAACCAATCTTTCAATTTCAAGAATTCAAATCAATATTCAAAACTGAGTTTAACAACTCAGAATATGTAACGAACCGGGATTTTCGACTCCGAAAATCAACATCAAACTACCGTGTTGACCATTCAGACATCGAACATTCCAGATCATTAATAGAAAGAAGTTAGAGGGTGAGAATAGATAAGGTAGAAATGTTGCATAGAAGAAGAAGAAGAACACCACACAGAGTCTCACATCGCAGCGGAACAAAATATAATACAGAAATAAATCTTTACCGAGAGCTTTTAAAATACTTACAATATCAGAGTACACATCTGGACAGTGATAATAATCTGTCCTCATATAACACACAGCGGAATAGTAATATCATACATCTGGACTCTTCCATCTCGTCTCTTCTCAGCAGTCGATAACCTGAACCTGTACACTCCGGGCTAACCCGAGCATTTACAAAATACCGGGTCAGTCTGGTGAACCAGAGTGAGATAAACACGCACAGTAATAAGGGTAAATCATCCAATCATGATTTTAAAGTTCAAAAATCTTTTCAAAAGAAAAGGATAATCGTAAGACCAAATCCACACATAAATACGGACGGTTTTTACCTTACGATAACCAAAACCATTTTTGAAAACAATATCTTGTCTGATATTATAATAATGCCTAAATACAAGTAAATATCAATCTAGAGGAACGCTTGCATCTCACGCTCCCCATATATAATATACAATCAAAAACCGCGGGCGCTTATTGGAGATTGGATTCCAACTTGACATGGTATGGGTCCACCTTCCGATAGTGTATCTCTAGAGACGAATACACTGGGTTCAACAAGAACTTCTTGCAACCCGGCCCTCACATGACCGACCACTCATTTCGCTTGAGTGTATCGAATGTATATCACCGACGGTTGGGATCAGCAACCGTCTCCCGACAAGGGACAGCATCGAAACATAGATTTAAGAAACAAATAGGATTTTCTCTAGATAGGTGATTATACACCCTAATGGGAGCGACCCACATAGCCATGCTGCCTGCCCGATTTTTGTCATTTCCCGGTTGATGAGGCTTGAGGCTTAGATTAGCTTTTGAACATCTGGTCGCCATTTACTTTGAATGCCACATCGTCAGATCCGTCAGATATCACTAATTGACATCCACAAAAATACTCTAGCTGGCAGCTAAGAGAACGGCGATTCCCCGCCAACAACTATCGTACGTTTGAAGGAATCAACGTACGTGACCCTTTGGAAATACTATGTCAGACATCCGTCCATACAGGTCATCCAGGAACAGGATGAACCGAAGGAACTCTCCTACCGCATCCAATATAGGAATCACCCCATGGATCAGTAGCGAGAAGTCCTTGCAACCTGTAGATTCCAACTACGACAGAATCACAGCTTATCTCTGCTTGCCAGGCAGAGAGTATTAGTGGTTCTTCCATTTGTGAAAATCCACGGTCTTCACAACACCATCTCAATCATCTTCTGATATCTCCACGTATTTGTTGGTCGGAATGGGTTTTGAATATAAATTCGATCCCGGTCTTTCCATACCAACAATCGCATTGGACAGATTTGATAGTCGGTGATTTAACTATCAAAATAAACAGTGTTTCAAACATGACACCCCAATGAGTTCACTGATTCAGTATTTAGCATCATTTGGCCTTTGACAAACTAATTTCCTTTTTGTTAAATTGAAACTTCCAATTCTTTTAATATTCAAAAATACGATATTTGAATAACTCTAATTGATTAATTAACATTCGTCTTAACTCCATTCGCTTGACTCTAGATCACAGCGATCACAATGGTTACGCCTGATTCCCTCAGGAAACATCCGACCTACGTAGGCTATCTGCAACCCTGCGAATTACGCCAGCAGTCGTACGAAATGGCAACTTATCTTGAATACTGTGTTTGACTAAATTTATCTTGACTAACTATATTCTTATATAGTAATGTCCTCAGAACCAGTACGTTGTAATACTTAGTAAAACTTATAATCATACTCAAACTCCCACTAAATTCTTCCTCCCAACATATTTGTTACACCATTCTTGGTTATTTAAATCGGGGAATCCATTAGTTTTAACAAGGAAATTTATAGCACATATGTTATAACAATAGCGTTATAATTACTATTAAGATTTACAAAACAACAGCGCTATAATCGCTGTTTAGATCACAAAAACATTTACTATAGCAACAGCGCTAAAATCGCTATTTAGATTTACAAAACATATATTATAACTATAGCGCTAAAATCGCTGTTTACAAAACACTTATTAAAGTTTAACCATTCATCTCATTTCTTATGCTCATAATTGTAGATCTGGTTAACATCAGAACAAATCGAAGTCTTAAATAAATAAAATATTTATTTATTTACTTTTCTTTTATAAACCTTTATTCAAAATAATATATTCAAAATCCAACTCCAGTTATAAAGTAAATTTTATAACTTCATCTTTATCGATTCACCTGACGGTGAATCAATATTTATAACACGATTGATTTTATAGGCCATACGCTGCCAATTACCCAACCAATATCACCCATTGGTTTAAACACAACACAGGTTGAATGTCCAGTCAAAAATCAACAATTAAATCAATCATTCCAAACAGAACAGTTCATATGTTGATAATATGGATTAAATAATATGTGGAGGAATCCGGTTGGATTCCTCCGACCTGTTCTTCCCTGTATTCAAATGGTTATCACAAACCAGATTATTTAGTTTTCATTTAACTGATAACAATGAATAACTACCATATAACATCAACCACAAACAATGCAAACAATTCAACCATTTAAAACACGTTTATAAAATAAACGTAACCAATAAGGTAAGTTACCTTTATTGGAACTAATCGTTAAAAATAACGGTTTGGTGTTTCACTGAAATTAAACACAGTTTAATTTCATCAGTTTAATCAACAAACTAGTATATAACTAGCAAACTAGCAACCATCAGCAAGGAGAGCACACAAAATAAAAACCCAATTTATATAAAATATAAATGGGAAACTGAGTGAGGTTAACTCACCTTGCTTTGATTCGCTAAAGCGGATCGGTTTAGTTGATTTCAATCCCATCCAGATATATATTTCATGACATAGCTCGTCAAGCGAAGTCCAATGTTCCTTGCTTTTAATGAATTCTGATAATTAAATAACAAGTTATAAATATTCTAGTATAATAAAATTTTAATTAACTTAAATTACCCGTAATCATTTTTTTGTAAACTTGATTTCGTTGGATACTGTTAATGGAATACAGAGTTATTTACATTTTAATATTGACGATTAAATTAAATCCCGACTCCTAAATTAACCCTTAATTAACCGTTAATAAAAGTTCACTACTATGGTTAAAGCAATGATTACTCTTGCTATTACTTTCCTGTCCATTTAAACTACTGGAGTTCCTTACTATCATCATTCAAACTACCCTAAACCATATTATTATTATTATTTCTAATTACTCCCTTACTTATTTAATAAAACTAAATTACTGTTGTAAAATAAATTAATTACATTTGTTAACTGTTTACGCAGGTCGGTCCTTTACTTTGCGAAAGATCAATAGTTCCTCAAATTCGAAATTTGTGCCCGACGTTAAATTGAATACCAGTGATAAGGCACACAGGGTTCGGTACTTTTAAATATTACATCGGCCACGTTTCATTTGGACTAGGCAATTATTAAATGATTTTTCGTTATAGGATTAGGCAAAGTTATTATTTTTACTATTTACCTTCCTCCCCTGCTCCTTTGTTTCCAGCTGCTACTAGACGCTTGTTATCACTCCCACTTTCGCACTATTACTGTTCAGAATGAAGAACCCAGCTTGCCCAACTCTTCCGTATCCCGTCCTGTTTACATTTGATGAGGGTTTTAAATAATATACAAGATTATGTTAGTTTTAATGAGGGACTTAATAAATTTAATTATATGTATTACCCAATAATTACTATATCAGAAAAGTAAGGGCTGATTCCTTTCTCTTCAAATTTCGGTTTCCCCCATCTTTACGTGATCAGTTAACACACTAGGACCAAACAACAACTCCTCCCCTTTGAATTTCCTTTTTACGTGATACTGTATCATTGTTGGTTTCAACATCTAATAATAATTACTCCATATTATAATTAATATTTTAATTAAGTCATATGTTTTTGTCAGCAATTTAAAATGGATCGGTACCCTTTCATTTGTGCTTTCTCTCCAGTACTTCTTCACTCTTCCTCTCAGATGCTCATACCACGTCCCACCTCCCCTGTTTGTACACCGTTTGCACCAAAGAAATGGCCACCGCTCATCAGGTCCTCACGTTGTATCCGTAAGCCACCTTGTTACTGCTTCCATGCTGCGGCCGTCTTCATCACAAAAGTACACGCCTCCGACCCTGAGAACCCTGGCAACCACTCCTCGTCGAACGACCTTAGTTTGCTTCCAGTCCCCATTACAATATATATGATGTTGCATAACGCCATGGAGCTTCCCACCACTGTCTTCATGCTGTCGACCCCCTGATCAGAACCGAACATTCACCGTCCCCCCTTGTTACCGCCCCACCTTTCCTACTTTGGAACCCAGCTCACGTCCCTCCCCTATGCTATCGTTCAACGTGGAGCTTTTCGCGTTAAACACTTCTCGAAACATTGTTTTCTTCTTTTTTTTTTTTTTAATAATTGAGCTCGCAAGTTAATATTCCTCAAAAGAAAATGAGAAGGCACGTTTGTATTTATAGTAACACTTTCGTGGTGGCCACGGCGTAGGGGGGTATAGGATTTCAGATAACATAGGTAGGGTGGGTCTCGAAGATTACTTGGTCGGCACGGTGTCTGTGTAATGGTAGACAAAGAAAAGAAATGTTTGGGTGGCACGTTTCCTTGGACAACACGGATGGATAGTTTGGCCAGCAAGTATAGAAGAGAAACAAGTTACAGCAACAGAGAATGGATAGCTTTATTCATATTATAAGGTACGAAACTTCGTCGTGGAGAAACCGTGTTAAAAATCACTACAGACGATTTTCGTTTACTGATAAAAAAGCTAATTTTAGTGTAAAAAGGTATTCCGGACCCAATGGGACAAGTTTCGTCGAAATCCGAGGTCGTCTGAAAAAATTTCCTTTATGAAACCAGAAATGAACACGCGTTTAATTTTTTCACGATCATCAGATAAGTCAAATCAACTTGAAACTGCGAAGTCTGACAAAAACTTTTTGATACGAACCCAACGACACTAATTTCGTCGCATTCTGAGACTGTTTGCCCGATAGGCTGTTTTTACCCCGAACCGCTATACCCCTTTTAACACCAAATTTTCCGGTCTCTAAAAATAACAACTATATACTTATTCTGACTCTAATCGACGATACGAACTCAACGGAACTGGTTTCATGGCCTAATTCGATCGTCTTCTCAAGTTACACTCAAATACCCCTTTATTTATTTAAATACGCGCTATAGAAATTGAACGGGCGTTTACGGCTACCGTGGTCACATACGATATCGGTTTTCCACACAATCTAACACCGTACAATAATTTAACGATACGGTTCTAATGAAACTGTTTTCGTCGAAATCTGAGATCATTTGCAAAATGGCTATTTTAAAGGCCTATAATTTAATAACGATTTTCCATAGCGACTATTTCAAAATTTGATTTGGCCATAAATATCAAACTATAACACGAAATCTGGATTTTTCTCTTTCATATGAAAGCTATTGCCAATACGGCTCCAACATGTCTTGTTTCACAGAAATTCGACTTATATCGAATCCTGTATTCTCAGTTGAAGTTCAAAACTTCATTTCACGAACTGCACGCCATTTTCAAGCTCGATTTATATTATATATATAAATTATAACGTTCAACTTCGTTTTTAATAACGAATTAAATATTAAATTCCATTATATTCCCAATATAATATTCAAAATAAATAAATTAAATTAAATATTCGATGGCCAAAAACACGGGTCGTTACATTCTTCCCCCCTTAGAATAATTTCATCCTCGAAATTGCTAAGGTAAGAAAGAACGTTATAACCCATTTATTTCAAATCCAATTTTTCTATAAATTGAAACTCAATTCAATATCGTAAATAAATATTTTCAAAAATGTTGAAAATTTTCTAACACCTTAAATTTCCAAAAAAATTCGCCAGCACCTCCTCTGTACGGCTCAATCGGTACAACCACAACTCGCCTCTCTAGGCCTTCTCCATTTCAAAAGAAAATAAAACAGCCAAGCGGCTTGCCAAATCGGCTCATAAATCTCCAACTCATATAAAAGTAGACGTGTACCTTTTTGTCGGGCATATCATTATATCCTTTCTGTCTACTACCCTGTCGGCCTATACAAATGCATTTCCAAACAAAATTCCAATTTTATCCTCAAAACCAAATACTTCACGCGTCCAAGCCAAATTCCATTCTTAACTCAATTCCCATCCATTTCAATTTCAACTCTTAACTTACTATTCCAATACCATTTCATATTCCTGTCTCCCAATTCCAAATCTGATTCCACTTGATATATTATATCTCGATTCAATTTCCAGTTAATTGGTTTCAATGCAATTCATATTTGCTTTCACAATTTCTGTTAAATTTTGTTTTTGTTCAAACAATTTCCCTGGGAGTTTTTAAACAGTTTAGCTCTTTCAAAAACCAAATATTTCTTCTCAGGATTCAAAACACTTGTTTTTCTCAAAGCAATTCAAAACAGGATTTTTGGGTAGTAATCCGTTACTTAGAACTCGGAAATGCACACTGATGATGTGGCCAGCATCCTCAGAGTTATTTCCCAGCTATCAAAGTGAGTTCAATACTATATCTTTCAAAACTTCAATTTTAAACACCTTCATTTTGAAGTCTATTTCAAAATAAAATTCACGATGCTTGTAAACAATTTAAAATCTCCCAGGATTTTAAAATCTCATATATTTAATCCAAAATTACCTTTCACACTCTTCTAATTTTTCACAATTTCAATCTGAATTCTGGTTTAACTTCAAATTTAATTTATCTGATTCCATATATTATATCCATAGGAATTCTGATTGGTTACTTACATAACCATTCAATTATAACACATCCAATATACTATAATATTCCAAATATTAATCATTCTATTATATCAAAATATAATTTGGGTAAAATTATTTCATTTACCCTCTTTCAAAAACATACCATGTCGAATTATTCTGTTCAAGAGTTTAGAAACACTTATCGACACAGTTTGCATTACTGTATCGACCAGAATTCATAAACTACTCGACAAACCAATCAACACAATATAAACAGTTTTTATATCAATTTACAAATACGCGCTCATATATATACACTCAAACTCAATCTAGGGTATTACTAACCCCATCTCTACTGAGTCACGCCACAGAGCCAAGGTAATCACTTAACCTTCAGCTCTGATACCACTGTAACGAACCGGGATTTTCGACTCCGAAAATCAACATCAAACTACCGTGTTGACCATTCAGACATCGAACATTCCAGATCATTAATAGAAAGAAGTTAGAGGGTGAGAATAGATAAGGTAGAAATGTTGCATAGAAGAAGAAGAAGAACACCACACAGAGTCTCACATCGCAGCGGAACAAAATATAATACAGAAATAAATCTTTACCGAGAGCTTTTAAAATACTTACAATATCAGAGTACACATCTGGACAGTGATAATAATCTGTCCTCATATAACACACAACGGAATAGTAATATCATACATTTGGACTCTTCCATCTCGTCTCTTCTCAGCAGTCGATAACCTGAACCTGTACACTCCGGGCTAACCCGAGCATTTACAAAATACCGGGTCAGTCTGGTGAACCAGAGTGAGATAAACACGCACAGTAATAAGGGTAAATCATCCAATCATGATTTTAAAGTTCAAAAATCTTTTCAAAAGAAAAGGATAATCGTAAGACCAAATCCACACATAAATACGGACGGTTTTTACCTTCCGATAACCAAAACCATTTTTGAAAACAATATCTTGTCTGATATTATAATAATGCCTAAATACAAGTAAATATCAATCTAGAGGAACGCTTGCATCTCACGCTCCCCATATATAATATACAATCAAAAACCGCGGGCGCTTATTGGAGATTGGATTCCAACATGACATGGTATGGGTCCACCTTCCGATAGTGTATCTCTAGAGACGAATACACTGGGTTCAACAAGAACTTCTTGCAACCCGGCCCTCACATGACCGACCACTCATTTCGCTTGAGTGTATCGAATGTATATCACCGACGGTTGGGATCAGCAACCGTCTCCCGACAAGGGACAGCATCGAAACATAGATTTAAGAAACAAATAGGATTTTCTCTAGATAGGTGATTATACACCCTAATGGGAGCGACCCACATAGCCATGCTGCCTACCCGATTTTTGTCATTTCCCAGTTGATGAGGCTTGAGGCTTAGATTAGCTTTTGAACATCTGGTCGCCATTTACTTTGAATGCCACATCGTCAGATCCGTTAGATATCACTAATTGACATCCACAAAAATACTCTAGCTGGCAGCTAAGAGAACGGCGATTCCCCGCCAACAACTATCGTACGTTTGAAGGAATCAACGTACGTGACCCTTTGGAAATACTATGTCAGACATCCGTCCATACAGGTCATCCAGGAACAGGATGAACCGAAGGCACTCTCCTAACGCATCCAATATAGGAATCACCCCATGGATCAGTAGCGAGAAGTCCTTGCAACCCGTAGATTCCAACTACGACAGAATCACAGCTTATCTCTGCTTGCCAGGCAGAGAGTATTAGTGGTTCTTCCGTTTGTGAAAATCCATGGTCTTCACAACACCATCTCAATCATCTTCTGATATCTCCACGTATTTGTTGGTCGGAATGGGTTTCGAATATAAATTCGATCCCGGTCTTTCCATACCAACAATCGCATTGGACAGATTTGATAGTCGGTGATTTAACTATCAAAATAAACAGTGTTTCAAACATGACACTCCAATGAGTTCACTGATTCAGTATTTAGCATCATTTGGCCTTTGACAAACTAATTTCCTTTTTGTTAAATTGAAACTTCCAATTCTTTTAATATTCAAAAATACGATATTTGAATAACTCTAATTGATTAATTAACATTCGTCTTAACTCCATTTGCTTGACTCTAGATCACAGCGATCACAATGGTTACGCCTGATTCCCTCAGGAAACATCCGACCTCCGTAGGCTATCTGCAACCCTGCGAATTACGCCAGCAGTCGTACGAAATGACAACTTATCTTGAATACTGTGTTTGACTAAATTTATCTTGACTAACTATATTCTTATATAGTAATGTCCTCAGAACCAGTACGTTATAATACTTAGTAAAACTTATAATCATACTCAAACTCCCACTAAATTCTTCCTCCCAACATATTTGTTACACCATTCTTGGTTATTTAAATCGGGGAATCCATTAGTTTTAACAAGGAAATTTATAGCACATATGTTATAACAATAGCGTTATAATTACTATTAAGATTTACAAAACAACAGCGCTATAATCGCTGTTTAGATCACAAAAACATTTACTATAGCAACAGCGCTAAAATCGCTATTTAGATTTACAAAACATATATTATAACTATAGCGCTAAAATCGCTGTTTACAAAACACTTATTAAAGTTTAACCATTCATCTCATTTCTTATGCTCATAATTGTAGATCTGGTTAACATCAGAACAAATCGAAGTCTTAAATAAATAAAATATTTATTTATTTACTTTTCTTTTATAAACCTTTATTCAAAATAATATATTCAAAATCCAACTCCAGTTATAAAGTAAATTTTATAACTTCATCTTTATCGATTCACCTGACGGTGAATCAATATTTATAACACGATTGATTTTACAGGCCATACGCTGCCAAATACCCAACCAATATCACCCATTGGTTTAAACACAACACAGGTTGAATGTCCAGTCAAAAATCAACAATTAAATCAATCATTCCAAACAGAACAGTTCATATGTTGATAATATGGATTAAATAATATGTGGAGGAATCCGGTTGGATTCCTCCAACCTGTTCTTCCCTGTATTCAAATGGTTATCACAAACCAGATTATTTAGTTTTCATTTAACTGATAACAATGAATAACTACCATTTAACATCAACCACAAACAATGCAAACAATTCAACCATTTAAAACACGTTTATAAAATAAACGTAACCAATAAGGTAAGTTACCTTTATTGGAACTAATCGTTAAAAATAACGGTTTGGTATTTCACTGAAATTAAACACAGTTTAATTTTATCAGTTTAATCAACAAACTAGTGTATAACTAGCAAACTAGCAACCATCAGCAAGCAGAGCACACAAAATAAAAACCCAATTTATATAAAATATAAATGGGAAACTGAGTGAGGTTAACTCACCTTGCTTTGATTCGCTAAAGCGGATCGGTTTAGTTGATTTCAATCCCATCCAGATATATATTTCATGACATAGCTCGTCAAGCGAAGTCCAATGTTCCTTGCTTTTAATGAATTCTGATAATTAAATAACGAGTTATAAATATTCTAGTATAATAAAATTTTAATTAACTTAAATTACCCGTAATCATTTTTTTGTAAACTTGATTTCGTTGGATACTGTTAATGGAATACAGAGTTATTTACATTTTAATATTGACGATTAAATTAAATCCTGACTTCTAAATTAACCCTTAATTAACCGTTAATAAAAGTTCACTACTATGGTTAAAGCAATGATTACTCTTACTATTACTTTCCTGTCCATTTAAACTACTGGAGTTCCTTACTATCATCGTTCAAACTACCCTAAACCATATAATTATTATTATTTCTAATTACTCCCTTACTTATTTAATAAAACTAAATTACTGTTGTAAAATAAATTAATTACATTTGTTAACTGTTTACGCAGTTCGGTCCTTTACTTTGCGAAAGATCAATAGTTCCTCAAATTCGAAATTTGTGCCCGACGTTAAATTGAATACCAGTGATAAGGCACACAGGGTTCGGTACTTTTAAATATTACATCGGCCACGTTTCATTTGGACTAGGCAATTATTAAATGATTTTTCGTTATAGGATTAGGCAAAGTTATTATTTTTACTATTTACCTTCCTCCCATGCTCCTTTGTTTCCAACTGCTACTAGACGCTTGTTATCACTCCCACTTTCGCACTATTACTGTTCAGAATGAAGAACCCAGCTTGCCCAACTCTTCCGTATCCCGTCCTGTTTACATTTAACGAGGGTTTTAAATAATATACAAGATTATGTTAGTTTTAATGAGGGACTTAATAAATTTAATTATATGTATTACCCAATAATTACTGTATTAGAAAAGTAAGGGCTGATTCCTTTCTCTTCAAATTTCGGTTTCCCCCATCTTTACGTGATCAGTTAACACACTAGGACCAAACAACAACTCCTCCCCTTTGAATTTCCTTTTTACGTGATACTGCATCATTGTTGGTTTCAACATCTAATAATAATTACTCCATATTATAATTAATATTTTAATTAAGTCATGCGTTTTTGTCAGCAATTTAAAATGGATCGGTACCCTTTCATTTGTGCTTTCTCTCCAGTACTTCTTCACTCTTCCTCTCAGATGCTCATACCACGTCCCACCTCCCCTGTTTGTACACCGTTTGCACCAAAGAAATGGCCACCGCTCATCAGGTCCTCACGTTGTATCCGTAAGCCACCTTGTTACAGCTTCCATGCTGCGGCCGTCTTCATCACAAAAGTACACGCCTCCGACCCTGAGAACCCTGGCAACCACTCCTCGTCGAACGACCTTAGTTTGCTTCCAGTCCCCATTACAATATATATGATGTTGCGCAACGCCACGGAGCTTCCCACCACTGTCTTCATGCTGTCGACCCCCTGATCAGAATCGAACTTTCACCGTCCCCCCTTGTTACCGCCCCACCTTTCCTACTTTGGAACCCAGCTCACGTCCCTCCCCTATGCTATCGTTCAACGTGGAGCTTTTCGCGTTAAACACTTCTCGAAACATTGTTTTCTTCTTTCTTTTTTTAATAATGGAGCTCGCAAGTTAATATTCCTCAAAAGAAAATGAGAAGGCACGTTTGTATTTATAGTAACACTTTCGTGGTGGCCACGGCGTAGGGGGTATAGGATTTCAGATAACATAGGTAGGGTGGGTCTCGAAGATTACTTGGTCGGCACGGTGTCTGTGTAATGGTAGACAAAGAAAAGAAATGTTTGGGTGGCACGTTTCCTTGGACGACACGGATGGATAATTTGGCCAGCAAGTATAGAAGAGAAACAAGTTACAGCAACAGAGAATGGATAGTTTTATTCATATTATAAGGTACGAAACTTCGTCGTGGAGAAACCGTGTTAAAAATCACTACAGACGATTTTCGTTTACTGATAAAAAAGCTAATTTTAGTGTAAAAAGGTATTCCGGACCCAATGGGACAAGTTTCGTCGAAATCCGAGGTCGTTTGAAAAAATTTCCTTTATGAAACCAGAAATGAACACGCGTTTAATTTTTTCACGATCATCAGATAAGTCAAATCAACTTGAAACTGCGAAGTCTGACAAAAACTTTTCGATACGAACCCAACGACACTAATTTCGTCGCATTCTGAGACTGTTTGCCCGATAGGCTGTTTTTACCCCGAACCGCTATACCCCTTTTAACACCAAATTTTCCGGTCTCTAAAAATAACAACTATATACTTATTCTGACTCTAATCGACGATACGAACTCAACGGAACTGGTTTCGTGGCCTAATTCGATCGTCTTCTCAAGTTACACTCAAATACCCCTTTATTTATTTAAATACGCGCTATAGAAATTGAACGGGCGTTTACGGCTACCATGGTCACATACGATATCGGTTTTCCACACAATCTAACACCGTACAATAATTTAACGATACGGTTCTAATGAAACTGATTTCGTCGAAATCTGAGATCATTTGCAAAATGGCTATTTTAAAGGCCTATAATTTAATAATGATTTTCCATAGCGACTATTTCAAAATTTGATTTGGCCATAAATATCAAACTATAACACGAAATCTGGATTTTTCTCTTTCATATGAAAGCTATTGCCAATACGGCTCCAACATGTCTTGTTTCACAGAAATCCGACTTATATCGAATCCTGTATTCTCAGTTGAAGTTCAAAACTTCATTTCACGAACTGCACGCCATTTTCAAGCTCGATTTATATTATATATGTAAATTATAACGTTCAACTTCGTTTTTAATAACGAATTAAATATTAAATTCCATTATATTCCCAATATAATATTCAAAATAAATAAATTAAATTAAATATTCGATGGCTAAAAACACGGGTCGTTACAGAATACCTCGATTCCCTTATTCAAAAATTAATTCAATAAGAATTTATTTATTCAAATCTACCCCATAAATTTGAAAAATTCCAAATCATACCCACATCCCAATTTAAGAATTTCCACTTTGTTTGGGAAAATTTCCTTAACCCTTTAATAAACATCCCGAGTTTAGAATCTTTAAAGAAATGGATTTATCGAGCATAGGCACATTCTTCTAATGAAAATTTATCAAGTAAAATTTCCAAATATTTAAAATCATTTAACCAACTGATGTATGTATTTAATTATCTATCCAATGGCCAAGTGATTTTAAATTTAATTACTCGATATTTCAGGGATGGATCTATCATTTCAATCCAAATCAGGGTCACAGAGATTTATCATTTCACTCCGTGTTCTTAATTTATTTTATCGATAAACCCCAGGTTTATTAGATGCCCGCAACATCAAGGGAAAATGGGATTCATCATCAAATTGAACATGCAACATAATATACTGAGCATTAGCAGTGTCAACATCAATTTAGAAATAAATATCAACCAAAAATCCATCACATCCATTCCATCTAATTAATCAGTATTAGTCTGTTCCACGAATTTTCAAGAGTTCAAAATTTCCAATTAGAAATCTAATTAGATTAAATAACTACTTATCGATCTACTTTGCATGTTAACACGCTTGTAGATCAAATGTAAGAAACCAATTTCAACAGCCAATCACAACCACGCAACCACACTTATTTCATAATTGAATTCAATAAATATGGGAATAATTCAGTTCATTGTGAGTGGAAAAATCACTCACCTTTGGGTCCTTAGTGGATCGGACGTCCAACTAAAGCCCAAAATTTCACAGTCTCAAAATGCAGCGAAACCAGTGCTAAAACGTCCAAAATCTCGCAACGATCCCAACGCAACAAACCGCGCTCAAATCCGATTTAATATGAAGAAGTTATGAGCATTTTACGATTTGAATTAAATATATATATGTATAATTTATAAATAATCTCTCACCAGTCCTACTGTGACACGTCAGCACACACCCTTTCTTCCCGCTCCTCTATTGTTCTACTACAGTAACCGACGTGAGAAAAACCCATCCACGCACCACTTTGATCACTCCATACTCCTACATCCATTCGCCAGAAAGCCTTGTACCACCGTGAAATGAACGTGCACCCCGAGCCGCTTCTACCAGCGGTGGAGCCGCCATCTCCAGTTGGCCGGAGTTCCTCTGCCGTAGGCCCCTAAATCTGGGTTTCTAAACCCTAAAATAGCCAAATCCGATGACCCCTTGAGCCATAAAGCCTCCAACCACCATCTTTCAACTCCTTACAACCAGCTCTACCAAACCCAGGTCCTAGTTTCTCCGATTGAAGCCAAAAATCGAAACGCCCAATTTTCTTTTAGGATTTCGAAAGACAACATCTTTGACCATGATTTCCATCAACTACGAGCACTGCATGTCGAAACAAATGACACCACCAGCTTCGTATCGTCGAGCTCTTCGAAATGGTATATAATTCGTTGAGGTTTGAAGAGATTTGAAATTCAAGCTTGTATTTTTATCTCAACTAGGGTTTGTAAGAATGGTTTCAGCCATTAGAGATAAAAATTTGATGAAGTAAATCATACGTGTAGTGAGAATGGGCTGATGTGGTGTTGAATTGGTTTTATTTATATAATTAGAGAAGGCCCAAATGTTAAAACACCCAATTATCCATTTACATTGATCTCTTTCACACTTTCTCTCGTACGATCAAATCACCCGTCGGATTGTAACGAAAATTTAAATCCTACAATAATTCATCATTCAGGATCCAATGGCGCCAGTTTCATTGAATTCCAAGACAGTCGCCAAATAGTTAAATTCCACAGTTAAAAAAATAAATAAAATATTCAATTAAATCATTTAACTGGTTTAATTCAATTTAACAATTCATAAAATTCCATTTTCATCCAATTGCAATTTAAATAAAATTTATAAATCGATTCACAAATTTTAAGTTCCTGGATTTTGATTATTTCTCAAATTAATTTGAACTGCAAATTTAAAATATATGAGTTATTCAATATCAAATCCAAAATTTCATCATTTACCTATTTAAATTTGAGATTTTTATTTATAAATTAAACACTTAAGTTTTATTAATCATTTAGATATAAAACCCAAATTACAACATTTTCTAATTATAACTCAATAAAAAGAACCGTTTATTTTCAATTCAATAATCATCATCATTATAAATCAACAAATTTGATTTTTAACCCATGTTATTCAATTTATTTAATTAAATTCAAGTTTTAAATATGCGGAAAAATTATGGGATGTTACATTCTCCCCCACTTAAAAATCTTTTCATCCTCGAAAAGAGAACGAAATAAGGCATTAAATAAATCATACTTTCAAATTCATACTTATCAATTGCATTTATAAAATAAGTTATAGTTGTAAAAATCTCATAAATTTTTCTAACTCCCGAAATCACGGAAAATTTCGACAGCATCTCCTTTGTACGGAGAGGACTGGGAAAAATCCCTACATATATATACTTAAATATTATCTCATCGTTCGATGAGGCATCCCAAAATATGGGGAAAAACAAAATATAAAACCACAAAACCATGTAACATAAGTATGTACCTCCTTTAGCGTTTATTTGCAAATTTTACTTACCTTAGCAATTTAATATTTAGCGCAAGCGAGCTCCGAAATGTAGCGCGACTTCCCTACACCTGCTACATACTCACATATACATGAGAATCAAACATATATACACTAAATAGCAAATGCATATAACTTACACAACATATCATCGACATTTCAACTATAAAACTATAGTATTCATGACAGGACAGCAAACAAATCATCGATTATCACCCTATAAATGATGGAATTGGACTAATACACACTAGGAAAAAGTTGTTGCATTTCTTTCAGGCTTTCTGAATTGTCCGGATTCTTCGAATTCGGATAATTCATTCAAAAGTTATGACTATTTTAGTGAAGTCGAACACCTCAGCCCGTACACTGAAAAATGCAGATCTGAGTTGTTCAACCCAGTTTTTACCCCTTTAACCTAAAAATTTCAGCAAGCATTTAAGGAAAAGTTTTAGTTTACTTTCTGGGCTTTCCGAATTGTACTCGCACATCAAATCCGATACTCCGTTAGGAAGTTATGACTAAAATAATATTGGTATTCAGTTCAGAATTTTATTTTCTGCGCATACAACTACGACTAGTTCTTGGTTTTCAGACTAATAGACTTCAAATTTAGGCAAGGCATTATTAACTAAAGTTTTAGCTTAGTTTCTAAGGTTTCCGAAAAATCCGGAATCGTCGAATTTCGATCAGCCCATCAGAAGTTATGGTCATTTTATCTTCAGATTATTGACTATTTCAGATTCTTTCATAACCACGGTTGATTTTATTAGAAGTTTTAAACCTTTTGATTCCAATAATTTTGTAAATCATTAACACCTCAATTTGTTATCACCTCATTTCTCGAGAAATGTATTCACATCCAATTTGCTTACTCCATTCCGATATATTATCTATTCCATTTCTCGTTTCATTCCAAGCATTAATTCCGATTAAAACTTGAATTCACTATAAAACTTCCAACGAACTTGATTACACTAGACCTTTTACTCCTTAACATGAATCCATTTACCAAGCTCATTTACATCAATTTCCAAATTTCATTATTTATTCTTATTACTCCATCCATATTACAAGAATGTCATTCCATATAGTCGAATTCTAAATCCAAAATTAAGGGTTAAGATCCTTGATGGTTTCCTTTATATAAACCATTTCATTTCTCTCGTTTTTGAAATTTCATTTCACTTACTTAGTCCAAAAATACATATAAATTCTATATCGACTTATTTAATTTTTCCTAAGTTGATTTCATTTCATTATATCAATCCAACTCAGGTCAAACTTCATTTTACATCTCCTTTCGATATCTCCAATTTTTTAATATAATTCGGTTAACTCCATTCTCTTATTCCAAATAAGCCAAAATTTTAAATTTGTACCGCATTTCACTTGTTTTGGCATTTCTATTTATTCACATCGAATTAATCTCCATTTCCTTTGCCTATATTCAATTGCTTGATCATTTTATTTATGTTCAATTATTATTCATTCAACCATTTACACTAGTTTAACCACTTTCTTCTTTACTTATATGCATATCCATTATCGTTTAAAGTTTATTTCATTAAATCAATTCATTATTCAACTCGCAAATTATAAATGGAGTTAAGGACGGGTTATATATATCTAAGTTTTATAATTAGTTCTCAACTCTTATTGTTAAATTTTCTAGGTTAAATCTTTATTTAATTCAATTCCTCTACTCAACTTAACTTCTATTCTATTCGATAAGGTATTTACGTTCCATTCATTTTATCTTTCATACCCATATTTACATTCGATATATTTGTCCTAATGAGACTTACCCCCTTTTTAGATTTTAATGCCCTTTTTTTTCATGTTCACTAGTTCGCCTTTTTATTTCCTCATTTTAATTTATGGACCATTCACATTTCCTTAACAACTTAAATCCCTCCAATTCATTTTGGTCGACTTCGATTGAACTAAGTTCATACTTAGTTTTGATTTTTTTTTTCAAACACTCCTGTCGACCATCTTATAATTTCTTTAAGCTTATTATCAACCATACTTAAGCATTTTAGCGACCCCTTCTCTTCCTTAATACTCAAGTAAATTTTCTGGTTTCAAAATTAAAATTCTAATAAATCAATTAACCTTAGTACATGAGTTAATATTATTAGTTAATATGAGCTTAAATACTTGATTTTAGATTCATAAACCAAGTTTTTGAAGTAATCTATGTGCTTATAAAATTTTATAAGAAACATGTCATATAAAAAATTAAATCCAAGTCTTTAATTACCAAAAACATAGAGTTTTTTTTTCAAAGTACATTGAATTTAAATTTCAACCTTATATAACATATTCTAATACTCTTATAAAATTTTATACCACAGGAAATCAAATTCAAAATTATTTTCAAACTAGAAATGAAAGTACGAAGTGGTCTCCTCTACTTAGACGCTTTAGAATAAACGTCGATAATGCGTGTACTCATTACCGAAATCATTTCTGATGTCCAAGAAGGGATTACACACTTTAATCCTTAAAATCCTTAAGAAAACTACTTATAATACGATATTATTTCAAAATTTGACAAAACTATTTCAAGAGTACCTCAGGATCAAGTTTCAAGTTCATTTCCATTTCAATCTCAAACCTTTGTCTCCCAATTAAACTTAATGGTATCATTTCATTTTCGAATATTTCTTAGACCATTTGAATTTTCCTTATTAAATTTATTATCGAACCAACCGTAATAGGTGTTAACTTAATATTATTACCTACCAACGACCAATGCTTATACACTTAAAACCACTAATAGTATATATATAATATATAAAATTTAATCGAAAACCATATTATGTCAATCATTTTGTTCGATTATTTAGAAATTCCTATCGATACTATGGCGTCCCATATATCGACTAGAATCCATAAATATTCAACAGAACAAATCAACACAATGAAAAACCAATTTATTAAAAATACAAGTACGCTCTCTTATATCACTCTAACCCATTCTAGGGCGTTTCTAGCCCCATCTCTAATGAGTTAGTTCCCAACAGAGCCAAGGTTATCGCAAACCATGGCTCTGATACCAAATGTAACAACCCAGATTTTTCGACTGTTCAAATCGACAATAAACCACATATGTCAACCCAAACAAATCTCAAATATAGGTAGTTATTGGGAAAAGAAGAAAAGAAGAAAGTAGAGAAAGACAAAATAGAGTTCACGCAGCAGAAGGACAAAATATAATAATTAAATAACAGTTTAAAACAGTTGAAAGATACATATAGCTATAACATACCATGATTATCAGAGTTATACATATACTGGTATACATACATGACAGCGGAAACAAAGTGCAGCGGAAATACATATGTATAATAGATGGATACCCAATCTTTGTCTTCGATCTCCAAGGCAAAGAAATCGTCGCTAACTGCAAACTTCTGCTGACCCGAGCGTATTGCATAAAAAGAAAACACAACAAACACTCGAATCAGCACTAAATCATTCTCATATTAGTCAAATCAAAATACGAAATAACATCAGTGTCATGGGTGCAGTAACTCAAGAGATGTTACGGGATTTTTCCATCTCTCAAGGATTCGTTAAACTAATACATAGATAGTATAATACGATATTATGATAGTGTCTACTCAGCAAAGTATCAATACTGAAAATAGCATAAGCAGGATTACATTTTTACCCTTACACCGTTTATAATACCATATTCTATATAGTACCGTAAACCCACAGTATACGATGGCATCATAGGGCACTCCATAGGTACGATACAAATCAAAATCATTTGGGGCTCGATAAGGATAATATGACAAGGCACTCGAGGCAATGCCCAGAGTAGGATTCTACCAATTGCACTCCCGGACCGGTGGTAACGCATAACAGCCACTATCGCCCAACTCGGAACACACTCCCAAAATCATAATGGGCCCAAATCATCATCATCGTCATAGTCATAGAAATAGTATCGAAGAAGTGTGTCCGATCAAAGGTGCTACCTCAATTAGTCACGGTATAGCTCCTGTTTTAGTCATTTCAATTCTGACCCGAAGGTCAGGGCTATTTCGTCATCGTTCATCTTCTTCGATTTAATAATCGCCTCTAAGTCATCATACTCATTCTGGATACGTCATAACGTTCACAGTTGTCAAAGTGGTATCAACACTGACAGAGAGTATGCCATTTGTCGACTCCGGTCTCTTTAACAACCAACGCTTATATTTTCCACATCGGTTGGCTCTTTTACATTTCTCAAAGGTTCGTTTTTCATATCAAAATATCATATTTGTTTCGAACCCAATTTATATTCAAAATAGAATATAATTCCATATCAAATATCCCAATCATTCCCAAACCGATTATATTCCAAACAAGAATATATTTCATTTCATTATATTATAATCATATGATATTTCACCAAATCGATTTATATTCAAGTAGAATATACTTCATATCAAAGATTATAATTATCTTAAATCGATTTGAATTCAAAATCCATTCATATTCAATAGAATATAAATTCCCCATAACAACCACATATCATTTATTGAATCCATTATATTTGAATAAAATATCAATTACATTTCCATGTAAAATTGATTAAAGTTGATTCATATTTGAATACATTATCTCGACTCCATCTCGAAATAGGTTTTAATTCCAACACTTTCCATTCAGAAGAAATTTATTATTATTTAATATACTTGAAAATAGATGTTTTTAAATAAAATCTTTACATAAACATATATGTATAGAAATAATGGTTAAACAAAATAAGATAATTTAGATCATTATGAATATATATATATATATATATATAAAATAAAACTTACTAATTTATTTAAATAAATAAATAAAAAGGTATAAGAAAATTTTAAGCTAAACTAAATAGTCTATAGGTAAAAGTTAAATAATAAATTTTATGGAAAGAATAACTTATTTGAAATCTAACATTGTAAATATATATATAAGTTTCTTTAATCAAAATTTCTCCTATCTTTCAAACTTCTAATACTTTAACCCATACCCCAGTCTCAATGGAGTTACATAGTACAATATCTTATTTTAACTGCCATTCAAACCAATCTTTCAATTTCAAGACTTCAAATCAATATTCAAAACTGAGTTTAATAAATCAGAATAACTTGATTCCCTTATTCAAAATTTAATTCACTAAGAATTTATTTTTCAAATCCACCCCATAAATTTGAAAAATTCCAAATCATACCCACATACCAATTTAAGAATTTCCACTTTGTTTGGGAAAATTTTCTTAACCCTTTGATAAACATCCCGAGTTTAGAATCTTTAAAGAAATGGATTTATCGAGCATTGGCACATTCTTCTAATTAAAATTCTATCAAATAAAATTTTCAAATATTTAAAATCATTTAACCAACCGATGTCTGTATTTGATTATCTATCCAATGGCCAAGTGATTTTAAATTTAATTACTCGATATTTCGGGGATGGATCTATCATTTCAATCCAAATCGGGGTCATAGAGATTTATCATTTCACTCTGTGTTCTTAATTTATTTTATCGATAAACCTCGGGTTTATTAGATGCCCGCAACATCAAGGGAAAATGGGATTCATTGTCAAATTGAACATGCAACACAATATACTGAGCATTAGCAGTGTCAACATCAATTTAGAAATAAATTTCAACCAAAAATCCATCACAACCATTCCATCTAATTAATCAATATTAGTTTGTTCCACAAATTTTCAAGAGTCCAAAATTTCCAATTAGGAATCTAATTAAATTAAATAACTACTTATCGATCTACTTTGCATGTTAACACACTTGTAGATCAAATGTAAGCAACCAACTTCAACAGCCAATCACAACCCCGCAACCACACTTATTTCATGATTTAATTCAATAAATATGGGAATAATTCAGTTCATTGTGAGTGGAAAAATCACTCACCTTTGGGTCCTTAGTGGATCGGACGTCCAACCAAAGCTCAAAATTTCACAGTCTCAAAATGTAGCGAAACCAGTGCCAAAGCGTCCGCAATCTCGCCACGATCCCAACGCAACAAACCGCGCTCAAATCTGATTTCATATAAAGAAGTTATGAGCATTTTACGATTTGAATTAAATATATATATGTATAATTTATAAATAATCTCTCACCAATCCTATTGTGACACGTCAGAACACACCCTTTCTTCCTGCTCCTCTATTGTTCTACTACAGTAACCGACGTGAGAAAAACCCATCCACGCACCGCTTTGACCACTCCATACTCCTACATCCGATCGGCAGAAAGCCTTGGACCACCGTGAAATGAACCTACACCCCGAGCCGCTTCTGCCAGCGATAGAGCCGCCATCTCCGGTTGGCAGGAGTTCCTCCACTGTAGGCCCATAAATTCGGGTTTCTAAACCCTAAAATAGCCAAATCCAATGACCCCTTGAGCCAAAGAGCCTCCGACCACCATCGTTCAACTCCTTACAACCAGCTCTACCAAACCCAGGTCCTAGTTTCTCCGATTGAAAACAAAAATCGAAACGCCCAATTTTCTTTTAGGATTACGAAAGACAGCATCTTTGACCATGATTTCCGTCAACTACGAGCACTGCATGTCGAAACAAATGACACCACTAGCTTCGTGTTGTCGAGCTACTCGAAATGGTATATAATTCGTTGAGGTTTGAAGAGATTTGAAATTAAAGATTGTATTTTTATCTCATAGGGTTTGTAAGAATGGTTTCAGCGATTAGAGGAAAAAATTTGATGAAGTAAATCATACGTGTAGTGAGAATGGGCTGATGTGGTGTTGAATAGGTTTTATTTATATAATTCGAGAAGTCCCAAATGTTAAAACACCCAATTATCCATTTACATTGATCTCTTTCGCACTTTCTCTCGTATGGTCAAATCACCCGTCGGATTGTAACGCAAAATTAAATCCTACAACAATTCATCATTCAGGATCCAATGGCGACAGTCGCCAAAACAGTTAAATTCCACAGTAAAAAAATAAATAAAATATTCAATTAAATCATTTAACTGGTTTAATTCAATTTAACTATTCATAAAATTCCATTTTCATCCAATTGCAATTTAAATAAAATTTATAAATCGATTCACAAATTTTAAGTTCCTGGATTTTGATTATTTCTCAAATTAAATTTGAATTGCAAATTTCAAATAAATGAGTTATTCAATATCAAATCCAAAATTTCACCATTTACCTATTTAAATTTGAGATTCTTATTTATAAATTAAACACTTAAGTTTTATTTAGTCATTTAAATATAAAACACAAATTACAACATTTTCTAATTATAACTCAATAAAAAGAACCGTTTATTTTCAATTCAACAATCATCATCATTATGAATCAACTAATTTGATTTTTAACCCATGTTATTCAATTTATTTAATTAAATTCAAGTTTTAAATATGCGGAAAAATTATGGGATGTTACATGAATGAAGTTATGTAATCGGATAATTTTTTGTTTATAATATTAGGCCTTATATATATAGAAACTTAAGTTCCTTTCCATCTCATTTAGCCATTTTCACTATACGTATAATTTTCCTCCACCCAGTTTTCTCTAATGGCTGAAAAATAAAGTTCTAAACCCTATATCAATAAAATTTCAAGCTTGAAAATAAAAATCTCCTTAAACCATAGCATATTATATATCAAATCGAACCTCTCTACGATACGAAGCTTCTGGTACAGTTTATTTCAACATGTAGTGGCCGGAGTTGCATGAAATCGATGGTCAAAGTTTATATTTGCGGAACCCTAGCTACAAATTTAGGGATTTTCGATTTTGGCTCCAATCGAAGAATCTGACTTATGGGTATTGAAGAGATCGTCGATACGAGTGAGATGGATGTGCTCGTCTGATTTATAAGGTAGTAGATTGTCGGAATTTGGAGTTTCAACATCAGAAATGGGTTTCGTTCTTTGATCCATCAGCGGCGAAGGGGATCGCCGGAAGTGATGGGTCCGGCGCTGGGTGATGCACCTCGAGGTGGGGGTCTCGATGAGGTTGGTCGGAGCGCCTCTGGTGTCTGGAGTAAGGTGAATTCGGTGGTCAAAGTTTCGAACACGGTTGGGTTCTTTGGCGTGAGATGCTGTAGTGGATCAAGTGAGGAGCGGGAACGAGCTTTTGGGGAAAGGCTGACGTGGCGCCCTTTCATAGGGTGAAGATCAATTTTTTTTAAATAAATATATATATATATATTTAAATTTCAATAGTAAAATGCTCATAACTTTCTCGTATGGACTTGGATTTGGACACATTTTTTGTGTTGGGATCGTGGCGGAATTACGGACGTTTTGGCACTAATGTGACGATCCCAAAATCCGAGGGGCGGTATTAAGGATAATCATTAGGAAATAACACATTAATCATCATAGCAGAGTACAGATAATAGCAGAAACAATAAATAAAACAATTTTACATGGATATGACAGCGGAATCACAACATGTAGGAATATCAGAATAGCATAACGTGGGATATAACTTAGTAAATGAAAGGAAAGTGATCAGTCATCATCGCCAGAGGCGGAATACTTACATGCAATGAGACATAATAAGGGTATCAGTCTACATCGCCGAAGGCGGAATACATATACATATAGTGAGAAATACGGAAAGTAAATCAGTCTGCATCGCCAGTGGCGGAATCATAATATAAATACAGTAATGGCGGAAAATATCAAAGTCATCTCTATGAAGTCAGCCTCGCCATGAGCCAAAAGTGCACTCTATGCAGCTGTGCAGAACCAAAAACCACCTGTCACCTGTGTACTAGGCTTCCCATGTGAAAATAAGGGCACCCGCGTTTGCAAACTGAAACAAACAACGAGTCAGTCATGGGGACTGGTATGAGGAATCTATTTAACAGTTAAACAACAGTAATAGCAAATCATAGGACCACGCCACTTTCGCGGAACGGGTTTACTCCAGTGATTGCTAGTGCATTTAAAAACAAAGTAAATTCTTTTAAAACAACGCAATGCTTTTAGAAAGAATGAAGCCATTATAAGACTCAGGTCCCATCACACAATGCAACGCAAGCCGAAGGATAGAGTTTTACCTTATAATAGCCAAATATGCTTGATACGTATAAAGCAAAATCATTTGATATTATTACTAGTGCATATATGTTTCAAAAGCAAATAGCATCATAAATATCAATCATAGACGACATAAGTGCCCCATACCACTATGTCGCCATACTAGTTCTACAATCAAGTCCGTTATTTCGTATTGGAATTTGGATTTCCGTCATGAGTCGAGGCAAGGGGCAAGCTCCTCTCCGCTTCGAGACACTCTAGCAAATGCCTCGGGACTACGCACTCTGGGTAACCCCTGGATCGGTTGGGCCGGTCCTCACTTACGTTAGAGGATTGGTTATTCCTGAACACACGTTTCCCGGTCCTTACAGACCTATAATCGAGGCGCCTCGCATTCCAACAACCACAAAGGTGAAAAGTAAATATATATGTCAGGGCTGGTAAGTCACTGACACCACCATAGCTAGAAAGAAACGTCGTGCTCTCCCAGCGGTCCGTATCCCGTTTTTAACTCATACCGGGGTGTGAGGTTCGCGAATCTACGAAATACACAAAGCTAGGCCACGTAGACCTTGCTTTGATCATCTTCCACAAGACTTTGCTTTGCAACAGAAGCCTTGATCACAGCATCTTGGCATGCCACATAGGCAGTCCACCCCATACGATTGATTTCCATCGATATATAACCTCTGAGCTCGTACGTCTCAGAGAAGGGCGTTAAGCAAAAGAATAAATTCTCTGCCGCCAAACAGATATATATTTAACAGAGATCAATCAGTATAGAACAAAATCCAATGTCAGACACACATTCCATTTACAAGTCCGTCCTGGGTCTGAACAAAGCCGGAGGCGTCAAATTCCTCGTATATCCGTCCAATCAACACATACGTTCAGACGGTTAATACTTCCGCCCCTTTCCGGTAGCTACTCCGGTTAGGAACCTCCGTAGCGCCCATCCAACCGATACGAAGATCGTCGGTCTTGAATCATCTTTGCATTTTCAAATTCGAATCGCTCGATAAATTATTTGAAATGAGGGTTAGCTCTGCCTTTTCAAATAATTCACGTCATTAGAATTTAAATCGATTCATTTTATGGTTATATTGTTCGACATCCATCTTTCGGTTCTTTAGTGTTATTTTCATGTCATACACAAACAACCATCAAATATCAAACAATTCAAGCCCAATTGGTTTATTCCCAATCAATATTGCTTGTAATATTTTATAATGATTTTTCGCCATTTTTATTTATTTAAAAATGGCCATATTTAATTAAACGACGTTTCAGGTCGTGCCGTGGCACTGGCGCTGTTTTTCTCCTAATTTGTTTTACACATATGGAAAAATCTAACCGTTGGATTTTTACAAAGTCTATATCAGTGGGAAGATATTCCCAAAGCGAACCCAACGGTTCCAGTTTCGTGAGAATCCGACGGTCGGATCTTCCACACTAGTCGTTTGAAGTTACGGTTTCAAAATTCGAACTGCAGCGTCGTTATTCGATTAAATTTAATTATATTTATATTTATATATAAATATAAACGATTCTGGCGCTGTTTTTCTTCAGATTTGAATTAAGCATTCCGGACAATCCAACTGTTGGATTGGTGCCGTTAGAAAGATATTTCCGAGGCGAACCCAGCGGTTGCGGTTTCGGGAAAATCCGATGGTCGGATTTCTCGTACTAATCATTTCAAATTACGATTTCGAAACGCGAACTGCACGGCCTCCATTCCTTTTAATTATATTTATATTTATATATATAAATATAGTTCATTCTATAATTTCAAATATAGCTCATTTTATATTTTCAACTTCGTTTTCACTTCAAATATTTCACTAACGCCTTAATATTTCGAAAATTTTCGCCATAACCTCCTTTGTACGGGGAGGGGTTTGGAAATTTATTGGGCCGTATTAGGTACCCAATAAATCCTAAAAAGCATTCACATATTTTTAGTGATATATTTTGGTGTTTACAGGGGAGCATGTACTGATAATCACTCCAGAGAATAAATTCCCTTCACCCCGTTTCCGTGTGGAAATAAATAGTCCATGTGTCGTATCTAATAACTAGAGCGACGTGATTATTGTCAACTCTAGACCCGTGTGGGGTTTTTATTAATCTGGCAATTTATCGTTATAATTTATATAGTCCATATCAGTCATCAGTTCAACCTGTAGTATATAGTCATCGCCATACAAGCCTCTTGCTTGTATGGTAAATCTTCCACCTCGTCACACAAGCTCCAATTGCTTATGTGGAATATGATGAAGTATGTCTATCGTCAAGAAGTATGCCATGTAGTGTAGTTCAAAATTAATTGTTACTATCCTATGGCGCTGTTTATTATTTCACACAGAAAAACCAGCACTCCGCATCCAATGGCATTCACAGGAGTTGATATATAAATAAAATTGCGCAGCCAACTCATCAAGGTTTACCTATTTGTCGGGCACGCAAATAATTTCTTTACTCTACAGCTAATCCATTTTTCCTGTTCAACACATGTATATATATGCAGAACAAAGCTAATAATAATATTTCTAACAAACTATTATTTATTTCAACACATGTGTATTTTTAACTAAGCGTATACATGATAAAAGGAATATTTTTATCATCAAAAATATTTATTCGACACATGTGTATTTTTAACTAAGCGTATACATGATAAAAGGAATATTTTTATCATCAAAAATATTTATTCGACACATGTGTATTTTTAACTAAGCGTATACATGATAAAAGGAATATTTTTATCATCAAAAATATTTATTCGACACACGTGTATTTTTAACTAAGCGTATACATGATAAAAGGAATATTTGTATCATCAAAAATATTTATTCGACGCACGTGTATTTTTAACTAAGCGTATACATGATAAAAGGAATATTTTTATCATCAAAAATATTTATTCGACACATGTGTATTTTTAACTAAGCGTATACATGATAAAAGGAATATTTTTATCATCAAAAATATTTATTCGACACATGTGTATTTTTAACACTTCATATTCACTATAAAAATATAGTTTTCATTGTCGATTCATTTTATTTTAAAATACGATAACATTCAACACATGAATTTCAACTCGACGAACAAATTGCAATTCAACACATGAATATTCTATATCGTATGTATATATATAAAAATGTGATTTTTATTGCTAAAGCCATTTGTTTAAATTCAAATAATATTCAACACATGAATTTCAACTCAACAAATGAATTGCAACTCAACACATGAATATTCTATATCGTTTGTATATATATAAAAATGTGATTTTTATTGCTAAAGCCATTTGTTTAAATTCAAATAATATTCAACACATGAATTTCAACTCAACGAATGAATTGCAATTCAACACATGAATATTCTCTATAGCATATGTAAATAATTTCAATGAATGAAAATTATTCTAACACATAAATATTTCCGAAAATTTCGGCAGCATAACGGCAGGGTAGTTAAAACCGGGACCGTCCCTAGTACGGCTCCTCGCTCTACCTTAAAACCTCGTGGTTTTTGACAATGGGGATCATGCATCTAGTTCGCACGCAGGCGGCATGTTTTATTTTCAATTCCACAATCCTATTCTATTTTGTTTCAACCACAAGAGGGTATTTTTCAACCACAAAGGTATTTTTCAACCATAATATCAACCACAAACAATTATTTCCAACCATTCATCATACCATATAATATCACGTCAATCACAAGCAATAAATATCATCCATGGTCTGTGGACGAGGGGAGTATATGTAATAACCCGAAAATCTGGGCCAGTTTAAAATTTTTATTTTAGCAATTTTAGCGAATTTTGATATTTAAAATGAATTATTTTAAATAATATCGACGAGAAATTTATTTTAAATATAATTCGAACGTATATATTATACGCGTCGTCGTTAGAATATAAATAATTATATATAATTATTAAATAGAATTGAAAATGGCGCGGTAGTTCGATAATTCAATTTCAAACTTCAATTGAATGTACCGAGTGCAAAACAATCCGAATTTTAGTGAAACCAAAAATAATGGGATCTTATTGATGATACCTTTCCAACGAATCCGACAAATCGAAATTTCATGGTGGGAATAAAAAGATATGTCCAGTTGAAAATCCTGAATAGTCGCTATGGAATTCAGGCCCTTAAAAATAGACATTTTGCAAATGACTTCGGATTTCGACGAAACCAGTTTTGTTGGATCCGCAGTGTCAAGTTATTGCTAGGTTTCAAATTTCATAATTTTTCGAATCAATAGGTGAGCGTGGCAAAGGAAAACGCGTTTGACCAGTTTCAGTTGATTTTAATCGACTGGAAAATGGCCATTTTTCCAACGGTCTCAGAATTCGACGAAACTAGTTTTGTTAGGACCGTATCTTCAATACGAAGCTAGAAAATATTTTTCTGGAATTTTTCTAGTTAGTATGTGACCCCAGTGATTTGAAATGTACGTTTAAAATTCAATATAGCGATTTAAATGTAAATTCAACGGAAACTGATCAAAGCGGTCGAATCAGCTTGCGATACATATCCCATTGTGTTCGGAATGGGGGTAATACGCTAAGGACGACAGGCGGTGGGTCTCGTTTAGAGGTCGAATGAAAAAGTTCCTTTTTGAAAATAAAATAAATTAACAATAATAATAATAAAAAAAAATCTTCCCTCTCTCTCTCTCTCTCCTTAACACCCCCCCCCCCCCCACGTTTATTCGTTCAGATTGAAACTGATAAAAAAAAATAAAAAAAAAATAAAAAAGGGGGAGCCGCCGCTCCTGGAGAAGCGCCCACCACCGCTGGCCATCGCCAGCGCCCCTCGTCGACACCGCACCCTCCTCCTTCCTCTCCCTTCTCTTTCCCCACTCCAGTGAAGGCCCAAACCGAAGCAAACCCCTCGACGCCAGAAACCGCCGATGCCTTCAGCTCCAGCCTCCTCCGATCGTCGAGCTAGCGTCGCACCCCCTGCTCCGGCCACCGCGTCGACTGACAACGAGCCCCTCCCCGTATAGCGAGCCCAATTCCCCCCTGTTGCCACACTCCAAAAATCGAGACCCCCAATTCATCCGCACCACCACCCACCACACCGACGAACTGCGCCCGCTTCCCACTTCCTTCTGAATTTCATACAGTAAGTTTTTATTTAGTTTTTTTTTTGTAATTCCAGTATTTTTCTTATATAGCATTGTTTTTTTTTAAACTGAATAACATTGATTTTTATTAGTTACAAAAACTGAAAAGATTAGATTTTTAATTTAGGAAAGGTTTAGATTTTGAAATGTAAAAAGGTATGTTCTTTTTTATGATGAAGTTTATATTTTTAAATATAGAAAGACTAGATTTTTATTATAGTAGATAAGATATTTAAAATAAAAATATAATCTTTTATGTTGTAGAATTATTAAAAATATAATCTTTTATGTTGTAGAACTATAAAAATATAATCTTTTATGTTGTAGAGTTATAAAAATATATGCTTTTTATTAGGACAAAGAAATGGTTTATATTTAAAAAGGCGAAATCTTTATATTGAAAAAGTTTAAATCTTTATATTGAAAAAGGCGAAATCTTTATATAGAGAATAGCATGGTAAAAATATAATCTTTATTATATGAACATCGTTGTAAAAATAGAATTTTTATCTATATAGTAGCGGTGTAAAAATGGGATTTTTATATATTGAATAGCATAGTAAAGATACGATTTTTATATGTTGAACAGCATAGTAAAAATTCGATTTTTAAATATATGAAGTGATTATAAAAATATGATTTTTAGATTGAAAGTGAATAAATAAAAATGTGATTTTTATTTTAAAGACATCAAAATATAAAAATGTGTGATTTTTATATATGTAGTGGCTATGGGCAACAAAGGAGATGAAAAGGCGAGAACGACGAAGATCTCTACAATAGGAGTGTCGAGGAGTTGGGATAGCTATCGGTGAGAACTTCTCACTCAAATTCTCTTTTTCTAGTTATATATATATATATACTAGGATGCAGACGGTGTTTAGTAGCACCCGACACCCGTCATCCACAGACCATGGATGGCTTGTTTGTTAAATTGTTTGGTTTTGTAGTTGATTAGTCTATTTGGTTTAAATTGAATTGTTTGGGGAATTGAAATTGATTTGATTGATGTGTGAATGGCGTGGGCCTTCACTAGACCGGGGATAAGGCTAGGCCTCGTCCCGTTTCTAGTATCGTGCCGTTATGCCGCCGAAATTTTCTAAAATATGTTAGAAAAATAGAAATATCATTTTTATTGAGTAAATGAACTGAATAGAAATTCATGTGTTGAAATAAAATGTTTATCGTTAAAAATATAATTTTTAACGTGGAAGTGAATAAAATAAAATATTCATTTACAAACCGGACAGTTTGTTTATGTACACCTATTTGAAGGACATTGATTGGGTTGATAAATTTTACACGTCGCCCAACTGCACAAATAAAATCTGTGTTTGATTGTTTGAAACCCCACACGGGTGTTGGGATGAAATTTGGAAGTTCACTCATCATGATTGATTAAATATGTCGATCGATTGATTGACAGGCTGTTATAAGCGTAAGATATCTATATTTGATGCTTATACAGTGTAGTGCACTTTGGTTGATGGTTGATTATTTTTCAATGCTATTATATACATGTGTTGTATGGAATCCATATAATTAACATTATATGGTGATTGATTGGGCCTCATTTCAAATCGGGAAAATAAGGAATATTATAAAAGAAAATTCATGTGTTGAATATAAAAATAGTCATGTGTTGACGATGTTCATGTGTTGAGTGAAATATTTTATACAATGAAATTTACATCTTTATCATATTTAAAATTAGAACTACTTCCCAGTAGAAGTCTAATTAAAAATCAAACGATAGATACCATAGTTTTATAAAATATTTTACATAACAAAAATAGTGATGTGTTGACAGTACTCATGTGTTGAGATTAGTCAGGTGTTGGAAGAAATATAGATTCATGTGTTGAATGGAATAAATATTCATTTGTTGAATAGAATAACGGATTTATTGAAAAATATAAAGCCGTGTTGATTAGAGTTGCGCTATTTTGACGTGAACGATATTTATATCGATTATATTCATTTTTATAATGAATATAGAAAAGAAGTGATTTCAAAATATAACGTTTTGAAAATATTATCATTTATATAGTAATGATATAAAATATTCAGTTTTGATTAGAAATTGAAATTGTGTTGAAATGATTTTGAAACGAAGTTAGAACGATTTATAAAATACGTTTTAAAAGGAAATCGACGAAATATATAATATATATATATTATATATTTAATGGCCTGAATAGAACGCGCCGCGCCGCGGCAGTTCGTGAATTTCGACCATTTATTTCAAACGGACATTGCGGGAGATCCGACCGTCGGATTCTCCTAAAACCGGAACCGTTGGGTTCGTATCGAAAAGAGCTTTCCAATGAATATTAGAAATTTGAGATATAACGGTTGGATTTGGAATTATGTCCAAATCAAATTTGAAAAAGGTCGATGTAAGTGCAGTCCAATGGCCGTTGTTGGAAATCGACTGTACGGGCCTTGATAAAATTATTAAAAATATTAATAATTTGTGTAAAATCATAATATGTGAATTGGAAAGAACTGAGCTGGAGAATTCCAAATTTGAGGATAAAAATAGATTTTTATCGAAATGAACTAGTTTTGAACTAGAATTAAAAACAATTTATTTTTGAAATAAATAAATTGAATTTGAAAGTGATTTTAAAAATAATCAATATTCCCAATATTCTAAAGTGGAAGTGGAGTTGAATCGAAATTATCTTCGGAATATTTCGATGTTGGATTTCGTGACTATACAGATATTGTTTTGGGAATTTGAAAGATATATTTTATATCGTTATTGCCAATACGATATATGTTGGTTTCAGAATTTGATATTGAATATAAGCCGATATATTTTCTATTCAGAGCCTTGTATTTAATATCAAATGTGATTTGGGTTTGTCGTGAATCGTGTTTTAGAAGACATTGGTTCTTTAACCCAGTTAAAGACATAATATTGATTTTTGAGAAGATTAAAACTAAATGGAGTTTTAATGAATCTTTAATTAGATTAAAAAGTGAATTGATAATTTAAATTATCAAATCTGAAAAGTGATCGAGAGTGGAGTATCACCAGTTTTGCTCCAAAGCGATAGTTAAATCTTTAATTAGATTTGAACGTGAAATGGTAATTAATTTTACCGATAACACCGTGGTGTTAGATATGGAGTATCACCAGTTTTGCTCCATGGGATATATAGGTTGGGATTGGGAAATAAAATAAATAATTACTTCGGTGTGGTTCGCTAATCTCGACTAGTTTGAAATGATATCCAAAGGAAGATTATAGGATAAATTTAGAAGAATTTATCTTGGATAAAATTAATGGGAACATTTCCCTAAGAATGTGATTTTGTGAATAAAAGAATATTCTGAATTGGAATGAGGCGTTCGTTGTGTTCGTGTAACATTTGTTTATCATATACATGGGTTATTCAGGAAGGCCGGGTTATACCCATTCTGAATAACCGATTCGACGAGATGTCGAAGATGAAGACGGTGGTTGAAGACCGGAAGTCTTCACATCGTTTGGGTGATTACTGATGATCTTGATTGGGCTGTACACCCAGGATGAGGGAATCAGTTGGTGATCGTCCAGACGTACCTGGAGATGGATGGATATGCGAGGAAAGTGCATCCGGTTTCGTTCAGACCCAGAACGAACTTGTAAATGGATTGTGTGTCTGACATTGGATTTTATTCTGTGTTGATTGATCTCTATTAAATATACATCTGTTTGGCGGCGGAGAATTTATTCTCTTGCTTAACGCCCTTCTCTGAGACATACGAGCTCAGAGGATATATATCGATGGACATTAGTCGCATGGAGTGAATTGCCAATGTGGCATGCGTAAGTGGCAATTGATCAAGGCTTCTGTTGAAAAGCAAAGTCTTGTGGTTGATCATCAAAGCACGGCCTGTGTGGCGTAGCTTTGTACGTGAATTCGCGAGCCTCACACCTCGGTATGAGTCAAAAACGGGAGATGGACCGCTGGGAGAGCACGACGTTTCTTTCTAGCTAGGGTGGTGTCAGTGACCTACCGGCCCTGACATTTATATACTTTTCACCTGTGTGGTTGTTGGATATGAGGCGCCTCGGATATAGGTCTGTAAGGACCGGGAAACGTGTGTTCAGGAATTGTCAATCCTCAAAAGTAAGAGAGGACCGGCCCAGCCGATTCCAAGGATCATAGTGGGGTCCTGGGACATTTGCTAGAGTGTCTCGAACGCGGAGAGGAGCTTGCCCCTTGCCTCGACTCATGACGGAAATCCAATTTCCAATACGTGTATTGCGGTTTTAATTGTAGAACTAGTATGGCGACATAGTGGTATGGGTCATTCATGCCGCCTATGATTGATATTTATGATTGAAATTGTTTTGACACTATACACCTATAATAGTATCAAATAATGTGTTTTAAACGTATCAAGCATGATTTGGCTATTATAAGGTAAAAACCCTATCCTCCGGCTTGTGTTGCATTGTGTGATGGGACCTGGGTCTTATAACAGCTTCATTTTTCTTTATTTAGCATTGCGCTGTTTGTTTTATGCACTGGTATTCTTGGGAGGAAACCCGTTCCGTGTTATATGGCGTGGTTCCTTGATTTACCTAACTTTAAAACCAATATTAATAACTGTTTTAGTTCTCACACCAGTCACATGACTGACCTGGAGTTTATTGTTTTAACCTAAACTCTGGGTGCCCCTATTTTCCACACGGGCAGCTAGTAGTTTTGGTTTTGCAGATTTATATTCACAGGGTCCTGATTAACAGCTGGAACGATGCTCGGAAAGCTCTGTATCCGTGTATCACTTCTAGTTGTGTTTTGTATATTTTTCCGCTGCTATGTAATTTATTGTAATCTCTGATATTTGTCGAATGTAATTTATTCAATTATACTCTGTATATTCTTGTATCTGATGGAATTGTTGTAATAACAATGAAATGTTCTTCTGTCTGTGTTCCGATGTGTGTTGTTCTCAAAGTATCCGCTCTTTCCTTCACGGGGAAGTTACGGGTTCTTACAGTATATATATATATATAATAATTCACTTGCATTTCATCACAATTCAAAGCATATATGTTTCAATCAACGCTTGTATAATTTATACATCGCTAATATAACTTGTACAACACATGTACATGAGGTATACAATGCGTATATAATTTACACTTCGCTTATATAATTTACACAACGCGATTTCATTCACACAGATAATTTAGATTCCTCACATTGGTTATTGCGGTGCTAAAAATCGTAGGAAGGTCAGAAAAATCCGCGGCTTCTTCTAGAATGTAGAGAGCCTCCTTGCGGTCACGGTGTCTCCTGTTTCATCGAATTTCGTTAACATAGCAAAAAGATACGATTTTTACACGTTTGCAACGCTTTAAAGTGTAAAAATCAGTGGAAAATAGTTTCAGCCGTATACCCTTTTCGAGATCGAAAACTAGGGTTGAACTTTTCGGCAAAACGACGAAGCTTTAGGACGAACGGCCAGCGCTGCGTCGAAGAGGAAGGAGAGAGCTTTCCAAAGCTACCTGAGATGGTCAGATCGACGCCTCCTAGAGGGCACGGCGGCGGCGCAAAGGTCGGAGTTTCCCGACGTTATAACTCCCCCAATACTCAATGATAATTCGTGAAATTACTATGGATTTGAAGATCTCTGAACGCTCTTCAAAATGGATCTGAGTTTGCTTGATTTCGTTTAGTGGTTGTGGAGAAATTGAAGAGAGAAGATTCGGATTTAATTCCGCGTCGCGACAGGGGTTTCGATGGAGAAGATGAATTCTGATTGGCCCATGCCCTTTTTATTTTAATTTTTAATTTATTTAATTCCAAAAATACCCCCTTCTACAAACGACTTCGAAATCAAACCCAACGACTGTCGCCCCTAGCTAAATACCCCCATTCCGAACACAATGGGATATGTTTCGTTGGCCATTTCGACTGTTACAGTCAGTTATTTTTCAAATTAAAATATAAAACATTCGATATTTAATTTAAACGTACATTTCAATTTGCCAGGGCCACAAACTGAATCTAAAAATTCCAGAAAAATAAATCTAGCTTTTTTTTGACGATACGGTCCAAACAAAATCAGTTTCGTCGAATTCTGAGCTCGTTTGAAAAACGGCCATTTTTAGGTCGACCCATTTTAACAGAATTTGACCAAACACGCTTTCTTTTGCCCTGCTCACATACTAGCTTCAAAAATTATGAAATTTGAAACTTAGCAATAATTTGACATCCCGGACCCAACAAAAGTGGTTTCGTCGAATTCCGAGGTCGTATGCAAAATCTCAATTTTCAAGGGCTATATATACTATATAGCGACCTTTCTGAAAATTCATTTGGCCATAACTTTTGATTTCCGTTATGAAATTTCGATTTTTCAGATTCGTTAGAAAGGTATTGATAAACAGATTTAAATATTTTCAGTTTCGTTAAAATCCGTTATATTTTCCACCCGGTACAGTCAGACAAAGTTTGTAATCAAAATTTCAAACTGCAATATTATACCAAATTCTATATTTTATTGAAATAGGCTATTTAAATTATTCAAATTTCTTGGTAATAACCTAATTTAAAAATTTTAAACTGGTTCACATTTTCCGGGTTATTATAACTAACCTGGCTGCGTTTGGAGATTGAAAATTTTTGGGCTTATTTCGAACATTCGATCCAATTAAGACCCAAAGGTGAGTGATTTTCTCACTCACTCATAACTAAATTGTTCCCATGTTTATTAAATTAAATTATGAAATGATATTGGTTGTATGGTTGTGATTGATTGTGAATGTTTGCTTAAATTTGACATACAAGTGTTAAAATGCATTGGAAATCGATAATTAGTTATTTAAATTTAATTTAAAATCTAATTAGAAAACCCCGACACTTGTTAACCAGTAGATGATTCAATTTACTGTTTGAATGAATGTTGTGAGGGATGCCTTGGTTTACTTGATTACTGAATTTATATTGCTTGAAGGTTCCTTATTCAATACATTGATGTTTTGTGCCCACTTTTGATGATAAATCCCATTTTCACCCTTGATGTTACGGGCATCTAATAAACCCGGGATTTATCGATAAAAATAAATTAAGAACATAGCTTGAAATGATAAATACTTGTGACCCTGATTTGGATTGAAATGATATACATCCATCCCTGAAATATCAAGAAATTTAAAAAAATAACTTGGCCGTAGGATAGCAAATTATATATGGACATCGGTTGGTTAAATGATTTTTAATATTTGAAATTCTATTTTGATGGAAATTTCATTTAAAGGAAAAGTATCGATTTCGATAACTTATTCTTCCTCTGGAAATCTGAATCTTGAATATTATCTGGAATGATTTAAGAATTTTCCCAAGTGAATTTGAAGTGTTAAAGATTTAAATTTATATGATTTGGGAGTTTCAAGGATTTGGTAAACTCGAACTTAATAAATCCTTATTGAATTTAATATTGGAATAAGGTAATCGAGAATACTCGGAATTGTTGTCAAACGTTATAAGAGTATGATTTTGAATCCTTGAATTTGAAAATGGGTTTGAAATGAGATTTGAAACAAGTCCTTTGGGCTAGGCAACTACATTGAGACTGGAGTTTAGGTTCAAGTATTGAGGTTCGGAAGAAAGAATCGATTTTTGGTTAAAGAATATATATATATATATATATATATATATATATATATATACACGGTTGATTTCAATAGCTATATATATATACATGGTTGATTTCAATAGCTATCCTTTCTTCAAAATTTATTTTATTAAATTTTTATCTATAACTATTTTTTTATTATAACTAAATTTTTCCTTATATTCTTTTATTTAAACTATTTAGTAAACTTTTAGATTTATGTATGTACATAGTGTTTTAAACTTATTTATCCTATTATAACTATTATATTCTTTACATATATTATTTATATAAAGGTTCTTTATAAACATCTATCTTTTAAAATTATATTTTATAAGTGTAAATTCTTCCGAATGGAAAGTGCTGAATCTAAATCGTTGTTTAAATGGAGTTGGGATAAATTTTTATTCTATTTGAATATGAATGAATATCTAACCAATTTTTATAAGAAAATGTGAATTATATGTTACTTGAACATAAACTTATCTCCTAAGGGATTGAAAATAAGTTATGGAGGTAAATAGTTTATTTGAATATGAATGGATTTCGAACATAAACCGATTGGGAATAAGCTAAATCTTTGAGATGATACATATATATTCTATTTGAATAAAAGTTAATTTTGAAATATTATATGATTATAATATAAGGATATGGAAATATATTCTAATTTAGAATATAATCGATTTGGTATGATTTATGATATTTTAATATGAAATTATATTCTATTTGAATATAAATTTGGTTCGAAACAGAATATGATATTTTGACATAAAAGTAAACCTTAATGAAACATAAAAGAACCAACCGATGCGAAAGATGTGAGCGTTGGTTGTTAAGGAGACCGGAGTCGACATAAGGCATACTCTCTATCAGTGTTGATACCACTTTGACAACTGTGAATGTTACGACGTATCCAGAATGATGTACGATGACTTGGAGGCGATTATTGAATCGAAGAAGATGAACAATGACGAAATAGCCCTGACCTTCCGGTCAGAATTGAAATGACTAAAACAAGAGCTATACCATGACTAATTGAGGTAGCGCCTTTGATCGGACACACTTCTTCGATACTATTTCTATGAGTATGATGATAATGATGATAATTGTAACGACCCGTATTTCGCCGGACCTGATCGACCGCTAGATCGACCAAGACCGCTCAAAACCCGAATACGCTAACTTTGGAAATACAACACATCAGAACAGATAACAACTAACTTTTATAAACATTATATTAATGTTACATTAGAGTACAGAATACTAGAGTACATTGAATATAATAATACAGCGGAAGATTTAGTTACAATAAATGTAATACATTGTAGCGGATCAAAAATAATAATCACAGCGGAAGACCATCATGCTCTAGAGACGACTCTAAGCTTCGATCCAGAATCCCGCTCAATATATCTGCAAAATAAGCTACTCAACTGCCCATGTGGAAAAGAGGGCACCCGAGTTTGCAAAGTGAAACAAACTACGGGTCAGTCATGGGACTGGTGTGAGAAATCTTTACTTAACTTATCTAATAAGAGGGATAATCACAGGACCACGCCGCTATCGCGGAACGGGTTTACTCCATTGGATTGCCAATGCATAAATAAAGTAAATCGTTAAAAACAACGCAATGCTTTCTAGAAAAATGAAACCATTATAAGACTCAGGTCCCATCACATAATGCAATGCAAGCCGGAGGATAGAGTTTTACCTTATAATGGTAAAAAATGCTTGATACGTTAAAAACGGATTTAATATTATTATTAGTGTATATATGTTTTAAAAACATTTCAATCATAATGTATTAATCATAGATGGCATAGTACCCTATCCTACTATGTCTCCATATATAGGTATACAATCAAAACCACAGAATGTCGTATTGGAGGTTGGATTTCCGTCAAGAGTCAAGGCTAGGAACGATCTCCTTACCGATTCGAGACACTCTAGCAATGTCTCAGGACTCGGACGTTGGCGAACCCTTGGATCCTACAGGGTCGGTCCCCCAATAGTGCAATGGGTTGGATTAGTTATGCCTGAACACACGCTTCCCTATCCTATTGGACCTATAAATTGGCAATTGCGGCCAATAAAAATCCGAGGTGCCTCAAAATCCATCAACCACATAAGTAAAATGCCGGGCCGTGTTAAACCCAAACACCACTTCTAGCTAGAAAGAAACGTGTGCACTCTCTACGTTCCCTTGCTCCGTTTTTGACTCATACCGGGATGTGAGGCTCGCGAGGCAACGAAATACACAAAGTTATGCCTAAATAGGCTACGCTTTGATCATCATCCATAAGGCTCTGCTTTTCAACAAAAGCCTTGATAAATTGCATCTTGGCATGCCACATTGACAGTCCACACCATGCGATCAATAACTACTAACATACAACCCTTAAGGGTGTTAAGCAAGAGAATAAATTCTCCGCCACCAACGGTTGTATATTAATAGAAATAAATTTACATAGAACGAAATTAAAGGTCAGACACGCATCCATTTACAAGTCCGTTCTGGGTCTGAACGGAACCTGAGGCACCTTATACCTTGCATATCCGAACGATCAATAATACGTCCGGACAACTACCACTAGAACCTTATCAAGGCAGCAACTCCAATCAAAGGAATCAGTAGTCCTCATCCATTCGATGTGAAGATCGTTGGTCTTCAACCACCGTCTTCATCTTCAACTTTTAATTGTCGTAGTAATTATTCAGAATGGGTTAAACCCGATCATTCTGAATAACTCGCGTATTTTTATAATTAAAAATCAAGTGTTATAAGGATACGTCCAACGCCTCTTTCCAATTCAGAATATTCTTTAAATAAAATATTCATATTATTAGGGAAAGGTTCCCATTAATTTTATCAGAGATAAAATCTTTTGAATTTATTCTTAAATCTTATTTTAAAAGATTTGTTAAAATTCCAATTCAGTTTTAATATCAAAAATCACTACTTTACAATTATTCCAATTTAAGAAATAAATCTTATTTTTAACTGATTTAACGAATCAATGTTATTTAAAAACATTATTCGCGGTAAACCCAAAATCATTTTCTAATAAATAAATATGAATTGGAATACCAATAATCTAAGTTGAAAGATTTATTCTTATTTAAAAGAAATTCTTTGTTTAAAAATATTATTTATATAAAAGATATTCTGAATCGGAATGCGACTCAATCATTTACCATATAACTTTGGTTATATGGATTTCATACATCGTATGTAAATAACAACAATAATAAATAAATCATCAAACCATCCATTCATCATCCAGAGTGAAGTTCCCAACTGTATGAGCATTAAAATGAAATAATAACGCTCAACGCAGCTTGTCAATCTATCGATTGACACATGAATAAATATTGGGACTAGTGTATATAAATTATCATCCCAATACCCGTGTGGGGTTTTCAGCCAACAGTAGTACATATAAATAAATAATAGGTTAATTAATTTAACCAATTTTGACACTACCAACATGTTGATAATGATGGACAACATGATATTTTATTCCTAATGTCAAAATAAATTATATTTGACTCGCACAATTTCTTTTATATCTAATAGAATGTAATTTACTAATGTGACATCATTAGGAATTATTCTTAACGTAAAAGAAATAATCTCATTTATATATATTTTAAGGTATAACTCAATGCATAAAATGTTTATTTTAAATTGCATACAAATTCTAATGTATGCATTAACATATAAAGATGTTGTTTTATCTCACCTATACATTCTAATCTATGTTTAGACCAAAAATATGATTTTTATATTTGAATATAAATTCTAATGTGAGTTTGCAAATATAAATTATTTTTATATTTACAAATAAATTCTATTGTATGTTATGCAAATAAAAATGATTATTTTATTTGCATATAAATTGTATCTCAACAAAATGTATAAGAAGGTCCATTTTGCTGACAATTCTATTTTAATCAAAATGGCTATTGCTATGGTAACATAAACCTATTTCACAAAAATTCTATTTATGTTTAACTCTTTCAGTTGACGAAAATGTAAGTTTTATCTTAATTCAATTCTAATTAACAAAAGGTAATTTTTGTTTCAACTATTATATTTTTAACTAAAGTAAATATTTTTAACAGAAATGATTATTTTGGTTTAACTAAGCTATTTTTCCAAAATGGGTATTTTGATTCAACTTGTCTACTTTGACAAAAGTATATATATTGACAAAAATATATGGTTTGCTTTAACTAATCTATTTTGTCAAAAATGAATATTTTGACAAAATGTGTATTTTGCCTTAACTACTCTATTTCAACAAAAAAACAAAGATGACGACTTTGGTTTGTTGACAAATCAAATTCAACAAACAAATATAAGTGATGAGTTTGTTTTGTTGACAAAATGACGATGTTTTGTTTTAGCCATTACAGTTTGACAAAAGTGATAAAATGTATTTCAACTACTGTAAATTGGTAATGGTGAATGTTTCTGCTTCATTCTTTTAAGCAACACAAAAATGGATAATTTGCCTCATTCCTCTAAAATGACAAAAGTGAATACATTTGTCTTAACCCTTTAAAATGACAAATTAAATAATTTTGTCTCGTTCAATTTAAATGATAAAAATGTATCTTTTTGTATTGCAACAAAAGGACAAATAAAACTTATTTATCTATTACTCTATTTATTTTAGCTAAGATGATACTAAAAATATATCTTTTTGTTACAATTTATGATGAAAATAAAAACATTTTAATTAATTTAACAAAATTACAGCAAAGATGAATTCATTTTATCATAATCTTTTTATTTACTCTATAAAAAATGATATTTTTAATCCCATTCTTTTATTTATATCTAAATTGTACTAAAAGTGTAACTTCTTAAACTATGCTTTTTATTTGCATCTAAAATGCAAATAAAAGGTAATAATTTAATTTATGATTTATTTGCATCAAGGAATGCAAATAAAAATACAACTTTTATCTTCGTATTTTATTGCATCAAAGGATGCAAATAAAAATGCAACTTTCTAATTCAAGGTTTTATTTGCAACAAGGAATGCATAAAAATTCAACCTTTAATTCAGTATTTTATTTGCATCAAGGAATGCAAATAAAATAAGACTTTTTATTGCAAAGTTTTATTTGCATCAAAGAATGCAAATAAAATGTAACTTTTTATTTCAATGTTTATTTGCATCAAAGAATGCAAATAAATATATAATCCTTTTACTATGATGTTTATTGGCATCTAGATATGCAAATAAAATATAACCTTTAAACTACGTTGTTTATTTGCATCTAAATATGCAAATAAAATATAACCTTTTAACTATGTTGTTTATTTGCATTCAAGAATGCAGATAGAAATTCGACCTTCAAATACGGTGTTTATTTGCATCAAAGAATGCAAATAAAAATATAATCTTTTAACTACGATGTTTATTTGTTTCTAAATATGAAAATAAAAATATATTTTTACTTCTAATATTTTGTTTGCATCTAAAATAGCAAACAAAAATATAGCTTTCCTTATTTCAATGCATATTTGCGTTAGAAAATGCAAATAAAAGAATATTTTATATTTCAATATATATTTGCATAAAGGAATGCAAATAAAAGAGCATTTTTCTATTTCTATGTATATTTGCATAAAAGAATGCAAATAAAAGTACATTTTTTATTTCTATGTCTATTTGCATAAACGAATGCAAATAAAAGATCAATTATATTTTCTATGTAAATTTGCATTTGTGAATGCAAATAAAAGGAACAAATTTCATTTCTATATATATTTGTATTAGTGAATGCAAATAAAAGAACAAACTTTATTTTTCATGTATATTTGCATTTGTGAAATGAAAATAAAAGAGCAAATCTCATTTTTACATATATATTTGCATTAGTGAATGCAAATAAAAAGAACAAATTTTATTTTCAATGTATGTTTGCATTTGTGAATGCAGATAAAAAGAACAAATTTCATTTCTATACATATTTGCATTAGTGAATGCAAATAAAAGAACAAACTTTATTTTTCATGTTTATTTACATTGGTGGATGTAAATAAAAGAACAAGTTTTAATTTCGATGTTCATTTGCATTAAAGGATGCAAAATAAAAAGTGAACTTTTAATTTCAATGTTTTATTTGCATTGTGGAATGCAAATAAAAAATGAACTTTTAATTCTATGTTATATTTTCGTTAGGAAATGCAAATAAAAGTGTGCCTTATTTCCAATGTTTTATTTGCATAGTGGAATGCAAATAAAAAGTGAAACTTATATTTCTATGTTATATTTGCTTTAAAGAACACAAATAAAAAGTCAATTTCTATATAACATAATATTGGGCATTTGAATTGATAAATTAAATCAACTCGAAAACGATAACATAGTATGGTGTGTTGAATTGATAAACTAAATCAATTCAAAAATGATAACATGGTTTTGTGTGTTGAATTGATATACTAAATCAATTCGAAGATAATAACATAGTATGGTGTATTGAATTGACAACTAAATCAATTCAAAAATAATCACATAGCATGATGAATTGAATTGATAAACTAGATCAATTCAAAATAAGGAATAACATAGTTTTTCTATATTGAATTGACAATCAAATTGAGACGACCCCAAACCCCGTACTGACGGTGGCAAGGGTAATCCTTGGAATATAACACAGAAACAGATAATAGCAGAATAGAAATAAATAAATACACCAGATAATGAACAATAGAATATATTGGATAAACGTAATCATCAGAGTTACACAGTATACAGGATCATACTTAGTACAAATATAGTTCAGCTATACATAAATGTCTACAGTGGAAAACAAACATAATGTACAATAGGAGCTGAACAGCATAAAAAGATATAAATGATAGAATCCATCTTCAGCTCCAGCTATCCAGAGAAAGCCAGCTAAAACCTGAATACAAGGCTGCCCGTGTAGAAAAAGGGGCACCCGAGTTTGAAAGTGAAACAAACTACGAGTCAGTCATGGGACTGGTATGAGAAATCTACTCAACACATTTAAATTATGGCTAATCACAGGACCACGCCACTTTCGTGTAACGGGTTTACTCTGTGACGGCCCGCCCCGCACCAACCTGCATTTCCTCCGAAAGTGCGCTGTACACATGCCCGACTAGCACGGGACGGTCGTCAGAAGAAAGAAAAGAAGAGAATGAACTAATCAAGGAACCTGTAGAATGTCTCATAGCGCATGGGATAAAATATAATAATGATAACATACTTGACATAAAACAGGTGAGACAGTGCATAAGCTGATAGCTAAAATCAACATCAACATCAGAGCAGCGGAAATCCAAATACAGCTTATTACAACTTTTCAAAGTCTACTGTCTCTAAACAAAAGAAAGTCAAAGTAGAAGATACACCACCAATGCCCAAGCAGTGATCTTCAACAACACAGGGAGAATACTATATATATGTATTACGTGGAAACCTCCTGCCCATCTCCGGATCATCTACCCGTGCATCACCAGCTGACCTGTCTCTAGTCTGCTCGTGTGAGCACCCAGAGTAATAAGAGGAGACATAAAACTCGGGGTCAGACATAAAGCCTGGTATGAGCGATAAGCTTCTAGACAGAATAATAACAGGTATACTAAACCATACCTGAACCTGGACTTGCAACCAAAGAGTTAGTACCACATACCGTACAATGCTCTAAGGTGCCGTAATAAATAGTGTAAGGATACGGGGGTGGGGTGTGCATGTCATAATGATAGCAAACAAATCATCCATGGCAACCATCCTCACATCTCTCACTCAGTGCGTAAAGCATACGATATCTACCACTTTGGAACACTAGACAAATTGAGGTAACGACGGATCCCGACTTGTAGAAACCCTGCTGTGACCAAGCCAAACACTTAGAGTCATGACCAAACATTTCAATGACTCGCTTCATTGGTCGTAGCCCTCGGTCCTACCGATGCCATAATGGCCCTGAATCCACCTTCATACCTCCTACCATAGTGGTCCAAAGCTATAGACGTCGATAACTCCTTGGCACGCGTCCCACAGCAAAGCCCAACCATGAAGCGAACTCGTTGATTCCCATCTGAATCTTGAGCTCTAACTTCTCATTTGGACTTCCTTTGCATCTCGGGTTATAGTCTTCACTTCCGGATCGGTCTTCATTTAGTTCGTAGTCATCATCGTCGGATCGTGAGTAACCTCCTCCCCCAGCTCGGATCGTGGCACACTCTCCAGGTCGGGTCGCCATCGTCGGATCGTGGTCCACCTCGGATCGGTTCGCGGATCGCATCGCCTTCACCAGGTCGGATCGGGTCGAGGCACTCCCACTGGTTCGGGTCGTGCTCCATAGCTCGTGGCGCTTCCCTTCGGTCGTGGAGGCACATCGGTTCGGATCGTGAGCTTCTGAAGTGGATCGGTTCGTGGTCCATCAGTACGTGGCGATCGGTGTTGTGATCGGGTCGGTTCGCATAGCGTAAGGGGCGATCTGATCCGGTGTATTTCCTGCACTTCGTTCCAGCAACTGTTTTTCGCCATTCGACGGCGTTTTTGACCAAACTAACATTTCTAGACAATCACAAAACATATCATACAGTCATAGCAACATATAGTATCGACTACAAACACCCAAAACACAAATCATAGCATGTAAAGTGGATCAAACATGGTCAAAACCCCAAATTTTCCCTTAAGCATTTTTAAGTAAATCTAATCATAGGGTCAACAAAAATTAATCAAATCGAACCAAATTTCTAACAGAGACATAAAATATTATTTTCGAATTTCTAAACATTTTTCCAGAATTTATTAGTGTATAAATTCGCTAGTCTTCACTAATTACCCTTAATTACCGTAATTAGTGCAAAAACTATGCAAATCACTCACCTTGGCCACAAACAGAATTCCCAGAACTGAAACTCCTCTGATTTGGGGCGAATACTGATGTCCAACAGCAGCTCTAACCTTGCTTTGGTGCTTTTTCTTCTTAATTTGATGTTGCTAAGCCTAATCTTCAATTAGAAAGTGATTTGGGGTGTTTTAGATGTAGGAAGCCATTGTTAGAGTGTCTAAGGATGAAAGTGGCGGCTGGAAAATGTCTAAAGAAATGTTTTCTAACCCTAATCAGCCCCTATATACCCCTAAACCCGAAATTCCCCTCTGGGCCTAGCTGCTAATCACCCGGTTAGGCCCAATTAAGCTGTTTTTCACCATCTGAAACTTGTTTTAGCCATATCACCCAAACGGTGAGTTCGTTTGGCTAATGTGACCACTCTACGGAAAGAGAAACCATCATCCGAAGCCAATGGAAGTGGTTTTAGGTCAAAATTCCTTTCTAGTCAAAAGTTATGGCCAAAACAGTGCCAACTAGGGGTAAAATGGTCATTTAAAAATCGGGAAAAATCATGAACATGGGAAATGACCCCAATAGTCGTCCCCCAAAGTTACATGACCATACGACTTTGTATGTGAAAGAAATAAATATTCTACGATCCTATGATGTGTAGAATGCGGGTCGTTACACTCTCCCCCCCTTAAGAAATTTCGTCCTCGAAATTCCTTAACCCAAAACATACAAAGGATCCCACATGCCTAACAACCACATACAACAATCAATCATGCAAAACAAGCAAACAAGCCTATCCTAGCATGCGGAAAAACTAAATCGAAGCCAAAATCTTACCAGGCAAAGAGTTCTGGGTGTGACTTCCTAATGTTCTCCTCTGTCTCCCAAGTACAATCATTCTCGTCCTCGCTCCACTGTACCTTGACTAGCTTCACCGCCTTCCTTCGAAGTTGCTTCATGTCGTGCGCGACAATACGGGCCGGCTTGCGGTTCCCAACCGCCTCGGGTTCTACTTCGAAGTCCTCTAACTGATCAGGTGAAATAGTCATATCTGAGTCGTGAACGAACTTCCTTAGTTGGGAAACATGAAATACGTTGTGAACTCCCGCCATCTTCTCTGGTAATTCAATTCTATATGCCAAATTCCCGACCAGTTCAAGAACAGGGAATGGGCCAACGAATCTTGGTGCCAACTTGCCTCTCCTGCCGAATCGTATTACGCTCTTCAACGGAGAAGTCTTGACAAACACCAAGTCACCAACGGAGAATTTTAGGTCTCTTCTCCTCTTATCAGCATAACTCTTCTGCCTATCCTGGGCAGCCTGCATTCGTTGTTGAATGATTTTGATCTTATCTGAAGTTTCCCTCACCACCTCTGGTCCAAGCATAAACTTCTCGCCAGTCTCTATCCAACATGATGGTGAGTTGCACGGTCTTCCGTACAAAGCTTCCAACAGAGCCATACCGATACTGGATTGTTAGCTATTATCATATGCAAACTCTACTAGATGCAAATGGTCATCCCATGATCCACCAAAATCCAATATACATGCTCTCAAGAGATCTTCCAAAATACGATTCACCCTTTCCGTCTGACCGTCGGTCTGAGGATGATATGCGGTACTGAGTTGTAACTCTGACCCTAGAGCCTCTTGTAAGCTCTTCCAAAACCCACTAGTGAACAACGGGTCTCGGTCGCTCACAATGCTTTTAGGTACTCCATGAAATCTCACTACCCACTTCATATACAATTCTGCTAACTTAGCTGCCGTTCTGGTCGATTTGACTGGTATAAACCTTGCACTTTTAGTCAGTCGATCTACAATTACCCAAATGCTGTCATATCCCGATCTAGTCCTTGGTAAACCATCAATGAAATCCATCGAGACTTGCTCCCATTTCCATTCGGGAATTACTAAGGGCTGTAACAACCCACTAGGCTTCTTTTGCTCAGCTTTAACTAGCGGGCAATTCATGCACTTGGATATAAACTTCCCAACGTCTCTTTTCATCCCTTCCCAGTAGTAAGTCTGCTTCATCTCTCGATACATCTTGTTACCACCGGGGTGTATAGTCAGCTTTGAGTGATGACATTCTCTAAGCACTTCATCCCTCAATCCATTGACATTGGGTACAACAAGCTTTCCATTCCTTCTAAGCCATCTATCTCGATCAAGCCCATACTTGTTCATCTCCTCATCGATACTCATCTCTAACTTGGAGATGATTTCCAATAGGTTAGGATCGTCCCTCTGACTAGAGCTGATCCGTTCAATCAAAGTGGGTCTGATCGTCAAACTTGCTAACATTTCTGGATCCAATTCGCACCTTGGTCTGAAATCAAACCCCGCGATAAACTCCAGTTGCTTCCATTCAAGGAACATAGCCCCTAAGCTGGCATGTCTTCTACTCAATGCATCAGCCACCGCATTGCCCTTTCCCGGTGTGTATGCGATGTCAAAATCATAGGAAGCTAAGAACTCCAACCATCTCTGTTGACGGAGATTTAAATCCTTCTGGGAGAATAGATACTTCAACGACTTATGATCTGTAAACAGCTCAAATCTTTCTCCCAAGAGATAGTGTCTCCACATCTTTAATGCGAACACGATCGCTGCCAATTCTAAATCATGGGTAGGGTATCTTCTCTCGTGCGGTTTCAATTGCCGACTTGCGTAATCTACAACCCTACCGCCTTGCATCAATACAGCACCCAGTCCGGTACCACAGGCATCCGTGTATACCGTCATCTCTTCATCCCCCTTAGGAATGACTAACACTGGTGCGCTTGTCAACTTGTCCTTTAGACTTTTGAATGCATTCCCGAACCTTTCATCCCAGACAAAAGTTTGATTCTTCTTGGTCAACTGGGTCAATGGTGCTGCTATCTTGGAGAAACCTTGGATAAACTTACGATAATATCTAGCTAATCCCAAGAAACTTCTCACATCTGTTGCATTCTTGGGCGTAGGCCAATCTTGTACCGTAGCCATCTTTGCTGGGTCCACGACAATACCGTTCTCTGATACAACATGGCCCAAGAACCTCACTTCCCTCTTCCAGAAGTGACACTTAGAAAACTTGGCTTTCAATTGGTGTTTTCTCAACACCTCCATCACTACTCTTAGATGTTCCTTTTGTTCTTCCCCTGTCCTCGAATAGACCAAAATATCATCAACGAACACAAGGACAAACTTATTCAACTGATCTCTGAATACCCTATTCATAAGATCCACAAAATATGCTGGGGCATTGGTCAGCCCAAATGGCATAACCAACCATTCATAAAATCCAGACGGCGTTCGAAATGCCGTTTTAGCTATACTCTCAGCTTCCACTCTAAGCTGATGAAAACCTGTTGCGAGATCCAACTGAGAAAATATTCTCGCGCCACTCAACTGATCGAACAAATCATCTATCCGCGGTAGAGGATACTTATTCTTCCTCGTCACTTTATTCAACTCGCGGTAGTCTACACACAAACGAAGGGAACCATCCGCCTTGGTAGCAAACACAACTGATGCTCCCCATTCAGAAACACTCCTTCTGATAAATCCCTTCTTCAAAAGATCGCTGACTTGCACCTCGATCTCTCGCTGCTCCCTTGGTGCCATACGACGAAGTGGCATCACTATAGGCCTGGCATCTTTTACCAAATCAATACGAAACTCAATCTCTCGGTGTGGTGGAAGTCCGGTCACTTCTTCGAAAACATCCGGATACTGGCCAACCACGGGCAAACCTGACAACTCACTATGCGGAATGTCGAGGGAGTTTAGAAAACTAGCCAATACCCCCTTACTGGGTAGACCACCAAACACTATCCTCCGCCCATCATCCGCTCTAGCTGTCACCAAAAAGCCCTCACATTCTACCACCACCGCATACCTTCGGAGCCAATCTACTCCCAAAATAATGCCAAACCCAGTAAAGCCCAAAACAAAGCAATCACAAACAAACATGCATCCATGACTCGATAAGACCACATTACGACAAATCATGCTAAGGCTAGTTGAACCACCAATCGGGTTCGTCACTACTAAAGGTCTATCGACAATCTCGGGTTCCAATCCCAACCTATCTACCAGGTCACTAGATATGAAAGAACTGGAAGCTCCGGTATCAAACAAAACTCTAACAGGAACATCATAAACAAAAAGCATACCTTGAATGACGACATTCTTTCCCTTCTCCGCCGCTGTTGGGGCATTCGACGAAGAAGGAATAGCATTAAGAGCGTAGGCTTTCACCATTTGCTTTTCCTTAGGGGGCTGTGGACACTTGTCCTTGTGATGTCCCATTTGGCCACAGTTGAAGCACTTCCTATCCGCTGGCTTGGCCCGACAATTACTAGCATAATGGCCCTTCTTACCACAGCTGAAGCACTCCACATCTTGCTTATTCTTTTTCTTCTGGCCATCCATAGCTTGGTTCTGCTTTCTCTTATTCTGGGAACCACCCTTGCCTCCACCACTTGCTTGTGGTTTTGGCTCTTCTGCAGATGCAACCTCAGTCTTCGACTTAGGGTAGAGACTTTCTGATCTTAACGCTTTCCCCACAATCGATTCAAACGTCTCATCGATGTGGTTGATAAGTTTTTCCCCCAAGTACTGATCCAAACCAGTTATGAATTTCTCATTCTTTTTCTCGGCAGTATCAATAAGAGACAACCCATATTTCGACAAAGTGTCGAATTCAGCGATATACTCCGAGGCAGCTCTGCCATTCTGCTTGAGCTCCAAGAATTTCTTAAACAACACTGACTTCTGAGCAGTTGGAATGAACTTCTCGCTAAAGCGAGCCTTAAACTGCTCCCAAGTAATCTGATCTTCGGGAGTAGTTGCCTTTATAGCATTCCACCAATTCATCGCCCGCCCTTGTAGCTGACGGGACGCTAGCTTTCTCTTCATCGCATCCTCGATACCCAAATCCTCGAAGATACGTTCGCAACTATCCACCCAATCCTAAACATCCGTGGCCGACTCCGTTCCGTGGAACGGCTTCCCACCAAGCCTAGTATAATCCTTATTCAACTTGGCGAAGTCGACTCTTGGTGCCTGCACTATTGGACCACCACCATTCCCACCATTGGGAGCTGCCCACTGTACATCTCTAAGCATCTCTCTCATGAGGTCAGTAAACATCGTCCTTATGTCAGCAGCATTCCCATTATTGGCCCCTCTACCGGTACCTCTAACATATCGGCTCATCGTCAATCTGAAAAAGGAAACGATTAACGACTCCATAGTGGTGCTAGTGTAGTACGACTTCATTCTTATACTAGTAATAGTATATATATATATAGCTTTTAAAAACCAAAGTAACCACAAATACGCTCTCTCGTATACGTATATTATCTCTCCCTGATAACTTCCCTAGGTTAACTACGCAACCTAGAGCTCTGATGCCAAGTGTGACGGCCCGCCCCGCACCAGCCTGCATTTCCTCCGAAAGTGCGCTGTACACATGCCCGACTAGCACGGGACGGTCGTCAGAAGAAAGAAAAGAAGAGAATGAACTAATCAAGGAACCTGTAGAATGTCTCACGGCGCATGGGATAAAATGTAATAATGATAACATACTTGACATAAAACAGGTGAGACAGTGCATAAGCTGATAGCTAAAATCAACATCAGAGCAGCGGAAATCCAAATACAGCTTATTACAACTTTTCAAAGTCTACTGTCTCTAAACAAAAGAAAGTCAAATTAGAAGATACACCACCAATGCCCAAGCAGTGATCTTCAACAACACAGGGAGAATATTATATATATATATGTATTACGTGGAAGCCTCCTGGTCGTCTCCGGATCATCTACCCGTGCATCACCAGCTAACCTGTCTCTAGTCTGCTCGTGTGAGCACCCAGAGTAATAAGAGGAGACATAAAACTCTGGGTCAGACATAAAGCCTGGTATGAGCGATAAGCATCTAGATGGAATAATAACAGGTATACTAAACCATACCTGAACCTGGACCTGCAACCAAAGAGTTAGTACCACATACCGTACAATGCTCTAAGGTGCCGTAATAAATAGTGTAAGGATACGGGGGTGGGGTGTGCATGTCATAATGATAGCAAACAAATCATCCATGGCAACCATCCTCACATCTCTCACTCAGTGCGTAAAGCATACGATATCTACCACTTTGGAACACTAGACAAATTGAGGTAACGACGGATCCCGACTTGTAGAAACCCTGATGTGACCAAGCCAAACACTTAGAGTCATGACCAAACATTTCAATGACTCGCTTCATTGGTCGTAGCCCTCGGTCCTACCGATGCCATAATGGCCCTGAATCCGCCTTCATACCTCCTACCATAGTGGTCCAAAGCTATAGACGTCGATAACTCCTTGGCACGCGTCCCGCAGCAAAGCCCAACCATGAAGCGAACTCGTTGATTCCCATCTGAATCTTGAGCTCTAACTTCTCATTTGGACTTCCTTTGCATCTCGGGTTATAGTCTTCACTTACGGATCGGTCTTCATTCAGTTCGTAGTCATCACCGTCGGATCGTGAGTAACCTCCTCCCCCATCTCGGATCGTGGCACACTCTCCAGGTCGGGTCGCCATCGTCGGATCGTGCTCCACCTCGGATCGGTTCGCGGATCGCATCGCCTTCACCAGGTCGGATCGGGTCGAGGCACTCCCACTGGTTCGGGTCGTGCTCCATAGCTCGTGGCGCTTCCCTTCGGTCGTGGAGGCACATCGGTTCGGATCGTGAGCTTCTGAAGTGGATCGGTTCGTGGTCCATCAGTACGTGGCGATCGGAGCTGCGATCGGATCGGTTCGCATAGCGTAAGGGGCGATCTGATCCGGTGTATTTCCTGCACTTCGTTCCAGCAACTGTTTTTCGCCATTCGACGGCGTTTTTGACCAAACTAACACTTCTAGACAATCACAAAACATATCATACAGTCATAGCAACATATAGTATCGACTACAAACACCCAAAACACAAATCATAGCATGTAAAGTGGATCAAACATGGTCAAAACCCCAAATTTTCCCTTAAGCATTTTTAAGTAAATCTAATCATAGGGTTAACAAAACTTAATCAAATCGAACCAAATTTCTAACAGAGACATAAAATATTATTTTCGAATTTCTAAACATTTTTCCAGAATTTATTAGTGTATAAATTCGCTAATCTTCACTAATTACCCTTAATTACCGTAATTAGTGCAAAAACTATGCAAATCACTCACCTTGGCCACAAACAAAATTCTCAGAACTGAAACTCCTCTTATTTGGGGCGAATACTGATGTCCAACAACAGCTCTAACCTTGCTTTGGTGCTTTTTCTTCTTAATTTGATGTTGCTAAGCCTAATCTTCAATTAGAAAGTGATTTGGGGTGTTATAGAAGTAGGAAGCCATTGTTAGAGTGTCTAAGGATGAAAGTGGCGGCTGGAAAATGTCTAAAGAAATGTTTTCTAACCCTAATCAGCCCCTATATACCCCTAAACCCGAAATCCCCCTCTGGGCCTAGCTGCTAATCACCCGGTTAGGCCCAATTAAGTTGTTTTTCACCATCTGAAACTTGTTTTAGCCATATCTCCCAAACGGTGAGTCCGTTTGGCTAATGTGACCACTCTACGAAAAGAGAAACCATCATCCGGAGCCAATGGAAGTGGTTTCAGGTCAAAATTCCTTTCTAGTCAAAAGTTATGGCCAAAACAGTGCCAACTAGGGGTAAAATGGTCATTTAAAAATCGGGAAAAATCATGAACATGGGAAATGACCCCAATAGTCGTCCCCCAAAGTTACATGACCATACGACTTCGTATGTGAAAGAAATAAATATTCTACGATCCTATGATGTGTAGAATGCGGGTCGTTACATACTCCATCGGATTGCCAGTGCTTTTAAAACAAATCATTCTTTTAAATATCGCAATGCTTTTTATAAAAATGAAGCCATTATAAGACTCAGTTCCCATCACACAATGCAACGCAAACCGGAGGATAGAGTTTTACCTTATAATGGCCAAAATATGCCTGATACGAATAAAACAAAAGCATTTGATATTATTTCTAGTGTTTATATGTTTCAAAAACAATTTCACATCATAACTATCAATCATAGACGACATGGGTACCATATATCATGTCGCCATATGTATATACAATCAAAACCGCATGGTGTCGTATTTGGAAATTGGATTTCCGTCATGAACCAAGGCAAAAGATAGTCCTTACCGAATTCGAGACTGCCTAGCCTGAGTCTCAGGATCAGAACGCATCGACCCTTGGATCGTCAGGGCCGGTCCACACGGAGTGGATTAAAATGCCTGAACACTACGTTTCTCCGCCTTTTGGGGCGTAAGTGAGCCAACGAATGACTCCATCGGTCCCGGATCGACCAATATATCCGAGGCGCCTCGCAGCAGCAACAACCACATAAGTCAAACTCGTCAGGGCGTGTAAAGCCATTGACGCCACTTCTAGCTAGGAAGAAACGCAGGCCCTCCCTGAGGTCCTTTCTCCCGTTTCTGGTTCATACCGGGTGTGAGGCTCGCAATTTCACGTTATACACAAAGCTACGCCACACAGGCGGTGCTTTGATCATCACCACATGACTTTTCTTTTCAACAGAAGTCCTGATCATTGCATCTTAGCGTGCCACACAGGCAATTCACACTGTGCAACTGATGGCTATCAATCACACAGAATGAATTCCAATGTCAGACACATAGTCCATTTGCAAGTCCGTTCTGGGTCTGAACAAAACCGGAGGCACTATATGCCTTGCAAACCCATCGATCACCACGTACGTCTGGACGATCACCACTCATTATCCATATTTCGGGATGCCTCCCAATCAAGACCTCGGTTACCATCCAAACGAGGTGAAGATTTCCGGTCTTCGACCACCGTCTTCATCTTCGATTTCTTATCGTCGATTCAGTTACTCAGAATAGGATAAACCCGGTCTTTCTTAACAACATGCGTATATATTAACAAGTGCTATAAAAATACAACACATACGTCATTTCAATTCATTAGTCACTAACCGTCAATCAATAAGAGAACGATTTCCCAAACATTAACCCCGAAGGCCGAAACCAACATCAGATCAACACCCAGGAAACCATTCGACTTAGCCAACCTTTAGTTAGTTTCTAAATTTCACATCCATATCGTTTATAATATTTTATAACGATTTATTGCTATTTTTATTTATTTTAAAATAGCCAATTTATTCAAAACGACGCTTCGTGCCATAACGCGGCCGTGGCGCTGTTTTTCTTCAGATTTGATTTACACATATCTGAAAATCTAACTGTTGGATCTTCACAAAATTTACATCATTAGAAAGATCTTTTCAAAACGAATCCAATGGTTCCAGTTTCAGGAAAATCCGACGGTCGGATCTCCCGGTATAATCGTTTGAAGTTTCGATTTCAAAATACGAACTGCAGCGTCGTTATTCGATTAAATATAATTATATATATATATAAAAATATAATCGATTCAGGTGTTGTTTTTCTTCAGATTTGAATTAAACATTCAAGACAATCCAAACGTTGGATTTTTACAAAGTTGGTGCCGTTGGAAAGATATTTCCAAAGCGAACCCAACGGTTGCAGTTTCGGGGAAAATCCGATGGTCGGATCTCCCGCACTAATCGTTTGAAATTTCAATTTCAAAATACGAACTGTAGCGTCGTTATTCGATTAAATATAATTATGTTTATATATATATTTATATATATATAAATATAATCGATTCTGGCGCTGTTTTTATTAAGATTTGAATTAAACATTCCAGACAATCCAACCGTTGGATTTTTACAAAGTTGGTGCCGTTGGAAGGATATTTCCAAAGCGAACCCAATGATTGCTGTTTCGGGAAAATCCGTTGGTTGGATCTCCCGCACTAATCGTATGAAATCACGATTTCAAAATACGAACTACAGCTTCGTTAATCGATATATTTTAATTCTATTTATATATATATATATCGATTCTTCGATTTCGAAGCTATATGAATTTCATACATTTGATAAAAATGATATTTTTATCAAACTGTTTTCTATTTCAACACTTCACTATTTTTAACAGTTCATGTATATAATAAAAATGTGATTTTTAATGTAAAACAATTTATTTCAAAACTCGACTATTTTATATAGTTGATATAGGTGATAAAAATAGGATTTTTATTATAAAACAATTTATCCCAAAACAAGATTATTTTATATAGTTCATATCGATGATAAAAATTGGATTTTTATTATAAAACACTTTCTTTTAAAACACGAATACCATTCAACACATGAATTTCTATCCAACGAATGAATATCGATTCAACACATGAAGGTTTTCTATAGTTTATATAAATAGAGTAAAAATGTGATTTTTATGTTTAAAACACGAATACCATTCAACACATGAATTTCTATCCAATGAACGAATATCGATTCAACACATGAAGGTTTTCTATAGTTTATATATATATATATATTGAGTAAAAATGTTATTTTTTTATTTAAAACACGAATACCATTCAACACATGAATTTCTATTCAACGAATGAGTTTCAATTCAATAATGAAGGTTTTCTATTCAACGAATAAATATAGTTTCAACAAATGGAAATAATTCTAACACATGAATATTACTCAAAATTTCGGCAGCATACAGACAGGGTAGTTAAAACCGGGACCGTCCCTAGTATGGCTCCTCGCTCTACCATAAAGCCTCGCAGATTTTGACAATGGGGAATCATGCATCTAGTTCGCACGCAGGCGGCATGTATATTTTTTTCATTTCCACAAACTAATCCCATGTGGTTTCAACCAAATATTTCTCAATCACAAACTGGTATTTTTCAACCACAATCAATTAATATCAACCACAAACAATTCCAATCAACCATTCACTATCAATCAATTTTCACACCAATCATAACCAATAAATATCGTCCATGGTTTGTGGACGAGGGGCGTATATATATATATATATATATATATATATATATATATATATATATATATATAGCAATTCACTTCTATTTCAACACATATATAATTTTTACAACGCATATATAACTTATAAATCGAACGTACAACTTATACAACGCTTATACATTAGGTGTACAATGCTTATATAACCCATACATCGACTTTATAATTTATACATCGCCGTTTTCCATATCGTTTATAAATTAGAAATCTCACATTGGGTTCCACTCCACCAAAAATAGCAGAAGGCTCAGAAAAATATGCGGTCTCTTCTAGAATGTAGAAGACGTCCACACGGTCAAGATGTTTCATGTTTCATCGAATTTCGTCAGGAAACGAAAAAGATATGATTTTTCAAAGTTTGCAACGGTTTAAAGGTGTTAAAATCAGTTCAAAGAAAATCAGCCGTACCTTTCAGAGGGGGTTCAAAACTAGGTTTTGATTTTTCGTGAAATCCGTTGCTCTATACGACGATCGGCCACAGCCACGTGGAAGGGCTTGGAGAGGCGCACGTGCGCCAGGGAGGGGGTCGAACTCGGTGGCTCCAGGTGATGGCGGCGGCGGTTTGAACGCCCGAACTTCCTGGCGTCGATTCGCACTCCATAGGCCACAAAAAATTCGAAACTAAATATGGATTTGAAGATCTCGAGGAGCTCTACAAAATCTTCAACTGGAGGAGGGGCTAATTTTGCGTGTAGGAGGAGGAATTGAGGGAGGAAGGATTGAATGCAATCCGTCGTCGTTCGCGTTTAATCGGGGAGAGAGAAAAATATCTGGGCCAATGATATTTTTTTTTTATATTTATAAAATTTTAAAATCCAAAAATACCCTCTTTCACCCACGAACACCAATTCAAACCCAATGACTGTCGTCCCACGCGTTTTACCCCCATTCCGAACACAATGGGATATGTTTCGTAGGCCCATTCGACAGTGTTAGTCAGTTTTCCTTCAAATTAAAATATAAAACATTCAATATTTGATTTGAACGTACATTTCAATTTGCCAGGGCCACAAACTGATTCGAAAAATTCCAGAAAAATAAACCTAGCTATGTTTTGACGATACGGTCCCAACAAAACTAGTTTCGTCGAATTATGAGACCGTTTGCAAGAAGGCCAATTTCTGGTCGATCCACTTTAATTGTAATTGACCAAAACACGTTTTCATTTGCCACACTCACATACTAGCTTCAAAAATTATGAAATTTGAAACCTAGCAATAACTTCACATCCCGGATCCAACAAAAGTAGTTTCGTCGAATTCCGAGGTCGTTTGCAAAATGGCCAATTTCACGGGCTATATAAATTCCATAGCGACCTTTCTAAAAATTCATTTGGCCATAACTTTTGCTTTCCGCTACGAAGCTTTAATTTTTCAGATTTGTTAGAAAGGTATCCATTAACAGATTTAAATATTTTTGGTTTCACTCAAATCCGTTTTGTTTTGCACCCGGTACAGTCAGTTGAAGTTTGAATTCAAATTTTGAAACTACCGCGCCATTTCAGGCCTTGTTTATAATTAGAATTAATTATATTTGTTTTCAAATGTTGATTCAAACTCACCTTTCATTGCTATTATTTAAAATATTTATTTTAAATATTTAAAATCCACTATTTTAGCCAATTTAAAATTTTTAAATTGGTTCAGATTTTCCGGGTCGTTACACAAATTCAGTTCAACAATATAAGCAAAATGGTGACTTTTCTTGAATCGGCAATTCTATTCCAATTTACTAATTGACCAATAAATTCAATTCAATACTCATCTTTGTTTAATCCACATAATCCACAAATATTGGCAAAAGGGAAAATGTTTTATGTGACTAACATACATAGATCCAAAATTTAAACAACAGATCTATCATACATACAGAATAAACAGATCAATCATCGAAATTGCATCACATCGCATAGCTAATTACTTAACACAAATATAATTATTTATCAGCCATAAAAATAATTAAATTGATTAAATAATTCAAATTAGAAATCTAACATTGCTTTTTGTCAGAATTTTCAACATGCTCTGTTTTGATTCTGGTCAGCTTCATGTTGTAGATCTAATCAATACGAGTCCAACGCTCTCAGTTTCGTTCGATTCTGATTCAGTTTGCAAAAATTATAGCCTATTAAATATTGATTATATTAGTTAACAATTAAATATTATTTAATTAAAAATAGATTAGAGAATAACCCTTTCTTCCTCCCTGGACAAATTAAGGCCATGACCTTCTAGTTTAGTTCGATGCTAGGTCTTGAATTCTCGACCAAACAGTGCAACGATTCGAAGATCGGATGTTTCAGCGTCGGAGGGGCTCTAGCCGCGCAAATAGGGGGGCCCACGCAAGGGGGTTCGATCGCATTTGGAGGGGTGGCCGATGGTCGAAACGCGACTAGATTGGAGAGCTAGAACTCAAGCTACGGGCGGTGTCAGGGGTGGTTAGCCTGTTTCTTAGTGTATGGAGGGAGGGATTTGGAGTTGTGGATCAACGGGTTTTAATGGGGGAAGTGTGGAAGTTTTCGGCCATGGATATAAGAAGATGGCGGCGGCTGTATGTTAGGGCTAGGGTTTACTGTATTACTTAGTGTATTTATACACGTATTTTACTATTTAATAATTCTTTTAATTTGAAAATGGCCCATTTCTTCCTAACCACTACAATTCTAGCCCAACAAAAGATGTTCCTAGGCAAATACCTCCGTTCCGGATCCAATGGGCTAGGTCCCATCAGCCCAAACGAAAGTCTTCAGTCTGTTTTATTTAATTTAATATCTAAATCATTTATTTAATTAATTCAATCTTACATTTAAATCCACTGGGGCCACATACGACCTCTAAAAATTACAGAAAAATATTTTTAGCTTTGTTTTGATGATACGGTTCTAATAAGACTAATTTCGTTGAATTCTGAGACTGTTTGAAAAATGGTCATTTTCTAGTTGATTAAAATTAACTGAAATTGGCAAAACACAAATGTTTCCGCCACAGTCACATATTAATTCTAAAAATGATGAAAAATTAAACTTAATAAAAATTTGACATTTCAGTTCCAACAAAAGTGGTTTCATCGAAAACAGAGGTCGTTTACAAAATGGCTATTTTTAATATTAATATATATATATATATATATATATATATATATATATATAAATTCTACAGCGACTATTTTGATTTTTGAACTAGGCATAACTTTTGATTCCCGCTATGAAATTTCAATTTTACGGATTCGTTGGAAAGATATTTTTAAATAGATTCCAATATTTTAGGTTTCACTAAAATCCATTTTATTTTGCATCCTGTACATCCGGTCAAAGTTCAAGTTTGACTTTTCAAACTACCGCGCTATTTCTAACTCTTTTTATAATTAAAATTAAAATTTTCGTACTAACTTCGATTAAAATATATTTTCTCATCGTTATTATTTCAAATAAATTATTTTTACTAGTAAAATTTCTAAAATAAAAATTTTAAATTGGTTCAGAATTTACAGGTAGTTACAATCTACCCCACTTAAAATCTTTTCGTCCTAAAAAAGGAACGATGCTAAAAGTCATTCAATTTACCAACTCAACTTTTAATTTTAATCTAATTTTCAATTCAGTTCAATATTAAATTTTATTTAGTTAAATTTATCATTCTTTTATACATTGGTTCAATTAGTTAAACTAATTATCAAACATCACCACCAGCAATCAATTAGGTGATCAACTTTTCAAATATATATACCTTTTATATATAGTCAAAAATCATATTCTTAGTGCAAATCACAGCAAAAGACCCTATCTAGTTTTGGTTCTCACACCAGTCAATGGAAATATATAGATATACCACTTTCAAAACTCGAACATAAATTCTGATGTTGTTTCGAACCACCATCAGAACATCTCCGAGCAACTAAAGTGTGATTCTATATCTATCTAGTATAATTGAGACTTCGTATACACGCTAGCTAGGCGTATATGCAAAATCTTTATATACTTGTCCAAAATAAAATAAAATATTATATTCAAATACGTATAATAAGATTTTAAAATTTCAAAACTAAATTTGTTTTCATTTTTATTTTAAAAATTAATACTCTTTACACTCGTTCTAAGATCCTACTAATCCCATATCTAATGAGTTATTCTTATTGGATATTACTAATCTAATCTCTGATGAGTCTTTTGTTCAGTTCTAATGAGTTGTACCCCCAAGATTTGAGCTATCCAGAGCTCCGATACCAACTGTAACGACCCGGATATCGCCTAACCCGATCGACCACTAGAATCGACCAAGACCGCTCAAAACACTAATAGGCTAACTTTGGAAATACAACACATCAGAACAGATAACAACAGACTTTATAAACATTATAATAATGTTACATCAGAGTACAGAATACCATAGTACATTGAATATAATAATACAGCGGAAGATTTAATTACAATAAATGTAATACATTGCAGCGGATCAAAAATACTAATCAGAGCGAAAGGCCATCATGCTCTGGACACGGCTCTAAGCTTCGATCCAGAATCCTGCTCAATATATCTGCAAAATAAGCTACTCGACCGCCTATGTGGAAAAGAGGGCACCCGAGTTTGCAAAGTGAAACAAACTACAGGTCAGTCATGGGAATGGTGTGAGAAATCTTTACTTAACTTATTTAATAAGAGGGCTAATCACAGGACCACGCCGCTATCGCGGAACGAGTTTACTCCACTGGATTGCCAGTGCATAAATAAAGTAAATTGTTAAAAACAACACAATGCTTTTTAGAAAAATGAAACCATTGTATGTCCCAGGTCCCAGCACACAATGCAACGCAAGCCGGAGGATAGAGTTTTACCTTATAATGGTCAAAAATGATTGATACGATAAAAACGGATTTAATATTATTATTAGTGTATATATGTTTTAAAAACATTTCAATCATAATGTATTAATCATAGACGGCATGGTACCCCCATCCTACTATGTCGCCATATATAGGTATACAATCAAGACCGCAGGATGACGTATTGGAGGTTGGATTTCCATCAAGAATCAAGGCTAGGAACGATCTTCTTACCGATTCGAGACACTCTAGCAATGTCTCAGGATTCGGACGTTGGCGAACCCTTGGATCCTACAAGGCCGGTCCCCCAATAGTGCAATGGGTTGGATTAGTTATGCTTGAACACACGCTTCCCGATCCTATTGGACCTATAAATTGTCCATTGCGGCCAATAAAAATCCGAGGTGCCTCAAAATCCATCAACCACATAAGTAAAATGTTGGGCCATGTTAAACCCAAACACCACTTCTAGCTAGAAAGAAACGTATGCACTCCCTGCGTTCCCTTGCTCCGTTTTTGACTCATACCGGGGTGTGAGGCTCGCAAGGCAACGAAATACACAAAGCTATGCCTAAATAGGCTATGCTTTGATCATCATACACAAGGCTCTTCTTTTCAACAAAAACCTTGACCAATTGCATCTTGGCATGCCACATTGACAGTCCACACCATGCGATTGATAACTACTAGCATACAACCTCTAAGGGTGTTAAGCAAGAGAATAAATTCTCTGCCACCAACGGCTGTATATCAATAGAAATCAATTTACATAGAACGAAATTCAACGTCAGACACACATCCAATTACAAGTCGTTCTAGGTCTGAATGGAACCGGAGGCACCTTATACCTTGCATATCCGAACGATCAATAATACGTCCGGACAACTACCACTGGAACCTTTTCAAGGCAGCAACTCCAATCAAAGGCATCAGTAGTCCTCATCCATTCGATGTGAAGATCGCCGATCTTCAACCACCGTCTTCATCTTCGACTTTTAATCGTCGTAGTAATTATTCAGAATGGGTTAAACTCGGTCATTCCGAATAACTCGCGTATTTTTGTAATTAAGAATCAAGTGTTATAATGATACATCCAACTGCTCTTTCCAATTCATAATATTCTTTAAATAAAATATTCATATTATTAGGGAAAGGTTCCCATAAATTTTATCAGAGATAAAAAAATTTGAATTTATTCTTAAATCTTATTTTCAAAGATTTGTTAAAATTCCAATTCAGTTTTAATATCAAAAATCACTACTTTACAATTATTCGAATTTAAGAAATAAATCTTATTTTTAACTAAGTTAAAGAATCAATGTCATTTAAAAACATTGTTCACAATAAACCCAAAATCATTTTCTAATAAATAAATATGAATTGGAATACCAATAATCTTAGTTGAAAGATTTATTCTTTATTTAAAAGAAATTCTGTAACAAACCGGAAATGCGGGCAAGTTTAAATTTTTTATTTTGGCAATTTTAGCGAATTTTGCATATTTAAAATGAATTAATTTAAATAATATCGACGAGAAATTTATTTTGAATAGAATTCGAACGTATATATTATATACGTCTTCGTTAGAATATAAATAATTATATACAAATAGAATTGAAAATGGCGCGGTAGTTCGATAATTCGATTTCAAACTTCAATTGAACGTACCGAGTGCAAAAAAAAACCGGATTTTAGCGAAACCAAAAATAATAGGATCTATTTGTGAATATCTTTCCAACGAATCCGAAAAATCAAGATTTCATAGCGGGGATAAGACGATATGTCCAGTTGAAAATTCTGAATAGTCGCTATGGAATTCAGACCCTTAAAAATGGAGATTTTGCAAACGACCTCGGATTTCGACGAAACCACTTTTGTTGGATCCGTGATGTCAAATTACTGCTAGATTCCAAATTTCATAATTTTTCAAATCAATATGTGAGCATGGCGAAGGAAAACGCATTTGACCAATTTCAGATGATTTTAATCGACTGGAAAATGGCCATTTTTCTAACGATCCCAGAATTCGACGAAATTGCTTTTGTTAGAATTGTATCGTCAATACGAAGCTAGAAAATATTTTTATGGAATTTTTAGAGTTCTTATGTGACCCCAGTAAATTGAAATGCGCGTTCAAATTCAATATATAGAGTTATATGTTGATTTTGGCGGAAACTAATCGAGATGGTCGAATTAGCTTACGATACATATCCCATTGTGCTCTGAATGGGGGTAAAACGCTAGGCGGTGGGCCTCGTTTAGAGGTCGTATGAAAAAGTCAACTTTTTGAAATTTAAAATAATAAAATAACCCCCTCTTTCCATCTCCTTTATCTCCTTCAGCCCCCCTCCCATTTCGATTTAAATCAGAGAAAAAAAAGAAAAAGGGCAGAGCCCTGTCGATCCACGTCGCCGCCAGGCGGGGAGCCACTGCGCGCCTCCTCCCCTCGCGCCAAAGCACGCACAACAGCCCCCCCTCGCTCTGTCAATCGCCCAAGACCCCGTCCACCCACCCTTCGAGCTCGCGAAGCCGGCGCCCAAGAACCCCGCCCAAATCCGAACAGAAATCGAGACCGCCGACCACCCAGCCCCTGCGCAATGCCTTGGCGCCGCCCTGCTCCCACCAGCGAACCCCTACCACTTCCTCTCCGCCCTGAGCCCCCATTTCAGCCTGTAAGCTTCTTTTTCTTTGATGTTTTTTATTTTTTTTACTCATATTTAATTAATGTAATCAGTTTTAGGTAAAATAAAAATCAGTTCCTATCTAGAACATTATTGTTAAGATCTGAAAATTTTAATTTAAAAAGAATTGATTTTTATAAGTAGCATTGATTTTTATTGACAAAGACTATATGAAGTTAGGATTTTTAATATTAAAAATATGATTTTTATATAGTGTAGATATTAAAAATATAATTTTTATAATATAGGAAAGTTAAAAATATAGTTTATATACTAGCAGTGTATTAAAAATATGACCTTTATATAATAGAAGATATAAAAATACTATCTTTATATAAGTAATGTATTGAAAATAGAATTTCTATATAATAGAGAATATAAAAATATCATCTTTATATATGTAACGAAATAAAAATCCGATTTTTATTATATATATATATATAATAAAGTAAAGATGTGATTTTTATAGTGATGAAATATGATTGACATAGAAATGTGTTTATTTTATGCTCTTATATCTTATCTTTTGTATATAAATAAATATTACTTGGGTATTGTTTTGTTATTTTTACAGATAGTCCAACCCAGCCCGCATGCAACCAGAAATGTAGAGAAATAGAGTTCAATTTGCTATGTATTTGCATTTTGAAGAATTGTAGATGAAGATATCACATCTAGTTGCTGTTGGACAAGAAAAGGAGTGATAAAAAGGCTTTGCACATCACAAATCAATGAAGAAATATCAAGGAAGCAAGAGGAAAAAGAGAAAAGGCCCAAATTTGCTTTATTTATCTAAGGCCCATTTATGTTTCTCATTGTAAACAAATTAGTGGTGTAATGACCAGGCCCATTTACCATTAGGGTTAGGGTTAGGGTTTGGCTATCTACCCTATATATACCCTTGTAATGGCATTGTAGCCACCATCCTATCTCATCTCTTATTCCATTGTTCTAATAAAAGTTCTTCTTTCTCTTTTTTTTCTGCATTTTTTTGTTTTCTTAGCAACTAGTGTTGCCTACACGATTAGATTCGGTAGAACACTATTTGTATTTTGCACTTGTTTGCATAGTGATTTACCGTCTGATTAGATTCAGCGGAAATCCTAATTTTAATTCTTGTTTGTTATTTCAATTCCTGCAATTTCAATTTCTGCTTTTTATTATTTTCTTAGGTCAAATTGGGTTTGATTAGATTCAAATCTAATTCATAGTTTCATTTGCTTTCCATTGAAATTGCGATTTGATCGTCGGTTCAGTTAGATCTGTTCTGAATCAAATTACAGTTTTAATTTTGTTTTGTTTTGCAAAATCAACCTCCAAAGTTCGTCTAACACGCCCACGAAACATATAAATAATAAAATTTGACTTTCCTCCCTGTGTTCGACCTGTATGCTACACACCTGTATGCTTGCAGAATTTATTACAAATGTCGCGCTTTTCTAATTCATAGACTAGCGTCGATCAAGTTTTTGGCGCCGTTGCCGGGGAGGTAACGATTGAATTTTATTGTTTATTTAATTTCCGATTCGTGTTAGTTTTATTTTATTTTGTATATATTTTTGTTTCTTGTACATATAGAAAAAATCTCAATTAGTGATGTGGCGTATTAATTACATTGATACTGTCATGAACTAAGCAAGAGAAAAAAAATAATTTCTTGCCTTTATTTTCTTTCAATTTCTTTTCCTATTTTCAATTATTCCTTTCCATTTTTCAATCCTCCTTCCTACTTTTATATTCATTTCTTCTTTTACAATCTTTCAAAAAAAAAAACTTGCTTTTTTTTAATTTTCCTTCTTTTTTTCATTTATTTCTTTCCTTTTTTTTATTTTGCATTTCTTCCAATCTAATTCCTTCAAGAAGAAAAAAAAATATATACAAAAAAAAAAAAAGTTGCTAATTTCTCTTCAATTTCTTTCCATCTTTCTACCACCTTGCCGATTTTCACAGTTTTCTTTTCTCTTTCCTTTTCTTTTTATTTGTTTCCATCTTTTGTCTATAACTTTCTAAAAAAAAATTGCAATTTCTTCTCTGCCTACTTTGATTTCTTTCTTGTTTTTGTCTGCTTTTATTTCTTTCCTCAATTTATTCTACCCTTCCTCTCTACTCAAAAAAACCTTGTTTTTTTTCTCTTATTTCCTTCCTCTTTTATTATTTTTTTCCATTTTTGTTTTGCTTTTTCCCATTCATTTCTTTCCCTTTCTTCTTGTTCAAATTTTCATAAAAAAAAAACTTGCATTTTTTTTAATTTCTTTCCAATTGCATTTCTCATTAACCTTTTACAATCTCTCTTTCCATTTTTTTCATTTATTTCTTTCCTGCTCTCTCCTTCATTAAAAAAAAAACAACTATCAATTTTCCTTTATTCTTTCCATCTTTCCACTTTCTTTCCAATTGTCTACATTCTTTTTCTTTTTGCAAATTTCAAAAAAAAAAAAAAAAACGATTCCTCTTTTGCAATTTTTTTTCCTTTCTTCTTTTGTCTTTCTTGTTCTCAATACATTGATTTCTTTTCTTCTCTTACAAATTTCCTTTCTTTTCAAAAAAAAAAAAATCGTCTTTTGATTTCTTTCCTCTTTATTCCTCCTTTCCAATTTTCTATATAATTACTTCTCATTCTTCTTTTACAATTCAAAAAAAAAAAAAAAAATCTTGCCATTTTTCTTTTAATTCTTCCCTATTTTCAACTTCTTTCTCCTTCCTTTCGTTCGTTTCTCCTCTTACTAATATCTCACATCCTTTCTTCTTTTACAATTTGCTGAAGAAGAAAAAAAATCCTTTTATAAATTTCTATTCTCTGCCTTGTAATTAATTTTCTTTCTTTCTCCATTTATTTCTTTCCCTTTTCAAGTTTTTCCTTTCTCATTTTTTTCTCTCTCTTCTAATTTTACAACAACAAACAAAAGAAAAAATTCTTTCTGTTTTTGTCTTCTCTTTTATTGCTTTCCCTTCTCAATTTCTTTTCCAAATCTTTTACAATTACTTTTCTTTCTTCCTTTACAATTCTCTTTCTTTTCTGAAATCTCTCTTCCCATTTTTTTTGTCATTTGTTTCTTTCCTATTTGTCCGCTTTTCAACACTAATAAAAAAAAAAAGGCAAGGACATAATTTTTTTTTTCCATTATTCTTCCCTGCTTCATTTTTTCCCCTCTGATCAAATACCCCTCTCTCTCACACAATCTCATTTCACCACATTTTTTTTTTTCAATCTACACTTCAGCACCATCTTCTTCAATCCCTCCTTCCCACCACACTTCTGCCACAACGCACAAACCAACCCCATCCACAAGCATTCTCTCAAAAAATAAAATTCCAAATTTTTTTTAACCTACAACAGCCTCATATTTTCTTGTGCTTTTTTTTGTTATTTACTTCATTAAAAAAAACCCAAAAATAAAAAAAAGAGTTTCAAACCAAGGACAAAGTGACTGGAGTTCAAGCAACAAATCAAGAATTCAGAAATCAGAAGAAATTGCAAATAGTGAGATTTCAATCATTGACGCTACTCATTTTTCTGGATGGACAGCCATACCCCACTGTAAATTTCTTTTAACTCTACAGGTGCAGAAGCTGCTTTGAAAATATAGAAATTGTTGTAAAAATCTTCTGCAGGGGCAGCGGCTTTGAATGTACAATTTTTAATTTCTGCAATTATTCTGTGCTTATTCTGTGACTGTTGTGTTGTTGATATTTCTGAATCTGTGGTGAGGAACGATTTCCCATAACTAATCACTCTCGTCGATTTTCAATTGTAACACGTGATTTTGATTTTCAAAATAATATAATTGAAAAGTGGTACTTTGTGAAGTTGACTGTCTCGTATAATTGGATCGCGGATATATAGTAGTTCAATTTATCGAACTATTAGCAAAAGAGGTTGCATACTACCCGTAAAACATTGGTCGTATCCCTTAGTATTTATACTATACGTGAACGACCATAAGACCCTCTTCCCCCTTCCAATTGAGTCAGTTAATTAACAGAGCACAACTCAGAAATTTATATTATTTTGAAGTGAGAATAATCTATGTCTTACCCTGACTTCATTCAAATGTCTAATTCAAAACAATCCTTGAGAGAAATGTGGGATAATAGTCGGAGTAGACGTCCTCTTGAAGAGTATGAATATGAAATACAACTCATGAAGCATGATTTCCCAAAATTTGGTGAAACAAATGTCAACAATTTTCAAAATTTTCAAAATTACCAACATTTTCAAAGTTATGATCGAAATTGCGACTTCAATTTTGACTTCAATAATTTCGATTATGGGCCACATACCCATCAAAACAGCTTTGAACCCCAATATGGCTTTGATAAACATCAGTATGGGGCTATAAACCAAAATTTTCAAAATAATAGCCCATATCAACATTTTGAAAATAACCAAAATTGCAATTTTCACTCGGATTTTAACAGTTTTGGTTACGAACATAATTTTTATGATCAAAATGATTTCCAATATCAAAATGAAAATTCAAACAGCCACCACATTGGAAATGATTTTGATTGTGAAATTTATATGGATTATAATTTTGAGAATCAAGAAATCCAACACGAGAGCTCTCTAATCGACGATTCTGAAGAATATCATCTCAACATTCTTAGAGAGAGGATAGAAAAGAAAGATAGAAAACTTGATGAACTTCTTTGTTTATTGACAACTTTGAAAGAACAACAAGAGCAACAAAATCAAATTCAAACAAGCGAGGAACCTGAAGATAATCCATTCTCTACTGGTAATGAAAATTTTCAAATAACAACTTTCGAAATTGAGAATAACGATCTAGATGAAGTTGTTAAAAATTCAACAAATGATTTGGACTTCGATTGTTTTCAGGAAAAAGAATTAAACTCAACTTTTGATCTTCCTCTTCCAGACTACAAGAAACTTGAAATTTTTGAAATGGAACAAAATGAAAATGTTGAATTTTTCGAAAACTCAAAAGTGGAAATGGATTTTAATGAACATGAATTCTTTGGATTGTACGAGGATAAGTTGCCAAATGAGGAAGAAGTATATTCAAGTCACGAGTTCGAGAATTTCAACTTTAAGAAAATTTCAAATGAGTTTGAAATTGTCAGTGTCTTGAACAACACTCAGAATTTAAATTTCACGATTGCAACTGAGTTTATCAACGATCACAGATTTTTGAACAATTACACTGACAAATTTGTTGAATACATGAAGTACTTTTGGAATGCTGGCTTGGTTGAAAAACTTCAGGTTAGGACGACCCTAGATATTTATCTCCTAGACTACAAATCGAGGTATAAAGATGAGATGGTTTTCAAAAACTCTTGCTTATTAGAAAACATGTCTAGACATAGTGGGAATGGGACTCATCGGGCTAGAACCAAGTGTGGGGGGAAAAGTTGGTGGAATTCTTTGCATCGCATGCATCGGAAACACATATATCATTGTACATATGATTTTCATTCGCATATAGTGGCTAAACTCCATTTCATTCTTCAAATAATTTTGCATCACATTCACCTTTGGGTGCGATCTTTCAAATTTAGGAAACGTTCACAGTGCGGACACTGTTTTGTTCAAGTGTGGGGGGGAGTCTGCATTTCATCCATTTTCATTTTTCTTTGTTTTTATTTCTTTTTATTTTCAGCCATTTAAGTAGGACCATAATACATTTTAGATTGTAGTAACATACCATAATTTTTTTTTTTTTGAAATACGACTCATTTTCAATTGATACATCAAAATAAGTTTACAATTTTTAGCCAGTTGATAGTATTTTTCTCTCTCAACTTAGATCGAATAGGAAATATAATGAAAAGTTTAATTTTGAGGGATAATAGTGTAACCGGTACATAGGGAGATTCTTAGGTGATGGCCATGAAATCTATTCTATATTGTAGACTTTGTTTAAATAAGTGGAGGACTTAAAATACCTATATTGGCTTTTCAAATCTTTAAAACTAAGTTGTGTTAAGTTGAATTCGCGTAACTCTCTTTTGTGCTTATATTTTCGATAATAATAATAATAGTATTCCAAGGGTATCCAACATTGCTTGTATATCAAGCGTTGGTGTGCAAACCCGCCAAGCTCTATCCGACACGTTGTTGACAAAGTCAAAGTTGGAATATCTTGGTCTCATTTTATGAGATTGGACACCTAAGGATTACCGACACGTTGTTGATAAAGTCAAAGTCGGCCTGCACAATCCGCCAAGCTCTTTACCTACTCTCGGTTAGTCCGCGAGGCAGTGCATGGGTGGTAAACCTTGGTCTTTTTAGTTAGGTGTATGTACTTAATCATAAATCTTAAAATTTTATAGAATAAAGAATAAGCGATGATACCCAAACATTTCTTGACCTTATTGATTTGACTAGCCATACATGAGAAAATTAGAATACCACTTTGCAAACTGTGCCAAGCAAACTAAGAATTTATTTCATGGCTGCACTATGTTATCGACCGAACTAACTGGCCAAACTGGAATTTAACATTTGAAAACTTAATTTATATTGAAAATTTGTGACAAGTCGAGGTATCTAAAATAAAATCAACTGACTAGAAATTGTTAACTTAATTTGTTGTACCACTTTCCTGAAATAAGTCTTGTTTTCATTTTTCATTTTTATTTGCATATGTCCACTGCATTCATGTAGTCATTAGAATCATAGCATACAGCATTTGGATTTTGTGGGTAGTATCCGCTGAAAACCCTCACGAGACACCACTCGTCCTACTAGGGACACCTAGAGGTTTAACGGCTTGCTGCATACGCTCAATGCAATCGTGTTTCCTACGAAAGTGTGACCTATCTAGTTTAGTTTTTCATTTTTTTTGTTTTACTCGAGGACGAGTAAAAGATAAGTGTGGGGGTATTTGATTGACATAGAAATGTGTTTATTTTATGCTCTTATATCTTATCTTTTGTATATAAATAAATATTACTTGGGTATTGTTTTGTTATTTTTACAGATAGTCCAACCCAGCCCGCATGCAACCAGAAATGTAGAGAAATAGAGTTCAATTTGCTATGTATTTGCATTTTGAAGAATTGTAGATGAAGATATCACATCTAGTTGCTATTGGACAAGAAAAGGAGTGATAAAAAGGCTTTGCACATCACAAATCAATGAAGAAATATCAAGGAAGCAAGAGGAAAAAGAGAAAAGGCCCAAATTTGCTTTATTTATCTAAGGCCCATTTATGTTTCTCATTGTAAACAAATTAGTGGTGTAATGACCAGGCCCATTTACCATTAGGGTTAGGGTTAGGGTTTGGCTATCTACCCTATATATACCCTTGTAATGGCATTGTAGCCACCATCCTATCTCATCTCTTATTCCATTGTTCTAATAAAAGTTCTTCTTTCTCTTTTTTTTCTGCATTTTTTTGTTTTCTTAGCAACTAGTGTTGCCTACACGATTAGATTCGGTAGAACACTATTTGTATTTTGCACTTGTTTGCATAGTGATTTACCGTCTGATTAGATTCAGCGGAAATCCTAATTTTAATTCTTGTTTGTTATTTCAATTCCTGCAATTTCAATTTCTGCTTTTTATTATTTTCTTAGGTCAAATTGGGTTTGATTAGATTCAAATCTAATTCATAGTTTCATTTGCTTTCCATTGAAATTGCGATTTGATCGTCGGTTCAGTTAGATCTGTTCTGAATCAAATTACAGTTTTAATTTTGTTTTGTTTTGCAAAATCAACCTCCAAAGTTCGTCTAACACGCCCACGAAACATATAAATAATAAAATTTGACTTTCCTCCCTGTGTTCGACCTGTATGCTACACACCTGTATGCTTGCAGAATTTATTACAAATGTCGCGCTTTTCTAATTCATAGACTAGCGTCGATCAAAATAAAAATTAAATCTTTATATTTAAAAAGGCAGAATTTTTATCTATATAGTAGCGTTGTAAAAATATAATTTTTATCTATATTGTAGCGTTGTAAAAATATAATTTTTATCTATATAGTAGCGTTGTAAAAATATAATTTTTATCTATATAGTAGCGATCTAAAAAAAGAATTTTTATCTATATAGTAGCGAAGTAAAAATTCGACTTTTTTTATATATTGAATAGCGAAGTAAAAATTCGATTTTTATATATTGAACAGCGAAGTAAAAATTCGATTTTTATATATGTAGCGGCTACGGGCAATGAATGTGACAAAAGGCGAACACGGTGAAGATGTTCTACATAGGAAGCCCGTGGAGCCGGGATAGCTATCGGTGAGAACTTCTCACTCTAAATTTCCTTTTCTAGTTATATATACATACTAGGATGTAGACGGTGTTTAGCAGCACCCGACACCCGTCATCCATAGACCATGGATGGCTTGTTTGTTTAGTTGATGTGTTGTGAAAATTTGTTTGTGTTGTTGATGTGAAATCGATAATATAAATTAATGTGTTGAAATAAATTAATTATCGTTAAAAATATAATTTTTAACGTGAAAGTGAATAAATAAATATTTATAAACAATTCGGCCGATTTGTTTATACACGCTGATTTCACTGATATTGATTGGGATGATAAATTTTACACATCGCCCAACTGCACAAATAAAAATCTGTGTTTGTTGATTTGAAACCCCACACGGGTGTTGGGATGAAATTTGAAGTACACTAATCCCAATTATTTAATTGTATGTCGATCGATTGGTCGACAGACTGTGTAAGCGTTGATTATTTATATTTGATGCTTATGCAGTTGTGTGGTGCACTTTGGATGATGGTTGATTATTGATCGTTGCTATTAATACATGTGTTGTATGGAATCCATATAATTAACGTTATATGGTAATTGATTGGGCCTCATTCCAATCGGGAAAATAATGAATATTATAAAAGAAAATTCATGTGTTGAATATAAAAATAGTCATGTGTTGACGATGATCATGTGTTGAAACTATTTATGTGTTGAGTGAGATATTTTAATAATAAAATTTACATCTTTATCATATTTAAAATTAGAAGCCACTTTAAGGTGGAATCTAATTGAAAATCAAACGATAGATACCATAATTCTATAAAATACTTTACATAACAAAAATAGTGATGTGTTGACAGTACTCATCTGCTGAGATTAGTCGTGTTTTGAAAGAGATATAGATTCATGTGTTGAATGAGATAAATATTCATTTGTGAATAGAATAACGAATTTATTGAAATATATAAAGTCGTGTTGATTAGAGTTGCGCTATTTTGACATGAACGATATTTATATCGATTTTATTCGTTTTATAATGAATATTGAAAAGTGATTTCAAAATTTAATATTTTGAAATGAAACTCAAATTGAATTAGATTAAAATTCAAATTGAAATAAAATTGAATCAATTTGAAATGAATTCGAATCAAATAGAAAATGAATTCGATTCGAATTGAATAGAAAGTGAATTTGAATTCGAATTGAATAGAAAGTGAATTTGAATTCGAATTGAATAGAAAGTGAATTTGAATTCGAATGGAATAGAAATGAATTCAAATTGAATTAAATTGAAATTGAATTAAAAACGAATTGAAATCGTTTTGAATGAAATTTAAAACGAACCAAAATTGAATTGAAATCAATTTGAAATGAATTCGAATTGAATTAAATAGAAGGTAAATTCAAATTGAATTGAATTGAAACGAATTTGAATTCGAGTTAAATAAAATTGAAATGAATTCGAATTGAATTGAAATCAAATTGATTTGAAATTGAATATAGAGTTGAAATGGTTTTGAAAACGAATTTAAAACAATTTATAAAATATGTTTTAAAAGGAAATCGATGAAATATATATAATATATGTATTATATATATAATGGCCTGAATAGAACGCGCCGCGCCGCGGCAGTTCGTGAATTTCGACCATTGACTTCGAATTGACGCTGCGGGAGATCCGACCGTCGGATTCTCCTAAAACCGGAACCGTTGGGTTCATATCGAAAATAGCTTTCCAATGAATATTTGAAATTTGAAATCTAACGGTTGGATTTGGAATTATGTCCAAATCAAATTTGAAAAAGGTCGCTGTAAGTGCAGTTCGATGGCCGTTGATGGGAATCGACTGTGCGGGCCTTGATAAAATTATTAAAAACATCTATAATTTGTGTAAAATCATAAGAAATGATTTGGGAAAAATTGGGCTGAAGAATTCCACATTTGAAAGGATAAAAATAGATATTTATCGAAATGAACTAGTTTTGAACTAGAATTAAAATTAATTTATTTTTGAAATAAATAAATTGAATTTGAAAGTGATTTTAAAATAATCAATATTCCCAATTCGTGAATTGGACTGGAGTTGAATCGAAATTATCTTCGGAATATTTCGATATTGGATTTCGTGACTATACAGATATTGTTATGGGAATTTGAAAGATATATTTTATATCGTTATTTCCAATACGATATTTGTTGGTTTTAGAATTTGATATTGAATATAAGCCAGTATATTTTCTATTCAGAGCCTTGTATTTAATATCAAATGTGATTTGGGTTTATCGTGAATCGTGTTTTAGATGACATTGGTTCTTTAACCCAGTTAAAGGCAGGATGTTGATTTTTGAAAAGATTAAAACAAAGTGGAGTTTTAATGAATCTTTAATTAGATTAAAAATGTGAATTGATAATTTAAATTATCAAATTTGAAAGGTGATCGAGAATGGAGTATCTGTGACGGCCCGTCCCGCACCAGCCTGCGTTTCCTCCGAAAGTGCGCTGTACACATGCCCGACTAGCACAAGACGGTCGTCATAAGAGAGGAAAGGAGGGAATGGACTAATCAAGGAACCTGTAGAATGTCTCACAGCGCATGGGATAAAATATAATAATAACATATTTGACATAAAACAGGCGAGACAGTGCATAAGCTGATAACTAAAATCAACATCAATCATCAGAGCAGCGGAAATCCATATACAACTTATTACAATTTTCCAAATTTACTGTCTCTAAGCAAAAGAAAGCTAAAGTAGAAGATGCACCACCAATGCCCAAGCAGTGATCTTCAACAACACAGGGAGAATACTATATATATTACGTGGAAGCCTCCTGCTCGTCTCCGGATCATCTACCCGTGCATCACCAGCTAACCTGTCTCTAGTCTGCTCGTGTGAGCACCCAGAGTAATAAGTGGAGACATAAAACTCTGGGTCAGACATAAAGCCTGGTATGAGCGATAAGCATCTAAACAGAGTAATAACAGGTATACTAAACCATACCTGAACCTGGACCTGCAACCAAAGAGTTAGTACCACATACCGTACAATGCTCTAAGGTGCCATAATAAATAGTGTAAGAATACGGGGGTGGGGTGTGTATGTCATAATGATAGCAAACAAATCATCCATGGCAACCATCCTCACATCTCTCACTCAGTGCGTAAAGCATACGATATCTACCACTTTGGAACACTAGACAAACTGAGGTAACGACGAATCCCGACTTGTAGAAACCCTGCTATGACCAAGCCAAACACTTGGAGTCATGACCAAACATTTCAATGACCCACTTCATTGGTCGTAGCCCTTGGTTCTACCGATGCCATAATGGCCCTGAATCCGCCTTCGTACCTCCTACCATAGTGGTCCAAAGCTATAGACGTCGATAACTCCTTGGCACGCGTCCCGCAGCAAAGCCCAACCATGAAGCGAACTCATTGATTCCCATCTAAATCTTGAGCTCTAACTTCTCATTTGGACTTCCTTTGCATCTCGGGTTTTGATCGAGTTGGAGTGGGTCTTCAGAAGAGTTGTCGCGCATTAACAGTCCTAGAATTCTGTTCGGTTTGGTAGTCATCACCTTCATCGGTTCGGGTCGGATACTCCACTTCAGGTCGGGTCGGTGTCCTCCTCCGGGTCGGGTCGGTTCAGTGATTCTCCCCCTCCAGATATCGGTTCGGTTCGGGTGTGTCTCTGCTTGAGTTCGGTTCGAAGGTCGTTCATCCGATTCGATTCTTTCTGATTGACTTGTTTGCCTGCTCCGATCCGTCCTGTTCCCTTCCTCCGATCCGGTCTGCTCCCTTACTCCGATCCAATCTGCTCCATTGCTCCGATCCGATCTTCTGTCCAACCCCAACTCTAAGCAATAGCCTTCCTTCCTGCCAAACTTCTTACAGTGACAAGTCCCAATCCATTTCGGATTCCCTTGGTCAGTTCACTAGTCCGATCCGACCCCTGCTCCGATCCGAACCGGTTCGGGACCTGTACATTTCTGCAACTTTCCAGCGAGCTTTCTACGCCATTCGACGACGTTTTCGACCAATTTAACTATTCTAATCAATCATAAAACATACCATAGAGTCATAGCAACATGTAAGAACAACCACAAACACCTAACAACAATTCAAATGAACCAAAATGGATCAAAAGTGGCTAAAACCTCACATTTTCTTATAATCCCTCTTAATCATGTTTGAGCATACGATTAGCAAAACACATCGAAATTAACCCAAATTTCTAACAGAGCCTTAAAACATTATTTTAGAATTTTAAGAATTTTTCCAGAATTTATTTACGTATAAATTCGCCAATCTTCACTAATTACCCTTAATTAGCTGTAATTAGTGTCAAAACGATGCTATCACTCACCTTTGCCACAACTAGAACCCCAAAACTGAAATATTCTCTGATTTGGCGCTGTTCCCAATCTTACACAGCAGCTCCACCTCGGTTCTTGTGCTAATACTCCTTGATTCGATGTTTGCTAAGCCTAATCTTCAATTAGAAAGTGATTTTTGGGTGTTTTAGAGAGATTTAGAGAGTGGAGGCCATGGCTAGGTCAAGAGGAATGAAAGTGGCGGCTGAAAAATGTCTAAAGAAATGTTTTCTAATCCTAATCAGCCCCTGTATACTCCTAAACCCGAAATCCCCCTCTGGGCCTAGCTGCTAATCACCCGGTTAAGCCCAATTAAGCTGTTTTTCACCATCTGAAACTTGTTTCAGCCATATCTCCCAAACGGTAAGTCCGTTTGGCTAATGTGACCACTCTACGGAAAGAGAAACCATCATCCGGAGCCAATGGAAGTAGTTTCAGGTCAAAATTCATTTCCAGTCAAAAGTTATGGCCAAAACAGTGATAACTAGGGGTAAAATGGTCATTTAAAAATCGGGAAAAATCATGAACATGGGAAATGACCCCAATAGTCGTCTCCCAAAGTTACATGACCATACGACTTCGTATGTGACAGAAATAAATATTCTACGATTCTATGATGCGTAGAATACGGGTCGTTACACTCTCCCCCCCCTTAAGAAATTTTGTCCCCGAAATTCCTTAACCCAAACATACAAAAGATCCTGCATGCCTAACAACCACATACAACAATCAAACATGCAAAACAAGCAACCAAGCCTATCCTAGCATGCGGAAAACTAAATCGAAGTCAAAAATCTTACCAGGCAAAGAGTTCTGGGTGTGTCTTCCTAATGTTCTCCTCTGTCTCCCAAGTACAATCATTTTCGTCCTCGCCCCACTGAACCTTGACTAGTCTCACCGCCTTCCTTCGAAGTTGCTTCATGTCGTACTCGACAATACGGCCCGGCTTGCGGTTCCCAACCGCCTCGGGTTCTACTTCGAAGTCCTCTAACTGATCAGGTGAAATAGTCATATCTGAATCGTGAACGAACTTCCTTAGTTGGGAAACATGAAATACGTTATGAACTCCCGCCATCTTCTTTGGTAAGTCAATTCTATATGCCAAATTCCCGACTAGTTCAAGAATAGGGAATGGACCAACAAATCTTGGTGCTAACTTGCCTCTCCTGCCAAATCGTATTGCGCTCTTCAATGGAGAAATCTTGACAAACACCAAGTCACCAACGGAGAATTTAAAGTCTCTTCTTCTCTTATCAGCATAACTTTTCTGCCTATCTTGGGCTGCCTTCATTCGTTGTTGAATGATCTTGATCTTATCTGAAGTTTCCTCACCACATCTGGTCCAAGCATAAACTTCTCGCCAGTCTCTATCCAACATGATGGTGAGTTGCACGGTCTTCCGTACAAAGCTTCAAACGGAGCCATGCCGATACTGGATTGGTAGCTATTATTATATGCAAACTCTACTAGATGCAAATGGTCATCCCATGATCCACCAAAATCCAATATACATGCTCTCAAGAGATCTTCCAAAATACGATTCACCCTCTCCATCTGACCGTCGGTCTGAGGATGATATGTGGTACTGAGATGTAACTCTGACCCTAGAGCCTCTTGTAAGCTCTTCCAAAACCCACTAGTGAACAACGGGTCTCGGTCGCTCACAATGCTTTTGGGTACTCCATGAAATCTCACTACCCACTTCATATACAATTCTGCTAACTTAGCTGCCGTTCTGGTCGATTTGACTGGTATAAACCTTGCACTTTTAGTCAGTCGATCTACAATTACCCAAATGCTGTCATATCCCGATCTAGTCCTTGGTAAACCATCGATGAAATCCATCGAGACTTGCTCCCATTTCCATTCGGGAATTTCTAAGGGCTGTAACAAACCACTAGGCTTCTTTTGCTCGGCTTTAACTAGCTGGCAATTCATGCATTTGGATATAAACTTCCCAACGTCTCTTTTCATTCCTTCCCAGTTGTAAGTCTGTTTCATGTCTCTATACATTTTATTACCACCGGGATGTATAGTCAACTTTGAGTGATGACATTCCTTAAGCACTTCATCTCTCAATCCATTGACATTGGGTACAACAAGCTTTCCATTCTTTCTAAGCCATCCATCTCGATCAAGCCCACACTTGTTCATCTCCTCATCGATACCCATCTCTAACTTGGAGATGATTTCCAATATGTTAGGATCGTCCCTCTGACTAGAGCCGGTCCGCTCAATCAAAGTGGGTCTGATCGTCAAACTTGCTAACATTTCTGGATCCAATTCGCACTTTGGTCTGAAATCAAACCCCGCGATAAACTCCAGTTGCTTCCATTCAAGGAACATAGCCCCTAAGCTGGCATGTCTTCTACTCAATGCATCGGCCACCGCATTGCCCTTTCCCGGTGTGTATGCGATGTCAAAATCATAGGAAGCTAAGAACTCTAACCATCTCTGCTGACGGAGATTCAGATCTTTCTGAGAGAAGAGATACTTTAACGACTTATGATCTGTAAACAGCTCAAATCTTTCTCCTAAGAGATAGTGTCTCCACATCTTTAACGCGAACACGATTGTTGCCAATTCTAAATCATGGGTAGGGTATCTTCTCTCGTGCGGTTTCAATTGCCGACTTGCGTAAGCTACAACCCTACCGCCTTGCATCAATACAGCACCCAGTCCGGTACCACAGACATCCGTGTATACCGTCATCTCTTCATCCCCCTTAGGAATGACTAACACTGGTGCGCTTGTCAACTTGTCCTTTAGACTTTTGAATGCAATCTCGCACCTTTCATCCTAAACAAAAGCTTGATTCTTCTTGGTCAACTGGGTCAATGGTGCTGCTATCCTGGAGAAACCTTGGATAAACTTACGATAATATCCCGCTAACCCCAAGAAACTTCTTACATCCGTTGCATTCTTGGGCGTAGGCCAGTCCTGTACCGTAGCCACCTTTGCTGGGTCCACAGCAATACCATTCTCTGATACAACATGGCCCAAGAACCTCACTTCCCTCTTCCAGAAGTGACACTTAGAAAACTTTGCTTTCAATTGGTGTTTTCTCAACACCTCCATCACTACTCTTAAATGTTCCTTGTGTTCTTCCTCTGTCCTCGAATAGACCAAAATATCATCAACGAACACAAGGACAAACTTATTCAACTGATCTCTGAATACCCTATTCATAAGGTCCACAAAATATGCTGGGGCATTGGTCAGCCCGAATGGCATGACCAACCACTCATAAAACCCAGACGGCGTCCGAAATGCCGTTTTAGCTATACTCTCAGCTTCCACTCTAAGCTGATGAAAACCTGTCGCGAGATCCAACTGAGAAAATATTCTCGCGCCACTCAACTGATCGAACAAATCATCTATCCGCGGTAGAGGATACTTGTTCTTCCTCGTCACTTTATTCAACTCGCGGTAGTCTACACACAAACGAAGGGAACCATCCGCCTTGGTAGCAAACACAACTGGTGCTCCCCATTCAGAAACACTCCTTCTGATAAATCCCTTCTTCAAAAGATCGCTGACTTGCACCTCGAGCTCTCGCTGCTCTCTTGGTGCCATACGACGAAGGGGCATCACTATAGGCCTGGCATCCTTTACCAAATCAATACGAAACTCAATCTCTCGGTGTGGTGGAAGTCCGGTCACTTCTTCGAAAACATCCGGATACTGGCCAACCACGGGCAAACCTGACAACTCACTATGCGGAATGTCAAGGGAGTTTAGAAAACTAGCCAATACCCCCTCACTGGGTAGACCACCAAACACTATCCTCCGCCCATCATCCGCTCTAGCTGTCACCAAAAAGCCCTCACAGTCTACCACTACCCCGTATCTTCGGAGCCAATCTACTCTCAAAATAATGCCAAACCCAGTAAAGCCCAAAACAAAGCAATCACAAACAAACATGCATCCATGACCCGATAAGACCACATTACGACAAATCATGATAAGGCTAGTCGAACCACCAACCGGGTTCGCCACTACTAAAGGTCTATCGACAATCTCGGGCTCCAATCCCAACCTATCTACCAGGTCACTAGATATGAAAGAACTGGAAGCTCCGGTATCAAACAAAACTCTAACAGGAACATCATAAACAGAAAGCATACCTTGAATGACGACATTCTTTCCCTTCTCCGCCGCAGTTGGGGCATTCGACGAAGAAGGAATAGCATTAAGAGCGTAGGCTTTCACCATTTGCTTTTCCTTAGCGGGTTGTGGACACTTGTCCTTATGATGTCCCATTTGGCTATAGTTGAAGCACTTCCTATCCGCTGGCTTGGCCCGAAAATTACTAGCATAATGGCCCTTCTTACCACAGCTGAAGCACTCAACATCTTGCTTATTCTTTTTCTTATGGCCATCCTTAGCTTGGTTCTGCTTTCTCTTATTCTGGGAACCACCCTTGCCTCCACCACTTGCTTGTGGTATTGGCTCTTCTGCAGGTGCAACCTCAGTCTTCGGCTTAGGGTAGAGACTTTCTGACCTCAATGCTTTCCCTACAATCGACTCAAACGACTCATCGATGTGGTTAATAAGTCTTTCCCCCAAGTACTGGTCCAAACCGGTTATGAATTTCTCATTCTTTTTCTCGGCAGTATCAATAAGAGATAACCCATATTTTGACAAAGTGTCAAATTCGGCAATATACTCGGAGACAGCTCTACCATTCTGCTTGAGCTCCAAGAATTTCTTAAACAGCACTGACTTCTGAGCAGCTGGAATGAACTTCTCGCTAAAGCGAGCTTTAAACTGCTCCCAAGTAATCTGATCTTCGGGAGTGGCTGCTTTTATAGCATTCCACCAATTCATTGCCCGCCCCTGCAGTTGACGGGACGCTAGCTTCCTCTTCATCGCATCCTCGATACCCAAATCCTCGAAGATACGTTCGCAACTATCCAACCAATCTTGAACATCCGTGGCCGACTCCGTTCCGTGAAACGGCTTCCCACCAAGGCTAGTATAATCCTTGTTTAGCTTGGCGAAGTCGACCCTCGGCGCCTGCACTATTGGACCACCACCATTTCCACCATTGGGAGCTGCCCTCTGTACATCTCTAAGCATCTCTCTCATGAGGTCAGTAAACATCGTCCTCATGTCAGCAGCATTCCCATTGTTGGCTCCCCTACCAGCACCTCTAGTATATCGGCTCATCGTCAATCTGAAAAAGGAAACGATTAACGACTCCATAGTGGTGCTAGTGCAGTACAACTTCATCCTTATACTACTAATAGTATATATATAGCTTTTAAAAACCAAAGTAATGACAAATACGCTCTCTCGTATACGTATCTTATCTCTCCCTGATAACTTCCCTAGGTTAACTACGCAACCTAGAGCTCTGATACCAAGTGTGACGGCCCGTCCCGCACCAGCCTGCGTTTCCTCCGAAAGTGCGCTATACACATGCCCGACTAGCACAAGACGGTCGTCATAAGAGAGGAAAGGAGGGAATGGACTAATCAAGGAACCTGTAGAATGTCTCACAGCGCATGGGATAAAATATAATAATAACATATTTGACATAAAACAGGCGAGACAGTGCATAAGCTGATAACTAAAATCAACATCAATCATCAGAGCAGCGGAAATCCATATACAGCTTATTACAATTTTCCAAATTTACTGTCTCTAAGCAAAAGAAAGCTAAAGTAGAAGATGCACCACCAATGCCCAAGCAGTGATCTTCAACAACACAGGGAGAATACTATATATATTACGTGGAAGCCTCCTGCTCGTCTCCGGATCATCTACCCGTGCATCACCAGCTAATCTGTCTCTAGTCTGCTCGTGTGAGCACCAAGAGTAATAAGAGGAGACATAAAACTCTGGGTCAGACATAAAGCCTGGTATGAGCGATAAGCATCTAAACAGAGTAATAACAGGTATACTAAACCATATCTGAACCTGGACCTGCAACCAAAGAGTTAGTACCACATACCATACAATGCTCTAAGGTGCCATAATAAATAGTGTAAGAATACGGGGGTGGGTGTGTATGTCATAATGATAGCAAACAAATCATCCATGGCAACCATCCTCACATCTCTCACTCAGTGCGTAAAGCATACGATATCTACCACTTTGGAACACTAGACAAACTGAGGTAACGACGAATCCCGACTTGTAGAAACCCTGCTGTGACCAAGCCAAACACTTGGAGTCATGACCAAACATTTCAATGACCCACTTCATTGGTCGTAGCCCTTGGTTCTACCGATGCCATAATGGCCCTGAATCCGCCTTCGTACCTCCTACCATAGTGGTCCAAAGCTATAGACGTCGATAACTCCTTGGCACGCGTCCCGCAGCAAAGCCCAACCATGAAGCGAACTCATTGATTCCCATCTAAATCTTGAGCTCTAACTTCTCATTTGGACTTCCTTTGCATCTCGGGTTTTGATCGAGTTGGAGTGGGTCTTCAGAAGAGTTGTCGCGCATTAACAGTCCTAGAATTCTTTTCGGTTCGGTAGTCATCACCTTCATCGGTTCGGGTCGGATACTCCACTTCAGGTCGGGTCGGTGTCCTCCTCCGGGTCGGGTCGGTTCAGTGATTCTCCCCCTCCAGATATCGGTTCGGTTCGGGTGTGTCTCTGCTTGAGTTCGGTTCGGAGGTCGTTCATCCGATTCGATGATTGACTTGTTTGCCTGCTCCGATCCGTCCTGTTCCCTTCCTCCAATCCGGTCTGCTCCCTTACTCCGATCCAATCTGCTCCATTGCTCCGATCCGATCTTCTGTCCAACCCCAACTCTAAGCAATGGCCTTCCTTCCTGCCAAACTTCTTCTAGTGACAAGTCCCAATCCAGTTCGGATTCCCATGGTCAGTTCACTAGTCCGATCCGACCCCTGCTCCGATCCGAACCGGTTCGGGACCTGCACATTTCTGCAACTTTCCAGCGAGCTTTTTACGCCATTCGACGACGTTTTCGACCAATTTAACTATTCTAATCAATCATAAAACATACCATAGAGTCATAGCAACATGTAAGAACAAACACCTAACAACAATTCAAATGAACCAAAATGGATCAAAAGTGGCTAAAACCTCACATTTTCTTATAATCCCTCTTAATCATGTTTGAGCATACGATTAGCAAAACACATCGAAATTAACCCAAATTTCTAACAGAGCCTTAAAACATTATTTTAGAATTTTAAGAATTTTTCCAGAATTTATTTACGTATAAATTCGCTAATCTTCACTAATTACCCTTAATTAACTGTAATTAGTGTCAAAACGATGCTATCACTCACCTTTGCCACAACTAGAACCCCAAAACTGAAATATTCTCTGATTTGGCGCTGTTCCCAATCTTACACAGCAGCTCCACCTCGGTTCTTGTGCTAATACTCCTTGATTCGATGTTTGCTAAGCCTAATCTTCAATTAGAAAGTGATTTTTGGGTGTTTTAGAGAGATTTAGAGAGTGAAGGCCATGGCTAGGTCAAGAGGAATGAAAGTGGCGGCTAGAAAATGTCTAAAGAAATGTTTTCTAACCCTAATCAGCCCCTGTATACTCCTAAACCCGAAATCCCCCTCTGGGCCTAGCTGCTAATCACCCGGTTAAGCCCAATTAAGTTGTTTTTCACCATCTGAAACTTGTTTCAGCCATATCTCCCAAACGGTAAGTCCGTTTGGCTAATGTGACCACTCTACGGAAAGAGAAACCATCATCCGGAGCCAATGGAAGTGGTTTCAGGTCAAAATTCATTTCCAGTCAAAAGTTATGGCCAAAACAGTGATAACTAGGGGTAAAATGGTCATTTAAAAATCGGGAAAAATCATGAACATGGGAAATGACCCCAATAGTCGTCTCCCAAAGTTACATGACCATACGACTTCGTATGTGACAGAAATAAATATTCTACGATTCTATGATGCGTAGAATACGGGTCGTTACAGTATCACCAGTTTTGCTCCAAAGCGGTAGTTAAATCTGTAATTAGATTTGAACGTGAAATGGTAATTAATTTTACCGATAACACCGTGGTGTTAGGAATGGAGTATCACCAGTTTTGCTCTATGGGATATATAGGTTGGGATGGGGAAATAAAATAAATAATTACTTCGGTGTGGTTCGCTAATCCCGACTAGTTTGAAATGATATCCAAAGGAAGATTAAAGAATAAATTTAGAAGAATTTATCTAGGATAAAATTAATGGGAACTTTTCCCTAAGAATGTGATTTTGTGAATAAAAGAATATTCTGAATTGGAATGAGGCGTTTGTTGTGTTGGTGTAACATTCGTTTATTATATACGTGGGTTATTCAGAAAGGCCGGGTTTATCCCATTCTGAATAACTGATTCGACGAGATGTCGAAGATGAATACGGTGGTTGAAGACCGGAAGTCTTCACATCATTTGGGTGATTACTGATGATCTCGATTGGGCTGTACACCTAAGATGAGGGAAACAGTTGGTGATCGTCCAGACGTACTTGGAGATGGATGGATATGCGAGGAAAGTGCCTCCGGTTTCGTTCAGACCCAGAACGAACTTGTAAATGGATTGTGTCTGACATTGGATTTTATTCTGTGTTGATCGATCTCTATTAAATATACATCGGTTTGGCGGCGGATTCTCTTGCTTAACGCCCTTCTCTGAGACGTACGAGCTCAGAGGTTGTATATCGATGGACATCAGTCGCATGGAGTGAATTGCCAGCGTGGCATGCGTATGTGGCAATAGATCAAGGCTTCTGTTGAAAAGAAAAGTCTTGTGGTTGATGATCAAAGCACGGCCTGTGTGGCGTAGCTTTGTGTATAGCGTGAATTCGCGAGCCTCACACCTCGGTATGAGTCAAAAATGGGATAGTGACTGCAGGGAGAGCACGACGTTTCTTTCTAGCTAGGGTGGTGTCAGTGACCTACCAGCCCTAACATTTACATACTTTTCACCTGTGTGGTTGTTGGATACGAGGCGCCTCGGATATAGGTCTGTAAGGACCAGGAAACGTGTGTTCAGGAATAACTAATCCTCAAAAGTAAGAGAGGACCAGCCCTGAAGATCCAAGTATCATAGTGGGGTCCTAAGGCATTTGCTAGAGTGTCTCGAACGCGGAGAGGAGCTTGCCCCTTGCCTCGGCTCATGACAGAAATCCAATTTCCAATACGTGATAGTGCGGTTTTATTTGTAGAACCTAGTATGGCGACATAATGGTATGGGTCATTCATGCCGCCTATGATTGATATTTATGATTGAAATTGTTTTGACACTATACACTTATAATAGTATCAAATAATGTGTTTTAAACGTATCAAGCATGCTTTGGCTGTTATAAGGTAAAAACCCTATCCTCCGGCTTGCGTTGCATTGTGTGATGGGACCTGGGTCTTATAACAGCTTCATTTTCCTTTATTTAGCATTGCGCTGCTTGTTCTATGCACTGGTATTCTTGGGAGGAAACCCGTTCCGTGTTATACGGCGTGGTCCCTTGATTTATCAAACTTTAAAATAAAGATTAATAACTGTTTTAGTTCTCACACCAGTCACATGACTGACCTGGAGTTTATTGTTTTAACCTAAACTCTGGGTGCCCCTATTTTCCACACGGGCAGCTAGTAGTTTTGGTTTTGCAGATTTATATTCACAGGGTCCTGATTTACAGCTGGAACGATGCTCGGAAAGCTCTGTATCTGTGTATCACTTTCAGTTGTGTTTTGTATATTTTTCCGCTGTTATGTAATTTATTGTAATCTCTGATATTTATCGAATGTAATTTATTCATTTATACTCTGTATATTCTTGTATTCTGATGGAATTGTTGTAATAACAATGAAATGTTCTTCCGTCTGCGTTCTGTTTTGTCCTGTTCTCAAAACGATCAGGGGTTTCGAACGGTCTTAGTCGGTTTAACGATCGATTCGGATCAAGCGAAATTCCTTGCCGTTACAATTTCTTTGTTCAAAAATATTCTTTATATAAAAGATATTCTGAATCGGAAAGCGACTCAATCATTTACCATATAACTTTGGTTATATGGATTTCGTACATTGTATGTAAATAACAACAATAATAAATAAATCATCAAACCATCCATTCAACATTCAGAGTGAAGTTCCCAACTGTGTGAGCATTAAAATGAAATATTAACGCTCATCGCAGTCTCTCAATCTATCGATTGACATATGAATAAATATTGGGACTAGTGTATATCAATTATCATCCCAATACCCGTGTGGGGTTTTCAGCCAACAACAGTACATATAAATAAATAATTGGTTGATTAATTTAACCAATTTTGATACTACCAACGTGTTGATAATGATGGACAAAATGATATTTTATTCCTAATGTCAAAATAAATTATATTTGACTCACATAATTTCTTTTATATCTAATAGAATGTAATTTACTTATATGACATCATTGCGGATGACAAATAAAAGATAATTTTCATTATACTTAATTTGTATGTAATTATTCTTAACGTAAAAGAAATAATCTCATTTGTATATGTTTTAAGGTATAACTCAATGCATAAAATGTTTATTTTAAATTGCATACAAATTCTAATGTATGCATTAACATCTAAAGATGTCGTTTTATCTCACCTATACATTCTAATCTATGTTTAGACCAAAAATATGATTTTTATATTTGAATATAAATTCTAATGTGAGTTTGCAAATATAAATGATTTTTATATTTACAAATAAATTCTATTGTATGTTATGCAAATAAAAATGATTATTTTATTTGCATATAAATTGTATCTCAACAAAATGTATAAGAAGTTTCATTTTGCTGACAATTCTATTTTAATCAAAATGGATATTGCTATGGTAACCAAAACCTATTTCACAAAAATTCTATTTGTGTTTAACTCTTTCAGTTGACGAAAATGTAAGTTTTGTCTTAATTCAAATCTAATTAACAAAAGGTAATTTTTGTTTCAACTATTATATTTTTAACTAAAGTAAATATTTTTAACAGAAATGATTATTTTGGTTCAACTAAGCTATTTGTCCAAAATGGGTATTTTGATTCAACTTGTCTACTTTGGCAAAAGTATATATATTGACAAAAATATATGGTTTGCTTTAACTAATCTATTTTGTCAAAAATGAATATTTTGACAAAATGTATATTTTGCCTTAACTACTCTATTTCAACAAAAAAACAAAGATGACGACTTTGGTTTGTTGACAAATCTAATTCAACAAACAAATATAAGTGATGAGTTTGTTTTATTGACAAAATGATGATGTTTTGTTTTAGCCATTACAGTTTGACAAAAGTGACAAAATATATTTCAACTACTGTAAATTGGTAATGGTGAATGTTTCTACTTCATTCTTTTAAGCAACACAAAATTGGATAATTTGCCTCATTCCTCTAATGTGACAAAAGTGAATACATTTGTCTTAACCCTTTAAAATGACAAATTAAATAATTTTGTCTCAGTCAATTTAAATGATAAAAATGTTTTTTTTTTTTTGTATTGCAGCAAAAGGACAAATAAATCTTATATATCTATTACTCTTTTTATTTTAGCTAAGATGACAATAAAAATATATATCTTTTTCTTATAATCTATGATGAAAATAAAAACATTGTAATTAATCTAAGAAATTACAACAAAGATGAATTCATTTTATCATAATCTTTTTATTTACTCTAGAAAAAAAATGATATTTTTAATCCCATTCTTTTATTTATATCTAAATTGTAATAAAAGTGTAACTTCTTAAACTATGCTTTTTATTTGCATCTAAAATGCAAATAAAAGGTAATACTTTAATTTATGATTTATTTGCATCAAGGAATGCAAATAAAAATACAACTTCTATCTTCATGTTTTATTTGCATCAAAGGATGCAAATCAAAATGCAACTTTCTAATTCAATGTTTTATTTGCAACAAGGAATGCATAAAAATTCAACCTTTAATTTAGTAAATGCAAAAAAAATAAGACTTTTTATTGCAAAGTTTTATTTGCATCAAAGAATGCAAATAAAATGTAACTTTTTATTTCAATGTTTATTTGCATCAAAGAATGCAAATAAAAATATAATCCTTTTACTATGATGTTTATTGGCATATAAATATGCAAATAAAATATAACTTTTAAACTACGTTGTTTATTTGCATCTAAATATGCAAATAAAATATAACCTTTTAACTATGTTGTTTATTTGCATTCAAGAATGTAGATAGAAATTCGACCTTTAAATACAGTGTTTATTTGCATCAAAGAATGCAAATAAAAATATAATCTTTTAACTACGATGTTTATTTGCATCTAAATATGCAAATAAAAATATATTGTTACTTCTAATGTTTTGTTTGCATCTAAAATAGCAAACATAAATATAGCTTTCCATATTTCAATGCATATTTGCGCTAGAGAATGCAAATAAAAGAATATTTTATATTTCAATATATATTTGCATAAAAGAAAGCAAATAAAAGAGCAATTTTCTATTTCTATGTATATTTGCATAAAAGAATGCAAATAAATGTAAATTTTATATTTCTATGTATATTTGCATAAACGAATGCAAATAAAAGACCAATTATATTTTCTGTGTATATTAGCATTTGTGAATGTAGATAAAAAGAGCAAATTTCATTTCTATATATATTTTTCATGTATATTTTCATATATATATTTTTTCATGTATATTTATTTTTCATGTATATTTGCATTTGTGAAATGCAAATAAAAGAGCAAACTTTATTTTTCATGTATATTTGCATTAGTGAATGCAAATAAAAAGAAAAAAAAATAAATTTCAATGTATATTTGCATTTGTGAATGCAGATAAAAAGAACAAATTTCATTTCTATATATATTTTTATTAGTGAATGCAAATAAAAGAACAAACTTTATTTTTCATGTTTATTTACACTGGTGGATGTAAATAAAAGAACAAGTTTTAATTTCGATGTTCATTTGCATTAAAGGATGCAAAACAAAAGGTGAACTTTTAATTTCAATGTTTTATTTGCATTGTGGAATGCAAATAAAAAATGAACTTTTAATTCTATGTTATATTTGAGTTAGGGAATGCAAATAAAAGTGTAACTTTATTTCTAATGTTTTATTTGCATAGTGGAATGCAAATAAAAATTGAAACTTATATTTCTATTTTATATTTGCGTTAAAGAACACAAATAAAAAATCAATTTTTATATAACATAATATTGAGCATTTGAATTGATAAACTAAATTAACTCGAAAATGATAACATGGTATGGTGTGTTGAATTGATAAACTAAATCAATTCAAAAATGATAACATGGTTCTGTGTGTTGAATTGATAAACTAAATCAATTCAAAGATAATAACATAGTATGGTGTATTGAATTGACAACTAAATCAATTCAAAAATAATCACATATCATGATGTATTGAATTGATAAACTAGATCAATTCAAAATAAGGAATAACATAGTTTTTCTATATTGAATTGACAATCAAATTCAGTTCAACAATATAAGCAAAATGGTGACTTTTCTTGAATCAGCAATTCTATCCCAATTTACTAATTGACCAATAAATTCAATTCAATACTCATCTTTGTTTAATCCACATAATCCACAAATATTGGCAAAAGGGAAAATGTTTTATTTGACTAACATATATAGATCTAGAATTTATACAACAGATCTATCATACATACATACAGAATAAACAGATCAATCATCAAAATTGCATCACATCGCATAGCTAATTACTTAACACAAATATAATTATTTATCGGCGATAAAAATAATTAAATTGATTAAATAATTCAAATTAGAAATCTCACATCGCTTTTTGTCAGAAATTTCAACATGCTCTGTTTTGATTCTGGTCAGCTTCATGTTGTAGATATGATTAATACGAGTCCAACGCTCTCTGTTTCATTCGATTCTGATTCAGTTTGCAAAAGTTATAGCCTTTTAAATATTGATTATATTAGTTAACAATTAAATATTATTTAATTAAAAATAGATTAGAGAATAACCCTCTCTTCCTCCCCAGACAAATTAAGGCCGTGACCTTCCAGTTTAGTTCGATGCTAGGTCTTGGATTCTCGACCAAACAGTGCAACGATTCGAAGATCGGATGTTTCAGCATCTGTAATAACCCGAAAATCTGAGCCAGTTTGAAAATTTTATTTTGGCAATTTTAGCGAGCATTGATTATTTAAAATGAATTATTTTAAATAATATCGACGAGAAATTTATTTTGAATTGAAATTCGACGTATATATTATATACGTCGTCGTTAGAATATAAATATTTATATATAATTATAAATAGAATTGAAAGTGGCGCGGTAGTTCGATAATTCGATTTCAAACTTCAAATGAATGTACCGGGTGCAAAACAATCCAGAATTTAGTGAAACCAAAAATAATAGGATCTAATTGTGAATATCTTTCCAACGAATCCAACCAATCGAAATTTCATAGCGGGAATCAAAAGATATGTCCAGTTGAAAATTCTGAATAGTCGCTATGGAATTTAGGCCCTTAAAAATGGACATTTTGCAAATGACCTCGGAATTCGACGAAACCAGTTTTGTTGGGTCCGCAGTGTCAAGTTATTGCTAGATTCCAAATTTCATAATTTTCTGAATCAATATGTGAGCGTGGCAAAGGAAAACGTATTTGACCAGTTTCAGTTGATTTTAATCGACTGGAAATTGGCCATTTTTCAAACGATCTCAGAATTCGACGAAACTAGTTTTGTTTGGACCGTATCGTCAATACGAAGCTAGAAAATATTTCTCGGGAATTTTTCTAGTTAGTATGTGGCCCCGGTAAATTGAAATGTACGTTTAAAAATCAATATAATGATTTAAATGTAAATGCAACGGAAACTGATTGTAACTATCAAATCAGCTTGCGATACATATCACATTGTGTTCGGAATGGGGGTAAAACACTATGGACGACAGGCGGTGGGCCTCGTTTCGAGGTCGTATGAAAAAGTCAACTTTTAAGTAAATAAATAAATTATATAATAAAAAAAATACCTCCCTCTCCTTATATCCGCTCAGGCCCACCCCCCCCACGTTTAAATCAATTCAAAAAAAAAAAGGAAAAAAAAATGGAGGGCGCGAGGCCGCCGCCGCCCCAGGCGGAACACCGCCGCAAACCCCCCCTCTTTCCGCCGCCTCCTTCCTTCTCCTCCCCCTCCACTCCTTCTTCTCCGACTGCGACATCCCCCAGGCCACCGCGCCGTTCAACTCCTCCCGCCACCTCGCTCAAGACCCCCACCCCGCAACGACGCCGCGAGCCACCCAGAAACCCCCCCTATCGCGAAGCAGCTTCCCCCCCCCCCCAGACCCGATTCGACACCCCCCCCCCTCTGTAAGTTTTTTTTATTTTATTTATTGATTTTATTTTTATTTTTATTTTAATTCTTATTTTATTTTCTTAAGAAAAGAATGCTTTTTTTTGTTTAAATACTGTTTGTTTTTTTTAGGTTTTAAAACCGATTTTTAAAAAGGGTTTAATTCTGATTTTTAAAAGCATTTAAAACTGAATTATATAAAGCATATAAAACTGATTTTAATTTTAAGTTAAAAGGAAAAGATTTAAACTTTAAAAAGATCAGATTTGTAGAAAAGAAAAGATCATATTTTTAAATAGAAAGGCCGGGATTTTTATTGAGTTGAAGAAGTAAGGTATGATTTTTTTTATTTTTAAAGCAATAAAAATATAATTTTTACATCATAGGAATATTAAAAATATAATCTTTATAATAAAAATAGAATTTTTATATATTGAACTTCGAAATAAAAATAGAATTTTTATATATTGAACTTCGAAATAAAAATAGAGTTTTTATATATTGAACTTCGAAATAAAAATAGAATTTTTATATATTGAACTTCGAAATAAAAATAGAATTTTTATATATTGAACTTCGAAATAAAAATAGGATTTTTATATATTGAACTTCGAAATAAAAATAGAATTTTTATATATTGAACTTTGAAATAAAAATATGATTTTTATATATGGAATAGCGAAGTAAAAATTCGATTTTTACATAGGTAGTGAAAGCGGACAACGAAGATGACGAAGATGCGATAGCAATGAAGATTTCTATCAATGAAGTGCCGTGGAGCTAGGATAGCTATTGGTGAGAATTTCTCACCTTTCAATTTCTTTTTCTAGTTATATATATATATATACTAGGATGCAGACGGTGCTTAGTAGCACCCGACACAATCGTCCACAGACCATGGACTCGTTTGTTTGGTTGCATAGATTAGTTATATGATGTGATTTGAATTGGTTGTTTGGTGATTTTGATTGATGTGTGAATGGCGTGGGCCTTCACTAGACCGGGGATAAGGCAAGGCCTCGTCCCGTTTCTAGTATCGTGCCGTTATGCCGCCGAAATTTTCTAAAATAAGTTAGAAAATAAAAATATCATTTTATTGTGTAAATGAATAATAGAAATTCATATGTTGGAATAAAATGTTTTATCGTTAAAAATATAATTTTTAACGTGAGAATGAATATAGTGAATGTGAATAAATAAATATTCATTTACAAACCAGACGGTTTGTTTATGTACACCTATTTGAAGGACATTGATTGGGTCGATAAATTTTACACATCGCCCAACAGCACAAATAAAATATGTGTTTGATTGTTTGAAACCCCACACAGGTGTTGGGATGAAATTTGAAGTTCACTCATCCTGATTGATTAAATATGTCGATCGATTGATTGACAGGCTGTTATAAGCGTTAGATATCTATATATGATGCTTATACAGTGTAGTGCACTTCGGTTGATGGTTGATTATTTTTCAATGCTATTATATGTGTGTAATATATGAAAATCCATATAATTAAATTTATATGGTAATTGATTGGGCCTCATTCCAATTTGAAAAATAAAGAACAATATAAAATAAAAGTTCATGTGTTGACAGTACTCATCCATTGAGATTGGTCATTTGTTGAACGAAATATTTTAGTAATAAAATTTACATCTTTATCAATATAAAATAAAAGTTCATGTGTTGACAGTACTCATCCATTGAGATTGGTCATGTGTTGAATGAAATATTTTGATAATAACAACTATTTTGAAAAAGAAATATTTGAAATAGAATATTCGATGATAGAAATTTATGAAGCCGTGTTGACTAGATTGACGCCATTTTGACGTGAACGATATTCATATCGATTGAAAACGATTTCGAAATGAATTGAATAGAAAACGATTTCGAAATGAATTGAATTGAAAACGATTTCGAAATGAATTGAATTGAAAACGATTTCGAAATGAATTGAATTGAAAACGATTTCGAAATGAATTGAATTGAAAACGATTTCGAAATGAATTGAATTGAAAACGATTTCGAAATGAATTTAATTGAAAACGATTTCGAAATGAATTGAATTGAAAACGATTTCGAAATGAATTGAATTGAAAACGATTTCGAAATGAATTGAATTGAAAACGATTTCGAAATGAATTGAATTGAAAACGATTTCGAAATGAATTGAATAGAAAACGATTTCGAAATGAATTGAATTGAAAACGAATTCAAATTGAACTGAAAGCGAATTGAAATGAATTCAAATTGAATTGAAATTTGAATTGAATAGAAAGGAATTTTGAAACGAATTTAAAACTATTTATATAATTCGTTTTAAATAGAAATCGACGAAATATATATTATATATATTATATATATAATATAATGGCCTGAATAGAATGCGCCACGCCGCGGCAGTTCGTGAATTTCGACCATTTATTTCAAACGGACATTACGGGAGATCCAACCGTCGAATTCTCCTAAAACCGGAACCGTTGGGTTCGTATCGAAAGGAGCTTTCTAACGAATATTAGAAATTAGAAATCTAATGGTTGGATTTGGAGATACGTCCAAATTAAATTCGAAAAAGGTCGCTGTAAGTGCAGTTCGATGGCCATTGATGGAAATCGACTGTACGGGCCTTGATAAAATTATTAAAAATAGTAATAATTTGTGTAAAATCATAAGAAATGATTTGGGGAAAATTTGGATGAAAAACTCCATATTTGAAAAGAAAAATAGATTTTTATCGAAATGAACTAGTTTTGAACTAGAAACATAATTCTATTTATTTTTAAATAAATAAATTGAATTTGAAAAGAGTTCTAATAATAACCAGAATTTCCAATGATTGCATTGGAGTGGATTTGAATCGAAATTGTCTTCGGAATATTTCGATGTTGGAATTCGTGATTATACGGATGTTGTTATGGAAATTTGAAAGATATATATTTATATCGTTATTTCCAATACGACATTTGTTAATCGTAGAATTTGATATTGAATATAAGCCGATATATTTTCTATTCAGAACCTTATATTGAATATCAAATGTGATTTGGGTTTGTCGTGAATGGTGTCTTCACTAACACTGTTCTTGAACCCAGTTGAGAAAAGATTAAACCTTTTTATTTAGATTTAATGAAGTGTACCAATTAAACAATATTTAATTGGAATAGAATTGATATTGATTTTTGGGTTTATCGCGGACAGTGTTTTAAATAACACTTTTTCTTTAACCCGATAATTAATGGAATGATATTTTGGGTTTACCGTGAACCGTGTTTTAAATGACACTGATTCTTTAACCCAGCTAACGATTAAAACTAAGTGGAGTTTTAATGAATCTTTAATTAGATTGAAATGATCGAAAATGGAGTATCACCAGTTTTGCTCCAGGCGATAGTTAAATCTTTAATTAGATTTGAACGTGAAATGGTAATTGAATTTACCGATAACACTGTGGTGTTAGATATGAAGTATTACCAGTTTTACTTCATGGGATAAATAGGTTGGGATTGGGAAATTAAAACAAATGATTACTTCGGTAAGTTTCGTTAATCCCGACTAGTTGAATCGAAATTCAAAAGTAGATTAAAGAATAAATTCAAGGAATTTATCTTGGATAAAATTAATGGGAACCTTTCCCTATGAATGTGAAATTTAGAAACTAACTGTCGGTTAGCTAAGCAGAATGGTTTTCTGGATATTGATCTGATGTTGGTTTCGGCCTTCGGGGTTAATATTTGGGGAATTATTCTCTTGATTAATTTACGGTTAGTGACTGATGAATTGGAATGAGGCGTATGTTGTGTTTGTGTAACACTTTTATAATATATACGTGAGTTATTCGGAAAGACCGGGTTTATCCCATTCTGAATAACTGATACGACGATAAGTCGAAGATGAAGACGATGGTCGAAGACCGGAAGTCTTCACGTCGTTGGATAATTACTGATAATCTTGATTGGGCTGTACACCCAAGAAGATGGAAACAATTGGTGATCGTCCAGACGTACTTGGAGATCGATGGATATGCGGGGTACTAGGTGCCTCCAGTTTCGTTCAGACCCAGAACGGACTTGTAAATGGACTGTGTGTCTGACATTGGATTTTAGTCCGTGTGATTGATCTCTATTAAATATATATCTGTTTGGCAACGGAGAATTTATTCTCTTGCTTACCGCCCTTCTCTGAGACGTACGAGCTCAGGGGTTATATATTGATGGATATCAATCGCATGGAGTGAATTGCCTGTGTGGCATGCCTAAGTGGCAAATGATCAAGGCTTCTGTTGAAAAGCAAAGTCTTGTGGCTGATGATCGAAGCATGGCCTTTGTGGCGTAGCTTTGTGTAACGTTTACTTCGCGAGTTTCACACCCGGTATGAACCAAAAACGGGAGACGGACCTCAGGGAGGGCATGCGTTTCCTTCTAGCTAAAAAGTGGCGTCAGTGGTTTTACACGCCCTGACGAGTTTGACTTATGTGGTTGTTGCTGTTGTGAGGCGCCTCGGATTGATCGGTCGTTCTCGAACCGATGGAGTCATTTAGTTGGCTCATTTACGCCCCAAAGGACGGGGAAACGTAGTGTTCAGGCATTTTAATCCACATCGGTGGACCGGCCCTGTCGCTCCAAGGGTCACTCGAGCTCTGATCCTGAGACATGGGCTAGATTGTCTCGAATCGGTAGAGGGCTATCTTTTGCCTCGGTTCATAGAAGGAAATCCAATTTCCAAATACGTGACATTTGCGGTTGTATTTGTAGAGCCTAGTATGGCGACATAGTGGGATGGGGCACTCATGCCGCCTATGATTGATACTTATGATTTGAAGTTGTTTTATACACTATGCACTTATAATAGTATCAAACGATTTGTTTTAACCGTATCAAGCATTCTTTGGCTGTTATAAGGGAAAACCCTATCCTCGGCTGCGTTGCATTGTGTGATGGGACCTGGGTCTTATAACAGCTTCATTTTTCTTTATTTAGCATTGCGCTGTTTGTTTTATGCACTGGTATTCTTGGGAGGAAACCCGTTCCGTGTTATACGGCGTGGTCCCTTGATTTACCTAACTTTTAAAATAAAGATTAATAACTGTTTTAGTTCTCACACCAGTCCCATGACTGACCTGGAGTTTATTGTTTTAACCTAAACTCTGGGTGCCCTTATTTTCGACACGGGCAGCTAGTAGTTTTGGTTTTGCAGATTTATATTCACAGGATCCTGGTTTTCAGCTGGAACGATATCCGGAAAGCTTTGTATCCGTATATCTCTTCTAGTTGTGTATTGTATTATTTTCCGCTGCTATGTATTTAAATGTAATTTAAATCTCTGATATTTTTGTGTAATATTTGTTTATACTCTGTATATTCTTGTAATCTGATGCATTGTTGTAATATACGATGAGATGTTCTTTTATATGAGTTCTGTTGTGGCTTGTTCTCGAACTATCCGCCGCTTTCCTTTACGGGGAAGTTACGGGTTTTCACAGCATCGGAGGAGCTCGAGCCACGCACGCATGGGGGCCCACACGGGGGGGGGGGGGGGGTGCGATCGCACCTGGAGGGGTGGCGACGGTCGAAACGCGACTGGATTGGAGAGCTGGAACTCAGGCTTTGGGCTGTTCCAGGGGTTGTTAGCCGTATGGATGTGGAGCTTATAAAAACCTCTACAATAAATTTAACTGGAGGGAGGGGTTTCGAGTTGTGGATCAACGTGTTTTAATGGGGGAAGTGTGGAAGTTTTCGGCCATGGATATAAGAAGATGGCGGTGGCTGTATGTTAGGGCTAGGGTTTACCTTATTACATAGTGTAATTATACACGTATTTTACTATTTAATATTTCTTTTAATTCGAAAATGGCCCGTTTCTTCCTAACCACTACAATTCTAGCCCATCAAAAGATGTTCCTAGGAAAATACCCCCGTTCCGGATCCAACGGGTTAGGTCCCGTCAGCCCAAACGAATGTCTTTAGTCTGTTTTATTTAATTTAATATCTAAATCATTTATTTAATTAATTCAATCTTACATTTAAATCCACCGGGGCCACATATGACCTCTAAAAATTACAAAAAATATATTTTTAGCTTTGTTTTGACGATACGGTTCTAATAAGACTAATTACGTCGAATTCTGAGACTGTTTGAAAAATGATCATTTTCTAGTCGATTAAAATTAGTGTGCTTTTTTATAGGTCCCTATTAACGTTTTAAATTAGGCTCAGGTCTGGTCATAAACTTATTGTAAATTAAGGCACAATTTTTCAAAAAATCAACGAAAAAATAAAAATAAAAAAATCACGTAAATTTGTAATTAATTAAAACAATTAATCGTGAAAAAAAATAACAGATCAAAAAAACATCAAAAACAACATCAGAATCAAAAATTACAAAAAAACAACGAAATGCAGTAAAATGCATCAAAAGATGCATATAATTTAACTAGTTGCATACATGTATGCATTTATTTCAATTCTACATCAAAACAGCAGTGTAAATGCATACATGTATGCACATGTGACAACAAGGAATTTCGCTCGATCCGAATCAGTCGCTAAACTGATCTAGACCTTTCGAAACACCTGATTGTTTGAGAACACGACAAAATAGAACACAAACAGAAGAACATTTCATTGTTTATTACAACAATTCCATCAGAATACAAGAATATACAGAGTATAAATGAATATGTTACATTCGATAAATATCAGAGATTACAATAAATTACATAGCAGCGGAAAAACAATATAAAACACAACTGAAAATAATGCACGGATACAGAGCTTTCCGAACATCGTTCCAGCTGTAAATCAGGATCTTGTGAATATAAATCTGCAAAACCAAAACTACAAGCTGCCCGTGTGGAAAATAGGGGCACCCAGAGTTTAGGTTAAAACAATAAACTCCAGGTCAGTCATGTGACTGGTGTGAGAACTAAAACAGTTATTTAAAACTTTACTTTAAAAGAGAGTAATTCAAGGGACCACGCCGTATAACACGGAACGGGTTTCTTCCCAAGAATACTAGTGCATATAATAAACAGCGCAATGCTTTTTCGAAAAATGAAGCTGTTATAAGACCCAGGTCCCATCACACAATGCAACGCAAGCCGGAGGATAGGGTTTTACCTTATAACAGCCAAACATGCTTGATACGTTTAAAAACAAATCATTTGATACTATAACATGTGTATAGTGTCAAAACAATTCCAATCATAAATATCAATCATAGACGGCATGGGTACCATTATATCATGTCGCCATACTAGTAATACAACTAAAACCGAATCACACGTATCGGAAATTGGATTTCCATCATGGTGGCTCCTGATTCGAAAGATAGATCGCGTAGTACAAATCACCGCGGCTTACGTCTCAACGAGAGAAAACACCGCTATGCACATCCGCACTTTTGGGACTCAAGTATCACCGCCGCTTACGTCCCAGCAAGAGAAAACACCGCTTACTCTATCCCTCCGAGCACGAAGCTCAATATCGGTCGACCGAATCCACTACACTAAAAATGTATACTGATCAAACCATCAGTTTACCACCATTCCGGGCTGTGAGGCTCGCGGATCAACGCTATACACAAAGCCATGCTATATCAGCTGCGCTTTGATCATCAACCACCAAACTTTGCTTTTCAACAAAAGTCTGGATCACTGCATCTCAGTATGTCACACTATCAATCCATATCGTACCACTGATTTCTGCCAATATATAACCTCTGAGCTCATATGTCTCAGAGAAGGGCGTTAAGCAAGAGAATAAATTCTCCGCCGCCAAACAGATATATATTTAGCAGAGATCAACAAATACAATATAAAGGAATACAATGTAAGACACACCATCCATTTACAAGTCCGTTCTAGGTCTGAACGAAACCGGAGGCACTTTCCTCGCATATCCTTCCATCTCCAAGTACGTCTGGACGACCGCCAACTATTTCCATCCTCTTGGGTGTACAGCCCAATCAGGATCGTCAGTAACTATCCAAACGATGTGAAGACTTCCGGCCTTCAACCACCGTCTTCATCTTCGACATCTCGTCGAATCGGTTATTCAGAATGGGTGTAAACCCGGCCTTTCTGAATAACCCACGTATATGATAAACAAATGTTACACAAACACATCAAACGCCTCATTCCAATTCAGAATATTCTTTTATTCACAAAATCACATTTTTAGGGAAAGGTTCCCATTAATTTTATCCAAGATAAATTCTTCTAAATTTATTCTTTAATCTTCCTTTGGATATCATTTCAAACCATATTACGGTTTTCCAAACTAGTCGGGATTAGCGAACCACACCGAAGTAATTATTATTTTATTTCCCAATCCCAACCTATATATCCCATGGAGAAAACTGGTAATACTCCACATCTAACACCACTGTGTTATCGGTAAAATTAATTACCATTTCACGTTCAAATCTAATTAAAGATTTAACTATCGCTTTGGAGCAAAACTGGTGGTACTCCATTCTCGATCACCTTTCAGATTTGATAATTTAAATAATCAATTCATTTTTCAATCTAATTAAAGATTCATTAAAACTCCACTTAGTTTTAATCTTCTCAAAAATCGATATCTTGCCTTTAACTGGGTTAAAGAACCAATGTCTTCTAAAACACGATTCACGATAAACCCAAATCACATTTGATATTAAATACAAGGCTCTGAATAGAAAATATATCGGCTTACATTCAATATCAAATTCTGAAACCAACATATATCGTATTGGAAATAACGATATAAAATATATCTTTCAAATCCCCATAACAATATTTGTATAGTCACGAAATCCAACATCGAAATATCCCGAAGATAATTTCGATTCAACTCCAGTCCAATCCACGTATTGGGAGTATTGATTATTTTTAAAATCACTTTCAAATTCAATTTATTTATTTCAAAAATAAATTGATTTTAATTCTAGTTCAAAACTAGTTTATTTCGATAAAAATCTATTTTTATCTTTTCAAATGTGGAATTTTCCAGCTCAACTCTTTCCAATCCATATATTATGATTTTACACAAATTATAGATATTTTTAATAATTTTACAAAGGCCCGTACAGTAGATTTCCAACAACGGCCATCGAACTGCACTTATAGCGACCTTTTTCGAATTTGATTTGGACATAACTCTAAATCCAACCGTTAGATTTCAAATTTCTAATATTCATTGGAAAGCTCTTTTCGATACGAACCCAACGGTTCCGGTTTTAGGAGAATCCGACGGTCGGATCTCCCGTAATGTCCGTTTGAAATAAATGGTCAAAATTTATGAACTGCCGCGGCGCGGCGCGTTCTATTCGGGCCATTATATTATATATATAATATATATATAATATATACTTCGTCGATTTCTATTTAAAACGAATTATATAAATAGTTTTGAATTCGTTTCAAAAACAGTTTCAACTTCCTTTTCAATCCAAATCAATTTCAATTCGATTTCTATTCAATTCTATTCGAATTCAATTTCTATTCAATTCTATTCGATTCTATTCGAATTCAATTTCTATTCAATTCTATTCGATTCTATTCGATTCTATTCGAATTCAATTTCTATTCAATTCTATTCGATTCTATTCGAATTCAATTTCTATTCAATTCTATTCGATTCTATTCGAATTCAATTTCTATTCAATTCTATTCGATTCTATTCGAATTCAATTTCTATTCAATTCTATTCGATTCTATTCGATTTCAATTTCTATTCAATTCTATTCGATTCTATTCGAATTCAATTTCTATTCAATTCTATTCGATTCTATTCGAATTCAATTTCTATTCAATTCTATTCGATTCTATTCGAATTCAATTTCTATTCAATTCTATTCGATTCTATTCGATTTCAATTTCTATTCAATTCTATTCGATTCTATTCGAATTCAATTTCTATTCAATTCTATTCGATTCTATTCGAATTCAATTTCTATTCAATTCTATTCGATTCTATTCGAATTCAATTTCTATTCAATTCTATTCGATTCTATTCGAATTCAATTTCTATTCAATTCTATTCGATTCTATTCGATTTCAATTTCTATTCAATTCTATTCGATTCTATTCGAATTCAATTTCTATTCAATTCTATTCGATTCTATTCGAATTCAATTTCTATTCAATTCTATTCGATTCTATTCGAATTCAATTTCTATTCAATTCTATTCGATTCTATTCGAATTCAATTTCTATTCAATTCTATTCGATTCTATTCGAATTCAATTTCTATTCAATTCTATTCGATTCTATTCGAATTCAATTTCTATTCAATTCTATTCGATTCTATTCGATTCTATTCGAATTCAATTTCTATTCAATTCTATTCGATTCTATTCGAATTCAATTTCTATTCAATTCTATTCGATTCTATTCGAATTCAATTTCTATTCAATTCTATTCGATTCTATTCGAATTCAATTTCTATTCAATTCTATTCGATTCTATTCGAATTCAATTTCTATTCAATTCTATTCGATTCTATTCGATTTCAATTTCTATTCAATTCTATTCCATTCTATTCGAATTCAATTTCTATTCAATTCTATTCCATTCTGTTCGAATTCAATTTCTATTCAATTCTATTCGATTCTATTCGAATTCAATTTCTATTCAATTCTATTCGATTCTATTCGAATTCAATTTCTATTCAATTCTATTCGATTCTATTCGAATTCAATTTCTATTCAATTCTATTCGATTCTATTCGAATTCAATTTCTATTCAATTCTATTCGATTCTATTCGAATTCAATTTCTATTCAATTCTATTCGATTCTATTCGAATTCAATTTCTATTTAAAACGAATATAATCGATATCAATATCGTTCGCGTCAAAATAACGCATCTCTAATCAACACGGCTTTATATTTTTCAATAATTTCGTTATTCTTTTCAACAAATGAATATTCATTCTATTCAACACATGAATCTATATTTCTTTCACCACATGACTAATCTCAACAAATGAGTACCGTCAACACGTTAATCTTTATTTTTAAAATATTCTTAATTTTCACAATTGGAATGAGGCCCAATCAATTACCATATAATGTTAATTATATGGATTCCATACAACACATGTATATAATAGCAACCATAAATAATCAACCATCATCCAAAGTGCACAACACAACTGCATAAGCATCAAATATATATAATCAACGCTTACACAGTCTGTCGACCAATCGATCAACATACAATTAATTTATTAGGATTAGTGTACGCCAATTCTCATCCCAACACCCGTGTGGGGTTTCAACAATCAAACACAGATTTTATTTGTGCAGTTGGGCGATGTGTAAAATTTATCAACCCAATCAATATCAGTCAAATCAGTGTATATATAAACAAATCGGCCGATTTGTTTATAACTATTCATTTATTCACATTCACGTTAAAAATTATATTTTTAACGATAAATTATTCTATTTCAACACATGAATTTCTATTCAGTTCATTTATTCAATAAAATGATATTTTTATTTTTCTAACATATTTTAGAAAATTTCGGCGGCATAACGGCACGATACTAGAAACGGGACGAGGCCTAGCCTTATCCCCGGTCTAGTGAAGGCCCACACCATTCACACATCAATCAAATCCATATCATTTCACCAAACAATTCAATTCAAACCAAATAAACTAACCAACTACACAACCAAACAATTTAACAAACAAGCCATCCATGGTCTGTGGATGACGGGTGTCGGGTGCTGCTAAGCACCGTCTACATCCTATATATATATTTAACTAGAAAAAGAGAATTTAGAGTGAGAAGTTCTCACCGATAGCTATCCAACTTCATGACACTTCATTGATAGAAATCTTCATCGTTCTTGTCTCTTATCTCTTTCGTCGCCCGTATTATCTACATATGTAAAAATCGAATTTTTACTTTGCTATTCAATATATAAAAATCGAATTTTTACTATCACGCTATATGGATAAAAATTCTATTTTTACATCGCCACTATATAGATAAAAATTATATTTTTACATCGTTATCGTCTATATAAAGATCTCGCCTTTCCAACTATAAAGATTTCTCCTTTTCAAATTTATAGATTATAAAAATCACATTTTTATTTTGCTATACAAAAGATGATATCTTTACTATCTAACCTATATAAAAATTATATTTTTCTCGAAGTAAAAATCATATTTTTACTTCACTACATAGACAAAAATCATATTTTTACCTCTTCTGCATAGTAAAGATTATATTTTTAATACTTTAAAAATATAAAAATCATATTTTTATTACTTTAAAAATATAAAGATCATATTTTTAACTTCGATGTTCAATATATAAAAATCACATTTTTACTTTCTTCTCTATATGATAAAATTATATTTTCCTCTCTCGCTAATTTTTTTTTTATCTTACCATTTAAACAATAAAAATCATATTTTTATTTTTCTCTTCACATACCAAAAATCACATTTTTGACACTACATAAATAAAAATCACATTTTTATCGCTCCTTCACATAGATAAAAAAAATCATAACTTTCAAGCGATGAAAATCAAATCTTTTACAGTTTTAAAAATCAATCTTTTTCAGTTTTTAACTATACAAAAATCAGTTTTTAAAGTTAACAAAATTCAATTTTTAAACTAAACCAAAAATCAGTTTTTTAAAATAAATTAAAAGTTAAAGACTTACTGTCTTTCGAAGGAGGAGGTCGGGGGAGTCACGGTCGCCGTCGCAGGTGGTGGGGGCTGCGCCGGAAGTGGTCAGGTGGTCAGGCGTGGGCGGAGTTCGTCAGATCGGAGCTAGGGTTCGAGTTAGGGTGTCGGTTTCGATTTCTGGGTGCTGGAGTGGGCGTTCTCGATTGAAGAAGGAAGAGAGAGGAGAGAGGGAGTCGGGGGTGGTGGAGCCTGACGCCACGAAGGCGCGTTGGAGTTCCGCTTGGAGGAGCAACGTGGTGGCGGGTTAGATCGGCAGCGACGTTTTTTTTTTTTGATCTGATTTATGTTTTAGAGAGGGGGGGGGAAGAGATTATATAGTAATTTAATTTTTTTTTATTTTTCTACATAAAGTTGACTTTGTATACAAACACCAAACGAGACCCACCGACTGATGCCCGTAGCAAACTACCCCCATTCCGAACACAATGGGATATGTCCGGTAAGCCAATTCGACTGTTACGATTAGTTTTCGTTAAATTTAAAGTACAATTCTTTATATATTCAATTTAAACGCAGATTTCAAATTACCGGGGCCACGTACTAACTCGAAAAGTTGCAGAAAAATATTTTCTAGCTTCGTATTGACGATACGGTCCTAACAAAACTAGTTTCATTGAATTCTGAGGCCGTTGGAAAAATGGCCAATTTCCAGTCGATTAAAATCAACTTAAACTAGCCAAACGCGTTTTCCTTTGCCACTCTAACATATTGATTCGAAAAATTATGAAATTTGAAACTTAACAATAATTTGACATCACGGATCCAACAAAAGTGGTTTCGTCGAAATCCGAGGTCGTTTGCAAAATGGCTATTTTCAAGGGCCTGAATTTCCATAGCGACTATTCAGAATTTTCTACTGGACATACCTTTTAATTCCCGCTATGAAATTTCAATTTTTCGGATTCGTTGGAAAGATATCATCAATTAGATCCTAACGTTTTTGGTTTCACTAAAATCCGGATTGTTTTGCACCCGGTACATTCAATTGAAGTTTGAAATCGAATTATCGAACTACCGCGTCATTTTCAATTCTATTTATAATTATATATAATTATTTATATTCTAACGACGACGTATATAATATATACGTCGATTTCTATTCAAAATAAATTCCTCATCGATATTATTTAAAATAATTCATTTTAAATATTCAAAATTCGCTAAAATTGCCAAAATAAAAATTTCAAACTGGCTCGCATTTTCGGGTTGTTACAATCTCCCCCACTTAAAACTTTTCGTCCCCGAAAAGGAACAAAGTCGAAAGTGGTTTGATTAATCAACTCTACGTTCCATCTGGCTTTCATTCTCCAACTTTTCAGTTTCTGAGAATTTTCAAAAATTTCAAAAATTTGGCTAACACCCTAAATTTTCGAAAAATTTCGCCATAACTTCCCCTGCAATGGGAGCATCGGGGAAATTCAAATAGCTTCCCCGGTCCTTCAGATCTCAAAAAGAAAAAGAAAAAGCCAAGCGGCTAGCCAATAGGCTCATAAAATCATCATCACCCAAACAAAACAGTAAATTATGTAGTAAACATGTACCTATTTGTCGAGCAAACAAATTTTATTCTCTGGCTCTAGCCTCCTTGCTATGACCTGTTCAATGTAAGTATTTGTATATGCAAGCAAATGCGACCAATTTTCAATACAATTCAATATTTGATTCAATTAGGCTAAGTGGTTCAAAATTATCAAACAAATAAACAAACAACACAAACATCAATCAATTAGTGGATTAGAGTTTCAAATTCATAATTTTGATATATATACAAAAAATCATGTTTTTGATGCCAAATCACAACAATGTGTTCTAACTATATAAGTTTTGGTTCTCACACCAGCCTAATGGAAATATATAGATATCACACCTTCGTCACTCGAAAATAATTACTGATGATGACGCGTCAATCATCAGAATCAGGTCCGGGCGACTAGAGTGTGTTTCTACATCTATCTAATATATTAAAACTTCGAATATACGTTCATGACGTGTATATGCAAAACTTTTATATACTGGATTGTCCATATTCAAAATAAATAAATAGTCAAATACGTTTAAAACGATTTAAATTTTCAAAACCAAATTGTTTTCATTTGAAAAATATACTCTTCACACTCGTTCTAGGATACTACTGATCCTATCTCTAACGAGTCATTCTAATTGGATATTACTAATCCAATATCTGATGAATTCTTTCGTATGGTTCTAATGTGTCTCGTTCTCTAGCTCTGTAAACCAGAGCTCTGATACCAACTGTGACAACAAGGAATTTCGCTCGATCCGAATCAGTCGCTAAACTGATCTAGACCTTTCGAAACACCTGATTGTTTGAGAACACGACAAAATAGAACACAAACAGAAGAACATTTCATTGTTTATTACAACAATTCCATCAGAATACAAGAATATACAGAGTATAAATGAATAGGTTACATTCGATAAATATCAGAGATTACAATAAATTACATAGCAGCGGAAAAACAATATAAAACACAACTGAAAATAATGCACGGATACAGAGCTTTCCGAACATCGTTCCAGCAGTAAATCAGGATCCTGTGAATATAAATCTGCAAAACCAAAACTACTAGCTGCCCGTGTAGAAAATAGGGGCACCCAGAGTTTAGGTTAAAACAATAAACTCCATGTCAGTCGTGTGACTGGTGTGAGAACTAAAACAGTTATTTAAAACTTTACTTTAAAAGAGAGTAATTCAAGGGACCACGCCGTATAACACGGAACGGGTTTCCTCCCAAGAATACTAGTGCATAGAATAAACAGCGCAATGCTTTTTCGAAAAATGAAGCTGTTATAAGACCCAGGTCCCATCACACAATGCAACGCAAGCCGGAGGATAGGGTTTTACCTTATAACAGCCAAACATGCTTGATACGTTTAAAAACAAATCATTTGATACTATAATATGTGTATAGTGTCAAAACAATTCCAATCATAAATATCAATCATAGACGGCATGGGTACCATTATATCATGTCGCCATACTAGTAATACAACTAAAACCGAATCACACGTATCGGAAATTGGATTTCCATCATGGTGGCTCCTGATTCGAAAGATCGATCGCGTAGTACAAATCACCGCGGCTTACGTCTCAGCGAGAGAAAACACCGCTATGCACATCCGCACTTTTGGGACTCAAGTATCACCGCGGCTTACGTCCCAGCAAGAGAAAACACCGCTGACTCTATCCCTCCGAGCACGAAGCTCAATATCGGTCGACCGAATCCACTACACTAAAAATGTATACTGATCAAACCATCAGTTTACCACCATTCCGGGCTGTGAGGCTCGCGGATCAACGCTATACACAAAGCCATGCTATATCAGCTGCGCTTTGATCATCAACCACCAAGCTTTGCTTTTCAACAAAAGTCCGGATCACTGCATCTCAGTATACCACACTATCAATCCATATCGTACCACTGATTTCTGCCAATATATAACCTCTGAGCTCATATGTCTCAGAGAAGGGCGTTAAGCAAGAGAATAAATTCTCCGCCGCCAAACAGATATATATTTAGCAGAGATCAACAAATACAATATAAAGGAATACAATGTCAGACACACCATCCATTTACAAGTCCGTTCTAGGTCTGAACGAAACCGGAGGCACTTTCCTCGCATATCCTTCCATCTCCAAGTACGTCTGGACGACCGCCAACTATTTCCATCCTCTTGGGAGTACAGCCCAATCAGGATCGTCAGTAACTATCCAAACAATGTGAAGACTTCCGGCCTTCAACCACCGTCTTCATCTTCGACATCTCGTCGAATCGGTTATTCAGAATGGGTGTAAACCCGGCCTTTCTGAATAACCCACGTATATGATAAACAAATGTTACACAAACACATCAAACGCCTCATTCCAATTCAGAATATTCTATTATTCACAAAATCACATTTTTAGGGAAAGGTTCCCATTAATTTTATCCAAGATAAATTCTTCTAAATTTATTCTTTAATCTTCCTTTGGATATCATTTCAAACCATATTACGGTTTTCCAAACTAGTCGGGATTAGCGAACCACACCGAAGTAATTATTATTTTATTTCCCAATCCCAACCTATATATTCCATGGAGAAAACTGGTAATACTCCACATCTAACACCACTGTGTTATCGGTAAAATTAATTACCATTTCACGTTCAAATCTAATTAAAGATTTAACTATCGCTTTGGAGCAAAACTGGTGGTACTCCATTCTCGATCACCTTTCAGATTTGATAATTTAAATAATCAATTCATTTTTCAATCTAATTAAAGATTCATTAAAACTCCACTTAGTTTTAATCTTCTCAAAAATCGATATCTTGCCTTTAACTGGGTTAAAGAACGAATGTCTTCTAAAACACGATTCACGATAAACCCAAATCACATTTGATATTAAATACAAGGCTCTGAATAGAAAATATATCGGCTTACATTCAATATCAAATTCTGAAACCAACATATATCGTATTGGAAATAACGATATAAAATATATCTTTCAAATCCCCATAACAATATTTGTATAGTCACGAAATCCAACATCGAAATATCCCGAAGATAATTTCAATTCAACTCCAGTCCAATCCACGTATTGGGAGTATTGATTATTTTTAAAATCACTTTCAAATTCAATTTATTTATTTCAAAAATAAATTGATTTTAATTCTAGTTCAAAACTAGTTTATTTCGATAAAAATCTATTTTTATCTTTTCAAATGTGGAATTTTCCAGCTCAACTCTTTCCAATCCATATATTATGATTTTACACAAATTATAGATATTTTTAATAATTTTACCAAGGCCCGTACAGTCGATTTCCAACAACGGCCATCGAACTGCACTTACAGCGACCTTTTTCGAATTTGATTTGGACATAACTCCAAATCCAACCGTTAGATTTCAAATTTCTAATATTCATTGGAAAGCTCTTTTCGATACGAACCTAACGGTTCCGGTTTTAGGAGAATCCGACGGTCGGATCTCCCGTAATGTCCGTTTGAAATAAATGGTCAAAATTTACGAACTGCCGCGGCGCGGCGCGTTCTATTCAGGCTATTATATTATATATATATATAATATATATATAATATATACTTCGTCGATTTCTATTTAAAATGAATTATATAAATAGTTTTGAATTCGTTTCAAAAACAGTTTCAACTTCCTTTTCAATCCAAATCAATTTCAATTCGATTTCTATTCAATTCTATTCGAATTCAATTTCTATTCAATTCTATTCGATTCTATTCGAATTCAATTTCTATTCAATTCTATTCGATTCTATTCGAATTCAATTTCTATTCAATTCTATTCGATTCTATTCGAATTCAATTTCTATTCAATTCTATTCGATTCTATTCGAATTCAATTTCTATTCAATTCTATTCGATTCTATTCGAATTCAATTTCTATTCAATTCTATTCGATTCTATTCGAATTCAATTTCTATTCAATTCTATTCGATTCTATTCGAATTCAATTCCTATTCAATTCCATTCGATTCTATTCGAATTCAATTTCTATTTAAAACGAATATAATCGATATCAATATCGTTCGCGTCAAAATAGCGCATCTCTAATCAATACGGCTTTATATTTTTCAATAACTTCGTTATTCTTTTCAACAAATGAATATTCATTCTATTCAACACGTGAATCTATATTTCTTTCACCACATGACTAATCTCAACAAATGAGTACCGTCAACACGTTAATCTTTATTTTTAAAATATTCTTTATTTTCACAATTGGAATGAGGCCCAATCAATTACCATATAATGTTAATTATATGGATTCCATACAATACATGTATATAATAGCAACCATAAATAATCAACCATCAATCAAAGTGCACAACACAACTGCATAAGCATCAAATATATATAATCAACGCTTACACAGTCTGTCGACCAATCGATCAACATAAAATTAATTTATTGGGATTAGTGTACGCCAATTCTCATCCCAACACCCGTGTGGGGTTTCAACAATCAAACACAGATTTTATTTGTGCAGTTGGGCGATGTGTAAAATTTATCAACCCAATCAATATCAGTCAAATCAGTGTATATATAAACAAATCGGCCGATTTGTTTATAACTATTCATTTATTCACATTCACGTTAAAAATTATATTTTTAACGATAAATTATTCTATTTCAACACATAAATTTCTATTCAGTTCATTTATTCAATAAAATGATATTTTTATTTTTCTAACATATTTTAGAAAATTTCGGCGGCATAACGGCACGATACTAGAAACGGGACGAGGCCTAGCCTTATCCCCGGTCTAGTGAAGGCCCACACCATTCACACATCAATCAAATCCATATCATTTCACCAAACAATTCAATTCAAACCAAATAAACTAACCAACTACACAACCAAACAATTTAACAAACAAGCCATCCATGGTCTGTGGATGACGGGTGTCGGGTGCTGCTAAGCACCGTCTACATCCTATATATATATTTAACTAGAAAAAGAGAATTTAGAGTGAGAAGTTCTCACCGATAGCTATCCAACTTCATGACACTTCATTGATAGAAATCTTCATCGTTCTTGTCTCTTATCTCTTTCGTCGCCCGTATTATCTACATATGTAAAAATCGAGTTTTTACTTTGCTATTCAATATATAAAAATCGAATTTTTACTATCACGCTATATGGATAAAAATTCTATTTTTACATCGCCACTATATAGATAAAAATTATATTTTTACATCGTTATCGTCTATATAAAGATCTCGCCTTTCCAACTATAAAGATTTCTCCTTTTCAAATTTATAGATTATAAAAATCACATTTTTATTTTGCTATACAAAAGATGATATCTTTACTATCTAACCTATATAAAAATTATATTTTTCTCGAAGTAAAAATCATATTTTTACTTCACTAAATAGACAAAAATCATATTTTTACCTCTTCTGCATAGTAAAGATTATATTTTTAATACTTTAAAAATATAAAAATCATATTTTTATTACTTTAAAAATATAAAGATCATATTTTTAACTTCGATGTTCAATATATAAAAATCACATTTTTACTTTCTTCTCTGTATGATAAAATTATATTTTCCTCTCTCGCTAAAAATTATATTTTTTTTTATCTTACCATTTAAACAATAAAAATCATATTTTTATTTTTCTCTTCACATACCAAAAATCACATTTTTGACACTACATAAATAAAAATCACATTTTTATCGCTCCTTCACGTAGATAAAAAAAATCATAACTTTCAAGCGATGAAAATCAAATCTTTTACAGTTTTAAAAATCAATCTTTTTCAGTTTTTAAACTATACAAAAATTAGTTTTTAAAGTTAACAAAATTCAATTTTTAAACTAAACCAAAAATCAGTTTTTTAAAATAAATTAAAAGTTAAAGACTTACTGTCTTTCGAAGGAGGAGGTCGGGGGAGTCACGGTCGCCGTCGCAAGTGGTGGGTGCTGCGCCGGAAGTGGTCAGGTGGTCAGGCGTGGGCTGAGTTCGTCCGATCGGAGCTAGGGTTTGAGTTAGGGTGTCGGTTTCGATTTCTGGGTGCTGGAGTGGGCGTTCTCGATTGAAGAAGGAAGAGAGAGGAGAGAGGGAGTCGGGGGTGGTGGAGCCTGACGCCACGAAGGCGCGTTGGAGTTCCGCTTGGAGGAGCAACGTGGTGGCGGGTTAGATCGGCAGCGACGTTTTTTTTTTTTTTTTTGATCTGATTTATGTTTTAGAGAGGGGGGGGGAAGAGATTATATAGCAATTTTTTTTCTACATAAAGTTGACTTTGTATACAAACACCAAACGAGACCCACCGACTGATGCCCGTAGCAAACTACCCCCATTCCGAACACAATGGGATATGTCCGGTAAGCCAATTCGACTGTTACGATCAGTTTCCGTTAAATTTAAAGTATAGTTCTTTATATATTCAATTTAAACGCACATTTCAAATTACCGGGGCCACGTACTAACTCGAAAAGTTGCAGAAAAATATTTTCTAGCTTCGTATTGACGATACGGTCCTAACAAAACTAATTTCGTTGAATTCTGAGGCCGTTGGAAAAATGGCCAATTTCCATTCGATTAAAATCAACTGAAACTAGCCAAACGCGTTTTCCTTTTCCACTCTCACATATTAATTCGAAAAATTATGAAATTTGAAACTTAATAATAATTTGACATCACGGATCCAACAAAAGTGGTTTCGTCGAAATCCGAGGTCGTTTGCAAAATGGCTATTTTCAAGGGCCTGAATTTCCATAGCGACTATTCAGAATTTTCTACTGGACATACCTTTTAATTCCTGCTATGAAATTTCAATTTTTCGGATTCGTTGGAAAGATATCATCAATTAGATCCTAACATTTTTGGTTTCACTAAAATCCGGATTGTATTGCACCTGGTACATTCAATTGAAGTTTGAAATCGAATTATCGAACTACCGCGCCATTTTCAATTCTATTTATAATTATATATAATTATTTATATTCTAACGACGACGTATATAATATATACGTCGATTTCTATTCAAAATAAATTCCTCATCGATATTATTTAAAATAATTCATTTTAAATATTCAAAATTCGCTAAAATTGCCAAAATAAAAATTTCAAACTGGCTCGCATTTTCGGGTTGTTACAGCACATATTGTAAATACATGCACATTCTGATGCTATGATTTAAACCCTGCATATATACATTCAATTTTTTCGCTTTGGCATATATTTTGACATATCTGCATACACTTTTGCATTTATACAGAAAAACTACATACATGTATGCAATAATTCAATAGCTGTAACAACCCTGAATTTTGGGGCTAATTTAAAATTTATTTTAAGTTATTTTAATGAGTTTTGGCTATTTAAAATAATTTATTTAAATAATAACGGGGAAAAAATTCAAAAATGTCGTTTTGTGATTATACATTGGATGAAAACAAATAAATGTTCTTTATTTTGATACTAGGATATATAGAAAAATGTGAACATGTTAATTATACTTTTATATGATAATTAGACTGCATAGAAAATGTAAACAAATAGAAATATCCTTTCATATGTCATTAGTATTCATAGAAGAATGTGAATATATATAAAATTTATTTTTATATGTCATTCATGTTAGCACAATTTTTGTCAATTATGTTAGGAGTTAAATTATGTCATTTATGATAGAACATACATTTACCATTTATGTTATACATGTTGTATTAGTATAAAAATGTCAAGCTTGTCGTGTTAGAGATGTAGAATAAAAATACCCTTTGTGTTAAATTATGTCATATTAGAAATAAACATAAGAAAAGAAAGGATTACATTTCTTTGTAATGTAATATAAGGATGGAAAAAATTATACTTTTATTGTAATATGAAATATTAGAAAAGTGAAGACAATAAATATTATATTTTTGTTGTAATATAAAACATTAGAAGGTAGGAAGACAAATAAATTTGTGCTAACATAATTGACATTTTTAAACGATTGTACCAAAAGATCCAACCGTCGGATTTTCCCAAAACCGGAACCATTGGGACCGCTTTGGGAAGATCTTTCCAGTAAGACAAATTTTGTCAAAATCCAACGGTTAGATTTCAAAATATATGTAAATCAAATGTGGAGAAAAACAGCGCCAAAGCCACACTTAACCCGAAGTGTCGTTTGATTTTATTGAGCTATTTTTAAATAGATAAAATAGCGATAAATTGTTATAAATTAATGTTAAAGATATGAAATGATTTATTATTCGATAATTATTTGAAAAGTCCGAGTTCTACTCATTTCAAATAATTATACGTCGATGAAGAGACAAAGACGGTGTTGAAGACCGACCCTGCTGTATCCAAGGGTTCGCCAGCGTCCGAATCCTGAGACATTGCTAGAGTGTCTCGAATCGGACAGGAGCTCCTCCCTAGCCTTGACTCATGATGGAAACCAAATTTCCAATACGTCCCATGCGGTTTTGATTGCATAACTAGTATGGCGACATAGTAGATGGTAGCTATGTCGTCTAGGATTAATATTATAATTGAAATATTTTCTTTAAACATATTCACACTAATAATAATATCGTATTTTGCGTATTTATCATCTTTTGACCATTATAAGGTAAAACCCTATCCTCCGGTTTGCGTTGCATTGTGTGATGGGACTTGGGTCTTATAATGGTCTCATTTTTCTAAAAAGCATTGCGTTATTTAACGTTATACTTTATTTATTGCACTGATAATCCCATGGAGTAAACCCGTTCCGCGATAGCGACGTGGTCCTCGTGATTGTCAAACCCGTTAGTTAATTAAGATATCTCATACCAGTCCCATGACTGACTCGTAGTTTGTTTCACCTTTTGCAAACTTGGGTGTCCTCTTTCTACACGGGCAACCAAGTGACAAGTTAGGCTTGGATATTCGCTGGATGGAAGCTTGATGATGGAGATGCTGAAGAAACTTTCTTTTTATCTTTTATTTTCTTCTTAAGAATTTGAGACAGTATTTAGTATTGATATAATTTGAGAGATTGAGACTCTATTTCTTTTCTTTGAGACATCTGTTTTGTTAAGTGTAATCCTGTGTTGCACACTCTGATGTTTCAGTGATGATGTTTGTGATGACATTTCTTTCCACTGTAATGATTTATATGTTCTGCTATACTCTGAGATCTGTTATTGTTCTAGTTATGTTATATTCCATACGATTTTCCTTACTTTCGTTACACGGGAGTTTGGGGTTGTCACATTTGGTATCAGAGAAGATCTAACCGTTAGTAAGTAAAAAAGATAATTTCCATTGTCTTCCTACTTTCTAATGTTTTATATTACAACAAAAATATAATATTTATTGTCTTCACTTTTCTAATATTTCATATTACAACAAAAATATAAAATTTTCCATCCTTATATTACATTACAAAGAAATGTAATCCTTTCTTTTCTTATGTTTTATTTCTAATATGACTTAATTTAACACAAAGGGTATTTTTATTCTACATCTCTAACACGACAAGCTTGACATTTTTATACTAATACAACATGTATAACATAAATGGTAAATGTATGTTCTATCATAAATGACATAATTTAACTCCTAACATAATTGACAAAATTTGTGCTAACATGAATGACATATAAAACTAAATTTTATATATATTCACATTCTTCTATGAATACTAATGACATATGAAAGGATATTTCTATTTGTTTACATTTTCTATGCAGTCTAATTATCATATAAAAGTATAATTAACATGTTCACATTTTTCTATATATCCTAGTTTTAAAATAAAGAACATTTATTTATTTTCATCCAATGTATAATCACAAAACGACATTTTTGAACTCATTTTATTTCATATAAGACATTTGACAAATTTGCTCTTTTCATTTCATATAGAATTGCAATAAAAATGCATTTCTAAAAAACTATTCTTTCTATCAATATTTTATTAGAATTGAAACACAAGTTAATCACTATCGTAAATTTATATTAGTTAAAACCAATTATTCATTTTTGTTAATTTACATTAGTTAAAATCAATTATTCATTTTAGTCAATCTATACCAGTTAGACCAAAATAGACATTTTTTCAGAAATATTCATTTTTGTCAAAATGAATTAGTTAAAGCAATATATATATATATATATATCTTATGTTTGGCAAGATATATACTTGTCAAGATAGGTTAGTTAAATCAAAATTATCCTTTTTGTCTCGTTAGAATTGCTAAAACAATATAACCATTTTTGCTTGAGTTTAAACTAGCAAAATAGAAATTTTCAATAGAGACAAAGTTATTATTCTTATTCGTTCATTGAGATAGAATTTTGTATAATGTAAAGGAGACATTTGCTTGTCATGATTATATATTGTGTATTACACTTCCATTCACAAGTTACCCGACTTGTTTATGTGATTGGGACGATTATTTTCACACATCGCCCAAGTGCACAAATTAGTTAATTATTTGTTTGTTGATTGAAACCGCACACGGGTGTTGGGATGAAAATTTACATACACTAATCCCAATATTCAGTTGTATGTTGATCAATGGATCGACAGGCTGCAATGAGCGTTATTATTTAATTTTAACGCTTACACAGTGGAAATTACACTTTGGATGTAGATGGATGATTTGATGATTATATTGTTATTATCATATATATGATGTGTGTGAAATCCATGTAATCCAAATTATATGGTAAATGGTTGAGTCGCATTTCGATTCAGGTGTTCTTTTAAATAAGAATATTTTTACATTAGGAATCCTTTTTATATAAAGTATATATTTTCATAAAATATTGTTAATCAACTATATGTTAAAACAAAGAATATTTGTAAAAGGTAAAAATTTGTAATATAAATAATACTTCTCATTTAGAATCTTTTATATAAAGAGTATTTTTAATGATTATTTTAAAATTTGTTTTTAAACATTATTAGGATTTGCAATTATATTTTGTGATATGAAATAAATTGAGATGTGAAGTGGATTTATCGTGGACGGTGTTTTAAACGACATTTGACCTTTAATCCAATTTACATTGAAATTATTATTTGGTATTTATAAATCTGTTTTATAGATTTAAAAAGGCATTTTCTAAAAATCAAGGTTTCCCAATTTAATATATTAAATTGGAATTAAGTGGAAATTCGATTGGTAATAATCGAGATGGGCTTCTATAAAAGAAGACTGATATTATATATGGAATTTAAGAGGCTTTGCCGTTATTCCATGTATATTGTTAGTCCAATACAGAAATATATATCGATTATGTATTGATTTGATTTCTGTGGAATTCCATATTTTGGAAATAGATTGTAGGTTTATTGTGAACTGCGTTCTGTAACAACCCTGAATTTTGGGGCTAATTTAAAATTTATTTTAAGTTATTTTAATGAGTTTTAGCTATTTAAAATAATTTATTTAAATAATAACGGGGGAAAAAAATCAAAAATGTCGTTTTGTGATTATACATTGGATGAAAACAAATAAATGTTCTTTATTTTGATACTAGGATATATAGAAAAATGTGAACATGTTAATTATACTTTTATATGATAATTAGACTGCATAGAAAATGTAAACAAATAGAAATATCCTTTCATATGTGTAACGACCCAGATTTTTCGAATAGTTATTTTAAATATTGAGTATCGTTTAAATATTGAATTAACAATATTAAAGAATTTTTATAGTGAATTATCGATCAAATAATCGAAATACGAGAACAAAATATAACTGAACCCGAAGTTAAAATAAAATCAAAACGATTCTATCGATTAGTTTGTATTTTTATTATCAATAGATTTAACTATTTTAAAATCGATTTATATTTCAAGAAATTAAATTTAATATAAATTTCAATTTAAATTTGTTCTCTTCTTTAATTTCAGAACCCATTATGTTGAGGAAATAACGTTGGAGACGTTGCTCATTACATTAAAATAGCAATTTAGATTTACGGGTTGAGGACCACAAGATATTTTAATTAAAAATTCAAATTATAATATTTTCAGTGTTTTATCAGCCGACCTAATATAAACAAGGTCACCCTAAAAACTGATAACGCGCAGCTATCTTCTTCTTGAGCAGAAAATATTGTCTTCCTTGTCCGATATCTGGGAAGCAGAAATTAAATTGCATGTATGTTTTGCCTCCTTCTCGCGGCTATAAATTAACAATAGCCTTCCCAAATCCTTCCATCGCCTTTTTATTTCTGCCCATTTCTCCGAACCACGAAATTGAATGAGGCCGAAGCACACAATTGGGTTTAGGGGTTCGACTATTTTGTTTGACCTCAGGGTTTCACCGCGAATCATGGTACGAGAGGCTAGTTGTCTCGATGATACAACCAGGGTTAGGGCTGAGGACCGATGGCGATTCAGATTTAGGGTTTCGAGCCAGGCTCGACTGTTGGGGAAGGTGCGATGTTGGCAAACGCGTGGGATCAGGAGGAGCAGTGTTCGGTGGAGCAGCGTGGAGGTGGTGGTCTGTGTATTCTGGGGGATCGCGATTTGCTCCCTGGAGTTCATCGATGTAGTTGTAGCTCGCGGTTCTAGTTCTTGGGACGGAAGTCTCTGTTCGGCAGTGATGTATTGAGGAAGAAGAAAGAATTTAACAGGATTAAGGTATTTTTCTTTTTAGATTTAGTTTTTATTTATTTGAAAAATAAATAATGCAGTTAGGAATTTATTATGAGGGATTAGTTATATAAAGAGCAAATAAATTTATATAATTAGTTTATAGAAAATAAATTAGTTAGTTTTGTTTCTCTTATTTAAACCATATTAGTTTGATTCAGATTTCAAACTCAAAATAAATAAAAGAAGTTGGATATTTAATTAAAACAATTTGATGATTTAATTAAATGAGAAAATGGATATATATATATATAAGACATTTATTTATGCGTTAATTGAAATGTTGATCGTTAAATAAATATTCGTAGGAGCACGATAAAACTCATTCGAGGCGATTCGAAGCCGTAAGATTTGAATTTCCACGAGACATTCAGCAAAGAAAATCTCGGTGAGTAAATCTCACTCACCTTTTATTTATAATTATTTTTACTTCGTAAAAATAATTGTTGTTGCTTGTCTGGATTTTTCTGCTTGTTTTATATATATTAGTTATTTAAGGCTATTATATATATATTGGGTTGTTTGATTGGTTGGATTCCCGCAGTCTCATTAGCGGATGCCCGCAGTTTCATAGCGGATGATTACCCTATACGCCCCACGCTATGATTAGTGGATGACCTTCTATACCACGATATTCTGCCACGAAGCAGAATGGGTATTATTTATGTGCTAACATCTGTGGATGCAGGAAAACAGGTTGGAGGGATCCAACTGGATTCCTCAAAATATATTATCTGTTTGTTGTTTGCTGATTTCATATATTCATATATGATGTGTTAAAAATAAAATGATTGAAAATTGGGTGATTTGATTGTTTTAAATATCACTGGGCTAAGTGTTAATTTATTTAAAATATCATGGAAGGATATTTGAGATCTAAAAGGGAGAATTCTATTTTTAAATAGAATTTGAATTTTTAATGGAATAAAAATATAAACTTGTTTTGAAAAATAAAACTAGTAGTTCCTTTATAAACGAAGTTATAAATAGTTCTTTTGTAACGAAGTTATAAATGAAGTAAAAAGAATTATCACTTGATAATTCAGAAATAGAAATACAAGTGTGAAATTGGAATGGGAAATCTATCTTCAAAAGGAAAATAGAGATATTGATTTCAAAAATGAATTGAAGTCGAGACTGGTTTAAAGAAATTGAATAAAGAAAATTTAAATGGAGTTAACTATAGAGACTTGAAAATAGAATTCAAATAGAAAATCCAAAGTGGATTTGAATATAGAACTTTCAAATGGAGTTTGGATATAGAGAAATGGGAAATAGAATTTCCAAATAGAATTTGAAATAGAATTTCAAAAATAGAATTTTCAAAAGAGAATTTGAAATAGACTTTGAAAATAGAATTTCATAAATAGAATTGCAATGGAATTTGAATTCAAATATAATTGAAAGAGAATTTGACTATAGAAATTCAAAAGGAATTTAAATATAGGATGTGAATTCGAAGAAATTTAAATATAGGATTTGAATTCAAAGGAATTCAAATATGGGATTTGAATTCAAGGGAATTGAAATAGGATTTGAATTCAAAGGAATTCAAGTGGGATTGGAATAAAGGAAATTCAAAAATGGAATTTCAAATAAAAGAAATGAAATTTGAAATATTGAGAATTTCAAATAAGAGAAAAATGGAATTTGAAACATTTAGAATTTCAAATAGAATTTAAATGGAGTTTGAATATTTGAATTTCAAATAGAATTCAAATATGGGATTTGAATATAGCAATTCAAATAGAATTTGAATAAATGAATTTGAATATAGAATTTCAAGGTAGAATTGTAATGAAATTTGAAATATCGAATTCAAGAGAATTGAATATGGTTTTGAATTTAGAATTCAAAGAAGAATTGAATATAAACTTCAAATATAATCGAAATAGAGTTTGAATATATAACTCGAATAGAATTGAATATGAAGTTTGAATAGAGATTTGAAATAGAAATTCAAGTACTGAATTTGAATATCAAATAGAAAAGGAATTGGGATTTGAAAATAGAATTCAAAAGTGAGATCGGAATTTGAATCAAGAAATTCAAATAGAGGAAAATGGAGTTTGAATATTAGAAATTCAAATGGAGTTAAAATGGAGTAGGATTCGTTTTAACGAAAGTTTAAAAGTTTATATATATAAATATAAATAAAACGAACTCGCCGCAGCGCTGCAGTTCATAAATTGGCGATTCGAACTTCAATTGAATATGCAGAATTCAATTGAAGTCGAAATTCTTTGAAACAATAAACATTAGGATAAATTTGATAATAGTTTTCTAATGAAGGAGAAAAATCTGGATTTCGTCGAATAGATTTTGAGATATGTTAAAATAAAAATTTCGAAAGTGCAGCGCCAGAAACCATTATAAACCATAATGGATTTTATATATAAATATAAGGATTTTTAAGCAAATAAAAATCCAAATTCCCATTTTAAAAGCCTAATCTTGAGTTAGAAAATAAAGGCGAGCTCAAGTGAAGTAAGTAAAGAGGTTTTTGAAACAATAACCCTATTTTGATTATTTAGGATTAACTAAGGCAAGTAGAAATTAGTTAATCGAGTTTGAACTAAAGTCGAACCTTGAAAAGTAAATTTGGCGTTCGTAAATATATATATATTCGAAATCGAACATAGCGCTTAAATTGAAATTTGAATTCAATTATTTGATAAGTATGTTGAAATATATTTGAAATATGTTATATTCCAATATACAAGCGAAATAGACCAACGAGTTAATTAACGAGTTGGGTCAAAACGAGTGTGTGAAGTGGAAATAAATTGGACAGGTATAGACATACAGGAGACAGGTATGGGACAAGGATAATGCAGGTATATAAATAGAGTGCTCGACAAAAAGGTACATGTTTAAATTCATATACGAGATTTTATGCGTCGTATCGGCAAGCCGCTTGGCTTTTTCTTTTTCTTTTCGATTAGAGAAGACATCGGGAAGCTATTTGAAATTTCCCGATGCTCCCGATACAGGGGAGGTTATGGCGAAATTTTCCGGAAATTTAAGGAGTTAGAATATTTTTAAGATAAATTGATAGTTATAAATCAATGTATCGATATATGTAGAATTCGATAAGGAAATGAAATCAAAATAGAGTATTGGAAACAGAAAGAGAAATCTATAAATTAGAAATAGAAAGCGAACTTTATACATGTTTTAAAAATGAACAATTGGATTGTATAGTGTGTTTATTCGAGGTAAGTGGTTTTGCCGTTTTGAAGTTGAGAATGTTTTCAGTTAAGGTCTGAGAGGTAATTTTACCCCAACTTGATTGATCTCATTTTTAGTGGATAAATAGCAAGATCCAGTCTCGAAGAGAAGTGTTTGAAAAAGAGTTAGTTGAATAAAATATTTTGGGTTGTTGTAACAATGTTTTACACAACATTCGTTTTAAACCCAAGTAATGGAATTTTGGAAATATAACAGTAAATATTTCCTGAGTATAATTAAATAGTCGGGATAGAGATAAGTGATTGGAATTGTTTTCAATTGCAAATAGAGATATTTTCTAATATATAGAAAATAAAAGGGGTTGATATTGGAAAACGTTTTCCAAATGGCATAAGATGCCAAGATGGTTATTGAAAATATTTGGTTAACAAATATTGATAAGGAAATGGAGAAGAAATTTAATTAATGAAATATTAATTAAAGAGCCCAGTGATTTGTTGATATGTTTGGATGAACACTTGTTTTTATTCGATAGTTAAATCACAGACTATCGAAGTTTTTGACCATCGTTGTCAATATGGAGAGACCGGTTGGATTATTATCCGAAGAACCACTCCGTATCGGCATAAGCGTTGCGAACCAAGTATGCTGAATATATTGAAGACGGAGTAAAGTGCAAGGACTCTTTCTATTAAATAGAAATAGTGCCTTCGGTTTCGTTCAATCCCAGAACGAACGTAAATGGACGAATGTCTGACAGAGTATTTCCAATGATCGAATGGGTTGGTCTGTATAAATATATATGGTTGCAACAAATTTATTCCCTTAGCATAACATCCAGAATATTCGTGCAAACTCAACTAGTGATTAACGGATCTGACAATGTGGCATTCAAAGTGATTATGCTATCAATGAATGGTAAGTATTCGTAGCCTCAGGCCTCAACAACCGGGAAAGGACAAAAATCGGGCAGGCAGCATGGCTATGTGGGTCGCACCCATTAGGATGTATAATCACCTATCTAGAGGTTCATTTAATTTCTTATTCTTTTCGATGCTGTCCCAGTCAGGAGACGGTTGCTGATCCCAATCGTTGGTGATATACATTCGATACACTCAAGCGAAATGAGTGGTCGGTCATGTGTGGGCCGGGTTGCAAGATGTTCTTGTTGAACCCAGTGTATTCCTCTCTAGAGATACACTAGCGGAAGGTGGTTCCATACCTTGTCATGTTGGAAATCCAATCTCCAATAAGCACCATGCGGTTTTTGATTTTATACTATATATGTGGAGCGTGAGATGCAAGCGTTCTGCTATTTGTTTGTTTACTTGATGTAGACATTATTATAATATCGCTGGATTTTCGTATCAAAGTGTTTTGGGTTATAGTAAGGTAAAAACCGTCCATGTTTATGTGTGGGCTGGTCTTACTATTATCTTTTCTTTCGAAAGTGTAACACCCCACGTCCATTAATGTCACTCACAAAGGGAATGCATTAACTTCCATGGAGGTTTTAAGTGAATATAGAACAGTAAAATTACAACAAGACAGATATAAAATAGTACTTGGAAATTCAAAAACTTTATTTCATTGTAGCAGAAGTCAAAACATGTTTGATTACATCATAACACCATATTCAATGTCAAGTACAATATCTATCTTGATAAAACAAGTACATAATCCCATTACATGAATAGCCATTAAAAAGAAAGATAACAAGCTGGACTTTACTTCAGCAGTCCAAGCTTTCCAGAAGATAAGCGATCCAACTAGACTCCACTAGAACTTGGCCCAACCTGCGGACCTGAAGGGAGAAAAAGGATGGAAAAGAGGGGGTCAGACATAAAGTCTGGTGAATATGATAATTCTACAATACTATTACCAAAATAACTGGACTAAGGCATAAGCTGGAAAACAAGAAAATGTCTATGAAGAGCATATTAAGGACATAGACAATCGCTAAAGGCAACGTTATAGGCGCTCCTAAATACTAAAGGATAAACACTATACTGCACCACACCAGTCACCCTAAAGATTCATCCCACTTAGCTTCACTTAGAAACTTTCCCAATGGCTTTACGTACCCCTAGCTGACTACATAGGTGTCGCCTGCCCCTATCTCCACTAGGTGTACCCTACTTCCCATTATTCGATCGGCTCCCTAACTCGTAGATACCCGTGCTGGCCCCACAGTGGGGTGTATCACTCCCCTAAAGTGGCAACCTGATACAACGGACATGCACGGCTTATACCTACACGATGCAACAACGTCTTACCTACCAGCCCGGGTCCACACACGCATATGAAACCCGTTGGACTTGCGTTGCCACCGCTCCCTGTTTTGGCCTCTTATAGTCAAACCCAGTATGCGTGTCCCGTCCTCGACTTGGGTCGAGCCCACAAAGATACGTTTTGGGATACTGGTTGAAATGGGCCCCCACTATTTACCTCAAGCATTCCACCTAAGCTTGTCCCCATTAGTCCATCCCACTTAACCCACTTAGTCATGTTCATTTACATGTGTGTTTGGTTAAGTATAATCGTATTTCAAATGCCTCTAAAGGCAACCACCAGATTCCTCATGCCACCCAAGGCACCTACTTAACCCCCATGTCCCACCTTACATGATTATCTGGTTAAGTATTTCTTAGTTCATTAAGGCCATAACCTCATAAAGACCTCTCACATTAGACTGGCATTTATGGCAGCTGGATTTGCCGGGCGGGTCCGGGCAGTCTTACACCATAAAAGAGTCTAACCTCGTGTCTTTACAACTGTTATGCTTTAGTTTGGGCCTAGGACCTCTCACATTGGGCCGACATTTGTGACTACTGGATTTGTCGGGCGGGTCCGGGCAGGTTTACATCACAAACGGGTCCAACCTCGTGCCCTACGCATTGATTATTAATAATAATCCACTTTCCCCCAATTTTAATAATTCCCTACTTGAATTATTAATTACTTCCAATTTTTTAACAATGTCCATAATTGACTCAATTATGGACATCCATTCATGGTATGCAAAATCTTACAAAATTGCACCCAATTTATTAATTCCTAATATTACCCCTACCCCACGTTTGAACGTTTATTCGCAAAATATATGTTAGACTCGAATAGCCTAACTCATAGCATAAAAGAGATTATCATAATAACAACATGTATATGTGACCAATTGAATCATAATAAGGGGTGAAACTTGCATATGTCCAACTTGCATAGATTATACATGTCATGGACCTAAAGGTGTCAACTTGTTCAAAATTCACCTAATATAATCTCAATCAATTTTCATAAACTTACATATGAACATGTGTGAATCAACATCATCTAATTTTTTAACAACATGGTTTTATATGGGTACACCTAACTCAATAGGCAAATTCCCATAATCAAGTTTTATTTAATTATAGTTTCAAGTTTATGGGTACACCTAACCTAATAGGCAAATTCCCATAAACAAGATCCATTTAAATTAAAAAAACATAACTTTAAGCATGTTCCAACAACATCATGATTTTACAACATAATATAGCATGATTTATAACATGGCATAGTATGATAGTATAACATAGCTTGACATGATTCTTAACATAGCACGACATAGCATAAGAGAATTTACAACATAGCATGACATAGCATATATAATTTACATCATACGACAACATAATAACATAATAAGAGATCCACAATATATAGAATTTACAATTACAAATCACATCACTTTCTTGTGATCCATTCATAACTGAGTCAAATTAGTTTGTAATAGTCTTGTGAGAATCATCATACTCACCAACAAAAGAAGAGAATTAGAGAGAGAGTTCTTTGGTTTGATTTGTTTTGTTGAGTAGAATTTAGTTGTAGTAGATTAGGCTTCCTCTTCTTAGTTTGTGACGGCTACGCTGAACTCCATGGCAGCAGCATGACGGTAGCTTCTCTAATTTTACAAGTGATTTAGGTTTAGGGTCTACCCACTTATTTATAGATTTTAGAATGCATTTAGGCCATTAGATTTAACCTAGAAATAACCGCAGCCGTTCATACAAGATGGGGTTTATCTTGTTGACTCAGCAATGAGTCAGAAGTGACTCAGCAAACACTCAGCAATATATATATATATATATATATATATATATATATATATATCCTACAATGTACACATTAGATACATCCCCCCCTTTTTCACACTTATTATTGTTTTTATATACATATTAGATACATCCCCTCTCTTACACACTTATTAATATTTTTATATTCATATTAGATACATCCCCTCTCTTACACACTTATTAATATTATTATATTCATATTAGATACATCCCCTCTCTTACACACTTTTATATTCATATTAGATACATTCCCTCTCTTACATACTTATTAATATTTTTATATTCATATTAGATACATCCCCTCTTCTACACACTTATTATTATTTTAGCAACTTTAGTGTTAATAGAAAATTCGGGGTGTTACATTCTCCCCTCCTTTTAGGATTTCGTCCCCGAAATCTTCAAGTCTGGAAGAATGTATATCCTACCATCCAAACGTCCATCTACTCATCCATCATACACAGGCATCCATTGTCCTTACAGACTTCTAATGCTTTCATGTTTAAATGCACAGTGTGTGTATATGTCCGTATCTAATGCAAAATCAGGCGGTCCACTGATTCAGTTGACCTCCTTAATGCAACTATGATCGTGCCATGCATCCATTATGTATGCAAAAGATTCTTAATGCTACATAATACTTCTATATGCGTGCACAACCATCATCTGAATGCAGCATCCACATGATAATACAACCATCGTTCATCCATTTTACTAAATACATCCATATATATGCAATATGCAATATGTAGTGACTGAGCCGATCTAGTGCCTAAAGTGTGTGTATATATGCATCCACGAGCAACCACTAGCAAACACTTGCATCCATTTTGCATCCATCATACATAACATGTCTCAAACACATGTTTCAACCATAGGATTATCCTAAATAAAGGTCAAAGATACTAATGAGAGGACATACTAAAGATAAGATAAGATAAGCTAAGCGATAAAGGAGAAATTAAAAGACATACCCTCAAAAAGAAAAGGGTACAACGAACGCATCTTCTCTTCTGTCTCCCAAGTTGCGTTGCTCTCATCATCTCCCCATTGCACTTTAACCAGTCTGACCTCTCGATTCCTCAACTTTTTGATCTCCGACCCAAGAATGCATGTAGGATCTCGTCTAATTGTTGCATCACGCTCTATTTCCACCTCTTTAAGCAAGCTCGGCTCTACCACCTCCGCGGTCTTGTGCAAACACTTCCTCAAATGTGATACATGGAATACGTCGTGTACTCCACTAAGTTTCTCAGGCAACTCCACCCTATATGCCATCTTCCCAATCCTGTTTTTTACAGGAAACGGCCCTACAAACCTTGGTGCTAATTTCCCCACGGACCCAAAGCGAACAACATTCTGTAACGGAGATACTTTGATAAAAACCATGTCCCCAATGTCAAACTCAAGATCTGTCCTCCTCTTATCAGCATACGATTTTTGCCTATCTTGTGCTGCTTTCATCCTCCTTCGAATCAACTCAATCTTCTGCGAGGTTTCCCTAACCATATCGGGCCCAAGTAGGATTTTATCGGTAGATTCCCACCAACATGTAGGCGAACGGCAAGTCCTTCCATAAAGAGCTTCGAAAGGTGCCATGCCAATACTAGACTGAAAGCTATTGTTATATGCGAATTCTACTAACGGAAGGTGCTCTTCCCATGTACCCCCAAAGTCTAGGATACAAAGCCTTAAAAGATCCTCTAGAATGCGATTCACCCTCTCGGTCTGGCCGTCTGTCTGAGGATGATATGCGGTGCTCAAACATAGCTGAGTCCATACCGCCTCTTATAAACTCTTCCAAAATTCGCTAGTAAAGATGGGGTCACGGTCGCTTACTATACTAGAAGGAATACCGTGCAAACGAACTATCTCCTTAATGTATACAGAAGCCAACCACGGAGCATTCCTCTTACTTTTCACGGGAATAAAATGGGCGCTTTTAGTAAGTCTATCTACTATAACCCAAATCCCCGTGTTACCCTTCCTTGATCTTGGTAATCCATCCACAAAATCCATTGAGATGCTTTCCCATTTCCATAGTGGAACTTCTAATGGGTGAAGCAACCCACCGGGTTTCTTTTGTTCTGCTTTAACTCGTTGGCACACCAAGCATCTAGCGACGTACTCGGCCACATCCTTTTTCATACCGGCTCAAAAGAAAACCCGCTTCATATCTTTGTACATCTTATCCCCGCCGGGATGAATGGTCATTTTTTAGCGATGAGCATCATCAAGAATGGCCTTCCTTAAGTCTTCGTCTTGCGGTACACAAAGTCTATTATCCCTTCGTAACCAACCCTTATCGTCTAGGGTATACCTACGAAGATGGCTTGACGACTCCCCCCCTTTGAGCTTTTCTACTATCTCAACCAACCGTGGGTCGTCTCGCTCTGCCTCACCAACCCATCCTAGAAGTGTAGGTCTAACCTCCAAGGATGCTAACAGACCGGGTACTAAGTCAACGGAGGGTCTAAAGTCAAACATAGAGATGAATTCTAAGCTTTGTCGTTCAACAAACAACGGACTCAAGGACAACCTTTTCCTACTTAAGGCGTCTGCCACCACGTTACCCTTGCCCGGGGTATATGCTATTTCAAAATCGTAGGAGGCTAAGAATTCCATCCACCGTTGCTGCCTTAAATTCAAATCCTTCTGAGAGAATAAGTATTTTAATGCTTTGTGGTCAGTGAACAGTTCGAATTTCTCACCAAGAAGATAGTGACGCCAAGACTTAAGCGTGAAAACAATTGCGGCTAGCTCTAAGTCATGCGTGGGGTAATTCTTTTCATGAACCCTCAACTGCCTTCCACCATAGGCTATTACTCTTCCCTCTTGCATGAGGACCGCGCCAAGTCCCGTCCCACAAGCATCAGTATAGATGGTAAACGGTTTATTCCCGTCTGGCAGCACTAAGACTGGGGCTGAAGTTAAGGCTCTCTTTAAACGTTGGAACGCATCATAGCAATCTTTGTCCCACGTAAAAACCAGGTTCTTCTTCGTTAACCGTGTTAATGGAGCTGATATTTTTGCGAAGTCTTTGATAAACTTCCTATAATAGCCAGCCAACCCCAAGAAACTTCTTACTTCGGTTGCATTTTTAGGGACCTTCCAATCTTGGATGGCCACCACCTTTGTGGGATCCACTGCTATCCCTTCTTTGGAAACCACGTGCCCTAAGAATCGTACTTCCTTCCTCCAGAAGTGACACTTAGAAAATTTTGCCTTAAGGTTATGTGCTCGAAGGGTTTCCAACACTACCCTAAGATGTAGGGAGTGCTCTTCTTTATTCTTAGAAAAGACTAAGATGTCATCCACAAAGACTACCACGAATTTGTTAAGGTATTCCCTAAACACCCTACTCATCAAATCAACAAAATATGCAGGGGCGTTTGTCAAACCAAAGGGCATCACTAGCCATTCATAGAATCCTTCAGGAGTCCTAAAAGCAGTCTTATCTATACTATCCTCAGCCACTCTCAGTTGATGAAAGCCAGTGGCTAAGTCCAACTGCGAAAACACTGAGGCGCCAACTAACTGATCAAAGAGATCGTCAATCCTCGGCAGTGGGTGTCGGTTCTTTTTAGTAAGCTTGTTTAGTTCTCTATAGTCCATACAAAGTCTAAGAGACCCATCCGCCTTTGTGGCAAAAACTACTGGAGCACCCCACTCCGATATACTACGTCTTATGAACCCCTTCTCAAGCAACTCCCTTACTTGCTTATTGAGTTCCCTCCTTTCACGAGGAGCCACGTGGCGCACTGGCAAAGATACGGGTTTAGCATTATCCACAAGATAAATTCGAAAGTCTATCTCCCGCTTTGGAGGTAAGCCCTTCACCTCCTCAAACACATCCGGATATTCCCGGACCACTTCTACCGATCGCAGGTTCTCTACAGACGCGTCAAGCGATTCAAGATAACTTAGCATAATGGAATTTATGGGATTACAAAAGATGTCGAGAGCATTACCAAGGCGAGTCACAAGCCTAACTACTCTCCTTTCACAATCAAGAATGGCCCTATTTCTAGACAACCAATCCATTCCTAAAATTAGCCCATAGCCCGTGAAGCCCAATACATAAGCATCACATCTAAATTCAACGCTAAGTATAGAGATTTTCAAATCCAAACATATCATGGTCAAATGAGCCGAACCCCCAATTGGATTTGAAACGACCAAGGGATCCTCTACTAAACTGGTGTTCAAGTGCAGTGATTCAACTAATGATGCAGAGATAAACGAATGAGATGCGCCAGAATCGAATAAGGTACGGACAGGATGATCAAACAGAAAAACTAAGCTTTCAACAGAAATTGTTCTACCTCTTTCTTGCAGCGGTGGGGCCGCAATAGCTTGAACTTGCCCCCTTGCCTGCCCTGGTGCCATAAGAGCCTGCACCTGTCCTCCCGAGGTAGACCCTGCCCTCTGCCCCTTCTTTGGACAGTCCTTCACTAAATGTCCCGCATCTCCACAATGAAAACAACCAGTCTTCTTTTTCTTTCTACAATCTTTGCTGAGATGGCCAGGCGTCCCACAATTGAAGCATTTCTTCTTCCCTTTGCCATTATTGTTTTTACCACCCTTCTTATTTTGCTGTTGGGGTTTCTTCTGATCCCCTTTCTTTTCAACTGCCTTATCCTCATGCATAAGTGCCATTTCTACTAGCTTTTCAAAGGTGGCTCCCATAGGGATGTGGGTCATAGCCAACCCTTGCAACGATTCATTCAAGCCTCTAACGAACCTCAAAGCTTTCTTCTCTGGCGTGTTCACCAACTCCAAGCCAAACCTTGCTAACTGATTAAATTTATTGACATATTCCTTTACTGATGAGCTCCCTTGCCTTAGTGCCAGGAATTTTTCCATATTTAAGTTCTCCTCTGCCCTTGAAAGAAACTTTGCCTCAAACCTTCGTCTGAAATCCGCCCATGAATCAACTGGACGTTACCCGTTAGTGACCTTCCACCAAAACGAGGCCTCTCCCTTCATTAACCAAGCAGCTAAACGGACTTTCCTCCCATCTTCCACTTCAAAGATATCCAACAATTCCTCAGTCTCCTTAAGCCAATCTCTGGCCTCCACAAACGTCTCAGTCCCTTGAAAAGTTTTTCCTCCCATAGCCTTGAATTCCTTGCACGTCTTTGCAAAAGTGTCAACACGAGGAGGAGGAGGAGGAGGAATGGGTGCAACTAGGGGTGGAGGAGTATCCGCTGGGCCTGCAGTGGTGGCCCTAGCCTCCAAGTATCTCCTAAACCACCCTGGAATCGTCACACCTTCTGGGAGATTAAGATCTTCAGCCATGCTGAAACGAAAAAGGAGAGATTCAAAATGGAGAATTCGAAAGATAAAGATAAGGATGTGGCTATTTGGGATTATGTTTTTCATAAAAACTCTCTTTAAATAACATGTTTTTTTTTTGAAAGCACTTCTTCCAAAAATACTTTAGAAAAAAATATTTTTCTAAATTTTTTTTTTTATCTGTTCTGGTAACCTTATGCTCTATTACCACGTGTAACACCCCACGTCCATTAATGTCACTCACAAAGGGAATGCATTAACTTCCATGGAGGTTTTAATTGAATATAGAACAGTAAAATTACAACAAGACAGATATAAAATAGTACATGGAAATTCAAAAACTTTATTTCATTGTAGCAGAAGTCAAAACATGTTTGATTACATCATAACACCATATTCAATGTCAAGTACAATATCTATCTTGATAAAACAAGTACAGAATCCCATTACATGAATAGCCATTAAAAAGAAAGATAACAAGCTGGACTTTACTTCAGCAGTCCAAGCTTTCCAGAAGATAAGCGATCCAATTAGACTCCACTAGAACTTGGCCCAACCTACGGACCTGAAGGGAGAAAAAGGATGGAAAAGAGGGGGTCAGACATAAAGTCTGGTGAATATGATAATTCTACAATACTATTACCAAAATAACTGGACTAAGGCATAAGCTGGAAAACAAGAAAATGTCTATGAAGAGCAGATTAAGGACATAGACAATCGCTAAAGGCAACGTTATAGGCGCTCCTAAATACTAAAGGATAAACACTATACTGCACCACACCAGTCACCCTAAAGATTCATCCCACTTAGCTTCACTTAGAAACTTTCCCAATGGCTTTACGTACCCCTAGCTGACTACATAGGTGCCGCCTGCCCCTATCTCCACTAGGTGTACCCTACTTCCCATTATTCGATCGGCTCCCTAACTCGTAGATACCCGTGCTGGCCCCACAGTGGGGTGTATCACTCCCCTAAAGTGGCAACCTGATACAACGGACATGCACGGCTTATACCTACACGATGCAACAACGTCTTACCTACCAGCCCGGGTCCACACACGCATATGAAACCCGTTGGACTTGTGTTGCCACCGCTCCCTGTTTTGGCCTCTTATAGTCAAACCCAGTATGCGTGTCCCGTCCTCGACTTGGGTCGAGCCCATAAAGATACGTTTTGGGATACTGGTTGAAATGGGCCCCCACTATTTACCACAAGCATTCCACCTAAGCTTGTCCCCATTAGTCCATCCCACTTAACCCACTTAGTCATGTTCATTTACATGTGTGTTTGGTTAAGTCTAATCGTATTTCAAATGCCTCTAAAGGCAACCACCAGATTCCTCATGCCACCCAAGGCACCTACTTAACCCCCATGTCCCACCTTACATGATTATCTGGTTAAGTATTTCTTAGTTCATTAAGGCCATAACCTCATAAAGACCTCTCACATTAGACTGGCATTTATGGCAGCTGGATTTGCCGGGCGGGTCCGGGCAGTCTTACACCATAAAAGAGTCTAACCTCGTGTCTTTACAACTGTTATGCTTTAGTTTGGGCCTAGGACCTCTCACATTGGGCCGACATTTGTGACTACTGGATTTGCCGGGCGGGTCCGGGCAGGTTTACATCACAAACGGGTCCAACCTCGTGCCCTAAGCATTGATTATTAATAATAATCCACTTTCCCCCAATTTTAATAATTCCCTACTTGAATTATTAATTACTTCCAATTTTTTAACAATGTCCATAATTGACTCAATTATGGACATCCATTCATGGTATGCAAAATCTTACAAAATTGCACCCAATTTATTAATTCCTAATATTACCCCTACCCCACGTTTGAACGTTTATTCACAAAATATATGTTAGACTCGAATAGCCTAACTCATAGCATAAAAGAGATTATCATAATAACAACATGTATATGTGACCAATTGAATCATAATAAGGGGTGAAACTTGCATATGTCCAACTTGCATAGATTATACATGTCATGGACCTAAAGGTGTCAACTTGTTCAAAATTCACCTAATATAATCTCAATCAATTTTCATAAACTTACATATGAACATGTGTGAATCAACATCATCTAATTTTTTAACAACATGGTTTTATATGGGTACACCTAACTCAATAGGCAAATTCCCATAATCAAGTTTTATTTAATTATAGTTTCAAGTTTATGGGTACACCTAACCTAATAGGAAAATTCCCATAAACAAGATCCATTTAAATTAAAAAAACATAACTTTAAGCATGTTCCAACAACATCATGATTTTACAACATAATATAACATGATTTATAACATGGCATAGTATGATAGTATAACATAGCTTGACATGATTCTTAACATAGCACGACATAGCATAAGAGAATTTACAACATAGCATGACATAGCATATATAATTTACATCATACGACAACATAATAACATAATAAGAGATCCACAATATATAGAATTTACAATTACAAATCACATCACTTTCTTGTGATCCATTCATAACTGAGTCAAATTAGTTTGTAATAGTCTTGTGAGAATCATCATACTCACCAACAAAAGAAGAGAATTAGAGAGAGTGTTCTTTGGTTTGATTTGTTTTTTTGAGTAGAATTTAGTTGTAGTAGATTAGGCTTCCTCTTCTTAGTTTGTGACGGCTACGCTGAACTCCATGGCAGCAGCATGACGGTAGCTTCTCTAATTTTACAAGTGATTTAGGTTTAGGGTCTACCCACTTATTTATAGATTTTAGAATGCATTTAGGCCATTAGATTTAACCTAGAAATAACCGCAGCCGTTCAGACAAGATGGGGTTTATCTTGTTGACTCAGCAATGAGTCAGAAGTGACTCAGCAAACACTCAGCAATTTATATATATATATCCTACAATGTACACATTAGATACATCCCCCCTTTTTCACACTTATTATTGTTTTTATATACATATTAGATACATCCCCTCTCTTACACACTTATTAATATTTTTATATTCATATTAGATACATCCCCTCTCTTACACACTTATTAATATTATTATATTCATATTAGATACATCCCCTCTCTTACACACTTTTATATTCATATTAGATACATCCCCTCTCTTACATACTTATTAATATTTTTATATTCATATTAGATACATCCCCTCTTCTACACACTTATTATTATTTTAGCAACTTTAGTGTTAAAAGAAAATTCGGGGTGTTACAGAAAGGGTATTGAAAGTTAAACAAGTGGTTGAAGTTTACTCACACCAGTCCCATGACTGACCCAGAGTTTATTTTGTTTTGTTTTCCCTAAACTCTTGGGTGCTCAAATTTGTACGGGCAGTCAAGTAGTCGGGATTTCACAGATTCATTTGGAGGAGCTGGAAGCAGGAGGCTTCACCGGTTAGCTATAGGCTATCATATATTCCGCTGTGGACCTTGTTTGTATCTAGAAACAGATGTTTATAACTGTTCCAGAAATGACTGTTGTGCTCTGATGATGGTATGTATATAAAGTTACTGTTTTGTATTTCAAAAGTTATGTTATATAATATATTTTATTCGTCCCGCTGTGGGTTTGTGATCTTCGTTTTCTTCTATTCTAATATTTCTTTCTTTCTATTTCTCATCCTCTAACTTCTTTCTAATAATGATTCGTATTTCTGTGCAATTTGGGTTGGACGTGTGTTGTTATTAGTCAATTCAGATAGCATGGATTTGCGGGCCTTTACAGTTGGTATCAGAGCTTAGGTTGAGCGAATACCTAGGCTTTGGTGGAGATGTGCTCATTAGAGATAGGGTCAGCAGTGCCCTAGAATGAGTTGAGTGTATAATACGAGAGCGCGTATTTGTTATTAATATAAAAATTGTTTTATATTGTGTTGGCTAGTCGGTTGAGTGGTTTATGAATTCTGGTCGAATCGTGGGACGCCACGAAGTCGATAGGGATTTCTAAACACTTGAACAGAAAATACGACATGATATTGTTTTTAAATGGGTAAATGAAATAATTTAACCCAAAATTTCTATTTTTGATATAGAAAGAATAAATTTTCTAGAATTATTATTATATGGATGTGTTGGATGTTGATTTTATAATCAAATGAGATTATAAACTTAGAATGGTTATTTATAACCAAATAGAATTTGTATAGGAATTAAATATACAAATGAGATGAATTAGAATTTAATTCAAACCAGAATTTGGAATTTTAATCCTGGGAATTTGGAAAATATTTTCGAAGTATATTAAAAGGACATAGCTTTTTTTGAAAAGACCGTTTGAATAAGAAAAAAAAATCATATTTGAATGGATTTTGAAATTGATAAAGCACTGAACTCACTTCAGTGGCTGGAAAATAATTCTGATGATGATTGCAACATCATCAGTGTTCATTTTCAAGTTTCTAAAGTGATGGATTGCTACCTTAGAAAATTTTTGATGGAAATTTGTTTGGAAGAAAACAAATATTTTGGAAATATTCAAATGTTTTGAATTTGAATTAGTTATAAATATATGTGATTTCAAAAAGGATTTGAAATGAAAACCCTGGGATTTGGAATCTGGAATTAAAATTTAACTTAAGCAAGTTAAATGGTTCAGGGTGAATCAATCGACTAGAATCAATTTGAATTGGTTTAATAGAACATAGATTAGATATAAATGGATTGATCCTAGATCATTCAAATTTAATGAAGGAAGACCAAAAGTTTTGGTGGAATTAAATTTGTTGAAATATGAGGAGTTGAGTTTCAACATAAGTGGATTGTTGGAAAGTAATGGATTTGTATCATTTTTCCTACCTTAGCAATTTCGAGGACGAAATTATTTTAAGGGGGGAAGAATGTAACGACCCAGATTTTTCGAACAGTTATTTTAAGTATTTAGTATCGTTTAAATATTGAATTAACAATATAAAAGAATTTTTATAGTGATTTATCGATCAAATAATCGAAATACGAGAACAAAATATAACTGAACCCGAAGTTAAAATAAAATCAAAACGATTCTATCGATTAGTTTGTATTTTTATTATCAATAGATTTAGCTATTTTAAAATCGATTTATATTTCAAGAAATTAAATTTAATATAAATTTCAATTTAAATTTGTTCTCTTCTTTAATTTCAGAACCCATTATGTTGAGGAAATAACGTTGGAGACGTTGCTCATTACATTAAAATAGCAATTTAGATTTACGGGTTGAGGACCACAAGATATTTTAATTAAAAATTCAAATTATAATATTTTCAGTGTTTTATCAGCCGACCTAATATAAACAAGGTCACCCTAAAAACTGATAACGCGCAGCTATCTTCTTCTTGAGCAGAAAATATTGTCTTCCTTGTCGGATATGTAGGAAGCTGAAATTAAATTGCATATATGTTTTGCCTCCTTCTCGCGGCTATAAATTAACAATAGCCTTCCCAAATCCTTCCATCGCCTTTTTATTTCTGCCCATTTCTCCGAACCACGAAATCGAATGAGGCCGAAGCACGCAATGGGTTTAGGGGTTCGACTATTTTGTTTGACCTCAGGGTTTCACCGCGAATCATGGTACGAGAGGCTAGTTGTCTCGATGATACAACCAGGGTTAGGGCTGAGGACCGATGGCGATTCAGATTTAGGGTTTCGAGCCAGGCTCGACTGTTGGGGAAGGTGCGATGTTGGCAAACGCGTGGGATCAGGAGGAGCAGTGTTCGGTGGAGCAGCGTGGAGGTGGTGGTCTGTGTATTCTGGGGGATCGCGATTTGCTCCCTGGAGTTCATCGATGTAGTTGTAGCTCGCGGTTCTAGTTCTTGGGATGGAAGTCTCTGTTCGGCAGTGATGTATTGAGGAAGAAGAAAGAATTTAACAGGATTAAGGTATTTTTCTTTTTAGATTTAGTTTTTATTTATTTGAAAAATAAATAATGCAGTTAGGAATTTATTATGAGGGATTAGTTATATAAAGAGCAAATAAATTTATATAATTAGTTTATAGAAAATAAATTAGTTAGTTTTGTTTCTCTTATTTAAACCATATTAGTTTGATTCAGATTTCAAACTCAAAATAAATAAAAGAAGTTGGATATTTAATTAAAACAATTTGATGATTTAATTAAATGAGAAAATGGATATATATATATATATATATATATATATAAGACATTTATTTATGCGTTAATTGAAATGTTGATCATTAAATAAATACTCGTAGGAGCACGATAAAACTCATTCGAGGCGATTCGAAGCCGTAAGATTTGAATTTCCACGAGACATTCAGCAAAGAAAATCTCGGTGAGTAAATCTCACTCACCTTTTATTTATAATTATTTTTACTTCGTAAAAATAATTGTTGTTGCTTGTCTGGATTTTTCTGCTTGTTTTATATATATTAGTTATTTAAGGCTATTATATATATATTGGGTTGTTTGATTGGTTGGATTCCCGCAGTCTCATTAGCGGATGCCCGCAATTTCATAGCGGATGATTACCCTGTACGCCCCACGCTATGATTAGTGGATGACCTTCTATACCACGATATTCTGCCACGAAGCAGAATGGGTATTATTTATGTGCTAACATCTGTGGATGCAGGAAAACAGGTTGGAGGGATCCAACTGGATTCCTCAAAATATATTATCTGTTTGTTGTTTGCTGATTTCATATATTCATATATGATGTGTTAAAAATAAAATGATTGAAAATTGGCTGATTTGATTGTTTTAAATATCACTGGGCTAAGTGTTAATTTATTTAAAATATCATGGAAGGATATTTGAGATCTAAAAGGGAGAATTCTATTTTTAAATAGAATTTGAATTTTTAATGGAATAAAAATATAAACTTGTTTTGAAAAATAAAACTAGTAGTTCCTTTATAAACGAAGTTATAAATAGTTCTTTTGTAACGAAGTTATAAATGAAGTAAAAAGAATTATCACTTGATAATTCAGAAATAGAAATACAAGTGTGAAATTGGAATGGGAAATCTATCTTCAAAAGGAAAATAGAGATATTGATTTCAAAAATGAATTGAAGTCGAGACTGGTTTAAAGAAATTGAATAAAGAAAATTCAAATGGAGTTAACTATAGAGACTTGAAAATAGAATTCAAATAGAAAATCCAAAGTGGATTTGAATATAGAACTTTCAAATGGAGTTTGGATATAGAGAAATGGGAAATAGAATTTCCAAATAGAATTTGAAATAGAATTTCAAAAATAGAATTTTCAAAAGAGAATTTGAAATAGACTTTGAAAATAGAATTTCATAAATAGAATTGCAATGGAATTTGAATTCAAATACAATTGAAAGAGAATTTGACTATAGAAATTCAAAAGGAATTTAAATATAGGATGTGAATTCGAAGAAATTTAAATATAGGATGTGAATTCAAAGGAATTCAAATATGGGATTTGAATTCAAGGGAATTGAAATAGGATTTGAATTCAAAGGAATTCAAATGGGATTGGAATAAAGGAAATTCAAAAATGGAATTTCAAATAAAAGAAATGAAATTTGAAATATTGAGAATTTCAAATAAGAGAAAAATGGAATTTGAAACATTTAGAATTTCAAATAGAATTTAAATGGAGTTTGAATATTTGAATTTCAAATAGAATTCAAATATGGGATTTGAAAATAGCAATTCAAATAGAATTTGAATAAATGAATTTGAATATAGAATTTCAAGGTAGAATTGTAATGAAATTTGAAATATCGAATTCAAGAGAATTGAATATGGTTTTGAATTTAGAATTCAAAGAAGAATTGAATATAAACTTCAAATATAATCGAAATAGAGTTCGAATATATAACTCGAATAGAATTGAATATGAAGTTTGAATAGAGATTTGAAATAGAAATTCAAGTACTGAATTTGAATATCAAATAGAAAAGGAATTGGGATTTGAAAATAGAATTCAAAAGTGAGATCGGAATTTGAATCAAGAAATTCAAATAGAGGAAAATGGAGTTTGAATATTAGAAATTCAAATGGAGTTAAAATGGAGTTGGATTCGTTTTAACGAAAGTTTAAAAGTTTATATATATAAATATAAATAAAACGAACTCGCCGCAGCGCTGCAGTTCATAAATTGGCGATTCGAACTTCAATTGAATATGCAGAACTCAATTGAAGTCGAAATTCTTTGAAACAATAAACATTAGGATAAATTTGATAATAGTTTTCTAATGAAGGAGAAAAATCTGGATTTCGTCGAATAGATTTTGAGATATGTTAAAATAAAAATTTCGAAAGTGCAGCGCCAGAAACCATTATAAACCATAATGGATTTTATATATAAATATAAGGATTTTTAAGCAAATAAAAATCCAAATTCCCATTTTAAAAGCCTAATCTTGAGTTAGAAAATAAAGGCGAGCTCAAGTGAAGTAAGTAAAGAGATTTTTGAAACAATAACCCTATTTTGATTATTTAGGATTAACTAAGGCAAGTAGAAATTAGTTAATCGAGTTTGAACTAAAGTCGAACCTTGAAAAGTAAATTTGGCGTTCGTAAATATATATATATTCGAAATCGAACATAGCGCTTAAATTGAAATTTGAATTCAATTATTTGATAAGTTTGTTGAAATATATTTGAAATATGTTATATTCCAATATACAAGCGAAATAGACCAACGAGTTAATTAACGAGTTGGGTCAAAAAGAGTGTGTGAAGTGGAAATAAATTGGACAGGTATAGACATACAGGAGACAGGTATGGGACAAGGATAATGCAGGTATATAAATAGAGTGCTCGATAAAAAGGTACATGTTTAAATTCATATATGAGATTTTTTGCGCCGTATCGGCAAGCCGCTTGGCTTTTTCTTTTTCTTTTCGATTAGAGAAGACACCGGGAAGCTATTTGAAATTTCCCGATGCTCCCGATACAGGGGAGGTTATGGCGAAATTTTCCGGAAATTTAAGGAGTTATAATATTTTTAAGATAAATTGATAGTTATAAATCAATGTATCGATATATGTAGAATTCGATAAGGAAATGAAATCAAAATAGAGTATTGGAAACAGAAAGAGAAATCTATAAATTAGAAATAGAAAGCGAACTTTATACATGTTTTAAAAATGAACAATTGGATTGTATAGTGTGTTTATTCGAGGTAAGTGGTTTTGCCGTTTTGAAGTTGAGAATGTTTTCAGTTAAGGTCTGAGAGGTAATTTTACCCCAACTTGATTGATCTCATTTTTAGTGGATAAATAGCAAGATCCAGTCTCGAAGAGAAGTGTTTGAAAAAGAGTTAGTTGAATAAAATATTTTGGGTTGTTGTAACGATGTTTTACACAACATTCGTTTTAAACCCAAGTAATGGAATTTTGGAAATATAACAGTAAATATTTCCTGAGTATAATTAAATAGTCGGGATAGAGATAAGTGATTGGAATTGTTTTCAATTGCAAATAGAGATATTTTCTAATATATAGAAAATAAAAGGGGTTGATATTGGAAAACGTTTTCCAAATGGCATAAGATGCCAAGATGGTTATTGAAAATATTTGGTTAACAAATATTGATAAGGAAATGGAGAAGAAATTTAATTAATGAAATATTAATTAAAGAGCCCAGTGATTTGTTGATATGTTTGGATGAACACTTGTTTTTATTCGATAGTTAAATCACAGACTATCGAAGTTTTTGACCATCGTTGTCAATATGGAGAGACCGGTTGGATTATTATCCGAAGAACCACTCCGTATCGGCATAAGCGTTGCGAACCAAGTATGCTGAATATATTGAAGACGGAGTAAAGTGCAAGGACTCTTTCTATTAAATAGAAATAGTGCCTTCGGTTTCGTTCAATCCCAGAACGAACGTAAATGGACGAATGTCTGACAGAGTATTTCCAATGATCGAATGGGTTGGTCTGTATAAATATATATGGTTGCAACAGATTTATTCCCTTAGCATAACATCCAGAATATTCGTGCAAACTCATCTAGTGATTAACGGATCTGACAATGTGGCATTCAAAGTGATTGTGCTATCAATGAATGGTAAGAATTCGTAGCCTCAGGCCTCAACAACCGGGAAAGGACAAAAATCGGGCAGGAAGCATGGCTATGTGGGTCGCACCCATTAGGATGTATAATCACCTATCTAGAGGTTCATTTAATTTCTTATTCTTTTCGATGCTGTCCCAGTCAGGAGACGGTTGCTGATCCCAACCGTTGGTGATATACATTCGATACACTCAAGCGAAATGAGTGGTCGGTCATGTGTGGGCCGGGTTGCAAGATGTTCTTGTTGAACCCAGTGTATTCCTCTCTAGAGATACACTAGCGGAAGGTGGTTCCATACCTTGTCATGTTGGAAATCCAATCTCCAATAAGCACCATGCGGTTTTTGATTTTATACTATATATGTGGAGCGTGAGATGCAAGCGTTCTGCTATTTGGTTATTTACTTGATGTAGACATTATTATAATATCGCTAGATTTTCGTATCAAAGTGTTTTGGGTTATAGTAAGGTAAAAACCGTCCATGTTTATGTGTGGGCTGGTCTTACTATTATCTTTTCTTTCGAAAGGGTTTTGAAAGTTAAACAAGTGGTTGAAGTTTACTCACACCAGTCCCATGACTGACCCAGAGTTTATTTTGTTTTGTTTTCCTTAAACTCTTGGGTGCTCAAATTTGTACGGGCAGTCAAGTAGTCGGGATTTCACAGATTCATTTGGAGGAGCTGGAAGCAGGAGGCTTCACCGGTTAGCTATAGGCTATCATATATTCCGCTGTGGACCTTGTTTGTATCTGGAAACAGATGTTTATAACTGTTCCAGAAATGACTGTTGTGCTCTGATGATGGTATGTATATAAAGTTACTGATTTGTATTTCAAAAGTTATGTTATATAATATATTTTATTCGTCCCGCTGTGAGTTTGTGATCTTCGTTTTCTTCTATTCTAATATTTCTTTCTTTCTATTTCTCATCCTCTAACTTCTTTCTAATAATGATTCGTATTTCTGTGCAATTTGGGTTGGACGTGTGGTGTTATTAGTCAATTCAGATAGCACAGATTTGCGGGCCTTTACAATATGTCATTAGTATTCATAGAAGAATGTCAATATATATAAAATTTATTTTTATATGTTATTCATGTTAGCACAAATTTTGTCAATTGTGTTAGGAGTTAAATTATGTCATTTATGATAGAACATACATTTACCATTTATGCTATACATGTTGTATTAGTATAAAAATGTCAAGCTTATCATGTTAGAGATTTAGAATAAAAATACCCTTTGTGTTAAATTATGTCATATTAGAAATAAAACATAAGAAAAGAAAGGATTACATTTCTCTGTAATGTAATATAAGGATGGAAAAATTTATATTTTTATTGTAATATGAAATATTAGAAAAGTGAAGACAATAAATATTATATTTTTGTTGTAATATAAAACATTAGAAAGTAGGAAGACAATGGAAATTTCATTTGTATGTAAAATGTGACACTGGAAAAGAAATTACATTTTTTCTTTAAGGTAATCAACCGAAGTTAATAGGATTTTAAATCTTAGCAAGTCAAAACATAAGAATGATTTTTCTAATAAGTACTTTGGACTAGATTGTAAATAAATAGAAATTAACAAATTTTGTAAAGGAGTAAATATAGAAATTTAGAAATAAGCATACACGTAATAAGTACGTTAAAAATATATATACTGATACTATATCCATCCAAAAACACAAGTAATCAATGCTAGTTATTATTAATATTAGATAAACGTTAAACGTAGTTTTGAATTTGAAAAGTTCTCCGATACTTATGCATATTAATTAACGTTACTTATAATAAAAGGAAAATTTACAATTGTAATCGTTGGTGTTAATGGGAAATAAATATGGAAATTTAAGAAAGAAGAATTTGATTCGATTCTAAACTTTTTCCTAATGATATATCAAGTATAGTAGTTAATATAACTATGATTTTGGGATGCTAATAAATTTGAAATGGGAAATTCAGCAGGTAAATTAATTACTTCAAAATGGAAACTACATATATAAAAGTCATATAAATAAATGTAATTGTAAATGATCTATTTTGGGTCCTCATAAATAAGATTTATAACTAGAACCATTTTAATCATATTTGGAATTTCATATATGTTGAATTATTTTTAAAATTAACTTATATGGTAATAATATACGTTCGTTGTTTGTGTAATGAAGATCCACCAGTAATAAGTATCATTATTTGTGTGAATTTAAAATTTAAATTATCAGTTGATCTATATGGTAATTATTGAGAGTTGGGATTAAATATTAAATTATTTATGTTAATTTGGTTTAATAAATTCATAATTTAATTTTGTAATTGATTGTGGAAATTTATTAGTGTAATTAATAATTGAAATACAATTTTGAATTCGTAATTAATGAAATCCAACTTACTTGAAAAATAGTAACTTTATTTATCATAATTGAAATTAAAATTTGGTTTGTTCTGGTAAGTATTAAAATTTATATTTATGTTTTGAATGAAATGGAATTAATTAATTTATAATTGGAATTAAAATTGAATGTTCAATCAGAATTGTAATTAATAGGAATCAATGCAGTGGAATAATTGTTTATTTCTCCCATTGGACCATCTACACATATGCCAAATAAAATTCAGTTCCACCTCGTCAGCCAATTTTCATTGTACGTATATTTTTCATCTGCTCATTTCTTTCTCTAATGGAAGATCAAAACCTAACTTGAAAATCAATTTATGCATTTCGGTGAACGCCTTATACTTGGAACAAAGATGATGAGGGCGGCCTGAATTTGGATTAAGAGGTTAAAGGGAAAATTTAGTTCATTATTTAAGTTAATTATTTACTAAATTATCAAATGTGTAATTTATCGTATCTTCTTTGTACGAGATCCAATTTTTGAACCATAAGTTGCATTGCACTCGTATCAGAGAGATCTACAACTTGGGACAGGCTAGTTCTGAAACAGAGCAGATCAAATTTAGACTAAATCTCAAGCGTGCTGAGAATTCTTTTCTTTTAAAATAATTAAACTTTATTGATTATAATCATGTAAAAAATCATTTTTTTCTGTTGTAAATTAAGGTTGTTGTATATGTAATTTGATTTGGTTTGTTTGATGTTGTTAGAATGATCTGTTAACGTGATTGATTATTATGTTAGAAATAAAATTACCATTTATTTATGTTTTGTTGAATTAGATTATGGTCAGATTTAAAAAAATACCATTATATTATAGAAATGTTATGCTAGAAAAAAAAGAAAAAAACATTTTAGTTAGATGTTTATTCGATTAAAAATAACATTTATTTTATAGAAATGTTATATTAGATTTCAAAAGCCATTCTGATTAGAAATATGTTGTGTGGACAAAAACAACACTTTGATAGAATCATTATATGTAGATTAAAAACAACACTTTGATAGAATCATTATATGTAGATTAAAAACATCACTTTGATAGAATCATGACATGTAAATTTAAAATACCATTTGTGTTAGAGAACTAAATTTTTAGTTTACATAGAATTGTTTTTTATTAAAATGAATCAATTATTGATGAAGTATTATGTATGGATTTGAATCATGATAGATTTGTTGGCACCAAAGATATAATTTTGGTTACATGTTTTAGTTTGGATCATGAAATGAATGTGACACCATAACATAATTTTTGTTTCATGTTTTGAATCACGATGCGAAAATTTATACCTTATGTTGCCACCAAATTATATAATGATCTCATAAGTAGTGGTTTAACATTTGACACCAAATTATATGTTGTTATAATATGTTGTTATGAAATTGACACCAAAATTATAAGTCGTCCTCATATGTGGGTGAAAGTAGAGAAAAATATCATATCTCTAGAGCGTTAATGAAAATAAGGAAAATTATCATATTTCTAGCGCATTAATGAAAGTAGGAAAATTTATAAAATCTTTAGCGTGTTCATGAAGATAGAAAAATTATCATATTTTTAACGTATTCACGAAATCAGGAAAATAAACATATTTTTAGCGTCGTAGTTAAAATATGAGGATAAACTTATGTTTACCTTAAGTGTAGTAACATGAAAATATTTATATATTTTGATTAAAAGGAAAGCACATTATTTACACAGTCATTTTTGTCAAATTACAAAGAAGGAATTTCCACCGTCACTTTTGTCAAATTACAAAAGTGATATTTTCACCGCTTTTTTTTTTAGGTCAAATTAAAAAGATGATTTCACTATCAATTTTGAAATAAAGAAAAAAATTGATTTCACCGTCAGTTTAGTGATAGTGAAAAGAATGGGTCTTAAAGTATCATTATTGTTGTCTTTTTATATGCAAAAAGAATAGAAGAGTTTAAAGTACATTTTTGTCATAAAATGTTGAAATAGAATAATAGTAGTCGTTCATGTTAGAAAGTAAAGCAAACATTTATGTTATTATAACAAGTTGTCATTTCTTGGATTATACTTTTGTACACCAACAATACAACCTTTCATATGCTAATGAAAACAAGATAATCATTTATTGAATTCAATACTTGTACATTAAAAATGCCACCTTCAATAGGTTATGAAAATAAAATAATCATTTTATGTAAGGGTACATTTCTATATGGAAAAGAAACATATTTATATAAAAGGAACATGTTCATGTAAGAGGACATATTTATGTAAAAGTACCTTTTTTTATATATAAAGAGGTTACATTAAAAGACTGAGCTTTACTACTACAATAGAAAGATTGGAATATATAAAGAGCATTTTTAGTATGAGGATTATTTTAATAAAGAACGTTTAAAATAATTTTCATTAAAGTATTTATAATCATAATTAAAAATTAAAATTGTACTTGGACACGAGTTAGGTCACATTTGTGGTGGAAGTCTGCCCGGACCCGACCGGCATATCCAGCAGCTACAAATGTTGGGACTAATGTGAGAGGTCCAAGTGCGCAAATACAAATTGGGCCAAGATACGAGGTTAAGCCCAACTTGTGGGAGAAGTCTGCCCGGAACCAACCGGCCTATCCAGCATCCACAAGTTGTAGGCCTAATGTGAGAGGTCTGGCCCATATTAAAATATAAATGGATAACTTAGAAATTGACGTTATTTCCACACCGTTATGTGTTAATAATGAAATGAATATTTTCACCTCCAAGTATGTTATAAAAGAAAGTTACATTTTTAATAAAATAAGATAAGGATTATAAAAGTTTTACATTTTTCATAATGTAAATATTAGAAAAGTTACATTTTTCTTAATGTAAATAAAAGGAAAACAGGAAGTTACATTTTTATATGTAATTGGTGTAATATAGAAACTGACATTTTTCAATGTAAATAAGGATGAAATAGTAAGCGTATGTGGCGATTTCCCGCAAGGGCGATTTTTGGGTCGTTTCACAACACATACATTAGGATGTGTAGGTGAGTTAAAGTAACATCTTTTGCATACATTAGAATTTGTGTGCAATCTAAATTAAACATTTTATGTGCTAGGATATACCTTGAAAACATTTGCCAATAAGGCTATTTCACTTATGTGTAAATGTTAAGAATATGTACGTATAAATAAAATAAAATAGAAAATTATCTTTTATTTTTCATCCACAGCAATGCCTGTAACGTCTCGCATTTTTTACGGTTTGAATTTGAGTATTTAAATCAGTTTAAATATTGAATTCGAAATATAAATGGATTTATATATTAAATAAAACGAAGTTGAACGTATATAAATATATATTAATTATAATCGAGCTCGGAACGACCCTGCAGTTGGTAATTTAATGTTCTGAACTTCAACTGAGTGTACCAGACTCGTTTTGAATCGGATTTCTTTGAAACGAGAAACGTTGGAATCTGTTGAACTGTATTTTTCTAACAGAAGTGAAAAACCAAGATTTCGGTGTATAGATTGCAAGATACGTCCAAATCAAATATTCGAAAAGTCGCTATAGAAGCATATATCGACCGTAACGGTTATTTGAATATAACTTGATATAGGTTGAAAATCTGGACAAGGTTCTTTTGAGGCGCAGCGATAATTTAATTTTTAGAATTTTACTGTAATTTTTAATTAATTAAATATGCAACTTTTTATTGGGAGTATTGTGTACCCTGTATCGGTATTTCGGGATTTCAAAATATGAGTCAATCTACCGGTATTATTATATTTTTGGGATCGTGACACTTCGCTGGACACTACTGTACTCTTATTTCTGTCTGCAGCAGCTCGGACACGAATGAAATTTTGTGTAACAGAAACCGTAAAAAGTTGCCACCAACTCTAGTTTTAGTGCCAATGTAATTATAAATACATTATACACTAGATATTATCTTTTTAACGTCCAACATGACCCACTAAACTCCAACGTTGGTTCTTTTCTTTTTAGTGTAACATTACCCTCACGTGATGATTCATTTTATAGAAATATATTTTATAGGTTTAAGCCAAATGATTATGCGGATCTCGAGGTGATGTACAGGTCAAGCACGACCTAGGGTCATGGGGTTGACAGGTTACATCAATGTATGCTACCTATTGGATCGAATCAGCTAGGGCTAAGACCTATTTGCGTGAACATTTAGTTAAATACATGTATATATTCTGATTCCTTCAAACTTCATAGTTAAGTCTTCTGTTTTGTACGTACATACACAAAGTATGGAACCATTACGTGTTCAGATCTATTGAAAATATACTCAAAAACCTTAAAGGCCATCCATTAAGGCACAGTAACATGTCATGTTTAAAACAACTACAGGAAGAAGCTTTTCCCCATAACCTATATAATTAAATCAAACATATGCTACTCTACACTCTATATGGAAGACCTGAGACTTCTTCTCCCCTAAGGAATGGCACGCAATGCCTAGGAAGTTGAAAAAAAACAATCTATGAGGTGGAAAACTAAACACAGACCTAAACTTGCACTCTACTAAAACGTCATGGCAAAGTAAACAAGTATTTTCACATCAGTATGGGGTACCAGGCCTACCCTAAAACGAAAAACCAACTGCAGATTGAAATAACAACTACATATTGGAAATCTAAGCTACTCTACTTTGCACCATACCCTAACACTTAACGCCTAAGTAACCCAGTGTATATATATAACCAAACACCCCATTCGTTCTTTCCCCCATCAAGCCGTCGTGTTAAAATGTACCACAAGCTCTATTATCAATATACTCGAAACCTCAAATACTTCTCTGCTCACGTTTGAAACCGTTGAGAGACTCGTGATGTTGAAGAGGTGTTTGATGCATACGTTGAAGAGTTGATGGAGACGGCGGAAGAGAGCTCGTTGGTGGGTGCTCCGTGAAGATCCGTGAAGAAATGGTGGGAACAGATGGGTAGAATCTTGAATGGTAATGCAAGAAAGAAGGTGGTGGTGTAAGGAGAGAGGGGGTTTGGCGTGTTGATCGGTGAAGGAGAAAATGAAGAGTGGATGTGAGTGCATGGGATGAGTAAACTTGAGATAGGACAGGAGAGCTGTAGGCTTTGGTGAGGACGACGCTGATAGTGTTGATGAATGGGAGGGATTCGAACTGCTTTGCATGGTGATGTTGAGGGGTGAACGGGCTCTTTGGACACTAGAAGAAGAGGCTGCTGCTTTAAGTATCATAATACGGGATGCATTGGAACGCACCTGGCTCTGAAGCAAAGGGGAGTGGACGTGTACAGACGGAGTTCGTACTATGTATATGTGTGAACATAACATGGATGGGCGTTTGCTGTGTAAAACAAGTGGAGTATTCATATGAAGTAGTTGATGGAATGGAAGGACGTTTGAGTGGGCATGAAAGTGGTGCTTGCTGGTCCGGAAAGGGGTCGGCATGGATTTGATTGGGCTGTAGCATGCGGTTGAAAATGTTGAGATGGGAGTTACATGGTGCGTTTTTTTCTGTGATAGCATGGAGCGGCAACAGGTGCTGGAATGTTGGAACTCACGAAGGGGATACTTCATTAAAGCAGTTCGGCAATGTAGTGTGCATCGCATGGGAGTCGTGACAATGCAGTTTGACGGCGAGCATGACTGTGGGCCTCGGAAATGAACAAGAAAAACTATGGTGTGGCGCGATGAACTAAGAACTGATGAGAAAAGTGATGGTGTATTTGTGGGTTCGATGTTACAGGAGGCATGTAGGAAGTTAATGAAGAAACTGGAACGGTGGGATTTAAAAGTGGAGTTGGGCTGACGTGGATTAAGATGGTGAAGTCAAGTCCCATAATTCACTTAATATGATTTACAGCCCATAACGATATAAGAGCTGGTGTTTATTTTCTGGGAACCGAGGAGGGGACGTGCCATTGATCGTGGATCTTACGATGTGGTGTTGGGCTGACTTGAACTTTGTCGCAGACTACCAAATGGAACCGGTCTGGAACTGGTTTGGAGCGAGTAGGAGCTCGTCACAATTTTAGATGGATTAAAACGCTGGTATGATCGACTGACACAAATCGTTATTTAGAGGTTAACGCGCAAAGGTGAGTAAAATCACTAACTCTGATCTATTTTAAAATATGATAATTATATTTTTAATGTTGGTTAAATGTTGTATGATGGTCGATTAGATAGATTACAATTTAATTGGTTGAATATCGTCGTATACATACACATCGGTTGGATACTGATTCCATCAATTATAATATTCCCTAGTAGGAATCAGTGTAAATTGTTTTGATTAACATCTATGGATGCGAGAAACCGGTTGGAGGAATCCGACCGGATTCCTCGATATTTATATGTATTGTTTGTTTTGTATGCACTGTTTGAACCCGAATAATATTTAAAACCCCATGTGAATATAAATGTTGAACGGATATTCAACATCTGTTCGATAAATAAATAAATGATATCGATTTAGAAAGTGGTGACAGTCAACCGTAAAACCATCGTTTTGTTAAAGAGTTGATTAATCGTCAGACAAATCAACGAGGTTAATTATAAAAATTATATTTTTATAAGTAAAAAGAAGATTTAAATTTATAATAGAAGTTCTATTATAAACCAGTATTTTAGAGTTCGTTTTTTTTATAAAAACAATTGTTGACATTTTAATGAGTTTATAAAGCAGAAATTATCCGATGATTAAATATTTGGATAATAATATTATTAGATTAATTATATTAATCTAATGTTAAGAAGTAATTAAAATCAGTTAACGAATTTACTGATGGAATGAAGTTGATTAAATCAACTATTATTTGGGAAAATAATTATTAGGTTAATTGGTCTTTAATTAATCTAATGAAACAGTTTAGAAATAAATTAATTCAAAGTAATAAGATTTAATTAGAACTGTGGAATGGAGAAAGCGAAGAGTAAATGTTTAATATAAATAACCAAACACCAGAGATTTCAAAGTAAGGATATGGTGTTATAAAATCATAGTTAAAAATAAACATGAAAATACGATCTGATAGATATTATAAGTAATAAAGGATTAGAGTACAAACTTATACCTGTCTAAGGTAAGAACATTGTCGATAAGGTCTGAGAGGTAAATAGAATACCCCAACTTGAATGGCTTCACTATTATCGAGAAGCGATAACAGTTGTAACGGAAAGAGATGCCAAGATGTGTATAAAAGGAATACGGCAGCGTATTGCCAGTCTTAGAATTATAGCAATAAAATAACGTTGTTGATAAGATAAGTGTGACTGTTATGTCAAGATTAGTTATAACAAAGAATATTACAGCGTATGACAAGTTGAACTATAGCAATAAAATAACGTTGTTGATAAGGTAAGTGTGACTGTAATTAGTTATAAGGAGAATATTACAGCGTATGACAAGTTTAGAACTATAGCTATAAATTAACGCTGTTAACCAAACTTAAGCGTGATTTTTATATATGGCAGCACTTCCTAGGAAATGAAACAGTTTAGTTGAAATCCACTTATTCGAAAGTAATGAATAATGATGATGTAAGAAAATATAAGAATCAGTTTTAGAAAGAGAAAATTGGAGAATCGTGCTTGAAAACGACGACTGCATTTTGATGTTAGAAATGTGATTAGAATTAAATCGTTAGGATTTGGAACTAGAATTCGACGACGTCGAATGTATTAAAGGTAAACTATTTTTAGGGATTATAATCTGATAGAATAATTAACATTTAGTTTAAACAAATAAATGTTAATAGGATAGGAGTCAGTATTTAGTTATAAACTTGATATCGATTTGATAAGAAGTTGTCTTAGAAAACAGAGTTTATAAAGTGGACTGAGAATATAAAGTATGAAAGAGGTTTCTGTAAACGAGATAAGTATTACTTGAATAAATAATTAATTGATAAAGGTATTCAGATTTCTATAACAGGAATGGTATTCACATTTTTAAGTGAATTATGTTTTAAAAGTAAACGGTTGTCCGATTAAAATATTTATAATGAAATTGGAAATATTTTCCAATGAAGATAGGGTATACGATCCCAGTGTAGAAACCAAGGAATGTGAAAAGAATGAAAATGTTTCGAACGTTAATAACGTATGTTTCTGGAACATGAAAGAATAAGAGTTTATAATAACTGGAACGGTTTTCTAAGAAATATGAAAAGGCTAAAACGGGATTTGAGAAATATCTGGTAAGATATGGGAATTCGAATAATAAAGTCGAACGTTAAATAAAAAGTGCCCGTGATTGTGTGATGTTAGTGTACATGGAATGAATGTTATTTTTACTTCGATGGTTAAATAACCGACTATCAAACTGTTTTGACCATCGTTGTCAATACGGAGAGACCGGTTGGATATTATCCGGAAACCACTCCGTATAGGCATAAGCGCTGTGAATTAGATATGCTGAAGATAATTGAAGACGGAGTTAAATGCAAGGGTTGTCCAGTTCTAGAATGGTATTTTGTTTGTCCAGTCCCAGGGCAACTTGTATGGACGAGTGTCTGACAGAGTATTTCCAACGGTCACGCCGTTGATTTGTACGGATATACCAAGTTGGTGGGGAGAAGGTAACTTCTCTATATTCTACACCCAGTGTGCATTTGTGTAATCAATGTGTGATTACGGATTTGACGATGTAACATTCAATGTGAATGGTGATCAGATGTTCTGAAGATAGACGTAGCCTCTAGCCTCACAACCAAGAAGTGACAGAAGTTGGGCTAGGCAGCATGGCTAGTTGGGTCATCCCCAAGCAGGGTGTATTGTCACCGATCTAGAGAAAATTCATATTTATACTTCTTTTCGATTCTGTATCTTCGGATGGACGGTTGGATGGCCTACAACCGTGGTGGCAATATATTCGCGACACTCAAGCTAAATGTGTGAGCGGTCATGTGTGGCCGGGTTGCAAGACGTTCTTGTTGAACCCTGAGTGTATCCCCTCTAGAGTACACTATTAAGAAGGTGCTCCCATACCTTGTCTGTTGGAATCCATTCTCCGATAAGCGCCCTGCGGTTTATGATTTTAAACTATATATATGTGGAACATGAGATGCAAGTGTTCTGCTACTTGGATAATTATTTGTTTTGACATTATCATAATATCACTGTTTTTGATATCAAAGTAATTTGGGTTATAGTAAGGTAAAAGCCGTCCATGTTTATGTGTGGGCTGGTCTTACTATTATCCTTTTGTTTCAAAAGGATTTTCTTCAAAGTAAAACCGTATAGTTGGAATTTACTCACCCCAGTCCCATGACTGACCCAAAGTTTATTTTGTTTGTTTTCCCTAAACTCTTGGGTGCCCAAATTTGTACGGGCAGTCAAGTGTTTCAGGCTTTGCAGATTCACTTGGAGGAGCTCAAAAGCAGGAAGCTTCACCATTAGTTATGTAGAGTTATTTCCGCTGTGATATGATGTATTGTACTCTGATAATGGTATGTATATACAATACAGTTTTGTATTCAAAGTTATGTTATATAATACATCTTATTTTGTTCCGCTGCGAGTTTCATGTTACTCTGATTCTGTTCAGTTGTGATCTTCTTCTTCTTCTATTCTATTAGTTCTATCTTTTCTTTCTCACCCTCTAAATTCTTCTATTAATGTCCTGGTGTTTTCGATGCTTGAATAGTCAACAGTGTGTTTTTATGTTGATTTTCTGGGTCGAAAATTCCATCCATTACAGATGGTATCAGAGCTGAAGGTTAAGTGATTACCTTGGCTCTGTGGCGTAACTCAATAGAGATGGAGTTAGTAGTACTCTAGATTGGGTATGAGTGTAAATATATGAGTGCGTATTTGTAAATTAATATAAAAATATTTTATATTGTGTTGACTGGTCAGTCGAGTAGTTTATGAATTCTGGTCGAAACAGTAATGCAAATTGAGTCGATAGGTGTTTCTAAACTCTTGAACAGAGTAATTCGACACAATATGTTTTGAAAAGAGGGTAAATGAAATAATTTTACCCAAAGTATATTTTGATATAAAAATAAGTGTATATTTTGATATTAATATAATATATTGGATATGTGATCATTATTATGATCAAACAGGATTAAAATTGAGTTGGTTATATAAATTACCAATCGAAATATTATATAAGTATGATATGCAAAATCAGATGAGCTGAATCTGAATTAAAAACCAGAATTGAAATAAAACTCTAAAAACTTGGAAAAGAATTGAAATTGAATTTGGATAAAATATAAGGGAATTTTAAAATCCTGGGAGATTTGAAAATTTGTTTTCCAAGTGCTGTGAATGATATTTTGAAGTAATATTCAAAATGAAAATGTTTGAAAAATGAGTTTTGAAAAATGATAATAGTATTGAACTCACTTCGATTACTGGAAAATAAATTCCGATGATGAAGCGCGCCATTATTGGTGTTCATTTTCGAGTTGCTAAGTGACGGATTACTACCAAAAATTTTGTTTTGTATTGTTTGAGAAACAAGTTGTCAGAAATTCAAATGTTTTGAATTATAAATGATTTCAAACTGATTTGAAATAAATCCCAGGAATTTAAATCTCTAAAATTTAACTTATGAAGTTAAATAGCTTGAAATGGTGAAGGTGAATTCTATCGAAGCCAGTTAAGTGAGAATCATATTGAAACAGAGATTTAACTGAACTAGTTAAGTGGAAAAATTGAAATTTGATATTTTAATAAAATCAAAGTTGAGCGTAAGAGAACTAATTTGAGAAATTAAATTAGCAAGTGGAACATAGGAATTAACTTGGTTTAATATATTGAATTGGGTTAGAGATGATCCCAAATAAATTTGGATAAGAAATTGGAATTGAAATGGAGCAGGATTTGAAATGGAATTTGGCTCAAACAATAAGCAAAGGATTGGATTAAGGATAAGTTGGTTGGAGATCAACAGTTGGAAATGTTGGGATAAATACCGGCTTGATAGCAAAGTGCAGAATCAGAATTGGATGACAACCAAAAAGGTACATGTTTAAATAATATGGAGTATGCAATTTTTGAGTGCGTTTGGAAAGTCGTTTGACTGTTTGATTTTCTTTTGGATTGGTGAAGGCCCAGAGTGGCAAGTTGTTGTAATACCGAGTGAGCCGTGCAGAGGAGATGCTGGCCAGATTCTCTGGAAATTAAGCTGTTAGGAAATTTTCAGAATTTTGAAAATATTCGGTAATAAGAAGGAATTAATATTTTAATTGGAAATAATCAGTTCAGTGGAAACTGGAATTATGAAGTAAACCAAAAAGATTTTTAACCATGTTATAACAGAGATTGTAGCATTTTCCCTATCTTAGCAATTTCGAGGACGAAATTATTTTAAGGGGGAAGGTCTGTAACGTCTCGCATTTTTGACGGTTTGAATTTGAGTATTTAAATCAGTTTAAATATTGAATTCGAAATATAAATGGATTTATATATTAATTAAAACGAAGTTGAACGTATATAAATATATATTAATTATAATCGAGCTCAGAACGACCCTGTAGTTCGTAATTTAACGTTCTGAACTTCAACTGAGTGTACCGGACTCGTTTTGAATCGGATTTCTTCGAAACGAGAAACGTTGGAATCTGTTGAACTGTATTTTTCTAACAGAAGTGAAAAACCAAGATTTCGGTGTATAGATTGCAAGATACGTCCAAATCAAATATTCGAAAAGTCGATGTAGAAGCATATATCGACTGTAACGGTTATTTGAATATAACTTGATATAGGTTGAAAATCTGGACAAGGTTCTTTTGAGGCGCAGCGATAATTTAATTTTTAGAATTTTACTGTAATTTTTAATTAATTAAATATGCAACTTTTTATTGGGAGTATTGTGTACCCTGTATCGGTATTTCGGGATTTCAAAATATGAGTCAATCTACCGGTATTATTATATTTTTGGGATCGTGACACTTCGCTGGACACTACTGTACTCTTATTTCTGTCTGCAGCAGCTCGGACACGAATGAAATTTTGTGTAACAAAAACCGTAAAAAGTTGCCACCAACTCTAATTTTACTGCCAATGTAATTATAAATACATTATACACTAGATATTATCTTTTTAACGTTCAGCATGACCCACTAAACTCTAACGTTGGTTCTTTTCTTTTTAGTGTAACATTACCCTCACGTGATGATTCATTTTATAGAAATATATTTTATAGGTTTAAGCCAAATGATTATGCGGATCTCGAGGTGATGTACGGGTCAAGCACGACCTAGGGTCATGGGGTTGACAGGTTACATCAATGTATGCTACCTATTGGATCGAATCAGCTAGGTCTAAGACCTATTTGCGTGAACATTTAGTTAAATACTTGTATATATTCCGATTCCTTCAAACTTCATAGTTAAGTCTTCTGTTTTGTACGTACATACACAAAGTATGGAACCATTACATGTTCAGATCTATTGAAAATATACTCAAAAACCTTAAAGGCCATCCATTAAGGCACAGTAACATGTCATGTTTAAAACAACTATAGGAAGAAGCTTTTCCCCATACCCTATATAATTAAATCAAACATATGCTACTCTACACTCTATATGGAAGACCTGAGACTTCTCCTCCCCTAAGGAATGGCACGCAATGCCTAGGAAGTTGAAAAAAAAACAATCTATGAGGTGGAAAACTAAACACAGACCTAAACTTGCACTCTACTAAAACGTCATGGCAAAGTAAACAAGTATTTTCACATCAGTATGGGGTACCAGGCCTACCCTAAAACGAAAAACCAACTGCAGATTGAAATAACAACTACATATTGGAAATCTAAGCTACTCTACTTTGCACCATACCCTAACACTTAACGCCTAAGTAACCCAGTGTATATATATAACCAAACACCTCATTCGTTCTTTCCCCCATCAAGCCGCCGTGTTAAAATGTACCACAAGCTCTAATATCAATATACTCGAAACCTCAAATACTTCTCTGCTCACGTTTGAAACCGTTGAGAGACTCGTGATGTTGAAGAGGTGTTTGATGCATACGTTGAAGAGTTGATGGAGACGGCGGAAGAGAGCTCGTTGGTGGGTGTTCCGTGAAGATCCGTGAAGAAATGGTGGGAACAGATGGGTAGAATCTTGAATGGTAATGCAAGAAAGAAGGTGGCGGTGTAAGGAGAGAGGGGGTTTGGCGTGTGGATCGGTGAAGGAGAAAATGAAGAGTGGACGTGAGTGCATGGGGTGAGTAAACTTGAGATAGGACAGGAGAGCTGTAGGCTTTGGTGAGGACGGCGCTGATAGTGTTGATGAATGGGAGGGATTCGAACTACTTTGCATGGTGATGTTGAGGGGTGAACGGGCTCTTTGGACACTAGAAGAAGAGGCTGCTGCTTTAAGTATCATAATACGGGATGCATTGGAACGCACCTGGCTCTGAAGCAAAGGGGAGTGGACGTGTACAGACGGAGTTCGTGCTATGTATATGTGTGAACATAACATGGATGGGCGTTTGCTGTGTAAAACGAGTGGAGTGTTCGTATGAAGTAGCTGATGGAATGGAAGGACGTTCGAGTGGGCATGAAAGTGGTGCTTGCTGGTCCGGAAAGGGGTCGGCATGGATTTGATTGGGCTGTAGCATGCGGTTGAAAATGTTGAGATGGGAGTTACATGGTGCGTTCTGTTCTGTGATAGCATGGAGCGGCAACAGGTGCTGGAATGCTGGAACTCACGAAGGGGATACTGCAGTAAAGCAGTTCGGCAATGTAGTGTGCATCGCATGGGAGTCGTGACAGTGCAGTTTGACGGCGAGCATGACTGTGGGCCTCGGAAATGAACAAGAAAAACTATGGTGTGGCGCGATGAACTTAGAACTGATGAGAAAAGTGATGGTGTATTTGTGGGTTCGATGTTACAGGAGGCATGTAGGAAGTTAATGAAGAAACTGGAGCAGTGGGATTTAAAAGTGGAGTTGGGCTGACGTGGATTAAGATGGTGAAGTCAAGTCCCATAATTCACTTAATATGATTTACAGCCCATAACGATATAAGAGCTGGTGTTTATTTTCTGGGAACCGAGGAGGGGACGTGCCGTTGATCGTGGATCTTACGATGTGGTGTTGGGCTGACTTGAACTTTGTCGCAGACTACCAAATGGAACCGGTCTGGAACTGGTTTGGAGCGAGTAGGAGCTCGTCACAATTTTAGATGGATTAAAACGCTGGTATGATCGACTGACGCAAATCGTTATTTAACGGTTAACGCGCAAAGGTGAGTAAAATCACTAACTCTGATCTATTTTAAAATATGATAATTATATTTTAATGTTGGTTAAATGTTGTATGATGGTCGATTAGATAGATTACAATTTAATTGGTTGAATATCGTCGTATACATACACATCGGTTGGATACTAATTCCATCAATTATAATATTCCCTAGTAGGAATCAGTGTAAATTGTTTTGATTAACATCTATGGATGCGAGAAACCGGTTGGAGGGATCCGACCGGATTCCTCGATATTTATATGTATTGTTTGTTTTGTATGCATTGTTTGAACCCGAATAATATTTAAAACCCCATGTGAATATAAATGTTGAATGGATATTCAACATCTGTTCGATAAATAAATAAATGATATCGATTTAGAAAGTGGTGACAGTCAACCGTAAAACCATCGTTTTGTTAAAGAGTTGATTAATCGTCAGACAAATCAACGAGGTTAATTATAAAAATTATATTTTTATAAGTAAAAAGAAGATTTAAATTTATAATAGAAGTTCTATTATAAACCAGTATTTTAGAGTTCGTTTTTTTTATAAAAACGATTGTTGACATTTTAATGAGTTTATAAAGCAGAAATTATCCGATGATTAAATATTTGGATAATAATATTATTAGATTAATTATATTAATCTGATGTTAAGAAGTAATTAAAATCAGTTAACAAATTTACTGATGGAATGAAGTTGATTAAATCAACTGTTATTTGGGAAAATAATTATTAGGTTAATTGGTCTTTAATTAATCTAATGAAACAGTTTAGAAATAAATTAATTCAAAGTAATAAGATTTAATTAGAACTGTGGAATGGAGAAAGCGAAGAGTAAATGTTTAATATAAATAACCAAACACCAGAGATTTCAAAGTAAGGATATGGTGTTATAAAATCATAGTTAAAAATAAACATGAAAATACGATCTAATAGATATTATAAGTAATAAAGGATTAGAGTACAAACTTATACCTGTCTAAGGTAAGAACGTTGTCGATAAGGTCTGAGAGGTAAATAGAATACCCCAACTTGAACGGCTTCACTATTATCGAGGAGCGATAACAGTTGTAATGGAATGAGATGCCAAGATGTGTATAAAAGGAATACGGCAGCGTATTGCCAGTCTTAGAATTATAGCAATAAAATAACGTTGTTGATAAGATAAGTGTGACTGTTATGTCAAGATTAGTTATAACAAAGAATATTACAACGTATGACAAGTTGAACTATAGCAATAAAATAACGCTGTTGATAAGGTAAGTGTGACTGTAATTAGTTATAAGGAGAATATTACAGCGTATGACAAGTTTAGAACTATAGCTATAAATTAACGCTGTTAACCAAACTTAAGCGTGATTTTTATATATGGCAGCACTTCCTAGGAAATGAAACAGTTTAGTTGAAATCCACTTATTCGAAAGTAATGAATAACGATGATGTAAGAAAATATAAGAATCAGTTTTAGAAAGAGAAAATTGGAGAATCGTGCTTGAAAACGACGACTGCATTTTGATGTTAGAAATGTGATTAGAATTAAATCGTTAGGATTTGGAGCTAGAATTCGACGACGTCGAATGTATTAAAGGTAAACTATTTTTAGGGATTATAATCTGATAGAATAATTAACATTTAGTTTAAACAAATAAATGTTAATAGGATAGGAGTCAGTATTTAGTTATAAACTTGATATCGATTTGATAAGAAGTTGTCTTAGAAAACAGAGTTTATAAAGTGGATTGAGAATATAAAGTATGAAAGAGGTTTCGGTAAACGAGATAAGTATTACTTGAATAAAGAATTAATTGATAAAGGTATTCAGATTTCTATAACAGGAATGGTATTCACATTTTTAAGTGAATTATGTTTTAAAAGTAAACGGTTGGCCGATTAAAATATTTATAATGAAATTGGAAATATTTTCCAATGAATATAGGGTATACGATCCCAGTGTAGAAACCAAGGAATGTGAAAAGAATGAAAATGTTTCGAACGTTAATAACGTATGTTTCTGGAACATGAAAGAATAAGAGTTTATAATAACTGGAACGGTTTTCTAAGAAATATGAAAAGGCTAAAACGGGATTTGAGAAATATCTGGTAAGATATGGGAATTCGAATAATAAAGTCGAACGTTAAATAAAAAGTGCCCGTGATTGTGTGATGTTAGTGTACATGGAATGAATGTTATTTTTACTTCGATGGTTAAATAACCGACTATCAAAGTGTTTTGACCATCGTTGTCAATACGGAGAGACCGGTTGGATATTATCCGGAAACCACTCCGTATAGGCATAAGCGCTGCGAATTAGATATGCTGAAGATAATTGAAGACGGAGTTAAAAGCAAGGGTTGTCCAGTTCTAGAATGGTATTTTGTTTGTCCAGTCCCAGGGCAACTTGTATGGACGAGTGTCTGACAGAGTATTTCCAACGGTCACGCTGTTGATTTGTACGGATATACCAAGTTGGTGGGGAGAAGGTAACTTCTCTTTATTCTACACCCAGTGTGCATTTGTGTAATCAATGTGTGATTACGGATTTGACGATGTGACATTCAAAGTGAATGGTGATCAGATGTTCTGAAGATAGACGTAGCCTCTAGCCTCACAACCAAGAAGTGACAGAAGTTGGGCTAGGCAGCATGGCTAGTTGGGTCATCCCCAAGCAGGGTGTATTGTCACCGATCTAGAGAAAATTCATATTTATACTTCTTTTCAATTCTGTATCTTCGGATGGATGGTTGGATGGCCTACAACTGGGGTGGCGCGACACTCAAGCTAAATGAGTGAGCGGTCATGTGTGGCCGGGTTGCAAGACGTTCTTGTTGAACCCTAAGTGTATCCCCTCTAGAGTACACTATTAAGAAGGTGCTCCCATACCTTGTCTGTTGGAATCCATTCTCCGATAAGCGCCCTGCGGTTTATGATTTTATACTATATATATGTGGAACGTGAGATGCAAGCGTTCTGCTACTTGGATAATTATTTGTTTAGACATTATCATAATATCACTGTTTTTGATATCAAAGTAATTTGGGTTATAGTAAGGTAAAAGCCGTCCATGTTTATGTGTGGGCTGGTCTTACTATTATCCTTTTGTTTCAAAAGGATTTTCTTCAAAGTAAAACTGTATAGTTGGAATTTACTCACACCAGTCCCATGACTGACCCAAAGTTTATTTTGTTTGTTTTCCCTAAACTCTTGGGTGCCCAAATTTGTACGGGCAGTCAAGTGTTTCAAGCTTTGCAGATTCACTTGGAGGAGCTCAAAAGCAGGAAGCTTCACCATTAGTTATGTAGAGTTATTTCCGCTGTGATATGATGTATTGTACTCTGATAATGGTATGTATATACAATACAGTTTTGTATTCAAAGTTATGTTATATAATACATCTTATTTTGTTCCGCTGCGAGTTTCGTGTTACTCTGATTATGTTCAGTTGTGATCTTCTTCTTCTTCTATTCTATTAGTTCTATCTTTTCTTTCTCACCCTCTAAATTCTTCTATTAATGTCCTGGTGTTTTTGATGCTTGAATAGTCAACAGTGTGTTTTTATGTTGATTTTCTGGGTCGAAAATTCCATCCATTACAATGCCACATAAATAAATTATAGTTTATTTGACCTTAGAAATGTATAGGGAAATTATACGAATAAAAATACATTTTTATTCGGTATTAGAAATATTATAACATGTTAGTTCATTATCATCAACATGTTAGTGGAATTAAATTGGTTGAATTCTTTAACCAATCATTTATTTTTATGAACTGTTATTGGCTGAAAACCCCACACGGGTGTTGAGATGAAAATTTACATACACTAATCCCAATATTCAGTTGTATGTTGATTGTTGGATCGATAGGCTGCGATGAGCGTTATTATTTAATTTTAACGCTTACACAGTGGAAATTACACTTTGGATGTAGATGGATGATTTGATGATTACACTGTTATTATCATATATATGATGTGTGTGAAATCCATATAATCCAAATTATATGGTAAATGATTGAGTCGCATTTCGATTCAGGTGTTCTTTTAAATAAGAATATTTTTACATTAGAAATCCTTTTTTTGTATAAAGTATATATTTTCATAAAAATTATTGTTAATTAAGTATATGTTAAAACAAAGAATGTTTGTAAAAGATAAAAATTTGTAATACAAAGAATACTTCTCGTTTAGAATCTTTTATATAAAGAATATTTTTAATGATTATTTTAAAATATGTTTTTAAAATATTACTAGCATTTGCAATTATATTTTGTGATATGAAATAAATTGAGATGTGAAGTGGATTTATCATGGACGGTGTTTTAAATGACATTTGTCATTTAATCCAATTTACATTGAAATTATTATTTGGAATTTATGAATCTATTTTATAGTTTTAAAAAAGACATTTTCTAAAATCAAGTTTTCCAATCTAATATATTAAATTGGAATTAAGTGGAAATTCGATTGGTAATAATCGAAATGGGCTTCTATAAAAGAAGACCGATATTATATACGGAATTTAAGAGGCTTTGCCGTTATTCCATTTATATTATTAGTCCAATAAAAAATTTTATATCGATTATGTATTGATTTGATTTCTGTGGAATTCCATATTTTGGAATTTGATTTGAGGGTTTATCGTGAACTGTGTTTTAAAGGACACTAGTTCTTTAACCTGTTTAAGACAAGATTTATTCCTTAAAAATAAATGATCTTGTAATAATGATTTTTGATATCAAATCAAAACTGGAGTTTTAATAAATCGTTTAAGGAAGATTTAAGATTTTATTTTCAGAGTTTTATCTTGATAAAATTAATGAGAATCTTCTAATACGAATATCTTATTAAAAGAATACTCGGAGTTGAAATGTGGCATAATGTGTGATTTTCCAATATTTTCTTTTTAATCACAAAATACGCGAGTTATTCAGAAAGACCGGGTTTAACCCATTCTGAATAATTATCACGATGATCAAGAGTCGAAGATGAAGACGTTGATTGAAGATCGAAGGTTTTCACATCGTTGGGATGATGATGACTGGTATCTTGAATTGGGATTGGCCTTCCAAGGCAAGGTATTTGATAATGATCGTCCAAACGCATTTGGAGATCGACGGACAGGTTGTTTCGCTCAGACGCAGAGCAGACTTGTAAATGGATTGCGTGTCTAACATTGTATTCATTCCTGTTGTATTTGTTGAACGCTGCTGATTATATATTTCTGTTTGGTGGTGAAGAATTTATTCTTCACTTATCACCCTTCTCTAAGACGTATGAGCTTAGAGGTTATATATATACATATACATATATATATATATATATATTGGTAGATGATCAATAATATGGTAGGGTCTGACAATGTGACATGCTAAGATGCAAATGATCAAGGCTTTGTTGAAAAGCAGGCCTTGTGGTTGATGATCAAAGCACAGTCTCTTTAGGCATAGCTTTGTGTATATCGTGACTTCGCGAGCCTCACACACCGGTTGAGTCTAAAACGGGAGAAGGGAATGCAGGGAGTGCACACGTTTCTTTCTAGCTAGAAGTGGTGATTGGGCTTTAACATGGCCCGACATTTGCTTATGTGGTTAATGGAATTTTTGCGAGACCTCGGTTTATTCTTATCAGTCGCCCTCGGCTGATTTGTAGGTCCAATAGGATCGGGAAACGTGTGTTCAGGCATAACTAATCCACTAAAGTATTTGCGGACCGGCCCTGCTGTATCCAAGGGTTCGCCAGCGTCTGAATCCTGAGACATTGCTAGAGTGTCTCGAGTCGGTCAGGAGCTCCTCCCTAGCCTTGACTCATGATGGAAACCCAATTTCCAATACGCCCTTGCGGTTTTGATTGTATAACTAGTATGGCGGCATAGTAGACGGTAGCTATGCCATCTAGGATTGATATTATATTTGAAATATTTGAAATATATATATATATACACACACTAATAATATCGTATTTTGCGTATTTAGCATCTTTTGACCATTATAAGGTAAAACCCTATCCTCCGGTTGCGTTGCATTGTGTGATGGGACCTGGGTCTTATAATGGTTTCATTTTTCTAAAAAGCATTACGTTATTTGACGATTTACTTTATTTATGCACTGGCAATCCAATGGAGTAAACCCGTTCAGCATTAGCGGCGTGGTCCTGAGATTAGCCTAATTATTAGATAAGTTAAGTATATAATTCTCACACCAGTCCCACGACTGACCTGTAGTTTGTTTCACTTTGCAAACTCGGGTGCCCTCTTTTTACAATGGCAGTCGAGTAGCTTTTTGCAGATATAGTTAAGCAGGATCCTGGATTGAAGCCTGAAGCTGGGTCCAGAATATTGATGGCCTTCCGTTGAGATTACTTCCGCTGCAATGTATTTAATTTATTGTAAATGTATCTTCCGCTGTATTATTTATCGATGTACTCTGATATATTATGTACTCTGATGTAACATTTATTATTGATGTTATAAAAGTCTGTGTTGTTGCCCTGATGTGTTGTATGCCCAAAGTTAACGTATGCGGAATTTGAGCGGTCTTGATCGATCTTGCGATCGATTGGGGTCGGGCAAAATTCGCGGTCGTTACAGCTGGTATCAAAGCTTTGGTTAGCTCAAATCTTTGGGGTACAACTCGTTAGAACTGAACAAAAGACTCATCAGAGATTGGATTAGTAATATCCAATAAGGATACTCATTAGAGATAGGATCAGTAGTATCCTAGAATTAGAAAACTCATTAGAGATGGGGTTAGTAATACCCTAGAATGAGTCCAGAGTGATAGGCTTATAATTAACGTATTTGTGATTATATATAATCTATTTTAGAATATATATATATATATATATATATATTAGTTAGTTAATTAATCAACTTTTAGCTTCGTTCCTTTTCGAGGAGGAAAAGATTTTAAGTGGGGGAGACTGTAACAACCCTGAATTTTGGGGCTAATTTAAAATTTATTTTAAATTATTTTAATGAGTTTTGGATATTTAAAATAATTTATTTAAATAATAACGGGTAAAAAAAATCAAAAATGTGGTTTTGTGATTATACATTGGATGAAAACAAATAAATGTTCTTTATTTTGATATTAGGATATATAGGAAAATGTGAACATGTTAATTATACTTTTATATGATAATTAGACTGCATAGAAAATGTAAACAAATTGAAATATCCTTTCATATGTCATTAGTTTTCATAGAAGAATGTGAATATATATAAAGTTTATTTTTATATGTCATTCATGTTAGCACAAATTTTGTCAATTTTGTTAGGAGTTAAATTACGTCATTTATGATAGAACATACATTTACCATTTATGTCAAACATGTTGTATTAGTATAAAAATGTCAAGCTTGTTGTGTTAGAGATGTAGAATAAAAATACCCTTTGTGTTAAATTATGTCATATTAGAAATAAAACATAAGAAAAGAAAGGATTACATTTCTTTGTAATGTAATATAAGGATAGAAAAATTTATATTTTTATTGTAATATGAAATATTAGAAAAGTGAAGACAATAAATAATATATCTTTGTTGTAATATAAAACATTAGAAAGTAGGAAGACAATGGAAATTTCATTTGTATGTAAAATGTGACACTGGATAAGAAATTACATTTTTTCTATAATATAATCAACAGAAGTTAATAGGATTTTAAATCTTAGCATGTCAAAACATAAGAGTGATTTTTCTAGTAAGTAGTTTGGACTAGATTGTAAATAAATTGAAATTAACAAATTTTGTAAAGGAGTAAATATAGAAATTTAGAAATAAGCATACACATAATAAGTACGTTAAAAATACAGGATTTTAGTTTAAAGGAAAAACTTAGACCCGCATTTTAAATTACGGACGGAACTTTTTATTTTTGGTTTGAAGGACGCGCGCTTCACTCCACTAACAAACCGTTCCCCATTTCATTCGTTCTAGGGTTTTGTCTCGAGCAAAAAATCATCAGTATAATCGATCCAAAAAAAATCAATCCCTAAAATCAGTAATGTCGACAACTGAAATAGATTCTTCAACTTCGACCTCTAATTTGCCGATAGGCGATTGGGTATTCAAGGCATGATCCCCGAATCGTGCATCATCAACTCCTCAATCGAAGGAAAAATCTCCAAAAAGTGGGAAATCAAAAGCTAGAGTTGCAAAATCAAGAGCAGTTAAACAACTCGCACTGCAAATCAGCGATGAAGAAGGTACTGTGTGTTCAAGGAAGCGTCCTAGAGTTTTGAAGGTATTAGATTTTGTTGAAATTTTGTATGTTTCGTCTAAATGAGAACGAGAAAATCTTAATACATGAATTACAAAATATAATGATAGTTATAGATATCACTTTGCCTCTTAGCATATCATTTTGCATTCCAGCAAAATATAATGATAGTTATAGATATCACTTTGCCTCTTAGCATATCATTTTGCATTCCAGCAAAATATAATGATAGTTATAGATATCAGTTTGCCTTTTAGCATGTCATTTTGCATTCCAGCAAAATATAATGATAGTTATAGATATCAGTTTGCCTCTTAGCATGTCATTTTGCATTCCAGCAAAATATAATGATAGTTATAGATATCAGTTTGCCTCTTAGCATATCATTTTGCATTCCAGCAAAATATAATGATAGTTATAGATATCAGTTTGCCTCTTAGCATATCATTTTGCATTGCAATAAAATATAATGATAGTTATAGATATCACTTTACCATTTAGCATATCATTTTGCATTCCAGCAAAATGTAATTGTGGTTATAGATATCACTTTACCTTTTAGCATGTCATTTTGCATTCCAGCGAAATATAATGACGGTTATAGATATCACTTTGCCTCTTAGCATGTCATCTTGCATTCCAGCGAAATATAATGTCATTTTGCATTCCAGCGAAATATAATGATGGTTATAGATATCACTTTGCCTCTTAGCATGTCATTTTGCATTCCAGCAAAATATAATGATAGTTATAGATATCACTTTGCCTCTTAGCTCCAGCAAAATATAATGATAGTTATAGATATCACTTTGCCTGTTAGCATATCATTTTGCATTCCAACGAAATATAATGATAGTTATAGATATCACTTTACCTCTTAGCATATCATTTTGCATTCCAGCGAAATATAATGATGGTTATAGATATCACTTTGCCTCTTATCATATCATTTTGCATTCCAGCGAAATATAATGATGGTTATAGATATCACTTTGACTCTTAGCATATCATTTTGCATTCCAGCAAAATATAATGATAGTTATAGATAGATTTAGCATGTCATTTTGCATTCCAGCAAAATATAATGATAGTTATAGATATCAGTTTGCCTTTTAGCATAACATTTTGCATTCCAGCAAAATATAATGATAGGTACAGATATCGGTTTTCCTTTTAGCATATCACTTTGCATTCCAGCAAAATATAATGATAGTTATAGATATCACTTTACCTTTTAGCATATCATTTTGCATTCCAGCAAAATATAATGATAGTTATAGATATCAGTTTGCCTTTTAGCATATCATTTTGCATTCCAGCAAAATATAATGATAGTTATAGATATCACTTTGCATTTTAATTTGTCATCTAATGCATGATTAAGATTTGTGAAAGAAGATAGTTATAGAGGAATGGTTTGCACGACCTTTGGTTTTGACCCTTTTTTTTTACTTAGTTTTGCCTTGTTAGTACTATTGTTGTGTGTGCCATATATTTTTAGTCATTGAATTGGTTTAAACGTGAAATAAAGGCTTAATGTCCTTGTCTATTGGTATCATACCAGTTGCCGCATGTACAAGTGTACATTTGTATTCTAAACTGTATGGCAAATACAATTCTTTTGTTGATCAACTACAACTATATTTTTGTGGTTTACCTTGATCTTAAAGCCTCGCTGAATCATAATATAACATGGGTTAACGGTTATCCTTGCTATCGTCCTGAAATGATAATATAATTTCTTACTTCTTGTTCTCATTTTTTTCAAAAAGGAGGCGAAGGACGACCATAACCGTAGAATCATAACCTAGTTGAATTATTATGGAATGTAATCTAAAACTAATTTGTTATTTATATGTTATATTTGACATAGTTTTTTGCTATTGTGATTTCGGATGAATAATGATATAAATAAAATGACAGTTCCATATAGCATTTTTGTAATGGTACCATTTCTAGTAGCATGATTGTCCTATAAGTAATGATAATTTCATATGACATTTTATTCTTAAATTGCTTAGAATATTGAGAATGTTAATTATGATAGCTTAATATATCATTTTTATCCATGTTCACTACCAATTTTACTGTTATCTTTGTGACGACCCCATAACCGATAAGACGGTGGCAAGGGTAATCTTTGGAATATAACACATAAACAGATACCAGAAGAACAGAAATAAATAAATACACCAGATAATGTACAATAAAATACACTGGATAAATATAATCATCAGAGTTACACAGTATATAGGATCATACTTAGTACAAAATACAGTTCAGCTATACATAAATGTCTACTGCGGAAAAGAAAACATAGTATGTACAACAGAAGATAAACAGCATAAAAAGAGATAAACGATAGAATCCATCATCAGCTCCAGCTATCCAGAAAGAGCCTGCTAAAACCTGAATACAAGGTTGCCCGTGTAGAAAAGGGGGCACCCGAGTTTGCAAGTGAAACAAACTACGAGTCAGTCATGGGACGGATATGAGAAATCTACTTAACACATTTTAAATATGGCTAATCACAGGACCACGCCACTTTCGCGGAACGGGTTTACCCCATTGGATTGCCAGTGCTTTAAAACAAATAAATCTTTTAAACATCGCAATTCTTTTTATAAAAATGAAGCCATTATAAGACTTAGTTCCCATCACACAATGTAACACAAACCGGAGGTTAGAGTTTTACCTTATAATGGCCAAATATGCTTGATACGAGGAAAACAAATCATTTGAAATGCAAATTTTATCGTTTAATTCTTAATCAGACTCCAACCGTAAACTAGTAGGAGAACGATTCCCTAGGTATTAAACCCGAAGGCCGAAACCAACATCAGACCAATACCTAGGAAACCATCTGTCCTAGCTCGTTTCCAGTTAGTTTCTAATTTTAGATACAATCATAAATATCAATCATAGACGGCATGGGTACCATATATCATGTCGCCATATATATATATACACAATCAAAACCGCACCGTGTCGTATTTGGAAATTGGATTTCCGTCATGAACCAAGGCAAAGGATAGTCCTTACCGAATTCGAGACGCTCTAGCCCGCCCCTCAGGATCAGAACGCATCGACCCTTGGATCTTCAGGGCCGGTCCACCGATGTGGATTAGACGAAATCCTGAACACTACGTCTCTGTGACGAAAAGGAATTTCGCTCGGACCGAACCAGTCGCTAAACCGACCCAGACCGTTCGAAACGCCCTATCGTTTGAGAACACGACAAAATAGAACGCATACAAAAGAAAATTTCATTGTATATTACAACAATACATCAGATTACAAGAATATACAGAGTAAAAATGAATATTACACAGAAATATCAGAGATTTAAATTACATTTAAATACATAGCAGCGGAAAATAATACAATACACAACTAGAAGAGATATACGGATACAAAGCTTTCCGGATATCGTTCCAGCTGTAAACCAGGATCCTGTGAATATAAATCTGCAAAACCAAAACTACTAGCTGCCCGTGCCAAAATAAGGGCACCCAGAGTTTAGGTTAAAAACAATAAACTCCAGGTTAGTCATGGGACTGGTGTGAGAACTAAAACAGTTATTATTCTTTATTTTTAAAGTTAGGTAAATCAAGGGACCACGCCGTATAACACGGAACGGGTTTCCTCCCAAGAATACCAGTGCATAAAACAAACAGCGCAATGCTAAATAAAGAAAAATGAAGCTATTATAAGACCTAGGTTCTATCACACAATGCAACGCAAGCCGGGGGATAGGGTTTTCCCTTATAACAGCCAAAGAATGCTTGATACGTTTAAAACAAATCATTTGAGACTATTGTCAGTGCATAGTGTATAAAACAACTTCAAATCATAAGTATCAATCATAGGCGGCATGAGCGTCCCATGCCACTATGTCGCCATATATAGGTTTACAAATAAAACCGCAAAGTCACGTATTTGGAAATTGGATTTCCATCTATGAACCGAGGCCAGGGATCGTCCTCTACCGATTCGAGACAATCTAGCCTACCATGTCTCAGGATCAGAGCTCGAGTGACCCTTGGAGCGACAGGGCCGGTCCACCGATGTGGATTAAACTTAAATCCTGAACACTACGTTTCCCCGCCCTTTGGGGCGCAAATGAGCCAACGAATGACTCCATCGGACCCGGAATGTCCGATCAAACCGAGGTGCCTCGCAACAGCAACAACCACACAGGTGAAAAGTATATAAATGTCAGTGCTGGTAGGTCACTGACACCACCCTAGCTAGAAAGAAACGCATGCCCTCCCTGAGGTCCTCTCCCGTTTTTGGTTCACAACCGGGGTGCAAAACTCGCGAAGCAAACGTTACACAAAGCTACGCCACAAAGGCCGTGCTTTGATCATCACCACAAGACTTTTCTTTTCAACAGAAGCCTCGATCAATTGCTACTTAGGCATGCCACACAGGCAATTCACTCCATGCGTTTGATATCCATCAATATATAACCCCTGAGCTCGTACGTCTCAGAGAAGGGCGTTAAGCAAAAGAATAAATTCTCCGCCGCCAAACAGATATATATTTAATAGAGATCAATCGCACGGACTAAAATACAATGTCAGATGCACAGTCCATTTACAAGTCCGTTCTGGGTCTGAACGAAACCGGAGGCACCTAGTACCCCGCATATCCATCGATCTCCAAGTACGTCTGGACGATCACCAACTGTTTCCATCTTCTTGGGTGTACAGCCCAATCAAGATCATCAGTAATCACCCAAACGACGTGAAGACTTCCGGTCTTCGACCACCGTCTTCATCTTCGACTTATCGTCTTATCAGTTATTCAAAATGGGATAAACCCAGTTTTTCCGAATAACTCGCGTATATTTTAAATAAGTGCTACACAAACACAACATACGCCTCATTCCAATTTATCAGTCACTAACCGTAAATTAATCAAGAGAATAATTCCCCAAATATTAACCCCGAAGGCCGAAACCAACATCAGATCAATATCCAAAAAACCATTCTTCTTTGCTAACCGACAGTTAGTTTCTAAATTTCACATTCATAGGGAAAGGTTCCCATTAATTTTATCCAAGATAAATTCCTTGAATTTATTCTTTAATCTTCTTTTGAATTTCGATTCAACTAGTCGGGATTAACGAGCCTTACCGAAGTAATCATTTGTTTTAATTTCCCAATCCCAACCTATTCATCCTATGAAGTAAAACTGGTAATACTTCATATCTAACACCACGGTGTTATCGGTAAATTCAATTACCATTTCACGTTCAAATCTAATTAAAGATTTAACTACCGCCTGGAGCAAAACTGGTGCTACTCCATTCTCGATCATTTCAATCTAATTAAAGATTCATTAAAACTCCACTTAGTTTTAATCGCTAACTGGGTTAAAGAATCAATATCATTTAAAATACAGTTCACGATTGTGAAGACCCGTAACTTCCCCGTAAAGGAAAGCGACGGATAGTTCGAGAACAAACCACAACAGAACACATATAAAAGAACATTTCACTATATATCACAACAATGCATCAGATTATAAGAATATACAGAGTATAAATGAATATTACACAGAAATATCAGAGATTTAAGTTACATTTAAATACATAGCAGCGGAAAATAATACAAAGCACAACTAGAAGAGATATACGGATACAAAGCTTTCCGGATATCGTTCCAGCTGTAAACCAGGATCCTGTGAATATAAATCTGCAAAACCAAAACTACTAGCTGCCCGTGTCGAAAATAAGGGCACCCAGAGTTTAGGTTAAAACAATAAACTCCAGGTCAGTCATGTGACTGGTGTGAGAACTAAAACAGTTATTAATCTTTATTTTAAATCATTAGGTAAATCAAGGGACCACGCCGTATAACACGGAACGGGTTTCCTCCCAAGAATACCAGTGCATAAAACAAACAGCGCAATGCTAAATAAAGAGAAATGAAGCTGTTATAAGACCCAGGTCCCATCACACAATGCAACGCAGCCGAGGATAGGGTTTTCCCATATAACAGCCAAAGAATGCTTGATACGTTTAAACAAATCATTTGATACTATAATAAGTGCATAGTGTATAAAACAACTTCAAATCATAAGTATCAATCATAGGCGGCATGGGTACCATATATCATGTCGCCATACTAGTTCTACAATTAAAACCGCAAATGTCACGTATTTGGAAATTGGATTTCCGTCTATGAACCGAGGCAAAAGATAGTCCTCAACCGATTCGAGACGCTCTAGCCCGCCCCTCGGGATCAGAGCTCGAGTGACCCTTGGATCCTCAGGGCCAGTCCACCGATGTGGATTAAACTTAAACCCTGAACATGCGTCTCCCCATCCTATGGGGTGTAAGTCTGGTCCGTCAGCCGACCAGAATGCATCGGCCGAAACCGATATAACCGAGGCGCCTCGCAACAGCAACAACCACATAAGTCAAACTCGTCAGGGCGTGTAAAACCACTGACGCCACTTCTAGCTAGAAAGAAACGCATGCCCTCCCTGAGGTCCGTCTCCCGTTTTTGGTTCATACCGGGTGTGAAACACACGAGGTAAACGTTACACAAAGCTACGCCACAAAGGCCGTGCTTTGATCATCAACACAAGACTTTGCTTTTCAACAGAAGCCTTGATCACTTGCATCTTAGCATGCCACACAGGCAAACCATCCTATGCAACCGATATCAGTCACACAGAATGAAATCCGATGTCAGACACACAGTCCATTTACAAGTCCGTTCTGGGTCTGAACGAAACCGGAGGCACCTAGTACCCCGCATATCCATCGATCTCCAAGTACGTCTGGACGATCACTAACTGTTTCCATCTTCTTGGGTGTACAGCCCAATCAAGATCATCAGTAATTACCCAAACGACGTGAAGACTTCTGGTCTTCGACCACCGTCTTCATCTTCGACACCACGTCGAATCAGTTATTCAGAATGGGATAAACCCGGTCTTTCCGAATAACTCGCGTATATCTTAAATAAGTGTTACACAAACACAACATACGCCTCATTCCAATTCATTAGTCACTAACCGTAAATTAATCAAGAGAATAATTCCCCAAATATTAACCCCGAAGGCCGAAACCAACATCAGATCAATATCCAGAAAACCATTCTGCTTAGCTAACCGACAGTTAGTTTCTAAATTTCACATTCATAGGGAAAGGTTCCCATTAATTTTTATCCAAGATAAATCATTAAAATTTATTCTCAAATCTTCTTCTGAATTTCGATTCAAACTAGTCGGGATTAACGAACTTTACCGAAGTAATCATTTGTTTTAATTTCCCAATCCCAACCTATTCATCCCATGAAGTAAAACGAGTAGTACTTCATATCTAACACCACAGTGTTATCGGTAAATTCAATTACCATTTCACGTTCAAATCTAATTAAAGATTTAACTATCGCCTGGAGCAAATGTAAAGACCCGCAACTTCCCCGTAAAGGAAAGCGTCGGATAGTTCGAGAACAAACCACAACAGAACGCATATAAAAGAACGTTTCACTGTATATTACAACAATGCATCAGATTACAAGAATATACAGAGCATAAATGAATGCTACACAGAAATATCAGAGATTTAAATTACATTTAAATACATAGCAGCGGAAAATAATACAATACACAACTAGAAGTAGATATACGGATACAAAGCTTTCCGGATATCGTTCCAGCTGTAAACCAGGATCCTGTGAATATAAATCTGCAAAACCAAAACTACTAGCTGCCCGTGTCAAAATAGGGGCACCCAGAGTTTAGGTTAAAACAATAAACTCCAGGTCAGTCATGGGACTGGTGTGAGAACTAAAACAGTTATTAATCTTTATTTCAAAGTTAGGTAAATCAAGGGACCACGCCGTATAACACGGAACGGGTTTCCTCCCAAGAATACCAGTGCACAAAACAAACAGCGCAATGCTAAATAAAGAAAAATGAAGCTGTTATAAGACCCAGGTCCTATCACACAATGCAACGCAAGCCGGGGGATAGGGTTTTCCCTTATAACAGCCAAAGAATGCTTGATACGTTTAAAACAAATCATTTGATACTATTATAAGTGCATAGTGTATAAAACAACTTCAAATCATAAGTATCAATCATAGGCGGCATGGGTACCATATATCATGTCGCCATATATAGGTTTACAAATAAAACCGCAAATGTCACGTATTTGGAAATTGGATTTCCATCTATGAACCGAGGCAAAAGATAGTCCTCAACCGATTCGAGACTGCCCAGCCCGAGTCTCAGGATCAGAGCTCGAGTGACCCTAGGAGCGACAGGGCCGGTCCACCGTTGTGGATTAAAATGCCTGAGCACTGCGTTTCGCCGCCCTTTGGGGCGTAAGCGAGCCAACGAATGACTCCATCGGACCCGGATCGTCCGATCTAACCGAGGCGCCTCGCAACAGCAACAACCACATAAGTCAAACTCGTCAGGGCGTGTAAAACCACTGACGCCACTTCTAGCTAGGAGGAAACGCAGGCCCTCCCTGAGGTCCTTTCTCCCGTTTTTGGTTCATACCGGGTGTGAAACTCGCGAAGTAAACGTTACACAAAGCTACGCCACAAAGGCCGTGCTTTGATCATCACCACAAGACTTTGCTTTTCACCAGAAGCCTTGATCATTTGCATCTTAGCATGCCACACAGGCAAACCATCCTATGCAACCGATATCAGTCACACAGAATGAAATCCGATGTCAGACACACAGTCCATTTACAAGTCCGTTCTGGGTCTGAACGAAACCGGAGGCACCTAGTACCCCGCATATCCATCGATCTCCAAGTACGTCTGGACGATCACTAACTGTTTCCATCTTCTTGGGTGTACAGCCCAATCAAGATCATCAGTTATCACCCAAACGACGTGAAGACCTCCGGTCTTCGACCATCGTCTTCATCTTCGACTTATCGTCGTATCAGTTATTCAGAATGGGATAAACCCGGTCTTTCCGAATAACTCGCGTATATTTTAAATTAAGTGTTACACAAACACAACATACGCCTCATTCCAATTCATTAGTCACTAACCATAAATTAATCAAGAGAATAATTCCCCAAATATTAACCCCGAAGGCCGAAACCAACATCAGATCAATATCCAGAAAACCATTCTGCTTGGCTAACCGACAGTTAGTTTCTAAATTTCACGTTCAAATCTAATTAAAGATTTAACTATCGCCTGGAGCAAAACTGGTGATACTCCATTCTCGATCTTTTCAATCTAATTAAAGATTCATTAAAACTCCACTTAGTTTTAATCATTATCTGGGTTAAAGAATCAGTGTCATTTAAAAACACGATTCACGATAAACCCAAAATCACATTCCATTAATTATCGGGTTAAAGAACAAGTGTTATTTAAAACACTGTTCACGATAAACCCAAAAATCAATACCAATTCAATTCCAATTAAATATCATTTAATTGGTACACTTCATTAAATCTAAATAAAAAGATTTAATCTTTTCTCAACTGGGTTCAAGAACAGTGTTAGTGAAGACACCATTCACGACAAACCCAAATCACATTCCATTAATTATCGGGTTAAAGAACAAGTGTTATTTAAAACACTGTTCACGATAAACCCAAAAATCAATACCAATTCAATTCCAATTAAATATCATTTAATTGGTACACTTCATTAAATCTAAATAAAAAGATTTAATCTTTTCTCAACTGGGTTCAAGAACAGTGTTAGTGAAGACACCATTCACGACAAACCCAAATCACATTCGATATTCAATACAAGGCTCTGAATAGAAAATATATCGGCTCATATTCAATATCGAATTCTACGACTAACAAATGTCGTATTGGAAATAACGATACAAATATATATCTTTCAAATTTCCATAACAACACCTGTAATATCACGAATTCCAACATCGAAATATTCCGAAGACAATTTCGATTCAAATCCACTCCAATGCAATCATTGGAAATTTTGGTTATTTTCAAAACCATTTCAAATTCAATTTATTTATTTAAAAATAAATAGAATTATAATTCTAGTTCAAAACTAGTTCATTTCGATAAAAATCTATTTTTATCTTTTCAAATATGGAGTTTTTCATCCCAAACTTTCACAAATCATTTCTTATGATTTTACACAAATTATTACTATTTTTAATAATTTTATCAAGGCCCGTACAGTCGATTTCCATTAACGGCCATCGAACTGCACTTACAGCGACCTTTTTCGAATTTGATTTGGACGTATCTCCAAATCCAACCGTTAGATTTCAAATTTCTAACATTCATTAGAAAGCTCTTTTCGATACGAACCCAATGGTTCCGGTTTTAGGAGAATCCGACGGTCGGATCTCCCGTAATGTCCGTTTGAAATAAATGGTCGAAATTCACGAACTGCCGCGGCGCGGCGCGTTCTATTCAGGCCATTATATTATATATATAATATATATAATATATATTTCGTCGATTTCTATTTAAAACGAATTATATAAATAGTTTTGAATTCGTTTCAAAAATATTTTCAACTTCCTTTTCAATTCAAATCACAATTGAATTCTTCTTTATAGATTCGTTTTAAAATTCATTTCTATTCAATTCAAATTTCAATTCAATTTGAATTCGTTTTCAATTCATTTCATTTCGAAATCGTTTTCAATTCAATTTGAATTCGTTTTCAATTCATTTCATTTCGAAATCGTTTTCAATTCAATTTGAATTCGTTTTCAATTCATTTCATTTCGAAATCGTTTTCAATTCAGTTTGAATTCGTTTTCAATTCATTTCATTTCGAAATCGTTTTCAATTCAATTTGAATTCGTTTTCAATTCATTTCATTTCGAAATCGTTTTCAATTCAATTTGAATTCGTTTTCAATTCATTTCATTTCGAAATCGTTTTCAATTCAGTTTGAATTCGTTTTCAATTCATTTCATTTCGAAATCGTTTTCAATTCAATTCATTTCGAAATCACTTTTCAATATTCTTTTTTTTTAGATGAATAAAATCGATATAAATATCGTTCACGTCAAAATGGCGTCAATCTAATCAACACGGCTTCATAAATTTCTATTTTCAAATATTCTATTTCAAATATTTCTTTTTCAAAATAGTTGTTATTATCAAAATATTTCGTTCAACACATGACCAATCTCAATGAATGAGTACTGTCAACACATGAACTTTTATTTTATATCGATAAAGATGTAAATTTTATTACTAAAATATTTCGTTCAACACATGACCAATCTCAATGAATGAGTATTGTCAACACATGAACTTTTATTTTATAATATTCTTTATTTTTCAAATTGGAATGAGGCCCAATCAGTTACCATATAAAGTTAATTATATGGATTTTCATACAACACATGTATATAATTACATAAAAAAAATAATCAACCATCAACCAAAGTGCACTACACTGTATAAGCATCAAATATAGATATTCAACGCTTATAACAGCCTGTCAATCAATCGATCGACACATTTAATCAATCAGGATGAGTGAACTGCATATTTCATCCCAACACCCGTGTAGGGTTTCAAACAATCAACCGCATATTTTATTTGTGCAGTTGGGCGATGTGTAAAATTTATCGTCCCAATCAATGTCATTCAAATAGGTGTACATAAACAAACCGTCTGGTTTGTAAATGAATATTCTATTTTATTCACTTTCACGTTAAAAATTATATTTTTAACGATAAAACATTTTATTCCAACATATGAATTTCTATTCAGTTCATTCTTTAAATAAAATGATATTTTTATTTTTCTAACATATTTTAGAAAATTTCGGCGGCATAACGGCACGATACTAGAAACGGGACGAGGCCTAGCCTTATCCGCGGTCTAGTGAAGGCCCACGCCATTCACTCATCAATCAAATCAATTTCATTTTGCAAACCACAAAATTTGGAGTAAGGGTCTAACCTAGCCTTACTCCTACGCCTTATAACGGCGCACGTCTAATCCTAACCAATTTATCGATTCGATTTTTCAAACCACAAACCACATTCAAACCAATATCGGAATCAATCACCAAACAGTCAAACAAACAAGTCCATGGTCTGTGGACGATTGTGTCGGGTGCTACTAAACACCGTCTGCATCCTAGTATATATATATATAACTAGAAAAAGAAAGTGAAAGGTGAGAAATTCTCACAGATAGCTATCCTAGCTCCACGGCACTTCATTTGCAGAAGTCTTCGCCGTTTTCGCATCTTCGTCAGCTTCGTCGCCCGTAGCCACTATATATATATAAATCGAATTTTTATTTCGCTATTCAATATATAAAAATCGAGTTTTTATTTCAAAGTTCAATATATAAAAATCGAGTTTTTATTTCAAAGTTCAATATATAAAAATCGAGTTTTTATTTCAAAGTTCAATATATAAAAATCGAGTTTTTATTTCAAAGTTCAATATATAAAAATCGAGTTTTTATTTCAAAGTTCAATATATAAAAATCGAGTTTTTATTTTCAAAGTTCAATATATAAAAATCGAGTTTTTATTTCAAAGTTCAATATATAAAAATCGAGTTTTTATTTCAAAGTTCAATATATAAAAATCGAGTTTTTATTTCAAAGTTCAATATATAAAAATCGAGTTTTTATTTTACTTCAAACAAAAATCAGTTTTTAAACATTAATTAAAATCAGTTTTTAAACAAAATGAAATTCAGATTTTAAACAAAATAAAATTCAGTTTTTAACCTAAATAAAATTCAGTTTTTAACCTAAATAAAATTCAGATTTCAACCTAAATAAAATTCAGATTTCAACCTAAACAAAATTCAGATTTCAACCTAAACAAAAATAAAATCAATTTTACTGTAATATAAAATAAAAATATAAAAAATCAGAAAAAGTAAATAAAATAAAAATAAAATAGCAGGGAACTTACAGGGGGGGCTTCAGAAGGCGGAGGCTGGGGGTCAGAGGAGGGTGCGGTCGGCGGTTTAATTAGAGGAGAGAGGAGCGCCAGAGGGAAGGGGGAAGAAGGAAGAGATCGACGGACGAGGGGGGGGGGAGATCGATGGTGGTCTTCACTCGCGAGCGACGGCGGAGGGCGCCTGGGCGACGGGGAGCGATTCCGATTTGGTTTTCTCTTTTTTTTTTTATTCTGAAATTTCATTTTTTTTTTGAATGGGGGGGGGGGGCCTGGAGGATAAAAGGGGAGATATTTTTTTTTTATTATTATTATTATTTAATTTGGCCAAAAAGTTGACTTTTACATACGACCTCTAAACGAGGTCCACCGCCTGCCGTCCATAGCGAATTACCCCCATTCCGAACACAATGGGATATGTATCGCAAGCTGATTTGATCGTTTGAATCAGTTTCCGTTCAATTTACATTTAAATCACTATATTGCATTTTAAACGTACATTTCAAATTACCGGGGTCGCATATGAACTCGAAAAATTACAGAAAAATATTTTCTAGCTTCGTATTGACGATACGGTCCTAACAAAACTAGTTTCGTCGAATTCTGAGACCGTTTGTAAAATGGCCAATTTCCAGTCGATTAAAATCAACTGAAAATGGTCAAACGCGTTTTCCTTTGCCACGCTCACATATTGATTCGAAAAACTACGAAATTTGGAATCTAGCAATAACTTAACATCACGGACCCAACAAAACTGGTTTCGTCGAAATCCGAGGTCGTTTGCAAAATTGCTATTTTTAAGGGCCTTATATATATAAAAATATATATAAATTCCACAGCGACTATTTCTAATTTTAAACTGGACATATCTCATCATTTATAAAGTGAAATCTCAGTTTCTCAACTTCGTTGGAAAGATATCATCAATTAGATCCTAATGTTTTTGGTTTCACAAAAATCCGGATTGTTTTGCACCCGGTACATTCAATTGAAGTTTGAAATCGAATTATCGAACTACCGCGCCATTTTTAATTCTATTTATAATTATATATAAATATTTATATTCTAACGACGACGCGTATAATATATACGTTCGAATTCTATTCAAAATAAATTTCTCGTCGATATTATTTAAAATATTTCATTTTAAATAATCAAAATTCGCTAAAATTGCCAAAATAAAATTTTCAAACTGGCTCGCATTTTACGGGTTGTTACAATCTCCCCCATTTAAAACTTTTCGTCCCCGAAAAGGAACAAAGTCGAAAGTGGTTTGATAATTCAACTCTACGTTCGATCCGGCTTCCATTCTCCAACTTTTCAGTTTCTGAGAATTTTCAAAATTTCAAAAATTTGGCTAACACCCTAAATTTTCGAAAAACTTCGCCATAACCTCCCCTGCACCGGGAGCATCGGGGAATTTCAAATAGCTTCCCCGGTCCTTTAGATCTCAAAAAGAAAAGGCCAAGCGGCTAGCCAATAGGCTCACAAAATCATCATCACCCAAACAAAACAGGAAATTATGTAGTAAACATGTACCTATTTGTCGGGCAAACAAATTTTATCCTTGGCTCTAGCCTCCTTGCTATAACCTGTTCAATGATATATATGTATATGCAAGCAAACGCGACCAATTTTCAATACAGTTCAATATTTGGTGCTATTAGGCTAAATGGCTAAAAATTAGCAAACAAATAAACAAACAACACAAACATCAATCAATTAGTGAATTAGAGTTTCAAATTCATAACTTTGATACATAGACAAAAATCAGATTTTTGATGCCAAATCACAACAATAGGCCCTATCTAATTTTGGTTCTCACACCAGTCAATAGGAAATATATAGGAATCTCACTTTCGTTACTCGAAAATAAATATTGATGACAGTGCCCCATCACCAGAATTACCCCCGGGCAACTAGAGTATGATCCTATAACCATCCAGTATATTAAAACTTCGAATACACGTTTGCAAGATGCATATGCAAAATCTTTATATATCGGATTGTCCAAATCAATTAAATAAATAATCAAATACGAATGATTGATTTAAATTTTCAAAACAAAAATTGTTTTCACTTTAAAAATATACCCTTCACACTCGTTCTAGGATACTACTGATCCTATCTCTAACGAGTCATTCTCGTTGGATATTACTAATCCAATATCTGATGAATTCTTTCATATGGTTCTAATGTGCCTTGTTCTCTGAGCTTTGTAAACCAAAGCTCTGATACCACGTGTAAAGACCCGCAACTTCCCCGTAAAGGAAAGCGTCGGATAGTTCGAGAACAAACCACAACAGAACGCATATAAAAGAACGTTTCACTGTATATTACAACAATGCATCAGATTACAAGAATATACAGAGCATAAATGAATGCTACACAGAAATATCAGAGATTTAAATTACATTTAAATACATAGCAGCGGAAAATAATACAATACACAACTAGAAGTAGATATACGGATACAAAGCTTTCCGGATATCGTTCCAGCTGTAAACCAGGATCCTGTGAATATAAATCTGCAAAACCAAAACTACTAGCTGCCCGTGTCAAAATAGGGGCACCCAGAGTTTAGGTTAAAACAATAAACTCCAGGTCAGTCATGGGACTGGTGTGAGAACTAAAACAGTTATTAATCTTTATTTCAAAGTTAGGTAAATCAAGGGACCACGCCGTATAACACGGAACGGGTTTCCTCCCAAGAATACCAGTGCACAAAACAAACAGCGCAATGCTAAATAAAGAAAAATGAAGCTGTTATAAGACCCAGGTCCTATCACACAATGCAACGCAAGCCGGGGGATAGGGTTTTCCCTTATAACAGCCAAAGAATGCTTGATACGTTTAAAACAAATCATTTGAGACTATTATAAGTGCATAGTGTATAAAACAACTTCAAATCATAAGTATCAATCATAGGCGGCATGGGTACCATATATCATGTCGCCATATATAGGTTTACAAATAAAACTGCAAATGTCACGTATTTGGAAATTGGATTTCCATCTATGAACCGAGGCAAAAGATAGTCCTCAACCGATTCGAGACTGCCCAGCCCGAGTCTCAGGATCAGAGCTCGAGTGACCCTAGGAGCGACAGGGCCGGTCCACCGTTGTGGATTAAAATGCCTGAGCACTGCGTTTCGCCGCCCTTTGGGGCGTAAGCGAGCCAACGAATGACTCCATCGGACCCGGATCGTCCGATCTAACCGAGGCGCCTCGCAACAGCAACAACCACATAAGTCAAACTCGTCAGGGCGTGTAAAACCACTGACGCCACTTCTAGCTAGGAGGAAACGCAGGCCCTCCCTGAGGTCCTTTCTCCCGTTTTTGGTTCATACCGGGTGTGAAACTCGCGAAGTAAACGTTACACAAAGCTACGCCACAAAGGCCGTGCTTTGATCATCACCACAAGACTTTGCTTTTCAACAGAAGCCTTGATCATTTGCATCTTAGCATGCCACACAGGCAAACCATCCTATGCAACCGATATCAGTCACACAGAATGAAATCCGATGTCAGACACACAGTCCATTTACAAGTCCGTTCTGGGTCTGAACGAAACCGGAGGCACCTAGTACCCCGCATATCCATCGATCTCCAAGTACGTCTGGACGATCACTAACTGTTTCCATCTTCTTGGGTGTACAGCCCAATCAAGATCATCAGTTATCACCCAAACGACGTGAAGACCTCCGGTCTTCGACCATCGTCTTCATCTTCGACTTATCGTCGTATCAGTTATTCAGAATGGGATAAACCCGGTCTTTCCGAATAACTCGCGTATATTTTAAATTAAGTGTTACACAAACACAACATACGCCTCATTCCAATTCATTAGTCACTAACCATAAATTAATCAAGAGAATAATTCCCCAAATATTAACCCCGAAGGCCGAAACCAACATCAGATCAATATCCAGAAAACCATTCTGCTTGGCTAACCGACAGTTAGTTTCTAAATTTCACGTTCAAATCTAATTAAAGATTTAACTATCGCCTGGAGCAAAACTGGTGATACTCCATTCTCGATCTTTTCAATCTAATTAAAGATTCATTAAAACTCCACTTAGTTTTAATCATTATCTGGGTTAAAGAATCAGTGTCATTTAAAAACACGATTCACGATAAACCCAAAATCACATTCCATTAATTATCGGGTTAAAGAACAAGTGTTATTTAAAACACTGTTCACGATAAACCCAAAAATCAATACCAATTCAATTCCAATTAAATATCATTTAATTGGTACACTTCATTAAATCTAAATAAAAAGATTTAATCTTTTCTCAACTGGGTTCAAGAACAGTGTTAGTGAAGACACCATTCACGACAAACCCAAATCACATTCCATTAATTATCGGGTTAAAGAACAAGTGTTATTTAAAACACTGTTCACGATAAACCCAAAAATCAATACCAATTCAATTCCAATTAAATATCATTTAATTGGTACACTTCATTAAATCTAAATAAAAAGATTTAATCTTTTCTCAACTGGGTTCAAGAACAGTGTTAGTGAAGACACCATTCACGACAAACCCAAATCACATTCGATATTCAATACAAGGCTCTGAATAGAAAATATATCGGCTCATATTCAATATCGAATTCTACGACTAACAAATGTCGTATTGGAAATAACGATACAAATATATATCTTTCAAATTTCCATAACAACACCTGTAATATAACGAATTCCAACATCGAAATATTCCGAAGACAATTTCGATTCAAATCCACTCCAATGCAATCATTGGAAATTTTGGTTATTTTCAAAACCATTTCAAATTCAATTTATTTATTTAAAAATAAATAGAATTATAATTCTAGTTCAAAACTAGTTCATTTCGATAAAAATCTATTTTTATCTTTTCAAATATGGAGTTTTTCATCCCAAACTTTCACAAATCATTTCTTATGATTTTACACAAATTATTACTATTTTCAATAATTTTATCAAGGCCCGTACAGTCGATTTCCATTAACGGCCATCGAACTGTACTTACAGCGACCTTTTTCGAATTTGATTTGGACGTATCTCCAAATCCAACCGTTAGATTTCAAATTTCTAACATTCATTAGAAAGCTCTTTTCGATACGAACCCAACGGTTCCGGTTTTAGGAGAATCCGACGGTCGGATCTCCCGTAATGTCCGTTTGAAATAAATGGTCGAAATTCACGAACTGCCGCGGCGCGGCGCGTTCTATTCAGGCCATTATATTATATATATAATATATATAATATATATTTCGTCGATTTCTATTTAAAACGAATTATATAAATAGTTTTGAATTCGTTTCAAAAATATTTTCAACTTCCTTTTCAATTCAAATCACAATTGAATTCTTCTTTATAGATTCGTTTTAAAATTCATTTCTATTCAATTCAAATTTCAATTCAATTTGAATTCGTTTTCAATTCATTTCATTTCGAAATCGTTTTCAATTCAATTTGAATTCGTTTTCAATTCATTTCATTTCGAAATCGTTTTCAATTCAATTTGAATTCGTTTTCAATTCATTTCGATATCGTTTTCAATTCAGTTTGAATTCGTTTTCAATTCATTTCATTTCGAAATCGTTTTCAATTCAATTTGAATTCGTTTTCAATTCATTTCATTTCGAAATCGTTTTCAATTCAATTTGAATTCGTTTTCAATTCATTTCATTTCGAAATCGTTTTCAATTCAGTTTGAATTCGTTTTCAATTCATTTCATTTCGAAATCGTTTTCAATTCAATTCATTTCGAAATCACTTTTCAATATTCTTTTTTTTTTAGATGAATAAAATCGATATAAATATCGTTCACGTCAAAATGGCGTCAATCTAATCAACACGGCTTCATAAATTTCTATTTTCAAATATTCTATTTCAAATATTTCTTTTTCAAAATAGTTGTTATTATCAAAATATTTCGTTCAACACATGACCAATCTCAATGAATGAGTACTGTCAACACATTAACTTTTATTTTATATCGATAAAGATGTAAATTTTATTACTAAAATATTTCGTTCAACACATGACCAATCTCAATGAATGAGTACTGTCAACACATGAACTTTTATTTTATAATATTCTTTATTTTTCAAATTGGAATGAGGCCCAATCAGTTACCATATAAAGTTAATTATATGGATTTTCATACAACACATGTATATAATTACATAAAAAAAATAATCAACCATCAACCAAAGTGCACTACACTGTATAAGCATCAAATATAGATATTCAACGCTTATAACAGCCTGTCAATCAATCGATCGACACATTTAATCAATCAGGATGAGTGAACTGCATATTTCATCCCAACACCCGTGTAGGGTTTCAAACAATCAACCGCATATTTTATTTGTGCAGTTGGGCGATGTGTAAAATTTATCGTCCCAATCAATGTCATTCAAATAGGTGTACATAAACAAACCGTCTGGTTTGTAAATGAATATTCTATTTTATTCACTTTCACGTTAAAAATTATATTTTTAACGATAAAACATTTTATTCCAACATATGAATTTCTATTCAGTTCATTCTTTAAATAAAATGATATTTTTATTTTTCTAACATATTTTAGAAAATTTCGGCGGCATAACGGCACGATACTAGAAACGGGACGAGGCCTAGCCTTATCCCCGGTCTAGTGAAGGTCCACGCCATTCACTCATCAATCAAATCAATTTCATTTTGCAAACCACAAAATTTGGAGTAAGGGTCTAACCTAGCCTTACTCCTACGCCTTATAACGGCGCACGTCTAATCCTAACCAATTTATCGATTCGATTTTTCACACCACAAACCACATTCAAACCAATATCGCAATCAATCACCAAACAGTCAAACAAACAAGTCCATGGTCTGTGGACGATTATGTCGGGTGCTACTAAACACCGTCTGCATCCTAGTATATATATATATAACTAGAAAAAGAAAGTGAAAGGTGAGAAATTCTCACAGATAGCTATCCTAGCTCCACGGCACTTCATTTGCAGAAGTCTTCGCCGTTTTCGCATCTTCGTCAGCTTCGTCGCCCGTAGCCACTATATATATAAAAATCGAATTTTTATTTCGCTATTCAATATATAAAAATCGAGTTTTTATTTCAAAGTTCAATATATAAAAATCGAGTTTTTATTTCAAAGTTCAATATATAAAAATCGAGTTTTTATTTCAAAGCTCAATATATAAAAATCGAGTTTTTATTTCAAAGCTCAATATATAAAAATCGAGTTTTTATTTCAAAGTTCAATATATAAAAATCGAGTTTTTATTTCAAAGTTCAATATATAAAAATCGAGTTTTTATTTCAAAGTTCAATATATAAAAATCGAGTTTTTATTTCAAAGTTCAATATATAAAAATCGAGTTTTTATTTCAAAGTTCAATATATAAAAATCGAGTTTTTATTTCAAAGTTCAATATATAAAAATCGAGTTTTTATTTCAAAGTTCAATATATAAAAATCGAGTTTTTATTTTACTTCAAACAAAAATCAGTTTTTAAACATGAATTAAAATCAGTTTTTAAACAAAATGAAATTCAGATTTTAAACAAAATAAAATTCAGTTTTTAACCTAAATAAAATTCAGTTTTTAACCTAAATAAAATTCAGATTTCAACCTAAATAAAATTCAGATTTCAACCTAAACAAAATTCAGATTTCAACCTAAACAAAAATAAAATCAATTTTACTGTAATATAAAATAAAAATATAAAAAATCAGAAAAAGTAAATAAAATAAAAATAAAATAGCAGGGAACTTACAGGGGGGGGGGCTTCAGAAGGCGGAGGCTGGGGGTCAGAGGAGGGTGCGGTCGGCGGTTTAATTAGAGGAGAGAGGAGCGCCAGAGGGAAGGGGGAAGAAGGAAGAGATCGACGGACGAGGGGGGGAGATCGATGGTGGTCTTCACTCGCGAGCGACGGCGGAGGGCGCCTGGGCGACGGGGAGCGATTCCGATTTGGTTTTCTCTTTTTTTTTTTTTATTCTGAAATTTCATTTTTTTTTGAACGGGGGGGGGGCCTGGAGGATAAAAGGGGAGATATTTTTTTTATTATTATTATTATTTAATTTGGCCAAAAAGTTGACTTTTACATACGACCTCTAAACGAGGTCCACCGCCTGCCGTCCATAGCGAATTACCCCCATTCCGAACACAATGGGATATGTATCGCAAGCTGATTTGATCGTTTGAATCAGTTTCCGTTCAATTTACATTTAAATCACTATATTGCATTTTAAACGTACATTTCAAATTACCGGGGTCGCATATGAACTCGAAAAATTACAGAAAAATATTTTCTAGCTTCGTATTGACGATACGGTCCTAACAAAACTAGTTTCGTCGAATTCTGAGACCGTTTGTAAAATGGCCAATTTCCAGTCGATTAAAATCAACTGAAAATGGTCAAACGCGTTTTCCTTTGCCACGCTCACATATTGATTCGAAAAACTACGAAATTTGGAATCTAGCAATAACTTAACATCACGGACCCAACAAAACTGGTTTCATCGAAATCCGAGGTCGTTTGCAAAATTGCTATTTTTAAGGGCCTTATATATATAAAAATATATATAAATTCCACAGCGACTATTTCTAATTTTAAACTGGACATATCTCATCATTTATAAAGTGAAATCTCAGTTTCTCAACTTCGTTGGAAAGATATCATCAATTAGATCCTAATGTTTTTGGTTTCACAAAAATCCGGATTGTTTTGCACCCGGTACATTCAATTGAAGTTTGAAATCGAATTATCGAACTACCGCGCCATTTTTAATTCTATTTATAATTATATATAAATATTTATATTCTAACGACGACGCGTATAATATATACGTTCGAATTCTATTCAAAATAAATTTCTCGTCGATATTATTTAAAATATTTCATTTTAAATAATCAAAATTCGCTAAAATTGCCAAAATAAAATTTTCAAACTGGCTCGCATTTTACGGGTTGTTACAGCAAAACTGGTGATACTCCATTTTCGATCATTTCAATCTAATTAAAGATTCATTAAAACTCCTCTTAGTTTTAATCTTCGACTGGGTTAAAGAATCTGTGTCATTTAAAACACGGTTCACGATAAACCCAAAATCACATTCATTAATTATCGGGTTAAAGAACGAGTGTTATTTAAAACACTGATCACGATAAACCCAAAAATCAATATCAATTCAATTCCAATTAAATATCATTTAATTGGTACACTTCATTAAATCTAAATAAAAAGATTTAATCTTTTCTCAACTGGGTCCAAGAACAGTGTTAGTGAAGACACCATTCACGACAAACCCAAATCACATTCATTAATTATCGGGTTAAAGAACAAGTGTTATTTAAAACACTGTTCACGGTAAACCCAAAAATCAATATCAATTCAATTCCAATTAAATATTATTTAATTGGTACACTTCATTAAATCTAAATAAAAAGATTTAATCTTTTCTCACTTGGGTTCAAGAACAGTGTTAGTGAAGACACCATTCACGACAAACCCAAATCACATTTGATATTCAATATAAGGCTCTGAATAGAAAATATATCGGCTTATATTCAATATCAAATTCTACGATTAACAAATGTCGTATTGGAAATAACGATATAAATATATATCTTTCAAATTTCCGTAACAACATCCGTATAATCACAAATTCCAACATCGAAATATTCCGAAGACAATTTCGATTCAAATCCACTCCAATGCAATCATTGGAAATTTTGGTTATTTTTAAAACCCTTTTCAAATTCAATTTATTTATTTAAAAATAAATAGAATTATAATTCTAGTTCAAAACTAGTTCATTTCGATAAAAATCTATTTTTATCTTTTCAAATATGGAGTTTTTCATCCCAATCCTTTCTAAATCATTTCTTATGATTTTACACAAATTATTACTATTTTTAATAATTTTATCAAGGCCCGTACAGTCGATTTCCATCAATGGCCATCGAACTGCACTTACAGCGACCTTTTTCGAATTTGATTTGGACATAATTCCAAATCCAACCGTTAGATTTCAAATTTCTAATATTCGTTAGAAAGCTCTTTTCGATACGAACCCAACGGTTCCGGTTTTAGGAGAATCCGGCGGTCGGATCTCCCGTAATGTCCGTTTGAAATAAATGGTCGAAATTTACGAACTGCCGCGGCGCGGCGCGTTCTATTCAGGCCATTATATTATATATATAATATATATAATATATATTTCGTCGATTTCTATTTAAAACGAATTATATAAATAGTTTTAAATTCATTTCAAAAGCTATTTCAACTTTCTTTTCAATTCAAATCGAAATTGAATTCTTCTTTGTAATTTCGTTTTAAAATTCATTTCTATTCAATTCAAATTTCAATTCAATTTGAATTCTTTTCCATTCACTTTCGATTCAATTTGAATTCGTTTTCAATTCAATTCATTTCGAAATCGTTTTCAATACAATTCATTTCGAAATCGTTTTCAATTCATTTCATTTCGAAATCGTTTTCAATTCATTTTGAATTCGTTTTCAATTCAATTCATTTCGAAATCGTTTTAAAATCGATATAAATATCGTTCACGTCAAAATGGCGTCAATCTAATCAACACGGCTTCATAAATTTCTATTTTCGAATATTCTATTTCAAATATTTCTTTTCAAAATAGTTGTTATTATCAAAATATTTCGTTCAACACATGACCAATCTCAAAGAATGAGTACTGTCAACACATGAACTTTTATTTTATAATATTCTTTATTTTTCAAATTAGAATGAGGCCCAATCAATTACCATATAAAGTTAATTATATGGTTTTTCATACAACACATGTATATAATAGCATTGAAAAATAATCAACCATCAACCAAAGTGCAATACACTGTATAAGCATCAAATATAGATATCTAACGCTTATAACAGCCTGTCAATCAATCGATCGACATATTTAATCAATCAGGATGAGTGAACTTCAAATTTCATCCTAACACCCGTGTGGGGTTTCAAACAATCAAACACATATTTTATTTGTGCAGTTGGGCGATGTGTAAAATTTATCGTCCCAATCAATGTCATTCAAATAGGTGTTCATAAACAAACCATCCGGTTTGTAAATGAATATTTTATTCTATTCACTTTCACTATATTCATATTCACGTTAAAAATTATATTTTTAACGATAAAACATTTTATTCCAACATATGAATTTCTATTATTCATTTACACAATAAAATGATATTTTTATTTTCTAACATATTTTAGAAAATTTCGGCGGCATAACGGCACGATACTAGAAACGGGACGAGGCCTAGCCTTATCCCCGGTCTAGTGAAGGCCCACGCCATTCACACATCAATCAAATCAATTTCATCTCACCAAACAATTCAATTCAAACAAATAATCCAACTAGTCTATGCAACCAAACAAACAAGTCCATGGTTTGTGGACAATTGTGTCGGGTGCTACTAAGCACCGTCTGCATCCTAGTATATATATATATAAATAGAAAAGAAATTGAAAGGTGAGAAATTCTCACCAGTAGCTATCCAATAACACAACTCTTCCTTTATGGAAATCTTCGTCTATTTCGTCTTCTTGTCGCTTTCGTTTCCCTTATTCTCTACATAAGTAAAAATCAAATTTTTACTATGTTATTCAATATATAAAGATTATATTTTAAAAACAAAGATTATATTTTTAATATTTCTATGATGTAAAAATTATATTTTTATTACTTTAAAAATATAAGAATCACATCTTACTTCTTCTACTTAACAAAATTCTGTCTTTTCTCTTTTTTAAAAATATGATCTTTATTTTTAAAAGTTCAAATCTTTTTCTACTAAAAGATTAAATCTTTTTAATTTCAAAGTTTAAAATAAAATCAGTTTTCTTTTCCTTTTCAAATCAGTTTTTATTTTCTTTTCAAAACCGTTTTTAAATTATTTTTAAAACAGTTTTTTTTGAAACTCTTTTATAAAAAATCTGTTTCTCTTTTATTAAAAATGCAGTTTTAAATTTCTATTCTTTTAAAAATGGTTTTAAATTTCTTTTAAAAATAGTTTTTGTTTTCTTTTAAAAACAGTTTTCAATTTTCTTTTCAAAAATTCTGTTTTCTAAAATTCTTTTAAAAATTCTATTTTTAAAACTAAAAGAAATCGGTTTAAATTCTCTTTAACAAAATTCTGTTTTTTTCAAAACTAAAAGAAATATACAGTAATTAATTTTAAATCGTTTTATAAATCAGAAATCATAAAACAAAAATGAAAATAAATATAAAGTAAATGCTTACCGTGGTATGCGAAGGGGAGGAGGGAAGTCGAGGGCGGCTCAGGGAGGCGTCGCGACGAGGTTCGAGGGTTCGACGAGGGCTGCTTCGATTTGCGAGGGTGGTGGGGGCTCCGAGGTGTCGTTCGGTGGGAGGAGGTTGGTCGGGTGGTGGGGGCTTCCGCTCAATCGTCGGCGATGGCTTCCAGGAGTAAGGCGGCGGCGCGATTAGTTTCTAGGTTTTCTTCTTTTTTTTTTTTTTTTTGTGATAAATGATCGGGGGGGGCCAAGGCAGAAGAAAAGGGGAGGGAAGGTAGATTTTTTTTTTTTATTTTATTATTATTTAATTATTAAATTTGCATTAGGGTTCACTTTTACATATGACCTCGAAACGAGGTCCACCGCCTGTCGTCTATAGCGTTTTACCCCCATTCCGAACACAATGGGATATGTATCGCAAGCTGGTTTGATCGTTACAATCAGTTTCCGTTGAAATTTACATTTAAATTCATATATTGAATTTTAAACGTACATTTCAAATTACCGGGGTCACATACGAACTAGAGAAATTCCAGAAAAATATTTTCTAGCTTCGTATTGACGATACGGTCCTAACAAAACTAGTTTCGTCGAATTCTGAGACCGTTAGAAAAATGGCCAATTTCCAGTCGATTAAAATCAACTGAAATGGTCAAAACACGTTTTCCTTTGCCACGCTCACATATTGATTCGAAAAATTATGAAATTTGGAATCTAGCAATAACTTAACATCACGGACCCAACAAAACTGGTTTCGTCGAAATCCGATGTCGTTTGCAAAATTGCTATTTTTAAGGGCCTTATATATATAAAAATATATATAAATTCCACAGCGACTATTTCTAATTTTAAACTGGACATATCTTATCATTTCTAAGATGAAATCTCAGTTTGTTAACTTCGTTACAAAGATATAGTTATACAGATTCAAATATTTCTTGTTTCGTTCAATTCTGACTTATATTGAATTCTGTAATTCATTTGAAATTAGAAATCGAATTTTCGAACTACCGCGCCATTTTCAATTCCTTTTATAATTATATATAATTATTATATATTCTAACGACGACGTATATAATATATACGTTCTAATTATATTCAAAATAGATTTCTCGTCGATATTATTTAAAATAATCTATTTTAAATATTCAAAATTCGCTAAAATTGCCAAAATAAAAATTTTAAACTGGCCCAGATTTTCCGGGTTGTTACAATCTCCCCCACTTAAAACTTTTCGTCCCCGAAAAGGAACAAAGTCGAAAGTGGTTTGATTAATCAACTCTATGTTCGATCGGGCTTTCATTCTCCAACTCTTTAGTTTCTGAGAATTTTCAAAATTTCAAAAATTTGGCTAACACCCTAAATTTTTGAAAAATTTCGCCATAACCTCCCCTGCACCGGGAGCATCGGGGAATTTCAAATAGCTTCCCCGGTCCTTCAGATCTCAAAAAGAAAAAGAAAAAGCCAAGCGGCTAGCCAATAGGCTCACAAAATCATCATCACCCAAACAAAACAGGAAATTATGTAGTAAACATGTACCTATTTGTCGGGCAAACAAATTTTATTCTCTGGCTCTAGCCTCCTTGCTATGACCTGTTCAATGTAAGTATATGCATATGCAAGCAAATGCAACCAATTTTCAATATCATTCAATGTTTGGTTCAAATAGGCATAAATGGTTCAAAATTAGCAAACAAATAAACAAACAACACAAACATCAATCAATTAGTGGATTTAGAGTTTCAAATTCATAATTTTGATACATATACAAAAATCAGATTTTTGATGCCAAATCACAAAAATGTGTTCTAACTATATATAAGTTTTGGTTCTCACACCAGCCTAATGGAAATATATAGAAAATCACACCTTCGAAACACGAACATAAGTTCGGATGATGATCGATCAATCATCAGAACCATCTCCGGGCGTCTAGAATGTGATTCTATATCAATCTAATATATTAAAACTTTGAATACACGCGGATCAGACGTATACGCAAAATCTACATATACTGAATTGTCCACATCAATATAAATAAATAATCAACTACGAATAATTGATTTAAATTTTCAAAACAAAATTTGTTTTCATTTGAAAAATATACTCTTCACACTCGTTCTAGGATACTACTGATCCCATCTCTAACGAGTCATTCTAATTGGATATTACTAATCCAATATCTGATGAATTCTTTCGTAGGGTTCTAATGTGTCTTGTTCTCTAGCTTTGTAAACCAAAGCTCTGATACCAACTGTGAAGACCCGTAACTTCCCCGTAAAGGAAAGCGACGGATAGTTCGAGAACAAACCACAACAGAACACATATAAAAGAACATTTCACTATATATCACAACAATGCATCAGATTACAAGAATATACAGAGTATAAATGAATATTACACAGAAATATCAGAGATTTAAGTTACATTTAAATACATAGCAGCGGAAAATAATACAAAGCACAACTAGAAGAGATATACGGATACAAAGCTTTCCGGATATCGTTCCAGCTGTAAACCAGGATCCTGTGAATATAAATCTGCAAAACCAAAACTACTAGCTGCCCGTGTCGAAAATAAGGGCACCCAGAGTTTAGGTTAAAACAATAAACTCCAGGTCAGTCATGTGACTGGTGTGAGAACTAAAACAGTTATTAATCTTTATTTTAAATCATTAGGTAAATCAAGGGACCACGCCATATAACACGGAACGGGTTTCCTCCCAAGAATACCAGTGCATAAAACAAACAGCGCAATGCTAAATAAAGAGAAATGAAGCTGTTATAAGACCCAGGTCCCATCACACAATGCAACGCAGCCGAGGATAGGGTTTTCCCTTATAACAGCCAAAGAATGCTTGATACGTTTAAACAAATCATTTGATACTATAATAAGTGCATAGTGTATAAAACAACTTCAAATCATAAGTATCAATCATAGGCGGCATGGGTACCATATATCATGTCGCCATACTAGTTCTACAATTAAAACCGCAAATGTCACGTATTTGGAAATTGGATTTCCGTCTATGAACCGAGGCAAAAGATAGTCCTCAACCGATTCGAGACGCTCTAGCCCGCCCCTCAGGATCAGAGCTCGAGTGACCCTTGGATCCTCAGGGCCAGTCCACCGATGTGGATTAAACTTAAACCCTGAACATGCGTCTCCCCACCCTATGGGGTGTAAGTCTGGTCCGTCAGCCGACCAGAATGCATCGGCCGAAACCGATATAACCGAGGCGCCTCGCAACAGCAACAACCACATAAGTCAAACTCGTTAGGGCGTGTAAAACCACTGACGCCACTTCTAGCTAGAAAGAAACGCATGCCCTCCCTGAGGTCCGTCTCCCGTTTTTGGTTCATACCGGGTGTGAAACACACGAGGTAAACGTTACACAAAGCTACGCCACAAAGGCCGTGCTTTGATCATCAACACAAGACTTTGCTTTTCAACAGAAGCCTTGATCACTTGCATCTTAGCATGCCACACAGGCAAACCATCCTATGCAACCGATATCAGTCACACAGAATGAAATCCGATGTCAGACACACAGTCCATTTACAAGTCCGTTCTGGGTCTGAACGAAACCGGAGGCACCTAGTACCCCGCATATCCATCGATCTCCAAGTACGTCTGGACGATCACTAACTGTTTCCATCTTCTTGGGTGTACAGCCCATTCAAGATCATCAGTAATTACCCAAACGACGTGAAGACTTCTGGTCTTCGACCACCGTCTTCATCTTCGACACCACGTCGAATCAGTTATTCAGAATGGGATAAACCCGGTCTTTCCGAATAACTCGCGTATATCTTAAATAAGTGTTACACAAACACAACATATGCCTCATTCCAATTCATTAGTCACTAACCGTAAATTAATCAAGAGAATAATTCCCCAAATATTAACCCCGAAGGCCGAAACCAACATCAGATCAATATCCAGAAAACCATTCTGCTTAGCTAACCGACAGTTAGTTTCTAAATTTCACATTCATAGGGAAAGGTTCCCATTAATTTTTATCCAAGATAAATCATTAAAATTTATTCTCAAATCTTCTTCTGAATTTCGATTCAAACTAGTCGGGATTAACGAACTTTACCGAAGTAATCATTTGTTTTAATTTCCCAATCCCAACCTATTCATCCCATGAAGTAAAACGAGTAGTACTTCATATCTAACACCACAGTGTTATCGGTAAATTCAATTACCATTTCACGTTCAAATCTAATTAAAGATTTAACTATCGCCTGGAGCAAAACTGGTGATACTCCATTTTCGATCATTTCAATCTAATTAAAGATTCATTAAAACTCCTCTTAGTTTTAATCTTCGACTGGGTTAAAGAATCTGTGTCATTTAAAACACGGTTCACGATAAACCCAAAATCACATTCATTAATTATCGGGTTAAAGAACGAGTGTTATTTAAAACACTGTTCACGATAAACCCAAAAATCAATATCAATTCAATTCCAATTAAATATCATTTAATTGGTACACTTCATTAAATCTAAATAAAAAGATTTAATCTTTTCTCAACTGGGTCCAAGAACAGTGTTAGTGAAGACACCATTCACGACAAACCCAAATCACATTCATTAATTATCGGGTTAAAGAACAAGTGTTATTTAAAACACTGTTCACGGTAAACCCAAAAATCAATATCAATTCAATTCCAATTAAATATTATTTAATTGGTACACTTCATTAAATCTAAATAAAAAGATTTAATCTTTTCTCACTTGGGTTCAAGAACAGTGTTAGTGAAGACACCATTCACGACAAACCCAAATCACATTTGATATTCAATATAAGGCTCTGAATAGAAAATATATCGGCTTATATTCAATATCAAATTCTACGATTAACAAATGTCGTATTGGAAATAACGATATAAATATATATCTTTCAAATTTCCGTAACAACATCCGTATAATCACAAATTCCAACATCGAAATATTCCGAAGACAATTTCGATTCAAATCCACTCCAATGCAATCATTGGAAATTTTGGTTATTTTTAAAACCCTTTTCAAATTCAATTTATTTATTTAAAAATAAATAGAATTATAATTCTAGTTCAAAACTAGTTCATTTCGATAAAAATCTATTTTTATCTTTTCAAATATGGAGTTTTTCATCCCAATCCTTTCTAAATCATTTCTTATGATTTTACACAAATTAATACTATTTTTAATAATTTTATCAAGGCCCGTACAGTCGATTTCCATCAATGGCCATCGAACTGCACTTACAGCGACCTTTTTCGAATTTGATTTGGACATAATTCCAAATCCAACCGTTAGATTTCAAATTTCTAATATTCGTTAGAAAGCTCTTTTCGATACGAACCCAACGGTTCCGGTTTTAGGAGAATCCGGCGGTCGGATCTCCCGTAATGTCTGTTTGAAATAAATGGTCGAAATTTACGAACTGCCGCGGCGCGGCGCGTTCTATTCAGGCCATTATATTATATATATAATATATATAATATATATTTCGTCGATTTCTATTTAAAACGAATTATATAAATAGTTTTAAATTCATTTCAAAAGCTATTTCAACTTTCTTTTCAATTCAAATCGAAATTGAATTCTTCTTTGTAAATTCGTTTTAAAATTCATTTCTATTCAATTCAAATTTCAATTCAATTTGAATTCTTTTCCATTCACTTTCGATTCAATTTGAATTCGTTTTCAATTCAATTCATTTCGAAATCGTTTTCAATACAATTCATTTCGAAATCGTTTTCAATTCATTTCATTTCGAAATCGTTTTCAATTCATTTTGAATTCGTTTTCAATTCAATTCATTTCGAAATCGTTTTAAAATCGATATAAATATCGTTCACGTCAAAATGGCGTCAATCTAATCAACACGGCTTCATAAATTTCTATTTTCGAATATTCTATTTCAAATATTTCTTTTCAAAATAGTTGTTATTATCAAAATATTTCGTTCAACACATGACCAATCTCAAAGAATGAGTACTGTCAACACATGAACTTTTATTTTATAATATTCTTTATTTTTCAAATTAGAATGAGGCCCAATCAATTACCATATAAAGTTAATTATATGGTTTTTCATACAACACATGTATATAATAGCATTGAAAAATAATCAACCATCAACCAAAGTGCAATACACTGTATAAGCATCAAATATAGATATCTAACGCTTATAACAGCCTGTCAATCAATCGATCGACATATTTAATCAATCAGGATGAGTGAACTTCAAATTTCATCCTAACACCCGTGTGGGGTTTCAAACAATCAAACACATATTTTATTTGTGCAGTTGGGCGATGTGTAAAATTTATCGTCCCAATCAATGTCATTCAAATAGGTGTTCATAAACAAACCATCCGGTTTGTAAATGAATATTTTATTCTATTCACTTTCACTATATTCATATTCACGTTAAAAATTATATTTTTAACGATAAAACATTTTATTCCAACATATGAATTTCTATTATTCATTTACACAATAAAATGATATTTTTATTTTCTAACATATTTTAGAAAATTTCGGCGGCATAACGGCACGATACTAGAAACGGGACGAGGCCTAGCCTTATCCCCGGTCTAGTGAAGGCCCACGCCATTCACACATCAATCAAATCAATTTCATCTCACCAAACAATTCAATTCAAACAAATAATCCAACTAGTCTATGCAACCAAACAAACAAGTCCATGGTTTGTGGACGATTGTGTCGGGTGCTACTAAGCACCGTCTGCATCCTAGTATATATATATAAATAGAAAAGAAATTGAAAGGTGAGAAATTCTCACCAGTAGCTATCCAATAACACAACTCTTCCTTTATGGAAATATTCGTCTATTTCGTCTTCTTGTCGCTTTCGTTTCCCTTATTCTCTACATAAGTAAAAATCGAATTTTTACTATGTTATTCAATATATAAAGATTATATTTTAAAAACAAAGATTATATTTTTAATATTTCTATGATGTAAAAATTATATTTTTATTACTTTAAAAATATAAGAATCACATCTTACTTCTTCTACTTAACAAAATTCTGTCTTTTCTCTTTTTTAAAAATATGATCTTTATTTTTAAAAGTTCAAATCTTTTTCTACTAAAAGATTAAATCTTTTTAATTTCAAAGTTTAAAATAAAATCAGTTTTCTTTTCCTTTTCAAATCAGTTTTTATTTTCTTTTCAAAACCGTTTTTAAATTATTTTTAAAACAGTTTTTTTTGAAACTCTTTTATAAAAAATCTGTTTCTCTTTTATTAAAAATGCAGTTTTAAATTTCTATTCTTTTAAAAATGGTTTTAAATTTCTTTTAAAAATAGTTTTTGTTTTCTTTTAAAAACAGTTTTCAATTTTCTTTTCAAAAATTCTGTTTTCTAAAATTCTTTTAAAAATTCTGTTTTTAAAACTAAAAGAAATCGGTTTAAATTCTCTTTAACAAAATTCTGTTTTTTTCAAAACTAAAAGAAATATACAGTAATTAATTTTAAATCGTTTTATAAATCAGAAATCATAAAACAAAAATGAAAATAAATATAAAGTAAATGCTTACCGTGGTATGCGAAGGGGAGGAGGGAAGTCGAGGGCGGCTCAGTGAGGCGTCGCGACGAGGTTCGAGGGTTCGACGAGGGCTGCTTCGATTTGCGAGGGTGGTGGGGGCTCCGAGGTGTCGTTCGGTGGGAGGAGGTTGGTCGGGTGGTGGGGGCTTCCGCTCAATCGTCGGCGATGGCTTCCAGGAGTAAGGCGGCGGCGCGATTAGTTTCTAGGTTTTCTTCTTTTTTTTTTTTTTTGTGATAAATGATCGGGGGGGGCCAAGGCAGAAGAAAAGGGGAGGGAAGGTAGATTTTTTTTTTATTTATTTTATTATTATTTAATTATTAAATTTGCATTAGGGTTCACTTTTACATATGGCCTCGAAACGAGGTCCACCGCCTGTCGTCTATAGCGTTTTACCCCCATTCCGAACACAATGGGATATGTATCGCAAGCTGGTTTGATCGTTACAATCAGTTTCCGTTGAAATTTACATTTAAATTCATATATTGAATTTTAAACGTACATTTCAAATTACCGGGGTCACATACGAACTAGAAAAATTCCAGAAAAATATTTTCTAGCTTCGTATTGACGATACGGTCCTAACAAAACTAGTTTCGTCGAATTCTGAGACCGTTAGAAAAATGGCCAATTTCCAGTCGATTAAAATCAACTGAAATGGTCAAAACACGTTTTCCTTTGCCACGCTCACATATTGATTCGAAAAATTATGAAATTTGGAATCTAGCAATAACTTAACATCACGGACCCAACAAAACTGGTTTCGTCGAAATCCGAGGTCGTTTGCAAAATTGCTATTTTTAAGGGCCTTATATATATAAAAATATATATAAATTCCACAGCGACTATTTCTAATTTTAAACTGGACATATCTTATCATTTCTAAGATGAAATCTCAGTTTGTTAACTTCGTTACAAAGATATAGTTATACAGATTCAAATATTTCTTGTTTCGTTCAATTCTGACTTATATTGAATTCTGTAATTCATTTGAAATTAGAAATCGAATTTTCGAACTACCGCACCATTTTCAATTCCTTTTATAATTATATATAATTATTATATATTCTAACGACGACGTATATAATATATACGTTCTAATTATATTCAAAATAGATTTCTCGTCGATATTATTTAAAATAATCTATTTTAAATATTCAAAATTCGCTAAAATTGCCAAAATAAAAATTTTAAACTGGCCCAGATTTTCCGGGTTGTTACAACGATAAACCCAAAACCACATTCCATTAATTATCGGGTTAAAGAACGAGTGTTATTTAAAACAATGTCCACGATAAACCCAAAAATCAATATCAATTCAATTTTAATTAAATATTATTTAATTGGTACACTTCATTAAATCGAAATAAAAGGATGTAATCTTTTCTCAACTGGGTTCAAGAATAGTGTTAATAAAGACACTATTCACGACAAACCCAAATCACATTTGATATTCAATACAAGGCTCTGAATAGAAAATATATCGGCTTATATTCAATATCAAATTCTACGATTAACAAATGTCGTATTGGAACTAGCGATATATAAATATCTTTCAAATTTCCATAACAACATTTGTATCATCACGAAGTCCAACATCGAAATATTCCGAAGACAATTTCTATTCAAATCCATTCTAATGCAATCATTGGAAATTCTGGTTATTTTTAAAACCCTTTTCAAATTCAATTTATTTATTTAGAAATAAATAGAATTATATTTCTAGTTCAAAACTAGTTCATTTCGATAAAAATCTATTTTTATCTTTTCAAATATGGAGTTTTTCATCCCAATTCTTTCTAAATCATTTCTTATGATTTTACACAAATTATTACTATTTTTAATAATTTTATCAAGGTCCGTACAGTTGATTTCCATCAACGGCCATCGAACTGCACTTACACCGACCTTTTTCAAATTTGATTTGGACATATCTCCAAATCCAACCGTTAGATTTTGAATTTGTAATATTCGTTAGAAAGCCCTTTTCGATAAGAACCCAACGGTTCCGGTTTTAGGAGAATCCGACGGTCGGATCTCCTGTAATATCCGTTCGAAGTCAATGGTCGAAATTCGCGAACTGCCGCGGCACGGCGCGTTCTGTTCAGGCCATTATATATTATATATATATATATATAATATATATAATATATATTTCGTCGATTACTATTTAAAACGAATTTTATAAATAGTTTTGAATTTGTTTCAAAAACAATTTCAACTTCCATCTCAACTCAAATCAAAATTGAATCTTTCCTTATAAATTCGTTTTAAAATTAATTTCTATTCAATTCAAGTTTCAATTCAATTTGAATTCATTTCAATTCGTTTTAAATTCATTTCATTTCGAAATCGTTTTCAATTCATTTCATTTCGAAATATTTGATTTCAAAATTACTTTCCAATATTCATTTTAAAATGAATAAAATCGATATAAATATCGTTCACGTCAAAATGGCGTCAATCTAATCAACGCGGCTTCATATATTCCTTTATTCTATTCAACAAATGAATTTTTATTTTTTCAACACACGACTAATCTCAATGAATGAGTACTGTCCACGAGTGACTATTTTTGTTAAATTATTTCGTTCAACACATGACTAATCTCAACGGATGAGTACAGTCAACACATGAACTTTTACTTTATAATATTCTTTATTCTCTAAATTGGAATGAGGCCCAATCAATCACCATATAAAATTAATTATATGGATTTTCATACAACACATGTATATAATAGCATTAAAAAATAATCAACCATCACCCAAAGTGCACTACACTGTATAAGCATCAAATATAGATATCTAACGCTTATAACAGTCTGTCAATCAATCGATCGACATATTTAATCAATCAGGATGAGTGAACTTCATATTTCATCCCAACACCCGTGTGGGGTTTCAAACAATCAAACACAGATTTTATTTGTGCAGTTGGGCGATGTGTAAAATTTATCGTCCCAATCAATGTCCTTCAAATAGGTGTACATAAACAAACCGTCCGGTTTGTAAACGAATATTTATTTATTCTCATTCACGTTAAAAATTATATTTTTAACGATAAAGTATTTTATTCAGTTCATTTATTCAATAAAATGATGTTTTTATTTTTCTAATTTATTTTAGAAAATTTCGGCGGCATAACGGCACGATACTAGAAACGGGACGAGGCCTAGCCTTATCCCCGGTCTAGTGAAGGCCCACGCCATTCACACATCAATCAAATCTTTTTCATTTCACCAAACAATTCAATTCAAACCAAATGATCTAACCAACTACACAACCAAACAATTTAACAAACAAGCCATCCATGGTCTGTGGATGACGGGTGTCGGGTGCTACTAAACACCGTCTGCATCCTAGTTAGTATATATATATATAACTAGAAAAATTAAATTGAAAGGTGAGAAGTTCTCACCGATAGCTATCCTAACTCCACGGCACTTCTAATGCAGGAAACCTTCACTGTTCTCGTCGATATCACTTTCTTTGCCCGTAGCCACTACATATGTAAAAATCACATTTTTACTTCGTTATTCAATATATAAAAATCATATTTTTACTTCGATGTTCAATATATAAAAATCATATTTTTACTTCGATGTTCAATATATAAAAATCATATTTTTACTTCGATGTTCAATATATAAAAATCGTATTTTTACTTCGATGTTCAATATATAAAAATCATATTTTTACTTCGATGTTCAATATATAAAAATCATATTTTTACTTTGATGTTCAATATATAAAAATCATATTTTTACTTCGATGTTCAATATATAAAAATCATATTTTTACTTCGATGTTCAATATATAAAAATCATATTTTTACTTCGATGTTCAATATATAAAAACACATTTTTACTATGCTATACAAAATATAAAAATCAAATCTTTATACTGTTAAAAATCAAATCTTTATACTGTTAAAAATCATGGTCATATTCAAAGAAAAAAAATCAGTTTTCTTATCATTAAAGAAATCAGTTTTAAAACTAATAGAATTCAGTTTTTAGACTAAATCAACATGAGTTTTTAAATTAAATAAAAATCATAAAACTTACACTGTAATTTTAGCCACAAAATCGAAGCGGGGGGGGGGGGGGGGTTTCACCGTCGTCGGAGGGGGCTTCGGGTGGCTCGAGGGTGGGCTTCGCGGCTCACGGTGGCGCCAGGGGGAGGGTTGCGGTCGGCAGCAGGGAAAAGGGGGGGGGTATCTGCGATCGCTGGAGGAAGGGGGGGGGGAAAGGAGGAGGTCGCAGTCGGAGAAGGAGTGGAGGAGGAGGAGAAGAAAGGAGGCGGCGGAAGGAGGGGGGTTGCGGCGGTGCTCCGCCTGGGGGCAGCGGCTGCCATCGCGCCCTCCTTTTTTTTTCTTCTGTTAGGAACAAGAATGAAAGGATAAGGGGAGGGAGGGGTTAAATGAAATTATATATATATTATTTAATTTATTTATTTTAATTCCATAAAGCAACTTTCTATTTTGAACTCGAAATCAAGCCCACCGCCTGCCGTCCATAGCGTTTTACCCCCATTCCGAACACAATGGGATATGTATTGTAGGCTGATTCGATCGTTTCGATCTGTTTCCGTCAAAACCAACATATAACTCTATATATTGAATTTGAACGCGCATTTCAATTCACTGGGGTAACATACTAACTCGAAAAATTCCAGAAAAATATTTTCTAGCTTCGTATTTATGATACGGTCCTAACAAAACTAGTTTCGTCGAATTCTGAGACCGTTGGAAAAATGGCCATTTTCCAGTCGATTTAAAATCAACTGAAACTAGTCAAACGCATTTTACTTTGCCATGCTCACATATTGATTCGAAAAATTATGAAATTTGGAATCTAGCAATAACTTGACATCACAGATCCAACAAAAGTGGTTTCGTCGAAATCCGGGGTCGTTTGCAAAATTTCCATTTTTAAGGGCTTGAATTCCATAGCGACTATTCAGAATTTTCAACTGGATATATCCTTTGATTCCCGCTATGAAGTTTTGATTTTTCGGATTCGATGGGAAGATATTATCAAATAGATCCTAATGTTTTTGGTTTCACTAAAATCCGGATTGTTTTGCACCCGGTACATTCAATTGAAGTTTGAAAATGAATTATCGAACTACCGCGCCATTTTCAATTCTATTTATAATTATATATATTCTAATGACGATCTATATAACTATATAAGTTTGAATTATATACAAAATAAATTTCTCGTCCATATTATTTTAAAATAATTCATTTCAAATAAACAAAATTCGCTAAAATCGCCAAAATAAAAATTTTAAACTGGCCCAGATTTTCGGGTTATTACAATCTCCCCCACTTAAAACTTTTCGTCCCCGAAAAGGAACAAAGTCGAAAGTGGTTTGATTAATCAACTCTACGTTCGATCTAGCTTCCATTCTCCAACTTTTCAGTTTCTGAGAATTTTCCAATTCTTCAAAAATTTGGCTAACACCCTAAATTTTCGAAAAATTTCGCCATAACCTACCCTGCACTGGGAGCCACGGGAAAATCCCGAAATTGCCATATAGGCCTTCTGATCTCAAAAAGAAAAAGAAAAAGCCAAGCGGCTAGCCAATAGGCTCATAAAATCATCCTCACCCAAACAAAACAGTAAATTATGTAGTAAACATGTACCTATTTGTCGGGCAAACAAATTTTATTCTCGGCTCTAGCCTCCTTGCTATGACCTGTTCAATGTAAGTACATGTATATGCAAGCAAATGCGACTAATTTTCAATATAATTCAATATTTGGTTCAAATGAACGAAATGGTTCAAATTTTAATTATTTAAACAATAATCAAACAATACAACCATCAATCAATTAGTTGATTAGCTTTTCAAATTCATAACTTTGATACATAGTCAAAAATCAGATTTTTGATGCCAAATCACAACAATAGGCCATATCTAATTTTTGTTCTCACACCAGTCAATAGGAAATATTTAGATATCACACCTTCGAAACACGAATACCTATTCTGATGATGTTCGAACTATCATCAGAATCATCTCCGGGCGACTAGAGTATGATTCTATATCTATCCAGTATATTAAAACTTCAAATACACGTTTGCAAGGCGTATATGCAAAATCTTTATATACTGGACTGTCCTAATCAATATGAAATAAATAATCAAATACGAATAGTTGATTGAAATTTTCAAAACAAAAATTGTTTTCATTTTAAAAATATACTCTTCACACTCGTTCTAGGATACTACTGATCCCATCTCTAACGAGTCATTCTAATTGGATATTACTAATCCAATATCTGATGAATTCTTTCGTATGGTTCTAATGTGCCTTGTTCTCTGAGCTTTGTAAATCAAAGCTCTGATACCACGTGTGACGAAAAGGAATTTCGCTCGGACCGAACCAGTCGCTAAACCGACCCAGACCGTTCGAAACACCCTATCGTTTGAGAACACGACAAAATAGAACACATACAAAAGAACATTTCATTGTATATTACAACAATACATCATATTACAAGAATATACAGAGTAAAAATGAATATTACACAGAAATATCAGAGATTTAAATTACATTTAAATACATAGCAGCGGAAAATAATACAATACACAACTAGAAGAGATATACAGATACAAAGCTTTCTCGATATCGTTCCAGCTGTAAACCAGGATCCTGTGAATATAAATCAGCAAAACCAAAACTACTAGCTGCCCGTGTCAAAATAAGGCCAACCAAAGTTTAGGTTAAAAACAATAAACTCCAGGTCAGTCATGGGACTGGTGTGAGAACTAAAACAGTTATTATTCTTTATTTTTAAAGTTAGGTAAATCAAGGGACCACGCCGTATAACACGGAACGGGTTTCCTCCCAAGAATACCAGTGCATAAAACAAACAGCGCAATGCTAAATAAAGAAAAATGAAGCTATTATAAGACCCAGGTCCTATCACACAATGCAACGCAAGCCGGGGGATAGGGTTTTCCCTTATAACAGCCAAAGAATGCTTGATACGTTTAAAACAAATCATTTGAGACTATTGTCAGTGCATAGTGTATAAAACAACTTCAAATCATAAGTATCAATCATAGGCGGCTTGAGCGTCCCATGCCACTATGTCGCCATATATAGGTTTACAAATAAAACCGCAAAGTCACGTATTTGGAAATTGGATTTCCATCTATGAACCGAGGCCAGGGATCGTCCTCTACCGATTCGAGACAATCTAGCCTACCATGTCTCAGGATCAGAGCTCGAGTGACCCTTGGAGCGACAGGGCCGGTCCACCGATGTGGATTAAACTTAAATCCTGAAAACTACGTTTCCCCGCCCTTTGTGGCGCAAATGAGCCAACGAATGACTCCATCGGACCCGGATTGTCCGATCAAACCGAGGCGCCTCGCAATAGCAACAACCACACAGGTGAAAAGTATATAAATGTCAGGGCTGGTAGGTCACTGACACCACCCTAGCTAGAAAGAAACGCATGCCCTCCCTGAGGTCCTCTCCCGTTTTTGGTTCACAACCGGGGTGCGAAACTCGCGAAGCAAACGTTACACAAAGCTACGCCACAAAGGTCGTGCTTTGATCATCACCACAAGACTTTGCTTTTCAACAGAAGCCTCGATCAATTGCCACTTAGGCATGCCACACAGGCAATTCACTCCATGCGTTTGATATCCATCAATATATAACCCCTGAGCTCGTACGTCTCAGAGAAGGGCGTTAAGCAAAAGAATAAATTCTCCGCCGCCAAACAGATATATATTTAATAGAGATCAATCGCACGGACTAAAATCCAATGTCAGACACACAGTCCATTTACAAGTCCGTTCTAGGTCTGAACGAAACCGGAGACACCTAGTACCCCGCATATCCATCGATCTCCAAGTACGTCTGGACGATCACCAACTGTTTCCATCTTCTTGGGTGTACAGCCCAATCAAGATCATCAGTAATCACCCAAACGACGTGAAGACTTCCGGTCTTCGACCACCGTCTTCATCTTCGACTTATCGTCGTATCAGTTATTCAAAATGGGATAAACCCGGTCTTTCCGAATAACTCGCGTATATTTTAAATAAATGTTACACAAACACAACATACGCCTCATTCCAATTTATCAGTCACTAACCGTAAATTAATCAAGAGAATAATTCCCCAAATATTAACCCCGAAGGCCGAAACCAACATCAGATTAATATCCAGAAAACCATTCTTCTTTGCTAACCGACAGTTAGTTTCTAAATTTCACATTCATAGGGAAAGGTTCCCATTAATTTTATCCAAGATAAATTCCTTGAATTTATTCTTTAATCTTCTTTTGAATTTCGATTCAACTAGTCGGGATTAACGAGCCTTACCGAAGTAATCATTTGTTTTAATTTCCCAATCCCAACCTATTCATCCTATGAAGTAAAACTGGTAATACTTCATATCTAACACCACGGTGTTATCGGTAAATTCAATTACCATTTCACGTTCAAATCTATTTAAAGATTTAACTACCGCCTAGAGCAAAACTGGTGCTACTCCATTCTCGATCATTTCAATCTAATTAAAGATTCATTAAAACTCCACTTAGTTTTAATCGCTAACTGGGTTAAAGAATCAGTGTCATTTAAAACACAGTTCACGATAAACCCAAAACCACATTCCATTAATTATCGGGTTAAAGAACGAGTGTTATTTAAAACACTGTCCACGATAAACCCAAAAATCAATATCAATTCAATTTCAATTAAATATTATTTAATTGGTACACTTCATTAAATCGAAATAAAAGGATGTAATCTTTTCTCAACTGGGTTCAAGAACAGTGTTAATGAAGACACCATTCACGACAAATCCAAATCACATTTGATATTCAATACAAGGCTCTGAATAGAAAATATATCGGCTTATATTCAATATCAAATTCTACGATTAACAAATGTCGTATTGGAACTAGCAATATATAAATATCTTTCAAATTTCCATAACAACATTTGTATCATCACGAAGTCCAACATCGAAATATTCCGAAGACAATTTCGATTCAAATCCATTCCAATGCAATCATTGGAAATTCTGGTTATTTTTAAAACGCTTTTCAAATTCAATTTATTTATTTAGAAATTAATAGAATTATAATTCTAGTTCAAAACTAGTTCATTTCGATAAAAATCTATTTTTATCTTTTCAAATATGGAGTTTTTCATCCCAATTCTTTCTAAATCATTTCTTAGGATTTTACACAAATTATTACTATTTTTAATAATTTTATCAAGGCCCGTACAGTCGATTTCCATCAACGGCCATCGAACTGCACTTACAGCGACCTTTTTCAAATTTGATTTGGCCGTATCTCCAAATCCAACCGTTAGATTTTGAATTTCTAATATTCGTTAGAAAGCCCTTTTCGATACGAACCCAACGGTTCCAGTTTTAGGAGAATCCGACGGTCGGATCTCCCGTAATATCTGTTCGAAGTCAATGGTCGAAATTCGCGAACTGCCGCGGCGCGGCGCGTTCTATTCAGGCCATTATATTATATATATATATATATATATATATATATATAATATATATTTCGTCGATTACTATTTAAAACGAATTTTATAAATAGTTTTGAATTCGTTTCAAAAATAATTTCAACTTCCATCTCAACTCAAATCAAAATTGAATCTTTCCTTATAAATTCGTTTTAAAATTCATTTCTATTCAATTCAAGTTTCAATTCAATTTGAATTCATTTCAATTCGTTTTAAATTCAATTCATTTCGAAATCGTTTTCAATTCATTTCATTTCGAAATATTTGATTTCAAAATTACTTTTCAATATTCATTTTAAAATGAATAAAATCGATATAAATATCGTTCACGTCAAAATGGCGTCAATCTAATCAACACGGCTTCATATATTCCTTTATTCTATTCAACAAATGAATTTTTATTTTTGTAACGACCCGTGTTTTTTCGACCATTTGAATATGAATATTTAAAGTAGTTTTAAATATTATATTGGAATATTAATGGAATTTAATATTTAATTCGTTATTAAAAACGAAGTTGAACGTTATAATTTATATATAATATAAATCGAGCCTGAAATGGCGCGGCAGTTCGCAATATATAGTTTTGAACTTCAACTGAGAATACATGATTCGATATAAGTCGGATTTCTGTGAAACAAGACACGTTGGAACCATATTGACGATAATTTTCATATGAAAGAGAAAAATCCAGATTTCGTGTTATAGTTTGATATTTATGGCCAAATCAAATTTTGAAATAGTCGCTATGGAAATTCGTTATTAAATTATAGGCTTTTAAAATAGCCGTTTTGCAAACGGACTCAGATTTCGACGAAACCAGTTTCATTAGAACCGTATCGTTAAATTATTGTTAGAAAATCAAACTGCGTGGAAAACCGATGTCGTATATGGCCACGGTAGCCGTAAACGCCCATATAATTTCTATAGCGCGTAATTAATTCAATATAGGGATATTTGAGAGTAACTTGAGCAGACAATCGAATTAAGCCACGAAACCAGTTCCGTTGAGTTCGTATCGTCGATTAGAGTCAGGATAGGTATATAGTTTGTTATTTTTAAAGATCGAGAAATTTGGCGTTAAAAATGGTAAGGCGGTTCGGGGTAAAAACAGCCTACCGGGGCAACAGTCTCAGAATGCGACGAAATTAGTGTCGTTGGGTTCGTATCGAAAAGTTATTGTCAGACTTCGTAGTTTCAAGTGGATTTGATTTATCTGGTGACTGTGGAAAAATTAAACGTGTGTTCATTTCCGGTTTCATAAAGGAAATTTTTTCATGCGACCTCGGATTGCGACGAAACTTGTCCCATTGGATCCGGAATATCGTTTTACATCAAGAACAGTTTCTTTATCAGTAGACAGAAATTGTTTTAAGTGATTTTGGCATGTTACCTCATCGCGAAGTCTCATTATAATATTATAATAGCAACCCACCATCCTTTCATTTCACCACATGGCTAAGCACCAGATCGCAGCTACCCTATATAAAATATTGGCCTAATTTATTGAAATACAGCATGCACGTTATGTCAAATAAATGAAGGCGCGGCTCCCCGGTACCATCTGCACATGCTAGTAACAGGAAATTCAGCTACCCTAAATTACGTGATGACCAAGCTACGTTACTTGCGTACCAAACCATCCTCACCGTGATGCCCACGCCTTCGCACCTATATATATGCACCAACTCATTTACTTTTTCGTTCGTCCAGCAAAGCAAAGAGAAAAGAAAGAAAAAAAAGGTTGCGGAACAAATAAAGAAGAAAAGGGGAGGGGATAGGCGCAAGGTACAAAGTCTGGGAATAAAGGATCGAAACAGCAAGGGGATTGACGAAATGGGAGCAGCGTTTGTTGAAGGGTCGGGTTGGTATCATCGTACAAAACAAAGGGAAGGGCCACAAATGAACGGAAGTTAAAACATAAAGGAAATGGATGAGGTTCTCAAACTCAGTTGATGGTAGGAGTTGAAAGCACTGTTGGTGCTAATGTGGAAAGAAGAGTTGGATGGTTGGAAGGATTAAGGGTATTGGGTTTAGAAGGATAAAGAACAGTAGGCAAGAATTGGACAGAGCGTAGGGATTGTGGAGGCCAAGTGAAGGACTTGGAACAGAACCATTTCAGCCATTTCAGACAAAGTAATTTGGTATTCAATGAAAATTAAAGGTTTAATTATATTGATTAAAATTATATTAACTACAACATGATTTATACAGGAACATTTGGAGGGGCGTGAAGCCTAGATGAACTTGAAGAAGGGAATTTGATGGATCTTTGATCTTACAATGTAATGAGTTGTTATATGAATGGTTATTAATTAGCTAGTCTTAAAAGAAAATTTATTAATGAATAAAATAGGATTAGAAATGATAATATTATTAATTAAGATTAGTTAATTAAAATGTAAGTGGTTTAATTAAACTTTTAAACTGATTTACTTAACAATCATCTAATTAGTCAGCTAGAATTTGTTAAAGTTTACAATTGGGTACGTAGTCTGACTAAACGTAATTAGTTTATAAATTAGTAATTAAGAGTTAGCTTAATTTAATTAAAACCGTTAATATTTAAACGTTGATAATTATTACGTATCTTGTCAGAATTGGATCAGAACAGAGACGCTGGAACCGTATCGACAGACAGAACATTCTGGAACAGTGCCGGACAGAAATGGGAATCAACCGGGATTTCTTTTAATTAAATTAAACACTCGTTTAATTTAATTAAAATCAACTGTTAAAACAACGGTATCAACTCAAGGTGAGTTAAACTCACTCAGTTACCCTTTTTATATTTTATATAAATTGGGTATTTTTATTTTGTGTGCTCTGCTTGCAAATGGTTGACTATTTTGCTAGTTATACATTGATCTGTTGATTTAACCAATGAAATTAAACCGTGTTTAATTTCAATGGAATACCAAATCGTTATGTTAACGATTGGTTCCAATAAAGGTAACTCACCTTGGTTGGTCACGTTTATTTATAAACGTGTTTAAATGGTTGAATCGTTTGAATTGCTTGTGGTTGATGTTGAATGGTTGCTATTTAGTGTTATCAGTTAAACAAAACTGAATGGTCTGATTTGAGATAACCATTTGAATACAGGGAAGAACAGGTTGGAGGGATCCAACCGGATTCCTCAAAAATATTGTTTGTTTTCATATTATCACATATGAACTGTACGGTTTGGGGTGATTGATTTGATTGTTGATTTTGACTGAACATTCAACCTGTGTTGTGTTTAAACCAATGGGTGATATTGGTTGGGTATTTGGCAGCGTATGGCCTATAAAATCAATAGTGTTATAAATATTGATTCACCGTCAGGTGAATCAATAAAGATGAAGTTATAAAATTTACTTTATAACTAGAGTTGGATTTTTGAAAAATATATTATTTTGAATAAAGGTTTATAAAAGAAAATTAAATAAATATTTTTTTATTTAAGACTTCGATTTGTTCTGATGTTAATCAGATTTACAAGTATGAGCATAAGAAATGAGATGAATGGTTAAACTTTGATAATTGTTTGTAAAGAAAACAATTAATGGGATTATTTAAATTAATTATATTTTTAATTAATTTAAAGTGAGGATTAATTAGAATCGATTAACGAGATAATCGATTTTTGAGTTAATTAAATCGATCGTTTGAATTGGAATTTGATTATCAAAATTGATGTATTTTGATTTGAATAGTTTAATAAATATTGTTTAAATTTGAACAAGGGTTAAAAAGGGATTTACCGTTTAATTTTGTGATTAAAGAAATTAACTACTCGTGTAGTTAATGATTGAAATAAATTATTATTTTAATTAATAATATTTTAGGAAATTACTTTTCAAAAGTAATTGAAGTGAAATAAAATCAAAGGAGATTGGAAATAAGTGAATCGGGTTAAAGTACTAGGTTATAGAGTTGTATAACCAAATCCAATAGTTAAATGGAATTTGTTTGAGACTAGAATGAAATATTGAATTTGATTACAACTTATGTTTATCGGAGGATAAGAACGGTGTTGATCAAGGTCTGAGAGGTAATTAAAATACCCCAACTTGAACAACATCGGGGTTATCTGAAGATAGTATTAGTTGGTAATCGTAAGAGACGTTAGTGGATACGTTTTGAAAATCTAAACAGCGATTTTAGCGCTGTGGTTATAATATATGTTTTGTAAATCTAATATAGCGATTGTAGCGCTTTTGCTATAGTAAATGGGGTGTAACCCTAAACAGCGATTATAGCGCTGTTGTTGTGTAAATCTAAATAGTAATTATAACGCTATTGTTATAACGTATGTGCTATAAATTTCTTTGTTAAAACTAATGGATTTCCGAATCTAAAAGATGATTTGACGGAAGAATTTAGTGGGAAATTGAATATAGCTATTCAAGATAGAATTAGCCAAACATAATTATTCGGCCAAGTTGCCATTTCGTACGACTGCTAGCGTAATTCGCAGGGTTGCAGATAGCCTACGGCGGTCGGATGTTTCCTGAGGGAACCAGGCGTTACCATTTTGATCGCTGCGATCTAGAGTCGAGCGAATAGAGTGAGTCGAATGTTAGTTAATTGAAATTAGAGTTATTCAAATATCATATTTTTGAATATTAAAAGAATTGGAAGTTTCAATTTAACAAAAAGGAAATTAGATTGTCAAAGGCCAAATGATGCTAAATACTGAATTAGTGAACTCATTGGAGTGTCATGTTTGAAACACTGTATATTTTGATAGTTAAAACCCCGACTATCAAATCTGACCAATACGAGTGTTGGTACGGAAAGACCGGGATCGAATTTATATTCGAAAACCATTCCGACCAACAAATACGTGAAGATCTCAGAAGATGTTCGAGATGGAGCATTGAAGACCGTGGACTATCATACACGGAAGAACCAATAATATTCTCTGCCTGGCAAGCAGAGATAAACTGTGATTCTGTCGTAGTTGGAATCTACGGGGTTGCAAGGACTTCTCGCTACTGATCCATGGGGTGATTCCTATATGGATGCGGTAGGAGAGTGCCTTCGGTTCATCCTATTCCTGGATGACGTATATGGACGAATGTCTGACAGAGTATTTCCGAAGGATCACGTACGTTGATTTCTTCAGACGTGCTATAGTGTTGGTGGGGAATCGCCGTTCTCTTAGCTTACTGCTAGAGTATTTTTGGGGTCGTCAATTAGTGATATCTGATGGATTTGACGATGTGGCATTCAAAGTAAATGGAGACCAGATGCCAAGAGTTAATTCTGGCCTCAAGCCTCATCAACCGGGAAATGACTAAAATCGGGCAGGCAGCATGGCTATGTGGGTCGCTCCCATTAGGGTGTATAATCACCTATCTAGAGGAAGTCCTATTTGTTTCTTAAATCTATGTTTCGATGCTGTCCCTTGTCGGGAGACGGTTGCTGATCCCAACTGTCGGTTGTATACATTCGATACACTCAAGCGAAATGAGTGGTCGGTCATGTGAGGGCCGGGTTGCAAGAAGTTCTTGTTGAACCCAGTGTATTCGTCTCTAGAGATACACTATCGGAAGGTGGACCCATATCTTGTCAAGTTGGAATCCAATCTCCAATAAGCACCTGCGGGTTTTGATTGTATACTATATAGGTGGAGCGTGAGATGCAAGCGTTCCACTAGATTCTATTTACTTGTATTTAGACATTATTATAATATCAGAAAAGATATTGGTTTCAAAACTGTTTTGGGTTATCGTAAGGTAAAAACCGTCCGTGTTTATGTGTGGATTTGGTCTTACGATTATCCTTTTCTTTTGGAAAGGTTTTGAACTTTAAAATCATGATTGGATGATTCACCCTTATTACTGTGCGAGTTTATCTCACTCTGGTTCACCAGACTGACCCGGTGTTTTGTAAATGCTCGGGTTAGACCGGGTTGTACAGGTTCAGGTTATCGACTGCTATGAAGAGACGAGCTGGAAGGGTCCAAACGTATGATATTACTACTATTCCGCTGTGTGTTGTATATGGGAACAGGCTATATAACTGTCCCATGGCATGATGTACTCTGATACTGTAAGTATTTTAAAGTTTTCAATAAAGATTTATTTCTGTATTATATTTTGTTCCGCTGCAATGTGAGACTCTGTGTTGTGTGTTGTTTCTTCTTCTTCTATTCTAATATTTCTTTCTTTCTTATCTCACCCTCTAATTTCTTTCTATTAATGATCAGGAATGTTCGATCTCTGAATGGTCAACATGATAGTTTGATGTTGATTTTCGGAGTCGAAAATCCCGGTTCGTTACAGTGGTATCAGAGCTGAAGGTTAAGTAATTACCTTGGCTCTGTGGCGTGACTCAGTAGAGATGGGGTTAGTAATACCTTAGACTGAGTTTGAGTGTATATATATGAGCGCGTATTTGTAAATTGATATAAAAACTGTTTATATTGTGTTGATTGGTTTGTCGAGTAGTTTATGAATTCTGGTCGATACAGTAATGCAAACTGTGTCGATAAGTGTTTCTAAACTCTTGGACAGAATAATTCGACACAGTATGTTTTTGAAAGAGGGTAAATGAAATAATTTTACCCAAAATATATTTTGATATAAAAGAATGATTAATATTTGAAGTATTATAGTTTATTGGATGTGTTGGTTGATTATAATTGAAATGGTTATATAAATAACCAATTGGATTTCGTATAACATAAAAGCAGGTTTGTTAAATCTAAAATCTAAATCAGAATTGGAATTAAAATTCCCAAAAGTGGGAAAGGTGATTGCAAATGAACTTAGATGGAATATATGAGAAATTTAAGATCCTGGGAGATTTTAAATTGGTTTACAAGCATTGTGTTTGGTATTTGAAATAGATTTCAAAATGAAAATGTTGAATATGATTTTGATAAGTGATATAGTATTGAACTCACTTTGATAGCTGGGAAATAACTCTGAGGATGCTGGCCACATCATCAGTGTGCATTTCCGAGTTCTAAGTGACGGATTACTACCAAAATTTTGTTTTGAATTGCTTTGAGAAAGACAAGTTGTTTTGAACCGTGAAAGGGAATATTTGATTTTTGAAAAAGCTGAACTGTTTAAAAACTCCCAGGAGAGATAGCAGGAATTAAACAAATAATAGAAATTATGAAAACAAATAATGAATTAAATATGAATCCAGTTAACTGGAAATTGAATCAGGATATAATATATTAAGCAAAATCAGATTTTGAATTATGAGGCAGGAATCTGAAATGGTGTTGGACTGGTAAGTTAAGAGTTGGAATTGATAATGGATGGAAACTGAGTTAAGGATGGAATTTCGCTTGGACGCGTGAAGGATTTGGTTCTGAGGATAAAGTTGGAATTTTGGGGATGCATTTGTATATGCTGACAGGGCAGAAGATGGAAAGGATATAATGATATGCCCGACAAAAAGGTACACGTTTACTTTTATGTGGATTTGGAGATTTGTGAGCCAATTTGGCAAGCCACTTGGCTGTTTTATTTTCTTTTGAATTGGAAAAGGCCCAGAGAGGCGAGTTGGAGTTGTACCGATTGAGCCGTATAGAAGAGGTGCTGGCGAAATTTTTCGGAAATTTAAAGTGTTAGAAAATTTTCGATATTTTTGAAAATATTTATTTATAGTATTGAATTGGTTTCTAATTTAATATAAAATTAGATTTGAAATTAATGAGTTTATAACGTTCTTTCTTACCTTAGCAATTTCGAGGACGAAATTATTTTAAGGGGGGAAGAATTTAACGACCCGTGTTTTTTCGACCATTTGAATATGAATATTTAAAGTAGTTTTAAATATTATATTGGAATATTAATGGAATTTAATATTTAATTCGTTATTAAAAACGAAGTTGAACGTTATAATTTATATATAATATAAATCGAGCCTGAAATGGCGCGGCAGTTCGCAATATAGAGTTTTGAACTTCAACTGAGAATACATGATTCGATATAAGTCGGATTTCTGTGGAACAAGACACGTTGGAACCATATTGACGATAATTTTCATATGAAAGAGAAAAATCCAGATTTCGTGTTATAGTTTGATATTTATGGCCAAATCAAATTTTGAAATAGTCGCTATGGAAATTCGTTATTAAATTATAGGCTTTTAAAATAGTCGTTTTGCAAACGGACTCAGATTTCGACGAAACCAGTTTCATTAGAACCGTATCGTTAAATTATTGTCAGAAAATCAAACTGCGTGGAAAACCGATGTCGTATATGGCCACGGTAGCCGTAAACGCCCATATAATTTCTATAGCGCGTAATTAATTCAATATAGGGATATTTGAGAGTAACTTGAGCAGACAATCGAATTAAGCCACGAAACCAGTTCCGTTGAGTTCGTATCGTCGATTAGAGTCAGGATAGGTATATAGTTTGTTATTTTTAAAGATCGAGAAATTTGGCGTTAAAAATGGTAAGGCGGTTCGGGGTAAAAACAGCCTACCGGGGCAACAGTCTCAGAATGCGACGAAATTAGTGCCGTTGGGTTCGTATCGAAAAGTTATTGTCAGACTTCGTAGTTTCAAGTGGATTTGATTTATCTGGTGACTGTGGAAAAATTAAACGTGTGTTCATTTCCGGTTTCATAAAGGAAATTTTTTCATGCGACCTCGGATTGCGACGAAACTTGTCCCATTGGATCCGGAATATCGTTTTACATCAAGAACAGTTTCTTTATCAGTAGACAGAAATTGTTTGAAGTGATTTTGGCATGTTACCTCATCGCGAAGTCTCATTATAATATTATAATAGCAACCCACCATCCTTTCATTTCACCACATGGCTAAGCACCAGATCGCAGCTACCCTATATAAAATATTGGCCTAATTTATTGAAATACAGCATGCACGTTATGTCAAATAAATGAAGGCGCAGCTCCCCGGTACCATCTGCACATGCTAGTAACAGGAAATTCAGCTACCCTAAATTACGTGATGACCAAGCTACGTTACTTGCGTACCAAACCATCCTCACCGTGATGCCCACGCCTTCGCACCTATATATATGCACCAACTCATTTACTTTTTCGTTCGTCCAGCAAAGCAAAGAGAAAAGAAAGGAAAAAAAAAGGTTGCGGAACAAATAAAGAAGAAAAGGGGAGGGGATAGGCGCAAGGTACAAAGTCTGGGAATAAAGGATCGAAACAGCAAGGGGACGGACGAAATGGGAGCAGCGTTTGTTGAAGGGTCGGGTTGGTATCATCGTACAAAACAAAGGGAAGGGCCACAAATGAACGGAAGTTAAAACATAAAGGAAATGGATGAGGTTCTCAAACTCAGTTGATGGTAGGAGTTGAAAGCACTGTTGGTGCTAATGTGGAAAGAAGAGTTGGATGGTTGGAAGGATTAAGGGTATTGGGTTTAGAAGGATAAAGAACAGTAGGCAAGAATTGGACAGAGCGTAGGGATTGTGGAGGCCAAGTGAAGGACTTGGAACAGAACCATTTCAGCCATTTCAGACAAAGTAATTTGGTATTCAATGAAAATTAAAGGTTTAATTATATTGATTAAAATTATATTAACTACAACATGATTTATACAGGAACATTTGGAGGGGCGTGAAGCCTGGATGAACTTGAAGAAGTGAATTTGATGGATCTTTGATCTTACAACGTAATGAGTTGTTATATGAATGGTTATTAATTAGCTAGTCTTAAAAGAAAATTTATTAATGAATAAAATAGGATTAGAAATGATAATATTATTAATTAAGATTAGTTAATTAAAATGTAAGTGGTTTAATTAAACTTTTAAACTGATTTACTTAACAATCATCTAATTAGTCAGCTAGAATTTGTTAAAGTTTACAATTGGGTACGTAGTCTGACTAAACGTAGTTTATAAATTAGTAATTAAGAGTTAGCTTAATTTAATTAAAACCGTTAATATTTAAACGTTGATAATTATTACGTATCTTGTCAGAATTGGATCAGAACAGAGATGCTGGAACCGTATCGACAGACAGAACATTCTGGAACAGTGCCGGACAGAAATGGGAATCAACCGGGATTTCTTTTAATTAAATTAAACACTCGTTTAATTTAATTAAAATCAACCGTTCAAACAACGGTATCAACTCAAGGTGAGTTAAACTCACTCAGTTACCCTTTTTATATTTTATATAAATTGGGTATTTTTATTTTGTGTGCTCTGCTTGCAAATGGTTGACTATTTTGCTAGTTATACATTGATCTGTTGATTTAACCGATGAAATTAAACCGTGTTTAATTTCAATGGAATACCAAATCGTTATGTTAACGATTGGTTCCAATAAAGGTAACTCACCTTGGTTGGTCACGTTTATTTATAAACGTGTTTAAATGGTTGAATCGTTTGAATTGCTTGTGGTTGATGTTGAATGGTTGCTATTTAGTGTTATCAGTTAAACAAAACTGAATGATCTGATTTGAGATAACCATTTGAATACAGGGAAGAACAGGTTGGAGGGATCCAACCGGATTCCTCAAAAATATTGTTTGTTTTCATATTATCACATATGAACTGTACGGTTTGGGGTGATTGATTTGATTGTTGATTTTGACTGAACATTCAACCTGTGTTGTGTTTAAACCAATGGGTGATATTGGTTGGGTATTTGGCAGCGTATGGCCTATAAAATCAATAGTGTTATAAATATTGATTCACCGTCAGGTGAATCAATAAAGATGAAGTTATAAAATTTACTTTATAACTAGAGTTGGATTTTGGAAAAATATATTATTTTGAATAAAGGTTTATAAAAGAAAATTAAATAAATATTTTTTTATTTAAGACTTCGATTTGTTCTGATGTTAATCAGATTTACAAGTATGAGCATAAGAAATGAGATGAATGGTTAAACTTTGATAATTGTTTGTAAAGAAAACAATTAATGGGATTATTTAAATTAATTATATTTTTAATTAATTTAAAGTGAGGATTAATTGGAATCGATTAATGAGATAATCGATTTTTGAGTTAATTAAATCGATCGTTTGAATTGGAATTTGATTATCAAAATTGATGTATTTTGATTTGAATAGTTTAATAAATATTGTTTAAATTTGAACAAGGGTTAAAAAGGGATTTACCGTTTAATTTTGTGATTAAAGAAATTAACTACTCGTGCAGTTAATGATTGAAATAAATTATTATTTTAATTAATAATATTTTAGGAAATTACTTTTCAAAAGTAATTGAAGTGAAATAAAATCAAAGGAGATTGGAAATAAGTGAATCGGGTTAAAGTACTAGGTTATAGAGTTGTATAACCAAATCCAATAGTTAAATGGAATTTGTTTGAGACTAGAATGAAATATTGAATTTGATTACAACTTATGTTTATCGGAGGATAAGAACGGTGTTGATCAAGGTCTGAGAGGTAATTAAAATACCCCAACTTGAACAACATCGGGGTTATCTGAAGATAGTATTAGTTGGTAATCGTAAGAGACGTTAGTGGATACGTTTTGAAAATCTAAACAGCGATTTTAGCGCTGTGGTTATAATATATGTTTTGTAAATCTAATATAGCGATTGTAGCGCTTTTGCTATAGTAAATGGGGTGTAACCCTAAACAGCAATTATAGCGCTGTTGTTGTGTAAATCTAAATAGTAATTATAACGCTATTGTTATAACGTATGTGCTATAAATTTCTTTGTTAAAACTAATGGATTTCCGAATCTAAAAGATGATTTGACGGAAGAATTTAGTGGGAAATTGAATATAGCTATTCAAGATAGAATTAGCCAAACATAATTATTCGGCCAAGTTGCCATTTCGTACGACTGCTAGCGTAATTCGCAGGGCTGCAGATAGCCTACGGCGGTCGGATGTTTCCTGAGGGAACCAGGCGTAACCATTGTGATCGCTGCGATCTAGAGTCGAGCGAATAGAGTGAGTCGAATGTTAGTTAATTGAAATTAGAGTTATTCAAATATCATATTTTTGAATATTAAAAGAATTGGAAGTTTCAATTTAACAAAAAGGAAATTAGATTGTCAAAGGCCAAATGATGCTAAATACTGAATCAGTGAACTCATTGGAGTGTCATGTTTGAAACACTGTATATTTTGATAGTTAAAACCCCGACTATCAAATCTGACCAATACGAGTGTTGGTACGGAAAGACCGAGATCGAATTTATATTCGAAAACCATTCCGACCAACAAATACGTGAAGATCTCAGAAGATGTTCGAGATGGAGCATTGAAGACCGTGGACTATCATACACGGAAGAACCACTAATATTCTCTGCGTGGCAAGCAGAGATAAACTGTGATTCTGTCGTAGTTGGAATCTACGGGGTTGCAAGGACTTCTCGCTACTGATCCATGGGGTGATTCCTATATGGATGCGGTAGGAGAGTGCCTTCGGTTCATCCTATTCCTGGATGACGTATATGGACGAATGTCTGACAGAGTATTTCCGAAGGATCACGTACGTTGATTTCTTCAAACGTGCTATAGTGTTGGCGGGGAATCGCCGTTCTCTTAGCTTACTGCTAGAGTATTTTTGGGGTCGTCAATTAGTGATATCTGATGGATTTGACGATGTGGCATTCAAAGTAAATGGCGACCAGATGCCAAGAGTTAATTCTGGCCTCAAGCCTCATCAACCGGGAAATGACTAAAATCGGGCAGGCAGCATGGCTATGTGGGTCGCTCCCATTAGGGTGTATAATCACCTATCTAGAGGAAGTCCTATTTGTTTCTGAAATCTATGTTTCGATGCTGTCCCTTGTCGGGAGACGGTTGCTGATCCCAACCATCGGTGGTATACATTCGATACACTCAAGCGAAATGAGTGGTCGGTCATGTGAGGGCCGGGTTGCAAGAAGTTCTTTTTGAACCCAGTGTATTCGTCTCTAGAGATACACTATCGGAAGGTGGACCCATACCTTGTCAAGTTGGAATCCAATCTCCAATAAGCGCCTGCGGGTTTTGATTGTATACTATATAGGTGGAGCGTGAGATGCAAGCGTTCCACTAGATTCTATTTACTTGTATTTAGACATTATTATAATATCAGAAAAGATATTGGTTTCAAAACTGTTTTGGGTTATCGTAAGGTAAAAACCGTCCGTGTTTATGTGTGGATTTGGTCTTACGATTATCCTTTTCTTTTGGAAAGGTTTTGAACTTTAAAATCATGATTGGATGATTCACCCTTATTACTGTGCGAGTTTATCTCACTCTGGTTCACCAGACTGACCCGGTGTTTTGTAAATGCTCGGGTTAGACCGGGTTGTACAGGTTCAGGTTATCGACTGCTATGAAGAGACGAGCTGGAAGGGTCCAGACGTATGATATTACTACTATTCCGCTGTGTGTTGTATATGGGAACAGGCTATATAACTGTCCCATGGCATGATGTACTCTGATACTGTAAGTATTTTAAAGTTTTCAATAAAGATTTATTTCTGTATTATATTTTGTTCCGCTGCGATGTGAGACTCTGTGTTGTGTGGTGTTTCTTCTTCTTCTTCTATTCTAATATTTCTTTCTTTCTTATCTCACCCTCTAATTTCTTTCTATTAATGATCTGGAATGTTCGATCTCTGAATGGTCAACATGATAGTTTGATGTTGATTTTCGGAGTCGAAAATCCCGGTTCGTTACAATTTTTGTCAACACACGACTAATCTCAACGAATGAGTACTGTCCACGAGTGACTGTTTGTGTTAAATTATTTCGTTCAACACATGACTAATCTCAACGGATGAGTACAGTCAACACATGAACTTTTACTTTATAATATCCTTTATTCTCTAAATTGGAATGAGGCCCAATCAATCACCATATAAAATTAATTATATGGATTTTCATACAACACATGTATATAATAGCATTGAAAAATAATCAACCATCACCCAAAGTGCACTACACTGTATAAGCATCAAATATAAATATCTAACGCTTATAACAGCCTGTCAATCAATCAATCGACATATTTAATCAATCAGGATGAGTGAACTTCATATTTCATCCCAACACCCGTGTGGGGTTTCAAACAATCAAACACAGATTTTATTTGTGCAGTTGGGCTAATGTGTAAAATTTATCGTCCCAATCAATGTCCTTCAAATAGGTGTACATAAACAAACCGTCCGGTTTGTAAATGAATATTTATTTATTCTCATTCACGTTAAAAATTGTATTTTTAACGATAAAATATTTTATTCAGTTCATTTATTCAATAAAATGATGTTTTTATTTTTCTAATTTATTTTAGAAAATTTCGGCGGCATAACGGCACGATACTAGAAACGGGACGAGGCCTAGCCTTATCCCCGGTCTAGTGAAGGCCCACGCCATTCACACATCAATCAAATCTTTTTCATTTCACCAAACAATTCAATTCAAACCAAATGTTCTAACCAACTACACAACCAAACAATTTAACAAACAAGCCATCCATGGTCTGTGGATGACGGGTGTCGGGTGCTACTAAACACCGTCTGCATCCTAGTTAGTATATATATATAACTAGAAAAATTAAATTGAAAGGTGAGAAGTTCTCACCGATAACTATCCTAACTCCACGGCACTTCTAATGCAGAAAACCTTCACTGTTCTCGTCGATATCACTTTCTTTGCCCGTAGCCACTACATATGTAAAAATCACATTTTTACTTCGTTATTTAATATATAAAAATCATATTTTTACTTCGATGTTCAATATATAAAAATCATATTTTTACTTCGATGTTCAATATATAAAAATCATATTTTTACTTCGATGTTCAATATATAAAAATCATATTTTTACTTCGATGTTCAATATATAAAAATCATATTTTTACTTCGATGTTCAATATATAAAAATCATATTTTTTCTGTGATGTTCAATATATAAAAATCATACTTTTACTTCGATGTTCAATATATAAAAACACATTTTTACTATGCTATACAAAATATAAAAATCAAATCTTTATACTGTTAAAAATCAAATCTTTATACTGTTAAAAATCATGGTCATATTCAAAGAAAAAACATCAGTTTTCTTATCATTAAAGAAATCAGTTTTAAAAAATAGAATTCAGTTTTTAGACTAAATCAACATGAGTTTCTAAATTAAATAAAAATCATAAAACTTACCTTTCAATTTTAGCCACAAAATCGAAGGTATGTGGTTGGGGGGGGGGGGTTTCACCGTCGTCGGAGGGGGCTTCGGGTGGGCTTCGCGGCTCACGGTGGCGCCAGGGGGAGGGGTGCGGTCGGCAGCAGGGAAAAAGGGGGGGTATCTGCGATCGCTGGAGGAAGGGGGGAAAGGAGGAGGTCGCAGTCAGAGAAGAAGGAGTGGAGGAGGAGGAGAAGAAAGGAGGCGGCGGAAGGAGGGGGGGTTGCGGCGGTGCTCCGCCTGGGGGCGGCGGCTGCCATCGCGCCCTCCTTTTTTTTTCTTCTGTTAGGAACGGGAATGAAAGGATAAGGGGAGGGAGGGCTTAAATGAAATTATATATATTATTTAATTTATTTATTTTAATTCCATAAAGCAACTTTCTATTTCGAACTCGAAATCAAGCCCACCGCCTGCCGTCCATAGAGTTTTACCCCCATTCCGAACACAATGGGATATGTATCGTAGGCTGATTCGATCGTTTCGATCCGTTTCCGTCAAAACCAACATATAACTCTATATATTGAATTTGAACGCGCATTTCAATTCACTGGGGTAACATACTAACTCGAAAAATTCCAGAAAAATATTTTCTAGCTTCGTATTTATGATACGGTCCTAACAAAACTAGTTTCGTCGAATTCTAAGACCGTTGGAAAAATGGCCATTTTCCAGTCGATTTAAAATCAACTGAAACTAGTCAAACGCATTTTCCTTTGCCACGCTCACATATTGATTCGAAAAATTATGAAATTTGGAATCTAGCAATAACTTGACATCACGGATCCAACAAAAGTGGTTTCGTCGAAATCCGAGGTCGTTTGCAAAATTTCCATTTTTAAGGGCTTGAATTCCATAACGACTATTCAGAATTTTCAACTGGACATATCCTTTAATTCCCGCTATGAAATTTTGATTTTTCGGATTCGATGGGAAGATATTATCAAATAGATACTAATGTTTTTTGTTTCACTAAAATCCGGATTGTTTTGCACCCGGTACATTCAATTGAAGTTTGAAATCGAATTATCGAACTACCGCGCCATTTTCAATTCTATTTATAATTATATACAATTATATATATTCTAACGACGATCTATATAACTATATAAGTTTGAATTATATAAAAAATAAATTTCTCGTCCATATTATTTTAAAATAATTCATTTTAAATAATCAAAATTCGCTAAAATCGCCAAAATAAAAATTTTAAACTGGCCCAGATTTTCGGGTTATTACAGTCTCCCCGCCCTATGGGGCGTAAATGAGCCAACGAATGGCTCCATCGGTTCGAGAATGACCGATATATCTGAGGCGCCTCGCTATCCATCATCCACATAAGTAAAATGTCAGGCCGTGTAAAAACACTGACAGAACTCCTAGCTAGAAGGAAACGCATGTTCTCCCCGCAGTCCTCTCCCGTTTCTAGTTCATACCGAGGTGTGAGGCTCGCGAATTCACGTTATACACAAATCTATGCCACACAGGCGTTGCTTTGATCATCCACCACAAAGCTCTGCTTTTCACCAAAAGCTTTGATCATTGCATCTCAGCATGCCACACAGGCAATTCACGCCATGTAACTGACGTTTATCAATCACACAGAATGAAATCCAATGTCAGACACACAGTCCATATACGAGTCCGTTCTGGGTTTGAACGAAACCGGACGATCTTTATTCCTCGCATACCCGTACAATCAACCTGTACGTCCGGACGGCTACTACTTCAACCCCTTCTAGGTAGCTACTCCTATCATGAGCATCAGTAGCACCCCTCCATTCGACGTGAAGATCATCGGTCTTGCACCGTCTTCATATCTTTGACTTTCGAATGTCGATCAATTATTTGAAATGAGAATTAACTCAGTCTTTTCAAATAATTGACGTATATTTAGGATTTCAAATCAATTCATTATCACTAATTCTGTTCTTTAGTGTAATTTTCACGCCAAACACATTCAACCATCAAATATCACATAAACCGAGTAAATTCAGTTTATTTCCATTCCATATCGTTTATAATATTTTATCACGATTTATCGCTATTTTTATTTATTTAAAAATAGCCAATATATTCAAAATAACGCCACAGGCCATAACGCGGCCGCGGCGCTGTTTTTCTCCAGATTTGTTTTACACATATCTGAAAATCTAACCGTTGGATCTTCACAAATTTTATATCATTAGAAACATCTTAACAAAACGAATCTAACGGTTTCAGTTTTGGGGAAATCCGACGGTCGGATCTCCCACACTATTCGTTTGAAGTTCTGATTTCAAAATACGAACTGCAGCTTCGTTATTTGATTTAATTTAATTATATTTATTTATATAAAAATATAATCGATTCTGGTGCTGTTTTTCTTCCTATTTGAATTAAACATTCCAGACAATCCAACCGTTGGATCTTTAAAAAGTTGGTGCCGTTGGAAAGATATTTCCAAGGCGAACCCAATGATGGTGGTTTCGGGAAAATCCGATGGTCGGATCTCCCGCACTAATCGTTTGAAATCACGGTTTCAAAATACGAACTGCAGCGTCATTTTTCGATTCATTTTAATTATATTTATATATATATATATAAATATAATCGATTCTTCGATTTCAAAACCATATTCATGTTATACATTTGATAAAAATGATATTTTTATCCAACAGACATTTATTTCAACACTTCACTATTTTTAATAATTCATGTATATCATACAAATGTAATTTTGATTGTAAAACGATTTATTTCAAAAACACGACTATTTTATATAGTTCATATAGATAATAAAAATATGACTTTTATTATAAAACAATTTATTTAAAATTACGAGCACCATTCAACACATGAATTTCTATTCAACACATGAATGTTCTCTATAGTTTGTATATATAATAAAAATGTGATTTTTATTGTAAAACAATTTATTTAAAATACGAGTACCATTCAACGCATGAATTTCTATTCAATGAATGAATTTCTATTCAACACATGAATGTTCTCTATAGTTTGTATATATAATAAAAATGTGATTTTTATTGTAAAACAATTTATTTCAAAACACGATTATTTTTCAATACATGGATTTCTATTCAACAAATGAATATAGTCTCAACCAATGAAAATAAATCAAACACAGAAAGATTTCAGGAAATTTTGGCAGCATAACGGCAGGGTAGTTAAAACTAGGACCGTCCCTAGTACGGCTCCTCGCTCTACCTTAAAACCTCGCGGTTTTTGACAACGAGGAATCATGCATCTAATTCGCACGCAGGCGGCATGTTTTATTTTCATTTCCACAATCCTATTCTAATTTGTTTTCAACCACAGATGGGTATTTTTCAACTACAATCAATCATTCTCAACCACAAACAATTTAGTCAACCATTCGTATTATTCGCCAAATTTCACATCAACCAAATAACCCAAACAATATCACAACCAATAAATATCGTCCATGGTCTGTGGACGAGGGGAGTGTATATATATATATATATATTCGTATATAAATATATTTCACTTCAATTCATTTCAACGCACATATAATTTTTACAATGCATATATAACTTATACATCGAACATACAACTTATGCAATGCTTATACATGAAGTGTACAATGCTTATATAACTCATACATCGACTATATAATTTATACATTGTTGTTTTTCCATATCGTTTATAATTTAGAAATCTAACATTGGGTTCCACTCCACCAAAAATTGCAGAAGGCTCAGAAAAATATACGGTCCCTTCTAGAATGTAGAAGACGTCCACACGGTCCCGATGTCTCCTGTTTCATCGAATTTCGTCAATACATAAAAAAGATACGATTTTTATTCAAAAATCAAGTTTTGCAACACTTTTAAACTGTTGAAATCAGCTTCAGTAAAAAAAACCCATACCTTTTTAATATGGTTCGAACTAGGGTTTGCAATTTGTGATCAAACGGTGTAGTGATTTGTCGATCGGTCTTCTCCACGAGATAGGGCTTGGAAAACTGCACCTGGAGGTCCCCACCGTGACGAACTCGAGCTGACGATCGTGGCCGATTTTGAGGCGAAACACGGCGAGTTTGAGGGGTTGGTAACCATAGATAGATGAACGATGGAGGGCGTCACTTGTTTGGATGTGAGGAGGAAGGATAGGGCTTTCGAACGTGGGTGGTGGCAGGGCCTATCGTGGCGTGTTGGAGGAGTTAGACAGGAGAGAAGGGAAGAAGGGAGGGCGCCATCAGGTTTCAGAGCAGATCGGGGAGAGAGAACAAATGATAGCCAATAGAAATTTTTTTATTTTATTTTATAATTTTTAAATTCTCAAAAATACCCCTTGTCACACACGAACACCAATCCAAACCCAACGACTATCATCCTTAGCTAAGTACCCCCATTCCGAACACAATGGGATATGTTTCGTAGGCTCATTCGAATGTTTCAGTCAGTTTTCCTTCAAATTAAAATATAAAACATTCAATATTTAATTTGAATGAATATTTCAATTTGTCGGGGCCACATACTGCTTTTAAAAATCCTGAAAAATAAATCTACTTATGTTTTGACGATACGGTCCCAACAAAACTAGTTTCGTCGAATTCTGAGACCGTTTGAAAAATGGCCATTTTCTGGTCGATCCAATTTAACTGTAATTGACCAAAACACATTTTCCTTTGCCACGCTCACATACTAGCTTCAAAAATTATGAAATTTGAAACCTAGCAATAATTTGACATCCCGGATCCAACAAAAGTGGTTTCGTTGAATTCTGAGGTCGTATGCAAAATGTCTATTTTCAAGGGCGATATAATTTCTATAGCGACCTTTTTGAAAATTCATTTGGCCATAACTTTTGATTCCCGCTATGAAACTTCGATTTTTCAGATTCATTAGAAAGGTATTCACTAACGGATTTCAATATTTTTGATTTCGCTCAAATCCGTTTTGTTTTGCACCCGGTACAGTCAGTCAAAGTTTGAAATGAAAATTTGAAACTACCGTGCCATTTCGGGCCATGTTTATAATTCAAAGTGATTATATTCCATTTCAAACATCGATTCAAACTACTTTTTCCTCCTTGTTATCTAAAATATTTATTTTAAATATTTAAAATCCACTAAAATAGCCAATTTAAAAATTTTAAATTGGTTCAGATTTTACGGGTTGTTACAATCTTACTGTTACTTACTCTTGTTTTATTATTACTTACTGGTATCAATAATAGTATGTTATATACTGTTACTTTTAATAGTACTAAAATGATAGTTTTATATATCATTTATAATGTTTTGGTGAATTTGTCTATTATGCTGAATTTGTGGTGTTATATTAACATTTATGTATGCACAGAATACTGCAGCAAAAAATACAAAAAAAAAAAGGACAAAGAAAAAGAAAGAAGTCGATACGAATCAGTATCGTTGTAGTTTAATGGCCATGATCAAAACAATGGAAAAAATTAAAAAAGGCAAAGGTTTTACAGCAGATCAATTAGATTTCATTAAGAAAACACCATTTCATCAGTTCATTTTTTCTATATATGAAGGTTATGTAACTTTGAAAGAATGTAGAAAATCAACTTTGACTATGGATATTCTTATTAGTACATTTTCTGATGAGAATGAAGATTTCAAAATTGGGAAAAAAGTTTAAAAATTATGACTGAAGATATTGCATTGCTGTTTGGTTTGCCAATACATGGAAAAAACTTGTTTCCTCTACCAAAATCTTCTTTTCAACACCTATCTGACTACTGTAAAGAATTTGTTGTAAGGAATTTTGGAATAGCTGATCATATTACTAAAATACATACCATTGCTAGAATTAACTTTGTTTTTGAAAATGAAAATTATCAATATCAAATTGATTTACCAAAACTAATAATAATTCTAGCAATGATAACTTTCTTTTTTCCAGATAACCAAATGAATTTACCTTGGGGTTATCTACAGTACTTAATTGATGAAGAAAAAATGTTTGATGTATCATGGCCATTAACAATACAATGTTCACTGTTACGTTCACTAAAAGTGTTCAAGTCCAAGCCACATCAAATGTCCGGATGTTCCATGCTTATTTTGGTAAGAGATACCCTTTTTATTAATGCATTATTCAGGCAACAGCCTATGTTATTAACTTAATTGCTTCTCTAAGTACACTTAAACCAGTTACATTGAAATGTTAGTTCCACATATCATTATTTTATGTTACTTTTTAACTCAACTTTAATCATTGAAACCTCCTTTTTTTTAAATGTTATAAATTCTGTTAATTAAACATTAGAATTTGCTTTTTCTGTCATTGTTTCTGTTCAAATGTTACATTGAAATATGTAATGATAATTTCACATATCATTTTATATAACCTTCTGTATTTAGCTACAATTGGTTTATTAACATAGATATAAAATTTCTATCTTCTTCCTTATTATATAACACATACCTTTTTGTTTGTAAATTAAAATGATAGTTGAAAATAGCATTTAATTAACTTTCACAGTTACACTGCATATTTTATTTTCCTGCATACCCAAACATATAATTTTCTCAAATGCTTTTATTTTTACTTTTGCAGTATTTTCTTTGTGAACATGTTAATTTAATTGAAGAAAAGGCAAAGTGAAACAATAATTTCCCAAGATTTGCGAAATGGGATATAAGCTGTCTGAAGAACAATGTCACAAATGATACATTAACCAGAATGGATGATGAAAAGGTAATATTCAATTTACATTTTTGTCTTGTAAATTTATATTTAATCATCTAGATACTTTATTATTGTTTTTGAACAGATTTTTGAGAACTTGAGGCAAATTACTGAAAATGAGAAGACTTTACTGCAACAAGAAAAATTGCAAGTTCAACATGCTCCATGCAGATCTGAAATGGAAAATGATGAAGATAATAATCAAATTGCCTCTCTTCAGCAGTATATACAACAACTGGAAAGTAAACTAAGAAAAACTGAAGAAGAGCTGAAAAATGAAAGAGCTGAAAGAATAAAAGAGAAAGAGTTGATTGTAGGATTGAAAAAAGAAATTGAGAGATTGAAATCAAAAACAACCAACACAGAAGAAGGAGATGAAAGCCAAAATGTAAATAAGCAAAATGAAATTGATTTCGAAGGTCCCACATTTGATCTGAAAATCACCCAACAAATGCTAATTCTATAGGAAAAAAGGAAAGAAGCAGAAAGGAGAGAGAAGGAAAAATTAAAGTCAAAAATAGAAATATCCCCAAGCTCATTGGTTAATAGGGTGACAACAAGGGCTGCTCGAAAGAAATCAGAAGCTGAGGGAAAAGTTGATGAAAGGAAAAATGAACATGAAGAAAATGTAGAAAAAACCGATCTGGAAAAGGAAGATCAAAATAAAATTAGTATCGACGAAGAAATTGACAACGAGTTGAAAGATGTATCAAACATTGAAGAAGAAAGCGATGAAGAAAACATTGAAGAAGAAAGCGATGAAGAAAATGACACCGGTACGGACAATACAGTCAAACTAGTAGACGTTGATGCATACATGCCGAAAAGGGAAAACTATCAAACTAGTTTAAAAGTCAAAAAAAGCAAGCTTCTAAATCTTCTTGAAGAAAGCAAGAAAAGCATAGCTCTTTCGTATTTGGAAAAAATGAGAATGAGAAGTAAGTAATTATATTATCATTAATAGTTTTTCATTACAATTTCATCGAAATAATACCTACTAACTTATTTTGTGTTTATGTAAAATGCAGCTCTGTAGTTTTCATATCAGATGATGGTAAAAGGGGTGGGATTACAATTGTAAAATCTATGCTTGAATCTATTTTGCTGGAATTGTACATAGATGTCCAGGTATTTTTCTTTTTGTTTGTATATAACTTATATTCACGTTTAATAGGCTGGAAAAATAGATAATGTACACGTATGTTCAAAATGATATATATGAACTTATCATTTTGATATAAAGCCTCAACTATACATAGTATATATAAACTGTACATGCAAAAAAGAACCTTGCATGCTATGATAATAGCTGGGATATGATTAACAGGAAAAATTGAAAATAAACAGGTGTATTTGAAATGATACATAAATGTATCATTTTGATATAATGCCACTACCACACCTGAAAAATTAGCAACATACGTATTATGCTGATATTCATATTGAATGAACAGACGAAAACAAAGATAGACAAATATTTTGTAAATGATATAAAACTTATCATTTTTGTATAAAGCTACCAACACAAGTTATTATTTTCTTTATTCTATCAGATAATTGACTGGTATGTTCAAAACCAAGAGTTGTATGAGCATAGCTATACCTTCTCCACTATAATGATGGTAAGGCAAACCTTTTTTAAAAGTAAGGTTAAGTTCTTTAAAAATTATGCTAAAAAAATTTAATATGCAGAATGCAATAAGTAATGATTTGGATAATGTGATACACAAACTAGTTCTTCCTATGATAGAAAGTATTGTTATGAATGAGTATACCGACAACATATTCTTTCCGTTGCATCATATCAACCATTGGACGCTTTTGAAATTGAACTATGTCACAATGCAATGGGCCCATTATGATTCAAATAAGCCTCTGACTAGATCTACAAGGATGTCAAATCCCAGCTACAGGCACGCTATTGATCAGGTAAAATAATTAGTATCTTGATAGACAAAAACTGAATAATGCTACATTTAACTATCATAATTTAATTATTTTCTACATATCCAGAGAAAGAAGATTGAAGGGCTATTTGAGAAAAAATGGCAGGAAAAGGGAATCTTGAATAAAAGTTTCGGGAAAGAAACACTAATACAAGAACCATCCCCGCGGCAAGAACTATCCTCGTAAGTATTTAGTCATTCCTAAAATATAGATTTAGTGGTTTCCAGTTTTCATTCACATAAAGCACACGAAAAGTATTTAGTAATACCTTTGTAACAGTGATACCGTAATCATCACCGCGGCAACACTCAACTACTTTGTAAACTGTCTTAAAAAAAGCTCAACAATTGATTGTTACTAAATGCTTTTCTTGCCATTTGTAGGAATGACTGTGCTTGGTTTGTAATGACAAACATTAAATTGCTTGATAGTGGAAATCTTCCACAGATGTATGAAAAGGAAGAGATCGACCGACTCAAAGCGGATACAGTATTTCAAATCATCTACAACGGCGGAAAAGGAACAAATGAAACCAATAGCAGAGCAAAAAGATTGATTTTTAATTGCAATTAGATTTGATATATTGAAGTTTACTTGTAATTTTCTTACAAGTTTCCTTGCTATATTTCTAGAAAGCACAATAGACTTATGCTAACTGTTTAGTCTGTAATAATATGTTCTGATAACATCATTTGTTGTACGGTAATGTTGAAAGTTTGATATGTTTCATTTCATCATCAAATTGCAATATTGTTGTTTTGCATGCAGTAAGATGCTGTTAAATTGCGTGTAATGATATCAAAATGATATGATGTTGTCTCAAAAGTTTTCCAACATTACAAAATATCAAAATGATATATGAAACTATCATTATTTAAAAATATTTTCTATTTTTTGTTGTCGATGAAATCTAAACATTAATTAGTACAATAATAGTTGTAATAGCTTTAAACATTAAAAAATATAAATTATCTTATTCTCAAAAGCACAGTGCTATATGCAGATAGCGTAAATTGTCTGTTTAAATAATACTGTCAACTAACAAAATGACATAATGCATGCTAAACATAAATAACCATCAACCACTATTATAACTAGCAGAAATTGACGAACAGTGTTATAACCAAAGATAATACAGATGGCAACATAAACATTATGTAATATAACCATTATACATAATTATAACCATCCTACAGTATTATAGCAATACAAACGTATAACAAAAATCAAAATCACCATATCACTGTCAAACATACAATACTATAAACAGCATACAGAAACTAAGCAACATTAAAATAAAAAAAATTGCAGATAGCATTATTAAATGACAAACCATAATCCATCCACTAAACATACACAGAAGCCAAAAGCAAATCAAACATAAATCAATCACTCAAACAACATTATCATGATAGTCATATAGTCAAACAGTTTACATATATGAATTGCATAATAAAAGAAAAAAATGATAACTATATGTATCATTACAGTATAAAAATTGGTCATTGTGGAAAAAAACAGTATTAAACATCAAGGTATAGAAGAAGCCTCACAGTTTCTTTTGTTGTGGCCTGTAGAATTACATTGGCTACATTTATTTCTTTTATTCTGAGAATAGCCATAGCCACCACTTCTCTTTGTAGAAGGTCTACCTGCTCCGCGAACTTCTTTAGGAGGCCTAATAATAACATCATTTTCATCAATAACTGGCTTATCAAAATTAGGAATTGGATTAATGGCTTCAGCATATGAAGATCGAAAAGCGTCAATAGTAAAGTAGTGCTCCACATAGTCGTAAACTGATAACCTTGACTTATTAGTACATTTGATTGCATAAGCACATGGAAATCCGGTAATTCTCCATTACATCTACATAAATGATTTTCGAGATCAACAAAATGAGATTTTGGGGATTTTACTTCAAACACAAAGTCTGAAGACTTGTAAACATCCCAGCCAAAACCAACATCGACTAACTTAGACAAGCGTTCCTCCATAACAGGACAAAGAGTCGTTGTCCACAAACGACATTCCTCCCTTCGCCTAGCCATTTGCTCCATAACTTTCACTCGAATACCATCCAAACAAGAAGTTATAGGCATTACTCTATCTTCCAAAATCCAAGAGTTGAATCTTTCTGCAACATTTGAAGTATATTAACCATACCGCTTTCCTTGAAAAAACAAATCTGCCCAGTGATCAAAAGGTTTATCTTGTAGAAAATTTTCAGCAGCCATACCCCCAATATTCTTAAATTTAGAAAGATATCGCTCAAAATCATACATATTAGAAGCTCTAGCACAAAGTTTGAATAACTCTACAACAGAAGAATCACCTTTAGCTGCCTTCACAACACTACCAATATTTTGTTCCATGTGAAGCAAACAGTAGCAATGATATGAAGAAGGAAATACTTTAGGAACACCTAATATGAGACCCCAACGACGATCAGACATAAAAACTAGAGATCAGTCTTCATTTAGCATTTCTTTCAAATGGGACAAAAACCAAGACCAGTTAGATTCGTTTTCGTGTGAAACAATACCCATAGCAAGAGGAAAGAAACCTGCAAAATAATTAATTAATGACCTTTCAAAACAAAGATACATGAGCCTCATTAAGCATCAGAAATATGATAGTAATGTCTGGCAAACACTATTGAATTAGAATCAAAATGATATATGAATATATCATATATTATATATTAGTCTTTTTGTACCTTACTGTCCAAACATTAATACTACAAACACTTCCAGTGGAACCATTGATAAATAAAGCAAACAAATCTAGTGTAAGCATTGTTGCATTAAAATTAGTTAATGTGCATAAAAATGATAGTTTCATGTATCATAGGTACAAAAATAACTAAGAAAAAGAAAACAAAAGTAAAATTAAACTCGTACCTTGATTAGCATTTTGAGAAGTAGCAGCTAACAAAACTCCAGGTCTTCCCTTCAAATGAGCAGCATCTAAAAATATTAATGGTCTGCGGTGTTTAAAACCAAGCAAGCAAGCACCAAAAGCAAGACAAATTCTCTCAAACTGATTGGTTGAACAATCAACATCCATAGATACATCACTACCAGGATTATACTGTTGCAATGCCTTCGAATACCAACGTAAATCATTATATGACATCGCATCATCCCCATGTATCTCTTTCAATGCTAACTGTTTTCCACTATAAGCATAATAGTATGATAAATTGAAATTATACTCTCTTCTAAATTTCGCAATGATATCCTTCGACTTCTTCATAGGAGCATCCCGAATTTGATCCAAAATCAAAGATTTTACAAATCTACTTGAAATAGTTAATCTATTAACATCTCTAAGACCCGCTCCACACGAATGATTAAAATTAAAAGTTCTAATAAAAAATCGAGAGAGTAAGCCCGGATCCAAAGGAGCATTAACATAAAACTTGCAACCATCATTAATCCAAGAACAATTTACCGAAATTCTATCCGGAGCGTTTCTAACAAAAATCAAAGTATAACCATATTTTATTTGATACACCATTAAAAATTCTCTAAAATCCTCAGCTCCATTAAAACAAAAACCAAGAAAATCCGCAATATTTTTCTAAGAACCTTTCTTCAACATATCTTTCAAATAATGACATGAATCAGCATGTGGCTCGCAATTTGTTCCAGAATTACTAACAATCGAAGTGCTTTGTATGCTTTCAGAACCCAAACCACAGCCATTACTATCAGATTCCATAACACCAACATTCTCCTTAACCGTAAACTTGAAATATTGACTCTTCTTAAAAGTTAGAAGACATAAAATGCTAAGAAAGTCTGAATCAGTGTCGATAACTATAGTCTTATTCTCAAGAACATAAGAAATCTCAATAGAAAACCAATTAAGGTGTGGCCAAACATCATATATTTCACTTTTAACACCAAATAAAGAAGAGGCTGTGGTCAGACGAGTAGAATAACAATTCTCATTGTATTCAAAAATAACAAGCAAACTATTTGCTTCATTATTGATAGTATCAGAACTACAAAAAAATCCAATTAAAATACTTAAACGAACAAAACAGTAACAGTAAATGTTAAATTTACATATCATAACAAAATAGAACCAATGTTGCCGCTGGATTAAACAAGAATATATTAACTAAAAAACCGTATGCTAAATAAACATATCACTGGCAAGATTATAGTCTAAATGTGAATACTGCAGTAATGCTATATAAACATAGCATAAAATAACAAACCACATATAATATTCACTAGAACGACGGAACGTCATCAAACTACAAAAAAATAAACATTGTTGAAGAAATGCAAAAATAAACATTAAAATCTTACTTCTCCATTGAAATAAATCCAAATTCAATATTGATTACCGGAAGAAGAACAAGCTGTATAACCTAGATGAGCAAAAAATCGATTATTAATCGACAACAATTATATGCAATAAAAAACAGAAATACTCGAAAGAAATTAAAGAAGCATACCTGAATTTACCTAATTGATTAAAGAAGATAGAAATCGCCAATGGAGATCTATAGCAAAGAAAGAAGACAAAAATCGATTGACAATGGAGAAATCGAATACAAAATTAGAGTGAGCGCCGTCTTGAATCGAGAAATCGGTGATGAAGAATATCGCAACCAAATTAAACAGAAGAAAAAATTTAAATGTTGCTGAGTCTTTTTCCTTGGAACGAAAGTTTAACAACCGCTTCCTTCAGACCGAAAAAAAAGAGCCGCGTCCGTAGGCCCAAATAATTTGAATAAAACTTCCTTCAGCCCATTTTCCTGTTAAAAATATATATATTGATACTATATCCATCCAAAAACACAAGTAATCAATGCTAGTTATTATTAATATTAGATAAACGTTAAATGTAGTTTGAATTTGAAACATTCTCCGATACTTATACATATTAATTAACGTTACTTATAATAAAAGGAAAATTTACAATTGAAATCGTTGGTGTTAATGGGAAATAAATATGGAAATTTAAGAAAGAAGAATTTGATTCGATTCTAAACTTTTTCCTAATGATATATCAAGTATAGTAGTTAATATAACTATGATTTTGGGATGCTAATAAATTTGAAATGGGAAATTCAGCAGGTTAATTAATTACTTCAAAATGGAAACTACAAATATAAAAGTCATATAAATAAATGTAAATGATCTATTTTGGGTCCTCATAAATAAGATTTATAACTAGAACCAGTTTAATCATATTTGGAATTTCATATATGTTGATTTTTTTTTAAATTAACTTATATGGTAATAATATACGTTCGTTGTTTATGTAATGAAGATCCACCGGTAATAAGTATCATTATTTGTGTGAATTTAAAATTTAAATTATCAATTTATCTATATGGTAATTATTGAGAGTTGGAATTAAATATTAAATTATTTATGTTAAATTGGGTTAATAAATTCATAATTTAATTTTGTAATTGATTGTGGAAATTTATTGGTGTAATTAATAATTGAAATACAATTTTGAATTCGTAATTAATGAAATCCGACTTTGATACGACCCCAAACCCCGTACTGACGGCGGCAAGGGTAATCCGTGGAATATAACACAAAAACAGATAATAGCAGAACAGAAATAAATAAATACATCAGATAATGAACAATAGAATATACTGGATAAGAGTAATCATCAGAGTTACACAGTATACAGGATCATACTTAGTAAAAATACAGTTCAGCTATACATAAATGTCTACAGCGGAAAACAAACATAATATGTACAATAGGAGCTGAACAGCATAAAAAGAGATAAATGATAGAATCCATCTTCATCTCCCGCTATCCAGAAAGAACCAGCTAACCTGAATACAAGGCTGCCCGTGCAGAAAAAGGGGCACCCGAGTTTGAAAGTGAAACAAACTACGAGTCAGTCATGGGACTGGTATGAGAAATCTACTCAACACATATATAATTTGGCTAATCACAGGACCACGCCACTTTCATGGAACGGGTTTACTCCATTGGATTGCCAGTGCTTTAAAACAAATCTTTCTTTTAAACAATGCAATGCATTTTATAAAAATGAAGCCATTATAAGACTCAGTTCCCACCACACAATGCAACGCAAACCGGAGGATAGAGTTTTTACCTTATAACGGCCAAGATATGCTTGATACGAATAAAACAAAGGCATTTGATATTATTGCTATTGTTTATATGGTTTGAAAACAATTTCAAATCATAACTATCAATCATAGATGGCATTAATGCCCCATACCACTATGTCGCGATATATAGGTATACAATCAAAATCGCACAGTTACGTATTTGGAAATTGGATTTCCGTCATGAACCAAGGCAAAAGATAGTCCTTACCGAATTCGAGACGCTCTAGCCCGTGTCTCAGGAACAACCGCAACTGCCCCTTGGAGCGACAGGGCCGGTCCACCGATCTGGATTATTATGCCTGAACTCTACGTTTCCCCGCCCTTTGGGGCGTCAACGAGCCAACGAATGACTCCATCTGACCCATATCGTCCGATCAAACCGAGGCGCCTCGCAACAGCAACAACCACATAGGTGAAAAGTATATAAATGTCAGGGTTGGTAGGTCACTGACACCACCCTAGCTAGAAAGAAACGCATGCCCACCTTAAGGTCCTTCTCCCGTTTCTGGTTCATACCGGGGTGTGAGGCTCGCGAATTCACATTATACACAAAGCTACGCCACACAGGCAGTGCTTTGATCATCCCCACAAGACTTTGCTTTTCAACAGAAGCCTCGATCATTTGCCACTTAGGCATGCCACACTAACAATTCATGTCGTGCGACTGATGTCCATCGATATACAACCTCTGAGCTCGTGCGTTTCAGAGAAGGGCATTAAGCAAAAGAATAAATTCTCCGCCGCCAAACAGATGTATATTTAATAGAGATCAATCAACATAGAATAAAATCAAATGTCAGACACATAGTCCATTTACAAGTCCGTTCTGGGTCTGAACGAAACCGGAGGCACTAAATACCTCGCAAACCCATTGATCACCACGTACGTCTGGATGGTCACCACTCATTATCCATATTTCGGGATGCCTCCCAATCAGGACCTCGGTTACCATCCAAACGAGGTGAAGATCTCCGTTGTAGTGACCCGAATTTCCCCGGTCTCCGAAGAGATGAGAAAGAACGAATTACTGTGAGGACAAGATGAATCAGAATTCAGACGGAAGAACATTTCATTGCTATTACAACAATTCCATCAGATACAAGAATATACAGAGTATAATTGAATAAATTACATTCGATAAATATCAGAGATTAAAGTAAATTACATAACAGCGGAAAAATAATACAAAGCACAACTGAAGGTGATATACGGATACGGAGCTTTCCGGATATCATTCCAGCTGTAAACCAGGATCCTGTGAATATAAATCTGCAAAACCAAAACTACAAGCTGCCCGTGCGGAAAATAGGGGCACCTAGAGTTTAGGTTAAAACAATAAACTCCAGGTCAGTCATGTGACTGGTGTGAGAACTAAAACGGTTATTAATCTTTATTTTCAAAGTTAGGTAAATCAAGGGACCACGCCGTATAACACGGAACGGGTTTCCTCCCAAGGATACCAGTGCATAAAACAACAGCGCAATGCTAAATAAAGAAAAATGAAGCTGTTATAAGACCCAGGTCCTATCACACAATGCAACGCAAGCCGGGGGATAGGGTTTTCCCTTATAACAGCCAAAGCATGCTTGATACGTTTAAAACAAATCATTTGATACTATAATAAGTGTATAGTGTCAAAACATTTCAATCATAAATATCAATCATAGGCGGCATAACTACCATCTACTATGTCGCCATACTAGTTCTACAATTAAAACCGAATTACACATATTGGAAATTGGATTCCATCATGAGTCGAGGCAAGGGGCAAGCTCCTCTCCGTGCTCGAGACACTCTAGCAAATGCCTCGGGGCTACACACTCTGGGCAACCCCTGGATGCTTCAAGGCCGGTCCTCACTTACGTTAGAGGATTATTTATTCCTGAACACACGTTTCCCGGTCCTTACAGACCTATAATCGAGGCGCCTCACATTCCAACAACCACATAGGTGAAAAGTATATAAATGTCAGGGCTGGTAAGTCACTGACACCACCAAAGCTAGAAAGAAACGTCGTGCTCTCCCTGCAGTCTGTATCCCGTTTTTAACTCATACCGAGGTGTGAGGCTCGCGAATTCACGTTATACACAAAGCTACGCCACAAAGGCCATGCTTTGATCATCAACCACAAGACTTTGCTTTTCAACAGAAGCCTTGATCATTGCAACTCAGCATGCCACACAGGCAATTCATACCATGCGATTGATATCTATCGATATATAACCTCTAAGCTCGTACGTCTTAGAGAAGGGCGTTAAGCAAAAGAATAAATTCTCCGCCGCCAAACAGATGTATATTTAATAGAAATCAATCAACACAGAATAAAATCCAGTGTCAGACACACAATCCATTTACAAGTTCGTTCTGGGTCTGAACGAAACCAGAGGCACTTTCCTCGCATATCCATCGATCTCCAAGTACGTCTGGACGACCACCAACTATTTCCATCCTCTTGGGTGTACAGCCCAATCAGGATCGTCAGTAATTATCCAAACGATGTGAAGACTTCCGGTCTTCGACCACCGTCTTCATCTTTGACTTATCGTCGAATCGGTTATTCAGAATGGGTATAAACCTGGCCTTTCTGAACAACCCGCGTATATTAAAAACAAATGTTAAACAAACACAACATACGCCTCATTCCAATTCATATTCTCAGGGAAAGGTTCCCATTAATTTTATCAAAGATAAATTCTTTAAATTTATTCTTTAATCTTCCTTTGGATGACATTTCAAACCAAATTGTGGTTTTTCAAACTAGTCGAGGTTAGCGAACCACATCGAAGTAATTATTTATTTTATTTCCCAATCCCAACCTATTCATCCCATGAAGCAAAACTGGTAATACTCCATATCTAATACTATGGTGTTATCGGTAAAATTAATTACCATTTCACGTTCAAATCTAATTAAAGATTTAACTATCGCTTTGGAGCAAAACTGGTAATACTCCATTCTCGCTCATTTTCTAAATTTGATAATTTAGATTACGAATTTACATTTCAATCTAATTGCAAATTCGTTAAAACTCCTTTTACTGGGTTAAAGAACTAGTGTTATTTAAAACATAGTTCACGACAAACCCATATCACATTGTATTTATTATCGGGTTAAAGAACTAGTGTTATTTAAAACACAGTTCATGATAAACCTACAAATCAATTCTAGTTTAATTTAATTCAAATATATTAGGAATTCCGATTATTTAAAACCCCTTTTTAAATCTAATTTATTTATTTAAAAACAAACCGGGTTTTAAATTTAGTTCAAACTAGTTCATTTTGAAAAAAATCTATTTTTATCTTTTCAAATATGGAGTTTTTCATCCCAAATTTTCCCAAATCATTTCTTATGATTTTACACAAAATTATTGATATTTTTAATAATTTTATCAAGGCCCGTACAGTCGATTTCCAACAATGGCCATCGAACTGCACTTACAGCGACCTTTTTCGAATTTGATTTGGACGTATCTCCAAATCCAGCTGTTAGATTTCAAATTTCTAATATTCGTTAGAAAGCTCTTTTTGATACGAACCCAACGGTTCCAGTTTTAGGAGAATCCGACGGTCAGATCTCCCGTAATGCCCGTTTGAAATAAATGGTCGAAATTCACGAACTACCGCGGCGCGACGCGTTCTATTTAGGCCATTATATTATATATATAATATATATTTCGTCGATTCCTATTTAAAACGAATTTTATAAATAGTTTTTAAATTCGTTTCAAAATTCATTTCAACTTCCATTTCAATTCAAAGCAAAATTGAATTCTTCTTTATAAATTCGTTTTAAAATTCATTTCTATTCAGTTCAAATTTCAATTCAATTTGAATTCGTTTCAATTCGCTTTCAATTCAATTTAAATTCGTTTTCAATTCAATTCGAAGTCGTTTTATATTCAATTCATTTCGAAATCGCTTTATATTCAATTCATTTCGAAATCGTTTTATATTCAACTCATTTCGAAATCGTTTTATATTCAACTCATTTCGAAATTGTTTTATATTCAATTCATTTCGAAATCGTTTTATATTCAATTCATTTCGAAATCGTTTTATATTCAATTCATTTCGAAATCGTTTTCAATTCAATTCATTTTGAAATTGTTTTATATTCAATTCATTTCGAAATCGTTTTATATTCAATTCATTTCGAAATCGTTTTATATTCAATTCATTTCGAAATCGTTTTATATTCAATTAATTTCGGAATCGCTTTATATTCAATTCATTTCGAAATCGTTTTATATTCAATTCATTTCGAAATCGTTTTATATTCAATTCATTTCGAAATCGTTTTATATTCAATTCATTTCGAAATCGCTTTATATTCAATTCATTTCGGAATCGCTTTATATTCAATTCATTTTGAAATCGTTTTATATTCAATTCATTTCGAAATCGTTTTATATTCAATTCATTTCGAAATCGTTTTATATTCAATTCATTTCAAAATCGTTTTATATTCAATTCATTTCGAAATCGTTTTATATTCAATTCATTTCGAAATCGTTTTATATTCAATTCATTTCAAAATGAATAAATCGATATAAATATCGTTCGTGTCAAAATGGCGTCAATCTAATCAACACGGCTTCATATACTTCTATTTTCAAATATTCTATTTTCAAATATTCTATTTTCAAATATTCTATTTCAAATATTTCTATTTTCAAATATTCTATTTCAAATATTTCTATTTCAACAAATGACTATTAATTTCTGTCAACTCACGACTAATCTCAACGAATGAGTACTGTCCACGTGTGACTTTTTTTGTTAAATTATTTCGTTCAACACATGACTAATCTCAATGGATGAGTACAGTCAACACATGAACCTTTATTTTATAGTGATAAAGATATAAATTTTATTGTTAAAATATTTCGTTCAACGCATGACTAATCCCAACGGATGAGTACAGTCAACACATGAACCTTTATTTTATAATGATAAAGATATAAATTTTATTGTTAAAATATTTCGTTCAACACATGACTAATCTCAACGGATGAGTACAGTCAACGCATGAACCTTTATTTTATAGTGATAAAGATATAAATTTTATTGTTAAAATATTTCGTTCAACACATGACTAATCTCAACGGATGAGTACAGTCAACACATGAACCTTTATTTTATAGTGATGAAGATATAAATTTTATTGTTAAAATATTTCGTTCAACACATGATTAATCTCAACGGATGAGTACAGTCAACACATGAACCTTTATTTTATAATATTCTTTATCTTCTAAATTGGAATGAGGCCCAATCAATCACCATATAATATTAATTATATGGATTTTCATACATCACACGCATATAATAGCATTGAAAAATAATCAACCATCAACCAAAGTGCACCACATTGTATAAGCATCAAATATAGATATCTAACGCTTATAACAGCCTGTCAATCAATCGATCGACATATTTAATCAATCAGGATGAGTGAACTTCAAATTTCATCCCAACACCCGTGTGGGGTTTCAAACAATTAAACACAGATTTTATCTGTGCAGTTGGGCGATGTGTAAAATTTATCGACCCAATCAATGTCCTTCAAATAGGTGTACATAAAAAACCCGTCTGGTTTGTAAATGAATATTTTATTTTATCCACTTTCACGTTAAAAATTATATTTTAACGATAAAATATTTTATTTCAACATATGAATTTCTATTCAGTTCATTCTTTAAAATAAAATGATATTTTTATTTTTCTAACTTATTTTAGGAAATTTCGGCGGCATAACGGCACGATACTAGAAACGGGACGAGGCCTAGCCTTATCCCCGGTCTAGTGAAGGCCCACGCCATTCACACATCAATCAAATTTACCAAACAACCAAATTCATATCAAATCATTTAACTAATTTATGCAACCAAACAAACAAGTCCATGGTCTGTGGACGATTGTGTCGGGTGCTACTAAACACCGTCTGCATCCTAGTATATATATATATATATTACTAGAAAAAGAAATTGAAAGGTGAGAAATTCTCACCGAGGTTTCCATTCGCCGTGCTTTGCTTTTGAATTGCTGAACCGTCTGGATCTGTTTGAAATTCCAATGCAGTCCCTTTCTCGCTGTTTATAATAAAAATTATATTTTTATCACTTCATTCTAATCAATAAAAATCATATTTTTATTTCACTTCATATATAAAGATCGAATTTTTATTTCATCGCTATAAATAGAATAAAAATCGTATTTTTATTCCAACTAAAAATTATATTTTTATGTTACTATTCCTTATATAAAGATCAAAATTTTAATACTTCTATAATATAAAAATTATATTCTTTTCTATCTATAAAAATCATTACTTTATACTAGCATAAAAAATCATATTTTTATTTCAAATCAAAGTATTTTATATTTTCAAAAACAATTCTATTTCTACTTTCTCAAAATCAGTTCTACCTCTATTTTCAAAACAGTACTACTTTTATTTTTAAAAATCCATTCCTTTTTATTTTCAACAATCAAATTCTAGTTTATATTTTTAAAACCCATGTTCTATTTAAATACAAACTCATTTTTTTTAACAATTTCGTTATTAAAATCACATTTTTATTTCTCACATAAAAATCACATTTTTATTTTATTATATATATTTTATAAAAACCATATTGTACATATTTTTATAAAACAATTCTATATATATAATTTTATAAAAACCCTGCTTTTCCTATCTTTATTTTGAAATTTATTACTAAATTACTTAATCTAAGTACATAAAAATAAAAGATAAAAATGCTCACCGCGCTTCTTCTCCACTGATTCAGCTTGCTCCCAGGTCACGGAACAAAACCGCAACCCCTTCAATGACTAGGGCTCGTCATTGCAGGTGATTCATGACGTTAGAGGCAGATCGGGAGGGATGACGATGCTCGCCTTAACGGCACCTCCCTACCGTGGCGGCGGCTCGTAGCTCGAGGCGGCCAGGTGGCCGGAGAAACACTGCGAAGTTGGCTCCTTCGGGACCGAGTTGCCAGCGCCACGTCGAATGAGGGAGGATCATCTTCATTGGGGAGGTAAAGCTCGAGGGGACGAACATTTTTGCCCCTATAACCTTGGGCAGAAGATGGTCGGGGACGGAGATACGGGAGGAGGAAGGGGCGAACGATTTTAATCGTCGGTTTCAGAAAGAAGAAGGGGGCCGGTTTGAGCTGGTTTGACCGTGGGAGTGTTTGACTAGGGTTTGAAGAGAATATGGTTTATATATTTTAATTTAATTATTTAATTCCATAAAGTAACTTTAAAATTCGAACTCGAAATCGAACCCACCGACTGCCGCCCATAGCTAATTACCCACATTCCGAACACAATGGGATATGTATTGTAAGCTGATTCGGCTGTTTCGATCAGTTTCTGTCAAAATCAAAATATAATTCTTTATATTGAATTTTAAACGTACATTTCAATTTATCGGGGCCACATACGAACCCTATAAATTCCAGAATAATATTTTCTAGCTTCGTATTAACGATACGGTCCTAACAAAACTAATTTCGTCAAATTCTGAGACCGTTTGAAAAATGGCCAATTTCCAGTCGATTAAAATCAACTGAAACTGGTCAAACGCGTTTTCCTTCGCCACGCTCACATATTGATTCGAAAAATTATGAAATTTGAAACCTAGCAATAATTTGACACTGCAGATGCAACAGAAGTGGTTTCGTCGAAATCCGAGGTCGTTTGCAAAATTCCCCTTTTTTAAAAGCCTGAATTCCATAGCGACTATCCAGAATTTTCAACTGGACATATCTTTTGATTCCCGTTATGAAATATCAATTTTTCGGATTCGTTGGAAATATATTATCAATTAGATCCTATCATTTTTGGTTTCACTAAAATCCGGATTGTTTTGCACCCGGTACATTCAATTGAAGTTTGAAATCGAATTATCGAACTACCGCGCCATTTTCAATTCCTTTTATAATTATATATAATTATTTATATTCTAACGACGATGCATATAATATATACGTTCTAAATATATTCAAAATAAATTTCTCGTCGATTTTATTTAAAATAATCTATTTTAAATATTCAAAATTCGCCAAAATTGCCGAGATAAAAATTTTAAACTGGCTCAGAATTTCCGGGTTATTACAATCTCCCCCACTTAAAACTTTTCGTCCCCGAAAAGGAACAAAGTCGAAAGTGGTTTGATTAATCAACTCTACATTCGATCTGGCTTCCATTCTCCAACTTTTCAGTTTCTGAGAATTTTCAAATTCTTCAAAAATTTGGCTAACACCCTAAATTTTCAAAAAATTTCGCCATAACCTCCCCTGCACCGGGAGCCACGGGAAAATCCCGAAATTGCCATAAAGGCCTTCTGATCTCAAAAAGAAAAAGAAAAGGCCAAGCGGCTAGCCAATAGGCTCATAAAATCATCCTCACCCAAACAAAACAGTAAATTATATAGTAAACATGTACCTATTTGTCGGGCAAACAAATTTTATTCTTCGGCTCTAGCCTCCTTGCTATGACCTGTTCCAAAAGATATACATGTATGCAAGCAAATGCGACCAATTTTCAATATAGTTCAATATTTGATACAATTAGGCATAATGGTTCAAAATTATCAAACAAATAAACAAACAACACAAACATCAATCAATTAGTGAATTAGAGTTTCAAATTCATAATTTTGATATATATACAAAAATCGTGTTTTTGATGCCAATTCACAACAAAGTGTTCTAACTATATTGGTTTTGGTTCTCACACCAATCTGATGGAAATATATAGATATCACACCTTCGAAACACGAACATAAATATTGATGATGCCATGGTCATTATCAACATCATCTCCGGGCGACTAGAATGTGATTCTATATCTATCCAGTATATTAAAACTTCGAATATACGTTCATGACGCGTATATGCAAAATATTTATATACTGGATTGTCCAAATTCAAAATAAATAAATAATCAAATACGTTTAAAACGATTTAAATTTTCAAAACAAAATTGTTTTCATTTGAAAAATATACTCTTCACACTCGTTCTAGGATACTACTGATCCTATCTCTAGCGAGTCATTCTAATTGGATATTACTAATCCCATATCTGATGAATTCTTTCGTATGGTTCTAATGTGTCTTGTTCTCGAGCTCTGTAAACCAAAGCTCTGATACCAAATGTAGTGACCCGAATTTCCCCGGTCTACGAAGAGATGAGAAAGAACGAATTACTGTGAGGACAAGACAAACCAGAACTCAGACGGAAGAACATTTCATTGCTATTACAACAATTCCATCAGATACAAGAATATACAGAGTATAATTGAATAAATTACATTCGATAAATATCATAGATTACAGTAAATTACATAGCAGCGGAAAAATAATACAAAGCACAACTCAAGGTGATATACGGATACAGAGCTTTCCGGATATCATTCCAGCTGTAAACCAGGATCCTGTGAATATAAATCTGCAAAACCAAAACTACAAGCTGCCCATGCGGAAAATAGGGGCACCCAGAGTTTAGGTTAAAACAATAAACTCCAGGTCAGTCATGTGACTGGTGTGAGAACTAAAACGGTTATTATTCTTTATTTTCAAAGTTAGGTAAATCAAGGGACCACGCCGTATAACACGGAACGGGTTTCCTCCCAAGAATACTAGTGCATAAAACAACAGCGCAATGCTAAATAAAGAAAAATGAAGCTGTTATAAGACCCAGGTCCTATCACACAATGCAACGCAAGCCGGGGGATAGGGTTTTCCCTTATAACAGCCAAAGCATGCATGATACGTTTAAAACAAATCATTTGATACTATAATAAGTGTATAGTGTCAAAACATTTCAATCATAAATATCAATCATAGGCGGCATAGCTACCATCTACTATGTCGCCATACTAGTTCTACAATTAAAACCGAATTACACGTATTGGAAATTGGATTCCATCATGAGTCTAGGCAAGGGGCAAGCTCCTCTCCGCGCTCGAGACACTCTAGCAAATGCCTCGGGGCTACACACTCTGGGCAACCCCTGGATGCTTCAGGGCCGGTCCTCACTTACGTTAGAGGATTATTTATTCCTGAACACACGTTTCCCGGTCCTTACAGACCTATAATCGAGGCGCCTCGCATTCCAACAACCACATAGGTAAAAATTATATAAATATCAGGGCTGGTAAGTCACTGACACCAGCAAAGCTAGAAAGAAACGTCGTGCTCTCCCTGCAGTCCGTATCCCGTTTTTAACTCATACCGAGGTGTGAGGCTCGCGAATTCACATTATACACAAAGCTACGCCACAAAGGCCATGCTTTGATCATCAACCACAAGACTTTGCTTTTCAACAGAAGCCTTGATCCATGCAACTCAGCATGCCACACAGGCAATTCATACCATGCGATTGATATCTATCGATATATAACCTCTAAGCTGATACGTCTCAGAGAAGGGCGTTAAGCAAAAGAATAAATTCTCCGCCGCCAAACAGATGTATATTTAATAGAAATCAATCAACACAGAATAAAATCCAATGTCAGACACATAATCCATTTACAAGTTCGTTCTGGGTCTGAACGAAACCGGAGGCACTTTCCTCGCATATCCATCGATCTCCAAGTACGTCTGGACGACCACCAACTATTTCCATCCTCTTGGGTGTACAGCCCAATCAGCATCGTCAGTAATTATCCAAACGATATGAAGACTTCCGGTCTTCGACCACCGTCTTCATCTCTGACTTATCGTCGAATCGGTTATTCAGAATGGGTATAAACCCGGCCTTTCCGAACAACCCGCGTATATTAAAAACAAATGTTAAACAAACACAACATACGCCTCATTCCAATTCATATTCTCAGGGAAAGGTTCCCATTAATTTTATCAAAGATAAATTCTTTAAATTTATTCTTTAATCTTCCTTTGGATGACATTTCAAACCAAATTGTGGTTTTTCAAACTAGTAGAGATTAGCGAATGTAACAACCCGAAAATCTGGGCTAGTTTAAAAATTTTATTTTGGCAATTTTAGCGAATTTTGAATATTTAAAATAGATTATTTTAAATAATATCGACGAGAAATTTATTTTGAATAGAATTCGACGTATATATTATACGCGTCGTCGTTAGAATATAAATATTTATATATAATTATAAATAGAATTGAAAATGGCACGGTAGTTCGATAATTCGATTTCAAACTTCAATTGAATGTACCGGGTGCAAAACAATCCGGATTATAGTGAAACCAAAAATAATGGAATCTAATAGTGAATATCTTTCCAACGAAGATGACGAAGAGGCGATAGCAATGAGGATTTCTATCAATGAAGTGCCGTGGAGATTTGGATAGCTATAAGTGAGAATTTCTCACTCTTCAATTTATTTTTCTAGTTATATATATATATACTAGGATGCAGACGGTGCTTAGTAGCACCCGACACAATCGTCCACAGACCATGGACTTGTTTGTTTTGGTTGCATAGATTAGTTATATGATTTGATCTGAATTTGAATTGTTTGGTGAAATTGAATGGTTTGATTGATGTGTGAATGGCGTGGGCCTTCACTAGACCGGGGATGAGGCCAGGCCTTGTCCCATTTCTAGTATCGTGCCGTTATGCCGCCGAAATTTTCTAAAATAAGTTAGAAAAATGAAAATATCATTTTATTGAATAAATGAATTGAATAGAAATTCATATGTTGAAATAAAATGTTTTATCGTTAAAAATATAATTTTTAACGAGAAGTGGATAAAATAAAATATTCATTTATAAACCGCATGGTTTGTTTATGTACACCCATTTGAATGACATTGATTGGGTCGATAAATTTTACACATCGCCCAACTGCACGAATAAAATCTGTGTTTGATTGTTTGAAACCCCACACGGGTGTTGGGATGAAATTTGAAGTTCACTCATCCTGATTGATTAAATATGTCAATCGATTGATTGACAGGCTGTTATAAGCATTAGATATCTATATTTGATGCTTATACAGTGTAGTGCACTTTGGTTGATGGTTGATTATTTATCGTTGCTATTATATACATGTGTTGTATGAAAATCCATATAATTAACTTTATATGGTAATTGATTGGGCCTCATTCCAATCGTGAAAATAAAGAATATTTTGATAATAACAAATATTTTGATAATAGGAAATATTTGAAATAGAATATTTGAAAATAGAAATTTATGAAGCCGTGTTGATTAGATTGACGCCATTTTGACGTAAACGATATTTATATCGATTTTATTCATTTTAAAATGAATATTGAAAAGTAATTTCGAAATCGAATATTTCGAAATGAATTGAATTGAAAACGATTTCGAAATGAATTGAATTGAAAACGATTTCGAAATGAATTGAATTGAAAACGATTTCGAAATGAATTGAATTGAAAACGATTTCGAAATGAATTGAATTGAAAACGATTTCGAAATGAATCGAATTGAAAACGATTTCGAAATGAATTGAATTGAAAGCGAATTCGAAATGAATTCAAATTGAATTGAATAGAAATGAATTTTAAAACGAATTTATAAAGAAGAATTCAATTTTGATTTGAATTGAAATGGAAGTTGAAATTGTTTTGAAACGAATGTAAAACTATTTATAAAATTCGTTTTAAAAGGAAGTCGACGAAATATATATATAATATATATATATTATATATATATAATGGCCTGAATAGAACGCGCCGCGCCGCGGCAGTTCGTGAATTTCGACCATTTATTTCAAACGGACATTACGGGAGATCCGACCGTCGGATTCTCCTAAAACCGGAACCGTTGGGTTCGTATCGAAAAGAGCTTTCTAAAGAATGTTAGAAATTTGAAATCTAACGGTTGGATTTGGAGATACGTCCAAATCAAATTCGAAAAAGGTCGCTGTAAGTGCAGTTCGATGACCGTTGATGGAAATCGACTGTACAGGCCTTGATAAAATTATTAAAAATAGTAATAATTTGTGTAAAATCATAAGAAATGAGTTGTGAAGATTTGGGATGAAAAACTCCATATTTGAAAAGATAAAAATAGATTTTTATCGAAATGAACTAGTTTTGAACTAGAAATATAATTCTATTTATTTTTAAATAAATAAATTGAATTTGAAAGGGGTTTTAAAAATAACCAGAATTTCCAACGATTGCATTGGAGTGGATTTGAATCGAAATTGTCTTCGGAATATTTCGATGTTGGAATTCGTGATTATACAGATGTTGTCATGGAAATTTGAAAGATATATATTTATATCGTTATTTCCAATACGACATTTGTTAGTCGTAGAATTTGATATTGAATATAAGCCAATATATTTTCTAATCAGAGCCTTGTATTGAATATCAAATGTGATTTGGGTTTGTCGTGAATGGTGTCTTCACTAACACTGTTCTTGAACCCAGTTGAGAAAAGATTAAATCTTTTTATTTAGATTTAATGAAGTGTACCAATTAAATGATATTTAATTGGAATTGAATTGATATTGATTTTTGGGTTTATCGTGGACAGTGTTTTAAATAACACTCGTTCTTTAACCCGATAATTAATGAATGTGATTTTGGGTTTATCGTGAACTGTGTTTTAAATGACACTGATTCTTTAACCCAGTCGAAGATTAAAACTAAGTGGAGTTTTAATGAATCTTTAATTAGATTGAAATGATCGAGAATGGAGTATCACCAGTTTTGCTCCAGCCGATAGTAAATCTTTAATTAGATTTGAACGTGAAATGGTAATTGAATTTACCGATAACACCGTGGTGTTAGATATGAAGTACTACCAGTTTTACTTCATGGGATGAATAGGTTGGGATTGGAAAATTAAAACAAATGATTACTTCGGTAAGGTTCGCTAATCCCGACTAGTTTTGAATTGATATTCAAAATAGAATAAAGAATAAATTCAAGACATTTATCTTGGATAAAATTAATGGGAACCTTTCCCTATGAATGTGAAATCAGAAACTAACTGTCGGTTAGCTGAGCAGAATGGTTTTCTGGATATTGATCTGATGTTGGTTTCGGCCTTCGGGGTTAATATTTGGGGAATTATTCTCTTGATTAATTTACGGTTAGTGACTGATGAATTGGAATGAGGCGTATGTTGTGTTTGTGTAACACTTATTTAGAATATACGCGAGTTATTCGGAAAGACCGGGTTTATCCCATTCTGAATAACTGATACGACGATAAGTCGAAGATGAAGACGGTGGTCGAAGACCGGAAGTCTTCACGTCGTTTGGGTGGTTACTGATGATCTTGATTGGGCTGTACACCCAAGAAGATGGAAACAGTTAGTGATCGTCCAGACGTACTTGGAGATCGATGGATATGCGGGGTACTAGGTGCCTCCGGTTTCGTTCAGACCCAGAACGGACTTGTAAATGGACTGTGTGTCTGACATTGGATTTTAGTCTGTGTGTTTGATTTCTATTAAATATATATCTGTTTGGCGGTGGAGAATTTATTCTCTTGCTTAACGCCCTTCTCTGAGACGTACGAGCTCAGGGGTTATATATTGATGGATATCAAACGCATGGAGTGAATTGCCTGTGTGGCATGCCTAAGTGGCAATTGATCGAGGCTTCTGTTGAAAAGCAAAGTCTTGTGGTGATGATCAAAGCAAGGCCTTTGTGGCGTAGCTTTGTGTAACGTTTACTTCGCGTGTTTCACACCCGGTATGAACCAAAAACGGGAGAGGACGTCAGGGAGGGCATGCGTTTCTTTCTAGCTAGAAGTAGCGTCAGTGGTTTTACACGCCCTGACGAGTTTGACTTATGTGGTTGTTGCTGTTGCGAGGCGCCTCGGATTGATCGGTCGTTCTCGAACCGATGGAGTCATTTAGTTGGCTCGTTTACGCCCCATAGGGCGGAGGAACGCATGTTCAGGGTTTAAGTTTAATCCACATCGGTGGACTGGCTCTGAGGATCCAAGGGCCCACCTGAGTCTGGGTCCTGTAGCTCGGGCTAGAGAGTCACGAATCGGTTGAGGACTATCTTTTGCCTCGGTTCATAGACGGAAATCCAATTTCCAAATACGTGACATTTGCGGTTTTAATTGTAGAACTAGTACGGCGACATGATATATGGTACCCATGCCGCCTATGATTGATACTTATGATTTGAAGTTGTTTTTATACACTATGCACTTATAATAGTATCAAATGATTTGTTTTAAACGTATCAAGCATTCTTTGGCTGTTATAAGGGAAAACCCTATCCCCCGGCTTGCGTTGCATTGTGTGATAGGACCTGGGTCTTATAACAGCTTCATTTTTCTTTATTTAGCATTGCGCTGTTTGTTTTATGCACTGGTATTCTTGGGAGGAAACCCGTTCCGTGTTATACGGCGTGGTCCCTTGATTTACCTAACTTTTAAAATAAAGATCAATAACTGTTTTAGTTCTCACACCAGTCACATGACTGACCTGGAGTTTATTGTTTTAACCTAAACTCTGGGTGCCCTTATTTTGACACGGGCAGCTAGTAGTTTTGGTTTTGCAGATTTATATTCACAGGATCCTGGTTTACAGCTGGAACGATATCCGGAAAGCTTTGTATCCGTATATCTCTTCTAGTTGTGTAATGTATTATTTTCCGCTGCTATGTATTTAAATGTAATTTAAATCTCTGATATTTCTGTGTAATATTCATTTATACTCTGTATATTCTTGTAATATGATGCATTGTTGTAATATACAATGAAATGTTCTTCTGTATGCGTTCTGTTTTGTCCTGTTCTCAAACGATAGGGCGTTTCGAACGGCGTGGATCGGTTTAGCGACTGGTTCGGACCGAGCGAAATTCCTTCTCGTCACAGTTGGTATCAGAGCTTTGGTTTACAGAGCTCGAGAGCAAGACACGTTAGAACCGTACGAAAGAATTCATCAGATATTGGATTAGTAATATCCAATGAGAGTGACTCGTTAGAGATGGGATCAGTAGTATCCTAGAACGAGTGTGAAGAGTAAATTTTTAAAATGAAAACAATTTTTGTTTTGAAAATTTAAATCAATTATTCGTATCTGATTATCTATTTATATTGAGTTGGACAGTCCAGTATATAAAGATTTTGCGTATACGTCTGATCCGCGTGTATTCGAAGTTTTAATATATTGGATAGATATAGATTCACACTCTAGTCGCCCGAAGGTGATTCTGATGATTGTAGCTACATCATCAGAATTAATATTCGAGAGTCGAAGGTGTGATGTTTATATATATTTCCTATTGACTGGTGTGAGAACCAAAAATTAGATAGGGCCTATTGTTGTGATTTGACATCAAAAACATGATTTTTGTATATGTATCAAAGTTATCAATTTGAAACTCTAATTCACTAATTGATTGATGTTTGTGTTGTTTGTTTATTTGTTTCCTAATTTTGAACCATTATGCCTAAATTGAACCAAATATTGAATTGTATTGAAATTGGTCACATTTGCTTGCATATGCATATATTACATTGAACAGGTCATAGCAAGGAGGCTAGAGCAGAGAATAAAATTTGTTTGCCCGACAAATAGGTACATGTTTACTACATAATTTCCTGTTTTGTTTGGATGATGATGATTTTGTGAGCCTATTGGCTAGCCGCTTGGCTAGCCGCTTGGCTTTTTCTTTTTCTTTTTGAGATCTGAAGGACCGGGGAAGCTATTTGAAATTCCCCGATGCTCCCGGTGCAGCGGAGGTTATGGCGAAATTTTTCAAAAATTTAGGGTGTTAGCCAAATTTTTGAAATTTTGAAAATTCTCAGAAACTAAAGAGTTGGAGAATGGAAGCCAGATCGAGCGTAGAGTTAATTAATCAAACCACTTTCGACTTTGTTCCTTTTCGGGGACGAAAAGTTTTAAGTGGGGGAGATTGTAACAACCCGAAAATCTGGGCCAGTTTAAATTTTTTATTTTGGCAATTTTAGCGAATTTTGAATATTTAAAATAGATTATTTTAAATGATATCGACGAGAAATTTATTTTGAATAGAATTCGACGTATATATTATACGCGTCGTCGTTAGAATATAAATATTTATATATAATTATAAATAGAATTGAAAATGGCACGGTATGTAATAACCCGGAAAATCTGGGCCAGTTTAAAATTTTTATTTTGGCAATTTTAGCGAATTTTGATTATTTAAAATGAATTATTTTAAATAATATCGACGAAAATTTATTTTGAATATAATTCGAACGTATATATTTATACGCGTCGTAGTTAGAATATATAATAATTATATATAATTATAAAAGGAATTGAAAATGGCGCGGTAGTTCGAAAATTCGATTTCTAATTTCAAATGAATATACAGAATTCAATATAAGTCAGAATTGAACGAAACAAGGAATATTTGAATCTGTATAACTATATCTTTGTAACGAAGTTAACAAAGTGAGATTTCATCTTAGGAATCAAAAGATATGTCCAGTTGAAAATTCTGAATAGTCGCTATGGAATTCAGGCCCTTAAAAAAAATGGACATTTTGCAAATGACCTTGGATTTCGACGAAACCACTTTTGTTGGGTCCGTGATGTTAAATTATTACTAGATTCCAAATTTCATAATTTTCTGAATCAATATGTGAGCGTGGCAAAGGAAAACGTGTTTTGACCATTTCAGTTGATTTTAATCGACTGGAAATTGGCCATTTTTCCAACGGTCTCAGAATTCGACGAAACTAGTTTTGTTAGGACCGTATCGTCAATACGAAGCTAGAAAATATTTTTCTGGAATTTTTCTAGTTAGTATGTGACCCCGGTAATTTGAAATGCACGTTTAGAATTCAATATTGCGATTTAAGTGTAAATTTAAATGAAACTGATTGTAACGATCGAACCAGCGTACGATACATATCCCATTGTGTTCGGAATGGGGGTAAAACGCTATGGACGACAGGCGGTGGGCCTCGTTTAGAGGTCGTATGAGAAAGTCAACTTTTTGAAAAATAAAATAATTAAATAAAAAAAAAAAAAAATAATAATCTCTTCCCCTTAACCAGCCCCCCCCCCCGTAGAAATCGTATTCAGAAAAAAAAAAAAAGGAAAAAAAAAAGAAAAAAAGAAAAACCCCTAAATCATTCGAGCCGCCGTCTCCACCGTTCGCCGCCCCGCTCACCGCAGCCTCCCCCATCCCCGCGTCGGCCTCTCCTCTTCCCGAGCTCCTCCTCTCTTCTTCCCTCGAATCCGCACCCCAAAGCCCGTTCACCAAATCAACCACCGAGCCCATCAGATCCACCACCGCGCGCGCCACCTCCCATCAAACCCTGGCACCGCTTCTCCGACTACGAACAAGAAGAACCACTCCTCCTCCCATTCGAAATCTCGGTGAGCGTTTAATTTTATTTTATTTTTGCTTTTATTTTGTTTTACAGTGAATTGAAACTGTTTTTTTATATATATGATTGAAAACTGTTTTTTTTTCATATGATTTGAAAACTGTGTTTTTTTTTGTTTTTTTTTTATATAAACTGAAATTATAAAAGAAAATAAAACTGAATTTTAAAAACAGAAATTTAAAAAGAGAAACTGATAATTATAAAAGAAAATAAAAACAGAATTTTTTAAAAGGATTATGAAACTGTTTTTAAAAGAATAAAAAAAAAAACTGCATTTTTATAAAAGAAAATAAAAACTGTTTTTTTTTAAAAAAAGGAATTATAAAACTGATTTTATTTTAAACTTTAAAATAAGAAAAAGGGTTTAATCTTTTAATAGGAAAAGATTAGAACGTGCAAAAATAAAGATCATATCTTTAAAAATATAAAGATGGAATTTTTGTTAGGTAGAAAAAGTAAGGTATGATTCTTATATTTTTAAAGCAATAAAAATATAATTTTTACATCATAAGAATAACAAAAATATAATCTTTATATTCAATAGCGAAGTCAAAATTCGATTTTTATATATTGAACTTTGAAATAAAAATTCGATTTTTATATATTGAACTTTGAAGTAAAAATTCGATTTTTATATATTGAACTTTGAAATAAAAATTCGATTTTTATATATTGAACTTTGAAATAAAAATTCGATTTTTATATATTGAACTTTGAAGTAAAAATTCGATTTTTATATATTGAACTTTGAAATAAAAATTCGATTTTTATATATAGAACTTTGAAGTAAAAATTCGATTTTTGCATATGTAGAGAATACGGGCGAAGAAAGTGATATCGGCGAGAACAGTGAAGATTTCCTGCATAAGATGTGCCGTGGAGCTTGGATAGCTATAAGTGAGAACTTCTCACCTTTCAATTTTATTTCTAGTTATATTTATATATATATATATACTAGGATGCAGACGGTGTTTAGTAGCACCCGACACCCGTCCACATACCATGGACTTGTTTGTTTGGATGTTTGGTGATTGATTGAGATATTGGTTTGAATGTGGTTTGTGGTGTGGAAAAAAAAAAAAATCAAATCGATAAATTGATTAGGATTAGACGTGCGCCGTTATAAGGCGAAGGAGTAAGGCTAGGTTAGACCCTTACTCCAAATTTTGTGGTTTGCATAACGAAAGTGAATTTGATTGATGTGTGAATGGCGTGGGCCTTCACTAGACCGGGGATAAGGCTAGGCCTTGTCCCGTTTCTAGTATCGTGCCGTTATGCCGCCGAAATTTTCTAAAATATGTTAGAAAAATAAAAATAATCATTTATTGAATAAATGGACTGAATAGATATTCATATGTTAAGATAAATTGTTTTATCGTTAAAAATATAATTTTTAACGTGAATGCGAATAAAATAAAATATTCATTTACAAGCCAGATGGTTTGTTTATGTACACCTATTTGAATGACATTGATTGGGTCGATAAATTTTACACATCGCCCAACTGCACGAATAAAATCTATGTTTGATTGTTTGAAACCCTACACGGGTGTTGGGATGAAATTTAAAAGTTCACTCATCCTGACTGATAAATATGTCGATCGATTGATTGACAGGCTGTTATAAGCGTTAGATATCTATATTTGATGCTTATACAGTGTAGTGCACTTTGGTTGATGGTTGATTATTTTCAATGCTATTAAATACATGTGTTGTATGAAAATCCATACAATTAACGTTATATGGTGATTGATTGGGCCTCATTCCAATTTGAAAAATAAACAATATAAAATAAAGGTTCATGTGTTGACTATATTCATCCGTTGATATTAGTCATGTGTTGAACGAATTATTTTTATAATAAAATTTACATCTTTATCAATATAAAATAAAGGTTCATGTGTTGACGGTACTCATTCGTTGAGATTAGTCATGTGTTGAACGAAATAATTTAACAAAAATAGTCACACATGGACGGTACTCATTCGTTGAGATTAGTCGGGTGTTGACAAAAAGAAATATTTGAAATAGAATATATAAAGCCGTGTTAAATAGTGATGCGCCATTTTGACGCGAACGATATGAATATCGATTAAAACGATTTCGAAATGAATTGAATATATAAAGTTTTCGAAATGAATTGAATATACAAAGTTTTCGAAATGAATTGAATATACAAAGTTTTCGAAATGAATTGAATATATAAAGTTTTCGAAATAAATTGAATATATAAAGTTTTCGAAATAAATTGAATATATAAAGTTTTCGAAATGAATTGAATATACAAAGTTTTCGAAATGAATTGAATACATAAAACGATTTCGAAATGAATTGAATATATAACGATTTCGAATTGAATCGAATAGAAAACCAATTTGATTTCAAATTGAATATATAATGAACTTGATTCAAATAGAAAACGAAACAAATTTAATTTGAATAGAAAATGAATTTGAATCGAATAGAAAACCAATTTGAATTGAATTGAATTGAATTGAGAAACGAATTCGAATTGAATTTAAAATGAAGTGAAATGAATTCAAATTAAATTGAAATTTGAATTGAATAGAAATGAGTTTCAAAACGAATTTATAAAGAAGAATTCAATTTTGATTTGAATTGAAATAGAAGTTGACTTTGCTTTTGAAACGAATTCAAAACTAACTATATAATTCGTTTTAAATAGAAATCGACGAAATATATATTATATATATTATATATATAATATAATGGCCTGAATAGAACGCGCCGCGCCGCGGCAGTTCGTAAATTTCGACCATTTATTTCAAACGGACATTACGGGAGATCCGACCGTCGGATTCTCCTAAAACCGGAACCGTTGGGTTCGTATCGAAAAGAGCTTTCTAACGAATATTAGAAATTCAAAATCTAACGGTTGGATTTGGAGATACGTCCAAATCAAATTCGAAAAAGGTCGCTGTAAGTGCAGTTCGATGGCCATTGTTGGAAATCGACTGTACGGGCCTTGATAAAATTATTAAAAATATCAATAATTTGTGTAAAATCATAAGAAATGATTTGGGAAAAATTGGGGTGAAAAACTCCATATTTGAAAAGATAAAAATAGTTTTTTATCAAAATGAACTAGTTTTGAACTAAATTTAAAACCAATTTATTTTTAAATAAATGAACAAGATTTAAAAAGGGGTTTTAAATAATCGAATTTCTAATATATTTGATTGAGTTTGAAATGGGTTTATCGTGAACTGTGTTTTAAATAACACCTAGTTCTTTAACCTAGTAAAAGGAGTTTTAACGAATCTGCAATTAGATTGAAATGTGAATTCGTAATCTAAATTTCCAAATTAGAAAATGAGCGGGAATGGAGTATTACCAGTTTTGCTCCAAAGCGATAGTTAAATCTTTAATTAGATTTGAACGTGAAATGGTAATTAATTTTACCGATAACACCACGGTGTTAGATATGGAGTATTACCAGTTTTGCTTCATGGGATGAATAGGTTGGGATTGGGAAATAAAATAAATAATTACTTCGTTGTGGTTCGCTAATCTCGACTAGTCGGAAAAACCATAATTTGGTTTTAAATAACATCCAAAGGAAGATTACAGGATAAATTTTAAGGAATTTATCTTGGATAAAATTAATGGGAACATTTCCTTAAGAATGTGGAATTTAGAAACTAGCTGTAGATTGGCTAAGAAGAATGGTTTCCTGGGTATTGATCTGATGTTGGTTTCGGCCTTCGGGGTTAATGTTCGGGAAATTGTTCTCTTGCTAATTTGCGGTTAGTGACTAATGAATTGGAATGAGGCGTATGTTGTGTTTGTGTAACATTTGTTTTCAATATACGCGGGTTGTTCGGAAAGTCCGGGTTTATACCCATTCTGAATAACCGATTCGACGATATGTCGAAGATGAAGACGGTGGTCGAAGACCGGAAGTCTTCACATCGTTTGGGTAATTACTGGCGATCCTGATTGGGCTGTACACCCAAGAGGATGGAAATAGTTGGTGGTTGTCCAGACGTACTTGGAGATGGATGGATATGCGAGGAAAGTGCCTCCGGTTTCGTTCAGACCCAGAACGGACTTGTAAATGGATTGTGTGTCTGACATTGGATTTTATTCTGTGTTGATTGATTTCTATTAAATATATATCTGCTTGGCGGCGGAGAATTTATTCTCTTGCTTAACGCCCTTCTCTGAGACGTACGAGCTTAGAGGTTATATATCGATAGATATCAATCGCATGGCATGAATTGCCTGTGTGGCATGCTGAGTTGCATGGATCAAGGCTTCTGTTGAAAAGCAAAGTCTTGTGGTTGATGATCAAAGCACGCCTACGTGGCAGCTTTGTGTATAGCGTGTATTCGCGAGCCTCACACCTCGGTATGAGTTAAAAACGGGATACGGGCCGTTGGGAGAGCACGATGTTTCTTTCTAGCTTTGGTGGTGTCAGTGACTTACCAGCCCTGACATTTATATACTTTTCACCTTTGTGGTTGTTGGATGCGAGGCGCCTCGATTATAGGTCTGTAAGGACCGGGAAACGCGTGTTCAGGAATTGCCAATCCTCTAACGTAAGTGAGGACCGGCCCAACCGATCCAAGGGTTACCCAGTGTGCGTAGTCCTGAGCATTTGCTAGAGTGTCTCGAATGCGGAGAGGAGCTTGCCCCTTGCCTCGACTCATGACGGAATCCAATTTCCAATACGTGTATTGCGGCTTTATTTGTAGAGCCTAGTATGGCGACATAGTAGCATGGGATACTATGCCGTCTATGATTTATATTTATGATTGAAATGTTTTGACACTATACACTTATTATAGTATCAAATGATTTGTTTTAAGCGTACCAAGCATGTTTGGCTATTATAAGGGAAAACCCTATCCCCCGGCTTGCGTTGCATTGTATGATAGGACCTGGGTCTTATAATAGCTTCATTTTTCGAAAAAGCATTGCGTTGTTTATTCTATGCACTGGTATTCTTGGGAGGAAACCCGTTCCGTGTTTTACGGCGTGGTCCCTTGAATTACTTTCTTTTAAAATAAAGTTTTAAATAACTGTTTTAGTTCTCACACCAGTCACATGACTGACCTGGAGTTTATTGTTTTAACCTAAACTCTGGGTGCCCCTATTTTCCGCACGGGCAGCTAGTAGTTTTGGTTTTGCAGATTTATATTCACAGGATCCTGGTTTACAGCTGGAATGATATCCGGAAAGCTCTGTATCCGTATATCACCTTCAGTTGTGCTTTATATTATTTTTCCGCTGCTATGTATTTAAATGTAATTTAAATCTCTGATATTTCTGTGTAATATTTATTCATTTATACTCTGTATATTCTTGTAATCTGATGCATTGCTGTAATATACAATGAAATGTTCTTCTGTTTGTGTTCTGATTTGTCCTGTTCTCAACGTTCAGGGGTTTCGAACGGTCTAGATCGGTTTAACGACTGATTCGGATCGAGCGAAATTCCCGGCCGTCACATTTGGTATCAGAGCTTTGGTTTACAGAGCTCGAGAACAAGACACATTAGAACCATACGAAAGAATTCATCAGATATTGGATTAGTAATATCCAATTAGAATGACTCGTTAGAGATAGGATCAGTAGTATCCTAGAACGAGTGTGAAGAGTATATTTTCCAATTGAAAACAATTTTTGTTTTGAAAATTTAAACCATTTTAAAACGTATTTGACTATTTATTTATTTTGAATATGGACAATCGAGTATATATAGATTTCGCGTATACGCGTCATGAACGTATATTCGAAGTGTTAATATATTGGATAGATATAGAATCATACTCTAGTGGCCCGCAGATGATTCTGATGATTGACTAGTTGTCATTAGTATTCATGTTCGAGTAACGAAGGTGTGATACCTATATATTTCCATTAGACTGGTGTGAGAACCAAAACTAATATAGATAGAACACTTTGTTGTGAATTGGCATCAAAAACAAGATTTTCTGTATATATATCAAATTTTATGGATTTGAAATTCTAATCCACTAATTGATTGATGTTTGTGTTGTTTGTTTAATTGTTTGCTAATTTTTAACCAATTACGCCTAATATAACCAAATATTGAACTGTATTGGAAATTGGTCGCATTTGCTTGCATATACATATACTTACATTGAACAGGTCATAGCAAAGAGGCTAGAGCCGAAGAATAAAATTTGTTTGCCCGACAAATAGGTACATGTTTATTACATAATTTACTGTTTTGTTTGGGTGATGATGATTTTATGAGCCTATTGGCTAGCCGCTTGGCTTTTTCTTTTTCTTTTTGAGATCTGAAGGACCGGGGAAGCTATTTGAAATTCCCCGATGCTCCCGGTGCAGGGGAGGTTATGGCGAAATTTTTCAAAAATTTAGGGTGTTAGCCAAATTTTTGAAATTTTGAAAATTCTCAGAAACTGAAAAGTTGGAGGATGCAAGCCAGATCGAACATAGTGTTGAATAATCAAGCCACTTTCGACTTTGTTCCTTTTCGGGGACGAAAAGTTTTAAGTGGGGGAGATTGTAATAACCCGGAAAATCTGGGCCAGTTTAAAATTTTTATTTTGGCAATTTTAGCGAATTTTGATTATTTAAAATGAATTATTTTAAATAATATCGACGAAAATTTATTTTGAATATAATTCGAACGTATATATTTATACGCGTCGTAGTTAGAATATATAATAATTATATATAATTATAAAAGGAATTGAAAATGGCGCGGTAGTTCGAAAATTCGATTTCTAATTTCAAATGAATATACAGAATTCAATATAAGTCAGAATTGAACGAAACAAGGAATATTTGAATCTGTATAACTATATCTTTGTAACGAAGTTAACAAAGTGAGATTTCATCTTAGGAATCAAAAGATATGTCCAGTTGAAAATTCTGAATAGTCGCTATGGAATTCAGGCCCTTAAAAAAAATGGACATTTTGCAAATGACCTTGGATTTCGACGAAACCACTTTTGTTGGGTCCGTGATGTTAAATTATTACTAGATTCCAAATTTCATAATTTTCTGAATCAATATGTGAGCGTGGCAAAGGAAAACGTGTTTTGACCATTTCAGTTGATTTTAATCGACTGGAAATTGGCCATTTTTCCAACGGTCTCAGAATTCGACGAAACTAGTTTTGTTAGGACCGTATCGTCAATACGAAGCTAGAAAATATTTTTCTGGAATTTTTCTAGTTAGTATGTGACCCCGGTAATTTGAAATGCACGTTTAGAATTCAATATTGCGATTTAAGTGTAAATTTAAATGAAACTGATTGTAACGATCGAACCAGCGTACGATACATATCCCATTGTGTTCGGAATGGGGGTAAAACGCTATGGACGACAGGCGGTGGGCCTCGTTTAGAGGTCGTATGAGAAAGTCAACTTTTTGAAAAATAAAATAATTAAATAAAAAAAAAAAAAAATAATAATCTCTTCCCCTTAACCAGCCCCCCCCCCCCCCCGTAGAAATCGTATTCAGAAAAAAAAAAAAAGGAAAAAAAAAAGAAAAAAAGAAAAACCCCTAAATCATTCGAGCCGCCGCCTCCACCGTTCGCCGCCCCGCTCACCGCAGCCTCCCCCATCCCCGCGTCGGCCTCTCCTCTTCCCGAGCTCCTCCTCTCTTCTTCCCTCGAATCCGCACCCCAAAGCCCGTTCACCAAATCAACCACCGAGCCCATCAGATCCACCACCGCGCGCGCCACCTCCCATCAAACCCTGGCACCGCTTCTCCGACTACGAACAAGAAGAACCACTCCTCCTCCCATTCGAAATCTCGGTGAGCGTTTAATTTTATTTTATTTTTGCTTTTATTTTGTTTTACAGTGAATTGAAACTGTTTTTTTATATATATGATTGAAAACTGTTTTTTTTTCATATGATTTGAAAACTGTGTTTTTTTTTGTTTTTTTTTTATATAAACTGAAATTATAAAAGAAAATAAAACTGAATTTTAAAAACAGAAATTTAAAAAGAGAAACTGATAATTATAAAAGAAAATAAAAACAGAATTTTTTAAAAGGATTATGAAACTGTTTTTAAAAGAATAAAAAAAAAAACTGCATTTTTATAAAAGAAAATAAAAACTGTTTTTTTTTAAAAAAAGGAATTATAAAACTGATTTTATTTTAAACTTTAAAATAAGAAAAAGGGTTTAATCTTTTAATAGGAAAAGATTAGAACGTGCAAAAATAAAGATCATATCTTTAAAAATATAAAGATGGAATTTTTGTTAGGTAGAAAAAGTAAGGTATGATTCTTATATTTTTAAAGCAATAAAAATATAATTTTTACATCATAAGAATAACAAAAATATAATCTTTATATTCAATAGCGAAGTCAAAATTCGATTTTTATATATTGAACTTTGAAATAAAAATTCGATTTTTATATATTGAACTTTGAAGTAAAAATTCGATTTTTATATATTGAACTTTGAAATAAAAATTCGATTTTTATATATTGAACTTTGAAATAAAAATTCGATTTTTATATATTGAACTTTGAAGTAAAAATTCGATTTTTATATATTGAACTTTGAAATAAAAATTCGATTTTTATATATAGAACTTTGAAGTAAAAATTCGATTTTTGCATATGTAGAGAATACGGGCGAAGAAAGTGATATCGGCGAGAACAGTGAAGATTTCCTGCATAAGATGTGCCGTGGAGCTTGGATAGCTATAAGTGAGAACTTCTCACCTTTCAATTTTATTTCTAGTTATATTTATATATATATATATACTAGGATGCAGACGGTGTTTAGTAGCACCCGACACCCGTCCACATACCATGGACTTGTTTGTTTGGATGTTTGGTGATTGATTGAGATATTGGTTTGAATGTGGTTTGTGGTGTGGAAAAAAAAAAAAATCAAATCGATAAATTGATTAGGATTAGACGTGCGCCGTTATAAGGCGAAGGAGTAAGGCTAGGTTAGACCCTTACTCCAAATTTTGTGGTTTGCATAACGAAAGTGAATTTGATTGATGTGTGAATGGCGTGGGCCTTCACTAGACCGGGGATAAGGCTAGGCCTTGTCCCGTTTCTAGTATCGTGCCGTTATGCCGCCGAAATTTTCTAAAATATGTTAGAAAAATAAAAATAATCATTTATTGAATAAATGGACTGAATAGATATTCATATGTTAAGATAAATTGTTTTATCGTTAAAAATATAATTTTTAACGTGAATGCGAATAAAATAAAATATTCATTTACAAGCCAGATGGTTTGTTTATGTACACCTATTTGAATGACATTGATTGGGTCGATAAATTTTACACATCGCCCAACTGCACGAATAAAATCTATGTTTGATTGTTTGAAACCCTACACGGGTGTTGGGATGAAATTTAAAAGTTCACTCATCCTGACTGATAAATATGTCGATCGATTGATTGACAGGCTGTTATAAGCGTTAGATATCTATATTTGATGCTTATACAGTGTAGTGCACTTTGGTTGATGGTTGATTATTTTCAATGCTATTAAATACATGTGTTGTATGAAAATCCATACAATTAACGTTATATGGTGATTGATTGGGCCTCATTCCAATTTGAAAAATAAACAATATAAAATAAAGGTTCATGTGTTGACTATATTCATCCGTTGATATTAGTCATGTGTTGAACGAATTATTTTTATAATAAAATTTACATCTTTATCAATATAAAATAAAGGTTCATGTGTTGACGGTACTCATTCGTTGAGATTAGTCATGTGTTGAACGAAATAATTTAACAAAAATAGTCACACATGGACGGTACTCATTCGTTGAGATTAGTCGGGTGTTGACAAAAAGAAATATTTGAAATAGAATATATAAAGCCGTGTTAAATAGTGATGCGCCATTTTGACGCGAACGATATGAATATCGATTAAAACGATTTCGAAATGAATTGAATATATAAAGTTTTCGAAATGAATTGAATATACAAAGTTTTCGAAATGAATTGAATATACAAAGTTTTCGAAATGAATTGAATATATAAAGTTTTCGAAATAAATTGAATATATAAAGTTTTCGAAATAAATTGAATATATAAAGTTTTCGAAATGAATTGAATATACAAAGTTTTCGAAATGAATTGAATACATAAAACGATTTCGAAATGAATTGAATATATAACGATTTCGAATTGAATCGAATAGAAAACCAATTTGATTTCAAATTGAATATATAATGAACTTGATTCAAATAGAAAACGAAACAAATTTAATTTGAATAGAAAATGAATTTGAATCGAATAGAAAACCAATTTGAATTGAATTGAATTGAATTGAGAAACGAATTCGAATTGAATTTAAAATGAAGTGAAATGAATTCAAATTAAATTGAAATTTGAATTGAATAGAAATGAGTTTCAAAACGAATTTATAAAGAAGAATTCAATTTTGATTTGAATTGAAATAGAAGTTGACTTTGCTTTTGAAACGAATTCAAAACTAACTATATAATTCGTTTTAAATAGAAATCGACGAAATATATATTATATATATTATATATATAATATAATGGCCTGAATAGAACGCGCCGCGCCGCGGCAGTTCGTAAATTTCGACCATTTATTTCAAACGGACATTACGGGAGATCCGACCGTCGGATTCTCCTAAAACCGGAACCGTTGGGTTCGTATCGAAAAGAGCTTTCTAACGAATATTAGAAATTCAAAATCTAACGGTTGGATTTGGAGATACGTCCAAATCAAATTCGAAAAAGGTCGCTGTAAGTGCAGTTCGATGGCCATTGTTGGAAATCGACTGTACGGGCCTTGATAAAATTATTAAAAATATCAATAATTTGTGTAAAATCATAAGAAATGATTTGGGAAAAATTGGGGTGAAAAACTCCATATTTGAAAAGATAAAAATAGTTTTTTATCAAAATGAACTAGTTTTGAACTAAATTTAAAACCAATTTATTTTTAAATAAATGAACAAGATTTAAAAAGGGGTTTTAAATAATCGAATTTCTAATATATTTGATTGAGTTTGAAATGGGTTTATCGTGAACTGTGTTTTAAATAACACCTAGTTCTTTAACCTAGTAAAAGGAGTTTTAACGAATCTGCAATTAGATTGAAATGTGAATTCGTAATCTAAATTTCCAAATTAGAAAATGAGCGGGAATGGAGTATTACCAGTTTTGCTCCAAAGCGATAGTTAAATCTTTAATTAGATTTGAACGTGAAATGGTAATTAATTTTACCGATAACACCACGGTGTTAGATATGGAGTATTACCAGTTTTGCTTCATGGGATGAATAGGTTGGGATTGGGAAATAAAATAAATAATTACTTCGTTGTGGTTCGCTAATCTCGACTAGTCGGAAAAACCATAATTTGGTTTTAAATAACATCCAAAGGAAGATTACAGGATAAATTTTAAGGAATTTATCTTGGATAAAATTAATGGGAACATTTCCTTAAGAATGTGGAATTTAGAAACTAGCTGTAGATTGGCTAAGAAGAATGGTTTCCTGGGTATTGATCTGATGTTGGTTTCGGCCTTCGGGGTTAATGTTCGGGAAATTGTTCTCTTGCTAATTTGCGGTTAGTGACTAATGAATTGGAATGAGGCGTATGTTGTGTTTGTGTAACATTTGTTTTCAATATACGCGGGTTGTTCGGAAAGTCCGGGTTTATACCCATTCTGAATAACCGATTCGACGATATGTCGAAGATGAAGACGGTGGTCGAAGACCGGAAGTCTTCACATCGTTTGGGTAATTACTGGCGATCCTGATTGGGCTGTACACCCAAGAGGATGGAAATAGTTGGTGGTTGTCCAGACGTACTTGGAGATGGATGGATATGCGAGGAAAGTGCCTCCGGTTTCGTTCAGACCCAGAACGGACTTGTAAATGGATTGTGTGTCTGACATTGGATTTTATTCTGTGTTGATTGATTTCTATTAAATATATATCTGCTTGGCGGCGGAGAATTTATTCTCTTGCTTAACGCCCTTCTCTGAGACGTACGAGCTTAGAGGTTATATATCGATAGATATCAATCGCATGGCATGAATTGCCTGTGTGGCATGCTGAGTTGCATGGATCAAGGCTTCTGTTGAAAAGCAAAGTCTTGTGGTTGATGATCAAAGCACGCCTACGTGGCAGCTTTGTGTATAGCGTGTATTCGCGAGCCTCACACCTCGGTATGAGTTAAAAACGGGATACGGGCCGTTGGGAGAGCACGATGTTTCTTTCTAGCTTTGGTGGTGTCAGTGACTTACCAGCCCTGACATTTATATACTTTTCACCTTTGTGGTTGTTGGATGCGAGGCGCCTCGATTATAGGTCTGTAAGGACCGGGAAACGCGTGTTCAGGAATTGCCAATCCTCTAACGTAAGTGAGGACCGGCCCAACCGATCCAAGGGTTACCCAGTGTGCGTAGTCCTGAGCATTTGCTAGAGTGTCTCGAATGCGGAGAGGAGCTTGCCCCTTGCCTCGACTCATGACGGAATCCAATTTCCAATACGTGTATTGCGGCTTTATTTGTAGAGCCTAGTATGGCGACATAGTAGCATGGGATACTATGCCGTCTATGATTTATATTTATGATTGAAATGTTTTGACACTATACACTTATTATAGTATCAAATGATTTGTTTTAAGCGTACCAAGCATGTTTGGCTATTATAAGGGAAAACCCTATCCCCCGGCTTGCGTTGCATTGTATGATAGGACCTGGGTCTTATAATAGCTTCATTTTTCGAAAAAGCATTGCGTTGTTTATTCTATGCACTGGTATTCTTGGGAGGAAACCCGTTCCGTGTTTTACGGCGTGGTCCCTTGAATTACTTTCTTTTAAAATAAAGTTTTAAATAACTGTTTTAGTTCTCACACCAGTCACATGACTGACCTGGAGTTTATTGTTTTAACCTAAACTCTGGGTGCCCCTATTTTCCGCACGGGCAGCTAGTAGTTTTGGTTTTGCAGATTTATATTCACAGGATCCTGGTTTACAGCTGGAATGATATCCGGAAAGCTCTGTATCCGTATATCACCTTCAGTTGTGCTTTATATTATTTTTCCGCTGCTATGTATTTAAATGTAATTTAAATCTCTGATATTTCTGTGTAATATTTATTCATTTATACTCTGTATATTCTTGTAATCTGATGCATTGCTGTAATATACAATGAAATGTTCTTCTGTTTGTGTTCTGATTTGTCCTGTTCTCAACGTTCAGGGGTTTCGAACGGTCTAGATCGGTTTAACGACTGATTCGGATCGAGCGAAATTCCCGGCCGTCACACGGTAGTTCGATAATTCGATTTCAAACTTCAATTGAATGTACCGGGTGCAAAACAATCCGGATTATAGTGAAACCAAAAATAATGGAATCTAATAGTGAATATCTTTCCAACGAAGATGACGAAGAGGCGATAACAATGAGGATTTCTATCAATGAAGTGCCGTGGATATTTGGATAGCTATAAGTGAGAATTTCTCACTCTTCAATTTATTTTTCTAGTTATATATATATATATATATATACTAGGATGCAGACGGTGCTTAGTAGCACCCGACACAATCGTCCACAGACCATGGACTTGTTTGTTTTGGTTGCATAGATTAGTTATATGATTTGATCTGAATTTGAATTGTTTGGTGAAATTGAATGGTTTGATTGATGTGTGAATGGCGTGGGCCTTCACTAGACCGGGGATGAGGCCAGGCCTTGTCCCGTTTCTAGTATCGTGCCGTTATGCCGCCGAAATTTTCTAAAATAAGTTAGAAAAATAAAAATATCATTTTATTGAATAAATGAATTGAATAGAAATTCATAGGTTGAAATAAAATGTTTTATCGTTAAAAATATAATTTTTAACGAGAAGTGGATAAAATAAAATATTCATTTATAAACCGCATGGTTTGTTTATGTACACCCATTTGAATGACATTGATTGGGTCGATAAATTTTACACATCGCCCAACTGCACGAATAAAATCTGTGTTTGATTGTTTGAAACCCCACACGGGTGTTGGGATGAAATTTGAAGTTCACTCATCCTGATTGATTAAATATGTCAATCGATTGATTGACAGGCTGTTATAAGCATTAGATATCTATATTTGATGCTTATACAGTGTAGTGCACTTTGGTTGATGGTTGATTATTTATCGTTGCTATTATATACATGTGTTGTATGAAAATCCATATAATTAACTTTATATGGTAATTGATTGGGCCTCATTCCAATCGTGAAAATAAAGAATATTTTGATAATAACAAATATTTTGATAATAGGAAATATTTGAAATAGAATATTTGAAAATAGAAATTTATGAAGCCGTGTTGATTAGATTGACGCCATTTTGACGTAAACGATATTTATATCGATTTTATTCATTTTAAAATGAATATTGAAAAGTAATTTCGAAATCGAATATTTCGAAATGAATTGAATTGAAAACGATTTCGAAATGAATTGAATTGAAAACGATTTCGAAATGAATTGAATTGAAAACGATTTCGAAATGAATTGAATTGAAAACGATTTCGAAATGAATTGAATTGAAAACGATTTCGAAATGAATCGAATTGAAAACGATTTCGAAATGAATTGAATTGAAAGCGAATTCGAAATGAATTCAAATTGAATTGAATAGAAATGAATTTTAAAACGAATTTATAAAGAAGAATTCAATTTTGATTTGAATTGAAATGGAAGTTGAAATTGTTTTGAAACGAATGTAAAACTATTTATAAAATTCGTTTTAAAAGGAAGTCGACGAAATATATATATAATATATATATTATATATATATATATAATGGCCTGAATAGAACGCGCCGCGCCGCGGCAGTTCGTGAATTTCGACCATTTATTTCAAACGGACATTACGGGAGATCCGACCGTCGGATTCTCCTAAAACCGGAACCGTTGGGTTCGTATCGAAAAGAGCTTTCTAATGAATGTTAGAAATTTGAAATCTAACGGTTGGATTTGGAGATACGTCCAAATCAAATTCGAAAAAGGTCGCTGTAAGTGCAGTTCGATGACCGTTGATGGAAATCGACTGTACAGGCCTTGATAAAATTATTAAAAATAGTAATAATTTGTGTAAAATCATAAGAAATGAGTTGTGAAGATTTGGGATGAAAAACTCCATATTTGAAAAGATAAAAATAGATTTTTATCGAAATGAACTAGTTTTGAACTAGAAATATAATTCTATTTATTTTTAAATAAATAAATTGAATTTGAAAGGGGTTTTAAAAATAACCAGAATTTCCAATGATTGCATTGGAGTGGATTTGAATCGAAATTGTCTTCGGAATATTTCGATGTTGGAATTCGTGATTATACAGATGTTGTCATGGAAATTTGAAAGATATATATTTATATCGTTATTTCCAATACGACATTTGTTAGTCGTAGAATTTGATATTGAATATAAGCCGATATATTTTCTATTCAGAGCCTTGTATTGAATATCAAATGTGATTTGGGTTTGTCGTGAATGGTGTCTTCACTAACACTGTTCTTGAACCCAGTTGAGAAAAGATTAAATCTTTTTATTTAGATTTAATGAAGTGTACCGATTAAATGATATTTAATTGGAATTGAATTGATATTGATTTTTGGGTTTATCGTGGACAGTGTTTTAAATAACACTCGTTCTTTAACCCGATAATTAATGAATGTGATTTTGGGTTTATCGTGAACTGTGTTTTAAATGACACTGATTCTTTAACCCAGTCGAAGATTAAAACTAAGTGGAGTTTTAATGAATCTTTAATTAGATTGAAATGATCGAGAATGGAGTATCACCAGTTTTGCTCCAGCCGATAGTAAATCTTCAATTAGATTTGAACGTGAAATGGTAATTGAATTTACCGATAACACCGTGGTGTTAGATATGAAGTACTACCAGTTTTACTTCATGGGATGAATAGGTTGGGATTGGGAAATTAAAACAAATGATTACTTCGGTAAGGTTCGCTAATCCCGACTAGTTTTGAATTGATATTCAAAATAGAATAAAGAATAAATTCAAGACATTTATCTTGGATAAAATTAATGGGAACCTTTCCCTATGAATGTGAAATCAGAAACTAACTGTCGGTTAGCTGAGCAGAATGGTTTTCTGGATATTGATCTGATGTTGGTTTCGGCCTTCGGGTTTAATATTTGGGGAATTATTCTCTTGATTAATTTACGGTTAGTGACTGATGAATTGGAATGAGGCGTATGTTGTGTTTGTGTAACACTTATTTAGAATATACGCGAGTTATTCGGAAAGACCGGGTTTATCCCATTCTGAATAACTGATACGACGATAAGTCGAAGATGAAGACGGTGGTCGAAGACCGGAAGTCTTCACGTCGTTTGGGTGGTTACTGATGATCTTGATTGGGCTGTACACCCAAGAAGATGGAAACAGTTAGTGATCGTCCAGACGTACTTGGAGATCGATGGATATGCGGGGTACTAGGTGCCTCCGGTTTCGTTCAGACCCAGAACGGACTTGTAAATGGACTGTGTGTCTGACATTGGATTTTAGTCTGTGTGTTTGATTTCTATTAAATATATATCTGTTTGGCGGCGGAGAATTTATTCTCTTGCTTAACGCCCTTCTCTGAGACGTACGAGCTCAGGGGTTATATATTGATGGATATCAAACGCATGGAGTGAATTGCCTGTGTGGCATGCCTAAGTGGCAATTGATCGAGGCTTCTGTTGAAAAGCAAAGTCTTGTGGTGATGATCAAAGCAAGGCCTTTGTGGCGTAGCTTTTTGTAACGTTTACTTCGCGTGTTTCACACCCGGTATGAACCAAAAACGGGAGAGGACGTCAGGGAGGGCATGCGTTTCTTTCTAGCTAGAAGTGACGTCAGTGGTTTTACACGCCCTGACGAGTTTGACTTATGTGGTTGTTGCTGTTGCGAGGCGCCTCGGATTGATCGGTCGTTCTCGAACCGATGGAGTCATTTAGTTGGCTCGTTTACGCCCCATAGGGCGGAGGAACGCATGTTCAGGGTTTAAGTTTAATCCACATCGGTGGACTGGCCCTGAGGATCCAAGGGCCCACCTGAGTCTGGGTCCTGTGGCTCGGGCTAGAGAGTCACGAATCGGTTGAGGACTATCTTTTGCCTCGGTTCATAGACGGAAATCCGATTTCCAAATACGTGACATTTGCGGTTTTAATTGTAGAACTAGTACGGCGACATGATATATGGTACCCATGCCGCCTATGATTGATACTTATGATTTGAAGTTGTTTTTATACACCATGCACTTATAATAGTATCAAATGATTTGTTTTAAACGTATCAAGCATTCTTTGGCTGTTATAAGGGAAAACCCTATCCCCCGGCTTGCGTTGCATTGTGTGATAGGACCTGGGTCTTATAACAGCTTCATTTTTCTTTATTTAGCATTGCGCTGTTTGTTTTATGCACTGGTATTCTTGGGAGGAAACCCGTTCCGTGTTATACGGCGTGGTCCCTTGATTTACCTAACTTTTAAAATAAAGATCAATAACTGTTTTAGTTCTCACACCAGTCACATGACTGACCTGGAGTTTATTGTTTTAACCTAAACTCTGGGTGCCCTTATTTTGACACGGGCAGCTAGTAGTTTTGGTTTTGCAGATTTATATTCACAGGATCCTGGTTTACAGCTGGAACGATATCCGGAAAGCTTTGTATCCGTATATCTCTTCTAGTTGTGTAATGTATTATTTTCCGCTGCTATGTATTTAAATGTAATTTAAATCTCTGATATTTCTGTGTAATATTCATTTATACTCTGTATATTCTTGTAATCTGATGCATTGTTGTAATATACAATGAAATGTTCTTCTGTATGCGTTCTGTTTTGTCCTGTTCTCAAACGATAGGGCGTTTCGAACGGCATGGATCGGTTTAGCGACTGGTTCGGACCGAGCGAAATTCCTTCTCGTCACAGCGAACCACATCGAAGTAATTATTTATTTTATTTCCCAATCCCAAACTATTCATCCCATGAAGCAAAACTGGTAATACTCCATATCTAATACTATGGTGTTAACGGTAAAATTAATTACCATTTCACGTTCAAATCTAATTAAAGATTTAACTATCGCTTTGGAGCAAAACTGGTAATACTCCATTCTCGCTCATTTTCTAAATTTGATAATTTAGATTACGAATTTACATTTCAATCTAATTGCAAATTCGTTAAAACTCCTTTTACTGGGTTAAAGAACTAGTGTTATTCAAAACACAGTTCACGACAAACCCATATCACATTCTATTTATTATCGGGTTAAAGAACTAGTGTTATTTAAAACACAGTTCACGATAAACCTACAAATCAATTCTAGTTTAATTTAATTCAAATATATTAGGAATTCCGATTATTTAAAACCCCTTTTTAAATCTAATTTATTTATTTAAAAACAAACCGGGTTTTAAATTTAGTTCAAACTAGTTCATTTTGATAAAAATCTATTTTTATCTTTTCAAATATGGAGTTTTTCATCCCAAATTTTCCCAAATCATTTCTTATGATTTTACACAAAATTATTGATATTTTTAATAAATTTTATCAAGGCCCGTACAGTCGATTTCCAACAATGGCCATCGAACTGCATTTACAGCGACCTTTTTCGAATTTGATTTGGACGTATCTCCAAATCCAACCGTTAGATTTCAAATTTCTAATATTCGTTAGAAAGCTCTTTTCGATACGAACCCAACGGTTCCGGTTTTAGGAGAATCCGACGGTCAGATCTCCCGTAATGTCCGTTTGAAATAAATGGTCAAAATTCACGAACTGCCGCGGCGCGACGCGTTCTATTTAGGCCATTATATTATATATATAATATATATTTCGTCGATTCCTATTTAAAACGAATTTATAAATAGTTTTTAAATTTGTTTCAAAATTCATTTCAACTTCCATTTCAATTCAAAGCAAAATTGAATTCTTCATAAATTCGTTTTAAAATTCATTTCTATTCAATTCAAATTTCAATTCAATTTGAATTCGTTTCAATTCGCTTTCAATTCAATTTGAATTCGTTTTCAATTCAATTCGAATTCGTTTTATATTCAATTCATTTCGAAATCGCTTTATATTCAATTCATTTCGAAATCATTTTATATTCAACTCATTTCGAAATCGTTTTATATTCAACTCATTTCGAAATCGTTTTATATTCAATTCATTTCGAAATCGTTTTATATTCAATTCATTTCGAAATCGTTTAATATTCAATTCATTTCGAAATCGTTTTCAATTCAATTCATTTCGAAATCGTTTTATATTCAATTCATTTCGAAATCGTTTTATATTCAATTCATTTCGAAATCTTTTTATATTCAATTCATTTCGAAATCGTTTTATATTCAATTCATTTCGGAATCGCTTTATATTCAACTCATCTCGAAATCGTTTTATATTCAATTCATTTCGAAATCGTTTTATATTCAATTCATTTCAAAATCGTTTTATATTCAATTCATTTCGAAATCGCTTTATATTCAATTCATTTCGAAATCGCTTTATATACAATTCATTTCGGAATCGCTTTATATTCAATTCATTTCGAAATCGTTTTATATTCAATTCATTTCGAAATCGTTTTATATTCAATTCATTTCGAAATCGTTTTATATTCAATTCATTTCGAAATCGTTTTATATTCAATTCATTTCGAAATCGTTTTATATTCAATTCATTTCAAAATGAATAAATCGATATAAATATCGTTCGTGTCAAAATGGCGTCAATCTAATCAACACCGCTTCATATATTTCTATTTTCAAATATTCTATTTTCAAATATTCTATTTCAAATATTTCTATTTTCAAATACTCTATTTCAAATATTTCTATTTCAACAAATGACTATTAATTTCTATCAACACACGATTAATCTCAACGAATGAGTACTGTCCACGTATGACTATTTTTGTTAAATTATTTCGTTCAACACATGACTAATCTCAACGGATGAGTACAGTCAACACATGAACCTTTATTTTATAGTGATAAAGATATAAATTTTATTGTTAAAATATTTCGTTCAACACATGACTAATCTCAACGGATGAGTACAGTCAACAACCTTTATTTTATAGTGATAAAGATATAAATTTTATTGTTAAAATATTTCGTTCAACACATGACTAATCTCAACGGATGAGTACAGTCAACACATGAATCTTTATTTTATAGTGATAAAGATATAAATTTTATTGTTAAAATATTTCGTTCAACACATGATTAAGATCAACGGATGAGTACAGTCAACACATGAACCTTTATTTTATAGTGATAAAGATATAAATTTTATTGTTAAAATATTTCTTTCAACACATGATTAATCTCAACGGATGAGTACAGTCAACACATGAACCTTTATTTTATAATATTCTTTATCTTCTTAATTGGAATGAGGCCCAATCAATCACCATATAATATTAATTATATGGATTTTCATACATCACACGTATAAATCAACCATCAACCAAAGTGCACCACATTGTATAAGCATCAAATATAGATATCTAACGCTTATAACAGCCTATCAATCAATCGATCGACATATTTAATCAATCAGGATGAGTGAACTTCATATTTCATCCCAACACCCGTGTGGGGTTTCAAACAATCAAACACAGATTTTATTTGTGCAGTTGGGCGATGTGTAAAATTTATCGACCCAATCAATGTCCTTCAAATAGGTGTACATAAACAAACCGTCTGGTTTGTAAATGAATATTTTATTTTATCCACTTTCACGTTAAAAATTATATTTTAACGATAAAATATTTTATTTCAACATATGAATTTCTATTCAGTTCATTCTTTAAAATAAAATGATATTTTTATTTTTCTAACTTATTTTAGGAAATTTCGGCGGCATAACGGCACGATACTAGAAACGGGACGAGGCCTAGCCTTATCCCCGGTCTAGTGAAGGCCCACGCCATTCACACATCAATCAAATTTACCAAAAAACCAAATTCATATCAAATCATTTAACTAATTTATGCAACCAAACAAACAAGTCCATGGTCTGTGGACGATTGTGTCGGGTGCTACTAAACACCGTCTGCATCCTAGTATATATATGTATATTACTAGAAAAAGAAATTGAAAGGTGAGAAATTCTCACCGAGGTTTCCATTCGCCGTGCTTTGCTTTTGAATTGCTGAACCGTCTGGATCTGTTTGAAATTCCAATGCAGTCCCTTTCTCGCTGTTTATAATAAAAATTATATTTTTATCACTTCATTCTAATCAATAAAAATCATATTTTTATTTCACTTCATATATAAAGATCGAATTTTTATTTCATCGCTATAAATAGAATAAAAATCGTATTTTTATTCCAACTAAAAATTATATTTTTATGTTACTATTCCTTATATAAAGATCAAAATTTTAATACTTCTATAATATAAAAATTATATTCTTTTCTATCTATAAAAATCATTACTTTATACTAGCATAAAAAAATCATATTTTTATTTCAAATCAAAGTATTTTATATTTTCAAAAACAATTCTATTTCTACTTTCTCAAAATCAGTTCTACCTCTATTTTCAAAATAGTTCTACTTTTATTTTTAAAAATCCATTCCTTTTTATTTTCAACAATCAAATTCTAGTTTATATTTTTAAAACCCATGTTCTATTTAAATACAAACTCATTATTTTTTTTAACAATTTCGTTATTAAAATCACATTTTTATTTCCCACATAAAAATCACATTTTTATTTTATTATATATATTTTATAAAAACCATATTGTACATATTTTTATAAAACAATTCTATATATATAATTTTATAAAAACCCTGCTTTTCCTATCTTCATTTTGAAATTTATTACTAAATTAATTAATCTAAGTACATAAAAATAAAAGATAAAAATGCTCACCGCGCTTCTTCTCCACTGATTCAGCTTGCTCCCAGGTAACGGAACAAAACCGCAACCCCTTCAATGACTAGGGCTCGTCATTGCAGGTGATTCATGACGTTAGAGGCAGATCAGGAGGGATCACGATGCTCGCCTTAACGGCACCTCCCTACCGTGGCGGCGGCTCGTAGATCGAGGCGGCCGGAGAAACACTGCGAAGTTGGCTCCTTCGGGACCGAGTTGCCAGCGCCACGTCGAATGAGGGAGGATCATCTTCATTGGGGAGGTAAAGCTCGAGGGGACGAACATTTTTGCCCCTATAACCTTGGGCAGAAGATGGTCGGGGACGGAGATACGGGAGGAGGAAGGGGCGAACGATTTTAATCGTCGGTTTCAGAAAGAAGAAGGGGGCGGGTTTGAGCTGGTTTGACCGTGAGAGTGTTTGACTAGGGTTTGAAGAGAATATGGTTTATATATTTTAATTTAATTATTTAATTCCATAAAGTAACTTTAAACTTCGAACTCGAAATCGAACCCACTGACTGCCGCCCATAGCTAATTACCCCCATTCCGAACACAATGGGATATGTATCGTAAGCTGATTCGGCTGTTTCGATCAGTTTCTGTCAAAATCAAAATATAATTCTTTATATTGAATTTTAAACGTACATTTCAATTTATCGGGGCCACATACGAACCCTATAAATTCTAGAATAATATTTTCTAGCTTCGTATTGACGATATGGTCCTAACAAAACTAATTTCGTCAAATTCTGAGACCGTTTGAAAAATGGCCAATTTCCAGTCGATTAAAATCAATTGAAACTGGTCAAACGCGTTTTCCTTCGCCATGCTCACATATTGATTCGAAAAATTATGAAATTTGAAATCTAGCAATAATTTGACACTGCGGATCCAACAAAAGTGGTTTCATCGAAATCCGAGGTCGTTTGCAAAATTCCCCTTTTTTAAGGGCCTGAATTCCATAGCGACTATCCAGAATTTTCAACTGGACATATCTTTTGATTCCCGTTATGAAATCTCAATTTTTCGGATTCGTTGGAAAGAAATTATCAATTAGATCCTATCATTTTTGGTTTCACTAAAATCCGGATTGTTTTGCACCCGGTACATTCAATTGAAGTTTGAAATCGAATTATCGAACTACTGCGCCATTTTCAATTCCTTTTATAATTATATATAATTATTTATATTCTAACGACGACGCGTATAATATATACGTTCTAAATATATTCAAAATAAATTTCTCGTCGATTTTATTTAAAATAATATATTTTAAATATTCAAAATTCGCCAAAATTGCCGAGATAAAAATTTTAAACTGGCTCAGAATTTCTGGGTTATTACATCCGTATTCGACCACCGTCTTCATCTTCGACTTTCAATCGTCGGTCAATTATTTTAAATGAGAATTAACTCGGCCTTTTCAAATAATTCACGTATTTTAGAATTTCAAATCAATTTACTTCAATGGTTAAATTATTCGACAACACCAATTTTGTTCATTAAGGTAATTTTCACACCAAACACATTCAACCATCAAATACCACATAAATCGAGCAAATTCAGTTTTTTCCATTCCATATCATTTATGGTATTTTATAACGATTTATCGCTATTTTTATTTATTTTAAAATAGCCAATTTATTCAAAACGACGCTTCGGGCCATAACGCGGCCGTGGCACTATTTTTCTTCAGATTTGATTTACACATATCTGAAAATATAACCATTGGATCTTCACAAAATTTACATCATTAGAAAGGTCTTTTCAAAACGAATCCAACGGTTCCAGTTTCGGGAAAATCCGACGGTCGGATCTCCCGGTACAATCGTTTGAAGTTTCGATTTCAAAATACGAACTGCAGCGTCGTTATTCGATTAAATATAATTATATTTATATATATAAATATAATCGATTCTGGCGCTGTGTTTCTTCAGATTTGAATTAAACATTCTAGACAATCCAACCGTTGGATTTTTAAAAAGTTGGTGCCGTTGGAAAGATTATTCCAAGGCGAACCCAAGGGTTGCGGTTTCGGGAAAATCCAATGGTCGGATTTCCCACACTAGTTGTTTAAAATCACGGTTTCAAAATACGAACTGCACAGCCACGTTTCGTTTTAATTTTATTTATATTTATATATTTATATAAATATAGTTCATTCAACAATTTTAATATCGTTTTCACTTCAAATATTTCACTAACGCCTTTAAATTTTGGAAAATGTAACGTCCCGGATTTTTCAGCTATTTAATATTGGATATTTAAATATATTTTAAAATGTTAAATTGGATATATGAATGGCTTTTATATTCAATTTATATATTTAATATCGAATATATTGAATTATAGTAATAGAAGTCACAGTTCGAACTGAATCAAAACAGTTCAGTCGACTGATATAAATTCTATTTGAATTAGAACGACAATAATAATTTATTATCGATAAATTTAATTGTTTGAAATCGAATTATATTTTAAATCGAGTTCAATTTAAACTGTCAATTTGAATTGTTATTTCCTCTATACAGTCGAATTAAATTTCAGAACTTGTTCCGTCGAGTTCAGAGTTGCGAATGACGTTGGGGAAGTTGATCATTACAATTAAATGGCAATTCGGGGATTTCGAGTAAGAGACCGCGAGATATTTTAGTTATTTAATTGGAATTAAATCAAATCAAATTAAAGAGAGTCGTCCTAGGATTTTTATCAGCCAACCTATCTCAATTAATAACGCAGACCTATTTTTGTATCGAGCAGGAAAATTTGTTTCCGTTCTTCATAGCAAAGCAAGACAACAATTTTAATGGCGTGTACGTTTTGTTCCCGTTTGCATCTATAAATTGAGCACTTTCCCAATCAAACCACGAAATCAATTCACAAAAAAAAACAACAGAAAGGGAAAATCAAAATCGCAGTCAAAGCTGGACGCCGTCTGGGACACTCGCGAGTGAGGGGGTCGCGACGGAGTTCGGATCTCGATCTATGATTTTTCAGTTTCCGATAGTAAACGCGAGGACCAAAGTACGGATAATGATGAACTGGAGTTGTGCTCGATTTGTGGAAACGCCGGGGATTGGAGGAGATTGATGCTTCGAAGTCTGACGTTGGTTTTTGGGAAGGGCTCTAAGGGCGGTCGCGATGAGTACGAACTGAAGTTCGAGCTGTTGATGATTGGAAGGGGTTCGGACCTGTGCTTCAGGGAAGGAAGTCGATGATGTATTGAAGGGGGACTGGGCGGAGTTCAGACATGATGTAAATGGAGTGTTGGGTTGCTGGTTCTTCTTCTGGCATGAACAACGGTGGGAAGGTAGCGGATTGTAGGTGATTAAAAAGGGAATTTAGATCGCCGATGAAGTGTTCGTGAAAATGTCAAAATGGGATAAAGCTGTTTTGGGGGCTGATTTCAATGTGAATGGATCGGTGAATTGCTGGGCTGCTTAGTGGTTAGTCGAGTGCTTTCAGTGGCAACAAGGTATATGTTTAATAAATTTGAATTCATAGAATAATTAATTAAATTGTGTTAAGTTAATTTAAATTAATAATGTTTAATCAATAAAATTAAATAAATCATCGTAGGTACGAAATGGATTTGGTTGAAACAAGCCGAGACGATATGGAAACTTAATCGGATATTCGGCAAATAAATAAAATACAAGGTGAGTAAACCTCACTCACCATTTATTTATAATTATTTTTATTTCGTTAAAAATAATTGTTGTTGCTTGTGTGAATGTTTTCTGCTTGTTTTATATATATTAGTTATTTAGGCTATATATATATATATATATATATATATATATATATGTATATTGGGTTGATTGATTGGTTGGATTCCCGCAGTCTCATTAGCGGATGCCCGCAGTTTCATAGCGGATGATTACCCTATACGCCCCACGCTATGATTAGTGGATGACCTTCTATACCGCGATATTCTGCCACGAAGCAGAATGGGTATTATTTATGTGCTAACATCTGTGGATGCAGGGAAACAGGTTGGAGGAATCCAACTGGATTCCTCAAAATATATTATCTGTTTGTTATTTGGTTGCATATATATTGTTATATATGATGTGTTAGAAAAATAGACAATTCGTTGCTTTGTGTGTTTAAATATCACTGGGCTTAAGTAATGATATTTAAAAATATCGTGGAAGGATATTTGAGATTTTAAAAGGGAAAATTCTATTTTTTAAATAGAATTTGAATTTTTAATGGAAATAAAAATATAAACTTGTTTTTGAAAAATAAAACAAGTAGTTTCTTTTTAACGAAGTTTATAAATAGTTCTTTTATAACGAAGTATAAATGAAGTGAAAAGAATTGTCATTTGATAATTCAGAAATAGAAATACAAGTGTGAAATTGGAATTTGAAATGAAATTTCAAGTTAGGATGTGAAATGAAATTTTTAAATATATAACTCAAATGAAATTTGAGTATAACATTTGAATAGTAGAATTAGAAAAGGAGTTTAAATATTTGAATTTTAAATAAAAGAAAAAGGAGGTTGAATATTAGAAATTCAAATAGAAGTTCAAATAGAATTTGAATAGACGAAATTAGAATGAAAAAAATAGAATTTGAATTCAAGGAATTAAAATAAAATTTGAATTCAAAGGAATTCGAATAAAGGAATTCAAATAGAGATTTGAATGTATAATTTCAGAATAGAATTTGAAATATAGAATTTCAAAGAAGAATTCAAATGTGAAATTTGAATAGAGATTTTAATGGAATTTAAATATGAAATTTGAATAGAGATTTGAAATAGAAATTCAAGTATTGAATTTGAACATGGGATTGAATATAGAAATTCAAGTAGAAATTTGAATATGAGATTTCAAAATAGAATTTGAAATAAATTTTGAAAATAGGATTTCAAGGTAGAATTGAAATAGGATTTCAAAATAGGAAATCCAAATAGTTTTGAAATAAAATTTGAATTCAAGGGAATTGAAATAGAATTTGAATTCAAAGGAATTCAAATGGGATTGGAATAAAGGAAATTCAAAAATGGAATTTCAAATAAAAGAAAATGTAAATTGAAATATTGAGAATTTCAAATAAGAGAAATTGGAATTTGGAACATTTAGATAGAATTTAAATGGAGTTTGAATATTTGAATTTCAAATAGAATTAAAATGGAGTTGGGATATTCGAGAATTTCAAATAGACTTTAAATATAGGAATTGCAAACGGATTTGAAAATGGAGTTTAAATCCCGAATTGGAATCCAAGAGATACAAAATAGAATTTGAATCCAAAGAGATATAAATATTGAATTTGAATTCAAGAGAAAATTAAATATGGCATTTGAATTCAAAGTGGAGTTTAATATGGGATTTGAAATGAAAATAGATTTGAATATAGAATTCAAATGGAATTTAAATTATGGATCTGAATATATGATATAGATATATCAGAAAGGGAGTTGAATTTTATTTAAACAAAGTTTATATATATATATATATAATTAAAACAAACGGGCCGCAGCGCTGTAGTTCGTAAATTGGCGATTCGAACTTCAATCGGGTATACAGAACGCAATTGAAGTCGGAATTCTTTGAAACAAGGAACGCCCGGACCGATTTGATAATAGTTTTCTAATGGAAGAGAAAAATCTGGATTTTGTCGAATAGATTTTGAGGTATGTCAAAATCAAATTTTCAGAAAAGCAGCGCCAGAATCGTTTTAAAACCATAATGGTTTATTTAATATTATAAAAGGATTTTAAGCAGGTAAAAATTCGAAGTTTCTATTTAGAAAATTTCAGAGTTGAGTTGTAAAATATATGCGAATTCAAGTTGTGTAAATGAATATGATTTTTGAAACAGAAACCAGATTTTGATTTATTGAATGGAATTAACTAAATTGAATAGAAATTAGTTAAGGAGCTTTTGAATGGATATTGGGCCTTAAATAAGTGAATTCGATTTGAAAATTTATATTCGAAATAGAAAAGAAAACTAGAATTGAAATCGAAATTCAATTTGGTTATGAACGAGTTAAATATTTTGTTCGAACATGTTATGTTCAACAAAGAAGTGAAATAGGCAAAATAACTAATTAAAGAATAATTGAGCGAAACTGAATTCAAACGATTCAAAATTGAATTCAAACGAATGGATTGAGTTGAATTGAATTGGAAACAGGTGAACAGGTGTTAAACAGATATGGGATGGAGTATATGAAGATTTTTATTTATGTGCCCGACAAAAAGGTACATGTTTAATTCATATATGAGATTTTATGCGCCGTATCGGCAAGCCGCTTGGCTTTTCTTTTTCTTTTTGAGATGAGAAGGTACCGGGAAACTATTTGAAATTTCCCGATGCTCCCGATACAGGGGAGGTTATGGCGAATTTTTCCGGGAATTTAAGGAGTTAGAATATTTTTAAGAAATTTGACAATTAGAAATCTATATATCGATATATATAGAATTCGATAAGGAAACGAAATCAAAAATAGAATATTGAAAACAAAAAGGGAAATCTGCAAATTAGAAATAGAAAGCGAACTTTATACATGTTTTTAAAAATGAACCATTGGATTGTATAGTGTGTTTGTTCGAGGAAAGTGGTTTTTCCGTTTTGAAGTTGAGAATGTTTCCAGTTAAGGTCTGAGAGGTAATTTTACCCCAACTTGGTTGATTTCATTTTTAATGGATAAATAGCAAGATCCAGGCTCGAAGAGAGGTGTTTGAAAAGAGCTAGTTGAATAAAATATTTTGGGTTGTTGTAACGATGTTTTACACAACATTCGTTTTAAACCCAAGTGATGGAATTTTGGAAATATAACAAGAAAATATTTCCTGAGTATAATTAAAATAGTCGGGATAGAGATAAATGATTGAAATTGTTTTCAATTGCAAATAGAGACATTTTCTAATATATAGAAAATAAGAGAAGTTAATATTTGGAAACGTTTTCCAAATGGCGTAAGAGGCAAGATGATTATTGAAAATATTTGGGTAACAAATATTGATAAGAAATGGAGAAGTGATTTAATTAATGAATATTAATTAAAGAGCCCAGTGATTTGTTTGATATGTTGGATGAACACTTATTTTTATTCGATAGTTAAATCACAGACTATCGAAGTTTTTGACCATCGTTGTCAATATGGAGAGACCGGTTGGATTATTATCCGAAGAACCACTCCGTATCAGCATAAGCGTTGCAAACCAAGTATGCTGAATATATTGAAGACGGAGTAAAGTGCAAGGGATTTTCTATTTATAGAAATGGTGCCTTCGGTTTCGTTCAATCCCAGAATGAACGTAAATGGACGAATGTCTGACAAAGTATTTCCACTGATCAAATGGGTTGGTCTGTATGAATATATATGGTTGTAACGGATTTATCCCTTAGCATAATATCCAGAATATTTGTGCAAACTCAACTAGTGATTAACGGATCTGACAATGTGGCATTCAAAGTGATCGTGCTGTCAATGGATGGTAAGTATTCGTAGCCTCAGGCCTCAACAACCGGAAAAGGACAAAAAATCGGGCAGGCAGCATGGCTATGTGGGTCGCACCCATTAGGATGTATAATCACCTATCTAGAGGTTCATTTAATTTCTTATTCTATTCGATGCTGTCCCAGTCGGGAGACGGTTGCTGATCCCAACCGTTGGTGATATACATTCGATACACTCAAGCGAAATGAGTGGTCGGTCATGTGTGGGCCGGGTTACAAGATGTTCTTGTTGAACCCAGTGTATTCCTCTCTAGAGATACACAGTCGGAAGGTGGTTCCATACCTTGTCATGTTGGAAATCCAATCTCCAATAAGCGCCATGCGGTTTTTGATTTTATAATATATATGTGGAACGTGAGATGCAAGCGTTCTGCTATTTGGTTATTCATTTGATGTAGACATTATTATAATATCACTAGATGTTCGTATCAAAATGTTTTGGGTTATAGTAAGGTAAAAGCCGTCCATGTTTATGTGTGGGCTGGTCTTACTATTATCTTTTCTTTCGGAAAGGATTTTGAAAGTTAAACAAGTGGTTGGAGTTTACTCACACCAGTCCCATGACTGACCCAGAGTTTATTTTATTTTGTTTTCCCTAAACTCTTGGGTGCCCAAATTTGTACGGGCAGTCAAGTAGTCGGGATTTCACAGATTCATTTGAAGGAGCTGGAAGCAGGAGGCTTCACCGGTTAACTGTAGGCTATCATATATTCCGTTGTGGACCTTGTTTGTATCTGGAAACAGGTGATTATAACTGTTCCAGAAATGACTGTTGTACTCTGATGATGGTATGTATATCAAGTTACTGATTTGTATTTCAAAAGTTATGTTATATAATATATTTTATTCGGTCCGCTGTGATTTTGTGATCTTCGTTTTCTTCTATTCTAATATTTCTTTCTTTCTATTTCTCATCCTCTATCTTCTTTCTATTAATGGTTCGTATTTCTGTGTTATTTGGGTTGGACGTGTGTTGTATTTAGTCAACTCAGATAGCTCGGATTTGCGGGTCATTTCAGTTGGTATCAGAGCTTAGGTTGAGCGAACACCTAGGCTTGTATGGCATGTGCTCATTAGAGATAGGGTCAGTAGTACCCTGGAATGAGTTGAGTGTATATATGAGAGAGCGTATTTGTAAGTTGATATAAAATTTGTTTTATATTGTGTTGGCTTGTCTGTTGAGTAGTTTATGAATTCTGGTCGAATCGTGGGACGCCACAACGTCGATAGGAGTTTGTAAACACTTGGACAGAAGAATCGACATAATATTGTTTTAAAGTGGGTAAATGAAATAATTTTACCCAAATTTCTATTTTGATATAGAAAGAATAATTTTCTAAAATTATTATATGGATGTGTTGGATATTGATTTTATAATCAAATGAGATTATAAAAATTGAAATGGTTATATAGAACCAAATAAAATTTGTATATGAAATTAAATATACAAATGAGATGAATTAGAATTAAATTCAAACCAGGATTAAGAATTCAAAATCCTGGGAAGTTGAAAAATATTTTTCAAAGTATATTAAAATAATATAGATTTGTTTTAGAAGGATTTGAAAGAAAATCATTTTAGATGAATTTTGAAATAATAAAGCACCGAACTCACTTCAGTGGCTGGGAAATAATACTGATGATGATTGCAACATCATCAGTGTTCATTTCCGAGTTTCTAAGTGATGAATTGCTACCTTAGAAAAAGTTTTTGATGGAAATTTGTTTGAAAGAAAACAAATTGGTTTGAATATTCAAATGTTTTGAATTTGAGATGGAAAATATATATAGGTATATATATATATATGGGATTTCAAAAGGATTTGAAATAATATCTCAGGAATTTGAATTCTGAAATTTAAATTTAACTGAAACAAGTTAAATGAATCTCGGTGAATAAATTGAATCAGAATCAATTTGAATGAATCAGAATGTATATAAATGGAAACCAAATGTATAAATATGAAGAGTTAAGTTCAACTATAATTGAGCTTTGAAAAGTTAATGGGTTTGAAGCACTTTTCCTACCTTAGCAATTTCGGGGACGAAATTCTTTTAAGGGGGAAGGAATGTAACGTCCCGGATTTTTCAGCTATTTAATATTGGATATTTAAATATATTTTAAAATGTTAAATTGGATATATGAATGGCTTTTATATTCAATTTATAGATTTAATATCGAATATATTGAATTATAGTAATAGAAGTCACATTTCGAACTGAATCAAAACAGTTCAGTCGACTGATATAAATTCTATTTGAATTAGAACGACAATAATAATTTATTATCGATAAATTTAATTGTTTGAAATCGAATTATATTTTAAATCGAGTTCAATTTAAACTGTCAATTTAAATTGTTATTTCCTCTATACAGTCGAATTAAATTTCAGAACTTGTTCCGTCGAGTTCAGAGTTGCGAATGACGTTGGGGAAGTTGATCGTTACAATTAAATGGCAGTTCAGGGATTTCGAGTAAGAGACCGCGAGATATTTTAGTTATTTAATTGGAATTAAATCAAATCAAATTAAAGAGAGTCGTCCTAGGATTTTTATCAGCCAACCTATCTCAATTAATAACGCAGACCTATTTTTGTATCGAGCAAGAAAATTTGTTTCCGTTCTTCATAGCAAAGCAAGACAACAATTTTAATGGCGTGTACGTTTTGTTCCCGTTTGCATCTATAAATTGAGCACTTTCCCAATCAAACCACGAAATCAATTCACAAAAAAACAAAACAACAGAAAGGGAAAATCAAAATTGCAGTCAAAGCTGGACGCCGTCTGGGACACTCGCGAGTGAGGGGGTCGCGACGGAGTTCGGATCTCGATCTATGATTTTTCAGTTTCCGATAGTAAACGCGAGGACCAAAGTACGGATAATGATGAACTGGAGTTGTGCTCGATTTGTGGAAACGCCGGGGGTTGGAGGAGATTGATGCTTCGAAGTCTGACGTTGGTTTTTGGGAAGGGCTCTAAGGGCGGTCGCGATGAGTACGAACTGAAGTTCGAACTGTTGATGATTGGAAGGGGTTCGGACCTGTGCTTCAGGGAAGGAAGTCGATGATGTATTGAAGGGGGACTGGGCGGAGTTCAGACATGATGTAAATGGAGTGTTGGGTTGCTGGTTCTTCTTCTGGCATGAACAACGGTGGGAAGGTAGCGGATTGTAGGTGATTAAAAAGGGAATTTAGATCGCCGATGAAGTGTTCGTGAAAATGTCAAAATGGGATAAAGCTGTTTTGGGGGCTGATTTCAATGTGAATGGATCGGTGAATTGCTGGGCTGCTTAGTGGTTAGTCGAGTGCTTTCAGTGGCAACAAGGTATATGTTTAATAAATTTGAATTCATAGAATAATTAATTAAATTGTGTTAAGTTAATTTAAATTAATAATGTTTAATCAATAAAATTAAATAAATCATCGTAGGTACGAAATGGATTTGGTTGAAACAAGCCGAGACGATATGGAAACTTAATCGGATATTCGGCAAATAAATAAAATACAAGGTGAGTAAACCTCACTCACCTTTTATTTATAATTATTTTTATTTCGTTAAAAATAATTGTTGTTGCTTGTGTGAATGTTTTCTGCTTGTTTTATATATATTAGTTATTTAGGCTATATATATATATATTGGGTTGATTGATTGGTTGGATTCCCGCAGTCTCATTAGCGGATGCCCGCAGTTTCATAGCGGATGATTACCCTATACGCCCCACGCTATGATTAGTGGATGACCTTCTATACCGCGATATTCTGCCACGAAGCAGAATGGGTATTATTTATGTGCTAACATCTGTGGATGCAGGGAAACAGGTTGGAGGAATCCAGCTGGATTCCTCAAAATATATTATCTGTTTGTTATTTGGTTGCATATATATTGTTATATATGATGTGTTAGAAAAATAGATAATTCGTTGCTTTGTGTGTTTAAATATCACTGGGCTTAAGTAATGATATTTAAAAATATCGTGGAAGGATATTTGAGATTTTAAAAGGGAAAATTCTATTTTTTAAATAGAATTTGAATTTTTAATGGAAATAAAAATATAAACTTGTTTTTGAAAAATAAAACAAGTAGTTTCTTTTTAACGAAGTTTATAAATAGTTCTTTTATAACGAAGTATAAATGAAGTGAAAAGAATTGTCATTTGATAATTCAGAAATAGAAATACAAGTGTGAAATTGGAATTTGAAATGAAATTTCAAGTTAGGATGTGAAATGAAATTTTTAAATATATAACTCAAATGAAATTTGAGTATAACATTTGAATAGTAGAATTAGAAAAGGAGTTTAAATATTTGAATTTTAAATAAAAGAAAAAGGAGGTTGAATATTAGAAATTCAAATAGAAGTTCAAATAGAATTTGAATAGACGAAATTAGAATGAAAAAAATAGAATTTGAATTCAAGGAATTAAAATAAAATTTGAATTCAAAGGAATTCGAATAAAGGAATTCAAATAGAGATTTGAATGTAGAATTTCAGAATAGAATTTGAAATATAGAATTTCAAAGAAGAATTCAAATGTGAAATTTGAATAGAGATTTTAATGGAATTTAAATATGAAATTTGAATAGAGATTTGAAATAGAAATTCAAGTATTGAATTTGAACATGGGATTGAATATAGAAATTCAAGTAGAAATTTGAATATGAGATTTCAAAATAGAATTTGAAATAAATTTTGAAAATAGGATTTCAAGGTAGAATTGAAATAGGATTTCAAAATAGGAAATCCAAATAGTTTTGAAATAAAATTTGAATTCAAGGGAATTGAAATAGAATTTGAATTCAAAGGAATTCAAATGGGATTGGAATAAAGGAAATTCAAAAATGGAATTTCAAATAAAAGAAAATGTAAATTGAAATATTGAGAATTTCAAATAAGAGAAATTGGAATTTGGAACATTTAGATAGAATTTAAATGGAGTTTGAATATTTGAATTTCAAATAGAATTAAAATGGAGTTGGGATATTCGAGAATTTCAAATAGACTTTAAATATAGGAATTGCAAACGGATTTGAAAATGGAGTTTAAATCCCGAATTGGAATCCAAGAGATACAAAATAGAATTTGAATCCAAAGAGATATAAATATTGAATTTGAATTCAAGTGAAAATTAAATATGGCATTTGAATTCAAAGTGGAGTTTAATATGGGATTTGAAATGAAAATAGATTTGAATATAGAATTCAAATGGAATTTAAATTATGGATTTGAATATATGATATAGATATATCAGAAAAGGGAGTTGAATTTTATTTAAACAAAGTTTATATATATATATATATAATTAAAACAAACGGGCCGCAGCGCTGTAGTTCGTAAATTGGCGATTCGAACTTCAATCGGGTATACAGAACGCAATTAAAGTCGGAATTCTTTGAAACACGGAACGTCCGGACCGATTTGATAATAGTTTTCTAATGGAAGAGAAAAATCTGGATTTTGTCGAATAGATTTTGAGGTATGTCAAAATCAAATTTTCAGAAAAGCAGCGCCAGAATCGTTTTAAAACCATAATGGTTTATTTAATATTATAAAAGGATTTTAAGCAGGTAAAAATCCGAAGTTTCTATTTAGAAAATTTCAGAGTTGAGTTGTAAAATATATGCGAATTCAAGTTGTGTAAATGAATATGATTTTTGAAACAGAAACCAGATTTTGATTTATTGAATGGAATTAACTAAATTGAATAGAAATTAGTTAAGGAGCTTTTGAATGGATATTGGGCCTTAAATAAGTGAATTCGATTTGAAAATTTATATTCGAAATAGAAAAGAAAACTAGAATTGAAATCGAAATTCAATTTGGTTATGAACGAGTTAAATATTTTGTTCGAACATGTTATGTTCAACAAAGAAGTGAAATAGGCAAAATAACTAATTAAAGAATAATTGAGCGAAACTGAATTCAAACGATTCAAAATTGAATTCAAACGAATGGATTGAGTTGAATTGAGTTGGAAACAGGTGAATAGGTGTTAAACAGATATGGGATGGAGTATATGAAGATTTTTATTTATGTGCCCGACAAAAAGGTACATGTTTAATTCATATATGAGATTTTATGCGCCGTATCGGCAAGCCGCTTGGCTTTTCTTTTTCTTTTTGAGATGAGAAGGTACCGGGAAGCTATTTGAAATTTCCCGATGCTCCCGATACAGGGGAGGTTATGGCGAATTTTTCCGGGAATTTAAGGAGTTAGAATATTTTTAAGAAATTTGACAATTAGAAATCTATATATCGATATATATAGAATTCGATAAGGAAACGAAATCAAAAATAGAATATTGAAAACAAAAAGGGAAATCTATAAATTAGAAATAGAAAGCGAACTTTATACATGTTTTTAAAAATGAACCATTGGATTGTATAGTGTGTTTGTTCGAGGAAAGTGGTTTTGCCGTTTTGAAGTTGAGAATGTTTCCAGTTAAGGTCTGAGAGGTAATTTTACCCCAACTTGATTGATTTCATTTTTAATGGATAAATAGCAAGATCCAGGCTCGAAGAGAGGCGTTTGAAAAGAGCTAGTTGAATAAAATATTTTGGTTTGTTGTAACGATGTTTTACACAACATTCGTTTTAAACCCAAGTGATGGAATTTTGGAAATATAACAAGTAAATATTTCCTGAGTATAATTAAAATAGCCGGGATAGAGATAAATGATTGAAATTGTTTTCAATTGCAAATACAGACATTTTCTAATATATAGAAAATAAGAGAAGTTAATATTTGGAAACGTTTTCCAAATGGCGTAAGAGGCAAGATGATTATTGAAAATATTTGGGTAACAAATATTGATAAGAAATGGAGAAGTGATTTAATTAATGAATATTAATTAAAGAGCCCAGTGATTTGTTTGATATGTTGGATGAACACTTATTTTTATTCGATAGTTAAATCACAGACTATCGAAGTTTTTGACCATCGTTGTCAATATAGAGAGACCGGTTGGATTATTATCCGAAGAACCACTCCGTATCGGCATAAGCGTTGCAAACCAAGTATGCTGAATATATTGAAGACGGAGTAAAGTGCAAGGGCTTTTCTATTTATAGAAATGGTGCCTTCGGTTTCGTTCAATCCCAGAACGAACGTAAATGGACGAATGTCTGACAAAGTATTTCCAATGATCAAATGGGTTGGTTTGTATGAATATATATGGTTGCAACGGATTTATCCCTTAGCATAATATCCAGAATATTTGTGCAAACTCAACTAGTGATTAACGGATCTGACAATGTGGCATTCAAAGTGATCGTGCTGTCAATGGATGGTAAGTATTCGTAGCCTCAGGCCTCAACAACCGGAAAAGGACAAAAAATCGGGCAGGCAGCATGGCTATGTGGGTCGCACCCATTAGGATGTATAATCACCTATCTAGAGGTTCATTTAATTTCTTATTCTATTCGATGCTGTCCCAGTCGGGAGACGGTTGCTGATCCCAACCGTTGGTGATATACATTCGATACACTCAAGCGAAATGAGTGGTCGGTCATGTGTGGGCCGGGTTACAAGATGTTCTTGTTGAACCCAGTGTATTCCTCTCTAGAGATACACAGTCGGAAGGTGGTTCCATACCTTGTCATGTTGGAAATCCAATCTCCAATAAGCGCCATGCGGTTTTTGATTTTATAATATATATGTGGAACGTGAGATGCAAGCGTCCTGCTATTTGGTTATTCATTTGATGTAGACATTATTATAATATCACTAGATGTTCGTATCAAAGTGTTTTGGGTTATAGTAAGGTAAAAGCCGTCCATGTTTATGTGTGGGCTGGTCTTACTATTATCTTTTCTTTCGGAAAGGATTTTGAAAGTTAAACAAGTGGTTGGAGTTTACTCACACCAGTCCCATGACTGACCCAGAGTTTATTTTGTTTTGTTTTCCCTAAACTCTTGGGTGCCCAAATTTGTATGGGCAGTCAAGTAGTCGGGATTTCACAGATTCATTTGAAGGAGCTGGAAGCAGGAGGCTTCACCGGTTAACTGTAGGCTATCATATATTCCGCTGTGGACCTTGTTTGTATCTGGAAACAGGTGATTATAACTGTTCCAGAAATGACTGTTGTACTCCGATGATGGTATGTATATCAAGTTACTGATTTGTATTTCAAAAGTTATGTTATATAATATATTTTATTCGGTCCGCTGTGAGTTTGTGATCTTCGTTTTCTTCTATTCTAATATTTCTTTCTTTCTATTTCTCATCCTCTATCTTCTTTCTATTAATGGTTCGTATTTCTGTGTTATTTGGGTTGGACGTGTGTTGTATTTAGTCAACTCAGATAGCTCGGATTTGCGGGTCGTTTCAGTAAATTTCGCCATAACCTCCTTTGTACGGGAGGGGCTGGGAAAATTTCCAAATATCCACATGGGCGTCTCATGTCAAAAAGAAAAAGAAGGCTAAGCGGCTAGCCAACAGACTCATAAAATCATCACCCAAACAAAACTGTAAATGTGTACCTATTTGTCGGGCATAAAATTTTATTCCTCTTCTCTAGCCCCTTTTGCTATAACCTGTTCAATAAATATGCATGTACATATATACAGTTCTTATCACTTATCATTTTCTATTCAACTTCATATTTGATTCCATTTGGTTTAAAAAAAACACCATTCATTCTAATGTTGCATGCATAGGCAAAAATCATATCATTAGCTAATTAATGAATATTTCAACTCATGCATATTTATTTGAACGAGTTGCTATTTTTAACACTTCACATTTTAACAATTCATGTATATAATAAAAATGTGATTTTTATTTTAAAACAATTTATTTCAAAACACTATTATTTTATATAATTTATATAGGTGATGAAAATAGGATTTTTATTATAAAACAATTTATTTCAAAACGAGATTATTTTACATAGTCCATATAGTTGATAAAAGGTGATTTTTATTATGAAACAATTTATTTCAAAATGTAAATACCATTCAACACATGAATTTCAATTCAATGAATGAATATCGATTCAACACATGGAGGTTTTCTATAGTTTCTATATAAAGATAAAAATGTGATTTTTATATTTAAAACACGAATAACATTCAACACATGAATTTCTAATCAACGAATGAATATCGATTCAACACATGAAGGTTTTCTATAGTTTCTATATAAAGATAAAAAATGTGATTTTTATATTTAAAACACGAATACCATTCAACACATGAATTTCTTATCAACGAATGAATATCGATTCTACACATGAAGGTTTTCAATTCAACGAATAAATATAGTTTCAGCAAATGAAAATAATTCAAACACATGAATATTATTCAAAATTTCAGCAGCATAATGGCAGGGTAGTTAAAACCGGGACCGTCCCTAGTACGGCTCCTCGCTCTACCTTAAAACCTCGCAGTTTTTGACAATGGGGATCATGCATCTAGTTCGCACGCAGGCGACATGTATATATTTATTTCATTTCCACAAACTAATCCTATGTGGTTTCAACCAAATATTTCTCAACCACAAATGGGTATTTTTCAACCACAATCAATCAATATCATCCACAAACAATCCCAAACAACCATTCGCTATCAATCAATTTTCACACCAATCACAACCAATAAATATCGTCCATGGTTTATGGACGAGGGGCGTATATATATATATATATATATTTATTTATATATATATATATATAGCAATTCACTTCTATTTCAACACACATATAATTTTTACAACGCATATATAACTTATACATCGAACGTACAACCTATACGACGCTTATACAAGAGGTGTACAATGCTTATATAAGTCATACATCGATCATATAATTTATACATCGTCGTTTTCCATATCGTTTATAAATTAGAAATCTCACATTGGGTTCCACTCCACCAAGAATAGCAGAAGGCTCAGAAAAATATGCGGTCTCTTCTAAAATGTAGAAGGCGTCCACACGGTCACGATGTTTCCTGTTTCATAGAATTTCGTTAACGAACGAAAAATATATGATTTTTCAAAGTTTGCAACGGTTTAAAGGTGTTAAAACAGCTGAAAATAAATTAAAGCCGTTATCTTCAATAAATGTTCAAAACTAGGTTTGATTCTTGCTCTCAATCCGTTGCACGATACGAAGATCGGGTTGTACCACGTCAAAGAGCTTGGAGTCGCGCATGTGATGACCCGCAAATCCCCACCCTTTGAATCGACCATAAACCACACAGGTCTGACCCAAAAAGTGAAAACCTACGAATACTTTAACTTTGGGCATACAACATATTAAAACAACAACAGAAGACTTTTATAACACTATAATAAATGTTACATCAGAGTACAGAATATACATATCAGAGTACATTGGAATATAATTACAGCGGAAGATAAATACAAAAAATGTAATATACTGCAACGGAAGAACACAGCGGAAGGCTCTCTATCTCTGGACACAGCTTTAAGCTTCAACCCAGAATCCTGTTTAATATATCTGCAAAAATAGCTACTCGACTGCCCGTGTGGAAAATATGGGCACCCGAGTTTGCCAGTGGACAAACTACAGGTCAGTCATGGGACTGGTGTGAGAATTCTACTTAACCTATATAATATAATAAGGCTAATCACAGGACCACGCCACTTTCGCGGAACGGGTTTTCTCCTATGGATTGCCAGTGTATGACTAAAGTAAATCGTCAAAATAACGCAATGCTTTTTAGAAAAATGAAACCATTATAAGACCCAAGTCCCATCACACAATGCAACGCAAACCGGAGGATAGGGTTTTACCTTATAATGATCAAAAGATGCTTGATACGATAAACACGGTATTATATAATAATAGTGTGCAACCAATTTGAAATACATCAAAGTAAATGTATCAATCCTAGACGGCATGAGTGCCCCATCCCACTATGTCGCCATATATAGGTATACAATCAAAACCGCGTGATGCCGTATTGGAAATTTGGGTTTCCATCTGAGTCAAGGCTAGGGAGGAGATCCTTACCGATTCGAGACACTCAAGCAAATGCCCCAGGATTGGTACTCTGTCCAACCCTTGGATCCTGCAGGGCCGGTCCATACGTTAACGTGTAATGGATTGGCAATTCCTGAACACACGCCCCCCGGTCCTTTTGAACCTATAATACGGCCAGTGGCGACCGCATAAAACCGAGGCCTCGAAAAATCCAACAACCACAATGAATAAATGCCAGCGCTGGTAGGTCCCTGACATCACTCTAGCTAGAAAGAAACGTGTGCACTCCCTGCGTTCCCTTCTCCCGTTTTAGACTCTACCGGGCTGTGAGGCTCGCGAAGTCACGATACACACAAAGCTATGCCTATATAGACTGTGCTTTGATCATGTGACGGCAAGGAATTTCGCTCGGTCCGTACCAGTCGCTAAACCGATCCAGTCCGCTCGAAACGCCCTATCGTTTGAGAACAGGACAAAACAAAACGCATACGAAAGAACATTTCACTGTATATTACAACAATGCATCAGATTATAAGAATATACAGAGTAAAAATGAATATTACACAGAAATACCAGAGATTTAAATTACATTTAAATACATCGCAGCGGAAAATAATACAATACACAACTAGAAGAGATATACGGATACAAAGCTTTCCGGATATCATTCCAGCTGTAAACCAGGATCCTGTGAATATAAATCTGCAAAACCAAAACTACTAGCTGCCCGTGTCAAAATAGGGGCACCCAGAGTTTAGGTTAAAACAATAAACTCCAGGTCAGTCATGTGACTGGTGTCAGAACTAAAACAGTTATTAATCTTTATTTTAAAAGTTAGGTAAATCAAGGGACCACGCCGTATAACACGGAACGGGTTTCCTCCCAAGAGTACCAGTGCATAAAACAAACAGCGCAATGCTAAATAAAGAAAAATGAAGCTGTTATAAGACCCAGGTCCCATCACACAATGCAACGCAGTCGAGGATAGGGTTTTCCCTTATAACAGCCAAAGAATGCTTGATACGGTTAAAACAAATCGTTTGATACTATTATAAGTGCATAGTGTATAAAGCAACTTCAAATCATAAGTATCAATCATAGGCGGCATGAGCGTCCCATGCCACTATGTCGCCATATATAGGTTTACAAATGAAACCGCAAAGTCACGTATTTGGAAATTGGATTTCCATCTATGAACCGAGGCAAAAGATAGTCCTCAACCGATTCGAGACAATCTAGCCCATGTCTCAGGCAAGCGCGCAGGCAAGCCTTGGATCGTCAGGGCCGGTCCACACGGAGTGGATTATTATGCCTGAACAATACGTCTCCCCACCCTATGGGGTGTAAGTCTGGTCCGTCAGCCGACCAGAATGCATTCGGCCGAAACCGATATAACCGAGGCGCCTCGCAACCGCAACAACCACATAAGTCAAACTCGTCAGGGCGTGTAAAACCACTGACGCCACTTCTAGCTAGAAAGAAACGCAAGTCCTCCCTGAGGTCCGTCTCCCGTTTTTGGTTCATACCGGGTGTGAAACACGCGAGGTAAACGTTACACAAAGCTACGCCACAAAGGCCGTGCTTTGATCATCACCACAAGACTTTGCTTTTCAACAGAAGCCTTGATCATTTGCATCTTAGCATGCCACACAGGCAAACCATCCTATGCAACCGATATCAGTCACATAGAATGAAATCCGATGTCAGACACACAGTCCATTTACAAGTCCGTTCTGGGTCTGAACGAAACCGGAGGCACCTAGTACCCCGCATATCCATCGATCTCCAAGTACGTCTGGACGATCACCAACTGTTTCCATCTTCTTGGGTGTACAGCCCAATCAAGATCATCAGTTATCACCCAAACGACGTGAAGACTTCCGGTCTTCGACCACCGTCTTCATCTTCGACTTATCGTCGTATCAGTTATTCAGAATGGGATGAACCCGGTCTTTCCGAATAACTCGCGTATATTTTAAATAAGTGTTACACAAACACAACATACGCCTCATTCCAATTCATTAGTCACTAACCGTAAATTAATCAAGAGAATAATTCCCCAAATATTAACCCCGAAGGCCGAAACCAACATCAGATCAATATCCAGAAAACCATTCTGCTTGGCTAACCGACAGTTAGTTTCTAAATTTCACGTTCAAATCTAATTAAAGATTTAACTATCGCCTGGAGCAAAACTGGTGATACTCCATTCTCGATCTTTTCAATCTAATTAAAGATTCATTAAAACTCTACTTAGTTTTAATCCTTGACTGGGTTAAAGAATCAGTGTCATTTAAAACACGATTCACGATAAACCCAAAATCCCATTCCATTAATTATCGGGTTAAAGAACAAGTGTTATTTAAAACACTGTTCACGATAAACCCAAAAATCAATACCAATTCAATTCCAATTAAATATCATTTAATTGGTACACTTCATTAAATCTAAATAAAAAGATTTAATCTTTTCTCAACTGGGTTCAAGAACAGTGTTAGTGAAGACACCATTCACGACAAACCCAAATCACATTCGATTAATTATCGGGTTAAAGAACAAGTGTTATTTAAAACACTGTTCACGATAAACCCAAAAATCAATACCAATTCAATTCCAATTAAATATCATTTAATTGGTACACTTCATTAAATCTAAATAAAAAGATTTAATCTTTTCTCAACTGGGTTCAAGAACAGTGTTAGTGAAGACACCATTCACGACAAACCCAAATCACGTTCCATTAATTATCGGGTTAAAGAACAAGTGTTATTTAAAACACTGTTCACGATAAACCCAAAAATCAATACCAATTCAATTCCAATTAAATATCATTTAATTGGTACACTTCATTAAATCTAAATAAAAAGATTTAATCTTTTCTCAACTGGGTTCAAGAACAGTGTTAGTGAAGACACCATTCACGACAAACCAAAATCACATTCGATTAATTATCGGGTTAAAGAACAAGTGTTATTTAAAACACTGTTCACGATAAACCCAAAAATCAATACCAATTCAATTCCAATTAAATATCATTTAATTGGTACACTTCATTAAATCTAAATAAAAAGATTTAATCTTTTCTCAACTGGGTTCAAGAACAGTGTTAGTGAAGACACCATTCACGACAAACCCAAATCACGTTCCATTAATTATCGGGTTAAAGAACAAGTGTTATTTAAAACACTGTTCACGATAAACCCAAAAATCAATACCAATTCAATTCCAATTAAATATCATTTAATTGGTACACTTCATTAAATCTAAATAAAAAGATTTAATCTTTTCTCAACTGGGTTCAAGAACAGTGTTAGTGAAGACACCATTCACGACAAACCCAAATCACATTCGATATTCAATACAAGGCTCTGAATAGAAAATATATCGGCTTATATTCAATATCGAATTCTACGACTAACAAATGTCGTATTGGAAATAACGATATAAATATATATCTTTCAAATTTCCATAACAACACCTGTATAATCACGAATTCCAACATCGAAATATTCCGAAGACAATTTCGATTCAAATCCACTCCAATGCATTCATTGGAAATTTTGGTTATTTTCAAACCCATTTCGAATTCAATTTATTTATTTAAAAATAAATAGAATTATAATTCTAGTTCAAAACTAGTTTATTTCGATAAAAATCTATTTTTATCTTTTCAAATATGGAGTTTTTCATCCCAATTCTTTCTAAATCATTTCTTATGATTTTACACAAATTATTACTATTTTTAATAATTTTATCAAGGCCCGTTCAGTCGATTTCCAACAATGGCCATCGAACTGCACTTACAGCGACCTTTTTCGAATTTGATTTGGACATAATTCCAAATCCAACCGTTAGATTTCTAATTTCTAATATTCTTTAGAAAGCTCTTTTCGATACGAACCCAACGGTTCCGGTTTTAGGAGAATCCGACGGTCGGATCTCCCGTAATGTCCGTTTGAAACAAATGGTCGAAATTCGCGAACTGCCGCGGCGCGGCGCGTTCTATTCAGGCCATTATATTATATATATAATATATATAATATATATTTCGTCGATTTCTATTTAAAACGAATTATATAAATAGTTTTAAATTCGTTTCAAAAGCAATTTCAACTTCCTTTTCAATTCAAATCAAAATTGAATTCTTCTTTATAAATTCGTTTCAAAATTCATTTCTACTCAATTCAAATTTCAATTCAATTTTGAATTCATTTCAATTCGTTTTCAATTCAATTCATTTCGAAATCGTTTTCAATTCAATTCATTTCGAAATCGTTTTCAATTCAATTCATTTCAAAATCGTTTTCAATTCAATTCATTTCGAAATCGTTTTCAATTCAATTCATTTCGAAATCGTTTTCAATTCAATTCAAAATATTCGATTTCGAAATCACTTTTCAATATTCATTTTTAAGATGAATAAAATCGATATAAATATCGTTCACGTCAAAATGGCGTCAATCTAATCAACACGGCTTCATAAATTTCTATTTTCAAATTTTCTTTATTTTTCAAATTGGAATGAGGCCCAATCAATTACCATATAAAATTAATTATATGGATTTCCATACAACACATGTATATAATAGCATTGAAAAATAATCAACCATCAACCAAAGTGCACTACACTGTATAAGCATCAAATATAGATATTCAACGCTTATAACAGCCTGTCAATCAATCGATCGACATATTTAATCAATCAGGATGAGTGAAATTCATATTTCATCCTAACACCCGTGCGGGGTTTCAAACAATCAAACACATATTTTATTTGTGCAGTTGGGCGATGTGTAAAATTTATCGACCCAATCCATGTCCTTCAAATAGGTGTACATAAACAAACCGTCCGGTTTGTAAATGAATATTTATTTATTCACATTCACGTTAAAAATTATATTTTTAACGATAAAACAATTTATTTCAACATATGAATTTCTATTCAGTTCATTCTTTAAATAAAATGATATTTTTATTTTTCTAACATATTTTAGAAAATTTCGGCGGCATAACGGCACGATACTAGAAACGGGACAAGGCCTAGCCTTATCCCCGGTCTAGTGAAGGCCCACGCCATTCACACATCAATCAAATCCATTTCATTTTGCAAACCACAAAATTTGGAGTAAGAGTCTAACCTAGCCTTACTCCTTCGCCTTATAACGGCGCACGTCTAATCCTAACCAATTTATCGATTTGATTTTTCACACCACAACCACATTCAAACCAATATTGCAATCAATAACCAAACAGCCAAACAAACAAGTCCATGGTCTGTGGACGGGTGTCGGGTGCTACTAAACACCGTCTGCATCCTAGTATATATATATAACTAGAAAAATTAAATTGAAAGGTGAGGAGTTCTCACGTATAGCTATCCTAGCTCTACGGCTCTTCATTTGCAGAAGTCTTCGTCGTTTCGCCTTTTTGTCACCTTCGTTGCTGCTTTCACTACATATGTAAAAATGGAATTTTTACATCGCTATTCAATATATAAAAATCATATTTTTATCTCAAAGTTCAATATATAAAAATCGAATTTTTATTTCAAAGTTCAATATATAAAAATCGAATTTTTATTTCAAAGTTCAATATATAAAAATCGAATATTTTTATTTCAAAGTTCAATATATAAAAATCGAATTTTTATTTCAAAGTTCAATATATAAAAATCGAATTTTTATTTCAAAGTTCAATATATAAAAATCGAATTTTTATTTCATAGTTCAATATATAAAAATCGAATTTTTATTCCTACACTATGCAGATAAAAATCACATTTTTCTACCGCTACTATATAGATAAAAATTCTATCTTTACCTTGATATTCATATAGTAAAAATCGAATCTTTATATCGCTATATAAATAAAAATCTCGTTTTTATTTTATGTTGTCTACATAAAAATCACTTCCTTTCTTCTAACTAAAAATCAAATCTTTTTATCGCTAAAAATCAAATCTTTTTCTATACGCAAAATCAAACTTTTTCTTATTTAAAATCTAAAAATAAAATCAGTTTTTCTTTTTAAAGATTTCAGTTTTAAAATCTTCTCTAAAAAATTTCAGTTTTAAAATCTTTATAAATTTCAGTTTTTACATCTAAAATAAAAATCAGTTTTTTTCAATTTTAAAACAAAAGCAGTTTCTTTTTCTGTTTTAGATAAAATAAATAAATTAAATAAATAGAAAAACTTACAGGGGGGGGCGCTTATTTCTGTCGCGGCTCGTGAGGGAGGAGGGGGAGGCGCGGTTCACCTTGGTGGCGGCGGAGGGACTAATCAGGGGGCTAGGGCTAATCGAACTGGGAGGCGGGAGGTTGTGCGGTGGGGGGGGCGGCGATTTGTTCGTCGGCGGCTTCGAGGTCGGGGATTTCAGGGATGGGGTCAGCGGATGGAGAAGGGAAGGAGGAGGAGGAGGGCGGCGAGCTGAGGGAGGGGGTCGCGGGGTTCATCGGGGAGGGGCGGCGGGGTTCGACTTTGATTAGGGGATTTTTTTTTTTTTTTTTGTTTGAAATGATTTGTAACGGGGGGGGGGGGGGCCTGGTTAAGGAGAAGAAGAATATTTTATTTATTTATTTATTCAAAAAGGTTGACTTTTACATACGACCTCGAAACGAGGCCCACCGCCTGTCGCCTATAGGGTTTCACCCCTATTCCGAACACAATGGGATATGTATCGCAAGCTGATTTGATCGTTACAATCAGTTTCCTTTGAATTTACATTTAAATCACTATATTGAATTTTAAACGTCCATTTCAAATTACCGGGGTCACATACTAACTAGAAAAATTCCTGAAAAAATATTTTCTAGCTTCGTATTGACGATACGGTCCTAACAAAACTAGTTTCGTCGAATTCTGAGACCGTTTGAAAAATGGCCAATTTCCAGTCGATTAAAATCAACTGAAACTGGTCAAACGCGTTTTCCTTTGCCACGCTCACATATTGATTCGAAAAATTATGAAATTTGAAACCTAGCAATAACTTTACATCCCGGACCCAACAAAACTGGTTTCGTCGAAATCCGAGGTCGTTTGCAAAATGTCCATTTTTAAGGGCCTGAATTCCATAGCGACTATTCAGAATTTTCAACTGGACATATCTTATCATTCCTAAGATGAAATCTCAATTTGTTAACTTCGTTACAAAGATATAGTCATACAGATTCAAATATTTCTTGTTTCGTTCAATTCTGACTTATATTGAATTCTGTATATTCATTTGAAATTAGAAATCGAATTTTCAAACTACCGCGCCATTTTCAATTCCTTTTATAATTATATATAATTATTATATATTCTAACGACGACGTATATAATATATACGTTCGAATTATATTTAAAATAAATTTCACGTCGATATTATTTAAAATAATTCATTTTAAATAATCAAAATTCGATAAAATTGCCAAAACAAAAATTTCAAACTGGCTCGCATTTTACGGGTTGTTACAATCTCCCCCACTTAAAACTTTTCGTCCCCGAAAAGGAACAAAGTCGAAAGTGGTTTGATTAATCAACTCTACGCTCGATCAGGCTTCCATTCTCCAACTCTTTAGTTTCTGAGAATTTTCAAAATTTCAAAAATTTGGCTAACACCCTAAATTTTCGAAAAATTTCGCCATAACCTCCCCTGCACCGGGAGCATCGGGGAATTTCAAATAGCTTCCCCGGTCCTTCAGATTTCAAAAAGAAAAAGAAAAAGCCAAGCGGCTAGCCAATAGGCTCACAAAATCATCATCACCCAAACAAAACAGGAAATTATGTAGTAAACATGTACCTATTTGTCGGGCAAACAAATTTTATTATCTGGCTCTAGCCTCCTTGCTATGACCTGTTCAAAAGATATACATGTATGCATGCAAATGCGACCAAATTTCAATACAGTTCAATATTCGATTTAATTAGGCATAAATGGTTCAAAATTAGCAAACAATTAAACAAACAACACAAACATCAATCAATTAGTGAATTAGAGTTTCAAATTCATAAATTTGATACATAGTCAAAAATCAGGTTCTTGATGCCAAATCACAACAATAGGCCCTATCTAATTTTTGGTTCTCACACCAGTCTAATGGAAATATATAGATATCACACCTTCGTTACTCGAACATGAATACTAATGACGACTAGTCAATCATCAGAATCATCTTCGGGCCACTAGAGTATGATTCTATATCTATCCAGTATATTAAAACTTCGAATACACGCGGATCAGACGTATACGCAAAATCTATATATACTGGACTGTCCAACTCAATATAAATAGATAATCAAATACGAATAATTGATTTTAAATTTTCAAAACAAAATTGTTTTCATTTGAAAAATATACTCTTCACACTCGTTCTAGGATACTACTGATCCTATCTCTAACGAGTCATTCTAATTGGATATTACTAATCCAATATCTGATGAATTCTTTCGTAAGGTTCTAATGTGTCTTGTTCTCTAAGCTTTGCAAACCAAAGCTCTGATACCAACTGTGACGGCAAGGAATTTCGCTCGGTCCGAACCAGTCGCTAAACCGATCCAGTCCGCTCGAAACGCCCTATCGTTTGAGAACAGGACAAAACAAAACGCATACGAAAGAACATTTCACTGTATATTACAACAATGCATCAGATTACAAGAATATACAGAGTAAAAATGAATATTACACAGAAATACCAGAGATTTAAATTACATTTAAATACATCGCAGCGGAAAATAATACAATACACAACTAGAAGAGATATACGGATATCATTCCAGCTGTAAACCAGGATCCTGTGAATATAAATCTGCAAAACCAAAACTACTAGCTGCCCGTGTCAAAATAGGGGCACCCAGAGTTTAGGTTAAAACAATAAACTCCAGGTCAGTCATGTGACTGGTGTGAGAACTAAAACAGTTATTAATCTTTATTTTAAAAGTTAGGTAAATCAAGGGACCACGCCGTATAACACGGAACGGGTTTCCTCCCAAGAATACCAGTGCATAAAACAAACAGCGCAATGCTAAATAAAGAAAAATGAAGCTGTTATAAGACCCAGGTCCCATCACACAATGCAACGCAGTCGAGGATAGGGTTTTCCCTTATAACAGCCAAAGAATGCTTGATACGGTTAAAACAAATCGTTTGATACTATTATAAGTGCATAGTGTATATAGCAACTTCAAATCATAAGTATCAATCATAGGCGGCATGAGCGTCCCATGCCACTATGTCGCCATATATAGGTTTACAAATGAAACCGTAAAGTCACGTATTTGGAAATTGGATTTCCATCTATGAACCGAGGCAAAAGATAGTCCTCAACCGATTCGAGACAATCTAGCCCATGTCTCAGGCAAGCGCGCAGGCAAGCCTTGGATCGTCAGGGCCGGTCCACACGGAGTGGATTATTATGCCTGAACAATACGTCTCCCCACCCTATGGGGTGTAAGTCTGGTCCGTCAGCCGACCAGAATGCATTCGGCCGAAACCGATATAACCGAGGCGCCTCGCAACCGCAACAACCACATAAGTCAAACTCGTCAGGGCGTGTAAAACCACTGACGCCACTTCTAGCTAGAAAGAAACGCAAGTCCTCCCTGAGGTCCGTCTCCCGTTTTTGGTTCATACCGGGTGTGAAACACGCGAGGTAAACGTTACACAAAGCTACGCCACAAAGGCTGTGCTTTGATCATCACCACAAGACTTTGCTTTTCAACAGAAGCCTTGATCATTTGCATCTTAGCATGCCACACAGGCAAACCATCCTATGCAACCGATATCAGTCACACAGAATGAAATCCGATGTCAGACACACAGTCCATTTACAAGTCCGTTCTGGGTCTGAACGAAACCGGAGGCACCTAGTACCCCGCATATCCATCGATCTCCAAGTACGTCTGGACGATCACCAACTGTTTCCATCTTCTTGGGTGTACAGCCCAATCAAGATCATCAGTTATCACCCAAACGACGTGAAGACTTCCGGTCTTCGACCACCGTCTTCATCTTCGACTTATCGTCGTATCAGTTATTCAGAATGGGATGAACCCGGTCTTTCCGAATAACTCGCGTATATTTTAAATAAGTGTTACACAAACACAACATACGCCTCATTCCAATTCATTAGTCACTAACCGTAAATTAATCAAGAGAATAATTCCCCAAATATTAACCCCGAAGGCCGAAACCAACATCAGATCAATATCCAGAAAACCATTCTGCTTGGCTAACCAACAGTTAGTTTCTAAATTTCACGTTCAAATCTAATTAAAGATTTAACTATCGCCTGGAGCAAAACTGGTGATACTCCATTCTCGATCTTTTCAATCTAATTAAAGATTCATTAAAACTCTACTTAGTTTTAATCCTTGACTGGGTTAAAGAATCAGTGTCATTTAAAACACGATTCACGATAAACCCAAAATCCCATTCCATTAATTATCGGGTTAAAGAACAAGTGTTATTTAAAACACTGTTTACGATAAACCCAAAAATCAATACCAATTCAATTCCAATTAAATATCATTTAATTGGTACACTTCATTAAATCTAAATAAAAAGATTTAATCTTTTCTCAACTGGGTTCAAGAACAGTGTTAGTGAAGACACCATTCACGACAAACCCAAATCACATTCGATTAATTATCGGGTTAAAGAACAAGTGTTATTTAAAACACTGTTCACGATAAACCCAAAAATCAATACCAATTCAATTCCAATTAAATATCATTTAATTGGTACACTTCATTAAATCTAAATAAAAAGATTTAATCTTTTCTCAACTGGGTTCAAGAACAGTGTTAGTGAAGACACCATTCACGACAAACCCAAATCACGTTCCATTAATTATCGGGTTAAAGAACAAGTGTTATTTAAAACACTGTTCACGATAAACCCAAAAATCAATACCAATTCAATTCCAATTAAATATCATTTAATTGGTACACTTCATTAAATCTAAATAAAAAGATTTAATCTTTTCTCAACTGGGTTCAAGAACAGTGTTAGTGAAGACACCATTCACGACAAACCCAAATCACATTCGATTAATTATCGGGTTAAAGAACAAGTGTTATTTAAAACACTGTTCACGATAAACCCAAAAATCAATACCAATTCAATTCCAATTAAATATCATTTAATTGGTACACTTCATTAAATCTAAATAAAAAGATTTAATCTTTTCTCAACTGGGTTCAAGAACAGTGTTAGTGAAGACACCATTCACGACAAACCCAAATCACGTTCCATTAATTATCGGGTTAAAGAACAAGTGTTATTTAAAACACTGTTCACGATAAACCCAAAAATCAATACCAATTCAATTCCAATTAAATATCATTTAATTGGTACACTTCATTAAATCTAAATAAAAAGATTTAATCTTTTCTCAACTGGGTTCAAGAACAGTGTTAGTGAAGACACCATTCACGACAAACCCAAATCACATTCGATATTCAATACAAGGCTCTGAATAGAAAATATATCGGCTTATATTCAATATCGAATTCTACGACTAACAAATGTCGTATTGGAAATAACGATATAAATATATATCTTTCAAATTTCCATAACAACACCTGTATAATCACGAATTCCAACATCGAAATATTCCGAAGACAATTTCGATTCAAATCCACTCCAATGCATTCATTGGAAATTTTGGTTATTTTCAAACCCATTTCGAATTCAATTTATTTATTTAAAAATAAATAGAATTATAATTCTAGTTCAAAACTAGTTTATTTCGATAAAAATCTATTTTTATCTTTTCAAATATGGAGTTTTTCATCCCAATTCTTTCTAAATCATTTCTTATTATTTTACACAAATTATTACTATTTTTAATAATTTTATCAAGGCCCGTTCAGTCGATTTCCAACAATGGCCATCGAACTGCACTTACAGCGACCTTTTTCGAATTTGATTTGGACATAATTCCAAATCCAACTGTTAGATTTCTAATTTCTAATATTCTTTAGAAAGCTCTTTTCGATACGAACCCAACGGTTCCGGTTTTAGGAGAATCCGACGGTCGGATCTCCCGTAATGTCCGTTTGAAACAAATGGTCGAAATTCGCGAACTGCCGCGGCGCGGCGCGTTCTATTCAGGCCATTATATTATATATATAATATATATAATATATATTTCGTCGATTTCTATTTAAAACGAATTATATAAATAGTTTTAAATTCGTTTCAAAAGCAATTTCAACTTCCTTTTCAATTCAAATCAAAATTGAATTCTTCTTTATAAATTCGTTTCAAAATTCATTTCTACTCAATTCAAATTTCAATTCAATTTTGAATTCATTTCAATTCGTTTTCAATTCAATTCATTTCGAAATCGTTTTCAATTCAATTCATTTCGAAATCGTTTTCAATTCAATTCATTTCGAAATCGTTTTCAATTCAATTCATTTCGAAATCGTTTTCAATTCAATTCATTTCGAAATCGTTTTCAATTCAATTCATTTCGAAGTCGTTTTCAATTCAATTCAAAATATTCGATTTCGAAATCACTTTTCAATATTCATTTTTAAGATGAATAAAATCGATATAAATATCGCTCACGTCAAAATGGCGTCAATCTAATCAACACGGCTTCATAAATTTCTATTTTCAAATTTTCTTTATTTTTCAAATTGGAATGAGGCCCAATCAATTACCATATAAAATTAATTATATGGATTTCCATACAACACATGTATATAATAGCATTGAAAAATAATCAACCATCAACCAAAGTGCACTACACTGTATAAGCATCAAATATAGATATTCAACGCTTATAACAGCCTGTCAATCAATCGATCGACATATTTAATCAATCAGGATGAGTGAAATTCATATTTCATCCTAACACCCGTGCGGGGTTTCAAACAATCAAACACATATTTTATTTGTGCAGTTGGGCGATGTGTAAAATTTATCGACCCAATCCATGTCCTTCAAATAGGTGTACATAAACAAACCGTCCGGTTTGTAAATGAATATTTATTTATTCACATTCACGTTAAAAATTATATTTTTAACGATAAAACATTTTATTTCAACATATGAATTTCTATTCAGTTCATTCTTTAAATAAAATGATATTTTTATTTTTCTAACATATTTTAGAAAATTTCGGCGGCATAACGGCACGATACTAGAAACGGGACAAGGCCTAGCCTTATCCCCGGTCTAGTGAAGGCCCACGCCATTCACACATCAATCAAATCCATTTCATTTTGCAAACCACAAAATTTGGAGTAAGAGTCTAACCTAGCCTTACTCCTTCGCCTTATAACGGCGCACGTCTAATCCTAACCAATTTATCGATTTGATTTTTCACACCACAACCACATTCAAACCAATATCGCAATCAATAACCAAACAGCCAAACAAACAAGTCCATGGTCTGTGGACGGGTGTCGGGTGCTACTAAACACCGTCTGCATCCTAGTATATATATATAACTAGAAAAATTAAATTGAAAGGTGAGGAGTTCTCACATATAGCTATCCTAGCTCTACGGCTCTTCATTTGCAGAAGTCTTCGTCGTTTCGCCTTTTTGTCACCTTCGTTGCTGCTTTCACTACATATGTAAAAATCGAATTTTTACATCGCTATTCAATATATAAAAATCATATTTTTATCTCAAAGTTCAATATATAAAAATCGAATTTTTATTTCAAAGTTCAATATATAAAAATCGAATTTTTATTTCAAAGTTCAATATATAAAAATCGAATTTTTTTATTTCAAAGTTCAATATATAAAAATCGAATTTTTATTTCAAAGTTCAATATATAAAAATCGAATTTTTATTTCAAAGTTCAATATATAAAAATCGAATTTTTATTTCAAAGTTCAATATATAAAAATCGAATTTTTATTCCTACACTATGCAGATAAAAATTACATTTTTCTACCGCTACTATATAGATAAAAATTCTATCTTTACCTTGATATTCATATAGTAAAAATCGAATCTTTATATCGCTATATAAATAAAAATCTCGTTTTTATTTTATGTTGTCTACATAAAAATCACTTCCTTTCTTCTAACTAAAAATCAAATCTTTTTATCGCTAAAAATCAAATCTTTTTCTATACGCAAAATCAAACTTTTTCTTATTTAAAATCTAAAAATAAAATCAGTTTTTCTTTTTAAAGATTTCAGTTTTAAAATCTTCTCTAAAAAATTTCAGTTTTAAAATCTTTATAAATTTCAGTTTTTACATCTAAAATAAAAATCAGTTTTTTTCAATTTTAAAACAAAAGCAGTTTCTTTTTCTGTTTTAGATAAAATAAATAAATTAAATAAATAGAAAAACTTACAGGGGGGGCGCTTATTTCTGTCGCGGCTCGTGAGGGAGGAGGGGGAGGCGCGGTTCACCTTGGTGGCGGCGGAGGGACTAATCAGGGGGCTAGGGCTAATCGAACTGGGAGGCGGGAGGTTGTGCGGTGGGGGGGGCGGCGATTTGTTCGTCGGCGGCTTCGAGGTCGGGGATTTCAGGGATGGGGTCAGCGGATGGAGAAGGGAAGGAGGAGGGCGGCGAGCTGAGGGAGGGGGTCGCGGGGTTCATCGGGGAGGGGCGGCGGGGTTCGACTTTGATTAGGGGATTTTTTTTTTTTTTTTTTTGTTTGAAATGATTTGTAACGGGGGGGGCCTGGTTAAGGAGAAGAAGAATATTTTTTATTTATTTATTTATTTATTCAAAAAGGTTGACTTTTACATACGACCTCGAAACGAGGCCCACCGCCTGTCGCCCATAGGGTTTCACCCCTATTCCGAACACAATGGGATATGTATCGCAAGCTGATTTGATCGTTACAATCAGTTTCCTTTGAATTTACATTTAAATCACTATATTGAATTTTAAACGTCCATTTCAAATTACCGGGGTCACATACTAACTAGAAAAATTCCTGAAAAAATATTTTCTAGCTTCGTATTGACGATACGGTCCTAACAAAACTAGTTTCGTCGAATTCTGAGACCGTTTGAAAAATGGCCAATTTCCAGTCGATTAAAATCAACTGAAATTGGTCAAACGCGTTTTCCTTTGCCACGCTCACATATTGATTCGAAAAATTATGAAATTTGAAACCTAGCAATAACTTTACATCCCGGACCCAACAAAACTGGTTTCGTCGAAATCCGAGGTCGTTTGCAAAATGTCCATTTTTAAGGGCCTGAATTCCATAGCGACTATTCAGAATTTTCAACTGGACATATCTTATCATTCCTAAGATGAAATCTCAATTTGTTAACTTCGTTACAAAGATATAGTCATACAGATTCAAATATTTCTTGTTTCGTTCAATTCTGACTTATATTGAATTCTGTATATTCATTTGAAATTAGAAATCGAATTTTCGAACTACCGCGCCATTTTCAATTCCTTTTATAATTATATATAATTATTATATATTCTAACGACGACGTATATAATATATACGTTCGAATTATATTTAAAATAAATTTCACGTCGATATTATTTAAAATAATTCATTTTAAATAATCAAAATTCGATAAAATTGCCAAAACAAAAATTTCAAACTGGCTCGCATTTTACGGGTTGTTACAGATCATCAACCACAAGGCTCTGCTTTGCAACAATAAGCCTTGATCAAGTGCAACTTGGCATACCACATCAACAACTCATATCATGCGATCGGTAATTATTTAACATACAAAAGGGTGTTAAGCAAGAGAATAAATCCTCCGCCACCATGCATTTGTATATTAAATAAAAACCGATTTAATTACATGAAATAAATTTCAATGTCAGGCATGCTATCCATTTACAAGTCCGTTCTGGGTCTGAACGAAACAACGTATCCGTCGATCTCCAGTACGTCTGGAAGATCATCACTTTTTACCTTGCCTTGGGGGATCAGTCCCAATTCAAGATACCAGTCACCATCAACCAAACGATGTGAAGCTCTCCGGTCTTCAGTCACCGTCTTCATCTTCGACTCTTGATCGTCGTGATGATTATTCAGAATGGGTTAGACCCGGTCTTCCTGAATAACTCGCGTATTCGTAATTAAAATCAACCATACGCCACATTCCAACTCTGAACATTCTTTATTTTTAAATAAAAATATTATTTATATTAAAAGATTCTCATTAATTTTATCAAAGATAAAATAAATTAAATTTTAATCTTTCTAAAAAGACTTATTAATATTCCAATTTTGATTTTTAATACAAAAATCATTATTACAAGATTATTAATTTTAATAAGCCAATCTTGTCTTAAATTGGATTAAAGAACTATTGTCATTTAAAACACAGTTCACGATAAACCCAAAACCAAATTTCAAAATATGGAATTTCTACAGAAATCAAATCAACAAATAATCGTTATAAATTTCTGTATTCGGACTAATATTATAAATGGAATAACGGCAAAGCCTCTTAAATTCCATATATAATATCGGTCTTCTTTTACAAAAGCCCATCTCGATTATTATCAATCGAATTTCCACTTAATTCCAATTTAATATATTAATTTGGAAAAGTCTGATTTTAGAAAATCTTCTTTTAAATTTATAAAATAGATTTATAAATTTCAAATAATAATTTCAATGTAAATTGGATTAAAGGACAAATGTCATTTAAAATCACCATCCACGATAAATCCACTTCACATCTCAATGTATCTCGTATCATGAAATATAATTGCAAATTCTAATAATCTTAACTAAAGGATTTCCCTTTAAATATTAATTCGTTATTATAAAATATATTTTAAAATAATCATTAAAATACTCTTTATACAAAAGATTCTAATTGGAAAGTATTCTTCATATTACATATTTTTATCTTTTACACATATTCTTTATCTTAAAAATATACTTAACTAAAATATCTTTTTATGAAAATATATCCTTTATATAAAAAGAATTTCTAATGTAAGAATATTCTTATTTAAAAGAACACCTGAATTGGAAAGCGACTCAACCATTTACCATATAATTTGCATTATATGGATTTCACACACATCATATATATGACAATAACAATATAATCATCAAATCATCCATTTCATCCAAAGTGTAAATTCCACTGCGTAAGCGTTAAAATTAAATAATAACGCTCATCGCGGCCTGTCGATCTAAGGATCAACATACAACTAAATATTGGGATTAGTGTATGTTAATTTTCATCCCAACACCCGTGTGGGGTTTCAACCAGCAAACAAATAATAAATTATTTGTGCACTTGGGCGATGTGTGAAAATTATCGACCCAATCACATTAACAAGTCAGGTAACTTGCCTATGGCAGTGTAATACACAATATAACACGATGATAAAAATATCTCTTTTATTCCTGTTCTTTTTATCGCATGTAAAATGTCAATAAAAATGTAATCTTTATTTCTATTCTTTTATCGCATCAAAAATGATGATAAAAATATAATCTTTATTTCAGTTCTTTTCATTGTAAATAAATGAAAAGAAAAATGTAATATTTTAATTCCATTCATAATGGGGATGTAAATAATAACACAAAATATAACTATTCATTTCATGCTTTATTTGCAATAGAGAATGCAAATAAAGATTCAACCTTTTTATTTGATGTTTATTTACATAGAGGAATGTAAATAAAAATTGTAACTTTTTCATTTCACAATTTATTTGCATTAAGAATTGCAAATGAAAATGTATCTTTCGTTCTCATGTTTTATTTGCGTTGAGTAATGCAAATAAAAATGTAATATTAAATTTTTAGTTTTATTTACATCAAGAAATGTAAATAAAAGAACAACTTCTTATTTTATGTCTATTTACATCAAGTGAAGTAAATAAATAGAAATTATAACCTTTATTTTAATGTTTTGTTCGCATTTAAAAACATGCAACAAAAATGAAAAATTTGTTTTTAATAAATTTGTTTGCATCTAAATTTGCAAACAAAATGTAAATGTAATTTTTATTCTCTTGTTTGTTTGCAACAAAGGTTGCAAAAAACAAATGAAATTTTATCTCTTTGTTTTATTTGCATGATGGAATGCAAATAATAAAAAAAATGTAAATTAGTTTGCATCTAAATTTGCAAACCAAAAATGCAAATTTTATTTTCTTATTTGCTTGCAACAAAAGTGTTAAACAAAAATGTAAATTTTTTCTCTTTCTTCTTTTATTTGCGTGGTAGGATGCGAAAATGTATTTTCTATTTTCTACGTTTTGTTTGCATTGTAGAATGCAAACAAAAATATAATTTTTATTTTCATGTATTGTTTACATTGTGGAATGTAAACAAAAATGTATTTTTAATGGTTTGCTCACATTGTGAATGCGAACAAAAATGTAAATCTTATTTTTAATGTTTCGTTCACATTGTGAATGCAAACAAAAAGTCCAATTTTATTTATTTCATGTTACATTCACATTGAAGAACATAATAAAAAGTTAACTTATTTCCTATGTTAGATTTGCATTAGTGAATGCAAAATAAAGAACAAATTTTGTTTTAATGCATAATTTCATTTGTGAGTGCAATTAAAAGAGCAAATTTATTTTCAGTGCATATTTGTATTTGTGAATACAAATGAAAAAAAAAATGAACTTTTGTTTCAATGTTTTATTTGTATTCGAGGATACAAATAAAATGACATATTTCATTTTAATGTTTTATTTGTATATGTAAGTACAAATAAATGGGACAAACTTTATTTCTATGTTTACTTGTATTTGTGAATACAAATAAAAAGAACAAATTACTGTTCAATGTTTTATTTGTATATGTGAATACAAATAAAAAGAACAAATTATATTTCAATGAACAAAATTTCAATAAAAATGCAATCTTATTTTATAAACTTTTCATTTCAACAAAATGAAAATAAAGATATAATCTTTTTATTCTTAATGTAAAATCTTTCTATTGAAAACAATGAAAAATAAAATCTTTTACGTTGCTTCTTTTTGTTGACATCGCTATTACATTGAAAATGAAGTTTTAATGTTACTTCTTTTATCGAAACCAATATTATATTAAAAATGAGATTTTTCAATGTTATAACTTTTATTGAAATCAAAGTGACAAATAAAATATGACTTTTTATTGAGATCACTATTTTTACATAAAAATGTAATCTTTTAATTTCATTCTTTCTAATGACACAACCTCATATTAAAATATATCCTTTTTAATCACTCTTTTTAATGTAAACAAATTTACGTAAAAAAAATTCTTTCATTCTTTTTAATGTAAACAAATTAAAATAAGAATTGATTTATCGCTCAATTTCTTTTGTAAATTCAACAAATAAAAATAAGCTTTCATGGTCGTTCAAGTTCTTATTATAATATCAACAAATAAAAATGAGTTTTTATTTGTCGATCAAATTCTATTATTCATTACAGAATAATAGAAATAATATTTAATAACCTGAAATAAATTTTAATAATTAAATCTGAATAAATATGATGTAACTCTGAATATAATATATTTTAGATCAAATTTCTAATTGTAAATAAAATTCAATATTATCTGCAATTTTAATACGGATCTATCACATCGTACACAACAAAACATGTCGCAATCACAACCAATGATTCGTACAACACCAGACATTTCAAAATTGAATAAACATCATCATGCAATTATTTTTAAAGCGAGAAAATAATTTGATAATTAATTAAATAATAGAATTTTGAATTCTCACCTTGAATTTTGGTCGAAATTTGACTGTCTTCGTTTCAGCTGCGGTCTGCGCCATCACGAAGCTCTTAATTTTGTGATTCCAATGCAATTTACGGTTCGTCAATCGGACCTCGTATGAAAGAGTTATGAATTTTTAAAGATCGGACAAATTAAATATAAAATAATAAAATAATAATTAAAAAAAATGTTCGGACCTTCTCTCTCACGTCGGCCTTTCTTCCTCACGGCCGAACCCGTCTCCATGCTCCAACCTTCTATGCGCACGCCACCACAAGCACCCGGACCACGATCAGAAGCCACCACCTCGTCGGCCACCTCGAGACACACCCGCGCCGAGACCCGGGCCCCACTCGCACCCCTCTAGGACCCACAAATAACCCATAAACGCAGCACCTTCTCGGCCAAAATTCGCGAAATCCGTGCACCAAAATCCGATCTTAACCGTATAGATTTGTAGCTCTCTGAATTCTCTTCGATTTGGTAGGTCAAACGTCAATTTTCGTCGAACGGATTGAGAGATCTTAGCATTTGAAGTTCGAGCAATTCTGGCCATCGAATTCTGGCGGCGACTGGCCATTAGAGAATTAGGGTTTTGGATTTTTTATATTATTTTAATGTTTAATTCCGAATTTCGTGAAATAAAGTGGAATTTTGGACTTTCTCGGATTTGGGCCTGCTTACTGTCGATCTTAACGTTTTGAGGCCTTCTAAACGCGATGGGCTATGCCCCAAGGTCCAATTCCGAAATATACAGCAGTTTTTTTTTCGGTTTTACTTGAAAATACAATATTAAATTAATTATTTAATTCCTACCGTACATTTAAATATGCCGGGGCCACATACGATCTCTAAAAATTCTAAAAAAAATATTTTTAGCTTTCTTATGACGATACGAATCCAACAAAATTATTTTCGTCGAATTCTGAGACTGTTTGAAAAGTAGCTATTTTTAAAGCGTTTAAATTTAACTGAAATAGTCAAAACACATTTTATTTCGCCACGCTCACATATTAATTCGAAAAATTCTGAACATTGAAACCTAGCAATAATTTGACATTCCGGTTCCAACAAAAGTGATTTCGTCGAAAACCGAGGTCATTTGAAAAATGACTATTTTTAAGGCCAATATATTTAATATTAAAAATACATTTTTAAACAAATAAATCCCGAAACTCAAAATATATAAGTGTTTACTGTTTTTCAATGTAGAAACATCATTCTGAACTCAATGGAAGTGGTTTCGAGTTCAAATTCCTTCGTATGCAAAAAGTAGCATTTTGGCCCTTATAAATTTCATAGCGACCTTTCTAGATTTTAATTTTGACATAACTTTTGATTCCCGTTATGAAATTCCAATTTTTAGGATTCATTGGAAAGATTTTTTTAATTAGATTCTAATATTTTTGGTTTCACTAAAATCCGTTAAATTTTGCATCATGTACGGGCAGTCAAAGTTCAAGTTTGACTTTTCAAACTACCGCATTATTTCTAACTCTTTTGTTAATTAAAATTAAATTATTCATTCTATCTTCGATTTGAATCAAATTTGTGATCATTATTATTTAAAATAGATTATTTTAAATATCAAAACTCATTAAAATCACTTAAAATAAATTTTAAATTGGCCCGAAAATTCCGGGTTGTTACAATTGCCCCCACTTAAAAACTTTTCGTCCTCGAAAAGGAACGTAGCTAAAAATTGTAAAATTATCTATCTTAATTTTAAATTTTAATGGTTAATTATCTTTTCAAAATATATATAACTTTTTATATATATATATAAATCATATTTCAAAGAATAGGTTATAAATATCAAAAATACGTTAATTATAAATTCGTAACTCTTAACTCGTTCTAGGGCATTACTAACCCCATCTCTAACGTTTTTACTCATTCTAGGATACTGCTGATCCTATCCCTAATGAGTATTCTTATTGGATATTACTAATCCAACCTCTGATGAGTCTTCTGTTTAGTTCTAACGAGTTGTACCCCAAAGATTTGAGCTAACCAGAGCTCTGATACCAACTGTGATGACCCGCAAATCTCCACCCTTTGAATCGACCATAAACCACACAGGTCTGACCCAAAAAGTGAAAACCTACGAATACTTTAACTTTGGGCATACAACATATTAAAACAACAACAGAAGACTTTTATAACACTGTAATAAATGTTACATCAGAGTATAGAATATACATATCAGAGTACATTGGAATATAATTACAGCGGAAGATAAATACAAAAAATGTAATATACTGCAACGGAAGAACACAACGGAAGGCTCTCTATCTCTGGACACAGCTTTAAGCTTCAACCCAGAATCCTGTTTAATATATATGCAAAAATAGCTACTCGACCGCCCGTGTGGAAAATATGTGCACCCGAGTTTGCCATTGGCCAAACTACAGGTCAGTCATGGGACTGGTGTGAGAATTCTACTTAACCTATATAATATAATAAGGCTAATCACAGGACCACGCCACTTTCGCGGAACGGGTTTTCTCCTATGGATTGCCAGTGTATGACTAAAGTAAATCGTCAAAATAACGCAATGCTTTTTAGAAAAATGAAACCATTATAAGACCCAAGTCCCATCACACAATGCAACGCAAACCGGAGGATAGGGTTTTACCTTATAATGATCAAAAGATGCTTGATACGATAAACACGGTATTATATAATAATAGTGTGCAACCAATTTGAAATACATCAAAGTAAATGTATCAATCCTAGACGGCATGAGTGCCCCATCCCACTATGTCGCCATATATAGGTATACAATCAAAACCGCGTGATGTCGTATTGGAAATTTGGGTTTCCATCTGAGTCAAGGCTAGGGAGGAGATCCTTACCGATTCGAGACACTCTAGCAAATGCCCCAGGATTGGTACTCTGTCCAACCCTTGGATCCTGCAGGGCCGGTCCATACGTTAACGCTTAATGGATTGGCAATTCCTGAACACACGCCCCCCGGTCCTTTTGGACCTATAATACGGCCAGTGGCGACCGCATAAAACCGAGGCCTCGAAAAATCCAACAACCACAATGAATAAATGCCAGCGCTGGTTGGTCCCTGGCATCACTCTAGCTAGAAAGAAACGTGTGCACTCCCTGCGTTCCCTTCTCCCGTTTTAGACTCTACCGGGCTGTGAGGCTCGCGAAGTCACGATACACACAAAGCTATGTCTAAATAGACTGTGCTTTGATCATCAACCACAAGGCTCTGCTTTGCAACAATAAGCCTTGATCAAGTGCAACTTGGCATACCACATCAACAACTCATATCATGCGATCGGTAATTATTTAACATACAAAAGGGTGTTAAGCAAGAGAATAAATCCTCCGCCACCATGCATTTATATAATAAATAAAAACCGATTTAATTACATGAAATAAATTTCAATGTTAGGCATGCTATCCATTTACAAGTCCGTTCTGGGTCTGAACGAAACAACGTATCCGTCGATCTCCAGTACGTCTGGAAGATCATCACTTTTTACCTTGCCTTGGGGGATCAGTCCCAATTCAAGATATCAGTCACCATCAACCAAACGATGTGAAGCTCTCCGGTCTTCAGTCACCGTCTTCATCTTCGACTCTTGATCGTCGTGATGATTATTCAGAATGGGTTAGACCCGGTCTTCCTGAATAACTCGCGTATTCGTAATTAAAATCAACCATACGCCACTTCCAACTGTGAACATTCTTTTTTTTAAATAAAAATATTATTTATATTAAAAGATTCTCATTAATTTTATCAAAGATAAAATAAATTATATTTTAATCTTTCTAAAAAGACTTATTAATATTCCAATTTTGATTTTTAATACAAAAATCATTATTACAAGATTATTAATTTTAATAAGCCAATCTTGTCTTAAATTGGATTAAAGAACTATTGTCATTTAAAACACAGTTCACGATAAACCCAAAACCAAATTTCAAAATATGGAATTTCTACAGAAATCAAATCAACAAATAATCGTTATAAATTTCTGTATCGGACTAATATTATAAATGGAATAACGGCAAAGCCTCTTAAATTCCATATATAATATCGGTCTTCTTTTACAGAAGCCCATCTCGATTATTATCAATCGAATTTCCACTTAATTCCAATTTAATATATTAATTTGGAAAAGTCTGATTTTAGAAAATCTTCTTTTAAATTTATAAAATAGATTTATAAATTTCAAATAATAATTTCAATGTAAATTGGATTAAAGGACAAATGTCATTTAAAATCACCATCCACGATAAATCCACTTCACATCTCAATGTATCTCATATCATGAAATATAATTGCAAATTCTAATAATCTTAACTAAAGGATTTCCCTTTAAATATTAATTCGTTATTATAAAATATATTTTAAAATAATCATTAAAATACTCTTTATACAAAAGATTCTAATTGGAAAGTATTCTTCATATTACATATTTTTATCTTTTACACATATTCTTTATCTTAAAAATATACTTAACTAAAATATCTTTTTATGAAAATATATCCTTTATATAAAAAGAATTTCTAATGTAAGAATATTCTTATTTAAAAGAACACCTGAATCGGAAAGCGACTCAACCATTTAGCACATAATTTGCATTATATGGATTTCACACACATAATATATATGACAATAACAATATAATCATCAAATCATCCATTTCATCCAAAGTGTAAATTCCACTGCGTAAGCGTTAAAATTAAATAATAACGCTCATCGCGGCCTGTCGATCCAAGGATCAACATACAACTAAATATTGGGATTAGTGTATGTTAATTTTCATCCCAACACCCGTGTGGGGTTTCAACCAGCAAATAAATAATAAATTATTTGTGCACTTGGGCGATGTGTGAAAATTATCGACCCAATCACATAAACAAGTCAGGTAACTTGCCTATGGCAGTGTAATACACAATATAACACGATGATAAAAATATCTCTTTTATTCCTGTTCTTTTTATCGCATGAAAAATGTCAATAAAAATGTAATCTTTATTTCTATTCTTTTATCGCATCAAAAATGATGATAAAAATATAATCTTTATTTCAGTTCTTTTCATTGTAAATAAATGAAAAGAAAAATGTAATCTTTTAATTCCATTCATAATGGGAATATAAATAATAACACAAAATATAACTATTCATTTCATGCTTTATTTGCAATAGAGAATGCAAATAAAGATTCAACCTTTTTATTTGATGTTTATTTACATAGAGGAATGTAAATAAAAATTGTAACTTTTTCATTTCACAATTTATTTGCATTAAGAATTGCAAATGAAAATGTATCTTTCGTTCTCATGTTTTATTTGCGTTGAGTAATGCAAATAAAAATGTAATATTAAATTTCTAGTTTTATTTACATCAAGAAATGTAAATAAAAGAACAACTTCTTATTTTATGTCTATTTACATCAAGTGAAGTAAATAAATAGAAGTTATAACCTTTATTTTAATGTTTTGTTCGCATTTAAAAACATGCAACAAAAATGAAAATTTTGTTTTTAATAAATTTGTTTGCATCTAAATTTGCAAACAAAATGTAAATGTAATTTTTATTCTCTTGTTTGTTTGCAACAAAGGTTGCAAACAACAAATGAAATTTTATCTCTTTGTTTTATTTGCATGATGGAATGCAAAAAATAAAAATAAAATAAAAAAAATGTAAATTAGTTTGCATCTAAATTTGCAAACCAAAAATGCAAATTTTATTTTCTTATTTGCTTGCAACAAAAGTTGTAAACAAAAATGTAAATTTTTTCTCTTTCTTCTTTTATTTGCATGGTAGGATGCAAAAATGTATTTTCTATTTTCTACGTTTCGTTTGCATTGTAGAATGCAAACAAAAATATAATTTTTATTTTCATGTATTGTTTACATTGTGGAATGTAAACAAAAATGTATTTTTAATGGTTTGCTCACATTGTGAATGCAAACAAAAATATAAATCTTATTTTTAATGTTTCGTTCGCATTGTGAATGCAAACAAAAAGGCCAATTTTATTTATTTCATGTTACATTCACATTGAAGAACATAATAAAAAGTTAACTTATTTCCTATGTTAGATTTGCATTAGTGAATGCAAAATAATGAACAAATTTTGTTTTAATGCATAATTGCATTTGTGAGTGCAATTAAAAGAGCAAATTTATTTTCAGTGCATATTTGTATTTGTGAATACAAATGAAAAAAAATGAACTTTTGTTTCAATGTTTTATTTGTATTTGAGGATACAAATAAAATGACATATTTCATTTTAATGTTTTATTTGTATATGTAAGTACAAATAAAAGGGACAAACTTTATTTCTATGTTTACTTGTATTTGTGAATACAAATAAAATGAACAAATTACTGTTCAATGTTTTATTTGTATATGTGGAATACAAATAAAAAGAACAAATTATATTTCAATGAACAAAATTTCAATAAAAATGCAATCTTATTTTATAAACTTTTCATTTCAACAAAATGAAAATAAAGATATAATCTTTTTATTCTTAATGTTAAATCTTTCTATTGAAAACAATGAAAAATAAAATCTTTTACGTTGCTTCTTTTTGTTGACATCACTATTACATTGAAAATGAAGTTTTAATGTTACTTCTTTTATCGAAACCAATATTATATTAAAAATGAGATTTTTCAATGTTATAACTTTTATTGAAATCAAAGTGATAAATAAAATATGACTTTTTATTGAGATCACTATTTTTACATAAAAATGTAATCTTTTAATTTCATTCTTTTTAATGACACAACCTCATATTAAAATATATCCTTTTTAATCACTCTTTTTAATGTAAACAAATTTACATAAAAAATTTTCTTTCATTCTTTTAATGTAAACAAATTAAAATAAGAATTGATTTATCGCTCAATTTCTTTTGTAAATTCAACAAATAAAAATAAGCTTTCATTGTCGTTCAAGTTCTTATTATTATATCAACAAATAAAAATGAGTTTTTATTTGTCGATCAAATTCTATTATTCATTACAGAATAATAGAAATAATATTTAATAACCCGAAATAAATTTTAATAACTAAATCTGAATAAATATGGTGTAATTCTGAATATAATATATTTTAGATCAAATTTTAGATCGAATTTCTAATCGTAAATAAAATTCAATATTATCTGCAATTTTAATACGGATCTATCACATCGTACACAACAAAACATGTCGCAATCACAACCAATGATTCGTACAACACCAGACATTTCAGAATTGAATAAACATCATCATGCAATTATTTTTAAAGCGAGAAAATAATTTAATAATTAATTAAATAATAGAATTTTGCATTCTCACCTTGAATTTTGGTCAAAATTTGTCTGTCTTCGTTTCAGCTGCGGTCTGCGCCATCACAAAGCTCTTAATTTTGTGATTCCAATGCAATTTACGGTTCGTCAATCGGACCTCGTATGAAAGAGTTATGAATTTTTAAAGATCGGACAAATTAAATATAAAATAATAAAATAATAATTAAAAAAAATGTTCGGACCTTTTCTCTCACGTCGGCCTTTCTTCCTCACGGCCGAACCCATCTCCATGCTCCAACCTTCTATGCGCACGACACCACAAGCACCCGGACCACGATTAGAAGCCACCACCTCGTCGGCCACCTCGAGACACACCCGCGCCGAGACCCGGGCCCCACTCGCACCCCCTAGGACCCACAAATAACCCATAAACGCAGCACCTTCTCGGCCAAAACTCGCGAAATCCGTGCACCAAAATCCGATCTTAACCGTATAGATTTGTAGCTCTCTGAATTCTCTTCGATTTGGTAGGTCATACGTCAATTTTCGTCGAACGGATTGAGAGATCTTAGCATTTGAAGTTCGAGCAATTCTGGCCATCGAATTCTGGCGGCGGCTGGCCATTAGAGAATTAGGGTTTCGGATTTTTATATTATTTTAATGTTTAATTCCGAATTTCGTGAAATAAAGTGGAATTTTGGACTTTCTCGGATTTGGGCCTGCTTACTGTCGATCTTAACGTTTTGAGGCCTTCTGAACGCGATAGGCTATGCCCCAAGGTCCAATTCCGAAATATACAGCAGTTTTTTTTCGGTTTTACTTCAAAATACAATATTAAATTAATTATTTAATTCCTACCGTACATTTAAATATGCCGGGGCCACATACGATCTCTAAAAATTCTAAAAAATATATTTTTAGCTTTCTTATGACGATACGAATCCAACAAAATTATTTTCGTCGAATTCTGAGATTGTTTGAAAAATGGCTATTTTTAAGGCGTTTAAATTTAACTGAAATAGTCAAAACACATTTTATTTCGCCACGCTCACATATTAATTCGAAAAATTCTGAAAATTGAAACCTAGCAATAATTTGACATTCCGGTTCCAACAAAAGTGATTTCGTCGAAAACCGAGGTCGTTTGAAAAATGACTATTTTTAAGGCCAATATATTTAATATTAAAAATACATTTTTAAACAAATAAATCCCGAAACTCAAAATATATAAGTGTTTACTGATTTCCAATGTAGAAACATCATTCTGAACTCAATGGAAGTGGTTTCGAGTTCAAATTCCTTCGTATGCAAAAAGTAGCATTTTGGCCCTTATAAATTTCATAGCGACCTTTCTAGATTTTAATTTTGACATAACTTTTGATTCCCGTTATGAAATTCCAATTTTTCGGATTCGTTGGAAAGATATTTTTAAATAGATTCTAATATTTTTGGTTTCACTAAAATCAGTTAAATTTTGCATTCTGTACGGTCAGTCAAAGTTCAAGTTTGACTTTTCAAACTACCGCGTTATTTCTAACTCTTTTGTTAATTAAAATTAAATTATTCATTCTATCTTCGATTTGAATCAAATTTGTGATCATTATTATTTAAAATAGATTATTTTAAATATCAAAACTCATTAAAATCATTTAAAATAAATTTTAAATTGGCCCCAAAATTCCGGGTTGTTACAGCGCACCAGGGGGTGCTCTTCCTGATGAACTCGCACGCGCCTAGGGGGTGGTAGAGGGCTTCGAACGGCGCCTCTTTCGAAGGGAATAACTCGAGGTAGGAGCAACGGTGGTGGGTGCTCTAGGTACGGATTTGAAGAGCTCGGAGGGATCTACAAAAAGTTCAACTGGGCCATGGCGTTTCGGTGATCGGAGCGGCCAAAAAAGAGGAGAGAAGGTGGCGAAGGGGTTCCGCGTGTTAACGGATGTCGGGGAGAGAGAAAATTAAAGGATTTTCTTTTTTTTTATATAAAAATTTTGATTGGCTGATGGGTTTTAAAGGGGTTTTCTGACGCGACCACCAATCCAAACCCAACGACTGTCGTCCCTAGCGTTTTACCCCCATTCCGAACACAATGAGATATGTTTCGTAGGCCAATTCGAATGTTTCAGTCAGTTTTCCTTTAAATTAAAATATAAAACATTCAATATTTGATTTGAACGTACATTTCAATTTGCCAGGGCCACAAACTGATTCGAAAAATTCCAGAAAAATTAATTTAGCTATGTTTTGGTGATACGGTCCCAACAAAACTAGTTTCATCGAATTCTGAGACCGTTTGCAAAAAGGCCCATTTCTGGTTGATCCAATTTAACTGAAATTGACCAAAACATATTTTCCTTTGCCACGCTCACATACTAGCTTCAAAAATTATGAAATTTGAAACCTAGCAATAACCTCACATCCCGGATCCAACAAAAGTGGTTTCGTCGAATTCCGAGGTCGTATGCAAAATGGCCAATTTCACGGGCTATATAAATTCCATAGCGACCTTTCTAAAAATTCATTCGGCCATAGCTTTTTCTTTCCGTTATGAAAATTCGATTTTTCAGATTCGTTAAAAAGGTATTCACCAACAGATTTAAATATTTTTGGTTTCACTAAAATCCAGTTTGTTTTGCACCTGGTACAGTCCGACAAAGTTTGAATTCAATTTTTAAAACTGCAGCGCCTTTTCAGGCCTTGTTTATAATTATAATTAATTATATTCGCTTTCAATTGTCGATTCAAACTCACTTTTCATTTCCATTATTCAAAATATTTATTTTAAATATTTAAAATCCATTATTTTAGCCAATTTAAAAATTTTAAGTTGGTTCAGATTTTCTGGGTCGTTACAGACTTACTTGAAAAATAGTAACTTTATTTATCATAATTGAAATTAAAATTTGGTTTGTTTTGGTAAGTATTAAAATTTATATTTATGTATTTGAATGAAATGGAATTAATTTGAGATGTCCCCGAACCCCGTACTGACGGTGGCAAGGGTAATCCTTGGAATATAACACATAAACAGATAACAGCAAAAAAGAATTAAATAAATACACCAGATAATGAACAAATAATACACTAGATAAACGTAATCATAAGAGTTACATAGTATACAGGATCATACTTAGTACAAATACAGTTCAGCTATACATAAATGTCTACAGCAGAAACAAACATAATATGTACAATAGGAGCTGAACAACATAAAAAGAGATAAATGATAGAATCCATCATTAACTCCAGCTATTAAGAGAAAGCCAGCTAAACCTGAACACAAGGCTGCCCGTGTAGAAAAAGGGGCACCCGAGTTTGAAAGTGAAACAAACTACGAGTCAGTCATGGGACTGGTATGAGAAATCTACTTAACACATTTAAATGATGGTTAATCATAGGACCACGCCACTTTCGTGGAACGGGTTTACTCCATCGGATTGCCAGTGCTTTAAAACAAATAATTCTTTTGAACATCGCAATGCTTTTTATAAAAATGAAGCCATTATAAGACTCAGTTCCCATCACACAATGCAATGCAAACCGGAGGATAGAGTTTTACCTTATAATGGCCAAAATATGCTTGATACGAATAAAACAAAAGCATTTGATATTATTACTAGTGTTTATATGTTTCAAAAACAATTTCAAATCATAACTATCAATCATCGATGGCATTAATGCCCCATACCACTATGTCGCCATATATAGGTATACAATCAAAACCGTCACGTATTTGGAAATTGGATTTCCGTCATGAACCAAGGCAAACGATAGTCCTTACCGAATTCGAGACGCTCTAGTCCGTGTCTCAGGCAAGCGCGCAGGCAAGCCTTGGATCGTCAGGGCCGGTCCACCGATGTGGATTATTATGCCTGAACAATGCGTTTCCCCTCCCTATGGGGCGTCAATGAACCAACGAATGACTCCATCAGTCCCGGATCGACCGATATAACCGAGGTGCCTCGCAACAGCAACAACCACATAGGTGAAAATAATATAAATTTCAGCCAGTTTAAGCACCGACACCACCTCTAACTAGAAAGAAACGCTTGTCCTCCCTGAGGTCCTTTCTCCCGTTTCTGGTTCATACCGGGGTGTGAGGCTCGCGAATTAACGTTATACACAAAGCTCTGCCACACAGGCGGGGCTTTGATCATCACCACAAGACTTTACTTTTCAACAGAAGCCCTGATCACTGCATCTTAGCGTGCCATACAGGCAATTCATGCCAGGTAACTGATGGCTATCAATCACACGGACTGAATTCCAATGTCACACACACAGTCCATTTGCAAGTCCATTCTGGGTCTGAACGAAACCGGAGGCACTATATACCTCGCAAACCCATCGATCTCCACGTACGTCTAGACGATCACCACTCATTATCCATATTTCGGGATGCCTCCCAATCAGGACATCGGTTACCATCCAAACGAGGTGAAGAACTCCGGTCTTCGACCACCGTCTTCATCTTCGATTTCTTATCGTCGATTTAGTTATTCAGAATGGCGTAAACCCGGTCTTTTTGAGCAACTCGCGTATATAATAAACAAGTGCAATACAAACACACATACGCATCATTTCAATTCATTAGTCGCTAACCGTAAATCAGTAAGAGAACGATTACCCAAATATTGACCCCGAAGGTCGAAACCAACATCAGATCAACACCCAGGAAACCATTCGACTTAGCCAACCTTCAGTTAGTTTCTAAATTTCACATCCATATCGTTTATAATATTTTATAACGATTTATCATTATTTTTATTTATTTTAAAATAGCCAATTTATTCAAAACGACACTTCGGGCCATAACGCGGCCGTGGCGTTGTTTTTCTTCAGATTTGATTTACACATATCTGAAAATCTAACTGTTGGATCTTCACAAAATTTACATATTTAGAAAGACCTTTTCAAAACGAATCCAATGGTTCCAGTTTCGAGAAAATCTGACGGTCGGATCTCACGGTATAATCGTTTGAAGTTTCGATTTCAAAATGCGAACTACAGCGTCGTTATTCGATTTAATATAATTATATATATATATATATATATATATATATATATATATATAATCGATTCTGGCGCTGGTTTTCTTCAGATTTGAATTAAACATTCCAGACAATCCAACCGTTGGATCTTTACAAAGTTGGAGCCGTTGGAAAGATATTTCCAAAGCGAACCCAACGGTTGCGCTTTTGGGAAAATCCGATGGTCGGATCTCCCACACTAATCGTTTGAAATCACGATTTCAAAATACGAACTGCAGCTTCGTTATTCGATATATTTCAATTATATATATATATATATATATATATCGATTCTTCGATTTCAAAACTATATGATTTTCATACATTTGATAAAAATGATATTTTTATCTAACTGTCTTCTATTTCAACACTTCACTATTTTTAACAATTCATGTATATAATAAAAATGTGATTTTTAATGTAAAACAATTTATTTCAAAACGCGACTATTTTATATAGTTCATATAGGTGATAAAAATATGTTTTTTATTAAGAAAACATTTATTTCTAAACACGACTATTTTATATAGTCTATATAGATGATAAAAATATGATTTTTATTATGAAACAATTTCTTTCGAACCCGAATACCATTCAACACATGAATTTCTATTCAACGAATGAATTCCTATTCAACACATGAATGTTATTCAAAATTCGTATATATACAATAAAAAGGTGATTTTTATATTGTTAAAATAGTTTATTTAAAACACGAATACCATTCAACACATGAATATGATTCAACGAATGAATTTCTATTCAACACATGAAGGTTTTCTATAGTTTGTATTTGTATAGTAAAAATGTGATTTTTATTGCAAAACAGTTTTATTTCAAAACACGATTATTTTATATAGTTAATATAGGTGATAAAAATAGGATTTTTATTATAAAACAATTTCTTTCAAAATATGGATACCATTCAACACATGAATTTCAATTCAACGAATGAATTTCGATTCAACACATGAAGGTTTTCTATAGTTTATAGATATAGATAAAAAGGTGATTTTTATATTTAAAACACGAATACCATTCAACACCTGAATTTCTATTCAACAAATGAATTTCAATTCAACACATGAAGGTTTTCTATAGTTTACACATATAGATAAAAAGGTGATTTTTATATTTTTAAAACACGAATACCATTCAACACATGAATTCTATTCAACGAATGAATTTCTATTCAACACATGAAGGTTTTCTATTCAACAGACGAATAAAGTTTCAACTCAGGAAAATAATTCTAACACATGAATTGTAACAACCCGAAAATCTGGGCCAGTTTAAAATTTTTATTTTGGCAATTATAACGAATTTGAATTGAATAGAAAACGAAATGAATTTGATTTGAATGGAAAACGAATTGAATTCGAATTGAATATATAACGAATTGAATTCGAATTGAATATATAACGGATTTGATTTCAATTGAATATATAACGAATTTGATTCAAATAGAAAACGAAATGAATTTGAATCAAATAGAAAACGAAATGAATTTGATTCAAATAGAAAACGAAATGAATTTGATTTGAATAGAAAACGAATTTGAATTGAATCGAATAGAAAACCAATTTGAATTGAATCGAATAGAAAACCAATTTGAATCGAATAGAAAACCAAAATGAATTGAATATAAAACGAATTTGAACTGAATTGAAAACGAATTCGAATTGAATTGAAAACGAATTGAATTGAATTCAAATTGAATTTAAATTTGAATTGAATAGAAATGAATTTTAAAACGAATTTATAAGGAAAAATTCAATTTTGATTTGAATTGAAATGGAAGTTGAAATTGTTTTTGAAACGAATTTAAAACTATTTATATAATTCGTTTTAAATAGAAATCGATGAAATATATATTATATATATTATATATATGATATAATGGGCTGAATAGAACACGCCGCGCTGCGGCAGTTCGTGAATTTCGACCATTTATTTCAAACGGACATTACGGGAGATCCGACCGTCGGATTCTCCTAAAACCAGAACCGTTGGGTTCGTATCGAAAAGAGCTTTCTAACAAATATTAGAAATTTGAAATCTAATGGTTGGATTTGGAGATACGTCCAAATCAAATTTGAAAAAGGTCGTTGTAAGTGCAGTTCGATGGCCGTTGATGGAAATCGACTGTACGAGCCTTGATAAAATTATTAAAAATATCAATAATTTGTGTAAAATCATAAGAAATGATTTGGAAAAATTGGGATGAAAAACTCCATATTTGAAAAGATAAAAATAGATTTTTATCGAAATGAACTAGTTTTGAACTAAAATTAAAACCCATTTATTTTTAAATAAATAAATCGGATTTGAAATGGGTTGTAAATAGAATTGATTTGTGGGTTTATCGTGAAGGGTGTTTTAAATGACACTTGTTATTTAACCCGATAATAAATAGAATGTGATTTGGGTTTGTCGTGAACTGTGCTTTAAATGACACTACTTCTTTAACCCAGTAAAAGGAGTTTTAATGAATCTGCAATTAAATTGAAATGTGAATTGATAATTTAAAATTATCAAATATAGAAAGTGAGTGAGAATGGAGTATCACCAGTTTTTCTCCAAAGCGGTAGTTAAATCTTTAATTAGATTTGAACGTGAAATGGTAATTAATTTTACCGATAACACTGTGGTGTTAGATACGGAGTATTACCAGTTTTTCTTCATGGGATGAATAGGTTGGGATTGGGAAATAAAATAAATAATTACTCCGGTGTAGTTCACTAATCTCGACTAGTTTGGAAAACCATAATCTGGTTTGAAATGACATCCAAAGGAAGATTAAAGGATAAATTCTAAAGGATTTATCTTGGATAAAATTAATGGGAACCTTTCCCTAAGAATGTGAAATTTATAAACTAGCTGTAGGTTAGTTAAGAAGAATGGTTTCCTGGGTATTGATCTGATGTTGGTTTCGGCCTTCGGGGTTAATGTTTGGGAAATTGTTCTCTTGCTGATTTACGGTTAGTGACTAATGAATTGGGATGAGGCGTATGTTGTGTTTGTGTAACATTTGTTTTTAATATACGCGGGTTGTTCGGAAAGGCCGGGTTTATACCCATTCTGAATAACTGATTCGACGATATGTCGAAGATGAAGACGGTGGTCGAAGACCGGAAGTCTTCACATCGTTTGGGTGATTACTGATGATCTTGATTGGGCTGTACACCCAGGATGAGGGAATCAGTTGGTGGTCGTCCAGACGTACTTGGAGATCGATGGATATGCGAGGAAAGTGCCTCCGGTTTCGTTCAGACCCAAAACGAACTTGTAAATGGATGGTGTGTTTGACATTGGATTTCATTCTGTGTTGATTGATTTCTGTTAAATATATATATGTTTGGCGGCGGAGAATTTATTCTCTTGCTTAACGCCCTTCTCTGAGATGTACGAGCTTAGAGGTTATATATCGATAGATATCAATCGCATGGCATGAATTGCCTGTGTGGCACGCTGAGTTGCATGGATCAAGGCTTCTGTTGAAAAGCAAAGTCTTGTGGTTGATGATCCAAGCCCGACCTACGTGGCAGCTTTGTGTATAGCGTGGATTCGCGAGCCTCACACCTCGGTATGAGTCAAAAGCGGGATGAGCACCCAAGGAGTTCACGACGTTTCTTTCTAGCTATGGGTGGTGTCAGTGACCTACCAGCCCTGACATTTATATACTTTTCACCTTTGTGGTTTGGATGCGAGGCGCCTCGATTATAGGTCCTTTAGTGTAACGACCCAAAATTTTTATCAATTTATTTTGAATATTTAATATTATTTTAAATATTGAGCTGATAATATAAATCGATTTCATATTGAATTATCGATATAATTATAGTAATACGAGGATCTTAAGTAATTCAATTTGAAATGGAGTCAAAATGATTTATATGAATTTTATTTGAATTTAAACGATAATAATAATATCTTATTATCAAGGAATTTATTTTTTTTGAATTTAAAATTATATATATTAATTTATTTTGGTTATTTATATTTACGTTCGAATTAAAATATCAAATTTTATTCAGAATAGTGGTACACTATTGAAATAACAGTGGTTAAGTTGAAATAGCGGTTCGTGGTTTAAATGAATGGACCCCGAGATATTTATAATGGATAAGCTTGAAATCAAATCAGAATCAATTTAAAAAGAGTAAAAATCTTTTTAAATCAAATCGAATTTAATACAGTGTACGTTTACACTGTAAACTCCTTCCCACCCAAGCTTCATCTCCTATAAAATCGCGCTCTTCCTCTTCTGTTTTTGGCTGCTGAAACCAGAATCCAAATACAAACTATGGGAAGCTTTGAATTAAAAATGGCCGTCCCTTCCTTATCGCTCATTCGAAACAAAGACTAGAATAGCCTCACTCTACTCTACTAAATCCTAAACCATTCTAATAAGTAAATCCCAAAATCCAAACTCCAGTAAAACAAAGAAAAATGGCCACTTCGTTTTTATCTCATCCGAGTTCCTTTTCGATTTACAATTCAAATCAACCGCGAGTTCAACATCAGGGAGGAGGCGTCCCGATTCAGTGCACGCTACAATGTCGACTCTTGGAAAGTCGAGACCTTTTCTGGTGATAATTGGGGATCGCGATTTCAGTTTGAAGGATTTGGGGTTCCAGAGTTTAACTCGATGTGGCGGTTGGGAATTCGCGATTAAGTTAAAGAGGGCGGAAGGAAGTGGCGACGCTCTTTTAAAGGGGAAGTGCTTCTGTGCGAGCACGCTGGGTGTAGGAGAGCACCGAGATTGATTTACAGCAGTAATGGGAGATAGCCGTGCTTGTTGGATTCGACAGTCTCGATACAGGCAGGCTCTACTGTCCTGATGAGGGAGAAGCACCAACCTGGGCATGGTGATTTTCACTGGGTTGCAACGAACGTGGGAAGCCGGGCTCGTATTCAAAGCCTTATCACATTTTTCCTATACAAGAATAGTTAGATCAAAATCAAGAGCAGTCAATCATGATGGGTTCATATTATCGTAATGTACAAAGTGGATATGGATTGGTCATTCCCGAGTCAACTGGAAATTTGGGTAAAACCAAAATTGCTAGTTAATTTTGGTTCTGAACAGATTGCTTTGGCGATATTAAAATCAGGTGAGTAAATCTCACTCACCTTTTATTTATAATTATTTTTACTTCGTAAAAATAATTGTCGTTGCTTGTTTGGATTTTTCTGCTTGTTTTATATATATTAGTTATTTAAGGCTATTATATATATATATTGGGTTGATTGATTGGTTGGATTCCCGCAGTCTCATTAGCGGATGCCCGCAGTTTCATAGCGGATGATTACCCTATACACCCCACGCTATGATTAGTGGATGACCTTCTATACCACGACATTCTGCCACGAAGCAGAATGGGTATTATTTATGTACTAACATCTGTGGATGCAGGTAAACAGGTTGGAGGAATCCAACTGGATTCCTCAAAAATATATTATCTGTTGTTTGTTGTTTGTTTGATTTCATATATATTTTTCATATATGATGTGTTAAAAATCAAATGATTGAAAATTGGGTGATTTGATTGTTTTAAATATCACTAGGCTAAGTGTTAATGTATTTAAAATATCATGGAAGGATATTTGAGATTTAAAAAGGAAAAATCCTATTTTTAAATAGAATTTGAATTTTAAATGGAAATAAAAATATAAACTTGTTTTGAAAAATAAAACAAGTAGTTCCTTTATAAACGAAGTTTATAAATAGTTCTTTTATAACGAAGTTATAAATGAAGTGAAAAGAATTATCATTTGATAATTCAGAAATGGAAATACAAGTGTGAAATTGGAATGGGAAATCTATCTTCAAAAGGAAAATAAAGATATTGATTTCAAAAAGGAATTGTAGTCGAGACTTGTTTAAAGAATTTGAATAAAGAAAATTCAAATGGAGTTAACTATAGAGACTTGAAAATAGAATTCAATGAAGTTAACTATAGAGATTTGAAAAGAGGATTCAAATAGAATTTAAATAAGGGAATTTGAAGTAACATTTGAATATAGATTTTGAATATAGAATTCAAATGGAAAATCCAAAGTGGATTTGAATATAGAACTTTCAAATGGAGTTTGAATATAGAGAATTTGAAATAGAATTTCCAAATAGAAATTTGAAATAGAATTTCAAAATAGAATTTTCAAAAGAGAATTTGAAATAGACTGTGAAAATAGAATTTCAAAAATAGAATTGCAATGAAATTTGAATTCAATTATAATTGAAAGAGAATTTGACTATAGAAATTCAAAAGGAATTTAAATATGGGATTTTAATTCAAAGGAATTGAAATAGATTTGAGGTCAAAGGAATTGAAATAGAATTTGAATTCAAAGGAAGTCAAAAAGATTTGAATAAAGAAAGTTCATATGAAGTTTGAATATAGAATTTGGAATAAGAGAATCCAAATGGAATTTGACTAAGAGAATTTAAATAGAATTTGAATAATAGAAAAGGAAATAGAATTTGAACATAGAATTCAAATAAGAAAGGAATTGGAATTTGAATATAGAATTCAAATAAAAGCGAGATTGGAATTTGAATCAAGAAATTCAAATAGAGTTAAAATGGAGTTGGATTCATTTTAACGAAATTTAAAAGTTTTTTTTATATAAATATAATTAAAACGAACTCGCCGCAGCGCTGCAGTTCGTAAATTGGCGACTCGAACTTCAATTGAGTATACAGGACTCAATTGAAGTCGGAATTCTTTGAAACAAGAAACGTCAGGACCAATTTGATAACAGTTTTCCGTTGGAGGAGAAAAAGCTGGATTTCGTCGAACAGATTTTGAGTTATATCAAAATCAAATTTTCAGAAAAACAGCGCCAGAAACCATTTGTAAACCATAATGGTTTATTTAAATATATAAAAGGGATTTTAAGCAAATAAAATCTGAATTTCCATTAGGAAAATCCCAGATTTGAGTTGTAGAATAAATACGGACTCAAGCGGTGTGAATGAAACGATTTTTGGGTATAAAAATCAGATTTTATTAAATAAGATTTACTAGTCTTGAAGAAAAATTTAGTTAAAGGAAATGGTGAAATTGAATTTGGACTTTGGGTAGTAAAAAGGGATTTGTAAATATATATTCAAAATCGAATGTGGAACCCAAGTTAGAAATGAAACTCGACGTGATTTTAAGCGAATAAAAATATATTTGAATATGACATGTTCAAATAAAACAGTGAAATAGACCAAAGAGATAATTAACGAATGAATGAGCGATTTGAGTTGAAATGACCCGATTGGGTTGGAATAAAATGGAAATGGACGTTTATAGGTTAAGCAGGTTTGGAATGAAGTGTATGAAGATTAAAATTTGCGTGCTCGACAATAAGGTACATGTTTAATTCGTATATGAGATTTTATGCGCCGTATCGGCAGGCCGCTTGGCTTTTTCTTTCCTTTTTGAAATGAGAAGGTACCGGGAAGCTATTTGAAATTTCCCGATGCTCCCGATACAGGGGAGGTTATGGCGAATTTTTCCGGGAATTTAAGGAGTTAGAATATTTTTAAGAAATTTGACAATTAGAATCTATATATCGATATATATAGAATTCGATAAGGAAACGAAATCAAAAATAGAATATTGTAAACAAAAAGGGAAATGTATAAATTAGGAATAGAAAGCAACCCATTCACGTGTTTTAGAATGAATAATTGGGTTTTATTGTGTGTTTATTCGTGGTTAGTGGTTTTGCCGTTTTGAAGTTGAGGATGTTTCCAGTCAAGGTTTGAGAGGTAATTTTACCCCAACTTGATTGATTTCATTTTAAATGGAGAAATAGCAAGATCCAATCTCGAAGAGAAGTGTTGGATAATAGTTAGTTGAATAGAATATTTTGGGGTTGTCGTACGATGTTTTATACCGCATTCGTTTTAACCAAAGTAATGTTATTTTGGAAATATAAAAGTAAATATTTCCTGAGGATGGTTAAAGTAGTCGAGAAAGAGATAAGTGATTGTAATTGTTTTCAATTTCAAATAAAATATATTTCCTAAGTATAGGAAATAAGAGAAGGTGATATATGGAAATGTTTCCCAAATAGCGTAAGAAGCCAAGATGATTATTGGAAATAGTTGGTTAACAAATTTTGGTAAGGAAATGGAGAAGAGATTTAATTAATGAAATATTAATTAAAGAGCCCAGTGATTTGTTTGATAGGTTTGGATGAACACTTGTTTTTATTCGATAGTTAAATCACAGACTATCGAAGTCTTGACCATCGTTGTCAATATGGAGAGACCGGTTGGATTATTATCCGAAGAACCACTCCGTATCGGCATAAGCGTTGCGAACCAAGTATGCTGAATATATTGAAGACGGAGTAAAGTGCAAGGACTTTTTCTATTACATAGAAACAGTGCCTTCGGTTTCGTTCAATCCCAGAACGAACGTAAATGGACGAATGTCTGACAGAGTATTTCCAATGATCTAATGGGTTGGTCTGTATAAATATATATATGGTTGCAATGGATTTATTCCCTTAGCATAACATCCAGAATATTTGTGCAAACTCAACTAGTGATTAACGGATCTGACGATGTGGCATTCAAAGTGGTTGTGTTATCAATGAATGGGAAGTATGCGTAGCCTCAGGCCTCAACAATCGGGAAAGGACAAAAATCGGGCAGGCAGCATGGCTATGTGGGTCGCACCCATTAGGATGTATAATCACCTATCTAGAGGTTCATTTAATTTCTTATTCTATTCGATGCTATCCCAGTCGGGAGGCGGTTGCTGATCCCAACCGTTGGTGATATACATTCGATACACTCAAGCGAAATGAGTGGTCGGTCATGTGTGGGCCGGGTTACAAGATGTTCTTGTTGAACCCAGTGTATTCCTCTCTAGAGATACACTAGCGGAAGGTGGTTCCATACCTTGTCATGTTGGAAATCCAATCTCCAATAAGCGCCATGCGGTTTTTGATTTTATACTATATATGTGGAGCGTGAGATGCAAGCGTTCTGCTATTTGGTTATTTACTTGATGTAGACATTATTATAATATCACTGGATTTTCGTATCAAAGTGTTTTGGGTTATAGTAAGGTAAAAGCCGTCCATGTTTATGTGTGGGCTGGTCTTACTATTAGCTTTTCTTTCGAAAAGGGTTTTGAAAGTTAAACAAGTGGTTGGAGTTTACTCACACCAGTCCCATGACTGACCTAGAGTTTATTTTGTTTGTTTTCCCTAAACTCTTGGGTGCCCAAATTTGTACGGGCAGTCAAGTAGTTGGGATTTTTCAGATTCACTTGGAAGAGCTGGAAGCAGGAGGCTTCACCAGTTAGATATAGACTATCATATATTCCGCTGTGTACTATGGTTGTATCTGGAAACATGTGTTTATAACTGTTCCAGGAATGGCTGTTGTGCTCTGATGATGGTATGTATGTAAAGTTACTGATTTGTATTTCAAAAGTTATGTTATATAATATATTTTATTCGTTCCGCTGTGAGATTCGTGTTTACTTTAATTATGCTCAGTTGCGTTCTTCTTCTTCTATTCTGTTAGTTCTATCTTTTCTATCTCACCCTCTAATTTCTTTCTGTTAATGATTCGGTATTTCCGATGTCTGAACAGTCGACACTGGATTTTGTGTTGATTTTCGGAGCCGAAAATGCCGTGGTCGTTACAGTGGTATCAGAGCTTAGGTTGAGCGAACACCTAGGCTTGTGTGGCATGCGCTCATTAGAGATAGGGTCAGTAGTACCCTAGAATGAGTTGAGCGTATATATACGAGAGAGCGTATTTGTAAATTGATATAAAAGTTGTTTTGTATTGTGTTGGCTAGTCTGTGAGTGGTTTATGAATTCTGGTCGAATCGTGGGACGCCACGAAGTCGATAGGGATTTCTAAACACTTGAACAGAAAATATGGCATGATATTGTTTTTAAGTGGGTAAATGAAATAATTTAACCCAAAATTTCTATTTTGATATAGAAAGAATAATTTTCTAGAATTATTATTATATGGATGTGTTGGATGTTGATTTTATAATCAAATGAGATTATAAAATTAGAATGGTTATTTATAACCAAATAGAATTTGTATAGGAATTAAATATACAAATGAGATGAATTAGAATTTAATTCAAACCAGAATTTGGAATTTTAATCCTGGGAAGTTGAAAAATATTTTTCAAAGTATATTAAAATAATATAGATTTGTTTTAAAGGATTTGAAAGAAAATCATGGATTTTGAAATAATAAGGCACTGAACTCACTTCAGTGGCTGGGAAATTATTCTGATGATGATTGCAACATCATCAGTGTTCATTTCCGAGTTTCTAAGTGATGAATTGCTACCTTAGAAAAAGTTTTTGATGGAAATTTGTTTGAAAGAAAACAAGTGGTTTGAAAATTCAAATGTTTTGAATTTGAAATGAAAATAAATATATGTATATATTTATGGGATTTCAAAAGAATTTGAAAAGAAAAACCCAGGGATTTGAATTCTGGAATTGAAATTTAACTTAAACAAGTTAAATGGGTCGAAGTGAATGAATTGATTAGAATCAATTTGAATAGGTTTATTGGAATATAGATTGGATATAAATGGATTGATCGTAGATCATTCGAATCAAATGTGTGAAGACCAAAAGTTTTGGTTGGAGTTAATTTATTGAAATATGAGGAGTTGAGTTTCAACATAAGTGAATTTTTGAAAAGTAATAGATTTGTACCATTTTTCCTACCTTAGCAATTTCGAGGACGAAATTATTTTAAGGGGGAAAGAATGTAACGACCCGAAATTTTTATCAATTTATTTTGAATATTTAATATTATTTTAAATATTGAGCTGATAATATAAATCGATTTCATATTGAATTATCGATATAATTATAGTAATACGAGGATCTTAAGTAATTCAATTTGAAATGGAGTCAAAATGATTTATATGAATTTTATTTGAATTTAAACGATAATAATAATATCTTATTATCAAGGAATTTATTTGTTTTGAATTTAAAAATATATATATTAATTTATTTTGGTTATTTATATTTACGTTCGAATTAAAATATCAAATTTTATTCAGAATAGTGGTACACTATTGAAATAACAGTGGTTAAGTTGAAATAGCGGTTCGTGGTTTAAATGAATGGACCCCGAGATATTTATAATGGATAAGCTTGAAATCAAATCAGAATCAATTTAAAAAGAGTAAAAATCTTTTTAAATCAAATCGAATTTAATACGGTGTACGTTTACATTGTAAACTCCTTCCCACCCAAGCTTCATCTCCTATAAAATCGCGCTCTTCCTCTTCTGTTTTTGGCTGCTGAAACCAGAATCCAAATACAAACTATGGGAAGCTTTGAATTAAAAATGGCCGTCCCTTCCTTATCGCTCATTCGAAACAAAGACTAGAATAGCCTCACTCTACTCTACTAAATCCTAAACCATTCTAATAAGTAAATCCCGAAATCCAAACTCCAGTAAAACAAAGAAAAATGGCCACTTCGTTTTTATCTCATCCGAGTTCCTTTTCGATTTACAATTCAAATCAACCGCGAGTTCAACATCAGGGAGGAGGCGTCCCGATTCAGTGCACGCTACAGTGTCGACTCTTGGAAAGTCGAGACCTTTTCTGGTGATAATTGGGGATCGCGATTTCAGTTTGAAGGATTTGGGGTTCCAGAGTTTAACTCGATGTGGCGGTTGGGAATTCGCGATTAAGTTAAAGAGGGCGGAAGGAAGTGGTGACGCGCTTTTAAAGGGGAAGTGCTTCTGTGCGAGCACGCTGGGTGTAGGAGAGCACCGAGATTGATTTACAGCAGTAATGGGAGATAGCCGTGCTTGTTGGATTCGACAGTCTCGATACAGGCAGGCTCTACTGTCCTGATGAGGAAGAAGCACCAACCTAGCTTCAAAATGGGTTAAGGCATGGTGATTTTCACTGGGTTGCAACGAACGTGGGAAGCCGGGCTCGTATTCAAAGCCTTATCACATTTTTCCTATACAAGAATAGTTAGATCAAAATCAAGAGCAGTCAATCATGATGGGTTCATATTATCGTAATGTACAAAGTGGATATGGATTGGTCATTCCCGAGTCAACTGGAAATTTGGGTAAAACCAAAATGGCTAGTTAATTTTGGTTCTGAACAGATTGCTTTGGCGATATTAAAATTAGGTGAGTAAATCTCACTAACCTTTTATTTATAATTATTTTTACTTCGTAAAAATAATTGTCGTTGCTTGTTTGGAATTTTCTGCTTGTTTTATATATATTAGTTATTTAAGGCTATTATATATATATTGGGTTGATTGATTGGTTGGTTTCCCGCAGTCTCATTAGCGGATGCCCGCAGTTTCATAGCGGATGATTACCCTATACGCCCCACGCTATGATTAGTGGATGACCTTCTATACCACGATATTCTGCCACGAAGCAGAATGGGTATTATTTATGTACTAACATCTGTGGATGCAGGTAAACAGGTTGGAGGAATCCAACTGGATTCCTCAAAAATATATTATCTGTTGTTTGTTGTTTGTTTGATTTCATATATATTTTTCATATATGATGTGTTAAAAATCAAATGATTGAAAATTGGATGATTTGGTTGTTTTAAATATCACTGGGCTAAGTGTTAATGTATTTAAAATATCGTGGAAGGATATTTGAGATTTAAAAAGGAAAAATCCTATTTTTAAACAGAATTTGAATTTTAAATGGAAATAAAAATATAAACTTGTTTTGAAAAATAAAACAAGTAGTTCCTTTATAAATGAAGTTTATAAATAGTTCTTTTATAACGAAGTTATAAATGAAGTGAAAAGAATTATCATATGATAATTCAGAAATGGAAATACAAGTGTGAAATTGGAATGGGAAATCTATCTTCAAAAGGAAAATAGAGATATTGATTTCAAAAAGGAATTGAAGTCGAGACTTGTTTAAAGAATTTAAATAAAGAAAATTCAAATGGAGTTAACTATAGAGACTTGAAAATAGAATTCAATGAAGTTAACTATAGAGATTTGAAAAGAGGATTCAAATAGAATTTAAATAAGGAAATTTGAAGTAACATTTGAATATAGATTTTGAATATAGAATTCAAATGGAAAATCCAAAGTGGATTTGAATATAGAACTTTCAAATGGAGTTTGAATATAGAGAATTTGAAATAGAATTTCCAAATAGAAATTTGAAATAGAATTTCAAAATAGAATTTTCAAAAGAGAATTTGAAATAGACTGTGAAAATAGAATTTCAAAAATAGAATTGCAATGAAATTTGAATTCAAATATAATTGAAAGAGAATTTGACTATAGAAATTCAAAAGGAATTTAAATATGGGATTTGAATTCAAAGGAATTGAAATAGATTTGAGGTCAAAGGAATTGAAATAGAATTTGAATTCAAAGGAAGTCAAATAGATTTGAATAAAGAAAGTTCATATGAAGTTTGAATATAGAATTTGGAATAAGAGAATCCAAATGGAATTTGACTAAGAGAATTTAAATAGAATTTGAATAATAGAAAAGGAAATAGAATTTGAACATAGAATTCAAATAAGAAAGGAATTAGAATTTGAATATAGAATTCAAATAAAAGCGAGATTGGAATTTGAATCAAGAAATTCAAATAGAGTTAAAATGGAGTTGGATTCATTTTAACGAAATTTAAAAGTTTTTTTTTATATAAATATAATTAAAACGAACTCGCCGCAGCGCTGCAGTTCGTAAATTGGCGACTCGAACTTCAATTGAGTATACAGGACTCAATTGAAGTCGGAATTCTTTGAAACAAGAAACGTCAGGACCAATTTGATAACAGTTTTCCGTTGGAGGAGAAAAAGCTGGATTTCGTCGAACAGATTTTGAGTTATATCAAAATCAAATTTTCAGAAAAACAGCGCCAGAAACCATTTGAAAACCATAATGGTTTATTTAAATATATAAAAGGGATTTTAAGCAAATAAAATCTGAATTTTCATTAGGAAAATCCCAGATTTGAGTTGTAGAATAAATACGGACTCAAGCGGTGTGAATGAAATGATTTTTGGGTATAAAAATCAGATTTTGTTAAATAAGATTTACTAGTCTTGAAGAAAAATTTAGTTAAAGGAAATGGTGAAATCGAATTTGGACTTTGGGTAGTAAAAAGGGATTTGTAAATATATATTCAAAATCGAATGTGGAACCCAAGTTAGAAATGAAACTCGACGTGATTTTAAGCGAATAAAAATATATTTGAATATGACATGTTCAAATAAAACAGTGAAATAGACCAAAGAGCTAATTAACGAATGAATGAGCGATTTGAGTTGAAATGACCCGATTGGGTTGGAATAAAATGGAAATGGACGTTTATAGGTTAAGCAGGTTTGGAATGAAGTGTATGAAGATTAAAATTTGCGTGCTCGACAATAAGGTACATGTTTAATTCGTATATGAGATTTTATGCGCCGTATCGGCAGGCCGCTTGGCTTTTTCTTTCCTTTTTGAAATGAGAAGGTACCGGGAAGCAATTTGAAATTTCCCGATGCTCCCGATACAGGGGAGGTTATGGCGAATTTTTCCGGGAATTTAAGGAGTTAGAATATTTTTAAGAAATTTGACAATTAGAATCTATATATATCGATATATATAGAATTCGATAAGGAAACGAAATCAAAAATAGAATATTGTAAACAAAAAGGGAAATCTATAAATTAGGAATAGAAAGCATCCCATACACGTGTTTTAGAATGAATAATTGGGTTTTATTGTGTGTTTATTCGTGGTTAGTGGTTTTGCCGTTTTGAAGTTGAGGATGTTTCCAGTCAAGGTTTGAGAGGTAATTTTACCCCAACTTGATTGATTTCATTTTAAATGGAGAAATAGCAAGATCCAATCTCGAAGAGAAGTGTTGGATAATAGTTAGTTGAATAGAATATTTTGGGGTTGCCGTACGATGTTTTATACCGCATTCGTTTTAACCAAAGTAATGTTATTTTGGAAATATAAAAGTAAATATTTCCTGAGGATGGTTAAAGTAGTCGAGAAAGAGATAAGTGATTGAAATTGTTTTCAATTTCAAATAAAATATATTTCCTAAGTATAGGAAATAAGAGAAGGCGATATATGGAAATGTTTCCCAAATAGCGTAAGAAGCCAAGATGATTATTGGAAATATTTGGTTAACAAATATTGGTAAGGAAATGGAGAAGAGATTTAATTAATGAAATATTAATTAAAGAGCCCAGTGATTTGTTTGATAGGTTTGGATGAACACTTGTTTTTATTCGATAGTTAAATCACAGACTATCGAAGTCTTGACCATCGTTGTCAATATGAAGAGACCGGTTGGATTATTATCCGAAGAACCACTCCGTATCGGCATAAGCGTTGCGAACCAAGTATGCTGAATATATTGAAGACGGAGTAAAGTGCAAGGACTTTTTCTATTACATAGAAACAGTGCCTTCGGTTTGGTTCAATCCCAGAACGAACGTAAATGGACGAATGTCTGACAGAGTATTTCCAATGATCTAATGGGTTGGTCTGTATAAATATATATATGGTTGCAACAGATTTATTCCCTTACCATAACATCCAGAATATTTGTGCAAACTCAACTAGTGATTAACGGATCTGACGATGTGGCATTCAAAGTGGTTGTGTTATCAATGAATGGTAAGTATGCGTAGCCTCAGGCCTCAACAACCGGGAAAGGACAAAAATCGGGCAGGCAGCATGGCTATGTGGGTCGCACCCATTAGGATGTATAATCACCTATCTAGAGGTTCATTTAATTTCTTATTCTATTCGATGTTGTCCCAGTCGGGAGGCGGTTGCTGATCCCAACCGTTGGTGATATACATTCGATACACTCAAGCGAAATGAGTGGTCGGTCATGTGTGGGCCGGGTTACAAGATGTTCTTGTTGAACCCAGTGTATTCCTCTCTAGAGATACACTAGCGGAAGGTGGTTCCATACCTTGTCATGTTAGAAATCCAATCTCCAATAAGCGCCATGCGGTTTTTGATTTTATACTATATATGTGGAGCGTGAGATGCAAGCGTTCTGCTATTTGGTTATTTACTTGATGTAGACATTATTATAATATCACTGGATTTTCGTATCAAAGTGTTTTGGGTTATAGTAAGGTAAAAGCCGTCCATGTTTATGTGTGGGCTGGTCTTACTATTATCTTTTCTTTCGAAAAGGGTTTTGAAAGTTAAACAAGTGGTTGGAGTTTACTCACACCAGTCCCATGACTGACCTAGAGTTTATTTTGTTTGTTTTCCCTAAACTCTTGGGTGCCCAAATTTGTACGGGTAGTCAAGTAGTTGGGATTTTTCAGATTCACTTGGAAGAGCTGGAAGCAGGAGGCTTCACCAGTTAGATATAGACTATCATATATTCCGCTGTGTACTATGGTTGTATCTGGAAACAGGTGTTTATAACTGTTCCAGGAATGGCTGTTGTGCTCTGATGATGGTATGTATGTAAAGTTACTGATTTGTATTTCAAAAGTTATGTTATATAATATATTTTATTCGTTCCGCTGTGAGATTCGTGTTTACTTTAATTATGCTCAGTTGCGTTCTTCTTCTTCTATTCTATTAGTTCTATCTTTTCTATCTCACCCTCTAATTTCTTTCTATTAATGATTCGGTATTTCCGATGTCTGAACAGTCGACGCTGGATTTTGTGTTGATTTTCGGAGCCAAAAATGCCGTGGTCGTTACAGTGGTATCAGGGCTTAGGTTGAGCGAACACCTAGGCTTGTGTGGCATGTGCTCATTAGAGATAGGGTCAGTAGTACCCTAGAATGAGTTGAGCGTATATATACGAGAGAGCGTATTTGTAAATTGATATAAAAGTTGTTTTGTATTGTGTTGGCTAGTCTGTGAGTGGTTTATGAATTCTGGTCGAATCGTGGGACGCCACGAAGTCGATAGGGATTTCTAAACACTTGAACAGAAAATACGACATGATATTGTTTTTAATTGGGTAAATGAAATAATTTAACCCAAAATTTCTATTTTGATATAGAAAGAATAATTTTCTAGAATTATTATTATATGGATGTGTTGGATGTTGATTTTATAATCAAATGAGATTATAAAATTAGAATGGTTATTTGTAACCAAATAGAATTTGTATAGGAATTAAATATACAAATGAGATGAATTAGAATTTAATTCAAACCAGAATTTGGAATTTTAATCTTGGGAAGTTGAAAAATATTTTTCAAAGTATATTAAAATAATATAGATTTGTTTTAAAGGATTTGAAAGAAAATCATGGATTTTGAAATAATAAGGCACTGAACTCACTTCAGTGGCTGGGAAATTATTCTGATGATGATTGCAACATCATCAGTGTTCATTTCCGAGTTTCTAAGTGTTGAATTGCTACCTTAGAAAAAGTTTTTGATGGAAATTTGTTTGAAAGAAAACAAGTGGTTTGAAAATTCAAATGTTTTGAATTTGAAATGAAAATAAATATATGTATATATTTATGGGATTTCAAAAGAATTTGAAAAGAAAAACCCAGGGATTTGAATTCTGGAATTGAAATTTAACTTAAACAAGTTAAATGGGTCGAAGTGAATGAATTGATTAGAATCAATTTGAATAGGTTTATTGGAATATAGATTGGATATAAATGGATTGATCGTAGATCATTCGAATCAAATGTGTGAAGACCAAAAGTTTTGGTTGGAGTTAATTTATTGAAATATGAGGAGTTGAGTTTCAACATAAGTGAATTTTTGAAAAGTAATAGATTTGTACCATTTTTCCTACCTTAGCAATTTCGAGGACGAAATTATTTTAAGGGGGAAAGAATATAACGACCCAAAATTTTTATCAATTTATTTTGAATATTTAATATTATTTTAAATATTGAGCTGATAATATAAATCGATTTCATATTGAATTATCGATATAATTATAGTAATACGAGGATCTTAAGTAATTCAATTTGAAATGGAGTCAAAATGATTTATATGAATTTTATTTGAATTTAAACGATAATAATAATATCTTATTATCAAGGAATTTATTTGTTTTGAATTTAAAATTATATATATTAATTTATTTTGGTTATTTATATTTACGTTCGAATTAAAATATCAAATTTTATTCAGAATAGTGGTACACTATTGAAATAACAGTGGTTAAGTTGAAATAGCGGTTCGTGGTTTAAATGAATGGACCCCGAGATATTTATAATGGATAAGCTTGAAATCAAATCAGAATCAATTTAAAAAGAGTAAAAATCTTTTTAAATCAAATCGAATTTAATACGGTGTACGTTTACACTGTAAACTCCTTCCCAGCCAAGCTTCATCTCCTATAAAATCGCGCTCTTCCTCTTCTGTTTTTGGCTGCTGAAACCAGAATCCAAATACAAACTATGGGAAGCTTTGAATTAAAAATGGCCGTCCCTTCCTTATCGCTCATTCGAAACAAAGACTAGAATAGCCTCACTCTACTCTACTAAATCCTAAACCATTCTAATAAGTAAATCCCGAAATCCAAACTCCACTAAAACAAAGAAAAATGGCCACTTCGTTTTTATCTCATCCGAGTTCCTTTTCGATTTACAATTCAAATCAACCGCGAGTTCAACATCAGGGAGGAGGCGTCCCGATTCAGTGCACGCTACAGTGTCGACTATTGGAAAGTCGAGACCTTTTCTGGTGATAATTGGGGATCGCGATTTCAGTTTGAAGGATTTGGGGTTCCAGAGTTTAACTCGATGTGGCGGTTGGGAATTCGCGATTAAGTTAAAGAGGGCGGAAGGAAGTGGCAACGCGCTTTTAAAGGGGAAGTGCTTCTGTGCGAGCACGCTGGGTGTAGGAGAGCACCGAGATTGATTTACAGCAGGAATGGGAGATAGCCGTGCTTGTTGGATTCGACAGTCTCGATACAGGCATGCTCTACTGTCCTGATGAGGGAGAAGCACCAACCTGGCTTCAAAATGGGTTAAGGCATGGTGATTTTCACTGGGTTGCAACGAACGTGGGAAGCCGGGCTCGTATTCAAAGCCTTATCACATTTTTCCTATACAAGAATAGTTAGATCAAAATCAAGAGCAGTCAATCATGATGGGTTCATATTATCGTAATGTACAAAGTGGATATGGATTGGTCATTCCCGAGTCAACTGGAAATTTGGGTAAAACCAAAATGGCTAGTTAATTTTGGTTCTGAACAGATTGCTTTGGCGATATTAAAATCAGGTGAGTAAATCTCACTCACCTTTTATTTATAATTATTTTTACTTCGTAAAAATAATTGTCGTTGCTTGTTTGGATTTTTCTGCTTGTTTTATATATATTAGTTATTTAAGGCTATTATATATATTGGGTTGATTGATTGGTTGGATTCCCGCAGTCTCATTAGCGGATGCCCGCAGTTTCATAGCGGATGATTACCCTATACGCCCCACGCTATGATTAGTGGATGACCTTCTATACCACGATATTCTGCCACGAAGCAGAATGGGTATTATTTATGTACTAACATCTGTGGATGCAGGTAAACAGGTTGGAGGAATCCAACTGGATTCCTCAAAAATATATTATCTGTTGTTTGTTGTTTGTTTGATTTCATATATATTTTTCATATATGATGTGTTAAAAATCAAATGATTGAAAATTGGGTGATTTGATTGTTTTAAATATCACTGGGCTAAGTGTTAATGTATTTAAAATATCGTGGAAGGATATTTGAGATTTAAAAAGGAAAAATCCTATTTTTAAATAGAATTTGAATTTTAAATGGAAATAAAAATATAAACTTGTTTTGAAAAATAAAACAAGTAGTTCCTTTATAAACGAAGTTTATAAATAGTTCTTTTATAACGAAGTTATAAATGAAGTGAAAAGAATTATCATATGATAATTCAGAAATGGAAATACAAGTGTGAAATTGGAATGGGAAATCTATCTTCAAAAGGAAAATAGAGATATTGATTTCAAAAAGGAATTGAAGTCGAGACTTGTTTAAAGAAATTGAATAAAGAAAATTCAAATGGAGTTAACTATAGAGACTTGAAAATAGAATTCAATGAAGTTAACTATAGAGATTTGAAAAGAGGATTCAAATAGAATTTAAATAAGGGAATTTGAAGTAATATTTGAATATAGATTTTGAATATAGAATTCAAATGGAAAATCCAAAGTGGATTTGAATATAGAACTTTCAAATGGAGTTTGAATATAGAGAATTTGAAATAGAATTTCCAAATAGAAATTTGAAATAGAATTTCAAAATAGAATTTTCAAAAGAGAATTTGAAATAGACTGTGAAAATAGAATTTCAAAAATAGAATTGCAATGAAATTTGAATTCAAATATAATTGAAAGAGAATTTGACTATAGAAATTCAAAAGGAATTTAAATATGGGATTTGAATTCAAAGGAATTGAAATAGATTTGAGGTCAAAGGAATTGAAATAGAATTTGAATTCAAAGGAAGTCAAATAGATTTGAATAAAGAAAGTTCATATGAAGTTTGAATATAGAATTTGGAATAAGAGAATCCAAATGGAATTTGACTAAGAGAATTTAAATAGAATTTGAATAATAGAAAAGGAAATAGAATTTGAACATAGAATTCAAATAAGAAAGGAATTGGAATTTGAATATAGAATTCAAATAAAAGCGAGATTGGAATTTGAATCAAGAAATTTAAATAGAGTTAAAATGGAGTTGGATTCATTTTAACGAAATTTAAAAGTTGTTTTTATATAAATATAATTAAAACGAACTCGCCGCAGCGCTGCAGTTCGTAAATTGGCGACTCGAACTTCAATTGAGTATACATGACTCAATTGAAGTCGGAATTCTTTGAAACAAGAAACGTCAGGACCAATTTGATAACAGTTTTCCGTTGGAGGAGAAAAAACTGGATTTCGTCGAACAGATTTTGAGTTATATCAAAATCAAATTTTCAGAAAAACAGCACCAGAAACCATTTGAAAACCATAATGGTTTATTTAAATATATAAAAGGGATTTTAAGCAAATAAAATCTGAATTTCCATTAGGAAAATCCCAGATTTGAGTTGTAGAATAAATACGGACTCAAGCGGTGTGAATGAAATGATTTTTCGGTATAAAAATCAGATTTTGTTAAATAAGATTTACTAGTCTTGAAGAAAAATTTAGTTAAAGGAAATGGTGAAATCGAATTTGGACTTTGGGTAGTAAAAAGGGATTTGTAAATATATATTCAAAATCGAATGTGGAACCCAAGTTAGAAATGAAACTCGACGTGATTTTAAGCGAATAAAAATATATTTGAATATGACATGTTCAAATAAAATAGTGAAATAGACCAAAGAGCTAATTAACGAATGAATGAGCGATTTGAGTTGAAATGACCCGATTGGGTTGGAATAAAATGGAAATGGACGTTTATAGGTTAAGCAGGTTTGGAATGAAGTGTATGAAGATTAAAATTTGTGTGCTCGACAATAAGGTACATGTTTAATTCATAAATGAGATTTTATGCGCCGTATCGGCAGGCCGCTTGGCTTTTTCTTTCCTTTTTGAAATGAGAAGGTACCGGGAAGCTATTTGAAATTTCCCGATGCTCCCGATACAGGGGAGGTTATGGCGAATTTTTTCGGGAATTTAAGGAGTTAGAATATTTTTAAGAAATTTGACAATTAGAATCTATATATCGATATATATAGAATTCGATAAGGAAACGAAATCAAAAATAGAATATTGTAAACAAAAAGGGAAATCTATAAATTAGGAATAGAAAGCAACCCATACACGTGTTTTAGAATGAATAATTGGGTTTTATTGTGTGTTTATTCGTGGTTAGTGGTTTTGTCGTTTTGAAGTTGAGGATGTTTCCAGTCAAGGTTTGAGAGGTAATTTTACCCCAACTTGATTGATTTCATTTTAAATGGAGAAATAGCAAGATCCAATCTCGAAGAGAAGTGTTGGATAATAGTTAGTTGAATAGAATATTTTGGGGTTGTCGTACGATGTTTTATGCCGCATTCGTTTTAACCAAAGTAATGTTATTTTGGAAATATAAAAGTAAATATTTCCTGAGGATGGTTAAAGTAGTCGAGAAAGAGATAAGTGATTGAAATTGTTTTCAATTTCAAATAAAATATATTTCCTAAGTATAGGAAATAAGAGAAGGCGATATATGGAAATGTTTCCCAAATAGCGTAAGAAGCCAAGATGATTATTGGAAATATTTGGTTAACAAATATTGGTAAGGAAATGGAGAAGAGATTTAATTAATGAAATATTAATTAAAGAGCCCAGTGATTTGTTTGATAGGTTTGGATGAACACTTGTTTTTATTCGATAGTTAAATCACAGACTATCGAAGTCTTGACCATCGTTGTCAATATGGAGAGACCGGTTGGATTATTATCCGAAGAACCACTCCGTATCGGCATAAGCGTTGCGAACCAAGTATGCTGAATATATTGAAGACGGAGTAAAGTGCAAGGACTTTTTCTATTACATAGAAATAGTGCCTTCGGTTTCGTTCAATCCTAGAACGAACGTAAATGGACGAATGTCTGACAGAGTATTTCCAATGATCTAATGGGTTGGTCTGTATAAATATATATACGGTTGCAACGGATTTATTCCCTTAGCATAACATCCAGAATATTTGTGCAAACTCAACTAGTGATTAACGGATCTGACGATGTGGCATTCAAAGTGGTTGTGTTATCAATGTATGGTAAGTATGCGTAGCCTCAGGCCTCAACAACCAGGAAAGGACAAAAATCGGGCAGGCAGCATGGCTATGTGGGTCGCACCCATTAGGATGTATAATCACCTATCTAGAGGTTCATTTAATTTCTTATTCTATTCGATGCTGTCCCAGTCGGGAGGCGGTTGCTGATCCCAACCGTTGGTGATATACATTCGATACACTCAAGCGAAATGAGTGGTCGGTCATGTGTGGGCCGGGTTACAAGATGTTCTTGTTGAACCCAGTGTATTCCTCTCTAGAGATACACTAGCGGAAGGTGGTTCCATACCTTGTCATGTTGGAAATCCAATCTCGAATAAGCGCCATGCGGTTTTTGATTTTATACTATATATGTGGAGCATGAGATGCAAGCGTTCTGCTATTTGGTTATTTACTTGATGTAGACATTATTATAATATCACTGGATTTTCGTATCAAAGTGTTTTGGGTTATAGTAAGGTAAAAGCCGTCCATGTTTATGTGTGGGCTGATCTTACTATTATCTTTTCTTTCGAAAAGGGTTTTGAAAGTTGAACAAGTGGTTGGAGTTTACTCACACCAGTCCCATGACTGACCTAGAGTTTATTTTGTTTGTTTTCCCTAAACTCTTGGGTGCCCAAATTTGTACGGGCAGTCAAGTAGTTGGGATTTTTCAGATTCACTTGGAAGAGCTGGAAGCAGGAGGCTTCACCAGTTAGATATAGACTATCATATATTCCGCTGTGTACTATGGTTGTATCTGGAAACAGGTGTTTATAACTGTTCCAGGAATGGCTGTTGTGCTCTGATGATGGTATGTATGTAAAGTTACTGATTTGTATTTCAAAAGTTATGTTATATAATATATTTTATTCGTTCCGCTGTGAGATTCGTGTTTACTTTAATTATGCTCAGTTGTGTTCTTCTTCTTCTATTCTATTAGTTCTATCTTTTCTATCTCACCCTCTAATTTCTTTCTATTAATGATTCGGTATTTCCGATGTCTGAACAGTCGACGCTGGATTTTGTGTTGATTTTCGGAGCCGAAAATGCCGTGGTTGTTACATTTAGGGCCGGGAAAAGTGTGTTCAGGAATAACTAATCCTCTAACGTAAGTGAGGACCGGTCTTGGAGGATCCCAGGGTTACCCAGAGTGTGTAGTCCTGAGGCATTTGCTAGAGTGTCTCGAAGCGGAGAGGAGCTTTCCCCTTGCCTCGACTCATGACGGAAATCCAATTTCCAATACGTGTATTTCGGCTTTAATTGTAGAACTAGTATGGCGACATAGTGGTATGGGCACTTATGCCGTCTATGATTTATATTTATGATTGAAATTGTTTTTGACACTATACACTTATTATAGTATCAAATGATTTGTTTTAAACGTACCAAGCATGTTTGGCTGTTATAAGGTAAAACCCTATCCTCTGGCTTGCGTTGCATTGTGTGATGGGACTTGGGTCTTATAATAGCTTCATTTTTCGAAAAAGCATTGCGTTGTTTATTCTATGCACAGGTATTCTTGGGAGGAAACCCGTTCCGTGTTATACGGCGTGGTCCCTTGAATTACTCTCTTTTAAAATAAAGTTTTAATAACTGTTTTAGTTCTCACACAAGTCACATGACTGACCTGGAGTTTATTGTTTTAACCTAAACTCTGGGTGCCCTTATTTTCTACACGGGCAGCTAGTAGTTTTGGTTTTGCAGATTTATATTCACAGGATCCTGGTTTACAGCTAGAATGATATCCGGAAAGCTCTGTATCCGTATATCACCTTCAATTGTGCTTTGTATTATTTTTCCGCTGCAGTAATGTAATTTAAAATCTCTGATATTTATCGAATGTAATTTATTCATTTATACTCTGTATATTCTTGTATCTGATGGAATTGTTGTAATAGCAATGAAATGTTCTTCCGTCTGCGTTCTGATTTGTCCTGTCCTCAAACGAATAGGGGTTTCGAACGGTCTAGATCGGTTTAACGACTGATTCGGATCGAGCGAAATTCCCGGCCAACACATTTGGTATCAAAGCTTTGGTTTACAGAGCTCGAGAACAAGACATATTAGAACCATACGAAAGAATTCATCAGATATTGGATTAGTAATATCTAATTAGAATGACTCGTTAGAGATAGGATCAGTAGTATCCTAGAACGAGTGTGAAGAGTATATTTTTCAAATGGAAACAATTTTGTTTTGAAAATTTAAATCGTTTTATACGTATTTGAATATTTTATTTGTATTGATTTGAACAATCGAGTATATAAAGATTTCGCGTATACGCGTCATGAACGTATAGTCGAAGTTTTAATATACTAGATAGATATAGAATCACATTCTAGACACCCGGGGATAATTCTGATGATGCGGCCGCATTATCAGTATTTATGTTCGTATTTCGAAGGTGTGATATCTATATATTTTCATTAGACTGGTGTGAGAACCAAGATATAGCTAGAACACATTGTTGTGAATTGGCATCAAAAACATGATTTTTGTATATGTATCAAAATTATCAATTTGAAACATTAATTCACTAATTGATTGACGTTTGTGTTGTTTGTTTATTTGTTTGATAATTTTGAACCATTATGCCTAATTGAACCAAATATTGAACTGTATTGAAAATTAGTCGCATTTGCTTGCATATACATATACTTACATTGAACAGGTCATAGCAAGGAGGCTAGAGCAGAGAATAAAATTTGTTTGCCCGACAAATAGGTACATGTTTGCTATAATTTACTGTTTTGTTTGGGTGATGATGATTTTATGAGCCTATTGGCTAGCCGCTTGGCTTTTTCATTTTCTTTTTGAGATCAGAAGGCCTATATGGCAATTTCGGGATTTTCCCGTGGCTCCCAGAGCAGGGGAGGTTATGGTGAAATTTTTCGAAAATTTAGGGTGTTAGCCAAATTTTTGAAAATTTGAAAATTCTCAGAAACTGAAAAGTTGAAGAATGGAAGCCAGATCGAACGTAGAGTTGATTAATCAAACCATTTTCGACTTTGTTCCTTTTTGGGGACGAAAAGTTTTAAGTGGGGGAGATTGTAACAACCCGAAAATCTGGGCCAGTTTAAAATTTTTATTTTGGCAATTATAACGAATTTGAATTGAATAGAAAACGAAATGAATTTGATTTGAATGGAAAACGAATTGAATTCGAATTGAAAATATAACGAATTGAATTCGAATTGAATATATAACGAATTTGATTTCAATTGAATATATAACGAATTTGATTCAAATAGAAAACGAAATGAATTTGAATCAAATAGAAAACGAAATGAATTTGATTCAAATAGAAAACGAAATGAATTTGATACAAACAGAAAACGAAATGAATTTGATTTGAATAGAAAACGAATTTGAATTGAATCGAATAGAAAACCAATTTGAATTGAATCGAATAGAAAACCAATTTGAATCGAATAGAAAACCAAAATGAATTGAATATAAAACGAATTTGAATTGAATTGAAAACGAATTCGAATTGAAAACGAATTGAATTGAATTCAAATTGAATTGAAATTTGAATTGAATAGAAATGAATTTTAAAACGAATTTATAAGGAAAAATTCAATTTTGATTTGAATTGAAATGGAAGTTGAAATTGTTTTTGAAACGAATTTAAAACTATTTATATAATTCGTTTTAAATAGAAATCGACGAAATATATATTATATATATATTATATATATGATATAATGGCCTGAATAGAACGCGCCGTGCCGTGGCAGTTCGTGAATTTCGACCATTTATTTCAAACGGACATTACGGGAGATCCGACCGTCGGATTCTCCTAAAACTGGAACCGTTGGGTTCGTATCGAAAAGAGCTTTCTAAGGAATATTAGAAATTTGAAATCTAACGGTTCTATTTGGAGATACGTCCAAATCAAATTTGAAAAAGGTCGCTGTAAGTGCAGTTCGATGGCCGTTGATGGAAATCGACTGTACGGGCCTTGATAAAATTATTAAAAATATCAATAATTTGTGTAGAATCATAAGAAATGATTTGGAAAAATTGGGATGAAAAACTCCATATTTGAAAAGACAAAAATAGTTTTTTATCGAAATGAACTAGTTTTGAACTAAAATTAAAACCCATTTATTTTTAAATAAATAAATTGGATTTGAAATGGGTTGTAAATAGAATTGATTTGTGGGTTTATCGTGATGGGTGTTTTAAATGACACTTGTTCTTTAACCCGATAATAAATAGAATGTGATTTTGGTTTGTCGTAAACTGTGCTTTAAATGACACTAGTTCTTTAACCCAGTAAAAGGAGTTTTAATGAATCTGCAATTAAATTGAAATGTGAATTGATATTTTAAAATTATCAAATACAGAAAGTGAGTGAGAATGGAGTATCACCAGTTTTTCTCCAAAGCGGTAGTTAAATCTTTAATTAAATTTGAACGTGAAATGGTAATTAATTTTACCGATAACACCGTGGTGTTAGATATGGAGTATTGCTAGTTTTTCTTCATGGGATGAATAGGTTGGGATTGGGAAATAAAATAAATAATTACTCCGGTGTGGTTCGCTAATCTCGACTAGTTTGGAAAACCATAATCTGGTTTGAAATGACATCCAAAGGAAGATTAAAGGATAAATTTTAAAGGATTTATCTTGGATAAAATTAATGGGAACCTTTCCCTAAGAATGTGAAATTTAGAAACTAGCTGTAGGTTAGTTAAGAAGAATGGTTTCCTGGGTATTGATCTGATGTTGGTTTCGGCCTTCGGGGTTAATGTTTGGGAAATTGTTCTCTTGTTGATTTACGGTTAGTGACTAATGAATTGGAATGAGGCGTATGTTGTGTTTGTGTAACATTTGTTTTTAATATACGCGGGTTGTTCGGAAAGGCCGGGTTTATACCCATTCTGAATAACTGATTCGACGATATGTCGAAGATGAAGACGGTGGTCGAAGACCGGAAGTCTTCACATCGTTTGGGTGATTACTGATGATCTTGATTGGGCTGTACACCCAAGATGAGGGAATCAGTTGGTGGTCGTCCAGACGTACTTGGAGATCGATGGATATGCGAGGAAAGTGCCTCCGGTTTCGTTCAGACCAAAACGAACTTGTAAATGGATGGTGTGTCTGACATTGGATTTCATTCTGTGTTGATTGATTTCTGTTAAATATATATCTGTTTGGCGGCGGAGAATTTATTCTCTTGCTTAACGCCCTTCTCTGAGATGTACGAGCTTAGAGGTTATATATCGATAGATATCAATCGCATGGCATGAATTGCCTGTGTGGCACGCTGAGTTGCATGGATCAAGGCTTCTGTTGAAAAGCAAAGTCTTGTGGTTGATGATCAAAGCCCGACCTACGTGGCAGCTTTGTGTATAGCGTGGATTTGCGAGCCTCACACCTCGGTATGAGTCAAAAGCGGGATGAGCACCCAAGGAGTTCACGACGTTTCTTTCTAGCTATGGGTGGTGTCAGTGACCTACCAGCCCTGACATTTATATACTTTTCACCTTTGTGGTTTGGATGTGAGGAGCCTCGATTACAGGTCCTTTAGGGCCGGGAAACGTGTGTTCAGGAATAACTAATCCTCTAACGTAAGTGAGGACCGGCCTTGGAGGATCCCAGGGTTACCCAGAGTGTGTAGTCCTGAGGCATTTGCTAAAGTGTCTCGAAGCGGAGAGGAGCTTGCACCTTACCTCGACTCATGATGGAAATCCAATTTCCAATACGTGTATTTCGGCTTTAATTGTAGAACTAGTATGGCGACATAGTGGTATGGGGCACTTATGCCGTCTATGATTTATAATTATGATTGAAATTGTTTTTGACACTATACACTTATTATAGTATCAAATGATTTGTTTTAAATGTACCAAGCATGTTTGGCTGTTATAAGGTAAAACCCTATCCTCCGTCTTGCGTTGCATTGTGTGATGGGACCTGGGTCTTATAATAGCTTCATTTTTCGAAAAAGCATTGCGTTGTTTATTCTATGCACTGGTATTCTTGGGAGGAAACCCATTCCGTGTTATACGGCATGGTCCCTTGAATTACTCTCTTTTAAAATAAAGTTTTAATAACTGTTTTAGTTCTCACACCAGTCACATGACTGACCTGGAGTTTATTGTTTTAACCTAAACTCTGGGTGCCCTTATTTTCTACACGGGCAGCTAGTAGTTTTGGTTTTGCAGATTTATATTCACAGGATCCTGGTTTACAGCTGGAATGATATCCGGAAAGCTCTGTATCCGTTTATCACCTTCAGTTGTGCTTTGTATTATTTTTCCTCTGCAGTAATGTAATTTAAAATCTTTGATATTTATCGAATGTAATTTATTCATTTATACTCTGTATATTCTTGCATCTGATGGAATTGTTGTAATAGCAATGAATTGTTCTTCCGTCTGCGTTCTGATTTGTCCTGTCCTCAAACGAACAGGGGTTTTGAACGGTCTAGATTGGTTTAACGATTGATTCGGATTGAGCGAAATTCCCGGCCGTCACATGAATATTATTCAAAATTTCGGCAGCATAACGGCAGGGTAGTTAAAACCGGGACCGTCCCTAGTACGGCTCCTCGCTCTACCTTAAAGCCTCGCAGCTTTTGACAATGGGGAATCATGCATCTAGTTCGCACGCAGGCAGCACGTATATTATTTTCATTTCCACAAACTAATCCTATGTGGTTTCAACCAAATATTTCACAACCACAAACGGGTATTTTTCAACCACAAACAATTCTAATCAACCAATTTTCACACCAATCACAACCAATAAATATCGTCCATGGTTTGTGGACGAGGGGCGTATATATATATATATACATATATATATATATATATATATATATATAAGCATTTCACTTCTATTCAACACATATATAATTTTTACAACGCATATATAACTTATACATCGAACGTACAACATATACAATGCTTATACATGAGGTGTACAACGCTTATATAACCCATACATCGACTATATAATTTATACATCGTCGTTTTCCATATCATTTATAATTTAGAAATCTCACATTGGGTTCTACTCCACCAAAAATAGCAGAAGGCTCAGAAAAATATGCGGTCTCTTCTAGAATGTAGAAGACGTCCTCACGGTCCCCGTGTCTCTTTTTCCACTGAATTTCTTCAACAAAACGAAAAAGATGTGATTTTTACAGTGAAATCAAAAACGGTAGTGCTTTAAACTGCTATAATATAGTTTTAATTAAAATAGCCGCATACCTTCTCAGTTTCGTTCAAAACTAGGTTAGCGATTATCACCAAATCCAAGCGACTAGGGGATGATCGGCCAATGCCACGACGTAGGGCTTCGAAATCCACGTAGGGGGTCCCCACCGCTGTCAACTTGAACTGGGGATGGAGGAGCTTCGGCGCTTCGAACAGGGGAACTTCTGAAGGGTGATTCTCCTCCGATACTCGATGATAATTGGCGAGACCGGTCGTGATTTGAAGCTAAAGAGGAGATCTTCAAAAACCCTAACTGGAGCTAGTGATTTTGTTGTGTGGATTGAGCGTTAGGGAGGAGAGAAGGTCGAGTTTCATTTCCGTCGTCGGTTTAGAGAGGGTCGGGGAGAGAGAAACACACCTGGCCAATGAGATATTTTTTTAAAATATTTATAAATTTTTAAATTTCGAAAATACCCCCTTTCACACACGAACTCCAATCCAAACCCAACGACTGTCATCCCTAGTGTTTTACCCCCATTCTGAACACAATGGGATATGTTTTGTAGGCCCATTCGATTATTTAAATCGGTTTTCCTTCAATTTAAAATATATAACATTCAATATTTAATTTGAATGTACATTTCAATTTTCCAGGGCCACAAACTGATTCGAAAAATTCCAGAAAAATAAATCTAGCTATGTTTTGACGATACGTTCCCAACAAAACTAGTTTCGTCGAATTCTAAGACCGTTTGAAAAATGGCCCATTTCTGGTCGATCCAATTTAACTATAATTGGCCAAATCACATTTTCCTTTGTCGCGCTCACATATTAACTTCAAAAATTATGAAATTTGAAACCAAGCAATAATTTGACATCTCGGATCCAACAAAAGTGGTATCGTCGAATTCCGAGCTCGTTTGCAAAATGTCTATTTTCACGGGCTATATAATTCTTATAGCGACCTTTCTGAAAATTCATTTGGCCATAACTTTTGCTTCCTATTATGAAACTTCGATTTTTTAGATTTGTTAGAAAGGTATTCACTAACATATTTAAATACTTTTGGTTTCACTCAAATCCGTTTTGTTTTGCACCCGGTACAGTCAATCAAAGTTTGAATTCAAATTTTGAAACTACTGCGCCATTTCAGGCCTTGTTTATAATTCAAATTAATTATTTTCATTTTCAACATCGATTCAAACATACATTTCATCACTATTATTTAAAATATTTATTTTAAATATTTAAAATCCACCAAAATAGCCAATTTAAAAAAAATTAAATTGGTTCAGATTTTCCGGGTCGTTACATAATTAATTTATAACTGGAATTAAAATTGAATGTTCAATCAAAATTGTAATTAATAGGAATCAATGCAGTGGAATAATTGTTTATTTCTCCCATTGGACCATCTACACATATGCCAAATAAAATTCAGTTCCACCTCGTCAACCAATTTTCATTGTACGTATATTTTTCATCTGCTCATTTCTTTCTCTAATGGCAGATCAAAACATAACTTGAAAATCAATTTATGCGTTTCGGTGAACGCCTTATACTTGGAACGAAGATGATGAGGGCGGCCTGAATTTGGATTAAGAGGTTAAAGGGAAAATTTAGTTCATTATTTAAGTTAATTATTTACTAAATTATCAAATGTGTAATTTATCGTATCTTCTTTGTACGAGATCCAATTTACGAACCATAATTTGCATTGCACTCGTATCAGAGAGATCTACAACTTGGGATAGGCTAGTTCTGAAACAGAGTAGATCAAATTTAGACTAAATCTCAAGCGAGGTGAGAATTCTTTTCTTTTAAAATAATTAAACTTTATTGATTATAATCATGTAAAAAAAATCATTTTTTTCTGTTGTAAATTAAGTTTGTTGTGTATGTAATTTGATTTGCTTTGTTTGATGTTGTTAGAATGATCTGTTAATGTGATTGATTATTATGTTAGAAATAAAATTACCATTTATTTTTGTTTTGTTGAATTAGATTATGGTCAGATTTAAAAAATACCATTATATTATAGAAATGTTATGCTAGAAAAAAAAGAAAAAAAAACATTTTAGTTAGATGTTTATTCGATTAAAAATAACATTTATTTTATAGAAATGTTATATTAGATTTCAAAAGCCATTCTGATTAGAAATATGTTGTGTGGACAAAAACAACACTTTGATAGAATCATTATATGTAGATTAAAAACAACACTTTGATAGAATCATTATATGTAGATTAAAAACATCACTTTGATAGAATCATGACATGTAAATTTAAAATACCATTTGTGTTAGAGAATTAAATTTGTTAGTTTACATAGAATTGTTTTTCATTAAAATGAATCAATTATTGATGAAGTATCATGTATGGATTTGAATCATGATAGATTTGTTGGCACCAAATATATAATTTTGGTTACATGTTTTAGATTAGATCATGAAATGAATGTGACACCATAACATAATTTTTGTTTCATGTTTTGAATCACAATGCGAAAATTTATACCTTATGTTCCCACCAAATTATATATTGTTCTCACAAGTAGTGGTTTAACATTTGACACCAAATTATATGTTGTTCTAATATGTTGTTATGAAATTGACACCAAAATTATAAGTCGTCCTCATATGTGGGTGAAAGTAGAGAAAAATATCATATCTCTAGTGCATTAATGAAAATAAGGAAAATTATCATATTTCTAGCGCATTAATGAAAGTAGGAAAATTTATAAAATCTTTAGCGCGTTCATGAAGATAGAAAAATTATCATATTTTTAACGTATTCATGAAATCAGAAAAATAAACATATTTTTAGCGTCATAGTTAAAATATGAGGATAAACTTATGTTTACCTTAAGTGTAGTAACATGAAAATATTCATTTATTTTGATTAAAAGGAAAGCACATTATTTACACAGTCATTTTTGCCAAATTACAAAGAAGGAATTTCCACCGTCACTTTTGTCAAATTACAAAAGTGATATTTTCACCGCTTTTTTTATGTCAAATTAAAAAGATGATTTCACTATCATTTTTGAAAGAAAGAAAAAAATTGATTTCACCGTCAGTTTAGTGATAGTGAAAAGAATGGGTCTTAAAGTACCATTATTGTTGTCTTTTTATATGCAAAAAGAATAGAAGAGTTTAAAGTACATTTTTGTCATAAAATGTTGAAATAGAATAATAGTAGTCGTTCATGTTAGAAAGTAAAGCAAACATTTATGTTATTATAAAAAGTTGTCATTTCTTGGATTATACTTTTGTACACCAACAATATAACCTTTCATATGCTAATGAAAACAAGATAATCATTTATTGAATTCAATACTTGTACATTAAAAATGCCACCTTCAATAGGTTATGAAAATAAAATATTCATTTTATGTAAGGGTACATTTATATATGGAAAAGAAACATATTTATATAAAAGGAATATGTTTATGTAAGAGGACATATTTATGTAAAAGTACCTTTTTATATATATAAAGAGGTTACATTAAAAGACTGGGCTTTACTATTACAATAGAAAGATTGGAATATATAAAGAGCATTTTTAGTATGAGGATTATTTTAATAAAGAACGTTTAAAATAATTTTCATTAAAGTATTTATAATCATAATTAAAAATTAAAATTGTACTTGGACACGAGTTAGGTCACGTTTGTGGTGGAAGTCTGCCCGGACCCGACCGGCATATCCAGCAACCACAAATGTTGGGCCTAATGTGAGAGGTCCAAGGGCACAAATACAAATTGGGCCAAGACACGAGGTTAAGCCCAACTTGTGGGAGAAGTCTGCCCGGAACCGACCGGCCTATCCAGCATCCACAAGTTGTAGGCCTAATGTGAGAGATCTGGCCCATATTAAAATATAAATGGATAACTTAGAAATTGACGTTATTTTCACACCGTTATGTGTTAATAATGAAATGAATATTTTCACCTCCAAGTTTGTTATAAAAGAAAGTTACATTTTTAATAAAATATGATATGAATTATAAAAGTTTTACATTTTTCATAATGTAAATATTAGAAAAGTTACATTTTTCTTAATGTAAATAAAAGGAAAACATGAAGTTACATTTTTATACGTAATTGGTGTAATATAGAAACTGACATTTTTCAATGTAAATAAGGATGAAATAGTAAGCGTATCTGGCGATTTCCCGCAAGGGCGATTTTCGGGTCGTTTCACAACACATACATTAGGATGTGTAGGTGAGTTAAAGTAACATCTTTTGCATACATTAGAATTTGTGTGCAATCTAAATTAAACATTTTATGTGCTAGGATATACCTTGAAAACATTTGCCAATAAGGCTATTTCACTTATGTGTAAATGTTAAGAATATGTACGTATAAATAAAAGAAAATAGAAAATTATCTTTTATTTGTCATCCACAACAATGCCACAAATAAATTATAGTTTATTTGACCTTAGAAATGTATAGGGAAATTATACGAATAAAAATACATTTTTATTCGGTATTAGAAATATTATAACATGTTAGTTCATTATTATCAACATGTTAGTAGAATTAAATTTGTTGAATTCTTTAACCAATCATTTATTTTTATGAACTGTTATTGGCTGAAAACCCCACACGGGTGTTGGGATGAAAATTTACGTACACTAATCCCAATATTCAGTTGTATGTTGATCGTTGGATCGATAGGCTGCGATGAGCATTATTATTTAATTTTAACGCTTAAACAGTGGAAATTACACTTTGTATATAGATGGATGATTTGATGATTACACTATTATTATCATATATATGATGTGTGTGAAATCCATATAATCCAAATTATATGGTAAATGATTGAGTCGCATTTCGATTCAGGTGTTCTTTTAAATAAGAATATTTTTACATTAGAAATCCTTTTTTTATATAAAGTATATATTTTCATAAAAATTATTGTTAATTAAGTATATGTTAAAACAAAGAATGTTTGTAAAAGATAAAAATTTGTAATACAAAGAATACTTCTCATTTAGAATCTTTTATATAAAGAATATTTTTAATGATTATTTTAAAATATGTTTTTAAAAGATTACTAGCATTTGCAATTATATTTTGTGATATGAAATAAATTGAGATGTGAAGTGGATTTATCGTGGACGGTGTTTTAAATGACATTTGTCCTTTAATCCAATTTACATTGAAATTATTATTTGGAATTTATGAATCTATTTCATAGTTTTAAAAAATACATTTTCTAAAATCAAGTTTCCCAATTTAATATATTAAATTGGAATTAAGTGGAAATTCGATTGGTAATAATCGAAATGGGCTTCTGTAAAAGAAGACCGATATTATATATGGAATTTAAGAGGCTTTGCCGTTATTCCATTTATATTATTAGTCCGATACAGAAATTTATATCGATTATGTATTGATTTGATTTCTGTGGAATTCCATATTTTGGAAATTGATTTGAGGGTTTATCGTGAACTGTGTTTTAAAGGACAATAGTTCTTTAACCTGTTTAAGACAAGATTTATTCCTTAAAAATAAATGATCTTGTAATAATGATTTTTGATATCAAATCAAAACTGGAGTTTTAATAAATCTTTTATGGAAGATTTAAGATTTTATTTTCAGGGTTTTACCTTTGATAAAATTAATGAGAATCTTCTAATACAAATATCTTATTAAAAGAATACTCGGAGTTGAAATGTGGAGTAATGTGTGATTTTCCAATATTTTCTTTTTAATCACAAAATACGCGAGTTATTCAGAAAGACCGGGTTTAACCCATTCTGAACAATCATCACGACGATCAAGAGTCGAAGATGAAGATGGTGATTGAAGACCAAAAGTTTTCACATCGTTGGGATGATGATGACTGGTATCTTGAATTGGGATTGGCCTTCCAAGGCAAGGTATTTGGTAATGATCGTCCAAATGCATTTGGAGATCGACGGACACGTTGTTTCGCTCAGACCCAGAGCAGACTTGTAAATGGATTGTGTGTCTGACATTGTATTCCTTCCTGCTGTATTTGTTGAATGCTACTGATTATATATTTCTGTTTGGTGGTGATGAATTTATTCTTTACTTATCACCCTTCTCTAAGACGTATGAGCTTAGAGGTTATATATATATTGGTAGATGATCAATAATATGGTAGGGTCTGACAATGTAACATGCTAAGATGCAAATGATCAAGGCTTTGTTGAAAAGCAGGCCTTGTGGTTGATGATCAAAGCACAGTCTCTTTAGGCATAGCTTTGTGTATATCGTGACTTCGCGAGCCTCACACACCGGTTGAGTCTAAAATGGGAGAAGGGAACGCAGGTAGTGCACACGTTTATTTCTGGCTAGAAGTGGTGATTGGCCTTTAACACGGCCAGATATTTGCTTATGTGGTTGATGGAATTTTTGCGAGGCCTCGGTTTATTCTTATCGGTCGCCCTCGGCTGATTTGTAGGTCCAATAGGATCGGGAAGCGTGTGTTCAGGCATAACTAATCCACTAATGTATTTGTGGACCGGCCCTGCTGTATCCAAGGGTTCGCCAACGTCCGAATCCTGAGATATTGCTAGAGTGTCTCGAATCGGTCAGGAGCTCCTCCCTAGCCTTGACTCATGATGGAAACCCAATTTCCAATACGCCCTTGCGGTTTTGATTGTGTATAACTAGTATGGCGACATAGTAGATGGTAGCTATACCGTCTAGGATTGATATTATATTTGAAATATTTTAAATATATATATATACACACACTAATAATATAGTATTTTGCGTATTTAGCATCTTTTGACCATTATAAGGTAAAACCCTATCCTCCGGTTTGCGTTGCATTGTGTGATGGGACCTGGGTCTTATAATGGTTTCATTTTTCTAAAAAGCATTACATTATTTGACGATTTACTTTATTTATGCACTGGCAATCCAATGGAGTAAACCCGTTTCGCATTAGCGGCGTGGTCCTGAGATTAGCCTACTTATTAGATAAGTTAAGTATAGAATTCTCACACCAGTCCCACGACTGACCTGTAGTTTGTTTCACTGTGCAAACTCGGGTGCCCTCTTTTTACATGGGCAGTCGAGTAGCTTTTTGCAGATATAGTTAAGTAGGATCCTGGATTGAAGCCTGAAGCTGGGTCCAGAATACTGATGGCCTTCCGCTGAGATTAGTTCCGCTGCAATGTATTTAATTTATTGTAAATGTATCTTCCACTATATTATTTATCGATGTACTCTGATGTAACATTTATTATTGATGTTATAAAAGTCTGTGTTGTTGCCCTGATGTGTTGTGTGCCCAAAGTTAACGTATGCGGAATTTGAACGGTCGTGATCGATCTTGCGATCGATTGGGGTCGGGCAAAATTCGCGGTCGTTACAATAGCCGTGTATGCATGTGTATTCAAATAGTTGCATATATGTATGCAACTATTCATAATAGTTGCATACATGTATGCATTTTATTTATTTTTTGGTTGAGAGCTTTTGATAATATTTCCAGATTTTAGAAAAAAAAATTAATTAGGGCCGCATTTTTTTGCAAGAAATTGAAGAAGGCGGAAGTGAATAATGGATGGGAGCGGAAGTCCCTGAAATGAAGGAGGCGAAGACAAAAATAGGGGGCGGGTTCTGATTTGAAACATGACAAGGATGTGCGCCTAATTAAGTTTTCTTTTAGGGATGTAAGCCTAATATTCACTTAAAATTAACTAAAATTGGCAAAACACAAATCTTTCTACCATGGTCACATATTAATTCTAAAAATTATGAAAAATTAAATTTAACAATAATTTGACATTTCGGTTCCAACAAAAGGGGTTTTGTCGAAAAGAGATTTCATTTGCAAAATGGCTATTTTTAATATTAAAAAATATATATATTCTACAGCGACTATTCTGATTTTTAAACTGGGCATAACTTTTGATTCCCGCTATGAAATTTCAATTTTTCGGATTCGTTGGAAAGATATTTTTAAATAGATTCCAATATTTTGGGTTTCAGTAAAATCCATTTTATTTTGCATCCTGTACATCCGATCAAATTTCAAGTTTTACTTTTCAAATTACTGCGCTATTTCTAACTCTTTTTATAATTAAAATTAAAATTTTCGTTCTAACTTCGATTAAAATATATTTTCTCATCGTTATTATTTCAAATAAATTATTTTTACTAGTAAAATTTTAAATTGGTTAGGAATTTGCGGGTTGTTACAATGTTTCTGGCCCTTTATGATTTTGGGAGTGTGTTCTGAGGTGGGCGGTAGTGGCTGCTATGCGTTACCACTGGTCCGGGAGTGCAACTGGTAGAATCCTACCCTGAGCATTTCCTCGAGTGCCTTGTCATATTTATCCATATCGAGCCTCATAAGATTTTAATTTAGCGTTGCCTTCTATGGAGTGCCCTCTGATAACACCAGTTCGGTGAATTTACTGTATTGTATAGACTGTTGATGCCTGTAAACGACATAAGGGTAATATGGTAATCCTGCTTACGCTATTTTTATGATATTTACTTTACTGGATAGACACTATCATAATAGCGTATTATACTATGTATGTATTAGTTTAACGGATCCTCGAGAGATGGAAAAATCCGGTAACATCTCTTGAGTTATTGCACCCATGACACTGATGTTATTTTGTATTTTAATTTGACTAATATGAGAATGATTTAGTGCTGATCCAAGTGTTTGTTGTGTTTTCTTTTATGCAATACGCTCGGGTCAGCAGATGCTGCAGTTAGCGAAGATTTCCATAGCTTGGAGGATGGAGACGAAGATTTGGTATACATTTATTATATGTATGTATTTCCGCTGCACTGTGTTTCCGCTGCTAGTTATGTATATCTTGATATGTATAACTCTGATAGTCATTGTATACATTTCAATTGTTTTAAATGTTACTTAATTATTATATGTTGTCCTTCCGCTGTGAGAACTCTGTTGTTGTCTCTCTCTTCTTTCTTCATTTTCTTTTTCCCTAATAACTACCTATATTTGAGATTTGTTTGGTCGACATGTGTGGTTTATTTTTGATTTTGAACGGTTAGAAATTATGGGTTGTTACAGTTGGTATTAGAGCTTTGGTTTGCGATAACCTTGGCTCTATTTGGAAATTAACTCATTAGAGATGGGGTTAGTAATACCCTAGAATGAGTTTGAGTGGTATATGAGAGAGCGTATTTGTATTTTGATATACAAATGTTTTTATTGTGTTGACTTGTTCAACTTATGGATTCTGGTCCAAATATGGGACGCCGTAGAATCGATAGGAATTTCTAAATAGTCGAACAGTATGGATCGATATATTATGGTTTTCGATTTTATTTTAAATTTATCAAATATATATTTATATATTATTGGTTCAAGTATATATGTATTCGTTGTGGTAGGTGGTAATATTAAGTTATTACCTGTTATAGTTGATCAGATAATAAATCTAATAAGGAAAAAGGTAATGAATTTAGAAAATATTTGAAAATGAAATAATACCTTTAAGTATAATTGGTTGCAAAACAGTTTGCGATTAAAGCAGAAATGAACTTGAGGATTTGATTCTGGGACATTGAAGATAGATTTGCCAGGATTTTTGGGAAACATAGTACTTTGGTAAGTGTTTCGAAAAGGAAATGGTTTAAAGGAATTTAAGGAATAAAGTGTGAAATCCCTACTCGGAACATCAGATATGATTTCGGTAATGAGTGCATGCATTATCGACGTTTATTCTGAAGCGTCTAAGTGGGGGAGACCACCCTGAAGTTTCATAACTGGTTGATAAAGGTTTGGATTTAAAATGTAATAACCCGGAAATCTAAGCCAATTTAAAAAAAATTAAATTGGCAATTTTAGCGAATTTTGATTATATGTAACGAATTATTTTAAATAATAACGACGAGAAATTTATTTTGAATAGAATTCGAATGTATATATTTATATAGCTCGACATTGGAATATAAATAATTATTTATAATTATAAAAGGAATTGAAAATGGCGCGGTAGTTCGATAATTCGATTTCAAAATTCAAATGAATGTACCGGGTGCAAAATAAACCGGATTTTAGCGAAACCAAAAATATTTGAATCTAATTGAGAATATCTTTCCAATGAATCCGAAGAATCAAAATTTCATAGTGGGAATCAAAAGATATGTCTAGTTGAAAATTCAGAATAGTCGCTATGGAATTCTGGCCCTTAAAATAGCCATTTTGCAAACGACTTCAGATTTCGACGAAACCACTTTTGTTGGATCCGTGACGTCAAGTTATTGCTAGGTTCCAATTTTCATAATTTTTCGAATCAATATATGAGCGTGGCAAAGGAAAATGCGTTTGACCAGTTTTAGTAGATTTTAATGGACTGGAAAATGTCCATTTTTCAAACGGTCTCGTAATTTGACGAAACTAGTTTTATTAGGACCGTATCATCAATACGAAGCTAGAAAATATTTTTTTGGAATTTTTCGAGTTAGTATGTGACCCCAGTAAATTGAAATGCGCGTTCAAATTCAATATATAGAGTTATATGTTGATTCTGACGAAAACTGATCGTAACGATCGAATCGACCTACGATACATATCCTATTGTGTTCGGAATGGGGGTGATTAGCTAGGGACGACAGTCGGTGGGTTTGATTTTGAGTCCGAAATAAAATGTTGCTTTTTGGAAATCTAAATATAATAAAATAAATTAAAATAAATTCAAAGCCTTTGCCCCCCTTATTCTTTCTTAGTCAACGCCTCCACCCTTTACTTCTCAGTCAACCCGTCGTTCACAAAAAAAAAAAAAAAAACGAACGCGACTAGCCCTAGGGGCGCCTCCATCGCATCGACGCCACCCTCCTGGCGCCTCCCCGACCTGTCGCCTCCCCCTCCGTTCAACCTCTCCTCTGGCGCCCGTCCTCCCTCCTCTTCAAGCCGTACTCGAAAACCCCAACCCCTAAATCAGACCACCCCGCCGCCCTCAGTAGCCCTTCTGCCCTCCTCCGACGCAGCTGCGAGCTCCCCCTTCCCCTCGACGAAGTCTGGATGCGAGGGCACTGGTTCATGGTCTGGTGGCTTGTCAGAGTTGCGGTTTCGAGCCCGAAATGTTGTTAATTGTTTGACTTCTAGAGTCAAGGTGAAAGCGATTAGAAAAGGTAATTTATAGTGTTAAATTTCAGAATTTTAAAGTAATTAAAAGTGAGTTTTTATTTTATATACCACATTGTTTTAATTCCAGACTCTTAACATATATTATGACATGGTAAGGTTAGATTTTTATTGATTAACAAAATTGGATTTTTATTTTAGATAAAGCTATGATTTTTAATGTCATGAATAAGGAGGTTAAAATTTTCATGTATAAGGAAGTAAAGGCAAGATTTTTAAATGTAAGAAGAGGAGATTTTTATTACATAAAGATCCGATTTTTAAATAGGGAAGACGAGATTTTTAGTTATAGAAAGGTTAAAATTATAATTTTTATAATATAGAAAGGTTAAAAATATAATTTTTATATTATAGAAAGGTTAAAAATATAATTTTTATATATGTGGAGATATAAAAATATAATTTTTATATGTGTAGTAAAGTAAAAATTAGATTTTTATATTATTGAAAAAGTGAAAATTCGATTTTTATATAAGTAGGGGATTGAAAATAGAATTTTTATATATAACAGAGAATATAAAAATATATTTTTTATTCATGTAGAGAAATAAAAATCTGATTTTTATTGTATATACAATGAAATAGAAATGTGATTTTTATTTATATATGAACAGGTGATAAGAAGTGAGATGGAACGGATTGAAATCAAAAGGGAATTCAAACGGTTCAGAAATTCAGATATAAAACTAGAGGAGTGGAACCCTCGGTGAGAACTTCTCACCTTTAATTTTATTTTTCTAGTTATAAATATATACTAGGATGCAGACAGTGTTTAGTAGCACCTGACACCCGTCATCCACAGACCATGGACGGCTTGTATGCTTGTTTGTATGATTTTGATGTGTAGTTGATTGTGTGACGTGATGTGAAATGAAATAAAATATTTATATAGTTAAAAATATTTTATAGTTAAAAATATTTTATAGTTAAAAATAGAATTTTTAACGTGTATATGAAAGGAAATAAAAATAAACAAATCGGACGATTTGTTTATATACACACATTTGACTGATATTGATTGGGACGATAAATTTTACACATCGCCCAACTGCGAAAATAAAATCTGTGTTTGATTGTTTGAAACCCCACACGGGTATTGGGATGATATTTGACGTACACTAATCCCGATTGTTTAGTTGTATGTCGATCGATTGATTGACAGACTGTTATAAGCGTTGAATATCTATATTTGAGGCTTATACAGTGTAGAATGCACTTTGGATGATGGTTGATTATTCATCGTTGTTATTGTATACATGTGTTGCAGAAAATCCATATAATTAACATTATATGGTATTTGATTGAGCCTCATTCCATATTTGAAAAAGAAATATTTGAAATAGAAATATTTGAAAAAGAAATATTCGAAATAGAAATATTTGAAATAGAAATATTTGAGATAGAATATTTGAATACAGTTGTAACGACCCGCATTCTACGCATCATAGGACCGTAGAATATTTATTTCTTTCACATACGAAGTCGTATGGTCATGAAACTTTGGGAGACGACTATTGGGGTCATTTCCCATGTTCGTGATTTTTCCCAATTTTTAAATGACCATTTTACCCCTAGTTAGCACTATTTTGGCCATAACTTTTGACTGGAAATGAATTTTGACTTGAAACCACTTCCATTGGCTCCGGATGATGGTTTCTCTTTCCGTAGAGTGGTCACATTAGCCAAACGGACTCACCGTTTGGGAGATATGGCTGAAACAAGTTTCAGATGACGAAAAACAGCTTAATTGGGCTTAACCGGGTGATTAGCAGCTAGGCCCAAAGGGAAATTTCGGGTTTAGGGGTATATAGGGGCTGATTAGGGTTAGAAAACATTTCTTTAGACATTTTCCAGCCGCCACTTTCACCCTTAGATACTCTAACAATGGCCTCCTACATCTAAAACACCCCAAATCACTTTCTAATTGAAGATTAGGCTTAACAACATCAAATTAAGAAGAAAAAGCACCAGAGCAAGGTTAGGGCTGCTGTTGGACATCAGTATTCGCCCCAAATCAGAGGAGTTTCAGTTCTGAGAATTTAGTTTGTGGCCAAGGTGAGTGATAGCATCATTTTGACACTAATTACAGTTAATTAAGGGTAATTAGTGAAGATTAGCGAATTTATATACTAATAAATTCTGGAAAAATGTTTAGAAATTCTTAAATAATATTTTATGCCACTATTATAAATTTGGTTTGATTTAGTTAAGTTTTATTGATTCTATGATTAGTCTTCTTTAATCATGCTTAAGGGAAAAATAGGATTTTGGGCATCTTTGATCCATTTTGACATGTAAATTCATGGTTTTGGTGTTTGTGGTTGCTCTTACTTGTTGCTATGACTCTATGGTGTGTTTTATGATTGATTAGAAGTGTTAAATTTGTCGAAAACGCCGTCGAATGGCGTAGAAAGCTCGCTGGAAAGTTGCAGAAGTGTGCAGGTTCCGAACCGGATCGGATCGGAGTAGGGGTCGGATCGGATTTGAGAACTGACCAAGGAAATCTGAACTGGATTGGAACTTGTCACTGGAGGAGGATCGGCGAGAAGGAAGGCCGTTTACTTAGAGTTGGAGTGGACAAGGGGATCCGATCGGAACTGTGGAGCGGACCGGATCGGAGCTGTGGAGCGGATCGGATTAGGGCAGATCGGATCGGAGTAGGCTAAGGGGGCGGAGCGGATCGGCAAATGGAGAAGGACAGGATCAGATCTGGGAACTTAGAAGGGAGCAACCACCGAACCAAGCAGAGAATAGGCACTACACTTCCGAACCGAACCAAGTGGAGAACGCGAACCGAAGGAGCACCGAACCGAATGGAAAGATGACTACCGACCCGAACCGAGCTAGACAAGGACCACCGAACCGAATCGATCAGAAAGATTACACCGACCCGAACCGAGCTAGACGAGGAGCACCGAACCGAACCGTACGTGGGCTATTACTACTACGTGATGACTCTTCTGAAGACCCACTCCAATTCGACCAAACCCGAGATGCAAAGGAAGTCCAAATGAGAAGTTAGAGCTCAAGATTCAGATGGGAATCAATGAGTTCGCTTCATGGTTGGGCTTTGCCGCGGGACGCGTGCTAAGGGGTTTACGATGTCTGTAGCTTTGGACCACTATGGTAGGAGGTACGAAGGCGGATTCAGGGCCATTATGGCATTGGTAGAACCAAGGGCTACGATCAATGAAATGAGTCATTGAAATGTTTGGTCATGACTCCATATGTTTGGCTTGATCACGGCAGGGTTTCTATAAGTCGGGATCCGTCGTTACCTCAATTTGTCTAGTGTTCCAAAGTGGTAGATATCGTATGCTTTACGCACTGAGTGAGAGATGTGAGGATGGTTGCTATGGATGAATTGTTTGCTATCATTATGACATACACACCCCACCCCCGTATTCTTTATACTATTCATTATGGCACCTTAGAGAATTGTACGGTATGTGGTACTAACTCTTTGGTTGCAGGTCCAGGTTCAGGTATGGTTTAGTATACATGTTATTATTCTGTTTAGATGTTTATCGCTCATACCAGGCTTTATGTCTGACCCAGAGTTTTATGTCTCCTCTTATTACTCTGGGTGCTCACACGAGCAGACTAGAGACAGGTTAGCTGGTGATGCACGGGAAGATGATCCGGAGACAAGCAGGAGGCTTCCACGTAATGTATATATAGTATTCTCCCTGTGTTGTTGAAGATCACTGCTTGGGCATTAGTGGTGCATCTTCTACATTAGCTTTCTTTTGTTTAGAGACAGTAAATTTGAAAAGTTGTAATAAGCTTTATTTGGATTTCCGCTGCTTTGATGTTGATGTTGGTTTTAGTTATCAGCTTATGCACTGTCTCGCCTATTTTATGTCAAGTACATTACTATTATTATATTTTATCCCATGCGCTGTGAGACATTCTACAGGTTCCTTGATTAGTTCATTCTCTTCTTTCCTTTCTCCTGACGACCGTCCCGTGCTAGTCGGGCACGTGTACAGCGCACTTTTGGAGGAAATGCAGGCTGGTGCGGGGCGGGCCGTCACAACAGTAATATTTGAAGCCGTGTTGATTAGATTGACGCCATTTTTACATGAACGATATTTATATCGATTTTATTCATTTTATAATGAATATCGAAAGTGATTTCAAAATCTGATATTTTGAAAAGAAATGAATTCGAATTGAAATTGAATAGAAATGAATTCGAATTGAAATTGAATTGAATTTAAAACGTATTGAAATTGAGTTAAAAATCGATTTGAATTGAAATCAATTTGAAATGAATTTAAAACGAATTTATAAGGAAAAATTCAATTTTGATTTGAATTTGAAAATGAAGTTGAAATCGTTTTGAAAACGAATTTAAAACGATTTAAATAATACGTTTTAAAAGGAAATTGACGAAGTATATATTATATATTATATATATATAGTATAATGGCCTGAATAGAACGCGCCGCGCTGCGTTAGTTCGTGAATTTCGACCATTGACTTCAAATGGATATTGCGGGAGATCCGACCGTCGGATTCTCCTAAAACTGGAACCATTGGGTTCGTATCGAAAAGAGCTTTCTAACGAATATTTGAAATTAGAAATCTAATGGTTGGATTTGGAATTATGTCCAAATCAAATTTGGAAAAGGTCGTTGTAAGTGCAGTTCGATGGCCATTGATGGAAATCGACTGTACGGGCCATGATAAAATTATTAAAAATATCAATAATTTGTGTAAAATCATAAGAAATGAATTATGAAGATTTGGGATGAAAAACTCCATATTTGAAAAGATAAAAATAGATTTTTATCAAAATGAACTAGTTTTGAACTAGAATTATAATTCTATTTATTTTTAAATAAATAAATTGAATTTGAAAAGGGTTTTAAAAGTAACCAAAATTTCCAATAATTGAATTGGAATGGATTTGAACCGAAATTGTCTTTGGAATATTTCAATGTTGGATTTCGTGATTATACATATATTATTATGGAAATTTGAAAGATATATTTATATCGTTATTTCCAATACGATATTTGTTGGTCGTAGAATTTGATATTGAATATAAGCCGATATATTTTCTATTCAGAGCCTTGTATTGAATATCAAATGTGATTTGGGTTTGTCGTGAATGGTGTCTTCATTAACACTGTTCTTAAGCCCAGTTGAGAAAATGATTAAATCTTTTTATTTAGATTTAATGAAGTGTACCAATTAAATAATATTTAATTGGAATTGAATTGGTATTGATTTTTGGGTTTATCGTGAACAGTGTTTTAAATAACACTTGTTCTTTAACCTGATAATTAATAGAATGTGATTTTGGGTTGTCGTGAACGGTATCTTCAATAATACTGTTCTTAGACCAAAAGGAGTTAAGAAAATCAGAAACTAACTGGAGATTAGTTAAGTTGAATGGTTCCTGGGGTATTGATCTGATGTTGGTTTCGGCTTTCGGGGTTAATACTTAAGGAATTGCTCACTTGCTAATTTATGGTTGGGGACTGATTAAAATGTGATGTGATTTTGGGGTTTATCGTGAACCGTGTTTTAAATGACACTGATTCTTTAACCCAGTCACAGATTAAAACTAAGTGGAGTTTTAATGAATCTTTAATTAGATTGAAATGATCGAGAATGGAGTATCACCAGTTTTGCTCCAGGCGATAGTTAAATCTTTAATTAGATTTGAACGTGAAATGGTAATTGAATTTACCGATAACACTGTGCTGTTAGATATGAAGTATGACCAGTTTTACTTCCTGGGATGAATAGGTTGGGGTTGGGAAATTAAAACAAATGATTACTTCGGTATGGTTCGCTAATCCCGACTAGTTTGAATTGATATTCAAAGGAAGATTAAAGAATAAATTTAAAAGAATTTATCTTTGATAAAATTAATGGGAACCTTTCCCTATGAATGTGAAATTTAGAAACTAACTATAGGTTGGCTAAGATGAATGGTTTCCTGGGTATTGATCTGATGTTGGTTTCAGCCTTCGGGTTTAATATTTGGGGAATTATTCTCTTGCAAATTTATGATTAGTGACTGATGAATTGGAATGAGGCGTATGTTGTGTTTGTGTAACACTTGTTTATTATATACGCGAGTTATTCCGAAAGACCGGGTTTATCCCATTCTGAATAACTGATACGACGATAAGTCGAAGATGAAGACGGTGGTCGAAGACCGGAGGTCTTCACATCGTTTGGGTGATTACTAATGATCTTGATTGGGATGTACACCCAAGAAGATGGAAACAGTTGGTGATCGTCCAGACGTACTTGGAGATCGATGGATATGCGGGGTACTAGGTGCCTCCGGTTTCTTTCAGACACAGAACGAACTTGTAAATGGACTGTGTGTTTGACATTGGATTTTAGTCTGTGTGATTGATTTCTATTAAATATATATCTGTTTGGCAGCGGAGAATTTATTCTCTTGCTTAACGCCCTTCTCTGAGACGTACGAGCTCAGGGGTTATATACTGATCGATATCAAACGCATTGAGTGAACTGCCTCTGTGGCATGCCTAAGTGGCAAATGATCAAGGCTTCTATTGAAAAGCAAAGTCTTGTGGTTGATGATCGAAGCACGACCTTTGTGGCGTAGCTCTGTGTAACGTTTACTTCGCGAGTTTCACACCCGGTGTGAACCAGAAACGGGAGAGGACATCAGGGAGGGCATGCGTTTCCTTCTAGTTAGAAGTGGCGTCAGTGGTTTTACACGCCCTGACGAGTTTGACTTATGTGATTGTTGCTGTTGCGAGGCGCCTCGGATATATCAGTCATTCTCGAACCGATGGAGTCATTTAGTTGGCTCATTTATGCCCCATAGGGCGGGGAAACGCATGTTTAGGCATTTTAATCCACTCCGTGTGGACCGGCCCTGATGATCCAACGGTCACTCGAGCTCTGATCCTAAGACTCGGACTAGACAGTCTCGAATCGGTAGAGGACTATCTTTTGCCTCGGTTCATACCATAAATGATAACCCAACTTCCAATACGTGATTTGCGGTTTTATTTGTAGAGCCTAGTATGGCGACATAGTGGGATGGGGCGCTTATACCGTCCATGATTGATACTTATGATTTGAAGTTGTTTTATACACTATGCACTTATAATAGTATCAAATGATTTGTTTTAAACGTATCAAGCATTCTTGTCTATTATAAGGTAAAAACCCTATCCTCTGGCTTGCGTTGCATTGTTTGATGGGAAATGGGTCTTAGAATAGCTTCATTTTTCTTTATTTAGCATTGCGTTGTTTGTTTTATGCACTGGTATTCTTGGGAGGAAACCCGTTCCATGTTATACGACGTGGTCCCTTGATTTACCTAACTTTAAAATAAAGATTAATAATTGTTTTAGTTCTCACACCAGTCACATGACTGACCTGGAGTTTATTGTTTTAACCTAAACTCTGGGTGCCCCTATTTTCCGCACGGGTAGCTAGTAGTTTTGGTTTTGCAGATTTATATTCACGGGATCCTGGTTTACAGCTGGAACGATATCCGGAAAGCTTTGTATCCGTATATCTCCTTCAGTTGTATTTTGTATTATTTTCCGCTGCTATGTAATTTATTGTAATCTCTGATATGTTGTAATGTATAATATTCATTTATACTCTATAAATTCTTGTATTCTGATGGAATTGTTGTAATTAACAATGAATTGTTCTTCCGTCTGCGTTCTGTTGTGGCTTGTTCTCGACTCAATCCAGGATTTCCCGTAAGGGGGATTTCTGGTCGTTTCATCGTGGTATCAGAGCTTTGGTTTACAAAGCTCAGAGAACAAGGCACATTAGAACCATACGAAAGAATTCATCAGAAACTGGATTAGTAATATCCAACGGGAATGACTCGTTAGAGATGGGATCGGTAGTATCCTAGAACGAGTGTGAAGAGTATATTTTTAAAATGAAAACGATTTTTGTTTTGAAAATTTAAGCTTTATTCTACGTATTTGAATATTTATTTTATATTGAATTTGGATAGATATAGCATCACACTCTAGTCGCCCGGAGATGATATTAATGATAGCGATCGCATCATCAACATTTATGTTCGAGTGTCGAAGGTGGGATTTCTATATATTCCAATTGACTGGTGTGAGAACCAAAATTAGATAGGGCTTATTGTTGTGATTTGGCATCAAAAATGCGATTTTTGACTATATATCAAAGTTACGAATTTGAAAAGCTAATCAACTAATTTATTGATGGTTGTGTTGTTTGATTACTGTTTTGATTAATTGAATGTTGAACCGTTAGCCAAATTGAACCAAACATTGAATTGTATTGAAAATTATTCGCATTTGCTTGCATATACATGTACTTACATTGAACAGGTCATGGCAAAGAGGCTAGAGCAGAAGAATAAAATTGTTTGCCCGACAAATAGGTACATGTTTACCATAATTTAATGTTTTGTTTGGGTGATGATGATTTTATGAGCCAATTGGCTAGACGCTTGGCTTTTTCTTTTTCTTTTTGAGATCAGAGGGCCTGTATGGCAATTTCGGGATTTTCACGGTGCAGGGGAGGTTATGGCGAAATTTTTCGAAAATTTAGGGTGTTTGCCAAATTTTTGAAAAATTTGAAAAGTTCTTAGAAACTGAAAAGTTGAAGAACTTAAGCCATAAAGAAAATAACGAAAGTTGAGTTGATTTGTTAAACAACGTTCGGCTTCATTCCTTTTCGGGGACAAAAAGTTTTAAGTTGGGGAGATTGTAATAACCCGGAAATCTGAGCCAATTTAAAAAATTTTAAATTGGCAATTTTAGCGAATTTTGATAATATGTAACGAATTATTTTAAATAATAACGACGAGAAATTTATTTTGAATAGAATTCGAACGTATATATTTATATAGCTCGACGTTGGAATATAAATAATTATTTATAATTATAAAAGGAATTGAAAATGGCGCGGTAGTTCGATAATTCGATTTCAAAATTCAAATGAATTCACCTGGTGCAAAATAAACCGGATTTTAGAGAAACCAAAAATATTTGAATCTAATTGAGAATATCTTTCCAACGAATCCGAAGAATCGAAATTTCATAGCGGGAATCAAAAGATATGTCCAGTTGAAAATTCAGAATAGTCGCTATGGAATTCTAGCCCTTAAAATAGCCATTTTGCAAACGACTTCGGATTTCGGCGAAACCACTTTTGTTGGATCCGTGATGTCAAGTTATTGCTAGGTTCCAATTTTCATAATTTTTCGAATCAATATGTGAGCGTGGCAAAGGAAAACGCGTTTGACCAGTTTTAGTTGATTTTAATCGACTGGAAAATAGCCATTTTTCAAACGGTCTCGTAATTTGACGAAACTAGTTTTGTTAGGACCGTATCTTCAATATGAAGCTAGAAAATATTTTTCTGGAATTTTTCGAGTTAGTATATGACCCCAGTAAATTGAAATGCGCGTTCAAATTCAATATATAGAGTTATATGTTGATTTTGATGAAAATTGATCGTAACGATCGAATCATCCTACGATACATATCCCATTGTGTTCGGAATGGGGGTGATTATCTGAGGACGACAATCAGTGGGTTTGATTTCGAGTCCGAAATAAAATGTTGCTTTTTGGAAATCTAAATATAATAAAATAAATTAAAATAAATTCAAAGCCTTTGCCCCCTTATTCTTTCTTAGTCAATGCCTCCCCCCTTTACTTCTCAGTCAACCCGTTGTTCACAAAAAAAACGAACGAACGCGACTAGCCCTAGGGGCGCCTCCATCGCATCGACGCCACCCTCCTGGCGCCTCCCCGACCTGCCGCCTCCCCCTCCGTTCAACCTCCCCTCTCGCGCCCATCCTCCCTCCTCTTCAAGTCGTACCCGAAAACCCCAACCCCTAAATCAGACCACCCCGCCGCCCTCAGTAGCCCTTCCGCCCTCCTCCGATGCAGCTGCGAGCTCCCCCTTCCCCTCGACGAAGTCTGGATGCGAGGGCACTGGTTCATGGTCTGGTGGCTTGTCAGAGTTGCGGTTTAGAGCCCGAAATGCTGTTAATTGTTCGACAGTTCTGGAGTCAAGGTGAAAGCGATTAGAAAAGGTAATTTACAGTGTTAAATTTCAGAATTTTAAAGTAATTAAAAGTGATTTTTTATTTTATATACCACATTGTTTTAATTCCAGACTCTTAACATATATAATGACATGGTAAGGTTGGATTTTATTGATTAACAAAATTGGATTTTTATTTTAGATAAAGCTAAGATTTTTAATGTCATGAATAAGGAGGTTAAATTTTTCATGTATAAGGAAGTAAAGACAAAAATTTTAAATGTAAGAAGAGGAGATTTTTATTACATAAAGATCCGATTTTTAAATAGGGAAGACGAGATTTTTAGTTATAGAAAGGTTAAAATTATAATTTTTATAATATAGAAAGGTTAAAAATATAATCTTTATATTATAGAAAGGTTAAAAATATATTTATTATATATGTGGAGATATAAAAATATAAATTTTATATGTGTAGTAAAGTAAAAATTAGATTTTTATATATATGAAAAAGTAAAAATTCGATTTTTATATAAGTAGCGGATTGAAAATAGAATTTTTATATATAACAGAGAATATAAAAATATAATTTTTATTTATGTAGCGAAATAAAAATCTGATTTTTATTGTATATATAGTGAAATAAAAATGTGAATTTATTTATATATGAACAGCGTGATAAGAAGTGAGATGGAACGGATTGAAATCAAAAGGGAATTCAAACGGTTTAGAAATTCAGAAATAAAACTGGAGGAGTGGAACCCTCGGTGAGAACTTCTCACCTTTAATTTTATTTTTCTAGTTATAAATATATACTAGGATGCAGACGGTGTTTAGTAGCACTCGACACCCGTCGTCCACAGACCATGGACGGCTTGTATGCTTGTTTGTATGATTTTGATGTGTAGTTGATTGTGTGATGTAATGTGAAATGAAATAAAATATTTATATAGTTAAAAATATTTTATAGTTAAAAATAGAATTTTTAACGTGTATATGAAAGGAAATAAAAATAAACAAATCGGACGATTTGTTTATATACACACATTTGACTGATATTGATTGGGTCGATAAATTTTACACATCGCCCAACTGCACAAATAAAATCTGTGTTTGATTGTTTGAAACCCCATACGGGTATTGGGATGATATTTGACGTACACTAATCCCGATTGTTTAGTTGTATGTCGATCAATTGATTGACAGACTATTATAAGCGTTGAATATCTATATTTGAGGCTTATACAGTGTAGAATGCACTTTGGATGATGGTTGATTATTCATCGTTGTTATTGTATACATGTGTTGTAGAACATCCATATAATTAACATTACATGGTAATTGATTGGGCCTCATTCCATATTCGAAAAAGAAATATTTGAAATAGAAATATTTGAAAAAGAAATATTTGAAATAGCAATATTTGAAATAGAAATATTTGAGATAGAATATTTGAATACAGTAATATATGAAGCCGTATTGATTAGATTGACGCCATTTTTACGTGAACGATATTTATATCGATTTTATTCATTTTATAATGAATATCGAAAGTGATTTCAAAATCTGATATTTTGAAAAGAAATGAATTCGAATTGAAATTGAATAGAAATGAATTCGAATTGAAATTGAATTGAAATTGAATTGAATTGGAATTGAATTTAAAACGTATTGAAATTGAATTAAAAATCGATTTGAATTGAAATCAATTTGAAATGAATTTAAAACGAATTTATAAGGAAAAATTCAATTTTGATTTGAATTTGAAAATGAAGTTGAAATCGTTTTGAAACCGAATTTAAAATGATTTATATAATACGTTTTAAAAGGAAATCGACGAAGTATATATTATATATATTATATATATAATATAATGGCCTGAATAGAACGCGCTGCACTGCGGTAGTTCGTGAATTTCGACCATTGACTTCAAATGGATATTGCGGGAGATCCGACCATCGGATTCTCCTAAAACTGGAACCATTGGGTTGGTATCGAAAAGAGCTTTCTAACGATTATTAGAAATTAGAAATCTAATGGTTGGATTTGGAATTATGTCCAAATCAAATTTGGAAAAGGTCGCTGTAAGTGCAGTTCGATGGCCATTGATGGAAATCGACTGTACGGGCCTTGATAATATTATTAAAAATATCAATAATTTGTGTAAAATCATAAGAAATGATTTGTGAAGATTTGGGATGAAAAACTCCATATTTGAAAAGATAAAAATAGATTTTTATCGAAATGAACTAGTTTTGAACTAGAATTATAATTTTATTTATTTTTAAATAAATAAATTGAATTTGAAAAGGGTTTTAAAAGTAACCAAAATTTCCAATAATTGAATTGGAATGGATTTGAATCGAAATTGTCTTTGGAATATTTCGATATTGGATTTCGTGATTATACATATATTGTTATGGAAATTTGAAAGATACATTTATATCATTATTTCCAATACGATATTTGTTGGTCGTAGAATTTGATATTGAATATAAGCCGATATATTTTCTATTCAGAGCCTTGTATTGAATATCAAATGTGATTTGGGTTTGTCGTGAATGGTGTCTTCATTAACACTGTTCTTAAGCCCAGTTGAGAAAATGATTAAATCTTTTTATTTACATTTAATGAAGTGTACCAATTAAATAATGTTTAATTGGAATTGAATTGGTATTGATTTTTGGGTTTATCGTGAACAGTGTTTTAAATAACAATTGTTCTTTAACCTGATAATTAATAGAATGTGATTTTGGGTTGTCGTGAATGGTATCTTCAATAATACTGTTCTTAGACCCAAAGGAGTTAAGAAAATCAGAAAGTAACTGGAGATTAGTTAAGTTGAATGGTTCCTATGGTATTGATCTGATGTTGGTTTCGGCCTTCGGGGTTAATACTTAGGGAATTGCTCACTTGCTAATTTACGGTTGGGGACTGATTAAAATGTTGAAACACCCCACCTCCGTTAGGGTCACTCTCAAAGGGAATGCCCTAATTTTAGTGGAGGTTTATAAGTACAAGTCACAGATATACAAGACATATATAAGAACACATATTTGTAAACAGCGGAAGAACAACAAACTTTATTTCATAAAGTCAAATACGTGTTACAACAACATCCTTTCCAAAAACATAACATAACACTTTCATAATCTGTCTTGAGTACATTATTTTTAAAGAAGCATAAATAAAACATAGATAAACTGCAAAAGCCCCCATAGTGGTTGTCCAAAGCCACAGTTCAAAACAGGAAAGTCCAAGCAATACATTTCTCTTCTTCAAGCTGGATGTTGAGGTAGGTCAAGCTGCTGTGTTCCCTCCCTGAGGACCTGGGGGGGGGGGGGGGACGGAAGAAAGAAGACGAAAGAAAAGTAGAGTCAGACATAAAGCCTGAGTAAGTCTAGTACTATTTTATCTATAAATAAAGAACTGGGTATGATAAGTATAAACAAGAAGTGGGCATGCATTACAAACTTGGTTAAGTTGTCTAGGGTCGAATAGACTATCGTACCCCATGTTAATCTCTGAACCCATATAAACTAGTTCCCAACTGGCACCCCATAATCAGGGTGATGTGATCCATTCTATGATGATCGGCTCCTACTCGCATAGTTACATGTGTCTTACGGCCCCCGATGTTGTAGTTACCTATGCTGGTCCCACCATGGGGTGTATCAAGTCCCATAGTGGCAACCTGACACAACCTTAGAGTGCACAGGTATGCTACTGGTGTCCAGTGCCTTAGTGTGTGCACGCCCGCACTCCGTTAGAACCTACACTGCTACACCACCGCCGTCGCTTTGACCTCTTACAATCAGCCCAGTAATCGTGCCCCACCCTGCCTAGTTTCAGGGTATCCTGATACACCTTTTAGGGTTACTGCTGAAAAGGGTCCCCCGTTACTAGGTTTTCTATCTCTAGCCAACATGCTAAGTTGGTTAAGTGTTTCCTAACCTAACCCCACCAGTCCGTTTAGTTTAGCATGTTCCATTTTGATTAAGTCTTTAGTTCACTTAATCCTAACAATCCTGACTCAGCCTTAATTGTCTTATTAAGGCCCTGACCTCTCACATTAGACAGGTATTGTTGTGGCTGCCTGTTGCCGGTTGGTTCCGGGCAGTCTTACGCCACAACTCAGTCTAACCTCGGGTCCTTATTGGGCTCCATGTTTAACCTCCCACATTGGATAGGTATTGTTGTGACTACTGGACAGCCGGGCGGTTCCGGGCAGGTTTACATCACAACTCAATCCAACCTCGGGTTAAACACCTCGTATGTTCTACATTTACATATCTTGTCATTCTTCTTTATTTCTTATATGTAAATATCTGCGGCCCATTATTAAGTTAATGGTGTAACGGTTACACCAATCACGGGCCCAACCCATACTTGAATTTGGGCCCTTCTATTTTATATTTTCATTCATTAATTAATTTTAACCCAACGTTATTTTCCCCCGTTTTACACGTCCGTTTATATATATTGGGCTTAGCCTTTTAAAGCCCAATTTAGCCATGCGAAAAAGGGGAGGCTTAAAGCGTGATTACATACACAAAGAGGGGAAGGTGAGCGCATGAACTTGCAATATGACGTTGGAAATACAAAATAGAAACTGGTGTACTTGCATATATATATTTTGGTCATAAAGCATAGGTGACATGAACCAAACCATGTAAACTTAAGATAAGAATCTAAATTAGGTGTCACATAGCCTTAACTACAACATAGACCTATGTTCTCATTTAGGCATAATGTCAAACATAAACAAGTCATGTTCATAAGGTTTCTACATGTTTACAAAGGGGATACTTTGTTACTAACACAAAAGCATAGTTCAACTTAATCATGATTTAAGTCTAATCACATAACGATGGTATAAACATACTTATGCATAAATATTCCTAAACATGGTGTTTGTTTTAAACTTGCAAAAAGGGATTTTTGAGTCTAACCTAGCCATGTCTCACATATGTCATCATATAATTCTTGTAAACAAGATAGACTTAATCATGGATTTCAATTATGCCAAATATCATTCATAGCCTAGCCATATTCATAAGTTTGCAAAAGCATGACTTAATACATGGATTATGGTGTCAAAATTCCAACATAGTTTCATATGAACTATAACAACTAAACTTGTTTCAATTACTTGCAAAATGATTTATGCACAAAAATATACATCATGATGGCATAATAACAAAGCCCCAAACTTGCATGAATTTCAATCAACTACATACATGTAGCTTCAACATAGATTACATAATTTGCGAAATATTCCAAACGCATACTTGCATAGAACTACCGCATGTAGTTCTTTATAATGAATAACATAAATTTTGCACAAATATGAATTACTTTATTATCCCAATTCAAGCATACAAATCAGCACAGTTATTTATTCATACCAAAGTAATACTCTACTTACTATGGTGCGATGAATTCTCTAATTTAGGGATTGAAGACGCAAATTCCTTTGTTGAATTGATTTGCTTAGGTTGCTTGAATTGCTTTAGGCTTTAAAACTTTCTCCCTAATCCTCTCTCTAGTTGGCGGCTACTCTTAGTCGTTCCTCAGCAACATGGCGGCTATGTTCTTAATTTTGAATGAATAGATTAGGGTTTAGTCTAGGGTTGTTTATATAGAGGTTAGGAACTGATTAGGACCATTGATGTTGCCTGGATTGATCATAGCCATTCATTAGGAAGAGAGACCAATTAGAACCCGCCACCTAGCCCTAATGACAAAGCAGACCACAGAGAATCGGCCAAACACAGACCTGGCCAGCAAGGTTGACTAGGCTCGACCAGGTCGACACCCCTGTCGACAGGGCTGTCGACAGCCCTGCCGACATGGGTAGCCCAGGTCGACATCCCAGTCGACCGGGGTGGCCTAGGCGGGTGTTTATCCGCCCTGGCCCATTGGGCCCGATTTTTAATTATTTTATTCTGTTTGAATTTTAAATTTAATTCAAAACTTCCGAAGGCCATATCTTCTTCATACGGACTCCGTTTTTCGAAAACTCGGACTCTATTTCGCGTATTTTTCCGAGACGAATGCAATGGCGTATCCCGTTTCCCTTAGTTCTTTGATTTCAGATTAATTATACTTTAATTTGTTAATTTCACAGTTATAGAATTTTCGGGGTGTTACATTCTCCCCCACTTAAAAGGATTTCGTCCCCGAAATCTACAAGTTAGGAGGAATGTATATCCTAACATCCAATCATTCATCTACTCATCCATCAAACACGAGCATCCATTGTCCTTAAAATACTTTTAATGCTTCATGATCATATGCGAAGTGTGTGTGTATATGAACTTATCTAATGCAAAATCAGGCGGTCTACTGATTCAGTTGACCTCCTTAATGTGAATTATGTAAGTGCCATGAATCCATTATGTATGCAAATTTTCCTATTCTTGATTCTACATGAGTGCACAATCATTCAATACAAATGCAACATCCACATGACCACACATTAATGTTCAACCATATACGACTGCAAACATATATGCATATGCAATATGAAGTGACTGAGCCGATCTAAAACCTAGATTGTGTGTGTATATGCAACCACGAGCAACCACTAGCAATCACTTGCAACCACTTGCAACCATCATCCATAACATGTTTCAACTACATGTTTCCATCCAAAGGGTTTCTACCTAAAAGATACGGTCGAGGAAATATACCTAAAAAGATAGATAAAAGCGCAACTTAAGGAAAAAGAAAGATCAAGGATGTACCCTCGAACAGAAAAGGGTAAGCAGTACGTATTCTAGCTTCAGTTTCCCAAGTCGCGTCTCCCTCGACGTCGCTCCACTGAACTTTGACGAGCTTGACTTCGCGGTTGCGTAGCTTCTTCACTTCCGTTCCTAAGATGCGGGTTGGAACTTTTCTTATGGTTGCTTCGCGTTCCACTTCGGCCTCTTCGAGGATATTTGGCTCTACCACTTCAGCTGACTCACGTAGACATTTTCGGAGATGTGAAACTTGAAAAACGTTGTGGACTTCAGCCAACTTCTCGGGTAGCTCTAATCTATAAGCCATTTTCCCAATTTTCTCGATAATAGGGAATGGCCCTACGAACCTTGGTGCAAGTTTTCCTGTGGTTCCAAAACGAACAACGTTCCTTAGCGGTGATACCTTGAGAAAAACTCTGTCACCAACTTCAAATTCAAGGTCGGTCCTCCTCTTGTCGGCGTAGGACTTTTGTCTGTCTTGGGCCGTCTTCATCCTTCTTCGTATTAAGTCTACTTTCTCTGAGGTCTCTCGGATCATATCTGGTCCAAGTATGAGCTTATCCGTGGACTCCCACCAACAAGTGGGCGATCGGCATGGTCTTCCATATAAAGCTTCGAAGGGCGCCATTCCGATGGTTGCTTGATAGCTGTTGTTGTAGGCGAATTCCACCAAAGGAAGGTGGTCTTCCCATGTCCCTCCGAAGTCAAGGACACAGTCTTAAGAGGTCTTCCAAAACTCTATTCACTCTCTCTGTTTGGCCGTCGGTTTGGGGATGATAGGCTGTGCTCAAGCGTAACTGCGTTCCTACTGCTTCTTGCAGACTCCGCCAAAACTCACTGGTGAAGATGGGGTCTCGGTCACTAACAATGCTAGATGGTATTCCATGGAGTCGAACTATTTTCTTGAGGTAAAGTGATGCTAGGGATGAGGAGTTCTTTTACTTTTGACGGGTAAAAAGTGGGCGCTTTTAGTAAGCCTATCCACTATTACCCAAATGCTAGTGTTGCCTCTCCTAGACCTAGGCAGCCCATCGATGAAGTCCATTGAGATGCTATCCCACTTCCACTGCGGGACCTCCAAAGGATGTAGTAGTCCGCCAGGCTTTTTCTGTTCCGCTTTAACCTGTTGGCACACCATACACTTAGAAACGAATTCTGCCATGTCCTTTTTCATGTCGTTCCAGAAGAAAGTCCTTTTTATGTCTTTGTACATTTTATCTCCGCCTGGGTGTATCGTCATCTTGGAATGATGCGCTTCCTCGAGAACCTTCCTTACTAAATCTTTTGTCTGTGGGACGCATAGTCTTCCGTCGCGCCTTAGCAAACCCCTATCGTCGATGGAGTATCGGTTGAGGTGACTTGAAGTCTCACCCCTAATTAGCCTATCAATTATTTCCACAAGCTGAGGGTCTTCACGTTGTGCTGTCCCTACCGAGTCTACTAAAGTTGGGCGCACTTCGAGAGATGCTAGCAAGCCCGGTACGAAATCGGAGGAGGGCCTAAAGTCGAAGCTGGCTATAAACTCTAGGCTTTGTCTTTCAACAAACAAGGGGCTTAGGGTCAATTTCTTTCGGCTCAACGCGTCTGCCACTACGTTGCCTTTGCCCGGAGTATAGGAGATTTCGAAATCGTACGAGGCAAGAAACTCCATCCATCTTTGTTGCCTCAAGTTAAGATCTTTCTGCGAGAAAAGATATTTCAACGATTTATGGTCAGTGTAAAGTTCGAACTTCTCACCTAGGAGATAGTGTCGCCAAGACTTGAGTGCAAAGACGATGGCGGCTAACTCAAGATCGTGGGTTGGGTAGTTCTTTTCGTGCACCTTCAATTGCCTCCCGCCATAAGCTACTACCCTTCCTTCTTGCATTAAGACGGCGCCTAGCCCTGTCCACATGCATCCGTATAAACAGTGAACATCTTGTTCCCATCTGGCAGCGTCAAAACTGGGGCTGTTGTGAGAGCCCTTTTCAGTCGTTGGAAAGCAAACTCGCAATCCAAGTTCCAATTGAACAGTAGATTCTTCTTAGTCAATTTCGTGAGCGGAGCTGAGATTTTCGCAAAATCCCTTATGAACTTTCGATAGAAACCTGCTAGTCCTAGAAAACTTCGGACCTCGGTCGCATTCCTTGGTGTCTTCCAGTCCTGTACCGCCACTACCTTAGCAGGGTCCACTGCTAACCCTTGTTTGGATACTATGTGCCCAAGGAACCTCACTTCTTCTCTCCAAAAGTGGCATTTGGAGAATTTGGCTTTTAGTTGATGGACTCGCAAAGTTTCCATGATTGCCCTTAAGTTTTGAGCATGTTCCTCTTCACTCTTTGAGAAGATAAGGATATCATCTACGAATTTGTTGAGGAAATCTCTAAATACCCTACTCATCAGATCCACGAAGTAAGCAGGTGCATTTGTCAAGCCGAAAGGCATGACAAGCCATTCAAAGAAGCCGTCTGGGGTTCTGAAAGCCGTTTTATCGATGCTATCTTCAGCCACCCTTAGCTGATGAAAACCGGTTGTTAAATCGAGTTGGGAGAAAACAGACGCTCCTACAAGCTGGTCAAATAAATCGTCAATTCTAGGGAGAGGGTGCCTATTCTTTTTCGTTAGCTTGTTGAGCTCCCTATAGTCAACACATAGACGGAGTGAACCATCCGCCTTTGTAGCGAACACCACTGGAGCGCCCCATTCTGAAATGCTCCTCCTAATGAACCCTTTTTCCAGAAGCTCTTTAATCTGTTTACTGAGCTCTTTCCTTTCTCGTGGAGCCATATGTCTAACGGGCAACGCAACGGGCTTTGCATTATCTGCAAGATATATGCGGAAGTCTATTTCCCGCTTCGGAGGCAAGCCCTTCACCTCTTCAAAGACATCCGGATATTCCCGGACCACTCTAACTGATTGCAAATTTTCAACAGAGGCATCTAGCGATTCAAGATAACTAAGCATAACCGCATACGAGGGATTACAAGAAATTTCCAAAGTATTACCGAGCTGGGTTAGGAGCCTAACAACCCTTTTCTCACAATCAAGGATGGCCCCATTACTGGATAGCCAATCCATACCCAAAATCAAACCATACCCCGAAAAGCCCAAAACAAAGGCACTACATTGAAATTCTACACTTAGAATAGAAATTTTCAATCCCAAACAGATCATAGACAAATGAGCTGGGCCCCCAATTGGGTTTGAAACAATTAAGGGGTCCTCTACCATACTAGTTTTTAGGTGCAGAGATTCTCTAAAGCAGATGAGATAAAGGAGTGTGATGCGCCAGAATCAAATAAAGTGCGAACGGGGTGATCATAAAGATAAACTACACTTTCTACAGAAGTATTTATACCTCGCTGTTGCAGAGGTGGCGCTTCTAGCACATGGACCTGTGCCCCTGGGGTGGATCCAGCCCTCTGCCCCTGTCCTCGTTTCTTTGGGCAGTCCTTTACTAAGTGCCCCACTTTGCCACAGAAATTGCACTTCCTCTTCTCCTTGTTGCCTTTCCCGCCTTTCTTAAAGTCTGTCTTTTTAGGCTGCAAACCCTCTTTCTTCCCTTGAGAGCTTTCTGCCTTTGCCTCCTTCTTGCCCTTATCCTCTTCATTCAGCAATGCCATTTGCACCAATCTTTCATACGTGGCTCCCATGGGTATATGGGTCATGGCCAAACTGTGTAATGGCTCATTTAACCCTTTGACGAAACGGAGAGCCTTCTTGTGCGGGGTGTTGACTAGGTCAAGCCCAAACCTAGCCAGCTCATCGAACTGATTCACATACTCTCTGACTGTCTTGTCCCCTTGCTTAAGAAATAAGAATTTTTCCAACTGCAAACTTCTTTCCGCATCTGAGAGAAATTTAGTCTCAAACCTTGCCCTAAAGTCCTCCCATGTCTCCACTGGTCTTTCAGCATTAGTGACTTCCCACCAGTAGGAAGCCTCGCCCTTCAATAGCCACACTGCCAATTGTACTTTTTGCCTATCTTCTACCTCAAAGATGATGAATAGGTCCTTTGTTTCCTTCAGCCAATTTCTAGCTGCCACGAAGGACTCAGTTCCATGGAAATCCCTTCCTCCCATAGCTTTAAAATCTTTACATATCTTAGCGAAATTGTTTCCCCGAGGAGGAGGTGGAGGAAAAAGTGTCGCTGCAGCTGGATGATTTCCTTCCGTTGGGGGAGGAGGAATGGTAGGACCTGGCTGAGTGGCTCTTGCTTCTAAGAACCGTCTAAACCAACCAGGTATTGGCACCCCTTCCGGCAAGTTAAGTTCTTCAGACATGCTGAAACAAAAAGGATAGATTCAAAGCGAAGGATAAGAGATAGTACCTATGGCTTTGGGGAGTGGACTTCGCCTTTTTAAAATAAAATAATATTTTTCTTTTAAAAATGCTTCTTTAAATTTCCTTTTTGAAAATAATTTTTTTTTTCAAAACTTTTTATCTTATCTAGTCAACCTGGCTCTGATACCAAGTGAAACACCCCACCTCCGTTAGGGTCACTCTCAAAGGGAATGCCCTAATTTTGGTGGAGGTTTATAAGTACAAGTCACAGATATACAAGACAGATATAAGAACACATATTTGTAAACAGCGGAAGAACAATAAACTTTATTTCATAAAGTCAAATACGTGTTACAACAACATCCTTTCCAAAAACATAACATAACACTTTCATAATCTGTCTTGAGTACATTATTTTTAAAGAAGCATAAATAAAACATAGATAAACTGCAAAAGCCCCCATAGTGGTTGTCCAAAGCCACAGTTCAAAACAGGAAAGTCCAAGCAATACATTTCTCTTCTTCAAGCTGGATGTTGAGGTAGGTCAAGCTGCTGTGTTCCCTCCCTGAGGACCTTGGGGGGGGGGGGAACGGAAGAAAGAAGACGAAAGAAAAGTAGAGTCAGACATAAAGCCTGAGTAAGTCTGGTACTATTTTGTCTATAAATAAAGAACTGGGTATGATAAGTATAAACAAGAAGTGGGCATGCATTACAAACTTGGTTAAGTTGTCTAGGGTCGAATAGACTATCGTACCCCATGTTAATCTCTGAACCCATATAAACTAGTTCCCAACTGGCATCCCATAATTAGGGTGATGTGATCCATTCTATGATGATCGGCTCCTACTCGCATAGTTACATGTGTCTTACGGCCCCCGATGTTGTAGTTACCTATGCTGGTCCCACCATGGGGTGTATCAAGTCCCATAGTGGCAACCCGACACAACCTTAGAGTGCACAGGTATGCTACTGGTGTCCAGTGCCTTATTTTTCTGCACCGGAGTGTGTGCACGCCCGCACTCCGTTAGAACTACACTGCTACACCACCGCCGTCGCTTTGACCTCTTACAATCAGCCCAGTAATCGTGCCCCACCCTGCCTAGTTTCAGGGTATCCTGATACACCTTTTAGGGTTACTGCTGAAAAGGGTCCCCCGTTACTAGGTTTTCTATCTCTAGCCAACATGCTAAGTTGGTTAAGTGTTTCCTAACCTAACCCCACCAGTCCGTTTATTTTAGCATGTTCCATTTTGATTAAGTCTTTAGTTCACTTAATCCTAACAATCCTGACTCAGCCTTAATTGTCTTATTAAGGCCCTGACCTCTCACATTAGACAGGTATTGTTGTGGCTGCCTGTTGCCGGTTGGTTCCGGGCAGTCTTACGCCACAACTCAGTCTAACCTCGGGTCCTTATTGGGCTCCATGTTTAACCTCCCACATTGGATAGGTATTGTTGTGACTACTGGACAGCCGGGCGGTTCCGGGCAGGTTTACATCACAACTCAATCCAACCTCGGGTTAAACACCTCGTATGTTCTACATTTACATATCTTGTCATTCTTCTTTATTTCTTATATGTAAATATCTGCGGCCCATTATTAAGTTAATGGTGTAACGGTTACACCAATCACGGGCCCAACCCATACTTGAATTTGGGCCCTTCTATTTTATATTTTCATTCATTAATTAATTTTAACCCAACGTTATTTTCCCCCGTTTTACACGTCCGTTTATATATATTGGGCTTAGCCTTTTAAAGCCCAATTTAGCCATGCGAAAAAGGGGAGGCTTAAAGCGTGATTACATACACAAAGAGGGGAAGGTGAGCGCATGAACTTGCAATATGACGTTGGAAATACAAAATAGAAACTGGTGTACTTGCATATATATATTTTGGTCATAAAGCATAGGTGACATGAACCAAACCATGTAAACTTAAGATAAGAATCTAAATTAGGTGTCACATAGCCTTAACTACAACATAGACCTATGTTCTCATTTAGGCATAATGTCAAACATAAACAAGTCATGTTCATAAGGTTTCTACATGTTTACAAAGGGGATACTTTGTTACTAACACAAAAGCATAGTTCAACTTAATCATGATTTAAGTCTAATCACATAACGATGGTATAAACATACTTATGCATAAATATTCCTAAACATGGTGTTTGTTTTAAACTTGCAAAAAGGGATTTTTGAGTCTAACCTAGCCATGTCTCACATATGTCATCATATAATTCTTGTAAACAAGATAGACTTAATCATGGATTTCAATTATGCCAAATATCATTCATAGCCTAGCCATATTCATAAGTTTGCAAAAGCATGACTTAATACATGGATTATGGTGTCAAAATTCCAACATAGTTTCATATGAACTATAACAACCAAACTTGTTTCAATTACTTGCAAAATGATTTATGCACAAAAATATACATCATGATGGCATAATAACAAAGCCCCAAACTTGCATGAATTTCAATCAACTACATACATGTAGCTTCAACATAGATTACATAATTTGCGAAATATTCCAAACGCATACTTGCATAGAACTACCGCATGTAGTTCTTTATAATGAATAACATAAATTTTGCACAAATATGAATTACTTTATTATCCCAATTCAAGCATACAAATCAGCACAGTTATTTGTTTCATACCAAAGTAATACTCTACTTACTATGGTGCGATGAATTCTCTAATTTAGGGATTGAAGACGCAAATTCCTTTGTTGAATTGATTTGCTTAGGTTGCTTGAATTGCTTTAGGCTTTAGAACTTTCTCCCTAATCCTCTCTCTAGTTGGCGGCTACTCTTAGTCGTTCCTCAGCAACATGGCGGCTATGTTCTTAATTTTGAATGAATAGATTAGGGTTTAGTCTAGGGTTGTTTATATAGAGGTTAGGAACTGATTAGGACCATTGATGTTGCCTGGATTGATCATAGCCATTCATTAGGAAGAGAGACCAATTAGAACCCGCCACCTAGCCCTAATGACAAAGCAGACCACAGAGAATCGGCCAAACACAGACCTGGCCAGCCAGGTTGACTGGGCTCGACCAGGTCGACACCCCTGTCGACAGCCCTGTCGACATGGGTAGCCCAGGTCGACAGCCCAGTCGACCTAGGTGGCCTAGGCGGGTGTTTATCCGCCCTGGCCCATTGGGCCCGATTTTTAATTATTTTATTCTGTTTGAATTTTAAATTTAATTCAAAACTTCCGAAGGCCATATCTTCTTCATACGTACTCCGTTTTTCGAAAACTCGGACTCTATTTCGCGTATTTTTCCGAGACGAACGCAATGGCGTATCCCGTTTCCCTTAGTTCTTTGATTTCAGATTAATTATACTTTAATTTGTTAATTTCACAGTTATAGAATTTTCGGGGTGTTACAAATGTGATGTGATTTTGGGGTTTATCGTGAACCGTGTTTTAAATGACACTGATTCTTTAACCCTGTCACAGATTAAAACTAAGTGGAGTTTTAATGAATCTTTAATTAGATTGAAATGATCGAGAATGGAGTATCACCAGTTTTGCTCCAAGCGTTAGTTAAATCTTTAATTAGATTTGAACGTGAAATGGTAATTGAATTTACCGATAACACCGTGGTGTTAGATATGAAGTATGACCAGTTTTACTTCATGGGATGAATAGGTTGGGGTTGGGAAATTAAAACAAATGATTACTTCGGTATGGTTCGCTAATCCCGACTAGTTTGAATTGATATTCAAAGGAAGATTAAAGAATAAATTTAAAAGAATTTATCTTTGATAAAATTAATGGGAACCTTTCCCTATGAATTTGAAATTTAGAAACTAACTGTAGGTTGGCTAAGATGAATGGTTTCCTGGGTATTGATCTGATGTTGGTTTCGGCCTTTGGAGTTAATTTTTGAGGAATTATTCTCTGGCAAATTTACGGTTAGTGATTGATGAATTGGAATGAGACGTATGTTGTGTTTGTGCAACACTTGTTTATTATATACGCGAGTTATTCAGAAAGACTGGGTTTATCCCATTCTGAATAACTGATACGACGATAAGTCGAAAATGAAGACGGTGGTCGAAGACCGGAGGTCTTTACGTCGTTTGGGTGATTACTGATGATCTTGATTGAGATGTGCACCCAAGAAGATGGAAACAGTTGGTTATCGTCCAGACGTACTTGGAGATCGATGGATATGCGGGGTACTAGGTGCCTCCGGTTTCTTTCAGACCCAGAACGAACTTGTAAATGGACTGTGTGTTTGACATTGGATTTTAGTCTGTGTGATTGATTTCTATTAAATATATATCTGTTTGGCGGCGGATATTTTATTCTCTTGCTTAACGCCTTTCTCTGAGACGTACGAGCTCAGGGGTTATATACTGATGGATATCAAACGCATAGAGTGTACTGCCTGTGTGGCATGCCTAAGCGGCAAATGATCAAGGCTTCTATTGAAAAGCAAAGTCTTATGGTTGATGATCGAAGCACGACCTTTGTGGCGTAGCTTTGTGTAACGTTTACTTCGCGAGTTTCACACCTGGTGTGAACCAGAAACGGGAGAGGACATCAGGGAGGGCATGCGTTTCCTTCTAATTAGAAGTGGCGTCAGTGGTTTTACACGCCCTGACGAGTTTGACTTATGTGGTTGTTGCTGTTGCGAGGTGCCTCGAATATATCGGTCATTCTCGAACCGATGGAGTCATTTATTTGGCTCATTTACGCCCCATAGGGCGGGGAAACGCATGTTCAGGCATTTTAATCCACTCCGTGTGGACCTGTCCTGACGATCCAAGGGTCACTCGAGCTCTAATCCTGAGACTCGGACTAGACAGTCTCGAATCGGTAGAGGACTATCTTTTGCTTCGGTTCATACTATAAATGATAACCCAACTTCCAATACGTGATTTGCGGTTTCATTTGTAGAGCTTAGTATGGCGACATAGTTGGATGGGGCGCTTATGCCGTCTATGATTGACACTTATGATTTGAAGTTGTTTTATACACTATGCACTTATAATAGTATCAAATGATTTGTTTTAAACGTATCAAGCATTCTTGGCTATTATAAGGTAAAAATCCTATTCTCCGGCTTGCGTTGCATTGTGTGATGGGAACTGGGTCTTATAATGGCTTCATTTTACTTTATTTAGCATTGCGCTGTTTGTTTTATGCACTGGTATTCTTGGGAGGAAACCCGTTCCGTGTTATACGGCGTGGTCCCTTGATTTACCTAACTTTAAAATAAAGATTAATAACTGTTTTAGTTCTCACACCAGTCACATGACTGACTTGGAGTTTATTGTTTTAACCTAGACTCTGGGTGCCCCTATTTTCTGCACGGGCAGCTAGTAGTTTTAGTTTTGCAGATTTATATTCACAGGATCCTGGTTTACAACAGGAACGATATCCGGAAAGCTTTGTATCCGTATATCTCCTTCAGTTGTATTTTGTATTATTTTCCGCTGCTATGTAATTTATTGTAATCTCTGATATTTTGTAATGTATAATATTCATTTATACTCTGTAAATTCTTGTATTCTGATGGAATTGTTGTAATTAACAATGAATTGTTCTTCCGTCTGTGTTTTGTTGTGGCTTGTTCTCGACTCAATCCGGGATTTCCCATAAGGGGGATTCGGGTCGTTCCATCAAATTTTATGGTATGATTTTCTATAAATTGTATAAACATAGGTTATTTTTAAAACTTGGTTTTTAATCCGGAATCAAGAAATTTAAGTTCATCTTAACTAACGACATCGATTTAAGTACTAAATAACTCGATTTGTTGGAATTTTTGACTTTGAAACCATGGAATGGATTTAAGAATGTAGGGGGTCGTCACCTAAACACTTAAATATGGATGACGATAAGGGTTAGAGAGAATTTAAATTAATCGCGAAGTAAAATTCAATCGAAGTTGACTAAATTAAACTGGATAAGTTCATTGTAAGTGAACTGCCAAATAGCTTATGACTTGGCTAACTTAAGTATATTAAATTGGTCGAGAAGGAGTGGGAAGAAATTTATGTGTGTGTAGAAACATATATGCATGGTCGATAAATAAAAATAAAGGGGTAAAATTGTGGATTAGAGTACGTGAGAGATAAAATGTAACAATTGGGAATTTCGCTCGATCCGAATCGATCGCCAAACCGACCAAGACCGTTCGAAACCCCAGATTGCTTTGAGGACAAGATGGATCAGAACACAAACAGAACAACATTTCATTGTTTATTACAACAATTCCATCAGAATACAAGAATATCCAGAGTATGAATAAATATTATACATCAGAAAAATATCAGAGATTCAAATTACATTTAAATACATAGCAGCGGAAAAATAATACAAAGCACAACTGAAGGCAATATACGGATACAGAGCTTTCTGAATATCATTCTAGCTGTAAACCAGGATCCTGTGAATATAAATTTGCAAAACTAAAACTACTAGTTGCCCGTGTGGAAATAGGGACAACCAGAGTTTAGGTTAAAACAATGAACTCCAGGCCAGTCATGTGACTGGTGTGAGAACTAAAATAGTTATTTAAAACTTTACTTAAAAGAGAGTAATTCAAGGGACCGCGCCATTAACACGGAACAGGTTTCCTCCTAAGAATACTAGTGCATAGAATAAACAACGCAATGCCTTTTGGAAAAATGAAGCTATTATAAGACCCAGGTCCCATCACACAATGCAACGCAAGCCAGAGGATAGGGTTTTCCCTTATAATAGCCAAATAATGCTTGATACGTTTAAAACAAATCATTTGATACTATTATAAGTGTATAGTGTCAAAACAATTTCAAATATAAATGTATCAATCCTAGACGGCATAGCATCCCATGCTAATATGTCGCCAATACTAGGCTCTACAAATAAAACCAAAATGTCACGTATTGGAAATAGGATTTCCGTCATGAGTAGAGGCAAGGGGCAATCTCCTCTCCGTTCGAGACACTCTAGCAAATGTCTCAGGACCACACGCAGCGATCCTTGGAACCTCCAAGGCCGGTCCTTTCCTACTTTTGAGGATTAATTATTCCTGAACACACGTTTCCCGGTCCTATAGGACCTATATCTGAGGCGCCTCGCATTCCAACAACCACATAGGTAAAAATAATATATATGTCAGGGCTGGTAGGTCACTAACATCACCCATAGCTAGAAAGAAGTGTCGTTGTGACGATCCCAAAATCCGTGTGGCGGTATTAAGGATAATCATTGGAATATAACACATCAATCATCATAGCAGAGTACAGATAATAGCAAAAACAATAAATAGAATAATTTTACATAGATATGACAGCGGAATCACAACATGTAACAAAATCAGAATAGCACAACGTAGGATATAACTTAGTAAATAAAAGGGAAATGATCAGTCACCATCGCCATAGGCGGAATATATACATGCAGTGAGACATAATAAGGGTATCAGTCTACATCGCCGAAGGCGGTACATATACATACGATAATAAATACTGGAAGTAAAACAGTCTGCATCGCATGTGGAGGAATCATAATATAAATACAATAATGGCGGAAAATGTCAAAGTCATCTCGGTGAAGTCAGCCTCGCCATGAGCCAAAAGTGCACTCCATACTACAGTGATGAGCCAAAAACAACCTGTCACCTGTGCACTATGCTGCCCATGTGAAAATAAGGGCACCCGCATTTGCAAAGTGAAACAAACAACGAGTCAGTCATGGGGACTGGTATGAGGACTCTACTTAACAGCTTAAACAACAGTAATAAGCAAATCATAGGACCACGCCATTTTCGCGGAATGGGTTTACTCCAGTGATTGCTGGTGCATTTAAAACAAAGTAAATTCTTTAAAACAACGCAATGTTTTTAAATGTAGCCATTATAAGACTCAAGTCCCATCATACAATGCAACGCAAACCGGAGGATAGAGTTTTACCTTATAATGGCAAAATATGCTTAAAACATGTGAAGCAAAATCATTTGATATTATTACTAATGTATATATGTTTCAAAAACGAATAGCATCATAAATATCAATCATAGGCGGCATAACTACCATCTACTATGTCGCCATACTAGTTCTACAATCGAATCCGTTATTTCGTATTGGAAATTGAATTTCCATCATGAGTCGAGGCAAGGGGCAAGCTCCTCTCCGCTTTGAGACACTCTAGCAAATGCCTCAGGACTACACACTCTGGGTAACCCCTGGATGCTTCAGGGCCGGTCCTCTCTTACGTTTGAGGATTAATTATTCCTGAACACATGTTTCCCGGTCCTTACAGACCTAATATTGAGGCGCCTCGCATTCCAACAACCACATAGGTGAAAAGTAGATATAAATGTCAGGGCTGGTAGGTCACTGACACCACCATAGCTAGAAAGAAACGTCGTGCTCTCCCCGCAGTCCTTATCCCATTTTTAACTCATACCGAGGTGTGAAGCTCACGAATCCACGCTATACACAAAGTCAGGCAATGTAGGCCGTGCTTTGATCATCAAACACAAGACTTTGCTTTGCAACAGAAGCCTTGATCACAGCATCTTGGCATGCCGCATAGGCAATCCACTCCATACGACTGATTTCTATCGATATATAACCTCTGAGCTCGTACGTCTCAGAGAAGGGCGTTAAGCAAAAGAATAAATTCTCCATCGCCAAACATATATATATTTAACAGAGATCAATCAGTATAGAACAAATTCCAATGTCAGACACACAGTCAATTTACAAGTCCGTTCTGGGTCTAAACGAAACCGGAGGCGTCAAATTCCTCGTATATCCATCCAATCAACACATACGTTCAGACAGCTACTGCTTCCGTTCCTTCACGGTAGCTACTCCAATCAGGAACCTCAGCAGCGCCCATCCAACCAATACGAAGATCGTCGGTCTTGAATCATCATTGTATTTTCCAATTCGAATCGTTCGATCAATTATTTGAAATGAGGGTTAGCTCGGCCTTTTCAAATAATTCACGTAATTATAATTCAAATCAATTCTTTCTATGGTTATATTATTCGACATTCATATTTCAGTTCTTTAGTATAATTTTCGTGTCAAACACATACAACCATCAAATATCAAGCAGATCAAGCCAAACTGGTTTATTTCCAATCCATGTTGCTTATAATATTTTATAACGAATTTTTGCCATTTTTATTTATATAAAAATGGCCATATTTAATTAAACGACGTTTCAAGTCGTGCCGTGGCACTGGCGCTGTTTTTCCCCTAATTTGTTTTACACATATCGGAAAATCTAACCGTTGGATTTCTACAAAGTCTATACCATTGGGAAGATATTCCCAAAGCAAACCCAACGGTTCCAGTTTTGTGAAAATCCGACGGTTGGATCTTCCACACTAGTCGTTTGAAGTTACGGTTTCAAAATTCGAACTGCAGCGTCGTTATTCGATTTAATTTAATTATATTTATATATAAATATAAATGATTCTGGCGCTGTTTTTCTTCAGATTTGAATTAAACATTCCAGACAATCCAACCGTTGGATTTTTACAAAGTTGGTGTCGTTGGAAAGATATTTCCAAGGCGAACCTAGCAGTTGCGGTTTTGGGAAAATCCGATGGTCGGATTTCTCATACTACTCGATTCAAATTACGATTTCAAAACATGAACTGCACGGCTTCTATTCCTTTCAATTCTATTTATATTTATATATATATATATAGTTCATTCTTTTATTTCAAATATAGGTCATTCATTAATTTCACCATCGTTTTCACTTCAAATATTTCACTAACGCCTTTATATTTTGAAAAATTTCGCCATAACCTCCTTTGTACGGGAAGGGGTTTGGAAATTTATTGGGCCCTGTTAGGTACCCAATAAATCCTATAAAGCATCCACATATTTATAGTGATATATTCTGGTGTTTACAGTGGAGCGTGTATAGATAATAACTCCATAGAATAAATTCTCGTCACCCTGTCAAGCCTGAGGGAGCGTGTATTTTTAATTACTCCAGAGGATAAATCCTCGTCACCTCGTCCCGTGTGGGAATAAATAGTCCATATGCCGTATCTAATGACTAGAGAGACGTGATTATTGTCAACTCCAGACCCGTGTGGGGTTTTTATTTTTCTGGCAATTTATCGTTATATTTTATATAGTCCATATCAGTCATCAGTTCAACCTATAATATATAATCATCGCCATACAAGCCTCTCGCTCGTATGGTAAATCTTCCACCTCGTCACACAAGCTCCAAATGCTTATGTGGAATATGATGAAGTATGCCTATCATCAAGGAGTATGCCATGTAGTGTAGTTCAAAATTAATTGTTACTATCCTATGGTGATGTTTATTATTTCACACAGAATAACCAGCACTCCGCATCCAATGGCATTCACAGGAGTTGATATAAAAATAAAATTGCGTAGCCAACTCATCAAGGCTTACCTATTTGTTGGGCATGAAAATAATTTCTTTACTCTACATCTAATTCATTTTTCCTGTTCGACACATGTATATATATGCAGAACAAGGCTAATAATAATATTTCTAGCGAACTAATATTTATTTCAACACGTGTGTATTTTTATCAAAGCGTATACATGATAAAAGAAATATTTTTATCATCAAAAATATTTATTCAACACGTGAATGTTTTTAACACTTCATATTCACAATAAAATGTAATTTTTATTGTCTATTCATTTTATTTTAAAATACGAATAACATTCAAAACATGAATTTCAATTCAACGAATGAATTTCAATTCAATACATGAATATTCTCTATAGTTTGTATATATATAAATGTGATTTTTATCGTTAAACCTATTTGTTTAAAATTCGAATAACATTCAACACATGAATTTCGATTCAACGAATGAATTTCAATTCAACACATGAATATTCTCTATAGTTTGTATATATATATAAATGTGATTTTTATCGCTAAAGCTATTTATTTAAAATTCGAATAACATTCAACACATGAATTTCGATTCAACGAATGCATTTCAATTCAACACATGAATATTCTCTATAGTTTGTATATATATAAAAATGTGATTTTTATCGCTAAAGCTATTTATTTATAATTCGAATAACATTCAACATATGAATTTCGATTCAACGAATGAATTTCAATTCAACACATGAATATTCTCTATAGTTTGTATATATATAAAAATGTGATTTTTATCGCTAAAGCTATTTATTTAAAATTCGAATAACATTCAACACATGAATTTCGATTCAATGAATGAATTTCAATTCAACACATGAATATTGGTTTGAACATATGTAATTAATTTCAACAAATGAAAATTATTCTAACACATGAATATTTCAGAAAATTTCGGCAGCATAACGGCAGGGTAGTTAAAACCGGGATCGTCCCTAGTACGGCACCTCGCTCTACCTTAAAACCTCGCGGTTTTTGACAATGGGGATCATGCATCTAGGTCGCACGCAGGCGGCATGTTTTACTTTCATTTCCACAATCCTATTCTAATTTGTTTCAACCACAAGAGGGTATTTTTCAACCACAAACAATTATTTCCAACCATTCGTCATACCATATAATATCACGCCAATCACAAGCAATAAATATCGTCCATGGTCTATGGACGAGGGGAGTATATATATATATTATTTCTATAATTCACTTGCATTTCATCACAATTCAAAGCATATATGTTTCATACAACCTTGTATAATTTATTCATCGCTAATATAACTTATACAACACATGTACATGAGGTATACAATGCGTATATAATTTACACTTCGCTTATATAATTTATACAACATGATTCCATTAACACAATTTAATTTAGATTCCTCATATTGGTTTTTGAAGTGCTAAAAATCGTATGAAGATCAGAAAAATCAGCGGCTTCTGCTAGATGGTAGAGAGCCTCCCTGCGGTCCCGATGTTTCCTGTTTCATCGAATTTCGTTAACACACTAAAAAGATATGATTTTTCAAAGTTTTGCAACACTTAAAAGTGTTATTTTCAATTCAAAATTTTCAAAGAAGATAACTTTTCAAACCTTCAAAATTAGGTTTTAAATCCACGATCAATCCGTGCAGTTTCGTCACGATCGAATGCTGCAATGTCGAAGAGCTTCGAACAGGCTTTCCAGCGCCTGTGGTGGTAGCGAACTCGACGACTCCTCTGATGATCGGTGGCGCTCCAAAGGTGGAGACTTCCTGGCTGAAATTTGACGCGAATACTGGTTGGTTTCAGACAAGGCTTGGGTTGATTGAAAGAGGGGAGAAAGGCGATCGGAAAAGCCAACTGGAGGGGGTGGCGAAAACGCCTGTGGCGGAGGCGATCGAGCTTAGAAGATTTGAAAGGGTTTCGCCGTTCGTTCGGAGAGGGTTCGACTGATTTTTCTGATGAGAGAGAAAGTGAAGATATTTTCTATTATATTTAATTTTAAATTCCCAAAATATCCCTTTTTAACCAACGTACACCAATTTCAACCTAACGACTGTCGCCCCTAGCTAAATACCCCCATTCCGGACACAATGGGATATGTTTCATTGGCCAATTCGACTGTTACAGTCAGTTATTTTTCAAATTAATTATAAAACATTTAATATTCAATTTGAACGTACATTTCAATTTGCCAGGGCAACAAACTGAATCGAAAAATTCTAGAAAAATAAATCTAGCTTTGTTTTGATGATACGGTCCCAACAAAACTAGTTTCGTCGAATTCTGAGATCGTATGCAAAATGGCCATTTTCAGGTCGACCCATTTTAACAGAAATTGACCAATCACATTTTCTTTTGCCCCGCTCACATACTAGCTTCAAAAATAATGAAATTTGAAACCTAGCAATAGTTTGACATCCTGGATCCAACAATTGTGGTTTCGTCGAATTCCGAGGTCGTATGCAAAATATCTATTTTCAAGGGCTATATATTCTATATAGCGACCTTTCTGAAAATTCATTTGGCCATAACATTTGATTCCTGCTATGAAACTTCAATTTTTTAGATTCGTTAGAAAGGTATTCATAAACAGATTTAAATATTTTTGGTTTCACTAAAATCTGTTATATTTTCCACCCGGTACAGTCAGACAAAGTTTGTATTCAAATTTTCAAACTGCCTCACTATTCCCAATTCATTATTTTATTGAAATATGCTATTTCAATTGTTTAGATTCTTTGACAATAACCAATTTTAAAAATTTTAAATATGTTCACATTTTCTGGGTTATTACAATCTCCCCCACTTAAAACTTTTCGTCCTCGAAAAGGAAACAACAGCAAAGTAGGAAACAAAATGTAAATGCAAATTATTGTAAATGTACCTTGCACCGGAGTTAGTCAGAGATGTCCACTCTGCATTTGGTGTAGGCTTGCTTAATGCTTTCCTCAGTCTCCCAAGTACAGTCTCTAGGATCACTACTCCACTGCACTTTAACCAAATGAATTTTTTTTCTCCTTAACTCTCTAGTTTCTTTGCCAACTATCTTCAATGGCCATCTTCTGACTGCTAATTCTGGAGTTATTTCCAAGTCCTGTTGTGCTGCTTCTTCTACAACAAGATCCGGATCATGCACATGTTTCCTGAGTTGAGACACGTGGAACACATCATGCACTCCAGGCAACCAATCAGGTAATGAAACCCTATATGCAAGAGTTCCAATCTGTTTAAGTATAGGAAAGGAACCAATGAATATCGGTGCCAACTTCCCAGTTTTGCCAAATCTGATTACTCCCCGCATCGGAGAAACTCTTAAATAAACATAATCGCCAACGGAAAATGATAAATCTCTTCTTCTCGCATCAGCATAACTTTTCTGTCGGCTTTGTGCGGTTTTCAATCGTTCTTAATGAAATCGACTTTATCAGATGCTTCCCGAATCATATCATGCCCTAACACAAGTCTATTGCCATGTTCTACCCAACATGCGGGAGATCTGCACGGTCTACTGTATAATGCTTCAAATGGCGACATTCCCAAACTTACTTGATAGCTATTGTTATAAGAGAATTCGGCTAAATGTAAGTGATCTTCCCATGACCCACCAAAATCAATAATGCAAGCCCGTAGTAAATCTTCTAGAATTCTATTCACCCGCTCAGTTTGGCCGTCTGTCTGAGGGTGATAAGCGGTGCTTAGATTCAATTTGGTTCCCAATTCTGTCTGGAATGCTTCCCATAATTTGCTAGTAAATAGGGGATCTCGATCACTGACTATATTGAGCGGCACTCCATGCAGTTTAACTATTTCTTTAAAGTAAATCTGTGCTAAACTTTGAGCCGTTCTGTTGGATCTGACAGGTATGAAATGGGCGGTCTTCGTGAAGCGATCTACGATCACCCATATACTGTCGTTTCCTTTCTTAGTTCGAGGCAAGCCACCAATGAAGTCCATCGAAATTTGCTCCCACTTCCATCCTGGAATTTCTAATGGTTGTAATAATCCAGCCAATTTCTGCTGATCGCTCTTAACTAGCTGACAAGTGGAGCATCTGCTAACATATAATGAAATATCTCTTTTCAAAGCCCTCCACCAGAATGTGCGCTTGATATCATTATACATTTTGCTCACACCGGGATGGATGCTTAGTTTGGACTTATGACATTCATCAAGTATTTCTTTTCGAAGCTCTGGAAGATTTGGGATGCAAATTCTGCCCTTTAATCTAAGAACTCCATTGTCATCGAGTCGGAAACTTGTGGATTCACCTCCCCTGACCCTCTGACTTATTCTCTGAATAAATTCATCGTCTTTCTGAAGGTCCGAAATCCTGTCAATCAATGAAGACGTGATGATAAAACTGGCGATGATTTCATTCTTTCTACTGAGCGCATCTGCGACAACATTGGCTTTCCCCGGAGTGTATAGAATCTCAAAATCGTATGCTGCAAGGAATTCTAACCAACTCTGTTGTCTCAAATTTAGATCTTTCTGAGTGAATAGATATTTTAATGATTGATGATCGGTAAATAGTTCGAACTTCTCGCCCAATAAATAATGCCTCCAGATTCTCAAAGCAAACACGATAGCTAACAACTCAAGATCATGAGTTGCATAGTTTCTTTCATACGGCTTCAGCTGACGGCTGGCATAAGCGACCACTTGGCCCTTTTGCATTAATACTGCGCCAAGCCCTCTAATAGAAGCGTCTGTCCATACAGTCAAGTCTTGGTTGCCTTCTATAATGGTCAATACCGGAGCAGTTGTCAATTTCAGTTTCAGCTCCTAGAAAGCTTCTTCACAATCGGGAGTCCATTTGAATTTCTCATGCTTCTTCGTAAGCTTTGTCAATACACCAGATATCTTTGAAAAATCCTGAACGAATTTCCGATAGTAACTAGCCAATCCAAGGAAACTTCGAACTTCTGTGGGGGTAGTAGGCTGTTTCCAGTTCTGAATCGCTGTAATTTTGCTTGGATCTACAGCAATCCCTTTCCTTCGATACGACATGGCCTAGGAACTTAACTTCATCCTGCCAGAAGACACACTTAGAAAGTTTAGCTTTCAAGACATTTCTCCTCAGAATTATCAACACTTGTTCTAAATGCTTTGCATGCTCACCTTCCGACTTGGAGTAGATTAAAATGTCATCGATGAAGACTAGAACAAATTTATTCAATACACCACGGAACACTCTGTTCATAAGATCAACGAAGTATGCCGGAGCGTTACACAAGCCGAACGGCATTACTAACCATTCGTATAATAAATCGGGACCACTGAAGGCTGTCAAAGGAACACAGTCTTCGGCTATACGTAATTGATGGAAAACTGTAGCTAGGTCCATCCTGGAGAATACTGTCGCCCCATTAAATTGATCTAACAGATCATCTATACGTGGCAAGGGATATTTGTTCTTTAGTGTCTGCTTATTGAGATCTCGGTAATCAACACAAAGTCTTAGAGTACCGTCTGATTTCAGGACAAATACTACTGCTGCTCCCCAAGCTGAAAAGCTCGATCTGATCAGACCTTTCCAAAGCAATTCTCGAGTTTGACTACCTAACTCTTCTTTTTCTTTCGAGGTCATTCTTCTAATTGGATGTACTACTGGTCGGGCGTTAGGAATTAGATCTATCCTGACGAGGTGTTTAATGTGTTAGATTCCGGAACAAAGGTTAACCAAAGCTCTGGTACCAACTGTGACGATCCCAAAATCCGTGTGGCGGTATTAAGGATAATCATTGGAATATAACACATCAATCATCATAACAGAGTACAGATAATAGCAAAAACAATAGATAAAATAATTTTACATAGATATAACAGCGGAATCACAACATGTAACAACATCAGAATAGCACAACGTAGGATATAACTTAGTAAATAAAAGGGAAATGATCAGTCACCATTACCATAGGCGGAATATATACATGCAGTGAGACATAATAAGGGTAACAGTCTACATTGCCGAAGGCGATACATATACATACGATAATAAATACTAGAAGTAAAACAGTCTGCATCGCCTGTGGCGAAATCATAATATAAATACAATAATGGCGGAAAATGTCAAAGTCATCTCGGTGAAGTCAGCCTCGCCATGAGCCAAAAGTGCACTCCATACTACAGTGCTGAGCCAAAAACAACCTGTCACTTGTGCACTAGGCTGCCCATGTGAAAATAAGGGCACCCGCGTTTGCAAAGTGGAACAAACAACGAGTCAGTCATGGGGACTGGTATGAGGAATCTTCTTAACAGTTTAAACAACAGTAATAAGCAAATCATAGGACCACGCCCTTTTCGCGGAACGGGTTTACTCCAGTGATTGCTGGTGCATTTAAAACAAAGTAAATTCTTTAAAATAACGCAATGCTTTTTAAAAAGATTGTATCCATTATAAGACTCAAGTCCCATCATACAATGCAACGCAAACCGGAGGATAGAGTTTTACCTTATAATGGCCAAATATGCTTAATACGTGTAAAGCAAAATCATTTGATACTATTACTAGTGTATATATGTTTCAAAAACGAATAGCATCATAAATATCAATCATAGGCGGCATAGCTACCATCTACTATGTCGCCATACTAGTTCTACAATCGAATCCGTTATTTCATATTGGAAATTGGATTTCCGTCATGAGTCGAGGCAAGGGGCAAGCTCCTCTCCGCTTCGAGACACTCTAGCAAATGCCTCAGGACTACACCCTCTGGGTAACCCCTGGATGCTTCAGGGCCGGTCCTCTCTTACGTTTGAGGATTAATTATTCCTGAACACACGTTTCCCGGTCCTTACAGACCTAATATCGAGGCGCCTCGCATTCCAACAACCACATAGGTGAAAAGTAGATATAAATGTCAGGGCTGGTAGGTCACTGACACCACCATAGCTAGACAGAAACGTCGTGCTCTCCCTGCAGTCCTTATCCCGTTTAATTTTTAACTCATACCGAGGTGTGAGGCTCGCGAATCCACGCTATACACAAAGCCAGGCCACGTAGACCGTGCTTTGATCATCAAACACAAGACTTTTCTTTGCAACAGAAGCCTTGATCACAACATCTTGGCATGCCACATAGGCAATCCACTCCATACGACTGATTTCTATCGATATATAACTTCTGAGCTCGTACGTCTCAGAGAAGGGCGTTAAGCAAAAGAATAAATTCTCCGCCGCCAAATAGATATATATTTAACAGAGATCAATCAGTATAGAACAAATTCCAATGTCAGACACACAGTCCATTTACAAGTCCGTTCTTGGTCTGAACGAAACCGGAGGCGTCAAATTCCTCGTATATCCGTCCATTCAACACACATGTTCAGACGGCTACTACTTCCGTTCCTTTACGGTAGCTACTCCAATCAGGAACCTCAGCAGCGCCCATCCAACTGATACGAAGATCGTCGGTCTTGAATCGTCATTGTATTTTCCAATTTGAATCGTTCGATCAATTATTTGAAATGAGGGTTAGCTCGGCCTTTTCAAATAATTCACGTAATTAGAATTCAAATCAATTCTTTCTATGGTTATATTATTTGACATTCATATTTCAGTTCTTTAGTATAATTTTCGTGTCAAACACATACAACCATCAAATATCAAGCAGATCAAGCCAAACTGGTTTATTTCCAATCCATGTTGCTTATAATATTTTATAACGATTTTTCACCATTTTTATTTATTTAAAAATGGCCATATTTAATTAAACGACGTTTCAGGTCGTACTGTGGCACTGGCGCTGTTTTTTCCCTAATTTGTTTTACACATATCGGAAAATCTAACCGTTGGATTTCTACAAAGTCTATACCACTAGGAAGATATTCCCAAAGCGAACCCAACGGTTCCAGTTTCGTGAAAATCCGGCGGTCGGATCTTCCACACTAGTCGTTTGAAGTTACGGTTTCAAAATTCGAAATGCAGCGTCGTTATTCGATTTAATTTAATTATATTTATATATAAATATAAACGATTCTGGCGCTGTTTTTCTTCAGATTTGAATTAAACATTCCAGACAATCCAACCGTTGGATTTTTACAAAGTTGGTGTCGTTGGAAAGATATTTCCAAGGCGAACCCAGCGGTTGCTGTTTCGGGAAAATCCGATGGTCGGATTTCTCGTACTACTCGATTCAAATTACGATTTCAAAACACGAACTGCACGGCTTCTATTCCTTTCAATTCTATTTATATTTATATATATAAATATAGTTCATTCTTTTATTTCAAATATAGTTCATTCATTAATTTCAACATCGTTTTCACTTCAAATATTTCACTAACGCCTTTATATTTCGAAAAATTTCGCCATAACCTCCTTTGTACGGGAAGGGGTTTGGAAATTTATTGGGCCGTGTTAGGTACCCAATAAATCCTATAAAGCATCCACATATTTATAGTGATATATTCTGGTGTTTATAGGGGGGTGTGTATAAATAATAACTCCAGAGAATAAATTCTCGTCACTCTGTCAAGCCCGAGGGAGCGTGTATTTTTAATTACTCCAAAGGATAAATCCTCGTCACCTCATCCCGTGTGGGAATAAATAGTCCATGTGCCGTATCTAATGACTAGAGAGACGTGATTATTGTCAACTCCAGACCCCTGTGGGGTTTTTATTTATTTGGCAATTTATCGTTATATTTTATATAGTCCATATCAGTCATCAGTTCAACCTGTAATATATAATCATCGCCATACAAGCCTCTCGCTCGTATGGTAAATCTTCCACCTCGTCACAGAAGCTCCAAATACTTATGTGGAATATGATGAAGTATGCCTATCATCAAGGAGTATGCCATGTAGTGTAGTTCAAAATTAATTGTTACTATCCTATGGCGATGTTTATTATTTCACACAGAATAACCAGCACTCCGCATCTAATGGCATTCACGGGAGTTGATATAAAAATAAAATTGCGCAGCCAACTCATCAAGGCTTACCTATTTATCGGGCATGCAAATAATTTCTTTACTCTACAGCTAATCCATTTTTCATGTTCCACACATGTATAGATATGCAGAACAAAGCTAATAATAATATTTCTAACGAACTAATATTTATTTCAACACGTGTGTATTTTTATCAAAGCGTATACATGATAAAAGAAATATTTTTATCATCAAAAATATTTATTCAACACATGAATGTTTTTAACACTTCATATTCACAATAAAAATGTAATTTTTATTGTCTATTCATTTTTTTTTAAAATACGAATAACATTCAACACATGAATTTCAATTCAATACATGAATATTCTCTATAGTTTGTATATATAAAAATGTGATTTTTATTGTTAAATCTATTTGTTTAAAATTTGAATAACATTCAACACATGAATTTCGATTCAACGAATGAATTTCAATTCAACAGATGAATATTCTCTATAATTTGTATATATATAAAAATGTGATTTTTATCGCTAAAGCTATTTATTTAAAATTCGAATAACATTCAACACATGAATTTCGATTCAACGAATGAATTTCAATTCAACAGATGAATATTCTCTATAGTTTGTACATATATAAAAATGTGATTTTTATCGCTAAAGCTATTTATTTATAATTCGAATAACATTCAACACATGAATTTCGATTCAACGAATGAATTTCAATTCAACACATGAATATTCTCTATAGTTTGTATATATATAAAAATGTGATTTTTATCGCTAAAGCTATTTATGTAAAATTCGAATAACATTCAACACATGAATTTCGATTCAACGAATGAATTTCAATTCAACACATGAATACTGGTTTCAACATATGTAATTAATTTCAACAAATGAAAATTATTCAAACACATGAATATTTCAGAAAATTTCGGCAGCATAACGGCAGGGTAGTTAAAACCGGGATCGTCCCTAGTACGGCTCCTCGCTCTACCTTAAAACCTCGCGGTTTTTGACAATGGGGATCATGCATCTAGTTCGCACGCAGGCGGCATGTTTTATTTTTCATTTCCACAATCCTATTCTTATTTGTTTCAACCACTAGAGGGTATTTTTCAACCACAAACAATTATTTCCAACCATTCGTCATACCATATAATATCACGCCAATCACAAGCAATAAATATCGTCCATGGTCTGTGGACGAGGGGAGTATATATATATATATATATATATATATATATATATATATATATGATTTCTATAATTCACTTGCATTTCATCACAATTCAAAGTATGTATGTTTCATACAACGCTTGTATAATTTATACATAGCTAATATAACTTATACAACACATGTACATGAGGTATACAATGCGTATATAATTTACACATCGATTATATAATTTATACAACACGATTCCATTCACACAATTTAATTTAGATTCCACACATTGGTTTTTGAAGTGCTAAAAATCGTATGAAGATCAGAAAAATCCGCGGCTTCTGCTAGATGGTAGAGAGCCTCCCTGCGGTCCCGATGTTTCCTGTTTCATCGAATTTCGTTAATACACTAAAAAGATATGATTTTTCAAAGTTTTGCAACACTTAAAAGTGTTATTTTCAATTCAGAAATTTCAAAGCAAATAACTTTTCAAACCTTCAAAACTAGGTTTTAAATCCACGATCAATCCATGCAGTTTCGTCACGATCGGATGCTGCAACGTCAAAGTGCTTCGAACAGGCTTTCCAGCGCCTGTGGTGGCAGCGAACTCGATGGCTCCTCTGATGATCGGCGGCGCTCCAAAGGTGGAGACTTCCTGGCTGTAATTCGATGCGAATACTGGTTGGTTTCAGACGAGGCTTGGGTTGATTGAAAGTGGGGAGAAAGGGATCGGAAAAGCCAACTGAAGGGGGTGGCGAAAACGCCTGTGGCGGCAGCGATCGGGCTTGGAAGATTTGAAAGGGTTTCGCCGTTCGTTCAGAGAGGGTTCGACTGATTTTTCTGATGAGAGAGAAAGTGAAGATATTTTTTATTATATTTAATTTTAAATTCCCAAAATATCCCTTTTTTAACCAACGTACACCAATTTCAACCCAACGACTGTCGTCCCTAGCTAAATACCCCCATTCCGGACACAATGGGATATGTTTCGTTGGCCAATTCGACTGTTACAGTCAGTTATTTTTTAAATTAAAGTATAAAACATTTAATATTCAATTTGAATGTACATTTCAATTTGCCAGGGCCACAAAGTGAATCGAAAAATTCCAGAAAAATAAATCTAGCTTTTTTTTGACGATACGGTCCCAACAAAATCAATTTCGTCAAATTCTGAGATCGTATGCAAAATGGCCATTTTCAGGTCGACCCATTTTAAGAGAAATTAACCAATCACATTTTCTTTTGCCTCGCTCAAATACTAGCTTCAAAAATTATGAAATTTGAAACCTAGCAATAGTTTGACATCTTGGATCCAACAAAAGTGGTTTCGTCGAATTCCGAGGTCGTATGCAAAATATCTATTTTCAAGGGCTATATATTCTATATAGCGACCTTTCTGAAAATTCATTTGGCCATAACTTTTGATTCCTGCTATGAAACTTCGATTTTTTAGATTCGTTAGAAAGGTATTCATAAACAGATTTAAATATTTTTGGTTTCACTAAAATCTTTTATATTTTCCACCCGGTACAGTCAGACAAAGTTTGTATTCAAATTTTCAAACTGCCTCACTATTCCTAAATCATTATTTTATTGAAAAATGCTATTTCAATTGTTTAAATTCTTTGACAATAACCAATTTTAAAAATTTTAAATTGGTTCACATTTTCCGGGTTATTACAGTCGTGCTCTCCTTGTAGTCACTATCCCGTTTTTGACTCATACCGAGGTGTGAGGCTCGCAAATTAATGCCATACACAAAGCTATGCCACATAAGTCGTGCTTTGATCATCAACCACAAGACTTTTCTTTTCAACATAAGCCTTGATCATTTTCCACTTAGGCATGCCACACAGGCAATTCATGCCATGTGATTGATATCCATCAATATATAACCTCTGAGCTCGTACGTCTCAGAGAAAGGCGTTAAGCAAGAGAATAAATTCTCCGCCGCCAAATAGATATATATTTAATAGAAATCAATCACACAGAATAAATCCAATGTCAGACACACAGTCCATTTACAAGTTCGTTCTGGGTCTGAACAAAACCGAAGGAACCTTATTCCTCGCTTATCCATCGATCTCCAGGTACGTCTGGACTATCACCAACTGATTCCCTCCTCTTGGGTGACAGCCCAATCAAGATCATCAATAATCATCCAAACAATGTGAAGACCTATGGTCTTCAACCACCGTCTTCACTGTCGATTTATTGTCGAATCGGTTATTCAGAAAGGGTATAAACCCGACCTTTCCAAATAGCATGCGTATATAATAAACAAGTGTTATATAAACACAACATACGCCTCATTCCAATTCAGAATATTCTTTATTCAAATATTCACATTCTTAGGGTAAGGTTCCCATTAATTTTATCGAAGATAAATTCTTCTAAATTTATTCTTTAATCTTCCTTTGGATATCATTTCAAACCATGTTAAGGTTTTCCAAACTAGTCGGGATTAGGGAACCACACCGAAGTAATTATTTATTTTATTTCCCAAACTCAACCTATTCATCCCGTGGAGCAAAACTGGTAATACTCTATATCTAACACCATGGTGTTATCGGTAAATATTAATTACCATTTCACATTCAAATCTAATTAAATATTTAACTATCGCTTGGGAGCAAAACTGGTGATACTGCATTCTCGATCATTTCAATCTAATTAAAGATTCATTAAAGCTTCACTTAGTTTTAATCTTCCCATAAATCAATATTAATGGTTATTCAATGCTAAGAAGTTAAACTTATCTTAACTGGATTAAAGAACCAATGTCATTTAAAAATACGGTTCACGACAAACCCAAAATCACATTCCATTGTTAATCGGGTTAAAGAACAGGTGTTATTCAAAACACCGCACACAATAAACCCAAAAACCAATTTAAATTCAATTCCTATTAAATACTAATTAACTGGACAATTTCACTAAATCTTAATTAAAAGATTTATTCTTTTCTAAACTTGGTTCAAGAACAGTGTTATTTAAGACACCATTCTCGACGAACCCAAAATCCCATTTGATATTAAATATAAGGCTCTGAATAGAAAATATATCGGCTTATATTCAACATCAAATACTGAAACCAACAAATATCATTTTGGAAATAATGATATAAATATATCTTTCAAATTTCCACAACCATATCTGTATAATCACGAAACCCAACATCGAAATATTCCGAAGATAATTTCAATTCAAATCCATTCCGATTCGTATATTGGAAATTCTAATTATTTTTAAAACCACTTCAAATCCAATTTACTTATTCAAAAATATTGGATTATAATTCTAGTTCATAAATAGTTCATTTTGATAAAAATATATTTTTATCCTTTTTAAATATAGGATTTTTCATCCCAGTTCTTTCCAATTCACATATTATGATTTTAGATAAACTATTAATGTTTTTAATAATTTTATCAAGGCCCGTACAGTCGATTTCCAATAACGGTCGGCGAACTGCACTTACAGCGACCTTTTCCAAATTTTATTTGGACATAATTCCAAATCCAACCGTTAGATTTCAAATTTCTAATATTCATTGGAAATCTCTTTTCGATACGAACCCAACGGTTCTGGTTTCAGGAGAATCCGACGGTCGGATCTCCCGTAATGTCAATTCGAAGTCAATGGTCGAAATTCGCGAACTGCCGCGGCGCGGCGCGTTCTATTCAGGCCATTTAATATATATATAATATATATATATATATATATCTTTCATCGATTTCAATTCTAAACGTATTTTATAAATCGTTTTTAATTCATTTTCGAAACAATTTCAATTTCATATTCAATTTCAAATCAAAATTGAATATTCCATATCATTAATATATAAATGATAATATTTTCAAAACGTTATATTTTGAAATCACTTTCTTTTCTATAATCATTATAAAAACGAATATAATTGATATAAATATCATTCGCGTCAAAATGGCGCAAATCTAATCAACACGGCTTTATATATTTCAATAACTTCGTTATTCTATTCAACAAATGAATAATCTAATCAACACGGCTTTATATATTTCAATAACTTCGTTATTCTATTCAACAAATGAATATTTTCTTCAACACATGAATATTCTCAACACATGAGTATTGTCAACACATGACTATTTTGTTTACTCAACACATAAATATAATTTATTATAATCTTTATTTTGGAATAAGGCCCAATCAATTACCATATAATGTTAATTATGTGGATTCCATATAACACATGTATATAATAGCAATGATAAATAATTAACCATCATCCAAAGTGCACTACACAATTGCATAAGCATTAAATATAAATAATTAACGCTTACACAGTCTGTCAACCAATCTATCGACATACAACTAAATAATTGGGATTAGTGTACGTCAAATATCATCCCAACACCCGTGTGGGGTTTCAATCCACAAACACTGAATATTATTTGTGCAGTTGGGCGACGTGTAAAATTTATCGTCAATATCCTTTAATTGGGTGTACATAAACAAATCATTCGATTTGTAAATGAATATTTATTTATTTACATTCACGTTAAAAATTATATTTTTAACTATATAATATTTATTTCAGCACATGAATATATTTCCATTCATTCCACATCACAATCAATTTTCACCAAACAACAAAATCAAACAAGTCGTCAATAGTCTGTGGACGACGGGTGTCGGGTTCTACTAAGCACCGTCTGCATCCTAGTATTTAATTTTAACTAGAAAACAAGAATTAAAGTGAGAAGTTCTCACATTTGGGTTCCACTCCTCCAGTATCTATTTCTGAACGGTTCGGATATGCCCAAAATTCCATTGCGACCTTTTCCCGCTGTTCACATTAAAAATAACATTTTTACAATGGTATTTCATATATAAAAATCATATATATTTATCGCATCATTTCATTAAATAAAAATAATATTTTTATTTCTACTTCATATATTTTTACAATGCTTCTTTCTATAGAAAAATTAAATTTTTATATTTCTACTTCTTATATAAAGATCGAATTTTCATAATCTCTACTATATAAAAATCATATTTTTACTACTCTACATAAATAAAAATTATATTTTTATATCTTTTATATAATAAAAATAATATTTTTATTATCTCTATAATATAAAAGTCATATTTTTCCTACCAACAAAAATCGTATTTTTCTCTTATGGAAAATCTAATCTTTTTTTTTTCAATATTTACACTTTTTTTTCAACATATAAAAATCTCGTCTTTATTTTTATAAAAATCATAACCTTATTTTTATAAAGATATTAACTTTATTTAAATAAAAGTGATAAAAAAAAGGAAGTAAAACTCACTACATTTCGATCGTCGGAGGCTTGGCGGCTGGGGAGGGGCTTCATCGTCGGAGGTAGGGCTTGTTGAAGGCGGCACAGGTGGTGTGGTGGTCGGGGACTGTTTTACAAAGCAGAAAAATGGTAAAAGGCGAATTTTTAACTGCAGCAGGGCCTACGATCGGGGTTGGTACTTGTGGGAGTGGCGCAGGAGTCGGGGACGGGTTCATGGAGTTGCGGCTAGGTGGTTGGTGGTCGGTGTGGGCCACGGTGGCTGATTTGGGGACTGGGAGGGTTTGGATTGGGTTTTTGAAGAAGGGGGGAGGGCGACGGCTGGAGGATGGTCGGAGTGGGACCGGAGGGGCTCGCTGCGGTTGGGCGAGGTAGCGGCCGGCTATCCGAGCATGGGCGGCGGCTGGAGGATGGTCTCCGCCCTTCATTCGTTTTTTCTTTTTTTTTATTACAGTTTAAAGTGAAGAGAAAGAGGAGGGTAGGAGGTTATAATATTTTTTATATTTTATTATATTTTAAATTTCAAAAAGCAACTTTTTATTTCAAACTCGAAATCGAACCCACCGATTGTCATCCCTAGCTAATTACCCCCATTCCGAACACAATGGAATATGTATCGTAAGCTGATTCGATCATTTCGATTATTTTTTGTCAAAATCAAAATATAAATCTATGTATTGAATTTGAATCCGCATTTCAATTTACCGGGGCCACATACGGACTCTAAAAATTCCCAAAAAATATTTTCTAGCTTCGTATTGACGATACGGTCCTAACCAAACAAATTTCGTCAAATTCTAAGATCGTTTGAAAAATGGCCATTTTCTGGTCGATCGAAATTGACTAAAACTGTCAAAACACGTTTTACTTTGCCACGCTCACATATTGATTCGAAAAATTATGAATTTTGGAATCTATCAATAATTAGACATCCCGGATCCAACAAAAGTGGTTTCGTCGAAAACAGAGGTCGTTTGCAAAATTTCCATTTTTAAGGGCCAAAATTCCATAGCGACTATTCTAAATTTTCAATTGGACATAACTTTTGATTCCCGCTATGAAATTTTGATTTTTCGGATTCGTTGGAAAGATATTGTCAATTAGATTCTAATATTTTTGTTTCGCTAAAATCCGGTTTATTTTGAATCCTGTACATTCATTTGAAATTTGAAATCGAATTTTCAAACTACCGCGCCATTTCCAATTCCTTTTATATTTAAAATAAAATATTTATATTCTAATGAAGATTCAAATAAATATATACGTTCTAATTCTATTAAAAATAAATTTCTCGTCGTTATTATTTAAAATAATTCATTTTAAATATTCAAAATTCATTAAAATCGCCAAAATAAAAGTTTTAAATTGGCTCAGAATTTCTTGGTTGTTACATTCTCCCCCACTTAAAATCTTTTCGTCCTCGAAAAGGAACGAAGTTGAAAGTTGTTCAACTCATCAACTTAACTTTCATTATTTTCATTACGGCTTAAGTTCTTCAACTTTTTAGTTTCTGAGAACTTTTCAAATCGTTCAAAAATTTGGCTAACACCCTAAATTTTCGAAAAATTTCTCCATAACCTCCCTTGCACTGGGAGGTTCGGGATATTTCAAATAGCCTCCCATGGCCCTCACCGATCCAAAATAAAAAGAAAGAGCCAAGCGGCTAGCCAATCGGCTCATAAAATCATCAAATCCCCAAGAAATACAATAAACATGTACCTATTTGTCGGGCAAACAATTTTATTCCTCTTCTCTAGCCTCCTTGTTATAACATGTTCAATGGATACACATGTATGCATGAAATTGTAATCAATTTTCAATTCAGTTCAACATTCGGTTCAATTTGGCATAATGGTTCAAAATTTTAATAAATGAAACCAATAATCAAACAACACAACCAGGAATCAATTAGTGAATTAACGTTTCAAATTCATAATTTTGGTATATATATACAGAAAATCATGTTTTTGATGTCAAATCACAACAATAAACCTATCTAGTTTTGGTTCCCACACCAGTCTGATGGAAATATATAGATATCCCACTTTCGAAAATCGAAAATAAATACTGGTAACGCTGCAGCATTATCTGAATCATCCCCGGGCAACTAGAGTGTGATTCTATATCTATCCAGCATATTAAAACTTCGAATATACGTTCATGACGCGTATATGCAAAAATTTTATATACTCGATTGTCCAAGATCAATACAAATAAAATATTCAAATACGTACCATTAGATATAAATTTTCAAAACAAAGTTTGTTTTCAATTTTATTTTAAAAATATACTCTTCACACTCGTTCTAGGATACTACTGATACCATCTCATACGAGTTATTCTTATTGGATATTTCTAATCCAATTTCCGGTGAATTCTTTCGTTTGTTTCTAATGTTTCTTGTTCTTGAGCTCTGTAAACCAAAGCTCTGATACCAAATGTAACAATTGGGAATTTTGCTCGATCGGAATCGATCGCTAAACCGACCAAGACCGTTCGAAACCCCGAACTGCTTTGAGGACAAGACGAATCAGAACACAAATAGAAGAACATTTCATTGTTTATTACAACAATTCCATCAAAATACAAGAATATACAGAGTATGATTAAAGATTATACATCAGAAAAATATCATAGATTCAACTTACATATAAATACATAGCAGCCGTAAAATAATACAAAGCACAACTGAAGGCGATATACAGATACTGTAATAACCCGGAAATCTGGGCCAATTTAAAAATTTTATTTTGGCAATTTTAATGAATTTTAAATATTTAAAATGAATTATTTTAAATAATAACGACGAGAAATTTATTTTGAATAGAATTCGAACGTATATTTTATATAGATCGTCGTTAGAATATAAATATTTATTTTAAATTATAAAAGGAATTGAAAATGGCGTGGTAGTTCGATAATTCGATTTCAAACTTCAATTGGATGTACCGGGTGCAAAATAAACCGGATTTTAGTGAAACCAAAAATATTAGAATCTAATTAATAATATCTTTCCAACGAAATAGAAAAATCAAAATTTCATAGCGGGGATAAAAAGATATGTCCAGTTGAAAATTCAGAATAGTCGCTATGGAATTTCGGCCCTTAAAAATGGAAATTTTGCAAACGACCTCGGATTTCGACGAAACCACTTTTGTTGGATCCATGATGTCAAGTTATTGCTAGATGCCAATATTCATAATTTTCGAATCAATATGTGAGTGTGGCAAAGGAAAACACGTTTGACCAATTTCAGTTGATTTTAATCGACTGGAAATTGGCCATTTTTCAAATAGTCCCAGAATTTGACGAAAATAGTTTTGTTAGGACTGTATCGTCAATACGAAGCTAGAAAATATTTTTCGGGAATTTTTCGAGTTAGTATGTGGTCCTGGTAATTTGAAATGCGTGCTCAATTTCAATATATAGAGTTATATTTTGAATTTGATGAAAACTGATCGAAACGATCAAATCAGTTTACGATACATACCCCATTGTGTTCAGAATGGGGGTAATTAGCTAAGGGCGACAGTCGTTGGGTCTCGTTTTGAGGTCGAACGAAAGGTCAACTTTAATGGAGAAAATAATATTAAAATAATATAATTAAACTTTATAGAAACCACCACCTTATATTTCCCTTTCCCACTCCTCTCTCCTCATGTCAGATAATCGAAAAGAAAAAGGAAAAGAAAAAAAACCCGTCGACCAACTGCTCATCGCGACCCCCCCCTTCCCGCCGCCAGCGCGATGGCGCCGCCACCACCCACGACCGGCGAGCCTCGTCGCGACCCCCTCTTCCGTTGACCTCGCGCCTCCCACGAACCTCCATTTCGCCCAAATCGAGCGCCTAGACCCCCCCCTTTTGACCAACCACGACACCAAAGGCGACGCCACCAATCCCCGTCGATCCCACCGCCTCCCCCCCGATCACCAGCGCCGATAGCAAATCCGATCCACCCCCTGCTGCTCTAAAAATCTGAACCCTAAATCGCTGTAAGTTCTTCGATTTAATTCTGATTAACATATGATTTTTAATTGGAAAAGATGAGACTTTTATTTACACAAAGGTAGCACTTTTCAATATAAAAAGATGTGATTTTTTATTTATTTTATTTTTATGAAAAGTAAAGATTTGTTTCTTTTTTACTAGTAAAGTATAATTTTTAGCATATGAAAAATATAGTTTTCATCACATGAAAGTATGACTTTTAGTATAGGAAAAATTATAATTTTATTTTAAAAGTAGCAAGAAGAAAATTTTGATTTTTATCAATGGAAAGACGAGATTTTTAAATAAGGAAAGACGAGATTTGTAGTTGAGTAAAGTTGAGATTATATTCACATAAAAGATTTGATTTTTATAGTGTAAAAGGTATGATTTTTATCATGTGAAAGATTAGATTTTGAAAAGAAAAAAAATACGATTTTTATTGAAACAAAGATAAGATTTTTAAAATATAGAAAAGCTTTTATTTTAAAATTGGAAAAGGCGAGATTTTTTAAACGCTAAAAGATATGATTTTTAATCAAAGAAAGATTAGATTTTTAACGGTGTAAAGATCGGATTTTATATATTATAGAATAGAATAAAAATTCGATTCTTATATATATGGAGAAGCGAATATAGTAAAAATATGATTTTTATTTATCGAGATGAAGTGATAAAAATATAATTTTTATTATAAACAGCGGGACAAGAACTGCATTGGAATTTCAAACAAATCCAAACGGTTCAGTAGTTCAAAAGCAAAGCACGGTAGAGTGGAACCCTCTGTGAGAACTTCTCACTTTTAAATTTTGTTTTCTAGTTAAATATATATACTAGGATGCAGACAGTGCTTAGCAGCACCCAACACTCGTTGTCCACAGACCATGGATGGCTTGTATGTTTGATTGTTTGATGTGTTTTGAAAATTAATTGTGTGATGTGATGTGAAATGAAATAAAATATTTATATAGTGGAAAATATTATATAGTTAGAAATAGAATTTTTAACATGTATATGAAATGAAATAAATTAATATAAACAAATCGAACGATTTGTTTATATATACACATTTGACTGATATTGATTGGGACGATAAATTTTACACATCGCCCAACTACACAAATAGAATCTGTGTTCGATTGTTTGAAAACCCCACACGGGTATTGGGATGATATATGACATACACTAGTCCCAATAATTAGCTGTATGTCAATCGATTGGTGGACAGACTGTTATGAGCATTAAATATTTATATTTGATGCTTATACAGTGCAGAATGCACTTTGGATGATGGTTGATTATTCATCGTTGTTATTGTATACATCTGTTGTAGAAAATCCATATAATTAACATTGTACGGTAATTGATTGGGCCTCATTCCAGTTTTAAAAAGAAATATTTGAATAGAAATATTTGAAAAAGAATTATTTGAAATAGAATATTTGAAGAGAACTATTTGAATGAAATATTTGAAAAGAAATATTTGAAATAGAATATTTGAAAATAGAAATATATGAAGCCGTGTTGATTAGATGGACGCCATTTTGACGTGAACGATATTTATATTGATTTAATTCATTTTATAATGAATATCTAAAGGGATTTCAAAATATGATATTTTGAAAAGAAATGAATTCGAATTGAAATTGAATAGAAATGAATTCGAATTGAAAATGAATTCGAATTGAAAATGAATTAAATTGGAAACGAACTGAAATTGAATTAAAAATCGATTTAAATTGAAATCAATTTGAGGTGAATTTAAAACGAATTTAATTGAAAAATTCAATCTTGATTTGGATTGGAAAAATGAAGTTGAAACCGTTTTGAAAAAGAATTTAAAACGATTTATAAAATACGTTTTAAAAGGAAATCGACGAAGTATATATTATATATATTGTATATATAATATAATGCCCTGAATAGAACTTGCCGCGCATTGGCAGTTCGCGAATTTCGACCATTGACTTCAAATGGATATTACGGGAGATCCGACCGTCGGATTCTCCTAAAACCGGAACCGTTGGGTTCGTATCGAAAGAGCTTTCTAACGAATATTAGAAATTAGAAATCTAACGGTTGGATTTGGAATTATGTCCAAATCAAATTTGGAAAAGTTCGTTGTAAGTGCAGTTCGATGGCCATTGGTGGAAACCGACTGTACGGGCCTTGATAAAATTATTAAAAATAGTAATAATTTGTGTAAAATCATAAAAAATGATTTGGGAAGAATTGGGATGAAAAACTCCAAATTTGAAAAGATAAAAATAGATTTTTATCGAAATGAACTAGTTTGAACTAGAATAGTAATTTAATTATTTTTTAAATAAATAAATTGGATTTGAAATTGTTTTGAAAACAACCAGAATTTCCAATAATTGCATTGGAATGGATATGAATCGAAATTGTCTTCGGAATATTTCGATGTTGGATTTCGTGATTATACAGATAGCGTTATGGAAATTTGAAAGATATATATATAAATATCGTTATTTCCAATACGATATTTGCTGGTCGTCGAATTTGATATTGAATATAAGCCGATATATTTTCTATTCAGAGCCTTGTATTTAATATCAAATGTGATTTGGGTTTGTCGTGAATGGTGTCTTCATTAACACTGTTCTTAAGCCCAGTTGAGAAAAAGATTAAATCTTTTTATTTAGATTTAATGAAGTGTACCAATTAAATAATATTTAATTGGAATTGAATTGGTATTGATTTTTGGGTTTATCGTGAACAGTGTTTTAAATAACACTTGTTCTTTAACCCGATAATTAACGGAATGTGATTTTGGGTTGTTGTGAACGTTATCCTCAATAATACTGTTCTTAGACCCAACGAAGTTAAGAAAATCAGAAACTAACTGGAGATTAGTTAAGTTGAATGGTTTCTTGGGTATTGATTTGATGTTGGTTTCGGCCTTCGGGGTTAATACTTAGGGAATTGCTCACTTGTTAATTTACGGTTGGGGACGGATTGAAATGTGATGTGATTTTGGTGTTTATCATGAACCGTGTTTTAAATGACACTGAATTTTTAACCCAGTTAAAGATTAAAACTAAGTGGAGTTTTAATGAATCTTTAATTAGATTGAAAAGATCGAGAATGGAGTATCACCAGTTTTGCTCCAGGCGATAGTTAAATCTTTAATTAGATTTGAATGTGAAATGGTAATTGAATTTACCGATAACACCGTGGTGTTAGATATGAAGTATTACCAGTTTTACTTCATGGGATGAATAGGTTGGGGTTGGGAAATTTAACAATTGATTACTTCGGTAAGGTTCGTTAATCCCGACTAGTTTGGATAAACCAAAATTTGGTTTGAATTGATTTTCAAAGGATGATTAAAGAATACATTTACAGGAATTTATCTTTGATAAAATTAATGGGAACCTTTCCCCAAGAATGTGAAATTTAGAAACTAACTATAGGTTAGCTAAGCAGAACGGTTTCCTGGGCATTGATATGATGTTGGTTTCGGCCTTCGGGGTTAATATTTGGGGAATTATTCTCTTGTTAATTTACGGTTAGTGACTGATGAATTGGAATGAGGCTTATGTTGTGTTTGTGTAACACATGTTTATTATATACGCGAGTTATTCAGAAAGACTGGGTTTATCCCATTCTGAATAACTGATTCGACGTGGTGTCAAAGATGAAGATGGTGGTTGAAGACTGGAGGTCTTTACGTCGTTTGGATAATTATTGATGATCTTGATTGAGTCGTACACGCAAGAGGAGAGAATCAGTTGGTGATCGTCCAAACATACTTGGAGATTGATGGATATGCGGGGTACTAGGTGTCTCCGGTTTCGTTCAAACCCAGAACGAACTTGAAAATGGACTGTGTGTCTGACATCGGATTTCATTCTGTGTGACTGATATCGGATGCATAGAGTGGTTTGCCTGTGTGGCATGCTAAGATGCAAATGATCAAGGCTTCTGTTGAAAAGAAGAGTCTTGTGGTTGATGATCAAAGCACGGCCTATGTGGCGTAGCTTTGTGTAGCGTTGAATCACGAGCCTCGCACCCCAGTTGTGAACCAAAAACGGGGGAAGGACCTCAGGGAGGACATGCGTTTCTTTCTAGCTATAAGTGGCGTCAGTGATTTTACACGCCCTAACGAGTTTGACTTATGTGGTTGTTGCTGTTGCGAGGTGCCTCGGTTTGATCGGACGATCCGGGTCCGATGGAGTCATTTGTTGGCTCATTTACGCCGCAGAGAGACATATTGTTCAGGCATAATAATCCACATCGGTGGACCGGCCCTGTGTAATAACCCGGAAAATCTGGGCCAGTTTAAAATTTTTATTTTGGCCATTTTAGCGAATTTTGAATATTTAAAACGAATTATTTTAAATAATAACGACGAAAAATTTATTTTCGACGAAGTTAAAACGAATAAATTTATTTTAATTATATAACGAGCCTGAAATGGCGCGGTAGTTCGAAAATTCGATTTCTAATTTCAATTGAATATACAGAATTCGTTATAAGTCAGAATTGGACGAAACAAGAAATATTTGAATCTGATGAACAAGATCTTTCTAACGAAGTTAACAAACTAAGATTTCACTTTAGAAATGATAAGATACGTCCAGTTGAAAATTCAGAATAGTCGCTATGGAATTTATATATATTTTATATAATATATAGCCCTTAAAAATAGCCGTTTTGCAAACGACCTCGGATTTCGACGAAACCAGTTTTGTTGGGTCCGTGATGTTAAGTTATTGCTAGATTCCAAATTTCATAATTTTTCGAATCAATATGTGAGCGTGGCAAAGGAAAACGCGTTTGACCAGCTTCAGTTGATTTTAATCGACTGGAAAATGGCCATTTTTCCAACGGTCTCAGAATTCGACGAAACTAGTTTTGTTAGGACCGTATCGTCAATACGAAGCTAGAAAATATTTTTCTGGAATTTTTTGAGTTAGTATGTGGTCCCGGTAAATTAAAATGTACGTTCAAATTGAATATTAAATGATTATATATTAAATTTGAATGAAAACTGATCGTAACAGCCGAACTGGCTCACGATACATATCCCATTGTGTTCGGAATGGGGGTAATTAGCTAGGGGCGACAGTCGTTGGATTGGATTTCGAGCTCGAAATAAAAAGTAACTTTATTTGGAAAATTAAAATAATATAAATATATAATTATATATTTTCCCTCCTACCCCTCCCTCTCTTCCATTCAGAAAGTCAACGCCCTTCAGATAATAAAAAAAAGAAAAAAAAAAGAAAAATGCGGAAGCCACCTCGATCTGGATTTTCCGTCGATGCCCCCCCTCTGGTCGGCGTCGCGCCTTTGGCGAACCCCCCCTTCTTCTCCCCTCCGCGCTCTCCTCCTCCCTTCTCAGATCAACCCTCGACCCCCCCTTCCTTCTCGCGACCGCTCCGCCTAAAACCGTTCCCCCCCCAAAAACCCTCACCGCGAGGCCCCCTTACCTGAAGACCGCCGACGTGGACCCCCTGCTGCCACCTCCGGCGAACAGCAGTAAACCTCGCCCCCCCTCTGCCTAAACCCGCGAACCCTCCTCGCCCAAGCACGAAAACCCGACGCTCCCCTCTCGCAGCAGCTCCTCCGCCACATCCCAAACCTCTACAGCAAAAAGCAGCGCCTCCACAGTCCCGGGTCAGCAGATCCAAGCACCAAGGCCGAAAAATAGTGAGCCCCTTTTCTATTTTATTTTGAATTCAGTTTTTAATTTAGAAACATTGATTAAAATTTCAGTTTTAAAGGTATAATCTTTATATATAGAGAGTTATAATTTTTACAATTAAAAATGTGATTTTGATATATGAATGAGCATCATAAAAGAAGGATTTTTATTTATACGAATAGCATATGAAAAATATGGTTTTTATATATTGAACTTCGATATAAAAATATGGTTTTTATATATTGAACTTCGAAATAAAAATATGGTTTTTATATATTGAACTTCGAAATAAAAATATGGTTTTTATATATTGAACTTCGAAATAAAAATATGGTTTTTATATATTGAACTTCGAAATAAAAATATGGTTTTTATATATTGAACTTCGAAATAAAAATATGGTTTTCATATATTGAACTTCGAAATAAAAATATGGTTTTTATATATTGAACTTCGAAATAAAAATATGGTTTTTATATATTGAACTTCGAAATAAAAATATGGTTTTTATATATTGAACTTCGAAATAAAAATATGGTTTTTATATATTGAACTTCGAAATAAAAATATGGTTTTTATATATTGAACTTCGAAATAAAAATATGGTTTTTATATATTGAACTTCGAAATAAAAATATGGTTTTTATATATTTAACTTCGAAATAAAAATATAATGTTTATATATTGAACATCGAAGTAAAAAATTCGATTTTTATATATTGAATAGCGAAGTAAAAATGTGATTTTTACGTATGTAGTGAAAGCAGCAACGAAGGTGACAAAAAGGCGAAACGACGAAGACTTCTGCAAATGAAGAGCCGTGGAGCTAGGATAGCTATCTGTGAGAATTTCTCACCTTTCAATTTCTTTTCTAGTTATATATATATACTAGGATGCAGACGGTGCTTAGTAGCACCCGACACAATCGTCCACAGACCATGGACTTGTTTGTTTGGTTGCATAGATTAGTTGGATATTTGAATTGAAATTGAGTTGTTTGGGTGAATTGAATGAATTTGATTGATGTGTGAATGGCGTGGGCCTTCACTAGACCGGGGATAAGGCTAGGCCTCGTCCCGTTTCTAGTATCGTGCCGTTATGCCGCCGAAATTTTCTAAAATATGTTAGAAAAATAAAAATATCATTTTATTGAATAAATGAACCGAATAGAATATTCATAGGTTGAATAAAATGTTTTATCGTTAAAAATATAATTTTTAACGTGAAAGTAAATAAATAAATATTTATAAACAAATCGGCCGATTTGTTTATATACACTGATTTGACTGATATTGATTGGGTCGATAAATTTTACACATCGCCCAACTGCACAAATAAAATATGCGTTTGATTGGTTGAAACCCCACATGGGTGTTGGGATGAAATTTGAAGTTCACTCATCCTGATTGATTAAATATGTCGATCGATTGATTGACAGGCTGTTATAAGCGTTAGATATCTATATTTGATGCTTATACAGTGTAGTGCACTTTGGTTGATGGTTGATTATTTTTCAATGCTATTATATGTGTGTAATGCATGAAAAGCCATATAATTAACTTTATATGGTAATTGATTGGGCCTCATTCCAATTTGAAAAATAAAGAATATTATAAAATAAAAGTTCATGTGTTGACAGTACTCATCCATTGAGATTGGTCATGTGTTGAACGAAATATTTTAGTAATAAAATTTACATCTTTATCGATATAAAATAAAAGTTCATGTGTTGACAGTACTCATCCATTGAGATTGGTCATGTGTTGAACGAAATATTTAGTAATAAAATTTACCTCTTTATCGATATAAAATAAAAGTTCATGTGTTGACAGTACTCATCCATTGAGATTGGTCATGTGTTGAACGAAATATTTTGATAATAACAACTATTTTGAAAAAGAAATATTTGAAATAAAATATTTGAAATAAAATATTTGAAATAGAAATTTATGAAGCCGTGTTGATTAGATTGACGCCATTTTGACGTGATCGATATTTATATCGATTTTAAACGATTTCGAAATGAAATGAATTGAAAACGATTTCGAAATGAATTGAATTGAAAACGATTTCGAAATGAATTGAATTGAAAACGATTTCGAAATGAATTGAATTGAAAACGAATTCAAATTGAATTGAAAGCGAATTGAAATGAATTCAAATTGAATTGAAATTTGAATTGAATAGAAATGAATTTTAAAACGAATTTATAAAGAAGAATTCAATTTTGATTTGAATTGAAAAGGAAGTTGAAATTGCTTTTGAAACGAAATTAAAACTATTCATATAATTCGTTTTAAATAGAAATCGATGAAATATATATTATATATATTATATATATAATATAATGGCCTGAATAGAACGCGCCGCGGCAGTTCGTGAATTTCGACCATTTATTTCAAACGGACATTACGGGAGATCCGACCGTCGGATTCTCCTAAAACCGGAACCGTTGGGTTCGTATCGAAAAGAGCTTTCTAATGAATATTAGAAATTCAAAATCTAACGGTTGGATTTGGAATTATGTCCAAATCAAATTTGAAAAAGGTCGCTGTAAGTGCAGTTCGATGGCCATTGATGGAAATCGACTGTACTGGCCTTGATAAAATTATTAAAAATAGTAATAATTTGTGTACAATCATAAGAAATGATTTAGAAAGAATTGGGATGAAAAACTCCATATTTGAAAAGATAAAAATAGATTTTTATCGAAATGAACTAGTTTTGAACAAGAATTATAATTCTATTTATTTTTAAATAAATAAATTGAATTTGAAATGGTTTTGAAAATAACCAAAATTTCCAATGATTGCATTGGAATGGATTTGAATCGAAATTGTCTTCGGAATATTTCGATGTTGGATTTCGTGATTATACAAATGTTGTTATGGAAATTTGAAAGATATATATATATCGTTATTTCCAATGCGATATTTGTTAGTCGTAGAATTTGATATTGAATATAAGCCGGTATATTTTCTATTCAGAGCCTTGTATTGAATATCAAATGTGATTTAGGTTTGTCGTGAATGGTGTCTTCACTAACACTGTTCTTGAACCCAGTTGAGAAAAGATTAAATCTTTTTGTTTAGATTTAACGAAGTGTACCGATTAAATAATATTTAATTGGAATTGAATCGATATTGATTTTTGGGTTTATCGTGGACAGTGTTTTAAATAACACTCGTTCTTTAACCCGATGATTAATGAATGTGATTTTGGGTTTATCGTGAACCGTGTTTTTAAATGACACTGATTCTTTAACCCAGTCAAAGATTAAAACTAAGTGGAGTTTTAATGAATCTTTAATTAGATTGAAATAATCGAAAATGGAGTATCACCAGTTTTGCTCCAGGCGATAGTTAAATCTTTAATTAGATTTGAACGTGAAATGGTAATTGAATTTACCGATAACACTGTGGTGTTAGATATGAAGTACTACCAGTTTTACTTCATGGGATAAATAGGTTGGGATGGGGAAATTAAAATAAATGATTACTTCGGTAAGGTTCGCTAATCCCGACTAGTTTGAATTGAGATTCAAAAATAGAATAAAGAATAAATTCAAAGAATTTATCTTGGATAAAATTAATGGGAACATTTCCCTATGAATGTGAAATTTAGAAACTAACTGTCGGTTGGCCAAGCAGAATGGTTTTCTGGATATTGATCTGATGTTGGTTTCGGCCTTCGGGGTTAATATTTGGGAAATTATTCTCTTGATTAATTTACGGTTAGTGACTGATGAATTGGAATGAGTATGTTGTGTTTGTGTAACACTTATTTAAAATATACGTGAGTTATTCGGAAAGACCGGGTTTATCCCATTCTGAATAACTGATACGACGATAAGTCGAAGATGAAGACGATGGTCGAAGACCGGAGGTCTTCACGTCGTTTGGGTGATAACTGATGATCTTGATTGGGCTGTACACCGAAGAAGATGGAAACAGTTGGTGATCGTCCAGATGTACTTGGAGATCGATGGATATGCGGGGTACTAGGTGCCTCCGGTTTCGTTCAGACCCAGAACGGACTTGTAAATGGACTGTGTGTCTGACATTGGATTTTAGTCCGTGTGATTGATCTCTATTAAATATATATCTGTTTGGCGGCGGAGAATTTATTCTCTTGCTTAACGCCCTTCTCTGAGACGTACGAGCTCAGGGGTTATTATTGATGGATATCAAACGCATGGAGTGAATTGCCTGTGTGGCATGCCTAAGTGGCAATTGATCGAGGCTTCTGTTGAAAAGCAAAGTCTTGTGGTGATGACCAAAGCACGGCCTTTGTGGCGTAGCTTTGTGTAACGTTTACTTCGCGAGTTTCACACCCGGTATGAACCAAAAACGGGAGACGGACCTCAGGGAGGGCATGCGTTTCCTTCTAGCTAAAAAGTGGCGTCAGTGGTTTTACATGCCCTGACGAGTTTGACTTATGTGGTTGTTGCTGTTGCGAGGCGCCTCGGATTGATCGGTCGTTCTCGAACCGATGGAGTCATTTAGTTGGCTCACTTACGCCCCAAAGGGCGGCGAAACGCATGTTCAGGGTTTAAGTTTAATCCACATCGGTGGACCGGCCCTGTCGCTCCAAGGTCACTCGAGCTCTGACCTGAGACTCGGGCTAGACAGTCTCGAATCGGTTGAGGACTATCTTTTGCCTCGGTTCATAGACGGAAATCCAATTTCCAAATACGTGACATTTGCGGTTTTATTTGTAAACCTATATATGGCGACATGATATATGGTACCCATGCCGCCTATGATTGATACTTATGATTTGAAGTTGTTTTATACATTATGCACTTATAATAGTATCAAATGATTTGTTTTAAACGTATCAAGCATTCTTTGGCTGTTATAAGGGAAAACCCTATCCCCCGGCTTGCGTTGCATTATGTGATAGGACCTGGGTCTTATAACAGCTTCATTTTCCTTTATTTAGCATTGCGCTGTTTGTTTTATGCACCGGTATTCTTGGGAGGAAACCCGTTCCGTGTTATACGGCGTGGTCCCTTGATTTACCTAACTTTAAAAATAAAGATTAATAACTATTTTAGTTCTCACACCAGTCACATGACTGACCTGGAGTTTATTGTTTTAACCTAAACTCTGGGTGCCCCTATTTTGACACGGGCAGCTAGTAGTTTTGGTTTTGCAGATTTATATTCACAGGATCCTGGTTTACAGCTGGAACGATATCCGGAAAGCTTTGTATCCGTATATCTACTTCTAGTTGTGTATTGTATTATTTTCCGCTGCTATGTAATTTAAATCTCTGATATTTCTGTGTAATATTCATTTTTACTCTGTATATTCTTGTAATCTGATGCATTGTTGTAATATACAATGAAATGTTCTTCTGTATGCGTTCTACTTTGTCGTGTTCTCAAACGATAGGGCGTTTCGAACGGCCTGGATCGGTTTAGCGACTGGTTCGGACCGAGCGAAATTCCTTGCCGTCACACCCTGACGATCCAAGGTTTGCCTGTGAGCTTTCCTGAGACATGAGCTAGATTGTCTCGAATTGGTTGAGGACGATCCCTGGCCCTGGTTCACAGACGAAAATCCAATTTCCAAATATGTGATTCTGCGGTTTTATTTGTAGAGCCTAGTATGGCGACATAGTGGGATGGGGCGCTTATGCCGTCTATGATTGATACTTATGATTTGAAGTTGTTTTATACACTATGCACTTATAATAGTATCAAATGATTTGTTTTAAACGTATCAAGCATTCTTGGCTATTACAAGGTAAAAACCCTATCCTCCGGCTTGCGTTGCATTGTGTGATGGGACCTGGCTCTTATAATAGCTTCATTTTTCTTTATTTAGCATGGCGCTATTTGTTTTATGCACTGGTTTTCTTGGGTGGAAACCCGTTCCGTGTTATACGGCGTGGTCCCTTAATTTACCTAACTTTAAAATAAAGATTAATAACTGTTTTAGTTCTCACTCCAGTCCCATGACTGACCTAGAGTTTATGGTTTTAACCTAAACTCTGGGTGCCCTTATTTTGACACGGGCTGCTAGTAGTTTTGGTTTTGCAGATTTATATTCACAGGATCCTGATTTACAGCTGGAACGATATCCGGAAAGCTTTGTATCCGTATATCTCCTTCTAGTTGTGTTTTGTATTATTTCCGCTGCGATGTATTTAAATGTAATTTAAATCTCTGTTATTTCTGTGTAATATTTATTCATTTATACTCTGTATATTCTTGTGTTCTGATGGAGTTGTTGTAATTAACAATGAAATGTTCTTCTGTCTGCATTCTTTTGTGTGTTGTTCTCGAACTATCCGCGCTTTCCTCACCGAGGAAGTTACGGGTTCTTACATATGGTATTAGAGCTTTGGTTTACAAAGCTTAGAGAACAAGACACATTAGAACCATACGAAAGAATTCATCAGACATTGGATTAGTAATATCCAATGGGAATGACTCGTTAGAGATGGGATCAGTAGTATCCTAGAACGAGGGTGAAGAGTATATTTTTGAAAATGAAAACAAATTTTTGTTTTGAAAATTTAAATCAATTATTCGTATTTGATTATTTATTTTATATTGATTTGGACAATCAAATATATAGAGATTTTAGTATACGTCTGATCCACGTGTATTGAAGCCTCAAATATATTCGATATATATAGAATCACACTCTAGTCGCTCGTACATGATTCTAATGATTGACGCGTCGTCATTAGAATTTATTTTCGTGTTTCGAAGGTGAGATTTCTATATATTTCCAATTGACTGGTGTGAGAACCAAAATTAGATAGGGTCTATTGTTGTGATTTGGCATCAAAAATGAGATTTTTGACTATGTATCAAAATTATGAATTTGAAACGTTAATTCACTAATTGATTGATGTTTGTGTTTGTTTATTTTTTTGATAATTTTGAACCATTTAGCCAAATTGAATCAAATAGTGAATTGTATTGGAAATTTATCGCATTTGCATGCATATACATGTACTTACATTGAACAGGTCATAGCAAGGAGGCTAGAGCAGAGAAATAAAATTGTTTGCCCGACAAATAGGTACATGTTTATCATAATTTACTGTTTTATTTGGGTGATGATGATTTAATGAGCCGATTGGCTAGCCGCTTGGCTTTTTCTTTTTCTTTTTGAGATCAGAGGGCCTGTATGGCATTTTCGGGATTTTCCCGGTGCTCCCGGTGCAGGGGAGGTTATGGCGAAATTTTTCGAAAATATAGGATGTTAGCCAAATTTTTGAAAATTTTGAAAAGTTCTTAGAAACTGAAAAGTTGAAGAACTTAAGCCGTAGTGAAAATAATGAAAGTTGAGTTGATTAGTTAAACAACTTTCGGCTTTGTTCCTTTTCGGGGACGAAAAGTTTAAAGTGGGGGAGATTGTAATAACCCGGAAATCTGGGCCAATTTAAATTTTTTATTTTGGCAATTTTAATGAATTTTGAATATTTAAAATGAATTATTTTAAATAATAACGACAAGAAATTTATTTTGAATAGAATTCGAAGTATATTTTATATAGATCCTCGTTAGAATATAAATATTTATTTTAAATTATAAAAGGAATTGAAGATGGCGCGGTAGTTCGATAATTCGATTTCAAACTTCAAATGGAAGTACCGGGTGCAAAATAAACCGGATTTTAATGAAACCAAAAATATTAGAATCTAATTGATAATATCTTTCCAACGAAGTTGAAAAATCAAAATTTCATAGCGGGGATAAAAAGATATGTCCAGTTGAAAATTCAGAATAGTCGCTATGGAATTTCGGCCCTTAAAAATGGAAATTTTGCAAACGACCTCGGATTTTGACAAAACCACTTTTGTTGGATCCGTGATGTCATGTTATTTCTAGATGCCAATTTTCATAATTTTTCGAATCAATATGTGAGCGTGGCAAAGGAAAACGCGTTTGACCAATTTAAGTTGATTTTAATCGACTGGAAATTGGCCATTTTTCAAACGGTCTCAGAATTTGACGAAACTAGTTTTGTTAGGACCGTATCGTCAATACGAAGCTAAAAAATATTTTTTGGGAATTTTTCGAGTTAGTGTGTGGTCCCGGTAAATTGAAATGCGTGCTCAAATTCAATATATATAGTTATATTTTGATTTTGACAAAAACTGATCAAAATGATTAAATCATCTTACGATACATATCCCATTGTATTCAGAATGGGGGTAATTAGCTAGGGGCGACAGTCGTTGGGTCTCGTTTTGAGGTCGAACGAAAGGTCAACTTTAATGGAGAAAATAATATTAAAATAATATAATTAAACTTTATTGAAACTACCCCATTATATTTCCCTTTCCCACTCCTCTCTCCTCACGTCAGATAATCGAAAAGAAAAAGGAAAAGAAAAAAAAACTGTCGACGTACTGTTCATCGCGACACCCCTTCCCGCCGCCAACGCGATGGCGCCACCACCACCCACGACCGGCGAGCCTCGTCGCGACCCCCTCTTCCGTTGACCTCGCGCCTCCCACGAACCCCCATTTCGCCCAAATCGAGCGCCCAGACCCCCTTTTTGACCAACCGCGACACCAAAGGCGACGCCACCATTCCCCGTCGATCCCACCGCCTCGCCCCCCTTGATCACCATCGCCGATAGCAACTCCGATCCACCCCCCGCTGCTCCAAAAATCTGAACCCTAAATCGCTGTAAGTTCTTTGATTTAATTCTGAGTAACATACGATTTTTAGTTGGAAAAGATGAGGCTTTTATTTACACAAAGATAGCAAATATCAATATAAAAAGAAGTGATTTATTTATTTATTTATTTTTTATGAAAAGTACATATTTGTTTCTTTTTAACTAGTAAAGTATAATTTTTAGCATATGAAAAATTTAGTTTTCACCACATGAAAGTATGACTTTTAGTATATGAAAATTTATAATTTTATTTTAAAAGTAGCAAGAAGAAAATTTTGATTTTTATCAATGGAAAGACGAGATTTTTTAATAAGGAAAGATGAGATTTGTAGTTGAGTAAAGTTGAGATTATATTCATATAAAAGATTTGATTTTTATAGTGTAAAAGGTATGATTTTTATCATGTGAAAGATTAGATTTTGAAAAGAAAAAAATACGATTTTTATTGAACCAAAGATAAGATTTTTAAAATATAGAAAAGCTTTGATTTTAAAATTGGAAAAGGCGAGATTCTTAAACGCTAAAATATAAGATTTTTAATCAAAGAAAGATTAGATTTTTAACGGTGTAAAAATCGGATTTTATATATTATAGAATAGAATAAAAATTCGATTCTTATATATATGGAGAAGCGAATATAGTAAAAATATGATTTTTATATATCGAGATGAAGTGATAAAAAAATACTTTTTATTATAAACAGCGGGACAAGGACTGCATTGGAATTTCAAACAAATCTAGATGGTTCAGCAGTTCAAAAGCAAAGCACGACGGAGTGGAACCCTCTGTGAGAACTTCTCAGTTTTAAATTTTGTTTTCTTATTAAATATATATACTAGGATGTAGACGGTGCTTAGCAGCACCCGACACCCGTCGTCCACAAACCATGGATGGCTTGTATGTTTGATTGTTTGATGTGTTTTGAAAATTAATTGTGTGATGTGAAATGAAATAAAATATTTATATAATGGAAAATATTTTATAGTTAAAAATAGAATTTTTAACGTGTGTATGAAATGAAATAAATTAATATAAACAAATTGAACGATTTGTTTATATACATACATTTGACTGATATTGATTGGGACGATAAATTTTACACATCGCCCAACTGCACAAATAAAATCTGTGTTCGATTGTTTGAAAACCCCACATGGGTATTGGGATGATATATGAAATACACTAGTCCCAATAATTAGCTGTATGTCGATCGATTGATGGACAGACTGTTATGAGCATTAAATATTTATATTTGATGCTTATACAGTGCAGAATGCACTTTGGATGATGGTTGATTATTCATCGTTGTTATTGTATACATGTGTTGTAGAAAATCCATATAATTAACAATATACGGTAATTGATTGGGCCTCATTCCAGTTTTGAAAAGAAATATTTGAATAGAAATATTTGAAAAAGAAATATTTGAAATAGAATATTTGAAGAGAACTATTTGAATAAAATATTTGAAAAGAAATATTTGAAATAGAATATTTGAAAATAGAAATATATGAAGCCATGTTGATTAGATGGACGCCATTTTGACGTGAAAGATATTTATATCGATTTTATTCATTTTATAATGAATATCGAAAGGGATTTCAAAATCTGATATTTTGAAAAGAAATGAATTCGAATTGAAATTGGATAGAAATGAATTCGAATTGAAAATGAATTGAACTAGAAACGAACTGAAATTGAATTAAAAATCGATTTAAATTGAAATCAATTTGAGATGAATTTAAAACGAATTTAATTGAAAAATTCAATCTTGATTTGAATTTGAAAAATGAAGTTGAAACCGTTTTGAAAACGAATTTAAAACGATTTATAAAATGGGTTTTAAAAGGAAATTGACAAAATATATATTATATATATTATATATATAATATAATGGCCTGAATATAATGCGCCGCGCATTGGCAGTTCGCGAATTTCGACCATTGACTTCGAATGGATATTACGGGAGATCCAACCGTCGGATTCTCCTAAAACTGGAACCGTTGGGTTCGTATCGAAAAGAGCTTTCTAAGAATATTAGAAATTAGAAATCTAACGGTTGGATTTGGAATTATATCCAAATCAAATTTGGAAAAGGTCGCTGTAAGTGCAGTTCGATGACCATTGGTGGAAATTGACTGTATGGGCCTTGATAAAAATTATTAAAAATAGTAATAATTTGTGTAAAATCATAAAAAATAAATTGGGAAGAATTGGGATGAAAAACTCTAAATTTGAAAAGATAAAAATAGATTTTTATCGAAATGAAGTAGTTTGAACTAGAATAGTAATTTATTTATTTTTGAAATAAATAAATTGGATTTGAAATGGTTTTGAAAACAACCAGAATTTCCAATAATTGCATTGGAATGGATTTGAACCGAAATTGTCTTTGGAATATTTCGATGTTGGATTTCGTGATTATACAGATAGCGTTATGGAAATTTGAAAGAGATATATATATCGTTATTTCCAATACGATATTTGTTGGTCGTAGAATTTGATATTGAATATAAGCCGATATATTTTCTGTTCAGAGCCTTGTATTTAATATCAAATGTGATTTGGGTTTGTCGTGAATAGTGTCTTCATTAACACTGTTCTTAAGCCTAGTTGAGAAAAAGAATAAATCTTTTTATTTAGATTTAATGAAGTGTACCAATTAAATAATATTTAATTGGAATTGAATTGGTATTGATTTTTGGGTTTATCGTGAATAGTGTTTTAAATAACACTTGTTCTTTAACCCGATAATTAATGGAATGTGATTTTGGGATGTCGTGAACGGTATCCTCGATAATACTGTTCTTAGACCCAACGAAGTTATGAAAATCAGAAACTAACTGGAGATTAGTCAAGTTGAATGGTTTCTTGGGTATTGATTTGATGTTGGTTTCGGCCTTCGTGGTTAATACTTAGGGAATTGCTCACTTGTTAATTTATGGTTGGGGACGGATTGAAATGTGATGTGATTTTGGGGTTTATCGTGAACCGTGTTTTAAATGACACTGATTCTTTAACCCAGTTAAAGATTAAAACTAAGTGGAGTTTTAATGAATCTTTAATTAGATTGAAAAGATCGAGAATGGAGTATCACCAGTTTTGCTCCAGGCGATTGTTAAATCTTTAATTAGATTTGAACGTGAAATGGTAATTGAATTTACCGATAACACCGTGGTGTTAGATATGAAGTATTACCAGTTTTACTTCATGGGATGAATAGGTTGGGGTTGGGAAATTTAACAATTGATTACTTTGGTAAGGTTCGTTAATCCCGACTAGTTTGGATAAACCAAAATTTGGTTTGAATTGATTTTCAAAGGATGATTAAAGAATAAATTTAAAGGAATTTATCTTTGATAAAATTAATGGGAACCTTTCCCTAAGAATGTGAAATTTAGAAACTAACTGTAGGATAGCTAAGTAGAACGGTTTCCTGGGCATTGATCTGATGTTGGTTTCGGCCATCAGGGTTAATATTTGGGGAATTATTCTCTTGTTAATTTACGGTTAGTGACTGATGAATTGGAATGAGGCGTATGTTGTGTTTGTGTAACACATGTTTATTCTATACGCGAGTTATTCAGAAAGACCGGGTTTATCCCATTCTGAATAACTGATTCGACGTGGTGTCGAAGATGAAGACGGTGGTTGACGACCGGAGGTCTTCACGTCATTTGGATAATTACTGATGATCTTGGTTGGGTCATACACCCAAGAGGAGTGTATCAGTTGGTAATTGTCCAGACGTACTTGGAGATCGATGGATATGCGGGGTACTAGGTGCCTCCGGTTTCGTTCAGACCCAGAACGAACTTGAAAATGGACTGTGTGTCTGACATCGGATTTCATTCTGTGTGACTGATATCAGTTGCATAGAGTGGTTTGCCTATGCGACATGCTAAGATGCAAATGATCAAGGCTTCTGTTGAAAAGCAGAGTCTTGTAGTTGATGATCAAAGCACGGCCTATATGGCATCGCTTTGTGTAGCGTTGATTCGCGAGCCTCACACCCCGGTTGTGAACCAGAAACAGGACAAGGACCTCAGGGAGGACATGCGTTTCTATCTAGCTAGAAGTGGTGTCAGTGGTTTTACACGCCCTGACGAGTTTGACTTATGTGGTTGTTGTTGTTGCGAGGCGCCTCGGTTTGATCGGACGATCCGGGTCCGATGGAGTCATTTGTTGGCTCATTTACGCCCTATAGGGCGGAGAGACGTATTGTTCAGGCATAATAATCCACATCGGTGGACCGGCCCTGACGATCCAAGGCTTGCCTGCGCGCTTGCCTGAGACATGGGCTAGATTGTCTCGAATCGGTTGAGGATGATCCCTGGCCTCGGTTCACAGACGGAAATCCAATTTCCAAATGAGTGATTCTGCGGTTTTATTTGTAGAGCCTAGTATGGCGACATAGTGGGATGGGGCGCTTATGCCATATGTGATTGATACTTATGATTTGAAGTTGTTTTATACACTATGCACTTATAATAGTATCAAATGATTTATTTTAAATGTATCAAGCATTCTTGGCTATTATAAGGTAAAAACCCTATCCTCCGGCTTGCGTTGCATTATGTGATGGGACCTGGGTCTTATAATAGCTTCATTTTTCTTTATTTATCATGGCGCTATTTGTTTTGTGCACTGGTATTCTTGGGAGGAAACCCATTCCGTGTTATACGGCGTGGTCCCTTGATTTACCTAACTTTAAAATAAAGATTAATAACTGTTTTAGTTCTCACATCAGTCCTATGACTGACCTGGAGTTTATTGTTTTAACCTAAACTCTGGGTGCCCTTATTTTGACACGGGCAGCTAGTAGTTTTGGTTTTGCAGATTTATATTCACAGGATCCTGACTTACAGCTGGAACGATATCCGGAAAGCCTTGTATCCGTATATCTCCTTCTAGTTGTGTTTTGTATTATTTCCGCTGCAATGTATTTAAATGTAATTTAAATCTCTGTTATTTCTGTGTAATATTTATTCATTTATACTCTGTATATTCTTGTGTTTTGATGGAGTTGTTGTAATTAACAATGAAATGTTCTTCTATTTGCGTTCTTTTGTGTGTTGTTCTCGAACTATCCGTGCTTTCCTCACCGGGGAAGTTACGGGTTTTACAGATACAGAGCTTTCTGAATATCATTCCAGCTGTAAACCAGGATCCTGTGAATATAAATCTGCAAAACTAAAACTACTAGCTGCCCGGGTGGAAATATGGGCACCCAGAGTTTAGGTTAAAACAATAAACTCCAGGTCAGTCATGTGCCCATATGAGAACTAAAACAGTTATTTACAACTTTACTTTAAAAGAGAGTAATTCAAGGGACCATGCCATATAAAACGGAACGGGTTCCCTCCCAAGAATACTAGTGCATAGAATAAACAACGCAATGCCTTTTGGAAAAATGAAGCTATTATAAGACCCAGGTCCAATCACACAATGCAATGCAAGCCGGAGGATAGGGTTTTCCCTTATAATAGCCAAATAATGCTAGATATGTTTAAAACAAATCATTTGTTACTATTATAAGTGTATAGTGTAAAAACAACTTCAAATATAAATGTATCAATCCTAGACGGCATAGCATCCCATGCTACTATGTCGCCAACACTAGGCTCTACAAATAAAACCAAAATGTCATGTATTGGAAATTGGATTTCCATCATGAGTCGAGGCAAGAGGCAAGCTCCTCTCCGTTCGAGACACTCTGGAAAATGTCTCAGGACCACAAACAACGATCCTTGGAACCTCCAAGGCCAGTCCTCTCCTACTTTTGAGGATTAATTATTCCTGAACACACGTTTCCCGGTCCTATAGGACCTATATCCGAGGCGCCTCGCATTTCAACAACCACACAGGTAAAAATAATATATGTGTCAGGCTGGTAGGTCACTGACATCACCCAAAACTAGAAAGAAACGTCGTGCACTCCTTGGGTCCTTATCCCATTTTTGACTCATACCGAGGAGTAAGGCTCGCGAATTAACGCCATACACAAGGCTATGCCACATAGGCTGTGCTTTAATCATCAATCACAAGACTTTTCTTTTCAACAGAAGACTTGATCATTTGCCACTTAGGCATTCCACACAGGCAATTCATGCCATGCGATTGATATCCATCAATATATAACCTCTGAGCTCGTACGTCTCAGAGAAGGGCGTTAAGCAAGATAATAGATTCTCCGCCGCCAAATAGATATGTATTTAATAGAAATCAATCACACAGAATAAAATTCAATGTCAGACACACAGTCCATTTACAAGTTCGTTCTGGGTCTGAACAAAACCGGAGGAACCTTATTCCTCGCATATTCATCGATCTCCAGGTACGTCTGGACGATCACCAACTGATTCCCTCCTCTTGGGTGTAAAATCCAATCAAGATCATCAATAATCATCCAAACGATGTGAAGACCTCTGGTCTTCAACCACAATCTTCACCGTCGATTTATCGTCGAATCGGTTATTCAGAATGGGTATAAACCCGGCCTTTCCAAATAACCCACGTATATAATAAACAAGTGTTACACAAACACAACATACGCCTCATTCCAATTCAGATTATTCTTTATTCAAATATTCACATTCTTAGGGAAAGGTTCCCATTAATTTTATCAAAGAAAAATTCTTCTAAATTTATTCTTTAATCTTCCTTTGGATATCATTTCAAACCATGTTAAGGTTTTCCAAACTAGTCGGGATTAGCGAACCACACCGAAGTAATTATTTGTTTTATTTCCCAAACCCAACCTATTCATCCCATGGAGAAAAACTGGTAATACTCCATATCCAACACCACGGTGTTATTGATAAATATTAATTACCATTTCACATTCAAATCTAATTAAAGATTTAACTATCGCTTGGGAGCAAAACTGGTGATACTCCATTCTCGATCATTTCAATCTAATAAAGATTCATTAAAACTCCACTTAGTTTTAATCTTCCCACAAATCAATATTAGTGGTTATCCAATGCTAAGAAGTTAATATTATCTTAACTGGGTTAAAGAACCAATGTCATTTAAAAACATGGTTCACGACAAACCCAAAATCCCATTCCATTGTTAATCGGGTTAATGAACAGGTGTTATTCAAAACACCACTCACAATAAACCCAAAAACTGTTGTATATAACAGTGTTGTATACACAATTATATGATTTTTGTTTGATGATAACAACCAAATATATTTTTATTATTGAATGTGTTTGTAAATACACTGATATAGAAATTTGAACAATCACACAGTATTTTATAAAAATATTTTATTTCAATATCAAAAGTACATCTTTTTACTCCACTATTTGACATATTACATTTCATTCATACAACTCTGTCACTCACTCTATACAACTGCACATACAAACACTTTCATACATTGACATTTTTTTTTTTACTGTCTTCTATCATCCATCTTCTGTCTTCACAACCTTCAGTCAAATCCTGACTTCATACCTGTCACAAAAAGAACACACAGTAGACTGCAACAAAAATAAAATAAAATAAAAGAAAATAAAAATTTATTTTTAAAATTTTATTTGCCTAAGAATTACAGTGTGTTTCTCATCATTTTTCTAGACTTTGTCTGATATGCAGGAACAGGAAAACTCGTCTGGATGGCTGCATATACACACGTGAATACACGTGTGCACTGCCACGCCAATCCAGTATCGCGACTGAGGAGTAGCCAAAAGACCATCTCAACCCAGTGTACAATCAACAATAGGAAAATCAAATACAAGTCCAAGAAAGAAAATCAATGCAACATGAATGAAAAAATGATCAAGTGCAAGGGTCAGACATAATGGTCGAACCAGCAAGCTACATACATGCATGATGGCAGAGGAGTCCACACAGAAATCTCAATGATATATATGGTGTTCACATGCATGTAAAGGATTAACACAATTTAACAAGAGGGCAAAGGTCGGCAAGCACAGTCCCATACAAAACAAAGTCAACAACAAAATATGGAGCAGCAGGTAACAAAATGGAATGTGAAGAAGTGCAAATCATTTTTAGCAAGGCAACACAGCATGCATCAATACATGCAGAGAAGAACAAAAGTATTGGAACAATAGGATGTGCAAACACAACGATCAAGCTAGATGAAACAGTACAACAGTGTATGTTTTTGACTCAGTGTATACAGCAAAATGTTTATAAGCAAATAAATTGAAAAAGACAACTGTTTACAAATGGACTTCATGGGTGTTAAAGTCATCAAAGCAGTATGAAGATTGTGCAGTATTAATTATACATGTCGAAGAGCAAGAGCAGTGTAGTCAAATAAAGCTCAAGCCAAAATACGTGAACAAGGTGAAGTGTGAAGCCTATGTGGTCGAGCAGTGCAATACCACAATCCAGAGAATGGAAAAGAAATTATAGCACCAGTTTTCTAGTTTATAGCAAGTATCAGTTTTCAGTTTGTTAAAGTTCAAAGGAAAGCAAGCAGGTGAAAGTGGGACTTCACAAGCATGTCGAATGCAAAATTCAAGTGCAGTATAACAACAAAGTAGATCATATATGCAAAATCGAGCACAATATCTGTTCTTATCAAAGTAATTCATGCAAGGTGTCAAAGATTTGATGTACCAGAAATCAAGGCATCAGTTGAGAGCAATCAAGTTTAGCATTAGTTTAAATTTGTTGAAAAATCAGTGATACAATCAATGATTCAAGTTTAGCAAGGTCAAGTGTTGTCTCTATCAAAAGCAATATTAAATGTTCAGAAATGATCAAGAAAAACATCTGTACAACATCATCTGTGATGCACACGGCAAAGAAGGAAGTAACAGATCAATTCAAAAGTCCAGAAATCACAATGCAAGTTACTCCACAAAGTTTGAAATTTTCAAACTTAATCAAATTCCAAACAAATCAGGATATTAAATTTGTTCAAAGGTAGACCGAGTGTAGCATCGGTATAAAGTTATCTTCATGATTAAAATTCCAGAAATTAAGGAACTAACTCAAAGCCGAAATAAATCAAAGACCATTTCAAAAATCTCACGCAAGTTTTTCAAAAAGATTGAAGATTTCAAACTTGATTTAAAGTCCAGAACTTATCTCACAAATTGGTGCCAAAGATTAAGGGAAGCCATGTATCTCAAAAACCCAAAAATTACTCAAAGATCAGACCGAGTCTTACACGAAATCAGAGTATATATCTAGGATTTAAATCCTATAAATACACCGATTCATCACTGGTTTCAATTCATCCAAGTTCAAGCACAATCAAAGAGAAACTCGAATTAAAAATCATACCAGAGAACAAGTAAACAACTTGGACCCAAATCGAAGCATTTGAAAGCAACATCGAAGTCGCGCATCAAAGAACCGCATCTCCATCACTCAAGCGCAGAGATTTGGGGGAAGACTGAAGAAACCCTAGGAATCTCTCAAGAGACGCCGCCATTTTTAAGGAAGGAGATCGAGCCAAACAAAAAGTGGTGAAGCAATAATAAAAAGGGAGCCGCCTTTTTATGTTAAAAGGGGATAACCCTAAATAGATAAAACCTAGGGTTTCATTTTCCTTTTATTTTTTGTTTTGTTTAAAAAAATTTCTTTTATTCCTTAAAGTTAATAACTACAAGTGTGAGTAGTTTGAAAAATCACAACATAAGAGGTCGTGTTGTGTCAAGGTCTTGAGCGTAGGGTTTTAACAGTCGGGAGCGAAGGTCGCAAGTTTACAAGATTCTATAAGCGAAGAGATTGTTTAAAATTCCTAGTAGAAACCTTGAATGCGGCAGTAGGCATAGTTTTTGCCGAAGCTGGGTATTTTCTGTGTGTGATTTTTTTTATTTCAGCAATTATTTTAAACCCTATTCACCCCCCCCCCTCTAGGGTTAATTTAGATCCTACAAGTGGTATCAGAGCAAGGTTTTTTTAACTCTAGAGTCATGAATTTGTCTAACAACGCTTTTTCTGAGGGTCAGTCCATAGCTAGGCCACCAATGTTTAATGGAACCGATTATGCTTATTGGAAAGCTAGGATGAAAATTTACTTAAGTTCAGTTGATTATGATGTATGGGATATCGTTGAAACAGGCTATAAACCTCCAGTTACGATTATCAATGATATTGAAATTCCTAAACCAAAAGATAAGTGGGATGCTAATGATAAAAAATTATTCTCAACTGATACCAAAGCAATGAATGCTTTAATTTGTGCTCTTGATAAAACTGAATTTAACTGTATATCTCACTGTTCAACTGCGCAGGAAATTTGGCATACTTTGGAAGTCACACATGAAGGAACATCTCAGGTCAAGGAATCTCGTCTCGCACTACTCTGCAACAAATATGAAAATTTCACGATGCGAAAAGACGAAGATATAAAAGAGATGTATGGTCGATTCTCCACACTGATTTATAATGCAAGGGCTCTTGGAAAAGTCTACACTGAAGTAGAATTAATACGCAAGATACTGAGAGTACTGCCAATGAATTTCGAAGCCAAAGTAACTGCCATTCAAGAATCAATAGATCTAAATAAGTTGAAAATAGAAGAATTGATTGGAAATCTGATTGCTTATGAAATGGAGTTAAAAGCCAAAGAAGGACACGATGACTCAGAATCAAAGAAAAAGACAATTGCTCTAAGCAACGCTGTTGAAAGTAACGATGAAACTGAGAATCCTATTGAAGAGTTGGCCATGGTTCTTAAAAAGTGGACTAACAAAAAATACAAGTCACGAAAGAAGAGTTCAAAATCCAACAAATCCAAGAATTCCGACAATTCAGATGATGAAGTCATATGTTACAACTGCAATAAACCTGGTCATATCAAACCAAATTGCCCATTACTTCAGAAAGACAGAAAGAAGAAGAAGAAAAAGAAAGCCTTTGCAGCTACATGGGACGATGAAGAAGGAGAAGAAGAAGACTCTGACAGTAATAAAGGGGAAGCCAATTTATGCCTTATGGCACAGTCAGATCCAGACAGTAGCGAAGATGATTCCACTGAGGTATCAAATTACTCTTATAAAGATTTAATTTTAATGTGTCATAATCTCACCAAAACCGTTGATTCACTTGAACTAAAAATCAAGAAATTAAAATCTGATAGGTTAAAATTGGTCCACGAAAACAATAGGTTAGAAGACGAGCTTGGAAAAATGACAAACCTTGATTGTGAAAACTGCAAGTTACTAAAACAAGAGCAAACAGAATTTAAGGCAAATTTTGAAAAATTAAAACAAGAACACTTGGCTTTAAGAGAAAGTGATGACACAAAAAGAAAGAACTTTATTAACAGATGTACTTCTCTTGTAAATGAAAATGAAGCACTTAAAACCAAAGTAAAAATTCTGGAAATAACATTAAGCAAGTTTTCAAAAGGGGAAAAGTCATTTAGAATGCTGCTTGGAAACCAATTATATGCTAATAATAGAAAAGGATTAGGATTTGGGAAAACATACGTTAATATGAATGATAATGCGAAGGGTGGAAGTGTTTTTCCTAAATGTACAAAATGTGGAAAAATTGGACATAGCTATGAAAAATGTCAAAATAGGAACAATAATAAAAAATTCATACAAATTTGGGTTCCAAAAGGGTTGACGAGTGATTGTAATAGATTTGGATTTAATAAAAACAAACAAATTTGGATTCCAAAAGGATCTGTTGTTCAAAATCAAAATTTGTCAGTTACTAATTTTATTAGACCTATGAGTTTCTCTAGGTCATTCTCTTCTTCTTGTGTGTAGGTATGTTGGCGGGCTAAGGAACAACAAGAATGGTACTTGGATTCAGGTTGTTCCAAACATATGACAGGAGATAAATCAAAGTTCCTTAGCCTTGAAAAATATAAAGGAGGAAGTGTGATAATGGGCGATAACAGAAAATGTAAAATTATCGGTAAAGGTAAAGTAGGTAATAGTACCTACTCCTTAACTGATGTTTTATATGTTGAAAATTTGCATCATAATCTAATTTCCATAAGCCAACTATGTGACAAAGGAATGAGTGTGATTTTTGATAATGAATCCTGCAAGATTATTGAAAAATCCACAAACAATATTGTGTTCACGGGAAAAAGAAAAGGAAATGTTTATACTATTTCATTTGATGATTTGACTCTCTCACGATGTTTAGTAGCTACGGATGAAGAAGTATTCTTATGGCATAGGAGATTGGGTCACGCTAGTATGAGTCTCTTGGAAAAACTTGAATCAAAAGAATTGGTAAGAGGTCTACCACATCAGAAATATAAAAATAATAAAGTATGTAAATCATGTGCTATGGGAAAATTCAGTCGTTCATCATTTCGTCCCAAAAATGTTGTTAGCACTAATAGGGTACTTGAACTGATTCACATGGATTTATTTGGACCAAATGAAATCGCTAGCTTAAATGGAAAAAGATATTGTTACGTGTTAGTTGATGATTATTCTAGATTTACATGGGTTTATTTTCTAGCCAAAAAATCCGAAACTTTTGATTACTTTTCAAAGTTTGCAAAACTCGTTCAAAATGAAAAAGGTGTTTCAATAAAAACTTTAAGAAGTGATCATGGTGGTGAATTTGAAATTTTGGATTTTGAAAATTTTTGTGAAGAAAATGGTTTTAAACACGAATTTTCTGCTCCTCGAACACCCCAGCAAAATGGGGTAGTCGAAAGGAAAAATCGTACATTACAGGAATTGGCTAGATCTATGTTAAGTGAATATAATTTGCCTTTGACTTTTTGGGCAGCGGCAGTTAATACATCCTGCCATGTAATGAACAGAGTAATGATTAGACCAATACTTAACAAAACATCCTATGAATTGTGGTTTGACAGAAAGCCTAACATTTCATATTTTAGAGTGTTTGGATGCCCTTGTTATCTTCTTAATACAGGTGATCATCTTGGTAAGTTTGAATCAAAGGCTGACGAGGGAATTTTCATGGGTTACTCGTCAAGAAGCAAGGCTTATCGAATTTTCAACAAACGATCAAAAACCATTGTTGAAACCATAAACGTGAAATTTGATGAATCAGATCTGGATACGATGGAAAAAGAGAAAAACGATGAGGAAATTACACATGAGGGTGAAAAAGAAAATAGCAAAGAGAAGACTGGAAGTGATGATCAAACAAAACAAACATTTGAAGTCGAAAAGTTGAAATTCAAAACCAACCATCCTCCAGAATTGGTGATAGGAAATCCAACGGCAGGTATACGAACTCGTTCATCATTTAATAAAAATATCTGTACTTTTTGTATTCACAGTTGTTTCATCTCAGAAATGTAACAACCCGAAAATCTGGGCCAGTTTAAAATTTTTATTTTCGGCAATTTTAGTGAATTTTGAATATTTAAAATGGATTATTTTAAATAATATCGACGAGAAATTTATTTTGAATATAATTCGACGTATATATTATATACGTCGTCGTTAGAATATAAATATTTATATATAATTATAAATGGAATTGAAAATGGCGCGGTAGTTCGATAATTCGATTTCAAACTTCAATTGAATGTACCGGGTGCAAAACAATCCGGATTTTAGTGAAACCAAAAATAATGGAATCTAATAGTGAATATCTTTCCAACGAATCCGAAAAATCAAGATTTCATATAGGGAATCAAAAGATATGTCCAGTTGAAAATTCTGAATAGTCGCTATGGAATTCAGGCCCTTAAAAATGGACATTTTGCAAATGACCTCGGATTTCGATGAAACCAGTTTTGTTGGGTCCGTGATGTTAAGTTATTGCTAGATTCCAAATTTCGTAATTTTTCGAATCAATATGTGAGCGTGGCAAAGGAAAACGCGTTTGACCGGTTTCAGTTGATTTTAATCGACTGGAAATTGGCCATTTTTCAAACGGTCTCAGAATTCGACGAAACTAGTTTTGTTAGGATCGTATCGTCCATATGAAGCTAGAAAATATTTTTCTGGAATTTTTCTAGTTAGTATGTGACCCCGGTAATTTGAAATGTACGTTTAAAATTCAATATAATGAATTAAATGTAAATTCAACGGAAACTGATTCAAACGATCGAATCAGCTTGCGATACATATCCCATTGTGTTCAGAATGGGGGTGAAACGCTATGGACGACAGGCGGTGGGCCTCGTTTCGAGGTCGTATGTAAAAGTCAACTCTTTGCTAATTAAATAATTAATAAAAAAATAAATATAATAATAAAAAAAAAATTATCTTCCCCCCCCCTTAAAACCGCTCTGGCCCCCCCCTTATTTCTTCAAAACGCTCAGATAAAAAAAAAAAAAAAAAAAAAAAGAAGAGATCGATCGAGAGAAAATCCGCCTCCGTTCAGCACCGTCGCACCCTCGCGCCGGACCCCACTTCCTCCTACGCCTGTCTCGGCCTCCTCCCCCTTCTCCAATAGAAGATCCGACGCCGTCGTTCCCACCCATAGATCCTCGTCGCCAGTAGCCCCACCGACCAGCCGCGCCGCTCCTTGCCGACGCCAGAGGCTGAGCCCCCCCCTCCGAGCAACAGTAAGTTCTTTTTTATTTTATTTTACTTTTATTGTTATTTTAAAGTTTAAAACTGATTTGGTTTTTAAAGTATAAAACTGATTTTATAAAAGATGTAAAAACAGAATTTTTAAAAGAATTTTTAAAAACTGGATCTTTAAAAAGAATTTTTAAAAACAGAATTTTTTTTGAAAAGAATAAAAACTGATTTTTTTTGTTAAAAATAAAAACTGATTTTTGAGTTAAAAATAAAATTAAAACTCTTTTGAAAATAAAATTAGAATTGGTTTTTAAATTTATATATAGCATTGATTAAGAAATATATAAATTTGTTAAAGAAAAATATATAAACTTTGCTAAGACAAAATATATATATATATATACCTTGTTTAGAAAAATATATTTTGTTTAGAAATATAAAAATGTGCATTGTTTTAAATTAAATTTAGCATTGGGTTTTCATAATGAGGTAGAAATAAAAATATGATTTTTATATGTTGAACTTCGAAATAAAAATTCGATTTTTATATATTGAACTTTGAAATAAAAATTCGATTTTTATATATGGAATAGCGAAGTAAAAATTCAATTTTTACATATGTAGTGGAAGCGGACAACGAAAGCGACAAAAGGCGGGTTGACGAAGATTTCCTACATTAGAAGTGCCGTGGAGCTAGGATAGCTATATGTGAGAACTTCTCACCTTTCAATTTAATTTTTCTAGTTATATATATATATATACTAGGATGCAGACGGTGCTTAGTAGCACCCGACACCCGTCCACAGACCATGGACTTGTTTGTTTGACTGTTTGGTGATTGATTGTGATATTGGTTTGAATGTGGTTTGTGGTGTGAAAAATCGAATCGATAAATTGGTTAGGATTAGACGTGCGCCGTTATAAGGCGAAGGAGTAAGGCTAGGTTAGACTCTTACTCCAAATTTTGTGGTTTACATAACGAATTGATTTGATTGATGTGTGAATGGCGTGGGCCTTCACTAGACCGGGGATAAGGCTAGGCCTCGTCCCGTTTCTAGTATCGTGCCGTTATGCCGCCGAAATTTTCTAAAATAAGTTAGAAAAATAAAAATAGCATTTTATTTAACGAATGAACTGAATAGAAATTCATATGTTAAAATAAAATGTGTTATCGTTAAAAATATAATTTTTAACGTGAATGTGAATAAATAAATATTCATTTACAAACCAGACGGTTTGTTTATGTACACCTATTTGAATGACGTTGATTGGGTCGATAAATTTTACACATCGCCTAACTGCACAAATAAAATATGTGTTTGATTGTTTGAAACCCCACACGGGTGTTAGGATGAAATTTGAAGTTCACTCATCCTGATTGATTAAATATGTCGATCGATTGATTGACAAGCTGCTATAAGCGTTAAATGTCTATATTTGATGCTTATACAGTGTAGTGCACTTTGGTTGATGGTTGATTATTTTTCAAGGCTATTATACATGTGTTGTATGAAAATCCATATAATTAACTTTATATGGTAATTGATTGGGCCTCATTCCAGTTTTAAAATAGAAATATTTGAAAAAGAAATATTTGAAATAGAATATTTGAAAATAGAACTTTATGAAGCCGTGTTGATTAGATTGACGCCATTTTGACGTGAACGATATTTATATCGATTTTATCGATTTCGAATTGAATTGAAAACGATTTCGAAATGAATTGAATTGAAAACGATTTCGAAATGAATTGAATTGAAAACGATTTCGAAATGAATTGAATTGAAAACGATTTCGAAATGAATTGAATTGAAAACGATTTCGAAATGAATTGAATTGAAAACGATTTCGAAATGAATTGAATTGAAAACGATTTCGAAATGAATTGAATTGAAAACGATTTCGAAATGAATTGAATTGAAAACGATTTCAAAATGAATTGAATTGAAAACGAATTCAAAGTGAATTGAATTGAAAGTGATTTCAAAGTGAATTGAATTGAAAACGATTTCGAAATGAATTGAATTGAAAACGATTTCGAAATGAATTGAATTGAAAACGATTTCGAAATGAATTGAATTGAAAACGATTTCGAAATGAATTGAATTGAAAACGATTTCGAAATGAATTGAATTGAAAACGATTTCGAAATGAATTGAATTGAAAGTGATTTCGAAGTGAATTGAATTGAAAACGATTTCGAAGTGAATTGAATTGAAAACGATTTCGAAGTGAATTGAATTGAAAACGATTTCGAAATGAATTGAATTGAAAACGATTTCGAAATGAATTGAATTGAAAACGATTTCGAAATGAATTGAATTGAAAACGATTTCGAAATGAATTGAATTGAAAACGATTTCGAAATGAATTGAATTGAAAACGATTTCAAAATGAATTGAATTGAAAACGAATTCAAAGTGAATTGAATTGAAAGTGATTTCAAAGTGAATTGAATTGAAAACGATTTCGAAATGAATTGAATTGAAAACGATTTCGAAATGAATTGAATTGAAAACGATTTCGAAATGAATTGAATTGAAAACGATTTCGAAATGAATTGAATTGAAAACGATTTCGAAATGAATTGAATTGAAAACGATTTCGAAATGAATTGAATTGAAAGTGATTTCAAAGTGAATTGAATTGAAAGTGATTTCGAAGTGAATTGAATTGAAAACGATTTCGAAGTGAATTGAATTGAAAACGATTTCGAAGTGAATTGAATTGAAAACGATTTCGAAATGAATTGAATTGAAAACGATTTCGAAATGAATTGAATTCAAAACGATTTCGAAATGAATTGAATTCAAAATGAATTGAATTGAAAACGAATTCAAAGTGAATTGAATTGAAAGTGATTTCAAAGTGAATTGAATTGAAAGTGATTTCGAAGTGAATTGAATTGAAAACGATTTCGAAATGAATTGAATTGAAAACGATTTCGAAATGAATTGAATTGAAATGAATTCAAATTGAATTGAAATTCGAATTGAATAGAAATGAATTTTAAAACGAATTTATAAGGAAGAATTCAATTTTGGCTTTGAATTGAAATAGAAGTTGAAATAGAATTTGAAACGAATTTAAAACTATTTATATAATTCGTTTTAAATAGAAATCGACGAAGTATATATTATATATATTATATATATAATATAATGGCCTGAATAGAACGCGCCGCGCCGCGGCAGTTCGCGAATTTCGACCATTGACTTCGAATGGACATTACGGGAGATCCGACCGTCGGATTCTCCTAAAACCGGAACCATTGGGTTCGTATCGAAAAGAGCTTTCTAACGAATATTAGAAATTTGAAATCTAACGGTTGGATTTGGAGATACGTCCAAATCAAATTCGAAAAAGGTCGCTGTAAGTGCAGTGCGATGGCCATTGTTGGAAATCGACTGTACGGGCCTTGATAAAATTATTAAAAATAATAATAATTTGTGTAAAATCATAAGAAATGATTTAGAAAGAATTGGGATGAAAAACTCCCTATTTGAAAAGATAAAAATAGATTTTTATCGAAATGAACTAGTTTTGAACTAGAATTATAATTCTATTTATTTTTAAATAAATAAATTGAATTCGAAAAGGGTTTTGAAAATAACCAAAATTTCCAATGATTGCATTGGAGTGGATTTGAATCGAAATTGTCTTCGGAATATTTCGATGTTGGAATTCGTGATTATACAGGTGTTGTTATGGAAATTTGAAAGATATATTTTTATATCGTTATTTCCACTACGACATTTGTTAATCGTAGAATTTGATATTGAATATAGGCCGATATATCTTCTATTCAGAGCCTTGTGTTTAATATCGAATGTGATTTGGGTTTGTCGTGAATGGTGTCTTCACTAACACTGTTCTTGAACCCAGTTGAGAAAAGATTAAATCTTTTTATTTAGATTTAATGAAGTGTACCAATTAAATAATATTTAATTGGAATTGAATTGACATTGATTTTTGGGTTTATCGTGAACAGTGTTTTAAATAACACTTGTTCTTTAACCCGATAATTAATGAATGTGATTTGGGTTTGTCGTGAATGGTGTCTTCACTAACACTGTTCTTGAACCCAGTTGAGAAAAGATTAAATCTTTTTATTTAGATTTAATGAAGTGTACCAATTAAATAATATTTAATTGGAATTGAATTGACATTGATTTTTGGGTTTATCGTGAACAGTGTTTTAAATAACACTTGTTCTTTAACCCGATAATTAATGAATGTGATTTGGGTTTGTCGTGAATGGTGTCTTCACTAACACTGTTCTTGAACCCAGTTGAGAAAAGATTAAATCTTTTTATTTAGATTTAATGAAGTGTACCAATTAAATAATATTTAATTGGAATTGAATTGATATTGATTTTTGGGTTTATCGTGAACAGTGTTTTAAATAACACTTGTTCTTTAACCCGATAATTAATGAATGTGATTTGGGTTTGTCGTGAATGGTGTCTTCACTAACACTGTTCTTGAACCCAGTTGAGAAAAGATTAAATCTTTTTATTTAGATTTAATGAAGTGTACCAATTAAATAATATTTAATTGGAATTGAATTGATATTGATTTTTGGGTATCGTGAACAGTGTTTTAAATAACACTTGTTCTTTAACCCGATAATTAATGGGATGTGACTTTGGGTTTATCGTGAACCGTGTTTTTAAATGACACTGATTCTTTAACCCAGTCACAGATTAAAACTAAGTGGAGTTTTAATGAATCTTTAATTAGATTTGAACGTGAAATTTAGAAACTAACTGTCGGTTAGCTAAGTAGAATGGTTTTCTGGATATTGATCTGATGTTGGTTTCGGCCTTCGGGGTTAATATTTGGGGAATTATTCTCTTGATTAATTTACGGTTAATGACTAATGAGTTGGAATGAGGCGTATGTTGTGTTTGTGTAACACTTTTATAATATATACGCGAGTTATTCGGAAAGACCGGGTTTAACCCATTCTGAATAACTGATACGACGATAAGTCGAAGATGAAGACGATGGTCGAAGACCGGAGGTCTTCACGTCGTTTGGGTGATAACTGATGATCTTGATTGGGCTGTACACCCAAGAAGATGGAAACAGTTAGTGATCGTCCAGACGTACTTGGAGATCGATGGATATGCGGGGTACTAGGTGCCTCCGGTTTCGTTCAGACCCAGAACGGACTTGTAAATGGACTGTGTGTCTGACATCGGATTTCATTCTGTGTGACTGATATCGGTTGCATAGGATGGTTTGCCTGTGTGGCATGCTAAGATGCAAATGATCAAGGCTTCTGTTGAAAAGCAAAGTCTTGTGGTGATGATCAAAGCACGGCCTTTGTGGCGTAGCTTTGTGTAACGTTTACCTCGCGTGTTTCACACCCGGTATGAACCAAAAACGGGAGACGGACCTCAGGGAGGACTTGCGTTTCTTTCTAGCTAGAAGTGGCGTCAGTGGTTTTTCACGCCCTGACGAGTTTGACTTATGTGGTTGTTGCTGTTGCGAGGCGCCTCGGTTATATCGGTTTCGGCCGAATGCATTCTGGTCGGCTGACGGACCAGACTTACACCCCATAGGGTGGGGAGACGTATTGTTCAGGCATAATAATCCACTCCGTGTGGACCGGCCCTGACGATCCAAGGGGCAGTTGCGGCTGTTCCTGAGGGGCGGGCTAGAGCGTCTCGAATCGGTTGAGGACTATCTTTTGCCTCGGTTCATAGACGGAAATCCAATTTCCAAATACGTGACTTTGCGGTTTTATTTGTAAACCTATATATGGCGACATGATATATGGTACCCATGCCGCCTATGATTGATACTTATGATTTGAAGTTGTTTTATGCACTATGCACTTATTATACTATCAAATGATTTGTTTTAAACGTATCAAGCATTCTTTGGCTGTTATAAGGGAAAACCCTATCCCCCGGCTTGCGTTGCATTGTGTGATAGGACCTGGGTCTTATAACAGCTTCATCTTTCTTTATTTAGCATTGCGCTGTTTGTTTTATGCACTGGTATTCTTGGGAGGAAACCCGTTCCGTGTTATACGGCGTGGTCCCTTGATTTACCTTTTAAAATAAAGATTAATAACTGTTTTAGTTCTCACACCAGTCACATGACTGACCTGGAGTTTATTGTTTTAACCTAAACTCTGGGTGCCCTTATTTTGACACGGGCAGCTAGTAGTTTTGGTTTTGCAGATTTATATTCACAGGATCCTGGTTTACAGCTGGAACGATATCCGGAAAGCTTTGTATCCGTATATCTCTTCTAGTTGTGTATTGTATTATTTTCCGCTGCTATGTATTTAAATGTAATTTAAATCTCTGATATTTCTGTGTAATATTTATTTGTTTATACTCTGTATATTCTTGTAATCTGATTACAAATGTTCTTCTGTATGCGTTCTGTTTTGTCCTGTTCTCAAACGATAGGGCGTTTCGAACGGTCTGGGTCGGTTTAGCGACTGGTTCGGACCGAGCGAAATTCCTTGCCGTCACAGTTGGTATCAGAGCTTTGGTTTACAAAGCTCAGAGAACAAGACACATTAGAAACATATGAAAGAATTCATCAGATATTGGATTAGTAATATCCAATGAGAATGACTCGTTAGAGATGGGATCAGTAGTATCCTAGAACGAGTGTGAAGGGTATATTTTTCAAATGAAAACAATTTTGTTTTGAAAATTTAAATCAATTATTCGTATTTGATTATTTATTTATATTGATTAGGACAATCCAGTATATATAGATTTTGCGTATACGTCTGATCCGCGTGTATTCAAAGTTTTAATATATTGAATAGATATAGCATTACACTCTAGTCGCCCGAAGATGATATTGATGATAGCGATCGCATCATCAACATTTATGTTCGAGTTTCGAAGGTGTGATTTTCTATATATTTCCTATTAGACTGGTGTGAGAACCAAAAACTAAATTAGATAGGGCTAATTGTTGTGATTTGGCATCAAGAATCTGATTTTTGACTATATATCAAAAGTATGAATTTGAAACGTTAAATTCACTAATTGATTGATGTTTGTGTTGTTTGTTTATTTGTTTGCTAATTTTTAGCCAATTGGCCTAATTGAATCAAATATTGAACTGTATTGAAAATTGGTCGCATCTGCTTGCATATACGTATATATCATTGAACAGGTCAAAGCAAGGAGGCTAGAGCAGAGAATAAAATTTGTTTGCCCGACAAATAGGTACATGTTTACTACATAATTTCCTGTTTTGCTTGGGTGATGATGATTTTGTGAGCCTATTGGCTAGCCGCTTGGCTTTTTCTTTTTCTTTTTGAGATCTGAAGGACCGGGGAAGCTATTTGAAATTCCCCGATGCTCCCGGTGCAGGGGAGGTTATGGCGAAATTTTTCGAAAATTTAGGGTGTTAGCCAAATTTTTGAAATTTTGGAAATTCTCAGAAACTGAAAAGTTGGAGAATGGAAGCCAGATCGAATGTAGAGCTTAATAATCAAACCACTTTCGACTTTGTTCCTTTTCGGGGACGAAAAGTTTTAAGTGGGGGAGATTGTAACAACCCGAAAATCTGGGCCAGTTTAAAATTTTTATTTTCGGCAATTTTAGTGAATTTTGAATATTTAAAATGGATTATTTTAAATAATATCGACGAGAAATTTATTTTGAATATAATTCGACGTATATATTATATACGTCGTCGTTAGAATATAAATATTTATATATAATTATAAATGGAATTGAAAATGGCGCGGTAGTTCGATAATTCGATTTCAAACTTCAATTGAATGTACCGGGTGCAAAACAATCCGGATTTTAGTGAAACCAAAAATAATGGAATCTAATAGTGAATATCTTTCCAACGAATCCGAAAAATCAAGATTTCATATAGGGAATCAAAAGATATGTCCAGTTGAAAATTCTGAATAGTCGCTATGGAATTCAGGCCCTTAAAAATGGACATTTTGCAAATGACCTCGGATTTCGATGAAACCAGTTTTGTTGGGTCCGTGATGTTAAGTTATTGCTAGATTCCAAATTTCGTAATTTTTCGAATCAATATGTGAGCGTGGCAAAGGAAAACGCGTTTGACCGGTTTCAGTTGATTTTAATCGACTGGAAATTGGCCATTTTTCAAACGGTCTCAGAATTCGACGAAACTAGTTTTGTTAGGATCGTATCGTCCATATGAAGCTAGAAAATATTTTTCTGGAATTTTTCTAGTTAGTATGTGACCCCGGTAATTTGAAATGTACGTTTAAAATTCAATATAATGAATTAAATGTAAATTCAACGGAAACTGATTCAAACGATCGAATCAGCTTGCGATACATATCCCATTGTGTTCAGAATGGGGGTGAAACGCTATGGACGACAGGCGGTGGGCCTCGTTTCGAGGTCGTATGTAAAAGTCAACTCTTTGCTAATTAAATAATTAATAAAAAAATAAATATAATAATAAAAAAAAAATTATCTTCCCCCCCCCTTAAAACCGCTCTGGCCCCCCCCTTATTTCTTCAAAACGCTCAGATAAAAAAAAAAAAAAAAAAAAAAAGAAGAGATCGATCGAGAGAAAATCCGCCTCCGTTCAGCACCGTCGCACCCTCGCGCCGGACCCCACTTCCTCCTACGCCTGTCTCGGCCTCCTCCCCCTTCTCCAATAGAAGATCCGACGCCGTCGTTCCCACCCATAGATCCTCGTCGCCAGTAGCCCCACCGACCAGCCGCGCCGCTCCTTGCCGACGCCAGAGGCTGAGCCCCCCCCTCCGAGCAACAGTAAGTTCTTTTTTATTTTATTTTACTTTTATTGTTATTTTAAAGTTTAAAACTGATTTGGTTTTTAAAGTATAAAACTGATTTTATAAAAGATGTAAAAACAGAATTTTTAAAAGAATTTTTAAAAACTGGATCTTTAAAAAGAATTTTTAAAAACAGAATTTTTTTTGAAAAGAATAAAAACTGATTTTTTTTGTTAAAAATAAAAACTGATTTTTGAGTTAAAAATAAAATTAAAACTCTTTTGAAAATAAAATTAGAATTGGTTTTTAAATTTATATATAGCATTGATTAAGAAATATATAAATTTGTTAAAGAAAAATATATAAACTTTGCTAAGACAAAATATATATATATATATACCTTGTTTAGAAAAATATATTTTGTTTAGAAATATAAAAATGTGCATTGTTTTAAATTAAATTTAGCATTGGGTTTTCATAATGAGGTAGAAATAAAAATATGATTTTTATATGTTGAACTTCGAAATAAAAATTCGATTTTTATATATTGAACTTTGAAATAAAAATTCGATTTTTATATATGGAATAGCGAAGTAAAAATTCAATTTTTACATATGTAGTGGAAGCGGACAACGAAAGCGACAAAAGGCGGGTTGACGAAGATTTCCTACATTAGAAGTGCCGTGGAGCTAGGATAGCTATATGTGAGAACTTCTCACCTTTCAATTTAATTTTTCTAGTTATATATATATATATACTAGGATGCAGACGGTGCTTAGTAGCACCCGACACCCGTCCACAGACCATGGACTTGTTTGTTTGACTGTTTGGTGATTGATTGTGATATTGGTTTGAATGTGGTTTGTGATGTGAAAAATCGAATCGATAAATTGGTTAGGATTAGACGTGCGCCGTTATAAGGCGAAGGAGTAAGGCTAGGTTAGACTCTTACTCCAAATTTTGTGGTTTACATAACGAATTGATTTGATTGATGTGTGAATGGCGTGGGCCTTCACTAGACCGGGGATAAGGCTAGGCCTCGTCCCGTTTCTAGTATCGTGCCGTTATGCCGCCGAAATTTTCTAAAATAAGTTAGAAAAATAAAAATAGCATTTTATTTAACGAATGAACTGAATAGAAATTCATATGTTAAAATAAAATGTGTTATCGTTAAAAATATAATTTTTAACGTGAATGTGAATAAATAAATATTCATTTACAAACCAGACGGTTTGTTTATGTACACCTATTTGAATGACGTTGATTGGGTCGATAAATTTTACACATCGCCTAACTGCACAAATAAAATATGTGTTTGATTGTTTGAAACCCCACACGGGTGTTAGGATGAAATTTGAAGTTCACTCATCCTGATTGATTAAATATGTCGATCGATTGATTGACAAGCTGCTATAAGCGTTAAATGTCTATATTTGATGCTTATACAGTGTAGTGCACTTTGGTTGATGGTTGATTATTTTTCAAGGCTATTATACATGTGTTGTATGAAAATCCATATAATTAACTTTATATGGTAATTGATTGGGCCTCATTCCAGTTTTAAAATAGAAATATTTGAAAAAGAAATATTTGAAATAGAATATTTGAAAATAGAACTTTATGAAGCCGTGTTGATTAGATTGACGCCATTTTGACGTGAACGATATTTATATCGATTTTATCGATTTCGAATTGAATTGAAAACGATTTCGAAATGAATTGAATTGAAAACGATTTCGAAATGAATTGAATTGAAAACGATTTCGAAATGAATTGAATTGAAAACGATTTCGAAATGAATTGAATTGAAAACGATTTCGAAATGAATTGAATTGAAAACGATTTCGAAATGAATTGAATTGAAAACGATTTCGAAATGAATTGAATTGAAAACGATTTCGAAATGAATTGAATTGAAAACGATTTCAAAATGAATTGAATTGAAAACGAATTCAAAGTGAATTGAATTGAAAGTGATTTCAAAGTGAATTGAATTGAAAACGATTTCGAAATGAATTGAATTGAAAACGATTTCGAAATGAATTGAATTGAAAACGATTTCGAAATGAATTGAATTGAAAACGATTTCGAAATGAATTGAATTGAAAACGATTTCGAAATGAATTGAATTGAAAACGATTTCGAAATGAATTGAATTGAAAGTGATTTCAAAGTGAATTGAATTGAAAGTGATTTCGAAGTGAATTGAATTGAAAACGATTTCGAAGTGAATTGAATTGAAAACGATTTCGAAGTGAATTGAATTGAAAACGATTTCGAAATGAATTGAATTGAAAACGATTTCGAAATGAATTGAATTGAAAACGATTTCGAAATGAATTGAATTGAAAACGATTTCGAAATGAATTGAATTGAAAACGATTTCGAAATGAATTGAATTGAAAACGATTTCAAAATGAATTGAATTGAAAACGAATTCAAAGTGAATTGAATTGAAAGTGATTTCAAAGTGAATTGAATTGAAAACGATTTCGAAATGAATTGAATTGAAAACGATTTCGAAATGAATTGAATTGAAAACGATTTCGAAATGAATTGAATTGAAAACGATTTCGAAATGAATTGAATTGAAAACGATTTCGAAATGAATTGAATTGAAAACGATTTCGAAATGAATTGAATTGAAAGTGATTTCAAAGTGAATTGAATTGAAAGTGATTTCGAAGTGAATTGAATTGAAAACGATTTCGAAGTGAATTGAATTGAAAACGATTTCGAAGTGAATTGAATTGAAAACGATTTCGAAATGAATTGAATTGAAAACGATTTCGAAATGAATTGAATTCAAAACGATTTCGAAATGAATTGAATTCAAAATGAATTGAATTGAAAACGAATTCAAAGTGAATTGAATTGAAAGTGATTTCAAAGTGAATTGAATTGAAAGTGATTTCGAAGTGAATTGAATTGAAAACGATTTCGAAATGAATTGAATTGAAAACGATTTCGAAATGAATTGAATTGAAATGAATTCAAATTGAATTGAAATTCGAATTGAATAGAAATGAATTTTAAAACGAATTTATAAGGAAGAATTCAATTTTGGCTTTGAATTGAAATAGAAGTTGAAATAGAATTTGAAACGAATTTAAAACTATTTATATAATTCGTTTTAAATAGAAATCGACGAAGTATATATTATATATATTATATATATAATATAATGGCCTGAATAGAACGCGCCGCGCCGCGGCAGTTCGCGAATTTCGACCATTGACTTCGAATGGACATTACGGGAGATCCGACCGTCGGATTCTCCTAAAACCGGAACCATTGGGTTCGTATCGAAAAGAGCTTTCTAACGAATATTAGAAATTTGAAATCTAACGGTTGGATTTGGAGATACGTCCAAATCAAATTCGAAAAAGGTCGCTGTAAGTGCAGTGCGATGGCCATTGTTGGAAATCGACTGTACGGGCCTTGATAAAATTATTAAAAATAATAATAATTTGTGTAAAATCATAAGAAATGATTTAGAAAGAATTGGGATGAAAAACTCCCTATTTGAAAAGATAAAAATAGATTTTTATCGAAATGAACTAGTTTTGAACTAGAATTATAATTCTATTTATTTTTAAATAAATAAATTGAATTCGAAAAGGGTTTTGAAAATAACCAAAATTTCCAATGATTGCATTGGAGTGGATTTGAATCGAAATTGTCTTCGGAATATTTCGATGTTGGAATTCGTGATTATACAGGTGTTGTTATGGAAATTTGAAAGATATATTTTTATATCGTTATTTCCACTACGACATTTGTTAATCGTAGAATTTGATATTGAATATAGGCCGATATATCTTCTATTCAGAGCCTTGTGTTTAATATCGAATGTGATTTGGGTTTGTCGTGAATGGTGTCTTCACTAACACTGTTCTTGAACCCAGTTGAGAAAAGATTAAATCTTTTTATTTAGATTTAATGAAGTGTACCAATTAAATAATATTTAATTGGAATTGAATTGACATTGATTTTTGGGTTTATCGTGAACAGTGTTTTAAATAACACTTGTTCTTTAACCCGATAATTAATGAATGTGATTTGGGTTTGTCGTGAATGGTGTCTTCACTAACACTGTTCTTGAACCCAGTTGAGAAAAGATTAAATCTTTTTATTTAGATTTAATGAAGTGTACCAATTAAATAATATTTAATTGGAATTGAATTGACATTGATTTTTGGGTTTATCGTGAACAGTGTTTTAAATAACACTTGTTCTTTAACCCGATAATTAATGAATGTGATTTGGGTTTGTCGTGAATGGTGTCTTCACTAACACTGTTCTTGAACCCAGTTGAGAAAAGATTAAATCTTTTTATTTAGATTTAATGAAGTGTACCAATTAAATAATATTTAATTGGAATTGAATTGATATTGATTTTTGGGTTTATCGTGAACAGTGTTTTAAATAACACTTGTTCTTTAACCCGATAATTAATGAATGTGATTTGGGTTTGTCGTGAATGGTGTCTTCACTAACACTGTTCTTGAACCCAGTTGAGAAAAGATTAAATCTTTTTATTTAGATTTAATGAAGTGTACCAATTAAATAATATTTAATTGGAATTGAATTGATATTGATTTTTGGGTATCGTGAACAGTGTTTTAAATAACACTTGTTCTTTAACCCGATAATTAATGGGATGTGACTTTGGGTTTATCGTGAACCGTGTTTTTAAATGACACTGATTCTTTAACCCAGTCACAGATTAAAACTAAGTGGAGTTTTAATGAATCTTTAATTAGATTTGAACGTGAAATTTAGAAACTAACTGTCGGTTAGCTAAGTAGAATGGTTTTCTGGATATTGATCTGATGTTGGTTTCGGCCTTCGGGGTTAATATTTGGGGAATTATTCTCTTGATTAATTTACGGTTAATGACTAATGAGTTGGAATGAGGCGTATGTTGTGTTTGTGTAACACTTTTATAATATATACGCGAGTTATTCGGAAAGACCGGGTTTAACCCATTCTGAATAACTGATACGACGATAAGTCGAAGATGAAGACGATGGTCGAAGACCGGAGGTCTTCACGTCGTTTGGGTGATAACTGATGATCTTGATTGGGCTGTACACCCAAGAAGATGGAAACAGTTAGTGATCGTCCAGACGTACTTGGAGATCGATGGATATGCGGGGTACTAGGTGCCTCCGGTTTCGTTCAGACCCAGAACGGACTTGTAAATGGACTGTGTGTCTGACATCGGATTTCATTCTGTGTGACTGATATCGGTTGCATAGGATGGTTTGCCTGTGTGGCATGCTAAGATGCAAATGATCAAGGCTTCTGTTGAAAAGCAAAGTCTTGTGGTGATGATCAAAGCACGGCCTTTGTGGCGTAGCTTTGTGTAACGTTTACCTCGCGTGTTTCACACCCGGTATGAACCAAAAACGGGAGACGGACCTCAGGGAGGACTTGCGTTTCTTTCTAGCTAGAAGTGGCGTCAGTGGTTTTTCACGCCCTGACGAGTTTGACTTATGTGGTTGTTGCTGTTGCGAGGCGCCTCGGTTATATCGGTTTCGGCCGAATGCATTCTGGTCGGCTGACGGACCAGACTTACACCCCATAGGGTGGGGAGACGTATTGTTCAGGCATAATAATCCACTCCGTGTGGACCGGCCCTGACGATCCAAGGGGCAGTTGCGGCTGTTCCTGAGGGGCGGGCTAGAGCGTCTCGAATCGGTTGAGGACTATCTTTTGCCTCGGTTCATAGACGGAAATCCAATTTCCAAATACGTGACTTTGCGGTTTTATTTGTAAACCTATATATGGCGACATGATATATGGTACCCATGCCGCCTATGATTGATACTTATGATTTGAAGTTGTTTTATGCACTATGCACTTATTATACTATCAAATGATTTGTTTTAAACGTATCAAGCATTCTTTGGCTGTTATAAGGGAAAACCCTATCCCCCGGCTTGCGTTGCATTGTGTGATAGGACCTGGGTCTTATAACAGCTTCATCTTTCTTTATTTAGCATTGCGCTGTTTGTTTTATGCACTGGTATTCTTGGGAGGAAACCCGTTCCGTGTTATACGGCGTGGTCCCTTGATTTACCTTTTAAAATAAAGATTAATAACTGTTTTAGTTCTCACACCAGTCACATGACTGACCTGGAGTTTATTGTTTTAACCTAAACTCTGGGTGCCCTTATTTTGACACGGGCAGCTAGTAGTTTTGGTTTTGCAGATTTATATTCACAGGATCCTGGTTTACAGCTGGAACGATATCCGGAAAGCTTTGTATCCGTATATCTCTTCTAGTTGTGTATTGTATTATTTTCCGCTGCTATGTATTTAAATGTAATTTAAATCTCTGATATTTCTGTGTAATATTTATTTGTTTATACTCTGTATATTCTTGTAATCTGATTACAAATGTTCTTCTGTATGCGTTCTGTTTTGTCCTGTTCTCAAACGATAGGGCGTTTCGAACGGTCTGGGTCGGTTTAGCGACTGGTTCGGACCGAGCGAAATTCCTTGCCGTCACAAGAAATCGAACCTAAAAATGTTGAAATTGCACTTAATGATGAAAGTTGGATTTTAGCGATGCAAGAAGAACTTAATCAATTTGAACGGAATAAAGTTTGGAAATTAGTTCCTAGACCGAATGACTATCCAGTAGTGGGAACTAAATGGGTGTTCAAAAATAAACTTGATGAATCCGGAAATGTAATTAGAAACAAAGCTAGGTTGGTTGCAAAAGGATATAATCAAATTGAAGGAATTGATTTTGATGAAACATTTGCACCAGTAGCTAGGTTAGAAGCCATTAGAATTTTGCTCAGCTTCGCATGTTATAAAGGTTTCAAACTAAAACAAATGGACGTAAAAAGTGCATTTTTAAATGGAGAATTAAAAGAAGAAGTTTTTGTGGAACAACCTCCCGGTTTTGAAAATTATGAATTTCCAAACCATGTATTCAAACTTGAAAAAGCATTATATGGTCTTAAACAAGCTCCTAGAGCTTGGTACGATTGTTTAAGTGCATATCTTTTGGAAAACGGATTTAAAAAGGGCAGTGCTGACACTACATTGTTTCTATTACATGAAAGTGATGATTTTTTAATTGTCCAAATTTATGTTGATGATATTATATATGGTGCTACTAACGATTGTTTGTGTGAGAAATTTGAAAAAGTCATGCAGGATAAATTCGAAATGAGCTTGGTAGGTGAATTAAAATATTTCCTTGGATTTCAAATTAAACAAAGCTCCAAGGGGATTTTCATATCACAAACAAAATACATTGCTGAATTGCTGAAAAAATTTCGACTAGAAAATGCAAAACCACTCAGAACACCGATGAGTCCTTCAACCAAGCTTGACAAAGACGAGAAAGGAGTTGCAGTTGATCAGAAGAAATATCGTGGAATAATTGGTTCACTTCTTTATCTCACTGCATCTAGGCCTGATATTATGTTTGCTGTTTGTTTATGTGCTCGCTTTCAATCCAACCCAAAAGAATCTCATTTAAAAGCCACAAAAAGAATTTTAAGATATCTTTTGCACACACACAAATTTGGTTTATGGTACCCCGCATGCAATAATTTTAAACTAATTGGATATTCTGATGCTGATTATGCTGGATCTCTTGTTGATAGAAAAAGCACTAGTGGAACTTGTTTTATGCTAGGACACTCGTTAGTTTCATGGTCAAGTCGGAAACAAAATTGTGTTGCTTTATCCACAACTGAGGCTGAATACATTGCTTTGGGAAGTTGTTGTGCACAAATATTATGGATGATGCAAACTCTTTCAGACTTTGGCCTAATTTATAAAAAAGTACCACTAAAATGTGATAGTAAAAGTGCCATAGACTTGTCTAATAATCCTGTTCACCATTCACGCACTAAACACATAGATGTGAGACATCATTTTATTAGAGATCACATTTCACGAGAAGATATTTGTATTGAGTTTATTACAACTGATGGTCAACTTGCCGATATCTTTACAAAACCTCTTCCCGAAGATAGATTTTCACGATTACGCTTAGATTTGGGAATTATAGAAATAGATTAATCATTATCCATTTAAAAATATATATATATATATATATATATATATATGTGTGTGTGTGTGTGTGTATATATATATATAATAATAATAAAATAAAATTTCTTAAGTGGTTATTCAAAAGTTAAATGATTGATCATTTGAACTACTTTGGAAATCGTTGAAATTATGACAGATCTTGAAATTGTGATGAGTATTGACTATAATATATTTTCATCATAAGGAAATATTTTAAATCTCATGATGATTGGACAGATTTTATAATATTTTTTTGAATTAAAGCTTATTTCACGACCATCTTCTATATCTACCATACTTCTGTCACTCATCATGGTTTTATTTAATTTGGGGAGTTCTAATTATTCTTGAAATTTAGAAATAAATAAATAAGTAAAAATATCCTTGGTACTCACTCCCATTTAAAAGTCCTCGCGGTTATGTGTGGGTGAAATACCTTAATCTCTATGTGCTTTCATTCTCACTTAAAAGACCTTCGGGCTGTGCATGGATGGAACTCATCAGAGAGGATAAAGTTAAGTTACTACTAACCCCATTTAAAAGACCTTTGGGCTATGCGTGGTTAGAAAGTGCTTAACATATTTTATAAGCATATTTGAAACCTTTAAATTTTATATTCAAGTATTGGACTCTCCTAATTCTATAAAATCCATAGTAAATCCATTCATTCTGAAAGTTAAATTTGTCTCTGACTCAAAAAATATTATGATTTTTGTTTGATTCAATGAGATTTACGAAATATTATCCTCTTGATCCAAATTTATATTTCTAGTTTATATTCATCACCATTTTAATTTATTGTTATTCTTTTGATGATAACAAAAGGGGGAGAATGATCAAGATTTTGATGGATGAGTAAACATTTATAGAATATTTTAAAATTTGGGATTGATTAATTCATTTCAAAATTTTCAAATCTATGTGCATCAATAAGGGAAGCTTAGTTGTAGGGGGAGCATACAAATAGGGGGAGTAACATACCTCACGTTATCAAACACATTCACACATTCAAAATCTTTTATTTGTTTGTCATCATCAAAAGGGGGAGATTGTTGTATATAACAGTGTTGTATACACAATTATATGATTTTTGTTTGATGATAACAACCAAATATATTTTTATTATTGAATGTGTTTGTAAATACACTGATACAGAAATTTGAACAATCACACAGTATTTTATAAAAATATTTTCAATATCAAAAGTACATCTTTTTACTCCACTATTTGACATATTACATTTCATTCATACAACTCTGTCACTCACTCTATACAACTGCACATACAAACACTTTCATACATTGACATTATTTTTTTACTGTCTTCTATCGTCCATCTTCTGTCTTCACAACCTTCAGTCAAATCCTGACTTCATACCTGTCACAAAAAGAACACACAGTAGACTGCAACAAAAATAAAATAAAATAAAAGCAAATAAAAATTTATTTTTAAAATTTTATTTGCCTCAGAATTATAGTGTGTTTCTCATCATTTTTCTAGACTTTGTCTGATATGCAGGAACAGGAAAACTCGTCTGGATGGCTGCATATACACACGTGAATACACGTGTGCACTGCCACGCCAATCCAGTATCGCGACTGAGGAGTAGCCAAAAAGACCATCTCAACCCAGTGTACAATCAACAATAGGAAAATCAAATACAAGTCCAAGAAAGAAAATCAATGCAACATGAATGAAAAAATGATCAAGTGCAAGGGTCAGACATAATGGTCGAACCAGCAAGCTACATACATGCATGATGGCAGAGGAGTCCACACAGAAATCTCAATGATATATATGGTGTTCACATGCATGTAAAGGATTAACACAATTTAACAAGAGGGCAAAGGTCGACAAGCACAGTCCCATACAAAACAAAGTCAACAACAAAATATGGAGCAGCAGGTAACAAAATGGAATGTGAAGAAGTGCAAATCATTTTTAGCAAGGCAACACAACATGCATCAATACATGCAGAGAAGAACAAAAGTATTGGAACAATAGGATGTGCAAACACAACGATCAAGCTAGATGAAACAGTACAACAGTGTATGTTTTTGACTCAGTGTATACAGCAAAATGTTTATAAGCAAATAAATTGAAAAAGACAACTGTTTACAAATGGACTTCATGGGTGTTAAAGTCATCAAAGCAGTATGAAGATTGTGCAGTATTAATTATACATGTCGAAGAGCAAGAGCAGTGTAGTCAAATAAAGCTCAAGCCAAAATGCATGAACAAGGTGAAGTGTGAAGCCTATGTGGTCGAGCAGTGCAATACCACAATCCAGAGAATGGAAAAGAAATTATAGCACCAGTTTTCTAGTTTATAGCAAGTATCAGTTTTCAGTTTGTTAAAGTTCAAAGGAAAGCAAGCAGGTGAAAGTGGGACTTCACAAGCATGTCGAATGCAAAATTCAAGTGCAGTATAACAACGAAGTAGATCATATATGCAAAATCGAGCACAATATCTGTTCTTATCAAAGTAAGTCATGCAAGGTGTCAAAGATTTGATGTACCAGAAATCAAGGCATCAGTTGAGAGCAATCAAGTTTAGCATCAGTTTAAATTTGTTGAAAAATCAGTGATACAATCAATGATTCAAGTTTAGCAAGGTCAAGTGTTGTCTCTATCAAAAGCAATATTAAATGTTCAGAAATGATCAAGAAAAACATCTGTACAACATCATCTGTGATGCACACGGCAAAGAAGGAAGTAACAGATCAATTCAAAAGTCCAGAAATCACAATGCAAGTTACTCCACAAAGTTTGAAAATTTCAAACTTAATCAAATTCCAAACAAATCAGGATATTAAATTTGTTCAAAGGTAGACCGAGTGTAGCATCGGTATAAAGTTATCTTCATGATTAAAATTCCAGAAATTAAGGAACTAACTCAAAGCCGAAATAAATCAAAGACCATTTCAAAAATCTCACGCAAGTTTTTCAAAAAGATTGAAGATTTCAAACTTGATTTAAAGTCCAGAACTTATCTCACAAATTGGTGCCAAAGATTAAGGGAAGCCATGTATCTCAAAAACCCAAAAATTACTCAAAGATCAGACCGAGTCTTACACGAAATCAGAGCATATATCTAGGATTTAAATCCTATAAATACACCGATTCATCACTGGTTTCAATTCATCCAAGTTCAAGCACAATCAAAGAGAAACTCGAATTAAAAATCATACCAGAGAACAAGTAAACAACTTGGACCCAAATCGAAGCATTTGAAAGCAACATCGAAGTCGCGCATCAAAGAACCGCATCTCCATCACTCAAGCGCAGAGATTTGGGGGAAGACTGAAGAAACCCTAGGAATCTCTCAAGAGACGCCGCCATTTTTAAGGAAGGAGATCGAGCCAAACAAAAAGTGGTGAAGCAATAATAAAAAGGGAGCCGCCTTTTTATGTTAAAAGGGGATAACCCTAAATAGATAAAACCTAGGGTTTCATTTTCCTTTTATTTTTTGTTTTGTTTAAAAAATTTTCTTTTATTCCTTAAAGTCAATAACTACAAGTGTGAGTAGTTTGAAAAATCACAACATAAGAGGTCGTGTTGTGTCAAGGTCTTGAGCGTAGGGTTTTAACAGTCGGGAGCGAAGGTCGCAAGTTTACAAGAGTCTGTAAGCGAAGAGATTGTTTAAAATTCCTAGTAGAAACCTTGAATGCAGCAGTAGGCATAGTTTTTGCCGAAGCTGGGTATTTTCTGTGTGTGATTTTTTTTATTTCTGCAATTATTTTAAACCCTATTCACCCCCCCCCCCTCTAGGGTTAATTTAGATCCTACAAAAACCAATTTAAATTCAATTCCAATTAAATACTAATTAACTGGACAATTTCACTAAATCTTAATTAAACGATTTATTCTTTTCTAAACTGGGTACAAGAACAGTGTTATTTAAGATACCATTCACGACGAACCCAAAATCCCATTTGATATTAAATACAAGGCTCTGAATAGAAAATATATCGTCTTATATTCAACATCAAATTATGGAACCAACAAATATCGTATTGGAAATAACGATATAAATATATCTTCCAAATTTCCATAACCATATCTGTATAATCACGAAACCCAACATCAAAATATTCCGAAGATAATTTCGATTCAAATCCATTCCAATTCGTATATTGGAAATTCTGATTATTTTTAAAACCACTTCAAATCCAATTTATTTATTCAAAAATATTGGATTATAATTCTAGTTCATAACTAGTTCATTTTGATAAAAAAATATTTTTATCCTTTTTAAATATGGGATTTTTCATCCCAGTTCTTTCCAATTCATATATTATGATTTTACACAAATTATTAATATTTTTAATAATTTTATCAAGGCCCGTACAATCGATTTCCAATAACGGTCATCGAACTGCACTTACATCGACCTTTTCAAATTTGATTTGGACACAATTCCAAATCCAACCATTAGATTTCAAATTTCTAATATTCATTGGAAAGCTCTTTTCGATAGAACCGAATGGTTCTAGTTTCAGGAGAATCTGACGGTCGGATCTCCCGTAATGTCAATTCGAAGTCAATGGTCGAAATTCGCGAACTGCCGCGGCGCGGCGCGTTCTATTCAGGCCATTTAATATATATAGTATATATATTTCATTGGTTTCAATTCTAAACGCATTTTATAAATCGTTTTAAATTCGTTTTCCAAACAATTTCAACTTCATATTCAATTTCAAATCAAAATTGAATATTCCATATCATTAATATTTAAATGATAATATTTTCAAAACGTTATATTTTGAAATCACTTTCTTTTCTATATTCATTATAAAAAAGAATATAATTGATATAAATATCGTTCACGTCAAAATGGCGCAAATCTAATCAACACGGCTTTATATATTTCAATAAATTCGTTATTCTATTCAACAAATGAATATTTTCTTCAACAAATGAATATTCTCAACACATGAGTATTGCCAACACATGACTATTTTGTTTATTCAACACATGAATATAATTTATTATAATCTTTATTTTCTAAATTGGAATGAAGCCCAATCAGTTACCACATAATGTTAATTATATGGATTCCTTACAACATATGTATATAATAGCAATGATAAATAATCAACCATCATCCAAAGTGCACTATACAACTGCATAAGCATTAAATATAAATAATTAACGCTTACATAGTCTGTCGACCAATCGATCGACATACAACTAAATAATTGGGATTAATGTACGCCAAATATCATCCCAACACCCGTGTGGGGTTTCAATCCACAAATACTGAATATTATTTGTGCAATTGGGCGACGTGTAAAATTTATCGTCCCAATCAATATCCTTCAAATGGGTGTACATAAACAAATCGTTCGATTTGTAAATGAATATTTATTTATTTACATTCACGTTAAAAATTATATTTTTAACTATATAATATTAATTTCAACACATGAATATATTTCCAGTCATTCCACATCACAATCAATTTTCACCTTACAATAAAATCAAATAAGTCGTCCATGGTCTGTGGACGACGGGTGTCGGATGCTGCTAAGCACAGTCTGCATCCTAGTATTTAATTTTAACTAGAAAACAAGAATTAAAGTGAGAAGTTCTCACATTTGGGTTCCACTCCTCCAGTATCTATTTCTGAATCGTTCGGATATGCCAAAAATTCCAATGCGACCTTTTTCAGCTGTTCGCATTAAAAATCACATTTTAAAAATGGCATTTCATGTATAAAAATCATATATTTTTATTGCTTCATTTCATTATATAAAAATCATAGTTTTATTTCTACTTCATATATTCTTACAACGCTTCTTTCTATAGAAAAATTATATTTTTATATTTCTACTTCTTATATAAAGATCAAATTTTTATAATCTCTACTATATAAAAATCATATTTTTACTACTCTACATAAATAAAAATTATATTTTTATATCTTATCTATAATAAAAATTATGTTTTTATTATCTCTATAATATAAAAGTCATATTTTCCTACCAACAAAAATCATATTTTTCTCTTATGGAAAATCTAATCTTTCTTTTTTTTTTCAAAAATCTACATTTTTTTCAACATATAAAAATCTAGTCTTTATTTTTATAAAAATCATAACCTTATTTTCATAAAGATAATAACTTTATCTACATAAAAGTAATAAAATAAAAAAAGGAATTGAAACTCACTACATTTCGATCGTCGGAGGCTTGGTGGCAGGGGAGGTGCTTAATCGTCGGAGGTGGGGCTTGCTGAAGGCGGCACAGGTGGTGTGGTGGTCGGGGACTATTTTACAAAGCAGAAAAATGGTAAAAATTGAATTTTTAATTGTTGTGGGGCCTACGGTCGGGGACGGGTTCAGGGAGGTGCAGCTAGGTGGTTGGTGGTCAGAGTGGGCCACGGTGGCTGATTTGGGGAATGGGAAGGTTTGGATCGGGTTTTTGAAGAAGGGGGAGGGCGACGGCTGGAGGATGGTCGAAGTGGGACCGGAGGGGCTCGCCGCGGTTGGGCGAGGTGGCGGGCGGCTGTCCGAGCATGGGCAGCGACTGGAGTATAGTCTCCGCCCTTCATTCGTTTTTTATTTTCTTATAACGATTTAAAATGAAGAGAGAGAGGAGGGTAGGTGGTTATAATATTTTATATATTTGATTATATTTTAAATTTCAAAAAGCAACTTTTTATTTCGGACTCGAAATCGAACCCACCGACTGCCGTCTCTAGCTAATTACCTCCATTACGAACACAATGGGATATGTATCGTAAGCTGATTCGATCGTTTTAATCATTTTTCGTCAAAATCAAAATATAAATCTATATATTGAATTTGAATGCGCATTTAAATTTACCGGAGTCACATACAGACTCTAAAAATTCCCAAAAAATATTTGCTAGCTTTGTATTGACAATATGGTCCTAACCAAACTAATTTCGTCAAATTCTGAGACCGTTTGAAAAATGGCCATTTTCTGGTCGATCAAAATTGATTGAAACTGTCAAAACACATTTTACTTTGCCACGCTCACATATTAATTCGAAAAATTATGAATTTTGGAATCTAGCAATAATTCAACATCTCGGATCCAATAAAAGTGGTTTCGTCGAAAAAAGATGTCGTTTGCAAAATTTCCATTTTTAAGGGCCAAAATTCCACAGCGACTATTCTGAATTTTCAAGTGGGCATAACTTTTGATTCCCGCTATTAAATTCTGATTTTTCAGATTCATTGGAAAGATATTCTCAATTAGATTCTAATATTTTTGGTTTCGCTGAAATACGGTTTATTTGAATCCTGTACATTCATTTGAAATTTGAAATCGAATTTTCAAACTAACGCACCATTTCTGATTCCTTTTATATTTAAAATAAAATATTTATATTCTAGCGACGATTCATGTAACACCCCACGCCCGCTATGGTCACTCACAAGGGAATGCCATAGCATCGGTGGAGTATTTTAGTGAATATAGAACAGAAAATTTACAACAAGACAGATATAAATAGTACTTGAAATTTAAAACATCATCTCATAACAACGGAAGTAAACATGTCTGGTTACATCATAAAACCACAATAAAAGTCAAGTACAATATCCATCAAAATAAAGAAGTACATAATCCCACTCTCTCATACAATAGCCAAAACAAGAGAAAAGATAACTGGGTAACTGGAGCTTTACATCTATCCAAGCTCCTAAAGACTGGAACAGCAATCTGATCAAGCTCCACTACTGCTAGGATCCACCGTAGGACCTGAGGGTTGGGAAAAAGATAAAAACAACGGGGTCAGACATAAGTCTGAGCGAGTCCTATAACTTTAACAAAACAATCATTAAAGTAACCAGAGAAGACATAAACTTGACCTACGGTAATGTCTGGGGATGAATGGCTACACTAAGCAGCTTGGTAGACTTAGGATAAACTAAGATAACTGTAAAGACGCATCTACCCACCCAAGGATAATTACTACACTGCACCACACCAGTCATTCCTACTCAAAGATTGATCCCACCCAAGGACTTAAAGAAAGATATAACTAGTAGTTTCATGTACCCCTAGCTGACCACATAGGTGCCGTCTGCCCCTATCTCCACTAGGTGTACCCCACTACTCCCCAAGCGATCGGCTCCCTACCGTAGATACCCGTGCTGGTCCCACAGTGGGGTGTATCACTCCCCTAAAGTGGCCACCTGATAATATCAACGGTGCACGGCTTTATATCTACACGATGCAACAACGGCTTATCTACCAGCCCGGGCCCACACACGCATATGAAACCCGTTGGACTTGCGTTGCCACCGCTAACCCGTTTTGGCCTCTTATAATCAAGCCCAATATGCGTGTCCTGTCACTCGACATGGGTCGAGCCCACAAAGATACGCTTGGGATATTGGTTGAAATGGGCCCCCACAAGCTACCCACCTAAGCTTGTCACTTATCTAGTGTATCCCACTTAACCCTTTAATCATGTTTAATTACATGTTTCCACTTGGTTAAGTATTCTAATCGTATTTTCTATTGCCACCCAAGGCAACCCACTAGATTCCACATGCCACCCAAGGCAACCACTAAATTTCCACATGCCACCCAAGGCACCCACTTAACCCCTCATGTCCCACTACATGCTAATATGGTTAAGTGTTTCTTAATTAATTAAGACCGTGATCTCCCATAAAGGCCTCCCACATTAGACTAGCTGTTATGACCGCCTGGTTAAGCCGGTAGGGTCCGGGCAGTCTTACGTCATAACAGAGTCTAACCTCGTGTCTTTACTTTAATCACGTGTTTAATTTATGGCTAAGACCTCTCACATTGGACTGACATTTGTAGCGACTGGTTATGCTGGTAGGGTCCGGGCAGTTTTACACTACAAATGAGTCCAACCTCGTGTCTTAGTCGATTAATTACACCTAATTAATCACCCCCATATTAATTATCCCTAATTAATATCAAGTTTTTCATAACATGGGTAGACCTAACTCAATAGGTAAATTCCCATGGGGTAGACCTAACTCAATAGGTAAATTCCCACTTATGTTAATTTATTTTTATGGTATGCTTAATCATACCCAATCATACTTTTATTAACATATTTACCAACCCCATCGTTCCCCACGTAAATCGTTCTCATTTCATGACATAATAAAGGGGAAGATCCATCACAAATATCATGGGTTTAGCATATAACTTTGTCATGGGTTAAGAGGATGTCAACTTGCATATATGAGCATATATTAACCCAACTACATTTAACCCAAACTTGCATATTATCATACACATATCTTGCATAACATGTTGAACTTGCATATAAGCATTCTCATAACTTGCATAACATGTTAAACATGCATTTAAGCATACACATAACTTGCATAAGCATTCACATACTTGCATAAGCATTCACATACTTGCATAAGCATTCACATACTTGCATAAGCATGCATAACTTGCATATCATGTTAAACTTTCATTTAAGCATATACATATCTTGCATAAGCATTCATATACTTGCATAAGCATGCATAACTTGCAAATCATGTTAAACTTGCATTTAAGCATATACATAACTTGCATATGAACTTGCATAACCACCTACACATAACTTACATAACATCATACACATAACTTGCATGTGAACTTGCATAACTCACTTTGTTAAACATGCATAAATCCACTTATTAAATATGCATAAACCCACTTGTTAAACATGCATAAACCCACTTGTTAAACATGCATAAACCAACTTGTTAAGCATGCATAAACCAACTTTTAAGCATGCATAAACCAACTTATCAAACATGCATAAACCCACTTATTAATTATGCATAAACATAGGAAAACATAGAGTAGCATATCATTACAAATGATTCAAACTCACTAATCCGCATTTAAGACCATAAGTCTCATTACACCCAATCTACTTACTTTAGCAATTGATTTTAAAGTGATAGAAACTCACCAAAACCAAGATTAGCAAACTTATGAAGTGGAATTAGTTGCTAAATATGAAGATGGTGATGATTAGAGATTGATTAGAGAGTGATTAGCTTGCAACTTCCTTCATAAATTAGTGGAGGCTCTCTCAAGTTTGATTTTGGCGGCATGAGGCCATCATTACTATTTTTAGTATGGATTAGGGTAGGTTTAGGGTGTATTTATAGATTAGGTGAGTGTTTTAGGCCCTTAGATTAACCCTAGGTTAGATTAGGTCCATTAGATTTAGGAAATCTTTAGAACCCAGCCCTCCAAGCCAGCCTAAAACCCAACCTGGTGCACCCAGGTTCTCTGGACGCCGCGCCCATGTCGATAGGCAAGTCGACAGGCAAGTCGACTCCCCTGTCGACAGGCCTGTCGACAGCCCTGTCGACATGGTTAGGGCGGGAAGCTTCCCGCCTACCCCCGCTGGCTCCATTTTGAAATCTGAATTTAAATTTTTAAATCTGTTTTTAGCTTTAATTTTTCTGCAAACTTCATTGGGCCTTAACTGGGCCATACGGACTCCGATTCTCGAAAACTCGGACTCTATTTCGCGTATTTTTCCGAGACGAACGCAATGACGCAGCCCGTTACCCCCAATTCCCACATCTGAGATTATTTACCCTGTGATTAGTGAATTTTAGTATTAACTAAAATTCGGGGTGTTACAATTCAAATAAATATATACATTCTAATTCTATTCAAAATAAATTTCTCGTTGTTATTATTTAAAATAATTCATTTTAAATATTCAAAATTCATTAAAATCGCCAAAATAAAAATTTTAAATTGGCTTAGAATTTTCGGGTTGTTACATTAAAATTTAACTTGAATCATGCTAAATGGATTGAATTTGAAAACAAAAACCTGAACAACTTGGAACTTTAAGTTTAAGGGAATGAGGGTTAGCCCAAGAGTTATATAATTATAAAAAGAAAAATCTTGGGAAATGGAAGGTAGAGGGTGACTTGAAAATATGGAATGAGTTAAATAAACAGCAAATGATTAACATAAATATTTGTTCAGAGATTCTGAACGTAATTAAATAAACCAAGGCAATGAAATAACTAAAAGTTAGAAGTGCACCTAATTGGTTAATTGGAATCGATGTAAGAAATAAAGATAAAAGAAAATTGAGTTAAATGAATTCTAATTTGGAGATTTGAAATACTAAAATTAAAAAACTTGATCGAGTTAAGGGAATAAGATTTATTTTGAAATGGAAATGATAATAAGAGAATAAGAAATGGTAAAAGGTATGAATCGAAGTGTCAAACAAAAGGAAATGTGATGCAAGTAAATTTTGGTTTATTTGGATTAAAATAATAGTTAAGAAGAATCTAAAGTGGAATTTGGGATATTAAATTTTGATATAAAATAAACCTAATCTCTGCTGGATGGATTTAATAAAATGAAGTCAACTTAGAGTAATAAAATAAGTTGATCTAGAATCAATATAAATAATTGGGTTGACCAAGTGAAAACTTGACTCATATTAACGAGTAATGGGTAAGCAAGTAGATCTAATTTAATAAACGAGATGAAATAGAAAGGATAACATAAACCATAGCTAACCTTAATCCATTTATATAGATTCGAAGTTAAATGAATCAAAAGAGGAAATGAAATAAACGAGAATTGGAACATATGAAATAAGGTATAAAAGTATTAAGTCGAAGGCTAAATTTAGCTGAGTCAAATGAATCGAATCGATAAGAGTTAACTTAGAAACCTTATAAAGATCAATGGAAAGTAAGTGCTTAGGAAACAAATGAGTCATGAAATTTGGGTAAGCTCATCCATATTAATGGATTTAGGATTTAATACAAGCAAGTTTGTTTGAAAATTTAAATTGAATTCGAGTTTAATTGGCATTTAACGCTTGGAATGGAAACGAAAATATATAGAAAATATATCGGAATTGGGTAAACAAATTTAATTCGAGTCCATTTCCGAGTAAGGAAATAGTAACAAATTTGAAGTGTTAAAGAATTATCGAATTTTTTTAGAAGCGAAAGTTTGAAACTTCAACTAAAATCAATCGATGGTTATGCGAAATCAAAAAACCTTCGATAGGCTGAGGTAAAATAATTGTAACTTTTGATGGGCTGATCGGAATGCGATGATTCCGGACATTTGGAAAGCTAGGAAACTGAGCTAAAACTTTTGTTAATAAAGCCTTGCCTAATTTCCAAGATAATTATGTTGAAAACCAAGAATTAGTCGTAGTTGTATGCGCAGAAAATTTAAAACTGAAGCATATGTTGATATTGTTTTGACCATAACTTCCTAGCGAAACGTCGGATTTTAATGTGCGAGTGCAATTCGGAAAGGCCAGAATCTGAACTAGAACTTTTCTTTAATATTCTTGATGAAATTTTAATGTTTAAAGGGTTAAAAACTGGGTTGAACAACTCAGACCTGCATTTCTTAGTGTATGGGCTGAGGTATTCGCCTTCACTAAAATAATCATAACTTTTGAAAAAATTATCCGAATTCGACAAGTCCGGATAATTCGGAAAGCCTAAAACAAATGCTACAACTTTTGCCTAGTGTGCTTCAATCAAATTCCAACATCTAATGGGTGATAAACCTTGATTTGTTCGCTGACTTGTTATAAGTATCTTGGTTTTTGTAGTTGAAATGTTTGATACATGTTGTGTAGGTTATATATATTTGCTATATATTATACATATGTTTGATTCTTATGTGTATGTGAGTATGTAGCGGGTCTAAGGACGTTGCACTACGCTTCGAAGCTCGCTTGTGCTAAATGCTAAGCTAAATAAATCCGCAAATAAATGCTAAAGTAGGTACGTATTTGGGTTATATAGTTATGTAGTTGCGTATGTATGTGTTCTTCCACATTTTGGGATGCCCCTTCAAGTGATGAGATGAATATTTGAATTTATATATGTATTGTGATTTTTTCGGACCTCTCTGTACAGAGGAGATGTTGTCAAAAGTTTCCATGATTTCGGGAGTTAGAAAAATTTATGAGATTTTTCAACTATATATAACTTATCTTATAAATGCTATTTGGTAAATATGAATTTGAAAGTATGATTTATTTAATACCTTATCTCGTTCTCTTTTCGAGGACGAAACGATTTTCAAGTAGGGGAGAATGTAACATCCCATATTTTCTGTATATTTAAATTTTGATTTAAATAAATAAAATAGAATAAGATTTGATATAAATCAATTTTTGTTGATTATAATGTTAATGATTGTTGAATTGAGCATAAATAAATTTTTCAAAGTTAGCTTTATTTGGAAATGTTGCAGTTTGGGTTTTAATATTCAAATGATTCAAATAAAATTTAGGTTGTCAAGTTAAATTTTAATTTTAATTTTAATTCAAATAATTGAAATTTGGGAACTTAAAATTTATGAAATAAATTTATAGAATTTATTTAAATTATAATTTGGTTTAAATTTGAATTCAATGAATATTCAAGTTGAATTAAAACAGTTAAATGAATATTTGAATATTTTATTAATTAATTAACTGTAAAATTTAACTGTTTTGGTGACTATCTCGGAATTCGACGAAACTGGCGCCATTGGATCTGGAACGACGAATTATTGTAGGATTCCAAATTTCAGATTAATCGGACTTATCGTTTGGTCGTACAGGATAAAACGTGAATGAAGTTATGTGATCGGATAATTGTTTGTTTATCATATTAGGCCTTATATGTAGAAACTTAAGTTCCTTTCCACCTCATTCAACCATTTTCACTATAAGTATAATTTTCCTCACCGCAGTTTTCTCTAATGGCTGAAAAATCAAGTTCTAAACCCTAGATCAATAAAATTTCAGGCTTGAAAATAAAAATCTCCTCAAACCATAGCATATTATATATCAAATCGAAGCTCTCGATGATACGAAGCTTCTGGTACAATTTATTTCAACATGCAGTGGCCGAAGTTGTATGAAATCGATGGTCAAAGTTTATATTCGTGGAACCCTAGCTTCAAATTTAGGGATTTTAAATTTGGGCTACAATCAAAGAATCTGACTTATGGGTATTGAAGAGATCGTTGATACGAGTGAGATGGAGGTGCTCGTCTGATTTATAAGGTAGTAGATTGTCGGAATTTGGAGTTTTCACGTCAGAAATCGGTTTCGTTCTTTGATCCATCAACGACGAAGGGGACGGCTGGAAGTGATGGGCCCGGCGCTGGGTGATGCTACTCGAGGTGGGGGTCTCGGTGAGGTTGGTGGGAGTGCCTCTGGTGGCCAGAGTAAGGTGAATTCGATGGTCAAAGTTTCGAACACGGTTGTGTTCTTTGCAGTGAGATGCTATAGCGGATCAAGTGAGGAGCAGGAACGAGCTTTTGGGGGAAAGGTTGACGTGGCACCCTTTCATAGGGTGAGGATCATTTTTTTAATATATATACATACATACATATATATATATATATATATATATATATTTCAATAGTAAAATGCTCATAACTTTCTTGTATGGACTCGGATTTGGACGCGGTTTGTTGCATTGGGATCATGGCGAAATTGCGGACGTTTTGGCACTAATCTGGCTGCGTTTGGAGACTAAAAATTTTTGGGCTTATTTTGGACGTCGATCTAATTAAAACCCAAAGGTGAGTGATTTTTTCACTCACACATAACTAGATTGTTCCCATGTTTATTAAATTGAATTATGAAATGATATTGGTTGCATGGTTGTGATTGATTGTGAATGTTTGCTTAAATTTGACGTATAAGTGTTAAAATGCGTTGGAAATCGATAATTAGTTATTTAAATTTAAATTCTAATTAGAAAACCCCGACACTTGTTAACCAGTAGATGATTCAATTTACTGTTTGAATGAATGTTGTGAGGGATGCCTTGGTTTACTTGATTACTAAATTTATATTGCTTGAAGGTTCCTTATTTAGTATATGGATGTTGTGTGCCCACTATTGACGATAAATCCCATTTTCACCCTTGATGTTACGTGCATCTAATAAACCCGGGATTTATCAATAAAAATAAATTAAGAACACATGTTGAAATGATAAATACTTGTGACCCTGATTTGGATTGAAATGATATACATCCATCCCTGAAATATCGAGAAATTAAAAAAAATCACTTGGCCGTAGGATAGCAAATTATATGTGGACATCGGTTGGTTAAATGATTTTTAATATTTGAAATTCTACTTTGATGGAAATTTCATTTAAAGGAAAAGTATCGATTTCGATTACTTATTCTTCCTTTGGAAATCTGAATCTTGAATATTATCTGGAATGATTTAAGAACTTTCCCAAGTGAATTTGAAGTGTTAAAGATTTAAATTTATGTGATTTGGGAGTTTCAAGGATTTGGTAGACTCGAACTTAATAAATCCTTATTGAATTTAATATTGGAATTAAGGTAATCGAGAATACTCGAAATTGTTGTCAAATGTTATAAGAGTATGATTTTGAATCCTTGAATTTCAAAATGGGTTTGAAATGAGATTTGAAACAAGTCCTTTGGGCTAGGCAACTCCATTGAGACTGGAGTTTAGGTTCAATTATTGAGGTTCGGAAGAAATTATCGATTTTTTGTTAAAGAATTTATATATATATATATATATATATATATATATATATATACATGGTTGATTTCAATAGCTATCCTTTCTTCAAAATTTATTTTATTAAATTTTTATCTATAACTATTTTATTATTATTATAACTAAATTTTTCCTTATATTCTTCTATTTAAACTATTTAGTAAACTTTTAGATTTATGTATGTACATAGTATTTTAAACTTATTTATCCTATTATAACTATTATATTCTTTACATATATTATTTATATAAAGGTTCTTTATAAAGATCTATCTTTTAGAATTATATTTTATAAGTGTAAATTCTTCCAAATGGAAAGTGCTGAATCTAAATCATTATTTAAATGGAGTTGGGATAAATTTTTATTCTATTTAAATATGAATCAATTTCTAACCAATTTTTATATGGAAATGTGAATTATAAACTTATCTCCTAAGGGATTGAAAATAAGTTATGGAGGTATATAGTTTATTTGAATATGAATGGATTTCGAACATAAACCGATTTGGGAATAAGCTAAATCTTTAAGATGATATATATATATATATTCTATTTGAATATAAGTTGATTTTGAAATATTATATGATTATACTATAAGGATATGGAGATATATTCTAATTTAGAATATAATCGGTTTGGTATGATTTACGATATTTTAATATGAAATTATATTCTATTTGAATATAAATTTGGTTCGAAACAGAATATGATATTTTGATATGAAAGCGAACCTTTATGAAATATAAAAGAACCAACCGATGTGAAAGATGTAACTTTTGGTTGTTAAGGAGACCAGAGTCGACATAAGGCATACTCTCTGTCAGTGTCGATACCACTTTGACAAATGTGAACGTTAGGTGTAACGACCCAGAAAATCTGAACCAATTTAAAATTTTTAAATTGGCTAAAATAATGGATTTTAAATATTTTAAATAAATATTTTAAATAATAGCAATGAAAAGTAAGTTTGAATCGACAATTGAAAACGAATATAATTAATTCTAATTATAAACAAGGCCTGAAATGGCGCTCCAGTTTCAAAAGTTGAATTCAAACTTTGTCGGACTGTACCAGGTGCAACACAAAACAGATTTAAGTGAAACCAAAAATATTTAAATCTGTTAGTGAATACCTTTCTAACGAATCTAAAAAATCGAAGTTTCATAGCGGAAAGCAAAAGTTATGGCCAAATGAATTTTTAGAAAGGTCGCTATGGAATTTATATAGCCCGTGGAATTGGCCATTTTGCATATGACCTCGGAATTCGACGAAACCACTTTTGTTGGATCCGGCATGTGAAGTTATTGCTAGGTTTCAAATTTCATAATTTTTGAAGCTAGTATGTGAGCGTGGCAAAGGAAAACGTGTTTTGGTCAATTACAGTTAAATTGGATCGACCAGAAATGGGCCTTTTTGCAAACGGTCTCAGAATTCAACGAAAAAGGTTTTGTTGGGACCGTATCGTCAAAACATAGCTAGATTTATTTTTCTGGAATTTTTCGAATCAGTTTGTGGCCCCGAAAAATTGAAATGTAGGTTCAAATCGAATATTGAATATTCTATATTTTAATTTAAAGGGAAACTGACTGAAACATTCGAATGGGCCTTCGAAACATATCCCATTGTGTTCGGGATGGGGGTAAAACGCTAGGGATGACAGTCGTTGGGTTTGATTTCGAGTTCTTGTGAGAAAACCCTAATTTCCAAATTAAATAAATAGTGGGCCAATTGGATTTTTTCTTTATTATTTTTATTTTCCCAAAATCAGAAAAAAAACCGCCCGCTCTCTCTCTCATCAACGATGCCTGTTGCACCATCCTTCCCGTCCACTTTAGCGCCGCCACGGCCATCACCAGCGGCCGCCACCACATCCCCTCGACGCGCCTCCTCTTCCTCTTCAAATCCGACCCAACCAGCACCCCCCTCGTCGCCTCTATCGCCTGAATCGAGCTCGCCAAGTTCACCACTTCCTAGCGCCGCCACGAACAGATCCGGCCACCGATCATCACCAAACCACTCTGCGCCGAATCCCCTCTCCTCCCTCTTCCACGTCACACCCTCCGATCGTCACCACATCGCTCGGATTTCGCGAAAAATTCAAAACCTTGTTTGAACCAACGATGAAGGTGATTCCTTTATATGATTTTAACACTTTTAAGTGTTACAAAACTTTGAAAAATCATATCTTTTTAGTGTGTTGACGAAATTCGATGAAACAGGAGGCACCGGGACTGTGAGGATGTCTTCTACATTTTAGAAGAGACCGCATATTTTTCTGAGCCTTCTGCTATTTTTGGTGGAGTGGAACCCAATGTGAGATTTCTAATTTATAAACGATATGGAAAACGACGATGTATAAATTATATAGTCGATGTATGAGTTATATAAGCGTTGTACACCCCTTGTATAAGCGTTGTATAAGTTCGATGTATAAGTTGTATATGCGTTGTAAAAATTATATATGTGTTGAAATAGAAGTGAAATTCTATATATATATATATATATATATATATATATATATATATATATATATACGCCCCTCGTCCACAAACCATGGACGATATTTATTGGTAGTGATTGGTGTGAAAATTGATTGATAGCGAATGGTTGATTGGAATTGTTTGTGGTTGATATTGATTGATTGTGGTTGAAAAATACCCGTTTGTGGTTAAGAAATATTTGGTTGAAACCACATAGGATTGGTTTGTGGAAATGAAATAAATATATACATGCCGCCTGCGTGCGAACTAGATGGATGATTCCCCATTGTCAAAACCGCGAGGTTTTAAGGTAGAGCGAGAAGCCGTACTAGGAACGGTCCCGGTTTTAACTACCCTGCCGTTATACTGCCGAAATTTTGAATAATATTCATGTGTTTGAATTATTTTCATTTGTTGAAACCATATTTATTCGTTGAATAGAAAACCTTCATGTGTTGAATTGAAACTCATTTGTTAATTAGAAATTCATGTGTTGAATGGTATTCGTGTTTTAAATATAAAAATCACCTTTTTATCTATATATATAAATTGTAGAAAACCTTCATGTGTTGAATCGATATTAATTTGTTGAATTGAAATTCATGTGTTGAATGGTATTCGTGTTTTAAATATAAAAATCACATTTTTATCTATATATAAAAACTATAGAAAACCTTCATGTGTTGAATCGATATTCATTCGTTGAATTGAAATTCATGTGTTGAATGGTATTCGTGTTTTGAATACAAAATTCACCTTTTTATCGATATATATAAACTATAGAAAACCTTCATGTGTTGAATCGATATTCATTCGTTGAATTGAAATTCATGTGTTGAATGGTATTCGTGTTTTGAATACAAAAATCACCTTTTTATCGATATATATAAACTATAGAAAACCTTCATGTGTTGAATCGATATTCATTCGTTGAATTGAAATTCATGTGTTGAATGGTATTCATATTTTGAAAGAAATTGTTTTATAATAAAAATCCCATTTTTAACATCAATATGAAATGTATAAAATAATCTTGTTTTGAAATAAATTGTTTTATAATAAAAATCCTATTTTTATCACCTATATGAAATATATAAAATAATCGTGTTTTGAAATAAATTGTTTTACATTAAAAATCACATTTTTATTATATACATGAATTGTTGAATATAGTGAAGTGTTAAAATAGAAGACAGTTAGATAAAAATATCATTTTTATCAAATGTATGAAAAGAATATAGCTTTGAAATCGAAGAATCGATATATATATATACATATATATATATATATATATAAATAGAATTAAAATATATCGAATAATGAAGCTGCAGTTCGTATTTTGAAACCGTGATTTCAAATGATTATACTGGGGGATCCGACCATCGGATTTTCCCGAAACTGCAACCGTTGGGTTCGCTTTGGAAATATCTTTCCAACGGCACCAACTTTGTAAAAACCCAACGGTTGGATTGTCTGGAATGTTTAATTCAAATCTGAAGAAAAACGGCGCCAGAATCGATTATATATATATATATATATATATATATATATATATATATAATTATATTTAATCGAATAACGACGCTGCAGTTCGTATTTTGAAATCAAAACTTCAAACGATTATACCGGGAGATCCGACCGTCGGATTTTCCCAAAGCTGGAACCGTTGGATTCGGTTTGAAAAGATCTTTCTAATGATGTAAATTTTGTGAAGATCCAACGGTTAGATTTTCAGATATGTGTAAATCAAATCTGAAGAAAAACAGCGCCACGGCCGCGTTATGGCCCGAAGCGTCGTTTTGAATAAATTGGCTATTTTAAAATAAATAAAAATAGTGATAAATCGTTATAAAATATTATAAACGATATGGATGTGAAATTTAGAAACTAACTGAAGGTTGGCTAAGTCGAATGGTTTCCTGGGTGTTGATCTGATGTTGGTTTCGGCCTTCGGGGTTAATATTTGGGAAATCGTTCTCTTACTGATTGATGGTTAGTGACTAATGAATTGAAATGATGCGTATGTATGTTGGTGTTGCACTTGTTTATTATATACGTGAGTTGCTCAGAAAGACCGGGTATATACCATTCTAAATAACTGAATCGACGATAAGAAATCGAAGATGAAGACGGTGGTCGAAGACCGGAGATCTTCACCTCGTTTGGATGGTATCTGAGGTCCTTATTGGGAGGCATCCCGAAATATGGATAATGAATGGTGATCGTCCATACGTACGTGGTGATCGATGGGTTTGCGAGGTATATAGTGCCTCCGGTTTCATTCAGACCCAGAACGGACTTGCAAATGGACTGTGTGTCTGACATTGGATTTTATTCTATGTTGATTGATCCCTATTAAATATACATCTGTTTGGCGGCGGAGAATTTATTCTTTTGCTTAACGCTCTTCTCTGAAACGCATGAGCTCAGTGGTTGTATATCGATGGACGTTAGTCGCATGGCATGAATTGCTAGTGTGGCATGCCTAAGTGGCAAATGATCAAGGCTTCTGTTGAAAAGCAAGGTCTTGTGGTGATGATCAAAGCACCGCCTATGTGGAGTAGCTTTGTGTGTACGTGAATTCGCGAGCCTCACACCCCGGTATGAGCCAGAAACGGGAGAAGGACCTCAGGGAGGACATGCGTTTCCTTCTAGCTAGGAGTTGTGTCGGTGTTTTTACACGGCCTGACATTTTACTTATGTGGATGATGGATAGTGAGGCGCCTCGGATATATCGGTCGATCCGGGACCGATGGAGCCATTCGTTGGCTCATTGACGCCCCATAGGGCGGGGAAATGTATAGTTCAGGCATAATAATCCACATCGGTGGACCGGCCCTGACGATCCAAGGGGCAGTTGCGGTTGTTCCTGAGACACGGGCTAGAGCGTCTCGAATTCGGTAAGGACTATCTTTTGCCTTGGTTCATGACGGAAATCCAATTTCCAAATACGACATCGTGCGGTTTTGATTATGTGTGTATATATATATATATATATATATATATATATATATATATATATATATATATATATATATGGCGACATGATATATGGTACCCATGCCGTCTACGATTGATAGTTATGATATGAAATTGTTTTTGAAACATATAAACACTAGTAATAATATCAAATGCTTTTGTTTTATTCGTATCAAGCATATTTTGGCCATTATAAGGTAAAACTCTATCCTCCGGTTTGCGTTGCATTGTGTGATGGGAAATGAGTCTTATAATGGCTTCATTTTTATAAAAAGCATTGCGATGTTTAAAAGAAAGATTTGTTTTTAAAGCACTGGCAATCCAATGGAGTAAACCCGTTCCACGAAAGTGGCGTGGTCCTGTGATTAGCCATATATTAAATGTGTTGAGTGGATTTCTCATACCAGTCCCATGACTGACTCGTAGTTTGTTTCACTTTCAAACTCGGGTGCCCTTTTTCTACACGGGCAGCCTTGTATTCAGGTTTAGCTGGCTCTTTCTGGATAGCTGGAGCTGAAGATGTATTCTATCATTTATCTATTTTATGCTATTCAGCTCCTATTGTACATATTATGTTTGTTTTCCGCTGTAGACATTTATGTATAGCTGAACTGTATTTGTACTAAGTATGATCCTGTATACTGTGTAACTCTGATGATTACGTTTATCCAGTATATTCTATTGTGCATTATCTGGTGTATTTATTTAATTCTGTTCTGCTATTATCTGTTTATGTGTTATATTCCAAGGATTACCCTTGCCGCCGTCAGTACGGGGTTTGGGGTCGTCACAACGTGGTATCAGAGCTTTGGTTAAGCTTAGTTCTGGAATATAACATATTAATGAACTCGTCAGAAATAGAACCAGTAGCGTTCTAGGATGGGTAACTCTATACAGATAGGATCAGTAATATCCTAGTATGAGTAAAGAAGAATGAAATGATCGCCAGTTTTATCATTGCGACTTCTTTGATTGACAAGATATCGGCTCTCTAAAAAGACGACCAATTTATTATAGGAATGAGTCAGCGAATTCGTGAAGGCAATGCTTCGGATTTCCAGCTCGACAGCGAAGGGATTCTGAGGTTAGAAGGAAGAATTTGTGTTCCAGAAATTCCTGAACTCAGAAGAGATGTGCTTGATGAATGCCACAAATCTAAGCTCAGTATCCATCCGTGTGTGAGTAAAATGTATAACGATATCAAGCGAACATTCTGGTGGAATTCATTAAAGAGAGACATCTCGATATATGTTAGTCGATGCCCTACTTGCCAGCTAGTCAAAAGCGACCAACAGAAACTGGCTGGATTGTTACAACCGCTAGACGTTCCTGGTTGGAAGTGGGAACATATTTCCATGGACTTCATTGATGGTTTGCCCAGAACCAGAAAAGAGAATGACAGTATTTGGGTGATCGTAGATCGCTTCACGAAGACCGCCCATTTCATACCTGTCAGATCAAACAGAACTACTCAGAGTCTGGCGCAGATATACTTCAGGGAAATTATTAGGCTACATGGAGTGCCGCTCAGTATAGTCAGTGATAGAGATACAATATTTGCTAGCAAATTCTGGGAGGCGTTTCATGTAGAACTGGGAACAAAGCTGAATCTAAGCACCGCTTATCATCCTCAGACAGATGGTCAAACTGAGAGGGTGAACCGTATATTAGAAGATCTATTGCGGGCTTGTGTTCTAGATTTTGGTGGATCATGGGAAGACCATCTGCATTTGGCTTAATTCTCATATAACAACAGCTACTAGGCGAGTCTGACTATGTCACCATTCGAAGCATTATATGGTAGACCGTGCCGATCTCCTTCTTGTTGGGTCGAACCCGGTAATAGATTTGTATTGGGACCCGATATGATTTGAGAAGCTGCCGACAAAGTCGATTTTATCAAGAAACGATTACTGGCCGCTCAAAGCCGACAAAAGAGTTATGCCGGTAGGAGAAGAAGGGATATATCATTTGCTGTTGGCGACTATGTATATTTGAAAGTATCGCCGATGAGTGGAGTTATCCGGTCCGGTAAAACAGGGAAATTGGCGCCCAAATTCATTGGTCCGTTTCCTATTCTGGAACGGATCGGAACTCTCGCTTATAGGGTTAAATTTCCAGAATGGTTGCCTAGGTGCATGATGTATTTCATATATCTCAACTTCGAAAGCATGTTCATGATCCAGACTTGATCGTGGAAGAAGCAGCTCAACAGGTTATTGAAATTACTCCAGAATTAGCTGTGAGAAGAGAGCCGCTCAAGATCATTGGCAAAGAAACCAAAGAACTGAGGAACAAGAAGGTTCACTTAGTCAAAGTGCAATGGAGTGGAGATCCGCGAGATTCTACCTTGGAAACTGAGGAGGGCATTCAGAAAGCCTATCCTAGATGCCGAGTGGATATCTCTGATTGACTCCGGTGCAAGGTATATTTACCATACTTTACCAATTAGTTCTCTACTCTATTGTTATTTTCTTTCCGTGGATGTGCATTGTTAATTCTATAGTCTGAATGATTTTGAAAGAGTATAGGAATTGATTAGTATATTTTTGAAAAGTTAAAAACAATTTGATTGTTGTTTGCGTCGTGTGATAGAAGATTTGATTAATTGAATTATTGAAACGATAGTTAATTTAATCAACAATAGAATAATGGTAGAATTTATTCATTTAAATCACACATTGAACTGATTAGAAAATAGATAGAAATATATATACTTGCGCATTATATATGTTTGAATAGGTAAATGGATTAGCTGTTGAGTAAAGATTTTATTTGCGTGCCCGACAAATAGGTAAACCTTAATGAGTTGGATGAGAAATATTATTATATCAACTCCTGTGAATGCCATTGGATGCGGAGTGCTGGTTATTCTATGTGTAATAATAAACGTCGCTATAGGATAGTAACAATTAATTTTGAACTACATTACATGGCATACTTCTGAAGATAGGCATACTTCATCATATACCACATAAGCATTTGGAGCTTGGGTGACGAGGTGGAAGATTTACCATACGAGCGAGAGGCTTGTATGGCGATGACTATATTTTACAGGTTGAACTGATGACTGATATGGACTATTTAAATTGTAACGATAAAATTTCCAGATTAATAAAAACCCCACACGAGTCTGGAGTTGATAATAATCACGTCTCTCTAGTTATTAGACACGGCACATGGACTATTTATTTCCTACACGGGACGAGGTGACGTGGATTTATCCTCTGGAGCATTTAAAATACACACTCCCTCAGGCTTTGACAGGGTGACGAGAATTTATTCTCTGGAGTTATTATCAATACACGCTCCCCTATAAGCACCAGAATATATCACTATAAATATATGTATGCTTATTAGGATTTATTGGGTACCTAATACGTCCCAATAAATTTCCAAACCTCTCTCCGTACAAAGGAGGTTATGGCGAAATTTTTCGAAAATTCCGGGTGTTAGCCAAATTTTTGAAGAATTTGAAAATTCTCAAAAACTGAAAAGTTGGAGAATTGAAGCCGGATTGAACGTAGAGTTGATTAATCAAACCACTTTCGACTTTGTTCCTTTTCGGGGACGAAAAGTTTTAAGTGGGGGAGATTGTAACGACCCGGAAAATCTGAACCAATTTAAAATTTTTAAATTGGCTAAAATAATGGATTTTAAATATTTCAAATAATAGCGATGAAAAGTAAGTTTGAATCGACATTTGAAAACGAATATAATTAATTCTAATTATAAACAAGGCCTGAAATGGCGCTGCAGTTTCAAAAGTTGAATTCAAACTTTGTCAGACTGTACCGGGTGCAAAACAAAACGGATTTGAGTGAAACCAAAAATATTTAAATCTGTTAGTGAATACCTTTCTAATGAATCTGAAAAATCGAAGTTTCATAACGGAAAGCAAAAGTTATGGCCAAATGAATTTTCAGAAAGGTCGCTATGGAATTTATATAGCCCGTGGAATTGGCCATTTTGCATACGACCTCGGAATTCGACGAAACCACTTTTTTGGATCAGGGATGTGAAGTTATTGCTAGGTTTCAAATTTCATAATTTTTTATGCTAGTGTGTGAGCGTGGCAAAGGAAAAAGTGTTTTGGTCAATTATAGTTAAATTGGATCGACCAGAAATGGGCCTTTTTGCAAACGGTCTCAGAAGTCGATGAAACTAGTTTTGTTGGGACTGTATCGTCAAAACATAGCTAGATTTATTTTTCTGGAATTTTTCGAATTAGTTTATGGCCCCAGAAAATTGAAATGTATGTTCAAATCGAATATTGAATAGTCTATATTTTAATTTAAAGGAAAAATGATTGAAACATTCGAATGGGCCTTCGAAACATATCCCATTATGTTCGGGATGGGGGTAAAACACTAGGGACGACAGTCGTTGGGTTTGATTTCGAGTTCGTGTGAGAAAACCCTAATTTCCAAATTAAATAAATAGCGGGCCAATAGGATTTTTTCTTTATTATTTTTATTTTCCCAAAATCAGAAGAAAAAAAACCGCCCGCTCTCTCTCTCGTCGACGACGCCTATTGCACCATCTTTCCCGTCCACTTTAGCGCCGCCACAGCCATCACCAGCGACCGCCACCACATCCCCTCGACGCGCCTCCTCTTCCTCTTCAAATCCAACCCAACCACCACCCCCCTCGTCGCCTCTATCGCCTGAATCGAGCCCGCCAAGTTCACTACTTCCTAGCGCCGCCACGACCAGATCCGGCCAACGATCATCACCAAACCACCCTGCGCCAATTCCCCTCTCATCCCTCTTCCACGTCACACCCTCCGATCGTCACCACATCGCTCGGATTTCGCGAAAAATTCAAACCCTTGTTTGAACCAACGATGAAGGTGATTCCTTTATATGATTTTAACACTTTTAAGTGTTACAAAACTTTGAAAAGTCATATCTTTTTAGTGTTTTGACAAAATTCGATGAAACAGGAGGCACCGGGACCATGAGGACGTCTTCTACATTTTAGAAGAGACCACATATTTTTCTGGGCCTTCTTCTATTTTGGGTGGAGTGGAACCTAATGTGAGATTTCTAATTTATAAACGATATGGAAAACGATGATGTATAAATTATATAGTCGATGTATGAGTTATATAAGCGTTGTACACCCCTTGTATAAGCATTGTACAAGTTGTACGTTCGATGTATAAGTTGTATATATGTTGTAAAAATTATATATGTGTTGAAATAAAAGTGAAATGCTATATATAAATATATATATATATACACGCCCCGTCCACAAACCATGGACGATATTTATTGGTTGTGATTGGTGTGAAAATTGATTGATAGCGAATGGTTGATTGGAATTGTTTGTGGTTGATATTGATTGATTGTGGTTGAAAAATACCCGTTTGTGGTTGAGAAATATTTGGTTGAAACCACATAGGATTAGTTTGTGGAAATGAAATAAATATATACATACCGCCTGCGTGCGAACTAGTTACATGATTCTCCATTGTCAAAAACCGAGAGGTTTTAAGGTAGAGCGAGGAGCCGTACTAGGGACGGTCCCGGTTTTAACTACCCTGTCGTTATGCTGCCGAAATTTTGAATAATATTCATGTGTTTGAATTATTTTCACTTTTTGAAATTATATTTATTCGTTGAATAGAAAACCTTCATGTGTTGAATCGATATTCATTCGTTGGATAGAAATTCATGTGTTGAGTGGTATTCGTGTTTTGAATATAAAAATCACATTTTTAACTATATGTATAAACTATAGAAAACCTTCATGTGTTGAATCGATATTCATTCGTTGAATTGAAATTCATGTGTTGAATGGTATTCGTGTTTTGAATATAAAAATCACCTTTTTATCGATATATATAAACTATAGAAAACCTTCATGTGTTGAATCGATATTCATTCGTTGAATTGAAATTCATGTGTTGAATGGTATTCATATTTTGAAAGAAATTGTTTTATAATAAAAATCCCATTTTTAACATCAATATGAAATGTATAAACTAATCTTGGTTTGAAATAAATTGTTTTATAATAAAAATCCTATTTTTATCACCAATATGAAATATATAAAATAATCGTGTTTTGAAATAAATTGTTTTACATTAAAAATCACATTTTAATAATATACATGAATTGTTAAATATAGTGAAGTGTTGAAATAGAAGACAGTTAGATAAAAATATCATTTTTATCAAATGTATAAAAAGAATATAGCTTTGAAATTGAAGAATCGATATATATATATATATATATATAGAATTAAAATATATCGAATAACGAAGCTGCAGTTCGTATTTTGAAACCGTGATTTCAAACGATTATACCGGGGGATCCGACCATCGGATTTTTCCGAAATCGCAACCGTTGGGTTCGCTTTGGAAATATCTTTCCAACGGCACCAACTTTGTAAAAATCCAACGGTTGGATTGTCTGGAATGTTTAATTCAAATCTGAAGAAAAACAGCGCCAGAATCGATTATATTTATATATATATATATATATATATATATATAATTATATTTAATCGAATAACGACGCTGTAGTTCGTATTTTGAAATCGAAACTTCAAACGATTATACCGGGAGATCCGACCGTCGGATTTTCCCAAAACTGGAACCGTTGGATTCGTTTTGAAAAGATCTTTCTAATGATGTAAATTTTGTGAAGATCCAACGGTTAGATTTTCAGATATGTGTAAATAAAATCTGAAGAAAAACAGCGCCACGGCCGCGTTATGGCCCGAAGCGTCGTTTTGAATAAATTGGCTATTTTAAAATAAATAAAAATAGAGATAAATCATTATAAAATATTATAAACGATATGGATGTGAAATTTAGAAACTAACTGAAGGTTGGCTAAGTCGAATGGTTCCCTGGGTGTTGATCTGATGTTGGTTTCGTCCTTCGGGGTTAATATTTGGGAAATCGTTTTCTTACTGATTGACGGTTAGTGAATAATGTATTGAAATGATGCGTATGTATGTTGGTGTTGCACTTGTTTATTATATACATGAGTTACAAAGAAAGACCGGGTTTATCAAATTCTGAATAACTGAATCGATAATAAGAAATCGAAGATGAAGACGGTGGTCGAAGACCGGAGATCTTCACCTCGTTTGGATGGTAACCGAGGTCCTGATTGGGAGGCATCCCAAAATATGGATAATGAGTGGTGATCGTCCAGACGTAAGTGGTGATCGATGGGTTTGCGAGGTATATAGTGCCTCCGGTTTCGTTCAGACCCAGAACGGACTTGCAAATGGACTATGTGTCTGACATTGGATTTTATTCTATGTTGATTGATCCCTATTAAATATACATCTGTTTGGAGGCGGAGAATTTATTCTTTTTCTTAACGCCCTTCTCTGAAACGCACGAGCTCAGAGGTTGTATATCGATGGACGTCAGTCGCATGGCATGAATTGCTAGTGTGGCATGCCTAAGTGGCAAATGATAAAGGCTTCTGTTGAAAAGCAAAGTCTTGTGGTGATGTTCAAAGCACCGCCTGTGTGGCGTAGCTTTGTGTATAACGTGAATTCGCGAGCCTCACACCCCGGTATAAGCCAGAAACGGGAGAAGGACCTCAGGGAGGGCATGTAATAACCCGAAAATCTGGGCCAGTTTAAAATTTTTATTTTGGCAATTTTAGCGAATTTTGAACATTTAAAATAGATTATTTTAAATAATATCGACGAGAAATTTATTTTGAATATAATTATAACGTATATATTATATACGTCGTCGTTAGAATATAAATAATTATATATAATTATAAATAGAATTGAAAATGGCGCGGTAGTTCGATAATTCGATTTCAAACTTCAATTGAACGTACCGGGTGCAAAACAATCCGGATTTTAGTGAAACCGAAAATAATGGAATCTAATTGGGAATATCTTTCCAACGAATCCAAAAAATCAAAATTTCATAGTGGGAATCAAAAGATATGTCCAGTTGAAAATTCTGAATAGTCGCTATGGAATTCAGACCCTTAAAAATGGAAATTTTGCAAACGACCTCGGATTTCGACGAAACCACTTTTGTTGGATCCGTGATGGAAATTTATTGCTAGGTTTCAAATTTCATAATTTTTCGAATCAATATGTGAGTGTGGCAAAGGAAAACGTGTTTGACCAGTTTCAGTTGATTTTAATCGACTGGAAAATGGCCATTTTTCCAACGGTCTCGGAATTCGACGAAACTAGTTTTGTTAGGACTGTATCGTCAATACGAAGCTAGAAAATATTTTTCAGGAATTTTTCGAGTTAGTATGTGACCCCAGTAAATTGAAATGCACATTCAAATTCAATATATAGAGTTATATGTTGATTTTGACGAAAACTGATTGTAACGATAGAATCAGCCTACGATACATATCCCATTGTGTTCGGAATGGGGGTAATTAGCTATGGACGACAGGCGGTGGGCCTCGTTTAGAGGTCGTATGTAAAAGTCAACGTTTTGGGATTAAATTAATTAAAATAAAATAAAATAAAAACACCCCCACTCACCTCTCTCTCTCCTCACCCCTTTAATCATTCCGCCCCCCCCCCCCCCCCGTTAGTTAATCTTTCAAAAAAAAAAGACGATGAAGAGGAGGGAGGAGCGCCGTCGCTCCTCCCATCGGAGAGCCACCGCCGCCACTCAGGGCAGGGCGCCACCGCCCCCTTCTGCTTGATCCTCCTCTCCACTTCCTCCCCGTCCTCCTCTTCTTCCCTTCTTCTTCCTCCCCCTATTCGCACCCCCTACCCTCTGATGTCGACCGCGCTACCCCCCACCCCACCTTGACCTCGCAACAGCCTTTCCCCCCTCTTCCCTAGCGCATCGCACAGCCCCCCCTCACCCTGAAAACCCTAAACCCCAAATCGAACGCACGATCCACGCCACCCCAGCCACCACCCTCTGACGCTCCCTCTGACCTCTATCCCTCTTTCTTTTTTGATCCAAACACTGTAAGCTTCTTTATTTATTTTTATTTATTTTCTATGATTTTTATATATTCGTATAACATAGAAAAATATGATTTTTATATATTCGTATAGCATAGAAAAATATGATTTTTTATATATTCGTATAGCATAGAAAAATATGATTTTTATATATTCGTATAGCATAAAAAAATATGATTTTTATATATTCGTATAGCATAGAAAAATATGATTTTTATATATTCGTATAGCATAGAAAAATATGATTTTTATATATTCGTATAGCATAGAAAAATATGATTTTTATATATTCGTATAGCATAGTAAAAATTCGATTTTTATATATTTAATAGCGAAGTAAAAATTCGATTTTTATATATGTAGTGGCTACGGGCAACGAAGGTGACAAAAAGGCGAGAACGACGAATATTTCTATAAATGAAGTGGCGTTAATTTGGGATAGCTTTCGGTGAGAATTTCTCACTCTTCAATTTCTTTTCTAGTTATATATATATACTAGGATGTAGACGGTGTTTAGTAGCAACCGACACAATTGTCCACAGACCATGGACTTGTTTGTTTGGTTGTGTAGTTGGTTAGATTATTTGGTTTGAATTGAGTTGTTTGGTGAAATGGAATGGATTTGATTGATGTGTGAATGGCGTGGGCCTTCACTAGACCGGGGATAAGGCTAGGCCTCGTCCCGTTTCTAGTATTGTGCCGTTATGCCGCCGAAATTTCCTAAAATTTGTTAGAAAAATAAAAATATCATTTTTATTGTGTAAATGAACTGAATATAAATTCATGTGTTGAAATAAAATATTTTATCATTAAAGATATAATTTTTAACGTGGAAGTGAATAAAATAAAATATTCATTTACAAACCGGACGGTTTGTTTATGTACACCTATTTGAAGGACATTGATTGGGTCGATAAATTTTACACATCGCCCAACTGCACAAATAAAATCTGTGTTTGATTGTTTGAAACCCCACACGGGTATTGGGATAAAATACGGCATACACTAATCCCAATAATTAGTTGTTTGTCAATCGATTGATTGACAGACTGCTATAAGCGTTAGATATCTATATTTGATGCTTATACAGTGTAGTGCACTTTGGATGATGGTTGATTATTTATCGTTGCTATTATATACATGTGTTGTATGGAATCCATATAGTTAACGCTATATGGTAATTGATTGGGCCTCATTCCAATTTAGAAGATAAAGAATATTATAAAATAAAGGTTTATGTGTTGACTGTACTCATCCATGTATATTAGTCATGTGTTGAACGAAATATTTTAACAATAAAATTTATATCTTTATCACTATAAAATAAAGGTTCATGTGTTGACTGTACTCATCCGTTGAGATTAGTCATGTGTTGAACGAAATGTTTTAAAAAAAATAGTCACACGTGGACAGTACTCATTCGTTGAGATTAGTCGTGTGTTGACAAAAATAAATATTCATTTGTTGAATAGAATAGAGGATTTATTGAAATATATAAAGCCGTATTGATTAGAGATGCGCTATTTTGACGTGAACGATATTTATATCGATTTTATTCATTTTAAAACGAATATTGAAAAGTGATTTCGAAATCGAATATTTTGAAATGAAATTTGATTCGAACTGAATAGAAAACCAATTTGAATTGAATTGAATAGAAAACCAATTTGAATTGAATTGAATAGAAAACCAATTTGAATTGAATTGAATAGAAAACCAATTTGAATTCGAATTGAATAGAAAACGAAATGAATTCGAATTGAATAGAAAACGAAATGAATTCAAATTGAATAGAATAAATATTCATTTGTTGAATAGAATAACGGAATTTTTGAAATATATAAAGCCGTGTTGATTAGAGATACGCTATTTTGACGCGAACGATATTTATATCGATTAAAACGAATTTGATTTTAACTGAATATATAACGAATTTGATTTCAATTGAATATATAACGAATTTGATTTGAAAAGAGAACGAATTTTGATTTGAATAGAAAACGAAATGAATTCGAACTGAATAGAAAACGAATTGAATTCAAATTGAAAAGAAAACGAATTGAATTCAAATTGAAAAGAAAACGAATTCGAATCGAATTGAATTGAAAAGAAAATGAATTCGAATCGAATTAAAAATCGATTTGAATTGAAGTCAAATAGAAATGAAAGTAAAAAGGATATATAATAGGAAATTCAATCTTGATTTGAATTTGAAATAAAGGTTGAAATTGTTTTTGAAACGAATTTAAAACTATTTATATAATTCGTTTTAAATAGAAATTGACGAAATATATATTATATGTATTATATATATAATATAATGGCCTGAAAAGAACGCGCCGCACCGAGGCAGTTCGTGAATTTCGACCATTTATTTCAAACGGACATTACGGGAGATCTGACCGTCAGATTCTCCTTAAACTGGAACCGTTGGGTTCGTATCGAAAAGAGCTTTCTAACGAATATTAGAAATTTGAAATCTAACGGTTGGATTTGGAGATACGTCCAAATCAAATTTGAAAAAGGTCGCTGTAAGTGCAGTTCGATGGCCGTTGATGGAAATCGACTGTACGGGCCTTGATGAAATTATTAAAAATAGTAATAATTTATGTAAAATCATAAGAAATGATTTGGGAAAAATGGGGATGAAAACTCCACATTTGAAAAGATAAAAATAGATTTTTATCAAAGTGAACTAGTTTTGAACTAAAATTAAAACCCAACTATTTTTAAATAAATAAATTGGATTTAAAAAGGGTTTTTAAATAATCGGAATTTCTAATATATTTGATTGAAATTAAATTAGAAGTGATCTGTGGGTTTATCGTGAACAGTGTTTTAAATAACACTTGTTCTTTAACCCGATAATAAATAGGATGTGATTTGGGTTTATCGTGAACTGTGTTTCAAATGTCATTAGTTCTTTAACCTAGTAAAAGGAGTTTTAACGAATCTGCAATTAGATTGAAATGTGAATTGATGATTTAAATTATCAAATATAGAAAGTGAGCGAGAATGGAGTATTACCAGTTTTGCTCCAAAACAATAGTTAAATCTTTAATTAGATTTGAACGTGAAATGGTAGTTAATTTACCGATAACACCATGGTGTTAGATATGGAGTATTACCAGTTTTGCTTCATGGGATTAATAGGTTGGGATTGGGAAATAAAATAAATAATTACTTCGGTATGGTTCGCTAATCTCGACTAGTTTGAAAAACCATAATTTAGTTCGAAATGACATCCAAAGGAAGATTAAAGGATAAATTTTAAAGAATTTATCTTGGATAAAATTAATGGGAACATTTCCCTAAGAATATGAAATTTAGAAACTAGTTGTAGGTTAGTTAAGAAGAATGGTTTATTGGGTATTGATCTTATGTTGGTTTCGGCCTTCGGGGTTAATATTTGGGAAATTGTTCTCTTGCTAATTCACGGTTAGTGACTAATGAATTGGAATGAGGCGTATGTTGTGTTTGTGTAACATTTGTTTTAATATACGCGGGTTGTTCGGAAAGGCCGGGTTTATACCCATTCTGAATAACCGATTCGACGATATGTCGAAGATGAAGACGGTGGTTGAAGACCGGAAGTCTTAACATCGTTTGGGTGATTACTGATGATCTTGATTGGGCTGTACACCCAAGATGAGGGAATCAGTTGGTGGTCGTCTAGACGTACTTGGAGATCGATGGATATGCGAGGAAAGTGCCTCCGATTTCGTTCAGACCCAGAACGAACTTGTAAATGGATTGTGTGTCTGACATTGGATTTTATTCTGTGTTGATTGATTTCTGTTTAATATAAATCTGTTTGGCGGCGGAGAATTTATTCTCTTGCTTAACGCCCTTCTCTGAGACGTACGAGCTTAGAGGTTATATATCGATAGATATCAATCGCATGGCATGAATTGCCTGTGTGGCATGCTGAGTTGTATGGATCAAGGCTTCTGTTGAAAAGCAAAGTCTTGTGGTTGATGATCAAAGCACGGCCTACGTGGCAGCTTTGTGTATAGCGTGGATTCGCGAGCCTCACACCTCGGTATGAGTAAAAAACGGGATACGGACCGTTGGGAGAGCACGACGTTTCTTTCTAGCTTTGGTGGTGTCAGTGACTTACCAGCCCTGACATTTATATACTTTTCACCTTTGTGGTTGTTGGAATGAGGCGCCTCGATATTAGGTCTGTAAGGACCGGGAAACGTGTGTTCAGGAATTGCCAATCCTCAAACGTAAGAGAGGACCGGCCCAACCGATCCAGGGTTACCCGGAGTGCGTAGTCCTGAGGCATTTTCTAGAGTGTCTCGAAGCGGAGAGGAGCTTGCCCCTTGCCTCGACTCATGACGGAAATCCAATTTCCAATACGTGATATTGCGGTTTTAATTGTAGAACTAGTATGGCGACATGATATATGGTACCCATGTCATCTATGATTTATATTTATGATTGAAATTGTTTTGACACTATACACTTATTATAGTATCAAATGATTTGTTTTAAACATACCAAGCATGTTTGGCTATTATAAGGGAAAACCCTATCCTCTGGCTTACGTTGCATTGCGTGATGGGACCTGGGTCTTATAATAGCTTCATTTTTCGAAAAAGCATTGCGTTGTTTATTCTATGCACTGGTATTCTTGGGAGGAAACCCGTTCCGTGTTATACGGCGTGGTTCCTTGAATTACTCTCTTTTAAAGTAAAGCTTTATTTAACTGTTTTAGTTCTCACACCAGTCACATGATTGAGCTGGAGTTTATTGTTTTAACCTAAACTCTAGGTGCCCCTATTTTCCGCACGGGCAGCTAGTAGTTTTGGTTTTGCAGATTTATATTCACAGGATCCTGATTTACAGCTAGAACGATGCTCGAAAAGCTCTGTATCCGTGCATTACTTCTAGTTGTGCTTTTGTGTTATTTTCCGCTGCAATGTATTTAAATGTAATTTAAATCTCTGATATCTGTTGAATGTAATTTATTCATTTATACTCTGTATATTCTTGTATCTGATGGAATTGTTGTAATAGCAATGAAATGTTCTTCCGTCTGTGTTTTGATTTGTCATGTTCTCAAACGATCAGGGGTTTCGAACGGTCTAGATCGGTTTAACGACTGATTCGGATCGAGCGAAATTCCTTGCCGTCACATTTGGTATTAGAGCTTTGGTTTATAGAGCTCGAGAACAAGACACATTAGAACCATACGAAATAATTCATCAGATATTGGATTAGTAATATCCAATTAGAATGACTCGTTAGAGATAGGATCAGTAGTATCCTAGAACGAGTGTGAAGAGTATATTTTTCAAATGAAAACAATTTTGTTTTGAAAATTTAAATCGTTTTATACATATTTGAATATTTATTTACTTTGAATTTGGACAATCCAATATATAAAGATTTTGCATATACGTGTCATGAACGTATATTCGAAGTTTTAATATACTGGATAGATATAGAATCACATTCTAGACACCCGGAGATGATTCTGATGATTGATATATCATCATCAGAATTTGTGTTCATGTTTCGAAGGTATGATATCTATATATTTCCATTAGACTGGTGTGAGAACCAAAACTTATATAGATAGATTCATTTGTTGTGATTTGGCACCAAAACATGATTTCTGTATATGTATCAAAATTATGAATTTGAAACGTTAATTCACTAATTGATTGATGTTTGTGTTGTTTGTTTATTTGTTTGATAATTTTGAACCATTATGCCTAATTGTACCAAATTTTGAACTGTATTGAAAATTAGTCGCATTTGCATGCATATACATGCACTTACATTGAACAGGTTATAGCAAGGAGGCTAGAGCAGAGAATAAAATTTGTTTGCCCGACAAATAGGTACATATTTACTATAATTTACTGTTTTGTTTGTGTGATGATGATTTTATGAGCCTATTGGCTAGCCGCTTGGCTTTTTCTTTTTCTTTTTGAGATCAGAAGGCCTTTATGGAAATTTCGGGATTTTCCCGTGGCTCCCGGTGCAGGGGAGGTTATGGCGAAAATTTTTTGAAAATTCCGGGTGTTAGCCAAATTTTTGAAGAATTTGAAAATTCTCAGAAACTGAAAAGTTGGAGAATGGAAGCCAGATCGAACGTAGAGTTGATTAATCAAGCCACTTTCGACTTTGTTCCTTTTCGGGGACGAAAAGTTTTAAGTGGGGGAGATTGTAATAACCTGAAAATCTGGGCCAGTTTAAAATTTTTATTTTGTCAATTTTAGCGAATTTTGAACATTTAAAATAGATTATTTTAAATAATATTGGCGAGAAATTTATTTTGAATATAATTATAACGTATATATTATATACGTCGTCGTTAGAATATAAATAATTATATATAATTATAAATAGAATTGAAAATGGCGCGGTAGTTCGATAATTCGATTTCAAACTTCAATTGAACGTACCGGGTGCAAAACAATCCGGATTTTAGTGAAATCGAAAATAATGGAATCTAATTGGGAATATCTTTCCAACGAATCCGAAAAATCAAAATTTCATAGCGGGAATCAAAAGATATGTCCAGTTGAAAATTCTGAATAGTCGCTATGGAATTCAGACCCTTAAAAATGGAAATTTTGCAAACGACCTCGGATTTCGACGAAACCACTTTTGTTGGATCCGTGATGTCAATTTATTGCTAGGTTTCAAATTTCATAATTTTTCGAATCAGTATGTGAGCGTGGCAAAGGAAAACGTTTTTGACCAGTTTTAGTTGATTTTAATCGACTGGAAAATGGCCATTTTTCCAACGGTCTCGAAATTCGACGAAACTAGTTTGGTTAGGACCGTATCGTCAATACGAAGCTAGAAAATATTTTTCAGGAATTTTTTGAGTTAGTATGTGACCCCAGTAAATTGAAATGCGCATTCGAATTCAATATATAGAGTTATATGTTGATTTTGACGAAAACTGATTGTAACGATGGAATCAGCCTACGATACATATCCCATTGTGTTCGGAATGAGGGTAATTAGCTATGGACGATAGGCGGTGGGCCTCGTTTAGAGGTCGTATGTAAAAGTCAACTTTTTGGGATTAAATTAATTAAAATAAAATAAAATAAAATAAAAACACACCCACTCACCTCTCTCTCTCCTCACCCCTTTAATCATTCAGCCCCCCGTTAGTTATTCTTTCAAAAAAAAAGACGATGAAGGGGAGGGAGGAGCGTCGTCGCTCCTCCCATCGGAGAGCCACCGCCGCCGCTCAGGGCGGGGCGCCACCGCCCCCTTCTGCTCGATCCTCCTCTCCACTTCCTCCCCGTCCTCCTCTTCTTCCCTTCTTCTACCTCCCCCTGTTCGCACCCCCCTACCCTCTGATGTCGCAACGCTACCTGAGACGACCCGAACTTCCCCGTGAAGGAAAGCACGGATAGAATTGAGTACAAGACAAAATGGAACGCAGACGGAAGAACATTTCATTGTTTATTACAACAATTCCATCAGATACAAGAATATACAGAGTATGAATGAATAAAATACATTCAATAAATATAAGAGATTATAATAAATTACATAGCAGCGGAAAATGTACAAAACACAACTAGAAGTAATGCACGGATACAGAGCTTTCCGAGCATCGTTCCAGCTGTAAATCAGGATCCTGTGAATATAAATCTGCAAAACCAAAACTACTAGCTGCCCGTGCGGAAAATAGGGGCACCCAGAGTTTAGGTTAAAAAAATAAACTCCAGGTCAGTCATGTGACTGGTGTGAGAACTAAAACAGTTATTTAAAACTTTACTTTAGAAGATAGTAATTCAAGGGACCACGCCGTATAACACGGAACAGGTTTCCTCCCAAGAATACTAGTGCACATAACAAAACAGCGCAATGCTCTTTGGAAAAATGAAGCTATTATAAGACCCAGGTCCCATCACACAATGCAACGCAAGCCGGAGGATAGGGTTTTCCCTTATAATAGCTAAACATGCTTGGTACGTTTAAAACAAATCACTTGATACTATTATTGGTGTATAGTGTCAAAACAATTTCAATCATAAATATCAATCATAGACGGCATGGGTACCATATATCATGTCACCATACTAGTTCTACAATTAAAACCGCAATATCACGTATTGGAAATTGGATTCCGTCATGAGCCGAGGCAAGGGGCAAGCTCCTCTCCGCGTTCGAGACACTCTAGCAAATGTTCCAGGACCCCACTCTGATCCTTTGGAACCTCCAAGGCCGGTCCTCTCTTACTTTTGAGGATTGGTTATTCCTGAACACACGTTTCCCGGTCCTTACAGACCTATATCTGAGGCGCCTCGTATCCAACAACCACACAGGTGAAAAGTATAGAAATTTCAGGGCTGGTAGGTCACTGACACCACCCTAGCTAGAAAGAAACGTCGTGCACTCCTTGGGTCCGTATCCCCTTTATGACTCATACCGAGGTGTGATGTAACACCCCACGTCCATTAATGTCACTCACAAAGGGAGTGCATTAACTTCCATGGATGTTTTAAGTGAATATAGAACAGTAAAATTACAACAAGACAGATATAAAATAGTACTTGGAAATTCAAAAACTTTATTTCATTGTAGCAGAAGTCAAAACATGTTTGATTACATCATAACACCATATTCAATGTCAAGTACAATATCTATCTTGATAAAACAAGTACATAATCCCATTACATGAATAGCCATTAAAAAGAAAGATAACAAGCTGGACTTTACTTCAGCAGTCCAAGCTTTCCAGAAGATAAGCGATCCAATTAGACTCCACTAGAACTTGGCCCAACCTGCGGACCTGAAGGGAGAAAAAGGATGGAAAAGAGGGGGTCAGACATAAAGTCTGGTGAATATGATAATTCTACAATACTATTACCAAAATAACTGGACTAAGGCATAAGCTGGAAAACAAGAAAATGTCTATGAAGAGCAGATTAAGGACATAGATAATCGCTAAAGGCAACGTTATAGGCGCTCCTAAATACTAAAGGATAAACACTATACTGCACCACACCAGTCACCCTAAAGATTCATCCCACTTAGCTTCACTTAGAAACTTTCCCAATGGCTTTACGTACCCCTAGCTGACTACATAGGTGCCACCTGCCCCTATCTCCACTAGGTGTACCCTACTTCCCATTATTCGATCGGCTCCCTAACTCGTAGATACCCGTGCTGGCCCCACAGTGGGGTGTATCACTCCCCTAAAGTGGCAACCTGATACAACGGACATGCACGGCTTATACCTACACGATGCAACAACGTCTTACCTACCAGCCCGGGTCCACACACGCATATGAAACCCGTTGGACTTGCGTTGCCACCGCTCCCTGTTTTGGCCTCTTATAGTCAAACCCAGTATGCGTGTCCCGTCCTCGACTTGGGTCGAGCTCACAAAGATACGTTTTGGGATACTGGTTGAAATGGGCCCCCACTATTTACCACAAGCATTCCACCTAAGCTTGTCCCCATTAGTCCATCCCACTTAACCCACTTAGTCATGTTCATTTACATGTGTGTTTGGTTAAGTCTAATCGTATTTCAAATGCCTCTAAAGGCAACCACCAGATTCCTCATGCCACCCAAGGCACCTACTTAACCCCCATGTCCCACCTTACATGATTATCTGGTTAAGTATTTCTTAGTTCATTAAGGCCATAACCTCATAAAGACCTCTCACATTAGACTGGCATTTATGGCAGCTGGATTTGCCGGGCGGGTCCGGGCAGTCTTACACCATAAAAGAGTCTAACCTCGTGTCTTTACAACTGTTATGCTTTAGTTTGGGCCTAGGACCTCTCACATTGGGCCGACATTTGTGACTACTGGATTTGCCGGGTGGGTCCGGGCAGGTTTACATCACAAACGGGTCCAACCTCGTGTCCCAAGCATTGATTATTAATAATAATCCACTTTCCCCCAATTTTAATAATTCCCTACTTGAATTATTAATTACTTCCAATTTTTAACAATGTCCATAATTGACTCAATTATGGACATCCATTCATGGTATGCAAAATCTTACAAAATTGCACCCAATTTATTAATTCCTAATATTACCCCTACCCCACGTTTGAACGTTTATTCGCAAAATATATGTTAGACTCGAATAGCCTAACTCATAGCATAAAAGAGATTATCATAATAACAACATGTATATGTAACCAAATGAATCATAATAAGGGGTGAAACTTGCATATGTCCAACTTGCATAGATTATACATGTCATGGACCTAAAGGTGTCAACTTGTTCAAAATTCACCTAATATAATCTCAATCAATTTTCATAAACTTACATATGAACATGTGTGAATCAACATCATCTAAATTTTTAACAACATGGTTTTATATGGGTACACCTAACTCAATAGGCAAATTCCCATATTCAAGTTTTATTTAATTATAGTTTCAAGTTTATGGGTACACCTAGCCTAATAGGCAAATTCCCATAAACAAGATCCATTTAAATTAAAAAAAAAACATAACTTTAAGCATGTTCCAACAACATCATGATTTTACAACATAATATAGCATGATTTATAACATGGCATAGTATAACATAGCTTGACATGATTCTCAACATAGCACGACATAGCATAAGAGAATTTACAACATAGCATGACATAGCATATATAATTTACATCATACGACAACATAATAACATAATAAGAGATCCACAATATATAGAATTTACAATTACAAATCACGTCACTTTCTTGTGATCCATTCATAACTGAGTCAAATTAGTTTGTAATAGTCTTGTGAGAATCATCATACTCACCAACAAAAGAAAAGAATTAGAGAAAGAGAGATCTTTTGATTTGATTTGTGTAGATTTAGTTGTAGATGATTAGGCTTCCTCTTCTTAGTTTGTGACGGCTACGCTGAACTCCATGGCAGCAGCATGACGGTAGCTTCTCTAATTTTACAAGTGATTTAGGTTTAGGGTCTACCCACTTATTTATAGATTTTAGAATGCATTTAGGCCATTAGATTTAACCTAGAAATAACCGCAGCCGTTCAAACAAGATGGGGTTTATCTTGTTGACTCATCAATGAGTCAGAAGTGACTCAGCAAACATTCAGCAATATATATATATATATATATTCTACAATGTACACATTAGATACATCCCCCCCTTTTACACACTTATTATTGTTTTTATATACATATTAGATACATCCCCTCTCTTACACACTTATTAATATTTTTATATTCATATTAGATACATCCCCTCTCTTACACACTTATTAATATTTTTATATTCATATTAGATACATCCCCCCTCTTACACACTTATTAATATTTTAGCAACTTTAGTGTTAATAGAAAATTCGGGGTGTTACATTCTCCCCTCCTTTTAGGATTTCGTCCCCGAAATCTTCAAGTCTGGAAGAATGTATATCCTACCATCCAAACGTCCATCTACTCATCCATCATACACAGGCATCCATTGTCCTTACAGACTTCTAATGCTTTCATGTTTAAATGCACAGTGTGTGTATATGTCCGTATCTAATGCAAAATCAGGCGGTCCACTGATTCAGTTGACCTCCTTAATGCAACTATGATCGTGCCATGCATCCATTATGTATGCAAAAGATTCTTAATGCTACATAATACTTCTATATGCGTGCACAACCATCATCTGAATGCAGCATCCACATGATAATACAACCATCGTTCATCCATTTTACTAAATACATCCATATATATATGCAATATGCAATACGTAGTGACTGAGCCGATCTAGTGCCTAAAGTGTGTGTATATATGCATCCACGAGCAACCACTAGCAAACACTTGCATCCATTTTGCATCCATCATACATAACATGTCTCAAACACATGTTTCAACCATAGGATTATCCTAACTAAAGGTCAAAGATACTAATGAGAGGACATGCTAAAGATAAGATAAGATAAGCTAAGCGATAAAGGAGAAATTAAAAGACATACCCTCAAAAAGAAAAGGGTACAACGAACGCATCTTCTCTTCTGTCTCCCAAGTTGCGTTGCTCTCATCATCTCCCCATTTCACTTTAACCAGTCTGACCTCTCGATTCCTCAACTTTTTGATCTCCGACCCAAGAATGCATGTAGGAGCTCGTCTAATTGTTGCATCACGCTCTATTTCCACCTCTTTAAGCAAGCTCGGCTCTACCACCTCCGCGGTCTTGTGCAAACACTTCCTCAAATGTGATACATGGAATACGTCGTGTACTCCACTAAGTTTCTCAGGAAACTCCACCCTATATGCCATCTTCCCAATCCTGTCTTTTACAGGAAACGGCCCTACAAACCTTGGTGCTAATTTTCCCACGGACCCAAAGCGAACAACATTCTGTAACGAAGATACTTTGATAAAAACCATGTCCCCAATGTCAAACTCAAGATCTGTCCTCCTCTTATCAGCATACGATTTTTGCCTATCTTGTGCTGCTTTCATCCTCTTTCGAATCAACTCAATCTTCTCCGAGGTTTCCCTAACCATATCGGGCCCAAGTAGGATTTTATCGGTAGATTCCCACCAACATGTAGGCGAACGGCAAGGCCTTCCATAAAGAGCTTCGAAAGGTGCCATGCCAATACTAGACTGAAAGCTATTATTATATGCGAATTCTACTAACGGAAGGTGCTCTTCCCATGTACCCCCAAAGTCTAGGATACAAAGCCTTAAAAGATCCTCTAGAATGCGATTCACCCTCTCGGTCTGGCCGTCTGTCTGAGGATGATATGCGGTGCTCAAACATAGCTGAGTCCCTACCATCTCTTGTAAACTCTTCCAAAATTCGCTAGTAAAGATGGGGTCACGGTCGCTTACTATACTAGAAGGAATACCGTGCAAACGAACTATCTCCTTAATGTATACAGAAGCCAACCACGGAGCAGTCCTCTTACTTTTCACGGGAATAAAATGGGCGCTTTTAGTAAGTCTATCTACTATAACCCAAATCCCCGTGTTACCCTTCCTTGATCTTGGTAATCCATCCACAAAATCCATTGAGATGCTTTCCCATTTCCATAGTGGAACTTCTAATGGGTGAAGCAACCCACCGGGTTTCTTTTGTTCTGCTTTAACTCGTTGGCACACCAAGCATCTAGCGACGTACTCGACCACATCCTTTTTCATACCGGCCCAAAAGAAAACCCGCTTCATATCTTTGTACATCTTATCCCCGCCAGGATGAATGGTCATTTTTGAGCGATGAGCATCATCAAGAATGGCCTTCCTTAAGTCTTCGTCTTGTGGTACACAAAGCCTATTATCCCTTCGTAACCAACCCTTATCGTCTAGGGTATACCTACGAAGATGGCTTGACGACTCCCCCCTTTGAGCTTTTCTACTATCTCAACCAACTGTGGGTCGTCTCGCTGTGCCTCACCAACCCGTCCTAGAAGTGTAGGTCTAACCTCCAAGGATGCTAACAGACCGGGTACTAAGTCAATGGAGGGTCTAAAGTCAAACATAGAGATGAATTCTAAGCTTTGTCGTTCAACAAACAACGGACTCAAGGACAACCTTTTCCTACTTAAGGCGTCTGCCACCACGTTAACCTTGCCCGGGGTATATGCTATTTCAAAATCGTTGGAGGCTAAGAATTCCATCCACCGTTGCTGCCTTAAATTCAAATCCTTCTGAGAGAATAAGTATTTTAATGATTTGTGGTCAGTGAACAGTTCGAATTTCTCACCAAGAAGATAGTGACGCCAAGACTTAAGCGCGAAAACAATTGCGGCTAGCTCTAAGTCATGCGTGGGGTAATTCTTTTCATGAACCCTCAACTGCCTTCCACCATAGGCTATTACTCTTCCCTCTTGCATGAGGACCGCGCCAAGTCCCATCCCACAAGCATCAGTATAGATGGTAAACGGTTTATTCCCGTCTGGTAGCACTAAGACTGGGGCTGAAGTTAAGGCTCTCTTTAAACGTTGGAACGCATCATCGCAATCTTTGTCCCACGTAAAAACCAGGTTCTTCTTCGTTAACCGTGTTAATGGAGCTGATATTTTTGCGAAGTCTTTGATAAACTTCCTATAATAGCCAGCCAACCCCAAGAAACTTCTTACTTCGGTTGCATTTTTAGGGACCTTCCAATCTTAGATGACCACCACCTTTGCGGGATCCACTGCTATCCCTTCTTTGGAAACCACGTGCCCTAAGAACCGTACTTCCTTCCTCCAGAAGTGACACTTAGAAAATTTTGCCTTAAGGTTATGCGCTCGAAGGGTTTCCAACACTTCCCTAAGATGTAGGGAGTGCTCTTCTTTATTCTTAGAAAAGACTAAGATGTCATCCACAAAGACTACCACGAATTTGTTAAGGTATTCCCTAAACACCCTACTCATCAAATCAACAAAATATGCAGGGGCGTTTGTCAAACCAAAGGGCATCACTAGCCATTCATAGAATCCGTCAAGAGTCCTAAAAGCAGTCTTATCTATACTATCCTCAGCCACTCTCGGTTGATGAAAGCCAGTGGCTAAGTCCAACTGCGAAAACACTGAGGCGCCAACTAACTGATCAAAGAGATCGTCAATCCTCGGCAGTGGGTGTCGGTTCTTTTTAGTAAGCTTGTTTAGTTCTCTATAGTCCATACAAAGTCTAAGATACCCATCCGCCTTTGTGGCAAAAACTAATGGCGCACCCCACTCCGATATACTACGTCTTATGAACCCCTTCTCAAGCAACTCCTTTACTTGCTTATTGAGTTCCCTCCTTTCACGAGGAGCCATGTGGCGCACTGGCAAAGATACGGGTTTAGCATTATCCACAAGATAAATTCGAAAGTCTATCTCCCGCCTTGGAGGTAAGCCCTTCACCTCCTCAAACACATCCGGATATTCCCAGACCACTTCTACCGATCGCGGGTTCTCTACAGACGCGTCAAGCGATTCAAGATAACTTAGCATAACGGAATTTATGGGATTACAAAAGATGTCGAGAGCATTACCAAGGCGAGTCACAAGCCTAACTACTCTCCTTTCACAATCAAGAATGGCCCTATTTCTAGACAACCAATCCATTCCTAAAATTAGCCCATAGCCCGTGAAGCCCAATACATAAGCATCACATCTAAATTCAACGCTAAGTATAGAGATTTTCAAATCCAAACATATCATGGTCAAATGAGCCGAACCCCCAATTGGATTTGAAACGACCAAAGGATCCTCTACTAAACTGGTGTTCAAGTGCAGTGATTCAACTAATGATGCAGAGATAAACGAATGAGATGCGCCAGAATCGAATAAGGTACGGACAGGATGATAAAACAGAAAAACTAAGCTTTCAAAAGAAATTGTTCTACCTCTTTCTTGCAGCGGTGGGGCCGCAATAGCCTGAACTTGCCCCCTTGCCTGCCCTGGTGCCATAAGAGCCTGCACCTGTCCTCCCGAGGTAGACCCTGCCCTTTGCCCCTTCTTTGGACAGTCCTTCACTAAATGTCCCGCATCTCCACAATGAAAACAACCAGTCTTCTTTTTCTTTCTACAATCTTTGCTGAGATGGCCAGGTGTCCCACAATTGAAGCATTTCTTCTTCCCTTTGCCATTATTGTTTTTACCACCCTTCTTATTTTGCTGTTGGGGTTTCTTCTGATCCCCTTTCTTTTCAACTGCCTTATCCTCATGCATAAGTGCCATTTCTACTAGCTTTTCAAAGGTGGCTCCCATAGGGATGTGGGTCATAGCCAACCCTTGCAACGGTTCATTCAAGCCTCTAACGAACCTCAAAGCTTTTTTCTCTGGCGTGTTCACCAACTCCAAGCCAAACCTTGCTAACTGATTAAATTTATTGACATATTCCTTTACTGATGAGCTCCCTTGCTTTAGTGCCAGGAATTTTTCCATATTTAAGTTCTCCTCTGCCCTTGAAAGAAACTTTGCCTCAAACCTTCGTCTGAAATCCGCCCATGAATCAACTGGACGTTCCCCGTTAGTGACCTCCCACCAAAACGAGGCCTCTCCCTTCATTAACCAAGAAGCTAAACGGACTTTCCTCCCATCTTCCACTTCAAAGATATCCAACAATTCCTCAGTCTCCTTAAGCCAATTTCTGGCCTCCACAAACGTCTCAGTCCCTTGAAAAGTTTTTCCTCCCATAGCCTTGAATTCCTTGCACGTCTTTGCAAAAGTGTCAACACGAGGAGGAGGAGGAGGAGGAATGGGTGCAACTAGGGGTGGAGGAGTATCCGCTGGGCCTGCAGTGGTGGCCCTAGCCTCCAAGTATCTCCTAAAGCACCCTGGAATCGTCACACCTTCTGGGAGATTAAGATCTTCAGCCATGCTGAAACGAAAAAGGAAAGATTCAAAATGGAGAATTCGAAAGATAAAGATAAGGATGTGGCTATTTGGGATTATGTTTTTCATAAAAACTCTCTTTAAATAACATGTTTTTTTTTTTGAAAGCACTTCTTCCAAAAATACTTTAGAAAAAAATATTTTTCTAAAAAAATTTTTATCTGTTCTGGTAACCTTATGCTCTGATACCACGTGTAACACCCCACGTCCATTAATGTCACTCACAAAGGGAATGCATTAACTTCCATGGAGGTTTTAAGTGAATATAGAACAGTAAAATTACAACAAGACAGATATAAAATAGTACTTGGAAATTCAAAAACTTTATTTCATTGTAGCAGAAGTCAAAACATGTTTGATTACATCATAACACCATAGTCAATGTCAAGTACAATATCTATCTTGATAAAACAAGTACATAATCCCATTACATGAATAGCCATTAAAAAGAAAGATAACAAGCTGGACTTTACTTCAGCAGTCCAAGCTTTCCAGAAGATAAGCGATCCAACTAGACTCCACTAGAACTTGGCCCAACCTGCGGACCTGAAGGGAGAAAAAGGATGGAAAAGAGGGGGTCAGACATAAAGTCTGGTGAATATGATAATTCTACAATACTATTACCAAAATAACTGGACTAAGGCATAAGCTGGAAAACAAAAAAATGTCTATGAAGAGCAGATTAAGGACAAAGACAATCGCTAAAGGCAACGTTATAGGCGCTCCTAAATACTAAAGGATAAACACTATACTGCACCACACAAGTCACCCTAAAGATTCATCCCACTTAGCTTCACTTAGAAACTTTCCCAATGGCTTTACGTACCCCTAGCTGACTACATAGGTGCCGCCTGCCCCTATCTCCACTAGGTGTACCCTACTTCCCATTATTCGATCGGCTCCCTAACTTGTAGATACCCATGCTGGCCCCACAGTGGGGTGTATCACTCCCCTAAAGTGGCAACCTGATACAACGGACATGCACGGCTTATACCTACACGATGCAACAACGTCTTACCTACCAGCCCGGGTCCACACACGCATATGAAACCCGTTGGACTTGCGTTGCCACCGCTCCCTGTTTTGGCCTCTTATAGTCAAACCCAGTATGCGTGTCCCGTCCTCGACTTGGGTCGAGCCCACAAAGATACGTTTTGGGATACTGGTTGAAATGGGCCCCCACTATTTACCACAAGCATTCCACCTAAGCTTGTCCCCATTAGTCCATCCCACTTAACCCACTTAGTCATGTTCATTTACATGTGTGTTTGGTTAAGTCTAATCGTATTTCAAATGCCTCTAAAGGCAACCACCAGATTCCTCATGCCACCCAAGGCACCTACTTAACCCCCATGTCCCACCTTACATGATTATCTGGTTAAGTATTTCTTAGTTCATTAAGGCCATAACCTCATAAAGACCTCTCACATTAGACTGGCATTTATGGCAGCTGGATTTGTCGGGCGGGTCCGGGCAGTCTTACACCATAAAAGAGTCTAACCTCGTGTCTTTACAACTGTTATGCTTTAGTTTGGGCCTAGGACCTCTCACATTGGGCCGACATTTGTGACTACTGGATTTGCTGGGTGGGTCCGGGCAGGTTTACATCACAAACGGGTCCAACCTCGTGTCCCAAGCATTGATTATTAATAATAATCCACTTTCCCCCAATTTTAATAATTCCCTACTTGAATTATTAATTACTTCCAATTTTTAACAATGTCCATAATTGACTCAATTATGGACATCCATTCATGGTATGCAAAATCTTACAAAATTGCACCCAATTTATTAATTCCTAATATTACCCCTACCCCACGTTTGAACGTTTATTCGCAAAATATATGTTAGACTCGAATAGCCTAACTCATAGCATAAAAGAGATTATCATAATAACAACATGTATATGTAACCAAATGAATCATAATAAGGGGTGAAACTTGCATATGTCCAACTTGCATAGATTATACATGTCATGGACCTAAAGGTGTCAACTTATTCAAAATTCACCTAATATAATCTCAATCAATTTTCATAAACTTACATATGAACATGTGTGAATCAACATCATCTAATTTTTTAACAACATGGTTTTATATGGGTACACCTAACTCAATAGGCAAATTCCCATATTCAAGTTTTATTTAATTATAGTTTCAAGTTTATGGTTACACCTAACCTAATAGGCAAATTCCCATAAAAAGATCCATTTAAATTAAAAAAAACATAACTTTAAGCATGTTCCAACAACATCATGATTTTACAACATAATATAGCATGATTTATAACATGGCATAGTATAACATAGCTTGACATGATTCTCAACATAGCACGACATAGCATAAGAGAATTTACAACATAGCATGACATAGCATATATAATTTACATCATACGACAACATAATAACATAATAAGAGATCCACAATATATAGAATTTACAATTACAAATCACGTCACTTTCTTATGATCCATTCATAACTGAGTCAAATTAGTTTGTAATAGTCTTGTGAGAATCATCATACTCACCAACAAAAGAAAAGAATTAGAGAAAGAGAGATCTTTTGATTTGATTTGTGTAGATTTGGTTGTAGATGATTAGGCTTCCTCTTCTTAGTTTGTGACGGCTACGCTGAACTCCATGGCAGCAGCATGACGGTAGCTTCTCTAATTTTACAAGTGATTTAGGTTTAGGGTCTACCCACTTATTTATAGATTTTAGAATGCATTTAGGCCATTAGATTTAACCTAGAAATAACCGCAGCCGTTCAGACAAGATGGGGTTTATCTTGTTGACTCAGCAATGAGTCAGAAGTGACTCAGCAAACACTCAGCAATATATATATATATATATATATATATATATATATATTCTACAATGTACACATTAGATACATCCCCCCCCCTTTACACACTTATTATTGTTTTTATATACATATTAGATACATCCCCTCTCTTACACATTTATTAATATTTTTATATTCATATTAGATACATCCCCTCTCTTACACACTTATTAATATTTTTATATTCATATTAGATACATCCCCCCTCTTACACACTTATTAATATTTTAGCAACTTTAGTGTTAATAGAAAATTCGGGGTGTTACATGTGAGGCTCGCGAATTCACGTTATACACAAAGCTACGCCACATAGGCCGTGCCTTAATCATCAACTACAAGACTTTGCTTTTCAACAGAAGCCTTGATCAATTGCCACTTACGCGTGCCACACTGGCAATTCACTCCATGCGACTGACGTCCATCGATATACAACCTCTGAGCTCGTACGTCTCAGAGAAGGGCCTTAAGTAAGAGAATAAATTCTCTTCCGCCAAATAGTTGTATATTTAATAGAGATCAATCAACATAGAATAAAATCCAATGTCAGACACACAATCCATTTACAAGTTCGTTCTGGGTCTGAACGAAACCGGAGGCACTTTCCTCGCATATCCATCCATCTCCAATTACGTCTGGACGATTACCAACTGTTTCCCTCATCTTGGGTGTACAGCCCAATCGAGATCATCAGTAATCACCCAAACGATGTGAAGACTTCCAGTCTTCAACCACCGTCATCATCTTCGACATCTCGTCGAATCGGTTATTCAAAATGGGTATAAACCCGGCCTTTCTGAATAACCCACGTATATGATAAACAAATGTTACACAAACACAACAAATGCCTCATTCCAATTCAGAATATTCTTTTATTTACAAAATCACATTCTGAGGGAATAGGTTCCCATTAATTTTATCCAAGATAAATTCTACTAAATTTATTCTATAATCTTCCTATGGATATCATTTCAAACTAGTCGGGATTAACGAACCACATCGAAGTAATTATTTATTTTATTTCCCAATCCCAACCTATTCATCCCATGGAGCAAAACTGGTAATACCCCATATCTAACACCACGGTGTTATCGGTAAAATTAATTACCATTTCACGTTCAAATCTAATTAAAGATTTAACTATCGCATTGGAGCAAAACTGGTGGTACTCCATTCTCGATCACCTTCCAGATTTGATAATTTAAATAATCAATTCACTTTTCAATCTAATTAAAGATTCATTAAAACTCCACTTAGTTTTAATCCTTTCAAAAATCAATATCCTGCCTTTAACTAGGTTAAAGAACCAATGTCATTTAAGACACGATTCATGATAAACCCAAATCACATTTGATATTAAATACAAGGCTCTGAATAGAAAATATATCGGCTTATATTCAATATCAAATTCTGAAACCAACAAATATCGTATTGGAAATAACGATATAAAATATATCTTTCAAATTCCCATAACAATATCTGTATAATCACGAAATCCAACATCGAAATATTCCGAAGATAATTTCGATCCAACTCCAGTCCAATTCACGTATTGGGAATATTGATTATTTTTAAAATCACTTTCAAATTCAATTTATTTAGTTCAAAAATAAATTGATTTTAATTCTAGTTCAAAACTAGTTCATTTCGATAAAAATCTATTTTTATCTTTTCAAATACGGAATTTTTTAGCCCAATTTTTCCCAAATCATTTCTTATGATTTTACACAAATTATTGATATTTTTAATAATTTTATCAAGGCCCGTACAGTCAATTCCCAACAACGGCCATCGAACTGCACTTATAACGACCTTTTCTAAATTTGATTTGGACATAATTCCAAATCCAACCATTAGATTTCAAATTTCAAATATTCATTGGAAAGCTCTTTTCGATACGAACCCAACGGTTCCGGTTTTAGGAGAATCCGACGGTCGGATCTCCCGCAACGTCAATTCGAAGTTAATGATCGAAATTCACGAACTGCCGCGGCGCGGCGCGTTCTATTCAGGCCATTATATATATATATCATCGATTTCCTTTTAAAACGAATTTTATAAATAGTTCTAAATTCGTTTCAAAAACAATTTCAACTTCATCTTCAATTTCAAATCGATTTGATTTCAAATCGATTCGATTTCATTTCAATTTGATTTAATTCGAATTCAAATCCGTTTCAATTTAATTCAAATTCTAATTTGTTTCAGTTCAATTCAATTTGAATTTACCTTCTATTTAATTCAATTCAAATTCATTTCAAATTGATTTCAATTCAATTTAAATTTCATTCAAATCGATTTCAATTCGTTTTAATTCAATTTCAATTTAATTCAATTTGAATTCATTTCTATTCAATTTGAATTCAAATTCACTTTCTATTCAATTCGAATCGAATTCATTTCCTATTCGATTCGAATTCATTTCAAATTGATTCAATAAAATTTCAATCTGAATTTTTATCTAATTTAATTTGAATTTCATTTCAAAATATTAGATTTTGTAATCACTTTTCAATATTCATTATAAAACGAATAAAATCGATATAAATATCATTCGCGTCAAAATAACGCATCTCTAATCAACACGGCTTTATATATTTCAATAAATTCGTTATTCTATTCAACAAATGAATATTTATTCTATTCAACACATGAATCTATATTTCTTTCTACACACGACTAATCTCAACACATGAGTACTGTCAACACACGACTATTTTTGTTATGTAAAATATTTTATAAAATTATGGTATCTATCGTTTGATTTTCAATCAGAATCCACCGTGAAGTAGTTCTAATTTTAAATATGATAAAGATGTAGATTTTATTGTTAAAACATTCTACTCAACACACGAATATTTTCAACACATGAACATCGTCAACACATGACTATTTTTATATTCAACACATGAATTTTCTTTTATAATATTCATTATTTTCCCGATTGGAATGAGGCCCAATCAATCACCATATAATGTTAATTATATGGATTCCATACAACAAATGTATATAAAAGCAATGATAAACAATCAACCATCATCCAAGGTGCACCACACAACTGCATAAGCATCAAATATAAATAATCAACGCTTACACAGCCTGTCGACCAACCGATCGACATACAATTAAATAATTGGGATTAGTGTACGCCAAATTTCATCCCAACACCCGTGTGGGGTTTCAAGTCAACAAACACAGATTTTTATTTGTGCCGTTGGGCGATGTGTAAAATTTATCGACCCAATTAATATCAGTCAAATCAGTGTATATAAACAAATCGGCCGATTTGTTTATAAATATTCCTTTGTTCACATTCACGTTAAAAATTATATTTTTAACGATAATTAATTTATTTCAACACATCCACATTGTATTATCGATTTCACATCAACAACACAAACAAATTTCACAACACATCGATTAAACAAACAAGCCATCCATGGTCTGTGGATGACGGGTGTCGGGTGCTACTAAGCACCGTCTGCATCCTAGTGTGTATATATATATATATATATATATATATATAACTAGAAAAAGAAATTGAAGAGTGAGAAGTTCTCACCTATAGCTATCCAACTTCCACGACACTTCATTTAGAGAAATCTTCATCGTTCTCGCCTTTTGTCACTTTCGTTGCCCGTAGCCACTACATATATAAAAATCACATTTTTATATTGCTATTCAATATATAAAATCGAATTTTTACTTCGTTATTCAATATATAAAAATCGAATTTTTACTTCGCTATTCAATATATAAAAATCGAATTTTTACTTCGTTATTCAATATATAAAAATCGAATTTTTACTTTGCTATTCAATATATAAAAATCCTATTTTTACTTCGTTATTGTATAGATAAAAATTCTATTTTTACACTGTTATTCTCTATATGAAGATTTCGTCTTTTCAATTATAAAGATTTCGCCTTTTCAATTATAAAGATTTCGCCTTTTCAATTATAAAGATTTCGCCTTTTCAAATATAAAGATTTCGCCTTTTCAAATATAAAGATTTCGCCTTTTCAATTATAAAGATTTCTCCTTTTCAATAAAAAAGATTTCGCTTTTCCAATTATAAAGATTTCGCCTTTTCAATTATAAAAATCTAATCTTTTCTATTTTACAAATCTAATCTTTTCTATTTTACAAATCTAATCTTTTCTATTTTACAAATCTAATCTTTTTAAATATAAAGATGTAATCTTTTTCACGTTAAAGATATAACCTTTCTATAGAAAAATAATATATATATATAATCTTTTAGCTTATAAAAATAATTCCATCCTTTTTATTCTATAAAAATTCTGTCTTCTAACTATGCTCCTCTCATATAAACTGACTTTTATTTATTTATTTTAAAAAGTAATTACTGAAAATTAACAAAATAAATAACTAACTAAAATGAAATTAAAACTTACAGTTTAATTGGAAGGGGGGAGATGGGCTGTCGTGGTCGGAGGTTGCTCAGGCGGTGGCGAGGTCGGAGACGGCTGTCTTGAGTGGTGAAGGGGGTTTAAATCGAAGAAAGGGCAGTGCGGGAAGGCGTTGGTGGCTGGAGTCGTCGGCGTGGGGTCTGGTGGTCTCAGGGGAGGGGCGGTGGCTGGTGGCGAGCCAGGCGGAGGGCATAGGGGTGTTGAACGGGGGGCGGGGCAGTGCTGGAGGGGGGTCTAGGGCTTGCGGTTCTCGAGCAGGGGAAGGGGGAGGTTCCTGTGACGGATCCGGCGAGAGGGGGTGCCAGGCGCGAGCGGCGGCTGGTGGTGAGGCCTGGCGCAGCTCCGGTGGCGCCAGCGAGAGGGGGGCGGCGACGATGGATCTAGGATGGGGGTATCGGGTTTTTTTCCATTTGGGGGCGGGTTTGACTTCTGGCTAGGGAGACAAGGGTTTGACCCTTATATGTTAATTTATTTAATTATTTAATTTAATTTCAAAAAGTAACTTTAAAATTCAAACTCAAAATTGAGCCTACCGACTGCCGTCCATAGTGTAATACCCCCATTCCGAACACAATGGGATATGTCCCGTAAGCTGATTCGACTGTTTCGATCAGTTTTCGTTGAAATCAACGTATAACTCTATATATTGAATTTGAACGCGCATTTCAATTTACTGGGGTCACATACTAACCCTATAAATTGCAGAAAAATATTTTCTAGCTTCGTATTGACGATACGGTCTTAACAAAACTAGTTTCGTCGAATTTTGAGACCGTTGGAAAAATGACCATTTTCCAGTCGATTAAAATCAACTGAAACTGGTCAAACGCGTTTTCCTTTGCCACGCTCACATATTGATTCAAAAAATTATGAAATCTGGAATCTAGTAATAATTTGACATCACGGACCCAACAAAAGTGGTTTCGTCGAAATCCGAGGTCGTTTGCAAAATTTCCAATTTTTAAGGGCCTGAATTCCATAGCGACTATTCAGAATTTTCAACTGGACATATCTTTTGATTCCCGCTATGAAATCTTGATTTTTCGGATTCGTTGAAAAGATATTATCAATTAGATTCCATTATTCTTGTTTTCACTAAAATCTGGATTGTTTTGCACCCGGTACATTCAATTGAAGTTTGAAATCGAATTATTGAACTACCGCGCCATTTTCAATTCTATTTAAAATTATATATAATTATTTATATTCTAACGACGACGTATATAATATATACGTTCTAATTCTATTCAAAATAAATTTCTCGTCGATATTACTTAAAATAATTCATTTTAAATGTTCAAAATTCGCTAAAATTGCCAAAATAAAAATTTTAAACTGGCTCAGAATTTCCGGGTTATTACAATCTCCCCCACTTAAAACTTTTCATTCCCGAAAAGGAACAAAGTCGAAAGTGGTTTGATTAATCAACTCTACGTTCGATCTGGCTTTCATTCTCCAACTTTTCAGTTTTTGAGAATTTTCAAAAATTTGGCTAACACCCTAAATTTTCGAAAAATTTCGCCATAACCTCCCCTGCACTGGGAGCCACGGGAAAATCCCGAAATTGCCATATAGGCCTTCTGATCTCAAAAAGAAAATGAAAAAGCCAAGCGGCTAGCCAATAGGCTCATAAAATCATTATCACCCTAAAAAAACAGTAAATTGTAGTAAACATGTACCTATTTGTCGGGCAAACAAATTTTATTCTCTGCTCTAGCCTCCTTGCTATGTCCTGTTCAATGTAAGTACATGTATATGCAAGCAAATGCGACCAATTTTCAATATAATTCAATATTTGATGCAATTAGGCATAATGGTTCAAAATTATCAAACAAATAAACAAACAACACAAACATCAATCAATTAGTGAATTAAAGTTTCAAATTCATAATTTTGATATATATATATATATATATATATATACTGAAATCATGTTTTTGATGCCAATTCACAACAATGTATTCTAGCTATATTAGTTTTGGTTCTCACACCAGTCTAATGGAAATATATAGAAATCACACCTTCGAAACACGAAAATAAATGCTGATGATGTTTCGAACCACCATCAGAACATCTCCGGGCTACTTGAGTGCGGTTCTATATCTATCCAGTATATTAAAACTTCGAAGATACGTTCATGACGCGTATATGCGAATTCTTTATATACTCGATTGCCCAAATTCAAAATAAACAAATATTCAAATATGAATAAAACGGTTTAAATTTTCAAAACAATATTGTTTTCATTTGAAAAATATACTCTTCACACTCGTTCTAGGATACTACTGATCCTATCTCTAACGAGTCATTCTAATTGGATATTACTAATCCAATATTTGATGAATTCTTTCGTATGGTTCTAATGTGTCTTGTTCTCTAGCTCTGTAAACCAAAGCTCTGATACCAAACTGAGACGACCTGAACTTCCCCGTGAAGGAAAGCACGGATAGAATTGAGTACAAGACAAAATGGAACGCAGACGGAAGAACATTTCATTGTTTATTACAACAATTCCATCAGATACAAGAATATACAGAGTATGAATGAATAAAATACATTCAATAAATATCAGAGATTACAATAAATTACATAGCAGCGGAAAATATACAAAACACAACTAGAAGTAATGCACGGATACAGAGCTTTCCGAGCATCGTTCCAGCTGTAAATCAGGATTCTGTGAATATAAATCTACAAAACCAAAACTACTAGCTGCCCGTGCGGAAAATAGGGGCACCCAGAGTTTAGGTTAAAACAATAAACTCCAGGTCAGTCATGTGACTGGTGTGAGAACTAAAACAGTTATTTAAAACTTTACATTAGAAGATAGTAATTCAAGGGACCACGCTGTATAACACGGAACGGGTTTCCTCCCAAGAATACTAGTGCATATAACAAAACCGCGCAATGCTCTTTGGAAAAATGAAGCTATTATAAGACCCAGGTCCCATCACACAATGCAACGCAAGCCGGAGGATAGGGTTTTCCCTTATAATAGCCAAACATGCTTGGTACGTTTAAAACAAATCACTTGATACTATTATAGGTGTATAGTGTCAAAACAATTTCAATCATAAATATCAATCATAGACGGCATGGGTACCATATATCATGTCGCCATACTAGTTCTACAATTAAAACCGCTATATCACGTATTGGAAATTGGATTCCGTCATGAGACGAGGTAAGGGGCAAGCTCCTCTCCGCGTTCGAGACACTTTAGCAAATGTCCCAGGACCCCACTTTGATCCTTTGGAAACTCCAAGGCCGGTCCTCTCTTACTTTTAAGGATTGGTTATTCCTGAACACACATTTCCCGGTCCTTATAGACCTATATCCGAGGCGCCTCGTATCCAACAACCACACAGGCGAAAAGTATAGAAATGTCAGGGCTGGTAGGTCACTGACACCACCCTAGCTAGAAAGAAACGTCATGCACTCCTTGGGTCCGTATCCCGTTTTTGACTCATACCGAGGTGCGAGGCTCGCGAATTCACGTTATACACAAAGCTACGCCACACAGGCCGTGCTTTGATCATCAACCACAAGACTTTGCTTTTCAACAGAAGCCTTGATCAAGTGCCACTTATGCGTGCCACACTGGCAATTCACTCCATGCGACTGATGTCCATCGATATACAACCTCTGAGCTCGTACGTCTCAGAGAAGGGCGTTAAGTAAGAGAATAAATTCTCTGCCGCCAAACAGATGTATATTTAATAGAAATCAATCAACACAGAATAAAATCTAATGTCAGACACACTATCCATTTACAAGTTCGTTCTGGGTCTGAACGAAACCGGAGGCACTTTCCTCGCATATCCATCCATCTCCAAGTACGTTTGGACGATCACCAACTATTTCCCTCATCTTGGGTGTACAGCCCAATCGAGATCATCAGTAATCACCCAAACGATGTGAAGACTTCCAGTCTTCAACCACCGTCTTCATCTTCGAAATCTCGTCGAATCGGTTATTCAAAATGGGTATAAACCCGGCCTTTCTGAATAACCCACGTATATGATAAACAAATGTTACACAAACACAACAAACGCCTCATTCCAATTCAGAATATTCTTTTATTCACAAAATCACATTCTGAGGGAATAGGTTCCCATTAATTTTATCCAAGATAAATTCTACTAAATTTATTCTATAATCTTCCTATGGATATCATTTCAAACTAGTCGGGATTAACGAACCACATCGAAGTAATTATTTATTTTATTTCCCAATCCCAACCTATTCATCCCATGGAGCAAAACTGGTAATACCCCATATCTAACACCACGGTGTTATCGGTAAAATTAATTACCATTTCACGTTCAAATCTAATTAAAGATTTAACTATCGCATTGGAGCAAAACTGGTGGTACTCCATTCTCGATCACCTTCCAGATTTGATAATTTAAATAATCAATTCACTTTTCAATCTAATTAAAGATTCATTAAAACTCCACTTAGTTTTAATCCTTTCAAAAATCAATATCCTGCCTTTAACTGGGTTAAAGAACCAATGTCATCTAAAACACGATTCACGATGAACCCAAATCACATTTGATATTAAATACAAGGCTCTGAATAGAAAATATATCGGCTTATATTCAATATCAAATTCTGAAACCAACAAATATCGTATTGGAAATAACGATATAAAATATATCTTTCAAATTCCCATAACAATATCTATATAGTCACGAAATCCAACATCGAAATATTCCGAAGATAATTTCGATCCAACTCCAGTCCAATTCACGTATTGGGAATGTTGATTATTTTTAAAATCACTTTCAAATTCAATTTATTTAGTTCAAAAATAAATTGATTTTAATTCTAGTTCAAAACTAGTTCATTTCGATAAAAATCTATTTTTATCTTTTCAAATACGGAATTTTTCAGCTCAATTTTTCCCAAATCATTTCTTATGATTTTACACAAATTATTGATATTTTTAATAATTTTATCAAGGCCCGTACAGTCAATTCCCAACAACGACCATCGAACTGCACTTACAGCGACCTTTTCTAAATTTGATTTGGACATAATTCCAAATCCAACCGTTAGATTTCAAATTTCAAATATTCATTGGAAAGCTCTTTTCGATACGAACCAAACGGTTCCGGTTTTAGGAGAATCCGACGGTCGGATCTCCCGCAACGTCAATTCGAAGTTAATGGTCGAAATTCACGAACTACCGCGGCGCGGCGCGTTCTATTCAGACCATTATATATAATATATATATATATTATATATTTCGTCAATTTCCTTTTAAAACAAATTTTATAAATAGTTCTAAATTCGTTTCAAAAACAATTTCAACTTCATCTTCAATTTCAAATCGATTTGATTTCAAATCGATTCGATTTCATTTCAATTTGATTAAATTCGAATTCAAATCCGTTTCAATTTAATTCAAATTCTAATTTGTTTCAATTCAATTCAATTTGAATTTACCTTCTATTTAATTCAATTCAAATTCATTTCAAATTGATTTCAATTCAATTTCAGTTCGTTTTAAATTTCATTCGAAACGATTTCAATTCGTTTTAATTCAATTTCAATTTAATTCAATTTGAATTCACTTCTATTCAATTTGAATTCAAATTCATTTTCTATTCAATTCGAATCGAATTCATTTCCTATTCGATTCGAATTCGTTTCAAATTGATTCAATAAAATTTCAATCTGAATTTTTATCTAATTTAATTTGAATTTCATTTAAAAATATTAGATTTTGAAATCACTTTCAATATTCATTATAAAACGAATAAAATCGATATAAATATCGTTCGCGTCAAAATAACGCATCTCTAATCAACACGGCTTTATATATTTCAATAAATTCATTATTCTATTCAACAAATGAATATTTATTCTATTCAACACACGAATCTATATTTCTTCTATTCAACACATGAATCTATATTTCTTTCTACACACGACTAATCTCAACACATGAGTACTGTCAACACACGACTATTTTTGTTATGTAAAATATTTTATAAAATTATGGTATCTATCGTTTGATTTTCAATCAGAATCCACCGTGAAGTAGTTCTAATTTTAAATATGATAAAGATGTAGATTTTATTGTTAAAACATTCTACTCAACACACGAATATTTTCAACACATGAACATCGTCAACACATGACTATTTTTATATTCAACACATGAATTTTCTTTTATAATATTCATTATTTTCCCGATTGGAATGAGGCCTAATCAATCACCATATAATGTTAATTATATGGATTCCATACAACAAATGTATATAAAATCAATGATAAACAATCAACCATCATCCAAGGTGCACCACAAAACTGCATAAGCATCAAATATAAATAATCAACGCTTACACAGCCTGTCGACCAATCGATCAACATACAATTAAATAATTGGGATTAATGTACGCCAAATTTCATCCCAACACCCGTGTGGGGTTTCAAGTCAACAAACACAGATTTTTATTTGTGCCGTTGGGCGATGTGTAAAATTTATCGACCCAATTAATATCAGTCAAATCAGTGTATATAAACAAATCGGCCGATTTGTTTATAAATATTCCTTTGTTCACATTCACGTTAAAAATTATATTTTTAACGATAATTAATTTATTTCAACACATCCACATTTTATTATCGATTTCACATCAACAACACAAACAAATTTCACAACACATCGATTAAACAAACAAGCCATCCATGGTCTGTGGATGACGGGTGTCGGGTGCTACTAAGCACCGTCTGCATCCTAGTATATATATATAACTAGAAAAAGAAATTGAAGAGTGAGAAGTTCTCACCTATAGCTATCCAACTTCCACGACACTTCATTTAGAGAAATCTTCATCGTTCTCACCTTTTGTCACTTTCGTCGCCCGTAGCCACTACATATATAAAAAATCACATTTTTATATTGCTATTCAATATATAAAATCGAATTTTTTACTTCGTTATTCAATATATAAAAATCCAATTTTTACTTCGCTATTCAATATATAAAAATCAAATTTTTACTTCGTTATTCAATATATAAAAATCAAAATTTTACTTTGCTATTCAATATATAAAAATCCAATTTTCACTTCGTTATTATATAGATAAAAATTCTATTTTTACACTGTTATTCTCTATTTGAAGATTTCGTCTTTTCAATAATAAAGATTTCGCCTTTTCAATTATAAAGATTTCGCCTTTTCAAATATAAAGATTTCGCCTTTTCAAATATAAAGATTTCGCCTTTTCAATTATAAAGATTTCGCCTTTTCAATTATAAAGATTTCACCTTTTCAATTATAAAGATTTCGCCTTTTCAATTATAAAAATCTAATCTTTTCTATTTTACAAATCTAATCTTTTCTATTTTACAAATCTAATCTTTTCTATTTTACAAATCTAATCTTTTCTATTTTACAAATCTAATCTTTTCTATTTTACAAATCTAATCTTTTTAAATATAAAGATGTAATCTTTTTCACGTTAAAGATATAACCTTTCTATAGAAAAATAATAATAATATATATATATAATCTTTTAGCATATAAAAAAAATTCCATCCTTTTTATTCTATAAAAATTCTGTCTTCTAACTATGATCCTCTCATATAAACTGACTTTTATTTATTTATTTATTTTAAAGAGTAATTACTGAAAATTAACAAAATAAATAACTAACTAAAATGAAATTAAAACTTACAGTTTAATTGGAAGGGGGGAGATGGGCTGTCGCGGTCGGAGGTTGCTCAAGCGGTGGCGAGGCCGGAGACGGCTGTCTTGAGCGGTGAAGGGGGTTTAAATCGAAGAAAGGGAAGTGGGGGAAGGCGTTGGTGGCTGGAATCGTCGGCGTGGGGTCTTGTGGTCTCAAGGGAGGGGCAGTGGCTGGTGGCGTGCCAGGCAGAGGGCGTAGGGGTGTTGAACGAGGGTGGGGCAGTGCTGGAGGGGGGTCTAGGGCTCGCGTTCTCGAGCAGGGGAAGGGGGAGGTTCCTGCGATGGATCCGGTCAGAGGGGGGTGCCAGGCGCGAGCGACGGCTGGTGGTGAGGCCTGGCGCAGCTCCGGTGGCGCCAGCGAGAGAGGGGCGGCAACGATGGATCTAGGATGGGGGTATCGGGTTTTTTTCCATTTGGGGGCGGGTTTGACCCTTATATGTTAATTTATTTAATTATTTAATTTAATTTCAAAAGGTAACTTTAAAATTCGAACTCAAAATTGAGCCCACCGACTGTCGTCCATAGCATAATACCCCCATTCCGAACACAATGGGATATGTCCCGTAAGCTGATTCGACTGTTTCGATTAGTTTTCGTTGAAATCAACGTATAACTCTATATATTGAATTTGAACGCGCATTTCAATTTACTGGGGTCACATACTAACCCTATAAATTGTAGAAAAATATTTTCTAGCTTCGTATTGACGATACGGTCTTAACAAAACTAGTATCGTCGAATTCTGAGACCGTTGGAAAAATGGCCATTTTCCAGTCGATTAAAATCAACTTAAACTGGTCAAACGCTTTTTCCTTTGCCACGCTCACATATTGATTCGAAAATTTATGAAATTTGGAATCTAGTAATAATTTGACATCACGGACCCAACAAAAGTGGTTTCGTCGAAATCCGAGGTCGTTTGCAAAATTTCCATTTTTAAAGGCTTGAATTCCATTACGACTATTCAGAATTTTCAACTAGACATATCTTTTGATTCCCACTATGAAATCTTGATTTTTCGGATTCGTTGGAAATATATTATCAATTAGATTCCATTATTTTTTGGTTTCACTAAAATCCGGATTGTTTTGCACCCGGTACATTCAATTGAAATTTGAAATCGAATTATTGAACTACCACGCTATTTTCAATTCTATTTAAAATTATATATAATTATTTATATTCTAACGACGACGTATATAATATATACGTTCTAATTCTATTCAAAATAAATTTCTCGTCGATATTATTTAAAATAATTCATTTTAAATGTTCAAAATTCGCTAAAATTGCCAAAATAAAATTTTTAAACTGGCTCAGAATTTCCGGGTTATTACATTACCCCCCCTCCCCACCTCGACCTCGCGACAGCCTTCCCCCCCCCCCCACCTCTTCCCTAGCGCATCGCGCAGCCCCCCCCCCCCTGAAAACCCTAACCCCCAAATCGAACGCACGACCCACGCCACCCCAGCCACCACCCTCCGACGCTCCCTCTGACCTCTATCCCTGTTTCTTTTCTGATCCAAACACTGTAAGCTTCTTTATTTATTTTTATTTATTTTCTATGATTTTTATATATTCGTATAGCATAGAAAAATATGATTTTTATATAATCGTATAGCATAGAAAAATATGATTTTTTATATATTCGTATAGCATAGAAAAATATGATTTTTATATATTCGTATAGCATAGAAAAATATGATTTTTATATATTCGTATAGCATAGAAAAATATGATTTTTATATATTCGTATAACATAGTAAAAATTCGATTTTTATATATTTAATAGCGAAGTAAAAATTCGATTTTTATATATGTAGTGGCTACGGGAAACGAAGGTGACAAAAAGGCGAGAACGACGAATATTTCTATAAATGAAGTGGCGTGAAGTTGGGATAGCTTTCGGTGAGAATTTCTCACTATACAATTTCTTTTCTAGTTATATATATACTAGGATGCAGACGGTGTTTAGTAGCACCCGACACAATCGTCCACAGACCATGGACTTGTTTGTTTGGTTGTGTAGTTGGTTTGATTATTTGGTTTGAATTGAGTTGTTTGGTGAAATGGAATGGATTTGATTGATGTGTGAATGGCGTGGGCCTTCACTAGACCGGGGATAAGGCTAGGCCTCGTCCCATTTCTAGTATCGTGACGTTATGCCGCCGAAATTTCCTAAAATATGTTAGAAAAATAAAAATATCATTTTATTGTGTAAATGAACTGAATAGAAATTCATGTGTTGAAATAAAATATTTTATCATTAAAGATATAATTTTTAATGTGGAAGTGAACAAAATAAAATATTCATTTACAAACCGGACGGTTTGTTTATGTACACCTATTTGAAGGACATTGTTGGGTCGATAAATTTTACACATAGCCACCGCACAAATAAAATCTATGTTTGATTGTTTGAAACCCCACACGGGTATTGGGATAAAATACGGCATACACTAATCCCAATAATTAGTTGTTTGTCGATTGATTGATTGACAGACTGTTATAAGCGTTAGATATCTATATTTGATGCTTATACAGTGTAGTGCACTTTGGATGATGGTTGATTATTTATCGTTTCTATTATATACATGTGTTGTATGGAATCCATATAGTTAACGCTATATGGTAATTGATTGGGCCTCATTCCAATTTAGAAGATAAAGAATATTATAAAATAAAGGTTCATGTGTTGACTGTACTCATCCGTTGAGATTAGTCATGTGTTGAACGAAATATTTTAACAATAAAATTTATATCTTTATGTAACGGCCCAGATTTTTTTGACCATTTAGTTATTATTTAAAAATGTTTTTTTTATTGTTTTGGAAGTTTAAATGGTTTAATTTCAATAATTTTGAATATTTTATTTTATTCTGAAATGGTAGAAATTTAGTGGATCTGCAATATAACGTGAACTGGCAGTATAAAAGGATAAATTTTTAATTAAAAATAGTACGTTTACAAAGGAAGTAGTAGCTAACGAACTCGGATTTCGATGAAATCAGTTTCATTAAATCCGAAATGATGAAATTAGGTAACCAACCAAGTTACGTCAAAAATGGCATACGTATGTGGAAACGAAAAAATAAAAGGCCAAAATTTGAACTAAATTTTGACGGTAATTGAAATTTGCTAATGCTAACGGCAAAACTGGAACCTGAGACCTATCCAGGAAAATTATAAACATAGGATATTAGCTATATATGAAATCTGGGAAAATCCTATAACGGATATAGAAAGTTATTAAGGAAACAAAATTTAAATAAATTATTTGAAAATCTAAACGAACTCCGATTTTTTATTTGAATACATAGGATTGAAGTACGTTAAAAACCGGACCAGATGGTGGAAGAATTTCTGAAAACCGTTATCGTTTGATACTCCAACATGAGATCGGAAGGTGTTGAAACTAACACAAAACACTATTTTGAATTTGAATTTAAATTATTTGAAAGTTCAAACGAATTCAAAATTTAAATATTTTTATATATTATTGAAGAGCAAGAAAAATTGAACAACATGGTTGAAAAAGATTTTGGATAAGGTATCAATAAATAAGTCAAATTAACGTCCGAATAGGGTTGAGAAAACACACTTTACTATTCATAAATTATTAAATTTATTTATAATTTAATTAATTTAAGGATTAATCCTAGCCATCCATTTTCGACCGTTAGATTCGCGCCACCTCAGCAATCCATGTGACTCCTTCGGCTATAAATAGCCCCCCCCCCCCCCCTCATTTTAAACTCACTCCTCCTCCTCCCCTTTCAAGCTTTGGCAATGGCAGAAATAATAATAAAATATTAGGAAATAAGGAAGAGGGAAGGAAGGGAGAAAGGAGGGCAAGACGGGGAGCTAGGGACTCTTAGGCAGAGGCTTGGGCTTCGCGGGGTAAGTTTTTAAATAATATTTATTTATTTATTTATTTGTGTAATATATATATATATATATATATATATATATATATATATATATATTATAATTAAAATAGAATTTGTAAAAATAAATATCAGAACATTCTAAGGGTGACAGAGAGGATAGTGTCTAAGGCTTGAGTTTGGAAAATAAAGTTTCCTGCTTTCCCTGGCTATCCCTAACTGATCCGATGGATGGGATGATTAATTTAAATTTAAATTTAAAATTTAATTTGAATTTAATTTGAATTTAAAACAGACCAGGGGCATTTTCGTAATTTTTAACCATAAACTTTAAAAGCTTATAACTTTTTCAAAACAAGTCGGATTTCCACGAAACAAGGACCGTTGGATTCTTATCGGAAAATACTTTAAAATGAGTGGAAGCAGATTTTTGATCCGGGTTAAAAAATTTAAGTTATAATTAAATGAATATTTTTAAACATTTTATTTGAAAATTAAATTTAATTAATATTAAAATGGTTTTTCAATTTTAAAAAAATTTGGATATGGCTAGAGATGGGAAAGTATGATTTTTTAGAAGGGCAGGGAAGGTAATTTGGCTAATAACGCAATTAGAAATTAATTAAGATAAAAATAATTTAATTAATTTAATTAAATATATATTCATTTAAATTAGGTAAATATTGTAAATAGCATAACTTTTGCATACATTAACGAAATTTAACGAAACAGGATCCGTTGGGATCGTATGGACGAGCACTACGCAATGGAACTGACCGCAAGTGGATTGGAGCTCGTTTGGATTTATGGTGAAATTTAACGTCTGAACCAAATCAATGACCGATTATCGTTATTCAACGATAAACCGTCCAAGGTGAGTAAATCTCACTAACTCTGAGCACTTTATATTTTTATAAAGTATTTTTAGAACTGAAAATTATTGGTTGAATTGCTGAGTGTTGATTGTTTGGTTGAACTGCTAGTCAATTGATTGAAAATACCGATATAGTTATATATATCGTTAACCGATGTTGATTTTTTTTATCAGAATACCTCATATTGAAATGAAATTGATGTGAATTATATTGTGTAACATCTGTGGATGCAGGGAAACAGGTCGGAGGAATCCAACTGGATTCCTAAACATTTATTTACCGTTTTTCATATATTCTGATATATGATGTGTTATATCATCTGTTGTTGAACCTGTGTGTTTGGATGATGATTGAACCTTTTGATTTGGTATTTTATACCATAAGTGATACTAGAAAGTGAAAAGGGATTTTCAAAGTTTATTTTGAAAATAAATTATTTATATAAAATCAATAGATTTTATATATAAAAGGAAGAGAATTTCATGAGAGAAAATGATTATAGAATCAAAGCATTTGTAAAAAAACAAATATTGGTGAAATCAAATAGAAAGGAAAATATTGGTGAAATCAAATAGAAGGGAAATATTTGTGAAACGATTACAAATAGAAATAAAAAGGGAAACATTCGTAAAAGTATTTACAAATGGAATTGAAAAGGGAATATTCATGTAGGGAATAAAGAAAAGTTGACAGAAGTACTTATTTGTTAAATAAATAGAAAAGTTAAAAGAAATATTTATTTGTTGAATAAATAGAAAAGTTAAAGGGAATATTTATTTGTTAAATAAATAGAAGCGAAAAGAGAATAGTTATTTGTTGAGTAAACGAATAGAAAAAGAATCTATTCAAGGGAAGTAATTCAAAGGAATTATTCCAAAGGAATTATTCAAAAGAGAAAAGTCAAAGGGATTAATTCAAAAGAGTTAATCAACTAGAGTTAAACCGTTGGAGTTAAACTGTTAGAGTTAAACAGTTGGAGTTAAACTGTTAGAGTTAAACTGTTAGAGTTAAACCGTTGAAGTTAAACTGTCAGAGTTAAACCGTAAAGTTAAACAGTTAGAGTTAGTTAGTTAGAGTTATTCAGTTAGAGTTATCCAGTTAGAGTTATTCAGTTAGAATTAACCAGTTAGAGTTAATCAGTTAGAGGTAATCGTTTTGAGTCAAATCGAACTAGAGTTATTCAAATATAGTAATCAAATAAGAGTTAATTGAATATTAGTTATTCAATTAGAATTGATCGAATCTAATTATTCGAGATAGAGTTAAAAATAGACAAAGTTATTTAAGGATGAATTTCCATTTAGCACGACTGCTAGCGTAATTCGCAGGGCTGCAGATAGCCTACGGCGGTCGGATGTTTCCTGAGGGAATCAGGCGTAACCATTGTGATCGCTGCGATCTAGAGTCAAGCAAATGGTGTTAAATCAAATAGTAATTAATCAATAGAAGTTAATTAAGTCGAGTTAGTCGAGTATTAGTAAATTAAGTAGGGTTAGTCAAAAAGGGAATTTATCGAATATCACCTATTCGAAGTAGAGTTATCGAATATAGTTTATTCGAGAAGAGTAATCGAATATAGTTCGTTCGAAGTGTGTTAAATCGAATATAGTTATTCGAAGGAGAGAATTATCGAATATGGTTTATTCGAAGTGAGATTTTTCGAATATTAGTTATTCAAAGAAAAGGATTATCGAATATTAGGTATTCGAACAGGGGAATCGAATATAATTTATTCGAAAGAGAATTATCGGATAGTGATTATTCGAGAGTGAATCATACATGGAAATTCGATTATATCGAATCAAGGGAAGTAATGTTTACTTTCCATTTCAAATCAAGTTTTAATTATCTGTTAATAAAGTAGTTGGTTGTTTATTTATCCAAATTAAGATATGGAAATATATTTAAGTTAACATATTTTGAAAGCATGGAATTATAACATTTACAGTTATAATCAAATGATTCAGTAAAGGAAGTGGATTCATAAATAGAATCCGAGAGTTCGCAAGGAAGTTTCTTAAAGAGTAATGTTTGAACATTGTCTATTTCGAAGTTAGAAATGTTGTTCAGTTAAGGTCTGAGAGGTAATTATACCCCAACTTGATTGACTTCGTTTTTAACTAAGAAGTGGATAAGGTTCGAGAGTGAAAGGGGTTAAGTGAATTTAGTTAATGAGCGAAATGGTTGGTGTTGGCATAGCGATGTTTATTCAAACATCAGTTTAAACCCAATGAAGGAGATTTGGAAATGTCTTCCAAATGAAAATCAGAAATGTTTTCTGAATATAGAAAATGAGAAATGGAATTGTTTTCCATTGTTAATAACGTATATTTTTTAAATATAGTAAATAAGAAATATAGGGAAACAAGAATAAGGAAAAGGGTAAATTTATGATAATTTGATGATGAATGATGATTGATCGATAGAATTTCCATCTGGAAATAATATCGTTGTTTGCACACCGACATGTTTTTAATTGATAGTTAAATCACCGACTATCAAAGTTTTGACCATTTTAACGTTGTTAATATGGAGAGACCGGTCGGATTATTATCCAGTGAACCACTCCGTATTGGCATAAGCGTTGCGAATCAAGTATGCTGAATATATTGAAGACGGAGTTATGCAAGGGCTATCCTATTTACAGAATAGTGCCTTCGGTTTGTCCAGTACCAGGACAAACGTGAATGGACGAATGTCTGACAGAGTATATTCAAAGGATCGCGTAAGTTGATCTCTTCAAACGTACTTACGTTTGGTGGCGGAGGAATTCGTTTCTCTTAGCTGTATACCCGTGGTATTTTTGGTGAAATCAATTTGTGATTTGGCGGGTATGACGATGTGGCATTCAAAGTAATGGAGGTGGGATCTGTCAAAAGATACGTTATGACCTCAAGCCTCATCCACCGGGAAACGACAAAAATCGGGCAGGCAGCATGGCTATGTGGGTCGCACCCATTAGGATGTATGATCACCTATCTAGAGAAATTCCTTTTGTTCTTAAATCTATCGATGCTGTCCCTTATCGGGAGACGGTTGCTGATCCCAACCGTTGGTGATATACATTTGATACACTCAAGCGAAATGAGTGGTCGGTCATGTGTGGGCCGGGTTGCAAGATGTTCTTGTTGAACCCAGTGTATTTGCCTCTAGAGATACACGTTCGGAAGGTGGTCCCATACCTTGTCAAGTTGGAATCCAATCTCCAATAAGTGCCTGCGAGTTTGATTGTATATTATATATGTAGAGCGTGAGATGCAAGCGTTCTACTAGATTTTAATTACTTGTGATTAGACATTATTATAATATCAGATAATATATGATTTCCAAAGTGTTTTGGGTTATCGTAAGGTAAAAGCCATCCGTATTTATGAGTGGATTGGTCTTACGATTATCTTTTCTTTTGAAAAGGATTTTGAAAAGTTAAACCAAATGATTGGAGTTTACTCACACCAGTCCCATGACTGACCCAGAGTTTTATTTTGTTTTGTTTTCCCTAAACTCTTGGGTGCCCAAATTTGTACGGGCAGTCAAGTAGTCAGGATTTACAGGTATGCTTGAAGAGCTTGGAGCAGGAGGCTTCAAGATTTTTCTAGCTATTGATTATTCCGCTGTGATGAAAGTGTTGTACTCTGATAATGGTATGATATACATATACTACTTTGATTTCAAGATATGTTGTCTATTATATTTTATTCGTTCCGCTGTGAGATTCGTGTTACTCTGATGTTGTTGTGTTCTTCTTCTTCTTCTGTTCTAATTTTCTATCTTATCTATCCTCACCCTCTAATTTCTTTCTTGGACTATCCGGTAATTTTGACTTTTGATTGTTCGATAGGTGTTATATATCGGATAACCAAGGTCGTTTTTTTCCCGGGTCGTTACAGTTGGTATCAGAGCTGAAGGTTAAGTATTACCTTGGCCCTGTGGCGTGATTCAGTAGATATGGGGTTAGTAATACCCTAGACTGAGTTTGAGTGTATATATACGAGTGAACGTATTTGTTATTTGATATAAAATGATTTTATATTGTGGAGATTTATTGGTTGATTTGTTTATGAATTCTGGTCGATCAGTTTGATCCACTGTATCGATAGGGGTTTCTAAACGCTTGAAAACGATGAACCGACACAGTATGTTTTGAAAAAGGGTGAATGAAATAATTTCACCCAAATTATATTTTGATATAAGCAAAGTATAGATATTTGAAATTATTATAGTATATTGAATGTGTTGGTTGTGATTATAATCGAATAAGATTATAAAATGTGAAATAGTTAGGTAAATAACAAATCAAAATTCATATAAGTGAAATATATGAAATCAGATGAATTAAATCTGAATTTAAGTTTAGAATTGGAATTAAAATTGCTAAAATTTGAATAAGCGTTGTAAATGGAATTAAATTGAATATATGTGAATTTTAAAATCCTGGGAGATTTTAAATTTGTTACAAGCATTAAAAAGGGATATTTTGAAATGAATTTCAAAACGAAAGTGTTTAGAAATGGTTTTGAAAGTGACATAGTATTGAACTCACTTCGATAGCTGGAAAATAAATTCCGATGTTGATTCGGACATCATCGGTGCTCATTTTCGAGTTTGTAAGTGACGGATTACTACCAAAGATTTTGTTTTTGAATTGTTTTGAGAAACCGAGTTGTTTTGATATTCCAAAGGGATATTTGATTTTTGGAAAAGGCAAAGCTATTTGAAACTTCCAGGTACAGATTATTGAAATAAACACAAATTAAATAGAAATTTGTGAAAGCAAATTTGAAATTGAGTTGAAGCCAGTTCATTGGAAATTGAGTTGAATTGAAATAAAATGGTATCAAGTAGAATTGGACTGAATTAGAGATTATCTGGGATAGAAATGGATGGTCGAGCATGAAATTTGAATTGAGATTGGAATTGCAGTTTGATTGAAATTTGGCTTGGTTATAAGCGGATGGTCGTGTTGAAGATAAAAGTGATTGGGAGTTTGATTGGGATGATAGTGGTATATGCTAAATTGATAGCAGAATTGAATGCCGACAAAAAGGTACACGTACATATTCATATGAGTTGGATGAGATTTATGAGCCTGTTTGGCAAGCCACTTGGCTGTTTGATTTTCTTTTGGGTTGAAGAAGGCCTAGAGAGGCGAGTTGGAGTTTGAGCTATTGACCAGTACAAAGGAGATGCTGGCGAAATTTTTCAGAAATTTCGAATGTTAGAAAATTTTCAGAATTTTTGAAATTTTCGTTTATAGAAATAAATTAATAAATTAATTAGAATTAATTGGTTTAGTGAAACCGGAGTAAATAAATAATTTTAACCTAGTTATAAAGTTCATTTTTCTACCTTAGCAATTTCGAGGACGAAATTATTTTAAGGGGGAAAGAATGTAACGGCCCAGATTTTTTTGACCATTTAGTTATTATTTAAAAATGTTTTTTTTATTGTTTTGGAAGTTTAAATGGTTTAATTTCAATAATTTTGAATATTTTATTTTATTCTGAAATGGTAGAAATTTAGTGGATCTGCAATATAACGTGAACTGGCAGTATAAAAGGATAAATTTTTAATTAAAAATAGTACGTTTACAAAGGAAGTAGTAGCTAACGAACTCGGATTTCGATGAAATCAGTTTCATTAAATCCGAAATGATGAAATTAGGTAACCAACCAAGTTACGTCAAAAATGGCATCCGTATGTGGAAAAGAAAAAATAAAAGGCCAAAATTTGAACTAAATTTTGACGGTAATTGAAATTTGCTAATGCTAACGGCAAAACTGGAACCTGAGACCTATCCAGGAAAATTATAAACATAGGATATTAGCTATATATGAAATCTGGGAAAATCCTATAACGGATATAGAAAGTTATTAAGGAAACAAAATTTAAATAAATTATTTGAAAATCTAAACGAACTCCGATTTTTTATTTGAATACATAGGATTGAAGTACGTTAAAAACCGGACCAGATGGTGGAAGAATTTCTGAAAACCGTTATCGTTTGATACTCCAACATGAGATCGGAAGGTGTTGAAACTAACACAAAACACTATTTTGAATTTGAATTTAAATTATTTGAAAGTTCAAACGAATTCAAAATTTAAATATTTTTATATATTATTGAAGAGCAAGAAAAATTGAACAACATGGTTGAAAAAGATTTTGGATAAGGTATCAATAAATAAGTCAAATTAACGTCCGAATAGGGTTGAGAAAACACACTTTACTATTCATAAATTATTAAATTTATTTATAATTTAATTAATTTAAGGATTAATCCTAGCCATCCATTTTCGACCGTTAGATTCGCGCCACCTCAGCAATCCATGTGACTCCTTCGGCTATAAATAGCCCCCCCCCCCCCCCTCATTTTAAACTCACTCCTCCTCCTCCTCTTTCAAGCTTTGGCAATGGCAGAAATAATAATAAAATATTAGGAAATAAGGAAGAGGGAAGGAAGGGAGAAAGGAGGGCAAGACGGGGAGCTAGGGACTCTTAGGCAGAGGCTTGGGCTTCGCGGGGTAAGTTTTTAAATAATATTTATTTATTTATTTATTTGTGTAATATATATATATATATATATATATTATAATTAAAATAGAATTTGTAAAAATAAATATCAGAACATTCTAAGGGTGACAGAGAGGATAGTGTCTAAGGCTTGAGTTTGGAAAATAAAGTTTCCTGCTTTCCCTGGCTATCCCTAACTGATCCGATGGATGGGATGATTAATTTAAATTTAAATTTAAAATTTAATTTGAATTTAATTTGAATTTAAAACAGACCAGGGGCATTTTCGTAATTTTTAACCATAAACTTTAAAAGCTTATAACTTTTTCAAAACAAGTCGGATTTCCACGAAACAAGGACCGTTGGATTCTTATCGGAAAATACTTTAAAATGAGTGGAAGCAGATTTTTGATCCGGGTTAAAAATTTTAAGTTATAATTAAATGAATATTTTTAAACATTTTATTTGAAAATTAAATTTAATTAATATTAAAATGGTTTTTCAATTTTAAAAAAATTTGGATATGGCTAGAGATGGGAAAGTATGATTTTTTAGAAGGGCAGGGAAGGTAATTTGGCTAATAACGCAATTAGAAATTAATTAAGATAAAAATAATTTAATTAATTTAATTAAATATATATTCATTTAAATTAGGTAAATATTGTAAATAGCATAACTTTTGCATACATTAACGAAATTTAACGAAACAGGATCCGTTGGGATCGTATGGACGAGCACTACGCAATGGAACTGACCGCAAGTGGATTGGAGCTCGTTTGGATTTATGGTGAAATTTAACGTCTGAACCAAATCAATGACCGATTATCGTTATTCAACGATAAACCGTCCAAGGTGAGTAAATCTCACTAACTCTGAGCACTTTATATTTTTATAAAGTATTTTTAGAACTGAAAATTATTGGTTGAATTGCTGAGTGTTGATTGTTTGGTTGAACTGCTAGTCAATTGATTGAAAATACCGATATAGTTATATATATCGTTAACCGATGTTGATTTTTTTTATCAGAATACCTCATATTGAAATGAAATTGATGTGAATTATATTGTGTAACATCTGTGGATGCAGGGAAACAGGTCGGAGGAATCCAACTGGATTCCTAAACATTTATTTACTGTTTTTCATATATTCTGATATATGATGTGTTATATCATCTGTTGTTGAACCTGTGTGTTTGGATGATGATTGAACCTTTTGATTTGGTATTTTATACCATAAGTGATACTAGAAAGTGAAAAGGGATTTTCAAAGTTTATTTTGAAAATAAATTATTTATATAAAATCAATAGATTTTATATATAAAAGGAAGAGAATTTCATGAGAGAAAATGATTATAGAATCAAAGCATTTGTAAAAAAACAAATATTGGTGAAATCAAATAGAAAGGAAAATATTGGTGAAATCAAATAGAAGGGAAATATTTGTGAAACGATTACAAATAGAAATAAAAAGGGAAACATTCGTAAAAGTATTTACAAATGGAATTGAAAAGGGAATATTCATGTAGGGAATAAAGAAAAGTTGACAGAAGTACTTATTTGTTAAATAAATAGAAAAGTTAAAAGAAATATTTATTTGTTGAATAAATAGAAAAGTTAAAGGGAATATTTATTTGTTAAATAAATAGAAGCGAAAAGAGAATAGTTATTTGTTGAGTAAACGAATAGAAAAAGAATCTATTCAAGGGAAGTAATTCAAAGGAATTATTCCAAAGGAATTATTCAAAAGAGAAAAGTCAAAGGGATTAATTCAAAAGAGTTAATCAACTAGAGTTAAACCGTTGGAGTTAAACTGTTAGAGTTAAACAGTTGGAGTTAAACTGTTAGAGTTAAACTGTTAGAGTTAAACCGTTGAAGTTAAACTGTCAGAGTTAAACCGTAAAGTTAAACAGTTAGAGTTAGTTAGTTAGAGTTATTCAGTTAGAGTTATCCAGTTAGAGTTATTCAGTTAGAATTAACCAGTTAGAGTTAATCAGTTAGAGGTAATCGTTTTGAGTCAAATCGAACTAGAGTTATTCAAATATAGTAATCAAATAAGAGTTAATTGAATATTAGTTATTCAATTAGAATTGATCGAATCTAATTATTCGAGATAGAGTTAAAAATAGACAAAGTTATTTAAGGATGAATTTCCATTTAGCACGACTGCTAGCGTAATTCGCAGGGCTGCAGATAGCCTACGGCGGTCGGATGTTTCCTGAGGGAATCAGGCGTAACCATTGTGATCGCTGCGATCTAGAGTCAAGCAAATGGTGTTAAATCAAATAGTAATTAATCAATAGAAGTTAATTAAGTCGAGTTAGTCGAGTATTAGTAAATTAAGTAGGGTTAGTCAAAAAGGGAATTTATCGAATATCACCTATTCGAAGTAGAGTTATCGAATATAGTTTATTCGAGAAGAGTAATCGAATATAGTTCGTTCGAAGTGTGTTAAATCGAATATAGTTATTCGAAGGAGAGAATTATCGAATATGGTTTATTCGAAGTGAGATTTTTCGAATATTAGTTATTCAAAGAAAAGGATTATCGAATATTAGGTATTCGAACAGGGGAATCGAATATAATTTATTCGAAAGAGAATTATCGGATAGTGATTATTCGAGAGTGAATCATACATGGAAATTCGATTATATCGAATCAAGGGAAGTAATGTTTACTTTCCATTTCAAATCAAGTTTTAATTATCTGTTAATAAAGTAGTTGGTTGTTTATTTATCCAAATTAAGATATGGAAATATATTTAAGTTAACATATTTTGAAAGCATGGAATTATAACATTTACAGTTATAATCAAATGATTCAGTAAAGGAAGTGGATTCATAAATAGAATCCGAGAGTTCGCAAGGAAGTTTCTTAAAGAGTAATGTTTGAACATTGTCTATTTCGAAGTTAGAAATGTTGTTCAGTTAAGGTCTGAGAGGTAATTATACCCCAACTTGATTGACTTCGTTTTTAACTAAGAAGTGGATAAGGTTCGAGAGTGAAAGGGGTTAAGTGAATTTAGTTAATGAGCGAAATGGTTGGTGTTGGCATAGCGATGTTTATTCAAACATCAGTTTAAACCCAATGAAGGAGATTTGGAAATGTCTTCCAAATGAAAATCAGAAATGTTTTCTGAATATAGAAAATGAGAAATGGAATTGTTTTCCATTGTTAATAACGTATATTTTTTAAATATAGTAAATAAGAAATATAGGGAAACAAGAATAAGGAAAAGGGTAAATTTATGATAATTTGATGATGAATGATGATTGATCGATAGAATTTCCATCTGGAAATAATATCGTTGTTTGCACACCGACATGTTTTTAATTGATAGTTAAATCACCGACTATCAAAGTTTTGACCATTTTAACGTTGTTAATATGGAGAGACCGGTCGGATTATTATCCAGTGAACCACTCCGTATTGGCATAAGCGTTGCGAATCAAGTATGCTGAATATATTGAAGACGGAGTTATGCAAGGGCTATCCTATTTACAGAATAGTGCCTTCGGTTTGTCCAGTACCAGGACAAACGTGAATGGACGAATGTCTGACAGAGTATATTCAAAGGATCGCGTAAGTTGATATCTTCAAACGTACTTACGTTTGGTGGCGGAGGAATTCGTTTCTCTTAGCTGTATACCCGTGGTATTTTTGGTGAAATCAATTTGTGATTTGGCGGGTATGACGATGTGGCATTCAAAGTAATGGAGGTGGGATCTGTCAAAAGATACGTTATGACCTCAAGCCTCATCCACCGGGAAACGACAAAAATCGGGCAGGCAGCATGGCTATGTGGGTCGCACCCATTAGGATGTATGATCACCTATCTAGAGAAATTCCTTTTGTTCTTAAATCTATCGATGCTGTCCCTTATCGGGAGACGGTTGCTGATCCCAACCGTTGGTGATATACATTTGATACACTCAAGCGAAATGAGTGGTCGGTCATGTGTGGGCCGGGTTGCAAGATGTTCTTGTTGAACCCAGTGTATTTGCCTCTAGAGATACACGTTCGGAAGGTGGTCCCATACCTTGTCAAGTAGGAATCCAATCTCCAATAAGTGCCTGCGAGTTTGATTGTATATTATATATGTAGAGCGTGAGATGCAAGCGTTCTACTAGATTTTAATTACTTGTGATTAGACATTATTATAATATCAGATAATATATGATTTCCAAAGTGTTTTGGGTTATCGTAAGGTAAAAGCCATCCGTATTTATGAGTGGATTGGTCTTACGATTATCTTTTCTTTTGAAAAGGATTTTGAAAAGTTAAACCAAATGATTGGAGTTTACTCACACCAGTCCCATGACTGACCCAGAGTTTTATTTTGTTTTGTTTTCCCTAAACTCTTGGGTGCCCAAATTTGTACGGGCAGTCAAGTAGTCAGGATTTACAGGTATGCTTGAAGAGCTTGGAGCAGGAGGCTTCAAGATTTTTCTAGCTATTGATTATTCCGCTGTGATGAAAGTGTTGTACTCTGATAATGGTATGATATACATATACTACTTTGATTTCAAGATATGTTGTCTATTATATTTTATTCGTTCCGCTGTGAGATTCGTGTTACTCTGATGTTGTTGTGTTCTTCTTCTTCTTCTGTTCTAATTTTCTATCTTATCTATCCTCACCCTCTAATTTCTTTCTTGGACTATCCGGTAATTTTGACTTTTGATTGTTCGATAGGTGTTATATATCGGATAACCAAGGTCGTTTTTTTCCCGGGTCGTTACACTTTATCACTATAAAATAAAGGTTCATGTGTTGACTGTACTCATCCGTTGAGATTAGTCATGTGTTGAACAAAATGTTTTAACAAAAATAGTCACACGTGGACAGTACTCATTCGTTGAGATTAATCGTGTGTTGACAAAAATAAATATTCATTTATTGAATAGAATAAAGAAATTATTGAAATATATAAAGCCGTATTGATTAGAGATGCATTATTTTGACCTGAACGATACTTATATCGATTTTATTCATTTTAAAATGAATATTGAAAAGTGATTTCGAAATCGAATATTTTCAAATGAAATTTGATTCAAACTGAATAGAAAACCAATTTGAATTGAATTGAATAGAAAACCAATTTGAATTGAAATGAACAGAAAACCAATTTGAATTGAATTGAATAGAAAACCAATTTGAATTCGAATTGAATAGAAAACGAAATGAATTCGAATTGAATAGAAAACGAAGTGAATTCAAATTGAATAGAATAAATATTCATTTGTTGAATAGAATAACGGAATTTTTGAAATATATAAAGCCATGTTGATTAGAGATGCGCTATTTTGACGCAAACGATATTTATATTGATTAAAACGAATTTGATTTCAATTGAATATATAACGAATTTGATTTGAAAAGAGAACGAATTTCGATTTGAATAGAAAACGAAATGAATTCGAACTGAATAGAAAACGAATTGAATTCAAATTGAAAAGAAAACGAATTGAATTCAAATTGAAAAGAAAATGAATTCGAATCGAATTGAATTGAAAAGAAAATGAATTCGAATCGAATTAAAAATCGATTTGAATTGAAGTCAAATAGAAATGAAAGTAAAAAGGATTTATAATAGGAAATTCAATTTTGATTTGAATTTGAAATAAAGGTTGAAATTGTTATTGAAACGAATTTAAAACTATTTATATAATTCGTTTTAAATAGAAATTGACGAAATATATATTATATGTATTATATATATAATATAATGGACTGAATAGAACGCGCCGCGCCGCGGCAGTTCGTGAATTTCGACCATTTATTTCAAACGGACATTACAGGAGATCTGACCGTCGGATTCTCCTGAATCCAGAACCGTTGGGTTCGTATCAAAAAGAGATTTCTAACGAATATTAGAAATTTGAAATCTAACGGTTGGATTTGGAGATACGTCCAAATCAAATTCAGAAAAGGTCGTTGTAAGTGCAGTTCGATGACCGTTGTTGGAAATCGACTGTACGGGCCTTGATAAAATTATCAAAAATATCAATAATTTGTGTAAAATCATAAGAAATGATTTGGGAAAAATTGGGATGAAAAACTCCACATATGAAAGGATAAAAATAGATTTTTATCAAAGTGAACTAGTTTTGAACTAAAATTAAAACCCAACTTTTTTTTAATAAATAAATTGGATTTAAAAAGGGTTTTTAAATAATCAGAATTTCTAATATATTTGATTGAAATTAAATTAGAAGTGATCTGTGGGTTTATCGTGAACAGTGTTTTAAATAACACTTGTTTTTTAACCCGATAATAAATAGGATGTGATTTGGGTTTATCGTGAACTGTGTTTCAAATGACATTAGTTCTTTAACCCAGTAAAAGGAGTTTTAACGAATCTGTAACTAGATTGAAATGTGAATTAATGATTTAAATTATCAAATATAGAAAGTGAGCAAGAATGGAGTATTACCAGTTTTGCTCCAAAGTGATAGTTAAATCTTTAATTAGATTTGAACGTGAAATGGTAGTTAATTTTACCGATAACACCATGGTGTTAGATATGGAGTATTACCAGTTTTGCTTCATGGGATTAAAAGGTTGGGATTGGGAAATAAAATAAATAATTACTTCAGTATGGTTCGCTAATCTCGACTAGTTTGAAAAACCATAATTTAGTTCGAAATGACATCCAAAGGAAGATTAAAGGATAAATTTTAAAGAATTTACCTTGGATAAAATTAATGGGAACCTTTCCCTAAGAATATGAAATTTAGAAACTAGCTGTAGGTTAGTTAAGAAGAATGGTTTCCTGGGTATTGATCTGATGTTGGTTTCGGCCTTCGGGGTTAATATTTGGGAAATTGTTCTCTTGCTAATTCATGGTTAGTGACTAATGAATTGGAATGAGGCGTATGTTGTGTTTGTGTAACATTTGGTTTAATATACGCGGGTTGTTCGGAAAGGCCGGGTTTATACCCATTCTGAATAACTGATTCGACGATACGTTGAAGATGAAGACGGTGGTTGAAGACCGGAAGTCTTCACATCGTTTGGGTGATTACTGATGATCTTGATTGGGCTGTATACCCAAGATGAGGGAATCAGTAGGTGGTCGTCCAGACGTAGTTGGAGATCGATGGGTATGCGAGGAAAGTGCCTCCGGATTCGTTCAGACCCAGAACGAACTTGTAAATGGATTGTGTGTCTGACATTGGATTTTATTCTGTGTTGATTTATTTCTGTTAAATATATATCTGTTTGGCGGTGGAGAATTTATTCTCTTGCTTAACGCCCTTCTCTGAGACGTACGAGCTTAAAGGTTATATATCGATAGACATCAATCGCATGGCATGAATTGCCTGTGTGGCATGCTGAGTTGCATGGATCAAGGCTTCTGTTGAAAATCAAAGTCTTGTGGTTGATGATCAAAGCATGGCCTACGTGGCAGCTTTGTGTATAGCATGGATTCGCGAGCCTCACACCTCGGTATGAGTTAAAAACGGGATACGGACCGTTGGGAGAGCACGACGTTTCTTTCTAGCTTTGGTGGTGTCAGTGACTTACCAGCCCTGACATTTATATACTTTTCACCTTTGTGGTTGTTGGAATGAGGCGCCTCGATATTAGGTCTGTAAGGACCGGGAAACGTGTGTTCAGGAATTGCCAATCCTCAAACGTAAGAGAGGACCGGCCCAACCGATCCAGGGTTACCCAGAGTGCGTAGTCCTGAGGCATTTGCTAGAGTGTCTCGAAGCGGAGAGGAGCTTGCCCCTTGCCTCGATTCATGACGGAAATCCAATTTCCAATAAGTGATATTGCGGTTTTAAATGTAGAACTAGTATGGCGACATGATATATGGTACCCATGCCGTCTATGATTTATATTTATGATTGAAATTGTTTTAACACTATACACTTATTATAGTATCAAATGATTTGTTTTAAACGTACCAAGCATGTTTGGCTATTATAAGGGAAAACCCTATCCTCCGGCTTGCGTTGCATTGTGTGATGGGACCTAGGTCTTATAATAGCTTCATTTTTCGAAAAAGCATTGTGTTGTTTATTCTATGCACCGGTATTCTTAGGAGGAAACTCGTTCCGTGTTATACGGCGTGGTCCCTTGAATTACTCTCTTTTAAAGTAAAGCTTTAAATAACTGTTTTAGCACACCAGTCACATGACTGACCTAGAGTTTATTGTTTTAACCTAAACTCTGGGTGCCCCTATTTTCCGCACGGGCAGCTAGTAGTTTTGGTTTTGCAGATTTATATTCATAGGATCCTGATTTACAGCTAGAACGATGCTCGGAAAGCTCTGCACCCGTGCATTACTTCTAGTTGTGCTTTTGTGTTATTTTCCGCTGTAATGTATTTAAATGTAATTTAAATCTCTGATATCTGTTGAATGTAATTTATTCATTTATACTCTGTATATTCTTGTATCTGATGGAATTGTTGTAATAGCAATGAAATGTTCTTCCGTCTGTGTTTTGATTTGTCCTGTTCTCAAACGATCAGGGGTTTCGAACGGTCTAGATCGGTTTAACGACTGATTCGGATCGAGCGAAATTCCTTGCCGTCACAGGGCATGTGTTTCCTTCTAGCTAGGAGTTGTGTCGGTGTTTTTACACGGCCTGACATTTTACTTATGTGGATGATGGATAGCGAGGCGCCTCAGATATATCGGTCGATCCGGGACCGATGCGGCCATTCGTTGGCTCATTAACGCACCATAGGGCGGGGAAACGTATTGTTCAGGCATAATAATCCACATCGGTGGACCGGCCCTAACGATCCAAGGGGCAGTTGCGACTGTTCCTGAGACACGGGCTAGAGCGTCTCGAATTCGGTAAGGACTATCTTTTGCCTTGGTTCATGACGGAAATCCAATTTCCAAATACGACACCGTGCGGTTTTGATTGTATATATATATGGCGACATGATATATGGTACCCATGCCATCTACGATTAATAGTTATGGTATGAAATTGTTTTTGAAACATATAAACACTAGTAATAATATCAAATGCTTTTGTTTTATTCGTATCAAGCATATTTTGGCCGTTATAAGGTAAAACTCTATCCTCCGGTTTGCGTTGCATTATGTGATGGGAACTGAGTCTTATAATGGCTTCATTTTTACAAAAAGCATTGCGATATTTAAAAGAAAGATTTGCTTTTAAAGCACTGGCAATCCAATGGAGTAAACCGTTCCACGAAAGTGGTGTGGTCCTGTGATTAGCCATATATTAAATGTGTTGAGTGGATTTCTCATACCAGTCCCATGACTGACTCGTAGTTTGTTTCACTTTTAAACTCGGGTGCCCTTTTTCTACACGGGCAGCCTTGTATTCAGGTTTAGCTGGCTCTTTCTGGATAGCTGGAGCTGAAGATCGATTCTATCATTTATCTATATTATGCTATTCAGCTCCTATTGTACATATTATGTTTGTTTTCCGCTGTAGACATCTATGTATAGCTGAACTGTATTTGTACTAAGTATGATCATGTATACTATGTAACTCTGATGATTACGTTTATCCAGTATATTCTATTGTGAATTATCTGGTGTATTTATTTAATTATGTTCTGCTATTATCTGTTTATGTGTTATATTCCAAGGATTACCCTTGCCGCCGTCGGTACGGGGTTTGGGGTCGTCACATTAGGACATATCCAGAATGATGTATGATGACTTGGAGGCGATTATTGAATCGAAGAAGATGAACGATGACGAAATAGCCCTGACCATCGGGTCAGAATTGAAATGACTAAAACAGGAGCTATACTGTAATGATTCGGAAATCCCCGCCCTTTGGATCGACCATAAACCACACAGGTCTGATCCAAAGAGTTAGAAATCTTCGAATACTTTAACTTTGGGCATTCAACACATCAGGACAACAACACGGACTTTTATAACATCAATAATACATGTTACATCAGAGTACAGAATATATCAGAGTACATCGGAATAAAATTACAGCGGTAGATAAATTACAACAAAAGAAATATAATGTAGCGGAACTAATCTCAGCAGAAGGCCATCGATATTCTGGACCCAGCTTCAGGCTTCAATCCAGGATCCTGCTTAAAATATATTTGCAATAAAGCTACTCGACTGCCCGTGTGAAAAGAGGGCACCCGAGTTTGCAATGTGAAACAAACTACAGGTTAGTCGTGGGACTGGTGTGAGAAATCTTAACTTAACTTATCTAATAAGAAGGCTAATCACAGGACCACGCCGCTGACGCGGAACGGGTTTACACCATTGGATTGCCAATGCATAAATAAAGTAAATCGTCAAATAACATAACGCTTTTTAGAAAAATGAAACCATTATAAGACCCAGGTCCCATCTCACAATGCAACGCAAACCGGAGGATAGGGTTTTACCTTATAATGGTCAAAAGATGCTTGATACGTAAAGACGATATTATTATTAGTGTGTATATATATATTTAAAACATTCAAATATAATATCAATCCAAGACGGCATAGGAACAATCTATTATGTCGCCATACTAGTTATACAATCAAAACCGCAAGGGCATATTGGAAATTGGGTTTCCATCATGATTAAAGGCTAGGGAGGAGCTCCTGACCGATTCGAGACACTCTAGCAATGTCTCAGGATTCGGACGCTGGCGAACCCTTGGATACAACATGGCCGGTCCACAAATACTTTAGTGGATTAGTTATGCCTGAACACACGCTCCCCGATTCTATTGGACCTACAAATCAGCCGTGGGTGACAGATAAGAATAAACCGAGGCCTCGCAAAATTCCAACAACCACATAAGCAAATGTCAGCCAGTTTAAGCACTGACACCACTTCTAGCTAGAAAGAAACGTGTGCACTCCCTGTGTTCCCTTCTCCCATTTTAGACTCAACCGGTGTGTGAGGCTCGCGAAGTCACGATATACACAAAGCTATGCCTAAATAGACTGTGCTTTGATCATCAACCACAAGGCCTGCTTTTCAACAAAGCCTTGATCATTTGCATCTTAGCATATCACATTGTCAGACCCTACCATATCAATGATCATCTACCAATATATATATTTAACCTCTAAGCTCATACGTCTTAGAGAAGGGTGATAAGTAAAGAATAAATTCTTTACCACCAAACAGAAATATATAATCAGTAGCGTTCAACAGATACAGTAGAAAGGAATACAATGTCAGACACACAATCCATTCACAAGTCCGCTCTGGGTCTGAGCGAAACAACGTGTCCATCGATCTCCAAATGCGTTTGGACGATCATTACCAAATACCTTGCCTTGGAAGGCCAATCCCAATTCAAGATACTAGTCATCATCATCCCAACGATGTGAAAACCTTCGGTCTTCAACCACCGCCTTCATCTTCGACTCTTGGTCGTCGTGATGATTATTCAGAATGGGTTAAACCCGGTCCTTCTGAATAACTCGCGTATTTTGTGATTAGAAAGCAAATATTGGAAGATCACACATTACGCCACATTCCACTCCGAGTATTCTTTCAATAAGATATTCATATTAGAAGATTCTCATTAATTTTATCAAAGATAAACTCTGAAAATAAAATCTTAAATATACCTTAAAAGATTTATTAAAACTCCAATTTTGATTTGATATCAAAAGTCATTATTACAAGATCATTTAATTTAAGGAATAAATCTTGTCTTAAATAGGTTAAAGAACTAGTGTCCTTTAAAACACAGTTCATGATAAACCCACAAATCAATTTCCAAAATATGGAGTTCCACAGAAATTAAATCAATACATAATCGATATAGATTTCTGTATTGGACTAATAATATAAATGGAATAACGGCTAAGCCTCTTAAATTCCATCTATAATATCGGTCTTCTTTTACAGAAGCCCATTTCGATTATTACCCATCGAATTTCCACTTAATTCCAATTTAATATATTAAATTAGAAAACTTGATTTTTAGAAAATGCCTTTTTAAATCTATAAAATAGATTTATAAATGCCAAATAATAATTTCAATGTAAATTAGATTAAAGGAAAATGTCGTTTAAAACATCGTCCATGATAAATCCACTTCACATCTCAATTTATTTCATATCACAAAATATAATTGCAAATCCTAATAATCCTTAAAAAACATATTTTTAAATAATCATTAAAATTATTCTTTATATAAAGGATTCTAAATGGGAAGTTTTCTTTATATTACAAATTCTTATCTTTTACAAATATTCTTTGTTTTAACATATACTTGATTAACAATATTTTTTTATGAAAATATATATATACTTTATATAAAAAGGATTTCTAATGTAAAAATATTCTTATTTAAAAGAACACCTGAATCGAAATGCGACTCAATCATTTACCATATAATTTGTATTATATGGATTTCACACACATCCTATATGTGATAATAACAGTATAATCATCAAATCATCTATCTACATCCAAAGTGTAATTTCCACTATGTAAGCGTTAAAATTAAATAATAACGCTCATCGCAGCCTGTCGATCCAACGATCAACATACAACTGAATATTGGGATTAGTGTATGTAAATTTTCATCCCAACACCCGTGTAGGGTTTCAACCAACAAACAAATAATAAATTTATTTGTGCACTTGGGCGATGTGTAAAAATTATCGTCCCAATCACATAAACAAGTCGGGTAACTTGTGAATGGAAGTGTAATACACAATATATAACCATGACAAGAAAATGTCTCTTTTATATTATACATAATTCTATTGCAATGAACGAATAAGAATAATAACTTTGTCTCTATTGACAATTTCTATTTTGCTAGTTTAAACTCAAGCAAAAAATGGTTATATTGTTTTGACAATTCTAATGGGACAAAAAGGATAATTTTGATTTAACTAACCTATCTTGACAAGTATATATCTTGCCAAACATAACATATAAATCTATATATAAATTGCTTTAACTAATTCATTTTGACAAAATGAATATTTTTACCAAATGTATATTTGGGTTTAACTAATCTCCTTAATGAAATATGAACTTCATTAAGAATATATATTTTAATGTATAATATTTCTATTGCCTCTAATTTAAAAAATAGAAATTAATATTTTCAATCCTACCTTCTTATCTGCATATAAATTGTAAATAGAGATACAATTTATAAAACTATATTTTTATTCGCATCAAAAGACAAATAAAAATGTAATCCTTTGAAACTATGTTTTCGTTCACCTTTGAGTTACAAATAGAGTTGTAACTTTTAATAGATGTTTTATTTGCATCAAGAGATGCAAACAAAAGAACATCATCATTTTTATGTATATTTGTATTGGAGAATGCAAATAGAATAATAATCTTTAAAGATGACTAAAAATGTTTATTCCTATTTCATGGAAAAGTGATAACAAAACAAAAATGAATATCTTTATCTTAACAACTCTATAGTGACAAAACAAATAATTAGTTTCAACAGATGTAAATTGACAAAAGTAAATAATTGGTTTTAACTAGTGTGAATTGACAAAAGTGAATATTTGTTTTAACTAGTATAAATTGACTAAAATGAATAATTGTTTTTAACTAATGTAAATTAACAAAAATGAATAATTGGTTTTAACTAATATAAATTTATGATAGTGATTAATTTGTGTTTCAATTCTAATAAAATATTCCAGTGTTATATTTTGTTTCATTCTTTTAATTTAGACAAAATGAGTGTTCTTGTCCATTTTACTTTAATGATAAAAAATATGAATGTTTAGTTATTCATTCTTTACAAAAGCTTAAATAAACATTTTCAATTCATTCTTTTTGAAGTGACAAAAAGAACTCATTTTATTTCATATAAGACATTTGACAAATTGGCTCTTTTCACTTCATATAGAATTGCAATAAAAATGCACTTCTAAAAACTATTCTTTCTATTGTCCTTTAAAATGAAAATAAAATGAAACATTATCTCTTTTGCTACAACTAGAATGTACTAAAATGTAACTTTAAAATCTTATCCTTTATTTATATCTAAAAATGAGAATAAAAAGGTATTTCTTAATTTAAAAGTAAAATGAAAGATTTAATTCATGTTTTATTTGCATTGAAGGATGCAAATAAAAATGCTACTCTCAAACAATATTTTATTCATATCAAAATTATAAATCAAAAATGTAACTTTCATTTTGATGGTTTGTTTGCATTGATGAATTGCAAACAAAGATGAACTTTATTTTAAGGTTTTATTTGCAACAAGGAATGCAAATAACAAATGTAACTTTGTATTTTTATTTAAAAGTATATTTGAGTGAAGGTGAAAAGAAACTCATTTCCAATGTGTATTTACATTAGTGAATGTAAATAAAGAAACAAATTTTATTTAAATGTGTATTTGCATTAGTGATTTCAAATAAAAGAACAACTTTGTTTTCAATATATATATTTGCATTTGTGAATGCAAATGAAAGAACAATTTTAATTTCAATGGGTATTTCCTTTTGTGAATGCAAAGTAAATACAACTCCCATTTGTAAAGTTTATTTGCAGTAATTAATGCAAATAAAAGAACAAATTTCATTTTTAAAGTTTATTTCATTTCAATGCATATTTTATTTCAAAATATGTTTTATTTCAAAGTATATTCTATTTCAAAGTATATTTGTATTTGTGAACGCAAACAAAAGAACAAAATTTATTTCCAAAGTATACTTGCATTTGTGAATGCAAATAAAAGGACAAGTTTCATTTGGAATATGTGTTCGCATTGGTAAATGTAAATTTAAAAGTATAATCTTAAATTTCAATGTATGCTTGTATTTGTATTTGTAAATAAGAGAATAAACTTTATTTTCAATATATTTAGTTGCATAGGTGGGTGCAAATGAAAGAGTGATTTGTTTCAATATATATTTGCATTGGTAAATGCAAATAAGGAACAATTTCTATCTTCTATATATATTTGCATTGGTGAATGCAAATAAAAGAATAAATTTTATTTTTAATGCATGTTTGCATTTGTTAATGTAAATAAAAGAGACCAATTTCATTTTCAATATATGTTTGCATAAGTGAATGCAAATGAAAGAATAAATTTCAATTTAAATGCATATTTGCATTTGTCGATGCAAATAAAAGAATATAATCTTTGATTTCATGTTTTCATTTGCGTCGAATAGTGCAAATAAAAAAATGCAACTTTTATTTCGATTCTAGAAAAACATAAAAAAAAATATTTTTTTACACTTTTCTATGTGTTCTAATAACAAATAAAAGAATACTTTTATTTGTTTTTACTTTTTTTTATACATTTTAATAACATATAAAAGGATATTTTATATGTAAAGCATTTTCCTATGTATTTTAATGTTTTATAAAAGGGTATTTATGTGTAAATATTTTGCTAAGTATTCAATGTCATATAAAAGGGTTTTTATATGTAAATACTTACTATGTAATTGCAATAACAAATAAAAGAAATTTTATTTGTGAATCAATTCCTATATTTGAATATGACAAATAAAGAGATCTTATTTGTATGTCAATTTTTATATTCTAATATGACAATTTAAAGAGATTTTATTTGTGTAAACAAAATTTAACAAGTACGGATATTTTCTAATGCACAACAATAAAAATAAGATTTTTTTTTGTATAAACCAAATTTGGCAAACATGGATATTTTTCTAATACACACAGTTCAATCTGGTTGTTATTTGTGATCAGTACAACTAATGACACATACATGGAGTTCACATCACAACCACAACACAATCAACATCGAAATAAATATATACAACATCAACAGGAATTTAAATAGAATATAAATTTTACATTCATAATAAATAAATAATTTTAATTTATAAAATAGAAATCTCACATTGGTATTTATTCCTCCTGAATTTGGAGTCAGCTCCAAATCCATTTCAGACTGTTCCATCATGTAGATCTTGAATTTATAGTCGCAACGCTTTCAGTTTCGCTGAATTCCGATTACATATGGAAAAGTTATGAATTTTCATCGATTTGATTGCATAAATAACATAATTAATTTTATAATTACATTAAATTACACTTTCTTCCTTCGTTAATTACAGGACTGCGAAACCCATTTCATCGCCAGAAACATTCCACCACCGCACGCCATCCAGAGCCGTAACCACTGATCTGACATCGCTGCATCAACCGCCGTAGAGGCTGAAGCGAGGAAAAAAAAGAGGAAAAAGGAGAAGGGATTTTTGGATTTTATGGATTTGGATTTTAGAGGGGTGATGATAAGAGAGAGGGGATTGCCTTGATTTCTTCTTTCATTTGCAAATGGATTTTGAGGAATTTTTCTCCATGAATTTTTTTGAGATGTAGATCTAGATTCAGAAAGGAAGAAGGAGAATTAGACTTTTCTGATAGAGAGTGAGAAATGAAAAGATATATACATGATTTATTGAACTAACGTGCCCCTTTGTATTAGGCAAGTTATAATAAATCAAACATGGTTTATTAAGGCTGAGGTGGCAATATTTATCTTATATTCAAAATTCAAAAATAAATCACAAAGAGGAAGAGAAAACAAAGATAATGAATGCATGAGAAATTATTTGATGCTAATTGTTATAAATTTGTGTCTCCTCTTTAATTTCAAAACATATAACATCATGATTGTTGGGAACATATTAAATTGCACAGACAAGAATATATATATATGTGTGTGTGTGTGAGAGAGAGAGAGAGAAAATTGTTTGTTTTTGGAAGAATAAATAATAATAATAATAATAATAATAATAATAATAATAATAATAATAATAATAATAATAATAATGGGAAACAAAAAGTGGAAAGGAAAATAAGGGGATGAAGACATAAGGAATTATAACATGCAAATGCAATAAGATGCCTGAATGTAAAAGTAAGGAAATAAATAAATGTGCACTTAATGGAGAAAAAGGAAGGAGTAAAATGTGAAAGATGAATGGAAGGTAAGAGGAATGGCGTAAGAATAGATAGAAGAAAAAGAAAGAAATTAGAATGGGTAGCGGGTGCATTAACTCTTCATGTGTTTTGTCTTAATGCGTTATTTATTTATTTATTTAAGAATTGTAACGTTAAGAAATAAATGAAATGGAAGGGAGAAAGGTGTAATTCTAGTAAAGAAACTTTCTCTCCATTTGTTTGTTTTAGCATTTTTTTTTATAATATATAAATTGAAATGGGTAACGTATACATTAAATAGGAAACAATGAATGCTAATTAACGGAGAAAGAGAGCGGAGAGAAAGAAGCACTGATTTTGAGGAAATTAGAAAAGGAATAGGAAAGAAAAGTAAACTTGCATGAAATGTGAATGGATAGAAAAATTATTTGTGTAATTTATTAAAAAAAATTAAACCTAATAATTTAATTTAATAATGGAGTTTTTTTTTCTTTTTTTTTCTGATGCATTTTCTAACAAAAATTTCCTTAAAGTAATTTTTTGAATTGGTTCTAATATTCCGGGTTGTTACAATCTCCCCCACTTAAAATCTTTTCGTCCTCGAAAAGGATTGGTGGTGAAGTTCTTTAACTAACTAACTCAACTTTCATTCTTTTTTTTGTTTTAGTAATTTTTATTAGTTCAACTAATAATCACACAACACAATCATCAATCAATTAGTTAATTAGCTTTACAAATATATAATTTTTACATATTCAAAAATCATATTTTTCTAATATCGGATTATATATATAAACTATAGAAAACCTTCATGTGTTGAATCGATATTCATTTGTTGGATAGAAATTCATGTGTTGAATGGTGTTCGTGTTTTAAATATAAAAATCACATTTTTATCTATATATATATAAACTATAGAAAACCTTCATGTGTTGAATCGATATTCATTCTTCGGATAGAAATTCATGTGTTGAATGGTGTACGTGTTTTAAATATAAAAATCACATTTTTGTCTATATATATAAACTATAGAAAATCTTCATGTGTTGAATCGATATTCATTCGTTGAATTGAAATTCATGTGTTGAATGGTATTCATATTTTGAAATAAATTGTTTTATAATAAAAATCACATTTTTATCATCTATACGAACTACATAAAATAGTCTTGTTTTGAAATAAATTGTTTTATAATAAAAATCACATTTTTATCATCTATACGAACTATATAAAATAATCTTGTTTTGAAATAAATTGTTTTATAATAAAAATCCTATTTTTATCATCTATACGAACTATATAAAATAATCTTGTTCTGAAATAAATTGTTTTATAATAAAAATCCTATTTTATCACCTATATGAAATATATAAAATAATTGTGTTTTGAAGTAAATTGTTTTACATTAAAAATCACATTTTTATTATATACATGAATTGGTAAAAATAGTGAAGTGTTGAAATAGAAGCCAGTTAGATAAAAATATCATTTTTATCAAATGTATGAAAAGAATATAGCTTTGAAATCGGAGAATCGGTCTATTTATATAAATAGAATTAAAATATATCGAATAACGACGCTGCAGTTCGTATTTTGAAACCGTGATTTCAAACGATTATACCGGGGGATCCGACCATCGGATTTTCCTGAAATCGCAACCGTTGGGTTCGCTTTGGAAATATCTTTCCAACGGCACCAACTTTGTAAAAATCCAACGTTGGATTTTCTGGAATGTTTAACTCAAATCTGAAGAAAAACAGCGCCAGAATCGATTATATTCATATATATATACATACATACATACATATATATATATATATATATATATATATATATATATTTAATCAAATAACGACGCTGTAGTTCGTATTTTGAAATCGAAACTTCAAACGATTATACCGGGAGATCCGACCGTCGGAATTTCCCGAAACTGGAACCGTTGGATTCATTTTGAAAAGATCTTTCTAATGATGTAAATTTTGTGAAGATCCAATGGTTAGATTTTCAGATATGTGTAAATCAAATCTGAAGAAAAACAGCGCCACGGTCGCGTTATGGCCCGAAGCATCGTTTTGAATAAATTGGCTATTTTAAAATAAATAAAAATAGCGATAAATCGTTATAAAATATTATAAACGATATGGATGTGAAATTTAGAAATTAACTGAAGGTTGACTAAGTCGAGTGGTTTCCTGGCTGTTGATCTGATGTTGGTTTCGGCCTTCGGGGTTAATATTTGGGAAATCGTTCTCTTACTGATTGACGGTTAGTGACTAATGAATTGAAATAATGCGTGTATATGTTAGTGTTGCACTAGTTTATTATATACGCGAGTTGCTCAGAAAGACCGGGTTTATCCCATTCTGAATAACTGAATCGACGATAAGAAATCGAAGATGAAGACGGTGGTCGAAGACCGGAGATCTTCACCTCGTTTTGATGGTAACCGAGGTCCTGATTGAGAGGCATCCCAAAATATGGATAATGAGTGGTGATCGTCTAGATGTACGTGGTGATCGATGGGTTTGCGAGGTATATAGTGCCTCCGGTTTCGTTCAGACCCAGAACGGACTTGTAAATGGACTGTGTTTCTGACATTGGATTTTATTCTGTGTAGATTGATCTCTGTTAAATATACATCTGTTTGGCGGCGGAGAATTTATTCTTTTGCTTAATGCCCTTCTCTGAAACGCACGAGCTCAGAGGTTGTTTATCGATGGACATCAGTCGCATGGCATGAATTGCTAGTGTGGCATGCCTAAGTGGTAAATGTACAGGGCTTCTGTTGAAAAGCAAGGTGTTGTGGAGATGATCAAAGCACCGCCTATGTGGCGTAGCTTTGTGTATAACGTGAAATCGCGAGCCTCACACCCCGGTATGAACCAGAAACGAGAGCAGGACCTCAGGGAGGGCATGTGTTTCCTTCTAGCTAGGAGTGGCGTCAGTGGTTTTACACGCCTTGATGAGTTTGACTTATGTGGTTGTTGTTGTTGCGAGGCGCCTCATTTAGATCGGACGATCCGGGTCCGATGGAGTCATTCGTTGGCTCATTTACGCCCCAAAGGGCGGGGAAATGTATTGTTCAGGCATAATAATCCGCTTCGGTGGACCGACCCTGACGATCAAAGGCTTTCCTGCGCGCTTGCCTGAGACACGGGCTAGAGCGTCTCGAATTCGGTAAGGACTATCTTTTGCCTTGGTTCATGACGGAAATCCAATTTCCAAATACGACATCGTGCGGTTTTGATTGTATATATATATGGCGACATGATATATGATACCCATGCCATCTATGATTGATAGTTATGATTCGAAGTTGTTTTTGAAACATGTAAACACTAGTAATAATATCAATTGCTTTTGTTTTATTCGTATCAACCATATTTTGGACATTATAAGGTAAAATTCTATCCTCCGGTTTGCGTTGCATTGTGTGATGGGAAATGAGTCTTATAATGGCTTCATTTTTATAAAAAGCATTGCGATGTTTAAAAGAATGATTTGTTTTAAAGCACTGGCAATCCAATGGAGTAAACCCGTTCCACGAAAGTGATGTGGTCCTGTGATTTGCCATATATTAAATGTGTTGAGTAGATTTCTCATACCAGTCCCATGACTGACTCATAGTTTGTTTCGCTTTCAAACTCGGGTGCCCCTTTTTCTACACGGGCAGCCTTGCATTCAGGTTTAGCTGGTTCTTTCTGGATAGCTGGAGCTGAAGATGGATTCTATCATTTATCTCTTTTTATGCTGTTCAGCTCCTATTGTACATTATGTTTGTTTTCCGCTGTAGACATATATGTATAGTTGAACTGTATTTGTACTAAGTATGGTCATGTATACTGTGTAACTCTGATGATTACGTTTATCCAGTATATTCTATTGTTCATTATCTGGTGTATTTATTTATTTCTGTTCTGCTATTATCTGTTTCTGTGTTATATTCCAAAGATACCCCTTGTCTCCGTCAGTACGGGAAATGGGGTCGTCACAACGTGGTATCAGAGCTTTGGTTAAGCTTAGTTCTGGAATATAACATATCAACGGATCCGTTAGAAATAGAACCAGTAGTGTTCTAGGACGGGTAACTCTATACAGATAGGATCAGTAATATCCTAGTATGAGTAAAGCAGAATGAAAATACACCCCAGTAGACACATTTACGTTGAAGTATTTGTCTCTGTATTTTGAAATATCTTTTCTGTTGACCTGACACTTTGTCTGCTAATTGCAGACGCACTAGAAAATGAGTGACAGGAGCAGAAGAAATAATTGTATGGCTCGACCAGCTAATGAGCCAGTTGTGCTCCCACTGCCAGAATCAGATATAGAAGTTCTATTCAAGAGATTTCGAAATCTGGGTGGATCGCCATTCTTAGGCAAAGAGTCCATTATGGAAACACAAGCTTGGATTCGTTCTGCAGAGAAAATCTTTGAGGGTTTTCTATTCAAAACGAATTTAAAACGAATAAATATAGTTTCAACAAATGAATACCATTTTATTTATAAAGATTATTTTATATAGTTCGTATAGATGATAAATGTAGGATTTTTATTATAAAACAATTTATTTCAAAACAAGATTATTTTATATAGTTCGTATAGATGATAAAAATGTGATTTTTATTATAAAACAATTTATTTCAAAACAAGATTATTTTATATAGTTCGTATAGATGATAAAAATGTGATTTTTATTTAAAAACAATTTAATTCAAAATATGAATACCATTCAACACATGAATTTCAATTCAACGAATGAATATCGATTCAACACATGAAGATTTTCTATAGTTTATATATATAGATAAAAATGTGATTTTTATATTTAAAACACGAACACCATTCAACACATGAATTTCTATCCAATGAATGAATATCGTTTCAACACATGAAGGTTTTCTATAGTTTTTATATACAGATAAAAATGTGATTTTTATATTTAAAACACGAACACCATTCAACACATGAATTTCTATCCAACGAATGAATATCAATTCAACACATGAAGGTTTTCTATAGTTTATATATATAGATAAAAATGTGATTTTTATATTTAAAACACGAACAGCATTCAACACATGAATTTCAAATCAACGAACGAGTTTCAATTCAACATATGAAGGTTTTCTATTCAACGAATAAATATAGTTTCAACAAATGAAAATAATTCAAACACATGAATATTATTTAAAATTTCGGCAGCATAACGGCAGGGTAGTTAAAACCGGGACCGTCCCTAGTACGGCTCCTCGCTCTACCTTAAAACCTCGCGGTTTTTGACAATGGGGATCATGCATCTAGTTCGCACGCAGGCGGCATGTATATATTTATTTCATTTCCACAAACTAATCCTATGTGGTTTCAACCAAATATTTCTCAACCACTATTGGGTATTTTTAGACCACAATCAATCAATATTAACCACAAACTATTCCAATCAACCATTCGCTATCAATAAATTTTCACACCAATAACAACCAATAAATATCGTCCATGGTTTGTGGACGAGGGGCGTATATATATATATATATATATATATATATATATATATATATATATATATATATATATATATATATATATATATATAGCAATTTACTTCTATTTCAACAAATATATAACTTTTATAACGCATATATAACTTATACATCGAACATACAACTTATATAACGCTTATACATGAGGTGTACAACGCTTATATAACTCATACATCGACTATATAATTTATACATCGTCGTTTTCCATATCGTTTATAAATTAGAAATCTCACATTGGGTTCTACTCCACCAAAAATAGCAGAAGGCTCAGAAAAATATGCGGTCTCTTCTAGAAGGTAGAAGACGTCCACACGAGTCCACTGTCTCTTGTTTCACTGAATTTCGACAAGAAACGAAAAAGATATGATTTTTCAAAGTTTGCAATGGTTTTAAACTGTAAAGAAACAGTTTTAATTAAACAGCCATATACCTCTATTTTTCTTCAAAACTAGGTTTTAGGATTTCTTTCAATCCGCGAAGTTGCAGCTCAATCGGAGGATACAGCGTCGAAGAGCTACGAGAGAGCTTCGCGCGCGTGGTGGTGGGGTCAGGCTTGGTGCACCCTGGTGGCGGCGGCGCTGGGAAGATTCGAACTTTAGAGGGTCGATTTAGGCGGAGGAGGCGTCGATGGTGGTGGAGGGTGGGTCAGATTTAAAGAGGAGAGGGGGGCGAGTCGAGGTGGGTAGGTGGCGGTGGCTGCAGGTGGCGGAGGCGGCCGGAATCAGCTTGGGAAGCTTCGAAGGCTTTTCCGCCTTCAGATCGTATCGGGGAGTGAGAAGACGGGGGTAGTGGCCAATTAGATTTTTTTATTTTATTCTATAATTTTTAAAATCTCCAAAATACCCCTTTCGCGCACGAACCCCAATCCAAACCCAACGACTATCGTCCCTAGAGTTTTACCCCCATTCCGAACACAATGGGATATGTTTCAAAGGCCCATTCGACTATTTCAGTCAGTTTTCCTTCAAATTAAAATATAAAACATTTAATATTTGATTTGAACGTACATTTCAATTTGCCAGGGCCACAAACTGATTCGAAAAATTCCATAAAAATAAATCTAGCTATGTTTTGACGATATGGTCCCAACAAAACTAGTTTCGTCGAATTCTGAGACCGTTTGCAAAAAGGCCCATTTCTGGTCGATCCAATTTAACTTTAATTGACCAAAACACGTTTTCCTTTGCCACGCTCACATACTAGCTTAAAAAATTATGAAATTTGAAACCTAGCAATAACTTCCCATCCCGGATCCAACAAAAGTGGTTTCGTCGAATTCCGAGGTCGTATGCAAAATGGCCAATTTCACGGGCTATATAAATTCCATAGCGACCTTTCTGAAAATTCATTTGGCCATAACTTTTGCTTTCTGAAAATTCATTTCAGGCCTTGTTTATAATTAGAATTAATTATATTCGTTTTCAATTGTCGATTCAAACTCACTTTCCATCGCTATTATTTAAAATATTTATTTTAAATATTTAAAATCCATTATTTTAGCTAATTTAAAATTTTCAAATTGGTTCAGATTTTCTGGGTCTTTACAGAAATATAATGTAGCGGAACTGTAATAATCCGAAAATCTGGGCCAATTTAAAATTTTTATTTTGGCAATTTTAATGAATTATTTTAAATAATATCGACGAGAAATTTATTTTGAATAGGATTAGAACGTATATAGTTATATAGATCGTCGATAGAATATAAATAATTATATATAAAATATAAAAGGAATTGAAAATGGCGCGGTAGTTCGATAATTCGATTTCAAACTTCAATTGGATGTACAAGATTCAAAACAAACCGGATTTTAGCAAAACCAAAAATAATAGAATCTAATTGAGAATATCTTTCCAACATATCCGAAAAATCGAAATTTCATAGCGGGGATAAAAAGATGTCCAGTTGAAATTTCAGAATAGTCGCTATGGAATTTCGGCCCGTAAAAATTGCCATTTTGCAAACGACCTCGGATTTCTACGAAACCACTTTTGTTGGATCCGCGATGTCAAATTATTGCTAGGTTTCAAATTTCATAATTTTTCGAATCAATATGTGAGCGTGGCGAAGGAAAACGCATTTGACCAGTTTTAGTTGATTTTAATCGACTGGAAAATGACCATTTTCCAAACGGTCTCAGAATTCGACGAAACTAGTTTTGTTAGGACCGTATCATCAATACGAAGCTAGGAAATATTTTTCAGGAATTTTTCTAGTTAGTTTGTGGTCCCGGTAAATTGAAATGCGCGTTCAAATTCAATATATAGAGTTATATTTTGATTTTGATGGAAACTGATCGAAACGATCGAATCAGCTTAAGATACATATCCCATGGTGTTCGGAATGGGGGTAATTAGCTATGGACGACAGGCAGTGGGTCTCGTTTTGAGGTCGAAAATAAAAGTTGCTTTTTCAAATTAAATTAATTAAATAAATAAATAATATAAATCCCTATCACCCTATTATACCCTCAGGCCCCCGTTATTCTTCAAAAGGAAAAAAAGAAACCCTCGCTGTCGATCGACAGCCGCTGCAATCCCCTCTGCTCGCTGCCTCCGCCCAGACCCCCCCCCTTCGATCAGCACTTCCTCCCCCGTACCCTCTCTCCCTCTTCTTCTTTTGTAAACCGCACCCCCCTGAAGACCTGACCCCGCCACTGTGGGCCCCCAGTCCACCTAACCTCGCCTGCGCTGCCTCCACCTCAATCAACATCCGGCTGCGAGCCCCCTCCGGTTCTAGCGACTCCCCCTTCAATCTTTCCCTTCTTCTTCCACTGGAAAATCGATGCTCCAGCCGCAAAACCTCCTAAAAACCCTAGTCCCGACCACCAGCACCCTCCCCGACCGTAAGACGCCCTCTCTCCTCTTCGTTCCACAGCTGTAAGTTTTTATTCCTATTTTTATTTATTTATATGGTATAAAAATATGCTTTATAACTTAAAAATGTAATGGATAAAATGGTAAAGATATGAGATATTCATTAGTTGGTTAAAAATACGACTTTTAACAATATAAAAATATGATCTTTATATTGTTTACATCGAAATGAAAAGATTCAATTTTTAGTTTAAAAAGACAATATTTTCCCATATTAGAAGATTTGATTTTGTTCATTTAAAAGATTTGATTTTTCATAGAAGAAAAATTGGATTTCCATTTTGAAGTAGCGATAAAAATGTAATTTTTATATACATGTGGTGGTAAGAATAAAAATATATTTTTTATATTATATAAAGAATAAAAATACGATTTTTATATGATGTAGATAGTAAAAATATTATCTTTATATATGTTGCGAAATAAAAATCTAATTTTTATTATGTATACGTTGAAAAGAAAATGTGATTTTTATAGCAAAGTAAAAAATTCGATTTTTACAAATATGAAGTAACGATAAAAATTCGATTTTTATATATGTAGTGAAAGCGGGCAACGAAAGTGACAAAAGTCGAGAACAGCAATGACTTCTACATCATAAGAGTCGTGGTATTGGATAGCTTAGGTGAGAACTTCTCACTTATTTTTTTTTTTCTAGTTATATATATATACTAGGATGCAGACGGTGTTTAGTAGCACCCGACACCATCGTCCACAGACCATGGACTTGTTTGTTTGGTTGTGTAGTTGGTTAGATTATTTGATTCGAATTTGATTGTTTGGTGAAATGGAATGGATTTGATTTATACGTGTATGGCGTGGGCCATTATTAGCCCGGGGATAAGGCTAGGCCTTGTCCCGTTTCTAGTATCATGTCGTTATGCTGCCGAAATTTTCTAAAATAAGTTAGAAAAATAAAGATATCATTTGATTTAATAAATGAACCGAGTAGAATATTCATAGGTTGAATAAAATAATTTGGTCGTTAAAAATATAATTTTTAACGTGAATGTGAATAAATAAATATTCATTTACAAACCGGACGGTTTGTTTATATACACCTATTTGAAGGACATTGATTGGGACGATAAATTTTACACATCGCCCAACTGCACAAATAAAATCTGTGTTTGATTGTTTGAAACCCCACACGGGTATTGGGATAAAATACGGCATATACTAATCCCAATAATTAATTGTATGTCGATCGATTGATTGACAGGTTTTTATAAGCGTTAGATATCTATATTTGATGCTTATACAGAGTGGTGCACTTTGGATGATGGTTGATTGTTTATCGTTGCTATTTATATACATGTGTTGTATGGAATCCATATAGTTAACGCTATATGGTGATTGATTGGGCCTCATTCCAATTTAGAAAATAAAGAATATTATAAAATAAAGGTTCATGTGTTGACAGTACTCATCCGTTGAGGTTAGTCATGTGTTGAACGAAATATTTTAACAATAAAATTTACATCTTTATCATATATAAAATTAGAAACTAACTGGAAAATAGATAAGATGAGTGGTCTCCTGGATATTGATCTGATGTTGGTTTCGGCCTTCGGGGTTAATATTCAGGGAATCGTTCTCTTACTAATTTACGGTTGGAGTCTGATTTGAAATCAAACGAAAGATTCCATAATTTTTATAAAATATATTAAATAACAAAAATAGTCACACGTGGACAGTACTCATTCGTTGAGACTAGTCAGGTGTTGACAAAAATATAGAGTCATGTATTGAAAGAAATATAGATTCATTTGTTGAATAGAATAATGAAGTTATTGAAAAATATAAAGCCGTGTTGATTAGAGATGCGCTATTTTGATGCGAACGATATTTATATCGATTATATTCGTTTTATAATGAATATTGAAAATAAAACGAATTCAAATTGAATTGAATTGAATATATAACGAATTCGAATTGAATTGAATATAAAATGAATTCGAATTGAATTGAAAACGAATTGAAATAGAATAAAAATCGATTTGAAATGAATTCAAATTGAATCGAAATTCGAATTAAATTGAAATGAATTTAAAACGAATTTATAAGGAAAAATTCAATTTTGATTTGAATTGGAAACGGAAGTTGAAATGTTTTTGAAACGAATTTAAAACTATTTATAAAATTCGTTTTAAATAGAAATCGACGAAATATATATTATATATATTATATATATAATATAATGGCCTGAATAGAACGCGCCGCGGCAGTTCGTAAATTTCGACCATTGACTTCGAACGGACATTACGGGAGATCCGACCGTCAGATTCTCCTAAAACCGGAACCGTTGGGTTCGTATTGAAAAGAGCTTTCCAACGAATATTAGAAATTTGAAATCTAACGGTTGGATTTGGAGATACGTCCAAATCAAATTCAGAAAAGGTCGTTGTAAGTGCAGTTCGATGACCGTTGTTGGAAATCGACTGTACGGGCCTTGATAAAATTATCAAAAATATCAATAATTTGTGTAAAATCATAAGAAATGATTTGGGAAAAATTGGGATGAAAAACTCCATATTTGAAAAGATAAAAATAGATTTTTATCGAAATGAACTAGTTTTGAACTAAAATTAAAACCCATTTATTTTTAAATAAATAAATTGGATTTGAAATGGGTTTTAAATAGAATTGATTTGTGGGTTTATCGTGAAGGGTGTTTTAAATAACACTTGTTCTTTAATCCGATAATAAATAGAATGTGATTTGGGTTTATCGTGAACTGTGTTTTAAATGACATTAGTTCTTTAACCCAGTAAAGGGAGTTTTAATGAATCTGCAATTAGATTAAAATGTGAATTAATAATTTAAATTATCAAATTTGGAAAGTGATCGAGAATGGAGTATTACCAGTTTTGCTCCAAAGCGATAGTTACATCTTTAATTAGATTTGAACGTGAAATGGTAATCAATTTTACCGATAACACCGTGGTGTTAGATATGGAGTATTACCAGTTTTCTTCATGGGATGAATAGGTTGGGATTGGATAATAAAATAAATAATTACTTCGGTGTGGTTCGCTAATCTCGACTAGTTTGGAAAACCATAATCTGGTTTGAAATGATATCCAAAGAAAGATTAAAGGATAAATTTTAAAGAATTTATCTTTGATAAAATTAATGGGAACCTTTCCCTAAGAATACGAAATTTAGAAACTAGTTGTAGGTTAGTTAAGAAGAATGGTTTCCTGGGTATTGATCTGATGTTGGTTTCGACCTTCGGGGTTAATATTTGGGGAATTGTTCTCTTGCTAATTTACGGTTAGTGACTGATGAATTGGAATGAGGCGTATGTTGTGTTTGTGTAACATTTGTTTATAATATACGCGGGTTGTTCGGAAAGGCCGGGTTTACACCCATTCTGAATAACCGATTCGACGATAAGTCGAAGATGATGACAGTGGTCGAAGACCGGTAGTCTTCTCATCGTTTGGGTGATTACTGATGATCTTGATTGGGTTGTACACCCAAGATGAGGGAATCAGTCGGGGATCGTCCATACGTACTTAAAGATCGATGGATATGTGAGGAAAGTGCCTCCGGTTTCGTTTAGACCCAGAACGGACTTGTAAATGGACTGTGTGTCTGACATTGGATTTTATTCTATGTTGATTGATCTCTATTAAATATACATCTTTTTGGCGGCGGAGAATTTATTCTTTTGCTTAACGCCCTTCTCTGAGACGTACGAGCTTAGAGGTTGTATATCGATGGACATCAGTCGCATGGCATGAATTGCCAGTGTGGCATGCCTAAGTGGCAATTGATCAAGGCTTCTGTTGAAAAGCAAAGTCCTGTGGTTGATGATCAAAGCACGGCCTACGTGGCGTAGCTTTGTGTATAATGTGAATTCGCGAGCCTCACACCTCGGTATGAGTTAAAAACGGGATAAGTACTGCAGGGAGAGCACGACGTTTCTTTCTAGCTTTGGTGGTGTCAGTGACTTACCAGCCCTGACATTTATATACTTTTCACCTATGTGGTTGTTGGATGAGGCACCTCGATTTTAGGTCTATAAGGACCGGGAAACGTGTGTTCAGGAATTTCCAATCCTCAAACGTAAGAGAGGACTGGCCCTGAAGATCCAATGGTTACCCAGAGTGTGTAGTCCTGGGACATTTGCTAGAGTGTCTCGAAGTGAATAGGATCTTGCCCCTTGCCTCGACTCATGACGGAAATCCAATTTCCAATACGTGATATTGCGGTTTTAATTGTAGAACTAGTATGGCGACATGATATATGGTACCCATGCCGTCTATGATTTATATTTATGATTGAAATTGTTTTGACACTATACACTTATAATAGTATCAAATGATTTGTTTTGAAACGTACCAAGCATGTTTGGCTATTATAAGGGAAAACCCTATCCTCCGACTTGCATTGCATTGTGTGATTGGACCTGGGTCTTATAATAGCTTCATTTCTTGAAAAAGCATTGCGCTGTATATTCTATGCACTGGTATTCTTGGGAGGAAACCAGTTCCGTGTTATACGGCGTGGTCCCTTGAGTTACTCTCTTTTAAAGTAAAGTTTAAATTAACTGTTTTAGTTCTCACACCAGCCACATGACTGACCTAGAGTTTATTGTTTTAACCTAAACTCTGGGTGCCCTTATTTTCGACACGGGCAGCTAGTAGTTTTGGTTTTGCAGATTTATATTCACAGGATCTTGATTTACAGCTGGAACGATGCTCGAAAAGCTCTGTATCCGTGTATTACTTTCAGTTGTGTTTTATATTGTTTCTCCGCTGCTATGTAATTTATTGTAATCTCTGATATTTATCGAATGTATAGTATTCATTTATACTTTGTATATTCTTGTATCTGATGGAATTGTTGTAATAATCAAATGAAATGTTCTTCTGTCTGCGTTTTTTTGTGTGTTGTTCTCAAAGTATCCGCTCTTTCCTTCACGGGGAAGTAACGGGTCCTTACAGTGGTATCAGAACTTTGGTTTACAGAGCTCGAGAACAAGACACATTAGAACCATACGAAAGAATTCATCAGATATTGGATTAGTAATATCCAATTAGAATGACTCGTTAGAGATAGGATCAGTAGAATCCTAGAACGAGTGTGAAGAGTATGTTTTTCAAATGAAAACAAATTTTTGTTTTGAAATTTAAATCGTTTATACGTATTTGAATATTTATTTATTTTGAATTTGGACAATCCAATATATAAAGATTTCGCGTATACGTGTCATGAACGTATATTCGAAGTTTTAATATGTTGGATAGATATTGAATCACATTCTAGACACCCGGGGATAATTCTGATGATGTGGCCACATCATCAGTATTTATGTTCGTGTTTCGAAGGTGTGATATCTATATATTTCCACTAGACTGGTGTGAGAACCAAAACTTATATAGACAGATTTAGTGTTGTGATTTGGCATCAAAAACATGATTCTCTTTATATGTAGTAAAATTATGAATTTGAAACGTGAATCCACTAATTGTTTGATTTTTGTGTTGTTTGTTTATTTGGTTGATAATTTTGAACCATTTATGCCTAATTGTACCAAATACTGAATTGTATTGAAAATTGGTCGCATATGCTTGCATATACATGCACTTACATTGAATAGGTCATAGCAAGGAGGCTAGAGCAAAAATAAAATTGTTTGCCCGACAAATAGGTACATGTTTACCATAATTTAATGTTTTGTTTGGGTGAAAATGATTTTATGAGCCGATTGGCCTTTTCTTTTTCTTTTTGAGATCAGAGGGCCTATATGGCAATTTCGGGATTTTCCCGGTGCTCCCGGTGCAGGGGAGGTTATGGCGAAATTTTTCGAAAATATAGGGTGTTAGCCAAATTTTTGAAAAATTTGAAAAGTTCTTAGAAACTGAAAAATTGAAGAACTTAAGCCGTAACGAAATAGAGAAAGTTGAGTTGATTAGTTAAACAACTTTCGGCTTCGTTGCTTTTCGGGGACGAAAAGTTTTAAGTGGAGGAGATTGTAATAACCCGGAAATCTGGGCCAATTTAAAATTTTTATTTTGGCAATTTTAATGAATTATTTTAAATAATATCGACGAGAAATTTATTTTGAATAGGATTAGAACGTATATAGTTATATAGATTGTAACACCCCACGTCCATTAATGTCACTCACAAAGGGAATGCATTAACTTCTATGGAGGTTTTAGGTGAATATAGAACAGTAAAATTTCAACAAGACAGATATAAAATAGTACTTGGAAATTTAAAAACTTTATTTTAATTGCAGCAGAAGTCAAAACATGTTTGATTACATCATAACACCATAATCAAAGTCAAGTACAATATCTATCTTGATAAAACAAGTACATAATCCCATTACATAAATAGCCATTAAAAAGAAAGATAACAAGCTGGACTTTACTTCAGCAGTCCAAGCTTTCCAAGAGATAAGCAATCCAATCAGACTCCATTGGAGCTTGGACCAACCTGAGGACCTGAAGGGAGAAAAGGATGAAAAAGAGGGGGGGGGGTCAGACATAAAGTCTGGCGAGTATGAAAATTCTACAATACTATTATCAAAATAACTGGACTAAGGCATAAGCTGGAAAACAAGGAAATGTCTATGAAAGAGCAGATTAAGGACATAGACAATTGCTAAAGGAAACGTTATAGGCGCTCCTAAATACTAAGGATAAACACTATACTGCACCACACCAGTCACCCTAAAGATTGATTCCACTTAGCTTCACTTAGAAACTTTCTTAATGGCTTTACGTACTCCTAGCTGACTACATAGGTGCCGCCTGCCTCTATCTCCACTAGGTGTACCCCACTTTCCATTTTTCGATCGGCTCCCTACTCGTAGATACCCGTGCTGGCCCCACAGTGGGGTGTATCATTCCCCTAAAGTGGCAACCCGATATAACGGAGATGCACGGCTTATACCTACACGATGCAACAACGTCTTACCTACCAGCCCGGGTCCACACACGCATATGAAACCCGTTGGACTTGCGTTGCCACCGCTCCCTGTTTTGGCCTCTTATAGTCAAACCCAGTATGCGTGTCCCGTCCTCGACTTGGGTCGAGCCCACAAAGATATGTTTCGGGATACTGGTTGAAATGGGCCCCCGTTATCTCCCACAAGCATTCCACCTAAGCTTGTCCCCTTAGTCAATCCCACTTAACCCACTATTCATGTTCGTTACATGTGTGTTTGGTTAAGTCTAATCGTATTTCAAATGCCTCTAAAGGCAACCACTAGATTCCTCATGCCACCCAAGGCACCTACTTAACCCCCATGTCCCACCTTACATGATTATCTGGTTAAGTATTTCTTAATTTATTAAGGCCATATCCTCATAAAGACCTCTCACATTAGACTGGCATTTATGGCAGCTGGATTTGCCGGGCGGGTCCGGGCAGTCTTACACCATAAAAGAGTCTAACCTCGTGTTTTTACAACTGTTATGCTTTAGTTTGGGCCTAGGACCTCTCACATTGGGCCGACATTTGTGACTACTGGATTTGCCGGGCGGGTCCGGGCAGGTTTACGTCACAAACGGGTCCAACCTCGTGTCCTAAGCATTGATTATTATTAATAATCCACTTTCCCCAATTTTAATAATTCCCTATTTGAATTATTAATTAATTCCAAATTTAGCAATGTCCATAATTGACTGAATTATGGACATCCATTTAAGGCATGCAAAATCATATCAATTGCACCCCAATTTATTAATTTCCTAATATTACCCCTACCCCACGTTTGAACGTTTATTCGCAAAATGTATGCTAGACCCGATTAGTCTAACTCATAGCATAAAAGAAAATATTCACAACAACAACATATATATGTGACTAAATGAATACTAACAAGGGGTGAAGCTTGCATATATCAAAATTACAACTTGCATAAGGTTATATATGTCATGGGTCTAAGGGTGTCAACTTATTCATAATTCACATAATATGATTTTGATCAAGTTCCATAAACTTGTATTGGACATGTGTGAATCAACATCATTAATAATATGGTTTTATATGGGTACGCCTAACTCAATAGGCAAATTCCCAAAAATCAAAATTCATTTAATCATAGATTCATGTATATGGGTACACCTAACTTAATAGGAAAATTCCCATATTCAAGATCTATTTTTAAAAAAAACTTAAACTTTAAACATGATCCAATTCGCATAAATAATAACATCATGATTTTACAACTTGCATGATTCAACACAACTTAACATGACATCATTATCATATAACATAAGTATTTCAACATATATGATAATATGAGATCTACAACATATGTAAGATTTACAACATAGCATATCATAATTTGCAACATAGCTTGATATGATTTACAACATAGCATAGCATGATTTACAACATGACATAACATGGTTTATAACATAGCATAGCATGATTAATCACATATGACATAGCATAGGATTAGTTACAACATAATCACTACAACATAACAATATATATATGATAACATAATAGCATAAGAGATCCACAACAAAATTTACAAATACATAACAATTCATATCACTTTCTTGTGATCCAATTCATAACTTAATCGAATTATTTTATAATAACATTGTGAGAATCAGCATACTCACCATTTTAAAGAAGAGAAATAGAGAGAGAGAGCTTTTGATTTGATTTGAGTAGATTTAGTTTGTAGATTAGCCCTTCTTCTTCTTTAGTTTGTGACGGCTATGCTGAACTCCATGGCAACAGCATGTCGGTAGCTCTCCAACAAGTGATTTAGGGTTAGAGTCTACCCACTTATCTATAGATGTTAGGATTCATTTAGGCCATTAGATTTAACCTAGAAATAACCGCAGCCATTCAGACCAGATGGGGTTTATCTTATTGACTCAGCAATGAGTCAGAAGTGACTCAGCAAATTAATAAACTTCTATTCAAGTTTACATTAACTGCCCATATATATATATATATACACACGCACCTATTCATGAATTCAAATTAATCCATAATTAACTTATGACCATTTCTACATATTAATTTTCCAATTAATGTCTTAATTCCATTTTTCGCCTTTTAAGCCAATTCACATATCTCAAATTTGTTATATGCCTTTTTAAGGCTATTTCGTGCAAATTCTCAATATTAATTCTTATAATTTGTGAATATTAGTATTAACTGATTTACGGGGTGTTACATAGATTGTCGATAGAATATACATAATTATATATAAAATATAAAAGGAATTGAAAATGGCGCGGTAGTTCGATAATTCGATTTCAAACTTCAATTGGATGTACAAGATTTGAAACAAACCGGATTTTAGTGAAACCAAAAATAATAGAATCTAATTGAGAATATCTTTCCAATGAATCCGAAAAATCGAAATTTCATAGTTGGGATAAAAAGATATGTCCAGTTGAAATTTCAGAATAGTCGCTATGGAATTTCGGCCCTTAAAAATTGCAATTTAGCAAACGACCTCGGATTTCGACGAAACCACTTTTGTTGGATCCGCGATGTCAAATTATTGCTAGGTTTCAAATTTCATAATTTTTTGAATCAATATGTGAGCGTGGCAAAGGAAAACGCGTTTGGCCAGTTTTAGTTGATTTTAATCGACTGGAAAATGACCATTTTTCAAACGGTCTCAGAATTCGACGAAACTAGTTTTGTTAGGACCGTATCATCAATACGAAGCTAGGAAATATTTTTTAGGAATTTTTGTAGTTAGTATTTGGTCCCAGTAAATTGAAATGCGCGTTCAAATTCAATATATAGAGTTATATTTTGATTTTGACGGAAACTGATCGAAACGATCGAATCAGCTTATGATACATATCCCATTGTGTTCGGAATGGGGGTAATTAGCTATGGAAGACAGGCGGTGGGTCTCGTTTCGAGGTCGAAAATAAAAGTTGCTTTTTGAAATTAAATTAATTAAATAAAAAAATATGTATAAATCCCTATCACCCTATTATACCCTCAGGCCCCCGTTATTGTAACAAACTGAGATTTTCGACTCCGAAAATCGACACAAAACCCAGTGTCGACCATTCAGACATCGAAAATACCAGGTCATTAATAGAAAGAAATTAGAGGATGAGATAGAAAAGATAGAACTAATAGAATAGAAGAAGAGGAAGAACACAGCTGAACATAATCAGAGTAAACACGAATCTCACAGCGAAACGAATAAAATATATTATATAACATAACTTTGAAATACAAATCTGTTTTGTATATACATACCATTATCAGAGTACAATACATCATATCACAGCGGAAATAATCTCTAAATACTAACGGTGAAACCTTCTGCTTTTAGCTGCTCCAAGTGTATCTGTAAATCCTGAAACACTTGACTGCCCATACAAATTTAGGCACCTAAGAGTTTAGGAAAAACAAACAAAATAAACTCTGGGTCAGTCATGGGACTGGTGTGAGTAAATTCCAACCATACGGTTTAACTTTGAAAATCCTTTTTGAAACAAAAGGATAATAGTAAGACCAACCCACACATAAACATGGACGGTTTTTACCTTACTAAAACCTCAAAATAATTTGATATCAAAATCTAGCGATATTATAATAATGTCTAATCAAGTAAATAACCAAATAGCAGAACGCTTGCATCTCACGCTCTACATACATAGTATCAAATCAAAAACCGCAGGGCGCTTATTGGAGATTGGATTCCAACTATGACAAGGTATGGGACCACCTGCCGATAGTGTATCTCTAGAGGCGAATACACTGGGTTCAACAAGAACGTCTTGCAACCCGGCCCAAACACGACCGACCACTCATTTTGCTTGAGTGTATCGAATGTATATCACCAACGGTTGGGCTTAAACCACCGTTCCCGAATGGGCAGAATCGATAGAGTAAGAAACAAAAGGAATTTCTCTAGATAGGTGATTATACACCCTAATGGGAGCGACCCACATAGCCATGCTGCCTGCCCGATTTTTGTCATTTCCTGGTTGTGAAGCTTGAGGCTACGTCTATCTTTTAGAACATCTGGCCACCATACACTTTGAATGCCACATCGCCAAACCCATCAAATCACTAGTTGATCTTCCCAAAAATATTACGGGTATAAAAGCTAAGAGAAACGAATTTCTCCACCACTAGACATAATACCCTGAAAAAATCGTCTTATGTGACCGTTAGGAATACTCCGTCAGACATTCGTCCATACAAGTTGTCCTGGGACTGGACAAACAGAAAACCACCATTCTGGAACAAAACGACCCTTGCATTTCACTTTGTCTTCAATTTTCTTCAGCATAATCTATTCACAGCACTTATGCCTATACGGAGTAGTTTTAGATAATATATCCAACCGGTCTCTCCGTATTGACAACGATGGTCAAAACACTTCGATGGTCGGTTATTTAACTATCGAAGTAAAATCAAACCTCCATTCTAATGTATAACTAAACATCATACAATCACGCTTAAGTTTGGTTAACAGCACGAATTTATCGTTATAGTTTAAACTTATCATACGCTGTAATATTTCCTTTATACTAATCTCGATATCACAGTCACGCTTAAGCTTAGTCAACAGCGTTATTTTATCGCTATAGTTCTAGGACTTGTCATACGCTGTAATATTCTCTTTATAACTAATCTTGACATCCCTTTCCGTTACAAAAATTTTGACATCTCTTTCCGTTAACAAAATCTTGTCATCTCTTTCCTTTACAAAAATCTAGACAACTCTTTCCGTTACAAAAATTTTGACATCTCTTTCCATTACAAAAATCTTGACATCTCTTTCCGTTACAAAAATCTAGACATCTCTTTCCGTTACAAAAATCTTGACATCTCTTTCCGTTACAAAAATCTAGACATCTCTTTCTGTTACAAAAATCTTGACATCTCTTTCCGTTACAAACAAATACCATCCTTCGATAATAGTGAAGTCGTTCAAGTTGGGGTATTTCAATTACCTCTCAGACCTTGATCAACAACATTCTTATCTTAGAATAATTATAAGTTCGTAACTCTAACCCCTTATACTTTAAAATCCGTAAACGTGCTTCTTGCTATATTTTAAATATGATTTTATGATGCCATATCCTTATTTTGAAAACTTGGTTATTTACATTAGCTTATACAAATCCATTTTTAAACATTTCTCTCCACTTCGTCTTTCTTAGACAAATCCCTTATTAAACATTCCTCTTCGCTTTGTCTTCTTTAGACAAATCCCTTATACTTTGAAATCTTATTTAAACTAAATCATCTATTCGTTAATTTATTACATTAGATTAATCAGCCCAACCTAATTTAATTAAATAACCAATTATTGATCAAAACAGTTTGCTTGGTAAATATTTAGCCATGATTAACCCACTAATCAATTCTAACAAATCTTTTCATTTTGAATAAATAACGTTTATTAATCCAAATAATTTCACTTGTATCGATTGCTATAAAAATAATAATTTATTTCTAAATAATCTCATTTATTATTTAATAAACAATAATCAATTCTAACTAGTCTTACTTAATATGAAATCAACCACAATCTATTTGTAAATATCTCATTTAATTGTTCTCAAAACAATAAATTCTTGTTATTAATCATCAAGTTAATCTCCGCCTACTTACTTATTAATCTTATTAATATAAGAGTCCACTTTACCAAATCATTTAGTAAGTATGGTGAAACACGTGCTTCGCACACGGTGGGATTTTGGTAAAACAACAGCGGTTAAAACAAATGATACATTTATGGTTGGTTGTTGCCACTTTCTTAATCGATATCATCTATTGATTAAATCAAAATAACATTTGAATTTCCATTCAATGCTAATATCAACACAAGGTTTCAAAAGTCATTTGGGTTCAAACAGTGCATCTATATAAAACAAACAGTACATAAATATTGAGGAATCCGGTTGGATTCCTCCAACCGGTTTCCTGCATCCACCGATGTTAGTCAACAATTAACATTGATCCCATACCAGGAAATATTATAATTGATGGAATCAGTCCAACCAATGATGTGTATATATGCAACGATATATAATTCAACCAATTTAATTGTAATCTACCGAAGCGACCATCACACAACGTTCAACCAATATTTAAAATATAATTATAATATTTTAAAATAGAACAGAGTTAGTGAAGTTACTCACCTTAGCGCGTTAACCGTTAAATAATGATTTGCTTCAGCCGATTATACCCGGCGCTTTAATTGCCTAAACTGTAACGTGCTCCAAATCTACTCCCTGACGCTCTGTTCGTTGATGCGATCCCAACGCATTTTGGTTTGTCTGATCCGGTCCATTTAAATCAATCCGCCCAAGCCGGTTGCACAGTGTTTTCAATGTTACCACCATCCTAAACATCTTCGCTGACCCGTCATCATCAACACCACACATACACTTCACGTCTCGCACGTTCATTGACTAATAGCCTCTCCCATTTAATGCTGCTTATACTGACTTCGACACCACCGATTCACGCTGTTGTACATCACACAATGCTTGTGCAAAACTCCACTCATGTTTGTCCCTTTTTCCTCTGTTAAAACGCAGTGAAACCGCTTTAAACAGTCATCACCTTCCTCGAAAATATACTCCTCTCCAATACTTATTTCGAACCATCCAACTCCATTATCACATTACAACGTCAGGCCAGCTTCACCACTTATGTTTTTATGAGTTTTCCAAACTCCTCATAGCAACTCACACTGCTTGTCTAGACAGCGACAAATATGTGCCGAGTCCCTCAAAAATCCAAACTTAAAAGACCCACGCCACCTTTTCTTACTTCTTCTCCAATTACAACGACAGTAGGCTACTTCTCTCCATCATTGAACTACAAATACAACTCCTGTATCATTGTTTAAACTGCACCAGGTCCTCCATTTAACCCATTTCCATGCACAGTCTCTCTCCCTTCTCAATACCATTAACGCTCAAATTTAACAGTGCCTTCTCCCCCTTTTTCAACGTAATGCAATGCTATCGCCTCCACTATTCATGAAAATAAAGAAAACACTAATGTTACCATTAGGCTCTCCTCCCATCACGTGTTGCACTCCTTTTCTCCACTAAAAACAGCACACCCTTCCCATGCAGATAATCACCGAACCCCTCCACATCATCATGAACACAACCACCCCACTAACAACTGAACAAGCCCATAGGTGCCAAACTAACCAACAAATCCAAAACCAACGTCCACATCAGGAGTTAACGCCTCAAGTTCACGAGATACCTAATTTCTCGACCATGCTGCAAACTTCAAGCCGAACACATAAAGATTCATACGAGCTCGAAGAGTTTCAAAGCAGCATTTCAACGATATTTATTTCAGATTTCTTTTTTTTATATAGAGTAGTATTTAGGTTGGAGTAAATTTTTGAAGTAGCGATTACCATTGTTGTGCGTTTTCCTGAACTAGAAGAACAGAGGTGTGGGTTTGTTTATATATGGTGATGAAACTTGGGAATCAAGGAGTAGGATAGATATTTGGCGAGTAGGTTACTGTACATTACTTAGTCTTCAAGGTTTAGCTTTGCAGGTGAGTGATGGATGGGCATGTTCTTCCGCTCGTAAATTGTATAGGATATGCAGATGTATTGTCTTTCATAGCTGGTGGATATTTATATGTACCTTGTATAATATATTTTTTTGATTTGCCTTAACATAGCTTGGGGCTAACACATGAGAGTAGTTAGGCATATGGTGATTTAAATATATTCAAAAATATTTAGAACAGATTTCATGAAGGAGACGTGCATGTGGAATGAGTACGAATGACCAGAGAGATTTTACGCAAGAAAGGTATAGCTGGAAAGTTATGGGTTTGTATTCCATATATCTTAGGCATTGAAAACTTTCTTAGGCTTAGGACTGTTGCGTTCATTAAATTCCCATGTGCGGATCTGAATGAAAAGGATGGTCTGTACAGAACATGAAAGGATGGTGACAATTTGAACTTTGATATTTGCGAAAGGCTGAAAAATAGGTAGGCACATGGGGAGGCGTTGAAAACATATTGTTGGTAATTTATTTCTTTGATTCTCATGTGGTTCAGCGAATGCTAAAGTGAAATTTCATTTTTATCTGAGCCGCTATAGACAGAAGTAAGAACACGGTCATGTCCAGCGAGGTGTCACGATCCCAAAAAATGTAATAATATCGGTAGGTTGACTCATATTTTGAAATCCCAAAATATTGATATGGGGTGCAAAATACTCCCCGTAAAAAGTTGCATATTTAATTAATTAAAAAATTATAGTAAAATTCTGAAAATTAAATTATCACTATGTCCCAAAGGAACCTTGTCTAAATTCAAAACCAATATTTTGTTATAGCAAATAAACCGTTACAGTCGATATACGATTTCATAGCGACTTTCTGAATATTTGATTTAGATATAATTCGCAATTTATAACACGAAATCTTGATTTTTCACATCTGTTAGAAAGATATTGTTCGACAGATTCCAACGCTTCTTGTTTCGAAGAAATCCGATTTATAACGATTCCTGTACACTCAGTTGAAGTTCAGAACGTTAAATTACGAACTGCCGTGATATTACGGACTCGATTATATTTAATATATATTTTTATACGTTCAACTTCGTTTTAATTAATATATAAATCCATTTATATTACGAATTCAATATTTAAACTGATTTAAAATATTCAAATATAAACCGATAAAACTGCGGGATATTACATTCCTTCCCCCTTAAAATAATTTCGTCCTCGAAATTGCTAAGGTAGGAAAATGTTATGAATCTTATTATAACCAGATTAAAATCTTTTATTTAATTTCTTAAATCAGTTTCAACCAAATTGATTAATTAAAAATTTAATTCCTTCTTATTAACGAATATTTCAAAATTCTGAAAATTTCCTAACAGCTCATATTTTCAGAGAATTTTTGCCAGTATCTCCTCCGCACGGCTCATCCGGTACTACCACAACTTGCCTCTCTGGGTTTTTCCAATCCAAAAGAAATTCAAACAGCCAAGTGGTGTAAAAACCCGTAACTTCCCCGTAAAGGAAAGCGTCGGATAGTTCGAGAACAAGCCACAGCAGAACGCAGACGGAAGAACATTTCATTGTATATTACAACAATGCACCAGAATACAAGAATATACAGAGTATAAATGAATAAATATTACACAGAAATATCAGAGATTTAAATTACACTTTAAATACATCGCAGCGGAAAATAATACAATACACAACTAGAAGAGATATACAGATACAAAGCTTTCCGGATATCATTCCAGCTGTAAACCAGGATCCTGTGAATATAAATCTGCAAAACCAAAACTACTAGCTGCCCGTGTCAAAATAAGGGCACCCAGAGTTTAGGTTAAAACAATAAACTCCAGGTCAGTCATGGGACTGGTGTGAGAACTAAAACAGTTATTAATCTTTATTTTTAAAGTTAGGTAAATCAAGGGACCACGCCGTATAACACGGAACGGGTTTCCTCCCAAGAACACCAGTGCTTAAAACAACAGCGCAATGCTAATTAAAGAAAAATGAAGCTATTATAAGACCCAGGTCCCATCACACAATGCAACGCAAGCCGGAGGATAGGGTTTTTACCTTATAATAGCCAATAATGCTTGATACGTTTAAAACAAATCATTTGATACCTTTATAAGTGCATATTGTATAAAATATCTTCAAATCATAAGTATCAATCATAGACGGCAAGTGCCCCATCCCACTATGTCGCCATACTAGGCTCTACAAATAAAGCCGGAATACACGTATTGGAAATTGGATTTCCATCATGGTGGCTCCTGATTCGAAAGATCGATCGCGTAATGCAATTCACCAAGGCTTACGTCCCAACAAGAGAACACCGTCTGCATCCGCACATTTGGGACCAGAGTACCACCGCAGCTTACGTCCCAGCGAGAGAAAACACCGCTTACTCTATATATCCCTGAGCACTAGGCTCATCTCGGTCGACCGAATCCACGACACCACTAAGGTGCCCATCCACGAAAAAAGCATACTGATCAAACCATCAGTTTACCACCATACCGGGGTGTGAGGCTCGCGGATCAACGCTATACACAAAGCCATGCTATATCAGCTGCGCTTTGATCATCAACCACCAAACTTTGCTTTTCAACAAAAGTCTGGATCACTGCATCTCAGCATGCCACACTATCAATCCATATCGTACCACTGATTTCTACCAACATATAATCTCTGAGCTCATATGTCTCAGAGAAAGGCGTTAAGCAAGAGAATAAATTCTCCACCGCCAAACAGATATATATTTAGCAGAGATCAACAAATACAATATAAAGGAATACAATGTCAGACACACCATCCATTTACAAGTTCGTTCTAGGTCTGAACGAAACCGGAGGCACTTTCCTCGCATATCCATCCATCTCCAAGTACGTTTGGACGACCACCAACTATTTCCATCCTCTTGGGTGTACAGCCCAATCAGGATCGTCAGTAATTATCCAAACGATGTGAAGACTTCTGGCCTTCAACCACCGTCTTCATCTTCGACATATCGTCGAATCGGTTATTCAGAATGGGAATAAACCCGGCCTTTCCGAACAACCCGCGTATATTAAAAATAAATGTTACACAAACACAACATACGCCTCATTCCAATTCATTAGTCACTAACCGCAAATTAGCAAGAGAAAAATTTCCCAAATATTAACCCCGAAGGCCGAAACCAACATCAGATCAATACCCAGGAAACCATTCTTCTTAGCTAACCTACAGCTAGTTTCTAAATTTCAATTCTTAGGGAAAGGTTCCCATTAATTTTATCCAAGATAAATTCTTTAAAATTTATCCTTTGATCTTCCTTTGGATGTCATTTCAAACCAAATTATGGTTTTTCTACATAAGTCGAGATTAGCGAACCACACCGAAGTAATTATTTATTTTATTTCCCAATCCCAACCTATTCATCCCATGAAGCAAAACTGGTAATACTCCATATCTAACACCACGGTGTTATCGGTAAAATTAATTACCATTTTACGTTCAAATCTAATTAAAGATTTAACTATCGCTTTGGAGCAAAACTGGTGATACTCCATTCTCGCTCATTTTCTAAAGTTGATAATTTAAATTATCAATTCCCCATTTCAATCTAATTGCAGATTCATTAGAACTCCTTTTACTGGGTTAAAGAACCAGGTGTTATTTAAAACACAGTTCACGACAAACCCAAATCACATTCTATTTATTATCGGATTAAAGAACTAGTGTTATTTAAAACACAGTTCACGATAAACCCATGAATCAATTCTGGTTTAATTTAATTCAAATATATTAGGAATTCCGATTATTTAAAACCCCTTTTTAAATCTAATTTATTTATTTAAAAACAAATCGGGTTTTAAATTTAGTTCAACTAGTTCATTTTGATAAAAATCTATTTTTATCTTTTCAAATATGGAGTTTTCATCCCAAATTTTCCCAAATCATTTCTAATGATTTTACACAAATTATTGATACTTTTAATAATTTTATCAAGGCCCGTACAGTCGATTTCCATCAATGGCCATCGAACTGCACTTACAGCGACCTTTTTCAAATTTGATTTGGACGTATCTCCAAATCCAACCGTTAGATTTCAAATTTCTAATCTTCGTTAGAAAGCTCTTTTCGATACGAACCCAACGGTTCCGGTTTTAGGAGAATCCGACGGTCGGATCTCCCGTAATGTCCGTTTGAAATAAATGGTCGAAATTCATGAACTGCCGCGGCGCGGCGCGTTCTATTCAGGCCATTATATTATATATATATATAATATATAATATATATTTCGTCGATTTCTATTTAAAACAAATTTTATAAATCATTTTAAAATTCGTTTCAAAAGCAATTTCAACTTTCATTTCAATTCAAATCAAAATTGAATTCTTCTTTATAAATTCGTTTTAAAATTCATTTCTATTCAATTCAAATTTCAATTCAATTTGAATTCATCATATATTCAATTCATTTCAAAATCGTTATATATTCAATTCATTTCGAAATCGTTATATATTCAATTCATTTCGAAATCGTTATATATTCAATTCATTTCGAAATCGTTTTCAATTCAATTCATTTCGAAATCGTTTTCAATTCAATTCATTTCGAAATCGTTTTCAATTCAATTCATTTCGAAATCGTTTTCAATTCAATTCATTTCGAAATCATTATATATTCATTTCGAAATCGTTTTCAATTCATTTCGAAATCGTTTTCAATTCAATTCATTTCGAAATCGTTTTCAATTCAATTCATTTCGAAATCGTTTTCAATTCAATTCATTTCGAAATCGTTTAAAATCGATATAAATATCGTTCACGTCAAAATGGCGTCAATCTAATCAACACGGCTTCATGAATTTCTATTTTCAAATATTCTACTTCAAAATAGTTGTTATTATCAAAATATTTCATTCAACACATGGCCAATCTCAATGGATGAGTACTGTCAACACATGAACCTTTATTTTATATTGGTAAAGATGTAAATTTTACTACTAAAATATTTCGTTCAACACATGACCAATCTCAATGGATGAGTACTGTCAACACATGAACCTTTATTTTATATTGGTAAAGATGTAAATTTTATTACTAAAATATTTCGTTCAACACATGACCAATCTCAATGGATGAGTACTGTCAACACATGAACCTTTATTTTATATTGGTAAAGATGTTAATTTTATTACTAAAATATTCTCTATTTTCTAAATTGGAATGAGGCCCAATCAATTACCATATGAAGTTAATTATATGGATTCCATACAACACATGTATATAATAGCATTGAAAAATAATCAACCATCAACCAAAGTGCACTACACTGTATAAGCATCAAATATAGATATCTAACGCTTATAACAGCCTGTCAATCGATTGATCGACATATTTAATCAATCAGGATGAGTGAACTTCAAATTTCATCCTAACACCCGTGTGGGGTTTCAAACAATCAAACACATATTTTATTTGTGCAGTTGGGCGATGTGTAAAATTTATCGTCACAATCAATGTCCTTCAAATAGGTGTACATAAACAAACCGTCCGGTTTGTAAATGAATATTTATTTATTCACATTCACTATATTCATATTCACGTTAAAAATTATATTTTTAACGATAAAACATTTTATTTTAACATATGAATTTCTATTCAGTTCATTCTTTAAATAAAATGGTATTTTTATTTTCTAACTTATTTTAGAAAATTTCGGCGGCATAACGGCACGATACTAGAAACGGGACGAGACCTAGCCTTATCCCCGGTCTAGTGAAGGCCCACGCCATTCACACATCAATCAAATTCACCAAACAACCAAATTCAAATCAAATAATCTGACTAATCTACGCAACCAAACAAACAAGTCCATGGTCTGTGGACGATTGTGTCGGGTGCTACTAAGCACTGTCTGCATCCCAGTATATATATATATCACTAAAAAAAGAAATTGAAAGGTGAGAAATTCTCACAGATAGCTATCCAATCATCTTGACTCTTCTTTGATAGAAATCTTCATCGTTATCACCTCTTCGTCATCTTCGTTGCCCGTAGCCACTACATATGTAAAAATCGAATTTTTTCTTCGTTATTCAATATATAAAAATCGAATTTTTACTACTATGTTATATAGATAAAAATTATATTTTTATCACGCTATTTTCCATATAAAGATTTCGCCTTTTCTAAAATAAAGATTTCGCCTTTTCTAAAATAAAGATTTCGCCTTTATAAAAACATAGACTTCGCCCTTTCAAATTTAAAGATTTCATCTTTATAAAAATCTCATTTTTATTTTTCTACACATATAAAGATGATATTTTGAATATTCCTATCATGTAAAAATTATATTTTTAATTTTCTACCTAACCAAAAATCATATTTTTACATCTTCTATATAGTAAAGATTATATTTTTGATACTTTAAAAATATAAAAATCATATTTTTATTACTTCGATGTTCAATAGATAAAAATCACACCTTTTTCAATTTAAAAAAAATCTCGCCTTTTATATCGCTAATAAAAATCGCAACTTTTCCTAGCTAAAAATCATGTCTTTGTTTGGTTAAAAATCATATCTTTGTTTGGTTAAAAATCATATCTTTCAAGCGATAAAGATATAGTCTTTCATTCGATAGAAATATAGTTTTCATTCTATAAAAATATAGTTTTCATTCTATAAAAATATAGTTTTCATTTTCAGATCTAAACAATGTCATTCTTCATACGAACTGATTTTAATTATCATTAAGACTGATAATATTAAATAAAAACAAAATAATATAAAGGAACTTACAGCGAAAGGGGCGAATTTTCTGATGGAATTGGAGGGAAGGGGGGGACGCTCGCTGGTCTGGTGACGGCGGCGGAGGCACAGATCGGTGGTGGGGTTCTTGGTCGCGGTTTCGATTGGAAGAAGAGGCCAAGGTGAGGGCGACGTGTACGGGGAGGGACGGAGGCGCCATGGGAGGCCGGAGGTCGCAGTGGCCATCAGGAGGGGGCGCGATGAACGTCGGTGGTCGACACTGGTGGAGGCGCGATCGATTTCCCCTTTTCTCCTTTTTTTTTCTCTTCTGTCTATTTTCTTTGAACGAACGTGGGGGGGGGCCAGAACGAATAAAAGGGGAGAAAGGTTTTTTTTATTTATTTAATTATTTGTAAAAAGTGGACTTTTACATACGACCTCAAAACGAGGCCCACCGCCTGTCGCCCGTAGCGTTTTACCCCCATTCCGAACACAATGGGATATGTATCTGTTGGCTCACTTTTTGATCAAGCCACCCAGGATCATTCGTAAGGGGAAAGCAGGAAACCGCAGTCTTTGAGAACACAATGGGATATGTATCGTTTCGCCCGACATCGAATCGCGCATTATCGTTTCGCCCGACATCGAATCGCGCACCATCGTCTCGCCCAAATATCGGATCGCATATCTGCGGATCGCCCCATCTTATCAGCAAACGACGTAGCTGGGCGATCCGATCCAAGCTCACATTGACACCCTGAGCGAACCGATCCAATCCCCTAGTGCATGGCGAACCCTCAGACCTGTTCGAGCGCGACCTATTCTTCAGCGATCCGAATCGCACGGATCTGGCGACACGTGTCCCCAACCGTCATCTGGACCAATTCTTCCCATCTGCGCGATCCGATTTTCAAGCAGATCACGACACCTGTCCACAATGGCTAGTTTGACTGTTTCTTCAACGGTGGCGATGCGATCCGATGATCTCAGGATTCGTGCCACGTGTCCACGATCCGCCTGACAAAATCAGCTATAAATAGCCCAGAGCTTGGCATTTTTCGGGATCTTTTTGGCAATATTGAGTACTGAATTCGCCATTGTTGTCAAACTACTGAAATATTGAGAGAAATCACTGTTGTATTAGCTTTTAAAGCATAATCAATAAGATATAAAGTGGACGTAGGCTCGTTAACGCCGAACCACTATAAATTCTGAGTGTCATTTTCTTTTTCCTTGTTCTTCATTTGAAATTCTCTACTGTTCATAATAATTTGGGTGTTAGGTCCAAATTTCGATCTAACATTTTTGGTGCTTTCACTGAGAAACTCAGTCTTAAAGTTTCGCCATTCGCTTCTTTGAGGATTCCAGCGATTCGGATATCATGGCTGGAAAAAGATCTAAAGTTTCGCAGACCAACGAAACGATTGACGAGAGTGTGCACGAACTGGGCAACGAAGAAACTCTGGATCGCGGAGCGCAGGGGGCGATCCGATCCGACGAAGACACCTCGTTCCGAGTCGATGAGAACGAGATGATCCGTGCTACTGAAGGGGTTGTTACTCGATCCCGGGGCAACGCCTCGCAGCCTCAGCGTACCATGACCACGAGTCGATCTCAGGGGGGCGCAGCGAACCGCCCTCCACGAACCGCAGCTATCCTAACTGATGGTCAGAATACAACTCGACCTGGAAAAGAACCTATGACCCACTCCTATCGTCCTGGAACCTCTGCTCGACCTGGTTCGAGCTCTTTGCGCATAAGAGAGAGTGATGATGACCACTATGATCCGGCCGCTCCTGTCACTGAGGGGGATCTCTCTCGCTTCGTCGAGATGTGGGATAGGTTGTTTGATGAGTTGGCTGCCCAAAGGCAGGAAAGTTCCATCCTACGGCAAAATTTGACGGCTATGGATAGAAGACTTGATGAGCTAGCAAGGCAAAGAGCATCGCCGGTTCGTCCACTCACCCCAGTATATTCCTCTTCATCTGAAGAATCGCCGAGACCTCCGCGGCGACCGTATGAGAGAGCCGAAAACATAGAACAACTTCGGTTCGGGACCCTGCCCTCACAGGAAGAAGAAGAACTAGGGGCAGGACCCACAAACCGTAATATGAATGGTCAAGCAACGACTCTCAGGACTCGAGATGTGAACAGTCCTGTGCATGACAGACCACCTCAGCCCCGTCGCCACACGCATACCCATGATAACAGGGGGCAGCGGAGCCCTGTCCAAGCCCTGGATTTTGTGGCTGCTCCCCGAAGAGAGATCAGAGAATCTCGTCGTGCCAGAGGTACTGACCCTGAACCTCCTTTGACTAGTGCAAACGTCGCAGCCATGGTTCACCAGATTCTGGCCGACAGCCGTGGACAGCGGAATGAAGATTGGGGGATCGACCGCATCCATACTCCTTTTACTGACGATATTTTGGATGCGACTTTTCCAAGATGTTTCAACATGCCACAAATGAACCGATATGCGGGAAGATCTGATCCTGTTCAGCACCTAATGAGATACTCTTGGTCGATGACCGCTGCCTCCGCTTCTGACGCAGTTAAGTGTAAAGCGTTTCCCATATTCCTGGAGGATGTGGCTTTGCTATGGTTTACTCGCCTGCCGGCAAGATCGATTTCTAGCTTTAGGGAGCTGAGCGAGAAGTTCGTAGAACAATTCTGTATTTACGCACATAAGACAAAAAGCGTGATCGATTTATTCCTTGTCAAACAGCGACCAGGCGAGAGTCTAAAGATGTACCTGGATCGTTTCAATTTGGCCGCCACTGAGGTTAAAGACCCTCATGAACTGACCATCGTCGCGGCACTGATTGACGGAGTGGATAAGGACACTGAATTCGGGAGGTACTTGGCAGGCAAACTGCCCCGCACCAGAGAGTTATTCTATGAGAAAGCCAATGTACATCTACGCCGGGAAGAGGTATACGCAAACCGAAAGGTTAAAACGACTGATAAGGAGGAAATTCAGAGTAATGTCGCCATCAAACAAACTGGAGACAGCTCGGGGAAAGTTGAAGTTAACGTCGGAAATCGGAATCAGGGCGGTCGCCAGCCAGGTAACAACAATAACAATGGTAACAGCAACAACCGGAAGAGGGGCCGAGGGAACGACTCCCAGAGAAGGACTCGTCCCAGGGCCTTCGAAAGTTATACACCCATAAGTGATACCCTGGAAAATATCTTCATGGATGCGTACGAAGTCCTCCAGAATAAGAGGCCACCTCCTAGAGAGTCGACAGAAAAAGAGCGTGAGACAGGGAAGTTTTGTCTCTTTCATCAAATTCACGGCCATTCGACGAATGAATGTCGTCACTTGAGGGATGTAGTCGAAAGGCTGCTTCGAGAAGGAAAGCTAGATGAATACAGGGTAACGCCTAGGGACAGGGGGGCAAGCAGTGCAGGCCCCAAATCAGAATCAAAATCAACTTGCTGCTAGGCCGACCGCTCAGCAAAAAGGAAAGAATATTGTTATCAATACCGTGATCGGTGGACTTTATCTTGCTGGGCACAGTTCTAAAGCATTAGATCAATACGTCAATGCAGCCAAACAACACCTCGAGGTGGGGGAATGTAGCAACCCCGAGGACAGAATCCCGGTGAAGCAGCAGAAGATGATGACCGATGACGTTGTTTTCCGAGAAGGAGAAAGCATTGGAGTCCAAGCTCCAACTGAAGATCCACTCGTAATTACGATACCCATTTGGCCAGCCACTGTTCATAAGGTTCTGGTGGACAATGGGAGTTCTGTTAATATTCTTTTCAAAAAGGCCTTTGACCAGATGAATCTTGAAATAAAAGACTTGAAGCCCTGCCAAGGATGGATCCGTGGATTCAACGGAGCATCCACCGCTCCAATGGGTTTTGTAGAGTTGCCAGTTACGCTTGGGGAAGGAGAACGCCAGAGAGTGAGAATCCTTCCCTTTGTGGTTTTGGATGTTGAATCGCCATACAACGCCTTCTTGGGCCGACCGGCCCTCGCAAAGTTCAGAGCCTGTATAGCCCCCTGGTGCTTGCTATTGAAATTCCCCACAGAAGCTGGCATTGGTATTGTCAGAGGGGATCAAGTTGCTGCGCGAGCGTGTTATGTTGCCGAACTAAAGTTGCTTCGCAACGGAGGGGGTATCGAAACTAAAAGCCTTCTCCCCCTTCGGGGGCGGAGACCTTATAGCAACCAAAGAGGATAATTGTTGGAGAGTTGCCCAGAGAGATGCCCGAGGATATTGATCCCAGAGAGGATCAAGAACCCGGGGGCAGAATGGCGACTCCCAACGAGGCAACTGTGGATGTACCAATCGATGACAGTGACCCGGAGAAGGTCCTTAAGGATGGATCCCAGTTAAGTATGAATCTTGTTGAAGAATTGACGAATTTTTTAAAGAACAACTTGGATGTATTTGCTTGGACCCATGCAGACATGTGCGGGATATCCCCATCGATCATGAGCCATTCTTTGAGCATTAACCCCAAACATCCTCCAGTAAAGCAAAAAAGGCGAATGCTGGGCCTAGAGAGGTCCGCTGCCTTGAAAGAAGAGGTTGGAAAGCTAAAGAGTAATGGGTTTATCAGAGATTCAACCTACCCAGACTGGATTTCAAATCCAGTCCTGGTAAAGAAGGCCAACGGGAAGTGGCGAACATGTATCGACTTCTCAGATTTGAACAAAGCTTGTCCAAAAGATAGTTTCCCATTACCTCGAATTGACCAGTTGGTAGACTCGACGGTAGGTCACGAGCTTCTCTCATTTATGGATGCTTATTCAGGATACAACCAAATTCCAATGCATGTTCCAGATCAAGAGCATACTAGTTTTATCACTGATCTGGGATTATATTGTTATGTGGTAATGCCCTTTGGTTTGAAGAACGCAGGCGCTACGTACCAACGTTTGGTCAACAGAATGTTTTATAACCAAATCGGGAAAACAATGGAAGTATACGTCGACGACATGTTGGTTAAATCCAAGCAATCTTCTCAACACACTACTGACTTGGCAGAGATGTTCGGCATTCTTCGAAAGTATGGAATGAAACTCAATCCAACCAAATGTTCATTCGGTGTTGCTTCTGGAAAATTCTTAGGATTCATTGTCAGTTCGCGCGGTATCGAGATTAATCCGGACCAGATCGCGGCAATCAGAAACATTCAGGAACCTAGGCAAATTAGGGATGTGCAAAGCCTAGCCGGAAAAGTGGCCGCACTAAGCAGATTTATCTCCAGGGCTACGGATAAGTGCATCCCATTCTTCGAATTAATAAAGCGAGGAAAACGCCACTTTAAATGGACACCTGACTGCGTGGAAGCGTTTCAGAATTTGCTCAGGCACTTGGAGAAACCTCCCATTCTATCTAAACCAATAGATCACGAGGATTTATTCGTGTATTTGGCAGTGTCATCCCATGCGATCAGCTCAGCGTTGGTAAGGGAAGAGGATAAGGTCCAAAGACCTGTGTATTACGTGAGCAAAAAATTAACAGCAGCAGAGCGTAATTATCCACGAGTAGAGAAACTGGCGTATAGTTTACTGATTGCCTCCAGAAAACTTCGGCACTACTTTCAGGCACATCCTATCACCATATACACTGATCATCCACTCAAGCAAGTTTTACAGAAACCGGAGGCATCTGGAAGGTTACTCAAATGGAACATAGAGTTAAGTCAATTCGACTTGAACTTTCAGCCCAGACGGTCGATTCGGGGGCAAGTGATAGCCGACTTCATAGCAGAATTCACTGTTCCTGAAGAAGGTGTTGCAAACGAAGAAGTAGAACCCTCAAAGTTACTTTTCGATCCTAATGCCTGGAGATTATATACTGATGGTGCTAGGAACAACGAAAGATCCGGCGCTGGAATAGTACTTGAAACCCCTGAGAAACGATTGATAACCTATGCCATCCGAATGGAGTTTCAGGCCACTAACAACGATTCTGAGTATGAAGCTCTGATAGCTGGATTAAAGATTGCAAAGGAACTTGAAGTCGCAAAGCTGAACATCTTCTGCGACTCCAAGTTAGTTGTGAATCAAGTCACTGGAAGATTCCAAGCTAAAAGTGCAAGATTGATTCTATACTTAAAGAAAGTGAAAGAACTGCTGAATGAGTTTGATCACTACAGCATATCTCATATTCCGCGGTCAGAAAATCAGCAGGCAGACAAGTTGGCAAAGATGGCTAGTTCTAACGATCCTGAAGTGATAGGGCTAGCCCCCGTTGAAGTACTTCGGTCCCCCAGCATTGATCAGATGGAAATCGACCTAGTACTAGAGACGGAACCAGAAAGAGAGTCGTGGATGACCCCTATAAAGAATTTCCTAATGGATGGAGCGCTTCCGACCAAGAAAAGCGAGAGGCGTAAAGTGATTCGTAAAGCCGCCCGATACGTACTGCAAGGCGGAGTTCTTTATAGACAAGGGTTTTCAATGCCCCTCCTTCGGTGTATAGCCCACGATGACATCAAACGTGTGCTGCAAGAAGTCCACGAAGGCGAATGTGGCGACCACACTGGAGGGCAAACTTTGGCGAAAAAGGTATTGCGGCATGGTTATTTCTGGCCTACCATAAATAAGGATGCAGTAAGATATGCATGACGATGTGATGCGTGCCAGAGATTTTCAAAGATACCTAGAGCGCCTCCAAGTCAGTTAAAAACAATGATGAGTCCATGGCCTTTTGCTATGTGGGGAATTGATATCACAGGAAGTCTCCCCATAGCAAGGGGCGGAGCAAAGTTCGCTATCGTGGCCGTAGACTATTTCACTAAGTGGGTCGAGGCAGAACCACTAACTACAATCACCACTAAGCGAGTAATCAACTTCATTGTGAGAAACATCATTTGCCGATTTGGAATTCCAAAGATTGTGATAACAGACAACGGAACTCAATTTGATAGTGCTGAATTCAGAAATTTCTGCCAAAAATACCACATCGAGAATCGATACACCTCCGTGGCACACCCACAATCGAACGGGCAAGTCGAAGCTGCAAATAAAGTAATTAAGTCCATTCTGAAAAGAAGAATGAAGCGGGCTAGAGCCATGTGGGCCGATGAATTGCCCTTGGCGCTATGGGCCTACAAGACGACATATAAATCAGCGACAGGACATACCCCGTTCTCCCTCGCTTTTGGAACGGAAGCAGTCATCCCGGTTGAGATAAAGGTACCTTCTCATCGGGTGACCTATTATGATCAAATGACCAATAATGAATTGCTCCTTGAGTCCCTGGATATGATCGAAGAAAAGAGGGATGAAGCAGACCTGCGTGCCCTAAGATGCAAACAACAGGTCGCCCGATATTACAATAAAAAGGTCTGAGCCCGAACCTGGGAACCCGGAGACTTGGTTCTGAAACGTGTCTTTCCACCCCCAACTCATATGGGAGCGAAGTGGGAAGGACCGTACTCTATTCTCAGCAAGCTTGATAACGGAACCTTCAAGCTGGCAACCGTAGATGGAAAGGAAATCCCCAGAGTGTGGAATGCCCAACATCTACGGCCATATTTAACATGAGAAGTTTCAAATTTATTCTTTTGCTTTGTTAAAAAACTTTGTACAGGGCATGACTTGTCTAGAATAGTCTAATTCCTTAAAGCAAGAGATTATAAAGTGGACGTAGGTCATGATTCGACCGAACCACTATAAAATACTGTGTGACATTTACCTTTATTGCATCTTTATTTATTTGCTTATGAAAAATCAATGTGAATAATGCAGGTACCCGAAGTCCGGTGCCAACAGTTCCTCTCGTAAACTAATCAGAGGAACCCAAAGCTTGGGCAAAGGATCCAACTGCTTGTCCGACTAGCTTTAATCCACGGAGCTCGGGTTAAAGCACACATCAAGGATGAGTTTGATGAGAATGCATGATTGCAGACTGCGTGATCCGTGACTCTAACTCTCCAGAGTAGAGAGAGAGTATAAAGGACACGAAAATCGACGTCCACGAATAACGGCGGTGTTCCATGATCAGAGCTGCCTAAGCACGAACTCTAACTCTCCAGAGAGAGAGAGAGTATAAAGGCGTCTCCGATTGAGCGCCGAGAAATAGCTACTTCCCCGTTGAAGGATCGGGGAGCGAATGAATCGCCGAGCTCGAACTCTAACTCTCCAGAGAGAGAGAGAGTATAAAGGCGTCTCCGATTGAGCGCTGAGAAATAGCTCCTTCCCCGCTGAAGGATCGGGGAGCGAATGAATCGCCGAGCTCGAACTCTAACTCTCCAGAGAGAGAGAGATTATAAAGGCGTCTCCGATTGAGCGCTGAGAAATAGCTCCTTCCCCGCTGAAGGATCGGGGAGCGAATGAATCGCCGAGCTCGAACTCTAACTCTCCGGAGAGAAAGAGAGTATAAAAGCGTCTCTGATTGAGCGCTGAGAAAGAACTTATTCCCTGCTAACGGAACAAGGGCTGACTGAATTACAGTTATCCCATGAAATCTCTTATACCCCCGTATTCAGAAATAGGGGGCAACTCGCCGGTAGTACTAATCAATCCCTAGTAAACCCCAGCCAGATGCTACGGTAACGACTGATTGGGGGGCACCAGGCACTCATATGCAAACACTAAACTTTGATAAAACGGTGTAACATAGCATGAACATTCTTCTTTCTGTTGATTGACCGATTTATAATTATTAATAGTTGGCTAACGACTAAACATGGAAAGTTTCTATGAATACAGGTACACAATAATGTAAGGAGAGGTAAATCCTTGTTTATGTACTATGAATCGACAAAGTGAAAAACAACCTAGAAACAAAAGTGAGGACCAGTCTCGCAATTACACTTCCTGGCCAGTGGAAAACCTAAAGACAAAATATCAACAAACTACAAACATCCTATTTACGCTTTGATTTCTTCTCTCGCTTCTGCCTCTCCAGCCTCTCCTTGTCGGCTTCAGATGGATCCCCCTTCTTCCTCTTCCGCTTGTCTTCAAGGGGAACATCCGACTCCTCTGAGGTCCCCTCTTCCACCTCTTTTCTCTTTCTTCTACTGGAGAGGGAAGCCGGGAAGTCGTCGGGATTTGCGAAGTGAAGCTGCCGGCTGATGGACTTGGACTGGATTTTCACAATCATCCCAGTTTTGGGATCGAATTCTGCAAGCGGAACTACGTCCAAAGCCTCATCCCCCACTTTCTTTGAAGCCAACTCTTTCTCTTGCTGGCTTTTCGGCTGGCCAGGGGTTCCTCATCATCATCATCGGCCTTTTTGGTGCCGGTAATGTCCTCTTCGTCATCCACATGACGACCATCCAAGTCTTTTAAAGCTTCAATAGTCTCAGCATCTTTGGGTACATCGGTGCTAGACACCGGGATGCTTCCTTCTACTGTTGTGACCTCGACCCGCTCTGAAACGTCAATACCAGCTCCCGGCAGGGCAGTCTCCTTCTCCACTTCTTTCTCTTTTTCAGCACCCTCGCCGACGGGCTCGCCACCTGCATTACGAGATACACACGTTACTAATTCAATTGGTTGTTCTGCTAGACGGCGACAATTCGCAATTGCTTTAGCAAATTGCGGGGAAAAGAGAGAGATACCTTCAGCAGATGCTCCCTCTTGAGTAGTTCCGGATGGTCCAACAACCACGGGAGTTAGGCCCAAAGGGATTAGCGGATCGTCAGGATGGTACTCCTCAACTTCGGAGGTTTTGGGCTTCGCGGCGGAACTGGAACCTTCGTCAATTTTACTTTTACCTTTAGCCAAGGTTCTCTCCTTTTCCATTTCCGCCAGGATTAGGCGACGACCCTCTGCCAGGTCCTCAGGCTCGTTGTCTCTTTGGATGCTCCTCATCAATTCGTCCTCACTGATTTCTTCGACCCCCAGTCTATGTTTTTCGCCCTCCACAATGGCATCCCATAAGTTGGCCAAGGTAACATGATAGTCCGGGATCCATGAGATGTTGCGAGTTTTGAAAACTTGGCCGAGGAAATCGAAAATCATCTCTTCAAACCCCTCAATCTCTTTCTCTCTTGCAAGGAGTTTGTTGTTGGAAGCAGTGGCCATTTCAATGGCGCTCTCGACGTTCTTTTCGGCAAGAGTTGCACGTCTCTCCGCATCCGCAACCTGGTCATTCAAAATCACCTTTTCTGCTTTTGCCAGGGCCAAACTTTCTTTTAGACTCGCTTTTTCCGCCTCCCAAGCAGCCCTTTCAGCTTCAAAATGGCCTTGTGCTGTTTTCAACTCGACATTGGCCATTTGTAGATCTTCAACCTCCTTCTTTAAAGCCATTTTTTCTTGGCTATTGGAGTCCAGTTCTGAATGAAAGCGCTGCTTGGCATTCTCTAATTCAGTCTTATAACTTTCAGCGTCCCTCCGTGCTAAAGCAAGCTGGGCCTGAGCATCTTCCAGGTCCTTCTCCAATTTTGTCCTAGCCCTCTCATTGTTTTCAAGTTTTGCTTTAGACCTATGTGCTTCTACTTCGAGTTTTCGGACGACTTCCGAAAGATTGACTGCGTGTTTTTTCATCATCTCGTATTGTCTGGCTGCGTGCCGGATGTGCCCGATAACTTCATCATCCCAATTTCTAGGGACCGGTTCCAAGGCAGGAACAAAGACCATCCTGTCAAAGAACATTCCTGGAAATTGTTCCCGCAGCTTTTCCAGCCTACCTTGGATCTCGGGACCGTGGACGTAATCCCGTGATCCGGGGGCAGCTAACTCTGGTTGGCTGGTGGGGACAATGTCACTTCTCTCTTTCTCAGTTTCTTTGGACGAATCTCTGTCCCTATCTTTGGATTCGCGGCGCCTTTTGGACGACCGACTGTGGGAAGGCGCACTCTTTGGAGGAGTCAACTCTTTTGGAAGTGTCTTTCCCCCGGTCGGAATTGTCGAATGACTCGAAGGCCTGGTAGAGGTTGATTTGGGTGAAGATCGAGGTTGCGAGGAGCTCGGCCTATGAGGAGGACCGCGAGGGCGCTCAGTATCCGGACGAAGGCTGGGTGTGCCCTCGCGGAGAGAACGATACGAATAAGATTTCCTGCGAGACATCGTTCCTGCAAAAAAGAAAAGAATATATTAAAACTTCAAATACCCGCAAAGTTAGAGTGTAAGGTCAGACAGTGTGTGTGAGGTGTGCATCCCATATAATTCCCCCTAACAGACCCGGGCCTGGAGACAGGCTCATCTGACCCGTTTCTCGTCCCCTTGTTGAAGCAGTCGCCTCTTCGGGAGCAGAAAAGAAAGGCTCCTCGCCGAAGTCTTTTTCTGTATATTCAATATCGGGTAGAGGGATTTTATTCAGCTCGTCAAATAACTGTTCTTCTGTCAAGTCGTCATCAACAACAGTTTCCATTGGAGCAGAGGTAGGGATTTCCTTCGACACATCACCACGGCACTCATCCCCTCTGTATATATTCAAGTCTTCGTCGTCTTGGATGACTATCGGAGAAGGACTTTTGCGAAATTTAGTTGTTTCTACCGCTTGTGAAGTTCCCTCTCCCTCTGCTGGGGGCAAGTACTTATAGGGTTTGCCGCCGGTGCCAAGTCCAAATCTTCTGTCTAGGAGGCGATACTTATGGAGATTGTCGTCAGTAAGGCATTTTTTGATCCTTAGAAAGTCGGATCTGCTTTGTGAAAGAATGGCTAACCGATTGCTGTATAGAGGACCCTCCGTTTTCGGGAAGACATGATCTGTTCGAAACAAAGGAAAAAGCGGAAGAATATTAGTTCTTAGACTCCTCGAGCAAGATATTCGATTATATGATCAAAGCTCACTTGATTTAAGCCATCTTCGTGAGCATCCGGCCTGTCTCTTTATATAAAACCAGTCCGATTTAGGGTCCCCTATATTGCTGTACCCATCATATAAAACCTTCCTATTCGCCACCGACTCAAAGAAGGAGAAGTTTGGAGTTGCCGAAGAGCGGTGCTTGAAAAGAAAGAAGAACGTCAAATCTCTAAATTTAAGTTCGGCATGTAAGATCTCCGCATATGCAATGTACAAGGTATATAACGATGCGTAGGCGTTTGGATGGAGCTGCATCGGAGCGATGCGCAGCCGTCTTAAAGTTTCAATGGCAATCGGAGGGAACGGAGGGATAGCTCCAACTAGACACATCGTTCGACTAATCGCCATATACCCTTCCAGTGCTAGGTGGGGTCTATCCTCGCTTCCGGGCGTCAAGACATCGTCCCAAGGAATGTCGTGTCTTAAGAAGATTCTCTTAAGTTTTATCTCGTCAAGCTTGGACGCTAAAGAATCAGAGAATTCATCTATCCCGACTGCGCCTGGGATTTCGTCCGGAGATCGCTCATCAGACTCAGAGTTGTTGCTGGATGAAGTACTTTCTGTCGGCTCTGATTCTGTGGCTTCGTACTCAGATCCAGAATCTTCACCTCCCGGATTGATTGGAGGAATTTCAGGATTATACTGTTCAGGAGTCTCGGATTCCGCTTCTGCTACAGATCTTGAGTAAGAGTGATCGTTCGACATTGCTGCTAGGACGAGAAAATATGAACAATAAGATTAACACTACCCGTCCCCCGTGTGTGCAAGTGCCGGTGTGTGTGCTTGTGTGTGCGCATTATTAAAAATAATAATAAAGCATGGAAGCAGTCAAGGTTATCAGAAGTCGTTAGTCGTCATATGCAATCAAGTCATGAGGTCATTTAGTCCAGAAAGTCCAACGTCGCGGCTCTAGCCTAACTGTTCAAAGTTTTATGGTGACAGGACGTTGATTAAAGTCTGAAATTTATTCATATCGTTAGCTGTAGGACGGATCGCAAAGCATAGGGATCGCCCCCCTTTCGACTCGTGGAGCATAGGAATCGCCCCCCCCATCGAATCGCCGGATGAAGGGATCGCCCCTTCATGAACCGTTGCGACTCCCACGATCCGTCCCTTCGTTGCCACCTCGATCTGTCGTCTCGCCACTCGCGTTCGTCTTCCATCTTTGACCACGAACCGAAACGGCCTTCTGTCTTCTTCTTCTTCCTCCTCCGTTTTCCTCCTCTCCTTTCCTTCTTCGAACTCCGAGCTCTACGTCACTTGGCCATGGCGTTTTGATGATTTCGTCAGAAAAGCACGAATTCTCGTCGTTTTCAGTCTAGAAAGTTCATGGAAGAGCGACGTTCACAAATAAGAATACTTTTAGTGGAGTTACCTTTCTAAAGATTAAAAGAATGCTTGGATTTTCGAAGGGTCAAAAGATTTGGGTTCGCTCCTTGATAATGTAGGCGAAACGATTCGGTAGAAAAGAAAGAAGAAGGAGAATGAAGGAGAGGGGGTCGGCTTATATAGGCAAAGAGGGCGACCGTTTGTCTCCCTTTCTTTGTCTTATTTGGTCCACGAAGCACCATGCAGGCCACGATCCAAAGCTTGAATCGCATAGAAGCCCACGGACCGCCTTGAAACGATGGCCCACAAAACTCGAAGCCCGACACGGCTCGAAGGAAAATACGCCCCGTTTCGCACAAAGGCCTAGGTACTCAGCACGAGACGAGCACGTGACCAAATCGGACCGTGTCGCCCTATGGCGATCCGATTCATACATGTGTTGATTCGAACCGATGCGACTGTTGATTTACGTCCCTCCAGGAGAAGGTAAATTAGAATCTCCGAAGCATGTTCCATCATCGATAAAACATAATTCGAGGGGGCAAAATGTTGGCTCACTTTTTGATCAAGCCACCCAGGATCATTCGTAAGGGGAAAGCAGGAAACCGCAGTCTTTGAGAACATGAAGGAATGGATCGCGCATTATCGTTTCGCCCGACATCGAATCGCGCATTATCGTTTCGCCCGACATCGAATCGCGCATTATCGTTTCGCCCGACATCGAATCGCGCACCATCGTCTCGCCCAAATATCGGATCGCATATCTGCGGATCGCCCCATCTTATCAGCGAACGACGTAGCTGGGCGATCCGATCCAAGCTCACATTGACACCCCGAGCGAACCGATCCAATCCCCTGGTGCATGGCGAACCCTCGGACCTGTTCGAGCGCGACCTATTCTTCAGCGATCCGAATCGCACGGATCTGGCGACACGTGTCCCCAACCGTCATCTGGACCAATTCTTCCCATCTGCACGATCCGATTTTCAAGCAGATCACGACACCTGTCCACAACGGCTAGTTTGACTGTTTCTTCAACGGTGGTGATGCGATCCGATGATCTCGGGATTCGTGCCACGTGTCCACGATCCGCCTGACAAAATCAGCTATAAATAGCCCAGAGCTTGGCATTTTTCGGGATCTTTTTGGCAATATTGAGTACTGAATTCGCCATTGTTGTCAAACTACTGAAATATTGAGAGAAATCACTGTTGTATTAGCTTTTAAAGCATAATCAATAAGATATAAAGTGGACGTAGGCTCGTTAACGCCGAACCACTATAAATTCTGAGTGTCATTTTCTTTTTCCTTGTTCTTCATTTGAAATTCTCTACTGTTCATAATAATTTGGGTGTTAGGTCCAAATTTCGATCTAACAGTATCGCTAGCTGATTTTATCGTTTCGATCAGTTTCCTTTCAATTTACATTTAAATCGCTATATTGAATTTTAAACGTACATTTCAAATTACCGGGGTCACATTCTAACTCTAAAAATTCTCGAAAAATATTTTCTAGCTTCGTATTTACGATACGGTCCTAACAAAACTAGTTTCGTCGAATTCTGAGACCGTTGGAAAAATGGCCAATTTCCAGTCGATTAAAATCAACTAAAACTGGTCAAATGCGTTTTCCTTTGCCACGCTCACATATTGATTCAAAAAATTATGAAATTTGGAATCTAGCAATAATTTAACATCACGGACCCAACAAAAGTGGTTTCGTCAAAATCCGAGGTCATTTGCAAAATGTCTATTTTTAAGGGCCTGAATTCAATAGCGACTATTCAGAATTTTCAACTGGACAAATCTTTTGATTCCCGCTATGAAATTTGGATTTTTCGGATTCGTTGGAAAGACATTATCAATTAGATCCTAATGTTTTTGGTTTCACTAAAATCCGATTTGTTTTGCACCCGGTACATTCAATTGAAGTTTGAAATCGAATTATCGAACTACCGCGCCATTTTCAATTCCTTTTATAATTATAAATAATTATTTATATTCTAACGACGACGCGTATAAATATATACGTTCGAATTCTATTCAAAATAAATTTCTCGTCGATAGTATTTAAAATAATTCATTTTAAATAATCAAAATTCGCTAAAATTACCAAAATAAAAATTTTAAACTGGCCCAGATTTTCGGGTTATTACAATCTCCCCCACTTAAAACTTTTCGTCCCCGAAAAGGAACAAAGTCGAAAGTAGTTTGATCGATCAACTCTAGGTTCAGTCTGGCTTCTATTCCCCAACTTCTCAGTTTGTGAGAATTTTCAAAATTTCAAAAATTTGGCTAACACCCTAAATTTTCGAAATTTTTTGCCATAACCTCCCTTGCAATGGGAGCATCGGGAAATCTCAAATAGCTTCCCCGGTCCTTCAGATCTCAAAAAGAAAAAGAAAAAGCCAAGCGGCTAGCCAATAGGCTCATAAAATCATCATCACCCAAACAAAACAGTAAATTATGTAGTAAACATGTACCTATTTGTCGGGCAAACAAATTTTATTCTCGGCTCTAGCCTCCTTGCTATGACCTGTTCAATGTAAGTACAAGTATATGCAAGCAAATGCGACCAAATTTCAATACAATTCAATATTTGATTCAATTAGGCATAATGGTTCAAAATTTTCAAACAAATAAACAAACAACACAAACATCAATCAATTAGTGGATTAGAGTTTTCAAATTCATATTTTGATACATATACAAAAATCATGTTTTTGATGCCAATTCACAACAATGTGTTCTAACTATATAAGTTTTGGTTCTCACACCAGTCTAATGGAAATATATCGATATCACACCTTCGTTACTCGAACATGAATACTAATGACGACTAGTCAATCATCAGAATCATCTTCGGGCCACTAGAGTATGATTCTATATCTATCTAGTATATTAAAACTTCGAATATACGTTCATGACGCGTATACGCGAAATCTATATATACTCGATCGTCCATATTCAAAATAAATAAATAATCAAATACGTATAAAACGATTTAAATTTTCAAAACAAAATTGTTTTCCTTTGAAAAATATACTCTTCACACTCGTTCTAGGATACTACTGATCCTATCTCTAACGAGCCATTCTAATTGGATATTATTAATCCAATATCTGATGAATTCTTTCATATGGTTCTAATGTGTCTTGTTCTCGAGCTCTGTAAACCAAAGCTCTGATACCAACTGTAAAAACCCGTAACTTCCCCGTAAAGGAAAGCGTCGGATAGTTCGAGAACAAGCCACAACAGAACGCAGACGGAAGAACATTTCATTGTATATTACAACAATGCACCAGAATACAAGAATATACAGAGTATAAATGAATAAATATTACACAGAAATATCAGAGATTTAAATTACACTTTAAATACATCGCAGCGGAAAATAATACAATACACAACTAGAAGAGATATACGGATACAAAGCTTTCTAGATATCATTCCAGCTGTAAACCAGGATCCTATGAATATAAATCTGCAAAACCAAAACTACTAGCTGCCCGTGTCAAAATAAGGGCACCCAGAGTTTAGGTTAAAACAATAAACTCCAGGTTAGTCATGGGACTGGTGTGAGAACTAAAACAGTTATTAATCTTTATTTTTAAAGTTAGGTAAATCAAGGGACCACGCCGTATAACACGGAACGGGTTTCCTCCCAAGAACACCAATGCTTAAAACAACAGCGCAATGCTAATTAAAGAAAAATGAAGCTATTATAAGACCCAGGTCCCATCACACAATGCAACGCAAGCCGGAGGATAGGGTTTTTACCTTATAATAGCCAAGAATGCTTGATACGTTTAAAACAAATCATTTGATACTTTTATAAGTGCATATTGTATAAAATATCTTCAAATCATAAGTATCAATCATCATAGACGGCATAAGTGCCACATCCCACTATGTCGCCATACTAGGCTCTACAAATAAAGCCGGAATACACGTACTAGAAATTGGATTTCCATCATGGTGGCTCCTGATTCGAAAGATCGATCGCGTAATGCAATTCACCACGGCTTACGTCCCAACAAGAGAACACCGTCTGCATCCGCACATTTGGAACCAGAGTACCACCGCGGCTTACGTCCCAGCGAGAGAAAACACCGCTTACTCTATATATCCCTGAGCACTAGGCTCATCTCGGTCGACCGAATCCACGACACCACTAAGGTGCCCATCCACGAAAAAAGCATACTGATCAAACCATCAGTTTACCACCATACCGGGGTGTGAGGCTCGCGGATCAACGCTATACACAAAGCCATGCTATATCAGCTGCGCTTTGATCATCAACCACCAAACTTTGCTTTTCAACAAAAGTCTGGATCACTGCATCTCAGCATGCCACACTATCAATCCATATCGTACCACTGATTTCTGCCAATATATAACCTCTGAGCTCATATGTCTCAGAGAAGGGCGTTAAGCAAGAGAATAAATTCTCCGCCGCCAAACAGATATATATTTAGCAGAGATCAACAAATACAATATAAAGGAATACAATGTCAGACACACCATCCATTTACAAGTTCGTTCTAGGTCTGAACGAAACCGGAGGCACTTTCCTCGCATATCCATCCATCTCCAAGTACGTTTGGACGACCACCAACTATTTCCATCCTCTTGGGTGTACAGCCCAATCAGGATCGTCGGTAATTATCCAAACGATGTGAAGACTTCCGGCCTTCAACCACCGTCTTCATCTTCGACATATCGTCGAATCGGTTATTCAGAATGGGAAAAACCCGGCCTTTCCGAACAACCCGCGTATATTAAAAATAAATGTTACACAATGAAAAACCCCACCTCCGTTAGGGTCACTCTCAAAGGGAATGCCCTAATTTCAGTGGAGGTTTATGAGTATAAGTCACAGATATACAAGACAGATATAAGAACACATATTTGTAAACAGCGGAAAAACAACAACTTTTATTTCATAAAGCAAATACGTGCTACAACAACATCACCATAATTGTCTTACATCTTTTCCAAAAACATAACATAACACTTTCATAATCTGTCTTGATTACATTATTTAAAGAAGCATAAATAAAACATAGATAAACTGCAATAGCCCCATAGTGATTGTCCAAAGCCATAGTTCAAAACGAAAGGGTCCAAGCAATACATTTCTCCTCTTCAAGCTGGATGTTAAGGCTGGTCAAACTGTTGTGTTCCCTCCCTGTGGACCTGGGGGGGGGGGGGACGGAAGAAAAGAAAACGAAAGAAAAGTAGAGTCAGACATAAAGCCTGAGTAAGTCTAGTACTATTCTGTCTATGAATAAAGAACTGGGTATGATAAGTATAAACAAGAAGTGGGAAAGCACTATAAACTTGGTTAAGTTGTCTAGGGTCGAATATACTATCGTACCCCATGTTAACCTCTGAACCCATATAAACTAGTTTCCAACTGGCGCCCCATAATCAGGGTGAAGTGATCCATTCTATGATGACCGGCTCCTACTCGCATAGTTACATGTGTCTTACGGCCCCCGATGTTGTAGTTACCTATGCTGGTCCCCCCATGGGGTGTATCAAGTCCCATGGTGGCGGCCCGACACAATCCTAGAATGCACAGGTATGCTACTGGTGTCCAGTGCCTTATTTTTCTGCGCCGGAGTGTGTGCACGCCCGCACCCCGTTAGAACCTACACTGCTACACCACCGCCGTCGATTTGACCTCTTACAATCAGCCCAGTAATCGTGCCCCACCCTGCCTAGTTTCAGGGTATCCTGATACACCTTCTAGGGTTACTGCTGAAAAGGGTCCCCCGTTACTAGGTTTTCTATCTCTAGCCAACATGCTAAGTTGGTTAAGTGTTTTCTAACCTAACCCCCACCAGTCCGTTTAGTTTAGCATGTTCCATTTGATTAAGTCTTTAGTTCACTTAATCCTAACAATCCTGACTCAGCCTTAATTGTCTTATTAAAGCCTTGACCTCTCACATTAGACAGGTATTGTTGTGGCTGCCTGTTGCCGGTTGGTTCCGGGCAGTCTTACGCCACAACTCAGTCTAACCTCGGGTCCTTATTGGGCTCCATGTTTAACCTCCCACATTGGATAGGTATTGTTGTGACCACTGGACAGCCGGGCGGTTCCGGGCAGGTTTACATCACAACTCAATCCAACCTCGGGTTAAACACATCGTATGTTCTACATTTACATATTTTGTCTTTCTTCTTTATTTTCTTATATGTAAATATTTGCGGCCCATTATTAAGTTAATGGTGTAAAGGTTACACCAATCATGGGCCCAACTCATACTTGAATTTGGGCCCTTTTACTTTATATTTTCATTTATTAATTAATAGATTTAACCCAACGTTATTTTCCCCCGTTTAACACGTTCGTTTATTATATATATGTTGGGCTTAGCCTTTTTAAGCCCAACTCAGCCATAAGAAAAGGGGAGGCTTAAAACACGATTACATACACAAAAAAGGGGAATGTGAGCGCATGAACTTGCAACATAACGTTGGAACTACAAAACAGAAACTGGTGTACTTGCATAGTAGCTTAAGTGACATGAATCAAAGCATGTAAACTTGTAGTTAAGCTAAGAATCTAAATTGGATATCATTATTGACACATAGTCTTAACTACAACATAAACCTATATTTTTATTTAGGCATAATGTCAAACATAAGCAAATCATGTTCATAAGATTACTACATGTTTACAAAGGTGCTTACTTTTGTTATCAACACAAAAGTATAGTTCAACTTAATCATGATTTTAAATCTATTCACATAACCATGGCATAAATATTTCTAACATGAAATCATGATGCAAACTTGCAAAAGGGATTTTTGAATCTAACCTAGCTATGTACCACATATGTCATCATATAATTCTTGTCAACAATATGGATTTCAATTATGCAAATTATCAATCATAGCCTAGTCATATTCATAAGTTTGCAAATAGGTTTTCTAGTACAAAAGCATGGCTTAATACATAGACCATGGTGCCAAAATCTCAACATAGTTTCATATGAACTATAATAACCCAAATCTGTTCCAATTATGTACAAAATGATTTTTGTACGAAAATATACAATATGATGGCATAGTAGAAAAACCCCAAACTTGCATGAATTTCAATTAATCAACTACATACATGTAGCTTCAACATGGGTTACATAATTTGCGAATATTCCAAACGTATACTTGCATAAAACTACCGCAAACATGTAGTTTTTATAATGAATAACATGCTTTGCGAATATCCAAACGTATACAATATCCCAAATCGATAAAAATCATAGTAACGCACAAATATGAATTACTTTATTGCCACAAATCAAGTATACAAACCAACACAATTATTTGTTCATACCAAAATAATACTCTACTTACAATGGTGTGGCGATGTAACAACCCGCAAAAATCAGGACCAATTTAAAAATTTTATTTTAGAAAATTTTAATGAATTTTGACAATATAAAATAATTTATTTAAATAATAATGATCACAAATTTGATTCAAATCGAAGTTAGAATGAATGATTTAATTTTTATTATAAAAAGAGTTAGAAATAACGCGGTAGTTTGAAAAGTCAAACTTGAACTTTGACTGACCGTACAGGATGCAAAATTTAACGCATTTTAGTGAAACCAAAAATATTAGAATCTATTTAAATTTATCTTTCCAACGAATCCGAAAAATCGAAATTTCATAACGGGAATCAAAAGTTATGTCAAAATTAAAATCTAGAATGGTCGCTATGAAATTTATAAGGGCCAAAATGCTACATTTTGCAGAATAAGGAATTAGGACCCGAAACCATCTCCATTGGTTTTAGAATGTTGTTTACATATAAAAATGACTATAAGAACTTATATTTTTTAGTTTCGGAAAAATTCCACTATTTTTGGTATTTTTAAAATATTAGAATATACACCTGAAAAATAGAATTTTTGCAAATAAACTCCGAATTCGACGAAACTAGTTTCTATGGATTCGGAATATTAAATTAAGGTAAAATTCTAAAATTTATAATTTTTGGAATTATTTTGTGGCCTGTATAATTTTTACAGTGGAAATACAGCCTATTTTCAGACTTCGGAAATTTATAATAAATTCAAACGGAATCGGAAAATTACGAAATTAGGTTCGTTGGGTTCGTAATGACCTGAAATAATTATGTTTAAAATTTTATTAATTTTGAAATCAGCATGTATTTATAAGAATTTTTGAACTGAAGAAAACAGTTGAAAATTGAGTAATTGGGCACATAATGATATTCGGGCCCAAACCAAAATTAAAACCATGGTATATATTATCTTTTTTTCTGAGTTTTAGGGCTGAAATTCGAAATGCACAGCAGCCACTCTCTTTTCCAACATTTTTTCTCAATTTCCATGGCGGCTCCCTCTTCCTCTAAAATTCATAAAAAAATAAAATCTCTTCAAACCATAGCAAATTATATGTTTTCTCGAAGGTCTCGACGATACAAAGCTAATGGTGTAGTCGGTTTTGTCAAACAGCGCTCGGATTCGCCGGAATCTCGTCTTAAAGCTCGCTGTTTTCGAAATTCAGAAACTCAAAACGTAAATCAAGAAATTCCCGTGAATCGAGGAAGAATTAGACGAAGTCACGAACACGGAAGTTCTTCCTCTACGCAAGACGAAGATGCTCAGAAAATTTCAGGCAGTTTGGAGGTGTGAGGCGGCCTGTGGGACCCGCGAGGCGAAATCCTTTCTAGGCGATTTCCCGATGATCGGAGAAGCTTTAGGGGCGGCTCTTTCTGGTGGTGGTGCGTCTCGCCAAGACGAAGACATTGGCGGTGGTCCCATGGCGTCAGGTAGCCCGAGGCAGCGGCAAAGTGCGGTCAAAGTTCGGCGGTGAACAGTGTTTTTCGGTCAACGGGCTGAGGGTATTTTCTATTTTATTTTTAAATTATTTAATTAATTTCCAGAACTTTAAAATTGCATAACTCACTCATACGAAGTCGAAAATCGACGATTTCAGGTGCGTTGGGATCGTGGCGACGAGATGGACGCGTGGACACTAATTTTGTCCAATTCTGAGACAGTGAAATTTTTAGGTATTTTTCACGAATATTAATTGATTATTTAATTATGTCCAACTTTAATAAATCATAACTCTCTCGTACGAGGTCCGATTGACGAACCGTAAATTGCGTTGGACTCGCCTTTGCGAGCTCTTCGCGATGGTGTAGACCAGAGCTGAATCCGAGACAGTCAAATTTTCAGCAAAAATCAATGTGAGATTCTATTTTTAATTTAATTATTATTTTTTTGTTATTTAAATAATTTAATGAGAATTGAACTAGATCCGTGATGTATGACTACATGTTGATGCTTGGGTTTGGATTGGTGTTTGGATGATTGTCATATGAATTGCGTTGTTGGAATCTACACGAATGGATTTGATCTTTTTTTTTTATGTTGTTTTGACAATAAAAAAAATTAGATTTTGTGTTTTATGTTGTTTTGAGAATAAAAAATTTGATCTTTTATTTTATGATGTGTTAAGAATAAAGATTAGATCTTTATTTAAAATTTATAAAGATACGATTTTTATATTATCAAAGAAAGTTTAAATCTTTTAATTATATTTATAAATCAAGTTAGGATTTTTATAATATATATATATATATATATATATATATAAAATCTTATTCTATTTAGATGAAAAAAAAAAACAAAGTTGGGATCTTGACACAAAAATGCGACACTACATCTTATGATGTTATTATATGCGATGACATGAAGACTTAATACCATATTGTATGTTGTCATTATTGTTTGTCGACATGAATGCTTAACATTAATCTACATGTTGCTCATTGAATGGTTTGGAATGGATTTGAACACCCCATATTATGTTATTTATCATTTTATTGATATGCAAGCGCGACACCATATTCTGTGTGTTATTAATTTTCGTATGCGGCCATGTGAATTGGAAGATGACCAAAATTTTAGTGCGGTCATGTAAATAGGAAAATAACCACATTTTAGTGCGTGAGTGTAAATAGCAAATTTATATTATATTTTTAGCACTTAAGTAAGAATAAGATTATTAAAATAGCCTTAGCGTCTTAATAAAATTTAAGAAAATAAACTTATTTTCATAGTTAATGTCACAATAGGAATACAACCTTATTTCCAGCGTTTATGTAAAAATATGAGTGTTGTTATATTTTTAGCGCGTTAAGTGAAAGTAGAAAATAAATATATTTTCATTGTTTAAGTTAAAATAAGATTGATAACTTATTTTTAGCAAGTTAGGTAAATTTAGAAAATAATTATAACTTCATTGTTGTTAATAAAATAAGAATGCAAACTTAATTGCATTGTTTATTATAAAATATAAATGCAACATTAATTGCATTGTTTTTGATAAGATATGAATGCAAACATTATTTACACTTTTTGATAAAATATAAATGCAAACTTTATTTGCATCGTTCTATTAAAAATATGAATGAAACTCTATTTTTATTTACATAAAATATGAATGCAAGTTTATTTTTATTGTTATGTCAAAAACATGAATGCAAGTTTATTTTAAGCGTTTTAAGTAAAATATGTAAATAAATATATTCGTAGTGTTTCTGATTAAAAATATAAAAAAAAATTATATATGGATATTGCACATGAAAGTTGTACATGAAAGTGAATATATAATTAGCGTTATTGAGGAACTTGAAATATTTTCATTATTTACTCAATTAATGGAATTAATGGACGATTTAATTAAGAAGATTGCACATTTAAAAAGGATGAAATAAAAAGTTTAAATTGGTAAGATTTCATTCCAATTATAATAATGAAGATTTGAATTGAAAAATCTCGTTTTTATGTTAACTTGTAAATTTAGAAGATTTGATTTTAAAATTTAACATAAATGGATTAATTGAGGAAGATTTCATTTAATATTAAAATGGTAAGTTTTTGATATAACAATTGAAACATTTTGGGAATAGTTTTATGATATTAATATGGAAAGATTAATGTTTACTGAAATGAAAGGATAAGTAAAAGAATGAAAGTTATTTTAGAAATTAGATATTCTAAAATATGAAATGTTTTAAAATAATACTTTTAAGAGATAATTATAACTATAATTATTAATTGTACCTGGACACGAGGTTAGGTCACATTTATGGCGAAGTCTGCCCGGAACCAACCGGCATATCCAGCAGCCATAAATGTTGGGCCTAATGTGAGAGGTCCAAGTGCGCAAATACGAACTGGGTCAAGACACGAGGTTAAGCCCAACCTGTGGTAGAAGTCTGCCCGGAACCAACCGGCATATCCAGCATCCACAAGTTGTAGGCCTAATGTGAGAGGTCTGGCCCGCTATTAAATAATAAAATGTAAAGATAAACATAATAAATGGATAAGGAAAATGAATTGGGCTATTCAGTCCATTTTAAAATAGTAACTCCATTTTAACCCGTATAAATTATGTTATACATTTTATAAAGGAAATCGAAGATGATAAATATTTTATTTAAGATTAAATGAAATACTCTGAAATAAATGATGTCTAATTATATATATTAAATGGGAAATTTATGAAATTTAAATTTGGGTTTATCGTGAATTATGTTTTAAATAACATTTATTCTTTAACCCGAATTTATGATAGAATTAATTTCCTAAAATTTGAATAATCATTTAATAATGACTTTGGAAGATTAAAACTAAATAAGATTTTAATTAAATCTTTAATTAGATTGAAAGGGAATTAAGTAGTTAAGATCACTGAATTAAGAAAGTGATCGAAAATGGAAAATGAACCATAAAGCAATGAATATTTTCATGTTATAAATGAATAAATGAATGAAAACATGAAATGGTTATATTATTTATATATTTTATATAAATAAAAGAATGAAACTTTTATTTACTTTTCACATGCGAATAAAAAGATGAAAATAAGAATGAAATTTTTATTTACTTTTCACATGCGAATAAAAAGATGAAAATAAGAATGAAATTTTTATTTACATTTCACATGCGAATAAAAAGATGAAAATAAGAATGAAACTTTTATTTACTTTTCACATGTAAATAAAAAGATGAAAATAAGAAGGGAATTTTTATTTACATTTCACATGCGAATAAAAAGATATAAATATGAAATGAAACATGATTTAAAAGCATGAAGTCGCATATGAAATGCATGAAATGAATGGACGATATTTATATTTATAAAAGAATAAATAACGATATAGAATGGTTTGCAAATTTATATATGCGAGAATTATTTGGAAAGTCCGAGTTTACTCTCATTCCAAATAATGATACGACGTTCGAAGAGTTGAAGACGGTGATTGAAGACCGACGATCTTCACATCGAATGGGTGTGTTGCTATTGAGACCCATGATGGGAGTAGCTACCTTGAAAGGGCGACAGTAGTAGCCGTCCGGACGTAGTGTTGATTGCACGGATTTGACTTTCGCTCAGACCCAGGGCATAAGTTTATAAATGGAATGTATGTCTGACGTTGTAGTCCCTTATACTACATTCGTTGATCTCTCTTAATATATATCTGTTTGGTGGTTAACACCCTTCTCTGAGACATATGAGCTTAGAGGTTATATATTGGCAGAAATCAATGGTATAGTATGGACTGACAATGTGGCATACTAAGATGCATTGATCAAGGCTTTTGTTGAAAAGCAGGGCCTTGTGGTTGATGATCAAAGCATAGTCTGTTTAGGCATAGCTTTGTGTATATCGTGACTTCGCGAGCCTCACACCCCGGTATGAGTCAAAAACGGGATATGGACCGTAGGGAGTGCACACGTTTCTTTCTAGCTAGAGTGGTGTCAGTGACCTACCAGCCCTGACATTTTACTTATGTGGATGATGGATTTTGAGGCACCTCGTTTTTTTTATAGGCCGTTGGTGGTCATACTATAGGTCCAAAGGGACCGGGAAACGTGTGTTCAGGCATAACTAATCCACTGCCCATTGGCGGGGACCGGCCCTATCGCTTCCAAGGGTTCACTGCGGGGAATCCTGAGGCATTTGCTAGAGTGTCTCGAATCGGAGAGGAGCTTGCCCCTAGCCTCGACTCATGATGGAATCCAAATTTCCAATACGCCCTTGCGGTTTTGATTGTATAACTAGTATTGGCGACATGCTATATGGTAACCATGCCGTCTAGGATTGATACTTATGATTCAAATCTTTTTATTAAAACATATATACACTAATAATAATATCAAATCCGTTTTATACGTATCAAGCATCTTTTGACCATTATAAGGTAAAACCCTATCCTCTGGTGTGCGTTGCATTGTGTGATAGGACCTGGGTCTTATAATGGTTTTATTTTTTTCAAAAAAAGACATTGCGTTATTTCTCGATTTACTTTAGTTTATGCACTGACAATCCATTGGAATAAAACCCGTTCCGCATTAGCGGCGTGGTCCTTGGATTTGTCTTATTAGTTAAATTAGTTTAGAATTCTCACACCAGTCCCATGACTGACTCGTAGTTTGTTTCACTTTGCAAACTCGGGTGCCCTCTTTTCCACACGGGCAGTCGAGTAGCTTTTTGCAGATATCTCTCTCTTTAGCAGGATCCTGGATCGAAGCCTAAAGCTATGTCCAGAGCTTAGAAGTCTTCCGCTGTTTAATGTATTAAATCTGTTGTAATTTATCTTCCGCTGTAGTTTACTTTATTCGTACTCTGATATTCTGTACTCTGATGTTATATTATTGTAATGTAATAAAAGTCTGCTGTTATTGTTCTAATATTTTGTATTCCCAAAGTTAACGTATGCGAGTTTTGAACGGTCTTGGTAGATTTTGTGATCGATTAAGGTCAGGCAAAATCCGTATCGTTACAGGTGGTATCAGAGCTCTGGTTAGCTCAAATCTTTGGGGTACAACTCGTTAGAATTGAACAAAAGACTCATCAGAGATTGGATTAGCAATATCCAATAAGAATACTCATTAGAGATAGGATCAGCAGTATCCTAGAATGAGAATACTCATTAGAGATGGGGTTAGTAATGCCCTAGAATGAGTTCAGAGTGATAAGCTTATAATTAGCGTATTTTTGATTATATAATCTATTTCTGAAAATATGATTTTTAAATATATAAAAGAGTATGTATATTTGATAAGTTAGTCAAAAAATGAAATTAATAAGAGAAATTAAAATTTAGTTAGTTAATTAAACAATTTTTAGCCTAGTTCCTTTTCGAGGACGAAAAGATTTTAAGTGGGGGCGATTGTAACAACCCGCAAAAATCAGGACCAATTTAAAAATTTTATTTTAGAAAATTTTAATGAATTTTGACAATATAAAATAATTTATTTAAATAATAATGATCACAAATTTGATTCAAATCGAAGTTAGAATGAATGATTTAATTTTTATTATAAAAAGAGTTAGAATTAACGCGGTAGTTTGAAAAGTCAAACTTGAACTTTGACTGACCGTACAGGATGCAAAATTTAACGGATTTTAGTGAAACCAAAAATATTAGAATCTATTTAAATTTATCTTTCCAACGAATCCGAAAAATCGAAATTTCATAACGGGAATCAAAAGTTATGTCAAAATTAAAATCTAGAATGGTCGCTATGAAATTTATAAGGGCCAAAATGCTACATTTTGCAGAATAAGGAATTAGGACCCGAAACCATCTCCATTGGTTTTAGAATGTTGTTTACATATAAAAATGACTATAAGAACTTATATTTTTGAGTTTCGAAAAAATTCCACTATTTTTGGTATTTTTAAAATATTAGAATATACACCTGAAAAATAGAATTTTTGCATACAAACTCCGAATTCGACGAAACCAGTTTCTATGGATTCGGAATATTAAATTAAGGTAAAATTCTAAAATTTATAATTTTTGGAATTATTTTGTGGCCTGTATAATTTTTACAGTGGAAATACAGCCTATTTTCAGACTTCGGAAATTTATAATAAATTCATACGGAATCGGAAAATTACGAAATCAGGTTCGTTGGGTTCGTAATGACCTGAAATAATTATGTTTAAAATTTTATTAATTTTGAAATCAGCATGTATTTATAAGAATTTTTGAACTGAAGAAAACAGTTGAAAATTGAGTAATTGGGCACATAATGATATTCGGGCCCAAACCAAAATTAAACCCATGGTATATATTATCTTTTTTTCTGAGTTTTAGGGCTGAAATTCGAAATGCACAGCAGCCACTCTCTTTTCCAACATTTTTTCTCAATTTCCATGGCGGCTCCCTCTTCCTCTAAAATTCATAAAAAAATAAAATCTCTTCAAACCATAGCAAATTATATGTTTTCTCGAAGGTCTCGACGATATGAAGCTAATGGTGTAGTCGGTTTTGTCAAATAGCGCTCGGATTCGCCGGAATCTCGTCTTAAAGCTCGCTGTTTTCGAAATTCAGAAACTCAAAACGTAAATCAAGAAATTCCCGTGAATCGAGGAAGAATTAGACGAAGTCACGAACACGGAAGTTCTTCCTCTACGCAAGACGAAGATGCTCAGAAAATTTCAGGCAGTTTGGAGGTGTGAGGCGGCCTGTGGGACCCGCGAGGCGAAATCCTTTCTAGGCGATTTCCCGATGATCGGAGAAGCTTTAGGGGCGGCTCTTTCTGGTGGTGGTGCGTCTCGCCAAGACGAAGACATTGGCGGTGGTCCCGTGGCGTCAGGTGGCCCGAGGCAGCGGCAAAGTGCGGTCAAAGTTCGGCGGTGAACGGTGTTTTTCGGTCAACGGGCTGAGGGTATTTTCTATTTTATTTTTAAATTATTTAATTAATTTCCAGAACTTTAAAATTGCATAACTCACTCATACGAAGTCGAAAATCGACGATTTCAGGTGCGTTGGGATCGTGGCGATGAGATGGACGCGTGGACACTAATTTTGTCCAATTCTGAGACAGTGAAATTTTTAGGTATTTTTCACGAATATTAATTGATTATTTAATTATGTCCAACTTTAATAAATCATAACTCTCTCGTACGAGGTCCGATTGACGAACCGTAAATTGCGTTGGACTCGTCTTTCCGAGCTCTTCGCGATGGCGTAGACCAGAGCTGAATCCGAGACAGTCAAATTTTCAGCAAAAATCAATGTGAGATTCTATTTTTAATTTAATTATTATTTTTTGTTATTTAAATAATTTAATGAGAAGTGAACTAGATCCGTGATGTATGACTACATGTTGATGCTTGGGTTTGGATTTGTGTTTGGATGATTGTCATATGAATTGCGTTGTTGGAATCTACACGAATGGATTTGATCTTTTTTTTTATGTTGTTTTGACAATAAAAAAAATTAGATTTTGTGTTTTATGTTGTTTTGAGAATAAAAAATTTGATCTTTTATTTTATGATGTGTTAAGAATAAAGATTAGATCTTTATTTAAAATTTATAAAGATAGGATTTTTATATTATCAAAGAAAGTTTAAATCTTTTAATTATATTTATAAATCAAGTTAGGATTTTTATAATATATATATATAAAAAAAAATCTTATTCTATTTAGATGAAAAAAAAAAAAACAAAGTTGGGATCTTGACACAAAAATGCGACATTACATCTTATGATGTTATTATATGCGATGACATGAAGACTTAATACCATATTGTATGTTGTCATTATTGTTTGTCGACATGAATGCTTAACATTAATCTACATGTTGCTCATTGAATGGTTTGGAATGGATTTGAACACCCCATATTATGTTATTTATCATTTTATTGATATGCAAGCGCGACACCATATTCTGTGTGTTATTAATTTTCGTATGCGGCCATGTGAATTGGAAGATGACCAAAATTTTAGTGCGGTCATGTAAATAGGAAAATAACCACATTTTAATGCGTGAGTGTAAATAGCAAATTTATATTATATTTTTAGCACTTAAGTAAGAATAAGATTATTAAAATAGCCTTAGCGTCTTAATAAAATTTAAGAAAATAAACTTATTTTCATAGTTAATGTCACAATAGGAATGCAACCTTATTTCCAGCGTTTATGTAAAAATATGAGTGTTGTTATATTTTTAGCGCGTTAAGTGAAAGTAGAAAATAAATATATTTTCATTGTTTAAGTTAAAATAAGATTGATAACTTATTTTTAGCAAGTTAGGTAAATTGAGAAAATAATTATAACTTCATTGTTGTTAATAAAATAAGAATGCAAACTTAATTGCATTGTTTATTATAAAATATAAATGCAACATTAATTGCATTGTTTTTGATAAGATATGAATGCAAACATTATTTACACTTTTTGATAAAATATAAATGCAAACTTTATTTGCATCGTTCTGTTAAAAATATGAATGAAACTCTATTTTTATTTACATAAAATATGAATGCAACTTTATTTTTATTGTTATGTCAAAAACATGAATGCAAGTTTATTTTAAGCGTTTTAAGTAAAATATGTAAATAAATATATTCGTAGTGTTTCTGATTAAAAATATAAAAAAAAATTATATATGGATATTGCACATGAAAGTTGTACATGAAAGTGAATATATAATTAGCGTTATTGAGGAACTTGAAATATTTTCATTATTTACTCAATTAATGGAATTAATGGACGATTTAATTAAGAAGATTGCACATTTAAAAAGGATGAAATAAAAAGTTCCTATAACAGGGTTGGGGAAAAAGATAAAAACAACAGGGTCAGACATAAGTCTGAGTGAGCCCTATAACCTTAACAATACAATCATTAAAGTAATTAGGGTATGATATAAACCTGGTACGGTACGACTGGGGATAAATGACTACACTAAGCAGCCAACTAGACTTAGGATAAACTAAGATAATGGTAAAGACGCGCCTATCCACCCAAGGATAAATACTACACCGCACCACCCCAGATCTACCCACCCAAGGGTAATTCCTACACTGCACCACACCAGATCTACCCACCCAAGGGTAATTCCTACTTAAAGGTTGATCCCACTAAGTGTACTTAGTAATTTTTTTTATTAGTTTCGTGTACCCCTAGCTGACTACATAGGTGCCGTCTGCCCCTATCTCCACTAGGTGTACCCACAACTTAGTAATTTTATTTGTAGTCTCGTGTACCCCTAGCTGACTACATAGGTGTTGTCTGCCCCTATCTCCACTAGGTGTACCCACTACTCCCATTCGATCGGCTCCCTAACGTAGATACCCGTGCTGGCCCAACAATGGGGTGTATCACTCCCCAAAGTGGCAACCCGATACAACAAATGGTGCACGGCTTATACCTACACGATGCAACAACGTCTTACCTACCAGCCCGGGTCCACACACGCATATGAAACCTGTTGGACTTGCGTTGCCACCGCTACCCCGTTTTGGCCTCTTATAATCAAGCCCAGTACGCGTGTCCCGTCCTCGACATGGGTCGAGCCCAATAAGATACATATGGGTTACTGGGTGAAATGGGCCCCCCACAAGCTACCACCTAAGCTTGTCATTTTTTTCTAGTGCATCCCACTTAACCCTTTTTAATAATCATGTCCACTTACATGTTCAAAGTTTGGTTAAGTCATCTACTCATATTTCAATTGCCACTCAAGGCACCCACTAGATTTCCCCATGCCACCCAAGGCACTTACTTGATTTCCACATGCCACCCAAGGCACTTACTTATCCCTTTAATCATGTTTAATTACATGTTCCACTTTGGTTAAGTATTTTAATCTTATCTTCCATTGCCACCCAAGGCAACCACTAGATTTTCCCCATGCCACCCAAGGCACTTACTTAACCCTTTAATCATGTCTAATTACATGTTCCACTTTGGTTAAGTATTTTAATCTTATCTTCCATTGTCACCCAAGGCAACCACTAGATTTTCCCCATGCCACCCAAGGCACTTACTTAACCCTTTAATCATGTTTAATTACATGTTCCACTTTGGTTAAGTATTCTAATCGTATTTTCTATTGCCACCCAGGGCAACCACTAGATTTTTCCACATGCCACCCAAGGCACCCACTTAACCCCTCATGTCCCTCTACATGCTAATATGGTTAAGTGTTTCTTAATTGATTAAGAACGTAACCGTTGTAAAGACCTCTCACATTAGACTATCTTTTATGGCAGCTGGATTTGCTGGTCGGGTCCGGGCAGCCTTACGCCATAACCGAGTCTAACCTCGTGTCTATACACTTGTCACGTATTTAGTTTGTGCCTAAGACCACTCACATTGGGCCAATCATTTGTAGCCGCTGGATTTGCCGGTCGGTTCCGGGCATTCTTACGCTACAAAAGGGTCCAACCTCGTGTCTTAGTCGAGTAATTACACCTAATTAATCACCCCCATATTTCGAATTAATTTTCCCTAATTAATTCCAATTTTTAACGATGTACATAATTGACTCAATTATATCCATCCACTTTATGGTATGAATAATCATACCAACTTCACACCATTTCATTAACATGTATATTAACCCCATCGTTCCCTACGTAATTCGCTAACATGACATAAAAGGGAAGATTCATCACAAATACAATGGGTTCAACTTGCATAACCTTAGCATCAAAATGGGTTTAAAGGTGTCAACATGCATATAGCATCAACCCAACTAGCATAAATAATCAACCCAAACTTGCATTAATCACATATGTCATAAAGAGGTTAACTTGCATAAGTTATTTATGTCATACAAAGGGGTAAACTTGCATATGTATGTATGACATACAAAGGGGTTAACTTGCATATGTATGCATATCATACTAAGGTGTAAACTTGCACATGTTACTTGCATATAATCAAACACCAAACTTGCATAACATGTCATATATGAACTTGCATATAATCATACACCAAACTTGCATAACATATCATGTATGAACTAGCATATAATCATACACCAAACTTGCATATCATGGTGTCATAATGGATCAATGTTTCTCATATGACTTGCATATCTTGCATAACATCATAAACACATAGCATATGACTTGCATAACTTGCATAACACCACAAACACATAGCATATGACTTGCATAACTTGCATAACATCATAATCACATAGCATATGACTTGCATAACTTGCATAACATCATAATCACATAGCATATGACTTGCATAACTTGCATAACATCATGATCACATAGCATATGACTTGCATAACTTGCTTAACATCATAATCACATAGCATATGACTTGCATAACTTGCATAACATCATGATCACATAGCATATGACTTGCATAACTTGCATAACATCATGAACATGTATCATATGACTTGCATAACTTCATGAACATATAGCACATATCTTGCATAACTTGCATAACATCACAAACACATAGCATATGATAACATAATCTTGCATTGATCCACATTCATAGCCATAACCTCATTATATCCTATCATAATCATTTCAACAATTGGTTATTAAGGCTATAGAAAACTCACTACTTGTTGATTAGCACTCCTAAGAAGAAGATTAAGTTGCTAGAGTTGATTAGAAGTTGATTTGAGAAGCTATCTTCCTCTTTAATTTGATGGAGGCTCCTTCAAGTTGCATTTTGACGGCATAACGGTGTTGTAGCTATTTTTAGTATGAATTAGGGTAGTCTTAGGGTGTATTTATAGAGTAGTTAGGTGTTTTAGGCCATTAGATTAACCCTAAATTAGATTAGAGCCATCAGATCTCGTCCTAGCCACCAAAACACAGCCCAAAAGCCAAGCTGATGCACCCAGGTCACCTGGGCTCGACCAGGGAGGTCGACCCCCAGGTCGACACTAGGGTCGACTACCCAGTCGACCTGGTGGGCAGTTCGACTCCCCAGTCGACCCCCAGGTCGACTCCCTGGGTCTGGCGGGAATTTTCCGGCCACTTCTGAAATTTGAAATTTCTGTTTTTAAATCTGTTTTTAAATCTGTTTTTAAATTTTCTGAAACTTCTTCGGGCCATATCTGGGTCATACGGACTCCGATTTTCGAAAACTCGGACTTATTTCACGTATTTTTCCGAGACGAACGCAATGGCATAGCCCATTTCCCCTGATTCAGATTTTTAAATTTAATTCTGCCCTGTTTTATATTATAGTAAGTTATTCAACATACGGGGTGTTACATTCTCCCCTACTTAAAGGATTTCGTCCCCGAAATCTCTAAGTCAAGAAGAACGTATCCTACCAACCAAACAACCATCTACTCAAACCATCAAACACTGGCATCCATTGTCCTTAAAGTTTCTAATGCTGTATGAACATATGCAAAGAGTGTGTGTATATGTTCCCTGTCTAATGCAAAATTAGGCGGTCCACTTATTTAGTTGACCTCCTTAATGCAAACCATGATAGTGCCATGCATCCAATATGTATGCGAAAGATCCCTATCGACACATACTATTTCTACATTTGTGCACAACCATACACCAAAATGCATCATCCATATGATAGCACAACCATTTTGCATCCATTAATATAGATACCTACACACAATTATATGCAATATGCAATATGAAGTAATTGAGCCGATCTAGTGCCTAAAGTGTGTGTATATGCATCCACGAGCAACCACCAGCAACCACTTGCATCCACATGCATCCATCAAACATAACATGTCTCAAACACATGTTTCAACCATAGGTTTACCCTATCTAAAGGTCAAAGGTAATAATGAGAGGACTTACTAAAGATAAGATAAGTACTAGACAAACGATAAAGAAGAAGTTGAAAAACATACCCTCAAAAAGGAATATGTACAATGAACGCATCTTCGCTTTTGTCTCCCAAGTAGCATTGCTCTCATCTTCTCCCCTTTGCACTTTGACTAGTCGAACCTCTCTGTTTCTCAACTTCCTAATCTCTGACCCAAGGATGCGGGCAGGAGCTCGTCGAATAGTCGCATCACGCTCTACCTCCCTTCTCTAAGCAAGCTCGGCTCTACCACATCTCTGCGGTCTCATGTAGGCACTTCCTCAAATGTGACACATGGAGTACGTCATGTTCCCTATGCAACTGAATTATCTCTCGAAGATAAACCGAAGCTAGCCATAGAGCAGTCCTCTTGATCTTCACGGGTATGAAATGGGCGCTCTTAGTAAGTCTATCTACCACAACCCAAATTCCCGTATTTCCCTTCCTTGATCTTGGTGACCCATCAATAAAATCCATCGAGACGCTATCCCACTTCCATTGCGGAACTTCCAATGGGTGAAGCAACCCACCGGGTTTCTTTTGCTCTGCTTTCACTTGTTGGCACACCAAGCATCTAGCGACATACTCGGCCACATTTTTCTTCATACCGGCCTAAAAGAAAACTCGCTTCATGTCTTGGTACATCTTATCCCCACCGGGATGAATGGTCATCCTAGAACTATGCGCATCATCAAGAATAGCCTTCCTCAAACCCTCGTCTTGTGGTACACAAAGTCTACCGTCTCTACGCAAGAACCCCCTATCGTCTAAGGTATACCTACTCAAATGGCTGGACGACTCCCCCCCCCTTATGAGCCTCTATACCGTTCAACCAACTGTGGGTCGTCCCTCTGTGCCTCGCCAATCCGCCCCAAAAGAGTAGGTCTGACCTCCAAGGATGCTAGCAAACCGGGTATAAAGTCAACAGAAGGTCTGAAATCAAACATCGAGATAAATTCCAAGCTTCGTCGTTCCACGAACAATGGACTCAAGGACAACCTTTTTCTGCTCAGGCGTCCGCCACCACGTGCCCTTGCCAGGGGTATACGCTATCTCGAAATCATAGGATGCTAAGAACTCCATCCACCTTTGCTGTCTCAAGACTATGCACTCGAAGAGTCTCCAACACTTCCCTAAGATGTAGGGCATGCTTTTCTCAACTTCTAGAGAAAACCAGGATATACTTTCATACAAAATCGTCACAACTCTCCATCTCTCACGCAGACCATCCTAGTCGAACTCGACATCCCCCAAGTGCAAGCCCCAAAGGCCTAAACCAATATCAGACATCCACCCAAGGGACACCTCCTTCGAATTCAGACGACCTACGTGAGATGATACTAGTAAAAACGGCTAAATAATTAAGCCCTTGTCCTACTTTGGATGTCCTTGCCAATCTCGCTCCAAAACCACCGTTGATCAAAGAACTGGCTTTGCCTAACCTATTAAGCACACACGAAAACTTATTTCTCTTTTAGAGAAGACCAAGATGTCATCCACAAAGACCACTACAAAGTTATTTAGGTACTCCCCGAACACCCTACTCATCAAATCAACAAAGTATGTGGGGGCGTTCGTCAAACCAAATGGCATCACAAGCCATTCATAGAAACCATCCGGAGTCCTAAAGGCGGTCTTCTCTATACTATCCTCAGTCACTCCCAACTGATGAAACTACGTGACCAAGTCCCACTACGGAAACACTGAGGCGCCAACCAACTGATCAAAGAGATCCTCAATCCTCGGCAATGGGTATTTATTCTTCTATGTGAGCTTGTTGAGTCCTCTATAGCCTACACAAAGTCTGAGGGACCCATCCGCCTTCGTGGCAAAAACTACTGGAGCACCCCACTCCGATCCACTTCGTCTTATGAACCCCTTCTCAAGAAACTCCCCTACTTGCTTATGGAGTTCCCTCCTCTCACGAGGAGCCATGCGGCGCACTGGTAAAGATACTGGTTTAGCATTATCCACCAGATATATTCGGAAGTCTATCTCCCGCCTCGGAGGTAAGCCCTTCACCTCCTCGAACTCATCCGAGTATTCCCGGACCACTCTAACAGATCGCAAACTCTCGACCGAAGCATCAAGCGATTCAAGATAACTTAGCATAACAGAATCTATGGGATTTCAAAAGATCTCGAGAGTGTTACCCAAGCGGGTCATGAGCCTAACAACTCTCCTTTCACAACCAAGAACGGCACCATTACTGGATAACCAGTCCATGCCCAAAATCAACCCATAGCCCGTGAAGCCCACAACAAAGGCATCACACCCAAACTCAACGCTAAGTATAGAAATCTTCAAACCCAAACATATCATGGACAAATAAGTGGAGCCCCCCCTCAATTGGGTTTGAAACAACCACGGGATCATCTACTAAACTGGTGTCTAGGTGCAGTAACTCAACTAATGATGATGAGATAAACGAATGTGATGCGCCAAAGTCGAATAAAGTTTGAACAGGTTGATCGAGAGAACCAAATTTCAACTTAGACGGTCCTACCCCCATCAGGTATACCCGTCGTGAGGGAATACATCTACCCTCCAGAAGATCCTGAACTTCGTCTTTACCTCTTTGGACAACCCTAAGGTGTCCTATTTCTCCAAAACAACTGGCCTTCCCCCTGCCATTCTCCTTTCGTGGCCTTCTTACCACGATGAGGTTTCGTCCTTTATTTACCTAATAGCTATTTGAACCTTCCTCTCTCGTCCATCTTAAAGGTACCCATAAGCCCTCCACCTCCGTGGACTAACTTCTTGGCCTGGAAAACGTCTTAGTCCCTTGAAGTGGTTCTTCCATCCTTTATACGGAAGTCCTTATTTATCTTAAAAAGACATCTATACGCGGAGGGGAAATTCAAAAAGAGAAAGAGGAAGAGATTCAAAACGGAGAATCGAAGGAAGGATATATGGCTCTTGGGGATTATGTTCTTTTCTTTCAAAAACTTTTCTCTTAAAAGACATGTTTTTGAAAATACTTCTTCCGAAAATGTTTTTAGAAAAATAATTTTCTAAAATTTTTATCTGTTCTGGTAACCTTGAGCTCTAATACCACGTGTAACACCCCACACCCGTTAAGGTCACTCACTAAGGGAATGCCTTAGCTTCGGTGGAGTATTTAAGTGAATATAGAACTGAAAAATTACAACAAGACAGATATAAGTGATACTTGAAATTTAAAACATCATTTCACTGCAGCAGAAGGTAAACATGTTTGGTTACATATCAAAAATCCACAAGAGCCAAGTACAAAATATCCATCTTGTTAAAACATAAGTACATAATCCCACTACATACTAATAGCCATAATAGAAAAGATAACCGAGCTTTTCTTCAAGAGTCCAAGCTCCAAAAGATAGATAAAGCAATCTGATCAAAGCCCATTAGTGATAGGCCCACTCTGAGAACCTGAGGGTTGGGGAAAAAGATAAAAACAACGGGGTCAGACATAAGTCTGAGTGAGCCCTATAACCTTAACAATACAATCATTAAAGTAATTAGGGTATGATATAAACCTGGTACGGTACGACTGGGGATAAATGACTACACTAAGCAGCCAACTAGACTTACGATAAACTAAGATAACGGTAAAGACGCGCCTATCCACCCAAGGATAAATACTACACCGCACCACCCCAGATCTACCCACCCAAGGGTAATTCCTACACTGCACCACACCAGATCTACCCACCCAAGGGTAATTCCTACTTAAAGGTTGATCCCACTAAGTGTACTTAGTAATTTTTTTATTAGTTTCGTGTACCCCTAGCTGACTACATAGGTGCCGTCTGCCCCTATCTCCACTAGGTGTACCCACAACTTAGTAATTTTATTAGTAGTCTCGTGTACCCCTAGCTGACTACATAGGTGCCGTCTGCCCCTATCTCCACTAGGTGTAACCACTACTCCCATTAGATCGACTCCCTAACGTAGATACCCGTGTTGGCCCCACAATGGGGTGTATCACTCCCCAAAGTGGCAACCCGATACAACAAATGGTGCACGACTTATACCTACACGATGCAACAACGTCTTACCTACCAGCCCGGGTCCATAGATGCATATGAAACCCGTTGGACTTGTGTTGCCACCGCTACCCCGTTTTGGCCTCTTATAATCAAGCCCAGTACGCATGTCCCGTCCTCGACATGGGTCGAGCCCAATAAGATACATATGGGTTACTGGGTGAAATGGGCCCCACACAGGCTACCACCTAAGCTTGTCATTTTTTTCTAGTGCATCCCACTTAACCCTTTTTAATAATCATGTCGACTTACATGTTCAAAGTTTGGTTAAGTCATCTACTCATATTTCAATTGCCACTCAAGGCACCCACTAGATTTCCCCATGCCACCCAAGACACTTACTTGATTTCCACATGCGACCCAAGGCACTTACTTAACCCTGTAATCATGTTTAATTACATGTTCCACTTTGGTTAAGTATTTTAATCTTATCTTCCATTGCCACCCAAGGCAACCACTAGATTTTCCCCATGCCACCCAAGGCACTTACTTAACCCTTTAATCATGTCTAATTACATGTTCCACTTTGGTTAAGTATTTTAATCTTATCTTCCATTGCCACCCAAGGCAACCACTAGATTTTCCCCATGCCACCCAAGGCACTTACTTAACCCTTTAATCATGTTTAATTACATGTTCCACTTTGGTTAAGTATTCTAATCGTATTTTCTATTGCCACCCAGGGCAACCACTAGATTTTTCCACATGCCACCTAAGGCACCCACTTAACCCCTCATGTCCCTCTACATGCTAATATGGTTAAGTGTTTCTTAATTGATTAAGAACGTAACCGTTGTAAAGACCTCTCACATTAGACTATCTTTTATGGCAGCTGGATTTGTCGGTCGGGTCCGGGCAGCCTTAAGCCATAACCGAGTCTTACCTCGTGTCTATACACTTGTCACGTATTTAGTTTGTGCCTAAGACCTCTCACATTGGGCCAATCATTTGTAGCCGCTGGATTTTCCGGTCGGTTCCGGGCAGTCTTACGCTACAAAAGGGTCCAACCTCGTGTCTTAGTCGATTAATTACACATAATTAATCACCCCCATATTTCGAATTAATTTTCCCTAATTAATTCCAATTTTTAACGATGTACATAATTGACTCAATTATGTCCATCCACTTTATGGTATGTATAATCAAACCAACTTCACACCATTTGATTAACATGTATATTAACCCCATCGTTCCCCACGTAATTCGCTAACATGACATAAAAGGGAAGATTCATCAAAAATACAATGGGTTCAACTTGCATAACCTTAGCATCAAAATGGGTTTAAAGGTGTCAACATGCATATAGCATCAACCCAACTAGCATAAATAATCAACCCAAACTTGCATGAATCACATATGTCATAAAGAGGTTAACTTGCATAAGTTATTTATGTCATACAAAGGGGTAAACTTGCATATGTATGTGTGACATACAAAGGGGTTAACTTGCATATGTATGCATATCATACTAAGGTGTAAACTTGCACATGTTACTTGCATATAATCAAACACCAAACTTGCATATAATCATACACCAAACTTGCATAACATATCATTTATAAACTAGCATATAATCATACACCAAACTTGCATATCATGGTGTCATAATGGATCAATGTTTCTCATATGACTTGCATATCTTGCATAACATCATAAACACATAGCATATGACTTGCATAACTTGCATAACCCCACAAACACATAGCATATGACTTGCATAACATCATAATCACATAGCATATGACTTGCATAACTTGCATAACATCATAATCACATAGCATATGAATTGCATAACTTGCATAACATCATGGTCACATAGCATATGACTTGCATAACTTGCATAACATCATAATCACATAGCATATGACTTGCATAACTTGCATAACATCATGATCACATAGCATATGACTTGCATAACTTGCATAACATCATGAACATGTATCATATGACTTGCATAAATTCATGAACATATAGCACATATCTTGCATAACTTGCATAACATCACAAATACATAGCATATGATAACATAATCTTGCATTGATCCACATTCATAGCCATAACCTCATTATATCATATCATAATCATTTCAACAATTGATTATTAAGGCTATAGAAAACTCACTACTTGTTGATTAACACTCCTAAGAAGAAGATTAAGTTGCTAGAGTTGATTAGAAGTTGATTTGAGAAGCTATCTTCCTCTTTAATTTGATGGAGGCTCCTTCAAGTTGCATTTTGACGGCATAACGGTGTTGTAGCTATTTTTAGTATGAATTAGGGTAGTCTTATGGTGTATTTATAGAGTAGTTAGGTGTTTTAGGCCATTAGATTAACCCTAAATTAGATTAGAGCAGTCAGATCTCGTCCTAGCCACCAAAACACAGCCCAAAAGCCAAGCTGATGCACCCAGGTCACCTGGGCTCGACCAGGGAGGTCGACCCCCAGGTCGACACTAGGGTCGACTCCCCAGTCGACCTGGTGGGAAGGTCGACTCCCCAGTCGACCCCTAGGTCGACCCCCTGGGTCTGGCGGGAATTTTCCCGCCACTTCTGAAATTTGAAATTTCTGTTTTTAAATCTGTTTTTAAATTTTCTGAAACTTCTTCGGGCCATATCTGGGTCATACGGACTCCGATTTTCGAAAACTCGGACTCTATTTCGCGTATTTTTCCGAGACGAACGCAATGGCATTGCCTGTTTCCCCTGATTCAGATTTTTAAATTTAATTCTGCCCTGTTTTATATTATAGTAAGTTATTCAACATACGGGGTGTTACATTCTCCCCTACTTAAAGGATTTCGTCCCCGAAATCTCTAAGTCAAGAAGAACGTATCCTACCAACCAAACAACCATCTACTCAAACCATCAAACACTGGCATCCATTGTCCTTAAAGTTTCTAATGTTGTATGAACATATGCAAAGAGTGTGTGTATATGTTCCCTGTCTAATGCAAAATTAGGCGGTCCACTTATTTAGTTGACCTCCTTAATGAAAACCATGATAGTGCCATGCATCCAATATGTATGCGAAAGATCCCTATCGACACATACTATTTCTACATGTGTGCACAACCATACACCAAAATGCATCATCCATATGATAGCACAACCATTTTGCATCCATTAATATAGATACCTACACACAATTATATGCAATATGCAATATGAAGTGATTGAGCCGATCTAGTGTCTAAAGTGTGTGTATATGCATCCATGAGCAACCACCAGCAACCACTTGCATCCACATGCATCCATCAAACATAACATGTCTCAAACACATGTTTCAACCATAGGTTTACCCTATCTAAAGGTCAAAGGTACTAATGAGAGGACTTACTAAAGATAAGATAAGTACTAGATAAACGATAAAGGAGAAGTTGAAAGACATACCCTCAAAAGGAATAGGTACAATGAACGCATCTTCGCTTTTGTCTCCCAAGTAGCATTGCTCTCATCTTCTCCCCTTTGCACTTTGACTAGTCGAACCTTTCTGTTTCTCAACTTCCTAATCTCTGACCCAAGGATGCGGGTAGGAGCTCGTCGAATAGTCGCATCACGCTCTACCTCCCCTTCTCTAAGCAAGCTCGGCTCTACCACATCTCTGCGGTCTCATGTAGGCACTTCCTCAAATGTGACACATGGAGTACGTCATGTTCCCTATGCAACTGAATTATCTCTCGAAGATAAACCGAAGCTAGCCATAGAGCACTCCTCTTGCTCTTCACGGGTATGAAATGGGCGCTCTTAGTAAGTCTATCTACCACAACCCAAATTCCCGTATTGCCCTTCCTCGATTTTGGTGACCCATCAATAAAATCCATCGAGATGCTATCCCACTTCCATTGCGGAACTTCCAATGGGTGAAGCAACCCACCGGGTTTCTTTTGCTGCGCTTTCACTTGTTTGCACACCAAGCATCTAGCGACATACTCGGCCAAAGTTTTCTTCATACCGGCCTAAAAGAAAACTCGCTTCATGTCTTGGTACATCTTATCCCCACCGGGATGAATGGTCATCCTAGAACTATGCGCATCATCAAGCATAGCCTTCCTCAAACCCTCGTCTTGCGGTACACAAAGTCTACCGTCTCTACGCAAGCACCCCCTATCATCTAAGGTATACCTACTCAAATGGCTGGACGACTCCCCCCTTATGAGCCTCTATACCATTCAACCAACTGCGGGTCGTCCCTCTGTGCCTCGCCAATCCGCCCCAAAAGAGTAGGTCTGACCTCCAAGGATGCTAGCAAACCGGGTATAAAGTCAACAGAAGGTCTGAAATCAAACATCGAGATAAATTCCAAGCTTCGTCGTTCCACGAACAATGGACTCAAGGACAACCTTTTTCTGCTCAGGCGTCCGCCACCACATTACCCTTGCCAGGGGTATATGCTATCTCGAAATCATAGGATGCTAAGAACTCCATCCACCTTTGTTGTCTCAAGACTATGCGCTCGAAGAGTCTCCAACACTTCCCTAAGACGTAGGGCATGCTTTTCTCCACTTCTAGAGAAAACCAGGATATACTTTCATACAAAATCGTCACAACTATCCATCTCTCATGCAGACCATCCTAGTCGAACTCGACATTCCCCAAGTGCAAGCCCCAAAGGCCTAAACCAATATCAGACATCCACCCAAGGGACACCTCCTTCGAATTCAGACGACCTACGTGAGATGATACTAGTAAAAACGGCTAAATAATTAAGCCCTTGTCCTACTTTGGATGTCCTTGCCAATCTCGCACCAAAACCACCGTTGATCAAAGAACTGGCTTTGCTTAACCTATTAAGCACACACGAAAACTTATTTCGCTTTTAGAGAAGACCAAGATGTCATCCACAAAGACCACTACAAAGTTATTTAGGTACTCCCTGAACACCCTACTCATCAAATCAACAAAGTATGCAGGGGCGTTCGTCAAACCAAATGGCATCACAAGCCATTCATAGAAACCATCCGGAGTCCTAAAGGCGGTCTTCTCTATACTATCCTCAGTCACTCACAACTGATGAAACTCCGTGACCAAGTCCCACTACGGAAACACTGAGGCGCCAACCAACTGATCAAAGAGATCCTCAATCCTCAGCAATGGGTATCTGTTCTTCTTTGTGAGCTTGTTGAGTCCTCTATAGCCTACACAAAGTCTGAGGGACCCATCCGCCTTCGTGGCAAAAACTACTGGAGCACCCCACTCCGATCCACTTCGTCTTATGAACCCCTTCTCAAGAAACTCCCCTACTTGCTTATGGAGTTCCCTCCTCTCACGAGGAGCCATGCGGCGCATTGGTAAAGATACTGGTTTAGCATTATCCACCAGATATATTCAGAAGTCTATCTCCCGCCTCGGAGGTAAGCCCTTCACCTCCTCGAACTCATCCGAGTATTCCCGGACCAATCTAACAGATCGCAAACTCTCGACCGAAGCGTCAAGCGATTCAAGATAACTTAGCATAACAGAATCTATGGGATTTCAAAATATCTCGAGAGTGTTACCCAAGCGGGTCATGAGCCTAACAACTCTCCTTTCACAACCAAGAACGGCACCATTACTGGATAACCAGTCCATGCCCAAAATCAACCCATAGCCCGTGAAGCCCACAACAAAGGCATCACACCCAAACTCAACGCTAAGTATAGAAATCTTCAAACCCAAACATATCATGGACAAATAAGTGGAGCCCCCCTCAATTGGGTTTGAAACAACCACGGGATCATCTACTAAACTGGTGTCTAGGTGCAGTAACTCAACTAATGATGATGAGATAAACGAATGTGATGCGCCAGAGTCGAATAAAGTTTGAACAGGTTGATCGAGAGAACCAAATTTCAACTTAGACGGTCCTACCCCCATCAGGTATACCCGTCGTGAGGGAATACATCTACCCTCCAGAAGATCCTGAACTTCGTCTTTACCTCTTTGGACAACCCTAAGGTGTCCTATTTCTCCAAAACAACTGGCCTTCCCCCTGCCATTCTCCTTTCGTGGCCTTCTTACCACGATGAGGTTTCGTCCTTTATTTACCTAATAGCTATTTGAACCTTCCTCTCTCGTCCATCTTAAAGGTACCCATAAGCCCTCCACCTCCGTGGACTAACTTCTTGGCCTGGAAAACGCCTTAGTCCCTTGAAGTGGTTCTTCCGTCCTTTATACGGAAGTCCTTATTTATCTTAAAAAGACATCTATACGCGGAGGGGAAATTCAAAAAGAGAAAGAGGAAGAGATTCAAAACGGAGAATCGAAGGAAGGATATATGGCTCTTGGGGATTATGTTCTTTTCTTTCAAAAACTTTTCTCTTAAAAGACATGTTTTTGAAAATACTTCTTCCGAAAATGTTTTTAGAAAAATAATTTTCTAAAAATTTTATCTGTTCTGGTAACCTTGAGCTCTGATACCACGTGTAACACCCCACACCCGCTAAGGTCACTCACTAAGGGAATGCCTTAGCTTCGGTGGAGTATTTAAGTGAATATAGAACTGAAAAATTACAACAAGACAGATATGAGTGATACTTGAAATTTAAAACATCATTTCATTGTAGCAGAAGGTAAACATGTTTGGTTACATATCAAAAACCCACAAGAGTCAAGTACAAAATATCCATCTTGTTAAAACATAAGTACATAATCCCACTACATACTAATAGCCATAATAGAAAAGATAACCGAGCTTTTCTTCAAGTGTCCAAGCTCCAAAAGATAGATAAAGCAATCTGATCAAAGCCCATTAGTGATAGGCCCACTCTGAGAACCTGAGGGTTGGGGAAAAAGATAAAAACAACGGGGGTCAGACATAAGTCTGAGTGAGCCCTATAACCTTAACAATACAATCATTAAAGTAATTAGGGTATGATATAAACCTGGTACGGTACGACTGGGGATAAATGACTACACTAAGCAGCCAACTAGACTTAGGATAAACTAAGATAATGGTAAAGACGCGCCTATCCACCCAAGGATAAATACTACACCGCATCACCCCAGATCTACCCTCCCAAGGGTAATTCCTACACTGCACCACACCAGATCTACCCACCCAAGGGTAATTCCTACTTAAAGGTTGATCCCACTAAGTGTACTTAGTAAAATTTTTTATTAGTTTCGTGTACCCCTAGCTGACTACATAGGTGCCGTCTGCCCCTATCTCCACTAGGTGTACCCACAACTTAGTAATTTTATTAGTAGTCTCGTGTACCCCTAGCTGACTACATAGGTGCCGTCTGCCCCTATCTCCACTAGGTGTACCCACTACTCCCATTCGATCGGCTCCCTAACGTAGATACCCGTGCTGGCCCTACAATGGGGTGTATCACTCCCCAAAGTGGCAACCCGATACAACAAATGGTGCATGGCTTATACCTACACGATGCAACAACGTCTTACCTACCAGCCCAGGTCCACACAGCCATATGAAACCTGTTGGACTTGCGTTGCCACCGCTACCCCGTTTTGGCCTCTTATAATCAAGCCCAGTACGCGTGTCCCGTCCTCGACATGGGTCGAGCCCAATAAGATACATATGGGTTACTGGGTGAAATGGGCCCCCCACAAGCTACCACCTAAGCTTGTCATTTTTTTCTAGTGCATCCCACTTAACCCTTTTTAATAATCATGTCCACTTACATGTTCAAAGTTTGGTCAAGTCATCTACTCATATTTCAATTGCCACTCAAGGCACCCACTAGATTTCCCCATGCCACCCAAGGCACTTACTTGATTTCCACATGCCACCGAAGGCACTTACTTAACCCTTTAATCATGTTTAATTACATGTTCCACTTTGGTTAAGTATTTTAATCTTATCTTCCATTGCCACCCAAGGCAACCACTAGATTTTCCCCATGCCACCCAAGGCACTTACTTAACCCTTTAATCATGTCAAATTACATGTTCCACTTTGGTTAAGTATTTTAATCTTATCTTCCATTGCAACCCAAGCCAACCACTAGATTTTCCCCATACGACCCAAGGCACTTTCTAAACCCTTTAATCATGTTTAATTACATGTTCCACTTTGGTTAAGTATTCTAATCGTATTTTCTATTGCCACCCAGGGCAACCACTAGATTTTTCCACATGCCACCCAAGGCACCCACTTAACCCCTCATCTCCCTCTACATGCTAATATGGTTAAGTGTTTCTTAATTGATTAAGAACGTAACCGTTGTAAAGACCTCTCACATTAGACTATCTTTTATGGCAGCTGGATTTGCCGGTCGGGTCCGGGCAGCCTTACGCCATAACCGAGTCTAACCTCGTGTCTATACACTTGTCACGTATTTAGTTTGTGCCTAAGACCTCTCACATTGGGCCAATCATTTGTAGCCGTGGGATTTGCCGGTCGGTTCCGGGCAGTCTTACGCTACAAAAGGGTCCAACCTCGTGTCTTAGTCGATTAATTACAGCTAATTAATCACCCCTATATTTCGAATTAATTTCCCCTAATTAATTCCAATTTTTAACGATGTACATAATTGACTCAATTATGTCCATCCACTTTATGGTATGTATAATCATACCAACTTCACGCCATTTCATTAACATGTATATTAACCCCATCGTTCCCCACGTAATTCGCTAACATGACATAAAAGGGAAGATTCATCACAAATACAATGGGTTCAACTTGCATAACCTTGGCATCAACATGGGTTTAAAGGTGTCAACATGCATATAGCATCAACCCAACTAGCATAAATAATCAACCCAAACTTGCATGAATCACATATGTCATAAAGAGGTTAACTTGCATAAGTTATTTATGTCATACAAAGGGGTAAACTTGCATATGTATGTATGACATACAAAGGGGTTAACTTGCATATGTATGCATATCATACTAAGGTGTAAACTTGCACATGTTACTTGCATATAATCAAACACCAAACTTGCATAACATGTCATATATGAACTTGCATATAATCATACACCAAACTTGCATAACATATCATGTATGAACTAGCATATAATCATACACCAAACTTGCATATCATGGTGTCATAATGGATCAATGTTTCTCATATGACTTGCATATCTTGCATAACATCATAAACACATAGCATATGACTTGCATAACTTGCATAACACCACAAACACATAGCATATGACTTGCATAACTTGCATAACATCATAATCACATAGCATATGACTTGCATAACTTGCATAACATCATAATCACATAGCATATGACTTGCATAACTTGCATAACATCATGATCACATAGCATATGACTTGCATAACTTGCATAACATCATGAACATGTATCATATGACTTGCATAATTTCATGAACATATAGCACATATCTTGCATAACTTGCATAACATACAAACACATAGCATATGATAACATAATCTTGCATTGATCCACATTCATAGCCATAACCTCATTATATCCTATCATAATCATTTCAACAATTGGTTATTAAGGCTATAGAAAACTCACTATTTGTTGATTAGCACTCCTAAGAAGAAGATTAAGTTGCTAGAGTTGATTTGAGAAGTTATCTTCCTCTTTAATTTGATGGAGGCTCCTTCAAGTTGCATTTTGACGGCATAACGGTGTTGTAGCTATTTTTAGTATGAATTAGGGTAGTCTTAGGGTGTATTTATAGAGTAATTAGGTGTTTTAGGCCATTAGATTAACCCTAAATTAGATTAGAGCCGTCAGATCTCGTCCTAGCCACCAAAACACAGCCCAAAAGCCAAGCTGATGCACCCAGGTCACCTGGGCTCGACCAGGGAGGTGACCCCCAGGTCGACACTAGGGTCGACTCCCCAGTCGACCCCCAGGTCGACCCCCTGGGTCTGGCGGGAATTTTCCCGCCACTTCTGAAATTTGAAATTTCTGTTTTTAGATCTGTTTTTAAATTTTCTGAAACTTCTTCGGGCCATATCTGGGTCATACGGACTCCGATTTTCGAACACTCGGACTCTATTTCGCGTATTTTTCTGAGACGAACGCAGTGGCATAGCCTGTTTCCCCTTATTCAGATTTTTAAATTTAATTCTGCCCTGTTTTATATTATTGTAAGTTATTCAACATACGGGGTGTTACAGCTATCGTCAACACACTCCCAACATTTCTTGTTTCACAGAAATCCGACTTATATCGGACTCCGTATGTCCAGTTGAAGTTCAAACTCGAATTTTCAAACTGCAGTGCTATATTTCAAGCTCTATTTATAATTATATAAATATATAACGTCGAACTTTGTTTAAATAGCGAATTAGATATTAATTCCCTCGATATTCCAAATATAATATTTAAATTAAATAAATTAAATTACATATTCGAGTGCCAAAACACGGGTCGTTACATTCTTCCCCCCTTAAAATAATTTCGCCCTCGAAATTGCTAAGGTAAGAAAGACATTACAACCCACTAACTTCCAAATCCAATTTATTTTAAATTAGAAACCAATTTCAATACTATATATAGATATTTTCAAAAATATTGAAAATTTTCTAACACTTTAAATTTCCGAAAAATTTCGCCAGCACCTCCTCTGTACGGCTCAATCGGTACAACTACAACTCGCCTTTCTAGGCCTTCTCCAATCCAAAAGAAAATAAACAGCCAAGCGGCTTGCCAAATAGGCTCATAAATCACCAAACCCATATAAAAATAAACATGTACCTTTTTTTCGGGCATATCATTATATCCCTTCCATCTGCTGCCCTATCAGCATATACAAATGTATTCCCAAACAGAATTCCAATCTTATCCTCAAAACCAAATCCTTCACGCGTCCAAGCAAAATGCCATTCTTAACTCAAATTCCATCCATTACCCAATTTCAACTCTTAACTTACCAGTCCAACACCATTTCAGATTCCCGTCTCATAATTCAAAATCTGATTCGACTTGATATATTATATCCCAATTCAATTTCCACCTAATTGGTTTCAATTCAATTCATATTTGTTTTTACAAATTTCTAATTTTGTTTTTGTTCAAACAATTTCCCGGGGAGTTTTTAAACAATTCATCTCTTTCAAAAATCAAATATTTATTTTCAGGATTCAAAACAACTTGTTTTTCTCAAAGCAATTCAAAACAAATTCTTTTGATAGTAATCCGTCACTTAGAACTCGAAAATGAACACTAATGATGTGGCCAGCATCATCAGAGTTACTTCCCAGCTATCGAAGTGAGTTCAATACTATATCACTTATTAAAATCATATTTAAACATTTCCATTTTGAAATCTTTTCAAAATACCCACCTCAAAGTTTTTAAAACAAATTTAAAATCTCCGAGGATCTTAAATTTCTCATATATTCAATCCAGGTTCATTTGCAGTCACCTTTCCCACTTTTGGGAATTTTAATTCCAATTCTGATTTAAATTTCAGATTTAATAAATCTGCTTTTATATTATACGAATTCTAATTGGTTATTTATATAACCATTTCAATTATAATCAACCAACACGTCTAATATACTATAATATTTCCAATATATATTTTTCTTTATATCAAAATATAATTTGGGTAAATTATTTCATTTACCCTCTTTCAAAACATACTGTGTCGGTTTATCATACTTGAGTTTTTAGAAACCCCTATCGATACAGTGGATCAAACTGATCAACTAGAACTCATAAACAACTCAACCAATAAATCTTCACAATATAAAACAATTTTTATAAAATCTACAAATACGTTCACTCGTATATATACACTCAACTCAATCTAGGGTATTACTAACCCCACCTCTACTGAGTTACGCCACAGAGCTAAGGTAATCACTTAACCTTCAGCTCGGATACCACTGTAACGACCCAGCGATTTCCGGCCCCGAAAATCGACATAAATACCTTTACCGCAACTCATGCCGATCCTCCAAGCACCGAAAACACTGGATAGTTATTAGAAAGAAATTAGAGGGTGAGATAAGAAAGAAAGAAATATTAGAATAGAAGAAGAAGAAACACCACAATACAGAATCTCACAACGCAGTGGAACAAAATATAATACCGAAATAAATCTTTCTTGAGAGCTTTGAAAATACTTACAGTATCAGAGTGCATCACACAATGGGATAGTTATAATAACCTGTTCCCATATACAACATACAGCGGAATAGTAGCTATATAATATCATATGTCTGAACATCTCCAGCTCGTCTCTGGACTCCACAGCATTCGATAACCTGAACCTGTACACCCCGGGCTAACCCGAGCATTTACAAAACACCGGGTCGGTCTGGTAAACAAGAGTGAGATAAACTCGCACAGTATTTAGGGTAAATCATCCAACCATGGTTTTAAAGTTTAAAATCTTTTCAAAAGAAAAGATAATCGTAAGACCAAATCCACACATAAATACGGACGGTTTTTACCTTATGATAACCCAAAACAGTTTTGAAACCAATATCTTGTCTGATATTATAATAATGTCTAAATACAAGTAAATAACAATCTAGTGGAACGCTTGCATCTCACGTTCCACATATATAGTATAAAATCAAAACCGCGGGCGCTTATTGGAGATTGGATTCCAACTATGACAAGGTATGGGACCACCTACCGATCGTGTATCTCTAGAGATGAATACACTAGGTTCAACAAGAACGTCTTGCAACCCGGCCCACACATGACCGACCACTCATTTCGCTTGAGTGTATCGAATGTATATCACCGACGGTTGGGATCAGCAACCGTCTCCCGAAAAGGGACAACATCGAAACATAGATTAAAGAAGCAAATAGGATTTTCTCTAGATAGGTGATTATACACCCTAATGGGAGCGACCCACATAGCCATGCTGCCTGCCCGATTTTTGTCATTTCCCGGTTGATGAGGCTTGAGGCCAGAGTTTACTTTTGAACATCGGGTCTTCATTCACTTTGAATGTCACATCGTCAGATCCATCAGATATCACTAATTGACATCCACAAAAAAATACTCTAGTTAGAAGTCAAGAGAACGGCTATTCTCCGCCAACAACTATAGCACGTTTGAAGAAATCGACGTACGTGACCCTTTGGAAATACTCTGTCAGACATCCGTCCATACAAGTCATCCAGGAACAGGATGACCCGAAGGCACTCTCCTACCGCATCCAATATTGGAATCACCCCATGGATCAGTAGCGAGAAGTCCTTGCAACCCGTAGATTTCAACCACGACAGAATCACAGCTTATCTCTGCTGGCCAGGCAGAGAATATTAGTGGTTCTTCCGTTTGTGAAAATCCACGGTCTTCACAGCACCATCTCAATCATCTTCTGATATCTTCACGTATTTGTTGGTCGGAATGGTTTTCGAATATAAATTCGATCCCGGTCTTTCCATACTAACAATCGTATTGGACAGGTTTGATGGTAGGTGTTTTAACTATCAAAATATACAGTGTTTCAATCATGACACTCCAATAAGTTCACTGGTTAAGTATTCAGCATCATCTGGCCTTTTAACACTTGATTTACTTTGTTAAATCAAAACTTCTAACTCTGTTAATATTTAAAAATACGATATTTGAATAACTCTAATTCGATTTAACTCTAATCAATTAACTCCAATTGATTAACTCAAAGTGGTTAACTCTAGCTGATTAACTCGACTTCTTTAACCCTATCGATTTACTACTATTTTACTTAACTCCATTCGCTTGACTCTAGATCGCGGCGATCACAATGGTTACGTCTGATTACCTCAGGAAACATCCGACCGTTGTAGGCTATCTGCAGCCCTGCAAATTACGCTAGCAGTCATATGGAATGGCACTCATCTTGAAAAACTATGTTTGACTAACTCTAGCTCGAATAACTATATTCAATTTCCCACTTAAATCTTCCTTCCAATCATCTTTTAAATTCGGAAATCCATTAGTTTTAACAAAGAAATTTATAGCACATATGTTATAACAATAGCGTTATAATTACTATTTAGATTTACAAAACAACATTGCTATAATCGCTGTTTAGGTTTACAACCCATTTACAATAGCAAAAGCGCTACAATCGCTATATTAGATTTACAAAATATATATTATAACAACAGCGCTAAAATCGTTGTTTAGATTTTCAAAACATATCCACTAACGTCTCTTACGATTACCAACTAATACTATCTTCAGATAATCCCGATGTTGTTCAAGTTGGGGTATTTTAATTACCTCACAGACCTTGATCAACACTGTTCTCATCCTTGGACAAATATAAGCTGTAATCAAACCACTATTCTATTCCAGTCTCAAAACCATTTCCCTTTATAATTTGGATTTGGTTATACAACTCTACGACCCACTTCTTTACCCAAAATCAGTTTTACCAATCTCCTTTCAAACATATATTTAAGCATTACCCACTTAGGAATCTTATTTTAATTCCCCTTTCTTGCTTAATCCAAATTTTAAGTAACATTAACCTAAAATTTCGCTTTCCCATCTTGAACCTCAAGTATATATAACACTGGTCTATATCGATCCTTTTATCCCCATCTTTTTTTACTTAACCCAAATATTGGGTCCGTCTAATCTAAGCTATCGTATTGGCCTAAAATTCTCTTTATAACTTTGGTATAAAACTCAAGTTTAACATAAAACCTGTTCATAACTCCTTTCACCGTTCTCTTGGATTTTATTTTCCAAAATCGTTTACTTCTTAAATGCATCTCAATTACAAAGTAATTTTCTAAGTTAATTAGAATAATAGTTTATTTCAATCATTAACTACCTCAGTAGTTAATTCCCCTATTAACTAAATTAATGGAAAATCCCTTTTTAAAATCTTATTTGAATTTAAACAATATTTAACCAACTATTTTAATCCACACACATTAATTTGATAATCAATTCAAAACGGTCGATTTAATTCTCTCAAAAACTCGATTTATTTTATTAACCGATTCCACTTAATCCACACTTTAAATTTATTAAGTATATAATTAATTTAAATAATCCCATTGATTATCAAAGTTTAACCACTCGATTCCCCTCTCATACTCCTACTTGTAAATCTGATTAACATCAGCATTTATTTTATAAAATAAATTAATAACGAATCAAGGTCTTAAATAAATAAAATATTTATTTATCTCTTTAATATCTTTTATTCAAAATATTATAATTCAAAATCCAACTCTGGTTAAAATAAATTTTTAACCTCAACTCTATCGATTCACCTGACGGTGAACCACCATTTGTAAACAATTGATTTAATAGGCCATACTTTGCCAAATACCCAACCAATCCCACTTATTAGTCTAAACCAACCAGATGTTGAACATGCAGTCAAAATTAACAAATCAAATTAATCACATTCAACTGATAATAAATAACAACCATTTAGCACCAATCAAATAACCGAACAATTCAAACAACTAAGCACGCTTATAAATAAACGTAACCAACAGGGTGAGTTACCTCCGTTGGGTCCAATCGTTAAAATAACGATTTGGTATTCCACTCAAATTAAACACAGTTTAATTTCATCGATTAAATCAACAGTTAAATAGATAATTAGCAAAAAAGTCAACCATTGGCAAGCAGAGCAAACAAAATAAAAATACCCAATTTATATAAAATATAAAAAGGGTAACTGAGTGAGTATAACTCACCTTGATTTGATTTGTTGAAACGGTTCGGTTACAGTTAAATTAAACAGTCGTTTAATTTAACTGTAAATTCCAGAGGTATTCTGCACTGTCCACAATAGTACCATAGTGTAGAGTTTGTCAATACGATTCCGGTGTAACTTGCTTCACTCAATTCTGGTAAGATATGCATGAGATACTAACGTTTTAATATCATAACTAAATAAAAATATATATTTTTTCTAATTAAATTTTAATTAACTAAATGATTTTACTAATTACATTTTTAACAGAAACGGTCGATCTCTTCTCCTTTACTGGTTCGTTTGTTCAGTGGTGCCCAAACATCATGCCTGCAAGAAATCCACGGTTTCGGTCAATACGATTTTAAATTATACAATCTATTTTCTAATTAGTTTTATTATTACCAATTATATATAACAGATTTAAACTAATCACTTTTGCAAATTAACCTAGGTTGGATGATTTCCTCCTTCGTTCACTTGCTTTTGCTCTCGGTTCTATTCTCAGAACCAATGCTCCAAAGGGATAATACTGCACCTGTCCATGATTTAGTTTGAATAAGTATTTAGTTAATTATTAGGTATAATTAACTAAATATAACTTCATAATTTCACTGTTTCGTACTGGAAATTTACCGTGATCCACTACTACTCGGTGCTCTCCATCATCAAAACAAGTATCAGCTCCAGGGAATACCGCCGCATACACCAAACTTGGACCCAAAGACTTTATTCCCTTCTGTTCAAAGTTTATACACAGCTTCGGACCAAATTCTCCTCCAAAGTTCTTATTCCATTTAGCTAAATCACGGTTACAAGGTTATACGGCTAAACCCTTAGTTCCTCCCTCGTTCGTTGTTTGCAAGCCACCTGCTCCCGAACCCTTCATGGATGCTGCGCCTCCCACTATTCTTTATTACAGTATATATATTTATATATCTTTTTTTATGAGTTTGATTCCTTTCTGGTGAGCAAAAGAAAGAAAAAGCACGGGTATATATAGAAGACGGATGTGTGGAGAGCACGCAACTGAGATGTCATTTTCACTTGGGGGCGCTTGGTCGGCAAGGTTCCTTTTCCCTAGATGAAAAGAAAATACGAACATAGGGTAGGTTACTGTCTTGTGTACTTTGTTTGCAGTGTTTTCATTTTCAAGTGGGGAAGCGAGGAAGGCTGTATGTATTTGGGGTTGATACAGGGGAAGGCTTTGTTTCTTTTGAAAACCCAGGATGCAGCAAGTTTATTTATGTGATTTGAAGATTTACGTGTTTGAGAGTAGGATTATAAATAATATTATTTTATTATATCGAAGCTTCGTGGTAAAGTAACGCGTAAAATTATCCTCAATTGATTTCTGTTTACTGATAAAAAAGCTAATCTTGGTGTAAAAAGGTATTCCGAACCCAACGGGACAAGTTTCATCGAAATCGGAGGTCGTTTGGAAAATTTTCCTTTATAAAATCAGAAATGAACACGCGTTTAATTTTTCTACGGTCACCAGATAAACCAAATCAACTTGAAATTTTGATATCCTAAAATAATTTGTTGATATGAACCCAACGGCACCAGTTTCGTCGCATTCTGAGACTGTTTCTCCGGTAGGCTATTTTTACCGCGTACCGCAACACCCTTTTTAACGCCAAATTTTCCGATCTCTAAAAATAACAAACTATATACCTATCCTGACTCTAATCGATGATACGAACTCAACGGAACTGGTTTCATGGCCTAATTCGATCGTCTGCTCAAGTTCCACTCAAATATCTCTCTATTAATTTAACTACGCGCTATAGAATTTGATTAGGCGTTTACGGCTACCGTGGCCGCATACGACATCGGTTTTCCACGCCATTCACCACCGTACAATAATTTAACGATATGGTCCCAATGAAACTGATTTCGTCGAAATATGAGTTCGTTTGCAAAACGGCTATTTTAACGGCCGATAACGATTTCCACAGCGTTTTTTCCAAAATTTGTTTTAGCCATAACTCGCAACCAATAACACGGAATCTGGATTTTTCTCTTTCATATGAAAGCTATCGTCAACACGCTCCCAACGTTTCTTGTTTCACAGAAATCCGACTTATATCGGACTCTGTAGGTCCAGTTGAAGTTCAAACTCGAATTTTCAAACTACAGCGCTATATTTCAAGCTCTATTTATAATTGTATAAATATATAACGTCGAACTTTGTTTAAATATCGAATTAGATATTAATTCCATCGATATTCCAAATATAATATTTAAATTAAATAAATTAAATTACATATTCGAGTGCCAAAACACGGGTCGTTACAATAATCATAGAAATCTCATACTCGTATAAAATATAAACACGTACCTTTTTGGTTGGGCGTCCAATTCTAACTCCTTCATTTGATATCCCATCAACATAAATCCAAGCATTTCCAACTAATCTCCAGTCAGTTTATCCTTAACCAATAATTCTCTTACATCCAAGCCAACTCCATTTCAAACTTCAATTTCAAATTTCCAATTCTTACTCAATAATCAAATTTCGCATCCAAGTTCGGTTTTATTCCAAATCTTAATTCAAACTCAACTACTTTGCCAAGTCGAATCCTTATTCCAGTACGATTTCCACTTACTTGGCTTCAATTCAAATCCAATTTCATCCGACTTAGTTAAATTCTCTCTTTATTTACTTCATAAGTAATTTTAAATTTCAGAATTCAAATTCCTGGGGTTTATTTCAAATCAGTTTGAAATCATATATTATTCAAAACGTTTGAATTTCTAACAACTTGTTTCCTCACAATAATTCAAAAACAAAATCTTTGGTAGTATTCCGTCACTTAGAACTCGAAAATGAACACCGATAATGGTCGACTTCATCATCGGAATTTATTTCCCAGCAATCAAAGTGCGTTCAATACTATATTACTTTCAAAACTCATTTTAAACACTTTATTTTGAAATTTCATCAAAATATCCTTTCAAAATGCTTGGAAAAACATTTCTAAATTCCCAGGATTTAAAATTCCATATATTGAATACAATTTCATTTACAAACTTTTTCCACAGTTTTAAAATCCAAATTTGATTTAAATTCAGATTTAGTTTATCTGATTTGAATTTTGATTGGTCATTTACATAACCAACCCAAGTATGATCTTATTTGATTATAATAATGATCAACACTATAATAATCTCAAGATATATACTCCTTTTTATATCAAAATAGATTTTGGGTAAAATTATTTCATTTACCGTCTTTCCAAAACATACTGTGTCGAATTACTCTGTTCAAGAGTTTAGAAACACCCGTCGATACAGTTTGCAATCCAGTATCGACCAGAATTTATAAACCACTTGCCAAACTAATCAACACAATATAAAATAGTTTTTATACCAATTTACAAATACGCGCTCATATGTATACACTCAATCTCCATCTAGAGTATTACTAACTCAATCTCTACTGAGTCACGCCACAGAGCCAAGGTAATCAGTTAACCTTATGCTCTGATACCAACTGTAACGAACTGAGATTTTCGACTCCGAAAATCGACACAAAACCCAGCGTCGACCAGTCAGACATCGAAAATACCAGGTCATTAATAGAAAGAAATTAGAGGATGAGATAGAAAAGATAGAACTAATAGAATAGAAGAAGAGGAAGAACACAGCTGAACATAATCAGAGTAAACACGAATCCCACAGCGGAACGAATAAAATATATTATATAACATAACTTTGAAATACAAATCTGTTCTGTATATACATACCATTATCAGAGTACAATACATAATATCACAGTGGAAATAATCTCTAAATACTAATGGAGAAACCTTCTGCTTTTAGCTCCTCCAAGTGTATCTGTAAAACCTGAAACACTTGACTGCCCATACAAATTTGTGCACCCAAGAGTTTAGGAAAAACAAACAAAATAAACTCTGGGTCAGTCATGGGACTGGTGTGAGTAAATTCCAACCATACGGTTTAACTTTGAAAATCCTTTTTGAAGCAAAAGGATAATAGTAAGACCAACCCACACATAAACATGGACGGTTTTTACCTTACTATAACCTCAAAATAATTTGATATCAAAATCTAGCGATATTATAATAATGTCTAATCAAGTAAATAACCAAATAGCAGAACGCTTGCATCTCACGCTCTACATACATAGTATAAAATCAAAAACCGCAGGGCGCTTATTGGAGATTGGATATCAACTATGACAAGGTATGGGACCACCTGCCGATAGTATATCTCTAGAGGCGAATACACTGGGTTCAACAAGAACGTCTTGCAACCCGGCCTACACATGACCGACCACTCATTTCGCTTGAGTGTATCGAATGTATATCACCAACGGTTGGGCTCAAACCACCGTTCCCGAATGGGCAGAATCGATAGAGTAAGAAACAAAAGGAATTTCTCTAGATAGGTGATTATAAACCCTAATGGGAGCGAACCACATAGCCATGTTGCATGCCCGATTTTTGTCATTTCCCGGTTGTGAAGCTTGAGGCTACGTCTATCTTTCAGAACATCTGGCCACCATACACTTTGAATGCCACATCGTCAAACCCATCAAACCACTAGTTGATCTTCCCCAAAATATTACGGGTATAAAAGCTAAGAGAAACGAATTTCTCCGCCACCAGACATAATACCTTGAAAAAATCGTCTTATGTGACCGTTAGGAATACTCCGTCAGACATTCGTCCATACAAGTTGTCCTGGGACTGGACAAACAGAAAACCACCATTCTGGAACAGAACGACCCTTGCATTTCACTCCGTCTTCAATTTTCTTCAGCATAATCTATTCGCAGCGCTTATGCCTAAACGGAGTAGTTTTATATAATATATGTAACACCCCGCGAATTTTATAACTGTGAAATTAACAAATTAAAGTATAATTAATTTGAAATCAAAGAACTAAGGGAAACAGGATACGCCATTGCGTTCGTCTCGGAAAAATACGCTAAATAGAGTCCGAGTTTTCGAAAAACGGAGTCCGTATGAAGAAGATATGGCCTTCGGAAGTTTCTGAATTAAGTTTAAAATTCAAACAGAATAAAATAACTCAGAAAAATCAAGTTTAAATTCCAAAATGGGGCCCATTGGGCCTGGGCGGAAAAACACCCGCCTAACGCACCCAGGTCCACTGGGCTGTCGACCTGGCCTAACCAGGTCGACAGGGCTGTCGACAGGGCTGTCGACAGGCATGTCGACCTGGTCCAGAGCCAGGTCGAACCCAGTCCAACCTGGCTGGCCTATTCTATGTTGGCCGATTTTCTGCACTCTGCTTTGTCATTAGGGCTAGGTGGCAGGCTCTAATTGGTCTCTCCTTAGGATGAATGGCTACGATCAATCCAAGCAACATCAATGGTCCTAATCAGTTCATTTCCCCTATAAAAACAACCCTAGACTAACCCTAATCTATTCATTCAAAAATAAGAACAAAGCCGCCATGTTGCTGAGGAACGACTAGGGGTAGCCACCAAATTGGAGAGAGAATTAGGAGGCAAATTCTAAGGCATAAAACAACTCAATCAAATCAAACCGCATCTTCAAATCCCGAAATTTGAGAATTCGCCTCACCATTGTAAGTAGAGTACTACTTTGGTATGAACAAATAACTGTGTTGATTTGTATACTTGGTTGTGGTGATAAATAATTCATAATTTGTGCGTTACTATTGATTTGGAATATTGTATACGTTTGGATATTCTCGAATTATGTTATTCATTATAAAGAACTACATGCGGTAGTTCTATGCAAGTATACGTTTGGAATATTCGCAAATTATGTAATCCATGTTGAAGCTACATGTATGTAGTTGATTAATTGAAATTCATGCAAGTTTGGGGTTTTGCTACTATGCCATCATGATGTATATTTTTGTGCATAAATCATTTTGTAAGTAATTGGAACAAGTTTGGTTGTTATAGTTCATATGAAACTATGTTGGAATTTTGACACCATAATCTATGTATTAAGCCATGCTTTTGTACTAGAAAACCTATTTGCAAACTTATGAATATGATTAGGCTATGATTGATATTTTGCATAATTGAAATCCATATTGTTAACAAGAATTTTATGACGACGTATGTGGTACATAGCTAGGTTAGATTCAAAAATCCCCTTTTGCAAGTTTGCATGACTAAAGTAAAAATCATGATTTCATGTTAGAAATATTTGTGCCATGGTTATGTGAACAAATTTAACTATACTTTTGTATCAGTCACAAAAGTAGGCACCTTTGTAAACATGTAGTAGTCTTATGAACATGATTTGCTTATGTTTGACATTATGCCTAAATAAAAATATAGGTTCATGTTGTAGTTATGACTATGTGTCAATAATGATACCCAATTTAGATTCTTATCTCAACTACAAGTTTACATGCTTTGATTCATGTCACCTATGCTTTATGACCAAAGTATATGTTACCACTATGCAAGTACACCAGTTTCTATTTTGTATTTCCAACGTCATATTGCAAGTTCATGCGCTCACCTTCCCCTTTTTTGTGTTTGTAATCACGCTTTAAGCCTTCCCTTTTCGCATGGCTAAGTTGGGCTTTAAAAGGCTAAGCCCAATATATATATAATAAACGGACGTGTTAAACGGGGGAAAATAACGTTGGGTTAAAATTACTAATGAATGAAAATATAAAATAGAAGGGCCCAAATTCAAGTATGGGTTGGGCCCATGATTGGTGTAACCTTTACACCATTAACTTAATAATTGGCCGCAAATATTTACATATAAGAAAATAAAGAAGAAAGACAAAATATGTAAATGTAGAACATACGATGTGTTTAACCCGAGGTTGGATTGAGTTGTGATGTAAACCTGCCCGGAACCGCCCGACTGTCCAGTAGTCACAACAATACCTATCCAATGTGGGAGGTTAAACATGGAGCCCAATAAAGACCCGAGGTTAGACTGAGTTGTGGCGTAAGACTGCCCGGAACCAACCGGCAACAGGCAGCCACAACAATACCTGTCTAATGTGAGAGGTCAGGGCCTTAATAAGACAATTAAGGCTGAGTCAGGATTGTTAGGATTAAGTGAACTAAAGACTTAATCAAAATGGAACATGCTAAATTAAACGGACTGGTGGGGGTTAGGTTAGGAAACACTTAACCAACTTAGCATGTTGGCTAGAGATAGAAAACCTAGTAACGGGGGACCCTTTTCAGCAGTAACCCTAAAAGGTGTATCAGGATACCCTGAAACTAGGCAAGGTGAGGCACGATTACTGGGCTGATTGTAAGAGGTCAAATCGACGGCGGTGGTGTAGCAGTGTAGGTTCTAACGGGGTGCGGGCGTGCATACACTCCGGCGCAGAAAAATAAAGCACTAGGCACCAGTAGCATACCTGTGCACTCTAAGGTTGTGTCGGGCCGCCGCCATGGGACTTGATACACCCCATGGTGGGACCAGCATAGGTAACTACAACATCGGGGGCCGTAAGACACATGTAACTATGCGAGTAGGAGCCGATCATCATAGAATGGATCACATCACTCTGATTATGGGGTGCAAGTTGGAAACTAGTTTATATGGGTTCAGAGATTAACATGGGGTACGATAGTATATTCAACCCTAGACAACTTAACCAAGTTATAGTGCTTTCCCACTTCTTGTTTATACTTATCATACCCAGTTCTTTATTCATAGACAAAATAGTACTAGACTTACTCAGGCTTTATGTCTGACTCTACTTTTCTTTCGTCTTCTTTTCTTCCGTTTCCCCCCCCTCCAGGTCCACAGGGAGGGAACACAGCAGCTTGACCAGCCTTAACATCCAGCTTGAAGAAGAGAAATGTATTGCTTGGACCTTTTCATTTTGAACTATGGCTTTGGACAATCACTATGGGGGCTTTTGCAGTTTATCTATGTTTTATTTATGCTTCTTTAATAATGTAATCAAGACAGATTATGAAGGAGTTATGTTATATTTTTGGAAAGGATGTAAGACGATCATGGTGATGTTTTGTAACACGTATTTGCTTTTATGAAATAAAAGTTTATTGTTTTTCCGCTGTTTACAAATATGTGTTCTTATATCTGTCTTGTATCTCTGTGACTTATACTTAAAAACCTCCACCAAAATTAGGGCATTCCCTTTGAGAGTGACCCTAACGGAGGTGGGGTGTTTCACTTGGTATCAGAGCATAGGTTTACCAGATAAGATAAAAAGTTTCGAAAAATTATTTTCAAAAAGGAAATTTAAAGAAGCATTTTTAAAAGAAAAATATTATTTTATTTTAAAAGGCAAAGTCCACTCCCCAAAGCCATAGGTACTATCTCTTATCCTTCGTTTTGAATCTATCCTTTTTGTTTCAGCATGTCCGAAGATCTTAACTTGCCGGAAGGGGTGCCAATACCTGGTTGGTTTAGACGGTTCTTAGAAGCAAGAGCCACTCAGCCAGGTCCTACCGTTCCTCCTCCCCCAGCTGCCGGAAATCATCCAGCTGCAGCGGCACCTTTTCCTCCACCTCCTCCACGGGGAAACACGTTTGCTAAGATATGTAAAGATTTTAAAGCTATGGGAGGAAGGGATTTCCATGGAACTGAGTCCTTCGTAGCAACTAGAAATTGGCTGAAAGAAACGGAGGACCTATTCATCATCTTTGAGGTAGAGGATAGACAAAAAGTACAATTGGCAGTGTGGCTATTGAAGGGTGAGGCTTCCTACTGGTGGGAAGTCACTAATGCTGAAAGACCAGTGGAGACGTGGGAGGACTTTAGGGCAAGGTTTGAGACTAAATTTCTCTCAGATGCGGAAAGGAGTTTGCAGTTGGAAAAATTCTTATTTCTTAAGCAAGGGGACAAGACAGTCAGAGAATATGTGAATCAGTTCGATGAGCTGGCTAGGTTTGGGCTTGACCTAGTCAACACCCCGCACAAGAAGGCTCTCCGTTTCGTCAAAGGGTTGAATGAGCCATTACACAGTTTGGCCATGACCCATATACCCATGGGAGCCACGTATGAAAGATTGGTGCAAATGGCATTGCTGAATGAAGAGGATAAGGGCAAGAAGGAGTCAAAGGCAGAAAGCTCTCAAGGGAAGAAAGAGGGTTTGCAGCCTAAAAAGACAGACTTTAAGAAAGGCGGGAAAGGCAACAAAGAGAAGAGGAAGTGTAATTTCTGTGGCAAAGTGGGGCACTTAGTAAAGGACTGCCGGAAAAAGAAGGCCAAGGAGAATGGTGGGTGCTTTTCTTGTGGTGAGACAGGCCACAGGGCTAAGGATTGCCCAAAGAAACGAGGACAGGGGCAGAGGGCTGGATCCACCCCAGGGGCACAGGTTCATGTGCTGGAAGCGCCACCTCTGCAACAGCGAGGTATAAATACTTCTGTAGAAAGTGTAGTTTATCTTTATGATCACCCCGTTCGCACTTTATTTGATTCTGGCGCATCACACTCCTTTATCTCGTCTGCTTTAGTAGAATCTCTGCACCTAAAAACTAGTATGGTAGAGGAACCCTTAATTGTTTCAAACCCAATTGGGGGCCCAGCTCATTTGTCTATGATCTGTGTGGGATTGAAAATTTCTATTCTAAGCGTAGAATTTCAATGTAGTGCCTTTGTTTTGGGCTTTTCGGGGTATGGTTTGATTTTGGGTATGGATTGGCTATCCAGTAATGGGGCCATCCTTGATTGTGAAAAAAGGGTTGTTAGGCTCCTAACCCAGCTCGGTAATACTTTGGAAATTTCTTGTAATCCCTCGTATGCGGTTATGCTTAGTTATCTTGAATCGCTAGATGCCTCTGTTGAAAATTTGCAATCAGTTAAAGTGGTCCGGGAATATCCGGATGTCTTCGAAGAGGTGAAGGGCTTGCCTCCGAAGCGGGAAATAGACTTCCGCATATATCTTGTAGATAATGCAAAGCCCGTTGCGTTGCCTGTTAGACACATGGCTCCACGAGAAAGGAAAGAGATCAGTAAACAGATTAAAGAGCTTCTAGAAAAGGGGTTCATTAGGAGGAGCATTTCAGAATGGGGCGCTCCAGTGGTGTTCGCTACAAAGGCGGATGGTTCACTCCGTCTATGTGTTGACTATAGGGAGCTCAACAAGCTAACGAAAAAGAATAGGCACCCTCTCCCTAGAATTGACGATTTATTTGACCAGCTTGTAGGGGCGTCTGTTTTCTCCCAACTCGATTTAGCAACCGGTTTTCATCAGCTAAGGGTGGCTGACGATAGCATCGATAAAACGGCGTTCAGAACCCCAGACGGTTTCTTTGAATGGCTTGTCATGCCTTTCGGCTTGACAAATGCACCTGCTTACTTCGTGGACCTGATGAGTAGGGTATTTAGAGATTTCCTCAACAAATTCGTAGTGGTCTTCGTAGATGATATCCTTATCTTCTCAAAGAGTGAAGAGGAACATGCTCAGCACTTAAGGGCAATCATGGAAACTTTGCGAGTCCATCAACTAAAAGCCAAATTCTCCAAATGCCACTTTTGGAGAGAAGAGGTGAGGTTCCTTGGGCACATAGTATCCAAACAAGGGTTAGCAGTGGACCTTGCTAAGGTAGTGGCGGTACAGGATTGGAAGACACCAAGGAATGCAACGGAGGTCCGAAGCTTTCTAGGACTAGCAGGTTTCTATCGGAAGTTTATAAGGGATTTTGCGAAAATCTCGGCTCCGCTCACGAAATTGACCAAGAAGAATCTATTATTCAATTGGGACTTGGATTGCGAGTTTGCTTTCCAACGACTAAAAAGGGCTCTTACAACAGCCCCAGTTTTGACGCTGCCAGATGGGAGCAAGATGTTCACTGTTTATACGGATGCATGTGGGACAGGGCTAGGCGCCGTCTTAATGCAAGAAGGAAGGGTAGTAGCTTATGGCGGGAGGCAGTTGAAGGTGCACGAAAAGAACTACCCAACCCACGATCTTGAGTTAGCCGCCATCGTCTTTGCACTCAAGTCTTGGCGACACTATCTCCTAGGTGAGAAGTTCGAACTTTACACTGACCATAAATCGTTGAAATATCTTTTCTCGTAGAAGGATCTTAACTTGAGGCAACAAAGATGGATGGAGTTTCTTGCCTCGTACGATTTCGAAATCTCCTACACTCCGGGCAAAGGCAACGTAGTAGCAGACGCGTTGAGCCGAAAGAAATTGACCCTAAGCCCGTTGTTTGTTGAAAGACAAAGCCTAGAGTTTATAGCCAGCTTCGACTTTAGGCCTTCCTCCGATTTCGTACCAGGCTTGCTAGCATCTCTCGAAGTGCGCCTAACTTTAGTGGATTCAGTAGGGACAGCACAACGCGAAGACCCTCAGCTTGTGGAAACAATTGATAGGCTAATTAGGGGTGAGACTTCAAGTCACCTCAACAGATACTCCATCGACGATAAGGGTTTGCTAAGGCGAGACGGAAGTCTATGCGTCCCACAAACAAAAGATTTAGTAAAGAAGGTTCTCGAGGAAGCACATCACTCCAAGATGACGATACACCCAGGCGGAGATAAAATGTACAAAGATATAAAAAGGACTTTCTTCTGGAACGGCATGAAAAAGGACGTGGCAGAATTCGTTTCTAAGTGTGTGGTGTGCCAACAGGTTAAAGCGGAACAGAAAAAGCCTGGAGGACTGCTACATCCTCTGGAGGTCCCGCAGTGGAAGTGGGATAGCATCTCAATGGACTTCATCGATGGGCTGCCTAGGTCTAGGAGAGGCAACACTAGCATTTGGGTAATAGTGGATAGGCTTACTAAAAGCGCCCACTTTTTACCTGTCAAAAGTAAAAGAACTGCCTCATCCCTAGCATCACTTTACCTCAAGGAAATCGTTCGACTCCATGGAATACCATCTAGCATTGTTAGTGACCGAGACCCCATCTTCACCAGCGAATTTTGGCGGAGTCTGCAAGAAGCAGTAGGAACGCAGCTATGCTTGAGCACAGCCTATCATCCCCAAACCGACGGCCAAACAGAGAGAGTGAACAGAGTTTTGGAAGACCTTTTAAGGCTATGCGTCCTTGACTTCGGAGGGACATGGGAAGACCACCTTCCTTTGGTGGAATTTGCCTACAACAACAGCTATCAAGCAACCATCGGAATGGTGCCCTTCGAAGCTTTATATGGAAGACCGTGTCGATCGCCCACTTGTTGGTGGGAGTCTACTGATAAGCTCATACTTGGACCAGACATGATCCGAGAGACTTCAGAGAAAGTAGACTTAATACGAAGAAGGATGAAGACGGCCCAAGACAGACAGAAGTCCTATGCCGACAAGAGAAGGACCGACCTTGAATTTGAGGTTGGAGACAGAGTTTTTCTCAAGGTATCACCGCTAAGGAACGTTGTTCATTTTGGAACCACAGGAAAGCTAGCACCAAGGTTCGTAGGGCCATTCCCTATCATCGAGAAAATTGGGAAAATGGCCTATAGATTAGAGCTACCCGAGAAGTTGGCTGGAGTCCACAACGTTTTTCACGTTTCACATCTTCGAAAATGTCTGCATGAGTATGCTGAAGTGGTAGAGCCAAATATCCTCGAAGAGGCCGAAGTGGAACGCGAAGCAACCATAAGAAAAGTTCCAACCCGCATCTTAGGAACGGAAGTGAAGAAGCTACGCAACCGCGAAGTCAAGCTCGTCAAAGTTCAGTGGAGCGACGCCGAGGAAGACGCTACTTGGGAAACTGAAGCTAGAATACGCACTGCCTACCCTTTTCTGTTCGAGGGTACATCCTTGATCTTTCTTTTTCCTTAAGTTGCGCTTTTATCTATCTTTTTAGGTATATTTCCTCGACCTTATCTTTTAGGTAGAAACCCTTTGGATGGAAACATGTAATTGAAACATGTTATGTATGATGGTTGCAAGTGGTTGCAAGTGATTGCTAGTGGTTGCTCATGGTCGCATATACACACACAATCTAGGTTTTAGATCGGCTCAGTCACTTCATAATTGCATATGCATATATGTTTGCATTCATATGTGGTTGAACTTTAATGTGTTGTCATGTGGATGCTGCATTTGTATTGAATGATTGTGCACTCATGTAGAATCAAAATAGGAAAATTTGCATACATAATGGATTCATGGCACTTACATAATTCGCATTAAGGAGGTCAACTGAATCAGTAGACCGCCTGATTTTGCATTAGATAAGTACATGTATACACACACACTTCGCATATGATCATGAAGCATTAGAAGTCTTTTAAGGACAATGGATGCTCGTGTTTGATGGATGAGTAGATGGATGATTGGATGTTAGGATATACATTCCTCCTAACTTTAAGATTTCGGGGACGAAATCCTTTTAAGTGGGGGAGAATGTAACACCCCGCGAATTCTATAACTGTGAAATTAACAAATTAAAGTATAATTAATTTGAAATCAAAGAACTAAGGGAAACGGGATACGCCATTGCGTTCGTCTCGGAAAAATACGCGAAATAGAGTCCGAGTTTTCGAAAAACGGAGTCCGTATGAAGAAGATATGGCCTTCGGAAGTTTCTGAATTAAGTTTAAAATTCAAACAGAATAAAATAACTCAGAAAAATCAAGTTTAAATTCCAAAATGGGGCCCAATGGGCCAGGGCGGAAAAACACCCGCCTAACGCACCCAGGTCGACTGGGCTGTCGACCTGGCCTAACCAGGTCGACAGGGCTGTCGACAGGGCTGTCGACAGGCATGTCGACCTGGTCCAGAGCCAGGTCGAACCCAGTCCAACCTGGCTGGCCTATTCTATGTTGGCCGATTTTCTGCACTCTGCTTTGTCATTAGGGCTAGGTGGCAGGCTCTAATTGGTCTCTCCTTAGGATGAATGGCTACGATCAATCCAAGCAACATCAATGGTCCTAATCAGTTCATTTCCCCTATAAAAACAACCCTAGACTAACCCTAATCTATTCATTCAAAAATAAGAACAAAGACGCCATGTTGCTGAGGAACGACTAGGGGTAGCCACCAAATTGGAGAGAGAATTAGGAGGCAAATTCTAAGGCATAAAGCAACTCAATCAAATCAAACCGCATCTTCAAATCCCTAAATTTGAGAATTCGCCTCACCATTGTAAGTAGAGTATTACTTTGGTATGAACAAATAACTGTGTTGATTTGTATACTTGGTTGTGGTGATAAATAATTCATAATTTGTGCGTTACTATCGATTTGGAATATTGTATACGTTTGGATATTCTCGAATTATGTTATTCATTATAAAGAACTACATGCGGTAGTTCTATGCAAGTATACGTTTGGAATATTCGCAAATTATGTAATCCATGTTGAAGCTACATGTATGTAGTTGATTAATTGAAATTCATGCAAGTTTGGGTTTTGCTACTATGCCATCATGATGTATATTTTTGTGCATAAATCATTTTGTAAGTAATTGGAACAAGTTTGGTTGTTATAGTTCATATGAAACTATGTTGGAATTTTGACACCATAATCTATGTATTAAGCCATGCTTTTGTACTAGAAAACCTATTTGCAAACTTATGAATATGATTAGGCTATGATTGATATTTTGCATAATTGAAATCCATATTGTTAACAAGAATTTTATGACGACGTATGTGGTACATAGCTAGGTTAGATTCAAAAATCCCCTTTTGCAAGTTTGCATGACTAAAGTAAAAATCATGATTTCATGTTAGAAATATTTATGCCATGGTTATGTGAACAAATTTAACTATACTTTTGTATCAGTCACAAAAGTAGGCACCTTTGTAAACATGTAGTAGTCTTATGAAGATGATTTGCTTATGTTTGACATTATGCCTAAATAAAAATATAGGTTCATGTTGTAGTTATGACTATGTGTCAATAATGATACCCAATTTAGATTCTTATCTCAACTACAAGTTTACATGCTTTGATTCATGTCACCTATGCTTTATGACCAAAGTATATGTTACCACTATGCAAGTACACCAGTTTCTATTTTGTATTTCCAACGTCATATTGCAAGTTCATGCGCTCACCTTCCCCCTTTTTGTGTTTGTAATCACGCTTTAAGCCTTCCCTTTTCGCATGGCTAAGTTGGGCTTTAAAAGGCTAAGCCCAATATATATATAGTAAACGGACGTGTTAAACGGGGGAAAATAACGTTGGGTTAAAATTACTAATGAATGAAAATATAAAATAGAAGGGCCCAAATTCAAGTATGGGTTGGGCCCATGATTGGTGTAACCTTTACACCATTAACTTAATAATTGGCCGCAAATATTTACATATAAGAAAATAAAGAAGAAAGACAAAATATGTAAATGTAGAACATACGATGTGTTTAACCCGAGGTTGGATTGAGTTGTGATGTAAACCTGCCCGGAACCGCCCGGCTGTCCAGTAGTCACAACAATACCTATCCAATGTGGGAGGTTAAACATGGAGCCCAATAAAGACCCGAGGTTAGACTGAATTGTGGCGTAAGACTGCCCGGAACCAACCGGCAACAGGCAGCCACAACAATACCTGTCTAATGTCAGAGGTCAGGGCCTTAATAAGACAATTAAGGCTGAGTCAGGATTGTTAGGATTAAGTGAACTAAAGACTTAATCAAAATGGAACATGCTAAATTAAACGGACTGGTGGGGGTTTGGTTAGGAAACACTTAACCAACTTAGCATGTTGGCTAGAGATAGAAAACCTAGTAACGGGGGACCCTTTTCAGCAGTAACCCTAAAAGGTGTATCAGGATACCCTGAAACTAGGCAGGGTGGGGCACGATTACTGGGCTGATTATAAGAGGTCAAATCGACGGCGGTGGTGTAGCAGTGTAGGTTCTAACGGGGTGCGGGCGTGCACACACTCCGGCGCAGAAAAATAAAGCACTGGGCACCAGTAGCATACCTGTGCACTCTAAGGTTGTGTCGGGCCGCCGCCATGGGACTTGATACACCCCATGGTGGGACCAGCATAGGTAACTACAACATCGGGGGCCGTAAGACACATGTAACTATGCGAGTAGGAGCCGATCATCATAGAATGGATCACATCACTCTGATTATGGGGTGCAAGTTGGAAACTAGTTTATATGGGTTCAGAGATTAACATGGGGTACGATAGTATATTCAACCCTAGACAACTTAACCAAGTTATAGTGCTTTCCCACTTCTTGTTTATACTTATCATACCCAGTTCTTTATTCATAGACAAAATAGTACTAGACTTACTCAGGCTTTATGTCTGACTCTACTTTTCTTTCGTCTTCTTTTCTTCCGTCCCCCCCCCCCCCAGGTCAACAGGGAGGGAACACAGCAGCTTGACCAGCCTTAACATCCAGCTTGAAGAAGAGAAATGTATTGCTTGGACCTTTTCATTTTGAACTATGGCTTTGGACAATCACTATGGGGGCTTTTGCAGTTTATCTATGTTTTATTTATGCTTCTTTAATAATGTAATCAAGACAGATTATGAAGGAGTTATGTTATGTTTTTGGAAAGGATGTAAGACGATCATGGTGATGTTTTGTAACACATATTTGCTTTTATGAAATAAAAGTTTGTTGTTTTTCCGCTGTTTACAAATATGTGTTCTTATATCTGTCTTGTATCTCTGTGACTTATACTTAAAAACCTCCACCAAAATTAGGGCATTCCCTTTGAGAGTGACCCTAACGGAGGTGGGGTGTTTCAATATATCCAACCGGTCTCTCTGTATTGACAACGATGGTCAAAACACTTTGATAGTCGGTTATTTAACTATCGAAGTAAAATCAAACCTCCATTCTAATGTATAACTAAACATCATATAATCACGCTTAAGTTTGGTTAACAGCGCGAATTTATTGTTGTAGTTTAAAACTTATCATACGCTGTAATATTTCCTTTATACTAATCTCGATATCACAGTCACGCTTAAGCTTAGTCAACAGCGTTATTTTATCGCTATAGTTCTATGACTTGTCATACGCTGTAATATTCTCTTTATAACTAATCTTGGCATCCCTTTCCGTTACAAAAATTTTGACATCTCTTTCCATTCCAAAAATCTTGACATCTCTTTCCGTTACAAAAATCTAGACATCTCTTTCCATTACAAAAATTTTGACGTCTCTTTCCGTTACAAAAATCTTGAAATCTCTTTCCGTTACAAAAATCTAGACATCTCTTTCCGTTACAAAAATCTTGACATCTCTTTCCGTTACAAAAATCTAGACATCTCTTTCTGTTACAAAAATCTTGACATCTCTTTCCGTTACAAACAAATACCATCCTTCAATAATAGTGAAGTCGTTCAAGTTGGGGTATTTTAATTACCGATCAGACCTTGATCAACAACATTCTTATCTTAGAATAGATATAAGTTCGTAACTTTAACCCCTTATACTTTAAAATCCGTAAACGTGCTTCTTGCTATATTTTAAATATGGTTTTATGACGCCATATCCTTATTTTGAAAACTTGGTTATTTACATTAGCTTATACAAATCCATTTTTAAACATTTCTCTCCGCTTCGTCTTTCCTAGACAAATCCCTTATTAAACATTCCTCTTCGCTTTGTCTTCTTTAGACAAATCCCTTATACTTTGAAATCTTATTTAAACTAAATCAACTATTCGTTAATTTATTACATTAGATTAATCAGCCCAATCTAATTTAATTAAATAACCAATTATTGATCAAAACAGTTTGTTTGGTAAATATTTAGCCATGATTAACCCACTAATCAATTCTAACAAATCTTTTTGTTTTGAATAAATAACGTTTATTAATCCAAATAATTTCACTTGTATCGATTACTATGAAAATAATAATTTATTTCTAAATAATCTCATTTACTATTTAATAAACAATAATCGATTCTAACTAGTCTTACTTAATATGAAATCAACCATAATCTATTTGTAAATATCTCATTTAATTGTTCTTAAAACAATAAATTCTTGTTATTAATCATCAAGTTAATCTCCGCCTACTTACTTATTAATCTTATTAATATAAGAATCCACTTTACCAAATCATTTAGTAAGTATGGTGAAATACGTGCTTCGCACATGGTGGGATTTTGGTAAAACAATAGCGGTTAAAACAAATGATACATTTATGGTTGGTTGTTGCCACTTTCTTAATCGATATCATCTATTGATTAAATCAAAATAACGTTTGAATTTCCATTCAATGCTAATATCAACACAAGGATTCAAAAGTCATTTGGGTTCAAACAGTGCATCTATATAAAACAAACAGTACATAAATATTGAGGAATCCGGTTGGATTCCTCCAACCGGTTTCCTGCATCCACCGATGTTAGTCAACAATTAACATTGATCCCATACGAGGAAATATTATAATCGATGGAATCAGTCCAACCAATGATGTGTATATATGCAACGATATATAATTCAACCAATTTAATTGTAGTCTACCGAAGCGACCATCACACAACGTTCAACCAATATTTAAAATATAATTATAATATTTTAAAATAGAACAGAGTTAGTGAAGTTACTCACCTTAGCGCGTTAACCGTTAAATAACGATTTGCGTCAGCCGATTATACCCAGTGCTTTAATTGCCTAAACTGTAACGTGCTCCAAATCTACTCCCTGACGCTCCGTTCGTTGATGTGATCCCAACGCATTTTGGTTTTTCTGATCCGGTCCATTTAAATCAATCCGCCCAAGCCGGTTGCACAGTGTTTTCAATGTTACCACCATCCTAAACATCTTCGCTGACCCGTCATCATCAACACCACACATACACTTCACGTCTTGCACGTTCATTGAATAATAGCCTCTCCCATTTAACGCTGCTTATACTGACTTCGACACCACGGATTCACGCTGTTGTACATCACACAATGCTTGTGCAAAACTCCACTCATGTTTTTCCCTTTTTCCTCTGTTAAACGTAGTGAAACCACTTTAAACAGTCATCACCTTCCTCGAAAATATACTCCGCTCCAGTACTTATTTCAAACCATCCAACTCCATTATCACATTATAATGTCAGCCCAGCTTCACCACTTATGTTTTTACGAGTTTTCCAAACTCCTCACAGCAACTCACGCTGCTTGTCTAGATAGCGACAAATATGTGCTGAGTCCCTCAAAAATCCAAACTTAAAAGACCCACGCCACCTTTTCTTACTTCTTCTCCAATTACAACGACAGTAGGCCACTTCACTCCATCATTGAACTACAAATACAACTCATGTATCATTGTTTAAACCACACCAGGTCCTCCATTTAACCCATTTCCGTGCACAGTCTCTCTCCCTTCTTAATACCATTAACGCTCAAATTTAACAGTGCCTTCTCCCCCTTTTTCCACGTAATGCAATCTTATCGCCTCCACTATTGATGAAAATAAAGAAAACACTAATGTTACCATTAGGCTCTCCTCCCATCACGTGTTGCACTCCTTTTCTCCACCAAAAACAGCATGCCATTCCCATGTAGATAATCACCGAACCCCTCCATATCATCATGAACACAAACAACTGAACAAGCCTACAGGTGCCAAACTAACCTACAAATCCAAAACCAACGTTCACATCAGGAGTTAACGCCTCAAGTTCACGAGATACCTAACTTCTCGACCATGCTGCAAACTTCAAGCCAAACACATAATGATTCATACGAGCTCGAAGAGTTTCAAAGTAGCATTTCAACGATATTTATTTCAGATTTATTTTTTTTATAGAGTAGTATTTAGGTTGGAATAAATTTTTGAAGTAGCGATTACCATTGCTGTGCGTTTTCCTGAACTAGAAGAACAGAGGTGTGGGTTTGTTTATATATGGTGATGAAACTTGGGAATCAAGGAGTCGGATAGATATTTGGCCAGTAGGTTATTGTACATTACTTAGTCTTCAAGGTTTAGCTTTGCAGGTGAGTAATAGATGGGCATGTGATTCCGCTCGTAAATTGTATAGGATCTGCAGATGTATTGTCTTTCATAGCTGGTGGATATTTATATGTACCTTGTATAATATTTTTTTTGATTTGCCTTAACATAGCTTGGGGCTAACACATGAGAGTATTTAGGCATATGGTGATATAAATATATACTAAAATATTTAGAACAGCTTTCATGAAGGAGACGTGCATGTAGAATGAGTACAAATGACCAGAGAGATTTTACTCAAGAAAGGTATAGTTGGAAAGTTATGGGTCTGTATTCCATATATCTTAGGCATTGAAAACTTTCTTAGGCTTAGGACTGTTGCGTTCATTAAATTCCCATGTGCGGATCTGAACGAAAAGGATGGTCTGTACAGAACATGAAAGGATGGTGACAATTTGAACTTTGATATTTGCGAAAGGCCGAAAAATAGGTAGGCACATGGGGAGGCGTTGAAAACATATTGTTGGTAATTTATTTCTTTGATTCTCATGTGGTACAGCGAATGCTAAAGTGAAATTTCATTTTTATCCGAGCCGCTACTGACAGAAGTAAGAACATGGTCATGTCCAGCGAGGTGTCACGATCCCAAAAATGTAATAATATCGGTAGGTTGACTCATATTTTGAAATCCCAAAATATTGATATAAGGTGCAAAATACTCCCCATAAAAAGTTGCATATTTAATTAATTAAAAATTACAGTAAAATTCTAAAAATTAAATTATCACTACATCCCAAAGGAACCTTGTCTAAAATCGAAACCAATATTTAGTTATATCAAATAAACCGTTACGGTCGATATACGATTTCATAGCAACTTTCTGAATATTTGATTTAGATATAATTCACAATTTATAACACGAAATCTTGATTTTTCACTTCTGTTAGAAAGATACTGTTCGATAGATTCCAATGCTTCTTGTTTCGAAGAAATCCGATTTATAACGAATCATGTACACTCAGTTGAAGTTCAGAACGTTAAATTACGAACTGCCGTGATATTACGGACTCGATTATATTTAATATATATTTTTATATGTTCAACTTCGTTTTAATTAATATATAAATCCATTTATATTACGAATTCAATATTTAAACTGATTTAAAATATTCAAATATAAACCGATAAAACTGCGGGATATTACAGTTATTCTTCAAAAGGAAAAAAAAGAAACCCTCGCTGTCGATCGACAGCCGCCGCAATCCCCCTGCTCGCCGCCTCCGCCCAGACCCCCCCTTCGATCAGCCCTTCCTCCCCCGTACCCTCTCTCCCTCTTCTTCTTTTGTAAACCGCACCCCCCTGAAGACCTGACCCCGTCGCCGTGGGCTCCCAGTCCACCTAACCTCGCCTGCGCCGCCTCCACCTCCATTAGCATCCGCCTAAGAGCCCCCTCCGGTTCTAGCGACTCCCCATTCAATCTTTCCCTCCTTCTTCCACAGGAAATCGATGCTCTAACCGCCAAACCTCCTGAAAATCCTAGCCCCGACCACCAGCACCCTCCCTGACCGTAAGACGCCCTCTCCCCTCTTTGTTCCGCAGTTGTAAGTTTTTATTCCTATTTTTATTTATTTATACGGTATAAAAATATGCTTTATAACTTAAAAATGTAATGGATAAAATGGTAAGGATATGAGATATTCATTAGTTGGTTAAAGGTACGATTTTTAACAATATAAAAATTTGATCTTTATATTGTTTACATCGAAATGAAAAGATTCAATTTTTAGTTTAAAAAGACAATATTTTCCCATATTAGAAGATTTGATTTTGTTCATTTAAAAGATTTGATTTTTCATAGAAGAAAAATTGGATTTCCATTTTGAAGTAGCGATAAAAATGCAATTTTTATATACATGTAGTGGTAAGAATAAAAATATAATTTTTATATTATAGAAAGAATAAAAATACGATTTTTATATGATGTAGATAGTAAAAATATTATCTTTATATATGTAGCGAAATAAAAATCTAATTTTTATTATGTATATGTTGAAAAGAAAATGTGATTTTTATAGCAAAGTAAAAATTCGATTTTTACAAATATGAAGTAATGATAAAAATTCTATTTTTATATATATAGTGAAAGCGGGCAACGAAAGTGACAAAAGGCGAGAACAACAATGACTTCTACATCAGAAGAGTCGTGGTATTGGATAGCTTAGGTGAGATCTTCTCACTTTAACATTTCTTTTTCTAGTGATATATATATATATACTAGGATGCAGACGGTGTTTTGTAGCACCCGACACCATCGTCCACAGACCATGGACTTGTTTGTTTGGTTGTGTAGTTGGTTAGATAATCTGATTTGAATTTGATTGTTTGGTGAAATGGAATGGATTTGATTGATATGTGTATGGCGTGGGCCATTATTAGACCGGGGATAAGGCTAGTGTAATGGCGCGTTTTGTAAGGTATAATAATTAGGTTATTTAATTATTTAAATAACGAATATATTAAATAAACAATAGCTGAACGTATAGTTTATAATATAATTATAATTGAGCTCGAAATGGCACGGCAGTTCGCTATTTGGCGATTCGAACTTCAACTGAATGAACAGGATTCGTTTTAAGCCAGATTTCTGTGAAACAAGAAACGTGTGGAGCTGGTGGAGTATATTTTTCTAGTGGAAGAGAAAAATCGGGATTTCATCGTGTAGATTTTGATTTACGTCCAAATCAAATTTCAAAAAAGTCGCTGTGGAATTCCTTTATAATTCGTAACGCTTTATATACGTTAATTAAAGGGGTTTTCAATGTAATTTGAATATCGAATCAATCTGGACTCGGAATAGCGAGTATATAAATATACTGGAGATGTATGATATTCCTCGGTGGATATATACGAGAATATATATTTATTTATATTTAATTTAATTTTATTTAAATATATTTATATATTTAAATGGATCATTCAGAGCGTTAAAAATAGCCATTTTTGCAAATGAAGTCGGAATTCGACGAAACAAATTTTGTTGGATTCGTAATGTCAAATATTTGCTAGATGTTAAGTTTCGTGATTTTTAGAGTCACTGTGTGGCCGTATGGATTTTTAGAGTGAAAAACAGTCAATATTTCGATAGTTAAAAATACGCTGTGTGAGCATACGAAGTCGGAATTCGACGAAACCAGTTTCGTTGGGACCGTAATGTCGAGCTCTAGCTACATGTCCAGTTTGGTGATTTTTAGGCATCGCGCATGTTCGTAGGGATTTTTAGAATGCATAAGCCAATAGAAAATGATGGAAATAAAATAAAATATTAACACAAAAATATCTTAACTATTTTCTGTGATCAACACGGAGGCCACGCATCTCATAATTTCAGCCACTACTTACAGATGGAGAACCCAGCTCCACGTTTCAAACCATGACAATATAAAACCAAACAACAGAGAACGATTTCCAATTTTCTCAACACATAACACAGAAAGAAAAAACCCCAAATCAATTCAAATACAATTCGATAAATCATGCGATATATATGTGAGGATTCAACAAGGGAGGAGCTTCATTTCTATAGCATAATTACAGGGAGCGATGCACGGTTTTGGGTTTGCTGTGTTTTAACAGCGAACTAGGGTTCGATCTTTGTAGAAGTTGGAGCAACAATTCGAGATTTTGATGTTGGATTTGGGTTGGTGAGGTATTTCCGCAAATAGTGGTGAAGTAAGGGGTGGTTCGACGTTGGGGACTGTCGATGTGGTAATGGCGATGGGATTTGGAGGAGGAGGCCGAGTCAGCGTTGAAGGGTATGGCGGGAAAGAGGAGATGGAGTGGAATCAAATGGTGGTGGTGGCGCCCTGCGTTGGTGACCGGAGTAGTGGTGGTTGGTGGTCAAACATCGGGTCAACGTGGAGTTTGGGTTTCTTTTTACTGGAGCGAATTCGTGAATGGGGAAGAGGAAGTCAGGGACGGGTTGGGTATTTAAGTGGTGAACGGGCTGGGCTTTTGAGAAGGAGGATGGGCCTGGGAATTTAAGGTTAAACCCAATGGGTTTTTAATTCAAAGTTTATTTTAAAATTTGTGCACAAACTTATATAACGCGTATCTCTCACATACGATATCAGATTAACGAACCGTAAGTTGCGTTGGGATCGTATGGACGGGAGCAACACAATGAGACTGATTGAGAGTGAATCCGAGCTCGTTACAATTTATGGCGAAATAAATTGTCCGAATGAATCAAATAACGCAAACCGTTATTTAACGGTTAACGCGCCAATGTGAGTAAAATTCACCAACTCTGAATAGTTCTATTTTTACAGTGTATTCTTAGGACTGTTAATTATTGTCTGTTTGACTGTGTGTTGACTATTGATTGAACTGCTAGTCAGTTAGTAGAGATTATATATGTATGTATATATATATATAAACCGTCAAATAGTTATATGTTGATTCTGTTCTAACAGAATATTATATTGGTGTTGTCTAACATCTGTGGTGCAGGGAAACAGGTTGGAGGAATCCAACAGGATTCCTCAACAGTTATTTTACTGTGATTTTTATATTGTGATATATAATGTGATGTATATAATCTGTGTGATTTTGTGTGGTGGGACGATATTTATCGTTGTTATATGGTGTGTTAAATACCATGAGAAATACCAGAATGTAGGAGAGGGGTTTTCAAAGTATATTTTAAAAATAGTTTATTTATATAAAATCAAGGGATTATATATATACATACATATATATATAAGAAAAAGGATTCTGAATATAAAGGAATATAGTTGGTAAAAACAAATATAAAAGAATTATATTTGTAAATCAAATACAAGGGAATATATATGTTAATCGAATATAAGGGGATATATTTGTTAATCAAAATATAAAGGGATTATATTCGTTAAAAGAAATATAAAGGATATTTATTTAGAGATTAAATAAATAGAATTAAACTAAAGGAGATATTTATTTGGTAAATAAATAGGAGTTAACCAAGTGAATTGGTCGAGTTAATCGAAGTGAATTAGTTAAGTTAAACTACGTGGTTAATCGAAGTGAATTAGTTAAGTTAACTAAGTGGTTAATCGAAGTGAATTAGTTGAGTTAAACTAAGTGAATCGGTTAGAGTTAATCAACGTGAATTAGCTAAGTTAAACTAAGTGGATTTGTTCAGTTAATTAAGACGAGTTAACCAGTAGAGTTAACCAGTTGAGTTGACCAGTTAGAGTGGACCAGTTAGAGTTGACCAGTTAGAGTTGATCAGTTAGGTTAAACCAGTAGAGTTAACCAGTTGAGTTGACCAGTTAGAGTTGACCAGTTAGAGTTGACCAGTTAGAGTTGATCAGTTAGAGTTATCCAAGTAGAGTTAATCGAGTAGAGTTGTCGAATATCACTTATCCGAAGTAGAGTTATTGAATATGGTGTATTCGAGAGAAGAGAAAGCGAATATAGTTTATTCGAGTGGAGAAATCAAATGTGATTCATTTGAGAAGAGTTATCGAATATAGTTTATTTGAGTGGAGAAATCAAATGTGATTCATTTGAGAAGAGTTATCGAATATAGTTTATTTGAATGGAGAAATCAAATGTGATTCATTTGAGAGGAGTTACCGAATATTATTTATTCGAAGAGTAGTTATCGAATATTGGTTATTCGAAGTTAATCCAAAGGAGTTATTCAAAGTTAGTTAATCCAAAGGAGTTATTCAAAGTTAGTTAATCCAAAGGAGTTATTCAAAGTTAGTTAATCCAAAGGAGTTATTCGAAGTTAGCTAATCCAAAGGAGTTATTCGAAGTTAGTTAATCCAAAGGAGTTAGTCGAAGAGTTAATCGAATATAGTTATTCGAAAGAAGATGTTAATCGAATATAGTTATTCGAGTAAAGTTAAAAGAGTTAATCGAATTTAGTTATTCGAAATGAGTTATTCGAATTAGTGATTCGAATAGAGTTAAACACATTAGAGTTATTCGAATATAGTTAAACACGTAAGAGTTAATTGAATATTAGTTTTTCAATTTGAGTTAGTCGAATGTAGTTATTCGAGAAGAGTTAAATCGAATTTAGTTATTCGAAAAGAGTTAATCAATTTGAGTTAAGTTAATCGATTTGAATTAAGTTGAATCGAAATGGAGTAAATCGATTAGAATTAAGTTAATCGAGTTAGAGTAAATCGAATATTGGTTATTCGAAGGTAAGTTATTCGAATTAGTTATTCGAAGGAGTTAATCAATTAAGTTATTCGAATTAGTTATTCGAAGGAGTAAATCAAATTTAGTTAATCGATTAGAGTTGAGTTAACCGATTTGGGTTAAGTTAAGTTATCGAGTTAAGTAATCGAGTTAAGATTCATCGAGTTAAGTAATCGAGTTAAGTAATCGAGTTGAGATAATCGAGTTAAGAAAATCAAGTGAGTTAATCGAACAAGTTATTCGATAAGAGTAAATCCATATAAGTTAATCGGATGTTAGTTATTCGATAAGAATTGACACATTTAAGAAAATCGAATATTTGTTATTCGATAAGAGTTAATGAAATAGAGCCAACCAAGAAGAGTTATTCGATAGGAGAAAATAGAAATAGAGTTTATCGAATATCAGTTATTAAAAAGGGAGAGTTAATCAAATAGAGATTACTCGAAAGAGAGTTATACGTCGAATTCGATTATAGCGAATTCGGGAAAGTACTATTTACTTTCCAGGGTTTAAATCAAGATTTAGTTATTGATTTAGAAATTAGGTGTCTGTTAAATTATTCGAGTTAGGAGATAAAGTTATAATTTAGGTTAGATATTGCAGAAGTAGGAATTATAACGTTATAGTTATAATCAAACGATTTCATATAAGAAGTAGATTCGTAACCTGAATCCGAGAATTTGCGTAAATAGATGATTGGAAAAAGTGAGTGACGAGCTTCATCTATTTCACAGTAAAGGACGTTGTTCAATTAAGGTCTGGTAGGTAATTATACCCCAACTTGATTGACTTCAGAATTGACAAAGGAATAGTTGTGGTTCGATAGAAAAGGTTGATTTGAAATATAGTTAAGTAATAAGCGATTAATGGATTAAGCGTAACGACCTTTTATACAACGTTCGTTGGAAATCCGTAAATGAGCTTTGGAAACGTTTTCCAAATATAGTCAGATATGTTTTCTAAACATAGAAAATGAAATGTTTTCATGATAAGAATTTAAGAAATAGAGTTAAGCAAATTCAGAAACTAACTGGAGAGGGTAAGTTGAACGGTTTTCTAAGTGACGATCTGATGTTGGTTTCGACCTTCCGGATTAATACTTAGAGAATTGTTCTCATACTAGTTACAGTTAGGGACTGATAGTTGCGAAATAATAGTGATGTGAAAATAAGCTATGGAAATGTTTTCCAATGATTAATAACATATATTTTCTAAATATATGAAATAAGGAAATATGAACATATGATGATTGATCGATCGAATTTCCATTTGGAAATAAGATCGTTGTTTGTACACCGACATGTTTTAATTTGATAGTTGAATCATAGACTATCAAAGTTTTTACCATTTTAACGTTGTTAATGTGGAGAGACCGGTTGGATTATTATCCAAAGAACCACTCTGTATTGGCATAAGCGTTGCGAGCAATATCTGCCAAAGATAAATTGAAGACGGAGTAAAGTGCAAGGGCTGTTGTATAAGTCTTAGATAACAGTGACTAAGATGGATATACTGAATAGTGCCTTCGGTTTGTCCAGTCCCAGGACAACGTATATGGAAGAAGGTCTGACAGAGTATATCCAATGGATTGCGTAAGTTGATCTGTTCAAACGTATTCACGTTTGGTGGCGGAGGAATTCGTTTCTCTTAGCTATATACCCGTGTTATTTTTGTATAAGTCAATTTGTGATTTGGCGGGTATGACGATGTGGCATTCAAATTGAATGGTGATCAGATGTTCTGAAGATAGACGTAGCTTCTAGCCTCACACCGGGAAGTAACAAAAGTTGGGCTAGGCAGCATGGCTAGTTGGGTCATACCCAAGCAGGGTGTATTTTCACCGATCTAGAGAATATTCATATTTATACTTCTTTTTGATTCTGTATCTTCGGATGACGGTTGGATGGCCTACAACCGTGGTGGCAATATATTCGCGACACTCAAGCTAAATGAGTGAGCGGTCATGTTTGGCCGGGTTGCAAGACGTTCTTGTTGAACCCTGAGTGTATCACCTATAGAGTACACTATTCAGAAGGTGCTCCCATACCTTGTCTGTTGGAATCCATTCTCCGATAAGCGCCCTGCGGTTTATGATTTTATACTATGTATGTAGAACGTGAGATGCAAGCGTTTCTGCCAGTTGATATCTATTTGTACATAGACATTATTATAATATCAAAAGGTTTTTGATATAAAGATATTTTGGATTCTCATAAGGGAAAAACCCGTTCCGTTATGCGGCGTGGTCTTATGAGATATCGTTTACTTGTTCATATACATGTTTAAATTGTTTTACTCATACCAGTCCCATGACTGACCCGGAGTTTACTTTGTTGTTTTCCCTAAACTCTTGGGTGCCTAAATTTGTACGGGCAGTCAAGTAGTCGGGATTTACAGATATAATTGGAGAGCTTGGAGCAGGAGGCTGCAAGATTCTATAGCTATAGTTATTTCCGCTGTGTTGTAAGTGTTGTACTCTGATAAGTGCTATTGTATATATATAATTGTTTACTTCAAAGCTATGTTATGTATTATATGATATTCGTTCCACTGTGAGATTCGTGTTACTCTGATGATTCTGATGTTCTTCTTCTTCTATTCTATTAGTTCTATCTTTTCTTTCTCACCTTCTAAATTCTTTCACTAACGTTCGCGGAATTTCCGACTCTCGAGGAGTCGGAAATTTCCAGCCGTTACAGTTGGTATCAGAGCTTAAGTTAAGTGGTTACCTTGGCTCTGTGGCATAACTCGATAGAGATGGGATTAGTAATATCCAAGATTGAGTTTGAGTGTATATATATGAGCGCGTAATTGTTACTCAATATAAAATGGTTTTATATTGTGGAGATTCACTGGCTGAGTTGTTTATGAGTTCTGGTCGATCAGTTTGATCCACTGTATCGGTAGGAGTAAATAAACACTTGAATACGATGGATCGTCACGATATGTTTTGAAAGAGGGTAAGTGAATTTAACTTTACCCAAAGTATATTTTGATATAAAGGTATATATATGTATATCAAAATTATAATATATTAGATATATTGGTTGTAATCATAATCGAGCAAGATTATATAGTGAAATGGTTATACATAACCAACCAGAATTCATATGAGTGAAATCAGATGAGTAAATCTGAATTTAAATCAAAATTTGGAATTAAAATAAGGAAATTTTAAGTTCCTGGGAGATTTTGAAAATGTTTTTCAATTCAAAATAAATATAGTATTGAACTCACCTGGATGACTGGAAAATAATTCCGAGGATGGATCGATACATCGTCGGTGTAATTTTCGAGTTTCTAAGTGGCGGACTACTACCAATGGTTTTTTTTCCAAATGGTGTTGAGGAAAACAAGCTATTTAGAAATTCAAAAGTTTTGAATTGGTGTTATGGTTTGAAATTGATTTGAAATAAACCTAGGAATTTTGAAGGCTGGAATTAAAAATTTAACTAATAAAGTTAAATGGATTGAGAAGACATAAGTGAATAAATACCTTGGAATTTAAACTTGAACCAAGTTAAATAAATCAGGATTTGGTTAGAGAATAATCTGGATTGGAATTAAGTTGATGGGTTAAGAGTTTGAAATTTGATATTGGAGTTTGAATAGAATAACTTGGATAGAACCAAGTGTTTGAGTTGAAGGTTGGATTGAGATGACATTGGTATATGTTGGGTTGATAACAGGTGAAAGTGATAAGAGTTGATATGCCCGACAAAAAGGTACAAGTTTATTTTTGATATAAGCATGAGATTTATGAGCCGAATTGGCAAGCCGCTTGGCTGTTTGATTTTCTTTTGGGTTGGATATGTCCTAGAGAGGCGAGTTGTGGTTTGACGTATTGAGCCGTACAAGGGAGGCTAAGGCGAAATTTTTCGAAAATTCCAGGCGTTAGAACATTCTCATGATTTATGGAAATTCAGTTAGCCAGAATGAATTAATAATTTAATTGAAAATTTAATGGTTCAGTTGAAACTGGAGCTAAGAAGTAAACTAAAAGATACTTGAATCTAGTTAGTAAAGTTGGTAGCATTTTCCTAGCTCAGAAATTTCGAGGACAAAATTATTTTAAGGGGAGAAGTCTGTAATGGCGCGTTTTGTAAGGTATAATAATTAGGTTATTTAATTATTTAAATAACGAATATATTAAATAAACGATAGTTGAACGTATAATTTATAATATAATTATAATCGAGCTCGAAATGGCACGGCAGTTCGCTATTTGGCGATTCGAACTTCAACTGAATGAACAGGATTCGTTTTAAGCCGGATTTCTGTGAAACAAGAAACGTGTGGAGCTGGTGGTGTATATTTTTCTAGTGGAAGAGAAAAATCGGGATTTCGTCGTGTAGATTTTGATTTACGTCCAAATCAAATTTCAGAAAAGTCGCTGTGGAATTCCTTTATAATTCGTAACGCTTTATATACGTTAATTAAAGGGATTTTCAATGTAAATTGAATATCGAATCAATCTGGACTCGGAATAGCGAGTATATAAATATACTGGAGCTGTATGATATTCCTCGGTGGATATATACGAGAATATATATTTATTTATATTTAATTTAATTTTATTTAAATATATTTATATATTTAAATGGATCATTCAGAGCGTTAAAAATAGCCATTTTTGCAAATGAAGTCGGAATTCGACGAAACCAATTTTGTTGGATTCGTAATGTCAAATATTTGCTAGATGTTAAGTTTCGTGATTTTTAGAGTCACTGTGTGGCCGTACGGATTTTTAGAGTGAAAAACAGTCAATATTTCGACAGTTAAAAATACGCTATGTGAGCATACGAAGTCGGAATTCGACGAAACCAGTTTCGTTGGGACCGTAATGTCGAGCTCTAGCTACATGTCCAGTTTGGTGATTTTTAGGCATCGCGCATGTTCGTAGGGATTTTTAGAATGCATAAGCCAATAGAAAATGATGGAAATAAAATAAAATATTAACACAAAAATATCTTAACTATTTTCTGTGATCAACAAGGAGGCCACGCATCTCATAATTTCAGCCACTACTTACAGATGGAGAACCCAGCTCCACGTTTCAAACCATGACAATATAAAACCAAACAACAGAGAACGATTTCCAATTTTCTCAACACATAACACAGAAAGAAAAAACCCCAAATCAATTCAAATACAATTCGATAAATCATGCGATATATATGTGAGGATTCAACAAAGGACGAGCTTCATTTCTATAGCATAATTACAGGGAGCGATGCACGGTTTTGGGTTTGCTGTGTTTTAACAGCGAACTAGGGTTCGATCTTTGTAGAAGTTGGAGCAACAATTCGAGATTTTGATGTTGGATTTGGGTTGGTGAGGTATTTCCGCAAATAGTGGTGAAGTAAGGGGTAGTTCGACGTTGGGGACTATCGATGTGGTAATGGCGACGGGATTTAGAGGAGGAGGCCGAGTCAGCGTTGAAGGGTATGGCGGGAAAGAGGAGATGGAGTGGAATCAAATGATGGTGGTGGCGCCCTGCGTTGGTGACCGGAGTAGTGGTGGTTGGTGGTCAAACATCGGGTCAACGTGGAGTTTGGGTTTCCTTTTACTGGAGCGAATTCGTGAATGGGGAAGAGGAAGTCAGGGACGGGTTGGGTATTTAAGTGGTGAACGGGCTGGGCTTTTGAGAAGGAGGATGGGCCTGGGAATTTAAGGTTAAACCCAATGGGTTTTTTAATTCAAAGTTTATTTTAAAATTTGTGCACAAACTTATATAACGCGTATCTCTCACATACGATATCAGATTAACGAACCGTAAGTTGCGTTGGGATCGTATGGACGGGAGCAACACAATGAGACTGACTGAGAGTGAATCCGAGCTCGTTACAATTTATGGCGAAATAAATTGTCCGACTGAATTGAATAACGCAAACCGTTATTTAACGGTTAACGCGCCAATGTGAGTAAAACTCACCAACTCTGAATAGTTCTATTTTTACAGTGTATTCTTAGGACTGTTAATTATTGTCTGTTTGACTGTGTGTTGACTGTTGATTGAACTGCTAGTCAGTTAGTAGAGATTATATATGTATGTATGTATATATATATATATATATATATATATAAACCGTCAAATAGTTATATGTTGATTCTGTTCTAACAGAATATTATACTGGTGTTGTCTAACATCTGTGGTGCAGGGAAACAGGTTGGAGGAATCCAACAGGATTCCTCAACAGTTATTTTACTGTGATTTTTATATTGTGATATATAATGTGATGTATATAATCTATGTGATTTTGTGTGGTGGGACGATATTTATCGTTGTTATATGGTGTGTTAAATACCATGAGAAATACCAGAATGTAGGAGAGGGGTTTTCAAAGTATATTTTGAAAATAGTTTATTTATATAAAATCAAGGGATTATATATATATATATACATATATATATAATAAAAAGGATTCCGAATATAAAGGAATATAGTTGGTAAAAACAAATATAAAAGAATTATATTTGTAAATCAAATACAAGGGAATATATATGTTAATCGAATATAAGGGGATATATTTGTTAATCAAAATATAAAGGGATTATATTCGTTAAAAGAAATATAAAGGATATTTATTTAGAGATTAAATAAATAGAATTAAACTAAAGGAGATATTTATTTGGTAAATAAATAGGAGTTAACCAAGTGAATTGGTCGAGTTAATCGAAGTGAATTAGTTAAGTTAAACTACGTGGTTAATCGAAGTGAATTAGTTAAGTTAACTAAGTGGTTAATCGAAGTGAATTAGTTGAGTTAAACTAAGTGAATCGGTTAGAGTTAATCAACGTGAATTAGCTAAGTTAAACTAAGTGGATTTGTTCAGTTAATCAAGACGAGTTAACCAGTAGAGTTAACCAGTTGAGTTGACCAGTTAGAGTGGACCAGTTAGAGTTGACCAGTTAGAGTTGATCAGTTAGGTTAAACCAGTAGAGTTTACCAGTTGAGTTGACCAGTTAGAGTTGACCAGTTAGAGTTGACCAGTTAGAGTTGATCAGTTAGAGTTATCCAAGTAGAGTTAATCGAGTAGAGTTGTCGAATATCACTTATCCGAAGTAGAGTTATCGAATATGGTGTATTCGAGAGAAGAGAAAGCGAATATAGTTTATTCGAGTGGAGAAATCAAATGTGATTCATTTGAGAAGAGTTATCGAATATAGTTTATTTGAGTGTAGAAATCAAATGTGATTCATTTGAGAAGAGTTATCGAATATAGTTTATTTGAGTGGAGAAATCAAATGTGATTCATTTGAGAGGAGTTACCGAATATTATTTATTCGAAGAGTAGTTATCGAATATTGGTTATTCGAAGTTAATCAAAAGGAGTTATTCAAAGTTAGTTAATCCAAAGGAGTTATTCAAAGTTAGTTAATCCAAAGGAGTTATTCGAAGTTAGTTAATCCAAAGGAGTTATTCGAAGTTAGCTAATCCAAAGGAGTTATTCGAAGTTAGTTAATCCAAAGGAGTTAGTCGAAGAGTTAATCGAATATAGTTATTCAAAAGAAGGTGTTAATCGAATATAGTTATTCGAGTAAAGTTAAAAGAGTTAATCGAATTTAGTTATTCGAATTAGTGATTCGAATAGAGTTAAACACATTAGAGTTATTCGAATAGAGTTAAACACGTAAGAGTTAATTGAATATTAGTTATTCAATTTGAGTTAGTCGAATGTAGTTATTCGAGAAGAGTTAAATCGAATTTAGTTATTCGAAAAGAGTTAATCAATTTGAGTTAAGTTAATCGATTTGAATTAAGTTGAATCGAAATGGAGTAAATCGATTAGAATTAAGTTAATCGAGTTAGAGTAAATCGAATATTGGTTATTCGAAGGTAAGTTATTCGAATTAGTCATTCGAAGGAGTTAATCAATTAAGTTATTCGAATTAGTTATTCGAAGGAGTAAATCAAATTTAGTTAATCGATTAGAGTTGAGTTAACCGATTTGGGTTAAGTTAAGTTATCGAGTTAAGTAATCGAGTTAAGATTTATCGAGTTAAGTAATCGAGTTAAGTAATCGAGTTGAGATAATCGAGTTAAGAAAATCAAGTGAGTTAATCGAACAAGTTATTCGATAAGAGTAAATCCATATAAGTTAATCGGATGTTAGTTATTCGATAAGAATTGACACATTTAAGAAAATCGAATATTTGTTATTCGATAAGAGTTAATGAAATAGAGCCAACCAAGAAGAGTTATTCGAATATTAGTTATTCGATAGGAGAAAATAGAAATAGAGTTTATCGAATATCAGTTATTAAAAAGGGAGAGTTAATCTAATAGAGATTACTCGAAAGAGAGTTATACGTCGAATTCGATTATAGCGAATTCGGGAAAGTACTATTTACTTCCCAGGGTTTAAATCAAGATTTAGTTATTGATTTAGAAATTAGGTGTCTGTTAAATTATTCGAGTTAGGAGATAAAGTTATAATTTAGGTTAGATATTGCAGAAGTAGGAATTATAACGTTATAGTTATAATCAAACGTTTTCATATATGAAGTAGATTCGTAACCTGAATCCGAGAATTTGCGTAAATAGATGATTGGAAAAAGTGAGTGACGAGCTTCATCTATTGCACAGTAAAGGACGTTGTTCAATTAAGGTCTGAGAGGTAATTATACCCCAACTTGATTGACTTCAGAATTGACAAAGGAATAGTTGTGGTTCGATAGAAAAGGTTGATTTGAAATATAGTTAAGTAATAAGCGATTAATGGATTAAGCGTAACGACGTTTTATACAACGTTCGTTGGAAATCCGTAAATGAGTTTTGGAAACGTTTTCCAAATATAGTCAGATATGTTTTCTAAACATAGAAAATGAAATGTTTTTATGATAAGAATTTAAGAAATAGAGTTAAGCAAATTCAGAAACTAACTGGAGAGGGTAAGTTGAACGGTTTTCTAAGTGACGATCTGATGTTGGTTTCGACCTTCCGGATTGATTCTTAGAGAATTGTTCTCATACTAGTTACAGTTAGGGACTGATAGTTGCGAAATAATAGTGATGTGAAAATAAGCTATGGAAATGTTTTCCAATGATTAATAACATATATTTTCTAAATATATGAAATAAGGAAATATGAACATATGATGATTGATCGATCGAATTTCCATTTGGAAATAAGATCGTTGTTTGTACACCGACATGTTTTAATTTGATAGTTGAATCATAGACTATCAAAGTTTTTACCATTTTAACGTTGTTAATGTGGAGAGACCGGTTGGATTATTATCCAAAGAACCACTCTGTATTGGCATAAGCGTTGCGAGCAATATCTTCCAAAGATAAATTGAAGACGGAGTAAAGTGCAAGGGCTGTTGTATAAGTCTTAGATAACAGTGACTAAGATGGATATACTGAATAGTGCCTTCGGTTTGTCCAGTCCCAGGACAACGTATATGGAAGAAGGTCTGACAGAGTATATCCAATGGATTGCGTAAGTTGATCTGTTCAAACGTATTCACGTTTGGTGGCGGAGGAATTCGTTTCTCTTAGCTATATACCCGTGTTATTTTTGTATAAGTCAATTTGTGATTTGGCGGGTATGACGATGTGGCATTCAAAGTGAATGGTGATCAGATGTTCTGAAGATAGACGTAGCTTCTAGCCTCACACTGGGAAGTAACAAAAGTTGGGCTAGGCAGCATGGCTAGTTGGGTCATACCCAAGCAGGGTGTATTGTCACCGATCTAGAGAATATTCATATTTATACTTCTTTTTGATTATGTATCTTCGGATGACGGTTGGATGGCCTACAACCGTGGTGGCAATATATTCGCGACACTCAAGCTAAATGAGTGAGCAGTCATGTGTGGTCGGGTTGCAAGACGTTCTTGTTGAACCCTGAGTGTATCACCTCTAGAGTACACTTGTAACACCCCGAAAATTCTATAACTGTGAAATTAACAAATTAAAGTATAATTAATTTGAAATCAAAGAACCAAGGGAAACGGGATACGCCATTGCGTTCGTCTCGGAAAAATACGCGAAATAGAGTCCGAGTTTTCGAAAAACGGAGTCCGTATGAAGAAGATATGGCCTTCGGAAGTTTTGAATTAAATTTAAAATTCAAACAGGAAAAATAATTAAAAATCGGGCCCAGTGGGCCAGGGCGGATAAACACCCGCCTAGGCCACCCAGGTCGACTGGGCTGTCGACCTGGGCTACCCATGTCGACAGGGCTGTCGACAGCCCTGTCGACAGGGGTGTCGACCTGGTCGAGCCCAGTCAACCTGGCTGGCCAGGTCTGTGTTTGGTCGAATTTCTGTGGTCTGCTTTGTCATTAGGGCTAGGTGGCAAGTTTTAATTGGTCTCTCTATCTAATGAATGGCTACGATCTAACCTAGCAACATCAATGGTCCTAATCAATTCCTAACCTTTATATAAACAACCCTAGACTAAACCCTAATCTATTCATTCAAATTAAGAACATAGCCGCCATGTTGCTGAGGAACGACTAAGAGTAGCCGCCGACTAGAGAGAGAATTAGAAAGAAAGTTCTAAAGCCTAAAGCAATTCAAGCAACCTAAAGCCAATCAATTCAACAAAGGAATCATATCTCTTAATTAGAGAATTCGCCGCAACCATTGTAAGTAGAGTATTACTTTGGTATGAATAAACAACTGTGTTGATTTGTATGCTTGAATTGGGATAATAAAGTAGTTCATATTTGTGCAAAATTATATTATTCATTATAAAGAACTACATGCGGTAGTTCTATGCAAGTATACGTTTGGAATATTGCGCAAATTATGTAATCTATGTTGAAGCTACATGTATGCAGTTGATTGAAATTCATGCAAGTTTGGGGCTTTGTTATTATGTCATCATGATGTATGTTTTTGTGCATAAATCATTGTGCAAGTAATTGAAACAAGTTTGGTTATTATAGTTCATATGAAACTATGTTGGAATTTTGACACCATAATCCATGTATTAAGTCATGCTTTTGCAAACTTATGAATATGGCTAGGCTATGAATGATATAATTGAAATCCATGATTAAGTCTATCTTGTTAACAAGAATTATATGATGACATATGTGAGACATGGCTAGGTTAGACTCAAAAATCCCTTTTTTGCAAGTTTTAAAGCAAACACCATGTTTAGGAATATTTATGCATAAGTATGTTTATACCATCGTTATGTGATTAGACTTAAACCATGATTAAGTTGAACTATGCTTTTGTGTTGGTAACAAAGTATCCCCTTTGTAAACATGTAGAAACCTTATAAACATGACTTGTTTATGTTTATGCCATGAACAAATTTAGCTTTACTTATGCCATGCTTATGTTTGACATTATGCTATGCTTATGCTAGGAATATTTATGACATGCTTATGTTTGACATTATGCCTAAATGAGAATATAGGTTCATGTTGTAGTTAAACCTATGCAAGTTCACATGCTTTGATTCATGTCACCTATGTTGCCACTATGCAAGTACACCAATTTCTATTCTGTATTTCCAACGTCGTATTGCAAGTTCATGCGCTCACTTTCCCCTCTTTGTGTATACGCCATAAGCCTCCCCTTTTCGCATGGCTAAATTGGGCTTTAAAAAGGCTAAGCCCAATATATATAAACGGACGTGTAAAACGGGGGAAAATAACGTTGGGTTAAAATTAATTAATGAATGAAAATATAAAATAGAAGGGCCCAAGTTCAAGTATGGGTTGGGCCCGTGATTGGTGTAATCTTTACACCATTAACTTAATAATGGGCCGCAAATATTTACATATAAGAAATAAAGAAGAATGACAAAATATGTAAATGTAGAAAATACGATATGTTTAACCCGAGGTTGGATTGAGTTGTGATGTAAACCTGCCCGGAACCGCCCGGCTGTCCAGTAGTCACAACAATACCTATCCAATGTGGGAGGTTAAACATGGAGCCCAGCAAGGACCCGAGGTTAGACTGAGTTGTGGCGTAAGACTGCCCGGAACCAACCGGCAACAGGCAGCCACAACAATACCTGTCTAATGTGAGAGGTCAGGGCCTTAATAAGACAATTAAGGCTGAGTCAGGATTGATAGGATTAAGTGAACTAAAGACTTAATCAAAATGGAACATGCTAAACTAAACGGACTGGTGGGGGTTAGGTTCGAAAACACTTAACCAACTTAGCATGTTGGCTAGAGATAGAAAACCTAGTAACGGGGGACCCTTTTCAGCAGTAACCCTAGAAGGTGTATTAGGATACCCTGAAACTAGGCAGGGTGGGGCACGATTACTGGGCTGATTGTAAGAGGTCAAAGCGACGGCGGTGGTGTAGCAGTGTAGGTTCTAACGGAGTGCGGGCGTGCACACACTCCGGCGCAGAAAAATAAGGCACTGGACACCAGTAGCATACCTGTGCACTCTAAGGTTGTGTCGGGTTGCCACTATGGGACTTGATACACCCCATGGTGGGACCAGCATAGGTAACTACAGACATCGGGGGCCGTAAGACACATGTAACTTTGCGAGTAGGAGCCGATCATCATAGAATGGATCACATCACCCTGATTTTGGGGTGCAAATTGGAAACTAGTTTATATGGGTTCAGAGATTAACATGGGGTACGATAGTATATTCGACCCTAGACAACTTAACCAAGTTTATTGTGTTTGCCCACTTCTTGTTTATACTTATCATATCCAGTTCTTTATTCATAGACAAAATAGTACTAGACTTACTCAGGCTTTATGTCTGACTCTACTTTTCTTTCGTCTTCTTTCTTCCGTTCCCCCCCCCCCCAAGGTCCTCAGGGAGGGAACACAGCAGCTTGATCAACCTCAACATCCAGCTTGAAGAAGAGAAATGTATTGCTTGGACTTTCCTGTTTTGAACTATGGCTTTGGACAATCCACTATGGGGCTTTTGCAGTTTATCTATGTTTTATTTATGCTTCTTTAAATAATGTATTCAAGACAGATTATAAAAGTGTTATGTTATGTTTTTGGAAAGGATGTTGTTGTAACACGTATTTGACTTTATGAAATAAAGGTTTGTTGTTCTTCCGCTGTTTACAAATATGTGTTCTTATATCTGTCTTGTATATCTATGACTTGCACTTATAAACCTCCACCAAAATTAGGGCATTCCCTTTGAGAGTGACCCTAACGGAGGTGGGGTGTTTCAACACTATTCAGAAGGTGCTCCCATACCTTGTCTGTTGGAATCCATTCTCCGATAAGCGCCCTGCGGTTTATGATTTTATACTATGTATGTAGAACGTGAGAAGCAAGCGTTTCTGCCAGTTGATATCTATTTGTACATAGACATTATTATAATATCAAAAGGTTTTTGATATAAAGATATTTTGGATTCTCATAAGGGAAAAACCCGTTCCGTTATGCCGCGTGGTCTTATGAGATATCGTTTACTTGTTCATATACATGTTTAAATTGTTTTACTCATACCAGTCCCATGACTGACCCGGAGTTTACTTTGTTGTTTTCCCTAAACTCTTGGGTACCTAAATTTGTACGGGTAGTCAAGTAGTCGGGATTTACAGATATACTTGGAGAGCTTGGAGCAGGAGGCTGCAAGATTCTATAGCTATAGTTATTTTCGCTGTGTTGTAAGTGTTGTACTCTGATAAGTGCTATTGTATATATATAACTGTTTACTTCAAAGCTATGTTATATATTATATGTTATTCGTTCCGCTGTGAGATTCGTGTTACTCTGATGATTCTGATGTTCTTCTTCTTCTTCTATTCTATTAGTTCTATCTTTTCTTTATCACGTTCTAAATTCTTTCACTAACGTTCGCGGAATTTCCGACTCTCGAGGAGTCGGAAATTTCCAGCCGTTACAGCTAGGCTTTGTCCCATTTCTAGTATCGTGCCATTATGCCGCCGAAATTTTCTAAAATAAGTTAGAAAAATAAAGATATCATTTGATTTAATAAATGAACCGAGTAGAATATTCATAGGTTAAATAAAATAATTTGGTCGTTAAAAATATATTTTTTAACGTGAATGTGAATAAATAAATATTCATTTACTAACCGGACGGTTTGTTTATGTACATCTATTTGAAGGACATTGATTGGGACGATAAATTTTACACATCGCCCAACTGCACAAATAAAATTTGTGTTTGATTGTTTGAAACCCCACACGGGTATTTGGATAAAATACGACATAAACTATTCCCAATAATTAGTTGTATGTCGATCGATTGATTGACAGGCTGTTATAAGCGTTAGATATCTATATTTGATGCTTATACAGAATGGTGCACTTTGGATGATTGTTGACTGTTTATCGTTGCTATTTATATACATGTGTTGTATGGAATCCATATAGTTAACGCTATATGGTGATTGATTGGGCCTCATTCCAATTTAGAAAATAAAGAATATTATAAAATAAAGGTTCATGTGTTGACAGTACTCATCCGTTGAGATTAGTCATGTGTTGAACGAAATATTTTAACAATAAAATTTACATCTTTATCATATATAAAATTAGAAACTAACTGGAAAATAGATAAGATGAGTGGTCTCCTGGATATTGATCTGATGTTGGTTTCGGCCTTCGGGGTTAATATTCAGGGAATCGTTCTCTTACTAATTTACGGTTGGAGTCTGATTTGAAATCAAACGAAAGATACCATAATTTTTATAAAATATATTAAATAACAAAAATAGTCACACGTGGATAGTACTCATTCGTTGAGATTAGTCATGTCTTGACAAAAATATAGAGTCTTGTATTGAAAGAAATATAGATTCATTTGTTGAATAGAATAATGAAGTTATTGAAAAATATAAAGCCGTGTTGATTAGAGATGCGCTATTTTGATGCGAACGATATTTAAATCGATTATATTCGTTTTATAATGAATATTGAAAAGAAAACGAATTCGAATTGAATTGAATTGAATTGAATATATAACGAATTCGAATTGAATTGAATATAAAATGAATTCGAATTGAATTGAAAACGAATTGAAATAGAATAAAAATCGATTTGAAATGAATTCAAATTGAATCGAAATTCGAATTTAATTGAAATGAATTTAAAACGAATATATAAGGAAAAATTTAATTTTGATTTGAATTGGAAATGGAAGTTGAAATGTTTTTGAAACGAATTTAAAACTATTTATAAAATTCGTTTTAAATAGAAATCGACGAAATATATATTATATAATGGCCTGAATAGAACGCGCTGCGCTACGGCAGTTCGTAAATTTCGACCATTGACTTCGAACGGACATTACGGGAGATCCGACCGTCGGATTCTCCTAAAACCGAAACCGTTGGGTTCGTATCGAAAAGAGCTTTCCAACGAATATTAGAAATTTGAAATCTAACGGTTGGATTTGGAGATACGTCCTAATCAAATTCAGAAAAGGTCGTTGTAAGTGCAGTTCGATGACCGTTGTTGGAAATCGACTGTACGGGCCTTGATAAAATTATCAAAAATATCAATAATTTGTGTAAAATCATAAGAAATGATTTGGGAAAAATTGGGATGAAAAACTCCATATTTGAAAAGATAAAAATAGATTTTTTATCGAAATGAACTAGTTTTGAACTAAAATTAAAACCCATTTATTTTTAAATAATAAATTGGATTTGAAATGGGTTTTAAATAGAATTGATTTGTGGGTTTATCATGAAGGGTGTTTTAAATAACACTTGTTCTTTAATCCGATAATAAATAGAATGTGATTTGGGTTTATCGTGAACTGTGTTTTAAATGACATTAGTTCTTTAACCCAGTAAAGGGAGTTTTAATGAATCTGCAATTAGATTGAAATGTGAATTAATAATTTAAATTATCAAATTTGGAAGGTGAGCGAGAATGGAGTATTACCAGTTTTGCTCCAAAGCGATAGTTAAATCTTTAATTAGATTTGAACGTGAAATGGTAATCAATTTTACCGATAACACCGTGGTTAGATATGGAGTATTACCAGTTTTCTTCATGGGATGAATAGGTTGGGATTGGGAAATAAAATAAATAATTACTTCGGTGTGGTTCGCTAATCTCGACTAGTTTGGAAAACCATAATCTGGTTTGAAATGATATCCAAAGGAAGATTAAAGGATAAATTTTAAAGAATTTATCTTTGATAAAATTAATGGGAACCTTTCCCTAAGAATACGAAATTTAGAAACTAGCTGTAGGTTAGTTAAGAAGAATGGTTTCCTGGGTATTGATCTGATGTTGGTTTCGGCCTTCGGGGTTAATATTTGGGGAATTGTTCTCTTGCTAATTTACGGTTAGTGACTAATGAATTGGAATGAGGCATATGTTGTGTTTGTGTAATATTTGTTTATAATATATGCGGGTTGTTCGGAAAGGCCGGGTTTACACCCATTCTGAATAACCGATTCGACGATAAGTCGAAGATGATGACGGTGGTCGAAGACCGGAAGTCTTCACATCGTTTGGGTGATTACTGATGATCTTGATTGGGCTGTACACCCAAGATGAGGGAATCAGTTGGGGATCGTCCATACGTACTTGGAGATCGATGGATATGCGAGGAAAGTGCCTCCGGTTTCGTTCAGACCCAGAACGAACTTGTAAATAGACTGTGTGTCTGACATTGGATTTCATTCTATGTTGATTGATCTCTATTAAATATACATCTGTTTGGAGATGGAGAATTTATTCTTTTGCTTAACGCCTTTCTCTGAGACGTATGAGCTCAAAGGTTGTATATCGATGGACATCAGTCGCATGGCATGAATTGCCAGTGTGGCATGCCTAAGTTGCAATTGATCAAGGCTTCTGTTGAAAAGCAAAGTCTTGTGGTTGATGATCAAAGCACGGCCTACGTGGCGTAGCTTTGTGTATAACGTGAATTCGCGAGCCTCACACCTCGGTATGAGATAAAAACGGGATAAGGACTGCAGGGAGAGCATGACGTTTCTTTCTAGCTTTGGTGGTGTCAGTGACTTACCAGTCCTGACATTTATATATTTTTCACCTATGTGGTTGTTGGATGAGGCGCCTCGATTTTAGGTCTGTAAGGACCGGGAAACGTGTGTTCAGGAATTGCCAATCCTCAAACGTAAGAGAGGACCGGCCCTGAAGATCCAAGGGTTACCCAGAGTGCGTAGTCCTGGGACATTTGCTAGAGTGTCTCGAAGCGGAGAGGAGCTTGCCCCTTGCCTCGACTCATGACGGAAATCCAATTTCCAATACGTGATATTGCAGTTTTAATTGTAGAACTAGTATGGCGACATGATATATGGTACCCATGCCGTCTATGATTTATATTTATGATTGAAATTGTTTTGACACTATACACTTATAATAGTATCAAATGATTTGTTTTGAAACATACCAAGCATGTTTGGCTATTATAAGGGAAAACCCTATCTTCCGGCTTGCGTTGCATTCTGTGATGGGACCTGGGTCTTATAGTAGCTTCATTTTTCGAAAAAGCATTGCGCAGTATATTCTATGCACTGGTATTCTTGGGAGGAAACCCGTTCTGTGTTATACGGCGTAGTCCCTTGAGTTACTCTCTTTTAAAGTAAAGTTTTAAATAACTGTTTTAGTTCTCACACCAGTCACATGACTGACCTGGAGTTTATTGTTTTAACCTAAACTCTGGGTGCCCTTATTTTCGACACGGACAGCTAGTAGTTTTGGTTTTGCAGATTTATATTCATAGGATCCTAATTTATAGCTGGAACGATGCTCGGAAAGCTCTGTATCCGTGTATTACTTTCAGTTGTGTTTTATATTGTTTCTCTGCTGCTATGTAATTTATTGTAATCTCTGATATTTATCGAATGTGTAGTATTCATTTGTAGTCTGTATATTCTTGTATCTGATGGAATTGTTGTAATAATCAAATGAAATGTTCTTCTGTCTGCGTTCTTTTGTGTGTTGTTCTCAAAGTATCCGCTCTTTCCTTCACGGGGAAGTAACGGGTCCTTACAAGAACTATTCTCAGCGAAAGGCCATCGATATTCTGGACCCAGCTTCAGGCTTCAATCCAGGATCCTGCTTAAAATATATCTGCAAAAAAGCTACTTGACTGCCTGCGTGAAAAGAGGGCACCCAAGTTTGCAAAGTGAAACAAACTACAGGTCAGTCGTGGGACTGGTGTGAGAAATCTTAACTTAACTTATCTAATAAGAAGGCTAATCACAAGACCACGCCGCTGACGCGGAACGGGTTTACACCATTGGATTGCCAATGCATAAATAAAGTAAATCGTCAAATAACGTAATGCTTTTTAGAAAAATGAAACCATTATAAGACCCAGGTCCCATCACACAATGCAACGCAAACCGGAGGATAGGGTTTTACTTTATTATGGTCAAAAGATGCTTGATATGTAAAGACGATATTATTATTAGTGTGTATATATATATTTAAAACATTTAAATATAATATCAATCCTAGACGGCATAGCAACCATCTACTATGTCGCCATACTAGTTATACATTCAAAACCGCAAGGGCGTATTGGAAATTGGGTTTCCATCATGAGTAAAGGCTAGGGAGGAGCTCCTGACCGATTCGAGACACTCTAGCAATGTCTCAGGATTCGGACGCTGGCGAACCCTTGGATACAGCAGGGCCGGTCCACAAATACTTTAGTGGATTAGTTATGCCTGAACACATGCTCCCCGATCCTATTGGGCCTACAAATCAGCCGTGGGCGACCGATAAGAATAAATCGAGGCCTCGCAACATTCCAACAACCACATAAGCAAATGTCAGCCAGTTTAAGCACTGACACCACTTCTAGCTAGAAAGAAACATGTGCACTCCCTGCGTTCCCTTCTCCCGTTTTAGACTCAACCAGTGTGTGAGGCTCGCAAAGTCACGATATACACAAAGCTATGCCTAAATAGATTGTGCTTTGATCATCAACCACAAGGCCTTCTTTTCAACAAAGCCTTAATCATTTGCATCTTAGCATACCACATTGTCAGACCCTACCATATCATTGATCATCTAGCAATATATATATATAACCTCTAAGCTCATACGTCTTAGAGAAGGGTGATAAGTAAAGAATAAATTCTTCATCACCAAACAGAAATATATAATCAGTAGCGTTCAACAAATACAGTAGAAAGGAATACAATGTCAGACACACAATCCATTCACAAGTCCGCTCTGGGTCTGAGCGAAACAACGTGTCCGTCGATCTCCAAATGTGTTTGGACGATCATTACCAAATACCTTGCCTTGGAAGGCCAATCCTAATTCAAGATACCAGTCATCATCATCCCAACGATGTGAAAACCTTCGGTCTTCAACCACCGCGTTCATCTTCGACTCTTGATCGCCGTGATGATTATTCAGAATGGGTTAAACCCAGTCTTTCTGAATAACTCGCGTATTTTGTGATTAGAAAGCAAATATTGGAAGATCACACATTACGCCACATTCCACTCCGAGTATTCTTTCAATAAAATATTCGTATTAGAATGTTCTCATTAATTTTATCAAAGATAAACTCTAAAAATAAAATCTTAAATCTTCCTTAAAAGATTTATTAAAACTCCAATTTTGATTTGATATCAAAAGTCATTATTACAAGATCATTTAATTTAAGGAATAAATCTTGTCTTAAATAGGTTAAAGAACTACTATCCTTTAAAACACAGTTTACGATAAACCCACAAATCAATTTCCAAAATATGGAGTTCCACAGAAATCAAATCAATACATAATCGATATAGATTTCTGTATTGGACTAATAATATAAATGGAATAACGGCAAAGCCTCTTAAATTCCATCTGTAATATCGGTCTTCATTTACAGAAGCCCATTTCGATTATTACCCATCGAATTTCCACTTAATTCCAATTTAATATATTAAATTGGAAAACTTGATTTTTAGAAAATGCCTTTTTAAATCTATAAAATAGATTTATAAATTCCAAATAATAATTTAAATGTAAATTGGATTAAAGGAAAATGTCGTTTAAAACATCGTCCACGATAAATCCACTTCACATCTCAATTTATTTCATATCACAAAATATAATTGCAAATCCTAATAATCCTTAAAAACATATTTTAAAATAATCATTAAAAATATTCTTTATATAAAGGATTCTAAATGGGAAGTTTTCTTTATATTACAAATTCTTATCTTTTACAAATATTCTTTGTTTTAACATATACTTGATTAACAATATTTTTTTTATGAAAATATATATATACTTTATATAAAAAGGATTTCTAATGTAAAAATATTCTTATTTAAAAGAACACCTGAATCGAAATGCGACTCAATCATTTACCATATAATTTGGATTACATGGATTTCACACACATCCTATATATGATAATAACAGTATAATCATCAAATTATCCTTCTACATCCAAAGTGTAATTTCCACTTTGTAAGCGTTAAAATTTAATAATAATGCTCATCGCAGCCTGTCGATCCAACGATCAACATAAAACTGAATATTGGGATTAGTGTATGTAAATTTTCATCCCAACACCCGTGTGGGGTTTCAACCAACAAACAAATAATAAATTTATTTGTGCACTTGGGCGATGTGTGAAAATTATCGTCCCAATCACATAAACAAGTCGGGTAACTTGTGAATGGAAGTGTAATACACAATATATAACCATGACAAGAAAATGTCTCTTTTATATTATACATAATTCTATTGCAATGAACGAATAAGGATAATAACTTTGTCTCTATTGACAATTTCTATTTTGCTAGTTTAAACTCAAGCAAAAAATGGTTATATTGTTTTGACAATTCTAATGGGACAAAAAGGATAATTTTGATTTAACTAACCTATCTTGACAAGTATATATCTTGCCAAACATAACATATAAATCTATATATAAATTGCTTTAACTAATTCATTTTGACAAAATGAATATTTTTACCAAATGTATATTCGGGTTTAACTAATCTCCTTAATGAAATATGAACTTCATTAAGAATATATATTCTAATGTACAATCTTTCTATTGCCTCTAATTTAAAAAATAGAAATTGATATTTTCAATCCTACCTTCTTATCTGCATATAAAATGTAAATAGAGATACAATTTCTAAAACTATATTTTTATTTGCATCAAAAGACAAATAAAAATGTAATCCTTTGAAACTATGTTTTCGTTCACCTTTGAGTTACAAATAGAGTTGTAACTTTTAATAGATGTTTTATTTGCATCAAGAGATGCAAACAAAAGAACATCATCATTTTTATGTATATTTGTATTGGAGAATGCAAATAGAATAATAATCTTTAAAGATGACTAAAAATGTCTATTCCTATTTCATGGAAAAGTGATAACAAAACAAAAATGAATATCTTTACCTTAACAACTCTATAGTGACAAAACAAATAATTGGTTTCAACAAATGTGAATTGACAAAAGTAAATAATTGGTATTTACTAGTGTGAATTGACAAAAGTGAATATTTGTTTTAACTAGTACAAATTGACTAAAATGAATAATTGTTTTTAACTAATGTAAATTAACAAAAATGAATAATTGGTTTTAACTAATATAAATTTACGATAGTGATTAATTTGTGTTTCAATTCTAATAAAATATTCCAGTGCTATATTTTGTTTCATTATTTTAATTTAGACAAAATGAGTGTTTTTGTCTATTTTACTTTAATGATAAAAATATGAATGTTTAGTTATTCATTCTTTACAAAAGCTTAAATAAACATTTTCAATTCATTCTTTTTGAAGTGACAAAAAGAACTCATTTTATTTCATATAAGACATTTGACAAATTGGCTCTTTTCACTTCATATAGAATTGCAATAAAAATGCACTTCTAAAAACTATTCTTTCTATTGTCCTTTAAAATGAAAATAAAATGAAACATTATCTCTTTTGCTACAACTAGAATGTACTAAAATGTAACTTTTAAATCTTATCCTTTATTTATATCGAAAAATGAGAATAAAAAGGTATTTCTTAATTTAAAAGTAAAATGAAAGATTTAATTCATGTTTTATTTGCATTGAAGGATGCAAATAAAAATGCTACTCTCAAACAATATTTAATTCATATCAAAATTATAAATCAAAAATGTAACTTTTATTTTGATGGTTTGTTTGCATTGATGAATTGCAAACAAAGATGAACTTTATTTTAAGGTTTTATTTGCAACAAGGAATGCAAATAACAAATGTAACTTTGTGTAATGGCGGGAATTTTCGACCCAGAAAATCAACATAAAAACACACTGTTGACTATTCAAGCATCGAAAATACCGGGACATTTATAGAAGAATTTAGAGGGTGAGAAAGAAAAGATAGAACTAATAGAATAGAAGAAGAAGAAGATCACAACTGAACAGAATCAGAGTAACACGAAACTCGCAGCGGAACAAAATAAGATGTATTATATAGCATAACTTTGAATACAAAACTGTATTGTATATACGTACCATTATCAGAGTACAATACATCATATCACAGCGGAAATAACTCTACATAACTAATGGTGAAGCTTCCTGCTTTTGAGCTCCTCCAAGTGAATCTGCAAAGCCTGAAACACTTGACTCCCATACAAATTTGGGCACCCAAGAGTTTAGAGAAAACAAACAAAATAAACTCTGGGTCAGTCATGGGACTGGTGTGAGTAAATTCCAACCATACTGTTTTACTTTGAAAATCCTTTTCAAAACAAGAAGATAATAGTAAGACCAGCCCACACATAAACATGGACGGTTTTTACCTTACTATAACCCGAAATATTCTTGATATCAAAACCCAGTGATATTATGATAATGTCTAACCAAATAATTATACAAGTAGTAGAATGCTTGCATCTCACGCTCCACATATATATAGTATAAAATCATAAACCGCAGGGCGCTTATCGGAGAATGGTTTTCAACAGACAATGTAACGACCCAGATTTTTGAACAATTTATTTTAAATATTTAGTATGGTTTTAAATATTGAATTCATAATATAAATGGTATTTTATTGGGTTATCGATTAAATAATCGAAATACGATTTACTTTGATAATTATCGAAATACGAGAAGTTTGAAATAATTAAATTCAAAGGTAAAACTGAACCGAAAACAATTCAGTCGACTAATATAAATTCTATACTGGATTAGAACGATAAAAAAATTAAATTTAATTATTTGAAATAGTTTTATACTTTAATCTAATTCAGTTTCAGAATCGAATCCCTTAAGTTTAGAATACCGTATAAACTTGGAAATATCGGTCGTCATGACTAGATAGGAGTGCTGGGTTGCGAATTATGGACCGTGAGATATTTTGGTTATAAAATTAAATAAAATCAAATCAATTTCGTATCATATTTAATTTAGGCCGACCTATTTCTTCTGTAATGTCACCTCTAATCAAAACATCGCAGACCTAAGGAGTAAAATCAAGCAGCTCCATTTTTCTCGAGCTGTAGAAAATGCTCCCTACCCTCACCATGAAGTTAAACATCGAATTAATGGCCTCTCGTACGAATGTTCCCCAGTTCGCTCCTATAAATCAACCGAGCCTTCGTATAATTTCAGATTCTGAAGTCCGAAACAATTCATCCCCTTTGTTCTTCTTTTTTCCCAGTTAAACCCAAATCGAGCCGCTGATAAAAGAAATGTCGATCCTCTTGTATTAAAAACGAGTTTGCCTTTTTCCCAAAATCAAATTCCCACCCGTTCATTTCTTTCTAATCAAAGTGAAGCTGCTTTTCCCAAAATCGAATCCGCCCTTTTCAACTCATTGAAAATCAAAATCAATTCAGAATGAAATCGAAATCGAGAGGCTCGAATAGCAGGGTTTTGCCTTATCGAATCAAGGTGAAGGGTCAATTGTGAGTCATGGATGGTGCGACGTCACACTACTGCAACGATAAGGCAAACCGAAGACCTGTTCGAATCACTGAGGCACTCGCGATTTGTTTTTTTTGTGTTCGAACTGCTGGTGCACCCTGTACAGTGTTGAGTCGAAGTCGTGGTTTCCAGGGTTGCTCTTCCACGTCGTAATGGTGATTAATAGATGGAGTATGGAAATGGGAGGCGAACAATGTTCTAGTGGTTCGAATCCGTGAGTGCGAGAGGAAAGGAGGATGGTCTATGTATTTAGTTGAGGCAGGTGATGATTGTGTAGGCAAGAGTAAAAAGGAAGGTTGGTTTTTTTTTTAGAGAGGCAGTTTTATTTAGTTTGGTTTGGGGTTCTAGTTCTTGGGATGGGAGTCTCTGTTCGGCAGTGATGTATTGAGGAAGAAGAAAGAATTTAACAGGATTAAGGTATTTTTCTTTTTTCTTTTTTTGATTTAGTTTTTATTTATTTAAAAAATTATATATTGCAGTTAGGAATTTATTTTGAGGGATTAGTTATATATAAAGAGCAAATAAATTTATATAATTAGTTTATAGAAAATAAATTAGTTAGTTTTGATTCCTTTATTTTTACCATATTAGTTTGATTCGGATTTCAAACTCAAGATAAATAAAAGAAGTTGGATATTTAATTAAAACAATTTGATGATTTAATTAAATGAGAAAATGGATATATATATATATATATATATAAGACATTTATTTATGCGTTAATTGAAATGTTGATCGTTAAATAAATATTCATAGGAGCACGATTAAACTCATTCGAGGCGATTCGAAGCCGTAAGATTTGAATTTCCACAAGACATTCAGCAAAGGAAATCACGGTGAGTAAATCTCACTCACCTTTAGAATTATTTTTATTTCATTAAAAATAATTTGTTTGTTGCTTGTGTGAATGTTTTATGGTTGTTTTATATATATTAGTTATTTAGGCTATTATATATATATTGGGTTGATTGATTGGTTGGATTCCCGCAGTCTCATTAGCGGATGCCCGCAGTTTCATAGCGGATGATTACCCTATACGCCCCACGCTATGATTAGTGGATGACCTTCTATACCGCGATATTCTGCCACGAAGCAGAATGGGTATTATTTATGTGCTAACATCTGTGGATGCAGGAAAACAGGTTGGGGGAATCCAACTGGATTCCTCAAAAATATATTATCTGTTTGTTGTTTGTTTGATTTCACATATATTCATATATGATGCGTTAAAAACCAAATGATTGAGAATTGGGTGATTTGATTGTTTTAAATATCACTGGGCCAATTAAAAGGATATTTGAAATATAAAAAGGAAAAATTCTATTTTTAAATAGAATTTGAATTTTGAATGGGAATAAAAATATAAACTTGTTTTTTTAAAAATAAAACAAGTAGTTTCTTTTTAAACGAAGTTTATAAATAATTCTTTTATAACGAAGTTATAAATGAAGTGGAAAAGAATTATCATTTGATAATTCAAAATAGAAATACAAGCGCGAAATTGGAGTTTGAAATGAAATTTCAAAATAGGATGTGAAATGAAATTTTTTTTAAATATATAACTCAAATGGAATTTGAGTATAACATTTGAATTTTAAAAGGAGTTTAAATATTTGAATTTTAAAGGGGGATTGAATATTAGAAATTCAAATAGAAGTTCAAATAGAATTTGAATAGACGGAATTGGAATGAAAAATAGAATTTGAATTCAAGAAATTAAATTAAAACTTGAATTCAAAGGAATTCGAATAAAGAAATTCAAATAGAGATTTGAATGTAGAATTTCAAAATAGAATTTGAAATATAGAATTTCAAACAAGAATTGAATAGAATTTGAAATATAGTATTTCAAGGAAGAATTCAAAATGTGAAATTTGAATAAAGATTTGAATAGAATTCAAATATGAAATTTGAATAGAGATTTGAAATAGAAATTCAAGTATTGAATTTGAGCATGGAATCGAATAAAGAAATTCAAGTAGAAATTTGAATATGAGATTTCAAAATAGAATTTGAAATAAACTTTGAAAACAGGATTTTCAAAGTAGAATTGGAAATAGAATTTCAAACAGGATTTCAAATAGGAAACCCAAATGGTTTTGAGATAGAATTTGAATTCAAGGGAATTCAAATAAATTTGAATATTAGAAATTCAAATGGTGTTGAAAATGAATTTGAATATTAGAAATTCAAATGAGGTCGGAAGTGAAAATGGAATTTGAATGTAAGAGATTCAAATTGAATTCAAATAGGATTTAATCTATGGGATTTGAATATGAAATTCAAATGGGTTTTAAATTATGGAGTTTTGAATATAGAATTTAAAAGGAGTTTGAATATTTGAATTCCAATAGTATTCAAATATAGAAATTGGAATATAGAAAGTTAAAATGGAATTTAAAAATAGAGTTTGAATAAGAGAATTCAAATGAATTCAGACATAGAATTTGAATATAGGGAATTCAAATAGAAATTCAAATATTGAATTTGAATATCAATTAGAAAAGGAATTGGGATTTGAAATATAGAATTCAAAAGTAAGATTTGAATTTGAATCAAGCAGGTTAAAACGAAGTTGAATTCATTTTTAAGAAGTTTAAAAAGTTTATATATATAAATATAATTAAAACGAACTCGCCGCAGCGCTGCAGTTCGTAAAATAGCGATTCGAACTTCAATTGAGTATACAGAACGCAATTGAAGTCGAAATTCTTCGAAACAAGAAACGTCAGGACCGGTTTGATAATAGTTTTCTAATGAAAGAGAAAAATCTGAATTTCGTCGTATAGATTTTGAGTTATGTCAAAGTCAAATTTTCAGAAAAGCAGCGCCAGAATCGTTTTAAAACCATAATGGTTTATTTAATATTATAAAAGGATTTTAAGCGGAAAAATCCGAAGTTCCTATTTAGAAAATTTCAGAGTCGAGTTGTAAAGTATATGTGAATTCAAGTTGTGTAAATGAATATGATTTTTGAAATAGAAATCAGATTTTTGATTTATTGAATAGAGTTAACTAATTCGAATAGAAATTAGTTAATGAGATTTCGAATGAATATTGAGCTTTAAATAAGTGAATTCGATTTGAGAATTTATATTCGAAATAGAAAAGAGAACTAGAATTTGAAATTGAAATTCAATTTGGTTATGAGCAAGTTAAATATTTTGTTTGAACATGTTATGTTCAACAAAGAAGTGAAATTGAAACGACCCGCAAATCCGTACCCTTTGAGTTGACTAATAACACCCACGTCCAACTCAAATTGCACAGAAATACGAACCATTATTAGAAAGAAGTTAGAGGATGAGAAATAGAAAGAAAGAATTATTAGAATAGAAGAAAACGAAGATCACAAACTCACAGCGGAACGAATAAAATATATTAGATAACATACTTTTGAAATATAAACAGTAACTGTATATATATATACATACCATTATCAGAGCACAACGATTATCCCTGGAACAGTTATAAACATCTGTTTCCAGATACAACATAGTACACAGCGGAAAATATGATAGTCTATAGCTAACTGGTGAAGCCTCCTGCTTCAATCTCCTCCAGGTAAATCTGTAAAATCCTAACTACTTGACTGCCCGTACAAATTTGGGCACCCAAGAGTTTAGGGAAAACAAACAAAATAAACTCTGGGTCAGTCATGGGACTGGTGTGAGTAAACTCCACCCATTGGTTTAACTTTCAAAATCTTTTCAAAAGAAATGATAATCGTAAGACCAATCCACACATAAACACGGATGGTTTTTACCTTACGATAACCCAAAACACTTTGGAAATCATATATTATCTGATATTATAATAATGTCTAATCACAAGTAATTAAAATCTAGTAGAGCGCTTGCATCTCACGCTCTACATATATAATATACAATCAAACTCGCAGGCACTTATTGGAGATTGGATTCCAACTTGACAAGGTATGGGACCACCTTCCGAACGTGTATCTCTAGAGGCAAATACACTGGGTTCAACAAGAACATCTTGCAACCCGGCCCACACATGACCGACCACTCATTTCGCTTGAGTGTATCGAATGTATACCACCAACGGTTGGGATCAGCAACCGTCTCCCGAATGGGCAGCATCGATAGATTTAAGAACAAAAGGAATTTCTCTAGATAGGTGATCATACATCCTAATGGGTGCGACCCACATAGCCATGCTGCCTGCCCGATTTTTGTCCACTTCCGGGTTGATGAGGCTTGAGGTTTTAATTACCTTCCAGAACATCTGGCCACCATTCACTTTGAATGCCACATCGTCAGATCCATCGGAAATCACTAATTGATTCCCACAAAAATACTCAGATTGTTAGGCTAAAGAAGTTTCCCTTCTATGCCACCAACTTCATACGTTTGAAGGAATCAACGTACGTAATCTCCTTTGGAAATACTCTGTCAGACACTCGTCCATACAAGTTGTCCTGGGTCTGGACAAACCGAAGGCACTAACCTGTAAACAGGATAGCCCTTGCATAACTCCGTCTTCAAGATATTCAGCATACTTGATTCGCAACGCTTATGCCAATACGGAGTGGTTCTCTGGATAATAATCCAACCGGTCTCTCAATATTAACAACGTTAAAGTGGTCAAAACTTTGATAGTCGGTGATTTAACTATCAAATGAAAACATGTCGGTGTGCAAACAATGATATTATTTCCAAAAGGAAATTCTATCGACCAAACATCATTCAACGTTTATCCCTTTTAGTTCATTCATTTATTCATTTCTCTTTTCACTTTCATTTACATTCCTTATTTAATATATTTAGAAAATATACACTATTAACATTGGAAAACATTTCCATTAATTTGTCCTCTATATTCAGAAAACATTTCTGACTCTCATTTGGAAAACGTTTCCAAATCTCCTTCATTTGATTCAATAGATGTTTGAATAAACATCACTATGCCAAATCTCCTTCATTTGGTTTCCACTTAACCACTTTCCACTATCGAACCTTAACCATTTCTTAGTTAAAACAAAGTCAATCAAGTTGGGGTATAATTACCTCTCAGACCTTAACTGAGCAACATTTCTAACTTCGAAATAGACAAGGTTCATCTTTCCAATCTTTTAACACGCTTCCTTACGTTGCTCTCGGATTCGATTATGAATCCACTTCCTTTTCAGGAATCACTTGATTATAACAATGGTGTTATACTTCCCGGCATCCGAAATATAATAACTTTAATATGACTTTTATTTTCTAACTTGAATATCGGAAAACATTTCCAATATATAATTCCTTTATTGAGAAAACATCTTTATTCCAGTTAGAAAACATTTCTAAACCTTTTGAATTTACTGATGTTATAAACATCGTTATTATGACTTAAATCATAAATCATTCGTTAACTAACGATATCACTAACCAACCCTTTCTATCATTCACTTTGAAGTATTCAGAGCTCACAACTTTAAACCAAACATTGCTTTCAACAACAGCGGTAAAAACCGCTATCTAGCATTATAAAACACTTATCATAACCATAGCATTAAGATTGCTATTAAAACAGCTATTATAACGGCAGCGTTAAAATTGCTATTTAGATTTACCAAGACATTTATTATAACAGCAGCGTCTAAAATTGCTGTATATATATTAACCACATCTATTATAACAACAGCGCTAAAATCACTGTTTAGTTTTATAAAAGCATTTCTTACAAAGACAGCGTTAAAATTGCTGTTTAAAATTTTAAAAAAGCATTTCTTATAACAACAGCGTTATGATTGCTGTTTTGAATAAAATACCGTGTGCGACGCACACGCTTTCGTTATTCATTTATAAACTCTGTTTATTTTACACAATTCAAGTTCTTCTTTAAACATATTTATAAACTATACATTCTTTTAACCACTCAATATAAATCCCCTTTTTATATACATTTTATTTGCAAAAATATTCCCTTGTTTAAACTATTATTCTTTTATTTTAAGCATTTGAAAATCTTTCTTTACTTTCCTCTATAATTTGCTAAATTCAGATCTATTTCAAATATTGGTTTCAAAACCGATATTCACTCTCAAATATACATTCATATTTGAACTCGCCTTTTAATTTATCCAATGGTTAATGATCCACTTAATTTATCTCTTTATTTATAACATTTTTCTTGGTTTACCCAATGGAATAGGTTTCCATTTGAAACTAAATGAAAAAGAAATTATTCCTAATTTGGAAATAACTCTGCTTTTAAATTCTAACTTTCTTTTTCACATTCGATGATATTTTACGGTATCTAAATACCAGGTTCCTAAGGCCAGGGTAAATCAAACACACCAATTCAACCATGGATAATACAACATAATATATATCACCATCAAATAAAACAGTAAATAAAATGTTGAGGGATCCAGTTGAATCCCTCCAACCTGTTTCCCTGCATCCACAGATGTTAGTAACATCAAAAATATCGCATTAATGAAAAATCAATCAACGATGTGATTATATCAACCAATTTATCAACTATCCAACCAAGCAACCATTTCACATTATAAAAATATTTAAAACGAGTGAGTTTACTCACCTTGCTTTTGCAGTTGATGATTCTGCCTTTATTTTCGTTCACAATCAAACAAGCATTTGATTTTTATCATGAAATCTTAATAGCTCCGCTTAGTTCCACAATCAAGATCTCTCCGTTGTGATTCCCATAGATCTGGTTGCGTTCAATTCATTTAATTACATATTACGCCGCCTTAATCTTTCATTCTGGTTGTCCAACACTCGTAACTCCCTGCCGTAGCCAGAATAATATGTTGCCGATTATAATTCTGTTTCATTTCCATTGGTTTACTATTGCACTTCCTTCTCGTTCAATCCATATACACGCCATCATGGACAACCAAAACCAAGTCATTAACATTGATAAATCCCTTAATCATTTTTGCTGACCACCTTCCCTCACGCTATCCATCTGATGCTCCATCTACTACTTGCCAAAACTCAGTCACGCCCAGCCATTTCAACGTGCTACACCCCTTTGAACAACTTCCAACCAGTCTCCTCATTTCCCCGCTTGCGTTCTCACCGTGTTAACCCAAAGACAGGACCCCCTTTCAGCTCACACGCACACTCGAAGATCCCCATCACTAACGCACTTCGAAACAAATTCTGAACTTCATCAACTGATCAGCAAAAACTCGCACCCTTGTACTCCCTTATCCATGCACAAACTGAAGAACACCAGCTCCCTTAATATTATCACCATCGATATTAAAATGAGTTGCTCCTAACAAAGAACCCACGTCCTCCATCACCGGAGCCAAGTCCGAAACCACTGTCCAAGCGCCACCTTGGCCAAAACATTCCACAACTGATCTGCTTCATGAAATGTAGACAACTCCTACCGTACCCACAAACTAAAACGCCATCCCTTCTAGAAAGAATGAACTTGTTTGCACAGTTCCCACTCCTTTCAATCTCTAAATCGAGCGTGCCCCTCCCTCCTTGAGGACATGCCATCACGACAGCCTCTTCCCCCTATAGTTTTCAACCCGATGCTCCTACCCATATCCATCTTAGTTGACCTGCGCCTGACCCCCTCCCACAACTCGAACACGGAAACCTTACCATGGTCATGGCGGAGCTTGAGAGAACCAACATACGTAGTGATTTTTTTTTTTCTTGGAGGATCGGCATCTTCGTTTTGGAATGGAAAAGAGCGAAGAGGATTAGTATGTTTAAATAGGTAGAAATTTCCGTGGTATCCAAGTATTAGGTGTATAGGACAGCTGTAAAATAGTTCGTAGGTCTGCATTGCTTTCCACTTTTCAGCTTACTTTGTCGGCAAGTTTTGAAAATAGGTTGACAATCCTTCACATGCTATACTGTAGGTTTGTAAAAATGTAAGTCTGCGTGGGAGTCTTGTCTGCCTGAAGAGAAAACTCGGCATGTGCATTCATTTATTGTTATAGCAATAGGTCTGTGCCTATGTGAGAAATTTGCATCTTTAAAAGATCTGGGTAAGGTTTTAAAGATATTATTATTTTATATTATAACGAAACTTCGCGGTGAAGTATCAAATAGAACTAGTTAAAGTTGACTTCTGTTTACTGATGAAAAAGCTATTCTTGGTGTAAAAAGGTATTCTGAACCCAATGGGACAAGTTTCGTCGAATTCCGATATCGTATGAAAAAATTTCCTTTATAAAACCAGAAATGAACACGCGTTTAAATTTTTCACGATCACCAGATAAATCAAATCACCTCGAAACTGCGAACGTCGACAATAACTTTTCGATACGAACCCAACGGCACTAGTTTCGTCGCATTCTGAGACTGTTGCCCCGGTAGGCTGTTTTTGGCGCGTACCGCACTGCCCTTCTGAACACCAAATTTGCCGATCTCTAAAAATAACAAACTATATACCTACCCTGACTATATCCGACGCTACGAACTCACTGGAACTGGTTTCGTGGCCTGATTCGATCGTCTGTTCAAGTTACATTCTAATATCCCTTTATTCAGTTGAATTAATTTAATTGCACTGAACGAGCGTTTACGGCTACCGTGGTCACATACGACATCGGTTTGCCACGCAATTCAACACCGTACAATAATTTAACGATACGGTCCCAATGAAACTGATTTCGTCGAAATCTGAGTCCGTTTGCAAAATGGCTATTTTAACACGTATAATTTAAATAACGATTTCCATAGCGACTATTTCAAAATTTGATTTGACCATAACTAACAAATTATAATACGAAAATCTGAATTTTCTCTTCTATATGAAAATTATCGTCAATACGGTTCCAACGTTTCTTGTTTTACAGAAATCCGACTTATATCGTATCCTGTATCCTCAGTTGAAGTTCAAAACTCTATATTACGAACCGCCGCGCGATTTCGAGCTCGTTTTATAATTATATTATAAATTAACGTTCAAATTTCGTTTTATAAATAAATTCATTATAAATTCTTATATGTAATTCAATTAAAATTCTTAAAACAAATTTAAATATTCAGAATTCAACGGCCAAAAATCCGGGTCGTTACATTCCTTCCCCCTTAAAATAATTTCGTCCTCGAAATTGCTAAGGTAGGAAAAATGCCACGTATCCTATTAACTAGGTTTAAAATTCCTTTTTGTTTATTTTTTTTTTTCCACCTCTTAACTACAGTTTAACTGGACCAATCTATTTAAATTAAAATATTAATTTATTCTTACTAACGAAAATTTTCAAAAATTCTGAAAATTTTCTAACACTTTAAATTCTGAAAAAATTTCGGCAGCATCTCCTCTGCACAGCTCAATCTGTACAACCCCAACTCGCCTTTCTAGGCCTTCTCCAATCCAAAAGAAAACCAAAAGCCAAGTGGCTTGCCTCATAGGCTCATAAAATCATCAACCCAAACAATATTGTAAACATGTACCTTTTTGTCGGGCATAATTCTATCTCTTGCACTTTCTTCCATTCTGCTCAGCATACATATATCCATTTCCAGTTGGTTTCAAATCAATCCAACTTCCAGTTTGAAATCTCTAATCAACTTCTGATTAGTTCCCTTCCATTCGATTAATACAAATCTGATTTCTTTTTAAGTCAATCCACCTATTATGCTTGAATCCAATTCAGTTCCAATCAACAACATCCAAAATATTCAATTGCTTCTTCCTAAGTCGAGTTCATATTAATAATTCGAATCTTGACATTTCTCTTTATTAAATTCCAATTTGGATTATCCCTAATCCAGTTTGATTTCATTTAACTTAAGTTAAATTTCAATTCCCTTGATACATTTTGTATTTAATCCCAAATTTCTTGCATATTGGGTTTAGCTAGTTTATTTCCGTTCAAGGGTTCCCACAATTTTGTATGCTTCAGTATATGTCCAATGATAACCCAGTTCATATCATTTCCTTATAAACCATTTATCGGGCCAAGTTTTCCATTTAATTTCAAAAAGATTCCATTTCAATGGATTTGGAACAAATTTTGTTTTCTTTAGGGTTGTCCCGCTCCATTTAACTAAACTTTAGTTAAATTAAATCCATTCGATTTTTACTTCCACTTTTTTAATCTATTTAACTTATATTAAATTCAGAATTCGAATCCCCAAGGTTTATTTCAAATTAGTTTGAAATCATATAACTATACACATATTTATAATCAACTCAATTCAAAACATTTGAATTTCTAAATCATCATTTCCTTTTTAAACAAATTTTTTCTTTTCTATCTTTTCATTCCTAAATTACCCTGGTAGCAATCCATCACTCAGAAACTTGAAATGAATACCGATAATGCTGCAGTCCATTATCAGAATTGTTTTCTCGCCACTGAAGTGATTTCAGTGCTTAATCGCTTTTAAAATCCATTTAAACCATTCTAATTCAAAAATCTCTTCAAACCAATGCTATATTACCTTTAAAATACTTCAAGGAATATTTTCAAATATCCGGGATTTAAATTCCAATTTATGGTTTGAATCCAATTCCAATCTAGCTTATTTGTATATCTCATTCATATACAAATTCAATTTGGTTTTATATAACCATTCCGGTATTATAATTTCATTTGATTATAATAACAACCAACCAACTCAATAATTTCAGAAAATTATCCCTTTTATATCAAAATATCCTTTGGGCAAAGTTATTTCATTTACCCATTTTAAAACAATACTGCGTCGAATTGTTTTGTTCGAGAGTTTAGAAACACCTATCGATACAGTTGTCCATCCTGTATCGACCAGAATTCATAAATCACTCAACAAACCAGCCAACACAATATAAAACAATTTTATCTCAAATCTACAAATACGCGCTCATATGTATACACTCACACTCAATCTAGGGTATTACTAACCCCATCTCTATTGAGTCACGCCACAGAGCCAAGGTACTCACTTAACCTTCAGCTCTGATACCAAATGAAACGACCCGCAAATCCGTACCCTTTGAGTTGACTAATAACACCCACGTCCAACTCAAATTGCACAGAAATACGAACCATTATTAGAAAGAAGTTAGAGGATGAGAAATAGAAAGAAAGAATTATTAGAATAGAAGAAAACGAAGATCACAAACTCACAGCGGAACGAATAAAATATATTAGATAACATACTTTTGAAATATAAACAGTAACTGTATATATATATACATACCATTATCAGAGCACAACGATTATCCCTGGAACAGTTATAAACACCTGTTTCCAGATACAACATAGTACATAGCGGAAAATATGATAGTCTATAGCTAACTGGTGAAGCCTCCTGCTTCAATCTCCTCCAGGTAAATCTGTAAAATCCTAACTACTTGACTGCCCGTACAAATTTGGGCACCCAAGAGTTTAGGGAAAACAAACAAAATAAACTCTGGGTCAGTCATGGGACTGGTGTGAGTAAACTCCACCCATTGGTTTAACTTTCAAAATCTTTTCAAAAGAAATGATAATCGTAAGACCAATCCACACATAAACACGGATGGTTTTTACCTTACGATAACCCAAAACACTTTGGAAATCATATATTATCTGATATTATAATAATGTCTAATCACAAGTAATTAAAATCTAGTAGAGCGCTTGCATCTCACGCTCTACATATATAATATACAATCAAACTCGCAGGCACTTATTGGAGATTGGATTCCAACTTGACAAGGTATGGGACCACCTTCCGAACGTGTATCTCTAGAGGCAAATACACTGGGTTCAACAAGAACATCTTGCAACCCGGCCCACACATGACCGACCACTCATTTCGCTTGAGTGTATCGAATGTATACCACCAACGGTTGGGATCAGCAACCGTCTCCCGAATGGGCAGCATCGATAGATTTAAGAACAAAAGGAATTTCTCTAGATAGGTGATCATACATCCTAATGGGTGCGACCCACATAGCCATGCTGCCTGCCCGATTTTTGTCCACTTCTGGGTTGATGAGGCTTGAGGTTTTAATTACCTTCCAGAACATCTGGCCACCATTCACTTTGAATGCCACATCGTAAGATCCATCGGAAATCACTAATTGATTCCCACAAAAATACTCAGATTGTTAGGCTAAAGAAGTTTCCCTTCTATGCCACCAACTTCATACGTTTGAAGGAATCAACGTACGTAATCTCCTTTGGAAATACTCTGTCAGACACTCGTCCATACAAGTTGTCCTGGGTCTGGACAAACCGAAGGCACTAACCTGTAAACAGGATAGCCCTTGCATAACTCCGTCTTCAAGATATTCAACATACTTGATTTGCAACGCTTATGCCAATACGGAGTGGTTCTCTGGATAATAATCCAACCGGTCTCTCCATATTAACAACGTTAAAGTGGTCAAAACTTTGATAGTCGGTGATTTAACTATCAAATGAAAACATGTCGGTGTGCAAACAATGATATTATTTCCAAAAGGAAATTCTATCGACCAAACATCATTCAACGTTTATCCCTTTTAGTTCATTCATTTATTTATTTCTCTTTTCACTTTCATTTACATTCCTTATTTAATATATTTAGAAAATATACACTATTAACATTGGAAAACATTTCCATTAATTTGTCCTCTATATTCAGAAAACATTTCTGACTCTCATTTGGAAAACGTTTCCAAATCTCCTTCATTTGATTCAACAGATGTTTGAATAAACATCACTATGCCAAATCTCCTTCATTTGGTTTCCACTTAACCACTTTCCACTATCGAACCTTAACCATTTCTTAGTTAAAACAAAGTCAATCAAGTTGGGGTATAATTACCTCTCAGACCTTAACTGAGCAACATTTCTAACTTCGAAATAGACAAGGTTCATCTTTCCAATCTTTTAACACGCTTCCTTACGTTGCTCTCGGATTCGATTATGAATCCACTTCCTTTTCAGGAATCACTTGATTATAACAATGGTGTTATACTTCCCGGCATCCGAAATATAATAACTTTAATATGACTTTTATTTTCTAACTTGAATATCGGAAAACATTTCCAATATATAATTCCTTTATTGAGAAAACATCTTTATTCCAGTTAGAAAACATTTCTAAACCTTTTGAATTTACTGATGTTATAAACATCGTTATTATGACTTAAATCATAAATCATTCGTTAACTAACGATATCACTAACCAACCCTTTCTATCATTCACTTTGAAGTATTCAGAGCTCACAACTTTAAACCAAACATTGCTTTCAACAACAGCGGTAAAAACCGCTATCTAGCATTATAAAACACTTATCATAACCATAGCATTAAAGATTGCTATTAAAACAGCTATTATAACGGCAGCGTTAAAATTGCTATTTAGATTTACCAAGACATTTATTATAACAGCAGCGTCTAAAATTGCTGTATATATATTAACCACATCTATTATAACAACAGCGCTAAAATCACTGTTTAGTTTTATAAAAGCATTTCTTACAAAGACAGCGTTAAAATTGCTGTTTAAAATTTTAAAAAAGCATTTCTTATAACAACAGCGTTATGATTGCTGTTTTGAATAAAATACCGTGTGCGACGCACACGCTTTCGTTATTCATTTATAAACTCTGTTTATTTTACACAATTCAAGTTCTTCTTTAAACATATTTATAAACTATACATTCTTTTAACCACTCAATATAAATCCCCTTTTTATATACATATTATTTGCAAAAATATTCCCTTGTTTAAACTATTATTCTTTTATTTTAAGCATTTGAAAATCTTTCTTTACTTTCCTCTATAATTTGCTAAATTCAGATCTATTTCAAATATTGGTTTCAAAACCGATATTCACTCTCAAATATACATTCATATTTGAACTCGCCTTTTAATTTATCCAATGGTTAATGATCCACTTAATTTATCTCTTTATTTATAACATTTTTCTTGGTTTACCCAATGGAATAGGTTTCCATTTGAAACTAAATGAAAAAGAAATTATTCCTAATTTGGAAATAACTCTGCTTTTAAATTCTAACTTTCTTTTTCACATTCGATGATATTTTACGGTATCTAAATACCAGGTTCCTAAGGCCAGGGTAAATCAAACACACCAATTCAACCATGGATAATACAACATAATATATATCACCATCAAATAAAACAGTAAATAAAATGTTGAGGGATCCAGTTGAATCCCTCCAACCTGTTTCCCTGCATCCACAGATGTTAGTAACATCAAAAATATCGCATTAATGAAAAATCAATCAACGATGTGATTATATCAACCAATTTATCAACTATCCAACCAAGCAACCATTTCACATTATAAAAATATTTAAAACGAGTGAGTTTACTCACCTTGCTTTTGCAGTTGATGATTCTGCCTTTGTTTTCGTTCACAATCAAACAAGCATTTGATTTTTATCATGAAATCTTAATAGCTCCGCTTAGTTCCACAATCAAGATCTCTCCGTTGTGATTCCCATAGATCTGGTTGCGTTCAATTCATTTAATTACATATTACGCCGCCTTAATCTTTCATTCTGGTTGTCCAACACTCGTAACTCCCTGCCGTAGCCAGAATAATATGTTGCCGATTATAATTCTGTTTCATTTCCATTGGTTTACTATTGCACTTCCTTCTCGTTCAATCCATATACACGCCATCATGGACAACCAAAACCAAGTCATTAACATTGATAAATCCCTTAATCATTTTTGCTGACCACCTTCCCTCACGCTATCCATCTGATGCTCCATCTACTACTTGCCAAAACTCAGTCACGCCCAGCCATTTCAACGTGCTACACCCCTTTGAACAACTTCCAACCAGTCTCCTCATTTCCCCGCTTGCGTTCTCACCGTGTTAACCCAAAGACAGGACCCCCTTTCAGCTCACACGCACACTCGAAGATCCCCATCACTAACGCACTTCGAAACAAATTCTGAACTTCATCAACTGATCAGCAAAAACCCGCACCCTTGTACTCCCTTATCCATGCACAAACTGAAGAACACCAGCTCCCTTAATATTATCACCATCGATATTAAAATGAGTTGCTCCTAACAAAGAACCCACGTCCTCCATCACCGGAGCCAAGTCCGAAACCACTGTCCAAGCGCCACCTTGGCCAAAACATTCCACAACTGATCTGCTTCATGAAATGTAGACAACTCCTACCGTACCCACAAACTAAAACGCCATCCCTTCTAGAAAGAATGAACTTGTTTGCACAGTTCCCACTCCTTTCAATCTCTAAACCGAGCGTGCCCATCCCTCCTTGAGGACATGCCATCACGACAGCCTCTTCCCCCTATAGTTTTCAACCCGATGCTCCTACCCATATCCATCTTAGTTGACCTGCGCCTGACCCCCTCCCACAACTCGAAAACGGAAACCTTACCATGGTCATGGCGGAGCTTGAGAGAACCAACATACGTAGTGATTTTTTTTTTTCTTGGAGGATCGGCATCTACGTTTTGGAATGGAAAAGAGCGAAGAGGATTAGTATGTTTAAATAGGTAGAAATTTCCGTGGTATCCAAGTATTAGGTGTATAGGACAGCTGTAAAATAGTTCGTAGGTCTGCATTGCTTTCCACTTTTCAGCTTACTTTGTCGGCAAGTTTTGAAAATAGGTTGACAATCCTTCACATGCTATACTATAGGTTTGTAAAAATGTAAGTCTGCGTGGGAGTCTTGTCTGCCTGAAGAGAAAACTCGGCATGTGCATTCATTTATTGTTATAGCAATAGGTCTGTGCCTATGTGAGAAATTTGCATCTTTAAAAGATCTGGGTAAGGTTTTAAAGATATTATTATTTTATATTATAACGAAACTTCGCGGTGAGGTATCAAATAGAACTAGTTAAAGTTGACTTCTGTTTACTGATGAAAAAGCTATTCTTGGTGTAAAAAGGTATTCTGAACCCAATGGGACAAGTTTCGTCGAATTCCGATATCGTATGAAAAAATTTCCTTTATAAAACCAGAAATGAACACGCATTTAAATTTTTCACGATCACCAGATAAATCAAATCACCTCGAAACTGCGAACGTCGACAATAACTTTTCGATACGAACCCAACGGCACTAGTTTCGTCGCATTCTGAGACTGTTGCCCCGGTAGGCTGTTTTTGGCGCGTACCGCACTGCCCTTCTGAACACCAAATTTGCCGATCTCTAAAAATAACAAACTATATACCTACCCTGACTATATCCGACGCTACGAACTCACTGGAACTGGTTTCGTGGCCTGATTCGATCGTCTGTTCAAGTTACATTCTAATATCCCTTTATTCAGTTGAATTAATTTAATTGCACTGAACGAGCGTTTACGGCTACCGTGGTCACATACGACATCGGTTTGCCACGCAATTCAACACCGTATAATAATTTAACGATACGGTCCCAATGAAACTGATTTCGTCGAAATCTGAGTCCGTTTGCAAAATGGCTATTTTAACACATATAATTTAAATAACGATTTCCATAGCGACTATTTCAAAATTTGATTTGACCATAACTAACAAATTATAATACGAAAATCTGAATTTTCTCTTCTATATGAAAATTATCGTCAATACGGTTCCAACGTTTCTTGTTTTACAGAAATCCGACTTATATCGTATCCTGTATCCTCAGTTGAAGTTCAAAACTCTATATTACGAACTGCCGCGCGATTTCGAGCTCGTTTTATAATTATATTATAAATTAACGTTCAAATTTCGTTTTATAAATAAATTCATTATAAATTCTTATATGTAATTCAATTAAAATTCTTAAAACAAATTTAAATATTCAGAATTCAACGGCCAAAAATCCGGGTCGTTACAGAAATAGGCAAAAAGGCTAATTTAAGAATAATTAAGCGAAACCGAATTCAAACGATTCAAATTTGAATTCAAACGAATGGATTGAGTTGAATTGAATTGCAAACAGGTGAATATGTGTTAAGCAGGTTTGGGATGAAGTATATGAAGTTATTAATGTAGTGCTCGACAAAAAGGTACATGTTTAATTCATATATGAGATTTATCCGCCGTATCGGCAAGCCGCTTGGCTTTTTCTTTTTCTTTTCGATTGAGGAAGATACCGGGAAGCTATTTGAAATTTCCCGATGCTCCCGATACAGGGGAGGTTATGGCGAATTTTTCCGGGAATTTAAGGAGATAGAATATTTTTCAGATAATTTGATAGTTAAATCAATGTATCGATAAATGTAGAATTCGATAAGGAAATGGAAAAGTGATTTAATTAATGAAATATTAATTAAAGAGCCCAGTGATTTGTTTGTTATGTTGATTGAACACTTGTTTTTATTCGATAGTTAAATCACAGACTATCGAAGTTTTGACCATCGTTGTCAATATGGAGAGACCGGTTGGATTATTATCCGAAGAACCACTCCGTATCGGCATAAGCGTTGCGAACCAAGTATGCTGAATATATTGAAGACGGAGTGAAGTGCAAGGGCTTTTTCTATTTATAGAAATAGTGCCTTCGGTTTCGTTCAGTCCCAGAACGAACGTATATGGACGAATGTCTGACAGAGTATTTCTAATGATCAAATGGGTTGGTCTGTATGAATATATATGGTTGCAACGGATTTATCCCTTAGCATAATATCCAGAATATTTGTGCAAACTCAACTAGTGATTAACGGATCTGACGATGTGGCATTCAAAGTGATTGTGTTATCAAGGAATGGTAAGTAATCGTAGCCTCAGGCCTCAACAACCGGGAAAGGACAAAAATCGGGCAGGCAGCATGGCTATGTGGGTCGCACCCATTAGGGTGTATAATCACCTATCTAGAGAAATTCCTTTTGTTTCTAAATCTATCGATTCTGCCCATTCGGGAAACGGTGGTTTGAGTCCAACCGTTGGTGATATACATTCGATACACTCAAGCGAAATGAGTGGTCGGTCATGTGTGGGCCGGGTTACAAGATGTTCTTGTTGAACCCAGGTGTATTCGCCTCTAGAGATACATCATCGGAAGGTGGTTCCATACCTTGTCATGTTGGAAATCCAATCCCCAATAAGCGCCATGCGGTTTTTGATTTTATAATATATATGTGGAGCGTGAGATGCAAGCGTTCTGCTATTTGGTTATTTACTTGATGTAGACATTATTATAATATCACTGGATTGATATCAAAGTGTTTTGGGTTATAGTAAGGTAAAAGCCGTCTGTGTTTATGTGTGGGCTGGTCTTACTATTATCCTTTCTTTCGAAAAGAGTTTTGAAAGTTAAACAAGTGGTTGGAGTTTACTCACACTAGTCCCATGACTGACCCAGAGTTTATTTTGTTTTGTTTCCCCTAAACTCTTAGGTGCCCAAATTTGTACGGGCAGTCAAGTGTTTCAGGCTTTTACAGATACACTTGGAGGAGCTTGAAGAAGGAGGCTTCAACGTTAGTTATTTAGAGTTACTTCCGCTGGATCAAATGTTATGTGTACTCTGATGATGGTATGTATGTATGTACAAAACAGATTTGTATTTCAAAGCTTATGTTATATAATATATTTTATTCGTTCCGCTGTGAGTTTGTGATCTTCGTCTTCTTCTATTCTAATATTTCTTTCCTTCTATTTCTCATCCTCTAACTTCTTTCAAATAATGAGTCGTATTTCTGTGCGATTTGAGTTGGACGTGTGGTGTTTTAGTCAACTCAGATAGCTCGGATTTGCGGGTCGTTTCAGACAAGGTATGGGAGCACCTTCTGAATAGTGTACTCTAGAGGGGATACACTCAGGGTTCAACAAGAACGTCTTGCAACCCGGCCACACATGACCGCTCACTCATTTAGCTTGAGTGTCGCGAATATATTGCCACCACGGTTGTAGGCCATCTAACTGTCATCCGAAGACACAGAATTGGAAAGAAGTATAAATATGAATTTTCTCTAGATCGGTGACAATACACCCTGCTTGGAGATGACCCAACTAGCCATGCTGCCTAGCCCAACTTCTGTCACTTCCTGGTTGTGAGGCTAGAGGCTACGTCTATATTCAGAACATCTGATCACCATTCACTTTGAATGTCACATCGTCAAATCTGTAATTACACATTGATTACACAAATGCACACTGGGTGTAGAATAAAGAGAAGTTATCTTCTCCCCACCAACTTGGTATATTCGTAAAATCAACGGCGTGACCGTTGGAAATACTCTGTCAGACACTCGTCCATACAAGTTGTCCTGGGACTGGACAAACAAAAATATCATTCTAGAACTGGACGACCCTTGCATTTAACTCCGTCTTCAATTATCTTCAACATATCTAATTCGCGGCACTTATGCCTATACGGAGTGGTTTCCGGATAATATATCCAACCGGTCTCTCCGTATTGACAACGATGGTCAAACACTTCGATAGTCGGTTATTTAACTATCGAAGTAAAAACAACATCCATTCTAATGTATAACTAACGTCACACAACCACGGGCACTTTTTATTCGACAATCATTTTTATTATTCGAATTCCCATATCTTACCAGATATTACTATACTCCCGATTTACCCTTTTACACTCTTGGAAAACATTTCCAGTTATTATAAAACCCTTATTCTTTCATATTCCAGAAAATATACATTATCAACGTTCGATCCATTATTTTCACATTCTTTATTTCTATACTTGGATAATCTACCCTATTTATATTGGAAAATATTTCCAATTTCCTTTTAACCTTTTAATCGGCCCCATGTTCACTTTTAAAACATTATTCCCTTTGAAATGGGAATACTATCCCTTCTTATAGAAATCTAAACACCTTGATCATATAAATCTTTATTCACGTAATAATCTCCCTTATCTTGTTTACCGAAATCTCTTTCATACTTTTCACTCCTATTCCACTTTATAAACTCTGTCTCTAAGTCACTTCTTATCAAATCGATATCAAGTTTATAACTAAATACTGATTTCTATCTTATCAACATTTATTTGTTTATAACTAAATGTTAATTATTCTATCAGATTATAATCCCTAAAAATAGTTTACTTTTAATACATTCGACATCGTCGAATTCTAGTTCCAAATCCTAACGGTTTAATTCTAATCACATTTCGAACATCGAAATGATGTCATCAGTTTCTAATACGATTCCCCAATTCTTTTTCTAAACTCTTTCTTATATCTCTTTGAACAAACGTCATTACTTATTACTCTTGAATAAGTGGATTTCAAACCAAACTGTTACATTTCCTAGGAAGTGCTGCTATATATAAAAGTCACGCTTAAGTCTAATCAACAACAGTTAATTTGTCGCTATAGTTCGAAACTTGTCATACGCTGTAATATTCTTTGTTATAACTAATCTTGACATAACAGTCACACTTATCTTATCAACAGCGTTATTTTATCGCTATAATTCTAAGACTGGCAATACGCTGCCTTATTCCTTTTACACACATCTTGACATCTCTTTCCGTTACAAACTGTTATCGTTCCTCGAAAATAGTGAAGCTGTTCAAGTTGGGGTATTCTATTTACCTCTCAGACCTTGATCGACAACGTTCTTATCTTAGAACTGATATACGTTCATAACTCTAAACTCCTTATTTCTTATAATATACATCAAATCGTATTTCCTTGTTTTATTTTGGAATATGGTTTTATAATACCACATCTTTATTTTGAACTCGGTTGTTTACGATTATTTATATTCCACATTAACTTTTCGCTTTCTCTATTCCACAGTTCTATTGATATCTTCTTAAATTAAAAGGTAATTAAATCTCATTTATTTCTAAACTGTTTTCATTAGATTAATTAAAGGCCAATTAATTTAATAATCATTTCCCAAATAATAGTTGATTAAATCAACTTCATTCCATCAGTAAATTCGTTAAATGATCTTAATTACTTCTCATTAGATTATATAATTAATCTAATAATATTTCTAAAATTGTTTATCTTAAATATAATTATCCAAATACTTAATCATTAGATAATTTCTGCCTTATAAACTTATTTAAATATCAACAATCGTTTTTATTTATTTTATAAAAACGAACTCTAAAATACTGGTTTATAATAGAACTTCTATTATAAATTTAAATCTTCTTTTTAATTATAAAAATATAATTTTTATAATTATCTTAGTTGATTTGCCTGACGGCCAATCAACTCCTTAACAAATCGATGGGTTTACGGTCGACTGTCGCCACTTTCTAAATCGATATCGTTTATTGATTTATCGAAACAGATGTTGAATTTCCGTTCACATCAATATTCACATGGGGTTTTAAATATAATTCGGGTTCAAACAAAACAAACAGTACATATAATTATCAAGGAATCTGGTTGGACTCCTCCAACCGGTTTCCGCATCCACAGATGTCAGTCAACACAATTTACACTAACTCTATACTAGGGGGTATTCTAATCGATGAAATTAGTGTCCAACCGATGATGTGTACATATGTTACGGTATATGGTATTCAACTAATTTACTTGTAATCTACCGAATCGACCATCACATAGCATTCAAACAACATTAAAATATAATTAAAATATTTTAAAAAGATCAGAGTGAGTGAATTTACTCACTTTTGCGCGTTAACCGTTAAATAACGATTTGCGTCAGTCGATTAAATCAGGCGTTCAGTTCTGCCATAAATCCAACCGAGCTCCAGATGGTTCCAGACCGGTTTCAGTACGTAGTCGACGATTCTACGATACAAAGTGACAAACCGTTTGAATTTCCAAAACGGCCCAAGTATGCTCCAAACCCGCATCATTTCTTCCCAACAAAATACTCTTCTGTACACACTACACTGCTCCATTTGTTTGTCCATTTACTTCAACTCGTACGGTATTCACTACAGAAAACAGGTTATCGACTTTGATTATCTTCTTCCGCACCATCCTGCTAACCCTAGCACCGCCTTCACCAACTCGCCAGTCCTCACACTACAAGTACCTCCTCTCGCTCCGTTGGTTAGCAAACTCTACGATAACCACTACTTTCCTTGCTCATGCATGGACTTCACTGCAATAAAAAGCCCAGTCTAGTGTATCGCAATGTGCAGTCCTTGTTTAACATTATGATAACTAAATGGATGGTACATCAGCTCTTGTTTAACAACTCATTTACCCATCAACCACACGAGCGCCTCCCCAGCCACAACGTGTGTGCCACCATTCCTCAAAACTCGGCCTCCTCTCTCGCCATGTGAACATCACCGTGATCTCCTCCCCGATACCGTATACACGACAGCAACTCCCGACAAAACTCCACCTGAGCGTGTGCCTCCTCACCACAGTGTCGAGCCACCTATCTTGCCATACAAACAAAACGTTTTCCAAAATAGGACCGCTCTCCGGCTTGAACACACTTTCGTGTATGACTTCCATCTACATGCGATTTCATTTTCTTCATGCGAGAATGTAAATAGCTAGTGGTGCTTCATTTCCAAAAAAAAATACAACAGCGAGCTCCCGCTACTTCTCCCCTCACGTCCAATTTGCTCACGTCGCCATCATGTACACAGCAACTTCATTTTAAGGCAGCCCGTGCCTTCATGTTTGAACTCAACAGCTTTCTCCTTTTCACCTACACAGTTCCTAGTTCCTACCCTTCTTTCTCACGTCCCTTCTTTGTACTCAAGACATGCGCCCTTCTACTCTACATACTTCTCCTTGTCACAGTCCAAACTCTCCTTCTATACGTCCTCTTCATATGCCGCGTCTTCTAAAAAGAACCTCACATAATGTTTTAACCTTATAACAGTAAACGTCCCCTCCAGCAAATAAAACATTCCGCCACCTTTCTCAGTACCTTCCTCCACCTTTTAAAACACCCGAACCAGGAGGGAAACAGCGCCATGTCCTTCATCTTCGTCGTCCAGAGCTCGAGCTTAGTGCAACAGTTCTTGTCGCGGTCGCAGGTCAGTTTCACGGCAACCAAGGAGCTGGAAGCGATGTGATTCCCTGGTGGCACTGGGTGACTTAAGAGGGTTTCGATTTATGTATGTTATGAAATTTATTGAGGAGAATATGGATTCTTGCAAGCCATTGGGAGGCTTCGGTTATCGTTTGCCTTCCTGAAGCGAATGGCAAAACAACGAATGGAGCATCCATATATATATATATAGCAGAAGGTAAAATGGATGGGGATCACGTCACTTCATTTAGCCATGTCGTCTAGATTTTAGGGTAGCTGATAGGTTATGGGTTTTCATTTTAAGTATGGGATTCATTTAATGCAAGGTATGGTGTTCATTTAAGTTTTGACGTGGTATAGCCTGTGCTTATAGGAGACAGCTGTTCGTATAGGATCCTAATTTTTATATTGGTTGCTTAACGGCAAAGGTTACTATATAATATATGTATAGTACGTTTTTATGTATTGGGTTGTTGTGGATGTAATAGATGGATGAATCATTAGTATAGGTTAACGTATTAGATTGGCTAGGTTATGGTCTGCAAGGTGAAACTTGTAGCTAGAAAAAATCTCTAGCATGATGCGCTTGTCGCCAAGTAGATTATAGGTCATAGGGGTTGAAATTTGCATGTACGGTATTTTCACATCAGCCAAGGATGAATAATTTACTGATAGCTTAGGCTCCTGTGTACGCAACATTAACTAATCGGGTTCAAACCTTAACCCGTCCTTATATATATATGTTGTATGATATGATAAGTTTTTCCTTACTGCTAGGATTTAATACAAAATTACTTGAACTCATGAAATTATATTTGACGACAATATTCATTTTGTGGTGATAAATTTGATCTTCAAATAGCTTACGGTATTTTAAGGGTACGCCACTGTATAAGACTATGTCCGTATCTGAGCCGCCATGGACAGAAGTAAGAACACGGTCGTATCTAGCGAGGTGCCACGATCCCAAAAATATAATAATACCGGTAGTTTGACTTATATTTTGAAATCCCGAAATACTGATACAGGGTGCACAATACTTCAAATAAAAAGTTGTTTATTTAATTTATTAAAAATTACAGTAAAATTCTAAAAATTAAATTATCGTTGCGCCTCAAAAGAACCCTGTCCCGATTTGCAACCGATATCAAGTTACAGTCAAATAACCGTTACGGTCGATATATGATTTTACAGCGACTTTCTGAATATTTGATTTGGACATATCTTGCAGTCTGTACGACGAAATCTTGATTTTTCACTTCTGTTTGAGAAATACAGTTCAGCAGATTCCAACGCTTCTTGTTTCGAAGAAATCCTACTAATAACGTGTCATGTATACTCAGTTGAAGTTCAGAATGTTAAATTACGAACTGCAGCGATATTACGAGCTCGATTTTATTTAATATATATTTTTCTACGTTCAACTTTGTTTTAATATATATATATATATATATATATATCCATTTATATTACGAATTAAATATTTAAACTGATTTAAATATTCAAATACAAACCGACAAAAATGCGGGACGTTACAGACCTTCCCGCTTAAAATAATTTCGTCCTCGAAATTGCTAAGATAGGGAAAATGCTACAATCTTTGTTTTAACATGGTTAGGAATCTTTTTGGTTTACTTCATAATTTCAGTTTCACTGAATGGATTCATTCCAATTAAAATATTAATTCATTCTTATTTCGAATATGTTCAAAATTCTGAAAATTTCATAACGGCTTAAATTTTCAGGGAATTTCGCCAGTGTCTCCTTTTGCACGGCTCAGTCGGTACTACTACAGCTTGCCACTCTGGGCCTTCTCCAATCCAAAAGAAAATCAAACAGCCAAACGGCTTGCCCAAACCGATCCATAAAAATCTCATTCTCGTATATAAACGTGTACCTACTCTATTGGGCATTCAACTCTATCCCTACCATCTGCTATCAAACCAGCATATATCCAAACATTTACAACTGATCTCCAATCAATTTATTATCAGACCAATCTCTTTGCTCTTCTAAGCCAAATTTTATTTCAACTCCAATCCCATTTTCTGATTTATTTCTCAAATTAGTTATCTCCATCTCAAGTTCAAAATTCGATTCTTGTTCAAGAATCAATTCATTTTAATAACTTGAATTTCCAATTTTCTGTTTTTCATCTCCATTCTGGATTGTTCCAAATTCAATCCAGTTTTGTTTATCTTAGTTTAAATTCCACTTTTACCCTTTTAATTTCATAGGTTAAATTTTTATTTTAGAATTCAAATTCCTGAGATTTTATTTCAAATCAGTTTGAAATAATATATAATTCAAAACATTTGAATTTCTGACAACTTGTTTCTCAAAACAATCCAAATCAAAATCTTTGGTAGTAATCTGTCACTTGCCAGCTCGAAAATGAACACCGATAATGGCGCGCTTCACCATCGGAATTTATTTTCCAGCCATCGAAGTGAGTTCAATACTATATTTCTTTCAAAATTCATTCTCAAATACTTTTATTTATTTCAAAATATCTTTCACAGCACTTGGAAAACATTTTTAAATCTCCCAGGATTTTAAAATTCCCATATATTTTATTCAAATCCAGTTACAACGACTTCTCAAATTTCTAGAGTTTTAACTCCAATTCTGGTCTATCATCAGATTCAATTTATCTGATTTACATATTATACTTATATAATATTTCGATTTGTAATTTATATAACCAACTCAATTATAATCCTGTCCGATCATAATGATGATCACATATCCAATATATTATATTAATATCAAGATATATACTTTCTTTTTATATCAAAATATACTTTGGGTAAAATTTTATTTTATTTACCCTCTTTTAAAAACATACTGTGTCGAATTACTCTGTTCAAGAGTTTAGAAACACCTATCGATACAGTTTGCATTACTGTTTCGACCAGAATTCATAAACCACTCGACTGACCAGTCAACACAATATAAAATAGTTTTTATATAAATCTGCAAATACGTTCACTCGTATATATACACTCAAACTCAATCTAGAGTATTACTAACTCCATCTTTATTGAGTCACGCCACAGAGCCAAGGTAATCACTTAACCTTATGCTCTGATACCAACTGTAATGGCGGGAATTTTCGACCCAGAAAATCAACATAAAAACACACTGTTGACTATTCAAGCATCGAAAATACAGGGACATTTATAGAAGAATTTAGAGGGTGAGAAAGAAAAGATAGAACTAATAGAATAGAAGAAGAAGATGATCACAACTGAACAGAATCAGAGTAACACGAAACTCGCAACGGAACAAAATATGATGTATTATATAACATAACTTTGAATACAAAACTGTATTGTATATACATACCATTATCAGAGTACAATACATCATATCACAGCGGAAATAACTCTACATAACTAATGGTGAAGCTTCCTGCTTTTGAGCTCCTCCAAGTGAATCTGCAAAGCCTGAAACACTTGACTTCCCATACAAATTTGGGCACCCAAGAGTTTAGGGAAAACAAACAAAATAAACTCTGGGTCAGTCATGGGACTGGTGTGAGTAAATTCCAACCATACTGTTTTACTTTGAAAATCCTTTTCAAAACAAGAAGATAATAGTAAGACCAGCCCACACATAAACATGGACGGTTTTTACCTTACTATAACCCGAAATATTCTTGTTATCAAAACCCCGTGATATTATGATAATGTCTAACCAAATAATTATACAAGTAGTAGAACGCTTGCATCTCACGCTCCACATATATATAGTATAAAATCATAAACCGCAGGGCGCTTATCGGAGAATGGTTTTCAACAGACAAGGTATGGGAGCACCTTCTGAATAGTGTACTCTAGAGGGGATACACTCAGGGTTCAACAAGAACGTCTTGCAACCCGGCCACACATGACCGCTCACTCATTTAGCTTGAGTGTCGCGAATATATTGCCACCACGGTTGTAGGCCATCTAACCGTCATCCGAAGACACAGAATTGGAAAGAAGTATAAATATGAATTTTCTCTAGATCGGTGACAATACACCCTGCTTGGGGATGACCCAACTAGCCATGTGTAGCGGCCCGCAAATCCGTGCTGTTTGAGTTGACTAAATACACCACACGTCCAACCCAAATAACACAGAAATACGAATCATTATTAGAAAGAAGTTAGAGGATGAGGAATAGAAAGAAAGAAATATTAGAATAGGAGAAAAACGAAGATCACAACTCACAGCGGAATGAATAAAATATATTATATAACATAAGCTTTGAAATACAAATCTGTTTTGTACATATACACATACCATCATCAGAGTACACATAACTTTTGATTCAGCGGAAGTAACTCGAAATAACTAACGTTGAAGCCTCCTGCTTCAAGCTCCTCCAAGTGTATCTGTAAAAGCCTGAAACACTTGACTGCCCGTACAAATTTGGGCACCCAAGAGTTTAGGGAAAACAAAACAAAATAAACTCTGGGTCAGTCATGGGACTGGTGTGAGTAAACTCCAACCACTTGTTTAACTTTAAAAATCCTTTCAAAAGAAAAGATAATAGTAAGACCAGCCCACACATAAACACGGACGGTTTTTACCTTACTATAACCCAAAACATTTTGATACGAAAATCCAGTGATATTATAATAATGTCTACATCAAGTAAATAACCAAATAGCAGAACGCTTACATCTCACGCTCCACATATATATTATAAAAATCAAAAACCCGCATGGCGCTTATTGGAGATTGGATTTCCAACATGACAAGGTATGGGACCACCTTCCGATGATGTATCTCTAGAGAGGAATACACTGGGTTCAACAAGAACATCTTGTAACCCGACCCACACATGACCGACCACTCATTTCGCTTGAGTGTATCGAATGTATATCACCAACGGCTGGACTCAAACCACCGTTTCCCGAATGGGCAGAATCGATAGATTTAGAAACAAAAGGAATTTCTCTAGATAGGTGATTATACACCCTAATGGGTGCGACCCACATAGCCATGCTGCCTGCCCGATTTTTGTCCTTTCCCGGTTGTTGAGGCCTGAGGCTACGCATACTTACCATTCATTGATAACACAATCACTTTGAATGCCACATTGTCAGATCCGTTAATCACTAGTTGAGTTTGCACAAATATTCTGGATATTATGCTAAGGGATAAATCCGTTGCAACCATATATATTCATACAGACCAACCCATTGGATCATTGGAAATACTCTGTCAGACATTCGTCCATTTACGTTCGTTCTGGGATTGAACGAAACCGAAGGCACTATTTCTATTACTAGAAAAGCCCTTGCACTTTACTCCGTCTTCAATATATTCAGCATACTTGGTTCGCAACGCTTATGCCAATACGGAGTGGTTCTTCGGATAATAATCCAACCGGTCTCTCCATATTGACAACGATGGTCAAAACTTCGATAGTCTGTGATTTAACTATCGAATAAAAACAAGTGTTCATCCAACATATCAAACAAATCACTGGGCTCTTTAATTAATATTTCATTAATTAAATCTCTTATCAATATTTGTTAACCAAATATTTCAATAATCATCTCGGCCTCTTATGCCATTTGGAAAACGTTTCCAAATATCAACTTCTTTTATTTTCTATATATTAGAAAAATCTCTATTTGTAATTGAAAACAATTTCAATCATTTATCTCTATTCCCTTTTTGTTTACAACATTCGATTTTTATATTCACTTTACTATCGAATTCAATACGTCGATATAATGATTTCAAATTATCAAAATATCTTAAAAATATTCTAACTCCTTAAATTCCCGGAAAAATTCGCCATAACCTCCCCTGTATCGGGAGCATCGGGAAATTTCAAATAGCTTCCCGGTATCTTCTAATCTCAAAAAGAAAAAGAAGAAGCCAAGCGGCTTGCCGATACGGCGCATAAAACCCATATATGAATTTTAAACATGTACCTTGTTGTCGAGCACATAAATTTAAATCTTCATATACTCTATCCCATATCTGTTTAACACCTGTTCACCTGTTCCCAATTCAATTCAACTCAATCCATTCGTTTGAATTAAATTTTGAATCGTTTGAATTCGGTTTCGCTCAATTATTCTTTAATTAGCCTTTTTGTCTATTTCACTTCTTTGTTGAACATAACATGTTCAAACAAAATATTTAACTTGTTCATAACCAAATTGAATTTCAATTTTTATTCTAGTTCTCCTTTCTATTTCGAATATAAATTCTCAAATCGAATTCACTTATTTAAAGCTCAATATTCATTCGAAATCTCATTAACTAATTTCTATTCGAATTAGTTAACTCTATTCAATAAATCAAAAATCTGATTTCTATTTCAGAAATCAACTTATTACTCCACTTACTTATCAATGAATTGAATTCAAATTTCAATTTAAGTTCTATATTCGATTTCGAATGTATATTTACAATCCCAAATTTTGCTTTTCAAAATTCGACTTTAGTTCAAACTCGATTAACTAATTCTCCTTTGATTTAGTTAATTCTATTCAATAATCAAAAATAGGATTATTGTTCCAAAAATCATCTTCTTTACTTCTCTTGAGTTCACATTTATTTTCTAACTCAAGTCTAGATTTTTAAATGGAAATCCGGATTTTTATTTGCTTAAAAATCCCAATATTTATATATAAAAATCCATTATGGTTTATTATGGTTTATGGCGCTGCATTTTTGAAATTTTGATTTTGACATAACTCAAAATCTATACGACGAAATTCAGATTTTTCTCCTTCATTAGAAAACTATTATCAAACCGGTCCTGACGTTTCTTGTTTCGAAGAATTCCGACTTCAATTGCGTTCTGTATACTCAATTTAAGTTCGAATCGCTATTTTACGAACTGCAGCGCTGCGGCGAGTTCGTTTTAATTATATTTATAAATATAAACCTTTAAACTTCTAAACTTCTTTAAAATGAATTCAACTCCATTTAAACTCTATTTGAATTCCTTGATTCAAATTCAAATCTCACTTTTATTTAAATTCTAAATTCAAATTCCAATTCCTTTTCTATTTGATATTCAAATTCAATACTTAAATTTCTATTTGAATTCCCTATATTCCAACTTTATATTTAAATTCCCTTGGAACTTCTATATTTCCATTTCTATATTTGAATTCTATTGAAGTTCAAATATTCAAACTCCTTTTTAAATTCTATATTCAAAATTCCATAGTTTAAAACTCATTTGAATTTCATATTCAAATACCATAGATCAGATCCTATTTGAATTCAATTTGAATCTCTCACATTCAAATTTCATTTTTCGTTTCCGACCCCATTTGAATTTCTAATATTCAAATTCATTTTCAATACCATTTGAATTTCTAATATTCAAATTCATTGGAATTCCCTTGAATTCAAATTCCATTTCAAAACTATTTGGATTTCCTATTTTGAAATCCTATTTGAAATTCTATTTTCAATCCTACTTTGAAATCCTACTTTCAAAGTTTATTTCAAATTCTATTTTGAAATCTCATATTCAAATTTCTACTAGAATTTCTATATTCACTTCCATGTTCAAATTCAACACTTGAATTTCTATTTCAAATCTCAATTCAAATTTCATATTTAAATTCTATTCAAATCTCTATTCAAATTTCACATTTGAATTCTTCTTTGAAATACTATATTTCAAATGCTATTTTGAAATTCTACATTGAAATTTCTATTTGAATTTCTTTATTCGAATTCCTTTGAATTCAAGTTTTATTTTAATTCCTCGAATTCAAATTCTATTTTAAATTTCGTCTATTCAAATTCTATTTGAACTTCTATTTGAAATTCTAATATTCAATCCCCTTTTAAAATTCAAATATTTAAACCACTTTTTAAAATTCAAATGTTATACTCAAATTTCATTTGAGTTATATATTTAAAAATTCCATTTCACATCCTATTTGAAATTTCATTTCAAATCCCAATTCCATGCTTGTATTTCTATTTCTGAATTATCAAATGATAATTCTTTTTACTTCATTTATAACTTCGTTATAAAAGAACTATTTCTAAACTTCGTTTATAAAGAAACTACTTGTTTTATTTTTCAAACAAAACAAGTTTTATATTTTTATTCCATTTAAAATTCAAATTCTATTTAAAAATAGAATTTTCCCTTTTAAAATCTCAAATATCCTTCCACGATATTTTTAAATATCATTACCTAAGCCCAGTGATATTTAAACACACAAAACAACGAATTATTTATTTTTCTAACACATCATATATAACAATATATATATGCAAACAAATAAACAAACAGATAATATATTTTTGAGGAATCCAGTTGGATTCCTCCAACCTGTTTTCCTGCATCCACAGATGTTAGCACATAAATAATACCCATTCTGCTTCGTGGCAGAATATCGCGGTATAGAAGGTCATCCACTAATCATAGCGTGGGGCGTATAGGGAAATCATCCGCTATGAAACTGCGGGAATCCAACCAATCAATCAACCCAATATATATATATATATATATATATATATATATATATATAGCCTAAATAACTAATATATATATATAATCACCAGAAAACATTCACACAAGCAACAGACAATTATTTTTAATGAAATAAAAATAATTCTAAAGGTGAGTGAGATTTACTCACCGTGATTTGCAGTTGTCGAATAGCCTGTTTACTTCCAAATTATCGACTACTAATCTTCTCGAATGAATTCGCTCCTGCGATAATTTTATTCAAGTTTACCGATTAACATTTATTCATTTAATTTAACAAATAAATGAATTCCTTATACATATATTTTTCTCTTTTTCCATTTAATTTAATTATCAAATCATTTTAAATTAAATATTTAAAACATGATTATAACTTTGTATAAATCAAATACAATATTTAAAACAATTCGAATTATATAAGCATATATATTTTACTTAACAAAATTCCAAATTTTAATCAAATTGAAAGTAAATAAACAGAAAACTTTATACCTTAATTCCATGATTAAAGCCTTCTTTCCCAAACTGTATACACAGTCAATCTTGTACCACCAACTAAAATAGCTCGAACTAGTGCTCCCAGCCTTCATGCTGTCGAACCCTAAAACTCGTCGGTTCTTCACTATGACCAACTCCTCCAGGCGCCAACCCCTTTCCATCGTACCTAATCTCCCTTAAGAACCTACTGCCGACTTACCCTAACATCACAGTATCCTCTTGAAGTCGCGTGACCCATCTGCTAATCGCGCACCTAAAACAGAACTGTCGAATGCTTTAAAAACAAATCGCAACTCCAGTCCACCCATCAGATTCTGTTACCAGCGTCGCCCCCTAAAACCACACCGTAACTTGACACTCGCGACCTCTAGATCACCGATCTTCACTCCTCTACTGACACCGACGCGTTGGATTAGCCCCCTTCAATTGATTGCAACAGTCGATGATACCCAAATCCTTGTCAAACCCTAGCTCGCGATTCATTATCGTGCTCCAGAGATTTAAAGATCCACACTTTTTTTTTTTTCGAATGAGGGAAGGAAACGGATTTCGAGTGGAGGAAATAAAAGGAAAAGGCACGGCTTATTTAATTAACGAAGAGGGTAGTTTTGTGAAGAGGATGGACTTACAGATTTAAATGGAAAAGAAAAAGAAAGGGGTAGTCGCGATTTTTATAGAAGGAGGAGGGAGACAGGAGGTACAAAGCCATTAAAATCGTGTTTCGTTGATAACGAGAGCAGGAGACAGTTTTTGTGGCTCGAGGGAAATTTGTATGCTGCGTGATATTGAAAGAAGACAGCAGTAGCTAGGGTAGTCTCAGCGTTGTAAAGGATAGGTCGGCTAATGTTAATAAACTTTGATTAGATTTTGTTTTTAATTAAAAACTAAAGTATATCACAGTCCCTTATTTTAAAACCCAGAACCGCTATTCTAACTTAACGACCGGTGTTCTCGGATTATAACGTTATTTTGAACTCCACAGAACTGATTCTGGAATTAAATTTGACCGTATAGAAGAGATAACAGCTTAAATTAACGATTGAAATTAAATTCAATTTAAAATATAAATTGATTCAAACAATTAAATTCATCGATAATAAATTATTATTATCGTTCCCTTTCAAACAGAATTTATGTTAATCGACAGTATCGTTTCGATTCAGTTTTAAAATCTGAATTATATCCTATATCGATTATTTAATCGACAAATTCAATATAAAAATTCTTTTATATTACTAACACAATATTTAAAACGATATTAAATATTTAAATTAATCATTCAAAAACCTGGGTCGTTACATTCTTTCCCCCTTAAAATAATTTCGTCCCCGAAATTGCTAAGGTAGGAAAAATGGTACAAATCCATTACTTTTCACAACTTCTTTATGTTGAAACTCACCTCTTCATATTTCAACAATTTTAGTTCTACCAAAACATTTGGTTTCTCATTCACATGCATTCAAATTGATTCTAAATCAATTCATCCACTTGATTTATTTAACTTGTTTTAAGTTAAATTTTAATTCCAGAATTCAAATCCCTGGGCTTTTCTTTCAAATTCTTCTGAAATCACATACATATATACATATATTCATTTCCATCTCAAATTCAAAACATTTGAATATTCAAACCAATTTGTTTTCTTTCAAACAAATTTCCATCAAAACTTTCTAAGGTAGCAACCTATCACTTAGAAACTCGGAAACGAACACTGATGATGTTGCAATTATCATCAGAATAATTTCCCAGCCACTGAAGTGAGTTCAGTGCTTTATTATTTCAAAATTCATGATTTTCTTTCAAATCCTTTAAAACAAATCTATATCATTTTAATATACTTTGAAAAACATTTTTCAACTTCCCAGGATTTTGAATTCTTAATTCTGGTTTGAATTAAATTCTAATTCATCTCATTTGTATATTTAATTCCTATACAAATTCTACTCTGGTTATAAATAACCATTTCAAATTTAAAATCTCATTTGATTATAAAGTCAACATCCAACACATCCATATAATAAGAATTCTAGAAAATTATTCTTTCTATATCAAAATAGAAATTTCGGGTAAAATTATTTCATTTACCCACCTTAAAACAATATCATGTCGTATTTCCTGTTCAAGCGTTTAGAAATCCCTATCGACTTCGTGGCGTCCCACGATTCGACCAGAATTCATAAACCACTCACAGACTAGTCAACACAATATAAAACAACTTTTATATCAATTTACAAATACGCTCTCTCGTATATATACTCAACTCATTCTAGGGTACTACTGACCCTATCTCTAATGAGCACATGCCACACAAGCCTAGGTATTCACTCAACCTAAGCTCTGATACCACCTGTAGCGGCCCGCAAATCCGTGCTGTTTGAGTTGACTAAATACACCACACGTCCAACCCAAATAACACAGAAATACGAATCATTATTAGAAAGAAGTTAGAGGATGAGGAATAGAAAGAAAGAAATATTAGAATAGGAGAAAAACGAAGATCACAACTCACAGCGGAATGAATAAAATATATTATATAACATAAGCTTTGAAATACAAATCTGTTTTGTACATATACACATACCATCATCAGAGTACACATAACTTTTGATTCAGCGGAAGTAACTCGAAATAACTAACGTTGAAGCCTCCTGCTTCAAGCTCCTCCAAGTGTATCTGTAAAAGCCTGAAACACTTGACTGCCCGTACAAATTTGGGCACCCAAGAGTTTAGGGAAAACAAAACAAAATAAACTCTGGGTCAGTCATGGGACTGGTGTGAGTAAACTCCAACCACTTGTTTAACTTTAAAAATCCTTTCAAAAGAAAAGATAATAGTAAGACCAGCCCACACATAAACACGGACGGTTTTTACCTTACTATAACCCAAAACATTTTGATACGAAAATCCAGTGATATTATAATAATGTCTACATCAAGTAAATAACCAAATAGCAGAACGCTTGCATCTCACGCTCCACATATATATTATAAAAATCAAAAACCCGCATGGCGCTTATTGGAGATTGGATTTCCAACATGAAAAGGTATGGGACCACCTTCCGATGATGTATCTCTAGAGAGGAATACACTGGGTTCAACAAGAACATCTTGTAACCCGACCCACACATGACCGACCACTCATTTCGCTTGAGTGTATCGAATGTATATCACCAACGGCTGGACTCAAACCACCGTTTCCCGAATGGGCAGAATCGATAGATTTAGAAACAAAAGGAATTTCTCTAGATAGGTGATTATACACCCTAATGGGTGCGACCCACATAGCCATGCTGCCTGCCCGATTTTTGTCCTTTCCCGGTTGTTGAGGCCTGAGGCTACGCATACTTACCATTCATTGATAACACAATCACTTTGAATGCCACATTGTCAGATCCGTTAATCACTAGTTGAGTTTGCACAAATATTCTGGATATTATGCTAAGGGATAAATCCGTTGCAACCATATATATTCATACAGACCAACCCATTGGATCATTGGAAATACTCTGTCAGACATTCGTCCATTTACGTTCGTTCTGGGATTGAACGAAACCGAAGGCACTATTTCTATTACTAGAAAAGCCCTTGCACTTTACTCCGTCTTCAATATATTCAGCATACTTGGTTCGCAACGCTTATGCCAATACGGAGTGGTTCTTCGGATAATAATCCAACCGGTCTCTCCATATTGACAACGATGGTCAAAACTTCGATAGTCTGTGATTTAACTATCGAATAAAAACAAGTGTTCATCCAACATATCAAACAAATCACTGGGCTCTTTAATTAATATTTCATTAATTAAATCTCTTATCAATATTTGTTAACCAAATATTTCAATAATCATCTCGGCCTCTTATGCCATTTGGAAAACGTTTCCAAATATCAACTTCTTTTATTTTCTATATATTAGAAAAATCTCTATTTGTAATTGAAAACAATTTCAATCATTTATCTCTATTCCCTTTTTGTTTACAACATTCGATTTTTATATTCACTTTACTATCGAATTCAATACGTCGATATAATGATTTCAAATTATCAAAATATCTTAAAAATATTCTAACTCCTTAAATTCCCGGAAAAATTCGCCATAACCTCCCCTGTATCGGGAGCATCGGGAAATTTCAAATAGCTTCCCGGTATCTTCTAATCTCAAAAAGAAAAAGAAGAAGCCAAGCGGCTTGCCGATACGGCGCATAAAACCCATATATGAATTTTAAACATGTACCTTGTTGTCGAGCACATAAATTTAAATCTTCATATACTCTATCCCATATCTGTTTAACACCTGTTCACCTGTTCCCAATTCAATTCAACTCAATCCATTCGTTTGAATTAAATTTTGAATCGTTTGAATTCGGTTTCGCTCAATTATTCTTTAATTAGCCTTTTTGTCTATTTCACTTCTTTGTTGAACATAACATGTTCAAACAAAATATTTAACTTGTTCATAACCAAATTGAATTTCAATTTTTATTCTAGTTCTCCTTTCTATTTCGAATATAAATTCTCAAATCGAATTCACTTATTTAAAGCTCAATATTCATTCGAAATCTCATTAACTAATTTCTATTCGAATTAGTTAACTCTATTCAATAAATCAAAAATCTGATTTCTATTTCAGAAATCAACTTATTACTCCACTTACTTATCAATCAATTGAATTCAAATTTCAATTTAAGTTCTATATTCGATTTCGAATGTATATTTACAATCCCAAATTTTGCTTTTCAAAATTCGACTTTAGTTCAAACTCGATTAACTAATTCTCCTTTGATTTAGTTAATTCTATTCAATAATCAAAAATAGGATTATTGTTCCAAAAATCATCTTCTTTACTTCTCTTGAGTTCACATTTATTTTCTAACTCAAGTCTAGATTTTTAAATGGAAATCCGGATTTTTATTTGCTTAAAAATCCCAATATTTATATATAAAAATCCATTATGGTTTATTATGGTTTATGGCGCTGCATTTTTGAAATTTTGATTTTGACATAACTCAAAATCTATACGACGAAATTCAGATTTTTCTCCTTCATTAGAAAACTATTATCAAACCGGTCCTGACGTTTCTTGTTTCGAAGAATTCCGACTTCAATTGCGTTCTGTATACTCAATTTAAGTTCGAATCGCTATTTTACGAACTGCAGCGCTGCGGCGAGTTCGTTTTAATTATATTTATAAATATAAACCTTTAAACTTCTAAACTTCTTTAAAATGAATTCAACTCCATTTCAACTCTATTTGAATTCCTTGATTCAAATTCAAATCTCACTTTTATTTAAATTCTAAATTCAAATTCCAATTCCTTTTCTATTTGATATTCAAATTCAATACTTAAATTTCTATTTGAATTCCCTATATTCCAACTTTATATTTAAATTCCCTTGGAACTTCTATATTTCCATTTCTATATTTGAATTCTATTGAAGTTCAAATATTCAAACTCCTTTTTAAATTCTATATTCAAAATTCCATAGTTTAAAACTCATTTGAATTTCATATTCAAATACCATAGATCAGATCCTATTTGAATTCAATTTGAATCTCTCACATTCAAATTTCATTTTTCGTTTCCGACCCCATTTGAATTTCTAATATTCAAATTCATTTTCAATACCATTTGAATTTCTAATATTCAAATTCATTGGAATTCCCTTGAATTCAAATTCCATTTCAAAACTATTTGGATTTCCTATTTTGAAATCCTATTTGAAATTCTATTTTCAATCCTACTTTGAAATCCTACTTTCAAAGTTTATTTCAAATTCTATTTTGAAATCTCATATTCAAATTTCTACTAGAATTTCTATATTCACTTCCATGTTCAAATTCAACACTTGAATTTCTATTTCAAATCTCAATTCAAATTTCATATTTAAATTCTATTCAAATCTCTATTCAAATTTCACATTTGAATTCTTCTTTGAAATACTATATTTCAAATGCTATTTTGAAATTCTACATTGAAATTTCTATTTGAATTTCTTTATTCGAATTCCTTTGAATTCAAGTTTTATTTTAATTCCTCGAATTCAAATTCTATTTTAAATTTCGTCTATTCAAATTCTATTTGAACTTCTATTTGAAATTCTAATATTCAATCCCCTTTTAAAATTCAAATATTTAAACCACTTTTTAAAATTCAAATGTTATACTCAAATTTCATTTGAGTTATATATTTAAAAATTCCATTTCACATCCTATTTGAAATTTCATTTCAAATCCCAATTCCATGCTTGTATTTCTATTTCTGAATTATCAAATGATAATTCTTTTTACTTCATTTATAACTTCGTTATAAAAGAACTATTTCTAAACTTCGTTTATAAAGAAACTACTTGTTTTATTTTTCAAACAAAACAAGTTTTATATTTTTATTCCATTTAAAATTCAAATTCTATTTAAAAATAGAATTTTCCCTTTTAAAATCTCAAATATCCTTCCACGATATTTTTAAATATCATTACCTAAGCCCAGTGATATTTAAACACACAAAACAACGAATTATTTATTTTTCTAACACATCATATATAACAATATATATATATGCAAACAAATAAACAAACAGATAATATATTTTTGAGGAATCCAGTTGGATTCCTCCAACCTGTTTTCCTGCATCCACAGATGTTAGCACATAAATAATACCCATTCTGCTTCGTGGCAGAATATCGCGGTATAGAAGGTCATCCACTAATCATAGCGTGGGGCGTATAGGGAAATCATCCGCTATGAAACTGCGGGCATCCGCTAATGAGACTGCGGGAATCCAACCAATCAATCAACCCAATATATATATATATATATATAGCCTAAATAACTAATATATATATAATCACCAGAAAACATTCACACAAGCAACAGACAATTATTTTTAATGAAATAAAAATAATTCTAAAGGTGAGTGAGATTTACTCACCGTGATTTGCAGTTGTCGAATAGCCTGTTTACTTCCAAATTATCGACTACTAATCTTCTCGAATGAATTCGCTCCTGCGATAATTTTATTCAAGTTTACCGATTAACATTTATTCATTTAATTTAACAAATAAATGAATTCCTTATACATATATTTTTCTCTTTTTCCATTTAATTTAATTATCAAATCATTTTAAATTAAATATTTAAAACATGATTATAACTTTGTATAAATCAAATACAATATTTAAAACAATTCGAATTATATAAGCATATATATTTTACTTAACAAAATTCCAAATTTTAATCAAATTGAAAGTAAATAAACAGAAAACTTTATACCTTAATTCCATGATTAAAGCCTTCTTTCCCAAACTGTATACACAGTCAATCTTGTACCACCAACTAAAATAGCTCGAACTAGTGCTCCCAGCCTTCATGCTGTCGAACCCTAAAACTCGTCGGTTCTTCACTATGACCAACTCCTCCAGGCGCCAACCCCTTTCCATCGTACCTAATCTCCCTTAAGAACCTACTGCCGACTTACCCTAACATCACAGTATCCTCTTGAAATCGCGTGACCCATCTGCTAATCGCGCACCTAAAACAGAACTGTCGAATGCTTTAAAAACAAATCGCAACTCCAGTCCACCCATCAGATTCTGTTACCAGCGTCGCCCCCTAAAACCACACCGTAACTTGACACTCGCGACCTCTAGATCACCGATCTTCACTCCTCTACTGACACCGACGCGTTGGATTAGCCCCCTTCAATTGATTGCAACAGTCGATGATACCCAAATCCTTGTCAAACCCTAGCTCGCGATTCATTATCGTGCTCCAGAGATTTAAAGATCCACACTTTTTTTTTGAATGAGGGAAGGAAACGGATTTCGAGTGGAGGAAATAAAAGGAAAAGGCACGGCTTATTTAATTAACGAAGAGGGTAGTTTTGTGAAGAGGATGGACTTACAGATTTAAATGGAAAAGAAAAAGAAAGGGGTAGTCGCGATTTTTATAGAAGGAGGAGGGAGACAGGAGGTACAAAGCCATTAAAATCGTGTTTCGTTGATAACGAGAGCAGGAGACAGTTTTTGTGGCTCGAGGGAAATTTGTATGCTGCGTGATATTGAAAGAAGACAGCAGTAGCTAGGGTAGTCTCAGCGTTGTAAAGGATAGGTCGGCTAATGTTAATAAACTTTGATTAGATTTTGTTTTTAATTAAAAACTAAAGTATATCACAGTCCCTTATTTTAAAACCCAGAACCGCTATTCTAACTTAACGACCGGTGTTCTCGGATTATAACGTTATTTTGAACTCCACAGAACTGATTCTGGAATTAAATTTGACCGTGTAGAAGAGATAACAGCTTAAATTAACGATTGAAATTAAATTCAATTTAAAATATAAATTGATTCAAACAATTAAATTCATCGATAATAAATTATTATTATCGTTCCCTTTCAAACAGAATTTATGTTAATCGACAGTATCGTTTCGATTCAGTTTTAAAATCTGAATTATATCCTATATCGATTATTTAATCGACAAATTCAATATAAAAATTCTTTTATATTACTAACACAATATTTAAAACGATATTAAATATTTAAATTAATCGTTCAAAAACCTGGGTCGTTACACCATGCTGCCTAGCCCAACTTCTGTCACTTCCTGGTTGTGAGGCTAGAGGCTACGTCTATATTCAGAACATCTGATCACCATTCACTTTGAATGTCACATCGTCAAATCCGTAATCACACATTGATTACACAAATGCACACTGGGTGTAGAATAAAGAGAAGTTATCTTCTCCCCACCAACTTGGTATATTCGTAAAATCAACGGCGTGACCGTTGGAAATACTCTGTCAGACACTCGTCCATACAAGTTGTCTTGGGATTGGACAAACAAAAATATCATTCTAGAACTGGACGACCCTTGCATCTAACTCCGTCTTCAATTATCTTCAGCTTATCTAATTCGCGGCACTTATGCCTATACGGAGTGGTTTCCGGATAATATATCCAACCGGTCTCTCCGTATTGACAACGATGGTCAAACACTTCGATAGTCGGTTATTTAACTATCGAAGTAAAAACAACATCCATTCTAATGTATAACTAACGTCACACAACCATGGGCACTTTTTATTCGACAATCATTTTTATTATTCGAATTCCCATATCTTACCAGATATTACTATACTCCCGATTTACCCTTTTACACTCTTGGAAAACATTTCCAGTTATTATAAAACCCTTATTCTTTCATATTCCAGAAAATATACATTATCAACGTTCGATCCATTATTTTCACATTCTTTATTTCTATACTTGGGATAATCTACCCTATTTATATTGGAAAATATTTCCAATTTCCTTTTAACCTTTTAATCGGCCCCATGTTCACTTTTAAAACATTATTCCCTTTGAAATGGGAATACTATCCCTTCTTATAGAAATCAAAACACCTTGATCATATAAATCTTTATTCACGTAATAATCTCCCTTATCTTGTTTACCGAAATCTCTTTCATACTTTTCACTCCTATTCCACTTTATAAACTCTGTCTCTAAGTCACTTCTTATCAAATCGATATCAAGTTTATAACTAAATACTGAATTCTATCCTATCAACATTTATTTGTTTATAACTAAATGTTAATTATTCTATCAGATTATAATCCCTAAAAATAGTTTACTTTTAATACATTCGACATCGTCGAATTCTAGTTCCAAATCCTAACGGTTTAATTCTAATCACATTTCGAACATCGAAATGCTGTCATCAGTTTCTAATACGATTCCCCAATTCTTTTTCTAAACTCTTTCTTATATCTCTTTGAACAAACGTCATTACTTATTACTCTTGAATAAGTGGATTTCAAACCAAACTGTTACATTTCCTAGGAAGTGCTGCTATATATAAAAGTCACGCTTAAGTCTAATCAACAACAGTTAATTTGTCGCTATAGTTCTAAACTTGTCATACGCTGTAATATTCTTTGTTATAACTAATCTTGACATAACAGTCACACTTATCTTATCAACAGCGTTATTTTATCGCTATAATTCTAAGACTGGCAATACGCTGCCTTATTCCTTTTACACACATCTTGACATCTCTTTCCGTTACAAACTGTTATCGTTCCTCGAAAATAGTGAAGCTGTTCAAGTTGGGGTATTCTATTTACCTCTCAGACCTTGATCGACAACGTTCTTATCTTAGAACTGATATACGTTCATAACTCTAAACTCCTTATTTCTTATAATATACATCAAATCGTATTTCCTTGTTTTATTTTGGAATATGGTTTTATAATACCACATCTTTATTTTGAACTCGGTTGTTTACGATTATTTATATTCCACATTAACTTTTCGCTTTCTCTATTCCACAGTTCTATTGATATCTTCTTAAATTAAAAGGTAATTAAATCTCATTTATTTCTAAATTGTTTTCATTAGATTAATTAAAGGCCAATTAATTTAATAATCATTTTCCAAATAACAGTTGATTAAATCAACATCATTCCATCAGTAAATTCGATAACTGATCTTAATTACTTCTCATTAGATTAATATAATTAATCTAATAATATTTCTAAAATTGTTTATCTTAAATATAATTATCCAAATACTTAATCATTAGATAATTTCTGCCTTATAAACTTATTTAAATATCAACAATCGTTTTTATTTATTTTATAAAAACGAACTCTAAAATACTGGTTTATAATAGAACTTCTATTATAAATTTAAATCTTCTTTTTAATTATAAAAATATAATTTTTATAATTATCTTAGTTGATTTGCCTGACGGCCAATCAACTCCTTAACAAATCGATGGGTTTACGGTCGACTGTCGCCACTTTCTAAATCGATATCGTTTATTGATTTATCGAAACAGATGTTGAATTTCCGTTCACATCAATATTCACATGGGGTTTTAAATATAATTCGAGTTCAAACAAAACAAACAGTACATATAATTATCAAGGAATCTGGTTGGACTCCTCCAACAGGTTTCCGCATCCACAGATGTCAGTCAACACAATTTACACTAACTCTATACTAGGGGGTATTCTAATCGATGAAATTAGTGTCCAACCGATGATGTGTACATATGTTACGGTATATGGTATTCAACTAATTTACTTGTAATCTACCGAATCGACCATCACATAGCATTCAAACAACATTAAAATATAATTAAAATATTTTAAAAAGATCAGAGTGAGTGAATTTACTCACTTTTGCGCGTTAACCGTTAAATAACGATTTGCGTCAGTCGATTAAATCAGGCGTTCAGTTCTACCATAAATCCAACCGAGCTCCAGATGGTTCCAGACCAGTTTCAGTACGTAGTCGACGATTCTACGATACAAAGTGACAAACCGTTTGAATTTCCAAAACGGCCCAAGTATGCTCCAAACCCGCATCATTTCTTCCCAACAAAATACTCTTCTGTACACACTACACTGCTCCATTTGTTTGTCCATTTACTTCAACTCGTACGGTATTCACTAGAGAAAACAGGTTATCGACCTTGATTATCTTCTTCCGCACCATCCTGCTAACCCTAGCACCGCCTTCACCAACTCGCCAGTCCTCACACTACAAGTACCTCCTCTCGCTCCGTTGGTTAGCAAACTCTACGATAACCACTACTTTCCTTGCTCACGCATGGACTTCACTGCAATAAAAAGCCCAGTCTAGTGTATCGCAATGTGCAGTCCTTGTTTAACATTATGATAACAAAATGGATGGTACATCAGCTCTTGTTTAACAACTCATTTACCCATCAACCACATGAGCGCCTCCCCAGCCACAACGTGTGTGCCACCATTCCTCAAAACTCGGCCTCCTCTCCCGCCATGTGAACATCACCGTGATCTCCTCCCCGATACCGTCAGCAATTCCCGACAAAACTCCACCTGAGCGTGTGCCTCCTCACCACAGTGTCGAGCCACCTATCTTCCCATACAAACAAAACGTTTTCCAAAATAGGATCGCTCTCCAGCTTGAACACACTTTCGTGTATGACTTCCATCTACATGCGATTTCATTTTCTTCATGCGAGAATGTAAATAGCTAGTGGTGCTTCATTTCCAAAAAAAATACAACAGCGAGCTCCCGCTACTTCTCCCCTCACGTCCAATTTGCTCACGTCGCCATCATGTACATAGCAACTTCATTATAAGGCAGCCCGTGCCTTCATGTTTGAACTCAATAGCTTTCTCCTTTTCACCTACACAGTTCCTAGTTCCTACCCTTCTTTCTCACGTCCCTTCTTTGTACTCAAGACATGCGCCCTTCAACTCTACATACTTCTCCTTGTCACAGTCCAAACTCTCCTTCTATATGTCCTCTTCATATGCCGCGTCTTCTAAAAAGAACCTCACATATTGTTTTAACCTTATAACTGTAAACGTCCCCTCCAGCAAATAAAACATTTCGCCACCTTTCTCAGTACCTTCCTCCACCTTTTAAAACACCCGAAACAGGAGGGAAACGACGCCATGTCCTTCATCTTCGTCGTCCAGAGCTCGAGCTTAGTGCAACAGTTCTTATCGCGGTCGCAGGTTAGTTTCACGGCAACCAAGGAGCTGGAAGCGATGTGATTCCCTGGTGGCACTGGGTGACTTTAGAGGGTTTCGATTTATGTAGGTTATGAAATTTATTGAGGAGAATATGGATTCTTTCAAGCCATTGGGAGGCTTCGGTTATCGTTTACCTTCCTGAAGCGAATGGCAAAACAACGAATGGAGCATCCATATATATATATATATATATATATATATATATATATATATATATATAGCAGAAGGTAAAATGGATGGGGATCACGTCACTTCATTTAGCCATGTCGTCTAGATTTTAGGGTAGCTGATAGGTTATGGGTTTTCATTTTAAGTATGGGATTCATTGAATGCAAGGTATGGTGTTCATTTAAGTTTTGACATGGTATAGCCTGTGCTTATAGGAGACAGCTGTTCGTATAGGATCCTAATTTTTATATTGGTTGCTTAACGGCAAAGGTTACTATATAATATATGTACAGTACGTTTTTATGTATTGGGTTGTTGTGGATGTAATAGATGGATGAATCATTAGTATAGGTTAACGTATTAGATTGGCTAGGTTATGGTCTACAAGGTGAAACTTGTAGCTAGAAAAAATCTCCAGCATGATGCGCTTGTCGCCAAGTAGATTATAGGTCATAGGGGTTGAAATTTGCATGTACGGTATTTTCACATCAGCCAAGGATGAATAATTTACTGATAGCTTAGGCTCCTGTGTACGCAACATTAACTAATCGGGTTCAAACCTTAAGCCGTCCTTATATATATATGTTGTATGATATGATAAGTTTTTCCTTACTGCTAGGATTTAATACAAAATTACTTGAACTCATGAAATTATATTTGACGACAATATTCATTTTGTGGTGATAAATTTGATCTTCAAATAGCTTACGGTATTTTAAGGGTACGCCACTGTATAAGACTATGTCCGTATCTGAGCCGCCATGGACAGAAGTAAGAACACGGTCGTGTCTAGGGAGGTGCCACGATCCCAAAAATATAATAATACCTGTAGTTTGACTTATATTTTGAAATCCCGAAATACCGATACAGGGTGCACAATACTTCAAATAAAAAGTTGTTTATTTAATTTATTAAAAATTACAGTAAAATTCTAAAAATTAAATTATCGTTGCGCCTCAAAAGAACCCTGTCCCGATTTGCAATCGATATCAAGTTACAGTCAAATAACCGTTACGGTCGATATATGATTTTACAGCGACTTTCTGAATATTTGATTTGGACATATCTTGCAGTCTGTACGACGAAATCTTGATTTTTCACTTCTATTTGAGAAATACAGTTCAGCAGATTCCAACGCTTCTTGTTTCGAAGAAATCCGACTAATAACGTGTCATGTATACTCAGTTGAAGTTCAGAATGTTAAATTACGAACTGCAGCGATATTACGAGCTCGATTTTATTTAATATATAATTTTCTACGTTCAACTTTGTTTTAATATATATATAAATCCATTTATATTACGAATTCAATATTTAAACTGATTTAAATATTCAAATACAAACTGACAAAAATGCGGGACGTTACACTTTGTATTTTGATTTAAAAGTATATTTGAGTGAAGATGAAAAGAAACTCATTTCCAGTGTGTATTTACATTAGTGAATGTAAATAAAGAAACAAATTTTATTTAAATGTGTATTTGCATTAGTGATTCCAAATAAAAGAACTACTTTGTTTTCAATATATATATTTGCATTTGTGAATGCAAATGAAAGAACAATTTTAATTTCAATGGGTATTTGCTTTTGTGAATGCAAAGTAAATACAACTCCCATTTGTAAAGTTTATTTGCAGTAATTAATGCAAATAAAAGAACAAATTTCATTTTTAAAGTTTATTTCATTTCAAAGCATATTTTATTTCAAAATATGTTTTATATCAAAGTATATTCTATTTCAAAGTATATTTGTATTTGTGAACGCAAATTGTGACGGCCGGGAATTTCGCTCGATCCGAATCAGTCGTTAAACCGATCTAGACCGTTCGAAACCCCTGATCGTTTGAGAACAGGACAAATCAGAACACAGACGGAAGAACATTTCATTGCTATTACAACAATTCCATCAGATACAAGAATATACAGAGTATAAATGAATAAATATACATTCGATAAATATCAGAGATTACAATAAATTACATAGCAGCGGAAAAATAATACAAAGCACAACTAAAGGTGATATACGGATACAGAGCTTTCCGGATATCATTCCAGCTGTAAACCAGGATCCTGTGAATATAAATCTGCAAAACCAAAACTACTAGTTGCCCATGCGGAAAATAGGGGCAGCCAGAGTTTAGGTTAAAACAATAAACTCTAGGTCAATCATGTGACTGGTGTGAGAACTAAAACAGTTATTTAAAACTTTACTTTAAAAGAGGGTAATTCTAGGGACCACGCCGTATAACACGGAACGGGTTTTCTCCCAAGAATACCAATGCATAGAATAAACAGCGCAATGCTTTTTCGAAAAATGAAGCTATTATAAGACCCAGGTCCCATCACACAATGCAACGCAAGCCGGAGGATAGGGTTTTCCCTTATAATAGCCAAACATGCTTGGTACGTTTAAAAAAAAATCATTTGATACTATAATAAGTGTATAGTGTCAAAACAATTTCAATCATAAATATAAATCATAGACGGCATGGGTACCATATATCATGTCGCCATACTAGTTCTACAATTAAAACCGCAATACACGTATTGGAAATTGGATTTCCGTCATGAGTCGAGGCAAGGGGCAAGCTCCTCTCCGCGTTCGAGACACTCTAGCAAATGCCTCAGGACTACACACTCTGGGCAATCCTGGATGCTTCAGGGCCGGTCCTCACTTACGTTAGAGGATTATTTATTCCTGAACACACGTTTCCCAGTCCTTACAGACCTATAATCGAGGCGCCTCATTCCAACAACCACAAAGGTGAAAAGTATATAAATGTCAGGGCTGGTACGTCACTGACACCACCAAAGCTAGAAAGAAACGTCGTGCTCTCCCTACAGTCTGTATCCCGTTTTTAACTCATACCGAGGTGTGAGGCTCGCGAATTCACGTTATACACAAAGCTGCCAGTAGGCGTGCTTTGATCATCAACCACAAGACTTTGCTTTTCAACAGAAGCCTTGATCATTGCATCTTAGCGTGCCACACAGGCAATTCATGCCATGCGATTGATATCTATCTATATATAACCTCTAAGCTCGTACGTCTCAGAGAAGGGCGCTAAGCAAGAGAATAAATTCTCCGCCGCCAAACAGATATATATTTAACAGAAATCAATCAACACAGAATAGAATCCAATGTCAGACACACAATCCATTTACAAGTCCGTTCTGGGTCTGAACGAAACCGGAGGCACTTTCCTTGCATATCCATCCATCTCCAAGTACGTCTGGACGACCACCAACTATTTCCATCCTCTTGGGTGTACAGCCCAATCAGGATCGTCAGTAATTATCCAAACGATGTGAAGACTTCCGGTCTTCGACCACCGTCTTCATCTTTGACTTATCGTCGAATCGATTATTCAGAATGGGTATAAACCCGGCCTTTCCGAACAACCCGCGTATATTAAAACTAATGTTACACAAACACAACATACGCCTCATTCCTATTCAGAATATTCTTAGGGAAAGGTTCCCATTAATTTTATAAAAGATAAATTCTTTAAATTTATTCTTTGATCTTCCTTTGGATGTCATTTCAAACCAAATTATGGTTTTCCAAACTAGTCGAGATTAGCGAACCACATCGAAGTAATTATTTATTTTATTTCCCAATCCCAACCTATTCATCCCATGAAGCAAAACTGGTAATACTCCATATCTAACACCATGGTGTTATCAGTAAAATTAATTACCATTTCACATTCAAATCTAATTAAAGATTTAACTATCGCTTTGGAGCAAAACTGGTAATACTCCGTTCTCGCTCATTTTCTAAATTTGATAATTTAGATTATAGATTTACATTTCGATCTAATTGTAGATTCGTTAAAACTCCTTTTTCTGGGTTAAAGAACTATGTGTTATTTAAAACACAGTTCACGACAAACCCAAATCACATTCTATTTGTTATCGGGTTAAAGAACTAGTGTTGTTTAAAACACAGTTCACGATAAACCCACAAATCAATTCTAGTTCAACTCAAATCAAATATATTAGGAATTCTGATTATTTAAAACCCCTTTTTAAATCTAATTTATTTATTTAAAAACAAAAATCGGGTTTTAAATTTAGTTCAAACTAGTTCATTTTGATAAAAATCTATTTTTATCTTTTCAAATATGGAGTTTTTCATCCCAATTATTCCCAAATCATTTCTTATGATTTTACACAAATTATTACTATTTTTAATAATTTTATCAAGGCCCGTACAGTCGATTCCCATCAACGGCCATCGAACTGCACTTATAGCGACCCTTTTCAAATTTGATTTGGACGTATCTCCAAATCCATCCGTTATATTTCAAATTTCTAATATTCGATAGAAAGCTCTTTTCGATACGAACTCAACGGTTCCGGTTTTAGGAGAATCCGACGGTCAGATCTCCCGTAATGTCCGTTTGAAATAAATGGTCGAAATTCACGAACTGCCGCGGCGCGGCGCGTTCTATTCAGGCCATTATATATATAGTATATATATATATATATATATATATATATATATATATACTTCGTCGATTTCTAATTAAAAACGAATTTTATAAATAGTTTTGAATTCGTTTCAAAAACAATTTCAACTTTCATCTCAATTCAAATCAAAATTGAATCTTTCCTTATAAATTCGTTTTAAAATTCATTTCTATTCAATTCAAGTTTCAATTCAATTTGAATTCATTTCACTTCGTTTTAAATTCAATTCGAATTCGTTTTCAATTCGATTCAATTCAAAGTGGTTTTCTATTCGATTCAATTCAAATTGGTTTTCTATTCGATTCAATTCAAATTGGTTTTCTATTTCGAAATCGTTTTCAATTCAATTCATTCCGAAATCGTTTTCTACTCAATTCACTTCGAAATCGTTTCATATTCAATTCATTTCGAAATCGTTTTATATTCAATTCATTTCGAAATCGTTTTATATTCAGTTCATTTCGAAATCGTTTTATATTCAATTCATTTCATTTCAAAATATTCGATTTCAAAATTACTTTTCAATATTCATTTTAAAATGAATAAAATCGATATAAATATCGTTCACGTCAAAATAGCGTCAATCTAATCAACACGGCTCAATATATTTTTAATTTCAAATATTCTATTTCAAATATTCTATTCCAAATATTTCTTTTCAACAAATGAGTATTTATTTTTGTCAACACACGACTAATCTCAACGAATGAGTACTGTCCACGTGTGACTATTTTTGTTAAATTATTTCGTTCAACACATGACTAATCTCAACGAATGAGTACAGTCAACACATGAACCTTTATTTTATAGTGATAAAGATATAAATTTTATTGTTAAAATATTTCGTTCAACACATGATTAATCTCACGAATGAGTACAGTCAACACATGAACCATTACTTTATAATATTCTTTATCTTCTAAATTGGAATGAGGCCCAATCAATCACCATATAATATTAATTATATGGATTTTCATACATCACACGTATATAATAGCATTGAAAAATAATCAACCATCAACCAAAGTGCACTACACTGTATAAGCATCAAATATAAATATCTAACGCTTATAACAACCTGTCAATCAATCGATCGACATATTTAATCAATCAGGATGATTGAACTTCAAATTTCATCCCAACACCCGTGTGGGGTTTCAAGCAATCAAACACAGATTTTAGTTGTGCAGTTGGGCGATGTGTAAAATTTATCGACCCAATCAATATCCTTCAAATAGGTGTACATAAACAAACCGTCCGGTTTGTAAATGAATATTTATTTATTTACATTCACTGTATTCGTATTCACGTTAAAAATTATATTTTTAACGATAAAAACATTTTATTTCAACATATGAATTTCTATTCAGTTCATTTATTCAATAAAATGATACTTTTATTTTCTAACATATTTTAGGAAATTTCGGCAGCATAACGGCACGATACTAGAAACAGGACAAGGCCTAGCCTTATCCCCGGTATAATGAAGGCCCACGCCATTCACACATCAATCAAATTCACCAAACAACCAAATTCAAATCAAATCATCTAACTAATTTATGCAACCAAACAAACAAGTCCATGGTCTGTGGACGATTGTGTCGGGTGCTACTAAGCACCGTCTGCATCCTAGTATATATATATAACTAGAAAATGAAATTGAAAGGTGAGAAATTCTCACTGATAGCTATCCAATCATCTTGACTCTTCATTTATAGAAATCTTCATCGTTCTCGCCTTTTTATCACCTTCGTTGCCCATATTCTCTACATATGTAAAATCACATTTTTACTTCGCTATTCAATATAGAAAAATCTAATTTTTACTTCGCTATTCAATATAGAAAAATCTAATTTTTACATCGATGTTCATATAGTAAAGATTATATTTTTATCACGCTATTCTTCATATAAAGATTTCGCCTTTTCAAATATAAAGATTTCGCCTTTTCAAAAATATAGATTTCGCCTTTTCAAAAATAAAGATTTCGCCTTTTCAAAAATAACGATTTCATCACTATAAAAATCACAATTTTATTTTTCTACACATATAAAGATGATATTTCTAATATTTCTATCATGTAAAAATTATATTTCTAATTCTCTACCTAAACAAAAATCACATTTTTATCCTTCTACAATATAAAAGAATATATTTTTAATACTTTAAAAATATAAAAATCATATTTTTATTCTCCTACATATGTAAAAATAAGATTTTTTTTTCAATGCTAATTATATATATAAACTAAAAACTGAATCTAAATCATGTATTTTACAATTTAAAACTGAATTCAAATTAACTAAAAAGGAAAAGCTCACTATTTTCGGAGAAGGAGGTGTTGTAGAGGTCGTCGGAGTCGGGATCGGCATCAAGGGGGCGGTTTTTCTCAACGGCGGGCCCCGCTTCGCGGTGGTGGGCTGGAGCTGTTGCAGGAAGGGGGTGGAGGCGTTGCTGGTGGCGGTGAGAGCCTGGGGAGGCGGCACAGGTGGCTTGCAAGGCTGGGGATGGTGGTGCGATGGTCGGGTGTGGGTCCAAAGGGAGGCGGCGGCGTCTCGTCGGTTTGGGGATCGACTGGTCGGAGAGGAAAGGAAGGAGGGATGGAGAAGAAGAGGAGGGGTGTTTGGATGTGGCACGATGGTGGTGGCTCTGCCACCGGCGGCGGCGTGGGGGGGGGGGGCATCGAAACGATTCCGATTTGTTTTTGTTTTTTTTCTGAATTGAAAAGATATCGGGGGGGCCTGGTTAAGGGAGGAGAGGGTTTTTTTTATTTAATTAATTTAATTTCTCTCTCCTAAGTTGACTTTTTATACGACCTCGAAATCGAACCCACCGCCTGTCGTCCATAGCGTTTTACCCCCATTCCGAACACAATGGGCTATGTATCGCAAGCTGATTCGATTGTTTTGATCAGTATCCATTGAATTTACATTTAAATCGCTATATTGAATTTTAAACGTACATTTCAAATTACCGGGGTCACATACTAACTCTATAAATCCCATAAAAATATTTTCTAGCTTCCTATTGACGATACGGTTCTAACAAAACTAGTTTCGTCAAATTCTGAGACCGTATGAAAAATGGCCAATTTCCAGTCGATTAAAATCAACTAAAACTGGTCAAACGCGTTTTCCTTTGCTACGCTCACATATTGATTCGTAAAATTATGAAATTTGGAATCTAGCAATAACTTGACACTGCGGATCCAACAAAAGTGGTTTCGTCGAAATCCGAGGTCGTTTGCAAAATTTCCATTTTTAAGGGCCTGAATTCCATAACGACTATTCAGAATTTTCAACTCGGCATATCTTTTGATTCCCGCTATGAAATCTTGATTTTTCGGATTCGTTGGAAATATATTATCAATTAGATCCTAATGTTTTTGGTTTCACTAAAATCCGGATTGTTTTGCACCCGGTACATTCAATTGAAGTTTGAAATCAAATTATCGAACTACCGCGCCATTTTCAATTCTATTTATAATTATATATAAATATTTATATTCTAACGACGACGTATATAATATATACGTTTGAATTATATTCAAAATAAATTTCTCGTCGATTTTATTTAAAATAATCTATTTTAAATAATCAAAATTCGCTAAAATTGCCAAAATAAAAAATTTAAACTGGCTCAGATTTTCGGGTTTTTACAATCTCCCCCACTTAAAACTTTTCGTCCGCGAAAAGGAAAAAAGTCGAAAGTGGTTTGATTATTCAACTCTACGTTCGATCTGGCTTCCATTCTCCAACTTTTCAGTTTCTGAGAATTGTCAAATTATCAAAAATTTGGCTAACACCCTAAATTTTCGAAAAATTTCGCCATAACCTCCCCTGCACCGGGAGCCACGGGAAAATCCCGAAATTGCCATACAGGCCTTCTTATCTCAAAAAGAAAAAGAAAAAGCCAATCGGCTAGCCAATAGGCTCATAAAATCATCATCACCCAAACAAAACAATAAATTATAGTAAACATGTACCTATTTGTCGGGCAAACAAATTTTATTCTTCGGCTCTAGCCTCCTTGCTATGACCTGTTCAATGATATATATGTATATGCAAGCAAATGCGACCAATTTTCAATACAATTCAATATTTGATGCAATTAGGCATAATGGTTCAAAATTATCAAACAAATGAACAAACAACACAAACATCAATCAATTAGTGGATTAACGTTTCAAATTCATAATTTTGATACAAATACAGAAAATCATGTTTTTGATGCCAATTCACAACAATGTGTTCTAACTATATAAGGTTTGGTTCTCACACCAGTCTAATGGAAATATATAAATATCACACCTTCGTCACTCGAAAATAAATACTGGTGATGGTATACTTCATCATCAGGACCATGTCCGGGCGACTAGAGTGTGAGTCTATATCTATCTAATATATTAAAACTTCGAATATACGTTCATGACGCGTATATGCAAAACCTTTATATACTAGATTGTCCAAATTCAAAATAAATAAATAATCAAATACGTTTTTAAAATGGTTTACATTTCAAAACAAAATTGTTTTCATTTGAAAAAATATACTCTTCACACTCGTTCTAGGATACTACTGATCCCATCTCTAACGAGTCATTCTAATTGGATATTACTAATCCAATATCTAATGAATTCTTTCGTTCGGTTCTAATGTGTCTTATTCTCGAGCTCTGTAAACCAAAGCTCTGATACCAAATGTGACGGCCGAGAATTTCGCTCGATCCGAATCAGTCGTTAAACCGATTTAGACCGTTCGAAACCCCTGATCATTTGAGAATAGGACAAATCAGAACACAGACGGAAGAACATTTCATTGCTATTACAACAATTCCATCAGATACAAGAATATACAGAGTATAAATGAATAAATATACATTCGATAAATATTAGAGATTACAATAAATTACATAGCAGCGGAAAAATAATACAAAGCACAACTGAAGGTGATATATGGATACAGAGCTTTCTGGATATCATTCTAGCTGTAAACCAGGATCCTGTGAATATAAATCTGCAAAACCAAAACTACTAGCTGCCCGTGCGGAAAATAGGGGCAGCCAGAGTTTAGGTTAAAACAATAAACTCCAGGTTAGTCATGTGACTGGTGTGAGAACTAAAACAGTTATTTAAAACTTTACTTTAAAAGAGGGTAATTCAAGGGACCACGCCGTATAACACGGAACGGGTTTTCTCCCAAGAATACCAGTGCATAGAATAAACAGCGCAATGCTTTTTCGAAAAATGAAGCTATTATAAGACCCAGGTCCCATCACACAATGCAACGCAAGCCGGAGGATAGGGTTTTCCCTTATAATAGCCAAACATGCTTGGTACGTTAAAAACAAATCATTTGATACTATAATAAGTGTATAGTGTCAAAACAATTTCAATCATAAATATAAATCATAGACGGCATGGGTACCATATATCATGTCGCCATACAAGTTCTAAAATTAAAACCGCAATACACGTATTGGAAATTGGATTTCCGTCATGAGTCGAGGCAAGGGGCAAGCTTCTCTCCGCGTTCGAGACACTCTAGCAAATGCCTCAGGACTACACACTCTGGGCAATCCTGGATGCTTCAGGGCCGGTCCTCACTTACGTTAGAGGATTATTTATTCCTGAACACACGTTTCCCGGTCCTTACAGACCTATAATCGAGGCGCCTCATTCCAACAACCACAAAGGTGAAAAGTATATAAATGTCAGGGCTGGTAAGTCACTGACACCACCAAAGCTAGAAAGAAACGCCGTGCTCTCCCTACAGTCCGTATCCCGCTTTTAACTCATACCGAGGTGTGAGGCTCGCGAATTCACGTTATACACAAAGCTGCCACGTAGGCGTGCTTTGATCATCAACCACAAGACTTTTCTTTTCAACAGAAGCCTTGATCATTGCATCTTAGCGTGTCACACAGGCAATTCATGCCATGCGATTGATATCTATCGATATATAACCTCTAAGCTCGTACGTCTCAGAGAAGGGCGTTAAGCAAGAGAATAAATTCTCCGCCGCCAAACAGATATATATTTAACAGAAATCAATTAACACAGAATAAAATCCAATGTCAGACACACAATCCATTTACAAGTCCGTTCTGGGTCTGAACGAAACCGGAGGCACTTTCCTCGCATATCCATCCATCTCCAAGTACGTCTGGACGACCACCAACTATTTCCATCCTCTTGGGTGTGCAGCCCAATCAGGATCGTCAGTAATTATCCAAACGATGTGAAGACTTCCGGTCTTCGACCACCGTCTTCATCTTTGACTTATCGTCGAATCGGTTATTCAGAATGGTATAAACCTGGCCTTTCTGAACAACCCGCGTATATTAAAACGAATGTTACACAAACACAACATACGCCTCATTCCTATTCAAAATATTCTTAGGGAAAGGTTCCCATTAGTTTTATCAAAGATAAATTCTTTAAATTTATTCTTTGATCTTCCTTTGGATGTCATTTCAAACCAAATTATGGTTTTCCAAACTAGTCGAGATTAGCGAACCACATCGAAGTAATTATTTATTTTATTTCCCAATCCCAACCTATTCATCCCATGAAGCAAAACTGGTAATACTCCATATCTAACACCACGGTGTTATCAGTAAAATTAATTACCATTTCACGTTCAAATCTAATTAAAGATTTAACTATCGCTTTGGAGCAAAACTGGTAATACTCCATTCTCGCTCATTTTCTAAATTTGATAATTTAGATTATAGATTTACATTTCAATCTAATTGCAGATTCGTTAAAACTCCTTTTTTCTGGGTTAAAGAACTAGGTGTTATTTAAAACACAGTTCACGACAAACCCAGATCACATTCTATTTGTTATCGGGTTAAAGAACTAGTGTTGCTTAAAACACAGTTCACGATAAACCCACAAATCAATTCTAGTTCAACTCAAATCAAATATATTAGGAATTCTGATTATTTAAAACCCCTTTTTAAATCTAATTTATTTATTTAAAAACAAAAATCGGGTTTTAAATTTAGTTCAAACTAGTTCATTTTGATAAAAATCTATTTTTATCTTTTCAAATATGGAGTTTTTCATCCCAATTATTCCCAAATCATTTCTTATGATTTTACACAAATTATTACTATTTTTAATAATTTTATCAAGGCCCGTACAGTCGATTCCCATCAACGGCCATCGAACTGCACTTATAGCGACCCTTTTCAAATTTGATTTGGACGTATCTCCAAATCCATCCGTTAGATTTCAAATTTCTAATATTCGTTAGAAAGCTCTTTTCGATACGAACCCAACGGTTCTGGTTTTAGGAGAATCCGACGGTCGGACCTCCCGTAATGTCCATTTGAAATAAATGGTCGAAACTCACGAACTGCCGCGGCGCGGCGCGTTCTATTCAGGCCATTATATATATAATATATATATATATATATATTATATATACTTCGTCGATTTCTAATTTAAATCGAATTTTATAAATAATTTTGAATTCGTTTCAAAAACAATTTCTACTTCCATCTCAATTCAAATCAAAATTGAATCTTTCCTTATAAATTCGTTTTAAAATTCATTTCTATTCAATTCAATTTGAATTCATTTCACTTCGTTTTAAATTCAATTCGAATTCGTTTTCAATTCGATTCAATTCAAAGTGGTTTTCTATTCGATTCAATTCAAATTGGTTTTCTATTCGATTCAATTCAAATTGGTTTTCTATTCAATTGAAATTCGTTACATATGCAATTCATTTCGAAATCGTTTTCAATTCAATTCATTTCGAAATCGTTTTCTACTCAATTCACTTCGAAATCGTTTTATATTCAATTCATTTCGAAATCGTTTTATATTCAATTCATTTCGAAATCGTTTTATATTCAATTCATTTCGAAATCGTTTTATATTCAATTCATTTCATTTCAAAATATTCGATTTCAAAATTACTTTTAAATATTCATTTTAAAATGAATAAAATCGATATAAATATCGTTCACGTCAAAATGGCGTCAATCTAATCAACACGGCTCAATATATTTTTAATTTCAAATATTCTATTTCTATTTCAAATATTCTATTCCAAATATTTCTTTTCAACAAATGAGTATGTATTTTTGTCAACACACGACTAATCTCAACGAATGAGTACTGTCCACGTGTGACTATTTTTGTTAAATTATTTCGTTCAACACATGACTAATCTCAACGAATGAGTACAGTCAACACATGAAACTTTATTTTATAGTGATAAAGATATAAATTTTATTGTTAAAATATTTCGTTCAACACATGATTAATCTCACGAATGAGTACAGTCAACACATGAACCATTACTTTATAATATTCTTTATCTTCTAAATTGGAATGAGGCCCAATCAATCACCATATAATATTAATTATATGGATTTTCATACATCACACGTATATAATAGCATTGAAAAATAATCAACCATCAACCAAAGTGCACTACACTGTATAAGCATCAAATATAAATATCTAACGCTTATAACAGCCTGTCAATCAATCGAACGACATATTTAATCAATCAGGATGAGTGAACTTCAAATTTCATCCCAACACCCGTGTGGGGTTTCAAGCAATCAAACATAGATTTTAGTTGTGCAGTTGGGCGATGTGTAAAATTTATCGACCCAATCAATATCCTTCAAATAGGTGTACATAAACAAACCGTCCGATTTGTAAATGAATATTTATTTATTTACATTCACTGTATTCGTATTCACGTTAAAAATTATATTTTTAACGATAAAAACATTTTATTTCAACATATGAATTTCTATTCAGTTCATTTATTCAATAAAATGATACTTTTATTTTCTAACATATTTTAGGAAATTTCGGCAGCATAACGGCACTAGAAACGGGACAAGGCCTAGCCTTATCCCCGGTCTAATGAAGGCCCACGCCATTCACACATCAATCAAATTCACCAAACAACCAAATTCAAATCAAATCATCTAACTAATTTATGCAACCAAACAAACAAGTCCATGGTCTGTGGACGATTGTGTCGGGTGCTACTAAGCACCGTCTGCATCCTAGTATATATATATAACTAGAAAATGAAATTGAAAGGTGAGAATATCTCACCGATAGCTATCCAATCATCTTGACTCTTCATTTATAGAAATCTTCATCGTTCTCGCCTTTTTATCACCTTCGTTGCCCGTATTCTCTACATATGTAAAAATCACATTTTTACTTCGCTATTCAATATAGAAAAATCTAATTTTTACTTCGCTATTCAATATAGAAAAATCTAATTTTTACATCGATGTTCATATAGTAAAGATTATATTTTTATCACGCTATTCTTCATATAAAGATTTCGCCTTTTCAAATATAAAGATTTCGCCTTTTTAAAAATAAAGATTTCGCCTTTTCAAAAATAAAGATTTCGCCTTTTCAAAAATAACGATTTCATCACTATAAAAATCACATTTTTATTTTTCTACACATATGAAGATGATATTTCTAATATTCCTATCATGTAAAAATTATATTTCTAATTCTCTACCTAAACAAAAATCACATTTTTATCCGTCTACAATATAAAAGATTATATTTTTAATACTTTAAAAATATAAAAATCATATTTTTATTCTCCTACATATGTAAAAATCAGATTTTTTTCAATGCTAATTATATATATAAACTAAAAACTGAATCTAAATCATGTATTTTACAATTTAAAACTGAATTCAAATTAACTAAAAAGGAAAATCTCACTATTTTCGGAGAAGGAGGTGTTGTAGAGGTCGTCGGAGTCGGGACCGGCATCAAGGGGGCGGTTTTTCTCAACAGCGGGCCCCGCTTCGCGGTGGTGGGCTGGAGCTGTTGCAGGAAGGGGGTGGAGGTGTTGCTGGTGGTGGTGAGAGCCTGGGGAGGCGGCACAGGTGGCTTGCGAGGCTGGGGGTGGTGGTGCGGTGGTCGGGTGTGGGTCCAGAGGGAGGCGGCGGCGTCTCGTCGGTTTGGGGATCGACTGGTCGGAGAGGAAAGGAAGGAGGGACGGGGAAGAAGAGGAGGGGGGTTTGAATGTGGCGCGGTGGTGGTGGCTCTGCCACCGGCGGCGGAGTGGGGGGGGGGGCACCGAAGCGATTCCGATTTGTTTTTTTTTCTTTTGTTTTCTGAATTGAAAAGATATCGGGGGGCCTGGTTAAGGGAGGAGAGGGTTTTTTTCATTATTTAATTAATTTAATTTCTCTCTCCTAAGTTGACTTTTCATACGACCTCGAAATCGAACCCACCGCCTGTCGTCCATAGCATTTTACCCCCATTCCGAACACAATGGGCTATGTATCGCAAGCCGATTCGATTGTTTTGATCAGTTTCCGTTGAATTTACATTTAAATCGCTATATTGAATTTTAAACATACATTTCAAATTACCTGGGTCACATACTAACTCTATAAATCCCATAAAAATATTTTCTAGCTTCCTATTGACGATACGGTCCTAACAAAACTAGTTTCGTCAAATTCTGAGACCGTATGAAAAATGGCCAATTTACAGTCGATTAAAATCAACTGAAACTGGTCAAACGCGTTTTCCTTTGCTACGCTCACTTATTGATTCGAAAATTTATGAAATTTGGAATCTAGCAATAACTTGACACTGCGGATCCAACAAAAGTGGTTTCGTCGAAATCCAAGGTCGTTTGCAAAATTTCCATTTTTAAGGGCCTGAATTCCATAGCGACTATTCAGAATTTTCAACTCGACATATCTTTTGATTCCCGCTATGAAATCTTGATTTTTCGGATTCTTTGGAAAGATATTATCAATTAGATCCTAATGTTTTTGGTTTCACTAAAATCCGGATTGTTTTGCACCCGGTACATTCAATTGAAGTTTGAAATCGAATTATCGAACTACCGCGCCATTTTCAATTCTATTTGTAATTATATATAAATATTTATATTCTAACGACGACGTATATAATATATACGTTCGAATTATATTCAAAATAAATTTCTCGTCGATTTTATTTAAAATAATCTATTTTAAATAATCAAAATTCGCTAAAATTGCCAAAATAAAAATTTAAACTGGCTCAGATTTTCGGGTTGTTACACAAATATAAGAACAAAATTTATTTCCAAAGTATACTTGCATTTGTGAATGCAAATAAAAGAACAAGTTTCATTTGGAATATGTGTTCGCATTGGTAAATGTAAATTTAAAAGAACAATCTTAAATTTCAATGTATGCTTGTATTTGAATTTGCAAATAAGAGAATAAACTTTATTTTCAATATATTTAGTTGCATAGGTGGGTGCAAATGAAAGAGTGATTTGTTTCAATATATATTTGCATTGGTAAATGCAAATATGGAACAATTTCTATCTTCTATATATATTTGCATTGGTGAATGCAAATAAAAGAATAAATTTTATTTTTAATGCATGTTTGCATTTGTTGATGCAAATAAAAGATTTTCAATATATGTTTGCATAAGTGAATGCAAACGAAAGAATAAATTTCAATTTCAATGCATATTTGCATTTGTCGATGCAAATAAAAGAATATAATCTTTGATTTCATGTTTTCATTTGCGTAGAATAGTGCAAATAAAAAAAATGTAACTTTTATTTCGATTCTAGAATAACATATAAAAAAAATTATTGTTTTACACTTTTCTATGTGTTCTAATAACAAATAAAAGAATACTTTTATTTGTTTTTACTTTTTTTATACATTTTAATAACATATATAAGGATATTTTATATGTAAAGCATTTTCCTATGTATTTTAATGTTTTATAAAAGGGTATTTATATGTAAATATTTTGCTAAGTATTCAATGTCATATAAAAGGGTTTTTATATGTAAATACTTGCTATGTAATTACAATAACAAATAAAAGAAATTTTATTTGTGAATCAATTCCTATATTTGAATATGACAAATAAAGAGATCTTATTTGTATGTCAATTTTTATATTCTAATATGACAATTTAAAGAGATTTTATTTGTGTAAACAAAATTTAAGATGTACGGATATTTTCTAATGCACAACAATAAAAATAAGATTTTTATTGTATAAACCAAATTTGGCAAACATGGATATTTTTCTAATACACACAGTTCAATCTGGTTGTTATTTGAGATCAGTACAACTAATGACACATACATGGAGTTCACATCACAACCACAACACAATCAACATCGAAATAAATATATACAACATCAACAGGAATTTAAATAGAGTATAAATTTTACATTCATAATAAATAAATAATTTTAATTTATAAATGAGATGACCCCAAACCCCGTACTGACGGCGGCAAGGGTAATCCGTGGAATATAACACAGAAACAGATAACAGCAGAACAAAATTAAATAAATACACCAGATAATGAACAGTAGAATATACTGGATAAAAGTAATCATCAGAGTTACACAGTATACAGGATCTTACTTAGCACAAATACAGTTCAGCTATACATAAATGTCTACAGCGGAAAACAAACAAAATATGTACAATAGGAGCTGAACAGCGTAAAAAGAGATAAATGATAGAATCCATCTTCAGCTCCAGCTATCCAGAGAAAGAACTAGCTAAACCTGAATACAAGGCTGCCCATGTAGAAAAAGGGGCACCCGAGTTTGAGAGTGAAACAAACTACGAGTCAGTCATGGGACTGGTATGAGAAATCTACTCAACACATATATAATATGGCCAATCACAGGACCACGCCACTTTCGTGGAACGGGTTTACTCCAGTGGATTGGCAGTGCTTTAAAACAAATCTTTCTTTTAAGCATCGCTATGCTTTTTATAAAAATGAAGCCATTATAAGACTCAGTTCCCATCACACAATGCAACACAAACCGGAGGATAGAGTTTTACCTTATAACGGCCAAAATATGCTTGATACGAATAAAACAAAGGCATTTGATATTATTGCTAGTGTTTATATGTTTTGAAAACAATTTCATATCCTAACCATCAATCATAGATGGCATGGGTACCATATATCATGTCGTCATATATATATATATACAATCAAAACCGCACAGTCACGTATTTGGAAATTGGATTTCCGTCATGAACCAAGGCAAAAGATAGTCCTTACCGAATTCGAGACGCTCTAGCCCGCCCCTCAGGAACAGCCGTAACTGCCCCTTAGATCGTCAGGGCCGGTCCACCGATGTGGATTATACTGCCTGAACAATACGTCTCCCCGCCCTTTGGGGCGTAAACGAGCCAACGAATGACTCCATAGGACCCGGATCGTCCGATCAAACCGAGGCGCCTCGCAACAGCAACAACCACATAGTTGAAAAGTATATAAATGTCAGGGCTGGTAGGTCACTGACACCGCCCTAGCTAGAAAGAAACGCAGGCCCTCCCTGATGTCCTCTACCGTTTTTGGTTCATACCGGGGTGTGAGGCTCGCGATTTTACGTTATACACAAAGCTACGCCACACAGGCGGTGCTTTGATCATCACCACAAGACTTTGCTTTTCAACAGAAGCCCTGATCACTTGCCACTTAGGCATGTCAAACTAGCAATTCATGCCATGCGACTGATGTCCATCGATATACAACCTCTGATCTCGTGCGTTTCAGAGAAGGGCGTTAAGCAAAAGAATAAATTCTCCCCCGCCAAACAGGTGTATATTTAATAGAGATCAGTCAACACAGAATAAAATCCAATGTCAGACACACAGTCCATTTACAAGTCCGTTCTGGGTCTGAACGAAACCAGAAGCACTAAATACCTCGGAAACCCATCGATCACCACGTACGTCTGGACGATCACCACTCATTATCCATATTTCGGGATGCCTCCCAATCAGGACCTCGGTTACCATCCAAACGAGGTGAAGATCTCCGGTCTTCGACCACCGTCTTCATCTTCGAATTTCAATCGTCGGTCAATTATTTGAAATGAGAATCAACTCGGCCTTTTCAAATAATTCACGTATATTTAGAATTTCAAATCAATTTATTTTAATGGTTAAATCATTTGATAACACCAATCTTGTTCTTTAATGTAATTTTCACACCAAACACATTTAACCATCAAATACCACATAAATCGAGCACGTTTAGTTTATTTCCATTCCATATTGTTTATGGTATTTTATAACGATTTATCGCTATTTTTATTTATTTTAAAACAGCCAATTTAGTCAAAACGACGCTTCGGGCCATAACGCGGTCGTGGCGCTGTTTTTCTTCAGATTTGATTTACACATATCTGAAAATCTAACCATTGGATCTTCACAAAATTTACATCATTAGAAAGGTATTTTCAAAACGAAAACAAGGGTCCCAGTTTTGGGAAAATCCAACGGTCGAATCTCCCGGTACAATCGTTTGAAGCTTCGATTTCAAAATACAAACTTCAGCGTCGTTATTCGATTAAATATAATTATATATATATATATATATATGTATATATAAATATAATCGTTTCTAGCGCTTTTTTTCTTCAGATTTGAATTAAACATTCCAGACAATCCAACCGTTGGATTTTTACAAAGTTGGTGTCATTGGAAAGATTTTTCCAAAGTGAACCCAACGGTTGCGATTTCAGGAAAATCCGATGGTCGGATCTCCCGCACTAGTTGTTTGAAATCACGGTTTCAAAATACGAACTGCACAGCCATGTTTCGTTTTAATTTTATTTATATTTCTATAATTATATAAATATAGTTCATTCAACAATTTCAATATCGTTTTCACTTCAAATATTTCACTAACGCCTTTAAATTTCGGAAAAATTCGCCATAACCTCCTTTGTACGGGAGGGGCTGGGAAAATTCCCAAATAGCCACACGGGCGTCTCATGTCGAAAAGAAAAAGAAAAAGCCAAGCGGCTAGCCAACAGGGTCATAAAATCATCACCCAAACAAAACAGTAAATGTGCACCTATTTGTCGGGCACAAAATTTTATTCCTCTTCTCTAGCCCCTTCGCTATAACCTGTTCAATAAATATGCATGTACATATATATAGTTCCTATCACTTATCATTTTCTATTCAACTTCATATTTGATTCCATTTGGTGTAAAAACACCATTCATTCTAATGTTGCATGCATAGGCGAAAATCATATCATTAGCTAATTAGTGAATATTTCGACTCATGCATATTTATTTGAACGAGTTGCTATTTTTAACGCTTCACATTTCAACAATTCATGTGTATAATAAAAATGTGATTTTTATTGTAAAACAATTCATTTCAAAACACTATTATTTTATATAGTTTATATAGGTGATAAAAATAGGATTTTTCTTATAAAACAATTTCTTTTAAAACGAGGTCATTTTACATAGCTCATATAGATGATAAAAAGGTGATTTTTATTATGAAACAATTTATTTCAAAATATGAATACCATTCAACACATGAATTTCTAATCAACGAATGAATATTGATTCAACACATGAAGGTTTTCTATAGTTTCTATATATAGATAAAAATGTGATTTTTATATTTAAAACATGAATACCATTCAACACATGAATTTCTAATCAACGAATGAATATCGATTCAACACATGAAGGTTTTCTATTCAATGAATAAATATAGTTTCAGCAAATGAAAATAATTCAAACACATGAATATTATTCAAAATTTCGGCAGCATAACGGCAGGGTAGTTAAAACCGGGACCGTACCTAGTACGGCTCCTCGCTCTACCTTAAAACCTCGCTGTTTTTGACAATGGGGATCATGCATCTAGTTCGCACGCAGGCGGCATGTATATATTTATTTCAATTCCACAAACTAATCCTATGTGGTTTCAACCAAATATTTCTCAGCCACAAATGGGTATTTTTCAACCACAATCAATCAATATCAACCACAAACAATCCCAAACAACCATTCGCTATCAATCAATTTACACACCAATCACAATCAATAAATATCGTCCATGGTTTGTGGACGAGGGGCGTGTATATATATATATGTATATGTATATATGTATATATAGCAATTCACTTCTATTTCAACATATATATATATATATATATATATTTTTACAACGCATATATAATTTTTACGACACATGTATAGCTTATACATCGAACGTACAACTTATACAACGCTTATACATGAGGTGTACAATGCTTATATAACTCATACATCGACTATATAATTTATACATCGTCTTTTTCCATATTGTTTATAAATTAGAAATCTCACATTGGGTTCCACTCCACCAAAAATAGCAGAAGGCTCAGAAAAATATGCGGTCTCTTCTAAAATGTAGAAGACATCCACACGGTCACGTTGTTTCCTGTTTCATCGAATTTCGTTAACGAACGAAAAAGATATGATTTTTTCAAAGTTTGCAACGGTTTTAAACTGTTAAAATCAGTTTTAAATTAAACAGCCGATTACCTTTCAAAATCTTCAAAACTAGGTCATGGATTTGCGCGCAAACGGTGGGGCTTGGGGGCGATCGGCCTATGCCACGCTGACGGCCTTGGAGGGGCGCACGTGCGCCTGAAGTGGGGTCCACTTCGGTGGTCACCTATGTTCTCGGCGGAGCTTAAAAGGTAGCGACTTTGGGGCTTCGATTCGGGAGAAATACTGCACGATAAATGGAGAAGTTTATATGGATGTGTAGAGGAGATGGAGAGCTTCAAAAAGTTGAACTGGAGCAGGGTGTATTGGAGCGTGGTTTGGTCGGAAAATGGCTGGGAAGATGGGAGCAGTGGCAGTCGTCGATTGCAGGTCGGGGAGAGAGAAATTCCGCGTTTTCTCTTTTTTTTTTAATTCTGATTGGCCGGTGGGTTTTAAAGGGGGTTTTCTGATGCGACCACCAATCGAAACCCAACGACTGTCGTTCTAAGCATTTTACCCCCATTCCTAACACAATGGGATATGTTTCGAAGGCCCATTCAACTGCTTCAGTCAGTTTTCCTTCAGATTGAAGTATAAAACATTCAATATTTAATTTGAACGTACATTTCAATTTGCCAGGGCCACAAACTGATTCGAAAAATTCCAGAAAAATAAATCTGGCTATGTTTTGACGATATGGTCCCAACAAAACTAGTTTCGTCGAATTATGAGACTGTTTGCAAAAAGGCCCATTTCTGGTCGATCCAATTTAACTGTAATTGGCCAAAACACATTTTCCTTTGCCACGCTTACATACTAGCTTCAAAAATTATGAAATTTGAAACCTAGCAATAACTTCCGATCCCGGATCCAACAAAAGTGGTTTCGTCGAATTCCGAGGTCGTATGCAAAATGGCCAATTTCACGGGCTATATAAATTCCATAGCGACCTTTCTGAAAATTCATTCGGCCATAACTTTTGTTTTCCGCTATGAAAATTCGATTTTTCAGATTCGTTAGAAAGGTATTCACTAACAGATTTAAATATTTTTAGTTTCGCTAAAATCCGTTTTCTTTTGCACCCGGTACAGTCCGACAAAGTTTGAATTCAATTTTTGAAACTGCAGCGCCATTTCAGGCCTTGTTTATAATTAAAATTAATTATTCGTTTTCAATTGTCGATTCAAACTCACTTTTCATTGCCATTATTCAAAATATTTATTTTAAATATTTAAAATCCATTATTTTAGCCAATTTAAAATTTTTAAATTGGTTCAGATTTTCTGGGTCGTTACAATCTCCCCCACTTAAAACTTTTCGTCCCCGAAAAGGAACAAAGTCGAAAGTGGTTTGGTAAATCTACAATCACACAACACAACCAATAATCAAATCGTTTTAACCTTTCAAAAATATACTGATCAACTTCTATACTCTTTTTAAAATCATTCAGACTATAGAATTTAAAAGTGCACATCCATGAAAAGGAAATAACAACAGAGTAGAGAATTAAATGGTAATGCAAAGTAGGGTATATACCTTGCACCAGAGTCAATCAGAAATATCCACTCGGCATCTAGGATAAGCTTTCTGAATGCTCTTCTCAGTTTCCCAAGTACAATCTCGCGGATCTCCACTGCATTGCACTTTGACTAAGTGAACCTTCTTGTTCCTCAGCTCTTTGGTTTCTTTGCCGATAATCTTTAGCGGCTCTCTTCTCACAGCTAATTCTGGAGTAATTTCAATATCCTGTTGAGCTGCTTCTTCCACGATCAAGTCTGGATCATGAACGTGCTTCCGAAGTTGAGATATATGAAATACATCATGAACTCCAGGCAACCAATCAGGCAGTTTGACCTTATAAGCGAGAGTTCCGATCCGTTCCAGAATAGGAAACGGATCAATGAATTTGGGCGCCAACTTTCTAGTTTTACCGAACCGGATAACTCCTCTCATCGGCGATACTTTCAAATACACGTAGTCGTCAACTGCAAAGGAGATATCCCTTCTTCTTCTATCGGCCTAGCTCTTTTGTCGGCTTTGAGCGGCGAGTAACCGCTTCTTAATAAAATTGACCTTGTCGGCAGCTTCTCAAATCATATCAGGACCCAACACAAGTCTATTTCCGGGCTCGACCCAACAAGCAAGAGATCGGCACGGTCTACCATACAATGCTTCGAATGGCGACATTGTCAGGCTCGCCTGGTAGCTGTTGTTATATGAGAATTCAGCCAAATGCAGATGGTCTTCCCATGATCCACCGAAGTCTATAACACAAGCCCGCAATAGGTCTTCTAAAATACGATTCACCCTCTTAGTCTGACCGTCTGTCTGAGGATGATAGGCGGTGCTCAAGTTCAACCTCGTTCCCAGTTCGACTTGAAATGCTTCCTCGAATTTGCTAGTGAAAATTGTATCTCTATCACTGACTATACTGTGCGGCACTCCATGCAGTCTAACTATTTCCCTGAAGTATATCTGCGCCAGACTCTGAGCAGTTCTGTTTGATCTGACAGGTATGAAATGGGCGATCTTCGTGAAGCGATCTACGATCACCCAAATACTGTCATTCCCTTTTCTGGTTCTGGGTAGACCATCAATGAAATCCATAGAAATATGTTCCCACTTCCAACCAGGAACTTCTAGTGGTTGTAAAAATCCAGCCAATTTCTGTTGGTCGCTCTTGACTAGTTGGCAAGTAGGGCATCGGCTAAAAAATACAGAAATGTCCCTCTTCATCGAATTCCACCAGAAAGTGCATTTGATGTCATTATACATTTTGCTTACTCCCGGATGGATACTAAGTTTCGACTTATGGCATTCATCCAGTACTTCCTTTCGAAGCTCCGGAATGTTAGGGACACAGATTCGACCTTTCAGCCTTAGAATCTCCTCATTATCAACTTGAAAACTCGAGGTCTCGGCTTTCTGAATAATCCCTCTGATCTTCTGAATGAAGTGATCATCCTCCTGAAGAGCAGATATTTTATCTATTAGTGAAGTCGTGATAATAAAACTGGCGATCATTTCATTCTTTCGGCTTAACGCATCGGCCACGACATTGGCTTTCCCTGGAGTGTATATAATTTCAAAGTCATATGCTGCAAGAAACTCCAGCCAACGTTGCTTCCTTAGATTCAAGTCTTTCTGGGTGAACAGATACTTTAGCGACTGGTGATCTGTAAACAGTTCAAATCTGTCACCCAGAAGATAGTGCCTCCAGATTTTCAAAGCGAACACAATAGCCAATAACTCAAGATCACGAGTTTCGTAGTTCTTCTCGTGTGGCTTCAACTGACGGCTAGCATAAGCAATCACTTGACCCCTTTGCATTAACACTGCGCCAAGGCCTTCTCTAGAAGCATCAGTCCAGACTTTCAAATCCTGGTTGCCATCGATGATGGTTAACACTGGAGCAGTTGTTAATCTCAACTTTAGCTCTTCAAAAGCCTCCTCACTTTCTGGAGTCCATTTGAACTTAGAGTGCTTCTTCGTAAGCTTCGTGAAATGACCAGATATCTTCGAGAAGTTTTTAACGAACTTCCGGTAATAGCTAGCCAATCCGAGAAAACTGCGGACTTCAGTAGGGGTACTGGGCTGTTTCCAATTCTGAATGGCTGTAATTTTGCTTTGATCCACAGCAATTCCTTCTTTCGATACGACGTGGCCCAGAAATTTTACTTCATCTTGCCAGAAGATACATTTGGAAAATTTGGCTTTTAATACATTCCGTCTCGGAATTTCTAGAACCTGTTCTAGATGCTTTTCAAGTTCGGCCTTTGATTTAGAGAAGATTAGAATATCGTCAATAAAAACCAGAACAAATTTATTCAAAACCCCTATGAACACTCTATTCATCAGATCGACGAAGTAAGCGGGAGCGTTACATAACCCGAACGGCATTACTAACCATTCATAGAATAAGTCGGGACCTCTGAACGCTGTCATTGGAACACACTCTTCGGCAATTTGAAGTTGATGGAAGCTTGTAGCTAGGTCCATCCTAGAGAATACCTGTGCTCCATTTAATCGATCCAACAAATCATCTATCCGCAGTAATGGATATTTGTTCTTTATGGTCTGCTTGTTCAAATCACGATAATCCACACATAGACGTAGAGTACCGTAAGATTTCGAGACAAAGACCATTGTTGCACCCCAATCAGAGAAACTAGGCCTGATCAGACCTTTCCATACTAGTTGTCGTGTTTGATTGTCTAATTCCTCCTTCTCTCTCAAGGACATTCTTCGAATAGCGTGAACTACCGGCCTTGCATTGGGAATCAAAGCGATCTTGAAATCTATTTCTCTCAGTGGAGGTAAGCGAACAACTTCTTCGAACACATCCGCATAGTCCTTGACGATAGGAATGTCTTTCACTAGGTCGGGAATATTCTCTGTGATTTCAGGGATATTTTCTATTTGGACTGGAGAAACATCCAAAGCTGCCCAGAAGTCATTTCTATTAGATTTCTGACCTTCACAGGGGATGGTTATATAATTTCCTGATTTAATCCTAGCCCTAACAACTCTCTCGGCGCATCTAACCTCTGCTTCATATTTGGTTAGCCAATCCAATCCCAGAATAATATCAAATTCATTAAAATTCATGACGATAGAGATAATAATGAATTTATAGCAAGAAAAGGAGACAGGTAGTGCACAAATCCAACTGAGATTGATAGAACACCCGACCGGATTCTGGACAGTCATTGGTTCCTTGAGCTTTCTCAAATTCAAATCTAGCTTCTTAGCGGCACCCTTTGAAATGAAGCTTCATGACGCGCCTGTGTCAAACAGTACTTTAACTGGAATGTTTTTGATAGTAAGCGTTCCTGCTAAAACATCAGATCTTCCTTGACTTGTTGAGGGATCAGAAGTTTCTGCTACTTCATTCACTTGAACTACTTCAGGCTTCTTCATCTTCCAGCAATCTTGTTTTACATGACCAAACTAATGGCATTGATTGCACCTTGCTTTCCTTGAAAATCCTTCTTGGATTTAGATCCACTCTTTCTTCGTTCGTTCCAAGATTTGCAACTCATCGCCAAATGTCCTTTTCTATTGCAGCTTGAGCACGTGGCGGTCGTTATTCGTTCGTTCCCAGATTCAGCCCTTTTTCTCTTGGCACTGGGTCTCTTATTGACCTCAGACCTCATACTGGCTTCAGGAATATCAGTTTCCGATTCTTCTTTGTCACTACAACAAACTTCTCCTTTGTCGCGCAACATTCCTTTCTTATGGAGATCTTCATACTGATAAGCCATGTATATCATTTCAGGAAAAGGAAGCTTCACGTTTCTCATTACACTACTCTGATATCTCCTTTGCAGGCCATGAATGAATCTCAGATTTTTCCTCTTTGGGTCTTGAATCAGATGAGGAGCAAAGTGAGCAAGTTCGTTGAATTTCTTATGATATTCTGGGATGGTCATATCACCTTTTATTAGATAAGAAAATTCATCACATAATCGCTCCGTCGCTTCGGGAGGAGTAAATCTTTCCAGGAAAATCACTTTGAATCTGTCCCAGGTGATATCACCTTCCGGATTATCTTTGATGATTGTTCCCCACCAGATTAAAGCTTCTTCTTTGAGCGCCCAAGATGCTACTAACCGTTTCTGGTCATCCCTCAACTGGATACGCTCAAAAATTCTTTCGACAGTGCTCACCCAAGCTTGAGTTTGAATTATAGATTCATTGCCCGAGAACTGTGCTTCGTTCAGATTTCGATATCTCTTTAATAGAGCCTCTAGATCGGGTTCTGCATTTCTCCTGTTTCTGACACTCATTTTTCTAGTACTTCTGCAAATGGCAGATCAAGTGTCAGGTCACAGAAAAGATATTTTAAAATACAGAGACAAATACTTCAATGTAAATGTGCCTACTGGTGTGTAATTTCATTCTGTTTTACTCATACTAGGATATTGCTGATCCTATCTGTATAGAGTTACCCATCCTAGAACACTACTGGTTCTACTTCTGACAGGTTCGTTCAAATGTTATATTCCCGAACTAAGCTTAACCAAAGCTCTGATACCAAATGTGACGACCCCAAACCCCGTACTGACGGCGGCAAGGGTAATCCGTGAAATATAACACAGAAACAGATAACAGCAGAACAAAATTAAATAAATACACCAGATAATGAACAGTAGAATATACTGGATAAAAGTAATCATCAGAGTTACACAATATACAGGATCTTACTTAGCACAAATACAGTTCAGCTATACATAAATGTCTACAGCGGAAAACAAACAAAATATTTACAATAGGAGCTGAACAGCATAAAAAGAGATAAATGATAGAATCCATCTTCAGCTCCAGCTATCCAGAGAAAGAACTAGCTAAACCAGAATACAAGGCTGCCTGTGTAGAAAAAGGGGCACCCGAGTTTGAGAGTGAAACAAACTACGAGTCAGTCATGGGACTGGTATGAGAAATCTACTCAACACATATATAATATGGCCAATCACAGGACCACGCCACTTTCGTGGAACGGGTTTACTCCAGTGGATTGCCAGTGCTTTAAAACAAATCGTTTTTTAAGCATCGCTATGCTTTTTATAAAAATGAAGCCGTTATAAGACTCAGTTCCCATCACACAATGCAACGCAAACCGGAGTATAGAGTTTTACCTTATAACGGCCAAAATATGCTTGATATGAATAAAACAAAGGCATTTGATATTATTGCTAGTGTTTATATGTTTTGAAAACAATTTCGTATCCTAACTATCAATCATAGACGGCATGGGTTCCATATATCATGTCGTCATATATATATACAATCAAAACCGCACAGTCACGTATTTGGAAATTGGATTTCCGTCATGAACCAAGGCAAAAGATAGTCCTTACCGAATTCGAGACGCTCTAGCCCGCCCCTCAGGAACAGCCGCAACTGCCCCTTGGATCGTCAGGGCCGGTCCACCGATGTGGATTATTATGCCTGAACACTACGTCTCCCCGCCCTTTGGGGCGTAAACGAGCCAACGAATGACTCCATCGGACCCGGATCGTCCGATCAAACCGAGGCGCCTCGCAACAGCAACAACCACATAGGTGAATAGTATATAAATGTCAGGGCTGGTATGTAACACCCCACACCCGCTAAGGTCACTCACTAAGGGAATGCCTTAGTTTTGGTGGAGTATTTTTAGTGAGTATAGACCAGAAAAATTACAACAGGACAGATATAAGTCATACTTGAAAATTTAAAACATCATTTCCATTAACAAAACATGTTTGGTTACATCACAAAACCATAACAAGAGTCAAGTACATAATATCCATCCTGATAAAATAGAAGTACATAATCCCTTTACATAGATAATAGCCAAAATAGAAAAGATAAACCGAGCTTTACTTCTACGGTCCAAGCCCCAAAAGATAGATATAGCGGTCTGGTCCAAGCCCATTAGTGCTAGGCCCACTCTGATAACCTGAGGGTTGGAAAAAGATAAACAACAACGGGGTCAGACATAAGTCTGAGTGAGTCCTATAACCCTAACAATACAATCATTAAAGTAATTAGGGTGTGATATAAACAAGATACGGTACCTCTGGGGATAATGACTACATTAAGTAGCCCACAAAACACAGGATGTACTACGATAACCGCAACAACGTATTTATCCACCCAAGGATAATTACTAGCTTACACCACCCCAGACCTACCCACCCAAGGGTAATTCCTACACTGCACCACACCAGTTCTACCCACCAAGAGTAATTCCTACTTAAAGGTTGATCCCATCTAAAGACTTAGAAAATATAACTAGTAGTTTCTGGTACTTCTAGCTGACCACGTAGGTGCCGTCTGCCCCTACCTCCACTAGGTGTATAACTGACCACGTAGGTGCCGTCTGCCCCTACCTCCACTAGGTGTATAACTGACCACGTAGGTGCCGTCTGCCCCTACCTCCACTAGGTGTACCTAGTAATCTTACCCAGTAGTTTCGTGTACCCCTACATAGGTGCCGTCTGCCCCTATCTTTACTAGGTGTACCCACTACTCCCAAGCGATCGGCTCCCTAACGTAGATACCCGTGTTTGTCCCACAGTGGGGTGTATCACTCCCCTAAAGTGGCCACCTGATAATATCAACGGTGCACGGCTTTATATCTACACGATGCAACAACGGCTTATCTACTAGCCCGGGCCCACACACGCATATGAAACCCGTTGGACTTGCGTTGCCACCGCTACCCCGTTTTGGCCTCTTATAATCAAGCCCAATATGCGTGTCCCGTCACTCGACATGGGTCGAGCCCACAAAGATACGTTTGGGATATTGGTTGAAATGGGCCCCCACAAGCTACTACTTAAGCTTGTCATTTAATCTAGTGCATCCCACTTAACCCCTTTTTATAATCATGCCCCCTTACATGTTAAGGTTTGGTTAAGTCATCTAATTATATTTCAATTGCCACTTAAGGCACCCACTAGATTTCCACATGCCACCCAAGGCACTTACTTGAATCCCACATGCCATCCAAGGCACTTACTTAACCCTTTAATCATGTTTAATTACATGTTCCACTTTGGTTAAGTATTCTAATCGTATTTTCTATTGCCACCCAAGGCAACCCACTAGTTTCCTCATGCCACCCAAGGCACCCCCACTAGTTACTACATGCCACCCAAGGCACCCACTTAACCCCTCATGTCCCACTACATGCTAATATGGTTAAGTGTTTCTTAATTAATTAAGACCGTGATCTCCCATAAAGACCTCCCACATTAGACTGGCTGCTATGACCGCCTGGTTAAGCCGGTAGAGTCCGGGCAGTCTTACGTCATAACAGAGTCTAACCTCGTGTCTTTACCTTAATCACGTATTTAATTTATGGCTTAGACCTCCCACATTGGGCTAACATTTGTAGCAACTAGTTAAGCCGGTCGGGTCCGGGCAGTTTTACACTACAAATGAGTCCAACCTCGAGTCTTAGTCGATTAATTACACCTAATTAATCACCCCCATATTAATTATCCCTAATTAATATCAAGTTTTCCATAACATGGGTAGACCTAACTCAATAGGTAAATTCCCATGGGGTAGACCTAACTCAATAGGTAAATTCCCACTTATGGTAATTTATTTTTATGGTATGCTTAATCATACCCAACCATACTTTAACTAACATATTTACCAACCCCATCGTTTCCCCACGTAAATTGTTCTCATTTCATGAAATAACAAAGGGGAAGATCATCACAAATATCATGGGTTTAGCATACAACTTTGTCATGGGTTAAGAGGATGTCAACTTGCATATATGAGCATATATTAACCCAACCACATTTAACCCAAACTTGCACATTATCATACACATGTCTCGCATAACATGTTGAACTTGCATATAAGCATTCTCATAACTTGCATAACATGTTAAACATGCATTTAAGCCTACACATAACTTGCATAAGCATTCACATACTTGCATGGGCATTCATATACTTGCATAAGCATTCACATACTTGCATGGGCATTCATATACTTGCATAAGCATTCACATACTTGCATATCACATTAAGCTCGCATTTAAGCATATAACTTGCATAACATCATGCACATAACTTGCATAATCTCATAAACTTAACTTGCATATGAACTTGCATAACAACATGCACATAACTTGCATAACATCATGCACATAACTTGCATAATATGTTGAGCTTGCATGTAAGCATAACTTGCATAATATGTCAAACTTGCATATATGACTTGCATCTTAAAGGAGGGTAAACATGCATAGCATATAAAGGTGTCATCTAGCATATGTATACACCATATTTAAAAGGGTAAACTTGCATGTCATGATTTATGCATAATACCAAACACTTAGCATGCATAAAACCACTTACTTATCATGCATGAAATCAAATACTTATTATGCATAAACCCACCACTTAACTTGCATAAACCCAAACACTTAACATGCATAAAACCCAATACTTAGTATGCATACAATCAAATACTTAGCATGCATAACATCAAATACTTAGCATGCATAACATCAAATACTTAGCATGCATAACATCAAATACTTAGCATGCATAACACCAACTACTTAGCATGCATAAAATCACATGCATAACTTGCATATCATGTTACATATGCATAAATGTTTAACATAGTGTTTTGCATCATAAAACATGGCCTTAAACTTGCATTTAACATAAAACTTGCAAATCACATATCATACAAACTTGCATAAACACATTTATCCACAAACATAGCCATGTCTTATCACATCCTACCATAATCAATTTAACAATTGATTATTAAAACCATAGGAACTCACCAAAACTAAGATTAGCAAACTTATGAAGTAAAACTAGTTGCCAAATATGAAGAAGAAGATGATTAGGGGTTGATTAGCTTGCAACTCTCTTCATTGATTTGTGGAGGCCATGACCAAGTTTCATTTTGCCATAGTTTAGTTACAAGATTTAATTATGAATGAATTAGGGTAGGGTTAGGGTCTTATTTATAGGATTAGGTAGTGTTTTAGGCCCTTAGATTAACCCTAGATTAATTTAGGTCCGTCAGATTTAGGAAACCTCTAGAACCCAGCCCTCCAAGCCAGCCTAAAACCCAACCTGGTGCACCCAGGCTCTCTGGACGCTGCACCCCTGTCGACAGGCAAGTCGACAGGCAAGTCGACACCCCTGTCGACAGGCCTGTCGACAGCCCTGTCGACATGGTTAGGCGGGAACTTTCCCGCCTGACCCCGCTGGTTCTATTTTCAAATCCTAATTTAAATTTCTAAATCTGTTTTAAGCTTTAATTTTTCTGCAAACTTCATTGGGCCATAACCGAGCCATACGGACTCCGATTCTCGAAAACTCGGACTCTATTTCGCGTATTTTTCCGAGACGAACGCAATAACGCAGCCCGTTACCCCCAATTCCCACATCTGAGATTATTTATCCTGTAATTAGTGAATTTTAGTATTGACTAAAATTCGGGGTGTTACATTCTCCCCTCCTTAAAGGATTTCGTCCCCGAAATCTCTAAGCTAAGGAGAATGCATATCCTACTATCCAAACAACCATCTACTCAAATCATCAACCACAGGCATCCATTGTCCTTAAACAGTTTCTAATGATGTATGAGCATATGCAAACAGTGTGTGTATATGTTCCCTATCTAATGTATGAACATATGCAAACCATGATAGTGCCATGCATCCATTATGTATGCGAGAAAACCCTATCGACACATACAATATCTACATGAGTGCACAATCATTCACCAAAATGCATCATCCATGTGATAACACAACCATTATACATCCATAAATATATTTTCCTACACACAATTTTATGCAATATGCAATATGAAGTGACTGAGCCGATCTAGTGCCTAGAGTGTGTGTATATGCATCCACGAGCAACCACTAGCAAACACTTGCATCCACTTGCATCCATCAACCATAACATGTCTCAAACACATGTTTCAACCATAGGTTTACCCTATCTAAAGGTCAAAGGTACTAACGAGAGGACATACTAAGAATAAGATAAGCACAAGATATGCGATGAAGGAGAAGCAAAAGGACATACCCACCGAAAGAAAAGGGTACCTCGATCGCATCTTCGCTTCCGTCTCCCAGGTAGCGTCACTCTCTTCATCTCCCCTTCGTACTTTGACTAGTTGAACCTCTCTGTTTCTCAACTTCCAAATCTCTGACCCAAGGATGCAAATAGGAGCTCATCGAATCGTCGCATCACGCTCGCTTCCACTTCTCTAAGCAAACTCGGCTCTACCACCTCTGCGGTCTCATGTAGGCACTTCCTCCCATGGAATACATCATGTACACCCCTAAGTCTGTCGGGCAACTCCGCCAATGGAAGATGCTCCTCCCATGTACCTCCAAGATCCAAGATACATAGCCTCAAAAGGTCTTTTAAAATATGATTCACCTTCTCGGTCTGGCCGTCCGTCTGAGGATGATATGCAGTACTCAAACACAACTGAGTCCCTACCGCCTCTTGCAAACTCTTCCAAAATTCTCAAGTGAAGATAGGATCTCGATCACTCACTATGCTAGAGGGTACCCCATGCAATCGAACTATCTCTCGAAGATATACAGAAGCTAGCCATGGAGCAGTCCACTTACTCTTCACAGGTATGAAATGGGTGCTCTTAGTAAGTCTGTCTACCACCACCCAAATTCATGTATTACTCTTTCTCGATCTGGGTAACCCGTCAATAAAATCCATCGAGACGCTATCCCACTTCCATTGCGGAACTTCCAATGGGTGAAGCAACCCACCTGGTTTCTTTTGCTCGGCCTTCACTTGTTGGCACATCGAGCGATATACTCGGCCACATCTTTCTTCATACCGGCCCAGAAGAAAACCCTCTTCATGTCTTGATACATCTTATCCCCACCGGGATGAATGGTCATCCTAGAACGGTGTGCCTCATCCAGAATAACCTTCCTCAAACCCTCGTCTTGCGGTACACAAAGTCTACCGTCTCTACGCAAACACCCCCTATCGTCTAGGGTGTACCTACTCAAATGGCTGGACGACCCCCCCCCCCCCTTATGAGCTTTTCTACCAACTCAACCAACTGTGGGTCGTCCCTCTGTGCTTCTCCAATCCGCCCCAAAAGAGTAGGTCTAACCTCCAAGGAGGCTAGCAAACCGGGTACAAAGTCAACGGAAGGTCTAAAGTCAAACATAGAAATAAACTCTAAGCCCGTCGTTCAACGAACCACAATCTCGAGGACGACCCTTTTCAACTTAAGGCGTCCGCTACCATGTTACCCTTACCAGGGGTATACGCTATCTCAAACCCATAGGATGCTAAGAATCCCATCCACTTTTACTGGCCTAAGATTATGTGCCCGAAGAGCCTCCAACACTTCCCTAGGATGTAGGGCATGCTCTTCTCCATCAGGATATCATCCAAAATCATCACACTATCCATCCCTCACGCAGACCACCCTAGTCGAACTCGGCATTCCCCCAAATGCAAGCCCCAAAGGCCTAAACCAATATCAGACAAACACCCAAGGGATACCTCCTTCGAATTCAGACGACCTACGTGAGATGATACTAGTAAAAAAAAACGGCCAAATAATTAAGCCCCTTGTCCAACCCTGGATGTCCTCGCCAGTCTTACTCCAAAACCACCGTTTTTCCCTAACTGGCTTTGCTCCTAGAAAAGACCAAGATGTCATCCACAAAGACCATCACAACTTATTTAGGTACTCCTTGAACACCCTTCTTATCAAATCATCAAAGTATACGGGGGCGTTCGTCAAACCCAATGGCATCACCAGCCACTCTAAAAAAAATCATCCGGAGTCCTAAAGGCAGTCTTCTCTGTACTATCCTCAGCCACTCTCAACTGATGAAATCCCATGGCTGAGTCCTACTATAAAAATACTGAGGCGCCAGCTAACTGTTCAAACAGATCATCAATCCTCGGCAATGGGTATCTATTCTTCTTTGTGAGTTTATTTAATCCTCTTTAGCCTACACAAAGTCTGAGGGACCCATCCGCCTTCGTAACAAAAACTACTGGAGCGCCCCACTCCGATATACTTCGTCTTATGAACCCCTTCTCAAGCAAATCGCCTACTTACTTATGGAGTTCCCTCCTCTCACGAGGAGCCACGTGGCACACTGGCCCAGGTACTGGTTTAGCCTTACCCACCAGATATATTTGGAAGTCAATTTCCCGCTCCGGAGGTAAGCCCTTTACCTCCTTATACACATCCGGGTATTCCCGGACCGCTCTAACAGATCACAAACTCTAGACCGACATGTCAAGCGATTCTAGATAACTTAGCATAACAGATTCTATGGGATTACAAGAGATCTCGAGAGTGTTACCCAAACGGGTCATAAGCCTAACAACTCTCCCTTCAAAATCAAAAACGGCACCTCTACTGGATAACCAGTCCATGCCCCAAAACTAACCCATAGCCCGTGAAGCCCAACAAGCATCACCTCTAAACTCAATGCTAAGTATAGAAACTTTCAAACCCAAACACATCATGGAGCCCCAATTGGGTTTGAAACAACTAAGGGATCATCTACCAAACTGGTGTCTAAGTGCAGTGACCCAACTATCAAGGATGAGATAAACGAACTCGATGCGTCAGAATCAAATAAAGTTCGAATTGGATGATAAAGAAATCCAACCTCCAATCTAGACGGTCTTATCCCCATCTGGTACCCTAGTCGTGAGGGAATACAACTATCCTCCAGAAGATTCCATACCTTGCCCTTGCTTCTTTGGACAATCCTAATAAGGTGTCCTATTCCTCTCAAAAGGATAACCACTTGCCTTCCTTCTTCCCTATTCTCCACTCGTAACCTCCCACCAATGAGGTTTCATCCTTCATTAACCAAACAACTATTTGAGCCTTCCTCCCATCGTCTATCCAATAGATACCTACCAGTCCTCCTCCTTCTTGAACCAACTTCTAAACCGACTAACGTCTAAGTCCCTTGAAGTGGTTTTCCATCCTTATCTATCTTAGAAAGATCATCTATACGCGGAGGGGAAACTCAAAATGAGAGAAAGGAAGAGATTCAAAATGGAGAATTCGAAAGATATAGATATGGCTATTGGGGATTATGCTTTTCTTTCAAAAACTTTTCTCTTAAAAGACATGTTTTTGAAAATACTCCTTTCCAAAAATATTCTTAGAAAATAGTTTTTCTAAAAAAAAAATTATCTGTTCTGGTAACCTTAAGCTCTAATACCACGTGTAACACCCCACACCCGCTAAGGTCACTCACTAAGGGAATGCCTTAGTTTTGGTGGAGTATTTTTAGTGAGTATAGAACAGAAAAATTACAACAGGACAGATATAAGTCATACTTGAAAATTTAAAACATCATTTCCATTAACAAAACATGTTTGGTTACATCACAAAACCATAACAAGAGTCAAGTACATAATATCCATCCTGATAAAATAGAAGTACATAATCCCTTTACATAGATAATAGCCAAAATAGAAAAGATAAACCGAGCTTTACTTCTACGGTCCAAGCCCCAAAAGATAGATATAGCGGTCTGGTCCAAGCCCATTAGTGCTAGGCCCACTCTGATAACCTGAGGGTTGGAAAAAGATAAACAACAACGGGGTCAGACATAAGTCAGAGTGAGTCCTATAACCCTAACAATACAATCATTAAAGTAATTAGGGTATGATATAAACAAGATACGGTACCTTTGGGGATAATGACTACATTAAGTAGCCCACAAAACACAGGATGTACTACGATAACCGCAACAACGTATTTATCCACCCAAGGATAATTACTAGCTTACACCACCCCAGACCTACCCACCTAAGGGTAATTCCTACACTGCACCACACCAGTTCTACCCACCAAGAGTAATTCCTACTTAAAGGTTGATCCCATCTAAAGACTTAGAAAATATAACTAGTAGTTTCTGGTACTTCTAGCTGACCACGTAGGTGCCGTCTGCCCCTACCTCCACTAGGTGTATAACTGACCACGTAGGTGCCGTCTGCCCCTACCTCCACTAGGTGTACCTAGTAATCTTACCCAGTAGTTTCGTGTACTCCTACATAGGTGCCGTCTGCCCCTATCTTTACTAGGTGTACCCACTACTCCCAAGCGATTGGCTCCCTAACGTAGATACCCGTGTTGGTCCCACAGTGGGGTGTATCACTCCCCTAAAGTGGCCACCTGATAATATCAACGGTGCACGGCTTTATATCTACACGATGCAACAACGGCTTATCTACCAGCCCGGGCCCACACACGCATATGAAACCCGTTGGACTTGCGTTGCCACCGCTACCCCGTTTTGGCCTCTTATAATCAAGCCCAATATGCGTGTCCCGTCACTCGACATGGGTCGAGCCCACAAAGATACGTTTGGGATATTGGTTGAAATGGGCCCCCACAAGCTACTACTTAAGCTTGTCATTTAATCTAGTGCATCCCACTTAACCCCTTTTTATAATCATGCCCCCTTACATGTTAAGGTTTGGTTAAGTCATCTAATTATATTTCAATTGCCACTTAAGGCACCCACTAGATTTCCACATTCCACCCAAGGCACTTACTTGATTCCCACATGCCACCCAAGGCACTTACTTAACCCTTTAATCATGTTTAATTACATGTTCCACTTTGGTTAAGTATTCTAATCGTATTTTCTATTGCCACCCAAGGCAACCCACTAGTTTCCTCATGCCACCCAAGGCACCCCCACTAGTTACTACATGCCACCCAAGGCACCCACTTAACCCCTCATGTCCCACTACATGCTAATATGGTTAAGTGTTTCTTAATTAATTAAGACCGTGATCTCCCATAAAGACCTCCCACATTAGACTGGCTGCTATGACCGCCTGGTTAAGTCGGTAGAGTCCGGGCAGTCTTACGTCATAACAGAGTCTAACCTCGTGTCTTTACCTTAATCACGTATTTAATTTATGGCTAAGACCTCCCACATTGGTCTAACATTTGTAGCAACTGGTTAAGCCGGTCGGGTCCGGGCAGTTTTACACTACAAATGAGTCCAACCTCGTGTCTTAGTCGATTAATTACACCTAATTAATCACCCCCATATTAATTATCCCTAATTAATATCAAGTTTTCCATAACATGGGTAGACCTAACTCAATAGGTAAATTCCCATGGGGTAGACCTAACTCAATAGGTAAATTCCCACTTATGGTAATTTATTTTTATGGTATGCTTAATCATACCCAACCATACTTTAACTAACATATTTACCAACCCCATCGTTTCCCCACGTAAATTGTTCTCATTTCATGAAATAACAAAGGGGAAGATCATCACAAATATCATGGGTTTAGCATACAACTTTGTCATGGGTTAACAGGATGTCAACTTGCATATATGAGCATATATTAACCCAACCACATTTAACCCAAACTTGCACATTATCATACACATGTCTCGCATAACATGTTGAACTTGCATATAAGCATTCTCATAACTTGCATAACATGTTAAACATGCATTTAAGCCTACACATAACTTGCATAAGCATTCACATACTTGCATGGGCATTCATATACTTGCATAAGCATTCACATACTTGCATGGGCATTCATATACTTGCATAAGCATTCACATACTTGCATATCACATTAAGCTCGCATTTAAGCATATAACTTGCATAACATCATGCACATAACTTACATAATCTCATAAACTTAACTTGCATATGAACTTGCATAACAACATGCACATAACTTGCATAACATCATGCACATAACTTGCATAATATGTTGAGCTTGCATGTAAGCATAACTTGCATAATATGTCAAACTTGCATATATGACTTGCATCTTAAAGGAGGGTAAACATGCATAGCATATAAAGGTGTCATCTAGCATATGTATACACCATATTTAAAAGGGTAAACTTGCATGTCATGATTTATGCATAATACCAAACACTTAGCATGCATAAAACCACTTACTTATCATGCATGAAATCAAATACTTATTATGCATAAACCCACCACTTAACTTGCATAAACCCAAACACTTAACATGCATAAAACCCAATACTTAGTATGCATACAATCAAATACTTAGCATGCATAACATCAAATACTTAGCATGCATAACATCAAATACTTAGCATGCATAACATCAAATACTTAGCATGCATAACACCAACTACTTAGCATGCATAAAATCACATGCATAACTTGCATATCATGTTACATATGCATAAATGTTTAACATAGTGTTTTGCATCATAAAACATGGCCTTAAACTTGCATTTAACATAAAACTTGCAAATCACATATCATACAAACTTGCATAAACACATTTATCCACAAACATAGCCATGTCTTATCACATCCTACCATAATCAATTTAACAATTGATTATTAAAACCATAGGAACTCACCAAAACTAAGATTAGCAAACTTATGAAGTAAAACTAGTTGCCAAATATGAAGAAGAAGATGATTAGGGGTTGATTAGCTTGCAACTCTCTTCATTGATTTGTGGAGGCCATGACCAAGTTTCATTTTGCCATAGTTTAGTTACAAGATTTAATTATGAATGAATTAGGGTAGGGTTAGGGTCTTATTTATAGGATTAGGTAGTGTTTTAGGCCCTTAGATTAACCCTAGATTAATTTAGGTCCGTCAGATTTAGGAAACCTCTAGAACCCAGCCCTCCAAGCCAGCCTAAAACCCAACCTGGTGCACCCAGGCTCTCTGGACGCTGCACCCCTGTCGACAGGCAAGTCGACAGGCAAGTCGACACCCCTGTCGACAGGCCTGTCGACAGCCCTGTCGACATGGTTAGGCGGGAACTTTCCCGCCTGACCCCGCTGGTTCTATTTTCAAATCCTAATTTAAATTTCTAAATCTGTTTTAAGCTTTAATTTTTCTGCAAACTTCATTGGGCCATAACCGGGCCATACGGACTCCGATTCTCGAAAACTCGGACTCTATTTCGCGTATTTTTCCGAGACGAACGCAATAACGCAGCCCGTTACCCCCAATTCCCACATCTGAGATTATTTATCCTGTAATTAGTGAATTTTAGTATTGACTAAAATTCGGGGTGTTACATGGTAGGTCACTGACACCACCCTAGCTAGAAAGAAACCCAGGCCCTCCCTGATGTCCTCTCCCGTTTCTGGTTCATACCGGGGTGTGAGGCTCGCGATTTTACGTTATACATAAAGCTACGCCACACAGGCGGTGCTTTGATCATCACCACAAGACTTTGCTTTTCAACAGAAGCCCTGATCACTTGCCACTTAGGCATGTCACACTAGCAATTAATGCCATGCGACTGATGTCCATCGATATACAACCTCTGAGCTCGTGCGTTTCATAGAAGGGCGTTAAGCAAAAGAATAAATTCTCCGCCGCCAAACAGGTGTATATTTAATAGAGATCAATCAACACAGAATAAAATCCAATGTTAGACACACAGTGTAACACCCCACTCCCGCTATGATCACTCACTAAGGGAATGCCATAGCATCGGTGGAGTATTTTAGTGAATATAGAACAGAAAAATTACAACAAGACAGATATAAATAGTACTTGAAATTTTAAAACATCATCTCATAACAGCGGAAGTAAAACATGTCTGGTTACATCATAAAACCACAATAAAGGTCAAGTACAATATCCATCAAAATAAAGAAGTACATAATCCCACTCTCATACAATAGCCAAACAAAAGAAAAGATAACTGGATAACTGGAGCTTTACATCTATCCAAGCTCCTAAAGACTGGAACAGCAATCCGATCAAGCTCCACTACTGCTAGGATCCACCGTAGGACCTGAGGGTTGGGAAAAAGATAAAAACAACAGGGTCAGACATAAGTCTGAGCGAGTCCTATAACTTTAACAATACAATCGTTAAAGTAACCAGAGAAGACATAAACTGATATACGGTAACATATAGGGATGAATGGCTACCCTAAGCAGTCAACTAAACGAAGATAAAGGATAAAGACGCATCTACCCTCCCTAAGGTAAATTACTAAACTGCACCACACCAGTCGTTCCTAACTTAAAGGTTGATCCCACCCAAGGACTTATAAAATTTACTAATTAGTACCTGCGTACCCCTAGGTGACCAAGTAGGCGCCACGGGGCCCTACAATCCACTAGGTGTACACACTACTTCCCATTCGATCGGCTCCCTAACGTAGATACCCGTGCTGGCCCCACCGTGGGATGTATCATTCCCCAATGTGGCAACCTGATGAAACTAAAGGTGCACGGCTTATATCTACTCGATGCAACAACGGCTTACCTACCAGCCCGGGCCCACTCACGCATATGAAGCCCGTTGGACTTGCGTTGCCACCGCTAACCCGTTTGCCTCTTACAGTCAAGCCCAGTATGCGTGTCCCGTCCTCGACATGGGTCGAGCCCACAAAGATACGTATGGGTTACTGGTTGAAATGGGCCTCCACAAGCTACCCACCTAAGCTTGTCCCTTTTTCTAGTATATCCCACTTAACCCTTTAATCATGTTTTAATTACATGTTTCTCTTGGTTAAGTATTCTAATCGTATTTTCTATTGCCACCCAAGGCAACCCACTTAAGATTCCACATGCCACCCAAGGCACCCACTTAACCCCTCATGTCCCACTACATGCTATAATGGTTAAGTGTTTCTTAATTAATTAAGACCGTGATCTCCCGTAAAGACCTCCCACATTAGACTGACTGTTATGACCGCCTGGTTAAGCCGGTAGAATCCGGGCAGTCTTACGTCATAACAGAGTCTAACCTCGTGTCTTTACCTTAATCACGTATTTAATTTATGGCCAAGACCTCTCACATTGGGCTGACATTTGTAGCAACTGGTTAAGCCGGTCGGGTCCGGGCAGTTTTACACTACAAATGAGTCCAACCTCGTGTCTTAGTCGATTAATTACACCTAATTAATCACCCCCATATTAATTATCCCTAATTAATGTCAAGCTTTTCATAACATGGGTAGACCTAACTTAATAGGTAAATTCCCATGGGGTAGACCTAACTCAATAGGTAAATTCCCAACACATAGTATGGGTACACCTAACCAAATAGGCAAATTCCCATACTATGTTTATTTATTTTGTGTTATGCATAATTATATTAATTTCACACAATCTTATTAACTTATGCATTTAATTACCCCATCGTTCCCACGTAATTTCGTTCATGATATAACACATATAAAAGGTGTCAACTTGCATATGAATGAACATGTTTCAAAGGTGCCATCTTGCATATTAACAAACACATAACTTGCATAGGAACTTGCATAACATGTCACATAACTTGCATATAATATGTCACATAACTTACATATTCATTTTGCATAACAAACTTGCATATTAGCTTATAGACTTGCATAATGTGTCATCATGAACTTGCATATTAATAAACATGTAACTTGCATATTTACATACATGTAACTCGCATATTAACAAACATGTAACTTGCATATAAAGAAACATGTAACTTGCATATTTACATACATGTAACTTGCATATTAACAAACATGTAACTTGCATATTAACAAACATGTAACTTGCATATTTACATACATGTAACTTGCATATTAACAAACATGTAACTTGCATATTAACAAACATGTAACTTGCATAGCATATTACCATGAACTTGCATAACATGCATATGATTACATAGCCCACAACTTGCATATTTAGCATCATGCAAACATAACATACATCATATTAAACTTGCATAAGCTTACATACTCAACATGCATAAACATAAGATTAATGCTAACATCATATCATATGATTCAAAGCTCATTAACCCACATACAAAACCATAAATCTCATCACATCTCATCTAATTAGTTTACCAAAAGATCATCAAAGTGATAGAAACTCACAACTAGCAACTTTGAACACCAAATGTAGAAGATTAAGATGCTAAGAAGGGATTAGAAGTTGATTAGAGAGTGATTAGTATGCAACCCTCTTCATAAAATTAGTGGAGGCCATGAGAGCTAGCATTTTGCCATAGTTTAGTCACTAGGTTTAATTATGAATGAATTAGGGTAGGTTAGGGTCTTATTTATAGATTAGGCAAGTGTTTTAGGCCATAGGATTAACCCTAGATTCAATCCAAGCCATCAAAGCATGTCTTGGGGAAGAAGTCAAGTGTAGGAACCATCTAGGGCCTTTAGATTAAAGATGGACCATGAGAACCATTCAAATGCAAAATCTGCACTTGAGCGAATCGGCCCACGGGTTGACAGCCAAACACCCTGGATTAACCCCTAGTCGACCCAGCGGGCTCGGGTCGACTTCAAAAATCGGCCGGTTCGGTTATTCCCCTCTCCCAATTCGCTGTTTTGAGCATTTTTGCATATTTATTTATTAAATTTTCAATTATATATATATATATATATCAATATATATATATATATATATATCTACACAACCCATTTCACTTAATTAAATATACTTTAATTTGGGAATTTTCGTGAAACTTCGCGAGGCCATATCTTGGTCATACGGACTCCGATTTTCGAAAACTCGGACTCTATTTCGCGTATTTTTCCGAGACGAACACAATGGCATAGCCCGTTTCCCTTGATTCCCATTTTAGAATTAAATTCTGCCTCGATTTATGTTATTACAGGTTATTGAAAATACGGGTTGTTACATTCTCCCCTCCTTAAAGGATTTCGTCCCCGAAATCTTCAAGTTAGGAAGAACGTATCCTACCATCCAATCATCCATCTACTCAAAGCATCATCCACGAGCAATCATTGTCCTTACAAGATTCTAAATGCTGGATGGATATATGCAAAAGTGTGTGTATATGTACTTACCTAATGCGAAAATCAGGCGGTTACTGATACAGTAAACCTCCTTAATGCAAACCATGATAGTGCCATGCATCCAATATGTATGCGAAACCCTATTGACACATACAAATTTCTACATGCGTGCACAACCATACACAAAAATGCATCATCCATATGATAACACAGCCATGATACATCCATCAATCTAACTACCACATCCATTTATGCAATATGCAACATGAAGTGACTGAGCCGATCTAGTGCCTAATGTGTGTGTATATGCATCCACGAGCAACCACTAGCAAACAATTGCATCCATATGCATCCATCAACCATAACATGTTTCAAACACATGTCTCAACCATAGGTTTTACCCTATCTAAAGGTCATAGGTATTAGCGAGAGGGTATACTAAAGATAAGATAAGTACTAGACAAGCAATAAAGGAGAAGTTAAAAGACATACTCTCAAAAAGAAATGGATACAAAGAACGCATCTTTGCTTCCGTCTCCCAAGTAGCATTGCTTTCGTCATCTCCCCATTGCACTTTAACTAGCTGAACTTCTCTGTTCCTCAACTTCCTAGTTTCTGACCCAAGGATGCGAGTAGGAGCTCGTCGAATCGTCGCATCACGCTCTACCTCTACATCTCTAAGCAAGCTCGGCTCTACCACCTCCGCGGTCTCATGTAAGCACTTCCTCAAATGTGATACATGGAATACATCATGAACACCACTAAGTCTGTCGGGCAACTCCACCCTATATGCCATCCGTCCAATCCTTTCCTTAATAGGAAACGGCCCAACAAATCTCGGTGCTAACTTCCCTACGGACCCAAAGCGAACAACATTTCTCAATGGAGATACTTTGACAAAAACCATGTCCCCAACCTCAAACTCAAGATCCGTCCTTCTCCGATCCGCATAAGATTTCTGTCTATCTTGCGCTGCTTTCATCCTTTTTCGAATTAAATCAATCTTCTCTGAAGTCTCTCTAACCATATCCGGCCCAAGCAAGATCTTATCCGTAGATTCCCACCAACATGTAGGAGATCGACAAGGCCTTCCATAAAGAGCTTCGAAAGGAGCCATACCAATACTGGACTGAAAGCTGTTATTATATGCGAACTCCACCAAAGGAAGATGTTCTTCCCATGTACCTCCAAAATCCAAGATACAAAGCCTCAAAAGATCTTCTAAGATACGGTTCACCCTCTCGGTCTGACCGTCCGTCTGAGGATGATATGCGGTGCTCAAACACAACTGAGTCCCTACCGCCTCTTGCAAACTTCTCCAAAACTCACTAGTGAAAATAGGATCTCGATCACTCACAATGCTGGATGGTACGCCATGCAATCTAACAATCTCTCTAACATAGACTGAAGCAAGCCATGGAGCGGTCCTCTTACTCTTTACGGGTATAAAATGGGCACTCTTTGTAAGTCTGTCTACCACAACCCAAATTCCCGTATTGCCCTTCCTCGATCTCGGTAACCCGTCGATGAAATCCATCGAGACACTATCCCACTTCCACTGTGGAACTTCCAATGGGTGTAGCAACCCACCGGGTTTCCTTTGCTCCACTTTAACTTGTTGGCACACTAAGCATCTAGCCACATACTCGGCCACATCTTTCTTCATACCGGCCCAAAAGAAAACTCTCTTCATGTCTTGGTACATTTTGTCTCCACTGGGATGAATAGTCATTCTTGAACGATGTGCATCATCCAAAATAGCCTTCTTCAAACCCTCATCTTGCGGTACACAAAGTCTACCGTCTCTATGCAACCATCCCTTATCATCTATGGTGTATCTACCCAAATGGCTGGACGACTCCCCTCTTATAAGCTTCTCTACCAACACAACCAACTGTGGGTCGTCTCGCTGAGCCTCGCCAATCCGTCTCAAAAGAGTAGGTCTAACCTCCAAGGATGCCAACAAACCAGGTACAAAATCAACAGAAGGTCTGAAGTCAAACAAAGAAAGAAACTCCAAGCTTCGTCGTTCCACGAACAATGGACTCAAAGATAGCCTTTTTCTACTTAAGGCGTCTGCCACCACGTTACCCTTACCAGGGGTATACGCTATCTCGAAATCATAGGATGCTAAGAACTCCATCCACCTTTGCTGTCTTAAGTTTAAATCCTTCTGAGAGAATAAGTACTTCAATGATTTATGGTCGGTGAACAACTCGAATCTCTCACCAAGAAGATAATGGCGCCAAGACTTAAGTGCGAAAACAATCGCGGCCAACTCTAGATCATGGGTAGGGTAATTCTTCTCATGCACTCTCAATTGTCTCCCTCCATAGGCTATTACCCTTCCCTCCTGCATCAAGACTGCGCCTAATCCTGTTCCACAAGCATCGGTATAAACAACAAACGGCTTACTCCCATCTGGAAGCACTAAAACTGGAGCGGTGGTCAAAGCTCTCTTTAACCGTCGGAAAGCATCATCACAATCTACATCCCATGAGAAAACCAGATTCTTCTTCGTCAAGCGGGTTAATGGGGCTGATATCTTCGCGAAGTCTTTGATGAACTTCCTATAATATCCTGCCAACCCCAAGAAACTTCTTACCTCGGTAGCATTTCTAGGAACTTTCCAATCCTGGATAGATACTATCTTTGCGGGATCCACAGCTATCCCTTCCTTAGAGACCACATGCCCTAAGAATCGCACTTCTCTTCTCCAAAAATGGCATTTAGAGAATTTAGCTTTAAGACTATGCGCTCGAAGAGTCTCCAACACTTCTTTGAGATGTAAGGCATGCTCTTCTTCATTCTTGGAAAAGACCAAGATGTCATCCACAAAACTACTACAAACTTATTCAGATACTCTCTGAACACTCTACTCATGAGATCAACAAAGTATGCGGGGGCGTTTGTCAACCCAAATGGCATCACTAGCCACTCATAAAAACCATCCGGAGTCCGGAAAGCAGTCTTCTCTATACTGTCCTCCGCCACTCTTAACTGATGAAACCCTGTAGCTAAGTCCATCTGCGAAAATACTGACGCGCCAACCAACTGATCAAAGAGATCATCTATCCTCGGTAATGGGTGTCTATTCTTCTTCGTGAGCTTATTAAGTTCCCTATAATCCACACAAAGTCTGAGGGACCCATCCGCCTTCGTGGCAAACACTACTGGAGCTCCCCACTCCGATATACTTCGCCTTATGAACCCCTTCTCAAGCAACTCCCCTACTTGCTTATGAAGTTCTCTTCTCTCACGAGGAGCCATGTGGCGTACTGGCAAAGACACTGGTTTGGCATTATCCACCAAATAAATTCGGAAATCTATCTCCCGCTTCGGAGGCAAACCCTTTACTTCTTCAAACACATCCGGATATTCCCGGACTACTCTGACAGAACACAAACTTTCGACCGAAGCATCGAGCGATTCAAGATAACTTAGCAAAACAGATTCCATGGGATTGCAAGAGATCTCGAGAGTGTTACCCAAGCGGGTCATGAGCCTGACAACTCTCCTTTCGCAATCAAGAACGGCACCATTACTGGATAACCAGTCCATGCCCAAGATCAACCCATAGCCCGTGAAGCCCAATACAAAAGCATCACATCTAAACTCAACGCTAAGTATAGAAATCTTCAAACCCAAACATATCATAGACAGATATATAGAGCCCCCAATTGGGTTTGAAACAACCAAGGGATCATCAACTAGACTGGTGTCTAAGTGCAGTGACTCAACTAACGATGATGAGATAAAAGAATGCGATGCGCCAGAGTCAAACAAAGTACGTACTGGATGATCAAACAGAAAAACCAGACTTTCAACGGAAATAGTTCTACCTCTCTGCTGAATCGGTGGAACTGAGAGAACCTGAACTTGCCCCCCTGACTGAGGTGGTGCTATAAGAGCTTGCACCTGACCTCCTGAGGTAGACCCCGTCTTCTGCCCCTTCTTTGGGCAGTTTTTCACAAGATGCCCCGCTTCACCACAATGAAAGCAACCGGTCTTCTTCTTTTTGCGACAATCCTTACTGAGGTGCCCTGGTGTCCCACAATTAAAGCACTTCTTCTTTGTCTTCTTCTTGTCACCATTGCCTTTTCCACCCTTGCCTTGTTGTTGTTGCGGTTTCTTCTGATCCCCCTTTTTCTCTGGTGCCTTAGAATTCTTATCATCCTCATGCATAAGTGCCATGTAGACAAGCTTCTCAAAAGTGGCCCCCATAGGAATGTGAGTCATAGCTATTCCTTGCAATGGTTCGTTCAAGCCTCTAACGAACCTCAAAGCCTTCTTCTCCGGTGTATTCACCAACTCTATGCCAAACCTTGCTAATTGATTGAATTTGTTGACATATTCTTTCACCGTGAGATTCCCTTGCTTCAAATTCAAGAACTTCTCCATAAACAGATTCTCTTCCGCCCTTGAGAGAAACTTAGCCCCAAACCTTTGCTTAAAATCTGCCCAAGAGTCAACAGGGCGTTCTCCATTAGTGACCTCCCACCAGAATGAGGCCTCTCCCTTCATTAACCAAGCCGCCAACTTGACTTTCTTTCCCTCTTCCACTTCAAAGATATCTAGCAACTCTTCCACTTCCTTAAGCCAATCTCTAGCCTCTACGAAGGTCTCTGAACCTAGAAAAGGTTTTCCTCCTATCGCCTTGAACTCCTTGCAAACCTTAGCAAAGTTATCCACTCTAGGCTGAGGAGGAGGAGCGGTTGTCTCTGGTGTAGTAGCATTGGCTGGACCCGCAGCCGCGGCCCTAGCCTCTTGCAACCTCCTATACCATAGTGGTATCACTAAACCTTCCGGGATGTTAAGATCTTCAGCCATGCTGAAACGAAAGAGGAAAGATTCAAAAAGGAGATTCCGAAAGATAAAGATATGGCTATTGGGGATTATGCTTTTCTTTTTCAAAAACTTTTTCTCTTAGAAGACATGCTTTTAAAAATACTTTCTTCGAAAATACTCTTAGAAAGTAGTTTTTCTCAAAAATTTTATCTGTTCTGGTAACCTTAAGCTCTGATACCACGTGTAACACCCCACTCCCGCTATGATCACTCACTAAGGGAATGCCATAGCATCGGTGGAGTATTTTAGTGAATATAGAACAGAAAAATTACAACAAGACAGATATAAATAGTACTTGAAATTTTAAAACATCATCTCATAACAGCGGAAGTAAAACATGTCTGGTTACATCATAAAACCACAATAAAGGTCAAGTACAATATCCATCAAAATAAAGAAGTACATAATCCCACTCTCATACAATAGCCAAACAAAAGAAAAGATAACTGGATAACTGGAGCTTTACATCTATCCAAGCTCCTAAAGACTGGAACAGCAATCCGATCAAGCTCCACTACTGCTAGGATCCACCGTAGGACCTGAGGGTTGGGAAAAAGATAAAAACAACAGGGTCAGACATAAGTCTGAGCGAGTCCTATAACTTTAACAATACAATCGTTAAAGTAACCAGAGAAGACATAAACTGATATACGGTAACATATAGGGATGAATGGCTACCCTAAGCAGTCAACTAAACGAAGATAAAGGATAAAGACGCATCTACCCTCCCTAAGGTAAATTACTAAACTGCACCACACCAGTCGTTCCTAACTTAAAGGTTGATCCCACCCAAGGACTTATAAAATTTACTAATTAGTACCTGCGTACCCCTAGGTGACCAAGTAGGCGCCACGGGGCCCTACAATCCACTAGGTGTACACACTACTTCCCATTCGATCGGCTCCCTAACGTAGATACCCGTGCTGGCCCCACCGTGGGATGTATCATTCCCCAATGTGGCAACCTGATGAAACTAAAGGTGCACGGCTTATATCTACTCGATGCAACAACGGCTTACCTACCAGCCCGGGCCCACTCACGCATATGAAGCCCGTTGGACTTGCGTTGCCACCGCTAACCCGTTTGCCTCTTACAGTCAAGCCCAGTATGCGTGTCCCGTCCTCGACATGGGTCGAGCCCACAAAGATACGTATGGGTTACTGGTTGAAATGGGCCTCCACAAGCTACCCACCTAAGCTTGTCCCTTTTTCTAGTATATCCCACTTAACCCTTTAATCATGTTTTAATTACATGTTTCTCTTGGTTAAGTATTCTAATCGTATTTTCTATTGCCACCCAAGGCAACCCACTTAAGATTCCACATGCCACCCAAGGCACCCACTTAACCCCTCATGTCCCACTACATGCTATAATGGTTAAGTGTTTCTTAATTAATTAAGACCGTGATCTCCCGTAAAGACCTCCCACATTAGACTGACTGTTATGACCGCCTGGTTAAGCCGGTAGAATCCGGGCAGTCTTACGTCATAACAGAGTCTAACCTCGTGTCTTTACCTTAATCACGTATTTAATTTATGGCCAAGACCTCTCACATTGGGCTGACATTTGTAGCAACTGGTTAAGCCGGTCGGGTCCGGGCAGTTTTACACTACAAATGAGTCCAACCTCGTGTCTTAGTCGATTAATTACACCTAATTAATCACCCCCATATTAATTATCCCTAATTAATGTCAAGCTTTTCATAACATGGGTAGACCTAACTTAATAGGTAAATTCCCATGGGGTAGACCTAACTCAATAGGTAAATTCCCAACACATAGTATGGGTACACCTAACCAAATAGGCAAATTCCCATACTATGTTTATTTATTTTGTGTTATGCATAATTATATTAATTTCACACAATCTTATTAACTTATGCATTTAATTACCCCATCGTTCCCACGTAATTTCGTTCATGATATAACACATATAAAAGGTGTCAACTTGCATATGAATGAACATGTTTCAAAGGTGCCATCTTGCATATTAACAAACACATAACTTGCATAGGAACTTGCATAACATGTCACATAACTTGCATATAATATGTCACATAACTTACATATTCATTTTGCATAACAAACTTGCATATTAGCTTATAGACTTGCATAATGTGTCATCATGAACTTGCATATTAATAAACATGTAACTTGCATATTTACATACATGTAACTCGCATATTAACAAACATGTAACTTGCATATAAAGAAACATGTAACTTGCATATTTACATACATGTAACTTGCATATTAACAAACATGTAACTTGCATATTAACAAACATGTAACTTGCATATTTACATACATGTAACTTGCATATTAACAAACATGTAACTTGCATATTAACAAACATGTAACTTGCATAGCATATTACCATGAACTTGCATAACATGCATATGATTACATAGCCCACAACTTGCATATTTAGCATCATGCAAACATAACATACATCATATTAAACTTGCATAAGCTTACATACTCAACATGCATAAACATAAGATTAATGCTAACATCATATCATATGATTCAAAGCTCATTAACCCACATACAAAACCATAAATCTCATCACATCTCATCTAATTAGTTTACCAAAAGATCATCAAAGTGATAGAAACTCACAACTAGCAACTTTGAACACCAAATGAAGAAGATTAAGATGCTAAGAAGGGATTAGAAGTTGATTAGAGAGTGATTAGTATGCAACCCTCTTCATAAAATTAGTGGAGGCCATGAGAGCTAGCATTTTGCCATAGTTTAGTCACTAGGTTTAATTATGAATGAATTAGGGTAGGTTAGGGTCTTATTTATAGATTAGGCAAGTGTTTTAGGCCATAGGATTAACCCTAGATTCAATCCAAGCCATCAAAGCATGTCTTGGGGAAGAAGTCAAGTGTAGGAACCATCTAGGGCCTTTAGATTAAAGATGGACCATGAGAACCATTCAAATGCAAAATCTGCACTTGAGCGAATCGGCCCACGGGTTGACAGCCAAACACCCTGGATTAACCCCTAGTCGACCCAGCGGGCTCGGGTCGACTTCAAAAATCGGCCGGTTCGGTTATTCCCCTCTCCCAATTCGCTGTTTTGAGCATTTTTGCATATTTATTTATTAAATTTTCAATTATATATATATATATATATCAATATATATATATATATATATATATCTACACAACCCATTTCACTTAATTAAATATACTTTAATTTGGGAATTTTCGTGAAACTTCGCGAGGCCATATCTTGGTCATACGGACTCCGATTTTCGAAAACTCGGACTCTATTTCGCGTATTTTTCCGAGACGAACACAATGGCATAGCCCGTTTCCCTTGATTCCCATTTTAGAATTAAATTCTGCCTCGATTTATGTTATTACAGGTTATTGAAAATACGGGTTGTTACACACAGTCCATTTACAAGTCCGTTCTGGGTCTGAACGAAACCGGAAGCACTAAATACCACGCAAACCCATCGATCACCACGTACGTCTGGACGATCACCACTCATTATCCATATTTCGGGATGCCTCCCAATCAGGAACTCGGTTACCATCCAAACGAGGTGAAGATCTCCGGTCTTCGACCACCGTCTTCATCTTCGAATTTCAATCGTTGGTCAATTATTTGAAATGAGAATTAACTCGGCCTTTTCAAATAATTCACATATATTTAGAATTTCAAATCAATTTATTTCAATAGTTAAATCATTCGATAACATCAATCTTGTTCTTTAATGTAATTTTCACTCTAAACACATTTAACCATCAAATACCACATAAATCGAGCACATTCAGTTTATTTCCATTCCATATTGTTTATGGTATTTTATAACGATTTATCGCTATTTTTATTTATTTTAAAATAGCCAATTTAGTCAAAATGGCGCTTCGGGCCATAACGCGGCCGTGGCGCTGTTTTTCTTTAGATTTGATTTACACATATCTGAAAATCTAACCGTTGGATCTTCACAAAATTTACATCATTAGAAAGGTCTTTTCAAAACGAATCCAACGGTCCCAATTTTGGGAAAATCCGACGGTCGGATCTCCCGGTACAATCGTTTGAAGCTTTGATTTCAAAATACGAACTGCAGCGTCGTTATTCGATTAAATATAATTATATATATATATATATATATAAATATAATCGTTTCTGGCGCTGTTTTTCTTCATATTTGAATTAAACATTCCAGACAATCCAACCATTGGATTTTTACAAAGTTGGTGTCGTTGGAAAGAGTTTTCCAAAGCGAACCCAACAATTGCGATTTCAGGAAAATCCGATGGTCGGATCTCCCGCACTAGTTGTTTGAAATCACGGTTTCAAAATACGAACTGCACGGCCACGTTTCGTTTTAATTTTATTTATATTTATATAAATATAGTTCATTCAACAATTTCAATATCGTTTTCACTTCAAATATTTCACTAACGCCTTTAAATTTCGGAAAAATTCGCAATAACCTCCTTTGTACGGGAGTGGCTGGGAAAATTCCCAAATAGCCACACGGGCGTCTCATGTCGAAAAGAAAAAGAAAAAGCCAAGCGGCTAGCCAACAGGCTCATAAAATCATCACCCAAACAAAACAGTAAATGTGTACCTATTTGTCGGGCACAAAATTTTATTCCTCTTCTCTAGCCCATTCGCTATAACATGTTCAATAAATATGCATGTACATATATATAGTTCTTATCACTTATCATTTTCTATTCAACTTCATATTTGATTCCATTTGGTGTAAAAACACCATTCATTCTAATGTTGCATGCATAGGCGAAAATCATTTCATTAGCTAATTAGTGAATATTTCGACTCATGCATATTTATTTGAACGAGTTGCTATTTTTAACGCTTCACATTTCAACAATTCATGTGTATAATAAAAATGTGATTTTTATTGTAAAACAATTCATTTCAAAACACTATTATTTTAAATAGTTTATATAGGTGATAAAAATAGGATTTTTCTTATAAAACAATTTCTTTTAAAACGAGGTCATTTTACATAGCTCATATAGATGATAAAAAGGTGATTTTTATTATGAAACAATTTATTTCAAAATATGAATACCATTCAACACATGAATTTCTAATCAACGAATGAATATCGATTCAACACTTGAAGGTTTTCTATAGTTTCTATATATAGATAAAAATGTGATTTTTATATTTAAAACACGAATACCATTCAACACATGAATTTCTGATCAACGAATGAATATCGATTCAACACATGAAGGTTTTATATTCAATGAATAAATATAGTTTCAGCAAATGAAAATAATTCAAACACATGAATATTATTCAAAATTTCGGCAGCATAACGGCAGGGTAGTTAAAACCGGGACCGTCCCTAGTACGGCTCCTCGCTCTACCTTAAAACCTCGCGGTTTTTGACAATGGGGATCATGCATCTAGTTCGCACGCAGGCGGCATGCATATATTTATTTCATTTCCATAAACTAATCCTATGTGGTTTCAACCAAATATTTCTCAACCACAAATGGGTATTTTTCAACCACAATCAATCAATATCAACCACAAACAATTCCAAACAACCATTCGCTATCAATCAATTTTCACGCCAATCACAATCAATAAATATCGTCCATGGTTTGTGGACGAGGGGCGTATATATATTTATATTTATATATAGCAATTCACTTCTATTTCAACACATATTTTTCTTTACAACGCATATATAATTTTTACAACGCATATATAACTTATACATCGAACGTACAACTTATACAACGCTTATACATGAGGTGTACAACGCTTATATAACTCATACATTGACTATATAATTTATACATCGTCGTTTTCCATATTGTTTATAAACTAGAAATCTCACATTGGGTTCCACTCAACCATAAATAGCAGAAGGCTCAGAAAAATATGCGTTCTCTTCTAAAATGTAGAAGGCGTCCACACGGTCACGATGTTTTCTGTTTCATCGAATTTCGTTAACGAACGAAAAAGATATGATTTTTTCAAAGTTTGCAACGGTTTTAAACTGTTAAAATCAGTTTTAAATTAAACAGCCGATTACCTTTCAAAATCTTCAAAACTAGGTCATGGATTTGCACGCAAACGGTGGGGCTTGGGGGCGATCGGCCTATGCCACGCTGACGGCCTTAGAGGGGCGCATGTGCGCCTGAAGTGGGGTCCCCTTCGGTGGTCACCTCTGGCTTCGGCGGAGCTTAAAAGGTAGCGACTTTGGGGCTTCGATTCGGGAGAAATACTGCACGATAAATGGAGAAGTTTATATGGATGTGTAGAGGAGATGGAGAGCTTCAAAAAGTTGAACTGGAGCAGGGTGTGTTGGAGCGTGGTTTGGTCAGAAAATGGCTGGGAAGATGGGAGCAGTGGCAGTCGTCGATCGCAGGTCGGGGAGAGAGAAATTCCACGTTTTCTCTTTTTTTTTAATTTTGATTGGCCGATGGGTTTTAAAGGGGGTTTTCTGACGCGACCACCAATCGAAACCCAACGACTGTCGTCCCTAGCGTTTTACCCCCATTCCGAACACAATGGGATATGTTTCGAAGGCCCATTCGACTGCTTCAGTCAGTTTTCCTTCAGATTGAAGTATAAAACATTCAATATTTAATTTGAATGTACATTTCAATTTGCCAGGGCCACAAACTGATTCGAAAAATTCCAGAAAAATAAATCTGGCTATGTTTTGACGATACGGTCCCAACAAAACTAGTTTCGTCGAATTCTGAGACCGTTTGCAAAAAGGCCCATTTCTGGTCGATCCAATTTAACTGTAATTGGCCAAAACACATTTTCCTTTGCCACGCTTACATACTAGCTTCAAAAATTATGAAATTTGAAACCTAGCAATAACTTCCGATCCCGGATCCAACAATAGTGGTTTCGTCGAATTCCGAGGTCGTATGCAAAATGGCCAATTTCACGGGCTATATAAATTCCATAGCGACCTTTCTGAAAATTCATTCGGCCATAACTTTTGCTTTCCGCTATGAAAATTCGATTTTTCAGATTCTTTAGAAAGGTATTCACTAGCAGATTTAAATATTTTTGGTTTCGCTAAAATCCGTTTTCTTTTGCACCCGGTACAGTCCGACAAAGTTTGAATTCAATTTTTGAAACTACAGCGCCATTTCAGACCTTGTTTATAATTAAAATTAATTATATTCGTTTTCAATTGTCGATTCAAACTCACTTTTCATTACCATTATTCAAAATATTTATTTTAAATATTTAAAATCCATTATTTTAGCCAATTTAAAAATTTTAAATTGGTTCATATTTTCCGGGTCGTTACAATAAAATAGAAATCTCACATTGGTATTTATTCCTCCTGAATTTGGAGTCAGCTCCAAATTCGTTTCAGACTGTTCCATCATGTAGATCATGAATTTACAGTCGCAACGCTTTCAGTTTCGATGAATTCCGATTACATATGGAAAAGTTATGAATTTTCATCGATTTGATTGCATAAATAACATAATTAATTTTATAATTACATTAAATTACACTTTCTTCCTTCGTTAATAATAGGACCGCGAAACCCGTTTCATCGCCAGAAACATTCCACCACCGCACGCCATCTAGAGCCGTAACCACCGATCTGACATCGCTGCATCAACCGCCGTAGAGGCTGAAGCGAGGAAAAAGAAAGAGGAAAAAGGAGAAGGGATTTTCGGATTTTACGGATTTGGATTTTAGAGGGGTGATGATAAGAGAGAGAGAGGATTGCCTTGATTTCTTCTTTCATTTGCAAATGGATTTTGAGGAATTTTTCTCCATGAATTTTTTTGAGATGTAGATCTAGATTCAGAAAGGAAGAAGGAGAATTAGACTTTTCTGACAGAGAGTGAGAAATGAAAAGATATATACATGATTTATTTAACTAGGGTGCCCCTTTGTATTAGGCAAGTTATAAATAAATCAAATGTGGTTTATTAAGGCTGAGGTGGCAATATTTATCTTATATTCAAAATTCAGAAATAAATCACAAAGAGGAAGAGAAAACAAAGATAATGAATGCATGAGAAATTATTTGATGTTAATTGTTATAAATTTGTGTCTCCTCTTTAATTTCAAAACATATAACAATATGATTGTTGGGAGCATATTAATATATATATATATATATATATATATATCTTTGTGTGTGTGTGAGAGAGAGAGAGAGAATTGTTTGTTTTTGGAAGAATAAATAATAATAATGGGAAACAAAAAGTGGAAAGGAAAATAAGGGGATGAAGACATAAGGAAATAGAACATGCAAATGCAATAAGATGCATGAATGTAAAAGTAAGGAAATAAATAAATGTGCACTTAATGGAGAAAAAGGAAGGAGTAAAATGTGAAAGATGAATGGAAGGTAAGAGGAATGGCGTAAGAATAAATAGAAGAAAACGAAAGGAACTAGAATGGATAGCGGGTGCATTAACTCTTCATTTGTTTTGTCTTAATGCGCTATTTATTTATTTATTTATTTAAGAATTGTAACGTTAAGAAATAAATGAAATGGAAGGGAGAAAGGTGTAATTCTAGTAAAGAAACTTTCTCTCCATTTGTTTGTTTTAGCATTTTTTTTATAATATATAAATTGAAATGGGTAACGTATACATTAAATAAGAAACAATGAATGCTAATGTGACGACCCAAACTTCCTGGTAAAGGAAGGCTGGATTGCCTTGAGAACATTACACAACAGAACACAAACTGAAGAACATTTTATTGCTGATTACAACAATTACATCAGAGTACAAGAATATAACAAAGTATGAACTTATGATATACATTGGAAATACAATAATATCAGAGATTTAAATTACATTTAAATAGCAGCGGAAAAATATTACAAATATACATCTGAAAGGAATACACGGATACAGAGCTTCCTGAATACCGCTTCCGCTGTAAGCCAGGATCCTGTAAATATATCTGCAAAAAGCTACTCGACTGCCCGTGTGGAAAATAAGGGCACCCGAGTTTGCCAGTGAAACAAACTACAGATCAGTCATGGGACTGGTATGAGAAATCTTAGCTTAACTATCTAATAATAAGGCTAATCACAGGACCACGCCGCTAACGCGGAACGGGTTTACTTCATTGGATTGCACGTGCCTAAATTAAAGTAAATCGTTAAACAACGCAATGCTTTTTAGAAAAATGAAACCATTATAGGACCCAAGTCCCATCACACAATGCAACGCAAACCAAAGGATAGGGTTTTACCTTATAATGGTCAAAAGATGCTTGATACGATAAAACGGATTTGATATTAGTGTGTATATACATGGGTATATATATAATTCAAAAATAATTTCAATCATAATGTATTAATCATAGACGACATAGTACCCCATCCTACTATGTCGCCATACTAGTTCTACAATTAAAACCGCAAGGTCGTATTGGAAGTTGGATTTCCATCATGAGTCGAGGCTAGGGGCAAGCTCCTCTCCGATTCGAGACACTCTAGCAAATGCCTCAGGATCACACCTATGGGCAACCCTTGATGCGGTAGGGCCGGTCCCCGCCTATCGGCAGTGGATAAGTTATGCCTGAACACACGTTTCCCGGTTCCTTTGAACCTATAATATGACCACTATCCTCCTATAAAAATCTGAGGCGCCTCAAAATCCATCATCCACATAAGTAAAATGCCAGGCCGTGTTAAAGCACTGACACTACCACTAGCTAGATAGAAACGTGTGCACTCCCTACAGTCCAAATCCCGTTTTTGACTCATACCGGGGTGTGAGGCTCGCGAAGTCACGATATACACAAACCTATGCCGTAATAAGCTATGCTTTGATCATCCCACAAGGCCTTGCTTTTCAACAAAAGCCTTGATCATTTGCATCTTGGCGTGCCACATTGACAATTCACGCCATGCGATCAATCACTATTAATATATACCAGGGTGTTAAGTAGAGGATAAATCCTCCACCACCAAACAGACATATATTAACAGAAATCGATTTAATTCACACGGAACGAAATCCAATGTCAGACACGCATCCATTTATTAGCTTATGCTCTGGGTCTGAGCGAAAACCAAATCCGAGCAATCAACAATAGTCCGGACAGCCACCACTGAAGCCCCTTCAAGGTAGCTAATCCCATCAGGGTCTCTGTAGTAACACATCCATTCGATGTGAAGATCGTCGGTCTTCAACACCGTCTTCATCTTCGACTCTTCATCGTCGTAGAAATTATTCGGAATGGGTTAAACCCGGCCTTCCCGAATAACTCACGTGTTTTTATAATTTAAAATCAAGTATTCTAGAACACATCCAACGTCTCATTCCAATTCAAAATATTCTTTTAAATAAAATATTCAAATTATTCTATCAAAGATAAATTGTTCAAATTTATTCTTAAATCTTTCTTTTAAAGATTTATTCAAAACACCATTTGGTTTTAAATATCAAAAATCATTATTAAATGATTCTGTAGATTTAAGAAATAAATCTTATTCTTAACTGGGTTAAAGAACTAATGTCATTTAAAATATAGTTCACGGTAAACCCAAAATCGTCTTCCATAAAATATGGAATCTTCACAGAAAACAAATCAATATATAATCGTTATAAATTTCTGTATCCAACCAATAATATAAATGGAATAACGGCAAGGCCTCTTAAATTCCATATGTAGTATCGGTCTTCTTTTACAGAAGCTTATCTCGGTTATAATTAATTTGAATTCTATTCAATTCCAATTTAATATATTAAATTGGAAAACCTTTACCTTTGGAATATTTCCATTTAAATCTTAATAAAAGAATTATAAATTCCAAATCATACTTTCACTATTTGTTGGGTTAAAGAACACATGTCACTTAAAAACACAGTTCACAATAAACCCGACTCACATTTCATCTTATTTTAATTACTAAATGAAAACTTTAATAATCTAAATTAAAAGACTATTCCTTTCATATGGGGTTTAAGAACAGTGTTATTTAAGACGCTATTCATGACAACCCAAAATCTAATTTATTTAATTTAACTTCAATTAAATCTTAACAAATTGGAAAACTCATTAAATCTAAATTTTATAATTTATTCTAATTAATAACTATTTTATTTCAATAAAAATATATTTTCTCAAAATATATTCTTTTTCCAAAATATTCTTTTCATATTTATATTTTCTACAATATTCTTTTCCTAGAATATTCTTTATTGGAATATGACTCAACCAACAACCATATATTTTGTATGGAATCAACAATCATGATAAATAATTATCAAACATCCAAATGACGACCAAAGTGGAATCTATAACTGTGTGAGCATTAAAGTAAATAACTGATGCTCATCACAGGCTGTCAATCCATCGATTGATAGATAACTAAATATTGGGATTAGTGTGTATCCAAAATCATCCCAATACCCGTGTGGGGTTTCATCCATCAAACAAATCATGAATCATTTGTGCACTTGGGCGATGTGTGAAAATTATCGTCCCAATCACATAAACAAGTCGGGTAACTTGTAAATGGAAGTGTAGTATTCCAGCATCATAAACATACATACATACATATATATATATATATATATATATATAATGATGAATCAGTTCATATATAATAACAACGTAAGTTCTCATGTTAACATAATTTATCAAAAACAATGAATCTTTCTACTAATTCATTTACATTAAAAATGTGAATTCTGATGTTGACTCACCTACAATGAAGTACGATCTTTTCTTTTTACATAAAGAATGATATTCTTTTTACGTTGTATAAAATGAAATTTTTATATTACATTACAAATGTAATTATTTAATCTTATCATTTTTATAACAACTAGAGTGTAGATAAAAATATACTTTTTGATTTCATGTTTTATTTGCAATAGATAATGCAAACAAAAATATAACCTTTTAACTACGATGTTTATTTGCATCTAAATATGTAAATAAAAGAAAATATAAAATATTTATTAAATGTTTGTTTGCAACCAAATTTGCAAACAAAAATGTATATCTCTAATTCTAACTAAAATACAAAATAAAAAAAATGTAATATTTGTTTGCATCTAAAAATGTAGCTCTTAAATCATATTCTGTTTCACTAGTGTAAATTGATGTAACGACAAGGATTTCGCCCGGACCCAATCGATCGCTAAATTGACCAAGACCGTTAGAATCCCGTATATGCTAACTCTGGGCATACAACACATCAGAACAAATAACAGAAGACTTCTATAAACATCATAATAATGTTACATCAGAGTACAGAATATCAGAGTATTTCGAAATATAATATACAGCGGAAGATAATACAATACACAGCGGAAATATAAAATAACACAACGGAAGACGATAAATGCAATGGACACAACTTTAAGCTTCAATCCAGAATCCTGCTTATACATCTGCAAAATAAAACTACTCGACTGCCCGTGTGGAAAATAGGGGCACCCGAGTTCGCAAGGGAAAAGCAAACTACAGGTCAGTCATGGGACTGGTGTGAGAAACTCTAAACAGTTATAATTAACTTATTTAATAATATCGCATATCACGGGACCACGCCGCTAACGCGGAACGGGTTTACCCCCATGAATGCTAGTGTATAAACAACAATCAATATAGGTATATGGATCTACTATGCATCAATCAACATGCAATATCCCAATCTACCCACTTAGATTAATCACTACACTTAGATTTTCCAAATCCAATTCAATTTACAGAAATTATTCCTTTGGATTATATTCCCGATTTCTTATTTCAAATCATTTGAAATACCTATCTAACTTTCTATATCAAAGTAGATTTCACTTCGGGATCTCAAATCAAATCATTTGGAAATGTGAATTCCAAAACATAACAGTGCATACAAACAAGTATGCAACCAAATATCGTGCTCCCCATCGACAAGGCAAAGGGTACACACCTCGCAACTCGATATATAAATGTGCACCTACCCCGCATAGGAGCAGGCTACACCGACGATGCACCTCCCACACATGGAGAGCATACACCGACCTCTCACCCATACTTTTAGTCTCAGGGTCACCCGACTTTTTAGCCACATACTAAATCATTTCATATCCCGAAGTAGGGAAAATCATTTCACAACATAATAATCACAAGTACTTTCAAAATATAGTACTTCACATCAGTAATTCACACATATGATCAGTCACTATTAATCACATAACCTTTGAGCTCGTACGTCTCAAAGAAGGGTGTTAAGAAAGAGAATAAATTCTCCGCCACCAAACAGATACATCATCAATAGCAACTAATCAAATATGCGATGAACCACAATGTAACATATAATACATTTCTAAATCATTTTAGAAATCATCGGGTTTTGGGCCTCGAAATCCTTTCTGTTTTATAAAACATTTTTATAAAACATTCCCTGTCCAAAATCGGGAATACATTTCTTTTCACTTAAGAAAAATATCATTTCACAATCATTCATTAAATTTGAAATGAACACAACATCGCTAAACACCTTATCGTTAAATAGTGAAGTGTTTCACAAGGCGTTAGCACACAGATATTTTCAACCCAACCCAATGCTAAATGTAAAAGCATATTTTGCTCATAAACTGGTCGAGCACAATCCAAAAAATCAATCAATCAAATTTTGACATTAAATATAAGGTTTTGAATAGAGATAGTATCGACTTATATTCAACATCAAATCCTGAAACCAACAGATATCATATGGGGAATAACGATATCGATATCTTCCAAATTCCCATCACAATATCTGTATAATCACGGAGTCCAATATCGAAAATATCCAAAGATAATTTCAATTAAAATCCATTCCAATTCATATATTGGCAATCCTGGTTATTTTCAAAACCATTTCAAATCCACTTTATTTATTTTAAAAATAAATAGAATTATAATTCTAGTTCAAAACTAGTTCATTTCGATAAAAATCTATTTTTATCTTTTCAAATATGGGATTTTTCATCCCAATTCTTCACAAATCATTTCTTATGATTTTACACAAATTATCGATATTTTTAATAAATTTATCAAGGCCTGTACAGTTGATTTCCACCAATGGCCATCGAATTGCACTTACAGCGACCTTTTCCAAATTGTATTTGGACATAATTCCAAATCCAATCGTTAGATTTCAAATCTCTAATATTCATTGGAAAGCTCTTTTCGATACGAACCCAACCGTTTCGGTTTCAGGAGAATCCGACGGTCGGATCTTCCGTAATCTCCTTTCGAAGTCAATGGTCGAAATTCGCGAACTGCCGCTGCGCGGTGCGTTCTATTCAGGCCATTATGTTATATATATTTCGTCGATTTCCTTTTAAAACGTATTTTATAAATCGTTTTAAATTCGTTTTCAAAATGATTTCAACTCTATATTCAATTTCAAATCAAAATTGGATATTTTCCTTATAAATTCGTTTTAAATTCATTTCAATTCAAATTTCAAATTCAATTCGAATTCAATTTGAATTCATTTTCTATTCAATTCAATTCAAATTCATTTTCTATTCAGTTCAATTCGAATTCATTTTCTATTCAGTTCAATTCGAATTCATTTTCTATTCAGTTCAATTCGAATATTTCATATACATCGTTTTCATTTCATATATATATATATATATATATTTCCGCTTTTCAATGTATACAATATTTTCACTTTCAATATATACGATATTTTCACTTTCAATATATACGATAATTTCACTATATGATATTATCACTTTCAATATATACAATATTTTCACTTTCACTATATATAATATTTTCACTATACGATATTTTCACTTTCAATATATACAATATTTTCACTTTCACTATATATAATATTTTCACTTTTCATATATATATATATATGTATATTTATTTATTTCACATCGTATACATATTTAATACACTCCTAATATATATAATTCATTTCATATCACGATAAATTTTCACACAGAATACAATCAAACAAGTCGTCCATGGTCTGTGGACGACGGGGAGCAGTTCATATATGCAGTAATAAAATAAATTACTGTACAGAAAACATTTTAGCGAGAAGATCCTCACATTGGTTTTCAACTTCTTCAGTTTTATTTGAAGATTATTTTAATATAATTAAACTCGCGTTTAATTTTATCAAAATTTCCAATAGCTTCTGTTTCTGTTCCAGTCAATCCCATATTCTAGATCTCGTTGTTGTGATTCCAACATCCCTGAAATCGTTGAATTCTGGTAACGTACAAATAAGTTACTGACATTACAAGTTTTAACAAAAATTAATATAGTTTAATGTTATTTAAATTCACTAATGACTTGTTCAATGACTAATCCCTTGATTAGAGATTCTAAACCCCTTCTTCCACCTCTGGAATAACGAAACAGGGAAACCCAAAAACATCGACACCAACTATCGCCTGCCGCCGCCACTACATCCACCCGGACCCGCATCAGACCCCTCCCCTACCTCCGGCTTGGCCACGCCCTCCTGCGCCGACAACATCGGGCAACTCGAAACCTCCGTTCATTAGAAAAATCCATTCGAACCTGATGCATTTGAACTCGGAAATTTCCTAATTCTTGAAGCCAGAAGCGATCATAGGCAAATGGCTTTGAAGCTCGTAAAGAGCGCTTGAATTTTCGCTATAGAACCTTGATTCAATTCAGCATGGATTGAGGGAATTTTGGGGATTAAAATCCGAGGTTTTCGTCCGTTGAAATTGTTCTTGGCGGCGGGTCTATTTTAGGAAATTAGGGTTAGCCAATTTTTGGCTTTATATAGAAATAATTTTAATATTTAATTCATTTAATTGATTCAATTTCGTCCGAACTCCAGATCGAACACAACGACTGTCGCCCCTAGCCAAATACCCCCATTCTGAACATAATGAGATATGTATCGTAAGCTGATTCGATAGTTTCGATCAGTTTCCATCAAGATCAAAATATAAATACATATATTGAATTTGAACGCACATTTCAATTTACCGGGGCCACATGTGAACTCTAAAAATTCTCGAAAAATATTTTCTTGCTTTGTATTGACGATACGGTTCTAACTAAACTAGTTTCATCGAATTCTGAGACCGTTTGAAAAATGGACATTTTCCAGTCGATTAAAATCAACTGAAATTGGTCAAACGCGTTTTCCTTTGCCACACTCACATATTGATTCGAAAAATTATGAAATTTGAAACCTAGCAATAACTTGACATCGCGGATCCAACATAAGTGGTTTCGTCGAAATCCGAGGTCGTTTGCAAAATGGCTATTTTCAATGCCCGAATTCCATAGCGACTATTCTGAAATTTCAACTGGACATATCTTTTGATTCCCGCTATGAAATTTCAATTTTCTGGATTCGTTGGAAAGATATTCTCAATTAGATTCCATTATTTTTGGTTTCGCTAAAATCTGGTTTATTTTGCACTCGGTACATTCATTTGAATTTTGAAATCGAATTATCGAACTACCGCGCCATTTTCAATTCCTTTTATAATTTAAAATATGTATTTATATTCCAACGTAGAGCTATATAAATATATTCGTTCGAATTATATTCAAAATAAATTTCTCGTCGTTATTATTTAAAATAATTCATTTTAAATAATTAAAATTCACTAAAATTGCCAACAAAAAAAAAAATTAAACTGGCTCAAATTTTCGGGTTGTTACAATTGATAAAGTGAAAAATTGGTTTTCAACTAGTATAAATTGACCAAAGTGAATAATCTGTTTCAACTAATGTAAATTGACAAAAGTGATTACTTTGTAATAACTAATGTAAATTGACAAAGGTGTATATTTTGTGTTTCAAAACTAATAACATAGAGATGCTATATTTTGTTTCATTCTTTTAATTTTGACAAAAATGTCCATTTTATTCTAATTTACAGTTTCTAGCAAAAATGTCCTTTTCTGATTCATCCTTCTTAATGTATAGAAATATACGTTCTTAATTCATTCATTTCTTTTATGTATAAAATATACATTTTCTAGTTCATTTCTTATATGTATAAAAATATACATTTTCTAGTTCATTTCTTATTACAACAAAAATGACTATTTTGATGCCATTTCAAATTACACAAAAATGTTAATTTTGTCTAATCTTATAATATAAACAAAAATATAAATTTTGTTTAATCATTTTAAATGTAACCAAAAATGTTAATTTAACTCTAATGTACATTTTTCACTAAAATGAGATTAAATTTTCTAATGTCATCCTTTACATAAATGTGAATTCTATTTCTAATGTTAACAAAAATGTTAATTCTTATCAAATCCTTTTAATGCTAACAAAATATGAATTTTGTCATAATCCTTTTAATGTTAACAAAATATGAATTTTATTATAATCCATTTAATGTTAACAAAATATGAATTTTGTTATAATCCCTTTAATGTTAACAAAATATGAATTTTGTCTAATCACTTTCAATGCAATCAAAATGTTAATTTTGGTCGAATTTAATCTAATTAACCAAAATGTTAATTTTGTCCCTTATAATCTAATCAAATTCTTTTGACAAAAATGTTCATTTTATTCCCTAATCAATCTTTTGATAAAAATGGTCACTTTATTTCAATAATCATCCTTTTGACAAATATGATCATTTTATTTCAATAATCATCCTTTTGACAAATATGTGATTTTGATTTGCATAACACCTTTCAAATAAAAATGTTAATTCTACTATAATGTCACATTTTACAATGAAAATGTTAATTTCTCTTTAATGTCCTATTCTACAATGAAAATGTTAATTTCTAATTTTAATATCACCAACTACTTAAAGATGTAGTTTCTATTCAAAACATTAAAATGTACTTTTTATTAAAATCAAGTTTTAATTCTAATCTAAGAAGAATGGTTTTAAAATGACATTTCATTTTTGTTGAAATATACTAGTTCAACAACTTACCACAATTTGGTGTTTCATATGTTTGTTGAAATTTCTAATTCAAAAACTTAACAAAATTTGGTATTTCATATTTTTGATCATTTTATCTAGCCAAAAATTATATATTTTAGTTTTACTTCCTTAATCACTGCAAATTGCTCTAAATATTTCTAATAAATTATCTCCTGACAGATAAATATGTTTAACCATTCATCATCCAAATAACATTACCAAACAAACAGATCCATACATTACATTCAACACAGAACACGCATGAATAATAGCAACCAGGAAATAACTGTAGATTTGTGATAATAAATTCAGTACTATTTATAAATAAATAAAATAAAAATATAGATTTCTCACATCGATTGGTTTTCAGAAATCGTTCGTGTTCAAATTTGTTGAATTTCCAAAGTACTCTGTTTACGCTCTAGTCAGTTCCAGGTTGTAGATCTCGCCAAGAGGATTCCAACAAAACTGAAATCGCTGAATTTCGTTAAGATTTGAATGAGTTACACCCTTTTATTGGTTAATTATTTTTATAATACAATTAAATTAATTAGATACCCTTAATTACATTAATTATAACAAGGCCGTTTGTATTGTTTGCAAACAAATTATACAATTGTAAACAACTGTAAAATCCGTTCGGTTTTCCTAAACAACAAGGATTGTTGTAGAGGGTGTCGAACTCTGGGACCAAAAATATTTTAATTAATAAATCCAATCAAGTTATTCCAGAATTTTGATTGATTGAAAACACAGAAAATAACAGCAATTAAATAAATAAAAAAAGAGATTTATCTAATAAGAGAAAGCAATTAGGGAGCGATGACATAAATTAGATTAATATTCATCAATAGCCAAACAGATTAATCAGATCTAATTCATGTTTCTGTCACAAACATGAATCAACGATAATTGGGTTTTTAGAAACAAATAAGTAAATAACAACAAGTATAGCCTATGTAGGAGCTCAGCTCTTAAACAACCATAGGCTATCAGGACAGATTCACTATTTTATTTCTAAAACCCTAAATATTAAATCTAAATCTGATAAGTGTTAGATCAAACTCGAATATACCCTGTGAAGGAGCACAACTCTTAAACGACACAGGGTATGAAGGTTCAGATCTAACCCTTAGTTCAAATCTAGATCTACATACATGAAGTTCTAATCTTTTGGCTATGTGATTCATATTGAATCATACTATTAGCGTCATCACCCCCTAATTAAAGAGGATTAGCTAGACATAGCTAAAAGAAAAGAAAATAAACAAAAAATAAACGATATAAATAAAATGCAATAAAAACTAAATAGAAGAGAGAAAGAAGAGTTTTATTCCAAGAAAAGGATTACAGAATAAAACTGAATGTGTTTTACAATGAATGAGATACAAGGTATTTATAGCTGATATGACAAAGGCTAGCTAGCTAATTACATAATGTGGGACTAAAGAAATAACCCAAATAACACATAAGCTAGTGTGAACGCAGCATGAGTAAGAGGCCTTCCAAATGAGCTAATGTGAATGCAGTTTGAGTCTTTATTGAGCCAAATCTTCTTAACTGAAATATAATTGCAACCGTTCTTCAAGCTTTAGCAATTTTAAACTTCACTCTTTTTAAGCAAATTCTTCATGCTTTATCCATCAAATGCTCTAAACCATGCTTCTTGTCAACAATCTGAAAATACAGCTATAAATACAAAGTATCAATTATTTTAAAGGGAAAATAAGATAAATAAGCGGATAAAATATACACATTTACGTGTATATCATGTATCTTCTTCCACCACTATGCACAAACCGTGAGAACCCATCACGCTCAAATTTCCTCTCTCCTCCTAGCGCCACCCCTGATCGTCGTGACTCAGATCCGACGCCACCGCCCGGAGCGCCAACGAACGTCGCCCCCACGCCAGGAACCCAGGCGAGCTCGGTGGTCCCTGGTGGGCCCCAGAACGCCGCGAACGGCGGCACTTTGTGCCCCTAATTCGCGAAATCCGCTCCACTAAAGCACATCTTGTCCGTATAAATTTGAAGCTCCCGAAATTCCCTTCGATTTGATATATAATTTGTTGATTTTCGTTGTCTGGATTGGAAGAATTTAGCATTTGAAATTGGGATGATTCTGGTCATTAAAAAGATTATACGGCGGCTATACAGTGAATGAATTAGGGTTAGCGTATTGGTATGGTATTTATAAGCGTATTTTCCTATTTAATTTATTTAATTAATTCAAAAATTCATGTTTATCAATACGAACACCAAATCAAACCCAACGAGTTTCGCCCCTAGCTAATAACCCCTATTCCGGACACAATGGAACATGTTTCGTAACCCAATTCGGCAGTTACGATATGTTTTTCTTTAAATTTAATTAAAAATCATTTAATTATTAAATTCAAACGTACATTTTAAATCACCGGGGCCACATACTGACTCTAAAAATTACAGAAAAATTATTTCTGGTTATGTTTTGATGATACGGTCCTAAAGAGACCAATTTCATTGAATTCTGAGACTGTTTGAAAAATGGCCATTTTCGAGTCGATTAAATTTGACTAAAACTGACAAAACACGTTTTCCTTTGCCACGCTCACATATTAATTCGAAAAATTATGAAAATTGAAATCTAGCAATAATTTGGCATTCCGGTTCCAACAAAAGTGGTTTCGTCGAAAACCGAGGTTGTTTGAAAAATGGTTATTTTTAAGGTCAATATATTTAATATTAAAAATACATTTTCAAACAAATAAATTCCGAAACTCAAAATATATAAGTGTTTACTGTTTTTTAATGTAGGAACGTCATTCTGAACTCAATGGAAGTGGTTTTGAGTCGAAATTCCTTCATATGTGAAAAGTAGCCTTTCGGGCCGTATATAATATATATAAATTCTACAGTGACTTTTCTAAAAATTGAATTGGCCATAACTTTTGATTTTTAAAACGGAATTTCAGTTTTTCAGATTCGTTGGAAAGATATGATTAAACAGATTTAAATATTTCTGGTTTCTTTTAATTCTGATTTAAAATGAATCCTGTACAGTCAACCAAAGTTCAAATTCAAATTTTCAAACTGCAGCGCTGTTTTAAACTCCTTTTATAATTAAATTGAATTTATTCGTTTCAAACTAAATTTTTAGTTGTTTTTATTTAAAGTAAATTAATTTAAATATTAAAATACCCTTAAAATTTCTAAAATAAAAATTTTAAATTGGCCCCAAAATCCCGGGTCGTTACAGCTAATTAACGGAGAAATAGAGCGGAGAGAAAGAAGCACTGATTTTGAGGAAATTAGAAAAGGAATAGGACAGAAAAGTAAACTTGCATGAAATGTGAATGGATAGAAAAATTATTTGTGTAATTTATTAAAAAAACTTTTTAAACCCAATAATTTAATTTAATAATGGATTTTTTTCTTTTTTCTTTTCTGACGCATTTTCTAACAAAAATTTCCTTAAAGTAAATTTTTGAATTGGTTCTAATTTTCCGGGTTGTTACATATATCGTGACTAACTGAGGTAGCACCTTTGATCGGACACACTTCTTCGATACTATTTCTATGACTATGATGATAATGATGATGATTTGGGCCCTTTATGATTTTGGGAGTGTGTTCTGAGGTGGGCGGTAGTGGCTGCTATGCGTTACCACTGGTCCGGGAGTGCAATTGGTAGAATCTTGCCCTGGGCATTTCCTTGAGTGCCTTGTCACATTTATCCATATCGAGCCCCATACGATTTTAATTTAGCGTTGCCTTCTATGGAGTGCCCTCTAATAACACCAGTACGGTGAATTTACAGTACTGTATAGACTTTTGATGCCTGTAAACGGCGTAAGGGTAATATGGTAATCCAGCTTACGCTATTTTTATGGTATCTACTTTACTGGATAGACATTATCATAATAGCGTATTATACTATGTATGTATTAGTTTAACGGATCCTCGAGAGATGGAAAATCCCGTAACATCTCTTGAGTTATTGCATCCATGACACTGATGTTATTTCGTATTTTAATTTGACTAATATGAGAATGATTTAGTGCTTATCTGAGTGTTTGTTGTGTTTTCTTTTATGCAATACGCTCGGGTCAGCAGATGTTGCAGATAGCGAAGATTTCCATAACTTGGAGGATAGAGACGAAGATTTGGTATACATTTATTATATGTATGTATTTCCGTTGCACTGTGTTTCCGCTGCTAGTTATATATATCTTGATATGTATAACTCTGATAGTCATTGTATATATTTCAATTGTTTTAACTGTTACTTAATTATTATATGTTGTCCTTCCGCTGTGAGAACTCTGTTGTTTTCTGTCTCTTCTTTCTTCTTTTTCCGCAATAACTACCAATATTTGAGATTTGTTTGGTCGACATGTGTGGTTTATTGTCGATTTTAAATAGTTAGAAATTATGGGTTGTTACAGTAGTTTGTATATAATTTATATAATATTACTTGAATTGTGTCACTTATATTATTTTAATGATTATTTGTTCAATTTTTCACATTTAAAGATTACAAAATAAGTTTAAATTGTAATGAATTAAGAACATGTTTTTAGAATAAAATCACAAATAATCATTTATTTATTTTATATATATGCCAAAAAATAACAATTCATAACAAAAAATTTAGATGAATAACAAAATAATTAATCAAATAATCATGCATGGCAAAATTATTGTTGGGCGAACAACATGATAATTAATTAATGTTACTGCATAAGTTATTAGATGGATAACATAACAATTAATCAAAATAATCATCCATAATAAAATTATTTTTGGATGAACAACAGAACAATATATTATTATTGTCGCATAAGTTATAATATATATATATATATATATATAACTACTTAATATTAATTACAATTCTTTAATTTTCTTTTATTTTTGATATTTAATCATTACAATATTTTTTTAATAACATAAATTTTAATGCCCAGCAAAGCAGGCAAAAAATACTAGTATCCTATAATAATGACTCATTAGAGATAAGGTTAGTAATGCCCTACAATGAGTTGAAGAGTATTATATATGAAAATGAATTTTGTTTTGAAAATTTTATCTTATTATAAGAATTTTATTATTTTATTTAATGTTGAGTTTGGACTATCGAGTATAGGAAGATTTTACATATATGCCTTGCAAACATATATACAAAGTCTCAAATATACTAAGTAGATATAGAATTATACTATAGTCACTTGTGTGTAATTCTGATGATGAATGCATGATCATCAGTGTTTATTTTCGAGTTTAGAAAGTGGGATGTTTATATGATTCCAATTGACTGGTATGAGAACTAAGAACTTAGTTAGGGTTTAATGTTTGTGATTTGACTTTGCAAATATATTTTAAGTATATATAAGATATATGTTTTAACAACATATAAGTTTGGAAAGTTAATTTACCAATTGATTGCTGGTTGTGATGTGTGATTATTAGTTTAACTAATAAAAGTATTGAAATAATAAAACCAATATGAGAATGGAAGGTAAATTATGCCAAATCGAATCTAATGTTGAACTGAATTGAAAATTTGTTCGGATTGTACATGTGTATATTGGACAAGTTGTTGCATGAAGGCTAACAAGAGGAATAAAATTGCATGTCCGACAAAAGGTACATGTTTATTGTATTAATTAGGTATGATAATTTTATGAGCCGCTTGGCTTTTGGATTTTCTTATGGTTGATGAGAGCCCGTAGTGGAAGGTTGTAGTTGTACTGATCAACCCATACAAAGGAGGTTATGGAGAAATATTTTGAAAATTTAAGGCATTAGCCGAATTTCGAGAAATTGAGAAGTTCTTAGAAAACTGAAAAGTTTAAGAACTTGAGAAGTTTGAACAAAGACTGAGTTGGTTAAGTAAATGACCTTTGGTTCCCATTTCATTTACAGAAATGAAAAGTTTTTAAAATGGGGGAGATTGTAATGACCCATATTTTTGGCTAATGTAAAATTTATTTTAAATCTATTTTTATGGATTTTCAAATAATAAATACAGAATTTATACTTGATAAAATTTGAGAATAAATTTTAAACTTGGGTTTATGTTTTATTTGACTTAAAACAGGATTAGTAAACTTTTTAAATTAGTTTAAAAGTGAAGATTTTGAAAATCAATATATTAATGCTATCTTAATGACCTGAAAAGGACCATTTTTAAGACAGTCATGGGATCTAACACAATCAATTTTATTGTATCTGAAATGTCAAAATATGGTAGGATTTAAAATTTCAAGTCAAATGGAGTTCATATGTGAGTGTACGGTATATAAATGTAAGTTGAAAATTCAGTCGAATTCTGGTTTAAGCTAGAATAAGGCAATTTTTCAAATGGACTACGAATTTGACAAGACTAGGTTCGTTGGAAATGTGATTCCATAACGTAGCGAGATTTCAAGTTTCGTAATTTTTGGATTTTGTATGTGGTCGCACGACCAGAACAAAGTTAACATCGTTCAAATAATTAAGGAGATAATTAACTATTTTATCACTAAATCTTATAAGCCATACAAAATAAACAACTCATGTACCCTTCCTGACAAGTGTCGAGCTCTTCCAAAGCCTCTCTTTCCAAGTGTACTTAAGGGTACATGCCTTTGCCTTTGCAATTCCTTTTCCATTTCTTTATTTCCTTTCTTCCTTAACCAAAAAGCTAAGCCTCCATTTCCATCTCCTCTCCCTCTGTTATCTCACGTCGCACCCTAAGCAACCTACCACCTCCCATCACTAGCTGGTGCAGCACCCCTACCACTTCCTCTTGGCCGTGGGCCCCTCCTCCAAGCCCAAAATCCATTTTCCCCTTTTAATTTCAAAAATCTTACTCCTTTAAACCCTAAATCAAAAGCTACCCCCTCCTACTGCCTTTAGTGGCCCCACACCCCAACGTCAGGCCTCACACCACCTCCACCATCATACATACCCCCTAACCAGTCCTTGTCGTGAGTCCGAGCACTGAAAGTCTTAGTTTTACTCCTTATACTTCAAACTAGAGTGTGGATGAGTGAGTATGTTAAATAGCTAGTGTAATGACCCGCATTGGCAGAGGTATTATAATTAATTTATTTAATTATACAAATGGTTGATTAAAGGATTTAATGGTCGTGAAATTAAATAATGGTGAATATTTAATTAAAATAATAAATTAAATAATATATTTAATTCAAAATAATCAGGAATATTGGAAATCACAATATTCTATGAACGGTGTCGTCCCTTAGATTTAATTCAGCTTAGAGTTGAATTATATTGAAGAATGTATTCAATCGACGACAGTTTGAACGTATAATTATATTATAATTAAAATCGAGCTCGAAATGGCGCTGCAGTTCGTAAATTGGCGATTCGAACTTCAATTGAATGTACATGATTCGTTTTAAGTCGGATTTCTGTGAAACAAGAAACGTGTAGAGCTGGTGGAGTATATCTTTCTAGTGGAAGAGAAAAATCTGGATTTCGCCGTATAGATTTTGATTGTCCAAATCAAATTTTAGAAAAGTCGCTATGGAATTCCTTTATAATTTATAAAGTAATTATTTATATTTTAAAAAGGAATTTCAATATAAATCTAATATCGGGTTGACCCGAATTTGAGGTATCGAGTTATAAATCCCAGTGGAGCTGTATGATATTCTGTTGTGAATATATACGATAATATTAATTTATTTATATTTTATTTAATTTTATTTAAATAAATATATATATTTAAATGGGTCATCCAGAGCTTTAAAAATAGCCACTTTTGCAAACGAAGTCGGAATTCGACGAAACTAATTTTGTTGGATCCGCAATGTCAAATAGTTGTTAGGTTACCAGTTTCGTGATTTTTAGAGTCACTGTGTGGCCGTATGGATTTTTAGAGTGAGAAACAGTCAGTATTTTGATAGTTAAAAATACGTTGTGTGAGCATACGGAGTCGGATGTAACAACCCGAAAATCTGGGCCAGTTTAAATTTTTTATTTTGGCAATTTTAGCGAAGTTTGAACATTTAAAATGAATTATTTTAAATAATATCGACGAGAAATTTATTTTGAATAGAATTCGAACGTATATATTATATACGTCGTCGTTAGAATATAGATATTTATTTTAAATTATAAATAGAATTGAAAATGGCGCGGTAGTTCGATAATTCGATTTCAAACTTCAATTGAATGTACCGGGTGCAAAACAAACCGGATTTTAGCGAAACCAAAAACATTAGGATCTATTTGAGAATATCTTTCCAACGAATCTGAAAAATTGAGATTTCATAGCGGGAATCAAAAGATACGTCCAGTTGAAGATTCTGAATAGTCGCTATGGAATTTAGGTCCTTAAAAATGGGAATTTTGCAAACGACCTCGGATTTCGACGAAACCACTTTTGTTGGATCCGTGATGTCAAATTATTGTTAGATTCCAAATTTCACAATTTTTTGAATCAATATGTGAGCGTGGCAAAGGAAAACGCGTTTGACCGGTTTCAGTTGATTTTAATCGACTGGAAAATGGCCATTTTTCCAATGGTCTCAGAATTTGACGAAATTAGTTTTATTAGGACCATTTCGTCAATACGAAGCTAGAAAATATATTTTTTGGAATTTTTAGAGTTCGTATGTGACCCCGGTAAATTGAAATGCGCGTTCAAATTCAATATATAGAGTTAGATGTTGATTTTGACGAAAACTGATCGAAACGATCGAATCAGCCTATGGGACATATCCCATTGTGTTCGGAATAGGGGTATTACGCTAGGGACGACAGTCGGAATGTTTGATTTCGAGGTCGTATGAAAAGTCAACCTTAGGGAATTAAAATATAATATAAAATTTAAAATAAATAAATGGCCCCTCCCCCTTTATTCTCTCCCTCCCCTCATTATTTCTGCCATTCAAAATTAAAAAAAAAAGAGAAAGGGGGGAATCGCGATTCACAGCCCCCCCTCGATTAGTTCGCCGCCGCCTCCGGCGTGGCAGCGCCACCACCAAATCCCCCTCTCGCGCCCTAGCCCTCCCCTCGATCCTCCTCTCCACGTGAACCCACAACCAAACCCCCCTCGAACTCGTGAAGCCGACGCTGTCCACCGCGCCATCGCACCGCCAGAGCAGGCGCCGCTCCGATCCAGACCTCTCCTCCCGACCCCACTTCGACTCCCTCCCCCTCTGATGTCGAGCACAGCAAACCCCAAGCCCTCGCCCTCTGAAACATGCGAGCACCCATAAATCCTCCGACAAGCCCTCCAACGAGCAAACCAAGGTGATTTTTATTTGTTTATTTATTTATAATACCAATTTTGATTTGTGAGTGTTGTTTTAAATAAATGAAATCAGTTTTATACATATAGCAATGAAAGGAAGGGATTGTTAGTTGATAAAAATTGGGGTTTATATAGTATTTATATTAAAGGTTTAATCTTTATTATGGTAGAAGGTTGAAAATATGATTTTTATATAGTAGAAATCATAAAGATGCGATCTTTTATATTGTAGAAGATGAAAAATATAATCTTTTATATTGTAGAAGATGAAATATATAATCTTTTGTATCGTAGAAGTATAAAAATATAATTTTTATCTATATATTAGCGATGTAAAAATATAATTTTTATCTATATAGTAGCGATGTAAAAATAGAATTTTTATCTATATAGTAGCGATGTAAAAATAGAATTTTTATCTATATAGTAGCGATGTAAAAATAGAATTTTTATCTTTATAGTAGCGATGTAAAATTATAATTTTTATCTATATAGTAGCGATGTAAAAATATAATTTTTATCTATATAGTAGCGATGTAAAAATAGAATATTTATCTATATAGTAGCGATGTAAAAATAGAATTTTTATCTATATAGTAGCGATGTAAAAATAGAATTTTTATCTATATAGTAGCAATGTAAAAATAGAATTTTTATCCATATAGCGTGATTATAAAAATAGGATTTTTATATACATAGCAACAAAGTAAAATTTTGATTTTTATATATTGAATAGCGAAGTAAAAATTCGATTTTTATATATTGAATAGCGAAGTAAAAATTCGATTTTTATATATTGAATAGCGAAGTAAAAATTCAATTTTTTATGTATTGAATAGTAAAGTAAAAATTCGATTTTTACATATGTAGAGAATACGGGCAACGAAGGTGACAAAAAGGCGAGAACGACGAAGATTTCTATAAATGAAGTGTCGTGGAGTTGGAATATCTATTGGTGAGAACTTCTCACTCAAATTTCTTTTTCTAGTTATATATATATACTAGGATGCAGACGGTGCTTAGTAGCACCCGACACCCGTCATCCGCAGACCATGGATGACTTGTTTGTTTGATTGATGTGAAGTGAAAATTGTTTGTGATGTTGATGTGAAATTGATAATAAATGTAGATAGTTGAAATAAATTAATTATCGTTAAAAATATAATTTTTAACGTGAATGTGAATAAATGAATATTTATAAACAAATCGGCCAATTTGTTTATATACACTGATTTGACTGATATTGATTGGGATGATAAATTTTACACATCGCCCAACTACACGAATAAAAATATGTGTTTGTTGATTTGAAACCCCATACGGGTGTTGGGATGATATTTGGTGTACACTAATCCCAATTATTTAATTGTATGTCGATTGATTGGTCGACAGACTGTGTAAGCGTTGATTATTTATATTTGATGCTTATGCAGTTGTGTGGTGCACTTTGGATGATGGTTGATTGGTTATCGTTGCTATTATACACATGTGTTGTATGGAATCCATATAATTAACATTATATGGTGATTGATTGGGCCTCATTCCAATCGGGAAAATAATGAATATTTTAAAATAAGATTCATGTGTTGACAGTACTTATTTGTTGAGATTAGTCAAGTGTTGAAAGAAATATAGATTCATGTGTTGAATAGAATAAATATTCATTTGTTGAATAGAATAAAGAAGTTTTTGAAAAACATAAAGCCGTGTTGATTAGAGATGCGTTATTTTGACGCGAACGATATTTATATCGATTTTATTCGTTAAATAATGAATATTGAAAAGTGATTTCAAAATTTAATATTTTGAAATGAAATTCAAATTAAATTAGATAAAAATTCAAATTGAAATTTTATTGAATTAATTTGAAATGAATTCGAATCGAATAGAAAATGAATTCGATTCGAATCGAATAAAAAGTGAATTTGAATTCGAATTGAATAGAAATGAATTCAAATTGAATTAAATTGAAATTGAGTTAAAAACGAATTTAAATCATTTTGAATGAAATTTAAAACAAACTAAAATTGAATTGAAATCAATTTGAAATGAATTCGAATTGAATTAAATAGAAGGTAAATTCGAATTGAATTGAATTGAAATGAATTAGAATTTGAATTGAATTGAAATGAATTGGAATTCGAATTAAATCGAATTGAAATGAATTCGAATTGAAATCAAATCGATTTGAAATTGAAAATGAAGTTGAAATTGTTTTAGAAACGAATTTAGAACTATTTATAAAATTCGTTTTAAAAAGGAAATCGACGAAATATATATAATATATACACATTATATATATAATGGCCTGGATAGAACGCGCCGCGCCGCGGCAGTTCGTGAATTTCGACCATTGACTTCGAATTGACATTACGGGAGATCCGACCGTCGGATTCTCCTTAAACCGAAACCGTTGGGTTCGTATCGAAAAGAGCTTTCCAATGAATATTAGAAATTTGAAATCTAACGGTTGGATTTGGAATTATGTCCAAAACAAATTTGGAAAAGGTCGTTGTAAGTGCAGTTCGATGGCCGTTGATGGAAATCGACTGTACGGGCCTTAATAAAATTATTAAAAATATCTATATTTTGTGTAAAATCATAAGAAATGATTTGGGAAAAATTGGGCTGAAGAATTCCACATTTGAAAAGATAAAAATAGATTTTTATCGAAATGAACTAGTTTTGAACTAGAATTAAAATCAATTTATTTTTGAAATAAATAAATTGAATTTGAAAGTGATTTTAAAAATAATCAATATTCCTAATATGTGGATTGGACTGGAGTTGAATCGAAATTATCTTCGGAATATTTCGATGTTGGATTTCGTGACTATACAGATATTGTTATGGGAATTTGAAAGATATATTTTATATCGTTATTTCCAATACGATACTTGTTGGTTTCAGAATTTAATATTGAATATAAGCCGGTATATTTTCTATTCAGAGCCTTGTATTTAATATCGAATGTGATTTAGGTTTATCGTGAATCGTGTTTTATATGACATTGGTTCTTTAACCCAGTTAGAGGCAGGATATTGATTTTTGAAAAGATTAAAACTAAGTAGAGTTTTAATTAATCTTTAATTAGATTGAAATGTGAATCGATAATTTAAATTATCAAATCTGAAAGGTGATCGAGAATGGAGTACCACCAGTTTTGCTCCAAAGTGATAGCTAAATCTTTAATTAGATTTGAACGTGAAATGGTAATTAGTTTTACAGATAACACCGTGGTGTTAGATGTGGAGTATTACCAGTTTTCTCCATGGGATATATAGGTTGGGACTGGGAAATAAAATAAATAATTACTTCGGTGTGGTTCGTTAATCCCGACTAGTTTGAAATGATATCCAAAGGAAGATTAAAGAATAAATTTAGAAGAATTTATCTTGGATAAAATTAATGGGAACCTTTCCCTAAGAATGTGATTTTGTGAATAAAAGAATATTCTGAATTGGAAAGAGGCGTTTGTGTGTTTGTGTAACATTTTTTTATTATATACGTGGGTTATTCAGAAAGGCCGGGTTTCTACCCATTCTGAATAACCGATTCGACGAGATGTCGAAGATGAAGACGGTGGTTGAAGACCAGAAGTCTTCACATCGTTTTGGGTGATTACTGATGATCTTGATTGGGTTGTACACCCATGATGAGGGAAACAGTTGGTGATTGTCCAGACGTACTTGGAGATGGATGGATATGCGAGGAAAGTGCCTCCGGTTTCGCTCAGACCTAGAACGAACTTGTAAATGGATTGTGTGTCTGACATTGGATTTTATTCTGAGCTGATTGATCTCTATTAAATATACATCTGTTTGGCAGCGAAGAATTTATTCTCTTGCTTAATGCCCTTCTCTGAGACGTACGAGCTCAGAGGTTGTATATCGATGGACATCAGTCGCATGGAGTGAATTGCCAGTGTGACACGCGTAAGTGGCAATTGATCAAGGCCTCTGTTGAAAAGCAAAGTCTTGCGGTTGATGATCAAAGCACGGCCTGTGTAGCGCAACTTTGTGTATAACGTGAATTCGCGAGCCTCACACCTCGGTATGAGTCAAAAACGGGATAGTGACTGCAGGGAGAGCACGACGTTTCTTTCTAGCTAGGGTGGTGTCAGTGACTTACCAGCCCTGACATTTATATACTTTTCACCTGTGCGGTTGTTGGATACAAGGCGCCTCGGATATAGGTCTGTAAGGACCGGGAAACGTGTGTTCAGGAATTGCCAATCCTCAAAAGTAAGAGAGGACCGGCCCTGAAGATCCAAGGATCATAGTGGGGTCCTGAGGCATTTGCTAGAGTGTCTCGAACGCGGAGAGGAGCTTGCCCCTTGCCTCGACTCATGAAGGAAATCCAATTTCCAATATGTGATATTGCGGTTTTTTTTTTGTAGAACTAGTACGACGACATGATAGATGGTACCCATGTCGCCTATGATTGACATTTATGATTTGAATTGTTTTGACACTATACACTTATTATAGTATCAAATGATTTGTTTTAAACGTATCGAGCATGTTTGGCTATTATAAGGAAAAACCCTATCCTCCGGCTTGCATTGCATTGTGTGATGGGACCTGGGTCTTATAATATCTTCATTTTTCCAAAAAGCATTGCGTTGTTTTGTTATATGCACTAGTATCTTGGGAGGAAACCCGTTCCGTGTTATACGGCGTGGTCCCTTGAATTACTATCTTTAAAGTAAAGTTTTAAATAACTGTTTTAGTTCTCACACCAGTCACATGACTGACCTTGTGACAACCCGGATTTTTTACAACATGCTAAGACAAGAATCAAGGCAGAATTTAATTATAAAATCTGAATCAGGAGAAACGGGTTGCGCCATTGCATTCGTGTCGAAAAAATACGCGAAATGGAGTCCAAGTTTTCGAAAATCGGAGTCCGTATGACCAAGTTATGTCGACTGGGGTGTCGACTGGGGATTCGACACGCCCAGGGGGCAGGTCGACTATCCAGTCGACACGGGTGTCGACCTGGGTGGTTCGACCACTTGGGCCTGGGTGCACCTGACTTGTTCCTCAAGACATGTTTTATGGGCCTGTGACGGATTTTGAGGGCTCGGATCTATCCTAGGGTTTATCCTACGGCCTAAACTACTCCTAATCTCTATAAAAAGACCCCTAGACCTAGCTTAAACCCTCACAAATCACTCTTGCAACGAAGTGCTGCCCAAATCTCCATTGATCATGGCCTCCGTCTCCAACTCCAAGAGACTATGCACTCAAACAAGATCCGAATCAAAGGTGCTAGCTTGCTACATCAAACCAAGGGAGTGGATCAACATTGCTAGGCCAATTTCATGACGATTCTTCAACAAAGGAGCCACCTTTCTTCGTCAAGACGATTCATGCTCCTAGCCCTCTTGCCACGCTATGTAAGTTCTAGCTACTTGTAGATTCTAACGGTGGTTCTAATGTGACATGGAATAAAATGCGATGAAACATAAGTATGCTAGCCTATGTGAACCTAATTTTGCCCCTTTCTATGATCTATGACCTTGGGCTAAGTTTTAGCGACTTAATCATGCCACTCATGTTATGTTTCACCTAGTTTATCTTGCAAGTTTGAATCTTTATCTATGGAATGTTAGCATGAACCTTTGGGAACCATTTGACTTGTGAAATGTTGGCAAAGACTTGACTTTGGGGCGTATGCATGTAAATGAACCCAAACCCCTTATGTTATCATGCATGTTTGTGGCCAAATTCCCTTATGATACTATGCATGTTTGAGGCCAAAAACCCCTTATGATGCTATGCATATTTTGAGGCCAAACCCCTTATGATACCATGCACGTTTGTGGCCAATCCCTTTTTGATATCGTGCATGTTTTGAGGCCAATATGTAGCATAGTATCCTTACTATGTTGACTCGCTTTTACTTGGGTTGGAAACACGATTTGGGGTAGGTTAGACGAGCGTGATTACGACATGATAATTTGACATGGGATTTCATAAAAATATGACACTCATGATACACCTAAACGTGGGCATGACATGTGGGGTGAACATGGAACTTGAAAACTAGACGTGTATGGGTTGTAAGTGTAATATGACACTAGACCAAACATGAAAGTGGCCAACTCGAGGTTGGGTTGAGTTTGTAGCATAAATCTACCCGGACCCGCCCGGCTTAACTAGTGGCTACAAACAATAGGACCCAATGTGAGTAGTTGGTCACATAGCACTTAAAACCCGAGGTTAGACTAGATTGTGGTGTAAATCTACCCGGACCCGCCCGGCTTAACTAGTAACCACAACAAAGTCTAACGTGAGAGGTTGGGGTGCATTAATCTAATTAATGCCACATGAAAATGTTAAGTAATTTTGATTAATGACACTTAACCGATATGACACGAATGGGTAGGTTAAGTTAAACCAGACTTGGTTCCTTAATGACACTTAACCATATAAGACAATTAGGGGATGGGGTTAAGTAATTTAAACTTAACTAATCCGACTTGGTAATTAGATGGGGTTAAGTAATCCATACTTAACTAATCTAACACGGTAAATTCGGTGGGGTTAGGTAATTTACACTAAACTAATCCGACTTGGTAATTAGATGGGGTTAAGTAACTTAGACTTAACTAATCTAAGCACGGTAATTAGATGGGGTTAAGTAGCCTTCACTTAACTAATCTAAGCACGATAATTCGATGGGGTTAAGTTAAACACTTAACCAATCTAAACTTGGTAATTCAATGAGGTTAAGTAACCGATACTTAACCAACTTAACATGATAAATTTAATGGGGTTAAGTAACTTATACTTAACCAATTATACATGATGATTTGATGAGGTTAAGTAACCTATACTTAACCAATCTAATATGCGGACCTAATAAGGTTAAGTCACAAGACCTTTTAAATATACTTAACCATTGTAATACGATTAGTGGATGGGGTTAAGCTAACCCATACTTAACCAATCCGACTCGATAATCTGATGGGATTAAGATAATCTATGCTTAATCAATCTAACACAATAATCTGATAGGGTTAAGACAAATAAATACTTAACCAATTTGACTTGATAGGGTTAAGTCATGAGCTTCTTGGTACACTTAACCAACTTGTAAGGCTAAGCCTTGAACTTGAGTACTTAGCCAACCTTGACATGATTCGTGGGCGGGTTAAGTCATGAACTAGAATGACAACACTTAACCCATTTGACAAAACCCTAGCTCAGGGGACTAGGTTGAAAATCGTAGTTAATCTAGGATAACGGGAAAAGAAGCTAAGTGGTAAACCTTAGTTAAGAATAACTAATTAATAATTCTTAACCAAGGACATGGGACTAGTTCATAAATAGATGAGTAACCTGATACGGTAGGTCATCGCTTAGTATACGAGGAGGAGCAACTTATCTGACTTGGATAAAAAGCTCCAGCGAACTGGGTGGCGAAGCGGTAGCTTCAGGGGACGTGAGGGTACTCTTGGTATCCCTCTGTGAGGTGGCAGATGGTCCATGAAACCCGGCCTCACAGAGGTTAAGGTCTGCGGTAGAAGAGCCAAGAGTATGCCTTGGTTGCTATGCGAGCGACCTAAAGACTGGGATGGATTAGCGTGGAGTCGACGATACTTGTTTTTGCCCTGGATAGCACGTCGCCGATTACCTACCATCTTTAGTCAATCGTGTACGAACGGAAAGGCAGAGAACTCCCAACAGACCATGTTCTTGCTATCGAGTCATGGGTGAGGTTAGCCAATAGGAAAGTGGGGCATAGTGGGGCCAGAGTATAGTTCTCATGCATGATTTTTCTTGGATTGCCTTTCAGTAGTTGAGGGAGGGGTCACGTGGGACCATAGCCACGAATACAAAAACAGACCTTGATATCTGCATTAGGTAGACGACTTAAAGATCCCGACCGAGTTCTGTATTTCTCGATTTGCCCTGGCAAGGTGCTCGGATGGCACATTGAGATACATGTGCGTCTAGACATGGAAACGATTCACGATTTATACGTGGGACAAAGGGCGTGGCTGACGGGTGGCATAATCCCTAGTGGTCCTAGGTGGCTAAAACCCAAACCAAGTTACGGAAACGTTCATTAGGTAGCATAATCCCTAGCGGTCCTAGGTGGCATAAATCCTAAGTGAGCACGCGATAGTTCATGGTAAGGAAACATAACCAGATCAAGGGTAGCAGTCCAAAACAACATCGAGGATAAAATGGTACTACGTTGAGGTGGTATAAATTTACATGGGAAAGCCCGTACGGCCTACGGCAAAGGACTGAACTCATACATGGAAAGAAACATACGAGTTGGGAAAACCTACATATGCCATATATTAGGTTAACATGGACCATTACATGACATTGGGCAAGGGACATTCATAGTTAATACATGACGCGAGTTGGGATACTAGTACGAGAGGTGCAGAGCAAATATACATGTTAGAACCATGAGAAATATACTTGATAGTAACCTCGGGATGTTATACATGATAGATACCTTGGGATAGTATACTTGATAAAAACCTGACGATGTGACGCCTTGACTTATCTTGACACCGTAGTTTATCATGATACCTTAGTTTATCTTGATACAGTAGTTCAGCCTGTTATCTTGGTTTTGCTTATCTATCTGGTAGTCATCCTTATGTTTACTTTCAGTTTATGCATGTCATGTTACCTTTACCTGTTTTTATATTGGAAGTAGATAGGACTTACCAGTCTTTTTGACTGATCCCGTTTTGTTTCGCCTCTTTGTCTTCCGTCCCCCCCCCCCCCAGGTTTTCAGGGAGGAAACACTGTTGTTTAGCTCGGACCTCTTCTGCTTGAAGGTCATCATGCATGGCTTGGACTTTTCTTGGCTATGGCTGCTTTACCAGTTTGTTTTGGGGGAATAATTTATGAAAAGGTTTTATGCTTCTTTACTATTTGCAAGACAGATTTTTATGTACTCTGATGTAAAAGGCTTTAGACCTTGATGTTTTATGAAGTAATGAAATTTGCTTTACTTCCGCTGTTTTATATATGTTCTGTCTTGTAATATTTCTGTGCATGTTTACCTCGATAATGCTTCACCAAACCTAGTGCATTCCCTTTGTGAGTGACCCTAGCGGAGGTGGGGTGTTACATTTGGTATCAGAGCAGAAGGTTACCAGACTGGGCAAAAGTTTTTGAAACCTTCTAAAAACTATTTGAAAACCGTTTACAAAGAAGCATTTTTCAAGAAAAGTTTTTAAAGGCTATTCCCCAAAGGCCATTAGCACTATCCTTGTTTCCTTGATTGAATCTCTTTTCCTTTCTTTCCTCCATCTGTAGTCATAGTAGTTTTACTGCGACTAATTTTTTTCTAGCTACGTAAATGTTTCCCGTACGATGGAGGTGGTTCTCAAGAGAACCGTTTCAGAGTTATACAAGAAATGATAGTAAGAGCAAGGATAAAGGATACGAGATCAAGGATAAGCAACTTGTTGGTACGGCTTAATCCTCAAAGGAGGGAGAAAGATGAACAATAAAACCCATTACGAGAGAATATCTTAGGCATGGTAAAATGGGACGGATAGTTAAGTATCATGGAATAAGGACAAGATCACCGTGGGGGAAATTGTACGCTCTCATTTCTAGTGTACCTCTGAAGAAGGGTAACGATCTTGTTAAAGATTTAGCTTTTCTTTCCTAACATCCCGTCAGGACCTTGTTTTGATCATCGCATCATTTAAGTCTGCTTCGATAGTTGAGTCTCTGCACCTTAGTACTAGCGCGGTAGAGGATCCCACTTTTGCCTCAGATCTTGTTGAGGAATCGGTCCATTTCATGACTTGTTTGGATTTGAGAATGACATGTCTCGGCTATGGATGGATTCTAGGGATGAAGTGGTTATCCAGCAAGGGATGCCATGCTCGGTTTTGAAAGGAGGGTAGTTAAACTCTTAACTTGCCTTGGTAATACCCTCGAAGTCTCGTGTAACCTTATGAGTTCTGTCATGGTTAGTTACCTAGAATCTTTTGATGCATTTATCGGAAATCTTTGATCCGATCGAGTAATGTTTGCCAGTAAGGCGGATGGTTCATTCTGCTTAAGCATGGGCTGTAGGAATCACCCTAGTAAGTACACTGGGCAACATGGCTGGCATCGGTTCTTTTCAAGGGAAAGTTCTTCTGCGTGGAATACCTCTTAGTAGGTAAACGAGATCCAAGATTCACTAGCGTATTTTGGAAAGCTTACGTGAGACCATGAGTACGTGGTTAAGATTGAGACAAGTATACTAGAAAAGAACAAGTAAAAGTGGAACGAGAGGCGACGATGAAATGAGTTCCAACTCATACTTTGGTAGGAATTAAAAAGCTACGAAGGCCTGAAGTTAAAAGATGGTCAAGGCACGATGAAATTAAGCTCAAGGAAATTCGGCTTTGAAGATCGAAGACTAGATACGCTCATCATATCTCTTTTTTTAAGAGTATATCCTCGATCCCTATTTTCCTGTAGGGCTTACTTGTATGCCATCTGTTATGGATATCCTCTCGGTCCTGTTTTCAATCCTATTTCTGTTACAAACCCCATAAGGAGTTTGTCTTGTTTATCTTCTCGATCCTATTTCAGGGAACCCTAGGTAGAACCCTATGGATGTAAACATGTATTTGAAACATGTTATGATTGATATGGTTGCAAATGGTTGCAAGTGGTTGCTCGTGGATGCACGAATACACATTAGATACTAGCTCGACTCGGTCACATTTCATATTGCATATGCATGAGTATTTATACTTGTTTATGAATGAAATTGAAGGTGTTATCATGCGGATGTTGCATATGAATGAATGTTTGTGCACGCATATAGTGTATATATAGGACTATTTGCATACATGTTAGATTCACGGCACTAAACATATTTTGCATTAGAAAGATCATTCAGGCCTGATCATTAGCATTAGCTAAGGAGCATATACACACACGTTCTACATATGCTCATATGGCATTAGAAATCGTCTAAGGACAATGGTTACCTATGAATGATGTTTTGAGTAGATGGATGATGGATGGTAGGATACGTTCTTCCTAACTTGGAGATTTCGGGGACGAAATCCTTTAAGTTGGGGAGAATGTGACAACCCGAATTTTTAACAACATGCTAAGACAAGAATCAAGGAAGAATTTAAGTGTAAAATCTGAATCAGGAGAAACAGGTTACGCCATTGCGTTCGTCTCGGAAAAATACGCGAAATAGAGTCCAAGTTTTTGAAAATCGGAGTCCGTATGACCAAGTTATGGCCCGTCAAAGTTTTCAGAAAAATTCAAGTCCAAAAACAGTTCGAAATTCAAATCTGGAGCCAAACGAACTGGGCGGGAAAATTCCCGCCCAAACCCCAGGATGACTGGGGTGTCGACTGGGGAGTCGACACGCCCAGGGGCAGGTCGATTGCCCAGTCGACACAGGTGTCGACCTGGGTGGTTCGACCACTTGGGCCTGGGTGCACCTGACTTGTTCCTCAATACATGTTTTATGGGCCTATGACGGATTTTGAGGGCTCAGATCTGTCCTAGGGTTTATCCTACAGCCTAAACTACTCCTATTCTCTATAAAAAAGACCCCTTGACCTAGCTTAAACCCTCACAAATCACTCTTGCAACGAAGTGCTGCCCAAATCTCCATTGATCATGGCCTCCATCTCCAACTCCAAGAGACTATGCACTCAAACAAGTTCTGAATCAAAGGTGCTAGCTTGCTACATCAAACCAAGGGAGTGGATCAACATTGCTAGGCCAATTTCATGACGATTCTTCAACAAAGGAGCCACCTTTCTTCGTCAAGACGATTCATGCTCCTAGCCCTCTTGCCATGCTATGTAAGTTCTAGCTACTTGTAGATTCTAACGTTGGTTCTAATGTGACATGGAATAAAATGCGATGAAACATAAGTATGCTAGCCTATGTGAACCTAATTTTGCCCCTTTTCTATGATCTATGACCTTGGGCTAAGTTTTAGCGACTTAATCATGCCACTCATGTTATGTTTCACCTAGTTTATCTTGCAAGTTTGAATCTTTATCTATGGAATGTTAGCATGAACCTTTGGGAACCATTTGACTTGTGAAACATTGGCAGAGACTTGACTTTGGGGCTTATGCATGTAAATGAACCCAAACCCCTTATGTTATCATGCATGTTTGTGGCCAAATTCCCTTATGATACTATGCATGTTTGAGGCCAAAAACCCCTTATGATGCTATGCATATTTTGAGGCCAAACCCCTTATGATACCATGCATGTTTGTGGCCAATCCCTTTTTGATATTGTACATGTTTTGAGGCCAATATGTAGCATAGTATCCTTACTATGTTGACTCGCTTTTACTTGGGTTGGAAACACGATTTGGGGTAGGTTAGACGAGCGTGATTACGACATGATAATTTGACATGGGATTTCATAAAAATATGACACTCATGATACACCTAAACGTGGGCATGACATGTGGGGTGAACATGGAACTTGAAAACTAGACGTGTATGGGTTGTAAGTGTAATATGACACTAGACCAAACATGAAAGTGGCCAACTCGAGGTTGGGTTGAGTTTGTAGCATAAATCTACCCGGACCCGCCCGGCTTAACTAGTGGCTACAAACAATAGGACCCAATGTGAGTAGTTGGTCACATAGCACTTAAAACCCGAGATTAGACTAGATTGTGGTGTAAATCTACCCGGACCCACCCGGCTTAACTAGTAACCACAACAAAGTCTAACGTGAGAGGTTGGGGTGCATTAATCTAATTAATGCCACATGAAAATGTTAAGTAATTTTGGTTAATGACACTTAACCGATATGACACGAATGGGTAGGTTAAGTTAAACCGGACTTGGTTCCTTAATGACACTTAACCATATAAGACAATTAGGGGATGGGGTTAAGTAATTTACACTTAACTTATCCGACTTGGTAATTAGATGGGTTTAAGTAATCCATACTTAACTAATCTAACACGGTAAATTCGGTGGGGTTAAGTAATTTACACTTAACTAATCCGACTTGGTAATTAGATGGGGTTAAGTAACTTAGACTTAACTAATCTAAACACGGTAATTAGATGAGGTTAAGTAACCTTCACTTAACTAATCTAAGCACGGTAATTCGATGGGGTTAAGTTAAACACTTAACCAATCTAAACTTGGTAATTCAATGAGGTTAAGTAACCGATACTTAACCAACTTAACATGATAAATTTAATGGGGTTAAGTAACTTATACTTAACCAATTATACATGATGATTTGATGAGGTTAAGTAACCTATACTTAACCAATCTAATATGCGGACCTGATAAGGTTAAGTCACAAGACCTTTTGAATATACTTAACCATTGTAATACGATTAGTGGATGGGGTTAAGCTAACCCATACTTAACCAATCTGACTCGATAATCTGATGGGATTAAGATAATCTATGCTTAATCAATCTAACACAATAATCTGATAGGGTTAAGACAAATAAATACTTAACCAATTTGACTTGATAGGGTTAAGTCATGAGCTTCTTGGTACACTTAACCAACTTGTAAGGCTAAGCCTTGAACTTGAGTACTTAGCCAACCTTGACATGATTCGTGGGCGGGTTAAGTCATGAACTTGAATGACAACACTTAACCCATTTGACAAAACCCTAGCTCAGGGGACTAGGTTGAAAATCGTAGTTAACCAAGGATAACGGGAAAAGAAGCTAAGTGGTAAACCTTAGTTAAGAATAACTAAGTAATAATTCTCAGCCAAGGACATGGGACTAGTTCATAAATAGATGAGTAACCTGATACGGTAGGTCATCGCTTAGTATACGAGGAGGAGCAACTTATCTGACTTGGATAAAAAGCTCCAGCGAACTGGGTGGCAAAGCGGTAGCTTCAAGGGACGTGAGGGTATTCTTGGTATCCCACTGTGAGGTCGTAGATGTTCCATGAAACCCGGCCTCACAGAGGTTAAGGTCTGCGGTAGAAGAGCCAAGAGTATGCCTTGGTTGCTATGCGAGCGACCTAAAGACTGGGATGGATTAGCGTGGAGTCGACGATACTTGTTTTTGCCCTGGATAGCACATCGCCGACTACCTACCATCTTTAGTCAATCGTGTACGAACGGAAAGGCGGAGAACTCCCAACAGACCATGTTCTTGCTATTGAGTCATGGGTGAGGTTGGCCAATAGGAAAGTGGGGGCATAGTGGGGCCGAAGTATAGTTCTCGTGCATGATTTTTCTTGGATTGCCTTTCAGTAGTTGAGGGAGGGGTAACGTGGGACCATAGCCACGAATACAAAAACAGACCTTGATATCTGCATTCGGCAGACGACTTAAAGATCCCGACCGAGTTCTGTATTTCTTGATTTGCCCTGGCACGGAACTCGAATGGCACATTGAGATACATGTGCGTCTAGACATGGAAACGATTCACGATTTATACGTGGGACAAAGGGCGTGGTTGACGGGTGGCATAATCCCTAGTGGTCCTAGGTGGCTAAAACCCAAACCAAGTTACGGAAACGTTCATTAGGTAGCATAATCCCTATCGGTCCTAGGTGGCATAAATCCTAAGTGAGCACGCGATAGTTAATGGTAAGGAAACATAACCAGATCAAGGGTAGCAGTCCAAAACAACATCAAGGATAAAATGGTACTACGTTGAGGTGGTATAGATTTACATGGGAAAGCCCGTACGGCCTACGGCAAAGGACTGAACTCATACATGGAAAGAAACATACGAGTTGGGAAAACCTACATATGCCATATATTAGGTTAACATGGACCATTACATGACATTGGGCAAGGGACAATCATAGTTAATACATGACGCGGGTTGGGATACTAGTACGAGAGGTGCAGAGCAAATATACATGTTAGAACCATGAGAAATATACTTGATAGTAACCTCGGGATGTTATACATGATAGATACCTTGGGATAGTATACTTGATAAAAACCTGACGATGTGACGCCTTGACTTATCTTGACACCGTAGTTTATCATGATACCTTAGTTTATCTTGATACAGTAGTTCAGCCTGTTATCTTGGTTTTGCTTATCTATCTGGTAGTCATCCTTATGTTTACTTTCAGTTTATGCATGTCATGTTACATTTACCTGTTTTTATACTGGAAGTAGATAGGACTTACCAGTCTTTATGACTGATCCCGTTTGGTTTCGCCTCTTTGTCTTCCGTTCCCCCCCCCCTGGGTTTTCAGGGAGGAAACACTGTTGTTTAGTTCGGACCTCTTCTGCTTGAAGGTCATCATGCATGGCTTGGACTTTTCTTGGCTATGGCTGCTTCACCGGTTTGTTTTGGGGGAATAATTTATGAAAAGGTTTTATGCTTCTTTACTATTTGCAAGACAGGTTTTTATGTACTCTGATGTAAAAGGCTTTAGACCTTGATGTTTTATGAAGTAATGAAATTTGCTTTACTTTCGTTGTTTTATATATGTTCTGTCTTGTAATATTTCTGTGCATGTTTACCTCGATAATGCTTCACCAAACCTAGTGCATTCCCTTTGTGAGTGACCCTTGCGGAGGTGGGGTGTTACAGACTTGGAGTTTATTGTTTTAACCTAAACTCTGGGTGCCCTTATTTTCGACACGGGTAGCTAGTAGTTTTGGTTTTGCAGATTTATATTCATAGGGTCTTGATTTACAGCTGGAACGATGCTCGGAAAGCTCTGTATCCGTGTATCACTTTCAGTTGTATTTTGTATATTTTTTCACTGCTATGTAATTTATTGTAATCTCTGATATTTGTTGAATGTAATTTATTCGTTTATACTCTGTATATTCTTGTATCTGATGGAATTGTTGTAATAACAATGAAATGTTCTTCCGTCTGCGTTCCGATGTGTGTTGTTCTTACCTCAATCCGGGCTTTCCTTCACGGGGAAGTTCGGGTTGTCTCATCGGAATTCGACGAAACCAGTTTCGTTGGGACCGTAATGTCGAGTTGTAGCTACATGACCATTTCCGTGATTTTTGAACATCGTGTGTGATCACACGAAATTTTAGAAGGCGAAACGAATTAAAAAAAAGAGAATATACCGGGAATATTCCTCTATATAATATCTAGATATTTTGTGTTGCCTATAAATACTCCTCAACACCCCTCTAACCTAATTCCTCAGCCAAAAATATTGCGCCGTCACTCCTCTTTTCTTACAGCAAAAGTTTGAGAAAAAATAAAATCCAAAGAAATGGAAAACAAATCCTATAAAATCAAAGACATGAATATTAGAGATCCTTGTAGCCTGTTCTTCACAACGGTGTATGATTTGCTGGGCTCGACTTCTGTTTTTGGTCATGCGAAATACACAGCGTCGGTTTGAGCAAACCTACGGCTAAGGTATACGAGAAGTAGAAGCATTGATGATGGAAATGAGTGTTGTATTCATTTTCAGTGTGGAGTATAGCATCAATTGGATGTTTCTAGTTTGATGCGGTGTCAAAAGTGTTCGGACCTGCTCAGGAAGGGGGCGACGTCGGAGTTCAGAGGAGGACGACGAGCTGAGTTTGGTTGGCATCGGAGGATGGAGAAATTGATGAGGAGCATCGTGGTATGTTTGGTTTGTTCGACGGTGGTCTGTTGATGGAGAAAAGGGGATGGAAGCAAATCGAAATGGGTAGTTTGGTTCCTGGAAGAAATTCATGATTTGGGGAAGAAGGGATCATGGACGGGTACGGGTCTGGGTCTGATACAAAGGAGGATGGGCTGGCTAAATAAGTTAAGGCCCATTTATTTAATTAAATAAAGTTTTATTTAGTTTAAAAGTGTATAAACTTCAAAGGTCAATAACTTATTCATATGAAATCAGAATCACGAACCGTAAGTTGCGTTGGGATCGTATGGATGAGCACTACGCAATGGAACTGACTGTGAGTGGAGCTTGTTTGAATTTATGGCGAAATAAACTGTTTGATTCAAATCAAATAACAGTTTATCATTCTTTAACGGTGAACTGCAAATGTGAGTAAATCTCACTAACTCTGAACAGTTTATAATTTCATGTTGTATTTTTAGAACTGTTAGAAATTGTCTGTTTGATTGTGTGTTGACTGTTTGATTGAACTGCTAGTCAGTTAATGAAATATTATATATATATAATATATAAACAGTTATATAGTTATATATTGATTCTGTTTATCAGAATAATTCATATTGAACTGAAAGTGATGACAATCATGTTGTGTAACATCTGTGGATGCAGGGAAACAGGTTGGAGGAATCCGACTGGAGTCCTCAACAGTTATTTTATTGTTTTTCATATATTTTGATATATGATGTGAATTATAACCTGTTGTTGATTGTGTGTGTATGGACGATATTGGATATCGAAAATTGATATGTTAAATACAGTAACATACCGGAATGTTGATAAGGGAATTTTCAAAGTGATAGTGAAAATAAAATATTTATAAATGGAATATTTATAAATAAGAAATATTTATAAATTGGAATATTTGTAAATAGAAGATATTTAGAAAGGAAATAAATTTCAAACCATTTTCTTTTTGAATGGAAAGGACTGTGAGGTGGGTTTGGGGATTTTCCCGATGCTTCCGGTACAAAGGAGGTTATGGCGAATTTTCCCAGGAATATAAGGAGTTAGAATATTTCTTAGAAATCAAAATGAAATAGAAATGTTTGTAAAACCTTTACAAATGAAATTGAAAAGGGGATATATTTGTTAATCAAATATAGAAGGAATTTATTTGTTAATCAAATATAAAGGAATTTATTTGTTAATCAAATATAGAAGGAATTTATTTGTTAATCAAATATAAAGGAATTTATTTGTTAATCAAATATAGAAGGAATTTATTTGTTAATCAAATATAAAGGAGATATATTTGAAATCAAATAAAAAGGGATATATTTGAAATCAAATATAAAGGAAATATATTTGAAAGCAAATATAAAGGAATATATTGGTAAAGCATAGATAAAGAGTTAAAAGAATTTATTTATTTAGGAAATAAATAAAAGTAAAAAGGGTTTATTTATTTAGGAAATAAATAAAGATTAAAGGAGATATTTATTTGTTAAATAAATATAACTAAAAGGAGATATTTATTTGTCAGAATAAATAGGATTAAAAGAAGATATTTACTTGTTAGAATAAATAGAATAAAGGAGATATTTATTTGTTAAGTAAATAGGAGGTGTTAAATGAGATATTTATTTATAATTAGGACAGGTTAAGTGAATTATTTATTTGGTAAATAAATAAGATATTATAAAGGGATTATTTACTTAGGAAATAAATAAAAATGAAAAGGAAAACGTTATATAAAGAAAATCGCTATAAGAAGGGAAAACGTTATAAAAGGGAAATCATTTTTAAAGTGAAGAACCGTTTCTAAAAGTAAATCTTTAAAAAAAGAATAAACGTTGTTAAAAAGGAAATCTTTATAAAGCGAAAGGAGTTAAATCGAATATGGTATTCGAAAGGAGTTAAATCGAATATGGTATTCGAAAGGAGTTAAATCGAATATGGTATTCGAAAGGAGTTAAATCGAATATGGTAATCGAAAGGAGTTATCGAATCTAGTTATTCGAATATAGTTAAATCAGTTAGAGTTAATCAGTTAGAGTTAATCGATAGAGTTAAATCGAACTAGAATTATTCAAATGGAGTTAATCGAATTTAGTTTATTCGAATAGAGTTGAAATGAGTTAATCGAATTTAGTTATTCGAAGTGAGATAATCGAATCAGAAATATTCGAAGTGAGTTGATCGAATCTAGTTATTCGAATAGAGTTAAATAAATAAGAGTTATTCGAATCAGTTATTTGAATAGAGTTAAACACATATGAGTTATCGAATTTGTCATTCGAAAGGAGTTATCGAATTTGTCATTCGAAAGGAGTTATCGATTATAGTTTAATCGAAACGAGTTATCGATTATAGTTCAATCGGAAGGAGTTATCGAATTTGTCATTTGAAAGGAGTATCGATTATAGTTATTCGAAGGAGTTATCGAATTTGTTATTCGATAGGAGTTAATCAAGTTGAGTTAAATAAGTTGAGTAAGTCAAGTTAACCAGTTAGAGTTAACCAGTTAGAGTTAAACCGATAGGGGTAATTAAATAGAGTTAATAGAATTTGCGTTAATCGAATATTAGTTTATTTGAATAGAGTTAAATAAAAGGAGTTATCGAATTCATCATTCGAAAGGAGTTATCGAATTTGTCATTCGAAAGGAGTTATCGAATTTAGTTATTCGAAGGAGTCATCGAATTTAGTTATTTGATGGAGTTAATCGATTTAAGTTAAATCAAATGAGTTAATCAAATCTAGTTCATTCGAATAGAATTAAAAGAGTTGGATTCGTAAATTATATCCAGAAGTCACGTAAGGAAGTGTTGAAGAGTTAAAAGATGAACTTACTCTATCTCAAGATTTGAAATGTTGTTCAGTTAAGGTCTGAGAGGTAGTTATACCCCAACTTGATTGACTTCGTTTTTAGTTTAGAAATGGTTAAGGTTCGAGAGTGAAAGTGGTTAAGTGAATTTAGTAAATAAGTATAGTGGTTTGAGTTGTCGTCGCGATGTTGATTCAAACATCTGTTTAAATCCAAGTAAGAAGATTTGGAAAGGTCTTCCAAATAGAATCTGAAACGTAATCTAATATTGAAATTGGAAATATGGATTAGAAATGGAAATGTTTTCCAGTGTTAACGTAAATTTTCTAAACATAGAAAATAAGGAAATATGAATATATATAGATATATATATATATATATGACTAATGATTGATTGATAGAATTTCCATTTGGAAATAATATCGTTGTTTGCACACGTGTTTTTCTTTGATAATTAAATCACAGACTATCAAAGTTTTGACCATTTTAACGTTGTTAATATGGAGAGACCGGTTGGATTATTATCCAAAGAACCACTCTATATTGGCATAAGCGTTGCGAATCATATATGCCAAAGATAATTGAAGACGGAGTAAAGTGCAAGGGCTATTGTATAAGTCTTAGATAACAGTGCCTAAGATGGATGTACTGAATAGTGCCTTCGGTTCATCCTGTTCCTGGATGACTTGTATGGATGAATGTCTGACAGAGTATTTTTGGAAAGGTCACGTACATTGATTTTTTCACCCGTACCAAGAGTGGAAGCGAAGAAGGAAACTTCTTTTAGCTGACATGTAATGTATGGTTGTAGACGTCAAGTTAGTGATTTTAATGGATCTGACGATGTAACATTTGAAGTGAATCTGATGTGATGATAATGCGTAACTTCTAGCCTCATCATCCAGTAAATGACAGAAATCGGGCAGGCAACATGGCTAAGTCGGTCGCACCGAAGTAGGGTGTATAATCACCTATCTAGAGAATATTCATTTGCTTCTTTAATCTATCAATGTTGTCTCATATATATATACGGGAAATGGTTGCTGATCCCAACCGTTGGTGATATACATTCGATACACTCAAGAAAAATGAGTGGTCGGTCATGTGTGGCTAAGTTGCAAGATGTTCTTGTTGAACTCCAGTGTATCGTTCCTAGAGTACACTGATCGGAAGGTGGTTCCATACCTTGTCATAGTTGGAAATCCATTACCCAATACGTGCTTGCGGTTTTGATTGTATACTATATGTAGAACATGAGATGAAAGCGTTTCTGCTAGATGGTTATTATATTGTGGTTGATAGACATTATTATAATATCAAAAGATTTTTGATATAAAGATATTTTGGATTCTCATAAGGGAAAAACCCGTTCCGTTATACGACGTGGTCTTATGAGATATCGTTTACTTGTTCAAACTGTTTTACTCATACCCGTCCCATGACTGACCCAGAGTTTATTTTGTTTTGTTCTACCTAAACTCTTGGGTGCCTAAATTTGTACGGGCAGTCAAGTAGTTCAGGATTTTTCAGATCTATCTAAAGGAGCTTGGAGCAGGAAGCTTCAGCGTTAGTTATATAGAGTTTTGTTCCGCTGTGTTGTAAGTGTTGTACTCTGATAAGTGCTATTGTATACATAACAGTTATATTTCAAAGTTATGTTATCTATTATATGTTATTCGTTCCGCTGTGAGGTTCGTGTTACTCTGATGTTGTGTTCTTCTTCTTCTTCTTCTATTCTAAGTTTCTATCTTATCTATTCTCACCCTCTAATTTCTTTCATTAATTACCGGGATTTTTCGATGTTTTGGTTATGGACATCCTGCTTATGTCGATAACCAAAGTCGCATAGAATCCGGGTCATTACAGTTGGTATCAGAGCTTAAGTTAAGAATTACCTTGGCTCTGTGGCGTGACAAGGTAGAGATTGGGTTAGTAATACCCTAGATTGAGTTTGAGTGTATATATACGAGTGAACGTATTTGTATTTGATATAAAAATTTGTTTTATATTGTGGAGATTCATTGGTTGAGTTGTTTATGAGTTCTGGTCGATCAGTTTGATCCACTGTATCGGTAGGAGTTACTAAACACTTGAATACGATGGGTCGTCATGATATGTTTTGAAATGAGGGTAAATAAAAATATTTTTACCCAAAGTATATTTTGATATATATTGGATATATTGGTTGTTATTGTAATCGAGTACGATTATAAAGTGAAATGGTTATAAATAACCAATCAGAATTCATATAAGTAGAGTATATGAAATAAGATGAATTAAATCTAAATGTGAATCAGAATTTGGAATTAAAATAAGGAAAATTAAAGTTCCTGGGAGATTTTGAAAATGTCTTTCAAACTGAAAGAGAATTATAGTATTGAACTCACTTCGATCGCTGGAAAATAAGTTCCGATGGTGAAGTCGACCATCATCGGTGTTCATTTTCGAGCTCTAAGTGACGGATTACTACCAAGGGTTTTGTTTTTGAATTGTTTTGAGAAAAATAAGTTGTTAGAAATTCAAATGTTCTGAATTGGTATTTTGATTTCAAATTGATTTGAAATAAACCCAGGAATTTAAATTCTAGAAATTTAAATTTTAACTTGTGAAGTTAATTCGAATGGGATGGTAAAAGTAAATAATAAATCAGAGTTTAACTTGAGATGATAGGTTAAGAAAAACTGGAAGTGATTAGAGAATAGTCTGGATTGGAATTGAAATTATAAGTTGAGAGTTTGGAATTTGAAACTCAAATTTGAAATTGAATTCGGCTTGGATAAGCGAATGGTTGTGTTAAGAATAAATTGGTTGGAGTTGATTGGGATGACATTTGTATATGCCGAGTTGATAACAAATGGAAAGGATATAATGATATGCCCGACAAAAAGGTACAAGTTTATATTCCATATGAGTTTGAGATTTTGATGAGCCGAATTTGGCAAGTCGCTTGGCTATTTGATTTTCTTTTGGGTTGGAGAAGGCCCAGAGAGGCGAGTTGTGGTTTGATGTATTGGCCGGTACAAAGGAGGTGGTGGCGAAATTTTCCGAAAATTTAAAGTGTTATTAAATTTTCAGAATTTTTGAAAATTTTAGTTAGTCGGAAGGAATTAATATTTAAGTCGATATTAATTGGTTCAGTTAAAATCAGAAATAAGGGGTAAACAAATCTTAGGAATTCTAATAGATAGGGTCGTCCTCTAACTTAGCAATTTCGAGGACGAAATTATTTTAAGTGGGGAACAATGTAATGACCCGCATTGGCAGAGGTATTATAATTAATTTATTTAATTATATAAATGGTGGATTAAAGGATTTAATGGTCGTGAAAAAATAATGGTGAATATTTAATTAAAATAATAAATTAAATAATATATTTAATTCAAAATAATCAGGAATATTGGAAATCACAATATTCTATGAACGGGGTCGTTCCTTAGATTTAATTCAGCTTAGAGTTGAATTATATTGACGAATATATTCAATCGACGACAGTTTGAACGTATAATTATATTATAATTAAAATCGAGCTCGAAATGGCACTGTAGTTCGTAAATTGGCGATTCGAACTTCAACTGAATGTACAGGATTCGTTTTAAGCCGGATTTCTGTGAAACAAGAAACGTGTGGAGCTGGTGGAGTATATCTTTCTAGTGGAAGAGAAAAATCTGGATTTCGTCGTGTAGATTTTGATTTATGTCCAAATAAAATTTTAGAAAAGTCGCTATGGAATTCCTTTATAATTTATAAAGGAATTATTTATATTTTAAAAAGGAATTTCAATATAAATCTAATATCGGGTTGACCCGGATTTGAAGTATCGAGTTATAAATCCCAGTGGAGCTGTATGATATTCTGTTGTGAATATATACGATAATATTAATTTATTTAAATTTATTTAAATATATTTAAATGGGTCATCTAGAGCTTTAAAAATAGCCATTTTTGCAAACGAAGTCGGAATTCGACGAGACTAATTTTGTTGGATCCGTAATGTCAAATAGTTGTTAGGTTTCTAGTTTCGTGATTTTTAGAGTCACTGTGTGGCCGTACGGATTTTTAGAGTGAGAAACAGTCAGTATTTTGACAGTTAAAAATACGTTGTGTGAGCATACGGAGTCGGAATTCGACGAAACCAGTTTCGTTGGGACCGTAATGTCGAGTTGTAGCTACATGACCATTTCCGTGATTTTTGAACATCGTGTGTTATCACACGAATTTTTAGAAGATGAAACGAATTAACAAAAAAGAGAATATACCAGGAATATTCCTCTATAAAATATCTAGATATTTTGTGTTGCCTATAAATACTCCTCAACACCCCTCTAACCTAATTCCTCAGCCAAAAATATTGCGCCGTCACTCCTCTTGTGACGATCCCAAAACCCCGTGACACGGTGTTAAGGATAATCATTGGAATATAACACATTAATCATCATTAGCAGATCACAGATAATAGCATAAGCAGAAAAAAGAATAATTTTCACACATATGACAGCGGAATCATATAGATATCATCACATCAGAGAAGCACAGTACATGATACAACTTAGTGCATAATGATACATAATCAATCACCATCGCCTGAAGCGGAATCATACATAAAGAGTACACAAAATAAATATCAGTCTACATCGCCAATGGCGGAATCATAGTATAGATACAATAATGGCGGAGAAAATCCAAGTCAGCACGGTGTAGTCAAGCCTCGCCATGAGCCAAAAGGTGCGTCAGAAACCTTTAACTAGGCTGCCCATGTGAAAATGAGGGCACCCGAGTTTGCAAGGTGAAACAAACTACGAGTCAGTCATGGGACTGGTATGAGAAATCTACTTAACTTATTAACAACAATAATAAGGAAAATCAAAGGACCATGCCACTTTCGCGGAACGGGTTTACTCCAATGAGTGCTAGTGCATGTAATAAAGTAAATGATTAAATCATCGCAATGCTTTTTATAAAATGAAGTCATTATAAGACTCAGGTCCCATCACACAATGCAACGCAAGCCGGAGGATAGAGTTTTACCTTATAATGGCCAAAATTGCTTCATACATATAAAACAAAGTATTTGATATTATTACTAGTGCATATATGTTTCAAAAGCAAATTCAATCATAAATATCGATCCTAGACGGCATGGGTACCATATATCATGTCGCCATACTAGTAATACAACCACATTCGCATATTTCGTATTGGAAATTGGATTCCTTCATGAGTCGAGGCAAGGGGCAAGCTCCTCTCCGATTCAAGACACTCTAGCATATGCCTCGGGACCGCACACAGCAATCCCTGGATCCTCCAAGACCGGTCCTCCCTTACTTTTGAGGATTAATTATTCCTTAACACACGTTTCCCGGTCCTTACAGACCTATAATCGAGGCGCCTCATATTCCAACAACCACACAGGTGAAAAGTAGATATAAATGCCAGGGCTGGGAGGTCACTGACACCACCATAGCTAGAAAGAAACGTCGTGCACTCCTTGGGTCCTTCTTCCTTTTTGACTCATACCGGGGTGTGAGGCTCGCGAATTCACGTTATACACAAAGCTACGTCACACAGACCATGCTTTGATCATCAACCACAAGACTTTGCTTTGCAACAGAAGCCTTGATCATATGCCACTTATGCGTGCAACACAGGCAATCCACTCCATGCGACTGATTTCTGTCAATACATAACCTCTGAGCTCGTACGTCTCAGAGAAGGGCGTTAAGCAAGAGAATAAATTCTCTGCCGCCAAACAGATATATATTTAACAGAGATCAATCAGCACAGAACAAAATCCAATGTCAGACACACAGTCCATTTACAAGTCCGTTCTGGGTCTGAATGAAACCGGAGGCACCAATTCCTCGCATATCCGTACAATCAACAGTATGTTTGGACGACTACTACTTCAGTTCCTTCATGGTAGCTACTCCAATCACGAGCATCAGTAGCGCCCATCCATCCAATGTGAAGATCGTCGATCTTCAACCGTCTTCCACTCTTCGACTTCTCAACGTCGATCGATTATTTAAAATGAGATAAACTCGGCCTTTTCAAATTACCCACGTATATTTAGATTTTCAAATAAATAATTCACATGGCTGGACAATTCAACATTCACATTTCAGTTCTTTAGTTATAATTTTCATGTCAAATACATTCAACCATCACATATCAAGCAAGCACAACAAAATTGGTTTATTTCCACTCTATATCGTCTATAGTATTTTATAACGATATATCGCCATTTTTATTTAATTTAAAACAGCCCTATTTAATTAAACGACGTTTCAGGTCGTGTCGATGCACTGGCGCTGCTTTTCACTAATTTTGTTTTACACATATCTGGAAATCTAACCGTTGGATCTTCACAAATTTTATATCATTAGGAAGGTCATTTCAAAACGAATCCAACGGTTTCAGTTTTGGGAAAAATCCGATGGTCGGATCTTCCACACTAGCCATTTGAAGTTACGATTTCAATTTACGAACTGCAGCGTCGTTATTCGATTTAATTTAATTATATTTATATTTATATACATATAAATATAATCGTTTCTAGCGCTGTTTTTCTTCAAATTTGAATTAAACATTCTAGACAATCCAACCATCGGATCTTCACAAAGTTGGTGCCATTGGAAAGATATTTCCAAGGCGAACCTAACGGTTGCGGTTTCGGGAAAATCCAATGGTCGGATTTCCCGCACTAGTCGTTTGAAATCACGGTTTCAAAACACGAACTGCACGGCCACGTTTCGTTTTAATTTTATTTATATTTATATATTTATATAAATATAGTTCATTAAAAATTCCTATATCATTTTCACTTCAATTATTTCACTAACACCTTTAAATTTTGGAAAATTTCGCCATAACCTCCTTTGTACGGGAGGGGCTGGGAAAATTCCCAAATAGCCACACGGGCGTCTCATGTCAAAAAGAAAAAGAAAAAGCCAAGCGGCTAGCCAACAGGCTCATAAAATCATCACCCAAACAAAACAGTAAATGTGTACCAATTTGTCGGGCACAAAATTTATTCCTCTTCTCTAGCCCCTTTGCTATAATCTGTTCAATAGATATGCATGTACATATATACAATTTTTATCACTTATCATTTTCCATTTAACTTCATATTTGATTTACTTTGATTTAAAAACACCATTCATTCTAATGTTGCATGCATAGGCTAAAATCATATCATTAGCTAATTAATGTATATTTCAACTCATGCACATTTATTTGAACAAGTGGCAATTTTTAACACTTCACATTTCAAAGATGATAATTTTGGCGAACTAAAATAGATTTCAACACATGACTATTTTATTTAGTTCATATGCATGTTAAAAATAATATTTCTTCGCCAATATTTATTTCAACGTCCGCATATCTCTAGCATATCACATATATGATAAAAATGATATTTTTATCATTTAAAATATTTATTCGACAAATGGATGTTTTCAACACTTCATAATTTCAATAAAAATGTAATTTTTATTGTTCGATCTTTTTATTCAACACATGAACTTTTCCGCTACACACACTTCTCAACACATGAGCATTTCCACACATGGATATGTTATTTATGTTGTTCATATTAGAAAGATGGAATTTTTATTGTTGAAACTATTTACATAAGGCGAATATTTTTCATACTTCATATATATTATAAAAATGTGATTTTTATTGTTTAAACACTTCATTCATTCGCAAATGAACTTAATTTTCACACAACACTTTTCAACACATGAACATTTCCACACATGGATATAGTTTCAACATAGGACTTTAATTTCAACGCATGAAAATAATTTCAACATATGAAAATTATTCTAACACATAAGGATTATTCAAAATTTCGGCAGCATAACGACGGGGTTGTTAAAACTGGCACCGTCCCTAGTACGGCTCCTCGCTCTACCTTAAAACCTCGCGGTTTTTGACAATGGAGATTCATGCATCTAATTCGCACGTAGGTGGCATGTTTACTTTTTTTATTTCCATAAATATTTCCAATTCATTTCAATCACCAATGGGTATTTTTCAACCACAACCAATCAATATCAACCACAAACAATTATTCAACCATTCGTATTTTTCATCCAATATTTCACACCAATTCACAACAATATATATTGTCCATGGTTTGTGGACGAGGGGAGTATATATATATATATATATATATATATATATATATATATATATTATAATTGCTATATTTCACTTGCATTTCAACATATATATCAATTATTTTATGCATGTAAAATTCATACTTCGCTCATATAGCTTACACTACGCATGTACATGAGGTATACAACACGTGTGTAATATATATTTCGCTTATATAATTTATACACGACATTTTCCATTCAAATTCATTTAATTTAGATTTCTCACATTGGTTTTCGGAGTGCTAAAACTCGTAGTTGACTCAGAAAAATCCGCGGCTTCTTCTATGTGGTAGAGAGCTTCCTTGCGGTCCCGATGTTTCCAGTTTCATCGAATTTCGTCAACACACCAAAAAGATATGATTTTTCAAAGTGCAAACATCAAAAAGAACTCACCTTTCACGATGGTTCAAAACTAGATTTGCAGTTTTCGCGAGAACCGAGGCACGAGGGGATGATCGGCGGGTTGGACGTGGAAGAGGGAGGAAAGGGCTACAGGTCGATGGTGGTTTGAGGGGGTACGGTGGCCGGGATCGGCAGCGGCGGCGCCAGGAAGTGGCGGGCTTTCTGGGCTCGATTCGGGCTAAGGAGGGGTCGGCCGGGGTCGTGGTGGGGTCGAATTTGAAGAGGAGGCGGAGATGAAGCGAACGGCGGTGGTGGCGATGGCTGGAAGTGGCTGTAGCGGCGGCGGCGGAGGAGAGAAGGGAGGAACGACGGTGATCGTCGATATCGGGGGAGGGGGGTCGAGGTTTTTCTGTGATTTTTTTTAATGAATGGAGAAATATGATTGGTCGATGGTTTTATTATATTTTTAAATAGTGTTTTCTCTAACGAACTCCTTTTCAAACCCAACGACTGTCGCCCCTAGCTAAATACCCCCATCCCGGACACAATGGGATAGGTTTCGTTGGCCAATTCGACTGTTACTGTCAGTTATTTTTCAAATTAAAGTATAAAACATTTAATTTTTAACTTTGAACGTACATTTCAATTTGCCAGGGCCACAAACTGATTCGGAAAATTCCAGAAAAATAAATCTAGCTTTGTTTTGACGCTACGGTCCCAACAAAACTAGTTTCGTCGAATTCTGAGATCGTCTGAAAAATGGCCATTTTCTGGTCGATCCAATTTAACAGAAATTGACCAAACACGTTTTCTTTTGCCACGCTCACATACTAGCTTCAAAAATTATGAAATTTGAAACCTAGCAATAGTTTGACATCCCGGACCCAACAAAAGTGGTTTCGTCGAATTCCGAGGTCGTTTGCAAAATATCAATTTTCCAGGGCTATATATTCTATATAGCGACCATTCTGAAAATTCATTCGGCCATAACTTTTGATTCCCTATATGAAACTTCGATTTTTCAGATTCGTTAGAAAGGTATTGATGAACAGACTTAGATATTTTTGGTTTCGCTGAAATCCGTTATATTCTCCCCCCTGCACAATTAGTCAAAGTTTGAATTCAAATTTTCAAACTGACTCACTATTTCTAATTCACTATTTAATTGAAATATTCTATTTCAAATTTTCAAATTCCTTTGAAATCACCAATTTAAAAATTTTAAATTAGCTCGTATTTTCCGGGTTATTACAATCTCCCCCACTTAAAACTTTTCGTCCTCGAAAAAGGAAACAACCGTAAAGTAGGAAACAAAATGTAAATGCAAAGTATTGTAAAGTTACCTTGCACCGGAGTTAGTCAGAGATGTCCACTCTGCATTTGGGGTAAGTTTGCTTAATGCTTTCCTCAGTTTCCCAAGTACAGTTTCTAGGATCACTGCTCCACTGCACTTTAACTAAATGAACCTTTTTGCTTCTTAGTTCTCTAGTTTATTTGCCCATAATCTTTAATGGCTCTCTTCTGAGTGCTAATTCTGGAGTTATATCTATATCCTATTGCGTTGCTTCCTCTACAACAAGATCTGGATCATGCACATGTCTTCTAAGTTGAGATACTTGAAATACATCATGCACTCCAGGCAACCAATCTGGTAATTGAACCCTATAAGCAAGAGTTCCAATTCGTTCGAGTATAGGAAAGGGACCAATAAATCTCGGTGCCAACTTCCTAGTTTTGCCAAATCTGATTACTCCTCTCATCGGAGAAACCTTCAAATAAACATGATCACCAACAGCAAATGTCAAATCTCTTCTTCTAGAATCTGCATAACTTTTCTGTCGGCTTTGCGCGGTTCTCAAATGCTTTTTGATGAAGTCGACTTTATCAGATGCTTCTCTAATCATATCGGGCCCTAACACAAGTCTATTGCCAGGTTCTACCCAACATGCTGGAGATCTGCAGGGTCTGCCATATAATGCTTCAAATGGCGACATTCCCAAACTTGTTTGATAGCTATTATTATATGAGAATTCTGCCAACTGCAAGTGATCTTCCCATGACCCACCAAAATCAATTATACAAGCCCACAATAAATCTTCTAGAATTCTATTCACCCGCTCAGTTTGGCCATCTGTTTGAGGGTGATAAGCGGTGCTCATATTCAGTTTCGTTCCCAATTCTGTCTGGAAAGCTTCCCAGAATTTGCTAGCAAATATCGGGTCTCTATCACTGACTATGCTGATGGGAATTCCATGCAGCTTAACGATTTCTTTGAAATATATCTGTGCTAGACTTTGAGCGGTTCTATTGGATCTAACAGGTATAAAATGGGCAGTCTTCGTGAAGCGATCTACGATTACCCAAATGTTGTCATTACCTTTCCTGGTTCGTGGCAAGCCATCTATGAAATCCATGGAAATATGTTCCCATTTCCAACTTGGGACTTCCAACGGTTGCAACAATCCAGCTAGCTTCTGTTGGTCGCTCTTGACCAATTGACAAGTAGAGCATCTGCTAACATACAAAGAAATATCCCTTTTCGTTGCCCTCCACCAGAAAGTGCGTTTGATATCGTTGTACATTTTACTCACACCAGAATGGATGCAGAATTTGGATTTATGGCATTCGTCTAACACTTCTCTTTTGAGCTCAGGGATGTTGGGAACACACATTCTCCCATTCAGTCTCAGAACTTCTTCTTTATCTACCTGAAAACTTGAGGGCTCTCCCTTCTCGATTCTCCCTTTGATCCTTTGAATGAAATAATCATTCCTCTGGAGAGCACATATCTTATCGATCAAGCTAGGGGTAATTATAAGATTGGCAATGATTGCGGTTTTTCTACTAAGCGCATCCGCTACAACATTAGCCTTCCCCGGCATATACAGGACATCAAGATCATACGCTGCAAGAAATTCTAGCCAACGCTGCTGTATCAAATTCAGATCTTTCTGGGTGTATAAATACTTCAATGATTGATGATCTGTATACAGTATAAACTTCTCGCCCAATAAATAATGCCTCCAGATTTTTAATGCAAAAACGATAGCTAGCAACTCAAGATCATGAGTCACATAATTCTTTTCATGCGGTTTAAGTTGGCGGCTTGCATAAGCGACTACTTGGCCTCTTTACATTAACACCGCACCAAGACCTCTAATAGAAGCATCTGTCCAAACCATTAAATCCTGATTGCCATCAATAATAGTTAACACTGGAGCAGTGGTCAGTTTCGATTTCAATTCCTGGAAAGCTTCTTCACAGTCAGAAGTCCACTTAAATTTCTCGTGTTTCTTCGTGAGCTTCGTTAACGGACCGGATATCTTCGAAAAATCCTTAACGAACTTTCGATAATAACTAGCCAACCCCATAAAACTTTTAACTTCTGTGAGAGTAGTGGGTTGTTTCCAGTCTTGAATCGCTGTTATTTTGCTTGGGTCAACAGAAATCCCTTTCTCTGACACGACATGGCCAAGAAATTTCACTTCTTCTTGCCAGAAGACACATTTAGAGAATTTGGCTTTGAAGACGTTTTTTCTTAGAATCTCCAATACTTGTTCTAAGTGTTTTTCATGCTCGGGTTTTGATTTGGAGTAGATTAAAATATCATCGATGAATACGAGGACAAATTTATTCAGAACTCCCCTGAACACTCTATTCATTAGATCGACAAAGTATGCTGGAGCATTGCACAGGCCAAACGGCATTACTAACCATTCATAAAATATGTTTGGACCTCTGAAAGTTGTCAAAGGAACACACTCTTCTGCTATTCTCAATTGATGAAAACCTGTAGCTAGGTCCATTCAGGAAAATACTTTCTCCCCATTCAATTGGTCTAGCAGATCGTCGATGCGGGGTAACGGATACTTATTTTTGAGCGTCTGTTTGTTGAGGTCTCGGTAATCAACGCATAATCGAAGAGTACCATCTGACTTTGGGACAAACACAACAGCTGCACCCCAATTAGAAAAACTAGGTCTGATTAGACCCTTCCACAACAGTTGGCGAGTTTGATCGCCTAATTCTTCTTTTTCCTTCGGAGTCATTTGGCGAATTGGATGTACCACCGGTCTGGCATTGGGAATCAGATCGATTCGGAATTCTATTTCTCTTTGCGGATGTAAGTTTTCAACTTCTTCAAACACATCCGCATAGTTTCTAACAATCAGAATCTTTTCTATGGAAGTGGGGATAACTTCTAATGCTGACCAAAATTCTTCTCTATTTGGATTCGAACCGTGACAGGGTACCGTAATATATCCAAGCTTCGTTCGAATTTTAACGATTCTTTTTGCACAATTCACTTCGGCTTCGTATTTCGTTAACCATTCTAATCAAAGAATAACTTCGAATTCGGGAAAATCCATAACGATTAAATTAATGGGAAATTTGTAGGAAGAATAAGAGATTGGCACTCTACAACATGAACTGAGAATTAGAGATCCACCTATCGGGTTATGTACCTCTACCGATTCTTTAAGCTTTCTCTGTTTTAGCTTTAATTTGTGCATTGTGTTACTAGCAATAAAACTACGTGATGCACCTGTGTCAAACAATACAGAGACAGGAATATTTTTAATTGTAAGGGTACCTCCCAAAACATCAGGTTTACCTGCTCCATCGGAAGCAGCTGGCGGGCTCGACCCGTCATAGACGTGAGCTACTGTAGCTTTCTTCAGCAAAGGACAGTCTTTAACTAGATGATCGGTCTTGCGACAATTAAAGCAGGAGCGAGGGTATTGAGAACCCTGGCTTGAACCTTGGGAATTTTTCTTCTGCCTCTTTGGGGCTGTGCACACATTAGAGTAGTGCCCCGCTTTGCCACAGTTAAAGCAATTTCCTCTTGGCGGCTTGCCAGTCTGAGATTTTGAAGATGTTGCTTAACTTGACTCGGCTTGATTCGCGGAAGGCTTGCGTTTGTTCCGGCTTGGCTTCTAGCGCGATCCTGCTCCAGATGCCTATGGTCAAGGTCTTCGTAGTTGCATGTCATTTCCACCAGTTCGTTGAATTCTAGCTTGACATGGGCCGTGATTCTATCATGATACTGTCACCTTAGCCCCAGGATAAACCTCTTATTTTTGGACTTTGCAGTGGCGACGAGCTCCGGAGCATAGGGCGACAACAGTGTAAATTTATTCAGATAATCCTGCACGGAAAGATCCCCCTGCTGGAGGTTGGCGAAGTCATCGTGCATTCGCTCAAGAGCTTGTTCTGGGACATATTTCTCCTTGAAGAGTTCTTTGAATCCATCCCATGTTCTTCCAGCTTCTCTATTCCCAGCGGTGAGAGATTCCCACCATAGTTCGGCTTGTTCCTGCATAAGCCAGGCGCCCATAATAGCTTTATCTTGGTCTCCAAGCATTAGGCCTTCTAGAATTTTCTCGCATGTTTTGAGCCATGCAAGGGCCTCTATTACTGTGCTAGTTCCCGAGAAAGTCTTGCCTCCTAAGTTTTTGTATCTCTTGGCTACACGGTCCAGGTCGAAGTATTGAGCGGCCGGAGGTTGTATCAAAGGTCCTTCTTGAACTGGGACTTCTCCCCTTCCTCGGCCTTGGTCGGCACGGCCTCCTCTAGTGGCGGCTGCTCTGGTAGCCATTTGTCAAATTCTGTATAAGCAAGGAAAGAGTCAGCTAACAGCAATGATAGTTAATTGCATAGTTAAGAAGAAAATTTACGGAAAGATAACGATGGACTGATCCAATTGTTTTTGCTTTTCTGCATAGCTCATTCTAGGACTTTACTAGTCCTATCTATAATGAGCGACTCGCCTTAGAATACTACTGATTCTATTTTGACGAAGTGTTTAATGTGTGACTCCAGAACTAAGGTTAACCAAAGCTCTGATACCAGCTGTGACGATCCCAAAACCCCGTGACACGGTGTTAAGGATAATCATTGGAATATAACACATTAATCATCATTAGCAGATCACAGATAATAGCATAAGCAGAAAATAGAATAATTTTACACACATATGACAGCGGAATCATATAGTTATCATCACATCAGAGAAGCACAGTACAGGATACAACTTAGTGCATAATGATACATAATCAGTCACCATCGCCTGAAGCGGAATCATACATAAAGAGTACACAAAATAAATATCAGTCTACATCGCCAATGGCGGAATCATAATATAGATACAATAATGGCGGAGAAAATCCAAGTCAGCACGGTGTAGTCAAGCCTCGCCATGAGCCAAAAGGTGCGTCAGAAACCTGTAACTAGGTTGCCCGTGTGAAAATGAGGGCACCCGAGTTTGCAAGGTGAAACAAACTACGAGTCAGTCATGGGACTGGTATGAGAAATCTACTTAACTTATTAACAACAATAATAAGGCAAATCAAAGGACCTCGCCACTTTCACGGAACGGGTTTACTCCAATGAGTGCTAGTGCATGTAATAAAGTAAATGATTAAATCATCGCAATGCTTTTTATAAAATGAAGCCATTATAAGACTCAGGTCCCATCACACAATGCAACGCAAGCCGAAGGATAGAGTTTTACCTTATAATGGACAAAAATGCTTCATATGTATAAAACGAAGTATTTGATATTATTACTAGTGCATATACGTTTCAAAAGCAAATTCAATCATAAATATCAATCCTAGACGGCATGGGTACCATATATCATGTCGCCATACTAGTAATACAATCACATTCCCATATTTCGTATTGGAAATTGGATTCCTTCATGAGTCGAGGCAAGAGGCAAGCTCCTCTCCGATTCGAGACACTCTAGCATATGCCTCGGGACCGCACACAGCAATCCCTGGATCCTCCAGGGCCGGTCCTCCCTTACTTTTGAGGATTAATTATTCCTGAACACACGTTTCCCGGTCCTTACAGACCTATAATCAAGGCGCCTCGTATTCCAACAACCACACAGGTGAAAAGTAGATATAAATGCCAGGGCTGGGAGGTCACTGACACCACCATAGCTAGAAAGAAACTTCGTGCACTCCTTGGGTCCTTCTCCCGTTTTTGACTCATACCAGGGTGTGAGGCTCGCGAATTCACGTTATACACAAAGCTACGTCACACAGACCATGCTTTGATCATCTACCACAAGACATTGCTTTGCAACAGAAGCCTTGATCATATGCCACTTAGGCGTGCCACACAGGCAATCCACTCCATGCGACTGATTTCTTTCAATACATAACCTATGAGCTCGTACGTCTCAGAGAAGGGCGTTAAGCAAGAGAATAAATTCTCCGCCGCCAAACAGATGTATATTTAACAGAGATCAATCTGCACAAAACAAAATCCAATGTCAGACACACAGTCCATTTACAAGTCCGTTCTGGGTCTGAACGAAACCGGAGGCACCAATTCCTCGCATATCCGTACAATCAACAGTATGTTTGGACGACTACTACTTCAGTTCCTTCATGGTAGCTACTCCAATCACGAGCATCAGTAGCGCCCATCCATCCAATGTGAAGATCATCGGTCTTCAACCGTCTTCCACTCTTCGACTTCTCAACGTCGATCGATTATTTAAAATGAGATAAACTCGGCCTTTTCAAATAACCTACGTATATTTAGATTTTCAAATCAATTATTCACATGGTTGGCTATTCAACATTCACATTTCAGTTCTTTAGTTATAATTTTCATGTCAAATACATTCAACCATCACATATTAAGCAAGCACAACAAAATTGGTTTATTTCCACTCTATATCGTCTATAGTATTTTATAACGATATATCGCCATTTTTATTTAATTTAAAACGGCCCTATTTAATTAAACGACGTTTCAGGTCGTGTCGATGCACTGGCGCTACTTTTCACTAATTTTGTTTTACACATATCTGGAAATCTAACCGTTGGATCTTCACAAATTTTATATCATCTGGAAGGTCATTTCAAAATGAATCCAATGGTTTCAGTTTTGGGAAAATCCGACGGTCGGATCATCCACACTAGCCATTTGAAGTTACGATTTCAATTTACGAACTGCAGCGTCGTTATTCGATTTAATTATATTTATATATATATATATATATATATATATATATAAAACCATAATCGTTTCTGGCGCTGTTTTTCTTCAGATTTGAATTAAACATTCCAGACAATCCAACCGTCGGATCTTCACAAAGTTGGTGCCGTTGGAAAGATATTTCCAAGGCGAACCCAACGGTTGCGGTTTCGGGAAAATCCAATGGTCGGATTTCCCGCACCAGTCGTTTGAAATCACGGTTTCAAAACACGAACTTCACGGCCACGTTTCGTTTTAATCTTATTTATATTTATATATTTATATAAATATAGTTCATTCAAAAAATTCCTATATCGTTTTCACTTCAATTATTTCACTAACGCCTTTAAATTTTGGAAAATTTCGCCATAACCTCCTTTGTACGGGAGGGGCTGGGAAAATTCCCAAATAGCCACACGGGCGTCTCATGTCAAAAAGAAAAAGAAAAAGCTAATTAATGTATATTTCAACTCATGCACATTTATTTGAACAAGTGGCTATTTTTAACACTTCACATTTCAAAGATGATAATTTTGGCGAACTAAAATAGATTTCAACACATTACTATTTTATTTAGTTCCTATGCATGTTAAAAATAATATTTCTTCGCCAATATTTATTTCAACGTCTGCATATCTCTAGCATATCACATATATGATAAAAATGATATTTTTATCGTTTAAAATATTTATTCGACAAATGGATGTTTTCAACACTTCATAGTTTCAATAAAAATGTAATTTTTATTGTTCGATCTTTTTATTCAACACATGAACTTTTCCGCTACACACACTTCTCAACACATGAGCATTTCCACATATGGATATTTTATTTATGTTGTTCATATTAGAAAGATGGAATTTTTATTGTTGAAACTATTTACATAAGGCGAATATTTTTCATACTTCATATATATTATAAAAATGTGATTTTTATTGTTTAAACACTTCATTCATTCACAAATGAATTTAATTTTCACACAACACTTTTCAACACATGAACATTTCCACACATGGATATAGTTTCAACATAGGACTTTAATTTCAACGCGTGAAAATAATTTCAACATATGAAAATTATTCTAACACATAAGGATTATTCAAAATTTCGGTAGCATAACGGCAGGGTAGTTAAAACCGGCACCGTCCCTAGTACGGCTCCTCGCTCTACCTTAAAACCTCGTGGTTTTTGACAATGGGGATTCATGCATCTAATTCGCACGCAGGCGGCATGTTTATTTTTTTTATTTCCACAAATATTTCCAGTTCATTTCAATCACCAATGAGTGTTTTTCAACCACAACCAATAAATATCAACCACAAACAATTATTTAACCATTCGTATTTTTCATCCAATATTTCACACCAATCCACAACAATAAATATAGTCCATGGTTTGTGGATGAGGGGAGTATATATATATATATATATATATATATTATAATTGCTATATTTCACTTGCATTTCAACACATATATCAATTATTCTATGCATGTAAAATTCATACTTCGCTCATATAGCTTACACTACGCATGTACATGAGGTATACAACACGTGTGTAATTTATATTTCGCTTATATAATTTGTACATGACATTTTCCATTCAAATTCATTTAATTTAGATTTCTCACATTGGTTTTCGGAGTGCTAAAAATCGTAGTTGACTCAGAAAAATCCGCGGCTTCTTCTATGTGGTAGAGAGCTTCCTTGCGGTCCCGATGTTTCCTGTTTCATCGAATTTCGTCAACACACCAAAAAGATATGATTTATCAAAGTGCAAACATAAAAAAGAACTCACCTTTCACGATGGTTCAAAACTAGGTTTGTAGTTTTTGCGAGAACCGGGGCACGAGGGGATGATCGGCGGGTTGGACGTGGAAGAGGGAGGAAAGGGCTATAGGTCGATGGTGGTTTGAGGAGGTACGGTGGCTGGGATCATCGTCGGCGGCGCCAGGAAGAGGCGGGCTTTCTGGGCTCGATTCGGGCGGAGGAGGAGTCGGGCGGAGGAGGAGTCGGTCGGGGTCGTGGTGGTGTCGGATTTGAAGAGGAAGCGGAGACGAAGCGAATGGCGGTGGTGGCGTTGGCTGGAAGTTGTTGTAGCGGCGGCGGCGGAGGAGAGAAGGGAGGAACGGCGGTGATCTTCGATATCGGGGGGGGGGGGGGGTCGGGGTTTTTCTGTGATTTTTTTTTAATGAATGGAGAAAATTGATTGGTCGATGGTTTTATTATATTTTTAAATAGTGTTTTCTCCAACGAACTCCTTTTCAAACCCAACGACTATCGCCCCTAGCTAAATACCCCCATCCCGGACACAATGGGATAGGTTTCGTTGGCCAATTCGACTGTTACAGTTAGTTATTTTTCAAATTAAAGTATAAAACATTTAATTTTTAACTTTGAACGTACATTTCAATTTGCCAGGGTCACAAACTGATTCGGAAAATTCCAGAAAAATAAATCTAGCTATGTTTTGACGCTACGGTCCCAACAAAACTAGTTTCGTTGAATTCTTAGATCGTTTGAAAAATGGCCATTTTCTGGTCGATCCAATTTAACAGAAATTGACCAAACACATTTTCTTTTGCCACGCTCACATACTAGCTTCAAAAATTATGAAATTTGAAACCTAGCAATAGTTTGACATCCCGGACCCAACAAAATGGTTTCGTCGAATTCCGAGGTCGTTTGCAAAATATCAATTTTCCAGGGCTATATATTCTAAATAGCGACCATTCTGAAAATTCATTCGGCCATAACTTTTGATTCCCGTTATGAAGCTTCGATTTTTCAGATTCGTTAGAAAGGTATTGATGAACAGATTTAGATATTTTTGGTTTCGCTGAAATCCGTTATATTCTCCCCCTTGCATAGTCGGTCAAAGTTTGAATTCAAATTTTCAAACTGACTCACTATTTCTAATTCACTATTTAATTGAAATATTCTATTTCAATTGTTTAAATTCCTTTGAAATCACCAATTTAAAAATTTTAAATTGGCTCGTATTTTCCGGGTTATTACACCTCTTTTCTTACAGCAAAAGTTTGAGCAAAAATAAAATCCAAAGAAATGGAAAACAAATCCTATAAAATTAAAGACATGAATATTAGAGATTCTTGTAGCCTGTTCTTCACAACGGTGTATGATTTACTGGGCTCGACTTCTGTTTTTGGTCATGCGAAATACACAGCGTCGGTTTGAGTAAACATAGGGCTAAGGTATACGAGAAGTAGAAGCATTGATGACGGAAATGAGTGTTGTATTCATTTTCAGCGTGGAGTATAGCATCAATTGGGAGTTTCTAGTTTGATGCGGTGTCAAAAGTGTTCGGACCTGCTCAGGAAGGGGGCGACGTCGGAGTTCAGAGGAGGACGACGAGCTGAGTTTGGTTGGCATCGGAGGATGGATAAATTGATGAGGAGCATCGTGGTATGTTTGGTTTGTTCAACGGTGGTCTGTTGATGGAGAAAAGGGGATGGAAGCAAATCGAAATGGGTAGTTTGGTTCCTGGAAGAAATTCGCGATTTGGGGAAGAAGGGATCATGGACGGGTACGGGTCTGGGTCCGATACAAAGGAGGATGGGCTGGCTAAATAAATTAAGGCCCATTTATTTAATTAAATAAAGTTTTATTTAGTTTAAAAGTGTATAAACTTCAAAGATCAATAACTTATTCATATGAAATCAGAATCACGAACCGTAAGTTGCGTTGGGATCATATGGACGAGCACTATGCAATGGAACTGACTGGGAGTGGAGTGGAGCTCGTTTGAATTTATGGCGAAATAAACTGTTTGATTCAAATCAAGTAACAGTTTATCGTTCTTTAACGGTGAACTGCAAATGTGTGTAAATCTCACTAACTCTGAACAGTTTATAATTTCATGTTGTATTTTTAGAACTATTAGAAATTGTCAGTTTGATTGTGTGTTGACTGTTTGATTGAACTGCTAGTCAGTTAATGAAATATTATATATATATAATATATAAACAGTTATATAGTTATATATTGATTCTGTTTATCAGAATAATTCATATTGAACTGAAAGTGATGACAATCATGTTGTGTAACATTTGTGGATGCAGGGAAACAGGTTGGAGGAATCCGACTGGATTCCTCAACAGTTATTTTATTGTTTTTATATATTTTGATATAAGATGTGAATTATAACCTGTTGTTGATTGTGTGTGTATGGACGATATTGGATATCGAAAATTGATATGTTAAATACCGTAACATACCGGAATGTTGATAAGGGAATTTTCAAAGTGATAGTGAAAATAAAATAATTATAAATGGAATATTGATAAATAAGAAATATTTATAAATAGAAGATATTTAGAAAGGAAATAAATTTCAAACCATTTTCTTTTTGAATGGAAAGGACTGTGTGGTGGGTTTGGGGATTTTCCCGATGCTTCCGGTACAAAGGAGGTTATGGCGAATTTTCCCGGGAATATAAGGAGTTAGAATATTTCTCAGAAATCAAAATGAAATAGAAATGTTTGTAAAACCTTTACAAATGAAATTGAAAAGGGGATATATTTGTTAATCAAATATAGAAGGAATTTATTTGTTAATCAAATATAAAGGAATTTATTTGTTAATCAAATATATAAGGAATTTATTTGTTAATCAAATATAAAGGAATTTATTTGTTAATCAAATATAGAAGGAATTTATTTGTTAATCAAATATAAAGGAGATATATTTGAAATCAAATAAAAAGGGATATATTTGAAATAAAATATAAAGGAAATATATTTGAAAGCAAATATAAAGGAATATATTGGTAAAGCATAGATAAAGAGTTAAAAGAATTTATTTATTTAGGAAATAAATAAAAGTAAAAAGGGTTTATTTATTTAGGAAATAAATAAAGATTAAAGGAGATATTTATTTGTTAAATAAATAGAACTAAAAGGAGATATTTATTTGTTAGAATAAATAGGATTAAAAGAAGATATTTACTAGTTAGAATAAATAGAATAAAGGAGATATTTATTTGTTAAATAAATAGGAGGTGTTAAATGAGATATTTATTTATAATTAGGACAGGTTAAGTGAATTATTTATTTGGTAAATAAATAAGATATTATAAAGGGATTATTTACTTAGGAAATAAATAGAAATGAAAAGGAAAACGTTATATAAAGAAAACCGCTATAAGAAGGGAAAACGTTATAAAAGGGAAATCATTTTTAAAGTGAAGAACCGTTACTAAAAGTAAATCTTTAAAAAAAATAAACGCTGTTAAAAAGGAAATCTTTATAAAGCGAAAGGAGTTAAATCGAATATGGTATTCAAAAGGAGTTAAATCGAATATGGTATTTGAAAGGAGTTAAATCGAATATGGTATTCGAAAGGAGTTAAATCGAATATGGTAATCGAAAGGAGTTATCGAATCTAGTTATTTGAATAGAGTTAAATCAGTTAGAGTTAATCAGTTAGAGTTAATCGATAGAGTTAAATCGAACTAGAATTATTCAAATGGAGTTAATCGAATTTAGTTTATTCGAATAGAGTTGAAATGAGTTAATCGAATTTAGTTATTCGAAGTGAGATAATCGAATCAGAAATATTCGAAGTGAGTTGATTGAATCTAGTTATTCGAATAGAGTTAAATAAATAAGAGTTATTCGAATCAGTTATTCGAATAGAGTTAAACACATATGAGTTATCGAATTTGTCATTCGAAAGGAGTTATCGAATTTGTCATTCGAAAGGAGTTATCGATTATAGTTTAATCGAAAGGAGTTATTGTAACACCCCGAATTTTCTATTAACACTAAAGTTGCTAAAATATTAATAAGTATGTAAGAGAGGGGATGTATTTAATATGAATATAAAAATATTAATAAGTGTGTAAGAGAGGGGATGTATCTAATATGAATATAAAAATATTAATAAGTGTGTAAGAGAGGGGTTGTATCTAATATGAATATAAAAATATTAATAAGTGTGTGAGAGAGGGGATGTATCTAATATGTATATAAAAACAATAATAAGTAAAGGGGGATGTATCTAATATGTACATTGTAGAAAATATATATATATATGACATGAATAGAAGTTTATTAATATGCTGAGTGTTTGCTGAGTCACTTCTGACTCATTGCTGAGTCAACAAGATAAACCCCATCTTGTCTGAACGGCTGCGGTTATTTCTAGGTTAAATCTAATGGCCTAAATGAATTCTAAAATCTATAAATAAGTGGGTAGACCCTAGACCTAAATCACTTGTAAAATTAGAGAAGCTACCGTCATGCTGCTGCCATGGAGTTCAGCATAGCCGTCACAAACTAAGAAGAGGAAGCCTAATCATCTACAACAAAATCTACACAAATCAAATCAAAAGATCTCTCTTTCTCTAATTCTTTTCTTTTGTTGGTGAGTATGATGATTCTCACAAGACTATTACAAACTAATTTGACTCAGTTATGAATGGATCACAAGAAAGTGACGTGATTTGTAATTGTAAATTCTATATATTGTGGATCTCTTATTATGTTATTATGTTGTCGTATGATGTAAATTATATATGCTATGTCATGCTATGTTGTAAATTCACTTATGCTATATCGTGCTATGTTGAGAATCATGTCAAGCTATGTTATACTATCATACTATGCCATGTTATAAATCATGCTATATTATGTTGTAAAATCATGATGTTGTTGGAACATGCTTAAAGTTATGTTTTTTTTAATTTAAATGGATCTTGTTTATGGGAATTTGCCTATTAGGTTAGGTGTACCCATAAACTTGAAACTATAATTAAATAAAACTTGAATATGGGAATTTGCCTATTGAGTTAGGTGTGCCCATATAAAACCATGTTGTTAAAAAATTAGATGATGTTGATTCACACATGTTCATATGTAAGTTTATGAAAATTGATTGAGATTATATTAGGTGAATTTTGAACAAGTTGACACCTTTAGGTCCATGACATGTATAATCTATGCAAGTTGGACATATGCAAGTTTCACCCCTTATTATGATTCATTTGGTCACATATACATGTTGTTATTATGATAATCTCTTTTATGCTATGAGTTAGGCTATTCGAGTCTAACATATATTTTGCGAATAAACGTTCAAACGTGGGGTAGGGGTAATATTAGGAATTAATAAATTGGGTGCAATTTTGTAAGATTTTGCATACCATGAATGGATGTCCATAATTGAGTCAATTATGGACATTGTTAAAAATTGGAAGTAATTAATAATTCAAGTAAGGAATTATTAAAATTGGGGAAAAGTGGATTATTATTAATAATCAATGCTTAGGACACGAGGTTGGACCCGTTTGTGATGTAAACCTGCCCGGACCCGCCCGGCAAATCCAGTAGTCACAAATGTCGGCCCAATGTGAGAGGTCCTAGGCCCAAACTAAAGCATAACAGTTGTAAAGACACGAGGTTAGACTCTTTTATGGTGTAAGACTGCCCGGACCCGCCCGGCAAATCCAGCTGCCATAAATGTCAGTCTAATGTGAGAGGTCTTTATGAGGTTATGGCCTTAATGAACTAAGAAATACCTAACCAGATAATCATGTAAGGTGGGACATGGGGGTTAAGTAGGTGCCTTGGGTGGCATGAGGAATCTGGTGGTTACCTTTAGAGGCATTTGAAATACGATTAGACTTAACCAAACACACATGTAAATGAACATGACTAAGTGGGTTAAGTGGGATGGACTAATGGGGACAAGCTTAGGTGGAATGCTTGTGGTAAGTAGTGGGGGCCCATTTCAACCAGTATCCCAAAACGTATCTTTGTGGGTTCGACACAAGTCGAGGACGGGACACGCATACTGGGTTTGACTATAAGAGGCCAAAACAGGGAGCGGTGGCAACGCAAGTCCAACGGGTTTCATATGCGTGTGTGGACCCGGGCTGGTAGGTAAGACGTTGTTGCATCGTGTAGGTATAAGCCGTGCATGTCCGTTGTATCAGGTTGCCACTTTAGGGGAGTGATACACCCCACTGTGGGGCCAACACGGGTATCTACGAGTTAGGGAGCCGATCGAATAATGGGAAGTATGGTACACCTAGTGGAGATAGGGGCAGGCGGCACCTATGTAGTCAGCTAGGGGTACGTAAAGCCATTGGGAAAGTTTCTAAGTGAAGCTAAGTGGGATGAATCTTTAGGGTGACTGGTGTGGTGCAGTATAGTGTTTATCCTTTAGTATTTAGGAGCGCCTATAACGTTGCCTTTAGCGATTGTCTATGTCCTTAATCTGCTCTTCATAGACATTTTCTTGTTTTCCAGCTTATGCCTTAGTCCAGTTATTTTGGTAATAGTATTGTAGAATTATCATATTCACCAGACTTTATGTCTGACCCCCTCTTTTCCATCCTTTTTCTCCCTTCAGGTCCGCAGGTTGGGCCAAGTTCTAGTGGAGTCTAGTTGGACCGCTTATCTACTGGAAAGCTTGGACTGCTGAAGTAAAGTCCAGCTTGTTATCTTTCTTTTTAATGGCTATTCATGTAATGGGATTATGTACTTGTTTTATCAAGATAGATATTGTACTTGACATTGAATATGGTGTTATGATGTAATCAAACATGTTTTGACTTCTGCTACAATGAAATAAAGTTTTTGAATTTCCAAGTACTATTTTATATCTGTCTTGTTGTAATTTTACTGTTCTATATTCACTTAAAACCTCCATGGAAGTTAATGCATTCCCTTTGTGAGTGACATTAATGGACGTGGGGCGTTACACGTGGTACCAGAGCATAAGGTTGCCAGAACAGATAAAAAATTTTTTTAGAAAAATATTTTTTTCTAAAGTATTTTTGGAAGAAGTGCTTTCAAAAAAAAAACATGTTATTTAAAGAGAGTTTTTATGAAAAACATAATCCCAAATAGCCACATCCTTATCTTTCGAATTCTCCATTTTGAATCTTTCCTTTTTCGTTTCAGCATGGCTGAAGATCTTAATCTCCCAGAAGGTGTGACGATTCCAGGGTGGTTTAGGAGATACTTGGAGGCTAGGGCCACCACTGCAGGCCCAGCGGATACTCCTCCACCCCTAGTTGCACCCATTCCTCCTCCTCCTCCTCGTGTTGACACTTTTGCAAAGACGTGCAAGGAATTCAAGGCTATGGGAGGAAAAACTTTTCAAGGGACTGAGATGTTTGTGGAGGCCAGAGATTGGCTTAAGGAGACTGAGGAATTATTGGATATCTTTGAAGTGGAAGATGGGAGGAAAGTCCGTTTAGCTGCTTGGTTAATGAAGGGAGAGGCCTCGTTTTGGTGGGAGGTCACTAACGGGGAACGTCCAGTTGATTCATGGGCGGATTTCAGACGAAGGTTTGAGGCAAAGTTTCTTTCAAGGGCAGAGGAGAACTTAAATATGGAAAAATTCCTGGCACTAAAGCAAGGGAGCTCATCAGTAAAGGAATATGTCAATAAATTTAATCAGTTAGCAAGGTTTGGCTTGGAGTTGGTGAACACGCCAGAGAAGAAAGCTTTGAGGTTCGTTAGAGGCTTGAATGAACCGTTGCAAGGGTTGGCTATGACCCACATCCCTATGGGAGCCACCTTTGAAAAGCTAGTAGAAATGGCACTTATGCATGAGGATAAGGCAGTTGAAAAGAAAGGGGATCAGAAGAAACCCCAACAGCAAAATAAGAAGGGTGGTAAAAACAATAATGGCAAAGGGAAGAAGAAATGCTTCAATTGTGGGACGCCTGGCCATCTCAGCAAAGATTGTAGAAAGAAAAAGAAGACTGGTTGTTTTCATTGTGGAGATGCGGGACATTTAGTAAAGGACTGTCCAAAGAAGGGGCAGAGGGCAGGGTCTACCTCGGGAGGACAGGTGCAGGCTCTTATGGCACCAGGGCAGGCAAGGGGGCAAGTTCAGGCTATTGCGGCCCCACCGCTGCAAGAAAGAGGTAGAACAATTTCTGTTGAAAGCTTAGTTTTTCTGTTTGATCATCCTGTCCGTACCTTATTCGATTCTGGCGCATCTCATTCGTTTATCTCTGCATCATTAGTTGAATCACTGCACTTGAACACCAGTTTAGTAGAAGATCCCTTGGTCATTTCAAATCCAATTGGGGGTTCAGCTCATTTGACCATGATATGTTTGGATTTGAAAATCTCTATACTTAGCGTTGAATTTAGATGTGATGCTTATGTATTGGGCTTCACGGGCTATGGGCTAATTTTAGGAATGGATTGGTTGTCTAGAAATAGGGCCATTCTTGATTGTGAAAGGAGAGTAGTTAGGCTTGTGACTCTCCTTGGTAATGCTCTCGACATCTTTTGTAAACCCATAAATTCCGTTATGCTAAGTTATCTTGAATCGCTTGACGCGTCTGTAGAGAACCTGCGATCGGTAGAAGTGGTCCGGGAATATCCGGATGTGTTTGAGGAGGTGAAGGGCTTACCTCCAAGGCGGGAGATAGACTTTCGAATTTATCTTGTGGATAATGCTAAACCCGTATCTTTGCCAGTGCGCCACATGGCTCCTCGTGAAAGGAGGGAACTCAATAAGCAAGTAAAGGAGTTGCTTGAGAAGGGGTTCATAAGACGTAGTATAATGGAGTGGGGTGCTCCAGTAGTTTTTGCCACAAAGGCGGATGGGTCTCTTAGACTTTGTATGGACTATAGAGAACTAAACAAGCTTACTAAAAAGAACCGACACCCACTGCCGAGGATTGACGATCTCTTTGATCAGTTAGTTGGCGCCTCAGTGTTTTCGCAGTTGGACTTAGCCACTGGCTTTCATCAACTGAGAGTGGCTGAGGATAGTATAGATAAGACTACTTTTAGGACTCCTGACGGATTCTATGAATGGCTAGTGATGCCCTTTGGTTTGACAAACGCCCCTGCATATTTTGTTGATTTGATGGGTAGGGTGTTCAGGGAATACCTTAACAAATTCGTGGTAGTCTTTGTGGATGACATCTTAGTCTTTTCTAAGAATAAAGAAGAGCACTCCCTACATCTTAGGGAAGTGTTGGAAACCCTTCGAGTGCATAACCTTAAGGCAAAATTTTCTAAGTGTCACTTCTGGAGGAAGGAAGTACGGTTCTTAGGGCACGTGGTTTCCAAAGAAGGGATAGCAGTGGATCCCGCAAAGGTGGTGGCCATCCAAGATTGGAAGGTCCCTAAAAATGCAACCGAAGTAAGAAGTTTCTTGGGGTTGGCTGGCTATTATAGGAAGTTTATCAAAGACTTCGCAAAAATATCAGCTCCATTAACACGGTTAACGAAGAAGAACCTGATTTTTACGTGGGACAAAGATTGCGATGATGCGTTCCAACGTTTAAAGAGAGCCTTAACTTCAGCCCCAGTCTTAGTGCTGCCAGACGGGAATAAACCGTTTACCATCTATACTGATGCTTGTGGGACGGGACTTGGCGCGGTCCTCATGCAAGAGGGAAGAGTAATAGCCTATGGTGGAAGGCAGTTGAGGGTTCATGAAAAGAATTACCCCACGCATGACTTAGAGCTAGCCGCAATTGTTTTCGCGCTTAAGTCTTGGCGTCACTATCTTCTTGGTGAGAAATTCGAACTGTTCACTGACCACAAATCATTAAAATACTTATTCTCTCAGAAGGATTTGAATTTAAGGCAGCAACGGTGGATGGAATTCTTAGCCTCCTACGATTTTGAAATAGCATATACCCCGGGCAAGGGTAATGTGGTGGCAGACGCCTTAAGTAGGAAAAGGTTGTCCTTGAGTCCGTTGTTTGTTGAACGACAAAGCTTAGAATTCATCTCTATGTTTGACTTTAGACCCTCCGTTGACTTAGTACCCGGTCTGTTAGCATCCTTGGAGGTTAGACCTACACTTCTAGGACGGGTTGGTGAGGCACAGCGAGACGACCCATAGTTGGTTGAGATAGTAGAAAAGCTCAAAGGGGGGGAGTCATCAAGCCATCTTCGTAGGTATACCCTAGACGATAAGGGTTGGTTACGAAGGGATAATAGACTTTGTGTACCACAAGACGAAGACTTAAGGAAGGCCATTCTTGATGATGCTCATCGCTCAAAAATGACCATTCATCCCGGCGGGGATAAGATGTACAAAGATATGAAGCGGGTTTTCTTTTGGGCCGGTATGAAAAAGGATGTGGCCGAGTACGTCGCTAGATGCTTGGTGTGCCAACGAGTTAAAGCAGAACAAAAAAAACCCGGTGGGTTGCTTCACCCATTAGAAGTTCCACTATGGAAATGGGAAAGCATCTCAATGGATTTTGTGGATGGATTACCAAGATCAAGGAAGGGTAACACGGGGATTTGGGTTATAGAAGATAGACTTACTAAAAGCGCCCATTTTATTCCCGTGAAAAGTAAGAGGACTGCTCCGTGGTTGGCTTCTGTATACATTAAGGAGATAGTTCGTTTGCACGGTATTCCTTCTAGTATAGTAAGCGACCGTGACCCCATCTTTACTAGCGAATTTTGGAAGAGTTTACAAGAGGCGGTAGGGACTCAGCTATGTTTGAGCACCGCATATCATCCTCAGACAGACGGCCAGACCGAGAGGGTGAATCGCATTCTAGAGGATCTTTTAAGGCTTTGTATCCTAGACTTCGGGGGTACATGGGAAGAGCACCTTCCGTTAGTAGAATTCGCATATAATAATAGCTTTCAGTCTAGTATTGGCATGGCACCTTTCGAAGCTCTTTATGGAAGGCCTTGCCGTTCGCCTACATGTTGGTGGGAATCTACCGATAAAATACTACTTGGGCCCGATATGGTTAGGGAAACCTCGGAGAAGATTGAGTTGATTCGAAGGACGATGAAAGCAGCACAAGATAGGCAAAAATCGAATGCTGATAAGAGGAGGACGGATCTTGAGTTTGACATTGGGGACATGGTTTTTATCAAAGTATCTTCGTTACAGAATGTTGTTCGCTTTGGGTCCGTGGGGAAATTAGCACCAAGGTTTGTAGGGCCGTTTCCTGTAAAAGACAGGATTGGGAAGATGGCATATAGGGTGGAGTTGCCTGAGAAACTTAGTGGAGTACACGACGTATTCCATGTATCACATTTGAGGAAGTGTTTGCACAAGACCGCGGAGGTGGTAGAGCCGAGCTTGCTTAAAGAGGTGGAAATAGAGCGTGATGCAACAATTAGACGAGCTCCTACATGCATTCTTAGGTCGGAGATCAAAAAGTTGAGGAATCGAGAGGTCAGACTGGTTAAAGTGCAATGGGGAGATGATGAGAGCAACGCAACTTGGGAGACAGAAGAGAAGATGCGTTCGTTGTACCCTTTTCTTTTTGAGGGTATGTCTTTTAATTTCTCCTTTATCGCTTAGCTTATCTTATCTTATCTTTAGTATGTCCTCTCATTAGTATCTTTGACCTTTAGTTAGGATAATCCTATGGTTGAAACATGTGTTTGAGACATGTTATATATGATGGATGCAAAATGGATGCAAGTGTTTGCTAGTGGTTGCTCGTGGATGCATATATACACACACTTTAGGCACTAGATCGGCTCATTCACTACATATTGCTTATTGCATATATATATGGATGTATTTAGTAAAATGGATGAACGATGGTTGTATTATCATGTGGATGCTGCATTCAGATGATGGTTGTGCACGCATATAGAAGTATTATGTAGCATTAAGAATCTTTTGCATATATAATGGATGCATGGCACGATCATAGTTGCATTAAGGAGGTCAACTGAATCAGTGGACCGCCTGATTTTGCATTAGATACGGACATATACACACACTGTGCATTTAAACATGAAATCATTAGAAGTCTGTAAGGACAATGGATGCCTGTGTATGATGGATGAGTAGATGGACGTTTGGATGGTAGGATATACATTCTTCCAGACTTGAAGATTTCGGGGACGAAATCCTAAAAGGAGGGGAGAATGTAACACCCCGAATTTTCTATTAACACTAAAGTTGCTAAAATATTAATAAGTATGTAAGAGAGGGGATGTATTTAATATGAATATAAAAATATTAATAAGTGTGTAAGAGAGGGGATGTATCTAATATGAATATAAAAATATTAATAAGTGTGTAAGAGAGGGGATGTATCTAATATGAATATAAAAATATTAATAAGTGTGTGAGAGAGGGGATGTATCTAATATGTATATAAAAACAATAATAAGTAAAGGGGTGTAACACCCCGCAAATTCTATAAATGTGAAATTAACAAATTAAAGTATAATTAATTTGAAATCAAAGAACTAAGGGAAACGGGATACGCCATTGCGTTCGTCTCGGAAAAATACGCGAAATAGAGTCCGAGTTTTCGAAAAACGGGGTCCGTATGAAGAAGATATGGCCTTCGGAAGTTTCTGAATTAAATTTAAAATTCAAACAGAATAAAATATCTCAGAAAAATCAAGTTTAAATTCCAAAATGGGGCCCAATGGGCCAGGGCGGAAAAACACCCGCATAACGCACCCAGGTCGACTGGGCTGTCGACCTGGCCTAACCAGGTCGACAGGGCTGTCAACAGGGCTGTCGACAGGCATGTCGACCTGGTCCAGAGCCAGGTCGAACCCAGTCCAACCTGACTGGCCTATTCTATGTTGGTCGATTTTCTGTGGTCTGCTTTGTCATTAGGGCTAGGTGGCAGGCTCTAATTGGTCTCTCTTGCGAATGAATGGCTACGATCAATCCAAGCAACATCAATGGTCCTAATCAGTTTATAACCTCTATAAAAACAACTCTAGACTAACCCTAATCTATTCATTCAAAAATAAGAACAAAGCCGCCATGTTGCTGAGGAACGACTAGGGGTAGCCACCAATTGGAGAGAGGATTAGGAGGCAAATTCTAAGGCATAAAGCAACTCAATCAAATCAAACCGCATCTTCAAATCCCTAAATTAGAATTCGCCTCACCATTGTAAGTAGAGTATTATTTTGGTATGAACAAATAACTGTGTTGGTTTGTATACTTGATTGTGGTGATAAATAATTCATAGTTTGTGCGTTACTATGATTCTTATCGATTTGGAATATTGTATACGTTTGGATATTCTCGAATTATGTTATTCATTATAAAGAACTACATGCGGTAGTTCTATGCAAGTATACGTTTGGAATATTCGCAAATTATGTAATCCATGTTGAAGCTACATGTATGTAGTTGATTAATTGAAATTCATGCAAGTTTGGGGTTTTGCTACTATGCCATCATGATGTATATTTTTGTGCATAAATCATTTTGTAAGTAATTGGAACAAGTTTGGTTGTTATAGTTCATATGAAACTATGTTGAAATTTTGGCACCATGATCTATGTATTAAGTCATGCTTTTGTACTAGAAAACCCATTTGCAAACTTATGAATATGACTAGGCTATGATTGATATTTTGCATAATTAAGTCTATATTGTTTACAAGAATCATATGATGACATATGTGGTACATAGCTAGGTTAGGTTCAAAATCCCTTTTTGCAAGTTTACATGACTAAAGTAAAAATCATGATTTCATGTTAGAAATACTTATGCCATGGTTATGTGAACAAATTTAACTATACTTTTGTATTAGTCACAAAAGTAGGCACCTTTGTAAGCATGTAGTAGTCTTATGAACATGATTTGCTTATGTTTGACATTATGCCTGAATAAAAGTATAGGTTTATGTTGTAGTTAAGCCTATGTGTCGATAGTGATATTCTTAACTTAACTACAAGTTTACATGGTTTGATTCATGTCACTTATGCTTTATGACCAAAGTATATGTCACTACTATGCAAGTACACCAGTTTCTATTTTGTATTTCCAACGTCATATTGCAAGTTCATGCGTTCACATTCCCCTCTTTGTGTATGTAATCACGCTTTAAGCCTCCCCTTTTCGCATGGCTAAGTTGGGCTTTAAAAGGCTAAGCCCAACATATATATAATAAATGGACGTGTTAAACGGGGGAAAATAACGTTGGGTTAAAATTACTAATGAATGAAAATATAAAGGGCCCAAGTTCAAGTATGGGTTGGGCCCATGATTGGTGTAACCTTTACACCATTAACTTAATAATGGGCCGCAAATATTTACATATAAGAAAATAAAGAAGAAAGACAAAATATGTAAATGTAGAACATACGATGTGTTTAACCCGAGGTTGGATTGAGTTGTGATGTAAACCTGCCCGGAACCCCCGGCTGTCCAGTAGTCACAACAATACCTATCCAATGTGGGAGGTTAAACATGGATCCCAATAAGGACCCGAGGTTAGACTGAGTTGTGGCGTAAGACTGTCCGGAACCAACCGGCAACAGGCAGCCACAACAATACCTGTCTAATGTGAGAGGTCAGGGCCTTAATAAGACAATTAAGGCTGAGTCAGGATTGTTAGGATTAAGTGAACTAAAGACTTAATCAAAATGGAACATGCTAAACTAAACGGACTGGTGGGGATTAGGTTAGGAAACACTTAACCAACTTAGCATGTTGGCTAGTGATAGAAAACCTAGTAACGGGGGACCCTTTTCAGCAGTAACCCTAGAAGGTGTATCAGGATACCCTGAAACTAGGCAGGGTGGGGCACGATTACTGGGCTGATTGTAAGAGGTCAAATCGACGGCGGTGGTGTAGCAGTGTAGGTTCTAACGGGGTGCGGGCGTGCACACTCCGGCGCAGAAAAATAAAGCACTGGGCACCAGTAGCATACCTGTGCACTCTAAGATTGTGTCGGGCCGCCGCCATGGGACTTGATACACCCCATGGTGGGACCAGCATAGGTAAGTACAACATCGGGGGCCGTAAGACACATGTAACTATGCGAGTAGGAGCCGATCATCATAGAATGGATCACATCACCCTGATTTATGGGGTGCCAGTTGGAAACTAGTTTATATGGGTTCAGAGATTAACATGGGGTACGATAATATATTCGACCCTAGACAACTTAACCAAGTTATAGTGCTTTTCCACTTCTTGTTTATACTTATCATACCCAGTTCTTTATTCATAGACAAAATAGTACTAGACTTACTCAGGCTTTATGTCTGACTCTACTTTTCTTTCGTCTTCTTTTCTTCCGTTCCCTCCCCCCCCCCCCCCCTAGGTCCACAGGGAGGGAACACAACAGCTTGACCAGCCTTAACATCCAGCTTGAAGAAGAGAAATGTATTGCTTGGACTTTTTCGCTTTGAACTATGGCTTTGGACAATCCACTATTGGGCTTTTGCAGTTTACCTATGTTTTATTTATGCTTCTTTAAATAATGTATATGAAAGTGTTATGTTTTTGGGAAAAGATGTAAGACAATTATGGTGATATTGTTGTAGCACGTATTTGCTTTTAATTGAAATAAAAGTTTGTTGTTTTTCCGCTGTTTACAAATATGTGTTCTTATATCTGTCTTGTATATCTGTGACTTATACTTATAAACCTCCACCAAAATTAGGGCATTCCCTTTGAGAGTGACCCTAACGGAGGTGGGGTGTTTCACTTGGTATCAGAGCATAGGTTTACTAGATAAGATAAAAAGTTTTGAAAAGTTATTTTCAAAAAGGAAATTTAAAGAAGCATTTTTAAAAGAAAAATATTATTTTATTTTAAAAGGCAAAGTCCACTCCCCAAAGCCATAGGTACTATCTCTTATCCTTCGTTTTGAATCTATCCTTTTTGTTTCAGCATGTCCGAAGATCTTAACTTGCCGGAAGGGGTGCCAATACCTGGTTGGTTTAGACGGTTCTTAGAAGCAAGAGCCACTCAGCCAGGTCCTACCATTCCTCCTCCCCCAGCTGCCGGAAATCATCCAGCTGCAGCGGCACCTTTTCCTCCACCTCCTCCTCAAGGAAACACTTTTGCTAAGATATGTAAAGATTTTAAAGCTATGGGAGGAAGGGATTTCCATGGAACTGAGTCCTTCGTGGCAGCTAGAAATTGGCTGAAAGAAACGGAGGTCCTATTCATCATCTTTGAGGTAGAGGATAGACAAAAAGTACAATTGGCAGTATGGTTTTTGAAGGGCGAGGCTTCCTACTGGTGGGAAGTCATTAATGCTGAAAGAGCAGTGGAGACATGGGAGGACTTTAGGGCAAGGTTTGAGACTAAATTTCTCTCAGATGCGGAAAGAAGTTTGCAGTTGGAAAAATTCTTATTTCTTAAGCAAGGGGACAAGACAGTCAGAGAGTATGTGAATCAATTCGATGAGCTGGCTAGGTTTGGGCTTGACCTAGTCAATACCCCGCACAAGAAGGCTCTCCGTTTCGTCAAAGGGTTGAATGAGCCATTACACAGTTTGGCCATGACCCATATACCCATGGGAGCCACGTATGAAAGATTGGTGCAAATGGCATTGCTGAATGAAGAGGATAAGGGCAAGAAGGAGACAAAGGCAGAAAGCTCTCAAGGAAAGAAAGAGGGTTTGCAGCCTAAGAAGACAGACTTTAAGAAGGGCGGGAAAGGCAACAAAGAGAAGAGGAAGTGCAATTTCTGTGGCAAAGTGGGGCACTTAGTAAAGGACTGCCGGAAAAAGAACGCCAAGGAAAATGGTGGGTGCTTTTCTTGCGGAGAGACAGGCCATAGGGCTAAGGACTGCCCAAAGAAACGAGGACAGGGGCAGAGGGCTGGATCCACCCCAGGGGCACAGGTTCATGTGCTGGAAGCGCCACCTCTGCAACAGCGAGGTATAAATACTTCTGTAGAAAGCGTAGTTTATCTTTATGATCACCCCGTTCGCACTTTATTTGATTCTGGTGCATCACACTCCTTTATCTCGTCTGCTTTAGTAGAATCTCTGCACCTAAAAACTAGTATGGTAGAGGACCTATTAATTGTTTCAAACCCAATTGGGGGCCCAGCTCATTTGTCTATGATCTGTTTGGGATTGAAAATTTCTATTCTAAGTGTAGAATTTCAATGTAGTGCCTTTGTTTTGGGCTTTTCGGGTTATGGTTTGATTTTGGGTATGGATTGGCTATCCAGTAATGGGGCCATCCTTGATTGTGAGAAAAGGGTTGTTAGGCTCCTAACCCAGCTCGGTAATACTTTGGAAATTTCTTGTAATCCCTCGTATGCGGTTATGCTTAGTTATCTTGAATCGCTAGATGTCTCTGTTGAAAATTTGCAATCAGTTAGAGTGGTCCGGGAATATCCGGATGTCTTCGAAGAGGTGAAGGGCTTGCCTCCGAAGCGGGAAATAGACTTCCGCATATATCTTGTAGATAATGCAAAGCCCGTTGCGTTGCCTGTTAGACACATGGCTCCACGGGAAAGGAAAGAGCTCAGTAAACAGATTAAAGAGCTTCTAGAAAAGGGGTTCATTAGGAGGAGCATTTCAGAATGGGGCGCTCCGGTGGTGTTCGCTACAAAGGCAGATGGTTCACTCCGTCTATGTGTTGACTATAGGGAGCTCAACAAGCTAACGAAAAAGAATAGGCACCCTCTCCCTAGAATTGACGATTTATTTGACCAGCTTGTAGGAGCGTCTGTTTTCTCCCAACTCGATTTAGCAACCGGTTTTCATCAGCTAAGGGTGGCTGAAGATAGCATCGATAAAACGACATTCAGAACCCCTGACGGTTTCTTTGAATGGCTTGTCATGCCTTTCGGCTTGACAAATGCACCTGCTTACTTCGTGGACCTGATGAGTAGGGTATTTAGAGATTTCCTCAACAAATTCGTAGTGGTCTTCGTAGACGATATCCTTATCTTCTCAAAGAGTGAAGAGGTACATGCTCAACACTTAAGGGCAATCATGGAAACTTTGCGAGTCCATCAACTAAAAGCCAAATTCTCCAAATGCCACTTTTGGAGAGAAGAGGTGAGGTTCCTTGGGCACATAGTATCCAAACAAGGGTTAGCAGTGGACCCTGCTAAGGTAGTGGCAGTACAGGATTGGAAGACACCAAGGAATGCAACTGAGGTCCGAAGCTTTCTAGGACTAGCGGGTTTCTATCGAAAATTCATAAGGGATTTTGCGAAAATCTCAGCTCCGCTCACGAAATTGACTAAGAAGAATCTAGTATTCAATTGGGATTTGGATTGCGAGTTTGCTTTCCAACGACTGAAAAGGGCTCTCACAACAGCCCTAGTTTTGACGCTGCCAGATGGGAGCAAGATGTTCACTGTTTATACGGATGCATGTGGGACAGGGCTAGGCGCCGTCTTAATGCAAGAAGGAAGGGTAGTAGCTTATGGTGGGAGGCAGTTGAAGGTGCACGAAAAGAACTACCCAACCCACGATCTTGAGTTAGCCGCCATCGTCTTTGCACTCAAGTCCTGGCGACACTATCTCCTAGGTGAGAAGTTCGAACTTTACACTGACCATAAATCGTTGAAATATCTTTTCTCGCAGAAAGATCTTAACTTGAGGCAACAAAGATGGATGGAGTTTCTTGCCTCGTACGATTTCGAAATCTCCTACACTCCGGGCAAAGGCAACGTAGTGGCAGACGCGTTGAGCCGAAAGAAATTGACCCTAAGCCCGTTGTTTGTTGAAAGACAAAGCCTAGAGTTTATAGCCAGCTTCGACTTTAGGCCTTCCCCCGATTTCGTACCAGGCTTGGTAGCATCTCTCGAAGTGCGCCCAACTTTAGTGGATTCAGTAGGGACAGCACAACGCAAAGACCCTCAGCTTGTGGAAACAATTGATAGGCTAATTAGGGGTGAGACTTCAAGTCACTTCAACAGATACTCCATTGACGATAAGGGTTTGCTAAGGCGAGACGGAAGACTATGCGTCCCACAGACAAAAGATTTAATAAAGAAGGTTCTCGAGGAAGCACATCACTCCAAGATGACGATACATCCAGGCGGAGATAAAATGTACAAAGACATAAAAAGGACTTTCTTCTGGAACGGCATGAAAAAGGACGTGGCAGAGTTCGTTTCTAAGTGTATGGTGTGCCAACAGGTTAAAGCGGAACAGAAAAAGCCTGGCGGACTACTACATCCTCTGGAGGTCCCGCAGTGGAAGTGGGATAGCATCTCAATGGACTTCATCGATGGGCTGCCTAGGTCTAGGAGAGGCAACACTAGCATTTGGGTAATAGTGGATAGGCTTACTAAAAGCGCCCACTTTTTACCTGTCAGAAGTAAAAGAACTGCCTCATCCCTAGTATCACTTTACCTTAAGGAAATCATTCGACTCCATGGAATACCATCTAGCATTGTTAGTGACCGAGACCCCATCTTCACCAGTGAGTTTTGGCGGAGTCTGCAAGAAGCAGTAGGAACGCAGTTATGCTTGAGCACAGCCTATCATCCCCAAACCGACGGCCAAACAGAGAGAGTGAACAGAGTTTTGGAAGACCTTTTAAGACTATGCGTCCTTGACTTCGGATGGACATGGGAAGACCAGCTTCCTTTGGTGGAATTTGCCTACAACAACAGCTATCAAGCAACCATCGGAATGGCGCCCTTCGAAGCTTTATATGGAAGACCGTGCCGATCGCCCACTTGTTGGTGGGAGTCCACTGATAAGCTCATACTTGGACCAGATATGATCCGAGAGACTTCAGAGAAAGTAGACTTAATACGAAGAAGGATGAAGACGGCCCAAGACAGACAAAAGTCCTATGCCGACAAGAGAAGGACCGACCTTGAATTTGAGGTTGGAGACAGAGTTTTTCTCAAGGTATCACCGCTAAGGAACGTTGTTCGTTTTGGAACCACAGGAAAGCTAGCACCAAGGTTCGTAGGGCCATTCCCTATCATCGAGAAAATTGGGAAAATGGCCTATAGACTAGAGCTACCCGAGAAGTTGGCCGGAGTCCACAACGTTTTTCACGTTTCACATCTCCGAAAATGTCTACATGAGTCTGCTGAAGTGGTAGAGCCAAATATCCTCGAAGAGGCCGAAGTGGAAAGCGAAGCGACCATAAGAAAAGTTCCAACCCGCATATTAGGAACGGAAGTGAAGAAGCTACGCAACCGTGAAGTCAAGCTCGTCAAAGTTCAGTGGAACGACGCCGAGGGAGACGCGACTTGGGAAACTGAAGCTAGAATCCGTACAGCCTACCCTTTTCTGTTCAAGGGTACATCCTTGATCTTTCTTTTCCTTAAGTTGCGCTTTTATCTATCTCTTTAGGTATATTTCCTCGACCTTATCTTTTAGGTAGAAACCCTTTGGATGGAAACATGTAATTGAAACATGTTATGGATGATGGTTGCAAGTGGTTGCAAGTGATTGCTAGTGGTTGCTCGTGGTTGCATATACACACACAATCTAGGTTTTAGATCGGCTCAGTCACTTCATATTGCATATGCATATATGTTTGCATTCGTATATGGTTGAACATTAATGTGTTGTCATGTGGATGTTGCATTTGTATTGAATGATTGTGCACTCATGTAGAATCATGAATAGGAAAATGTGCATGTAACACCCCACGCCCGCTACGGTCACTCACTAAGGGAATGCCATAACATCGGTGGAGTATTTTAGTGAATATAGAACAGAAAAATTACAACAAGACAGATATAAGTAGTACTTGAAATTTTAAATCATCATCTCATAACAGTGGAAATAAACATGTCTGGTTACATCATAAAACCACAATAAAAGTCAAGTACAATATCCATCAAAATAAAGAAGTACATAATCCCACTCTCTTATACAATAGCCAGGACAAAGGAAAAGATAACTGGATAACTGGAGCTTTACATCTACCCAAGCTCCTAAAGACTGGAACAGCAATCCGATCAAGCTCTACTACCGCTAGGATCCACCGTAGGACCTGAGGGTTGGGAAAAAGATAAAAACAACGGGGTCAGACATAAGTCTGAGTGAGTCCTATAACTTTAACAATACAATCATTAAAGTAACCAGAGAAGACATAAACTTGACCTACGGTAATATCTGGGGATGAATGGCTACACTAAGCAGCTTGGTGAACTTAGGATAAACTAAGATAACCGTAAGGACGCATCTACCCACCCAAGGATAATTACTAACTGCACCACACCAGTCATTCCTACTTAAAGGTTGATCCCTTCCAAGGACTTAGAAAATTTCCCCAGTAGTCTCGTGTACCCCTAGCCCCTACATAGGTGCCGTCTGCCCCTATCTCCACTAGGTGTACTCAGTAATTCTTACCCAGTAGTTTCGTGTACCCCTACATAGGTGCCGTCTGCCCCTATCTCCACTAGGTGTACTCAGTAATTCTTACCCAGTAGTTTCGTGTACCCCTACATAGGTGCCGTCTGCCCCTATCTTTATTAGGTGTACCCACTACTCCCCATCGATCGACTCCCTACCGTAGATACCCGTGTTGGTCCCACAGTGGGGTGTATCACTCCCCTAAAGTGGCTACCCAATACTATCAACGGTGCACGGCTTTATATCTACATGATGCAACAATGGCTTATCTACCAGCCCGGGCCCACACACGCATATGAAACCCGTTGGACTTGCGTTGCCACCGCTAACCCGTTTTGGCCTCTTATAACCAAGCCCAATATGCGTGTCCCGTCACTCGACATGGGTCGAGCCCACAAAGATACGTTTGGGATATTGGTTGAAATGGGCCCCCAACAAGCTACCCACCTAAGCTTGTCATATATCTAGTGTATCCCACTTAACCCTTTAATCATGTTTAATTACATGTTTCCACTTGGTTAAGTATTCTAATCGTATTTTCTATTGCCACCCAAGGCAACCCACTAGATTCCACATGCCACCCAAGGCAACCATTAAATTTCCCCATGCCACCCAAGGCACCCACTTAACCCCTCATGTCCCACTACATGCTATTATGGTTAAGTGTTTCTTAATTAATTAAGACCGTGATCTCCCATAAAGACCTCCCACATTGGACTGGCTGTTATGACCGCCTGGTTAAGCCGGTAGAATCCGGGCAGTCTTACGTCATAACAGAGTCTAACCTCGTGTCTTTACCTTAATCACGTATTTAATTTATGGCTAAGACCTCTCACATTGGGCTGACATTTGTAGCAACTGGTTAAGCCGGTCGGGTCCGGGCAGTTTTACACTACAAATGAGTCCAACCTCGTGTCTTAATCGATTAATTACACCTAATTAATCACCCCCATATTAATTATCCCTAATTAATATCAAGTTTTCCATAACATGGGTAGACCTAACTCAATAGGTAAATTCCCATGGGGTAGACCTAACTCAATAGGTAAATTCCCACTTATGGTAATTTATTTTTATGGTATGCTTAATCATACCCAATCATTCATTTATTAACATATTTACCAACCCCATCGTTCCCCACGTAAATCGTTCTCATTTCATGACATAAATAAGGGGAAGATCATCACAAATATCATGGGTTTAGCATACGACTTTGTCATGGGTTAAGAGGATGTCAACTTGCATATATGAGCATATATTAACCCAACTACATATTACCCAAACTTGCATATTATCATACACATGATTTGCATAACATGTTGCATATGAGCTTGCATATTATCATACACATATCTTGCATAACATGTTGAACTTGCATATAGGCATTCTCATAACTTGCATAACATGTTAAACATGCATTTAAGCATACACATAACTTGCATAAGCATTCACATACTTGCATAAGCCTTCACATACTTGCATAAACATGCATAACTTGCATATCATGTCATTTAAGCATATACATATCTTGCATAAGCATTCATATACTCGCATAAGCATGCATAACTTGCATATCACATAAATCTTGCATTTAAACATATACATGACTTGCATAAGCATCCATATACTTGCATAAGCATGCATAACTTGCATATCACATTAAACTTGCATTTAAACATATACTTAACTTGCATAACTCACTTTGTTAAACATGCATAATTCCACTCATTAAATATGCATAAATCCACTTGTTAAACATGCATAAACCAACTTGTTAAACATGCATAAATCAACTTATTAAGCATGCATAAACCATCTTATCAAATATGCATAAACATAGAACAACATAGAGTAACATATCATTATGAATGATTCAAACTCACTAATCCGCATTTAAGACCATAAGTCTCATTACACCCAATCTACTTACTTTAACAATTGATGTTAAAGTGATAGAAACTCACCAAACCCAAAATTAACCAACTTATGAAGAGGGATTAGTTGCTAATTATGAAGATGGTGATGATTAGAGAATGATATGAGAGGGATTAGCTTGAAACTTCCTTCTTAGATTAATGGAGACTCCTTCTAGGATTTAGTTTGGCGGCATGAGGCCTTCATTTCTATTTTTAGTATGGATTAAGGTAGGTTTAGGGTGTATTTATAGATTAAGAGAGTGTTTTAGGCACTTAGATTAACCCTAGATTAATTTAGGTCCGTTAGATTTAGGAAACCTCTAGAACCAAGCCCAGCCCTAGCCAGAAAACTAGATCTGGTGCACCCAAGCACCCTGGTTCGACCCGCCATGTCGACAGGCAAGTCGACAGGCATGTCGACACCCCTGTCGACAGGCCTGTCGACAGCCCTGTCGACATGCTTAGGGCGGGAACCTTCCCGCCTGGCCCCGCTGGTTCTAATTTAAAATCTAAATTTAAATTCCTAAATCTGTTTTTTAGCTCTAATTTTTCTGCAAACTTCTTTGGGCCATAACCGGGCCATACGGACTCCGATTTTCGAAAACTCGGACTCTATTTCGCGTATTTTTCCGAGACGAACGCAATAACGCAGCCCGTTACCCCCAATTCCCACGTCTGAGATTATTTATCCTGTAATTAGTAAATTTTAGTACTAACTAAAATTCGGGGTGTTACATTCTCCCCTCCTTAAAGGATTTCGTCCCCGAAATCTCTAAGCTAAGGAGAATGCATATCCTACCATCCAAACAACCATCTACTCAAATCATCAACCACGGGTATCCATTGTCCTTAAACAGTTTCTAATGATGTATGAGCATATGCAAACAGTGTGTGTATATGTTCCCTATCTAATGTATGAACATATGCAAACCATGATAGTGCCATGCATCCATTATGTATGCGAGAAAACCCTATTGACACATACAATATCTACATGAGTGCACAATCATTCACCCAAAATGCATCATCCATGTGATAACACAACCATCATACATCCATAAATATATTTTCCTACACACAATTTTATGCAATATGCAATATGAAGTGACTGAGCCGATCTAGTGCCTAGAGTGTGTGTATATGCATCCACGAGCAACCACTAGCAAACACTTGCATCCACTTGCATCCATCAACCATAACATGTCTCAAACACATGTTTCAACCATAGGTTTACCCTACCTAAAGGTCAAAGGTACTAACGAGAGGACATACCAAAGATAAGATAAGTACTAGACAAGCGATAAAGGAGAAAGTAAAGACATACCCTCAAAAAGAAATGGGTACAATGAACGCATCTTCGCTTTCGTCTCCCAAGTTGCGTTGCTCTCATCTTCTCCCCATTGCACTTTGACTAGCTGAACCTCTCTGCTTCTCAACTTCCTAGTCTCTGACCCAAGGATGCGAGTAGGGGCTCGTCGAATAGTCGCATCACGCTCTACCTCTATATCTCTAAGCAAGCTCGGCTCTACCACCTCTGCCGTCTCATGTAAGCACTTCCTCAGATGTGATACATGGAATACGTCATGAACACCACTAAGTCTGTCGGGCAACTCCACCCTATATGCCATCCGTCCAATTCTTTCCTTGATAGGAAACGGCCCAACAAACCTCGGTGCTAACTTCCCAACGGATCCGAAGCGAAAAACATTTCTCAATGGAGATACCTTAACAAAAACCATATCCCCAACCTCAAACTCAAGATCCGTCCTTCTTTTGTCCGCATAAGATTTTTGCCTATCCTGCGCTGCTTTCATCCTTCTTCGAATCAAGTCAATCTTCTCAGAAGTCTCTCTAACCATATCGGGCCCAAGCAAGATCTTATCCGTAGATTCCCACCAACATGTAGGTGATCGACAAGGCCTTCCATAGAGAGCTTCGAAAGGAGCCATACCAATACTGGACTGAAAGCTGTTATTATATGCGAACTCCACCAATGGAAGATGCTCTTCCCATGTACCTCCAAAATCTAAGATACAAAGCGTCAAAAGGTCTTCTAGAACACGATTCACCCTCTCAGTCTGGCCGTCTGTCTGAGGATGATATGCGGTGCTTAGACACAATTGAGTCCCCACTGCTTCTTGCAAACTTCTCCAGAACTCGCTAGTGAAGATAGGATCTCGATCACTCACTATGCTAGAGGGTACCCCATGTAATCGAACTATCTCTCGAAGATATACTGAAGCTAGCCATGGAGCAGTCCTCTTACTCTTCACAGGTATGAAATGGGCGCTCTTAGTAAGTCTATCTACCACCACCCAAATTCCTGTATTACCCTTCCTCGACCTGGGTAACCCGTCAATAAAATCCATCGAGATGCTATCCCACTTCCATTGCGGAACCTCCAATGGGTGAAGCAACCCACCTGGTTTCCTTTGCTCCGCCTTCACTTGCTGGCACACCAAACATCGAGCGACATACTCGGCCACATCTTTCTTCATACCGGCCCAGAAGAAAACCCTCTTCATGTCTTGGTACATCTTATCCCCACCGGGATGAATGGTCATCTTAGAACGGTGTGCATCATCAAGAATAGCCTTCCTCAAACCCTCGTCTTGCGGTACACAAAGTCTACCGTCTCTACGCAAGCACCCACTATCGTCTAGGGTGTACCTACTCAAATGGCTGGACGACTCCCCCCTCATGAGCTTCTCTACTAACTCAACCAACTGTGGGTCGCCCCTCTGTGCTTCTCCAATCCGCCCCAAAAGAGTAGGCCTAACTTCCAAGGAAGCTAGCAAACCGGGTACATAATCAATGGAAGGTCTGAAATCAAACATCGAGATAAACTCCAAGTTTCGTCGTTCCACGAACAATAGACTCAAGGACAACCTCTTCCTACTCAAGGCGTCTGCCACCACGTTACCCTTGCCAGGGGTATACGCTATCTCGAAATCATAAGATGCTAAGAACTCCATCCACCTTTGCTGTCTTAAGTTTAGATCCTTCTGAGAGAACAAGTACTTCAAAGATTTATGGTCAGTGAACAACTCGAATCTCTCACCAAGAAGATAATGGCGCCAAATCTTAAGCGCAAAAACAATAGCGGCCAACTCTAGATCATGGGTAGGGTAATTTTTCTCATGTGCCCTCAACTGCCTTCCACCATAGGCTATTACCCTTCCCTCTTGCATTAAGACTGCGCCAAGTCCTGTCCCACAGGCATCGGTATAGACAACAAATGGCTTGCTCCCATCTGGCAACACTAAAACTGGAGCCGTGGTTAAAGCTCTCTTTAACCGTCGGAACGCATCATCACAATCTACGTCCCATGCAAAAACAAGATTCTTCTTTGTTAAGCGGGTTAATGGGGCTGATATCTTCACGAAGTCTTTAATAAACTTCCTATAATAACCCGCCAACCCCAAGAAACTTCTTACTTCGGTAGCATTCTTCGGAACCTTCCAATCCTGAATTGATACTACCTTCGCGGGATCCACAGCTATCCCTTCCTTGGAGACCACGTGCCCCAAGAACCGTACTTCTTTCCTCCAGAAGTGACATTTAGAGAATTTAGCCTTAAGGCTATGTGCTCGAAGAGTCTTCAACACTTACCCAAGATGTAGGGCATGCTCTTCTTCACTCTTAGAAAATACTAAGATATCATCCACAAAGACCACCACGAATTTATTAAGGAACTCCCTGAACACCCTACTCATCAAATCAACAAAGTATGCAGGGGCGTTCGTCAACCCAAATGGCATCACCAGCCACTCATAGAAACCATCCGGAGTTCTAAAGGCAGTATTGTCTATGCTATCCTCAGCCACCCTCAACTGATGAAACCCCGTGGCTAAGTCCAACTGAGAAAATACTGAAGCGCCAACCAACTGATTGAAAAGATCATCAATTCTCGGCAATGGGCGTCTATTCTTCTTTGTGAGCTTGTTGAGTTCTCTATAGTCTACACAACGTCTGAGGGACCCATCCGCCTTCGTAGCAAATACTACTGGAGCACCCCACTCCGATATACTCCGTCTTATGAACCCCTTCTCAAGCAACTCCCCTACTTGCTTATGGAGTTCCCTCCTCTCACGAGGAGCCATGTGACGCACTGGTAAAGATACCGTTTTAGCATTATCCACCAAATATATTCGGAAGTCAATCTCCCGCTTCGGAGGTAAGCCCTTCACCTCCTCAAACACATCCGGATATTCTCGGACCACTCTCATAGATTGCAAACTCTCGACCGAAGCGTCAAGCGATTCAAGATAACTTAGCATAACAGAGTCCATGGGATTACAAGAAATCTCGAGAGTGTTACCCAAGCGGGTCATCAGCCTAACAACTCTCCTTTCGCAATCAAGAACGGCACCATTACTGGATAACCAGTCCATGCCCAAAATCAACCCATAGCCCGTGAAGCCCAACACAAAAGCATCACATCTAAACTCAATGCTAAGTATAGAAATCTTCAAACCCAAACATATCATGGACAAATAAGTGGAGCCCCCAATTGGGTTTGAAACAACCAAGGGATCATCTACCAGACTGGTGTCTAAGTGCAGTGACTCAACTAATGATGATGAGATAAACGAATGCGATGCGCCTGAATCAAACAGTGTACGGACAGGATGGTCAAATAGAAAAACCAGACTTTCAACGGAAATAGTTCTACCTCTCTCCTGAATCGGTGGAACCGCGAGAGCCTGTACTTGCCCCCTAGCCTGACTTGGTGCCATAAGAGCTTGCACCTGTCCTCCTGAGGTAGATCCCGTCCTTTGCCCTTTCTTAGGGCAATCCTTCACTAAATGCCCTGCTTCGCCACAGTGGAAGCAGCCAGTCTTCTTCTTCTTGCGACAATCCTTGCTTAGGTGGCCAGGTGTCCCACAATTGAAACACTTCTTCTTCTTGCCCTTGCCACCGTTGCCTTTACCACCTTTGCTTTGTTGTTGTTGCTGAGGTCTCTTTTGATCTCCCTTCTTCTCGGGTGCCTTATTAGCATTAGGACCCTTCTCTTCCTCATACATGAGTGCCATGTCAACTAGCTTCTCAAAGGTGGCCCCCATAGGGATGTGAGTCATAGCCAACCCATGCATCGGTTCATTCAAGCCTTTCACGAATCTCAAAGCCTTCTTCTCCGGTGTATTCACCATGTCTAGGCCAAACCTTGCCAATTGATTAAACTTGTTAACATATTCCTTCACCGAAAGATTTCCTTGCTTTAGAGTCAAGAATCTTTCCATATACAAGTTTTCCTCCGCCCTTGAGAGAAACTTTGCCACAAATCTTTGCCTAAAATCCGCCCATGAGTCAACGGGGCGTTCTCCATTAGTGACCTCCCACCAGAATGAGGCCTCTCCCTTCATTAACCAAGCAGCCAACTTGACTTTCTTCCCTTCTTCCATCTCAAAGATATCTATCAACTCTTCCACCTCCTTAAGCCAATCTCTAGCCTCCACAAAAGTTTCAGATCCTTGAAAAGGTTTCACTCCCATAGCTTTAAATTCCTTGCAAGTCTTAGCAAAAGTATCTGTGCGAGGAGGAGGGGGAGGAGGAAGATCGGGTGCTACGGTTGGTGGAGGAACATTTGCTGGACCCGTAGTGGTGGCCCTAGCCTCCATCAATCTCCTATACCATACTGGTACCGTCACACCCTCCGGAAGATTAAGATTCTCGGCCATGCTGAAACGAAAAAGGAAAGATTCAAAACGGAGAATTCGAAGGATATAGATATGGCTATTGGGGATTATGCTTTTCTTTCAAAAACTTTTTCTCTTAAAAGACATGTTTTTGAAAATATCTTTTCCAAAAATGTTTTAGAAAAATAGTTTTCTAAAAATTTTATCTGTTCCGGTAACCTTTGCTCTGATACCACGTGTAACACCCCACGCCCGCTACGGTCACTCACTAAGGGAATGCCATAACATCGGTGGAGTATTTTAGTGAATATAGAACAGAAAAATTACAACAAGACAGATATAAGTAGTACTTGAAATTTTAAATCATCATCTCATAACAGCGGAAATAAACATGTCTGGTTACATCATAAAACCACAATAAAAGTCAAGTACAATATCCATCAAAATAAAGAAGTACATAATCCCACTCTCTTATACAATAGCTAGGACAAAGGAAAAGATAACTGGATAACTGGAGCTTTACATCTACCCAAGCTCCTAAAGACTGGAACAGCAATCCGATCAAGCTCTACTACCGCTAGGATCCACCGTAGGACCTGAGGGTTGGGAAAAAAGATAAAAACAACGGGGTCAGACATAAGTCTGAGTGAGTCCTATAACTTTAACAATACAATCATTAAAGTAACCAGAGAAGACATAAACTTGACCTACGGTAATATCTGGGGATGAATGGCTACACTAAGCAGCTTGGTGAACTTAGGATAAACTAAGATAACCGTAAGGACGCATCTACCCACCCAAGGATAATTACTAACTGCACCACACCAGTCATTCCTACTTAAAGGTTGATCCCTTCCAAGGACTTAGAAAATTTCCCCAGTAGTCTCGTGTACCCCTAGCCCCTACATAGGTGACATCTGCCCCTATCTCCACTAGGTGTACTCAGTAATTCTTACCCAGTAGTTTCGTGTACCCCTACATAGGTGCCGTCTGCCCCTATCTTTATTAGGTGTACCCACTACTCCCCATCGATCGGCTCCCTACCGTAGATACCCGTGCTGGTCCCACAGTGGGGTGTATCACTCCCTTAAAGTGGCTACCCAATACTATCAACGGTGCACGGCTTTATATCTACACGATGCAACAATGGCTTATCTACCAGCCCGGGCCCACACACGCATATGAAACCCGTTGGACTTGCGTTGCCACCGCTAACCCGTTTTGGCCTCTTATAATCAAGCCCAATATGCGTGTCCCGTCACTCGACATGGGTCGAGCCCACAAAGATACGTTTGGGATATTGGTTGAAATGGGCCCCCAACAAGCTACCCACCTAAGCTTGTCATATATCTAGTGTATCCCACTTAACCCTTTAATCATGTTTAATTACATGTTTCCACTTGGTTAAGTATTCTAATCGTATTTTCTATTGCCACCCAAGGCAACCCACTAGATTCCACATGCCACCCAAGGCAACCATTAAATTTCCCCATGCCACCCAAGGTACCCACTTAACCCCTCATGTCCCACTACATGCTATTATGGTTAAGTGTTTCTTAATTAATTAAGACCGTGATCTCCCATAAAGACCTTCCACATTAGACTGGCTGTTATGACCGCCTGGTTAAGCCGGTAGAATCCGGGCAGTCTTACGTCATAACAGAGTCTAACCTCGTGTCTTTACCTTAATCACGTATTTAATTTATGGCTAAGACCTCTCACATTGGGCTGACATTTGTAGCAACTGGTTAAGCCGGTCGGGTCCGGGCAGTTTTACACTACAAATGAGTCCAACCTCGTGTCTTAGTCGATTAATTACACCTAATTAATCACCCCCATATTAATTATCCCTAATTAATATCAAGTTTTCCATAACATGGGTAGACCTAACTCAATAGGTAAATTCCCATGAGGTAGACCTAACTCAATAGGTAAATTCCCACTTATGGTAATTTATTTTTATGGTATGCTTAATCATACCCAATCATTCATTTATTAACATATTTACCAACCCCATCGTTCCCCACGTAAATCGTTCTCATTTCATGACATAAATAAGGGGAAGATCATCACAAATATCATGGGTTTAGCATACGACTTTGTCATGGGTTAAGAGGATGTCAACTTGCATATATGAGCATATATTAACCCAACTACATATAACCCAAACTTGCATATTATCATACACATGATTTGCATAACATGTTGCATATGAGCTTGCATATTATCATACACATATCTTGCATAACATGTTGAACTTGCATATAGGCATTCTCATAACTTGCATAACATGTTAAACATGCATTTAAGCATACACATAACTTGCATAAGCATTCACATACTTGCATAAGCCTTCACATACTTGCATAAACATGCATAACTTGCATATCATGTCATTTAAGCATATACATATCTTGCATAAGCATTCATATACTCGCATAAGCATGCATAACTTGCATATCACATAAATCTTGCATTTAAACATATACATGACTTGCATAAGCATCCATATACTTGCATAAGCATGCATAACTTGCATATCACATTAAACTTGCATTTAAACATATACTTAACTTGCATAACTCACTTTGTTAAACATGCATAATTCCACTCATTAAATATGCATAAATCCACTTGTTAAACATGCATAAACCAACTTGTTAAACATGCATAAATCAACTTATTAAGCATGCATAAACCATCTTATCAAATATGCATAAACATAGAACAACATAGAGTAACATATCATTATGAATGATTCAAACTCACTAATCCGCATTTAAGACCATAAGTCTCATTACACCCAATCTACTTACTTTAACAATTGATGTTAAAGTGATAGAAACTCACCAAACCCAAAATTAACCAATTTATGAAGAGGGATTAGTTGCTAATTATGAAGATGGTGATGATTAGAGAATGATATGAGAGGGATTAGCTTGAAACTTCCTTCTTAGATTAATGGAGACTCCTTCTAGGATTTAGTTTGGCGGCATGAGGCCTTCATTTCTATTTTTAGTATGGATTAAGGTAGGTTTAGGGTGTATTTATAGATTAAGAGAGTGTTTTAGGCCCTTAGATTAACCCTAGATTAATTTAGGTCCGTTAGATTTAGGAAACCTCTAGAACCAAGCCCAGCCCTAGCCAGAAAACCAGATCTGGTGCACCCAAGCACCCTGGTTCGACCCGCCATGTCGACAGGCAAGTCGACAGGCATGTCGACACCCCTGTCGACAGGCCTGTCGACAGCCCTGTCGACATGCTTAGGGCGGGAACCTTCCCGCCTGGCCCCGCTGGTTCTAATTTAAAATCTAAATTTAAATTCCTAAATCTGTTTTTTAGCTCTAATTTTTCTGCAAACTTCTTTGGGCCATAACTGGGCCATACGGACTCCGATTTTCGAAAACTCGGACTCTATTTCGCGTATTTTTCCGAGACGAACGCAATAACGCAGCCCGTTACCCCCAATTCCCACGTCTGAGATTATTTATCCTGTAATTAGTAAATTTTAGTATTAACTAAAATTCGGGGTGTTACAGTGCATACATAATGGATTCATGGCACTTACATAATTCGCATCAAGGAGGTCAACTGAATCAGTAGACCGCCTGATTTTGCATTAGATAAGTACATGTACACACACACTTCGCATATGATCATGAAGCATTAGAAGTCTTTTAAGGACAATGGATGCTCGTGTTTGATGGATGAGTAGATGGATGATTGGATGTTAGGATATACATTCCTCCTAACTTGAAGATTTCGGGGACGAAATCCTTTTAAGTGGGGGAGAATGTAACACCCCACAAATTCTATAACTGTGAAATTAACAAATTAAAGTATAATTAATTTGAAATCAAAGAACTAAGGGAAACGGGATACGCCATTGCGTTCGTCTCGGAAAAATACGCGAAATAGAGTCCGAGTTTTCGAAAAACGGGGTCCGTATGAAGAAGATATGGCCTTCGGAAGTTTCTGAATTAAATTTAAAATTCAAACAGAATAAAATATCTCAGTAAAATCAAGTTTAAATTCCAAAATGGGGCCCAATGGGCCAGGGCGGAAAAACACCCGCCTAACGCACCCAGGTCGACAGGGCTGTCGACCTGGCCTAACCAGGTCGACAGGGCTGTCGACAGGGCTGTCGACAGGCATGTCGACCTGGTCCAGAGCCAGGTCGAACCCAGTCCAACCTGGCTGGCCTATTCTATGTTGGTCGATTTTCTGTGGTCTGCTTTGTCATTAGGGCTAGGTGGCAGGCTCTAATTGGTCTCTCTTGCGAATGAATGGCTACGATCAATCCAAGCAACATCAATGGTCCTAATCAGTTTATAACCTCTATAAAAACAACCCTAGACTAACCCTAATCTATTCATTCAAAAATAAGAACAAAGCCGCCATGTTGCTGAGGAACGACTAGGGGTAGCCACCAATTGGAGAGAGGATTAGGAGGCAAATTCTAAGGCATAAAGCAACTCAATCAAATCAAACCGCATCTTCAAATCCCTAAATTAGAATTCGCCTCACCATTGTAAGTAGAGTATTATTTTGGTATGAACAAATAACTGTGTTGGTTTGTATACTTGATTGTGGTGATAAATAATTCATAGTTTGTGCGTTACTATGATTCTTATCGATTTGGAATATTGTATACGTTTGGATATTCTCGAATTATGTTATTCATTATAAAGAACTACATGCAGTAGTTTTATGCAAGTATACGTTTGGAATATTCGCAAATTATGTAATCCATGTTGAAGCTACATGTATGTAGTTGATTAATTGAAATTCATGCAAGTTTGGGGTTTTGCTACTATGCCATCATGATGTATAATTTTGTGCATAAATCATTTTGTAAGTAATTGGAACAAGTTTGGTTGTTATAGTTCATATGAAACTATGTTGAAATTTTGGCACCATGATCTATGTATTAAGTCATGCTTTTGTACTAGAAAACCCATTTGCAAACTTATGAATATGACTAGGCTATGATTGATATTTTGCATAATTAAGTCTATATTGTTTACAAGAATCATATGATGACATATGTGGTACATAGCTAGGTTAGGTTCAAAATCCCTTTTTGCAAGTTTACATGACTAAAGTAAAAATCATGATTTCATGTTAGAAATACTTATGCCATGGTTATGTGAACAAATTTAACTATACTTTTGTATTAGTCACAAAAGCAGGCACCTTTGTAAGCATGTAGTAGTCTTATGAACATGATTTGCTTATGTTTGATATTATGCCTGAATAAAAGTATAGGTTTATGTTGTAGTTAAGCCTATGTGTCGATAGTGATATTCTTAACTTAACTACAAGTTTACATGGTTTGATTCATGTCACTTATGCTTTATGACCAAAGTATATGTCACTACTATGCAAGTACACCAGTTTCTATTTTGTATTTCCAACGTCATATTGCAAGTTCATGCGTTCACATTCCCCTCTTTGTGTATGTAATCACGCTTTAAGCCTCCCCTTTTCGCATGGCTAAGTTGGGCTTTAAAAGGCTATGCCCAACATATATATAATAAACGGACGTTTTAAACGGGGGAAAATAACGTTGGGTTAAAATTACTAATGAATGAAAATATAAAGGGCCCAAGTTCAAGTATGGGTTGGGCCCATGATTGGTGTAACCTTTACACCATTAACTTAATAATGGGCCGCAAATATTTACATATAAGAAAATAAAGAAGAAAGACAAAATATGTAAATGTAGAACATACGATGTGTTTAACCCGAGGTTGGATTGAGTTGTGATGTAAACCTGCCCGGAACCGCCCGGCTGTCTAGTAGTCACAACAATACCTATCCAATGTGGGAGGTTAAACATGGAGCCCAATAAGGACCCGAGGTTAGACTGAGTTGTGGCGTAAGACTGCCCAGAACCAACCGGCAACAGGCAGCCACAACAATACATGTCTAATGTGAGAGGTCAGGGCCTTAATAAGACAATTAAGGCTGAGTCAGGATTGTTAGGATTAAGTGAACTAAAGACTTAATCAAAATGGAACATGCTAAACTAAACGGACTGGTGGGGGTTAGGTTAGGAAACACTTAACCAACTTAGCATGTTGGCTAGAGATAGAAAACCTAGTAACGGGGGACCCTTTTCAGCAGTAACCCTAGAAGGTGTATCAGGATACCCTGAAACTAGGCAGGGTGGGGCACGATTACTGGGTTGATTGTAAGAGGTCAAATCGACGGCGGTGGTGTAGCAGTGTAGGTTCTAACGGGCTGCGGGCGTGCACACACTCCGGCGCAGAAAAATAAAGCACTGGGCACCAGTAGCATACCTGTGCACTCTAAGGTTGTGTCGGGCCGCCGCCATGGGACTTGATACACCCCATGGTAGGACCAGCATAGGTAACTACAACATCGGGGGCCGTAAGACACATGTAACTATGCGAGTAGGAGCCGATCATCATAGAATGGATCACATCACCCTGATTTATGGGGTGCCAGTTGGAAACTAGTTTATATGGGTTCAGAGATTAACATGGGGTACGATAATATATTCGACCCTAGACAACTTAACCAAGTTATAGTGCTTTTCCACTTCTTGTTTATACTTATCATACCCAGTTCTTTATTCATAGACAAAATAGTACTAGACTTACTCAGGCTTTATGTCTGACTCTACTTTTCTTTCGTCTTCTTTTCTTCCGTTCCCCCCCCCCCCAGGTCCACAGGGAGGGAACACAGCAGCTTGACCAGCCTTAACATCCAGCTTGAAGAAGAGAAATGTATTGCTTGGACTTTTTCGCTTTGAACTATGGCTTTGGACAATCCACTATGGGGCTTTTGCAGTTTACCTATGTTTTATTTATGCTTCTTTAAATAATGTAATCAAGACAGATTATGAAAGTGTTATGTTTTTGGGAAAAGATGTAAGACAATTATGGTGATATTGTTGTAGCACGTATTTGCTTTTAATTGAAATAAAAGTTTGTTGTTTTTCCGCTGTTTACAAATATGTGTTCTTATATCTGTCTTGTATATCTGTGACTTATACTTATAAACCTCCACCAAAATTAGGGCATTCCCTTTGAGAGTGACCCTAACGGAGGTGGGGTGTTTCAAGGGGGATGTATCTAATATGTACATTGTAGAAAAAAAATATATATTTATGACATGAATAGAAGTTTATTAATATGCTGAGTGTTTGCTGAGTCACTTCTGACTCATTGCTGAGTCAACAAGATAAACCCCATCTTGTCTGAACGGCTGCGGTTATTTCTAGGTTACATCTGATGGCCTAAATGAATTCTAAAATCTATAAATAAGTGGGTAGACCCTAGACCTAAATCACTTGTAAAATTAGAGAAGCTACCGTCATGCTGCTGCCATGGAGTTCAGCATAGCCGTCACAAACTGAGAAGAGGAAGCCTAATCATCTACAACTAAATCTACACAAATCAAATCAAAAGATCTCTCTTTCTCTAATTCTTTTCTTTTGTTGGTGAGTATGATGATTCTCACAAGACTATTACAAACTAATTTGACTCAGTTATGAATGGATCACAAGAAAGTGACGTGATTTGTAATTGTAAATTCTATATATTGTGGATCTCTTATTATGTTATTATGTTGTCGTATGATGTAAATTATATATGCTATGTCATGCTATGTTGTAAATTCACTTATGCTATGTCGTGCTATGTTGAGAATCATGTCAAGCTATGTTATACTATCATACTATGCCATGTTATAAATCATGCTATATTATGTTGTAAAATCATATGTTGTTGGAACATGCTTAAAGTGATGTTTTTTTAATTTAAATGGATCTTGTTTATGGGAATTTGCCTATTAGGTTAGGTGTACCCATAAACTTGAAACTATAATTAAATAAAACTTGAATATGGGAATTTGCCTATTGAGTTAGGTGTACCCATATAAAACCATGTTGTTAAAAAATTAGATGATGTTGATTCACACATGTTCATATGTAAGTTTATGAAAATTGATTGAGATTATATTAGGTGAATTTTGAACAAGTTGACACCTTTAGGTCCATGACATGTATAATCTATGCAAGTTGGACATATGCAAGTTTCACCCCTTATTATGATTCATTTGGTCACATATACATGTTGTTATTATGATAATCTCTTTTATGCTATGAGTTAGGCTATTCGAGTCTAACATATATTTTGCGAATAAACGTTCAAACGTGGGGTAGGGGTAATATTAGGAATTAATAAATTGGGTGCAATTTTGTAAGATTTTGCATACCATGAATGGATGTCCATAATTGAGTCAATTATGGACATTGTTAAAAATTGGAAGTAATTAATAATTCAAGTAGGGAATTATTAAAATTGGGGGAAAGTGGATTATTATTAATAATCAATGCTTAGGACACGAGGTTGGACCCGTTTGTGATGTAAACCTGCCCGGACCCGCCCGGCAAATCCAGTAGTCACAAATGTCGGCCCAATGTGAGAGGTCCTAGGCCCAAACTAAAGCATAACAGTTGTAAAGACACGAGGTTAGACTCTTTTATGGTGTAAGACTGCCCGGACCCGCCCGACAAATCCAGCTGCCATAAATGCCAGTCTAATGTGAGAGGTCTTTATGAGGTTATGGCCTTAATGAACTAAGAAATACTTAACCAGATAATCATGTAAGGTGGGACATGGGGGTTAAGTAGGTGCCTTGGGTGGCATGAGGAATCTGGTGGTTGCCTTTAGAGGCATTTGAAATACGATTAGACTTAACCAAACACACATGTAAATGAACATGACTAAGTGGGTTAAGTGGGATGGACTAATGGGGACAAGCTTAGGTGGAATGCTTGTGGTAAGTAGTGGGGGCCCATTTCAACCAGTATCCCAAAATGTATCTTTGTGGGCTCGACACAAGTCGAGGACGGGACACGCATACTGGGTTTGACTATAAGAGGCCAAAACAGGGAGCGGTGGCAACGCAAGTCCAACGGGTTTCATATGCGTGTGTGGACCCGGGCTGGTAGGTAAGACGTTGTTGCATCGTGTAGGTATAAGTCGTGCATGTCCGTTGTATCAGGTTGCCACTTTAGGGGAGTGATACACCCCACTGTGGGGCCAGCACGGGTATCTACGAGTTAGGGAGCCGATCGAATAATGGGAAGTAGGGTACACCTAGTGGAGATAGGGGCAGGCGACACCTATGTAGTCAGCTAGGGGTACGTAAAGCCATTGGGAAAGTTTCTAAGTGAAGCTAAGTGGGATGAATCTTTAGGGTGACTGGTGTGGTGCAGTATAGTGCTTATCCTTTAGTATTTAGGAGCGCCTATAACGTTGCCTTTAGCGATTGTCTATGTCCTTAATCTGCTCTTCATAGACATTTTCTTGTTTTCCAGCTTATGCCTTAGTCCAGTTATTTTGGTAATAGTATTGTAGAATTATCATATTCACCAGACTTTATGTCTGACCCCCTCTTTTCCATCCTTTTTCTCCCTTTAGGTCCGCAGGTTGGGCCAAGTTCTAGTGGAGTCTAGTTGGATCGCTTATCTACTGGAAAGCTTGGACTGCTGAAGTAAAGTCCAGCTTGTTATCTTTCTTTTTAATGGCTATTCATGTAATGGGATTATGTACTTGTTTTATCAAGATAGATATTGTACTTGACATTGAATATGGTGTTATGATGTAATCAAACATGTTTTGACTTCTGCTACAATGAAATAAAGTTTTTGAATTTCCAAGTACTATTTTATATCTGTCTTGTTGTAATTTTACTGTTCTATATTCACTTAAAACCTCCATGGAAGTTAATGCATTCCCTTTGTGAGTGACATTAATGGACGTGGGGCGTTACAGTTATCGATTATAGTTCAATCAAAAGGAGTTATCGAATTTGTCATTTGAAAGGAGTATCGATTATAGTTATTCGAAGGAGTTATCGAATTTGTTATTCGATAGGAGTTAATCAAGTTGAGTTAAATAAGTTGAGTAAGTCAAGTTAACCAGTTAGAGTTAACCAGTTAGAGTTAAACCGATAGGGGTAATTAAATAGAGTTAGTAGAATTTGCGTTAATCGAATATTAGTTTATTCGAATAGAGTTAAATAAAAGGAGTTATCGAATTCATCATTCGAAATGAGTTATCGAATTTTTCATTCGAAAGGAGTTATCGAATTTTGTTATTCGAAGGAGTTATCGAATTTAGTTATTCGATGGAGTTAATCGATTTAAGTTAAATCAAAAGAGTTAATCAAATCTAGTTCATTCGAATAGAATTAAAAGAGTTGGATTCGTAAATTATATCCAGAAGTCACGTAAGGAAGTGTTGAAGAGTTAAAAGATGAACTTACTCTATTTTAAGATTTGAAATGTTGTTCAGTTAAGGTCTGAGAGGTAGTTATACCCTAACTTGATTGACTTCGTTTTTAGTTTAGAAATGGTTAAGGTTCGAGAGTGAAAGTGGTTAAGTGAATTTAGTAAATAAATATAGTGGTTTGAGTTGTCGTTGCGATGTTGATTTAAACATCTGTTTAAATCCAAGTAAGAAGATTTGGAAATATTTTCCAAATAGAATCAGAAACGTAATCTAATGTTGAAATTGGAAATATGGATTAGAAATGGAAATGTTTTCCAGATTTAACGTATATTTTCTAAACATAGAAAATAAGGAAATATGAATATATATAGATATATATATATGACTGATGATTGATTGATAGAATTTCCATTTGGAAATAATATCGTTGTTTGCACACGTGTTTTTCTTTGATAGTTAAATCACAGACTATCAAAGTTTTGACCATTTTAACGTTGTTAATATGGAGAGACCGGTTGGATTATTATCCAAAGAACCACTCTGTATTGGCATAAGCGTTGCGAATCATATATGCCAAAGATAATTGAAGACGGAGTAAAGTGCAAGGTCTATTGTATAAGTCTTAGATAACAGTGCCTAAGATGGATGTACTGAATAGTGCCTTCGGTTCATCCTGTTCCTGGATGACTTGTATGGATGAATGTCTGACAGAGTATTTCCGGAAAGGTCACGTACATTGATTTCTTCACCCGTACTAAGAGTGGAAGCGGAGAAGGAAACTTCTTTTAGCTGACATGTAATGTATGGTTGTAGACGTCAAGTTAGTGATTTTAATGGATCTGACGATCTAACATTTGAAGTGAATCTGATGTGATGATAATGCGTAACTTCTAGCCTCATCATCCGGTAAATGACAGAAATCGGGCAGGCAGCATGGCTAAGTCGGTCGCACCGAAGTAGGGTGTATAATCACCTATCTAGAGAATATTCATTTGCTTCTTTAATCTATCAATGTTGTCTCATATATATATATATATATATATATATATATATACGGGAAATGGTTGCTGATCCCAACCGTTGGTGATATACATTCGATACACTCAAGCAAAATGAGTGGTCGGTCATGTGTGGCTGAGTTGCAAGATGTTCTTGTTGAACTCCAGTGTATCGTTCCTAGAGTACACTGATCGGAAGGTGGTTCCATACCTTGTCATAGTTGGAAATCCATTACCCAATACGTGCTTGCGGTTTTGATTGTATACTATATGTAGAACGTGAGATGAAATCGTTTCTGCTAGATGGTTATTATATTGTGGTTGATAGACATTATTGTAATATCAAAAGATTTTTGATATAAAGATATTTTGGATTCTCATAAGGGACAAACCTGTTCCGTTATACGGCGTAGTCTTATGAGATATCGTTTACTTGTTCAAACTGTTTTACTCATACCAGTCCCATGACTGACCCGGAGTTTATTTTGTTTTGTTCTACCTAAACTCTTGGGTTTGTACGGGCAGTCAAGTAGTTCAGGATTTTTCAGATCTATCTAAAGAAGCTTGGAGCAGGAGGCTTCAGCGTTAGTTATATAGAGTTTTGTTCCGCTGTGTTGTAAGTGTTGTACTCTGATAAGTGCTATTGTATACATAACTGTTATATTTCAAAGTTATGTTATCTATTATATGTTATTCGTTCCGCTGTGAGGTTCGTGTTACTCTGATGTTGTGTTCTTCTTCTTCTTCTATTCTAAGTTTCTATCTTATCTATTCTCACCCTCTAATTTCTTTCATTAATTACCGGGATTTTTCGATGTTTTGGTTATGGACATCGTTCTTATGTCGATAACCAAAGTCGCCTAGAATCCGGGTCGTTACAGCTAGGTTATTTGAATTGAATAGATTTGATTTTGGTCTATTGCGAGCTATTGGGGTCAGACCAAGAAGTGTCGAGGTGTGAGGAATCTTGGGGTGAGAATTTCTTACTCGAATTACTATATTTGCTTAGTTAAATCATAGTATATGGCTTAATTGCTTGGTTGTTATGTGATTGTGTTAGTATTGATTTTGGTTCAGCTGATATTTAATTGTGGTATGAATTGAAAGTGAAATTGGACTAGATAACATGTTAACACATTGATAAAATGTTTATGATAATTGTTCTAGGGTTAAATCCCGTTTGCAAGTCAAAGAACAGATTTATATTCACCTATTTAAGTCAAATTGACTTAGTAAAAAAATAACTAGAAATCAACAAGATATTATTGATTGTTTGAATCTGTGGTTGATCTGAATGGATTGAAAAGCTCACACGGGTATTAGGATGATAATTAACCCGCACGTCATCCAATTGTGTAGATAAGTTCATATGAATTTTGATGTAAACCCCACCCCACATGGGTATTTGGATGAAAAATTATTTACATGACCTCTAAGTGTGTAGATAATAATCACTATTTACGAATTGGTTGAAAACCCCACACGGGTATTGGGGTGAAAATGAACACTAATCCCAAGTGTTGATTTTTATGTCAATCGGTTGATTGACAGACTGGTAAAAGTATTATTTGTCTATTTAAGACTTATACATTGAATTCCACTTTGGATGTGAATTGGATGTTGATAGTTGTTTACAACTATTGTTGGATGCATATGATGTGTGAAATCCATATGAAATTATATGGTAGTTGATTGAATCCAATTCCGATTCAAAATAAAGTTGACTATTTTAATAACATAATAATCAGTGAAAAATCAAAGTTTGATTTTGATGTCCTCTTTTGGAAGGACGCGAAGATATTAAAATATCGATGAATATTCGTAAATATAACAAATAGTTTTGAGGTAATTTTCGTATATTTATGGCCTATCAAAGTTTTAATTTGAAATGAATAGTAAACATTTAAAGTGAAGTTCGGTTAGGATATGTAGAAAACATTTTAGAAGAAAGTTTCTTGTTTATTTTTATAATGAATGTCAAGAACGTTTGGACTTAAAATAAGGAGTTTCTAAAATTAATATTATTTTAATGATTAAAATAATATTAAAATGACTTGATATTGAAATATTTGATTTTGAAGGGAAATGATTGAAATTGAATTTCTAATGATGATTATATATATTTTATATAATTTATGAAATATTTTGGAATGCATTTCGATTTATTTTTAATTATAAATCTATTTAGGCTTGAATAGGACGTGTTGCGCAGCAATAGTTCGCGAAGTTCAACCCGAAACTTTGAATAGACGTACCGGAAGATTCGACCGTCGGATAATCCAGAAACGAAAAACGTCGGTTCTAAAATGAAATGAGGTTTCAAATGAAATAAAAAGTTTTAAAATCCAATGGTTTGATTTTAAAATAAGTCCAAATCCTTTTTAAAAATGTCGCTATGAATGTAGTTCGGCGACTAGAAATTGAAAACCGATTGTAAGGGCCTTAATAAAATTATTAAAAATATGGATAATTATGTTAAATCATAATAAATGATTTGAAAAGGGTTTGGATGGAATATTCCAAGTTTTGGAAAGATAAAAGATATTTTATCTGAATGAATTAGTTAAAAACTAGAAAAAAGAACCAAAAGGAATATGCGATGATTCCTGAGAGTACAATCTAATACTACCTATGAGATCTAACTAGAAACTATTCCATTTGGCGAGAGGTGGGAAGAACCGAATGGACATCGGATATTTAATTAAGAATAGATGAAGTTTTCTGAAGTTAAAGAATCCAGTGGTTTTAAAATAACATATTGGATTGTAAAGGGTTAAATATAACCAGGGTTTTCCAACGTATGAATTGAATTGGATTTGAATGGAAACAATCTTCGGATATTTTGATATTGGATTCTGTAATTATACAAATATTGTTGTGAGGAATTTGGAAGATATAAATATCGTTATTCCCTATACGGTATCTGTTGGTTTCAGAATTTGATATATATATTGAATATAAGTTGATATGATTTATATTCAAAACCTTGTACTTGATATCAAATTAGTTTTAGGATTGTTGTGATGGTGCCTTCAATAACATTGTTCTTAAACCTAGTTGGAAATGGAATTTGTGGAATAAATCTTTTAATTAATATTTAATGAAATTTGCCAAACTAAATTTTTCCAATTTAATAAATTAAATTGGAATTGAATTGAAATCGATTTAGTGATAATCGAGATGAACCTTTGTGGAGGAAGACCATTACTATTTAAGGAATTTAAAAGGCTTTGTCGTTATTCCACTTATAGTATTGGTCAGAGATGGAAATTTATATCGATTGTAAACTAGTATGATTTCGGTAAAAGTTCCATTTTCGAATGGAAGTTGATTTTAGGTTCATCGTGAATGGTTATTTACATAACTTTTGTTTTATAACCTAGTTAAAGACAAGATTAATTTTCTAAAATTAGTTGGAGTTTTAATGAATCTTTAATTAGATTTGGAATGAAAGTAGGTAATTAATTTACCGAAACATGAGGGATGTTAGATATGAAGAACCACAAATTTTGCTCCATATGTTGAACTGGAGGGGAATGGGATAATGATACGAGAGATTACCTTTCTGTAAGGCTCGATAATCCCAGTAAGGCTCATAAACCATAATTTGAGTTATGTTTGCGAAAAAGAGATTATATGATCTTTTGCATTGATTTCCAAAGAAAGATTTAAACAAGAGTTTAAATGATAAAAATCTTTGATAAAATTTGAGGTGATAATTCCCAATGTCAAAAATATTTGAGTAAAAGAATATTCTGGATTGGAGTGAGGTGTATGATATCTTTATATAGCACTTGATTTTAAAGACGCGTGAGTTATTCGGAAAGACCGAGTTTAACCCATTCTGAGTAACTGATAAGATGATCAAAAGTCGGAGATATTGAAGATGGTGGTTGAAGACCGGAGATCTTCACATCATTTGGATTATTACTGATGTCTCAATTGGTTCGTACACCCAAGACGTGGTAATAAGTGGTGGTCATCCACACGTTGAAGATCGACTAGATATGCAAGAGCCTCTCTCCTATATTGGACATATGGGACGAGGAATAAGGTGCGTTTGGTTTCGTTTATACCTAGAACGAACTAGCAAATGGATTGTGTGTCTGACGTTGTATTTTATGTTGTGTTTATTGATCTCTATTAAATATATATACATATATATATATATATATGTTTGGTGGGAAAGAATTTATTCTCCTAGCTTAACACCCTTCTCTGAGACGTATGAGCATAAAGGTTATATATCGGTAGACATCAGTTGTGTGCTATGAATTGACAATGTAGCATGCTGAGATGTAGCGATCGAAGCTTTAGTTGAAAAGAAGAGCTTTGTGGATGATGATAAAAGCATGGCTAATACAGTGTAGCTTTGTGTCGAGACGTGACTTCAACGAGCTTCACTCCATGGTATAAGCCAAAAACTTGATGAAGGGCGGTAAGAAGGACATTCGTTTCTCTAGAAGTGATGCCATGGTATGGAGCCCATGCAATTTACTTATGTGGATGTTGGAATTGAGTTGCCTCGGATATGATCGAATAAGGCTATGGTGGTCGACGTACTGACTAGGAGGTCTGATAGGATGGGGAAACGTATTGTTAAGGCATTACTAATCACCGAATACTGCTGACTTGCCCTGCCGCTGCAAAGGGATATTGTTTTCCCTGGGACATTTTGCTAGAGATGTTCCGAAGTTCGGATGAGGAAGATCCTCTGCCTCAGCTAATGATCAAATTACAATTTCCAATACGAGCCTTGTGTTTTCAGTTGTAAACCTACATGGTGACATAATAAGATAGGATATTATGCCATCTAAGATTGGTACATTATTTTAGAAATTGATTTCCATACTATGAACTAGTAATAATAAAAGAGAAATTTCGCGTATCAAGCATATTTGGCTATTATAAGGTAAAACTCTATCATCCAGCTTGCGCTTGCATTATGTGATGGGACCTGAGTCTTAAATAGCTTCATTTCCAAAAAGCATGGCAAGTTTTATTTTTTGGTATTCATGTGCAGAAAACCTATTCGTGTTATATGGCACTATCCCGTGATTTACCCAACTTTAGAAATAAAGTTTAATAACTATTTTGAGTTCTTATACCAGTCCTATGGCTGATTCGGAGTTTATTGTTTCCCACCTGAACTCTTGGTGCCCATATTTTCCACACGGACAGCTAGTGGTTTTGGTTTTGCAGATATTCTTTAACAGGATCCTGGATTATTGCTGGAGCTGTACTCCTGATTATTTTGTAGTCTTTTGTTGTTTGTATTTATGTATTTCTATTTTCGTTGTATTGTAATTTATTGCTCTGATATTTTTCTGCTGTGTATCAACTATTTGTACTCTGATGAAAATTTATTGTAACAGCAATGAAAAGTTATCTTATTTTGTGTTTTGATGTGTCGTATTCTCGTAACAATCCGCCCTTGGGAGCTTTCCGAGTTGGTTTGGTTATCGGCTTGGGGTGGTCGGAAGGGCGGGTCGTTACATTATGGCTTGGCAACATGCTTCTTATTTATCTTTGTAACAACCCGGAAAATCTGAACCAATTAAAAAAAATTGAATTGGCTAAAATAGTGGATTTTAAATGGTAAAGATGAAAACTAAGTTTGAATCGACAATTGAGAAGGAATATAATTAATTCTAATTATAAACAAGGCCTGAATGGCGCGGTAGTTTCAAAATTTGAATTCAAACTTCAACTGACTGTACCGAGTGCAAAACAAAGTGGATTTGAGTGAAACCAAAAATATTTAAATCTGTTAGTGGATACCTTTCTAAGAATCTGAAAAATCGAAGTTTCATAGCGGAAAGCAAAAGTTATGGCCAAATGAATTTTCAGAAAGGTCGCTATGGAATTTATATAGCCCGTGAAATTGGTCGTTTTGCATACGACCTCGGAATTTGACAAAACCACTTTTGTTGGATCCGGGATGTGAAGTTATTGCTAGGTTTCAAATTTCATAATTTTTGAAGCTAGTATGTGAGCGTGGCAAAGGAAAACGTGTTTTAGTCAATTACAGTTAAATTGGATCGACCAGAAATGGGTCATTTTTCAAACGGTCTCAGAATTCGACGAAACTAGTTTTGTTGGGACCGTATCGTCAAAACATAGCCAGATTTATTTTTCTTGGAATTTTTAGAATCAGTTTGTGGCCCTGGCAAATTGAAATGTACAATCAAATCGAATATTGAATGTTATATATTTTAAATTGAAGGAAAACAGCGCCAGAATCGATTATATTTATATATATATATATATATATATATATAATTATATTTAATCGAATAACGACGCTGCAGTTCGTATTTTGAAATCGAAACTTCAAACGATTATACCGGGAGATCCGACCATCGGAATTTCTCGAAACTATAACCGTTGGATTCGTTTTGAAAAGATCTTTCTAATGATGTAAATTTTTTAAAGATCCAACGGTTAGATTTTCAGATATGTGTAAATCAAATCTGAAGAAAAACTGCGCCACGGCCGCGTTATGGCCGAAGCGTCGTTTTGAATAAATTGGCTATTTTAAAATAAATAAAAATAGCAATAAATCGTTATAAAATATTATAAAAGATATGGATGTGAAATTTAGAAACTAACTGAAGGTTGGCTAGGTCGAATGGTTTCTTGGGTGTTGACGGCCTTCGGGGTTAATATTTGGCAAATCGTTCTCTTACTGATTGACGGTTAGTGACTAATGAATGGAAATGATGTTTATGTATGTTAGTGTTGCACTTGTTTATTATATACGCGAGTTTCTCAGAAAGACCGGGTTTATCCCATTCTGAATAACTGAATCGACGATAAGAAGTCGAAGATGAAGACCGGGGTTGAAGACCGATCTTCACCTCGTTTGGATGGTAACTGAGGTCCTGATTGGGAGGCATCCCGAAATATGGATAATGAGTGGTGATCGTCTAGACGTACGTGGGAATCGATGAATATGCGAGGTATTTAGTGCCTCCGGTTTCGTTCAGACCCAGAACGGACTTGCAAATGGACTGTGTGTCTGACATTGGATTTTATTCTATGTTGATTGATCTCTATTAAATATACATCTGTTTGGCGGCGGAGAATTTATTCTTTTGCTCAACGCCCTTCTCTGAAACGCACGAGCTCAGAGGTTGTATATCGATGGACATCAGTCGCATGGCAGGAATTGCTAGTGTGGCATGCCTAAGTGGCAAATGATCAAGGCTTCTGTTGAAAAGCAAAGTCTTGTGGTGAAGATCAAAGCCCCGCCTGTGTGGCATAGCTTTGTGTATAATGTGAATTCGCGAGCCTCACACCCCAGTATGGACCAGAAACGGGAGAGGGACCTCAGGGAGGGCATGTGTTTCTTTCTAGCTAGGAGTTGTGTCAGTGTTTTTACACGGCCTGACATTTTACTTATGTGGTTGTTGCTGTTGCGAGGCGCCTCGGATATATCGGTGACTTTGTGAAGCCGAAGGAGCCATTTGTTGGCTCGTTTACGCCCCATAGAGCGGGGAAACGCAGTGTTCAGGCATAATAATCCACATCGGTGGACCGGCCCTGACGATCCAAGGGGCAGTTGCGGCTGTTCCTGAGGGGCGCACTAGAGCGTCTCGAATTCGGTAAGGACGATCCCTTGCCTCGGTTCATGACAGAAATCCAATTTCCAAATATGACACCGTGCGGTTTTGATTGTATATATATGTATGGCGACATGATATATGGTACCCATGCCGTCTACGATTGATAGTTATGATATGAAATTGTTTTTGAAACATATAAACACTAGTAATAATATCAAATGCTTTTGTTTTATTCGTATCAAGCATATTTTGGCCATTATAAGGTAAAACTCTATCCTCCGGTTTGCGTTGCATTGTGTGATGGGAACTGAGTCTTAACATGGCTTCATTTTTATAAAAATGAGACGACCCGAAATCCCGTTCGGATGGAAACAAGGGTTATCTTTGGAATATAACACAGAAACAGATAATAGCAGAACAAAATTAAATAAATGCACCAGATAATGAACAATAGAATATACTGGATAAAGTAATCATCAGAGCTACACAGTACACAGGATCTTACTTAGTACAAATACAGTTCAGCTATACATAAATGTCTACAGCGGAAATAAACAAAATATGTACAATAGGAGCTGAACAGCATAAAAAGAGATAAATGATAGAATCCATCTTCAGCTCCAGCTATCCAGAAAGAACCAGCTAAACCTGAATACAAGGCTGCCCGTGTAGAAAAAGGGGCACCCGAGTTTGAGAGTGAAACAAACTACGAGTCAGTCATGGGACTGGTATGAGAAATCTACTCAACACATATATAATATGGCAAATCACAGGACCACGCCACTTTCGTGGAACGGGTTTACTCCATTGGATTGCCAGTGCTTTAAAACAAATCTTTCTTTTAAACATCGCTATGCTTTTTATAAAAATGAAACCATTATAAGACTCAGTTCCCATCACACAATGCAACGCAAACCGGAGGATAGAGTTTTACCTTATAATGGCCAAAATATGATTGATACGAATAAAACAAAGGCATTTGATATTATTGCTAGTGTTAATATGTTTTGAAAACAATTTCAAATCATAACTATCAATCATAGACGGCATTAATGCCCCATACCACTATGTCGCCATATATAGGTATACAATCAAAACCGCACAGTCACGTATTTGGAAATTTGATTTCCGTCATGAACCAAGGCAAAAGATAGTCCTTACCGATTTCCGTCACGTATTTGGAAATTTGATTTCCCGTACTAGTTGTTTGAAAACACGGTTTCAAAACACGAACTGCACGGACACGTTTCGTTTTAATTTTATTTATATTTATATATTTATATAAATATAGTTCATTCAACAATTTCAATATCGTTTTCACTTCAAATATTTCACTAACCCCTTAAAATTTTGGAAAATTTCGCCATAACCTCCCCTGCACCGGGAGCATCGGGAAATCGCAAATAGCTTTCCCGGTCCTTCTAATCTCAAAAAGAAAAAGAAAAAGCTAAGCGGCTAGCCAACAGGCTCATAAAATCATCACCCAAACAAAACAGTAAATGTGTACCTATTTGTCGGGCACAAAATTTTATTCCTCTTCTCTAGCCCCTTTGCTATAACCTGTTCAATGAATATGCATGTGCATATATATACAGTTCTTATCATTTATCATTTTCTATTCAACTTCATATTTGATTTCTATTTGGTTTAAAAACACCATTCATTCTAATGTTACTTACATGGGTGCAAATCATTTCATTAGCTAATTAATGAATATTTCAACTCATATAGGTTTATTTTGAATAAGTGGCTATTTTTAACACTTCACATTTCAACGATTCATGCATACAATAAAAATGTGATTTTTATTGTAAAACAATTCATTTCAAAACACTATTTTTCTATATAGTTCATATAGGTGACAAAAATAGGATTTTTATCATAAAACAACTTCTTTTAAAACGAGATTATTTTACACAGTTCATATAGTCGATAAAAGGTGATTTTTATTATCAAACAATTTATTTCAAAATATGAATACCATTCAACACATGAATTTCTAATCAACGAATGAATATCAATTCAACACATGAATGTTTTCTATATTTTTTATATATAGATAAAAAGGTGATTTTTATTATCAAACAATTTATTTCAAAATATGAATACCATTCAACACATGAATTTCTAATCAACGAATGAATATCAATTCAACACATGAATGTTTTCTATAGTTTTTATATATAGATAAAAGGTGATTTTTATTATCAAACAATTTATTTCAAAATATGAATACCATTCAACACATGAATTTCTAATCAACGAATGAATATCAATTCAACACATGAATGTTTTCTATTCAATGAATAAATATAGTTTAAGCATATGAAAATAATTCAAACACACGAATATTATTCAAAATTTCGGCAGCATAACGGCAGGGTAGTTAAAACCGGGACCGTCCCTAGTACGGCTCCTCGCTCTACCTTAAAACCTCGCGGTTTTTGACAATGGGGATCATGCATCTAGTTCGCACGCAGGCGGCATGTATATATTTATTTCATTTCCACAAACTAATCCTATGTGGTTTCAAACAAATATTTTCCAATCACAAACGGGTATTTTTCAACCACAATCAAATCAATATCAACCACAAACAATCCCAAACAACCATTCGCTATCAATCAATTTTCACAACAATTTCAACCAATAAATATCGTCCATGGTTTTTGGACGAGGGGCGTAGATATATATATATATATATATATATATATATATATATATATAGCAATTCACTTTTATTTCAACACATATATATATAGAAAAAGAAATTGAAGAGTGAGAAATTCTCACCGATAGCTATCCAATACCACGACTCTTCCTTTATAGAAATCTTCGCCAATCTCGCCTTTCTGTCGCTTTCGTTGCCCGTATTCTCTACATATGTAAAAATCGAATTTTTACTTCGTTATTCAATATATAAAAATTGCATTTCAAAAATATATATTCCGCCTTTTCAAAAATAAAGATTATATTTTTAATATTCCTATGATGTAAAAATTATATTTTTATTACTTTAAAAATATAAAAATCATATCTTACTTCTTCTACTTACAGTTCAAATCTTTTTCTATTTAAAATTCAAATCTTTTTCTACTTAAAGTTCAAATCTTTTTCTATTTAAAATTCAAATCTTTTTCTACTTAAAGTTCAAATCTTTTTCTATTTTAAATCTTAAAATTAAAATCAGTTTTTAAACCCTTTTAAAATCAGTTTTAAATCCTTTTAAAATCAGTTTTAAATCCTTTTTAAAATCAGTTTTAAATCCTTTTAAAATCAGTTTTAAATCCTTTTTAAAATCAGTTTTCTTTTTTAAAAAAATAAAATCAGTATTTCAGAATTAGAAATAAAAATAAAAATAAAATAAAATACTTAATGTAACGCGAAGAAGGGGGGGCGTCGTCAGGGTCGGAGCTGGCTTCGAGGGGGGCGGCGGCTTCAGTGGTCTCGAACTGGGGGGCTCGCAAATCGAGCGTCGCGATGCTTGGGGGGGGGGGGGGGGTTTGGGCTCGTCACTGGCGGTTCGACGAACGAGAGGAGGGGGTGCGGTGATGGGCGGCGGTGGCGGCGCTTCCTGGGCTGAGCGACGCGATGGTCAACGTCGGGGCTAGGGTTTTTTTTTCGATCGAATGAAAAAGGGAAGGGCTGAGCGGGTTAAGGGGAGAGGAAAAGATATTTTATTTTTAATTTATTTAATTAATTTGTTTTCAAAAAGCAACTTTTTCATACGACCTCTAAACGAGGCCCACCACCTGTGGTCCATAGCGTTTTACCCCCATTCCGAACACAATGGGATATGTATTGCAAGCTGATTTGCTCGTTACAATCAGTTTCCGTTGAATTTACATTTAAATCACTATATTGAATTTTAAACGTACATTTCAAATTACCGGGGTCACATACTAACTAGAAAAATTCCAGAAAAATATTTTCTCGCTTTATATTGACGATACGGTCCTAACAAAACTAGTTTCGTCGAATTCCGAGACCGTTTGAAAAATGGCCAATTTCCAGTCGATTGAAATCAACTGAAATCGGCCAAACGCGTTTTCCTTTGCCACGCTCACATATTGATTCGAAAAATTATGAAATTTGAAACTTAACAATAACTTGACACTGCGGATCCAACAAAAGTGGTTTCGTCGAAATCCGAGGTCATTTGCAAAATGTCCATTTTTAAGGGCCTGAATTCCATAGCGACTATTCAGAATTTTCAACTGGACATATCTTTTGATTCCCGCTATCAAATTTCGATTGGTCGGATTCGTTAGAAAGATATTCACTAACAGATTTAAATATTTTTGGTTTCACTAAAATCCGGATTGTTTTGCACCCGGTATAGTCCGACGAAGTTTGAATTCAATTTTTGAAACTGCCACGCCATTTCAGGCCTTGTTTATAATTATAATTAATTATATTCGTTTTCAATTGTCGATTCAAACTCAGTTTTCATCGCCATTATTTAAAATATTTATTTTAAATGTTTAAAATCCATTATTTTAGCCAATTTAAAATTTTTAAATTGGTTCAGATTTTCTGGGTCGTTACAATCTCCCCCACTTAATACTTTTCGTCCCCGAAAAGGAATAAAGTCGAAAGTGGTTTGATAAATCTACAATCACACAACACAACAACCAATCCTATTGTTTTTAACCTTCAAAAATATACTAATCAAATCCTATGCCCCTTAAAAATCATTCAGACTATATAATTAAAAGTGTATATTTACGAAAAGAAAATAACAATAGAGTAGAGAATTGAATGGTAGTGCAAAGTAGGGTAAATGTACCTGGCACCGGAGTCAATCAGAGATATCTACTCGGCATCTGGGATAAGCTTTCTGAATGCTCTCCTCAGTTTCCTAAGTACAATCTCGTGGATCTCCACTCCATTGCACTTTGACTAAGTGAACCTTCTTGTTTCTCAGCTCTTTGGTTTCTTTGCCGATGATCTTTAGCGGCTCTCGCCTCACAGCTAATTCTGGAGTAATTTCAATATCCTGATGAGCTGCTTCTTCCACGATCAAGTCTGGATCATGAATGTGCTTTCGAAGTTGAGATATATGAAATACATCATGCACTCCAGGCAACCAGTCAGGCAGTTTAACTTTATATGCGAGAGTCCCAATCCGTTCCAGAATAGGAAACGGACCAATGAATTTGGGTGCCAACTTTCCAGTTTTACCGAACCAGATAACTCCTCTCATCGGCGATACTTTCAAATATACATAGTCGCCAACTTCAAAGGATATATCTCTTCTTCTTCTATCGGCATAGCTCTTTTGTCGGCTTTGAGCGGCGAGTAATCTCTTCTTAATAAAATCGACTTTGTCGGCAGCTTCTCGAATCATATCGGGACCCAACACAAGTCTATTCCCTGGCTCGACCTAACAAGCAGGAGATCGGCACGGTCTACCATACAATGCTTCGAATGGCGACATTGTCAGGCTTTCCTGATAGCTGTTGTTATAAGAGAATTCAGCCAAATGCAGATGGTCTTCCCATGATCCACCGAAATCTATAACACAAGCCCGCAATAGATCTTCTAAAATGCGATTCACCCTCTCAGTCTGACCGTCTGTCTGAGGATGATAAGCGGTGCTCAAGTTTAACTTCGTTCCCAGCTCGACTTGAAATGCTTCCCAGAATTTGCTAGTGAATATTGTATCTCTATCACTGACTATGCTGAGCAGCACTCCATGTAGTCTAACTATTTCCCTGAAGTAAATCTGCGCCAGACTCCGAGCAGTTCTGTTTGATCTGACAGGTATGAAATGGGCGGTCTTCGTGAAACGATCTACGATCACCCAAATACTGTCATTTCCTTTTCTGGTTCTGGGCAAACCATCAATGAAGTCCATAGAAATATGTTCCCACTTCCAGCCAGGAACTTCTAGCGGTTGCAATAATCTAGCCAATTTCTGTTGATCACTTTTGACTAGCTGGCAAGTAGGGCATCGGCTAACATATATTGAAACGTCTCTCTTCATAGCCTTCCACCAGAATGTTCTTTTGAGATCATTATACATTTTGGCTACGCCAGGATGGATACTCAGCTTGGACTTGTGACACTCGTCTAACACTTCCCTTTTTAACTCTGGGATGTCAGGAACACAAATCCTTCCTTTCAACCTCAAGGTCTCGTCGTTATTTATTTGAAAACACGAGGGTTCGCCTTTCTGAATCCTTTTGATCATTTCCTTAATAAAGTTATCCTCCTTCTGAAGAATAAATATTTTGTCAATCAAGGATGTCGTGATAATAAAGCTGGCGATCATTACATTCTTTCGGCTTAACGCATCGGCCACGACATTGGCTTTTCCTGGAGTATATATAATTTCAAAGTCATATTCTGTAAGAAACTCCAGCCAACGTTGCTGCCTCAAGTTCAATTCCTTCTGAGTGAACAGATACTTTAATGACTGGTGATCTGTAAACAGTTCAAATCTCTCACCTAGAAGATAGTGTCTCCAGATTTTCAAAGAGAATATGATAGCCAATAACTCAAGATCATGAGTTACATAGTTTTTCTCGTGCGGCTTCAGTTGACGGCTAGCATAAGCAATCACTTTACCTCTTTGCATTAACACTGCGCCAAGGCCTTCTCTAGAAGCATCAGTCCAGACTTTTAAATCTTGGTTGCCATCGATGATGGTTAACACTGGAGTTGTGGTTAATCTCAACTTTAGCTCTTCGAAAGCCTCCTCACTTTCTGGAGTCCATTTGAATTTAGAATGCTTCTTTGTAAGCTTCGTTAAGTGACTAGATATCTTCGAAAAGTCTTTAACGAATTTCCGGTAATAGCTAGCCAATCCGAGAAAACTGCGGACTTCAGTGGGGGTACTGGGCTATTTCCAATTCTGAATGGCCGTGATTTTGCTTGGATCCACGGCGATTCCTTCTTTCGATACGACGTGGCCCAGAAATTTCACTTCATCTTGCCAGAAGATACATTTGGATAACTTTGCTTTCAACACATTCTTTCTGAGAATTTCTAACACTTGTTCCAAATGTTTTTCATGTTCGGCCTTTGATTTAGAGAAGATTAGAATATCGTCAATGAAAACCAGAACAAATTTATTCAAAACCCCTCTGAACACTCTGTTCATCAGATCGACGAAGTAAGCTGGAGCGTTACATAAGCCGAACGGCATTACTAACCACTCGTAGAATAAGTCGGGGCCTCTGAACGCTGTCATTGGAACACACTCTTCGGCAATTCGAAGTTGATGGAATCCTGTAGCTAGGTCCATTCTTGAGAATACTTGTGCTCCATTTAATCGATCCAACAAATCATCAATACGAGGCAATGGATATTTGTTCTTTATGGTCTGCTTGTTTAAATCACGATAATCCACGCATAACCGTAGAGTACCGTCAGATTTTGGGACAAATACCACTGCTGCACCCCAATCAGAGAAACTAGGCCTGATCAGACCTTTCCATACTAGCTGTCGTGTTTGATTGTCTAATTCCTCCTTCTCTTTCAAGGACATTCTTCGAATAGCGTGAACTACCGGCCTTGCATTGGGAATCAAAGCAATCTTGAAATCTATTTCTCTTTGCGGAGGTAAGCGAAAAACTTCTTCGAACACATCCGCATAGTTCTTTACGACAGAATGTCTTTGATGAGGTCAGGAATATTCTCTATGACTTCAGGGACATTTTCAATTTAGGCTGGAGAAACATTCAAAGCTGCCCAGAAGTCTTTTCTATTAGCATTCTGACCTTCACAGGGAATGGTTATATAATCACCTGATTTAATCTTCGCCTTTACGACTCTGTCGGCGCATTTAACTTCAGCTTCATATTTGGTCAACCAGTCTAACCCCAAGATAAGATCAAACTCTTTAAAATTCATGACGGCTGCGATGGTAGGGAACCGATAACGAGAGAAAGAAACCGGCACTCCACAAATCCAACTGAGATCAATGGAACCCCCAACTGGATTCTGGACAGTCATTGGTTCCTTGAGCTTCTTCAAATTCAAATCCAGTTTCTTAGCTGCATCTTTGGAAATGAAGTTTCGTGACGCGCCTGTGTCAAACAGTACTTTAACTGGAATATCTTTGACAGTGAGCGTGCCTTCTAAAACATCTGGCCATTCCTGAATAGCTGAGGGCTCAGAAGCTTCTATCACTTCATTTACCTGAGCCTCTTTGGTCCTTTTCAGTAGCCAGCAATCTTGTTTTACATGACCGGCCTGTTGGCATTGACTACACTTTCTATTTTCCTGAAAATTCATCCCGGATTTAGACCCATCACCCTTTCGTCTGTTCGAAGATCTACAATTTCTCATCGAATGCCCTTGCTGATTGCACTTTAGACATACGACTGCCTTTACCCTTTTCTGATTGATCTTCGGCCTCTTTTTGACTTCAGCCTTCGTACTAGCCTCAAGCTGCTCACTTGTCTCTGGGCTATCAGCCTCAAATTTTCTTTTGCTGCTAGAGCTGATTTCTTCTTCGCCTCGCAACATGCCTTTCATATGGAGGTCTTCATATTGATAAGCCATATAAATCATTTCTGAAAAAGGGAGCTTCACATGCCCCAATACTTTATTCTGATATTTCCTTTGAAGCCCGTAAATAAATCTCAAATTCTTTCTCCTCGTATTCTGAATTAGATTGGGAGCAAAGTGAGAAAGTTCATTGAATTTCTTATGATATTCTGGGATGGTCATATCACCTTGTATCAAATAAGAAAATTCATCACATAATCTCTCGGTCGCTTCAGGAGGAGTAAATCTTTCCAAGAAAATTACTTTGAATCTGTCCCAGGTGATATCACCTTCTGGATTATCTTTAATAACTGAATCCCACCAAAACAAAGCTTCTTCTTTGAGTGCCCAAGACGCCAGTAATCTTTTCTGATCGTCTCTCAGCTTTAAACCCTCAAAGATCTTTTCTGCAGAATGAATCCAAGCTTGTGTTTCCGTAATGGACTCCTTGCCTAAGAATGGCGATCCACCAAGATTCCGAAATCTCTTGAATAGAACTTCTATATCGGATTCTGGCTGTGGGATCACAACTGGCTCATTAGCTGGTCGAGCCATACGATAATTTCTTCTGTTCCTGTCACTCATTTTCTAGTACGTCTGCAATTAGCAGAACAAGTGTCAGGTCAATGGAAAAGATATTTGAAAATATAGAGACAAATACTTGAATGTAAATGTGTCTATCGAGGTGTAATTTCATCCTGCTTTACTCATACTAGGATATTACTGATCCTATCTGTATGGAGTTACCCGTCCTAGAACATTACTGGTTCTATTTCTGACGAGTTCGTTCAAATGTTATATTCCAGAACTAAGCTTAACCAAAGCTCTGATACCACGTTGAGACGACCAGAAATCCCGTTCGGACGGAAACAAGGGTTATCTTTGGAATATAACACAGAAACAGATAATAGAAGAACAAAATTAAATAAATGCACCAGATAATGAACAATAGAATATACTGGATAAAGTAATCATCAGAGTTACACAGTACACAGGATCTTACTTAGTACAAATACAGTTCAGCTATACATAAATGTCTACAGCGGAAATAAACAAAATATGTACAATAGGAGCTGAACAGCATAAAAAGAGATAAATGATAGAATCCATCTTCAGCTCCAGCTATCCAGAAAGAACCAGCTAAACCTGAATACAAGGCTCCCCATGTAGAAAAAGGGGCACCCGAGTTTGAGAGTGAAACAAACTACGAGTCAGTCATGGGACTGGTATGAGAAATCTACTCAACACATATATAATATGGCAAATCACAGGACCACGCCACTTTCATGGAACGGGTTTACTCCATTGGATTGCCAGTGCTTTAAAACAAATCTTTCTTTTAAACATCGCTATGCTTTTTATAAAAATGAAACCATTATAAGACTCAGTTCCCATCACACAATGCAACGCAAACCGGAGGATAGAGTTTTACCTTATAATGGCCAAAATATGATTGATACGAATAAAACAAAGGCATTTGATATTATTGCTAGTGTTAATATGTTTTGAAAACAATTTCAAATCATAACTATCAATCATAGACGGCATTAATGCCCCATACCACTATGTCGCCATATATAGGTATACAATCAAAACCGCACAGTCACGTATTTGGAAATTTGATTTCCGTCATGAACCAAGGCAAAAGATAGTCCTTACCGAATTCGAGACAATCTAGCCTACCATGTCTCAGGAACAGCCGCAACTGCCCCCTGGATCGTCAGGGCCGGTCCACCGATGTGGATTATTATACCTGAACAATACGTCTCCCCGCCCTTTGGGGCGCAAACGAGCCAACGAATGACTCCATCGGACCCGGATCGTCCGATCAAACCGAGGCGCCTCACAACAGCAACAACCATATAGGTGAAAAGTATATAAATGTCAGGGCTGGTAGGTCACTGACACCACCCTAGCTAGAAAGAAACGCATGCCCTCCCTGAGGTCCTTCTCCCGTTTTAGGTTCATACCGGGGTGTGAGGCTCGCGAATTCACGTTATACACAAAGCTACGCCACACAGGCGGTGCTTTGATCATCACTACAAGACTTTGCTTTTCAACAGAAGCCCTGATCACTGCATCTTAGCATGCCACACAGGCAATTCATGCCATGCGACTGATGTCCATCGATACACAACCTCTGAGCTCGTGCGTTTCAGAGAAGGGCGTTAAGCGAAAGAATAAATTCTCCGCCGCCAAACAGATGTATATTTAACAGAAATCAATCAACACAGAATAAACTCCAATGTCAGACATACGGTCCATTTACAAGTCCGTTCTAGGTCTGAACAAAACCGGAGGCACTAAATACCTCGCAAACCCTTCGATCACCACGTACGTCTGGACGATCACCACTCATTATCCATATTTCGGGATGCCTCCCAATCAGGACCTCGGTTACCATCCAAACGAGGTCAAGATCTCCGGTCTTCGACCACCGTCTTCATCTTCGACTTTCAATCGTCGGTCGATTATTTGAAATGAGAATTAACTCGGCTTTTCAAATAATTCACGTATATTTAGAATTTCAAATCAATTTATTTCAATGGTTAAATTATTCAACAACATAAATTTTGTTCTTTAATGTAATTTTCACACCAAACACATTCAACCATCAGAAGCCACATAAATCGAGCAAATTCAGTTTATTTCCATTCCATATCGCTTATGATATTTTATAACTATTTATCGCTATTTTTTTTATTTTAAAATAGCTAATTTATTCAAAACGACGCTTCGGGCCATAAAGCGGTCGTGGCGCTGTTTTTCTTCAGATTTGGTTTACACATATCTGAAAATCTAATCGTTGGATCTTCATAAAATTTACATCATTAGAAAGGTCTTTTCAAAACGAACCCAACAGTTCCAGTTTCGGGAAAATCCGACGGTCGGATCTCCCGGTACAATCGTTTGAAGTTTCGATTTCAAAATACGAACTGCAGCGTCGTTATTCGATTAAATATAATTATATTTATATATATATATATAATCGTTTCTGGCACTGTTTCCCTTCAGATTTGAATTAAACATTCCAGACAATCCAACCGTTGGATTTTTACAAGGTTGGTGCCGTTGGGAAGATATTTCCAGGGCGAACCCGACGGTTGAGGTTTCGGGAAAATCCAATGGTCGGATTTCCCGTACTAGTTGTTTGAAAACACGGTTTCAAAACACGAACTGCACGGCCACATTTCGTTTTAATTTTATTTATATTTATATATTTATATAAATATAGTTCATTCAACAATTTCAATATCGTTTTCACTTCAAATATTTCACTAACGCCTTAAAATTTTGGAAAATTTCGCCATAACCTCCCCTGTACCGGGAGCATCGGGAAATCGCAAATAGCTTTCCCGGTCCTTCTAATCTCAAAAAGAAAAAGAAAAAGCCAAGCGGCTAGCCAACAGGCTCATAAAATCATCACCCAAACAAAACAGTAAATGTGTACCTATTTGTCGGGCACAAAATTTTATTCCTCTTCTCTAGCCCCTTTGCTATAACCTGTTCAATGAATATGCATGTACATATATATACAGTTCTTATCATTTATCATTTTCTATTCAACTTCATATTTGATTTCTATTTGGTTCAAAAACACCATTCATTCTAATGTTACTTACATGGGTGCAAATCATTTCATTAGCTAATTAATGAATATTTCAACTCATATAGGTTTATTTTGAACAAGTGGCTATTTTTAACACTTCACATTTCAACGATTCATGCACACAATAAAAATGTGATTTTTATTGTAAAACAATTCATTTCAAAACACTATTTTTCAATATAGTTCATATAGGTGACAAAAATAGGATTTTTATCATAAAACAACTTCTTTTAAAACGAGATTATTTTACACAGTTCATATAGCCGATAAAAGGTGATTTTTATTATCAAACAATTTATTTCAAAATATGAATACCATTCAACACATGAATTTCTAATCAACGAATGAATATCAATTCAACACATGAATGTTTTCTATAGTTTTTATATATAGATAAAAAGGTGATTTTTATTATCAAACAATTTATTTCAAAATATGAATACCATTCAACACATGAATTTCTAATCAACGAATGAATATCAATTCAACACATGAATGTTTTCTATAGTTTTTATATATAGATAAAAGGTGATTTTTATTATCAAACAATTTATTTCAAAATATGAATACCATTCAACACATGAATTTCTAATCAACGAATGAATATCAATTCAACACATGAATGTTTTCTATTCAATGAATAAATATAGTTTAAGCATATGAAAATAATTCAAACACACGAATATTATTCAAAATTTCGGCAGCATAACGGCAGGGTAGTTAAAACCGGGACCGTCCCTAGTACGGCTCCTCGCTCTACCTTAAAACCTCGCGGTTTTTGACAATGGGGATCATGCATCTAGTTCGCACGCATGCGACATGTATATATTTATTTCATTTCCACAAACTAATCCTATGTGGTTTCAACCAAATATTTTCCAATCACAAACGGGTATTTTTCAACCACAATCAAATCAATATCAACCACAAACAATCCCAAACAACCATTCGCTATCAATCAATTTTCACAACAATTTCAACCAATAAATATCGTCCACGGTTTGTGGACGAGGGGCGTAGATATATATATATATATATATTATATATAGCAATTCACTTTTATTTCAACACATATATATATAGAAAAAGAAATTGAAGAGTGAGAAATTCTCACCGATAGCTATCCAATACCACGACTCTTCCTTTATAGAAATCTTCGCCAATCTCGCCTTTCTGTCGCTTTCGTTGCCCGTATTCTCTACATATGTAAAAATCGAATTTTTACTTCGTTATTCAATATATAAAAATTGCATTTCAAAAATATATATTCCGCCTTTTCAAAAATAAAGATTATATTTTTAATATTCCTATGATGTAAAATTATATTTTTATTACTTTAAAAATATAAAAATCATATCTTACTTCTTCTACTTACAGTTCAAATCTTTTTCTATTTAAAATTCAAATCTTTTTCTACTTAAAGTTCAAATCTTTTTCTATTTAAAATTCAAATCTTTTTCTACTTAAAGTTCAAATCTTTTTCTATTTTAAATCTTAAAATTAAAATCAGTTTTTAAACCCTTTTAAAATCAGTTTTAAATCCTTTTAAAATCAGTTTTAAATCCTTTTAAAATCAGTTTTAAATCCTTTTAAAATCAGTTTCAAATCCTTTTTTAAAATCAGTTTTCTTTTTTAAAAAAATAAAATCAGTATTTCAGAATTAGAAATAAAAATAAAAATAAAATAAAATACTTACTGTAACGCGAAGAAGGGGGGTGTCGTTAGGGTCGGAGCTGGCTTCGAGGGGGGCGGCGGCTTCAGTGGTCTCGAACTGGGGGGCTCGCAAATCGAGCGTCGCGATGCTTCAAGGGGGTTTGGGCTCGTCACTGGCGGTTCGACGAACGAGGGGAGGGAGGGTGCGGTGATGGGCGGCGGTGGCGGCGCTTCCTAGGCTGAGCGACGCGATGGTCAACGTCGGGGCTAGGGGTTTTTTTTTATTTCGATCGAATGAAAAAGGGAAGGGCTGAGCGGGTTAAGGGGAGAGGAAAAGATATTTTATTTTTAATTTATTTAATTAATTTGTTTTCAAAAAGCAACTTTTTCATACGACCTCTAAACGAGGCCCACCGCCTGTGGTCCATAGCGTTTTACCCCATTCCGAACACAATGGGATATGTATCGCAAGCTGATTTGCTCGTTACAATCAGTTTCCGTTGAATTTACATTTAAATCACTATATTGAATTTTAAACGTACATTTCAAATTACCGGGGTCACATACTAACTAGAAAAATTCCAGAAAAATATTTTCTCGCTTCATATTGACGATACGGTCCTAACAAAACTAGTTTCGTCGAATTCTGAGACCGTTTGAAAAATGGCCAATTTCCAGTCGATTGAAATCAACTGAAATCGGCCAAACGCGTTTTCCTTTGCCATGCTCACATATTGATTCGAAAAATTATGAAATTTGAAACTTAACAATAACTTGACACTGCGGATCCAACAGTGGTTTCGTCGAAATCCGAGGTCATTTGCAAAATGTCCCTTTTTAAGGGCCTGAATTCCATAGCGACTATTCAGAATTTTCAACTGGACATATCTTTTGATTCCCACTATCAAATTTCGATTGGTCGGATTCGTTAGAAAGATATTCACTAACAGATTTAAATATTTTTGGTTTCACTAAAATCCGGATTGTTTTGCACCCGGTATAGTCCGACGAAGTTTGAATTCAATTTTTGAAACTACCACGCCATTTCAGGCCTTGTTTATAATTATAATTAATTATATTCGTTTTCAATTGTCGATTCAAACTCAGTTTTCATCGCCATTATTTAAAATATTTATTTTAAATGTTTAAAATCCATTATTTTAGCCAATTTAAAATTTTTAAATTGGTTCAGATTTTCTGGGTCGTTACAAAAAAGCATTGCGATGTTTAAAAGAAAAATTTGTTTTAAAGCACTGGCAATCCAATGGAGTAAACCCGTTCCACGAAAGTGGCGTGGTCCTGTGATTAGCCATATTATAAATGTGTTGAGTAGATTTCTCATACTAGTCCCATCACTGACTCGTAGTTTGTTTCACTTTCAAACTCGGGTGCCCCTTTTTCTACAAGGGAAGCCTTGTATTCAGGTTTAGCTGGCTCTTTCTGGATAGCTAGAGCTGAAGATGGATTCTATTATTTATCTCTTTTTATGCTGTTCATCTCCTATTGTACATATTTTGTTTGTTTCCGCTGTAGACATTTATGTATAGCTGAACTGTATTTGTACTAAGTATGATCCTGTATACTATGTAACTCTGATGATTAAGTTTATCCAGTGTATTCTATTGTACATTATCTGGTGTATTTATTTAATTCTGTTCTGTTATTATCTGTTTCTGTGTTATATTCCAAAGATTACCCTTGCCACCGTCTGTACGGGAAATGGGGTCGTCACAACGTGGTATCAGAGCTTTGGTTAAGCTTAGTTCTGGAATATAACATATTAACGAACTCGTCAGAAATAGAACCAGTAGTGTTCTAGGACGAGTAACTCAATACATATAGGATCAGCAATATCCTAGTATGAGTACAGCTGAATCAGAACAACTCGTTAGAGATGGGGTCAGAAGTGCCTCAAAACGAGTCGAGCGTAATATGTTTTTAAATAACGTATTTGTGATTATATATTTAGTCTGGTTTTAGAAATATAATTTTTGAATATATAAAAGATATATATTTGAAAAGTTAAAAATAATTTGATTGTTGTTTGTGTTGTGTGATAGTAGGTTTGATTAATTACATTATTAAAACGATAGTTAATTTAATCAATAATGGAATGAATAGTAGAATTTATTCGATTAAATCACACATTGAACTGATTAGAAAATAGATAGAAATATATACATGTGCATTATATATGTTTGAACAGGTAAATGGATAGCTGTTGAGTAAAGATTTTATTTGCGTGCCCGACAAATAGGTAAACCTTAATGAGTTGGATGCGAAATATTATTATATCAACTCCTGTGAATGCCATTGGATGCGGAGCGCTGGTTATTCTGTGTGTAAAAGTAAATGTCGCCATAGGATAGTAACAATTAATTTTGAACTAGACTGCATGGCATACTTCTGGAAGATAGGCATACTTCGTCATATACCACGTAAGCATTTGGAGCTTGTGTGACGAGGTGGAAGATTTACCATACGAGCGAGAGGCTTGTATGGCGATGACTATATTTTACAGGTTGAACTGATGACTGATATGGACTATTTAAATTGTAACGATAAAATTGCCAGATTAATAAAAAAACCCCACACGGGTCTAGAGTTGAAAATAATCACGTCTCTCTAGTCATTAGATACGGCACATGAACTATTTATTTCCCACACGGGACGAGGTGACAAGGATTTATCCTCTGGAGCATTTAAAATACACACTCCCTCAGGCTTTGACTGGGTGACAAGAATTTATTCTCTAGAGTTATTATCTATACACGCTCCCCTGTAAACACCAGAATATATCACTATAAATATGTGTATTCTTATTAGGATTTATTAGGTACCCAATACGGCCCAATAAATTTCCAAACCTCTCCCCGTACAAAGGAGGTTATGGCGAAATTTTTCAAAAATTCCGGGTGTTAGCCAAAATTTTGAAGAATTTGAAAATTCTCAGAAACTGAAAAGTTGGAGAATGGAAGCCAGATTGAATGTAGAGTTGATTAATCAAACCACTTTCGACTTTGTTCCTTTTCGGGGACGAAAAGTTTTAAGTGGGGGAAATTGTAACGACCCGGAAAATCTGAACCAATTTAAAATTTTTGAATTGGATAAAATAGTGGATTTTAAATATTTAAAATAAATATTTTAAATAGAAAAGATGAAAACTGAGTTTGAATCGACAATTGAAAAGGAATATAATTAATTCTAATTATAAACAAGGCCTGAAATGGCGCGGTAGTTTCAAAATTTGAATTCAAACTTCAACTGACTGTACCGGGTGCAAAACAAAGTGGATTTGAGTGAAACCAAAAATATTTAAATCTGTTAGTGGATACCTTTCTAACGAATCTGAAAAATCGAAGTTTCATAGCGGAAAGCAAAAGATATGGCCAAATGAATTTTCATAAAGGTCGCTATGGAATTTATATAGCCCGTGAAATTGGCCATTTTGCATACGACCTCGGAATTCGACGAAACCACTTTTGTTGGATCCGGGATGTGAAGTTATTGCTAGGTTTCAAATTTCATAATTTTTTAAGCTAGTATGTGAGCGTGGAAAAGGAAAACGTGTTTTGGTCAATTATAGTTAAATTGGATCGACCAGAAATGGGCCATTTTTCAAACGGTCTCAGAATTTGACGAAACTAGTTTTGTTGGGACTGTATCGTCAAAACATAGCCAGATTTATTTTTCTGGAATTTTTAGAATCAGTTTGTGGCCCTATCAAATTGAAATGTACGTTCAAATCGAATATTGAATGTTATATATTTTAAATTGAAGGAAAACAGCGCCAGAATCGATTATATTTATATATATATAAATATAAATATATTTAATCGAATAACGACGCTGCAGTTCGTATTTTGAAATCGAAACTTCAAATGATTATATCGGGAGATCCGACCGTCGGAATTTCCCGATACTGGAACCGTTGGATTCGTTTTGAAAAGATCTTTCTAATGATGTAAATTTTGTGAGGATCCAACGGTTAGATTTTCAGATATGTGTAAATCAAATCTGAAGAAAAACAGCGCCACGGCCGCGTTATGGCCGAAGCGTCGTTTTGAATAAATTGGCTATTTTAAAATAAATAAAATTAGCGATAAATCGTTATAAAATATTATAAATGATATGGATGTGAAATGTAGAAACTAACTGAAGGTTGGCTAGGTCGAATGGTTTCTTGGGTGTTGATCTGATGTTGGTTTCGGCCTTCGGGGTTAATATTTGGGAAATCGTTCTCTTACTGATTGACGGTTAGTGACTAATGAATTGAAATGATGCGTATGTATGTTAGTGTTGCACTTGTTTATTATATACGCGATTTGCTCAGAAAGACCGGGTTTATCCTTTTCTGAATAACTGAATCGACGATAAGAAGTCGAAGATGAAGACTGGGGTTGAAGACCGATCTTCACCTCGTTTGGATGGTAACTGAGGTCCTGATTGGGAGGCATCCCGAAATATGGATAATGAGTGGTGATCGTCCAAACGTACGTGGGAATCGATGAATATGCGAGGTATTTAGTGCCTCTGGTTTCGTTCAGACACAGAACGGACTTGCAAATGGACTGTGTGTCTGACATTGGATTTTATTCTATGTTGATTGATCTCTATTAAATATACATCTATTTGGCGGTGGAGAATTTATTCTTTTGCTTAACGCCCTTCTCTGAAACGCATGAGCTCAGAGGTTGTATATCGATGGACATCAGTCGCATGGCATGAATTGCTAGTGTGGCATGCCTAAGTGGCAAATGATCAAGGCTTCTGTTGAAAAGCAAAGTCTTGTGGTGAAGATCAAAGCCCCGCCTGTGTGGCGTAGCTTTGTGTATAACGTGAATTCGCGAGCCTCACACCCCGGTATGGACCAGAAACGGGAGAAGGACCTCAGGGAGGGCATGCGTTTCTTTCTAGCTAGGAGTTGTGTTGGTGTTTTTACATGGCCTGACATTTTACTTATGTGGTTGTTGCTGTTGCGAGGCGCCTCGGATATATCGGGGACTATGTGAAGCCGAAGGAGCCATTCGTTGGCTCGTTTACGCCCCATAGGGCGGGGAAACGCAGTGTTCAGGCATAATAATCCACATCGGTGGACCGGCCCTGACGATCCAAGGGGCAGTTGCGGCTGTTCCTGAGGGGCGGGCTAGATTGTCTCGAATTCGGTGAGGACGATCCCTTGCCTCGGTTCATGACGGAAATCCAACTTCCAAATACGACACCGTGCGGTTTTGATTGTATATATATGGCGACATGATATATGGTACCCATGCCGTCTACGATTGATAGTTATGATATGAAATTGTTTTTGAAACATATAAACACTAGTAATAATATCAAATGCTTTTGTTTTATTCGTATCAAGCATATTTTGGCCATTATAAGGTAAAACTCTATCCTCCGGTTTGCGTTGCATTGTGTGATGGGAACTGAGTCTTAAAATGGCTTCATTTTTATAAAAAGCATTGTGATGTTTAAAAGAAAAATTTGTTTTAAAGCACTGGCAATCCAATGGAGTAAACCCGTTACACGAAAGTGGCGTGGTCCTGTGATTAGCCATATAATAAATGTGTTGAGTAGATTTCTCATACCAGTCCCATGACTGACTCGTAGTTTGTTTCACTTTCAAACTCGGGTGCCCCTTTTTCTACATGGGCAGCCTTGTATTCAGGTTTAGCTGGCTCTTTCTGGAAAGCTGGAGCTGACGATGGATTCTATTATTTATCTCTTTTTATGCTGTTCAGCTCCTATTGTACATATTTTGTTTGTTTCCGTTGTAGACATTTATGTATAGTTGAACTGTATTTGTACTAAGTATGATCCTGTATACTGTGTAACTCTGATCATTACGTTTATCCAGTGTATTCTATTGTACATTATCTGGTGTATTTATTTAATTCTGTTCTGTTATTATATGTTTCTGTCTTATATTCCAAAGATTGCCCTTGCCACCATCTGTACGGGAAATGGGGTCGTCACAATCTTCTTGTCTTTCCGCCATTTCTTTTTTGAGCCGGCTGACTTGTAAACTTCTTCCTTGATTTCCTTAACCTCATATTTTCCATCTTCATGCATCAAAGCCATCTCCACTAATGACTCAAAGATAGATTCCATCATAATATACGTCATAGATAACCTCTACAGAGGTTGAGTAAGTCCTCTCGCAAATCTAAAAGCTTTCTTATGAGCTGTATTTACCAAATCTAGATAACTCATTGAAGTGATTGATATAGTCCACGATAGAAAGATCTTCATGCTTCTTTCCAAGAAACCGCTCTAGTTGCATACCCTTGTCTGTTCGAGATAAGAATCTCCTCTCAAATATGTCTTAAAATCCAACTAAATTTATATCTCTACCCTCTGCCTCAACTATCTCCTACTAATATAATACCTCGTTCTTCAGTTGAAAAGTGGTCAGTTGAACTCTTTGTCGATCTATGAGTCCAAATAATCCAAAATTACGTTATGTACTCCTAATCAAGCACAAGCCTCCACAAAAATTTTTTTGCCTGAGAAAATATTGTTGCCTAAATTTGAGAAATCCATATAAAGCTTAGAGAAGTCAATAGTTGTTGGTGGATTAAGAGGAGCAATTGCAACAGATGTCAGAGCTTGTGCATGCTCTTGTTGGTCGGTAAGTGTCGTAGCCTCGAGGTATCGATAAAACAAACTAGGAATTTGGAACCTTGGAAAGATTAGGGGTCCCTTACATAGTGGGCAAGAGAAAAGATAGAGATTTAAGGTTTCGAAAAGATCGGAGGAAGGTTGTATCTGAATTGAGAGGATAAACATTTATTTTCAAAAAAATAACTTTTGTTTATAAGATATGTTTTCTTTTGAAAAAAAATTAGTTTTCTTTAAAAAAAATAGTGATCCTGTAACCTTAGGCTCTAATCCAAATGAAACACCCTCACACCCCTTAACATTCCCAAAGTAGGGCCCGGCTAAGAAATATGAAGCGTAATAGGTATAAAGACATATATATACATCACAGAGACTAATATTTACGAGACATAAATAGGAAACACATCGGAAGAATAATTTAAACAGAAACATAACATTTATTTTAAAATCCCATCATCAATCTGACTCAAAACATAAATACCATATGACTTATGAAAAACCACATCTCATTCATACTCAAAGTGCATGAAAGTGAATATCCCTCAAAATTGCCATTAATACGAGCAACATCGCGGAACAAAATGAAAAAAGGAACCAAATGATGAATACATATGTAGCAAAGATGAATCTCCAAGAAGTCTTTTAAGCAATCTGCACTAATCACTTCCAACATGTGAGACTGATGGGGGAGAAAAGAAAAGAAGAAATGAGAGTGGGTCAAACATAAAATCTAATGAGCCGTATAATTACTAACACAACTGATAAATAAAGTAAATAAATAGAACAATAGTTTTAATGTGAAATAAGGTAAGTGTCTCAGTACAACTATATAAGTGTACATATAAGAATGATGTACGAAGTATGATACTGGAAATGAACGAGTAAAGGTTTGGTTGATTGCTATCTCATTTAACCTGTCTTTATTGTTTACACTTTCACGATTACTGAACATGATAATCATAATTAGGATAAATTCCAAATACTACCCATCGATCGGCATAACCTAACAATTTACCATCTTACATGATAACTTTTGTCACTATGAGCCTCAAGATTTATCCGACCGGACCCCTCAGTAAATACATAACTAATTGTTGTTGGTCATAGTAGTGACTCATTTTCCCTTGTCGGTACACATGCATTCTTATTGCATCGTCGGAATGCACTGTACATGCAACCTTATATTTGTAAATCCCTTATTTACCCAAATTAGCATAAGTGTATCCAGCCTCCACCATCCATTGTTTGTAAGACCATAAGTGATAAACCTAAAAGGGAATGCTATCAGTACGGATCATAGCAACAAATATAATAATTTTCACCTCTATCTTGATTCCTCATGGTCTAAGGCTTATTCTTTGGCCTCTTATTTTCTCCAATCTGACTCGTGCTACCGGAATGGACCACCACTAAAATGTACTTATAATACTTAACATCAGTTTTAAGTTCATTTTAATGATAATCTATTTCATTCAACTATAACCTCATGTTATAATTATGATGCAACTAAGTCAACTATGTTCATTACAATTCTTTGTGTGCATATAAAATATGTCATAATATTACTTATGCAAATATGTTCAACCCCTTTTAATAATAACCTATGTCATAACTTAATAGAAAACCTTACTAAGTTTGCCTATTTCAATCTAAATCCCTTTTTAATTACAATTCTGCACTTTATGTTCATTATCTGTAAATTTAGCCTTAATTCATTTAATCCACATTTTGCACAATTTCACTTTAACCCTACTTTCTTCTACGCAAAATAAAAGAATTATGATCAGTCATAGGATTAAATCAGTCGCATGAATCAGTCACTTTAAATCGATCATATAAATCAATCTCATAAATCATTCGTTAATATGCTATTATTTACAGATTCAGACGGGGTTTGTACATAGCCAAAAATAGACACAAAAGTGTAAAATCAGACGCAGAAAGGGGGGAGAAGACTTAAAAGATATCTTATAGTATCTAAATATGAATCAAATAGAACTGTAAGAAAAGGACTAAAAACTATAGAAATAACTTTACATAAAGAAACTTACAAAAGACTACTAACATACAGAAAATAAACAAAACTATAAGAAAAAATGTAAAGTAAAATTACAGAAGCACTACAACTATTGTAATGCCTATACTTTATGTAACATCCCATAAATTTTGAGCGTTTAAGTTATTGAATTACATTTAATTATTGAATTAAAATGGTTTTTCTATAAAATTTATGATGTTATTAATTAAGTTTATTAATTTCTCTTGAAAGATTGATTGAAAATAATGTGTGTATTCTAGATGAATCCAGCAACATTTGTGTGTGTGTTTGTGTGTGTGTATTTAGCTGTACTTTTTAATACTTTCCCATATATATTCAAGGTGTAATGTTTATTAATTAATAAATTTTGAAATGTGAACAGTTGCATTTGTTTTCAGTGTCCTCTCTTCATTGTTTCATTAATCCTACACCATTCCTCTCCTTTAAAATTAGCACATTCATTTTATTAATCTTTTCCTAAATATTGCATTGTATTTCCTTCTTCTCCTCTTCTTTCCCTTTTCACTTCTATCAAATTAACTTCATCCAAAATAAATTTAGTTTTTAAATTCAAAATCAAAAGAGTTATAAAATACAAACAAACTGAGTTTTAAATGAATAAAATAAAATCAAAATTTAAAATAAAAATACACTTAAAATTCCTGGTTGTTACATTCTCCTCCACATAAAACTTTCCGTCCCCGAAAAGGAATGAGGCAGGGAAATAGTATTTAAATAATTAATATTTTTAAAACACTATTTCAAATTTATCCTCATATCTATATATACTTTGAAAATTATGTATATCTAAATCAATGTTAAAATATTTTCTAGCATTTCAAAACAATTTTAAGTATTTACTCGACATCTCGACTGGCAACATATATCTATCCCACTTACAAGACTCGAAAATGGATATTGATGATGCTGCGCAGTCATCACCAGAATTATTTTCAAGTGACTAGAGTGTGACTCTATATCTATCAAACACTTATAGAATTTAACATATACGTTGATCAGACGTATACCCAAATCACTAGATACTCGATAGGCCAAATTTAACGTCAGGTAAATACTCAAAACGTCTTTCTATATTTAAACAGAATATATATCAAAATTTTCAAGTAAACATTTCTTTTTAATCTATTTCTATACTATTCTAAAACTCATATATGTTTATAATATATTTTCTAATTTATTTTAGGATTTATTTTAAACTTATATATATACATACATATATATATATATATATATATATATATTCAAAGTTAATATTTTTCTTTTACATATTTTATAAACTTTAATAACAAATTAAAAGGTGGATAAGTTAAGATTTTAGCGATTTGAACTTGGGATTTAAAGATTTGAATTTATATAACGATATTTGATATAACGAATGAACTGATTATAGATATGAATTTTAATTTGAATTGATTTGGACTTATAAGAGACGAACTTGAATTGTGAAATTGTTTTGAAATTTTAAATTTGAAATTCCAAATTTAAGGAGCGAATTGAAGCTATAACGAATATGGAGTGAATTTAAATGCGAATTTGAATTGTTTTAAAATTATGAACTTTTATAAGTAATAAACGCGAATGGCGTAAATTGATGTTCATTTGGATTTATAATTGTTATAGAATGAATTTGATTTTAAGTTACTAAACATGAATTTGAATTATACGGTTTGAGTTATGGAATATGATGCGATTTATTGAATTGAAATATAATATTTGATTTGAAGTTGATAAACTGAATTCGAACTGAAGTGATTGAAATTTTGAATCGATTTAAAAGAACTCTTATAAAGCTAAACTCGATTTTATGAATTGTTTTGAATTTTAAATACAAACTTCAAATTGTATGTTTTTGAACTGCAAAACACAATATGATTTAGTTAAAATTTGAAATGTAAGTTTTGATTCGAGTTATAATATATGATTTGGCTTAAATGGGAATTTTTGGATTTGGTTTGAATGATATGAAGAGAATTGAATCCTAAACGATTGGATTTTTAGTTTGACGAATACTTAAAGGATGGTGATCCCAAACATTCTTTAAGTTGTTGGTTGCATTTCATCGAACATTTCATTTGAGTTGATTTACTTCCACAAGAATGTTAGTCCTGATCCGAATTATTTTGTTTGCATTATGGTTCGGGTCAGATTACATTATTACTGCTTTCAAGATTCTCTCTTGAAGTCTGAAGTTATATTTGGATTTGCTCACCCGTGTCTACTTATCCAGTTGTTCCAGCTTTCAGTTGTTCCTGTTGTTTCTGTTTCAAACTGTTACCATTTATCCCTGTATTATAAGTATATGTATTAGACTTCCACTGTTTTATTATGTAAAATCTGATGTAATATTTTTATTTAGTAGCTTCATGAACTACTATTGTATTATTTTTTTCTGCTGCGAGATATCATATTACTCTGTATTTATGTCTATAATATATGATTCTATGATTTATTCTATTTACCTCATAAGCTAATAACAATCTGTTGGTTTGGACGATTCGAGTTTGACATATTTTGTCAATTCGGCATGCTCAAAATGGCGTGTCGTCACAGTTGGTATCAGAGGTTTGGTTTATCAAAGCTTTAGCTTACGGGGTAAAAGCTCATTAGAGATAGGGTAGCGATACCCTAAAATGAGTGGAATCAATCGGAGAATGCTTCATGTGAGAGAGCGTATTTTGAAAATATAAATTATTGTAAAGTGTTTTGAAATTTAAATCCTTTCAGAATTCCCACTCTTCAAATCCGTTCTCTTCGATAGCTTCTTTGTTAAGTTCTCCTTCGATTAGAATCTCGATCCCATTTGAAATCCATCATCGGGTTATTGCGGTTAAATATTGCATATAAAGTTGAGATATGGAATGAAATGATTTAGTTTTAACTAAGGAGATCATTTGACTAAAACTTGAGAATTTTATTCCGGAATACATTGAAATTGATTTATAAGGTTTTGGAAAAAGTATTAGTAGTATATACAGGCATTTTCGAACAAAAAGTTTGAAATGAATTTATGAAATGTTTTCAAAAGGAAAATATATGAAGGGAGACCACTTTGGTAGCTTTGCTACATGTTTATCCAACGAGTTTGATTTGTGGAGCATGATTTTACATACATATATATGTATATTTTGAATGATTAAAAGAAATCCATAATTGTAACGACCCGGATTTTCGGCGACTTTGGTTATCGACGTAAGCTCGACGTCGATAACCAAAACATCGAAAAATCCCGGTAATTAATGAAAGAAATTAGAAGGTGAGAATAGATAAGATAGAAACTTAGAATAGAAGAAGAAGAAGAACACAAAATCAGAGTAACACGAACCTCACAGCGGAACGAATAACATATAATAGATAACATAACTTCGAAATATAACAGTTATGTATACAATAGCACTTATCAGAGTACAGCACTTACAACACAGCGGAAATAACTATAGTTATATAATCTTGAAGCCTCCTGCTCCACGCTCTTCCAGTATATCTGTAAATTCCTGACTACTTGACTGCCCGTACAAAATTAGGCACCCAAGAGTTTAGGGAAAACAACAAAGTAAACTCCGGGTCAGTCATGGGACTAGTATGAGTAAAACAGTTTAAACAGGTATATGAACAAGTAAACGATATCTTATAAGACCACGCCGCAGAACGGAACGGGTTTTTCCCTTATGAGAATCCAAAATATCTTTATATCAAAAACCTTTTGATATTATAATAATGTCTATGTACAAATAGATATCAACTAGCAGAAACGCTTTCATCTCACGTTCTACATATATAGTATACAATCAAAACCGCAAGCACGTATTGGGTAATGGATTTCTAACTATGACAAGGTATGGAATCACCTTCCGATCAGTGTACTCTAGGAACGATACACTGGAGTTCAACAAGAACATCTTGCAACTCAGCCACACATGACCGACCACTCATTTCGCTTGAGTGTATCGAATGTACATCACCAACGGTTGGGATCAGCAACCGTTCCCGTATATATATATGGGACAGCATTGATAGATTTAAGAAACAAATGAATATTCTCTAGATAGGTGATTATACACCCTACTTCGGTGCGACCGACTTAGCCATGCTGCCTGCCCGATTTCTGTCATTTACCGGTTCATGAGGCTAGAAGCTACGCTTTATCATTACATCAGATTCACTTCGAATGCTACATTGTCAAATCCATCGAAAATCACTAATTGATGTCTACAACCATACATTACGTGTCAGCTAAAAGAAGTTTCCTTCTCCGCTTCCACTCTTGGTACGGTTGAAGAAATCAATGTACGTGGCCCTTCTGGAAATACTATGTCAGACACCCATCTTCATTCACTTAGAAATGTCACATCGTCATACCCGCCAAATCACAAATTGACTTATCCAAAAATAACACGGGTATACAGCTAAGAGAAACGAATTCCTCCGCCACCAAACGTGAATACGTTTGAACAGATCAACTTACGCGATCCATTGGATATACTCTGTCAGACCTTCGTCCATACAAGTTGTCCTGGGACTGGACAAAACGAAGGCACTATTCTGTAAACAGGATAGCCCTTGCATTTTACTCCGTCTTCAATTAACTTTGGCATATATGATTTTCGACGCTTATGCCAATACAGAGTGGTTCTTTGGATAATAATCCAACCGGTCTCTCCATATTAACAACGTTAAAAGGGTCAAAACTTTGATAGTCTGTGAGTTAACTATCAAAGAAAAACAAGTGTGCAAACAACGATATTATTTCCAGATGGAAATTATATCGAACAAACATCATTTAATATTTATCTCTTTAGTTCATTTTACATCTCCTGTTTCCCTATATTCTAAATTCTTATTTTCTTTTATCAGAAAACATTTCTGATTCTCGTTTGGAAAACATTTCCAAAACTCCTTTACGATCAAACCTTACCATTTCTTAGTTAAGAAGGAAGTCACTCAAGTTGGGGTATAATTACCTCTCAGACCTTAACTGAACAACGTTATAACTTCGAAATGGTCAAAGTTTATCTTTTAATCTTTAACAACTTCTTTACGCCTTTCTCGGATCCAATTTTACTAATCCACTTCTATATTTAAAACATTGGTTATAACGATAACGTTATAATCCCTACTTTCGAATTATCTAACTTTAATTATAACTTCTATTCTTATTAGTGAATAATTTACCTAACACTTATTTATTTATAAATAAATAAATCTCTATTTTAGACACTGGAAAGTATAAGTACTTTCCCGAATTCGATATAATCGAATTTTGCTGATTAACTCTCTTCGAGAAATCTCTATTTGATTAACTCTTCTTCGAATAACCTATATTCGATTAACTCCTCGAATAAACGATATTCGATAATCTCTCTTCGAATAACTAATATTCGATAACTCTTCCTTTTCAAATATCTCATATTTGAAAATCTCACTTCGATTAAACTATAATCGATAACTCCTTTCGATGAAACTAACATCGATAACTCCTTTCGATGAAACTAACATCGATAACTTCTTTCGAAGAAACTAACATCGATAACTCCTTTCGATGAAACTAACATCGATAACTTCTTTCGATGAAACTAACATCGATTTATTTAACTCGACGATCTTAACTCGACTAACTTAACTTGACTCGACTAACTCGACTTACTTGGTTCGACCAATTCGATTCAATTAACTAGGCTCGACTAACTTGGTTTATTTAACTCAACTTGATTTACTCCTATCGAATAACTAATATTCGATTTAACTCCATTTAACTCTATTCGAATAACTACTATTCGATTAACTATATTCAACTCTATTCGAATAAACTATATTCGACTAACTCTATTTAACTCCATTCGAACAACTACTATTCGACAACTCTATTTAACTCCATTCGCTTGACTCTAGATCGCAGCGATCACAATGGTTACGCCTGATTCCCTCAGGAAACATCCGACCGCCTTAGGCTATTTGCAGCCCTGCGAATTACGCTAGCAGTCGTGCTAAATGGCATATTATTTGGATTAACTCTAACTGATTAACTCTATTGGTTTAACTCTATTGACTAACTCGACTCGACTAACCCCTTTCGAATAACATATTCGATTAACTAACTTCGAATACCATATTCGATTTCTCCTTTCGAATGTCTATATTCGATTAACTAACTTCGAATACCATATTCGATTAACTTCTTCGAATGTCTATATTCGATTAACTAACTTCGAATACCATATTCGATTAACTAACTTCGAATACCATATTCGATTTCTCTAACTTCGAATACCATATTCGATTAACTTCTTCGAATGTCTATATTCGATTTACTTTATTCACTTTATAAAGATTTCCTTTTTAACAACGTTTTATTCATTTGAAAAGATTTACTTTTAAATAACGGTTCTACACTTTAAAAATGATTTCCTTTTTATAATGTTTCCTTTATAAACCAATTCCCTTTTTATTAACTCTATTTATGTTCTAAATATTCCCCTTTCAATTCTATTTGTAAATGGTTTACAAATATTTCTTTTCTCTATTTTATTCTATTTGCAAATGGCTTGCAAATATTTCCTTTTCAAATTTATTCTTAAAAATATTCTAACTCCTTAACTTTCCGGGAAAATTCGCCATAACCTCCTTTGTATCGGGAGTATCGGGAAAATCCCCAAACCGCTACACAAGCCTTTCCATTCAAAAAGAAAATGATTTGCAGTTATTTCCTTTTTGAATATCTCCTATAAATATCCCAATTTATAAACATTTCTTATTTATAAATATTCCACTTTATAAATATCTCTTTTTCAATATCACTTTGAAAAATCTCCTTTATCTACATTCCGGTATGTCATGATATTCTACATATCAACTCACGATGTTCAATATCGTCCGTACACACACAATCAACAACAGGTTATAATTCACATCATATATTAAAATATATGAAAAACAATAAAAATAACTGTTGAGGAATCCCGTCGGATTCCTCCAACCTGTTTCCCTGCATCATAGATGTTAGACAATATAGATAACATCACCTTCAGTTCCATATGATATATTCTGTTAAACAGAATCAATATAGAAATTTAACTAACTGACTAGCAGTTCAATCAAACAATCAATACACAGTCAAACAGACAAATTTAACAGTTCTAACAATACAACATGAAATTATAAACTGTTCAGAGTTAGTGAGATTTACTCACATTGACGCGTTAACCGTTAAATAACGGTTTGCGTTTATTTGACTGCGACGGAAAATTTATTACGCCATAAATTGTAACGAGCTCCGATGGACTTCCAGTCAGTCTCAGTGTGAAGCTCTCGTCCATACAGTCCCGACGGATCTTACGGTTTGTGATTCCGACCTCGTATGGTAAAGTTACGCATTTTTAAAGTTACATACACTATTTAAAGAAATAAAAACTTGAATTTTAAATCTAATTGGGCTCACTAATTCAAATCAGGCCCATGACCGCTTTAAACACCCAGGCCCGAACTCCTTCTCAAAATCGCAAATACCGTGACCTACTCCAACACCATTCACCATTTCAGCGCCTTCAACCATCTCGTTCTCCTTCCATACACCATTAATCTTCAAACCGAAATCACCAACCACCTCCCCTTCTTGTCCTCTTCACTTTCGTATACGATTTGCCCAACTCGATCCCAAAAGGGACAGTGCGACTTCCGCTCGAAATCGCTGTACACCGTAAATGCTCACGACAGTTCTTGTTTCGATCCTCAACAAAGACCTGTGCGCGAGTGCCAAACCACACGACAATCTCCACTACAACATCGAAATCGACTAACACTTCTTTATTTGGGAAATAACCTGAACCCTAGGTCACGGCGCCATCAAAACCGACGAACTGGTTGGGTTCGAACCCCCTGAAACTGATACTGCGATGAAAAGAATGCTCCCAGAAATCCGTATATATGCATATCAGGATTTATACACCTTTGTTTGATTTTCTTTTGATTATTGAAGTTGAATACATTTTACTGGCATACGGCGCTAATTTGCTTTGACCACAGAAAAGTGAAAACTAGGGTTTAAGGAAGTAAGTATGGGTATTTATAGGAAATTTAAATAATTTATTTTATTTTAAATTGATTATTTTATTCAAATTTAACCAATCGCTAATTTTATTCATCCTCTAAAATTTCTGTGATCACACATAACATCTAAAAATCATGAAACTGGACATATAGCTACAGTTCGACATTACGGTCCCAACGAAACTGGTTTCGTCGAATTCCGACTCCGTATGCTCCAACAGTGTATTTTTAACCGTCGAAATATTGACTATTTTACACTCTAAAAATCCGTACGGCCACACAGTGACTCTAAAAATCACGGAACTGGAAATCTAACAACTATTTGATATTGCGGATCCAACAAAACTGGTTTCGTCGAATTCCGACTTCGTTTGCAAAACTGATTATTTTTAACGCTCTGAATGACCCATTTAAATATATAAATATATTTAAATATTACTAAATTAAATATAAATAAATATATATTATCGTATATCTTCACACATGATATCGTACAACTCCAGAATATCATATCAAAATATATAGCTTGATATTTCAGATTTCAGATTTATCGATATTTAATTTATATCGAAAATCCTTTTATAACGTATATAAAGCGTTGCGAATTATAAAGGAATTCCACAGCGACTTTTCTGAAATTTGATTTGGACGTACATCAAAATCTACACGACGAAATCCCGATTTTTCTCTTCCCCTAGAAAGATATACTCCACCAGCTCCACATGTTTCTTGTTTCACAGAAATCCGGCTTAAAACGAATCCTGTACATTCAATTGAAGTTCAAATCGCCAAATCGCGAACTGCAGCGCCATTTCAAGCTCGATTTTAATTATAATAAAATTATACGTTCAAACTGTCGTCGATTGAATATATTCGTTATTCAAATTCATTTCTAAACTGAACAAAATCTTCGGGATGACCCAGTTCACAGAATATTGTGATTTCCAATATTTTCGATTATTTCTGAATTAAATATATTATTTAATTATTTAATTTAATTAAATATTCCTTATTATTTAATTATCGACCATTTAATTCCTTAAATCACCATTTATATAATTAAATAAATTAATTATATACCCCGGGAAATGCGGGTCATTACAATAATTGATTCTCGAGTTTGGTCGAATGATAATCCTATATATTAGGATAGTGTAATTGTACATTTTGAGATGATTTGATAAGAAATGATTGAACTCATGATTTATAATTATTGAATTAAAAAATATATTTTTTCAACTATTTGAATGATCCAACCTTTGTGAACAAGATTAGGAATGACATTGAATATCCAAATTTATTATAAAAACAAAATTGAATTGGTATTGAAATGAAATTTCGATTATGATTAATTCAGAAGCTATTGATTTGGAAGGTAAATTGATTTAAAATGAAACCTTATATAATTGAAATTATATACGAATGATATATTTGAAACATGACATTGAAAAGGAAATCTTATGTAAATTGATATTTATGTAAGTGTGATATATGCGAAACGTGAAATGAAGTACGATATATATAGTATATATGTTTTCGAAATAAATATATGGGAAGTACCTTCCATCGAAATCGCAATCCCCGAGAGAGGGATTGTGTTGGCGCTTGTCGAGAGTGTCCATCAAAAATCGAAAATCGTAGCTACGTTGGTGCTCCGTTGATTGGAGTATCCACGGATATTGGTATCTCACTCGGTGAGATCACACTAATTATTATTATCACTTATCTGTTCTAGCGTAATTCGAGGGGAGGGGGGGCAAGATGCCTACTGTAACAACCCGAAAATCTGGGCCAGTTTAAAATTTTTATTTTGGCAAATTTAGCGAATTTTGAACATTTAAATAGATTATTTTAAATAATAACGATGAAAAATTTATTTTGAATAGAAATCGAACGTATATATTATATGCGTCGTCGTTAGGATACAAATAATCATACATAATTATAAAACGAATTGAAAACGGCGCGGTAGTTCGATAATTCGATTTCAAAATTCAATTAAACATACCGGGTGCAAAATAAACCGGATTTTAGTGAAACCAAAAACATTAGGATCTAATTGAGAATATCTTTCCAACTAATCCGAAAAATCGAGATTTCTTAGCGGGATTCAAAAGATATGTCCAGTTGAAAATTCTGAATAGTCGCTATGGAATTCAGGCCCTTAAAAATGGGAATTTTGCAAACGACCTCGGATTTCGACGAAACCACTTTTGTTGGATCTGTAGTGTCAAATTATTGCTAGATTCCAAATTTCATAATTTTTCGAATCAATATGTGAGCGTGGCAAAAGAAAACGTGTTTGACCAGTTTCAGTTGATTTTAATCGACTGGAAAATGGCCATTTTTCCAACGGTCTCAGAATTCAATGAAATTAGTTTTGTTAGGACCATATTGTCAATAAGAAGCTAGAAAATATTTTTCTGGAATTTTTCGAGTTAGTATGTGACCCCAGTAAATTGAAATTCGCGTTCAAATTAAATATATAGAGTTATATGTTGATTTTAACGGAAACTGATCGAAACGGTCGAATCAGCTTATGGTACATATCCCATTGTGTTCGGAATGGGGATAATTAGCTATGGACGACAGGCGGTGGGCCTCGTTTAGAGTCCAAATGAAAAAGTCAATTTTTTGTAAATTAAATAAAATAAAATAAAATAAAAATCCCCTTGCCCCTTTATCTATCTCCTCATCCCCCCCCCCACCCCACCCCCATTAAAATTGATTTCAGAAAGGAAAAAAATGCGTCGATCGGAGGACCACCCCCCCTCCCCTTCACCGCCGACGACGTACTCCACTGCAGCCCCCTCGACCCGCCTTCCCCTTCTCTTCCTCCTCCCTTCCTCTTCCCCCCCCCCCCCAATCCCCTATGGCCAAACCACCCCAGCCCTAGCGTGCCACCCAGAAGACCGCCGCCGCCACATGCCCCTCCTCCGCCTCTTCTTCTCCTCCTCCAGTCAAAGACCGACGGTGAACCCCCCCCCCCTCTCCAATTCAAACCATTTGTAAGTTTTATTTTACTTATTTTTAATTTACTTCTCTCCATCTATTCAATGATTTTCCGTTTAGACCAAAAATGATTTTTTCCATAAAAATTTGATTTTTATATGTTAGGAAAAATAGGGTTTTATTATATTTGAAAAGGCGAAATCTTTATATTTGAAAAGGCGAAATCTTTATATTTGAAAAGGCGAAATCTTTATATTTGAAAAGGCGAAATCTTTATAATTGAAAAGGCGAAATCTTTATAATTGAAAAGGCGAAATCTTTATATAGAGAATAACATGATAAAAATATAATCTATAGTATATGAACACCGTTGTAAAAATAGAATTTTTATCTATATAGTAGCGGTGTAAAAATAGAATTTTTATCTATATAGTAGCAATGTAAAAATAGAATTTTTATCTATATAGTAGCGATGTAAAAATAGAATTTTTATCTATATAGTAGAGAATTAAAAATATAATCTTTATTATATGAATAGCGGTGTAAAAATAGAATTTTTATCTATATAGTAACGATGTAAAAATAGAATTTTTATCCATATGGAGTGATAATAAAAATATGATTTTTTATATAATAGCAACAATATAAAAATGTGATTTTTCTATATGTAGTGGCTACGGGCAACGAAAGTGACAAAAGGCGAGGACAGTGATGATTCCCTACACTAGAAATGTCGTGGAGTTGGGACAGCTATTGGTGAGAACTTCTCACTCTAAATTTCTTTTTCTAGTTATATATATATATACTAGGATGCAGACGGTGCTTAGCAGCACCCGACACCCGTCGTCCACAGACCATGGACGGCTTGTATGCTTGTTTGATGTGTTGTGAAATTTGTTTGTGTTGTTGATGTGAAATCGATAATAAAATGTAGATGGTTGAAATAAATTAGTTATCGTTAAAAATATAATTTTTAACGTGAAAGCGAATAAATAAATATTTATAAACAAATCGGCCGATTTGTTTATATACACTGATTTGACTGATATTGATTGGGTCGATAAATTTTACACATCGCCCAACTGCACAAATAAAAATCTGTGTTTGTTGATTTGAAACCCCACACAGGTGTTGGGATGATATTTGGGTACACTAATCCCAATTATTTAATTGTATGTCGATCGATTGGTCGACAGACTGTGTAAGCGTTGATTATTTATATTTGATGCTTATGCAGTTGTGTGGTGCACTTTGGATGATGGTTGATTGTTTATCGTTGCTATTATATACATGTGTTGTATGGAACCCATATACTTAACGTTATATGGTAATTGATTGGGCCTCATTCCAATCGGGAAAATAATGAATATTATAAAAGAAAATTCATGTGTTGAATATAAAAATAGTCGTGTGTTGACAGTACTCGTGTGTTGAGATTAGTCGTGTGTTGACAGTACTCATGCGTTGAGATTAGTCGTGTGTTGAAAAAAAATATAGATTCATGTGTTGAATAGAATAAATATTCATTGGTTGAATAGAATAACGAATTATTGAAATATATAAAGTCGTGTTGATTAGAGTTGCGCTATTTTGACGTGAACGATATTTATATCGACTATATTCGTTTTTAAATTAAATATTGAAAAGGTAGTGATTTCAAAATATAACGTTTTGAAAATATTATCATTTATATAGTAACGATACGAAATATTCAATTTGAAATTGAATGTAGAGTTGAAATGGTTTTGAAAACGAATTTAGAACAATTTATAAAATACGTTTTAAAAGGAAATCGATGAAATATATAATATATGTATATATATATATATATAATGGCCTGAATAGAACGCACTGCGCCGCGGTAGTTCGTGAATTTCGACCATTGACTTCGAATTGATGTTGCGGGAGATCCGACCGTCGGGTTCTCCTAAAACCGGAGCCATTGGGTTCGTATCGAAAAGAGCTTTCCAATGAATATTAGAAATTTGAAATCTAACGGTTGGATTTGGAATTATGTCCAAATCAAATTTGGAAAAGGTCGTTGTAAGTGCAGTTCGATGGCCGTTGATGGAAATCGACTGTACGGGCCTTGATAAAATTATTAAAAATATTAATAATTTGCGTAAAATCATAATATGTGAATTGGAAAGAACTGGGATGAAAAATTCCACATTTGAAAGGATAAAAATATATTTTTGTCGAAATGAACTAGTTTTGAACCAGAATTAAAATCAATTTATTTTTGAAAGAAATAAATTGAATTTGAAGGTGATTTTAAAAATAATCAATATTCCCAATACGTGAATTGGACTGGAGTTGAATCGAAATTATCTTCGGAATATTTCTATGTTGGATTTCGTGACTATACAGATATTGTTATGGGAATTTGAAAGATATATTTTATATCGTTATTTCCAATACGATATTTGTTGGTTTCAGAATTTGATATTGAATATAAGCCGGTATATTTTCTATTCAGAGCCTTGTATTTAATATCAAATGTGATTTGGGTTTATCGTGAATCGTGTTTTATATGACATTGGTTCTTTCACCCAGTTAAAGGCTGGATGTTGATTTTTGTGAAGATTAAAACGAAGTGGAGTTTTAATGAATCTTTAATTGGATTGAAATGTGAATCGATAATTTAAATTATCAAATCTGAAAGGTGATCGAGAATGGAGTACCACTAGTTTTGCTACAATGCGATAGTTAAATCTTTAATTAGATTTGAATGTGAAATGGTAATTAATTTTACCGATAGCACCGTGGTGTTAGATATGGAGTATTACTTGTTTTGCTCCATGGGATGAATAAGTTGGAATTGGGAAATAAAATAAATAATTACTTCGGTGTGGTTCGCTAATCCCGACTAGTTTGAAATGATATCCAAAGGAAGACTAAAGAATAAATTTAAAAGCATTTATCTTGGATAAAATTAATGGGAACCTTTCCCTAAGAATGTGATTTTGTGAATAAAAGAATATTCTGAATTGGAATGAGGCGTTTGTTGTGTTTGTATAACATTTGTTTATCATATACGTGGGTTATTCAGAAAGGCCGGGTTTATACGCATTCTGAATAACCGATTCGACGAGATGTCGAAGAGGAAGACGGTGGTTGAAGACTGGAAGTCTTTACATCGTTTGGGTGATTACTGATGATCTTGATTGGGCTGTACACCCAAGATGAGGGAAACAGTTGGTGATCGTCCAGACGTACTTGGAGATCGATGGATATGCGAGGAAAGCGCCTCCGGTTTTGTTCAGACCCCGAACGAACTTGTAAATGGATTATGTGTCTGACATTGGATTTTATTCTGTCTTGATTGATCTCTATTAAATATACATCTGTTTGGAGGTGGAGAATTTATTCTCTTGCTTAACGCCCTTCTCTGAGACGTACAAGCTCAGAGGTTGTATATCGATGGATGTTAGTCGCATGGAGTGAATTGCCAGTGTGGCATGCGTAAGTGGCAATTGATCAAGGCTTTTGTTGAAAAGCAAAGTCTTGTGGTTGATGATCAAAGCACGGCCTGTGTGGCGTATGTAACAACCCGAAAATCTGGGCCAGTTTAAAATTTTTATTTTGGCAATTTTAGCGAATTTTGTACATTTATAATGAATTATTTTAAATAAAATCGACAAAAAATTTATTTTGAATAGAAATCGAAAGTATATATTATATACGTCGTCGTTAGAATATAAATAATTATATAATTATAAAAAGGAATTGAAAATGGCGCGGAAGTTATAATTCGATTTCAAACTTCAATTGAATGTACCGGGTGCAGAATAAACCGAATTTTAGTGAAACCAAAAATATTAGAATCTAATTGAGAATATCTTTCCAACGAATCCGAAAAATTGAAATTTCATAGCGGGAATCAAAAGATATGTCCAGTTGAAAATTCTGAATAGTCGCTATGGAATTCAGGCCCATAAAAATGGGAATTTTGCACACGACCTCGGATTTCGACGAAACCACTTTTGTTGGATCCGTAATGTCAAATTTTTTCTAGATTCCAATTTTCATAATTTTTCGAATCAATATGTGAGCGTGGCAAAGGAAAACGCGTTTGACCAGTTTCAGTTGATTTTAATCGACTGGAAAATAGCCATTTTTCCAACGGTCTCAGAATTCGACGAAATTAGTTTTGTTAGGACCGTATCGTCAATACGAAGCTTGAAAATATTTTTTTGGGATTTATAGACTTACTATGTGACCCTGGTAAAATGAAATGCGCGTTCAAATTCAATATATAGAGTTATATTTTGATTTTGACGAAAACTGATCGAAATGATCGAATCAGCTTACGTTACATATCCCATTGTATTCGGAATGGGGGTAATTAGCAATGGACGACAGGCGGTGGGCCTCGTTTTGAGGTCGAAAATAGAAGTTGCTTTTTTGTGGAAAATAAAATAATTAAATAAAAAAAATCTCCTTTCTTCTATACTATCTGCCCCCCCTCCCCCCCCCCCCCCCCCGGTTGAAATTCATTTCAGAACGAAGAAAAAAAAGGGGGCAGAGCCCCGCCCCGTCTTCGGTCTCGACGCCGACCACCACATTGAGGCGCCCCCACCGCACCCCCTTGTAATGATCCAACTTTCCAGTGCCTCGGTAGTTGTATCATTATATAAGAAAAGAAGTAGATAGAAGAATAGAACTAAGAAAAAAGACATCAGAATCTCACAACGGAACTTAGGACAATATATTAATAGCCCAAAATATTACATATTACAAGTCAAATACATAAGGTGCTTCATACATAAGGATACATATTTGAGTCAAGTACATAACTTACATCATACATAGGGATATATGTCATTGTGATTACATAACAATCACTAGTGATACTAACTTGCTGAATAATAGTACATAACATCATAACTGAACCACCATCTGGATAATAGTACATAACATAAGATAGATAAGCCAACGTCCCAGGGTTTGCCATCCTGCTACTCCCAGTAATGATAAATACCTGGATCACTTGTCTATCCATAACAAGTGTTATGAATACCCAAGAGTTTAAAGGAAAACACAGAAAAATAAACTCCGGGTCAGTCATGGACTGGTGTGAGTAAATGATTTATAAAACAAGTTTTAGAAATCAAAATGATTCATAAGACCACGCCGTGAATACGGAACGGGTTTTTACCGTATGAGATCAAAACAGTGTGCTATTAAAGCTAGATATTATGATAATGTCTAGGGTTTACACAAATAAGTTATAATCTAGTAAAATGTTTTCATCTCACATTTTACTATATAATATACAAACAAAATTGCTTGGCGCTTATGGATAACGGATTTTCCACTTATGACAAGGTATGGGATCACCTTCCGACGGTGTATCTCTAGATACGAATACACGGGTTCAACAAGAACTTCTTGTAACCCGGCCACACATGACCGACCACTCATTTCTCTTGAGTGTATCGAATGTATATCACCAATGGTTGTGTACGGCAACCATTTCCCGAGTCGGGACAGAATCGATAGAATAAGAAACAAGAAAAATATTTCTAGATAGGTGATGATACATCCTAATGGAAGCTAACCACATAGCCATGCTGCCTGCCCGATTTTTGTCATTTCCGGTTGTGAGGCTTGTGGCTAAACTTATCAGTTAAACACGGTAATTTCCTTTGAATATCACGTTGTCAAAACTCACCAATGTCTGATTGATTTTCCCAAAAATATGATACGAGTATAAAGCAAGAGGAACGAGTTCTTCTGCCACTACGTACACACGTTTGGAAAGATCAACGTGCGAGATTAGTTAGAATTACATTGTCATATATTCGTCTATACAAGTCGTCCTGGGATTGGACAAACCGAAGGCGTTTATTCTATAAATCCATCTCAGGTAATTTCTACCTTGGATTTACAGAATAAATCCTTGCATTTCATCATCTTCTATTTCTTCGATAGTTATTTGCTGACGACGTAAATCTGGAACGAAGTGGAACATAGTTCCGGACTCTTCGAAACAGTTGGCGTTAGATATCTTTTAAGTACAAGTGTTACCTAAGGGATCAGTTTTACGTACATAGTTAATCCACCTTTATTTACAAATGATCTGATTCGTTAAATCATTTTTAAAATGATTTCTAACTTCAGTTGACATAATCGTATTTCAATGTTTATTTAAAACGGTTGGAGTTCATATCGAAAACATATTTCTTCTTGATCCGCTCCTATTTTTATTTATTTTTCCCTTGATCTAAATAAATAAATAACTCCTTTGGTTCGGATTTTTAATAAATAACACATCGATTTCTTTTACAAAAGCCTGATAAAGTGTTATATAAATTTTCCTTAATTTATATAATTTATTTAAGTCTTATTTATTTAATTATTCAATTTATTCATAAATAAATTAATTAAATAAATTTTCAGAAATAAACTAGCTTAACCCCCCCCCTCAACTCTCGGTTCCCTGTTCTTGCGCAACCACAAAGTGGTGCTACCCCTTCCGCAAATCACCAGGTCTCAAACTGCCATGAATTCATCAGCCGATCACCACTTTCCCCCATGACACGCTCTTGCCAAAAGCAAAAGTGCTACTACCTCCTTTAAACACTACCAGCCTCTCTAACCACGTTCGTTGGTCAGTAACATGGCCCAAAACCATTTCCACCCGCCTTGCCAAATATAGAAGAGGTACTACCACCTTCCAGTTTTGCTAGACCACTCACCCACGTTCGGTGATCATTAAAGAAAAACACCCCAAATCCCTAGTCACCGCCCTTGCCAATTCAAAAGTGGTACCACCACCTTTTCACGCACAGCCATGACCTGCTAGTAAAAATCCATCCAAGAAACTTCCCAACCCCAACGCCTTGAGCCTCCGGAGCCTTGGAGACTCCGACCATCCCTTGATGCTCCCCTGCCGCGCCGTTCGCCACCAGTGCGGTCGTCCCCCTCGTCTCCTACGAGGCGCAGTATCATGTGAAAACTCGAGCAGCTGAACTCGAAGAAACCCACCAAACTCGATCTAGCTCCAAATCTCCACGTTTAAAATTTTTGTTTATATTTTTCCCATGATTCTAAACTTGTTGCGCATCTGTATACCCGATCATTCATTCTATAACATCATGGATCATTCCCCTTTTAGGCAAACCCATATTTCGACAAAAATGCATTTTCTCTTAATCTACGAAGTTAAAAATCATGGCGTTTGTTTCTAAATTCATGTTTTTGTGGGGCGCCTGGGTATATCACCCTGAAATCTGAATCCATGAAAGTTGATTTTCATGTTGGAATGCATTTTACAGTATGTCGAGGAGTTATAGTATTTTACATGAATTGTATGTATGTTCTTCCTACTTGATGCAACATACACATAAATACAAACTTGATGTGTGTTGAACTAAGTCTCGATTTATATATAAAATGATGCTCTAGGCCACAGCAGTACAACCAGTTCAACAGTGAGCATATGCACCTGGTTTTCAGCAGTAAAGTAATCCGACTAAACATGTCATTCTCTACTCACTTGCCTACATAAATATAGGGTTATAACTGGGTATGTGCAGGCATTTGTGTCCCTTTTTACTTAAACAATTTACTAAGCATAACCGTAGCAAATAGGAAAGTATTCATGTAGTTCAACAGGAAAGTATAGGTATGTTCTCAGCATAGAATGTATTCCAAAACATACACACATATCATCATATATTTGCATAACTAATCAGCAGTAAAGTGTGAGATTTACTCACTTGAAAAAATCTGGTTTTGCTGTATTTTAAAATACTCTGATTTCTTTGCTTTTCTCTTCGCTTCAGGTGCAAAAATATATATGGGGGTGGATCCTTATATATAGGCTACATTAAGGTATAAAATAATGTTTCCCATTAATCAATTCAAAATAAAAATAATAATCTTATTATCTCCTGATCAAAAGTAGGCGCAGGTTTTGTAACAGAGGAATGTTCCTCTGTTAGCTCAGTTATACAGTGCATTATCTGCGCAAGGATTGTTGGAAAAGTTTTCCATGCAAGTGGTTTAATAGATTACAAAAGCTTTAAATGCCTTGGTCCTTTTTGCAACCAAATTCCCTATAAACCCTTTTGACATACGTATGAGAAAACAAATATCAGGTTTGTTCTTGGTAAATAATATTACACATAATAACAATGTTTTTAAACTAAATAAAAAGAACTAGTTCAAGTACATTTCTCATTTAATGTTGCTGTGTATCTTGCATAGGCATCCTTACATCAATCCATAAAATACTCAAGTGTTTACATTCTAATCAAGTGTCAAAACTTTGCCTTGTCCTTCTATTCTTTGCATAAGAAAGGTTTTGTCTAAATACATCATTGAGTATACTTGTTCTTGGCTGAAAATGTGTAATGATTTCCAGCACAAGGGTTGGCAAAGTTTTGACCTTAACAATTTAATTGATTTACAAAATTTGCTTAGAGAAAATTAAAGTGCAAAGTTGTAATGTTCTTATCCATTTATCCTTTTGTTTGCTGCAAGATTTACTCACATTTTGAGCAACAAAGGGTTTGTATTCATGATGCTTTCCAATGGACTAGTATACAAGTTTTGACCAGTTTTGTGTTTTCACTAGTGTGTGATATTTTAAGGTCCATACGTTCTTAACAATCATATTTGAACTTTGCTACAAGTTCGAGTTATACTTGCTATTAAATGTATATCTAAAGTTTGAATCACTTATCAAATATGTCGTTGAAATGCATATTTGATTTAAGTTATCATAAAGAAAAGTTTATACTCTCTTTCTTTATTCTTACATTGTGTATATGAAATATTTAACATAAATAAGTTTAGTTATCCATGTTGTGTTCATTTAACAAATTTTAACACGTTATAGTTTTCCGCTAAACCCCGGGTCATTACAATCTTTCCCCCTTATAAAAATTTCGTCCTCGAAATTTGTAAACATAGATATATAACAAATCGAAAGTGATATGTCATAAACCATCATAGTAAGTGCTACAATAATACGATAAGTGCTATACCCGACTAGTTCGAGTTATAGACTAATACGATACAAGTGCTATACTCGACTAATTCGAGTTATAGACTAATACAAGTCCTATGTATATACCTAGCATACTCTCCTACTCGGAGTCATCACTACTGATACTAATTACGTCCTCCCCCTCATTATCAGAGATATCGACTATCTCTACATCATCTGGAATATCGACTACCTCTACTACCTCGTCGTCTTCCTCTACTCCCTCCTCTGCTTCCTCCTCATCATAGATGTAAATGATCTTAGTAGGTGCTGGTGGGTGTAACATCATACCTGGATAGTCGAGGTCAATCTGGATCCCCTGCTCAACTGTTGCAACATGGTATGCCAACAAGTCCTGAATATACTGCACCCATGCAGTAATCATCTCCTCATCTAGCTCGATGGGTGGAGCCTGTACTACCGGATCAACATGCGTCAGTTCTGGTACAACCTGATCCTCCTCCTCTTCCATCGGCTCCTCTTCTTCTTCCATGGGCTCTTCTTCTTCTTCCATGGGCTCTTCTTCTTCTTCCTCTATCTCCTCTATCCCTATGTCCGAGTCACTATCATGGTTGCTGCTGTCGTCTCCCTCTCCATCACCATCATAACCTGACTGCAGGCTTGCCTAGTCTCCTGTGTCCTCCTCTATCGGCTCGGGCTGTCCAGATATAGGCTCGTCTGTGACTATATATCTACCCTCATCACTCCTGGGCTGTATCGTCTCTGCCCTAACACTTGGCTCTGCTATTTCTCTAATACTGCCAGTGAGTCTTTGTTCTTGTAAAGGGGTCAATTTCTTCCTAGCGGTTCTCTTAAAAATGGGGCCCATCTGATAAAATAAGGACAAAATCTCAGAAAGTGAACATAAATCGTAAAAAGTTCATAGGCCCTAAGAATACTGAATCCTTAATAACTCATGCTGTTAAAACAAAAGGTCCAATATTTCATTTCTAACGTCGGATAACATCCAAAACGATACATATGATAACATTCAAAACGATACATATGATAACATCCAACATACGGTAATATCTAATCAAACATACAATAAACCGACACTTAGTCCATAGCAAAGTTCGGATAAAACTCCTTGACATGCTTCTCTGTTTCCCAAGTACTGTCATTTGGGTTCTCGCTCCATTGTATCTTTAGCAATTTCACAGTCTTGTTTCGGAGTTGCTTTTCTTCTTTATCCATTACATAGACTGGATAGCGTATCACAGTCATGTTTGGTTCTATCTCGAGGTCTTCATGAACGGAGGGTTCTAAAATCAAAGATGGATCGTGGACGCATTTTCGGAGATGGGACACATGGAAAACATTGTGAATCCCTGCCATCTTTTCTGGTAGTTCTACTCGATAGGCTAGCGAACCAATCTTCTCAATAACACAGAGAGGTCCTATGAATCGTGGAGCTAACTTTCCTGTTTTACCAAATCTGATTGCTCCTCTAATAGGTGCAATCTTCACAAACACTAGATCTTCAACAACAAAATTTAGATCTCTTCGCCTTTGGTCCGCGTAATTCTTCTGTCGATCCTGGGCTTCTTTCATCCTACTTTTGACTAACTCAACCTTCTCTGCTGCCTCTCGAATCATATCTGGACCGAGAACAAGTTTATTACCGGACTCAACCCAACAAGTCGGTGATCTACACGGTCTTCCATAGAGAGCTTCGTAAGGTGCCATACCTATACTGGTTTGATAGCTGTTGTTGTAGGAGAACTCTACTAGATATAAGTGATCCTCCCATAATCCTCCAAAGTCAAGAATACATGCCCTCAATAGGTCTTCTAGAATTCGGTTTACCCTCTCTGTTTGTCCGTCCGTTTGAGGATGGTAAGTTGTGCTCAGATGTAGTTTAGTACCCAAAGTTGTTTGAAGCGCTTCCCAGAATTTACTAGTAAATAAGGGATCTCTGTCGCTTACAATATTCATTGGAACTCCATGTATTCTTACGATCTCTCTCATAAAAAGTTCGGCTAGCAAAGCTGCAGTTCGTGTTGGTTTTACCGGAATGAAATGTGCACTCTTCGTTAGTCGATCTACTATAACCCATACTCCTTCATTTCCTCTCCTCGTCTTTGGTAACCCATCAATGAAATCCATTGATATCATCTCCCACTTCCAATTTGGAATCTCCATTGGTTGCAGTAGTCCTGCTGTTTTCTGGTGATCTCCTTTGATTTGCTGACAGTTTAAACAATTACCCACATACGCTTGAATGTCCTTCTTCATTCCGGGCCACCAGAATACTCGTTTCATGTCCTTATACATCTTCTGATTTCCTGGATGAATACTTAACTTTGATTGATGGCCTTCAGTCAATACTTCTTGCCTTAGCCCATCAATATCCGGAATGCATAGTCTCCCATTAATTCTGAGAGTACCTTGATTGTCTAATTCAAAGTCTGACTCCTCTCCCTTCCTTACTCCTTGGATTATCTTTTCTAGATGAGTATCCCTTCTTTCATATCCCTTTATCCTTTGATGTAGTGTTGGGACAACTTCTAAAAGAGATAAGATTGCGTTTCTGCTTAGAGCATCTGCTACGACATTTGCCTTCCCTGGTGTATAAATAATATCCAAGGTCGTATGCTGCAAGGAACTCTAACCACCTTTGTTGCCTCAGATTCAGATCTTTCTGAGTGAACAAGTATTTTAATGGCTTGTGATCTGTGAAGAGTTCAAACTTCCCTCCTAACAGATAATGTCTCCAGATCTTCAATGCGAAGACTACTGCCAAAAGTTCTAGATCGTGCGTTGCGTAATTCTTCTCATGCTGTTTTAACTGCCTACTGGCATATGCAATTACACGTCTATTCTGCATCAAGACTGCACCAAGTCCAACTCCACAAGCGTCATTATATACCGTGAATTCACTCTCTCCATCGGGAACAGCTAGAACTGGTGCTTTTGTTAACTTCTCCTTCAGTTGTTTGAATGCTTCTTCATACTTCGGAGTCCACACAAATTTTTCCCCTTTCTTCGTTAACTTTGTTAATTGGGAAGATATTTTTGAATAATCCTGGATGAATCTCCGATAGTATCCTGCTAATCCCAAGAAACTACGGATTTCTGTTGGTGCTCGAGGTTGTTTCCATTCTTGTATTGTTTCTACTTTGATTGGATCAACAGAGATACCATCTCCGTTCACGATATGCCCCAAGAATCTAACTTCTGACTTCCAAAAATGACATTTTGAAAACTTCGCCTTTAATACGTGCTTACTTAGAGTCTCCAATACTATCCTCAGATGGTGTCTGTGCTCTTCCTCAGATTTTGAATAAATGAGAATATCATCAATGAAGATTAGGACAAATTTGTTTAGAATTTTCCTAAAAACACGGTTCATAAGATCAACAAAATAAGCAGGTGCATTGGTTAGTCCAATTGGCATTACTAACCATTCGTAAAAGAAATCTGGCCCTCTGAAGGCGGTTAAAGGAATGCTGTCTTCAGAAATCCTCAACTGGTGAAAACCTGTTGCTAAATCCATTTGCGAGAGTACGGTAGCTCCATTTAATTGATCAAAAAGATCGTCTACTCGGGGTAAAGGATATTTATTTCTAATAGTCACCTTGTTCAACTCTCTATAGTCAACACATAATCTCAGTGACCCATCAGTTTTTACCACAAAAACTACCGCTGAACCCCAACTTGAAAAACTTGGTCTGATCAAGCCTTTAGCTAATAAATCTTGAGTCTGCTCCTCAAGTTCTTTAACTTCTCTTGGTGCCATTCGTCGTTTTGGTTGAACTAACGGTCTTGCATTTGGAATTAAGTCAATTCGGAATTCTATTTCGCGATGAGGAGGTAAACTAGTGACCTCTTCAAATATGTCAGAGAAATCTCTGACTATTTCTACCGTCTCAAGATTTTCTTGTGGTCCTTCTAAAGCATACAAGAAACTACACGTATGAATACCGAGTTTTCCACACGGTATCCTAGCTTTCCTTCCGATACTAGTTATTAAAGTTACGATTCCCTTGTCACATTTTATCTGTGCTTGGAATTTACTTAACCAGTCCAACCCAAGTATAAAATTAAACCCTTTAAAATCCAAAACATAGAAATCGTATAGGAAGGTATGTGAAAGATACGAGAGGGCTATGTTATCGCAAAACATTTTTAATTCTGTCTTTCCACCTATAGGATTAGATGCACAATTCGGATTTGGGGCAATTTGTGGTGTAAGTTGCAATTTTCCTATGGTGCTAGATGAAATAAAACTTTGCGAGGTACCAGTATCAAATAAAACATTAACATCAATCCCTTTAAATTGTAAGGTACCTTCGAGGACTCCTTTCCCCTTCACATTCTGGGAAGTGGACGCCTCATTCTTAATAGCATAGACATTGGTCTGTTGTGCCTTCTTCATAAGTGGGCAGTCTTTGATCAGGTGTCCAGGTTGGTGACAATTGAAGCATAGAGTCTTCCTGACCATGTCTGTAACGAACCGGGATTTTCGACTCCGAAAATCAACATCAAACTACCGTGTTGACCATTCAGACATCGAACATTCCAGATCATTAATAGAAAGAAGTTAGAGGGTGAGATAAGAAAGAAAGAAATATTAGAATAGAAGAAGAAGAAGAACAACACACAGAGTCTCACATCGCAGCGGAACAAAATATAATACAGAAATAATCTTTATTGAAAGTTTTGAAAATACTTACAGTATCAGAGTACATCATACCATGGGACAGTTATAATAGCCTGTTCCCATATACAACACACAGCGGAATATCATACGTCCGAACAACTCCAGCTCGTCTCTTCATAGCAGTCGATAACCTGAACCTGTACAACCCGGTCTAACCCGAGCATTTACAAAACACCGGGTCAGTCTGGTGAACCAGAGTGAGATAAACTCGCACAGTAATAAGGGTGAACCATCCAATGATGATTTTAAAGTTCAAAATCTTTTCAAAAGAAAAGGATAATCGTAAGACCAAATCCACAAATAAACACGGACGGTTTTTACCTTACGATAACCCAAAACATTTTTGAAACCAATATCTTGTCTGATATTATAATAATGTCTAAACACAACTAAATAGCAATCTAGTGGAACGCTTGCATCTCACGCTCCACATATATAGTGTACAATCAAAAACCGTGGGCACTTATTGGGAATTGGATTCCGACCTTGACAAGGTATGGGTCCACCTTTCGATAGTGTATCTCTAGAGACGAATACACTGTGTTCAACAAGAACTTCTTGCAACCCGGCCCTCACATGACCGACCCCTCATTTCGCTTGAGAGTATCGAATGTATATCACCGACGGTTGGGATCAGCAACCGTCTCCCGAAAAGGGACAGCATCGAAACATAGATTTAAGAAACAAATAGGATTTCCTCTAGATAGGTGATTATACACCCTAATGGGAGCGACCCACATAGCCATTCTGCCTGCCCGATTTTTGTCATCTTCTGGTTGATGAGGGTTGAGGCCAGAATTAACTCTTGAACATCTGGTCGTCATTCACTTTGAATGCCACATCGTCAAATCCATCAGATATCACTAATTGATATCCACAAAAATACTCTAGCTGGAAGCTAAGAGAACGGCGATTCTCCGCCAACACTATAACACGTTTGAAGAAATCAACGTACGTGATCCTTTGGAAATACTCTGTCAGACATTCGTCCATATACGTCATCCAGGAACAGGATGAACCGAAGGCACTCTCCTACTGCATCCAATATAGGAATCACCCCATGGATCAGTAGCGAGAAGTCCTTGCAACCCATAGATTCCAATCACGACAGAATCGCAGCTTATCTCTGCTTGCCAGGCAGAGAATATTAGTGGTTCTTCCATGTATGAAAATCCACGGTCTTCAATGCTCCACCTCGATCATCTTCTGATATCTTCACGTATTTGTTGGTCAGAATGGTTTTCGAATATAAATTCGATCCCGGTCTTTCCATACCAACTATCGTATTGGTCAGATTTGATAGTCGGTGTTTTAACTATCAAAATATACAGTGTTTCAATCATGACACTCCAATGAGTTCACTGGATCAGTATTTAGCATCACCTGGCCTTTTAACACTTGATTTATTTTGTTAAATCAAAACTTCTAACTCTGTTAATATTTAAAAATACGATATTTGAATAACTCTAATTCGATTTAACTCTAATCGATTAACTAATATTCGACTTTACTCCATTCGCTTGACTCTAGATCACAGCGATCACAATGGTTACGCCTGATTCCCTCAGGAAACATCCGACCGCCGTAGGCTATCTGCAGCCCTGCGAATTACGCTAGCAGTCGTACGCAATGGCAACTTACCTTGAATACTATGTTTGACTAACTCTAGCTCGAATGACTATATTCGATTACCCACTTAAATCTTTTTTTCAAATCATCTTTTAAATTCGGAAATCCATTAGTTTTAACCAAGAAGTTTATAACACATATGTTATACAATAGCGTTATAATTACAATTTAGATTTACAAAACAACAGCGCTATAATCGCTGTTTAGGTTTACAATCCATTTACTATAGCAAAAGCGCTACAATCGCTATATTAGATTTTCAAAACATATATTATAACAACAGCGCTAAAATCGCTGTTTAGATTTTCAAACCATATTCACTAACTTCTCTTACGATAACCAACTAATACTATCTTCAGATAATCCCGATGTTGTTCAAGTTGGGGTATTTTAATTACCTCTCAGACCTTGACCAACAACATTCTTATCCTCAGATAAATATCAGTTGTAATCCAACACCAAAATTCCATTCCAGTCTCAAAACAAAATCCCATTTATAAATTGGGTTTAGTTATACAATCTTATGACCCATTTCTTTATTTCCAAATTTCACTTTCTATCGATCCCCTTCCATTATTTTCAACCCTTATCCACTTTGGAGATCTTATTTCCCTTGTCCCATTTCTACTTGATTTCATTCTCACGTAACGTTAATGTAAAGTTAACGCTTTACACTTTAAATCTCACTTAAAACTCTGGTTTATAATAAACCCTTTTATCGTAATCTCCTTTCACTTAATTCATATAATTGAGTACGTTTATTTCCTTTCACCATTCAATTGGCTTGCATCTCACATTCGGTAACCTTTTTAAATGAATTCCCATTTACAAATATATTCCTAAATTTATCAAACATTAACTACTTTAGTAGTTAATCCCTTTATTAATTAAATTAAATATTAAATCCCTTTTTAAATCCTTATTTAAATTCAAACAATATTCATTTGACTATTTTAGTCAAAACACATTAACTTGATAAACAATTCTAATTCCAAACGGTCGATTTAATTAACTCAAAAACTTGATTATCTCATTAACCGATTTCAACAATCCTCGCTTTAAAAATATAATTAATTTAGATAGATTCTAATTTATTTGTTTTCTTTACAAAACAAATTTTCAAGGTTTAACCATTTAATTCATTTCTTATTCTTCCAGTGGTAAATCCGATTAACATCAGCATTTGCTTTGCAAAATAAATTCATAACAAATCAAAGTCTTAAACAAATAAAATATTTATTTATTTCTCTTAAATAACTTTTATTCAAATAATATAATTCAAATCTAACTCTGGTTATAAAATAAATTTTATAACCTCAACTCTATCGATTCACCTGACGGTGAATCAATATCTATAACTCGATTGATTTTAAAGGCCATACTCTGCCAAACACTTAACCAATATCGCCCATTGGTTTAAACCAAACAGATGTTGAATATCCAGTCAATAATCAACCATCAAATCAATCACACAAACAGACCAGTTCATATATGATAATATGAAAATAAATAATACATTTGAGGAATCCGGTTGGATCCTTCCAACCTGTTCTTCCCTGTATTCAAAAGGGTTTTTCTCAAATCAGACTGTTCAGTTTTTTTTAACTGATAAATTAAATAACGACCATTTAACATCAACCATAAGCAATTCAAACAATGCAACCATTTAAACACGTTTATAAATAAACGTGACCAACCAAGGTGAGTTACCTTTATTGGAACCAATCGTTAAAAATAACGATTTGGTATTTCACTGAAATTAAACACAGTTTAATTTCATCAGTTAAATTAATAGATAAATAGATGACTAGTAAAACAGTCAACCATTGGCAAGCAGAGCACACAAAATAAAAACACCCAATTTATATAAAATATAAAAAGGGTAACTGAGTGAGTTTAACTCACCTTGAGTTATTGCGGTTCGGTTACAGTTAAATTAAACAGTCGTTTAATTTAACTGTATATTTCAGTTGATTCCAGCTCTGTCCAGACTGGCTCCAGAATATAGATCTCAGCAATACAGTTCCAATGAAGCTTGTTTGGTTCAATTCTGATAACACAATCATGAATTATCAATAATATAAATTTATGGTTTATATAATTTGTTTCAAACAATTTATTTCCCCTACTTAAAAGTCCACTATAATTGATTACGTTAATTACCCCTCAGCAGCCGGTCTTATCCTTTAATTCTTGTTCATGTCGTCTTGTTCTCGGCTCAGACCAACTTATCCAAGCTCGATAAATTCCTGTTTTAAAATTTATCTCATCATACTTAACCTCTTAATTACTAACTAAATTTTAGTTAACGGTTAATTACTTTACTCAGATAAGAAATTCGATTCCATACTTCTCCCATGTCCGACTTCCTTCTTATTTCAACGTTGCTCAGAACTAGCACGGCATCCTTCCTGTATCAAAGTCCCCAGTTACTGCTTTAGTAAATATAATGCCCCTCTCTAATTATAATGATTAATCCGCAATTATAATGAGAAATTACGTAATTCACTTTATAGGATACCAAAAGGATCGGCCCCTTCCTTTTTCTGTTATTACGTTCTGCTCCAGGGGTTCTCGAACCCAACTTCGATCATGAGGGATTCAAAACGCTACCACCATGCTGCGCTTGAACCAGATCGAATTGTGCTACCTCGAAGTACAAGTCAACGCCCACCTTCTCCCTGAGTTGCACACATCTCGGTGCCACCTAGCACCTGCTACAGCCACCGAAACTCGACGCCTTCACAGCCAGATTCCGTTCGCCACACGCCGTAAAAGTTCATCTCTACCGTTGAAGATGTAAAGCTCACAGAGTTCTAGAGTTTTGATCTTAAACCTTCACTAGAAAATGATCGGATAGGAAGAAAATTTAGGAGAAAGAAATCAATGGTTGCTGCCGTTCATTTCATACAGGCGGCGCAAATTAAGTTGGACCACTCCCTTTCGTTTGTCTTCCTTCCGCCTTTTCCTGTTCTGTTCTTTTTTTTTCTTCGTTGAAAGCGAATCGGTTTGCTTTTTCTGAAAACAAACGCCAAAAAACTGAAGGAATAAAAGTGGCTTTTATAGGAGAGGACTTCGTGGGTGGCAAGGCAATTTAGAGTAGGTTTGCAGAAAGTTTATAGGTCAGCTGTTGGTCGCCAATGCCAAGAAAAACTTGGTCGGCACGAAAATGAAATTTGGAGACAATGGAAATACACCTGCTATTGAAAAGAAAGGGTATCGGGTTGTAAGGATGTAGGGTGGCTACCGTGCATTTCGCACTTATTCAGTACGGAATATTTTTAGAATGGAGTTGTGTTCAGATAGCTTTAGGTAGGAGCAAATGGTTAAAATATTATTAAATGATACTTCGTCGCGAAGTAACACACCAAAATCACCATAAAAGATTTTCGTTTTTCTGATTAAAAGGTCAATCTTAGTGTAAAAAGGTATTCCGGATCCAAAGGGACAAGTTTCATCGAAATCCGAAATCGTATGAAAAAATTTCCTTTATAAAACCAGAAATGAACACGCGTTTAATTTTTCCACGATCACCAGATAAATCAAATCAACTTGAAACTTGTATATCTTATAATAAATTTTCGATACGAACCCAACGGCACTAATTTCGTCGCATTCTGAGACTGTTGCCCCGGTAGGCTATTTTTACCCCGAACCACAATACCCCTTTTAACACCAAATTTTCCGGTCTCTAAAAACAACAAACTATATATCTATCCTGACTCTAATCGACGATACGAACTCAACGGAACTGGTTTCGTGGCCTAATTCGATTGTCTGCTCAAGTTATGCCAAATATCCTTTTATTTATTTAATTGCGCGTTATAGAAATTGAACGGGCGTTTACGGCTACCGTGGTCACATACGACATCGGTTTTCCATGCCACTTACCACCGTACAATAATTTAACGATACGGTTCTAATGAAACTGGTTTCGTCGAAATCTGAGTCCGTTTGCAAAACGGCCATTTTAAAGGCCTATAATTTAATAACGATTTTCCATAGCGACTATTTTAAAATTTGATTTGGCCATAACTATCAAACTATAACACGAAATCTGGATTTCTCTCTTCCATATGAAAATTATCGTCAATACGGTTCCAACGTGTCTTGTTTCACAGAAATCCGACATATATTAAATCCTGTATATTCAGTTGAAGTTCAGAACTCGAATTTACGAACTGCACGCCATTTTTGAGCTCGTTTTATATTATATAAATAAAATTAACGTTCAACTTCGTTTTTAATAACGAACTCAATATTAATTTCCATTAATATTCCCAATATAATATTTAAAATAAATAAATTAAGTTAAATATTTGACGGCCAAAAACACGGGTCGTTACATTCTTCCCCCCTTAAAATAATTTCGTCCTCGAAATTGCTAAGGTACGAAAGAACGTTATAAACTCATTAATTTCAATTCTAATTTTATATTAAATTAGAAACCAATTCAATATTGTAAATAAATATTTTCAAAAATATCGAAAATTTTCTAACACTTTAAATTTCCGAAAAATTTCGCCCGCACCTCCTCTGTATGGCTCAATCGGTACAACTCCAACTCGCCTTTCTAGGCCTTCTCGAATCCAAAAGAAAATAAAACAGCAGAGCGGCTTGCTAAACAGGCTCATAAATCACCAAATCCAAATAAATGTGTACCTTTTTGGTCGAGCATATCATTATATCCTTTCCATCTGCTACCCTGTCAGCATATAGAAATGCAATCCCAAACAAAATTCCACTTTTATCCTCAAAACCAAATCCTTCACACGTCCAAGCCAAATCTCATTCTTGACTCAATCCTCATCCATTATCAATTTCATCTCTTAACTTACCAATCCAATACCATTTCAGATTCCTGTCCCACAATTCAAAATCTGATTCTTCTTGATATATTATATCCCAATTCAATTGCCAGTTAATTTGTTTCAGTTCAATTCATATTTACTTTTCCAATTTCTATTTAATCTTGTTCTTGTTCAAACACTTTGCCTGGGAGTTTTTAAACAGTTCAGTTCTTTCAAAAAAAATCGAATATTGCTTTTCAGGATTCAAAACAACTTGTTTTTCTCAAAGCAATTCAAAACAAAATCTTTGGTAGTAATCCGTCACTTACCACTCGAAAATGGACACCGATGATGTCCGGATCACCATCGGAATCTATTTTCCAGCTATCGAAGTGAGTTCAATACTATATCACTTTCAAAACCATTTCTAAACACTTCCATTTTGAAATCAGTTCAAAATATCCTTTTCAAGGCTTGTAAAACAATTTTAAAATCTCCCAGGATCTTAAATTCCTCATATATTTAACCCAATTTCATTTGTTAACACTTTTCCCACATTTAGGAATTTTAATTCCAATTCTGATTTAAATTCAGATTTAACTCCTCTAATTTCCATATATTACACTTATATGAATTCTGATTGATTATATATAACCATTTCACATTTTATAATTTTATTGGATTATAATCACAACCAACACATCTAATATATTATAATTACAATATACATATTTCCTCTATATCAAAATATACTTTGGGTAAAATTATTTCATTTACCCTCTTTTCAAAACATACTGTGTCGAATTATTCTGTTCAAGAGTTTAGAAACACTTATCGACACAGTTTGCATTACTGTATCGACCAGAATTCATAAACTACTCGACAAACCAACCAACACAATATAAACAGTTTTTATATCAATTTACAAATACGCGCTCATATATATACACTCAAACTCAATCTAGGGTATTGCTAACCCCATCTCTACTGAGTTACACCACAGAGTCAAGGTAATTACTTAACCAATAGCTCTGATACCACTGTAACGAACCGGGATTTTCGACTCCGAAAATCAACATTAAACTACCGTGTTGACCATTCAGACATTGAACATTCCAGATCATTAATAGAAAGAAGTTAGAGGGTGAGATAAGAAAGAAAGAAATATTAGAATAGAAGAAGAAGAAGAACACCACACAGAGTCTCACATCGCAGCGGAACAAAATATAATACAGAAATAATCTTTATTGAAAGTTTTGAAAATACTTACAGTATCAGAGTACATCATACCATGGGACAGTTATAATAGCCTGTTCCCATATACAACACACAGCGGAATATCATACGTCCGAACAACTCCAGCTCGTCTCTTCATAGCAGTCGATAACCTGAACCTGTACAACCCGGTCTAACCCGAGCATTTACAAAACACCGGGTCAGTCTGGTGAACCAGAGTGAGATAAACTCGCACAGTAATAAGGGTGAACCATCCAATGATGATTTTAAAGTTCAAAATCTTTTCAAAAGAAAAGGATAATCGTAAGACCAAATCCACACATAAACACGGACGGTTTTTACCTTACGATAACCCAAAAAATTTTTGAAACCAATATCTTGTCTGATATTATAATAATGTCTAAACACAAGTAAATAGCAATCTAGTGGAACGCTTGCATCTCACGCTCCACATATATAGTGTACAATCAAAAACCGTGGGCACTTATTGGGAATTGGATTCCGACCTTGACAAGGTATGGGTCCACCTTTCGATAGTGTATCTCTAGAGACGAATACACTGGGTTCAACAAGAACTTCTTGCAACCCGGCCCTCACATGACCGACCCCTCATTTCGCTTGAGAGTATCGAATGTATATCACCGACGGTTGGGATCAGCAACCGTCTCCCGAAAAGGGACAGCATCGAAACATAGATTTAAGAAACAAATAGGATTTCCTCTAGATAGGTGATTATACACCCTAATGGGAGCGACCCACATAGCCATGCTGCCTGCCCGATTTTTGTCATCTCCTGGTTGATGAGGGTTGAGGCCAGAATTAACTCTTGAACATCTGGTCGTCATTCACTTTGAATGCCACATCGTCAAATCCATCAGATATCACTAATTGATATCCACAAAAATACTCTAGCTGGAAGCTAAGAGAACGGCGATTCTCCGCCAACACTATAGCACGTTTGAAGAAATCAACGTACGTGATCCTTTGGAAATACTCTGTCAGACATTCTTCCATATACGTCATCCAGGAACAGGATGAACCGAAGGCACTCTCCTACTGCTTCCAATATAGGAATCACCCCATGGATCAGTAGCGAGAAGTCCTTGCAACCCATAGATTCCAATCACGACAGAATCGCAGCTTATCTCTGCTTGCCAAACAGAGAATATTAGTGGTTCTTCCGTGTATGAAAATCCACGGTCTTCAATGCTCCACCTCGATCATCTTCTGATATCTTCACGTATTTGTTGGTCAGAATGGTTTTCGAATATAAATTCGATCCCGGTCTTTCCATACCAACTATCGTATTGGTCAGATTTGATAGTCGGTGTTTTAACTATCAAAATATACAGTGTTTCAATCATGACACTCCAATGAGTTCACTGGATCAGTATTTAGCATCACCTGGCCTTTTAACACTTGATTTATTTTGTTAAATCAAAACTTCTAACTCTGTTAATATTTAAAAATACGATATTTGAATAACTCTAATTCGATTTAACTCTAATCGATTAACTAATATTCGACTTTACTCCATTCGCTTGACTCTAGATCACAGCGATCACAATGGTTACGCCTGATTCCCTCAGGAAACATCCGACCGCCGTAGGCTATCTGCAGCCCTGCGAATTACGCTAGCAGTCGTACGCAATGGCAACTTACCTTGAATACTATGTTTGACTAACTCTAGCTCGAATGACTATATTCGATTACCCACTTAAATCTTTTTTTCAAATCATCTTTTAAATTCGGAAATCCATTAGTTTTAACAAAGAAGTTTATAACACATATGTTATACAATAGCGTTATAATTACTATTTAGATTTACAAAACAACAGCGCTATAATCGCTGTTTAGGTTTACAATCCATTTACTATAGCAAAAGCGCTACAATCGCTATATTAGATTTTCAAAACATATATTATAACAACAGCGCTAAAATCGCTGTTTAGATTTTCAAACCATATTCACTAACTTCTCTTACGATTACCAACTAATACTATCTTCAGATAATCCCGATGTTGTTCAAGTTGGGGTATTTTAATTACCTCTCAGACCTTGACCAACAACATTCTTATCCTCAGATAAATATCAGTTGTAATCCAACACCAAAATTCCATTCCAGTCTCAAAACAAAATCCCATTTATAAATTGGGTTTAGTTATACAATCTTATGACCCATTTCTTTATTTCCAAATTTCACTTTCTATCGATCCCCTTCCATTATTTTCAACCCTTATCCACTTTGGAGATCTTATTTCCCTTGTCCCATTTCTACTTGATTTCATTCTCACGTAACGTTAATGTAAAGTTAAAGCTTTACATTTTAAATCTCACTTAAAACTCTGGTTTATAATAAACCCTTTTATCGTAATCTCCTTTCACTTAATTCATATAATTGAGTACGTTTATTTCCTTTCACCATTCAATTGGCTTGCATCTCACATTCGGTAACCTTTTTAAATGAATTCCCATTTACAAATATATTCCTAAATTTATCAAACATTAACTACTTTAGTAGTTAATCCCTTTATTAACTAAATTAAATATTAAATCCCTTTTTAAATCCTTATTTATATTCAAACAATATTCATTTGACTATTTTAGTCAAAACACATTAACTTGATAAACAATTCTAATTCCAAACGGTCGATTTAATTAACTCATAAACTTGATTATCTCATTAACCGATTTCAACAATCCTCGCTTTAAAAATATAATTAATTTAGATAGATTCTAATTTATTTGTTTTCTTTACAAAACAAATTTTCAAGGTTTAACCATTTAATTCATTTCTTATTCTTCCACTGGTAAATCCGATTAACATCAGCATTTGCTTTGCAAAATAAATTCATAACAAATCAAAGTCTTAAACAAATAAAATATTTATTTATTTCTCTTAAATAACTTTTATTCAAATAATATAATTCAAATCTAACTCTGGTTATAAAATAAATTTTATAACCTCAACTCTATCGATTCACCTGACGGTGAATCAATATCTATAACTCGATTGATTTTAAAGGCCATACTCTGCCAAACACTTAACCAATATCGCCCATTGGTTTAAACCAAACAGATGTTGAATATCCAGTCAATAATCAACCATCAAATCAATCACACAAACATACCAGTTCATATATGATAATATGAAAATAAATAATACATTTGAGGAATCCGGTTGGATCCTTCCAACCTGTTCTTCCCTGTATTCAAAAGGGTTTTTCTCAAATCAGACTGTTCAGTTTTGTTTAACTGATAAATTAAATAACGACCATTTAACATCAACCATAAGCAATTCAAACAATGCAACCATTTAAACACGTTTATAAATAAACGTGACCAACCAAGGTGAGTTACCTTTATTGGAACCAATCGTTAAAAATAACGATTTGGTATTTCACTGAAATTAAACACAGTTTAATTTCATCAGTTAAATTAACAGATAAATAGATGACTAGTAAAACAGTCAACCATTGGCAAGCAGAGCACACAAAATAAAAACACCCAATTTATATAAAATATAAAAAGGGTAACTGAGTGAGTTTAACTCACCTTGAGTTATTGCGGTTCGGTTACAGCTAAATTAAACAGTCATTTAATTTAACTGTATATTTCAGTTGATTCCAGCTCTGTCCAGACTGGCTCCAGAATATAGATCTCAGCAATACAGTTCCAATGAAGCTTGTTTGGTTCAATTCTGATAACACAGTCATGAATTATCAATAATATAAATTTATGGTTTATATAATTTGTTTCAAACAATTTATTTCCCCTACTTAAAAGTCCACTATAATTGATTACGTTAATTACCCCTCAGCAGCCGGTCTTATCCTTTAATTCTTGTTCATGTCGTCTTGTTCTCGGCTCAGACCAACTTATCCAAGCTCGATAAATTTCTGTTTTAAAATTTATCTCATCATACTTAACCTCTTAATTATTAACTAAATTTTAGTTAACGGTTAATTACTTTACTCAGATAAGAAATTCGATTCCATACTTCTCCCATGTCCGACCTCCTTCTTATTTCAACGTTGCTCAGAACTAGCACGGCATCCTTCCTGTATCAAAGTCCCCAGTTACTGCTTTAGTAAATATAATGCCCCTCTCTAATTATAATGATTAATCCGCAATTATAATGAGAAATTACGTAATTCACTTTATAGGATACCAAAAGGATCGGCCCCTTCCTTTTTCTGTTATTACGTTCTGCTCCAGGGGTTCTCGAACCCAACTTCGATCATGAGGGATTCAAAACGCTACCACCATGCTGCGCTTGAACCAGATCGAATTGTGCTACCTCGAAGTACAAGTCAACGCCCACCTTCTCCCTGAGTTGCACACATCTCGGTGCCACCTAGCACCTGCTACAACCACCGAAACTCGACGCCTTCACAGCCAGATTCCGTTCACCACACACCGCAAAAGTTCATCTCTACCGTTGAAGATGTAAAGCTCACAGAGTTCTATAGTTTTGATCTTAAACCTTCACTAGAAAATGATCGGATAGGAAGAAAATTTAGGAGAAAGAAATCAATGGTTGCTGCCGTTCATTTCATACAAGCGGCGCAAATTAAGTTGGACCACTCCCTTTCGTTTGTCTTCCTTCCGCCTTTTCCTGTTCTGTTCTTTTTTTTTTTTCTTCGTTGAAAGCGAATCGATTTGCTTTTTCTGAATACAAACGCCAAAAAACTGAAGGAATAAAAGTGGCTTTTATAGGAGAGGACTTCGTGGGTGGCAAGGCAATTTAGAGTAGGTTTGCAGAAAGTTTATAGGTCAGCTGTTGGTCGCCAATGCCAAGAAAAACTTGGTCGGCACGAAAATGAAATTTGGAGACAATGGAAATACTGCTGCTATTGAAAAGAAAGGGTATCGGGTTGTAAGGATGTAGGGTGGCTACCGTGCATTTCGCACTTATTCAGTACGGAATATTTTTAGAATGGAGTTGTGTTCAGATAGCTTTAGGTAGGAGCAAATGGTTAAAATATTATTAAATGATACTTCGTCGCGAAGTAACACACCAAAATCACCATAAAAGATTTTCGTTTTTCTGATTAAAAGGTCAATCTTAGTGTAAAAAGGTATTCCGGATCCAATGGGACAAGTTTCATCGAAATCCGAAATCGTATGAAAAAAATTTCCTTTATAAAACCAGAAATGAACACGCGTTTAATTTTTCCATGATCACCAGATAAATCAAATCAACTTGAAACTTGTATATCTTATAATAACTTTTCGATACGAACCCAACGGCACTAATTTCGTCGCATTCTGAGACTGTTGCCCCGGTAGGCTATTTTTACCCCGAACCGCAATACCCCTTTTAACACCAAATTTTCCGGTCTCTAAAAACAACAAACTATATATCTATCCTGACTCTAATCGACGATACGAACTCAACGGAACTGGTTTCGTGGCCTAATTCGATTGTCTGCTCAAGTTATGCCAAATATCCTTTTATTTATTTAATTGCGCGTTATAGAAATTGAACGGGCGTTTACGGCTACCGTGGTCACGTACGACATCGGTTTTCCACGCCACTCACCACCGTACAATAATTTAACAATACGGTTCTAATGAAACTGGTTTCGTCGAAATCTGAGTCCGTTTGCAAAACGGCCATTTTAAAGGCCTATAATTTAATAACGATTTTCCATAGCGACTATTTTAAAATTTGATTTGGCCATAACTATCAAACTATAACACGAAATCTGGATTTCTCTCTTCCATATGAAAATTATCGTCAATACGGTTCCAACGTGTCTTGTTTCACAGAAATCCGACTTATATTAAATCCTGTATATTCAGTTGAAGTTCAGAACTCGAATTTACGAACTACACACCATTTTTGAGCTCGTTTTATATTATATAAATAAAATTAACGTTCAACTTCGTTTTTAATAACGAACTCAATATTAATTTCCATTAATATTCCCAATATAATATTTAAAATAAATAAATTAAGTTAAATATTTGACGGCCAAAAACACGGGTCGTTACAATGTCATTTCCCGGTCCTTGCTGTTGTTGATGCTGTTGAGTTTGTGGCTGAGGTTGACGCTGAGGCTGTTGCTGAGGTTGTTGTGGCTTTCCCACTATTGGCTTCTTACAGAACCTAGCAATGTGACCCTTTTCCTTACAGTTGTGGCATATGGTGTTCTTAAAACGCTCCTTAGCTTTTTCTCCCATTTCTCCCTTTCCTTTCCAGTTTGGATTAAACTTCCTTTTCTGAGGATTCTCCCCACTGGTTTCTCTGGTTTGTGCCTTTGTTATTGGTTTCTTCGTACTTAGTGCCTCATAACGAATTGCCATGTCGACTATGCCACTGAATGAACTCTTCAGATGTCCAATTACCTTATCTTGCAAATTTTCTTTCAAACCAGCTATGAACATCTCGTTCTTCTTAAGCGAGGTATTGATTAGTTCTGGGCCAAAACAAGAGAGTGCATTGAATTTATTCTCGTACTCTGCTATGGACATGTTCCCTTGCTTCAAATCTATGAAATCGCGATACATCCTAGTCTTGCCTGCTGCGGGAAGAAATTGTGCTTCAAATTCCTCCTTGAACCTTCCCCAGGAATAGTCATTCTCAGATACGTTCACAGTCTGTGCGTCCCACCAGATTGCTGCAACTCCTTGTAGTTGCCACGAAGCTAAAAGTCGTTTCTGTTCATCATTCAAGTTCTGTCCTTTGAAAATCCTTTCACAAGATCTTAGCCACGCTTGAACTTCGATGAAGGATTCAGTCCCTTTAAAAACTTTTCCTCCTAGTGTTTGATATTCCTTACTGATAGTTGCAAAGTTCGTCCTAGGTTGAATTGGTGTAACAGGCATAACTGGTGCGACTTCTTCTATAGTTTCTACCGGAGTCTGAGTAGTGTTACGCCCATTGGCGGTGGTAGTTTCCCTAGCTCGGCCTCTTTGTGCTCGGGTAGTCATTCTTACTAGCCTGAATATAACAGGTTGACATCAAAACTCGATCGGATATTAAGATACCTACTCTAGAAAAACTTAAGTTGATCATTCCTATGTATGTATATATATATAATAGCATCCAACTTTTAAAATACACTCTCTCAACACTTACCCAAAGCCTAGGTATACATAAACCTCGCTCTGATACCAACTGTAATGATCCAACTTTCCAGTGCCTCGGTAGTTGTATCATTATATAAGAAAAGAAGTAGATAGAAGAATAGAACTAAGAAAAAAGACATCAGAATCTCACAACGGAACTTAGGACAATATATTAATAGCCCAAAATATTACATATTACAAGTCAAATACATAAGGTGCTTCATACATAAGGATACATATTTGAGTCAAGTACATAACTTACATCCCTACATTGTGATACTAACTTGCTGAATAATAGTACATAACATCATAACTGAACCACTATCTGGATAATAGTACATAACATAAGATAGATAAGCCAACGTCCCAGGGTTTTCCATCCTGCTACTCCCAGTAATGATAAATACCTGGATCACTTGTCTATCCATAACAAGTGTTATGAATACCCAAGAGTTTAAAGGAAAACACAGAAAAATAAACTCCGGGTCAGTCATGGACTGGTGTGAGTAAACGATTTATAAAACAAGTTTTAGAAATAAAAATGATTCATAAGACCACGCCGTGAATACGGAACGGGTTTTTACCTTATGAGATCAAAACAGTGTGCTATTAAAGCCAGATATTATGATAATGTCTAGGGTTTACACAAATAAGTTATAATCTAGTAAAATGTTTTCATCTCACATTTTACTATATAATATACAAACGAAATTGCTTGGCGCTTATGGATAACGGATTTTCCACTTATGACAAGGTATGGGATCACCTTCCGATGGTGTATCTCTAGATACGAATACACGGGTTCAACAAGAACTTCTTGTAACCCGGCCACACATGACCGACCACTCATTTCTCTTGAGTGTATCGAATTATATCACCAATGGTTGTGTACGGCAACCATTTCCCGAGTCGGTACAGAATCGATAGAATAAGAAACAAGGAAAATATTTCTAGATAGGTGATGATACATCCTAATGGAAGCTAACCACATAGCCATGCTGCCTGCCCGATTTTTGTCATTTCCGGTTGTGAGGCTTGAGGCTAAACTTACCAGTTAAACACGGTAATTTCCTTTGAATATCACGTTGTCAAAACTCACCAATGTCTGATTGATTTTCCCAAAAATATGATACGAGTATAAAGCAAGAGGAACGAGTTCTTCTGCCACTACGTACACACGTTTGGAAAGATCAACGTGCGAGATTAGTTAGAATTACATTGTCAGATATTCGTCTATACAAGTCGTCCTGGGATTGGACAAACCGAAGGCGTTTATTCTATAAATCCATCTCAGGTAATTTCTACCTTGGATTTACAGAATAAATCCTTGCATTTCATCATCTTCTATTTCTTCGATAGTTATTTGCTGACGACGTAAATCTGGAACGAAGTGGAACATAGTTCCGGACTCTTCGAAACAGTTGGCGTTAGATATCTTTTAAGTACAAGTGTTACCTAAGGGATCAGTTTTATGTACATAGTTAATCCACCTTTATTTACAAATGATCTGATTCGTTAAATCATTTTTAAAATGATTTCTGACTTCAGTTGACATAATCGTATTTCAATGTTTATTTAAAACGGTTGGAGTTCATATCGAAAACATATTTCTTCTTGATCCGCTCCTATTTTTATTTATTTTTCCCTTGATCTAAATAAATAAATAACTCCTTTGGTTCGGATTTTTAATAAACAACACATCGATTTCTTTTACAAAAGCCTGATAAAGTGTTATATAAATTTTCCTTAATTTATATAATTTATTTAAGTCTTATTTATTTAATTATTCAATTTATTCATAAACAAATTAATTAAATAAATTTTCAGAAATAAACTAGCTTAACCCCCCCCCCCCTCAACTCTCGGTTCCCTGTTCTTGCGCAACCACAAAGTGGTGCTACCCCTTCCGCAAATCACCAGGTCTCAAACTGCCATGAATTCATCAGCCGATCACCACTTTCCCCCATGACACGCCCTTACCAAAAGCAAAAGTGCTACTACCTCCTTTAAACACTACCAGCCTCTCTAACCACGTTCGTTGGTCAGTAACATGGCCCCAAACCATTTCCACCCTCCATGCCAAATATAGAAGAGGTACTACCACCTTCCAGTTTTGCTAGACCACTCACCCACGTTCGGTGATCATTAAAGAAAAACACCCCAAATCCCTGGTCACCGCCCTTGCCAATTCAAAAGTGGTACCACCACCTTTTCACACACAGCCATGACCTTCTAGTAAAAATCCATCCAAGAAACTTCCCAACCCCAACGCCTTGAGCCTCCGGAGCCTTGGAGACTCCGACCATCCCACGATGCTCCCCTGCCGCGCCGTTCGCCACCAGTGCGGTCGTCCCCCTCGTCTCCTACGAGGCGCAGTATCATGTGAAAACTCGAGCAGTTGAACTCGAAGAAACCCACCAAACTCGATCTAGCTCCAAATCTCCACGTTTAAAATTTTTGTTTATATTTTTCCCATGATTCTAAACTTGTTCCGCATCTGTATACCCGATCATTCATTCTATAACATCATGGATCATTCCCCTTTTAGGCAAACCCATATTTCGACAAAAATGCATTTTCTCTTAATCTACAAAGTTTAAAATCATGGCGTTTGTTTCTAAATTCATGTTTTTGTGGGGCGCCTAGGTATATCACCCTGAAATTCGAATCCATGAAAGTTGATTTTCGTGTTGGAATGCATTTTACAGTATGTGGAGGAGTTATAGTATTTTACATGAATTGTATGTATGTTCTTCCTACTTGATGTAACATACACATAAATACAAACTTGATGTGTGTTGAACTTAGTCTCGATCTATATATAAAATGATGCTCTAGGCCACAGCAGTACAACCAGTTCAACAGTGAGCATATGCACTTGGTTTTTAGCAGTAAAGTAATCCGACTAAACATGTCATTCTCTACTCACTTGCCTACATAAATATAGGGTTATAACTGGGTATGTGCAGGCATTTGTGTCCCTTTTTACTTAAACAATTTACTTAGCATAACCATAGCAAATAGGAAAGTATTCATATAGTTCAACAGGAAAGTATAGGTATGTTCTCAGCATAGAATGTATTCCAAAACATACACACATATCATCATATATTTGCATAACTAATCAGCAGTAAAGTGTGAGATTTACTCACTTGAAAAAAATCTGGTTTTGCTGTATTTTAAAATACTCTGATTTCTTTGCTTTTCTCTTCGCTTCAGGTGCAAAAATATATATGGGGGTGGATCCTTATTTATAGGCTACATTAAGGTATAAAATAATGTTTCCCATTAATCAATTCAAAATAAAAAAAAATCTTATTATCTCCTGATCAAAAGTAGGCGCAGGTTTTGTAACAGAGGAATGTTCCTCTGTTAGCTCAGTTATACAGTGCATTATCTGCGCAAGGATTGTTGGAAAAAGTTTTCCATGCAAGTGGTTTAATAGATTACAAAAGCTTTAAATGCCTTGGTCCTTTTTGCAACCAAATTCCCTATAAACCCTTTTGACATACGTATGAGAAAACAAATATCAGGTTTGTTCTTGGTAAATAATATTACACATAATAACAATGTTTTTAAACTAAATAAAAAGAACTAGTTCAAGTACATTTCTCATTTAATGTTGTTGTGTATCTTGCATAGGCATCCTTACATCAATCCATAAAATACTCAAGTGTTTACATTCTAATCAAGTGTCAAAACTTTGCCTTGTCCTTCTATTCTTTGCATAAGAAAGGTTTTGTCTAAATACATCGTTGAGTATACTTGTTCTTGGCTGAAAATGTGTAATGATTTCCAGCACAAGGGTTGGCAAAGTTTTGACCTTAACAATTTAATTGATTTACAAAATTTGCTTAGAGAAAATTAAAGTGCAAAGTTGTAATGTTCTTATCCATTTATCCTTTTGTTTGCTGCAAGATTTACTCACATTTTGAGCAACAAAGGGTTTGTATTCATGATGCTTTCCAATGAACTAGTATACAAGTTTTGACCAGTTTTGTGTTTTCACTAGTGTGTGATATTTTAAGGTCCATACGTTCTTAACAATCATATTTGAACTTTGCTACAAGTTCGAGTTATACTTGCTATTAAATGTATATCTAAAGTTTGAATCACTTATCAAATATGTCGTTGAAATGCATATTTGATTTAAGTTATCATAAAGAAAAGTTTATACTCTCTTTCTTTATTCTTACATTGTGTATATGAAATATTTAATATAAATAAGTTTAGTGATCCATGTTGCGTTCATTTAACAAATTTTAACACGTTATAGTTTTCCGCTAAACCCTAGGTCATTACACCCCTACTCCAGCAATCGAAGGCGCCCCCCTCCCCTTCTTCTTCGACTCGATTTCAGCCCCCCCCCCCCCCCTCATCAGAAAACCACCGCCCCCCCTAGAAGATGACCACCACCAGACTGATGCTCCTCCGCCTCTTCTTCTCCTCCTGAAACCGACGTGAAACCCCCCCTCCAACGATGCTCCAATTCGACAGTGAAGGTGATTTTCCTTTATTAAATCAGTTTTTAATTTAATTTCAGTTTTATTTTATATTGTTGAAAGATAAAAATATAATCTTTTATAGTGTAGGAGGATAAAAATATAATCTTTTATATTGTAGAAGGATAAAAATATGATTTTTACATTATAGAAGTGTTAAAAATATGACCTTTATATGGTAGAAGATATAAAAATACTATTTTTATGTAAGTAGTGTATTGAAAAAGAAAATTTCTATATAATAGAGAATATAAAAATATAATCTTTATATTTGAAAAGGCGAAATCTTTATATAGTAGCGATGTAAAAATAGAATTTTTATCTATATGATAGCGATGTAAAAATAGAATTTTTATCTATATGATAGCGATGTAAAAATAGAATTTTTATCTATATGATAGCGATGTAAAAATAGAATTTTTATCTATATGATAGCGATGTAAAAATAGAATTTTTATCTATATAGTAGCGGTGTAAAAATGGGATTTTTATATATTGAATAGCAAAGTAAAATTTGATTTTTACATACTGAATAGCGAAGTAAAGATTTGATTTTTATACATTGAATAGCGAAATAAAAATGTGATTTTTATATATGTAGTGGCTACGGGCAGCGAAAGTGACAAAAGGCGAGAACGATGAAGATTTCTCTAAATGAAGAGTCGTGGAGTTAGGATAGCAACTGGTGAGAACTTCTCACTCTTCAATTTCCTTTTCCTAGTTATATATATATACTAGGATGCAGACGGTGCTTAGCAGCACCCGACACCCGTCATCCATAGACCATGGATGGCTTGTTTGTTTGATTGATGTGTTGTGAAATTTGTTTGTGAAATTGATGTGAAATAGATAATGAAATATATTCATGTGTTGAAAGGAAATAAAATATTTATATAGTTAAAAATATTTTATCGTTAAAAATATAATTTTTAACGTGAATGTGAGTAAATAAATAGTTATAAACAAATCGACCGATTTGTTTATATACACTGATTTGACTGATATTGATTGGGATGATAATTTTTACACATCACCCAACTGCACAAATAAAAATATGTGTTTGTTGATTTGAAACCCCACACGGGTGTTGGGATGATATTTGGGTACACTAATCCCAATTATTTAATTGTATGTCGATTGATTGGTCGACATGCTGTGTAAGCGTTAATTATTTATATTTGATGCTTATGTAGTTGTGTGGTGCACCTTGGATGATGGTTGATTGTTTATCATTGCTATTATATACATGTGTTGTATGGAATCCATATAATTAACATTATATGGTGATTGATTGGGCCTCATTCCAATTGGGAAATTAATGAATGTTATAAAAGAAAATCATGTGTTGAATATGAAAATAGTCATGTGTTGACGATATTCGTGTGTCGAGTAAAATATTTTAAGTAATAAAATTTATATCTTTATCATATTTACAATTATAATCTACTTCACGGTGGAGTCTAATTAAAAATCAAACGATAGATACCATAATTTTATAAAATATTTTACATAACAAAAATAGTGATGTGTTGACAGTACTCATGTGTTAAGATTAGTCGTGTGTTGAAAGAAATATAGATTCATGTGTTGAATAGAATAAATATTCATTTGTTGAATAGAATAAAGAAGTTTTTGAAAAATATAAAGCTGTGTTGATTAGAGATGCGTTATTTCGACGCGAACGATATTTATATCAATTTTATTCGTTTTATAATGAATATTGAAAAGTGACTTCAAAATTTAATATTTTGAAATGAAATTCAAATCAAATTAGATTAAAAATTCAAATTGAAATTTTATTGAATCAATTTGAAATGAATTCGAATCGAATAGAAAATGAATTCGATTCGAATTGAATAGAAAGTGAATTTGAATTCGAATTAAATAGAAATGAATTCGAATTGAATTAAATTGAAATTGAATTAAAAACGAATTGAAATCGTTTTTAATGAAATTTAAAATGAACTGAAATTGAATTGAAATCAATTTGAAATGAATTCAAATTAAATTAAATAGAAGGTAAATTCAAACTGAATTGAATTGAAATGAATTAGAATTAGAATTGAATTGAAACGAATTTGAATTTGAATTAAATAGAATCAAAATGAATTCGAATTGAATTGAAATCAAACCGATTTGAAATTGAATGTAGCGTTGAAATGGTTTTGAAAACGAATTTAAAACGATTTATAAAATGCATTTTAAAAGGAAATCGACGAAATATATATAATATATATATTATATATAATGGCCCGAATAGAACGCGCTGCGCCGCGGCAGTTCGTGAATTTCGACCATTGACTTCGAATTGACGTTGCGGGAGATCCGACGGTCGGATTCTCCTAAAACTGGAACCGTTGGGTTCGTATCGAAAAGAGCTTTCCAATGAATATTAGAAATTTGAAATCTAACGGTTGGATTTGGAATTATGTCCAAATCAAATTTGAAAAAGGTCGCTGTAAGTGCAGTTCGATGGCCGTTGATGGAAATCGACTGTACGGGCCTTGATAAAATTATTAAAAATATTCATAATTTGTGTAAAATCATAATATATGAATTGGAAAGAACTGGGATGAAAAATTCCACATTTGAAAGGATAAAAATAGATTTTTGTCGAAATGAACTAGTTTTGAACTAGAATTAAAATCAATTTATTTTTGAAATAAATAAATTGAATTTGACAGTGATTTTAAAAATAATCAATATTCCCAATACGTGAATTGGACTGGAGTTGAATCGAAATTATCTTCGGAATATTTCGATGTTGGATTTCATGACTATACAAATATTGTTATGGGGATTTGAAAGATATATTTTATATCGTTACTTCCAATACGATATTTGTTGGTTCCAGAATTTGATATTGAATATAAGCCGATATATTTTCTATTCAGAGCCTCGTATTTAATATCAAATATGATTTGGGTTTATCGTGAATCGTGTTTTAGATGACATTGGTTCTTTAACCCAGTTAAAGGCAGGATGTTGACTTTTGAAAAGATTAAAACTAAGTGGAGTTTTAATGAATCTCTAATTAGATTGAAATGTGAATTGATAATTTAAATTATCAAATCTGAAAGGTGATCGAGAATGGAGTACCACCAGTTTTGCTCCAAAGCGATAGTTAAATCTTTAATTAGATTCGAACGCGAAATGGTAATTAATTTTACCGATAACACTGTGGTGTTAGATAGGGAGTACTACCAGTTTTGCTCTAGGGGATGAATAGGTTGGGATTGGGAAATAAAATAAATAATTATTTCGGTGTGGTTCGCTAATCCCGACTAGTTAGAAATGATATCCAAAGGAAGATTATAGAATAAATTTAGAAGAATTTATCTTGGATAAAATTAATGGGAACATTTCCCTAAGAATGTGATTTCGTGAATAAAAGGATATTCTGAATTGGAATGAGGCGTTCGTTGTGTTTGTGTAACATTTGTTTATCATATACGTGGGTTATTCAGAAAGGCCGGGTTTATACCCATTCTGAATAACCGATTCGACGAGATGTCGAAGATGAAGACGGTGGTTGAAGACCGGAAGTCTTCACATCGTTTGGGTGATTACTGATGATCTCGATTGGGCTGTACACCCAAGATGAGGGAAACAGTTGGTGATCGTCCAGACGTACTTGGAGATGGATGGATATGCGAGGAAAGTGCCTCCGGTTTGGTTCAAACCCAGAAAGAACTTGTAAATGGATTATGTGTCTGACATTGGATTTTATTCTGTGTTGATTGATATCTATTAAATATACATCTGTTTGGCGGCGGAGAATTTATTCTCTTGCTTAATGCCCTTCTCTGAGACGTACAAGCTCAGAGGTTGTATATCGATGGACATCAGTCGCATGGAGTGAATTGCCGGTGTGGCACGCATAAGTGGCAATTGATCAAGGCTTCTGTTGAAAAGCACAGTCTTGTGGTTGATGATCAAAGCACGGCCTGTGTGGCATAGCTTTGTGTATAACGTGAATTCGCGAGCCTCACACCTCGGTATGAGTCAAAAATGGGATACGGACCCAAGGAGTGCACGACGTTTCTTTCTAGCTAGGGTGGTGTCAGTGACCTACCAGCCCTGACATTTATATACTTTTCACCTGTGTGGTTGTTGGATACGAGGCGCCTCGGATATAGGTCTGTAAGGACCGGGAAACGTGTGTTCAGGAATAATTAATCCTCAAAAGTGAGAGAGGACCGGCCTTGGAGGTTCCATAGGATCAGAGTGGGGTCCTGAGGCATTTGCTAGAGTGTCTTGAACGCGGAGAGGAGCTTGCCCCTTGCCTCGACTCATGACGGAAATCCAATTTCCAATACGTGATATTGCGGTTTTAATTGTAGAACTAGTATGGCGACATGATATATGGTACCCATGCCTCCTATGATTGATATTTATGATTGAAATTGTTTTGACACTATACACTTATAATAGTATCAAATGATTTGTTTTAAACGTACCATGCATGTTTGGCTACTATAAGGGAAAACCCTATCCTCCGGCTTGCGTTGCATTGTGTGATGGGACCTGGGTCTTATAATAGCTTCATTTTTTCCAAAAAGCATTGCGCTGTTTTGTTATATGCACTAGTATTCTTGGGAGGAAACCCGTTCCGTGTTATATGGCGTGGTCCCTTGAATTACTCTCTTTTAAAGTAAAGTTTTATATAACTGTTTTAGTTCTCACACCAGTCACATGACTGACCTGGAGTTTATTGTTTTAACCTAAACTCTGGGTGCCCCTATTTTCCACACGGGCAGCTAGTAGTTTTGGTTTTGCAGATTTATATTCACAGGATCCTGATTTACAGCTGGAACGATGCTCGGAAAGCTCTGTATCCGTGTATCACTTCAGTTGTGTTTTGTATTATTTTCCGCTGCAATGTATTTAAATGTAATTTAAATCTCTAATATTAGTTGAATGTAATTTATTCAATTATACTTTGTATATTCTTGTATCTGATGGAATCGTTGTAATAGCAATGAAATGTTCTTCCGTTTGCGTTCTATTTTGTCTTGTCCTCAACGCCATCCGTGCTTTCCTTCATGGGGAAGTTTGGGTCGTGTCAGTTGGTATCAGAGCTTTGGTTTACAGAGCTCGAACAAGACACATTAGAACCATACGAAAGAATTCATCAGATATTGGATTAGTAATATCTAATTAGAATGACTCGTTAGAGATAGGATCAGTAGTATCCTAGAACGGGTGTGAAGAGTATATTTTTCAAATGAAAACAATTTTGTTTTGAAAATTTAATTCGTTTTAAACGTATTTGAATATTTATTTATTTTGAATTTGGACAATCGAGTATATATAGATTTCGCGTATACGCGTCATGAACGTATAGTCGAAGTTTTAATATACTGGATAGATATAGAATCACATTCTAGACACCCGGGGATAATTCTGGTGATGTGGCCACATCATCAGTATTTATATTCGTATGACGAAGGTGTGATTTCTATATGTTTCCATTAGGCTGGTGTGAGAACCAAAACTTATATAGATAAATTTATGGTTGTGAATTGGCATCAAAAACATGATTTTTGTATACATATCAAAATTATGAATTTGAAACTCTAATTCACTAATTGATTGATGTTTGTGTTGTTTGTTTATTTGTTGCTAATTTTGAACCATTTAGCCTAATTGAATCGCATATTGAATTGTATTGAAAATTGGTCGCATTTGCATGCATATACATGTATATCTATTGAACAGGTCATAGCAAGGAGGCTAGAGAAGAAGAATAAAATTTGTTTGCCCGAAAAATAGGTACATGTTTAGTATTATTTACTGTTTTGTTTGGGTGATGACGATTTTATGAGCCTATTGGCTAGCCGCTTGGCTTTTTCTTTTTCTTTTTGAGATCAGAAGGCCTGTATGGCAATTTCGGGATTTTCCCGTGGCTCCCGGTGCAGGGGAGGTTATGGCGAAATTTTTTGAAAATTTAGGGTGTTAGCCAAATATTTGAAGAATTTGAAAATTCTCAGAAACTGAAAAGTTGGAGAATGGAAGCCAGATCAAACGTAGAGTTGATTGATCAAACCACTTTCGAATTTGTTCCTTTTCGGGGATGAAAAGTTTTAAGTGGGAGAGATTGTAACAACCCGAAAATCTGGGCCAGTTTAAAATTTTTATTTTAGCGAATTTTGCACATTTAAAATGAATTATTTTAAATAAAATCGACGAAAATTTATTTTGAATAGAAATCGAAAGTATATATTATATACGTCGTCGATAGAATATAAATAATTATAAAAAGGAATTGAAAATGGCGCGGTAGTTCGATAATTCGATTTCAAACTTCAATTGAATGTACCGGGTGCAGAATAAACCGGATTTTAGTGAAACAAAAAATATTAGAATCTAATTGAGAATATCTTTCCAATGAATCCGAAAAATTGAAATTTCATAGCGGGAATCAAAAGATATGTCCAGTTGAAAATTCTGAATAGTCGCTATGGAATTCAGGCCCTTAAAAATGGGAATTTTGCAAACGTCCTCGGATTTCGACGAAACCACTTTTGTTGGTTCCGTGATGTCAAATGATTGCTAGATTCCAATTTTCATAATTTTTCGAATCAATATGTGAGCGTGGCAAAGGAAAACGCGTTTGACCAGTTTCAGTTGATTTTAATCGACTGGAAAATGGCCATTTTTCCAACGGTCTCAGAATTCGACGAAATTAGTTTTGTTAGGACCATATCATCAATACAAAGCTAGAAAATATTTTTCTGGGATTTATAGAGTTAGTATGTGACCCCGGTAAAATGAAATGCGCGTTCAAATTCAATATATAGAGTTATATTTTGATTTTGACGAAAACTGATCGAAATGATCGAATTAGCTTACGTTACATATCCCATTGTGTTCGGAATGGGGTTAATTAGCTATGGACGACAGGAGGTGGGCCTCGTTTTGAGGTCAAAAATAGAAGTTGCTTTTTGGTGGAAAATAAAATAATTAAATAAAAAAATATCTCCCTTCTTTTATACTATCTGCCCTCCCCCCCCCCCTCCACCGTTGAAATTCATTTCAGAACGAAGAAAAAAAGGGGGCGGAGCCCCACCCCGTCGTCGGTCTCGACGCAGACCACCACGCCGAGGCGCCCCCACCACACCCCCTCCTCCAGCAATCGAAGGCGCCCCCCCCCTCTTCTACTCGATTTCAGACCACCCTCATCAGAAAACCGCCACACCCCCTAGAAGCCAACCACCACCAGACTGATGCTTCTCCGCCTCTTCTTCTCCTCCTGAAACTAACGTGAACCCCCCCCCCCTCCAACGATGCTCCAGTTCGACAGTGAAGGTGATTTTCCTTTATTAAATCAGTTTTTAATTTAATTTCAATTTTATTTTATATTGTAGAAAGATAAAACTATAATCTTTTATAGTGTAGGAGGATAAAAATATAATCTTTTATATTGTAGAAGGATAAAAATATGATTTTTACATTATAGATGTGTTAAAAATATGACCTTTATATGGTAGGAGATATAAAAATACTATTTTTATGTAAGTAGTGTATTGAAAAGAAAATTTCTATATAATAGAGAATATAAAAATATAATCTTTATATTTGGAAGGGCGAAATCTTTATATAGTAGCGATGTAAAAATAGAATTTTTATCTATATGATAGCGATGTAAAAATAGAATTTTTATCTATATGATAGCGATGTAAAAATAGAATTTTTATCTATATGATAGCGATGTAAAAGTAGAATTTTTATCTATATAGTAGCGGTGTAAAAATGGGATTTTTATATATTGAGTAGCGGTGTAAAAATGGGATTTTTACATATTGAATAGCGAAGTAAAGATTCGATTTTTATACATTGAATAGCGAAATAAAAATGTGATTTTTATATATGTAGTGGCTACGGGCAGTGAAAGTGACAAAAGGCGAGAACGATGAAGATTTCTCTAAATGAAGAATCGTGGAGTTAGGATAGCAACAGGTGAGAACTTCTCACTCTTCAATTTCCTTTTTCTAGTTATATATATATATATATATATATATATATATACTAGGATGCAGACGGTGCTTAGCAGCACCCGACACCCGTCATCCACAAACCATGGATGGCTTGTTTGTTTGATTGACGTGTTGTGAAATTGGTTTGTGAAATTGATGTGAAATAGATAATGAAATATATTCATGTGTTGAAAGGAAATAAAATATTTATATAGTTAAAAATATTTTATCACTAAAAATATAATTTTTAACGTGAATGTGGGTAAATAAATAGTTATAAACAAATCAACCGATTTGTTTATATACACCGATTTGATTGATATTGATTGGGTGATAAATTTTACACATCACCCAACTGCACAAATAAAAATATGTGTTTGTTGATTTGAAACCCCACACGGGTGTTGGGATGATATTTGGGTACACTAATCCCAATTATTTAATTGTATGTCGATCGATTGGTCGACAGGCTGTGTAAGCGTTAATTATTTATATTTGATGCTTATGTAGTTGTGTGGTGCACCTTGGATGATGGTTGATTGTTTATCATTGCTATTATATACATGTGTTGTATGGAATCCATATAATTAACATTATATGGTGATTGATTGGGCCTCATTCCAATTGGGAAAATAATGAATGTTATAAAAGAAAATTCATGTGTTGAATATGAAAATAGTCACGTGTTGACGATATTCATGTGTTGAAGATATTCTGTGTTGAGTAAAATATTTTAAGTAATAAAATTTATATCTTTATCATATTTACAATTAGAATCTACTTCACGGTGGAGTCTAATTAAAAATCAAACGATAGATACCGTAATTTTATAAAATATTTTACATAACAAAAATAGTGATGTGTTGACAGTACTCATGTGTTGAGATTAGTCGTGTGTTGAAAGAAATATAGATTCATGTGTTGAATAGAATAAATAATCATTTGTTGAATAGAATAAAGAAGTTTTTGAAAAATATAAAGCCGTGTTGATTAGAGATGCGTTATTTCGACGCGAACGATATTTATATCGATTTTATTTGTTTTATAATGAATATTGAAAAGTGATTTCAAAATTTAATATTTTGAAATGAAATTCAAATCAAATTAGATTAAAAATTCAAATTGAAATTTTATTGAATCAATTTGAAATGAATTCGAATCGAATAGAAAATGAATTCGATTCGAATTGAATAGAAAGTGAATTTGAATTCGATTTAAATAGAAATGAATTCGAATTGAATTAAATTGAAATTGAATTAAAAACGAATTGAAATCGTTTTTAATGAAATTTAAAACAAACTGAAATTGAATTGAAATCAATTTGAAATGAATTCGAATTGAATTAAATAGAAGATAAATTCAAACTGAATTGAATTGAAACGAATTATAATTTGAATTGAATTGAAACGAATTTGAATTCGAATTAAATAGAATCGAAATGAATTCGAATTGAATTGAAATCAAACCGATTTGAAATTGAATGTAGCGTAGAAATGGTTTTGAAAACGAATTTAAAACGATTTATAAAATGCGTTTTAAAAGGAAATCGGCGAAATATATATAATATATATATATTATATATATATATATATAATGGCCCGAATAGAACGCGCCGCGCCGCGGTAGTTCGTGAATTTCGACCATTGACTTCGAATTGACGTTGCGGGAGATCCGACCGTCGGATTCTCCTAAAACCGGAACCGTTGGGTTCGTATCGAAAAGAGATTTCCAATGAATATTAGAAATTTGAAATCTAATGGTTGGATTTGGAATTATGTCCAAATCAAATTTGAAAAAGGTCGCTGTAAGTGCAGTTCGATGGCCGTCGATGGAAATCGACTGTACGGGCCTTGATAAAATTACTAAAAATATTCATAATTTGTGTAAAATCATAATATATGAATTGGAAAGAACTGGGATGAAAAATTCCACATTTTAAAGGATAAAAATAGATTTTTGTCGAAATGAACTAGTTTTGAACTAGAATTAAAATCAATTTATTTTTGAAATAAATAAACTGAACTTGAAAGTGATTTTAAAAATAATCAATATTCCAAATATGTGAATTGGACTAGAGTTGAATCGAAATTATCTTCGGAATATTTCGATGTTGGATTTCGTGACTATACAAATATTGTTATGGGGATTTGAAAGATATATTTTATATCGTTACTTCCAATACGATATTGGTTGGTTCCAGAATTTGATATTGAATATAAGCCGATATATTTTCTATTCAGAGCCTCGTATTTAATATCAAATATGATTTGGGTTTATCGTGAATCGTGTTTTAGATGACATTGGTTCTTTAACCCAGTTAAAGGCAGGATGTTGATTTTTGAAAAGATTAAAACTAAGTGGAGTTTTAATGAATCTCTAATTAGATTGAAATGTGAATTGATAATTTAAATTATCAAATCTGAAAGGTGATCGAGAATGGAGTACCACCAGTTTTGCTCCAAAGCGATAGTTAAATCTTTAATTAGATTCGAACGCGAAATGGTAATTAATTTTACCGATAACACCGTGGTGTTAGATAGGGAGTACTACCAGTTTTGCTCCAGGGGATGAATAGGTTGGGATTGGGAAATAAAATAAATAATTACTTCGGTGTGGTTCGCTAATCCCGACTAGTTAGAAATGATATCCAAAGGAAGATTATAGAATAAATTTAGAAGAATTTATCTTGGATAAAATTAATGGGAACCTTTCCCTAAGAATGTGATTTCGTGAATAAAAGGATATTCTGAATTGGAATGAGGCGTTCGTTGTGTTTGTGTAACATTTGTTTATCATATACGTGGGTTATTCAGAAAGGCCGGGTTTATACCCATTCTGAATAACCGATTCGACGAGATGTCGAAGATGAAGACGGTGGTTGAAGACCGGAAGTCTTCACATCGTTTGGGTGATTACTGATGATCTCGATTGGGCTGTACACCCAAGATGAGGGAAACAGTTGGTGATCATCCAGACGTACTTGGAGATGGATGGATATGCGAGGAAAGTGCCTCCGGTTTCGTTCAGACCCAGAAAGAACTTGTAAATGGATTGTGTGTCTGACATTGGATTTTATTCTGTGTTGATTGATATCTATTAAATATACATCTGTTTGGCGGTGGAGAATTTATTCTCTTGCTTAACGCCCTTCTCTGAGACGTACGAGCTCAGAGGTTGTATATCGATGGACATCAGTCGCATGGAGTGAATTGCCAGTGTGGCACGCGTAAGTGGCAATTGATCAAGGCTTCTGTTGAAAAGCAAAGTCTTGTGGTTGATAATCAAAGCACGGCCTGTGTGGCATAGCTGTGTGTATAACGTGAATTCGCGTGCCTCACACCTCGGTATGAGTCAAAAACGGGATACGGACCCAAGGAGTGCACGACGTTTCTTTCTAGCTAGGGTGGTGTCAGTGACCTACCAGCCCTGACATTTATATACTTTTCACCTGTGTGGTTGTTGGATACGAGGCGCCTCGGATATAGGTCTGTAAGGACCGGGAAACGTGTGTTCAGGAATAATTAATCCTCAAAAGCAAGAGAGGACCGGCCTTGGAGGTTCCAAAGGATCAGAGTGGGGTCCTGAGGCATTTGCTAGAGTGTCTTGAACGCGGAGAGGAGCTTGCCCCTTGCCTCGACTCATGACGGAAATCCAATTTCCAATACGAGATATTGCGGTTTTAATTGTAGAACTAGTATGGCGACATGATATATGGTACCCATGCCGCCTATGATTGATATTTATGATTGAAATTGTTTTGACACTATACACTTATAATAGTATCAAATGATTTGTTTTAAACGTACCAAGCATGTTTGGCTACTATAAGGGAAAACCCTATCCTCCGGCTTGCGTTGCATTGTGTGATGGGACCTGGGTCTTATAATAGCTTCATTTTTTCCAAAAAGCATTGCGCTGTTTTGTTATATGCACTAGTATTCTTGGGAGGAAACCCGTTCCGTGTTATACGGCGTAGTCCCTTGAATTACTCACTTTTAAAGTAAAGTTTTATATAACTGTTTTAGTTCTCACACCAGTCACATGACTGACTGGAGTTTATTGTTTTAACCTAAACTCTGGGTGCCCCTATTTTTCACGTGGGCAGCTAGTAGTTTTGGTTTTGCAGATTTATATTCACAGGATCCGGATTTACAGGTGGAACGATGCTCGGAAAGCTCTGTATCCGTGTATCACTTTCAGTTGTGTTTTGTATTATTTTCCGCTGCAATGTATTTAAATGTAATTTAAATCTCTGATATTAGTTGACTGTAATTTATTCAATTATACTTTGTATATTCTTGTATCTGATGGAATTGTTGTAATAGTAATGAAATGTTCTTCCATTTGCGTTCTATTTTGTCTTGTCCTCAACGCCATCCGTGCTTTCCTTTACGGGGAAGTTCGGGTCGTGTCAGCGTAGCTTTGTGTATAACGTGAATTCGCAAGCCTCACACCTCGGTATGAGTCAAAAACGGGATACGGACCCAAGGAGTGCATGATGTTTCTTTCTAGCTATGGTGGTGTCAGTGACCTACCAGCCCTGACATTTATATACTTTTCACCTGTGTGGTTGTTGGATACGAGGCGCCTCGGATATAGGTCTGTAAGGACCGGGAAACATGTGTTTAGGAATTGCCCTCAAAAGTAAGAGAGGACCGGCCTTGGAGGATCCAGGGATTGCTATGTGCGGTCCCGAGGCATTTGCTAGAGTGTCTCAAATCGGAGAGGAGATTGCCCCTTGCCTCGACTCATGACGGAAATCCAATTTCCAATACGTGATATTGCGGTTTTATTTGTAGAACCTAGTATGGCGACATAGTGGTATGGGTCATTCATGCCGCCTATGATTGATATTTATGATCGAAACTGTTTTGACACTATACGCTTATAATAGTATCAAATAATGTGTTTTAAACGTATCAAGCATGCTTTGGCTATTATAAGGTAAAAACCCTATCCTCCGGCTTGCGTTGCGTTGTGTGATGGGACCTAGGTCTTATAATAGCTTCATTTTTCTTTATTTAGCATTGCGTTGTTTGTTTTACGCAATGGTATTCATTGGAGGAAACCCGTTTCGTGTTATACGGCGTGGTCCCTTGATTTACCGAACTTTAAAATAAAGATTAATAACTGTTTTAGTTCTCACTCCAGTCACATGACTGGCCTGGAGTTTATTGTTTTAACCTAAACTCTGGGTGCCCCTATTTTCCACACGGGCAGCTAGTAGTTTTGGTTTTGCAGATTTATATTCACAGGATCCTGATTTACAGCTGGAACGATGCTCAGAAAGCTCTGTATCTGTGCATTACTTCTAGTTGTTCTTTTGTATTGTTTCCCGCTGCGATGTATTTAAATGTAATTTAAATCTCTGATATTCTTCGAATGTATTTTATTCATTTATGCTCTGCATATTCTTGTATTCTGATGGAATTGTTGTAATAAGAAATGAAATGTTCTTCCATTTGCGTTCTATTTTGTCCTGTTCTCAACGCCATCCGCGCTTTCCTTCACGGGGAAGTTCGGGTCGTGTCAGTTTGGTATAAGAGTTTTGGTTTACAGAGCTCGAGAACAAGACACGTTAGAACCAAACGAAAGAATTCATCAGATATTGGAATAGTAATATCCAATTAGAATGACTCGTTAGAGATAGGATCAGTAGTATCCTAGAATGAGTGTGAAGAGTATATTTTTCAAATGAAAACAATATTAATTTTAAAAATTTAAATCGCTTTATATGTATTTGAATATTTATTTATTTTGAATATGGACAATCGAGTATATAAAGATTTCGCGTATACGCGTCATGAACGTATATTCGAAGTTTTAATATACTAGATAGATATAGGATCACACTCTAGTTGCCCGGGGATGGTTCTGATAATGCTGCAACGTTACCAGTATTTATTTTCGAGTGCCGAAGGTGTGATTTCTATATATTTCCATTAGACTGATGTGAGAACCAAAATATAGCTAGAATACATTGTTGTGAATTGGCATCAAAAACATGATTTTTGTATATGTATCAAAATTATGAATTTGAAAATCTAATTCACTAATTGATTGATGTTTGTGTTGTTTATTTATTTGTTTGATAATTTTGAACCATTTAGCCTAATTGAATCACATATTGAATTGTATTGAAATTGGTCGCATTTGCTTGCATATACAAGTACTTACATTGAACAGGTCATAGCAAGGAGGCTAGAGCATAGAATAAAAAGTTTTTTTGCCCGATAAATAGGTACATGTTTACTATAATTTACTGTTTTGTTTGGGTGATGATGATTTTATGAGCCGATTGGCTAGCCGCTTGGTTTTTCTTTTTCTTTTTGAGATCAGAAGGCCTGTATGGCAATTTCGCGATTTTCCCAGTGCTCCCGGTGCAGGGGAGGTTATGGCGAAAATTTTCGAAAATTTAGGTGTTAGCCAAATTTTTGAAAATTTTGAAAAGTTCTTAGAAACTGAAAAGTTGAAGAACTTAAGCCGTAGTCAAAATAATGGAAGTTGAGTTGATTTGTTAAACAACTTTCGGCTTCGTTCCTTTTCGGCTTCCATTGTTATGTTCCTTTTCGGCCTTTGATTTAGAGAAGATTAGAATATCATCAATAAAAACCAGAACAAATTTATTCAATTAAATCACACATTGAACTGATTAGAAAATAGTTAGAAATATATACTTGTGCATTATATATGTTTGAACAGGAAATTGGATAGCTGTTGAATAAAGATTTTATTTGTGTGCCCGACAAATAGGTAAACCTTAATGAGTTGGATGCGAAATATTATTAATATATCAACTCCTGTGAATGCCATTGGATGCGGAGTGGTGGTTATTCTGTGTGAAATAATAAACATCGCCATAGGATAGCAACAATTAATTTTGAACTACATTACATGGCATACTTCTGGAAGATAGGCATACTTCATCATATACCACATAAGCATTTGGAGCTTGTGTGACGAGGTGGAAGATTTACCATACGAGCGAGAGGCTTGTATGGCGATGACTATATTTTACAGGTTGAACTGATGACTGATATGGACTATTTAAATTGTAACGATAAAATTGCCAGATTAATAAAAACCCCACACGGGTCTAGAGTTGACAATAATCATGTCTCTCTAGTTATTAGATACGGCATATGGACTATTTATTTCCCACATGGGACGAGGTGACGAGGATTTATCCTCTAGAGCATTTAAAATACACACTCCCTCAGGCTTTGACACGGTGACGAGAATTTATTCACTGGAGTTATTATCAATACACGCTCCCCTGTAAACACCAGAATATATCACTATAAATATATGTATGCTTATTAGGATTTATTGGGTACCTAATACGGCCCAATAAATTTCCAAACCTCTCCCCGTACAAAGGAGGTTATGGCGAAATTTTTCGAAAACTCCGGGTGTTAGCCAAATGTTTGAAGAATTTGAAAATTCTCAGAAACTGAAAAATGGGAGAATGGAAGCCAGATCGAACGTAGAGTTGATTAATCAAACCACTTTCGACATTCTTCCTTTTCGGGGACGAAAAGTTTTAAGTGGGGGAGATTGTAACAACCCGAAAATCTGGGCCAGTTTAAAATTTTTATTTTGGCAAATTTAGTGAATTTTGAACATCTAAAATAGATTATTTTAAATAATAACGACGAAAAATTTATTTTGAATAGAAATCGAACGTATATATTATATGTGTCGTCGTTAGGATATAAATAACTATATATAATTATAAATGGAATTGAAAATGGCGCGGTAGTTTGATAATTCGATTTCAAAATTCAATTGAACATACCGGGTGCAAAATAAACCGGATTTTAGTGAAACCAAAAACATTAGGATCTAATTGAGAATATCTTTCCAACGAATCCGAAAAATCAAGATTTCATAGCGGGAATTAAAAGATATGTCCAGTTGAAACCACTTTTGTTGGATCCGTGACGTCAAATTATTGCTAGATTCCAAATTTCATAATTTTTCGAATCAATATGTGAGCGTGGCAAAAGAAAACGTGTTTGACCAGTTTTAGTTGATTTTAATCGACTGGAAAATGGCCATTTTTCCAACGGTCTCAGAATTCAATGAAATTAGTTTTGTTAGGACCGTATCGTCAATACGAAGCTAGAAAATATTTTTCTGGAATTTTTCGAGTTAGTATGTGACCCCATTAAATTGAAATGCGCGTTCAAATTCAATATATAGAGTTATATGTTGATTTTAACGGAAACTGATCGAAACGGTCGAATCAGCTTACGGTACATATCCCATTGTGTTTGGAATGGGGGTAATTAGCTATGGACGACAGGCGGTGGGCCTCAATTAGAGGCCAAATGAAAAAGTCAACTTTTTGTTAATTAAATAAAATAAAATAAATTAAAATTCCCCTTGCCCCTTTATCTATCTCCTCAGCCCCCCCCCCCCGGCCGTTCAAATTGATTTCAAAAAGGAAGAAGAAGAAAAACCCGCGTCGATCGGAGGACCACCACCCTCCCCTTCACCGCCGACGCCGTACTCCACCGCAGCCCCCTCGACCCGCCTTCCCCTTCTCTTCCTCCTCCCTTCCTCTCCCCCCCCCCCCCCCCACAATCCCCTACGCCCAAACCGCCCTAGCCCTAGCGCGCCACCCAGAAGACCGCCGTCGCCACATGCTCCTCCTCCGCCTCTTCTTCTCCTCCACCAGTCAGAGACCGACGGTGAACCCCTCCCCCCCCCCTCCTCCAATTCAAAGCATTTGTAAGTTTTATTTAAGTTTTATTTTACTTATTTTTAATTTACTTCTCTCCATCTATTCAATGAATTTCAGTTTAGACCGAAAATGATTTTTGCCATAAAAATTTGATTTTTATATGTTAGGAAAAATAGGGTTTTATTATATTTGAAAAGGCGAAATCTTTATATTTGAAAAGGCGAAATCTTAATATTTGAAAAGGCGAAATCTTTATATTTGAAAAGGCGAAATCTTTATAATTGAAAAGGCGAAATCTTTATAATTGAAAAGGCGAAATCTTTATATAGAGAATAGCGTGATAAAAATATAATCTATAGTATATGAACACCGTTGTAAAAATAGAGTTTTTATCTATATAGTAGCGGTGTAAAAATAGAATTTTTATCTATATAGTAGCGATGTAAAAATAGAATTTTTATCTATATAGTAGCGATGTAAAAATAGAATTTTTATCTATGTAGTAGAGAATTAAAAATATAATCTTTATTATATGAATAGTGGTGTAAAAATAGAATTTTTATCTATTTAGTAACGATGTAAAAATAGAATTTTTATCCATATGGAGTGATAATAATAATATGATTTTTATATACATAGCAACAATATAAAAATGTGATTTTTATAAATGTAGTGGCTACGGGCAACAAAAGTGACAAAAGGCGAGAACAGTGATGATTCCCTACACTAGAAGTGTCGTGGAGTTGGGATAGCTATTGGTGAGAACTTCTCACTCTAAATTTCTTTTTCTAGTTATATATATATATATATATATATATATACTAGGATGCAGACGGTGCTTAGCAGCACCCGACACCCGTCGTCCACAGACAACGGACGGTTTGTATGCTTGTTTGATGTGTTGTGAAATTTGTTTGTGTTGTTGATGTGAAATCGATAATAAAATGTAGATGGTTGAAATAAATTAGTTATCGTTAAAAATATATTTTTTAACGTGAAAGTGAATAAATAAATATTTATAAACAAATCGGCCGATTTGTTTATATACACTGATTTGACTGATATTGATTGGGTCGATAAATTTTACACATCGCCCAATTGCACAAATAAAAATCTGTGTTTGTTGATTTGAAACCCCACACGGGTGTTGGGATGATATTTGGGTACACTAATCCCAATTATTTAATTATATGTCGATCGATTGGTCGACAGACTGTGTAAGCGTTGATTATTTATATTTGATGCTTATGCAGTTATGTGGTGCACTTTGGATGATGGTTGATTATTTATCGTTGCTATTATATACATGTGTTGTATGGAACCCATATAATTAACGTTATATGGTAATTGATTGGGCCTCATTCCAATCGGAAAAATAATGAATATTATAAAAGAAAATTCATGTGTTGAATATAAAAATAGTCGTGTGTTGACAGTACTCATGTGTTGAGATTAGTCGTGTGTTGACAGTACTCATGTGTTGAGATTAGTCGTGTGTTGAAAAAAATATAGATTCATGTGTTGAATAGAATAAATATTCATTGGTTGAATAGAATAACGAATTATTGAAATATATAAAGCCGTGCTGATTAGAGTTGCGCTATTTTGACGTGAACGATATTTATATCGACTATATTCGTTTTTAAAATGAATATTGAAAAGGTAGTGATTTCAAAATATAACATTTTGAAAATATTATCATTTATATAGTAACGATACGAAATATTCAATTTGATTTGAAATTGAATGTAGAGTTGAAATGGTTTTGGAAACGAATTTAAAATGATTTATAAAATATGTTTTAAAAGGAAATCGACAAAATATATAATATATATATATTATATATATAATGGCTTGAATAGAACGCGCTGCGCCGCGGCAGTTCGTGAATTTCGACCATTGACTTCGAATTGATGTTGCGGGAGATCTGACCGTCGGATTCTCCTAAAACCAGAACCGTTGGGTTCGTATCGAAAAGAGCTTTCCAATGAATATTAGAAATTTGAAATCTAACGGTTGGATTTGGAATTATGTCCAAATCAAATTTGGAAAAGGTCGTTGTAAGTGCAGTTCGATGGCCGTTGATGGAAATCGACTGTACGGGCCTTGATAAAATTATTAAAAATATCTATAATTTGTGTAAAATCATAAGAAATGATTTGGGAAAAATTGGGCTGAAGAATTCCACATTTGAAAAGATAAAAATAGATTTTTATTGAAATGAACTAGTTTTGAACTAGAATTATAATCAGTTTATTTTTGAAATAAATAAATTGAATTTGAAAGTGATTTTAAAAATAATCAATATTCCCTATATGTGGATTGGACTGGAGTTGAATCGAAATTATCTTCGGAATATTTCGATGTTGAATTTCGTGACTATACAGATATTGTTATAGGAATTTGAAAGATATATTTTATATCGTTATTTCCAATACGATATTTGTTGGTTTCAGAATTTGATATTGAATATAAGCCGGTATATTTTCAATTCAGAGCCTTGTATTTAATATCAAATGTGATTTGGGTTTATCGTGAATCGTGTTTTATATGACATTGGTTCTATAACCCAGTTAAAGGCTGGATGTTGATTTTTGTGAAGATTAAAACTAAGTGGAGTTTTAATGAATCTTCAATTAGATTGAAATGTGAATTGATAGTTTAAATTATCAAATCTGAAAGGTGATCGAGAATGGAGTACCACCAGTTTTGCTCTAATGCGATAGTTAAATCTTTAATTAGATTTGAACGTGAAATGGTAATTAATTTTACCGATAGCACCGTGGTGTTAGATATGGAGTATTACCAGTTTTGCTCCATGGGATGAATAGGTTGGGATTGGGAAATAAAATAAATAATTACTTCGGTGTGGTTCGCTAATCCCGACTAGTTTGAAATAATATCCAAAGGAAGATTAAAGAATAAATTTAAAAGCATTTATCTTGGATAAAATTAATGGGAACCTTTCCCTAAGAATGTGATTTTGTGAATAAAAGAATATTCTGAATTGGAATGAGGCGTTTGTTGTGTTTGTATAACATTTGTTTATCATATATGTGGGCTATTCAGAAAGGCCGGGTTTATACCCATTCTGAATAACTGATTCGACGAGATGTCGAAGAGGAAGACGGTGGTTGAAGACCGGAAGTGTTCACATCGTTTTGGTGATTACTAATGATCTTGATTGGGAAGTACACCCAAAATGAGGGAAACAGTTGGTGATCGTCCAGACGTACTTGGAGATCGATGGATATGCGAGGAAAGTGCCTCCGGTTTCGTTCAGACCCAGAACGAACTTGTAAATGGATTGTGTGTCTGACGTTGGATTTTATTCTGTGTTGATTGATCTCTATTAAATATACTTATGTTTGGCGGCGGAGAATTTATTCTCTTGCTTAACGCCCTTCTCTGAGACGTACGAGCTCAAAGGTTTTATATCAATGGATATTAGTCGCATGGAGTGAATTGCCAGTGTGGCACGCGTAAGTGGCAATTGATCAAGGCTTTTTTTGAAAAGCAAAGTATTGTGGTTGATGATCAAAGCACGGCCTGTGTGGCGTAGCTTTGTGTATAACGTGAATTCGCGAGCCTCACACCTCGGTATGAGTTAAAAACCTTATACGGACCCAAGGAGTGCACGACGTTTCTTTCTAGCTATGGTGGTGTCAGTGATCTACCAGCCCTGACATTTATATACTTTTCACCTATGTAGTTTTTGGATACGAGGCGCCTCGGATATAGGTCTGTAAGGACCGGGAAACGTGTGTTCAGGAATTGCCAATCCTCAAAAGTAAGAGAGGACCGGCCTTGGAAGATCCAGGGATTGCTGTGTGCGGTCCCGAGGCATTTGCTAGAGTGTCTCGAATCGGAGAGGAGCTTGCCCCTTCCCTCGACTCATGACGGAAATCCAATTTCCAATACGTGATATTGCGGTTTTATTTGTAGAACCTGGTATGGCGACATAGTGGTATGGGTCATTCATGCCGCTTATGATTGATATTTATGATTGAAACTGTTTTGACACTATACGCTTATAATAGTATCAAATAATGTGTTTTAAACGTATCAAGCATGCTTTGGCTATTATAAGGTAAACACCCTATCCTCCGGCTTGCGTTGCATTGTGTGATGGGACCTGGGTCTTATAATAGCTTCATTTTTCTTTATTTAGCATTGCGCTGTTTGTTTTATGCACTGGTATTCTTGGGAGGAAACTCGTTCCGTGTTATACGGCGTGGTCCCTTGATTTACCGAACATTAAAATAAAGATTAATAACTGTTTTAGTTCTCACACCCGTCACATGACTGACCTGAAGTTTAATGTTTTAACCTAAACTCTGGGTGCCCCTATTTTCCACACGGGCAGCTAGTAGTTTTGGTTTTGCAGATTTATATTCACAGGATCCTGATTTACAACTGGAACGATGCTCGGAAAGCTCTGTATCCGTGCATTACTTCTAGTTGTGCTTTTATATTTTTTTCCGCTGTGATGTATTTAAATGTAATTTAAATCTCTGATATTCGTCGAATGTATTGTATTCATTTATGCTCTGTATATTCTTGTATTCTGATGGAATTGTTGTAATAAGCAATGAAATGTTCTTCCGTTTGCGTTCTATTTTGTCTTGTTCTCAACGCCATCCGCGCTTTCCTTCACGGGGAAGTTCGGGTCGTGTCACCTACAGTTACAAGCAATTCCACTGGGATAGTGGCGTAACCGTCGCGTAACTGCGATCTAGACGCCATAGCGAAATTCGAGGGGTGCAATGCCCACATTTACAAGCGATTCCACTGGGATAGTGGCGTAACCGACGCGTAACTGCGATCTATGGCAACAACCATGACGAAATTCGAGGGGTGCGATACCTACGGTTACAAGCGATTCTACTGAGATAGTAGTGCAACCGCCGAGTAACCGCAATCCATAGAGGAGTGTATTTTCCATACCTATTTTAAAGTGAATATTAGGCTCACGTCCCTATTTTGAAACTTAATTAGGCTCACATCCGGTCATAAACTTATTGTAAATTAGGTCCCTGTTTTCAAAACTTATAAAATAATAATTAAAAAAAATAAAAAAAATTCATAAATTAGTAATAAAATATATTATGCATTATAAAAAAAATTCAGTTCAAAAAACAACAAAAATAATGTCAGAAAGAAGAAAACAGCAAAAAAACAGAAAAAACTGCAGCTAAATGCATAATATTATGCATCTTTTTGATTTTATTGCATGCATATAAGCAATTATTACAGTTCTTCCAGCGGATAGATTTAACATAATTTTTCAGTTCATTTTTATTTGCATCCAAATGTGCAAATTTCTCAAAAAAATGCACACATGTGTGCAACATTTTTATAGGATAAAAAGTAGGGACCTAATTTATAAAAAAAAACAAAGTTCTGAAATTTTTAAACCCGCCCCCTATTTTATTTTTTCCGCCTTTTTGTATTTTTTTAAAAAAAAATGTGCGTACATTCATAAAAAAAAATTCTAAAATATGGAAATAATGTCAGGAATCTACGGAAATCGAAAAAAAATAGTTGCATACATTTATGCAATTATTACTGATAATTGCATATATGTATGCAACTTTTCTGTAAGCTGTTTTCAGATTAAAATTAGAAAATAAACCTGCACAAATGTATGCAAGTATTTGAAATTTTTGCGCACATGTATGCATTTATTTGCATGAATAAAAATCAAAGAAGATGTATGTAGTGAAAAATATGCACGGATGTATGCAGGAAAGTGATATATGTGCATACTATTATGCATTTAACTGGAAATTTCTTTTTTTTTTTTTTTTTTTTTTTTTTTTGATTTTTGACGCCTTTGTTGATGGTTTTTTGTTCTGAATTTTTTAGTGTTTACATGTTTTATTTAAATACGAATTTACGTGATTTTTTTATATTTTTTTTATATTTTTTTATGACTTTTCAGAAAATAGGGACCTAATTTACAATAAGTTTATGACCGGGTTTTTTTTTATATTTTGAAACTTAATAGGGACCTCTAAAAAACGCACCCTATTTTAAATGTGTTAAGTATTTTCACTGGGAGTTGAAACTAGGATATTTAATACTTAGAGATTTTGGTCGTGCGCCTGCCAGCGTATGCCTAATGTCTGTAAGAATGACAGTAGACTAGTTAAACTTCGAGTTATCAAGTATTTTCAAACGTTAAATAACAAACCAATAACCTACAATTAAATTTATATAACCTTAACATAATAAACTAAGAAAGAGATTTTAGATGTTTTGAAATCATGTTTTCTCGATTAATTCTTTTAAAAGAAAAATAAATTATGCATAATTTTTTTGTCCATTCACGTTTCATGCATGTTATTTTCTAACATTAACCATGCATTCATTTCTTTCCTTCATTCTAGTTTCCGCATCATGTTTCATTTGCATGCTTTCATTCCTTGTATTTACATCCACTTATTTCTCTCTCCCCCTTTTGTTTTCCATCATCATTATTTTTTTCTTGAAGAACAAACCACCTCTATGTATATATGTTTACCTTCTCTTTTTATATTAAGAAGCAAAGACAACAACAGCAAAAATCCCTTCAAAACTATCAACATTATCTATGCATATTTCTAACCATTTTCCCTGTTTTATTCTTAGTAGTCCAATTTAATATGTTCTCTAAATTATGATACTTGATATTATATGTTTTAAAATTTAAAAAGACACACAACTTTCTAACAGTCAGCATCAAACTATTAATCTTGCATTCATTTCTTCCTGTTTATTCTCTTTTTCTTTGTGATTTATTTTTGAAATTTGAATGAAAAATAAATATTGCCACCTCAGCCTTAATTAGCCAATTTATTTCCTTTGTAACTTACAATACATAAAGAGACACTAGTGAGAAATAAATACGCATCTTCCTCAATTTCCTTCCTCATTCTTTTCTTCTCTATGTAGTTATATAAATTTTAGATCCTCTTCCTCCTCTCCACATAAAAAAAAACTAAACCTAAATTCCTTTCTACTTCATTAGCCTACTCTTCGCTAAAAATTCGCAATATACCCTTATTCTTAATTTTTTGTATATCCACCTTCTCAAAAGAAAAAAAAGGGGATCTTCAGTTTGCAAATTCACTGCTTAGGATTAGTCGTTATTCATGTTTGCTTCTTGTGTTCATCATATCCATGCATGGTGAGTTTATGTCACGATTAATTTATTTCAAGTATTTTGACATCGATAGAAACAAAATTATAGTAGTAAATTCTTTATGTTGCTAGTTATTTTATGTTTATGTGTGATTATGTCCTATGTCATGCTCTCACCTATGAATTTAATCACCTAATTTGCTTTGTGATAAACTGAAAGTTACATGATAGTACTATGTTATCATGTTATTTAGAACTTGATCATGGCTTGCTAAATTGAAAACAAAAGGAAAAAAGTAAAAAAAAAAAAAAAAAAAAAAAAAAAAAAAAAACTAGAATATCATGACTGTCTTGACATAACTTGAAACCTATGTTTGTTAGATCAAAATTTGGCTCTAACACCCAAATCGTCGTATTTCGAGCATAGGATATGAAGGAATAACTGAAAAATAAGAGAAAAAGCAAGACAGCAGGATTTTTATAGTGGTTCGGTGTTAACGAGCCTACGTCCACTTCATATTTTCTCATTTCACTCATAGATTACAATTACAATGAATATTGTCTTTCAATCACTTGAATTCAATGAATAATTCTCTCCGAATCCATTGAATTTATTGAGGAAGATGGTGGTTATTCCTAGAGAAGTGTTGGCCATGGCAGCCATGGAAGTTGAGATGCCAAAAGTCCCTTGAAAATGCCCTCTGAAGGTGTATTTATAGCTGTAGGAAAGCTCCTGGGAGGACTGGTTCGTGATGGGGTACGTGGCAGGCGATCCAGAAAAATAGGAGAGCCAGTAGCCTTGAGAATAGGTCAAAACAAGCTGCGTGTGAACAGGTCCGAAGGTCGGATCGCGGTCATGGGTCGGATCGCGGTCATGGGTCGGATCGCGGTCATGGGTCGGATCGCGGTCATAGGTCAGATCGCGGTCATAAGTCGGATCGTGTAGGCAAGGTCGGATCGGATCGCGTAGGCAAGGGCGGATCGGATCGCGGTCATATGCCAGCTTACACCCGTTCACGGAAATGGACGTAACTTTCAAACCGTAAGTCCGATTGAGCCAAACCAATGCTCAAACTGAAGCTAATTCAAAGGGCTACGAGTATATGAGGTGAATAGATCCAAATGAGGTCCTTTGACAGGGGTTTCGGGCCAGTTTATACTGATGTTGTGATTTTGACCAAACTGCCTTGTGTCTTCTGACGATGCTTCCAATGCCAGAGAGCGATGTTATCCAGAGATTCCATATGAGATAGCATTTACCCAGAGGTGTGTCAACATGATCTTTGCTTTGGGTAGCCTGGTCACAAAGCAGGCTAACAATGTTCATTCCATTTTGTTGTGTTGTGTAATTTCATGTTACATGTACAACTTGAAAATCTTGAGTAAATATTTTTTGTACTTAGCTTTTGCTGGCCTCAATTTTTTTTTTCATTTATGTTAAATTGATTACTCCTGTAGAAAATGAAATAACTCACATAGCCCTATTGTGCATAATTCGTTTGTGGGCCCATCTTGATTGCTACTTAAGTATGAATGGTTGTTATCTTTCATTGTGCTTTTGTTTCATGAATAATCACGTATATATTACTATATGTAACGTCCCGGAAAATTTTCGACTTTGGTCATCGACATAAAACCCATGTCGATTATCCAAACATCGAAAATACCAGTAGTTAATGAAAGAAATTAGAGGGTGAGAATAGATAAGATAGAAACTTAGAATAGAAGAAGAAGAAGAAGAAGAAGAAGAACATACAGCATCAAAGTAAACACGAATCTCACAGCGAAACGAATAAAAACATTTCATAATATAACTTTGAAATAAAACAGTATATGTATACAATACCATTATTAGAGTATAACACTTACAACACAACGGAAATAACAATAGCTATATAATCCAGAAGCCTCCTGCTTTAGCTCTTCAAGTATATGTATATCCTGACTACTTGACTGCCCGTACAAAATTGAACACCCAAGAGTTTAGGGAAAATAAACAAAATAAACTCCAGGTCAGTCATGTGACAAGCTTTTCAACCATCCCTCAACCCCCCAAGCAGCAGGCTAACCTCCCACCGTGGCCTACAGAGGTACCCCAACTCCATGCTTTACGGCCAGCCTCTCAACTCGACTAACCCGCTATATAGCAGGACCTGTAGGGGTAAGAGTCTCCCGTTCGCCACCAAACCGCAAAGCAAGAACCCCTTATCAGGCGTACCAGTTAAGCAACATGGACTGGTGTGAGTAAACTCAATCATTTGTTTAACTTTAAAAATTCTTTCAAAAGAAAGAATAATCGTAAGACCAATCCACACATAAACACGAATGGTTTTTACCTTACGATAACCCAAATCATTTGTAAAACAATATTATTCTGATATTATAATAATGTCTAACACAAGTAATATTAATCTAGTAAAACGCTTGCATCTAACGTTCTACATATATAATATACAATCAAAACCGTGGGCTCTTATTGGGTAATGGATTTCCAACTATGACAAGGTATGGATCCACCTTCCGATCAGTGTACTCTAGAAGCGATACACTATAGTTCAACAAGAATATCTTGCAACTCAGCCACACATGACCGACCACTCATTTCGCTTGAGTGTATCGAATATATTGTCATCTTATAGTTGGTAAACTAACATAACCATTCCCGGGAGATGCAAAATTGAAAGAAGTAACAAATATGAATATTCTCTAGATGGTGACAATATACCCTACTTTGTTGCGAACCACTTAGCCATGTTGCCTGCTCGATTTCTGTCATTTCCCAGTTGATGAGGCTCGAGGTCAAAATGTATATTTTAACAGATCACTCCTCCATTTACTTCGAATGCCACATCGTCATACCCGTCAAATCACAAATTGATTTCCCCAAAAATACCATGGGTATAAGCTAAGAGAAACGAATTCCTCTGCCACTGTAACGACACGGATTTCGCCCGACCCCGATCGATCGCAAGATCGATCAAGATCGATCAAAACCCGCGTACGTTAACTTTGGGCATACAACACATCAGAACAACAACACAGACTTTTATAACATCACTAATAAATGTTACATCAGAGTACAGAATATATCAGAGTACATCGATAATAATACTGAAACACCCCACCTCCGTTAGGGTCACTCTCAAAGGGAATGCCCTAATTTTGGTGGAGGTTTTATAAGTATAAGTCACAGATATACAAGACAGATATAATAACACATATTTTTGAACAGCGGAAAACAACAACTTTTATTTCATCAAAATACGTGTTACACAAACCATGCCATAATTGTCTTACAATACTTCCAAAATCATAACTGTCTTGATTACATTATTTAAAGAAGCATAAAGAAAACATAAATAAACTGCAAAAGTCCCATGATTGCTGTCCAAAGCCATAGTCCAAAACGAAAAGATCTAAGCAATACATTCTTTCTCTTCAAGCTGGATATGAAGGCTGGTTAAGCTGCGGTATTCCCTCCCTGTGGACCTGGGGGGGAACGGAAGAAAAGAAGATGAAAGAAAAGTAGAGTCAGACATAAAGCCTGAGTAAGTCTAGGACTATTCAGTCTATGAATAAAGAACTGGGTATGATAAGTATAAACTAGAAATGGGAAAGCACCATAAACTAAGTTAAGTTGTCTAGGGTCGAATATACTATCGTATCCCATATTAATCTCTGTACCCATATAAACTAGTTCCCAACAGGCACCCCATAATCAGGGTGAAGTGATCCATTTTATGATGATCGGCTCCTACTCGCGTAGTTACATGTGTCTTACGGCCCCCGATGTTGAAGTTACCTATGCTGGTCCCACCATGGGGTGTATCAAGTCCCATGGTGGCGGCCCGACACAATCCTAGAATGCACAGGTATGCTACTGGTGCCCGGTGCCTTATTTTTCTGCGCCGGAGTGTGTGCACGCATGCACCCCGTTAGAACATACACTGCTGCACCACCACCGTCGATTTGACCTCTTACAGTCAGCCCAGTAATCGTGCCCCACCCTGCCTAGTTTCAGGGTATCATGATACCTTGTAGGGTTACTGCTGAAAAGGGTCCCCCGCTACTAGGTTTTCTATTTCTAGCCAACATGCTAAGTTAGTTAAGTGTTTTATAAACCTAACCCCCAATCAGTCTGTTTAGTTTAGCATGTTCTATTTTGATTAAGTCTTAATTCACTTAATCCTATCAATCCTGACTCAGCCTTAATTGTCTTATTAAAGCCTTGACCTCTCACATTAGACAGGTATTGTTGTGGCTGCCTATTGCCGGTTGGGTCCGGGCAGTCTTACGCCACAACTCAGTCTAACCTCGGGTCCTTATTGGGCTCTGTGTTTAACCACCCACATTGGATAGGTATTGTTGTGACTACTGGACAGTCGGGCGGTTCCGGGCAGGTTTACATCACAACTCAATCCAACCTCGGGTTAAACACATCGTATTTTCTACATTTACATATTTTGTCTCTTTTCTTTTTATATGTAAATATTTGCGGCCCATTATTCAAATTCATCTTTATTGATTAAGATTTATTTATGCCACTTAATTGTTTTTCAAGGTTGTTGGCATGCGTCAAACATGCCAACACATATGTTCTATATTTTAGCCCAAACGTCATTACCCCCGTTTTATACGTTCGCTCCAATGTAAGGTGTGTTGGGTTTAACACTTAAACCCAATTTAGCCATATGAAAAGGGGAGACTTATAACATGGTGTTTATAAGGTAACATAAAAAGGGGAGTGTGAACGCATGAACTTGCAACATAACGATTCAATTAACATAAGGTAGGCACATGTGAACTTGCAATTGTAACAACATATAATATAAGCAATACTTAAACATAAATCATTCTATTCACATAATCATGGTATAAACAAAACATGAATCATTCTATTCATGTAGTCATGGCATAAATAGTACTTAAACATGAACCATTCTAATCATATAATTATGGCATAATCATAATTGAACATGAGTTCTTCTATTCATATAGTCATGGCATAAACATAATTGAACATGAATCCTACTATTCATATAATCATGGTTTTTATCTTATCTATGTAACTTGTAAGTAATTCTAGTGTAATCCTAATGTAACTTATGTGTCAAATATATTATCATATGATTATGATAACAACATAAGCCTAAAAACATGTTTTCAACTAGGCATAATAACAAACATAGTTTAGTCATGTTCATAAAATTAATACAAGCTTACAAAGACGCTTGCTTTTGTCACTATCACAAAATCATGATTTTTATACTTGAACTATGATGCCAATTCCAACATAACCTTCATATGAATCATAATACTTAAGTGGATCAAATTACACTAAAGATGACCATAGAATTATACATAATGTTGGCATAACAATAATTCATATACTTGCATGAATTTCAAATAAACTATTACAACATATAGTTGTTATTTTCAACATGAATCATATACTTGTAATTATCAAATGGGTGTTGTAAATAACTACCATAAACATGTAGTTTTCAATATGAATCATATGTTTGCATGAATCCCAATTAAAATTCCACAACATGTGGTTGTCAACATAAACCATATACTTGTATGAATCCAATCGTACACCATAGCATTGCCAAATTGTTTAGAATCAAAATAACATACAAATATAGGTTATTATCGCCACAATTCCATTTCGTTGTTAACTTCCAACGCAAATCGCGTACTTGCAAATATCCAATCGTATACTATAATAATCCCAAAATCATTTAGCATCAAAGCAACATACAAATATAAATTATTATCGCCACAATTCCATTTCTTACTTTACACAAATCAACATAATTATTTAATTCACATCGGAATAGCACTCTACTTACAACGTATGACGAATCTTCAATTCAGGAATCTGAATTCTGAATTTGGAGATGCTATCCTTTGTTGTAGGCATTGATTCGATTTGATTAACGTTGCTTTAAGCTTTGAATTATCTCCGAATTGTTTCTCTATTTCTGACGGCTATCCTCAGTCTCTCCTCGGCAGCATGACGGCCTCATCTCCATTTTAGTTTGTGTGAATTAGGGTTAGTCTTAGGTCCTTTTTATAAAGTTTGTGAGTTGATTTAGACCGTCGATGGAGCTTGGTTTAATAATAGCCGTTCATTCAAAGGAGAGGCCAATCAGGAGATGACACCTAGCCCTAGTGACAAGGCAAGGCTCAGAAAATCGACCAAACACAGACTAGGCCAGCCAGGGTGGGCTGGGTTCGACCTGGCTCAGGGGCGAGGCCGACTCCCCAGTCGACCCCCAGGCCGACTCCCCAGTCGACCCCCAGGCCGACTCCCCAGTCGACCCCCAGGCCGACTCTAGAGTCGACCTGCCTGGGCAGGTCGACACCTAGGTCGACTCCCAGGTCGACCTGGCCTGGCAGGTCGACCCTAGGGTCGACCCCCAGGTCGACCTGGTGGGTTTGGGCGGGAATTTTCCCGCCTACTCTGATTGGGCTGAAATTCAAATTTGTTTTCGAAATTTGAATTTTCTGAAACTTCATCGGGCCATAATTTAGTCATACGGGCTCCGTTTTTCGAACACTCGGACTCTATTTCGCGTATTTTTCCGAGACGAACGCAATGGCATATCCCATTTCCCTTAATACTTTAATTTGAAATTTATTATACCTTAATTTGTGAATTTCACTGTTATAAAATACATGGGGTGTTACATTCTCCCCCACTTAAAAGGATTTCGTCCCGAAATCTTCAAGTTCAGGAAGAATGTACATCCTAACATCCAAACATCCATCTACTCATCCATCAAACACGAGCATCCATTGTCCTTAAAATACTTCTAATGCTTTATGATAATATGCGAAGTGTGTGTGTACATGTACTTATCTAATGCAAAATCAGGCGGTCTACTGATTCAGTTGACCTCCTTAATGCGAATTATGTAAGTGCTATGAATCCATTATGTATGCAAATCCTCCTATTCATGATTCTACATGAGTGCACAATCATTCATACAAATGCAACATCCATATGACACATATTAAAGTTCAACCATATACGAATGCAAACATATATGCATATGCAATATGAAGTGATTGAGCTGATCTAAAACCTAGATTGTGTGTGTATATGCAACCACGAGCAACCACTAGCAATCACTTGCAACCACTTGCAATCATCATCCATAACATGTTTCAATTACATGTTTTCATCCAAAGGGTTTCTACCTAAAAGATAGGGTCGAGGAGATATACCTAGAAAGATAGATAAAAGCGCAACTTAAGGAAAAAGAAAGATCAAAGATGTACCCTCGAAAAGAAAAGGGTAGGCTGCGCGTATTCTAGCTTCAGTTTCCCAAGTTGCATCTCCTTCGGCGTCGCTCCACTGAACTTTGACGAGCTTGACTTCGCGGTTGCGTAGCTTCTTCACTTCCGTTCCTAATATGCGGGTTGGAACTTTCCTTACGGTTGCTTCGCGTTCCACTTCAGCTTCTTCTAGGATATTTGGCTCTACCACTTCAGCAGACTCATGTAGACATTTTCGGAGATGTGAAACGTGAAAGACGTTGTGAACTCCGGCCAATTTTTCAGGTAGCTCTAATCTATAGGGCATTTTCCCAATTTTCTGAATGATAGGGAATGGCCCTACGAACCTTAGTGCTAGCTTTCCTGTGGTTCCAAAACGAACAACGTTCCTTAGCGGAGATACCTTAAGAAAAACTCTGTCCCCAACCTCAAATTCAAGGTCGGTCCTCCTCTTGTCGGCGTAGGACTTTTGTCAGTCTTGGGCCGTCTTCATCCTTCTTCGTATTAAGTCTACTTTTTCTGAAGTCTCTCGGATTATATCTGGTCCAAGTATGAGCTTATCGGTAGACTCGCACCAACAGGTGGGTGATCGGCACGGTCTTCCATATAAAGCTTCGAAGGGCGCCATTCCGATGGTTGCTTGATAGCTGTTGTTGTAGGAAAATTCTACCAAAGGAAGATGGTCTTCCCACGTCCCTCCGAAGTCAAGGATGCACAGTCTTAAAAGGTCCTCCAAAACTCTGTTCACTTTTTCTGTTTGGCCGTCGGTTTGGGGATGATAGGCTGTGCTCAAGCATAACTGTGTTCCTACCGCTTCTTGCAGACTCCGCCAAAACTCACTGGTGAAGATAGGGTCTCGGTCACTAACGATGCTGGATGGTATTCCATGGAGTCGAACGATTTCCTTGAGGTAAAGAGATGCTAGGGATGAGGCGGTTCTTTTACTTTTGACAGGTAAAAAGTGGGCGCTTTTAGTAAGCCTATCCACTATTACCCATATGCTAGTGTTGCCTCTCCTAGACCTAGGCAGCCCATCGATGAAGTCCATTGAGATGCTATCCCACTTCCACTGTGGGACCTCTAGAGGATGTAGCAGACCGCCAGGCTTTTTCTGTTCCGCCTTAACCTGTTGGCACACCATACACTTAGAGATGAATTCTGCCACGTCCTTCTTCATGCCGTTCCAAAAGAAAGTTCTTTTTATGTCCTTGTACATTTTATCTCTGCCTGGGTGTATCGTCATCTTGGAGTGATGTGCTTCCTCGAGAACCTTCTTTACTAAATCCCTTGTTTGTGGGACGCATAGTCTTCCGTCTCGCCTTAGCCAACCCTTATCGTCGATGGAGTATCTGTTGAGGTGACTCGAAGTCTCACCCCTAATTAGCCTATCAATCGTTTCCACAAGTTGAGGGTCTTCGCGTTGTGCTGTCCCTATCGAGTCCACTAAAGTCAGGCGTACTTCGAGAGATGCTAGCAAGCCTGGTACAAAATCGGAGGAGGGCCTAAAGTCAAAGCTGGTTATAAACTCTAGGCTTTGTCTCTCAACAAACAGCGGGCTTAGGGTCAGTTTCTTTCGGCTCAACGCGTCTGCCACTACGTTGCCTTTGCCCGGAGTATAGGAGATCTCGAAATCATACGAGGCAAGAAACTCCATCCATCTCTGTTGCCTCAAGTTAAGGTCCTTCTGCGAGAAAAGGTATTTCAACGATTTATGGTCAGTGTAAAGTTCAAACTTCTCACCTAGGAGATAGTGTCGCCAAGACTTGAGTGTAAAGACGATGGCAGCTAATTCAAGATCGTGGGTCGGGTAGTTCTTTTCGTGCACTTTCAACTGTCTTCCGCCATAAGCTACTACCCTTCCTTCTTGCATTAAGACGGCGCCTAGCCCTGTCCCACATGCATCTGTATAAACTGTGAACATCTTGCTTCCATCTGGTAACGTTAAAACCGGGGCTGTTGTAAGAGCCCTTTTTAGTCGCTGGAAAGCAAACTCGCAATCTAAGTCCCAATTGAACACTAGATTCTTCTTGGTCAACTTTGTGAGCGGAGCTGAGATTTTCGCAAAATCCCTTATGAACTTTCGATAAAAACCTGCTAGTCCTAGAAAACTTCGGACCTCAGTTGCATTCCTTGGTGTCTTCCAATCCTGTACCGCCACTACCTTAGCAGGCTCCACAGCTAACCCTTGTTTGGATACTATGTGCCCAAGGAACCTCACTTCATCTCACCAAAAGTGGCATTTGGAGAATTTGGCTTTTAGCCGATGGACTCGCAGTGTTTCCATGATTGCCCTTAAGTGCTGAGCATGTTCCTCTTCACTCTTTGAGAAGATAAGGATATCGTCTACGAAGACCACTACGAACTTATTGAGGAAATCTCTGAATACCCTACTCATCAGGTCCACGAAGTAAGTAGGTGCATTTGTCAAGCCGAAAGGCATGACAAGCCATTCAAAGAAGCCGTCTGGGGTTCTGAATGTCGTTTTATCGATACTATCTTCAGCCACCCTTAGCTGATGAAAACCGGTCGCTAAATCGAGTTGGGAGAAAACAGACGCCCCTACAAGCTGATCAAACAAATCGTCAATTCTGGGGAGAGGGTGCCTATTCTTTTTCGTTAGCTTGTTGAGCTCCCTATAGTCAACACATAGACGGAGTGAACCATCCGCCTTTGTAGGGAACACCACTGGAGCGCCCCATTCTGAAATGCTCCTCCTAATGAACCCCTTCTCTAGAAGCTCTTTAATGTGTTTACTGAGCTCTTTCCTTTCCCGTGGAGCCATGTGTCTAATGGGCAACGCAATAGGCTTTGCATTATCTATAAGATATATACGGAAGTCTATCTCCCGCTTCGGAGGCAAGCCCTTCACCTCTTCGAAGACATCCGGATATTCCCGGACCACTCTAACCAATTGCAAATTTTCAATGGAGGCATCTAGCGATTCAAGGTAACTAAGCATGACCGCATACGAGGGATTACAAGAAATTTCCAAAGTGTTACCGAGCTGGGTTAGGAGCCTAACAACCCTTTTCTCACAATCAAGGATGGCCCCATTACTGGATAGCCAATCCATGCCCAAAATCAAACCATATCCCTAAAAGCCCAAAACAAAGGCACTACATTGAAATCCTACGCTTAGAATAGAAATTTCATTCCCAAACAGATCATAGACAAATGAGCTGGGCCCCCAATTGGGTTTGAAACAATTAAGGGGTCCTCTACCATACTAGTTTTTAGGTGCAGAGATTCTACTAAAGCAGACGAGATAAAGGAGTGTGATGCGCCAAAATCAAATAAAGTGCGAACGGGGTGATCATAAAGATAAACTACACTTTCTAAAGAAGTATTTATACCTCGCTGTTGCAGAGGTGGCGCCTCTAGCACATGAACTTGTGCCCCTGAGGTGGATCCAGCCCTCTGCCCCTGTCCTTGTTTCTTTGGGCAGTCCTTAGCCATGTGGCCTGTCTCACCGCAAGAAAAGCACCCACCATTCATCTTGGCCTTCTTTTTCCGGCAATCTTTCACTAAGTGCCCCACTTTGCCACAGAAATTACACTTCCTCTTCTCTTTGTTGCCTTTCCTGCCCTTCTTAAAGTCTGTCTTCTTAGGCTGCAAACCCTCTTTCTTCCCTTGAGAGTTTTCTGCCTTTGTCTCCTTCTTGCCCTTATCCTCTTTGTTCAGCAACGCCATCTGTACCAACCTTTCATACGTAGCTCCCATGGGTATATGGGTCATGGCCAAACTGTGTAATGGCTCATTCAGCCCTTTCACAAAACGGAGAGCCTTCTTGTGCGGGGTGTTGACTAGGTCCAGTCCAAACCTAGCTAGCTCATCGAACTGATTAACATACTCTTTTACTGTCTTGTTCCCTTGCTTAAGAAATAAGAATTTTTCCAACTGCAAACTCCTTTCCGCGTCTGAGAGAAATTTAGCCTCAAACCTTGCCCTAAAGTCCTCCCATGTTTCCACTGGTCTTTCTGCATTAGTGACTTCCCACCAGTAGGAAGCCTCGCCTTTAAGTAGCCATACTGCCAATTGTACTTTCTGTCTATCTTCTACCTCAAAGATGATGAATAAGTCCTCGGTTTCTTTCAGCCAATTTCTAGCTGCCACGAAGGACTCAGTTCCATGAAAATCCTTTCCTCCCATAGCTTTAAAATCTTTACATATCTTAGCAAAAGTGTTTCCCCATGGAGGAGGTGGAGGAAGAGGTGCTGCTGCAGCTGGATGATTTCCTGCAGCTGGGGGAGGAGGAACGGTAGGACCTGGCTGAGTGGCCCTTGCTTCTAAGAACCGTCTAAACCAACCAGGTATTGGTACACCCTCTGGCAAGTTAAGTTCTTCGGACATGCTGAAACAAAAAGGATAGATTCAAAACGAAGGATAAGAGATAGTTCCTATGGCTTTGGGGGGGACTTTACCTTTTTTAAATAAAATAATATTTTATCTTTAAAAAAAATGCTTCTTTAAATTTCTTTTTGAAAAATAAATTTTCAAAACTTTTTATCTTATCTGGTAAACCTATGCTCTGATACCAAGTGAAACACCCCACCTCCGTTAGGGTCACTCTCAAAGGGAATGCCCTAATTTTGGTGGAGGTTTTATAAGTATAAGTCACAGATATACAAGACATATATAATAACACATATTTTTGAACAGCGGAAAACAACAACTTTTATTTCATCAAAATACGTGTTACACAAACCATGCCATAATTGTCTTACAATACTTCCAAAATCATAACTGTCTTGATTACATTATTTAAAGAAGCATAAAGAAAATATAAATAAACTGCAAAAGTCCAATGATTGTTGTCCAAAGCCATAGTCCAAAACGAAAAGATCCAAGCAATACATTCTTTCTCTTCAAGCTGGATATGAAGGCTGGTTAAGCTGCGGTATTCCCTCCCTGTGGACCTAGGGGGGGGGGGGGACGGAAGAAAAGAAGACGAAAGAAAAGTAGAGTCAGACATAAAGCCTGAGTAAGTCTAGGACTATTCAGTCTATGAATAAAGAACTGGGTATGATAAGTATAAACTAGAAATGGGAAAGCACCATAAACTAAGTTAAGTTGTCTAGGGTCGAATATACTATCGTACCCCATATTAATCTCTGTACCCATATAAACTAGTTCCCAACAGGAACCCCATAATCAGGGTGAAGTGATCCATTTTATGATGATCGGCTCCTACTCGCGTAGTTACATGTGTCTTATGGCCCCCGATGTTGTAGTTACCTATGCTGGTCCCACCATGGGGTGTATCAAGTCCCATGGTGGCGGCCCGACACAATCCTAGAATGCACAGGTATGCTACTGGTGCCCAGTGCCTTATTTTTCTGCGCCGGAGTGTGTGCACGCCCGCACCCCGTTAGAACCTACACTGCTGCACCACCGCCGTCGATTTGACCTCTTACAGTCAGCCCAGTAATCGTGCCCCACCCTGCCTAGTTTCAGGGTATCATGATACCTTGTAGGGTTACTGCTGAAAAGGGTCCCCCGCTACTAGGTTTTCTATTTCTAGCCAACATGCTAAGTTGGTTAAGTGTTTTATAAACCTAACCCCCAATCAGTCTGTTTAGTTTAGCATGTTCTATTTTGATTAAGTCTTAATTCACTTAATCCTATCAATCCTGACTCAGCCTTAATTGTCTTATTAAAGCCTTGACCTCTCACATTAGACAGGTATTGTTGTGGCTACCTATTGCCGGTTGGATCCGGGCAGTCTTACGCCACAACTCAGTCTAACCTCGGGTCCTTATTGGGCTCTGTGTTTAACCACCCACATTGGATAGGTATTGTTGTGACTACTGGACAGTCGGGCGGTTCCGGGCAGGTTTACATCACAACTCAATCCAACCTCGGGTTAAACCCATCGTATTTTCTACATTTACATATTTTGTCTCTTTTCTTTTTATATGTAAATATTTGCGGCCCATTATTCAAATTCATCTTTATTGATTAAGATTTATTTATGCCACTTAATTGTTTTTCAAGGTTGTTGGCATGCGTCAAACATGCCAACACATATGTTCTATATTTTAGCCCAAACGTCATTACCCCCGTTTTATACGTTCGCTCCAATGTAAGGTGTGTTGGGTTTAACACTTAAACCCAATTTAGCCATATGAAAAGGGGAGGCTTATAACATGGTGTTTATAAGGTAACATAAAAAGGGGAGTGTGAACGCATGAACTTGCAACATAACGATTCAATTAACATAAGGTAGGCACATGTGAACTTGCAATTGTAACAACATATAATATAAGCAATACTTAAAAATAAATCATTCTATTCACATAATCATGGTATAAACAAAACATGAATCATTCTATTCATTAGTCATGGCATAAATAGTACTTAAACATGAACCATTCTAATCATATAATTACGGCATAATCATAATTGAACATGAGTCCTTCTATTCATATAGTCATGGCATAAACATAATTGAACATGAATCCTACTATTCATATAATCATGGTTTTTATCTTATCTATCTAACTTGTAAGTAATTCTAGTGTAATTCTAATGTAATTTATGTGTCAAATATATTATCATATGATTATGATAACAACATAAGCCTAAAAACATGTTTTCAACTAGGCATAATAACAAACATAGTTTAGTCATGTTCATAAAATTAATACAAGCTTACAAAGACGCTTGCTTTTGTCACTGTCACAAAATCATGATTTTTATACTTGAACTATGATGCCAATTCCAACATAACCTTCATATGAATCATAATACTTAAGTGGATCAAATTACACTAAAGATGACCATAGAATTATACATAATGTTGGCATAACAATAATTCATATACTTGCATGAATTTCAAATAAACTATTACAACATATAGTTGTTATTTTCAACATGAATCATATACTTGTAATTATCAAATGGGTGTTGTAAATAACTACCATAAACATGTAGTTTTCAATATGAATCATATGTTTGCATGAATCCCAATTAAAATTCCACAACATGTGGTTGTCAACATAAACCATATACTTGTATGAATCCAATCGTACACCATAGCATTGCCAAATCGTTTAGAATCAAAATAACATACAAATATAGGTTATTATCGCCACAATTCCATTTCGTTGTTAACTTCCAACGCAAATCGCGTACTTGAAAATATCCAATCGTATACTATAATATTCCCAAAATCGTTTAGCATCAAAGCAACATACAAATATAAATTATTATCGCCACAATTCCATTTCTTACTTTACACAAATCAACACAATTATTTAATTCACATCGTAATAGCACTCTACTTACAACGTATGACGAATCTTCAATTCAGGAATCTGAATTCTAAATTTGGAGATGCTATCCTTTGTTGTAGGCGTTGATTCAATTTGATTAACGTTGCTTTAAGCTTTGAATTATCTCCTAATTGTTTCTCTATTTCTGACGGCTATCCTCAGTCTCTCCTCAACAGCATGACGGCCTCATCTCCATTTTAGTTTGTGTGAATCAGGGTTAGTCTTAGGTCCTTTTTATAGACTTTGTGAGTTGATTTAGACCGTCGATGGAGCTTGGTTTAATAATAGCCGTTCATTCAAAGGAGAGGCCAATCAGGAGCTGACACCTAGCCTTAGTGATAAGGCAAGGCTCAGAAAATCGACCAAACACAGAGTAGGCCAGCCAGGGTGGGCTGGGTTCGACCTGGCTCAGGGGCCAGGTCGACTCCCAGTCGACCCCCAGGTCGACTCTAGAGTCGACCTGCCTGGGCGGGAAGACACCTAGGTCGACTCCCAGGTCGACCTGGCTTGGCAGGTCGACCCTAGGGTCGACCCCCTGGTCGACCTGGTGGGTTTGGGCGGGAATTTTCCCGCCTACTCTGATTGGGCTGAAATTCAAATCTGTTTTCGAAATTTGAATTTTCTGAAACTTCATCGGGCCATAATTTGGTCATACGGGCTCCGTTTTTCGAAAACTCGAACTCTATTTCGCTTATTTTTCCGAGACGAACGTAATGGCATATCCCGTTTACCTTAATACTTTAATTTGAAATTTATTATATCTTAATTTGTGAATTTCACTGTTATAAAATACACGGGGTGTTACAAATACAGCGGAAGATACATTTACAGTAAATTAAATACATTGCAGCAGAACTAATCTCAGCGGAAGGCCATCAATATTCTGGACCCAGCTTCGGACTTCAATCCAGGATCCTGCTTAACTATATCTGCAAAAAGCTACTCGGCTGCTCGTGTGGAAAGAGGGCACCCGAGTTTGCAAAGTGAAACAAACTACAGGTCAGTCGTAGGACTGGTGTGAGAATTCTTAACTTAACCTATCTAATAAGTAGGCTAATCGCAGGACCACGCCGCTAACGCGGAACAGGTTTACTCCATTGGATTGCCAGTGCATAAATAAAGTAAATAGTCAAATAACGCAATGCTTTTTAGAAAAATGAAACCATTATAAGACCCAGGTCCCATCACACAATGCAACGCACACCAGAGGATAGGGTTTTACCTTATAATGGTCAAAAGATGCTTGATACGTAAAAACGATATTATTATTAGTGTGTATATATACTTCAAAACATTTCAATATAAATGTATTAATCTTAGACGGCATAGTACCCCATCCTACTATGTCGCCATATATAAGTTTACAATCAAAACCGTGGTGTCGTATTGGAAATTGGTTTTCCATCATGAAATCGAAGCTACGGATCGTCCTCTTCTGATTCGAGACACTCTAGCAAATGCCCCAGGATCCCCCACAGTGAACCCTTGGATCTTCAGGGCCGGTCTCCACCTAACGGTAGTGGATTAATTATGCCTGAACACACGTTTCCCGGTTCCTATGAACCTATAGTATGACCACTTCCGGTCTATAAAAACCCGAGGTACATCAATCCAAAATCCACATAAGTAAAATGTCGGGCCGTGTTAAAGCCCAAACACCACTAGCAAGAAAGAAACGTGTGCACTCCCTGCAGTCCTAATCCCGTTTTTGACTCATACCGGGGTATGAGGCTCGCGAAGTCACGATATACACAAAGCTATGCCTAAACTGGCTATGCTTTGATCATCAACCACAAGGCCTGCTTTTCAACAAAGCCTTGATCATTTGCATCTTAGCATGTCATATTGTCAGACCCTACCATATTATTGATCATCTACCAATATATATATAACCTCTAAGCTCATACATCTTAGAGAAGGGTGATAAGTAAAGAATAAATTCTTCACCACCAAACAGAAATATATAATCAGTAGCGTTCAAGAAATACAGTGGAAAGGAATACAATGTCAGACACGCAATCCATTTACAAGTCCGCTCTGGGTCTGAGCGAAACAACGTGTTCGTCGATCTCCAAATTCGTTTGGACAACCATCACCAAATACCTTGCCTTGGAGGGCCAATCCCAATTCAAGATACCAGTCATCATCATCCCAACGATGTGAAAACCTTCGGTCTTCAATCACCGTCTTCGTCTTCGACTCTTGATCGTCGTGATGATTATTTAGAATGGGTTAAACCCGGTCTTTCTGAATAACTAGCGTATTTTGGGATTAAAAGCAAATATTGGAAAACCACACATTACGCCACTTTCCAACTCAGAATATTCTTTTAATAAGATATTCGTTTTAAAAGACTCTCATTAATTTTATCAAAGATAAACATTTAAAATAAAATCTATAAATCAATTTCCGAAATATGGAATTTCACAGAAATCAAATCAATACATAATCGATATAGATTTCTGTATCGGACTAATAATATAAATGGAATAACGGCAAAGCCTCTTAAATTCTATATATAATATCGGCCTTCTTTTACAGAAGCCCATTTCGATTATTACCAATCGAATTTCCACTTAATTACAATTTAATATATTAAATTAAAAAACTTGATTTTTAGAAAATGCCCTTTTTAAATCTATAAAATAGATTTATAAATTCCAAATAATAATTTCAATGTAAATTGGATTAAAGGACAAATGTCGTTTAAAACATCGTCCACGATAAATCCACTTCACATCTCAATTTATTTCATATCACAAAATATAATTACAAGTGCTAGTAATCTTCTAAAACATATTTTAAAATAATCATAAAAATATTCTTTATATAAAGACTCTAAATGAGAAGTATTCTTTATATTACAAAATTTTATCTTTTACAAATATTCTTTGTTTTAACATATAGTTGATTAAAAATACATTATGAAAATATATGCACTTTATATAAAAAGGATTTCTAATGTGAAAATATTCTTATTTAAAAGAACACCTGAATCGAAATGCGACTCAAACATTTACCATATAATTTGGATTATATGGATTTTACACACATCATATATATGATAATCACAGTATAATCATCAAATCATCCATCTACATCCAAAGTGTAAATTCCCTGCGTAAGCGCTAAAATTAAATAATAACGCTCATCGCGACCTGTCGATCTAACGATCAACATACAACTGAATATTGGGATTAGTGTATGTAAATTTTCATCCCAACACCCGTGTGGGGTTTCAACCAACAAACAAATAATAAACTAATTTGTGCACTTGGGCGATGTGTGAAAAATTATCGTCCCAATCACATACAAAAGTCGGGTAACTTGTGAATGGAAGTGTAATACACAATACATATAATGGCAACAAGAAAATATCTCTATTGCAATGAATGAATAAGCATAATAACTTTGTCTCTATTGACAAATTCTATTTTGCTAATTTAAACTCTAAACAAAAATGGTTATTTTGTTTTGGCAATTCTAATGAGACAAAATGATAAATATTTGTTTTAACTATCCTATCTTGACATGTATATATCTTGTCAAACACATATATATATATATATATATATATATATATATATATAAATTGCTTCAACTAATTCATTTTGACAAAAATGAATATTTCTGACCAAATGTAAAATTTTGTTTAACTAGTATAAATTGGCTAAAATGAATAATTATTTTTAACTAATGTAAATTAACAAAATTGAATAATTGTTTTTAACTAATATAAATTTACCGAAATGAATAATTTGTGTTTCAATTCTAATAAAATATGCCAATGCTATATTTTGTTTCATTCTTTTAATTTAGACAAAATGAGTGTTTTTGTCTATTTTACTTTGATGATAAAAATGTGAATGTTTAGTTATTAAAATATAACTTTTAAATTCTATCCTTCATTTCAAACAATCTTTATTCATATCAAAATAATAAATCAAGAATATAATTTTCAATTTAATGGTTTGTTTGCATTAATGAATTGCAAACAAAGATGAATTTTATTTTAAGGTTTTATTTGCAACAAGGAATGCAAATAACAAATGTAACTTTTATTTTTATTTAAAAGTATATTTGAGTGAATGTAAAAAGAACCTCATTTACAAAGTGTATTTACATAAAAGAAATAAATTTTATTTAAATGAGTATTTGCATTTATGAACACAAACAAAGAATAGTTTTGTTTACAAATTATATTTACATTGGTGAATGTAAATAAGAGAACAAAATTTATTTTCAAAGTATATTTTAAACAAATTCTATTAAATGTATAAAAGTGTGTACATTTGTGTTAATAAATGTAGATAAAGAAAATAGACTATAGTTCCATTGAATATTTGCATTGACAAATGCAAATAAAAGAATAAACCTTAATTTCAATGCATATATGTATTGATAAAAGCAAACAAAGAAATAAACTTTATTTTCAATATATGTATGTATTGCATTGGTGAGTGCAAGTGAATAATTTTTTTCAATATATTTACATTGGTAAATACAAATAAAAGAACAATTCCTATATTCTATATATATTTGCATTGGTGGATGCAAATAAAGAATAAATTTTATTTTCAAAATATATTTACATTTTTGAACACAAAATAAAGAACAAAACTTTATTTCAATATATGTTTTGTTTTCTACTTTTATTTGTGTTGTCGAACACAAATAAAAATGTACTTTTTATTTTCAAGTTATGTTTGCATAGGTAATTCCAAATAAAAGAACAAACTTTATTTTCTACGTAACTTCTAAAAATAATTTCTTATTTACATAAAAAAAATGTAAACAAAATTGTTACTTTTACTTCATTAATCAAGTTTTGACAAAAATGATATTTTCAATTCAATAATCAGATTTTGACAAAAATGAAGATTTCAATTCAATAGTCAAGTTTTGACAAAAGTGATATTTTCATTTCGCTAATAAAGTTTTGACCAAAAATGTTCACTAATAAAGTTTTGGCCAAAAATGTGATCTCTCATTTCAATACTTATGCTTTAACCAAAATGTTATTTTTAGTTCAATATTAGTTATATTGAAAATGTAATCATTATACTTCAATTTTTAATTACATTGAAAAGAATGTAATCCATTTATTTCAATTTTGATTACATTGTAAAATGTAATCTTTTTATTTCAATTTTAATTACATTGAAAAATGTAATCATTTTAATTTATTTCTAATTACATTAAAAATGTAATCTTTGTGATTTATTTCAAACATTTCAACAAAGGCAAATAAAAAGGTTAACTTTGTTTTTCGACAATGCTAACATAAACAATTTTCATATGGATCATTCTTTACATTAAAAAAAATGTGATTTCTTTATGTTTTCAATACTTTTATTTTAACATGAACAATTTTCATATTTTATCTTAATTTTGAATAAATTGTCACAAAACATTACAAATAAAAGACAACCATTTTATTAGACATGACACAAGATGTATAGCTATCAGGCCTAACTTTTTTGTTGTAATTTATAATATCAATAAAAAGATTTTATTTAATTTTAAAAAGTTACCACAAAGTAAATTCTTTATCATAACCTTTTTATTTGAAAACAATACTTCATAAAGGTTTAACCTTAATTGTAAAATCTTTTTATTTTAATCTAATTATAAATAAAATAAAATCTTTAATGTCCATACTTCTTATTGTAATAAATTTACAATAAAATTTAATATTCTAATTCTAAAACATCCTATGCTTAAGGTGACAGTAAAAAGAAATCTTTACTGTAATTCACAAATCTTGTTCATAATGTAAACAAATAAAAGTAAAATTCTATTTGTTAGCCAAATTCTGTTGTAATGGAAACAAATAAAAGTATATTCTATTTGCTGTTCATATTCTATTGTAAATAACCAAATAAAAAGAATATTTTATTTGTCGTTCAAATGCTGTTGTAACATCAACAAATAAAATAAATCTTTATTTGTCGTTCAAATTTCATTGTTCATTTTAGAATAATCAAAGTAATAAGAATAATATTTTAGTAAATTAAAGAGCAACTAGATCTGAATAAAATATTATTTAAATCTAAATTTAGATTAAATTTTCTAATCGCTAAAAAAATTCAACAACATATGATATTTCAATGCGGATCTATCATAACATAACCAACAAACATACCACAAGCAATCATCAATAATTCAACAATCACAGAACATTTCAGATCTGAATTTACATCATTATACAATAATTTTTAACGCAAGAAAAATAATTTATAATTAATTAAATAATAAAATTCAAAATTCTCATATCAATTTTTGCTGAAAATTTGACTATCTCGGAATCAGCTCTGGTCTGCACCATCGCGAAGATCTCGGAAAGACGAGTCCAACGCAACTTACGGTTCGTCAATCAGACCTCGTATGAAAGAGATATTGATTTTTAAATATCGGATAAATTAAATATTAAATAAATAAAATAATAAAAAAAAAGACCTTCTTCTTCACGAACTCACATATTCGGCCGCACCCAATATCCACCGTTCAACCTCCTGCGCGCGCCACCCTCCGAGCCACCGACCGCCGATCAGAGACCACCACTCCGAAGCCCCGCCTGCGAGCCACCACCGCCCCCAATAGCTCCGAACTCGGCCTCCTCCTCCTCTCGAAAATCGAACCCAAACCCGCCACGCTTCAGCCCAGAATTTGTGAAATCCGTGAACCAAAACCCGATCTTGACCGTATGGATTGAAAGATCTCTCCGAGAGCTTCGATTTGGTACCAAGTTTGTCGATTTTCGTTGAGTGGATCAAAAGTTATGAGCGTTTGAAATTGGAGATATTCTGGCCTTCGGTTTAGGTGGCGGCAGAAATTAGGGTTAGGGTTTCGGCCTGAATATTTTAATAATATTTTAATATTAAATCTCGAAAATCGTGCTTAAAAGGTGGATTTTCAGACTTTCTCTGATTTGGGCCTGCTTACTGTCGTTCTTAAGGTTTTGACACCTTCTGAACGCAATGGGATAGGTCCCGTGGCCCAATTTCGAAATATGTACGATTTTTATTTAAAATTGCATTAAAAATTAATTAATTAAATATTGACCGTACATAAAATATGGCGGGGCCACATATGACCTCAAAAAATTCTAAAAAAACATTTCTAGCTTTCTTATGACGATACGAATCCAACAAAATTATTTTCGTCTGATTCTGAGACTGTTTGAAAAATGGCTATTTTTAAGGCATTTAAATTTAACTTAAATAGTCAAAACACATTTTCTCTCGCCACGCTCACATATTAATTCGAAAAATTCTGAAAATTGAAATCTAGCTATAATTTGACATTCTGGTTCCAACAAAAGTGATTTCGTCGAAAACGGAGATCGTTTGAAAAATGACTATTTTTAAGGGCTATATATTTAATATTAAAAATACATTTTTAACCAAATAATTTCCGAAACTCAAAATATATAAGTGTTTACTGTTTTTCAATGCAGAAACGTCATTCCGAACTTAATGGAAGTGGTTTCGAGTCGAAATTCCTTCATATGTGTAAAGTAGCCTTTCGGGGCCTATATATTATATAAATTCTACAACGACCTTTCTAAAAATTGAATTGGCCATAACTTTTGATTTCCGCTATGAAATTTAAATTTTTCAGATTCGTTAGAAAGATATGATTAAACAGATTTAAATATTTCTGGTTTCACTCAATTCTGATTTATTTTGAATCATGTGTGTAACGACCCGCATTTTTCAGCGATATAATTAATTTATTTAATTATTTAAATAATGGTTTGCTTATTTAAAATGACCAAAATTAAATAATATTGAATATTTAACTAAAATAAATAATATAATAATATATTTAATTTCTGAAATAGTCAGAAATTTTGGAATTCACGATATGAAGTGAACTGGATCATCTGTGATATTTAATTCAATTTAGAATTGAATTAGAATAACGAATATATTATTTGAACGACAATTTGAACGTATAATTATATTATAATTAAAATCGAGCTTGAAATGGCGTGGCAGTTTGTTATTTGGCGATTCGAACTTTAAACGAGTATACAGAAGCAGTTTTAAATTGGATTTCTGTGAAACAAGAAACGTTGGGGGCTGGTGAAGTATATATTTCTAGTGGGAGAGAAAAATCGGGATTTCGTCGTGTAGATTTTGATTTATGTCCAAATCAAATTTTAGAAAAGTCGCTGTGGAATTCCTTTATAATTTATAATGATTTATTTATATTATAAAAGGACTTTTAATATAAATCGAATATCGATATAACTGGGAATTTTGAAATATCGAGTTTTAAATCCCAGTGGAGCTGTATGGTATTCCACCACGAAAATATACGATAATATTTATTTTTAAATATTAAAGTTACTTGTTTTTAAATATATTTATATATTTAAATGGTTTATTTTGAGCTTTAAAAATAGCCACTTTTGCAAACAAACTCGGTTTTCGACAAAACCAATTTTGTTCGATTTGTAATGTCAAATTATTGTTAGATTTCAATTTCCGTGATTTTTAGAGTCCTTATGTGGTCGTACGAGATTTTAATGTGAAAAACAGTCAATTTTATGACTTTAAAAATACGCTGTATGAGCAAATGAAGTCGGAATTCGACGAAACCAGTTTCGTTGGGTCCATGATGTCAAACTGTAGAACCTGTCCAGTTTCATAATTTTTGGGTATCGTATGGGATCACAGGAATTTTAGAGGACAAATAAAATCAGCGTTTGCTTAAAAATAAATTTAATAAAAAATAAAAAAAAATATTTTTTCTCCCTATAAATACACTACCTCACTCACTAACCCTAAACCACTCTTTCCAAAACCAGAAACCAGCCTCCATCTCCTTTTTCTTTAAACGTGTGAAATTTCCTCTTCTAAAATCGAAATGAATTCAAATAAAAATCTTAAAATCATTTTCTATACGTGTTTGGATTTCTACTTCACTCCTCTTCGACCTGATACCTTTTTCTTCTGGTTCGACGTCGATTTTGGTTGGGTGGGTTTTTAACGGTGAAACTAGGTTTTGGATTTTTGTTCGATTTAGGCATAAACGGTTTAATTCGAGTTCAGATTAGGTTTCAGGGGCGAAATCCGCACCTGCTCGATTTTTTTGGGGTAATTACGGTTTAAAAAGTGTTGTTCTTTTTTTTGCTGTGCTTGCGTGGAATCCAAGAACGACGAACATGTGTTGAGGAGATCGAACTATCATTTTATGGCATGGCGTGCTAGAGAGCCTACAAGAGATGAGAATGGTATAATCAGTTGGTTTTTAAGTGATGGGAGAAGAAGAATTGATGGAAGGAGATTTGCCGTAATGGTTTGAGGAGGGAGGAGCGAGTTCCTGTAGCGGGATTAGTAGAAGACGATGAGGAAATGAATTAGCAAGGGTAATGACGGGTTAAGTATTAAACGACAACAATTAGGGTAATATAGTTGATTATTATGTTTAGTTAATAATCAAATTTTTATATTCAAACTTGTATTATGTATGACTTTTTCATACGTAAACAGAATTCAGCGAAACAAGATCCGGTGGGATCGTATGGACGGTGGCTACACCATGGAACTGACCGAGAGTGAATTTGAGCTCGTTTGGATTTATGATGAAATTAAATGCCGGGGTCAAATCAACCACCGATATATCGTTATTTAACGACCACCGTCCAATGTGAGTAACTCTCACTAACTCTGGTCAATTTATATTTCTATAAAGTATTTTTAGAATTGAAATTTTTGGTTGCTTTGTTGTGCATTGGTTGTTTGGTAGAACTGCTAGTTGATTGGTTGAATATTTCGATAACGATATATATAAATCGTATCGAAAGATTGATTCTGGCTATCAGAATATTTTATATTCGTGTTATTTATGTTGACTGACATTTGTGGATGCTGGGAAACAGGTCGGAGGGACCCAACTGGGTTCCTCAACATTTATTTTTCTATTTTCCATATATTGTGATATATGTTGTGATTAAAATTTGTTGTTGATTTGGTGTGTTGATTTGATGTGTTGATGGTGGTTATTTGGTAGCTTCAAATACCAAAGAAAATACTGGAATGTGGAAAGAGAAATTTCAAACTATAATTTGAAATAAAATATTTGTATAAAATCAAAGATTTTATATAAAAAGGAAAAGTTAAAGTGATTATTAAAGTGGGAAAATTTATAGGAGTCAAAAGGATAAAAAAGGAATAAAGGAAATTATTTGTAAAATATTTACAAATAGGGGTAGAAAGGGAAACATTTGTAAACATTTACAAATGGGATTGGAAGGAGGAATATTTGCAACGCAATTTACAAATAGAATTTTAAAGAGAAAATATCTGTAAAATATTTATGAATAGATTAAATAGAAATAGTTATTTAGAAAATAAATAAAGTTATATCAGGAAATATTTATTTAGAGAATAAATGGGGTTATATAAAGGAAATATTTATATGAGATAAATATAGATAAATAGAAAGGGGAATAGTTGTAAGTTGAGTAGAGTTAGTCGAATAGAAGAAATCGAATATTAGTTATTCAATTAGAGTTAATCGAATATTAGTTATTCGAATTAAGAGTTAAACAGGTAGAGTAATTGGATTTAGTTAATCGAATTAGAATTTAATTGAATATTGGTTATTCAATTAGAGTTGATCAAATATAGTTATTTGAGACAGAGTTAGTCAAACATTGTTATTTAAGATGAGTACCATTTCGTACGACTGCTAGCGTAATTTGCAGGGCTACAGATAGCCTACGGCGTCGGATGTTCCCTGAGGGAATCAGGCGTAACCATTATGATCGCTGCGATCTAGAGTCAAGCGAATGGTGTTAAATCTAATATTAGTTAATCGATAGAAGTTAAGTTAAATAAACCGAGTTAGTCAAGTTAGAGTTAATCGATCAGAGAATCAGTTAGAGTTAATTAGTTAGGGTTAATCAGTCAGAGTTAACCAGTTATGGTCAGCCAATTAGAGCTAATCGATTGGAGCCGAATCGAATTAGAGTATTCAAATGGAGTTAACCAAGTACAAGTTAGTCGAGTATTGATAAATTGAATAGAGTTAGTAAAAAGAAATAAATCGAATAGCACTTATTCGATGTAGAGTTATCAAATATGGTTTATTCGAGCAAAGTAACCGAATATAAGATTATTCAAAGGAAGTTAAATCGAATATAAGTTATTCAAGAGAGATTGTCGAATATAAGTATATTCGAAGAGATAAAATCGAATATAGTTATTCGAGAGGAATAATCGAATAGTGATTATTTGAGAGTGAATTACACATTGGAATTCGATTTTATCGAATTAAGGAAAGTAATGTTTACTTCCCGTTTCAAATCAAGTTTTAATTATTTGTTTATAAATTAGTTGTTTGTTTATTTATTCAAATTAAGAAATAAAAGTTATTATATTTTGAAAGTGTGAGATTATAGCATTATGGTTATAATCAGATGATTTTGGTAAAAGTAGTGGATTCATAAATCGAATCCGAGAGCAACATAAGGAAGTGTGTTAAAAGATTTGAAAGTTCAACTTTGTCTATTTTGAGGTTAGGAATGTTGTTCGGTTAAGGTCTGAGAGGTAACTATACCCCAACTTGATTGACTTCGTTTTTAACTGAGAAGTAGTTAAGGTTCGATTGTGAAGATGGGTTAAGTGAATTTAGTTAGTGAGTGAAATGGCTTGAATGGGCAAAGCGATGTTCTATTTAAACATCAGTTTAAATTCGATAAGGTAGTTTGGAAATGTTTTTCCCAAATAAGAATCATAACCGTTTTTCTAAATGTAGAAAATGAAAATTTACAAATATATAGAAATGAGGAAATGGATAAATTAAAGATAATTTAACATAAATAGATTTGGATGATGATTGATCGATAGAATTTCCATATGGAAATAATATCGTTGTTTGCACACCTATTTTTCTTTGATAGTTAAATCACCGACTATCGATGTTTTTGACCATTTTACGTCGTCAATACAGAGAGACCGGGATCAGATTCATTATCTGAAAACCACTCTGTATGGACATTTGCGTTGCGATCAAATATTGAAGACGGAGTTATGCAAGGGCTATCCTGTTTACAAAATAGTGCCTTCGGTTTATCCAATTCCAGGACAAACGTGAATGGACGAATGTCTGACAGAGTATATCTAACGGATCGCGTAAGTTGATCTCTTCAAACGTACTTACGTTTGGTGGCGGAGGAATTCGTTTCTCTTAGCTTTATACCCATGGTATTTTTGGGGAAATCAATTTGTGATTTGACGGGTATGACGATGTGGCATTCAAAGTGAATGGTGGTCAAGTGTTTCAAAAGATACATAATGACCTCAAGCCTTATCAACCGGGAAATGACAGAAATCGGGCAGGCAACATGGCTATGTGGGTCGCACCCATTAGGGTGTATATCACCTATCTAGAGAAAATCCATTTCATTCTTTATCTATGTTCGATGCTGTCCCTTTTCGGGAAGACGGTGGGTAGCTCCCAACCGTTGGTGATATACATTCGATACACTCAAGCGAAATGAGTTGTCGGTCATGTGAGGGTCGGGTTGCAAAATGTTCTTGTTGAACCCAGTGTATTTGCCTATAGAGATACACTATCGGCAGGTGGTCCCATACCTTGTCAAGGTCAGAATCCAATTTCCAATAAGCGCCTGCAGTTTTTGTTTGTATACTATATATGTGGAACGTGAGATGCAAGCGTTCTGCTAGATTCTAATTACTTGTGATTAGACATTATCATAATATCAGAAAAGTATCGATTTCCAAAACTGTTTGGATTATCGTAAGGTAAAAACCATCCGTGTTTATGTGTGGATCGGTCTTACGATTATCTTTTCTTTTGAAAAAGTTAAACCGATGATTTGAGTTTACTCACACCAGTCCCATGACTAACCCAGAGTTTATTTTTGTTTTGTTTTCCCTAAACTCTTGGGTGCCCAAATTTGTACGGGCAGTCAAGTAGTTCAGGTCTTTACAGATATACGTGGAGGAGCTTGAAGCAGGAGGCTTCAGGATTATATAGCTATTGTTATTTCCGCTGTATGTAAGTGTTGCACTCTGATAGTGTTATTGTATATATATACATTGTTTTATTGCAAAGTTATGTCATGTATTATATTTTATTCGTTCCGCTGTGAGATTCGTGTTTACTCTGATTGTGTTCTTCTTCTTCTATTCAAATTTTATATCTTATCTATTCTCACCCTCTAACTTCTTTCTATTAATGATCTGGAATGTTCGATGCCTGAATAATTAACATGAGTTTTATGTTGATTTTCTGGGTCGAAAATCCCAGGTCGTTACAGTGGTATCAGAGCTGAAGGTTAAGTGATTACCTTGGCTCTGTGGCGTGACTCAGTAAAGATGGGTTTAGTAATACCCTTGATTGAGTCTGAGTGTATATATACGAGTGAACGTATTTGTAGATTTTATAAAAATGATTTTATATTGTAGAGATTTATTGGTTGAGTAGTTTGTGAACTCTGGTCGATCAGTTTGATCCACTGTATCGATAGGGGTTTCTAAACACTCAAGTACGATAAACCAACACAGTATGTTTTGAAAGAGGGTAAATGAAATAATTTTACCCAAAATATATTTTGATATAAAAGAAAGGTATATCTTGAAATTATTATCATATATTGGATGTGTTGGTTGATTATAATTGAAATGGTTATATAAGTAATCAATTTGAGTTTGTATAATATAAAAGCAGATTAATTAATTCTGAATTAAATCAGAATTGGAATTAAAATTCTGAAAACTAGGAAAAGTGTTTGTAAATGGATTTGAGTTGAATATAAGAAAATTTTAAGATCCTGGGAGATTTTAAATTGTTTACAAGTATCGTGAATGATATTTTGAAAAAGATTTCAAAATGGAAGTGTTTGAATATGGTTTTGATAAGTGATATAGTATTGAACTCACTTCGATACTGGGAAATAACTCTGATGATACTGGCCACATCATCAGTGTTCATTTTCGAGTTGTAAGTGACGGATTACTACCAAAGATTTTGTTTCGAATTATTTTGGGAAAAGGAAGTTGTTTTGAATCCCAAAAGGGAATAATTTATTTTAGAAAACTAAATTGTTTAAAATCCCCAGGAAGATGGTATGAATTAAAAACAAATTAAGGAAATTTGTGAAAGCAGATATGAATTGAATTAGACCAATTAGCTGGAAATTCAATTGGAATATAAATATATCAAGTGAAATCAGATTTTGAATTATGAGATAAGAATCTGAAATGTTATTGGATTGTTGAGTTAGGAGTTTGGAGTCGAGGATGGAAATCGAGTTTAAAATGGAATTTGGCTTTGGATAAGTGAATAATTGTGTTGAGATTTGATTGATTGAAATTGATTGGAAATCAATTGGTATGAATGGATATATGATCAGCAGGTATTGGATAGAAGCAAGTGTAAGGATATAAGGGTATGCCCGACGAAGGTACATGTTTAAATTTCCATATGAGGTTTTATGCGCCGAATCGGCAAGCTGCTTGGCTTTTTTATTTTCTTTTTGAAAGGAAAGGGCCTAGAGAGGCGAGTTGGAGTTTGAACGATTGACCGGTACAAGGGAGGTGCTGGCAAAATTTTCTGAAAATTTAGGGTGTTTGAAAATTTTCAGTATTTTTGAAAATTTTCGTTATAAGGAATAAATTAATATTTAAATTGAAATTAAATGGATTCAGTTAAAAGTTTAAGTTAAAAGTGAACGAATAATTTTTAACCCAGTTAATAGGGTATGTCTTCTACCTTAGCAATTTCGAGGACGAAATTATTTTAAGGAGGGAAGAATGTAATGACCCGCATTTTTCAGCGATATAATTAATTTATTTAATTATTTAAATAGTGGTTTGCTTATTTAAAATGACCAGAATTAAATAATATTGAATATTTAACTAAAATAAATAATATAATAATATATTTAATTTTTGAAATAGTCAGAAATATTGGAATTCACGATATAAAGTGAACTGGATCATCTGTGATATTTAATTCAGTTTAGAATTGAATTAGAATAACGAATATATTACTCGAACGACAGTTTGAACGTATAATTATATTATAATTAAAATCGAGCTTGAAATGGCATGGCAGTTCGTTATTTGGCGATTCGAACTTTAAACGAGTATACAGAAGCCGTTTTAAATTGGATTTCTGTGAAACAAGAAACGTTGGGGGCTGGTGAAGTATATTTTTCTAGTGGGAGAGGGAAATCGGGATTTCATCGTGTAGATTTTGATTTATGTCCAAATCAAATTTTAGAAAAGTCGCTGTGGAATTCCTTTATAATTTATAACGATTTATTTATATTATAAAAGGATTTTTAATATAGATCGAATATCGATATAACTGGGAATTTTGAAATATCGAGTTTTAAATCCTAGTGGAGCTGTATGGTATTCCACTGCGAAAATATACGATAATATTTATTTTAAAATATTAAAGTTACTTGTTTTTAAATATATTTATATATTTAAATGGTTTATTTTGAGCTTTAAAAATAGCCACTTTTGCAAACAAACTCGGTTTTCGACAAAACCAATTTTGTTCGATTCGTAATGTCAAATTATTGTTAGATTTCAATTTTCGTGATATTTATAGTCCTTATGTGGTCGTACGGGATTTTAATGTGAAAAACAGTCAATTTTCTGACTTTAAAAATATGATGTATGAGCAAACGAAGTCGGAATTCGACGAAACCAGTTTCGTTGGGTCCGTGATGTCAAACTGTAGAACCTGTCCAGTTTCGTAGTTTTTGTGTATCGTATGGGATCATAGGAATTTTAGAGGACAAATAAAATCAGTGTTTGCTTAAAAATAAATTTAATAAAAAATAAAAATAAATATTTTTTCTCCCTATAAATACACTACCTCACTCACTAACCCTAAACCACTCTTTCCAAAACCAGAAACCAGCCTCCATCTCCTTTTTCTTTAAACGTGTGAAATTTCCTCTTCTAAAATCGAAATGAATTCAAATAAAAATCTTAAAATCATTTTCTATATGTGTTTGGATTCCTGCTTCACTCCTCTTCGACCTGATACCTTTTTCTTCTGGTTCAACGTCGATTTTGGTTGGGTTGGTTTTTAATGGTGAAACTAGGTTTGGGATTTTTGTTCGATTTAGGCACAAACGGTTTAATTCGAGTTCGGATTAGGTTTCACCGGCGAAATCCGCACCTGCTCGATTTTTTTGGGGTAATTACGGTTTAAAAAGTGGTGTTCTTTTTTTGCTGTGCTTGCGTGGAATCCGAGAACGACGAACATGTGTTGAGGAGATCGAACTATCATTTTATGGCATGGCGTGGTAGAGAGCATACAAGAGATGAGAATGGTATAATCAGTTGGTTTTTAAGTGATGGGAGAAGAAGAATTGATGGAAGGAGATTTGCGGTAATGGTTTGAGGAGGGAGGAGCGAGTTCCTGTAGCGGGATTAGTAGAAGACGATGAGGAAATGAATTAGCAAGGGTAATGACGGGTTAAGTATTAAACGACAACAATTAGGGTAATATAGTTGATTATTATGTTTAGTTAATAATCAAATTTTTATATTCAAACTTGTATTATGTATGACTTTTTCATACGTAAACAGAATTCAGCGAAACAAGATCCGGTGGGATCGTATGGACGGTGGCTACACCATGGAACTGACCGAGAGTGAATTTGAGCTCGTTTGGATTTATGATGAAATTAAATGCCGGGATCAAATCAACCACCGATATATCATTATTTAACGACCACCGTCCAATGTGAGTAACTCTCACTAACTCTGGTCAATTTATATTTCTATAAAGTATTTTTAGAATTGAAATTTTTGGTTGCTTTGTTGTGCATTGGTTGTTTGGTTGAACTGCTAGTTGATTGGTTGAATATTTCGATAATGATATATATAAATCGTATCGAAAGATTGATTCTGGCTATCAGAATATTTTATATTTGTGTTATTTATGTTGACTGACATTTGTGGATGCTGGGAAACAGGTCGGAGGAACCCAACTGGGTTCCTCAACATTTATTTTTCTATTTTCCATATATTGTGATATATGTTGTGATTAAAATTTGTTGTTGATTTGGTGTGTTGATGGTGGTTATTTGGTAGCTTCAAATACCAAAGAAAATACTGGAATGTGGAAAGAGAAATTTCAAATTATAATTTGAAATAAAATATTTTTATAAAATCAAAGATTTTATATAAAAAGGAAAAGTTAAAGTGATTATTAAAGTGGGAAAATTTATAGGAATCAAAAGGATAAAAAAGGAATAAAGGAAATTATTTGTAAAATATTTACAAATAGGGGTAGAAAGGGAAACATTTGTAAACATTTATAAATGGGATTGGAAGGAGGAATATTTGCAACGCAATTTACAAATAGAATTTTAAAGAGAAAATATCTGTAAAATATTTACGAATAGATTAAATAGAAATAGTTATTTAGAAAATAAATAAAGTTATATCAGGAAATATTTATTTAGAGAATAAATGGGGTTATATAAAGGAAATATTTATAAGAGATAAATATAGATAAATAGAAAGGGGAATAGTTGTAAGTCGAGTAGAGTTAGTCGAATAGAAGAAATCGAATATTAGTTATTCAATTAGAGTTAATCGAATATTAGTTATTCGAATTAAGAGTTAAACAGGTAGAGTAATTGGATTTAGTTAATCGAATTAGAATTTAATTGAATATTGGTTATTCAATTAGAGTTGATCAAATATAGTTATTTGAGACAGAGTTAGTCAAACATTGTTATTTAAGATGAGTACCATTTCGTACGAGTGCAAGCGTAATTTGTAGGGCTGCAGATAGCCTACGGCGTTGGATGTTCCCTGAGGGAATCAGGCGTAACCATTATGATCGCTGCGATCTAGAGTCAAGCGAATGGTGTTAAATCTAATATTAGTTAATCGATAGAAGTTAAGTTAAATAAATCAAGTTAGTCAAGTTAGAGTTAATCGATCAGAGAATCAGTTAGAGTTAACTAGTTAGGGTTAATTAGTCAGAGTTAACCAGTTATGGTCAGCCAATTAGAGCTAATCGATTGGAGCCGAATCGAATTAGAGTATTCAAATGGAGTAAATCAAGTACAAGTTAGTCGAGTATTGATAAATTGAATAGAGTTAGCAAAAAGAAATAAATTGAATAGCACTTATTCGATGTAGAGTTATCAAATATGGTTTATTCGAGCAAAGTAATCGAATATAAGATTATTCGAAGGAAGTTAAATCGAATATAAGTTATTCGAGAGAGATTGTCGAATTTAAGTATATTCGAAGAGATAAAATCGAATATAGTTATTCGAGAGGAATAATCGAATAGTGATTATTCGAGAGTGAATTACACATTGGAATTCGATTTTATCGAATTAAGGAAAGTAATGTTTACTTCCCGTTTCAAATCAGGTTTTAATTATTTGTTTATAAATTAGTTGTTTGTTTATTTATTCAAATTAAGAAATAAAAGTTATTATATTTCGAAAGTATGAGATTATAGCATTATGGTTATAATCAGATGATTTTGGTAAAAGTAGTGGATTCTTAAATCGAATCCGAGAGCAACGTAAGGAAGTGTGTTAAAAGATTTGAAAGTTCAACTTTGTCTATTTCGAGGTTAGGAATGTTGTTCAGTTAAGGTCTGAGAGGTAACTATACCCCAACTTGATTGACTTCATTTTTAACTGAGAAGTAGTTAAGGTTCGATTGTGAAGATGGGTTAAGTGAATTTAGTTAGTGAGTGAAATGGCTTGAATGGGCAAAGCTATGTTCTATTTAAACATCAGTTTAAATTCGATAAGGTAGTTCGGAAATGTTTTTCCCAAATAAGAATCATAACCATTTTTCTAAATGTAGAAAATGAGAATTTACAAATATGTAGAAATGAGGAAATGGATAAATTAAAGATAATTTAACATAAATAGATAAATGTTGGATGATGATTGATCGATAGAATTTCCATCTGGAAATAATATCGTTGTTTGCACCTGTTTTTCTTTGATAGTTAAATCACCGACTATCGAAGTTTTTGACCATTTTACGTCGTTAATACAGAGAGACCGGGATCAGATTCATTATCTGAAAACCACTCTGTATGGACGTTTGCGTTGCGATCAAATATTGATGACGGAGTTATGCAAGGGCTATCCTGTTTACAGAATAGTGCCTTCGGTTTATCTAGTCCCAGGACAAACGTGAATGGACGAATGTCTGACAGAGTACATCTAACGGATCACGTAAGTTGATCTCTTCAAACGTACTTACGTTTGGTGGCGGAGGAATTCGTTTCTCTTAGCTTTATACCCGTGGTATTTTTGGCGAAATCAATTTGTGATTTGATGGGTATGACGATGTGGCATTCAAAGTGAATGGTGGTCAAGTATTTCAAAAGATATGTAATGACCTCAAGCCTTATCAACCGGGAAATGACAGAAATCGGGCAGGCAACATGGCTATGTGGGTCGCACCCATTAGGGTGTATATCACCTATCTAGCGAAAATCGATTTCATTCTTTATCTATGTTCGATGCTGTCCCTTTTCGGGAAGACGGTGGGTAGCTCCCAACCTTTGGTGATATACATTCGATACACTCAAGCGAAATGAGTGGTCGGTCATGTGAGGGTCGGGTTGCAAGATGTTCTTGTTGAACCCAGTGTATTTGCCTCTAGAGACACACTATCGGCAGGTGGTCCCATACCTTGTCAAGGTCGGAATCCAATTTCCAATAAGCGCCTGCGGTTTTTGTTTGTATACTATATATGTGGAACGTGAGATGCAAGCGTTCTGCTAGATTCTAATTACTTGTGATTAGACATTATCATAATATCAGAAAAGTATCGATTTCCAAAACTATTTGGATTATCGTAAGGTAAAAACCATCTGTGTTTATGTGTGGATCGGTCTTACGATTATCTTTTCTTTTGAAAAGGATTTTGAAAAAGTTAAACTGATGATTTGATTTTACTCACACCAGTCCCATGACTGACCCAGAGTTTATTTTTGTTTTGTTTTCCCTAAACTCTTGGGTGCCCAAATTTGTACGGGCAGTCAAGTAGTTCATGTCTTTACAGATATACGTGGAGGAGCTTGAAGCAGGAGGCTTCAGGATTATATTGCTATTGTTATTTCCGCTGTATGTAAGTGTTGCACTCTAATAGTGTTATTGTATATATATACACTGTTTTATTTCAAAGTTATGTCATGTATTATATTTTATTCGTTCCACTGTGAGGTTCGTGATTACTCTGATTGTGTTCTTCTTCTTCTATTCAAATTTTCTGTCTTATCTATTCTCACCTTCTAACTTCTTTCTATTAATGATCTGGAATGTTCGATGCTTGAATAATTAACATGAGTTTTATGTTGATTTTCTGGGTCGAAAATCCCAGGTCGTTACAATGTGCATTCAGTTAAAGTTTAAAATCAAATTTTCATACTACCGCGCCATTTCTATCTCCTTTTATATTTAAATTAAATTTATTCGTTCTAACTTCGATAAAAATAAATTCTAGCCATTATTATTAATAATAAATTATATTATACCCTCAAAATTCATTAAAATTTTCTAAAATAAATATTCTAATTGGTCCAAAATTTGCGGGTTATTACAATCTCCCCCATTTAAAATCTTTTCGTCCTCGAAAAGGGAATGAAGCTAAAGTTGTTTATTTAACTAATTTAATTAATTTTCATTCTTTAATTGTTTAATAATTTTATTAGTTGAATTCATATTCACACAACACAATCATCAATCAATTAGTTGATTAAAATTTCAAAATATATAACTTTTATATATTCAAAATCATATTTTCTAAAATCGAACTATATATATAATAACAAGTACGTTAATTATGAATTCTTCTTCACTCTGACTCATTCTAGGGCGTTGCTAACCCCATCTCTAATGAGTATTCTCATTCCAGGATACTGCTGATCCTATCTCTAATGAGTATTCTTATTGTATATTACTGATCCAACCTCTGATGAGTCTTCTGTTTAGTTCTAACGAGTTGTACCCCAAAGATTTGAGCTACCAGCTGTAACATCCCGGATTTCGCCCGACCCCGATCGAACGAAAGATTGATCAAGATCGTTCAAAACCCACGTACGTTAACTTTGAGCATACAACACATCAGAACAACAACACATACTTTTATAACATCAATAATAAATGTTACATTAGAGTACAGAATATATCAGAGTACGATAATAATACAGCGGAAGATACATTTACAGTAAATTAAATACATTGCAGCGGAACTAATCTCAGCGGAAGGCCATCAATATTCTGGACCCAGCTTCAGACTTCAATCCAGGATCCTGCTTAACTATATCTGCAAAAAGCTACTCGACTGCCCGTGTGGAAAGAGGGCACCCGAGTTTGCAAAGTGAAACAAACTACAGGTCAGTCGTGGGACTGGTGTGAGAATTCTTAACTTAACCTATCTAATAATTAGGCTAATCACAGGACCATGCCACTAATGCGGAACAGGTTTACTCCATTGGATTGCCAGTGCATAAAAAAAGTAAATCGTCAAATAACATAATGCTTTTTAGAAAAATGAAACCATTATAAGACCCAGGTCCCATCACACAATGCAACGCACACCAGAGGATAGGGTTTTACCTTATAATGGTCAAAAGATGCTTGATACGTAAAAACGATATTATTATTAGTGTGTATATATATACTTAAAACATTTCAATATAAATGTATTAATATTAGACGGCATAGTACCCCATCCTACTATGTCGCCATATATAAGTTTACATTCAAAACCGTGGTGTCGTATTGGAAATTGGTTTTCCGTCATGAAATCGAGGCTAGGGATCGTCCACTTCTGATTCGAGACACTCTAGCAAATGCCCCAGGATCCCCCGCAGTGAACCCTTGGATCTTCAGGGCCGGTCCCCACCTAACGGTAGTGGATTAATTATACATAAACACACGTTTCCCGGTTCCTATGAACCTATAGTATGACCACTTCCGGCCTATAAAAACCCGAGGTACCTCAATCCAAAATCCACATAAGTAAAATGTCGGGCCGTGTTAAAGCCCAAACACCACTAGCTAGAAAGAAACGTGTGCACTCCCTGCAGTCCTAATCCCGTTTTTGACTTATACCGGGGTGTGAGGCTCGCGAAGTCACGATATACACAAAGCTATGCCTAAACAGGCTATGCTTTGATCATCAACCACAAGGCCTGCTTTTCAACAAAGCCTTGATCATTTGCATCTTAGCATGTCACATTGTCAGACCCTACCATATTATTGATCATCTACCAATATATATAACCTCTAAGCTCATACATCTTAGAGAAGGGTGATAAGTAAAGAATAAATTCTTCACCAAATACAGTAGAAAGGAATACAATGTCAGACACGCAATCCATTTACAAGTCCGCTCTGGGTCTGACCGAAACAACGTGTTCGTCGATCTCCAAATGCGTTTGGACGACCATCACCAAATACCTTGCCTTGGAAGGCCAATCCCAATTCAAGATACCAGTCATCATCATCCCAACGATGTGAAAACCTTTGGTCTTCAATCACCGTCTTCGTCTTCGACTCTTGATCGTCGTGATGATTATTCAGAATGGGTTAAACCCGGTCTTTCTGAATAACTCGCGTATTTTGGGATTAAAAGCAAATATTGGAAAACCACACAATACGCCACTTTCCAACTCAGAATATACTTTTAATAAGATATTCATTTTAAAAGATTCTCATTAATTTTATCAAAGATAAACATTTAAAATAAAATCAATAAATCAATTTCCGAAATATGGAATTTCACAGAAATCAAATCAATACATAATCGATATAGATTTCTGTATCGGACTAATAATATAAATGGAATAACGGCAAAGCCTCTTAAATTCTATATATAATATCGGTCTTCTTTTACAGAAGCCCATTTCGATTATTACCAATCGAATTTCCACTTAATTCCAATTTAATATATTAAATTGAAAAACTTGATTTTTAGAAAATGCCTTTTTTAAATCTATGAAATAGATTTATAAATTCCAAATAATAATTTCAATGTAAATTGGATTAAAGGACAAATGTCGTTTAAAACATCGTCCACGATAAATCCACTTCACATCTCAATTTATTTCATATCACAAAATATAATTGCAAGTGCTAGTAATCTTCTAAAACATATTTTAAAATAATCATAAAAATATTCTTTATATAAAGACTCTAAATGAGAAGTATTCTTTATATTACAAAATTTTATCTTTTACAAATATTCTTTGTTTTAACATATAGTTGATTAAAAATACATTATGAAAATATATGCACTTTATATAAAAAAGGATTTCTAATGTGAAAATATTCTTATTTAAAAGAACACCTGAATCGAAATGTGTAACGACCCACCTTTTTGGCCGACTCTCGCCGGTAATTAAACCGACTCAAATCGTTCATAAAGACGAATTGTTATGGGTACTTACATACATTGAACAAAAACAACAGAACCTTTCATTGAATAATTCAATATTACATCAGAGTTACATGAATATCAGAGTTACACATAAATATACACAGCGGAAGAATAAAACTCTCAGCGGAAGAACATTATCTGATACAGCAGAAGGTCCAACTCTAGCGTGAACTCTAACTCCGGAAGCGTTCTGAATCTTCTTCAACGATCCCTAACTGCAAAACTAAACACTAGCTGCCCGTGTGGAAATTAGTGGGCACCCAGAGTTTAGGAAGGAACAATAAACTCCAGGTCAGTCATGGGACTGGTGTGAGAATTCAAAACAGTTTTAGGATTTATCTTAAAGTTGGGAAATTCACCGGACCCCGCCGCTGACGCGGAACAGATTTACTCCATGTGAATACCCGTGCATATAAATACGCCATGACTTTTAGAAAATGAGACTATCATAAGCTCGTCCCATATCACACAATGCAAGCGCACACCAGATGGGCGAGTTTTGTCTTATGATAACCAAACATGATTTCATACGTGAAAATCCTCTTTTAATATTATCATATAGTGTGGAAAACAAGTTCACAAATAAATGTATTAATCCTAGACAGCATATACCCCATAACTATATGTTGCCATATATATATACAATCAAAATCGTATGGCTCGCATAAGGAAATTTGGGTTTCCAACTTGATGATTCCTGGCACGAAAGATCAATCAGGGATACAAAACGAAGTGCCTCAACGGCTTTTTCGACCATACGCGGACACCGAATACACATCGTCAGGGCAGATCAACGGTTTTCGACCAGACGCGGCCCCCCGAACATACCCAACTTCCCCAGGTTCATAAGTGGTTTTCCACTGTTGCGCAACTTCATCATCATTCATATATAAGTATAAAACCTAACCGCCAGTTTCTCATCAATCCGGGGTGTGAGGTTTGTCGGTGTCACGTCATACACAAAGCGATGCTTCGATAAGCCATTCTTTGATCATCACTAGCTCATTTCATAACTCGGGTATGCCACATTGACCATTCACGACATATCACTGATTTTAAATCAATGCATACCCTCTAAGTTCATATGGCTTAGAGACATGGATAATAAATTGCCACAAATCCGATATACATTAATGGAAATCAGTGTTGTGCGGTCAATTTCAATGTCAGACACACTATCCATACAAGTCCGTCCTGGGTCTGAATGGAACGAAATCCGAAAGTTCTCCTCGTACGTTCGTACTTTCTGCCACTTTGGTACTAGGGGCATCTCTCTACTGTAGCTAGCAATAAAGAAACCAATCAGCAGACAGCTCGTTCGATTGTGAAGGACCACGGTCTTCATTTGTCGATTCCAAGTCTTGAATTTGCTCCATGCGTCGTATTATTACTTGGAATGGTTTCGGACTTAAATCCGATCCCAGTCTTTCCAAGTAATAAGCGTATTCATAAACAATAGTCATGGACCACACAGTGTTACAATTCAAATCTCCTTTCCAATATTGTCGCTTTACTTCGAATTAAGGTTGGATTCAATTTCTGGAATTCCGTTATCATTCTAATCCTTATTCTCAAAATTCAACATTCAATTTCCAACCTTATATTTCAAAACAACTTCATTTATTCGTCGTTATGTCGAAACTACCAATTCTTTATTTGGATTTGAATAATTTATTTCAAATAGAATCTTATCGACTTATATTTAATATTGATTCACCAACTCAGGCAAACACGATCAGAATCTGGATATGAATATGTTTTGATAGTTTTGATCGTACTTGTCTTCTCCGGTAACTCCATATCGGATATCAGACGACAAATTCTATCCAAAACATATTCCCTCTTCAATTCAGATCTTATTTCAAATCTTATTAATTCCATATCATATATTTAAATTCTTTTAAATCAAATATTTTCCATTTCAGATATCACATCTTGTTTGAAATGTTCATATTTCCTATGACGGGAAAATCTCTTGTACCCTTTTATTCAAGATACAACCACGCTTCTGCTACGCACTCTGATTTGGCGTATCCAAGTTCCAAACTAGTATTGTTTCAAATATCACATAAAAATGTATTTCAATTTCTTTGAAACCAATTCTCAAGTATATATAAATCTTCTTGCATACGATGGATTCAATAATTTAACTACTATGTAAGTTTATTTACCAACATAGTATTTAGGACAACTCAAACTTGAGAATTTATTTGAAAAATCTTTTCAAATTATATTTTGATTCCAATTCAAAATATATATATATTCCTTATAATCCATTATCCAGCTAGCCAAAAACATTTCATATTACCAAAACTTTATTTCAAATGAAATAGGGATCTTTATGCTTTTCAAACCTCGTTCCATTACCACTCAAAATTCTCATGGAATCGAATATTCATATAAATTTCATTTCTTTCAAATTCTTCATATCACTTGAATTTAACCTATTATGGAAATATGCCGATCTCGTTTAAACCCTTTCAAACAACTAAAGTTGTCATAATAAATTTCGCAAAATCATATTGATCAAAACATGATTAACTATTTAAAATCGACCGTTACAACGGTATTTCCAAATCAATGTTGAACTTCATTTCAAATTCTTATCAAATATCTGCATAACAATGAACGGTTTAAATTTTTGTTCCAAACCACTTTTACCCATTTAAATAAATTTTTACTCAATTCAATTCTAGATAGTTTTACGTTTTTTTTAGTTTAAAACTATATTCCAAAAATTATTATTTATATGGAAAGGGGATTTGAAATTTATCACCCATGTTGTTCCACCAGTACGGTGTATGTGATTTCTCAATCAAATTTAACTAACAAATCTGATCACATCAACCGTTATGAATCCATTCATCACACAAATTTACACAAACAAATAACAACGCGCAAAGCGTTACTGCGAATAACGCTTGGCGTATAAAGTGTTACAACTGCATAACATCCATTAACAATCACAACAATTAAATAATTAATTCACTTTGTGTAGAGCGTTACAGTCCGTAACGCTTTATGTTTACGGTGTTTTAACTGCATAAATATTCATCGAACAACCAGTGTCAATCATTTATAACAATTCATGGGCATTAACACACTATAATTAACACTAATTAAAATTAACGAAGTGCCTAATTTAAATAAATTTAAATTAGAATTCTCACCTGCATTGCTTCCCACTTCCGTTGTCAAAGCCCGTATCGCTACGAACAAGGTCTACAAACAGCTGCGAACAAAGCTTACACGGACACCGCTTTACGCACACGCTTCTTTCCGCAAATGTACAAGCTTTACGGCTGCTATTACTCTCACGCACACCTCTTCCTTGCTTGTGTCCATTTTGTTCAGGCCTTCTTGGAACCATCTCAAGTTCACATACACACGTTCAAACCAAAACTTCACATGTAATCACATTGACATTCTATGCACACAAACTTCAACCCGTTCTCATATGCTCATCTTAGTAAACATGCATGCACCAAGGCTCGCATCTACCACCGCATTCAACCATTCACCTACACAAACTTCGACCCATATCACCTCAGTAACTATAAGCATAGAACATCATCATCCCCTAGGCATCGCCCCTTGACATGCGAAGCTCCTACAACTTCTTATTTGCATCAACAATACAACAAACACTCCTCAATCAAACGGCCACAAATGAATTCAAACCTTAACCCCTCCCATTTCTGATATTACTCTATATATACAGAGGAGACACATCAGTATTTTGTCGCAGCAAAATCTCATGCACAACAGGCTCGAGATGACTTGGCACGGGAAAGGAAAAATATGGCTAAAGTATTTTAGCGAGGGGTCAGAGGGGTTTTGCATGCGGAGTATGGATGTCAGGTTGGTGCGGAAAGGGTTGGTGGCAGCTGGGAAGAGGACTTGCGGTAGCTTTTGAGGAGAGTTGGCCGAGAGCAGAAAGGAAAGGAGGGTGGACGGGTTTACTGAAGTGAAGAGAGAAGAAAAGGGGCGAGAGCAGGAGGTAGATAAAGGAGCTGGAGGATTGGAAAATGGTGCTGACTGGGTGCTTGGCGGAGGACGAGAGTTGCGGAGGGTTGATGGAGAAGTGGATAAGGGCGGTGGTGCCAAGAAAGGAAGAGCGGACTGTCAGTTGGAAGGAGAGGCTGAAGCTGTGAATGAGGAAAAAGGGTGCATTCTTATATAAGTGTAATTAAGGGTAGGATTGTCTTTTAATTCAAGGACACTTGTCTCTCTTTATAAATTCAATTACATGCATAATTCCACCTAAGGGACACATGTCCCCATTATAAATTTCCATATACATGCAAATTTACACCTAAATGAACACTTGGCATATAATAAACTTCATATCATGCATGATGGACAAAATTTAAATATTTATTTATTTATAAAAATTCCATTTATAGTAACAAATTTGCAACAAATATATTTGTAACCTATTTCAACACTTAGATGTGTAGTTATAACATAAAAATGTTACTACTTCAATATAGAAATATAACTACATAATTTATTAAAAATAAATTCTTATAAAATGCAAAAATCATAAAACATTATATATAATATTACCTATAAGGTATATTTATGTTCGTGAAATTCATTATAAAATCTCATGTTATAAATAACATCTCGAATAAATCGTCTTTTACAAAATATTTAAATATCGTTAAATGTTATTGAATCTAAATCACTTAACAAATATAAACATTAAATATAGTCAACATAGAATATCTATCTTTTTAAATATATTATTATATTACTTGTTTCTTTATAATATAACCTTTAAGATAACTTTGCATTAAAATACTAAATACTATACTCATACATCAAAATACTATTACTTATAAAAAAAAAATCATTATATCTTTAAATATAAATACTTAAAAGATGTTTTGTCTAAACCCAATGTACTAGATAACATTTTATACAAAAATCCTTTATAAATTAAAATAGCCTTAAAATAAGTCTTTATAAAGTAAAATTATTTATTCGAGACAAGTAAAAGAATCCTAAATATTTAACCCTTACTAATTTAAAAATATATATAGAAAAATTCCAAATTAACTTAGAAATGTTCTGGGTTGTTACATTCTTCCCCCCTTAAGACTTTTCGTCCTCGAAAAGGGGAACAGTAAACTTTAAACTTCTATATAAACCATAAACCAAACTTCTTTATATGTTTTGGAACAGGTTCCAAATAAACAGACTTAAAATTAAAAGGTGTGACACACATATCATAGTTAATCCAAAATATCGTGTCCTACAGATCATTCAAGCCAACATAAGAAATGTAATTATCCCTACCTGAGTGCGTACCACGTACTTGGGGTAGTCCAAAATACAGTCACCAAAGTATACCAAGCTATCTGGTACTAATCCCTCAAAACCCGTACTAGCCCAAAACATCTTAGTGTATCTAGGCACTTAAGACAACATATATACACTATGCACAAGGTCTAAACTCATCGCACATAATTCATCTGATGCATCTGATCCATCGTCGGATGGTCCAGACAAAATAAATCTCCTCGGTCTCCTCATCAATGAATCATTCCTCGTCATCAGCCAAAACTCATCATTATCCCTAATCTCTCATCGTCCTCATGTCCTATGATGAATCCATCCAACTCATTGCCCATAAATCTCTCTTTATCAACCTCGTCCAAGGGCTGTTATATATCCTCCATCTCCTCATCCAACTCATCATTTTCCACCACTGGAAGTGGGTCATCCTCGAATATAGGATGCTCGATCTCACCATCATATGCCACAACATCATCATCATCTGCTACCACATCATCATCGCTTACAACATCATCATCATGCAGGGGTTGTTCCATAACGTCATCAAATCCATCATCTCCCACCTCTGGAAGTGGGTCGCCCTCAGCTACAACTGCTGACTGCCCTAGCTCATGTAACAACACATCAAACTACTCAACTAATGCAGGATCTATCATCCACCCAATAAACTCTGGGTGACCTGTGCTAGTGTGGCGTCTCCAAACAACTGCTGATCTTCTCGTCAAGGATCTTCTGTCATATAGCCTCTAATGTATCCTTATCCATAACTGGGGAAAATCTAAATCCCAAAATGGGATGTTGCCTCAACCCCTATCATCCTATCACTAATCGTCGGGGCTGGGATATACTCACATATCATCCTAGGGTCATCTTGCTATGAGGTTGGGTCTATTCTTAACATATCAAAATAATGGTCAGAACTATTGTCCATGTCACTATCAGGGTGCTCGGTCTGATTCTCAATCAGGGTGGAATCTGATGGGATCTCAAATTTCCCTAATGGCTACTCGAGTTATTGGAAAAATCTCCATTAATGCTACTCCAAGGACGAAACTAAGCAAGATATTGTCGTACACTTAGCCATTTACTACCCAAAAATTAAAATTTTAAAGCTTACGGGTCATCCAAATCTACTTTTTAACTCATCGTTAACTTAACCAAAACGGTTCAAGTTAAGTGTTTATACCCCAAATTTCTTTTCCCAAAATTTTCAAAGATTCGTTAAGGGTTTATTTATCAAACCAAAATCATATAGACGGTTAAGGGTCCAAATCGGGTCGTTCTAATTCTTAACAAACCAATTCAGAAATCATTCTTATACAAATTGGTTGATAAACTTACCTAAGATTTAATGCAATTCCAACATTTCTTAATTACCATTTAAATAATCTTATACTTAAGTTATTCATCCAATTTCATTCATACCAAACAAATCTTTATTACTTAAGATTTCATTAAAACACGTTGATTTAATAAAGAAAAACGCTCTCTCAAATTTAATATTTCGGAAATCTCATTCTAGGGTATTCCTAACCCTATCTCTAATGAGATACTGTAATCTCTGATGAGTCCTATCTTTTTGTTCAAATATGTCGTACCCCATAGCTTTGTATAAACCTAAGCTCTGATACCAACTGTAACGACCCACCTTTTTGGCCGACTCTCGCCGGTAATTAAACCGACTCAAATCGTTCATAAAGACGAATTGTTATGGGTACTTACATACATTGAACAAAAACAACAGAACCTTTCATTGAATAATTCAATATTACATCAGAGTTACATGAATATCAGAGTTACACATAAATATACACAGCGGAAGAATAAAACTCTCAGCGGAAGAACATTATCTGATACAGCAGAAGGTCCAACTCTAGCGTGAACTCTAACTCCGGAAGCGTTCTGAATCTTCTTCAACGATCCCTAACTGCAAAACTAAACACTAGCTGCCCGTGTGGAAATTAGTGGGCACCCAGAGTTTAGGAAGGAACAATAAACTCCAGGTCAGTCATGGGACTGGTGTGAGAATTCAAAACAGTTTTAGGATTTATCTTAAAGTTGGGAAATTCACCGGACCCCGCCGCTGACGCGGAACAGATTTACTCCATGTGAATACCCGTGCATATAAATACGCCATGACTTTTAGAAAATGAGACTATCATAAGCTCGTCCCATATCACACAATGCAAGCGCACACCAGATGGGCGAGTTTTGTCTTATGATAACCAAACATGATTTCATACGTGAAAATCCTCTTTTAATATTATCATATAGTGTGGAAAACAAGTTCACAAATAAATGTATTAATCCTAGACAGCATATACCCCATAACTATATGTTGCCATATATATATACAATCAAAATCGTATGGCTCGCATAAGGAAATTTGGGTTTCCAACTTGATGATTCCTGGCACGAAAGATCAATCAGGGATACAAAACGAAGTGCCTCAACGGCTTTTTCGACCATACGCGGACACCGAATACACATCGTCAGGGCAGATCAACGGTTTTCGACCAGACGCGGCCCCCCGAACATACCCAACTTCCCCAGGTTCATAAGTGGTTTTCCACTGTTGCGCAACTTCATCATCATTCCTATATAAGTATAAAACCTAACCGCCAGTTTCTCATCAATCCGGGGTGTGAGGTTTGTCGGTGTCACGTCATACACAAAGCGATGCTTCGATAAGCCATTCTTTGATCATCACTAGCTCATTTCATAACTCGGGTATGCCACATTGACCATTCACGACATATCACTGATTTTAAATCAATGCATACCCTCTAAGTTCATATGGCTTAGAGACATGGATAATAAATTGCCACAAATCCGATATACATTAATGGAAATCAGTGTTGTGCGGTCAATTTCAATGTCAGACACACTATCCATACAAGTCCGTCCTGGGTCTGAATGGAACGAAATCCGAAAGTTCTCCTCGTACGTTCGTACTTTCTGCCACTTCGGTACTAGGGGCATCTCTCTACTGTAGCTAGCAATAAAGAAACCAATCAGCAGACAGCTCGTTCGATTGTGAAGGACCACGGTCTTCATTTGTCGATTCCAAGTCTTGAATTTGCTCCATGCGTCGTATTATTACTTGGAATGGTTTCGGACTTAAATCCGATCCCAGTCTTTCCAAGTAATAAGCGTATTCATAAACAATAGTCATGGACCACACAGTGTTACAATTCAAATCTCCTTTCCAATATTGTCGCTTTACTTCGAATTAAGGTTGGATTCAATTTCTGGAATTCCGTTATCATTCTAATCCTTATTCTCAAAATTCAACATTCAATTTCCAACCTTATATTTCAAAACAACTTCATTTATTCGTCGTTATGTCGAAACTACCAATTCTTTATTTGCATTTGAATAATTTATTTCAAATAGAATCTTATCGACTTATATTTGATATTGATTCACCAACTCAGGCAAACACGATCAGAATCTGGATATGAATATGTTTTGATAGTTTTGATCGTACTTGTCTTCTCCAGTAACTCCATATCGGATATCAGACGACAAATTCTATCCAAAACATATTCCCTCTTCAATTCAGATCTTATTTCAAATCTTATTAATTCCATATCATATATTTAAATTCTTTTAAATCAAATATTTTCCATTTCAGATATCACATCTTGTTTGAAATGTTCATATTTCCTATGACGGGAAAATCTCTTGTACCCTTTTATTCAAGATACAACCACGCTTCTGCTACGCACTCTGATTTGGCGTATCCAAGTTCCAAACTAGTATTGTTTCAAATATCACATAAAAATGTATTTCAATTTCTTTGAAACCAATTCTCAAGTATATATAAATCTTCTTGCATACGATGGATTCAATAATTTAACTACTATGTAAGTTTATTTACCAACATAGTATTTAGGACAACTCAAACTTGAGAATTTATTTGAAAAATCTTTTCAAATTATATTTTGATTCCAATTCAAAATATATATATATTCCTTATAATCCATTATCCAGCTAGCCAAAAACATTTCATATTACCAAAACTTTATTTCAAATGAAATAGGGATCTTTATGCTTTTCAAACCTCGTTCCATTACCACTCAAAATTCTCATGGAATCGAATATTCATATAAATTTCATTTCTTTCAAATTCTTCATATCACTTGAATTTAACCTATTATGGAAATATGCCGATCTCGTTTAAACCCTTTCAAACAACTAAAGTTGTCATAATAAATTTCGCAAAATCATATTGATCAAAACATGATTAACTATTTAAAATCGACCGTTACAACGGTATTTCCAAATCAATGTTGAACTTCATTTCAAATTCTTATCAAATATCTGCATAACAATGAACGGTTTAAATTTTTGTTCCAAACCACTTTTACCCATTCAAATAAATTTTTACTCAATTCAATTCTAGATAGTTTTACGTTTTTTTTAGTTTAAAACTATATTCCAAAAATTATTATTTATATGGAAAGGGGATTTGAAATTTATCACCCATGCTGTTCCACCAGTACGGTGTATGTGATTTCTCAATCAAATTTAACTAACAAATCTGATCACATCAACCGTTATGAATCCATTCATCACACAAATTTACACAACCAAATAACAACGCGCAAAGCGTTACTGCGAATAACGCTTGGCGTATAAAGTGTTACAACTGCATAACATCCATTAACAATCACAACAATTAAATAATTAATTCACTTTGTGTAGAGCGTTACAGTCCGTAACGCTTTATGTTTACGGTGTTTTAACTGCATAAATATTCATCGAACAACCAGTGTCAATCATTTATAACAATTCATGGGCATTAACACACTATAATTAACACTAATTAAAATTAACGAAGTGCCTAATTTAAATAAATTTAAATTAGAATTCTCACCTGCATTGCTTCCCACTTCCGTTGTCAAAGCCCGTATCGCTACGAACAAGGTCTACAAACAGCTGCGAACAAAGCTTACACGGACACCGCTTTACGCACACGCTTCTTTCCGCAAATGTACAAGCTTTACGGCTGCTATTACTCTCACGCACACCTCTTCCTTGCTTGTGTCCATTTTGTTCAGGCCTTCTTGGAACCATCTCAAGTTCACATACACACGTTCAAACCAAAACTTCACATGTAATCACATTGACATTCTATGCACACAAACTTCAACCCGTTCTCATATGCTCATCTTAGTAAACATGCATGCACCAAGGCTCGCATCTACCACCGCATTCAACCATTCACCTACACAAACTTCGACCCATATCACCTCAGTAACTATAAGAATAGAACATCATCATCCCCTAGGCATCGCCCCTTGACATGCGAAGCTCCTACAACTTCTTATTTGCATCAACAATACAACAAACACTCCTCAATCAAACGGCCACAAATGAATTCAAACCTTAACCCCTCCCATTTCTGATATTACTCTATATATACAGAGGAGACACATCAGTATTTTGTCGCAGCAAAATCTCATGCACAACAGGCTCGAGATGACTTGGCACGGGAAAGGAAAAATATGGCTAAAGTATTTTAGCGAGGGGTCAGAGGGGTTTTGCATGCGGAGTATGGATGTCAGGTTGGTGCGGAAAGGGTTGGTGGCAGCTGGGAAGAGGACTTGCGGTAGCTTTTGAGGAGAGTTGGCCGAGAGCAGAAAGGAAAGGAGGGTGGACGGGTTTACTGAAGTGAAGAGAGAAGAAAAGGGGCGAGAGCAGGAGGTAGATAAAGGAGCTGGCGGATTGGAAAATGGTGCTGACTGGGTGCTTGGCGGAGGACGAGAGTTGCGGAGGGTTGATGGAGAAGTGGATAAGGGCGGTGGTGCCAAGAAAGGAAGAGCGGACTGTCAGTTGGAAGGAGAGGCTGAAGCTGTGAATGAGGAAAAAGGGTGCATTCTTATATAAGTGTAATTAAGGGTAGGATTGTCTTTTAATTCAAGGACACTTGTCTCTCTTTATAAATTCAATTACATGCATAATTCCACCTAAGGGACACATGTCCCCATTATAAATTTCCATATACATGCAAATTTACACCTAAATGAACACTTGGCATATAATAAACTTCATATCATGCATGATGGACAAAATTTAAATATTTATTTATTTATAAAAATTCCATTTATAGTAACAAATTTGCAACAAATATATTTGTAACCTATTTCAACACTTAGATGTGTAGTTATAACATAAAAATGTTACTACTTCAATATAGAAATATAACTACATAATTTATTAAAAATAAATTCTTATAAAATGCAAAAATCATAAAACATTATATATAATATTACCTATAAGGTATATTTATGATCGTGAAATTCATTATAAAATCTCATGTTATAAATAACATCTCGAATAAATCGTCTTTTACAAAATATTTAAATATCGTTAAATGTTATTGAATCTAAATCACTTAACAAATATAAACATTAAATATAGTCAACATAGAATATCTATCTTTTTAAATATATTATTATATTACTTGTTTCTTTATAATATAACCTTTAAGATAACTTTGCATTAAAATACTAAATACTATACTCATACATCAAAATACTATTACTTATAAAAAAAAATCATTATATCTTTAAATATAAATACTTAAAAGATGTTTTGTCTAAACCCAATGTACTAGATAACATTTTATACAAAAATCCTTTATAAATTAAAATAGCCTTAAAATAAGTCTTTATAAAGTAAAATTATTTATTCGAGACAAGTAAAAGAATCCTAAATATTTAACCCTTACTAATTTAAAAATATATATAGAAAAATTCCAAATTAACTTAGAAATGTTCTGGGTTGTTACAAAATGCGACTCAAACATACAACTGAATATTGGGATTAGTGTATGTAAATTTTCATCCCAACACCCGTGTGGGGTATCAACCAACAAACAAATAATAAACTAATTTGTGCACTTGGGCGATGTGTGAAAAATTATCGTCCCAATCACGTGCACAAGTCGGGTAACTTGTGAATGGAAGTGTAATACACAATACATATAATGGCGACAAGAAAATATCTCTATTGCAATGAATGAATAAGCATAGTAACTTTGTCTCTATTGAAAAATTCTACTTTGCTAATTTAAACTCTAAACAAAAATGGTTATTTTGTTTTGGCAATTCTGATGAGACAAAATGATAAATATTTGTTTTAACTATCCTATCTTGACATGTATATATCTTGTCAAACATATATATATATATATATATATAAATTTCTTCAACTAATTCATTTTGACAAAAATGAATATTTCTGACCAAATGTAAAATTTTGTTTAACTAGTATAAATTGGCTAAAATGAATAATTATTTTTAACTAATGTAAATTAACAAAAATGAATAATTGTTTTTAACTAATATAAATTTACCGAAATGAATAATTTGTGTTTCAATTCTAATAAAATATGCCAATGCTATATTTTGTTTCATTCTATTAATTTAGACAAAATGAGTGTTTTTGTCTATTTTACTTTGATGATAAAAATGTGAATGTTTAGTTATTAAAATGTAACTTTTAAATTCTATCCTTCATTTCAAAGAATATTTATTCATATCAAAATTATAAATCAAGAATATAATTTACAATTTGATGGTTTGTTTCCATTAATGAATTACAAACAAAGATGAATTTTATTTTAAGGTTTTATTTGCAACAAGGAATGCAAATAACAAATGTAACTTTTATTTTTATTTAAAAGTATATTTGAGTGAATGTAAAAAGAACCTCATTTACAAAGTGTATTTACATAAAAGAAACAAATTTTATTTAAATGCGTATTTGCATTTATGAACACAAACAAAGAATAGTTTTGTTTACAAATTATATTTACATTGGTGAATGTAAATAAGAGAACAAAATTTATTTTCAAAGTATATTTTAAACAAATTCTATTAAATGTATAAAAGTGTGTACATTTGTGTTGGTAAATGTAGATAAAGAAAATAGACTATAGTTCCATTGAATATTTGCATTGACAAATGCAAATAAAAGAACAAACCTTAATTTCAATGCATATATGTATTGATAAAAGCAAACAAAGAAATAAACTTTATTTGCAATATATGTATGTATTGCATTGGTGAGTGCAAATGAATAATTTGTTTCAATATATTTACATTGGTAAATACAAATAAAAGAACAATTCCTATATTCTATATATATTTGCATTGGTGGATGTAAATAAAGAATAAATTTTATTTTCAAAATATATTTACATTTTTGAACACAAAATAAAGAACAAAACTTTATTTTCAATATTAGTTTTGTTTTCTACTTTTATTTGTGTTGTCGAACACAAATAAAAATGTACTTTTTATTTTCAAGTTATGTTTGCATAGGTAATTCCAAATAAAAGAACAAACATTATTTTCTACGTAACTTCTGAAAATAATTTCTTATTTACATAAAAAAAATGTAAAAAAAATTGTTACTTTTGCTTCATTAATCAAGTTTTGACAAAAATGATATTTTCAATTCAATAATCAGATTTTGACAAAAATGAAGATTTCAATTCAATAGCCAAGTTTTGACAAAAGTGATATTTTCATTTCGCTAATAAAGTTTTGACCAAAAATGTTCACTAATAAAGTTTTGGCCAAAAATGTGATCTCTCATTTCAATACTTGTGCTTTAACCAAAATGTTATTTTTAGTTCAATATTAGTTATATTGAAAATGTAATCATTATACTTTAATTTTTAATTACACTGAAAAAAATGTAATACATTTATTTCAATTTTGATTACATTGAAAAATGTAATCTTTTTATTTCAATTTTAATTACATTGAAAAATGTAATCATTTTAATTTATTTCTAATTACATTAAAAATGTAATCTTTGTGATTTATTTCAAACATTTCAACAAAGGCAAATAAAAAGGATAACTTTGTTTTTCGACAATGCTAACATAAACAATTTTCATATGGATCATTCTTTACATTAAAAAAAAATGTGATTTCTTTATGTTTTCAATACTTTTATTTTAACATGAACAATTTTCATATTTTATCTTAATTTTGAACAAATTGTCAACAAAACAATACAAATAAAAGACAACCATTTTATTAGACATGACACAAGATGTATAGCTATCAGGCCTAACTTTTTTGTTGTAATTTATAATATCAATAAAAAGATTTTATTTAATTTTACAAAGTTACCACAAAGTAAATTCTTTATCATAACCTTTTTATTTGAAAACAATACTTCATAAAGGTTTAACCTTAATTGTAAAATCTTTTTATTTTAATCTAATTATAAATAAAATAAAATCTTTAATGTCCATACTTCTTATTGTAATAAATTTACAATAAAATTTAATATTCTAATTCTAAAACATCATATGCTTAAGGTGACAGTAAAAAGAAATCTTTACTGTAATTCACAAATCTTGTTCTTAATGTAAACAAATAAAAGTAAAATTCTATTTGTTAGCCAAATTATGTTGTAATGGAAACAAATAAAAGTATATTCTATTTGTTGTTCATATTCTATTGTAAATAACCAAATAAAAAGAATATTTTATTTGTCGTTCAAATGCTGTTGTAACATCAACAAATAAAATAAATCTTTATTTGTCGTTCAAATTTCATTGTTCATTTTAGAATAATAAAAGTAATAAGAATAATATTTTAATAAATTTAAGAGCAACTAGATCTGAATAAAATATTATTTAAATCTAAATTTAGATTAAATTTTCTAATCGCTAATAAAATTCAACAATATATGATATTTCAATGCGGATCTATCATAAGTTAACCAACAAACATACCACAAGCAATCATCAAATATCATTTAAATCTAAATTTAGATTAAATTTTCTAATTGCTAATAAAATTCAACAATATATGATATTTTAATGCAGATCTATCATAACATAACCAACAAACATACCACAAGCAATCATCAACAATTCAACAATCACAGAACATTTCAGATCTGAATTTACATCATTATACAATGATTTTTAACGCAAGAAAAATAATTTATACTTAATTAAATAATAAAATTCAAAATTCTCACATCGATTTTTGCTGAAAATTTGACTGTCTCGGAATCAGCTCTGATCTATGCCATCGCGAAGATCTCGGAAAGACGAGTCCAACGTAACTTACGGTTCGTCAATCGGACCTCGTATGAAAGAGATATTGATTTTTAAAGATCGGATAAACTAAATATTAAATAAATAAAATAATAATAAAAAAGACCTTCTTCTCGAACTCACGTATTCGGCCGCAACCAATATCCACCGTTCAACCTCCCGCGCGCGCCACCCTCCGAGCCACCGACCACCGATCAGAGACCACCACTCCGAAGCCCCGCCTGCGAGCCACCACCGCCCCCAATAGCTCCGAACTCGGCCTCCTCCTCCTCTCGAAAATCGAACCCAAACCCGCCACGCTTCAGCCCAGAATCCGTGAACTAAAACCCGATCTTGACTGTATGGATTGAAAGATCTCTCCGAGAGCTTCGATTTGGTACCAAGTTTGTCGATTTTCGTTGAGCGGATCAAAAGTTATGAGCGTTTGAAATTGGAGATATTCTGGCCTTCGGTTTAGGTGGTGGCTGAAATTAGGGTTAGGGTTTCGGCCTAAATATTTTAATAATATTTTAATATTAAATCTCGAAAATCGTGCTTAAAAGGTGGATTTTCGGACTTTCTCTGATTTGGGCTTGCCTACTGTCGTTCTTAAGGTTTTGACACCTTTTGAACGCAATGAGATAGGTCCCGTGGCCCAATTCCGAAATCTGTACGATTTTTATTTAAAATTACATAAAAAATTAATTAATTAAATATTGACCGTACATATAAATATGCCGGGGCCACATATGTCCTCAGAAAATTCTTAAAAAAATATTTTTAGCCTTTTTATGACGATACGAATCCAACAAAATTATTTTCGTCGAATTCCGAGACTGTTTGAAAAATGGCTATTTTTAAGGCATTTAAATTTAACTAAAATAGTCAAAACACATTTTCTCTCGCCACGTTCACATATTAATTCGAAAAATTCTGAAAATTGAAATCTAGCTATAATTTGACATTCCGGTTCCAACAAAAGTGGTTTCGTCGAAAATGGAGGTCGTTTGAAAAATGACTATTTTTAAGGGCTATATATTCAATATTAAAAATACATTTTTAACCAAATAATTTCCGAAACTCAAAATATATAAGTGTTTACTGTTTTTCAAAGCAGAAACGTCATTCCGAACTCAATGGAAGTGGTTTCGAGTCGAAATTCCTTCATATGTGAAAAGTAGCCTTTCGGGCCCTATATATTATATAAATTCTACAACGACCTTTCTAAAAATTGAATTGGCCATAACTTTTTATTTCCGCTATGAAATTCCAATTTTTCAGATTCGTTAGAAAGATATGATTAAACATATTTAAATATTTCTGGTTTCACTCAATTCTGATTTATTTTGAATCCTGTGCATTCAGTTAAAGTTTAAAATCAAAATTTCAAACTACCGCGTCATTTCTAACTCCTTTTATATTTAAATTAAATTTATTCGTTCTAACTTCGATAAAAATAAATTCTAGCCATTATTATTAATAATAAATTATATTATATCCTCAAAATTCATTAAAATTTTCTAAAATAAAAAATTTAAATTGGTCCAGAATTTGCGGGTTGTTACAGCCACCAACGTAAATAAGTTTGAAACGATCAACTTACGTGATGTACCAGATATACTCTATCAAACATTCGTCTATTCAAGTTGTCCTGGGACTGGACAACCCGAAGGCACATTCCGTACACCCATCCTAGGCAATCTCTACCTAGGACTTATACAACATCCCTTGCACTTTACTCCCTCTTCAATTTGTCTTCGATCTATTTGATCCGAAATGCTCACGCCCATACGGAGTGGTTCTTTGGATAAGAATCCAACCGGTCTCTCCGTATTGATGATGGAAAAATGGTCAAAACTTTGATAGTCTGTGATTTAACTATCAGAGAAAAACACGTATGCAAACAACGATATTATTTCCAGATGGAAATTTTATCGATCAATCATCGTTTAACATTTATCTCTTTAGTTCATTAATTTACTTATCTTCTGTTTCCAAGTATTCTAAATTCTTATTTCTATTATCAGAAAACATTTCTGATTCCTATTTGGAAAATATTTCCAAAACTCCTTCACTGGATTTAAACTGATGTTTAAATCAAATATTGCCATGCCAACTCAAATCATTTCACTCATTAACTAAATTCGCTTAACCATCATTCACTATCAAACCTTACCATTCCTTAGTTAAGAAGGAAGTCATTCAAGTTGGGGTATAATTACCTCTCAGACCTTAACTGAACAACGTTTTAACTTCGAAATAGTCAAAGTTTATCTTTTAAATCTTTAACAAACTTCCTTACATAACTCTCTTTCGAATAAATCTCTATTCGATAACTCTTTCCTTCGAATAAACTATATTCGATAATCTCTCTTCTTCGAATAACCTATATTCGAATAACTCTATTTAATTAACACTATTCGATTAACTCTAATCGGTTTACTCTTATCAGTTAGCTCTATTTGATTAACTCAATTCTATTAACTCTATTTGATTTACTCTATTGGATTAACTCTATTTGATTTACCCTGCTGGATTAACTCTATTCAATTAACTCTAACTAATTTACTCTTATCAATTAACTCCTTTCGAATAAACTATATTCGATTAACTCCTTTCAAATAACTAATATTCGATTAACCCCTTTCGAATAACTAATATTCGATAACTCCTTTCCAATATCTAATATTGGATAACTCCTTTCGAATAACTAATTTTCGATAATTTCTTTCGAATAACTAATATTCAATAATTTCTTTCGAATAACTAATATTCGATAATTTCTTTCTCTATTCGAATAAACTATATTCGATTTATTCTCTTATTCGAATAACCTTATTCGATAACTCTTTCTTCGAATAAACTATATTCGAATAACTCTAATCCGACTAACTCTAATTCAATTAACTCTATTCAAATAACAAATATTCGACTAACTCTTGTTTGATTAACTCTATTCGAATAACTCTAATTCGATTTAACTCTAATCGATTAACTCTAACTGATTAACTCTAACTGGTCAAATATAACTCTAATCGATTAACTCTAACTCTAATCGATTAACTCCTCTAACTCATTTTGATTAACCCTTTTTGATTAACTCCTTTGATTAACTCTACGTCCATATTCAGTTTCAAATATCGATGTTGAAATCGATTCTTACTTCTCTTTATAAGCCCTGACTTATATATTCTATTTATGCAATGATAAATATTTTATTTAATTTATAAAATATTATTTATAAACTAATCTTCTCAATCTATTGGTTACTGTAGATTCTATTTAAAATTTTTGCTTTAAATCCATATCATGTTATACCCGTGTGCGAAGCACGGGTCTAAACTTTCCGGATGTAAAATTCTATTCATTTGCCAAATATTTCCTTATATGACATTCTTTTCATTTCCCAATAAATCCCTTTTATAACTCTATTTACTTCCTAAATAAATATTTCCTTTTTATAACTCTATTTATTTTTCTAAATAAATATTTCCTTTTTAATTCTATTTGTAAATGTTTTACAAATATCTCCCTTTTAAATCTATTTGTAAATGGTTTACAAATACGCCCTTTTCAATTCCATATATATTTTTTCTAAATAAATATTTCTTTTCCTATTTGTTTCACAATATTTTCCTTTTTAATTTGTTTCACAAATATTTTCCTTTTATAACTTATCCTTCGATTTTATAATTATTTTCTTTTAAAAAGCCCTTTTCCTTTTATATATAAAATCCATTGATTTCCATAAGAAACCCCTTTTTATTTTCCAACTATTTCTTTTTCTATTTGTTTTACAAATATTTCTTTTTCTATTCTATTTATTTCTAAATACATCCTTTTGTAATATCCTTTGATGTTATAAATATTCTCTTTACAAAATCCTTTGATTTTCTAAACATTTCATTTTCAATATATGTTTTTGAAAATTCTCTTTTTATCATTTTGGTATTTCTTATGGTATTTAACATACCATATAACAATGATAAATATTATCCAAACACACATTATCTACAACAGATTATATATCACATCATATATCATAATATATGAATAACAGTAACATAAATGTTGAGGAATCTAGTTGGATCCCTCCAACCTATTTCACTACGTCCACAAATGTTACACAATATAATTCACATCAATTTCATTTCATCATGAAATATACTGTTAAACATGATCAATATTTGATGATCGATTTTTATATATATAATTATATCTACATTTTCAATCAATTCTATTTTACAGTCCAAATAATCAATACAAAGCAATCAATCATTTATTTATCAAAAATAAAGTACAGTTTATAAAAATATAAACTGATCAGAGATTGTGAGTTTTACTCACTTTTCGCGTTAACCATTAAATAACGATTTGCGTCTGTTGATTTAGACGGACAATTTATTTTGCTATAAATTGTAATGAGCTTTAATTCACTCCCAGTCAATTCCATCGTGTAGCTGTCATCCATATGATCCCAACATGACTGACCGTTCGAAATTCTGATACAGCAGGACCGAGATATTGAATTTACAAGTTATATACTATTTAAAATTATAATAAAATTTAATTTCATTTAATCTAATTGGGCTTGACCATTTACCTATGGCCCAAAACCTTTTTTCCATTTCCTCAGGCCCGCTTATCACCTTTCTCCTTCTTCCAACGGTTCAGAAAGGAAAAATCCCTTCTTTCGAATGTCGAACTCCATTACCGAACTATCCTTCCATCCCCACAACCTCGTTTCTCCTTGAATTTCTAAACCCTGATCACCGGCCAACTCCTCATCTCAAAATCCTCAACAGTGAACGAAAGTGAAAATCACAAATCGCACTACCACTGTCGACTGCCACAGTTCTACCTCCGCCCATTCATTCTCATCGACGACTGTACCAAACGCCTCGGTTCCTCATTGCCCACCCTCCTGTCACCAACTCCCTCTACTCGGTCGCCGTCACTAACACGCGACAGAAACCCAATCACCTCCAGCCATTGTATAAATATGCGACAGAAAAATCCTGGAAACCCTACGAAACTCAACTAAAGCCTACGCCTTGCGACGCTAATCATCACGCGGACCTCATATGATCTTCTAGCATAGCGAAGTCGTGCTCTTCCTTAACCCTTGATCGACCCTTGACTATTCCAGTTTTTTGAAAGTCAGAGAGTTGATCGAGCTTCATATGATTTACATTAAGTTGAAGGGAATCACCTTGCGAGTTTGCATATGTTCGTTTGGTAATTTATGGGATTTTATATGTTTTTTCAGGAATTAACGAAGATCGAAAACATTTTACTGGAAAAAGGATTCAAGCAGCGGATTTTTTTGTTTGACCACTGAATGAAGAACTTTAGGGTTAGAGGTAGTTAGTGGTGTATTTATATAGTAATATAATATTTTTATATTCGAATATTATATTCAATTTTAATCCAATGTTGTTTATATTTATCCTTTAAAATTCCTGTGATCACATATAATACCCAAAAATCATGATAATGGGCATGCAGCTACAGTTCGACATTACAAACCCAATGAAACTGGTTTCGTCAAATTCCAACTCCGTTTGCTCACACAGCGTATTTTTTACAAAAATACTGACTATTTTTCACATTAGAAATCCATACGGCCACATACTGACTCTAAAAATCACGAAAACTGAAATCTAGCAATAATTTAATATTGCGGATCCAACAAAATTAGTTTCATCAAAAACGGAGATCGTTTGCAAAACTGGCTATTTCTAAAGCTCTAAATAACCCATTTAAATATATAAATATATTTAAAAACAATTAAATTAAATATAAATAAATATTATCGTATATATATTCACACAGAATATCGTATAGCTCCAATTGGATTTATAACTCGATATGCAAATCCCGGTTGAATCGATATTCAATTTATATTGAAAAATCCTTTTATAATATAAATAAATCACTATAATTTATAAAGGAATTCCATAGCGACTTTTCAAAAATTTTATTTGGACATATCTCACCATCTACACGACAAAATCCCAATTTTTCTCTTATATTAGAAAAATATACTTCACCAGCTCCGAACGTTTCTTGTTTCACAGAAATCTGATTTAAAATGGACCCTATATATTCAGTTGAAGTTCAAATCGCCAAATAGCAAACTGCAGTGCCATTTCGAGCTCGATTATAATCATAATATAATCATACGTTCAAACTTCGTTAATTAAATATATTCATTATCGTAAATCAAATTTTAAACTGAATTAAATATATTTTGAATTTGCCCAATTCACACCATATTGCCATTTCAGCTAATTCTGATTATTTCAGAATTAAATATATTATTTAATTATTATTTTAATTAAATATTCAAAGTTATTTAATTTAAAAGACCATTTAATTCTCCGAATCACTATTTAAACAATTAAATAAATAAATTATTACACCGTAAAAATACGGAACATTACATTATGCTTTGAAATGTATGAGACCTTGATATTTTCTGAAAATATATATAGCTCAAAATCATGTATTTAGTAACTTTAAATTTATGTTAGGATTAACTATTATAATTTAGTGTTTTATTGAAGTTGATTTACTTGAATAAGGTTAACCCTTGTTTTATGTTTTGCATGAAATGCTCGAGTCAGACCCGAGTGTTGCAGATTTTAAGATTTCAGCTAGCGAAGTTAAAGGCACATGAAGACGCACCCACACAGATTTGACAATGTACAATTTATTTTGTGCAAAATCAATGTTTTAATTCTTCTGGTGTGTAAAAAATTGTATAACTCTGATATTTTGTGTTAAATTATTCCATTGTAAGAAATTTTATTATGTGATTTCTGTGTTTGATTCTGTTAAACCAATAAGCTAAATAACAATCTGTCGTTTTGAACGGTTTAAGTTAGTTTTATTACCGGCTTGAAGCGGCCGAAATGGTGGATTGTTACATTTTAAAATAACCAAAATCTAAATAAGATAAAACTCACCGTAGTTAAAGCGTTCTGATTGACGATTTTGGTTGTAACAAAAACCACGATTTTATTTTACCATAAACGCACGACGTCTATTGTAATAATTATGTGAATACGGGTCAAAATCCACAGTGAGTTGTGTGATTTCTATTGTTTATTTAAATATAGGCGTGTTAGACGAAATTGAGTAATTGATCTGATTAACTTAGAAGCTGAGCAGTTAAAGCGCTTAGCGGTTCTATAGCGATGGAGGTGCAAAAAAGTGCAGAGGGGATAAAGAAGGAAAATAACGGGGATATAGCGGATGTGCAAAAAAAATTATTAGATGTGAAACCAATTTTATAAAAATGATTAATTATCATTTTAGCATTATATGTGTAGACGAAACTAACATTAATTAATCTTATACAAATAAATTAAAGAATATTATGGTTACGTACACTAGATTTAACGATTATAATAGAAATCTATAATATATTGAACACTAATGCCTTAAAATTGGCTCTTAACACTAAGTTTTTCGATTTTTTTTAAAATAACTAGTCAAATCAAGTCTTGTATACTAATATTGCTTAAGAGGGCGCTAAAAAGCATTGATTTGGCGGATACAGCGGGAAATAGCGGGGCTAAAAGCATATCTAATGTTCATCGGTGCTAATTTGAAATGAAAGTAGCGGTTGAAGGGCACTACGAGCCAAAGCGGGGACTTCGCGAGGCTTTAGCGGTGCTTTAACTGCAAATTTTAAAACAAGAAATTAGTAGGGTGGAAGTAAATACGAAATTGCAGAGTAGTCATGAAAGAAAGAAGGTTGTATGATGAAAAATTAAATCAGAAAGCAATAGAAAACAAAGAGATATATTATCCTCTTGGCAAACCAATAGTTCTTAAATAAAATTGAAATAATAGGAATAAGAAAGAAACTAAAAGAAATATAACAATGAATGTAATAGAAAATAGAATAAAGATTTTATTGCATAAAATAAAAATTGATTACATGAAACTAAACTAAGAAAATATAAGAGTAATTGATGCCTAAAGGCATCTAATCCCAAGATGTTCTAAACTGATGCTAGGTAGAAGTACTTATAGTAATCCTAGATCTGTATCAAAAATGAGGAAATATCTAGAAACTTTGACCCGGTCTTCCTTCATATTTTGATTCTTTATTGTTTTGGAAATCTTTTTCTTTAATTATTTATGAGCTTCTTGATCCAACAATTCTAGAAACTTTTGACTTATTCTTTCTTTATATGCTTCTTGATCCAGTGTGTTCTGTATTCTTCTAGAAGCTTCTTTCTCTAGTATATTTAGAATCTTCTTGAGTTGGCATGTTCTAAAGGGACGTTTATTTCCTAGGAGACGTAGTGGGTAAAAAAGGATGTAAAGTGGGATTTTAACCAGCAACTTCCTAATAAAAATACACGTCTTCATATCATTTGAGCTATGATTTCTTTTGTGCATAAGTTGACATCCTACTTCTTTTCAATAGAGCCTTGAACTTGAACTATTATTTTAGAAATCTAAATTTGTAATGACCCGCATTGGCAGAGGTAATATAATTAATTAATTTAATTATATAAATAGTGATATAGTGAATTAAATGGTCGTGGAATTAAATAATGATGAATATTTAATTAAAATACTAAATTAAGTAAAATATTTAATTCTGAAATAATCAGAATTGGCTAAAATGGCGATATGTGAGAATTGGGCAATTCAAATTATATAATTTAGTTTAAAGTTGAATTATAGTAACGAATATATTCAATCGTCGATAGTTCAACGTATAGTTTATAATATAATTATAAATGAGCTTGAAATGGCGCTACAGTTCGTAATTTGGCAATTTGAACTTCAACTCAATGTACAGGATTCGTTTTAAGCTGGATTTCTGTGAAACAAGAAACGTGTGGAGCTGGTGGAGTATATCTTTCTAGTGGAAGAGGAAAATTGGGATTTCGTCGTATAGATTTTGATTTATGTCCAAATAATTTTAGAAAAGTGGCTGTGGAATTCCTTTATATTTATAAAGGGATTATTTATATTTTTAAAAAGGGATTTCAATATAAATCGAATATCGGGTTGACCCAGAAGTGAATATCAAGTTAGAAATTCACATAGGAATATTCTAGAGCTGTATGGTATTCCACTGTGAATATATACGATAATATTAATTTATTAATATTTTATTTAATTATATTTAAATATATTTATATATTTAAATGGGTCATCCAGATCTTTAAAAATAGCCAGTTTTACAAACGAGTTCAGAATTTGATGAAACCGGTTTTATCGAGTCCGAAATAGTGTAATATAGCAGGATATCAAATTTCGTTACAGTCGGGTTTTTTGTGAAGCTGTGCGAGATTAAAATGCTCGAAGGAATATAAATAGTTATTTATATAAAATATCTTGAAAATATCTAGTTGGAAATATCTAAAAGGAATTGCCTATATATACCCTTCAACAAATTCCTTAAGACCTAAAGTTCAATCTTCTGTAGAAAAATAATAGGCCGCCACTTCCACAACTTCTTCAATCAATTTTATAAAATGAAATACTTGAGGAAATCGCATAAAACCAGATCGGTTGAACTCATAGGAGTTTTCTCTTCAGCCTGGTAGCCTTCATCTTGAACTCGGTCAGATTTTGGGTTGCTCGACACCTTCAGGGATGTGCTGTTTTGGGTCGCGGTGAGCAGAACGACGTCGGAAGGACAACTGGAGGGTGGCACTGCACTCAGGGGTAGTAGTCGAAGATTTTGGGGGGAGTTTGAGGGAGTTCGACGAAACTTTGTGGCTCGCGACGCACTGTACAGTGCTAGAACCACTGATCGACGCGGTGAACAAATAGGGGTCGAGCGTGGTTCCAATGGTTCAGGTGGCTGCGATTTTTGGTGGTGAACCGGAGGATGGTGGTTGTGAGGTGGGTTGATGGCCGAGATGGGAGTGATGGTGGGTCAAAGGGTTTGTCAACGAGGTAATGTGCTGAAGCGAGAATTGTGAATTGGAGAAGAATAAATAAGTTGGAGCGGATTTCTTTTCTCGTGGGCTGATGGAAGCAGAAATTGGGCTGGAGTAAAGAAAAGTTAAGGACATATAATTTATTTAAAATGTTTTGTTTTAATTAAATAGTGTACTAACTTATAAATGGTGTAACTTCATCATATGGTATCGGAATTGGATAAAACAAGATCCGTTGGGATCGTATGGACGGGAGCAACACAATGACACTGACCGGGAGTGAATCGGGGCTCGTTACAATTTATGGTGAAATAAATTGTCCGACTGAATCAAATAACGAAACCATTATTTAACGGCTAACGAGCCAAAGTGAGTAAATCTCACTAACTCTGAACAGTTTATATTTTCATGTTGTATTTTTATACTGTTAGATATTGGCCGATTGACTGTATGTTGACTATTTGATTGAACTGCTAGTCAGTTAGTTGAATTTTCTATATTGATTCTGTTTAATATAATATATCATATGGAACTGAAAGTGATGTTATCTATATTGGTTAACATCTGTGATACAGGGAAACAGGTTGGAGGAATCCAGCTGGATTCCTCAACATTTATTTCACTGTGATTTATATATTGTGATATACAATGTGATATATAATCTGACGTTGATTATATGTGTTTGGACGATACTTATCATTGTTATATGGTATGTTAAATACCATGAGAAATACTGGATATGAAAAAGGGGATTTTTCAAAGTGTATTTTGAAAATGAATTATTTATATAAAATCGATGGATTTTATATAGAAAAGGAAAAGGGTTTTTTTATATATAAAAGAAATATTTATAAAATCAAAGGATAAGTTAGAATAAAAGGAAATCATTTGTAACGTGAAGAACCGTTACTAAAAGTAAATCTTTATAAATGAATAGTTTATTCGGAAAGGAGTTAATCGATGTTAGTTTAATCAAAAGAAGTTAATCGATGTTAGTTTAATCGATTAGGGTTAAAGAAAAGGAGTTAATCAATGTTAGTTTAATCGATTAGGGTTAAAGCAAAGGAGTTAATCGATGTTAGTTTAATCGATTAGAGTTAAAGCAAAGGAGTTAATCGATGTTAGTTTAATCGATAGAAGTTAATCAATGTTAGTTTAATCGATTAGAGTTAAAGCAAAGGAGTTAATCGATGTTAGTTTAATCGATTAGAGTTAAAGCAAAGGAGTTAATCAAATGTAGTTTATTCGAATAGAAAGTAAAATGAGTTAATCGAATATAGTTTATTCGAATAGAAAGTAAAATGAGTTAATCGAATATAGTTTATTCGAAGAAAGTAAAAGGAGTTACCGTATATAGTTTATTCAAAAGGAGTTAAGTGAAATGAGTAAATCAATAGCATTAGTCAAATAGAGTTAATTGATAAGGGTTAATCGAATAGAGTTAAGTGAAAAGAGTCAATCGAATATAGCTATTCGAAGGAGGGTTAAGTAAGGAAGTTAGTAAAAGGAATATAAAGTGAACTTTGTCTATTTCAAAGTTAGAAATGTTGTTCAGTTAAGGTCTGAGAGGTAGTTCTACCCCAACTTGATTGGCTTCGTTTTTAACTAAGGAATAGTTAAGGTTCGGCAGTAAAGGAAATGGTTTGAGTTGGCATAGCGATGTTTGTTTAAACATCTGTCTGAGTCCAATGAAGAAGCTTTGGAAATGTTTTCCAAATAAGAAACCAGAAATGTTTTCTAATAAAGAAAACAAGAAATGGAAATGTTTTCCATTGTTAATAACGTATATTTTCCAAATTTGGAAAATAAGAAATATTGAATATAGGGAAACAGGAGATAAGTAAATTTATGAAATAAAGAGATAAAGGTTGAATGATGTTTGATCGATACAAATTTCCATTTGGAAATGATGTCGTTGTTTGCACACCTGTTTTCTTCGATAGTTAAATCACAGACTATCGAAGTTTTTGACCATTTTAACGTTGTTAATATGGAGAGACCGGTTGGATTATTATCCAAAGAACCACACTGTATGGCATAAGCGTTGCGAATCATATATGCCAAAGATAATTGAAGACGGTGTTATGCAAGGGCTATCCTGTTTACAGAATAGTGCCTTCGGTTCATCCTGTTCCTGGATGACTTGTATGGACGGATGTCTAACAGAATATTTCCAGACAATCACGTATATTAATTTCTCCAACCGTACCAAGAGTGGAAGCGGAGAAGGAAACTTCTTTTAGCTAACACATAATGTATGGTTGAGGACGTCAATCGGTGATTTGATGGATTTGACGATGTGGCATTCAAAGTGAATCTGGTGTGATGATAAAGCGTAGCTTCTAGCCTCACATCCGGTAAATGACAGAAATCGGGCAGGCAGCATGGCTAAGTCGGTCGTACCGAAGTAGGGTGTATAATCACCTGATCTAGAGTTTCATTTACTTCTAAAAATCTATTGTTGATGCTGTCCCATTCGGGAAACGGTTGCTGATCCCAACCGTTGGTGATATACATTCGATACACTCAAGCGAAATGAGTGGTTGGTCATGTGTGGTCGGGGTGCAAGATGTTCTTGTTGAACCCAGTGTATTCCTCTCTAGAGGTACACTAGCGAAAGGTGGTTCCATACCTTGTCATAGTTGGAAATCCATTACCCAATACGTGCTTGCGGTTTTGATTGTATACTATATATGTAGAACATGAGATGAAAGCATTTCTGCTAGATTGATATATATTTGTACTTAGACATTATTATAATATCAGAATGATATTGCTTGTCAAAGATGTTGGATTCTCATAAGGGAAAACCCGTTCCGTATTCACGGCGTGGTCTTATGAGATATCTTGTATATGTTAAACTGTGTTAAACTATTTTACTCACACCAGTCCCATGGATGACCCGGAGTTTACTTTGTTGTTTTCCCTAAACTCTTGGGTGCCTAAATTTGTATGGGCAGTCAAGTAGTCAGGATTTTACAGATACACTTGACGCGCTGGAGCAGGAGGCTTCAGGATCTTATAGTTATAGTTATTTCCGCTGCGTTGTAAGTGTTGTACTCTGATAATGATATGTATATTCAAGTACAGATTTGTATTTCAAAGTTATGTTATGAAATATATTTATTCGTTCTGCTGTGAGATTCGTGTTACTCTGATATTGTGTTCTTCTTCTTCTTCTATTCTAAGTTTCTATCTTATCTTTCCTCACCCTCTAATTTCTTTCACTAATGACTGGTATTTTTCGACGTTTGGTTAGTCGTCATTGAGTTTATGGCGATAACCAAAGTCTTCAAAATCCCGGGTCATTACAGTTGGGATCAGAGATTAAGTTAAGTGAATTACCTTGGCTCTGTGGCGTGACTAGGTAGAGATAGGGTTAGTAATACCCTAGACTGAGATTGAGTGTATATATACGAGTGAATGTATTTGTTATTGATATAAAAATGGTTTTATATTGTGGAGATTCATTGGTTGAGTTGTTTATGAGTTCTGGTCGATCAGTTTGATCCACTGTATCGGTAGGAGTTACTAAACACTCGAATACGATGTGTCGGCACGATATGTTTTGAAAAGAGGGTAAATGAAAATAGTTTACCCAACGTATATTTTGATATATATTGGATATATTGGTTGTTGAAACACCCCACCTCCGTTAGGGTCACTCTCAAAGGGAATGCCCTAATTTCAGTGGAGATTTATGAGTATAAGCCACAGATATACAAGACAGATATAAGAAAACATATTTGTAAACAGCGGAAAAACAACAAACTTTTATTTCATAAAGCAAATACGTGCTACAACAACATCTTTTCAAAAACATAACATAACACTTTCATAATCTGTCTTGATTACATTATTTAAAGAAGCATAAATAAAACATAGATAAACTGCAAAAGCCCCATAGTGGATTGTCCAAAGCCATAGTTCAAAGCGAAAAGGTCCAAGCAATACATTTCTCTTCTTCAAGCTGGATGTTAAGGTTGGTCAAGCTGCTGTGTTCCCTCCCTGTGGACCTGGGGGGGGAACGGAAGAAAAGAAGACGAAAGAAAAGCAGAGTCAGACATAATGCCTGAGTAAGTCTAGTACTACTCTGTCTATGAATAAAGAACTGGGTGTGATAAGTATAAACAAGAAGTGGGCAAGCACTATAAACTTGGTTAAGTTGTCTAGGGTCGAATATACTATCGTACCCCATGTTAATCTCTGAACCCATATAAACTAGTTTCCAACTGGCACCCCATAATCAGGGTGAAGTGATCCATTTTATAATGATCGGCTCCTACTCGCATAGTTACATGTGTCTTACGGCCCCCGATGTTGTAGTTACCTATGCTGGTCCCACCATGGGGTGTATCAAGTCCCATGGTGGCGGCCCGACACAATCCTAGAATGCACAGGTATGCTACTGGTGTCCAGTGCCTTATTTTTCTGCGCCGGAGTGTGTGCACGCCCGCACCCCGTTAGAACCTACACTGCTACACCACCGCCGTCGATTTGACCTCTTACAATCAGCCCAGTAATCGTGCCCCACCCTGCCTAGTTTCAGGGTATCCTGATACACCTTCTAGGGTTACTGCTGAAAAGGGTCCCCCGTTACTAGGTTTTCTATCTCTAGCCAACATGCTAAGTTGGTTAAGTGTTTTTCTAACCTAACCCCTACCAGTCCGTTTAGTTTAGCATGTTCCATTTTGATTAAGTCTTTAGTTCACTTAATCCTAACAATCCTGACTCAGCCTTAATTGTCTTATTAAAGCCTTGACCTCTCACATTAGACAGGTATTGTTGTGGCTGCATGTTGCCGGTTGGTTCCGGGAAGTCTTACGCCACAACTCAGTCTAACCTCGGGTCCTTATTGGGCTCCATGTTTAACCTCCCACATTGGATAGGTATTGTTGTGACTACTGGACAGCCGGGCGGTTCCGGGCAGGTTTACATCACAACTCAATCCAACCTCGGTTTAAACACATCGTATGTTCTACATTTACATATTTTGTCTTTCTTCTTTATTTTCTTATATGTAAATATTTGCGGCCCATTATTAAGTTAATGGCGTAAAGGTTACACCAATTATGGGCCCAACCCATACTTGAATTTGGGCCCTTCTATTTTATATTTTCATTTATTAGTAATTTTAACCCAACGTTATTTTCCCCCGTTTAACACGTCCGTTTATTATATATATGTTGGGCTTAGCCTTTTAAAGCCCAACTTTGCCATGCGAAAAGGGGAGGCTTAAAGCGTGATTACATACACAAAAAGGGGAAGGTGAGCGCATGAACTTGCAACATAACGTTGGAACTACAAAATAGAAACTGGTGTACTTGCATAGTGGTAACATATACTTTGGTCATAAAGCATAGGTGACATGAATCAAAGCATGTGAACTTGTAACTGAGATAAGAATCTAAATTGGGTATCATTATTGACACATGAACCTATATTTTTATTTAGGCATAATGTCAAACATAAGCATGGCATAAATATTTCTAACATAAGCATGGCATAATGTCAAACATAAGCATGGCATAATGTCAAACATAAGCATGGCATAAGTATAGTTAAATTTGTTCACATAACCATGGCATAAATATTTCTAACATGAAATCATGATTTTTACTTTAGTCATGCAAACTTGCAAAAAGGGATTTTTGAACCTAACCTAGCTATGTACCACATATGTCATCATATAATTCTTGTTAACAATTTCAATTATGCAAATTATGTAATCCATGTTGAAGCTACATGTATGTAGTTGATTGAAATTCATGCAAGTTTGGGGCTTTGCTACTATGCCATCATAATGTGTATTTTTATACAAACATCATTTTTGTGAAGTAATTGGAATAAGTTTGGGTTATCATAATCCATATGAAATTATGTTGAAAATTGGGCATCATGTATTAAGCTATGCTTTTGTACTAGAAAACCTATTTGCAAACTTATGAATATGACTAGGCTATGATTGATAATTTGCATAATTGAAATTGTTAACAAGAATTATATGATGACATATGTGGTACATAGCTAGGTTAGGTTCAAAAATCCCTTTTTGCAAGTTTGCATGACTAAAGTAAAAATCATGATTTCATGTTAGAAATATTTATGCCATGGTTATGTGAACAAATTTAACTATACTTATGCCATGCTTATGTTTGACATTATGCCATGCTTATGTTTGACATTATGTCATGCTTATGTTAGAAATATATATGCGATGCTTATGTTTGACATTATGCCTAAATAAAAATATAGGTTCATGTGTCAATAATGATACCCAATTTAGATTCTTATCTCAATTACAAGTTCACATGCTTTGATTCATGTCACCTATGCTTTATGACCAAAGTATATGTTACCACTATGCAAGTACACCAGTTTCTATTTTGTAGTTCCAACGTTATGTTGCAAGTTCATGCGCTCACCTTCCCCTTTTTGTGTATGTAATCACGCTTTAAGCCTCCCCTTTTCGCATGGCTAAGTTGGGCTTTAAAAGGCTAAGCCCAACATATATATAATAAACGGACGTGTTAAACGGGGGAAAATAACGTTGGGTTAAAATTACTAATAAATGAAAATATAAAATAGAAGGGCCCAAATTCAAGTATGGGTTGGGCCCATGATTGGTGTAACCTTTACGCCATTAACTTAATAATGGGCCGCAAATATTTACATATAAGAAAATAAAGAAGAAAGACAAAATATGTAAATGTAGAACATACGATGTGTTTAACCCGAGGTTGGATTGAGTTGTGATGTAAACCTGCCCGGAACCGCCCGGTTGTCCAGTAGTCACAACAATACCTATCCAATGTGGGAGGTTAAACATGGAGCCCAATAAGGACCCGAGGTTAGACTGAGTTGTGGCGTAAGACTGCCCGGAACCAACCGGCAACAGGCAGCCACAACAATACCTGTCTAATGTGAGAGGTCAAGGCTTTAATAAGACAATTAAGGCTGAGTCAGGATTGTTAGGATTAAGTGAACTAAAGACTTAATCAAAATGGAACATGCTAAACTAAACGGACTGGTGGGGGTTAGGTTAGAAAAACACTTAACCAACTTAGCATGTTGGCTAGAGATAGAAAACCTAGTAACGGGGGACCCTTTTCAGCAGTAACCCTAGAAATTGTATCAGGATACCCTGAAACTAGGCAGGGTGAGGCAGGGTGGGGCACGATTACTGGGTTGATTGTAAGAGGTCAAATCGACGGCGGTGGTGTAGTAGTGTAGGTTCTAACGGGGTGCGGGCATGCACACACTCCGGCGTAGAAAAATAAGGCACTGGACACCAGTAGCATACCTGTGCATTCTAGGATTGTGTCGGGCCGCCACCATGGGACTTGATACACGCCATGGTGGGACCAGCAAAGGTAACTACAACATCGGGGGCCGTAAGACACATGTAACTATGCGAGTAGGAGCCGATCATTATAAAATGGATCACTTCACCCTGATTATGGGGTGCCAGTTGGAAACTAGTTTATATGGGTTCAGAGATTAACATGGGGTACGATAGTATATTCGACCCTAGACAACTTAACCAAGTTTATAGTGCTTGCCCACTTCTTGTTTATACTTATCACACCCAGTTCTTTATTCATAGACAGAGTAGTACTAGACTTACTCAGGCTTTATGTCTGACTCTGCTTTTCTTTCGTCTTCTTTTCTTCCGTTCCCCCCCCCCCCCAGGTCCACAGGGAGGGAACACAGCAGCTTGACCAACCTTAACATCCAGCTTGAAGAAGAGAAATGTATTGCTTGGACCTTTTCGCTTTGAACTATGGCTTTGGACAATCCACTATGGGGCTTTTGCAGTTTATCTATGTTTTATTTATGCTTCTTTAAATAATGTAATCAAGACAGATTATGAAAGTGTTATGTTATGTTTTTGGAAAAGATGTTGTTGTAGCACGTATTTGCTTTATGAAATAAAAGTTTGTTGTTTTTCCGCTGTTTACAAATATGTGTTCTTATATCTGTCTTGTATATCTGTGGCTTATACTCATAAACCTCCACTGAAATTAGGGCATTCCCTTTGAGAGTGACCCTAACGGAGGTGGGGTGTTTCACTTGGTATCAGAGCATAGGTTTACCAGATAAGATAAAAAGTTTTGAAAAATTATTTTCAAAAAGGAAATTTAAAGAAGCATTTTTAAAAGAAAAATATTATTTTAAAAGGCAAAGTCCACTCCCCAAAGCCATAGGTACTATCTCTTATCCTTCGTTTTGAATCTATCCTTTTTGTTTCAGCATGTCCGAAGATCTTAACTTGCCGGAAGGGGTGCCAATACCTGGTTGGTTTAGACGGTTCTTAGAAGCAAGAGCCACTCAGCCAGGTCCTACCGTTCCTCCTTCCCCAGCTGCCGGAAATCATCCAGCTGCAGCGGCACCTTTTCCTCCACCTCCTCCACGGGGAAACACTTTTGCTAAGATATGTAAAGATTTTAAAGCTATGGGAGGAAAGGATTTCCATGGAACTGAGTCCTTCGTGGCAGCTAGAAATTGGCTGAAAGAAACAGAGGACCTATTTATCATCTTTGAGGTAGAGGATAGACAAAAAGTACAATTGGCAGTGTGGCTATTGAAGGGCGAGGCTTCCTACTGGTGGGAAGTCACTAATGCTGAAAGACCAGTGGAGACATGGGAGGACTTTAGGGCAAGGTTTGAGACTAAATTTATCTCAGATGCAGAAAGAAGTTTGCAGTTGGAAAAATTCTTATTTCTTAAGCAAGGGGACAAGACAGTCAGAGAGTATGTGAATCAGTTCGATGAGCTGGCTAGGTTTGGGCTTGACCTAGTCAATACCCCGCACAAGAAGGCTCTCCGTTTCGTCAAAGGGTTGAATGAGCCATTACACAGTTTGGCCATGACCCATATACCCATGGGAGCCACGTATGAAAGATTGGTGCAAATGGAATTGCTGAATGAAGAGGATAAGGGCAAGAAGGAGACAAAGGCAGAAAGCTCTCAAGGGAAGAAAGAAGGTTTGCAACCTAAAAAGACAGACTTTAAGAAAGGCGGGAAAGGCAACAAAGAGAAGAGGAAGTGTAATTTCTGTGGCAAAGTGGGGCACTTAGTAAAGGACTGCCGGAAAAAGAAGGCCAAGGAGAATGGTGGGTGCTTTTCTTGCGGTGAGACAGGCCACAGGGCTAAGGACTGCCCAAAGAAACGAGGACAGGGGCAGAGGGCTGGATCCACCCCAGGGGCACAGGTTCATGTGCTGGAAGCACCACCTCTGCAACAGCGAGGTATAAAGACTTCTGTAGAAAGTGTAGTTTATCTTTATGATCACCCCGTTCGCACTTTATTTGATTCTGGTGCATCACACTCCTTTATCTCGTCTGCTTTAGTAGAATCTCTGCACCTAAAAACTAGTATGGTAGAGGACCCCTTAATTGTTTCAAACCCAATTGGGGGCCCAGCTCATTTGTCTATGATCTGTTTGGGATTGAAAATCTCTATTCTAAGTGTAGAATTTCAATGTAGTGCCTTTGTTTTGGGCTTTTCGGGGTATGGTTTGATTTTGGGTATGGATTGGCTATCCAGTAATGGGGCCATCCTTGATTGTGAGAAAAGGGTTGTTAGGCTCCTAACCCAGCTCGGTAATACTTTGGAAATTTCTTGTAATCCCTCGTATGCGGTTATGCTTAGTTACCTTGAATCGCTAGATGCCTCTCTTGAAAATTTGCAATCAGTTAGAGTGGTCCGGGAATATCTGGATGTCTTCGAAGAGGTGAAGGGCTTGCCTCCGAAGCGGGAAATAGACTTCCGCATATATCTTGTAGATAATGCAAAGCCCGTTGCGTTACCCGTTAGACACATGGCTCCACGGGAAAGGAAAGAGCTCAGTAAACAGATTAAAGAGCTTCTAGAAAAGGGGTTCATTAGGAGAAGCATTTCAGAATGGGGCGCTCCGGTGGTGTTCGCTACAAAGGCGGATGGTTCACTCCGTCTATGTGTTGACTATAGGGAGCTCAACAAGCTAACGAAAAAGAATAGACACCCTCTCCCTAGAGTTGACGATTTATTTGACCAGCTTGTAGGAGCGTCTGTTTTCTCCCAACTCGATTTAGCAACCGGTTTTCATCAGCTAAGGGTGGCTGAAGATAGCATCGATAAAACGGCGTTCAGAACCCCAGACGGTTTCTTTGAATGGCTTGTCATGCCTTTCGGCTTGACAAATGCACCAGCTTACTTCGTGGACCTGATGAGTAGGGTATTTAGAGATTTCCTCAACAAATTCGTAGTGGTCTTCGTAGATGATATCCTTATCTTCTCAAAGAGTGAAGAGGAACATGCTCAGCACTTAAGGGCAATCATGGAAACTTTGCGAGTCCATCAAGTAAAAGCCAAATTCTCCAAATTCCACTTTTGGAGAGAAGAGGTGAGGTTCCTTGGGCACATAGTATCCAAACAAGGGTTAGCAGTGGACCCTGCTAAGGTAGTGGCGGTACAGGATTGGAAGACACCAAGAAATGCAACTGAGGTCCGAAGCTTTCTAAGACTAGCAGGTTTCTATCGGAAGTTTATAAGGGATTTTGCGAAAATCTCAGCTCCGCTCACGAAATTGACCAAGAAGAATCTAGTGTTTAATTGGGACTTGGATTGCGAGTTTGCTTTCCAACGACTGAAAAGGGCTCTCACAACAGCCCCAGTTTTGACGCTGCCAGATGGGAGCAAGATGTTCACTGTTTATACGGATGCATGTGGGACAGGGCTAGGCGCCGTCTTAATGCAAGAAGGAAGGGTAATAGCTTATGGCGGGAGACAGTTGAAAGTGCACGAAAAGAACTACCCAACCCACGATCTTGAGTTAGCCGCCATCGTCTTTGCACTCAAGTCTTAGCGACACTATCTCCAAGGTGAGAAGTTCGAACTTTACACTGACCATAAATCGTTGAAATATCTTTTCTCGCAGAAGGATCTTAACTTGAGGCAACAAAGATGGATGGAGTTTCTTGCCTCGTACGATTTCGAAATCTCCTACACTCCGGGCAAAGGCAACGTAGTAGCAGACGCGTTGAGCCGAAAGAAATTGACCCTAAGCCCGTTGTTTGTTGAAAGACAAAGCCTAGAGTTTATAGCCAGCTTCGACTTTAGGCCTTCCTCCGACTTCGTACCAGGCTTGTTAGCATCTCTCGAAGTGCGCCCAACTTTAGTGGATTCAGTAGGGACAGCACAACGCGAAGACCCTCAGCTTGTGGAAACAATTGATAGGCTAATTAGGGGTGAGACTTCAAGTCACCTCAATAGATACTCCATCGACGATAAGGGTTTGCTAAGGCGAGACGGAAGACTATGTGTCCCACAGACAAAAGATTTAATAAAGAAGGTTCTCGAGGAAGCACATCACTCCAAGATGACGATACATCCAGGCGGAGATAAAATGTACAAAGATATAAAAAGGACTTTCTTCTGGAGCGGCATGAAAAAGGACGTGGCAGAGTTCGTTTCTAAGTGTATGGTGTGCCAACAGGTTAAGGCGGAACAGAAAAAGCCTGGCGGACTGCTACATCCTTTGGAGGTCCCGCAGTGGAAGTGGGATAGCATCTCAATGGACTTCATCGATGGGCTGCCTAGGTCTAGGAGAGGCAACACTAGCATTTGGGTAATAGTGGATAGGCTTACTAAAAGCGCCCACTTTTTACCTGTCAAAAGTAAAAGAACTGCCTCATCCCTAGCATCACTTTACCTCAAGGAAATCGTTCGACTCCATGGAATACCATCTAGCATTGTTAGTGACCGAGACCCCATCTTCACCAGTGAGTTTTGGCGGAGTCTGCAAGAAGCAGTAGGAACGCAGCTATGCTTGAGCACAGCCTATCATCCCCAAACCGACGGCCAAACAGAGAGAGTGAACAGAGTTTTGGAAGACCTTTTAAGGCTATGCGTCCTTGACTTCGGAGGGACATGGGAAGACCACCTTCCTTTGGTGGAATTTGCCTACAACAATAGCTATCAAGCAACCATCGGAATGGCGCCCTTCGAAGCTTTATATGGAAGACCGTGCCGATCGCCCACTTGTTGGTGGGAGTCTACGGATAAGCTCATACTTGGACCAGATATGATCCGAGAGACTACAGAGAAAGTAGACTTAATACGAAGAAGGATGAAGACGGCCCAAGACAGACAAAAGTCATATGCCGACAAGAGAAGGACCGACCTTGAATTCGAGGTTGGAGACAGAGTTTTTCTCAAGGTATCACCGCTAAGGAACGTTGTTCGTTTTGGAACCACAGGAAAACTAGCACCAAGGTTCGTAGGGCCATTCCCTATCATCGAGAAAATTGGGAAAATGGCCTATAGACCAGAGCTACCCGAGAAGTTGGCTGGAGTCCACAACGTTTTTCACGTTTCACATCTCCGAAAATGTCTACATGAGTCAGCCGAGGTGGTAGAGCCAAATATCCTCGAAGAGGCCGAAGTGGAACGCGAAGCAACCATAAGAAAAGTTCCAACCCGCATCATAGGAACGGAAGTGAAGAAACTACGCAACCGTGAAGTCAAGCTCGTCAAAGTTCAGTGGAGCGACGCCGAGGGAGACGCGACTTGGGAAACTGAAGCTAGAATACGCACTGCCTACCCTTTTCTGTTCGAGGGTACATCCTTGGTCTTTCATTTTCCTTAAGTTGCGCTTTTATCTATCTTTTTAGGTATATTTCCTTGACCTTATCTTTTAGGTAGAAACCATTTGGATGGAAACATGTAATTGAAACATGTTATGGATGATGGTTGCAAGTGGTTGCAAGTGATTGCTAGTGGTTGCTCGTGGTTGCATATACACACACAATCTAGGGTTAGATCGGCTCAGTCACTTCATATTGCATATGCATATATGTGTGCATTCATATGTGGTTGAACTTTAATGTGTTTTCATGTGGATGTTGCATTTGTATTGAATGATTGTGCACTCATGTAAAATCAAGAATAGGAACATTTGCATACATAATGGATTCATGGCACTTACATAATTCGCATTAAGGAGGTCAACTGAATCAGTAGACCGCCTGATTTTGCATTTGATAAGTACATGTACACACACACACTTCGCATATGATCATGAAGCATTAGAAGTCTTTTAAGGAAAATGGATGCTAGTGTTTGATGGATGAGTAGATGGATGATTGGATGTTAGGATATACATTCCTCCTAACTTGAAGATTTCGGGGACGAAATCCTTTTAAGTGGGGGAGAATGTAACACCCCGCGAATTCTATAACTGTGAAATTAACAAATTAAAGTATAATTAATTTAAAACCAAAGAACTAAGGGAAAAAGGATACGCCATTGCGTTCGTCTCGGAAAAATACGCGAAATAGAGTCCGAGTTTTCGAAAAACGGAGTCCGTATGAAGAAGATATGGCCTTCGGAAGTTTCTGAGTTAAATTTAAAATTCGAACAGAATAAAACAGTTTAAAAAATTAAAACCGGGCCCAATTGGCCAAGGCGGGAAAAGTCCCGCCTAATGGGCCCAAGTCGACTGGGCTGTCGACCTGGTCTAACCAGGTCGACAGGGCTGTCGACAGGGCTGTCGACCTGGTCCAGAGCCAGGTCGAACCCAGCCCAACCTGGCTGGCCTATTCTCTGTTAGTCGATTTTCTGTGGTCTGCTTTGTCATTAGGGCTAGGTGGCAGGCTCTAATTGGTCTCTCCTTAGGATGAATGGCTACGATCAATCCAAGCAACATCAATGGTCCTAATCAGTTCATTACCCCTATAAAAACAACCCTAGACTAACCCTAATCTATTCATTCAAAAATAAGAACAAAGCCGCCATGTTGCTGAGAAACGACTAGGGGTAGCCACCAAATTGGAGAGAGGATTAGGAGGCAAATTCTAAGGCATAAAGCAACTCAATCAAATCAAACCGCATCTTCAAATCCCTAAATTTGAGAATTCGCCTCACCATTGTAAGTAGAGTATTACTTTGGTATGAACAAATAACTGTGTTGGTTTGTGTACTTAGTTGTGGTGATAAATAATTCATAATTTGTGCGTTACTATGATTCTTATCGATTTGGAATATTGTATACGTTTGGATATTCTCGAATTATGTTATTCATTATAAAGAACTACATGCGGTAGTTCTATGCAAGTATACGTTTGGAATATTTCGCAAATTATGTAATCCATGTTGAAGCTACATGTATGTAGTTGATTGAAATTCATGCAAGTTTGGGGCTTTGCTACTATGCCATCATAATGTGTATTTTTATACAAACATCATTTTTGTGAAGTAATTGGAATAAGTTTGGGTTATCATAATCCATATGAAATTATGTTGAAAATTGGGCATCATGTATTAAGCCATGCTTTTGTACTAGAAAACCTATTTGCAAACTTATGAATATGACTAGGCTATGATTGATAATTTGCGAAATATTCCAAACGTATACTTGCATAGAACTACCGCATGTAGTTCTTTATAATGAATAACATAATTCGAGAATATCCAAACGTATACAATATTCCAAATCGATAAGAATCATAGTAACGCACAAATTATGAATTATTTATCACCACAACTAAGTACACAAACCAACACAGTTATTTGTTCATACCAAAGTAATACTCTACTTACAATGGTGAGGCGAATTCTCAAATTTAGGGATTTGAAGATGCGGTTTGATTTGATTGAGTTGCTTTATGCCTTAGAATTTGCCTCCTAATCCTCTCTCCAATTTGGTGGCTACCCCTAGTCGTTTCTCAGCAACATGGCGGCTTTGTTCTTATTTTTGAATGAATAGATTAGGGTTAGTCTAGGGTTGTTTTTATAGGGGTAATGAACTGATTAGGACCATTGATGTTGCTTGGATTGATCGTAGCCATTCATCCTAAGGAGAGACCAATTAGAGCCTGCCACCTAGCCCTAATGACAAAGCAGACCACGGAAAATCGACTAACAGAGAATAGGCCAGCCAGGTTGGGCTGGGTTCGACCTGGCTCTGGACCAGGTCGACAGCCCTGTCGACAGCCCTGTCGACCTGGTTAGACCAGGTCGACAGCCCAGTCGACTTGGGCCCATTAGGCGGGACTTTTCCCGCCTTGGCCAATTGGGCCCGGTTTTAATTTTTTAAACTGTTTTATTCTGTTCGAATTTTAAATTTAACTCAGAAACTTCCGAAGGCCATATCTTCTTCATACGGACTCCGTTTTTCGAAAACTCGGACTCTATTTCGCGTATTTTTCCGAGACGAACGCAATGGCATATCCCGTTTCCCTTAGTTCTTTGATTTCAAATTAATTATACTTTAATTTGTTAATTTCACAGTTATAGAATTCACGGGGTGTTACAGTTGTGATTATAATCGAGTAAGATTATAAATTAAATGGTTATGTAAATAACCAATCAGAATTCATATAAGTGAAATACGTGAAATCAGATGAGTTGAATCTGAAATTTTTAACCAGAAATTGAATTAAAATTCAGGAAAGTTGGATAAGTGTTTGTAAATGGATTTGGATTAAAAGTACGGAAAATTTAAGATCTTGGGAGATTTTAAATTATTTTACAAGCCGTGTGAATTATATTTTGAAATGAATTTCAAAGTGGAAATGTTTAGAAATGGTTTTATAGTATTGAACTCACTTCAATCGCTGGAAAACAGATTCTGATGATGACAGCTACATCATCAGTATTCATTTTCGAGTTGCAAGTGACGAATTACTACCAAAGATACTGTTTTGAATTTGTTTTGGGAAAGACAAGTTGTGTTGAATTTCAAAATGGGATTTATAATAAAGAATGAATAAAGAAAGTTTGAAATAGAAATTGAATATAGAAATTCAAAGGGAGTTTGAATATATGAAATTCAATGGAATTGAAATAGAAATTGAATATATAAATTCAAAGGGAGTTTGAATATATGAAATTCAATGGAAGTGATATAGAATTTGAATATAGAAAATATACAGGAATTCAAATATAGAATTTGAATATATGGAATTTGAATATAAAATTCAAAAGGAATTCAAATATAGAATTTGAATATATGGAATTTGAATACAGAAATTCAAATGGAATTTGAATATAGAATTCAAATGGAATTTAAACTATAGAATTTGAATATATAGAATCTGAATAGAATGTGAATAGAATTTAATATATAGAATTTGAATAGAATTTGATATATAGATTTGAATTGTAATAACCCAGAAAATACAAGCCAATTTAAAAATTTTAAATTGGTGATTTCAAAGGAATTTGAACAATTGAAATAGAATATTTCAATTAAATAGTGAATTAGAAATAGTAAGTCAGTTTGAAAATTTGAATTCAAACTTTGACTGACTGTGCAGGGGGGAGAATATAACGGATTTCAGCGAAACCAAAAATATCTAAATCTGTTTATCAATACCTTTCTAATGAATCTGGAAAATCGAAGTTTCATAACGGGAATCAAAAGTTATGGCCGAATGAATTTTCAGAATGGTCGCTATATAGAACATATAGCCCAGGAAAATTTATATTTTGCATACGACCTCGGAATTCGACGAAACCACTTTTGTTGGGTCCGGGATGTCAAACTATTGCTAGGTTTCAAATTCATAATTTTTGAAGCTAGTATGTGAGCATGGCAAAAGAAAATGTGTTTGGTCAGTTTCTGTTAAATTGGATCGACCAGAAAATGGCCATTTTTCAAATGATCTCAGAATTCGACGAAACTACTTTTGTTGGGACCGTAGCGTCAAAACATAGCTAGATTTATTTTTTTGGAATTTTTAGAATCAGTTTGTGGCCCTGGCAAATTGAAATGTACGTTCAAAGTTAAAAATTAAATGTTTTATACTTGAATTTGAAAAATAACTGACTTTAACAGTCGAATTGGCCAACGAAACCTATCCCATTGTGTCCGGGATGGGGGTATTTAGCTAGGGGCGATAGTCGTTGGGTTTGAAAAGGAGTTCGTTGGAGAAAACACTATTTAAAAATATAATAAAACCATCGACCAATCATATTTCTCCATTCATTAAAAATAAAAATCACAGAAAAACCCCGACCGCCCCCCCCCCCCCCCCGATATCGACGATCACCGTCGTTCCTCCCTTCTCTCCTCCGCCGCCGCCGCTACAGCCACTTCCAGCCAACGCCACCACCGCCGTTCGCTTCGTCTCCGCCTCCTCTTCAAATCCGACCCCACCACGACCCCGACCGACCCCTCCTCAGCCCGAATCGAGCCCAGAAAGGCCGCCACTTCCTGGCGCCACCGACGATGATCCCGGCCACCGCACCCCCTCAAACCACCATCGACCGACAGCCCTTTCCTCCCTCTTCCATGTCCAACCCGCCGATCATCCCCTCGTGCCTCGGTTCTCGCGAAAACTGCAAACCTAGTTTTGAACCATCATGAAAGGTGAGTTCTTTTTTATGTTTGCACTTTGAAAAATCATATCTTTTTGGTGTGTTGACGAAATTCGATGAAACAGGAAACATCGGGACCGCAAGGAAGCTCTCTACCACATAGAAGAAGCCGCGGATTTTTCTGAGTCAACTACGATTTTTAGCACTCCGAAAACCAATGTGAGAAATCTAAATTAAATGAATTTGAATGGAAAATGTCGTGTATAAATTATATAAGCGAAATATAAATTACACACGTGTTGTATACCTCATGTACATGCGTAGTGTAAGCTATATGAGCGAAGTATGAATTTTACATGCATAGAATAATTGATATATGTGTTGAAATGCAAGTGAAATATAGCAATTATAATATATATATATATATACACTTCCCTCGTCCATAAACCATGGACGATATTTATTGTTGTGAATTGGTGTGAAATATTGGATAAAAAATACGAATGGTTGAATAATTGTTTGTGGTTGATATTGATTGGTTGTGGTTGAAAAATACCCATTGGTGATTGAAATGAATTGGAAATACTTGTGGAAATAAAAAAAATAAACATGCCGCCTGCGTGCGAATTAGATGCATGAATCCGCATTGTCAAAAACCGCGAGGTTTTGAGGTAGAGCGAGGAGCCGTACTAGGGACGGTGCCGGTTTTAACTACCCTGCCGTTATGCTGCCGAAATTTTAAATAATCTTTATGTGTTAGAATAATTTTCATATGTTGAAATTATTTTCATGCGTTGAAATTAAAGTCATATGTTGAAACTATATCCATGTGTGGAAATGTTCATGTATTGAAAAGTGTTGTGTGAAAATTAAATTCATTTGTGAATGAATGAAGTGTTTAAACAATAAAAATCACCTTTTTATAATATACATGAAGTATGAAAAATATTCGTCTTATATAAATAGTTTCAACAATAAAAATTCCATCTTTCTAATATGAACAACATAAATAAAATATCCATGCGTGGAAATGCTCATGTGTTGAGAAGTGTGTGTAGCGGAAAAGTTCATGTGTTGAATAAAAAGATCGAACAATAAAAATTACATTTTTATTGAAACTATGAAGTGTTGAAAACATCCATTTATCGAATAAATATTTTAAATGATAAAAATATCATTTTTATCATATATGTGATATGCTAGAGATATGCAGACGTTGAAATAAATATTGGCGAAGAAATATTATTTTTAACATGCATAGGAACTAAATAAAATAGTCATGTGTTGAAATCTATTTTAGTTCGCCAAAATTATCATTTTTGAAATGTGAAGTGTTAAAAATAGCCACTTGTTCAAATAAATGTGCATGAGTTGAAATATACATTAATTAGCTAATGATATGATTTTAGCCTATGCATGCAACATTAGAATGAATGGTGTTTTTAAATCAAAGTAAATCAAATATGAAGTTGAATGGAAAATGATAAGTGATAAAAATTGTATATATGTACATGCATATCTATTAAACAGGTTATAGCAAAGGGGCTAGAGAAGAGGAATAAAATTTTGTGCCCGACAAATAGGTACACATTACTGTTTTGTTTGGGTGATGATTTTATGAGCCTGTTGGCTAGCCGCTTGGCTTTTTCTTTTTCTTTTTGACATGAGACGCCCGTGTGGCTATTTGGGAATTTTCCCAGCCCCTCCCGTACAAAGGAGGTTATGGCGAAATTTTCCAAAATTTAAAGGCGTTAGTGAAATAATTAAAGTGAAAACGATATAGGAATTTTTTGAAAGAACTATATTTATATAAATATAAAAATATAAATAAAATTAAAACGAAACGTGGCTGTGCAGTTCGTGTTTTGAAACCGTGATTTCAAACGACTAGTGCGGGAAATCCAACCATTGGATTTTCCCGAAACCGCAACCGTTGGGTTCGCGTTGGAAATATCTTTCCAACGGCACCAACTTTGTGAAGATCCGACGGTTGGATTGTTTGGAATGTTTAATTCAAATCTGAAGAAAAAAACGCCAGAAACGATTATATTTATATATATATATATATATATGATTAAATTAAATCGAATAACGACGCTTCAGTTCGTAAATTGAAATCGTAACTTCAAATGGCTAGTGTGGAAGATCCGACCGTCGGATTTTCCCAAAACTGAAACCGTTGGATTCGTTTTGAAATGACATTCCTAATGATATAAAATTTGTGAAGATCCAACGGTTAGATTTCCAGATATGTGTAAAACAAAATTAGTGAAAAGCAGCGCCAATGCATCGACACGACCTGAAACGTCGTTTAATTAAATAGGGCCGTTTTAAATTAAATAAAAATGGCGATATATCGTTATAAAATACTATAGACGATATAGAGTGGAAATAAACCAATTTTTTTGTGCTTGCTTGATATGTGATGGTTGAATGTATTTGACATGAAAATTATAACTAAAGAACTGAAATGTGAATGTTGAATAGTCCAACCATGTGAATAATTGATTTGAAAATCTAAATATATGTGGGTTATTTGAAAAGGCTGAGTTTATCTCATTTCAAATAATCGATCAACGTTGAGAAGTCGAAGAGTGGAAGACGGTTGAAGACCGACGATCTTCACATTGGATGGATGGGCGCTACTGATGCTCGTGATTGGAGTAGCTACCATGAAGGAACTGAAGTAGTAGTCGTCCAAACATACTGTTGATTGTACGGATATGCGAGTAATTGGTGCCTCCGGTTTCGTTCAGATCCAGAATGGACTTGTAAATGGACTGTGTGTCTGACATTGGATTTTGTTCTTTGCTGATTGATCTCTGTTTGGCGGCGGAGAATTTATTCTCTTGCTTAACGCCCTTCTCTGAGACGTACGAGCTCAGAGGTTATGTATTGACAGAAATCAGTCGCATGGAGTGGATTGCCTGTGTGGCACGCCTAAGTGGCATATGATCAAGGCTTCTGTTGCAAAGCAAAGTCTTGTGGTTGATGATCAAAGCATGGTCTGTGTGACGTAGCTTTGTGTATAACGTGAATTCGCGAGCCTCACACCCCGGTATGAGTCAAAAACGGGAGAAGGACCCAAGGAGTGCAGACGTTTCTTTCTAGCTATGGTGGTGTCAGTGACCTCCCAGCCCTGGCATTTATATCTACTTTTCACCTGTGTGGTTGTTGGAATACGAGGCGCCTCGATTATAAGTCTGTAAGGATCGGGAAACATGTGTTCAAGAATAATTAATCCTCAAAAGTAAGGGAGGACCGGCCTTGGAGGATCCAGGGATTGCTGTGTGCGGTCCCGAGGCATGTGCTAGAGTGTCTTGAATCGGAGAGGAGCTTGCCCCTTGCCTCGACTCATGAAGGAATCCAATTTCCAATACGAAATATGCTAATGTGATTGTATTACTAGTATGGCGACATGATATATGGTACCCATGCCGTCTTGGATTGATATTTATGATTGAATTTGCTTTTGAAACATATATGCACTAGTAATAATATCAAATACTTTGTTTTATACGTATGAAGCATTTTTGGCCATTATAAGGTAAAACTCTATCCTCCGGATTGCGTTGCATTGTGTGATGGGACCTGAGTCTTATAATGGCTTCATTTTATAAAAAGCATTGCGATGATTTAATCATTTACTTTATTTCATGCACTAGCACTCATTGGAGTAAACCCGTTCCACGAAAGTGGCGTGGTCCTTTGATTTTCCATATTATTGTTGTTAATAAGTTAAGTAGATTTCTCATACCAGTCCCATGACTGACTCGTAGTTTGTTTCACCTTGCAAACTCGGGTGCCCTCACTTTCACACGGGCAGCCTAGTTACAGGTTTCTGACGCACTTTTGGCCCATGGCGAGGCTTGACTACACCGTGATGACTTGGATTTTCTTCGCCATTATTGTATCTATATTATGATTCCGCCATTGGCGATGTAGACTGATATTTATTTTGTGTACTCTTATTTATGATTCCGCCTCAGGCGATGGTGACTGACTATGTATCATTATGCACTAAGTTGTATCCTATACTGTGCTTCTCTGATGTGATGATATCTATATGATTCCGCTATCATATGTGTGTAAATTATTCTATATTCTGTTTATGCTATTATCTGTGATCTGCTAATGATGATTAATGTGTTATATTCCAATGATTATCCTTAACACCATGTCACGGGGTTTTGGGATCGTCACATGAATAATAGAAGTGATATAAAATTTGAATAGAAATTGAATGGAATTAACTAAGTCGAAGAGGAATTAGTTAATCGAGTTTTGAATTTGAAATTGAACTTTGAAAGGTGAATTGGATTTGTAAATGGATATTCGAAATCGAATATAGAACTTAAATTTGAAATTTGGATTCAAATTAGTTATAAGCAAGTTAAAATATATTTGAACATGTCATGTTCAAATATAAAAGGGAAATAGACTAAAGATTTAATTAACAAATTAATTAGCGAACTGAGTTAAAACGATCAGGTATAGTTAAAATAGATTGGGCAGGTATAAATATACATGAGATAGGTATGGATAAGGTATGAAGGTATATAAATAGAATGCTCGATGAAAAGGTATGTATTTAATTCATATATGAGATTTTATGCGCCGTATCGGCTAGCCGCTTGGCTTTTTCTTTTTCTTTTGGATTGGTGAGGGCCATGGGAGGCTATTTGAAATATCCCGATGCTCCCGGTACAAAGGAGGTTATGGCGAATTTTTCCGGGAATTTAAGGAGTTAGAATATTTTTAAGATAATTTGATAGTTAGAAATCAACGTATCGATATATATATAGAAGTCGATAAGGAAACGAACTTAGAAATAGAATAGTAAAATCAAAAAGGAAGACTAAGAATAAAATCTAGTAAGAATAGAAAGAGGAAGCGTATACGTGTTTAAAAGTGAATAAGTAGTTGTATGGTATTGATTATTCGAGTAAGTAGTCATATCTGTTTTGACGTTATAAATGTTATTCAGTCAAGGTCTGAGAGGTAGTTATACCCCAACTTGATTGATTTCATTATTAACAAATAAATAGTAAGATTTCAGGCTCGAAGATCAATGTTGAATAAGAGTTAGTTGAATATAGTATTTTGGTTGTCGTAACGATGTTTTACACAACATCCGTTTTAACCCAAATAAGTATAAGCTTGGAAATATAATAAAGAATATTTCCTAAGTATAGAAATAAACGAGATCGGAAAAGAGATAAGTAATTGGAATATTTTCCAATTATAAATAGCATATATTTTCTAAAGTTTAGAAAATAAATGAAGGCGATATTCGGAAATGTTTTCCAAATAACATAAAAGGCCAATATGGTTATTGAAAATATTTGGTTAACAAATATTGATAAAGAAATAGAGAAGTGATTTAACTAATGGAATATTAATTAAGGGCTCAGTGACATGTTCAAAAGGAAAAATTGATTTTTGAAAAGAGTAAACTGTTTAAAAACTCCCAGGGAAAGATTGTTTGAATTAAAAACAAATTTAACAGAAATTTGTGAAAGAAAATTTGAATTGAAGTAAAGCCAGTAAAGTGGTAACTGAGATTGAATTAGAATGATATCAAGGCAAATTGGATTGTGAGATTCAAATTTGAAATGTAATGTGACTATCAAGTTAAGAGTTGGGAATCGAGAAGAGACTCGAGTTGAAATGATATTTGGCTCGGATATAAACAATGGTTGTGTTGTGGATAAAAGCAGATTTGGAATTTGATTGGGATGACCCTTGTTTCTGCTGAATTGATAACAGGTGGAAAGGATATAATGATATGCCGACAAAAGGTACAAGTTTATATTTCTATTGGATATAAGATTTATGAGCCGAATTGACAAGCCGCTTGGCTGTTTGATTTTCTTTTGGGTTGGAGATGGCCTAGAGAGGCGAGTTGGAGTTTGATGTATTGACCAGTACAAAGGAGGTGCTGGCGAAATTTTTCGAAGAGTTAAGACGTTAGAAAATTTTCAGGATTTTTGAAAATTATCGTTGATAAGAATTAATTAATAATTTAATTAAAATTAAATTGGTTTAGTTGAAATTGAAGTTAAGGAGTGAACAAATATGTTCTAACCAGTCGTTAGGGTCGTCCTCTACCTTTTAGCAATTTCGAGGACGAAATTATTTTAAGTGGGAAAGATTGTAATGACCCGCATTGGCAGAGGTATTATAATTAATTTATTTAATTATATAAATAGTGATATAGTGAATTAAATGGTCGTGGAATTAAATAATGATGAATATTTAATTAAAATATTAAATTAAGTAATATATTTAATTCTGAAATAATCAGAATTGGCTGAAATGGCGATATGTGAGAATTGGGCAATTCAAATTATATAATTCAGTTTAAAGTTGAATTATAGTAACGAATATATTCAGTCGTCGATAGTTCAACGTATAGTTTATAATATAATTATAAACAAGCTTGAAATGGCGCTGCAGTTCGTAATTTGGCGATTTGAACTTCAACTGAATGTACAGGATTCGTTTTAAGCCGGATTTCTGTGAAACAAGAAACGTGTGGAGCTGGTGGAGTATATCTTTCTAGTGGAAGAGGAAAATTGGGATTTCGTCGTATAGATTTTGATTTATGTCCAAATAATTTTAGAAAAGTGGCTGTGGAATTCCTTTATAATTTATAAAGGGATTATTTATATTTTTAAAAAGGGATTTCAATATAAATCGAATATCGGGTTGACCCAAAAGTGAATATCAAGTTAGAAATTCACATAGGAATATTCTAGAGCTGTATGGTATTCCACTGTGAATATATACAATAATATTAATTTATTAATATTTTATTTAATTATATTTAAATATATTTATATATTTAAATGGGTCATCCAGAGCTTTAAAAATAGCCAGTTTTACAAACGAGTTCAAAATTTGACGAAACCGGTTTTATCGAGTCCGGAATAGTGTAATATAGCAGGATATCAAATTTCGTTACAGTCGGGCTTTTATGAAGCTGTGCGAGATTAATGCTCGAAGGAATATAAATAGTTATTTATATAAAATATCTTGAAAATATCTAGTTGGAAATATCTAAAAGGAATTGCCTATAAATACCCTTCAACAAATTTCTTAAGACCTATAGTTCAATCTTCTGTAGAAAAATAATAGGCCGCCACTTCCACAACTTCTTCAATTAATTTTATAAAATGAAATACTTGAGGAAATCGCATAAAACCAGATCGGTTGAACTCATAGGAGTTTTCTCTTCAGCCTGGTAGCCTTTATCTTGAACTCGGTCAGATTTTGGGTTGCTCGCACCTTCAGGGATGTGCTGTTTTGGGTCGCGGTGAGCAGAACGACGTCGGAAGGACAACTGGAGGGTGGCACTGCACTCAGGGGTAGTAGTCGAAGCTTTTGGGGGGAGTTTGAGGGAGTTCGATGAAACTTTGTGGCTTGCGATGCACTGTACAGTGCCAGAACCACTGATCGACGCGGTGAACAAAGAGGGGTCGAGCGTGGTTCCAATGGGTCAGGTGGCTGCGATTTTTAGTGGTGAACCGGAGGATGGTGGTTGCGAGGTGGGTTGATGGCCGAGATGGGAGTGATGGTGGGTCAAAGGGTTGGTCAACAAGGTAATGTGCTGAAGCGAGAATTGTGAATTGGAGAAGAATAAATAAGTTGGAGCGGATTTCTTTTCTCGTGGGCCGATGGAAGCAGGAATTGGGCCGGAGTAAAGAAAAGTTAAGGCCATATAATTTATTTAAAAAGTTTTGTTTTAATTAAATAGTGTACTAACTTATAAATGGTGTAACTTCATCATATGGTATCGGAATTGGACAAAACAAGATCTGTTGGGATCGTATGGACGGCAGCAACACAATGACACTGACCAGAGGTGAATTGGGGCTCGTTACAATTTATGGCAAAATAAATTGTCTGACTGAATCAAATAACGCAAACCGTTATTTAACGGCTAACGCGCCAAAGTGAGTAAATCTCACTAAATCTGAACAGTTTATATTTTCATGTTATATTTTTAGAACTGTTAGATATTGGCTGATTGACTGTATGTTGACTGTTTGATTGAACTGCTAGTCAGTTAGTTGAATTTTCTATATTGATTCTGTTTAACAGAATATATCATATGGAACTGAAAGTGATGTTATCTATATTGGTTAACATCTGTGATACAGGGGAACAGGTTGGAGGAATCCAGTTGGAGGAATCCAGTTGGATTCCTCAACATTTATTTCACTGTGATTTATATATTGTGATATACAATGTGATATATAATCTGACGTTGATTATATGTGTTTGGACGATATTTATCGTTGTTATATGGTATGTTAAATACCATGAGAAATACTGGATATGGAAAAGGGGATTTTTCAAAGTGTATTTTGAAAATGAATTATTTATATAAAATCGATGGATTTTATATAGAAAAGGAAAAGGGTTTTTTTATATAAAAGAAATATTTATAAAATCAAAGGATAAGTTAGAATAAAAGGAAATCATTTGTAAAGTGAAGAACCGTTACTAAAAGTAAATCTTTATAAATGAATAGTTTATTCGAAAAGTAGTTAATCGATGTTAGTTTAATTGAAAGAAGTTAATCGATGTTAGTTCAATTGATTAGGGTTAAAGCAAAGGAGTTCATCGATGTTAGTTTAATCGATTAGGGTTAAAGCAAAGGAGTTAATCGATGTTAGTTTAATCGATTAGAGTTAAAGCAAAGGAGTTAATCGATGTTAGTTTAATCGAAATAAGTTAATCAATGTTAGTTTAATCGATTAGATTTAAAGCAAAGGAGTTAATCGATGTTAGTTTAATCGATTAGAGTTAAAGCAAAGGAGTTAATCAAATGTAGTTTATTCGAACAGAAAGTAAAATGAGTTAATAGAATATAGTTTATTCGAATAGAAAGTAAAATGAGTTAATCGAATATAGTTTATTCGAAGAAAGTAAAAGGAGTTATCGTATATAGTTTATTCGAAAGGAGTTATATGAAATGAGTAAATCAATAGCGTTAGTCAAATAGCGTTAATTGATAAGGGTTAATCGAATAGAGTTAAGTGAAAAGAGTCAATCGAATATAGCTATTCGAAGGAGGGTTAAGTAAGGAAGTTAGTAAAAGGAATATAAAGTGAACTTTGTCTATTTCAAAGTTAGAAATGTTGTTCAGTTAAGGTCTGAGAGGTAGTTCTACCCCAACTTGATTGGCTTCGTTTTTAACTAAGGAATAGTTAAGGTTCGGCAGTAAAGGAAATGGTTTGAGTTGGCATAGCGATGTTTGTTTAAACATCTGTATAAGTCCAATGAAGAAGCTTTGGAAATGTTTTCCAAATAAGAAACCAGAAATGTTTTCTAATAAAGAAAACAAGAAATGGAAATGTTTTCCATTGTTAATAACGTAAATTTAGAAAATAAGAAATATTGAATATAGGGAAACAGAAGATAAGTAAATTTATGAAATAAAGAGATAAATGTTGAATGATGTTTGATCGATATAAATTTCCATTTGGAAATGATATCGTTGTTTGCACACCTGTTATCTTCGATTGTTAAATCACAGACTATCAAAGTTTTTGACCATTTTAACGTTGTTAATATGGAGAGACCGGTTGGATTATTATCCAAAGAACCACTCTGTATTGGCATAAGCGTTGCGAATCATATATGCCAAAGATAATTGAAGACGGTGTTATGCAAGGGCTATCCTATTTACAGAATAGTGCCTTCGGTTCATCCTGTTCCTGGATGACTTGTATGGACGGATGTCTGACAGAATATTTCCAGACAATCATGTATATTGATTTCTCCAACCGTACCAAGAGTGGAAGAGGAGAAGGAAACTTCTTTTAGCTAACACATAATGTATGGTTGAGGACGTCAATCGGTGATTTGATGGATTTGACGATGTGGCATTCAAAGTGAATCTGGTGTGATGATAAAGTGTAGCTTCTAGCCTCACATCCGGTAAATGACAGAAATCGGGCAGGCAGCATGGCTAAGTCAGTCGCACCGAAGTAGGGTGTATAATCACCTGATCTAGAGTTTCATTTACTTCTAAAAATCTATTGTTGATGTTGTCCCATTCGGGAAACGGTTGCTGATCCCAACCGTTGGTGATATACATTCGATACACTCAAGCGAAATGAGTGGTCGGTCATGTGTGGCCGGGGTGCAAGATGTTCTTGTTGAACCTAGTGTATTCCTCTCTAGTGGTACACTAGCGAAAGGTGGTTCCATACCTTTTCATAGTTGGAAATCCATTACCCAATACGTGCTTGCGGTTTTGATTGTATACTATATATGTAGAACGTGAGATGAAAGCGTTTCTGCTAGATTGATATATATTTGTACTTAGACATTATTATAATATCAGAATGATATTGCTTTTCAAAGATGTTGGATTCTCATAAGGGGAAAACCCGTTCCGTATTCGCGGCGTTGTCTTATGAGATATCATGTATATGTTAAACTGTGTTAAACTATTTTACTCACACCAGTCCCATGACTGACCCGGAGTTTACTTTGTTGTTTTCCCTAAACTCTTGGGTGCCTAAATTTGTATGGGCAGTCAAGTAGTCGGGATTTTATAGATACACTTGAGGAGCTGGAGCAGGAGGCTTCAGGATCATATAGCTATAGTTATTTCCGCTGCGTTGTAAGTGTTGTACTCTGATAATGATATGTATATTCAAGTACAGATTTGTATTTCAAAGTTATGTTATGAAATATATTTATTCGTTCCGCTGTGAGATTCGTGTTACTCTGATATTGTGTTCTTCTTCTTCTTCTATTCTAAGTTTCTATCTTATCTTTCCTCACCCTCTAATTTCTTTCACTAATGACTGGTATTTTTTCGACGTTTGGTTAGTCGTCATTGAGTTTATGGCGATAACCAAAGTCTTCAAAATCCCGGGTCATTACAAAATTTGTCATCTACCCATAAATTTTAAATAAAAATCAGATTTTCATCATAGTCGAATATGGATTGCCAGTAATCTTGACTGAAAACATAGTGGAATTATGAAATTGGTTTTAATTTTGTTGTCAAAATTTGTCCACCACATTAGGCCAGCGGTTAAGGATTTGGCGTCATGATAACAACGACATGTGTAGTTTGAAACCCAGAAAGACATACTAAGAGTTTACTATGTGCATACATTAAGATCAGCCACTAATGTAGTGCTCACGGACTAGGCAAGGTGCACTAGGGGGTTTTACAACTCCAGTCCATTTTGTAACACCCCGTAATTCTGTTAATATTAATATTCACAAATTAAAGAATAACTAAATTCAGATGTGAAAATTAAGGGAAACAGGTTGCGCCATTGTGTTCGTCTCGGAATTCTGGTTGAGATAGAGTCCGAGTTTGCGTGAATTGGACTTCGTATGAAGAAGTTATGGCCATCAGAAGTTTTAGAAAATTCAAAACAGATTTCAGAAAATTCAAAATTCGAAGTCAAACAGGCTAGGCGGGAAATTTCCCGCCCAGCACCCAGGTCGACTGGGGAGTCGACTGGGCAGTCGACACCCCCAGGACCAGGTTAACTACGCAGTCGACCTGGGTGTCGACCTGGTCCAGTCGGCTAGGGTTTGACAGAGCCCAATCTTGAGCTGCTGATGTGTCTTTAGGGCTGAGTTGGCAAATTTAACGGTTCAGGTTAGTTCTGAGTTGATCTGACGGTCTAAATAAATCCTAAACTCTATATATACCTAGGTAGTCTCTCACCCTAAATCACATGAAAAATAGAATAGCTGCCGTCATGCCATCGCCATGGAACTCAGTGTAGCCACCGCCAACTAAGAAGGAAGAAAGCTAATCAAAAATCTAATTCTACTCAACTCTAAAGCAAATCAAGACTCTCTTTCTTCTCTAATTGTGAGTATGATGACTTTAATAAGATTATTAGCAAACTAATTAGATTAAGTTGTGATATGGATCATAAGAAAATGATGTGAATTGTCATATATGTTGTTGTAAACCTTATGTTATCATGTATGTTGTAAATTCTATGTTATGTGATGATGATATCCTATATTTTGTAAATCATGCTATCATGATATTATATATGTTGCAAGTTTCTGTGCTAAGTTGCGATGTTACATAGTCATGATGTTATTATTTATGTTATAGTTAGCTTATGCTTGATCAAATCATGATGTTGATTATATATATGTTTGGGCTATGATGATTCACGTGATAAATCACATGTACCTATGCAAGTTTAGATTGATTAGTATGTATAATCTCACATATCCTATGACATCTATTTAGACCCAAAATTAGGTTATAACATGTCTGAATTCTATGGGTTAGATGCTAGTTTACACCATCATTATGTTGCATAAACCACATATGCAAGTTATGATCATATTATGTAAGTTGTGACATTTAACCAAACAAGTTGACACCTTTTCCATGACATGTGTAGTTTTATGCAAGTTTCACCCCTATTATGATTAGATCTATTTTATTTGTCCATATGTTGTGATAATTTTTCTTTGTGCTATGAGTTAGACCATTCGAGTTTAACGTATATTTTGCGTTGAATAAGCGAACGTATAACGTGGGGTAGGGGTAATATTAAGGATTTAATATTAAGAAATTTGGGGTGCAATTGATATGATTTTGCATACCATAAGTGGATGGCAATAATTGAGTCAATTATGGACATCATTAAAATTGGAATTAATTAATGATTTGAATAGGGATATATTTAAAACTGGGGTAAAAGATTATAAGTGATAATCAATGCTTAGGACACGAGGTTGGACTCATTTTTGATGTAAACCTGCCCGGACCCGACCGGAAAATCCAGTAGTCACAAATGTCAGCCCAATGTGAGAGGTCCTAGGCCCAAAATAAAGCATAACAGTTGTAAAGACACGAGGTTAAACTCTTTTATGGTGTATGACTGCCCGGACCCGCCCGGCAAATCCAGCTGCCATAAATGTCAGTCTAATGTGAGAGGTCTTTATAAGGTTATGGCCTTAATGAATTAAGAAATAATTAACCAGATAAACATGTAAGGTGGGACATGGGGGTTAAGTAGGTGCCTTGGGTGGCATGAGGAATCTAGTGGGTGCCTTTAGTGGCATTTGAAATACTGTGACGGCCCGCCCCGTACCAGCCTGCATTTCCTCCGAGAGTGCGTTGTACACATGCCCGACTAGCACGAGACGATTGTCAGAAGAAAGGAAAGAAGGGAATTAACTAACGAGAAACCTGTAGAATATCTCACAGCGCATGGAATAAAATATAATAATAATAACATACTTGACATAAAACAGGTGAGACAGTGCATAAGCTGATAACTAAAATCAACATCAACATCAAAGCAGCGGAAATCCCAATACAGCTTATTACAACTTTTCAAAATCTACTGTCTCTAAACAAAAGAAAACCAAAGTAGAAGATACACCACCAATGCCAAAGCAGTGATCTTCAACAACACAGGGAGAATACTATATATATGTGTTACGTGGAAGCCTCCTGCTCGTCTCCGGATCATCTACCCGTGCATCACCAGCTAACCTGTCTCTAGTCTGCTCGTGTGAGCACCCAGAGTAATAAGAGGAGACATAAAACTCTAGGTCAGACATAAAGCCTGGTATGAGCGATAAGCATATAAACAAAATAATAACAGGTATACTAAACCATACCTGAACCTGGACCTGCAACCAAAGAGTTAGTACCAAATACCGTACAATACTCTAAGGTGCCATAATAAATAGTGTAAGATTACGGAGGTGGGGTGTGCATGTCATAATGATAGCAAACAAATCAACCATAGCAACCATCCTCACATCTCTCACTCAGTGCGTAAATCATACGATATCTACCACTTTGGAACACTAGACAAATTGAGGTAACGACGAACCCCGACTTGTAGAAACCCTGTTGTGACCAAGCTAAACCCATGGAGTCATGACCAAACATTTCAATGACCCTCCACATTGGTCGTAGCCCTTGGTCCTACCAATGCCATAATGGCCCTGAATCCGCCTTCGTACCTCCTACCATAGTGGTCCAAAGCTATAGACATCGATAACCCCTTAACACGCGTCCCGCAGCAAAGCCCAACCATGAAGCGAACTCGTTGATTCCTATCTAAATCTTGAGCTCTAACTTCTCATTTGGACTTCCTTTGCATCTCGGTTTTGATCGAATTGGAGTGGGTCTTCCGAAGAGTCATCGCGTAGTAGTAATAGCCCACGTACGGTTCGGTTCGGTGCTCCTCGTTTAGCTCGGTTCGGTTCGGTGTAACCTTCCTGATCGGTTCGGTTCGGTGGTCCTCGTCTAGCTTGGTTCGGGTCGGATACTCCACTTCGGGTCGGGTCGGTGTCCCCCTCCGGGTCGGGTCGGGTTACTATCTTCCTTCCAGTTTTCTCCGATCAGCTCCCTCGTTTTCCATCTACTCCTATCCGATCCGCTCCCGTTTTCCATCTACTCCGATCCGATCCGCTCCCTTCGCCTTACTCCAGTCGTAGTCTACCATTCTTGAGTCGATCCGATCTGGCCTCCATTATTCTTCCGATCCGATCCCCTTGTCCACTCCAACTCTAAGTAAACGGCCTTCCTTCTCGCCAAGCCTCTTCCAGTGACAAGTCCCAATCCAGTTCGGATTCCCTCCGCTAGTTCACTAGTCCGATCCGACCCCTACTCCGATCCGATCCGGCTCGGAACCTACACACTTCTACAACTTTCCAGCGAGCTTTCTACACCATTCAACCGCGTTTTCGACAAATCTAACACTTCTAATCAATCATAAAACACACCGTAGAGTCATAGCAACATGTGATAGCAACCACAAACAGCAAACAACAATTCAAATGAATCAAAATGGATCAAATATACCCAAAACCCCTTATTTTCCCTTAAGCATTTTTAAGCAAATCTAATCATAGGGTTAACAAAACTTAATCAAATCGAACCAAATTTCAACCAGAGGCATAAAACATTATTTAAGAATTTCTAAACATTTTTCCAGAATTTTTCAGTGTATAAATTCGCTAATCTTCACTAATATCCCCTAATTAACATAATTAGTGCCAAAACGATGCTATCACTCACCTTGGCCACAAAATAAAACACCAAATCTGAAATACTCTCTGTTTGGGTCGAATTTCTACGTATAGCAGCAGCTCCAACCTTGCTTTGTTGCTATTTGGCCTTGTTTTGATGTAGTTTAGGCTTAATCTTCACTAAAAATGTGTTTTGGAGTGGTTTTAGAGGATGGAAGCCATTACTAGGGTCTCAAGAAGGTTTGTGGCGGCTCAAAACTGAAATGGAAATGATTTCCTAACCCTAATCAGTCCTCCTATACCTCTAAACCCGAAATTCCCCTCTGGGCCTAGCTGCTAATCACCCGGTTAAGCCCAATTAAGCTGTTTTTCACCATCTGAAACTTGTTTCAGCCATATCTCCCAAATGGTGAGTCCGTTTGGCTAATGTGACCACTCTACGGAAAGAGAAACCATCATCCGGAGCCAATAGAAGTGGTCTCAGGTCAAAATTCCTTTCCAGTCAAAAGTTATGGCCAAAACAGTGCCGACTAGGGGTAAAATGGTCATTTAAAAATTTGGAAAAATCATGAACATGGGAAATGACCCCAGTGGTCGTCTCCCAAAGTTACATGACCATATGACTTCGTATGTGAAAGAAATAAATATTCTACGATCCTATGATGCGTAGAATACGGATCGTTACACTCTCCCCCCCTTAAGAAATTTCGTCCCCGAAATTCCTTAACCCAAACATACAAAGGATCCCGCATGCCTAACAACCACATATTACAATCAAACATGCAAAACAAGCAACCAAGCCTATCCTAGCATGCGGAAAACTAAATCGAAGTCAAAATCTTACCAGGCAAAGAGTTCTGGATAAGTCTTCCTAATGTTCTCCTCCGTCTCCCAAGTACAATCATTCTCGTCCTCACCCCACTGAACCTTGACTAGCTTCACCGCCTTCCTTCGAAGTTGTTTCATGTCATGCTCGACAATACGGGCCGGCTTGCGGTTCCCAACCGCCTCGGGTTCTACTTCGAAGTCCCCTAACTGATCAGGTGAAATAGTCATATCTGAGTCGTGAACGAACTTCCTTAGTTGGGAAACATGAAATACATTGTGAACTCCCGCCATTTTCTATGGTAAGTCAATTCTATATGCCAAATTCCCGACTAGCTCGAGAACAGGGAATGGGCCAATGAATCTTGGTGCCAACTTGCCTCTCCTGCCAAATCGTATTACGCTCTTCAACGGAGAAATCTTGACAAACACCAAGTCGCCAACGGAGAATTTTAAATCTCTTCTCCTCTTATCAGCATAACTCTTCTGCCTATCTTGGGCAGCCTTCATTCGTTGTTGAATGATCTTGATTTTCTCTGAAGTTTCCCTCACCACATCTGGTCCAAGCATAAACTTCTCGCCAGTCTCTATCCAACATGATGGTGAGTTACACGGTCTTCCGTACAAAGCTTCAAACGGAGCCATACCGATACTGGATTGGTAGCTATTATTATATGCAAACTCTACTAGATGCAAATGGTCATCCCATGATCCACCAAAATCCAATATACATGCTCTCAAGAGATCTTCCAAAATACGATTCACCCTCTCCGTCTGACCGTCGGTCTGAGGATGATATGCGGTGCTGAGATGTAACTCTGACCCTAGAGCCTCTTATAAGCTCTTCTAAAACCCACTAGTGAACAACGGGTCTTGGTCACTCACAATGCTTTTAGGTACTCCATGAAATCTCACTACCCACTTCATATACAATTCTGCTAACTTAGCTGCCGTTCTGGTCGATTTGACTGGTATAAATCTTGCACTTTTAGTCAATCGGTCCACAATCACCCAAATGCTATTATGTCCCGATCTAGTCCTTGGTAAACCATCGATGAAATCCATCGAGACTTGCTCCCATTTCCATTCGGGAATTTCTAATGGTTGTAACAACCCACTAGGCTTCTTTTTCTCAGCTTTAACTAGTTGGCAATTCATGCATTTGGATATAAACCTCCCAATGTCTCTTTTCATCCCTTCCCAGTAGTAGGTCTGCTTCATGTCTCGATACATCTTGTTACCACCGGGGTGTATAGTTAGTTTTGAGTGATGACATTCTCTAAGCACTTCATCTCTCAATCCATTGACATTGGGTACGACTAGTCTTCCATCCTTTCTAAGCCATCCATCTCGATCAAGCCCATACTTGTTCCTCTCCTCATCGATACCCATCTCTAACTTGGAGATGATTCCCAATAGGTTAGGATCGTCCCTCTGACTAGAGCCGATCCGCTCAATCAAAGTGGGTCTGACCGTCAAACTTGCTAACATTTCTGGATTCAGTTCGCACTTTGGTCTGAAATCAAACCCCGCGATATACTCCAGTTGCTTCCATTCTAGAAACATAGCCCCTAAACTGGCATGTCTTCTACTCAATGCATCAGCCACCGCATTGCCCTTTCCTGGTGTATATGCGATGTCAAAATCATAGGAAGCCAAGAATTCTAACCACCTTTGTTGCCGGAGATTTAAATCCTTCTGGGAGAAGAGATACTTCAACGACTTATGATCGGTAAACAGCTCAAATCTTTCTCCCAAGAGATAGTGTCTCCACATCTTCAACGCGAATACGATCGCTGCCAATTCCAAATCATGGGTAGGGTATCTTTTCTCGTGCGGTTTCAATTGCCGACTTGCATAAGCTACAACCCTACCGCTTTACATCAATACAGCACCCAGTTCGGTACCACAAGCATCCGTGTATACCGTCATCTCTTCATTCCCCTTAGGAATGACTAACACTGGCGCGCTTGTCAACTTGTCCTTTAGACTCTTGAATGCATTCCCGCACCTTCCATCCCAGACAAAAGCTTGATTCTTCTTAGTCAACTGGGTCAATGGTGCTGCTATCTTGGAGAAACCTTTGATAAACATACGATAATATCCAGCCAATCCCAAAAAACTTCTTACATCTGTTGCATTCTTGGGCGTAGGCCAATCCTGTACTGTAGCCACCTTTGCCGGATCCACAGCAATCCCATTCTCTGATACAACATGGCCCAAGAACCTCACTTCCCTCTTCCAGAAGTGACACTTAGAAAACTTTGCTTTCAATTGGTGTTTTCTCAACACCTCCACCACTATTCTTAGATGTTCCTTGTGTTCTTCCTCTGTCCTCGAATAGACCAAAATATCATCAACGAACACAAGGACAAACTTATTCAACTGATCTCTGAATACTCTATTCATAAGATCCACAAAATATGCTGGGGCATTAGTCAGCCCGAATGGCATGACCAAACACTCATAAAATCCAGATGGCGTCTGAAATGTCGTTTTAGCTATACTCTCAGCTTCCACTCTAAGCTGATGAAAACCTGTCGTGCGATCCAACTGAGAAAATACTCTCGCGCCACTCAACTGATTGAACAAATCATCTATCCGCGGTAGAGGGTACTTGTTCTTCCTCGTCACTTTATTCAACTCGCGGTAGTCTACACACAAACGAAGGGAACCATCCTCCTTGGTAGCAAACACAACTGGTGCTCCCCATTCAGAAACACTCCTTCTGATAAATCCCTTCTTCAAAAGATCGCTGACTTGCTCCTCGAGCTCTCGCTGCTCCCTTGGTGCCATACGACGAAGTGGCATCACTATAGGTCTGGCATCTTTTACCAAATCAATACGGAACTCAATCTCTTGGTGTGGTGGAAGTCCGGTCACTTCTTCGAAAACATCCGGATACTGGCCAACCACGGGCAAACCTGACAACTCACCATGCGGAATGTCAAGGGAGTTTAGAAAACTAGCCAATACCCCCTCACTGGGTAGACCACCAAACACTATCCTCCGCCCATCATCCGCTCTAGCTGTCACCAAAAACCCCTCACAGTCTACCACCACCCCGTATCTTCGGAGCCAATCTACTCCCAAAATAATGCCAAACCCAGTAAAGCCCAAAACAAAGTAATCACAAACAAACATGCATCCATGACTCGATAAGACCACATTACGACAAATCATGCTAAGGCTAGTAGAACCACCAATCGGGTTCGTCACTATTAAAGGTCTATCGACAATCTCGGGCTCTAATCCCAACCTATCTACCAGGTCACTAGATATGAAAGAACTGGAAGCTCCGATATCAAACAAAACTCTAACAGGAACATCGTAAACAGAAAGCATACCTTGAATGACGACATTCTTTCCCTTCTCCGCCGCAGTTGGGGCATTCGACGAAGAAGGAATAGCATTAAGGGCGTATGCTTTCACCATTTGCTTTTCTTTAGGGGGTTGCGGACACTTGTCCTTGTGATGTCCCATTTGGCCACAATTGAAGCACTTCCTATCCGCTGGCTTGGCCCGACAATTACTAGCATAATGGCCCTTCTTACCACAGCTGAAGCACTCAACATCTTGCTTATTCTTTTTCTTTTGGCCATCCTTAGTCTGATTCTGCTTTCTCTTATTCTGGGAACCACCTTTGCCTTCACCACTTGCTTGTGGCTTTGGCTCACCTGCGGACGCAACCTCAGTCTTCGGCTTAGGGTAGAGACTTTCTGACCTCAATGCTTTCCCTACAATCGACTCAAACGACTCATCGATGTGGTTAATAAGTCTTTCCCCCAAGTACTGATCCAAACCAGTTATGAATTTCTCATTCTTTTTCTCGGCAGTATCAATAAGAGATAACCCGTACTTCGACAGAGTGTCGAATTCAGTAATATACTCCGAGATAGCTCTGCCGTTCTGCTTGAGCTCCAAGAATTTCTTAGACAGCACTGACTTCTGAGCGGCTGGAATGAACTTCTCGCTAAAGCGAGCCTTAAACTGCTCCCAAGTAATCTGATCTTCGTGAGTAGCTGCCTTTTGTAGCATTCCACCAATTCATTGCCCGCCCTTGCAGCTGACGGGACGCTAGCTTTCTCTTCATCGCATCCTCGATACCCAAATCCTCGAAGATACGTTCGCAACTATCCAACCAATCTTGAACATCTGTGGCCGACTCCGTTCCGTGGAACGGCTTCCCACCAAGGCTAGTATAATCCTTATTCAGCTTGGCGAAGTCGACCCTCGGCGCCTGCATCATTGGACCACCACCATTTCCATCATTGGGAGCTGCCTCTGTACATCTCTAAGCATTTCTCTCATGAGGTCAGTAAACATCGTCCTCATGTCAGCAGCATTCCAATTATTGGCCCCTCTACCGGTACCTCTAACATATCGGCTCATCGTCGATCTGAAAAAGGAAATGATTAACGATCCCATAGTGGTGCTAGTGCAGCCCAACTTCATTCTTATACTACTAATAGTATACATATATAGCTTTTTAAAAACCAAAATAATCACAAATACGCTCTCTCGTATACGTATACTATTTCTCCCCGATAACTGCCCTAGGTTAACTACGCAGCCTAGAGCTCTGATACCAAGTGTGACGGCCCGCCCCGTACCAGCCTGCATTTCCTCCGAGAGTGCGCTGTACACATGCCCGACTAGCACGAGACGATTGTCAGAAGAAAGGAAAGAAGGTAATTAACTAACGAGAAACCTGTAGAATGTCTCACAGCGCATGGAATAAAATATAATAATAATAACATACTTGACATAAAACAGGTGAGACAGTGCATAAGCTGATAACTAAAATCAACATCAACATCAAAGCAGCGGAAATCCCAATACAGCTTATTACAACTTTTCAAAATCTACTATATCTAAACAAAAGAAAACCAAAGTAGAAGATACACCACCAATGCCAAAGCAGTGATCTTCAACAACACAGGGAGAATACTATATATATGTGTTACGTGGAAGCCTCCTGCTCGTCTCCGGATCATCTACCCGTGCATCACCAGCTAACCTGTCTCTAGTCTGCTCGTGTGAGCACCCAGAGTAATAAGAGGAGACATAAAACTCTGGGTCAGACATAAAGCCTGGTATGAGCGATAAGCATATAAACAAAATAATAACAGGTATACTAAACCATACCTGAACCTGGACCTGCAACCAAAGAGTTAGTACCAAATACCGTACAATACTCTAAGGTGCCATAATAAATAGTGTAAGATTACGGAGGTGGGGTGTTCATGTCATAATGATAGCAAACAAATCAACCATAGCAACCATCCTCACATCTCTCACTCAGTGCGTAAAGCATACGATATCTACCACTTTGGAACACTAGACAAATTGAGGTAACGACGAACCCCGACTTGTAGAAACCCTGCTGTGACCAAGCTAAACCCATGGAGTCATGACCAAACATTTCAATGACCCTCCACATTGGTCGTAGCCCTTGGTCCTACCAATGCCATAATGGCCCTGAATCCGCCTTCGTACCTCCTACCATAGTGGTCCAAAGCTATAGACATCGATAACCCCTTAACACGCGTCCAGCAGCAAAGCCCAACCATGAAGCGAACTCGTTGATTCCTATCTAAATCTTGAGCTCTAACTTCTCGTTTGGACTTCCTTTGCATCTCGGTTTTGATCGAATTGGAGTGGGTCTTCCGAAGAGTCATCGCGTAGTAGTAATAGCCCACGTACGGTTCGGTTCGGTGCTCCTCGTTTAGCTCGGTTCGATTCGGTGTAACCTTCCTGATCGGTTCGGTTCGGTGGTCCTCGTCTAGCTTGGTTCGGGTCGGATACTCCACTTCGGGTCGGGTCGGTGTCCTCCTCCGGGTCGGGTCGGGTTACTGTCTTCCTTCCAGTTTTCTCCGATTAGCTCCCTCGTTTTCCATCTACTCCGATCCGATCCGCTCCCGTTTTCCATCTACTCCGATCCGATCCGCTCCCTTCGCCTTACTCCAGTCGTAGTCTACCATTCTTGAGTCGATCCGATCTGGCCTCCATTATTCTTCCGATCCGATCCCCTTGTCCACTCCAACTCTAAGTAAACGGCCTTCCTTCTCGCCAAGCCTCTTCCAGTGACAAGTCCCAATCCAGTTCGGATTCCCTCCGCTAGTTCACTAGTCCAATCCGACCCCTACTCCGATCCGATCCGGCTCGGAACCTACACACTTCTACAACTTTCCAGCGAGCTTTCTACACCATTCAACCGCGTTTTCGACAAATCTAACACTTCTAATCAATCATAAAACACACCGTAGAGTCATAGCAACATGTGATAGCAACCACAAACAGCAAACAACAATTCAAATGAATCAAAATGGATCAAATATACCCAAAACCCCTTATTTTCCCTTAAGCATTTTTAAGCAAATCTAATCATAGGGTTAACAAAACTTAATCAAATCGAACCAAATTTCAACCAGAGGCATAAAACATTATTTAAGAATTTCTAAACATTTTTCCAGAATTTTTCAGTGTATAAATTCGCTAATCTTCACTAATATCCCCTAATTAACATAATTAGTGCCAAAACGATGCTATCACTCACCTTGGCCACAAAATAAAACACCAAATCTGAAATACTCTCTGTTTGGGTCGAATTTCTACGTATAGCAGCAGCTCCAACCTTGCTTTGTTGCTATTTGGCCTTGTTTTGATGTAGTTTAGGCTTAATCTTCACTAAAAATGTGTTTTGGAGTGGTTTTAGAGGATGGAAGCCATTACTAGGGTCTCAAGAAGGTTTGTGGCGGCTCAAAACTGAAATGGAAATGATTTCCTAACCCTAATCAGTCCTCCTATACCTCTAAACCCGAAATTCCACTCTGGGCCTAGCTGCTAATCACCCGGTTAAGCCCAATTAAGCTGTTTTTCACCATCTGAAACTTGTTTCAGCCATATCTCCCAAATGGTGAGTCCGTTTGGCTAATGTGACCACTCTACGGAAAGAGAAACCATCATCCGGAGCCAATAGAAGTGGTTTCAGGTCAAAATTCCTTTCCAGTCAAAAGTTATGGCCAAAACAGTGCCGACTAGGGGTAAAATGGTCATTTAAAAATTGGAAAAAATCATGAACATGGGAAATGACCCCAGTGGTCGTCTCCCAAAGTTACATGACCATACGACTTCGTATGTGAAAGAAATAAATATTCTACGATCCTATGATGCGTAGAATACGGGTCGTTACAAATACGATTAGTAAGACTTAACCAAACACACATGTAAATGAACATGACTAAGAGGGTTAAGTGGTATGTACTAGTGGGGACAAGCTTAGGTGGATAGCTTGTGGGGGCCCATTTCAACCAGTAACCCAAACGTATCTTTGTGGGCTCGACCCAAGTCGAGGACGGGACACGCATACTGGGCTGGACTATAAAAGGCCAAACGAGTTAGCGGTGGCAACGCAAGTCCAACGGGTTTCATATGCGTGTGTAGACCCGGGCTGGTAGGTAAGACGTTGTTGCATCGTGTAGGTATAAGTCGTGCATTCTCAAGTTGTATTGGGTTTCCACTTTAGGGGGGTGATACACCCCACTGTGGGGCCAGCACGGGTATCTACGAGTAGGGAGCCGATCGAAAGTGGGTAGTGGGGTACACCTAGTGGAGATAGGGGCAGGCGGCACCTATGTAGTCAGCTAGGGGTACACGAAGCTATTTATATAATTTCTAAGTGAAGCAAGTGGGATCAACCTTTAGGGTGACTGGTGTGGTGCAGTGTAGTAATTATTCGTTAGTATTAGGTGTGCCTTTAACGTTATCTTTATCTGCTCTTCCATACCCAATAGTTCATAGGCATTTCCTTGTTTTCCAGCTTATGCCTTAGTCTAGTTATTTTGATAATAGTATTGTTAGAATTATCATACTCGCCAAACTTTATGTCTGACCCCCTCCATTTCTATCTTTTTCCCCGCACCAGGTCCTCAGGGTGGGCCCAGCTCTAGCGGAGTTTGATTGGATTGCTTTATCTCTCTTTTGGAAAGCTTGGACCGCTGAAGTAAAGTCCAGCTTGTTGTCTTCTTTAATGGCTATTTATGTAATGGGGTATGTATTTTGTTTTACAAAGATGGATATTGTACTTGACTCCGATTTATGGTTTTATGATGTAACAAACATGTTTAATTTCCGCTGCAATGAAATAAAGTTTTAGATTTCCAAGTACTACTTATTATATGTCTTGTTGTAATTTTTCTGCTCTATATTCACTTAAAACCTCCATGGAAGTTAATGCATTCCCTTTGTGAGTGACATTAATGGACGTGGGGTGTTACACATTTCCCCTCTGAACAAATTCAAAAAATAAATGATTGTAAAAATGTCAAAGTGAAATTTATATTTCCAATTGTATAACAGTTTTAAATCGATAAAACAAGAATTTTTTGATTTCATTCACTTACACTCTCTTTATTATTTATCCATTTAGTTAATACTATATTTATGCATACACCTAACCCTTGGACCAAGATATACCACCCATACAGTATCTTTCGGGATTACGTGAGAATAGAATAGAGCTTGGTGGATTGTGCAAATCGACTCTGATAATGTTAGTAGAGGTCAGTGATCCTTAGGGTTCCAACTCATAAAATGTAACTAAGGTATACCACCCAAGCAATGCATTTCAAGCTTATGTGAGAATGGTACAAAGCTTAGCGGGTGTGCACATCAACGCTAGATGTACTAACAATGTTGGATACCCCTGGTATATTCATTATTATTAATATTAACATTGATTTTTTTTCCTAATCATCTGGCATTTTTGAATTATATAGATTTGAAATTTGTTAACGCATGTACTTTACTTATCCACTTTTAAACAATGACAATAAATTTTAGCAAACTTCATAGTCATTTCCTATGAGTCAACTTATATACCAGCTTCACTGTTATCGCATGTAATTTTAACTTTTCGTTTTAATTTCCCGTTTGAAGCGAGTGATTTGCAAAATTTTCTTCTAAATGGCTGGTATAGTGCATCTACTGCGTTGTGACTATTCAAATAAACCAAATTAAAAAAAATTCAAAAAAATTGACATGTGTAAAATAAATGCAAATATAAAAAAATGTGAAAATAAAAATTTAAAAATGCATTTTTCTCAAAAAAATATGAAAGTTGTATGATTCTTCTCTACACTAAAATTCAACAGTGTCCTCACTGTTCAAAATATCTAAACTTGAAAGAAAGTACCCATAGATGAATTCAATGCAAAATGATTTGTAAAATAAAATAATGCAATTTGTTGATATGTAGAAATGGATTGTGTATAAAATAATACATATGTTGATGATTAATGCGATGCAAATATTGCCACCACTTGTTTTCTCACTTGGTCTTTTTATGTGTTCCCCCATACTGTGCTTAGCTATGTTTTCTAATAAGAAAAATATTTTTATCAAAATTTCAGCCTTATACCTAGATTTACAGTTAATGAAGTTAACATCAAGGTACTTTATAAAACGAAAAAAAATTCCACCCAAGCTTTGTGCATGTTGTGATTCATGCATTCGAAAAAATTATTAGTGTAATCCGTCAAAAACAAGTGATTGTGCATAATTATAGCAAGGTCAATAAATCCAACATATTGAGTGTCTACTAACAATTTATTCACCTTAGGTTCGTGCTTTACAAGAGATGATTCAAGACTATAATCAGTATTAAGTATCTTATTAGTTGACGTTTCAATATTCTTATTAAATTCAAAATTAAGTCCAGGTTCACATTGAACATTGGTCTCATTAGTTGAATTTTCAACTTCACATACAAAAAATTTCATGTTTTTCCTCATTTACGATTTCTACAAAAATTAAATCTAACTCATCGTTGGGTGAAAGTTCATCCTCGAACAGTCTGAAAAACCTGTGTTCACAAGATTACTCATCTTTAAAAAATCATTAACGACTTTATTACCCTCGCATTTCTGACTTCAAAAGTTATTATTTCTATTTTATTCATGTCAAGCAAAGGTAGATCAAAATCCAAACTCGGATTGTTTTCACTAAATGAACGAAAATCCAAATTTATTTGTCAATTTTTTACAACTTCATCAAGATTGTCATTTTAATTTTGTAAGTTATTATTTGGAAATTATCATTATGAAGAAGACCTGTGTTATCATTTGATTCGTTGTATGCTCGGCGTGAAAAATCATCCTTCTCTTTATTTATTGATAAGTTCTGTAACATGTCATGAGTTGATTGAATTTATCATATAATTCTTTATGCCTTTATTCAGGGTCATATTATTCTTAATTTCTCTCTCGATATATGTATAATCTTCCATACAAGAGTTATTCCCAAAATAATAATCCTAGTACTTTTCACCATTAATGTTATTTCTAAAATTAATTTCATTTTGATATTCATTCATGTAATTTTCTTGATATGAGTAATCCCCAAAATTATAGTTCATGTCACTTTCATCATCAAAATTACTTCCATTTTCTAATATGTTTTCAGTACATTCATCAAAATTATATTGGTACAAGGATTGAAAACCCATTTGATAATGGAAATTACTTTGATATTGAGAATCAGAATCTAATTAAAATCATTAAAATTGAAAGAGAAATTTTGGTTATTTTTGAAATTATGACTTGAATTATTATGAAAAGATTGTTCATATTGGGGATTATTTTCAAGGTGACTTTTACATCCATATTTATTTTGATTTTTTTTTAATTTATTGGATATGACAGCTTTCTCTCTTTTCTCCTTAAAATCATGCAAAGTTTTGACTAAGAGTTCTGTATAGGCTTTTTCATCGTATTCAAAATCATTTAGTTGACATCTATTTGATATCCTTTTATAAAAATTATTTATAGAATTATAATCCAAATTATTCCACCGATCAAGATTATTTCTACATTGATTTTCGTTTCTGTTATCAGAAAAATCATGTTGACATTGGAAATTGTTTTGGAAATGAAAATTATTATTTTGATGTGGAAATAGTTTAGATGATGTGAATTGGGCTCATAACCAAAATCATTAGAGTAGAAGAATAATTGTAATTTTGGCTGTTTTCAAAATTTTGATTTGGAACGTTCTGAAAATATTGAACACTTTGACAGCTGTTTGTATTATAACCAAAGTAATTTCCACAATCAAATTTTTCACAGAGTGATTTTTATGCATGTATTGAGTTTGGAAATAATTATTTTTGAAATTAAAATTATTTGAATATAGATTAGGCGTGTAATCAAAATCATTATAATTTGGATACAATCAATTATTTCGATTACTTTTAAATTTTGAATTTTGAATTTTGTAATTTTGACCATAAATTAAATCCCTTAAAGTTTTTTCATCTTTAGATAGTCGTTTAAATTTGATGCACTGATTTTCAAACTTTAATTGTAAATAATGCAAAATAAGTTAAAAGGATGCAAAACGAAATCGAACACGTACAGAATTTATTGTTGTTCGAAAGTGGATCGATTTTTCCAGCATCATTCTTCTTCAATTTCAATATTCACCACTCGTGCTTTGAAAGAATTCAATACTCTAGTCCGTGCAAATTGAATACGTTTTCTTATTAAAAGCCCAACCAAAAAGAATATGATCAATTTAAAACTTCTGCCTTTTTGTTTCTTCTTATAATTCAATTGCTACTCCCTTTCCCTATTTCGCGAATCCTTTTGCACCCCTCAACGACACTCAGTTTCTTCTTTTCCCCAATCGAAATCAATTGCAATTCGCTTTTTCCTTGCTTTTGGTGTTTACGCGAGAATATGGAAGATGCTCGCAGGCCCGGCCCTAGGCATAGGCCAACTAGGCGGCCGCCTAAGGACTCAGGCAGGTGGTGGCCAGTGGTTGATGGTGGTGGGCCTTAGGTTATTAGATTTAGAGTTTATAATGAATGATGTTTCAGCTCTTCAGAGGAATGTGTGGTCAGGTGGTAGGTTCACAGGGCATTATTGACTATGTGCTGGGTTCGAATACTACCTGCTACATTTTTGGGGCCTTCATTCATTTTTCCTTCCTTTCCCTGCTTTTTCCAGTTTTCCATTTCGCCTTGGGACTCATGAAGTCCAGGGCCGGCCTTGGAAGCTCGTGTATTTGTGGAATTGAGTCTTAGAATGTTTCGGGTTTGATGTGGGTGTTAGAGTTTGGTACTACTGGTAGGTAACGGCGAGGTGTTTCAGCAGTAGCAGGTTAAGGATATGGTTAGGGTTCGGGCTTGGTAGTGAGGTCATCAATAGATGTGAGGAAGCGGTGGTGGAGTTTGGCTGTTCTGGAGGGATTGTGTAGTGTGAATTTGTGCTAATGGTTAGTGGATGTGGCTTGATAAGGGTTCAAAGTTGAAAGAAAGTTGGTTGTTGGAGTTGGGTTTTTCATGGCAGAAGTTCGGACAGGGAAGATTGCCCATGAGGTGACAATGGCTAGTTTTGAGGAGAAGTTGGTATGATCGGCTATCAGGTCTGGGTGATGATGATCGTGGTGTGAGGATTGAATGTGAAGATAGACAGCAAAGGAAATTTGGATTTTTTTTTTAATTCGAGCTATGTGAAATGAAAATTAGGAATAAAAGGTTTTTTTCGGGTTCACAAAATAGAACAAAAACTACCAATAATGAAACGACCCGAACTTCCGAACACTTTGAGTCGACTAATAACACCACACGTCCAACTCAAATTGCACAGAAATACGAATCATTTTTAGAAAGAAGTTAGAGGATGAGAAATAGAAAGAAAGAAATATTAGAATAGAAGAAAACGAAGATCACAAACTCACAGCGGAACGAATAAAATATATTAGATAACATAACTTTTGAAATGCAAATCAGTAACTGTATATATATATATACGTACCATTATCAGAGCACAACAATTATTCCTGGAACAGTTATCAACACCTGTTTCCAGATACAACATAGTACACAGCGGAAATATGATAGTCTATAACTACTGGTGAAGCCTTCAAACTCCTCCAAGTGAATCTGTAAAATCCTAACTACTTGACTGCCCGTACAAATTTGGGCACCCAAGAGTTTAGGGAAAACAACAAAATAAACTCTGGGTCAGTCATGGGACTGGTGTGAGTAAACTCCAACCATTTGTTTAACTTCCAAAATCCTTTCGAAAGAAATGATAATCGTAAGACCAATCCACACATAAACACGGATGGTTTTTACCTTACGATAACCCAAAACACTTTGGAAATCATATATTATCTGATATTATAATAATGTCTAATCACAAGTAATTAAAATCTAGTAGAACGCTTGCATCTCACGCTCTACATATATAATATAAAATCAAACTCGCAGGCACTTATTGGAGATTGGATTCCAACTTGACAAGGTATGGGACCACCTTCCGAACGTGTATCTCTAGAGGCAAATACACTGGGTTCAACAAGAACATCTTGCAACCCGGCCCACATATGACCGACCACTCATTTCGCTTGAGTGTATCGAATGTATACCACCGACGGTTGGGATCAGCAACCGCCTCCCAATAAGGGACAGCATCGATAGATTTAAGAACAAAAGGAATTTCTCTAGATAGATGGTCATACATCCTAATGGGTGCGACCCACATAGCCATGCTGCCTGCCCGATTTTTGTCCAATTCCGGGTTGATGAGGCTTGAGGTTTGAATTACCTTCCAGAACATCTGGCCATCATTCACTTTGAATGCCACATCGTCAGATCCATCGGAAATCACTAATTGATTCCCACAAAAATACTCAGACTGTTAGGCTAAAGAAGTTTCCCTTCTATGCCACCAACTTCGTACGTTTGAAGGAATCAATGTACGTAATCCCCTTTGGAAATACTCTGTCAGACACTCGTCCATACAAGTTGTCCTGGGTCTGGACAAACCGAAGGCACTATCCCGTAATCAGGATAATCCTTGCATAACTCCGTCTTCAATTTTCTTCAGCATAAGTTGCTTCATAACGCTTACGCCAATACGGAGTGGTTTTCAGATATCAAATCTGATCTCGGTCTCTCCATGTTGACAACGGAGGTATAAAAAAATAAAACTTTGATAGTCGGTGATTTAACTATCAAAGAAACATCAATACAACCAACGGTTCTATTTCCAAATGGAAATTCTACCAATCAAACATCAACCAACACTGGGCCCTTTTTATATTAGTTCTTTATTACATTATCATTTCCAATTCCCATTTTCCACCTTTCGTGTTCTTTCAAAGCTCTATTTTCTCTCTTGATTATTGGGAAACATTTTCAATATATTCAATTCCTTTATCGAGAAAATATCTTTTACCCCAGTTAGAAAACATTTCTAAATCCTTTGAATTAACTGATGTTATAAACATCGTTATTATAATTCAAATCATAAATCATTCGTTAACTAACGATATCACTAACCAACCCTTGCTATCGAGCCTTAACCATTTCTCCGTCAATAATGCAGTCAGTCAAGTTGGGGTATAATTACCTCTCAGACCTTAACTGAACGACATTCTTAACTTTGAAATAGTCAGAGCCCACAACTTTAAACCAAACATTGCTTTCAACAACAGCGTTAAAACCGCTGTCTAGCATTATAGAACACTTATCATAACCATAGCATTAAGATTTTCTATTAAAACAGTTATTATAACGGCAGCGTTAAAATTGCTATTTAGATTTACCAAGACATTTATTATAACAGCAGCGTCTAAAATTGATGTATAGATTTACAACATCTATTATAACAACAGCGCTAAAATCGCTGTTTAGTTTTATAAAAGCATTTCTTACAAAGACAGCGTTAAAATCGCTGTTTAAAAGCATTTCTTATAACAACAGCGTTTTGATTGCTGTTTTGAATAAAATACCGTGTGCGACGCACACGCTCCCGTTGTTCATTTATAAACTCTGTTTATTTAAACAATTCAAGTTCTCCCTTAAACACATTTATAAACTATACATTTTTCTAACCACTTAATTCAATTTCTATAAATCCCCTTTTTATATACATTTTATTTGCAAAATATTTCCTTGTTTTAAACTATTATCCTTTTACTTAAAGCATTTGAAAATCTTTCTTTAAACTTTCCTCTGTAATTTGCTACATTCGGATCCATTTCCAAAGATTGGTTTCAAAACCGATACTCACTTTCAAATATACATTCATATTTGAACTCACCTTTTAATTTATCCAATGGTTAATGATCCACTTAATTTATATCTTTATTTATAACATTTTTCTTGGTTTACCCAATGGAATTGGTTTCCATTTGCAACTCAATGAAAAAGAAATTATTTCTATTTTGGAAATAAACTCTGCTTTTAAATTCTAATTTCCTTTTTCACATTCGATGATATTTACGGTATCTAAAATACCAGGTTCCTAAGGCCAGGGTAAACTAAACACACAAATTCAACCATGGATAATGTAACATAACATATATCACCATCAAATAAAACAGTAAATAAAATGTTGAGGGATCCAGTTGGATCCCTCCAACCTGTTTCCCTGCATCCACAGATGTTAGTAACATCAAAAATATCGCATTAATGAAAAAATCAATCAACGAGGTGATTATATCGACCAATTTATCAACTATTCAACCAAGCAACCATTTCACATTATAAAATAATTTTAAACGAGTGAGTTTACTCACCTTGTTCGTAGTTGACGGTTCTGCTTTTGTTTTCGTCTTAAAATCAAACGACGCTTGATTTTATCACGAGGTTTCTGCAGCTTTATTCTCAACCACATCAGTTTCGCAACGAAGAACTCGTCGCTATGATTCTAAGGTGATCGGCTCCGTCCAATTCGTTATTCACCCGGTTAAACATTCTGATGATGCACATCTTTGAATTCATCCGTCCGTTCACTGCTAACCACCCACGACCGAAATTACTAATATATCCATCCTCAATTCATTACATTCGTCACTCCATCCCTTCGTTAACAAATCAGTGTGATCAGCGGCGCCATTCCCACTAACTGATACTTGAACTCCACGCTTTCTGGATCTGAATTGCATTTCCAGGCAAGACCTTGGTCTTGAAACCAAAACACTAATATTCTTTCCCATTTATAGTATGCTGCCGAATTCCTTCCAGGCATTACCAAGGTCGCACTGCCTATATGCCGCTCGTTCACTATTCCAATTAGCACACCCCGATTATTCTTTTTATCTCCTTAATTACCCTCACAGTCACACCAAACCACTGTCATGCTACCCAACACAACTTCAACAACATTCTTTTCCCAAGGCACAACACTCGTGTACTTAAAGTCATTGAACCCAATAGCTTCTGTTTTCTCTCTACAGTGCTTCACGGCATGACCGAACTTTCTCACCCTGTTATTTACAATTTGCATCTCGTCTTCTCATTAACAGGAAAGAAATGAACTTCCACTTTCAATCTCCTTCATCTACTTACTACTTTGGTCCCCCGTTTCACGCATTTCAGCAAAAAGGCCATGCTCCTGTCGTTCGCACCTTCAGATTGACCAAACAATATCATGCTCAAAACATTTGTTACTAACACGAAATAGTCTATAGAACCCCAAAGAAGAATCTTCACTTCCACTTATCAGGCAAACACGGACTCATTACTCACGGATCATTTTTCACCATTGTTTAATCTAGCTGATCCCCTATTATACTAACCACTTTGTTCCCAGGCAAATGAACGCACCCCTTTTGTTAAAATAAGTAAACTTGTTTTTAATTACCCTTAATACCCGTTGGTCCTTGTACCAGATCAAAAGGAGGAAAAATGAGTCCTCGTTCCAGTAGTTTTGGAATGCCTTCTTCACCACAAATCGTTTACTACCGCCACAGCAAGTCAATGGACCTCCACCTCGACCGTCCTCCGACACCACCTTATCAAGACCTCCCCTCGCCAGCGACGCCGATGCCCAGGACCTCCCCAACCGCTACCAAAAACCAATTGAACAAAAATCATTCAGATCTAAAATCCCAGCGCCACCGACCCTCTTTCGACACCAAGCCACTACCTTTGGGTGCTCCTGCGTTCCACCTCCCTTCGCCTGAAACCTCTCGACCCCATCACTTCGGAGTTCGCCAGAAATTGGCCTAGACGATCGTTGCTTCGAACCCCTTTTCTACCTCCTCATACCACTGCAACTCCTCCGCCTACACTGACTTGAAGCCCGCACTACGTTCTAAAATTTTGTGAAGGAACTGTGTTGGGAATAAGGAACGAGAATGGGTGGAGATTGGGCTTAGGGGTTTCAGTAGAACAGCCTTGCTTATATAGGGTATTTTATTAATTTGTTTTGAAAACGAGAGAGAGAACGAGAATTACAGCAGTATTTAAAGTGGAAGACAGTTTGGCACATACGTCTTCAGTTGTCTTGGGATACACGGAATTGAAATGCCTTGATGGGCACGGTGTTGAGATGGCTTGGCGCGCACGGTTTAGAAAATGTGGAGGGTACGCTGTTCTGAAGTGTACTGGGAAACATGGATATAATTGCATGGGGCGCCAGCTGTTCCTAGATATACAGAAAGGTAGTGTATATTTTCTCCTAACGTTGAAATGTAGGGACGTATTTGTTTTGATGGTCTTCGAAGAGTAACGCTCTTTATAAATATTTGTTTAATGAAATCCAATGATCCTCCTCTACATAAAACTTTATTTGCGTATGTATGATCCGCTATGGACAGAGATAAAAACACCATTGTGTTGAGTAGTGTGCTGCGATTCCAGAAATATAATAATATCGGTAGTTTAACTTATATTATGAAACCCCAAAATATTGATATAGGGTGCAAAATACATCAAATAAAAATTTGCATATTTAATTAATTAAAAATTACAGTAAAATTCTAAAAATTAAATTATAACTATGCCTCAAAAGAACCTTGCCCAAATTCGTAGCCAATCTCTAGTTATATTAAATAAATCGTTATGGCTTATATACGATTTCTACAGCGACTATTTCAAATTTTGATTTGGCCATAATTAACAAATTATAATACGAAATCTAAATTTTTCTCTTCTATATGAAAATTATAATAAATATGACTCCAACGTATCTTGTTTCACAGAAATCCGATTTATATCGGATCCTGTATCCTCAGTTGAAGTTCAAAATTCTATATTACGAACTGCCGTGCGATTTCGAGCTCGTTTTATAATTATATTATAAATTTACGTTCAAACTTCGTTTTTAATTAATAAATTCCAATATGTAATTCAATTAGAATTTTTAAAACAAATTTAAATATTCAGAATTCAACGGCCAAAAATCCGGGTCGTTACATTCCTTCCCCCTTAAAATAATTTCGTCCTCGAAATTGCTAAGTTAAGAAAAGATACTACATACCCTATTAACTAGGTCTAAAATCCCTTTTTGTTTACTTCTTACTTTCATCTTAACTGAACCAATTTATTCCAATTAAAATATTCATTTACTCTTACTAACGAAAAAAAATCTGAAAATTTTCTAACACTTTAAATTCTGAAAAATTTCGGCAGCACCTCCTCTGCACGGCTCAATCGGTACAACCACAACTCGCCTTTCTAGGCCTTCTCCAATCCAAAAGAAAATCAAAAAGCCAAGTGGCTTGCCTCATAGGCTCATAAAATCATCAACCCAAACAATATTGTAAACGTGTACCTTTTTGTCGGGCATAATTCTATCTCTTGCCTTTGCTTCTATTCTGCTCAGCATACATATATCTATTCCAACTGATTTCCAATCAGTCCAACTTCCAGTCTTTAACTCTCTAATCAACTTCTGATTAGTCCATTCCATTCACTAATCCAAACTGAGTTCTGTTTTCAAAAATCAACCCCCTTATCCTGCTTGGGTTCAATTCCATCACAGTTTAATTCCAAACAACAGCATCCAATAGATATTCAACTTGTTTATCCATAGGTCGAATTCCTATTAATATTTCGAATTCCAACATCTCTATACTTAATTTCATTCGGGATTACTTCTAATTCAATCCAGTTTTATTTAACTTAAGTTAAATCCCAATTCATTTGATACATTTTGACCATTTCCAATCTATTCAACTTTTTCAAGTTAAAACATTTCAGAATTCAAATTCCCGGGTTTTATTTCAAATTAGTTTGAAATCATATATATATTTATACACATATCCATAATCAACTGAATTCAAAACATTTGAATTTCTAAAACAACTTTATATTTCTCAAACAAATTTCCATTAACAAACCTATTATGGTAGCAATTCATCACTTAGAAACTCGAAAATGAATACCGATAATGCTGCAGTTCCATTATCAGAATTATTTTCTCGCCACTGAAGTGGTTTCAGTGCTTAATCACCTTTAAAACCCATTCAAAATCATTCTAATTCAAAAATCTCTTCAAACCAATGCTATATTACCTTTAAAATACTTCAGAAAATATTTTCTAAATACCCGGGATTTAAATCCATAAATTTTTGATTTGAATCCAATTCCAATTTAGCTTATTGGTATATCTCATTCATATACAAATTCAACTTGATTTTATATAACCATTTGATTGTAACAACAATCAACACCTTCATATATAATAATTCAGAAATTATTCCTTTTATATCAAAATAACGTTTGGGCAAAATAATTTCATTTACCCACTTTAAAACGATACTGTATCGAATTGTTTCGTTCGAGAGTTTAGAAACACCTATCGATACAGTTGTACTTCCTGTATCGACCAGAATTCATAAACCACTCAACAAACCAGTCAACACAATATAAAACAAATTTTATATCGAATTTACAAATACACGCTCATATATATACACTCAAACTCAATCTAGGGTATTACTAGCCCCATCTCTATTGAGTTACGCCACAGAGCCAAGGTAATCACTTAACCTTTAGCTCTGATACCAAATGAAACGACCCGAACTTCCGTACACTTTGAGTCGACTAATAACACCACACGTCCAACTCAAATTGCACAGAAATACGAATCATTTTTAGAAAGAAGTTAGAGGATGAGAAATAGAAAGAAAGAAATATTAGAATAGAAGAAAACGAAGATCACAAACTCACAACGGAACGAATAAAATATATTAGATAACATAACTTTTGAAATGCAAATCAGTAACTGTATATATATATACGTACCATTATCAGAGCACAACAATTATTCCTGGAACAGTTATCAACACCTGTTTCCAGATACAACATAGTACACAGCGGAAATATGATAGTCTATAACTACTGGTGAAGCCTTCAAACTCCTCCAAGTGAATCTGTAAAATCCTAACTACTTGACTGCCCGTACAAATTTGGGCACCCAAGAGTTTAGGGAAAACAACAAAATAAACTCTGGGTCAGTCATGGGACTGGTGTGAGTAAACTCCAACCATTTGTTTAACTTCCAAAATCCTTTCGAAAGAAATGATAATCGTAAGACCAATCCACACATAAACACGGATGGTTTTTACCTTACGATAACCCAAAACACTTTGGAAATCATATATTATCTGATATTATAATAATGTCTAATCACAAGTAATTAAAATCTAGTAGAACGCTTGCATCTCACGCTCTACATATATAATATAAAATCAAACTCGCAGGCACTTATTGGAGATTGGATTCCAACTTGACAAGGTATGGGACCACCTTCCGAACGTGTATCTCTAGAGGCAAATACACTGGGTTCAACAAGAACATCTTGCAACCCGGCCCACATATGACCGACCACTCATTTCGCTTGAGTGTATCGAATGTATACCACCGACGGTTGGGATCAGCAACCGCCTCCCAATAAGGGACAGCATCGATAGATTTAAGAACAAAAGGAATTTCTCTAGATAGATGGTCATACATCCTAATGGGTGCGACCCACATAGCCATGCTGCCTGCCCGATTTTTGTCCAATTCCGGGTTGATGAGGCTTGAGGTTTGAATTACCTTCCAGAACATCTGGCCATCATTCACTTTGAATGCCACATCGTCAGATCCATCAGAAATCACTAATTGATTCCCACAAAAATACTCAGACTGTTAGGCTAAAGAAGTTTCCCTTCTATGCCACCAACTTCGTACGTTTGAAGGAATCAATGTACGTAATCCCCTTTGGAAATACTCTGTCAGACACTCGTCCATACAAGTTGTCCTGGGTCTGGACAAACCGAAGGCACTATCCCGTAATCAGGATAATCCTTGCATAACTCCGTCTTCAATTTTCTTCAGCATAAGTTGCTTCATAACGCTTACGCCAATACGGAGTGGTTTTCAGATATCAAATCTGATCCCGATCTCTCCATGTTGACAACGGAGGTATAAAAAAATAAAACTTTGATAGTCGGTGATTTAACTATCAAAGAAACATCCATACAACCAACGGTTCTATTTCCAAATGGAAATTCTATCAATCAAACATCAACCAACACTGGGCCCTTTTTATATTAGTTCTTTATTACATTATCATTTCCAATTCCCATTTTCCACCTTTCGTGTTCTTTCAAAGCTCTATTTTCTCTCTTGATTATTGGGAAACATTTTCAATATATAAAATTCCTTTATCGAGAAAATATCTTTTACCCCAGTTAGAAAACATTTCTAAATCCTTTGAATTAACTGATGTTATAAACATCGTTATTATAATTCAAATCATAAATCATTCGTTAACTAACGATATCACTAACCAACCCTTGCTATCGAGCCTTAACCATTTCTTCGTCAATAATGCAGTCAGTCAAGTTGGGGTATAATTACCTCTCAGACCTTAACTGAACGACATTCTTAACTTTGAAATAGTCAGAGCCCACAACTTTAAACCAAACATTGCTTTCAACAACAGCGTTAAAACCGCTGTCTAGCATTATAGAACACTTATCATAACCATAGCATTAAGATTTGCTATTAAAACAGTTATTATAACGGCAGCGTTAAAATTGCTATTTAGATTTACCAAGACATTTATTATAACAGCAGCGTCTAAAATTGCTGTATAGATTTACAACATCTATTATAACAACAGCGCTAAAATCGCTGTTTAGTTTTATAAAAGCATTTCTTACAAAGACAGCGTTAAAATCGCTGTTTAAAAGCATTTCTTATAACAGCAGCGTTTTGATTGCTGTTTTGAATAAAATACCGTGTGCGACGCACACGCTCCCGTTGTTCATTTATAAACTCTGTTTATTTAAACAATTCAAGTTCTCCCTTAAACACATTTATAAACTATACATTTTTCTAACCACTTAATTCGATTTCTATAAATCCCCTTTTTATATACATTTTATTTGCAAAATATTTCCTTGTTTTAAACTATTATCCTTTTACTTAAAGCATTTGAAAATCTTTCTTTAAACTTTCCTCTGTAATTTGCTACATTCGGATCCATTTCCAAGGATTGGTTTCAAAACCGATACTCACTTTCAAATATACATTCATATTTGAACTCACCTTTTAATTTATCCAATGGTTAATGATCCACTTAATTTATATCTTTATTTGTAACATTTTTCTTGGTTTACCCAATGGAATAGGTTTCCATTTGCAACTCAATGAAAAAGAAATTATTTCTAATTTGGAAATAAACTCTGCTTTTAAATTCTAATTTCCTTTTTCACATTCGATGATATTTACGGTATCTAAAATACCGGGTTCCTAAGGCCAGGGTAAACCAAACACACAAATTCAACCATGGATAATGTAACATAACATATATCACCATCAAATAAAACAGTAAATAAAATGTTGAGGGATCCAGTTGGATCCCTCCAACCTGTTTCCTTGCATCCACAGATGTTAGTAACATCAAAAATATCGCATTAATGAAAAAATCAATCAACGAGGTGATTATATCGACCAATTTATCAACTATTCAACCAAGCAACCATTTCACATTATAAAATAATTTTAAACGAGTGAGTTTACTCACCTTGTTCGTAGTTGACGGTTCTGCTTTTGTTTTCGTCTTAAAATCAAACGACGGTTGATTTTATCACGAGGTTTCTGTAGCTTTATTCTCAACCACATCAGTTTCGCAACGAAGAACTCGTCGCTATGATTCTAAGGTGATCGGCTCCGTCCAATTCGTTATTCACCCGGTTAAACATTCTGATGATGCACATCTTTGAATTCATCCGTCCGTTCACTGCTAACCACCTACGACTGAAATTACTAATATATCCATCCTCAATTCATTACATTCGTCACTCCATCCCTTCGTTAACAAATCAGTGTGATCAGCAGCGCCATTCCCACTAACTGATACTTGAACTCCACGCTTTCTGGATCTGAATTGCATTTCCAGGCAAGACCTTGGTCTTGAAACCAAAACACTAATATTCTTTCCCATTTATAGTATGCTGCCGAATTCCTTCCAGGCATTACCAAGGCCGCACTGCCTATATGCCGCTCGTTCACTATTCCAATTAGCACACCCCGATTATTCTTTTTATCTCCTTAATTACCCTCACAGTCACACCAAACCACTGTCATGCTACCCAACACAACTTCAACAACATTCTTTTCCCAAGGCACAGCACTCGTGTACTTAAAGTCATTGAACCCAATAGCTTCTGTTTTCTCTCTACAGTGCTTCAACGGCATGACCGAACTTTCTCACCCTGTTATTTACAATTTGCATCTCGTCTTCTCATTAACAGGAAAGAAATGAACTTCCACTTTCAATCTCCTTCATCCACTTACTACTTTGGTCCCCCGTTTCACGCATTTCAGCAAAAAGGCCATGCTCCTGTCGTTCGCACCTTCAGATTGACCAAACAATATCATGCTCAAAACATTTGTTACTAACACGCACTAGTCTATAGAACCCCAAAGAAGAATCTTCACTTCCACTTATCAGGCAAACACGGACTCATTACTCACGGATCATTTTTCACCATTGTTTAATCTAGCTGATCCCCTATTATACTAACCACTTTGTTCCCAGGCAAATGAACGCACCCCTTTTGTTAAAATAAGTAAACTTGTTTTTAATTACCCTTAATACCCGTTGGTCCTTGTACCAGATCAAAAGGAGGAAAAATGAGTCCTCGTTCCAGTAGTTTTGGAATGCCTTCTTCACCACAAATCGTTTACTACCGCCACAGCAAGTCAATGGACCTCCACCTCGACCGTCCTCCGACACCACCATATCAAGACCTCCCCTCGCCAGCGACGCCGATGCCCAGGACCTCCCCAACCACTACCAAAAACCAATTGAACAAAAATCATTCAGATCTAAAATCCCAGCGCCACCGACCCTCTTTCGACACCAAGCCACTACCTTTGGATGCTCTTGCGTTCCACCTCCCTTCGCCTGAAACCGCTCGACCCCATCACTTCGGAGTTCGCCAGAAATTGGCCTAGACGATCGCTGCTTCGAACCCCTTTTCTACCTCCTCATACCACTGCAACTCCTCCGCCTACACTGACTTGAAGCCCACACTACGTTCTAAAATTTTGTGAAGGAACTGTGTTGGGAATAAGGAACGAGAATGGGTGGAGATTGGGCTTAGGGGTTTCAGTAGAACAGCCTTGCTTATATAGGGTATTTTATTAATTTGTTTTGAAAATGAGAGAGAGAACGAGAATTACAGCAGTATTTAAAGTGGAAGACAGTTTGGCACGCACGTCTTCAGTTGGCTTGGGATACACGGAATTGAAATGCCTTGATGGGCACGATGTTGAGATGGCTTGGCGTGCACGGTTTAGAAAATGTGGAGGGTACGCTGTTCTGAAGTGTACTGGGAAACATGGATATAATTGCATGGGGCGCCAGCTGTTCCTAGATATACAGAAAGGTAGTGTATATTTTCTCCTAACGTTGAAATGTAGGGACGTATTTGTTTTGATGGTCTTCGAAGAGTAACGCTCTTTATAAATATTTGTTTAATGAAATCCAATGATCCTCCTCTACATAAAACTTTATTTGCGTATGTATGATCCGCTATGGACAGAGATAAAAACACCATTGTGTTGAGTAGTGTGCTGCGATTCCAGAAATATAATAATATCGGTAGTTTAACTTATATTATGAAACCCCAAAATATTGATATAGGGTGCAAAATACATCAAATAAAAATTTGCATATTTAATTAATTAAAAATTACAGTAAAATTCTAAAAATTAAATTATAACTATGCCTCAAAAGAACCTTGCCCAAATTCGTAGCCAATCTCTAGTTATATTAAATAAATCGTTATGGCTTATATACGATTTCTACAGCGACTATTTCAAATTTTGATTTGGCCATAATTAACAAATTATAATACGAAATCTGAATTTTTCTCTTCTATATGAAAATTATAATAAATATGACTCCAACGTATCTTGTTTCACAGAAATCCGATTTATATCGGATCCTGTATCCTCAGTTGAAGTTCAAAATTCTATATTACGAACTGCCGTGCGATTTCGAGCTCGTTTTATAATTATATTATAAATTTACGTTCAAACTTCGTTTTTAATTAATAAATTCCAATATGTAATTCAATTAGAATTTTTAAAACAAATTTAAATATTCAGAATTCAACGGCCAAAAATCTGGGTCGTTACAAATAAGAACCAAGCAACTAAATTGAAGAAAGGAAATCTAAAACCAAAGAAACTGATTTTTATTATGAATGTTGAAATAAAAACAAAATAGGAAAAATCAAAACTACAAGACTAAATAGAAAAAGAAAACTATGAACTTTTGTTTTCTTTTTAACTAAGAAAGATAGAAAAAAAGAATAAGAAACAACCAAATTGAAAAGGAAATGATTAAAAATAAAACTAACATGAATCGAATAGTAAATAAACACTAGAGATTATTAAAACTCCTCGGCAATGGCATCAAAAACTTGATCGATGATTTTAGCTGTAACAAAAACCGCTATTTTTCTTTACCGCAAGTGCACCTCGTCTTTTGTAATAATTATGCGAGTACGGGCCCAATCCATAGGGAGTTGTATAACTTCTATTGTTTATTTAAATTCTAGGCGAGTTAGACAAAATTGAGTAACTGATCTAATTAACTTAGAACAAGAAACTGCCAGAATGGAAGTAAATAACGAAATTGCAGAGTAATCATAAAGGAAAAAAGGTTGCACGATAAAAAATTAAATCAGAAAGCAATAGAAAAGAAAGAGACCAATTGGCCTCCTTGCAAACAAATAGATCATAAATAAAACTGAAACAATAGAAATAAGAACGAGAATAAATGAAATATAACAGAGAACTAAATAGAAATTGGAATAAAGATTTTATTTCATAACACAAAAAATTGATTACATGAAACTAAACTAAGAAAATAAAAGAGAAGTTGGCCCCTAAAGGCATCTGGTGCAAAGATGTTCTAAACTGATGCTAGGTAGGGGTATTTATAGTACTCCTCTGATCTAGATCTAAAAAGAGGAAATCTCTAGAAACTCTGACTCAGACTTCCTTTGTATTTTCATTCTTTGTTATTCTGAAATTATCTTTCTTCAATTCTTTATGAGCTACTCAATCCAGCACATTCTAAAAACATTTGACTTGATCTTTCTTTAGATGCATCTTGATGCAGCATGTTCCATATTATTCTGGAACCTTCTTTCTCCAGTATATTCTAGAATGAGTTAGACAATTTTAGAAGGACTTTTATTTCCTAGGAGATGTAGTTGATAAAAGAGGATGTAAGGTGGGATTTAAACCCGCAACTTCCTAGTAAAATACACATCTTCAAATCAGTTGAGCTATGATCACTTTTGCGCATAAGTTGACATTCCATTTCTTTTTAACAGAGCTTTGAACTTGAACTACTATTTTAAAGCCCATTCAGCAGAAGTTTCTTCATTTCCTAAAAATCAAGTATCTATGATAAATACAACTAAAAATACCGAATAATATCATCTTAGGATAATAAAATGCATAATTAAGTAGTGTAAAATTTACATAATTTGATGTTTATCATGTTCCTCCGTAGCCTACGTAGATCTTGCCTTCAAAATATGTGTATATAAATATTTATTATTGTAATATTTTCCTTTAGAAAATTTAGGTTCTGTCCGTCTCAAGCGAGAACCCTGACGGGGAAGAGATTGTGTTGTGAAGAATAAGGATGGTATGGAGGTCTATTTGTAGGTTAAGCTAAGGATCTTACACTGGCCACGTCACGCAACAAATGAAATCAAGCCATGTCAGCATAGCTTTGAAAATAAACCAATAGTATTCTGCCACGTCGACTTAAAATGCGTTAAATGATTTTCGCATAGAATTAATCGTGCCTGGGCATGATTTGCGCCTCACCAACCGGGCATGTCAAACTGCCATCGCCCAGATCAACCTTGACCCGACCCTTATATATATATATATATATATATATATATTCATTAAGTTTTCTTCTGATTTTTAGATTTCCATTACTTCGTTTTAAGTCCGTTTCTCGCAAACCAAATATGTAAATTGACCATAAAATCGCAATGGATCCAATGGTGCAACCAACCTTTCCAAATTTAAACAACTTTACAATTTATTATTTTATTAATTAATTATCGTGTCTTTAAAATTCGGGTTGTTACAGGTACCAACACGGATCAAGGGTTCTGTACTGGTCCGAACTTGGCTGCTGTAGGAACGAACACTAGCTTTGAAAAGCTAGGTATTTGAGCTACAGGCGTTGATGTTGATGATTGGAGGATGTTGCTAGGCAGTGGCAACAAGATTGCAAATAATATTCAGCAAGCAATTCAAGGAGGATTGTCCAATCAGGATATTAACAATGTGCACCAAAGTCTGTTTAATATAAATATAAAAAAACTATAGAAATCCACCAGACTTCAAGCTTATGATGGGAGGAAGGATCCAACTATTCTCTTATGTGATACATTAAGCATCTGGAATTGTTGGGGGAATCTAAGGAAGTGATGGACAAGTGCTTTCCACTCTTTTTTTCGTACGTAGCTGCTCTATGATTTAGACAACTAGAGAATGGATCCATTAGCAATTGAGCAAGATTAGTTGAAAAGTTCATGAGGCAATTTCAAGTACGTACCATGCAAACCAAGAACATGATGATGTTAATGACAATGAAGAAGGGGAGTGGATAAATTGTTCATGCTACCCTGAAGAGGTTTAATGCAGTAGTCGCTATAGTGGATTGGCCGAATCCATTGATGGTTTTAGTGGCGGCTATGTCTGGAGTCCTGGGATATTACCAACTTTAAATTGTCGCTGGATCAGGATCCCCTAAGTGGGAACTATACGATGAAACTGATAGGTTTCTGAGGCAGGAGGATGCAAGGGCAGACCATAAGGCCCTCGAGGTTAATACTGTTAGAGCTGTAAATCAAACAAAAATGTTCGTTGTCCGTTCATGTCCGACCCGAAATTTTGTTCGACCGTTTGCCCGTCCGAATAAGCAATGGTCAAAATTAGGACATCATTCTCTGTCCGTCCGAAAATTTCAGTTCGAGCCCGAACTTGAGGCGTCCGGACCGAATGACCGAAAATGTTTGTTATAACATGCTAAAAGTGTGTGTTAGCATTATAACATTACAATATCAATACTCTCTATAAATATATCTTTATATATCTTTCCCAATTATTTATTTCCTTCCCAAGATGGTTGTTGCGTCTCTTCCCCATGCTTCCTTTCACCCAAGATGGCTGCTTGTCTCCGAATGAATGCGTATGCTTTCCCAAGATGGCTTTATTTGATATCTTTATTTCCATTTATATGTTCTAAATTTTAAGTTTATGGTCTCTGTATTTATGATGTGTATTTAGTTTTAGTTTGTAAATTTTACATATTCTCTGTATAGTGCAGTTCATGCATGGAATCATGTGCTCTCCAAAGAATAGTTTTATAAATTTATGTTGTTGCCGCTTTGTTTGTACCGAAAGAATTGCTTGGTTAAAACATGAAGTATTTGAAATATTTGGGATCCTGCAACTTAGAAATATGCAGGTTACTGCACTTGATGAGTCTTAGTCCACCTGAGTCTGATTCTACCTGAGCCCGTCTGAGTCCTTCTATGTCAAAACGAGTTAAACGGGTCGGACACGGTCATTAAATAATTTTATTAGTCCGAGCTCGTACGTAACATGTTCAGTCCGTATTTTGTCAAGTCGAACAGTTGTCCGTCCGAGCTTCTAGTTCGGTCCAAGTTCGAACATTGTATTGTCCGGTCCGACTCGTCCGATTTACACCCCTAAATACTGTCAACAACGGAGGACCGTCCATTTATGGAATAGGCAAAGTGAAGTGCAAAGCTAAGGGCAATCAAGCACAAAGAAACAAAATCAAGAAAGGTCAAAATACAACTAATAAAACTACTGAATGCAGGTCTGGACAGATGTACACGGATATTGGAGACCGTCTTCCAATGAGAATGTTGGAGAAATTTTGATGATAACAACCTTGTCTCAATTATCATTGATTATAAAATATATATATACACACACACACTAACATCTCTATGCAGAATATATAGACATACATATGCAGGATTTGTATACAGGACATAAATACTGAAGACTGTACAGTTTTAGAGTTTTAGGGATTCAAGACTCCTGAGTAATCAAGAGTTCAAGAGCTTAAGATAAACATAGTAACAGAGTCTAGTTTATGTAAGACTCTGAATAGCACTTTAGGTTCAATTTCTATTTTTCAAATTTCAAATTTCAAAATTCTAATTTTCAAATTCTAAAATTATATTATTTATGATTTCAAACATGTAAATTTGAAGTTTTAATTATATTATATATGTTTATATAAGCTTATATAGTTTTATAGTTTTAAACCTTATAACTTTATGAGTATATATATGATTTCATATGATTTTACACTTTAGAACATTTATTTATATTATTAAGTTTGATTAACAGTTTTTAAACTTATATTTCAAATCTATTTCCTAATTTATAAGAATTCTTATTTTTACAGTTTTATTAAATATATTTTACTAAGTTTATATTTGATTCTTCATATAACCTTTTGTTTATATACTTTATAAATATCTCTTTATAAATTCCTATATATATGCATGTTTTTAATTATATTATGTATGTTTGTAATAATATTATATACAGCTTTTGTGTCACTTATACTAATCATATGTTAAAATAATATTTTCTTATCTTTTAATACTTAAAAAATAATGTTTTAGCCACTAATTTTGTTTCAGGAATTTCCAGAATTTAAAAGCTTTAAAATCATAAAAATGATGGATATGTCGACATTCATAGTTGGGTATGTCGACATATAACTGTCAAAAATTCGAAACTGAAAGGAAGTGTCTTTTCACCATTTGTAGCGTCCCAGAAGCATTGCAACCTTTCAAATCTTATAAATAGGGGCTGATTTCGAATTTTTTTCATCATTCTTCTTCTCCATCTTCATCTCCTTTCTTTACACCATTATATTTTCTTGTTTTTATGATTTCTACGTCTATACTCTATCGAATTAAATTCTATTTACATAAAACTTCTTCTCTTCTCACTCTCTACTCATTACTCTTTGAATCAAAGTACTATTGAAGAGTTATAGGGCTGTTGTAATCATTTGGGAAGTGTATGTAATCGGTGTTACCCTTGTAGCCGTGAAATCAAGGAGGTTGGAATCGGTGGTATCCCTTGTAGCCGTGAAATCAAGGAGAGTATACTTGATCAAGTGTGTGTGGAATCGGTGGTATCCCTTGTAGCCATGAAATCAAGGAGAGGATTGTAATTGGATATCGATATAGTAATAAAACTCTATGCAATTCAACGTTCCGTGGGACTAGATGTAGGAGCAATTCAGAACCAGTATAAAATTCGGTGTGTTCTTTCCTTTTCTGCATTTTATTTTTGTTTATCTTTGTGTTTGTGTTTGATTCTGTGTCTGTGGTGTTTGATTCATATAATAGATCATATAAGTTGTAGATTTTGTTTAATTTTTAAAAAACATTATTCCTCCCCCCTCTAGTGTTAGTTTTGCCTTAACGATCCATTCCTCAATCCCTAACAATTGGTATCAAAGCAAGGTTTTTGTAACAACCCGGGATTTCAGAACTAATTTAAATTTTTTATTTTAGCTATTTCAATGAATTTTGAATATTTAAAATGATTTATTTTAAATAATAACGAATAAAATTTTTATTTAAATCGAAGTTAGAACGAATAAATTTATTTTAATTATAAAACAAGCCTGAAATGGCGCGGCAGTTTAAAAATTGGATTTTAAATTTCAAATGAAATTACATGATTCAAAATAAACCGGATTTCGGTAAAACTAGAAATATTCAAATTTGTATAATTATTTCTTTCTAACAAATCTGGAAAATCCATATTTCATAACGGGAATTAAAAGTATCGTTTAGTTTAAAATTTAAAATAGTCGCTATGGAATTTATATATATTTTATATAATATATGGCCCTTAAAAAATAACCATCTTGCAAACGATCTCCGTTTTCGACGAAACCACTTTTCTTAGATCAGGAATGTCAAATTATTGCTAGATTCAAATTTTTGGAATTAATATGTGAACATAGTAAATTTAAATGTGTTTGGTAATATAAATTTTAATTGGATCGACCAGAAAATGACCATTTTTCAAACGTTCTCCAAATTCGAAGAAATTAGTTTTGTTAGGACCGTATTGTCAAAACATAGCTAGATTTATTTTTCTAGAATTTTTGGAGTCAGTATGTGGCCCCGGTAATTAAAATGTGCGTTCAAATTCAATATACATTGATTTATATTTTAATTTTAATGAAAACCGATTAAAACAGTCGAATTGGCTTACCGGACTTACTCCATTGTGTCCGGAATGGGGGTAATTAACTAGAAATGACAGTCGTTGGTTTTGATCTGGAGTTCAGACAAAAAATTCATTTTTAAAAGGTAATTAAAATTAAATAATAAATAAAAATAAAGGGTGTACGGTCAAACCCTAAACCTTTACAATAGTTGCCGCCGTCTCTTTCATGAACGGCCAAAATCACTCAAAATTCTTCCATTAATATCTCCTAAATCATTACGAAATAAATCCTGGAATCAAAATGAAAATCCAAGAGCGTTTCATGAGCTTTAATTCCATACGGATTTGATCAATTTTCATGTCGTGATTAGTGAGAAATCGTGCCCCAAATCCCACGAGTTCGAACCTATTTCTAGATCGGGAAGGGCCACCGAACTTCGAGTCGTTCATGGTGATAGGCGATGGCGTTGAGGGCGTCGAGGTGCTGGGATTTGATTGGGGTCCGGCCCCCTTCGGTGACGCGCGCAGGTGAATAAGGGAGGTCAACAAATGGGTTCTAGCGTGTGTTCCTGGAACTATCGAAGGAAGAGGAAGAATTAATTAAAGTTAATCAAAGGTTAATTAACCTTAATGTAACGACCCGTGTTTTTGGCAATCAAATATTTAATTCAATTTATTTAATTTAAATATTACATTTGAAATATTAATGAAATTTAATATTGAATTCGTTATTTAAAACGAAGTTGAACGTTATATATTTATATATATAATATAAATCGAGCCTGAAATGGCGCTGCAGTTCGCAATATAGAGTTTTGAACTTCAACTGAGAATACAGGATTCGATATAAGTCGGATTTCTGTGAAACGAGAAACGTTAGAACCATATTGATGATAATTTTCATATGAAAGAGAAAAATTCAGATTTCTCGTTATAGTTTGTAAGTTATGGCTAAATCAAAATTTGAAATAGTCGCTATGGAAATTCATTATTAAATTATAGGCCTTTAAATATCCATTTTGCAAACGGACTCTGTTTTCAACGAAATCAGTTTCATTAGAACCGTATCGTTAAATTATTGTACGCTGTTGAATGGCGTGACAGACCGATGCCGTATGTGACCACGGTAGCCACAAATGCGCGTTCATTTTCTATAACGCGTAGTTTAAATTAATAAAGGGATATTGGAGTGTAACTTGAGCAGACGGTTGAATTAGGCCACGAAACCAGTTCCGTTGAGTTCGTAGCGTCGATTATATTCAGGGTAGGTATATAGTTTGTTATTTTTAGAGATCGGGAAATTTGGTGTTCAGAAGGGCAGTTCGGTACGCGTTAAAAATGGCCTACCGGGGCAACAGTCTCAGAATGCGACGAAATTAGTGTCGTTGGGTTCGTATCGAAAAGTTATTGTCAGACTTCGCAGTTTCAAGTTGATTCGATTTATCTGGTGACCTTGGAAAAATTAAATGCGTGTTCATTTCTGGTTTTATAAAGGAAATTTTTTCATACGACCTTGGATTTCGACGAAACCTGTCCCATTGGATCCGGAATACCTTTTTACACTGAGAATAGCATTTTTATCAGTAAACGAAAGTCGTTTGTGGTGGTTTCTACGTGTTACTTCACGACGAAGTTTCACATCTTAATTAAATAATAATATTTTAATAAATTGTGGCCACTATATATATTCCGTTTCTCAGCTAACCCTAAGTCGTTTTCTGTAGCCCAGCGCCGCCATAAATTGTTAAAACCCCTTTCCTCTATTCGATTTATCCTACCATAAATTCACAAATCGATCCATTTATCTACAAATACACTAACAGCTCCTTTATCCCATGTAATCAACGATGTAACTCCTCCCATCTTCCACTTTAATTTCCGTCCAAATATTAAGGGACCGAAGCTGTAGTTGGTATAAGAACCGCATATGAACGGGCAGTGGAAGCGGGGCTTGAGGCGCAGCTCTAACAGTCAGGAATGGACTGACGGTGGTTGGAAGTTTAGTGCGGTGGTGGTTTTGCTTCAGGGGACGTTTGGCCTGGTATGTTGTTCGAACTGTCTTAGGGGAAGGTCGGGGTTCAAGGTGAATGAAGGAGGTAGCGAACAGGACTGAGGCGCAGGTGGTTACGGCCACCGAGTGAGGTCCGGTGACAGTCATGGGTGGCGTGTAGGAGGGGAATGGAGGATGGTTACCGGGGCTCAAAAGTAGAACACGGTCACGGGAAAAAAGAAAAGAAGACAGGAAGGAAATAGGAACTGTCGAAGGGGTTCGTTGGCTATTTCAAAAATCTGAACGTGAAGAAGCCTGGGACCGAATTCGAACACATATACAATCGGGTTGTTAAGTTTTTAACTTAATCGGTTCTGTTTAAACCTAAAGTTTGGTATTAAATTATTTTAACTAAAATCTAATCAGTTGTTAACCTTTCTATTAAGTAAACATGAATTGGTTGATGACACGAAACCAATGAGAATAACCAATGAAGAAGCGGACAGCTGAGAGAAATCGAACAAGGAAGCTGTAGGAGGAAAAGGGGTCGGTCCAGTTCTTTCCGCAAATCAAAATGTAATTGTATTTCTGGGCTGCTTTATATAACAAAGTGATTAACGTTAACAGTTTGATTAATTTAGTAATTAGTTATTATGATTTAAATCATATTAGGGTATTGAAACATACAGAAACAGTATTGGTCGGCAAATTTTTATTTGAACGAAATAAGGTTAATGTTAAAACTTAATTAAGAAATTCGGTGTTCATTTCTAAACAAATTGGGCCGGTATTTGTAAGTCAAAAGGGATCGGTTATTAAAAATAGAAATGGAAATAGAAATTATAAGCGTAGTGAATTTGGTTAATTAAGGATTTAATTGTTCGTTTAATTTATATGAACTTATAAAATTTATAATTCCATCATGTATGATCAGAATGGAACACAACAAGCGGTGCCGGGACTGTATGAATGAGATCTACATTCTGGAACAGGAACGGACGCAATAGAATGCATTTGGAAATCCCAGTGAAATTAAATGCGAGTTTAATTTAATCAAATCAGTTGTTATTATAACAACGCAACTCAAGGTGAGTTAAACTCACTCAGTTATTTTCCCATTTATATTTTATATAAATTGGGTTTTTATTTTGTATGCTCTGCTTGCTGATGGCTGCTTATTTGCTAGTTATACTCTTGTTTGTTGATTTAACTGATGAAATTGAACTGTGTTTAATTTCAGTGAAATAACAAATCGTTATTTTAACGATTGGTTCCAATAGAGGTAGTTTACCCTATTGGTCACGTTTATTTATAAACGTGTTCAACTGTTTGAATTGCCTGAATTGCTTGTTGATTGGTTGACATTATATTGTCGTATTTGCTGTTATAGAAATTAACAGTTAAACTGATTTGGTTGAACTGCTTGGTGATAACCATTCGAACACAGGGACGAACAGGTTGGAGGGACCCAACTGGATCCCTCAAATGTAGTATTTATTTTCATGTTATCATATATGGACTGAGCTATTTGTGTGATTGATTTGATGGTTGATTATTGACTGAATATTCAACATCTATTTGGTTTAAACCAATGGGTTATATTGGTTAAGTGTTTGGCAGAGTATGGCCTTTAAAATCAATCGGGTTATAGACAGTGATCTACCGTCTGATGAGCCGATAGAACTGAAGTTATAAAATTTATTTTATAACTGAAGTTGAATTTGAAATATATTATTTTGAATAAAAGTTATTAAAGTGAAATAGGAATTTTATTTATTTAAGAATTCGATTGATTATTAATTTATTTTACAAAGTAAACGCTGATGTTAATCGGATTTGCAAGTAGAGAATAAGAAAATGAATTGAGTGGTTAAACTTTGATAATTGTGGTGTAAAGAGAGAAATAAATGAAATTTATTTAAATTAATTATAATTTTAATTAATTTAAAGTGAGAATTTATTTGGAATCGGTTAGTGGAATAACCGCGTTCAAAGTGAATTTAATTGACCGTTTTGAATTGGATTTGATTATCAAATCAATGTGTTTTGATTAAAATAGTTAAATGAATATTGTTTTAATTTTAATAAGGTTTTTAAAGAGATTTACCATTTACTTTAGTTGATAAAGACTTAACTATTGAAGTAGTTGATAATCGAAATAAATTGTTATTTTAATTTATAATAATTTAGAAAATTACTTTTCAAAAGTAATCGAGGTTGAAATGAAATCCAGTAAAGTGGTGAAAGGAATTTATAAACATGTTTTATATTTAAAACTGAAATTTTATAATGAAGTAAAAAGGAAATTTCCAAGCGAATACAATAACTCGAAATACATGTTACTTAATTATTTGAATTAAGTAAAAGGAAATTTAGAGATAAAGGGGTTTATTATAAAACAGAGTTTATAAATGAGTTTTAAAGTGTAAAGCGTTGATTTTACATTAACGTTACGTGAAAGTGAAATCAAGTAAAAAGGGGAAAAGGGAAATAAGATCTCCAAAGTGGATAAGGGTTAAACATGTTCTGAAAGGAGATGGATAATAGTGAATTTAGTTAAAGATTGGGTCATAGGGTTGTATAACCGAATACGAGTTATAATGGAGTTCGGTTTGAGACTGGAATGGAATATGAGTTTGATTACAACTTATATTATCTGAGGATATAAACGTTGTTGGTCAAGGTCTGAGAGGTAATTGAAATACCCCAACTTGAACAACATCAGGATTATCTGAAGATGATGTTAGTTGGAAATCGTAAATGAGGTTAGTGATAGTTCATTATTTTCATTAGTAAAATGATGCAACGTTTGGTGCAATTTGGAATTATATAATAAGAATTCCAAAGTATAAAGGAAGGAAAAAGTGTAATGTGAAAATATAACGATATTCTCGGATTAGGAAGGAAATGGAAAGATTAGTTTTATACAAATAAATATTGGTTGGTGTTTTAAAAATGGAATAGACGATACTACGTAACGCTGGTTATGAAAAATAACTTGAATAGATTTCCCAAGTTAAATAATAAAGAAGGATGTAACAAATGTGTAACGACCCGTGTTTTGGCACTCGAATATGTAATTTAATTTATTTAATTTAAATATTATATTTGGGATATCGATGGAATTTAATATTTAATTCATTATTTAAAACGAAGTTCGAACGTTATATATTTATATAATAATAAATCGAGCTTGAAATATAGCGCTGCAGTTTGAAAATTCGAGTTTGAACTTCAACTGGACATACAGAGCCCGATATAAGTCGGATTTCTGTGAAACAAGAAACGTTGGGAGCGGGTTGACGATAGCTTTCATATGAAAGAGAAAAATCCATATTCCGTGTTATTGGTTGCGAGTTATGGCTAAATCAAATTTTGGAAAAAACGTTGTGAAAATCGTTATCGGCCGTTAAAATAGCCTTTTTGCAAATAGACTCTGTTTTTGATGAAATTAGTTTCATTGGGACCGTATCGCTAAATTATTGTCAGAAAGTCAAACGGCGTGGCAAACGGATGTCGTATGTGACCACAGCAACCGTAAACGCCCGTTCAAATTCTATAGCGCGTCCAAATAAATACAAGGAGTATTTGAGTGTAACTTGAGCAGACGATCGAATTAGGCCACGAAACCAGTTCTGTTGAGTTCATATCGTCGATTAGGGTCAGGATAGGTATATAGTTTGTTATTTTTAGAGATCGAGAAATTTGGCGTTAAAAGGGTAGGGCGGTTCGGGGTAAAAACAGCCTATCGGGCAAACAGTCTCAGAATGCGACAAAACTAGTGCCATTAGGTTCATATCGAAAAGTTATTGTCAGATTTCGCAGTTTCAAGTTGATCGGATTTATCTGGTCATCGTGGAAAATTAAAATGCATGTTTATTTCTGGTTTTATAAAGGAAATTTTTCCAAACGACCTCGGATTTCAACGAAACTTGTCCCATTGGGTCCGGAATACCGTTTTACATCAAGATTAGTTTTTTTATCAGTAGACAGAAGTCGTCTCTAGGGGTTTCTACGTGTTACTTTACCGCTAAGTTTCGTTAAAATTATATTATATTATATCTTACTCTATATATATACACTACCACTCAGACAAACCCTATTTCTTCTCGTCTTATTTCTAGCCGCCACCTACAAACGAATGGAAGGCTGAAACTTCACCTTAATCTCTCCTCCAAACCTCTCCGTCCTCTCACCAAACTGGAAACTTGTTAAAGAAAAAACCTTCAGCGTTCTGACCCCTCGAAGTTGACCGGCTATGATTGGATCTAGGGTCACGAGTTGGCCGGTGTTGGTTATTTCAGGCGCAGCGTTCGAAGTTGTTCTGGGTGCTAGGTGGAGCACCGAATGCGATGGAAGTTCTGGCGAAGGGGAAGGGCACTCGGCTGCCGTGACTGGTGGGTTCGGATCGTACTCCGACGATCAGATTGAGGTGCGATAGTTCTTGCAGGAGGCGAGGTGGTGATTTATTGGATGGGAGAGTGGGTTTTGATCTTCAAAGCCAAAGGGGCTTGCGGTAGTACTGGCAATGAAGAGGAAGACTTTTATAACATGAAGGGGTGTTCTTGTTGGCAAGTTTGGACAGCAACGTGAGGATGTGGTGACAGCATGAGCAAAGTATTGGTGTTAAAGCAAGAGGAAACCGTGAATTTTGGTATGGTTCAAACGGAAGTACTGTGAGGTTTCAAACGAAGAGGGCTAGCCTTGGACGAACGGGAAGAAGAAAGTTTATCATCCGTGTTTCCTTAATCTAAGTAATTTTTTAATTAAAATATAATTTAAGGATTTAAGTTTAAAGAACCTACAACTATTTAGGAGGCTAATCATTTTGTTATTAATGACAGGAAGTGGACGGGTTCTGGACGGGGAAATGAACGAGAGGGAGGAAAGGATTTGATCGGCTTGGATTATAAGAATCATGTAATTAGTTTTAAGTGTATTAATTAGTAACTAGTTTATATTTAAACCAAGGTTCAGAGATTAATGATCTAATTATTAATTAAATTTGTATCAACTGAAAATAGTAATTTGTTCACTTAAATTCTTGATTAGGAGTTAAAACATAATTAGCTGTTAAAATATAATTAGTTTAAGTAGTTAAAAACTATAATTAAGGATAGTTAACTAATAATTTAAATTAAATAGTTAAGGGATAGGATAATATAATTAAATTGTTTAACTGTATATATTAATAGTTAATCCATATGTGATCAGAATTGGACGATTCAAGAGACGCCGGACTCGTCTCAATGAGCACTACTTATGGAATAGAACTGGACGAAGTCAGAGTCAACTGGATCTTAGTTAAATTAAACACTGGTTTAATTTAACTGGAATGAGCCGTTTAAAAAGGCGAATCAACTCAAGGTGAGTTAAACTCACTCAGTTTTCCCATTTATATTTTATATAGATTGGGTTTTTATTTTGTGTGCTCTGCTTGCTGATGGTTGCATGTTTGCTAATTATACATTTGTTTGTTGATTTAACTGATGAAATTAAACTGTGTTTAATTTCAGTGAATACCAAACCGTTATTTTTAACGATTGGTTCCAATAAAGGTAACTCACCTTGGTTGGTCACGTTTATTTATAAACGTGTTTAAATGGTTGAATTGCTTGTGGTTGATGTTGAATGGTTGCTATTTAGTGTTATCAGTTAAACAAAACTGAATGGTCTGATTTGAGATAACCATTTTGTATACAGGGAAGAACAGGTTGGAGGGACCCAACCGGATCCCTCAAATGTATTATTTATTTTCATATTATCATATATGAACTGATCTGTTTGTGTGATTGATTTGATGGTTGATTATTAATTGAATATTCAACATCTGTTTGGTTTGAACCAATAGGTGATATTGGTTAAGTGTTTGGCAGGGTATGGCCTTTAAAATCAATCGGGTTATAGGCAGTGATTCACCGTCAGGTGAATCGATAGAGTTGAAGTTATAAAATTTACTTTATAACTGGAGTTAGATTTTGGAAAAAATGTATTATTTTGAACAAAAGTTATTAAAGAGAATTAAATAAATATTTTATTTATTTAAGATTTGATTTGTTAGTAATTTATTTTATAAAGTAAATTCTGATGTTAATCAGATTTACAAAGAAAGAGAATAGAGAATGAATCGAATAGTTAAACTTTGATAATTGTTTTGAAAAGAAAACAATTAATGGAAATAATTTAAATCAATTATATTTTTAATTAACTTAAAGTGAAGGTTAATTGGAATTAGTTTACGAGATAATCGAATTTTGACTTGACAAAATTGACCATTTAAACTGGAATCAAATATCAAATTAGTTTGTTTCAAAATTGCGAAATGAAATAGTTGAAGAATATTGTTTTAACTTTAAACAAGATCTTTAAAAAGGATTTTCTATTTATTTTAGTAAATAAAGAAATTAACTACTGAAGTAGTTAATGAGTACAGAAAATTATTGTTTTAATAAGAATTTAGAAGACTACTTTTGAAAAGTAATCAAAGAGAAGTGTAATCCAAATTGGATTGTGAAAGGAATCTATGAGCGGGTTTTATATTTAAAGCTAAAATGTTTATAACGATGTTAAAAAGAGGATTTCAAGCGAAGATGATAACTAAATTTTAAGTGTTGTGTAATTATGTGAATTAAGGTAAAGGGTTTATATAAACCAGGGTCGTGTAAATGAGGTTTAACGTGTTAAGGCGTTAATTTTACTTGAAAACAAGATCAAGTATAAAGGAGAATTTTAAATGGGATTTCAAAATGGGAAAATGGTCGAATAATTTTGAAAGGAGATTGGAAATAAGCGAATCTGGGTAAAGAACTGAGTTATAGGGTTGTATAACCAAATCCAATAGTTAAATGGAATTTGTTTGAGACTAGAATGAAATATTGATTTTGATTACAACTTATGTTTATCGGAGGATAAGAACGTTGTTGATCAAGGTCTGAGAGGTAATTAAAATACCCCAACTTGAACAACATCGGGATTATCTGAAGATAGTATTAGTTGGTAATCGTAAGAGACGTTAGCAAATATGTTTTGAAAATCTAAATAGTAATTTAAGCGCTGTTGTTATAATGTATGTGTTGTAAATCTAATAGCGACTATAGCGTTGTTGTTATAGTAAATGTTTTGTAAACCTAAACAGCAATTATAGCGCTGTTGTTTTGAAAATCTAAATAGTAATTATAACGCTATGGTTATGACATGCGTGCTATAAAATCTAAACAGCATTATAACATATGTGCTATAAATTCCCTTATTAAAACTAATGGATTTCCCGATTTAAACAATAAAGGATGGTGTGACAAGTATGTTGAAAAGGGAATTTAGTGGAAATTATATATAGTTATAAGTTATTTACCAAGTATTATAAAGTAATAGTTCTGAGGACATTACTATATAAGAATGTAGTAACTCGAGCTAGAGTTAAGCAAACATAGTATTCAAGGTAAGTTGCCATTGCGTACGACTGCTAGCGTAATTCGCAGGGCTGCAGATAGCCTACGGCGGTCGGATGTTTCCTGAGGGAATCAGGCGTAACCATTGTGATCACTGCGATCTAGAGTCAAGCGAATGGATTTAAGTCGAGTATTAGTTAATCGATAGGAGTTAAATAAGTCGAGTTAATCAATTAGAGTTAACCAGTTAGAGTTAATCAATTAGAGTTAATCGAGTAGAGTTAAATCGAATTAGAGTTATTCAAATATCGTATTTTCAAAAATAAAGAGTTAGAAGTTTTATTTAACAAAAGTGAACTAGTTTGATTTAAAAGGCCATGTGATGTCGAATACTGAACCAGTGAACTCATTGGAGTGTCATGATTGAAACACTGTATATTTTGATAGTTAAAACACCGACTATCAAATCTGTCCAATACGATTGTTGGTATGGAAAGACCGGGATCGAATTCATATTCGAAAACCATTCCGACCAACAAATACGTGAAGATATCAGAAGATGGTCGAGATGGAGCATTGAAGACCGTGGATTTTCATAAACGGAAGAACCACTAATATTCTCTGCCTGGCAAGCAGAGAAAAGCTGTGATTCTGTCGTGACGGGAATCTACGGGTTGCAAGGACTTCTCGCTACTGATTCATGGGGTGATTCCTATATGGATGCGGTAGGAGGCTGCCTTCGGTTCATCCTGTTCATGGATGACTTGTATGGATGGATGTCTGACAGAGTATTTCCAAAAGGATCACGTACGTTGATTTCTTCAAACGTACTATAGTTGTTGGCGGAGAATTGCCAAACTCTTAGCTGCTGCTAGAGTATTTTTGTGGATATCAATTAGTGATATCTGATGGATTTGACGATGTGGCATTCAAAGTAAATGGCGAACAGATGTCAAGAGTTAATTCTGGCCTCAAGCCTCATCAACCGGGAAATGAAAAAAATCGGGCAGGTAGCATGGCTATGTGGGTCGCTCCCATTAGGGTGTATAATCACCTATCTAGAGGAAATCCTATTTGTTTCTTAAATCTATGTTTCGATGCTGTCCCTTATCGGGAGACGGTTGCTGATCCCAACCGTCAGTGATATACATTCGATACACTCAAGAGAAATGAGTGGTCGGTCATGTGAGGGCCGGGTTGCAAGAAGTTCTTGTTGAACCCAGTGTATTCGTCTCTAGAGATACACTATCGGCAGGTGGTCCCATACCTTGTCAAGTTGGAATCCAATCTCCAATAAGCGCCTGCGGTTTTGATTGTATACTATATATGTGGAGCGTGAGATGCTAACGTTCCACTAAATTGATATTTAATTGTATTTAGACATTATTATAATATCAGAACAAGATATTGGTTTCAAAACTGTTTTGGGTTATCGTAAGGTAAAAACCGTCCGTGTTTATGTGTGGATTTGGTCTTACGATTATCCTTTTCTTTGAAAAGGTTTTGAACTTTAAAATCATGATTGGATGGTTCACCCTTATTACTGTGCGAGTTTATCTCACTCTGGTTCACCAGACTGACCCGGTGTTTTGTAAATGCTCGGGTTAGCCCGGGGTGTACAGGTTCAAGTTATCGAAAGCTGTGAAGAGACAAGCTGGAGATGTTCAGACGTATGATATTATATAGCTACTATTCCGTTGTGTGTTGTATATGGGAACAGGCTACTATAACTGTCCCACTGTATGATGTACTCTGATACTGTAAGTATTTTAAAGCTCTCAATAAAGATTTATTTCTGTGTTATATTTTGTTCCGCTGCGATGTGAGACTCTGTGTGGTGTTGCTTTCTTCTTCTTCTTCTATTCTAATATTTCTATCTTATCTATTCTCACCCCCTAACTTCTTTCTATTAATGATCTGGAATGTTCGATGTCTGAATGGTCAACACGGTAGTTTGATGTTGATTTTCGGAGTTGAAAATTCCAGTTCGTTACAGTGGTATCAGAGCTGAAGGTTAAGTGATTACCTTGGCTCTGTAGCGTGACTCAGTAGAGATGGGGTTAGCAGTACCCTAGATTGAGTTGAGTGTATAGATACGAGTGAACGTATTTGTAGATTTTATAAAAATAATTTTATATTGTGGAGATTTATTGGTTGAGTTGTTTATGAGTTCTGGTCGATCAGTTTGATCCACTGTATCGATAGGGGTTTCTAAACACTCAAGTACGATAGACCGACACAGTATGTTTTGAAAGAGGGTAAATGAAATAATTTTACCCAAATTATATTTTAATATAAAAGAATGATTAATATTTGAAGTATTATAGTATATTGGATGTGTTGGTTGATTATAAGTGAATTGGTTATGGAAATAACCAATCAGAATTCATATGGATATAATATATGGAATCAGATGAATTAAATCTGAAATCTAAATCAGAATTGGAATTAAAATTCCTGAAGGTGGGAAAGGAATCTGCAAATGAACTTGGATTGAATATATGAGAATTTTAAAATCCTAGGAGATTTTAACTTGTTTTACGAGCATTGTGTTTGGTATTTTGAAATAGTTTCAAAATGAAAATGTTTAAATACGGTTTTGATAAGTGATATAGTATTAAACTCACTTTGATAGCTGGGGAATAACTCTGATGATGCTGGCCACATCATCAGTGTTCATTTCCGAGTCCTAAGTGACGGACTACTACCAAAGATTTTGTGTTGAACTGTTTTGAGAAAAAACCAGTTGTTTTGAATCCTGAAAAGGAATATTTGATTTTTGAAAGAGCTGAAATGTTTAAAAACTCCCAGGGAAATTGTTTGAACAAAAAGAAAACTAAGTAAAAATGTGTGAAAGCAAATATGAATTGAAATGAAGCCAATTAACCGAAAATTGAATCGAGATATAATATATCAAGTAGAATCAGATTTGGAATTGGGTGGCAGGAATCTGAAATGGTATTGGACTGGTAAGTTAAGAGTTGAAATTGAGAATGGATGGAAATTGAGTTAAGAATGAGATTTGGCTTGGACGCGTGAAGTATTTTTTTTTTGAAGATAAAAGTGGAATTTTGTTTGGGATTGCATTTCTATATGCTGACAGGGTAGCAGATGGAAAGGATATAAAGATATGCCCGACAAAAAGGTACATGTTTATTTTTATATGGTTTTGGTGATTTATGAGCCTATTTGGCAAGCCTCTTGGCTATTTTATTTTCTTTTGGATTGGAGAAGGCCTAGAAAGGCGAGTTGTAGTTGTACCGATTGAGCCATAAAGAGGAGGTGCTGGCGAAATTTCTCGGAAATTTAAGGTGTTAGAAAATTTTCGATATTTTTGAAAATATTTATTTACAGTATTGAATTGGTTTCTAATTTAATATAAAATTAGATTTGAAATTAATGAGTTTATAACGTTCTTTCTTACCTTAGCAATTTCGAGGACGAAATTATTTTAAGGGGGGAAGAATGTAACGACCCGTGTTTTGGCACTCGAATATGTAATTTAATTTATTTAATTTAAATATTATATTTGGGATATCGATGGAATTTAATATTTAATTCATTATTTAAAACGAAGTTCGAACGTTATATATTTATATAATAATAAATCGAGCTTGAAATATAGCGCTGCAGTTTGAAAATTCGAGTTTGAACTTCAACTGGACATACAGAACCCGATATAAGTCGGATTTCTGTGAAACAAGAAACGTTGGGAGCGGGTTGACGATAGCTTTCATATGAAAGAGAAAAATCCATATTCCGTGTTATTGGTTGCGAGTTATGGCTAAATCAAATTTTGGAAAAAACGTTGTGAAAATCGTTATCGGCCGTTAAAATAGCCTTTTTGCAAACAGACTCTGTTTTTTGATGAAATTAGTTTCATTGGGACCGTATCGCTAAATTATTGTCAGAAAGTCAAACGGCGTGGCAAACGGATGTCGTATGTGACCACAGCAACCGTAAACGCCCGTTCAAATTCTATAGCGCGTCCAAATAAATACAAGGAGTATTTGAGTGTAACTTGAGCAGACGATCGAATTAGGCCACGAAACCAGTTCCGTTGAGTTCATATCGTCGATTAGGGTCAGGATAGGTATATAGTTTGTTATTTTTAGAGATCGAGAAATTTGGCGTTAAAAGGGTAGGGCGGTTCGGGGTAAAAACAGCCTATCGGGCAAACAGTCTCAGAATGCGACAAAACTAGTGCCATTAGGTTCATATCGAAAAGTTATTGTCAGATTTCGCAGTTTCAAGTTGATCGGATTTATCTGGTCATCGTGGAAAATTAAAATGCATGTTTATTTCTGGTTTTATAAAGGAAATTTTTCCAAACGACCTCGGATTTCGACGAAACTTGTCCCATTGGGTCCGGAATACCGTTTTACATCAAGATTAGTTTTTTTATCAGTAGACAGAAGTCGTCTCTAGGGGTTTCTACGTGTTACTTTACCGCTAAGTTTCGTTAAAATTATATTATATTATATCTTACTCTATATATATACACTACCACTCAGACAAACCCTATTTCTTCTCGTCTTATTTCTAGCCGCCACCTACAAACGAATGGAAGGTTGAAACTTCACCTTAATCTCTCCTCCAAACCTCTCCGTCCTCTCACCAAACTGGAAACTTGTTAAAGAAAAAACCTTCAGCGTTCTGACCCCTCGAAGTTGACCGGCTATGATTGGATCTAGGGTCACGAGTTGGCCGGTGTTGGTTATTTCAGGCGCAGCGTTCGAAGTTGTTCTGGGTGCTAGGTGGAGCACCGAATGCGATGGAAGTTCTGGCGAAGGGGAAGGGCACTCGGCTGCCGTGACTGGTGGGTTCGGATCGTACTCCGACGATCAGATTGAGGTGCGATAGTTCTTGCAGGAGGCGAGGTGGTGATTTATTGGATGGGAGAGTGGGTTTTGATCTTCAAAGCCAAAGGGGCTTGCGGTAGTACTGGCAATGAAGAGGAAGACTTTTATAACATGAAGGGGTGTTCTTGTTGGCAAGTTTGGACAGCAACGTGAGGATGTGGTGACAGCATGAGCAAAGTATTGGTGTTAAAGCAAGAGGAAACCGTGAATTTTGGTATGGTTCAAACGGAAGTACTGTGAGGTTTCAAACGAAGAGGGCCAGCCTTGGACGAACGGGAAGAAGAAAGTTTATCATCCGTGTTTCCTTAATCTAAGTAATTTTTTAATTAAAATATAATTTAAGGATTTAAGTTTAAAGAACCTACAACTATTTAGGAGGCTAATCATTTTGTTATTAATGACAGGAAGTGGACGGGTTCTGGACGGGGAAATGAACGAGAGGGAGGAAAGGATTTGATCGGCTTGGATTATAAGAATCATGTAATTAGTTTTAAGTGTATTAATTAGTAACTAATTTATATTTAAACCAAGGTTCAGAGATTAATGATCTAATTATTAATTAAATTTGTATCAACTGAAAATAGTAATTTGTTCACTTAAATTCTTGATTAGGAGTTAAAACATAATTAGCTGTTAAAATATAATTAGTTTAAGTAGTTAAAAACTATAATTAAGGATAGTTAACTAATAATTTAAATTAAATAGTTAAGGGATAGGATAATATAATTAAATTGTTTAACTGTATATATTAATAGTTAATCCATATGTGATCAGAATTGGACGATTCAAGAGACGCCGGACTCGTCTCAATGAGCACTACTTATGGAATAGAACTGGACGAAGTCAGAGTCAACTGGATCTTAGTTAAATTAAACACTGGAATGAGCCGTTTAAAAAGGCGAATCAACTCAAGGTGAGTTAAACTCACTCAGTTTTCCCATTTATATTTTATATAGATTGGGTTTTTATTTTGTGTGCTCTGCTTGCTGATGGTTGCATGTTTGCTAATTATACATTTGTTTGTTGATTTAACTGATGAAATTAAACTGTGTTTAATTTCAGTGAATACCAAACCGTTATTTTTAACGATTGGTTCCAATAAAGGTAACTCACCTTGGTTGGTCACGTTTATTTATAAACATGTTTAAATGGTTGAATTTTTGAATTGCTTGTGGTTGATGTTGAATGGTTGCTATTTAGTGTTATCAGTTAAACAAAACTGAATGGTCTGATTTGAGATAACCATTTTGTATACAGGGAAGAACAGGTTGGAGGGACCCAACCGGATCCCTCAAATGTATTATTTATTTTCATATTATCATATATGAACTGATCTGTTTGTGTGATTGATTTGATGGTTGATTATTAATTGAATATTCAACATCTGTTTGGTTTGAACCAATAGGTGATATTGGTTAAGTGTTTGGCAGGGTATGGCCTTTAAAATCAATCGGGTTATAGGCAGTGATTCACCGTCAGGTGAATCGATAGAGTTGAAGTTATAAAATTTACTTTATAACTGGAGTTAGATTTTGGAAAAAATGTATTATTTTGAACAAAAGTTATTAAAGAGAATTAAATAAATATTTTATTTATTTAAGATTTGATTTGTTAGTAATTTATTTTATAAAGTAAATTCTGATGTTAATCAGATTTACAAAGAAAGAGAATAGAGAATGAATCGAATAGTTAAACTTTGATAATTGTTTTGAAAAGAAAACAATTAATGGAAATAATTTAAATCAATTATATTTTTAATTAACTTAAAGTGAAGGTTAATTGGAATTAGTTTACGAGATAATCGAATTTTGACTTGACAAAATTGACCATTTAAACTGGAATCAAATATCAAATTAGTTTGTTTCAAAATTGCGAAATGAAATAGTTGAAGAATATTGTTTTAACTTTAAACAAGATCTTTAAAAAGGATTTTCTATTTATTTTAGTAAATAAAGAAATTAACTACTGAAGTAGTTAATGAGTACAGAAAATTATTGTTTTAATAAGAATTTAGAAGACTACTTTTGAAAAGTAATCAAAGAGAAGTGTAATCCAAATTGGATTGTGAAAGGAATCTATGAGCGGGTTTTATATTTAAAGCTAAAATGTTTATAACGATGTTAAAAAGAGGATTTCAAGCGAAGATGATAACTAAATTTTAAGTGTTGTGTAATTATGTGAATTAAGGTAAAGGGTTTATATAAACCAGGGTCGTGTAAATGAGGTTTAACGTGTTAAGGCATTAATTTTACTTGAAAACAAGATCAAGTATAAAGGAGAATTTTAAATGGGATTTCAAAATGGGAAAATGGTCGAATAATTTTGAAAGGAGATTGGAAATAAGCGAATCTGGGTAAAGAACTGAGTTATAGGGTTGTATAACCAAATCCAATAGTTAAATGTAATTTGTTTGAGACTAGAATGAAATATTGATTTTGATTACAACTTATGTTTATCGGAGGATAAGAACGTTGTTGATCAAGGTCTGAGAGGTAATTAAAATACCACAACTTGAACAACATCGGGATTATCTGAAGATAGTATTAGTTGGTAATCGTAAGAGACGTTAGCAAATATGTTTTGAAAATCTAAATAGTAATTTAAGCGCTGTTGTTATAATGTATGTGTTGTAAATCTAATAGCGACTATAGCGTTGTTGTTATAGTAAATGTTTTGTAAACCTAAACAGCAATTATAGCGCTGTTGTTTTGAAAATCTAAATAGTAATTATAACGCTATGGTTATGACATGCGTGCTATAAAATCTAAACAACATTATAACATATGTGCTATAAATTTCCTTATTAAAACTAATGGATTTCCCGATTTAAACAATAAAGGATGGTGTGACAAGTATGTTGAAAAGGGAATTTAGTGGAAATTATATATAGTTATAAGTTATTTACCAAGTATTATAAAGTAATAGTTCTTAGGACATTACTATATAAGAATGTAGTTACTCGAGCTAGAGTTAAGCAAACATAGTATTCAAGGTAAGTTGCCATTGCGTACGACTGCTAGCGTAATTCGCAGGGCTGCAGATAGCCTACGGCGGTCGGATGTTTCCTGAGGGAATCAGGCGTAACCATTGTGATCACTGCGATCTAGAGTCAAGCGAATGGATTTAAGTCGAGTATTAGTTAATCGATAGGAGTTAAATAAGTCGAGTTAATCAATTAGAGTTAACCAGTTAGAGTTAATCAATTAGAGTTAATCGAGTAGAGTTAAATCGAATTAGAGTTATTTAAATATCGTATTTTCAAAAATAAAGAGTTAGAAGATTTATTTAACAAAAGTGAACTAGTTTGATTTAAAAGGCCATGTGATGTCGAATACTGAACCAGTGAACTCATTGGAGTGTCATGATTGAAACACTGTATATTTTTATAGTTAAAACACCGACTATCAAATCTGTCCAATACGATTGTTGGTATGGAAAGACCGGGATCGAATTCATATTCGAAAACCATTCCGACCAACAAATACGTGAAGATATCAGAAGATGGTCGAGATGGAGCATTGAAGACCGTGGATTTTCATAAACGGAAGAACCACTAATATTCTCTGCCTGGCAAGCAGAGAAAAGCTGTGATTCTGTCGTGACGGGAATCTACGGGTTGCAAGGACTTATCGCTACTGATTCATGGGGTGATTCCTATATGGATGCGGTAGGAGGGTGCCTTCGGTTCATCCTGTTCATGGATGACTTGTATGGATGGATGTCTGACAGAGTATTTCCAAAAGGATCACGTACGTTGATTTCTTCAAACGTACTATAGTTGTTGGCGGAGAATTGCCAAACTCTTAGCTGCTGCTAGAGTATTTTTGTGGATATCAATTAGTGATATCTGATGGATTTGACGATGTGGCATTCAAAGTAAATGGCGAACAGATGTCAAGAGTTAATTCTGGCCTCAAGCCTCATCAACCGGGAAATGACAAAAATCGGGCAGGCAACATGGCTATGTGGGTCGCTCCCATTAGGGTGTATAATCACCTATCTAGAGGAAATCCTATTTGTTTCTTAAATCTATGTTTCGATGCTGTCCCTTATCGGGAGACGGTTGTTGATCCCAACCGTCGGTGATATACATTCGATACACTCAAGAGAAATGAGTGGTCGGTCATGTGAGGGCCGGGTTGCAAGAAGTTCTTGTTGAACCCAGTGTATTCGTCTCTAGAGATACACTATCGGCAGGTGGTCCCATACCTTGTCAAGTTGGAATCCAATCTCCAATAAGCGCCTGCGGTTTTGATTGTATGCTATATATGTGGAGCGTGAGATGCAAGCGTTCCACTAAATTGATATTTACTTGTATTTAGACATTATTATAATATCAGAACAAGATATTGGTTTCAAAACTGTTTTGGGTTATCGTAAGGTAAAAACCGTCCGTGTTTATGTGTGGATTTGGTCTTACGATTATCCTTTTCTTTGAAAAGGTTTTGAACTTTAAAATCATGATTGGATGGTTCACCCTTATTACTGTGCGAGTTTATCTCACTCTGGTTCACCAGACTGACCCGGTGTTTTGTAAATGCTCGGGTTAGCCCGGGGTGTACAGGTTCAAGTTATCGAAAGCTGTGAAGAGACAAGCTGGAGATGTTCAGACGTATGATATTATATAGCTACTATTCCGCTGTGTGTTGTATATGGGAACAGGCTACTATAACTGTCCCACTGTATGATGTACTCTGATACTGTAAGTATTTTAAAGCTCTCAATAAAGATTTATTTCTGTATTATATTTTGTTCCGCTGCGATGTGAGACTCTGTGTGGTGTTGCTTTCTTCTTCTTCTTCTATTCTAATATTTCTATCTTATCTATTCTCACCCCCTAACTTCTTTCTATTAATGATCTGGAATGTTCGATGTCTGAATGGTCAACACGGTAGTTTGATGTTGATTTTCGGAGTTGAAAATTCCAGTTCGTTACAAAATGTTTTGGAAAATGGAGTTAAGTGAAAATTGATTATGGTCATTTATTTTTTAAAGTATTTTATAGAACTGGTTTTGAGCACACTTGTATACTAAACAAGGATTCAATTATCGTATTTTTGATATTTAAAAGAATTAAAGGTTGAATTAAAAAGGCCAAGTGATGCTGAATACTGAACCAGTGAACTCACTGGAGTGTCATGATTGAAACACTGTATATTTTGATAGTTAAAACACCGACTATCAAACATGTCCAATACGATTGTTGGTACGGAAAGACCGGGATCGAATTTATTCGAAAACCATTCTGACAAACAAATACGTGAAGATATCTGAAGATGATCGAGATGGAGCATTGAAGACCGTGGATTTTCATAAACGGAAGAACCACTAATATTCTCTGCCTGGCAAGCAGAGATAAGCTGTGATTCGGTCGTGGCTGGAATCTACGGGTTGCAAGGACTTCCCGCTACCGATCCGTGGGGTGATTCCTATATGGATGCAGTAGGAGAGTGTCTTCGGTTCATCCTGTTCCTGGATGACGTGTATGGACGGATGTCTGACTGAGTATTTCCAAAAGGATCACGTACGTTGATTTCTTCAAACGTGTGATAGTTGTTGGCGGAGATTTACCGTTCTCTTAGCTTCCAGCTAGAGTATTTTTGTGGATGTCAATTAGTGATATCTGACGGATCTGACGATGTGGCATTTAAAGTGAATGATGACCAGGTGTTCAAAGGTAAATCTAAACCTCAAGCCTCATCAACCCGGAAATGACAAAAATCGGGCAGGCAGCATGGCTATGTGGGTCGCTCCCATTAGGGTGTATAATCACCTATCTAGAGAAATTCCTATTTGTTCTTAAATCTATGTTTCGATGCTGTCCCTTTTCGGGAGACGGTTGCTGATCCCAACCGTCGGTGATATACATTCGATACACTCAAGCGAAATGAGTGGTCGGTCATGTGAGGGCCGGGTTGCAAGACGTTCTTGTTGAACCCAGTGTATTCGTCTCTAGAGATACACTATCGGCAGGTGGTCCCATACCTTATCAAGTTGGAATCCAATCTCCAATAAGCGCCTGCGATTTTTGATTGTATACTATATATGTGGAGCGTGAGATGCAAGCGTTCCACTAGATTGTTATTTACTTGTATTTAGACATTATTATAATATCAGAAAAGGATATTGGTTTCAAAACTGTTTTGGGTTATCGTAAGGTAAAAACCGTCCGTGTTTATGTGTGGATTTGGTCTTACGATTATCCTTTTCTTTTGAAAAGATTTTGAACTTTAAAATCATGATTGGATGATTTACCCTTATACTGTGCGAGTTTATCTCACTCTGGTTCACCAGACTGACCCGGTGTTTTGTAAATGCTCGGGTTAGCCCGGAGTGTACAGGTTCAGGTTATCAAATGCCATGAAGTCCAGAGACGAGCTGGAAGAGTCCAGACGTATGATATTATATAGCTACTATTCCGCTGCGTGGTATATGGGAATAGGTTATTATAACCGTCCCACAGTAAGTATTCCTAAAGTTCTCAATAAAGATTTATTTCTGTATTATATTTTGTTCCGCTGCGATGTGAGACTCTGTGTTGTGTTTCTTCTTCTTCTTCTTCTTCTATTCAATATTTCTACCTTATCTATTCTCACCCTCTAACTTCTTTCTATTAATGATCTGGAATGTTCGATGTCTGAATGGTCAACACGGTAGTTTGATGTTGATTTTCGGAGTTGAAAATCCCAGTTCGTTACAGTGGTATCATAGCTAAAGGTTAAGTAATTACCTTGGTTCTGTGGTGTAACTCAGTAGAGATGGGGTTAGTAATACCCTAGATTGAGTTTGAGTGTATCTATACGAGTGAACGTATTTGTAGATTTTATAAAAATGTTTTATATTGTGGAGATTTATTGGTTGAGTTGTTTATGAGTTCTGATCGATCAGTTTGATCCACTGTATCGATAGGGGTTTATAAACACTCGAATACGATGGGTCGTCACGATATGTTTTGAAAAGAGGGTAAATGAAATAATTTTATCCAAATTATATTTTGATATAAAGAAAATATATATATATTGGAAATATTATAGTATATTGGATGTGTTGGTTGATTATAGTTAAAATGGTTATATAAATAACCAATTAGAATTCGTATAATATAAAATCAGATTTATTAAATCTGAAATTAAAATCAGAATTGGAATTAAAATTCCCAAAAGTGGGAAAGGTGATTGCAAATGAACCTGGATTGAATATATGAGAATTCTAAAATCCTAGGAGATTTTAAATTGTTTACAAGCATTGTGTTTGGTATTTTGAAATAGATTTCAAAATGAAAATGTTTAAATATGGTTTTGATAAGTAATATAGTATTGAACTCACTTCGATCGCTGGGAAATAACTCTGATGATGTTGGCCACATCATCAGTGTTCATTTTCGAGTTGTAAGTGACGGATTACTACCAAGGATTTTGTTTTCGAATTATTTTGAGAAAAACAAGTTGTTTTGAATCCTGAAAAGGAATATTTGATTTTTGAAAGTGCTGAACTGTTTAAACTCCCAGGAGAGATGGCATGAATTAAAACAAATTAAATAGAATGTGTGAAAGCAAATACGAATTGAATTGAAACCAATTAACTGGAAATTGAATCGGGATATAATATATCATGTCGAATCAGATTTTGACTAATGAGATAGGAATCTGAAATGGTATCGGACTGGGGAGTTAAAGGTTGAAATTAAAATTGGATGGAAATTGAGTTAAGAATGGGATTTGGTCTGGACTCGTGAAGAGTTTGGTTTCAAGGTTAAAATTGGAATTATGTTTGGAAATGCGTCTGTATATGCTGATAGGGTAGCCGATGGAAAGGATATAAAGGTATGCCCGACAAAAAGGTACACGTTTATTTTAATATGGGTTTGGTGATTTATGAGCCTATTTGGCAATCTGCTTGGCTGTTTTATTTTCTTTTGGACTAGAGAAGGCCTAGAAAGGTGAGTTGGAGTTGTACCGATTGAGCCGTACAGAGGAGGTGCTGGCGAAATTTTTCGGAAATTTAAGGGGTTAGAAATTTTCGATATTTTTGAAAATATATATATACGGTAATAAATCGGTTTTCGATTTAAAATTAAATTAAATTTGGAAATAAATGGGTTTATAACGTTCTTTCTTACCTTAGCAATTTCGAGGACGAAATTATTTTAAGGGGGGAAGAATGTAACGACCCGTGTTTTTGGCAATCAAATATTTAATTCAAATTATTTAATTTAAATCTTACATTTGAAATATTAATGAAATTTAATATTGAATTCGTTATTTAAAATGAAGTTGAACGTTATATATTTATATATATAATATAAATCGAGCCTGAAATGGCGCTGCAGTTCGCAATATAGAGTTTTGAACTTCAACTGAGAATACAGGATTCGATATAAGTCGGATTTCTGTGAAACGAGAAACGTTAGAACCGTATTGATGATATTTTCATATGAAAGAGAAAAATTCAGATTTCGCGTTATAGTTTGAAAGTTATGGCTAAATCAAAATTTGAAATAGTCGCTATGGAAATTCGTTATTAAATTATAGGCCTTTAAAATAGCCATTTTGCAAACGGACTCTGTTTTCAACGAAATCAGTTTCATTAGAACCGTATCGTTAAATTATTGTACGCTGTTGAATGGCGTGATAGACCGATGCCGTATGTGACCACAGTAGCCACAAATGAGCATTCATTTTCTATAACGCGTAGTTTAAATTAATAAAGGGATATTGGAGTGTAACTTGAGCAGACTGTCGAATTAGGCCACGAAACCAGTTCCGTTGAGTTCGTAGCGTCGATTATAGTCAGGGTAGGTATATAGTTTGTTATTTTTAGAGATCGGGAAATTTGGTGTTCAGAAGGGCAGTTCGGTACGCGTTAAAAATGGCCTACCGGGGCAACAGTCTCAGAATGCGACGAAATTAGTGTCGTTGGGTTCGTATCGAAAAGTTATTGTCAGACTTCGCAGTTTCAAGTTGATTCGATTTATCTGGTGACCGTGGAAAAATTAAATGCGTGTTCATTTCTGGTTTTATAAAGGAAATTTTTTCATATGACCTTGGATTTCGACGAAACCTGTCCCATTGGATCCGGAATGTCTTTTTACACTGAGAATAGCATTTTTATCAGTAAACGAAAGTCGTTTGTGGTGGTTTCTACGTGTTACTTCACGACGAAGTTTCACATCTTAATTAAATAATAATATTTTAATAAATTGTGGCCACTATATATATTCCGTTTCTCAGCTAACCCTAAGTCGTTTCCTGTAGCCCAGCGCCGCCATAAATTGTTAAAACCCCTTTCCTCTATTCGATTTTTCCTATCATAAATTCACAAATCGGTCCATTTATCTACAAATACACTAACAGCTCCTTTATCCCATGTAATCAACGATGTAACTCCTCTCATCTTCCACTTTAATTTCCGTCCAAATATTAAGGGACCGAAGCGGTGGTTGGTATAAGAACCGCATATGAACGGGCAGTGGTAGCGGGGCTTGAGGCGTAGCTCTGACAGTCAGGAATGGACTGACGGTGGTTGGAAGTTTAGTGCGGTGGTGGTTTTGCTTCAGGGGACGTTTAGCCTGGTATGTTGTTCGAACTGTCTAAGGGGAAGGTCGGGGTTCTAGGTGAATGAAGGAGGTAGCGACCAGGACTGAGGCGCAGGTGGTTGCGGCCTCCGAGTGAGGTCCGGTGACAGACATGGGTGGCATGTAGGAGGGGAATGGAGGATGGTTACCGGGGCTCAAAAGTAGAATACGGTCACGAGAAAAAAGAAAAGAAGACAGGAAGGAAATAAGAACTGTCGAAGGGGTTCGTTGGCTATTTCAAAAATCTGGACGTGAAGAAGCCTGGGACCGAATTCGAACACATATACAATCGGGTTGTTAAGTTTTTAACTTAATCAGTTCTGTTTAAACCTAAAGTTTGGTATTAAATTATTTTAACTAAAATCTAATCAGTTGTTAACCTTTTTATTAAGTAAACATGAATTGGTTGATGACAGGAAACCAATGAGAATAACCAATGAAGAAGCGGGCAGCTGAGAGAAATCGAACAAGGAAGTGTAGGAGGAAAAGGGGTCGGTCCAGTTCTTTCCGCAAATCAAAATGTAATTGTATTTCTGGGCCGCTTTATATAACAAAGTGATTAACGTTAACAGTTTGATTAATTTAGTAATTAGTTATTATGATTTAAATCATATTAGGGTATTGAAACATACAGAAACAGTATTGGTCGGCAAATTTTTACTTAAACGAAATAAGGTTAATGTTAAAACTTAATTAAGAAATTCGGTGTTCATTTCTAAACAAATTGGGCCGGTATTTGTAAGTCAAAAGGGATCTCTTATTAAAAATAGAAATTATAAGCGTAGTGAATTTGGTTAATTAAGGATTTAATTGTTCGTTTAATTTATATGAACTTATAAAATTTATAATTCCATCATGTATGATCAGAATGGAACACAACAAGCGGTGTCGGGACTGTATGAATGAGATCTACATTCTGGAACAGGAACGGACGCAGTAGAATGCAGCTGAAAATCCCAGTGAAATTAAACGCGAGTTTAATTTAATCAAATCAGTTGTTATTATAACAACGCAACTCAAGGTGAGTTAAACTCACTCAGTTATTTTCCCATTTATATTTTATATAAATTGGGTTTTTATTTTGTATGCTCTGCTTGCTGATGGCTGCTTATTTGCTAGTTATACTCTTGTTTGTTGATTTAACTGATGAAATTAAACTGTGTTTAATTTCAGTGAAATAACAAATCGTTATTTTAACGATTGGTTCCAATAGAGGTAGTTTACCCTATTGGTCACGTTTATTTATAAACGTGTTCAACTGTTTGAATTGCCTGAATTGCTTGTTGATTAGTTGACATTATATTGTCGTATTTGCTGTTATAGAAATTAACAGTTAAACTGATTTGGTTGAACTGCTTGGTGATAACCATTCGAACACAGGGACGAACAGGTTGGGGGGACCCAACCGGATCCCTCAAATGTAGTATTTATTTTCATGTTATCATATATGGACTGAGCTATTTGTGTGATTGATTTGATGGTTGATTATTGACTGAATATTCAACATCTATTTGGTTTAAACCAATGGGTGATATTGGTTAAGTGTTTGGCAGAGTATGGCCTTTAAAATCAATCGGGTTATAGACAGTGATCTACCGTCAGATGAGCCGATAGAACTGAAGTTATAAAATTTATTTTATAACTGAAGTTGAATTTGAAATATATTATTTTGAATAAAAGTTATTAAAGTGAAATAGGAATTTTATTTATTTAAGAATTCGATTGATTATTAATTTATTTTACAAAGTAAACGCTGATGTTAATCGGATTTGCAAGTAGAGAATAAGAAAATGAATTGAGTGGTTAAACTTTGATAATTGTGGTGTAAAGAGAGAAATAAATGGAATTTATTTAAATTAATTATAATTTTAATTAATTTAAAGTGAGAATTTATTTGGAATCGGTTAGTGGAATAACCGCGTTCAAAGTGAATTTAATTGACCGTTTTGAATTGGATTTGATTATCAAATCAATGTGTTTTGATTAAAATAGTTAAATGATTATTGTTTTAATTTTAATAAGGTTTTTAAAGAGATTTACCATTTACTTTAGTTGATAAAGACTTAACTATTGAAGTAGTTGATAATCGAAATAAATTGTTATTTTAATTAATAATAATTTAGAAAATTACTTTTCAAAAGTAATCGAGGTTGAAATGAAATCCAGTAAAGTGGTGAAAGGAATTTATAAACATGTTTTATATTTAAAACCAAAATTTTATAATGAAGTAAAAAGGAAATTTCCAAGCGAATACAATAACTCGAAATACATGTTGCTTAATTATTTGAATTAAGTAAAAGGAAATTTAGAGATAAAGGGGTTTATTATAAACCAGAGTTTATAAATGAGTTTTAAAGTGTAAAGCATTGATTTTACATTAACGTTACGTGAAAGTGAAATCAAGTAAAAAGGGGAAAAGGGAAATAAGATCTCCAAAGTGGATAAGGGTTAAACATGTTCTGAAAGGAGATGGATAATAGTGAATTTAGTTAAAGATTGGGTCATAGGGTTGTATAACCGAATACGAGTTATAATGGAGTTCGGTTTGAGACTGGAATGGAATATGAGTTTGATTACAACTTATATTATCTGAGGATATAAACGTTGTTGGTCAAGGTCTGAGAGGTAATTGAAATACCCCAACTTGAACAACATCAGGATTATCTGAAGATGATGTTAGTTGGAAATCGTAAATGAGGTTAGTGATAGTTCATTATTTTCATTAGTAAAATGATGCAACGTTTGGTGCAATTTGGAATTATATAATAAGAATTCCAAAGTATAAAGGAAGGAAAAAGTGTAATGTGAAAATATAACGATATTCTCGGATTAGGAAGGAAATGGAAAGATTAGTTTTATACAAATAAATATTGGTTGGTGTTTTTAAAATGGAATAGACGATACTACGTAACGCTGGTTATGAAAAATAAGTTGAATAGATTTCCCAAGTTAAATAATAAAGAAGGATGTAAAAATGTTTTGGAAAATGGAGTTAAGTGAAAATTGATTATGGTCATTTTTTTTTAAAGTATTTTATAGAACTGGTTTTGAGCACACTTGTATACTAAACAAGGATTCAATTATCGTATTTTTAATATTTAAAAGAATTAAAGGTTGAATTAAAAAGGCCAAGTGATGCTGAATACTGAACCAGTGAACTCACTGGAGTGTCATGATTGAAACACTGTATATTTTGATAGTTAAAACACCGACTATCAAACATGTCCAATACGATTGTTGGTATGGAAAGACCGGGATTGAATTTATTCGAAAACCATTCTGACCAACAAATACGTGAAGATATCTGAAGATGATCGAGATGGAGCATTGAAGACCGCGGATTTTCATAAACGGAAGAACCACTAATATTCTCTGCCTGGCAAGCAGAGATAAGCTGTGATTCGGTCGTGGCTGGAATCTACGGGTTGCAAGGACTTCCCACTACCGATCCATGGGGTGATTCCTATATGGATGCGGTAGGAGAGTGTCTTCGGTTCATCCTGTTCCTGGATGACGTGTATGGACGGATGTCTGATAGAGTATTTCCAAAAGGATCACGTACGTTGATTTCTTCAAACGTGCGATAGTTGTTGGCGGAGATTTGTCGTTCTCTTAGCTTCCAGCTAGAGTATTTTTGTGGATGTCAATTAGTGATATCTGACGGATCTGACGATGTGGCATTCAAAGTGAATGATGACCAGGTGTTCAAAGGTAAATCTAAACCTCAAGCCTCATCAACCGGGAAATGACAAAAATCGGGCAGGCAGCATGGCTATGTGGGTCGCTCCCATTAGGGTGTATAATCACCTATCTAGAGAAATTCCTATTTGTTCTTAAATCTATGTTTCGATGCTGTCCCTTTTCGGGAGACGGTTGTTGATCCCAACCGTCGGTGATATACATTCGATACACTCAAGCGAAATGAGTGGTCGGTCATGTGAGGGCCGGGTTGCAAGACGTTCTTGTTGAACCCAGTGTATTCGTCTCTAGAGATACACTATCGGCAGGTGGTCCCATACCTTGTCAAGTTGGAATCCAATCTCCAATAAGCGCCTGCGATTTTTGATTGTATACTATATATGTGGAGCGTGAGATGCAAGCGTTCCACTAGATTGTTATTTACTTGTATTTAGACATTATTATAATATCAGAAAAGGATATTGGTTTCAAAACTGTTTTGGGTTATCGTAAGGTAAAAACCGTCCGTGTTTATGTGTGGATTTGGTCTTACGATTATCCTTTTCTTTTGAAAAGATTTTGAACTTTAAAATCATGATTGGATGATTTACCCTTATACTATGCGAGTTTATCTCACTCTGGTTCACCAGACTGACCCGGTGTTTTGTAAATGCTCGGGTTAGCCTGGAGTGTACAAGTTCAGGTTATCAAATGTCGTGAAGTCCAGAGACGAGCTGGAAGAGTCCAGACGTATGATATTATATAGCTACTATTCCGCTGTGTGGTATATGGGAACAGGTTATTATAACTGTCCCACAGTAAGTATTCCTAAAGTTCTCAATAAAGATTTATTTTTGTATTATATTTTGTTCCGCTGTGATGTGAGACTCTGTGTTGTGTTTCTTCTTCTTATTCTTCTATTCAATATTTCTACCTTATCTATTCTCACCCTCTAACTTCTTTCTATTAATGATCTGGAATGTTCGATGTCTGAATGGTCAACACGGTAGTTTGATGTTGATTTTCGGAGTCGAAAATCCCAGTTCGTTACACTTAATTTTATTTTAATAAATAAATTATTCAACGTTTAAAATTGTATAATTTTTGCATATGACATCGAAATTCAGTGAAACGAGTTGCATTGTACTTGTATCGTCAAGCTTGACATTTCAGAACTGACTAGGACTGAAACGGAGCAGATTAGAAATTCAGGCAAAAATCAAATCCAAATCGTTCAGGAAATTCAGAAATAAAACTGGCAGAGTGGAAATCAAAGGTGAGAACTCCTTCTCACTCTATTTATTTTCCAGTAAAATATATACTAGGATGCAGATGGAGCTTAGCAGCACCCGAAACCATTTATTGTACAAACCATGATTGTTTGTTTAGATTGAATTGACTGTATCGTGTTTATTGAATGAATGGACTGTATAAAATATTCATGTGTTGAATAAACTGTTTGAACAGTAAAATTATCATTTTTACTGAATGAATGAACCGTTAAAAATAACCATATGTTGAAATATATTTTTATTAGTTAAAAATATTATTTTTATCATGTTAATGAACCGTTAAAAATAACCATATGTTGAAATATATTTTATTAGTTAAAAATATTATTTTTATAATGTTGATGAACCTTTAAAAATAATCATATGTTGAAATATATTTTTATTAGTTAAAAATATTATTTTTATCATGTTAATGAACCGTTAAAAAATAACCATATGTTGAAATATATTTTTATTAGTTAAAAATATTATTATTATCATGTTAATGAAGTAATAAAAATAGCTATGAGTTGAAATATATTTTTGTTCGCTGAAAATTTAATTTTCAACATATATGTGAAGTGTTAAAAATGACTATATGTTAAAATAAATGCTCGTTCGTTAAAAATATTATTTTTAACATATATAAGAACTATATAAAATAGTCAGGTGTTGAAATAAATATTTTATCATTAAAAATATAATTTTTAACGTATATGTGAATAGCATAAAATTTTCCTGAAATGAAAATGAATATTCATTTAAAATCAGGCGATTTGTTTATGTATACCCATTTTTCTGATATTGATTGGGATGATAAATTTTAACATCGCCGAACTGCTCAAATAATAACCAGTATTTGTTGTTGAAAACCCCACACGGGTGTTGTGATGATATTTGACATGCACTATTCCCAATATTTAGTTATATGTCAATCGATGGATTGACAAGCTATGATGAGCGTTATTTATTTATTTTAATGCTCACACAGTTGTAAATTTCACGTTGGATGTCAATGGAATGTTTAATGATTATTCATCATTATTGTTGAATACATGCGATGTATGAAATCCATATAATTGAAATTATATGGTAATTGATTGAGTCGCATTTCGATTCAGAAATAAAGAATATTTTGAAATAAAGAATCTTTTAAAATAAAGAATATTTTAAAATAACGAATATTTTAAAATTATATTCAGTGAAGAATAAAATTATGATTTTGATGTCCGACTTTGGATGGACACAAAAATAATGAAATGTGAAGCATAGTTAAGTAGTAAACGCCATTTTAACCCAAACGATTTTATCAATCAATTTTATTCATTTTATACTGAATATCGAAACGAAGTAATTTCAAAATCTAATCTTTTGAAAATATTATCATTTTATTATTATAATGATACAGAATATTCAATTTTTATTTGAAATTGAAAATGAAGTTGAAATCATTTTAAAATGAATTTATAAATATTTTATAAAATACATTTTAAATGGAAATCGACGAAATAATATAAAATATATATATTTAGTTGCTTGAATAGAATGCACCGCGCAGCGACCATTCGCGAATTTCGACCATTAACTTCGAATTGATGTAACGGGAGATCCGACCGTTGGATTCTCCTAAAACGGGAACCATTGGGTTCGTATCGAAAAGAGCTTTCCAATGAATATAAGAAATTTGAAATCTAATGGTTGGATTTGGAATTATGTCCAAATCAAATTTGGTAAATGTCGCTATGAATGCAGTTCGGTGGCCGTTATTGGAAGCCGACTGTACGGGCCTTGATAAAATTATTAAAAATATGGAAAATTTATGTAAAATCATAATAAATGGTTTGGAAAGATTTTAGATGAAAAATTCCATATTTGTAAAGACAAAAATATATTTTTATCAACATGAACTAGTTATTAACTAGAATAATTCAATATTTTTAAATAAATAAACAAATTGGATTTGTAAATGGTTTTGACATAACCAGAATTTTCTAAAGTATGAATTGGAATGGAAATTATCTTCGGAATATTTCGATATTGGATTCCGTGATTATACGGATATTGTTGAGGAATTAGGAAGATATAAATTTCATTATTCGCAATACGATATTTGTTGATTTCAGAATTTGATATTGAATATAAGCCGATATAATTTCTATTCAGAGCCTTTTATTTAAAGTCAAATTGGATTTTGGGTTTATCGTGATAGGTGTCTTAAATAACACTGTTCTTAAACCCCATTTGAAAAGAATAAATCTTTTAATTAAGATTATTAGAGTTTCCAGTTATATTTAGTAATTGGAATAAAATGAAATGTGAATTGGGTTTATTGTGAACTGTTTTTTTAAACGATATTCGTTCCTTAACCCGATTAAAAGTGAAATATAATTTTGGAATTTATAAATCTTTTAATTAAAATTATTAGAGTTTCTAGTTATATTTAGTAATTGGAATAAAATGGAATGTGAATTAGGTTTATCGTGAACTGTGTTTTAAATGACATTCGTTCTTTAACCCAATTAACAGTGAAATGTGATTTGGAATTTATAAATCTTTTTATTAAGATGTAAATGGAAATTTTCCAAAGTAAAGTTTTCCAATTTAATAAAATAAAGTGGAATGGAATTCTATTTGGTAATCATCGAAGTGAACTTCTGTGGAGGAAGACTATTACTATATATGGAATTTAAAAGGCTTTGCCATTATTCCATTTATATTATTGGTTGGATATGGAAGTTTATATCGATTAAATATATTGATTTGTTTTCCGTGAAGATTCCATAATTAATGGAATGTAATTTTTGGGCTGAACAGCGTTTTAAATAACATTTGCTCTTTAACCCAGTTAAAGACATGGTTTATTTCCTAAACTTGAATAATCATTAAATAATGATTTTTGAGGTTAAAACTGAACTAGAGATTTAATGAGTCTTTAATTAGATTAGAATGAGATAATTAAATTTATCGAATACTTGAAAGGATCGAAAATGGAGTACCACCAGTTTTACTCCAAGCGATAGTTAAATCTTTAATTAGATTTAAACGAGAAATGTAGTTAATTTTACCAATAACACAGTGAGTGTTAGATATGGGGTGCTACCAGTTTTGCTCCATGGGATGAATAGGTTGGGATTGGATAATAATAAATGATTACTGCGGTAAGGTTCGATAATCCCGACTAGTTAATAAAATCTTTTGACGATGATATCCAAAGGAAGATTAAAGAATTAATTTAAAAGAATTTATCTTTGATAAAATTAATGGGAACCTTTCCCTAATAATGTGAATATTTTATTAAAAGAATATTCTAGATTGGAATGAGACGTATGATGCGTTTTTGTAGCACTTTATTATTGATAATAAAATACGCGAGTTATTCGGAAAGATTGGATTTAACCAATTCTGAATAATTAATACGACGATCAAAAGTCGAAGATGAAGACGGTGGTTGAAGAACGGAGTTCTTCACATCGTTTGGATGATTACTAATGTCTTGATTGGGCTGTATACCCAAGACAAGGTAATAAGTGATGATCGTTTAGGCGTACTTGGAGATTGACGGATATGCGAGAACATCTCTCCTGTATTGGACATATGGAACGAGGAATAAGGTGCCTCTGGTTTCGTTCAGACCCAGAACGGACTTGTAAATGGATGTGTGTCTGACATTGGATTTCATTCTGTGCTAATTGATTTCTACTAAATATATATCTATTTGTTGATGGAGAATTTATTCTCTTGCTTAACACCCTTCTCTGAGACGTACGATCTTTGAGGTTATATATTGATAGACATCAGTTTTATGGCGTAAATTGTCCATGTGGCATGCCAAGATGCAAATGATCAAGGCTTTTGTTGAAAAGCAGAGTCTTGTGGTTGATGATCAAAGCAAATCTTTAATTAGCATAGCTTTGTGTATAGCGTTACTTCGTGAGCCTCACACCCCGGTATGAACTAGAAACAGGATAATGACCCCAGGGATGACATGCATTTATTTCTAGCTAGAAGTGGTGTCATGGTATGGATCCCAGACATTTTTACTTATGTGGATGAAGGAAAGTGAGGTACATCGAATATTGAGTCCCTAGTGGATCAGATTTTATGCCCCATAAGGCAGGGAAACGTGTTGTTCAGGCATAACTAATCCACTAAAGTATTTGTGGACCTGCCCTGGGGCTCCTATGGGCTCACCTGAGTCTGAGTCCTGAGGCACAGGCTAGAGTGTCTCGAATTCGGTAAGAACGATCCATTTCCTTGGTTCATGATGGAAATCCAACTTCCAATACGACATCATGCGGTTTTGATTGTAGAACTAGTATGGCGACATGATATATGGTACCCATGCCGTCTATGATTGATACATTTATATTTGAAGCTGATTTTGACATTATACACTTATTGCATTGTTTTAATCTAAACTAAGATTCTTGTGGAGTAAACCCGTTCCATGTTATACGGCGTGGTCCCATGATTTCCCCGCTTTTAAATTAAATATTAATAACCGTTTTAGTTCTCACACCAGTCCCATGACTGACTCGAAGTTTATTGTTTTAACCTAAACTCTGGGTCCCCATATTTTCCAACGGGCAGCTAATAGTTTTGGTTTTGCAGATATTATATTCATAGGATCCTGGTTTACAGCTGAAGCTATATTCGGAAAGCTCTGTATCCATGTATATCCTTCAGTTGTGTTATGTATTATTTTTCCACTGCTTTGTAATTTAAATCTCTGATATTGTATTTCCAATGTGTAATATTTATTCGTACTCTGATATATTACTGTACTGTGATGTAATTGTTGTAATAAGCAATGAAATGTTCTTCTGTTTGCATTCCGATTTGTCATGTTCTCTACTCAATCCGGACTTTCCTTTACAGAGAAGTTTGGTTCGTTTCATTTTGGTATCAGAGCTTTAGTTTACAGAGCTCGAGAACATGGCACATTAGAACCAAACGAAAGAATTCATCAGAGATTGGATTAGTAATATTCAATAAGAAGGACTCGTTAGAGATGGGATCAGTAGTATCCTAGAATGAGTTAGAAGAGTATTATTTATTAAAAACAAATTTAGATTTGAAAATTTAATCTAATTATACGTATTTGGGTATAATGTTTTATTTTGTTTGGACAATCGAGTATATGAAGATTTTGCATATATGCCTAGCTAGCGTGTATTCGAAACCTCAAATATACTGGATAGATATAGATTCACACTCTAATCGCCCGGGAATAATTCTGATGATTGACGTATCATCATCAACATTTATTTTCGAGTTTCGAAAGTGGGATGTCTATATATTTCCAATTAACTGTTGTGAGAACCAAAACATAGTTAGAATTTATTGTTGTGATTTGCACTAAAAATATGAATTCAACCAGTATGTTAATGAATGGTAAATTTAGCTAAGAGAGTGTGGCGTACTGGTCTTGTATTTACCTATCGGGTAAAAGATCACCATAGGTCTAAGGGGAGTATCGAACTCCCGACCTTTTACTCAAAATTTAGCCAAAGTGAAGCAAATATTGAAATGAACTGAAAATTGATTGGAATTGCACGCATATACATGTATATACATTGTACAGGTAATGGCAAGGAGGTTAGCGAAGAGGAATAAAATTGTATGCCCGACAAATAGGTACATATTCAATGTTTTGCTTGGGTTTGATGATTTTATGAGCCGCTTGGCTTTTCCTTTTTCTTTTGGATTGATGAGGGCCCTACGTGGCAAGTTGTCGTTTTAGAGGTTATGCCGAAAATTCGAAAATTTAGGGTGTTAGCCAAATTTTTGAAAAATTAGAAAATTCTTAGAAACTGAAAACTTGAAGAATGAAAGCCAGAATGAAAGCCAAGTTGGTTAGTTAAAAAACTTCCAGCTCCGTTCTGTTTTGAGGATAAAAAAATTTTAAGTGGGGGAGATTGTAACAAACCGAAATTTTAGAACCAATTTAAAAAAAATTATTTTAGCTATTTTAATGAATTTTGAATAATTAAAATGATTTAATTTAAATAATAACGACTAAATTTTTTATTTAAATCGAAGTTAGAATGAATAAATTTATTTTAATTATAAAACAAGCCTAAAATGGCGTGGTAGTTTAAAAATTCGATTTTAAATTTCAAATGAATATACAAGATTCAAAATAAATCGGATTTCAGTAAAACCAGGAATATTTAAATCTGTTTAATTATAACTTTTTAACGAATGTGAAAAATCCAGATTTCATAACGGGAATTGAAAGTTATGTCTAGTTTAAATTTTAAAATAGCCGCTATGGAATTTATATATATTTTATATAATATATGGCCCTTAAAAAAATAACCATCTTGCAAACGACCTCCGTTTTCGACGAAACTACTTTTGTAAGATCTAGAATGTCAAATTATTGTTAGATTCCAATTTTCGTAATTTTTGGAATTAATATGTGAACGCAATAAATTTAAATGTGTTTGATAATTTAAATTTAAATTGGATCGACTAGAAAATGACCATTTTTCAAATGGTCTCCAAATTCGACGAAATTTGTTTTGTTAATACCGTATCTTTAAAACATAGCTAGATTTATTTTTCTAGAATTTTTGGAGTTAGTATGTGGCCCCGATAAATTAAAATGTGCATTCAAATTCAATATACAATGATTTATATTTTAATTTTAATGAAAACCGATTAAAACAGTCGAATTGGCTTACTCGACATATTCCATTGTGTCCGGAATGGGGATAATTAGCTAGGAACGACAGTCGGTGGGTTTGGTTTGGAGTTCAGATGAAAATTTCATTTTAAAAGATAATTAAAATTAAATAATAAATAAAAATAATGGGTATATATAGTGTGTACGGTCAAACCCTAACCCTTTACAATAGCCGTCGTCGTCTCTTTCATGAATGGCCAAAATCACTCAAATTTCTTCTATTAATATCTCCAAAATCATTTCGAAATAAATCCTGGAATCAAAACAAAATCCAAGAGCGTCTCATGAGCTTTAATTCCATACGGATTTGATCGATTTTCATGTCGTGATTAGTGAGAAATCGTGCCCCAAAGCCCACGAGTTCGAGTCGATTTCTAGGTCAGGAAGGGCCATTGAACTTCGAGCCGTTCGCGGTGGTAGGCGGTGGCGTTGAGGGCGTCGATGTGGTGGGATTTGATTAGTGTCCGGCCCCCTTCGGTGGCACACGCAGGTGAATGAGGGAGGTCAATAAATGGGTTCTCGCGTGTGTTCCTGGAATAGTTGAAGGAAGAGGAAGAATTAATTAAAGTTAATCAAAGGTTAATTAACATTAATTATATTTTAATAAATAAATTATTCAATGTTTAAAATTGTATAACTTTTGCATAAGACATCGAAATTCAGTGAAACGAGTTGCGTTGTACTCGTATCGTCAAGCACTACATTTTAGAACTGACTAGGACTGAAACGGAGCAGATTAGAAATTCAGGCAAAAATCAAATCCAAACTGTTCAGAAAATTCAGAAATAAAACTGGCGGAGTGGAAACCAAAGGTGAGAACCCCTTCTCACTCTATTTATTTTCGAGTAAAATATATACTAGGATGCAGATAGTGCTTAGCAGCACCTAACACCATTTATTGTACAAACCATGATTGTTTGTTTAGATTGAATTGACTGTATCATGTTTATTGAATGAATGGACTATATAAAATATTCATGTGTTGAATAAAATGTTTGAACAACAAAAATATCATTTTTATTGAATGAATGAACCATTAAAAATAACCATATGTTGAAATATATTTTTGTTAGTTAAAAATATTATTTTTATCATGTTAATGAATCGTTAAAAATAACCATATGTTGAAATATATTTTTATTAGTTAAAAATATCATTTTTATCATGTTAATGAACCATTAAAAATAACCATATGTTGAAATATATTTTTATTAGTTAAAAATATTATTTTTATCATGTTAATGAAGCGTTAAAAAATAACCATATGTTGAAATATATTTTTATTAGTAAAAAATATTATTTTTATCATGTTGATGAAGTAATAAAAATAGCTATGAGTTGAAATATATTTTTGTTCGCTAAAAATTTCATTTTCAACATATGTGTGATGTGTTAAAAATGACCATGTGTTAAAATAAATGTTCGTTCATTAAAAATATTATTTTTAACATATATATGAACTATATAAAATAGTCAGGTGTTGAAATAATTATTTTCTCGTTAAAAATATAATTCTTAACGTATATATGAATGGCATAAAATTTCCCTGAAATGAAAATGAATATTCATTTACAAATCGGACGATTTGTTTTTGTACACCCATTTCTCTTATATTGATTGGGACGATAAATTTTACACATCACCCAACCACACAAATAATAACCAGTATTTGTTGTTGAAAACCCCACAAGGATGTTGGGATGATATTTGACATACACTATTCCCAATATTTAGTTGTATGTCAATCGATAGATTGACAGGCTGTGATGGGCGTTATTTATTTATTTTAATGCTCACACAGTTGTAAATTTTACTTTGGATGTGAATGGAATGTTTAATGATTATTCATCATTATTGTTGAATACATGCGATGTATGAAATCCATATAATTGAACTTATATGGTAATTGATTGAGTCGCATTCCGATTCAGAAATAAAGAATATTTGAAATAAAGAATCTTTTAAAATAAAGAATATTTTAAAATAATGAATATATCAAAATAATATTCAATGAAGAATAAAATTATGATTTTGATGTCCGACTTTGGATGGACACAAAAATAATGAAATGTGAAGCCAAGTTAAGTAGCAAACGCCATTTTAACCCGAACGGGTTTATCGATCAATTTTATTCATTTTATAATGAATATCAAAAAGAAGTGATTTCAAAATCTAATCTTTTGAAAATATTATCATTTTATTATTATAATGATATAGAATATTTAAATTTGATTCAAAATTGAAAATGAAGTTGAAATCGTTTTAAGATGAATTTATAAATATTTTATAAAACATGTTTTAAATGGAAATCGACGAAATAATATATAATATATATATTTAATGGCCTGAATAGAACGTGCCACGCAGCGATCTTTCGTGAATTTCGACCATTAACTTCAAATTGATGTAACGGGAGATCCGACCGTCGGATTATCCTAAAATCAAAACCGTTGGGTTCGTTCGAGAAGAGCTTTCCAATAACTATAAGAGACTTGAAATCTAATGTATGGATTTGGACTTATGTCCAAATCAAATTTGGAAAAGGTCGCTATGAATGCAGTTCAGTGGCCGTTATTGGAAGCCAACTATACGGGCCTTGATAAAATTATTAAAAATATGGAAAAATTATGTAAAATCATAATAAATGGTTTGGAAATATTTTGGATGAAAAATTTCATATTTGTAAAGATAAAAAATATTTTTATCAAAATGAACTAGTCTTAACTAGAATAATAATCCAATATTTTTAAATAAATAAACAGATTGGATTTGTAAATGGTTTTGACATAACAATAAATTTCCAAAGTATGAATTATAATGGAAATTATGTTCGGAATATTTTGATATTGGATTCCTTGATTATACAGATATAGTTGAGGAATTTGGAAGGTATATATATCATTATTCCCAATACGATATTTGTTGATTTCAGAATTTGATATTGAATATAAGCCGATATGATTTCTATTCAGAGCCTTTTATTTAATGTCAAATTAGATTTTGGGTTTATCGTGAAAGGTGTCTTAAATAACACTGTTCTTAAACCCCATGTGAAAAGAATAAACCTTTTAATTAAGATTATCAGAGTTTCCAGTTATATTCAGTAATTGGAATAAAATGAAATGTGAATTGAGTTTTCTTGTGAAATGTGATTTTAAACGACATTCGTTCTTTAACCCAATTAACAGTGAAATATAATTTTGGAATTTATAAATCTTTTAATTAAGATTATTAGAGTTTCCAGTTATATTTAGTAATTGGAATAAAATGGAATGTGAATTGGGTTTATCGTGAACTGTGTTTTAAATGACATTCGTTCTTTAACCCAATTAACAGTGAAATGTGATTTGGAATTTATAAATCTTTTTATTAAGATGTAAATGGAAATTTTCCAAAGTAAATTTTTCCAATTTAATAAAATAAATTGGAATGGAATGGAATTCGATTTGGTAATAATCGAAGTGAACTTCTTGGAGGAAGACTGTTACTATACATGGAATTTAAAAGGCTTTGTCGTTATTCCATTTAAATTATTGGTTGGATATGGAAGTTTATATTGATTATATATATTGATTTGTTTTCCGGGAAGATTCCATAATTAGTGGAATGTGATTTTTAGGTTTATCGTGAACAATGTTATAAATAACATTTGTTCTTTAACCTAGTTAAAGACATGGTTTATTTCCTAAAATTGAATAATCATTAAATAATGATTTTAACTGAACTATAGATTTAATGAGTCTTTAATTAGATTAGAATGAGATAATTAAATTTATAGAATACTTGAAAGGATCGAAAATGGAGTACCACTAGTTTTACTCCAAGCGATAGTTAAATCTTTAATTAGATTTGAACGAGAATTGGTAATTAATTTTACCAATAACACAGATATTGATTTTTGAGATTAAAACTGAACTAGAGATTTAATGAGTCTTTAATTAGATTAGAATGAGATAATTAAATTTATCGAATGCTTGAAAGGATCAAAAATGGAGTACCACCAGCTTTACTCCAAGGATAGTTAAATCTTTAATTAGATTTGAACGAGAAATGGTAATTAATTTTACCAATAACAAAGTGAGTGTTAGATATGGAGTGCTACCAGTTTTAATCCATGGGATGAATAGGTTGGGATTGGATAATAATAAATGATTACTGCGGTAAGGTTCGATTATCCCGACTAGTTAATAAAATCTTTTGACGATGGTATCCAAAGGAAGATTAAAGAATAAATTTAAAAGAAATTATCTTTGATAAAATTAAAGGGAACCTTTCCCTAATAATGTGAATATTTTATTAAAAGAATATTCTGGATTGGAATGAGGCGTATGATGTGTTTTTATAGCACTTTATTATTGATAATAAAATACGCAAGTTATTCGGAAAGATCGGCTTTAACCCATTTTGAATAATTAGTATGACGACCAAAATTCGACGATGAAGATGGTGGTTGAAGACCAGAGTTCTTCACATCGTTTGGATGATTACTGATGTCTTGACCGGGCTATACACCTAAGACAAGATAATAAGTGGTAATCGTTCAGACATAATTGGAGATCGACGGATATGCGAGGACCTCTCTCCTGTATAAGACATATGGGACGAGGAATAAGGTGCCTTCGGTTTCGTTCAGACCCAGAACAGACTTGTAAATAGATGTGTGTCTGACATTGGAATTCATTCTATGCTAATTGATTTCTATTTAATATGTATCTGTTTGGTGGCGGAGAATTTATTCTCTTACTTAACACCCTTCTCTAAGACGTATGAGCTTAAAGGTTATATATTGATAGACATCAGTTGTATGACGTAAATTGTCAATGTGGCATGCCAAGATGAAAATGATCAAGGATTTTGTTGAAAAGCAGAGTCTTGTGGTTGATGATCAAAGTAAAACTTTAATGTAATAACCCGGAATTCTGAGCCAATTTAAAGTTTTATTTTGGCTATTTTAATGAATTTTGATTATTTAAAATGAATTATTTTAAATAATAACGATAAAAAATTTATTTTTGACGAATTTAAAACAAATAAATTTATTTTAACTATATAACGAGCCTGAAATGGCGCAGTAGTTTGAAAATTCGATCTCGAATTTCAAATGAATATACAGAATTCGTTTTAAGTCGGAATTGGACGAAACCAGAAATATCTAAATCTGTTTGACGATATCTTTCTAATGGATGTAAGAAACTGAGATTTCACTTTAGAAGTTGAAAGATATGTCCAGTTTAAAATTCAGAAAAGTCGTTGTGGAATTTATATATTTTTTAATATATATAAAGGCCTTTGAAAATAGAAATTTTGCAAACGACCTCTGTTTTCGACGAAACAACTTTTGTTGGATCTAGGATGTCTAGTTATTGTTAGGTTTCGAAATTCATAATTTTATGAATCAATATGTGAGTGTGGCAAAGGAAAACGTGTTTTGACAGTTTTAGTTAATTTTAAACGACTGGAAAATGGCCATTTTTCAAACGGTCTCGGAATTTGACGAAATTAGTTTTGTTAAGACCGTATCGTCAATACAAAGCTAGAAAATAGTTTTATGGGATTTTTCGGGTTAGTATGCGACCCCAGTAAATTGAAATGTGCGTTCAAATTCAATTATATAGAGTTATATTTTGATTTTGACGAAAACTGATCGAAACAGTCGAGTCAGCCTGTGAAACATATCCCATTGTGTTCAGAAAGGGGGTAATTAGCTAGGGGTGACAGTCGTTGGGTCTCGTTTAGTGGTCGAATTAAAAGTCAAGATTTTTGAAATAAAAATAAAATAAAATTATATAACCCCCCCCCCATACACTCCTCCTCTCTCACCGTAGACTTCAGAAAGAAATAAAAAAAACCCGTAGCTAAATCCCCGTCGCCTCCCTCTACCAAGATTCCCGCCGCCGTCGTCGGGCTCCCCCCCCCCCCCCCCCCCCACCCACTCCTCAGGCCGTCGCGCCACTCCCACCCCTCCCCCCTCTTCCTCCGTTCATATCCGTGCACCCCCAGAAACCCAAACCCTACCTCCGTAGAACCGCCAATAGCCTCCCGTCGCCACCTGCTTTCACCTCCGCCGCGGATCCGCCTCCACCTTCGAACCCTAGCGCGCGCAGGAGGATAAAAGGGAGCAGCTAGGTGTTGGTTTCGGTCTGGAGTTACAACGACAACGGTTCCACGAGGAAAATGGGGTGTAAACGCATTTAGAAAAGGTGAATAACCTTGAATTTATTTTCAGTTTTACTGTAAATTCACTTTGAATTTGTTTTTTTCTTTATCGGATTTTTATTTAGTTTAAAGAAATGATTTTTAAGATAAAAAGAAGTGACTTTTAGTTATATAAAATTATAATTTTCAGTTGAGAAAAAATTAATTGTACTTTTTTTTATCTGTGAAAAAGTTCATATTTTTATCTATGAAAAAGATATAGAAAAACAAGATTTTTAAAGTGATAAAGGTGAGATCTTTTAACATATAAAGTATAGGTTCTTTCTCATGAAAAAAATGGTTTTTATAAATAAAAAGGTTAGAATTTTAGACATGAAAAGTTAGGATTTTTAGAACGATAAAGATGTAATCTTTAGTTATGTGAAAATCTGAGTTTTAACGAAATAAAGACGTGATTTTTATATAGTAGAAATAATAAAGACGTGATTTTTAAAAAGTAGAAGTATTAAAAATATGATTTTTATATTTTAGAAAGAATAAAAATTCGATCTTTATATATGAAGTAGAAATATAAAAATATAATTTTTATATAGAAAGAAGCGTTGAAAATATATATAAAGTAGAAATAAAAATATGATTTTTATTTATTGAAATGAAGTGATAAAAATATAATTTTTATATATGAACAGCGCGAAAAGGACTACATTGGAATTTCAAACAAATCCAGACGGTTCAGCAGTTCAAAAGCAAAACACGGCGGAGTGGAACCCTCTATGAGAACTTCTCACCTTTAATTTAATTTTCTAGTTAAAATATATACTAGGATGCAGACGGTGTTTAGTAGCACCCGACACCCGTCGTCCACAGCCCATGGATGGCTTGTTCGTTTGTTTGATTTTGATGTGTAGTTGATTGTGTGATGTGGAATGGAATAAAATATTTATATAGTTAAAAATATTTTATAGTTAAAAATAGAATTTTTAACATGTATATAAAATGAAATAATTAAATATAAACAAATAGGACGATTTGTTTATATACACACATTTGGCTGATATTGATTGGGACAATAAATTTTACACATCTCCCAACTGCACAAATAAAATCTGTGTTTGATTGTTTGAAACCCCACACGGGTATTGGGATGATATTTGACATACACTAATCCCAATAATTAGCCGTATGTCGATCGATTGATTGACAGACTGTTATAAGCGTTGAATAATTATATTTGATGCTTATACAGTGTAGAACGCACTTTGGATGATGGTTGATTATTTATCGTCATTATTGTATATATGAATTGCATGAAATCCATATAACTGAAATTATATGTTAATTGACTGTGTCTGATTCCAGTTCAAAATTATCGAATAATTTAAAATAATATTCAATGAAAATTGAATTGTGAAGCCGTGTTAAGTAGTTAAACGCCATTTCAACGCGAACGTGAATTTTGTCGATTTTATAATGAATATCGAGAAGTGATTTCAAAATAGAATATTTTGAAATGAATTCGAATTAAACCGAATATTTTGAATGAATTTGAATTGAAAATAAAATGAATTCTAATTGAACTAAATAGAAATGAAATTCGAATTAAATTGAATAGAAATGAAATTTGAATTAAATTGAATAGAAATGAATTCGAATTGAAATTGAATAGAAAATGAATTCGAATTTGAATTGAAAATAGAAAATGAATTCGAATTGAAATGAATTTGAAATTTGAATTGAACCGAAATGAATTTAATACGAATTTATAAGGAAAAATTCAATTTTGATTTAAAATTGAATATGAAGTTGAAACTATTTTGAAAACGAATTATAAAATACGTTTTGAAAGGAAATCGACGAAATATATATTATATATATAATATAATGGCCTGAATAGAACGCGCCGCGCCGCGGTAGTTCGTGAATTTCGACCATTGATTTCGAGCGGACATTACGGGAGATCCGACCGTCGGATTCTCCTAAAACCGGAATCATTGGGTTCGTATCGAAAAGTGCTTTCTAACGAATATTAGAAATTAGAAATCTAACAGTTGGATTTGGAATTATGTCCAAATCAAATTTGGAAAAGGTCGCTGTAAGTGCAGTTCGATGGCCGTTGATGGAAATCGACTGTGCGGACCTTGATAAAATTATTAAAAATATTAATAATTACTGTAAAATCATAAGAAATGATTTGTGAAGAATTGGGATGAAAAACTCCATTTGAAAATATAAAAGTAGATTTTCATCGAAATGAACTAGTTTTGAACTAGAATAATAATTTATTTATTTTTAAAATAAATAAACTGGACTAGAAATAGTTTTAAAAATAACCAGAATTTCCAATAATTGAATTGGAATGGATTTGAATCGAAATCATCTTCGGAATAGTTCGATGTTGGGTTTCGTGATTATACAGATGTTGTTAGGGAAATTCGAAAGATATATTTATATTATTATTTCCAATACGATATTTGTTGGTCGTAGAATTTGATATTGAATATAAGCCGATATATTTTCTATTCAGATCCTTGTATTTAATATCAAATGGGATTTGGATTTGTCGTGAATGGTGTCTTCATTAACATTATTCTTAAACCCAGTTGGGAAAAAGATTAAATCTTTTATTTAGATTTAATGAAGTGTACCAATTAAATGGTATTTTATTGGAATTGAATTTGAATTGATTTTTGGGTTTATCGTCAACAGTGTTTTAAATAACACTTGTTCTTTAACCCGATAATTAATGGAATGTGATTTTGGGTTGTCGTGAACGGTATCTTCAATAATATTGTTCTTAGACCCAAATGGAGTTAAGAAAATTAGGAACTAACTGGGGAACAGTTAAGTTGAATGGTTTGGATATTGATCTGATGTTGGTTTGGGCCTTCGGGGTTAATATTTAGGGAACTGTTCTCTTATTAATTATGGTTAGGAACTGATAGAATAGAATGTGATTTTGGGTTTATTGTGAACCGTGTTTTAAATGACATTGGTACTTTAACCCAGTTAATGATTAAAACTAAGTGGAGTTTTAATGAAACTTTAATTAGATTGAAATGATCGAGAATGGAGTATCACCAGTTTTGCTCCAAGCGATAGTTAAATCTTTAACTAGATTTGAACGTGAAATGGTAATTAATTTTACCGATAACACTGTGGAGTTAGATATGGAGTATTACCAGTTTTGCTTCATGGGATGAATAGGTTGGGATTGGGAAATAAAATAAATAATTACTGCGGTGTGGTTCGTTAATCCCGACTAGTTTGAAGTGATATATAAAGGAAGATTAAAGAATAAATTTAAAAGAATTTATCTTTGATAAAATTATGGGAACCTTTCCCTAAGAATGTGAAATTTAGAAACTAACTGTAGGTTAGCTAAGCAAAATGGTTTCCTGGGTATTGATCTGATGTTGGTTTCGGCCTTCGGGGTTAATATTTGGGGAATTAATCTCTTGTTAATTTACGGTTTGTGACTGATGAATTGGAATGAGGCATATGTTGTGTTTGTGTAACACTTGTTTATTATATACGCGAGTTATTCAGAAAGATCGGGTTTATCCCATTCTGATCAACTGATACGACGATAAGTCGAAGGTGAAGACGGTGGTTGAAGACCGGAGGTCTTTACGTCGTTTGGGTGATTACTGACGATCTTGATTGGGCTGTACACCCAAGAGGAGGGAATCAGTTGGTGATCATCAAGACATTCTTGGAGATCGATGGATATGCGAGGAATAAGGTTCCTCCGGTTTCGTTCAGACCCAGAACGGACTTGTAAATGGATGTGTGTCTGACATCGGATTTCATTCTGTGTGATTGATATCGGTTGCATAGCGTGAATTGCCTGTGTGGCATGCTGAGATGCAAATGATCAAGGCTTCTGTTGAAAAGCAGAGTCTTGTGGTTGATGATCAAAGCACGGCCTTTGTGGCATCGCTTTGTGTAGCATGGATTCGCGAGCCTCACACCCCGGTTGTGAACCAGAAACGGGAGAGGACCTCAGGGAAGACATGTGTTTCTTTCTAGTTAGAAGTGGCGTCAGTTGTTTGACACGCCCTGACGAGTTTGACTTATGTGGTTGTTGGTTTGCGAGGCGCCTCGGATATATCGGTGACTATGTGAAGCCAATGGAGTCATTCGTTGGCTCATTTACACCCCAAAGGGCGGGGAAACGCAGTGTTCAGGCATTTTAATCCATATCGGTGGACCGGCCCTGTCGGTCCAAAGGCTTGACTGAGTACTTGCATGAGGCTCGGGCTAGACAGTCTCAAATTAGTAGAGGATGATCCCTTGCCTCGGTTCACAGATGGAAATCCAACTTCCAATACGTGACGTTTCGGTTTAGTTGTAATCCTATATATGGCGACATAGTGGGATGGGGCGCTCATGTCGTCTATGATTGATATTTATGATTGTATATAAAATCAGAAACTAACTGGAAATGAGCTAAGATGGATGGTTTCCTGGGTATTGGTCTGATGTTGGTTTCGGCCTTCGGGGTTAATACTTAGGGAATCGTTCTCTTACTAATTTACGGTTGGAGTCTGATTAAGAATCAAAAGATGAAATTTAGCGTATCAAGCATTCTTTGGCTATTATAAGGTAAAAACCCTATCCTCCGGCTTGCGTTGCATTGTGTGATGGGATCTGGGTCTTATAATAGCTTCATTTTTCTTTATTTAGCATTGTGCTGTTTATTTTATGCACTGGTATTCTTGGGAGGAAATCTGTTCCGTGTTATACTGCGTGGTCCATTGATTTACCTAACTTTAAAATAAAGATTAATAACTGTTTAGTTCTCACACCGGTCCCATGACTGACCTGGAGTTTATTGTTTTAACCTAAACTCTGGGTGCCCTTATTTTCCGCACGTGCAGCTAGTAGTTTTGGTTTTGCAGATTTATATTCATAGGATCCTGATTTACAGCTGGAACGATGCTCGGAAAGCTCTGTATCCGAGTATTATTTTCAATTGTGTTTTGTATTGTTTTTCCGTTGCAATGTACGTATTTAAATGTAATTTAAATCTCTGATATTTTCTGTGTAATATTTATTCATACTCTTTATATTCTTGTATTCTGATGGAATTGCTGTAATATACAACGAAATGTTCTTCTGTCTGCGTTTTTTTGTGTGTTGTTCTCAAAGTATCCGTCCTTTCCTTCACGGGGAAGTTACGGGTCCTTACATTTAATTAGCATAGCTTTGTGTATAGCATTACTTCGTGAGCCTCACACCCCGGTATGAACCAGAAACGAGATAAGGATCCCAGGGAGGACATGAGTTTCTTTCTAGTTAGAAGTGGTGTCATGGTATGGATCCCAGACATTTTTACCTATGTGGATGATGGAAAGTGAGGTACCTCGGATATTGAGTCCCTAGTGACTCGGATTTTATGCCCCATAGGGCAGGGAAACGTATTGTTCAGGCATAACTAATCCACTAAAGTATTTGTGGACCGGCCCTGGCGCTCCTAAAGTCTCACCTGTGTTTGAGTCCTGAGGCACGGGCTAGAGTGTCTTGAATTCAGCAAGGACGATCCCTTACCTTGGTTCATGATGGAAATCCAACTTCCAATACGACATCATGCAGTTTTGATTGTAGAATTAGTATGGTGACATGATATATGATACCCATGCCGTCTATAATTTATATATTTATATTTGAAGCTGATTTTGACACTATACACTTATAGTAATATCAAAATAATTTTGTTTTATACGTATTAAGCATATTTGGCTATTATAAGGTAAAACTTTATCCTCCGGCTTGCGTTGCATTGTGTGGTGGGACCTGAGTCTTATAATAACTTCATTTTTCCAAAAAGCGTTGTGTTGTTTTAATTTAAACTAAGATTCATGTGGAGTAAACCTGTTCCATGTTATACGGCGTGGTCCCATGACTTCCCCACTTTTAAATTAAATATTAATAACTGTTTTAGTTCTCACACCAGTCCCATGACTGACTCGGAGTTTATTGTTTTAACCTAAACTCTGGGTGCCCATACTTTCCACATGGGCAGCTAGTAGTTTTGGTTTTGCAGATATTATATTCACAGGATCCTGGTTTACAGCTGAAGCTATATTCGGAAAGCTCTGTATCCACGTATTTCCTTCAGTTGTGTTACGTATTATTTTTCCGATGCTTTGTAATTTAAATCTCTGATATTGTATTTCCAATGTGTAATATTTATTCGTAGTCTGGTATATTCTTGTACTCTGGTGTAATTGTTGTAATAAGCAATGAAATGTTGTTCTGTTTGCGTTCTGATTTGTCATGTTCTCAACTCAATCCGGACTTTCCTTTATAGGGAAGTTTGGGTCGTTTCAATTTTTCAAAAAGTTCATAATCTGATTTTTGAAAATGTTAAATGGCAAATTTTGAACACTAGTTTAAATTCATGCATTGCATCAGTATTAGATGAGTCTGCATTCAATTTTATTTAAAAATCAAGTTATCATGATATGATTTCTTAAAGAGTTTAAATGAATAAATCACAAAATCATCGTGATGTTATTATCTCAAATTACAATTAGTTATTTTGAAAAGTCACTTGATCCTTCGGAAAGGTATGTTGTTTTGCAGGAAATAAGTTATATCTGACGACTATTGGCCAAAAGACACCAAGATGATCATTCATCAATCAGGAAAAGGAGAGTTTATGAAGGGATATGTGTAACAACCCGGGATTTCAGAACCAATCAAAAAAAATTATTTTAGCTATATTAATTGTTTATAATAGAACGCGTCGCGCAGCGATCGTTCGCGAATTTCGACCATTAACTTCAAATGGATGTAACGGGGGATCTGACCGTCGGATTCTCCTAAAACTGGAACCATTGGGTTCGTATCAAAAAGAGATTTCCAATGAATATTAATGATTTAAATTTCAATGGTCGAATTTTAAAATATGTCCAAACAATTTCCGAAAAGGTCGCTATGGATGTAGTCGGTGGTCATAATTGGAAACGACTGTAAACACCTTAATAAAATTATTTAAAATATGGAAAAATTGTGTAAAATCATAATAAATGATTTGGAAATATTTTGGATGAAAATTCTAGTTTTTAAAAGATAAAAATATATTTCTATCGAAATGAACTAGTTATTAACTAGAAGAATAATCCAATGTTTTTAAATAAATAAATTGGATTAAAAATGGTTTTAAAATAACCAGAATTTTCTGATGAATAAATTGGAATGGAAATAATCTCCGAAATATTTCGATATGGGATTCCGTGATTATACAGATATTGTTGAGGAATTTGGAAGATATATATATATTATTATTCCTATTACGATATTGGTTGGTTTCAGAATTTGATGTTGAATATAAGCCGATATAATTTCTATTCAGAGCCTTGTATTTAATATCAAATGGGATTTTGGGTTTGTCGTGAACGATGTCTTTATTAACACTGTTCTTAAACCCAGTTGAGAAAAGAATAAATCTTTAAATTAAGATTTAGTGAAGTTTTCCAATTAATTAACATTTAATTGGAACTGAATAAAAGAACTGGATTTTTGGGTTTATCATGAACGGTGTTTTGAATAACATTTATTTTTTAACCTAATTAACAGTGAAGAATATGATTTGGAATTTATAATCATTTAATTAAGATTAATGGAATTTTCTAAAGATTTGATTTCCAATTTAATATATTAAATTGGAATTCGATTGGGTAATAATCGAGATGAGTTTTGGTGAAGGAAGACCGTTACTATATATGGAATTTAAAAGGCTTTGTCGTTATTCCATTTATATTAGTAGTCTGATACGGGAATTTATATCGATTATATACTATTATGATTTCTGTGTAGATTCCATTTTAATGGAAGATGATTTTTTGGTTTATTGTGAATGATGTTTTAAATAACATTCGTTCTTTAACCCAGTTAAAGACAGGATTTATTTCCTGATTTGAATAATCATTAAATAATGATTTTTGGGGATTAAAACTACGTGGAGTTTTAATGAATCTTTAATTAGATTGAAAATGTTAATGTGGTAATTAAATTTGCCAAATTCTAGAAGTGTTCGAAAATGGAGTATCACCAGTTTTACTTCATGCGATAGTTAAATCTTTGATTAGATTTGAACGTGAAATGATAACTGAATTTACCAATAACACAGTGGTGTTAGATATGGAGTACTACCAGTTTTGCTCCATGGGATGAATAGGTTGGGATGGAATAATAAAATGAATGATTACTTCAGTAAGGCATTAATCCCAACTAGTTTGATAAACCTTGGTTTGGTTTAAACTGTGAAAAGATACTATAAAATCTTTTGAAATGATTTCCAAAGAAATGGATTAAACATTGTGTTTAAAAGTGATAATCTTTGATAAGATTAATGAGAACCTTTCCTAAATTCCAAATCGTATTCTCCGCTGTAAATTAGGTTAAAGAACAAATGTTATTTAAAACATTGTTCACGATAAACCCAAAAATCCAATTCTTTTATTCAATTCCAATTAAATATTGATTAATTGGAAAACTTCATTAAATCTTAATTTAAAGATTTATTCTTTTCTCAACTGGGTTTAAGAACAGTGTTAATAAAGACACCATTCACAACAAACCCAAAATCCCATTTGATATTAAATACAAGGCTCTGAATAGAAATTATACCAGCTTATATTCAACATCAAATTCTGAAACCAACCAGTACCATATTGGGAATAACGATACATATGTCTTCCAAATTCCTCAACAATATCCGTATAGTCTCGGAATCCCATATCGAAATATTTCAAAGATTATTTCCACTCCAAATCCATTCCAATTTATTCATCGAAAAATTTAGGTTATTTTAAATCCATTTTTAATCCAATTTATTTATTTGAAAACATTGGATTATTCTTCTAGTTAATAACTAGTTCATTTCAATAAAATTATATTTTTATCTTTTCAAAACTGGAGTTTTTCATACAAAATCTTTCCAAATCATTTATTATGATTTTACACAATTTTTCGATATTTTTAATAATTTTATTAAGGCCTTTACAGCCAGTTTCCAATAACGGCCACCGAACTGCATTCATAGCGAACTTTTCTGAAATTGATTTGGACATATTTTAAAATCCGACCATTCAAATTTAAATCTATTATATTCGTTGGAAATCTCTTTTCGATACAAATCCTATGGTTCTAGTTTTAGGAGAATTCGACAGACAAATCTCCCGTTACGTCCATTTGAAGTTAATGGTCAAAATTCGCGAACGGTCGCAGCGCAACGCATTCTATTCAAACCATTAGTATAACTGAAATAAAAAATTTTAATTGGTTCTGAAATTCCAGGTTGTTACAATATGACTTTTGGGTTTATAATAGTTGAAGTGTATGTTCATTCAAAATTCAAATTGAAAATTTTGGAGCCAAGTTGGTTAAACTACTAAATCATTGATCTCATCGTCAAATTATGAAAGATATAAATATGATTCAGATTCATCAACAAGTGATGAAGAGCTAGAAACTAGAAATCTAAATATGTGTTTCACAGCGGTTCAGAATTCAGAGAATATCGAAGAAATGGATCTAAAAACCAGGTACACTTTAATTAATTTTTATATTTTTCGGTTGAGTGGATGCTTTGATTGTCTTGCTTGTTTGTTTTGCTTTGAATTTGAAATTTAAAACTTTAAAATTCAAACATGAAATTTAAAATTTAAAATTGAATTTTGAATTTTGAAATTCAAAATAATAATGTTATTATAATAATAAATATAATAATAAATTTTGAATATTTGTTAGGATTAATATTATTTCAAGAGATAGTTAAACCTAAAATATAAATCGATAAACAATATGTTTTTTATTTTCTACATGTATGTCGACATACATAAATGGTCATGTCGAAATAATTAAATTCAAAATTTGAATTTCAAAAGTTTGAACTTTCAAACTTCCCTCCATCTTTTCAATAAGAAAATGACAGTTCAAACTCTAGTTATTAACTTTGCTTGCCTACTTATTTTCTTAAATCTTGTTTCAAAATATATATATTTGTATAGACATGTTAATATGCTATATAAGTTAATATAAAAAAAAATTATTATAAAATATACTTTTACTTATCTTTTATGTATAGCTTAAACATATATAGTTTAACTTATATATTGTTCATATGATTTCGGGTTATATTATCACAAATACTATTTGTAACTTAATACTTATTTTAATTTCTTATCAAGATTTATAAAAGCTTGAATATTTAACCTAATATTTTGAATAATGATATATATATATATATATATGATTTTATGTTTTAAACATGTAACTTAAATATAAGAAGTTATAGTTTAATTTATATCCCAATTTCATAATTTTGTTGTGATAATAGATTTCATTTTAAAATTTAACATATAAATAATTCCTTAATTGATATATTTTGATTTCTAAAAGTTCAAATTTAAAATTCATTTGTATTAGAAGATAAATAATAAATTAAATCTTAAGTCCTTTAAAAATCAGTTTTTATATACACTTATGAATATACGTTTATAGTTTACTTCATGTGATAAAATTATATATATTTTTTTAAGGATCTTCAATGTTTACTATATTTTAAAAAAAGCACAAGATTGTATAACTTCACATTTCTCATAAAAGTATTCTAAATATTTTATTATATATTATGAATACCATAAAACTTTTATCTTTACTATCCTTTCAATATCTTTCATAAATGTCATTAACCTAAGTCTAGAAATAAAGAGAATGAGCCTTGGAAATTAAACACTAAACCAAGAAGAGGGTCACCTTTAATGGTGGAACCTCCTCCTCATAAACATTCTCTTTCTTTCGCTCACTATCTATCTCCACCAATCTCTCCATTCTCAGTCTCGAGTGCTTGTCCTTCTCCGCTCGATACTGATTCATTACCTATTCACTACTTCCCTAGTGAACTCAATAACGTTCATGTTAACACTCAGACTCACAATAATCTAGCTTCATCTCATAACCAACCACCACTTACCTACGCTCAGGTTGCAGCATCGAGAGCTAAACTGCCACCCATCCTCCCCAAGCCTCCATCCAAGCATAGAAGAATTGTTCCACCATTCAAATCTGGTCCATTGAAATGCTTTCGCAAGCCCTTAGATCAACTTTTGACAAGAGTATGTATGGCCAATCTGGCATATCATAGACAACTCCTTTCTTATTCACTTTCCTAATGCAAACACCAAAGAACATGCCTTGCTGCTTAAAATTCTTACCAAAGATGATGGTGTTGTCCTCCTCCAACAGGCAAGTACCCATGAAGAAATGCCTGAACCCCCTTTTGAGACGGAAATATGGGCAAAAATTAGTGGCTTTCCGGAGTTCCTTAAGGAAGACACGAACGCCATTCAAGAAGCGCTAAAACCAATGGGGAGATTCATTCACTCTGATTTGTGCGATTGGTCCTATGTTCACCATCATTGCTTATATACCAAGATGCAGTTTTATGAAGGTATTTCGACCCCTTGTACTTTTATTGCTCATCTTAACAATCATGCAGTAAAACTGAAGATTGACCACTGATCTCACGCTCATCCCTGTCAATGCCCGGAGACACTCCTGTTGGGGATCGATTATGAGTACGATGGATTTATTTTTCAACCTTTGACTCAGCATGGGGATCACATGGAAGAGGATAGGTATGATGTGATGTCTGATGAGGCAATGAGGCAGGTGCCGAGGGTTCTGGATGATCATCAACAGGAAGTAGCTCTCTTTGGCCTGCACAAAGAGGACATGGTATTGCCTAGATGAGACCCATTGGCTGATTTGGATCTCTCCATTCCTCTCCAGCAGCAGCTGCCAACTTAGCATGAATAGGATCTGCACGACCATGGGCAGCAAGAAGGAAAAGATTCATCTTCCCCTCGCCTATCATCGGTGTCAATCAGAAGGAGTGTTAGGATCAACAGAGCTCATTCGCTGCCTCCAAGAACATCGGGTAGCTACTTTGAACCTGTTGTTTTTTCTTTAGCTAATAAAGTTTTAAATAAAAAATTGGCAAAATATATGGGTGTTAGTTTGCATGACAAACACTACACTGCCATGCAGACCCTAAAATAGCAGCGCACTAACCTCTCTAAATGAAGATAGTCACGTGGAATATCAGGGGGTTGGGGGACCCAACAAAAAATCATGTTGTCGATCTCATCATCTCCCCACAACATATCGATATCTTATTTTTACAAGAAACCAAAATCTCTAATCCACCCACTTCTCTCATTCGTAGAATTTGTGGACCCCTCTTATCTGGTCGGACACATGTCAACGCTTTTGACACTCGTGGAGGTTTGATTACAGCTTGGAATGAGCACGTGTGGTCATTTGAACAATCGTTTTCTTCTCCATCTGTTTTACACGTGACCCTTCATCACATTTCTTCTAACAACATGTTCCACTTCACTAATGTATATGCCCTTAATGATCCTCATTGAAGAACTGAAACATGGCAATATTGTTACAACCTATCTCAACATATTAATGATCCCTGGATAATTGGAGGTGATTTCAACATGACTCGATCCTTTGATGATCGTAACTCCGGCAATATATCCCCTGAATCTTCTCAATTCAACGCATTTATCCAATCGTGCTCCCTCATTGAACCACCGATCAACAATCGTCGCTACACATGGTCAAGCAGGAGAGAATCCCCCTCTTTAGCCAAACTGGATCATTTTTTCTTCAATCTTAACTGGGATGATCTACTCCCATTGTCAGTAGTAAATAGCCTAGCCACCACCATCTCTAACCACTGTCCAATTCTCCTTGATACATGCTCAAACACCCCTATCAACCGTCCATTCAGATTTGAATGCCTCTGGTTTCTTGAACCCTCCTTCGATAACTTTATCATCCAAAACTGGAATCAATTGTCGAACCACCAATCTACCATTATTAGGATGGTATGCAAACTTCGTTCCTTAAGAAAATTAATTCGTCCATGGGCTAAAAACGTTTGGAACTCTTTAAAAACTCGCATTTCATCCACACAAGACGCCATTCTCAACTTAAACATCATTGAAGAGCACTGTTCCTTGTCTGAATCTGAACGTCACAACCAGAAAGAACATGAGTTAGAGCTGGATAGATTAATCAAACAGGAAGAGCTTGGTTGGAAACAAAGATCAAAAGCTAAATGGATTAAGGAAGGGGACAAAAATACTGCTTATTCCATAGAATTGCTAATGGCCATCGTCGCTCCTCTTACATTCCAGAAATCATCCATAATAACACTTCATTCACTGATTCAAAAGACATATGCCATCATCTCACCAATTACTATAGAGACATTCTTGGTTCACTACCACCCTCATCTCCCGATATAAATTGGCATCATTTATACCCAAACCCTACTCCTATAGTCATTGACCACCCTTTTTCTGAAGAGAAAATTTGGCAGGCCTTAAAAGAAATGACGAATGACAAAGCCCTTTGTCCTAATGGGTTTGGCCTAGTCTTTTTCAAACATTTTTGGCCCAAATTAAAAGCAGACATCATTGAAATGTTCTCTGAATTCTATTCCAACCCTTCATCCATTGTTAAATTAAACTATGCTAACATCATCCTTATCCTAAAATTCTCAGGTGCAAACACTTTGCCTTCCTTCAGACCCATTAGTCTTCTCAACACAACGTTCAAAATCATCACCAAAATCTTAGCCATCAGGCTCCAGAATCACATTGATTCCCTGATTTATTCTGAACAATCTGCATTCATCAAAGGAAGAAACATTCTTGACTGTGTTGCTGCCACCCAAGAAGTAATCTCCTTTTTCCACAATTCAAACACCCCTGGTTTCCTTTTCAAACTTGACTTTTCAAAGGCATTTGACTCAACAAACTGGGATTTCATAATCTCTCTTATGTCCCATAGAGGTTTCCCTTTGAAATGGTGTAATTGGATCAAAGCAGTTCTCCACACTAGCATTTCCATAGTTTACATTAATGGTGAATTTGGTGGAAAAATTAGATCTAAAAGAGGCTTAAGACAAGGAGACCCCTTTTCACCTCTCATCTTTGTCCTGATTGCAGATGTCTTCAATCAAATGATTAAACAATCTCTATCCCACAATATTTTCTCAGGCATCTCACTCCCAAATTAAATGCATGCACATCCTGTCTGCAATTTGCAGATGACACAATTCTCTTCACCACTCCAACACCCTCTAACATTCACTTCCTTAAAATTCTCCTCTACTCATTTGAAATGATTTCAGGCCTATCTATCAATTTCAATAAAAGCTCTATTATCATGTTGGGTAATTGCACTCATCTGGGTCCTAGAATTGTAGAATTCCTTAACTGTAATCTCGATTCATTCCCAGTCACATATTTGGGCATTCCACTTCGTCTTACCAAACTTCATAAATCTGATTGGCTACCTCTCATTTCTAAAGCTGAAAACAGACTTACAAGCTGGAAAGCTAACTCCTTATCATCAGCGGGTCGTCTTATCCTTGTTAAGCATGTCCTCACATCCCTTCCAACCTATTGGATGTCCTTCCATAAACTCCCAATTTGGATAATTAACAAACTCGATTCAATTCGAAGCTCTTTTCTTTGGAACGGTGGCAAGTTAAAGAAACTAATCAATTGGCAAACTGTTTGCCTTCCTTTAAATCATGGTGGTCTTGGAATTCACGACCTCTTTACCTTCAACATGGTGCTACTTGCTAAATGGCTATGGAGCAGTCTCACTCCAGGGCAATTTATTTGGAAAAACTGGATCCCTCACAGGCTTTATCACGCAAACCCCTTTCTCATCCTCCACTTTAACCCATCAGTTAATCCATCGCCATTCTGGAAAGGAGTATTATCCATCATCCCTAGAATAAAATCCCTCTTCCACGTAAAAGTCAATAATGGTGATTCTTGTTTATTTTGGATGGATATTTGGAATGAGCAGATCCCCTTTTCCACTCTATTCCCTAACCTTGCAATCTTAAACCAATTTTCCCATTATCAGTTTCATCAGCACATTCACTGGGCCCAATGGGCTTTTTACCTTCCACTTTTATTAGGCTTGAATCTTTAAATGAGTTTATCAACATTGGTCATATTTTTAGCTCAACCCAATTCTGCATTGGTCCTGATATATTCACATGGGCCTTGGGATCCAATTTTTCTGTATCGGTCTGTTATAAATTTCTAATTCATCCAGGTCGATGCTTCACTTTCTCTTGCATTTGGAACTGTCATCTTCCTCCTCGTGTCATCTTCTTCCAATGGATTCTCATCCACAATCGCATCAACACCAAAGACTGCCTTCATCGTTTTAACAACAATATTGACCCTTCTTGCGTCCTCTGTAACCATCATAATGAACCCTCACTCATCTTTTCTTTGAATGTGATTTTTCCTACACTGTTTGGGCTGCATTCAACTCCTTTCTTCTTGGCTTCGTCCCTTCGATTCACTCTTTTTTCGAGTATTGGCAGTATAACCCCCCAGACCCTATACTGGATTCTTCAGTGGCTTTCTTTGCCTAGAGTATTTGGCTAGAACGCAACGCTCACATCTTCGGCAGACCCAAGAAACTCCTGATGGGTATTTATCATCACATCTTGCATCTTTTCGATTCATGGACAAGATCGACCAGACCCGCTCGCTTCAGGCTATCTCTACCTATGCCTCAGTCGCCTGGATTGCAAGAAAGTAGCACCCAAATCCCGCTCTGATTACTGTTGTGGTCTAGTATTGCCTGCTTTGCTCCATTTTGGCTTGTAGTCTCTTGTTATGTGCTCTGTTCTAAGCATCTGATGTATATTTTTGCTTTGTACTAAGCTTGTATTAGCTATATTGGCCTCCTTGGCCTGGACTTTTATGCCACTGGTTGTGTCTGTCAACCAGTTATATTTCTAGCTACTTATTACTACGCGTAACCGGCTATGTAGCTCCACGCTACACACTCGTCTTCCTCAAAAAAAAACCTAAGTCTAGAAATTAGTATATATTACCCTTATTTAATTAAAATAATGTAAAATATATATGTACATGCACAATATTTAAATAGTATTTTGAATATATTTTACCTAAATAGATATAATTACCAAATCATTCTCCATACTATCATTACACATCTTATTTCATATCATACATCATTATTATAAATTGCAGTACATTTCAATTTAAAATCATTCACATCACAAGTTTCATTTCATTCATTATATCACTTCATATAGTTTTGCATATGACATGCTGCATTATAACCAACACACAACATTACATGGAAACTTTAACTCCACACATAACAAATATATAGTATGAAAAGTTTTTATCAATTAAAAAAAAGGATTATTAATCAAATGCATAACATATTTACTTTATCTTGATTGACTTGTTTGGCTTAGTTGAATTGATTAACTTGTTTGGCTTAGTTGAATTGATTGAATTGATTGGCTTGATTGAATTGTTTGGATTGGTTGATTTTTTTGGTTTGTTTGTCTTGATTTGATAGACTTGTTTGGATTGTTTGACATGGTTGAATTTCATTTGTGGTTGATAGGTGTGTTAGAAATATACTTATGCATTTGTAGTTGATAGGAGCTTTATAGGTTTTAAGATAAATAGAAGTTACAAGAAATGTTTGGTTTTATGTTTGAATTGATTGATTATTTGGATTAAACTGCTTTGCTTATATCATAATTTTAAGAACATCATATTAGAGTTATTTCTTAGTCTAGATTAAAGTCTTATTATAGTTTTAAGAAAATTATAGTTTAGGATAGGTATAGTGTTGTATTAGATTAAGGGGGAGTTTTAGAGTTTCTAAGGATTAATTGAAGGTTCAAGACGTGTTGATAGGATAGGATAGGTTCAAGAAATATTGATTGGTTTGTTTATTAACCTTCTAGTTTATTAGAATAGTATAGGCATAATTTTAGGGGGGAATTATAATATTTTAAGTTTAGAATTATAGATTTAGAGGGAAATAAAGGAAATGTATAGATAGATATAGGATTTAGGGGGAGTATGTTTAGAATTTCTTTTTGATAATGCAAAGGGGGAGAAATTATAAAATAGGCATAGTTTAAGGGGAGTTAGAAGGAATTCATGGTGAAAGGGGGAGTAATTGAAGAATCAGATTATCAGGTATGAATATTTTATAAACCAAGATTTTCATTACTAAAAAGGGGGAGATTGTTGGAGAATGGAGTTTTGATGACAACAACCTTGTCTCAGTTATCATTGATTATAATATATATACACACACACACACACACACACTAACATCTCTATGTAGAATATATAGACACACACATATATATATATATGCAGGATTTGTATATAGGACGTAAATACTGAAGTCTGTATAGTTTTAGAGTTTTAGAGATTCAAGACTTATGAGTAATCAAGATTTCAATAGTTCAAGAGCTCAAGATAAATATGGTAATAACATCTAGTTTATGTAAGACTCTGAATAGCACTCCAGGTTCAAATTCTGTTTTTCAAATTTCAAAATTCTGATTTTCAAATTTCAAATTCTAAATTATTTTATTTATGATTTCAAACATATAAGTTTAAAGTTTTAATTATATTATATATGTTTATATAAGCTTATATAGTTTTATAGTTTTATAGTTTTAAACCTTATAACTTTATAAGTATGTATATGATTTCATATGATTTTACACTTTAGAATATTTATTTATACTATTAAGTTTTGATTAAAGATTTTCAAACTTATGATTTCAAATCTATTTCCTAATTTATAAGAATTCTTATTTTTACAGTTTTATTAAATATATTTTACTAAGTTTATATTTGATTCTTCATATAACCTTTTGTTTATATAGTTTATAAATATCTCTTTATAAATCCCTATATATATATATATATATGTTTATAATAATATTATATATAGTTTTTATGTCACATATATATTAAGTTTTAAATAATATTTTCTTATGTTTTTATACTTAAAAAATAATGTTTAAGCAACTAGTTTTGTTTCATGAATTTCCAGAATTTAAACACTTCAAAATTTCTTTCAAAATCATAAAAATGATGGACATGTCGACATACATAGTTGGGTATGTCGACATATAACTGTCAGAAATTTAAAATTAAAAGGAAGTGTCTTTTCACCATTTGTAACGTTCCAGAAGCGTTGCAACCTTTCAAATCTTATAAATAGGGGCTGATTTCAAAAAAAAAATCACCATTCTTCGTCTCCTTTCTTTACACCATTATATTTTCTTGTTTTTATGATTTCTACACCTTTACTCAGCTGAATTCAATTCTATTTACATAAAACTTCTTCCCTTCTCACTCTCTACTCATTACTCTCTGAATCAAAGTGCTATTAAAGAGTTATAGGGTTATTGTAATCATTTGGGAAGTGTATGTAATTGGTGTTACCCTTGTAGCCGTGAAATCAAGGAGGTTGAAATCGGTGGTGTCCCTTGTAGCCGTGAAATCAAGGAGAATATAGTTGATCAAGTATGTGAGAAATCGGTGGTATCCCTTATAGCCGTGAAATCAAGGAGAGGATTGAAATTGGATATTGATATAGTAATAAAACTCTGTGCAATCCAGCATTGCATGGGACTGGACGTAGAAGAAATTCCGAACTAGTATAAGATCCGGTGTGTTCTTTCCTTTTTTGCATTTTATTTTTGTTTATCTTTTTGTTTTTGATTGAATATGTGTCTGTGATTGTTTCTGTGTTGTTTGATTCATATAGCAAATCATATAAGTTTTAGATTTTGTTTAATTTTTCAAAAACTCTATTCACCCCCCTCCCTCTCTAGTGTTAGTTTTGCCTTAACGATCCATTCCGCAATCCCTAACAGAGAAGACCGACAAGGAGGGGACCTAGTGAATGGGATGGAATTCTGTTTATTTCATGAGATAGTTGGACATGAAATGAATGAACGTAAACACATGTTGGATGTCATTGAGGAGCGGGTGAAAAGGGACATGTGCAATAGTATGTCCTAAACAGGGATGCGACCATGGAACAGGAGCAATCGTTGGTCGCACGGGAAAGGAGCAGACCTAACTCACATGAAGGAATCATCATCAATTGATGCTTTTGCTTGGGATTCGGAGAATAATACAGTTAAGTCTCTTACCTATGTATAGGATCCGACGAGATCCCAAAGCATGCTCTAAGATGACGATAAACAATCACATATTCCTGTGCTTTTAATGAATCTATAATAACTAGCTAAGTCTCTCACTCTTGTACAAGATCCGGTGAGACTCCCAAGAAAGATCTGAGATGGTGATGAGCTGTTAGTTCTTTCGGTGTAACAAAACTTATGTTTATGTACTTTAATATAATTATCTGGCAAGTATGGTTGATGCTCCTTGATATGAAATTGGCACTGGAATTCAAAACTCTAATTCGTAACTGGATCATCATGTGTGGTTAACACGAGACAAGGAGTAAATAATTTTGTCAAAAACTTGGCAAGATCGTCTACTCAGGATAGTCAAGTACATGGTGCTTGGCAAGGGTTGAGCAGCTCTGGACACAGTACTGTTCAATCAGGATCGTCGAGTATGACTGGTTCTCGGTAAGAATCGATGTGGTTACGAATCGTTGAGTATGGTGGATACCTGGTAAGAACCTGGTGTGATTACAGATCATCGGGTATGGTTGATGTTATGCAAGAGCCTGACGTAGCAATGGATCATCAAGTATGGATGATGCTTGATAAGAACTTGACGAGGTTATGGACCGTCGAGTATGGCTAGTGCTCGGCAGGAGCCTCATACGGCTATGGGTCGCCAAGTATGCCTTATGCTTGGAAAGAACCCAACGAGGTTACGGATAGCCAGGCGCGGATTATTCTTGGCACCATAGAGCTTGGATCGTCAACTGGGGTTCGTCAACCGAGCTTGGGTCACCAAGTGTGAATTATGCTTGGTACGGAAAAACTCGGACCGCCAAGTATGGATGAAGCTTGGTATGAAAGAGTATGGATCATCAAGTGCGAATGGCATTTGGCATGAAAGGATGCAGATCGCCAAGAGTGGATGGCGCTTGGCACCAGAAGAATATGGATCACTACGTATGGATTATACTCAGCAAAATTCCAAAGAGGTTGGAATTACCCAGCATAGATCATGCTTGTTATGGAAAAGGCAAGTACATCTAGGTGTTGTTAACGCTCGACATGGGATGGAAATGACCGTCGGGTATGGTTTACGCCAGACAAGAGCCCAGAAAGGCTTCGGATAAAAATATAAGCTCAGAGCATCTACAAACTTGGAAATCGTAAACAATCCAATGAGATCGTGAACTCTGCTATCGTCTCGATACCGCCGTGGAACTCTTGACCAATCAGGAAAGATCGAGGACATTAGATATCGAATAAATGGAAATTCAAAATAGATCTTCTAACAGCAAGATATTTTTTGGGGGGTAAGTGGTAACCCATCCTTTTGCAAGACCGTTGTATTTTGGACTGGACACATGGACTGTTCAATCATCGAAGCGGATGACCCAGAGTAATGATCGGATTAACTCGGATGGAGTATTGGAAATGGATAAGCACAAATGTGCAAGGACCTTGATGGAGTCATCATGGCATAACTAAAGGGTTCGGTCTGGTGCTTTGGACTTCGGATTAGCCTAAACACCATGGATTTGAATTGGTACAAGAACAAAGCATGCAGAAGGAACAACTTCGAGTTAGCTCACCCAACCTGAATCCCTATCGGTACCAATTTGAATCTTCTAAGTCATGGACGACCCACCCGAAGTCTAGCAACATGGGTACTTCATGTTTTCCATTACTTCCACTACCTCCATCGTCCTTCTCGACTGATTTGGAATCACCTACATCTATAAATTGAAGCCTAAATGGATCTTTTTGGCTTTTCTATGTGGGGATTCTACCAAATTCAAGACTCAACCTCTACTTCTTCACATTCGTGTACTCCACATTCGTGTACTCAAATCAAAACTATATTTGTAGTCTTAGAGTATAAATAATAGATTACATCAAGTGTATGTATGCTAAATCGTCGAACCTACGGTTGTCTTTACTTTTTCACTGCATTAACTGTGTCATGGATCTATGTGTAACGTCCCCGATTTTTGGCCATTTAAATATTGAATTGATGATATAAATGAATTTATTTGTTTAGAAATCAATTTACATTTTAAATGGTTTAATTTAATTTAATAGTGTTATTCCGTTTTAAACCGATTCTATTAAATTCAAAATAACGTTATAATCCGAGAACATCGGTCGTTAAGTTAGAATAAGCGGTTCAGGGTTTTAAAATAAGGGACTGTGATATATTTTAGTTTTTAATTAAAAACAAATTCAAATCAGACATTCTTTTCAGCCAACCTATTGATTTGAATTACTGACCTCTTTTTGTACAAACGCTCAGCCTATTTTTCTCGAGCAGTAAAAATGGCCTCCCAACTTTGATATCAAGGAGACAGAAGAATTAATGATGCGTACTCCCTGTTTTCCCTTCGCAACTATATAAATGAGCCAAGCCTACATTCTCAAACCAGAAAATCCTCGAGCCCTCTTCATTTATTTTCTTTCGATCAGAAATCTGAATTCCTCAATAATAATATGAAGGGGAAATCGGGGTCCTTATCTAATCGCTAGGCCGATTCAACGTAGGGGGTCCTGGGTTCAAAACCACGAGCATAGGGGGGAATCGCAATTGGATCACGAGATCCCTGAAGCTCCCTGAAGCGCGCGCCTTCCAAAAGAAGAGGAGCTTGTCTCTGTTGAGGGGAGCGATTTCATAAGGGAGCGACGCTGGTTTAGGGGTAATTGTGAAGTTCGAGAAAGCCGAAATCACCATGATTGGGGGGTCGCGATCATCAGAAGATCGCAAGCTCGACAGTGGGTTAGGGCATCTCGAGGTCGAGCTCGACCTGGAAGCGACCGCGATAGGTTCTGGTATTGAAGTTGCGAGATGGAAGAAGGGTAGTGCGGTGTTGGTTCTGGATTGCAAAGATGGGTTAATAGGCTAGGGGTTGACAAGGATTAAGGTATGAATTAAATTCAAAATCAGTAATTAACTTAGGTATTATTTTAGTGTGAAACAGTTTTAATGTAAATGCTTGGAAATTAGTTAAGACTGGAATTAGTCACTAACTCAGAATTTGGAAAAAAGAGAATTTTATTTAGTGAATTATTATATGAATTTTTAATTAGTTAAGAGAAATATTTAAATTTAAAACCGTTGGTTGTTCAAACCTAGGAAGTAAAAATATATATATATTTAATTTAGTAACCGTTATATATGAATGAAATTTATTTATTCAATTAAATAGTTAATTTAAATAAATAAATGTTAACCAGAAAATTTAAATCAAATTATCGTAGGTGTGAATTCATTCGAGAAGGTTCGTAGCCGGTGATTTGGAAATAAACAGGATATTTGACAGCTGCAATTTCGGTGAGTAAATCTCACTCACCTTTAGAATTATTTTTATCTCATTAAAAATAATTGTTTGTTGCTTGTGTGAATGTTTTCTGGTTGTTTTATATATATATTAGTTATTTAGGCTATTATATATATATATATATATATATATATATATATATATTGGGTTGATTGATTGGTTGGATTCCCGCAGTCTCATTAGCGGATGCCCGCAGTTTCATAGCGGATGATTACCCTATACGCCCCACGCTATGATTAGTGGATGACCTTCTATACCGCGATATTCTGCCACGAAGCAGAATGGGTATTATTTATGTGCTAACATCTGTGGATGCAGGAAAACAGGTTGGAGGAATCCAACTGGATTCCTCAAAAAAAATATTATCTGTTTGTTTATTTGTTTGCATATATATTGTTATATATGATGTGTTAGAAAAATAAATAATTCGTTGCTTTGTGTGTTTAAATATCACTGGGCTTAAGTAATGATATTTAAAATATCGTGGAAGGATATTTGAGATTTTAAAAGGGAAAATTCTATTTTTAAATAGAATTTGAATTTTAAATGGAATAAAAATATAAAACTTGTTTTTGAAAAATAAAACAAGTAGTTTCTTTTTAAACGAAGTTTATAAATAGTTCTTTTATAACGAAGTTATAAATGAAGTGAAAAGAATTATCATTTGATAATTCAGAAATAGAAATACAAGTGTGAAATTGGAATTTGAAATGAAACTTCAAAATAGGATGTGAAATGAAATTTTTAAATATATAACTCAAATGAAATTTGAGTATAACATTTGAATAGTAGTATTAGAAAAGGAGTTTAAATATTTGAATTTTAAAAGGAGATTGAATATTAGAAATTCAAATAGAAGTTCAAATAGAATTTGAATAGACGAAATTAGAATGAAAAATAGAATTTGAATTCAAGGAATTAAAATAAAATTTGAATTCAAAGGAATTCGAATAAAGAAATTCGAATAGAGATTTGAATGTAGAATTTCAAAATAGAATTTGAAATAAACTTTGAAATAGGATTTTCAAAGTAGAATTGGAAATAGAATTTCAAATAGGATTTCAAAATAGGAAATCCAAATGGTTTTGAAATGGAATTTGGATTCAAATGGATTTGAGTGAAGAAATTCAAATGGTGTTAAAAATAAGTTTGAATATTAGAATTCAAATGGGGTTGGAAATGAATTTGAATATTAGAATTCAAATGGAAATGGAAAATGAAATTTGAATATAAGAGATTCAAATTGAATTCAAATAGGATTTTGATCTATGGGATTTGAATATGAAATTCAAATGGGTTTTAAACTATGGAATTTTGAATATAGAATTTAAAAAGGAGTTTGAATATTTGAATTTCAATAGAATTCAAATATAGAAATGGGAATATAGAAGTTCAAATGGAATTTAAATATAGAGTTTGAATAAGAGAATTCAAATGAATTCAAGTATTGAATTTGAATTGAAATAGAAATTCAAGTATTTAATTTGAATATCAAATAGAAAAGGAATTGGGATTTGAAATATAGAATTTAAAAGTGAGATTGGAATTTGAATCAAGGAATTCAAATAGAGTTAAATGAAGTTGAATTCATTTTAAAGAAGTTTAAAGGTTTATATATATAAATATAATTAAAACGAACTCGCCGCAGCGCTGCAGTTCGTAAAATAGCGATTCGAACTTCAATCGAGTATACAGGACTCAATTGGAGTCGGATCTCTTTGAAACAAGAAACGTCAGGACCGGTTTGATAATAGTTTTCTAATGAAAGAGAAAAATATGAATTTCGTCGTATAGATTTTGAGTTATGTCAAAATCAAATTTTCAGAAAAACAGCGCCAGAACTATTTGAAAACCATAACGGTTTATTTCATTTTATAAAAGGATTTTAAGCAAATAAAATCCGAATTTCTATTTAGGAAATTTCAGATTTGAGTTATAAAATATATGTGAACTCAGGTGGAGTAATGAATTGATTTTTGAAACAGAAATCAGATTTTTGATTATTGAATAGAATTAACTAATTCGAATAGTAATTAGTAAATGAGATGTTGAATTGATATTGGGCCTTAAATAAGTGAATTCGATGTGAAAATTTATATTCGAAATAGAAAAGAGAACTAGAATTGAAATTGAAATTCAATTTGGTTATGAGCAAGTTAAATATTTTGTTTGAAAATGCTATGTTCAAACAAAGGAGTAAAATAGGCAAAATGACTAATTAAAGAATAAATGAGCGAAACTGAATTCAAACGATTAGATAGTGTTGAATTGAATTGAAAACAGGTGAATGTGTGTTAGACAGGTACATGATGAAGTATATGAAGATTTTAATTCATGTGCCCGACAAAAAGGTACATGTTTAAATTCATATATGGGTTTTATGCGCCGTATCGGCAAGCCGCTTGGCTTTTTCTTTTCTTTTTGAGATTAGAAGGACCGGGGAAGCTATTTGAAATTTCCCGATGCTCCCGATACAGGGGAGGTTATGGCGAATTTTTCCGGGAATTTAAGGAGTTAGAATATTTTTTAAGAAATTTGACAATTAGAAATCTATATATCGATATATATAGAATTCGATTAGGAAACGAAATCAAAAATAGGATATTGTAAGCAAAAAGGGAAATCTATAAAATAGAAATAGAAAGCGAACTTTATACATGTTTTAAAAATGAACAATTGGATTGTATAGTGTGTTTATTCGAGGTTAGTGGTTTTGCCGTTTAGAAGTTGAGGATGTTTTCAGTTAAGGTCTGAGAGGTAATTTTATCCCAACTTGATTGATTTCATTTTTAATGGATAAATAGCAAGATCCAGTCTCGAAGAGAAGTGTTTGAAAAAGAGTTAGTTGAATAAAATATTTAGGGTTGTTGTAACGATGTTTTACACAACATTCGTTTTAAACCCAAGTGATGGAATTTTGGAAATATAACAAGTAAATATTTCCTGAGTATAATTAAAATAGTCGGGATAGAGATAAGTGATTGGGATTGTTTCCAATTGCAAATAGAGATATTTTCTAATATATAGAAAATAAAAGGAGGTGATATTGGGAAATGTTTTTACAAATAGCGTAAAGGGCCAATATGGTTATTGAAAATATTTGGTTAACAAATATTGATAAGAGAATATAGAAGAGATTTAATTAATGAAATATTAATTAAAGAGCCCAGTGATTTGTTTGATATGTTTGGATGAACACTTGTTTTTATTCGATAGTTAAATCACAGACTATCGAAGTTTTTGACCATCGTTGTCAATATGGAGAGACCGGTTGGATTATTATCCGAAGAACCACTCCGTATCGGCATTAGCGTTGCGAACCCAGTATGCTGAATATATTGAAGACGGAGTAAAGTGCAAGGGCTTTTCTATTTATAGAAATTGTGCCTTCGGTTTCGTTCAGTCCCAGAACGAACGTATATGGACGAATGTCTGACAGAGTATTTCCAATGATCAAATGGGTTGGTCTGTATAAATATATATGGTTGCAATGGATTTATTCCCTTAGCATAACATCCAGAATATTTGTGCAAACTCACCTAGTGATTAACGGATCTGACAATGTGGCATTCAAAGTGATTGTGCTATCAATGAATGGTAAGTATTCGTAGCCTCAGGCCTCAACAACCGGGAAAGGACAAAAATCGGGCAGGCAGCATGGCTATGTGGGTCGCACCCATTAGGATGTATAATCACCTATCTAGAGGTTCATTTAATTTCTTATTCTATTCGATGCTGTCCCAGTCGGGAGACGGTTGCTGATCCCAACCGTTGGTGATATACATTCGATACACTCAAGCGAAATGAGTGGTCGGTCATGTGTGGGCCGGGTTACAAGATATTCTTGTTGAACCCAGTGTATTCCTCTCTAGAGATACACTAGCGGAAGGTGGTTCCATACCTTGTCATGTTGGAAATCCAATCTCCAATAAGCGCCATGCGGTTTTTGATTTTATACTATATATGTGGAGCGTGAGATGCAAGCGTTCTGCTATTTGGTTATTTACTTGATGTAGACATTATTATAATATCACTGGATTTTCGTATCAGAGTGTTTTGGGTTATAGTAAGGTAAAAACCGTCCGTGTTTATGTGTGGGCTGGTCTTACTATTACCTTTTCTTTTTAAAGGATTTTTAAAGTTAAACAAGTGGTTGGAGTTTACTCACACCAGTCCCATGACTGACCCAGAGTTTATTTTGTTTTGTTTTCCCTAAACTCTTGGGTGCCCAAATTTGTACGGGCAGTCAAGTAGTCGGGATTTCACAGATTCATTTGAAGAAGCTGGAAGCAGGAGGCTTCACCGGTTAGCTATAGGCTATCATATATTCCGCTGTGGACCTTGTTTGTATCTGGAAACAGGTGTTTATAACTGTTCCAGGAATAACTGTTGTGCTCTGATGATGGTATGTATATAAAGTTACTGATTTGTATTTCAAAAGTTATGTTATATAATATATTTTATTCGTTCCGCTGTGAGTTTGTGATCTTCGTTTTCTTCTATTCTAATATTTCTTTCTTCCTATTTCTCATCTTCTAACTTCTTTCTATTAATGGTTCGTATTTCTGTGTTATTTGGGTTGGACGTGTGGTATATTTAGTCAACTCTGATAGCTCAGATTTGCGGGTCGTTTCACTATGGTTGCTCTGTGAATTCGATAATTTGCGGTATTAGACTCAATTATCCAAAATTTAGTCTAATATGATCCAAGGTAAGCTCAAGTCGAGTCAGACTAGATAATAAGACTAAAAATGTACGGCCGATTCTATCCATACCTCTCCTTTTGCCTTTCCCACACCCTATTATTTTCTTTTCCCACAATGTTTTATTACATAATTGTCATTGTCTCGAATACCTTGCCTACTTTATTCAGTAAAAATAGTATTCATTATTCGATGTATTCCAACTAAACAGGTTAGGAATAGTTCCTTAGTGTATAACACACCAGGATTGCATAAGTTACTACCATATCCCGGTTATAATGAATAAAACATAATAAAAACACTGTATATTGTTTGCTAGAATGAAATACAAAAGGTACGCTTTTTTAACAATTTATTTTTTGTCATTGCTATTTTTTTATTTTAATAGACCATCATCTTCAAAATTTTCACTTTTACGTCCACTAATTTGTTTAGAGTAGAAGAAATTATTTGATAATGGGTAAGAAATGTTAATAATGAAGGAATATGAATAAGCATCCAATTCATTTAAGTTTATCCAGTGCACAGGTAGAAATATCATTAAATTTTAAAATAAATTACCAGGAGTGTGAAAGAAAAAAAGACAGATGAAAACAAAATTTACCAAAAATGTATTTTGGTTTTATCTTTTCACTTCGATTCAGATTTAATTGGCATTGGATGATATTTTGCACCATTCAAACTCAACCCAAGATCAACTGAGCTTGGACCGATTCAGTCTCAGTTTGCAGATCTTGATTGTAGTTGGAAACCATAATTTCCAAACCTTCGAAAAACAAGTGAACAATTTCCAAATTTATATGCTAAATCTTGGAACCATTTCCAAATTGACAAATTTTCATCTTTTCAAATTGGACATTACAAATCCGAATTGGTCAGCGCTATGATTTCGATTTTTCAAATGAGCAACCCTCACTAGACACAAAATGGTGTAATTATACTTGAACAACCATGCATTTAACTAGTCACACGTAAACAAAAATAGATTAACGTAAGCTACTTTGAACATACTAAACAAGATTGTATTTAGGATTTTTAGTCAAAGAGCTTATTGGTCAAGGCAATTAGTTTTAAAAACAGCATTTCTGATAATTAATTTTAAGGACAATATACTTTAAAAAAAAAAAGATAAATGAATTTATCTTTTTAAGTCATACAGAAAAATGATAAATCCATTTACCATTATTTCTGTATAACTGAAAATAATAAATTCATTTATCATTTTTTAGTAAATTGTCCTTAAAACTAATTTTTCAAAAGTGTCAATCCCTAAAACTAATTATTCTAAAATTAAAAACATTTTAACCTAATTTCCACAAATTGTATAACATCTAATTTTGTACTCTCATATTCTTATTTAATTAAGGTGTCATATTCTTAATCAAGGGAACGGCTATTAAAACAAAAACAAAAATTAATATAAAATTAAAAAATCCTAAACTATTGGATTTGATTATTTTTATATAAAATGTAAAATTCAGAGAAAGATCTAATAATTAAGATTGCTTGTCTAAATTTGTATCATCATTTCCTACGTGAATAGACTTCCCTTTTTATTAGTTCTAATAGCTTGATTTTATTGACAGTATTATATTTGAATCTCCAAAATTAACTGCTATGGGTTTAATGGAATTCCCAACATAAATCAAAAAATACATCCAACTTCCATTCATTTCAGTGAAGGCATCAAAATTAATTCAAGCGCGAACAACAGGAAGGAACGAACTGTAGACGCAGATAAACCTCAGACTGATACATGAAAAGCAACGCATTAAACATCTTATCTCCAAGCATTCAAAGCTAATATAGGAATAACACATAAAAGCTGCAAACTGGCACTACAATTGAAGAAATTCAATCCAACATAAAGTTCATTCAAATGTATATTAAAACATAAAATAGCATAATAAGAAGATGCAGCTCCATCATGAATTAACATTTACAACATTGTTAAGGAAATCATTCTACTTTGATTTTATTTATCAAGAACATAAACAGAAAAGACAAGGGGGAGAAATGCTGAAAACACATACAATGGGAAAATGATTAAATCATAGGTTGATGATGGGGATTAAAGAAGTTCTCTCCTCTTTAAGTAAAAAAAAATTTCTTGAAAGACAACACAAGCTGTCCAATATTTAGTATTTACAATGTTTAAAAAACCCTCCTTGTTTCTCCTTCTATTTATAGATGTGAATATGTTACCGATGCTTGGTAAGGGACTTGATTATTAGTATACTGAAACATAAACTAATTACTCTATTCTGTCATCCAGTATATTTCTCATCAAATTCCCTGCACAGAGAAATGAAATAGTCAATGCATGGCATATCATACAACATCAGAAGCTTGAAATTTATGATTGAGGACAAAATTAACAAAGGCTTTGAGAAAGTATAAAAGAGAGACGGTGCAGTTATTAAGCCTACAAAAATAATTACCAACCCACCAGATATTTATTTCAGGAACATTCACCGGAGTCCGATCTACACTTTGCATGCACAATTGGGCCAAGCATGGATCGATCTAAACCATAGATATTTCCATCAGGAGCATTCATATACACTGCTCCCTTATACATCCATTCTTCTGCCTCGTCGCTATAAAAATCTTCAAATAGCTCTCCACATAATGCACAAGTAGTTTGATTATCATCTGCGGGAACATTCATTTCTTTTTCTTCCTTTTCTGCAGCCGTTTCTTCAGGCAAGAAAGGGACTACTTCAGTGCCTACTGTTTCTGCTCCACTCATCCACTCCTTTGTATTAACAAACCATTTTCGGGATGGTTTCTGTTTACGGTTTTTCGATATTCTGTTTTTAGTTACATGCCAATCCATGTGGGTACTGTGCTCTTCCTGGCATTTAAACCTTAGACCGCATGTAGTGCATTGTCTTGGAAGGTTTGTGTACAGAGCATTTATTACAGACTCGTGACGCACTTTAAGGAGCTCAGTGTTAAACTCAAGCCCAAGTGATTCCTAAAAGTAAAGGGGTAAAAAAGAAGAAAAAAAAGTAAACGTGGTGCATAATCCACTTAGCAAAATGATAAACGAAAGTAATTTAACATGTTTGTCGCATAAACAAGCTTCGTAGATTCCCATCAAAAATAGTAAGGTGGTGTTTGGTTTGGAAATAAATTTAGTGTATTGCATTTTCAATACGTATGCCAAATGGGCATGGAAAAGAGATCGAAAATATTCTACTTATTCCAAACAAAGAGGGAAGGTTTTTTGGTTCGAAACCAACTTCTGTGCTTTGCATTTTTAACGTGCATGTTAGGAAATATCAACAATGATCTCTTCTCCATTGCCCGTTCTCCCCCTTTGTTGGAATGACTAGCAATTTCTCCCCCACATCATTTTACATGTTAAAAACACACTCATTTTCAAACTAAATACTACTTTAGTTTTCAAAATACACACATGGCAAAAGAGAAGAGAAAATTATAATAAGTTGCAGCAACTCACAAGTTACTGAGAACTAAACTTGATGGGCAGTGTAGAACAATCTTTGCAACTATTTTTGGCAGACTAAATCAATTTTTTCACTATAAACAATACTCCTCTAAAAAATGAAGCAGTATGTCAGGAGGAAAACCATTCACCGCTTAATCGCTTTGGGTAATGTTTGACTCTTCTGTTTCAAAAACATACGGAGTGTAAAATTTTAATAGGGGTCCATCAAACAGATTACGATATGTCAACGTGTACATTTTTAAGACGCTTAGGAAGAAGGCGGCTTTTTATATCTTACAGAAGCAGAAAAACAAAGAAAAAATATATTTTATATGTTACAAACTGTTTTCCAAATTAACCATTTTCTACTGCATTCTCCTCTCCCTTGCATTTTGAGATACAAATGATGAAAATGCAGAAGACAAAACCCGTTTTCAAACCTGGTAGACAGACCCTAACTTTTGATATTTATTAAAAGGGAGAAAATCAAGAAAAATACTTCCATTTCGATTATTTTCCACACCCTTTCTCCTTTCCCATGCATTTTAAACTACATGTCAAAATCGCAACACACAAAACTTGTTTTCAAACTAAACATTATATATATATATATATATATATATATATATATATATATATATATATATATATAGGCAAGCGTTCGGTTGCACCCCAAATGCCTCCTGATTTCCTCCTCTCATTAATGTTACAGAAAGTGAGTGGAAGGTGAGAGAATGAGTGGAAGGAGAGAGGGAGTAAATGTGTGGTGGACAAGTGGTAGGCTAAAGGGGTGCTGAGTTTTTGGGGTGTCATATATATATATATATATATATATATATATATATATATATATATATATATATATATATATATATATTAAATTTAAAATCGAAAATGGATTTCAGTTCGTGTATCGTAAGTTTAAAGAGTTTATATAGCAACTCAGATGGCAAAAAATTTGCTAGTTGGGAGATCCACATGCTGCTGAAGACTATAGTCCATAATGGAGAGTTTTTAACATCAACCACAGAAAGAATAGAGTAGAGTACTACAGGCAGGTATCACTAGGAAAAAAAACTTGGTTATCCTAGTAATAACTAAGGTTCTCGTTGATCAAATGACATTCAAATATCTAAAAGGATACATGTTTTGGATTAATTATTCTTTGAAACAATAAAACAAGTTTCTATATGTTTAGGCCAATATAAGGAAATGGTTCTTTCTCAATTGTGTTTGAACTGAATTTTGAATCGAAATTTAAGAACCAAACCAGAACCGTAGGGGTCAATTCAAATCCTAAGAGAGCGTTTGGTTTATCCTCTTTAATTTCGGATATTTGTCGATACAAAAATCCAAACGGCACATATTTATCATAAAAAACGACCATTTTAGAAAACGAAGTAGACAACCAAAATGGAAAACAACTTGTTCCAAATTTTCACGTTTTGAAAAATAATATAAGGATGAGAGACAATTCATCTTTCCGTCATCCCTTCAACCTCGTTGTCGTCCCCTCCATCCTCTGCGTCGATACTTCACTCTTCTAAATTTTTTTTGTAATTAATGTTGAAAACTCAAAACATAAAATATAATATAAACCAAACGCCACCAAAGAAGAACAGTACTACAGGCAGATATCACTAGGAAAAAAAAATCTTGGTCATCCTAGTAATAATTAAGGTTCTCGTTGATCAAATGACATTCAAATATCTAAAAGGATACATATTTTTGATGCATTGTTCTTCGAAACAATAAAACAAGTTTCTATATATTTTGGGTCAATATAAGGAAATGGTTTTTTCTCAGTTGCGTTTGAACTGAATTTTGAATCAAAATTTAAGAACCAAACCAGAACTAGTAGGAGTCGAACCAGAACTAGTAGGAGTCGATTCAAATCCTAAGACCACGTTCAGTTTACCCTTTTTAATTTTAGACATTCGCCGATACGAAAATGCAAACTGCACATGTACATCATAAAAAATGACCGTTTTAGAAAACGAAGTTGACAACCAAAACAGAAAACAACTTTTTCTTAATTTTCACGTTTTGGGAAATAACAGAAGGACAAGAGACAATTTATCTTTCCGTCGTCCCTCCAACCTCTCTGTCGTCCCCTCCATCTCCTCCGTTGATACTTCACTCTTCTCATTTTTTTTGTAATTAATGTTTAAAACTCAAAACACAAGACATAATATAAACCAAACGCCACCTAAGATTTTAAGATTCGAAAACAATGATTGGGCTACTACATGCAACATAGAATATGGGAGGACCTCGGAAATGCAAAAGTTACTTACAGTCTTGTCATGCGACATGACCTTTGTGAGAATTGATGTAAAAAATTACATTACAAAGACTTGTGGATAATGGTTTGCTTTCACCATAGAACAATTTTCACAGAAAATATCAAGGATATGCAGCATAAATTCTCTTCTGCTGTCCAACAACCACTACCTGAAGTATATAATGTGAGGCACCCTTCACAGTTCACTACCTCTACATTTAACTGCTCATTATTAGTTCTATAGTGTGCACAACTGAAATTAAATCTTGAGAAACCAATTTCACATACCTCAGTTTTAGCTTGAGGAGTCAATGAAATCACACCTTGCGCCATCAGATTACTAATCAAACCTGAAAATGCACTAACAGGAGAGCTAGAAACTGCATGTGTATTCTGAGTTGCAGGCGCCATGTGTGAAGATACAGGAAGCTTTCCAAGCAGCGCATCTTCACCCCTTACATTCCGGATAGCGTTGGTACTAGTTATCTGAGGTAATTTATTAGTTAAATCACCAATTGGTTGCATATGTGTATGACTGGTGATGGGCTGATGCAATGGTGGAGGAAAATAACTTCCATGAAATCCAGAATGTTGATTTTGCTGTTGAGTTGTACGCATTGGAGCTGCATTTTGATATGAGTTTGGTGCTGAACTTGATGCTATATTAGGTTGAAATAGATCATAAGATCTTTGAAACTGATTAGGAATTGGTGGAGGAACTAATGGCAGAGGCTGGGAATTGGGTAAAGGGGGAGGATACAGAGGTGGTCTGAATTCCAAATGTTTTTCAAGCATTGAAGTGACAGGATGTGAAGAACCAGTATTATGGATGCTCGATGGCCTCTGATACGGTAATTTGACATCTGGCATTTTTAGGCTATTTGTTCCTGAGACTCCATTTAATGGAAAAGGCGGCGGTGAGGGTCTCCATGCTCGCGAAAGTGTAGTCTCTCCTGAAGCATGCTGAAAATCGTGTGGAGATCTCCGAAACTGTTCGTTTTGACCTACTCTTGTATCTGAAAGCTTCATATGCATGGATCCATGAGCAGACTGCAATGCCTGTTTTCTTTAAAAGTGTTATGATATAAAGTCGATACCCTAGAGATGACATACATATGTTGACATACAACGGATATAGAGCGTCAATGCCGAGAGTCAAAACATCTCAGACAAAATGATGAACTAAGAAATGGCAAAGGTAATTTACAAAGGCATTATTCCGGTCTAAGGAGATGATCAAAACACCAAATACATGTGAGGCTTCATAAAATAGTTTGAGTCGATTTACCCAAAAGGTGTTTGTATTATTGTGGAGCTGCGGCAATCAGAAAATATGTTTACATATAACGAATCTAGTGCGTCGCTACCGAGAGTCAAAACATTTCAAACAAAGAATGAACAAAGAAATGGCAAAAGTAATTTACGAAAGCATTATTTCAGTATAAGGAGATGATCAAAACACTGAATACACGTGAGGCTTTGTAAAATAATTCGAGTTGATTTACCCGAAAGGTATGTGTTATTGTGGAGCTGCAGCAATCGAATGGTTTCTCTATTAAAGAAAGTGTGCTGCTAATTGCACCCAAAAAACACTTCATAATACCAAAACTAAAAGTACCATCATTTTATATCCCATCCTTCATCATGAGCGCCTGGACCTGCTATGATGTGATCTGGAGGGCGCATAGTACTACTAATGCTTTGGGATCGCCAGTTCGTCCTCCAGCACCAGGCAGGCAGCACACATGATTTACAGAGTCAGACCATACTCCTCCCTCCAGCTATTTTGACTTCCCATGATTTGCAGCATATATAGGACGGTATCACCCCCATGTTCTATCATTTGCATTAGTCTGTATTTTGACATTTGTGTTTGTATCGTTTATCTTACATTGGGATTGTTGATGTGTGTTTTGTAGTATGTTCATACTTTGACATTAGCATTTGCATTGTTGGATATCTTAACCATTTGCATCCTCTATTCTTAACATTATTTTGTTTTTGTTATACGTTCTCTAGCTTGTGTTTTGTGTTGTTCATGTTGTGATATCTTCCATATTTGGCAATATCTCCTTTTTGATATAACAAAGGTGGAGAAATAGTCCTATGTGCATAAAGTTAGGGGAGGTATTGCATTTGTATCATTAGCGCTATCTTACTGAAACTTGTATAAGTTGTCGTCTTATAAAAGGGAGAATGTTAAGACTACAGTTCTTAATTTTCATGAAGACAACTTCATACCAAAGATTCAAACGCACTAGTCGAAGTAGTTTTACTATAGCTTCAAAAAGGAGAAAAGACACGCTCAAGCTTCGAAGATCGTCGATTGGCAGCTACAGGAAGAGCACTTGAAGGCTATAAAATTGTGAGTTATGTTTGTCTTAGTTATATGATGTTAAAACTCGCAAGAACATTACAAGAATCTTTTCACATTATTCCAAGATCAAAAAAATTATATACATAAACATACGAGCGTTACGGCAAGGGCTACCCGCATGACCATAACACGTGAATTGTCTTTTTTTTTTTTTTTTTAAATTGCATATGTTTAGCACGTTCATGATAAAAAGATGTCTATGAATATTTAATTCTGTTTTTGCATTAAAATCATGTAAGTTAGCTTGAAATTTATCTTTAAGTTACAATATCTAAAAAATTTATTAGTTTTAATGTTTATATATGTTTTTAATTAGTAAAAAATGATGTTGTAGAGACTTTTTATTTGTTAGATTCTATTTCAAATGTCATTAAGGTTTGTCACTATTTGCAGAAATGCATTTTGAATTTGTAAAAAATGCTGATCGTTACACCCTATTTTTAAGTGATATATAAAGATAAAGTCATGTAAGGATGTGGTCATGATACATGTTTTGCGCATGAATTATGTTTTAAAAAATGTATATGATTAGCACATTGAATAGATATAATTTGTGTGAATATCTAGTTTTTTGTAAATTTTGATTTTGATTCGTATTGTCAATTAATAAATAAAAAAATATGTATTTGATAGATACTATTTTTAAGTGATAATTAGATCTCTTAGTACATGTAAAAATACTTAATTGTTAGATACCATTTTTAAGTGATATAAAATTGAAGTTATGGAAGAGCATTTTAGGAATTTTACGATCAGACCAAATATTTGTGCTTCCAAGACAACTATTAATAAAGATTAGCGCATTGAGGAGAAAATAATTTATGTGAATATCTGGTAATATTTTTGCATAAAATCACGTGTAATTGATTAAATTTTCATGTTAATTTGCAATATCTGATTTATTATTAGTTTTGATTTTGATTTCTATTGTTAACTAATTAATAAACAACGATGATAAAAAATATCTATTTGATAGATCCTATTTTTTAGCGATCGTTGGATCTCTTAGTGAGTGTAAAAATGCTCAATTGTTAGATTTTATTTTAAGTGATATATAAAATTAAAGATATGTAAGAGCAATTTTGGCATTTCACATTCGGACCAAAAACGTGTTTCCAACCCAATTATTAATATATATATATATATATATATATATATATATATAGTGCCGAATGTTCGGTTGGTTCTGTTGATTTTGAGGTAAAAAAATTCAAATCAAATTAAAATCAAAAAATTTCAAAATTGAACCGAAATAATTTCAATTAATTCAACCGGTAACTTATTTAACCGCACTTGAAAGCTATGTTATCATTCAAATGATTAGTTCATTCAAAGTATAACATAAATTTATGGTTGACGATATTTTATTTAGTAAATTTTATGTTTATAATAAACTTTAACATAATTTAAATAATTGATCTTTGTATTTATATCACTAAACCAATCACTTAGTATTACAAATTTACAATACCATAAAATTAGATGATACAATAAAAGTTCGGTTAATTCGATCAAATCAATTAACAAAAAAACTATTTTACAAAGCGATTCGGTTCTCAAAACTGAACCAAAATGAACCGATTAGGTCGACTAATTTGGTTCTAACTAAATAGTGCCCAACCCTTAATTTTTCTGAATTAAAAAAATTATGAAAACAAACCAAAAGTACCCACTGGTGGACCAATGACGACTCCAGGTTGTTTTTTCAAAACCAAACTTCAAACAACTTTTCACTCCACAGCGAACACTGCTCTTCTCCTCCTTCGGCAATAGCTTTCAGCAATGCAGGGATATCGCTCTTTCCGATCAAATCCCTTCAACTCTATAAATAATTAAGTCTTTCAACAAATTTAATCCATAAGTCTATCCCCCTCTCTATGTTTTCTATTCAAATTTCTGGAAACCCTAGCCTATTCTACATTCACAAATCATCAATTGTTCCTTATCAATATTCAATTCTCAGATTTTCTTACCTCCTAAACTCATGTTCATTCAATTAAAAATCAGTTATTACTTATTACGAGTTATAAAAGCTTGTATTATAGTGGGCAAATTAGCGTACTAAAGACACGACTGCTACCAAAGTCTATATCCTACTAGATTAGGGCTGTCAATGGATGTTTTCGGGATGCGGATAATGTCATGTCCGCATCTGCATCCGCGGACATGGACGAACATCGGATAATTATATGATCTGCGGACAACCAATAAATCAAGGAACATAAATTAAAAATAAATAAATTCAACATTAAGTTTTTCAATCCAATTGGTTATTGAAGTGCTAAAAATAAACAAATATGATGAAAATAAATGATTCTAAGCAATAAATATGCGTTTAATATGTATAATATAGATTTTCAACTCAATTGAATAATAAACTAACACATTTCATTATGCTATAATACATATAATTTAAGCTATAATCATAAAAAGAAGCGGACGAATAATTTTCGGATGCGGATGTGTCTATACCTTCATTTACATCTGTTTTTCCAGATATCGTGTAATTTTAGATGCGGACGCGGACGGATTTTGAAATTTTCATGTATTCATTGACAGCCTAAGCGTAAAAGATATGCTCAACAGCTCAAGAAAGTGTAAAGGCATATTTCTCCGTGCAAAGTGAGGGTGTTAGTAAAAACTAGAAAAGAAATTCTTCGATTAGATGTAGGACGATGGTCCGAGCCTATATAAAAGGTCGGATGTGCTTATTTTACTTCACTTTATTTTATCTGCTAGTTGCTTATAATATTCATAGTTTAGTCACACACGATCGTATACAATTTAATTCTCTCCTCCACATCATATTATCACGTATATCGAAATGTTTGATGGAAATCAAAGGTCTACAAGGGATGCTACAAAATAGGAGTGTCGTATACACACACGTATAAATAATATAGTGAATTTAACATCTAATTTTAATTTTTTGTATGGCATATACACGTGTATGGATGTGAAACAATACCTCAATGAATGAATGACCTACAAACCATGTATTGATACAGAGATTACAATAAACATAAATTAGAAGAAAAAGTGTATCGAGATAAAAATTCAAATTCATGATTTCACTTGCATGTTAAAATTTCTAACTGAAAACAAAGGTTGTTTTTTTGTGCTTGGAATACAAACTGGAGACCTTATAGGTATTTTGAGAACTTCATATACCAAAAATTTATAACAGTATTACACTTACTAATAAAGGGAATTGATTGTATAAGTCATTGACCTTCATCATTGCATAAAATACTTCTAATTTTTCAGTTGTGTACATTTCAACTTCATATGCATACATGTTCACCTTTGTGTGTCATACGCTAAAATAAATAAGATCATGTGTCCACGTAGAAGGCTTGAGACTTTCTTAATGTAACAAAAAATGAATGTCAGCTATCTTTGATAACCATTTCTGTTAATTTTAAATGAGGCCGTCGTCTATTTGGATTGGAATTCATATAATATTGAGGTGTGACTGTGGACATGTTTGGATTAAATTATGTATGCTAATTTTCTGTTGATGGAATGTCTTTTGGATTAACTTCTTGCAACTTGATTTCCTTCGTTTTCATGAACTGATATAACCACCCTATCACACCAAGTGAACACATTTATGAACCAATAAGATATATTAATAATTAAATGATTATCAATAATGAAAAAGATACATAGTAAGCAGACACTGGAGAAAGTAAGGAAACATACTCCTATAATAGGAATTTTATCATCCTTAATCATAGCAGGATCACCAACTGGGTGCTGACTGGTAGCTTGACCATTCCATTTATTATATCGCAGTTCAGAATCAACACCATTTGCATCAGCCCGACTTAAACCAACTCTTCCGAAAGGCAGACCAGTCCTATTGGTAGAAAGTGTGGGACTCATATCCTCCCAAACATACTCCTCTTCATCCCTATTGAGCCAACTTTTTTCTACTTTTTCTGCATTATAGCCATTTACATCTATTCTTTGTAGCTTGGGAGGCCTCTCTACAGAAGTAGATTGGCTTATGTGATTCCCATAAGTGTCAATTAATTCCCTCAAATGCTTTTTATTATAACCTGTGCTATTTTCATATTCAAGCCGAGATTGGGGCTGATAGGCCTTCTCTGAAGTATTCAAAAAAGAATCATCCCTTTGGAAGCTGTAATCCATTGGTGATGTCGATCTACTTGTTCTAATTCTACGAGGGGATAGAGGCTTTGAAGGGCGAACATTAACATGATCAATTGGATCGTTAGCTATTCTCGATCTTTCAATAAATAAATTGTCTGGACGGTTATGATCATAAGCACCATATTTTGTGGACAAACTCTGATTATATCTACGTTGTCGTGAAAAATTATTACTTGTAACTGGATCATCCTGCAAACATACAACATGAATTTATGCGGTGAAAATTATACTCAACAGAAACAATGACAAATCATAAGTGAAACTACTAAAGAACATAATACATAATCATTTGTTCTGAGCAAATGGAAGAGGTAGCAGCTGTAGCCTGTACCCTGAAGTTAAACCAATGAAGTAATCAACCAAAGAACAGGTAGGTGAGTGTCCTATCAAAAATGTTCCGTTGCTTCTTTACCCAAAACAAAAAAATGGATGCACAAATTTTGGCCAAAATTATCAAATTGCAATAAATAAGAGAAGTATGGCATTATGCCAGTAACTAGCATTTAGTAACTCGTTAGTTCATTCCATTTTACCACCTCATGCATTGATTACTAAAGTCAAAACCTCCATAGTATATGCTCAAACCATCTTAATTAATTTTTATTATTATTTATTATGAAGATATGCTTATCTGACAATATTTTTCCAGGTAAACTGGCATTTATGTATTGATTCTCTGAACTATCAACTTTGCATGATTACTTCTTAAAAGAAAATTTCTACAAATGTACTCATCTTTTATTTTCACTTCAGACTGCACACTTATTGATACATTTCATGTTTATATTCCATGAACAAGACCTTACCGTCATAACTTCCACATAATCACTTAGGCTTTATTTGGGAATTTTGTGCTGCCGATTATAGAGGTTTAGAAAGTGTCGTTTTTAACTGTCCATGATCGTACTGGTTTTAATTGGTTTATATGAAGTGTCATAGCTGACAAAAACACGTCCGAGAGTTTAATGTACACCAGTTGTAACAATTTTCCACGTAAGTAATATTACGTGTATATCCTTTTATTTATCCTCTAATTTGGTTTGGAAGAAAAGAAAAAATCAAAACATCCCAATTTGATGGGTTGAAAAAACAACTAAATTTCTCAAAACATTCCGATTTTGAATGTGAATATTATTTTGACCTTTTGTCAATCAATAGGAAGTGGCGAGGGAAAAAACTTACGGGCAAGGGTTATGACAACATCTGAAATACAAAGTCATCCAAAACCAACAGAAAAACTAAATCTCAAGCAGAGCTTCAACTGATTTTGCATCAATTCCAATATCAACCTAAATCAATGCCCATAAGCTCTATTTCTAAACCTGAATCAAAATTCCAACTGCCACAAACAGTAGTCTTCAATTATTCGTTTTTTAAAGCTCAGCTGATCTTACATCAAAGTTCTAAGCAGTTTAAAACTCTTAACTCGGTGACCAACCCACAACTTCTCTTTCTAATTTCTCCCCTTATAGTCACTTATCTTAGAGCTATGGCCCTAAGATTTCATTCAATAATGTGCATATAGATAAATTCAGTGTTAAATCATGGATGCTTTTGCATTTATTACTACCATATGTATTTTTATAATCGGGGGGGGGGGGGGGGGGGGTAAGAGGTTTCTGCGTGATTCCAAATTATTCAAACTACAGAAAGCGCCCGGGGGGGGGGGGGGCGGGGTTATAACACTCGTGTAAGACGACTTCTTAAAGTTTCAAAATACACATCCGCCCTTCTCAAATACTAGCTTTATAGAACACCATTATTTTTTAGTTTCAGCCAGAATGCAAAATTCTGCACTTTCAAAAAAGTGCAAAAAATTACAGTTTAAGGTGCAATTTTTTTGCCCAAAAAAAGGGTGCAAATATTTGCAGAAAAAATGTGCAAATATTCTCACTTTCTCAAAACAAAATGTTCTAGTCATAAAAACATGCGACTGCGTTCAGATTTAAAGATTTAAATGTAAGAAGGTGACAATAAAAATGGGGATGTGATTTAAAGCAATTTTTTTAGAACAGTTTTTCGTGTATCAAACATGAAAATAAGGGACGAATCCAAATTTTCGCAAAAAAGAAAAAAAAATGTAAGCACAAAGGCAATGTGAAAAAAGAATGAGCAAGAACATGTACATTGAATTTTAGGAATACTTCAAAGTCTTCAATTGAAGATCCCATTTTCAATCCCTGGCTCAGAGGTTTATAATTTTAGGAACTTCATTCTAATTCGCAAATCTCGGAAACGTCAATTCGGGTTTTAGATTTCATTGTTAACTTTATATTTAATTACATATATGTTTGCTTAATTTACTGAAATAATGTTTTCTTTAATTGATTAAGATACAAGTGAACAATATTGATTAATTATAGATACTTATACTCCATAATAGAACTTTTTCAGTTACACTATTCATATAGGGGGCGCCTATTTGAACACAAAATTAAACACAAATTGGAAGACACAAAATCTTGACCATTGGATCTTTTTGTCTTTATGTGCAAGGTGAAAATCAGGGGGTAATCTAACGATGGAGATTCTGTGTCACCAATTGCGTCTATTTTCTATGTCTAAAGAGACTTTCCCGTTGGTGTGTGTGTATATATATCACTGTTATCACGTCGACGACAAGTCGACCAGTCGGTGGATTAAGTTCGACGATAGTCGACTTTTTCAATTCGACGAGAGTAGAAATAGGATCGCGATTTCTGTTAGCGGATCAAAAGTAGAAATCAGATCGCGATTTGTGTTTAAACAAAAACTTGAACCCTAAAATTCACAACGCCAATTTTATCGAGATTTGGAAGCGAATTTCTACTTCATCTAAAGACAAAACATCATCTCAGCTGGAAACTTCAAAACAGAAGGCAAAATCAAAACACAAAACGAGCATTCAAACAGAAGTTTCGAAGTCGAGAAAAGGAAAAAAAATCGAAATAGAAGGCACAGTATTTGATAGTCTGGAAAGCAAAATCAAAACGTAACTCACTAATTTTAGCTTTCTGTTTCTTGTTCTTTCTTTCTGCTTCTCTCGATTTTTTTTTAACCTTATTTTAGCGTAGAAAGAAAAAAAAAAGTGCTGTTTCAAAAGGCGCTACAGTAACTTAGTATACTATTTCTTGTATTCGCTTGAAAACAGCTGTAGCAAATGAGACAAAAAATTTATTGTACCTCTGTATTATTTTTCCCCCTATTATAGTCTAGTATATAATAAAGAAAGTGTACTATTTTACCCCTATTTAGCACAGAAAAAAAGAAAGTACACTAATGTTGCTGTTAGATCGATAACATGAATATTTGTTGAATTTGAACCTATTATTATGTTACCTTTGTTGAATTTGAATTTATTATAAATTTATAATTATATCTAATTATATTATATATTTAAATCTAATAAATATATGTATATAAAAGACTTGTCGACTAGTCACGACTAGTAGGGTCATTTGTCGACTAGTCTTCTAGACGGTAGTGGCTCGACTTGGCGTTGTGATAACCTTGATATATAAATAGAGGAGGGTTCCGCTACACCTCTTATATTGCACGTGAACTCTCCCGCTTAATCTCCACCACTCATTCTCTCTTCCCACTAAGAAATAATATTGAAATAGAAAGAGAGAATGAGTGGGGAAATGCGTGATGGAAATTAATGGGGAGAGTTCACGTGCAATATAAGAGGTGTAGCGGAAACCTCCTCATATATATATATATATATATATATATATATATATATATATATATATGATAATATGAGATAAAAGCACCCCAAATAGTGCAGCACCCCTTTAGCCTCCTGATTTCCACCACACTTTTCTGTCCCCCTCCCCCCAACTAACTTATTTGTATATAAATAAGTGGCTATAAATGAGGTGCATCTGGAACGCTCCCAAATAGGGGTGTCATATGCCTTAGCAGTTTGACGCGTGCGAGACATGCGCTTTATGCGTTTTTGTACCCTCAAGTTGTTGAGATGTAAACTTCAGAGGTAAAAAACTTTGTGGAATAAGCCTCAAGACATTTAATCTCTTATTTCCTCGAGACAAGTATTGAGGCGGGTTTCTTAAAACAATGATATGTATATTTCATGATTTTACATGTTTCTAAAATTAATATTCTACATTTTATTGTGCATATATTTGAAACTTAAATTAATTCTTTTTTGGTTTTTCTATAAAATTTTGATTGTTTTTTCCCTGAACCGAAAGCTTCGATTTAGTTTCGTTTATATTTTACTAAAATCACAATGGAATAACCAAAATCAGGTTGGTACGGATGAGAAACCTCGTTATCTTGTTTCATGGTGATTAGTGTGAGATTATTCTGTAATACAAACTCATAAGTTATGAATTATTAGACTATCCTGACTAACTATAAGAATTAAAAGCAGAAAGATAAGAAGTCCAGATTACTAATTCACCTTTTAATATTTCATTTTGTAATAAATTACAAGTATAAAATATATTTTAGTTTTCACTTATTAATAATTGATTTGTGTATTGGTGGAAACACTTTGGGATTGATACACCCGAGTTGATGAAATTTGTTGTTTGAGTGTTTGGTCTAAGTTGTAGTGCATCTAGCTATGAGAGATTGAAAAGCATATCAATGGATAGATAACTTTGAGAAGTTTTACTTAACAATCAAATCATTGTAATTTTAGTTTCATATTGAAATGTTCAAATTATCTTATTTATTTCAGGCACATAAAAAGAAAAGAAACAAACTCGATCATGAAAGATTGCATTTTTTACTTATTATTAATTCATTAGTTTATTGGTGGGAACACTTTGAGATTGGTACACCCAAGCTGATAAAATTTGTTGTTCGAGTGCTTGGTCTAAGTTGTAGTGCGTAGCTATGAGAGTTTGAAAAACATATCAATGGATAGATAACTTTAAGAAGTTTTACTTAACAATCAAATCATGTCATTTCGGTTTCATACTGAAATGTTCAAATTATCGTATTTACTTCAGTCGCATGAAAAGAGTAACAGACTTGATATTAAAAAATCGCATTTTTTTGTTTCAATATATTTAATAACATTTTGAAACTAAAAGAAATTATGAGAAGAAGAAAGATGGATCCATTAGAAGAAAGTGATTCCAATGACGAGTGGATTGCTAGATCAGAAAACTCCATTTTGTGGATCAAAATTGGCTAGAAGAGATGACCAATTATTTGATGCTGATATCATAAGGAACACACACCTGCTCCAATATATGAGGATACTTTACGCAGTAGAGAATCAACAATCCAAAATCATGAACCTACACTTCCTAGAGATCCCACTACTATTCCAATTTCTATTATTTCATACAAAAGAAAGCGCAAGTATAACAAAAGACTGATATTAATATCAAATAAATTGTTAACATAAAGCATAAAATTAAATTTATATTGTTATTTCAAAAACATTACGGGCAATGATCCAAAAAAATGGCGTAAGAATTGAAAATGATGATGTTGATGATTACATATACAAGATTTTTCTCATACTATCGATGATGATAGCTTGAATGACAACATGTTTATGGATGACGAGGAAGATATAATTTGATCTTTTGCAATTTATGTCGATGTAATTTTAAAAACTTATGGATGATTATATCTTGTTTGAATTGCTTCCAATGCTTTATGAATACTTCTTATTTAATATTTGACACTTAATGTTATTTATGTCAAATTTCATTAAATGTTTTGAATTTTCTAATCCAAAAACCTCAAGCTTCAGCGTTTCAAGGCTCACATGTCACCTCATACATCCAAAAGCGCCTCGCACAGGTTTTCACCTTTTAAAACAATGGGTAGAACCAAAGTAGAACGAATGAAGATTTCCTATTCTGCCTGAAACCTAAAATATTGATTTACCGCACACATCTTATTTTAGCGCGCACGAGATTCGCAAATGTTTACACAAAAATGGGCTGTTGAATCTTAAATTGGAATTCCTTTTTTTTTTTTTTTTTTTTTTTTTTTGAATGAATGAACAAAATATATTTTTAAAACCTTAAATGTCTAACCTGTACCAAAATGGAACATTAAATCATTGGCCATTACCCCAATTTGGCTTTTAAAAATTTCATGTGTGGGGAGAGGGACAACAGAACAATTCAAAAATGGAATTTATGTTTGTTGTTTAAAATGGGAGTGCCAAGAGATGTTGATTTCAAAAGTGCATGAAGCAAACAAATGACAGATCAAAGTTAGAGTAAAGCACTATGAAATCTTTAGTGTATAGCACAAAGCTAAAAATAAAGCATAGTTGGTAAAATTTATTACTGGCCAAGGTTTGAATTTTCTTCTTCTAAATTAACTGAAGAGGGAGTGCATAATTATTATTTTAGTATGTTAGTGTGCAGAACAATTCGGCATAATTATTTTTTTAGTATGTTAGTGTGCAGGTTTTTGTATCTAACAAAAAAAATGGTAGCAATAAACCATCATAATATATAAAAAGAAGACAAGGCACAGAACCACACATGAGTTTTCGGAGAAGCTCCAGACCATCCATTGAGGCTTTTAGAAGTCAGTGATTCCACTCCATCCTCACGATCAGAAACGTGCATGGTTTTTCGACTGCCTATTACCCCCATCTGCAATTAACATACAAAATTATTCAAGATATAACTTAGCCTTTTGGGGGACGATGGGTAACTAATCAAATTAAGCAACATATTAGTAGTCAGTCATGACTCATGAGCTATGAAAATGGAACAAAAGATTGAACCAAGGTTTTCCGGCATTACATCATGCTTACAGTAGCTCACAGGCCTTCAGGAAACAAGGATTGGTATGAAAGAACCGAGAATAAGGCCAATGAAAGCATAGCTTGTTATTTTAAATCAAGCATAGCACCAGTAAGTTAAGAAAACTTCCTATAGTAAAAAAACTTAGGCCAAGGGTTTTTATGTTCAAAATAAAATGTGGCAAAGAATCAAAAGTTTAACACAAATTACAAAATATACCAGTCAATGTGAACTTACAGCAGCTTGTTGAGCCTCCAAATATTTTGGATTGACATGAATGCCATGAGATGAATGAGGTGATGGCGATGAGCTTCTTGCATTTGTTTGACTATGTTGTCTGTGAGTTTCAACAGCAGATGACAGTAGAAGTTCGTTTTCAATTGTACGAAGCACTGAAGAGGGAAAGACTTGTGACCATGTCTTAAATAGGTGACGCATGGATGGGTGCATGCTAGGATTTACTTGATTATACGCTTCACAAAACACCTTGGAAAAAAGGAAAAAAACAATGATGGAGAATTAAACAATAACACAAGACTCTTGCTTTTTATGCATGCAAAAAAGAAAAGGTTGTGCACACACGTGTCATGTGTAATTTTGCATATTTTCACATTGGCATTTCTAGTAAAATTGAGTACTTGAAGAGAAGACATTTACATCTATTTTCATAGTTTATTTCATGTTTTTGTCATCTTGAAGCAAGACATTTATAATTATGCTATTTTTATGGAAAAAAAAAAAGGAAGAATAAAATTATGCTGTAAAGGAGTTAAATGGCACACGACATTTTTTTATGAACAGAAAACTAGTTTTGATTGGATGGAAGTATTTATCAGAGCAATAAGAAAATGATGTAACACGATATTACCATAACTGGCTGGAGTAAACTCCAAGGAAAACAATAAAGGAGACCATACTTACAGAATACATGATTTTTTTTTTCCATTGTGTGTTCTTGTTTATGAGATGGTAAGCCTTGTCTAGGCAGGCTTGGGCGGATGGTTAGACAGTAAACCTCGCATAACACCTAAGTGGAGGCCTAGTAGGAGTTTTATAAAAAATGACTCAGGACTATCAATAACTTGTTGCTCTGAGGTTCAGTTATAACCAAACTAACATATAATTACTAATGATTTCCTACTCAAATTCACTAATCCAATATACTTAGCAACAAAATGGATCATAATAGAAGCGAACGACAAATAATCACGATAGAGAGGACAGAAGGCGGATCACTCACCTCAGGAAGTCGTTCCCCAAAATACCTCACATACTCATGACCAATATTTTTTGCAATGCTATCCAAAAGATACAGCGCAGGTAACTTCTGATCTACTGGCACCTGCACACAAGCATATCAGATGCATTACTGTTGCTGATTTTTTTGTCGTGTGCAAGTCAACTGGTTTTATAGTATGTACAAGGCATTTTAGTGGTTATAATAATGGATAGACGCATAAGATTAAACTATTAAAAAAATGCTTAATGCTGATTATAATTTAAAATAGCCAAAGATATAATCAGGTTCATTCACAGACTACAAAAAACTCACTGGATTTATATTACTATAAAAAGAACATTTGATTATACCAATTATACCGTAAAATTAGACTGCCTAACCACCATAGTTTTCCGATATGCATGACATCGTTCAAGTAAGTTTTTCTTCCTTTGCTCATCGACAATCAAGCAAACCGAAAAAGAAGAAAAAAAAATTAACTTTACAAAAAACATGTCAAGTATTCATTAATGTGGCAAAGGGAAACTATTTTTCAACAGACAACTTGCTTTATATATTTCAAAAAAAAAAAAAAAACTACCACTTTGTCATTGGTATTTTTTACCTAAAATGGCTGATGTTATAAATGCCAGTAACAAAGGTATCAATCAGATCTCATATTACGGTCACATCTTATCATGGAGATTTCACAATCAAGAACTCGTATCGGATGAGAATTCAGACAAGATAAATATACATCGGATGTCTATCTTGGACTTTGCGTCTCGAGTTTAAAAGTTCATCTCAGAACTACCACAGAGTTTATTTGATATATGAAGTGAATTTGCATATACAACTAAATTTATGTATGAGTTGCAATATTCATAATAAAAATAAAATATGGAAAACAAAAAAAAAAAATACAAATATATATGAATGAAACTTCAAGTGCAAAAACACACAAACGATCGTGACAATTAACCAAAATGAAATCAAAATTTCTTCTTGAGATAACCTTTTACATACATATAATCCCTCTTCAATGATATACCCTTTTCACACCGATGAAACCATGAAAATGTCTCTCCAAAAAATTATCCATTCTCTTAATAACTTGCAACTATGACATTATTGTTCATTGCTTTAGACATATCAACCCATTCATCCATCATCCATTTATGGTAGTTGGTCGCTAAGACATCAATAGCATCATTCATCTTGAGCTAAAATTTCTTTTGAGTATGAAATATATAGCAGTCTATTTTCAGTAATAGCGTTAACAATCTAAATGTGCAACATGAAGCTAACATCAAAAAATTATGACGTGGTTTCAAAAAATTGTTAACGCTGTTAAGAAACAGAAGAAAATGTAACTAATAATCTTCTTAAAGGGATTTGCACCAATTCAAAAATGAAATTCATGTTTTCATTGCAACTCGGAACACAACCCAAAATACTTGAGTTCAATTTGATTAGCTAAACTTGCAACTGTCGAACATTAGATGGAGCAACAGAAGTGAGAAATGAATCGAAAGAATATTTTTATGTTGGTAGGGAAAAAATATGATACACTAGAGTAAATTGAGAATTGTTATGGATTGTGATAGAAATGTTTTATTAATTTATCATTATGGATTTCATAGCTAAATTTACTGTTAAACAAAATTTCAAGTCGAGCAATATCTCGTAAATAGATCTCATCTGAGTTCTCGATCAACATTCTCAAATGTCACTCGAGATCTGGTTCAAATGAGACTCAAGCAAATTAAATGTTTTAAATTGCTCGTATTTTTTAAAATATCAATCTCCCTTTATTCATCTCTTTGGCGAAAGGAACAAATATATTGTCCGTGAGATTGTGATGTGTTGTCACATATTTTTGAGAGGGCAAATAAATAAATAGAACATATATTTGATGAGTAGAAGAAAAAGAAGAAAACAAAAAGGTAAAATCAACTATCAGTATGGCCTATTTAGCATAGGCGAGTCCAATATTTTAATTGGATATTCACTTTAATTCAAATACATAAGGCATGCTTTTATTTTTGTATTTGTTACGTCCATATGTTTCTACGTATTGATATATATATTTAGTATTGTATCAATCAAACACGGTTTCATTATAATCGAACCCTGATTTATCGTTGTGTTATAGATCCAGTGTTTCACTTTGTGAAGACAAAATCGGCCCATCTTGCCATAAGAGCCTACATATTCCACAAAGCAAGGTTCGACACCGGACTTAGTCAGTAATTCGAAAATTCATTTCTTTGATCCAGATTTACCCAAAAATCAAGAAATTTCTACAGCACCGATGGAATTGAATGAACCTGACTTCCCAAGTCTGTATGTTGAGGTGCACATACATACATACATACATACATACATACATATATATATATATATATATATGTGTGTGTGTGTGTGTGTGTGTATGTGTGTGTGTGTAGGAAGCATCTTGAAATAATATTAGGGGCAGGAGATTCAAAACCAATAAATTCACCTCTTCCACCAGTCAGCCAAAACATATATAACATTCCCCATATATATCACCATTACTCCTATAACAATGTATTTGTTAGAACAACACCGCGCAAAGATTGACTTAAGGATGAATTAATAGATTTGTTAGTTTTATTCCTTGTCGTCTGATTAGTACGATTGAATTTTTACTTTCCTTTTATAAAGTGCACGAAAGGAGGATTTTTTTTTTTTTTTGTAAGAAAGCGCTCGTTTTCAGTTTGATAGAACACCGACCTCTGGATCCCATGCTGTAGGTTCAAATCCTACACATTGTGATTCCATTTATTTTAATTTGAATCGTAATTATTTAAAAAAAAAACAACTTAACAAAACACTATTGAAAGGCATTTTTTCTCCATCGATCTTGTATTTAAAACAAATGGATAACTTTGGTCTTACGGTTTTAAAAAATTAAATTTAAAAAAAAAATGTCGGCGAGCAAATGACCTTAAACTTTAAATACAGTTCCACTATGTGCTCACATGTTATTGAGTACTCGAACTGAATGTATTTTACCAACCAATTGCAACATTCTGCCACCTCAGTTGTTTCATATAACCATGAGAAGCTTTCTCGTCAGCATTATTTTGGTCGAAATGGTAAAATTGTATGAATTAACATAATTTATGTGTCAACCGTATATACTTATAATGGGTTCTTCCACCGCTCCAACATGTGCTTTATCAGCTTGAAATAATTTATTGGTATAAATCATGGATTTGAAAAGTACGAAGTTTATGGGAGTTTGATTTGGAAAATGGAGAAGATGCTGTTTTCTGAAGGTAAAGATGTGACTACAAAAACAAGCTGTGATAGATTTACACTCTCTTTATTATGAGCTTGGTCTCTGGAAAAAGTATTAACTTGCACACAGGCTAATTCTGTTTGTTCATTTTATTTATCTCTTGGTCATTTTCTTTTGGACGTGTAGTGTCAACAGAACGGTTATATATCATTCAAATTACTAGCAGTGTTCTCCATACTCAACTCCTTTCCAAATTACCAACCACAAAGAAAGGTAAGATAGTTATTGTAATTTTCTTCTAAGACATTTCCTTTTGGATGTAATGTATAGAGCATCAAGCAGAGAGTTGTGTTATATTCAAATTATTAAGTATTATTTTCCTATACTCAACCACAGAAAGAATGCATTTTTCCTTCAAGTATTACGTATCTTCGTAAACAGAAATAAAATAAGCTTGAAATAGTTATACAATCTAAGAAGAATTAGTATGCGTTGTGCGCTTTTGTGCTAGTTGAGAAGTAAAGAAATCCTATATCCAATAAAATACGATCACTAAAACTAATTCTGAATTAACACATTGCATGCATATTCCTGTAAAACCACAAAAATTGAGTACAAAATATCAATTAGTTTACTGATAACACTCTCCCAATCAACTCAGAAAAAGACCGGAACCGATAGTTTGCGAAATAATTATTGCCTGAAAGCACTGAAAGAACAATTCTGCACAAAAAACTCCCATAAATTCACAAAATAAGCAAAAAAACAACCTCAGAAATCCTAGCCAAAATAGCATCAGCAATACCCTCTGCATATTCCTGCTGCTCCCCAGCAATCATTGTGAGATCAGTGATAATCGGCTTCGAATTAATCGTGAGTTCCAATAACAGCTCCTCATAAACTTGAACGACATCATCTTTGACTCTAATTAGGGCATTGAATCGATCGACAATGAGGCCGGAGTTTTGTCTTGGCGGATCCATCAGGGATTTGGCTTTGAAATTCAGAGCCGGTACTAGGAATTTTGGTACCAAAACCAACTACAATACTAAGGCCCCTATAAAAAAACTATTGTTATTGTCGTTAATTGAATTATCAAAACAACTATGTTGCTCATAATTCATAAATTATGAGAAGAGTAACAAAAAGAAATAACTTTTTTCCTTTAACTGAATCATTTCCTGGGACAAATCGAATCATTTTCTGAGACAAAAATTCATTCGATACGTGAAGCAACAGCAATATTGAAGACCAAAAGCGATAAAAAAAAAACAAAAGAAATCGAATGACATTTCAAATCAAAATCTTTAATCACCCAAGCGTGATTCAACAGTGAAAAAATAATCACTCAATTCGAAAGCCAATAAAAGTACATCAATTCAATAACAAAATTACAGCAACGAACAAAAATCAGTTGCTTCTGCTCCAGACTTTTTCTTCAGATGTCGATACCTTTTCTTCACAGTAAATTCGTTTTTCTTCACAGATTTTTTTCAGATGTCGATACCGCGTATTGTAATTTTGGGTGAAAAAAACGTGAATTATAACATTAGGAGGGGAGATAACGGGCTGGATTGAAGTCTAAGACGTTGGATAATTATTTAGGGCTGAAAGGTGAGGGACACGTTGGGTTGGGCTGCTTTATACTTCAATATTCGGACTTTGCTACTTCAATCGGTGAAAACCGACCGATTTTCATACAGGAAGAATAAGCTGCGTACGGTTGAAATCACGCAATTCAGGGGCTGCTTAATCCAACGTTGATTTCGCTTTCGGTTGATTTGACGTAATACTTTTCGGTCGAAGAAGCATTAGCGATAATTTAATTTAACTAGGTTATTTGTTTGATTTAGTTTAATTTATTTAATAATTAGTGCAGTTTAAGTGTTGCAATAAATCACACTCTCTTATAACATTGTCCGCGATTCACAAGTACGTTATGAAAACAAAATTTATCTTTATTCCGAGTTTATTGATAGGAAAACCGAAACCAAACCAAACCCACCGAAATTTATGAAATTATCCGAAACGAACAAAATTTCAGATGATCAAAACCGAGTTCAAAACCAATTTCACGAACCTTGCAATTTATACAGCAAAATTAATGTTAACTGTCTATAATTGAACATGAAATTTTACAAGTATAAAAAATATAAATTAAATAGCAATTATTAACTGATCATCAGAAATTTCAGATAGAGCAATATAAATTAAACTCGAAATTTTACAGCTATAAAATATAATTGAAATTCAACATTAATATAACTAATTACTAAGAAAAATAAAATTAAGCAATATAGATTGAACAGGAAATGTACACTGATATTTATCACTTATTATTCGCTATAAAATAAATTCATCATTGATTACTAGAAATATTAAACTAAATAATACGAATTGAGCAAGAAATGTGTATTGATATAAACTGAAAATACTAACATAAATTGAAAAGGAAATTTTAGAACTATAAGAATATTTCAATTTGAACAGTAAGTATTAACTAAATAATAAAAAGATTCGAACTGATCTAGAAATTCATATCGATATTTATCACTAATTATCCACAATAAGGAAATCTAACTGAACATTAATGTGATTGCCAAATCAAAATTAAGGTAAAGATTAATTTGATCTCTGCAACAAGTCAACAATGCAATAATGTGGTAATTTGATCACCCTAAACAGGGTATTTTGATTGCCTTAAACACAACATTTTGATTGCTATAAACACAGTGATTGGATAGCCGAACATAGTAATATGATCGCTAGCCCAAAATCAAAACCAAAAATTCAAAATCTAACACCTTTCACCATCTGAGTTGTTAGAGTTTATGCCCTATAGAAAATCCATTTGATATGATTGATAACACTGTTGATGTTATTATTTTATTCGAATAAAAGATTTTATTATGTTATATTTATTATGTAATATAAATATTAATGTAATAGAAGTCCTTAGAATAATAATACAAAATTATATAGTTTCAAGTAAGTGACTTGAACATGAGATTATATGATATAATAAGATTATAATTCTTAAATGTCCCTAGCCAAGTTTTATTGTTTGTATATAGGACAATAATAATTAATTGAGACTAATATGTTGATTGACTGATGACCATATCTCATTGATTATTAATATATGTGATATTAATGTCAATACATAAATACATATGGGAGAATAGTGTATTGGGCTGACCCAACATGAGAAAACTTCGTGGAATATAATTAACAGTATTATAAGTTATTCTCATAGTGACAGTGTAGTCCTCAGACCTGTAATTGTTATAATTTTATTTGGGGGTGTTTGTATTTTGATATCATCAAAAGTTACTTTTAACCGAGTAGACGATAAAGGTGATTATCGGTTATATCTCGAACCGATTGAAAATTATGAATGATCTAGATGGAATTTAACCCTATAATATAAGTTTTGATATCAATGGGCTTCTTGATTGAGTGAGACTATGAAATGCATGGTCATGCTCAGATACTGATTTGTTTTAGGGGATTCTTAAAGGGACTCCATTTTTTGTTAAGGGAGGGACAACTTTCTTATTTTTGATGAATTGCTAAGGGAGGGACAAAATAAGTTAGCCTCCCCTTAACCATATAATTAAAAATTCCAGTACTATCCCTATAAACCTCTTGTACCTGCACATATACATACACAGAACTCACACTAGTATTACCCATATACATACAAATACATAACATATAATCCCCCCTAACAGAGCAAAACTAATGCATACCTGCACATAACTATATAAATTTAAACACTTAAGCATAAGTCAGACTACACTTGTATGAATTCAAACACTTAAACATAAGTCAAATCATCACTTATTAACACTTTTTAGTCTAATAAGATACATGAATAATTAACTATTGCAAAATAAATTTAGAAACAATATACAGTGACCTTATATAATTCAACTTAAAAAGGAAAATACAAAAAAATAACAATCAGACGAAGATCCACCTCTTTCAACTCCCCCTAATTCAAACAAAGTTCATATAATCTCAGTAATCCAGTTTAAATCATGCATTTATCACTCATATATATAAATAAAAAATAATAATTATAGTTGCATGCGCCTTCTATTTGGTGATGATATTAATAGCGTAGATGATTCCAAGCAAGTATCCAAAGAAAGTCAATATCAAACATATCCAAAACTCAGCATGGAATTATGAGAAGTAATTAACAAAGGTTAATTATATTTAAACACCAAAAATTGCTAAGCATATACCAAAAATTATAATAAACTACTATACACCATATATTACTTTACATACACCGTTTCTTTTACTAAATTATCCATGTTCTCATCTTCTTCTTTTTTCCTCTTTCAAACTTAAAACACAATTACCCAAATTTAGAAATTCTTTGCATCATATTGCGTAAAATTTAACAAAGTGAAATTTAATTCTTTTACTAATATTGTAACTTTTATAAACTTTTTGAAAAAAATTCAATTTCTACAAATTACTATAATTTTACAAAATAAATCAGCAATTGTAAATTAGGCCATTGTTTCTTAATGTTTTCTTAATTGAAATTTTAGATTTCGTGATTAAATAATTTCATTAACATATTAATTAACATATATAGTTTGTTTCAAGTTTTAATACTTTTAAAAATAATCTGACTTTTTATATGCAAAAGTTTTAAAAAAGCATCTATGAGAAAAGAGTAATTTAATAATAGAATTCTATAGAAAAACAATGGTGTAAGTTAAGTGATTTTCGATGTATATATAGAATTTGCCATTAACAAATTAAAATATAGTCAATCACTGTATGTCTAAATAATTAAGGTTACGAGGGAGAGTACAGTCCATGCTTATTTTAAAATAAAACAAACCAATCCCTCCCTTAACAATTTTTCTTTAAGGTGGAGTCCCCTTAAAAATGTCCCCCCTCCCTAACCAAAAGTGGAGTCCCTTTAACAATCCCCTTGTTTTATATAGTTTACTCATTGATCAAGAAAAAAGAATAAAATTATAAAGAGGATGATACGTTCCATACCTCGAGTTTAATCTTGGATATATTGATTAAAAAGATTAAATTACGTTGTAACACTTGGTCACAAAAAACGTTGTATCGAATCGTTGATATTATTATAACTTGGGAAACAACTATGTATTACTAGATGTTGCTCACTGTTTATAATTTAAATATTGTCAACGTTATAATAACCTATAAGGTCAAACTTTAGAGCGTTTGAAAGATGGACGACCATTTCAAATATATAATACAAATAAAACATTGATTTGTTACTCACTTCTGAAATGGTATACCACATGAAAAATGGCCCCTATTATCATTCGTTGATTTTATAAAAAAAAGACTAACCCTTTTTCTTTGATAAGATAAGAGAGATAAGATCTATGAAATCAAATGAAATAAAAATGGGGAACTTGCTCGTGGACCAAGTAGAGGCGCTACCGAACAAGTAGTGCTCCCGATTCAAATACATTTCCAATTCATGGATCCATAAAACCCTTAAAATGGTATGAATTTCGATTTTCTTAATTTTGCATAAATCCTTAAGTTTTAAATTGTTAAAAACCTAGTACAATTAGATTGTCTAAACCCTTCAATGGTATTAGAGCTACGACTTGCAAAAATTAGTATTTTGAAGATTTGATTTGTTTTTAAAAAAAAATCTGGTTAAGTTCAATTTGTGTTGCGAATACAATAGCAAGTAGGAAATGAGTGTAAACACTCGATTCCAGGATGAAATTGTTTCATTATAAACAAATTGTGTTTTGTTATGTAATCTGAAAGGATTATGATCTAATATATAATATTAATCATGTTATATGTATTGCCACTTTTACTTGTTAAAATCTGGAAATATATAGATTAATTTAATGCATCTATATATTTTATATACTAATATACATATATGGTTGTGGATTTGATATGAAAACTCTTAGACAATAATTCAAAGTATTGAAAGTCGGTAATGATGAATTAATGTTTTAATCTGTATAAAACCAAACCAGTGTATATGTATATTAAATAATAATGAATCTGACTGGATGATTCAGAATTCATGACTTTGCTTTAATCAAGTCGAATGAACTATGACATGATTTATATATTCATGTATACATATTGTTTACTTATATATATTATATTTAATTTATTCTTAAGTATTAAATTTATGATTTAATGAACAATCATTGGATGTATGATCATCAAAGTATAGGTTATAGCAAATTTGTTGTGTCACGTTTATTATTATATGTATAGATAAATATAAATAGAGAATGTAATTTTATTATTGTTTCAAATATTGATTATGAAACAAGAATGAATCTTCAATCTGTATAAAACATTAACTTGATTTGATGTTTTAATCTAAGTCATAAAAAATTGCTCAGTACTGTGTCTACTTGTCTTTTATTTTAACACCATTTGTATATGCATTAGTATCAAGATACTATATAATTATCAAACTGGTTGATATACATACTACATCAAATCTATTGCAAGTTTAACTTGCTTTTTGTTTTAAAAAATATGCATATAAATAAATGGTGGCAAAACAATAATCTTGTTATAAGTTGATATATACATATATAAACTACCAGATCTCACCTTTAAACAATGAAACAAAATTGTTTGTTTATTGTATATATGAATATTATTGACATAGTGATTTACACATTATACTGTTTAATGTTTTAGGTCATAAACTGATTTTTTGCAAATTTAAATTAGTATGACTGATTTTATCACATATTTAAATCAATACATACATACTCATATACATATATGTGTGTTTCTAGGGCCTTTCTCCCCTAATAGTTTAATGAAACTTATATATATATATATATATATATATATATGTGTGTGTGTGTGTGTGTGTGTGTGTGTGTGTGTGTGTGTGTGAAAATTAGGCTCACATCCTTAAAACTAAACTTAATTAGGTTCACATCCTCCCCTTTTGAAACGTATAAATTTCATCCCTATTTTCAAATAGCGACTCTTTTTTTTTTAGAACTACCCTTTTACGTTAATTAACGCTGTAGTTAATGTAATATGAAACATGTATTAGGGTTTTATTTTTTCCAGAATCATATAGTTTTATGTCTTGGCGGCGCCGTCATCGTTCTCATTTTTTGCATTCCGTCGATCTAAAATTTATGGCGCTCGGAATTCTTTCAGTGATTTAATTAGATCCATCCTTGATTTATATAATGGGTGCGTTATTCTTCAAGGTAATTTATACTTTTTATTAATTTTTATTTTATACGGGTATCATTTTTTGCTCGATCTTTGTTAATTGATTAATCTAATATTCTTTAATTGTATAGACTTGTCGATGGACAATTTAATTATTGTATATAGTTTTAATGTTATTACAGATTGTACAGATTTATTTGTTAAGTTTGGTAATACATTTGTTCTTATATTCTGAACATATGTATAGTTTTGTGTGGTGTTAAGGGCACCCCAATATGTTCTTCCTAATACCGCAATTAAAAAAATAAAACTTATTAAATTTTGTTTGTTTCCTAATTCCACATTATCTCTCCATTCTAATCTCTCACTCAATCATTATTTGCCGAACTAATCACATACTATGCTAATCTAAAAACTCTAACCTCTCGTGATCGCTGTCTTCTTCGCATCTCTCGCGGGAAAATTTATATTCGTACAATAATCTCCCAATTGTTTGGTGATCTGAAAACCCTAACCTCTCACTTTATCTTCTAGTTTGCTTAATTCAAACCTTATTCACGACTTTGTATATTCCTCGGCATTGCGATGTCGAATTCGTTGATCGATTATAGATCTAGGTTTTAACTCGTTGATCGGTTTTAGAAACGAGAACGAGCGAATATCGAGCGAAATAGAAATAAGGTAAAAAAGTGTGGTAGTCCCTATTTTTAAGTGTGTGGTATTAAGAAGAGTGCAATACTAATTGTTGTGGTATTTTTTAATCGCGATATTAGGAAGAACATATTGAGGTGCCCTTAGCACCACACTATAAATATGCATAAGTTGTTAATATTTGCACAAAAATATGCAACTATAGTTATAACCGGTGTATAGGGCTTTGCGTATATTTAGGAGATTTGCGTGTATGTGTTCATATATTCTGTATAAATGCATTAGAATATAAAACTACTTTGAATATTTGTTTGTGTGTGTTTGTTGATTAATTGTATACAAATATGCATATTTTCTTAATATATGCATATTAAAATGTTTAATATATGCATATATTGTTAATATTTTTTATTTTTTAAATTTTTTGTAATGTTATTTGATTACTGGAGATTATGTTTATTAATGTTTATTCTTTTCTTCGTATAACAGTGTTACTGCTGATAATGGTGTATTGGTGTTGTTGATGTTTGGTAATGATAGATGTAGATAAGAATGTTTAATAGCTGTACCGGAAAAAATGGAAATAAAGGTATGTTGTGTTACAGTTTATTTTTCACTTATAACATCAATTATTGTGTTTTTAATCATACATGTATGCTATTTTTCTGAATATTTGCATGTGTTCATGAATTTAATCTGAACAGTATAATATTCTTTTATATATATGTTTTTAATTATGCTTCTTTTGGTTGATACTAGCATGCAATAATGCAGAAATTGTAAACAAATGCATACAATTGTTCGGAATATTGAATCATTTGCATAAAGGTATGCATTTAATCTGGATATATGCATCCTTGAATGCAATTATTATGACTGTTCAGATTGTTTCCAACTGTTATTGTTATGTGCATTCATGTATGCAAGTATTTATAGAATCTAAATGCATGTATGCAAATTTGATTAAATATAGAAAAATAAAGCATAATTGTATGTATGATTGTGATTTTACTGTAAATTTGCACTGTAGAATATCAGTTATTTGTGCATGTTTTACTTCTATTTTGTACTATTTGTTTATGTAGCTTATATTATTCTTTTAATATTTTTTATTTATTTTTTTCATAGGTTTTTTACCTGTAGCAATTGCTATTGTGTCTGGAGAAGATGAAGACAATTGGATTTGGTATTGTTAACAACTCAAAAACTTTCTGAAAGATGATCATAGAAGATGACATGTTCTTAAAAAGACTATTAGATGTTTTTATTGTATTTTTTTTTTAACAAAGTCATACTGTATACCGTTGTGAACATTTGCATTCTGCTTTAAATTTACTTCAGTATTTAATGTTAAATTCTGTTATTTTTATAGTTATTTTTTTAGGCTTATATACATGGAATTATTCAGTATAGTTGCATATATGTATGCAATTATATTGAATATTTGTATCATTTTTTGCTAATATTTTGCATTGTTGCATAAATGTATGAAACAATTCGTAGTAGTTACATACAGGTACAAAATATTCTTTATAACTGGCTAATGTATACGAGTATTCTCAATTGTTGCATACAAGTATGCAATTATTCTTATCATGCGCATGCAAATATTCACATGTTCTGTGTGTATGCATATCCTCTTTTAACTTTGAAGTTTAGTTCCCTTTTTTTATTTTGAAATTATCCTGAATATTTTGTATATGCATAACATATAACAATATTTGCATTTAAGCATTCAAGTATTATGAATAACTGTATACAAGAAAGCAACAATTCATAATATCGTTTAAAAATACAAGAACTAAATTCAGTACATAAAATTCCATAGTAATTCAGTACAGAAAATACATAATCATGTCACAGTAGTTCGAATACAAAAAATCGGTCAACATATTTATTTAGAAATCAAACACCATTTTAATAATTTTAATCAGAAAGTTTGTTTTCGTTTGATACCAGGAACACTAGTGTTAGGTCATCATCTACAGTCCAACTATAAAATTTGCAACTTAGAATTTGAGCAGCAAGCATAGATCGTTGTAGATTTGTAGAATCAAGCTTGTATATTTCATCATCTTTGTCGACTTGTTTGTCCTCATTTTTCTGTTTCATTATATTTATTACAAACATTTCACAATTGACGCTGCAAAAATTATAAAAAATTATCGGTTTGTTAGAATTATTCTACTTAGTATGAAAACGTGCATATAAATATGCAAACATTCTCAATATATGCATTAATATGATAACATTTACGAAATCAGCATAAAAGTATGCAAGCCATCATATTTTATGCATACAAGTTTGCAAATATTATGAATTCATGCGTACAAGTATGCACTTATTATGTGTGTACATACATATTCTACTATTCTAAATATGTGCATACAAGTAAGCAACTTTTTTTATTATCTGCATCCAAACATGCAAATATTATCAATATTTGAATGTAGGTATACCAATGTTCTGAATATTGGCATAGTCGTATGCAAATACTCTGACTATTTATATACGTGTATACAAGTATTCTGAATTTATTTACTTACGTATAGCCTTGTTGTGGGCAATTAGCCAACTCAAGTTGTTCGTGTTTATTATGATTCGTCTTTTCCAACCTTTTCACCACTTCACTGATGTGAATTCTCTGTATAAAAACATATATAGATAAATTATGTAAATGGTTTACATACCAAATTGCATAAAAACAAATTTTAATTGAAACAAATTTTAAATTTTAACATGATGCATAAAAACGTGCATATTTTATTAAATACATTCATTTAGACATGTTAATAAAACCAATTCAGTTGCTATTATTGCGAGAAACCTGGTCATCAGCCAAGATTTTGCAATAAGCTTAAAAAGGACAAGAGGAAGATGAAGGATTTAGAAGAAGAGTCGGAGGAACTAAATAGCATTAGCAACAATGAGGTGAATCTTGATGAGGAAATTGAGGGCGATGTTTTTTGTGTCAATAAATGCAAAAACAAAAGTTGGGTCCTTGACTCTGATGCGTGTTTCCACATATGTAATCAAAAGAATGCATTCATTGAATATAAAAAGCAAGATGCTAATGTGGAATCCGCTAATGGCGAAAAGTTGTGTGTTAAAGGGATAGGTTCTGTCAGATTGAAGATACATGATAGAAGGGTGATGAAACTTGCAGAAGTTAGGTATATTCCAGAAATTACAAAAAATCTTGTATCTGCAGTGCAACTTTTCAAGTCGAGGTGGAGTAACAAGGATTTGGAAAGGTAACAGGGAGGTGTTGCACTGTAGTGCCCCGAACTTCCGGTACAATTTGAGATGACCAAATAACACAAGTCTAACACAAATTACACTGGAAACCAGAGAACTAATAGAAAGAAAACAGAGGGTGAGAATAGATAAGATAGAAACTTAGAATAGAAGAAGAAGAAGATACAACATCAGAGTAACACGAATCTCACAGCGAAACGAACAACATATAATAGATAACATATCTTTGAAATAAAATCAGTATATGTATACAGTAACATTAATCAAAGTACAACACTTACAACACAACGGAAATAACAATAGCTATAAAATCCTGAAGCCTCCTGCTCCAAGCTCTCCAAATGTATCTGTAAAATCCTTACTACTTGACTGCCCATACAAAATTGGGCACCCAAGAGTTTAGGGAAAACAAAACAAAACAAACTCTGGTTTAAATTCAGTTTTAATTCATCTCATAATACCTATACAAATTTTATGTGGTTATGTATGTATAACCAACTCAATTTTAATCTTATTTGATTAATATAACAACCAACACATCCAATATACAATAATATATCAAATATGTATACTTTGTTTATATCAAAATATCATTTGGGTAAAATTATTTCATTTACCCTCTTTTCAAAACATACAGTGTCGGTTCATCGTATTTGAGTGTTTATAAACCCCTACCGATACAGTGGATCAAACTGATCGACCAGAACCCATAAACAACTCAACCAATGCATCTCCACAATATAAAACATTTTTTATATCAAATAACAAATACGCACTCATATATATACACTCAACTCAATCTAGGGTATTACTAACCCTATCTCTACTGAGTTACACCACAGAGCCAAGGTAATTACTTAACCTTAAGCTCTGATACCACTGTAACGACCCGGGGATTTCGCGATCCTGAGTAATCGACATATAACCCAATGTCGACTATCAAGCATCGGAAATACCTGATAGTCCATGAAAGAAATTAGAGGGTGAGGATAGATATGATAGAAACTTATCTATCCTCACCCTCTAATTTCTTTCATGGACTATCCGGTATTTCCGATGCTTGATAGTCGACATTGGGTTATATGTCGATTACTCAGGATTGCGAAATCCCCGTGTCGTTACATGCGCGTTAAGAGAGATATCAATAACATTTATAAAATACTTGGAAAGACGCTACAGAACGAGGAAAGTTCTTATTTTATGGATAAAGAGAGAAATTTATTTGAATTAAAGCAGTGTCAGCAACGTAAAGCCAAAAAAACCGCATGGAGGCCATTGTGGTATTACCATAGGTTCTGATTTATTGGTGATATGCATGATCAGTTGGAAGCATACATAATTATGTGGTTTGGAAGTTAGTTTAATTTGGAATGACAATATTTTTTGTAACATTGGAGATTGTTTGGAGGTTGAGGTTCTAAAAGAAGTTTGGATGACATTTATGGAATATCGTATTAAGGTGGAGATTGTTGGATTTTGGTAATACTATATTCCATATATAAGTAGATTTTCAAGATATTTTAGTTTACATGGAATTACAAATATAAATCATTTCTTATTTCATAGATTTGGTAGACTATGGGGAGTGATTAGTTTCTCATTTTAAAATAAAGGATAATGGGGAGTGATTATGGTGAGTGATTGGTTGCCTCTTTTTATTGCATTAAAAAGGGAAACAAATAATCTACACGGGAAAGATTTATTTAATCATTCAATAACTTCTTATTGAAGATATATTTGAAGTCTATTATATATAGTCTTGTATGAAGTTTATATGACGTAGGAGAAATGGTTATTCTCTTTAGGTTTTAGGATTTGAGATATCTTCTCAAATTTTAGTTTTTTTCTTGTAATCTTTTGGTGGTTTAATAAAAATTTTGTATTGGTGGAATTATTTTTTCATTATTTCTCTTCACTACTTATCTCTTCTAAAAACTAATTGTGTAGAGATCTAAGGAAAATCCCTAACAAATACAAGTATATGTTTGTAGGAGTACTAGTGCAAGAATCTGTTATAAATGTGTTTATAACTAGTTGACCTATATATATTTAATACCTATACTTATGTTATTATATATATATAAAGGGGTTGTCTTTGCACATAAAAATTTGTACTTATATAGTAATTGATAGGTAGGTCAGAAAATTGGCAGTTGCATGATTTGAATCTGCACTTTATTGGATTTTCAAATCTAAAAGGACATGAACCCATAAATAATTCTGAAGATAGTTCACAGTTTAATTCATATTTACATAAATTGATATGGTGGATATCGTTTACTGTTAAAGAACAGTAAATGATCTAAGTATGCAACCTGACTAAATATTATTCAAGGGTTGTGAAAGGTTTTAGTTGGCTTTTGAAGCCATGACCTCATGTAATTACTATTATTGTACACTATAATATGCATATATATATATATATATATATATGTATATGTATATGTATTGTTAGTGAGACTGACCATGTGTATTAAAATTGTTTTAATATTCCAGGAGTTGTGCTTGTTAAAACTATTTCAGTGTGAAGGGAAACACAACAATAGGGTTTGATAATAGCTGCTACGACAAGCATGCCTTGAGAGATGTAACAACCCATATTTCAGGGTTAAATTAAAATTTTATTTTAATCTATTTTAGTGAATTTTGAAATAGAAAATGTTGATTTTGACTCGATAAAATTTGAGAATAATTTTAAAATTATTTTTAATGTTCTAGTTGACTCAAAAACAGGATCAGTAAATTTTTTAAATCAATTTAAAAGCTAAGATTTTGAATATCGATATTTCAAAGCTATATTGATCGCCTATAAAAGGACCACTTTTGAGACTGTCTCAGGATCCGACGAAACCACTTTTATTTGATCCTGAACATCGAAACATGTTAGGATTTAAAATTTCAAGTCCAACGAAGTTCGTATGCAAGAGAACAACATATAAACGTACGTTGAAAATTCAATCAGAATTCAGTTTAAGCAAGAAATAAACTTATTTTTCAAATGGTCTCCAATATCGATGAGGCCGGGTTCGTTGGAAGCATAATTTCATACCGTAGCGAGATTTCAAATTTCGTAATTTTTGGAGTTAACATGTGACTAGAATGAAGTTTGCAAGGTGTAATTAATACATCGTCATAAAACATCACTTCTTGCTATAGTTGCAAGCCAAACAGAATTAGACAATAAGCCTCCTCTCTCTTCCAAGTGTCACTTCCCTCTTCATTGACCATTCATGACATGATTTGTGACTTAAATATGGTTTAATTAACTTAAACCTCTCTTCATTTTGCAAAAACACATCTTAAAAGCATCAAAACTAATTAATAGTCTCCCTCCTCCTAGAAAATCACCACGTCGCCCCTCCTTTGGGCCCTACCTGTTGGACCTCCGCCAAAGCAGCCGCCGGCGCACCTCCTCAGGCGAGGCGCATGCTGGTCTCCCCTTCTCTCCTCCTTAAACACCCTCATTCTCTTCTTTTGTGTACAAAGGTGCTACCTTTAGGCTTCTACCCTAGTGCAACCACCATTAGGCACCCCAAAGTGGACCCTACTTACCACATGACACCTCCACACCCTTGCCATGTCATTGACCTCCACTGAAAAGAGAAGACGTGGGCCCTACAAGCCTCAAAACACCAAAGATCTCACCTTTATGCTTGATAACATGTGTTATAGTATGTACAAGTGTTGCCAAGGAGCATTGGGGTGATCCGAGAAGAAAAGGCGACATTTTTATCCCGTAGCAAGCGCACGAAGATCCGACATTGTTGTATACTATAGTTCGATGGCTGGGGTGAGAGTTTCTCACTCAAAACACTATATTTGTGTAATCTAAATAAGATTCAACAGTTAAAAGTTAACCGTTTAGCGATAAAAGTTAATATGGAAGTGTTAAGTGAATCGGAAAGTAGAAATTGGTTAATTATAAAGTTAACATGACACTGAAATATATGTCAGCTAGTTGGTTAAACAGTAGCGAAAACTGTAGTTTTAATTTAATTATTTATCACAAATTGTTATACGGTATATGGTAGCTCACAGCACAAATTGTTTGCAAACCCGATGGATGAATTGATGATTTATAGTCACTTGCTTAAGTGAAATTTGTTAGATTGAAAAACGACTCGAAACGAATATGATATGACTAAATTCATGAATCTGTGGTTAGTTTGGGTTGATTGTTTGTTGGATGAAAAACCCGCATGAGTCTTGTGATGTGTAACGACCCGTGTTTTTCGACCATTTGAATATGAATATTTAAATTAGTTTTAAATTATTATGTTGGGAATATTAATGTAATTTAATATTTAATTCGTTATTAAAAACGAAGTTGAACGTTATATTTATATAATTATAAAACGAGCTTGAAAATGGCGTGTAGTTCGTGAAATGAAGTTTTGAACTTCAACTGAGAATACAGGATTCGATATAAGTCGGATTTCTGTGAAACAAGACACGTTGGAGCCGTATTGGCAATAGCTTTCATATGAAAGAGAAAAATCCAGATTTCGTGTTATAGTTTGATATTTATGGCCAAATCAAATTTTGAATTAGTCGCTATGGAAATTCGTTATTAAATTATAGGCCTTTAAAATAGCCGTTTTGCAGACGGACTCAGATTTCGACAAAACCAGTTTCATTAGAACCGTATCGTTAAATTATTGTCAGAAAATCAAACTGCATGGAAAATCGATGTCGTATGTGGCCACGGTAGCCAAAAACGTCGTTCAATTTCTATAGCGCGTATTTAAATAATAAAGGGGTATTTGAGTGTAACTCGAGAAGACGATTGAATTAGGCCGCGAAACCAGTTCCGTTGAGTTTGTATCGTCGATTAGAGTCAGAATAAGTATATAGTTTGTTATTTTTAGAGACCGGAAAATTTGGTGTTAAAAGGGGTATTGCGGTTCGGGGTAAAAACAGCCTACCGGGGCAACAGTCTCAGAATGCGACGAAATTAGTGTCGTTGGGTTCGTATCGAAAAGTTATTGTCAGACTTCGTAGTTTCAAGTTAATTCGATTTATCTGGTGATCGTAGAAAAATTAAACGTGTGTTCATTTCCGGTTTCATAAAGGAAATTTTTTCATACGATGTCGATTTCGACGAAACTTGTCCCATTGGATCTGGAATATCTTTTTACACCAAGGTTAGCTTTTTAATCAGAAAACAGAAGTTGTTTGTGTCGGTTTTTATACGATACTTTGCCGTTAAGTTTCATATGATAATAAAATATTTATTTAAAACCATCCGCACATGGTCTGATGGGTAGCTTCATCCCGTACATGAAAGGAAATTTCACTGCACGGATCACGTAGCTGCCATACCTACCCTCTGTGTTTTCTTTTCATTCTTTATTAACGTGCCGACCAAGCCTAAATACCTACCATGTACCACTGTACCCTATCTTACTTGCTGTCCAAACCATCTACGTATATATATAGACGCTCTTTCTCCTTCTCACCTCAACTTCTTTCCACTACGTCTCAAGTCAGAAAAAAAAAAGTATACCGCTTCTATATATAAAAAAAATGAGCTTCTTGCATACTGGGAACGGTAAATTGGTGCTGATGGGTGCCGCAGTATCGACAGGAGGATGGTATTGGGGAAGTGGCGGTTGTGGTTCCTTGGGGGGGACGTGAACAGCTAGAAGGGAGAAAGGGACGTGGGGTTGTGGTGGCAGTATTTAGCATGGGGTCGGTTTCCAATGAAAAAAAAAATAGCAGAAGGATTTTCGAAAGGGTTGGGAGAAGCGGACGAAGAAGGAGACTGGAACCTGACTGTTGTAACCAACGGTATTGTGCTTCCAAGGCCAAGAGATGGGAACGAAATATCCATCGATTCTTTTTGCCTACGGTAACCGAAGTAGAACGTGAGTCCTAAAAGGAGGAAAGCAAGGATCTGGACTGGTTTTCTTTTGACCGGAAATAAACAAAAGAGTAATTGAACTGATTAATTGTTAATATACACAAGTGTAGGATTTAGTCATGATATATTTAAACTGGAATCTCATAACGGGAAGAGAGTAGGTTATATAATTTTATAATCAGTTGATTATAGTTAATTAAGAAAATAATTATTAATCATATTCTAATTTATTAAATGATGGTATGTTGACAGGGTGGAGGCAAAACCGGGCTACTGGAATTTGTATTCGAGCTAGTTAAAACGAGCAGTGAAGATAGGAATCAGCCTATTAGAAATTAAAACGTAATTTAATTTTTTTAAATTAAGTGGTTAAGGAAAATTGTATTATAAATTAAATCAAATTAACTTATAACGCATATGATTCACTCATATCTTATCAGAATTGGACAAGCGGACGCCTTGGGAATTGCATCGACGGACAGAACATCAGGGAACAGAACCAGACGCAATTGGAATCAACCAGGATTTTTATTAAATTAAACACCTGTTTAATTTAATTAAAACCAACCGTTCAACGGGCGAAATCAATGTGAGTTAAACTCACTCAGTTACCCTTTTTATATTTTATATAAATTGGGTATTTTTATTTTGTGTGCTCTGCTTGCCAATGGTTGACTGTTTTGCTAGTTATCTGCTTATCTATTGATTTAACTGATGAAATTAAACTGTGTTTAATTTCAGTGAAATTCCAAATCGTTATTTTTAACGATTGGTTCCAATAAAGGTAACTCACCTTGGTTGGTCACGTTTATTTATAAACGTGTTTAAAATGGTTGAATTGTTTGAAGTGTTTGTGGTTGATGTTAAATGGTGGCTATTTAGTTTATCAGTTAAACAAAACTGAACAGTCTAATTCGTGCTAACCATTTGGATACAGGGAAGAACAGGTTGGAGGAATCCGACCGGATTCCTCAATATATTATTTAATTCATATTATCAACATATGAACTGTTTTGTTTGGAATGATTGATTTGATTGTTGATTTTTGACTGGACATTCAACCTGTGTTGTGTTTAAACCAATGAGTGATATTGGTTGGGTATTTGGCAGCGTATGGCCTATAAAATCAATCGTGTTATAAATATTGATTCACCGTCAGGTGAATCGATAAAGATGAGGTTATAAAATTTATTTTATAACTGGAGTTGGTTTTTGAATATATTATTTTGAATAAAAGTTATAAAAGGGAAATAAGTAAATATTTTATTTATTTAAGATTTTGATTTGTTAAAAATTTATCTTATAGAATAAATGCTGAGGTTAGACTGATTTGTAAAGTACAAGAGGAGAAATAAGGTCGCATAGTTACACTTTGGTAATTGTTTTTGTGAAGAAGAAATTTATGGAATTATTTAAATTAATTATTTAATTAATTTAAAGTGAAAGTTTATTTGGAATCGGCTAACGAGATAAGCAAGTTGGAGTGAATTAAATCGTCCATTTTGAATTTGGATTGATTACCAAATTAATGTGTTTTTGGGTTAAATATCGTTTAAATTTAGATAAGGTTTTAAAAAGGGTTTAAGATAAACCAGAATATATAAATGAGTTTCAAAGTGTAAATCATTAATATTGAATTAACGTTATTTGAAAATGAGATCAAGTAAAATGGAAATTTGAAAAAAAGATTTCAAAAGTGGGGAATGGTCGAACAGATTTGGAAGAAGATTGGAAATAATTGAATCGGGTTAAAGAAATGGGTTAGAGGGTTGTATAACTAAACCCAAGTTATAATGGAATGTATTTCGAGATGGAAATAGGAATATTGATTTTGGTGATTAGAACTGATGTTCATCTAAGGATAAGAACGTTGTTTGATCAAGGTCTGAGAGGTAATTAAAATACCCCAACTTGAACAACATCGGGATTATCTGAAGATAGTATTAGTTGGTAATCGTAAGAGACGTTAGTGGATATGTTTTGAAAATCTAAACAACAATTTTAGCGCTGTTGTTATAATATATGTTTTGTAAATCTAATATAGCAATTGTAGCGCTTTTGCTATAGTAAATGGGTTGTAAACCTAAACAGCGATTATAACGCTGTTATTTTAAATAGTAATTATAACGCTATTGTTATAACCTATGTGTTATAAATTTCTTTGTTAAAACTAATGGATTTCCGAATTTAAAGGATGATTTGAAAGAAGATTTAAGTGGGTAATTGAATATAGTTATTCGAGCTAGAGTTAGTCAAACATAGTATTCAAGATAAGTGGCCATTGCATACGACTGCTAGCGTAATTCGCAGGGCTGCAGATAGCCTACGGCGGTCGGATGTTTCCTGAGGGAATCAGGCGTAACCATTGTGATCGCTGCGATCTAGAGTCAAGCGAATGAAGTTAAGTGGAATGTTAGTTAATCAATTTGAGTTAAATCAAATTAGAGTTATTCGAATATAGTATTTTTGAATATTAACAGAGTTAGAAGTGTTTAATTTAACGAAAGTAAACCAGTTTGTTAAGGGCCAAGTGATGCTGAACACCGAACCAGTAAACCCATTTGTATGTCATGATTGAAACATGGTATATTTTGATAGTTAAAACACCGACTATCAAATCTGTCCAATACGATTATTGGTATGGAAAGACCAGGATCGAATTTATATTCGAAAACCATTCCAACCAACAAATACGTGAAGAGATCAGAAGATGATCGAGATGGTGCTGTGAAGACCGTGGGTTTTCACAAACGGAAGAACCACTAATATTTTCTGCCTGGCAAGCAGAGATAAGCCGTGATTCTGTCGTAGTTGGAATCTACGGGTTGCAAGGACTTCTCGCTACTGATCCATGGGGTGATTCCTATATTGGATGCGGTAGGAGAGTGCCTTCGGTTCATCCTGTTCCTGGGTGAATTATATGGACGGATGTCTGACAGAGTATTTCCGAAGGGTCACGTACGTTGATTTCTTCAAACGTATGATAGTTGTTGGCGGGGAGTTGCCGTTCTCTTAGCTTCCAGCTAGAGTATTTTTGTGGACGTCAATTAGTGATATCTGATGGATTTGACGATGTGGCATTCAAGTAAATGGCGACCAGATGTCAAGAGTGAATTCTGGCCTCAAGCCTCATCAACCGGGAAATGACAAAAATCGGGCAGGCAGCATGGCTATGTGGGTCGCTCCCATTAGGGTGTATGATCACCTACCTAGAGGAAATCCTATTTGCTTCTTTAATCTATGTTTCGATGCTGTCCCTTGTCGGGAGACGGTTGCTGATCCCAACCGTCGGTGGTATACATTCGATACACTCAAGCGAAATGAGTGGTCAGTCATGTGAGGGCCGGGTTGCAAGAAGTTCTTGTTGAACCCAGTGTATTCGTCTCTAGAGATACACGATCGGCAGGTGGTCCCATACCTTGTCAAGGTCGGAATCCAATATCCAATAAGCGCCTGCGGGTTTTGATTGTATACTATATATGTGGAGCGTGAGATGCAAGCGTTCCACTAGATTGATATTTATTTGTATTTAGACATTATTATAATATCAGAAAAGATATTGGTTTCAAAACCGTTTTGGGTTATCGTTAGGTAAAAACCGTCCGTGTTTATTTGTGGATTTGGTCTTACGATTATCCTTTTCTTTGAAAAGAATTTGAACTTTAAAATCATGATTGGATGATTTACCCTTATACTGTGCGAGTTTATCTCACTCTGGTTCACCAGACTGACCCGGTGTTTTGTAAATGCTCGGGTTAGCCCGGAGTGTACAGGTTCAGGTTAGCGACTGCTATGAAGAGACGAGCTGGAAGAGTCCAGACGTATGATATTCCTATTATTCCGCTGTGTGTTGTATATGGGATCAGGCTATTATAACTGTCCCATGGTATGATGTACTCTGATACTGTAAGTATTTTAAAGCTTTCAATAAAGATTTATTTCTGTATTATATTTGATTCGCTGCGATGTGAGACTCTGTGTTGTGTGGTGTTTCTTCTTCTTCTTCTATCCAATATTTCTACCTTATCTATTCTCACCCTCTAACTTCTTTCTATTAATGATCTGGAATATTCGATGTCTGAATGGTCAACACGGTAGTTTGATGTTGATTTTCGGAGTCGAAAATCCCAGTTCGTTACATGATGATATTTGACTTACACGTCTCCATTGTATGTAGTTGTATGTTGATCGATTGATTGACAAACTGAAATTAACGTCAATTGTTTGTTTGAAGCTTATATGGATGTAGGTGCACTCTGGATGTTATTTGAATGTTGGATAGTGTTTATTACTATTATTGGATGTTTAAAATTCATATAAGTAAAATTATATGATGTTTGGTTGAATGTTATTTCAATCCAGAATAAATATGAATATTTTAATAATATAATATCCAGTGAAAAAAATCGAAGTTTGATTTCGATGTCCGATTTTGGATGGACGTGTAGATATAAAAATATCGATGAATATTCGAATTGTAATGAATGATTTTGAAGTAAATTTAATGTACTTGTGGCTTGTCGAAGTTTTTAATTCGAAATTAATAGTAACTTTTCAAAGTGAAGTTCAGTTAAGATATGTACCGAACGTTTTAAAAGAAAATTTCTTTCAAAAGTTCTTCATTTATTTTTATAATGACTATAAGGAAAGTTTGAACGTAAAATAATGACTTCCGAAAAATAATATTATTTTATTTATTAAAATAATATTAAAGTTGACCCTATAATGAAACATATGATTTTGAAGATAAACGACTGAAATGAGTTTTCAAAGATGATTACATTTTTTTAATATAATTTATAAAAAATATTTGGAAGGATTTTCGATTTATTTATAAATTCTAAATCGATTTGGGCTTGAATAGAACGTATCGCACGACGATAGTTCGCAAACGTCAACCCGTAACTTCGAATAGACGTAACGGGAGATCTGACCGTCGAATTCACCTAAAACCGCAACTATGGGGTTCGTATCGAAAAGATATTTCAAATGAATATAAGGGCTTTAAAATCAAATGGTTAGATTTTAAAATATGTCCAAATCAGTTTTGGAAAAGGTCATTATGGATGCAGTTCGGCGGCCGATTTTGGAAGCCGACTGTAAGGAGCTTAATAAAAATATGAATAAATTATGATAAATCATAATAAATGATTTGAAAAGAGTTTGTATAAAATATTCCAAATTTTGGAAGATAAATGGTATTTTTAGCAGAAAGAGTTGTTTGAAAACATGAAGGAACATACCAATATTTTGACACAACAATTGGACTGAGAATGGGTTTTAATATAACCAGAGTGTTCCAACATATAAATTGGAAAGGATTTGAATGGAAATTATCTTCGGGTAATTCGATAATGTATTCCATAATTATTCGGATATCATTGAGGAATTTGGAAGATTTAGATATCATTATTCCAATGTGATAACTGTTGGTTTCAGAATTTGGTGTTAAATGTAAGTCGACATGATTTCTATTTAAAACATTATATTTAATATCAAATTGGAATTTGGGTTTGTTGTAAATGGTGGCTTTTACAACACTATTCTTAAACCATGTTAAAATGTAAGTTATGGAATAAATCTTTTAATTAAGATTTAATAGAATTTTCCAATTTGTAAATTAAATTGGAATTAAATGGAAGTGGAATTTGGGTTTATTGTGAACGATGTTTTGAATTGACATTTATTCTTTAACCTAGTTTAAGACATGATTAATTTCCCAATGTTGAATAATCATTAAGTAATGATTTTTGAGATTAAAACTAAGATGGGGTTTTAATGAATCTTTAATTAAATTTGAACGTTAAATGGTAGTTAAATTTACCGATAACACGATGGATGTTAAATATGGATTATTACCAGTTTTGTTCCATAAGATGAATAAGTTGGGATTGGGAATAATAAAATAAATGATTACTTCGGTAAGGCTTGATAACCAGACTAGTTTTATAAACCTTAATTTGGTCTTAAGTTGAGAAAAGATATTACAAAATCTTTTGAAATGATATCTAAAGAAAGACGTAAACAATAAGTTTAAATGAGATAATCTTTGATAAAATTAACGGAAACCTTTACCAGAGTAACGAATATTTGAATAAAATAATATTCTGGATTGGAATGAGATGCGTGGTATCTTTATTTATTTCTTGATTTTAAAGATGTGTGAATTATTCAGAACGACCGGGTTTAACCCATTCTGAATAATTATTACGACGATTAAAAGTTGAAGACTAAACATGGTGGTTGAAGACTGGAGATCTTCACATCGTTTGGGCTATTGCTGATATCTTGGTTGGGTCGTACACCCAAGATGAGGTAATAAGTGGTGGTTATCCAGATGTACTTGGAGATCGACCGGATATGCGAGGGTCTCTCTCCTGTATTGAACATATAGGACGAGGAATAAGGTGCCTCCGGTTTCGTTCAGACCCAAAACGAACTTGCAAATGGATTATATGTCTAACACCGTAGTTTGTGCCATATTAATTGATCACTACTAAATATATATCTATTTGGTGGCGTAGAATTTATTCTCTTAGCTTAACACCCTTCTCTGAGACGTAAAAGCTTAGAGGTTATATATCGGTAGACACCAGTTGTATAGTATGTGTAACAACCCGCACCTCCGTTCACGCAAGATATTGTCCCCAACTTAGCCACCGTATAGGTGTGGGGTTTTGTTCCTTAAAAGGCACCGGCGTTAGTAAGAGATGGACTCTACTATATAAGTACTCACTTCACACAGGCTTCCACCATGTGGGACTTAGGGGTGTTACGTTATCCCCTCTTACAAAGCCCAACGTCCCGGTTGGCTCACAAACACCTCACCCAGGCGTTGTGGTCCACACAGGAGCCACAATTCCGGCTGAGTATTGGCCCTGATACCACTATAACAACTCGCACCTCCGTTCACGCAAGATATTGTCCCCAACTTAGCCACCGTATAGATGTAGGGTTTTGTTCCTCAAAAAGCCTCGGTGTTAGTAAGAGATGAGCTCTACTATATAAGTACTCACTTCACACAGGCTTCCACGATGTGGGAATTAGGGGTGTTACAGTATGAATTGACAATAAGGCATGTTGAGATGCATGGATCAAAGTTTTTGTTGAAAAGTAGGGCTTTGCACATGATGATCAAAGCATGGCTTATATATCAGCTTTGTGTATGGCGTTAATTCGTGAGCTTCATACCTCGATATGAGTCAAAAACGGAATGAGGGACAGCAGGGTGGACATGTGTTTCTTTCTAGCTATAAGTGATGTCATGGTATATCGAGACATTTTACTTATGTGGATGATGGATAGAAAAGGGCCCTCGGATACTGGCCATACAAGGCCAAGATGGTCGACATACTGACCAAGAGGTCCAATAGGACCGGGAAACGTTTGATTCAGGCATAACTAACCAGCAACGAAGGCTGACCGTCCCTGGCGCTCGCACGGGTCACCAAAGCGCGTGGTCCTGGACATCTTGCTAGAGATAGTCCGAACTCAGTGAGGAGAGATCCCTTGTCTCGGCTCATGAAGGAAGTCCAAATTTCAATACACGATTTTACAGTTTTTAGTTGTATACCTATGGCAACATAGTAGGATGTTGTACTATGTCGTCTATGATTGATACAATTATATTCGAAGTTGTTTTCCGCACTATGCACTTATAATAATACCAAAAGTATTTGTTTTAAGTCGTGTGAAGCATGTATGATTATTATAAGGTAAAACTATGGGTGAGCAATATTCGGTTCAAACCGAATTAACCGACCAAACCGTTTCATTTCGGTCGGTTCAGTTCGGTTTTAAAACTAAATCGGTTATAACTCGATTTGTAAAATAAAGTTTTTTTGGTTACTGGTTTAACTGAACTTTTAATTTATTATCTAATTTTATGGTAATGTAGTACTATAAATAGTTAGTTTAGTTATATAATACGAAGACATTTGTTGCAAATATATCCAATCTTATCATAGATATAAAATTTATTATATAAAATTTCTCCAAACAGAAATTTATGTTTTACTTTGAGTGAATCCATCATTTGAATAATACTGTATCCTTCAAGTTCGGTTAATCAGGTTACCAACCGAATTAATCAAAATTAATTTGGTTCGGTTCTGTAATGGCCCAAATTTTAAACCGTTTACATTTAATATTTTAAAATGGTTTAAATGTTGTTTAAGAATTTAAATAACTAACTTTAATAATTTTGAATATTTTATTAATGTAAGGATAAATTTTTGGTTTGAGCCTTTGAAAACAACTTATTGTATAAACAGGCCTCTTTCATAACTTATTATGGAAGTAGGCCTATTTTCTATCAGGGAACTGACCTTGCGTACTCCACTTGTGCGCAAGAACAAATTTGTTCTTACGCAAAAATGGAGTGCGCTGGTTTTTTTTATTTTTATTTTATACTTGAGCATTCCATTTGTGCGCAAGAACAAATTTGTTCTTACGCACAAATGGAGTGCGCAAGGTTTTTTGGGGAGAAAAAAAACAGTGAGCTTGCATAAGCTTTCCTTCAAACATTGAAAAGAAAAAAAAACTGCGCACTCCATTTTTGCGCAAGAACAAAATTGTTCTTGCGCAAAAATGGAGTGCGCAAGGCAAAGTGCCCAAATAGAAAACAGACCTACTTTCATAATAAGTTATGAAAGAGGCCTGTTTTTACAATAAGTTGTTTTCAGAGGCTCAAGCCAAAAAAATTTCCTTAATATAAATAATATTTTAATTCTAGATATAATTGGAAAATGTTGAATTTGTAGTATAATGTGAAATGACAACATAAAAGAGTTTATTATTGTTTGTACTAAAATTATATTAACGCATTTGGTTATTAAACGAAGTTAGAACGTATAATTTATAATTTTGTTATAAGATGATCTGAAGCGGCATGGTTGTTCTTAATATTACATTTTGAACTTTAATTAGACGTACAAGATCTAACATAAGTTGGATTTCTTTGAAACAAGAAACGTTCAAATTTATTTGATAATATTTTTCCAATGGAAGAGAAAAATCGAGATTTCATATTGTAGATTTTGTTTTATGTCCAACTAAAATTTTCAAATAGTCGCTATGAAATTCATTATAAATTATAACGATTTATTTTATGACCGTGCGCGATGTATACGTGTATAATATAACTAGTTGAATTTAAAATAGCGATTTCACCAACAATATCGACATTTGACGAAACTAGTTCCATCGTGTCTGGAATATTAAGTTATTGTAGAATTTCCAACTTCGCTGCAATTGGAGTTCGTATGATTTCGTACGAATTTTAAAACATCAAATGCAAATATATTATAATAATATAAAAATATCTATGTCACTTTCAACCTATCCTTGACAAATCCTTATCGTATTATGTCATAATCCTGTCTACATCTATTCGTATTTGCATGGTGCGATGCGTATCTTCCTTTGATAAATAAATATCAGCAAATTATCCATAAACGAAAATTTTCAAATCCTTATCTGATTTTAGTCAGCCTGACATTAAAATATAGAATATATGATACTCCAAATCTATACCTATGGCCAGCGCAAAAACTCAACATGTCACTTTCAGATATTTATCTTTACCATGCAAATTTCACTATATCCATTCCTAGTCTTGACAGTGCGTTTTGATTCAAAATATGTGGCTAAACTTGTTTTATCTGCTTCGTTTCTTCTATTGGTTCCGGCATCCAGCAATTATTTCTTCACCAGTTATAAAAGAAAAAAAATGTTTATCTTTGCTTAAAGGAAAATCTTTGCAATTCACAGTGACCTTGTGCAAATATCTCAGCGTATCTTGACCAAATCTCTACTTCATCTCTTCTCAATTAAAACACAGCCTGGAAACATCTATGTATGATCTGTATCCATAACCTACTAGTCATTTTCAAAATTTATGCTATAGGAAATTTAAAACCAAATCTTGCCCAGTCTTGGAAATATACTGTTTCACCTGTTCGTTGAAAACGACTGGCATATTGAATTCATTCTTTCCATTTCGAAACCATTGTGTACATATAGCACAACTATTAAAACAAACCAAGTTCCATTATTTTATATTTGGAACCATATCAGCCGATACTCTCAAATAATTATTTAGAAATCCAAATAAAAAACAACGACATCTTCTTTATTTCAAAAACAATCTTCATCGTTAAAACATAGCAAGTATCGGAATTTAACACAATCTTTGAAAATTTACATAAAATCTGTTACTCCACCAAATCAAGTGATTTTTGATCCATTTCAATCGCACGACTCTCCTCTTCATGTCAGTGGTCTTCATTTTGGCTCAGCTAATAATTTTTGTCATACCTTGTTTCTGACAGCATGGTTGGTAGCGGCAGTTGGGAGAAGTGACGTGGATTGGTATGGCGATGGGAGGCACGTGTTAGTAGGTGGGTGCGCGTGGAAATCATGGCAGTAAGCTGTTATTCATTGTTTGGTGTTTGGACAAGTTGTCGCTGCCATGGGTTTCGTTGTGAGTTAGAGGTAGCTACTGCTTGGCGTGATACAAGAGGAAGGGGTAGAGGGCTTGGGGACCATCATTGCATGTGTTAATTTATGGTACAGTAGGGTATTTGGAGACTTGCTTTTGCATGGAAAAAAAGTAGTAGGCGTATGAAAATGAGAGAAGGGAGAACATGTTGTGGAAGAAAAGAATATGGGGGGCATTGTAGTTGTAATAGCAGGTTGGTATATTTGTTTGGAGAAAACAATATGTGACGTGTGGGCTTAGGTTCTTACTATTTTAAAAAAAAAAAACAGGTAAAGACAACAGAAAGGGGGCACGGTGGCTCTTTTTTTGGCATGGAGAAGTTGTTGTAACAAGGAGATGTGGGAGAAGACATAGCATGGGATGTGGGCTAAACATGGACTTTGGGCTTGGGCGTTTCGGGTATTATATATATGTAGGAAAAAATAGTAAGAAAAAGAGACAAAAGAAGAAAGGAGGTTGGACGGCAACAATATGCAGATGGGAATCAACTGGAACTTAAGGTACTACGGTGAGAAACATGTTAATGAGTTAATAATAAATGTTACTATTTAATTGATAAAACTTATAATCATATTAGGCCAAACTAGAGGTGTTGGAATCATAATCTAGAATACTACGCTGCTATGCTAATTCAGAAAGATCTGGAGACAATTGGGGTTTCATTTAATTTTTAACGTCTGGCTAAAATTAAATATAACGTTATGCATTTATCAAACCGACAAAGCAAAATAAAAGGTGAGAACTCTCATATTTTTCTAAAGTCCTAGATGTGCTAAATTCATATAATTATAAATTATAGTTGATAATATAAAACTGGTTGAATGGATGCTATGAATATTCTATTGGTTGTTTATTGCTTGTTGATTGACATTATTCATATTTCATTGTTTAAAAGTCATAGATTAGCAAATAATCATTCCATGTGATGTTATGAACTATTATTATAATCATTGTCTTTTGTTTGTTTATCGTATTTTTTTATATATATGAAATCTTCACCCCCAAATGATATTATATCCTGATTGGATGTTAATGATTGAATGGATGCTAATCGTTGAATTTAAATTCAACGATTGTTGTGTTTTAATCAATAGGCCGTATTCATTAAGTAATTGGCAACGAATGATTAAATCCATTATTTTTAAGATGTCGTTTTGCCGATAGGCAGATTGATGGTGTTTTAAGTTATAACATTTCATTTTTATAACTGAATCAAAGTTCCAAGTTTATTTTATATAAGTTACTTAAATAAAAGTCTTTATAAATATTTATAAAGCATAAGTATAAATAATTGATATAGTATGATCTTATAAAGACAGAAATTAACTTGAAGGTTAATAATCTAAAATAATTGTTTTCAAGGAAAAAAAATGAAGCGCGTTTATATTAAATTAATTATATTTTTAGTAATTTAATACGAAGGATTAAAGGAAACCAATCAACGGTTAACAATGTTTTTAAGTTGACTTAGTCAACTGTTTCAAATTGGAAGTGTTGTTTTAATAAAAATAGTTTTCCGAACAGTAGTTAAACTTGACGAATGTTCTTAGAAGTTAATAAATTTTTACTTAACTATATTTTAAAATAATTATCGAATTATTTATTTTTAATAAGATCAATTATTAATTTTATAATTATTTAAAAAGATTAACTATTTTATTTTTATTTAGTTAAGAAATTAACTACCTTGATTGTAGTTAATGTTGAAGTAAGCTATTATTAATCAATAATATTAGAAGTGGTTATCTTTTAAATGGAATTCGGTTAAAAAGTAATTGAGTTGTAATGAGGTTTTAGTTGAACTTAGAAAAGAGTTTTTATACATGAATTAGATAACGAATCCAAAGATGATAAACAAGTATATCTCGAGACAAGGCGATGTTTAGTATAAAAATTATTAATAAAACTAATTTTAGTAAAGGTGGTGTAATCAGAAGAGATTTCCAAATAAAAGAAAGTGAAATGGATTAGCGTAAATGGATTTGAAATAAATCCAAATGAAGTTGTAAAGAGATTTTTAAACCAAGACAATGATTTTTAAAAATAAAATATTACTTAAGAATTGAATTAAATGTGGAATTGAAATAAGGCTTTCAATGAAAAGGAAACGATATTTATAGCAAATGAATTAAGTAAGGGAATTTCCAAACGTAAGAAATGGTTTATAAAACCATACTCAAAATCAAATGGTAATAAGTAAGAGTTTTTGGCAAGCATACCATTATAAAGATATAAGTTTATACTTATGTTTTCGAAGTAACGAAGCAGATGAGATTTGTCGAGATATGAATATAGCATCGATTTCAATCGATGAAATGATTTTGAATGAGATGTTTTAATATAAAGAACCTGAACTGCCAACGTACTTAGCTATAGTGTTGGGTTTGATAGTTAAAGAACCGACTATCAAATGAATATTCTTTATGACCATTTGATGTGTTGTTTCGAAGAGACCGGGATGGGAACTAGACCCAAAAAACTGCTTCGAATCAACTATGCGTTCATGGCTAATTTGCAGGACGGATCTTCATGAGAGAAAGAACTAATCGTTATAATTTCTCTGGTGGCCACCAGAGTTATGATGACTTGTGATTCTGTTATGACCGAAATTGACGGATTTGCAAGGGCTTCTCGCTATTGATCCTTGAGGTGATTCCTATATAGGATGCAGTAGGAGGATACCTTCGGTTCATCCTGTTCCTGTATGACTTGTACGGACGAATGTCTGACAGAGTATTTTCTAAGAGTCACGTACGTTGATTTTAACAAATATACCAAGTTTGGTGGAGGAGAAATTCTCTACCTTAACACCCAGAGTATATTTATCGACGTTAATTAGTGATTTGACGGATCTGACGATGTGGCATTCAAAGTGAATGGAGATGTGTTATTCTAAAAGTTAAACGTGATCTCAAGCCTCATCAAATGAGGAAATGGCAGAAATCAGGTAGGTCGCATGGCTAGTTAGGTCATATCTAATAAGGGTATATCATTACCTGATATGAAGAACTAAAATGCCTTGATTGTTCCTTATTTTTGTATGCTTTCAGTTCGGTTGGCTGGCACCCAACCATGGTAATGATATATTCGGTCCACTCAAGTTAATGAGTGATCGGTCATATTTAGCTTGGGTTGCAAGATGTTCTTGTTGAACCCCCGTATATCCATCTCCAGAGGTACACCGACAGAAGGTGGTCCTATACCTTGCCATAGTTGGGGCTTCAATCTCCAATAAGCGCCTTGTGGTTTTTGATTTTATAATAAATATGTAGAGCGTGAGATGCAAGCGTTTTACTAGATTGCTATTTATCTGTGGTTTGATAGACACTATTATAATATCACTGGAATTTGATATATCACAAATGTTTTTCGGTTACAGTAAGGTAAAAACCATCTGTGTTTATGTGTGGACCGGTCTTACTATTATCCTTTTCTTTCAAAAAGGATTTCTAAATTTAAACTGGTTGTCTGTACTATGAATTTATCACTGAAAGTATTCCAGACTGATCCGGGTGAATTTTGCTTTGCTTCAAATGTGCTCGGGTCAGACCGAATATATTTCCAGGTTTAGTTTCGATTGGAGTTTTAGGAGCTGGAAGCAGGAGGCTTCACCATTAGTTATTTAGAGTTTGTTCTGCTGTATCAGATATATGATGTACTCTGATGATTGGTATGTATATACAGTTTCTATTTGTATAAAGAGATTTGATATATTATATTTTATTCGATTCGCTGTGAGATTCTGATGGTGTTCTCCTTCTTATTCTTCTGTTCTAATACTTCTTTCTTTCTTTTCTCACCTTCATATTTCTTTCTATTAACAATATGGTGTTGTTCGATACTTGAGTTTTGGTAATAATGTGGTTTTTATGTTTTATTATCAAAATTCGAGCGTCGAATTTTCGCTATGTTGTTACAGTTGGTATTAGAGCTATTGGTTTAGTGATAAACTTGGCTCGGTGGCGTAACTCGATAAAGATAGGGTTAGTAAAGCCCTAGATTGAGTTTGAGGGTATATATGTGAGCGCGTATTTATAATTGATTTTTAAATTATTTTTATATAGTTTTGTCTGAATAATATTTATATATAGACATATTTCTCTAAAATGATGATAATATTGATTTGTTTAAATGACTTGAATAAAAATTCAAATTGGGATATTAAACTAGGATGGTTTAATATAATGGAATGAGATTTCACTTATGAAATCATAATTGTTGGTAGTTAACCCAATATTAATCAGTTGATGTGGAGTGTGGGAAACCAAAGTGAAAGCAAACGAGAAATATTAATGTCGAATTTGAATGATTTCATTGCATTGTTATGCATTGTTTGTTTGTTATATGGTGGATGGTTTGTATAGAATTCATCAACAGTTAAATTTTAAGTTGAATGAATTGAAAGTTAAATATATGAATTCCAGTATAACAAGTTTGAATGGAATCACTTATGAATTAAAATGAAAAGATTTAACTAGTACTGATGTCAAATGTTTGATTTTGGAGATTTGTGTAATCACATGTTGATCAATGAAAAATTATTTCATGCATTGGATACTTACATGATCAACAGAGTTAAGCACAGGTATCAGAAGGCTATTAGGGTAGAATTTGATTGCATAGATTGCTTATAATTCGAGAAGTATGTTTAATAATGCTCGCAAAAAGGTACGCCTACACAAAATATAAATTTTTGGGGTTTGAATTTAATTTTCTGATCGCGTGGGTTGATGTGTGTGTGTGTATATATATATATATATACATATATATATATATATGTGTGTGTGTGTGTGTGTGTGTAATGTCCCGCATTTTTATCGGTTTATATTTGAATATTTAAATCAGCTTAAATATTGAATTCTTAATATAAGTAGATTTAAATATTAATAAAAACGAAGTTGAACATATAAAAATATATATTATATATAATCGAGCTCATAACGACGCTGTAGTTCGTAATTTAACGTTCTGAACTTCAACTGAGTGTACAGAAACCAGTTTAAATCGGATTTCTGCAAAACAAGAAATATTGGAATCTGTTGAACTGTATCCTTCTGATAGAAGTGAAATATTGAGATTTCGTCGTATAGATTGCAAGATATGTCAAAATCAAATATTCAGAAAGTCGCTATTAAATCGTATATCGACCATAACGGTTTATTTGAAATAACTTCTTATCGGTTTCGAATTTAGACAAGGTTCTTTTGAGGCGCAGTGATAATTTTATTTTTAGAATTTTACTGTAATTTTTAATTAATTAAATATGTAACTTTTTATTTGGAGTATTTTGCACCCTGTATCAACATTTTGGGGTTTCACAATATGAGTTAACCTACCGATATTATTATATTTTCGGGATCATGACACCTCGTTGAGCACGATTGTACTCTTACTTCTGTCCGTACGTAAATGTAATTTTAGAAACTGAGGTAAACCAATCTTTAAAACAATTATTCATTTGTATTACTTAACTCTTGAGTCATGCTTTCAAATCAACACCACGCGAAAGATTTAGACAATTCATGCCTACCTTTTAATTGAGCCCATACGGTGAAATGAAATGGAAATGTCCCTGAATGTACATGCAAGCTTCATACGCAAGCTTCATACGTCTCTTCTTTTAATAACTTAGTACATTGAAAATGTATCACCTGCATTGAAAAATCTACTGTGTAGTCTTATCCAAAATATACCAAGCTTCTACCCTACATCTCTCTTTTCGCATCAAACTTGCGGTCATCTCCCTAAACATTTATGAAACCGTACCCTACCATTCTTTTAATATTGAATATGGCAACTCTCAATGGTACAAACGAAAGAAAATAGGAAGGGGAAACATAACCTGTAGTATGCATGACATGTGAGTGACCCAATCCTAGTTTTATCCATCATCTTACTTTCACAAGCCTAAAACAAAGGCACATGCAGACCCATCCCCCTACGACTTCATGGCAAAGTAATTACTGCAACCCATATTTTAGTGTTTTGTGCTTAAGGAAACCGTGGAGACAAAGTAATCTACACAGCCCACCTATGTTCTGTCCTTGAAGCCGACCTATATATGTACTACTGCCTTGGCATCCAAGCTTTTCAATTCTATAAATACAGGAGCGGTCTCTTTCCCTTCTTCTTGGCTTCAAACAAACCAAAATGGACAGCTTCAAATTTTCAAATAAAATCCAATGCCTGGTAGAAACACTTCCTCCAAAACAGGAGCATGTCGTGAGACTGAGGGAGAGGTGGCAAGCGTTTGAGGAAGTCACGGTGGTTTTCATGAGAAGGAACAGAGGAAAGTTGGAAGAAGGATGACGTGGATACAAGTTTGTTGCATGGCACGTGAAAAGAAAAGCAAGAACGTGATGGGCTTGGCACTTGAAAAGAGGTGGAACAGTTGAACTTACGTGAACGTGAGGGTGATGTGCTTGAACGTGAAGTTTGGTGGTGATACCGTACGATAGATGAAGAAACGATGAGCGAACCAAGGCTTAAACCTTCGAAAAATGCTCATAGGGAAATCAATGTACACAGTAATCTAGACGTGAGTGAAATGTGTACTATACACATGAGCAAAAAGGAAAACTGACGTGGGGATTGAAGTAGTAACGCAGGGACCATGTTGGTTTGCGGACTTTGAAGAAGCCGTGGAGTTGTAGTTGCAAAAGAAAATAACGGAAGTAGATGACCTAAGTGAGTTCATGGGCGTGTGAAGCATGCATTGGTGTAAGAGTGGATGGGAAACAACTGACGCCAGAAGGAAGTGAAGAGGGAACTGATTTGTATGGGGAACGCATGAGAAGTTCATGTAATGCTGTGAAGAGGTTTACATTGGTAATGAAGTTGATCAAAGTGCGGACTGGAGTGGACAGATGATCAGGGAACCACGCAGAAAGGGAGGGTAACCGAGGTGAGCGGTGTAAAGTGAATGGCGATAAACATTGGAGCGGGTATCTGAATCAACGACGCAAATCGCTATTTAACGGTTAACGCGCCAAGGTGAGTAAATTCACTAACTTTGTTTGTTTAAAATATTTTATTTATATTTTAAATAATGGTTGAATGCTGTGTGATGGTTGTTTAGGCAGATTTTGGTTAAATTGGTTGAAATATTATATATCGTTGCATATGTACCCATCACCGGTTGGATATTGATTCCATCAGTATGGAATCAGTGATAATTGTTTGACTAACATTTGTGGATGCGGAAACCGGTAGGAGGAATTCAACCGGATTCTTCAATAATTATATGTACTGTTTATGCACTGTTTAAACTGTGTTGAATGGAAGTTCAACGTTATGTTGATTTAGTAAATAAACGATATTGATTTAGAAAGTGGCAACAGTCGACCATAAACACATCGTTTTGTTAAGAAATTGGTTGACTGTCAAGCAAACCAACGAAGTTCAATTATAAAATTTTTATCTTTATAATTGAAGCGAAATTACAAATTATAATAGAAGTTCTATTATAAACTGGTATTTTTAGTACCATGAGTTAGATATAAATTGATTCGAGTTTAAATAGGAAGAATCGATTATTTATTATTTCTAAATAACAGAAATTGAATCTTGATTAAACAAGGAGGCGATGACTTGTTTTAAGTATATCAAAACCAAGTAGTCGATTTTAAAGATGCTTATGAAATAAAGTATAATTCTATGTTTGGAGTATGATCGTATTTGAAATAAGGGTAGTAAAACGAGTCTAGATTCCTATTGCGAAATGATATTTTAATAAAAGTGAATAGTGGTCAGAAAGTAAACATTTTGTAAGTAGATATTTCTATTTGTGTAAAACTAAATTGATCTAATTAACGAGAAGTTTAGAAATGGAGTTTTGAAATGTTTTTCCAACATTAATAAGGTGTATTTTCTAAAAGTACAGAAAATAAGAAAGGTAAGGAAGATGGAAATGTTCCAGATATTAAATAAATGTATATCTTCTAGAATGTGGGTGAACAAGTGCTATAATATTTGGAAATGGGTTTTTCCAAGAAGTATGAGGTTAACAGTTTTGGAAATTTCTAGAAAAAAATAGGAATAATGAAATATTAGAAAGTGCCGAGATTGTGAAATGGTTTAATGGATGTTTATTTTCAAAACACCGACTATCAAGATTTTTGTAACGAAAAGAGATATCAAGATTTTTGTAACGAAAAGAGATATCAAGATTTTTGTAACGAAAAGAGATATCAAAATTTTTGTAATGAAAAGAGATGTCAAAAATTTGTAACGGAAGGAGGTGTTGAGATTAATTATAAAGTGGAATATAGTAGCATATTGCAAGTCTCAGAACTATAGCAGTAAAGTAACGCTGTTGACTAGGCTTAAGCGTGACTGTTATGTCAAGATTAGTTATAAAGGGATATAGCAGCGTATAGCAAATTTGAACTGTAACGATAAATGAAACGCTGTTAACCAAACTTAAGCGTGATGTTTATATACAGTAGCACTTCCTAGGGAAGGAAAACAGCTTGTTTTTGAAATTCACTTATTCAAAAGGAATAAGTAATGACGTTTGGCTAAAGAAATATAAGAATGAATGTTAAATAAAAAGTGCCTGTGATTTGTGTGATATTGGTTGTACATTGAATGGATGTTGTTTTTACTTCGATAGTTAAACAACCAACTATCGAAGTGTTTTGACCATCGTTGTCTATACGGGGAGACCGGTTGGATATACTATCTGAAACCACTCCGTATAGGCATAAGCGCTGCAAATTTTGCTGAAGAAAATTGAAGACGGAGTGAAGTGCAAGGGTCGTCCTGTTCAGAATGGTGCTTTCGGTTTGTCCAGACCCAGGACAACTTGTATGGATGAATGCCTGACAGCGTATTCTTAGAAGATCACCTAAGACGTTCTTTTCAAGATATTTCGTCTGGTGGCGGAGAAATTCGTTTCTCTTGGCTTTTATACCCGTAATATTTTTGAAAAGATCAACTAGTGATTTGACGAGTTTGGCGATGTGGCATTCAAAGTGTATGGTGGCCAGATGTTCTAAAAGGTAGACGTAGCCTCAAGCTTCACAACCGGGAAATGACAAAAATCGGGCAGGCAGCATGGCTATGTGGGTCGCTCCCATTAGGGTGTATAATCACCTATCTAGAGAAATTCCTTTTGTTTCTTAATCTATCGATTCTGCCCATTCGGGAACGGTGGTTTGAGTCCAACCGTTGGTGATATACATTCGATACACTCAAGCGAAATGAGTGGTCGGTCATGTGTGGGCCGGGTTACAAGATGTTCTTGTTGAACCCAGGTGTATTCGCCTCTAGAGATGCATCATCGGAAGGTGGTCCCATACCTTGTCATAGTTGGAATCCAATCTCCAATAAGCGCCCTGCGGGTTTTGATTTTATACTATGTATGTAGAGCGTGAGATGCAAGCGTTCTACTATTTGGTTATTTACTTGATTAGACATTATCATAATATCACTGGATTTTGATATCAAAAATATTTTGGGTTATAGTAAGGTAAAAGCCGTCCATGTTTATGTGTGGATTGGTCTTACTATTATCCTTTTTGTTTCAAAAAGGATTTTCAAAGTTAAACCGTATGGTTGGAATTTACTCACACCAGTCCCATGACTGACCCAGAGTTTATTTTGTTTGTTTTCCCTAAACTCTTGGGTGCCCAAATTTGTACGGGCAGTCAAGTGTTTCAGGCTTTTACAGATACGCTTAAAGGAGCTAAAAGCAGAAGGCTTCACCGTTAGTATTTAGAGACTATTTCCGTTGTGATATGATGTATTGTACTCTGATAATGGTATGTATATACAATACAGTTTTGTATTTCAAAGTTATGTTATATAATATATTTTATTCGTTCCGCTGTGAGATTCGTGTTTACTCTGATTCTACTCAGTTGTGGTTTTTCTTCTTCTTCTATTCTATTAGTGCTATCTTTCTATCTCATCTTCTAATTTCTTTCTATTAATGATCCGGTATTTTCGATGTCTGAACAGTCGACGTTGGGTTTTGGGTCGATTTTCGGAGTCGAAAACCCCGGGTCGCTACAGTGGTATCAGAGTTGAAGGTTTAAGTGATTACCTTGGCTCTGTGGCGTGACTCAATAGAGATAAGGTTAGTAATACCTTAGATTGAGTTTGAGTGTACATATACGAGTGAACGTATTTGTAAATTAATATAAAAACTGTTTTATATTGTGTTGATTAGTTTGTCGAGTGGTTTATGAATTCTGGTCGATACTGGATTGCAAACTGTATCGATAGGTGTTTCTAAACTCTTGAACAGAGTAACTCGACACAGTATTGTTTTGAAAAGATGGGTAAATGAAATAATTTGACCCAATGTATATTTTGATATAAAAGAGGTATATATCTTGAGATTAATGTAGTATATTGGATGTGTTGATCGTAATTAGGATCAAATAAGATTTATAGTTGAGTTGGTTATATAAATAACCAATCGAAATATTTTATAAATATAATATGTAAAATCAGATGAACTGAATCTGAAATGTAAACCAGAATTGGAATAAAAATTCTGAAACATGAAAATGTTTGTAAATGAAATTTGAATTAAATATATGGAATTTTAAGATCCTGGGGAAATTTTGAAATATTATCCAAGTTTCGAAAAGATATTTTTGAAGTAATTTCAAATAAAAGTATTTGAATATGAGTTTTGAAAGTGATATAGTATTGAACTCACTTTGATCGCTGGGAAATGAATTCCGATGATGAAGTCGACCATTATCTGTATTCATTTTCGAGTGCTAAGTGACGGATTACTACCAAAAGGTTTTGTTTTTGAAATGTTTTGGGAAAACACATTATCAGGAATTCAAATGTTTGAATGGCCATGTTGTACGTATATATGTGTATATGATCTCAAACTGATTGGAAATGAAAATCCCAGGTATTTGATTTCTGAAATTTAATTTTTTCTTATGAAGTATATGAATAATGAATTTGACTAAGTCAAATAAAATTTGAGTTGCATTGAAGCCAAGTAGGTGGAAAATGCACTAGAATAAGGATTTGATTTGGCAAAGTAGTTGAGTTGTGGAACCGAACTTGGTTGGGAAATTTGATTACTTGGAATTGGAATTGAACTGGAGTTTGAAAAGAAATTCGAGTCGGGATGTAAGAAAATTATTGATTGAAGATAAACTGACTCGAGATCAGTTGGAGATGTATTCGGGTATGCTGAATGGATTGCAAATGGAAGCGAGAAAGTTAGATGCCCGATAAAGGGAGAAGGCCCAGAGGGGCGTGTGGTAGTAGTACCGAATGAACCGTGCAGCAGAGAGGCTGACGAAATTCTCCGAAAATTTTCAGAATTTTGAAAATTTTCGTTACAAAGAAGGGAATTAATATTTTGATCAGTTCAGTTGGAACTGAAATTATGAAGTAAACCAAAAGAATTTTTAACATATTTACAACATAAATTGTAACATTTTTCCTACCTTAGCAATTTCGAGGACGAAATTATTTTTAAGGGGGAAGGAATGTAATGTCCCGCATTTTGATCGGTTTATATTTGAATATTTAAATCAGCTTAAATATTGAATTCTTAATATAAGTAGATTTAAATATTAATTAAAATGAAGATGAACGTATAAAAATATATATTATATACAATCGAGCTCATAACGACGCTGCAGTTCGTAATTTAACGTTCTGAACTTCAACTGAGTGTACAGAAACCAGTTTAAATCGGATTTCTGCAAAACAAGAAATATTGGAATCTGTTGAACTGTATCCTTCTGACAGAAGTGAAATATTGAGATTTCGTCGTATAGATTGCAAGATATGTCAAAATCAAATATTCAGAAAGTCGCTATGAAATCGTATATCGACCATAACGGTTTATTTGAAATAACTTCTTATCGGTTTCGAATTTAGACAAGGTTCTTTTGAGGCGCAGTGATAATTTTATTTTTAGAATTTTACTGTAATTTTTAATTAATTAAATATGTAACTTTTTATTTGGAGTATTTTGCACCCTGTATCAACATTTTGGGGTTTCACAATATGAGTTAACCTACCGATATTATTATATTTTCGGGATCGTGACACCTCGTTGAGCACGATTGTACTCTTACTTCTGTCCGTACGTAAATGTAATTTTAGAAACTGAGGTAAACCAATCTTTAAAACAATTATTCATTTGTATTACTTAACTCTTGAGTCATGCTTTCAAATCAACACCACGCCAAAGATTTAGACAATTCATGCCTACCTTTTAATTGAGCCCATACGGTGAAATGAAATGGAAATGTCCCTGAATGTACATGCAAGCTTCATACGCAAGCTTCATACGTCTCTTCTTTTAATAACTTAGTACATTGAAAATGTATCACCTGCATTGAAAAATCTACTGTGTAGTCTTATCCAAAATATACCAAGCTTCTACCCTACATCTCTCTTTTCGCATCAAACTTGCGGTCATCTCCCTAAACATTTATGAAACCGTACCCTACCATTCTTTTTATATTGAATATGGCAACTCTCAATGGTACAAATGAAATAAAATAGGAAGAGGAAACATAACCTGTAGTATGCATGACATGTGAGTGACCCAATCCTAGTTTTATCCATCATCCTACTTTCACAAGCCTAAAACAAAGGCACATGCAGACCCATCCCCCTACGACTTCATGGCAAAGTAATTACCGCAACCCATATTTTAGTGTTTTGTGCTTAAGGAAACCGTGGAGACAAAGTAATCTACACAACCCACCTATGTTCTGTCCTTGAAGCCGACCTATATATGTACTAATGCCTTGGCATCCAAGCTTTTCAATTCTATAAATACAGGAGCGGTCTCTTTCCCTTCTTCTTGGCTTCAAACAAACCAAAATGGACAGCTTCAAATTTTCAAATAAAATCCAATGCCTGGTAGAAACACTTCCTCCAAAACAGGAGCATGTCGTGAGACTGAGGGAGAGGTGGCAAGCGTTTGAGGAAGTCACGGTGGTTTTCATGAGAAGGAACAGAGGATAGTTGGAAGAAGGATGACGTGGATACAAGTTTGTTTCATGGCACGTGAAAAGAAAAGCAAGAACGTGATGGGCTTGGCACTTGAAAAGAGGTGGAACAGTTGAACTTACGTGAACATGAGGGTGATGTGCTTGAACGTGAAGTTTGGTGGTGATACCGTACGATAGGTGAAGAAACGATGAGCGAACCAAGGCTTAAACCTTCGAAAAATGCTCATAGGGAAATCAATGTACACAGTAATCTAGACGTGAGTGAAATGTGTACTATACACATGAGCAAAAAGGAAAACTGACGTGGGGATTGAAGTAGTAACGCAGGGACCATGTTGGTTTGCGGACTTTGAAGAAGCCGTGGAGTTGTAGTTGCAAAAGAAAATAACGGAAGTAGATGACCTAAGTGAGTTCATGGGCGTGTGAAGCATGCATTGGTGTAAGAGTGGATGGGAAACAACTGACGCCAGAAGGAAGTGAAGAGGGAACTGATTTGTATGGGGAACGCATGAGAAGTTCATGTAATGCTGTGAAGAGGTTTACAATGGTAATGAAGTTGATCAAAGTGCGGACTGGAGTGGACAGATGATCAGGGAACCACGTAGAAAGGGAGGGTAACCGAGGTGAGCGGTGTAAAGTGAATGGCGATAAACATTGGAGCGGGTATCTGAATCAACGACGCAAATCGCTATTTAACGGTTAACGCGCCAAGGTGAGTAAATTCACTAACTTTGTTTATTTAAAATATTTTATTTATATTTTAAATAATGGTTGAATGCTGTGTGATGGTTGTTTAGGCAGATTTTGGTTAAATTGGTTGAAATATTATATATCGTTGCATATGTACCCATCACCGGTTGGATATTGATTCCATCAGTATGGAATCAGTGATAATTGTTTGACTAACATTTGTGGATGCGGAAACCAGTAGGAGGAATTCAACCGGATTCTTCAATAATTATATGTACTGTTTATGCACTGTTTAAACTGTGTTGAATGGAAGTTCAACGTTATGTTGATTTAGTAAATAAACGATATTGATTTAGAAAGTGGCAACAGTCGACCATAAACACATCGTTTTGTTAAGAAATTGGTTGACTGTCAAGCAAACCAACGAAGTTCAATTATAAAAATTTTATCTTTATAATTGAAGCGAAATTATAAATTATAATAGAAGTTCTATTATAAACTGGTATTTTTAATACCGTGAGTTAGATATAAATTGATTCGAGTTTAAATAGGAAGAATCGATTATTTATTATTTCTAAATAACAGAAATTGAATCTTGATTAAACAAGGAGGCGATGACTTGTTTTAAGTATATCAAAACCAAGTAGTCGATTTTAAAGATGCTTATGAAATAAAGTATAATTCTATGTTTGGAGTATGATCGTATTTGAAATAAGGGTAGTAAAACGAGTCTAGATTCCTATTGCGAAATGATATTTTAATAAAAGTGAATAGTGGTCTGAAACGACCCGCAAATCCGAGCTATCTGAGTTGACTAAATACACCACACGTCCAACCCAAATAACACAGAAATACGACTCATTAATAGAAAGAAGTTAGAGGGTGAGAAATAGCAAGAAAGAAATATTAGAATAGAAGAAAAACGAAGATCACAACTCACAGGGGAACGAATAAAATATATTCTATAACATAAGCTTTGAAATACAAATCTGTTTTGTACATATATACATACCATTATCAGAGTACACATAACATTTGATCCAGCGGAAGTAACTCTAAATAACTAACGTTGAAGCCTCCTGCTTCAAGCTCCTCCAAGTGTATCTGTAAAAGCCTGAAACACTTGACTGCCCGTACAAATTGGGCACCCAAGAGTTTAGGAAAAACAAAACAAAATAAACTCTGGGTCAATCATGGGACTGGTGTGAGTAAACTCCAACCACTTGTTTAACTTTCAAAACTCTTTTCGAAAGAAAAGATAATAGTAAGACCAGCCCACACATAAACATGGACGGTTTTTACCTTACTATAACCCAAAACACTTTGATATCAAATCCAGTGATATTATAGTAATGTCTACATCAAGTAAATAACCAAATAGCAGAACGCTTGCATCTCACGCTCCACATATATATTATAAAATCAAAAACCGCATGGCGCTTATTGGAGATTGGATTTCCAACATGACAAGGTATGGAACCACCTTCCGATGATGTATCTCTAGAGAGGAATACCCTGGGTTCAACAAGAACATCTTGCAACCCGGCCCACACATGACCGACCACTCATTTCGCTTGAGTGTATCGAATGTATATCACCAACGGTTGGACTCAAACCACCGTTTCCCGAATGGGCAGAATCGATAGATTTAGAAACAAAAGGAATTTCTCTAGATAGGTGATTATACACCCTAATGGGTGCGACCCACATAGCCATGCTGCCTGCCCGATTTTTGCCCTTTCCCGGTTGTTGAGGCCTGAGGCTACGCATACTTACCATTCATTGATAACACAATCACTTTGAATGCCACATTGTCAGATCCGTTAATCACTAGTTGAGTTTGCACAAATATTCTGGATATTATGCTAAGGGATAAATCCGTTGCAACCATATACATTCATACAGACCAACCCATTTGATCATTGGAAATACTCTGTCAGACATTCGTCCATTTACGTTCGTTCTGGGACTGAACGAAACCGAAGGCACTATTTCTATAAATAGAAAAGCCCTTGCACTTCACTCCGTCTTCAATATATTCAGCATACTTGGTTCGCAACGCTTATGCCGATACGGAGTGGTTCTTCGGATAATAATCCAACCGGTCTCTCCATATTGACAACGATGGTCAAAAACTTCGATAGTCTGTGATTTAACTATCGAATAAAACAAGTGTTCATCCAAACCTATCAAACAAATCACTGGGCTCTTTAATTAATATTCATTAATTAAATCACTTCTCCATTTCCTTATCAATATTTGTTAACCAAATATTTCAATAACCATCTTGCCTCTTATGCCATTTGGAAGGCGTTTCCCAATATTAACTTCTTTTATTTTCTATATATTAGAAAAATCTCTATTTGCAATTAGAAACAATTTCAACCACTTATCTCTATCCCTTTTTGTTTACAACATTCGATTTTTATATGCACTTTACTATCGAATTCAATACGTCGATACAATGATTTCAAATTATCCAAAATATCTTAAAAATATTCTAACTCCTTAAATTTCCGGAAAATTTCGCCATAACCTCCCCTGTATCGGGAGCATCGGAAAATTTCAAATAGCTTTCCCGGTCCTTCTAATCTCAAAAAGAAAAAGAAGAAGCCAAGCGGCTTGCCGATACGGCGCATAAAACCCATATATGAATTTAAACATGTACCTTTTTGTCGGGCACATAAATAAAAATCTTCATATACTCCATCCCATATCTGTTTAACACCTGTTCACCTGTTTCCTATTCAATTCAACTCAATCCATTCGTTTTAATTAAATTTTGAATCGTTTGAATTCAGTTTCGCTCAATTATTCTTTAACTAGCCTTTTCGCCTATTTCACTTCTTTGTTGAACATAACATGTTCGAACAAAATATTTAACTCGTTCATAATCAAATCGAATTTTCGATTTCAATTCTAGTTTCCTTTTCTATTACGAATATAAATTTTTAAATCGAATTTACTTATTCAAACCCCAATATCCATTCAAAAGCTCCTTAACTAATTTCTATTAAATTTAGTTAATTCCATTCAATAAATCAAAAATCTGGTTTCTGTTTCAAAAATCATATTCATTTACACAACTTGAATTCGCATATATTTTACAACTCAACTCTGAAATTTTCTAAATAGAAACTTCGGATTTTATTTGCTTAAAATCCCTTTAAAATATTAAATAAACCATTTTGGTCGTTAAATAGTTCTGGCGCTGTTTTTCTGAAAATTTGATTTTGACATATCTCAAAATCTATACGACGAAATTCAGATTTTTCTCCTTCATTAGAAAACTATTATCAAACCGGTCCTGACGTTTCTTGTTTCGAAGAATTCCGACTTCAATCGAGTTCTATATATTCGATTGAAGTTCGAATCGCCAATTTACGAACTACAGCGCTGCGGCGAGTTCGTTTTAATTATATTTATATATATAAACTTTTAAACTTCTTTAAAATGAATTCAACTTCGTTTTAACCTTATTTGAATTCCTTGATTTAAATTCAAATCTCACTTTGAATTCCATATTCAAATTTCAATCCCTTTTTTTATTTGATATTCAAATTCAATACTTAAATTTCTATTTGAATTCCCTATATGCAAATTCAATACTTGAATTCATTTGAATTCTTTTATTCAAACTCTATTTTTAAATTCCATTTGAACTTCTATTTTCCAATTTCTATATTTAAATTCTATTGGAATTCAAATATTCAAACTTCTTTTTAAATTCTTTATTCAAAATTCCATAGTTTTAACCCCATTTGAATTTCATATTCAAATCCCATAGATTAAATCCTATTTGAATTCAATTTGAACTTCTTATATTCAAATTTCATTTTCCATTTGAATTCTAATATTCAAATTCGTTTCCAGCCCCATTTGAATTTCTAATATTCAAATTCATTAACACCATTTGAATTTCTAATATTCAAATTCATTAACACCATTTGAATTTCTAATATTCAAATTCATTTGAATTCCCTTGAATTCAAATCCCATTTCAAAACCCTTTGGATTTCCTATTTGAAATCCTATTTGAAATTCCATTTCCCATTCTACTTTGAAATTCTATTTTCAAAGTTTATTTCAAATTCTATTTTGAAATCTCATATTCAAATTTCTACTTGAATTTCTATGTTCAATTCCATGTTCAAATTCAACACTTGAATTTCTATTTCAAATCTCGATTCAAATTTCATATTTGAATTCCAATTCAAATCTCTATTCAAATTTCACATTTGAATTCTTCTTTGAAATACCATATTTCAAATTCTATTCAATTCTTCTTTGAAATTCTAGATTTCAAATCCTATTTTGAAATTCTACATTTAAATCTCTATTTGAATTTCTTTATTCGAATTCCTTTGAATTCAAATTTTATTTTAATTCTTTGGATTCAAATTCTATTTTTCATTCAAATTTCGTCTATTCAAATCCTATTTGAACTTCTATTTGAATTTCTAATATTCAATATCCTTTTAAAATTCAAACATTCAAACTCCTTTTAAAATTCAAATGTTGTACTCAAATTCCATTTGAGTTTTATATTTAAAATTTCATTTTCACATCCTATTTGAAATTTCATTTCAAAATTCCAATTTCACACTTGTCTTTCTATTTTTGAATTATCAATTGATAATTCTTTTCACTCCATTTATGTCTTCGTTATAAAAGAACTATTTATTAACTTCGTTTAAAAAGAAACTACTTGTTTTATTTTCTCAAAACACGTTTATATTTTATTTCCATTAAAAATTCAAATTCTATTTAAAAAATAGAATTTTCTCTTTTTATAAATCTCCAATACCTTTTCACGATATTTTTAAATATCATTACTTAAGCCCAGTGATATTTAAACACACAAAACAACGAATTATTTATTTTTCTAACACATCATATATAACAATATACATGCAAACAAATAAACAAACAGATAATATATTTTTGAGGAATCCAGTTGGATTCCTCCAACCTGTTTTCCTGCATCCACAGATGTTAGCACATAAATAATACCCATTCTGCTTCGTGGCAGAATATCGCGGTATAGAAGGTCATCCACTAATCATAGCGTGGGGCGTATAGGGTAATCATCCGCTATGGTACCGCGGGCATCCGCTAATGAAACTGCGGGAATCCAACCAATCAATCAACCCAATATATATATATATATAGCCTAAATAACTAATATATATAAAACAACCAGAAAACATTCACACAAGCAACAAACAATTATTTTTAATGAAATAAAAATAATTAAAATAAAAGGTGAGTGAGATTTACTCACCGGATTTGCAGTTGTCGAATAGCCTGTTTACTTCCAAATTATCGACTACTAATCTTCTCGAATGAATTCGCTCCTGCGATAATTTTATTCAAGTTTATCGATTAACATTTATTCATTTAATTTAACAAATAAATGAATTCCTTATACATATATTTTTCTCTTTTTCCATTTAATTTAATTATCAAATCATTTTAAATTAAATATTTAAAACATGATTATAACTTTGTATAAATCAAATACAATATTTAAAACAATTCGAATTATATAAGCATATATATTTTACTTAACAAAATTCCAAATTTTAATCAAATTGAAAGTAAATAAACAGAAAACTTTATACCTTAATTCCATGATTAAAGCCTTCTTTCCCAAACTGTATACACAGTCAACCTTGTACCACCAACTAAAATAGCTCGAACTAGTGCTCCCAGCCTTCATGCTGTCGAACCCTAAAACTCGTCGGTTCCTCACTATGACCAACTCCTCCAGGCGCCAACCCCTTTCCATCATACCCAATCTCCCTTAAGAACCTACTGCCGACTTACCCTGACATCCCAGTATCCTCATCATTCACTGCCGATCAAATCAGTGACCTCCCGTCCATCCATCGAACACCACATCAACTGTCGCACCTTTCAGATTCAGCTCCGACTCCCCCAAATCAAGCGCCAACGAACCAAAACAACCCATCGCACCCATGCTTTTCCCCAACAATCGAACTCCAGACCGCGTTTTCCCAATTCGCTTGAATCCTTTACCCTCCACGTCATGACCGCGCTCCGATGGCTAATCGTTGCCGTTGAGAAGTTCGAGTGCCCTAACCTTATCGCGACTCGAGCAAGGGTCATTACATGATGGCTAACCCTATACGGGTTTCAAAGGAACCAGCTTTTAGGAATTTAGGAGTATAGGATTTGATTTCTTTTGGGCTGAGGAAAACATACGAATAGAAAATGAATGGGTTTCTGTTCGATGTTGAATTCAAAGAAAAAAAAGAAAGCTCGGGATTATATAGATTTGAGAGGGAACAGAAGTACAGCCATCAAAAATTCGATGTTTGCTTGATGTTGAATAGGGGAAGACAAAAATTTCTGCTCGAGGAATGAAGTAGGTCTGTGCGATTTTATGATTTAGGTCGGCCTAGGTTCTATGAAATGTTTGCTTAAGTACTAACACAGAAATAAAAAAATATTTTTATTAGTTTCTTTTGATTTGATTTTACTTTAATTAAATTGTCTGGCGGTCTTTTAATTTAAAACCCCGGACCGCTATTTTAACATGACAACCGACATCTCCAATATTACAACGTTATTTTGAACTCTGTGATTTGATATTTAAATTCGAATGTAAATATAAACGGCCATATTAAATTGATAATTCAATATAAAATATCATTTATATTATCAACTAAATATTTAAAACAATATTAAATATTTAAAATAAATTATTCAAAAATCTGGGTCGTTACATTCTTCCCCCCTTAAAATAATTTCGTCCTCGAAATTGCTAAAGTAGGAAAAAGGGTACAAATCTATTTCTTTCCCACATCTCACTTATGTTGAAACTCAACTTCTCATATTTCAACAAATTAACTCCAACCAAAACTTTTGGTTTTCATACATTTGATTCGAATGATCTACGATCAATCCATTTATATCCAATCTATATTCCGTTAAACCTATTCAAATTGATTCTAATCAATTCACTCACTTCGACCCATTTAACTTGTTTAAGTTAAATTTAAATTCCAGAATCCAAATCCCAGGGGTTTCATCTCAAATCCTTTTTGAAATCACATATATTTATAACTAATTCAAATTCAAAACATTTGAATTTTTTTCAAACTATTTGTTTTCTTCCAAACAAATTCCCATCAAAAATTTTCTAAGGTAGCAATCCATCACTTAGAAACTCGAAAATGAACACTGATGAGGCTGCAGTCATCATCAGAGTTATTTCCCAGCGACTGAAGTGAGTTCAGTGCCTTATTATTTCAAAATCCATGATTTTCTTTCGAATCCTTTAAAACAAAACTATTTTAATATACTTTGAAAAATATTTTTCAACTTCCCAGGATTTTGAATTCTTAATTCCAGTTTGAATTTAATTCTAATTCATCTCACTTGTATATTTAATTTCATATACAAATTCTATTTTGGTTATAAATAACCATTTTAATTTTATAATCTTAACAATCAACACATCCAAATAATAATTCTAGAAAATTATTCTTTCTATATCAAAATAGAAATTTGGGTAAAATTATTTCATTTACCCACTTGGAAACAATACCATGTTGTATTTTCTGTTCAAGTTTTTAGAAACTCCTATCGACGTCGTGGCGTCCCACGATTCGACCAGAATTCATAAACCACTCAACAGACTAGCCAACACAATATAAAACAATTTTTATATCAACTAACAAATACGCTCTCTCGTATCTATACACTCAACTCATTCTAGGATACTACTGACCCTATCTCTAATGAGCACATGCCACACAAGCCTAGGTGTTCGCTCAACCTAAGCTCTGATACCAACTGTAAAGACCCCGAGATTCGAGTAGGCTTTTCAACCATCCTCTCCTCCCTCGGCACTGGGCTAACCTCCCAGCGTGGCTTACAGAGATACCTCAGAACTGCTTTTACGGCCAGCCTCTCGACTCGACCAACCCACATTGTCGGGAGATGTAGGGGTAAGAGTCTCCCGTTCGCCACCTAACGCGAAGCGAGAACCCCCTATCATCCGTACCAATTAAGCAACCAGCTCTGATACCAACTGAAACGACCCGCAAATCCGAGCTATCTGAGTTGACTAAATACACCACACGTCCAACCCAAATAACACAGAAATACGACTCATTAATAGAAAGAAGTTAGAGGGTGAGAAATAGCAAGAAAGAAATATTAGAATAGAAGAAAAACGAAGATCACAACTCACAGCGGAACGAATAAAATATATTCTATAACATAAGCTTTGAAATACAAATCTGTTTTGTACATATATACATACCATTATCAGAGTACACATAACATTTGATCCAGCGGAAGTAACTCTAAATAACTAACGTTGAAGCCTCCTGCTTCAAGCTCCTCCAAGTGTATCTGTAAAAGCCTGAAACACTTGACTGCCCGTACAAATTGGGCACCCAAGAGTTTAGGAAAAACAAAACAAAATAAACTCTGGGTCAGTCATGGGACTGGTGTGAGTAAACTCCAACCACTTGTTTAACTTTCAAAACTCTTTTCGAAAGAAAAGATAATAGTAAGACCAGCCCACACATAAACATGGACGGTTTTTACCTTACTATAACCCAAAACACTTTGATATCAAATCCAGTGATATTATAGTAATGTCTACATCAAGTAAATAACCAAATAGCAGAACGCTTGCATCTCACGCTCCACATATATATTATAAAATCAAAAACCGCATGGCGCTTATTGGAGATTGGATTTCCAACATGACAAGGTATGGAACCACCTTCCGATGATGTATCTCTAGAGAGGAATACCCTGGGTTCAACAAGAACATCTTGCAACCCGGCCCACACATGACCGACCACTCATTTCGCTTGAGTGTATCGAATGTATATCACCAACGGTTGGACTCAAACCACCGTTTCCCGAATGGGCAGAATCGATAGATTTAGAAACAAAAGGAATTTCTCTAGATAGGTGATTATACACCCTAATGGGTGCGACCCACATAGCCATGCTGCCTGCCCGATTTTTGCCCTTTCCCGGTTGTTGAGGCCTGAGGCTACGCATACTTACCATTCATTGATAACACAATCACTTTGAATGCCACATTGTCAGATCCGTTAATCACTAGTTGAGTTTGCACAAATATTCTGGATATTATGCTAAGGGATAAATCCGTTGCAACCATATACATTCATACAGACCAACCCATTTGATCATTGGAAATACTCTGTCAGACATTCGTCCATTTACGTTCGTTCTGGGACTGAACGAAACCGAAGGCACTATTTCTATAAATAGAAAAGCCCTTGCACTTCACTCCGTCTTCAATATATTCAGCATACTTGGTTCGCAACGCTTATGCCGATACGGAGTGGTTCTTCGGATAATAATCCAACCGGTCTCTCCATATTGACAACGATGGTCAAAAACTTCGATAGTCTGTGATTTAACTATCGAATAAAACAAGTGTTCATCCAAACCTATCAAACAAATCACTGGGCTCTTTAATTAATATTCATTAATTAAATCACTTCTCCATTTCCTTATCAATATTTGTTAACCAAATATTTCAATAACCATCTTGCCTCTTATGCCATTTGGAAAGCGTTTCCCAATATTAACTTCTTTTATTTTCTATATATTAGAAAAATCTCTATTTGCAATTAGAAACAATTTCAACCACTTATCTCTATCCCTTTTTGTTTACAACATTCGATTTTTATATGCACTTTACTATCGAATTCAATACGTCGATACAATGATTTCAAATTATCCAAAATATCTTAAAAATATTCTAACTCCTTAAATTTCCGAAAAATTTCGCCATAACCTCCCCTGTATCGGGAGCATCGGAAAATTTCAAATAGCTTTCCCGGTCCTTCTAATCTCAAAAAGAAAAAGAAGAAGCCAAGCGGCTTGCCGATACGGCGCATAAAACCCATATATGAATTTAAACATGTACCTTTTTGTCGGGCACATAAATAAAAATCTTCATATACTCCATCCCATATCTGTTTAACACCTGTTCACCTGTTTCCTATTCAATTCAACTCAATCCATTCGTTTTAATTAAATTTTGAATCGTTTGAATTCAGTTTCGCTCAATTATTCTTTAACTAGCCTTTTCGCCTATTTCACTTCTTTGTTGAACATAACATGTTCGAACAAAATATTTAACTCGTTCATAATCAAATCGAATTTTCGATTTCAATTCTAGTTTCCTTTTCTATTTCGAATATAAATTTTTAAATCGAATTTACTTATTCAAACCCCAATATCCATTCAAAAGCTCCTTAACTAATTTCTATTAAATTTAGTTAATTCCATTCAATAAATCAAAAATCTGGTTTCTGTTTCAAAAATCATATTCATTTACACAACTTGAATTCGCATATATTTTACAACTCAACTCTGAAATTTTCTAAATAGAAACTTCGGATTTTATTTGCTTAAAATCCCTTTAAAATATTAAATAAACCATTTTGGTCGTTAAATAGTTCTGGCGCTGTTTTTCTGAAAATTTGATTTTGACATATCTCAAAATCTATACGACGAAATTCAGATTTTTCTCCTTCATTAGAAAACTATTATCAAACCGGTCCTGACGTTTCTTGTTTCGAAGAATTCCGACTTCAATCGAGTTCTATATATTCGATTGAAGTTCGAATCGCCAATTTACGAACTGCAGCGCTGCGGCGAGTTCGTTTTAATTATATTTATATATATAAACTTTTAAACTTCTTTAAAATGAATTCAACTTCGTTTTAACCTTATTTGAATTCCTTGATTTAAATTCAAATCTCACTTTGAATTCCATATTCAAATTTCAATCCCTTTTTTTATTTGATATTCAAATTCAATACTTAAATTTCTATTTGAATTCCCTATATGCAAATTCAATACTTGAATTCATTTGAATTCTTTTATTCAAACTCTATTTTTAAATTCCATTTGAACTTCTATTTTCCAATTTCTATATTTAAATTCTATTGGAATTCAAATATTCAAACTTCTTTTTAAATTCTTTATTCAAAATTCCATAGTTTTAACCCCATTTGAATTTCATATTCAAATCCCATAGATTAAATCCTATTTGAATTCAATTTGAACTTCTTATATTCAAATTTCATTTTCCATTTGAATTCTAATATTCAAATTCGTTTCCAGCCCCATTTGAATTTCTAATATTCAAATTCATTAACACCATTTGAATTTCTAATATTCAAATTCATTAACACCATTTGAATTTCTAATATTCAAATTCATTTGAATTCCCTTGAATTCAAATCCCATTTCAAAACCCTTTGGATTTCCTATTTGAAATCCTATTTGAAATTCCATTTCCCATTCTACTTTGAAATTCTATTTTCAAAGTTTATTTCAAATTCTATTTTGAAATCTCATATTCAAATTTCTACTTGAATTTCTATGTTCAATTCCATGTTCAAATTCAACACTTGAATTTCTATTTCAAATCTCGATTCAAATTTCATATTTGAATTCCAATTCAAATCTCTATTCAAATTTCACATTTGAATTCTTCTTTGAAATACCATATTTCAAATTCTATTCAATTCTTCTTTGAAATTCTAGATTTCAAATCCTATTTTGAAATTCTACATTTAAATCTCTATTTGAATTTCTTTATTCGAATTCCTTTGAATTCAAATTTTATTTTAATTCTTTGGATTCAAATTCTATTTTTCATTCAAATTTCGTCTATTCAAATCCTATTTGAACTTCTATTTGAATTTCTAATATTCAATATCCTTTTAAAATTCAAACATTCAAACTCCTTTTAAAATTCAAATGTTGTACTCAAATTCCATTTGAGTTTTATATTTAAAATTTCATTTTCACATCCTATTTGAAATTTCATTTCAAAATTCCAATTTCACACTTGTCTTTCTATTTTTGAATTATAAATTGATAATTCTTTTCACTCCATTTATGTCTTCGTTATAAAAGAACTATTTCTTAACTTCGTTTAAAAAGAAACTACTTGTTTTATTTTCTCAAAACACGTTTATATTTTATTTCCATTAAAAATTCAAATTCTATTTAAAAAATAGAATTTTCTCTTTTTATAAATCTCCAATACCTTTTCACGATATTTTTAAATATCATTACTTAAGCCCAGTGATATTTAAACACACAAAACAACGAATTATTTATTTTTCTAACACATCATATATAACAATATACATGCAAACAAATAAACAAACAGATAATATATTTTTGAGGAATCCAGTTGGATTCCTCCAACCTGTTTTCCTGCATCCACAGATGTTAGCACATAAATAATACCCATTCTGCTTCGTGGCAGAATATCGCGGTATAGAAGGTCATCCACTAATCATAGCGTGGGGCGTATAGGGTAATCATCCGCTATGGTACCGCGGGCATCCGCTAATGAGACTGCGGGAATCCAACCAATCAATCAACCCAATATATATATATATATAGCCTAAATAACTAATATATATAAAACAACCAGAAAACATTCACACAAGCAACAAACAATTATTTTTAATGAAATAAAAATAATTAAAATAAAAGGTGAGTGAGATTTACTCACCGGATTTGCAGTTGTCGAATAGCCTGTTTACTTCCAAATTATCGACTACTAATCTTCTCGAATGAATTCGCTCCTGCGATAATTTTATTCAAGTTTATCGATTAACATTTATTCATTTAATTTAACAAATAAATGAATTCCTTATACATATATTTTTCTCTTTTTCCATTTAATTTAATTATCAAATCATTTTAAATTAAATATTTAAAACATGATTATAACTTTGTATAAATCAAATACAATATTTAAAACAATTCGAATTATATAAGCATATATATTTTACTTAACAAAATTCCAAATTTTAATCAAATTGAAAGTAAATAAACAGAAAACTTTATACCTTAATTCCATGATTAAAGCCTTCTTTCCCAAACTGTATACACAGTCAACCTTGTACCACCAACTAAAATAGCTCGAACTAGTGCTCCCAGCCTTCATGCTGTCGAACCCTAAAACTCGTCGGTTCCTCACTATGACCAACTCCTCCAGTCGCCAACCCCTTTCCATCATACCCAATCTCCCTTAAGAACCTACTGCCGACTTACCCTGACATCCCAGTATCCTCATCATTCACTGCCGATCAAATCAGTGACCTCCCGTCCATCCATCGAACACCACATCAACTGTCGCACCTTTCAGATTCAGCTCCGACTCCCCCAAATCAAGCGCCAACGAACCAAAACAACCCATCGCACCCATGCTTTTCCCCAACAATCGAACTCCAGACCGCGTTTTCCCAATTCGCTTGAATCCTTTACCCTCCACGTCATGACCGCGCTCCGATGGCTAATCGTTGCCGTTGAGAAGTTCGAGTGCCCTAACCTTATCGCGACTCGAGCAAGGGTCATTACATGATGGCTAACCCTATACGGGTTTCAAAGGAACCAGCTTTTAGGAATTTAGGAGTATAGGATTTGATTTCTTTTGGGCTGAGGAAAACATACGAATAGAAAATGAATGGGTTTCTGTTCGATGTTGAATTCAAAGAAAAAAAAGAAAGCTCGGGATTATATAGATTTGAGAGGGAACAGAAGTACAGCCATCAAAAATTCGATGTTTGCTTGATGTTGAACAGGGGAAGACAAAAATTTCTGCTCGAGGAATGAAGTAGGTCTGTGCGATTTTATGATTTAGGTCGGCCTAGGTTCTATGAAATGTTTGCTTAAGTACTAACACAGAAATAAAAAAATATTTTTATTAGTTTCTTTTGATTTGATTTTACTTTAATTAAATTGTCTGGCGGTCTTTTAATTTAAAACCCCGGACCGCTATTTTAACATGACAGCCGACATCTCCAATATTACAACGTTATTTTGAACTCTGTGATTTGATATTTAAATTCGAATGTAAATATAAACGGCCATATTAAATTGATAATTCAATATAAAATATCATTTATATTATCAACTAAATATTTAAAACAATATTAAATATTTAAAATAAATTATTCAAAAATCTGGGTCGTTACATGGTCAGAAAGTAAACACTTTGTAAGTAGATATTTCTATTTGTGTAAAACTAAATTGATCTGATTAACGAGAAGTTTAGAAATGGAGTTTTGAAATGTTTTTCCAACATTAATAAGGTGTATTTTCTAAAAGTATAGAAAATAAGAAAGGTAAGGAAGATGGAAATGTTCCAGATATTAAATAAATGTATATCTTCTAGAATGTGGGTGAACAAGTGCTATAATATTTGGAAATGGGTTTTTCCAAGAAGTATGAGGTTAACGGTTTTGGAAATTTCTAGAAAAAAATAGGAATAATGAAATATTAGAAAGTGCCGAGATTGTGAAATGGTTTGATGGATGTTTATTTTCAAAACACCGACTATCAAGATTTTTGTAACGAAAAGAGATATCAAGATTTTTGTAACGAAAAGAGATATCAAGATTTTTGTAACGAAAAGAGATATCAAAATTTTTGTAATGAAAAGAGATGTCAAAAATTTGTAACGGAAGGAGGTGTTGAGATTAATTATAAAGTGGAATATAGTAGCATATTGCAAGTCTCAGAACTATAGCAGTAAAGTAACGCTGTTGACTAGGCTTAAGCGTGACTGTTATGTCAAGATTAGTTATAAAGGGATATAGCAGCGTATAGCAAATTTGAACTGTAACGATAAATGAAACGCTGTTAACCAAACTTAAGCGTGATGTTTATATACAGTAGCACTTCCTAGGGAAGGAAAACAGCTTGTTTTTGAAATTCACTTATTCAAAAGGAATAAGTAATGACGTTTGGCTAAAGAAATATAAGAACGAATGTTAAATAAAAAGTGCCTGTGATTTGTGTGATATTGGTTGTACATTGAATGGATGTTGTTTTTACTTCGATAGTTAAACAACCAACTATCGAAGTGTTTTGACCATCGTTGTCTATACGGGGAGACCGGTTGGATATACTATCTGAAACCACTCCGTATAGGCATAAGCGCTGCAAATTTTGCTGAAGAAAATTGAAGACGGAGTGAAGTGCAAGGGTCGTCCTGTTCAGAATGGTGCTTTCGGTTTGTCCAGACCCAGGACAACTTGTATGGATGAATGCCTGACAGCGTATTCTTAGAAGATCACCTAAGACGTTCTTTTCAAGATATTTCGTCTGGTGGCGGAGAAATTCGTTTCTCTTGGCTTTTATACCCGTAATATTTTTGAAAAGATCAACTAGTGATTTGACGGGTTTGGCGATGTGGCATTCAAAGTGTATGGTGGCCAGATGTTCTAAAAGGTAGACGTAGCCTCAAGCTTCACAACCGGGAAATGACAAAAATCGGGCAGGCAGCATGGCTATGTGGGTCGCTCCCATTAGGGTGTATAATCACCTATCTAGAGAAATTCCTTTTGTTTCTTAATCTATCGATTCTGCCCATTCGGGAACGGTGGTTTGAGTCCAACCGTTGGTGATATACATTCGATACACTCAAGCGAAATGAGTGGTCGGTCATGTGTGGGCCGGGTTACAAGATGTTCTTGTTGAACCCAGGTGTATTCGCCTCTAGAGATGCATCATCGGAAGGTGGTCCCATACCTTGTCATAGTTGGAATCCAATCTCCAATAAGCGCCCTGCGGGTTTTGATTTTATACTATGTATGTAGAGCGTGAGATGCAAGCGTTCTACTATTTGGTTATTTACTTGATTAGACATTATCATAATATCACTGGATTTTGATATCAAAAATATTTTGGGTTATAGTAAGGTAAAAGCCGTCCATGTTTATGTGTGGATTGGTCTTACTATTATCCTTTTTGTTTCAAAAAGGATTTTCAAAGTTAAACCGTATGGTTGGAATTTACTCACACCGGTCCCATGACTGACCCAGAGTTTATTTTGTTTGTTTTCCCTAAACTCTTGGGTGCCCAAATTTGTACGGGCAGTCAAGTGTTTCAGGCTTTTACAGATATGCTTGAAGGAGCTAAAAGCAGAAGGCTTCACCATTAGTATTTAGAGACTATTTCCGCTGTGATATGATGTATTGTACTCTGATAATGGTATGTATATACAATACAGTTTTGTATTTCAAAGTTATGTTATATAATATATTTTATTCGTTCCGCTGTGAGATTCGTGTTTACTCTGATTCTACTCAGTTGTGGTTTTTCTTCTTCTTCTATTCTATTAGTGCTATCTTTCTATCTCATCTTCTAATTTATTTCTATTAATGATCCGGTATTTTCGATGTCTGAACAGTCGACGTTGGGTTTTGGGTCGATTTTCGGAGTCGAAAACCCCGGGTCGCTACAGTGTGTGTGTCGAACCTGCAATATTGAAGATGTCCCTCCATATAGGGGAGACTATGCCAAAAAAATTCCACAATTTAAGGTGTTAGAAGACTTTTGGAGTTTTGGAAAATTTTGTTATCATAAGTAGATTAGTTTTAAACCAATCAAATTAGTTTGAAAATAAAACTGAGTTTTAACTAAATGTTTCTGTAAAGATAATGGGTTTGTAGCATTCTTTCTACCTTAGTAATTTCAGGGACAAAATTCTTTTAAGGGGGAAGGAATGTAATGGCCCAGATTTTAAACTGTTTTTATTTAATATTTTAAAATGGTTTAAATGTTGTTTAAGAATTTAAATAACTGAATTTAATAATTGTGAATATTTTATTAATATAAATAATATAATAGTTCCAGAAATATTTGGAAAATGTTGAATTTGCAGTATAATGTGAAATAACCACATAAAAGAGTTTAATATTGTTTGTTCAGAAATTATATTAATGCATTCGGTTATTAAACGACGTTACAATGTATATTTTATAATTTTATTCTAAGATGAGCTGAAGCGGCATGGTAGTTCATAATATTACGTTTTGAACTTTAATTAGACGTACAAGATCTAACATAAATCAGATTTCTTAAAACAAGAAACGTTTGGATTTTTTTGAAAATATTTTTCCAATGGAAGAGAAAAATCAAGATTTCATATTGTATATTTTGTTTCATATACAAATAAAATTTTCAAATAGTTGCTATGAAATTCATTATAAATTATAACGATTTATTTTATGACTGTGCGCGATGTATACGTGTATAATATAACTAGTCGAAATTAAAATAGCGATTTCACCAACAATATTGGCATTTGACGAAACGAGTTCCATCGAGTCTGGAATATTAAGTTATTGTAATTTCCAATTTCGTCACAATTGGAGTTCGTATAATTTCGTGTGAATTTTAAAACATTGAATGCAAATATATTATAATAATATAAAAATATCTATGTCATTCAACCTATCCTTGACAAATCCTTATTGTAATGACCCGCACTGGCAGAGGTGCTATGATTAGTTTATTTAATTATATCAATGGTGATATAGTGAATTTAATGGTCGTGGAATTTAATAATGGTGAATATTTAATTAAAATAATAAATTAAATAATAAATTTAATTCTGAGATAATCAGAATTGGCCGAAATGACGATATGGTGTGAACCGGATCATTTGTGATATTTAATTCAGCATGGAATTGGATTTGAATAACGAATATATTCAATCATCGACATTTGAACGTATAGTTTATAATATAATTATAAACGAGCTCGAAATGGCGCTGTAGTTCGTTAATTGGCGATTCGAACTTCAACTGAATGTACAGGATTCGTTTTAAACCGGATTTCTGCGAAACAAGAAACGTGTGGAGCTGGTGGGGTATATCTTTCTAGTGGAAGAGAAAAATCAGGATTTCGTCATGTAGATTTTGAGATATGTCCAAATCAAATTTTAAAATAGTCGCTATAGAATCGTTTATCGACCATAACGGTTTATTCGATATAACTAGAGATCGGGTTTGAATTTAGACAAGGTTCTTTTGGGATATAACGATAATTTAATTTTTAGAATTTTATTGTAATTTTTAGTTAATTAAATAAGCAACTTTTTATTTGGAGTATTGTGCACCCTGTAATCAACATTTTGAGGTTTCACAGAATGAGCTAAACTACCGGTATTATTATATTTTTGGGATCGTGGCTCATCGCTGATCACAACGGTAATTTTGTTTTCGTTGTTCGCGGCTCGAGCGGGAATGAAGTAGGGTGTAATGGAGTATCTATTTTCGTTAACAAAAGCTATAGACCATTGTTGTTTCTTTCATTGAATATACGCACACGGAAGAGGAGCTTAATAAAAATATAAAGGGACAAAGGGGTTGTTTATTTGTTCAAGTGGTGAAAATGGGAACCTGAACCATAAATATCAAACATTTATTTTAGTATAAACTAATATATTAACGCAGACCCTACTGTGTACCCTTACAGATTGTCCCCTTCCCTCTAAGGCTCCTAAGTATACACGTCCCCTCCGTATAACTTAAGAATGAAGTAACATGGGTTATTTTTCTTTAGTTAAATGTGTGGAAAGTAGATATATGTAGGTGGAATGCTCAAATCCAAGCATGTTACCTACCTACCGAACAACTACCAAATACTAAATCGTTAAGTTTTCTTAACTTTATATAAATGCACGAGCAGCTCGTAGCTCGTTCCTTGGTTGCTTCAGAGAACCCAAACCGAAGGGTTTAATGGCCTTCGAAAGTTTAACTTAAAACCTATACTCCACTATAGAATCCCTGAGCCAATATTTTGACCGCCCTCGTCACTCATTATTCTCGTTGGTTTCAATGTAGATTTTCCGCAATAAAGACTCACAACAAACGCCTAGGGTTCGAAGCTTTACTGGAGCTGTTCGGAGTGGAGTTTTGGTGATATTTTGGTTCGGTACTTACTGTTATCGACCAAGAATTGGTGGTTCGACGCGATGGGGTGTTGTTAGGCGAGTTGGACGAAAAGGGTACGGTTGTGTTGAGAGGTTGAAGAAGAAGAGGAGTTGAAGTGAAGAAGCATGGTGATGTCGGCATGGGGTTCAGTGGCAAAACGAGGGATAAAGTGACGGTCAACGGTGGCCATTTTCATTTGTCTTTGGGTTTCTCTGGAGGAATACGTCGATGAAGAAGGGGAATCAATCGGGTATGGGTTTTCCAGGAGTTGGTATTTTGGTTTTAAGGGTTTAAGTTGGGCTGAGTATATATATAAGGGGTAAGGCCCATTTGCTTATAAAAGAAAGTTTTATTTTATTTAAATAACATACAGTCTTTTTAATGCGATATCTTTTACACATGATATCAGAATTTCGAACGAAAGGATTCGTTAGGATCGTATGGACGAGAGCTATCCAATGAGACCGACTAAAAGTGGATTGAAGCTCATTTGGATTTAGGGCGAAATAAACCGTATGATTTAAATCAAACAACAGTTTATCGTTCTTTAACGATGAACTGCAAATGTGAGTAAATCTCACTAACTCTGAACAGTTTATAATTTCATGTTGTATTTTTAGAACTGTTAGATATTGGCTGATTAACTGTGTGTTGACTGTTTGATTGAACTGCTAGTCAGTTAGTTAAATCTCTATATTGATTCTGTTTAACAGAATGTATCATATAGAACTGGAAGTGATGTTATCTATATTTTTTAACATCTGTGATGCAGGAAAACAGGTTGGAGGAATCCAACTGGATTCCTCAACATTTATTTTACTGTTTTCATATATTGTGATATATGATGTGTTATATAATCTGTTATGGATTATGGGTGTTGGAATGATGTTGATCATTTTTATTCGATATGTTAAATATCATAAAAGACCCTGGGATGAAAAAAGAATTATTTCAATGTATATTGAAATAAAGGGAGTTTATAAAATCAACAGATTTTATAAAAGGAAATATTTCGAGAGTAAATAAAAAGGGGAAAATGTTTTTAAAACGAATAGAGTTTTAAAAAAGGGAAAATCATTTGTAAAGTGAAGAACTGTTACTAAAAAAAAATCTTTATAAATGAATAGTTTATTCGAAAAGAGTAAAAGAAGCTAATCGATGTTAGTTTAATCGATTAGAGTTAGAATAAAGAAGTTAATCGATGTTAGTTAATCAATTAGAGAATAAAGAGTAAAAGAAGCTAATCGATGTTAGTTTAATCGATTAGAGTTAGAATAAAGAAGTTAATCGATGTTAGTTAATCGATTAGAGAATAAAGAGTAAAAGAAGTTAATCGATGTTAGTTAATCGATTAGAGAATAAAGAGTAAAAGAAGTTAATCGATGTTAGTTAATCGATTAGAGAATAAAGAGTAAAAGAAGTTAATCGATGTTAGTTTAATCGATTAGAGTTAGAAAAAAGAAGTTAATCGATGTTAGTTAATCGATTAAAGTTAAAGTGAAAGGAGTTAATCGATGTTAGTTTAATCGATTAGAGTTAGAATAAAGAAGTTAATCGATGTTAGTTAATCGATTAGAGAATAAAGTAAAAGGAGCTAATTGATGTTAGTTTAATCGATTAGAGTTAAAGTGAAAGGAGCTAATCGAAGTTAGTTTAATCGATTAGAGTTAAAGTGAAAGGAGTTAATCGATGTTAGTTTAATCGATTAGAGTAGAAGCAAACGAGTTAATCGATGTTAGTTAATCGATTAGAATTAAAGTTAAAAGGAGCTAATCGATGTTAGTTTAATCGATTAGAGTTAAAGTGAAAGGAGCTAATCGATGTTAGTTTAATCGATTAGAGTTAAAGTGAAAGGAGTTAATTGATGTTAGTTTAATCGATTAGAGTAGAAGCAAAGGAGTTAATCGATGTTAGTTAATCGATTAGTGTTAACATAAAAGGAGTTAATTGATGTTAGTTTAATCGATTAGAGAATAAAGTTAAAAGGAGTTAATCGATGTTAGTTTAATCGATTAGAGTTAAAGCAAATGAGTTAATCGAATATAGTTATTCGAATAGAAGCAAATGAGTTAATCGAATATAGTTTATTCGAAGAAAGTAAAAGGAGTTATCGAATATAGTTTATTCGAAAGGAGTAAGTGAATAAGTAAATCAATAGCGTTAGTCAAATAGAGTTAATACAATAGTGTTAGTCCAATAGAGTTAATTGATAAGGGTTAATCGAATAGAGTTAAGTGAAAAGAGTCAATCGAATATAACTATTCGAAGAGGGTTAAGTAAGGAAGTTAGTTAAAGAAATATAAAGTGAACTTTGCCAATTTCAAAGTTAGAAATGTTGTTCAGTTAAGTTCTGAGAGGTAGTTCTACCCCAACTTGATTGGCTTCGTTTTTAACTAAGGAATAGTTAAGGTTCAGCAGTAAAAAGGGAATGGTTTGAGTTGGCATCGCGATGGTTTGTTTAAACATCTGTCTAAGTCCAATGAAGAAGCTTTGGAAATGTTTTCCAAATAAGAAACCAAAAATGTTTTCTAATAAAGAAAATAAGAAATGGAAATGTTTTCCATTGTTAATAACGTATATTTTCCCAATTTAGAAAATAAGGAATATTGAACATAGGGAAACAGGAGATGGAAAATGAACTAAGGAGATGAATGTTAAATGATGTTTGATCGATATAATTTCCATTTGGAAATAATATCGTTGTTTGCACACTTGTTTTTATTCGATAGTTAAATCACAGACCATCGAAGTTTTGACCATTTTAACGTTGTTAATATGGAGAGATCGGTTGGATTATTATCCAAAGAACCACTCTGTATTGGCATAAGCGTTGCGAACCATATATGCCAAAGGAAATTAAAGACAGAGTTATGCAAGGGCTATCCTGTTTACAGAATAGTGCCTTCGGTTCATCCTGTTCCGGGATGACTTGTATGGACGGATGTCTTACAGAGTATTTCCAGACGATCACGTATCTTGATTTCTCCAACTATACCAAGAGTGGAAGCGTAGAAGGAAACTTCTCTTAGCTAACACATAATGTATGGTTGAGGACGTCAATCGGTGATTTGATGGATTTGAAAATGTGGCATTCAAAGGTGAATCTGATGTGATGTTAAAGCGTAGCTTCTAGCCTCATCATCCGGTAAATGACAGAAATCGGGCAGGCAGCATGGCTAAGTCGGTCGCACCGAAGTAGGGTGTATAATCACCTGATCTAGAGTTTCATTTACTTCTAAAAATCTATTGTTGATGCTGTCCCATTCGGGAAACGGTTGCTGATCCCAACCGTTGGTGATATACATTCGATACGCTCAAGCGAAATGAGTGGTCGGTCATGTGTGGCCGGGTTGCAAGATGTTCTTGTTGAACCCAGTGTATTCCTCTTTAGAGATACACGAGCGGAAGGTGGTTCCATACCATGTCATAGTTGGAAATCCATTACCCAATGCATGCTTGCGGTTTTGATTTTATACAATATATGTAGAACGTGAGATGAAAGCGTTTCTGCTAGATGATTATATATATTGTGGTTGATAGACATTATTATAATATCAAAAGGTTTTTTTGATATAAAGATATTTTGGATTCTCATAAGGGAAAAACCCGTTCCGTTATACGGCGTGGTCTTATGAGATATCGTTTACTTGTTCAACTGTTTTAAACTGTTTTACTCACACCAGTCCCATGACTGACCCGGAGTTTATTTTGTTGTTTTCCCTAGACTCTTGGGTGCCTAAATTTGTATGGGCAGTCAAGTAGTCGGGATTTACAGATATACTGGAAGAGCTGGAGCAGGAGGCTTCAGGATCATATAACTATAGTTATTTCGGCTGTGTTGTAAGTGTTGTACTTTGATAATGATGTATATTCAAATACAGATGTATATTTCAAAGTTATGTTACATATATTATATGTTATTCGTTCCGCTGTGAGATTCGTGTTACTCTGATGTTGTGTTTTTCTTCTTCTTCTATTCTAAGTTTCTATCTTATCTTTTCTCACCCTCTAATTTCTTTCACTAATTACCAAGATTTTTCGGTGTTTTGGTTATCGACATCGTGCTTATGTCGATAACCAAAGTCGCTCAAAATCCGGGTCGTTACACTTATCGTATTCTGTCATAATCCTATCTACATCTATTTATATTTGCATGGTGCGATACTTATCTTCCTTTGATTAAAAAATTTCAGCAAATTATCCATAAATGAAAATTTTCAAATCCTTATCTGATTTTAGTCAGCCTGACATTAAAATATAAAATATATGATACTCCAAATCTATACCTATGGCTTATGCAAAAACTCAACATGTCACTTTCAGATATTTATCTTTACCATGCAAATTTCACTGTATCCATTTCTAGTCTTGACAGTGCGTTTGATTCAAAATTTGTGGCTAAAATTGTTTTATCTGCTTTGTTTCCTCTATTGGTTCCGGCATCCAACAATTATTTCTTCATCAGGTATAAAAAATAAATTTGTCTGTCATTGCTTAAAGGAAACATCTTTGCAATTCACAGTGACCATGGGAAAATATCTCAGCGTATCTTGACCAAATATCTGCTTCATTTCTTCTCAATTAAAACACAACCTAGAAACATCTATGTATGATCTGCATCCATATCCTACTAGTTATTTTCAAAATCTAAGCTATAGGAAATTTAAAACCGAATCTCGCCAAATCTTGGAAATATACTGTCTCACATGTTCGTTGAAAACGACTGGCATATTGAATTCATTCTTTTCATTCTGAAACCATTGTGTATACATAGCACAACAACTAAAACAAACCAAGCTCCATTATTTTATATTAGGAACCATATCAGCCGATACTCTCAAATAATTATTTAGAAATCCAAATAAAAAACGAAAGCATCTTCTTCATTTCAAAAACAGTCTTCATCCTTAAAACATAGCAAGTATTGGAATTTAACCCAATCTTTGCAAATCTACATAAAATCTATTACTCCACCAATCAAGTGATTTCTGATTAATTTCAATCGCACGACTCTCCTCTTCATGTCAGTGGTCTTCGTTTTGGCTTAGCCAATAATTTTTGTCGCACCTTATTTCTGACAGCATGGTCGGTTGCGGCGGTCGGGAGAAGTGACGTGGGGTTGGTATGGCGATGGGAGGCGTGTGTCCGTAGGTGGGTGCGCACGGAAATTATGGTAGTGAGCTGCTATTCATTGTTTGGTGTTTGGACAAGTTGTCGCTGCCATGGGTTTCGATGTAAGTTGGAGGTAGCTACTGCTTGGCGTGATATAGGAGGAAGGGGTAGCGGGCTTAGGGACCATCATTGCATGTGTTAATTTATGGTACAGTAGGGTATTTGGAGACTTGCTTTTGCATGGGAAAAAAAGAAAAAAAAGTAATAGGCGTATGAGAATGAGAGAAGGGAGAACATGTTGGGGAAGAAAATAATTTGGGAGGCATTGCAGTTGTAGTAGCTGGTTGGTATATTTGTTTGGAGAAAATAATATGTGACGCGTGGGCTTGGGCTCTTACTATTTTTTTTTAAAGAAGGTAGAGACAGCATAAAAGGGGGCACGGTTGCTCTTTCTTTGGCATGGAGAAGTTGCTATAATAAGGAGACATGGGAGAAGACATAGCATGGGATGTGGGCTGAACATGGACTTTGGACGTGGGCCTTTCGGGCATTATATATATGTAGGAAAAAAAATATAAAGAAAAAGGGACGAAAGCAGAAAAAAGGTTGGACGGCAACAATATGCGGATGGGAATCAACTGGAACTTAAGGTACTAAGGTGAAAAACATGGTAATGAGTTAATAATAAATGTTATTATTTAATTGATAAAACTTATAATCACAATAACTCTTTAATACATTACCAGAATTAGGCCAAACTAGAGGCGTCGGAATCGTAATCAAGAATACTACAAGGTTATGCTAGTTCTGAAAGATATGGAGGCAACTGGGATTTCATTTAATTTTCAGCATCTGGTTAGAATTAAATATAACGTTTTGCATTTATCGAACCGACAAAGCAAAATAAAAGTTGAGTTAACTCTCACACTTTTCTAAAATTCTTAGATGTGCTAAATTCATATAATTATAAATTATAGTTGATAATATAAAACTGGTTGAATGGGTGCGATGAATATTCTATTGGTTGTTTATTGCTTGTTGATTGATGTTATTCATATCTTATTGTTTAAAAGTCATAGATTAGTAAATAATCATTCCATATGATGTTATGAACTGTTATTATAATTGTGATGCAGGAAGAATAGGTTAGAGGGATCCAACTGGATTCCTCAAATAATTGTGTTTTGTTCGTTTATTGTATTATATATATATATGAAATCTTCACCCCCTAATGATATTATATCCTGATTGGATATTAATGATTGAATGGATGCTAATCGTTAATTCAACGATTGTTGTGTTTTAATCAATAGACAATATTTTTAAGTAATGGCAACGAATGATTTAATCCATTATTTTTAAGACGTCGTTTTTCCGATAGGAAGATTGACGGTGTTTTAAGTTATAAAATTTTACTTTTATAACTGATTCAAAGTTCTAAGTTTATTTTATATAAGTTACTTAAATAGAAGTCTTTATAAATATTTAAAAAGCATGTTTTACAAATGAAAGTATAAATGATTAATATAGTATGATCTTATGAAGACAGAAATTAATTTGAAGGTTAATAATCAAAGATAATTGTTTTCAAGGAAAAAAATGAAGTGCGTTTATATTAAATTAATTATATTTTTATTAATTTAAGATGAAGGATTAAAGGAAACCAATCAACGGTTAACGATGTTTTTAAGTTGACTTAGTCAACTGTTTCAAATTGGAAGTATTTTTTTAATATAAAAAAATTCGAACAATAGTTGAACTTGACGAATGTTCTTAGAAGTTAATAAATTTTTAATTAACTATATTTCAAAGTAATTATCGAATTGTTTATTTTTAATAAGATTAATTATTAATTTTATAACTATTTAAAAAGATTAACTAATCTATTTTTATTTAATTATGACATTAACTACCTTGGTTGTAGTTAATGTTGAAGTAAGCTATTATTAATCAATAATAATAAAAGTGATTATCTTTTAAATGGAATTTGGTTAAAATGTAATTGAGTTGTAATGAGGTTTTAGTTGAACTTAGAAAAGAGTTTTTATACATGAATTAGATAAAAAATCCAGAGATGATAAACAAGTTTTTCTCGAGACAATGCAATGTTTAAAATAAGCATTTTATTAATAAAACTAAATTTAGTAAAGCTGGTGTAATCAGAAGAGATTTCCAAATAAAAGAAAGTGAAATGTATTAGCGTAATGGGATTTGAAATAAATCCAAATGAAGTTGTAAAGAGATTTTTAAACCAAGACAATGATTTTAAAAATAAACTATTACTTAAGAATTGATTCAAACGTGGAATTGAAATAAAACTTTCAATGAAAAGGAAAGGATATTTATAGCAAATGAATTAAGTAAGGGAATTTCTAAATGTAAGAAATGGTTTATAAAACCATACTTGAAATCAAATGGTAATAAGTAAGAGTTTTTGGCAAACATACCATTATAAATATATAAGTTTATACTTATGTTTTCGAAGTAACGAAACAGACGAGATTTATCAGGATATGAATATATCGTCGATTTCAATCAATGAAATAATTTTGAATGAGATGTTTTAATATAAAGAACCTGAACTTCCATTGTACTTAGCTATATTGTTGGGTCTGATAGTTAAAGAAGCGACTATCAAATGAATATTCTTTAGACCACTTGACGTGTTGTTTCGAAGAGACCGGGATGGGAACTAGACCCAAAAACCACTTCGAATCAACTATACGTTCACGACTATCTTGCAAGCTTATAAAGATGGAGTGTTGAAGACCGTGGATCTTCATGAGCGGAAGAACTACTCGTTAAAATTTCTCTGGTGGCCACCAGAGTTATGATGACTTGTGATTCTATCGTGATTGAAATCCACGGATTTGCAAGGACTTCTCGCTACTGATCCTTGGGGTGATTCCTATATAGGATGCAGTAGGAGGGTACCTTCGGTTCATCCTGTTCCTATATGACTTGTAAGGATGATGTATGACAGAGAATTTCCTAAGAGTCATGTACGTTGATTTTTACAAATATACCATGTTTGGTGGCGGGGAAATTCTCTTGCTTAACACCCATAGTATATTTGTCGATGTTAATTAGTGATTTGGCGGATCTGATGATGTGGCATTCAAAGTGAATGGAGATGTGCTATTCTAAAAAGTTAAACGTGACCTCAAGCCTCATCAAACGGGGAAATGACAGAAATCAGGTAGGTCACATGGCTAGTTGGGTCATACCCAAGCAGGGCATATCATTACCTGATCTGCAGAACTAAAATGCCTCGATTGTTCCTTATTTTTGTATGCTTTCGGTTCGGTTGGCTGACCACCAACCGTGGTAATGATATATTCGGTCCACTCAAGTTAAATGAGTGACCGATCATGTTTAGCCTGGTTGCAAGAGTTCTTGTTGAACCTCAATATATTCATCTCCAGAGATACACCGACGGAAGGTGGTCCCATACCTTGCCATTGTTGGGACTCCAATCTCCAATAAGCGCCTTGCGGTTTTTGATTTTATAATAAATATGTAGAGCGTGAGATGCAAGAATTCTACTAGATTGCTATTTGTCTGTGGTTTGATAGACACTATTATAGTATCACTGGAATTTGATATATCACAAATGTTTTTGGGTTATAGTAAGGTAAAAACTATTTGTGTTTATGTGTGGACTATTCTTACTATTATCCTTTTCTTTCAAAAAAGATTTCTAAATTTAAATAAGTTCTCTGTACTATGAATTTATCACTGAAAGTATTCCAGACTGATCCGGGTGAATTTTTCTTTGCTTCAAATGTGCTCGGTTCAGACCGAGTATATTTCCAGGTTAAGTTTCGCTTGGAGTTGGAAGCAGGATGCTTCACCGTTAGTTATTTAGAGTTTGTTCCGCTGTATCAGATATATGACGTACTCTGATGATTGGTATGTATATACAATTTCTATTTATAAAAAGAGATTTGATATATTATATTTTATTCGATCTGCTATGAGATTCTGATGATGTTCTCCTTCTTATTCTTCTATTCTAATACTTCTTACTTTTCTCACCTTCTAATTTCTTTCTATTAACAATCTGGTGTTGTTTGATATTTGAGTTTTGGTAATAATATGGTTTTTATGTATTATTGTCGAAATTCGAGCGTCGAATTTTTGCCATGTCGTTACAGGTTCTGTTTGAAAAATATTTGATTCCAATTTGGTTTGAGTTTTTTAACCTCCAAACCGACCGAATGCTCACCCTTAGGTAAAACTCTATCCTTTGGCTTGCGCTTGCATTGTGTAATGGGACCCGAGTCTTATAATAGCTTCATTTCCAAAAAGCATTGTGTTGTTTTATTTTAAAAATATTCATGTGAAGGAAACCCGTTCCATGTCATGCAGCGTGTTCCCATGATTTTTCAATCTTTTAAAGTCAAGTTTTAATAACTGTTTTTAGCTCTTATACCAGTCCCATGACTGACCTAGAGTTTATTATTTTCACCTAAACTCTGGGTGCCCATATTTTCCATATGGGCAGTCGGTAATTTTGGTTTTACATATCTTTTCTTTCCATAGGATCCTGGATTATGGCTGTAGCTATACTCTGGAAAGCTTTATATCCGTGTATTTCTTTTACCTGTGTTAGTTGATGTTTTCAGTCACACATTGGTGTTATGTAATGTAATTCTCTGATATTTGTTTTTCCACTGCATATTATTTTATTTTATTTTCGTACTGTTCTGATCTAATATTGTTGTAATAACAATGAATAGTTTTCTCGTTCCATGTTCCGATGCGTCATGTTCTTATAAAAATCTGTGTTCTTGTTCGGGTTAGGCCAGCCGGGGATTACGGGTCATCACATAAACAAGTTTGACTTGTTGTATGTCTGTCTTACTGCTAGGTAAGTAGACATATATAATTCCACTGTGATATATGTATATTTGTATAACTATGATTGTAGCAGTCAATGTTGAATTTTTTTTCTATTTGAATTGTATAGATAAATATACATAATTTATAAGACTTGCAGTATATATGCTTATGGTTTTGCATGTATGTATGAGCAAGAGTTATTGGCGATAACATATATGTGAATGTATCAATATGAAATATATAATTTATTCAAGATTAGTTCATATGCATTCTAAATATAGTTGAGTTTTTGCCTTCTAAATGGATGAGTTTAACTGGGGTTTTATGTAATACTGAAAATTGAGTTGCTTACATTATGTTCAAATTTGGGTATGTATTAACAAAAGGTTTGTATTATAAAATCAATAAACCGGGCCTTGATTTATTACAGGATAATGTATGAATCTGGAAACGCAATTTAGTTACATAAAATTTACGTTTATGAGTACAATTTTGATACTCTACAATGCATAAGTTAAGTCAATCAAAGTTTTGAAATGTTCAAAAGATAAATAGGCATGCTTCATATATATAGCATTGAATTTAAGTACATATACTTCATATATTTTATTTAAATACAATTAATTATACAAATGCGAAATACATATATTTTGATATGTGTAAATGACATTAATATTGGTCGCCACTACAAATTATAAAATCCCATCAAACCAATATTTTATATTAAGTCATTGTGACGTCCTCCAATAAATACACTCATCAATGCCATAATCAATAGATATGGGTAACGCCAAAAAATTAGTGCACTATTTATTTTGGTTATATGCGATGGAGTATATGTGATACTTAACTATATAATTTGGTTTGACTTAACTAAGCTGCATAATAAGATTATGGGATTAGAGACAAAGAGCATGAAATATTCAATATTTAAAATGAACAAAATTATTGATCATGATTATCCAAGAATTATATATGAGATATAATTGACATAAGATGTCGACCAAACAGATTGTGTTTTGGGGATTAACCAATGCTAACTCAAGGGAAGATTAGATATGGATCTTGGACCATAATATATATATACTGATATATATAGAGGGATGAGTTTAAATTAATCATGTATACTAATATAATTTTTGATTGTCAAAATTTGTGTTTATATTAAGTATATATATTACAAAAACAATTATTATTTATTATCTACTATAGATATTAAATAACAAATAAATCCAATAATTTATTACTAAAATTAATCCTTAAGAAGGATAAATATAATTAAATCAAATTTCTTGACTAACACCGAAATTTGAGGATTGTCCTCAAACAAATTAAAATGTAATTGTTTTACAAGTATAGGAGATCTAAACGGGAAAATTGAAACATGACTTCAACCAAATAAAGTATAAATGTTATAACTATTTACTTATACATCTCTAGTATTAGATACTAGATATAAATCACATATATTTATATGAATTTGAATGAATTGCAAACGGAGTGGAAACCTGACAAAATAATAAGTGGAATTACGAATGGAAGTAAAGAAAATGCTGCTACATTATCCATAGAAAGCTGCTTCTTGTTCTAACCAGTGGCTTAGTTGAAGAATTAAAATAGTTCTCTTATGAAAATTCCGTTTAAAATAAATGATATTCTGGATCTTGTTTAGACAAATTTGAATTTCATTGTAATAAAAGGACATTTGTTCTTCATTTTATTTAAATGAAATATCTTATGGAAATGTGCAATTAGTCAACGATTTCATGATTCCTTAACTATAATATGTTTGATTATAACATAAATATTAGGCAGATTAAATCTAATAATCCAACATACCTAGGCATTGTCGGTTAGGCCATATAAATAAGAAATGCATATCAAAACTCCATAATAATAGAAATTTGAGGTTATTTGATTTTTGAATCATACGAAGATGCAAATCTTGTTTATTAGGCAAAATGAGTAAATCACCTTTCACTTGACACAGTGAACGGGAAAGTAAGTATTGGGCCTCATACATATTGAAATATGTGGTCCAATATATACATAGGCTAAAGGTAGGTTTTATTACTTCATTATGTTTACTGATGATGTCAGTAGATATGATCGTGTGTATCTTATGAAACACAAATCATAATCCTTTGAAAAGTTCAAAGAATTCGAAAATGAAGCTCAAAACCTATTTTGAAAGAATATATATACTCTTCGAACAGATTGAGAGAATAATTAAGCCAATAATTTAATGACTATAGAGAAGAGTGTGAAATTGTTTCACAACTCACTCCACCTAAAACACCATATTGGAATGGTGTGTTTGAAAGAAGAAGTCGCACCTTATAAGATATGGTATAATCAATGATGAGTCATACAGATCTTCTAATAAATTTTGGGGTTATCCCCTTGAAATAATTACATTCATATTTAATTATAATCCTACTAAAACGGTCCAGAAAGCACAATTTGAGATATGAACTAGGAATGTCCTAGTGTGTCTTTTATGCAAATTTGGGATGTGAGGCATTTGTTACATATCTTGCCTCTGACTAGATTGGACCTAAATCTAACAAGTGTTATTTTGTGGATATCCAAAAGAGGCAAAAGGATATTACTTTTATAAATCCTCTGACAATAAAATGTTCATTGCTCATATTGGTACCCTTTTAAACGGAGAACTAGTCTCAGAAATACTGATGGGAATATAATAGAACTCGAAACGTCTCGCAAACCACAAAATACCATTGAACCTTGTATGGACAAGAATCCAGTGGGAGTGGCATAATAATTCTAATATTATATATTTGTAACATATTAGGAATGATGTTAATTTAAAACAAAAAATAGATATTGATTCTTAGAAAGAGGATGTTTGGATTAAGAAGTACATTATTGAACTTAATCCGTTGTTGATCTACTAACTTTACATTGTGATAACAATTTGAGCTATTGATCAGGCTTAGAAAACTTGATCTCATTATTGATCCAAACACATATTTAAGAAATATAATTTCATCAATGAATTTTTTTACAAATGAAATATACATATCTGCAAAGCACCATATGTTGCAGACCCATTGACTACAACTCTGTGCAGAAGAAGAATGATAGTCAAACTAGTTTCATAGGTATATGATACATGATTGATTGACTCTAGTCCAAGTGGGAGATTGTTAAAGTTTACGCCCTAGAGGAAATCCATTTGATGTGATTAATAACATTGTTGATGTTATTATTTTATTTTGAATAAAAGATTCTGTTATATTATATTTACTACGTAACACGATATTAATATAATAGAAGTCCTTAGAATAATAATACAGAATTACATAGTTTCAAGTAAGTGACTTGAACATGAGATTATATAATATAATAAGTATTACAATTCTTAAATGTCCCTTGTCAAGTTTCATTGTTTATATATAGAACAACAATAAATCATTGAGACTAGTATGTTGTTTGACTGATGATCATATCTTATTGATCATTAATATACATGATATTAATGTCAGTACATAAATACATATTGGACAATGATGTATTGGGCTGACCCAACATGAGAAAACTTCGGAATATAATTAACAGTATCATATGTTATTCTCGTAGTGACAGTGATGTAATGGTCCTCAGACCTGGAATCATTATAATTTTATTTGAGGATATTTGTATTTTGATATCAGCAAAAGTTACATTTAACCGAGTAGACGATAAAGGTGATTATCGGATACATCTCAAATCGATTGAAAATTATGAATGATCTAGATGGAATTTAATCCTACAATATAAGTAATGATATCCATGGGCCTCTTGATTGAGTGAGACTATGAAATGCATGGTCGTGCTCAAATACTGTTTTGTTTTATATAGTCTGCTCATTGATCAAGATAAAAGGATTAAATTATAAAGAGGATGATATGTTCCATGAATCAAGTTTAATCTTGGATATATTGGTTAAAAGGATTAAATCATGTTGAAACACTGATTATATAAAAGGTTGTATCGAATAGTTGATATTATTATAACTTGGGTAACAACGATGCACTACTAGATTCTGCTCACTGTTTATAATTTAAATATTGTTTAAATTATTGCCAACATTATAATAACCTATGAGGTCACACTTCAGAGCATTTGAAAGACGGAGGACCAGTTCAAACAAATAATACAAATCAAATGTTGATTTGTTACTCACTGTGGAAGTGGTATACCACGTGAAAAATGGCCCCTATTATTATTCATTTAATTTTATAAAAAGGGGGCTAACCCTTTTTCTTCGATGAGATAAGAGAGTGATAAGATCTTTGAAATCAAATAAGATAAAAATGGGGAACTCATGTGCTGATTTGTCTAGTACCGACCTTTCTCTTCCTCAAAGCATTCAACGATCAAGAGGCGATCGTTCGTGGACCAAGTAGAGGCGCGGCCGAACAAGCAGTGCTCCCGATTCAGATTCAATTCCAATTCATGCATCCATAAAACCCTAAAAATGGTATGAACTTTGATTTACTTAACTTTTCATAGATCCTTTAGCTTTAAATTGTTAAAAACCTAGTAGGATTAGATCATCTAAACCCTTCATGGATATCTGATATTGAATTGTCGAAGACTTGCAGTCACCACAATTGCTTGATTTGGAATTGTTGTCAGTCATGTATTGTGCGTCAATGCTATGCTTGAGTAATCGAATGAACTTTGAAGCCTAGAATCGTCACCAACCCAGAGTTTTGGGAGTAAGGGATTATAGATATCGATGTTCGACCATAAGATGTGTCAATTTATACAGATCATAAATTCATTCATTCCTTAAAGATTTGCCACTACAATTGTTGTGACATAAACTTTTTTTGTCTTTGACACTTGTGTGTTTAATAAAGCACGAATCAAATTAAAAATGTAACCCCTATGTCGTTAACTTCGATCCCATTACCAAATATTCACTACAAATTTAAGAAGAGCGGAAGTGATATATAGTGTACCAAGGGTCCGTTTGCACATAAGTTAAACGAAGTACGCATTTGCATCTTCAGTGGTGCATTAAAAGCGGCATTTTAGTGGGGTAATTTAATTTGTGTTTTTTGATCTAATTATTTTATAGTCAATTAATTATTTGTTTTGTTTTGTAACTTGGAACAACAATGCAGAAATTGAAATGAATGTATATTAATTAGAAAATTTAACAAATACAGTGATAAAATGTAACAACCTGGAAATGCGAGCCAATTAAAAAAAAATTAATTGGTGAATTTAGGGAATTTTGATTATTTAAAAAGAATTATTTTAAATAAAAACGACGAGGAATTTATTTTGAATAGAATTAGAACGTATATTTATATACGTCGTCGTTAGAATATAAATATTTATTATAAATTATAAAAGGAATTGAAAATGGTGCGGTAGTTCGATAGTTCGATTTCAAAATTCAAATGAATGTACCGGGTGCAAAATAAACCGGATTTTAGCGAAACCAAAAATAATAGAATCTAATTGAGAATATCTTTCCAACGAATCCGAAAAATCAAGATTTCATAGCGGGAATCAAAAGTTATGGCCAAATGAATTTTCAGAATAGTCGCTATGGAATTCAGGCCCTTAAAAATGGAAATTTTGCAAACGACCTCGGTTTTCGACGAAACCACTTTTGTTGGATCCGTGATGTCAGGTTTTTGCTAGGTTTCAAATTTCATAATTTTTCGAATCAATATGTGAGTGTGGCAAAGGAAAACGCGTTTGACCAGTTTCAGTTGATTTTAATCAACTGGAAAATGACCATTTTTCAAACGATCTCGGAATTCGATGAAATCAGTTTTGTTAGGACCGTATCGTCAATACGAAGCTAGAAAATATTTTTCGGGAATTTTTCGAGTTAGTATGTGACCCCAGTAAATTGAAATGCGCGTTCAAATTCAATATATAGAGTTATATGTTGATTTTGACGAAAACTGATCGAAACGATCGAATCAGCTTGCGATACATATCCCATTGTGTTCGGAATGGGGGTAATTAGCTATAGACGACAGGCGGTGGGTCTCGTTTAGAGATCGAATAAAAATTCAACTTTTTGAAATAAAATAAAATATATATTATTATATTCTTTCAAAGCCTTATCTCCCCTTTCCTCGGCCGTTCCTTCAGATCGAATAAGTGAAATAAAAAAAAACCTAAACCTAAACCCCGTCGCCCCCCCTACGTCGCAGTCGCCGTCGCCAACATCCCCTTCGCCGTCGCACACCCCTCCCACGCCCCTCCTTTCCCTCCTAGAACCGCCCAACACAAACTCCGATCCCCCAAACCCATCGCCAAAAATCAACGCCGCCACTTCCCTGCGCCCACGCCCCTCCACCGTGGGGTCTCCTCTTCACCAGGCCAGCGAGCGCCATCTCCCCCCCCCCCCCCCCTCAGTTCAACGAAAACAGTAAGTCCTTATATATTTATTTATATTCCTTTTTTTTTCTTTCTTTTCAGTTTTGAAATATTATAGCCATGTAGAAAAAAAACCCAGATCTTTATATATTTATTAGCGGATGAAAAATCAGATTTTTGTTTAATAAAAATATATATAATAATACGATTTTCATTTAATAAAAATATATTTTTCAGCTAATGAAGAGTATGATTTTTAGTCAATAAAAATATGATTTTTGAATTGAAAGTGAACAAATAAAAATGTGGTTTTTATTTTAAAGACAGCAGTATAAAAATGTGATTTTTATATATGTAGTGGCTATGGGCAACGGAAGTGACAAAAGGCGAGCACAACAAAGATTTTCTACATAAGAAGAGTCGAGGCGTTTGGATTAGCTAATCTGTGAGAACTTCTCACTCTTTAATTTTATTTCTAGTTGAAATATATACTAGGATGCAGACGGTGTTTAGTAGCACCCGACACCCGTCGTCCACAGACCATGGACGGCTTGTATGCTTATTTGTTTGATTTTGATGTGTGGTTGATTGTGTGATGTGATGTGAAATGAAATAAAATATTTTATAGTTGAAAATAGAATTTTTAACGTGTATTTGAAATGAAATAAATATAAACAAATCAGACGATTTGTTTATATACACATTTGACTGATAATTGATTGGGACGATAAATTTTACACATCGCCCAACTGCACAAATAAAATCTGTGTTTGATTGTTTGAAAACCCCACACGGGTATTGGGATGATATATGTCATAGACTAGTCCCAATAATTAGCTGTATGTCGATCGATTGATGGACAGACTGTTATGAGCGTTAAATATTTATATTTGAGGCTTATACAGTGTAGCACTTTGGATGATGGTTGATTATTCATCGTTGTTATTGTATACATGTGTTGTAGAAAATCCATATAATTAACATTATATGGTAATTGATTGGGCCTCATTCCGGTTTTGAAAAAGAGATATTTGAATAGAAATATTTGAAAAAGAAATATTTGAAATAGAATATTTGAAAATAGGATATATGAAGCCGTGTTGATTAGACTGACGCCATTTTGATGTGAACGATATTTATATCGATTTTATTCATTTTTCAATGAATATTGAAATAGATTTGAAATTCGAATTAAATTGAATTGATTTGAAATTAAATAGATTTGAAATTTGAAATGAATTTAAATGATCTGAAATTCGAATTAAATTGGAATGAATTGAAATGAATAGAAATTCGAAATAGATTGGAATGATTTGAAATTCGAATTGAATTGAAATCGAATTGAATTGAAATCGTTTTGAAAACGAATTTAAAACGATTTATAAAATACGTTTTAAAAGGAAATCGACGAAGTATATATTATATATATTATATATATACAATATAATGGCCTGAATAGAACGCGCCGCGCTGCGCTGCGGCAGTTCATGAATTTCGACCGTTGAATTCGAATGGACATTGCGGGAGATCCGACCGTCGAATTCTCCTAAAACCGGAACCGTTGGGTTCGTATCGAAAAGAGCTTTCTAACGAATATTAGAAATTTAAAATCTAATGGTTGGATTTAGAATTATGTCCAAATCAAATTTGGAAAAGGTCGCTGTAAGTGCAGTTCGATGGCCGTTGATGGAAATCGACTGTACGGGCCTTGATAAAATTATTAAAAATATCAATAATTTGTGTAAAATCATAAGAAATGATTTGGGAAGAATTGGGATGAAAAACTCCATATTTGAAAAGATAAAAATAGTTTTTTATCGAAATGAACTAGTTTTGAACTAGAATTAAAATTCTATTTATTTTTAAACAAATAAATTGGATTTGAAAAGGGTTTTAAAAGTAACCAGAATTTCCAATAATTGAATTGGAATGTATTTGAATCGAAATTGTCTGTGGATTTTTTTGATGTTGGATTTCGTGATTACACAGATATTGTTATGGAAATTTGAAAGATATATTTATATCGTTATTGTGAAAACCCGTAACTTCCCCGTTAAGGAAAGCGGCGGATAGTTCGAGAACAAGCCACAAAAGAACGCATATAAAAGAACATTTCATTGTATATTACAACAATGCATCAAATTACAAGAATATACAGAGTATAAATGAATAAATATTACACAGAAATATCAGAGATTTAAATTACATTTAAATACATAGCAGCGGAAAATAATACAATACACAACTAGAAGAGATATACGGATACAAAGCTTTCCGGATATCGTTCCAGATGTAAACCAGGATCCTGTGAATATAAATCTGCAAAACCAAAACTACTAGCTGCCCGTGTCACAATAGGGGCACCCAGAGTTTAGGTTAAAACAATAAACTCCAGGTCAGTCATGGGACTGGTGTGAGAACTAAAACAGTTATTAATCTTTATTTTAAATCATTAGGTAAATCAAGGGACCACGCCGTATAACACGGAACGGGTTTCCTCCCAAGAATACCAGTGCATAAAACAAACAGCGCAATGCTAAATAAAGAAAAATGAAGTTGTTATAAGACCCAGGTCCCATCACATAATGCAACGCAACCGAGGATAGGGTTTTCCCTTATAACAGCCAAAGAATGCTTGATACGGTTAAAACAAATCGTTTGATACTATTATAAGTGCATAGTGTATAAAACAACTTCAAATCATAAGTATCAATCATAGGCGACATGAGCGTCCCATGCCACTATGTCGCCACATATAGGTTTACAATCAAAACCGCAATGTCGTATTGGAAGTTGGGTTATCATTTATGGTATGAACCGAGGCTAGGGGCAAGATCCTCTACCGATTTGTGACTCTCTAGCCAGAGCCACAGGGTCAGAGCGCATCGACCCTTTAGATCGTCAGGGCCGGTCCACCGATGTGGATTATTATGCCTGAACACTACGTTTCCCCGCCCTTTGGGGCGTAAGCCTGGCCCGTCAGCCGACCAGAAGCATCGGCCGAAACCGATATCACGAGGCGCCTCGCTTTTCAGCAAGTAATAATAAGCAACATCCACATGAGTCAAACTCGTCAGCCAGTTCAAGCACTGACGCCACTCCTAACTAGAAAGAAACGCATGCCCTCCCTGAGGTCCGTCTCCCGTTTTTGGTTCATACCGGGTGTGAAACTCGCGAAGTGAACGTTACACAAAGCTACGCCACAAAGGCCGTGCTTCGATCATCAACCACAAGACTTTGCTTTTCAACAGAAGCCTTGATCATTTGCCACTTAGGCATGCCACACAGGCAATTCACTCCATGCGATTGATATCCATCAATATATAACCCCTGAGCTCATACGTCTCAGAGAAGGGCGTTAAGCAAGAGAATAAATTCTCCGCCGCCAAACAGATATATATTTAATAGAGATCAATCGCACGGACTAAAATCCAATGTCAGACACACAGTCCATTTACAAGTCCGTTCTGGGTCTGAACGAAACCGGAGGCACCTAGTACCCCGCATATCCATCGATCTCCAAGTACGTCTGGACGATCACCAACTGTTTCCATCTTCTTGGGTGTACAGCCCAATCAAGATTATCAGTAATTATCCAAACGACGTGAAGACTTCCGGTCTTCGACCGCCGTCTTCATCTTCGACTTATCTCGTATCAGTTATTCAGAATGGGATAAACCCGGTCTTCCCGAATAACTCGCGTATATTTTAAATAAGTGTTACACAAACACAACATACGCCTCATTCCAATTCATCAGTCACTAACCGTAAATTAATCAAGAGAATAATTCTCCAAATATTAACCCCGAAGGCCGAAACCAACATCAGATCAATATCCAGAAAACCATTCTGCTTGGCTAACCGACAATTAGTTTCTAAATTTCACATTCATAGGGAAAGGTTCCCAGTAATTTTATCCAAGATAAATTCCTTGAATTTATTCTTTAATCTATTTTTGAATATCAATTCAAACTAGTCGGGATTAACGAACCTTACCGAAGTAATCGTTGGTTTTAATTTCCCAATCCCAACCTATTCATCCCATGAAGTAAAACTGGTAGTACTTCATATCTAACACCACGGTGTTATCGGTAAATTCAATTACCATTTCACGTTCAAATCTAATTAAAGATTTAACCATCGCCTGGAGCAAAACTGGTGATACTCCATTCTCGATCATTTCAATCTAATTAAAGATTCATTAAAACTCCACTTAGTTTTAATCTTCGACTGGGTTAAAGAATCAGTGTCATTTAAAACACGGTTCACGATAAACCGAAAATCACATTCCATTAATTATTGGGTTAAAGAACAAGTGTTATTTAAAACACTGTTCACGATAAACCCAAAAATCATTCCATTAATTATCGGGTTAAAGAACAAGTGTTATTTAAAACACTGTTCACGATAAACCCAAAAATCATTCCATTAATTATCGGGTTAAAGAACAAGTGTTATTTAAAACACTGTTCACGATAAACCCAAAAATCATTCCATTAATTATCGGGTTAAAGAACAAGTGTTATTTAAAACACTGCTCACGATAAACCCAAAAATCAATACCAATTCAATTCCAATTAAATATCATTTAATTGGTACACTTCATTAAATCTAAATAAAAAGATTTAATCTTTTCTCAACTGGGTCCAAGAATAGTGTTAGTGAAGACACCATTCACGACAAACCCAAATCACATTTGATATTCAATATAAGGCTCTGAATAGAAAATATATCGGCTTATATTCAATATCAAATTCTACGATTAACAAATGTCATATTGGAAATAACGATATAAATATATATCTTTCAAATTTCCATAACAACATCTGTATAATCACGAATTCCAACATCAAAATATTCCGAAGACAATTTCGATTCAAATCCACTCCAATGCAATCATTGGAAATTCTGGTTATTTTTAAAACCCTTTTCAAATTCAATTTATTTATTTAAAAATAAATAGAATTATATTTCTAGTTCAAAACTAGTTCATTTCGATAAAAATCTATTTTTATCTTTTCAAATATGGAGTTTTTCATCCCAAATCTTCACAAATCATTTCTTATGATTTTACACAAATTATTACTATTTTTAATAATTTTATCAAGGCCCGTACAGTCGATTTCCATCAATGGCCATCGAACTGCACTTACAGCGACCTTTTTCAAATTTGATTTGGACGTAACTCCAAATCCAACCGTTAGATTTTGAATTTCTAATATTCGTTAGAAAGCTCTTTTCGATACGAACCCAACGGTTCCAGTTTTAGGAGAATCCGACGGTCGGATCTCCCGTAATGTTCGTTTGCAATAAATGGTCGAAATTCACGAACTACCGCGGCGCGGCGCGTTCTATTCAGGCCATTATATTATATATATAATATATATTTCGTCGATTTCCATTTAAAATGAATTTTATAAATAGTTTTGAATTCGTTTCTAAAACAATTTCAACTTCCATTTCAATCCAAAGCAAAAATTGAATCCTTCTTTATAAATTCGTTTTAAAATTCATTTCTATTCAATTCAATTTGAATTCATTTCAATTTGCTTTCAATTCAATTTGAATTCGTTTTCAATTCATTTCGAAATCGTTTTCAATTCAATTCATTTCGAAATCGTTTTATATTCAATTCATTTCGAAATCGTTTTCAATTCAATTCATTTCGAAATCGTTATACATTCAATTCATTTCGAAATCGTTATACATTCAATTCATTTCGAAATCGTTTTCAATTCAATTCATTTCGAAATCGAATAAAATCGATATAAATATCGTTCACGTCAAAATGGCGTCAATCTAATCAACACGGCTTCATATATTCCTTTATTCTATTCAACAAATGAATATTTATTTTTGTCAACACACGACTAATCTCAGCGAGTGAGTACTATCCACGTGTGACTATTTTTGTTAAATTATTTCGTTCAACACATGACTAATCTCAACGGATGAGTACAGTCAACACATGAACCTTTATTTTATATTGATAAAGACGCATATTTTATTATTAAAATATTTCGTTCAACACATGACTAATCTCAACGGATGAGTACAGTCAACACATGAACCTTTATTTTATATTGATAAAGACGCAGACTTTATTATTAAAATATTTCGTTCAACACATGACTAATCTCAACGAATGAGTACAGTCAACACATGAACTTTTATGTTATAATATTCTTTATTTTCTAAATTGGAATGAGGCCCAACCAATCACCATATAAAGTTAATTGTATGGATTTTTATGCATCACACGTATATCATAGCATTGAAAAATAATCAACCATCAACCAAAGTGCACTCTACTGTATAAGCATAGATATCTAACGCTTATAACAGCCTGTCAATCAATCGATCGACATATTGAATCAGTTAGGATGAGTGAACTTCAAATTTCATCCCAACACCCGTGTGGGGTTTCAAGCAATCAAACACAGATTTTATTTGTGCAGTTGGGCGATGTGTAAAATTTATCGACCCAATCAATGTCCTTCAAATAGGTGTACAAAAACAAACCGTCCGGTTTGTAAATGAATATTTATTTATTCGCATTCACTATATTCATATTCACGTTAAAAATTATATTTTTAACGATAAAACATTTTATTTTAACTTATGAATTTCTATTCAATTCATTCTTTAAATAAAATGATATTTTTATTTTCTAACTTATTTTAGAAAATTTCAGCGGCATAACGGCACGATACTAGAAACGGGACGAGGCCTAGCCTTATCCCCGGTCTAGTGAAGACCCACGCCATTCACACATCAATCAAATTCACCAAACAACCCAATTCAAATCAAATCATCTAACTAATTTATGCAACCAAACAAACAAGTCCATGGTCTGTGGACGATTGTGTCGGGTGCTACTAAGCACCGTCTGCATCCTACTATATATATTTAACTAGAAAAGAAATTGAAAGGTGAGAAATTCTCACAGATAGCTATCCTAACTCCACGGCACTTCAAATGCACTTCACTGTTCTCGTCTCTTATCACTTTCTACGTCCGTAGTCACTACATATATAAAAATCGAATTTTTACTTCGATGTTCAATATATAAAAATCACATTTTTACTTCGATGTTCAATATATAAAAATCACATTTTTACTTCGATGTTCAATATATAAAAATCACATTTTTACTTCGATGTTCAATATATAAAAATCACATTTTTACTTCGATGTTCAATATATAAAAATCACATTTTTACTTCGATGTTCAATATATAAAAATCACATTTTTACTTCGATGTTCAATATATAAAAATCACATTTTTACTTCGATGTTCAATATATAAAAATCACATTTTTACTTCGATGTTCAATATATAAAAATCACATTTTTACTTCGATGTTCAATATATAAAAATCACATTTTTACTTCGATGTTCAATATATAAAAATCACATTTTTACTTCGATGTTCAATATATAAAAATCACATTTTTACTTCGATGTTCAATATATAAAAATCACATTTTTACTTCGATGTTCAATATATAAAAATCACATTTTTACTTCGATGTTCAATATATAAAAATCGAATTTTTACTTTGCTATTATATAGATAAAAATTATATTTTTATCACGCTATTTTTCATAAAAAGATTTCGCCTTTTTACATATAAAGATCTCGCCTTTAATACGCCTATAATGTAAAAATTATATTTTACATCTTCTACATAGTAAAGATCATATTTTTAATACTTTAAAAATGTAAAAATCATATTTTTAATGTTTTAAAAAATATAAAAATCATATTTTTAAATAGCTATTATATATATATATCTGAATTTTTCTTTCCTATGTTAAAAGAAAATCGATTTTTTTTAATTTGATTTATAAAATCAGTTACATAATAATTAACAATAATTATATAAAAAAAACGAATTAAAAATAACGTATAAAAACTTACAGAGGGGGGGGGGGGGGCTCGATGTCTCGGTGGTGCCACTTCGACGGCGGCGGAGGTTGTTGTCGCGAGAAGGAAAGGGGAAAGAGGAGAAGAGGGGCGGCGCGAGGAGGGGGTTTGGACGGAGGGCGCTCGTCGGTGGAGGTCGGCGAAGCTGTCTGGGGTGTGAGGCGGAAGGAGTCGGACGCGGTGGCCCCTCCTGGGCGGCGCGCTGATCGAATCGGAAAGGGGAGGGGGGAGAAGGCGGTGGTAGCGGCGTCGTGGGGAGGGCGGCGGTCCTCCGTTGTTCTCTTTTTTTTTTTTTTCTGATTTCAGTTTTTAACCGGGGGGGGGGGGGGCTGATATAAGGGAAGAGAAAAGGTTTTTTTTATTTATTTAATTATTTTATTTTGAAAAAGTTGACTTTGACATACGACCTCTAAACGAGGCCCACCGCCTGTCGTCCATAGCGTTTTACCCCCATTCTGAACACAATGGGATATGTATCGTAAGCTGATTCGATCGTTTCGATCTGTTTCCGTTGAATTTACATTTAAATCACTATATTGAATTTTAAACGTACATTTCAAATTACCGGGGCCACATACTAACTCTAAAAATTCTCGAAAAATATTTTCTACCTTTGTATTGACGATACGGTCCTAACAAAACTAGTTTCGTTGAATTCTGAGACCGTCTGAAAAATGGCCATTTTCCAGTCGATTAAAATCAACTGAAACTGGTCAAATGCGTTTTCCTTTGCTACGCTCACGTATTGATTCAAAAAATTATGAAATTTGAAACCTAGCAATAATTTGATACTGCGGATCCAACAAAAGTGGTTTCGTCGAAATCCGAGGTCATTTGCAAAATTTCCATTTTTAAGGGCCTGAATTCCATAGCGACTATTCAGAATTTTCAACTGGACATACCTTTTGATTCCCGCTATGAAATTTTGATTTTTCGGATTCGTTGGAAAGATTTCATCAATTAGATCCTAATGTTTTTGGTTTCACTAAAATCCGGATTGTTTTGCACCCGGTACATTCAATTGAAGTTTGAAATCGAATTATCGAACTACCGCGCCATTTTCAATTCCTTGTATATATATAAATAAATATTTATATTCTAACGACGACGTATATAATATATACGTCGAATTATATTCAAAATAAATTTCTCGTCGATATTATTTAAAATAATCTATTTTAAATATCCAAAATTCGCTAAAATTGCCAAAATAAAATTTTTAAACTGGCCCAGATTTTCGGGTTGTTACAATCTCCCCCACTTAAAACTTTTCGTCCCCGAAAAGGAACAAAGTCGAAAGTGGTTTGATTAATCAACTCTACGTTCGATCTGGCTTCCATTCTCCAACTTTTCAGTTTCTGAGAATTTTCAAATTTTCAAAAATTTGGCTAACACCCTAAATTTTTGAAAAATTTCGCCATAACCTCCCCTGCACCGGGAGCATCGGGGAATTTCAAATAGCTTCCCCGGTCCTTCAGATCTCAAAAAGAAAAAGCCAAGCGGCTAGCCAATAGGCTCATAAAATCACCATCACCCAAACAAAACAGTAAATTATGTAGTAAACATGTACCTATTTGTCGGGCAAACAAATTTTATTCTCTGGCTCTAGCCTCCTTGCTATGACATGTTCAATGCAAGTACATGTATATGCAAGCAAATGCGACTAATTTTCAATATCGTTCAATATTTGATACAATTAGGGTAAATGGTTCAAAATTATCAAACAATTAAACAAGCAACACAAACATCAATCAATTAGTGAATTAGAGTTTCAAATTCATAATTTTGATACATATACAAAAATCAAATTTTTGATGCCAAATCACAACAATAGGCCCTATCTAATTTTGGTTCTCACACCAGTCAATAGGAAATATATAGATATCACACCTTCGAAACACGAATACCAATTCTGATGATGTTCGAACTATCATCAGAATCATCTTCGGGCGACTAGAGTGTGATTCTATATCTATCCAGTATATTAAAACTTCAAATACACGTTTGCAAGGCGTATATGCAAAATCTTTATATACTGGACTGTCCTAATCAATATAAATAAATAATCAAATACGAATAAGTGATTTAGATTTTCAAAACAAAATTTGTTTCCAATTTAAAAATATACTCTTCACACTCGTTCTAGGATACTACTGATCCTATCTCTAATGAGTCATTTTAATTGGATATTGCTAATCCAATATCTGATGAATTATTTCGTACGGTTCTAATGTGTCTTGTTCTCTAAGCTTTGTAAACCAAAGCTCTGATACCAACTGTGAAAACCCGTAACTTCCCCGTTAAGGAAAGCGGCGGATAGTTCGAGAACAAGCCACAAAAGAACGCATATAAAAGAACATTTCATTGTATATTACAACAATGCATCAGATTACAAGAATATACAGAGTATAAATGAATAAATATTACACAGAAATATCAGAGATTTAAATTACATTTAAATACATAGCAGCGGAAAATAATACAATACACAACTAGAAGAGATATACGGATACAAAGCTTTCCGGAAATCGTTCCAGCTGTAAACCAGGATCCTGTGAATATAAATCTGCAAAACCAAAACTACTAGCTGCCCGTGTCACAATAGGGGCACCCAGAGTTTAGGTTAAAACAATAAACTCCAGGTCAGTCATGGGACTGGTGTGAGAACTAAAACAGTTATTAATCTTTATTTTAAATCATTAGGTAAATCAAGGGACCACGCCGTATAACACGGAACGGGTTTCCTCCCAAGAATACCAGTGCATAAAACAAACAACGCAATGCTAAATAAAGAAAAATGAAGCTGTTATAAGACCCAGGTCCCATCACACAATGCAACGCAGCCGAGGATAGGGTTTTCCCTTATAACAGCCAAAGAATGCTTGATACGGTTAAAACAAATCGCTTGATACTATTATAAGTGCATAGTGTATAAAACAACTTCAAATCATAAGTATCAATCATAGGCGACATGAGCGTCCCATGCCACTATGTCGCCACATATAGGTTTACAATCAAAACCGCAATGTCGTATTGGAAGTTGGGTTATCATTTATGGTATGAACCGAGGCTAGGGGCAAGATCCTCTACCGATTTGTGACTCTCCAGCCCGAGCCACAGGGTCAGAGCGCATCGACCCTTTAGATCGTCAGGGCCGGTCCACCGATGTGGATTATTATGCCTGAACACTACGTTTCCCCGCCCTTTGGGGCGTAAGCCTGGCCCGTCAGCCGACCAGAAGCATCGGCCGAAACCGATATCACGAGGCGCCTCGCTTTTCAGCAAGTAATAATAAGCAACATCCACATGAGTCAAACTCGTCAGCCAGTTCAAGCACTGACGCCACTCCTAACTAGAAAGAAACGCATGCCCTCCCTGAGGTCCGTCTCCCGTTTTTGGTTCATACTGGGTGTGAAACTCGCGAAGTGAACGTTACACAAAGCTACGCCACAAAGGCCGTGCTTCGATCATCAACCACAAGACTTTTCTTTTCAACAGAAGCCTTGATCATTTGCCACTTAGGCATGCCACACAGGCAATTCACTCCATGCGATTGATATCCATCAATATATAACCCCTGAGCTCGTACGTCTCAGAGAAGGGCGTTAAGCAAGAGAATAAATTCTCCGCCGCCAAACAGATATATATTTAATAGAGATCAATCGCACGGACTAAAATCCAATGTCAGACACACAGCCCATTTACAAGTCCGTTCTGGGTCTGAACGAAACCGGAGGCACCTAGTACCCCGCATATCCATCGATCTCCAAGTACGTCTGGACGATCACCAACTGTTTCCATCTTCTTGGGTGTACAGCCCAATCAAGATTATCAGTAATTATCCAAACGACGTGAAGACTTCCGGTCTTCGACCGCCGTCTTCATCTTCGACTTATCGTCGTATCAGTTATTCAGAATGGGATAAACCCGGTCTTCCCGAATAACTCGCGTATATTTTAAATAAGTGTTACACAAACACAACATACGCCTCATTCCAATTCATCAGTCACTAACCGTAAATTAATCAAGAGAATAATTCTCCAAATATTAACCCCGAAGGCCGAAACCAACATCAGATCAATATCCAGAAAACCATTCTGCTTGGCTAACCGACAATTAGTTTCTAAATTTCACATTCATAGGGAAAGGTTCCCATTAATTTTATCCAAGATAAATTCCTTGAATTTATTCTTTAATCTATTTTTGAATATCAATTCAAACTAGTCGGGATTAACGAACCTTACCGAAGTAATCATTGGTTTTAATTTCCCAATCCCAACCTATTCATCCCATGAAGTAAAACTGGTAGTACTTCATATCTAACACCACGGTGTTATCGGTAAATTCAATTACCATTTCATGTTCAAATCTAATTAAAGATTTAATCATCGCCTGGAGCAAAACTGGTGATACTCCATTCTCGATCATTTCAATCTAATTAAAGATTCATTAAAACTCCACTTAGTTTTAATCTTCGACTGGGTTAAAGAATCAGTGTCATTTAAAACACGGTTCACGATAAACCCAAAATCACATTCCATTAATTATCGGGTTAAAGAACAAGTGTTATTTAAAACACTGTTCACGATAAACCCAAAAATCATTCCATTAATTATCGGGTTAAAGAACAAGTGTTATTTAAAACACTGTTCACGATAAACCCAAAAATCATTCCATTAATTATCGGGTTAAAGAACAAGTGTTATTTAAAACACTGTTCACGATAAACCCAAAAATCATTCCATTAATTATCGGGTTAAAGAACAAGTGTTATTTAAAACACTGTTCACGATAAACCCAAAAATCATTCCATTAATTATCGGGTTAAAGAACAAGTGTTATTTAAAACACTGCTCACGATAAACCCAAAAATCAATACCAATTCAATTCCAATTAAATATCATTTAATTAGTACACTTCATTAAATCTAAATAAAAAGATTTAATCTTTTCTCAACTGGGTCCAAGAACAGTGTTAGTGAAGACACCATTCACGACAAACCCAAATCACATTTGATATTCAATATAAGGCTCTGAATAGAAAATATATCGGCTTATATTCAATATCAAATTCTACGATTAACAAATGTCATATTGGAAATAACGATATAAATATATATCTTTCAAATTTCCATAACAACATCTGTATAATCACGAATTCCAACATCGAAATATTCCGAAGACAATTTCGATTCAAATCCACTCCAATGCAATCATTGGAAATTCTGGTTATTTTTAAAACCCTTTTCAAATTCAATTTATTTATTTAAAAATAAATAGAATTATATTTCTAGTTCAAAACTAGTTCATTTCGATAAAAATCTATTTTTATCTTTTCAAATATGGAGTTTTTCATCCCAAATCTTCACAAATCATTTCTTATGATTTTACACAAATTATTACTATTTTTAATAATTTTATCAAGGCCCGTACAGTCGATTTCCATCAATGGCCATCGAACTGCACTTACAACGACCTTTTTCAAATTTGATTTGGATGTAACTCCAAATCCAACCGTTAGATTTTGAATTTCTAATATTCGTTAGAAAGCTCTTTTCGATACGAACCCAACGGTTCTGGTTTTAGGAGAATCCGACGGTCGGATCTCCCGTAATGTCCGTTTGAAATAAATGGTCGAAATTCACGAACTGCCGCGGCGCGGCGCGTTCTATTCAGGCCATTATATTATATATATAATATATATTTCATCGATTTCCATTTAAAATGAATTTTATAAATAGTTTTGAATTCGTTTCGAAAACAACTTCAACTTCCATTTCAATCCAAAGCAAAAATTGAATCCTTCTTTATAAATTCGTTTTAAAATTCATTTCTATTCAATTCAAATTTCAATTCAATTTGAATTCATTTCAATTTGCTTTCAATTCAATTTGAATTCGTTTTCAATTCATTTTAAAATCGTTTTCAATTCAATTCATTTCGAAATCGTTTTCAATTCAATTCATTTCGAAATCGTTTTATATTCAATTCATTTCGAAATCGTTTTCAATTCAATTCATTTCGAAATCGTTATACATTCAATTCATTTCGAAATCGTTATACATTCAATTCATTTCGAAATCGTTTTCAATTCAATTCATTTCGAAATCGAATAAAATCGATATAAATATCGTTCACGTCAAAATGGCGTCAATCTAATCAACACGGCTTCATATATTCCTTTATTCTATTCAACAAATGAATATTTATTTTTGTCAACACACGACTAATCTCAACGAGTGAGTACTGTCCACGTGTGACTATTTTTGTTAAATTATTTCGTTCAACACATGACTAATCTCAACGGATGAGTACAGTCAACACATGAACCTTTATTTTATATTGATAAAGACGCAAATTTTATTATTAAAATATTTCGTTCAACACATGACTAATCTCAACGGATGAGTACAGTCAACACATGAACCTTTATTTTATATTGATAAAGACGCAAACTTTATTATTAAAATATTTCGTTCAACACATGACTAATCTCAACGAATGAGTACAGTCAACACATGAACTTTTATGTTATAATATTCTTTATTTTCTAAATTGGAATGAGGCCCAACCAATCACCATATAAAGTTAATTGTATGGATTTTCATGCATCACACGTATATCATAGCATTGAAAAATAATCAACCATCAACCAAAGTGCACTCCACTGTATAAGCATCAAATATAGATATCTAACGCTTATAACAGCCTGTCAATCAATCGATCGACATATTGAATCAGTTAGGATGAGTGAACTTCAAATTTCATCCCAACACCCGTGTGGGGTTTCAAGCAATCAAACACAGATTTTATTTGTGCAGTTGGGCGATGTGTAAAATTTATCGACCCAATCAATGTCCTTCAAATAGGTGTACAAAAACAAACCGTCCGGTTTGTAAATGAATATTTATTTATTCGCATTCACTATATTCATATTCACATTAAAAATTATATTTTTAACGATAAAACATTTTATTTTAACTTATGAATTTCTATTCAGTTCATTCTTTAAATAAAATGATACTTTTATTTTCTAACTTATTTTAGAAAATTTCGGCGGCATAACGGCACGATACTAGAAACGGGACGAGGCCTAGCCTTATCCCCGGTCTAGTGAAGGCCCACGCCATTCACACATCAATCAAATTCACCAAACAACCCAATTCAAATCAAATCATCTAACTAATTTATGCAACCAAACAAACAAGTCCATGGTCTGTGGACGATTGTGTCGGGTGCTACTAAGCACCGTCTGCATCCTAGTATATATATTTAACTAGAAAAGAAATTGAAAGGTGAGAAATTCTCACAGATAGCTATCCTAACTCCACGGCACTTCAAATGCAGGAAATCTTCACTGTTCTCGTCTCTTATCACTTTCTACGCCCGTAGCCACTACATATATAAAAATCGAATTTTTACTTCGATGTTCAATATATAAAAATCACATTTTTACTTCGATGTTCAATATATAAAAATCACATTTTTACTTCGATGTTCAATATATAAAAATCACATTTTTACTTCGATGTTCAATATATAAAAATCACATTTTTATTCGATGTTCAATATATAAAAATCACATTTTTACTTCGATGTTCAATATATAAAAATCACATTTTTACTTCGATGTTCAATATATAAAAATCACATTTTTACTTCGATGTTCAATATATAAAAATCACATTTTTACTTCGATGTTAAATATATAAAAATCACATTTTTACTTCGATGTTCAATATATAAAAATCACATTTTTACTTCGATGTTCAATATATAAAAATCACATTTTTACTTCGATGTTCAATATATAAAAATCACATTTTTACTTCGATGTTCAATATATAAAAATTGAATTTTTACTTTGCTATTATATAGATAAAAATTATATTTTTATCACGCTATTTTTCATAAAAAGATTTCGCCTTTTTACATATAAAGATCTCGCCTTTAATACGCCTATAATGTAAAAATTATATTTTACATCTTCTACATAGTAAAGATCATATTTTTAATACTTTAAAAATGTAAAAATCATATTTTTAATGTTTTAAAAAATATAAAAATCATATTTTTAAATAGCTATTATATATATATCTGAATTTTTCTTTCCTATGTTAAAAGAAAATCGATTTTTTTTATTTGATTTATAAAATCAGTTACATAATAATTAACAATAATTATATAAAAAAACGAATTAAAAATAACGTATAAAAACTTACAGAGGGGGGGGGGGGGGCTCGATGTCTCGGTGGTGCCACTTCGACGGCAGCGGAGGTTGTTGTCGCGAGAAGGAAAGGGGAAAGAGGAGAAGACGGGTGGCGCGAGGAGGGGGTTTGGACGGAGGGCTCTCGTCGGTGGAGGTCGGCGAGGCTGTCTGGGGTATGAGGCGGAAGGAGTCGGACGCGGTGGCCCCTCCTGGGCGGCACGCTGATCGAATCGGAAAGGGGGGGGGGAGAAGGCGGTGGTAGCGGCGTCGTGGGGAGGGCGGCGGTCCTCCGCTGTTATCTTTTTTTTTTTTTTTTTTGATTTCAGTTTTTAATGGGGGGGGGGGGGGGGGCGCTGATATAAGGGAAGAGAAAAGGTTTTTATATATTTATTTATTTAATTATTTTATTTTTGAAAAAGTTGACTTTTACATACGACCTCTAAACGAGGCCCACCGCCTGTCGTCCATAGCGTTTTACCCCCATTCCGAACACAATGGGATATGTATCGTAAGCTGATTCGATCGTTTCGATCTGTTTCCGTTGAATTTACATTTAAATCACTATATTGAATTTTAAACGTACATTTCAAATTACCGGGGCCACATACTAACTCTAAAAATTCTCGAAAAATATTTTCTAGCTTCGTATTGACGATACGGTCCTAACAAAACTAGTTTCGTCGAATTCTGAGACCGTCTGAAAAATGGCCATTTTCCAGTCGATTAAAATCAACTGAAACTGGTCAAATGCGTTTTCCTTTGCCACGCTCACGTATTGATTCAAAAAATTATGAAATTTGAAACCTAGCAATAATTTGATACTGCGGATCCAACAAAAGTGGTTTCGTCGAAATCCGAGGTCATTTGCAAAATTTCCATTTTTAAGGGCCTGAATTCCATAGCGACTATTCAGAATTTTCAACTGGACATACCTTTTGATTCCCGCTATGAAATTTTGATTTTTCGGATTCGTTGGAAAGATATCATCAATTAGATCCTAATGTTTTTGGTTTCACTAAAATCCGGATTGTTTTCACCCGGTACATTCAATTGAAGTTTGAAATCGAATTATCGAACTACCGCGCCATTTTCAATTCCTTGTATATATATAAATAAATATTTATATTCTAACGACGACGTATATAATATATACGTCGAATTATATTCAAAATAAATTTCTCGTCGATATTATTTAAAATAATCTATTTTAAATATCCAAAATTCGCTAAAATTGCCAAAATAAAAATTTTAAACTGGCCCAGATTTTCGGGTTGTTACAGTTATTTCCAATACGATATTTTTTGGTCGTAGAATTTGACATTGAATATAAGACGATATATTTTCTATTCAGAGCCTTGTATTTAATATCAAATGTGATTTGGGTTTGTTGTGAATGGTGTCTTTATTAACACTGTTCTTGAACCCAGTTGAGAAAAGATTAAATCTTTTTATTTAGATTTAATGAAGTGTACCAATTAAATAATATTTAATTGGAATTGAATTGGTATTGATTTTTGGGTTTATCGTGAACAGTGTTTTAAATAACACTTGTTTTTTAACCCGATAATTAATGGAGCGTGATTTTGGGTTGTCGTGAACGGTATCTTCAATAATACTGTTCTTAGACCTAAAGGAGTTAAGAAAATCATAAACTAACTGGAGATTAGTTAAGTTGAATGGTTTCAGAGGTATTGATCTGATGTTGGTTTCGGCCTTCGGGGTTAATACTTAGGGAATTGCTCACTTGCTATTTTACGGTTAGGGACTGATTGAAATGTGATTTTGGGGTTTATCGTGAACCGTGTTTTAAATGACACTGATTCTTTAACCCAGTCAAAGATTAAAACTAAGTGGAGTTTTAATGAATCTTTAATTAGATTGAAAGGATCGAGAATGGAGTATCACCAATTTTGCTCCAGGCGATAGTTAAATCTTTAATTAGATTTAAACGTGAAATGGTAATTGAATTCACCGATAACACCGTGGTGTTAGATATGAAGTATGACATGTTTTACTTCATGGGATGAATAGGTTGGGGTTGGGAAATTAAAACAAATGATTACTTCGGTAAGGTTCGTTAATCCCGACTAGTTTGAATTGATATTCAAAGGAAGATTAAAGAATAAATTTAAAGGATTTATATTTGATAAAATTAATGGGAACCTTTCCCTAAGAATGTGAAATTTAGAAACTAACTGTTGGTTAGCTAAGCAGAATGTTTTTCTGGATATTGATCTGATGTTGGTTTCGGCCTTCGGGGTTAATATTTGGGGAATTATTCTCTTGTTAATTTACGGTTAGTGACTGATGAATTGGAATGAGGCATATATTGTGTTTGTTTAACACTTATTTATTATATACGCGGGTTATTTGGAAAGACCGGGTTTATCCCATTCTGAATAATTGATTCGACGATAAGTCAAAGATGAAGACGGTGGTCGAAGACCGGAGGTCTTCACGTCGTTTGGATAATTACTGATAATCTTGATTGGGATGTACAACCAAGAAGATGGAAATAGTTGGTGATCATCCAGACGTACTTGGAGATCGATGGATATGCGAGGTACTAGGTGCCTACGGTTTCGTTCAGACCCAGAACGGACTTATAAATGGACTGTGTGTCTGACATTGGATTTCATTCTATGTGATTGATATCGGTTGCATGGAGTGGTTTGCCTATGTGGCATGCTAAGATGCAAATGATCAAGGCTTCTGTTGAAAAGCAAAGTCTTGTGGTTGATGATCAAAGCACGGCCTTTGTGGCGTAGCTTTGTGTAGCGTGAATTCGCGAGCCTCACACCCCGGTAGTGGACCAGAAACGGGAGAGGACCTCAGGGAGGATATGCGTTTCTTTCTAGTTAGAAGTGGTGTCAGTGGTTTTACACGCCCTGACGAGTTTGACTTATGTGCTTGTTGCTGTTGCGAGGCGCCTCGGATATATCGGTGACTATGTGAAGCCGATGGAGTCATTCGTTGGCTCATTTACGCCCCAAAGGGCGGGGAAACGTAGTGTTCAGGAATTTTAATCCACATCGGTGGACCGGCCTTGTCGCTCCAAGGGTCGATGCGCTCTGACCCTGAGGCTCGGGCTAGAGAGTCTCGAAGACGGTGAGGACGATCCCTAGCCTCAGTTCACAGATGGAAATCCAATTTCCAAATACGTGACATTTGCGGTTTTAATTGTAGAACTAGTATGGCGGCATGATATATGGTACCCATGCCATTTATGATTGATACTTATGATTTGAAGTTGTTTTATACACTATGCACTTATAGTAGTATCAAATGATTTGTTTTAAATGTACTAAGCATGTTTGACTATTATAAGGGAAAACCCTATCCCCCGGCTTGCGTTGCATTGTATGATAGGACCTGGGTCTTATAATAGCTTCATTTTTTCAAAAAGCATCGCGCTGTTTGGTATATGCACTGGTATTCTTGGGAGGAAACCCGTTCCGTGTTATACGGCGTGGTCCCTTGAATTACTTTCTTTTAAAGTAAAGTTTTAAATAACTGTTTTAGTTCTCACACCAGTCCCATGACTGACCTGGAGTTTATTGTTTTAACCTAAACTCTGGGTGCCCCTGTTTTCCGCACGGGCAGCTAGTAGTTTTGGTTTTGCAGATTTATATTCACAGGATCTTGGTTTACAGTTGGAACGGTATTCGGAAAGCTTTGTATCCGTATATCTCTTCTAGTTGTGCATTGTATTATTTTCCGCTGCCATGTAATGTATTGTAATCTCTGATATTTATCGAATTAATATTCATTTATACTCTGTATATTCTTGTATTCTGATGAATTGTTGTAATATATAATGAAATGTTCTTCCGTCTGCGTTCTGATTTGTCTTGTCCTCACAGTAATTCGTTCTTTCTCATCTCTTCGGAGACCGGGGAAGTTCGGGTCGCTTCATTTGGTATCAGAGCTTTGGTTTACAAAGCTCAGAGAACAAGACACACTAGAACCATACAAAAGAATTCATCAGATATTGGATTATTAATATCCAATGGAATGACTAGTTAGAGATGGGATCAGTAGTATCCTAGAACGAGTGTGAAGAGTATATTTTTGAAATTGAAAACAAGTTTTGTTCTGAAAATTTAAATCAATTATTCGTATTTGATTATTTATTTTATATGGAATTTGGACAATCCAATATATAAAGATTTTGCATATACGCCTTGCAAACGTGTATTCGAAGTTTTAATGTATTGGATAGTTATAGAATCGCACTCTAGTGCCTGGGGATAATTCTGGTGACGGGGCACCATCGCCAGTATTTATTTTCGAGCGACGAAAGTGAGATTTCTATATATTTCCAATTGATTGGTGTGAGAACCAAAACTAGATAGGGCTTATTGTTGTGATTTGGCATCAAAAATCTGATTTTTGACTATCTATCAAAGTTATGAATTTCAAAAGCTAATCAACTAATTGATTGATGGTTGTGTTGTTGATTATTGGTTGATTAATTAAAATTTGTACCATATAGCCCAATTGAACCAAATAGTGAATTGTATTGAAATTTGGTCGCATTTGCATGCATGTACTTGTACTTACATTGAACAGGTCATAGCAAAGAGGCTAGAGCAGAGAATAAAATTTGTTTGCCCGACAAATAGGTACATGTTTACTATAATTTACTGTTTTGTTTGGGTGATGATGATTTTATGAGCCGATTGGCTAGCCGCTTGGCTTTTTCTTTTTGAGATCAGAAGGCCTGTATGGCAATTTCGGGATTTTCCCGGTGCTCCCGGTGCAGGGGAGGTTATGGCGAAACTTTTCGAAAATTTAGGGTGTTAGCCAAATTTTTGAAAAATTCTTAGAAACTGAAAAGTTGAAGAACTTAAGCCGTGATGAAAATAATGAAAGTTGAGTTGATTTGTTTAACAATTTTCGGCTTCGTTCCTTTTCGGGGACGAAAAGTTTTAAGTGGGGGAGATTGTAACAACCCGGAAATGCGAGCCAATTAAAAAAATTTAAATTGGTGAATTAGGGAATTTTGATTATTTAAAAAGAATTATTTTAAATAAAAACGACGAGGAATTTATTTTGAATAGAATTAGAACGTATATTTATATACGTCGTCGTTAGAATACAAATATTTATTTTAAATTATAAAAGGAATTGAAAATGGCGCGGTTGTTCGATAGTTCGATTTCAAAATTCAAATGAATGTACCGGGTGCAAAATAAACCGGATTTTAGCGAAACCAAAAATAATAGAATCTAATTGCGAATATCTTTCCAACGAATCCGAAAAATCAAGATTTCATAGCGGGAATCAAAAGTTATGGCCAAATGAATTTTCAGAATAGTCGCTATGGAATTCAGGCCCTTAAAAATGGAAATTTTGCAAACGACCTCAGTTTTCGACGAAACCACTTTTGTTGCATCCGTGATGTCAGGTTATTGCTAGGTTTCAAATTTCATAATTTTTTGAATCAATATGTGAGTGTGGCAAAGGAAAACGCGTTTGACCAGTTTCAGTTGATTTTAATCAACTGGAAAATGGCCATTTTTCAAACAATCTCGGAATTCGATGAAATCGGTTTTGTTAGGACCGTATCGTCAATACGAAGCTAGAAAATATTTTTTGGGAATTTTTCGAGTTAATATGTGACCCCAGTAAATTGAAATGCGCGTTCAAATTCAATATATAGAGTTATATGTTGATTTTGACGAAAACTGATCGAAACGATCGAATCAGCTTGCGATACATATCCCATTGGGTTCGGAATGGGGGTAATTAGCTATAAACGACAGGCGGTGGGTCTCGTTTAGAGATCGAATAAAAATTCAACTTTTTGAAATAAAATAAAATATATTATATTATATTCTTTCAAAGCCTTATCTCCCCTTTCCTCGGCCGTTCCTTCAGATCGAACAAGTGAAATAAAAAAAAAACCTAAACCTAAACCCCATCGCCCCCCTACGTCGCAGCCGCCATCGCCGACATCCCCTCCCCTTCGCCGTCGCACACCCCTCCCACGCCCCTCCTTTCCCTCCTAGAACCGCCCAGCACAAACTCCGATCCCCCAAACCCATCGCCAAAAATCAATGTCGCCACTTCCCTGCGCCCATGCCCCTCCACCGTGGGGTCTCCTCTTCACCAGGCCAGCGAGCGCCATCTCCCCCCCTCAGTTCAACGAAAACAGTAAGTCCTTATATATTTATTTATATTCCTTTTTTTTTTCTTTTCAATTTTGAAATATTATAGCCATGTAGAAAAAAAAACAGATCTTTATATATTTATTAGCGGATGAAAAATCAGATTTTTGTTTAATAAAAAATAATATAATAATACGATTTTCATTTAATAAAAATATAATTTTCAGCTGATGAAGAGTACGATTTTTAGTCAATAAAAATATGATTTTTAAATTGAAAGTGAACAAATAAAAATGTGGTTTTTATTTTAAAGACAGCAGTATAAAAATGTGATTTTTATATATGTAGTGGCTACGGGCAACGGAAATGACAAAAGGCGAGCACAACAAAGATTTTCTACATAAGAACAGTCGAGGCGTTTGGATTAGCTATTCTGTGAGAACTTCTCACTCTTTAATTTTATTTCTAGTTGAAATATATACTAGGATGCACACGGTGTTTAGTAGCACCCGACAACCGTCGTCCATAGACCATGGACGGCTTGTATGCTTGTTTGTTTGATTTTGATGTGTGGTTTATTGTGTGATGTGATGTGAAATGAAATAAAATATTTTATAGTTGAAAATAGAATTTTTGACGTGTATTTGAAATGAAATAAATATAAACAAATCAGACGATTTGTTTATATACACATTTGACTGATAATTGATTGGGACGATAAATTTTACACATCGCCCAACTGCACAAATAAAATCTGTGTTTGATTGTTTGAAAACCCCACACGGGTATTGGGATGATATATGACATAGACTAGTCCCAATAATTAGCTGTATGTCGATCGATTGATGGACAGACTGTTATGAGCGTTAAATATTTATATTTGAGTCTTATACAGTGTAGAATGCACTTTGGATGATTGTTGATTATTCATCGTTGTTATTATATACATATGTTGTAGAAAATCCATATAATTAACATTATACGGTAATTGATCGGGCCTCATTCCAGTTTTGAAAAAGAGATATTTGAATAGAAATATTTGAAAAAGAAATATTTGAAATAGAATATTTGAAAATAGGATATATGAAGCCGTGTTGATTAGACTGACGCCATTTTGACGTAAACGATATTTATATCGATTTTATTCATTTTTCAATGAATATTGAAATAGATTTGAAATTCGAATTAAATTGAATAGATTTTAAATTCGAATTATATTGAATTGATTTGAAATTAAATAGATTTGAAATTCGAAATGAATTTAAATGATCTGAAATTCGAATTAAATTAGAATGAATTGAAATTTGAATTAAATTGAAATGAATAGAAATTCGAAATAGATTGGAATGATTTGAAATTCGAATTGAATTGAAATCGAATTGAATTGAAATCGTTTTGAAAACGAATTTAAAACGATTTATAAAATAAGTTTTAAAAGGAAATCGACGAAGTATATATATATTATATATAATATAATGGCCTGAATAGAACGCGCCGCGCTGCGACAGTTCGTGAATTTCGACCATTGACTTCGAATGGACATTGCGGGAGATCCGACCGTCGGATTCTCCTAAAACCGGAACCGTTCGGTTCGTATCGAAAAGAGCTTTCTAAAGAATATTAGAAATTTGAAATCTAATGGTTGGATTTGGAATTATGTCCAAATCAAATTTGGAAAAGGTCGTTGTAAGTGCAGTTCGATGACCGTTAATGGAAATTGACTGTACGGGCTTGATAAAATTATTAAAAATATCAATAATTTGTGTAAAATCATAAGAAATGATTTGGGAAGAATTGGGATGAAAAACTCCATATTTGAAAAGATAAAAATAGATTTTTATCGAAATGAACTAGTTTTGAACTAGAATTAAAATTCTATTTATTTTTAAATAAATAAATTGGATTTGAAAAGGGTTTTAAAAGTAACCAGAATTTCCGATAATTGAATTGGAATGGATTTGAATCGAAATTGTCTGTGGATTATTTCAATGTTGGATTTCGTGATTACACAGATATTGTTATGGAAATTTGAAAGATATATTTATATCGTTATTTCCAATACGATATTTGTTGGTCGTAGAATTTGACATTGAATATAAGCCGATATATTTTCTATTCAGAGCCTTGTATTTAATATCAAATGTGATTTGGGTTTGTCGTGAATGGTGTCTTTATTAACACTGTTCTTGAACCCAGTTGAGAAAAGATTAAATCTTTTTATTTAGATTTAATGAAGTGTACCAATTAAATAATATTTAATTGGAATTGAATTGGTATTGATTTTTGGGTTTATCGTGAACAGTGTTTTAAATAACACTTGTTCTTTAACCCGATAATTAATGGAGCGTGATTTTAGGTTGTCGTGAACGGTATCTTCAATAATACTGTTCTTAGACCTAAAGGAGTTAAGAAAATCATAAACTAACAGGAGATTAGTTAAGTTGAATGGTTTTAGAGGTATTGATCTGATGTTGGTTTCGGTCTTCGGGGTTAATACTTAGGGAATTGCTCACTTGCTATTTTACGGTTAGGGACTGATTGAAATGTGATTTTGGGGTTTATCGTGAACCGTGTTTTAAATGACACTGATTCTTTAACCCAGTCAAAGATTAAAACTAAGTGGAGTTTTAATGAATCTTTAATTAGATTGAAAGGATCGAGAATGGAGTATCACCAATTTTGCTCCAGGCGATAGTTAAATCTTTAATTAGATTTAAACGTGAAATGGTAATTGAATTTACCGATAACACCGTGGTGTTAGATATGAAGTTTGACCAGTTTTACTTCATGGGATGAATAGGTTGGGGATGGGAAATTAAAACAAATGATTACTTCGGTAAGGTTCGTTAATCCCGACTAGTTTGAATTGATATTCAAAGGAAGATTAAAGAATAAATTTAAAGGATTTATCTTTGATAAAATTAATGGGAACCTTTCCCTAAGAATGTGAAATTTAGAAACTAACTGTTGGTTAGCTAAGCAGAATGGTTTTCTAGATATTGATCTGATGTTGGTTTCGGCCTTCGGGGTTAATATTTGGGGAATTATTCTCTTGTTAATTTACGGTTAGTGACTGATGAATTGGAATGAGGCGTATGTTGTGTTTGTAACACTTATTTATTATATACGCGAGTTATTCGGAAAGACCGGGTTTATCCCATTCTGAATAACTAATTCGACGATAAGTCGAAGATGAAGACGGTGGTCGAAGACCGGAGGTCTTCACGTCATTTGGATAATTACTGATAATCTTGATTGGGATGTACACCCAAGAAGAAGGAAATAGTTGGTGATCGTCCAGACATACTTGGAGATCGATGGATATGCGGGGTACTAGGTGCCTCCGGTTTCGTTCAGACCCAGAACGGACTTGTAAATGGACTGTGTGTCTGACATTGGATTTCATTCTATGTGATTGATATCGGTTGCATGGAGTGGTTTGCCTGTGTGGCATGCTAAGATGCAAATGATCAAGGCTTCTGTTGAAAAGCAAAGTCTTGTGGTTGATGATCAAAGCACGGCCTTTGTGGCGTAGCTTTGTGCAGCGTGAATTCGCGAGCCTCACACCCCGGTAGTGGACCAAAAACGGGAGAGGACCTCAGGGAGGACATGCGTTTCTTTCTAGTTAGAAGTGGCGTCAGTGGTTTTACACGCCCTGACGAGTTTGACTTATGTGGTTGTTGCTGTTGCGAGGCGCCTCGGATATATCGGTGACTATGTGAAGCCGATGGAGTCATTTGTTGGCTCATTTACGCCCCAAAGGGTGGGAAAACGTAGTGTTCAGGAATTTTAATCCACATCGGTGGACCGGCCTTGTCGCTCCAAGGGTCGATGCGCTCTGACCTTGAGGCTCGGGCTAGAGAGTCTCGAAGACGGTGAGGACGATCCCTAGCCTCAGTTCACAGATGGAAATCCAATTTCCAAATACGTGACATTTGCGGTTTTAATTGTAGAACTAGTATGGCGACATGATATATGGTACACATGCCGTCTATGATTGATACTTATGATTTGAAGTTGTTTTATACACTATGCACTTATAGTAGTATCAAATGATTTGTTTTAAATGTACTAAGCATGTTTGACTATTATAAGGGAAAACCCTATCCCCCGGCTTGCGTTGCATTGTGTGATAGGACCTGGGTCTTATAATAGCTTCATTTTTTTCAAAAAGCATCGCGCTGTTTTGTTATATGCACTGGTATTCTTGGGAGGAAACCCGTTCCGTGTTATACAGCGTGGTCCCTTGAATTACTCTCTTTTAAAGTAAAGTTTTAAATAACTGTTTTAGTTCTCACACCAGTCCCATGACTGACCTGGAGTTTATTGTTTTAACCTAAACTCTGGGTGCCCCTGTTTTCCGCACGGGCAGCTAGTAGTTTTGGTTTTACAGATTTATATTCACAAGATCCTGGTTTACAGCTGGAACGATATTCGGAAAGCTTTGTATCCGTATATCTCTTCTAGTTGTGCATTGTATTATTTTCCGGTGCCATGTAATGTATTGTAATCTCTGATATTTATCGAATTAATATTCATTTATACTCTGTATATTCTTGTATTCTGATGAATTGTTGTAATATATAATGAAATGTTCTTCCGTCTGCGTTCTGATTTGTCTTGTCCTCACAGTAATTCGTTCTTTCTCATCTATTCGGAGACCGGGGAAGTTCGGGTCGCTTCATAAAATGTTCATACCACCATCGTGGATCGAAGAATATGGCCACAACCGGTACTCCTTTTGCATGACATGGTACTGGCATGGCTTTAAGCCATTCTTTGTGATAGCACATTGCTTTATCTTTCCATTCTATGATGGATCCATAATATATGTTTTTATCATTTCGTGTTTATCACTGATTTCACTATAGTAATTATTATCTGTATTTGTGGTGATTTAATTAGTGGTTTTGTACTCTTAATAGAGTTTCAGTGATTCGATGTTTCAATGATTTCATGATTTTGTGTTTTAAAGATTATATGACTTTGTGATTTTGTGAATTAGTAAATTTCTTCGGTTGTGATTTCTAACATTTCAGAATCTTCCATTCACGTTATGTGATTCCAGGTGTTGATTACCCTAACCATGGAGTTCGGGTAATTTGTGCTAAGGCAGTGTTTAAATGCACTTTCGTTTTCTCGCTCTTACTACCTTATTATACCGTTATGGACTTATGGGTAAGTGCTTCATTGACCTGTGTGTATGACATTCCTTTCTTATGGAAAGGAAATCATTGTACCGGAGTTTCCATATAAATCCATGTATTAAGACTCTTTTTTTAAGGAAAGGAATTTGTACTAGACTAATATTTTTATTTCACCTTTATAATACTGATTTGTAATCTATTATGACCCGTGTGTGTATTCCTCGGGTCAGACCAAGTTATTTCAGGTGTAGTTGTTGTGCTTGGGATTTGGCTGGGGAACTTCCAGACTATATTTTTGTAACTGTTTCCTATTGAGTTCTTAGTAGTCTAGTCTTCCTTTTATTAACTTGTATTGTGTTGTATAAGTAATGGTTATGTAACCATTTATATTGTAGCACATGTATCCGTTGTACTCTATGATTGTAATATTGTGTAACTATTCTATGAACTATGGTTATGTTTTATATGTACTGTGTTCTGAGCTGATCCTATAGTTATCGTGGAATTGTATCACGCAAGTATTAAGTATGTCGTGCCACAAAAAGAAAACTTAGGGATCATTTTAACGACGTACTTAAGACTTATTGATGCAAATATACGAGTGGTCTCCCTCAACTAGCCCAATTCTCCGCTCTAATAGATATCATTACCTAGTAACGCTCTTTATTAGGGTGGGTCTCGGGGTGGGGCGTAAACTATAAATGGTGTCTCTCCTCACGTGGGCATCGCTGGTACCCCAGCAACCTATTTTAACGGCCAGCCTCTCGATTGGCGCACACAGCAACCAACCCAATAGGGGTAAGAGTCAATGTTTCGACACTGATCACAAGGCGAGAACCCTCTATCACGCAGATCACACTACAAATTAGGGCTGGTTAGTTTGTCCTGAACCTCTGCACTGATGTTAAACGGTGTCTTTCCTCCTTAAGTTATAAGGATGAGGTAGTACGAGCCTATAAAGCAAATCGAAAACAACAAACAAGCATGAAACTTCAATATTTTTGAGATATCAAAACATGAAAGTTGTAGCTTTATATCTGAGCTTTCCACAACATTCAAAATTATGGAATTTGGATAAGAAATGAAAGAGATATACATAATTTCGTTTCAGCTTCAAGAAGGACAAAATTCAGTTTTTGTGTTTGAGCACAAACTATGATCAAAACTTGGTTTTTATAACCCCAACATTCATAAATTGTCCTTAGCTTTTGAATGGATTTCTACAGCCTCAAAACATTCACGATGTCTCTACAGGTCTTCTTCCATCGTATACATATATGTACACATCAACATGGAAGGATTAACACATACACACACATTGATTTAGATTTAGAGAATTGAAAAGGAAGAATACATTTTAAGAAAAATAGAATTATAGAAGGAGTTCAGGAACTCTAAATCTAACTACAGGAAGAAATGATAGAGTTTGGTTATCTTTTCGAATCAAAATATGAGGAAAAGCATGATGCCTAGAGTCTTATTTGTAGGTGTTATCATGTCTTTTGACATGAGTGCCTTCTAATTGAATGGAAAAGTCTGATTTAACGAATAATGAGGCAATAAAATGAAAAAAAAACATCCTAGGGTCCAGTCCATAGACCAAGAACATATAAGAACAAAAGATAATAGTCAATCGACCTCAAGCGAACAGCCTTCCAGATTTGATCAAGTATGGGATGGTATCCTCTCATACGCAAGAGATTGATAAAAAGTTCTTCTCTATAGGGATCGATATGCAACCCTTCTCTATAGTGATTGGTATGTATCCCTTCTCTATAGGGATCGATGTACATCCCCCTATATTTAACAACACTTTAGAACTTACTAAGTGAGGAATAGTATCCTTTCAAGGCAACGACTCAATGCATATCCCTCAGCATACACCCACAATTTCAACTCAATAAAGATTTCTCAATATTTCCAAAATAGATATAGGTGGCTATGCAAACAAACCTCAGTATAAAGATACGAACAACAAAAGGATCATCCCTAAGGGATCATAACCCCTCGATCATCGAGATAAGGATCAATATTGGTCCCCTACTTATAGGAATCAGTATCAATCTGGTGAACATGCAAATCAGGGGGGTCTATATTTCTTTGTGGCTGCGTCTATCCTGTGAGACTCTATAGTCGAAATTTTAGCTATTTTCAGCTATAAATACTAGATATACTCTTCATTTTATGGATCTTCTGGAACATAGCGAAAGTAGAACTCTATTGTTCTACTTGATCCATACTAATTTGAGCACTTCTAAGCATAAAATTAACCAATAAAATCATAGAAACTTCTAAATGGACATATGAGGCTACATATGCTGAGCCAAATTGTGTTATTCTCTGTTATTTTCTACTATTATTTTTTGTTTTTGCTTTTCTTCATTTTTTTTCTCTCTACTATAATTTCCTAGGTGTCAAAACATCCTTGATGCAAACATTTTTGTGCTTTTGCTGAAAGCTCTGGCTCTTAATCTATTTTGGATCTGGTCATTTACTTACGGATCCCTACATCCACAAGATAGATCCAGAATACTTACTTTCAAGTTTCCTCCTCCAAAGAGATTCTTAAAAATATAAAGGAAATAATCCCCATTAATGTCTTGTAACACCATTGCTACATCTTCCCTTGCTGCAGAGAATCATAAGAACTCCAACTTTCAATAAACAAGGCAAAATTCACAACCTGTCAACATTGTAGTAAACAAAATCAGTCCTAATGATCCTATCATCAGAATGGATGTTGAGATCTTAATGAAAGAGATGTTAAATACCTACGAGCTTCTTTACGGGCATAACCAAGCCAACACTACTTTAAGGAATAGTAAATAATAACCTGCATAATTTTTCACCATTGGATCAATTTCTAAGTAGCATAAGAGAATGGATGGGTCAACAAGACGTTGGTACCCACCATAAGGGCCAGAGGCTAATCCCTAAGGAACGACATCGGCCCCCTCAGAGGGATCGGTATCAATCCCTCACATAAGGTGTCACACCCCACACTTTTCTAAGCCCAAATTTCAACAAAAATCGAAACTCAAACCCATCTAAGCATGGAGCATGTAAATCTAGTACCTGCAAATAAATGAGCATAATCAGAGTACGATAACACAACTCACAATGGAAAAGAAATAGGATAAACTAGTATCAACTCGGGCAACAACCTTATAGAAGCAAGTCACGGAGTCAATACCCGAGCTTGGAAGAGAACAAGAACCAAAATTCAAACTTAAATACATGTGAAAAGTTGACCTTCTCGAGATAACCTAAGAGTTGTAATAAGGAAGGGGGGGGGGTCAGAACAATTAGTTCTGGTGAGAAGGAAGAGTATAACACACTCTATAATACACGGATCTATCTCGTTTGGTTCAATTAGAGACACGTGTCTATCAAGGCTAGTAATTCTAACCTAACCTTGTAAACACGTACGTACGACACTAACTACCATACTCAAGGTAACATTCGCAGCTGATAATGATACCGAGATAGAACATTTACGCATAATTATGAAGCCTTTAAACCATCATTCAACCAATTACCAGAAACTAAGAGGTAGGCTCTCAACTACTCACTTATCATATGGAGGTTAATTATTTCTATATAGCCACTTAAGACCTCGCTATCAATGATAGACAAGGGTGGATCTTTATGATCACTTAAGACCGTAAGGAGGACCCATCGGTCACTTAATACCTTATTCGATGGTTTACCCTACACTATTATAAATTAAAGGACACTAGCTGCAAGTCCTGCTTATTGGATCTAGATTAACCCTAGAGGTGGGTGAATAGGGTTTATTGAATTTTTACGATGTATAAAAAATTATCACAACACAGTTTGTAATAAAGAAAATAAATGCAGTAAATAAATAACACATATTATACCCAGTTTTGGAAAACCCTGTCTACTGATGCATCCCTAAGATTTCTACTAGATATTAAAATAGATCCCGCTTACAAAACCCTGTGAACTCGCAAACCCTGCTCCTGAAATAATCCTACGCTCAAAACTCTAGACAAATCTTTTTCCCCAAGGTCATATTTTCCCGGAATTACAAACCCATAATCCATAAACCCTAACTATAAATCCTATAACTAGTAAACCCTAGTTTTACAAACAACCTTGAAAACTCCTAGTTTTATAAACAAACTAGAAAACAAATGGACGATTACAAATGGAAGATAAAATAATACAAAAATAAAGAAAAAGAAAACAGAAAAAACCCTTTCTAAGATAGAAATGGAATGGCTGGCTAACACTTGAACAAAAATTGTCCCCTTTCTTTCTTTAATGGTCGACCCTGTGAAATTAGGGTTTCTCGTTCAAATCAAATCGCAATTATGAAAATGGAAGCTTTTGGAATTTTCTCTGAAGCTCAAATCCTTGTTGCTTGTTCGTGGATTGATTTGGTCCTTCTTCGATCGAAAACGTGAGTTAATCTGATTTGAACCTTTGAATTGTTGCTTTTGTTTTCGATAATCAGCCTGTGATGAATTGGTGAGTATTTATAGGTTTATAAAACCCTAATACCTTCTTTAATTTCACCAATGAATTCATCTGCTTGTTGCGTGATTGTTGTGATTGATTTGCGTGAGTTTCCAATTGAATTTCTCGGTTTTGAAGGCTTGCATGATATTCCAATTTAATTCTCTGCCTAATGTTGATCTCTGTAAATTATAGAAAACGAGAATTAAATTCTTGCCTAAATTAAATGATGCTGAGATTTATTCATATGATTTTATGGAAATAAATCCATTTCTTACTGCAACTTTTAAGTGATTAAATTGTCATGAAACCAGAATTGATTCATTGCCCAAAACAAGTTCACATGTGAATTCCTAGAAAGATTTTGCGTTGTGATTTTGATTACTTCCCAGAAATGATTCTTTTATTTCTTTGATAAATATTTGTGAATTGTTCTTGCCCCAAAATTTCTTGCTAATTTCTATTCTTGAAACTCTTTGGAATGCTTAAATTATTCAAATGATACTTCCCCAATATTCTTTACTGTTAAATTCTGAAAATACACGAATTGATTTTGGTCGTAAGTCCACAATTTATTTTAGAAATGTTTGGAAAGATTCTTGCCAAAACTTTTTGCAAATTTCTGAAAAAAATGCTTTCTTGCTAAAAATAACGTCATTCAAAACTGGAAACAAATTGTGTTGACTTTCTGCCCATAAAATGTTTCAATGGCTTTTAACACATTCCAGTGTATTTCTACAAATATATTTGAATTGCAAATTTATATCTTTCCCAAATAAATGGTCTTCGAATTTTTCCTGTTTGTCTACATGCCCTTTTGCAAGCACTTGGTTCTTCGAGTCATTTGTTATTGCACGTGTATGCATCGTCTTGTGCCTTGTACACAGACTTGTGTACATGTTTCTCTTGAATTTATTAGCAATATCCACTACAACAAAAAACACCATTTCACAACTGTCAAAAACAGTTGTAATAGATTTATTACAATAGGCATCCCCAGTCCTTATATCCATAGTTTTAATAGCATCAATTTTTTTACAACTGTTTTTGATAGTTGTAAAAGTTCTGTTTACAACTGCTTCTAACACTTGTAAAATATATTTTTACAATGGAAGATATAAAAATCTTCATTCTAATTGTTTTGTTTGTTGTGCTATCATAGCTCAAAAAAATGCAAAAACAAAAGGAATTCTAAAAACATTCTGCAAATAAATAAGCATAAACATTGTAATAGAATTAACAACGCAATATAAAGGAATCAAGAATTACACTATAAGAAATTTTATAACAAACAATTGCACTCTATAAATTACTTGTCATTAGGTAGAAAAAATCAATCTAAATAACATTCCGTGCTATAAAATAACTCCAAACTACAACCCAAAGAGTTTTACAATGAAAACTAAGCTCCTTTCAATCAAGTTACGATAAGAAATCCATGACAGTCGCTGCAATAAATCACAGATGACAAATTTCTATACACTTGAGACAGAAATATACCATCTAAAGAAATCACTGCCAGAAATCTACTAAGCAGCACTACCAGAAATCATCTCCATCACATCACAAATCTACGACAAATCACTGCAGCACCTAAGCCACTATACACCACCATCTCAAAACAAGCTTCTATTTACCATTTAAAAGTATCCATCACCATCTCAAAACCATCTCATATTCACCAGTCAAAGTATCTCCTCGTGCATAGCCATCACCGGCAAATCAGTACCACTAACCATCATAAAACTAACAACTGTACGGAATTGGATAAAATATTATCACAAATGATAAACAACAACAAAAATTAACAGCTATACATAATAGTTGAAAAGAAACTTAAATAAACTGAAATAAAAATAAAAGGAAGTTATAAGCTGTAAGTTAATTTTCAGACAATTTATTCAAAATAGTTGTTCCAAACATAAGAAATATAATCCAAAACTAGCAACTACAGTGAATTCAGAATATATCCCCAAAAAGGACCAAAAAGAAATATTTCTTATTTATGTGTTCATCAGTGACTAGACCAAAACTATTTCCATGTCACCCTAGAATGTTTAAAAGGCTTGAATATTGGATTTTAATCCTATTGCATTGTGTAAATCAAACCGTGTTTGTATGACAAGAAGCTAACATATCTCAAAGGATTGAAATGTATGGTTCTTTATACTTGTGAAATTTAAGGGGGCGGTTTGGTAAATATACGATGGATTTCTGCTACATTTAAGTTTTCTGCCATCAAGTTCATTATCTTTATAGTTACACACTAATGCGGATATAAAAGATCACACTATTATCCTTTCCAACAGCCATTTATAAAAGAAAGATACGCAGGCAAGGTTTATTTTGATGATATGAACAAATTAAACAATTTGAGTGAATGATATGTATTCAAACAAACAATGATTTATTTTTGTTTGAAAGAACCAAACAGAAATAGTTATTGATGATTACACTAAATATGGTCCATTTCAGAAATCTAGAGAACAAATACGAGACAACTACGTGTATATTTTTTTGAGAAATTTGTGGCAGTGCTATTTACTTTGTTAACATAGTTGAAACATAGCATTAACTTCCATGCATTATTTGGTTCAAGCAGCCAAATTAAATTTACCAAATATTACATATATCAATACTTGAAATAACAGATAAATGACATATACGTTTTCAGAAGATATTTTATCATGTTAAGAAAACATATAGCGCGTTTTCTTAAAGTACTAACAACGGATTTAGCATTTAGGAATACACCTTTTAATGATAAATCTTTTTAAGTGGTATATATTATGTTTCGAGAGAGACATATGTACCATTAGAAAGTCGTATTATTTAATGGCTTTAGAAACTAACCTCTAAAGAACACCAAATATCATTAGAAACCAGAGCCTTCTTGTTGGCCTCTAAATCGCACATACCAAAACAATGGGATCCACCGCCAAACATTTGGATCCGCCACTGGAAATGGAGTCGAGAGAATCCGTCTGCTGCTGCAACTACTGGCAATCGGTGAAGTCATGAACAGAGAGTCCCTATCTCAGTACAACTCAAACGAGTTCAACCTCACTATGTCCTTCACTGTGATTTTTCCCTCGTCCTTCTTGCTTCTGCAACACAGTCTCCTGCTTCACCGTGTATTTGTCAAAATAGTTACAAACCGAATAACTAACTATCACCAACAAACTAGCTATAAACCGAATAATTAACGCAGAATACTGCAAAATCAAGGAATAATTCTGCAAAATCAAAACACAAACAAATCTCACGGTCTAAGGAATGAACGAACCTTAAGGCGCAGTAGCAGGAATCTCGAAATTAACGACGGCCGGAGTTAGACAACGAGTGCTACTTTTCAAATCTACGGACAGAGGCGACGAGCGAGATACTCCCAGATCTGATTAACCACATGGCGATTCACACAAGAAATTTCGATCAAAGCATGACGAACCAAAACCAATGCGGTTATTTTGATATATGTTTCAATGCAAAGAAGATTAATTTTAGGGGAGAATTTGTTTTTATGTGAGGAGGCAATATTTTTTTTTAGATCTGAACATTAGAAAACATTAATGAGGGTTTGTTTTTAACCGAGGAGCCTAGGGAAGCGGAAAGAGCGGATGATAAAGTGGAATAAAAATAACGGTGGATGGGGGAAATACGGGTTAGAGCCTTAACGTGCATAAAAGAAGCGGCATAACTTTTGGTTTGGAGGGAAGTTTTGGATTGGAGCGAAGATACAAAAAATTTCAATTAGGAGAAAAAATGATAAGTTGAAGACAAAATTTCTGCTACATAAAACAAAAGATTACTTGTATATACCAAGTAAAAATTATTACAAAAGAAAACCTCAAAACGCATTTAGAAGTAACAACTAACTTTTATATCTTTTGAATTTTTAGCAATTATGAGTTCACTGAAACTTGAACAAAAAATAAGATATTCGATATAATAAGCAAAAAACAATCACTAGTTATTACTTATTTACAATTAATTATTAATTATTAAGTATTACTTATTATAACCTAATTATAATTTAATTTTTGTAATTGAATGTTAATTATTATGTATATATTACCAGTTATCAATTATTAAATATTTAATTGAAATAATTAGGAGCTAATTACTATTTATTTATTATTAACTATTAGTTGTTAGTAATATAATAATCAATAGTAATTATTGATTTGTAAGGTTACCATTAAATATTAGTTATTCTTAAACATTAAATTATTAATAGCTATTTATTAAATATAAACATATAATATTTATTATTATAATTAGTATTGCATAAATAACCTTTTTAATTAATGATTCTTAAATATTAACAGATTTCAAAAATTAAGCATCAAATATTATTCCTAATAACTAGTATTAATTTTTAAAATTAAATTCATATTTAATAGTAATAATAATTATTATTATTTAGCAATTATTTTATATTCATTGGTAATAATATTAATTATTAATAGTATGTTTTACAGATTATTTAATTAATAATTATTTAGTATTTTTTACAACTAACATATAGAGTCGTAACAGACTTCTATTACAACTGGCAAAAAAGAAGAGTTGTTAAAAACAAATATCTTTTGCAACTGACGGAATAGTTGTAATAGATATCTATTACAACTAACGTAGAGAAGAGTTGTCAAAAATAAGTATCTGTTACAACTAACCGAAAAGAACAGTTGAAACAGGCCTCTATTACAACTAGCAAAATGGAAGAGTTATTGAAAACAAATCTATTGCAACTGGCTAAACAAAACAGTTATAAAAAACTCTTTCACAACTGTAACGACCCGCCTTTTTGCCCGATTTTCGCCGGTAATTAAACCAACTTAAACCATTCATAAGGACGGATAGTTATGGGTACTTACATATTCGAACAAAAATAACAGAACTTTTATTTCATTTCATTGATTACATCAGAGATTACAAGAAATATCAGAGTACCATATATGCTCAGCAGAAGTCCAAAGCTCTCAGCGGAAGAAGAAAACATCAACACAAGACTCTAGCTTCAAAATATGAATCCAGCTCAAAATCTAAACCTGCAACTAAACTACTAGCTGCCCGTACAAAATATGGGCACCCAGAGTTTAGATAAGGGAACAATAAACTCCAGGTCAATCGTGGGACTGGTGTGAGAATTCAAAACAGTTTTTATTATGATTCATTTTAAAGTTGGGAAATTCACTGGACCACGCCGCTTAATGCGGAACGGGTTTTCTCCATGTGAATGCCCGTGTATATAAATTCGCCATGACTTTTATAAAATGAGGTTATCATAAGCTCGTCCCACATCACACAATGCAAGCGCACACCAAATGGGCGAGTTTTATCTTATGATAACCAAACATGCTTTCATACGTAAAATCCTCTTTTAATACTATCATATAGTGTGGAAAAACCATTTCATTAATAAATGTATTAATCCTAGACGGCATAATACCCATAATATTATGTCGCCATATATATATATATATATATATATATATATATATATATATATATACAAACCAAAACCGTATGACTCGTATTGGAGATTGGATTTCCAACTTGATGATTCCTGGCACGAAAAATCAATCAGGGATACAAACGAAGTGCCTCAATGGCTTTTTCATCCATACTGTGACGGTCCGCCCCGCACCAGCCTGCATTTCCTCCAAAAGTGCGCTGTACACGTGCCCGACTAGCACGGGACGGTCGTCAGGAGAAAGGAAAGAAGAGAATGAACTAATCAAGGGACCTGTAGAATGTCTCACTGCGCATGGGATAAAATATAATAATAATAATGTACTTGACATAAAACAGGCGAGACAGTGCATAAGCTGATAACTAAAACCAACATCAATATCAAAGCAGCGGAAATCCAAATACAGCTTATTACAATTTTCCAAATTTACTGTCTCTAACAAAAGAAAGCTAAAATAGAAGATGCACCACCAATGCCCAAGCAGTGATCTTCAACAACACAGGGAGAATACTATATATATTACGTGGAAGCCTCCTGCTCGTCTCCGGATCATCTACCCGCGCATCACCAGCTAACCTGTCTCTAGTCTGCTCGTGTGAGCACCCAGAGTAATAAGAGGAGACATAAAACTCTGGGTCAGACATAAAGCCTGGTATGAGCGATAAGCATCTAAACAGAATAATAACAGGTATACTAAACCATACCTGAACCTGGACCTGCAACCAAAGAGTTTGTACCACATACCGTACAATTCTCTAAGGTGCCGTAATGAATAGTGTAAAGAATACGGGGGTGGGGTGTGTATGTCATAATGATAGCAACCAATTCATCCATAGCAACCATCCTCACATCTCTCACTCAGTGCGTAAAGCATACGATATGTACCACTTTGGAACACTAGACAAATTGAGGTAACGACGAATCCCGACTTGTAGAAACCCTGCTGTGACCAAGCCAAACACTTGGAGTCATGACCAAACATTTCAATGACCCACTTCATTGGTCATAGCCCTTGGTTCTACCAATGCCATAATGGCCCTGAATCCGCCTTCGTACCTCCTACCATAGTGGTCCAAAGCTATAGACGTCGATAACCCCTTGGCACGCGTCCCGCAGCAAAGCCCACCCATGAAGCGAGCTCGTTGATTCCCATCTGGATCCTAAGCTCTAACTTCTCATTTGGACTTCCTTTGCATCTCGGGTTTGGTCGAATTAGAGTGGGTCTTCAGAAGAGTTGTCGCGCAGTAACAATCCTAGAACTTGGTTCGGTTCGGTAGTCATTGCCCTCGTCGGTTCGGTCCTCCATCCTTGTCATCTTCCATTCAGTTCGGGTCGGGTACTTCACTCCGGGTCGGGTCGGGTTGTTGTCTTCCTTCCAGTTCATGCTCCTTCTCCGATCAGCTCCCTCATTTTCCATCTACTCCGATCCGATCCGATCCCTTCGCCTTACTCCAGTCCGATCCGCTCCGCTCCCTAGATTACTCCGATTCGATCCGCTCCCAATGTTCTTCCGATCCGATCTGGCCTCCATTATTCTCCCGATCCGATCCCCTTGTCCACTCCAACTCTAAGTAAACGGCCTTCCTTTTTGCCAAGTCTTTTATGTGCCAAACTCCAGTTCGGGTCGGGTTTTCTTGCCCAGTTCACATATCCGATCCGAGCCCTCATCCGATCCGAAGCCCTGCACAACTTTCTGCAACTTTTTCCAGCAACTTGTTTACGCCGTTCGACGACGTTTTTGACAAATCTAACTATTCTAATCAATCACAATTCATGTCAAATAGTCATAACAACATAGCAAACTAACCACAAACACCAAAACAATGAATTCATATGTCAAAATGGATCAAATGTGCCCAAAACCCCTTATTTTTCCCTTAAGCATGTTTAAGCAAATCTAATCATAGGGTTAACAAAACTTAATCAAATCGAACCAAATTTCAACCAGAGGCATAAAACATTATTTAAGAATTTCTAAACATTTTTCCAGAATTTATTAGTGTATAAATTCGCTAATCTTCACTAATTACCCTTAATTAACCGTAATTAGTGTCAAAATGATGCTATCACTCACCTTGGCCACAAAATAGAACACCAAATCTGAAATACTCTCTGTTTGGGTCGAATTCCTATGTGTAGCAGCAGCTCCAACCTTGCTTTGTTGCTATTTGGCCTTGTTTTGATGTAGTCTAGGCTTAATCTTCACTAAAAATGTGTTTAAGAGTGGTTTTAGAGGATGGAAGCCATTACTAGGGTCTCAAGAAGGTTTGTGGCGGCTCAAAACTGAAATGGAAATGATTTCCTAACCCTAATCAGTCCTCCTATACCAGTAAACCCGAAATTCCCCTCTGGGCCTAACTGCTAATCACCCGGTTAAGCCCAATTAAGCTGTTTTTCGCCATCTGAAACTTGTTTCAGCCATATCTCCCAAACGGTGAGTCCGTTTGGCTAATGTGACCACTCTACGGAAAGAGAAACCATCATCCAGAGCTAATGGAAGTGGTTTCAGGTCAAAATTCCTTTCCAGTCAAAAGTTATGGTCAAAACAGTGATAACTAAGGGTAAAATGGTCATTTAAAAATCGGGAAAAATCATGAACATGGGAAATGACCCCAATAGTCGTCTCCCAAAGTTACATGACCATACGACTTCGTATGTGAAAGAAATAAATATTCTACGATCCTATGATGCGTAGAATGCGGGTCGTTACACTCTCCCCCCCTTAAGAAATTTCGTCCCCGAAATTCCTTAACCCAAACATACAAAGGATCCCGCATGCCTAACAACCACATACAACAATCAAACATGCAAAACAAGCAAACAAGCCTATCCTAGTATGCGGAAAACTAAATCGAAGTCCAAATCTTACCAGGCAAAGAGTTCTGGATAAGTCTTCCTAATGTTCTCCTCCGTCTCCCAAGTACAATCATTCTTGTCCTCGCCCCACTGAACCTTGACTAGCTTCACCGCCTTCCTTCGAAGTTGTTTCATGTCGTGCTCGACAGTACGGGCCGGCTTGCGGTTCCCAACCGCCTCGGGTTCTACTTCGAAGTCCTCTAACTGATCAGGTGCAATAGTCATACCTGAGTCGTGGACGAACTTCCTTAGTTGGGAAACATGAAATACATTGTGAACTCCCGCCATTTTCTCTGGTAAGTCAACTCTATATGCCAAGTTCCCGACTAGTTTGAGAACAGGGAATGGGCCAACGAACCTTGGTGCCAACTTGCCTCTCCTGCCAAATCGTATTACGCTCTTCAACGGAGAAATCTTGACAAACACCAAGTCGCCAACGGAGAATTTTAAGTCTCTTCTCCTCTTATCAGCGTAACTCTTCTGCCTATCTTGGGCAGCCTTCATTCATTGTCGAATGGTCTTGATTTTCTCTGAAGTTTCCCTCACCACATCTGGTCCAAGCATAAACTTCTCGCCAGTCTCTATCCAACATGATGGTGAATTACACGGTCTTCCGTACAAAGCTTCAAACGGAGCCATACCGATACTGGATTGGTAGCTATTATTATATGCAAACTCTACTAGATGCAAATGATCATCCCATGATCCGCCAAAATCCAATATACATGCTCTCAAGAGATCTTCCAAAATACGATTCACCCTCTCCGTCTGACCGTCGGTCTGAGGATGATATGCGGTACTGAGATGTAACTCTGACCCTAGAGCCTCTTGTAAGCTGTTCCAAAACCCACTAGTGAACAACGGGTCTCGGTCACTCACAATGCTTTTAGGTACTCCATGAAATCTCACTACCCACTTCATATACAATTCTGCTAACTTAGCTGCCGTTCTGGTTGATTTGACTGGTATAAATCTTGCACTTTTAGTCAATCGGTCCACAATCACCCAAATGCAATCATGTCCCGATCTAGTCCTTGGTAAACCATCGATGAAATCCATCGAGACTTGCTCCCATTTCCATTCGGGAATTTCTAAGGGCTGTAACAACCCACTAGGCTTCTTTTGCTCGGCTTTAACTAGCTGGCAATTCATGCACTTGGATATAAATTTCCCAATGTCTCTTTTCATCCCTTCCCAGTAATAGGTCTGCTTCATGTCTCGATACATCTTATTACCACCGGGGTGTATAGTCAGCTTTGAGTGATGACATTCTCTAAGTACTTCATCTCTCAATCCATTGACATTAGGTACAACAAGCTTTCCATTCTTTCTAAGCCATCCATCTCGATCAAGCCCATACTTGTTCATCTCCTCATCGATACCCATCTCTAATTCGGAGATGATTTCCAATAGGTTAGGATCGTCCCTCTGACTAGAGCCGATCCGCTCAATCAAAGTGGGTCTGACCGTCAAACTTGCTAACATTTCTGGATCCAATTCGCACTTTGGTCTGAAATCATACCCAGCGATGTACTCCGGTTGCTTCCATTCTAGAAACATAGCCCCTAGGCTGGCATGTTTTCTACTCAATGCATCAGCCACCGCATTGCCCTTTCCCGGTGTATATGCGATGTCAAAATCATAGGAAGCTAAGAACTCTAACCACCTTTGTTGTCGAAGATTTAAATCTTTCTGGGAGAAGAGATACTTCAACGACTTATGGTCTGTAAACAGCTCAAATCTTTCTCCCAAGAGATAGTGTCTCCACATCTTTAACGCGAACACGATTGCTGCCAATTCTAAATCATGGGTAGGGTATCTTTTCTCGTGCGGCTTCAATTGCCGACTTGCATAAGCTACAACCCTACCGCCTTGCATCAATACAGCACCCAGTCCGGTACCACATGCATCCGTGTATACCGTCATCTCTTCATCCCCCTTAGGAATGACAAACACTGGTGCGCTTGTTAACTTGTCCTTTAGACTCCTGAATGCATTCTCGCACCTTTCATCCCAGACAAAAGCTTGATTCTTCTTAGTTAACTGGGTCAATGGTGCTGCTATCTTGGAGAAACCTTGGATAAACTTACGATAATATCCCGCTAACCCCAAGAAACTTCTTACGTCTGTTGCATTCTTGGGCGTAGGCCAATCCTGTATCGTAGCCACCTTTGTCGGGTCCAAGGCAATCCCATTCTCTGATACAACATGGCCCAAGAACCTCACTTCCCTCTTCCAGAAGTGACACTTAGAAAACTTTGCTTTCAATTGGTGTTTTCTCAACACCTCCATCACTACTCTCAAATGTTCCTTGTGTTCTTCCTCTGTCCTCGAATAGACCAAAATATCATCAACGAACACAAGGACAAACTTATTCAACTGATCCCTGAATACCCTATTCATAAGATCCACAAAATATGCTGGGGCGTTGGTCAGCCCGAATGGCATGACCAACCACTCATAAAATTCAGACGGCGTCCGAAATGCCGTTTTAGCTATACTCTCAGCTTCCACTCTAAGCTGATGAAAACCTGTCGCGAGATCCAACTGAGAAAATACTCTCGCGCCACTCAACTGATCGAACAAATCATCTATCCGCGGTAGAGGATACTTATTCTTCCTCGTCACTTTATTCAACTCGCGGTAGTCTACACACAAACGAAGGGAACTGTTGGATCTAGATTAACCCTAGAGGGGGGGGGGTGAATAGGGTTTATCACAGTTTATCAAGTAATTAAAAAAAATTAATCCCAGCACAGATAAAGCAGAGTAAGTAAGTACAGAAAGTAAATAACACACAGAGATACCCAGCTTCGGCAAATCTTGCCTACTGCTGCATTCCTAAGGTTTCTACTAGGTGTTAATAACAGATCCCGCTTACAGACACTGTAAACTCGCACTCCCTGCTCCTGTACTAACCCTACGCTCAAAACCCTAGACTGGACGATATCCCCTCGACCAGATTTACCCGTATTACAATCCCGTAACACGTAACACAGATTTTACAGACTCTGAAACTGACAGTCAGCTCCCTGACTGGATTCCTAGACTTTACAGATCTAGACACTGTTTGAATTTGGTTTACAAAACAAAAACAAAACACAATAAAAAAATTAAAAACAAAAACAAATTAAACCCTAGGATTTAAAAATATAAGGGTCATCCCCTTTGTAAATTATGGCCGGCCCACTTCATTTGTTTTTGCCCGATTGCTTTGTCCTCTGAAAAAAAATGGCGGCTGATCAATTCTAGGGTTTCTGAATCTTCCCCCAAATCGACTCGATGGCTTCTGGAATTGATGAAACTGAGGCTCTCTTCTTTGTGGCTACGTGATTCTTCACGTTGGCTTTCTCTAATTTGGGAGTTAGGGTTTTCTACACTCCAAATCTTGAACGTATGCTTCTGGAACTAAATTTCTGCTGCTTCGAAACTATGCATGGATTTTGTACTTCGATTTGGATGTGGTTATGATCGAAAACTTGGTGAGTGATTTCTGAATTGATTCTTCCTCTGCGATTTATGCTCTGAATTTTTGATGCTTGGATTTTCAATTTTTTTTTTGTTCCCTTTGCCTGTGATGATGCGTGTTAAAATAGGATTCAAAATCCTTTTAAATCTCTGATTTCCATCGTATGGCTTGGCCTGAAATTTTGATGTTTTCCCTTTTTAAAATTCTCGGCTTTTAATGTTTGTGCGTGAATTTCTTGATTGAATTGTTATAAAAACTTGCCGAGTATATAACGAAAAATCCATTTGCAATTCTTGCCATTTTTTTTGTTCCTGGAATTGTTTCTGAAAGCACCTTGATCAAAAAAACTAAATCATTTCAGTTCTGTGAAATGAATTTCTTGCCATATTTGTTGCCGAGACTAATTGATGAACCTGTTGCCAAATATGTATTGCTGATTTCTGGAAAATAATAAGTTGGTTTTGTGGTTCCCTTGCAATTATTCCTTGGATTTGTTATGGCAATTCAGAAGAATAATTTGCGGTCCCTTAAAGATATTGCCATGAAAAACACTTGCTGATTCTGTTTCCACTTATGTAATCGGCTTTGATTGGTATGCTTGATTAAACCTTGAATGGATGTTCTTGTGACCCCTTGCGAAGATTGTGAGTTGTTGCCTTAAAACTGTGAGCACTAATTTGTAAACAATATTGCCTTGATTCCTGGAATCAATTGAACAATTTCTTCTTTTGATTTCTTGCGTGAAAAATGTTGCCTTTTGTGCCTCGACTTAACACTGTCTTGAATTGATGCTCTGTAAATTGCTTGTCTTACTTTGTTACCATAGATTGAATTCAATCTGCATTTATTTGAGTAAAAACAGACAGATAATATCTGTGGCCCCTTTTGATCCTTGTGTGATATCTGAATAATATGAAAACTAGTTTCTTGCCAAAAAGTGATTGTGAAATTTGTTCTTGCCAAGTATGTTTCCTGATTGCATTTTGAAAAGATGCTTGCCAAATATGAATTGAGACGGTTTTGAAAATTTGCGTGTGCCATATCTGGAAATATGCAGTGTCCATACTTGATTGATTAATTTGTATTTGTGGCCCCCAAAACATGATGACTGATTATCACTTTCCAAACACATGAACACAGAATTTCTGGAACCCAATTGTGATTTTCAGGATTGAATGTTTATTTGAAATTTTGGCAAAAATTCTTGCTATAATTCTCCATACTGAGAAACCATTTGAAGGAATGATCAAATCTTGGATAATTCGGCCTTGCCTGATTTGTGCTTCATTTCATTGCTGTGTACATTCATGAATGATTGAGTGTGCTTGCATATATATGCTTTGTTCCTTTTCTTTGAACTGTATTCATGCGGCTATCACTTTACATGTACACTTGTTCCTTCATTTGAAGTATGATGCTGCCTCATCCATACTTGTGTACTGCATGCTATTGTTTCATTTGGACTGCTCCAAACATTCTGAAACCATGTTGCCATTTTGTTTGCTGTTATACTTTCATACATGTTGCTGTATTTGATCACCATTTTGTTGATGCCTTGAACTTAAAACCTGACTTGTAACATGTTGAACTTGCTTCATACTGACCCCATGCTGCACATGTCACAACTGCACTGTGTATGTTGACAATATATATATACTACACTGTCATGCTAGAAATTGCTGTGTTGTGCTCGACACATTTGTTGGCATTATTCATTTGCAATCTTCCTGCTTGTTCATACATATGCTGCACCATTCATGAATCAAATATTTGCTGAAACTTTTGCCATGCCACTTTGTTCATTGTTAATGTTTTATGCTGCTCGTCCATTTTTGCTTGAATTTTTTTTGTCCCTTTATGTTGTGCACTGAGTCGAGCAGGTCCATGTGGCTACTCCTCAGTTGCAATCTGATTGGCGTGGCAGTGCACACGTGTACACGTGTGTACATGCAGCCATCAAAAGAGATTTCCTGTCCCTGCATTGATATATATATACATTGTCTGCCTTGTGGTATTTACAGTGTATCACTGTGAATATCACAAGCTGTCTAGACACAGATTGATGGTTTTATAAATCAGATCAAGTCATGTAAAATGATGAGAAACACACAAGAAATCTGAGGCAAATAAAATTTTAAAAATAAAATTTATATTTGCTTATATTCAGTTTCATTTCTATTGCAGTGTACTGTGCGTGTGTTTCATATGTGACAGGTGATGATGACTGGACTGACTTGAAGACTGTGAAGATTGGACTAACAGTGAAGACTGAAGACAAGAAGGCAGAAGACAGTGTCAGTGTATCAATGTGTCTGTAAATGTATATATAAATTGTATATGAGTGAGATGAGAACTGTAAAGAGGAGTACTGTATATGAGACTGTATATGAGTAGAAATGAAATTGAAATGTGAGATGTACAAATAGTGGAGTTACAAGAGTTGTACTGTTTGAATGCATGAAATAAAATATTTGAATTTAAACAAAATACTGTTGAGTATTTGAATTCGTTGTGAAGTCGTATTTTATTTAAATTTAAATATTATATTCCTGTCTGAATGTGTATATATAGAACAGTACAGTAACAAACACATTTAAATTAATATTTATTTGGTTGTTATCATCAAACAAAAATCATATAATCGTGTATACAACACCGTTATATACAACAATCTCCCCCTTTTGATGATGACAAACAAATAAAAGATTTTGTATACAATAGATGTGTTTGACAGTGAATATTAAACTCCCCCTATTTAAATGCTCCCCCTACAACAGAAACTCCCCCAACTGTGCTCCCCCTACAACAGAAACTCCCCCTATAACTGTGCATGAGCGAAATATATGAAATAAATTTTCAAAATTAAAGATATTTATATTCACTCATAAATCAAAATCTAATCCATTCTCCCCCTTTTGTTATCATCAAAAGGATACAGATTTTTAGATATAGATGAAAAGTGACTAACAAATACTATATCAGCTTAAGAGGAAGAACAGTCATCATAAATCTCAATCAGTCAAACAAAAATCATAATAAACTAAGAACTGGTGGCATATCTCACATTGTAAAGAATGACGGATTTACGATGAATTTTATAAAATGGGGAGAAAAAAGTATTCCAATTATTTTCCAAAAAGAATGAGGTTCAAAAACAGAGATGGAATTTGGACTATAATTAATAATTCAATTTAAGTGACAAGATCGAATAACCTCAAATCCCAATACCCATCAATCAGCAAATCATAATACGTCATAAAATATTAACACATTTCACAGATTTAGAAAATGAATTGGTAGGCTGGCTTTTAAACACAAAGGAGTATTCCAAGTTTATTTCAATTTATAGCACATTATTTCTTTTTCTTTTATTTTTATTTAAGAGCACACTGACCACGCATAACCAGAGCTTGGATTTTTAAATGAGCTCAGTTGCAGCTTAAATTATAAGTTGTCTCTTAACCATGCATGACCAGAGCTTGGATTTTTAAATGAGGTTAGAGACACACTTATATATTAATTATATTTATTATTTTCAGCATTTAAAGGAAAAAAACTCCTCAGTATGTAAAACCAATATATGAATGATAGAAAATGGGGTAGGTACAGAGATGAACTATGAAAATAAATTTCTAAATTAATTATATTATGAAATAAACTCGACTGTACCGGGATTATTGAAGATTTCAATTATCACTAATTCTGAAAAATAATATAGTCCCATTTCTATCACAAATAATTTTCACTGTTTTAAAACAAGATGATTTTTCTTTTTAAAAAAACTCTCCACATTAATATAAAATCATGATCGATGGCAGACGGGTGATAGATAAAGGAGATGGTTGTGAAATATTTGCCAGTTCAAAGATATTATAATTAATATTCAACCATCATGAAAATCCAAATAAAATCTCCTCTTGTTGTGAAATACACTGCAGTCACAATTCATCACAATTTCAAAAACTGATAATAATTTTGATGAATTATAAACATAGCACAAGTTGGATATTGATTTCAATTTCTAAATGAATAAAAAATAGATAATTTTAAAAATTGAAAAACAATTACAAGAAGAAATTAAACAGATTTATAAAAAAAAATGAATCTATACAGGGTGATAATTCAAAAAACAGATGAGTGAAAAAGGCTGATACCAAATGTTCTCGCTTATCGAGGAATTTAATTACACCCTGATGGACTAACATGGACATCTCACACCAAAGAACTTTACACACAAACCCAGCACATTTATTTGTATAAGAAAAAAAATGTGTAGATCTATACAAGGTGAAAATTTGAATCTCAGTACCGATAGGTGAAACAAAAAAATAAGCACTTCTGATACCACTTGGTGTCTCTATTTACAAGGAATTTTAACATGATACTAACCAATAATGTCATAGACAAAATAATTATTAAGTATCAAGCCCAAACAGACAGATAATTGATTATGCACATGTATCAGAGCAGCAAGCATGTGATTCCAGAACAAACATTTTTCAAGACTGTATCAGAGCAACACAGAACATAGTTTCAAATCATACTTATCAAGATGATGGCCACATATGATGATTCATGATCTAATGATTAAAATACTGTTTACTTGAAATCATTTGAGAAATATGAAAATATCAGAATTTAATGAATCAATCACACCAGATTATAAATTTTTGATTTGAGACATGTGTGAGATTCAATAAATCAATAATTTCAAATGATTTTAAAAAAACAAATAATTAAATCAAATAATCATGAAATAGCAATGATTTTCAAATACCATTTTCAAAAATTTCTCAAAACTATTTCTGACAAGCCCAAGAGAAATTTCAGGTCATTTACATCAAATTTGAAAATATTCATGATCGGGATAATTTATTTGAAATCACATGAATCAATGTAAAGCTTTGGGATGTAATGAATCAGTCACACAAGATTGACAGTTTCAAAAATAGGAGGTGTGTGATATTCAAAATATCTAGAACTTTAAATGATTTCAAACAAACATATTTCAATATAATGATCATGAATAAAGATGAATTCCAAGATGTATCACTGATACAAGCCAATCTGAAAATCAATGAAATTATCACAACTGATAAATAACAGAATGCTGTAATGAGTACAATATTTTGAGCTTTTCTAAAATGAATTAGAATAAACTCAGAACAGCAGAGGTGTGTGAAATTTCATTAAATTTTCAGATCTTCAAATTTTTTTTGAATTTATACTAACAGTGTTCAAGATATGATATGAATGCTTCAGCACTGTTAGAATTTCAGAAAAAAAAAACTCCAAAACAATTGCAGATATATACAAGTTTAAATTCAGATTCTGGAAGAATTAAAACATGACAGTTTTATACAGATTAAACGAATTTCCAGAAAATCATAAGTACTGCAATCGGAAGTTAATGAAGCGCAGAATAAGAAGAATATGGCAGTGTCAAATCAACTCAGGACAAACAAAAAGAAAAAAAATAAAAAGGAAAGGGGTAGAAGAAGAAATAATAAAAAAAATATTTACAAAGACAAGTTCAGAGATCATACCTGAAATCAGTGAAAACCAGAATCTCTAACTCAGTAAATCTTGGCCAAGGAACTGTAAAGAATACAGAAATATAGAACAACTTGAAATCAATCTCTTTTCAGCATAGCAGTTCCTCAACCTTCACTGGTACCTAGCAGTTAAGTGAATCAAGTGGTCTAACAAAATTTGTAAAACCACTCTGAAATTTGTTTACCACTTTTGGTACCCAAACCTGTTTGTATAACATTCCATTCGAATCTATCTTTGTGCCTTTAGGAACCCAAACTTGTTTAGGTTTTCCAAAAATCATTTTATTTCCTTTTGGGGTCCACATCTGCTCAACTGGATTGTTATCAAACCAATTCTTGTCTCGTTTGTGATTTAAAAACCTTTTGGAATTGTCAAAATTTAAACTTTCAGAAAGACCCTTTTTAAAGCAATTTAAAGGATTTTTAAAATCACAAGAATTCAATTTTTCAAGAACACTTGTTTTTCCAAAACCAAGACCTTGTTTATGACCAACCGAAAATTGGTTTTGTAACAGCATATTCAACGATTTTTCTCCATTCGAAAATTTATCCAAAGTTGATTCTAATCGTTGAATTTTGGATTTAAGATCAGAGTTTTCTTTTATCAGATTTGAACAACGATTAATGTTAATCTTTCTCCTTTCAGTCTCATTTTGTTTCAAAGACAAATTTTCGTTTTCAAGAAGTTTGATTTTGGTCTTGGACTCAAAGATTTCAGATTCAAATTTAACTTGTTTTTCAAATTCAAGTTTCTTGAAATTCTCAATTTCTTTTTCAAGCTCATTTAAAATTAAATCACTTTTCAACAAGCTTTCTTTCTCAGCAATTTCATGTTTGGAACTTTTGATGGCCTTAAAATTATTAAATTCTTTTTGCAAAGAATTGTTTGAATCTTTTAGCTCAACCTCGTTATCTTTTAAAATCAGAATTTCCTCTTTAAGCCTTTGAATGTTTTTATTGAGATGAACGAGGTCAGTTTTCAAATTCAAACAACTTTCACAGTCAGAATTTTCTAATTTCATGACATTTGTAGATTCTGATTCCAAACAGTTAATTTTGCTATTTAACTCGTGATTTTTAGATTTCAAGTATTTGTTTTTACGATGGAGTTTATCAACGATTTTTGTTAAATCAGTACACATATAAACCAACTCTTCATATGAGAAGCTTTTAGTCTCATTGTCTGTTGAGTCTCCATCGTCTGATCTACTTGAATTTTCATTTGTTTCTTCTCCTGAGCATAGATCTGAATCTGAGTTGACCACTTTGGGTTTTGAGCTGCTGTTGTCGATCTTTCCATACTTTCTATTGAGAAAATCCCATATTTCCTGCGCAGTCAAGCAATGAGAAATGAGGTTATATTGGACATCATCAATATAAGAATACAAGGTGTGAATAGCACGAGAATTAAATCCAATATCGTTCCTATTGACCATATCATAACCATTAATAACAGTATCCCAACATGTAATATCAATAGATTTTAAATATAATTCCATTTCTAATTTCCAATTTGAAAAATCTGTACCATCGAAAATAAATGGAGTACGACTGGACTGATTCTCAGAAGACTGACAACTAGAATTCACCATTTCTCTAGAGTTAAAAAGTACCTGCTCTGATACCACTTGTTGGATCTAGATTAACCCTAGAGGGGGGGGGGGGTGAATAGGGTTTATCACAGTTTATCAAGTAATTAAAAAAAAATTAATCCCAGCACAGATAAAGCAGAGTAAGTAAGTACAGAAAGTAAATAACACACAGAGATACCCAGCTTCGGCAAATCTTGCCTACTGCTGCATTCCTAAGGTTTCTACTAGGTGTTAATAACAGATCCCGCTTACAGACACTGTAAACTCGCACTCCCTGCTCCTGTACTAACCCTACGCTCAAAACCCTAGACTGGACGATATCCCCTCGACCAGATTTACCCGTATTACAATCCCGTAACACGTAACACAGATTTTACAGACTCTGAAACTGACAGTCAGCTCCCTGACTGGATTCCTAGACTTTACAGATCTAGACACTGTTTGAATTTGGTTTACAAAACCAAAACAAAACACAATAAAAAAATTAAAAACAAAAACAAATTAAACCCTAGGATTTAAAAATATAAGGGTCATCCCCTTTGTAAATTATGGCCGGCCCACTTCATTTGTTTTTGCCCGATTGCTTTGTCCTCTGAAAAAAAATGGCGGCTGATCAATTCTAGGGTTTCTGAATCTTCCCCCAAATCGACTCGATGGCTTCTGGAATTGATGAAACTGAGGCTCTCTTCTTTGTGGCTACGTGATTCTTCACGTTGGCTTTCTCTAATTTGGGAGTTAGGGTTTTCTACACTCCAAATCTTGAACGTATGCTTCTGGAACTAAATTTCTGCTGCTTCGAAACTATGCATGGATTTTGTACTTCGATTTGGATGTGGTTATGATCGAAAACTTGGTGAGTGATTTCTGAATTGATTCTTCGTCTCCGATTTATGCTCTGAATTTTTGATGCTTGGATTTTCAATTTTTTTTTGTTCCCTTTGCCTGTGATGATGCGTGTTAAAATAGGATTCAAAATCCTTTTAAATCTCTGATTTCCATCGTATGGCTTGGCCTGAAATTTTGATGTTTTCCCTTTTTAAAATTCTCGGCTTTTAATGTTTGTGCGTGAATTTCTTGATTGAATTGTTATAAAAACTTGCCGAGTATATAACGAAAAATCCATTTGCAATTCTTGCCATTTTTTTTGTTCCTGGAATTGTTTCTGAAAGCACCTTGATCAAAAAAACTAAATCATTTCAGTTCTGTGAAATGAATTTCTTGCCATATTTGTTGCCGAGACTAATTGATGAACCTGTTGCCAAATATGTATTGCTGATTTCTGGAAAATAATAAGTTGGTTTTGTGGTTCCCTTGCAATTATTCCTTGGATTTGTTATGGCAATTCAGAAGAATAATTTGCGGTCCCTTAAAGATATTGCCATGAGAAACACTTGCTGATTCTGTTTCCACTTATGTAATCGGCTTTGATTGGTATGCTTGATTAAACCTTGAATGGATGTTCTTGTGACCCCTTGCGAAGATTGTGAGTTGTTGCCTTAAAACTGTGAGCACTAATTTGTAAACAATATTGCCTTGATTCCTGGAATCAATTGAACAATTTCTTCTTTTGATTTCTTGCATGAAAAATGTTGCCTTTTGTGCCTCGACTTAACACTGTCTTGAATTGATGCTCTGTAAATTGCTTGTCTTACTTTGTTACCATAGATTGAATTCAATCTGCATTTATTTGAGTAAAAACAGACAGATAATATCTGTGGCCCCTTTTGATCCTTGTGTGATATCTGAATAATATGAAAACCAGTTTCTTGCCAAAAATTGATTGTGAAATTTGTTTTTGCCAAGTATGTTTCCTGATTGCATTTTGAAAAGATGCTTGCCAAATATGAATTGAGACGGTTTTGAAAATTTGCGTGTGCCATATCTGGAAATATGCAGTGTCCATACTTGATTGATTAATTTGTATTTGTGGCCCCCAAAACATGATGACTGATTATCACTTTCCAAACACATGAACACAGAATTTCTGGAACCCAATTGTGATTTTCAGGATTGAATGTTTATTTGAAATTTTGGCAAAAATTCTTGCTATAATTCTCCATACTGAGAAACCATTTGAAGGAATGATCAAATCTTGGATAATTCGGCCTTGCCTGATTTGTGCTTCATTTCATTGCTGTGTACATTCATGAATGATTGAGTCTGCTTGCATATATATGCTTTGTTCCTTTTCTTTGAACTGTATTCATGCGGCTATCACTTTACATGTACACTTGTTCCTTCATTTGAAGTATGATGCTGCCTCATCCATACTTGTGTACTGCATGCTATTGTTTCATTTGGACTGCTCCAAACATTCTGAAACCATGTTGCCATTTTGTTTGCTGTTATACTTTCATACATGTTGCTGTATTTGATCACCATTTTGTTGATGCCTTGAACTTAAAACCTGACTTGTAACATGTTGAACTTGCTTCATACTGACCCCATGCTGCACATGTCACAACTGCACTGTGTATGTTGACAATATATATATACTACACTGCCATGCTAGAAATTGTTGTGTTGTGCTCGACACATTTGTTGGCATTATTCATTTGCAATCTTCCTGCTTGTTCATACATATGCTGCACCATTCATGAATCAAATATTTGCTGAAACTTTTGCCATGCCACTTTGTTCATTGTTAATGTTTTATGCTGCTCGGCCATTTTTGCTTGAATTTGTTTTGTCCCTTTATGTTGTGCACTGAGTCAAGCAGGTCCATGTGGCTACTCCTCAGTTGCAATCTGATTGGTGTGGCAGTGCACACGTGTACACGTGTGTACATGCAGCCATCAAAAGAGATTTCCTGTCCCTGCATTGATATATATATATACATTGTCTGCCTTGTGGTATTTACAGTGTATCACTGTGAATATCACAAGCTGTCTAGACACAGATTGATGGTTTTATAAATCAGATCAAGTCATGAAAAATGATGAGAAACACACCAGAAATCTGAGGCAAATAAAATTTTAAAAATAAAATTTATATTTGCTTATATTCAGTTTCATTTCTATTGCAGTGTACTGTGCGTGTGTTTCATATGTGACAGGTGATGATGACTGGACTGACTTGAAGACTGTGAAGATTGGACTAACAGTGAAGACTGAAGACAAGAAGGCAGAAGACAGTGTCAGTGTATCAATGTGTCTGTAACTGTATATATAAATTGTATATGAGTGAGATGAGAACTGTAAAGAGGAGTACTGTATATGAGACTGTATATGAGTAGAAATGAAATTGAAATGTGAGATGTACAAATAGTGGAGTTACAAGAGTTGTACTGTTTGAATGCATGAAATAAAATATTTGAATTTAAACAAAATACTGTTGAGTATTTGAATTCGTTGTGAAGTCGTATTTTATTTAAATTTAAATATTATATTCCTGTCTGAATGTGTATATATAGAAAAGTACAGTAACAAACACATTTAAAATAATATTTATTTGGTTGTTATCATCAAACAAAAATCATATAATCGTGTATACAACACCGTTATATACAACAGGAACCATCCGCCTTGGTAGCAAACACAACTGGTGCTCCCCATTCAGAAACACTCCTTCTGATAAATCCCTTCTTCAAAAGATCGCTGACTTGCACCTCGAGCTCCCGCTGCTCTCTTGGTGCCATACGACGAAGTGGCATCACTATAGGTCTGGCATCTTTTACCAAATCAATACGGAACTCAATCTCTCGGTGTGGTGGAAGTCCGGTCACTTCTTCGAAAACATCCGGATACTGGCCAACCACGGGAAAACCTGACAACTCACTATGCGGAATGTCAAGGGAGTTTAGAAAACTAGCCAATACCCCCTCACTGGGTAGACCACCAAACACTATCCTCCGCCCATCATCCGCTCTAGCTGTCACCAAAAAGCCCTCACAGTCTACCACCACCCCGTATCTTCGGAGCCAATCTACTCCCAAAATAATGCCAAACCCAGTAAATCCCAAAACAAAGCAATCACAAACAAACATGCATCCATGACTCGATAAGACCACATTACGACAAATCATGCTAAGGCTAGTAGAACCACCAATCGGGTTCGTCACTACTAAAGTTCTATCGACAATCTCGGGCTCCAATCCCAACCTATCTACCAGGTCACTAGATATGAAAGAACTGGAAGCTCCGGTATCAAACAAAACTCTAACAGGAACATCGTAAACAGAAAGCATACCTTGAATGACGACATTCTTTCCTTTCTCCGCCGCAGTCGGGGCATTCGACGAAGAAGGAATAGCATTAAGGGCGTATGCTTTCACCATTTGCTTTTCTTTAGGGGGTTGCGGACACTTGTCCTTGTGATGTCCCATTTGGCCACAATTGAAGCACTTCCTATCCGCTGGCTTGGCCCGACAATTACTAGCATAATGGCCCTTCTTACCACAGCTGAAGCACTCAACATCTTGCTTATTCTTTTTCTTCTGGCCATCCTTAGTCTGATTCTGTTTTCTCTTATTCTGGGAACCACCTTTGCCTCCACCACTTGCTTGTGGCTTTGGCTCATCTGCGGATGCAACCTTAATCTTCGGCTTAGGGTAGAGACTCTCTGATCTTAATGCTTTCCCCACAATCGACTCAAACGTCTCATCGATGTGGTTGATAAGCCTTTCCCCTAAGTACTGATCTAACCCAGTTATGAATTTCTCATTCTTCTTTTCGGCAGTATCAATAAGAGATAGCCCATACTTTGACAAAGTGTCGAATTCAGCAATGTACTCCGAGACAGCTCTGCCATTCTGCTTGAGCTCCAAGAATTTCTTAAACAACACTGACTTCTGAGCAGATGGAATGAACTTCTCGCTAAAGCGAGCTTTAAATTGTTCCCAAGTAATCTGATCTTCGGGAGTAGCTGCCTTTATAGCATTCCACCAATTCATTGCCCGCCCTTGCAGCTGACGGGACGCTAGCTTTCTCTTCATCGCATCCTCGATACCCAAATCCTCGAAGATACGTTCGCAACTATCCAACCAATCTTGAACATCCGTGGCCGACTCCGTTCCGTGAAATGACTTCCCACCAAGGCTAGTATAATCCTTATTTAGCTTGGCGAAGTCGACCCTCGACGCCTGCACTATTGGACCACCACCATTTCCACCATTGGGAGCTGCCCTCTGTACATCTCTAAGCATCTCTCTCATGAGGTCAGTAAACATCGTCCTCATGTCAGCAACATTCCCATTATTGGCTCCCCTACCAGTACCTCTAGTATATCGGCTCATCGTCAATCTGAAAAAGGAAACGATTAACGACTCCATAGTGGTGCTAGTGCAGTACGACTTCATCCTTATACTACTAATAGTACATATATATATATAGCTTTTAAAAACCAAAGTAATCACAAATACGCTCTCTCGTATACGTATATTATCTCTCCCTGATAACTTCCCTAGGTTAACTACACAACCTAGAGCTCTGATACCAAGTGTGACGGCCCGCCCCGCACCAGCCTGCATTTCCTCCAAAAGTGCGCTGTACACGTGCCCGACTAGCACGGGACGGTCGTCAGGAGAAAGGAAAGAAGAGAATGAACTAATCAAGGGACCTGTAGAATGTCTCACAGCGCATGGGATAAAATATAATAATAATAATAATGTACTTGACATAAAACAGGCGAGACAGTGCATAAGCTGATAACTAAAACCAACATCAATATTAAAGCAGCGGAAATCCAAATACAGCTTATTACAATTTTCCAAATTTACTGTCTCTAACAAAAGAAAGCTAAAATAGAAGATGCACCACCAATGCCCAAGCAGTGATCTTCAACAACACAGGGAGAATACTATATATATTACGTGGAAGCCTCCTGCTCGTCTCCGGATCATCTACCCGCGCATCACCAGCTAACCTGTCTCTAGTCTGCTCGTGTGAGCACCCAGAGTAATAAGAGGAGACATAAAACTCTGGGTCAGACATAAAGCCTGGTATGAGCGATAAGCATCTAAACAGAATAATAACAGGTATACTAAACCATACCTGAACCTGGACCTGCAACCAAAGAGTTAGTACCACATACCGTACAATTCTCTAAGGTGCCGTAATGAATAGTGTAAAGAATACGGGGGTGGGGTGTGTATGTCATAATGATAGCAACCAATTCATCCATAGCAACCATCCTCACATCTCTCACTCAGTGCGTAAAGCATACAATATCTACCACTTTGGAACACTACACAAATTGAGGTAACGACGAATCCCGACTTGTAGAAACCTTGCTGTGACCAAGCCAAACGCTTGGAGTCATGACCAAACATTTCAATGACCCACTTCATTGGTCATAGCCCTTGGTTCTACCAATGGCATAATGGCCCTGAATCCGCCTTCGTACCTCCTACCATAGTGGTCCAAAGCTATAGACGTCGATAACCCCTTGGCACGCGTCCCGCAGCAAAGCCCACCCATGAAGCGAGCTCGTTGATTCCCATCTGGATCCTAAGCTCTAACTTCTCATTTGGACTTCCTTTGCATCTCGGGTTTGGTCGAATTGGAGTGGGTCTTCAGAAGAGTTGTCGCGCAGTAACTGTCCTAGAACTCGGTTCGGTTCGGTAGTCATTGCCCTCGTCGGTTCGGTCCTCCATCCTTGTCATCTTCCATTCAGTTCGGGTCGGGTACTTCACTCCGGGTCGGGTCGGGTTGTCGTCTTCCTTCCAGTTCATGATCCTTCTCCGATCAGCTCCCTTGTTTTCCATCTACTCCGATCCGATCCGATCCCTTCGCCTTACTCCAGTCTGATCCGCTCCGCTCCCTAGATTACTCCGATCCGATCCGCTCCCAATGTTCTACCGATCCGATCTGGCCTCCATTGTTCTCCCGATCCGATCCCCTTGTCCACTCCAACTCTAAGTAAACGGCCTTCCTTTTTGCCAAGTCTTTTATGTGCCAAACTCCAGTTCGGGTCGGGTTTTCTTGCCCAGTTCACATATCCGATCCGAGCCCTCATCCGATCCGATCCGAAGCCCTGCACAACTTTCTGCAACTTTTTCCAGCAACTTGTTTACGCCGTTCGACGACGTTTTTGACAAATCTAACTATTCTAATCAATCACAATTCATGTCAAATAGTCATAACAACATAGCAAACTAACCACAAACACCAAAACAATGAATTCATATGTCAAAATGGATCAAATGTGCCCAAAACCCCTTATTTTTCCCTTAAGCATGTTTAAGCAAATCTAATCATAGGGTTAACAAAACTTAATCGAACCAAATTTCAACCAGAGGCATAAAACATTATTTAAGAATTTCTAAACATTTTTCCAGAATTTATTAGTGTATAAATTCGTTAATCTTCACTAATTACCCTTAATTAACCGTAATTAGTGTCAAAATGATGCTATCACTCACCTTGGCCACAAAATAGAACACCAAATCTGAAATACTCTCTGTTTGGGTCGAATTCCTATCTGTAGCAGCAGCTCCAACCTTGCTTTGTTGCTATTTGGCCTTGTTTTGATGTAGTCTAGGCTTAATCTTCACTAAAAATGTGTTTAGGAGTGGTTTTAGAGGATGGAAGCCATTACTAGGGTCTCAAGAAGGTTTGTGGCGGCTCAAAACTGAAATGGAAATGATTTCGTAACCCTAATCAGTCCTCCTATACCACTAAACCCGAAATTTCCCTCTGGGCCTAACTGCTAATCACCCGGTTAAGCCCAATTAAGCTGTTTTTCGCCATCTGAAACTTGTTTCAGCCATATCTCCCAAACGGTGAGTCCGTTTGGCTAATGTGACCACTCTACGGAAAGAGAAACCATCATCCGGAGCCAATGGAAGTGGTTTCAGGTCAAAATTCCTTTCCAGTCAAAAGTTATGGCCAAAACAGTGATAACTAAGGGTAAAATGGTCATTTAAAAATCGGGAAAAATCATGAACATGGGAAATGACCCCAATAGTCGTCTCCCAAAGTTACATGATCATACGACTTCGTATGTGAAAGAAATAAATATTCTACGATCCTATGATGCGTAGAATGCGGGTCGTTACACATACGCGGACACCAACTACACATCGTCAGGGCAGATCAACGGTTTTCGACCAGACACGGCCCCCCGAACATACCCAACTTCCCCAGGTTCATAAGTGGTTTCCCACTGCTGTACAGCTTCATCATCAATTCATATATAAGCATAAAACCTAACCGCCAGTTTCTCATCAATCCGGGGTGTGAGGTTTGTCGATGTCACGTCATACACAAAGCGATGCTTCGATAAGCCATTCTTTGATCATCACTAGCTCGTTTCATAACTCGGGTATGCCACATTGATAATTCACGACATATCACTGATTTAAATCAATGCATACCCTCTAAGTTCATATGACTTAGAGATGGGGATAATAAATTGCCACAAATCCGGTATACATCAACGGAAATCAGTGCTATGCAGTCAATTTCAATGTCAGACACACCATCCCTACAAGTCCGTCCTGGGTCTGAACGGAACGAAATCCGAAAGTTCTCCCCATACGTTCGTACTTTCTGCCACTTAGGTAATAGGGGCATCTCTCTACTGTAGCTAGCAGTAAAGAAACCAATCAGCAGATAACCCGTTCGACTGTGAAGAACCACGGTCTTCATTCGTCGATTCCAAGTCTTTAATTTGCTTCATGCGACGTATTATTACTTGGAATGGTTTTCGGACTTAAATCCGGTCCCGGTCTTTCCAAGTAATAAGCGTATTCATAAAACAATAGCCGTGGACCACACAGGGTTACAACTCAAATCTCCTTTCCAAATATTGTCACCTTACTTCGAATTAAGGTTGGATCCAATTTTCGGAAACCCGTTATCATTTTAACCCTTATTCTCAAAAATTCAACATTCAATTTCCAACCTTATATTTCAAAACAACTTCATTTATTCGTTGTTATGTCGAAACTACCAATTCTTTATTTGGATTTGAATAATTTATTTCAAATATAAGTTTAAATAGAATCTTATCGACTTATATTTGATATTGATTCACCAATTCAGGCAAACATAATCAGAATCTGGATATGAATATGTTTTGATATTTCTGATCGTATTTGTCTGCTCTAGTAACTCCATATCGAATACCAGACGACAAATTCTATCCTTCTTCAATTCAAATCTTATTTCAATTCCATATCATATATATTTAAATTCTTTTATATTTTCATTCTCGTTTCAGATATCACATCTTGTTTTCATAGTTCACATTTTTCTATCGACGGGAAAATTTCTTGTAACCCTTTTCTTCAAAATACCACCACGCTTCTGCTACGCACTCTGATTTGGCGTATCTAAGTTTCAAACTAGTATTGTTCAAATATTAACATTTGAATTTCAAATTCCTTGGAACCAAATTCTCAAGTATTTATTCTATTTCCAAATCTTCTTGCATGTGATGAATTCAACAAATTAACTACTATGTACATTCATTTACAAATGTAACATAGTATTTATGATAAAACTCAAACTTGAGAATTTATTTGTTAAAAATCTTTTCAAATAATATTATACTTTGATTCCGATTCAAAATATATTTTCTCATTATCAAATTAGCCCAAAAATCATTTCATATTACCATTCTTCTTTTCGAATGAAATAGGGATCTTTATGCTTTTCAAACCTCGTTCCATTACTATTCAAAATTCTCATGAAATCGAATATTCATAAAAAATTCATTTCTTTCAAATTTGCCTGATTCTTCATAACATATTTCATTAAATATCTAATAATTATTCCAAACTTGTCCAAATCCACATTTCAACATAAAATAATTCTCTTTCCTTTCAAGTTCTTCATATCACTTTGAATTTAATATATTATGGTAATATGTCGATCTTGTTCAAACCTTTTCGAACAACTAAAGTTGTCATAATAAATTTCGCACCATCGTATTTATCAAACACGATTAATTATTTAAAAATCGACCGTTACAATGGTATGTCCAAATCAATGTTGAGTATTTCATCAAATCCTTATCAAATATTTACATAACAAATGAACGGTCTAAATTTTTATTCAAACCATTTCGTTCCATTCGAATAGATTTTTTTTTTTTCAATTCAATTCTAAATAGTTTTAAAATTTTAATTTGAAACTACAATCCAAAAATTTTAAATTATATAAAAAGGGAATTTGAATTTTATCACACGTGCGGTTCCACCACGACGATATATGTGATTCCCTCAACCAAATCTAACTAACAAATCTGATCAAGTCAACAGTCATAAATCCATTCATCACAAAATTTACACAACCAAATAACAGTGCGTAAAGCGTTATTGCGAATAACGCTTGGTGTATAAAGTGTTACAACTGCATAACATCCATCAACAACCACAACAATTGAATAATTAATTCACTGTGCGTAGAGCGTTACAGTCCGTAACGCTTCGTTTTTACGGTGTTTAACTACATAAACATTCATCGAGTAACCGGTGGCAATCATCCATAACCATTCATGATTTAATAACAAATTATAATTAGCTCTAATTATAATTAACCGAAATGTCTAATTTAAATATAAATTTAAATTTAGAATTCTCACCTGCATTGTGCTACGAACCCGGTATCGATCTCGTAACCGCTTACGAACGTAAAAATTGACAACCACACCGTCTTCACTGTCTTCTTCGCAACCGACTTGGGAACCCCGTACAACTCAACCAAACGCTTACAAGTATATTTATCCGTGACCCTTTTCTCTTTCCTTCTCTTGCATACTAAGTAGGAAGCGGACTGTTTTCTCCTTCTTCTTTTTTCTTTCTTTTTTTTTTTTTAAGTTGCGGACTTTTTTTTTTTTTTTAGTCTGGGGACCGAACTGTATTTCAAGAGGGAGACTACGGGTTGAGGGAAGAAAAGAGGAGAGGGTTGCGGGTCGATGGACGAAACTGAGGCGGAGGAGATGGACATGGTGGCGGCGGCTGCAGTGGAGGAGAGAGAGACCGTGAGTGTGCTGAAAAGAGAAGAGGTTGCGGACTGGATTTTCAACGTAGGAAGTGGAGTATTGGTTTGCATGAAGGTGCTTTGATCAGTTTGAAGGGAGAGGAAGAGCTTTTGGCGTTAGAGAGGGGCTGAGACTGCTTTAAGGGGGTAGTGTCAGGTTTTAAGGAAAGAAGAGGGCGGAGCTAGGTTATGCGTGGGAAGAGAGGAGCTAGGAGTCTGAGTAAGTGGTATGCTTGGTCATCAGAAGATGGAGCGGATGAGGGAAGGAAGTGGACGGTGGTGCCTGGAGTGGGATTGCAAATAAGGTGGATGCGAACTGAAAATGGAATACACGGTGGAGGAAACAATGGAGCAAGGCCTTCCCCTTGCGGTGAGAAGGAATATGGTGCGAGAGTGTGAAAGGGTTGTGGTGTGGACGTCGCAAGCGGTAGCTGATAGGGGAAGGAAGCAGAATACAGTGGAGACGCGGTTATTCTTTGCGACTGGAAGAGAATGGATGCTGTTGGTGGTTGGCTTGGAGAGTATGTGCGTGGTGGAGGAGTGGAAATGCAAGCTGAAGAAAAATACGGAAAACATGGTGAAGAAAAAGGGTGTGCATTCTTATATAAGTGTAATTAAGGGTAGGATTGTCTTTTAATTCAAGGACACTTGTCTCCCTTGTAAATTCAATGACATGCATTCTTCCACCCAAGAGAACACATGTTTTAATTTTAAAACCTTTAAAATGCATGTTGGACAAATTGGCATATTTATTTATTTAAATAAAGATTTAATTTTAGTGACAATCTTGTAACATTAATATATGTAACCCATTCTTTAACACATATAAGTGAAATTTCAATATAAATGACATTACGCTTCTTATAACACATATAAAATATATTTATATAATTAAAAAAAATAGAGTTTTATAAAATGAACCAAACTAATGTTACTTGAAATCAAACTTTTATAAAATAGTAAACTATAATTTGAATTTTTCAATAGATTTTTATAAAAGATATATCTTGTAAATAAAATTATAAAATAAGAATTTCAAACTTATACGATATCTCAAATAAATTTTATTTTACAAATATATTACTATCACTATTACTTAACAAATATAAACCTTAAATTTAGTCTTAAATAGAATAACCATCTTTTTAAATATATTACTTATATGTTACTATTACATATAACATTAAAGATAACTTTACAATAATATTACTTATAAAATATAAAAATCATTATATCTTCAAATAAAAATTTTAAATACTCAAAAGATGTTTGTAAAATACTATGTACTATATAAATAACATTTATACACTAAATTCTTTATATCATAAAGATCAAAATTAGATAACAGGACTTATAAAAAAAATCTTTTAAAATATTCTCAAAATAAAATAACATTATTTATTCCAGCTAATAAAGGCTTTTATCAATATTTAAACCTTGCTAATTTCAAAATACATATAGAAAATTCCAAATTAACTTTGGTAAAATACTGGGTTGTTACAACAACTGACAATTTGTGACAGTTGTAATAGGGTATTTTTGTTGCAGTGATCCTATTTGCTTTGAAATCAATCATTCATCAGACTTGTCACACATACACACACTCACACACACGCACACAAACACACACATATATATACACACACACAAATATATACACACACAGTTGTATGTATATCTGTGTAATGATCCAGTTACACTCATGGTGTGTGTGTTTGAACCTTCCCTAACTTGTGTATATACTGCCATGCTCCAGTTGTGTTGCTGTATTCTCTATCGCTTGTGCTATGGCCATTTGTATCTCCCTTGTTATGAAAAATTGTGCACAGTCACTTGTGAATATTTATTTTTTTATATATATTTTTTAACAAGAAACAATTTCCATTACACAACAAAACATTATAGGACCCATTACAGAAGGAAAAAGAAAATACAAACCAAAATATGCCAACATCTTCACAAAGAAAAGGCAACACAAAACAAAGAGCAGAACAAAATAGAAAAAGCCGAACAGACAACCTAAACAGAATTCCTATCACCAATATTGAGCATCACCATAAACCAAAAAGCCGAAGATCGACAGAGACAACAGGTTAACCGACAACCCGACAAACAGCTGCGTCAAGACCAAGTAGCAAGTAGCAGTAAAGGCATGGACAAGCTTCCATTCAACCAGAGACAGAATCCAAACTTCCAAAGAGATAACTCAGTGATCAACAAAAATCAGTACCTCCAAGTCTTGGGACAGATCGCAAATTGAGAAGAACAAACCGACATCACAGAATGCACAGAGTACCTCCACACCACAAAATGCCAGCACAATCATACCATAGTCTGATGAAGCCGAGTAACAAGCAACAGTCCACCGAAAGGTGATGAACACACTACTGTGGGGAAGATAGATAGCTTACTAGTCAACGAATGACGTGACACAGTACAGGTCGTGGTAGTAGGCGAAACTTCTCTCCAGATAAGAAACAGAGAAAGACAGAAATCTGAAGCAAGACTATAAGATAAAGATCATCAGATTGGGCCAAGTGTAAGCATGAAGATGGAAGAAAAGATTGAAAAGAAGGGGAGCCTGCAGATGGATGCACTGGACCCTAAACCAAAGCAAGCAACTCAAAAACCCGAGCTCAAACAAACCCAGACCTGAAAAAGACGAACTCAAAAACCAGCAAATAAAACCCAAGCTTAAATAAACCCAGATCTGAAACAAAACTGCAAACCAACCAACTCACTTTGCTGAACTAGCAAACCCTAACCAAGAGGGGTTCAAGAGCATCAGCGATTGAGAAAAACAGCCGAGTACAGATCTGTACGAGAAGGAACAACAGGGTTGAGGAAAAAGCGATCTCAAAATTGGTGATAGAAATTAGGAAAAGAAAAAGTGAAAAAGTAAAATGAAAGTAGGAATCACAAACAGGGAACATCGGTTGAGGAGACAAAGGTAATGGAGGATGATTTAGGGAGGCAGAGGATAAGAGACGATCAGACGAGAAGAAGATGTGAAAGTGGAAACATGGTGGCAGCGGAAACCCTTTCCCCATTAAAGACTCTCAAAACAGCTGCCTTTTAATATCTAAGTTATAACTTCAATTATGGAATTATGTCACTTGTGAATATTTACATGCATGCTTGTGCCTGCTCATATGTGCTTGTGCATGCCTATATATATTGGCACTTGTCTTGCCTTTGTGTTGATACGTGAGTTTGTTGTTGCATGATATATGAGATTGAGATTGTGCATGTTGCTTGTTTCACTATGTATGCAAATTTGAAACTGTGCACATATGACTTGGTGCACCAATACATGTTGTTGCACCCCCTTTTTCAGTTTTGCACCTGAGTTTGACTTACGTGCATGCTTACTAGGTCACCATGCTGCATTTGTGGTCGTGTTTCTTTTCACTCACATTGGCTTGCTTATGGGTGGTCATTGTAGTGTTGAACCACCATTCATGTTGAAATCCTTATATATATATATATATATATGTGTGTGTGTGTGTGTGTGTGTGTGTGTGTGTGTGTGTGTGTGCATGTGGCCTTCTATATAGTGACACATGATTACTTTGTGGTCTTGAACACTTTGCCACTTCCTGTACAATCTGCATTAACCATGTATATATATATGAACTTGTGTGTGTAAATATATATATGTGTGTGTGTATATATATATGTCTATATATATGTGTGTGGCCTTGCTGAGCATATTAAACATGATATATTTGTCCCTGTTGTTTCAATGAATGACCATATTGCCACTGCACATAAATATATGTGTATATACATATACATATATATGTATACATGTATTGTGTGCGCGCAAAAAAATATAAGTGAGCACTAGAAATATTTTCTACCTTGTGGTATTTACAGTGAATCACTGTGAATATCACCAGCAGTCTAGACACAGATCAGACCAAGTCATGAAATATGATGAGAAACATACCAAATTCTGAGTCAAATAGATTAAAAAATATATCTGCTAGCATTTAAAAATATTTTTGTTCCAGTTTACTATGTGTGTTTCTGTGACAGGTAAGCAGATGACTAGACTGACTGTGAAGCTGGCAGAAGACAGAAGATAGAAGACAGAAGACAGAAGACAAGAATGTGTAACTGTATATGAGTGAGTGACTGTATATGAACGTATTTGTACAACTGAGTGATGTAAATTAGTGACAGAGTGTTGTAGTGAGGAATTGATGTAATAGATGAAATGAATGCGAAATTGAATTGTAATATATCAGCGGAATGTACAAGTAGTGGAGTTAGAAAAATATGTACTATTCAGATGTTGAAATAAAATATTATATTTAAATAAAATACTGATTGAAAATTTAAACTCTTGTACAGTAGTATTCTATTTAAATATAAATATTTAATTTTGTCTTTGGTGTAGTAGAATAGTACAATAGCAAACACATTTACAATAATATATATATATACATATATGTTTGTTATCATAAAAAAAATCATAAAATTGTTATATACAACACCGCTAATTCAAGGCTTCCTTCATTTACACATATAAACTCATGTCCCGCATACAGAGAGAGATAGTAGGCACTCACTTAAGACAAATCGGATAGGTAGACGTAGTACGCCATTTAAGACCTCCCTATGGTAGACCCCCTCATTACCATCTAGCTGACTTATTAGGATAATCCCCTAATCACTTAATACTTCCCCCTTATGATAGTTTGACGTATCGTACCTTCATAGTGGTCATTTAAAACCTATTCCCAGATGGACCCTCAACCCCAACCTCTTAAGACCTAAGGGAAGCAGACAAACCATGAGATTATCAAACTCGTGCCCAATTAGCCTTTAATGTTTTCATTTATGGGAAATCGGCTACGCGATCTCCTAATACCTTTTTAAAGGTGAATCTAACCACTAAGACCTTAATTCCCAAAGCATGCCACGCTATTGAGTTATTTCCGTTTTGGTTTCTTCTTTTGGACGGGAGGAAGGCCCTCAACCACTCAAGACCTCACTCATGAAGGAAACCTTAAATTTGGAAATAATCCATGTACGAAAACTAACTATTGTCATGGGCTCCTTTGGTTAATGATGTCTCACATCAGTTGGATATATGTTCGACTGTTGGAAAGTGTAGACTTCTGTTGAATAAGGCAGCTGACCTCGCATCATCAACCTACCAAGTCCAATTCTAATTTCTAACTATATTAATTCTAGATTAACTAGAATAAAATAAGTAAAACCTATACTCTTCCTGTCCTAAGATATTTAATTAATTTTTTACTTATTGGACTTAGTATTTAAAATGACAACCAATACCCATTAATCCCCTTTTTAATTCCATTCATTGCTATATATTCGGGTTATTTCCACTTATGACCATAACGGTCATATTTTCCTAAGGCACTAATAAACCCCTTAAATGTTATTTATTACCATTGATTATAATTAATATCATTTATGAACCTAACGGTCATAATTTCCTAAGACATAATCTTACAGTCAAATGTCCTTATTATATCAATCCTTTTTATTTCTAATCTAACTATTGTAACTTGTTGAACGTCTCCATTTTCCTTTAATTTGATTAATTCTTGTATATATATATGCTATAAGAATTATTTATTCACTTAATTGGTGTTACAGCTCATATTCCTAGTCATCATTTTCAAATTGCAACCATTTAGGCCTAGCTACCTAATTCAATTTATTTTCCCCAAATCAACGATGGTTACAATAGTTATTATTCCATTATGACCTTATTTATAGCAAATCAATCACATTCATTGCTACAACGGTCATACTATACACTACCATTTAACATGGATTACACTTCCACATGTAATTCCATAAAATGGAAACCATTTAAACACACAAACATTAATTATAATATATATATCGTTGTTTACGTATATCTAGACGGATAATGATATATATATATATATATATATATATGTGTGTGTGTATGTGTGTGTGTGTGTATGTGTGTGTGTATTCGCGCAGTTAACATAATTATTGTTCTTTTTATTTTTATTAAATTGAATGTTTTGGTTTAAGCTAACAACCAAAACATTCCTTTTTGCATCCAATCTTGTAATAAGATTCCAAATCTTACAAAAAGGTCATTAACTCCAATTATTGTAAATTATGCCTAAAATATTTAAAAGAGAAAGAAACATATTTCAAATCATAAAAAATATATGGTATGTATGTTTTTTTAAATGGTTAATGTAAACTATGCACAAATATATATATATATATACACACACACACACACACACATATATACACACACAAACACACACACACATACACGACCCTATATTTGTACATGAATTTACACAACCTTTTCCTTTTTGGGGATATTTATTATTTCTTATCGATTCCAAATAATATCTTTTTATTAAAAAAGAACAAAAAGGCATAATTACAATAACTAAGTTAAAACCCAAACAAAACCAAACACAAACAAGTTTAAATCTTTTTAAAAAATTCACATAAATTACAAATCAACACCAAAACAATAGAACTAGAACAAAACTATAATTTAATAATGAATTATGAGATGGATTTCTAGATATGTGGTGTTTACAATAACCACAATATTTTAGACACAATTATAGGTAGTGATACAAACAATCTAGTAAGCCTACAAAATAATAATATTATTCAAAACTCCAATATTCTTCAGACCTGACAAAAACTGCAACAGATCTATTGAACACATAGGCATATATTTCAGATTTAATACAAACGAAGTAATCAGATTATTGTGCATTTTGTATATAAATTTATCACTTATTTGAAAGCATCCAAATATGAATCTTTTGGGCCTACAATTCCTAAATTCCTACAGATCTACAGTTATTATGAAAAGGAGATACTTTCAGATTTGTAGATTTGCAAGAAAATAAGAAAAGAGGGGAGAAATCTGATGAAGAAGAACCTAAACGCCAATCCATATTCTTTTCCACTTGAATCCGATTAACCACTTCAAATCTATGTTGTTTATGTTTGATTTTTTATTGTATATGAGCATATTTTGGTTTTAGAATTTATTTGTAGAGAAAGGGAAATGATAGAGCTTCACTGCTGCTCCCATAAATATATGGAGAAGAAATGGACCTAACCGTTTATTCATAGGAGTTAGAACAGCCCTGAAATGTTAGATTTAATCCAATAAACATTCATCCATTCGTTTATATATTATATAATAAAAACCCATATAACCCTAGCCGTCACTAGGCTGAAATCGCCAGAAGCGGTCGACCGCTCCAACTAAGGATGTCAACTGCCCTTAGGCTAAAATGCCCAGTGAAGGCAGGTTATAAATGGTATTAAATATTATATATATACTCTGTTTTATTATTTCCGTCCATTTTTCATGTTTCGTCCGTAACTTTTTCATACGGACTCCGTTCTAAAAACTCCAAAGATGAAAATTGACCAAAATTCCATGACAAACGCAATAGTAAGTTTCGTTGTCAAATTCCATCGTTTGTAGAAATCTCCATTTTAGAAATTCTAATTAAATAACTAATTTATTTATTGCCAAATTTCCGAGTTGTTACATTCTTCCTCATTTAATTTAGAAGACCATGCATTTTTGTTTTCAAAAAAACATTCTTCCCTCTTTAAAAGGAATTCCGTCCTGAAATTCATACACCTACTTACCCTATCCTACACAACCAATTTGTGTATATCCATTTTGCAACCAAGTGCGCTTGTGCACAATGTACATAATGCATTTCAACCATAAAACATGTACGGACAATGATTCTAAATCAGATCTCCTATATGTATGCATTAAATTTTTAAAACATTTTCGAAAACATGATGCAAAACATCCTAAATACACTAGCAGTTCTATATGACTGCAAATTTTTATAAAACCCTTTTTCATCCATAACCCTCACACAACTACGAATAGAAGTGTGAAGCAACCAATTGTGCTTCCAAATCCAACCATTCCAAAACATGAACACATCTAATCTCTTCCTATTCCTAGGTCGGAAAAAGGGAATCAAAGCAAAGAATTTTAACGTTCCCTTCACTTATAAATATTCCAATTCCCATCCTATGAGGGAATTTTATCTCAGTTTCCCAAAATACTCCAAAAACTTCCATCTATAGACTGCAAATGAGGCTTAAAACAAGCTCTAAAACGTAAAACGAGTTAATTAACAACTCACGCTCATCATTGACAAGGTATGGAAACAATATTTCCAAGGCTAAAACAACTTTTTCCTTGCTGTCGTTAATGTTTTTGTTGCATCATCTATCCTATTGCACCACAAAAATACGTACACAAATCATCAAAATTCTTCCTCTTATGTGACCAAAAATCGAAATTTTCCAATTCTGTTTTAAAATTTTAAAATTTCTTTTCAATTCTGTTTCATTTTTCAAATTAGATTCATACAAAAACTAGAATTTTGGTAACGTGCATTTTGCATTATTTAAGCCATCTATTTTAATGCAAAACAGATGTTTAAACATGCACAAACTGCCATACCCAAATTTGCTTATTCGCGGAAACCGAAATAAAAGAAAGTATATTAGTAAAATATAAAATTCATAAAGGGTAAAAAAAAATCAGACAACGTTTGCAAAAAGTTTCAAAAATGTATTTTGCGGAAACTTAAAGGCTTCAAGTCACATGTTGGCAAAAGAGGAAGTCGGCCATGCGAATGCGAAAACCGAAATCACACATAAACAAAGATAAACTTTAGCTTAACAAAGAACATGTGATAAATATACGCATGACGAAAATGACGCAATTCAATACAGAAATTTATTCTTTCCAGCTCTAAGACAACTGTTAGTTGGATAAGAAAAATACGATTTCAATTATATATGCGCAAATGACACAGATACTTCTAAATATAGGAATATCATCAAAAAGTCGTTCGATTTCAAAGATAGCAAACACTAACAGTTACAACTACGAATTACCGCAAAGCCAAGAACCAATTGCTTGGATGGGAAAACAAAAAAGACGACAAAAATATAACAACACCGAAACTCCCAAAACAATACTTATAAACAATGAGATGTCGTACTTCGCGACTAGAGGTCAAACCATTTTTATGACCTTTGATTAATTATATCATGATATAAAAATGCTCAATCTCGTATTACAAACACTACTGGGGTTGTTGGAGGTTTCCACATCAACATCCATCACAAAAGAGAATTGGAGATGACAAAAGAAACCTACCACAGAGCTACTTTTCATGGCAATTCATACTCTATAAAGCCACACACAAGGACAACAAGCTGAATAAAATATGATGCGGCACTAAATGATGATTACACCATTGATCAAGCAAAAGATTGATTTCTGTATCATGCAACAAATTGTTAAATGAGTCACACATCAACATGGGTAGTTTCGACATAGATCTCCGAACTAAAAATCTGACATTTAGGAAAAAGAGATCTGTTGCAAATTCTCCAAAACCAATCAAACCAAAGACCATTCAAGTCCACGTACAATGCATATGCCTCTAAAATTTTATCGAGATTCTCCTCAGAAAAACCATCCAAATATGGCTAAACCTTGATCTCTGAAACGACGATCGCCTTCATCAAAATCTACTCTAATAAGATATAGCAAAGAAAGATGCATCACAACCAACAATCCTATATAAAGATCTCAAAGCAAAGGACCTGTGCAAGTCCAACTATTACTACTAACTTTATCATCCCTAAGGCGGTGAGACCTTATGCTCATTTCGATCCAACCAAGTGATCTCTCCCTAAGAATGAGACTTAAATGGTGCTAGAAAAATCAGGTAGTGCAAGAATGTATTATGGGCTAAGAAATGATCGGAGAGAGGAAATTGGGTTAGATCTTGGAGTCATAGTGGATGAGATCTAATGCGCGAACTAGTGCGGAAAAAGGAGGAGACGAGACGACGACAAAGAAAGAGAAACAGGATAAGAGTATGGTTCAACTACATGAGGAAGGAAGAACAAAAGAAAGAAGTAAGGTGAAAATTTTGGATGCAGCTTTTATGGTTGAGTCCTAGGTTTAAGTTGTATCAAAACTCATCAACTAGTTGACCACTCTAGTATAAGGCTAAGTGATCGGCTACTAAACGAACTTTGAACAAATATAGAACCTTAAATTTATTAGGTCAGATTAAAATATTAATCATCCTACATCATCTTTTAAAATTTGACTCAATCTGAAAAATAATTATCCTTATCACGGCGGTATCTACGACCGTAGTCAAACTCCGAACCGTCTCCGAAGATTCAAAGTAGTCTCAACAAAAAGGCTGCAACCATACAATGAATGAATTTCCAAATTAATTTAGCTAGAAATCCATAATGAAATTAAAACAGGTTTCCCCTTACCTAGCTGATAAGAAACGATTTGCAAATCAAATACCGCGAAATCAGGGCGAAAGATTTTTCTTAGCCTTTTCGAAGGAGAATTTAAAACTTTTTAGAAATTGATTTATTTAATATAAACTAAAGGTTTCGTATTACAAATCCATTTTATTATTTATATTCTAGTTTATATTACTGACCGGAAAACCTTTTCGCGTTCCAAAGCGTCGGGAGTTTAAAATATCGAAAAGATTAATTGTGATAATTTCAATAAATCATCCAATACATATAAAAAGAGAAACACTAAAAATCACAAGGAATGGGTGTTAAATACTTTAAGTTTTGAGGCATACTCCTTGTCATTTCCAATTCCCCTTTTTTACCAATTGGATTATTTATTAAAATTACATAAAACCCAAACAATATTGAAATGCGAATAGATTTAAAATTTTAAAACCATGTTTTTTAAACTTTAAAAATCCATTTTATTTTTCCAAAGCAATTTTAAAAATGGAAATTCCTTCAAATACAAGACCAAGGACTCAAATGAATGTTTCGCTCCTTGGCAGTTCTCGGTGCTTTCCTGTCATAGTTGTCCCAGTTGGCCTAGTCGTTCATTAGTCTTGCAAGTCCGCTATAGCTAGATTGAACAACTTTTCGAAGTCTCTTTCTTTAGTTAGAGGTTCGCCTATGAATAGACTCGGCAGCTTATTATCGAAATCTTCCATCAGAAAAGTAAGATAGCCAAAGCTGATTACTGACTTGGGTCCCGCTTCCCTCTCTTTTTATGGAACAACATCTTCAATTCAATAGTTGGGCCCAGTATATGAATTGCGCCTCTGGAACTCTGTATTTCGTGCCTTGAACGAAGCAAACAAGGGAGCTATAGAGTTGGTCTCTCTCTCAGTAACAAAAAACAAAATAATATCCGGAATTGCAACAAAGTATCTAATGGATATACCTCGTAATTATATTTCCAAACAAATACGACATATTGACATGAATTTCCCATTTTAGACTAAGAAATGGCCATTTAGTGGAACCATCAACGAAAACAAAATCAGAAATCGCGACTATATCAGTTGCAGCAAGATTTTCGTCAAGTCTCAGAACTCAAAACCATGGGATTCACCATATGCTACCCTCATGCTCTCCACAACAAAATCTCCAACATACTATAGGGTAAGAAAGAATTGGCTAGAAATTCGAACTCGATATATTTCAAACTCTTAGTCTCTGCACATTATATATAAATAGGCCCGTGGCTATTTCATCATTTAAATACTTTAAAGTCGAGTAAGAAAGACGAAGAAAACAGAAAGGAAAATCGAATATGATCTCTCACGAGTCCAAACTTAATTAATTCCTTTGACCGTCTAACATAAGCTCTAATACCAGATGTAACACCCCCATACTTTTCTAAGCCCAAATTTTGACAAAAATCGAAACTCAAACACATCCAAGCGTGGAACATGTAAATCTGGTACATGCAAATAAATGAGCATGAGCATAAACATAGTACGATAAAATAACTCACAGCGAGAAGGATAGATTAGTATTGATTGGGTAACTACCTTTAAAAAGTAAGTCACCACGTCAATACCGAGCACTAGAGGGAACGAAACCAAAACTCAAACTTAAACACCTGTAAAAACCCAAACTTCTCGAGATGACCAGGGAGTTGCAATGAGGAGGGGGTTAGAACAATAAGTTCTGGTGATCACAAAGAGTATAACACAATTTACAATACACGAATGTATCCCATTTGCTTCAACCAGAGACATCTATCTATCAAGGATAGTAATTATAACCTAACCTTGTAAACACATATGCATGACACTAACTACCATACTCAAGGTAGCATTCCTAACCAATAACGATACTGAGATAGAACGTTTATGCATAATTATAAAGCCTTTAAACCATCATTCAACCAATTACCAAAAATTAAGAGGTGGGCTCTCAATTACTCACTTATCATATGGAGGTTAATTATTTTTGTATAGCCACTTAATTAAGACCTAGCTATCAATGATAAGTAAGGGTGGATCTTTTTGATCACTTAAACCTATGGCGGACCCATAGGTCATTTAATTCCTTTTTCGATCGTCTATGTTGGAGAATGGACTTTTGATGACAATAACCATATTTCAATTATCATTGATTATAAAATATATACTTACACTTTTTGTACAGAATATATATATATACACACATATGCAGAAATAAATATACAGGAAATATTACTGAGGACTGCACAGTTTAAAGATGATAGAAATTTAGAATTCAGAGAAATATCAAGACTCATGAGTATTCAAGATTTCAAGAGTTCAGGAGTTCAGGAGTTCAAGATTAATGTAGTTATAGAGTCTATATTTTGTAAGACTCCAAATAACACTCCATGTACAATATTCAAATTTTGATTTTCAAATTATATTTTCTATCCTCAATTCTCGTTATTTTATCTTATCTGTTTTCTTTTTACTTTTTTTATCTTTGTTTTTCAAACCTAAGTTTTATATATTTATGTTTTTATACTTTATGTAGTTTAAAACCTTATAATTTTATAAATATGTTTATATTGTTTAAATTTATGTTTTCATATGTTTTTCCACTTTATAATATTAATTTACAACACTATATTTTTATTTAAGAATTTCCAGAATCATATTTATATTAAAATACTTAAGAAATGTTTAAAATTCAAATTTACACTAGAGTATGTCGACATACATAAAACACTATGTTGACATATAACTGTCAGAAATTTAAATTTGAAAGGAAGTGTCTTTTCACCATTTGAAATGTTTTAGAAATGTTACAACTTTTCACACATTATAAAAAGGGATTGAATTAGAATTTTTAATCATCTCTTCTTCTCCGTTTTCACTCTCATTCATTATATAATTATTCTTTATCATTTTTATGATTTCTACACTTATACTCTACCGAATTCAATTCTGTTTTGATCGAACTTCTTCTCTCTACACTCTCTTCTCATCTATCTCTGAATCAAGTGCTATTAAAGAGTTATAGGGCTGTTTGTAATTGCTTGGGTTGAGTGAAGTAGGAATCGGTATGTTCCTTGTAGCCGAGAAATCAAGGAAGTAGGAATCAGTGTTTTCCTTGTAGCCGTGAAATCAAAAAAGTAGGAATCGGTGGTATCCCTTATAGCCGTGAAATCAAGGAGGTTGTACTTGACTATATGTAGTAATAAAACTCTATGCAATCCAACGTTGTGCGAGACTGGACGTAGAAGCAATCCGAACCAGTATAAAATCCAATATGTTCTTTCCTTTTTTGCATTTTTATTTCTGTTTATTTAGCATCTGTGTTTGAATCTGTGTCTGTAATTGTGTTTGTAGTGTTCGATTCATTCTGTTATTCACATAACTTTTTGATTTTGTTTAAATTCTCACAAACACTATTCAACCCCTCTAGTGTTTGATTTGCCTTAATGATCCATTCCGGAACCCCTAACAATTGGTATCAGAGCAAGGTTTTTCAAAAAGTTCATAATCTGTTTTTTTTGAAAATTTAAAGGCAAAATTTGAACACTAGTTTATATTCATGCATTGCATCAATATCAGATGAGTGTATTGAATTTTATTGAAAAATCAAGTTATCATGTTATGATTTCTGGAAAAGTTTAAATAGATATATGACAGAATCATCATGATGTTATTATCTCAAATTACAAGTAGTTATTTTGAAAAGTCACTTGATTCTTTGAAAAGGTATGTTGTTTTACAGGGAAAGAGTTATGTCTGGTGACTATTGGCCAAAAGACACCAAGATGATAATTCATCAATCAAGAAAAGAAGAGTTTATGAAGAGATATGACTTTCAGGGTTATAACAGTTGAAGTGTCCATTCGTTCAAAATTCAAAATTTTGAAGTCAAGTTGGTTAAACTACTAAATCATCGATCTCATCATCAAATTCTAGAAGATGTAAATTTGATTCAGATTCGTCATCAAGCGATGAAGAGCCAGAAATCGGAGATTCAAATATGTGTTTCACAATAATTCAGAATTCAGAGAATAGCGAAGAAATGGATCTAAAAACTAGGTACGCCTTAAATTAAGTTTTAATTTTTTTGGTTGATTAGATGCTTTGTTTACTTTAATTGTTTGCTTTGAGTTTGAAATATAAAACTTTAAAATTCAAACTTGAAATTTAAAATTCAAATTTGAAATTCAAAGTATTAATAAAATAGTAAGTATAATATAATAATAAATCTTGAATGTTTGTTAGGTAATATTATTTCAGGAGATAGTTAAACCTGAAATATAAATCGATAATTTAAAACCAAGAGTCACAAAACCATATGTCCTTTGAAATTATACATGTATGTCGACATACATAAATGAGCATGTCCACATATGTTCCAATAAATTCAAATTTTGAATTTTCAAACTTCACTCCGTCCTTTCAATAAGAAAATGCCAATTCAAACTCTGGTTATTAACTTTATTTGTATACTTATTTTCTTATATCTTGTTTCAATATATATATACTATAAGTATATAAATTAATAAAATTATATAGACATGTTAATATGGTTTAAGAGTTAAAATATATTTTTTATAAAATATAATTTTACTTATCTTTTATATATAGTTTAAACATATATAGTTTAACTTATATATTATTCATATGATTTTACAAATATTATTTATAACTTAATATTGATTTTGATTTCTTATTAAGATTTATAAAAACTTGAATATTTAACCTAGTATTTTGGTATAAAAATAATATATATACACACATATGTGATTTTATGTCTTAAATATAAGAAATTATAGTTTTATAGTTTAACATATATCAAGATTTCGTAATTTTGTTATGACTATACAATTTTTTAAAGTTTTAACATATAAATGGTTCCTTAACAAACTAATATATTTTGATTTCTAAAAGTTTAAATTTAAAATTGATTTGTATCAAAAGATTGATTTATATTTCATAATAAATTAAATTTTAAATCCTTTTTTAAAAATAGTTTTTATATATATACAATTATGACTGTATGTTTACTTTATATGATGCAACTTTATATTCTCTTTAAAAAGATCTTCAATTTTTAATATATTAAAGAAGCACTCTACTAAGATTATTTAACTTCACATTTCTCATAGAATTATTTTAAATAATTTATTATATTTTATGAATATCATAAAACTTTTATCTTTAGTATCCTTTCAATCTTTTTCATAAGTATCATTAACCTATCTTTAGAAATTAACATATATTATCCTTGTTTAACTCAAATAATTTGTAATATATATGTATATGCATAATAGTTAGATAGTACTTTGAATATATTTTACCTAAATATATATAATTACCAAATCATTATACATACTATTATTACATATCTTATTTCATATCATACATCATTATTAGAGTACATCTTAAATTAAAATCATTCACATCCAAGTTGCATTTCATTCAATATATCACTTCACATAATTTTGCATATAACATACTGCATTATAACCAACACACTACATTACATGTTAACCTTAACTTCACACATAACAAGTATATAATATGAAAAGTTTTTATCTAGGATTATTAATCAAATACATAACATATTTACTTTGTCTTGATTAACTCAATTGACTTGTTTAGCTTGGTTGAATTGATTGAATTGACTTATTTGATTGAATTGATTGACTTGATTAGATTGATTGATTTGTTTGGTTTGTTTGGCTTGATTTGATTGAATTATTTGACATGGTTGAATTTCATTATTTGTTGGTAGGTGTGTTAGAAATATAATTACGCATTTGTAGTCAATAGAGCTGTAGCGACCCGAACTTCACCGTGAAGAAAAGACCGGATTGAATTGAGAACACGACAAATCAGAACACAAACAGAAGAGTATTTCATTGTCTATTTGTAATGTCCCGTATTTTAGCGATATAATAATTAACTTATTTAATTATTTAAATAGTGATTTGGAGAATTAAAATGGTTATTTAATTAAATTTTATGGAATATTTAATTAATATTTATAATATATAAATATATTATAATTCTTAAATAGTCGGAAATAGTGGAATTCAAAATATTGTGTGAATTGGATCGTATATAGTATATAATTCAGTTTAGATTTGAATTATATTCACGAATATATTATATAAATGAAGTTTAAATGTATAATTATATTATAATTATAATCGAGCTCGAAATGGCGCGGTAGTTCACTATTTGGCGATTCGAACTTCAAATGAATATACAGAATCCATTTTATATCGAATTTCTGTGAAACCAAAAAAAAAAAAGTTAGGAGCTGGTGAAGTATATCTTTCTGATGGAAGAGAAAAATCAAGATTTTGTCGTGTAGATTTTGATTTATGTCCAAATAAAATTTTCAAATAGTCGTTATGGAATTCCTTTATAATTTATAATGATTTATAAAAGGATTTAAATAGAAATCGAATATCGATATAACTCTGATTTTGAAAATTTGAGTTATATATCCATATATTTGTTTTTTTGGAGCTGTATGATATTCTATTGTGAATATATACAATAAAATTTATTTATAAATATTTTATTTAAATATATTTATATATTTAAAAGGATTTAATTAGAGCTTTAAAAATAGCCAGTTTTGCAAACGACCTCCTTTTTCTACGAAACTAATTTTTTTGGATCCACAATATTAAATTATTGTTAGATTTCAAGTTTCATGATTTTTAGAGTCAGTTTGTGGCCGTTCGGATTTTTAATGTGAAAAACAGTCAGTATTTTGATGGTCAAAAATATATTGTGCAAGCAAACGAAGTCGGAATTCGATGAAACAAGTTTCGTTGGGTCCGTAATGTCAAACTATAAATACTTGACCATTTTCATAATTTTTAGATATCGTGTGTGTTTGTAGTAATTTTTAGAGTGCAGAAACGAATATAAAATGATTAAAATAAAATATACTAAAATATGTAAAAATATCTAAATTCCCTATATATACCCCTTTAATACTTTTAACCTAATTCACTTCCTCAAAATATCCGCCGTCGTCTGTTTCCTTTTTCAACGTGAGGTTTCTCTCTATGAAAAAATCAAATAAATTCCTAGAAAACAAATATAAAAGGAAAATATTTGTAAAACAAATAGAAAGAGGAATATTTGTAAAAACATTTACAAACAAAATAGGAAGAGAAATATTTGTAAAAAAATCTACAAATAAAATAAAAAGGGAAATATTTGTAAAACATTTATAAATAGAATTGAAAATGAATTATTTATTTAGAAAATAAATAAAGATAAAAAGGGAATTATTTGATAAATAAATGGAGTTAAAAGGAAATACTTATTTAGAAAATAAATAAAGTTGTAAAAGGAAATATTTATGAAATAAATAGAATTATATAAAGGAAATATTTATATGAAATAAATATAGACAAATAGAAAAGGAAGTATTTGTAATCGAATAGAGTTATCAAATATAATTTATTTGAATAAGAGTTAGTCGATTAGAGTTAACCAATTAGAGTTAACCAGTTAGAGTTAACCAGTTAGAGTTAACCAGTTAGAGTTAATCAGATAGAGTTAACCAGTTAGTGTTAACCAGTTAGAGTTAATCAGATAGAGTTAACCAGTTAGAGTTAACCAGATAGAGTTAACCAGATAGAGTTAATCAGAAGGAGTTAATCCAAGAGAGTTAATTAATTAGAGTTAATCGAACTTGAGTTATTCAAATAGAGTTAATCGAGTTTGTCGAATATTAGTTATTCGAATAGGGTTAAACGAAAGGAATTATCGAATATAGTTTATTCGAAAGAAATTATCAAATATAGTTTATTCGAAAGGAATTATCGAATGTTAGTTATTCGAAAGGAGTTAATCGAATATAAGTTATTTGAAGTAAGTTAATCGAATATTAGTTATTCGAAAAGAGTTAATCGAATATAAGTTATTCGAAGTAAGTTAATCGAATATTAGTTATTCGAAAGGAGTTAATCGAATATAAGTTATTCGAAGTAAGTTAATCGAATATTAGTTATTTGAAAGGAGTTAATCGAATATAAGTTATGAGACGACCCGATTTCCCGTTCTCACGGAAACAAGGTTATCTTTGGAATATAACACAGAAACATATAATAGCAGAACAGAATTAAATAAATACACCAGAATGAACAACAAAATATACTGGATAAAAGTAATCATCAGAGTTACACAGTATACAGGATCTTACTTAGTACAAATACAGTTCAGCTATACATAAATGTCTACAGCGGAAATAAAAAAAATATGTACAATAGGAGCTGAACAGCATAAAAAGAAATAAATGATAGAATCCATCTTCAGCTCCAGCTATCCAGAAAGAACCAGCTAAACCTGAATACAAGGCTGCCCGTGTGGAAAAAGGGGCACCCGAGTTTGAGAGTGAAACAAACTACGAGTCAGTCATGGGACTGGTATGAGAAATCCACTCAACACATATATAATTGGCTAATCACAGGACCACGCCACTTTCGTGGAACGGGTTTACTCCATTGGATTGCCAGTGCTTTAAAACAAATCTTTCTTTTAAACATCGCTATGCTTTTTATAAAAATGAAGCCGTTATAAGACTCAGTTCCCATCACACAATGCAACGCAAACCAGAGGATAGAGTTTTTACCTTATAACGGCCAAAATATGCTTGATACGAATAAAACAAAGGCATTTGATATTATTGCTAGTGTTTATATGTTTTGAAAACAATTTCAAATCATAACTATCAATCATAGACGACATGAGCGTCCCATGCCACTATGTCGCCAAATGTATGTATACAATCGAAACCGCATCGTCACGTATTTGGAAATTGGATTTCCATCATGAACCAAGGCAAAAGATAGTCCTTACCTAATTCGAGACTGCCTAGCCCGAGTCTCAGGATCAGAGCTCGAGTGACCCTAGGAGCGACAGGGCCGGTCCACACGGAGTGGATTAAAATGCCTGAGCACTACGTTTCGCCGCCCTTTGGGGCGTAAGCGAGCCAACAAGTGACTCCATCGGACCCGGATCGTCCAATCTAACCGAGGCGCCTCGCAACAGCAACAACCACATAAGTCAAACTCGTCAGGGCGTGTAAAACCACTGACGCCACTTTTAGCTAGGAGGAAACGTAGGCCCTCCCTGAGGTCCTTTCTCCCGTTTTAGGTTCATACCGGGGTGTGAGGCTCGCGAATTCACGTTATACACAAAGCTACGCCACACAGGCGGTGCTTTGATCATCACCACAAGACTTTGCTTTTCAACAGAAGCCATGATCACTGCATCTTAGCATGCCACACAGAATAAATCCTATGTCAGACACACAGTCCATTTACAAGTCCGTTCTGGGTCTGAACGAAACCGGAGGCACTAAATACCTCGCAAACCCTTCGATCAACACGTACGTCTGAACGATCACCACTCATTATCCATATTTCGGGATGCCTCCCAATCAGGACCTCGGTTACCATCCAAACGAGGTGAAGATCTCCGGTCTTCGACCATCGTCTTCATCTTCGAATTTCAATCGTCGGTCGATTATTCGAAATGAGAATTAACTCGGCCTTTTCAAATAATTCACGTATATTTAGAATTTCAAATCGATTTATTTCAATGGTTAAATTATTCGACAACACCAATTGTGTTCTTTAATATAGTTTTCACACCAAACACATTCAACCATCAAACATCACATAAATCAAGCAAATTCAGTTTATTTCCATTCCATATCGCTAACGATATTTTATAACTATTTATCGCTATTTTTATTTATTTTAAAATAGCCATTTTATTCAAAACGACGCTTCGGGCCATAAGGCGGCCGTGGCGCTGTTTTTCTTCAGATTTGATTTACACATATCTGAAAATCTAACCGTTGGATCTTCACAAAATTTACATCATTAGAAAGGTCTTTTCAAAACGAATCCAACGGTTCCAGTTTCGGGAAAATCCGACGGTCGGATCTCCCGGTACAATCGTTTGAAATTTCGATTTCAAAATACGAACTGCAGCGTCGTTATTCGATTAAATATAATTATATTTATATATATAAATAAATATAATCGTTTCTGGCGCTGTTTTTCTTCAGAATTGAATTAAACATTCCAGACAATCCAACCGTTGGATTTTAACAAGGTTGGTGCCGTTGGAAAGATTATTCCAAGGCGAACCCGACGGTTGAGGTTTCGGGAAAATCCAATGGTCGGATTTCCCGCACTAGTCGTTTGAAATCACGGTTTCAAAATACGAACTGCACGGCCTCGTTTCGTTTTAATTTTATTTATATTTATATATTTATATAAATATAGTTCATTCAATGATTTCAATATCGTTTTCACTTCAAATATTTTTCTAACACCTTAAATTTTGGAAAAATTTCGCCATAACCTCCCCTGCATCGGGAGCATCGGGAAATCGCAAATAGCGTTCCCGGTCCTTCTAATCTCAAAAAGAAAAAGAAGAAGCCAAGCGGCTAGCCAACAGGCTCAAAATCATCACCCAAACAAATCAGTAAATGTGTACCTATTTGTCGGGCACAAAATTTTATTCCTCTTCTCTAGCCCCTTTGCTATAACCTGTTCAATGAATATTGCATGTACATATATATACAGTTCATATCATTTTTCAATTTCTATTCGACTTCATATTTGATTTCTATTTGGTTTAAAAACTCCATTCATTCTAATGTTACATAAATAGGTGCAAATCATTTCATTAGCTAATTAATGAATATTTCAACTCATATATGTTTATTTTGAACGAGTGGCTATTTTAACACTTCACATTTCAACGATTTATGCATACAATAAAAATGTGATTTTTATTGTAAAACAATTCATTTCAAAACACTATTTTTCTATATAGTTCAAGTTGGTGATAAAAATGGGATTTTTATCATAAAACAATTTATTTCAAAATATGAATACCATTCAACACATGAATTTCTAAACAACGAATGAATATCAATTCAACACATGAATGTTTTCAATAGTTTTTATATATAGATAAAAACGTGATTTTTATTATCGAACGATTTATTTCAAAATATGAATACCATTCAACACATGAATTTCTAAACAACGAATGAATATCAATTCAACACATGAATGTTTTCAATAGTTTTTTTATATAGATAAAAACGTGATTTTTATTATCGAACGATTTATTTCAAAATATGAATACCATTCAACACATGAATTTCTAAACAACGAATGAATATCAATTCAACACACGAATGTTTTCAATAGTTTTTATATATAGATAAAAACGTGATTTTTATTATTGAACGATTTATTTCAAAATATGAATACCATTCAACACATGAATTTCTAAACAACGAATGAATATCAATTCAACACATGAATGTTTTCAATAGTTTTTATATATAGATAAAAACGTGATTTTTATTATCGAACGATTTATTTCAAAATATGAATACCATTCAACACATGAATTTCTAAACAACGAATGAATATCAATTCAACACATGAATGTTTTCAATAGTTTTTATATATAGATAAAAACGTGATTTTTATTATCGAACGATTTATTTCAAAATATGAATACCATTCAACACATGAATTTCTAAACAACGAATGAATATCAATTCAACACATGAATGTTTTCAATAGTTTTTATATATAGATAAAAACGTGATTTTTATTTTTCAAAACGCGAATACCATTCAACACATGAATTGCTAAACAACGAATGAATATCAATTCAACACATGAATGTTTTCTATTCAATGAATAAATATAGTTTAAGCATATGAAAATAATTCAAACACACAAATATTATTCAAAATTTCGGCAGCATAACGGCAGGGTAGTTACACCGGGACCGTCCCTAGTACGACTCCTCGCTCTACCTTAAAACCTCGCAGTTTTTGACAATGGGGTTCATGCATCTAGTTCGCACGCAGGCGGCATGTATATATTTATTTCATTTCCACAAACTAATCCTAAGTGGTTTCAACCAAATATTTCACAACCACCAATGGGTATTTTTCAACCACAATCAACCAATATCAATCACAAACAATCCCAAACAATCATTCGCTATCAATCAAATTTCCACAACAATTTCAACCAATAAATATCGTCCATGGTTTGTGGACGAGGGGCGTATATATATATATATATATTTATATATAGCAATTTACTTTTACTTCACACATATATATATAAATTTTAAATCAGAAATCTCACCAATAGCTATCCAACTTCACGACACTTCCTTTATAGAAATCTTCGCCCTTTGTCGCTTTCGCCCGTATTCTCTACACGTGTAAAAATTGAATTTTTACTATGCTATTCAATATATAAAAATCGAATTTTCCTTTTACTTTCAATATATAAAAATATGATTTTTCTTCGACTTTCAATATATAAAAATATGATTTTTTCTTTCGACTTTCAATATATAAAAATATGATTTTTCTTCGACTTTCAATATATAAAAATATGATTTTTTCTTTCGACTTTCAATATATAAAAATATGAAAATTCTATTTTTACTTTCTTTAAAAAAATCCAGTTTTAACTTTTAAAAATTTCAGTTTTTATCTTTTATAAAATTCATTTTAAAACCTGTTTATAAAAATTCAGTTCATATAAAATAAAAATAAAATAAATAAAAACAAACTTACAGAGGAGGGGGGGGGGGGGGGGTTTCTGCAGCTCGTCGGCGGCAAGCTTCGAGGGGCGGCGCTAGGGCTTCAAACGGGCGGCGATGGCTTCGGGAGTCGAACTGGGAGGCGATGCTTCGAGCGTCGAACTGGGCGGAGCGGTGGGAGGTTGGTCGAGCGTCGAACTGGGCGGAGCGGTGGGAGGTTGGTGGAGCGTTGATTTGGTTTAGGGTTTCCTTCTCTTTTTTTTTCTGTTAAATTAAGTCGGGGGGGGGGGGGGCAGGAAGATGAAGGAGAGAGGGAATTAGAAATATATATATATATATATATATATATATATTTTTAATTTAATTATTGCATAAAGTTGACTTTTACCCACGACCTCGAAACGAGGCCCACCGCCTGTCGTCTATAGCGTTTTACCCCCATTCCGAACACAATGGGATATGTATCGCAAGCCGATTTGATTGTTACAATCAGTTTCCTTTTGAATTTTCATTTAAATCATTATATTGAATTTCAAACGCACATTTCAAATTACCGGGGTCACATACTAACTAGAAAAATTCCAGAAAAATATTTTCTAGCTTCGTATTGTCGATACGGTCCTAACAAAACTAGTTTCGTCGAATTTTGAGACCGTTTGAAAAATGGCCAATTTCCAGTCGATTAAAATCAACTGAAACTGGTCAAACGCGTTTTCCTTTGCCACGCTCACATATTGATTCGAAAAATTATGAAATTTGAAACCTAGCAATAACTTGACACTGCGGATCCAACAAAAGTGGTTTCGTCGAAATCCGAGGTCATTTGCAAAATGTCCATTTTTAAGGGCCTGAATTCCATAGCGACTATTCAGAATTTTCAACTGGACATATCTTTTGATTCCCGCTATCAAATTTCGATTGATCGGATTCGTTAGAAAGATATTCACTAACATATTTAAATATTTTTGGTTTCACTAAAATCCGGATTGTTTTGCACCCGGTATATTCAATTGAAGTTTGAAATCGAATTATCGAACTACCGCGCCATTTTCAATTCTATATATAATTATAATTAATTATATTCGTTTTCAATTGTCGATTTCAACTCAGTTTTCATTGCCATTGTTTAAAATATTTATTTTAAATATTTAAAATCCATTATTTTAGCCAATTTAAAAATTTTAAATTGGTTCAGATTTTCTGGGTCGTTACAATCTCCCCCACTTAAAACTTTTCGTCCCCGAAAAGGAATAAAGTCGAAAGTGGTTTGATAAATCTACAATCACACAACACAACAACCAATCCAATTGTTTTTAAGCTTTCAAAGTCATACAAATTAATTCCTATTTTTCTTCTAAAATCATTCAAACAATTATAATAGAATAGAGAATTAAATGGTGAGGTAAAGTATGGTAAATATACCTTGCACCGGAGTCAATCAGAGATATCTACTCGGCATCTGGGATAAGCTTTCTGCATGCTCTCCTCGGTTTCCCAAGTACAATCTCTCGGATCTCCACTCCATTGCACTTTGACTAAGTGAACCTTCTTGTTCCTCAGCTCTTTGGTTTCTTTGCCGATGATCTTCAGCGGCTCACGCCTCACAGCTAATTCTGGAGTAATTTCAATATCCTGCTGAGCTGCTTCTTCCACGATCAAGTCTGGATCATGAACGTGCTTTCGAAGTTGAGATATATGAAATACATCATGAACTCCAGGCAGCCAGTCTGGCAATTTGACCCTATAAGCGAGAGTCCCAATCCGTTCCAAAATAGGAAACGGACCAATAAATTTGGGTGCTAACTTTCCAGTTTTACCGAACCGGATAACTCCTCTCATCGGCGATACTTTCAAATATACATAGTCGCCAACTTCGAAGGATATATCTCTTCTTCTTTTATCGGCATAGCTCTTTTGTCGGCTTTGAGCGGCGAGTAATCGCTTCTTAATAAAATCGACTTTGTCGGCCGCTTCTCGAATCATATCGGGGCCCAACACAAGTCTATTTCCAGGCTCGACCCAACAAGCAGGAGATCGGCACGGTCTACCATACAATGCTTCGAATGGCGACATTGTCAGACTCGCCTGGTAGCTGTTGTTATAAGAGAATTCAGCCAAATGCAGATGGTCTTCCCATGATCCACCGAAGTCTAGAATACAAGCCCGCAATAGATCTTCTAAAATGAGATTCACCCTCTCAGTCTGACCGTCTGTCTGAGGATGATAAGCGGTGCTCATGTTTAACTTCGTTCCCAGCTCGACTTGAAATGCTTCCCAGAATTTACAAGTGAATATTGTATCTCTATCACTGACTATACTGAGCGGCACTCCATGTAGTCTAACTATTTCCCTGAAGTAAATCTGCGCCAGACTTTGAGCAGTTCTGTTTGATCTGACGGGTATAAAATGGGCGGTCTTCGTGAAACGATCTACGATCACCCAAATACTGTCATTTCCTTTTCTGGTTCTGGGCAGACCATCGATGAAATCCATCGAAATATGTTCCCACTTCCAACCAGGAACTTCTAGTGGTTGTAACAATCCAGCCAATTTCTGTTGGTCACTTTTGACTAGCTGGCAAGTAGGGCATCGACTAACATATATTGAGATGTCTCTTTTTAACGACTTCCACCAGAATGTGCGTTTGATATCATTATACATTTTATTCACACCCGGATGGATACTGAGCTTAGATTTGTGACATTCATCAAGCACCTCTCTTCTTAATTCAGGAATATCTGGAACGCAAATTCGCCCTTCTAACCTCAGAATCCCTTCGCTGTCTAGCTGGAAATCCGAAGCATTGCCTTCGCGAATTCGCCGACTTATCCCTTTGATAAATTGGTCGTTTTCTTGGAGAGCTGATATCTTATCAATCAACGAAGTCGCAATGATGAAACTAGCGATCATCTCATTCTTTCGGCTTAACGCATCAGCCACGACATTGGCTTTCCCTGGAGTATATATAATTTCAAAGTCATATGCTGCAAGAAACTCCATCCAACGTTGCTGTCTCAGATTCAGGTCCTTCTGAGTGAACAGATACTTTAATGACTGATGATCTGTAAATAGTTCGAATCTCTCACTGAGAAGATAGTGTCTCCAGATTTTCAAAGAGAATATGATAGCCAATAACTCAAGATCATGAGTTACATAGTTTTTCTCGTGTGGCTTAAGTTGACGGCTAGCATAAGCAATTACTTGGCCTCTTTGCATTAACACTGCGCCAAGGCCTTCTCTAGAAGCATCAGTCCATACTTTTAAATCTTGGTTGCCATCGATGATGGTTAGCACTGGAGCAGTTGTTAATCTTAACTTTAGCTCTTCGAAAGCCTCCTCACTTTCTTGAGTCCATTTGAACTTAGAATGCTCTTTGTAAGCTTTGTTAAATGACCAGATATCTTCAAAAAGTTTTTAATGAACTTCCGGTAATAGCTAGCCAATCCGAGAAAACTACGGACTTCAGTGGGAGTACTAGGCTGTTTCCAGTTCTGAATGGCTGTGATTTTGCTTGGATCCACAGCAATTCCTTCTTTCGATACAACATGGCCCAGAAATTTCACTTCATCTTGCCAGAATATACATTTGGAAAACTTGGCTTTCAATACATTCCTTCTGAGGATTTCTAGAACCTGTTCCAGATGCTTTTCATGTTCGGCCTTTGATTTAGAGAAGATTAGAATATCATCAATAAAAACCAACACAAATTTATTTAATACTCCTCTGAATACCCTGTTCATTAGATCGACGAAGTAAGCAGGAGCGTTACATAAGCCGAACGACATTACTAACCACTCGTAGAATAAGTCGGGGCCTCTGAACGCTGTCATTGGAACACACTCTTCGGCAATTCGAAGTTGATGGAATCCTGTAGCTAGGTCCATTCGTGAGAATACTTGTGCTCCATTTAATCGATCTAACAAATCATCAATCCGCGACAATGGATACTTGTTCTTTATTGTCTGTTTGTTCAAATCACGATAATCCACACAAAGACGTAGAGTACCGTCATATTTTGGGACAAACACCACGGCTGCACCCCAGTCAGAGAAACTAGGCCTGATCAGACCTTTCCATACGAGCTGTCGTGTTTGATTGTCTAATTCCTCCTTCTCTTTCAAGGACATTCTTCGAATAGCGTGAACTACCGGCCTTGCATTGGGAATCAAAGTAATCTTGAAATCTATTTCTCTTTGCGGAGGTAAGAGAACAACTTCTTCGAACACATCCGCATAGTTCTCGACGACAGGAATGTCTTTGATGAGGTCAGGAATATCCTCTTTGACTTCAGGGACATTTTCTATTTGAGCTGGGGAAACGTCCAAAGCTGCCCAGAAGTCTTTTCTATTTGAGGTCGGGCCTTCACATGGTATGGTTATATAATTCCCCGATTGGGCCTTTGCTTTAACCACCCTCTCGGCGCATTTAACTTCAGCTTCATACATGGTTAGCCAATCCAATCCCAGAATAAGATCGAATTCATTAAAGTTCATGACGATAGAGATAATAGGGAATTTATAGCAAGAAAAAGAGACGGGTACTGCACAAACCCAACTGAGATTATTGGAACCTCCCACTGGATTTTGGACAGTCATTGGCTCTTTGAACTTTTTCAGATTCAAATCCAGTTTCTTGACCGCACTCTTTGCAATAAAGCTTCGTGACGCGTCTGTGTCAAACAGTACTTTAACTGGAATGTTTTTGACATTGAGCGTGCCTTCTAAAACATCAGACCTTTCCTGATCAGACGAAGAGGTCGGTACTTCTACCACTTCATTTACATGTACTGCTTTAGGTTTTCTGAATAGCGGGCAGACCTTTGAAAGATGACCGAACTGATGGCATTGACTGCACTTTCTATTCTCCCTAAACTGGTTATCGGGTTTAGACCCTCTCTTTCGTTTCCTCGAGGTTTTACACTTCCTGGTCAGATGCCCCTGTTTATTGCAGTTAGAACATGTGGCAGTCGTTGCCGGTTCTTTTTCGGATCTGGCCCTCTTCCGGTCTGCCTCGGGCTTGTTACTGACCTCAGACCTCTTACTGGCTTCTGGAATATCAGTTTCCGACTCTGCTTTGTCACTAGAACCGACTTCTTCTTCGTCACGTAACATTCCTTTCTTATGGAGATCTTCATACTGATAAGCCATATAAATCATTTCTGAAAAAGGAAGCTTCACATGCCCCAATACTTTATTCTGGTATTTCCTTTGAAGCCCATGAATAAATCTCATATTTTTCCTCTTCGGATTTTGAATTAGATGGGGAGCATAGTGAGAAAGTTCGTTGAATTTCTTATGATATTCGGGAATGGTCATATCACCTTGTATTAGATAAGAAAATTCATCACATAATCTCTCGGTTGCTTCGGGAGGAGTAAATCTTTCTAAGAAAATCACTTTGAATCTGTCCCAGGTGATATCACCTTCTGGATTATCTTTGATGATTGATTCCCACCAGATTAAAGCTTCTTCTTTAAGCGCCCAAGATGCTACTAACCGTTTCTGGTCATCTCTCAGCTGGATATGCTCAAAGATTCTTTCGACAGAACTCAACCAAGCTTGAGTTTGAATAATAGATTCATTGCCCGAGAATTGCGCTCCGTTCAGATTTCGATATTTCTTTAATAGAGCTTCTAGATCGGGTTCTGTATCCCTTCTGTTTCTGGCACTCATTTTTCTAGTACTTCTGCAATTAGCAGATCAAGTGTCAGGTCACAGAAAAGGTATTTTAAAATATAGAAACACATACTTAAAATGTAAATGTGTCTATCAAGGTGTAATTTCATTCTGCTTTACTCATACTAGGATATTGCTGATCCTATCTGTATAGAGTTACCCGTCCTAGGACACTACTGGTTCTATTTCTGACGAGTTCGTTCAAATGTTATATTCCAGAACTAAGCTTAACCAAAGCTCTGATACCACGTTGAGACGACCCGATTTCCCGTTCTCACGGAAACAAGGTTATCTTTGGAATATAACACAGAAACATATAATAGCAGAACAGAATTAAATAAATACACCAGAATGAACAACAAAATATACTGGATAAAAGTAATCATCAGAGTTACACAGTATACAGGATCTTACTTAGTACAAATACAGTTCAGCTATACATAAATGTCTACAGCGGAAATAAACAAAATATGTACAATAGGAGCTGAACATCATAAAAAGAAATAAATGATAGAATCCATCTTCAGCTCCAGCTATCCAGAAAGAACCAGCTAAACCTGAATACAAGGCTGCCCGTGTGGAAAAAGGGGCACCCGAGTTTGAGAGTGAAACAAACTACGAGTCAGTCATGGGACTGGTATGAGAAATCCACTCAACACATATATAATTGGCTAATCACAGGACCACGCCACTTTCGTGGAACGGGTTTACTCCATTGGATTGCCAGTGCTTTAAAACAAATCTTTCTTTTAAACATCGCTATGCTTTTTATAAAAATGAAGCCGTTATAAGACTCAGTTCCCATCACACAATGCAACGCAAACCGGAGGATAGAGTTTTTACCTTATAACGACCAAAATATGCTTGATACGAATAAAACAAAGGCATTTGAAATTATTGCTAGTGTTTATATGTTTTGAAAACAATTTCAAATCATAACTATCAATCATAGACGACATGAGCGTCCCATGCCACTATGTCGCCAAATGTATGTATACAATCGAAACCGCATCGTCACGTATTTGGAAATTGGATTTCCGTCATGAACCAAGGCAAAAGATAGTCCTTACCTAATTCGAGACTGCCTAGCCCGAGTCTCAGGATCAGAGCTCGAGTGACCCTAGGAGCGACAGGGCCGGTCCACACGGAGTGGATTAAAATGCCTGAGCACTACGTTTCGCCGCCCTTTGGGGCGTAAGCGAGCCAACAAGTGACTCCATCGGACCCGGATCGTCCAATCTAACCGAGGCGCCTCGCAACAGCAACAACCACATAAGTCAAACTCGTCAGGGCGTGTAAAACCACTGACGCCACTTTTAGCTAGGAGGAAACGTAGGCCCTCCCTGAGGTCCTTTCTCCCGTTTTAGGTTCATACCGGGGTGTGAGGCTCGCGAATTCACGTTATACACAAAGCTACGCCACACAGGCGGTGCTTTGATCATCACCACAAGACTTTGCTTTTCAACAGAAGCCATGATCACTGCATCTTAGCATGCCACACAGAATAAATCCTATGTCAGACACACAGTCCATTTACAAGTCCGTTCTGGGTCTGAACGAAACCGGAGGCACTAAATACCTCGCAAACTCTTCGATCAACACGTACGTCTGAACGATCACCACTCATTATCCATATTTCGGGATGCCTCCCAATCAGGACCTCGGTTACCATCCAAACGAGGTGAAGATCTCCGGTCTTCGACCATCGTCTTCATCTTCGAATTTCAATCGTCGGTCGATTATTCGAAATGAGAATTAACTCGGCCTTTTCAAATAATTCACGTATATTTAGAATTTCAAATCGATTTATTTCAATGGTTAAATTATTCGACAACACCAATTGTGTTCTTTAATATAGTTTTCACACCAAACACATTCAACCATCAAACATCACATAAATCAAGCAAATTCAGTTTATTTCCATTCCATATCGCTTACGATATTTTATAACTATTTATCGCTATTTTTATTTATTTTAAAATAGCCATTTTATTCAAAACGACGCTTCGGGCCATAAGGCGGCCGTGACGCTGTTTTTCTTCAGATTTGATTTACACATATCTGAAAATCTAACCGTTGGATCTTCACAAAATTTACATCATTAGAAAGGTCTTTTCAAAACGAATCCAACGGTTCCAGTTTCGGGAAAATCCGACGGTCGGATCTCCCGGTACAATCGTTTGAAATTTCGATTTCAAAATACGAACTGCAGCGTCGTTATTCGATTAAATATAATTATATTTATATATATAAATAAATATAATCGTTTCTGGCGCTGTTTTTCTTCAGAATTGAATTAAACATTCCAGACAATCCAACCGTTGGATTTTAACAAGGTTGGTGCCGTTGGAAAGATTATTCCAAGGCGAACCCGACGGTTGAGGTTTCGGGAAAATCCAATGGTCGGATTTCCCGCACTAGTCGTTTGAAATCACGGTTTCAAAATACGAACTGCACGGCCTCGTTTCGTTTTAATTTTATTTATATTTATATATTTATATAAATATAGTTCATTCAATGATTTCAATATCGTTTTCACTTCAAATATTTTTCTAACACCTTAAATTTTGGAAAAATTTCGCCTTAACCTCCCCTGCACCGGGAGCATCGGGAAATCGCAAATAGCGTTCCCGGTCCTTCTAATCTCAAAAAGAAAAAGAAGAAGCCAAGCGGCTAGCCAACAGGCTCAAAATCATCACCCAAACAAATCAGTAAATGTGTACCTATTTGTCGGGCACAAAATTTTATTCCTCTTCTCTAGCCCCTTTGCTATAACCTGTTCAATGAATATTGCATGTACATATATATACAGTTCATATCATTTTTCAATTTCTATTCGACTTCATATTTGATTTCTATTTGGTTTAAAAACTCCATTCATTCTAATGTTACATAAATAGGTGCAAATCATTTCATTAGCTAATTAATGAATATTTCAACTCATATATGTTTATTTTGAACGAGTGGCTATTTTAACACTTCACATTTCAACGATTTATGCATACAATAAAAATGTGATTTTTATTGTAAAACAATTCATTTCAAAACACTATTTTTCTATATAGTTCAAGTTGGTGATAAAAATGGGATTTTTATCATAAAACAATTTATTTCAAAATATGAATACCATTCAACACATGAATTTCTAAACAACGAATGAATATCAATTCAACACATGAATGTTTTCAATAGTTTTTATATATAGATAAAAACGTGATTTTTATTATCGAACGATTTATTTTAAAATATGAATACCATTCAACACATGAATTTCTAAACAACGAATGAATATCAATTCAACACATGAATGTTTTCAATAGTTTTTATATATAGATAAAAACGTGATTTTTATTATCGAACGATTTATTTCAAAATATGAATACCATTCAACACATGAATTTCTAAACAACGAATGAATATCAATTCAACACATGAATGTTTTCAATAGTTTTTATATATAGATAAAAACGTGATTTTTATTATCGAACGATTTATTTCAAAATATGAATACCATTCAACACATGAATTTCTAAACAACGAATGAATATCAATTCAACACATGAATGTTTTCAATAGTTTTTATATATAGATAAAAACGTGATTTTTATTATCAAACGATTTATTTCAAAATATGAATACCATTCAACACATGAATTTCTAAACAACGAATGAATATCAATTCAACACATGAATGTTTTCAATAGTTTTTATATATAGATAAAAACGTGATTTTTATTATCGAACGATTTATTTCAAAATATGAATACCATTCAACACATGAATTTCTAAACAACGAATGAATATCAATTCAACACATGAATGTTTTCAATAGTTTTTATATATAGATAAAAACGTGATTTTTATTTTTCAAAACGCGAATACCATTCAACACATGAATTGCTAAACAACGAATGAATATCAATTCAACACATGAATGTTTTCTATTCAATGAATAAATATAGTTTAAGCATATGAAAATAATTCAAACACACAAATATTATTCAAAATTTCGGCAGCATAACGGCAGGGTAGTTACACCGGGACCGTCCCTAGTACGGCTCCTCGCTCTACCTTAAAACCTCGCGGTTTTTGACAATGGGGTTCATGCATCTAGTTCGCACGCAGGCGGCATGTATATATTTATTTCATTTCCACAAACTAATCCTAAGTGGTTTCAACCAAATATTTCACAACCACCAATGGGTATTTTTCAACCACAATCAACCAATATCAATCACAAACAATCCCAAACAATCATTCGCTATCAATCAAATTTCCACAACAATTTCATCCAATAAATATCGTCCATGGTTTGTGGACGAGGGGCGTATATATATATATATATATATATATATATTTATATATAGCAATTCACTTTTACTTCACACATATATATATAAATTTTAAATCAGAAATCTCACCAATAGCTATCCAACTTCACGACACTTCCTTTATAGAAATCTTCGCCCTTTGTTGCTTTCGCCCGTATTCTCTACACGTGTAAAAATCGAATTTTTACTATGCTATTCAATATATAAAAATCGAATTTTCCTTTTACTTTCAATATATAAAAATATGATTTTTCTTCGACTTTCAATATATAAAAATATGATTTTTTCTTTCGACTTTCAATATATAAAAATATGATTTTTCTTCGACTTTCAATATAAAAAAATATGATTTTTTCTTTCGACTTTCAATATATAAAAATATGAAAATTCTATTTTTACTTTCTTTAAAAAAAACCAGTTTTAACTTTTAAAATTTTCAGTTTTTATCTTTTATAAAATTCATTTTAAAACCTGTTTATAAAAATTCAGTTCATATAAAATAAAAATAAAATAAATAAAAACAAACTTACAGAGGAGGGGGGGGGGGGTTTCTGCAGCTCGTCGGCGGCAAGCTTCGAGGGGCGGCGCTAGGGCTTCAAACGGGCGGCGATGGCTTCGGGAGTCGAACTGGGAGGCGATGCTTCGAGCGTCGAACTGGGCGGAGCGGTGGGAGGTTGGTCGAGCGTCGAACTGGGCGGAGCGGTGGGAGGTTGGTGGAGCGTCGATTTGGTTTAGGGTTTCCTTCTCTTTTTTTTCTGTTAAATTAAGTCGGGGGGGGGGGGGGGCAGGAAGATGAAGGAGAGAGGGAATTAGAAATATATATATATATATATATATATTTTTAATTTAATTATTGCATAAAGTTGACTTTTACCCACGACCTCGAAACGAGGCCCACCGCCTGTCGTCTATAGCGTTTTACCCCCATTCCGAACACAATGGGATATGTATCGCAAGCCGATTTGATTGTTACAATCAGTTTCCTTTTGAATTTTCATTTAAATCATTATATTGAATTTCAAACGCACATTTCAAATTACCGGGATCACATACTAACTAGAAAAATTCCAGAAAAATATTTTCTAGCTTCGTATTGTCGATACGGTCCTAACAAAACTAGTTTCGTCGAATTTTGAGACCGTTTGAAAAATGGCCAATTTCCAGTCGATTAAAATCAACTGAAACTGGTCAAACGCGTTTTCCTTTGCCACGCTCACATATTGGTTCGAAAAATTATGAAATTTGAAACCTAGCAATAACTTGACACTGCGGATCCAACAAAAGTGGTTTCGTCGAAATCCGAGGTCATTTGCAAAATGTCCATTTTTAAGGGCCTGAATTCCATAGCGACTATTCAGAATTTTCAACTGGACATATCTTTTGATTCCCGCTATCAAATTTCGATTGATCGGATTCGTTAGAAAGATATTCACTAACATATTTAAATATTTTTGGTTTCACTAAAATCCGGATTGTTTTGCACCCGGTATATTCAATTGAAGTTTGAAATCGAATTATCGAACTACCGCGCCATTTTCAATTCTATATATAATTATAATTAATTATATTCGTTTTCAATTGTCGATTTCAACTCAGTTTTCATTGCCATTGTTTAAAATATTTATTTTAAATATTTAAAATCCATTATTTTAGCCAATTTAAAAATTTTAAATTGGTTCAGATTTTCTGGGTCGTTACAAGTTATTAGAAGTAAGTTAATCAAATATTAGTTATTCGAAAGGAGTTAATCGAATATAAGTTATTCTAAATAAGTTAATCTAATATAAGTTATTTGAAGTAAGTTAATCGAATATTAGTTATTCGAAAGGAGTTAATCGAATATAAGTTATTCGAAGTAAGTTAATCGAATTTTAGATATTCGAAAGTAGTTAATCGAATATAAGTTATTCGAAGTAAGTTAATCGAATATTTGTTTTTCGAAAGGAGTTAATCGAATATAAGTTATTTAAAGTAAGTTAATCGAATATTAGTTATTCGAAAGGAGTTAATCGAATATAAGTTATTCGAAGTAAGTTAATCGAATATTAGTTATTCGAAAGGAGGTAATCGAATATTAGTTGTTTGAAGTAAGTTAATCGAATATTTGTTAATCGAAGCGAGGTTATAGAATATTAGTTATTCAAAGTGAAGTTAATCGAATATTAGTTATCGAATAATAGTTATTCAAAAAAAGGAATTATCGAATATGGTTTATTCAAAGAGAGTTAATCGAATATAGTTTATTTGAAAAGGAGTTATCGAATAGAGATTATTCGAAAGGGAGTTATATATTAAAATTCAATTATATCGAATTCGGGAAAGTACTATTCACTTTCCGTTTTTAATCAAGGTTTATTTATTTGGTTATAAATTAGCTAGTTAGTTATTTAGTTAAATTAAGGAATAAAAGTTATATTTTGAAGTTAGATATTTCAGAAGTAGGAATTATAATGCCATAGTTATAATCAGTGTTTCAATAAAGAAGTGGATTCGTAAATAGAATCCGAGAGTTACGTAAGGAAGTTTGTTAATGGTTTAAAAGGTGAACTGTCTATTTCGAGGTTGCAAATTTTGTTCAGTTAAGGTCTGAGAGGTAACTATACCCCAACTTGATTGACTCCATTTTTAACTAAGGAATGGTTAAGGTTCGATAGTGAAGGTTAAGTGAAATTAGTTAATAAGTTTAATGTTTTGAGTTGGCATAGCGTTGTTTTATTTAAACATCTGTTTAAATCCAAATGTAGGAGTTTTGGAAATGTTTTCCAATAAGAATCAGAGATGTTTTCTAATATAGCAAACAAGAAATGGAAATGTTTCCCAATGTTAATAACGTATATTTTCTAAATTTAGAAAATAGAAAATGTTGAATATATGGAAACAGGAATAGGGAAATGGATAAATGAATGACAAATTAAATTAAAGTGGACCAATGTTGATTGATGATTTGCTCGGTAAGATTTCCATTTGGAAATACGACCGTTGTTTGCACACGTGTTTTTCTTTGATAGTTAACTCACCGACTATCGAAGTTTTTGATCATTTTTCCGTCGTCAATACGGAGAGACTGGGATCATATTCATTATCTGAAAACCACTCTATATGGGCGTTAGCATTGCGATCAAATATGATGAAGATAATTGAAGACGGAGTTATGCAAGGGTTGTCCTGTTTATAGAGTAGTGCCTTCGGTTTGTCCAGTCCCAGGACGACCTGTATGGAAGAATGTATGATAGAGTATATTTAATAGATCGCGTAAGTTGATCTCTTCAACCGCATTTACGTTTGGTGGCGGAGGAATTCATTTCTCTTTGCTGCATACCCATAGTATTTTTGGGGGAATCAATTTGTGATTTGGCGGGTATGACGATGTGACAGTCAAAGTGAATAAATGTGTGATCTGTCAGAGATGAGCATGGCCTCTAGCCTCACAACCGGGAAATGACAAAAATCGGGCAGGCAGCATGGCTAAGTGGTTAGCTGCCAATTAGGGTGTATTATCACCTATCTAGAGATATTCATTTCATTCTATAATCTATTGTCGATGCTGTCCCATTCAGGAAACGGTTGCTGATCCCAATCGTTGGTGATATACATTCGATATACTCAAGAGAAATGAGTGGTCGGTCATGTGTGGCCGGGTTGCAAGATGTTCTTATTGAACCCAGTATATTCCTCTCCAGAGGTACACTATCGGAAGGTGGTTCCATACCTTGTCATAGTTGGAAATCCATTACCCAATCAGTGCTCGCGGTTTTGATTGTATATTATATATATGGAACGTGAGATGAAAGCGTTCTGCAAGATGATTATTATATTGTGGTTGATAGACATTATGATATAAAGTTTAACGTTTCTTTCAAAAATGATTTGAAAGTTAAATCAAATTGATTTGGATTCTCATAAGGGAAAAACCCGTTCCATTATACGGTGCGGTCTTATGAGATATCGTTTAATTGCTCATGTTTTAAACTATTTTACCCACACCATTCCCATGACTGACCTGGAGTTTGTTTTGTTTTGTTTTGTTTTCCCTAAACTCTTGGGTGCCCAATTTTGTACGGGCAGTCAAGTAGTCAGGATTTTACAGATATACTTGGAGAGCTTGGAGCAGGAGACTTAAGGATTATATAGCTATAGTTATTTCCGTTGTGTTGTCAGTGTTGTACTCTGATAATGTTAATGTATACATATACTGATTTTATTTCAAAGTTATGTATCTATTAAATATTGTTTGTTCCGCTGTGAGATTTGTATTTACTCTGATGTTGTATGTTCTTCTTCTTCTTCTTCTATTCTAAGTTTCTATCTTATCTATTCTCATCCTCTAATTTTTTTCATGGACTATCCAGTGTTTTCGATGCTTGAATAATCGACATAGTGTTGTATGTCGTTATCCAGGATCGCAAATTCCTCAGGCCGTTACACTATTAATACAATTTCATCAGAATACAAGAATATACATAGTATGAATAAATATTAAACATTTACTAAATATCAGAGATTTACAATTTACAATGAAGCGGAAAAATAATACAAAACACAACTGAAAAGAATATACGGATACAGAGCTTTCCGAATATCATTCCAGCTGTATACCAGGATCCTATGAATATAAATCTGCAAAACCCAACTACTAGCTGTCCGTTTGGAAAATAAAGGCAACCAGAGTTTAGGTTAAAACAGTAAACTCCAGGTCAGTCAGGTGACTTGTGTGAGAACTAAAACAGTTATTAATCTTTATTTTAAAGTTCGGTAAATCAAGGGACCACGCCATATAACACGGAACGGGTTTCCTCCCAAGAATACCAGTGTATAAAACAAACAGCGCAATGCTAAATAAAGAACAATGAATCTATTATAAAACCCAGGTCCTATCACACAATGCAACGCAAGCCGGGGGACAAGGTTTTTACCTTATAATAGCCAAAAATGCTTGGTACATGAAATTTCATCTTTTATTATTACTATAAGTGTATAGTGTCAAAACAATTTCAATCATATGTATCAATCATAGACGGCATAAGTGCCCCATACCACTATGTCGCCATACTAGGTTCTACAATCAAAACCGCAAAATGTCGTATTGGAAGTTGGATTTCCATCTGTGAACCAAGGCAAGGGATCGTACTTACTGCTTTGAGATGCTCTAGCCCGTGTCTCAGGGACAAGTGCAACTGCACCTTGGATCTTCAGGGCCGGTCCACTCGATGTGGATTAAAATGCCTGAACAATGCGTTTCCCCGCCCTATGGGGCATAAACTAGTCATATCCCGACCAAACTATCGGCCTCGGAATGACCGACATAACTAAGGCGCCTCGCTGTCCATCATCCACATAAGTAAAATGTCAGGTCTTGTAAAACGCTGACACCACTCCTAACTAGAAGGAAACACATGCGCTCCTTGCAGTCCTCTCCCGTTTCTGGTTCACACCGGGCTGTGAGGCTCACGAATTAACGCTACACAATGCTACGCTATTTTAAAACCGTGCTTTGATCATCAACCACAAGACCCTGCTTTTCAACAGAAGCCTTGATCATTTGCATCTCAGCATGCCACACAGGAAATTCACGTTATGCAACCGATGTATATCAATCACACAGAATGAAATCCGATGTTAGACATATATACATTTACAAGTTTGTTCTGGGTCTGAACGAAACTGGAGGCACCTTATTCCTCCCCATATGTCCAATACAGAGGAGAGGTCCTCGCATATCCGGTCCATCCCCAAGTACGTCTGGACGATCACCACTTATTACCTTGTCTTGGGTATACAGCCCAATAAAGACATCAGTAATCGCCAAAATGATGTGAAGACCTCCGGTCTTCAACCACCGTCTTCATCCTCGACACATCGTCAAATCAGTTATTCAGAATGGGATAAACTCGGTCTTTCTGAATAACTCGCGTATATAATAAACAAGTGCTATAAAAACACAACATACGCCTCATTCCAATCCAGAATATTCCTTTATTCAAATATTCTTATACTTTGGGAAAGGTTCCCATTAATTTTATCAAAGATAAATTCTTTAAATTTATTCTTTAATCTTCCTTTGAATATCATTTCAATATAATTAAAGATGCATTAAAACTCCACTTGGTTTTAATCTTCCCAAAAATCATTATAATTATTGTTTAACTTGGGAAATCATATCCTTCCTTTAAATGGGTTAAAGAACCAATGTCATTTAAAACACGGTTCACAATAAACCCAAAATCACATTTCATTCCATCAGCCTTTAACTGTAAATTAGCAAGTGAATAATTCCCTAAGTATTAACCCCGAAGGCCGAAACCAACATCAGATCAATACCCATGAAATCATTCAACTTAACTAATCTTCAGTTAGTTTCTGATTTTCTTAACTCCATTGGGTCTAAGAACAGTATTGCTAAAGATACCATTCACGACAACCCAAAATCTTATTCCTATCTTAAATATGGTTAAAGAACCAATGTCCTTTAAAACACGGTTCATGATAAACCCAAAATCACATTCCATTCCATCAACCTTTAACCGTAAATTAGCAAGTGAACAATTCCCTAAGTATTAACCCCGAAGGCCGAAAACCAACACCAGATCAATACCTAGGAAACCATTCAACTTAACTAATCTCCAGTCAGTTTCTAATTTTCTTAATTCCATTGGGTTTAAGAACAGTATTATTAAAGATACCATTCACGACAAACCCAAAATCCAATTTGATATTGAATACAAGGCAGTGAATTAGAAATATATCGGCTTATATTCAATATCAAATTCTGAAGTCAACAAATATCGTATTGGAATAACGATATATCTATATCTTCCAAATTCCTCCACAATATCCGTATAATCATGAGATCTAATATCGAAATATTCCGAAGATAATTCCATTTAAGTCCATTCCAATTCATATATCGGAAATCCTGGTTATTTTTAAAACCAATTCAAATCCAATTTATTTATTTAAAAATATTGAATTATAATTCTAATTAAAAACTAGTTCATTTCGATAAAAGTCTATTTTTATCTTTTCAAAATGGAATTTTTTTCATCTCAATTCTTTTCAAATCATTTATTATGATTTTACACAAATTATTGATATTTTTAATAATTTTATCACGGCCCGTACAGTCGATTTCCATAAATAGCCATCGAACTGCACTTACAACGACCTTTTCCACATTTGATTTGGACATAATTCCAAATCCAACCGTTAGATTTCTAATTTATTACATTCATTAGAAAGCTCTTTTCGATACGAACCCAACGGTTTCAGTTTTAGGAGAATCCGACGGTCGGATCTCCCGTAATGTCCATTCGAAGTCAATGGTCGAAATTCGCGAACTACCGCAGCGCGGCGCGTTCTATTCAGGTCATTATATTATATATATATATATAATATATATAATATATTTCGTTGATTTCCATTTAAAACGTATTTTATAGATCATTTTAAATTCGTTTTCAAAACGATTTCAACTTCATATTCCATTTCTAATAAAAATTGAATATTCCATATCATCGATATATAAATAATAGTATTTTCAAAAGATTAGATTTTGAAATCAATTCCTTTTCAATATTCATTCTAAAAATGAATAAAATCGATATAAATATCGTTCACGTCAAATAGCGCTACTCTAATCAACACAGCTTTATATATTTAAATATTTTCGTATCCATCCCAAATCGGACATCAAAATCACATTTTGATCTATACTGAATATTATTTTAAAATATTCATTATTTCAAAATATTCGTTATTTTAAATTATTCATTCGTTTTGAGCTGGAATCAGACACAGTCAATTACCATATAATGTTGATTATATGGATTTCATACAACACATGCATATCACAACAATAATAAACAATCAACCATCATACAGAGTGCATTCTACATTGTATAAGCATTAAATATAAATATTCAACGCTTACATAGCTTGTCAATCAGTCGATCGACATACAACTAGTTATTGGGATTAGTGTATGTCATATATCATCCCAATACCCGTGTGGGGTTTCAATCAACAAATAATGAATTTTATTTGTGCAGTTGGGCAATGTGTAAAATTTATCATTCCAATCAATATCAGTCAAATGTGTATACATAAAAAAATCATCCGATTTGTTTATAAATATTTATTTTACTCATATACACGTTAAAAATTATATTTTTAACTTTAAAATATTTTATTCCATTCCACATCACACAATCAATTTTCACAACACATCAATCAAACAAACAAGTCATCCATAGTTTGTGGACGATGGGTGTCGGGTGCTGCTAAGCACCATCTGCATCCTAGTATATATTTTAACTAGAAATAAAATAAAAATTGAGAAGTTCTCACCTTTGGGATCCACTCCGCCGTTTTTATTTTTGAATTTCAGAATAGTCCTGACTTGCCTGAAATTCCAACGCAATCTTCTTCACGCTGTTCATAGTAAAAATCACATTTTTATTTCAGTTCTAAAATTTATATTTTTACTTCGCTAAAAATTATATTTTTAATATTCTACATGTATAAAAAAAATCATATTTTTAATGTCGTTACATGTACATAAAAATCATATTTTTTTCATGATTAAAAATCAAATCTTTTTATGCATACTCTTTCAACACAAAAATCATGCTTTTACAATGTTATTTTCTATATAAAAATTATATTTTTAAAATTCTATTCTTTTCTATGTACAAAATCTATTTTTTTATGTACAAAATCTATTTTTTTCTATGTACAAAATCTAATTTTTTTCTATGTACAAAATCTATTTTTTTATGTGTACAAAATCTTTTTTTTTCTATGAACAAAATTTATTTTTTTCTATGAACAAAATCTATTTTTTTCTATGAACAAAATCCATTTTTTTTCTATGAACAAAATCAATTTTTTTCTATGTACAAAAAACTCACATATTTTCTATCGCCTGGATTTGCTGTTCTGTTTCCAGAATTTGCTAACGAGCTCCAATCTTCATATTTTCTTTTTTTTCTAGCTTAAACGCGCTATTCCGGACAATTTTTGCCTGTCATTCCCTTTTTTGGTTCTGGGCAGACCATCAATGAAATCCATAGAAATATGTTCCCACTTCCAACCTGGAACGTCTAGCGGTTGTAATAATCCAGCCAGTTTCTGTTGGTCGCTTTTGATTAGCTGGCAAGTAGGGCACCGGCTAACGTATATTGAAACGTCCCTTTTCATAGCCTTCCACCAGAATGTTCGCTTGAGATCGTTGTACATTTTGGCTACACCAGGATGGATACTCAGCTTGGACTTGTGACACTCGTCTAACACTTCCCTTTTGAGCTCGGGGATGTCAGGAACACAAATCCTTCCTTTCAACCTCAGGGTCTCGTCATTATCTATTTGAAAACACGAGGGTTCGCCTTTCTGAATCCTTTTGATCATATCCTTAATAAAGTTGTCCTCTTTCTGAAGAATAGATATTTTGTCAATCAAGGAAGTCGTAATAATAAAGCTGGCGATCATTACATTCTTTCGGCTCAGCGCATCGGCCATGACATTGGCTTTCCCTGGAGTGTATAGAATCTCAAAATCATATGCTGCAAGGAACTCTAGCCAATGTTGCTGCCTCAGATTCAGGTCTTTCTAGGTGAACAGATACTTTAATGACTGATGATCTGTAAACAGTTCAAATCTCTCACCTAGGAGATAGTGTCTCTAGATTTTCAAGGCGAATACAGTAGCCAATAACTCAAGATCATGAGTTACGTAGTTTTTCTCGTGCGGCTTCAGCTGACGGCTAGCATAAGCAATCACCTGGCCCCTTTGCATTAACACTACGCCAAGGCCTTCTCTAGAAGCATCAATCCAGACTTTTAAATCATGGTTGCCATCGATGATGGTTAACACATGAGCTGTCGTTAATCTTAACTTTAGCTCTTCAAAAGCATCTTCACTTTCTGGAGTCCACTTGAATTTAGAATGCTTCTTGGTAAGCTTCGTTAAGTGACCAGATATCTTCGAAAAGTCTTTAACGAATTTCCGGTAATAACTAGCCAATCCGAGAAAACTGCGGACTTCAGTAGGGGTACTGGGCCGCCTGCAGTTCTGAATAGCTGTGATTTTACTTGGTTCCACAACGATTCCTTCTTTTGATACGATGTGGCCTAGAAATTTCACTTCATCTTGCTAGAATATGCATTTGGACAGTTTGGCTTTCAATACATTCCATCTCAGAATTTCTAGAACCTATTCCAGATGCTTTTCATGTTCGGCCTTTGATTTAGAGAAGATTAGAATATCGTCAATGAAAACCAGAACAAATTTGTTCAAAACTCCTCTGAACACTCTATTCATCAGATTGAACGAAGTAAGCTGGAGCATTACATAAGCCGAACGGCATTACTAACCACTCGTAGAGTAAGTCGGGACCTCTGAATGCTGTCATTGGAACACACTCTTCGACAATTCGAAGTTGATGGAAGCCTGTAGCTAGGTCCATCCTTGAGAATACTTGTGCTCCATTCAGACGATCCAATAAATCATCAATTCGCGGTAATGGATATTTATTCTTTATTGTATGTTTGTTCAGATCACGATAATCCACACATAGCCGTAGAGTACCGTCAGATTTTGGGACAAACACCATTGCTGCACCCCAATCAGAGAAACTAGGACTGATCAGACCCTTCCATACGAGCTGTCATGTTTGATTGTCTAATTCCTCTTTCTCTTTCAAGGACATTCTTCGAATAGCGTGAGCTACCGGCCTTGCATTCGGAACCAAAGCAATCTTGAAATCTATTTCTCTTTGCGGAGGTAAGCGAACAACTTCTTCGAACACATCCGCATAGTTCTTGACGACAGGAATATCTTTCACTAGGTCGGGGATATTCTTTGTGACTACTGGGGTATTTTCTATTTGAGCAGGAGAAATATCGAGAGCTGCCCAGAAGTCTTTTCTATTAGGATTCTAACCTTCACACGGAATGGTTATATAATTCCCTGATTTAATCCTAGCCTTAACGACTCTGTCGGCGCATTTAACCTCAGCTTCATATTTGGTCAACCAGTCTAACCCCAAGATAAGATCAAACTCTGTAAAATTCATGACGGTCGCGATGGTAGGGAACCGATAACGAGAAAAGGAAACCGGCACTCCACAAACCCAACTGAGGTCAATGGAACCCCCAACCGGATTCTGGACAGTCATTGGTTCTTTGAGCTTCCTTAATTTCAAGTCCAACTTCTTGACCGCATTTTTGGAAATAAAGCTTCTTGACGCGCCTATGTCAAACAAGACTTTGACTGGAATATCTTTGACAGTGAGCGTGCCTTCTAATACATCTGGCCTTTCTTGAACAGCCGATGGCTCAGAAGCTTCTGCTATTTCATTTATTTGAACCACATTGGTCTTTTTTAACAGCTAGCAATTCTTCGCAATATGACCGGCCAGGTGGCACTTATGGCATCCTCTGCCCTCATGATCCCTTTTATTAGATTTAGATCCTTCCTCCCTTTGCTTCTTTAAAGATTTGCATTTTCCTTGCAAATGCCCCTGCTTATGGCAGTTATTGCATATGACAGTTGTTACTGGTTCCTTCTCAGTTTTAGCCCATTTTCTCTTAGCACTGGGCTTCTTACTGACCTCAGACGTTGTACTGGCCTCGGGACGATCAGTTTCAGATTCAATTTTATTACTAGAGCTGACTTCTTCTTCGTCGCGCAACATGCCTTTCTTATGGAGATCTTCATACTGATAAGCCATATAAATCATTTCTGAAAAAGGAAGCTTCACATGCCCCATTACTTTATTCCGGTATTTCCTTTGAAGCCCGTAAATAAATCTCATATTCTTTCTCTTCGTATTTTGAATTAGATGGGGAGCCAAGTGAGAAAGTTCGTTGAATTTCTTATGATATTCTGGGATGGTCATATCTCCTTGTATCAGATAAGAAAATTCATCGCATAATTGCTTAGTCGCTTCGGGAGGAGTGAATCTTTCCAGGAAAATCACTTTGAATCTGTCCCAGGTGATATCACCTTCTGGATTATCCTTGACAACTGAATCCCACCAGAACAAAGCTTTATCTTTGAGCGCCCAGGATGCCAGTAATCTTTTCTGGTCATCCCTCAGCTTTAATGCTTCGAAGGTTTTCTCAGCCGAACGAATCCAAGCTTGTGTTTTTATAATTGACTCTTCACCCGATAACGGCTTTCCACCTAGATTTCTATATTTCATATATAGGACTTCAATATCCGGGTCAGTATTACTTCTTCTGTTTCTGGCACTCATTTTCTAGAGCGTCTGCAATTAGCAGACAAAGTGTCAGGTCAATAGAAAAGATATTTCAAAATATAGAGACAAATACTTGAATGTAGATGCGTCTATCTAGGTGTTATTTCATTCTGCTACTCGTACTAGGATATTACTGATCCTATCTGTAATGAGTTACCCGTCCTAGAACACTACTGGTTCTATTTCTGACGAGTTCGTTAATATGTTATATTCCAGAACTAAGCTTAACCAAAGCTCTGATACCAAATTGAGACGACCCCAAATCCCGTACAGACGGAGACAAGGGTTATCTTTGGAATATAACACAGAAACAGATAATAGCAGAACAGAATTAAATAAATACACCAGATAATGAACAATATAATATACTGGATAAAAGTAATCATCAGAGTTACACAGTATACAGGATCTTACTTAGTACAATTACAGTCCAACTATACATATATGTCTACAGAGGAAAAACAAACAAAATGTACAATAGGAGCTGAACAACATAAAAATAAATAAATGATAGAATCCATCTTCAGCTCCAACTATCCAGAAAGAACCAGCTAAACCTGAATACAAGGATGCCCATGTAGAAAAAGGGGCACCCGAGTTTGAAAGTGAAACAAACTACGAGTCAGTCATGGGACTGGTATGAGAAATCTACTCAACACATTTAAAATATGGCCAATCATAGGACCACGCCACTTTCGTGGAACGGGTTTACTCCATTGGATTGCCAGTGCTTCAAAACAAATCATTCCTTTAAACTTCGCAATGATTTTATAAAAATGAAGCCATTATAAGACTCAGTTCCCATCACACAATGCAACGCAAACCGGAGGATAGAGTTTTTACCTTATAATGGCCAAAACATGATTGATACGAATAAAACAAAAGCATTTGATATTATTACTAGTGTTTATTTGTTTCAAAAACAATTTCAATCATAACTATCAATCATAGATGGCATTAATGCCCCATACCACTATGTCGCCATATATAGGTATATAATCAAAACCGCACAGTCACGTATTTGTAAATTGGATTTCCGTCATGAACCAAGGCAAAAGATAGTCCTTACCGAATTCGAGACAATCTAGCCCATGTCTCAGGGCCCGACTCAGGTGGGCCCTTGGATCGTCAGGGCCGGTCCACCGATGTGGATTATTATGCCTGAACACTACGTTACTCCGCCCTATGGGGCGTAAACGAGCCAACGAATGACTCCATCGGACCCGGATCGTCCGATCAAACCGAGGCCCTCGCAACAGCAACAACCACACAGGTGAAAAGTATATAAATGTCAGGGCTGGTAGGTCACTGACACCACCCTAGCTAGAAAGAAACGCATGCCCTCCCTGAGGTCCTTCTCCCGTTTCTGGTTCATACCGGGGTGTGAGGCTCGCGAATTCACATTATACACAAAGCTATGCCACACAGGCGGTGCTTTGATCATCACCACAAGACTTTGCTTTTCAACAGAAGCCCTGATCATTTGCCACTTAGGCATGCCACACTAGCAATTCATGCCATGCGACTGATGTCCATCGATACACAACCTCTGAGCTCGTGCGTCTCAGAGAAGGGCATTAAGCAAAAGAATAAATTCTCCGCCGCCAAACAGATGTATATTTAATAGAGATCAATCAACATAGAATAAAATCCAATGTCAGACACACAGTCCATTTACAAGTCCGTTCTGGGTCTGAACGAAGCCGGAGGCACTAATTACCTCGCAAACCCATCGATCACCACGTACGTCTGGACGATCACCACTCATTATCCATATTTCGGGATGTCTCCCAATCAGGACCTCGGTTACCATCCAAACGAGGTGAAGATCTCCGGTCTTCGACCACCGTCTTCATCTTCGACTTTCAATCGTCGGTTAATTATTTGAGATGAGAATTAACTCGGCCTTTTCAAATAATTCACGTATTTTTAGAATTTCAAATCAACTTATTTCAATGGTTAAATCAATCGACAACACCAATTTGTTCTTTAATGTACTTTTCACACCAAACACATTCAACCATCAAAAACCACATAAATCGAGCAAATTCAGTTTATTTCCATTCCATATCATTTATGATATTTTATAACAATTTATCGCTATTTTTATTTATTTTAAAATAGCCAATTTAGTCAAAACGACGCTTCGGGCCATAACGCGCCCATGGTGCTGTTTTTCTTCAGATTTGATTTACACATATCTGAAAATCTAACCGTTGGATCTTCACAAAATTTACATCATTAGAAAGGTCTTTTCAAAACGAATCCAACGGTTTCAGTTTCGGGAAAATCCGACTGTCGGATCTCGCGGTATCATCATTTGAAGTTTCGATTTCAAAATACGAACTGCTGCGTCATTATTCGATTAAATATAATTATAATTATGTATATATATAATCGTTTCTAGCGCTGTTTTTTCTTCAGATTTGAATTAAACATTCCAGATAATCCAACCGTTGGATTTTTACAAAGTTGGTGCCGTTGGAAAGATATTTCCAAGGCGAACCCAACAGTTGCGATTTCAGGAAAATCCAATGGTCGGATTTCCCGCACTAGTCGTTTGAAATCACGGTTTCAAAACACGAACTGCACGGCCATGTTTCATTTTAATTTTATTTATATTTGTATAAATATAGTTCATTCAACAATTTCAATATCGTTTTCACTTCAAATATTTCACTAACGCCTTTAAATTTTGGAAAAATTTCATCATAACCTCCTTTGTACGGGAGGGGCTGGGAAAATTCCCAAACATCCACACGGGCGTCTCATGTCAAAAAGAAAAAGAAAAAGCCAAGCGGCTAGCCAACAGGCTCATAAAATCATCACCTAAACAAAACAGTAAATGTGTACCTATTTGTCGGGCACAAAATTTTATTCCTCTTCTCTAGCCCCTTTGCTATAACCTATTCAATAAATATGCATGTACATATATACAGTTCTTATCACTTATCATTTTCCATTCAACTTCATATTTGATTCCATTTGGTTTAAAAACACCATTCATTCTAATGTTGCATGCATAGGCAAAAATCATATCATTAGCTAATTAATGAATATTTCAACTCATGCATATTTATTTGAACGAGTGGCTATTTTTAACACTTCACATTTCAAAGATGATAATTTTGGCAAACTAAAACACATTTCAACACATGACTATTTTCTTTAGTTCCTATGCATGTTGAAAATAATATTTATTCTAAAATATTTATTTCAACGTCCGCATATCTTTAGCATATCACATAGATGATAAAAATTATATTTTTATCATTTAAAATATTTATTCGACAACTAGATGTTGTGATCTTTTTATTCAACACATGAACTTTTCCACTACACACACACTTCTCAACACATGAGCATTTCCACAAATGGATATTTTATTTAAGTTGTTCATATAAGAAAGATAGAATTTTTGTTGTTGAAACTATTTATATATAAGGCAAATATTTTACATACTTCATATATATTATAAAAATGTGATTTTTATTGTTTAGACACTTCATTCATTCAACAATGAATTTAATTTTTACACATCGCTTTTCAACACATGAACATTTCCACACATGGATATAGTTTCAACATATGACTTTAATTTCAATGCATAAAAATAATTTCAACATATGAAAATTATTCTAACACATAAAAGATTATTCAAAATTTCGGCAGCATAACGGCAGGGTAGTTAAAACCGGGACCGTCCCTAGTACGGCTCCTCGCTCTACCTTAAAACCTCACGGTTTTTGACAATGGGGATTCATGCATCTAATTCGCACGCAGGCGGCATGTTTTATTTTTATTTCCACAAATATTTCCAATTCTTTTCAATCACCAATGGGTATTTTTCAACCACAACCTACTAATATCAACCACAAACAATCATAATCAGCCATTCGCTATCAATCAATTTTCACACCAATCACAATCAATAAATATCGTCCATGGTTTGTGGACGAGGGGCGTATATATATATATATATATACAGCAATTCACTTCTATTTCAACACATATATAATTTTTACAACGCATATATAACTTATACATCGAACGTACAACTTATACAACGCTTATACATGAGGTGTACAACCCTTATATAACTCATACATCGACTATATAATTTATACATCGTCGTTTTCCATATCGTTTATAAATTAGCAATCTCACATTGGGTTCCACTCCACTAAAAATAGCAGAAGGCTCAGAAAAATATGCGGTCTCTTCTAAAATGTAGAAGACGTCCACACGGTCACGATGTTTCCTGTTTCATCGAATTTCGTCAACACAGCAAAAAGATATGATTTTTACAAATTAAATTAACTTCGCAACGCTTTTAAGTGTTATAACCTCTTTAAAATTATAAAGGCCGTACCTTTCTGTTTTAGTTCAAAACTAGGTCTCAAATTTGTGGTCAATCCATGAAGCGATGCGTCGATTGGGCGGTGCAGCATCGAAGAGGGCCGAGCGGCGCACCCGCGCCTGGTGGTGGCTCTCCATTTGGTGCAGCGAGATAGGCACGGCGGAGCTCGAAAGTCCTGGACTTCCTGGGCTTGTAACTCTCCAAATACTGAACGATAATTAGCAAACTTTACATGGATTTGTAGATCTTTCCTAGATCTACGAAAAACATAACTGGGGGGCGGTGTTTCGTTGCGTGGATTAGAAGAAAAAGAAGAGAGAAGGTGAGAAAGCTCTTCCGTCGTGCGCCAGAAGGATTGTCGGGGAGAGAGAAAACAAACGAAGGAATATGTTTGGCCGGCCCCTTTTTTTATATTTATTTAATTTTAAAATCCGAAAATACCCCTTTCCACATACGAACACCAATCCAAACCCAGCGACTGTGGTCCCTAGCGTTTTACTCCCATTCCGAACACAATGGGATATGTTTCGTAGGCCCATTCGACTGTTTCAGTCAGTTTTCATTCAGATTAAAATATAAAATATTCAATATTTGATTTGAATGTACAGTTCAATTTGCCAGGGCCACAAATTGATTCGAAAAATTCCAGAAAAATAAATCTGGCTATGTTTTGACGATACGGTCCCAACAAAACTAGTTTCGTCGAATTCTGAGACCGTTTGCAAAAAGGCCCATTTCTGGTCGATCCAATTTAACTATAATTGACCAAAACACGTTTTCCTTTGCCACGCTCACATACTAGCTTCAAAAATTATGAAATTTGAAACCTAGCAATAACTTCACATCCCGGATCCAATAAAAGTGGTTTCGTCGAATTCCGAGGTCGTTTGCAAAATGGCCAATTTCACGGGCTATATAAATTCCATAGCGACCTTTCTGAAAATTCATTTGGCCATAACTTATGCTTTCCGTTATGAAAATTCGATTTTTCAGATTCGTTAGAAAGGTATTCACTAACAGATTTAAATACTTTTGGTTTCACTCAAATCCGTTTTGTTTTGCACCCGGTACAGTCCGACAAAGTTTGAATTCATTTTTTGAAACTGCAGCGCCAGTTCAGGCCTTGTTTATAATTAGAATTAATTATATTCGTTTTCAATTGTCAATTCAAACTCACTTTTCATCGCTATTATTTAAAATATTTACTTTAAATATTTAAAATCCATTATTTTAGCTAATTTAAAAATTTTAAATTGGTTCAGATTTTCTGGGTTGTTACATGACCTTTGAAAGCTTGGTGGATATGGCTCTACTTCATGACAAAGACAAGAATAGCAAGAAGGAGGTTAAGCCTAATGAGACTCAGAATAAGAGAGTTGACTCTAAGAAGGGGGTAACAAGAATAACAAGAGCAACAACAAACCACGTGAGACGAGGAAGTGCAACTTTTGTGGTATTACGGGACATCTAGCTAAAGACTGTAGAAAGAAGAAGAGGAAGTTAGGTGAATGCTTTCCTTGCGGAGATACTGGACACATCAGCAAGGATTGCCCTAAGAAGCAAGGACAGGGGCAAGGGCAGACCCAGCGAGCAGGACCTTCTGGAGGGCAGTTGCAAGCTCTCAACACCACTCCAGCTCTTGACCGAGGTAGTAATATTTCCGTGAAAAGCCTTGTTTACATTTCTGACTTTCCTATTCGAACCTTATTTGACTTTGGCGCATCGCATACTTTTATTTCTTCTGATATTGTTGAAAATATGCACCTAAGTGCTAGTCTGGTTGAGGATCCCGTTATAGTTTCAAATCCAATTGGGGGCTCCGCCCATTTATCTATGATGTGTGTGGATTTGAGGATCTCTATCTTAAGCGTAGAATTCACGTGTAATGCTTATGTTCTCGGATTTATGGGATACGGTTTGATCCTAGGTATGGATTGGCTGTCCAATTATGGAGCCATTCTTGATTGTGAACGAAGGGTGGTGAGGCTCATGACTCGCCTCGGTAATACCCTTGAAATTTCTTGTAACCCTAAGGGTCCGGTCATGTTGTGTTATCTTGAATCCCTTGACTCGTCCGACGATAATTTGCAATCTGTAAGAGTGGTCCGAGAATATCCAGATGTCTTTGATGAAGTGAAGGGGTTACCTCCTAAATGCGAGATAGACTTCCGAATTTATCTTGTTGATAATACCAAGCCAGTTTCATTGCCCGTTAGGCACATGGCCCCGCGAGAAAGAAGAGAGCTCAGTAAACAAGTTAATGAGTTGCTTGAGAAAAATTTCATAAGACGAAGTATTTCTGAATGGGGTGCTCCAGTGGTATTCGCTACTAAGGCGAATGGATCGCTTCGTCTGTGCGTAGATTATCGTGAGTTAAACAAGCTGACAAAGAAGAATAGGCACCCAATACCAAGAATCGACGATTTGTTTGACCAGCTTGTGGGAGCATCTGTTTTCTCTCAACTCGATCTAGCCACAGGATTTCATCAGCTTAGAGTGGCTGAGGATAGCATTGACAAAACTGCGTTTAGGACTCCGGATGGGTTCTTCGAATGGCTCGTCATGCCGTTTGGGTTAACGAATGCACCCGCATACTTTGTGGATTTGATGAGTAGGGTGTTTCGGGAGTTCCTTAACAAGTTTGTGGTAGTCTTCGTGGATGATATTTTGATCTTCTCAAAAGATGAAGAAGAGCATGCTAGACATCTCAAGGAAGTCATGGAAACACTTAGAGCACACCAGTTAAAGGCTAAGTTCTCCAAATGCCATTTTTGGAGGAAGGAAGTTCGGTTCCTTGGGCATGTAGTTTCTAAGCAAGGCATAGCCGTGGACCCCGCAAAGGTGAGGAGCTTTCTCGGTTTGGCGGGCTACTACAAGAAGTTCATTAAGGACTTCTCTAAGATTTCAGCCCCTTTTACTAAGTTAACAAAGAAAAACCTAGCTTTTGCATAGGACATAGAGTGTGATGCTGCTTTTCAGAGACTTAAGAGAGCCCTCACCACAACTCCAGTTTTGGCATTACCCGACGGAGGTAATATGTTTACCGTGTACACAGATGCGTGCGGCACGGGATTAGGCGCTGTCCTAATGCAAGATGGAAGAGTAATATGCTACGGGGGCAGACAACTTAAAGTTCATGAGAAAAACTATCCCACGCACGATTTGGAGTTGGCCACGATTGTTTTTGCACTTAAAGCTTGGCGCCATTATCTTCTAGGGGAAAGGTTCGAGTTGTATACCGACCACAAATCGCTTAAGTACCTCTTCTCACAGAAAGATTTGAATCTAAGACAACAGTGGTGGATGGAGTTCTTGGCATCATATGACTTCGATATAGCTTATACCCCTGGCAAGGGTAATGTGGTGGCGGACGCACTAAGTAGAAAAAGGTTGACTTTGAGCCCCTTGTTTGTTGAAAGGAAAATCCTTGAGTTTATAACAACCTTTGATTTTACACCTGCTGTTGAGTCATTGACTGCTACGTTAGCATCTCTTGAGTTAAGACCTACACTTTTAGATCAAGTAAGTACTTCATAGAAGGAAGACCCACAGATAGTCGAAATCATGGACAAGCTGATTAGTGGTGAGACGTCAAGTCACCTCAGTAGGTATGCCATAGATGACAAGGGATGGCTAAGGCGCGATGGAAGGCTATGTGTCCCATAAGTGGGAGACCTAGTAAGGAAATTTCTCGAAGAGGCGCACCACTCGAAGATGACCATACATCCCGGAGGGGATAAGATGTACAGAGATATGAAAGGCATTTTCTTTTGGGCTGGAATGAAAAAGGACGTGGTAGAGTTCGTTTCGAAGTGCACGGTGTGCCAATAAGTAAAGGCTGAGTCGAAGAAGCCTGGTGGGCTATTACATCCTTTGGAGGTTCCGCAATGGAAATGGGAGAGTATCTCGATGGATTTCGTGGATGGACTGCCTAGGTCAAGGAAGGGAAATACTAGCATATGGGTCATAGTTGATAGACTCACGAAAAATGCTCACTTCAGTCCGGTGAAAAGAAAGAGGACCGCATCATGGCTAGCGTCTATTTACCTTTGAGAGATAGTACGGTTGCATGGGGTTCCTTCTAGTATAGTTAATGATCATGACCCGATTTTCACTAGCCAGTTTTGGAATAGTCTGCAAGAAGCAATGGGTACACGACTGAGTTTAAGCACGACCTATCACCCACAGACGGATGGACAAACCGAAAGAGTAAATAGAGTACTAGAAGACCTCCTGAGGCTATGCATTCTTGACTTTGGTGGCACTTGGGAAGACCATCTTCCTCTCGTGGAGTTTGCATATAATAATAGTTACCAAGCTAGCATCGGAATGGCATCGTTTGAAGCCCCGTATGGAAGACCATGCAAGTCGCCAACTTGTTGGTGGGAGACAACAGACAGGCTTATACTTGGGCCCGACATGATAAGGGATACTTCTGAGAAGGTTGAGTTAATACGAAGACGGATGAAAACGGCCCAAGATGGACAGAAATCTTATGCAGACAAGAGAAGGACAGACCTAGAGTTCGAAGTCGGAGATATGGTCTTTATAAAAGTTTCTCCGTTACGCAATGTAGTTCGTTTTGGAGCAGTTGGAAAGCTAGCACCAAGGTTCGTAGGACTGTTCCCTATCACTGAGAGGATTGGACGGATGGCCTATAAGGTAGATTTACCCGAGAAGTTAACTGGAGTACACAATGTCTTTCACATCTCGCATCTCCGAAAGTGCTTGCATGAGTCGGCCGAAGTGGTTGAGCCAAGCATCCATGAAGACGTAGAAGTGGAAAAAGAAGCAACATTGAGGCGAGTTCCGATTCGTATCTTAGGAACGGAGATTAAGAAGCTAAGGAATCGAGAAGTCAAGCTAGTTAAAGTGCAGTGGAGTGAAGCCCAAGAAGACGCAACTTGGGAAACCGAAGAGAAGATACGCGCGCTTTACCCATTTTTTTGAGGGTACATTCTCGATCTCTTTTTCCTATAAACTTGAAAAACTTTTCGTATCATGCTTCTACTACCTACGTTTGTCTTGTTATCTTCTTGATCTTATCTTGAGAACCTTAGGAAGAACCATATGGATGTAAACATGTGATTGAAACATTTTATGGTTGATGTTTGCAAATGATTGCAAGTGTTTGCAAGTGGTTGCCAGTGGATGCATGACACACATTATGCACTAGATCGGCTCAGTCACATTTTCATGTTGCATATGCAAGAGTGCTTATACTTGTACATGGATGGAACTTGTTATGCTATCACTTGGATGTTGCATATGAATGAATGTTTGTGCACTCATGTAGAGATTATAAACTATGTTAGGAATTTGCATACATGTTGGATTCATTACACTAACATATTTTGCATTAAGGAGGTTTACTGAATCAGTAACTGTCTGATCTTTTGCATTAGATAAGTACATATACACACACTTTTTGCATATGCTCATATAGCACTAGAAATCTTTTAAGGACAATGGTTGCCTATGGATGATGCTTTGAGTAGATGGATGATTGGATGGTAGGATATATTCTTTCTAACTTAGAGATTCCGGGGACGAAATCCTTTAAGGAGGGGAGAATGTAATAACCCGTATTTTTATAACGTGTAATAACCATAAATCAAGGCAGAATTAATTTTTAAAATAAGAATCAAGGGAAACGGGTTATGCCATTGCGTTTGTCTCGAAATTCTGCTTGGAAACGAGTCCGAGTTTTCGAAAATCGGAGTCCGTATGACCAAGTTATGACCTTTCGAAGTTTTCAGAAGTTTTCAAGTACAAAACAGCTCAGAATTTGAATTCAAATTTCGAAATTCAAATTTCGAAATTCAAACCTCAGAATGGACTGGGTGGGAAATTTCCCTCCCAGGACCAGGTCGACCTTGGGGTCGACCATAGTGTCGACCTGCCCAGGACCAGGTCGACCATAGTGTCGACCTGGGCGTCGACCTGGTGGCCGAGCCCACTTTTGAAGCTGGATTCACTTTGATGTTTCTGGCCTCGTTTCTGTCTACATTCATTGACCTGACCCTATATAAACAGCCCCTAACACTAGTCTCTCTACACAAAATTTTCTCTAACCTTATGCTGCTCTAATTCTGGTTAGAAAGTTAGAGAAAGGGGACTACTTCTTCTACGTCGAAACTACGTTAAGAGAATTGTTGATTTGGGGATTTCTGCTAGGACTTGACTAAGCATATAAAGATTCAACATCGACTCTCTTTTTCTAATTCTTGACCCAAGATCTGTAAGCCCCAGTTACTTTTAGATTTAAACTGTAAATGTAATATGAATATGTTGTAAATTGAAATTGGACCTGTGTATGATGACTGTTTTACATCCATGCTTGTTCATCTTGGATCTTGACTTTTGGGTATATTACTATGACACTGATTTGGGGCCTATTCATGTTGTAAATCAAAAAGAAAACCCCTCATATTATCATGCTTGCAATGTTGAATCTGCTATCAGTCACAAGTTTATGACTATCACCTTATGTCAATCGTTACCATGACTATACTATCACCTTATGTCAATCGTTACCATGACTATACTATCACCTTATGTCAATCGTTACCATGACTATACTATCACCTTATGTCAACTGTTATCTTGACTAGTACCTTATTTTGCTAGATTTGGAATCTTTATATTTGAGGCCAATATTCCATATGCCAGTAATGTTGTAATCATTTATCTCAAGTCATACCATGCTATGCTAGTAATCACTTTTGCCACCTTATACCCGTCCCTTTTTATGTTATTCCCTAATTAGATTTATTTGTATCGATTCGAGTTTATGTGCGATGGGAATACGAATTGGGTAGATTAGGTAAAACATGAATTGGCTTTGAACTTGAACATGAATGTTATTATAACTTGAACCTGGATATGGACATGAACTTGACACGATTTGACATGAAACATGACTTGAAAACTTGACATGAATTTAGACTCGAAACTTGAATCTGGGCATGACACTTAGATAAACTTGAAAATGGCCAACTCGAGGTTGGGTTGAGTTTGCAGTGTAAATCTGCCCGGAACCGCCCGGCGAATCCAGTGACTGCGAACAATAGGATCCAATGTGGGTAGTTGGTCATATCGCACGCAAAACCCGAGGTTAGACTATGTTGTGGTGTAAATCTGCCCGGAACCGCCCGGCAAATCCAGTGACCACAACAATTAGTCTAATGTGAGAGGTTGGGGTGCATCAATGAATTAATGCCACTTGATAGGGTTAAGTCATGAACCACTTGAATATACTTAACTAACTTGACACGATGATTTGATAGGGTTAAGTCATGAACCGCTTGAACGCACTTAAACAACTTGATACATGATCTGGATTGGGTTAAGTCACGAATTTGAATGACAACACTTAACCCATTAGAAACCCTAGTTACGTGGTCCTTTTCAGCAGTAACCCACTTAGATGTATCACGATACCTGGGACTAGGCAGGTTGGGGCACGATTACTGGGCTGATTGTAAGCGACTAGAACGACGGCTGAGTAGGTGCGCCATTGTAGGTTCATGCGGACTATGGTCGTGCACGTAGTCCGTAGTTGAAAAAGCAGCCATTGGGCACCCGTAGGTTTACACTGTGCGTGCTTGATTCATGTCGGTGGTTGGCACCATAGGGCTTGATACACCCTATGGTGGACCTAGCACAGGTAACTACATTTCAGGATAGGGCCGTATGACACAGACACATGACGAGCTAGAACTTGTAGGGAGCCGATCGATTAGTAGATTGTACCGTAGGACCCCGTAATGGGTCACTTCATGATACTGGGCCAAGGGATCATTTCATGATTAACACTTGACATGGGTTAGAACACTAGTATAGTTGGTACAACGAATCTTGAATATGTGATGCTAGACTTGACTTATCTTGTTTATCATATCAGTCATGTTATCATCCCTATGTCTAATTTCAGTTTTCAAATGTCATACCACCTTTACTAGTTTTTATACTGAAAGTCACTAGGGCATACCAGTCTTATGACTGACCCTTTTACTTTCGCCTCTTTTTCTTTCGTTTTCCCCCCAGGTTCTCAGGGAGGAAACACTAGCTCTTAGCTTGGATTTAGCTTGCTTTCTGACAGCTCATGTACGGTTTGGTCTTGAGCTATGCTAGGCTACTTCTGCTATTTATGGGGAATAATTTACTTTTGTTATCTTAAGTTTATGCTTCTTTATTTGGAACTTGATGTAATGGAATAATTTGTACCTTGGATATATGAGGTTTTGACTCTTTTCTTAAAAGTAATAAAAATTTGGTTTTTAATTTCTACCGCTGCTTTATTTATGTTCTGCCTTGTGATATCTCTGTGTATGTTTACCTAGATAATACTCCACCGAAACTAGTGCATTCCCTTTGTGAGTGACCTTAGCGGAGGTGGGGTGTTACATATACATACCAATCATCAGAGTACAAAACATATCTGTCACAACGGAAAATAACTAACGGCGAAGCCTCCTGCTTCCAGCTCCTGAAACTCCAGCTAAACCTAACCTGGAAATATGCTCGGTCTGACCCGAGCACATTTGATTTAAAACAAAATTCACCCGGATTAGTCTGGAATACTTTCAGTGCTAAATTCACACACACACAACTTGTTTTACTTTGGAAATCCTTTATGAAAGAAATGATAATAGTAAGACCAGCCCACACATAAACACGGATGGTTTTTACCTTACTATAACCCAAAACAGTTTTGATATATCAAAATACAGTGATATTATAATAGTGTCTATCAACCACAAATAAATAACCAAGTAGTAGAATGCTTGCATCTCACGCTCTACATATTTATTATATAATCAAAAACCGCATGATGCTTATTGGAGATTGGATTCCAACAGACAAGGTATGGGAGCACCTACCGATCAGTGTACTCTAGAGGGTATACAGTGCAGGTTCAACAAGAAAGTCTTGCAACCCGGCCACACATGACCGACCACTCATTTAGCTTGAGTGTATCGAATATATTGCCACCACGGTTGTTGGCATCCAACCATCATCCGAAGATACAGAAATGAAAAGAAGAACAAATATGAATTTTCTCTAGATCGATGACAATACACCCTGCTTGGGTAAGACCCAACTAGCCATGCTGCCTAGCCCAACTTTTGTCTTCCCGGCTGATGAGGCTAGAGGCTACGTCTATCTTTTCAGAATATCTGGTCACCATTCACTTTGAATGCCACATCGTCAGATCCGTCAAATCACTAATTGACGTCCACAAATACACTCCAGGTGTTGAGCAAGAGAATTTCTCCGCCACCAAACTTGGTATATTTGTACAAATCAATGTACGTGATTCTTAAGGAAATACTCTGTCAGACACTCGTCCATACAAGTCATCCAGGAACAGGATGAACCAAAGGCACCCTCCTACTGCATCTTAGCAATCACCCGACAGATCAGTAGCAAGTAGTCCTTGCAATCCGTAAATTCCAATCACGACAGAACCACCGCTTATCTCCAAGAGCGACCCAGAGATTATAAGTACTTCTTCCGTTTCATGAAGATCTACGGTCTTCAGTTTCTCCATCTTCATCTTCTGCAGATCGTCTCGTACGCAACGTTAGATCGAAAGGGTTTTGGGTCCAGTTCCCATCCCGGTCTCTTCGAAACAACACGTCAAAAGGTCCAATAGAATATTTCATTGATAGTTGGTGTTTTAACTATCAATATCAATAATATCGCTAAGTACAATGGCAGCTCCGACCCTTTGATAAAAACCATTTAATTAAACCGTTATATCGATTAATATCGCTATAGTAAAACATTTCCATTTCCTTTATTTTGGAAATATTACTTTATATTTTTCACAATCCCCTTTTAACTTTACTTCGGGAAATAGCGATATATTATTCGCTTGATGGTATAACTCAAATTGTTAACTCTTGTATGGCCAAACAATGTCAAGCGAAAAATTAGTTATTATAACCCAATTGGTTTTATTAATCTCAAAATTCAACTATTACTTTTAATTCACGTCACTATGGAAATATATAATTCGAATTCAAATATTTACTTTTATTTTCCCATTCGACATATCCATTTCTATTTCTTCGGCAAACATTCGTTATTTACTTTATTTCTTGGAATAAGTACATCTCGACCCATAATATTTCATTACACTTTCACTCGGGCCAAACAATGTTATATTTACATTGTTTATCTTAAAAACCAAACAGTTTAATTACAGTTTAGAGTCTTGCAAATATAATTCAATATTTCCTTTATAGACTAACCCCGACATCCCTTTCTCTTTACAACCTAATATCATCTTTCGATAATGACAAAGTCGTTCAAGTTGGGGTATTTTAATTATCTCTCAGACCTTGATCGATAACATTATTATCTTAAGATAGTAAAAATTTGAAACTAAAATTCAATATATTATCCCCATCTTCTATTTAATATTTAATTTAAATATGGTTTTAGAAACCATTTTCTGTCATTTTGAAACTCACCCTATCTTCTAATTCATTTTACTTAAGTCATTAATTAAGTAAATTATCTACCAACACTTTTGTTTAAAATCTGTTTATACAACTCCATTTATAACTTGGACTTTTTACTCATTTATAAAATCTTAACGACGTAAGAATTCGTTATGTATATAACGTTTAGTAATTTCTATACTCCATGGTTATAAATAAAAACATATTTATAATCCTTTATTTAAATAACTTATATTTGAAAACCTCGATTCAGTTATAAAAAGTATATTTTATAACAAAAAACTCCGTCAGTTCGCCTAACGGCAAAACGACGTCTTAAAACGATGGATATCAGGTCATATGCTGCCAATAACTTAATCAATACTGTCGGTTGATTAAAACACAACAATCGTTGAATATATGTTCAATGATCAACATCCATTCAACCATAAATGTCCAAACATGTTATAATATCATTTGGGGGTAAATAATTCATGTTGAGGCAATAATGAACGATCAATAAGATATAATATATTTGAAGAATCCGGTCGGATCCCTCCAACCTGTTCTTCCCTGCATGTCAGATCATAATATAATTTCTAACAACCTATGAAGCAATAATTTAAACTAAATTATCAAATAAATAAAATGTCGACAATCAAACGATGCGCAACCATGGCATCCAAACATCCAGATTATAGTGTTTATGGTGAATTCTAGTTATATATGAATTTAGCACATCAGAGAAATCCAGAAAAGTGTGAGTATTAACTCACATTTATTTCGATCGACGATCACCACGCTGTTCATATAATTTCAAACATATGTTTGAAATTACATAAAATTCCAACAACTTTTGATTAACACCAAACCAGCTCGATCACCTCGGCTTCGTCGATATGATCCCAACGAGTCATGTTTTGCGTAATTTCGTTAACGTATGATAAAGTTATCGCTATTTTCGGTTCATATAATTTTAACAATAATTAATTAACTAATTTAATTATTAATAAAAATCTTAACTGCCTAATTACCATTATTACCTACTCTAATCCACGTCAGCTACTAATACTGTTCACGCGTCTACTTCTTCCCATCTTTCTCAAACCCGTCTTCCCCAATTTGTTTTCTTCCATCTGAATTTTTGAAAACAGTGAACCTTCTAGTACCTACCATGCCGCCGATGCCCCACCTGGGCTAACCCCCGACAAACCCTCGCCTTTCCCAAACAATTATATGAAACCTATACGTGATGACTTCCTTCTCCTTTTCGTGATCCATACGAACTGCAAATCCCCTTTATTCATTTGTTTGCAACATGTCCACTTCATACAACGTTATGACCTCACCACCATGCTTACCTTCACCTCCAAACCCACGCCACAACTCTTCCATCAACCTTAACTACTTCGCTTCACCCTTCCCGAGACGCTCCACTATTTTCAAACACCCATGCCTTCCAACGTCTCTTGCCTTCACACCTTTCAGTTCAACTTCCATGAGCCCAGTGTTTCGAACTCCATCGTTCTTCTCATCTTCACGCTCTCTTCTAAGTTATAACGCACTTCATACCAGAAAACATCCAACATTTAAACCAAGTTGTGGAATTTCCGTTAGGAAAGAGAGTTAGTTTTGCTTTCTCAAAACACGAGAACAAATGAGAGGTTTTGTCTAGCTTTTTGCTGAGATGAACGAACCGTGGATTTTCATTTTCTATTCGTATTGCTGAGATTGTTTTGAAGGCAGAAGCGTGTTGGATTATATAAGAGAGATAATTGAAGGTAAGGGTAGTGTCTCTTCCATTGGGTATAGGACAGGTAGAGGTTGACTCATCCCTACACGTTATGGACATCAGTATGCGGCATTTAATTCCGCAAATGAAGTATTAGTGGCTGCCCATACCTCTAGAAATAGAGAATAGGATTTGAAAAGATTTCAATGTGTTTTGCATGTTATATGGTGCGACTTATTCTGTTTTATATGGTTAGATTTTTAGGGTACCGTACTATATAGAAATATATCATTTAGGGACCTCTATCGACCGAAATAAAAATACCGCTGTGTCGATCAACGCCCCACGATCCCAAAAATATAATAATATCGGTAGATCAACTTATATTGTGAAGCCCTAAAATGCTGATATATGGTGTAAAATACCTCAAATAAAAAGTAGCTTATTTTGCGAAATAAAAATTACAATAATATTCTAAAAATTAAATTATCCCTACGCCTCAAAGGTCTTGTCCAAATTCGAAGCCGATATTTAATTATATTAAATTATCATTACTCTATTTTAAATAAATAAATTCGTTATAAAATCTATTTATATCACCAAATAATTATTTTAAGCGGATTTTAGTATTCGTAATTAACGCTCGAAAATCTGGGACAATAGACTTTAGGCTTGAAATTTTTTGGGTTTTTGGAAATTTCTGGCTTTGAATTTGTAGAGTTTGTATTCTTCTGTCTTTCTGGAACTTCGATTAAACTTTCCGGTTGACAATTTCTAAATTATACTTCGCCAACAAAAAATCAAATGGACTTTTTACTGCTTCCTGATGATTTACTGAAACAAGTTTAATACTTGGTAAATCTTGCCATAAATTTTTTGTCGTAAAACAAATATGTTTCCACTTCGTTTAATTGTGTTTTGAACTGGCTTCACTAATAAAACTGTGCATACATATATGTGCAACTTCCTTGTGTACATCAATGTTAATAAGTTTGTACCATTGTGTTCTGATTTGTCGAGTAGAACTTCAACCGGACTTGCATTGTGCATATAACCACTTTGAACTGTCTTGACCTTGGTGCTTTGTTTCAAACTGATACGAACAGATGCTACATTAGAATTTTCCTGTTTGTTCTTTGATCATGACACTGCTCTTGTCATACAATCTGTTTTAATATTTTAACTGGTCTTAAAATAATATGACATGAACATATTTGAACAAATATTGCACTTGTATTTTGCCTTGTGTTTTTCTATATTTGAACTGATAAAAACAGATACTTGTTTGATCACTCCACCTCTTTGTAAATGCTGAATCATTTGTCTTGGTCCTGGCCACTTTAGTTTTGACTGAAAATACTTATGTTTTCTTCATGCTCGAACCTGAAACTTGTGATTCCCGTCGCATGTAAGCATACCTGAAAGATACCCGTAACTTCCCCGTGAAGGAAAGCACAAATACTTTGAGAACAACACACATCGGAACGCATACGGAAGAACATTTCATTGTTATTACAACAATTCCATCAGATACAAGAATATACAGAGTATAACTGAATAAATTACATTCCATAAATATCAGAGATTACAATAAATTACATAGCAGCGGGAAAATATACAAAAGCACAACTAGAAGTGATACACGGATACAGAGCTTTCCGAGCATCGTTCCAGCTGTAAATCAGGACCCTGTGAATATAAATCTGCAAAACCAAAACTACTAGCTGCCCGTGTGGAAAATAGGGGCACCCAGAGTTTAGGTTAAAACAATAAACTCCAGGTCAGTCATGGGACTGGTGTGAGAACTAAAACAGTCATTTAAAACTTTGCTTTAAAGATAGTAATTCAAGGGACCACGCCGTATAACACGGAACGGGTTTCCTCCCAAGAACACTAGTGCACATAACAAAACAGCGCAATGCTTTTTGGAAAAATGAAGCTATTATAAGACCCAGGTCCCATCACACAATGCAACGCAAGTCGGAGGATAGGGTTTTCCCTTATAATAGCCAAACATGCTTGGTACGTTTAAAACAAATCACTTGATACTATTATAGGTGTATAGTGCCAAAATAATTTCAATCATAAATATCAATCATAGACGGCATGGGTACCATATATCATGTCGCCATACTAGTTCTACAATTAAAACCGCAATACACGTATTGGAAATTGGATTTCCGTCGTGAGTCGAGGCAAGGGGCAAGCTCCTCTCCGCGTTCGAGACACTCTAGCAAATGCCTCAGGACCCCACTATGATCCTTGGATCTTCAGGGCCGGTCCTCTCTTGCTTTTGAGGATTAATTATTCCTGAACACACGTTTCCCGGTTCTTACAGACCTATATCCGAGGCGCCTCATATCCAACAACCACACAGGTGAAAAGTATATAAATGTCAGGGCTGGTAGGTCACTGACACCACCCTAGCTAGAAAGAAACGTCGTGCTCTCCCTGCAGTCACTATCCCGTTTTTGACTCATACCGAGATGTGAGGCTCGCGAATTCACGTTATACACAAAGCTACGCCACACAGGCCGTGCTTTGATCATCAACCACAAGACTTTGCTTTTCAACAGAAGCCTTGATCAATTGCCACTTACGCATGCCACTTTGGCAATTCACTCCATGCGACTGATGTCCATCGATATACAATCTCTGAGCTCATACGTCTCAGAGAAGGGCGTTAAGCAAGAGAATAAATTCTCTGCCGCCAAACAGATGTATATTTAATAGAGATCAATCAACACAGAATAAAATCCAATGTCAGACACACCATCCATTTACAAGTTCGTTCTGGGTCTGAACGAAACCGGAGGCACTTTCCTCGCATATCCATCCATCTCCAAGTACGTCTGGACGATCACCAACTGATTCCCTCATCCTGGGTGTACAGCCCAATCAAGATCATCAGTAATCACCCAAGCGATGTGAAGACTTCCGGTCTTCAACCACCGTCTTCATCTTCGACATCTCGTCGAATCAGTTATTCAGAATGGGTATAAACCCGGCCTTTCTGAATAACCCACGTATATAATAAATGAATGTTACACAAGCACAACAAACGCCTCATTCCAATTCAGAATATTCTTTTATTCACAAAATCACATTCTTAGGGAAAGGTTCCCATTAATTTTATCCAAGATAAATTCTTCTAAATTTATTCTTTAATCCTCCTTTGGATATCATTTCAAACTAGTCGGGATTAACGAACCACACCGAAGTAATTATTTATTTTATTTCCCAATCCCAACCTATATATCCCATGGAGCAAAACTGGTGATACTCCATATCTAACACCACGGTGTTATCGGTAAAATTAATTACCATTTCACGTTCAAATCTAATTAAAGATTTAACTATCGCTTTGGAGCAAAACTGGTGATACTTCACTCTCGATCACTTTTCAGATTTGATAATTTAAATTATCAATTCATATTTTTAATCTAATCAAAGATTCATTAAAACTCCACTTAGTTTTAATCTTTTCAGAAATCGATATCTTGCCTTTAACTTGGTTAAAGAACCAATGTTATCTAAAACACGATTCACGATAAACCCAAATCACATTTGATATTAAATACAAGGCTCTGAATAGAAAATATACCGGCTTATATTCAATATCAAATTCTGAAACCAACAAATATCGTATTGGAAATAACGATATAAAATATATCTTTCAAATTCCCATAACAATATCTGTATGGTCACGAAATCCAACATCGAAATATTCCGAAGATAATTTCGATTCAACTCCAGTCCAATTCACGTATTGGAAATATTGATTATTTTCAAAATCACTTTCAAATTCAATTTATTTATTTCAAAAATAAATTGATTTTAATTCTAGTTCAAAACTAGTTCATTTCGATAGAAATCTATTTTTACCTATTCAAATGTGGAATTTTCCAGCCTAATTCTTTCCAATTCACATATTATAATTTTACACAAATTATAGATATTTTTAATAATTTTATCAAGGCACGTACAGTCGATTTCCATCAAAGGCCATCGAACTGCACTTACAGCGACCTTTTCTGAATTTGATTTGGACATAATTCCAAATCCAACCGTTAGATTTCAAATTTCTAATATTCAATGGAAAGCTCTTTTCGATACGAACCCAACGGTTCCGGTTTTAGGAGAATCCGACGGTCGGATCACCCGCAATGTCCGTTTGAAATAAATGGTCGAAATTCACGAACTGCCGCGGCGCGGCGCGTTCTATTCAGGCCATTATATATATAATATATATTATATATATTTCGTCGATTTCCTTTTAAAACGTATTTTATAAATCGTTTTAAATTCGTTTTCAAAACCATTTCAACACTACATTCAATTTCAAATCGATTTGATTTCAATTCAATTCGAGTTCATTTCAATTCAATTCAAATTCAAATTCGTTTCAATTCAATTCAAATTCAAATTCGTTTCAATTCAATTCAAATCGAATTCGTTTCAATTCAATTCAATTCGAATTTACCTTCTATTTGATCTAATTCGAATTCGTTTCAAATTGATTTCAATTCAATTTCAGTTTGTTTTAAATTTCAATTTCAATCTAATTCAATTTGAATTCATTTCTATTTTACTCGAATTCAAATTCACTTTCTATTCAATTCGAATCGAATTCATTTTCTATTCGATTCGAATTCATTTCAAATTGATTCAATAAAATTTCAATTTTTAATCTAATTCAATTTGAATTTCCTTTCAAAATATTAAATTTTGAAATCACTTTTCAATATTCATTATAAAACGAATAAAATCGATATAAACATCATTCGCATCAAAATAACGCATCTCTAATCAACACGGCTTTATATTTCAATAATTCGTTATTCTATTCAACAAATGAATATTTGTTCTATTCAACACATGAATCTATATTTCTTTCAACACACGACTAATCTCAACACATGAGTACTGTCCACACATCACTATTTTTGTTATGTAAAATATTTTATAAAACTATGGTATCTATCGTTTGATTTTTAATTAGACTTCTACTGGGAAGTAGTTCTAATTTTAAATATGATAAAGATGTAAATTTCATTGTATAAAATATTTCACTCAACACATGCACATCGTCAACACATGACTATTTTTATATTCAACACATGAATTTTCTTTTATAATATTCCTTATTGTCCCAATTGGAATGAGGCCCAATCAATCACCATATAATGTTAATTATATGGATTCCATACAACACATGTATATAATAGCATTGAAAAATAATCAATCATCAACCAAAGTGCACTACACTGTATAAGCATCAAATATAGATATCTAACGCTTATAACAGCCTGTCAATCAATCGATCGAAATATTTGATCAATCAGGATGAGTGAACTTCAAATTTCATCCCAACACCCGTGTGGGGTTTCAAACAATCAAACACAGATTTTATTTGTGCAGTTGGGTGATGTGTAAAATTTATCATCCCAATCAATATCAGTCAAATCAGTGTATATAAACAAATCGGCCGATTTGTTTATAAATATTCGTTTATTCATTTTCACGTTAAAAATTATATTTTTAACGATAAAACAATTTATTTTAACACATGAATTTCTATTCAGTTCATTTATTCAATAAAATGATATTTTTATTTCTCTAACATATTTTAGAAAATTTCGGCGGCATAACGGCACGATACTAGAAACGGGACGAGGCCTAGCCTTATCCCCGGTCTAGTGAAGGCCCACGCCATTCACACATCAATCAAATCAATTTCAATTCACCAAATAATTCAATTCAAACCAATAACATAACCAACTACACAACCAAACAATTTAACAAACAAGCCATCCATGGTCTGTGGATGACGGGTGACGGGTGCTACTAAACACCGTGTACATCCTAGTATATATATATATATATATATATATATATATATATATATATATATATATATATATATATATAACTAGAGAAACAAATTTTGAGTGAGAAGTTCTCACCAATAGCTATCCAACTTCACGACACTTCTTTTGTAGAAAATCTTCGTCGTTATCCTATCTTCGCCATCTTCGTCGCCCGTAGTCACTATATATATAAAAGTCACACATTTTTATATTTCGATGTCTTTAAAATAAAAATCACATTTTTATTTATTCACTTTCAATTTAAAAATCATATTTTTATAATCACTTCATATATTTAAAAATCGAATTTTTACTATGCTATTCAATATATAAAAATCTAATTTTTACTATGATGTTCAATATATAAAAAATCATATTTTACTTCTCTATTTTCTATATAAAGATCTCGCCTTTTTACATAAAAAGATTTTAGCTTTTCAAATATAAAGATTGAACTTTTTCATATACATCATTATAAAAATCACATTTTTATTTTTCTACACATATAAAGATGCTATTTTTAATATTGCTATCATGTAAAAATTATATTTCTAATTCTCTACATAAACGAAAATCATATTTTACATCATCTATATGGTAAAGACTATATTTTTAATACTTTAAAAATATAAAGATCATATTTTTAATTCTTTAAAAATATAAAAATCATATTTTTAACCTTCTACTATAATAAAAATTATATTTTTATTCTCTACAACATAATAAAAATCACATTTTGTTCATTTTGAAAATCGCTCCTTTACTTTGTTTTCATACGAATAGAGATCGTATTTTTATTCTACTCTTCATACCATAAAGATTATATTTTTATAATGTGGTCTATATAATAAAAATCATATATTTATGCTCAAAATCCTATTTTTATTGTTTTAAAAATTATATCTTTATCGTTTTAAAGAAAAGAAAAAAAAACTGATTTCCTTCTATGAAAAATAAAATAAAATGAAAACTGAAATTAAACGATGTTTCACATGAATTTTATAAAGTAAAATAAAAATAAAAAGAAGGGGAGGACTTACTTTTTTTCTAGCGCTGGAGGTCGGAGATGTGGGTGCGGTCGTCGGCCAGAGGAAGCGGTTGGAGGAAATGGGGGTGCTCACGGTTTTGGGGTTCGCGGGTTTAAGAGGGAAAACGGAGAGAGAGAGAAGGGGAGGAGGCTCGGCAGGAGGAGGGGAGGAAGAAGAAGAAGCGGCGGCGGTGGAGTCGGTGGATGGGGTTAGGGCCGGGGTCGCGGATTTAAGGGGGAGAGGGCTGCGCGTGCGAGAGGCTGAAGGGGAGGGGCTTGGCTTGGACAGAGGTGGGTGGAGGCCGGTCTGGGGGTGGCGGCGTTGAGGGCGTCGCCCTGGCGATGGCGAACGTCGCCCTCCCCCTTTTTTTTTTTTTTTTTTTTATTTTTCGTTTCTGAAATCAATCGGGAGAGAAGAAGTAAGGGGGGGGGGGCTTTTATAAAATTTATTATTTAATTTATTTTTAATTGCAAAAAGTTGACTTTCACAAACGACCTCTAAACGAGGCCTACCGCCTGTCGTCCATAGCGTTTTACCCCCATTCCGAACACAATGGGATATGTATCGTAGGTTGATTTGATCGTTTGAATCAGTTTCCGTTGAATTTACATTTAAATCACTATATTGGATTTTAAACGTACATTTCAAATTACCGGGGTCACATACTAACACTAAAAATTGCAGAAAAATATTTTCTAGCTTCGTATTGACGATACGGTCCTAACAAAACTAGTTTCGTCGAATTCTGAGACCGTTGGAAAAATGGCCAATTTCTAGTCGATTAAAATCAACTGAAACTGGTCAAACGCGTTTTCCTTTGCCACGCTCACATATTGATTCGAAAAATTATGAAATTTGAAACCTAGCAATAATTTGACATAACGGACCCAACAAAACTGGTTTCGTCGAAATCCGAGGTCGTTTGCAAAATGTCCATTTTTAAGGGCCTGAATTCCATAGCGACTATTCAGAATTTTCAACTGGACATATCTTTTGATTCCCGCTATGAAATTTCAATTATTCGGATTCGATGGAAAGATATCATCAATTAGATCCTATTATTTTTGGTTTCACTAAAATCCGGATTGTTTTGCACCCGGTACATTCAATTGAAGTTTGAAATCGAATTATCGAACTACCGCGCCATTTTCAATTCTATTATAATTATATATAATTATTTATATTCTAACGATGACGTATATAATATATACGTCGAATTCCATTCAAAATAAATTTCTCGTCGTTTTTATTTAAAATAATCTATTTTAAATAATCAAAATTCGCTAAAATTGCCAAAATAAAAATTTCAAACTGGCTCACATTTTCGGGTTACTACAATCTCTCCCACTTAAAACTTTTCATCCCCGAAAAGGAACAAAGTCGAAAGTGGTTTGATTAATCAACTCTACGCTCGATCTGGTTTCTATTCTCCAACCTTTTTAGTTTCTGAGAATTTTCAAAATTTCAAAAATTTGGCTAACACCCTAAATTTTCGAAAAATTTCGCCATAACCTCCCCTGTACCGGGAGCATCGGGGAATTTCAAATAGCTTCCCCGGTCCTTCTAATCTCAAAAAGAAAAGGAAAAAGCCAAGCGGCTAGCCAATAGGCTCATAAAATCATCATCACCCAAACAAAACAGTAAATTATGTAGTAAACATGTACCTATTTGTCGAGCAAACAAATTTTATTCTTCGGCTCTAGCCTCCTTGCTATGACCTGTTCAATGTAAGTATATGCATATGCAAGCAAATGCGACCAATTTTCAATACAATTCAATATTTGGTACAATTAGGCATAAATGGTTAAAATTATCAAACAAATAAACAAACAACACAAACATCAATCAATTAGTGAATTAGAATTTCAAATTCATAATTTTGATATATATACAAAAAAAATCATGTTTTTGATGCCAATTCACAACAATGTATTCTAGCTATATTAGTTTTGGTTCTCACACCAGCCTAATGGAAATATATAGAAGTCACACCTTCGAAACACGAACATAAACACTGATGATGTGGCCACATCATCAGAATTATCCCCGGATGTCTAGAATGTGATTCTATATCTATCCAGTATATTAAAACTTCGAATATACGTTCATGACGCGTATATGCAAAATCTTTATATACTCGATTGTCCAAATTCAAAATAAATAAATTATTCAAATACGTATAAAACGATTTAAATTTCAAAACAAAATTGTTTTTATTTGAAATTTATACTCTTCACACTCGTTCTAGGATACTACTGATCCTATCTCTAACGAGTCATTCTAATTGGATTTTTTTTTCTAATCCAATATCCGATGAATTCTTTCGTATGGTTCTAATGTGTCTTGTTCTCGAGCTCTGTAAACCAAAGCTCTGATACCAACTGAAAGATAGCCGACGAACTCCGGTAGGCTTTGCAACCATCCCTTCATCCCCCAAGCAGCAGGTAAAACCCACCGTGGCTCTCTCATAGTCCCCCAGTTACTTGTTTTACGGCAACCCTCTCGAGTCTCGCGCCCACTGGCGAGCCAACCCCCACCACAAGGGACATGTGGGGGTAAGAGTCTCCCGTTCGCCACCAAACTGCGAAGCGAGAACCCCCCATCACGACTGCAACAAGAACTGGTGATACTTCACTCTCGATCACTTTTCAGATTTGATAATTTAAATTATCAATTCACATTTTTAATCTAATCAAAGATTCATTAAAACTCCACTTAGTTTTAATCTTTTCAGAAATCGATATCTTGCCTTTAACTGGGTTAAAGAACCAATGTTATCTAAAACACAATTCACGATAAACCCAAATCACATTTGATATTAAATACAAGGCTCTGAATAGAAAATATACCGGCTTATATTCAATATCAAATTCTGAAACCAACAAATATCGTATTGGAAATAACGATATAAAATATATCTTTCAAATTCCCATAACAATATCTGTATGGTCACGAAATCCAACGTCGAAATATTCCGAAGATAATTTCGATTCAACTCCAGTCCAATTCACGTATTGGAAATATTGATTATTTTCAAAATCACTTTCAAATTCAATTTATTTATTTCAAAAATAAATTGATTTTAATTCTAGTTCAAAACTAGTTCATTTCGGTAGAAATCTATTTTTACCTATTCAAATGTGGAATTTTCCAGCCCAATTCTTTCCAATTCACATATTATAATTTTACACAAATTATAGATATTTTTAATAATTTTATCAAGGCCCGTACAGTCGATTTCCATCAACGGCCATCGAACTGCACTTACAGCGACCTTTTCTGAATTTGATTTGGACATAATTCCAAATCCAACCGTTAGATTTCAAATTTCTAATATTCAATGGAAAGATCTTTTCGATACGAACCCAACGGTTCCGGTTTTAGGAGAATCCGACGGTCGGATCTCCCGCAATGTCCGTTTGAAATAAATGGTCGAAATTCACGAACTGCCGCGGCGCGGCGCGTTCTATTCAGGCCATTATATATATATAATATATATATTATATATATTTCGTCGATTTCCTTTTAAAACGTATTTTATAAATCGTTTTAAATTCGTTTTCAAAACCATTTCAACACTACATTCAATTTCAAATCGATTTGATTTCAATTCAATTCGAGTTCATTTCAATTCAATTCAAATTCAATTTCGTTTCAATTCAATTCAAATTCAAATTCGTTTCAATTCAATTCAAATCGAATTCGTTTCAATTCAATTCAATTCGAATTTACCTTCTATTTGATCTAATTCGAATTCGTTTCAAATTGATTTCAATTCAATTTCAGTTTGTTTTAAATTTCAATTTCAATCTAATTCAATTTGAATTCATTTCTATTTTACTCGAATTCAAATTCACTTTCTATTCAATTCGAATCGAATTCATTTTCTATTCGATTCGAATTCATTTCAAATTGATTCAATAAAATTTCAATTTTTAATCTAATTCAATTTGAATTTCCTTTCAAAATATTAAATTTTGAAATCACTTTTCAATATTCATTATAAAACGAATAAAATCGATATAAACATCGTTCGCATCAAAATAACGCATCTCTAATCAACACGGCTTTATATTTCAATAATTCGTTATTCTATTCAACAAATGAATATTTGTTCTATTCAACACATGAATCTATATTTCTTTCAACACACGACTAATCTCAACACATGAGTACTGTCCACACATCACTATTTTTGTTATGTAAAATATTTTATAAAACTATGGTATCTATCGTTTGATTTTTAATTAGACTTCTACTGGGAAGTAGTTCTAATTTTAAATATGATAAAGATGTAAATTTCATTGTATAAAATATTTCACTCAACACATGCACATCGTCAACACATGACTATTTTTATATTCAACACATGAATTTTCTTTTATAATATTCCTTATTGTCCTAATTGGAATGAGGCCCAATCAATCACCATATAATGTTAATTATATGGATTCCATACAACACATGTATATAATAGCATTGAAAAATAATCAATCATCAACCAAAGTGCACTACACTGTATAAGCATCAAATATAGATATCTAACGCTTATAACAGCCTGTCAATCAATCGATCGACATATTTGATCAATCAGGATGAGTGAACTTCAAATTTCATCCCAACACCCGTGTGGGGTTTCAAACAATCAAACACAGATTTTATTTGTGCAGTTGGGTGATGTGTAAAATTTATCATCCCAATCAATATCAGTCAAATCAGTGTATATAAACAAATCGGCCGATTTGTTTATAAATATTCGTTTATTCATTTTCACGTTAAAAATTATATTTTTAACGATAAAACAATTTATTTTAACACATGAATTTCTATTCAGTTCATTTATTCAATAAAATGATATTTTTATTTCTCTAACATATTTTAGAAAATTTCGGCGGCATAACGGCACGATACTAGAAACGGGACGAGGCCTAGCCTTATTCCCGGTCTAGTGAAGGCCCACGCCATTCACACATCAATCAAATCAATTTCAATTCACCAAATAATTCAATTCAAACCAATAACATAACCAACTACACAACCAAACAATTTAACAAACAAGCCATCCACGGTCTGTGGATGATGGGTGTCGGGTGCTACTAAACACTGTCTACATCCTAGTATATATATATATATATATATATATATATATAACTAGAGAAACAAATTTTGAGTGAGAAGTTCTCACCAATAGCTATCCAACTTCACGACACTTCTTTTGTAGAAAATCTTCGTCGTTATCCTATCTTCGCCATCTTCGTCGCCCGTAGTCACTATATATATAAAAGTCACACATTTTTATATTTCGATGTCTTTAAAATAAAAATCACATTTTTATTTATTCACTTTCAATTTAAAAATCATATTTTTATAATCACTTCATATATTTAAAAATCGAATTTTTACTATGCTATTCAATATATAAAAATCTAATTTTTACTATGATGTTCAATATATAAAAAATCATATTTTACTTCTCTATTTTCTATATAAAGATCTCGCCTTTTTACATAAAAAGATTTTAGCTTTTCAAATATAAAGATTGAACTTTTTCATATACATCATTATAAAAATCACATTTTTATTTTTCTACACATATAAAGATGCTATTTTTAATATTGCTATCATGTAAAAATTATATTTCTAATTCTCTACATAAACGAAAATCATATTTTACATCATCTATATGGTAAAGACTATATTTTTAATACTTTAAAAATATAAAGATCATATTTTTAATTCTTTAAAAATATAAAAATCATATTTTTAACCTTCTACTATAATAAAAATTATATTTTTATTCTCTACAACATAATAAAAATCACATTTTGTTCATTTTGAAAATCGCTCCTTTACTTTGTTTTCATACGAATAGAGATCGTATTTTTATTCTACTCTTCATACCATAAAGATTATATTTTTATAATGTGGTCTATATAATAAAAATCATATATTTATGCTCAAAATCCTATTTTTATTGTTTTAAAAATTATATCTTTATCGTTTTAAAGAAAAGAAAAAAAAACTGATTTCCTTCTATGAAAAATAAAATAAAATGAAAACTGAAATTAAACGATGTTTCATATGAATTTTATAAAGTAAAATAAAAATAAAAAGAAGGGGAGGACTTACTTTTTTTCTAGCACTGGAGGTCGGAGATGTGGGTGCGGTCGTCGGCCAGAGGAAGCGGTTGGAGGAAATGGGGGTGCTCACGGTTTTGGGGTTCGCGGGTTTAAGGGGGAAAACGGAGAGAGAGAGAAGGGGAGGAGGCTCGGCAGGAGGAGGGGAGGAAGAAGAAGAAGCGGCGGCGGTGGAGTCGGTGGATGGGGTTAGGGCCGGGGTCGCGGATTTAAGGGGGAGAGGGCTGCGCGTGCGAGAGGCTGTAGGGGAGGGGCTTGGCTTGGACGGAGGTGGGTGGAGGCCGGTCTGGGGGTGGCGGCGTTGAGGGCGTCGCCCTGGCGATGGCGAACGTCGCCCTCCCCTTTTCTTCTTTTTTTTTTCGTTTCTGAAATCAATCGGGAGAGAAGAAGTAAGGGGGGGGGGGCTTTTATAAAATTTATTATTTAATTTATTTTTAATTGCAAAAAGTTGACTTTCACAAACGACCTCTAAACGAGGCCCACCGCCTGTCGTCTATAGCGTTTTACCTCCATTCCGAACACAATGGGATATGTATCGTAGGTTGATTTGATCGTTTGAATCAGTTTCCGTTGAATTTACATTTAAATCACTATATTGGATTTTAAACGTACATTTCAAATTACCGGGGTCACATACTAACACTAAAAATTGCAGAAAAATATTTTCTAGCTTCGTATTGACGATACGGTCCTAACAAAACTAGTTTCGTCGAATTCTGAGACCGTTGGAAAAATGGCCAATTTCCAGTCGATTAAAATCAACTAAAACTGGTCAAACGCGTTTTCCTTTGCCATGCTCACATATTGATTCGAAAAATTATGAAATTTGAAACCTAGCAATAATTTGACATCACGGACCCAAAAAAACTGGTTTTGTCGAAATCCGAGGTCGTTTGCAAAATGTCCATTTTTAAGGGCCTGAATTCCATAGCGACTATTCAGAATTTTCAACTGGACATATCTTTTGATTCCCGCTATGAAATTTCAATTATTCGGATTCGATGGAAAGATATCATCAATTAGATCCTATTATTTTTGGTTTCACTAAAATCCGGATTGTTTTGCACCCGGTACATTCAATTGAAGTTTGAAATCGAATTATCGAACTACCGCGCCATTTTCAATTCTATTATAATTATATATAATTATTTATTTTCTAACGACGACGTATATAATATATACGTCGAATTCCATTCAAAATAAATTTCTCGTCGTTTTTATTTAAAATAATCTATTTTAAATAATCAAAATTCGCTAAAATTGCCAAAATAAAAATTTCAAACTGGCTCACATTTTCGGGTTATTACAATACACTTTCATTACACTTCTGTATGCTACTCCACCATGTTTGAGTAGTCCTTGAACTTGAATTGCTGTACACTGGTGTACATGCCGTTTCACCATGCTTAAAAACTATAGTTGTCCCTTGCTTCAGGCATGTATGTACTTCACTCTGTTTTAATCATGCTGTGCACACTATGTTGCTGACCTGAACACTGTCCATTTTACTTGCACCATATACTTGTATACGCTTATGCGCCTGATCATGCTTGTGCTTGACATGATTGGGATGCCTTCTTCATACATTGTGCTTTGCATTGCCATGTATACTCTGCACTTGAACTTAGCTTTGGTTATGGCCTGTTGCACTTTTAATCTTGCTTGTACTTAAGGACTTGAACTAAAATGACTTACCTTTGCGTCATGTTTACACTTGACCATCCTGGCTTGACCTCTTTGCATGTTGCTCTTGAAGATTTGCTGAACTTGTACATGTGGGACCACTGAATTGAACACACTAGCATGTTGAATCTTGCACTTGATGTTGGCTGCACTTGTTTTCATTGTTGCATGAATACTCGACCACTTTTGTTTGTCCATGTATTTGAGTTGTTCGGCCATATTTTTACATGTATATACATATATGTATATATACATATGTATATATACATATGTGTATATATGTATGACTTTATTTTTACTAGCGCTGAGTTGAGTTGGTCCACGTGGCTGCTCCTCAGTTGCTCTGTTGTATTCTGATTGGTGAGGCAGTGCACGTGTATATTTATACATGTGTGTACATGCAGCCATCAGACAATTTTTCCTGTCCCTGCATATCAGACCAAGTCTAGAAAAAATGATGAGAAACACACCGTAATTTTAAGGCAAATGAAATTTAAAATAAATTTTTATTTTCTTGTATTTCATTTTTATCTTTGTTCCAGTTTACTTTGTGTGTGTTTCTGTATATGACAGATATGAAGACAGAACTGACTGAAAGATGTGAAGATAGAAGACTGAAGATGACAGAGAAAAATATATAAGAATATTTGTATATGAGTGAGTCTGTAAACTGAGTGTAGTGTATATGAAAATGTATTGCGTGATGAATGAACTGTAGTGAGGAGCTGCAAGAGAAATGTACTTATATATGTAATAAACAAATTTGATTGAAATAAAATATTATTTTATTGTTGTTAAACAAGCTTGTCTATCGTATTCAGTTTATTTACAAGTACAATCTCATGTGAATTGAATAAATTGTGGAGTTATAAATAGTTGTATTGTTTAAATGTTTGAAATATAATATTTAATTTAAATGAAATAGCGTATGAATATATAAATGTCTGTACAGTCGTATTCTATTTAAATATAAATATTATATTCATGTCTGTGATGTATATATAGAACAGTACAGTCACAAAAACATTTAAATAATATTTATTTGGTTGTTATCATCAAACAAAAATCACATAATTGTGTATACAACTACGTCATATACAACATATTTTATTTTCTATCCTTTTTGTTTTCTTTCTTATTTTAATTTTTGTTTTCAATCTCAAAGTTTTATAAGTTTCATATATTTATATTTTTACATTTTATATTTATATAGTTTTAAACTTTATAATTTTATAAATATGTTTATATAGTTCATATTTGTGTTTTCATATGATTTCCTACTTTATAATATTAGTTTATAACACTATATTTTAATTCAAGAATTTCCAGAATTATATTTATATCAAAACTCTTTAAAAATATTCAAAAGTCAAATTTCTACTATGGATATGTCGACATAAAGAAAGCTATATGTCGACATATAACTTCAGAAATTGGAATTTGAAAGGAAGTGTCTTTTCACTAATTGTGATGGTTTTGAAGCGTGGAATCTTTTCATACACTATAAAAAGGGATTGAATTTGAATTTTTAATCATCTCTTCTTCTCTAACTTTATCCCCTTTCTCTATACCATTATTCTTAATCATTTTTATGATTTCTACGCTTATACTCTACCAAATTCAATTTTGTTTTTAATCAAACTTCTTATCTCTATGCTCTCACTCTCTGAATCAACTAATATTGAAGAGCTATAGGGTTGTTTGTAATTGTTTGGGTTGAGTAAAGTAATCGGTGGTATCCCTTGTATCCCTGAAATCAAGGACAAGTAATCGGTGGTATCCCTTGTAGACGTGAAATCAAGGTGGTTGAAATCAATAGTATCCCTTATAGCCATGAAATCAAGGAGGTTTTAATTGGATTTTGATATAGTAATAAAACTCTATGCAATCCAGCGTTGCGTGGGACTGGACGTAGGAGCAATCCGAATCAGTACAAAATCCAGTGTATTCTTTTCTTTTTTGCATTTTTATTTTTGTTTATTTTGCATCTGTGTTTGATTCTGTGTCAGTGATTGTTTCTGTGGTGTTTGATTCATTTAGTTTGTCACATATATTTTAGATTTTGTTTAAATTCTCATAAAACTATTTACCCCTTCTCTAGTGTTTGTTTTGCCTTAACGATCTTTTCCGCAATCCCTAACAATTGGTATTAGAGCAAGGTTTTCAAAAAGTTCATGATCTGATTTTTGAAAATGTTAAATGGAAAAATTTGAACATTAGTTTTAATTCATATATTGCATCAAGCATTAGATGAGTCTGCATTCAATTTTATTGAAAAATTAAGTTACTATGATTTGATTTTTGAAATTTTAAAATTTGAAATGTTTTAAATTTTGAAAATTTTGATCTGTGGATGTGTTACAAAACTATCATGATATTATCGTTTAAAATTGCAGTTAATTACTTGAAACATCACTTGATTATTTGAAGAGTCATTTATTTTTTGAAAATTCATTCAATTCTTTGAAAAGTTGCGTTGTTTTGTAGGAAAAGATGTGCTATATGACTTTTGAAAATTCAAAAGTTAAAAAGATAGGTAAAGTGGTTGTTGGTGATTAAAATTCCGAAATGGTGGCTATTGAAAATTCAAATTCAAAAAAGGTGGCTGTTGGAAATTCAAATTCCGAACTGGTGTGTTACATGGGTGTTGAGAATTCAAATTCTGAAGGACAAATGAAGAAGAGTAACGACGATTGGCGAAAAAACATCAAGAGGAAGAAATGGAAATACACAATGTAAATCAACAAAGAAATGGGTACCAGATAAGTAAAAACTTTTTCATTCTCATCTACAAGTAGATTCAATACTGTATTTTTCTTCATTTCTTCAGAATGCCGCTGATTTCATGTAAATCGATCCAGAATTGATCAAGTAATGATCAAATGAAGTTTTGGTGAATAAAGAGAGAAGGAAACCAAAACTGTCAATAAAGATCTTCAAATTGCATCCACAGGTTAGGCTATTTTGTCCCAAATCCTTTTCCAGATTGTATTTCTCGTTCTCTCGGTCGTTTTTATCAGTAGATCATCAAATTCCAATAAAAATTGAGTGAGATATGGCGATTCGAAGTTGACTACCCAAAACAGAAAAATTGTTATGGGATTTCAAACATATCTCTTACTGTTTTGACTTTTTGCCCCCCAATACCATCCAAATTCATCCCCAAACTATTACTATATCGTAATCCTTGGATTTCTCTTCGATTTTCCGCTGATTTTGTCCAAATACGTTAAGAAACGAAGAAGTTATGGCTCTTGAAAGAATGATCGAAAATTTAAAATCGGGAAGAAGAAGAAGAGGAGAATTAGTTTTGAAGAGACATAACTTTTGGGCCTTTAAATAGTAGTTGAAGTGTCCATTCAAAATTCAAAATTCAAAATTCAAATTCAAATTTTGGCGCCAAGTTGGTTGAACTACTAAATCTTCGATGTCTTTCTCATACGGTGTTCAAATTTAGCAAATGCATATACTATCGTGACCAGAAAAAAGAGCCCGTCGCAATAGAGCAGATTTTATCATCAAATTCTAGAAGATGTAAATGTGTGATTCATAACAATGAAAGAACAACAAAGTGGAGAATTGCAAAAAGAGGTACGCCTTAATTAATTTTTAAATTTTTGGTTAAATGGATGCTTTGTTTGCTTTGTTTTAAATTTGAAATTTAAACTTTAAAATTCAATTTTGAAATTTAAAATTCAATTTTGAAATTTGAAATTCAAAAATAATTATAATAAAATAAATATAATAATAAAATAAATTTTCGATGTTTGTTTGGATTAATATTATTTTAGGAAGTAGTTAAACCTGAAATATAAAATCGATATTTTAAAACCAAAGTCACAAAACCATATTCTTTTTGAAATAATACATATATGTCAACATACATATATCTATATGTTAACATATCAGCCTATAGAATGAAACTCAAAACTTTGAATTTCAAAGGTTTAAACTTTCAGACTTCCCTCCATCTTTTCAACAAGAAAATGCCAGTTCAAACTCTAGTTATTAACTTTGTCTATCTACTTATTTTCTTATATCTAGTTTCAAAATATATATATTAAAAGTATTTAAATTAATAAAATTATATAGACATGTTAATATGATATACAAAGTTAATATAACTTTTTGATATTATAATAAAATATAAATTTATTCATCTTTTATATAGTTTAAACATGCATAGTTTAACTTATATATTATTCATATGATTTCAAAACAATTTTGGGTTACATTATCATAAATACTATTTGTAACTTAATATTAATTTTGATTTCTTATTAAGTTTTTTAAAAGCTTGAATATTTAACGTAATATTTTGGTAATATGTACATACATGATTTTATGTCTTAAATATGCGGTTTAAATATAAGAAATTATAGTTTTATAGTTTAATTTATATACATATTTCATAGTTTTGTTATGAGTACATATTTTAAAAAAAGGGTTTTAACATATAAATGGTTCCTTAACAAATTAATATATTTTTATTTCTACAAGTTTAAATTTAAAATTGATTTGTATCAAAAGATTGATGTATATATCTCATAATAAATTAAATTTTAAGTCCTTTTTAAAATTAGTTTATATGTATATACAATTATGAATATATGTTTATATAAAAATAGTTTACTTTATATAATACAATTATATATTCTCTTTAAAATGATCTTCAATTTTTACTATAAGAAGTATCCTACTAAAATTATTTAACTCCATATTTCTCATAGAATTATTTTGAATATTTTACTACTTATCATGAATATATTTTTAATAATTATCTATACTATCTCTTTCATAAGTATTATTAACCTAAGTCTAGAAATTAGTATACATTACCTTTGTTTGATTCAAATAATTTATATGTTTATATACATAATAGTTAGATATTACTTTAAATATCCTTTACAACCATATATACCATGATTAAATCATTTTGCATATTATTACACATACTATTTCATATCATATCTCATTTATTACATGTTAAAAACCATTCACATCACAAGCTACATTTCATTAAATATACCACTTCATATAATTATGCATATGACATACTGCATTACATGTTAACTTTAACTCCACACATAACAAGTATATAGTATGAAAAGTTTTTATCTAATTAGAAATATAGGTTCATTAATCAAATACATAACATATTTACTTTGTCTCGATTAACTTGATTGATTTGTTTGGCTTGGTTGAATTGATTGAATTGATTAGATTGATTGACTTGTTTGGTTAGTTTGATTTGTTTGGCTTGATTTAATTGACTTGTTTGACATGGTTGAATTTCATTAGTTGTTGGTAGGATTGTTAGAAATATACTTATGCATTTGTAGGGCTTTATAGGTTTTAGGATAAATGGAAATTACAAGAAATATTTGATTTCATGTTTGAATTGATGTTTTGTGACGACAAAAGATAAATAAATTGATTGAATTTAATTGCTTTACTTATATCATAATTTCAAGGATATTTATTAGAGTAAATTTTTAGTCTAGATTAAGGTCTCATTATGGTTTAAGGGAATTAGAGTTTAGGATAGGTTTATTCTTGTATTAGATTAAGGGGGAGTCTTAGAGTTTCTAAGGATTAGTTGAAAGTTCAGGAATGTTTTGGTTGATTCAATTGTTTAAGTTGATTGATTGAATTGCTTGTTTGTTTGAATTGCTCGAATTGCTTGTTTGGATTGAATTTCTTGCTTGAATTGATTATAAATATTGATTGGTGTTGACATCAAAAGTTGGTTACTATTGACAATCAACCCCCAATCATGCGATCAACACACGAGTAAAGATTATAAAATGCAGTAAAAGCAAAAAGAATGAGGAGCACACACAAAATTTTTATAGTGGTTCGGCAAAGACGGTGCCTACATCCACTTTATATATTATTTCTCTTTTCTGATTACAAGTACAATGCTTTTTTTTGTTTGAAGAAGAAAGAGAAGATGGCTATTTTCCTTTCTTCTTTTTGAGAGAAGTTAGAAGGAATGAACTTCAGAATCGAAGTGCAAAAGAAGTTGGCGGAAGAGAAGAGTCCCTTTTTCCATTTTAGCTTGGGGGTATTTATAGGAGGCAAGTGCAGGTAGGGCTGTTGCAATATGATCCGGCCATTCTGGGAAAGATGGACACGTGGAACCCATCAGTTGGTTTGAATAGAGGATGGGGACTGATTCCGCTATTTATAAATAGTATCCTCGGAAATTGCAGCTGACGTGGCCTCCACGGAAAGGTATATCAAAAGTAGAGCTTTGTCCAGATGTGGTTTGACCGCTTTTATTGCCCTGGAAGTCGGGATATACGGTGGAATGGCTCTGTAGTAGATTTCCACGCTAGCCCGAGATAATCAGTCGACGCGCCTTTCACGGAAGTGAGATACTCGGTCGACTGGGAGAGCGATTCATTTGGAGTGAGTTGTCGATTGACTAAGCTGGACTTGGGCCGATATGTGATTGCTTCGGACCGTGCATCTGCTAGGCTTCCTGAAGCGCGGCTTATATATATTTGCGCATTTGGGCTTTGGTCTGCCTCGTAGAGACTCTTGCCAAAAAGAGGGTTAACACTTTGCCCTTCAGAATGCATCTTCATCGGTAGAGGGAGGTGTGTTCTGAAATTTGAATTGAAGCACAAACGCTCGAGCAGCTATGGTCCCGCCAGACCATATTAAGGCCAGAAAACCGACAGTTCCGATGTTGTATTAAGGCCAGAAAACCGATGACCGTACCAGGTCGTATTAAGGCCGGAAAACCGATAACTATCAGGGATCGTATTAAGGCCGAGGTGACGATCGCCATTTGTATGATAGTTAGTGCCTGCAAATACAAAATAAACCATTCTCGTTTTGGAGAAGGCTAATGGGTCGAGCATTTTATTTCACTTGGCTTTGAAGGGTGGCGAGCATTAACCATGCTCGGCTTAGTAGCGAACATTGACTATGTCTGGCTTAATGGCGAACGCTTAACCAGGTTCGGCTTAATGGCGAACTCTTAACCAGGTTCGGCTTAGTGGCGAGCATTAATTATGCTCGGCTTAGAGAGGTGGCGAGTAATAATCATGCTCGGCTTAGGGCAAGTGTGTTTTTAATGCTCTACTCAAGTTAAGTTAGTTTGTCCAGTGAGCTATGAATGCTCGTGGTATAAAAAGAAAAGAGGGGGGGGGGGGTATAATCTATACTTCGTATTTAGAAAACATAGCCTCACTCGGTTAAGGGAGTAGGCGTTTAGAAGAAAAGAAAGGGTGGTGGGCTTTCGCGCTGACCACATAAAACAAGGGGCGAGCGTTATTCATGCTCGGCTTAGAGGTTTCCAAACATGATCGATATATGGAAAAATAAAATTCATAACTGTTAAACAACTATTACAAAGAAAAGAAACTCTACGGGAACATCGGTTGATCTCAGAGCATGCCTAGGAGCTAAATCCTAACCCCATACATGTGTATATCAAGGTGTCCTTATTATTGAAAGGAATACATCAAAAGAAAAGAAATCTAATTAATGATAATGCCGCGAGTGCTGGTCTCGGGGTCCTTTTCGTTTCTAGGAGCTCTAGTACCGACCTGAGGAGCTTGGGTAGAAGATCGCGGCGGCATGGCCGGGGCGCGATCTTTGACATATTCGGGGAGCTCTCCTTTTCTGACTCTCCCTTTGATGAGATCACGCAGATGTCGGCATTCATTTGCATTATGTCCAGCTACGTTGTGGAATATACAATGCTTGCCAGAATCGAGTTCCATCTGGGTCGGCTCTCGTCGAGGTGGTCTTGGAGTTGGTAAGGACTCGCTTATGTCGAGATAGATATCGAGCAAACAGGAATTGAGCTCAGTGTATTGATCGTATTTATTTTCATTTCATGGTCGCACATTGCGCTCGGTTTTCTCTGGGGCCTTTCCTCTTCCTTTATTCTGGCCGTTACCATTGAATGGACCTTGTTGTTTGGCTACTAAAACCTTGCGGCTCTCCATTTCAAGGCTGGCATCTTCTTTTGGAGGAATCTTTCGGCCTCAGAGTAAAAGTTGTCTATATCCTTAGGAGGATCTCTAGCTAAAGAGATTGAGAATTCTAATCGATTTTGAACTCCTGCGATGGCGGCCATGAGTACCATCGATGGCTCAGGCCGATCGACAGATGCTACGGTCGCGTTGAATCTTTCTAGGAAGAACCTGAGCATCTCTCCGGATCGCTGCTTGATGGTAGACAAGAACATAACACTTTTTGGTCGGGAGATATGCACTCGGAATTGTTCGATGAAGCGGGTGACCAGGGTGTTCCAATTGCTGATCGACTCCGTTGTTAGCTGCCAAAACCGCATGCCGGCTATATCTGTGAGAAAGAGGGGAAATAACTTAGCCATGACGTTGGTCGATGCACCCAGTACTTCCATATGTCGCATGTATCGCATGAGGTAAATGGTCGGGTCAGTGTGACCGTTGTATGGCTCGATATCTGGGAACTTGAAGTCTGGAGGGTTTCGAGAATTTCTAATTTCCTTGGTGAAGGGGCTGCGATTGACATTGTCTATGTCTTGCTGTGAAGAGTTGCCCTGAGTGAAGCGTCGAATAATGCTTGCAAGTTGGCTCCCATCTCCAAGGAGCCATTGCCAAAAATTTAACTCTGCATTTGGAAGAGCTTATGTGCAAAGATCTGGCAAAAGCATGCTCGAACGGGTGGCCATTGGTGGGGCTCGGCTTCCGAGAGTTGAGTGAAGGTATGGGGGAAGGTGAGTCACAGTAGGTGGTTCAGGGTAGAATGGCCCCTCTGGAACCTGATGAGTTGTTGGTCGAGCCATGCTGTAACAAAGGGTCTAGGCTGGTCCAGCATAGCATGTGATGTTCGAGGCTCGGGGTTGCCCTTGTTTGGAGCGAGGTTAGGAGGGTACACGGTAGCGTTTTCTTCTGCCACGGTGAGGACCTGTATAGTAGGGTGGCTTCCCTCGTTCGAAGGGAAGGCGGCACCAGCTCTTCGTTGAGGGTGAAGAGTGGTTAGACTGGTCTGTGGTAAGACTCCGGATTGTAATGGGAATGGCGTTGATTCTGAGGGACCCGGAGGTACCTCGACTGGTTCGATAGGTCGACTTACTCCCAAGAGTGTGGGCAAATTTGCCAGACGACCAAGATCTCGATCGCCTGCCTCCTGAGCTTCTGCTACTGCACCTGCGCTGCTCAGTGGAAGTGATACTCCTGGTTGGTGGGACCAAACCAGGATGAAATAAAGGTGTAACCTGATCAGTAGCCTGATTCTATGCAGACCGAAGATCAGTTATTGCCCCAGTCTCGGCCGGTGGAGGAATTGATGTTGAAGCGTTCAATCCTGTCTCCAGTTGACCAAAAAGGTGATCCATCAACTACTGCTGTTGTTCGAGGAGTTTACCCTGAGATGCCATTTGTTCTCTAAATTCGACCATTATCTTATCCATGTCATCCCGGGTAAGGAATCGAGACATGTCGTCATGAGATGAAACCTCGTGACTTACTTCCACAACATCTATATCGGCTGCATGTAGTGTTTGCAGGATGAGAGGATGTTGCATCTTTCTTTCATTTGTTCGCCATAAGCAGAAGTGAGCAGAGGCTCTAACGGAATATTAGTACTTAGCCCCTATCTGGCGCGTCAAAAGTGTTGACGTCAAAAATTGGTTACTAGTGACAATCAACCCCCAGTCGTGCGATCAACACATGAGTAAAGATTATAAAATGTAGTAAAAGCAAAAAGAATGAGGAGCACACATAGAATTTTTATAGTGATTCGGCAAAGATGGTGCCTACGTCCACTTTATATATTATTTCTCTTTTCTGATTACAAGCACAATGCTTTTTTTTTTTGTTTGAAGAAGAAAGAGAAGATGTCTATTTTCCTTTCTTGTTTTTGAGAGAAGTTAGGAGGAATGAACTTCAGAATCGAAGTTATAAAGAAGTTGGCAGAAGAGAAGAGTCCCTTTTTTCCTTTTAGCTTGGGGGTATTTATAGGAGGAAATTGCAGCTTGGGCTATTGCAATATGATTCGGCCATTCGTGGAAAGCCTGGACACGTGGAACCCATCAGTTGGTATGAATAGCGGTTGGGGACTGATTCTGCTGTTCATAAATAGTATCCTCGGAAATTGCGGCTGACATGGCCTCCACAGAAAGGTATATCAAAAGTAGAGCTTTGTCCGGATGTGGTTTGACCGCTTTTATTACCTTCGAAGTCGGGATATATGGTGGAATGGCTCTGTAGAAGATTTCCACACTGGCCCGAGATAATCGGTCGGCGCGCCTTTCATGGAAGCGAGATACTCGGTCGACCAGGAGAGCGATTCTTTCGGAGTGAGCTGTCAATTGACTAGGCTGGACTTGGGCCGATATGTGACTGCTTCAGACCGTGCGTCTGCTGGGCTTCCTGAAGCGCGGCTTATATCCATTTGCGCGGCTTATATCCATTTGCGCGTTTGGGCTTTGGTCTGGCTCGTTGAGACTCTTGCCAAAAAGAGGGTTAATAATTGGTTTGTTTATTATCCTTTTATTTAGTTTATTAGACCAGTGTAGTCATAGATTTAGGGGGAGTTATTGAAATTTATAGATATAAGGATATTATATAGGCATAAATTTAGAGGGAGTATTTCACTTTAATATTATATATATATTTAGGATTAAAGGGGGGTGTTTTACTTTAGTATAGGAATTATTTAGATAGTTATAGGATTTAGGGGGAGTAGTATTTGAATCTCTTTTTGATAATGCCAAAGTGGGAGAAATTATAAAATATAGACATAGTTTATAGGATTCATATAGTCAGGGGGAGTATTAAAAGGATCATCATCAACAGGTATGTACAGGTATGATATTTTATAAACTAAGGTTGTCATCATCAAAAAGGGGGAGATTGTTGGAGAATGGAGTTTTGATGACAACAACCTTATTTCAATATTAATTGACTATAAAATATATACTAACACTTTTATATAGAATATATATACACACATATGCAGAATTTATATACAGGAAATATTGCTGAAGACTGTACAGTTTTAAAGATATTAGAGAATCAAAGTTCAAAGAAATTTCAAGACTCATGAGTATTCAAGATTTCAATATTTCAAGACTAAAATAGTTAAAGAGTTTAGATTATGTAAGACTCTAAATAACACTCCAAGTTCATTTCAAATTCTGTTTTCAAATTCTATCTTCAATCCTCTCTATTTTATTTTATCTCTATTTTATTTTCTATCCTTTCTATTTTCTTTCTTATTTTAATTTTTGTTTTCAATCTCAAAGTTTTACAAGTTTCATATATTTATATTTTTACATTTTATATTTATATAGTTTTAAACTTTATAATTTTATAAATATGTTTATATAGTTCATATTTGTGTTTTCATATGATTTCCTAGTTTATAATATTAGTTTATATCACTATATTTTAATTCAAGAATTATATTTATATCAAAACTCTTTAAAAATATTCAAAAATCAAATTTCTACTATGGATATGTCGACATAAAGAAAACTATATGTCGACATATAAGTGTCAGAAATTTGAATTTGAAAGGAAGTGTATTTTCACTAATTATGATGGTTCTGAAGCGTGGCATCTTTTCATACACTATAAAAAGGGTTTGAATTCGAATTTTTAATCATCTCTTCTTCTCTAACTTCGTCCCCTTTCTCTATACCATTATTCTTAATCAATTTTATGATTTCTACACTTATACTCTGCCAAATTCAATTCTGTTTTGATCAAACTTCTTCTCTCTGCTCTCTAAATCAAGTGATACTGAAGAATTATAGGATTGTTTGTAATTGTTTGGGTTGAGTAAAGTAATCGGTGGTATCCCTTGTATTCGTGAAATCAAGGACGAGTAATCGGTAGTATCCCTTGTAGCCGTGAAATTAAGGAGCTTGGAATCAATGGTATCCCTTGTAGTCGTGAAATGAAGGAGGTTGTAATTGGATTTTGGTGTAGTAATAAAATTCTACGAAATCCAGTGTTGCGTGGGACAGGACATAGGAGCAATCCGAACTAGTATAAAATCCAGTGTGTTATTTCCTATTCTACAATTTTATTTCTGTTTATTTTGCATCTGTGTTTGATTTTGTGTTAGTGATTGTTTCTGTGGTGTTTGATTTATATATTTTAACGCATATATTTTAGATTTAGTTTAAATTCTCAAAAAAATTATTCACCTCCCGTCTAATGTTTGTTTTGCCTTAATGATCCTTTCCGCAATCCCTAACACATCAAAGCTATCCTCCCGACCATCCTTTCTTCGATCAAGGTTCCTCCTTTCGTGGACTCCACCAATCCACAAGTCTCAGCACCAGTTCCTCGTTCCTTCGGAAGCACACTTGGGGGATCAAGACACAGGATGACCACCGAGGAAATGCTGGAAATGATTAAGCAGACAGAGCTAGCAAAGATGATCGAGAGAGTAGAGATCCACTTCCATTTTAGAAGTTATTTTTGTTGTAGTTTTACTTTTAGGCCCTATGGAAGTTTTTTTGCGAGTGCAGCCCTTGCATTTCTGTCATTACCAAACTCTGTATTTTTGTGGACGATGTTCTAACCGTACTTGTCATGCAAACATTTTGTAACATGCCACATTAATGTAAATGAAAATCTACTTGTCTTTAACTACTTATGCTAATAATATGTTGAACGTGTCGAAAATGGGAACGTTGTTCGGGTTCCCCATCTTATTCTAACTTCCGAGGATTACCTTGACACTATCCTTGTCTGAGTTATTCGTCGACCCTCTTGCCCTTGGTGTCGGGGTATTTTCCTTGGTTAGCAAGTTCTCCATTCATACTTAAGGTGGACCTAACCTAGACCGGGAATCAAATGTCCTTAAGTAGGAGCATATTTAGTCCTTTATACTCATCCTCTAGTCGACAAGGATTGGAGTTCCAGGAATCGAGCCGTCTCTTGTCGGGTGCACTGTTCGCATTCACCCGTCATTTGTACTCTTTCCTAAGCCGAGGGAATTAGATTCATTTCCAAACAATTAGTCATTGCATTTGGCTCGGTGTCTTCCTTACTTTCAATCAGCAAAGTAGGGGGTCAGAAGTTGATCGATCAGTCTAAGTTTAAGATAGATATTTCTAACGATTTTTTTATTTTCCTGACGGTGCCGACCCACTTTATCCCTGGTCGGCATGTCAGGGTATCAAGATTTGAACTAAAGTTGGTTGAATCACAACATTTAGCTATTATAACAATTAGTCAAAGCAGTAAAGAAGCCTTTTATTCATAAACTATTGCAGTCGATAAATCACTGTTTATCACAATATTAAAACAATAAAATAGTAATGAAAATAGAAATCTTAAGAAAGATAAGGTCATAAGTGCTCCACATTCCATGCTCTTTGAAAAGGCTCGCCATCAATAGTCGAGAGCCTAAAACTTCCATTATTAAGCTTTTGTTGAATGACGTATGGCCCTTCCCACTTGGGGCCCATATGGACAAGAATTGGAAAGACCCGTTTCAAAACAAGGTCGCCAATATCAAAAGTCTTCGGCCATACCCTTTTTTTATAATATCGTGCAATCCTTCGCCTAAGGGCTTTGACATAGATATTTGCCTCCTCTCTTTTCTCGTCAATCATGTCTAACAATGTTAAAAGAAGCGCTTTATTCGACAATGGGTCATAATAAGTCATTCTTTGAGAAGGGACTTCGAGTTCTATCGGTAGAACAACTTCCAAACCGTAAGACATGGCTAAAGGAGTATGGCCAGTGGCTGTCTTATGGGTAGTGCGATATGCCCAAAGAGCTAGGGGAAATTCGTCGACCCATTTACCCTTAGCTCGCTCTAATCGTTCTTCAAAATGGTCTTGATAATTTTATTGACCACTTTAACTTGTCCATTAGACTGTGGATGTGCAACTACAGTGTATTTCTTTTCGTTGTGATATTTCTCACAGAAGTATCTGAACTCCAAGCTATTGAACTGACTCCCATAATCCATGATAATGGTCCGAAGTATCCCATACCGACATATGATATTCCTCACGATGAAGTTGATGACTCGTTTTTTTTGTGGTTGTGGTCATCTGCTCGGCCTCTACCTATTTTATGAAATAATCTACTGCCGTGATTGCATATCAGGCACCTACTTTTGAAATGGGCAAGGATCCGATGATGTCTACTCCCCATACAGCGAATGGCCAAGGGCTGACCATTTGGGTGATCTCTGTCGGAGGAGCTTGTGGGATTTGTACGAATCTCTGGCATTTATCGCATCTTTTAGAATAGTTGGTTGCATCTTTGTTGATAGTCGGCCATAAGTACCCATATCACAACACTCTCCTGCACCTCTCTTAGTATCCTCTTGATGTCATCATTAGCCACACACTGAAACATGGGAACGGAGAAACCTTTTCTATATAAATGGTTTTGTTGAATAACATACTTGGAAGCCTGTCGCACTATAGCTCGTCTTTCGTTTCTTTTTACGGGAAGTGTAATGTCCTGCATTCTACACATCGAAGGATCGTAGAATATTTATTTCTTTCACATACGAAGTCGTATGGTCATGCAACTTTGGGAGACGACTATTGGGGTCATTTCCCATGTTCATGATTTTTGCCAATTTATAAATATCCGTTTTGCCCCTAGCTGATCTTGTTTTGGCCATAACTTTTGATTGTAAAGGAGATTTGACCTGAAACCACTTCCATTGGCTCCAGATGATGGTAACCTTTCCATAGAGTGGTCACATTAACCAAATGGACTCACCGTTTGGGAGATATGGCTGAAACAAGTTTCAGAAGGTGAAAAACTGCTTAACCGGGCCAAATGAGGTGATTAGTAAATGGGCCCATAACCCATTTTGGGATTAGGGTTATGAGGAGGCTGAAATGAGTTAGGTTTTCATTTCATTTCAGTTTTCCAGCTGCCACAAACCCTCTCTTCAACCTAACAATGGCCTCCAACATCTAAATACACCTCTAATCACTTCTTAATCAAGTTTTGGCTTAAACTACATCAAATTAAGGAGAGAAAGCATTAAAGAAAGGTTAGAGCTACTCTGTTACATTGGGAACAACGCAAAACAGGGGATCATTTCAGATTTGGTATTTTATTTGTGGCCAAGGTGAGTGATTTGCATTGTTTTTCACTAATCACGGCTAATTAGGGGTGATTAGTGATAATTAGCGAAATTATAGCTCAGAAAAATCTAGAAAAATTCTAAAATGATATTCTAGGGCTCTATAGAAATTTGGGTTAATTTGGTTAAGTTTTGCTAATCCTATCATTAGTTGTTGTTAAACATGATTAAGGGGAAAACATGGGTTTTTGGGTATGTTTGATCCATATAAACATGTCATATTGTTGTTTTAGTGTTTGTGGATGATTATACATGTTGCTATGACTGTATGGTATGTTTTGTGGTTGCATAGAAAAGTTAGAACGGTTGAAAACGCCGTCATTTGGCCAAAATAGCTTGCTGAAAAAACTTGCAGCAAACCGGATATGAGCATTCAGATAGGAGCATTCGGATAGGAGAATTCGGATAGGAGCATCCGGATAGGAGCATCCGGATAGGAGCACTCGGATAGGAGCATTCAGAAAGGAGCAACCGGATAGGGGCATCCGATCCGAACCGGATAGGGGCATCCGATCTGAACCGGATAGGGGACTCCGACCTGAACCAAGTAAGAGCATTCGAGCACTCGAACTAAACTATAAAGGAGCATTCGAACCGAACCAAGCAGGAGGGGGCGAACCGAACCGAACCGGAGAATCGAACACCAAGTAGGCCTAAACCCGAGATGCAAAGGAAGTCTAAATGAGGAGTTGTACCTCAGGATCCATATGGGAAGCAAGGAGGGAACTTCATGAGTTGGGCTTTGCTGCGGGACGTGTGCTAAGGGGTTGTCGATGTCTGTAACTTTAGATCACTATTTGTTGGGGGTACGTGAATGGATTCAGGGCCACAATGGCCCAGGTACAACTAAAGAGCTATAGACCAATGAAGTGGGGTCATTTGTAAAGATTTGGTCATGACTCCATGGGATAAGCTTGGTAGTAACAGTAGTTGTACAAGTCGAACTCCGTCACTACTTGGATGGGTCTAGTGATTGACAGTGGTGGACATCGTATGCTTTACGCACTGAGTGAGAGATGTGAGAATGGTTGCTATGTTTGATTGTTTGCCTTCATTATGACATACACACCCCCACCCCCGTATTCTTTATACCATGTGTTAGTGGCCCCTTAGAGTATTGTACAGTATGTAGTGCTAACTCTTTGGTTGCAGGTCCAGGTTTAGGTATGGTTTAGTATACCTGTTATTGTTTTGTTTAGCTGCTTATCGCTCATACCAGACTTTTTGTCTGACCCAGAGTTTTATGTCTCTTCTTATTACTCTGGGTGCTCTCTCGAGCAGACTAGAGACAGGTTAGGTGGTATGCACGAGTAGCTGTAACGGAGACGAGCAGGAGGCTTCCACGTATGATATATATATATACATTCTCCCTGTGTTGTTGCAGTCACTACTTTAGGCATTAGTGGTGTAGCTTTCTTTCTTTTGTTTAGAGACGGTAATTTGGAAAGTTGTAATAAGCTGTATTTGGATTTCCGCTACTCTGATGATGATTTTGATGTTGGTTTTAGTTATCAGCTTATGCACTGTCTCACCTGTTTTATGTCAAGTACATTATTATTATATTTTGTTCCACGCGCTGTGAGACATTCTACAGGGTTTCCGATTAGTTCATTCTCTTCTTTCCTTTCTTTGGCGAACGTTCCGTGCTAGTCGGGCATGTGTACAACGCACTTTCGGAGGAAATGCCGGCTGGTGCGGGGTGGGCCGTCACACTTGGTATCAGAGCTCTAGGTTGCGTAGTTAACCTAGGGAAAGACACCAGGGAGAGATAATATTTATATGAGAGCGTGTATTTGTGATTATTTAGGTTTTCAAAAGCTTTATATATACTATCAGTATAGCTAAGGATGAAGTCGCACTGCACTGACACCACAAAGAGGATGGTTAATCGTTTTCTCTTTACAGATTTAACGATGAGCCGATACGCAAGAGGTGCCGGTAGAGAAGCCAATAATGGGAATGCTGCTAACATGAGGACAATGTTTACTGACCTCATGGGAGAGATGCTTAGAGATGTTCAGAGGGCAGCTCCCAATGCTGGTAATGGTGGTGGTCCAATAGTGCAGGCGCCTAGGGACGATTTCGCCAAGCTGAATAAGGATTATACGAGTCTTGGTAGGAAGCTGTTCCACGGAACGGAATCGGCTATGGATGTTCAGGATTGGTTTGATAGCTGCGAGCGTATCTTCGAAGATTTGGGTATCGAGGATGCGATGAAGAGAAGGCTAGCATCCCGTCAGCTACATGGACAGGCAATGAATTGGTGGAATGCTATAAAGGCAGCTACTCCCGAGGATCAGATTACTTGGGATCAGTTTAAGGCTCGCTTTAGTGATAAGTTCATTCCAGCTGCTCAAAGTCAGTGTTGTTTAAGAAATTCTTGGAACTCAAGCAGAATGGTAGAGCTGTCTCGGAGTATATTGCCGAATTCGACACTTTGTCGAAATATGGGTTATCTCTTATTGATACTGCCGAGAAGAAGAACGAGAAGTTCATAATTGGTTTGGATGGATACTTGGGGGAAAGGCTTATTAACCATATCGATGAGATGTTTGAATCGATTGTGGGGAAAGTATTGAGGTCAAAGAGTCTTTACCCTAAGTCGAAGACTGAGGTCGCATCTGTAGAGGAGCCAAAGCCGCAGGCAAGCGGTGGAGGCAAGAATGATTCTCAGAATAAGAGAAAGCATAATCAGACCAAGGATGGCCAGAAGAAAAAGAATAAGCAAGATGTTGAGTGCTTCAGCTGTGGTAAGAAGGGCCACTATGCCAAAGAGTATCAGGCCAAGCCAGCAGATAGGAAGTGCTTCAACTGTGGCCAAGTGGGACATCATAAGGACAAGTGTCCGCAACCCCCTAAAGAAAAGCAGATGGTGAAAGCATATGCCCTTAATGCTATTCCTTCTTCGTCGAATGCCCCAACTGCGGCGGAGAAGGGAAAGAATGTCTTTATTCAAGTTATGCTTTCTGTTTATGATGTTCCTGTTAGAGTTTTGTTTGATACCGGGGCTTCCAGTTCTTTCATATCTAGTGACCTGGTAGATAGGTTGGGATTGGAGCCCGAGATTGTCGATAGGCCTTTAGTAGTGACGAACCCGATTGGTGGTTCAACTAACCTTAACATGATTTGTCGTAATGTGGTCTTATCGAGTCATGGATGCATGTTTGGTTGTGATTGCTTTGTTTTGGGTATCGATTGGCTCCAAAGATACGGGGTGGTGGTAGACTGTGAGGGCTTTTTGGTGACAGCTAGAGCGGATGATGGGCGGAGGGTAGTGTTTGGTGGTCTACCCGGTGATGGGGTAATGGCTAGTTTTCTAAATTCCCTCGACATCCCGCATAGTGAATTGTCAGGGTTGCCCGTGGTTGGCCAGTATCTGGACGTTTTCGAGGAAGTGACCAGGATTCCACCACACCGAGAGATTGAGTTCCGTATTGATTTAGTGAAAGATGCCAGACCTATACTAATGCCACTTCGTCGTATGTCACCAAGGGAGCAGCGAGAGCTCGGGGTGCAAGTCAGCGATCTTTTGAAGAAGGGATTTATCAAAAGGAGTGTTTCTGAATGGGGAGCACCAGTTGTGTTTGCTACCAAGGCAGATGGTTCCCTTCGTTTGTGTGTAGACTACCACGAGTTGAATAAAGTGACGAGGAAGAATAAGTATCCTCTGTCGTGGATAGATGATTTGTTTGATCAGTTGAGTGGCGCGAGAGTATTCTCTCAATTGGATCTCGCGACAGGTTTTCTTCAGCTTAGAGTGGAAGCTGAGAATATAGCTAAAACGGCATTTCGGACGCCGTCTGGATTTTATGAGTGGTTGGTCATGCCATTCGGCCTGACCAATGCCCCATCATACTTTATGCATCTTATGAATAGGGTATTCAGAGATCAGTTGAATAAGTTTGTCCTTGTGTTCATGGATGATATTTTGGTCTATTCGAGGACAGAGGAAGAACACAAGGAACATTTGAGGATAGTGATGGAGGTGTTGAGAAAACACCAGTTGAAAGCAAAATTCTGTAAGTGTCACTTCTGGAGGAGGGAAGTGAGATTCTTGGGCCATGTTGTTTCAGAGAATGGTATTGCCGTGGACCCTCCGAAGGTGGCTACAGTATAAGATTGGTCTACGCCCAAGAATGCAACGGACATAAGAAGTTTCTTGGGATTAGCTGGATGTTATCGTAAGTTTATCCAAGACTTCTCCAAGATAGCAGCACCGTTGACTCAGTTGACCAAGAAGAATCAAGCCTTCATCTGGGATGAAAGGTGCAAGAATGCATTCAAGAGCCTAAAGGAAAAGTTGTCATGTGCACTAGTGTTAGTCATTCCTAAGGGGAGTGAAGAAATGATGGTATATACGGATGCATGTGGTACCGGACTAGGTGCTGTATTGATGCAAGGAGGTAGGGTTGTAGCTTATGCAAGTCGGCAACTGAAACCGCATGAGAAAAAATACCCTACCCATGATTTGGAATTGGCAGCGATCATGTTTGCACTGAGGATGTGGAGACATTATCTCTTGGGAGAAATATTTGAGTTGTTTACCGATCATAAATCGTTAAAGTATCTCTTCTCTCAGAAAGATCTAAATCTCCGACAACAAAGATGGTTAGAATTCTTGGCTTCCTATGATTTCGACATCGTATATACACCAGGAAAGGGCAATGCGGTGGCTGATGCATTGAGTAGAAGACATGCCAGTTTAGGGGCTATGTTTCTAGAATGGAAGCAACTGGAGTACATCGCTCGGTATGATTTTAGACCAAAGTGCGAATTGGATCCAGAAATGTTAGCAAGTTTGACGATCAGACCTACTTTGATTGAGCGGATTGGTTCCAGTCAGAGGAACGATCCTAACCTATTGGAAATCATCTCAAAGTTAAAGAAGGGAATCAACGGAGATAGGAACAAGTCTGGGCTTGATCAAGATGGATGGCTTTGAAAGAATGGAAGACTAGTTGTACCCAATGTCAATGGATTGAGAGATGAAGTGCTTAGAGAATGTCATCACTCAAAACTGACTATACACCCCGGTGGTAACAAGATATACCGAGACATGAAGCAGACCTACTACTGGGAAGAGATGAAAAGAGACACTGGGAAGTTTATATCCAAATGCATGAACTGCCAGCTAGTTAAAGCCGAGCAAAAGAAGCCTAGTGGTTTGCTACAACCATTAGAAATTCCAGAATGGAAATGGGAACAAGTGTCAATGGATTTCATTAATGGGTTACTAAGGACTAGATCGGGCCATGATAGGATTTGGGTGATTGTGGACCGATTAACTAAGAGTGCAAGGTTTATACCAGTCAAGTCAAACAAGACGACAGCTAAGTTAGCGGAACTGTATATAAAGTGGGTTGTGAGATTTCATGGAATACTCAAAGGCATTGTGAGTGACCGAGATCCGTTGTTCACTAGTGGATTTTGGAGGAGCTTACAAGAGGTGTTAGGATCAGAACTACATCTCAGTACCGCGTATCATCCTCAAACCGACGGACAGACAGAGAGGGTGAATCGAGTGTTAGAAGATCTCTTGAGATCTTGCATATTGGATTTTGGTGGATCATGGGATGACCATTTGCATCTAGTAGAGTTTGCATATAATAATAGTTATCAATCCAGTATTGGTATGGCTCCGTTTGAAGCTTTGTACGGAAGACCGTGCAACTCACCGTCATGTTAGGTAGAAACTGGTGAGAAGTTTGTGCTTGGATCCAATGTGATAAGAGAAACTTTAGACAAGATTACATTTATCCAACAGCGAATGAAAGCTGCCTAAGATAGGCAGAAGAGTTATGCTGATAAAAGGAGAAGAGAATTAAAGTTCTCTATTGGCGATTTGGTGTTTATCAAGATTTCTCCGTTAAAGAGCGTGATACGATTTGGTAGGAGAGGCAAGTTAGCACCAAGATTTGTTGGTCCATTCCCAGTTCTTTAGCAAATTGGGAATTTGGCATACAAAGTTGAATTACCAGAGAAGATGGCAGGAGTTCACAACGTATTTCATGTTTCCCAGTTAAGGAAGTTCGTGCACGACCCAGATGTGACTATTTCACCTGATCAGTTGGATGATATTGAAGTTAAACCTGAGGCGGTTGGGAATCGCAAGCCTATGCGTATTGTTGGGAATGATACAAAGCAACTTCGAAGGAAAGTGGTGAAACTAGTCAAAGTCCAGTGGGGCAAGAATGAGAATGACTGTACTTGGGAGACAGAGGAGAGCATTAGGAAGACGTATCCAGAACTCTTCGTCTGGTAAGATTTTAACTTCGATTTAGTCTTTCCGCATGCTAGGATAGGCTTGTTTGTTTGTTTTGCATGCTTGATTGTTGTATGTGGCTGGTAGGCATGCGGGATCCTTTGTATGTTTTGGGTTAAGGAATTTCGGGGAAGAAATTTCTTAAGGGGGGGTGAGTGTAACGACCTGCATTCTACGCATCGAAGGATCGTAGAATATTTATTTCATTCACATACGAAGTCGTATGGTCATGTAACTTTGGGAGACGACTATTGGGGTCATTTCCCATGTTCATGATTTTTGCTGATTTTTAAATGACCATTTTGCCCCTAGCTGATTTTGTTTTGGCCATAGCTTTTGATTGGAAAGGGGTTTTGACCTAAAATCACTTCCATTGGCTCCGGATGATGGTTTACCTTTCCGTAGAGTGGTCACATTAACCAAGCGGACTCACCGTTTGGGAGATATGGATGAAACAAGTTTCAGAAGGTGAAAAACTGCTTAACCGGGCAAAATGAGGTGATTAGTAAATGGGCCCACAATTTCGGGATTAGGGTTATGGGGAGGCTGAAATGAGTTAGATTTTCATTTCATTTCAGTTTTCCAGCCGCCACAAACCCTCTCTTCAACCTAACAATGGCCTCCAACATCTAAATACACCTCTAATCACTTCTTAATCAAGTTTTGGCTTAAACTACATCAAATTAAGGAGAGAAAGCACCAAAGCAAGGTTAGAGCTGCTGTGTTACATTGGGAACAACGCTAAACAGAGGATCATTTCAGATTTGGTATTTTATTTGTGGCCAAGGTGAGTAATTTGCATTGTTTTTCACTAATCACGGCTAATTAGGGGTGATTAGTGATAATTAGCGAAATTTTAGCTCAGAAAAATCTGGAAAAATTCTAAAATGATATTCTAGGGCTCTGATAGAAATTTGGGTTAATTTGGTTAAGTTTTTCTAATCCTATCATTAGTTGTTGTTAAACATGATTAAGGGGAAAACATGGGATTTTGGGTATGTTTGATCCATATAAACATGTCATATTGTTGTTTTAGTGTTTGTGGATGATTATACATGTTGCTATACTGTATGGTATGTTTTGTGATTGCATAGAAAAGTTAATGGTTGAAAACGCCGTCATTTGGCGAAAATAGCTTGCTGAAAAAACTTGCAGCAAACCGGATAGGAGCACTCAGATAGGAGCATTCGGATAGGAGCATTCAGATAGGAGCATCCGGATTGGAGCATTCAGATAGGAGCATCCGGATAGGAGCATTCAGATAGGAGCATCCGGATAGGAGCATGCGGATAGGAGCATGCGGATAGGAGCATCCGGATAGGAGCATCCGGATAGGAGCATCCGGATAGGAGCATTCAGATAGGAGCATCCGGATAGAAGCATTCGGATAGGAGCAACTGGATAGGGGCATCCGATCCGAACCGGATAGGGGCATCCGATCCGAACCGGATAGGGGCATCCGATCCGAACCGGATAGGGGACTCCGACCCGAACCAAGTAAGAGCATTCGAGCACCCGAACTGGACTATAAAGGAGCATTCGAACCGAACCAAGCAGGAGGGGCCGAACCGAACCGAACCGGAGGATCGAACACCAAGTAGACCTAAACCCGAGATGCAAAGGAAGTCCAAATGAGGAGTTGTACCTCAGGATCTAGATGGGAAACAGGGAGGGAACTTCATGAGTTGGGCTTTGCTGCGGGACGTGTGCTAAGGTGTAACACCCCGTGTATTCTCTAACTGTGAAATTAACAAATTAAAGTATAATTAAATTGAAATCAAAGAACTAAGGGAAACGGGATACGCCATTACGTTCATCTCGGAAAAATACGCGAAATAGAGTCCGAGTTTTCGAAAAACGGAGTCCGTATGAAGAAGATATGGCCTTCGGAAGTTTCTGAATTAAGTTTAAAATTCGAACAGAATAAAATAGCTCAGAAAAACAAGTTTAAATTCCAAAATCGGGCCCAATTGGCCAGGGCGGGAAAACTCTCGCCTAATGCACCTAGGTCGACTGGGCTGTCGACCTGGTCTAGCCAGGTCGACAGGGCTGTCGACAGGGCTGTCGACCTGGTCCAGAGCCAGGTCGAACCCAGCCCAACCTGGCTGGTCTATTCTATGTTGGACGATTTTCAGAAGTCTGCTTTGTCATTAGGGCTAGGTGGCAGGCTCTAATTGGTCTCTCTTTCGAATGAATGGCTACGATCAATCCAAGCAACATCGATGGCCCTAATCAGTTCATAAACCCTATAAAAATGACCCTAGACTCAACCTAATCTATTCATTCAAAAATAAGAACAAGGCCATCATGTTGCTGAGGAACGACTAAGAGTAGCCACCAATTGGAGAGAGGATTAGGAGGCAAATTCTAAAGCATAAAGCAACTTAATCAAATCAAATCAACAAGGAATCGCATCTCCAAATCCCTAAATTGGAGAGTTCGCCACACAATTGTAAGTAGAGTATTATTTTGGTATGAACAAATAACTGTGTTGGTTTGTATACTTGATTGTGGTGATAAATAATTCATATTTGTGCGTTACTATGATTCTTATCGATTTGGAATATTGTATACGTTTGGATATTCTCGAATTATGTTATTCATTATAAAAAACTACATGTTTGCGGTAGTTTTATGCAAGTATACGTTTGGAATATTCGCAAATTATGTAATCCATGTTGAAGCTACATGTATGTAGTTGATTAATTGAAATTCATACAAGTTTGGGGTTTTGCTACTATGCCATCATAATGTATATTTTTGTACAAAAATCATTTTGTACGTAATTGGAACAAATTTGGGTTATTATAGTTCATATGAAACTATGTTGAAATTTTGGCACCATGATCTATGTATTAAGCCATGCTTTTGTACTAGAAAACCTATTTGCAAACTTATGAATATGACTAGGCTATGATTGATATTTTGCATAATTGAAATCCATGTTAGGTCTATATTGTTAACAAGAATTATATGATGACATATGTGGTACATAGCTAGGTTAGATTCAAAAATCCCTTTTGCAAGTTTGCATGACTAAAGTAAAAATCATGATTTCATGTTAGAAATATTTATGCCATGGTTATGTGAATAAATTTAAAATCATGATTAAGTTGAACTATACTTTTGTGTTAGTAACAAAAGTAAGCACCTTTGTAAACATGTAGTAATCTTATGAACATGATTTGCTTATGTTTGACATTATGCCTGAATAAAAATATAGGTTTATGTTGTAGTTAAGCCTATGTGTCAATAGTGATATTCTTAACTTAACTACAAGTTTACATGGTTTGATTCATGTCACTTATGCTTTATGACCAAAGTATATGTTACCACTATGCAAGTACATCAGTTTCTATTTTGTAGTTCCAACGTCACGTTGCAAGTTCATGCGTTCACATTCCCCTTTTTGTGTATGTAATCACGCTTTAAGCCTCCCCTTTTTCTCATGGCTAAGTTGGGCTTAAAAAGGCTAAGCCCAACATATATATAATAAACGGACGTGTTAAACGGGGGAAAATAACGTTGGGTTAAATTTATTAATAAATGAAAATATAAAGTAGAAGGGCCCAAATTCAAGTATGGGTTGGGCCCATGATTGGTGTAACCTTTACACCATTAACTTAATAATGGGCCGCAAATATTTACATATAAGAAAATAAAGAAGAAAGACAAAATATGTAAATGTAGAACATACAATGTGTTTAACCCGAGGTTGGATTGAGTTGTGATGTAAACCTGCCCGGAACCGCCCGGCTGTCCAGTAGTCACAACAATACCTATCCAATGTGGGAGGTTAAACATGGAACCCAATAAGGACCCGAGGTTAGACTGAGTTGTGGCGTAAGACTGCCCGGAACCAACCGGCAACAGGCGGCCACAACAATACCTGTCTAATGTGAGAGGTCAAGGCTTTAATAAGACAATTAAGGCTGAGTCAGGATTGTTAGGATTAAGTGAACTAAAGACTTAATCAAAATGGAACATGCTAAACTAAACGGACTGGTGGGGGTTAGGTTAGAAAACACTTAACCAACTTAGCATGTTGGCTAGAGATAGAAAACCTAGTAACGGGGGACCCTTTTCAGCAGTAACCCTAGAAGGTGTATCATGATACCCTGAAACTAGGCAGGGTGGGGCACGATTACTGGGCTGATTGTAAGAGGTCAAATCGACGGCGGTGGTGTAGCAGTGTAGGTTCTAACAGGGTGCGGGCGTGCACACACTCCAGCGCAGAAAAATAAGGCACTGGACACCAGTAGCATACCTGTGCATTCTAGGATTGTGTCGGGCCGCCACCATGGGACTTGATACACCCTATGGTGGGACCAGCATAGGTAACTACAACATCGGGGGCCGTAAGACACATGTAACTATGCGAATAGGAGCCGATCATCATAGAATGGATCACTTCACCCTGATTATGGGGTGCCATTTGGAAACTAGTTTATATGGGTTCAGAGATTAACATGGGGTACGATAGTATATTCGACCCTAGACAACTTAACCAAGTTTATAGTGCTTTCCCATTTCTTGTTTATACTTATCATACCCAGTTCTTTATTCATAGACAGAATAGTCCTAGACTTACTCAGGCTTTATGTCTGACTCTACTTTTCTTTCGTCTTCTTTTCTTCCGTCCCCCCCCCCAGGTCCACAGGGAGGGAACACTGCAGCTTGACCGGCCTTAACACCCAGCTTGAAGAGGAGAAATGTATTGCTTGGATCTTTTCGTTTTGAACTATGGCTTTGGACAACCACTATGGGGCTTTTGAAGTTTATCTATGTTTTCTTTATGCTTCTTTAAATAATGTAATCAAGACAGATTATGAAAGTGTTATGTTATGTTTTTGGAAAAGATGTAAGACAATTATGGTGATGTTGTTGTAGCACGTATTTGCTTTTATGAAATAAAAGTTGTTGATTTTCCGCTGTTTACAAATATGTGTTCTTATATCTGTCTTGTATATCTGTGACTTATACTTATAAACCTCCACCAAAATTAGGGCATTCCCTTTGAGAGTGACCCTGACGGAGGTGGGGTGTTTCATAAGGGGTTGTCGATGTCTGTAACTTTAGATCACTATGTGTAAGGGGTACGTGAACAAATTCAGGGCCACAATGGCCTAGGTACGATTAAAGAGCTATAGACCAATGAAGTGAGGTCATTTGTAAAGATTTGGTCATGACTCCATGGGATAAGCTTGGTAGTAGCAGTAGTTGTACAAGTCGAACTCCGTCACTACTTCGATGGGTCTAGTGATTGACAATGGTGGACATCGTATGCTTTATGCACTGAGTGAGAGATGTGAGAATGGTTGCTATGTTTGATTGTTTGCCTTCATTATGACATACACACCCCCTCCCCCGTATTCTTTATACCATGTGTTAGTGTCACCTTAGAGTATTGTACAGTATGTAGTGCTAATTCTTTGGTTGCAGGTCCAGGTTCAGGTATGGTTTAGTATACCTGTTATTGTTTTGTTTAGCTGCTTATCTCCTATACCAGACTTTTTGTCTGACCCAGAGTTTTATGTCTCTTCTTATTACTCTTGGTGCTCTCTCGAGCAGACTAGAGACAGGTTAGGTGGTATGCACGAGTAGCTGTAACGGAGACGAGCAGGAGGCTTCCACGTATGATATATATATATATATATATATATATATATAGACATTCTCCCTGTGTTTCCACGGTCACTACTTTGGGCATTAGTGGTGTACCTTTCTTTCTTTTGTTTAGAGACGGTAATTTGGAAAGTTGTAATAAGCTGTATTTGGATTTCCGCTACTCTGATGATGATGTTGATGTTGGTTTTAGTTATCAGCTTATGCACTGTCTCACCTGTTTTATGTCAAGTACATTATTATTAAATTTTGTTCCACGCGATGTGAGACATTCTACAGGGTTTCCGATTAGTTCATTCTCTTCTTTCCTTTCTTTGGCGACCGTTCCGTGCTAGTCGGGCATGTGTACCGCGCACTTTCGGAGGAAATGCCAGCTGGTGCGGGGCGGGCCGTCACAGGAAGCGTGCCGTGTATGAGAAAGTTCTTAATGGAAGTCATCCAGGATTCCCTTTCAAGCTCGGCTTCATCTTGGTCGATCTCCATCTGCTCGATGCTCGAGATGTCAAGAGTCTCAATGGGAACCAACTCCATTTCATTCGGGTTATCTAAACCAGTGAGCTTAGCCAGTTTATTCGTCTTTTGGTTATCTTCCCTGGGAATATGAAAGATGCTATATCGGTTGAAATTAACTAATAACTTTTGGACCTGCTTAAGATAGGAAGTCAGTCGAGATCCTTTGGTTACCTATTCCTTTTGAACCTAGCATACCACAAGTTGTGAATCACAAAAAATCTTGAATGACGTTATTTTCAGGTCCTTCGCGAGCTTGATCCCGACAATCAAGGCCTCGTACTCTGAGTCATTGTTCATTGCCAAAATTCTAATCTCAAGGTATAATAAACCGATCGTCCCTCAGGAGATAATAACACTACACCAGCGCCTGAGCGCCGATCATTATGGGCTCCATCTGTCTATAGTTTCCAGACTATTGGCTTTGGGTCGGTATTCAAGGGTTCGGTGTTATCCTACGAGCCTTCGTCTTCCAGGGTTGTAAATTCAGCTAGGAAATCGGATAGGGCTCTCCATCGGATGGATTTCCGTGGAACAAAACCTAAATCGAATTAGCTTAACTCAATGTTCCATTTATGCAGTCTCCCGCTTGCCTCGGGTAGCTGCAGGACCTGCTGAAGGGGTTGCTCAGTGAATATTTTAATGGGATGAGACTGGAAGTAGTGCTGAAGCTTTCTTGATGCAACTAATAAGCTATAAGTGAGTTTCTCGATCTTTGGATAGTTGCGCTCGACCCCTATCAATTTTTCGCTTACATAATAAACCAATCTTTGCACCCGGTCCTTTTCACAGATTAGGACCAAATTGATCGCGTGTGCATGTACTGCTAAGTACACAAATAGATCTTCATGATCAATAGGCTTAGATAGGAAGAGGGGGTTTCTCCAAATGGTGGAGCAGGTTTTGGAAGGCTTTGTCACAATCTGGTGTCCAAGCAAAGTTCCATTTTCCACTTTTAATTAATTCAAAGAAGGGTAGGCATTTATCGGTAGCCTTAGAAATAAATCGACCCATTGCTGCTATGTTACCTGCCAAGCTTTGAACATCCTTGATTCTCCTAGGTTCCTGTATTCACTTAAGGACCGAGTCTAGTCGGGATTGATTTCAATCCTTCAGGAACTAACTATGAAACCCAGAAACTTGCCTGGCGCTACTCCAAAAGGAACACTTAAAAGGATTGAATTTCATTCCATACCTCCAAGGGATATCAAACATTTCTGACAGGTCGCTTACGTGATCGGATGATTGTCTTGACTTTACCAGCATGTCATCCATGTACACCTCCATCGACTTCCCTATCTGATCGTGAAACATCCGATTAACCAATCGCTGATAGGTTGCCCCTGCATTCGTCAGTCCAAATGGTATAACTACGTAACAATACAGTTCAAGGTCAGTAATGAAGCTGGTGTGCTTTTGGTCGGGAACATGCACAGCGATCTGGTTGTATCCTGAGTATGCGTCCATGAATGATAAGAGTTCATACCTAGTGGTCGAGTCCACCAATTGGTCGATCATGGGCAATGGGAAGCTATCCTTAGGGTAAGCTTTATTCAAGTCAGAAAAATCAATACAAGTCTGCCACTTTCCATTAGCCTTCTTCACGAGCATCAGGTTGGATATCCAGTCAGGATAGGTTGAGTCCCGGATAAACCTGTTGGCTTATAGTTTCCCAATTTCCTCTTTTTGGGCTGCAGACCTTTCAGGGCCGAGCATTCGCCTCTTTTGCTTTATAGGGGTATATTTCGGATTAATGCTGGGGTAGAGAGTTATAATGGAGGGTGAAATTCCACACATAACAGTGTAGGTCCGTGCAAACACGTCAAGGTTTGCACGGACAAATTCATTCAATTTATTCCCTCGTTCGGAGGGGACTCGGATGAGACCCGATCTTCAGAACCTTGTTAGGGTTGTCTCTATCAATCAAAATCTCTACGGTAGCCTCGTTCGGGGCCGCCTTTCTACATCCCGGTTCTTCGTCCTCTCTTAAGTTGATGTCCTCGACTTTACAGGCGGACGGTCCCAACTGGGATGATCTTTGTAGTTGCTATGCTTCTTTCCCCTCCTCAGGAGGGGAGGATTCTTCAAACTCTTTGCTACTCTTGCTTCATAGCTCTTCCCATTCTGCCAAGTAGTAGACTCGTCCTGTAGCTTGATGAAACACCCCACCTCCGTTAGGGTCACTCTCAAAGGGAATGCCCTAATTTTGGTGGAGGTTTATAAGTATAAGTCACAGATATACAAGACAGATATAATAACACATATTTTTGAACAGCGGAAAACAACAACTTTTATTTCTTCAAAATACGTGTTACACAAACCATGCCATAATACTTCCCAAAATCATAACTGTCTTGATTACATTATTTAAAGAAGCATGAAGAAAACATAAATAAACTGCAAAAGTCCCCTAATTGCTGTCCAAAGCCATAGTCCAAACGGAAAAAGATCCAAGCAATACATTCTTTCTCTTCGAGCTGGATGTGAAAACTGATCAAGCTGCGGTATTCCCTCCCTGAGAACCTGGGGGGGGGGGGACGAAAGAAAAAGAGGCGAAAGGAAAAGGGTCAGTCATAAAGGCTGAGTAAGTTCTAGTGACTTTCAGTGTAGAAACGGTTAAAACAACCTGTCATGTATGAACTGGAACTAAACTTAAGAATGGTGTCAAGGTGAACAAGATAGACTAAGGTGATCAGGATAAGTCAAGACAAGTCAAGTAAAGCATCACATGTTCGATATTCGTTGCATCGACTGTACTAGTATACTAAGCCCATATCACAAGTTAATCACGAAATAAATCCCACGGCCCAATGTCATGAAATGACCCTAAAACGGGGTCTGACCCAAGTACGGGGTCCTACGGAGCGATTATCTAGTCGATCGGCTCCCTACAAGTTCTAGCTCGTCAAGTGTCCGTGTCATACGGCTAATCACGAATGTAGTCACCTGTGCTGGGTCCACCTTCGGGTGTATCAGCCCTAGGGTGTCAACCCCTGACACGATTCAAGATGCACAGATAAATCTACGGATACCCAGTGTCTGCCCCGGATACATGCACGATCGTAGTCCACCGAACCTACACTGGCGTACCCCACTGTCGTCGTTCACCTCTTACAATCAGCCCAGTAATCGTGCCCCACCCGGCCTAGCCCCAGGGTACCTTGATACATCTAGAGGGTTACTGCTGAAAGGGGTCGTGTCTAGGGTTTCGCCTAATAGATCAGGTCATGTAATTCGTGACCTAACCCGCCTAACAGATTAAGTCATGTAATTCGTGACTTAATCCTTTTCCAGTCTAGTCATGTCAAGATGGTTAAGTATGTCATTTCAGTTCACGACTTAACCCGCCTACGTGTCATGTCAAGTTGGCTAAGTGTTGTCGTTTCCAAGTTCATGACTTAGCCCTACAAATCGTGTTCAAGTTGGTTAAGTTGTCTTTTCATGTTCATGACTTAACCCTAATTGGCATTAATTGATTCGTTAATGCACCGAACCACTCACATTGGATCCTGTTGTTCGTAGCCACTGGATTTGCCGGGCGGTTCCGGGCAGGTTTACGCTACGAACTCAACCCAACCTCGGGTTTCAAGCGCGATGTGACCAACTACCCACATTGGATCCTATTGTTTGTAGCAACTGGATTTGCCGGGCGGTTCCGGGCAGATTTACACTACAAACTCAACCCAACCTCGAGTTGGCCACTTTCTTGTTTTCTAAAGTCATGCCTATGTTCTTATCAGATTTTGCTATTTCCATTGCATGTTCATATGTCAACTTCGTGCCCAACTAAGGCATGTTTAAAGTCAAGTTATGGCATGTTCAAGTCAAGTTTTCGTGCCATATTTCATGTTCTACTTATGCCAAATTTCACAGTTTATGCTTATAATTAATTCAAGTTTTGCCTATTCTACCCAATCGTATCCCCAACGTATATAAACGTACTTCGTTCACAAGCATAAACAATTCAAGAGATAAAGGGGAATAACACCAAACATGTGATAGGCATATGTGACAATTCCAACATCACTTGCATAATAAACAGGCTATAACATATCACATGGTTTCAATACTAGTATGATGATAACTTGGCATAGTAATGATTCCAACTTAATTTAACATGATGATTTCAACTTTACATCATAGGCATAATAATCATTGCGGGCATAATAATAATTTTATTACAAACATGAAACTTTAAAGGCATAGAAATCCTAATAGGCATAGTGGATTCCAATTTAGCAATTTTTTTAACATAATAATTCTCATAGACATAATGATTCCAATTTATCATTTTTAACATAATGATTCTCATCTAACATTATAAACATAATGGTTCCTACTTAGCATTTTTAACATAATGATTCTCAACTAACATTATAGACATAATGATTCCAATTTAGCGTTTTTAACATAATGATTCTCAACTAACATTATAGACATAATGATTCCAATTTAGTGTTTTTAACATAATGATTCTCAATTAACATTATAGACATAATGATTCCAATTTAGCATTTTTAACATATCTAACATTATAAACATAATAATTCCAACTTTTCATCATAACCTAGCAATACCGAATTTTTCATTGATCATGATGGGTATATTAACATCACAGGCATAATTCCATCAATAGTCATAGCCATGCTTTAATTAGCATCATAGGCATGGTTTAATCAACATAAAGATTTCAATGAATATAGTGATTCCACGGACATGTATTAGTCCAACTTGCCAAACAATTAAGCCCAAGTGATTCATAACAACATCAAAATCATGACAAGTTTAACTTGCAACGTTGCCATAGCAATACCCCCAAATTATAATTCAAAGATAAACAATATAAACAATGGATTAACAATAGTTCCTAAATCCGGTTTCAATTCATGGCATGTCCATATTGTTTTAGCGTTTTTGCCTAAAAAGTAACATAGAACTTACAATATGAAGCAACTAATCCAAATAAAAATCCCAAATCAATTAGTCCCAAATTCGTTGTCTAAAGCGTCGTAGTTGTTGTAGCTTCTAGTTGTAGCCTTCAAGAATCGTCCTCCATCTTCTATAATTTTATTCTTTGTATTTTTAATTCAGAGCTCTAGGTTTAATGGCGGCGGCCTGAGGCTAAAATGAAATAGTATGATTTAGGCTAGGTCTAGGTGTTATTTTATAGGTGAATAGGGTGATTTAGAGCCTTCAGATCAGTCCAGAAGTCATCAGAATCGCACAGCTCGAATACACATCATCTAGCCACTCAAAAGAAGACACATCACCTCAGAACTCTCCAGAATTCGGTGTTGGATTTGTACGGGCGCACTTGTCTGGTGCGCCAGTGTATTTTTGTACTGGCGCACTTCACAAGTGCGCCAGTGTATTCTGGACTGTTTTCGGTTTTTCTGCCTAACTTCGTTCGTCCATATCTTCTTCATACGTTATCCGATTTTCGAAAACTCGGACTCTATTTCGCGGATTTTTCCGAGACGAACGCAATGGCGTAACCCATTTCCCTTGATTTCATCATTTATAATTAATTATACTTTAATTCGTGAAGCTTAATGTTATAGAATTCATGGGGTGTTACATTCTCCCCTACTTAAAAGGATTTCGTCCTCGAAATATTCAAGTTCAGGAAGAATGTACATCCTAACATCCAAACATCCATCTACTCATCCATCAAACACGAGCATCCATTGTCCTTAAAAAAAACTTCTAATGCTTTATGATCATATGCGAAGTGTGTGTATATGTTCCTTAGCTAATGCTAATGATCAGGCCTGATTGATCTTCTAAATGCAAAATATGTTTAGTGAAATGAATCCAATATGTATGCAAATTTTTCCTATTATAATTCATAATTTCTACATGACTGCTCGAACATTCAATCATATGCAACAACCAAATGATAGCACAACCAAGTTTCCAAAATAAACACTCATGTATATGCAACATGAAAATGTGTCTGAGCCGATCTAGTGCCTAATGTGTATTCATGCATCCACGAGCAACCACTTGCGACCACTTGCAACCATTTCGCAATCATAACATGTTTCAATTACATGTTTACATCCAAAAAGATTCTAACTATGGTTCTCAAGATAGGATCGAGGAGAGAAATAAGATGAAACAAAGCATCCAGAATAGGTTAACGATGTACCGCCAGAAGGTCCGGTCTGCTTCTCGGGGCAGTCTTTGCTTATGTGTCCAGCCTTCCCACAATGAAAACATTCACCTTGTTTTCTCTTCCTCTTTCTACAATCCTTGGCTATGTTCCCTTCCGTACCACAGTAATTGCATTTCCTTTTATCACGTGAGTTGTTGTTCTTGCCTCCTTTCTCGGAGTCTACCTTCTTATTCTTAGAATCGTTAGTCTTGACCTCTTTCTTCCCTTGAGAGTTTTCTGCCTCTGTCTCCTTCTTGCCCTTATCTTCCTCGTTCAGCAATGCCATCTGTACCAACCTTTCGTACGTAGCTCCCATGGGTATATGGGTCATGGCCAAACTGTGTAATGGCTCATTCAATCCCTTGACAAAGCGGAGAGCCTTCTTGTGCGGGGTGTTGACTAGGTCCAGTCCGAACCTAGCCAGCTCATCGAATTGATTAACATACTCTTTGACTGTCATATTCCCTTGCTTAAGAAATAAGAATTTTTCCAACTGAAGACTCCTTTCAGCTTCTGAGAGAAATTTAGCCTCAAACCTTGCCCTAAAGTCCTCCCATGTTTCCACTGGTCTTTCTGCATTAGTGACTTCCCACCAGTAGGAAGCCTCACCTTTTAGTAGCCACACTGCCAGTTGTACCTTCTGCCTATCTTCTACCTCAAAGATGACGAATAAGTCCTCGGTTTCCTTTAACCAATTCCTAGCTGCCACGAAGGACTCAGTTCCATGAAAGTCCTTTCCTCCCATAGCCTTAAAATCTTTACATATCTTAGCAAAGGTATTTCCCCGCGGAGGAGGTGGAGGAAGAGGTGCTGCTGCAGCTGGATGATTTCCTGCAGCTGGGGGAGGGGGAACGGTAGGACCTGGCTGGGTGGCCCTTGCTTCTAAGAATCGTCTAAACCAACCAGGTATTGGTACACCCTCTGGCAAGTTAAGTTCTTCGGACATGCTGAAACAAGAAGGCTAGATTCAAAACGAAGGATAAGAGATAATACCTATGGCTTTGGGGGACTTTGCCTTTTTAAAATAAAATAATATTTTATCTTTTAAAAATTGCTTCTTTAAATTTTCCTTTGAAAATAAAATTTCAAAACTTTTATCTTATCTGGTAAACCTATGCTCTGATACCAAGTGAAACACCCCACCTCCGTTAGGGTCACTCTCAAAGGGAATGCCCTAATTTTGGTGGAGGTTTATAAGTATAAGTCACAGATATACAAGACAGATATAATAACACATATTTTTGAACAGTGGAAAACAACAACTTTATTTCTTCAAAATACGTGTTACACAAACCATGCCAAAATACTCCCCAAAATCATAACTGTCTTGATTACATTATTTAAAGAAGCATGAAGAAAACATAAATAAACTGCAAAAGTCCCCTAATTGCTGTCCAAAGCCATAGTCCAAACGGAAAAAGATCCAAGCAATACATTCTTTCTCTTCAAGCTGGATGTGAAAACTGATCAAGCTGCGGTATTCCCTCCCTAAGAACCTGGGGGGGGGGGGAATGAAAGAAAAAGAGGAGAAAGGAAAAGGGTCAGTCATAAAGACTGAGTAAGTTCTAGTGACTTTCAGTGTAGAAACGGTTAAAACAACCAGTCATGTATGAACTGGAACTAAACTTAAGAATGGTGTCAAGGTGAACAAGATAGACTAAGGTGATCAGGATAAGTCAAGACAAGTCAAGTAAAGCATCACATGTTCGAGATTCGTTGCATCGACTGTACTAGTATACTAAGCCCATATCACAAGTTAATCACGAAATAAATCCCACGGCCCAATGTCATGAAATGACCCTAAAACGGGGTCTGACCCAAGTACGGGGTCCTACGGAGCGATTATCTAGTCGATCGGCTCCCTACAAGTTCTAGCTCGTCAAGTGTCCGTGTCATACGGCTAATCACGAATGTAGTCACCTGTGCTGGGTCCACCTTCGGGTGTATCAGCCCTAGGGTGTCAACCCCTGACACGATTCAAGATGCACAGATAAATCTACGGATACCCAGTGTCTGCCCCGGATACGTGCACGATCGTAGTCCACCGAACCTACACTGGCGTACCCCACTGCCGTCGTTCACCTCTTACAATCAGCCCAGTAATCGTGCCCCACCCGGCCTAGCCCCAGGGTACCTTGATACATCTAGAGGGTTACTGCTGAAAGGGGTCGTGTCTAGGGTTACGCCTAATAGATTAGGTCATGTAATTCGTGACCTAACCCGCCTAACAGATTAAGTCATGTAATTCGTGACTTAATCCTTTTCCAGTCTATTCATGTCAAGATGGTTAAGTATGTCATTTCAGTTCACGACTTAACCCGCCTACGTGTCATGTCAAGTTGGCTAAGTGTTGTCGTTTCCAAGTTCATGACTTAGCCCTAAAAATCGTGTTCAAGTTGGTTAAGTTGTCTTTTCATGTTCATGACTTAACCCTAATTGGCATTAATTGATTCGTTAATGCACCGAACCACTCACATTGGATCCTGTTGTTCGTAGCCACTGGATTTGCCGGGCGGTTCCGGGCAGGTTTACGCTACGAACTCAACCCAACCTCGGGTTTCAAGCGCGATGTGACCAACTACCCACATTGGATCCTATTGTTTGTAGCAACTGGATTTGCCGGGCGGTTCCGGGCAGATTTACACTACAAACTCAATCCAACCTCGAGTTGGCCACTTTCTTGTTTTCTAAAGTCATGCCCATGTTCTTATCAGATTTTGCTATTTCCATAGCATGTTCATATGTCAACTTCGTGCCCAACTAAGGCATGTTTAAAGTCAAGTTATGGCATGTTCAAGTCAAGTTTTCGTGCCATATTTCATGTTCTACTTATGCCAAATTTCACAGTTTATGCTTATAATTAATTCAAGTTTTGCCTATTCTACCCAATCGTATCCCCAACGTATATAAACGTACTTCGTTCACAAGCATAAACAATTCAAGAGATAAAGGGGAATAACACCAAACATGTGATAGGCATATGTGACAATTCCAACATCACTTGCATAATAAACAGGCTATAACATATCACATGGTTTCAATACTAGTATGATGATAACTTGGCATAGTAATGATTCCAACTTAATTTAACATGATGATTTCAACTTTACATCATAGGCATAATAATCATTGAGGGCATAATAATAATTTTATTACAAACATGAAACTTTAAAGGCATAGAAATCCTAATAGGCATAGTGGATTCCAATTTAGCAATTTTTTTAACATACTAATTCTCATAGACATAATGATTCCAATTTATCATTTTTAACATAATGGTTCTCATCTAACATTATAAACATAATGGTTCCTACTTAGCATTTTTAACATAATGATTCTCAACTAACATTATAGACATAATGATTCCAATTTAGCATTTTTAACATAATGATTCTCAACTAACATTATAGACATAATGATTCCAATTTAGTGTTTTTAACATAATGATTCTCAATTAACATTATAGACATAATGATTCCAATTTAGCATTTTTAACATATCTAACATTATAAACATAATAATTCCAACTTTTCATCATAACCTAGCAATACCGAATTTTTCATTGATCATGATGGGTATATTAACATCACAGGCATAATTCCATCAATAGTCATAGCCATGCTTTAATTAGCATCATAGGCATGGTTTAATCAACATAAAGATTTCAATGAATATAGTGATTCCACGGACATGTATTAGTCCAACTTGCCAAACAATTAAGCCCAAGTGATTCATAACAACATCAAAATCATGACAAGTTTAACTTGCAACGTTGCCATAGCAATACCCCCAAATTATAATTCAAAGATAAACAATATAAACAATGGATTAACAATAGTTCCTAAATCCGGTTTCAATTCATGGCATGTCCATATTGTTTTAGCGTTTTTGCCTAAAAAGTAACATAGAACTTACAATATGAAGCAACTAATCCAAATAAAAATCCCAAATCAATTAGTCCCAAATTCGTTGTCTAAAGCGTCGTAGTTGTTGTAGCTTCTAGTTGTAGCCTTCAAGAATCGTCCTCCATCTTCTATAATTTTATTCTTTGTATTTTTAATTCAGAGCTCTAGGTTTAATGGCGGCGGCCTGAGGCTAAAATGAAATAGTATGATTTAGGCTAGGTCTAGGTGTTATTTTATAGGTGAATAGGGTGATTTAGAGCCTTCAGATCAGTCCAGAAGTCATCAGAATCGCACAACTCGAATACACATCATCTAGCCACTCAAAAGAAGACACGTCACCTCAGAACACTCTAGAATTCGGTGCTGAATTTGTACGGGCGCACTTGTCAGGTGCGCCAGTGTATTTTTGTACTGGCGCACTTCACAAGTGCGCCAGTGTATTCTGGACTGTTTTCGGTTTTTCTGCCTAACTTCGTTCGTCCATATCTTTTTCATACGGTATCCGATTTTCGAAAACTCGGACTCTATTTCGCGTATTTTTCCGAGACGAACGCAGTGGCGTAACCCATTTCCCTTGATTTCATCATTTATAATTAATTATACTTTAATTCGTGAAGCTTAATGTTATAGAATTCACGGGGTGTTACACTTGATCTCCCCGTACTGTCCCAATTCCATTATCAGTCAGGATTTTCAAAAGCAAACACCAGGGAGCAATACATGCCTGAATACAGCTAAGGCCGGTCATCCCAAAAATGCATTTTACTGGGAGCCGATGTCCATCACAACAAATGGAAAATTCTAACTCTTTGGCAATCTCTATCTCCCAACTCTACGGGTAGCTTAACCTAGCTGACTGGTTCGGTAGATGCTCCATTGAAACCGCATATTTGGCCAGTACATGGCTCCAAGTCCTTTAGTTCTAATTTCATTTGGTCATAAACCTATTTAAACAAAATGCTCACCAAGCTTACATTGTAGACCAGAACCTTTCGCACCATAGCTAGTCCGATAATGGCTGTTCTCACCAGTGGGTCGACGATCGAGGCTTCTATGTCGACTGACTCCCGATCACGGAAGATGATATCGTCGTCATCGTTTTTCTTTGCTTAACGGCATTTGCAGCTTTGGGAGGACTGTTTCTACAACGTATAGGTGTTTCACGGAATTTACATAACACTCCATGGATCGGATGCTGTAACCTGTAGGATGTGGCCCTTCGAAAATGGCTTTAATCAAAATCCCTTTTCCTTTTTCCTGGGCGGTGGCTTGAGGTGTGGCCTGGCTTTGTTTGGGTAAGTCCCTTTCCCCTATCTCTTGAGGCTATTTTATATTCATCGAGTTTTCCCTCTCGAATTAACTTCTCTACGATGTCCCGAAGATGTCGACATTCATTGGTAGTATGTCCAAAAATTTCATGAAATAAGCAATACTTCCTAGTCTCCCGCTCCTTCTCAGTAGGTTCACGTAGCGGCGGCTTCTTATATTGGACCGTGCTGTAGGTATCAAGATAGATATTCTCCAGCGTGTCATTCAAGGCTGTATAAGTTTCGAAAACCAAGAACCGGGGTCGCTTTCTAGCATTTCCCCTTTGTCCTGGGTTCCCACTGTCTTCCTTCAATCCTTTGCCATTCCGTATACCACGGATCCTAACATTCACTTCTACTTTTCCTGAGTTATCCCTAGACTGTTTGATTGCGACATTGTTCTAAATCGGTGTGGTAGATTCATCTTTCGGCATATCCTCTTCTAACTGCACATCCTCCTGCCTCAATCGGATGTTGGCCTTTTTGATAGAACATTTCAATCGTTGTGGGCAGCTTCCCGAAAAATATTTTCTGAACTCTATTCGCATATCGATGCCATCGACCATGGCCATTAGGACAGTTTCGTGATTAGGGTTACTCACCTCAGTGGCAGCTCGGTTGAATCGATTGAGGTAATTTCTCTGGGATTCGCCTCTTCCCTGCTTGACTGTTGAAAGAGCCATGACATGCTTCGATTTGGTGGTATGGAGACGGGATTGATTCAAAAATTTCTCACTCAAGTCTTTAAAACTCGGGATGACCTCGCAGGCAGGTGCACAACCACATGAGTGCCACTCAGCTCAAAAAGATTGGAAAGTCTTTGAATTTGATAGTGTCAAGAGCTACCGCTACCTCCATATGCCACGAGTACCTCATCAGATGCTGTTGTGGATAGCAATTGTACCGTCGTATTGATTCATCTGGGGCATATTAAATCTCCTCGGAAATTTTGCTCATAAGATGTCATCAGTGAATTGCATATGGCTTCGATCGACTCCCCAGTCCTCATTTCTATGTCCTCTACTGTCATTCAAAATTTGTCGTACCATGGCAGTCATATTCGGAGGAATGATTGCATCTCGGTCGGCTTCCTCAACCGACCGGGCCCTCTTGGCTCTCTCACGGGGTAATGTTGTCTGACTTGTCGTCCGGGCAGTCCTTCTTCCTCCTCGGGTATCTCGGTCAATCACAAGATTCCGGGGGGGGGGGGGGGATGAATAGGGGACTAATCTCCCTAGGTAGCATTCTGATGAGCAGAAGGAGAGGCTTCTCGGTTTCGCGGGGCCATAGGACCGATGGTCTCCACCTTGACCTGATCGGCCTGAGTTTGATTGCCTGCCCCTGGTTAGTCTGGATGTCCCTCGAGACACAACTGGCGAACATTCTCGAATCTTTCTAACAGACGTCGAGACTGACGTGGATCCCTACTTCCCCCCAGATGATGATAAGCTCTCCGAAATATGGTCTAATTGGGGAGGAGGGAGTTGATGGTCCCTGACCTCCCAAGCTTGCTGATTCCTGAACTCCTCCCATTGCCTTGACATGTGATTCATATCCTGTCATATCGTAGCGTTCTCTCGAGCATGAACTTCAAAGGCATCTGTTGTCTCTCGAAGTTGATTTAACACAGTCATAAACTCATCTCGGGTGGCGAAAGCCGAGGATGGAGCCGGATCTGCCATGGGGGGCAATGCATGTTGATCTGATGTAGTTTCAGGTGCAGCCGATCTGCTGGTTGCATCTGCAGATGTTCCAACTTGTGGTTGTTTTCTAGTATTGCCATTTGTTTTTCCAGCCAAAAATCAACAACGTAAGGATAAAGGTAGGATTTTCGTCTCGGACTTGGTGATCCGAAAGTAGAGCAAAAATATGTCTTAGGCTGAGAATATCAATTCTCAGTGAAAGCACCAAAGTGTTGACACCAAAATTTGGCACAACACCCAAAGAAAGCATTATGTAGAGAATAAATGAATTTAAATGATTGTAAAAACTGAAAATAGAGAAAATCACACACAAATTTATAGTGGTTCGGCGTTAATGAGCCTACGTTCACTTTATAATCTCTTATATATTCTTTAAACTATTAGACACAATAGTTACGATGACAATACAACAAGGGATTAACAATGATTTGAAGGCTAGAGTACTCAAACTTCCAAAAGTCTCTTCTACTGAGTCCAGAAGGGGGTATTTATAGGTGGTACAATGCTTGAGCCGGCTTGGACACACGTTGTATGATCCAAAATAATAGTGAAGCATGAGGAAGCGTTCTCCTCCTATGGAATTAGTACTTTTTAAATTTCTAGTGATAGGTGGCCACTGATCCGGTCTGTTCGGATGGCTTGGAACGAGTAAAGTTGAGCAAGAGCTACTCTTCAAGTGAACATTAAGTTCGTAACTATATATGACCTTTCTTGATTGGTATGATCAAAGCAACTTCGACTGGACCGCGTCTGGCACCAGTGGTTAATCTAAGTGATGGGCCTCATCGCTCGACCCATTTCTTGTCTTCAACTATCTACTCCGGGTATTCGAGATAGGGCCCACGACATTGTCGAGCCTTGATGTGCTAGCCGAAATGCCCATCAACACTTTGCCTCACAAAGTATATTGTGTTTGACACGGGGCATACTTTGTAAGCACGTGCTATGAACAAAATTTTTCAAATCAATCAGAGAATTCCATAGGTCGGCTTGAGCCGTCCGTTTATGAGCTTCGTAAATCAAGATAGGTCCATTAGCCGTTTGGGAAACTTAAACGAGCTCAGGTAATAACGACTCCTAACTATCATATGCCTTTTCGGTTGATATTTGCTTGGTGGTGGCTTGACACGTCAGCCGAGTCTGATCCAGTAGTCATGTCAATCTAATATGAATGGTCATCTTATTATCTTATAAAAGGAAAACCCCTTTTACCTTTTTCTTTTTCTACCGCCAAAACCGATTTACCGCTCCAGAGGAATAAGAAGAAAGATCACTGTCTTCAACCAAGATCATATTTTTCACGTAAAAATCAATTCTTCATCTTTTTCAAAACACTTCAACGTCATTCTTGTGTAAGATCTCTTTTCTCTCCATTTTCTTGTCGTAGTTTGGGTTCCACATAATCCATAATTGGGTTCATCAGTGTCGGATCGTTGGAGTCAGTGGCGATGCGACTGTCAGTGGTGGTTATGATGCCATTTAGTAAAATCCAATGGTGTTGAATCTGCTAACCCGATTATGGGTGGAGGTGGAGAATTTTCCTGGCTTTGCATAGCTCTTCGTGCATCAGGGTATTGTAAAACCCTTAGACACATGGTAGTGTTTTAGAGGGTGGTGATAAAGATAACAATCTTTGTACAATCTGACATATGAAAACAAAGTTGATTTTGTGGTTTGTCATTTATCAAGATAGCACTGTAAATAGGAACTAATCGCCTTTAAATCAATTTCCAAGTTTAACTTATAAACAGGAACTACTGAGATGCTTGGTCGATCTCCAGTGGTATATGTACGGGACTTCACCTTGTTGGTCATTTGGTTTGCTCGATTCTATCAAGCATATCAATTGACTTATTAGATTTCAGCAATTTATGCTAGATTCTCTTTGAAACTTAGAGGTGAACATCCAACCTCTATTGAATTAAGAATTTAGAAGTTGGTCATCGCCTCTTAAGTACATCTGAGTGTAAACAGGTCGTTGTCGTCTCGTGCACACACTCACATGCATATATGTAACGCTGCGTGTAACGCTAGAAGTTTTCGTGCATGAAGTATATAAATGCACATATGTATATGAATGAATGTTTGTGTATGTAGCGTGTAGGTGCACTTGAATATGCAGATGCAAACACATCACACAAACACATCTATCTATTACTTAAAACTTAAAGAAGGAACAACACATTGCTGATGTGGATCTGTGAGATCTTCTCATTTCAAAGTACGGGTTCTCTGAGTTTTTTACCAACTTAAATCTATTTCCATCACGTAGTCAATGAACTCCTACGTTCCTCACTTTCTCCCAAACCGCTCCCTCTTACTATTGTTGCTTCTTCCAAACTCCAAAATTTACCTTCTTCCCTATCCTCTTTCAACTGTCCTCCCACTGCAAGGCTGTCTATTTCCCTCTATACGCTTCAGTTTTGCCAATCTATGATGATGCAGGAAGCTATACCACCATTATTGACCAAATTTCACATAAATCTAAGTTTCTCTATTATCATAGATTCAAACATACCCTATTATCGGGTACTCCAACACATCTCTTTTTACTTTTTCCTTAAAAGGCACCGTCTCTTCACTCTAAATCAGCAACAACTCTCAATTCTTTACTATTGAAAACTATTTATAGCAAGAACTTTAATCTCACTATCAAGTATCTTTCTCTATATCGCTATTTTGGTCACCTACATCGTGATTCGAAGGTATAAAGCTAGGTTTCTAAGGTCACTTACTGACATATGCTCCCCACAAAGACTATACTTTTACTCGCATCCAGGAATGCTTCACCTCCGCTACGCATTACACACTTGGTAGTATGCATCATATTTACAATTGTTGTTTTTTGTTTATTTCAAGCCAATTTTAAAAAAATGAATATATGCTTGCACTCTTGAACAGAACCCAAACAAGACATTGAACTTATTATGTGTTTCATTTGTATAGATTTTATGTTTAGATAGTAGCCTAAAATTGGCGCATTCTGGTCAAACTATTATCTATTCGGTGTTGGAGAAAATTTAAAATAAAAGGGAAGAAGGAAAGCACAAAGGAGGGAAATTTGATTTGTCCCATATCATGAAATGTAAGTATGTTTGCCACTATATATGTAAAGGCATTACATATGATATCAAAAGAAAGAATAAAAGGGATAGATGAGGCAAGAGCATGACATTGGAATTAATATTTAAATGGTTAAAAGACGGGCCTGGGGTCTTTGGGCTGTTGGGGTCTCGTGATCAGATGGGCCTCAGAATGCCAATGGGATTGCACAGAACCGTTATGTTTTTGTGTGCACATAATTCAAATTTCTAATGTTTTAGAGCCGTTGCAAATGAATAGATGTGTCTGTTCATTTAAAATTGCAACGCTTCTGAACTGTTGCAAACCAACATGTGCGTCTGTTTGAATTCAAACAACCATAACCATTGGAAAACAATTGCATCTCTTTGCTGCCTATATAAAGGCTGTCCTATTTCAATTTTTTTACACAAATCGCCTTCTTCTCCTTTCTCATGCTATTTATTCCATTAAAATCTTCTCAAGATTCTGTCAAATTCTTGAGTAAATTATATAGGTTATAGTTCTACAGGCTATAACTCTGTCATCTTGTCACTGCAGTGATCAAATCGTCCAAGATAGTGAATCGCTGTGTTTGTGCAAACACGCCAATTAAAGATGTTCGATATCTGCTCCGTTGTATCTTCGAACAGATTTGTTGTTACTCGTGCACAATAATAAGAGGGCAAATACTGTTTTAGGATAGCGATCACCACATCGTGCCTCAGAGATTTGTGTTCTAGAAGATAAGAAGATCCAATGACGAATTCAAAAACCAACAATCTAAAATAGTATCTTTGTAATGGCTTCTCACAGTCTCAAAGAGTTCGCCGTTGATTTCGCAAAACTAGAGCGCTTTGATGGTGTCAACTTTCTACGCCGGCAGAAGAAGATGCATTTCTTATTGGTTGTATGAAAGTTGTTTATGTTTTGACTACGCCAAAACCAGCAGAGACAGAAGATGAAACCATTGTACAGACACGAGATCGGATCAAATGAGAACAGGATGAATATATTTGCAAAGGCTATATCTGTAATGCGATGACGGAAACATTTTTTGATGTGTACTACAATAAGGCAATTGCAAAGGATGTTTGAGATGCATTAGAGGTGAAATATCTAATGGAAGACACAACAAGTAAGAAATTTCTAGCCACCAAAATTTTTAATTACAAAATGACTGATGATCGTTAGTAGTAGTGCAATTCAATGATATCATACACATACTTAACCAATTCAGTCAACATAATTTAAATATGGATGAGGAAATTAAGGTTTCCTCGATAATAGACAAATTACCCCCTTCTTGGAAAGATTAGAGGAAACTACTGAAACACGAGAAGGAGAATATGAGTGTAGATAACCTTGCATAATATTTGCAAGTTGAACGACAACTGAGGCAAAAAGATGCCTAAGATGAAAAAATTGGAGATACATCAAATGTCCATATGGTGGAAGAAAAGCAAGCAAATAATATTTCGAATAACTCTTCTAATAAAAAGAGGAAAGATAAGAACAATAACAATTCCCAAAATCAGAACAAGAATGGAAAAAAATTATTGTTTCTACTTTTGTGGTAAACCGGGACATTTCAAAAGGGATTATCACTTCTGGAAAAAGAAGCAGCAATCTGAAAAGGAAAAGTTTGCCGCAGTCATATCAGAAGTGAATATGATTGAACAAGACAATTCTTGGTGGATCGATTCTGGCGCTACTAAGCATGTCTACATTGACAAGAACTAATTCAAGAAACTAGAACCAATTGAAGATGAAGATTATCTTTATATGTGAAATTCAGCAAAAGCAGCGGTCAAAGGGAAGGGGATTGTGGATTTGGAATTCACATCCAGAAAAGTTCAGACATTAAATGATGTATATTATGTACCTGAAATTAGGAAGAACCTTTTATCAGGAAGTCTTCTTAATAAGTTTGGTTTCAAACAAGTCTTTGACTCAGAAAAATATGTGTTAACCAAAGGCAGTGTATTTGTAGGAAAAGGGTACATGTGTGATGGTATGTTTAAACTGAATATTGATATTAATAAAAGTATGAATTCTTCTTATATTGTTGATTCATTTTCATTATGGCACAGTAGATTATGACATGTTAATCATAAACACATGCTTGATATGATATCTTTGAATCTAATTCCCAAACACCAAAATGGTATGCTAGATAATTTTAGGATATGTTCATTAACTAAAATCACTAGAAAACCATTTCCTTATAAACCAGAAAGTACAACAAAATTGTTACAACTTATTCATAGTGATATATGTGATATACATAGTACTCCTACTAGAGGAGGAAAAAGATATTTTGTCACATTTATAGATGATTACTCTAAATATTGTTATGTCTATATTATGCATGCTAAAAGTGAAGTGTTAAATTCATTACATTTAAAACTAAAGTGGAAAACCAATGTGATATCAAAATAAAAACGCTTAGGTCTGATAGGTGTGGCAAGTATCAATTTCCTAAATAGAATCAGTAGGAATTATACATGAAACATCTATTGCTTACACTCCACAACATAATAGAGTGGCTGAAAGAAAAATAGAACTCTTATCGAAATGGTAAATGCAGTGTTGTGTGATTCCAGACTTAATACTAGTTTTTGGGGAGAAACGTTACTTACTTCATGTTATATTCTAAATATAATATCTCATAATAAAAGTAAAGTTACTCCTTTTGAAATTTGGAAGAAATGGAAACCAAATCTTGATTATTATCGAGTTTGGGGTTGTAGAGCGATTGTTCGATCACCTAAACCAATAATTAGGAAATTGGCACAAAAAGCTATTGAGTGCATATTCTTAGGATATGCTCAACATAGCAAACGATAAAGGTTTCTAATAATATAACCTAATAGCTTTATTGATGTAGATACATTAATAGAATCAAGGGACGCAGTGTTTTATGAGAATAGACTTACGTCTATTCAAAATAAACCGATCCATGAAACGACAGAGGTTAATGCACCTATTGGTGAAATGGTGGAGTTAATGAACCAACTATTGAACCTATAGAAAACACTGATGAAAATATCGACGAAAATGGTGATTATCTTAGGAGAAGCAAATGTAGAAGGATAGAGAAATATTTTGGAACAGATTTCGTTGTATATTTGGTTGAAGGATCTAGAAATAATGTAGAGCATCAACTAACGATATCTGCAAATATAGAATCTGACCCTTTAACATATACTAAGGCAATGAAACTCAAGATTCGTCATTTTGGCAAAAGCCATAAATGATGAAATGGATTCTATTACGGAAATAAAACATGGAAATTAGTATATTTACTTCCTAGTTCTAAACCAATAGGATGTAAATGGATATTTAAGAAAAAGTTAAAAGCAAATGGCATAATCGAAAATTTTAAAGCTAGATTAGTCGCCAAAATATTCACATGGAAAGAAGGAATAGATTATTTTGATACATATGCCCCAATAGCTAGAATTTCAGCTATCAGGACTTTAATTGCTTTAGCCTCTATGTATAATTTTGAAATTCATTAAATGGATGTCAAGACTACATTTCTGAATGGATAACTTGACAAAGAGATATATATGTCTCAACCAGAAGGTTTTGTGATGCCTGGACAAGAATGTAAAGTATATAAACTAATTAAATCACTTTACGGTCTTAAACAAGCACCAAACCAATGGCATGAAAAGTTTGATAAAACTATTATTTCTAATGGCTTTAGAAATTTTGAATCTAACAAATGTGTCTATAACAAGTTTCATTCAGGTAAAGGTGTAATTATATGCCTTTACGTGGATAATATGCTTATATTTGGAATGAATACTTCGAGAATTGAAGAAACTAAAAGATATCTATCTTCATGCTTTGACATGAAAGATATGGGAGTAGCTGAAATGATTCTTGGAATAAGAATCATGAAAATAAAATATGGGTTATTAATTACCCAGTCTCATTACATTGAGAAAAGTTTGAAAAGGTTCAATCTATTCGTTTGTTAACCTATGTCTACTCCATTTGATCCAAATATGCAGTTATACACTAATACTGGAAGAGCTATAGAGCAATTGGAATATGCTTGAGTTATTGGAAGTTTGATGTATGCAATGACATGCACATGACCAGATATTGCCTATATTGTTGGCAAAATGAGTAGATAGACTAGTAACCCTAGTCATATCCATTGGAATGCAATACATAGAATTTTAGAGTATCTAAAAGTACCATAAATTATGGTATGCATTACAACGGTTATCCGAGCGTAATAGAAGGATACACATTTGCTAGTTGGAACACTGGAAGTGAAGATAATAAATCAACTAGTGGATGAATATTCACTCTTGGTGGGGGAGCAATATCCTAGGCCTTAAAGAATCAAACATGTATTGTTGATTCAACCATGGCTACTTAGTTTATAGCACTGGCTTCTAGTAGTAAAGAAGTGGAATGGTTAAGGAATTTATTGTTAGAAAGTACTGTGTGGCCAAAACAATGCCACCAATATCTGTGCATTGTGATAGTCAATCTACATTATCACAGGCTTACAACCAAGTTTATAACGGTAAATTTAGACATATTGATCTAAGGCACAGTTTGGTTAGGCAAATGCTCACTGAAGGGGTAATTACAATAGATTTTGTGAGATCTAGCCAGAATTTGGCATATCCATTTACTAAAGGACTTGCAAGGAACTTAGTGATAAAAACATTACAGGGAATGGGTTTAAAGCCTATACAATACAATCGCCAATGAACGAAATTCAACTCAACATAACAAAGAAATTTGTTATCTTGAGTTCAAAGAGCAAAAGTACTTCATATGTTTGCGGTTGGAAGCTCTATAATATTTAGTATGAAAAACTAAGTATTATCGTACATTCCAAGGAAAAGTGCTTGGTACTTATAACGACAAAGTGAGGATGTTCTGCTTAGAAATTAATAGGTTTATAACAGATATTCTGTTGAGGTGTGTTTTATAAGGCACTTCTGATAAACCTTCCTACATGAATGCAACGAAGGTGGTGCCACCTTCTGCGAGATTTTGGCTTGATCTCTAAGGGCATTTCATGAAAGAAGATACTGACCCAAGGCCAATCCACGGGTCGAGCATACATACTATCCGGATAAAATGAAAATGAGTGTGTGATAATCATATCCGGTAGATCATATTGGATCTATTGTCCAATGCTTAGTCAACCAATCCATCGTGATATACTTTGATGGGTTTTCACTATGTATAGATTCAAGTATGTAAGACATCTATACTTATGCACAAATTTTCATACATATAAATAACAAGAGGAATTTATTTAAAATTTGCCGGAGGATTGTTGGAGGGAGTTTAAAATAAAAGGGAAGAAGGAAAGGACAAAAGGGGGAAATTTTGATTTGTCCCATATCATGAAATGTAAGTATGGTTGCCACTATATATGTAAAGGCATTACATATGATATGAAAAGAAAGAAGAGAGGGGAGAGATGAGGAAAGAGAATGACATTGGCATTAATATTTAAAAGGTCAAAAGACGGACCTCGGGCCTTGGGGATCTTGGGGGTCTCGTGATCAGATGAGCCTCGAAATGCCAATGGGTTTGCGCAGAACCATTATGTTTTTACACGCACATAATTCAAATTTCTAATGCTTCAGAGCTGTTGCAAATGAATTGACGCGTCTGTTCATTTAAAATTGCAACTCTTCTGAACTGCTGCAAACCAACATGTGCATCTGTTTGAATTCAAACAGCCATAACCATTGGTAAACGATTGCATTTCTTTGCTATCTATATAAAGGTTGTCCTATTTCAATTTTTTGCATAACTCAAATTCCTTTCTTCTTCTCCTTTCTCACTTTATTTCTTCCATTAGTATCTTCTCAAGACTCTGTCAAATTCTTGAGTAAATTATACGGGTTATAGTTATGCAGTCTATAACTCCATCTTGTCATTGCAGCGATGAAATCATCCAAAATAGTGAATCGTCGTGTCTGTGCAAACACACCGATTAAAGAGATTTGATATCTGATTCGTTGTATCTTCGAACAGATTTTCCATTACTCATGCACAAAAATAAGAGGGTAAATACTATTTCTGGATAGCGATCACCACATCGTGCCTCAGAGATTTGTGTTCTCGAAGATAAGAAGATCCAACGACGAATTTGACAACCAATAATCTAAAACAGTATTTCTGCAACTGCTCCTCATAGTCTCAAAGAGTTCGCCGCTGATTTCGCAAAACTAAAGCACTTTGATGGTGTCAATTTCCTACGCTGGCAGAAGATGATGGATTTCTTATTGATTGGTATGAAAGTTGTTTATGTTTTGACTATGCCAAAACCAGCAGAGACAGAAGATGAAACCATTGCATAGACACGAGATCGAATCAAATGGGAACATGATGATTATACTTGCAAAGGCCATATCGATAATGCGATGATGGACACACTTTTTGATATGTACTACAACAAGGCAACTGCAAAGGATGTTTGGGATGCATTAGAGGCAAAATATCTGATGGAATACGTAACAAGTAAGAAATTTATAGCCATTAAATTTTTTAATTACAAAATTACTGATGATCATTCAGTAGTAGAGCAATTCAATGATATCATACACATACTTAACCAATTCCAAGGAAAAGTGCTATAATATTTAGTCTGGCTTCTATGTGGCCAAAACTAATGCCACCAATATCTGTGCATTGTGATAGTCAATCTACATTATCATTGGCTTACAACCAAGTTTATAATGGTAAATCTAGACATATTGGTCTAAGGCACAGTTTGGTTTGGCAAATGCTCACTGAAGGGGTAATTACCATAGATTTTGTGAGATCTAGCCAGAATTTGGCAGATCCATTTACTAAAGAACTTGCAAGGAACTTAGTGATAAAAACATCACAGGGAATGAGTTTAAAGCCTATACAATACAATCGCCAATGAAAGGAACTCAACTCAACATAATAAAGAAATTTGTTATCTTGAGTTCAAAGAGCAAAAGTACTTCATATGTTTGTGGTTGGAAGCACTATAATATTTAGTCTGAAAAATTAAGTATTATCATACATTCCAAGGAAAAGTGCGTAGTATTTATAATGATGAAGAGAGGATGTTCTGCTTAGACCTTTATAGGTTTATAACAGATATACTGTTAAGGTGTGTGTTATAAAGCACTTCTGATAAATCTACCCATATGAATGCAACGAAGGTGGTGCCACCTTCTACGAGATTTTGGCTTGATCTATAAGGGTATTTCATGGAAGAAGATACTGACCCAAGGCCAATCCACGGGTCGAACATACATACTATCTGGATAAAATGAAAAATTAGTGTATGATAATCATATCCGGTAGATCATATAGGCTTAGTCAACCAATCCATCATGATATACTTTATGGGTTTTCACTATGTACAGATTCAAGTCTGTAAGAAATCTATACTTATGCACAAATTTTCCTGCATATAAATGACAAGAGGAATTTGTTTAAAATTTGTTGAAGGATTGTTGGAAGAAATTTAAAATAAAAGGGAAGAAGGAAAACACAAAGGGGAAAATTTTGATTTGTCCCGTATCGTGAAATATAAGTATGTTTGCCACTGTATATGTAAAGGCATTGCATATGATATCAAAAGAAAGAAGAGAAGGGATAGATGAGGCAAGAACATGACATTAGCATTAATATTTAAAAGGTCAAAAGATGGGCCTAGGGCCTTGGGGTTCTTGGGGTCTCGTGATCAGATGGGCCTCAGAATGCCAATGGACTTGCACAAAACCGTTCTGTTTTTGCACACACATAATTCAAATTTCTAACGCTTCAGAGCCGTTGCAAATGGATAGACGCGTCTGTTCATTTAAAAATGTAACGCTATTGAATTGTTGCAAACCAACATGTGTGTCTACTTGAATTCAACCAACCATAACTGTGGGAAAACGGTTGCTTCTCTTTACTATATATATAAAGGTTTCCTATTTCAATTTTTTACACAACTCAAATTCCTTTCTTCTTCTCCTTTCTCACGCTATTTCTGCCATTAGGATCTTCTCAAGATTCTGTCAAATTCTTGAGTAAATTATACGGGTTATAGTTATGCAGGCTATAACTCCTTCATCTTGTCATTGCAGCGATGAAATCATCCAAGATAGTGAATCATCGTGTCTGTGCAAACACGCCGATTAAAGAGATTCGATATCTGCTCTGCTGTATCTTCAAATAGATTTGTCATTACTCATGCACAAAAATAAAAGGGCAAATACTATGTTAGGATAACAATCACCACAGCATGCCTCGAAGATTTGTGTTCTAGAATATAAGAAGATCCAGCGACGAATTCGACAACCAACATTAGGTCCATTTAGAAGTAGCAATGCTTTCGGTTTACAGACTACACATTCAACAATTGGCACATCAACAAGTATATTTATAAATTGTTCAAGTATAGAAGGATCTGGTTCTTCAATATCTAATCCTTTTGGGAACTTGAAATCAAATATGTTGGGAAACACAAATCCATTTGGTTCACATACATCTACAAGTTCAAATTTTAGCACATAAACTGATGTATTTGGACAACATTCTGAAACAATAACTTTTAGAAGTTCGTCTCCTTTATTTACTACATCTATAATACTAGCATTTGGCAGTGTGTACCATATTTGTAAATGCTTGCTTTTTGTAGAATCAGGTACAGTTGCAAGGAAAGGTGTTGTACTCTTCATCAAGATTGAAATTTAACTCTTATGCTTATAGGTTCCATGTTCGGACAATAGCAAATCACAACTTGAGCATTTGGGTCAATCTCGAACTGGTCAAGTCCTTTTGGAAGTGGCAATGCTTTCGATTCGAGTACTATATTTAATGCTACCAGCTCACCAAGTTTTGGTCATCAAGTGTTCTTGCATTTGGATCAGCATCGAGTCCACTTGCATTTTTTGATTCTACTTCTCCGGCTATATTTGGTTCTCATAGTAGTTCTGCTTTTGGTAGTGCGGCTGACGCCGAGTTCATCGTTTGGAAAGGCACAACTATCTACATTTTGGCACCAAGAGCACTTAATTTGGTAATCATTTAGCCTTTACAGCCAACGACCCCCGCTTCCCCAAATACACACACAAAAAGAAAAAAAGACCAGGTCTTAAACCAGTTTTGGTGCCTGAATTGCTCAATTTTGGAATAAAAAGTATTTAATTTGGTATCCAAATGTGCAGTGTTACATTTGACATATGTATCAAGCCTTAACTGAACATATACAGTACTTTTGTCATTATATTGCTGCTGAAATATGGGTGCAGCCACACAAGCAACCTTTTCAGGATGCCTCCTGCATTAGAGAACAATTTTTCCTATCATTGCGTGGTACTATTTGTTATGCATGATAGGCATGATGAACAACAGAGAAACACCTATTTGTTCCCAACAAATTGCTCCCATCAAATAGCTAAAAGGGCATTGTTTTACATACTTAAATTAACATTATGCATATGGTTAAAATTGTTATAAATGCCACTGTTTTTGCTTAAAATTTATGTACTTTCTTAAATAAATGTTTTTGAAAATAATTCTACCTATATAGTAAAGATGTGCACATGTTTCATGAAGGTTCTACTCCACTTTTAAGGATCTTTTACGTAACCCTATTTTGTCAATACTAAATGCAATTTGGTGACAAAAATTGTGAGATTTGTTATATAACACACATGGTAATTATAATTGGGATATTTATTAGATTGGCTCACCATCCCGTCTTGAATCTATCAAAATAAATCAAATATATAACATGAAATGAAAATTATACAAACTTTTGAAGCATGTGGAATGATTAATAAATTAATCATTTTTAAGACAGGAAAATACCATGAAGGACAAAACAAACAAAAAAATTGTTCCACAAGGACAAAGGGGCAAAATTTTGTCCATAAAGACAAATTTTAGTATAAAAGGAAAAATTATAGCGGGCTCCTGAAGTCCTTCCTTTACATTAAATTTTGTCCTTAAAGACAAAATTTTGCCTTCTTGTCGAACAAATTTTTGTTCCTTTTATCCTTAAGGATAAAAACACCTTTTTAAAAGTTATCTACTTTCCATGCCAACCACATAATAATTTCATATGAATCCTAATTTTATTCATGCTTGTGATGGTCTACCATTAATTCCCTTAGTTTGGGGAATTATGTTACCACCCTGCATAGTTTGAATTTGGAATTTTGTTATAGATTGTGAATACTACGTATTTGTAAGCAAGTTGGGTAAATTTGGTGAAACATGCTCTAGCCACTAGACTTACGATAGATAGTGCCTGGCTTCACCCATACCCTTACCCTTACCCTTATGCTAGGGAAATGCACATCTAACAAAATCCAATTTAACTATGTTCATTTATACTATTTTCTCTAATACAAATCTCATTAATGATAATTTCATGAATATTTTGCAGGCACTAAAAAAAAAAACGATAGGATTTGGTCAAACAAGCGCTGATAATCAACATGGGAGTGTAGTGATATCTTATGCCTCAATACAAGAGGGTACTGGTAAATTTACGTCTATTCTATTCATGCCTATATATAAGGATAAAAAGAGTCAAGAGGAGTATACAGGGAAAGCGGATCACTACAAGACTGTCATCCTCCGTCTGTTTACTTCACGTCGTGCCAATCTACGATGATGCAGGAAGTTGTGCAACCATTGTCGACCAAATTTTGCGCAACTTGATGCTTCTTCTCAATTTGTTAATAAACTTCTATCTAGATTGAAAACAAGGCAACTTTTTCCATTGCAAGTGAAGCCAAGACAAATGAAGAATGATCACCAATAACAACAACTTGATTTGGTTCCTTTGAGTTATGTATATTAAATTTTTAGTACTACAGACACGTTATCTAAATTTTTTGTGTATTTTGTATGTATTATATATAATAAAAAGGCAGATATGCTTAGGTATCTCATTGTATATTTCACATATACAATTCATTTGACATTCAAAGCTGTCAAGTAACATTCGTTATCTCATCCGTAATGAATTTCCATAGTTGTTTACAGCCTAGGTCGCAAATGTTTCTCCAAACCTATATATTTTACTGCCATCAGTGACTATACATATGTATATTTAGTTGCAACTAAGGGTATATAGCTATGAGGCCCTCTGTCAGCATTTTTATAATACTCATGGAGCTGCTCGACCGCACAATGATTGATAAGGTTAAAATAGGTGACCAGGTTTCACCCTAAATGCACGGACCGGTATTGTATTATATTATATTAACGAACTTAATGTTATATTACATACTAATGCATATAGATCATTAATTTAATGTTATTCTTTGAGCTTGTGTTCTGGCACTATGCATTTCAATATTTTTGTGCATCCAGGGTCAGTTTTTTTTTAATAAATTAAAAAGGAAGGCTTTGATGTGTATTGTGTAATCAACAACTAATTTTGAAAAAATTTAAACATTTATGTAAAATTTGATACACGTATACAAAAGTAATATCAAACTTTGAGAATTAGCACTAAATGTTGATAATAATCTTATCATAATAATAATCGCAACGAAGTAACATGCATTGAAAATACAACAAAACAGTGTGAAGGAAAAAATTAACAAAAAATTTATCCATAAAGACAAAAAGCTGAAATTTTAAGCATAAGGACAAACTTTAGTGTAAAGTATGAAATGATAGTGACCCCCCGAATATCTTCTTTTACACTAAATAGTGTTCTTGTGGTTAAAATTTTAGTCTCTTGTCATTTTGGATAAACTTTTTGTTAAGTTTGTCCTTGTACATAAAAATCTCCATTGAAAATAATGGTAAAGAAAATTCGATATTGATGTTACTTTATCTTTGTGGCAAAAGTGATAATGTGAAAAATTAATGACAAATTTGTATCGATTCATTTTTTAGTGAAAATTATATTTGCCAGCATAAACACCTAAAATAATACACTAATATTTAATATTTGTGAAATTAATAGATAATTAAATATGGAGTAATAATTTAATGGTTATAACTAACCTAAATGCCAGAGAAATGAATTTTTTATTGAAAACAATTATTCCCTGTGGGCTTGCTCAAATTTATTACAAAAGATGCAATCTTTTTTCCAAATCACTTGTACGCTTACACTAGTCCAAATCAAGAAACTGATCATACTTTTTAACAAAGTCATAATTTTTTTTCCCACATATTCACACTTATATGACAATGGAGTTTTTTCCTATATAAATCTAACTTGGTCTTGATTGTGATATGCTTTAAATGAAAATTTAGAATGAATAACCTTGACACTTATTATATAGTCAAAATATAAGAAGGAATTCAAATTTATATTTTTCTGCTACTACAATAGAGTTTGGAGCATTGATTCTTCTTGCTAGAAAGTAATATGACTTTTTACTTGAAAGGTTTGGAATCCTTACTTTGGGAGTAAAACTTACCATCATTTATCTTACCAAAATATTTTTCATTGTAATTTTTGTAATCTCCTTCTTTTGTGATCTTTGATAGTGCAACATAATCATCTGATTGCTATTCCTAGAGGCAAAAGACAGGTAAGTTTAGCTTGACCCATTTGATATTATTTTCTCATCTATTTTGGGGCTAAGAATTTGTGGATCATCGTGGGATAAGCTTACAAACTTATGTATGGAGAAAGGAAGCATCTATAACTAGGCTTCAACTTAATGTGTTTAGGAGGATGACTACATTAATCTCCTATGATTTATTATAGCTCCACAGCTTATGCTTATTTAGTTTGATTTAATTTGTCCTAGAATTTGTTTATGGACTGTGCCATATCAATTTGTAAGTCATATTTGTTGCGAATCTTTTATTTTAAGCATAACATGTACACTACATTATATATACTGCTTGACAAATCCATGATTTTCATATTGTTATTACGCCATAAATTGATCTTTTAATGGTTGGGTTACCGTTTGATGGAAGTTTCATTCTAAGCAAATTGATGTGAAAAAATGAAAAGTAAGAATTCATGGTTTATGTTTGTATTATTTTACAAAAAAATCGTGCATGTGATTACTTAGGCATTCCAGTGTATGTGCACGAAAAAGGATAGAAGTAAACTATTTCGTGCGTGTGTGTGTATACATAATGAGATGCGGCGATTGAAACACACAATTTAAACCAATAACACTGACCATGGAATACATGAGCGAGTTTACAGGTGAGGTGGATTTACAGGGAGTGGGTCAAGATCTTATGTCAGGTTTCATCTTATCAAGTGTGTGTGTGTGTGTTTTTTTTTAAAAAACTATGCAAAAATTAAAGCTTTATAGATGCCTAAAAATATATGTTCACCACAACCGAAAGTTGCTATTTAGAAGTATAAAATGATGGGATTGCTATTAATATTGTTATGTACACTATAGCGGATCTTCGAAAATATTTTATGTTTAGAAATATTGTGATTCTCAACGCATCTAGATATATGCTTGAACGTTTATTTTCCTCGACACAATTCAATGTTCTATTTTGTGTATATGATATATTTGGTGTTCCCAAACTTCTTTTTGGCTCATGTTTCAATAAATTGCATGCTACATATGAAATTTTTGCCTCCACGGCTGCAACACCGTGATCATCTTCAAAAAACATTTTGATATGGTGTTGCAACCATGGAGGCAAAGAGGTTTCGGAACATCAAATTAAATATGTAACATCTCTCTACGAACATTACTCAGATTTCCTTTGTGAAGTGGGAGAGTCTGCAGAACCATTGTTGCATATGAAATTAGGTGTTATTGGTATAAATTATGTGCTACATAAGAACTCAGACTATTGCTATAAATTAGGTGCTACATATGTAGAATTTTATAAATTAGGTGTTACTATGGGGATGATAAAATCAAGATTCTTAGTATCAATATTCGGCTCTTTATTGTTATTTTTATGTGTTCTCTTATTCAATAATAATTAAAAGTCCGCATTTGTTACGCAATGTGTAACAACATGAGTTTCGACAAATTGAATTTTTCTCAAAAGTCCAAATCTATCGAAGCTCGAATTGGCTTGTCTGGTATCCTGCAGAAAAGACAGAGGTAATAAATATACTAGAGCTAGATAAAACAATTCACATCGAAATGGATAGAATATAATAATCAAATATAGCTTTACTTAAATAATGACACTGCCTAACAAGTGTTCAAAGGCTATCAAATCTCTGTCATAAGTCCAACCTAGGAGTATGATATGAGGAGGGGGTCAGTACATAAGTTCCGGCGAGAGGAAATTATAAATTCTGAAATTACACTATATATACCATTCAATTACATTTTCTTAATTATTAGGTTAGTCGGGTTAACAACGCTCTACGCTCTACACACACGTCGCATCCATCTACTCAGTGTAGATAGAACCTAATATAATATATATGTAGCAATGCCCGACTTCTCAAGGTACTCCCCATAGTACCCTCCTCGCTTGGTCTCCGCTGTCACACCACGAAAGCATGCACAACCTCCATTCTACACCGAGCCGCATACGGAAATCACCATAGTTACGCCACGTAGTCGCACAGAACCACCATTGATATGCCATGTAAGCGTACAAATCCTCATTTCCGAACTCCTCAATCGAACCAAGTCGCGACATGGGGTATTGCCCTAATGTGTAGAATACACCACCCAGTGCATGTATCTAGACCCTCGCACGAATATACTGCATATAATAACCCGAGTTTCATAATAGGGCTGCATCTAGTGCACAAAACTCAGTCAGGAGCTTTGGATATCTGCAAAGGACAGTTTCGTTAAGCCTACATTACAGATATCCACAAATGGTCTGCCTCTTTTCACGGTGGCTATTGCCCCATCCTGGCGCCTCCCTCAAATAATGAAAGACTACATCAAGATCTAATGATGTGTCCATATCAATCAGTCTAACATTTAATTTGGCGTGTCCCTCAACCAATGTCCCAATAGTGAAAGATCGTTGGTCTGTTGGTTTAGCTCTTAGTCTTTCCGCATCCCACTGACTTCCGATGACAGGTACCGACGATTACCATCCTTAATTTAGTCTTGACCACGTCCTCCCAAAGCGAGGCAAACCACCGAATCACCCAACGTCATCTACCATAGCCTTCTGACTGCCACACCATAATTGTGGTTAAGGTAAACTCTAGATGGTGCATTAGACCTGCCTCCGAGCGACGACTTCACCCGGTCGTTCCTCAGAGCGACGACTATGGGTTTGCTTATTAACTTAATTCCCTTAACTAAGGTTTATTAATAAGTTCTCTTTTCACCATTAATTATAACCTACATTATAATTCCACTTATCCTTAGGACAAGTCTAACTATTATATTTCATTCCCATTCATAAAATTAATAATAATAGGTTATATTCTCCGTTCATCACATTTTCCCCAGGTTTCTTATTATTTAAGAGAACCATTACTGTTGTAACCTTTATATATTTATCGTCTTGTACACTTTTCTTATTAAAAGAAATATTTCTGTTGAAACCAAAATTGGTCTACAACATCAAAGGTGCTCTTGGAGCACTTCACCAAATGGTTAGATTAGAAATGGAGCCATGTAATTCAAAATAAAGAGCAAAAAGTAAAGAACAACGAAATTTTAGACTGGTTCGGTCAATTTAGACCTACAGAAGGTATTTACAATGTGCATGAATTCTCTTTTTACATTCATTTATCTCTTTTGTCTTTCTTTATGATATATATTTCACTTGAATTTGCAAAGTAATTGGTGATATCTCTTGCTTCGTGATGGTGGATGTACGAATCTTCGATCACTTTAGCAATTGAACGATCTTCATGGATTCCATATGATTTAATGTTAGATCTAGGCTTTAGAGATGATTAACATAGATTAGAAAATCTTTGATTGAATTTGGGAGAACTCTGATGGAGTTTGGAACAGATTTGATCCATTTGTTATTGGAGAGAGGTTGTTTGATCCTTGGAAGCCATTAATGAAGTTTGGAATAAAGCTTGAAGTTTTGGAGAAATGATTTGGCGGCCCTTCCGGGTAGAAGTTTTGATCCCCTTTTAAGTGTAATATATTGGGATATTTATATAGATGATTTGAGGGAGTGGCACACTTGTAATTTAGGGTGTACAGCTGGAAATTCACGCTTTACAGTTGTCGACAGCTAGTCCGCGACATGCGGCATAAAATAGCCTATGGTATGGTGACATGCAACATGGATTATTGGTTCTAACAACATGGTTTAATATAGGAACGACATGCTTTTCTGGCGGTTTAGATATTATGACATGTGATATATTTCATGCAGTATGAATCCCCTTTACAGATGTCATCATGTGTTCTTGTTTATCTTTACAGTATGATGACAGCTGGACCATTACATGCCCCAAGCTCATGATACCCGACATGGTGAAGATGACTTGCGGTATGAACATACTCAATGACTTAAATGTGTGTATTCACGACTTTAGCCTCCATTGACATGGCATATTCATTTTCTTTTTCATTTTATATACGGTTTATATAATTCCAATATGTCTGGTGCTTTGCGTCTTAATTTTTCATGAAAAATCTAACGCAAAGCCGGACCTAATTCCATTTGCACACGAATTGGAGCCTCTTCTCTTTTGCACACGTGGCACCGAACATAATGACATGATGAAGGCTGCCCATAACGGTCTTCTTAGTATTAAGCACGACTTGGATTTGGGTATATATGACATGAGCATATCCACTATCCTTTCTCATGTGTTCTCTTATATAACGATGTGAGCATCACTTGTACAACATCGGGGAGCCTTAATATATATTCAGCGACATGGAGAATCATATTATGATTAACAATAGCGAGTTGGTGCTCTCATGTGCGAAGTCACTCTTCTAGAAGCTGGCTCAACAACGACATGGTGGAAACCGCTAGTATGACATGAGGTGTTGACGTCCTGCTTTCCTTATATTTTCATACGACTTGATTGCATGAGCTACCATGTAGCACCTTTATTAATAGGTAAGGACATAATGAAAACTTAAATTTTGCACGTTTGGCATACAGAGTTTGAACGACTTGACGTCATGTCGCAGCCAAGGACTTGCGACATGCTTTCATGACATGGCTTCATGCCGCTACGAACGACTTGCTTTGAGCAGTTTGACTGGCTCGACATGGTTTTGGGTTGTGTTAACGACTTGGTTGTATGAACGGTCCATTGCCTAGTTTGTAACCAATTCATAACCCTTTGTCATCAATTCTTTGAACCACGTTTTAACGAGGTTAACATTTGCCCATCGGAGCTTGTATTTTTTGCTTGTAAGAAATATGTGTTTCGAACTGAACATTGTTAATGCAACTTGCATTGAAATTTAGTCATAGCTTTTTTGCTTGCTATGGCAAATTATGCTTTGAACTTATATGTTCCATATTACCTGTTTTGTAATTAAAACAAGTATTTGCCCGATTTTGGACTTATACTTTGTTATTGATTGTCCACATCAATAACAGACTAGGTTAATCATTAAAAATGAACTACAATGAATTTTGTTTTAAATTGAATTAAAATGTTTGCACATGACTGTTTTATTCAATAATTTAAAACTCGTCGAATATTATCTGCACAACCATGATATTCTAATTCGAATTCACAGCGACACTTGAGTTCAGTTAAATGATATATATATATCGAATATAAATTTCAAGTCTCGCTTCTTTAACGACTTATATAACCTTGTACGACAGTTTACGCTTTATAAAACGAGTACTAGTCCAAATTGGAACTTCGAATTGAGTTTCTGAGGCTACAACGACTGCAACCTTTGAATTGTAAATGAATTAGCCTTTGTTTAGTCCTTTTGACAATTTGTCATAAAGACGCCACTTTGTACTAACTTAATATGTTTTTTTTAATCAAGTGTGAACTTATTTTGGAATTCCCGAATTTGACGCAGAATTGTCACGGGTTGCTGACTATTCATCTTTAGACTTGTTGTAGAAATTCTAATTAGAATTCACTTTGACATTATGGATCATCCTGGGAAGTTTTGAATCTTTGTTTCACAACGGCTTGCCGCAGTGCATAAATATTGCTCAATCTTCTTTTATTGGAGCTTTGTAGATGAGGAAACCTTTGAGTTACGAGATTCCAATTGAATTTCCCAGGGGTGGTCTATGTTGATGCGATGAGTTTGATCAGCGTATCGAGCATTTCAATTTGGCCAAATTTTCCAAATGCCCTACTTTTGTAGGCATGTTCAAGCCAAGTGTATTGGCTTCTTTGATGAGAATATATTGGCTTTTGGCTCGTTGCAATGTCATAATGGACCCGTGGTATTTTTATTGGACATTATTCAACTCTTATGTGGTTGCCTTATCTCAGTACCGGGGGTCGTCATGAGTCGCAAGATGTCGAATATCGTTGATTGTTATTAACGTGTTAGAAGCTTTAATTTTGTCATACGAAGCTATTTGAGCTTGCCAATATGTATGAAGCTTCTAAGCTTTTTCAATACAATAGGAATTCTGACTTTACTAGCTGGTTTAGTGCTTCTACTTAGAGAAGTTTTATATCTTTGTGTCCCCGCTAGGGGAGGACTTATATATTGTGCCCTAGCTAGGGGAGGACTTTGGGTTCAGTGCCCTCGCTTGGGGAGGTCTTTGGGTTTTGTGCCCCTGTTAGGGGAGGTCATTGGATTTATTGCCCCCGCTAGGGGAGGTCTTTGGTTGATTGCCCCCGCTCGGGGAGGTATTTGGGTTTTCAATTTCACCTCTACTATGGGAGATTTTTTTTTTTTTTTTTAATTTTCCCTTGCTATGGAGGGACTTTATTTTGCCTCTGCTATGGAAGGACTTTGATTTTCCTCTGCTATGGGAGGACTTTAGTTTGCCCTTACTATGGAGGGACCTTTACCATTGCTATGGAGGGTGCCCTTACTATGGAGGGACTTTTATGGTCTTGCTATGAAAGGACTTCAAATTTACACTTGTTATGGATGGTGCCCTTACTATGGAGGGAGTTTTATTTTGCCTCTGCTATGGGAGGACTTTGATTTACCCTTTCTATGGAGAAACTTTATTTTTCCTCCTCTAGTATAAGAGGACTATGGGTTTAGCGCAGTTCCACAAGGTGAACATTAGTTGTCGTGTCTGATATGCTAAACTACGGCAAGCGATCACAACTGGACTGAGAGGCTCTCTTAATAGAACTTTGTGGGGTCTGCGTCATTCTGCTGGGTAAACATCAGTCCTTGTGTATCAGATACACTTATCCATAGTAGGCGATCGCAGCCGAACCGAAAGGTTCTTTCGAACATCAGTCGTCTTGTCAGATTCACCTTGTTATAGTTAGTGATCACATATAGACTAAGAGGTTATGACCCTTTGGGATTTGCAAGGGTTTGCATCATTCTGTGGAGCGAACGTCGACCTCCTACGGGAAGCACCTGACTATGGCAAGTGACCGCAGTTGGGCGCGGGCTGCCCTTTGGAACTTGCAACCTCGCATCCGCTTGCTGAAATCTCCACCATTTGAACCTTGGCAACTCCTCTCGTTCACTTTGCAAGGTGGTGCTTTTAATCGTTACATTTCTACACGCTAATGTTCTTTTCTCTCACCGCTTGAGTTGGTGTTATTGGGATTACCATATTGCATTGGGTTTCGAGGAACTAGCATTTGTCGAATAGCCTATAATAATGAATCGTCTTTTAGAAAATTTTGAATCATCTAAAATATTGCAAGTAAGAGATTTACTCAGGAAAATATGCTTTTAGTCACAAAGCTAATGTTTAGTGCATTACTTGCAGTTTATTACAGACTGCTTACGAGAAGTTCTGAATATAACAAATAGTAAAACATGAATTAAAGCATGAAATAAAGCAGGAAGTAAAGCAGTGGCGATGTTGATCGCTTATTCTGAGTCATTGGAATTGGGATGCCAATCATTAATCCTTAGTTAATTAGTTTCCTGGTATCAACCCATGCTATAGATTCGCTACTTGGACCGGCTTGATTGTGAGTACATTCTGCCCCTGAAAAGCTGGAGCAGAGTTTGAAGCTTGCAGATTTCTAGCATACTGTTGCAGTCTGTTCTTTTGAATCAACTCCTCAATCAAGCTTTTGAGGTGTCTACATTCATTTGTGTTATGACCAGGCTGGTTGTGGAACCTACAGAACTTTCCTGAGTTGGCTGCCTTCTCGTTTATTCTTGTCGGTTTTAGTTCCGCATATTCTTTAGAAATCTTTGTTGCAAGATAGATGTTTTCAGTGGTGTCATTCAAAGGCGTTAGCTCTAATGAGTTGAAAAGGAGAAACTTCTTATAATCTTTGTTGTCCTTTCCATCGTTGGCGCACTTTTGCCCCTGAGTATTCTTCTGATTATACTAAGTAGCAGCGTTTTTGGGAGCTTCAAGAGGTTGGTTACCCTTAATAATCTGAAGAGTCATAGGATTATTATCCACTCTCATATACTCCTCGTCCTTTTTATAGAATTTCTCAAGCGTATTTGGTTCCTTCATTTTGATCCACCTATCAAATTCGCTCTTCTCATATACGGAGCAAATTAGAGACATTAAGATCATGCGGGAATCAAGATTTCCCACTTCGGACAAAGCACTGTTGAATCTCTTGTGGAAGGTTTTAACAGATTCTCACGGATTCTTCTTCATTGATGTCAGAGAAATAACATCCTTAGCTTTAGTAGCTTGTAGCCTGAATTGCTCCTTGAATTTCAGAATCAAATCATCGAATCAGTCGACGGATTTGGATGCAGCCTTGTGAACCATAACGAACTTTCTAGATAGAGAGGGAAGCACAAACATTTGATCTCGTTTGTTGCTTTGGCTGCATTCATGTACCATTCATATTTATACAGGAAGTGATTTGGATCAAAAGTCCCGTTGTACAGAGGCATAGTAGGATGAGTGAACTTTTTAGGGAACTCACCTTTGCGGATCCTCTTTGTGAATGGATTTTTGTTAGGGGAAAAGTCCCATTCTCTCACTATCATTGCGAGCCACGCTATCTTTAGTGATTTGCTTTACCATATCCGCGATATATTCCTTCGAATTGTGTCGTTTCAGAGAGAGTGGACTTCGATCTCTTTTTCGGATGCTCATCTCGGCTGTGGGGAGGTGCCCACTTGGCGGGACTCGCAACTCATCGGGTATTTTTATCGGTTTGGCTTTTAGCTTTCGGCTTTGAGTCTTGGATATCAACATCACTTTTGTCACTTTCCCGTGCATGAAGCCCTTCCATGTTTTCATTATGATGATGATCGTGGGCTGACGAATTTTCAATCTCGTCACGGTTGATGTGAACTCTTTGAGGAGGAGCGCGATTCACTTGAGCATTTAGAAGAGCATTCATTTTCTCCATTAAAGCATCATTAAAATCCATCAAAGCTTTATTTGAAGTTTCCATGCGTTGATTTAAATGGGCGACAATGACATCTAGCTTAGCTCTAGTCACTCCAGCTCCGGCTATTGATTTTTCTCCAACTTTAAAGCGGTTTGTTAGTGGAGTAGTTTCGTTGTTAGCAACTTTTTCATTTTCTTCAACGTATTTACTTGCGGTTTTCTTAGATTTTGCCATTATCTTGGACAAGGACTTGAATTTGGAAGAGAGTTCGTCGATTGGCCTAGGTCTTAGAATTGTAGAATCTATGGTAGAAGTAGGCTTAGAACTTCAATGCAGGGTTCTTAAACTTGAGAGAAGTGTGAGAGAAGGAAGTGTGAATGTGGCCCCACGGTGGGTACCAAATGTTGAAACCAAAATTGGTCTACAACACCAAAGGTGCTCTTGGAGCACTTCACCAAATGATTAGATTAGAAAATGGAGCCACATAATTCAAAATAAAGAGCAAAAAGTAAAGAACAACGAAATTTTAGAGTGATTCAGTCAATTTAGACCTACATTCACTATGGAAGAGATTTGCATTATCATTTCGGGATTTACAAAGTATATGAATTCTCTCTTTACATTCATTTCTCTCTTTTCTCTCTCTTTATAATCTAAATTTCACTTGAATTTGCAAAGGAATCAGTAAGATCTCTTGCTTTGTGATGGTGGATGTATGAATCTTCGACCACTTTAGCAATTGAACGATCTTCATGGATTCCATAGTGATTTAGTGTTAGATCTAGGCTTTAGAGAGGATTAGCGGAGATTAGAGAAGCTTTGACTGAATTTGAGAGAACTTTAATGGAGTTTGAAATAGATTTGATCCATTTGTTGCTGGAGATATGTTGTTTGATCCTTGGAAGCCATTAATGAAGTTTGGAATGAGGCTTGAAGTATTGGAGAAATGATTTGGCAGCCCTTCGGTGTAGAATTTTTGGTCCCCTTTCAAGTGTAATGTATGGGGGTATTTATAGAGGTGATTGGAGGGGGTGACACACTTGTAATTTAGGGTGTACAGCTAGAATTTCGCACTTTACAGCGGTCGACAACTGGTCAGCGACATGCGACATGAAATGGCCCATGTTATGCTGACTTGCGACATGGATTATTGATTCTAATAGCATGGTTTAATATAGGAACGACATGCTTTTCTAGTGGTTCAGATATTGTGACATGCGATTTATTTCATGAGGAATGAATCCCCTTTACAGCTATCATCACGTGTCCTTTGTTTATCTTTATAGTATGGCGATAGTTGGACCATTACATGCCGCAAGCTTATGGTACCCAACATGGTGAAGCCACAACATGCTTGCGGTACAAATATACTCAATGACTTGGATGTGTGTATTCACGACTTTAGCCTGCGTTGACATAGCATATTCATTTTCTTTTTCATTCTGTGGACCGTATATGTTTTTATATAATTCCAATATGCCTGGTGCTTTACGTTGTAATTTGTCATTAACAATCTAACACAAAGCCGGACCTGATTCTGTTTGCACACGAATTGGAGCCTTTTCTCTTTTGCACACGTGGCACCATACACAATGACATGACGAAGGCTGCCCATAACGACCTGCTTAGTATTGAGCACGTCTTGGCTTTGGGTATATACGTCATGAGCATAACCACTATCCTTTCTCACGTGTTCTCTTACATAACCATGTGAGCGTCACTTGTACAACATGGGAGAGCCTTACTGTATATTCAACGACATGGAGAGCATCATATTCTGATTAACGACAGCGAGTTGGTGCTCTTACGTGTGACGTCACTCTTCTAGAAGTTGGCCTCATCAACGATATGGTGGAAACCGCTAGTAGGACATGAGGTCTTGACGTCTTCTTCCCTTATATTTGCATACAACTTGATTGCATTAGCTGCCATGTGGCACCTTTATTAATGACTACGGACCTGTATAGTTAAAGCGCTCAACGGATCTAATGCGGCGGAGGCGTAAAAAGTTGTAGCGGGGATAAAGCGAGGAAATAGCAGGATATAGCGAATGAGTCAAAAATGGCATATAAATCTCAAATTTAATGCTTTTAAAAAATATAAATGATAAATATATGGAAAATTATCATTCAACTTAGTTATTATTAGTACTTTCTTAATTTTATATAAAAGCGTAAGTAAATACTTGTAAATAAGTGTAAACCTTTATTTTACTTGACTAAAGTTAATAGAATATTATAGTATTTTATATTCTAAAAAATATATGTTAAATAATTATATTTAAAAAATAATTTTATAATGCATAAATGTCATTTTTAATTCATTTCTCTTATAGAAGATATAGCGGGAATAGCGGAATATAGCTGAAATAACGGGATATATCGGGAATATCGGAATATAGCGGGGCATAAAGTGGAAAGGCTATTTCAGGGCTTATCTGGAAATAGCGTAGCGTTAGAAACCCTCTATATGATATAGCAGGGATATGGCGGGGTAATAGCGGGGCATAAACTTCACCACTAAGGACCTAATGCAAACTTAAATTTTGCACGTTTAGCATATAGAGTTTGAGAGACTTGACGTCATGCCGCAATGAAGGACTTGCGACATGCTTTTCACGACTTGGCTTTATGCCGCTATCAACGACTTGCTTTGAGCAGTTTGACTGGCTCGACATGGTTTCAGGTTGTGTTAACGACTTGGTTGTATGAACGGTTCATTGCTTAATCCGTAACCAATTCATGACCTTTGTCATCAATTCTTTGAACCACGTTTTAACGAGGTTAACAATTTCATACACTTCATTAAATTGGTTAGTGGAAATGTATAAAATCTATTTTCATAATAGACACCAACTAAGATCTGTAGTTGCAAGATATTTCTCTTTATTATATCATGTGTGTGTGTATATGGTTAGTTTGCAATACGACAAAAACCCTATTTAACAATAATCCCTATTATCTCATTTTTTCTTACAACTGCACCATAATGGTAACTATGGAAATGTATCCCTTTTCCACACCCAACTAACTCAGTTAACCACTGATTCGCCTTTTCTAAGTTATATGTTATAAGCTGTTTTCTTACACAATTCCCAATTCCTATTCAATTAAGGTAAATTTCTGTACAAAATTAGGCTTAGAATTCTTATTCCACTATTTTCATAATTTACTGTAATCTTTCTCAACCCAACAATTTAATCATATTCTAACAATACTTTTTAGGAACATATAGAATTTACCGTCAAATTTACAATCTTAGGAATATATACATAATCATCGTCAAATTCATTATCTTAAGCCCAAATAGAAAGATATAAGAATGAATATACACAACATTAATATTTTAACGCTTTTAGAGAATGAGTTACAGAATAACCACAATAATTCCATTTATTTATTTCGTTACGAATAACAAAGAATTAAAAGATAAATATACCATTACCAAAAGGCATAATTTAAATCCATTCATCTATTAGCTTTCCAATTTTAGAATCTGATTTAGAATTATTTACCGTGATTTCTCCCTAATTTGATTCAATACTGTAATAACCACAAATTTATAATTCAGAATCCAAAAGAAAACAAAATAATTGAATTAGAATCGGGTCCATGGAAATTATCTCGTATGAAAAGGAATTCTGAGCGCCTATATTCCTAAGACATGAATTTCAGTCTCCAATTCTTGTTTCTGAAGATCTAAACTAATTTAATATGATTCAAAAGAGGTTTGGAGCAGAAATGAAATGACAAGGCCTCCGCGTCTGCTCGAAAAATAATGATTTTGACGGCTAAGCCCTAGACATTTATTTATATCCACTCAAAAGAACCTGGTCCATTATATTCGTAGAAAACTAATCAGAACCGTTGCTGAAAAATAAAACACATAACCTAACCCTAACAATTCACGCCGCTAGACTAGTTTTGGGTCGACCCAACATCGCTTGGGTAGAGAGTGAGTCGACCCGGCCCTCCTTGGGTTGACACTAGGTCGACCCAAGCACTTCTATGTGTCAACCCATAAACGTAACGTGTACAGGTCGTTTGCTATGTGATTATTTCTAACATAAAATTACTCTTAGTGTTACTATTTAATTTCTTTCCTGATTCTTGTCCTTATCCCAATTTCAATTTCAAATGTTATTTTTGGAATTTTCTGAGTGCATGTTACTAATATTATAATTTACATTCACGCATTATTTACACATAAATATTTTTTGATGCTAAACTTCATAGTACGTAATTTCTCTATACGAACTCCATTTGGAACATATTATATGTGTAAATTTATCAGAAAAATACAAGAAATGCAATAGAGAACGTTCCAAAGTCCAATTCTAATAATTTCAAAAATGTATGTTTTCCATTCATTGTTTTCGGTAATTATAATTTTAATTAATATTATAAAAATGCAGGGTGTTACACAATGGAAAAGAGTATCTGAGTCTGGTAACAGACCCAAATTTAATCCATACCTTGCACACATTCTCGTAAAATACAGGAGTTTACCAGTTTGCTGAGTTCTTCTAAGTATATGAAAAGAAGACAACAATAATGAATAGTTTTGCATGTTTGAATCCAACCGTCGTGGAACCACGTGTTACTCTGTTAATTCAAGTATTAGCATGAACTATGAACGTATCTTCTAATCTCTAATATAATGTCTGATGGCCATTTTTGTTCATTTCCTCCACCCATAACTTCCCCTTTAATGGTTTATCTTACCTAAGCATGTCACATCGCATCAACATTGCTTCTTAACTAAAATATGGTACATTACGGTTGCATGAAAGCCTATAAATGTTGGATATGAACTAGTGGCCATCTCAATATGTTTCTATTATACAATTTCCAATGAAAATGTCCTTGATGTCATAGAATAAGCATGCTTTATTCCTTTAGAAAGTACACATTTGTTATAATCTCATGTTGTATTCAAATTGGCAATGATGACTCCCAATTTGTTAATCCAATCACCTCGAACCTTCTACTAGAGGTGTGTTATCTTTTGCTGTGGCTTTTTTCCTTTCATGCTATAATTTTCTTATTTTTGTAAGCTTGCTTGATAATGGGCATTACACAATTCTTATTGATAATTATGTCCACTAAATGCAAAAGGGAGATCCATCATGGAACAACTACATTTGTACATTCTGCATATTCGCTGGAGTGCTATAGACTTTAAACTTCACCACACTAAAATATTACATTATCTTGTGTCATTTCGAGAATTTTTTATATGCTATAAATAATCCTATAAATATAACTAAATTTAATACAATGTATAATTAATCAATATTTTAGGCATTTGGAGTACTAGCTGAAGTATTGTATTTTCGAACTGTAATGTGTGTGGCTTTTGACTAATGTTACCCTGGTATGCAATGATTTTACATTTCTATGATTGTACCAGAGCTGGTTGAATTTCAATTATTAAATCATATATCACTTCTATAAAAAAAAGATTAATTTCTAAATTTTATCTAAGGAATACAATTTTTTTTTGCATGACTGTATATACAAATAGCTCTTTGCATCTATTTCCATATGTTATTAGGTTGTTGTTGTGTTTCACAAATCATTGCGATTAAAGCTAGACAACACAAAGGAACTCCCCTTCTGGAAAGACAAATAATTTGATGATAATTAATGCAGAAGCACCTCGGGTATGCACCAAGAGGTTCTTTATATCTTTGCCAACTGATTATTAAAAAGAATAAGCCATGAAAAAAACTATATTTTAATTACTGAATGATGCAAGGTTGTTTCTTGGATATGCATGTTTATTCAATGGAAAAAGCATGCGTTCTATTGCGTATTAGTCTACTGCATGATATTATCGACTACAAACCCAACTTATAAAGGATTCCTACATGAAAATACAGACATCATGGAAAGGTGAACAAGAGAAATTACAAGACATCAAATATCCTGCACCAATCATAATAAATCATTGAACAAACATACTGGAACATGAGAAATGACAAATAAAAAATTCAAGCTGTCTATTGGTAAAATCTAATATCATAACTTGTTTAAACATTGCCCATATGGGAAACATGGGCCTCTCACTAGTGGTTTTTTATGAAGAAGGTTTCAGTACTGATCCTTATGGAGGTTTTGGTATTGATCCCTCATTTTACAATTTTCTTTGGAAATTAAGAGGGGTACATGGGGCCATCCCCATATATATATCCCACATTACTCCTTCACTAGATACAAAATCCTTATCGAAGCTTATATTCTTACACTTGAAAATTTCAAATCCAAAACAAAGTTAAGCTTCATGACCCTCTTCATATTACCCGAATCTCCGTCATCCATTCTTTTTTCCTCGAGTTCAGCCATGACCCATGATTTTGAAAAGGGAGGGTCCTTTATTTTTGTGGGTGATGGTATTTGGTTATCCTAATTTGAGAAGAGGAGTTGGATTCATGAGACTTCGCTATGGCATTGGAGGTTGTAACGACCCGTATTTTACATATTGGAGGATTGTAAAATAATTCAATTTCTCATGAGGTCTTATCATTCTCATATTTTGAATGATGGTTGTTAAGGATGTTTTACATATCTATGGATTTTGCCGAAATATTTTATGATAGTTTTACAGCCAAGTATTTTATTATGGCCATAACTTATTTGATGTAAAATTATATGCTCTAACCTACTCCGTTGGTTTGGAATGATGGTTTGTCATTGCTTAGAGTAGTTACATTAATGATTTGGACAAGGTGTTTGGGAAAAACATCAATTTTAAGTTTTTCGAACTGTTAGGCAGACTCTTAAGACATCTAATGGGCTAATAAAGCTAGCCTAATAGGTTAATAACCTTCAGCCATAATGTTTGCGAACAAATTAAACAATTGTAAGCAACTATTTAATTCATTCAGCTTTCCGAAACATAAAGGGTTGTTGTAAAGGGCATCGAACTCTAGGACCAAAATTGTTTTAATTAATAAATCCAGTTAGATTATTCCGAAAGTTTGATTGTTTGAAAATAACATAAAATAAATAAAAAGAAAGTTTTTTATAATAAACGAAAGCAATTAGGGAGTAATGAAATAATCTGGATTAATAATTATCAATGGCTAAATAGATAAATGTAGATCTAACTCATATTTCTGCCACAAATATGAATCACCGATAATTAAGCTTTTAGAAACAAACATGTGAATAACAACAAGCATAGCCTATGCAGGAGATAAGCTCTTAAACAACCATATAGGCTATCAGGACATATTCACTACTTTATTTCTAAAACCCTAAAAATTAGATCTAAATATGATAAGCGTTAGATCGAACACGAATATACCCTGTGAAGGAGCTAGCACTTAAACGACATAGAGTATGAAGGTTCAGATATAACTCTTGGTTTAGATCTGGATCTATATGCATAATGTCATAATATATTTGGCTATGTGATTCATACTGAATCTATATCACCCTCTAAATAAAGAGGATTAGCTAGACGTAGCTAAATGATAAAATGCGAAGAAGAAAAGAACAAATATAAATAAAATAAAACAAAGACTAAAGACAAAAGGAGAATAATTGTTTTATTCCAAGAGAAGAGTTTACAAAATAAAACTTAAGACAATTCTAAATGAAAAGGATACAGTGTGTTTATAGCTGCCATGACCAAGACTAAGTGGCCAAATTCAAGATGTGGGACAAAAGTCATTGCCCAAATAACAAATAAACCAATGTGAACGCATGTGAATGGACATGCAAATGTCATGGAAAAATAGTTTGCGGCCATGAAAAGGCATCAACTTCAATAGTTTTGAGCATGTGTTAGAACTCCATAACATCTGAGACAAGCAATCTTTATGAAAAGGCATTGAATCTTGACTTTAAAATATGCGGCAGAAGGTGGTTCAACAACAACATTTCTTTAGGTCTTCATACTTTAACCCAGCTCTAAAAATCTACACTTTTCTTGCACTAATTCTTCAAGCTTTTCAACAATTAAGTGCATCAATCCATTCATCTTAAATATTCTGAAAATACAACTATAAATGCACAATATCAATTATTTTAAAGAGAAAATAAGATAAATAAGCGGATAAAATATACACATTTACGTGTATATCAAATACCCCCGCACTTATCTTTTTATTCGTCCTTGAATAAACTAAGCTAAGATATGTCACATTTTCGTAGGAAACACGATTGCATTTAGCATATGCAACAAGCTGTTAAACCCCTAGGTGTTCCTAATAGGACGAGTGTTGTCTCATGAGGGTTTTGAATGGATACTACCCACAAAGTCCAAAGTGCTTTAACTATCAAATAATATATTTAAGGTTTTTCAAATCCCAAGTAACCTACTTAATTTCAATTATAACGATTTAGTCCTAAATTGTCCATCCCATTATTGGTGCAAAAATGAATAAAAAATTTCAAGCTAAATCATAATTCATTCATAACACTGTAATTGCCTTGAAGGTTAAGAGCGTGGTGTCAACCAAATTTCTACACATCAACAATGTGCACCCAATCATGTATTTATTCTCTCTTTTTTGAATAATTTTGGTCCAGTGTAACTGTAATGTATTGGATGTGAGTTATGCATAGATGAAGGGAAGTTTTGTAAGTTCTAAAAATATTATAGATGAAAGGGCAAGTGTATTAATTGAACTTCAAGCTACAAAAGATAAAGTAATACCAAGGCACAAACGGACATTTTTTTCCTTTCATCTCCTCTACTAAAATCCTCTCTTCTAAGTACGGTATGATGGATGTGGATAGAAATGAATGGTTTATAGTCAAGAATGATGAATTACTATTTTATTCTCAAAGATTTTCTCTTTATTGCATCTTTTTTTATATAAATGCATGATGAATGATGAGAGGAGATGGAATGGAATGATACCATAAATTATTTCATTTGATTCCTCCTCTACTAAGTGAATCATGGTCAACACTTCATGAAAGGAAAGTTTTGTGCCCTAGTTACTCTACTTCTATATCCCTAATTCAACAAACAAGTCCAGATTGATGTTATATAAAAAACTGAAAGGAAAGGTAAGTAAAGCTTTTTAAGATAGATAACCAATATAAAATAAGATGTGGTATATGGTTATTCCTCCTTAAAATAAGTACGGAGTGGGTAGTGTAATATTGGTATAAAAAGTGACGTTCTTTAATCTTTGAGAATAAATCAGTAAAAAGGTTCTTAAGTATACCATTATAAGAAAAACTTATCGAAACATGGATGTAAATCGATTAAAACTTGGGTTTGAATAATATGGGGTATCTAAGAAGAATGCTACAATGAGTCATTTCTCCTTAAGCGAGCCAAGTGGAGTTTCGAACTCATAAGTTTAAGAATTTGAGCGAAAAAAATATTATGCATGAAAACGAACTCAGAAAATCCAACAAATGTTGGTGCAAAATCATTTTTATTTGATTTTTTTATGAATTTGTTTACTTGCACATTCTTACATGTATAACAAGGGTTGACACACTTACTCCATAACACGACTAACGTCCGCACAGTGTCAAGCTAGCATCTTAAAAAAACACATTACGACTCAATGAATAAATAATGTTCATTCCCATCACCCAACAATTCAACTTATCAATAAAGAACCAAGGTATTATTTATGAATTTTAAGTTAATTCTTGTTCAACGAACTAGTTCATAAAACTTGATTGTTGATGTAATGTAAATCCCCCCTCCCTCCCCCCACACTTAAAAATAGAATGTGTCCCCACAGTGGTCAATTAGACAAATCTTAGTGAAAAGGGAAGAAAATAAGAGGGTAAGCGTGGCTTACCGGATACACGTGCAGAAAATACGTAGCCATTGAATAGATGAACCGGTCCATAATGGACCAGTGGATCAGCCTCATTAAGATTATGAGACAGAACTTAAGCATAGAAAATCAAATCGTAAAGGATTTTATATTACGTTTCAGATTTGGAAAAATAAAATTTGTTTTTTCTAAAGTTTGAGTTGCTAATTTTAAAATTTTGAGCTTACAATTGATCCTAAAATCGAATTGAATTTCTATAGCAACTAAAGAGAGGTCACTGAGCCGAGGTTCAGTAAAAGTTTCAAAAACAAAGTTTGATTTGTTTAGATGGTGCATAAATTGAGAGACGTGTGCATCATTCTCACCCCCACATTTGTTTTGAGAAATATTGTTCAGTTTTGCTTTGATATTTGAAATTCTGTTGACTAAAGGTTCACTCGTAAACCTAAAGTTAAAACCAAACAAATGAATTTTCAGTAAATTTTGAAATTGTGTTTTCTCAAAAACCGTGTTATTCCAAAAAGAGTTCATACAATGCGAAAATTTATCGTTGAAATATAAGTGATCGCATTGAGGTTCAGTTGAAATGATCAAGTTGCAAGGAGTTTAAACAATTTTAGAAAAAACGTCATTGTGTTTAAGATCACATCCAGCAATTTCGTTGTTTTCAACCTCAACAATTTCAAAGTTTTCAAATGTTTCATTTTTAGTTTCAGATGCAAAACCATTATCGTTTATTAGTTTAAGAAATTTTCGCTTATCAAAGTCGTCCTCACTTAAATAGTTGATACCAACTTCATCATTTCTTTCAGGTTGACAATCCAAAGTTGCTAAATTTTCAAAATTTAAAGATTTTCAAATTGAAAAAGAAAATCTAAACCGGAACTAAAATAAAAAATAAGCTAGAAATTGACTAGACTAAATAAAAAAAAGTGACAAACTCAATTCAACTTAAAAACTTAAAACCAAACTAAACAAAAACTAAAATGAAATGGAACTAAACATATGAACCCAAACAAAAACTACATCTCATGCCCAATTCCTAAACCAAAAACTCGGGCCCCTTCTACAAGTAATTACCCAATAACAAAACAAAATTCCTAATAAATGACCATACAAAAATAAAAAACTGTAGAGAAACAGCAAAAAGAAATCCTTCTTTAATTATGGAAACAAATCCCAAAACTCATTTTTTTTATTGATTTAGATCCTAAGTTCGATCCATTTAGGTTTTCGAATATGTTTTATGTGGATGGACTGGTTTTTGGATGGCAAGGCAGAAAGGTTTGCATAACGTTGCCATGAAATATTGAAGGTTGCGGTTGTCGAGTCTAGCCTGGCTTCCGAATATGGTTTTGTAGATGTGAGAAGATTGTTGTTCGTGATCGGCGCGATGGATTGATCGCGATTTTTGCTTTCTGGTTGCGAATTTGGGTTGATCCCAATTGTGAGTTGGATTTGTTCGATGAGGGTTTTGCTGTGATTTGAAGCGAGAGTTTTTGGCTTGTGATTTGTGACGAGGTGGTTTGTAGTTTGGCGATAGTGGTGCGGTTCATGCAGCTGTCTTGAGGATGCGATGCTGATGAACTTGATAAGAGTTATGTCAGATTAATTGGTGCCTTCTGATGCTGCTTGAGGAATTTTTGTTCAAATTGCGAGCAGGTTGTGAGTAATGAGGCAAATTCGAGAGCATTGAATCGGTTTAGGATGATCAGTATGGTTATGATTGATGGTATAGTCTAAAGTTGTTGTAGCAGCGGTGTACAGGTGTGGTGATGAAATAGACTGGGATGTTGGTGATTGTAGAAGAGATGATGGAGTTAGTTGTTGATGTGGGAAAGATGGCAGGTATTCGACTGAGGTTAAGATTATTTTTCTGTGAACTGAGATAATGATGTGAGAATGTATGGATTATTGAGTAGTCGGTCTGTTGATAGAATTGTTGATTGTTGTGGGGTGAACTATTAGGTATTTGGAGCAGTAGTGTTTTTTAGCTTGAGAGATGGTGGATGTTGAAAACCTGAGGGTATGTGTAGATGGTGAAAACAAAAGGGTCTGAGAGTAAATCAAAACTCCAAGGCAATGGGATTTTGTATTGGAATAAAAAACAGAGAAGGAAACAAAAGATTTTTTTATATATAGAGAGAAATGTTGGGAGGAAAGAAGATGTAATGGGAAAGAAATTGAAAATTAAAAAGAAATAGAAATTTTAAAAGGAAAAGAAATTGAAAGAAAAATAGCAAGTATTTTTTTCCTCTTGATTTAGAAGATTACAGTATCAATGTTTTAATACCCAATCAACCAATCAAGATTATTTTGATATATGAACGGAAACAAAAAGAATAAAATATAAATAAAAAAGTTGTGTTTTTTTTAAATAAAAAAATAAGAAAATAAAAATATAACCCAAAGGATTTACTAATAAAAATTATTTTGATCCCCGATAACCGCGCCAAAATTTGTTTGCGAACAAATTAAACAATTGTAAACAAGTATTTAATTTGTTCGCCTTTCCGAAACAACAAGGGTTGTTGTAAAGGGTGTTGAACTCTAGGACTAAAATTATTTTAATAAATAAATCCGATCAGATTATTCGGAAAGTTTGATAGTTTGAAAATAACAAAAAATAAATAAAAAAGGAAGTTTTTTATAATAAATGAAAGCAATTAGGGATAATGACATAAACTGGATTAATAATTATCAATAGCCAAATAGATAAATTTAGATCTAACTTATATTTCTGTCACAAATATGAATCAATGATAATTAGGTTTTTAGAAACAAACGTGTGAATAACAACAGGCATAGCCTTTCCAAGAGCTAAGGTCTTAAACAACCATAGGCTATCAGGACGGATTCACTACTTTATATCTAAAACCCTAAAAATTAGATGTAAATCTGATAAGCATTAGATCGAACATGAATATACCCTGTGAAGGAGCATAGCTCTTAAACGACACGAAGTATAAAGGTTCAGATCTAGCTCTTGGTTCAGATCTAGATCTATATGCATAAAGTCCAAATTTATTTGGCTATGTGATTTATGTTGAATCTAATCTATAAGCGTTATCACCCCCTAATTAAATGGGATTAGCTACACATAGCTAAATTATAAAATGCAAAGAAGAAAAGAACAAACATAAATAAAATAAAACAAAAACTAAAGATAAAAGGAGAAGAATAGTTTTATTCCAAGAGAAGAGTTTACAGAATAAAACTTAAGACAATTCTAAATGAAAGAGATACAATGTATTTATACTTGTTATGACCAAGACTAAGTGGCCAAATACAAGATGTGGGACAAAAGTCATTGCCCGAATAACAAATAAACCAGTGTGAATGCATGTGAATGGACATGCAAATGTCATGGAAAAATAGCTTGCGGGCATCAAATGACATCAACTTCAATAATTTTGAGCATGAATAAGAACTCCATAACATCTGAGACAAGCAATATTTATGAAAAGACATTGAATCTTGACTTTAAAATATGCGGCAGAAGGTGGCCGTTGAACAACAACATTTCTTCAGGTCTTCATGCTTTAATCCAGCTCTAAAAATCAATACTTTTCTTGCACCAACTCTTCAAGCTTTTCAACAATTAAGTACTTTAATCCATTCATCTTAAATAATCTGAAAACATAACTATAAATACACAGTATCAATCATTTTAAAGAGAAAATAAGACAAATAAGCGGATAAAATATACATATTTACGTGTATATCACATAAATATGGGCTGAAGGAGACTAGACTAATTTTTCTCTTCATTTTTTCCGACAGCCATAGAACCATGATCTACTGTAGTTCTTTCTCCTTAACCTAAGTCACATCTAGATCACACCAAATCCCCTCCTAACACATATAAAAGGATAGACCTTTATTGATCTATACTATCATTTAGAGGACTATTTTTAGTAGTTCCTTGTTGTCTCAAATAATTTCCATATTGATCTACATAATTTTGTCGATTTGGTGAGTAATTTTGATCTCTTACTAGACTATGTTGAATTATATGACTAGATTAGGCATTTTTATCACTTATTATGTTTAATCACCTAAAATATGATAATTTCATTTCATTTCAGATATGAAACCCTTAAAATAACCTAACTAGTAATATAATGGATAAAAATGATAAGTTTATATTGATCTCTATGGAGATTCACATTAGATCTATGCACATATATGATTGAAATATGTTTTCCATGTATTTGGGTGTTTTATATGATTGTTGATTAATATGCTTGTTTAAATGCTTTACTTGATTTTATGTGTTAAAATCATCGTAACTAGGACTTGCAATGAAGATCAGAGATATCGAATCAAAGTTCATTGAAATTAAATTAAATTTGGAGGACGCGATCTAGAAGGCATCCAAATATTTTAGCCATGAAATTCACTAAGTACATGGACTAACACTGGTCCATGGCTTATGGATTGACTATAAAAAATTATTAAAATAGTTATGGGAGCAATATGTGTTTGAAATTTGAAAACAAAGGCATGTTATAAAATAAATAAAAAGTTTCCACTATACGAACTAAACGTTCAATGGTAGAATTAAATAAAAAAAAACTAGAAAAAAATAATGAAAGTTAATAAATGGTACATTATAAAAAAATGTGCATATTAATTGTATAAACAATGTTCGTTTGAATTTGAAAGTAATAAAAGATTATTGACGTTAACATTTTAACAAACTTAACTATTTAATAAATATGACAACAAATGTATGTAACAGAAATTAATTAATATTGAAATGACAACATCTCCTTTAAATTGACAATGCATGCAATAGAAGGAAGTTTAAATGATGCTAATTAAGTAAAAAGCCATGTAATAGAAGGAAGTTTAAATGACGCTAATTAGTAAAGTTTTTATTTAAGATGGACATGCGTGCATTAATAATACACGTTTGAAATTGAAAATGTGCATGTATCGAAATGGTAGAAATAAATGTAAAAACAATGTTCATGTAATTAAAAGAATTAAACGCGCAAGAATTTAAAAAGAGAACAGAATGATGAATGCACACATTGATTGCGCATTTGAATTTGAATAAGAACATGCGTCAAAACAAGAAGATAATATTTGGAAATCGATGGAAATGGTTAACGAATAATAATGTTACATGTAACGTTTTAATATAAGTGAAATCATGAACAAACGACCTAGTATACGATTGTAACAATTGTATATGGGTCGACCCAATAAACAAGAAGATTCCATGTGTTAGTATCTGAAATGTTGGTATTTTAGATTAGCAGATTAGGTAGTAAGGCCTTGAAAATTGAGAAAGAATAAGAAGAAAAATGGACTATAAATATGTGTGTGTGTGTATATATATATATATATATATATATATATATATGCATTTGGCGCAAAAGTGATAATAGCCTTACTTTTCAATTTAGACATAGGTTTGGAGTAATTTGTGTAAAAGAGAAATTTTTGACGAAGAAGTATAATTTTGCGCAAGGGATTTGGGAATGCAAAAGTTAGAAACCACTTTGTACTTAGCCACACAGTTACAACTTTTAAAAAGAACTTGAAAAAAGATATAAATGTAGGGAAATATTTCTAGAAAAGTTTTCAAGTTTAAAACTTTACAATTCTAGAAATTTACTGTTTTTTAATATTAAGGATTTCACTAAAATAAATTTTGAGAAAACTGTGCAAACTTGTTTCCAAAAAGAATTATGTGTGTAAGAAAGTTGTGGGGTTATGTGATATAAGTGGCTAAGTAAAAGAGCAAGTATAAAGGAATTAGACATATGTAGTGCATAAATGACCTTGAGTGAAATGAAATATAAAGGTTTCATTAAGGACGATGTTAGCCTGCCTAGTGGCCAGGTCGTCCAAAGCTCGAATGGTCATGCTCACGAGCTTTAGATATCAAGAGTCATTCTTATGCAAGTAACATGCTTCAGATTGGATTGAGAAAAGTAGGAGATGCGCCAAGTAGTCTTCCTTGGATCGAACAAAGAAAAGGAGCACCGGATCGGGGGACTTCGGTTCGAACGAAGCCGACTCGAGAAGTTTGACCCAAACAATATTCGATCCTCCCTATAACCGATGGTTCACCCACGTTATCCACTATTTTTTTTGAACGTGTCTCCTATTGCGTGTCCTACGAACCGACCGGCCTTTCTGCATGAAACTACTCCCACTAACTACCTAAAAATCCGGACCGAATGTTACCTTTACATAACCATTCCCTCCTATTTTCCAAAACCAACGCCTATATTTATATCCGACCCCGAGACTGATAAGAGGACTTTTGACACTAGAAATATTGAATCTCCCTATATCATCTGCCATTTCTGTTCGATCTGAACTCGATTGTCACGACATTTGAGTGGATTTCCATACTTTTGAGAGAATTTAGATTGTATCTTGAGTGTTGAAGGATTTCAAGTGTTGTAATTGTAATTCTTTGTAGAATAGAAAAATTATAAAGTGGGCGTAGGCTCATTAACGTCGAACCACTATAAATCTGGTGTATTTGTTGATTTTTTTCATTTTTGATTTATATTTCTTCATTAATCTTTACAAATCCCAGTCTTTTGGGTGTTAGAACATTTTTTTGGTTTAACATTTTGTTATTTTCAATGAGAGATCTGAATTCTCAGACTTTTTTGGATTATTCATTTACTAATCAAATCGCCAAGTCCACTGAGATGTCCATATTTTCATCGTCTTCGATAATCTCAGTCATTATGGTTTCAACAAGAGATAAAGCTCACCCAACCTCTCGTAGAGCGTCAACAGTAATGCGCAACAGCCTAACTCTCTAATTGTGCTAGCAGGGCTACAGATCAAGTGAACCTGGCTTGAACCATCCTAGATTGAGCTCGATCTGATTTGAAACCTTAATTCGACGTGATCCCCCCACTCGATCCGAGCCCATAGTTGAGACTGCTGCCGCCACCACCGATCAACCTTCTTCTTCGGCATCCATTACGCGAGATGACTTCGCATGACTGTTCATTAGATTGGAAGAACCCAATGCAGCCCTGGAAGCTCAGAGACGGGATAATGCTACATTGAGGAATGACATGGATGTGATGGTCAGGAAGTAGGAGGAATTTCGAAGAAAAAGAACATCATCCTTTCCTCATCGCCAGGTAGTAGAGGGTTCATCTCCATTTGAGGAGAATGGGTAGTCACCACGTCAGAGGAGACCTTATGAAAGGCCTGAGAATCTTCGACAAATTCGATACGGTACACTGCCTTCTCATGAAGATGTGACAATTCGGCTCAGCCCTAATGACCCTAGCTTAGCAGAACCAATGCTCATGCCAATACGTGGATCTCGAGTCCTTCCTATGGAACATGGCACTTCCCAAACCACTCATGCTCCCATGCTTCCACCCACTCGTCCTATGATTGACCGAGATTGTAGGAGAAAGGAAGTTCTGCCCAGAAGATGAATCAGCCAACGTTGCTTGAAACGGGGGTAGTGGGATCTCAGAGAGCTGAGAGCGCCTACTCGGAACATGTGTTGACAAATGCAGGTAGAGGAAATGGTGCAACAGATAATGAATGACAGTAGAGGGTACACAAACGAGAATTTAGGAGCCATGCTCCTTTTATAGACGACATCTTAGAAGCGCGGTTCCCTAGGATATTTAACTTGCCCATAATGAGTCCCTATTTGGGTAAAATAAATCCTTGACAGCATTTGATGCATTACTCGTGGTATATGAATGCAGTTGCGGATCCCGACGCCATAATGTGTAAAGCTTTCCCAATATATCTCAAAGGGATCTCTATGATGTGGTTCACCAGACTTTCTCCTAGATCGGTTCCTAACTTTAAAGATCTAAGCGAGAAGTTTTTGAATCAATTCCGATTGCATGCACTAAAGTTTAAGAATGTTATAGAGCATTATGTAATTAAACATTGCCCTGAAGAAACTTTGAGGGGGTACCTAAACTGCTTCAATATGTTTGTCACTGAGGTAAACAACCCCAATCTAGAGACTGTTCTGATGGCAATGATTGATGGGGTAGACGAAGAAACAGAATTTAGAAGATATTTGCTTGGAAAACCTCTTATGACTATTGATTTATTTTATGAGTAAGCAAATATACGTCCGCAACAAGTAGATATGTACCTAAACCAAAAGAGTTGTTTAGAAAAGTTGTAAAGGAGGCGATTCAAAGCAATGTTGCTGCAAGAAAATCCGGTAAAAGTTTTGGTAAAGTAGAAGTTAATGTGGGTAATCAGATTAAAAAGAATGGTTGCCAAGGTAAGAATGACAACAGAGGGAATAAGAATCGAAAGGGTGAATCCAAGAAATGACCCCGATTCCAGTCCTTTGAAAGCTATACTCCATTGAATGACACCTTGGAAAACATTTACTTTGATACGAACAATGTGATGTAGTGCAAGAAACCACCACCGAGAGACTCGTCAGAGAAAGAGCGCAAGACATGAAAGTTTTTGTTTGTTTCACGAAACCTATGGTCGTTCGACGAATGAATGTTGACATTTGAGAGATACGATAGAGAGATTTTTTCGTGAAGGGAAGCTTGAAGAATACAAGGTAGCCTTAGGGATAGGAGGCAAGGGGGTTCAGCCCGAACCAAGATCCGGTGGCTCCTAGAGCCACCAGCCAGCAAAAAGGTAAAGGAATTTCTATTAGCACCATTGCTGGAGGACCACATCCGGTAGGGTTTAGCACAAAAACGATGGAGCAGTATGTTAATGCTGCGAAGCATATGGATGTGCGAGGGTATAGTATTCTTGAAGATGCTACCTTAATCAAGCAGCAGAAAATAATGATGGACGACAATGTTTTCCGCGACCGAGAAAGCATGGGAGTGGAAACTTCAAGTATAGATTTGTTGGTGATATCGGCCATTATTAGCCAAGCAACCATGAGGAAGGTCCTTGTTGATTGTGGGAGTTCTGTCAATATCTTATTCAATTTTTTTTGATCAAATGAAGCTAGAAGCAAGAGATTTGAAACCATGCACTGGGTGGATACATGGTTTCAATAGTTTGACAACTACGCCGGTAGGAGTAGTTGATTTACCAGTGGAGCTCGGTGAGGAAGATTGCCGGAGAGTATGAATCTTCCCATTCCTCGAAATGAATATAGATACTCCCTATAATTCCTTCTTTGGCCAACCAGCTCTGGCGGAGTTTATAACATGCATCGCACCTTGGTGTTTACTTATGAAATTCCTAATTGAGGCTGGAGTGGGAATGGTCTGTGTAGACCAAGTAACAGAGAGAGCTTGTCATTTAGCGGAGTGGAAGGTGATCCACGATGAAGTTGGTGAAAATCCTATAGATGCCTTCCCTTTCGCCAAGGAGGCATCAGCATAGCAAGTAAAAGAGGCATCCCGATCAGAGTCGCCTAATTGTCAATTCGAGGACATTAATCCTAAAGAGGACGAGGAACCGGGATGTAGAACGGCAACACCCAATAAGACAGATATTCCAATTGATAACGATGACTTGACTAAGGTGTTGAAAACCAGATCCCATCTAGACCTCCTCTAGACGAGGGAATTGACAGACTTCTTGCCAGCCAATCTAGATGTATTTGCATGGACCTATGCTGACATGTGTGGGATATCTCCATCGATCATGTGCCATTCTTTGAACACTAACCCAACGTATACTCCAGTCAAGAAGAAAAGACATATGCTCGGCCAGGACAGGTCGGTAGCTTAGAAGGTAGAAGTTGAAAATTGAAAGGCAACGACTTTATTCGAGATGCAGCGTATCCTGAATGGATATCAAATCCAGTCCTCATAAAGAAAGCTAATGGGAAATGGAGAGCATGCATCATTTCTCAGATTTGAACAAGGCTTGTCCGAAAGACACCTTTTCGCTTCTAAGGATTGATCAGCTAGTAAATTCAACAACCGTACACGTTCTTCTTTGTTTATGGAAGTGTATTCGGGGTACAACTAATTTCCAATGCATGTACCAGACCAGGAACTTACTAGCTTTATCATGGATCTTATGTGATACTGTTACGTAGTAATGCCTTTGGGACTGAAGAATGCCGGGGTAACATACCAACATCTGGTGAATTGTATCTTTCATAACCATATTGGGAAGTTTATGGAAATCTATGTGGATGACAAGATTATGGAGTCCAAGCAATCGACTAATCATGTTTCAAACTCGGCAGAAATGTTCAAATCCTCCGGCATTACAGAATGAAGCTCAGCCCTTTGAAATTCTCTTTTGGTGTTGCATCAGGGAAGTTTCGTTGTTTCGTCATCAGCTCGCGTTTGATTGAAATCAACCCAGACCAAATTGCAACAATCATGAATATTGAGAACCTTGAAAAATCAAGGATGTACGAAGTTTGGTGGCAAAGGTCGCAACTTTAGGCAGATTCATTTCTTGGGCTACTGATAAGTGCATTCCCTTCTTTGACTTTGTAAAGCGAGGGAAGTGTAACTTTGAATGAACCCCAGAATGTGTTGAATCCTTTCAGAATCTGCTAAGTCATTTCGAGAAACCCCCAATATTATCCTAGCCTAAAGATTGTGAAGACTTGTTTGTATACTTAGCAGTATCATAGCATGCAATCAATTCATCTCTCTTCTGCAAGGAGGATAAGGTCCAGAGACCAGTGTATTATATGAGTAAGAAGCAGACAACGGTGGAACGCAACTACCTGAAGATCGAGAAGCTTGCTTATAACATATTAATTGCTTCGAGGAAACTTCGCCACTACTTCCAGGATCATCCAATCATGATATACACTGACTAGCCGCTACGACAGGTCCTTCAGTGACCTGAGAGTCTGGGAGATTGCTTAAGTGGAATATTGAACTAAGTCAACTCGATCTCACTTTTCTTCTAAGGAAATCCATCCGAAGGAAGGTATTAGCTAACTTTATAGCCGAATGTACAATTCTCGAGGAAGATACATTGGATGAGGAAGCCAGCCCTCCCTGAATCCAATTTGGAATCGAGCATCTGAATGTTATTTATAGATGGTGCTTGCAATGATCGATGTTCTAACGCCAGGGTTATTTGGTAACTTCTAAGGGACGATTGATCTATTACGCCTTGATGCATAATTTTCCCTTTACTAGTAATGATTCCAAGTATGAGGCCCTGATTGTCGGGCTGAGACTCACGAATTAATTAGGAATAGTTGCATTGGATATCTTTTGTGACTCTCAAATTGGTGTATTTTAGGTTCGGAAAGAATTTCAGCAAAGGGACCAAGACTTGCCGCCTACTTGGAGTGGGTCGAGGAATTGTTAGACATATAGAGTATTATAGCATTTCCCACATTCCGTGAGCAGAGAACGATAAGTCCAACAAACTGGCCAAACTATCAAGCTCCGATAACTCGAAAGAGACAGAAATGGTTCCGATTGAAACACTAGACCCTCCGAGCATTGATCAGATAGAATTTGATCAAGCGTAGGAAGATGAAACTAAGAAAGAGTCCTGGATGACCCCCCATAAAGAACTTACTACAACATGGAGCCCTTCCAGATAGGAAAAATGAAAGGCATGCTTTGTTCGCAATGCATCGAGATATATTTTACAGCATGGAATACTTTGCAAAAGGGATTTCTCAGCTCCCTTACCCTGGTGCATAGACCATGTGAAACACCCCACCTCCGTTAGGGTCACTCACAAAGGGAATGCCCTAATTTTGGTGGAGGTTTATAAGTATAAGTCATAGATACACAAGACAGATATAAATACACATATTTTTAAACAGCGGAAATAACAGCAACTTTTATTTCATCAAAATACGTGTTACACAAACCATACCATAATTGTCTTACAATACTTCCAAAAACATTACATTTCCATAACTGTCTTGATTTTATAACTTAAAGAAGCATATATGTAAACTGCATAAGTCCCCATAATTGCTATCCAAAGCCATAGTTCAAACGAAAGAGATCCAAGCAATACATTCTCTCTCTTCAAGCTGGATGTGAAACTGGTCAAGCTGCGGTATTCCCTCCCTGCAGACCTAGGGGGGAACGAAAGAAAAGAAAACGAAAGAAAAGTAGAGTCAGACATAAAGCCTGAGTAAGTCTAGGACTATTCAGTCTATGAATAAGTAAATGAGCATGATACCTACAAACTGGAAATGGGGAAGCACCATAAACTAAGTTAAGTTGTCTAGAGTCGAATATACTATCGTAGCCCATATTAATCTCTGCACCCCTATAAACTAGTTCCCAACTGGCACCCCATAATTAGGGTGAAGTGATCCATTTCTAATGATCGGCTCCTACTCGCATAGTTACATGTGTCTTACAGCCCCCGATGTTGTAGCTACCTATGCTGGTCCCACCATGGGGTGTATCAAGTCCCACGGTGGCGGCCCGACACAATTCTAGAATGCATAGGTATACTACTGGTGCCCAGTGCCTAATTTTTCTGCACTAGAGTGTGTGCACGCCTGCACCCCGTTAGAACCTACACTGCTGCACCACCGCCGTCGATTTGACCTCTTACAGTCAGCCCAGTAATCGTGCCCCACCCTGCCTAGTTCAGGGTATCCTGATACACCTTGTAGGGTTACTGCTGAAAAGGGTCCCCCGCTACTAGGTTTTCTATTTCTAGCCAACATGCTAAGTTGGTTAAGTGTTCTGTAAACCTAACCCCAATCAGTCTGTATAGTTTAGCATGTTCAATTTGATTAAGTATTAATTCAATTTACTTAATCCTATCAATCCTGACTCAGCCTTAATTGTCTTATTAAAGCCTCAACCACTCACATTAGACAGGTATTGTTGTGACTGCCTGTTGCTGGTTGGGTCCGGGCAGTCATACGTCACAACTCAGTCTAACCTCGGGTCTTTATTGGGCTCAATGTTTAACCACCAACATTGGATAGGTATTGTTGTGACTGACAGCCGGGCGGGTCCGGGCAGGTTTATGTCACAACGCAATCCAACCTCGGGTTAAACACATCGTATTTTCTAAGTTTACATATTTTGTCTCTTTTCTTTTTATATGTAAATATTTGCAGCCCATTATTCAAATTCATCTTTATTGGGTAAAATTAATTTATACCACTTAAATGTTCTCAAGGTCGTTGGCATGCGTCAAACATGCCAACACATATGTTTTATATTTTTTTACCCAACGTCATTACCCCCGTTTTATACGTTCGCTATATTATAACATATGTTGGGCTTAACATTTAAGCCCAACTTAGCCACATGAAAAAGGGGAGGCTTAGAACATGATGTATATATATTCTAAGTAACATAAAAAGGGGTGTGTAAACGCATGAACTTGCAACATAGTGGTCTAATTAACATAAATTAGGCACTTGTGAACTTGCATTGTAATAGCATAAAATCTTGACATAAAACATACCTAAACATGAATCATGGTTTTAATCTAATCATGTAAACTTTTATTTAAAGCATGAATCTAACTTAATTATGTGCCACATATATTATCATATGTTCTCTAACAACAACCTAGGCCTAAAACATATTTTGTTTGGGCATAAAGTTAAACATAAACTAGCCATGTTCATAAAATCAACAAAAGTTCACAAAGATGCTTCCTTTTGTCACTAATACAAAAGTATGGTTTTACACTTGAATCATGATGCCAATTCCAACATAAATTCATATGAATCATAATACTCAATTGGATCCAACTACACTAAAAATGATCATAAAAATATACATAGATGGATCTAAAATCATGTTGGCATAATAGTGAATCATATACTTGCATGAGTCTCAACTTGATTGTAATAAACTACCACAAACATATAGGTGTTAACTTTCAACATGAATCATATACTTGCAAATACCCAATATATTTAACATCATTATACCACAACATCCCAAATTAATTCATAATTAGAATCATAGCAACATACAATTATGAATTATCATCACCACAAATTAAGTACAATTCCATTTCTCATTTTACACAGATCAAATCTCAATTATTCATTCACATCGGAATAGCACTCTACTTACAACGTATGACGAATCTTCAATTCAGGATTCTGAATTCTGAATTTGGAGATGTTATCCTTTGTTGTAGGCGTTGTTTTGATTTAATTGTCGTGGCTTTAAGCTTTTGAATCAACTCCTGACTTGACGGCTATTCCTAGTCTTTCTTCAGCAGCATGACAGCTCTATTCTCATTTTTATTTGTGTGAATTAGGTGGAGTCTTAGGTTCTCTTTATAGAGTTTGTGAATTGATTAGAGCCGTCGATGGAGCTTAGATTAATATTAGCCGTTCGTTTTAAAGAGAAACCAATCAGGAGCTGACACATAAGCCCTTGTGACAAGACAAAGTCCAGAAATTCGGCCAAGCACTGACCAGGCCAGCCAGGAGGGGCTGGGTTCGACCTGGCTCAGGGGCCCGGTCGACTACCTAGTCGACCCCCAGGTCGACTACCCAGTCGACCTGGGTCTTGGGCGGGAAAATTCCCGCCCAGCCCGATCTGGGTCCGATTTTTGAATTTTGAACTCGTTTCTGAACTGCTTCTGTCTGTTTAAATTTTAAACTGAATTCTGAAACTTCCGGAGGTCATATCTCCCTCAAACGGAGTCCGTTTACGCAAACTCGGACTCTATCTCAAGAAGAATTCCGAGACGAACGCAATGGCATATCCCGTTTCCCTTAATTCTTTGATTTGAAATTAATTATCTTTAATTTGTGAATTTTAGTGTTATAGAATATACGGGGTGTTACATTCTCCCCCCACTTAAAAGTATTTCGTCCCCGAAATCTTCAAGTTTAGGAAGAATGTATATCCTAACATCCAAATGTCCATCTACTCATCCATCAAACACGAGCGTCCATTGTCCTTAAAAGACTTATAATGCTTCATAATCATATGCAAGGTGTGTGTACATGTACTTATCTAATGCAAGATCAGGCGGTCTACTGATTCAGTTGACCTCCTTAATGCAAATTATGTAAGTGTCATGAATCCATTATGTATGCAAACCTTCCTATTCATGATTCTATATGAGTACACAATCATTCATATAAATGCAACATCCATATGACAACACATTAAACTTCAACCATATAAGAATGCAAACACATATATGCATATGCAATATGAGGCGACTGAGCCGATCTAAAACCTAGATTGTGTGTGTATATGCAACCACGAGCAACCACTAGCAATCACTTGCAACCACTTGCAACCATCATCCATAACATGCTTCAATTACATGTTTTCATCCAAAGGGTTTCTACCTAAAAGATAAAGTCGAGGAGATATATCCTAAAAGATAGATAAAAGCACAACTTAAGGAAAAAGAAAGATCAAAGATGTACCCTTAAAAAGAAAAGGGTAGGCTGCGCGTATTCTAGCCTCAGTTTCCCAAGTCGTGTCTTCCTCGGCGTCGCTCCACTGAACTTTGACGAGCTTGACTTCGCGGTTGCGTAGCTTTTTCACTTCCGTCCCTAATATGCGGGTTGGAACTTTCCTCACGGTTGCTTCGCGTTCCATTTCAGCTTCTTCAAGGATGTTTGGCTCTACCACTTCAGCAGATTCATGTAGACATTTTCGGAGGTGCGAAACATGAAAGACGTTGTGAACTCCAGCTAGTTTTTCAGGTAGCTCTAATCTATAGGCCATCTTCCCAACCTTCTCGATGATAGGAAATGGTCCTACAAATCTCGGTGCCAACTTTCCAGTGGATCCAAAACGAACAACGTTCCTTAGAGGAGATACCTTAAGAAAAACTCTGTCCCCAACCTCAAACTCAAGGTCGGTCCTTCTCTTGTCGACGTAGGATTTCCGTCTATCTTGGGCCGTCTTCATCCTTCTTCGTATCAAGTCTACTTTCTCTGAAGTCTCTCGGATCATATTTGGTCTAAGTATGAGCTTGTCAGTAGACTCCCACCAACAAGTGGGCGATCGACACGGTCTTCCATATAAAGCCTCGAAGGACGCCATTCCGACGGTGGCTTGGTAGCTGTTGTTGTAGGCAAATTCCACCAAAGGAAGATGGTCTTCCCACGTCCCTCCGAAGTCAAGGACGCACAGTCTTAAAAGGTCCTCCAAAACTTTGTTCACTCTTTCTGTCTGGCCGTCGATTTGGGGGTGATAGGCTGTACTCAAGCATAACTGTGTACCTACCGCTTCTTGCAGACTCCGCCAGAACTCACTTGTGAAGATAGGGTCTTGGTCACTAACAATGCTGGAGGGTATTCCATGGAGTCGAACAATTTCTTTGAGATAAAGAGATGCTATGGATGAGGCAGTCCTTTTACTCTTGACAGGTAAAAAGTGGGCGCTTTAAGTAAGCCTATCCACTATTACCCAAATGCTAGTGTTGCCTCTTCTAGACCTGGGCAGCCCATCAATGAAGTCCACTGAAATGCTATCCCACTTCCATTGTGGGACCTCTAGAGGATGGAGCAGACCGCCAGGCTTCTTCTGCTCTGCCTTAACCTGTTGGCAAGTCATACACTTAGAAACGAAATCTGCCACGTCCTTCTTCATGCCGCTCCAAAAGAAAGTTCTCTTTATGTCCTTGTACATTTTATCTCCGCCTGGATGTATCGTCATCTTGGAGTGATGTGCTTCTTCGAGAACCGTCTTTACTAAATCCCTTGTCTGTGGGACGCATAGTCTTCCGTCCTGCCTTAACCAAACCTTATCGTCGATGGAGTATCTGTTGAGGTGACTTGAAGTCTCACCCCTAATTAGCCTATCAATCGTCTCCACAAGCTGAGGGTCTTCGCGTTGTGCTGACCCTATTGAGTCCACTAGAGTCGGGCGTACTTCGAGAGATGCTAGCAAGCCCGGTACAAAATCGGAGGAGGGCCTAAAGTTAAAACTGGCTATATACTCCAAGCTTTGCCTTTCTATAAAGAGCGGGCTTAGGGTCAGTTTCTTTCAGCTCAACGCGTCTGCCACTACATTGCCTTTGCCCGAAGTGTAGGAGATCTCGAAATCGTACGAGGCAAGAAACTCCATCCATCTCTGTTGCCTCAAGTTAAGATCTTTCTTTGAGAAAAGATATTTCAACAATTTATGGTCAGTGTAAAGTTCGAACTTCTCACCTAGGAGATAGTGTCGCCAAGACTTAAGTGCAAAGACGATGGCGGCTAACTCAAGATCGTGGGTCGGGTAGTTCTTTTCATGAACCTTCAATTGCCTTCCACCATAAGCTACTACCCTCCCTTCTTGCATCAAGACAACGCCTAGCCCTGTCCTACATGCATCTGTATAAACTGTGAACATCTTGCTTCCATCTGGCAATGTTAGAACTGGGGCTGTTGTAAGAGCCCTTTTTAAGCGTTGGAAAGCAAACTCGCAATCCAAATCCCAATTGAACACTAGATTCTTCTTTGTCAACCTTGTGAGTGGAGCTGAGATTTTCGCAAAATCCCTTATGAATTTTCGTTAGAAACCTGCTAGTCCTAGAAAACTTTGGACCTCAGTTGCATTCCTTGGTGTCTTCCAATCCTGTACCGCTACTACCTTAGCAGGGTCCACAGCTAACTCTTCCTTGGATACTACATGCCCAAGAAACCTTACTTCCTCTCTCCAAAAGTGGCATTTGGAGAATTTGGCTTTTAGCTGATGGACTCGCAGAGTTTCCATGATTGCCCTTAGGTGCTGAGCATGTTCTTCTTCACTCTTTGAGAAGATCAAGATATCGTCTACGAATACCACTACGAAATTGTTGAGGAATTCTCTGAACACCCTACTCATCAGGTCCACGAAGTAAGCGGGTGCGTTCATCAAGCCGAAAGGCATGACAAGCCAATCAAAGAAGCCGTCTGGGGTTCTGAATGCTGTCTTATCGATGCTATCTTCAGCCACCCTTAGTTGATGAAATCCGATCGCCAAATCGAGTTGGGAGAAAACTGACGCTCCTATAAGCTGATCAAACAGATCGTCAATTCTGGGGAGAGGGTGCCTATTCTTTTTCGTTAGTTTGTTGAGCTCCCTTTAGTCAACACATAGACGGAGTGAACCGTCCGCCTTCGTGGCGAACACCACTAGAGCGCCCCATTCTGAAATACTCCTTCTAATGAACCCCTTCTCTAGAAGCTCTTTAACCTATTTACTGAGCTCTTTCCTTTCCCGTGGAGCCATGTGTCTAACGGGCAACGCAACAGGCTTTGCATTATCTACAAGATATATGTGGAAGTCTATCTCCCGCTTCGGAGGTAAGCCCTTCACCTCTTCGAAGACATCTGGATATTCACGGACCACCCTAACCGATTGCAAACTCTTAACAGAAGCATCTAGCGATTCAAGATAAATAAGCATAACCACATACGAGGGATTATAAGTAATTTCCAGAGTGTTACTGAGTTGGGTCAGAAGCCTAACCACCCTTTTCTCACAATCAAGGATGGCATCATTACTGGATAGCCAATCCATGCCCAAAATCAAACCATATCCCGAGAAGCCCAAAACAAAGGCACTACATCTAAATTCTACGCTTAAAATAGAAATTTTCAATTCCACACAGATCATAGACAAATGAGCTGGGCCCCCGATTGGATTTGAAACAATTAAGGGGTCCTCTACCATACTAGTTTCTAGGTGCAGAGATTCTACTAAAGCAGATGAAATAAAGGAGTGTGATGCACCAGAATCAAATAAAGTGCGAATTGGGTGATCATAAAGATCAACTACACTTTCTACAGAAGTATTTATACCTCGCTGTTGCAGAGGTGGCGCTTCTAGCGCATGAACCTGTGCCCCTGAGGTGGATCCAGCCTTCTGCCCCTGCCCTCGTTTCTTTGGGCAATCCTTAGCCATGTGGCCTGTCTCACCGCAAGAAAAGCACCCACCATTCAACTTGGCCTTCTTTTTCTGGCAATCTTTCACTAAGTGCCCCACTTTGCCACAGAAATTACACTTCCTCTTCTCTTGGTACTTGTTGTCTTTCCCGCCCTTCTTAAAGTCAGTCTTCTTAGGCTGTAAACCCTCTTTCTTCCCTTGAGAGCTTTCTGCCTTTGTCTCCTTCTTGCCCTTATCCTCTTCGTTCAACAATGCCATCTACACCAACCTTTCATATGTAGCTCCCATGGGTATATGGGTCATGGCCAATCTGTGTAATGGCTCATTCAATCCTTTGACAAATCGGAGAGCCTTCTTGTGCGGAGTGTTGACTAGGTCCAGTCTGAACCTAGCCAGCTGATCGAACTGATTAACGTACTCTTTGACTGTCATATTACCTTTCTTAAGAAATAAGTATTTTTCCAATTGGAGACTCCTTTCAGCTTCTGAGAGAAATTTAGACTCAAACCTTGCCTTAAAGTCCTCCCATGTTTCCACTGGTCTTTCTGCATTGGTAACTTCCCACCAGTAGGAAGCCTCGCCTTTAAGAAGCCATACTGCCAGTTGTGCCTTCTGCCTATCTTCTACCTCAAAGATGACGAATAAGTCCTCGGTTTCCTTCAGCCAGTTCCTGGCTACCACGAAGGACCCGGTTCCATGAAAGTCCTTCCCTCCCATAGCTTTGAAATCTTTACATATCTTAGCAAAAGCATTACCACGCGGAGGAGGTGGAGGAGGAGGTGCTGCTGCAACTGGATGATTTTCTGCAGCTGGATGATTTCCTGCAGCTGGGGGAGGAGGAATAGTGGGACCTGGCTGATTGGCCCTTGCTTCTGAGAATCGTCTGAACCAACCAGGTATTGGTACACCCTCTGGCAAGTTAAGTTCTTCGGACATGCTGAAACAAAAAGGATAGATTCAAAACGAAGGATAAAGGATAGTACCTATGGCTTTGGGGGACTATGCCTTTTTAAAATAAAATAACATTTTATCTTTAAAAATGCTTCTTTAAATTTTCTTTTAAAAATAAATTTTCAAAACTTTTTATCTTATCTGGTAAACCTAGGCTCTGATACCAACTGAAATACCCCACCTCCGTTAGGGTCACTCACAAAGGGAATGCCCTAATTTTGGTGGATTTTTAAAAGTATAAGTCACAGATACACAAGACAGATATAAATACACATATTTTTAAACAGCGGAAATAACAGCAACTTTTATTTCATCAAAATACGTGTTACACAAACCATACCATAATTGTCAACTTAACTTAGTTTATGGTGCTTCCCCATTTCCAGTTTGTACGTATCATGCTCATTTACTTATTCATAGACTGAATAGTCCTAGACTTACTCAGGCTTTATGTCTGACTCTACTTTTCTTTCGTCTTCTTTTCTTTCGTTCCCCCCCAGGTCTGCAGGGAGGGAATACCACAGCTTGACCAGTTTCACATCCAGCTTGAAGAGAGAGAATGTATTGCTTGGATCTCTTTCGTTTGAACTATGGCTTTGGATAACAATTATGGGGACTTATGCAGTTTAGTCGAATATACTATCGTACCCCATATTAATCTCTGCACCCCTATAAACTAGTTCCCAACAGGCACCCCATAATTAGGGTGAAGTGATCCATTTCTAATGATCGGCTCCTACTCGCATAGTTACATGTGTCTTACGGCCCCCGATGTTGTAGCTACCTGTGTTGGTCCCACCATGGGGTGTATCAAGTCCCATGGGGGCGGCCCGACACAATTCTAGAATGCACAGGTATACTACTGGTGCCCAGTGCCTAATTTTTCTGCGCTGGAGTGTGTGCACGCCCGCACCCCATTAGAACCTACACTGCTGCACCACCACCGTCGATTTGACCTCTTACAGTTAGCCCAGTAATCGTGCCCCACCCTGCCTAGTTCAGGGTATCCTGATACACCTTGTAGGGTTACTGCTGAAAAGGGTCCCCCGCTACTAGGTTTTCTATTTCTAGCCAACACGCTAAGTTGGTTAAGTGTTCTACAAACCTAACCCCCAATCAGTCTGTATAGTTTAGCATGTTCAATTTGATTAAGTATTAATTCAATTTACTTAATCCTATCAATCCTGACTCAGCCTTAATTTTAATTAAAGCCTCAACCACTCACATTAGACATGTATTGTTGTGACTGCCTATTGCCGGTTGGGTCCGGGCAGTCTTACGTCACAACTCAGTCTAACCTCGGGTCTTTATTGGACTCAATGTTTAACCACCCACATTGGATAGGTATTGTTGTGACTACTTGACAGCTGAGCGGGTCCGGGCAGGTTTATGTCACAACGCAATCCAACCTCGGGTTAAACACATCGTATTTTCTAAGTTTACATATTTTGTCTCTTTTCTTTTTATATGTAAATATTTGCAGCCCATTATTCAAATTCATCTTTATTGGGTAAAATTAATTTATACCACTTAAATGTTCTCAAAGTCGTTGGCATGCGTCAAAACATGCCAACACATATGTTTTATATTTTTTTACCCAACGTCATTACCCCCGTTTTATACGTTCACTATATTATAACATATGTTGGGCTTAACATTTAAGCCCAACTTAGCCACATGAAAAAGGGGAGGCTTAGAACATGATGTATATATATTCTAAGTAACATAAAAAGGGGTGTGTAAATGCATCAACTTGCAACATAGTGGTCTAATTAACATAAATTAGGAACTTGTGAACTTGCATTGTAATAGCATAAAATCTTGACATAAAACATACCTAAACATGAATCATGGTTTTAATCTAATCATGTAAACTTTTATTTAAAGCATGAATCTAACTTAATTATGTGCCACATATATTATCATATGTTCTCTAACAACAACCTAGGCCTAAAACATATTTTGTTTGGGCATAAAGTTAAACATAAACTAGCCATGTTCATAAAGTCAACACAAGTTCACAAAGATGCTTACTTTTGTCACTAATACAAAAGTATGGTTTTACACTTGAATCATGATTCCAATTCCAACATAATTCATATGAATCATAATACTCAATTGGATCCAACTACACTAAAAATGATCATAAAAATATACATAGATGGACCTAAAATCATGTTGGCATAATAGTGAATCATATACTTGCATGAGTCTCAACTTGATTGTAATAAACTACCGCAAACATATAGGTGTTAACTTTCAACATGAATCATATACTTGCAAATACCCAATAGATTTAACGTCATTATACCACATCATCCCAAATTAATTCATAATTAGAATCATAGCAACATACAATTATGAATTATCATCACCACAAATTAAGTACAATTCCATTTCTCATTTTACACAGATCAAATCTCAATTATTCATTCACATCGGAATAACACTCTACTTACAACGTATGACGAATCTTCAATTCAGGATTCTGAATTCTGAATTTGGAGATGCTTTCCTTTGTTGTATGCGTTGTTTTGATTTAATTGTCGTGGCTTTAAGCTTTTGAATCAACTCCTGACTTGACGGCTATTCCTAGTCTTTCTTCAGCAGCATGACAGCTATATTCTCATTTTTATTTGTGTGAATTAGGTGGAGTCTTAGGTTCTTTTTATAGAGTTTGTGAATTGATTAGAGCCGTCGATGGAGCTTAGATTAATATTAGCCGTTCGTTTTAAAGAGAAACCAATCAGGAGCTGACATGTAAGCCCTAGTGACAAGTCAAAGTCCAGAAATTTGGCCAAGCACAGACCAGGCCAGCCAGGAGGGGCTGGGTTCGACCTGGCTCTGGGGCCAGGTCGACTACCCAGTCGACCCCCAGGTCGACTACCCAGTCGACCTGGGTCTTGGGCGGGAAAATTCCCGCCCAGCCCGATCTGGGTCTGATTTTTGAATTTTGAACTCGTTTCTGAACTGCTTCTGTCTGTTTAAATTTTAAATTGAATTCTGAAACTTCCGGAGGTCATATCTCCCTCATACGGAGTCTGTTTTACGCAAACTCGGACTCTATCTCAAGCAGAATTCTGAGACAAACGCAATGGCGTATCCCGTTTCCCTTAATTCTGTGATTTGAAATTAATTATCTTTAATTTGTGAATTTTACTTTTAAAGAATATACGGGGTGTTACACCATGATGACGTCAAGCCTATGCTGAGGGAAGTACATGAAGGTGACTATAGTGACCACACTGGAGGGAAGACTTTGGCAGAAAAGATATTATGGTACAACTATTTATGGCCTACCATAAACCAAGATGCGGCTGATTCTTCACGACGTTACGACAAGTACCAAAAATTTGCTAAGATTACTAGAGCTCTGCCCAACCAGCTTACCTCGATGGTAAGTCCATGGCTTTTTATAGTATAAGGAGTGGACATTATTGGGAGCCATCAAATTTCCAAAGGCGATGAGAAATATGAAATCATTGCTGTGGACTACTTTACAAAATGGGATGAAGCTGAGCAGCTATCCACAATCACGATAAAGTGGGTGATCAACTCTATCATCAGAAACATTATATGTCGATTCAGATTCCTACAACTATCGTAACTAGTAATGGAACCCAATTCGATAGCACAAAGTTCAAAAATTTCTGTCGGTGATATCACATCAAGAAGAGATACACATTTGTTGCACAAACGCAATCAAATGGACAAGTAGAAGCCGTGAACAAGATCGTCAAGTCCATTCTGAAAAAGCGATTGAAGCAGGTGAAGGCCAAGTGGGTTGAAAAATTACCATTGGCCCTATGGGAGTACCGAACAACCTAGCGACTAGCCATACTCCTTTCATGCTTTCCTATGACTTGGAGGAAGTCATCCCGATAGATCTTGAAGTCCCCTATCACAAAATGACATATTATGACCCTTTGACTAGTAAGGATCTTCTCCTTGAGTCATTGGGTGTGATCGACAGGAAGAGAGAAGAGGTGGACTTGCGTGCTTCGGAGCACAGACATTAGGTCGCCCATTACTACAACCGGAAAGTCCGGCTTAGATCCTTCAAACCTGGCAACCCAGTTCTGAAGCGAGTATTCTCGGCCCCAGCCTACATGAGCCTGAAATGGGAAGGACCATACATTATTCATCGAAAGCTTGATAATGGAGCTTTCAGGATGATGATCGTGGATGGTGATCATCTTTTGAGAGCATGGAATACCCAAGCACCTACGAAGATATTTGACTTAAGCTTTTATTTTTACTTGTTTTCAGAATATGTAATGGGGCACGATTTTCTTGGAATTATTGTTTATAAATAAAAGCTCTTTTTGTCCTTTGTAGTTTTTTATGTTGATTTGGCTAAGTGATGTGATACGATCGGCTAGTGCCATGCTTAAATGAAAGGAACAATGCTCCCCTATTCCATGTTCGCTCGCTTACGTTTCGATGAGCGAACTCAAGACCATGACTAAGCGGGCTTGGGTTGATTAAAATCTAACTATACTCTAGTGCTTGGTGTGGAGATCCCCACTTTGCATATCAAAGTGAGAACACAACACCTAGATATCACATTAACTCTTCCCGCATTTCGACGGGGTGAGTGTAAATAATAAGGATATGGTCCGTCCGTCTCAAACATCGACCTCTGCCCTAGAAATGAGGGAAAAAGGACGAAGCCTGGGAAAGCGTGACTCGACCTTTTGCCCGACTAGGTTGAAATGGAGTATGGACTAAATTCAAGTTTGATTCGACACTTGAATTGGCTGAGCTCACTTTAAGACTCAAAGTGCAAAGTTAATATTGAAGCGAATGACATGATCATTCACACACATAACTCTAACTCGCATGACTTGAGTGAGAAGATGAAATATTGGGGTAAGTGTGAATGGTGCACCATGATTTAATACTATAACCCGCGACTCTGACCCGAGTCACCATGGGAGAGTATAAAGACATTTGGATCGGACGTCCAAAACAATTAGATTATAACCCCACGAAAGACTGGGGGCAGGAGCATGAAACTTGCTTACATCCTTACCAACGTTGAGGGAAATACAATAATTTGTTAATTAATCTCGAACAAGCCACTTACTTGACTCTTATTTAAAGACTAATTAGAGGCATACATACCACGCCCCCGGGCTACAACAATTTGCATTGTGATGCCTGTAACTTATCTTGTTATTCGTCGACTTGTTTTGTGATTCATTGTTTATTACTTAGCTTAATAATATTTAAATTGCATGTGCATTGAATGGAAAGGGATAAATAAACTCAAAAATATACGACATTGCAGAAACTTTGCTTTATTTACAAGAGGCAAATTTATACATTACAACAAAAACGTGAAGGTCGCACTTGCAAAAACCACACATGCCAATGGAAAGTTAAAATTCAAATCAAAGATCCACTAAGTTTTGGGGGTAATATTATACTTCTTAAGCTCTTTGATCTTCTTTCTCTCCTCTTTCTCGGTCTCTATGAGGAAGCGTTTCTTTCTCTTAGCTTTCCCAGACGGGAATCTTCCAGATCAATAGTAGACTAGGAAGTCATGTCCATTAATATTGATCCAGATGGCTTGGTGGAAACCTTTGTGCTAAGAGGATGAATCAATTGGATAGGCTCAACAGAGATGGGCGATTCCAAGAATTCAACTTTGACATTCACGAGCTTTCTCTCATTCCTTGCCTTCATCTCTGCAAGGATCAGCTCCTCACTTTTACTGGATTCACCAGTATATACAACATCATCATCTCCCTCGCCCTCTTTGCCATCAAGGTCCTTTAAAGTTGCAATCATATTAGCTTCCATTGGAACACTGTCATTGGTAAGTGCGGTAGAATTGTCGGTGGTTTTAATCTCCGAATCCACAACGACCTCTATGGGTTCGGTAGCTAAAGTAGGGAGAGCATTGATTGTTAGCTCCGGGGAAATGATGGACCTCTTGACTGGAGACCCCATGGCATGACGACAAGCTATCAAAACTTTTGCAAGTTGAGGAGAGAAAGTGGAAACACCTTCGGTGGAGGCATATCTAGGAGTAGCAGGAGTTCTAGCCTCAATGATTGGGAAAGAGGCTTTCGTCTGGCAAGTCCGAGATTTTCAGGATCATATTCTTCTGTCGCCCAACTTGAAGCTGTAGAACAAGAGCCAGAATCGCCCTCAATGATGTCTTTGCCTTTTTCCTGGAGCTTCGCGGCTTCTTTCGCTTCTCTCTGCAACCTCCTTCCTTCAGCCAAACGCTCGGGTTCATCACCCCTTAAGTATTTTCTCATCAACTCCTCCTCATTTGCGGCCTCGACTCCCAATTCACGCCTCTCATGTTCGACTAGCTAGCTCTAAGCATTAGCTAAAGTGGTGGGTAATCAAGCACCCATGATATGTCACGATGTCATAGAACCTACGTAAAGAAGGAAAGGATGAGAGGTCCCATATCATCAATTTCCTTTTGGGCATCGATGAGTTGTGACTCCAACATAGCCCTATCGACGTCGAATTGTTCCTTAGATTTAGGAGCAGATTAGAGAGCAGTATTTGCATTCTCTTCGTCCTTTCTTACATGTTCGTTAACCTCAGCCAGCTTAGCCCTCATATAAACATTTTCCTTTTACAGAGCGCTCTTATCGTGTTCAACCTAGGTGAAAGATAACTTTAAGTCGGTGTTCTCGGTAGTGACACTTTGACATTTCTCTTTTTGAGCTATTAACTCCTTGCTTGAGATGTCAATTTCTTTATGGAAACGTTGTTCTAGATCATCATATAGTTTTTTGTATTTCTTAGCATCACGGTCTATGAGTGCTAACTTGGCCTAAACCTCTTCGCACTTTTTCACGTTAGCAGCCATGCCCAACTTTTCGAAATCCAGTATCTACTTTTGGTTATCCAGGTCAAGATGGAGGTTCTTGATAACTTCAAAAAGTTTTCGGGTGAATTTACATTTCTCTGTATACTTCCTGTCGATGAAATCTATCTACTTTTTGACACCGTTAGCCCAAGTTTCAGGAACTAGTTGAAGGTTGGGTACAATATGCATATTCCCGAAGTGGTAATGAGGAAATTTCTCCTTCAATTTTTTCAACTGCTCCACCATAGAAGTATCTATACAATGGTCCTTGGGGTAGAGATATCGGTGAGCTAGCGTTTGGATGAAACTACCGTCGACCTGTCTCTCTCCTTGTGTTTATACCTGGGGTCGAATGTTTTCTAGGGGGCATGTCTTGTGTTTGTGACTCTTTTGATGGATAAGGAGTTTTTTGTAAACTTGTCTATCCCCTTCACGATGATCATGGTAGCTCTTGCATTTGTCGATGTCGGAGTGATCTGGGGAGCAAGAACATAAGGAGGGATAATACTTTGGCTGGTAATGCCTCTTGCTTTCTTTACCGTGATCATCTCTATAGTTGCGTTCAATGTCTGAATAAAATCTTGGTAAACTCTCATGAATGTATCTGTGGTCGTATCCATGATGGGACATGATTCCTACAAATCAAAGCAAATTAGTATAAGATTGGGGGATATACTTGAGAAGATTGGTGTTGTGACGTGAAGTGATAGTGTCGTCTATGTCCTAAGTGACCACTCCCTCGACGGACCAGAGTCCGAAGTTTGGATACTGGGTGTTGTTTTACCTATCTTGGTGAGTGTGACTTCCTCCTCGGAAGTAGGAAATAAAGAACTAGAGCTGATATCTTGAGAAGAGTATAATGTTTGGCAGAGGAAGTTCGCCAAAACCTTTAAATGGGGACACATATTTCTCTTGGTGGGAATCGTGAGTTGAAGATTTAACAGGAGGTGGAGTCTTGGGAGAAGTTTGCTTCTCTATAATGGATGTATCTTGCAGAGAAAGATCCCTGGGCTCCTCCTCAATAACCTTATCTAAAAGCACTTCTGTGAATACACTTATGGATGAGGGGCTCTTGAGTGTTTCACTGGTAACTTTCTTAGAGATTTCACTCTCTCTCCTAGCTGAGGATCCCAGTTAGAACTTGCGAGATCTTTGATCTTCGAGGCCTCCTCAGCCTTAGATGATATTGCTTCCTATCCTCCGATTGGGGGCATGTTTTAAGTCCTCGCTAACGCCATAGGAATTTGAGCCGGGAGCACATATACAGGAGCACAACCTCCAATGATTCCTTTACTTTGTTGCAGACTAGGAAAAATGATACCGAAGAAACTCATCCACTAAGAAGCTTTTAACACTTAACAAAGCAGATTATGCATTCAGTGAAGCAGTCAGGCATTCTTGATACACTTGCCCTTGCGGTTTTTTTGGATTCAGATCTGAAAATGATAATGAAGTAACAAAAATCTCGTAAGAAAAGTTGACATATGGAAACTAGGACTTGTAGCTTACCATATTGAAGCTACCTCCTGGCATACATGGGTTGGTGTCGAATGTAAAACCAATTGGGCTTTATATCGCCCACATTATTGAATCCCTCAACGATAATTTTCCTTTTAGGTACGGATGTGAAATAAATGAAGGAAGGAGTCCCATCTTTCTGATGCTTGCAATTATAGAAGAAGGTTAAATCTTCGTAGGTAGGCTCCACACCTAAGACTTCCATATATACAATGTACAAGGTTTAAAAATATGAATACGCTGTCAGATGAAGCTGCACGGGTCTATTTTCAATCGTTTAAGAAAATCGACGACGTAAGGGTAAAATGAAGTAATACTCCTGACTAAGCACATCTACCGACTTATCACCATATATCCATCTTGAGGATTATGAGGTCTATCTAAGATGTCGAAAACTCAAACCTCATCCAAGATATCCCATGTTTCAGACATAATCCTCGAAGTTTTGACACATCAGTAGCGAATACCCAAGAGTCGTGGGGTTCTTCCAAAAAGGCCGCATCGTTGAATTTGTCGGGAGCTGTATTGTCTCCTACTCCTCCTACCTCCTTGTCCATAGAAATTTCTTCTTTGAAGGATTCTAACTCCTCATGGATATCAACTTGTTTGGATCAGTGTCATCATAATTATAATCCGATGGAAGAATGTTGGGATTGGTTGAAGCCTCTAGATCCTTGTCTTTCTCAAACTCAGAATATCTTGTAGGATACCTTCTAGACATGCTTGTTGTACTATCCAAGAAACGTTGGAGATTATGTACCCCCTGTGTGTGCGCTAGTGTGTGCTGTGTAGGTGTGATAAATTGCATAAAGGAGAGAAGTGATAAAAGCATGAAATTGGTCGATATATGTCGTAGTGTCATGAAAAGCTATGTCCCTATGTCCAGGATTTATGATTAGGTACACTATGCTACTTAAGTCTGAAAGACACTATCCTAATGGTCAACGAGAATTTGTTTTGTGTTGGCATTGATTTGTCCATATATATATTATGGGTTGAAATTGTTGTATTTTCATGCTTGTCAACCTGGATACATGCATATGTAAGTGAAATTCATATTGATCACTTATGTTCAGATCGAGATTTCCAGATCGAGTACCCAAGATCAATACCATTCAAATCAAACGGATCGGGTCGAGCAGCTTCAAATCGAAAAATGATCAATTCGACCCACGAAACACCGGGCATTTGTAATTGCTTTGATTTTCTGGCCCATCCGTACATTTGAGCTAAGCCCAACCATATTCCTTCTTCTCCTCCTTCACAACTGAAGTCCCATCATATTCCTTTTTCATCCTCAACCCAATGAAGTAAAGGTCAAGCCATTACGACCGACGCCATAGGTGTTGCCAGCAAACCAGAGGCACGTCGTCACTAGTGGTGATTCCGACATCACCGGTGACGGTGGTGACCCTGGAGGCTTAAAGTACCGATGTCATGATGGAAATGAATGAGAATGGTATGATTTAGGATTAAATCCATATGTGATTTCAAATTAAAGCATGAATTAAATGATTTTATAACCCACATATGGATTGGATTCAATAATTCATGTGGGCTTGGAGTATTTGTGAAATAAAGGCTTACCCGATCAAAGCGATTTGGCAAGAGAAACAAAGTAAAGAAAAAAGGACTAAATCGATTTATATATGGAAACGAAGGGACTATTGAATTCCCTAAAAATACGACCTACACGTTTCTCGGAGCAAAACTGAAGGATGAGGGGAAGGTCGAGTTGAGCATTTTTTAGTTCGAATGCTTCGACCCAGAACGGGATATATTTTTGTATCCGAGTCGAGGAGAATTGAAAACTAGGAAAGCTAAGAGAAAATGAAGGACATCCTCAATGATTATTTCGTGCTTTAGGTGATGGGTCATATTCATATGTTTTGGTTGAATTTCAATAATTAAAAGGAATTATTCAGAAGGATTTGTATGTGTGTGATCATATACGTGAACCGACAAAATAACATAATTTAGATGGGTAACTCTAACCTTTTGATTCGACAAGGGATGAAGGATTTACCTGTATATCTGTCTATGCTCCAATCGAAGATCTTGAATTGCCAATTGCAACAAAGACAATCATGGGTGTAAGTGTTGGATCTAGATTAACCCGAGAGATGGGGGTGAATAAAGTTTATTGGAGTATTACAAGATATTAAAAATATCACAGCACATATTTCAACAAAGAAAATAAATCTAGAAAGTAAATTTACCCAGCTTCGACAAACCCCTGCTTACTGCTACATTCCCAATATTTCTACTAGGTATTAAACAGATTCTCGCTTACAAAACCCTGTAAACTTGCAAAACTTGCTACTGCTCTAATCCTACTCTTAAAACCCTGGAATGATCTTTATACTCAAGATCATATTTTCCTCGAATTACAAACCCTTAACTCGTACATCCTAGTTTGAAGTAAACTAGATAATCTATGGATTGGTTACACAAGAAAACAGAAATAAAACAATAAAAAAACCTATTAAAAAACACAAATGTAAGTCGTTCCCCTTTTGTTTACTCTCTCTATACTCTTTGATGGCCGGTGAATCAAAAATAGGGTTTTGCAAAATCCCCCAAATCGCGATAAAAAACTGGAAAATAATTTCTGATGCTTTGATTCCTTCTTGCTCGTGTGCATTTTACTTGGGATTTGGCTTGCGATCAAAACCCGTGAGTATTATGATTTGATTTTTCTTTTTGCTCTTGATTTTGTGTTACTTGATTTCGATTGTTTCCTATGATGAAATAGGTGTGAATTTATAGGGTTTATGAAACCCTTAAGTCTCTGATTTCCATTGATTACTTGGCCTTGAATGTTGCATGATTGCTTGATTTATTTCTGCGTATGCTTGATTGACTTTTGGAAATAATCGAATTGATTCTTGGCCAAAATTGTTTTTTGGAATTTGTGGCATAATTGGAAATCAACCAATTTCTTCTTGCTAAAAACCACATTATGATTGTGTTGATAAAATCTTGTCTGTTGATTCTTGATGTATCTTCCCATGTTTTGTCACTAACCATTTAACATGGATAAATATGGAAACATTGATTTTGCAATAAAAAATTTCCAAATATATTTTCTGGAATTTTCTCTTGATTAATTTTTGGAGATCATTCTTGCATATCTTTCATACTCTAGCTTGTCAATCTTCACGACTGCATACACTGATTAATCTATATACATATATATAAACATGTGTGTATATATGTATATCATGTTTGCTTATGCACCATTGTTGTGCCTATGTGTATTATTTTCCATTTTGCTTCCATATATTTATATATATGCATACATACATATACATACACATATATATGTGTGCATGCTGAGAGGTTGTGTACACAGTTTTGTTATGTCCACTGATACTGTCTTGAAATTGCTGGTTACTTTATCATGCTTCTTCGTGCACCTGGGCTTGAAACCTGGTTCGATGCACACATGTGCATTTGCACTGTACTGATGTTTTTCTTCCTTTTGAACATATTTCTGGCTGTTGTGTCCTTAACACTTACTCTGTCCATTGTTTGATCACTTTGGGCTTGTTTATGGATGTATATGCATGAGAGCACATATACACACAGTTGTGTGTGTACATGTGTGTCATTTCAGTGCACACTTGTTCATTCTAATTTCCATACTGTATATTTTCATGTTTGTCCGTTGCTTCCATATGCATGAGTTTTTGCATGTTGCAATTTCCACTTTGCCTTTTCATGCAATTCCATTTGTACATGAGAACTGTCTTGTACTTGAGCCATGCATCTGCTCAAGCTTGTGCTTCACATGCCATCCATTTGCTTGTGTAGTTGACCCACCTCTGTTATGCTCTTTTCAAACTTGTATAGTATACAACTGCATGCTGCACCTGCTTAAACATGCAATATTTGCGTTGTCTTGCATGCTTTGGCCAGTTTTTTAACTTGTTGCCATTTTTGGTGTGCTAGAATGTTGTACATCGCTTCTTGCTTGTCTTTACCATGTTGCATTGTCACCTTTGCCTGAACCTGAGATGTCATGCTACATATATATGCATGATTGTGCTGTTGTGTGGCATTTGCTTGGGCTTGCCTTGCATTGTTGCTTTCTTCATATACATGCATGAATGCATATATATATATATATATATATATATATATGCACACAGTTGAGTGTGTATATGTATGCAGTGCTAGAGTTTATGTAGCATCTGTGTGTATGCACTTTGCCTCTTTATTATGTTTTTTTTTTTTGAAAACCCAGGAGAACCCGGCGGGCCGGTAAACTCCTGAGGAGGGTACAGTAAAGCCGTCCGCTAATCCAAGCCACCATACCCCCGGGTAAATTTATGTAGGCTGGGGAAGCGCATGGTAGGAATCGAACCATCGACCTTTTACCAGGAAGTTAGGCCTCCTTTCCACTGCGCCGCACCCGCGGACACCTCTTTATTATGTTGACTACCAAGCTATGTATTGACTTTCTTGTGTCACTTGCATAAGTGTGTATATTTTGGCCTTTGAGATTGAACATGTACATGTTGTACTTGCAATTGCTTGGTCTAGTTTGAGCTGAAATGATCTGGCCTGATCCATGTGTGTAAGCACCAGATTTGAGTATGTATTCATGCTAGCTGTCTTGTATTTGAGTTGTTGCATGCTTGATCTCTTCACTATCTTTCACCATTGTCACTCGAAGCTGTATCTTCTACCTTTGTGTTCTGAAAACTTATGCATGTATCATGCATACTACGATGTACTTACTATGTATACATTCATGTATATATGCACAAATATTCATATATATATATGTATGTATGTATATATACACATGTTTGTATATGAGTGATGCTTTATATGAGCTTTGTCACTTGCATTGAATTTTTTGGTTCATGTCCACTTACTGATATTTGACAATATTTCCCCAGCACAAAGCATGTGTATATACATACACATGTATGTGTATATATGTATTGTGTATATTAAATATATATATATGTATATATATATATATATGCGCGCTAGAGACATTGTCTAACTTGCAGTATTTACAGTGAATCACTGTGAAAATCAAAAGCAATCTAGACATAGATGGATGTTTATATATATAAGACCAAGTCAAGAAATATGATAAGAAACACACCAAAATTCGGAGGCAAATAAATTTTAAAATAAATCTATATCTACTAGAATTTAAATTTATTTTTGTTTTAGTTTACTGTGTGTGTTTGTGTGACAGGTATGCAGGTGACTGGACTGACACTGAAGCAGACAGAAGATTAATGTGTTAGTGAGTGAAACTATACATGAGAGAGAGAGAGAGAGTGTGTAACTAAATGTGTATATAAAACTGAGTGACAACGTCTTTGTAGTGAGGAACAATGTATAAGAAATGAATTTGTACAGTTGTATTATATGTCAGTGAAATGTCTAATAGTGGAGTTATAAATTTGTACTATTCAAATGTTGAAATAAAATATTATATTCAAATAAAAAACTATTTGAATATTTAAATTCTTGTGCAGTAGTATTCTATTCAAATATAAATATTTCTGTATGTGATGTAGTAGAATTGTACAATTGCAAACACATTTATAATAATATATATGTTTGTTATCATCAAACAAAAATTATAATGTTATAACAACAATCTCCCCCTTTTGATGATGTCAAACAAATAATGAGATTTTGAATACAATAAATGTGTCTAACAGTGAAGTGAAGAACTCCCCCTACATATGTGCATATGAGTGAAAATAATAAATGAATTGAAATTTCAATATTAAAATATTCATGACATATTCACTTAACAGTCAAAATCTTAACCAATTCTCCTCCTTTTGTTATCATCAAAAGGATATAGAAATCAAAATAGTGAAGAAAAATAGACTAGAAATATAAAATCAGGTCAAGAGAGAGAATGTATATCATAAATCTCATTCAATCAAACAAAAATCATAATATTCTTTAAAGTAGTGGAAAATTTCACATTGTAGAATTATGGATTTACAATGAATTTTATAAAATGGAGAGAGTTTTAAAACATATGAATTTCAATTCTTTTGAAATAAATTTTTAAAAATGAGCGCAAAATAGTGATGGATTTGGACTAAGATTATAAATTAAAATTAAGTGACAAAATCAAATATTCTCAAATCCCAACGACTATCAATCAAAAATTCATAATATATCATAAAATATTAACACATTTCACAAATTAGAAAATGGATTGATAGGCTGGTTTTTCATAACAAGGAGGATTTCATATATATAAATTTTTATTTATTTTTCTTTCTTTATTTATTTTAAGAGCACACTAACCACGCATAGCCTATTAGGACATTTAAATGGGATCAGTCACTACTTTAAAAATAAGTAATCTCTAACCATGCATAACCATATCTAGGTTATTTAAATGAGGTTAGAAAAACACTTATTATGCACAAAATCTCCTCAGTGTGTAAAACCAAAATGGATGATAAAAATATGGCAGGTACAGAGATGGTAGTGAAATAAATTTCAAAATTAAACCTATTATGAAATATGCTCAACTGTACCAGAATTTTTGAAAAAAATTCAGTTATCTCTATTTCTAAAGAATAAAATAATCACATTTCCATCAAATTTTTTGAAAATGTAATGATTTAAATAAAATGTTAAACTCTCCACATTAGATAAAACAATGATGGATGATAGTAAAAGAAGATGTTCGTGAAATAAGCATCAATCCAAAGATATTATAAAAACTGTAACTCTCCATATTTTTAAGATAATAAAGTAAGAATAACTTAATTAAATATTGAGAAGTAATAAAATAAACTGCGCCATTGCATCCGTCTCAGAATTCTGGTCAAGATAGACACCTGGTTTGCGTAAAACGGACATCATATGAAGTTATTAAGCTAGAAGTTTGTATACGCACAAGAGAAATATATATATATATATGCACAAACAAATTAAAATGTAAAATAAAGAATAAAATAAGGATTGCATGTAATAAATACATGCACTGAAGAAAAAAAATGTAATGCATGCATTGAAAGAAAGAAAGGATTGGTTGCATGCAATGTAAATATATTGCATGCACTGATTTGCAAACATAATGCATTAACATTAAAAGAAAAAGATTCATGCAATGGTTTAATTTAATTATTGTAACTAACATGAAAATGAGAAGCAAGGAGAGAACAATAATTAACATTGTTCTAAGACTTATTAACAAAAGACTTCATAGCTTAGTTGGTTAAGGCGTTGGATTTGTAACATGGAGGTCGGGGGTTCGAACCACGGAGGTGGCATAATTTTTATCTTTGTTTTAGAGAGGGCCAACTGAACATGCAAATATATGTACATATACAAATTCAAAATTTGAAAGGATAAGAACGTACATATAAGGAAATAAAGAAAGTATATGTATATATATGAGAATATATATATATATGCAGAAATATATGTATAAGAAAGATAAAATTCAAGATAAGGCTGAAATCAATGAAATATGGCAAGAATCAAATAATGGTGCAACATCGTTTGAATTTTAAAAATAAAACAAAAATTGTGCTATATATGCGCGTAAAATGGTCGGTAGAGGAAATGTATGCATATAAGATTATTTCAAGTGAATAAAATAGTTAAATAAATTCCATAAATTCAAAAGTTCAAAAATCAAATTTCTACGCCAAAACAATTCAAACGTTCAAAATTCAAATTTTTGCGCCAAAACAGCTTACGGGACCCAATGCTGACTCAACACCGACGATAAGATTTGGCTAGATTCAGCTGCGAACGTGGACTATTTTATTAACTGGGTTCAATGCTGACTCGGCGCTGCGTGTACGTTAAGGTCTTGAGCACTTATAATTAAGACCCTAGACCTAACCCTTGACATCATAATTCAGCAGCTACGCTAGAGCTCTGCCATGGCTCCCTCTCTCTCTCTTCTCAAATCTATTCTGAAATTAAAATGTTAGCCTAGGAGGATTATGAATTCAAATCTGGAAGAGGGAATCAGCGTTAATAAAAAAGATTATTGAATCATAAAAGCAAGGTAAACCTCTAAGAACCAATATATTTAAATTATTTCTCTTTCCCTTCTCTTTTCATGAAATAATAAATCCATGGTCGTTAGGTCATGAATCAAATTAAAGATAAAAGGAAAACCATGGATGACAGAACGGATCAGATCCAAAATTTAGGGAAAGCTTAAAGGTGAGTGGGTTTAAGCTATAGTCTTTAGATAATGTTATGACTATCGTTTAGCATTCCCCTTTTTAATAAATTGTGAAATGGCCAGTTTAATTATAAATTGTTGTTGTAACGAATTGAAATGTTGATATGAATATGTCAGGAAATTCCTATGTTGAATTGGCAAAGTTATTAAATGTTTACATGTTGGAGAAAATAAACTTGTTAGGATATGAATAGCCAATTCAGTGACTGTAATTACATGCTTTACTTGGGACATATTATTGACTGAACGACATGTTAAGATAATTACCCGATTGAATGTTTACATGTCCTAGTAGAATCAAACATATGTTGAAAATGATATGCACCAAAATATAGGCAAAATTGGACAACATGTAAATTAGACTACTGTAAACTATATTACAGTAAAAAGGATAATATGTCTAAAATTTTCATTTAATGAACATAACATATATTATGTTTTGAGATTTTAAATTTGGAAGCGCAATTTGATATGAACATAAGTGATTGAATGAAAATGGATATGCCTAGGATTACAATTAGAAATTGTAAATACACTTATGGCACGAGGTTATGTTGCATTAGTGGCGGAAGTCTGCCCAGACCAGATCGGCATATCCAGCAGCCGCTAATGTTGAACCTAATGTGAGAGGCCTAAGTGCAAGAATTAACAACATATGCTAAGACACGAGGTTAAGTTAGCTTGTGGTAGAAATCTGTTCGGACCGGCCCAGCAAATCCAGCGTCCACAAGTGTAGGCTTAATGTGAGAGGCCTAATGCTTATATATATATATAAATAAATAAATATATGTATATAACAAGATATGAATAAATGGCAAGGATGGTAATTAAATGTCTAACTCAAAAAATAAGAAAGGAAGGGATGTAATGAATTGAGTTAGTGTGATAAGTGGGAAAAGTGATGTATTTCCCCAATTGTCTTATTTCTGAAAACGTTGTTGCAAGTAAGACAAAATAAATATAGAAAAGTAAAGAAATTACTTGCTACCACGGATTTAGATGGGAAAACGTTATGAAAATAAATCATTGATTTCTTCTATCAAACTGATAAGGTGCATGAAGTATTTTCCTTAATAAAATAAGGAACATATATTACAGAGAATGAAGAATAATGGTTTACAACAGTAAATGGTTTTAAAGGGGAATGATAATAACCTATTATAAATAAATAACATTAATGAAAATGTTGTATAATAGGTAGACTTGTCCTAGGGACAAGTGAATATTATAACTTAGGTTATAATAAACTAGTAAGGGAATGGGATAACTGGTGAATTAAGTTAAGTGACACTTAATTGTAAATTAAGTAATCAGAAAAGTGGAAAACCTGAAACCTGTTAAGAAAAGGGGGAAAATATACTATTCTTAATTAAATTAAGTAGTCTGGGAGTCTGAAACCCGTTGGTAAGAATAACATGTTTAGACTTGTCCTAGGGACAAGGGGAAATTATAACATAGGTTATAATAATTGGGTAGAGAAACTTATTACTGTTCCTTAGTTAATAGAACTAATTTAATAAGTAAACAACGACAAGTCGTATTGTCGACGCAAAGTGGGATTATGACTAAATGAGAAAGGATGAGGAAAACTTATGAAATGAAATAAGTTATATTTAATCATAAATGGTAAGTGACATGTTAATCGGAAACATGTGAATTGGATATACTTAAGTACATATTAAGTAAAACATGTTATTGAAATCAAACAAGGATATAACAGGGATTGTGGATCACGGACCTTGGGCCATAATCTAGAGAATAACATGTTGTAAGCTTATTAATAAACTTAAATGGGTTAAGTTATAAATTGAATTAATAAGCAAGGGTAACTTGGTAAACTTGAAAAGGAAGTCAATGTGAAGGAGAATAACCAAGTTAATTGAGAAAACTCACGAGGTGGCGCAAACGCGTAATTAATGGTTAGACGTAGGGTCTAATGACATATAAAACTGAGGCGCTTGGACCAGTCCATACGTTAGAGGATGAATAACCCTAAGGGGTCGATCATCGGGATGTCAAAAGACATAAAAAGGGGCGCATGTCCATCTAGATATTCTTTTAGGCTCCAACGGACTGGGTTAAGGGTAACACCCCGTAATTTATGTGAACGTATAGGTAAAAAATCAGAGGATAATTAATTTTTAAAATAAGAATCAAGGGAAACGGGATGCGCCATTACGTTCGTCTTGGAATTCTACATGAAAACGAGTCCGAGTTTGCGAGAATCGGAGTCCGTATGAAGGTGATATGACCCTCCGAAGTTTCAGGAAATTTCAGAACTGAAAACAGCTCGAAATTCGAATTCAAAATTCGAATTCAAACCCAGAAGCGGGCTAGGCGGGAAGTTTCCCGCCCAGGACCCAGGCCGACTGGGGAGTCGACAGGGTAGTCGACCCCCCAGACCAGGTCGACTGGGCAGTCGACCTGGGGGTTGAGCCCTGGTCGAACCTGGTGTGTGTGTGTGTGCGATTTTGTGGGCTGTGACGTGTTTGGACGGACCTGATGAGTTCTAGGGTTAATCTGAGGGCCTAAATGAGTTCCTACACCTATAAATACAGCCTAAGACCTAGCCTTCTCTACACACAATTCTATTCTGCTTCTACTCTACCTCTGTTCTAATAAAAATAAAAATGGCGTCGCTACTCTGCTGGAATCAAAACTAGAAGCTAATAACCATCAATCTAAGCAACTATTTTCAAACTAGAGATTAAAGCTTCTACAACGATTCTACAACAATTAAAGTTCTTTCTTTAATCCAATCAAGGCAAGTACAGTTATTTTCCGATATAAACGTTAATTCTGATTGTGACATGAATTGTAAATCTGAATCTAAGGTTATATCTGTTCTGTTTAGATCTATCTTATTCTGTATCTCTTTCCTCTTTCTATTTTATAGCCAGGCTACCACGAGCCTGAGCCAATCTCATAAGAGATTAACATACGCTAAAATGTTTGGGACAGTAAAATGAATGATGCATAAATTGGGCATGACCAATAGGTGACTGATTTGAGGAAAGAACATGGACTATAGCTAGAACGTAAATCTGAGACATATGACTGGACATGTTATATTTATAGCATAAAGGGTATTGAACATATGATTTGAGGGCATGACATAGGATGGTATAATTGGACATAAATATAGACTGTATTGAACATATGACTTGAGATAAAGAGAATATGGTTTAGGTATAAAGATTTACATTAAAGTAGGATATCCATCAAATGTGAATAATACCTAAGTAGGAGATTTTTGTCGATGGCTATATTTGGTATAATTTATATGTGAATCTTTTGTACTAGGCAAGTTGAACTAAATTGGGACATGTAAATTATGACCATTATCTGTGACATGTAAATTTAATGCAAACATGGGGTATATGATCGTATTGTGAACCATGACTATTATTTATGCAGGTGAACTTAGGCAAGATTTATAATTAGGCAAGATATGTTTGTGAAACTTTAAGGAATGATTAAATCTGTTATATTTGCCTAATTTGCTAGTTCTGTTATATTGCTTAATCTGCTAGTTCTGCTCTACTGCCTAGTCTGCTAGATTGGTTCATCTACCAAATCTGTCATCTGCTAAGTCTGTTGAAAATGCCATATCCACTAAAATAAATCTGTTGAGATGCCTAATCTATTGTCTACTAAATCTGCTAGTTTGCTTAATCTGCTAAATCCATTTGGTCGCCTAATCTGAAAAATCTGTTATCTGCTATATCTGTTGAGTTGATATAATTAGTTCGTTATTGATATAATCTGAATTGGCTATAGTTATGAATAATTGACATGTATATTAGGTGTGGGTATAAATGGTAAATCATTAATTAATTGGCCGCAAAGATGAAAATGGCTAACTCGAGGTTAGAATGAGTTTGCGGCGTAATTATGCCCGGAACCGCCCGGCATATTCCAGTAGCCGCAAACAATAGGTTCTAATGTGAGAAGTTAGTCATAACGTGCTTGAAACCCGAGGTTAGACTCGGTTTGCGATAGAAACCTGCCCGGAAGCAACCGGCCTAACCAGTAGCCGCAAACTATCAGTCTAATGTGAGAGGTCTGGGCATTAATATTTAATTAATGAAAATCTGAGATAAACATGATGTCTAAAACATGTTGGGTAGGTAAGGTTAAACCAATTGGACCAATGAATCTGATAAACCCGTTTCGTGAATCTGTAGGCCCAATACAAAGTTAGACAATCTGTAACCGGTTAATCTGTAACCAGTAAATCTGTTAATCTATGAACTAGTTGATCTAAACTCCGTATGTCTGAAACTTGTAAACAAGTTAATCTGAAATCTGTTAGTCTGGGGACACAAGGTTAGCAGGGGAATTACTTGTGTCATCTGTTGTTTGGGACCCATATTAGTCAGTAACCCTTTCTGGTATCAAAACTTTGACCCAACAGTTGGTAGGGTCCGGGCACGCTTACTGAACTAATTATAAGTGGTTCATTCTCATAATGGCGAGAGGTGTTGATGGTGCGTACCTACCGGGTCATGTGCATGCATGGATCCCGGTCTGCCTCTGAGGATGTAAGACGCCGTGACATCTGTAAATAGGTCTGTGCCAATTGGTTGTCACTTTAGGGAGTGATACACCCTACTGTGGGGCCGACACAGGATATTTATGTATTAGGGAGCCGATCGCTTGGGGTAGGGTTTTAGGGTACACTTAGTTCTGTCTGCTTCTGTTGGTACCGTCTGTTTCTGTTGGGTGGCAACACCTGTCTGTTTCTGCGTGGTACCGTCTGTTCGGGTGGTAAAGGCCCAATTACTAGTGTACACCTTATGCTACATTCTGTTTCTGTCTGTTTCTGATCGGGTGGTAAAGGCCCATTACTAGCGTGGAAATTATTCTGTACCCGTTTCTGTTTCTGTTTAGACATTAGGGTGACACCTAATTCTGTTATACTAGTATTAGTGCAGAGAAGTGTAAAACAATAGCTTATATCATTCTGTTCTTCTGTTATATCTGCTACACCTGTTACAGTTATCTCTCATCCAGTTTTATATTCATTTCATGTTATTATTATCTGTTCATAACTGAAAATCACTGGACTTGCCAGACTTTTTGTCTGACCCTTGTTGTTTCGCCTCCTTTCTTCCGTTCCCCCCAGGTTTTGTAGAAGGGAATACTCTAGCTTGATACAGATTTCTTCTGCTTGAAGTGCTTAAAGTATGGCTTGTCTTCTTCTGTGGGGATTATGATTTTAAACTATGCATTCTGAAGGCTTTTGTACAAGACTGATATTTTGTACTTGAATTCTGATATTGTGATTTGAAAGGATGTAACCAAGCTTATTTCGGTTTCTGTTGAAATAAAGTTATAAAATTTTCAAGTACTGTTTTATCTGTCTTGCAAGTCTCTATTCTGTTTACTAAAATGCTCCACCAAAGTTAAGGCATTCCCTTTGTGAGTGACCATAACGGAGGTGGGGTGTTACACTTGGTATCAGAGCTGAAGGTTACCAGATTGGGTAAAGTTTTTGAAAACTATTTTCAAAAAGGTTTTGAAAAGAAGTATTTTCAAAAATAAAGCTTATTTTGAAAAACATGATCCCCAAGAGCCATATATCTTTCTTTCAGTCCTTTTTGTATTGAACCTTTCCTTTTTCGTTTCAGCATGTCTGAAGCGTCCGAGATACCAGAGGGTGTTCACGTACCCGGTTGGTTTCGTCAATATCTTGAGGCTAGGACCGCCGCCGCAGGTCCAGCAAATGATCCCCTTCATCCACCCCCTCCTCGTGCAATTGCTTTTTCAAAGATCTGTAGAGATTTTAGGGCCATGGTTGGGAAGGATTTTAAAGGAACTGAATCATTCGTAGAAGCGAGGAACTGGCTCAAAGAAACTGAGGATCTATTCGTTATCTTCGAGGTGGATGATAGGCAGAAGGTACATGTAACGACCCGGGGAATTGAGCGACTTTGGTTATAGACATAAACTTAATGACGACTAACCAAAGTCGCTCAATTCCCCGGGTCGTTACAGTGGTATCAGAGCTGAAGGTTAAGTATTACCTTGGCTCTGTGGCGTAATTCAGTAGAGATGGGGTTAGTAATACCCTAGACTGAGTTTGAGTGTATATATACGAGTGAACGTATTTGTTATTTGATATAAAATGGTTTTACATTGTGGAGATTTATTGGTTGAGTTGTTTATGAATTCTGGTCGATCAGTTTGATCCACTGTATCGATAGGGATTTCTAACCGCTTGAATACGATGGACCGACACAGTATGTTTTGAAAAAGGGGGTAAATGAAATAATTTTACCCAAATTATATTTTAATATAAGCAAAGTATAGATATTTGAAATATTATAGTATATTGGATGTGTTGGTTGTTATTATAATCGAATAAGATTATAAAATGTGAATTGGTTATGTAAATAACCAATCAGAATTTATACAAGTGAAATATATGTAATCAGATGAATTAAATATGAATTTAAATCAAAAATGAAATCAAAATTCTGAAAATGTGAAAAAAGGTATGTGTAAATGAATCTGGGTTAGATATATGTGAATTTTAAGATCCTGGGAGATTTTAAAATGTTTTCAAGCATTGAAAGGGATATTTTGAAATGGATTTCAAAATGGAAGTGTTTAGAAATGGTTTTGAAAGTGGCATAGTATTGAACTCACTTCGATAGTTGGAAAATAGATTCAGATGATGATCTGGACATCATCGGTGTTCATTTTCGAGTTTGTAAGTGATGGATTACTACCAAAGATTTTGTTTTTGAATTGTTTTGAGAAAACAAGTTGTTTTGATATTCCAAATGGATAATTTGATTTTTGGAAAAGGCCAAGCTGTTTAAAAACTCCCAGAAACAGATTATTTGAAATAAACACAAATTAAATAGAAATTTGTGAAAGCAAATTTGAAATTGAATTAAAACCAGATCAGTGGTAATTGAATTGAATTGAATTAGAATGGTAACAAGTAGAATTGGACTGGATTAGAGACAATCTGAAATAGAAATGAATTGTCGAGGAAGAATTTGAATGGAGATGGGAATTGCAGTTTGATTGGAATTTGGCTTGGTTGAGCGAATGGTTGTGTTGGGGATGAAAATGGATTGGAAATTGATTGGGATGATATTGGTATATGCTAAATTGATAGCAGAGTTGAATGCCCGACAAAAAGGTACACATTTATATTGATATGAGTTTGATGAGATTTATGAGCCGAATTGGCAAGCCACTTGGCTGTTTGATTTTATTTTGGATTGGAGAGGCCTGTGTGGCGGTTTGGGGATTTTCCCGATGCTCCCGGTACAAAGGAGGTGCTGGCGAAATTTTTCAGAAATTTCAGGTGTTAGAAAATTTTCAGAATTTTTGGAAATTTTCGTCTATAGAAATAAATTGATAAATTAATTTAAAATAAATGGGTTTAGTGAAACCGGAGTAAACAAATAAATTTAACCTAGTTATAGTGTTCATTTTCCTACCTTAGCAATTTCGAGGACGAAATTATTTTAAGGGGGGAAGAATGTGACGACCCGTATTTTCACGCATAATAAATAATTTATTTAATTATTTAAATATGTTTTAGAAATTTAAAATGGTCGTTTGATTCAATTTTTTTGAATATTTAATTAAAATTAATAATTAAATAATATATTTAATTTCTGAATTTATCAGAAATAGTGAATCGACAATATAATGTGAACTGTACAATTCAATATATATATAAATCAGTTTATATGGAATTATATTGACGAATATATTTATAAACGCCATTTGAACGAATAATTTATATTATAATTATAATCGAGCTCGAAATGGCGCTGCAGTTCGTAATTTGGCGATTCAGACTTTAAACGAGTATACAAAAGCGGTTTTAAGCCGGATTTCAGTGAAACAAGAAACGTGCGGAGCTGGTGGAGTATATTTTTCTAGTGGAAGAGAAAAATCGGGATTTCGTCGTGTAAATTTTGTGTTATGTCCAAATCAAATTTTAGAAAAGTCACTGTGAAATTCCTTTATATTTCGCAACGCTTTATTTACGTTATAAATGGATTTTTCTATATAATTTGAATATATATTTATCCTGAAATTTGAATATCGGGTTATAAACTCTGATATGATTATTTTAGAGCTGTGGTACATCATATGTGAATATATACGATAATATTTATTTTTAAATATTAAATTTAATTTTTTTTAAATATATTTATATATTTAAAGGGGCTATTTTGGGCTTTAAAAATAGCCAGTTTTTCATACGACCTCCGTTTTCGAAGAAACTAATTTTGTTGGATCCGTAATATCAAATTGTTGTTAGATGTCAATTTTCGTGATTTTTAGAGTCAGTATGTGGCCGTACGGATTTTTAGAGTGAAAAACAGTCAGTATTTTGACGGTTAAAAATACGCTGTGTGAGCATACGGAGTCGGAATTCGACGAAACAAGTTTCGTTGGGTCCGTAATGTCGAGATGTAGCTGCATGTCAATTTTCATGATTTTTGGGTATCGTATGTGATCATAGGAATTTTAGAGGACACAGAGAAACAATGTTTGCTTAAAATAAAATATAATAAGTGAATAAAAAAACTAATAAAACCCTCCTATAAAATACCGCTACCTTCCCTAACCCTAATTCACTTCTTCCTTCTAGGAAAAATGCGCCGCCACTATTGAAACAAATTCATACAGTAAAATTCCTCCTTTTAAAATCATTATAAAATCAAAACAAAATCCATAAATCGAAATGGATATATATTTGGATTCATGAGAGAATTGTCTTCAATCTCATATGCGTTTTTCTATGTTCGACGCTAGTAGTTGGGTATCGAAAGAAAACAGTGAACCCTAATTTCGATTTCGATGGGCATGTGGTGATTTTTGGTTGACGGGAAGGTGATGGTTGACCTCGTGGTGGGAAATGGCACGGCTTGGCCAAGTTCTGGGGAGTGCGGTTCCAGTGGGTGACGCGGCTTTCGCCTCCGCTCTACTCGACGGAAACTGGTAGGGGCCATCGAGCCCATCTTTGTGGTGTGGGATAGAAAGAGGAAGTGAAGAGATGAAGTAGGGTGGCTTTAGTTTTTGGTTTCATGAAGGATTGGGTGCATTTGAATTGAGGAAGGAGTTCCAAAATGGTGAAAAGCTGATTACTGGAAGCGTGTTTCGGTGGTTTGCGGAAGATGAGGTTTTGGGCTTTGTTCGGTTAGTGGGCTGGTTCAAGGAAAATGAGGGTGGGCTGGAAATTTAAATGAAAGGTGAAGCCCAACCATATGTAATCCATGTTTTATTAATTAAAATATACATTAACTTTGAAATTGAATATCTTGATCATACGAAATCAGATTAACGGACCGTAAGTTGCATTGGGACCGTATGGACGAGCACTACACAATGGAACTGACCGCAAGTCAATTGGAGCTCGTTTGGATTTATGGTGGAATTTAACCCCTGAACCAAATCAATGAACGAATATCGTTATTTAACGATCACCAACCAAAGTGAGTAAATCTCACTAACTCTGAACACTTTATATTTTTATAAAGTATTTTTAGAATTGATAAATATTGGTTGAATTGTTGTGTGTGGGCTGTTTGGTTGAACTGCTAGTCAGTTGATTGAATATTTCGATAACGATATATATAAATCGTATCGAAATATTGATTCTGTTTATCAGAATATTTTATACTCATGTTATTTATGTTGACTGACATCTGTGGATGCAGGGAAACAGGTCGGAGGGACCCAGCTGGGTTCCTCAACATTTATTTTACAATTTTCATATATTCTGATATATGAAGTGTTATATCATCTGTTGTTGATGCTGTGTGTTTGGATGATGACCGATCATTTTGATTTGATATTTTTACACCATAAGTGATACGAGAAAGTGGAAAAGGGAGATTTTCAAAATATATTTGAAAATAGATTATTTATATAAAATCAGCTGATTTTATATATGAAAGGAAAAAGGAGTTTTATAAAAGAAATCATTTTATAAAATCAAAGCAATAAAGGAAAAATATTTGTAAAACAAATAGAGAAGGGAAATTGTTTGTAAAACATTTACAAATAAAATAGAAAAGAAAATATTTGTAAAACCAATGCAAATAGAGATAAAAAGGAAAACATTTGTAAAACATTTACAAATGGAATTAGAAAGAAAATATTTGTAAAAACATTTACAAATAGAATAAAAGGAAATATTTATCTAGAGAAATAAACTGAGTTATAAAAGGAATTATTTATTTAGAAAATAAATAGAATATTGGAATACTTGAAAATGGATAAGAAGGGTATAAAAGGAGAATTTTACACTAGGAAGAATTTAGGCCCGTGCTTCGCACACGGGTAAACAGAATATGAATTCAAAGTGAGAATTTAAGAGAGATCTGTTTAACAGATAGAGTGAGAAGGTTAATTTATAAATAAAGTTTTATAAATTAATTTAGTTATTTATCTTTGGATAAATAGAGTATATAAGTCAAGACTTATATAGAGAAGTAAAAATCGATTTCCACATCGATGTTTGAAACTGAATAAGGACGAAGGAGAATTTATCGAATAAGAGTTATTCGAAGTAAAGTTATCGAATATCAGTTTATTCGAAAGTAAGTTTATTGAATATTAGTTATTCGAAATGGGTTGATCCAAGTGAGTTAATCCAATAGAGTTAATCCAATAGAACAAATTGATTGAGATCAACCGTTAGAGTTAAACTGTTAGAGTTGAACTGTTAGAGTTAAACCGTTAGGGTTAAACCGTAGAGTTAAACCGTTGGAGTAAACATTTAGAGTTAGTTAGTTAGTTAGAGTTATACAGTAGAGTTATTCAGTAGAGTTATTCAGGTAGAGTTACTCAGTTAGGGTTAATCGATTAGAGTCAAATCGAACTAGAAATTTAAAACAGAAGTTATTTAAGATAAGCTACCAGTGAGCATGACTGCTAGCGTAATTCGCAGGGCTGCAGATAACCTAAGGCGGTCGGATGTTTCCTGTGGGAATCAGGCGTAACCATTGTGATCGCTGCGATCTAGAGTCGAGCGAATGGTGTTAAAACAAATATTAGTTAATTAATAAAAGTAATTAAGTCGAGTTTGTCAAGTTGAGTTAAATAAGTCGAGTTAATTAAGTTAAGTTAGTCAAGTTGAGTTGATCAAGTAAGTTGGTCAGATTGAGTTAAATCAAGAGAAGTTAATCAAAACCGAGTTATCCGAATAAGAGTTAATCCAGTAAGATAAGGGTTATAGATTAGAATTAACTGAATATGAGTTAATAAATTATATATTCGTTATTTATTCAAGTAGAAAATAAAAGCCATATTAAAGTTATTATATTTCGGATGCAGGGAATTATAACACCATTGTTATAATCAAGTGATTTCTGAAAAAGAAGTGGATTCACAAATCGAACCCGAGAGCAACGTAAGGAAGTGTGTTAAAAGATTTGAAAGTTGAACTTCGTCTATTTCGAAGTTAGAAATGTCGTTCAGTTAAGGTCTGAGAGGTAATTATACCCCAACTTGATTAACTTCAGTTTTTAACTAAGAAGTGGATAAGGTCAGAGAGTGAAAGTGGTCAAGTGAATTTAGTTAAAAAAATGTAAGGGTTTATGTTGGCATAGCGATGTTTATTCAAACATCTGTTTAAAACCAAATGAAAGAGATTTGGAAATGTTTTCCAAATGAGAGTCAGAAACATTTTCTGAATATAGAGGACAGATAATGGAAATATTTTCCAATGTTAATAAGGTATATTTTCTAAATATAATAAATAAGAAATGTTAAATGAAAGTGAAAAAGGAAATGAATAAATGAACTAAAAAGATAAATATTGAATGATGATTGATCGATAGAATTTCCATCTGGAAATAATATCGTTGTTTGAACACCGACATGTTTTCATTTGATAGTTAAATCACCGACTATCAAAGTTTTGACCATTTTACGTTGTTAATAGGGAGAGACCGGTTGGATTATTATCCAGAGAACCACTCCGTATTGGCATAAGCGTTGCGAATCAAGTATGATGAATATATTGAAGACGGAGTAGAGTGCAAGGGCTATTGTATAAGTCTTAGATAACAGCGCCTAAGATGGATATACTGAATAGTGCCTTCGGTTTGTCCAGTCCCAGGACAAATGTGTATGGACGGATGTCTGACAGAGTATATCCAATAGATTCGCGTAAGTTGATTTCTTCAAACGTACTTACGTTTGGTGGCGGAGGAATTCGTTTCTCTTAGCTGTATACCCGTGGTATTTTTGGTGAAATTAATTTGTGATTTGACGGGTATGACGATGTGGCATTCAAAGTAATGGAGGTGTGATCTGTCAAAAGATACGTTATGACCTCAAGCCTCATCAACCGGGAAATGACAAAAAAATCGGGCAGGCAGCATGGCTATGTGGGTCACACCCATTAGGATGTATGATCACCTATCTAGAGAAATTCCTTTTGTTCTCAAATCTATCGATGCTGTCCCTTATCGGGAGACGGTTGCTGATCCCAACCGTTGGTGATATACATTCGATACACTCAAGCGAAATGAGTGGTCGGTCATGTGTGGGCCGGGTTGCAAGATGTTCTTGTTGAACCCAGTTTATTCGCCTCTAGAGATACACGTTCGGAAGGTGGTCCCATACCTTGTCAAGTTGGAATACAATCTCCAATAAGCGCCCGCTGTTTTTGATTATATGCTATATATGTAGAGCGTGAGATGCAAGCATTCTAATAGATTGTTAATTACTTGTGATTAGACATTATTATAATATCAGATAATATATGATTTTCAAAAGTATTTTGGGTTATCGTAAGGTAAAAACCGTCCGTGTTTATGTGTGGATTGGTCTTACGATTATCTTTTCTTTTGAAAAGGATTTTGAAAAGTTAAACCAAATGATTTGAGTTTACTCACACCAGTCCCATGACTGACCCAGAGTTTATTTTGTTTTGTTTCCCTAAACTCTTGGGTGCCCAAATTTGTACGGGTAGTCAAGTAGTCAGGATTTTACAGATATACTTGGAGAGCTTGGAGCAGGAGGCTTCAGGATTTATGTAGCTATTGTTTATTCCGTTGTGATGTAAGTATTGTACTCTGATAATGGTATCGTATACATATACTGCTTTTGATTTCAAGTTATATTGTATATTATATTTTATTCGTTCCGCTGTGAGATTCGTGTTACCCTAATGTTGTTGTCTTCTTCTTCTTCTTCTTCTATTCTATTAGTTCTATCTTATCTATCCTCACCCTCTAATTTCTTTCTTGGACTATCCGGGTTTTTGTGATGTTTGGTTAGTCGTCATTAAGTTTATGTCGATAACCAAAGTCGCTCAATTCCCCGGGTCGTTACAGTACAGTTGGCGGTATGGCTGCTCAAAAACGAAGCTTCCTATTGGTGGGAAGTCACTAACGCCGAGAGGCCAGTTGAAACATGGATGGATTTGAGAACAAGGTTTGAGACAAAATTCCTCTCGCAAGCTGAGCGAAGTCTACAACTGGAAAAGTTCTTATCTCTTAAGCAAGGAAGTATGACGGTCAAGGAATACGTCAACCAGTTCAACCAATTGGCTAGGTTCGGATTGGATTTAGTCAACACTTAGCATAAAAAGGCTCTCCGCTTTGTTAAAGGATTGAACGAGCCACTGCACAGCCTAGCCATGACCTATGTACCCATGGGAGCGACTTACGAGAAATTGGTGGACATGGCACTACTGCACGAGGAAGACAAGGGCCCGAAAGAGACAAAGAAGGAAGAACCGCAGAATAAGAAAGCAGGGCCCAAAAAGGAAACACAATAGAAGGATGAGAAGTCTGAAGATAAGAAGGGGAAAAAGTGCTTTACTTGTGGAAGCTCGACTCATCTGAACAAGGATTGCAGAAAAAAGAAGGGCAATTGCTTCAACTGTGGTGAGATGGGACACTTCACTAGGGACTGCCCGAAGAGACGAGGACAAGGAGGGCAGGCGAACAATCTTGAGGCTAGTGGCTAGGATAGAAATAGGAAAATTCCTATAGTAGGTTTAATTTCTTTATCTGATTATGGAGTTAAGACTCTTTCTGATTCTGGTATTTTGATTTTATAATTGATACTCTGCACTTTAATACTAGTATTGCTTCTGATTCCGTTGTAGACTCAATCCTATAAGGGTTATGACTCATCTGTTTATGATAGATTGGGGTTTGAGGGATATCTGTGTTAGACGTCAAGTATGACGCATACATTCTGAGTTTTTATGGGATATGATTTTATCATGCTTAGCTTCCGAAGAATCATTAGGGAACCTGATCTGTACCAGTAGTCTGTAAATATTTGAATAATTCTGCTTTCCAGTTTTGACATTGTCTAAAGGGGGTAATCCTCTGGGTGTCATTCTGATGTTGATTTCGGTCTTCGGGGTTGATACTTAGGGGAATTATTTTCTCAACCAATGTCTAATGGGAACCAAGTCTTTGTCTTATCTGTACTCGCTTCCGTCATTCGACTATATCCTATCGATCTAATCTTCGAACTTTAGGTAGAAACTAATGGGTGTAAACATGTGGTTGATACATGTTATGTTTGATGGTTGCAAGTGGATGCAAGTGGTTGCTAGTGGTTGCTCGTGGGTGCATATACACACACTAGGCACTAGATCGGCTCGAAAACACTCTCATACTGCATATGGATGTGTGAGCATTTTCAATTTTTGTGGATGCAAAATGATTGACTCAGCACATGGATGTTGCAAATGACTGAATGGTTGTGCACTCATATAGAAATGACATGTATCGAGTAGGAAAATTTGCATACATGTTGGACTCATGGCACTGGCATAATTCACATTAAGGAGGTCAACTGAATCAGTGGACTGCCTGATCTTTGCATTAGATAAGGAACATATACACACACCTTTTCATATGTTTATACAACATTAGAAGTTTCTAAGGACAATGGACGCCAGTGATTGATGATTGAGTAGATGGATGTTGGATGGTAGGACACATTCTTCTTAACTTAATGATTTCGGGGACGAAATCCTTTAAGGAGGGGAGAATGTAACACCCCATATTTTCTGTGAACGTATAGGTAACAAATCAGAGGATAATTAATTTTTAAAATAAGAATCAAGGGAAACGGATTGCCACATTGCGTTCGTCTCGGAATTCTGCATGAAAACGAGTCCGAGTTTGCGAGAATCGGAGTCCGTATGAAGGAGATATGACCCTCCGAAGTTTCAGGAAATTTCAGAATTGAAAACAGCTCGAAATTCGAATTCAAAATTCGAATTCAAACCCAGAAGCGGGCTGGGCGGGAAGTTTCCCGCCCAGGACCCAGGTCGACTGAGGAGTCGACTGGGCAGTCGACCCCCCAGGACCCAGGTCGACTGGGCAGTCGACCCCCCAGGACCCAGGTCGACTGGGGAGTCGACTGGGTAGTCGACCCCCCAGACCAGGTCAACTGGGCAGTCGACCTGGGGGTCGAGCCCTGGTCGAACCTGGTGCGTGTGTGTGCGATTTTGTGGGCTGTGACGTGTTTGGACGGACCTGATGAGTTCTAGGGTTAATCTGAGGGCCTAAATGAGTTCCTACACCTATAAATACAGCCTAAGACCTAGCCTTCTCTACACACAATTCTATTCTGCTTCTACTCTACCTCTGTTCTAATAAAAATAAAAATGGCGTCGCTACTCTGCTGGAATCAAAACTAGAAGCTAATCAACACCAACCTAAGCAACTCAATTCAAACTAGAGATTAAAGCTTCTGCAACGATTCTACAACAATTAAAGCTCTTTCTTTAATCCAATCAAGGAAAGTACAGTTATTTTCCGATATAAACGTTAATTCTGATTGTGACATGAATTGTAAATCTGAATCTGAGGTTATATCTGTTATGTTCTGTTTAGATCTATCTTATTCTATATCTCTTTCCTCTTTCTGTTTTATAGCCAGGCTACCACGAGCCTGAGCCAGTCTCATAAGAGATTAACATACGCTAAAATGTTTGGGATAGTAAAATGAATGATGCATAAATTGGGCATGACCAATAGGTGATTGATTTGAGGAAAGAACATGGACTATAGCTAGAACGTAAATCTGAGACATATGACTGGACATGTTATATTTATAGCATAAAGGGTATTGAACATATGATTTGAGGACATGACATAGGAAGGTATAATTGGACATAACTATAGACTGTATTGAACATATGACTTGAGATAAAGAGAATATGGTTTAGGTATAAAGATTTACAATAAAGTAGGATATCCATCAAATGTGAATAATACCTAAATATGAGATTTTTGTCGATGGCTATATTTGGTATAATTTATATGTGAATCTTTTGTACTAGGCAAGTTGAACTAAATTGGGACATGTAAATTATGACCATAACCTGTGACATGTAAATTTAATGCAAACATGGGGTATATGATCATATTGTGAACCATGACTATTATTTATGTAGGTGAACTTAGGCAAGATTTATAATTAGGCAAGATATGTTTGTGAAAATTTAAGGAATGATTAAATCTGTTATATTTTCCTAATTTGCTAGTTCTGTTATATTGCTTAATCTGCTAGTTCTGCTCTACTGCCTAGTCTGCTAGATTGGTTCATCTACCAAATCTATCATCTGCTAAATCTGTTGAAAATGCCAAATCCGCTAAACTAAATCTATTGAGATGCCTAATCTGTTGTCTGCTAAATATGCTAGTTTGCTTAATCTGCTAAATCCATTTGGTCGCCTAATCTGAAAAATCCGTTATCTGCTATATCTGTTGAGTTGATATAATTAGTCTGTTATTGACATAATCTGAATTGGCTATAGTTATGAATAATTGACATGTATATTAAGCGTGGGTATAAATGGTAAATCATTAATTAATTGGCCGCAAAGATGAAAATGGCTAACTCGAGGTTAGAATGAGTTTGCGGCGTAATTTTGCCCGGAACCGCCCGACATATTCCATTGGCCGCAAAAAATAGGTTCTAATGTGAGAAGTTAGTCATAACGTGCTTGAAACCCGAGGTTAGACTCAGTTTGCGACAGAAACCTGCCCGGAACCAACCGGCCTAACCAATAGCCGCAAACTGTCAGTCTAATGTGAGAGGTCTGGGCAATAATATTTAATTAATGAAAATCTGAGATAAACATGATGTCTAAAACGTGTTGGGTAGGTAAGGTTAAACCAATTGGACCAATGAATCTGATAAACCCGTTTCGTAAATCTGTAGGCCCAATACAAAGTTAGACAATATGTAACCGGTTAATCTGTAACCAGTAAGTCTGTAAGTCTGTTAATCTGTGAACTAGTTGATCTAAACTCCGTATGTCTGAAACTTGTAAACAAGTTAATCTGAAATTTGTTAGTTTGGGGACACAAGGTTAGGAGGGGAATTACTTGTGTCATCTGTTGTTTGGGACCCATATTAGTCAGTAACCCTTTCTGGTATCAAAACTTTGACCCAACAATAGTTAGGGTCCGGGCACGCTTACTGAACTAATTATAAGCGGTTCATTCTGGTAATGGCGAGGGGTGTTGATGGTGCGTTCCAACCGGGTCATGTGCGTGCATGGATCCCGGTTTGCCTCTGAGGATGTAAGACGCCGTGACATCTGTAAATAGGTCTGTGCCAATTGGTTGTCACTTTGGGGAGTGATACACCCTACTGTGGGGCCGACACAGGATATTTATGTATTAGGGGGCCGATCGCTTGGGGTAGGGTTTTAGGGTACACTTAGTTTTGTCTGCTTCTGTTGGTACCGTCTGCTTCTGTTGGGTGGCAACACCTATCTGTTTCTGCGTGGTACCGTCTGTTCGGGTGGTAAAGGCCCAGTTACTAGTGTACACCTTATGCTACATTCTGTTTCTGTCTGTTTCTGATCGGGTGGTAAAGGCCCATTACTAGCGTGGAAATTATTCTGTACCCGTTTCTGTTTCAGTTTAGACATTAGGGTGACACCTAATTCTGTTATACTAGTATTAGTGCAGAGAAGTGTAAAACAATAGCTTATATCATTCTGTTCTTCTGTTATATCTGCTACACCTGTTACAGTTATCTCTCATCCAGTTTTATGTTCATGTCATGTTATTATTATCTGTTCATAACTGAAAATCACTGGACTTGCCAGACTTTTTGTTTGACCCTTGTTGTTTCGCCTCCTTTCTTCCGTTCCCCCCCAGGTTTTGTAGAAGGGAATACTCTAGCTTGATCCAGATTTCTTCTGCTTGAAGTGCTTAAAGTATGGCTTGTCTTCTTCTATGCGGATTATGATTTTAAACTATGCATTCTGAAGGCTTTTGTACAAGACTGATATTTTGTACTTGAATTCTGATATTGTGATTTGAAAGGATGTAACCAAGCTTATTTCGGTTTCTGTTGAAATAAAGTTATAAATTTTTCAAGTACTGTTTTATTTGTTTTGTAAGTCTCTGTTCTGTTTACTAAAATGCTCCACCAAAGTTAAGGCATTCCCTTTGTGAGTGACCATAACGGAGATTGGGTGTTACATTAAGAAGCACCCAACTTTCGGGGACGTAGGGTACTCTTGGTATTCCTCTGTGATTGGAAAATGATCCGCCTGTACTCATAGAGGTTAGGTATGCGTAGTTGAACAAATGAGTATGCCTTGATTGCAATAATAAGGGGCAATCAAAAGACTAAGATGGACCAGCGTGATTCGGCGAGACCAATTAGTGCCCTGTGATAGCAACTCGTCGTCCACCTACCGTCTTCACTCAATACGTAAAGCGGAAAGGCGGAGAACTCCAAAAGACCATATACTTTGCTATTAGTTATGGGTGAGGTTGGCCAATAAGTTTGAAGGTTATAGGGGGTCAGGGTTAAGTTCTCATTCTTGATATTCTTGGGTGCCTTTCATTAGTTGAGGGAGGGGTCTAGTGGGACCATAGCCACTGTAAAAGCAGACCTTAGCATCTGCAATCGGTAGATATCTGAAAGCTCCCGATCGAGTTCCGTGTTTCTTGATTAGCCCTGCCACGGGACTCGTGCGCACATATAGAGAACATGTGCAATAGACATTGAGAACGATTGACGATACTTACGTGGGAAATTCTAGGTACACTCATGTCGCTCTGAATGGTGTATCATAAGACTAGAGGGAATTATTCGAGGATGGAACCTAATTCAATCGAGTGGTTCAAAGATGGCAGTCCGAACGATTACGTAATATAGAAGTAGTGGTTCTTTGCAGACGTAGCGTTGACATATATATATATATATATATATATATATATATATATAATCCGTACAACATTCGGGCGTAGGATTAGGGACTGCTATATTCCTACGATGATACGGTGGAGACCGTGCGAGTGGGGTACCATGGGGTGTATCTCAATATTAAGAGATAGCTACATGTATTATATAAGGTAATTCACTGGGAAGTAAATGGGTACGACGTGTGTGTAAGTCTTGAGTGTTGTTAACCTAAGTAACCTAATAAATAAGAAAATATGATTGAACGGTATATGTAAGATTATCCAAAGTGTATAGTCTAAATCTAGTCACCAGAACTTGTGTTCTGACCCACCTCCTCATAACACACTCGTAGGTTAGATTGTGGTACAGACATGATAGCTTTGGGTACTGGTTTGGCAATATTAATAATACAGTAAGGCTATGATTTGATTATACTATATTTTATCCTTTCCGCTGTGAGATATTTTTCTGAGCTCTGTCATGTTTTATGTCTCTGTCTTTTCTGCAAGATACCAGAGCAAACCAACTCGGGTTTCGATGGATTGGGATTTTAAAAAAAATTGGTCTGTCAGAATCCGGGTTGTTACATCTGGTATCAGAGCTTAGGTTTTGGATCCTATGTAAATAGTGAGTGAACATACTTGTATTTTTAAAATATAAATATATTATATATATACCTAGATCCATAGAGGAACCTACTAAATAGAAAGAGTATAATATGGTATGAAATGGGATGTTTGTTTTGTACACAAAAGGAATGGATAAGGAAATTTGAGACCCTTAGGAAGTTTGGTTGGGAAGTGTACAATATACTTTGTACGAAAGGAAAATAAATCCCATATGATTAGTATTTTGGGTTAGTGGGTTTGGCAGTAAAACCTTACAAATTAGAAAAGGTAGAACAGAGAAAAATTGATTAGGAATATATATATATATATATATATATATATATATATATAGCTGAGAGAATTGACCTTGGGGAGTGTCTAAGAGAACTTGGAAAAGTTGGAAACCCACTTTGAGTCTAACCCCATTAATAACTTTTAAGAACTTGAGATTATAAAAGTTTTAGGAAAAAAATTGGTTTATGGTGTTTTCAAGTTTTAATCTTAAAAGTTATAGTTTTAAAATATGTAAAGAAGTACATACTGAGTTTTAAAGTAAAATTCTCTTAGTAAAAGGTGCATATTATAGAGCATGCATAGCTCGCTAGTTTTTCTTGTTATATTTCATACAAGAATTTTTAATCAAGAAAGTTTTGAAGTCTCTATTCTTTTGACAATTATTTTTGATAAATTGTTAGAGTGGATGTTGGCACCTTATAGTAGGAGACTGAACTGACCTTATAGGTAAGAACAAGTCATAAACTCGATTAAGGAGAATAGTTGTCCGTATCTACTCTAGTTTTGCGATTTGAATTTTTTTTGAAAGATAATACGTAAAAGAAAAGCTATAACAAAGAAAATTTTCTTATGTGGGATGTGCTTGGATAGGAAAATAGGAAATGTTTATACATTGTTTCATAAAATCCAAGTACGGTTGGAAAAAGTTATATAAAAGAAAAAGGGATGGTGTGAAATTTTCAATTTTCCACCTTTTTGTAACATAAGAAATCAAATTTAGAAAATTAGTTTTTTTTCTGAAATTCGAAAAATAAAGTTGGTTGGTAGGATTATGGATGCAACAATTGGATGAACTATGCTCTTACTCAGTAAGAGTGTGGGAAAATTTTGATGAAAAAGCATTTTGATTTTCAAAATATTGCATTCATGTAGAACTGCCAGTATATTTAGGATGTGAGCATCATATTTTAAAAAGGATTTATAAGAAATTTGCATACACATAGGAGGTACTGCTTAGGCATACATACATTATTATGTTGTATTTCACTTTGCACAAGTGCACAATGTTTGCTAAAATTGGATGCACATATGATGGATGTATATTATGCGAGGGGTTAATTGATTTTACCCTTATTAAATTTCAGGGATGAAATTTCCTAAGGATGGGAGAATGTAACACCCTGTATTTTTAAGATAATAAAATAAGAATAACTTAATTAAAATTTGAGAATTAATAAAACAGACTACGCAATTGCGTCCGTCTCGGAATTCTGGTCAAGATAGACACCTGGTTTGCGTAAAACGGACATCAACTAAAGAAGTTATTAAGCCTAGAAGTTTGTATACACACAAGAGAAATATATATATATACACAAACAAATTAAAATGTAAAATAAAGAATAAAATAAGGATTGAATGTAATAAATACATGCACTGAAAAAAAAATGTAATGCATGCATTAAAAGAAAGGATTGGTTGCATGCAATGTAAATATGTTGCATGCACTGATTTGCAAACATAATGCATTAACATTAAAAGAAAAGGATTCATGAAATGGTTTAATTTAAGTACTGTAACTAACATGAAAAAGAGAAGCAAGGAGAGAACAATAATTATTATTGTTCTAAGACTTATTAACAAAAGACTTCATAACTCAGTTGGTTAAAGCATTGGATTTTTAACATGAAGGTCGGGGGCTCGAACCCCGCAGGCGGCATAATTTTTATCTTTGTTTTAGAGAGGTCCAACTGAACATGCAAATATATGTACATATACAAATTCAAAATTTGAAAGGATAAGAACGTACATATAAGGAAATAAAGAAAATATGTGTATATATATGAGATATATATATATATATATATATATATATATGTATATGTAGAAATATACGCATACGAAGATAAAATTCAAGATAAGGCTACAATCAATGAAATATGGAAAGAATCAAATAACGGTGCAACATCATTTGAATTTTGAAAATAAAATGAAAATTGTGTGTGTATATATACGCGTAAAATGGCCGGCAGAGGAATTGTATACATGTAAGAATATTTCATGTGAATAAAACAGTTAAATAAATTTTAGAAATTCAAAAGTTCAAAAATCAAATTTCTGCGCCAAAACAATTCAAACATTCGAAATTCAAATTTTTCCACCAAAACAGCTTGCGGGACCCAATGCTGACTCAGCACTGCGTGTATGATAAGATTTGGCTAGATTCATCTGCGAACCTGGACTATTTTCTTAATTGGGTTCAATGCTGACTCAGCGCTGCGTGTACGATAAGTTCTTTAGAACCAATAATTAAGACCATAGACGTAACCCTAAACATCATAATTCAGCAGCTACGCTAGAGCTCTTCCATGGCTCCCTCTCTCTCTCTTCTCAAGTCTATTCTAAAATTAAAATATTAGCCTAGGAGGATTATGAATTCAGATCAGGAAGAGTGATTCAGCGTTAATAAAAAAGATTATTGAATCAAAAAAGCAAAGTAAACCTCTAAGAACCAATATATTTAAATTATTTTTCTTTACCTTCTCTTTTCATGAAATATAGATCCATGGTCATTAGGTCATGAATCAAATTAAAGCTAAAAGGAAAACCATGGATGATAGAACAGATCATATCCAAAATTTGGGGAAAGCTTAAAGGTGAGTGGGTTTAAGCTATAGCCTTTAGATAATGTTATGACTATTGTTTAGCATTCCCCTTTTTAATAAATTGTGAAATGGCCAGTTTAGTTATAAATTGTTGTTGTAACGAATTGAAATGCTGATATGAATTTGTCAGGAAATTCCTATGTTGTATTGGAAAAGTTATTAAATGTTTACATGTTAGAGAAAATAAACTTGTTAGGATATGAATAGCCAATTCAGTGACTGTAATTACATGCTTTACTTGGGACATATTATTGATTGAATGACATGTTAAAATAATTATCTGATTGAATGTTTACATGTCCTAGTAGAATTAAACTTATGTTGAAAATGACACGCGACAAAATATAGGCAAAAATTGGACGATATGTAAATTAGATTACTGCAAACTATATTACAGTAAAAAGGATAATATGTCTAAAGTTTTCATGTAATGAACATAACATATACTATGTTTTGAGATTTTAAATTTGGAAGCGCAATTTGATATGAACATAAGTGAATGAATGAAAATGAATATGCCTAGGATTACAATTAGAAATTGTAAATACACTTATGGCACGAGGTTAGGTTGCATTAGTGGCAGAAGTATGCCCGGACCCGACCGGCATATCCAGCAGCCACTAATGTTGAACTTAATGTGAGAGGCCTAAGTGCAAGAATTAACAACATGTGCTAAGACACGAGGTTAAGTTAGCTTGTGGTAGAAGTATGTCCGGACCCACCCAATAAATCCAGCGTCCACAAATGTAGGCTTAATGTGAGAGGTCTATTGCTTATATATATATGTATATAACAAGATATGAATAAATGGAAAGGATGGTAATTAAATGTCTAACTCAGAAAATCAGAAAGGAAGGGATGTAATGAACTGAGTTAGTGTGATAAGAGGGAAAAGTGATGTATTTCCCTAAATGACTTATTTCTAAAAACGTTGTTGCAAGTAAGCCACAATAAATATAGAAAAGAAAAGTAATTACTTGCTACCACGGATGTAGATGGGAAAACATTATGAAAATAAATCATTGATTCCTTCTATAAAAAGTGATAAGGTGCATGAAGTGTTTTCCTTAATATAATAAGGAACATATATTACAGAGAATGAAGAATAATGGTCAACAATAGTAAATGGTTTAAAAGGGGAATGATAATAACCTATTATAAATAAATAACATTATTGAAAATGTTGTATAATAGGTAGACTTGTCCAAGGAACAAGTGAATATTATAACTTAGGTTATAATAAACTAGTAAGGGAATGGGATAACTAGTGAATTAAGTTAAGTGACACTAAATTTCAAATTAAGTAATCAGAAAAGAGGAAAACCTGAAACCAGTTAAGAAAAGGAAAAAAAATACTATACTTAATTATAAATTAAGTAGTCTAGGAGTCTGAAACCCGTTGGTAAGAATAACATGTTTAGACTTGTCCTAGGGACAAGGGGAAATTATAACATAGGTTACAATAAATGGGTAGAGAAACTTATTAATGGGCCTTAGTTAATATAACTAAGTCAATAAGTAAACAATGGTAAGTCGTATTGATGACGTAAAGTGGTATTATGATTAAATGAGAAAGGACGAGGAAAACTTATGAAATGAAATAAGTTATATTTAATCATAAATGGTAAGTGACATTTTAATCGGAAACATGTGAATTGGATATACTTAATTACATATTAAGTAAAACATGTTATTGAAATCAAACAAGAATATAAAAGTTATTGTGGATCACAGACCATGGGCCACAATCTAGAGAATAACATGTTGTAAGCTTATTAATAAACTTAAATGGGTTAAGTTATAAATTGAATTAATAAGCAAGGGTAACTTGGTAAACTTGAAAAGGAAGTCAATGTGAAGGAGAATAACCAAGTTAATTGAGAAAACTCACGAGGTGGCACAAGCGCGTAATTAATGGTTAGACGTAAGGTCTAATGACATATAAAACTGTGGCGCTTGGACCAGTCCATACGTTAGAGGATGAATAACCCTAAGGGGTAGATCAACGAGATGTCAAAAGACACAAAGAGGAGCGCATGTCCATCTAGATATTCTTGTAGGCTACAACGGGTTGGGTTAAGAAGCACGCGGCTTCCGGGGACGTAGGGTGCTCTTGGTATTCCTCTGTGAGTGGCAGATGATCCGCCTGCACTCACAGAGGTTAGGTCTGCGTAGGTGAACCAATGAGTATGCCTTGATTGCAATAATAAGGGGCAATCAAAAGACTAAGATGGACTAGCGTGATTCAGCGAGACCAGATAGTGCCTTGTGACAGCAACTCGCCGTCTACCTACCATCTTCAGTCAGTACATAAAGCGGAAAGGCGGAGAACTCCAAAAGACCATATATTTTGCTATCTAGTTATGGGTGAGATTAGCCAATAGGTTTGAAGGCATAGGGGCCCGGGGTTAAGTTCTCGTTCTTGATATTCTTGGGTGCCTTTCATTAGTTGAGGGAGGGGTCTAGTGGGACCATAGCCACTGTAAAAGAAGACCTTAACATCTGCAATCGGCAGATATCTGAAAGCTCCCGACCGAGTTCTATGTTTCTTGATTAGCCCTGTCACGTGACTCGGGCACACATATATAGAACATGTAACAACCCGCATTCTACGCATCAAAGGATCGTACAATATTTATTTATTTCTCACGCGAGGTCGTATGATCATGTAACTTTGGGAGACGACTATTGGGGTTATTTCCCATGTTCAGGATTTTTTTCGATTTTTAAATGACATTTTGCCCCTAGTTGATCTTGTTTCGGCCATAACTTTTGATTGGTAAGGAGTTTTGACCCTAAACCGCTTCCATAGGATTCAGATAATGGTTTACAATTCCGTAGATTGGTCATATTAGCCAAACGGACTCACCATTTGGGAGATATAACTGAAACTATGTTTAGAAGGTGAAAAACTGCTTAACCATGCTTAATTGGGTAGTTAATAGCTAGGCCCAATGGGGGATTTTGGGATTAGGGGTATATAGGGGCTGATTAGGGTTAGAAACATTTCTTTAGACACTTTTTCAGCCGCCACTTTCATTCTTGGAACCCTAGTAATGGCCTCCAACATCTAGAATCACCTCTAATCACTTTCTAATCAAGTATTTTCCTAATCTTCACCAAATTAAGGAGAAATAGCACCAAATCAAGGTCGGAATTGCTGTATAGCCGTGAGAACAGCGCCAAACAGAGGATAGTTTCAGATTTGGTATTTTGTTTGTGGCTAAGGTGAGTAATTTGCATAGTTCCTCACTAATTATGGAAAATAAGGGTAATTAGTGTTAATTAGCGAATTTGAACATGATTAAATTCGGGAAAAATATTTATAAATTTCAAAATATTGTTTTAGGCCTCTGTTAGAAAATTTGGTTAATTTGGTTAAGTTTTGCTAGTCCTATCATTAGATTTACTTAAACATGCTTAAGCGAAAATATGGGCTTTTGGCTATGTTTGATCCGTTTTAACATATCAAATTGTCGTTTTGGCGTTAGTGGTCAATTTTATATGTTGCTATGACTGTATGGTATGCTTTGTGATTGATTATAAAAGTTAGATTGGTCGAAAACGCCGTCATATGGCGTAAAATAGTCGCTGGAAAGAAATGCAAGAAATCTATCGAACCAGGTCAGATCGGAGAAGGGGAGCACGAACCGAACGTTTTGGTGGCTACGAAGTGGAGAATCCTGACCCGATCCATATGGAGCGATCCGAACCACCTCATGGAGCACCCCTCCCCACAAACCGCTCCTCCGAACTGCTGCACCATGGGCTAATGCATCGATCCGAACCGCTTGGAGATCCCGATCCGACCAGGAGTTCACGAACAACTCACAGCTGAAGCCCCTCGACCCGAATCGGAGTACACTACAAGCTCGAACTAGTGATGAAGGCCCGATCTGATCCGTAGCTTCATCACGAATCGATCCAACCAGGTAGCCTTCCACAAGCTGACATAATGACCACGAGCTGGAGGAGAATCACGAACCGATCCAGAAGGTGGGAACCACAAACGGGGGAATAACGTGTATCACGAACCGAACCACCTCAAGAAGCACGATCCGAAATGAAGTGAAGAGCCGAACCGATCCGGAGAAGACCAAAACCCGAGATGCAAACGTAGTCCAAATGGGAAGTAGAACTCAGGATCCAGTTGGGAACCAACGAGTCAACTTCATGATTTGGGCTTTGCTGCGGGACGTGTGCAAAGGGGTCATCGACATCCATAACTTTGATTCACAACCAAGACAGATGTTAGGCTACGTATCAGTGCAGTGGGGTAGTTACTACTCCATGGGGCAGAGTGATCGTAGCATGGCCATGAGCCAGTGCAGTGGAATCATCATGACTTCATGGGGCAGAGTGGACATAGCAAGGACTAGTGGCTATGGATCAGTGCAGTGGTGTCATCATGACTCCATGGGGCAGAGTGATCATAGCAAGGAATAGGGTGATCAAAATGGTGGATATCGTATGCTTTACGCACTGAGTGAGAGATGTGAGGATGGTTGCTATGATTGATTGTTTGCCATCACTATGTCATGCACACCCCCGCCCCCGTATTCTTTACACCATATGCTAGTGGCACCTTAGAGTATTGTATAGTATGTAGTGCTAACTCTTTGGTTGCAGGCCCAGGCTCAGATATAGTTTAGTATACCTGTTATTATTCTGTTTTGCTACTTATCACTCATACCAGACTTTTGTCTAACCCAGAGTTTTATGTCTCTTCTTATTACTCTGGGTGCTCTTAAACGGGCAGAATAGAGACATGTTAGCTGGTTGTGCATGAGTAGTTGTCCAGAGACAAGCATGAGGCTTACACGTATTATTATCTACATATATTCTCCCTGTGTCGCTGTTGGTCACTACTTTGGGCATTAGTAGTGTACCTTCCTTATTTGCTTTAGAGTCAGTTTTCAAAGGTTGTAATTATGATGATGTGGAACATAAGCTGTATTTGTATTTTCCGCTGCTATGATGTTTAGTTTTCAGCTTATGCACTATCTCTCCTACTTTATGTCAAGTATGTTATTATTATATTTTATTCCTTGCGTTGTGAGACATTCTACAGGTTCCGTATTAGTTCAAATACCCTTCCTTTCCTTTCTTTGGCGACCATTCCATGCTGATTAGACATTAGCACAGCGCACTTTCGTTGAAATGTCGGCTGATGCGGGGCGGGCCGTCACATTTGGTATCAGAGCTCTAGGTTGCGTAGTTAACCTAGGGAAAGACACCAAGGAGAGATAATACATATATGAGAGTGCGTATTTGTGATTATTTTGGTTTTCAAAAGTTATATATATATACTATTAGTAAGCTAAGGATGAAGTCGCACTGCACTGACACCACAAAGAGGATGGTTAATCCTTTCTCTTTACAGATTGAACGGTGAGCCGATATACGAGGGGTTCTAGTAGAAGAGCCAATAATGGGAATGCTCCCGACATGAGGACTATGTTCACTGACTTCATGAGAGAGATGCTTAGGGACGTTCAGATGGCAGTTCCCAATGTTGCTAATGGTGGTGGTGCAGCGGTGCAGGCGCCTAGAGCCGATTTCGCCAAGCTTTTCAAGGATTACACTAGTCTTGGTGGGAAGCCGTTCCACGGAACGGAATCGGCCACAGAAGTTCAGGATTGGTTGGATAGCTGTGAGTGTATCTTATAAGATTTGGGTATCGAGGATGCGATGAAGAGGAAGCTAGCATCCCGTCAGCTGCACAGACGGGCGATGAATTAGTGGAATGCTATTAAGGCGGCTACTCTAGAGGTTCAAGTTACTTGGGATCGGTTTAAGGCCGGATTCAGTGATAAGTTCATCCCAGCTGCCCAGAAATCAGAGTTGTTTAGGGAATTTCTGGAGCTTAAGCAGAATGGTAGGGTAGTCTCGGAGTACATTGCAGAGTTCGATACTTTATCAAAGTATGGATTTTCCCTTATCGATACTCCCGAGAAGAAGAAGGAGAATTTCAAAACTGATTTGGATGGATAATTAGGGGAAAGGCTTATTAACCATATCGATGAGACGTTTGAATCGATTGTGGAGAAAGCATTGAGGTCAGAGAGTCTTTACCATAAGACGAAAACTGAGGTTGTATCTGTAGAGGAGCCAAAGCCGCAAGCAAGCGGTGGAGGAAGAAATGGTTCTCAGAATAGGAGAAAGCAGAATCAGACAAAGGATGGCCAGAAGAAAAAGAATAAGAAAGATGTTGAGTGCTTCAGCTGTGGTAAGAAAGGCCATTATGCCAAAGAATGTCGGGCCAAGCCAACAGATATGACCAAGTGGGACATCACAAGGATAAGTGTCCACAGCCCCCTAAAGAAAAGCAGATTGTGAAAGCATATGTTATCAATGTTGTTCCTTCTTCGTCGAATGCCCCAACCGCTGCGGAGGAAGGAAAGAATGTTGTTATTCAGGGTATGCTTTCTATTTATGATGTTTCTATTCGAGTATTGTTTGATACCGGAGCTTCCTGTTCCTTCATCCTTCATATCTAGTGACCTGGTAGATAAGTTGGGATTGGAACCCGAGATAGTCGATAGACCTTTAGCAGTGACGAACCCGATTGGTGGTTCGACTAGCCTTTGTATGATTTGTCGTAATATGGTCTTATCGAGTCATGGATGTATGTTTGTTTGTGATTGCTTTGTTCTGGGCTTTACTGGGTTTGGCATTATTTTGGGAGTCGATTAGCTCCAAAGATACAGGGTGGTGGAAGACTGTGAGGGCTTTTTGGTGACAGTTAGAGAGGATGATGGGTGCAGGGTAGTTTTGGTGGTCTACCTAGTGATGGGGTAATGGCTAGTTTTCTAAATTCCCTCGACATCCCGCATGATGAGTTGTTAGATGTACCCGTAGCTGGCCAGTATCCGGACATCTTCAAGGAAGTGACCGGACTTCCACCACACTGATAGATTGAGTTCCGTATTGATTTAGTGAAATATGCCAGACCTATAGTGATGCCACTTCGTCGTATGGCACCAAGGGAGCAGCGAGAGCTCGGGGTGCAAGTAAGCGATCTTTTGAAGAAGGGATTTATGAGAAGAAGCGTTTCTGAGTGGGGAGCATCAGTTGTGTTTGCTACCAAGGCAGATGGTTCCCTTCGTTTGTGTGTGGACTACCGCGAGTTAAATAAGGTGACAAGGAAGACTAGGTATCCTCTATCACGGATAGATGATTTGTCTGATCAGTTGAGTGGCGCGAGAGTGTTCTCCCAGTTGGATCTCGCGACAGGTTTTCATCAGCTTAGGTTGGAAGGTGAAAGTATAGCTAAAATGGCCTTCCGGACGCCGTCTGGATTTTATAAGTGGTTGGTCATGCCATTCGGGTTGACCAATGCACCAGCATATTTTGTGGATCTTATGAATAGGGTATTCATAGATCAATTGAATAAGTTTGTTCTTGTGTTCGTGGACGATATAATTGTTTATTCGAGGAAAGAGGAAAAACACAAGGAACACTTGAGGATAGTGATGGAGGTGTTGATAAAACATCAATTGAAAGCAAAGTTTTCTAAGTGTCACTTCTGGAGGAGGGAGGTGAGATTCTTGGGCCATGTTGTTTCAAAGAATGGTATTGCCGTGGATCCTACGAAGGTGGCTACGGTACAAGATTGGTCTACGCCCAAGAATGCAACAGACGTAAGAAGTTTCTTGGAATTAGCTGGATATTAAGTTTATCCAAGACTTATCCAAGATAGCAGCACCGTTGACTCAATTGACTAAGAAAAACCAAGCTTTCGTCTGGGATGAAAAGTGCGAGAATGAATTCAAGATTCTAAAGGAGAAGTTGACATGTGCACCAGTATTAGTCATTCCTAAGGGGAATGAAGAGATGACGGTACATACAGACGCATGTGGTACTGGACTAGGTGTTGTACTGATGCAAGGAGGAAGGGCTGTAGCTTATGCAAGTCGGCAACTAAAACCACAATGGAAAAGATATCCTACCCATGATTTGGAATTGGCAGCGATCATGTTTGCATTGAAGATGTGGAGACATTATCTCTTGGGGGAAAGATTCGAGTGGTTTACCGATCAAAAATCGTTAAAGTATCTTTTCTCCCAGAAGGATCTAAATCTCCGACAGCAAAGATGGTTAGAATTCTTGGCTTCCTACGATTTTGATATCGCATATACACCAGGAAAGGGCAATGCGGTAGCTGATGCATTGAGTAGAAGACATGCCAGTTTAGAGGCTATGTTTCTTGAGTGGAAGCAACTGGAGTACATCGCTGGGTATGATTCCAGGCCAAAGTGCGAATTGGATCCAGAAGTATTAGCAAGTTTGACGATCAGCCACTTTGATTGAGCGGATTGGTTCCAGTCAGAGGGATAATCCTAACTTATCGGAAACCATCTCAAAATTAGAGATGGGAATCGACGGAGAGATGAACAAGTATGGGCTTGATCGAGATAGATGGCTTAGAAAGAATGGAAGACTTGGTGTGCCCAATGTCAATGGATTGAGAGATGAAGTGCTTAGAGAATGTCATCACTCAAAACTGACTATACATCCCGGTGGTAACAAAATGTATCGAGACATGAAGCAAACCTACTACTTGGAAGGGATGAAAAGAGACGTTGGGAAGTTTATATCCAAGTTCATGAATTGCCAGCTAGTTAAAGCTGAGCAAAAGAAGCCTAGTGGCTTATTGCAACCATTAGAAATTCCAGAATGGAAATGGAAACAGGTCTCAATGGATTTCATTGATGGGTTACCAAGGACTAGATCGGGCCATGATAGCATTTGGGTGATTGTGGACCGATTGACTAAGAGTGCAAGATTTATACCCTTCAAGTCGAATAGAACGACAGCTAAATTAGTTGAGCTATATATGAAATGGGTAGTGAGATTTCATGGAGTACCTAAAAGCATTTTGAGTGACCGAGACCCATTGTTTACTAGTGGATTTTGGAAGAGCTTACAAGAGGCGTTAGGATCAGAATTACATCTCAGTACCACGTATCCTCCTCAGACCGACGGTCAAACAGAGAGGATGAATCGTATATTAGAAGATCTCTTAAGAGCTCGCATACTAGATTTTGGTGGATCATGGGATGACCATTTGCATCTAGTGGAGTTCGCATATAATAATAGTTATCAATCCAGTAATTATATGGCTCCATTTGAAGCTATGTACGGAAGACCATGCAACTCGCCGTCATCTTGGTTAGAAATTGGTGAGAAATTTGTGCTTGGACCAGACGTAATAAGAGAAACTTCAGATAGGGTTAAGATCATTCAACAACGAATGAAGGCTGCCCAAGATAGGCAGAAGAGTTATGCTGATAAGAGGAGAAGAGATTTAAAGTTCTCCATTGGCGACTTGGTGTTTGTCAAGATTTCTCCGTTAAAGAGCGGGATACGATTTGGCAGGATAGGCAAGTTAACACCAAGATTTGTTGGTCCATTCCCAATTCTTGAGCAAATTGGGAATTTGGCATATAAAGTTGAATTACCAGAGAAGTTGGCAGGAGTTCACAACGTATTTCATGTTTCCCAATTAAGGAAGTTTGTGCACGACCCTAGTGTGACTATTACACCGGATCCGTTGGACGATATCGAGGTTGAACCCGAGGCGGTTAGGAACCGCAGGCCTATGCATATTGTTGGGAACGATACGATGCAGCTTCGAAGGAAGGCGGTGAAACCAGTCAAAGTTCAGTGGGGAAATGATGAGGAAGACTATACTTGGGAAACAGAGGAGGACATAAGGAGGAAGTATCCAGAACTCTTTGCCTAGAAAGATTTTAATTGCGGCTTAGTTTTCCACATGCTAGGATAGACTTGTTTGTTTCTTTTTTTATGTATGATTGTGGTGAATGGTTGATAGGCATGCGGGGTCCTTTGCTTGTTTCTTAGTTAAGGAATTTCGAAGGCGAAATTTCTTGGGGGGGGGGGGGGGGAATGTAACGACCTGCATTCTACGCATCAGAGGATCATAGAATATTTATTTCTTTCTCATGCAAGGTCGTATGGTCATGTAACTTTGGGAGACGACTATTGGGGTCATTTCCCATGTTCAAGATTTTTGCCGATTTTTAAATGACCATTTTGCCCCTAGCTGATCTTATTTCGACCATAACTTTTGATTGCTAAGGAGTTTTGACCTGAAACCACTTCCATTGGATTCAGATGATGGTTTACAATTCCGTAGAGTGCTCACATTAGCCAAACGTACTCACCGTTTGGGAGATATGGCTGAAACAATGTTTAAAAGGTGAAAAACTACTTAACCAGACTTAATTGGTAGTCAATAGCTAGGCTCAATGGGGGATTTCGGGATTAGGGGTATATAGGGGATGATTAGGGTTAGAAAACATTTCTTTAGACACTTGTTCAACCGCCACTTTCATTCTTGGAACCCTAGTAATGGCCTCCAACATCTAGAATCACCTCTAATCATTTTCTAATCAAGTATTAGCCTATTATTCACCAAATTAAGGAGAAATAGCACCAAATCAAGGTCGGAACTACTGTATAACCTTGAGAACAGTGCCAAACAGAGGATAGTTTCAGATTTGGTATTTTGTTTGTGGCTAAGGTGAGTGATTTGCATAGTTCCTCACTAATTATGGTTAATTAAGGGTAATTAGTGTTAATTAGTGAATTTAAACATGATTAAATTCTGGAGAAATATTTATAAATTTCGAAATATTGTTTTAGGCCTCTGTTAGAATATTTGGTTAATTTGGTTAAGTTTTGCTAGCCAAATCATTAGATTTACTTAAACATGCTTAAGGGAAAATATGGGGTTTTGGTATGTTTGATCCGTTTTAACATATAAAATTGTCTTTTTGGTGTTAGTGGTCAATTTTATATGTTGCTATGACTATATGGTATGCTTTGTGATTGATTAGAAAAATTAGATTGGTCGTAAACGCCGTCGAATGGCGTAAAACAGTTGTTGGAAAGAAATGCAGGAAATCTACCGAACCGGATCGAATCGGAGAAGGGGAGCACGAACCGAACCTCTTAATGGCTACGAAGTGGAGAATCCCGACCTGATCCGTATGGCGCGATCCAAATCGCCTCGTGGAGCACCCCTCCCCACGAACCGCTCCTCCGAACTGCTGCACCATGAGCTAGTGCATCGACCCGAACCGCTTGGAGATCCCGATCCAACCAGGAGTTCACGAACAACTCACAGCTGAAGCCCCCCCGACCCGAACCAGAGTAACTACGAGCTCGAACTGGTGATGAAGGCCCGATCCGATCCGAAGCTCCATTACGAACCGATCCAACCAGGGAGCCTTACACAAGCTGACATAATGACCACGAGCTGGAGGAGAATCACGAACAGATCTAGAAGGTGGGAACCACGAACGGGAGAATAGCGTGTATCACAAACCGAACCACCTCAAGAAGCATGATCCGAAGCAAAGTGAAGTGAAGAGCCGAACTGATCCGGACAAGATCAAAACCCGAGATGCAAAGGTAGTCCAAATGGGAAGTAGAACTCAGGATCCAGTTGGGAACCAATGAGTCAACTTCATGAGTTGGGCTTTGCTGCAGGACGTGTGCAAAGGGGTCATCGACCTCCATAACTTTGATTCATCACCAAGACGGATGTTAGGCTACGTATCCATGCAGTGGGGTAGTTACTACTCCATAGGGCAGAGTGATGGTAGCATGGCTATGAGCCAGTGCAGTGGAGTCATCATGACTTCATGGGGGTAGAGTGGACATAGCAAGGACTAGTGGCTATGGATCAGTGCAGTGGTGTCATCATGACTCCATGGGGCAGACTGATCATAGCAAGGAATAGGGTGATCAAAGTGGTGGATATCGTATGCTTTATACACTGAGTGAGAGATGTGAGGATGGTTGCTATGATTGATTGTTTGCCATCACTATGTCATGCACACCCCACCCCCATATTCTTTACACCATATGCTAGTGGCACCTTAGAGTATTGTACAGTATGTAGTGCTAACTCTTTGGTTGCAGGTCAATGTTCAGGTATGGTTTAGTATACCGGTTATTATTCTGTTTTGCTGCTTATCGCTCATACCAAACTTTTGTTTGACCCATAGTTTTATGTCTTTTCTTATTACTCTGGGTGCTCTTAAACGGGCAGACTAGAGACAGGTTAGCCAGTTGTGCACGAGTAGCTGTCCGGAGATTAGCGGGAGGCTTACACGTATTATTATCTACATATATTCTCCCTGTGTCGCTGTTGGTCACTACTTTGGGCATTAGTAGTGTACCTACCTTATTTGCTTTAGAAACAGTTTTCAAAGGTTGTAATAATGATGATGTGGAACATAAGCTGTATTTGGATTTTTCCCTGCTATGATGTTTAGTTTTCAGCTTATGTACTGTCTCGCCTGTTTTACGTCAAGTATGTTATTATTATATTTTATTCCTTGCGTTGTGAGACATTCTGCAGGTCCCTTATTAGTTCAAATACCCTTCCTTTCCATTCTTTGGCGACCATTCCGTGCTGGTTAGACACTGGTATAACGCACTTTCGTTGAAATGTCGGCTGATGCGGGGCGGTCCGTCATAGAACATGTGCAATAGACATCGAGAACGATTGACGATACGTGCGTGGGAAATTCTAGGTACACTCATGTCGCTCTGGGTGATGTATCATAAGACTAAAGGGCATTATTCGAGGATGGAACCTAATTCGATCAAATGGTTCAAAGATGGCTGTCCAAACGCTTACGTAATATAGAAGTAGTGGTTCTTTGCAGATGTAGCGTTGACATATATACAGAAATCCATACAACATTCGGGCGTAGGATTAGGGACTGCTATATTTCTACGATGATACGGTGGAGACCGTGCGAGTGGGGTACCATGGTGTATCTCAATATTTAGAGATAACTACATATACTGTATTAGATTAATTCACTGGGAAGTAAATGGGCACGACGTGTGTGTAAGCCTTAAGTGCTGTTAACCCAAGTAACCTAATAAATAAGAAAATATAATTGAATGGTATATGTAAGATTATCCAAAGTGTATAGTTTAAATCCAATCACCAGAACTTGTGTTCTGACCCCCTCCTCATAACACACTCGTAGGTTAGATTGTGGCAGAGACATCATAGCTTTGGATACTAGTTAGGCAGTATTAATAATACGGTAAGGCTATGTTTTGATTATACTATATTTTATCATTTCTGCTGTGAGATATTTTTCTGAGCTCTGACATGTTTTATGTCTCTGTCTTTTCTGCAGGATACCAGAGCAAACCAACTCGGGTCTCGATGGATTGGGATTTTTGAAAAAAATTCAATCCGTCAGAATCCGAGTAGTTACAAAAACTGTTCAGTCATCATGAAAATTTAAATAATATTTCCTCTTGTTGTGAAGTATATTATAGTCACAACTCATCAGAATTTCAAAAATCAAATAATAATTTTAATGGGTTCCAAATATAATTCAAATTTGGTCAATGACTTCAATTTCAGAATAGCCAAAAATGATTTTAAAATTGTAAAAATCAATTTCAAGAGGAATTTTGAAAGATCTATACAAGAAAAAAAAAATCAAATGAATGTGACAACACTTCTAGAACTTATACACTTAGGGCTCCTAATTGATCATAAAAGCATTCTAATGTAACTCAAACAAATGATTCAATTACTAAGCCTAAGTAAGCACTTCAGTTCCATTTATCAGAGCAGTAAACATTCATTTTCAAAACAAGATTTACAAGAAAAAATCAAAATATTTGCATCAAGCCTAAGAGATGATTCATGATCCAAGATAAAAAAGTTCATCTGAAATCACTTGAAGAGATGCCTAAATTTCAAGATTCAATAAATTGATCACATAAGAATGTAATTTCAAATCCAAGAAGAGTGTGAGATTCAAGATATCAACAATTTCAAATGATTTCAAAACTCAAATATCCAAGGCAAGTAATCCTGACTAAAAATGAATTTCAAGATACAAAACAATAATTCATGCCAAATGATTTTCAATTCAGAATAGCCAAGCCAATCCAAAAACCAATGAAATTATCACAACTGAAAAAATAGTAGTATGCTGAAATGAGTGTAGTTTTTCAAGTCTTTCCAAAATGAGTTAGAAGAAACTCAAATCAACAAGGTGTGTGAAATTTAATTAGTTTTTTAGATCTTTAAAATTTTAGAATTCAAATTAACAGTGTTCAAGATATGATAAGAATGCTTCAACACTGTTAGGAATTCATAAATAAAAATTAAACTTCAAAACAATTGTTGATATTTACAATTCTAAATTCAAGATCTGGAAATCATAAAAATATGTAAGTTTTATACAAATGAAGCTAATTTCCAGAAAATCATGAATATTGTAATTTGAAGTTAAGAAAGCATAAGAAATGTTTCAAATGATATGTTAGTGTTAAAATATAAACAGAATAAACAGAATGAAGAATAAAAGGAGTAGAAGGAGGAATAAAAATAAAAATAAAAATGGAGAATATAAAAAAAAAAATGAGATTAGAGGCCGTACCTGATTTACAGTAGATGTTGTGGATCTCCAACTCATCAATCTTGGCTAAGGAACTCTGAATGTTTCAAAGATATGGAATAACTTGAATGCAGTTTCTCTTTTGCAAAGTAGTTCCTCAGCCTCCTTCGGTACCTAAGCATTTAGAGGATAGTGGTCTAACAAAATTTGTAAAACGTCTCATAGTTTCTTTCACATGTTTTGGTACCCAAACTTGTTTGTACAACAATCCACTCGAATTTATCTTTGTACCCTTAGGAACCCAAACCTGTTTGAATTTAGTCAAAATTGTTTTATTTCCTTTTGGGATCCAAGCTTGTTTAAACGGATTGTTACACAACAAATTCTCATCTTGAAAACATTCTTTGAAATTCTAAGAGTTCAAATTTTCAATTCAATCTTTTCTGAAGCTTTTCAAAGAATTTTTAACATCATTAAAACCAAGTCCATGTTTATTGTAACAACACGAAAAATCACAACCAATTTAAATTTTTTATTTTGGCAATTTTAATGAGTTTTGAATATATAAAATGATTTATTTTAAATAATAACGAGTAGAAATTTATTTTGAATAGAATTAGAATGTATAAATTTATTTAAATCAAAGTTAGAATATAAATATTTGTTTTAATTATAAAAGGAATTGGAAGTGGCGCGGTAATTTGAAAATTCGATTTCAAATTTCAAATGAATGTACAGGATCCAAAATAAACCGGATTTTAGTAAAACTAGAAATATTTGAATCTATTTAAAAATATCTTTCCAACGAATGTGAAAAATCCAGATTTCATAACGGGAGTAAAAAGTTATGTCCAGTTGAAAATTCAGAATAATCGTTATGGAATTTTATATAATATATAGCCCTTAAAAATAGCTATTTTGCAAACGACCTTCGTTTCTCACGAAACCAATTTTGTTGGATCCGGAATGTCAAATTCTTGCTAGGTTTCAAATTTCATAATCTTTGGAATTAATATGTGAGTGTGGCAAATTTAAATGCGTTTGGTACTTTCAGTTTGAATTTAATCGACTGGAAATTGAACGTTTTTCAAACGGTCTCCAAATTAGATGAAATTAGTTTTGTTAGGACCATATCGTCTATAGTTAGATTTATTTTTTGGGAATTTTTGGAGTCCGTATGTGGTCCTCCTAAATTAAAATGTACATTTGAATTTAAAATATAATGATTTATATTTTAAATTTAGCGGAAACTGATTGTAACGGCCGAACTGGTTTACGAGACATATCCCATTGTGTTCGGAATGGGGGTTTTTAGCAAGGGCGACATTCGTTGGGTTCGATTTGGAGTTAGGATGATAATTCAACTTTTTGGAATTAAATTAAATAAATTATATATATTCTATAATATAACCCTCCCCTACATTTTCTCTCTCCCCGATCTTTTACAGAAAAAAAAAACTTCTGCTGTTGGATCGTCGCCCCCCAACCACGCAGCCGCGCCACCTACCAACTGCCGCCCCACCTCCGATTCACCCCCTCCTTCGACACTCTCTCACCTCCTTTCTCCTCTCTTCTCCGTTGAAACCCCACCCCAAACCCCCAAAACACCTCCAGTCCGCTACTCCCCCGCTTGTAGCCCACCGCCGCCGCACAGGAGACCCGCCGCACCACCCCCTCTGGCCGCAACACCCCTCCCCTTCCTTCCTCCTCCCTTCTTTCCCTCCCTCCACCTCCATACGCGAATTTAAAGCTCCAAACCCTCCTGTAAGTTTTTATTATTTATTTACTTTTTTATGTAATTGGCTTTAAAGGGATAAAGATCAGTTTTTTTATTATGGCATTGCATAAAAAAATTAGATTTTCATTATATATATACTAGCATATAAAAAAATTCGATTTTTGTATATATAATAGCGTGTTAAAAATGTGATTTTTGTAGTGCATACATCGAATTAAAAATGTGATTTTTACACATGGTTTTAAAATAAAATTATGATTTTTATATAAAAACCCATGTTATAAAAATTTGATTTTTAGTTATATAAAAATTTGATTTTTAGTTATATAAAAAATTTGATTTTTAGCTATATAAAAATTCGATTTTTTATTGTTTGAATAGCTATATAAAAATTCGATTTTTATTGTTTGAATAACTGTATAAAAAATCGATTTTTATTGTTTGAATGGTCATATAAAAATATGATTTTTTTTGTTTAAATGGTAAGATAAAAATGTGTTTTTCATTGTTTAAGTAACGTTACAAAAATATAATTTTTATATATGAAGTAGCATTATAAATATATAATTTTTATATATGAAGAAACATTATAAAAATATAAATTTTTATATATGAGTAGCGATATAAAAATATGATTTTTATTATATGAATAGCAAAATAAAAATCTGATTTTTAATTATATATAGCAAGTATAAAAATTGGATTTTTATATATATAATAGCAAAATAATAATATGATTTTTATATATGTTGTAGCATTGTTAAAAATATGATTTTTAATATATACCGCGTGAAACAGATGGCGATGAAACTGATTGGAAGCAGAACGAAATCCAAATCCAAACTGTCCAATAAAGAATGGAGGAGTGAATCCCAAAGGCGAGAACTTTTCACTCTAATTTTAATTACAGTTAAATATATACTAGGATGTAGACGGTGCTTAGTAGCACCCGACACCTTTGTTTGAAATCATTGATGTTTGGTGGTTTGTTTTGATTGATTCGTTTGTTTGAATTTGGTTTGGGATGTGGATGGAATTGATTAGAATTTGGTTTGTGTATGGAGCGAGCCATTATTACGTGAGGGATAAGGCTAGACCTTATTCCGGTTCAAGTATCGCACCGTTATGCTACCGAAATTTTCTAAAATAATATATGTTAGTTAAAAATATCATTTTTATTGAATGTATGAACATTTAAAAATATTCATGTATTGAAATAAATATTTTATCGTTAAAAATAAAATTTTAATGTGTGTAGTATGAAAATAAATATTCATTTACAAATCGGACGATTTGTTTATGTACACTCATTTGACTGATATTGATTGGGGCGATATATTTTACACATCGCCCAACTACAAAAATAATATCCAATATTTGTTGGTTGAAACCCCACATGGGTATTGGGATGATATTTGGCGTACACTAATCTCAATTGTTTAGTTGTATATCAATCGATTGGTTGGCAGTCTATTGTAAGCGTTAATTATTTATATTTAATGCTCATGCAGTTGTGTAATTCACTTTGGATGATGGTTGACTGTGTTAGATTATTGTTGTGTACATGTGTGTATGAAATCCATATAAATAAAATTATATGGTAATTGACTCGGTCTGTTTCAATTCAGAAATAACGAATATTTTAAAATGACGAACAATGAATATTTTAAAATAACTAATATTTTAAAATAATATTCAGTAATACATCAAAATATGATTTTGATGTCCGATTTGGGATGGACACGAAAATATTGAAATATATGAAGCCGTATTAATTAGATTAACGCCATTTTGATGTGAACAATATTTATATTGATTTTATTCATTTTTATAATGAAAATATCGAAAAGGAAATGATTTCAAAATCTGATATTTTGAAAATATTATCATTTATATATTATATTGATAAGGAAAAATCAATTTTGATTTAAAATTGAAAATGAAGTTAAAATCAATTTAAAACGAATATATAAAATACGATTTAAATGGAAATCGACGAAATATATAATATATATTATATATAGTTAATGGCCTGAATAGAGCGCGCCGCGGCTATTCGCGAATTTTGACCACTGACTTCAAATCGATATTACTGGAGATCTGTCCGTCAGATTCTCCTAAAACCGGAACTGTTGGGCTCGTACCGAAAAGAGATTTCCAACAAATATAAGAGATTTGAAATCTAATGGTTGGATTTGGAATTATATCCAAATTAAATTTGGAAAAGGTTGTAAGTGCACTTCGATGACCATTTATGGAAATCGACTGTACGGGCCTTGATAAAATTATTAAAATACTAATAATTTGTATAAAATCTAAATAAATGATGTGAAAAGAATTTGGATGAAAAATTCCATGTTTGTAAAAATAAAAATATATTTTTATCAAAATGAACTTGTTATGAACTAGAATTAAAATCCGATATTTTTAATTAAATATATGGATTGAGAATGGGTTTTAAGATAACCAGAATTTCCAATATATGAATTGGAGTGGATTTGAATGGAAATCATCTTTGGAATATTTCGATGTTGGATTTCATGATTATACGAATATTATTATGGAAATTTGGAAGATATATTTATATCGTTATTTCCAATATGATATTTGTTGGTTTCAAAATTTGATATTGAATATAAGCCGATATAATTTCTATTCAGAGCCGTGTATTTGATATCGAATTGGATTTTGGGTTTGTCATGAAAGATGTCTTAAATAACGCTATTCTTAAACGCAGTTGAGAAAAATAATAATTCTTTATTTTAAGATTTAGCAAAGGTTTCCAACTAATTAATATTTAATTGGAATTGAATAAAAGAATTGGATTTTGGGTTTGTCGTGAACGGTGTCTTAAATAATGCTGTTCTTAAACCCAGTTGGGAAAAAGAAAAAATCTTTATTTTAAGATTTAGTAAAGATTTCCAATTAATTAATATTTAATTGGAATTGAATAAAAGAATTGATTTTGGGTTTGTCGTGAGTGGTGCCTTAGTAACACTGTTCTTAAACCCCATGTGAAAGGAATAAATCTTTTAATTAAGATTATTAGAGTTTCCAGTTAATTAACATTTAATTGGAATAAAATGGGATATGAATTGGGTTTATTGTGAACTGTGTTTTTAACAACATTCGTTCTTTAACCCGATTTACAGTGAAATGTAATTTGGAATTTATAAATCTTTTATTAAGATTTAATGGGATTTTCGAAAGGAAAATTTTCCAATTTAATATATTAAATTGGAATTGAATGGAATTTGACTGGTAGTAAACAAAGTTAGTTTCTATGGAGGAAGACTGTTAATATATATAGAATTAACAAGGCTTTGTTGTTATTCCATTTATATTATTGGTTGGATATGGAAATTGATATCGATTATATATTGATTTGTTTGTCCGCGAAGATTCCATTTTCATGGAAGAGGATTTGGGTTTATCGTAAACTGTGTTTTAAATGACATTAGTTCTTTAACCCAGTTAAAGACAGGATTACATGTCTATCATTGTATTTCGAACAGTATGGTTGATATCTGCTAAATATATATCTTTTTGGTGGTGGAGAATTTATTCTCTTGCTTAACACCCTTCTCTAAGACGTACGAGCTTGGAGGTTATATATAGGCAGAAATCAATAGTACAGTGTAGATTGTCAATGTGGCATGTTTGATTTCCCAAAGTTAAATAATCATTAATATTATTTTGGGAAGATTAAAACTAAGTGGAGTTTTAATGAATCTTTAATTAGATTGAAAAGTGAATGAGATAATTTAAATTATCAAATTTGGGAAATGATCGAGAGTGGAGTATCACCAGTTTTGCTCCAAGCGACAATTAAATCTTTAATTAGATTTGAATGTGAAACAATAATTAAATTCACTGATAACATCGTGGTGTTAGATATGGAGTATTACCAGTTTTGCTCCATGGGATGAATAGGTTGGGATTGGGAAATTAAACAAATGATTAATTCGGTACGGTTCGCTAATCACGACTAGTTTGGATAAACCTTAATTTGGTTTGAACTGATATCCAAAGGAAGATTAAAGAATAAATTTAAAGAATTTATCTTTGATAAAGGTAACGAGAACCTTTCCCAAAGTATAAGAATATTTGAATAAAATAATATTCTGAATTGGAATGAGGCGTATGTTATGTTTGTGTAGCAACTGTTTACTATATACGTGAGTTATTCGGAAAGGCCGGGTTTATACCCATTCTGAATAACTGATTCGATGATAAGTCGACGATGAAGACGGTGGTTGAAGACTGGAGGTCTTCATGTCATTTGGATGATTACTGATGTCTTGATTGGGCTTTACACCCAAGACAAGGTAATAAGTGGTGATCGTCTAGACGTGCTTGGAGATCGACTGGATATGCGAGGACCTTTTTCCTGTATTGGACATATGGGACGAGGAATAAGGTGCCTCTGGTTTCGTTCAGACCCAGAACGAACTAGTAAATGGATGTGTGTCTGACATTGGATTTTATTCTGTGTTGATTGATTTCTATTAAATATATATCTGTTTGGTGGTGGAGAATTTATTCTCTTGCTTAACACCTTTCTCTGAGACGTACGAGCTCAGAGGTTATATATCGATAGACATCGGTCGCATAGAGTGAATTGCCTGTGTGGCATGCTGAGATGCAAATGATCAAGGCTTCTGTTGCAAAGCAAAGTCTTGTGGTTGATGATCAAAGCACGACTTTAATATGGCATAGCTTTGTGTATAGCATTAATTCGCGAGCCTCACACCACGGTATGAGTCAAAAACAGGATGAGGGACCCAAGGAGGACATGACGTTTCTTTCTAGCTATGGGTGATGTCATGGTATGGAGCCCAAATATTCATTATTTTTACCTATGTGGTTGTTGGATTGCAAGGCGCCTCAGATATATTAGTTACTACGGAGCCGATGGATAGGTCCTATAGGACCGGGAAACATGTGTTCAAAAATTGTCAATCCTCAAACATAAGAGAGGACCGGCCTTGGAGGATCCAGGGGTTGCCCAGAGTGGGCAGTCCCGAGGTGTAATGACCCGGTATTTTCACGGATCGTTGACACAGATATTTGATCGTGAGTACGTATTTTCAAATACGATTTAAAATTTAGACTTTGAAATTACAGAATTTGTTAACATATATATATAATAGCATTTACATGTGCAACATTTATCAAAAACCCATTTTTGATATATTGAGGTATGATAGCACAAATTTAATAGCATTTGTTTAAATTTATTTTCTTATGTATAGAAAATAACACTTGTGTATAGCATTTTAAAATGCCATTTCTCTTTCACATGTGTTTTGTTTCTTTTAAAGCTTTATATTTTTCTTAAGTTAATTTCTTGTTTTTTTTATAACAAAGCAATTTTCACCAAGGATTTAGTTAAAACCATGTTGGTTGGCAAAAACAAGTAAAACATGTTTGTTTCACTCGCATGAACATATCATTTTCTTGCTAACATGAACACATATATCCTTGCCAACATCCTCATGAGAATATACACACCTAGATACAACTACACAAGTAAAGCCTATACTAGAAAATACTCTAGAACAAGGATGTGAAAACATTTGTACACTTCACATGGCAATGTCTTTTTGTTTAAACATTTTCAGTTTTTAAAATCCTTTCATATTTCTTTTCTGAAATTTCTTCTTTTATGTTCCCTAAAACACTTGCATTTTTGTCAAATGTATGTACTAGAAAACCACCAAAAACTTGTACAAATGAACATGGTTTATCACTACACTAGTAAGCCTAAAGAGATGTTTTTTTTCAAGATTTTCTTTGCACAAACAAGTGCTGGCCGTGGGCAAAACTGTGCAGGAAAAATTTCAGAATTTGTTTGCCTTGAATGCCAAGGCATTTCTATTTTATATTTTATGTTAAATCAGCATACTTTGCATAAGGAAAGGGGAAACTATAACCATGTGAAAACTGAGCTAAATGGTAAAAAGAGAAGCTACTATTTTAGCTAAGTCCTAGGATATATGACATGTAGTACATAGAGCATTTAATTGATTTTCCATAGTCCACCAATACAAACTCTTGCGCAGGAAATATCCCAACTGAAATGGCTGCATAAAGCCATGTGAAGTCCTTGGTTTGTGTGATGTTGAGAGAAATGTTTTTTTTTATTTTGTCTTTCAATGGTCATCAAAACAGAAAACTGTTTTTTTGTCTCTCCTTTCAAAACATGCATTTAATACACCGCATATTATAATATTTTCTACACCTATATAAGGCCACCCATGCACACAACCTTACTCACAAAAAAACACAGCAAGTTCAAAAGTTTCATCAAAGAAAAACAAGGATTTTTGGAGCTTTCATAGTGAGTAAACTTGCTCTTAAATTTCTGTTTTGGTTTCCTGCAGTTTTGTGAGTAAACACTGATGTTGTTTTTATTTATTTCAATACTAATGATAAGGCACATATGTATGTTGGATAAATTCACTTAAGTCATGCTAGATGATGTTTGAATGTGATGATATAGCATGTCTTAGATACTGAGAAGTACAAACCTGGCCGTAAACATTTGTGAATGGACAACCCATTTGTTTCCTGTTTTTATGCCTTGGCTTCAAGTTAGTTTAAGACACATCTAGGTCCTTATATTCACAAGGTTACATTGATAAAATAGGAAGATTTTTGAAGAATAATAACTAAGATAATTAATGTGTTTGGAAGAATGTTTTGCTTGAAAACTGGAAATAGCTTAAAACAGAGAAACATTGCGAGTAAACTTGATTTAAAATTTTCTGTTTTAAATGCCTGCATTTCTTTTTGCTGTCTGAGTTATATGTTGGACTTGAAATCTTTGTGGTGTGTTCCTTGTTCAAGTAAACATGCCATGTCTGGTTTGCTTGGTTAACATGAAGTAAGAATCATTGATGAAAGCTTAAGTACTATAGTGTTAATAAGGGTCGTAGGCATTTATAGGTGAGTAAACTTTTGTTTAAAAATAAAAAATAAAATTTTCCTGCATTTTCTTTTCTGTTTGAACTGTCCATGAATATGCCTTTGGTTGTTTTGTTTGTTGAATGCAACCTTAGTTGAGTTATTCTCTGTACTTAAATCAAGAAGTAGGGGTGTGTACCTTAATTTTGTTGGCAAACATATGGTGTAGAAAGCTTATACTAACAGGTTGGCAAATCCTGTTATGCTGAAGCAAATTAATGATCCCTGTATATAGCTTTAGGTTAAATAATTTCAGTATGATTCAGGTTAGTTCCTACCACTATATCAATCACAAAAAGAAACAGTTAAAGGGTGGAAAGAATGCAAAGTATACTTAAGTAAAACTACTCTTAATTTTCTGTTTAAACTTTCTTCAGTGTTGTGAGTGAACCTGTAGTTTATTTTCTGTCTTGAGTTTTCTACAGATTTGTGCTTAAACCATAAGTGGACTTAAATCTCTTTTATATCCTTGTTTAAAGTATGGTATGGTTGCTGGTTTGAGGTAGGGTCATTATAGTTGATGAAATCTTAAGTGCCATGAGGAAAACCTGTAGTAACTGGTAGTATTACCAGACATTGTTTACTCTGGTTTTATCACTACAGGTATAGGTAAACCAGTAACATAGGTTTAAGGGAAGGATATGATGCCATCCCATGTTTCTAACCCTTACAAAGTCAATAAAGTACTCAAATTGAAACAAGCATTGGCAAAAACCTATACTGTTGTTTACAAAGAAAACAACAGGAAGTCCTCTGGTTCAAAAATTCAAAAAATGGAAATTCAAAAATGGAAATTCAAATGTTTAAAAATCCTAGATTTGATTGCATAATCGTGTTAAGGAAACCAAACGATGATTTTTAAAACAAAAATCAAGATTTTTAAGAGTGTAAATCTCGAGAAATAAGGAAATGGCCACAAGATCAACTTTGGTGAACTGGCGGAGGAGCACTCGATTGGAGGAGGTGGCGTTTGACCAGAAGGGGCAGGAGAGGTGGTAGAAGATAGGAAAAATATGAGTTTAATTTTTAAGTAAGTGGATTTCAAGATTTAAGTGAAAATAGGGTTTAATTGTGGTTTTGGGTTCACTGATTTCACACCAGAACTGCTCGGAGGCGGGAGCACTAGAGGCGTGCGGTCCAAGGGGGATAGTGGCGTCTGGGTCGAGTGATGACATGGCCAGAAGGTGGTGGTGGTGTACGGACGAGAGGAGGAGCGGTGAGGTTTTTCTTGGATGATTGTTTTTCTGGAAAAGTGAAGGGGGCACGGCAAAACACTGTTCAGGCCGGTGGAGGTTGGTCGGAGGGTGGCAACGTGACCAGGGGATGGAGAGGGACTTGTGGTGATGGCCGTTGGTGGTTGAAAGGGACTCTGGTGCTTGTGCATGTGCACGGCCATGGAAGAAGGGGAGAGAAGAAGAAGGAGGGCTGGCACACAGTGATTTTGCGTGATCAGCTATGTTTTTGGGAGGTTGGCACTTGGTAGTGGTACCTTGGGTACTGGCGCTTGGCACTAAGGCTGGCACATGGTGGTTTAGAGCAGATCCACAAGAAATTAGTGTGGTTTTGGATATGGTACTTGGTAAGTACCAGGGCACTTGGTACTTTACCAAAATCATGGGAAACCGGCAATTTCACACAAGCGCACACTGTGATTTTTGAACCGGTACTTTACCAAAGTGGTACTTTGGTAATATAAGTTTTTAAATGAAGAATTTGAATATATTTTTAAATTTAAATTAAATTTAAATTTAATAATGATTTAATAAAATAGGAAAAATTAATATTTAAATAAAAATAGAATTTTTTATTAGCCAGAAAATAGAGAAGAAGTGAATCAGGATCAAAAATATAGTTTTCGTCAGAAAGTGAAATTAAAATACAGTAGTTGTATTTTAAATTAGTTTATAAATTTTATTTATAATTATAATTAGAAATAGTTTTCTAATGAAATGTTCAAACTGTAAAGTCAACGAAAAGAGAGTCGATCAAGTGGAAAGGATCGGGTATAGTTTTGACAGACGTCGAGAAGTCAGCACAAGAGCAGTAGTTTTATTTAATTATAAATTTAGTTTAAAGTTGAATTTATTTTCAAATGGAATATTTAAATTCAAAACAAGGTAGAAAACCGTATGTAACACATACGGTAGAATTTGTCAGTTTTATCTGATATCTAAAATATCTGATATAAGAGCTAATCATGAACAGTTCTGAACTTTATAAAACGAGAACTATAAATAATGTTTTAATCGTGTTTTGACTGATAAATATAAAAGAGGAACTTTATCAGTATAGAAAGAAGAATAAGTAAATCAAGGATGAGGGATCAAAGGGGAAATTTGACGAGAAAATACCAAGTATAAAAGTCGTAAAATAAATGATTAAATTATAATTTAAGTCATTTATAAGTAATCAGATTAAGGAATAGTGATGAATAATATTTTTCTAAAGTAAGTATTTATCTTTAGAAAGTGACGAACAAAACGGAGAGAAAAACCGTGTGCGGCGCACACACTAAAATTGGCCGTTTTGAAAAGATGATCAATATACTAGATATTGATAAGATGATCATGTACTGTTTGGTTTGACTGTAACCATATATACAGATTAGATTATAATCTTGTTAGATTTATAATTTAAAGAGAAAAATGTTCGTTAATCATTTCAAAGAGGCCGAAATAAATATTTCACTTTGATTTGATTATACGCCGCGCGTCAGAGATTCTTAAATTGAAGACGGCGATATACAAGGACTATTTTTGAATAGTGCCTTCGGTTTGTCCAATCCCAGGACAACTTGTATGGACGAATGTCTGACAAAGTATACCTAACAGATCGCGTAAGTTGATCGCTTCAAAACTTAGTTTGGTGGCGGAGGAATTCGTTTCTCTTAGCTTTATACCCGTAGTTTTGGCGAGATCAATTTGTGATTTGATGGGTCTGACGATGTGGCATTCAGAGAAATAAACCAGTGACGAAGAAAAGGTAAGTCTAGCCTCAAGCCTCACACCCAGGAAATGACAAAAATCGGGCAGGCAGCATGGCTATGTGGGTCGCTCCCATTAGGGTGTAGTATCACCTATCTAGAGAAATTCCTTTGTTTCTTAATCTATCGATTCTGCCCATGCGGGGATGGTTGCCGTACACAACCATCGGTGATATATATTCGATACACTCAAGAGAAATGAGTGGTCGGTCATGTGAGGGCCGGGTTGCAAGATGTTCTTGTTGAACCCAGGTGTATTTGCCTCTAGCGATACATCATCGGAAGGTGGACCCATACCTTGTCAAGTTGGAAATCCAATATCCCTAAGCGCCAAGCGGTTTTTATTTGTATACTATATAGGAGAATGTGAGATGCAAGCATTCTTCTAGATTCTAATTACTATTTGTGAAAACCCTTGATATTATAATAATATCTGTTCCCAAGTATACAAAGTGTTTTGATCTCATAAGGTAAAAACCCGTTCCGTATTTACGGCGTGGTCTTATGAGATATTTTCTTTGAACTGTTTTAAACTGTTTACTCATACCAGTCCCCTGACTGACCCGGAGTTTATTTTTCTGTGTTTTCCCTTAAACTCTTGGGTATTCATAACGCTTGTTATGAATAGACAAGTGAATCAGGATTTGGATAAACTTGTGAAGCTGGAATGAAGATTTTGCTGTGTGCTGGTCCATCTATCTACTGTATAATTAAGTCTGTCAGTTGATCACCTATGATATGTATAATTACTGATGTACTATGAATGGCTTGTATCACAAGGCCTATGATGATCTGATGTAATATATTCCGCTGTGTAATATTATAAAGTATTATCTTTTGTGAAAATTCCGCTGTGAGATTCTGATGTTTCTGTGTTTTATCTTCTATCTATTCTCATTTCTTATTAATGGCATAACTTGAGATGTGTTCGAAAGTTGGGTCGTTACACGAGGCATTTGCTATAGTGTCTCGAAGCGGTTAGGAGTACATCCCTTGCCTAGACTCATGACGGAAATCCAATTTCCAATACATGACATTTCGGTTTAGATTGTAGAGCCTAGTATGGCGACATAGTGGGATGAGGCACTATGCCGTCTATGACTGATACATTTATATTTGAAGTTGTTTTCATACACTTTACATAATAATAGTATCAAAATGATTTGTTTTAAACGTACGAAGCATGTTTGGCTATTATAAGGTAAAACTCTATCCTCCGGCTTGCATTGCATTGTGTGATGGGACTTGAATCTTATAATAGCTTCATTTTTCCAAAAAGCATTGCGCTGTTTTTTTATGCACTGTTATTCTTGGGAGGAAACTTATTCCGTGTTATACGGCGTGGTCCCTTGATTTACTTTTAAAGTAAAAGATTTAATAACTCTTATTAGTTCTCACATCAGTCACATGACTGAGCTGGAGTTTATTGTTTTAACCTAAACTTTGGGTGCCCTTATTTTCCACACGAGCAGCTAGTAGTTTTGGTTTTGCAGATTTATTTTTACAGGGTCCTGGTTTACAGCTTGAGCTATATTCCGCTGCTTTGTAATTTGAATCTTTGATATTTATCAAATGTATATTATTTATTCATACTCTGTTATATTTTTGTACTCTGATGGAAATTGTTGTAATAACAATGAAATGTTCTTCTGTTTGTGTTCTGAATTGTCGTGTTCTCGACTCAATCCAGAATTTCCCGTTAGGGCGAGTATGGGTCGTTTCATTTATGTTGAGTAGTCAACTGATTTTTCATTAGCATATTCAACGATTTTTCTCCATCTGAAAATCTTTTCAAACTCAATTCAAGATCATTGATTTTAGATTTCAAAATATTATTCTCATTTATTAGCTTATAGCAAAGGTCGATTACAATTTCACTTTTTTCGGAATCATTTTGTTTCAAGATCGAATTTTCATTTTTAAGAAGTTTGATTTTAGCTTTGGACTCAGAAATCTCATATTCAAATTGATTTTGCTTTTTAAACTCAAGACTTTCAAATTTCTTGAATTTATTAATTTCATTTTCGAGTTCATTTAAAATCAATGATATTTTAGACAAATTTTCTTTCTCAAGCACTTCATGTTTGGAATTTTTTACAATCTCAAAATTCTCCAATTCCCCTTGCAAAAAATTGTTTTTACTTTTTAGTTCAATCTCATTTTCTTTTTAAAAAAAGAATTTCCTTTTCAAGCTTATGAATATTATCATTGAGATGAACAAAATTAGTTGTCAAATTGAAACAACTTTTGCAATCAAAGTTTGAAGAATTTTATGAGAATTCAAGTTTTAATTCCAAGCATCTATTTTTCCACTCAACTCAAGATTCTCAGATTTTGAGTTTTTATTTTTTCAATTTGAGATTACCAACATATTTTGTAACAACCCGAATTCCGACAAGCTGATTTTTTTTCAAAAATCCCAATCTATCCGAACCTTAGTTGGCTTGTGTGATATCCTGCAGAAAAAAAGAGATATAAAATATATCAGAGCTCAGAAAATGTCATATAATGGAATAGATAAAATATAATATTACCAATGTGTCATTAAGTAAATCTTATTGAGTTTTACAGGTTATCGAGTTTTCAAATTCTCGAGTATACAGGTTACAATAACATGTTATACTCAATGCGTCATTAAGTAAATCTTACCAAGATTAACAGGTTTCCAGCTAGTAGGTAACTTAATTTATAATTAAGTTCAACTTATTTCATCTAACAAGTTTACCTCATTCCCTCTACTTATCACAACCTCTTGTTATTACTTACTTATTTACTTAATTCTCTTTAACAAAGGTTTATCAATAAGTTTTCTACCATTTGCAATAAACTACTTTATCATTTCCACTCATCCCTAGGACAAGCCTACCTAATTTTCTGGCATTCAGGTTTATTCAAAATAGGTTATTATCATTCCCCGTTTATTCCAATTCTTGTACTGTTGTACCATTCATCTATTTCCATTAATTACAATTAATGCCATTTATTTTTTACCTGTTATATACATACATTCATGTATGTTAATGCACCAGACCCCTCGCATTAAGTTTTCCACTTATGGATGCTGGATTTGCCAAGCGGTTCCGGGCAGGCTTCTACCACAAGTTGAACTTAACCTCATGTCTTAGTACCATTATATGCATGTTTGTGCCCCAGACCTCTCACATTAAATTAACCACTTTTGGATGCTAGATATTTCGGGCGGTTACGGGCAGACTTCTACCACAAGTTGAATTTAACCTCGTGTTTAAGTGCAGTTACAAATTCCTATTTACTGTTAATTTTCCATACAATTTAGGCATGTTCATTCTTCTAAATTTTACTATAATTCTGTTTACGACGTTTTGGCACAATAATCTTCTTAAACAAATATTCATGTTTATTGTAATTTCTATAATTACAACATATATAGTAAATTCCAATTCAGACAGATGTTTAAATGGAAACAGGCTTATATGACATAATTGTTCTCAGCAGATTAAACCTCAATTACCACAATTATTCAAAAAGTAACTGTACTTGACTTGCAATATCCAATTAACATGTTATAGGAGCAGATTCATATACAACAACAATCTTTTTAACATGTCCTAAACAATTCTAATGCACAATTTTGCACAATTAGCAACTGTTTAGCAGACTAATTATAACGAGGAAAAAAAATGATAAATATACCGTTATTTAAAATGATATAATTTAGATCCACTCACCTAACAGCTTTTCAATCCATGAATCTGATCCGATTTTTGGTTCCGTGCATCCCTAACAGAATCTATATTCAAAAATATCCACGGATTCACAAATCTGTAATTAAAGAAGAGGGAAAAGGAAGAGAAACTTAAATAAAATAGATTCAAAGACTTACCTAACGCCGATCAAAATTTTGAATACCCATTTGAAGATATATATTCTTTTCCTCCAAATCTTGAATTAGAATTTCCTAAGACTAATTATTCTATTTTCGGAAGAGATTTGAGGAGTAAGAAGAATGGCAGAGTCTAGGCAGCCTCTTAGAAAATATGAGATTTATGCTAGGTTCTACTAGCCTATTTATAAGTGTTCAAGAAAGTGGATTTGATCTTAATCGTTCACACAGTGCTGAGTTAGCAATGAATAAAGCCTCAAAACAGTCTAGGTTTGGCGGACGAATCCGCCCAGATCTGGGTTGGGTCAACCCACCTAACCCTTAGGTCGACCCATGCCGAGCGTGGGTGTGGCACCCCACGTGCGTTAATGTCACTCTTTAAGAGAATGTATTAAGTTTTGTGAAGCATTATAGGTAAATAGAAATAGAAATATTACAAGATAGATATAAAATAACAGCGGAATTAAAACTTTATTAATCAGAAAACATCATGGTTCAAAACATCGTTACATCATGAGTATGAAATACATAAAACCCAGTACATCAATTTAAAAATTCCGTCTTGTAATAAAATTATCATAGTATAATAAACATGAATAGAGCATAATCCCTAAAACATAGCCATAGTAGAGAAGCAATGGAATCAAGCAGTACACTTATGCAGCTCCAAGAAGAATGAAAGAAGAATCCTGATTAAGCTTGAGTATTCCCACCCTGGGAACCTAGGGAGGGAGGAAACAGAAGAGAAAGAAGAGGAAACAAAATAAGTCAGACATAAAGTTTGGCGAGTCCAGTTACTTTTAGCATATAAATGAATAGAAGTATCATGACATTCATACAAGTTGGAGAGAGACAACAGTGTCATATGGTAGGTACAACCAGGTAAACAATCTAAACTGAACAGAACAGACATTGCGCTTCTTTAATACTTTTCTATGCACCAATACTAGTATAACCAAAACAAGATAATTCCCAACAAGTACAAGATGGTAGACCTAGGTGTACTTCTAGTGATAGATTTTACCCCATACAATAATAGACAGCCCAACTGAACTTACCGGTGTTGCCCTTAAAGATAATAATGGGCTCCTAAACAAGCAGGACTAGATGTACCCTAATTACTACCTTGATCGATCGACTCCCTAACTACGTAAATACCGTGTGCTGGGCCCACAGTAGGATGTATCACTTCCTAAAGTGGCAACCCTTCGTTTACAGGATGTGCACAACCATATCTACTGATGCCATAATGTCTTATCTTCCCGAGTAGGAGGACCAATGCACGCATATGAGCCCGATGGAACGCGCCATCAGACACCATTTCCACAATGACCTCTTATAACCAGCTCAGTAAGCGTTCCCCAAATCTGACCTAGTTCAGAGTACTCGTCTGATACCTATATATGGGTTACTGACTGAAACAGATCCCATACCAGATGATTCAAGATTCCCCTAGGCTTGCATCCCCACTACTAGGATTTCAACGGGTTATGCCTACCAGTGTAACAAGAATGCATAACCCCATATGTTAGGTTTGTGGGCCTATATATAAATACCCACCGCCCCAAGATTTACTTAACCCTCCTATTGGCTCAAGCAAGTTTACTTAACCCCTACTCAAGTTACCTTATTCATGTAATCCCTATGGATTCAAACAGGTTAAGTATTACAAGTCCATATTTATTCATTTATGGTTATAATGTGCTAGACCTCCCACATTAAGCCTACCACTTGCGGATGCTAGATATGCTTGTCAGGTCCGGGTAGACTTCTTCCACAAGTTGGGCTTAACCTCATGTCTTAGCACGTTACGTGTTTATGCACTTAGAGCCCTCACATTATATTTACCACTTGTGCATGTTGGATATGCCGGTCGGGTCCGGGCAGACTTCTACCACAAGTGTAATCTAACCACGTGACTAAGCGCCATTACAGTTTCTAATTACTGTAAATCTAGGCATTTTCATTATTAACCAATTTTCATGTTTACTATGCCCTAATTCCCCGTTCGATCTACGATACAAGTCATGTCCCAAATTTAGATCAGGATATTGATTAAGCCCCAAAATCCCAAGTTTTGGATCAAGGTACGAATTATGCCCAAAATTCCCAATCATGTTTTTTAATATGAACTATGCCACAAATTAACCATTCCCAATCGTTCCCAATTTGGCGCATTCGTGTATTTCAGCGATATGTCAGGCTCGAAGGTAGCCTAGCTATAAAAATAAAAAGGAAAAAAGGGAAGAAGAGAACAAGAATAGGCACAGCAAGTCAAAATTGGCACAATGATATAATTGGCCATACTAACAGAATAGGCATAGTGACATGATAAACTGAATAGGGATATCATAAACAGGCATAATGAGATCTAAACATTGAATTAGATATACAATTAATAATAGATCTGGTATGGTTTCAGATTATTAATAGGCATAGGCTTAGATCTACACTTATAGGCATGTCAAGATTACAATTTAGGTGTTTATATCTAAAATTAACATAGACTCACTATGACTAGATCTAAGAAACAGAAGAATGATAGAAGATGTTGTATCACATATCTCTAAATTCGTATATCTTGATTGTTGAAGAAGAAGTAGACTAGATTAGACTATGTTGGAGCAGCACCTTGTTGTCATCATTGAATTAGATGAATAAAACAATGGATATAGGGTCCTATTTATTGCCATCTTCGAATGAATCCAGGCCAGAAATTAGTACAAGTTCGGAGGCAGGGATCTGCCCAGATCTGTATGAGGGTCGACCCTCCCTTAGTGCGTCGACCCAGGGGTCGACCCATGGGGACTGGGGTTGACCCCTAATAGGCCAAACTCCCACTCTGCCCTACGCCTTCTGATTTTGAATAAATTTTAATTCTGGTATACAAGCTGCTTATACATTTATAAACTTCAAACCTTAATATCTTCTTTATACGATGTCCGTTTTATGCAAACCAAGTGTCTATCTTAAGTAGAATTTCGAGACGAACACAATGACACAGTCTGTTTTACTTAATTATCAATAATTAATTAAGTATTCTTTAATTTATCATTATAGTGTGTTATAGAATTACGGGATGTTACATTTTCCCCTACTTAAAGGATTTCATCCCCGAAATCTCCAAGTTAAGAAGAATGTATATCCTAACATCCATCATCCATCTACCGATCCACCTATAACAGACATCCATTGTCCTTAAAGACTTCTCATGCTTATATGGATATATGTAAAGGTATGGGTATATGTCCCTATACTAATGCGAAAGATCAGGTAGTCTACTGATTCAGTCGACCTCCTTAATGAAATGTATGTTAGTGCCATGAATCCAACATGTATGCAATTAATAATATTATAACATGAAAATTCTATATGTGTGCGTAATCATTCATCCAAATGCAACATTCCTGTGATGATACACCCACTTTCATCCATAAAAAGAAGAAGAAAAACGCATACGCATCCAAATGCAGTATGAGAGTGATTAAGCCGATCTAGTGCTTAATCTGTGTGTATATGCATCCATGAGCAACCACCAACAACAACTTGCATCACTTGCATCCATCAAACATAACATTTCTCAAACACATGTTTACATCCATGGGATTCCTACATAAAGGTTAAAGATTCGATCGATAGGATACTCTTAAATGATAGAAACAAGTACGCATAAAAGCTTTGGAAAGGAAGTTAAGAACATACCCTTGAAAAGAAAAGGGTATGAAGCTCAAATCTTATCTTCAGTCTCCCACATTGCATCCTCTTAGTTATATCCCCACTGCACTTTCATCAACTTGACTTCTCGATAACATAGCTTCTTAACTTCTGATCCAAGAATATGGGTAGGAACTCGTCTAACTGTTGCCTCCCGTTCCACCTCTACTTCCTCAAGCATACTTGGCTTAACTACTATTGCGGTAGCATGCAAGAACTTCCATAAATGAGAAATATGGAAAACATCATGAACGCCAGACAGTCTCTCTGGTAACTTTACTCTATAGGTCGTTTGACCAATCCTTTCTATTATGGGAAATGGTCATACAAATCTTGGTGCCAATTTACCTACAAATCCAAAACGAACTACATTCCTCAAAGGAAATACCTTGATGAAAACCATGTCTCCTGCCTCAAACTTAATGTTAGTCCTTCTCTTATCTGCGTAGGACTTCTACCTGCCTTGAGTTTTCTTCATGCTCCTATGAATAAGATCAATCTTTTCTGAAGTGTAACAAACAAGGATTTTCGACCTTGAAATCAACACATAACACCATGTCGATTTTATTCAAGAATCGTAAATACTGGAACATTAATAGAAAGAAGTTAGAGGGTGAGAATTAGAAAGAAAGAAAATTAGAATAAAAGAAGAAGAACAAGACAACTGTAACAACCCGAAAATCTGGGCCAGTTTAAAATTTTTATTTTGGCAATTTTAGCGAATTCTGATTATTTAAAATGAATTATTTTAAATAATATCGACGAGAAATCTGTTTTGAATATAATTCGATCGTATATATTATACGCGTCGTCGTTAGAATATAAATATTTATATATAATTATAAATAGAATTAAAAATGGCGCGGTAGTTCGATAATTCGATTTCAAACTTCAATTGAATGTACCGGGTGCAAAACAATCCGGATTTTAGTGAAACCAAAAACATTAGGATCTGATTGATAATATCTTTCCAACGAATCCGAAAAATCAAGATTTCATATCAGGAATCAAAAGATATGTCCAGTTGAAAATTCTGAATAGTCGCTATGGAATTCAGGCCCTTAAAAATGGACATTTTGCAAACGACCTCGGATTTCGACGAAACTAGTTTTGTTGGGTCCGTGATGTCAAATTATTGCTAGGTTTCAAATTTCATAATTTTTCGAATCAATATGTGAGCGTGGCAAAGGAAAACGCATTTGACCAGTTTCAGTTGATTTTAATCGACTGGAAATTGGCTATTTTTCCAACGGTCTCAGAATTCAACGAAACTAGTTTTGCTAGGACCGTATCGTCAATACGAAGCTAGAAAATATTTTTCTGCCATTTTTAGAGTTCGTATGTGACCCCGGTAATTTGAAATGTACGTTTAAAATTCAATATAGTGATTTAAATGTAAATTAAACAGAAACTGATCGAAACAGTCGAATCAGCTTGCGATACATATCCCATTGTGTTCGGAATGGGGGTAAAACGTTAGGGACGACAGGCGGTGGACCTCGTTTCGAGGTCGTATGGAAAAGTACCTTTTTTGAAATTAAAATAATAATAATAAAAAAAAATAAAAAAAACCCTTTCTCCCTTTATCTTTCTGCCCCCCCCCCCCCGTTCGATTTCATTTCTGAGAAAAAAAAAGAAAAAAAAACGAACGACGCTCGCCATCGCCTCCCCAGGCGTCGCCGCCGCCGGAAGTACCCCCCCTCGGATCGACAGCCGCCTCCCCTCCTTCCCCTTCTCCTCTCCACCTCCTCCAACCTCCAACCGCACGACGCCTTCCTCTTCTTCTTCTCCACCTTAAACCACCGCCCTCCGCCATCTCGAGCGCCTCTGGCCACCGCCCTCCGACGCAGAAGTCTGCCGCCGACCCCCACTACCCTGCTGCCGCCACCAGCACAGTGCCCCCCCCCCTCTGTAAGTTTTTTTTTGTTGTTTTGTTATTTTATTTTTATGTAATTTAAAACTGATTTTAAAAAAAAAGTAATTTAAAACTGATTTTAAAAAAAAAAGTAATTTAAAACTGATTTTAAAAAGTAATTTAAAACTGATTTTAAAAAAGTAATTTAAAACTGATTTTAAAAAGTAATTTAAAACTGATTTTAAAAAGTAATTTAAAACTGATTTTAAAGAGGAATTTAAAACTGATTTTAAAAAGAATTTAAAATAGAAAAGGTTTGAACTTTAAAATGGAAAAGATCATATTTTTAAAATAGAAAAGACGAAATTTTTATTATAAAGATATGATTTTGAAAATAAAGGTATGGTCTTTATATGTAGAATTAAATTTTAAAAATGAGATTTTATCATATATGTGGAGAGAAGAAAAAGAATATATTTTTACAATGCAAAGAATTTTTTTTTTTTTTTTTTACAATGCAAAGAATGGATTTTATTCAAAGAAAGTTTTGATTTTCATTCACGTAAAAAAATGATTTTTATAAGGTAGAGAGGTTAAAAAAAATTCGATTTTTATATATATGAAGTGAAGATAAAAATATGATCTTTATATATATGAAGCAAAATAAAAATTCGATCTTTATATAAGAAATAGCGACGTAAAAATATAATTTTTATATAGGAAGGAAGCGTTGTAAAAATATAATTTTTACATCATAGGAATATTAAAAATATAATCTTTATTTTTAAAATATGATCTTTATATATATTGACTAGCAAAGTAAAAATGTGATTTTACGTATGTAGAGAATACGGGCAACGAAGATGACAATAGGTGAGAACGAAGAAGATTTCTATCAAAGAAGAGTCAAGATGTTTGGATAGCTTTCGGTGAGAATTTCTCACCTTTCAATTTCTTTTTCTAATTATATATATATACTAGGATGCATACGGTGCTTAGCAGCACCCGACACAATCGTCCACAGACCATGGACTTGTTTGTTTGGTTGCATAGATTAGTTATATGATGTGATTTGAATTGGTTGTTTGGTGATTTTGATTGATGTGTAAATGGCGTGGGCCTTCACTAGACCGGGGATAAGGCTAGGCCTCGTCCCGTTTCTAGTATCGTGCCGTTATGCCGCCGAAATTTTCTAAAATAAGTTAGAAAAATATAAATATCATTTTTATTGTGTAAATGAACCGAATAGAAATTCATGTATTGAAATAAAATATTTTATCGTTAAAAATATAATTTTTAACGTGAACGTGAATGTGAATAAATAAATATTCATTTACAAACCAGACGGTTTGTTTATGTACACCTATTTGAAGGACATTGATTGGGACGATAAATTTTACACATCGCCCAACTGCACAAATACAATCTGTGTTTGATTGTTTGAAACCCTACACGGGTGTTGGGATGATATTTGACGTACACTAATCCCGATTGTTTAGTTGTGTGTCGATCGATTGATTGACAGACTGTTATAAGCGTTGAATATTTATATTTGATGCTTATACAGTGTAGAATGCACTTTGGATGATGGTTGATTATTCATCGTTGTTGATATATACATGTGTTGTAGAAAATCCATATAATTAACATTATATGGTAATTGATTGGGCCTCATTCCAGTTTCGAAAAAGAAATATTTGAAATGAAAATATTTGAAAAAGAAATATTTGAAATGAAAATATTTGAAAAAGAAATATTTGAAATGAAAATATTTGAAATAGAAATATTTGAAATAGAATATTTGAAAATAGAAATATGTGAAGCCGTGATGATTAGATTGACGCCATTTTGACGTGAACGATATTTATATCGATACTAAACGATTTCGAAATGAATTGAATTGAAAACGATTTCGAAATGAATTGAATTGAAAACGATTTCGAAATGAATTGAATTGAAAACGATTTCGAAATGAATTGAATTGAAAACGATTTCGAAATGAATTGAATTGAAAACGATTTCGAAATGAATTGAATTGAAAACGATTTCGAAATGAATTGAATTGAAAACGAATTGAAATTGAATTGAAATTTGAATTGAATAGAAATGAATTTTAAAACGAATTTATAAAGAAGAATTCAATTTTAATTTGAATTGAAATGGAAGTTGAAATTGCTTTTGAAACGAATTTAAAACTATTTATATAATTCGTTTTAAATAGAATTCGACGAAGTATATATTATATATATTATATATATAATATAATGGCCTGAATAGAACGCGCCGCGCCGCGGCAGTTCGTGAATTTCGACCATTTATTTCAAACGGACATTACGGGAGATCCGACCGTCGGATTCTCCTAAAACCGGAACCGTTGGGTTCGTATCGAAAAGAGCTTTCTAACGAATGTTAGAAATTTGAAATCTAACGGTTGGATTTGGAGATACATCCAAATCAAATTTGAAAAAGGTCGCTGTAAGTGCAGTTTGATGGCCGTTGTTGGAAATCGACTGTACGGGCCTTGATAAAATTATTAAAAATAGTAATAATTTATGTAAAATCATAAGATATGATTTGAGAAGAATTGGGATGAAAAACTCCATATTTGAAAAGATAAAAATAGATTTTTATCGAAGTAAACTAGTTTTGAACTAGAATTATAATTCTATTTATTTTTAAATAAATAAATTGAATTTAAAAAGGGTTTTAAAAATAACCAGAATTTCCAATGATTGCATTGGAGTGGATTTGAATCGAAATTGTCTTCGGAATATTTCGATGTTGGAATTCGTGATTATGCAGATGTTGTTATGGAAATTTGAAAGATATATATCTATATCGTTATTTCCAGCACGACATTTGTTAATCGTAGAATTTGATATTGAATATAAGCCGATATATTTTCTATTCGGAGCCTTATATTGAATATCAAATGTGATTTGGGTTTGTCGTGAATGGTGTCTTCACTAACACTGTTCTTGAACCCAGTTGAGAAAAGATTAAATCTTTTTACTTAGATTTAATGAAGGTTTCCAATTAAACGATATTTAATTGGAATTGAATTGGTATTGATTTTTGGGTTTATCGTGAACAGTGTTTTAAATAACACTTGTTCTTTAACCCGATAATTAATGGAATGTGATTTTGGGTTTATCGTGAACCGTGTTTTAAATGACACTGATTCTTTAACCCAGTTAAAGATTAAAACTAAGTGGAGTTTTAATGAATCTTTAATTAGATTGAAATGATCGAAAATGGAGTATCACCAGTTTTGCTCCAGGCGATGGTTAAATCTTTAATTAGATTTGAACGTGAAATGGTAATTGAATTTACCGATAACACTGTGGTGTTAGATATGAAGTATTACCAGTTTTACTTCATGGGATGAATAGGTTAGGATTGGGAAATAAAATAAATGATTACTTCGGTGTGGTTCGCTAATCCCGACTAGTTTGAATTGATATTCAAAGGAGATTAAAGAATAAATTTACAGAATTTATCTTGGATAAAATTAATGGGAACTTTTCCCAAAGTATAGGAATATTTGAATAAAAGAATATTCTGAATTGGAATGAGGCGTGTGTTGTGTTTGTGTAACACTTTTATAATATATACGCGAGTTATTCAGAAAGACCGGGTTTATCCCATTCTGAATAACTGATTCGACGTGGTGTCGAAGATGAAGACGGTGGTCGAAGACCAGAAGTCTTCACGTCGTTTGGGTAATTACTGATGATCTTGATTGGGCTGTACACCCAAGAAGATGGAAACAGTTAGTGATCGTCCAGACGTACTTGGAGATCGATGGATATGCGGGGTACTAGGTGCCTCCGGTTTCGTTCAGACCCAGAACGGACTTATAAATGGACTGTGTGTCTGACATTGGATTTTAGTCTGTGTGATTGATCTCTATTAAATATATATCTGTTTGGCGGCGGAGAATTTTTTCTCTTGCTTAACGCCCTTCTCTGAGATGTACGAGCTCAGGGGTTATATATTGATGGATATCAAACGCATGGAGTGAATTGCCTGTGTGGCATGCCTAAGTGGCAATTGATCGAGGCTTCTGTTGAAAAGCAAAGTCTTGTGGTGATGATCAAAGCACGGCCTTTGTGGCGTAGCTTTGTGTAACGTTTACTTCGCGAGTTTCACACCCGGTATGAACCAAAAACGGGAGACGGACCTCAGGGAGGACTTGCGTTTCTTTCTAGCTAGAAGTGGCGTCAGTGGTTTTACACGCCCTGACGAGTTTGAATTATGTGGTTGTTGTTGTTGCGAGGCGCCTCGGTTATATCGGTTTCGGCCGATGCATTCTGGTCGGCAGACGGACCAGACTTACACCCCATATGGTGGGGAGACGTATTGTTCAGGCATAATAATCCACATCGGTGGACCGGCCCTGACGATCCAAGGGGCAGTTGCGGCTGTTCCTGAGGGGCGGGCTAGAGCGTCTCGAATCGGTTGAGGACTATCTTTTGCCTCGGTTCATAGATGGAAACCCAATTTCCAAATACGTGATTCTGCGGTTTTATTTGTAGAGCCTAGTATGGCGACATAGTGGGATGGGGCACTTATGTCGTCTATGATTGATACTTATGATTTGAAGTTGTTTTATACACTATGCACTTATGATAGTATCAAATGATTTGTTTTAAACGTATCAATCATTCTTTGGCTGTTATAAGGGAAAACCCTATCCCCCGGCTTGCGTTGCATTGTGTGATAGGACCTGGGTCTTATAACAGCTTCATTTTTCTTTATTTAGCATTGCGTTGTTGTTTTATGCACTGGTATTCGTGGGAGGAAACCCGTTCCGTGTTATACGGCGTGGTCCCTTGATTTACCTAGCTTTGAAAATAAAGATAATAACTGTTTTCGTTCTCACACCAGTCACATGACTGACCTGGAGTTTATTGTTTTAACCTAAACTCTGGGTGCCCTTATTTTGACACGGGCAGCTAGTAGTTTTGGGTTTTGCAGATTTATATTCATAGGATCCTGGTTTACAGCTGGAACGATATCCGGAAAGCTTTGTATCCGTATATCTACTTCTAGTTGTGTATTGTATTATTTTCCGCTGCGATATATTTAAATGTAATTTAAATCTCTGATATTTCTGTGTAATATTCATTTATACTCTGTATATTCTTGTAATCTGATGCATTGTTGTAATATACAATGAAATGTTCTTCAGTATGCGTTCTGTTGTGGCTTGTTCTCGAACTATCCGCCGCTTTCCTTTACGGGGAAGTTACGGGTCGTTTCATTTTGGTATCAGAGCTTTGGTTCACAGAGCTAGAGAACAAGGCACATTAGAACCGTACGAAAGAATTCATCAGATATTGGATTAGCAATATCCAATGAGAGTGACTCGTTAGAGATGGGATCAGTAGTATCCTAGAACGAGTGTGAAGAGTATATTTTTGAAAACGAAAACCATATTGTTTTGAAAATCTAAATCAACTATTCGTATTTGATTATTTATTTATATTGATTTGGACAGTCCAGTATATAAAGAATTTGCATATACGCCTTGCAAACGTATATTCGAAGTTTTAATATACTGGATAGATATAGAGTCACATTCTAGACACCCGGGGATAATTCTGATGATGTGGCCACATCATCAGTATTTATATTCGTGTTTCGAAGGTGTGATTTCTATATATTTCCATTAGACTGGTGTGAGAACCAAAATTAGATAGGGCCTATTGTTGTGATTTGGCATCAAAAATCTGATTTTTGACTATGTATCAAAATTATGAATTTGAAACTCTAATTCACTAATTGATTGATGTTTGTGTTGTTTTTTTAATTGTTTGCTAATTTTTAGCCATTTAGCCTAATTGAATCACATATTGAGCTATATTGAAAATTGGTCGCATTTGCTTGCATGTACTTGTACTTACATTGAACAGGTCATAGCAAGGAGGCTAGAGCAGAGAATAAAATTTGTTTGCCCGACAAATAGGTACATGTTTGATACATAATTTACTGTTTTGTTTGGGTGATGATGATTTTATGAGCCTATTGGCTAGCCGCTTGGCTTTTTCTTTTTCTTTTTGAGATCTAAAGGACCGGGGAAGCTATTTGAGATTTCCCGATGCTCCCGGTGCAGGGGAGGTTATAGCGAAATTTTTCGAAAATTTAGGGTGTTAGCCAAATTTTTGAAAAATTTGAAAATTCTCAGAAACTGAAAAGTTGGAGAATGGAAGCCAGATCGAACGTAGTGTTGATTAATCAAACCACTTTCGACTTTGTTCCTTTTCGGGGACGAAAAGTTTTAAGTGGGGGAGATTGTAACAACCCGAAAATCTGGGCCAGTTTAAAAATTTTATTTTGGCAATTTTAGCGAATTCTGATTATTTAAAATGAATTATTTTAAATAATATCGACGAGAAATCTGTTTTGAATATAATTCGAACGTATATATTATACGCGTCGTCGTTAGAATATAAATATTTATATATAATTATAAATAGAATTAAAAATGGCGCGGTAGTTCGATAATTCGATTTCAAACTTCAATTGAATGTACCGGGTGCAAAACAATCCGGATTTTAGTGAAACCAAAAACATTAGGATCTGATTGATAATATCTTTCCAACGAATCCGAAAAATCAAGATTTCATATCAGGAATCAAAAGATATGTCCAGTTGAAAATTCTGAATAGTCGCTATGGAATTCAGGCCCTTAAAAATGGACATTTTGCAAACGACCTCGGATTTCGACGAAACCAGTTTTGTTGGGTCCGTGATGTCAAATTATTGCTAGGTTTCAAATTTCATAATTTTTCGAATCAATATGTGAGCGTGGCAAAGGAAAACGCGTTTGACCAGTTTCAGTTGATTTTAATCGACTGGAAATTGGCTATTTTTCCAACGGTCTCAGAATTCAACGAAACTAGTTTTGTTAGGACCGTATCGTCAATACGAAGCTAGAAAATATTTTTCTGCCATTTTTAGAGTTCGTATGTGACCCCGGTAATTTGAAATGTACGTTTAAAATTCAATATAGTGATTTAAATGTAAATTAAACAGAAACTAATCGAAACAGTCGAATCAGCTTGCGATACATATCCCATTGTGTTCGGAATGGGGGTAAAACGTTAGGGACGACAGGCGGTGGACCTCGTTTCGAGGTCGTATGGAAAAGTACCTTTTTTGAAATTAAAATAATAATAAAAAATAATAAAAAAAAAACCCTTTCTCCCTTTATCTTTCTGCCCCCCCCCCGTTCGATTTCATTTATGAGAAAAAAGAAAAAGAAAAAAAAACGAACGACGCTCGCCATCGCCTCCCCAGGTGTCGCCGCCGCCGGAAGTACCCCCCCCCCCTCTCGGATCGATAGCCTCCTCCCCTCCTTCCCCTTCTCCTCTCCACCTCCTCCAACCTCCAACCGCACGACGCCCTCCTCTTCTTCTTCTCCACCTTAAACCACCGCCCTCCGCCATCTCGAGCGCCTCTGGCCACCGCCCACCGACGCAGAAGTCTGCCGCCGACCCCCACTACCCTGCTGCCGCCACCAGCACAGTTCCCCCCCCCTCTGTAAGTTTTTTTTTGTTGTTTTGTTATTTTATTTTTATGTAATTTAAAACTGATTTTAAAAAAAAAGTAATTTAAAACTGATTTTAAAAAAAAAGTAATTTAAAACTGATTTTAAAAAGTAATTTAAAACTGATTTTATAAAAGTAATTTAAAACTGATTTTAAAAAGTAACTTAAAATTGATTTTAAAAAGTAATTTAAAACTGATTTTAAAGAGGAATTTAAAACTGATTTTAAAAAGAATTTAAAATAGAAAAGGTTTGAACTTTAAAATGGAAAAGATCATATTTTTAAAATAGAAAAGACGAAATTTTTATTATAAAGATATGATTTTGAAAATAAAGGTATGGTCTTTATATGTAGAATTAAATTTTAAAAATGAGATTTTATCATATATGTGGAGAGAAGAAAAAGAATATATTTTTACAATGCAAAGAATTTTTTTTTTTTACAATGCAAAGAATGGATTTTATTTAAAGAAAGTTTTGATTTTCATTCACGTAAAAAAAAAATGATTTTTATAAGGTAGAGAGGATAAAAAAAAATTCGATTTTTATATATATGAAGTGAAGATAAAAATATGATCTTTATATATATGAAGCAAAATAAAAATTCGATCTTTATATAAGAAATAGCGACGTAAAAATATAATTTTTATATAGGAAGGAAGCGTTGTAAAAATATAATTTTTACATCATAGGAATATTAAAAATATAATCTTTATTTTTAAAATACGATCTTTATATATATTGACTAGCAAAGTAAAAATGTGATTTTACGTATGTAGAGAATACGGGCAACGAAGATGACAATAGGCGAGAACGAAGAAGATTTCTATCAAAGAAGAGTCAAGATGTTTGGATAGCTTTCGGTGAGAATTTCTCACCTTTCAATTTCTTTTTCTAATTATATATATATACTAGGATGCAGACGGTGCTTAGCAGCACCCGACACAATCGTCCACAGACCATGGACTTGTTTGTTTGGTTGCATAGATTAGTTATATGATGTGATTTGAATTGGTTGTTTGGTGATTTTGATTGATGTGTGAATGGCGTGGGCCTTCACTAGACCGGGGATAAGGCTAGGCCTCGTCCCGTTTCTAGTATCGTGCCGTTATGCCGCCGAAATTTTCTAAAATAAGTTAGAAAAATATAAATATCATTTTTATTGTGTAAATGAACTGAATATAAATTCATGTGTTGAAATAAAATATTTTATCGTTAAAAATATAATTTTTAACGTGAACGTGAATGTAAATAAATAAATATTCATTTACAAACCAGACGGTTTGTTTATGTACACCTATTTGAAGGACATTGATTGGGACGATAAATTTTACACATCGCCCAACTGCACAAATAAAATCTGTGTTTGATTGTTTGAAACCCTACACGGGTGTTGGGATGATATTTGACGTACACTAATCCCGATTGTTTAGTTGTGTGTCGATCGATTGATTGACAGACTGTTATAAGCGTTGAATATTTATATTTGATGCTTATACAGTGTAGAATGCACTTTGGATGATGGTTGATTATTCATCGTTGTTGATATATACATGTGTTGTAGAAAATCCATATAATTAACATTATATGGTAATTGATTGGGCCTCATTCCAGTTTCGAAAAAGAAATATTTGAAATGAAAATATTTGAAAAAGAAATATTTGAAATGAAAATATTTGAAAAAGAAATATTTGAAATGAAAATATTTGAAATAGAAATATTTGAAATAGAATATTTGAAAATAGAAATATGTGAAGCCGTGATGATTAGATTGACGCCATTTTGACGTGAACGATATTTATATCGATACTAAACGATTTCGAAATGAATTGAATTGAAAACGATTTCGAAATGAATTGAATTGAAAACGATTTCGAAATGAATTGAATTGAAAACGATTTCGAAATGAATTGAATTGAAAACGATTTCGAAATGAATTGAATTGAAAACGATTTCGAAATGAATTGAATTGAAAACGATTTCAAAATGAATTGTATGGAAAACGAATTCAAATTGAATTGAAATTTGAATTGAATAGAAATGAATTTTAAAACGAATTTATAAAGAAGAATTCAATTTTAATTTGAATTGAAATGGAAGTTGAAATTGCTTTTGAAACGAATTTAAAACTATTTATATAATTCGTTTTAAATAGAAATCGACGAAGTATATATTATATATATTATATATATAATATAATGGCCTGAATAGAACGCGCCGCGGCAGTTCGTGAATTTCGACCATTTATTTCAAACGGACATTACGGGAGATCCGACCGTCGGATTCTCCTAAAACCGGAACCGTTGGGTTCGTATCGAAAAGAGCTTTCTAACGAATGTTAGAAATTTGAAATCTAACGGTTGGATTTGGAGATACGTCCAAATCAAATTTGAAAAAGGTCGGTGTAAGTGCAGTTCGATGGCCGTTGTTGGAAATCGACTGCACGGGCCTTGATAAAATTATTAAAAATAGTAATAATTTGTGTAAAATCATAAGATATGATTTGAGAAGAATTGGGATGAAAAACTCCATATTTGAAAAGATAAAAATAGATTTTTATCGAAGTAAACTAGTTTTGAACTAGAATTATAATTCTATTTATTTTTAAATAAATAAATTGAATTTAAAAAGGGTTTTAAAAATAACCAGAATTTCCAATGATTGCATTGGAGTGGATTTGAATCGAAATTGTCTTCGGAATATTTCGATGTTGGAATTCGTGATTATGCAGATGTTGTTATGGAAATTTGAAAGATATATATTTATATCGTTATTTCCAGCACGACATTTGTTAATCGTAGAATTTGATATTGAATATAAGCCGATAAATTTTCTATTCGGAGCCTTATATTGAATATCAAATGTGATTTGGGTTTGTCGTGAATGGTGTCTTCACTAACACTGTTCTTGAACCCAGTTGAGAAAAGATTAAATCTTTTTACTTAGATTTAATGAAGGTTACCAATTAAACGATATTTAATTGGAATTGAATTGGTATTGATTTTTGGGTTTATCGTGAACAGTGTTTTAAATAACACTTGTTCTTTAACCCGATAATTAATGGAATGTGATTTTGGGTTTATCGTGAACCGTGTTTTAAATGACACTGATTCTTTAACCCAGTTAAAGATTAAAACTAAGTGGAGTTTTAATGAATCTTTAATTAGATTGAAATGATCGAAAATGGAGTATCACCAGTTTTGCTCCAGGCGATGGTTAAATCTTTAATTAGATTTGAACGTGAAATGGTAATTGAATTTACCGATAACACTGTGGTGTTAGATATGAAGTATTACCAGTTTTACTTCATGGGATGAATAGGTTGGGATTGGGAAATAAAATAAATGATTACTTCGGTGTGGTTCGCTAATCCCGACTAGTTTGAATTGATATTCAAAGGAGATTAAAGAATAAATTTAAAGAATTTATCTTGGATAAAATTAATGGGAACTTTTCCCAAAGTATAGGAATATTTGAATAAAAGAATATTCTGAATTGGAATGAGGCGTGTGTTGTGTTTGTGTAACACTTTTATAATATATACGCGAGTTATTCAGAAAGACCGGGTTTATCCCATTCTGAATAACTGATTCGACGTGGTGTCGAAGATGAAGACGGTGGTCGAAGACCAGAAGTCTTCACGTCGTTTGGGTAATTACTGATGATCTTGATTGGGCTGTACACCCAAGAAGATGGAAACAGTTAGTGATCGTCCAGACGTACTTGGAGATCGATGGATATGCGGGGTACTAGGTGCCTCCGGTTTCGTTCAGACCCAGAACGGACTTATAAATGGACTGTGTGTCTGACATTGGATTTTAGTCCGTGTGATTGATCTCTATTAAATATATATCTGTTTGGCGGCGGAGAATTTTTTCTCTTGCTTAACGCCCTTCTCTGAGACGTACGAGCTCAGGGGTTATATATTGATGGATATCAAACGCATGGAGTGAATTGCCTGTGTGGCATGCCTAAGTGGCAATTGATCGAGGCTTCTGTTGAAAAGCAAAGTCTTGTGGTGATGATCAAAGCACGGCCTTTGTGGCGTAGCTTTGTGTAACGTTTACTTCGCGAGTTTCACACCCGGTATGAACCAAAAACGGGAGACGGACCTCAGGGAGGACTTGCGTTTCTTTCTAGCTAGAAGTGGCGTCAGTGGTTTTACACGCCCTGACGAGTTTGACTTATGTGGTTGTTGCTGTTGCGAGGCGCCTCGGTTATATCGGTTTCGGCCGATGCATTCTGGTCGGCAGACGGACCAGACTTACACCCCATAGGGTGGGGAGACGTATTGTTCAGGCATAATAATCCACATCGGTGGACCGGCCCTGACGATCCAAGGGGCAGTTGCGGCTGTTCCTGAGGGGGTGGGCTAGAGCGTCTCGAATCGGTTGAGGACTATCTTTTGCCTCGGTTCATAGATGGAAACCCAATTTCCAAATACGTGATTCTGCGGTTTTATTTGTAGAGCGTAGTATGGCGACATAGTGGGATGGGGCACTTATGCCGTCTATGATTGATACTTATGATTTGAAGTTATTTTATACACTATGCACTTATGATAGTATCAAATGATTTGTTTTAAACGTATCAAGCATTCTTTGGCTGTTATAAGGGAAAACCCTGTCCCCCGGCTTGCGTTGCATTGTGTGATAGGACCTGGGTCTTATAACAGCTTCATTTTTCTTTATTTAGCATTGCGCTGTTGTTTTATGCACTGGTATTCGTGGGAGGAAACCCGTTCCGTGTTATACGGCGTGGTCCCTTGATTTACCTAGCTTTGAAAATAAAGATAATAACTGTTTTCGTTCTCACACCAGTCACATGACTGACCTGGAGTTTATTGTTTTAACCTAAACTCTGGGTGCCCTTATTTTGACACGGGCAACTAGTAGTTTTGGGTTTTGCAGATTTATATTCACAGGATCCTGGTTTACAGCTGGAACGATATCCGGAAAGCTTTGTATCCGTATATCTACTTCTAGTTGTGTATTGTATTATTTTCCGCTGCGATATATTTAAATGTAATTTAAATCTCTGATATTTCTGTGTAATATTCATTTATACTCTGTATATTCTTGTAATCTGATGCATTGTTGTAATATACAATGAAATGTTCTTCAGTATGCGTTCTGTTGTGGCTTGTTCTCGAACTATCCGCCGCTTTCCTTTACGGGGAAGTTACGGGTCGTTTCAACAACACAATCAGAGTAACACGAATCTCACGACGGAACGAATAAAATATATTATGTAACATAACTTTAAAATACAAATCTGTACTTGAATATACATACCATTATCAAAGTACAACACTTACAACACAGCAGAAATAAAAAATTGCTATATAATCCTGAAGTCTCCTGCTCCAAGTTCTCAGTATATATGTAAAATCCGGACTAGTTGACTACCCGTACATTAATTGGGCACCCAAGAGTTTAGGGAAAACAAAACAAAATAAACTCAGGGTCAGTCATGAGACTGGTGTGAGTAAACAATTTAAAACAGTTTGAGACTGATGTGAGTAAACAAAACAAAATAAACTCAGGGTCAGTCATAAGACCATTCCATATAACACGGAATGGGTTTTCCCTTATGGGAATCCAAAACACTTGATTAAACATTCAAAATCCTTTTGCAAGAAATGTTAATCTTTATATCAAAACTCTTTTGGTATTATAATAGTGCCTATCAACGACAACCAAATAATCATCTAGCAGAAAGCTTTCATCTTACGTTCCACATACATAATATACAATAAAAACCATGGGCGCTTATTGGATAATAGATTCCAACTGGAAAGGTATGGGACCACCTTCCGACAGTGTATCTCTAGAGAGGAATACACCAGGTTCAACAAGAACATCTTATAACCCAGGCTAAACATGACCGGTCACTCATTTGGCTTAAATGTACCGAATGTATTATCACCAACGGTTCGGTTCAGTAACCGTTTTCCCGAAAAGGACATCATCAAAATAGATTATAGAACTAAATGGAATTTCTCTAGATCAGGTGACAATACACCCTAATTGGCAGCTAATCACTTAGCCATGCAACCTACCCGATTTTATACCGTTTTCTGGTTGTGAGGCTAGAGGTCATATCGTATAGATCACACCTTTATTTACTTTGAATATCACATCATCATACCCGCCAAATCTCAAATTGATTTCCTAAAAAATACCATGGGGATATAGCTAAGAGAAACGAATTCCTCTACTAAATATGTTTGAAGAGATCAACTTACGCGATCTATTAAATATACTCTGTCAGACATTCTTCCATACAGGTTGTCCTGGGACTGGACAAACCAAAGGCACTATTCTGTAAACCCATCTTTGGCAATTTCTACCTAGGATTTGCGAGAACAGCCCTTGCGTAATATTCGTCTTCAATTATCTTCATCATATTTGATTCGCAACGCTAATGCCCATACGGAGTGGTTTTCAGAAAGTAAATCTGATCCCGGTCTCTCCGTATTGGCGATGGAAAAATGGTTAAAACTTTGATAGTCGGTTATTTAACAAGCAAAGGAAAACATCCATACACACAACGATCTTATTTCCAAATGGAAATTTTATCGATCAATCATCAATCAACATTTTTTCCTTTAAATTAATTTATCATTAATTTATTTATTTCCCCATTTCCCATTTCATATATTCGTAAATCCTCATTTTCTAAATTAAGAAAATATACATTATTAACTTTGGAAAGCGTTTCCATTCATTTTTCATGCGTCACTATCATCCCACATCTATCAGTCTCTAACTGTAAACCAGTAAGAGAACAATTCCTTGAATATCAACCCCGAAGGCCGAAGCCAACATCAGATCAATATCCAGAAAAACATTCAACTTAAGTAATCTCTAGTCAATTTCTAATTTCCTTAACTCCATTTAAATCTTCTTATCAAATCATTACTTACACAACTCTCGGATTCAGTTTACAATTCCACTTCTTTTATAAAAACATTGGTTATAACGATAACATTATAATCCCTATTTTTGAAATATCTAACTTCAAATATAACCTTTATTCTTTAATTTGAATAAATAATAATTAATAAATTTATTAAATAAATAAATCTTGGTTTAAAAACCGGAAAGTAATTAGTACTTTCCTACATACGACACAGTCGAAATCTAATGCATAATTTTCTCTTGAAAAATCTCTATTCGATAACTCTCCTTCGAATAATCGCTATTCGATTAACTCTCTCTCGAATAATTTATATTTGATTAACTCTCTTCAAATAATTTATATTCGATTAACTCTCTTCGAATAATTTATACTCGATTATCTCTCTTCGAATAATTTATATTCGATTAACTCCAATTTAAATTCCTATTTTAAAACCAGTTTCCTTTATCAATGTTTTAATTTATAAAATATTTATTTTAATCCATTATTCACATCGAATGTGAATAATATTTCTTTTATATAATCAATCAGTTTGATTTTGTATTTTAAAATAATATCCTATTTCCAGATTCTATTTATACTTCTATTTATAGATTTGATTGTGCAAAATTTCCTTTTTACTTCTAACACTAAAATTCTCATTTATAATTCCGTTTATAAATGCTAAGTTCAATTTCTATTTAAAATATCGGTGTTAAAACCGATTTCTACTCCTCTATATAAATTCAGACTTATATATTCAATTTATCCCATGATAAATTATTTTACTTAATTTATAAAAACATTACTTATAAATTAATCTTCTCCATTTATCTGTTAAAACAGATTTCTATTTAAAAATCTCCTTTAAATCCATTATCTCATAGTTCTTTTATATCTCGCCAATTTCCTTTCATAATTCTATTTATTTCCCAAAAAATTCCTTTTATAGTTCTATTTATTTCCAAAATATTTCCTTTATAATTCTATTCATTTTATAAATATTTCTTTTTATAAAATTCTTTGATTTTATAAATATTTCCTTTAATAAAATCCCTTGATTTTACAAATATTTTATTTTCAATATACACTTTGAAAATTCCCTTTTCACATTCCTGTATTTCTTATGGTATTTAAAATATCAAATAGCAATACCAATGTCATTGCAATCAATCATAGATTATATGTCACGTCATATATCACAATATATGAAAAAAAATAGTATTGTAAATATTGGGGAATCCAGTTGGATCCCTCCAACCTGTTTCCCTACATCCACATATGTTAAACAATATAAATAACAATGATTTCATTTCAATATGAAATATTCTGATAAACAAAATCAATATTTGACTAACGATATATATAAATCTATATCGATATTTCAACCAATTGACTAGCAATTCATTCAAACAATCATCACACAGAAATCAATCATCATTTATCAATTCTAAAAATATGTTAGAAAAATATAACTGGGCAGGGTTAGTGTGATTTACTCACATTGGTTGGTTATCGTTAAATAACGATAAGCGATCCTCGATTTGATTCAGATCAGGCAATTTATTTCGCTATAAATTGTAACGAGCTCCAATTCACTCCGAATCAGTTCCATTATGTATCCATCGTCCATATGATTCAAATGGATCCAACTTTGTGCTATTCTGACAACGTAAATCCGATATTAAAATTACAAGTTGTGTACGATTTAAATTAAAAATAAATTTAATTTGTTTATCTATTGGGCTTTACCTTAAATATATTGGCCCACGCGAGATCACACATGCCTCCAACAGCGTACTCCATCTTCTCTCCTCTCCTACAAATAATTCAACCCGTCCAATACCCATTTCCAATTTTAAACCACCTTCCACCTAAGCAAATCTTCTTTCTTTGATATAACCTTTTTTTTCATTTATATATATATATATATATATATACATATATGATATAATTGGGTTTACTTAATACATATCGGTCCAGTCTGTAAAGACTAACACGTCCTATATAAATACTCTTCTTACCTGAATCTAGAAACATAGGCTCCATAAATTTTGCCATTTCCGAAAAAACATACCTTCCATTTCCTCTGTCCTTTCACGGTTTCACAAACAACATCATCCTCATTCCCCACTTCGGAATCCTCTTCTACCCATGTCATCACCATTCTTACAACCGAGAGCTGCTGCATGGTGTTCCACCATTTCGCCATTTAGCCCTTCAAATTTTCAAGTCAGTACACCACTTCCTTGCGAACAGTATTCACGGTGAATTATCCTCCAGCAAATCCAACAAAGCTCGATTTTACTTGCTGAGCTCAAACCAATCAATGATTTCATGAACTAGACACTGGATCACCCCAAATTGACTTTAAACTCGCATGAACAAAAATGTTGCTCATGCGACTGTACAAGTGGAGTTTCTTGCGTCCAAGATCTTATATATACCCACTTGATGATTTTCACTTTTCAGTTGAGGATGGACTATGTTTTTATTTATTTACGGCCATTGAATCTCGACATGAAGAAAAAATATATAGGAAAAACTAATAGTGTTTATATAGGCGGGGTAAACTTAATACTTAAGGTATGGTAGGTAAGCTATCTTCCAATATAGATGAACGTGCCTAAAGACTTAACCATGAAGTAAATAATTAGTACATGTTCATTTAATTGGAAGGGATGTTGGCAGAGGCAAAAGATAGTGTGTGTATATATATATTCTTTTGCGATACCCTTTTCCTTTGCTCCTAAGTTCTAGACTATAAAATTTAACGTACCCCGTTTCATAAAATTACGGACTGTTATCGACAAAACTAAATATACCGTCATGACCAGCAATATGTCATGGTCCCAAAAATATAATAAAACGGACTAGTTAACTTATTCCGTGGAATCTAAAAATGTCGATATAGGGTGTAAAACACTTCAAATAAAAAGTTGATTATTTTCCAAAATAAAAATTACAGAAAAACTCCATAAATTAAATTAAAAATACATCTAAGAAATCTTATCCAAATTCAAAGCCATTGTTTAATTATAACTTAATAATCGTTATGGTTTATAAATGATTCCATAACGACTATTTGAAAATTTGATTTGGATATAACTCAAAATCTACACGATGAAATCCCAATTTTCTCATCCATTAGAAAAATATAGTTCATCAGATTCTAATGTTTCTTGTTTCACAGAAATCCGACTTAAAACAAATTCTGTATATTCAATTGAAGTTCAAAAGTCAATAACACGAACTACCGTGCCATTACGGGTTCGATTATAATTATAATATAATTTATGCGTTCTAATGTCGTTTAATAAACGAATTCGTTATTATCATTTTAATCCAAAGTCAACCAAATCGCTTACAGTATCCAATTCACACAATATTGCCATTTCTACTATTTCCGACTATTTCAGAAATTAAATATATTATTCTATTATTTAGTTTAATTAAATATTAAATATTATTTAATTAAACAAACATTTAAATCTCTAAGTCACTATTTAAACAATTAAATAAATTAATTATTATACCATAAAAATACGGGACATTACATGAAGTTTCTCTAATCATCTCAGGTCCAAGTAGAAGCCTTTCTGTAGATTCCCACCAACAAGTCGGTGACCTACAGGGTCGCCCATAAAATGCTTCAAAGGGTGCCATGCGAATACTAGCCTGATAATTGTTGTTGTAGGTGAACTCTACTAGAGGAATATGCTCTTCCCAAGTCCCTCTGATGTTTAGGATTCACAACCTTAAAAGATTCTCAAGAACTCTATTCACCCTTTACGTCTATCCATCGTTCTGAGGGTGATAAGCGGTGTTCAAACACAACTGTGTTCGCTTCTTGAAGAATCCTCCCAAATTCACTAGTGAAAATGGGGTCACGATCACTTACAATACTAGAAGGTACTCCATGCAGATGGACTATCTCACGAACGTAAATTGCTGCCAACCATGCTTCCAACCTCTTACTCTTAACAGGAATGAAATGTGTGATCGTAGTAAGTCTGTCCACTATAACCCAAATACTAGTGTTGCCTTTCCTTGATCAAGACAAACCATCAATGAAATCCATTGAGATGCTCTCCCATTTCCACTGTGGGACCTCCAAAGGATGAAGTAAACCACTGGGCTTCCTTTTGCTCAGCTTTGACTTGCTGGCAAACCAAACATCGAGAAACAAACTCGGCCACATCTTTCTTCATCCCAGCGTAAAAGAAACCCTCTTTATATCTCTATACATCTTATCACCACCTAGATGAATAGTCATCTTAGAATGATGGGCTTCCTCAAGGACTGTCTTCAACAAATTCCTAACTCGGGGAACATAAAGCCTTCCATCTTGTCGCAGCCACCCTCTATCATCCGTGGAATATCTACTGAGGTGACTAGAAGTTTCCCCTCTAGTGAGCCCATCCAAGATGTTTGAAATCTGTGGATCCTTTCACTGTGAAGTCCCTATCTGATCCAAAAGAGTAGGTTGCACCTCTAGTGATGCCAATAAACTAGGTGTAAACTTGGTGGAGGGTCTAAAATCAAAAGTCGATATAAACTCCAAGCTTTTCCTCTCCACAAACAGAGGACTTAAGGTCATCCTCTGCCAACTCAATTTGTCTGCCACCACATTACCCTTTCCATAGGTATAAGCAATCTCAAAGTCATAGGACGCAAGGAACTCCATCCATCTTTGTTGCCTTAAATTAAGTTCCTTCTACGAGAACAAGTACTTGAGAGATTTATGATCGGTATACAACTCGAACTTCTCTCCAAGTAGATAATGGATCAAGCCTTAAGTGAGACGACCCGAACTTCCCCGTGAAGGAAAGCACGAATAGAATTGAGGACAAGACAAAATAGAACGCAAACGGAAGAACATTTCATTGTTATTACAACAATTCCATCAGATGCAAGAATATACAGAGTATAAATGAATAAATTACATTCAACAAACATCAAAGATTTAAATTACATTTAAATACATCGCAGCGGAAAATAATACAAAAGCAAAACTAGAAGTAATGTACGGATACAGAGCTTTCCGAGCATCGTTCCAGCTGTAAATCTGGATCCTGTGAATATAAATCTGCAAACGAAAACTACTAGCTTCCCATGCGGAAAATAAGGGCACCCAGAGTTTAGGTTAAAACAATAAACTCCAGGTCAGTCATGTGATTGGTGTGAGAACTAAAACAGTTATTTAAAACTTAACTTTAAAAGAGAGTAATTCAAGGGACCACGCCGTATAACACGGAACGGGTTTCCTCCCAAGAATACTAGTGCATATAACAAAACAGCGCAATGCTTTTTGAAAAAATGAAGCTATTATAAGACCCAGGTCCCATCACACAATGCAACGCAAGCCGGAGGATAGGGTTTTCCCTTATAATAGCCAAACATGCTTGGTACGTTTAAAACAAATCACTTGATACTATAATAAGTGTATAGTGTCAAAAATATTCAATCATAAATATCAATCATAGGCGGCATGGGTACCATCTATCATGTCGCCATACTAGTTCTACAATTAAAACCGCAATATCACGTATTGGAAATTGGATTTCCGTCATGAGTCGAGGCAAGGGGCAAGCTCCTCTCCGATTCGAGACACTCTAGCAAATGTCCCAGGACCCCACTATGATCCTTTGGAACCTCCAAGGCCGGTCCTCTCTTACTTTTGAGGATTAATTATTCCTGAACACACGTTTCCCGGTCCTTACAGACCTATATCTGAGGCGCCTCGTATCCAACAACCACACAGGTGAAAAGTATATAAATTTCAGGGCTGGTAGGTCAGTGACACCACCCTAGCTAGAAAGAAACGTCGTGCACTTCTTGGGTCCGTATCACGTTTTTGACTCATACCGAGGTGTGAGGCTCGCGAATTCACGTTATGCACAAAGCTACGCCACACAGGCCATGCTTTGATCATCAACCACAAGACTTTGCTTTTCAGCAGTAGCCTTGACCAATTGCCACTTACGCGTACCACATTGGCAATTCACTCCATGCGACTGTTGTCCATCGATATACAACCTCTGAGCTCGTACGTCTCAGAGAAGGGCGTTAAGCAAGAGAATAAATTCTCCGCCGCCAAACAGATGTATATTTAATAGAGATCAATCAAAACAGAATAAAATCCAATGTCAGACACACAATCCATTTACAAGTTCGTTCTGGGTCTGAACGAAACCGGAGGCACTTTCCTCGCATATCCATCCATCTCCAAGTACGTCTGGATGATCACCAACTGTTTCCCTCATCCTGGGTGTATAGCCCAATCAAGATCATCAGTAATCATCCAAACGATGTGACATCTTCCGGTCTTCAACCACCGTCTTCATCTTCGACATCTCGTCGAATCGGTTATTCAGAATGGGTATAAACCCGGCCTTTCTGAATAACCCACGTATATGAAACACAAATGTTATACAAACACAACAAACGCCTCATTCCAATTCAGAATATTCTTTTATTCACAAAATCACATTCTTAAGGAAAGGTTCCCATTAATTTTATCCAAGATAAATTATTCTAAATTTATTCCTTAATCTTCCTTTGGATATCATTTCAAACTAGTCGGGATTAGCGAATCACACCAAAGTAATTATTTATTTTATTTCCCAATCCCAACCTATTCATCCCCTGGAGCAAAACTGGTGATACTCCATTCCTAACACCACAGTGTTATCGGTAAAATTAATTACCATTTCACATTTAAATCTAATTAAAGATTTAACTATCGCTTTGGAGCAAAACGGGTGGTACTCCATTCTCGATCACCTTTCAGATTTGATAATTTAAAGTATCACTTCACATTTCAATCTAATTAAAGATTCATTAAAACTCCACTTAGTTTTAATCTTTTCAAAAATCAATCCTGCCTTTAACTGGGTTAAGGAACCAATGTCATCTAAAACACGATTCACGATAAACCCAAAATCACATTTTATTGTTAATCGGGTTAAAGAACAGGTGTTATTCAAAACACCGCTCCCGATAAACCCAAAAACCAATTTAAATTCAATTTCAATTAAATATTATTTAATTGATACACTTCATTAAATCTAAATAGAAAGATTCAATCTTTTTCCCTATTGGGCTAAAGAACAGTGTTAATGAAGACCCCATTCACGACAAACCCAAATCACATTTGACATTGAATACTAGGCTCTGAATAGAAAGTATACCGGCTTATATTCAATATCAAATCCTGAAACCAACAAATATCGTATTGGAAATAACGATATAAAATATATCTTTCAAATTCCCATAACAATATCTGTATAGTCACGAAATCCAACATCGAAATATTTCGAAGATAATTTTGATTCAACTCCATCTCAATTCACGTATTGGGAATATTGATTTTTTTTAAAATCACTTTCAAATTCAATTTATTTATTTCTAAAATAAATTGATTTTAATTCTAGTTCAAAACTAGTTCATTTCGATAAAAATCTATTTTTATCTTTTCAAATATGGAATTTTTCAGCCCAATTTTTCCCAAATCATTTCTTATGATTTTACACAAATTATAGATATTTTTAATAATTTTATCAAGGCCCGTACAGTCGATTTCCATCAACGGCCATCGAACTGCACTTACAGCGAAATTTTCCAAATTTGATTTGGACCTAATTCCAAATCCAACTGTTAGATTTTAAATTTCTAATATTCATTGGAAAGCTATTTTCGATACGAACCGAAAGGGTCTGGTTTTAGGAGAATCCGACAGTCGGATCACCCGTAATGTCAATTTCGAAGTCAATGGTCGAAATTCACGAACTGTCGCGGCGCGGCGCGTTCTATTCAGGCCACTATATAATATATATATATAAATATATTATATTTCATCGATTTCCTTTTTTAAAACGTATTTTATAAATCGTTTGAAATTCGTTTTCAAAACCATTTCAACTCTATATTCAATTTCAAATCAAAATTGAATATTTCATATCATTACTATATAAATGATTATATTTTCAAAACGTTATATTTCGAAATCACTACCTTCTCCATATTCATTATAAAAACGAATATAATCGATATAAATATCGTTCACGTCAAAATAGCGCAACTCTAATCAACACGGCTTTATATATTTCAATAAATTCGTTATTCTATTCAACAAATGAATATAAATTCTATTCAACACATGAATCTATATTTCTTTCAACACACGACTAATCTCAACACATGAGTAAAGTCAACGCACAACTATTTTTATATTCAACACATGAATTTTCTTTTATAATATTCGTTATTTTCCCGATTGGAATGAGGCCCAATCAATCACCATATAATGTTAATTATATGGATTCCATATACCACATGTATATAATAGCAGTGATAACCAATCAACCATCATCCAAGGTGCACCACACAACTGCATAAGCATCAAATATAAATAATTAGCGCTTACACAGCCTGTCGACCAATTGATTGACATACAATAAAATAATTGGGATTAGTGTACGCCAAATTTCATCCCAACACCCGTGTGGGGTTTCAAATCAACCAACATAGATTTTTATTTGTGCAGTTGGGCGATGTGTAAAATTTATCATCCCAATCAATATCAGCCAAATCAGTGTATATAAACAAATCGGCCGATTTGTTTATAAATATTTAATTATTCACGTTCATGTTAAAAATTATATTTTTAACGATAATTTATTTATTTCAATCATCTACAATTTATCATCGATTTCACATCAACATCACAAACAATTTTCACAACACATCAATCAAACAAACAAGCCATCCATGGTCTGTGGATGACGGGTGTTGCTAAGCACCGTCTGCATCCTAGTATATATATATATATAACTAGAAAAAGAAATTTAAAGTGAGAAGTTCTCACCAATAGCTATCCTAACTCCATGACTCTCCCTATGTAGAAATCTTCGTCGTCCTCGCCTTTTGTCACTTTCGTTGACCGTAGCCACTACATATATAAAAATCACATTTTTATATTGTTGCTATGAATATAAAAATCATATTTTTATCATTACTCCATATGGGTAAAAATTCTATTTTTACATCGCTACTATATAGATAAAAATTCTATTTTTACACCGCTACTATATAGATAAAAATTCTATTTTTACATCGCTACTATATAGATAAAAATTCTATTTTTACATCGTTACTATATAGATAAAAATTCAATTTTTACATCGTTACTATATAGATAAAAATTCTATTCTTACGACGATGTTCATATAATAAAGATTATATTTTTATCACGCTATTCTCTACATAAAGATTTCGCCTTTTCAAATATAAAGATCGAATTTTTATTATCATAACCATATAAAGATTATATTTTTATATTGCTACTTTATAAAAATCATATTTTTCATCTTCTACAATATAAAAGATTATATTTTTCATCTTCTACAATATAAAAGATTATATTGTTATCCTTCTACAATATAAAAGATTATATTTTTATCCTTCTACAATATAAAATAAAACTGAAATTAAATTAAAATTCACCTTCGAAACTAAAGAGGGGGTTCGTGAAGTGGGGCGTCGGTTTGCAGCAGGAGAGAGAAGGAGGGAAGAACGGAGGAAGTGGGAGGAGCAGGGAAGAGGAGGGGGGATCGGGTTCGATGAAGGAGGGGGGAGGTTGCGCGCAGGTGGGTGGCTTAGGGTTTAGGGGGGCGGCGGCTTAGGGTTTAGGGGGGCGGCGGTTTTATGCAGAAGAAGAAGGAGGAGATGAAGGCGAGAGAGGAGGAGCTAGGGGGAAGAAGAAGAGGGGGTCGGGTTCTTCTGGATGGCGGCGCCGGAGGCGCGCCGCCCCTGGTGGCTGCGGCGGCGGTTCACCACCCCCCACCCCCCGTCGCCCTTTTTTTAAATCTCGTTCAGAAATGAATCGGGGGGGGGGGGGGGGCAGAGTGTATAGAAGGAGGGAATTTTATTTTTTTAATTTATTTAATTTTTAATTTCAAAAAGTTGACTTTTTCATTTGACCTCTAAACGAGGCCCACCGCCTATCGTCCATAGCTAATTACCCCCATTCCGAACACAATGGGATATGTGTCGTCGGCCGATTCGACCGTTTCAATCAGTTTTCGTCAAAATCAACATATAACTCTATATATTGATTTTGAACGTGCATTTCAATTTATCGGGGTCACATATGATCTCTAAAAATTCCAAAAAATATTTTTTAGCTTCGTATTGATGATACGGTCCTAATAAAACTAATTTCTTCGAATTCTGAGACAGTTGGACAAATGGCCATTTTCCAGTCGATTAAAATCAACCTAAACTGGTCAAACGCGTTTTCCTTTACCACGCTCACATATTGATTCGAAAAATTATGAAATTTGGAATCTAGCAATAATTTGACATCACGGACTCAACAAAAGTGGTTTCGTCGAAATCTGAGGTCGTTTGCAAAATTCCCATTTTTAAGGGCCCGAATTCCATAGCGACTATTCAGAATTTTCAACTGGACATATCTTTTGATTCCCGCTATGAAATCTCGATTTTCCGGATTTGTTGGAAAGATATTATCAAATAGATCCTATTATTTTTGGTTTCACTAAAATCCGGTTTATTTTGCACTCGGTACATTCAATTGAAGTTTGAAATCGAATTATCGAACTACCGCGCCATTTTCAATTTTATTTATAATTATATATAATTATTTATATTCTAACGACGATGTATATAATATATACGTTCGAATACTGTTCAAATTAAATTTTTTGTTGTTATTATTTAAAATAATTCATTTTAAATATTCAAAATTCGCTAAAATTGCCAAAATAAAATTTTTAAACTGGCCCAGAATTTACGGGTTGTTACAATCTCCCCCACTTAAAACTTTTTGTCCTCGAAAAGGAACAAAGTCGAAAGTGGTTTGATTAATCAACTCTACGTTCGATCTGGCTTCCATTCTCTAACCTTTCAGTTTCTGAGAATTTTCAAATTCTTCAAAAATTTGGCTAACACCCGGAATTTTCGAAAAATTTCGCCATAACCTCCTTTGTACGGGGAGAGGTTTGGAAATTTATTGGGCCATATTAGGTACCCAATAAATCCTAATAAGCATACACATATTTATAGTGATATTTTCTGGTGTTTACAGGGGAGCGTGTATTGATAATAACTCCGGAGAATAAATTCTCGTCACCCTGTCAAAGCCTGAGGAAGTGTGTATTTTAAATGCTCCAGAGGATAAATTCTCGTCACCTCGTCCTGTGTGGGAAATAAATAGTCCATGTGCCGTATCTAATAACTAGAGAGACGTGATATTGCCAACTCTAGACTCGTGTGGGGTTTTTATTAATCTGGCAATTTTATCGTTACAATTTAAATAGTCCATATCAGTCATCAGTTCAACCTGTAAAATATAGTCATCGTCATACAAGCCTCTCGCTCGTATGGTAAATCTTCCACTTCGTCACACAAGCTCCAAATGCTTATGTGGTATATGATGAAGTATGCCTATCTTCCAGAAGTATGCCATGTAATGTAGTTCAAAATTAATTGTTGCTATCCTACGGCGATATTTATTATTTCACACAGAATAACCAGCACTCCGCATCCAATGACATTCACAGGAGTTGATATAATAATATTTCGCATCCAACTCATTAAGGTTTACCTATTTGTCGGGCACGCAAATAAAATCTTTACTCAACAGCTATCCAATTTCCTGTTCAAATATACATAATGCACAAGTATATATTTCTAACTATTTTCTAATCAGTTCAAGATGTGATTTAATTGAATAAATTTGTTCTGGTTTTTATTGATGATATTCTAATCTTCTCTAAATCAAAAGCCGAAAAGGAACATAACAATGGAAGCCGAAAAGGAACGAAGCCGAAAGTTGTTTAGCAAATCAACTCAACTTCCATTATTTTGATTACGGCTTAAGTTCTTCAACTTTTCAGTTTCTAAGAACTTTTCAAATTTTTCAAAATTTTGGCTAACACCCTAAATTTTCGAAAAATTTCGCCATAACCTCCCCTGCACTGGGAGCAACGGGAAAATCCCGAAATTGCCATACAGGCCTTCTGATCTCAAAAAGAAAAAGAAAAAGCCAAGCGGCTAGCCAATCGGCTCATAAAATCATCATCACCCAAACAAAACAGTAAATTATGATAAACATGTACCTATTTGTCGGGCAAGCAAATTTTATTCTCTGCTCTAGCCTCCTTGCTATGACCTGTTCAATGTAAGTACATGTATATGCAAGCAAATGTGACCAATTTTCAATACAATTCAATATTTGATTCAATTAGGCTAAATGGTTCAAAGTTATCAAACAAATAAACAAACAACACAAACATCAATCAATTAGTGAATTAACGTTTCAAATTCATAATTTTAATATATAACAGAAAATCATGTTTTTGATGCCAATTCACAACAAGTAAATCTATCTATATAAGTTTTGGTTCTCACACCAGTCTAATGGAAATATATAGAAATCATACCTTCGAAACACGAACATAAATACTGATGATGTGGCCACATCATCAGAATTATCCCTGGGTGTCTAGAATGTGACTCTATATCTATCCAGTATATTAAAACTTCGACCATACGTTCATGACGCGTATACGCGAAATCTTTATATACTCGATTGTCCAAATTCAATATAAATAAATAATAAAATACGTATAAAATGGTTTAAATTATCAAAACAATATTGTTTTCATTTGAAAAATATACTCTTCACACTCGTTCTAGGATACTACTGATCCTATCTCTAACGAGTCATTCTAATTGGATATTACTAATCCAATATCTGATGAATTCTTTTGTATGGTTCTAACGTGTCATGTTCTCGAGCTCTGTAAACCAAAGCTCTGATACCAAAAGGAGACGACCCGAACTTCCCCGTGAAGGAAAGCACAGATAGAATTGAGGACAAGACAAAATAGAACGCAAACGAAAGAACATTTTATTGTTATTACAACAATTCCATCAGATACAAGAATATACAGAGTATAAATGAATAAATTACATTCAACAAACATCAGAGATTTAAATTACATTTAAATACATCGCAGCGGAAAATAATACAAAAGCACTAGAAGTAATGCACGGATAGAGAGCTTTCCGAGCATCGTCCCAGCTGTAAATCAGGATCCTGTGAATATAAATCTGCAAACCAAAACTACTTGCTGCCCGTGCGGAAAATAGGGGCACCCAGAGTTTAGGCTAAAACAATAAACTCCAGGTCAGTCATGTGACTGGTGTGTGAAGTAAAACAGTTATTTAAAACTTTACTTTAAAAGAGAGTAATTCAAGGGACCACGCCGTATAACACGGAATGGGTTTCCTCCCAAGAATACTAGTGCATATAACAAAACAGCGCAATGCATTTTGGAAAAATGAAGCTATTATAAGACCCAGGTCCCATCACACAATGCAACGCAAGCCGGAAGATAGGGTTTTCCCTTATAATAGCCAAACATGCTTGGTACGTTTAAAATAAATCACTTGATACTATAATAAGTGTATAGTGTCAAAACAATTCAAACATAAATATCAATCATAGGCGGCATGGGTACCATCTATCATGTCGCCGTACTAGTTCTACAATTAAAACCGCAATATCACGTATTGGAAATTGGATTTCCGTCATGAGTCGAGGCAAGGGGCAAGCTCCTCTCCGATTCGAGACACTCTAGCAAATGTCCCAGGACCCCACTATGATCCTTTGGAACCTCCAAGGCCGGTCCTCTCTTACTTTTGAGGATTAATTATTCCTGAACACACGTTTTCCGGTCCTTACAGACCTATATCCGATGCTCCTCGTATCCAACAACCACACAGGTGAAAAGTATATAAATGTAAGGGCTGGTAGGTCACTGACACCACCCTAGCTAGAAAGAAACATCGTGCAATCCTTGGGTCCGTATCCCGTTTTTGACTCATACGGAGGTGTGAGGCTCGCGAATTCACGTTATACACAAAGCTACGCCACACAGGTCATGCTTTGATCATCAACCACAAGACTTTGCTTTTGAACAGAAGCCTTGATCAATTGCCACTTACGCGTGCCACACAGGCAATTCACTCCATGCGACTGCTGTGCATCGATATACAACCTCTGAGCTCGTACGTCTCAGAGAAGGGAGTTAAGCAAGAGAATAAATTCTCCGCCGCCAAACAGATGTATATTTAATAGAGATCAATCAACACAGAATAAAATCCAATGTCAGACACACAATCCATTTACAAGTTCTTTCTGGGTCTGAACGAAACCGGAGGCACTTTCCTCGCATATCCATCCATCTCCAAGTATGTCTGGATGATCACCAACTGTTTCCCTCATCCTGGGTGTACAACCCAATCAAGATCATCAATAATCATCCAAACGATGTGAAGACTTCCGGTCTTCAACCACCGTCTTCATCTTCGACATCTCGTCGAATCGGTTATTCAGAATGGGTATAAACCCGGCCTTTCTGAATAACCCACATATATGATAAACAAATGTTATACAAACACAACAAACGCCTCATTCCAATTCAGAATATTCTTTTATTCACAAAATCACATTCTTAGGGAAAGGTTCCCATTAATTTTATCCAAGATAAATTTCTAAATTTATTCTTTAATCTTCCTTTGGATATCATTTCAAACTAGTCGGGATTAGCGAATCACACCGAAGTAATTATTTATTTTATTTCCCAATCCCAACCTATTCATCCCCTGGAGAAAAACTGGTGATACTCCATTCCTAACACCACGGTGTAATCGGTAAAATTAATTACCATTTCACGTTTACATTTAACTATCGCTTTGGAGCAAAACGGGTGGTACTCCATTCTCGATCACCTTTCAAATTTGATAATTTAAATTATCACTTCACATTTCAATCTAATTAAAGATTCATTAAAACTCCACTTAGTTTTAATCTTTTCAAAAATCAATCCTGCCTTTAACCGGGTTAAAGAACCAATGTCATCTAAAACACGATTCACGATAAACCCAAAATCACATTTTATTGTTAATCGGGTTAAAAACATGTGTTATTCAAAACACCGCTCCCGATAAACCCAAAAACCAAATTAAATTCAATTTCAATTAAATATTATTTAATTGATACACTTCATTAAATCTAAATAGAAAGATTCAATCTTTTTCCCTATTGGGCTTAAGAACAGTGTTAATGAAGACCCCTTTCATGACAAAACCAAATCACATTTGATATTAAATACTAGGCTCTGAATAGAAAGTATACCGGCTTATATTCAATATCAAATCCTGAAACCAACAAATATCGTATTGGAAATAACGATATAAAATATATCTTTCAAATTCCCATAACAATATCTGTATAGTCACGAAATCCAACATCGAAATATTCCGAAGATAATTTCGATTCAACTCCAGCCCAATTCACGTATTGGGAATATTGATTTTTTTTAAAATCACTTTCAAATTCAATTTATTTATTTCTAAAATAAATTGATTTTAATTCTAGTTCAAAACTAGTTCATTTCGATAAAAATCTATTTTTATCTTTTCAAATACTGAATTTTTCAGCCCAATTTTTCCCAAATCATTTCTTATGATTTTACACAAATTATAGATATTTTTAATAATTTTATCAAGGCCCGTACAGTCGATTTCCATCAACGGCCATCGAACAGCACTTACAGCGACCTTTTCCAAATTTTATTTGGACCTAATTCCAAATCCAACTGTTAGATTTTAAATTTCTAATATTCATTGGAAAGCTATGTTCGATACGAACCCAACGGTTCCGGGTTTAGGAGAATCCGACGGTCGGATCTCCCGTAATGTCAATTCGAAGTCAATGGTCGAAATTCACGAACTATCATGGCGCGGCGCGTTCTATTCAGGCCACTATATATATAATATATATATTTCGTCGATTTCCTTTTTTAAAACGTATTTTATAAATCGTTTTAAATTCGTTTTCAAAACCATTTCAACTCTATATTCAATTTCAAATCAAAATTGAATATTTCATATCATTACTATATAAATGATAATATTTTCAAAATGTTATATTTCGAAATCACTACCTTTTCTATATTCATTATAAAAACGAATATAATCAATATAAATATCGTTCACGTCAAAATAGCGCAACTCTAATCAACACGGCTTTATATATTTCAATAAATTCGTTATTCTATTCAACAAATGAATATATATTCTATTCAACACATGAATCTATATTTCTTTCAACACACAACTAATCTCAACACATGAGTACTGTCAACGCACAACTATTTTTATATTCAACACATGATTTTTCTTTTATAATATTCATTATTTTCCCGATTGGAATGAGGCCCAATCAATCACCATATAATGTTAATTATATGGATTCCATATACCACATGTATATAATAGCAATGATAACCAATCAACCATCATCCAAGGTGCACCACACAACTGCATAAGCATCAAATATAAATAATTAACGCTTACACGGCCTGTCGACCAATCGATCGACATACAATAAAATAATTGGGATTAGTGTACGCCAAATTTCATCCCAACACCCGTGTGGGGTTTCAAATCAACAAACACAGATTTTAATTTGTGCAGTTGGGCGATGTGTAAAATTTATCATCCCAATCAATATCAGCCAAATCAGTGTATATAAACAAATCGGCCGATTTGTTTATAAATATTTATTTATTAACGTTCACGTTAAAAATTATATTTTTAACGATAATTTATTTATTTCAATCATCTACAATTTATCATCGATTTCACATCAACATCACAAACAATTTTCACAACACATCAATCAAACAAACAAGCCATCCATGGTCTGTGGATGACGGGTATCGGGTGCTGCTAAGCACCGTCTGCATCCTAGTGTGTATATATATATATAACTAGAAAAAGAAATTTAAAGTGAGAAGTTCTCACCAATAGCTATCCCAACTCCACGACTCTCCCTATGTAGAAATCTTCGTCGTTCTCGCTTTTTGTCACTTTCGTTGACCGTAGCCACTACATATATAAAAATCACATTTTTATATTGTTGCTATGAATATAAAAATCATATTTTTATCATTACTCCATATGGGTAAAAATTCTATTTTTACATCGCTACTATATAGATAAAAATTCTATTTTTACACCGCTACTATATAGATAAAAATTCTATTTTTACATCGCTACTATATAGATAAAATTTCTATTTTTACATCGTTACTATATAGATAAAAATTCAATTTTTACATCGTTACTATATAGATAAAAATTCTATTCTTACAACGATGTTCATATAATAAAGATTATATTTTTATCATGCTATTCTCTACATAAAGATTTCGCCTTTTCAAATATAAAGATCGAATTTTTATTATCATAACCATATAAAGATTATATTTTTATATTGCTACTTTATAAAAATCACATTTTTCATCTTCTACAGTATAAAAGATTATATTTTTCATCTTCTACAATATAAAAGATTATATTGTTATCCTTCTACAATATAAAAGATTATATTTTCATCCTTATACAATATGAAATGAAACTGAAATTAAATTAAAATTCACCTTCGAAACTGAAGAGGGGGTTCGCGAAGTGGGGCATCGGTTTGCATCAGGAGAGAGAAGGAGGGAAGAACGGAGGAAGTGGGAGGAGCAGGGAAGAGGAGGGGTGATCGAGTTCGATGAAGGAGAATGGGGGGAAGAGGCTGCGCGTAGATGGGTGGCTTAGGGTTTGGGGGGGCGGCGGCTTAGGGTTTAGGGGGCGGCGGTTTTATGCAGAAGAAGAAGGAGGAGATGAAGGCGAGAGAGGAGGAGCTAGGGAGAAGAAGAGGAGGGGGGTCGGGTTCTTCTAGATGGCGGCGCCGGAGGCGCGCCTCCCCTGGTGGCCGCGGCGGCGGTTCACCCCCCCTGTAACGTCCCGGATTTTTCGGCCATTTAAATTAGAATATTTAAATTTGTTTATATATTATATTTGAAATATAATGGTTTTTAATCAAATTTATTTATTCAGAATGGAGTTCGAATATATATATATATATATTTATATATTTATATATTAATTAAAACGAGCTCGAAACGTCGCGGTAGTTCGACATTTTCGATTTGAACTTTAACTGGATATACAGGATCTGTTATAAGTCGGATTTCTGTGAAATGAGACACGTTTGAACCGGTTCGATGATATTTTTCTAATGAAAGAGAAAAATCGAAATTCCAGCTTATAGATTTCAAGTTACGTCCAATTCAAAATTTCAAATAGTCGCTGTGAAATCGTTTTAAATTTATAACGATTTATTTATTTATATTAAAGGATTTTTATATTATTTAAAACCAAAATATTTAATGTTCGTTCTGAATCATATACTGATTGAATTTGAACTGTTAAATACAATGATGTTAATTTATTTTCAATAAATTTGACAGTTTGAATTTATTATATATATTTGTCCATGATTCATTGGTTCGGCTAAGAAAATTTGTAAGCATGTGAAATCTTTTATAATTAGCATCCCGTCGTCTTTGTTAGAGGAGATTTTTCAAGCACGACATTGTTGTTTTTGTTGGCGTATACATTTTTTTTTTTTGACCATGTGAATTATTGGTCGATAAGCCATTAAAATTTATTAGTCAATAATGGTTCATAGTATGATGAAATGAGCACCATAGTTAATTTTCTTCATACCATGAGTTTGGATTAATCACTTTAAAAATGAAGTTAGATTGAATGTGATCACAACATTGGTAATACGAATGCCATCACATCTTTATATATATAATGCAACTATACAAAAGTATGCAAATCACATAGAACTGTTTATCTTCCACTAAAATAAAATAAAATATACATAACATTTTTGTGCAATACAAGTCAAATTTATATCTCATACAAAACAAGTTTTCGAGTACAACACAAAGGAATCTACATTTCTAAATCAATTTCTTCATGTTGTCAAACTAGTGGATCCAAGTTGTTCACGTCAGGTTTCAACCAGCAAACAAAGAAAAAGAAAGAAGAGAGAAAAACCTATTAGTTAAAGAATAAAAAAAAAAGAAAAAAAAAGTATATAAAGGGAAACAACAAACATATATGTTGTCTGTACAATGGGATAAGACAATTCATCTATATAAATTGCCGTGTGACTTGTTGCATGCCTCAAACAGAAATATGGAAAGAAGGAAAAGAGTAAAAACATAAAGATTTATGGATACAGCTAGCCTAGTCTACAAAAGGAAAATGTAATAGCCAAGAAACAAGACAATACATAGAGAAACAAATATATGAATACATTACCACATCAGAACAGCAAATATATGTTGTACCAATATGAAACAAAAGGAAATGGGACCAACATATATGGCCATACATATAAAATTGGTACGAATGCAAGAGGGTAAAAGAGAATTCATTTTAAAAAAAATTCAATGTCATGTGTTGTTCCTTCATGAAAAATAGTAAGATGAGTATTCCTCCACAAACACAAATAGTTGTAAAAGTTACATGAACAGCTAGATAGACAAGACCATACATAATAAAAACAGATATGAATGCGCATTCACGCATCAAATTCATACAGTACAATGCACATGCTAAAAAGTGAAGCAAAATCTATATACAACCAAGCTAGACAGGACTTATAACATATATATTCATATATATATATATATATATATATATATATATATATGTACAACAACAAAAAATTCAATCTCGAATACAGAAGCCAAAGCAGAATTTACGGTTTCAAAAATCTGCACTATATAAACAAGTCATAGCCACAGTCTAATTAAATCTATAGTGCAAATATATATGCTGTTACTCTCAGTCGAATTCAGGTACAAAGGGGCATACAAGATTTTTTTTTTCTGAACCCAAACCTACATACAGATTCAATGTCTGAATTGAATGAACAATAAGTAGCAGTTACCTAAAAACCTATCCAAGTTCAATCAAAACCCTATACCTAAAATCCGAACCTAAAATCTAAATTATAGATTTGATTTGGATTGAAATAACAACTCATAGCACTGATGGACATTGTAAGCGAAACACTACTATAAATACGAACATTCAATCAGCAGATTTTCATCCAAATCACACTCGAAAACAGAAGGAAAAAAAATCAAAGAAAAATTAAATACAGTATAGAAAATCTAGTAAAAGAAAACTTAGCTTAAAATTCGAAGGAGGCCGCTTCGTTCTAAGGGGAGGTTTGGGGGTTGATTGTCGAAGACGCTTCGTTCCTGGAAGGTTCTGGGTTCGATTATCGAAGAGGGGTTGATGAAGCGGTGGGTAACGGCGAATGGACGAAGAAGTGGTGGCTGCGTGAAGGGGATGGCGACGCCGGTTTTCTCGATTGCTGAAGACGGGAATCGTCTTAAGTTTTTTTTTTTCGATTTAGGGTTTCGGTGAGAAATTTTTGAGGCGGCTGATAGAATGGAAATGAGGTTACGGTGTAAAGGTTTTAAGAGGTGAAGCGGGTTTGGACTGTTGGGCCGTTGATCAAGGTAAAGCCCAAACCTTTTATTCAAAAGAAAATCCATCCATGTTATAATTTAAATTAATTTATAAACTTGTTTATACGAATTCTCTCTCGTACGATGTCAGTTTTACAGACGGTCAGTTGCGTTGGGACCGTGGAAGCGAGTACTTCGAGATGGAGCAGGCCTAGTCCGGATCTGGAGCGACTGGAATTTTTATTCAAATTAAACGTCAGTTTAATTTGATTAAAACAGACTGTTGATTGACAGTTTCAAATCGAGGTGAGTTAAACTCACTCAGCTCTTCCCATTTATATTTTATTTAAATTTGGTTTTATGTTGTGTGTTCTGATTGCTAGTGGTTGACTGTTTGCTAGTGATGTATGTATTTATCGTTGATTTAAATTCTGAAATTAAACGGTCGTTTAATTTCAGTAAAACACCAATCGTTATGATTTGACCCGAATAAAGTAAATTCCCCTGATTGGTCACATTTATAAACGTGTTGAAATTGTTTGAATGGTTTGAATTGGGTGTTGATTGATTGATGACCGATATAGAAATTATCGGTCAAAAATCAAAAGAAATAATTGGTCATTGTCGATAGTTGAAATATATTGCAGCATTTATGCTGATGTTAACCAATGGGTGGTGGGTTGGGTAATCGGCATCACATGGCTTAGAAATCAACCGACTTTTAAGATATGGGTTTTCCAATGGTGAATCGATGATATTAAAGTTATAAATATATTTTATAACTAAGATAGGTTTTCGAAAATATTATTTTTAGTAAAAGTTATTTAAAGGGAAATAAATAGAAATTATTTATTTATTTAGGGTTTATAGGAAATTATGAAATTTGTTTATAAAATGGATTCTTATGTCGATAAGAATTATAAACAAAAAGCAGGGATCAACCTAGCAATTAAGTGTTTGATTAATCGTGAATGATTAAATAAGGTTATTTAAATTAATTATATTTTAATTAATTTAAGGGAGAAATTAAATAGGATTGGTTAAAAGACTAATCGTGTTTCGTGTTGACTGAGTCGACCAATTAAACCCAGTTGGTGGATTCACTAAGTAAGTAATGGGTTGGTCCTGGTAAGATTTTAATAAGAAAATTTATTATTCATTCGAGGAAATAAAGGAGTTAATTGATTTGGGAAAAAATATAATGTTGAAACAAATGAGTTGTTATAATTTAAGAAATCACTACTTAAACGAAATACATTTAAGGTAACTAATGTAGTCGAGTTTGGAAAAAGGCTAGTGATGAGTTTTATGGTTTGAACTCGAGATTTATAGTGAAGCAACAAAGGGTTTTGAAACAAAGATAAGGCGTAAATGAAGGTTTTACTTAACGATTGAATTAAGTAAAAGAAGGAGAAAATGTAAAAGGTTTATATTAAACCTAAAATTTATAAATGAAGTTTATAAATGGAATGTGAGTTAAACGTTGGTTTTAAATGAAAATACTTAATATTGGTATTAAGTTAAATTAATTCGAAAGGAGATTTCTAGAAAGAAAATGGAAATTGGTAAAAAGGGATTTAAATGCGAGATTGGTAAATGGGATTGGAAATAGGAATTGAAATAATAATATTGGGATTTTGAATTACAACTCGTACTCATCTGAAGATAAGAACGTTAGTCAAGGTCTAAGAGGTAATTAAAATACCCCAACTTGAACGACTTCGGGATTATCCAAGGATAATACTAGTTGATAATGGCGAGAGTGTGCAATAAGATTTCCAAAGTAAAGGAAATGATATAAGATTTTATTTTCCCTATTAATGGAATTAAAAAGGGAATTGGGCGAGAAGTTTTAAAAGCCAAGTGATGCTGAGTACCAGCCCAGTAAATCTATTTTTGTGATTTCATGGATGTTTACTTGATAGTTAAATAACCGACTATCAAGTCTGACCTTTACGATTGTTGGTATGGAAAAACCGGGATCGAATGAATATTCGAAAACCATTCCGACCAACAAATACGAAATCTATAAAAGAGGTCAAGTGACGATTGAGATGGAGCATGTGAAGACCATAGATCTTCATAAAGCGGAAGAACCACTTACAATCTCTGATTCGACCCGGAGATATACTGGGGTTCTGTCGTGGTTGAAACTGTGGATTGCAAGGACTATCACTACTGATCCATGGGGTGATTCCTATATTGGATGCAGTAGGAGAGTGCCTTCGGTTCATCCTGTTCCTGGATGACTTGTATGGACGGATGTTTGACAGAGTAGCTCTTAAGGGTCACGTACGTTGATTTTTACAAACGTATCTCTGTTGTGGCAGAGAAGACTGGACACCTTCTCTAGCTTAACGACTAGAGTATTTTTGTGGACATCAATTAGTGATTTGGCGGATCTGACGATGTGGCATTCAAAGTGTATGATGATCAGATGTGTTCTGACCTCAAGCCTCATCAACCGGGAGATGACAAAAATCGGGCAGGCAGCATGGCTATGTGGGTCGCTCCCATTAGGGTGTATAATCACCTATCTAGAGAAAATCCTTTTGTTTCTTATTCTATCGATTCTGCCCATTCGGGAACGGTGGTTTGAGTCCAATCGTTGGTGATATACATTCGATACACTCAAGCGAAATGAGTGGTCGGTCATGTGAGGGCCGGGTTGCAAGACGTTCTTGTTGAACCCAGTGTATTCGCCTCTGGAGATACACGAGCGGCAGGTGGTCCCATACCTTGTCAAGGCTGGAATCCAATTTCCAATAAGTGCCTATGGTTTTGTTTGTATATATATACGTGGAGCGTGAGATGCAAGCGTTCCACTAGATTGATATTTACTTGTATTTAGACACTAGTATAATATCAGAAAAGATATTGATTTCGAAAACTGGTTTGGGTTATCGTAAGGTAAAAACCATCCGTGTTTATGTGTGGATCGGTCTTACAATTATCCTTTTCTTTCGAAAGGATTTAAACTTTAAAATCAAGTTGTGTGATACTCTAAATGCTGTGCGAGTTTTTCTCACTCTGGTGCACCAGACTGACCCGGTATTTTGTAAATGCTCGGGTTAGCCCGGAGTGTACAAGTTCAGGTTATCAGGCACTGAGAAGTCCAGAGACGAGCTGAAGATGTTCAGATGAATGATATTCCGCTATGAGATTATATATATATGAGGACAGATTATCAGAACTGTCCAGATGTGTGTGTACTCTGATATTGTAAGTATTTTCAAGAGCTCTCAATAAAGATTATTTTCTGTATTATGATTTATTCCCCTGCGATGTGAGACTCTGTGTTTGTTCTTCTTCTTCTTCTATTCTAACTTTCTTTCTTTCTTATCTCACCCTCTAAATTCTTTCTAATAACATCCAGTGTTTTTGGTGTTAGGAAAGTCGGCATAAATCACGATAAGGGTGTTTTTGTCGATTTCCGTGGCTGGAAACCGCTGGGTCGTTACAGTGGTATCAGAGCTATTGGTTGAGTAGCAACCTTGGCTCTGTGGCGTAACTCGATAGAGATGGGGTTAGTAACACCCTAAATTGAGTTTGAGTGTGTGTATATATATATATATATATATATATGAGAGCGTATTTGTAAAATTTTATATACAATGTTTTGTATTGTGTTATTTGACTGGTTCAAGTGTTGAGAAGCATTGAACTAGTGAATGGATACGATATTGTTTTATAAAGATGGGTAGATGAAATAATTTTACCCAATGTATATTTTATATAGAAAAAGTAATTTATTGTCTATATTATAATAATGTGGGTTGTTTGTTTTGGTTGATTTGGTTTGAAATCAAATTTGAATTTTGAAATAAAATTGAATTGATTAGAAAATCAATTCGTCAATTGAATCGAATATGAGAGTAAAACTGAGCATGGTTAAGAAAAATCCATTTAAGAATGAATTCAAAGTGAGCGAACTTGAATGAATTGGGGTTTAAAAATTTATTGGATAAATAAATTGGGATTCAAATAAAGTGGATTGCCATTTGGAATTTGAATTTTCTTTTCGAAGTTGAGGCCCAGAATAGCCGTTGTAGTCGTATCGATTGAGCCATGCAGCAGAGGTGCTGGCGAAATTCTCGAAAATTTTATAGTTCGAATTTATTTTGAATTTAACTCAACAGTAATCATTTTTAAAATAATACAGTTCGGAATACTCTTCTTACTTTGCAATTTCGAGGACGAAATTATTTTAAGGGGGGGAGAATGTAACGTCCCAGATTTTTCGGCCAATTAAATTCGAATATTTAAATTTGTTTATATATTATATTTGAAATATAATGGATTTTTAATCAAATTTATTTATTTAGAATGGAGTTCGAATATATATATTTATATATTAATTAAAACGAGCTCGAAACATCGCAGTAGTTCGACATTTTCGATTTGAACTTTAACTGGATATACAGGATCCGTTATAAGTCGGATTTCTGTGAAACGAGACACGTTTGAACCGGTTCGATGATATTTTTCTAATGAAAGAGAAAAATCGAAATTCCAGCTTATAGATTTCAAGTTACGTCCAATTCAAATTTTCAAATAGTCGCTGTGAAATCGTTTTAAATTTATAACGATTTATTTATTTATATTAAAGGATTTTTATATTATTTAAAACCAGAATATTTAATGTTCGTTCTGAATCATATACTGATTGAATTTGAACTGTTAAATACAATGATGTTAATTTATTTTCAATAAATTTGACAGTTTGAATATATTATATATATTTGTCCATGATTCATTGGTTCGGCTAAGAAAATTTGTAAGCATGTGAAATCTTTTATAATTAGCATCCCGTCGTCTTTGTTAGAGGAGATTTTTCAAGCATGACATCGTTGTTGTTGTTGGCGTATACATTAAATTTTTTTTGACCATGTGAATTATTGGTCGATAAGCCTTTAAAATTTATTAGTCAATAACGGTTCATAGTATGATGAAATGAGCACCATAGTTAATTTTCTTCATACCATGAGTTTGGATTAATCACTTTGAAAATGAAGTTGGATTGAACGTGATCACAACATTGGTAATACGAATGCCATCACATCTTTATATATATAATGCAACTATACAAAAGTATGCAAATTACATAGAACTTTTTATCTTCCACTAAAATAAAATAAAATATACATAACATTATTGCGCAATACAAGTCAAATTTATATCTCATACAAAACAAGTTTTCGAGTACAACACAAAGGAATCTACATGTCTAAATCAATTTCTTCATGTTGTCAAACTAGTGGATCCAAGTTGTTCCCGTCAGGTTTCAACCTGCAAACAAAGAAAAAGAAAAAAGATAGAAAAATCTATTAGTTAAAGAATAAAAAAAAAAAGAAAAAAAAAGTATATAAAGGGAAACAACAAACATATATGTTGTCTGTACAATGGGATAAGACAATTGATCTATATAAATTGCCGTGTGACTTGTTGCATGCCTCAAACAGAAATATGGATAGAAGGAAAACAGTAAAAACATACAAATTTATGGATACAGCTAGCCTAGTCTACAAAAGGAAAATGTAATAGCCAAGAAACAAGACAATACATAGAGAAACAAATATATGAATACATTACCACATCAGAACAGCAAATATAAGTTGTACCAATATGAAACAAAAGGAAATGGGACCAACATATACGACCATACATATAAAATTGGTACGAATGCAAGAGGGTAAAAGAGAATTCATTTTAAAAAAAAAAATCAATGTCATGTGTTGTTCCTTCATGAAAACAGTAAGATGAGTATACCTCCACAAACACAAATAGTTGTAAAAGTTACATGAACAGCTAGATAGACAAGACCATACATAATAAAAACAGATATGAATGTGCATTCACACATCAAATTCATATAGTACAATGCACATGCTAAAAAGTGAAGCAAAATCTGTATACAACCAAGCTAGACAGGACTTATAACATATATATTCATATACATATATATATATATATATATATATATATATATGTACAACAACAAAAAATCAATCTCGAATACAGAAGCCAAAGCAGAATTTACGGTTTCAAAAATCTGCACTATATAAAAAAGTCATAGCCACAGCCTAATTAAATCTATAGTGCAAATATATATAATGTTACTCTCAGTCGAATTCAGGTACAAGGGGCATACAAGACTGTTTTTTTCTGAACCCAAAACCTACATACAGATTCAATGTCTGAATTGAATGAACAATACGTAGCAGTTACCTAAAAACCTATCCAATTCAATCAAATCCCTATACCTAAAATCTAAATTATAGATTTGATTTGGATTGAAATAACAACTCATAGCACCGATGGACATTGTAAGCGAAACACTACTATAAATACGAACATTCAATCAGCAGATTTTCATCCAAATCTCACTCGAAAACAGAAGGAAAAAAATCAAAGAAAAATTAAATACAGTATAGAAAATCTAGTAAAAGAAAACTTGGCTTAAAATTCGAAGAAGGCCGCTTCGTTCTGAGGGGAGGTTTGGGGGTTGACTGTCGAAGACGCTTCGTTCTTGGAAGGTTCTGGGTTCGATCATCGAAGAGGGGTTGATGAAGCGGTGGGTAACGGCGAACAGACGAAGAAGTGGTGGCTGCGTGAAGGGGATGGCGACGCCGGTTTTCTCGATTGCTGAAGACGGGAATCGGCTTAAGTTTTTTTTTCGATTTAGGGTTTCGGTGAGAAATTTTTGAGGCGGCTGATAGGATGGAAATGAGGTTACGGTGTAATGGTTTTAAGAGGTGAAGCGGGTTTGGACTGTTGGGCCGTTGATCAAGGTAAAGCCCAAACCTTTTATTCAAAAGAAAATCCATCCACGTTATAATTTAAATTAATTTATAAACTTGTTTATACGAATTCTCTCTCGTACAATGTCAGTTTTACAGACGGTCAGTTGCGTTGGGACCGTGGAAGCGAGTACTTCGAGATGGAGCAGGCCTAGTCCGGATCTGAAGCGACTGGAATTTTTATTCAAATTAAACGTCAGTTTAATTTGATTAAAACAGACTGTTGATTGACAGTTTCAAATCGAGGTGAGTTAAACTCACTCAGCTCTTCTCATTATATTTTATTTAAATTGGGTTTTATGTTATGTGTTCTGATTGCTAGTGGTTGACTGTTTGCTAGTGATGTATGTATTTTTCGTTGATTTAAATTCTGAAATTAAACGGTCGTTTAATTTCAGTAAAACACCAATCGTTATGATTTGACCCGAATAAAGTAAATTCCCCTGATTGGTCACATTTATAAACGTGTTGAAATTGTTTGAAATTGTTTGAATGGTTTGAATTGGGTGTTGATTGATTGATGACCGATATAGAAATTATCGGTCAAAAATCAAAAGAAATAATTGGTCATTGTCGATAGTTGAAATATATTGCAGCATTTATGCTGATGTTAACCAATGGGTGGTGGGTTGGGTAATCGGCATCACATGGCTTAGAAATCAACCGACTTTTAAGATATGGGTTTTCCAATGGTGAATCGATGATATTAAAGTTATAAATATATTTTATAACTAAGATAGGTTTTCGAAAATATTATTTTTAGTAAAAGTTATTTAAAGGGAAATAAATAGAAATTATTTATTTATTTAGGGTTTATAGGAAATTATGAAATTTGTTTATAAAATGGATTCTTATGTCGATAAGAATTATAAACAAAAAGCAGGGATCAACCTAGCAATTAAGTGTTTGATTAATCGTGAATGATTAAATAAGGTTATTTAAATTAATTATATTTTAATTAATTTAAAGGAGAAATTAAATAGGATTGGTTAAAAGACTAATCGTGTTTCGTGTTGACTGAGTCGACCAATTAAACCCAGTTGGTGGATTCACTAAGTAAGTAATGGGTTGGTCCTGGTAAGATTTTAAAAAGAAAATTTATTATTCATTCGAGGAAATAAAGGAGTTAATTGATTTGGGAAAAAATATAATGTTGAAACAAATGAGTTGTTATAATTTAAGAAATCACTACTTAAACGAAATACATTTAAGGTAACTAATGTAGTCGAGTTTGGAAAAAGGCTAGTGATGAGTTTTATGGTTTGAACTCGAGATTTATAGTGAAGCAACAACGGGTTTTGAAACAAAGATAAGGCGTAAATGAAGGTTTTACTTAACGATTGAATTAAGTAAAAGAAGGAGAAAATGTAAAAGGTTTATATTAAACCTAAAATTTATAAATGAAGTTTATAAATGGAATGTGAGTTAAACGTTGGTTTTAAATGAAAATACTTAATATTGGTATTAAGTTAAATTAATTCGAAAGGAGATTTCTAGAAAGAAAATGGAAATTGGTAAAACGGGATTTAAATGCGAGATTGGTAAATGGGATTGGAAATAGGAATTGAAATAATAATATTGGGATTTTGAATTACAACTCGTACTCATCTGAAGATAAGAACGTTGTTAGTCAAGGTCTGAGAGGTAATTAAAATACCCCAACTTGAATGGCTTCGGGATTATCCAAGGATAATACTAGTTTATAATGGCGAGAGTGTGCGATAAGATTTCCAAAGTAAAGGAAATGATATAAGATTTTATTTTCCCTATTAATGGAATTAAAAAGGGAATTGGGCGAGAAGTTTCAAAAGCCAAGTGATGCTGAGTACCAGCCCAGTAAATCTATTTTTGTGATTTCATGGATGTTTACTTGATAGTTAAATAACCGACTATCAAGTCTGACCTTTACGATTGTTGGTATGGAAAAACCGGGATCGAATGAATATTCGAAAACCATTCCGACCAACAAATACGAAATCTATAAAAGAGATCAAGTGACGATCGAGATGGAGCATGTGAAGACCATAGATTTTCATAAAGCGGAAGAACCACTTACAATCTCTGATTCGACCTGGAGATATACTGGGGTTCTGTCGTGGTTGAAACTGTGGATTGCAAGGACTATCGCTACTGATCCATGGGGTGATTCCTATATTGGATGCAGTAGGAGAGTGCCTTCGGTTCATCCTGTTCCTGGATGACTTGTATGGACGAATGTCTGACATAGTAGTTCTTAAGGGTCACGTACGTTGATTTTTACAAACGTTTCTCTATTGTGGCAGAGAAGACTGGACACCTTCTCTAGCTTAACGTAGAGTATTTTTGTGGACGTCAATTAGTGATTTGGAGGATCTGACGATGTGGCATTCAAAGTGTATGATGATCAGATGTGTTCTGACCTCAAGCCTCATCAACCGAGAGATGACAAAAATCGGGCAGGCAGCTTGGCTATGTGGGTCGCTCCCATTAGGGTGTATAATCACCTATCTAGAGAAAATCCTTTTGTTTCTTATTCTATCGATTCTGCCCATTCGAGAACGGTGGTTTGAGTCCAACCGTTGGTGATATACATTCGATACACTCAAGCGAAATGAGTGGTCGGTCATGTGAGGGCCGGGTTGCAAGACGTTCTTGTTGAACCCAGTGTATTCGCCTCTGGAGATACACGAGCGGCAGGTGGTCCCATACCTTGTCAAGGATGGAATCCAATTTCCAATAAGTGCCTACGGTTTTGTTTGTATATATATACGTGGAGCGTGAGATGCATGCGTTCCACTAGATTGATATTTACTTGTATTTAGACACTAGTATAATATCAGAAAAGATATTGATTTCGAAAACTAGTTTGGGTTATCGTAACGTAAAAACCATCCATGTTTATGTGTGGATCGGTCTTACGATTATCCTTTTCTTTCGAAAGGATTTAAACTTTAAAATCAAGTTGTGCGATACTCTAAATGTTGTGCGAGTTTTTCTCACTCTGGTCCACCAGACTGACCCGGTATTTTGTAAATGCTTGGGTTAGCCCGGAGTGTACAGATTCAGGTTATCAGGTACTGAGAAGTCCAGAGACGAGCTGAAGATGTTTAGATGAATGATATTCCGCTGTGAGATTATATATATATGAGGACAGATTATCAGAACTGTCCAGATGTGTGTGTACTCTGATATTGTAAGTATTTTCAAGAGCTCTCAATAAAGATTATTTTATGTATTATAATTTATTCCCCTGCGATGTGAGACTCTGTGTTGGTTCTTCTTCTTCTTCTATTCTAACTTTCTTTCTTATCTCACCCTCTAAATTCTTTCTAATAACATCCAATGTTTTCGGTGTTAGGAAAGTCAGCATAAGTCACGATAAGGTTGTTTATGTCGATTTCCGTGGCCGGAAACCGCTGGGTCGTTACACCTCCCCCCCCCCCCCGTCGCCCCTTTTTTTATCTTGTTCTGAAATGAATCGGGGGGGCAGAGGGTATAGAAGGAGGGATTTTTATTTTTTTAATTTATTTAATTTCAAAAAGTTGACTTTTTCATTTGACCTCTAAACGAGGCCCATCGCTTGTCGTCCATAGCTAATTACCCCCATTCCGAACACAATGGGATTTGTATCATCGACCGTTTCAATCGGTTTTCGTCAGAATCAACATATAACTCTATATATTGATTTTGAACGCGCATTTCAATTTACCGGGGTCACATACGAACTCTAAAAATTCCAGAAAAATATTTTCTAGCTTCGTATTGATGATACGGTCCTAACAAAACTAATTTCGTCGAATTCTGAGACCGTTGGAAAACTGGCCATTTTCCAGTCGATTAAAATCAACTTAAACTGGTCAAACGCGTTTTCCTTTACCACGCTCACATATTGATTCAAAAAATTATGAAATTTGGAATCTAGCAATAATTTGACATCACGGACCCAACAAAAGTGGTTTCGTTGAAATCCGAGGTCGTTTGTAAAATTCCCATTTTTAAGGGCCCGAATTCCATAGCGATTATTCAGAATTTTCAACTGGACATATCTTTTGATTCCCGCTATGAAATCTCGATTTTTCGGATTCGTTAGAAAGATATTATCAAATAGATCCTATTATTTTTGGTTTCACTAAAATCCGGTTTATTTTGCACCCGGTACATTCAATTGAAGTTTGAAATCGAATAATCGAACTACCGCGCCATTTTCAATTTTATTTATAATTATATATAATTATTTATATTCTAACGACGACGTATATAATATATACGTTCGAATACTGTTCAAATTAAATTTTTCGTCGTTATTATTTAAAATAATTCATTTTAAATATTCAAAATTCGCTAAAATTGCCAAAATAAAATTTTTAAACTGGCCCAGAATTTACGGGTTGTTACATTAAGCACAAATACTATGGTAGCTAACTCTAAGTCATGGGTGGGGTAGTTCTTCTCATGAACTCTTAGATGTCTACCTCCATAACATACTACCCTTCCTCCTTGCATCAGAACCGCACCAAGCCCTGTACCACATGCATCAATGTATACTGTGAACACTTTATTCCCATCGGGTAAGGTCAAGACTGGGGCTGTTGTCAAGCCCTCTTCAAATGCTAAAAAGCATCGTCACAATCTGTATCCGAAGAAAATGTCAAATTCTTCTTCGTCGGTCTGGTGAGTGGGACTGATATCTTTGCGAAGTCGTTAATGAACTTCCTATAATAACCCGCTAATCTAAGAAAGTTTCTCACCTCTGTTGCATTCTTTGGAATCTGCCAATATTGAACTTCAACTACCTTCGTGGAATCTACTGCTATCCCATATTTAGAGACCACATGCCCTAGAAATCTCACTTCTCTTGTAACGAACAGGGATTTTCAATCTCGAAGATCGACACAAAAACACCATGTCATACATTCAAGCATCGAAAATATCAGAACGTTAATAGAAAGAAATTAGAGGGTGAGATAAGAAAGAAAGAAAGTTAGAATCGAAGAACAAGAAGAACTAATATAACATAGAGTCTCACATCGCAATGGAACAAAATATAATATAGAAAATAAATCTTTATTGAGCTTTGAAATATACTTACAACATTAGAGTACATCAATGCACCTGGACAGTTATAATGATATGTCCTCATATACAATACACAGTGGAAATAATGCTAGGTATCATACGTCTGAACTCCTTCAGCTCTCTTTGGATTTCATAGCGTTCGATAATCTAAATCTGTACAACCCGGACTAACTCGAGCATTACAAACACCGGGTCAGTCTGGTGAACCAGAGTGAGAAAAACTCACAAAGTTCAAGGGGAATCATCCAACCTGGTTTTAAAGTTCGAAAATCTTTTCGAAAGAAAAAGGGTAATCATAAGACCAAATCCACACATAAATACGGATGGTTTTTACCTTACAATAACCCAAAACATTCTGAAATCAATACTCGTTTGATATTATAATAGTGTCTAAATACAAATAAATAGAATCTAGCAGAACGCTTGCATCTCACGCTCCACATATATAGTATAAAAACAAAACCGCAGGCGCTTATTGGAGATTGGATTCCGACTATGACAAGCTATGGAACCACCTGCCGATAGTGTATCTGTAGAGGCGAATACACTGGGTTCAACAAGAATGCCTTGCAACCCGACCCATACATGACCGACTACTCATGTCGCTTGAGTGTATCGAATGTATATCACCAACGGTTAGGAGCAACCCACCATTTCCCGAAAAGGGATAACATCGAAATAGATTAAAGAAACAAAAGGAATTTCTCTAGATAGGTGATTATACACCCTAATGGGAGCGACCCGCATAGCCATGCTGCCTGCCCAATTTTTGTCATTTCCCGGTTGATGAGGCTTGAGGTTAAAATTCTTCTCTTAGAACATTTGGCCACCATTCACTTTGAATGTCACATTGTCAAATCCGCCGAATCACTAATTGACATCCACAAAATACTCCGGTTGTTAAGCTAAGAGAAGTGCCCTTCTCCGCCACTAACAGAAATACGTTTGTAAAAATCAACATACATGATCCTTAAGAAATACTCTATCATACATCCATCCATACAAGTCATCCAGGAACAGGATGAACCGAAGGCACCCTCCTGCAGTCACCAAAGCTAGAAAGAAACGTCGTGCTCTCCCTGCAGTCCTTATCCCGTTTTTAACTCATACCGAGGTGTGAGGCTCGCGAATTCACGTTATACACAAAGCTACGCCACAAAGGCCGTGCTTTGATCATCAACTACAAGACTTTGCTTTTCAACAGAAGCCTTGATCAATTGCCACTTAGTTTTAATCTTTTCAAAAATCAATATCCTGCCTTTAACTTGGTTAAAGAACCAATGTCATCTAAAACACGATTCACGATAAACCCAAAATCACACTCTATTGTTAATCGGTGAGAACTTCTCACTTTTAATTTTATTTCTAGTTAAAATATATACTAGGATGCAGACGGTGTTTAGTGGCACCCGACACCCGTCGTCCACAGACCATGGACGGCTTGTATGCTTGTTTGTATGATTTTGATGTGTAGTTGATTGTGTGATGTGATGTGAAATGAAATAAAATATTTATATAGTTAAAAATATTTTATAGTTAAAAATAGAATTTTTAACGCGTATACGAAAGGAAATAAAAATAAACAAATCGGATGATTTGTTTATACACACACATTTGACTGATATTGATTGGGACGATAAATTTTACACATCGCCCAACTGCACAAATAAAATATGTGTTTGATTATTTGAAACCCCACACGGGTATTGGGATGATATATGACATACACTAATCCCAATAGTTAGTTGTATGTCGATCGATTGATTGACAGACTGTTATAAGCGTTAAATATTTATATTCGATGCTTATACAGTGTAGAGTGCACTTTGGATGATGATTGATTATTCATCGTTGTTATTGTATACAAGTGTTGTAGAAAATCCATATAATTAACATTATATGGTAATTGATTGGGCTTCATTCAATATTTGAAATAGAAATATTAGAAATAGAAATATTTGAATAGAAATATTTGAATAGAAATATTTGAAATAGAAATATTTAAATAGAAATATTTGAAATAGAAATATTTGAAATAGAATATTTGAAAATAGAAATATATGAAGCCGTGTTGATTAGATTGACGCCATTTTGACGTGAACGATATTTATATCGATTTATTCAATTTTCAATGTATATTGAAAGTGTTTTCGAAATTTGAATTATATTGAAAGTGATTTCGAAATTTGAATTATATTGAAAATAATCGAAATTCGAATTGAAATCGAAAGGAATTGAATTCAAATTGAAATTGAAAAGAAATTTGAATTGAATTGAAATTGAATTGAAATCAATTTGAAATGAATTTAAAACGAATTTATATTGGAATATTCAATTTTGATTTGAAATTGAATATGAAGTTGAAACCGTTTTGAAAATGAATTTAAAACGATTTATAAAGCACGTTTTGAATTGAAATCGACGAAGTATTTATTATATATATAATATAATGGCCTGAATAGAACGCGTCGCGCCGCGGCAGTTCGCGAATTTCGACCATTGACTTCGAATGGATATTGCGGGAGATCCGACCGTCGGATCCTCCTAAAACCGGAACCGTTGGGTTCGTATCGAAAAGAGCTTTCTATGAATATTAGAAATTTGAAATCTAACGGTTGGATTTGGAATTATGTCCAAATCAAATTTGGAAAAGGTCGCTGTAAGTGCAGTTCGATGGCCATTGATGGAAATCGACTGTACGGGCCTTGATAAAATTATTAAAAATAGTAATAATTTGTGTGAAATCATAAGAAATGATTTGGGAAAAATTGGGATTAAAAACCCCATATTTGAAAAGATAAAAATAGATTTTTATCGAAATGAACTAGTTTTGGACTAGAATTAAAATTCTATTTACTTTTAAATGAATAAATTTGATTTGAAAGGGTTTTAAAAGTAACCAGGATTTCCAATAATTGAATTGGAATGGATTTGAATCGAAATTGTCTATGGAGTATTTCGATGTTGGATTTCGTGATTATACAGATATTGTTATGGAAATTTGAAAGATATATTTATATCGTTATTTCCAATACGATATTTGTTGGTCGTAGAATTTGATATTGAATATAAGCCGATATATTTTCTATTCAGAGCCTTGTATTTAATATCAAACGTGATTTGGGTTTGTCATGAATGGTGTCTTCATTAACACTGTTCTTAAGACCAATTGAGAAAAAGATTAAATCTTTTATTTAGATTTAATGAAGTGTACCAATTAAATGATATTTAATTGGAGTTGAATTGGTATTGATTTTGGGTTTATCGTGAACAGTGTTTTAAATAACACTTGTTCTTTAACCCGATAATTAATAGAATGTGATTTTGGGTTTTCGTGAACGGTATCTTCAATAATACTGTTCTTAGACACAAAGGAGTTAAGAAAATCAGAAACTAACTGGAGATTAGTTAAGTTGAATGGTTTCTGGGGTATTGATCTGATGTTGGTTTCGGCCTTCGGGGTTAATACTTAGGGAATTGCTCACTTGCTAATTTATGGTTAGGGTCTGATTGAAATGTAATGTGATTTTGGGTTTATAGTGAACCGTATTTTAAATGACACTGATTCTTTAACCCAGTTAAAGATTAAAACTAAGTGGAGTTTTAATGAATCTTTAATTATATTGAAAAGATCGAGAATGGAGTATCACCAGTTTTGCTCCAAAGCGATCGTTAAATCTTTAATTAGATTTGGACGTGGAATGGTAATTGATTTTACCGATAACACCGTGATATTAGATATGGAATATTACCAGTTTTGCTTCATGGGATGAATAGGTTGGGATTGGGAAATAAAATAAATAATTACTTCGGTGCGGTTCGCTAATCCCGACTAGTTTGGAAAACCATAATTTGGTTTGAAATGATATCCGGAAAGCTTTGTATCCGTATATCTCCTTCAGTTGTGTTTTGTATTATTTTCCGCTGCTATATATTTAAATGAAATTTAAATCTCTGATATTTCTGTGTAATATTCATTTATACTGTATATTCTTGTATTTTGGTGCATTGTTGTAATATACAATGAAATGTTCTTCTGTCTGCGTTCTTTTGTGTGTTGTTCTCGAACTATCCGCGCTTTCCTCACCGGGGAAGCTACGGGTTTTCACAGATTGTAACGACCCGGAAAATCTGAACCAATTTTTTTTTTTTTAAATTGGCTAAAATAGTGGATTTTAAAATTTTAAAATAAATATTTTAAATAATAGCAATGAAAAGTGAGTTTGAACCAACGTTTGAAAATGAATATAATTAATTCTAATTATAAATAAGGCCTAAAAAGGCGCTGCAGTTTCAAAAATTGATTTCAAACTTTGTCGGACTGTACCGGGTGCAAAACAAAACGGATTTGAGTGAAACCAAAAATATTTAAATCTGTTAGTGAATACCTTTCTAACGAATCTGAAAAATCGAAGTTTCATAGCGGAAAGCAAAAGTTATGGCCAAATGAATTTTCAGAAAGGTCGCTATGGAATTTATGTAGCCCGTGAAATTGGCCATTTTGCAAATGACCTCGGAATTCGACGAAACCACTTTTGTCGGATCCGGGATGTGAAGTTATTGCTCGGTTTCAAATTTCATTATTTTTGAAGCTAGTATGTGAGCGTGGCAAAGGAAAACGTGTTTTGGTCAATTTCAGTTAAATTGGATCGACCAGAAATGGGCCTTTTTGCAAACGGTCTCAGAATTCGATGAAACTAGTTTTGTTGGGACCGTATCGTCAAAACATAGCTAGATTTAATTTTCTGGAATTTTCTAATCAGTTTGTGGCCCTGGCAAATTGAAATGTACGTTCAAATCGAATATTGAATGTTATATATTTTAAATGGAATGAAAACTGACTGAAACTGTCGAATGGGCCTACGAAACATATCCCATTGTGTTCGGAATGGGGGTAAAACGTTGGGGACGACAGTCGTTGGGTTTGGATTGGAGTTCATATTAGAAAACCCCTTTTTAAAATTCTATATAACCCTCGGTCAATCAGAAAATTAGAAAAAAAAAGAGAAAAGCGGATTCTCTCTCCCCCTTCAACCCTCGACGGCGGAAAAGGCTCCCGACTTCCCCATCGATTCCCAGCCGCTCCGATCATCTTCAGCCTCGCCTCCAGTTAGGGATTTTGTTCGCCTCTTCATCCTCTACAAATCCATCTGAGTTTCACCCTACCTCGTCTCATCTCCAGCGAGAACCAGCGCCAGGAAGTTGGCCTGTTTGGAGCGCCGCCATGCTCGCTACTGTGCATCGATCAGTGTGCCACCACCAGGTGCGGCAAGCCCCTTCGAAGCTCTACGACGCTGTAAAACCCGATCGGCCTGAAGTGCTTTGGATTGAGCGCAAAACAAAAACCTAGTTTTGAACACATTAGAAAGGTAAACGGCTATTTTAATTTCAACTATATTATAGCACTTTAAAGCGCTACGGTTTTTGTTTTCACTGTAAAAATCATATCTTTTTCGTGTGTTGACGAAATTCAGTGAAACAAGAGACAGTGGACTCGAGTGGACGTCCTCTACATTCTAGAAGAGACCGCATATTTTTCTGAGCCTTCTGCTATTTTTGGTGGAGCGGAACCCAATGTGAGATTTCTAATTTATAAACGATATGGAAAATGACGATGTATAAATTATATAGTCGATGTATGAGTTATATAAGCGTTGTACACCTCTTGTATAAGCGTTGTATAAGTTGTACGTTCGATGTATAAGTTATATATGTGTTGTAAAAATTATATATGTGTTGAAATAGAAGTGAATTGCTATATATATATATATATATATATATATATATATATATATATACGCCCCTCATCCACAAACCATGGACGATATTTATTGGTTGTGATTGGTGTGAAAATTGATTGATAGCGAATGGTTGATTGGGATTGTTTGTGGTTGATATTGATTGATTGTGGTTGAAAAATACCCGTTTGTGGTTGAGAAATATTTGGTTGAAACCACATAGGATTAGTTTGTGGAAATGAAATAAATATACATGCCGCCTGCGTGCGAACTAGATGCATGATTCCTCATTGTCAAAAATCGCAAGGTTTTAAGGTAGAGCGAGGAGCCGTACTAGGGACGGTCCCGGTTTTAACTACCCTGCCGTTATGCTACCGAAATTTTGAATAATATTCATGTGTTTGAATTATTTTCATTTGTTGAAACTATATTTATTCGTTGAATAGAAAATCTTCATATGTTGAATTGAAACTCATTCATTGATTAGAAATTCATGTGTTGAATGGTATTCGTGTTTTAAATATAAAAATCACATTTTTATCTATATATATAAACTATAGAAAACCCTCATGTGTTGAATCGATATTCATTCGTTGAATTGAAATTCATGTGTTGAATGGTATTCATATTTTGAAATAAATTGTTTTATAATAAAAATCACATTTTATCATCTATACAAACTATATAAAATAATCTTGTTTTGAAAGAAATTGTTTTATAATAAAAAATCCTATTTTTATTACCTATATGAACTATATAAAATAATAGTGTTTTGAAATGAATTTTTTACAATAAAAATCACATTTTTATTATATACATGAATTGTTAAATATTGCGAAGTGTTGAAATAGAAGATAGTTAGATAAAAATATCATTTTTATCAAATGTATGAAAAGAAAATAGCTTTGAAATCGAAGAATCAATATATATATATATATATAGAATTAAAATATATCGAATAACGACGCTGCAGTTCTTATTTTGAAACCGTGATTTCAAACGATTATACCGGGAGATCCGACCATCGGATTTTCCTGAAATCGCAACCGTTGGGTTCGCTTTGGAAATATCTTTCCAACGACACCAACTTTGTCAAAATCCAACGGTTGGATTTTCTGGAATGTTTAATTCAAATCTGAAGAAAAACAGCGCCAAAATCGATTATATATATATATATATATAATTATATTTAATCGAATAAAGACGATGCAGTTCGTAATTTGAAATTGAAACTTCAAACGATTGTACCGGGAGATCCGACCGTCGGATTTTCCCGAAACTGGGACTGTTGGATTCGTTTTGAAAAGATCTTTCTAATGTTGTAAATTTTGTGAAGATCGAACGGTTAGATTTTCAGATATGTATAAATCAAATCTGAAGAAAGGCAGTGCCATGGTCGCGTTATGGCCCGAAGCGTCGTTTTGAATAAATTGGCTATTTTAAAATAAATAAAAATAGCAATAAATCGTTATAAAATATTATAAACGATATGGATGTGAAATATGGAAAATAACTGAAGGTTGGCTAAGTCGAATGATTTCTCAGGTGTTGATCTGATGTTGGTTTCGGCCTTCGGGATTAATATTTGGGAAATCGTTCTCTTACTGATTGACAGTTAGTGACTAATGAATTGAAATGATGCGTGTGTATGTTAGTGTTGCACTTGTTTACTATATACGCGAGTTGCTCAGAAAGACCGGGTTTATCCCATTCTGAATAACTGAATCAACGATAAGAAATCGAAGATGAAGACGGTGGTCGAAGACCGGAGATCTTCACCTCGTTTGGATGGTAACCGAGGTCCTGATTGGGAGGCATCCCGAATATGGATAATGAGTGGTGATCATCCAGACGTACGTGGTGATCGATGGGTTTGCGAGGTATTTAGTGCCTCCGGTTTCGTTTAGACCCAGAACGGACTTGCAAATGGACAATGTGTCTGACATTGGGATTTATTTTGTGTGATTGATAGCCATCAGTTGCACGGTGTGAATTGCATGTGTGGCATGCTAAGATGCAGTGATCAGGGCTTCTATTGAAAAGCAAAGTCTTGTGGTGATGATCAAAGCATTGCCTGTGTGGCGTAGCTTTGAATATAACGTGTAATCGCGAGCCTCACCCCCTGGTATGAACCAGAAATGGGAGAAGGACCTCAGGGAGGGCATGCGTTTCTTTCTAGTTAGAAGTGGCGTCAGTGGTTTTACACGCCCTGACGAGTTTGACTTATGTGGTTGTTACTATTGCGAGGCGCCTCAGTTAGATCAGACGATCCGGGTCCGATGGAGTCATTCGTTGGCTCATTGACGCCCCAAAGGGCGGGGAAACGTATTGTTCACGCATAATAATCCACCTCGGTGGACTAGCCCTGACGATCTAAAGGGTTGATGCGTTCTGATCCTGAGACACGGACTAGAGCGTCTCGAATTCGGTAAGGACTATCTTTTGCCTTGGTTCATGATGGAAATCCAATTTCCAATTACGTGACTGTGCGGTTTTGATTGTATATATATATGGCGACATGATATATGGTACCCATGTCGTCTATGATTGATAGTTATGATTGAAATTGTTTTTGAAACCAATAAACACTAGTAATAATATCAAATGCTTTTGTTTTATTCGTATCAATCATATTTTGGCAATTATAAGGTAAAACTCTATCCTCCGGTTTGCGTTGCATTGTGTGATGGGAACTGAGTCTTATAATGGCTTCATTTTTAGAAAAGCATTGCGATGTTTAAAAGAATGGTTTTTTTTAAAGCACTGGCAATCCAATGGAGTAAACCCATTCCATGAAAGTGGCGTGGTCCTATGATTTGCCATATATTAAATGTGTTGAGTAGATTTCTCATACCAGTCCCATGACTGACTCGTAGTTTGTTTCACTTTCAAACTCGGGTGCCCCCTTTTTCTACACGGGCAGCCTTGTATTCAGGTTTAGCAGGCTTTATCCGGATAGCTGGAGCTGAAGATGGATTCTATCATTTATCTCTTTTTATGCTGTTCAGCTCCTATTGTACATTATGCTTGTTTTTCCGCTGTAGACATATATGTATAGTTGAACTGTATTTGTACTAAGTATGATCCTGTATACTATGTAACTCTGATGATTACGTTTATCCAGTGTATTCTATTGTACATTATCTAGTGTATTTATTTAATTCTGTTCTGCTATTATCTGTTTCTGTGTTATATTCCAAAGATTACCCTTGTTTCCGTATGTACGGGAAATGGGGTCGTCACAACGTGGTATCAGAGCTTTGGTTAAGCTTAGTTCTGGAATATAACATATTACCGAACTCGTCAGAAATAGAACCAGTAGTGTTCTAGGACGAGTAACTCATTACATATAGGATCAGTAATATCCTAGTATGAGTAAAGCAGAATGGAATTACACCTCGATAGACACATTTACATTTGAAGTATGTGTTTCTATATTTTAAAATATCTTTTCTGTGACCTGACACTTGATCTGCCTTTTGCAGAAGTACTAGAAAAATGAGTGTCAGAAACAGGAGAAATGCAGAACCCGATCTAGAGGCTCTATTAAAGAGATATCGAAATCTGAACGGAGCACAGCTCTCGAGCAATGAATCTATAATTCAGACTCAAGCTTGGATGAGTTCTGTCGAAAGAATTTTTGAGCGTATCCAGCTGAGAGATGACCAGAAAAGGTTAGTAGCATCTTGGGCGCTCAAAGAAGAAGCTTTAATCTGGTGGGAAATAATCATCAACGATAATCCCGAAGGTGATATCACCTGGGACAGATTCAAAGAGATTTTCCTAGAAAGATTTACTCCTCCTGAAGCGACGGAGCGATTATGTGATGAATTTTTTTATCTGGTACAAGGTGATATGACCATCCCAGAATATCATAAGAAATTCAACGAACTTTCCCACTTTGCTCCTCATTTGATTCAAGATCCAAAGAGGAAAAATCTGAGATTTATACATGGCCTGCAAAAGAGATATCAGAATAGTGTAATGAGGAATGTGAAGCTTCCTTTTTCAGAAATGATATACATGGCTTATCAGTATGAAGATCTCCATAAGAAAGGAAAGTTGCACGATGAAGAAGAAGTCTGTTCTAGTAACAAAGAAGAGTCGGAAACTGATATTCATGAAGCCAGTACGAGGTCTGAGGTCAATAAGAAGCCCAGTGCCAAGAGGAAAAGGGCTAGGGCTGAGAAAGAACCCGTAACGACCGCCGTATGTAATAACTACCATCAAAAGGGGCATTTGTCGATAAATTGCGGACCCTTAATGAAACGAATCAAAAGCGGATCTAAATCAGAGAAGAAATTTCACGAGAAAAGAGGTTGCAGTAAATGCCATCAGACTGGTCATCTTGCAAAAGATTGTTGGCTCTTAAAGAAGCCTTAAGTAGTTCAAATAAATGAAGTAGCAGAAGCGTCTGAGCCCTCAGCTATTCAAGAAAGGGCTGACGTTTTAGAAGGCACACTTACTGTCAAAGACATTCCTGTTAAGGTACTGTTTGATACAGGCGCGTCACGAATCTTCATTGCAAAGAATGCAACTAAGAAGATGGATTTGAATTTGAAGAAGCTCAAGGAACCAATGACTGTCCAGAATCTGGTTGGGGGTTCCATTGATCTCAGTTGGGTTTGTTGAGTGCCGGTTTCTTTTTCTCATTATTGGTTTCCTACCATCGCGGTCGTTATGAATTTTAAAGAGTTTGATCTTATCTTGGGGTTAGACTGGTTGACCAAATATGAAGCTGAAGTTAAATGCGCCGACAGAGTCGTAAAGGCGAAGATTAAATCAGGTGATTATATAACCATTCCCTGTGAAGGTCGGAATGCTAATAGAAAAGACTTCTGGGCAGCTCTCAATGTTTCTCCAGCCCGAATAGAAAATATCCCTGAAGTTACAGAGAATATTCCCGACCTCATAAAAGGTATTCCTGTCGTCCATAACTATGCGGATGTGTTTGAAGAAGTTGTTCGCTTACCTCCGCAAAGAGAAATTGATTTCAAAATTGCTTTAATTCCGAATGCAAGGCCAGTAGTTCACGCTATTCGAAGAATGTCCTTGAAAGAGAAAGAGGAATTAGACAATCAAACAAGATAGCTCGTATGGAAGGGTCTGATCAGGCCCAATTTCTCTGATTGGGGTGCAGCAGTGGTGTTTTTCCCAAAATCAAACGGTACTCTACAGCTATGTGTGGATTATCGTGATTTGAACAAGCAGGCTATAAAGAACAAATATCCATTGCCGCGGATTGATGGTTTGTTGGATCGATTAAATGGCGCACAAGTATTTTCACGAATGGACCTAGCTACAGGTTTCCATCAACTTCGAATTGCCGAAGAGTGTGTTCCAATGACAGCATTCAGAGGTCCCGACTTATTCTACGAGTGGTTAGTAATGTCGTTCGGCTTATGTAACGCTCCAGGTTACTTCGTCGATCTGATGAATAGAGTGTTCAGAGGGGTTTTGAATAAATTTGTTCTGGTTTTCATTGACGATATTCTAATCTTCTCTAAATCAAAGGCCAAACATGAAAAGCATTTGGAACAGGTTCTGGAAATCCTCAGAAGGAATGTATTGAAAGCCAAACTGTCCAAATGTATATTCTGGCAAGAGGAAGTAAAATTTCTGTGCCATGTCATATCAAAAGAAAGAATTGATGTGGATCCAAGTAAAATCACAGCTATTCAGAATTGGAAACAGCCCAGTACTCCTACAGAAGTCCGCAGTTTCCTCGGATTGGCTAGTTATTACCGGAAGTTCATTAAAAACTTTTCGAAGATATCTGGTCACTTAACGAAGCTTACAAAGAAGCACTCTAAATTCAAATGGATTCCAGAAAGTGAAGAGGCTTTTGAAGAGCTAAAGTTAAGATTAACGACAGCTCTAGTGTTAACCATCATCGATGGCAATCAGGATTTGAAAGTCTGGACTGATGCTTCTAGAGAAGGCCTCGGTGTAGTGTTAATGCAAAGGGGACAAGTGATTGCTTATGCTAGCCGTCAGCTGAAGCCGCACGAGAAAAACTACGTAACTCATGATCTTGAGTTATTGGTTATAGTGTTCGCCTTGAAAATCTGGCGACACTATCTTCTGGATGAGAGATTTGAACTGTTTACAGATCACCAGTCATTAAAGTATCTGTTCACCCAGAAAGACTTGAATCTGAGGCAGCAGCGTTGGCTGGAGTTCCTTGCAGCATACGATTTTGAGATTATATACACTCCAGGGAAAGCCAATGTCGTGGCCGATGCGTTAAGCCGAAAAAATGAAATGATCGCCAGTTTTATTATCACGACTTCATTCATAGATAAAATATCTGCTCTTCAGAAGGATGATCACTTCATTCAGAAGATCAGGGAGATAATTCAAAAGGGCGAACCCTCGAGTTTCCAAGTTGAAAATGAGGGGATTTTAAGGCTCAAAGGTCGAATTTGTGTTCCTAACATTCCTGAGCTCCGAAATGAAGTTCTGGATGAATTCCATAAGTCAAAACTTAGTATCCATCCAGGAGTAAGCAAAATGTATAATGACATCAAACACACTTTCTGGTGGAGGTCGATGAAGAGGGACATTTCTTTATATGTTAGCCGATGCCCTACTTGCCAGCTTGTCAAAAGTGACCAACGGAAACTGGCCGGATTGTTACAACCGCTAGAAGTTCTTGGTTGGAAGTGGGAACATATTTCCATGGATTTCATTGATGGTTTGCCCAGAACCAGAAAAGGAAATGACAATATTTGGGTGATCGTAGATCGCTTCACGAAGACTGCCCATTTCATACCTGTCAGATCAAACAGAACTGCTCAGAGTCTGGCGTAGATATACTTCAAGGAAATAGTTAGATTACATGGAGTGCTGCTCAGTATAGTCAGTGATAGAGATACAATATTTACTAGTAAATTCTGGGAGGCATTTCAAGTGGAGCTGGGAACAAAACTGAACTTGAGCACCGCTTATCATCCTCAGACAGATGGTCAGACTGAGAGGGTGAATCATATTTTAGAAGATCTATTGCGGGCTTGTATTCTAGATTTCGGTGGATCATGGGAAGACCATCTGCATTTGGCTGAATTCTCATATAACAACAGCTACCAGGCGAGTCTGACAATGTCACCATTCGAAGCATTATATGGTAGACCGTGTCGATCTCCTGCTTGTTGGGTCGAACCCGGTAATATACTTGTGTTGGGGCCAGATATGATCCGAGAAGCTGCCGACAATGTCGACTTTATTGAGAAGCGATTACTCGCTGCTCAAAGATGATAAAAGAGCTACGCCGATAGGAGAAGAAGAGATATATCCTTTGCTGTTGGCAACTATGTATATTTGAAAGTATCGCCGATGAGAGGAGTTATCCAGTTCGGTAAAACTGAAAGTTGGCGCCCAAATTCATTGGTCCGTTTTCTATTCTGGAACGGATCGGAACTCTCGCTTATAGGGTTAAATTGCCTGATTGGTTTCCTAGAGTTCATGATGTATTTCACATATCTCAACTTCGAAAGCATGTTTATGATCCAGACTTGATCGTGGAAGAAGCAGCTCAACAGGATATTGAAATTACCCCTGAATTAGCTGTGAGAAGAGAGCCGCTCAAGATCATTGGCAAAGAAACCAAAGAAATAAGGAACAAGAAGGTTCACTTAGTCAAAGTGCAAAGGAGTGGAGATCCGCGAGATTGTACTTGGGAAACTGAGGAGAGCATTCAGAAAGCCTATCCTAGATGCCGAGTGGATATCTCTAATTGACTCCGGTGCAAGGAACATTTACCATACTTTGCATTACCAATTAGTTCTCTACTCTGTTGTTATTTTCTCTTCATGGATGTGCACTTTTAATTATGTAGTATGAATGATTTTAAAAAGAGTATAGAAATTGATTAGTATACTTTTGAAAAGTTAAAAAACAAATTGCTTGTTGTTTGCATTGTGTGATAGTAGATTGGATTAATTAAAATTATTAAAACGATAGTTAATTTAATCAATAATAGAATGAATGGTAGGATTTATTCATTTAAATCACACATTGAACTGATTAGAAAATAAATAGAAATATATACATGTGTATTATATATGTTTGAGCAGGTAAATGGATTAGCTATTGAGTAAAGATTTTATTTGCGTGCCCGACAAATAGGTAAACCTTAATGAGTTGGATGCGAAATATTATTATATCAACTCCTGTGAATGCCACTAGATGCGGAGTGCTGGTTATTCTGTGTGTAAAAATAAATGTCGCCATAGGATAGTAACAATTAATTTTGAACTACATTACATGGCATATTCTGGAAGATAGGCATACTTCATCATATACCACATAAGCATTTGGAGCTTGTGTGACGAGGTGGAAGATTTACCATACGAGCGAGAGGCTTGTATGGCGATGACTATATTTTACAGGTTGAATTGATGACTGATATGGACTATTTTAATTGTAACGATAAAATTGCCATATTAGTAAAACCCGACATGGGTCTGGAGTTGACAATAATCACGTCTCTCTAGTTATTAGATACGGCACATGGACCATTTATTTCCCACACGGGACGAGGTGACGAGGATTTATCCTCTGGAGCATTTAAAATACACACTCCCTCAGGCTTTGACAGGGTGACGAGAATTTATTCTCTGGAGTTATTATCAATACACGCTCCCCTGTAAACACCAGAATATATCACTATAAATATGTGTATGCATATTAGGATTTATTGGGTACCTAATATGGCCCAATAAATTTCTAAACCTCTCCCCGTACAAAGGAGGTTATGGCGAAATTTTTCGAAAATACCGGGTGTTAGCCAAATTTTTGAAGAATTTGAAATTTCTCAGAAACTGAAAAGTTGGAGAATGGAAGCCAGATCGAACGTAGAGTTGATTAATCAAACCACTTTTGACTTTGTTCCTTTTCGGGGATGAAAAGTTTTAAGTAGGGGAGATTGTAACGACCCGGAAAATCTGAACCAATTTAAAATTTTTAAATTGGCTAAAATAATGGATTTTAAATATTTAAAATAAATATTTTAAATAATAGCGATGAAAACTGAGGTTGAATCGACAATTGAAAACGAATATAATTAATTCTAATTATAAACAAGGCCTGAGTTGGCGCTGTAGTTTCAAAAATTGAATTCAAACTTTGTCGGACTGTACTGGGTGCAAAATAAAACGGATTTGAGTGAAACCAAAAATATTTAAATCTGTTAGTGAATACCTTTCTAACGAATCTGAAAAATCGAATTTTCATAGCGGAAAGCAAAAGTTATGGCCAAATGAATTTTCAGAAAGGTCGCTATGGAATTTATATAGCCCGTGAAATTGGCCATTTTGCAAACGACCTCGGAATTCGACGAAACCACTTTTTTTGGATCCGGGATTTGAAGTTATTACTAGGTTTCAAATTTCATAATTTTTGAAGCTAGTATGTGAGCGTGGCAAAGGAAAACGTGTTTTGGTCAATTACGGTTAAATTGGATCGACCAGAAATGGGCCTTTTTGCAAACGGTCTCAGAATTCGACGAAACTAGTTTTGTTGGGACCGTATCGTCAAAACATAGCTAGATTTAATTTTCTGGAATTTTTCGAATCAGTTTGTGGCCCTGGAAAATTGAAATGTACGTTCAAATCGAATATTGAATGTTATATATTTTAAATGGAATGAAAACTGACTGAAACAGTCGAATGGGCCTACGAAACATATCCCATTGTGTTCGGAATGGGGGTAAAACGCTAGGGACGACAGTCGTTGGGTTTGGATCGGAGTTCATATTAGAAAACCCCTTTTTAAAATTCTATATAACCCTCGGCCAATCAGAAAATTAGAAAAAAAAAGAGAAAAGCAGATTCTCTCTCCCCCTTCAACCCTCGACGGCGGAAAAGGCTCCCGACTTCCCCCACCGATTCACAGCCGCTCCGATCATCTTCAGCCTCACCTCCAGTTAGGGATTTTGTTCGCCTCTTCATCCTTTACAAATCCATCTGAGTTTCACCCTACTTCGTCTCGTCTCCAGCGAGAACCAGCGCCGGGAAGTTGGCCTATTTGGAGCGCCGCCGTGCTCGCTACTGTGCATCGATCAGTGCGCCACCACCAGGCGCGGCAAGCCCTTCGAAGCTCTACAACGCTGTAAAACCCGATCAGCCTGAAGTGCTTTGGATTGAGCGCAAAACAAAAACCTAGTTTTGAACACATTAGAAAGGTAAACAGCTATTTTAATTTCAACTATATTATAGCACTTTAAAGCGCTACGGTTTTTGTTTTCACTGTAAAAATCATATATTTTTCGTCTGTTGACGATATTCAGTGAAACAAGAGAGAGTGGACTCAAGTGGACGTCCTCTACATTCTAGAAGAGACCGCATATTTTTCTGAGCCTTCTGCTATTTTTGGTGGAGTGGAACCCAATGTGAGATTTATAATTTATAAACGATATGGAAAACGAAGATGTATAAATTATATAGTCGATGTATGAGTTATATAAGCGTTGTACACCTCTTGTATAAGCGTTGTATAAGTTGTACGTTCGATGTATAAGTTATATATGTGTTGTAAAAATTATATATGTGTTGAAATAGAAGTGAATTGCTATATATATATATATATATATATATATATATATATATATATATACGCCCCTCGTCCACAAACCATGGACGATATTTATTGGTTGTGATTGGTGTGAAAATTGATTGATAGCGAATGGTTGATTGGGATTGTTTGTGGTTGATATTGATTGATTGTGGTTGAAAAATACCCGTTTGTGGTTGAGAAATATTTGGTTGAAACCACATAGGATTAGTTTGTGGAAATGAAATAAATATACATGCCGCCTGCGTGCGAACTAGATGCATGATTCCTCATTGTCAAAAATCGCGAGGTTTTAAGGTAGAGCGAGGAGCCGTACTAGGGACGGTCCCGGTTTTAACTACCCTGCCGTTATGCTACCGAAATTTTGAATAATATTCATGTGTTTGAATTATTTTCATTTGTTGAAACTATATTTATTCGTTGAATAGAAAATCTTCATATGTTGAATTAAAACTCATTCATTGATTAGAAATTCATGTGTTGAATGGTATTCGTGTTTTAAATATAAAAATCACATTTTTATCTATATATATAAACTATAGAAAACCCTCATGTGTTGAATCGATATTCATTCGTTGAATTGAAATTCATGTGTTGAATGGTATTCATATTTTGAAATAAATTGTTTTATAATAAAAATCACATTTTATCATCTATACAAACTATATAAAATAATCTTGTTTTGAAAGAAATTGTTTTATAATAAAAAATCCTATTTTTATTACCTATATGAACTATATAAAATAATAGTGTTTTGAAATGAATTTTTTACAATAAAAATCACATTTTTATTATATACATGAATTGTTAAATATAGCGAAGTGTTGAAATAGAAGACAGTTAGATAAAAATATCATTTTTATCAAATGTATGAAAAGAATATAGCTTTGAAATTGAAGAATCGATATATATATATATATATATATATATATATAGAATTAAAATATATCGAATAACGACGCTGCAGTACGTATTTTGAAACCGTGATTTCAAACGATTATACTGGGAGATCCGACCGTCAGATTTTCCTGAAATCGCAACCATTGGGTTCGATTTGGAAATATCTTTCCAACGGCACCAACTTTGTAAAAATCCAACGGTTGGATTTTCCGGAATGTTTAATTCAAATCTGAAGAAAAACAGCGCCAGAATCGATTATATATATATAATTATATTTAATCGAATAACGACGATGCAGTTCGTATTTTGAAATCGAAACTTCAAACGATTGTACCGGGAGATCCGACCGTCGGATTTTCCCGAAACTGGGACCGTTGGATTCATTTTGAAAAGATCTTTCTAATGATGTAAATTTTGTGAAGATGCAACGGTTATATTTTCAGATATGTGTAAATCAAATCTGAAGAAAAACAGCGCCACGGTCGCGTTATGGCCCGAAGCGTCGTTTTGAATAAATTGGCTATTTTAAAATAAATAAAAATAACGATAAATCGTTATAAAATATTATAAATGATATGGATGTGAAATAAAGAAAATAACTGAAGGTTGGCTAAGTTGAATGGTTTCTCGGGTGTTGATCTGATGTTGGTTTCGGCCTTCGGGGTTAATATTTGGGAAATCGTTCTCTTACTGATTAACAGTTAGTGACTAATGAATTGAAATTATGTGTGTGTATGTTAGTGTCGCACTTGTTTATTATATACGCGAGTTGCTCAGAAAGATCGGGTTTATCCCATTCTGAATAACTGAATCGACGATAAGAAATCGAAGATGAAGACGGTGGTCGAAGACCAGAGACCTTCACCTCGTTTGGATGGCAATCGAGGTCCTGATTGGGAGGCATCTTGAAATATGGATAATGAGTGGTGATCGTCCAGACGTACGTGGTGATCGATGGGTTTGCGAGGTATTTAGTGCCTCTGGTTTCGTTCAGACCTAGAACGGACTTGCAAATGGATAGTGTGTCTGACATTGGGATTTATTATGTGTGATTGATAGCCATCAGTTGCACGGTGTGAATTGCCTGTGTGGCGTGCTAAGATGCAGTGATCAGGGCTTCTGTTGAAAAGCAAAGTCTTGTGGTAATGATCAAAGCACTGCCTGTGTGGCGTAGCTTTGTGTATAACATGTAATCGCGAGCCTCACACCCCGGTATGAACCAGAAACGGGAGAAGGACCTCAGGGAGGGCATGCGTTTCTTTCTAGTTAGAAGTGGCGTCAGTGGTTTTACACGCCCTGACGAGTTTGACTTATGTGGTTGTTACTGTTGTGAGGCGCCTCGGTTAGATCGGACGATCCAGGTCCGATGGAGTCATTCGTTGGCTCATTGACGCCCCCAAAGGGCGGGGAAACGTATTGTTCAGGCATAATAATCCACCTCGGTGGACCGGCCCTGACGATCTAAAGGGTTGATGCGTTCTGATCCTGAGACACAGACTAGAGCGTCTCGAATTCGGTAAGGACTATCCTTTGCCTTGGTTCATGACGGAAATCCAATTTCCAATTACGTTACTGTGCGGTTTTGATTGTATATATATATATATATGGCGACATGATATATGGTACCCATGCCGTCTATGATTGATAGTTATGATTGAAATTGTTTTTGAAACCAATAAACACTAGTAATAATATCAAATGCTTTTGTTTTATTCGTATCAATCATATTTTGGCCATTATAAGGTAAAACTCTATCCTCCGGTTTGCGTTGCATTGTGTGATGGGAACTGAGTCTTATAATGGCTTCATTTTTAGAAAAGCATTGTGATGTTTAAAAGAATGATTTTTTTTAAAGCACTGGCAATCCAATGGAGTAAACCCGTTCCACGAAAGTGGCGTGGTCCTGTGATTTGCCATATATTAAATGTGTTGAGTAGATTTCTCATACCAGTCCCATGACTGACTCGTAGTTTGTTTCACTTTCAAACTCGGGTGCCCCCTTTTTCTACACGGGCAGCCTTGTATTCAGGTTTAGCAGACTTTATCCGGATAGCTGGAGCTGAAGATGGATTCTATCATTTATCTCTTTTTATGCTGTTCAGCTCCTATTGTACATTATGTTTGTTTTTCCGCTGTAGACATATATGTATAGTTGAACTGTATTTGTACTAAGTATGATCCTATATACTGTGTAACTCTGATGATTACGTTTATCCAGTGTATTCTATTGTACATTATCTGGTGTATTTATTTAATTCTGTTCTGCTATTATCTGTTTCTGTGTTATATTCCAAAGATTACCCTTGTTTCCGTCTGTACGGGAAATGGGGTTGTCACACTATAGATTAGTTGCAAGTTGTCCTTGTAATCCGTAGATTTCAATCACGACAGAATCATTATTAACTCTAGGGATCAGCCAGAGATATTTGACGATAGTTCTTCCGCTCACGAAGATTTACGGTCTTCAATTGATCCATCTTCAATCAGCATGTTTCACGCATTTGCTGGTTTGAAATGGTTTTCGAATATAGATTCAATCCCGGTCTTTCCGTACCAACAGCCCATTGGCCATGATTTTGATAGTTGGTTATTTAACTATCAAAATAAATAACCATAAACATAAAATAAATCCACTGGTTCAAAACACAGCGTCACTTGGCCTTTAAAAATAATATATTGGTTGTAATACCAAAAATAATATATTAGTTTTATTATATTAATATTCTCAAATCATTTTATTTCTATACTTAGAAAATATCTTAAAATCATATTCAATTCTTCCTTTAACTACCATTTCAAACAATTTACTATAACATTTCTTATTATCTAAAACTGGAAATCGATTCAACTTATTATTCATGAATCCATTGTCACAATATCTCCTTTGTTTCGTTATTCGAACACCAAAATCGTCACTTATCTTTTCAAAATAAACTCATTCCAATCTCGTCTTCTTACTTTGAAAATATCGCTATATTTTCGCAAGCATTCCTTTATTTCTTTACTTGGGAAAAACCATTCCATATACTCAAGCCCCTTTTAAATCCCTTTTTATTTCGGAATCTCGTCGTGTGTGTGTGTGTGTGTATATATATATATCCAAATTCTTCAAATACCGTTACACTATTATTTCTTAAAGTAAATTATTCCTAAAAACTCCAACATTATAACTAATATCATCCTTCGCTAATTCCGAAGTCCTTCAAGTTGGGGTATTTTAATTACCTCTCAGACCTTGATCAACAATGTTCTTATCTAAAGATAGATACCAGTCGCAATACCAAAACCGATATTTATTTCCAATATCAAAACAAATCCCATTTTAGTTATGCCTTGATGAAACCTCATCTCTTATTAATATACTGAATTTAAACCGCATAATTATAATCCAACTCGTCTAACTACTTTAATTCAATTTGGGTTTCCATTTGATTTCCCGTTTCATATTTTTATTGGTTCATAATTGTGAATCAATAAGAAAATAATTTGGTAAATATCGACCCCGAAGGACGAAACCAACATTAGGTCAATATTCAAAAAATCAGTTATCTCAACTGATCCCCAGTTAAGTTTTAACTCTTAAATTTCAAACCTTGGCTTTTTACTTTATTCAAATATCATTCTAATAACCCATTTCACTAATATATATTCAAAAATAATTAAATTAAAACTTTGTTTAAGTCATCAAATTAAAACTTTGTTTAAGTCATCACTTATATTGCTATAAACCTTAAATCACTCTGATTATTATTAAATGACAAAAAATCAAGTTTTAACACTGTTTAAAATAAAGCCGGTTAATCTTCACCATCTACTATTCCCATAAACTAATTCAATAAAATAATCCCAGTTAACACCACCTTTAAACATGATTTATTCCTTAATCAATCCTACTTAGCCTTTTCTGTGACACCCCACCTCCGCCAGGGTGTCTCTTGCAAGCACTCTGACTTTGGAGGGGCGTTTGAATCAGGTAAACATGCATAATGATATTTCAAGGCAGAACAAGAACATATGTATATGCGTAAACAGAGTAAATAACATAGATAAAACAGCGGAAGATTTTAAACCATTTCAAAACAAGTCTGGTACAACATAATGTCAACTTCCCAAATAAACAAGTCTAGATAAAAACAACATCACTGAAAAACTGGAATACATAAGTACTATCCCCAAAATAAGTGATAACCATAGCTAGCTTCATGCCAAGACCGTACATGAGCTAAAATCCCACAAGCAAGCTATCCGAAATCCAAGCTAAGCTCCAACGTTCCCACCCTGAGAACCTGGGGGGGAACGGAAGAAAAGAGGCGAAAGAAAACAGGTCAGTCAAAAAGACTGAGTAAGCCCTACTACAATCAATGTAAACTGATAAAGTTAACTGGCATGATGAAAGCTGAGATGAACATATGGATAACTACAAACTGGCATGATGATTAACTAACGAAGTAGATAAAGGTGTCATTGCATAATCAGGTTTAAGGTTTTTGCACCACAGGTGTACTAGCAAACTAACATGACTTGAATAAACAAGTATTAATCCCTTGGCCCAAGCTTTGGCCCAATAACATGAAATGACCCTACGAGGTCCAACCAAATGGTCTAGTCGATCGGCTCCCTAAGCCTAACTCGTCACGTGTTGGTATCAATGCGGCCCAAACATAATTGTAGTCAGACTGTGCCGGGTCTCCCGTCGGGTGTATCAAGCCCTAGGGTGGCAACCCCTGGACACCATAAACATGAGTGCACAGTCTCGATCTACTGGTACCCGTGCATGCTTTCCCCGGCTTCGGACTATGTGCACGATCATGGTCCGCCCGGAACTACACCGGCGTACCACTCTGCCGTCGTTTTTGGTCACTTACCTCCAGTCCAGTAATCGTGCCCCCACCCTAGCCTAGTCCCTACGGTCATGATGATACTAACTTGGGATTACTGCTGGAGTGGACCCCCATTGCTAGGATTTTTCGAGTGGGTTAAGTACGGTTTAACACTCTTGCTAATCATGGATTAACTTGGTTAAGTGTAATGATGAGTTCATGACTTAACCCCGATTATTCTACCGAGCCCAAATTGGTTAAGTACTAAGTGGACCATGACTTAACCCTACTCATGAGGCATTAATTAATTTAATGCGCCTTAACCTCTCACATTAGACTTTGTTGCAGTTACTAGTTAAACCGGGCGGGTCCGGGTAGCTTTACACCACAACTTGGTCTAACCTCGGGTTCAAGGTACAACATGGCCAACTTCTCACATTGGGTCCTATTGTTTGTAGCAACTAGTTAAGCCGGTCGGTTCCGGGTAGGTTTACGCTACAAACTCAACCCAACCTCGAGTTGGTCACACTTATCTTTTCTAAGTGTCATGTCCATCATATTTCCAAAACATGTTACAAGTTTTCAAGCATTTGGGTCGACCTAACTTAATAGGTAAATTCCCAAAGGGTAGACCTAACTTAATAGGTAAATTCCCAAGCTTATGTTTTTATGTCTTTTAAGTTTACCCAACCCCAAACGCAATCCCATCGCTTACATATCGCAATAGCGCATAAAGGATAGAAAGAGGGAACTTGGCATAATCATGACATAAAAGTGTTGAAGCCACAAGTTTAACATGGTGGCATATGAAATGTACATATGTTCATATACTTGCATATTACATTTTTGGTCTCAAAAGCATGCATAAGACCAAACTTAGCATATTGGTGATACATGGTGATAAATGACATGTAAAAATGGCCATAAGTTCGCATTTAGCCTCACATGCAAGTTATCATAAGAGATATGATAACTTACATGTTGCCAAAATGCAACCTTTAGCATAAAGCTTGAAGCTTTAGGCTCATAAACCCAAGATAAGCTTGCATAACATGATAACATGAACAAAAGGATCAACCCAAACTTGCATAACATAACTTGAAAATCATATGACAAACTCGCATATCAAACTTGCATAACATAACATGATAGACTTGCATATCATACTTGCATAACATAATAAACTTGCATATCATACTTGCATAACATAATAAACTTGCATATCATACTTGCATAACATAATAAACTTGCATATCATACTTGCATAACATAATAAACTTGCATATCATATCATAATGATCAAACACAACTTGCATCATTCATTAACTTTAGAGTTTAAGTATGAAAGTAGAAAAGGGCTTACAATGCTTATGAAGACTCAAATGAGTATAAGCAAATATAAGATTGAGAAAAGCCCTTATGCAATCAAATAAACCCCAAAATGCAAGCTCCAAATCACTAAAAACCCTTGCTTTATGATGTAAATATGGAAACTTGACTTGAATGCAAGCTAATGATGCTCATACAAGCTTGAAAACACTTGTATGCATGGAAAATCTCATAGAAATGACTTAGGAAATTTTATGAAGAGAGTGGAGGCCATGAGAGAATTGATTTTGCCATAGTTTAGTTGTATGAATGAATAATGATGATTTAGGGTTAGGTTAGGGCCTTATTTATAGAGATTAGGACTAGTTTCAACTCTAGGATTAAACCCTAGTTCCAATCTCAGCCCTCAAAACCGAATCTGGCCCCCAAGCTCAACACAATCTCAAAATGGTGCACCAGGCTAAACAGCCCGGCTGGACCAAGTCGACAGGGCTGTCGACTTGGGTCCAACCAAGTCGACACCCAAGTCGACAGGGCTGTCGACTTGGGTACTCTGGCAGGAATTTTCCCGCCTGGCCCAATCTTACCCTAATCTCCAATTTCAAACTTGAATTTGAAATCTGTTTTTACTTTGGAATTTTCTGAAAACTTCGTTGGGCCTTAATCGGGTCATACGGACTCCGATTTTCGAAAACTCGGAGTCTATTTCGCGTATTTTTCTGAGACGAATGCAATGGCATAGCCCCTTTCCCTTGATTCAGATTTTAGAATTAAATTCTGCCTCGATTTACGTTATAACATGTTATTGAAAATACGGGTTGTTACATTCTCCCCTCCTTAAAGGATTTCGTCCCCGAAATCTTCGAGTTAGGAAGAACGTATCCTACCATCCAATCATCCATCTACTCAAAACATCATCCACGAGCAATCATTGTCCTTACAAGATTCTAAATGTTGTATGAACATATGCAAAGGTGTGTGTATATGTACTTATCTAATGCAAATATCATCAATGCAAATTATGTTAGTGAAATGAATCCATATGTATGCAATTCCTAACATAATGTATAACATCTACATGTGTGCACATAACATACACCCATATGCAACATCCATGTGATTACACAAAAATTTTCATCCATGAATAAGCATAAGCACTCATGCATATGCAATATGAGGAGTGTGTGAGCCGATCTAGTGCCTAACGTGCGAGTAACCACTTGCAAACACTTGCAACCACTTGCAACCATCAAGCATAACATGTTTCAAACACATGTTTCATCCAAAGGGTTTCTACCTAAGGTTCTCATGACAAGATTAACACGATAAACTAGATAAACATGGATAACAAAGAGAAAGTTATGCTAACAAAGAAAAGAGATTGAGAGTGTACCCTAAAAAAGGAATGGATAAAGCCCACGCATCTTCTCCTCGGTTTCCCAAGTTGCGTCTTCTTCGGCTTCACCCCATTGAACCTTCACCAACTTAACCTCTCGATTCCTTAGCTTCTTGGTCTCCGTCCCCAAGATACGAATCAGAGCTCTCCTCAAGGTAGCCTCTTTCTCCACTTCCACATCTTTCAGAACACTTGGCTCAACAACCTCGGCAGATTCATGTAAACACTTCCGGAGATGCGAGACATGAAAAACATCGTGTACTCCGGCAAGCTTCTCGGGCAACTCAACTCTATAAGCCATCTGCCCGATCCTCTCTATAATAGGGAATGGTCCAACAAATCTCGATGCTAACTTCCCAACGGCTCCAAATCGGACCACATTCCGCAAAGGAGAAACCTTCACGAAAACCATATCCCCAACATCAAACTCCAAATCAGTTCTTCGCTTATCAGCATAGGATTTCTGTCGGTCTTGGGCTGCTTTCATCCGTCTCTGAATCAACTCGACCTTCTCGGATGTATCTCTGATCATATCAGGCCCAAGTATAAGCTCATCTGCAGTCTCCCACCAACATGTAGGCGACTTGCACGGCCTCCCATATAAAGCTTCAAATGGTGCCATCCCTATGCTTGCCTGATAACTGTTATTATATGCAAACTCAACAAGAGGAAGATGGTCTTCCCAAGTACCACCAAAATCCAGAATACAAAGCCTCAACAAATCCTCGAGTACCCTATTCACCCTTTCGGTTTGACCGTCCGTCTGTGGGTGATAAGCCGTACCTAGATTCAACCTCGTGCCCATGGCTTCTTGCAAGCTATTCCAGAATTGACTTGTAAAGATTGGGTCACGGTCACTGACTATGCTAGAAGGGACTCCATGTAGTCTCACAATCTCACGAAGATATACAGACGCTAGCCAAGATGCGGTCCTCTTGCTCTTCACCGGAATGAAATGAGCACTCTTCGTAAGTCTATCCACAATAACCCAAATGCTCGTATTCCCTTTCCTTGACCTTGGTAGCCCATCGATAAAGTCCATGGAAATACTCTCCCACTTCCAAAGTGGAATGTCTAGAGGATGCAATAGCCCACCGGGCTTCTTCGACTCGGCCTTAACTTGCTGGCAAATGATACATCTAGAGACAAACTCTGCCACATCCTTCTTCATCCCAGGCCAAAAGAAAATGCGCTTCATATCTTTATACATCTTATCTCCGCCTGGATGTATAGTCAACTTAGAGCGATGCGCTTCCTCAAGAACTTTTCTTACTAAGTCTTCTACCATTGGAACACATAACCTTCCGTCTCTCCTCAGCCAACCCTTGTCATCAATAGAATATCGAGCGAGATGACTAGACGCCTCTCCTCGAATCAGCTTATCCATAATCTCAACTATCTGAGGGTCTTCTCTCTGCGAAGCCCCAACTTGATCAAGAAGGGTAGGTCTGAGCTCCAGAGATGCTAAAGAACCGGTCATCGACTCAATCGCCAAAGAGAAATCAAAGGTTGCCACATACTCTAAATTCTTCATCTCAACGAATAGAGGACTCAGAGTCAACCTTTTTCTACTCAATGCATCTGCTACCACATTCCCCTTGCCAGGGGTATAAGCTATCTCAAAATCGTAGGATGCCAAGAATTCCATCCAACTTTGTTGCCTTAGATTCAAATCCTTCTGAGAAAAGAGATACTTCAATGACTTGTGATCGGTATAAAGCTCAAATCTTTCTCCCAGAAGATAATGGCACCAAGCCTTGAGTGCATATACTATTGCTGCCAACTCTAAGTCATGAGTGGGATAATTCTTCTCATGCACTTTGAGTTGTCTACCGCCAAAGCATATCACCCTTCCTTTTTGCATCAAAACAGCTCCTAACCCCGTGCCACATGCATCGGTGTATACTGTAGATAACTTCCCTCCATCGGGCAAAGCTAGAACAGGTGCTGATGTGAGAGCTCTCTTGAGCTTCTGAAAAGCAAGCTCGCATTCTATGCTCCAAGCAAAAACTAAATTCTTCTTCGTCAATTTAGTGAGAGGAGCGGAAATCTTCGCGAAGTCCTTGATGAACTTCCGGTAAAAGCCTGCAAGACCTAGAAAACTTTTCACTTCGGTTGCATTCCTTGGAGTCTTCCAATCCTGAACTGCAACTACCTTAGCGGGATCCACCGCTAAGCCTTGCTTAGATACTATATGCCCAAGGAATCTAACTTCCCTTCTCCAAAAGTGACACTTGGAGAACTTGGCCTTCAACTGATGCGCTCTAAGCGTATCCATCACCTCCACGAGATGCCTTGCGTGCTCTTCCTCATCCTTAGAGAAGATCAGAATATCATCTACGAAGACCACGACAAACTTGTTCAAGAACTCCCTGAACACCCTACTCATCAAGTCCACGAAATATGCGGGTGCATTAGTCAAGCCGAACGGCATGACAAGCCATTCGAAGAATCCATCTGGAGTCCTGAACGCAGTCTTGTCTATACTATCTTCAGCTACCCTGAGCTGATGGAATCCAGTAGCAAGATCAAACTGAGAGAAAACAGAAGCACCGACAAGCTGGTCAAAGAGATCATCAATCCTCGGTAACGGGTGTCTGTTCTTCTTAGTCATCTTATTCAACTCTCGATAGTCAACACAAAGTCGGAGAGAACCATCTGCCTTGGTAGCAAATACCACAGGCGCTCCCCATTCAGATATGCTTCGTCTAATGAAGTTCTTTTCAAGCAACTCCTTTACTTGCTTACTTAGCTCCCGCCTTTCACGCGGAGCCATGTGCCGAACGGGCAAAGAAACCGGCTTTGCATTATCCACCAGATAAATGCGGAAATCAATCTCTCGCTTAGGGGGAAACCCCCTAACTTCATCGAAAACATCCGGATACTCTCGAACAACTCTCACAGACTGAAGAGTTTCCATTGACGAGTCGAGTGATTCAAGATAGCACAACATGACGGGACCTCTCGGATCACAAGAAATCTCTAGGGTGTTTCCGAGGCGAGTCACGAGCCTCACAACCCTGTGCTCACAATCAAGGATGGCTCCATATCTGGACAACCAATCCATGCCCAATATCAATCTGTATCCCCTAAAACCAAGAACATAAGCACTACACAAGAACTCTACACTCAGTATAGAGATCCTCAAATCCCCACATATCATAGACAGATGGGCGGAACCCCCAATAGGATTTGAAATACAAACGGGATCATCTACCAAGCTAGTACTAAGGTGCAAACTATCAACAAGATCAGATGAGATAAAGCTATGCGATGCACCAGAATCAAACAAGGTACGAACTGGAAAATCAGAAATATATACAAGGCTCTCAACAGAAATACTACCTCGATCGGGAACTGGAGCGGTATTGAGAGCATGAACTTGCCCTCCTGAAGGTCCAGCACGCTGAGTCTGACCCTGGCCTTGCCCTTGCTTCTTCGGGCAATCCTTGCTGAAATGTCCAGTCTTACCGCAGAAAAAGCATTCACCATTCTTCCTTTTCCTCTTCTTACAATCCTTAATAAGATGCCCAACTGAACCGCAATAATGGCACTTCTCCTTGTTGTTCTTTCCCTTGTTGTTGTTCCCCTTGTTGCCTTGACTCTTGTTCTTGTTCTGATTGCCTTGACTGCTCTGACCACTTGGATTACTCTGATTTCCTTTCCCCTGGGAATCAGTCTTCTTGGCTTGAGTATCATTCGTCTTGATCTCTTTCTTGACATCTCCCTGAAGTAATGCCATATCAACCAAGCTCTCAAACGTGGCCCCATGGGGAATATGTGACATAGCCAATCCCTGTAACGGCTCATTCAATCCTCTAGCAAAACGAAGAGCCTTCTTCTGAGGAGTATTCACCATATCCAAGCCGAAACGAGCTAACTGATTGAACTTGTTCACATATTCTTTGACAAACATATCTCCTTGTTTCAAAGTTATGAACCTCTCCATTTGCAGATTCTCCTCAGCAGAAGATAGAAACTTAAGAACGAACCTTGCCCTGAGATCGGCCCAAGTCTCAACAGGCCTAGTACCATTGGTGACTTCCCACCAATAAGCGGCTTCATCCTTCATAAGCCAAACCGCCAACAAGATCTTCCTCTGATCGTCTATCCCAAAGATAGCAAATAAATCCTCGGTCTCTTTCAACCAATTTCTGGCCTCTACAAAAGTCTCAGTGCCTTGAAAGTTCTTGCCACCCATTGCTTTGAAATCCTTGCAAGTCTTTGCGAAGTCAGCTTGAGGATGCTGAGGGGGAGGAGGAAGAGGAACCTCAGCGACAGGAGGAGGAGGAACATTAACTACTGGAGGAGGAGGAGCATTAACTACTGGAGGAGGAGGAACGTCCGCGGGGCCGGCTTCGGTCGCCCTAGCCTCCAAAAGTCTCCTATACCAAACAGGTACGTGTACTCCCTCCGGAAGAGCAAATTTATCGGCCATACTGAAAATGAAGAAAAAGACAGATTCAGAATGGAGAAAAATGAAGGAATTTTTGCTAATGGCTTTTTGGGGAATAGCCTTTAAAATAAACTAGACTTTTCTTTGGAAAATACTTTATTCTTTGTTTTGAAAATAGTTTTCCAAATGTTTTCTAAAAACCTTTTTGTTCCTTCTCGTAAACCATATGCTCTGATACCAAATGTGACACCCCACCTCCGCCAGGGTGTCTCTTGCAAGCACTCTGACTTTGGAGGGGCGTTTGAATCAGGTAAACATGCATAATGATATTTCAAGGCAGAACAAGAACATATGTATATGCGTAAACAGAGTAAATAACATAGATAAAACAGCGGAAGATTTTAAACCATTTCAAAACAAGTCTGGTACAACATAATGTCAACTTCCCAAATAAACAAGTCTAGATAAAAACAACATCACTGAAAAACTGTAATACATAAGTACTATCCCCAAAATAAGTGATAACCATAGCTAGCTTCATGCCAAGACCGTACATGAGCTAAAATCCCACAAGCAAGCTATCCGAAATCCAAGCTAAGCTCCAACGTTCCCACCCTGAGAACCTGGGGGGGAACGGAAGAAAAGAGGCGAAAGAAAACAGGTCAGTCAAAAAGACTGAGTAAGCCCTACTACAATCAATGTAAACTGATAAAGTTAACTGGCATGATGAAAGCTGAGATGAACATATGGATAACTACAAACTGGCATGATGATTAACTAACGAGGTAGATAAAGGTGTCATTGCATAATCAGGTTTAAGGTTTTTGCACCACAGGTGTACTAGCAAACTAACATGACTTGAATAAACAAGTATTAATCCCTTGGCCCAAGCTTTGGCCCAATAACATGAAATGACCCTACGAGGTCCAACCAAACGGTCTAGTCGATCGGCTCCCTAAGCCTAACTCGTCACGTGTTGGTGTCAATGCGGCCCAAACATAATTGTTGTCAGACTGTGCCGGGTCTCCCGTCGGGTGTATCAAGCCCTAGGGTGGCAACCCATGGACACCATAAACATGAGTGCACAGTCTCGATCTACTGGTACCCGTGCATGATTTCCCCGGCTTCGGACTATGTGCACGATCATGGTCCGCCCGGAACTACACCGGCGTACCACTCTGCCATCGTTTTTGGTCACTTACCTCCAGTCTAGTAATCGTGCCCCCACCCTAGCCTAGTCCCTAGGGTCATGATGATACTAACTTGGGATTACTGCTGGAGTGGACCCCCATTGCTAGGATTTTTCTAGTGGGTTAAGTACGGTTTAACCCTCTTGCTAATCATGGATTAACTTGGTTAAGTGTAACGATGAGTTCACGACTTAACCCCGATTAATCTACCGAGCCCAAATTGGTTAAGTACGAAGTGGACCATGACTTAACCCTACTCATGAGGCGTTAATTAATTTAATGCGCCTTAACCTCTCACATTAGACTTTGTTGCGGTTACTAGTTAAGCCGGGCGGGTCCGGGTAGCTTTACACCACAACTTGGTCTAACCTCGGGTTCAAGGTACAACATGGCCAACTTCTCACATTGGGTCCTATTGTTTGTAGCAACTAGTTAAGCCGGTCGGTTCCGGGTAGGTTTACGCTACAAACTCAACCCAACCTCGAGTTGGTCACACTTATCTTTTCTAAGTGTCATGTCCATCATGTTTCCAAAACATGTTACAAGTTTTCAAGCATTTGGGTAGACCTAACTTAATAGGTAAATTCCCAAAGGGTAGACCTAACTTAATAGGTAAATTCCCAAGCTTATCTTTTTATGTCTTTTAAGTTTACCCAACCCCAAACGCAATCCCATCGCTTACATATCGCAATAGCGCATAAAGGATAGAAAGAGGGAACTTGGCATAATCATGACATAAAGGTGTTGAAGCCACAAGTTTAACATGGTGGCATATGAAATGTACATATGTTCATATACTTGCATATTACATTTTTGGCCTCAAAAGCATGCATAAGACCAAACTTAGCATATTGGTGATACATGGTGATAAATGACATGTAAAAATGGCCATAAGTTCGCATTTAGCCTCACATGCAAGTTATCATAAGAGATATGATAACTTACATGTTGCCAAAATGCAACCTTTAGCATAAAGCTTGAAGCTTTAGGCTCATAAACCCAAGATAAGCTTGCATAACATGATAACATGAACAAAAGGATCAACCCAAACTTGCATAACATAACTTGCAAATCATATGACAAACTCGCATATCAAACTTGCATAACATAACATGATAGACTTGCATATCATACTTGCATAACATAATAAACTTGCATATCATACTTGCATAACATAATAAACTTGCATATCATACTTGCATAACATAATAAACTTGCATATCATATCATAATGATCAAACACAACTTGCATCATTCATTAACTTTAGAGTTTAAGTATGAAATTAGAAAAGGGCTTACAATGCTTATGAAGACTCAAATGAGTATAAGCAAATATAAGATTGAGAAAAGCCCTTATGCAATCAAATAAACCCCAAAATGCCAGCTCCAAATCACTAAAAACCCTTGCTTTATGATGTAAATATGGAAACTTGACTTGAATGCAAGCTAATGATGCTCATACAAGCTTGAAAACACTTGTATGCATGGAAAATCTCATAGAAATGACTTAGGAAATTTTATGAAGAGAGTGGAGGCCATGAGAGAATTGATTTTGCCATAGTTTAGTTGTATGAATGAATAATGATGATTTAGGGTTAGGTTAGGGCCTTATTTATAGAGATTAGGACTAGTTTCAACCCTAAGATTAAACCCTAGTTCCAATCTCAGCCCTCAAAACTGAATCTGGCCCCCAAGCTCAACACAATCTCAAAATGGTGCACCAGGCTAAACAGCCCGGCTGGACCAAGTCGACAGCCAAGTCGACAGGGCTGTCGACTTGGGTCCAACCAAGTCGACACCCAAGTCGACAGGGCTGTCGACTTGGGTACTCTGGCGGGAATTTTCCCGCCTGGCCCAATCTTACCCTAATCTCCAATTTCAAACTTGAATTTGAAATCTGTTTTTACTTTGGAATTTTCTGAAAACTTCGTTGGGCCTTAATCGGGTCATACGAACTCCGATTTTCGAAAACTCGGACTCTATTTCGCGTATTTTTCCGAGACGAACGCAATGGCATAGCCCGTTTCCCTTGATTCAGATTTTAGAATTAAATTCTGCCTCGATTTACGTTATAACAGGTTATTGAAAATACGGGTTGTTACATTTTCCATTTAAATAAATTAATAATATAATTAATTAAAATAACTCCATTTACTTTGATTATTATTAAATTAAAAATAATCACTCCCAACCATTCCCATTTTATTTATTACGTAAATTCTTCCCACTTACATATCAATCTTATTAACTTAATCAAATCATTTAGTAATTAAGATGAGGCATGTGCTTCGCACATGGCAGATTTTGGTGCAAAAATAGTGATAGTTGGTTAAAATAAACAATATATATATGTGGTTGGTTTATTTCTATTTTATAAACTTCATTTAAAATAATATATTTAAAAATCTATGTTCAGTTATAAAATATATTTTATAACTTCATATTTTATCGATTCACCTGACGATAAATCAATCTTTATAAAACAATTTGTATATTGGCCATCTGCTGTAATTTCCTCAACCAATATCACTCATTGGTTAATAACCAAAAAATATTGAATTTGAGTTAAACAATCAATAACCAATTCAATAACTCAATAATATGGGTTCAACAGTTCATATAATGATCGTATGCAGATCAATTCAACTGATAGCGGCCAACCAATAATAATTATTCAAGCATTCAATTTATTTTAAATACGTTTATATTATTATAAACGTAACCAACAAGGTAATTTACCTCTATTGGAAATAATCGTTAAAAATAATGATGTTATTTCATTTAAATTAATCAACCATTTAATTTAAATAATCGATATAACAATATTTACCAACATCCAAACAATCATCAAATTAACCAACAATTAGCAAACATAGCATACAAATAATAAATCCAACTTATATAAAATATAAGTGGGAGAACTGAGTGAGTTTAACTCACCTTGGTTTTATCCTGTCATTAGAATGATTTGTTTTGATTTAATTAAACAAGCATTTAATTAAATCAAAATTCCAGTAGCTTCTGATCCTAAACAAACCAGCTCCAAAACATAGTGCTCGACGATTTGGTTTCAACCTCCCTAGATTTGTTAAATTCAGTCATTGTATTGAGACGTAACATAATATATAAGTTGACGCATATATTTAATTAATTAACTTACTGCTTAATAAAATAAATAAAAGAATTAACTTTGGTTAGTAAGTAACAGGCGCTTACCTATGGGTTGAACATGTACAGTCCGACATGTTCTTCTTCTTCCAACAAAAACTTGCCTTTTGTCTTTCCTTCTAGCCAAATTCTCTTCATCTTTCTCTTCTTTTTATTCTTTTTTTTAATTTAATAAGGCACATGGCCCATTTATCCAATCCCAGCCCGCTACCCCAAATATTCAACCTACAACATTATTTCCTTCCTGAATTAAAAGGTCGAACTTCCTCCAACATACTGCTCATATTTTCCCTACCAATATACTGCTTCGTTTCTCATATACTCGAACTGCTCTCCTTCCCCCACCATTCATTTCCATCCTGTTTCTTTTATTTCGTTTTGATTGGGCCGAAGTCCATTTTCCTCAAAGCCAACGTAAAAAATAAAATGAGCCCACTCGCGCCTGTAGTTGGTCTTCCTCATCTCATAAATTCTGAACAACCTTTACTGCATGAGCACAGTATCATTTTCCTTCCCCAAAATTTAGTTTCTCCTAAGGCTTTTCATGAACTCTCCATGCACATTAAAACTCGGTACCACTTTCCCACATATATGATTCTTTCCAACTTCCTAGACACTCATCCTTCCCACCATCATTTAAGTTGATCTCCACTAACTCTTCGCTGTTTCAGGGCTCCAGAAACACCCGTTTTCATCCCGAATATTTGCTCTTTCGACTGCTACTTCATCCCAACGATTCCTTCTTTCTTTAGACAATATAACCATTTCGACTTCCCACCCTTCACTGTCTTCCCGATCTCCGAGGCCTTGTTTGCCACTGCCTGAATCTAATCAACACTCTGGCCATGAACCATTAGCCAGTATGTACACTTCCGACCTCCTCTCTTGTTGTTGAGCACGACCTACGGTTCTTGAGGGTGTTTAAATTTGTTTGAACGAAGGGTTTAAGCTACTATGTTTAATTATTTATTTATTTTTCAACTGATGCCACCAATATTCCTTTTTATTCTTGTATTTAGATTTGAAGGTGGTGGTTTTCATCTCTGGGGTGGAATGAAGTGGTGTGACGTTGTATATATACACAAAAGAAATGGGGAGATAGACACAATGTCTATCACGGGTACCATAGGTCTGAGACGGCATGAGTTTTCACCTCATTAGGTCAGTGTTTTCCATTTGGGTAGCTCAGGCTTTTTAGAATTATACAGGGTGAACAGTGAATCATGGGTAGTTGTACATTTTGTATCCTTCAGTAGCATGGAATAGGAGAGTACAAAGAACTGGGTAGATGTATGAGATAGCCATGTTCGAGAAGAAGGGAAATAAGGTAGAGGAAAATAATGTATCAGGATTTAGGCATGTGCATGTTGAATGAAAGTGATGGCTGTGTTGAACATTTAAGTATAAATATTAATATTACTTTTTATTAGATGGAAAGTGGAAGGGATGTTTGATTAAAATACAAGGCTTCAGAGTGTTTTCATTTCCCATGTCTATTCTGTAGGCTTAGCTCGTATAGGGTAGCTCACACATATGTGAAATCAGGATGGGCAGAAACAATTGGACGTGGGTGGGAGAAGAATGATAGGATGGTTATTATGTATTATCATTTCAGTAGGTGAAGGGTAGGCACGTCCTAGTAGAAAAGGAAATGGTGTACCTCATTGTCTTGGGCATGTGCAAATTTCGATATTTGCAAAGGCATTGACAAGCACCTAACTTCTGTATTGTTCAATCATTTTCACACCGTCAGTTTAAGATTCACCACTATTTAACACCGACCATCAAATTCTCATCGATAAACACCATCTCCATAAATATAGAAAATGGACGCCATGGTATAATTTGATGTTACGGTCCTAACAAAACTAATTTCATTGAAAATAGTATCTGTTTGCAAAAACAACACTATTTTGATCACTATTTATCCATCGGTTCACTTTTAAATTCCGTCTACCGACAAAACAATTCCGATATCGTTCAAACTAAAAATCTAGCAATAATTAGTTATACGTGTTCCAATAAAATTCATTTCGTCAAAAATAGATGTCATTTGAAAAAATAACTATTTCTACGGCTTATTTAATACCGTTAAAATATAAATAAATCACAAAACAAGTAAATTAAATAATAATAAATTATTATTATCCTATATATCCAAATAAAATAATATACAACTCAAATATAAACTAATATGGAACTATAACTCATTATCAACATTTTCAATTTAAACGATATCCGAATTATATATAATTCCTTTTATAATTCATTAAATAAATGTTATCTTTTATTAACGATTTCCATGGTGAATATTTTAAAATTTGAATTGGACATACCTTACAATATATAAGTCGAAATCTTGATTTTTATCTTTCATTGGAAAATTATAATCAATATGATTCTAATGTTTTTTATTTCACAGAATTCCGACTTAAAACGGATTTTGTATATCCAATTGAAGTTAAAAACTAAATTATACGAACTACCGCGTCACTTCGAGTCCCTTTTATATTAAATATAAATATAAACATTTAATCATCGTTAAATTAACGAATTCAATATTAAATCCATAAATATAATATTTAAACAAATTTAAAAATTCGAATCAAATGACCGAAAAATCCAGTTCATTACATCTCTCCTCCAAAAATGATATTTGGAGAATTTCGCCTTAAGCTGGTGCATACGGAGAGTTTTCAAAACCTCCCTTAAAAGTAGGGCATGCTCTTCCTCGCTCTTTGAGAAAATAAAAATGTCATCAACAAAGACCACAATGAACTTATTTAGAAACTCCCTGAACACCCTACTCATCAGATCAACAAAACAGGCGGGTGCATTTGTCAACCCAAAAGGGATGACGAGCCACTCGAAGAAACCATCTGGAGTTCTAAAAGAGGTCTTGTCTATGCTATCCTCGGCCACCCTCAACTGATGAAACCCTGTGGACAAGTCTAACTGAGAGAAAACAGATGCATCAACAAGCTGGTCAAACAGGTCATCTGTCCTTCGAAGTGGGTGCCTATTCTTCTTAGTGAGTTTATTCAACTCTCTATAGTCTACACATAAGTGAAGCGAACCATCCGCCTTAGTTTTGAATGCTACTGGAGCACCCCCATTCAGTTATGCTTCGCCTAATGAACCCTTTCTCAAGTAGCTCCCCTACTTTCTTGCTAAGATACCTTCTTTCTCTTGGAGCCATATGGCGCAAAGGAAATGCAGCTGGCTTTGCATTGTCCACCAAGTATATACGAAAATCAATCTCGTACCTCGGAGGTAATCCCCGAACCTCCTTAAAACCATCAGGATACTCACAGACTACTAGTACAGATCGTAAATCATCGATAGACGCATCAAGCGACTCTAGGAAACTAAGCATGACAGACTCCTTAGGGTTGCAAGAAATCTCTAGGGTCCTCCAATGGCAAGTCAAAAGTCTAACGACCCTCCTCTCACAATCCAGAATGGCACCATACATGGCTAGCCAATCCATCGCTAGAATCAAACCATAGCCCATGAAACCAAGCACATATGCGTCGATTCAAACTCGATGCCTAACATATATATTCTCAAACCCTAAAAAATCATTGACAAATGAGTCGTACGCCCAATGGGGTTTGAGACAATAGTGGGATCCAAACCCATACTAGTACTAAGGTACAAAGACTCAACAATAGAATCAGATATAAATGAATGCGAAGTGCTCGAATCAAAAAGAGTTATAACAGGATGATTGGAAAGAGAAATCAAACCTTCGATGGAAACTTTCCTACCTTTGTCTAGCGCACTGGACACTAGAGCATGCACCTGACCTCCCGTAGATCCTGCCCTTTGACCTTGTCCTTGCTTCTTTGGGCACTCCATAGAAAAGTGTCCGAGCTCTCCACAATTGAAACAAGCATTCTTCTTTCTTTTGCAGTCCTTGATCAAAGGACCCTCACGTCCGCTATTATGACACTTCCTTTTATCTCTAGCCTTATCGCCCTTTCCTCATTCTTTTGCTGTTGTTCTCCTTTCTTGGGCCATACTTTCTTATTTTGTATTTCTTCAACCTTAGCTTCTTACTTTTCATCTTTATCTTCTTCATGCATCAATGCCATATCAACGAGTTTCTCAAAAGTTACCCCCATTGGAGTGGTACATTCAATCCTCTACCAAACCTCAAATCTTTATTATGTGTTGGTATTCACTAGCTCCAAACCAAAACTTGCCAATTGGTTATATTTATTAACATACTCTTTCACAGACATGGCTCCTTGCTTGAGTGCCAAAAACCTTTCCATTTGCATATTTTGCTCGGCTTGAGAAAGAAATTTCATTTCGAATCTCTGACGGAAATCATCCCAAGTATCAACTGCACACCTTGCTTGTGTCACTTCCCACCAGAATGAAGCCTTATCTTTCAGCTACCAAATAGCCAACTGAGTCTTCCTACGATCGTCAACCTCAAAAATTCCAAACAAATCCTCCGTCTCTTTAAGCCAATTCCTTGCCTCCACAAAAGTCTAAGTTCCTCGGAATGGCTTCCCACCCATAGCACAGAAATCTTTGCATATCATAGAGAAATTATTTGCACGTGGAGGAGGAGAAGGAACAGTTGGTGCACTAGGGGAGGAACGTCTGCTTGACCTCCGGCAGGCGCTGTGGCCTCAAGATACCTACGGAAGCAACCCAGTATCGTAACGCTCTCACGAATATTAGGTCCCCTAGACATGTTGAAAAGAAAAGGAAAAAGGGATTCAAACAGAGAATTGAAAGATACTACATATGGCTTTGGGAAATATGTTTTTCAAAGCAGGCTTTTCTTTTGAAAACTAGAGCGAACCCATGCTACGCACACGGAAATGCTTAATTTTAGTAGTTGAACATAGTAAAATTAGTAGAAGATTTGAGTTATTTTTACCGCTTACATTAAAGTTCTTATTGATGAACAATTTTAGTCAAACCAAGTCAATAACCATTTTTATGATAAGGGAAAAGTTATAAGTTTAACCCAATATAAACTAACGTAAACAGTCAATAGCAATTATAGGATGGTTTAACGTCTTATACGGAAGACTATATGCTTGGGGGTTTGTCATTACCAGTGGCAAAGTAGGCTAACAAAGAAGCAATTTTGATGCAGCCTAACTTAAATGCAACATGCAAGCATTATAGGTCAGTGCAATAGAACATCGTATGGATTCTGACATGTCTTTGCCATTGAAAGTACATGCTAGAAATTAAATGCATGAATCTTGAATGTATACCTAAAATGACAAAGTACATGCATCCAAATAACCAAAAACAATCAAAATTAAGATATAATATATTCTATAATTTAAACTCACAATGAAGTTATATGGAAAACATGTTATGTCCAAGAAAATATTAAAATAGATGATACGTTCAAACTGCCAAATTTAAATTTATAGGAAAAATGAAGTACAAAAGAGTCTAAGCACAGAAATGACATACATGAATTGCTCTTTATTTTCATTGTTTTTCAGCACAATCATACGAAACATCTTGAATCTCAGACTATAAATTGATAATTGCAGTGAATACAGTCAATGTATCTGTGCTTATACGGATAATTAGGAATGTGTATGCTATTCCAACTGTCGCCTCAACAAAAACTCCCAACTCCAAAAAAGCGAAGTAATAGAGGACACTGTAAAGGACAATACAAAAAAGTGAAGTAATATAGATTCAAGATATCTATAGATCACCTTTTCATACCAAAGGACATTGTAAAGCAGGACTCTTAAACCGAGAAGATTCCAAGTAATAGAAGACTGCCTAAAAGAAAATTTATTTTTGCTATGGTTAACATTATGTCAAGCTTGCTTACCATTTAGTTAATGCAAAGTCTTTTTTCCCTTATAATGTAGCTCAACCCTTTAGCTCATAAGAATATCGATGCATTATTCCAAAATGATTAAATGAAGACTGGAAATATTTTCCAACATAAAAACATAGAAAACATTTCATCCAAGTATCAAGATAAAATGTCATATATTCATGTATGTATTTTTCCACACTATGAAATTAGCGTTCATCATCTGAAATGAATAAATGATAAGTTCAAAAATGAATCTAACAATGTATTGTAGTGAAATGTTAAAATGAAGCCTTCTTCTCCATCAAAATCAAAACTGCAGCAAAATAAAAATAAAAACAATAAAAAAAATGAAAAAAATTAAAATGAAAATAATAATAATAATAATAATAGTAATAATTGTGCACATTGTGTATCAATAAGTAAAAGGTAAAACTAAAGGATAAAGTAATTTACATTCACTTGTGAATGATTCAGAATGAGAAGTTGGAATCTATGAGTTCCAGTCAGTTCCAAATCCAACTGGCAAGGTACATGGATTAGGTTGCACTAATATACTAATTACAATACAACATATTCATATCTCAATTTTGATAACCACTTGGGCTAAAATAAAAAATCTCATTTGAATGCCAAAATTAAAACTATGGCATTTGGTGACTTACCTGCATCAAGGAATGCAGGTGTGCACAGATAAATAAATGAAAGAACATATTTGGCAACTTACCTACATCAAAGAATGGAATAGTTTCATATCCCTTTCCCAATTTTATTCATCCCTAAGCTAACTGAATGCATGAAATGGCAGACTTAATTGGCAATTAGTGGATGTAGCAGGGAAAAAAACTGCCATGACTAATATCTATTTCTATTCCTTTGCCGCTACATATTCGTTTCCATATCCTTATCATTTTAATGTTTCTCATTGGTAACTTCGTAATTCAACACATAACTAAGTCCCCAATTTATTTTTTGGTTTGATTTATGATAGATAATTATACTCTAACATATCAATAAATTAAAATCAATATTATAGAACAATATTTGGTAAATTTAACGTAATAGCAATTAAAATGCATACTCACTATTTCTTTTTTTTGAAGGTTCTTAACTTTATAAGGAAGTTCCTTGACTTTATGAGGCAATCAATGCTGCAGTGTAACGACCTGGATTTTTGGCGATCTTGGTTATTCGATATACAACACATATCGAACATCCAAGGATCGAAAATAACCGAATGGTTAATGAAAGAAATTAGAGGGTGAGGATAGATAAGATAGAAACTTAGAATAGAAGAAGAACACAACATCACAGTAATACGAATCTCATAGCGGAACGAATAACATATAATAGATAACATATATTTGAAATAAAAGTTTGTACTTGAATATACATATCATTACCAAGTACAACACTTACGACACAGCGGAAATAAACTATAGCTATATGATCCTGAAGCCTCCTGCTCCAGCTCTTCAAGTATCTGTAAATCCCGACTACTTGACTGCCTATATAAAATTGGGCACCCAAGAGTTTAGGGAAAACAAAAAAAAATAAACTCCGGGTCAGTCATGGGACTGGTATGAGTAAAACAGTTTAAAACAGTTTAAGCAAGTAAATGATATCTCATAAGACCACGCCGTATAATGGAACGGGTTTTTCCCTTATGAGAATCCAAACAAATCTTTATATCAAAACTTTTGATATTATAATAATGTCTATCAACCACAATATAATAATCATCTAGCAGAAACGCTTCCATCTCACGTTCTACATATAAAGTATACAATCAAAACCGCAAGCACGTATTGGGTAATCGATTTCCAACTATGACAAGGTATAGAACCACCTTTCGCTAGTGTACCTCTAGAAAGGGATACACTGGGTTCAACAAGAACATCTTGCAACCCGGCCACACATGACCGGCCACTCATTTCGCTTGAGTGTATCGAATGTATATCACCAACGGTTGGGATCAGCAACTGTTTCTCGAATGGGACAACATCAACAATAGATATTTAGAAGTAATTGAAACTCTAGATCAGGTGATTATACACCCTACTTCGGTGCGACCGACTTAGCCATGCTGCCTGCCCGATTTCTGTCATTTACCGGTTGATGAGGCTAGAAACTACACTTTATCATCACACCAGATTCACTTCGAATGTCACATCGTCAAATCCATCAAATCACCGATTGACGTCTACAACCATACATTATGTGTTAGCTAAAAGAAGTTTCCTTCTCTGCTTCCACTCTTGGTACGGTTGGAGAAATCAATATACGTGATCGTCTGGAAATACTCTGTTAGACATCCGTCCATACAAGTCATCTAGGAACAGGATGAACCGAAGGCACTATTCAATACATCCATCTTAGACACTGTTATCTAAGACTTATACAATAGCCCTTGCACTTTACTCCGTCTTCAATTATCTTTGGCATATATGATTCGCAATGCTTATGCCAATACAGAATGGTTCTTTGGATAATAATCCAACCGGTCTCTCCATATTAACAACGTTAAAATGGTCAAAACTTCGATAGTCTGTGATTTAACTATCGAAGAAAAGCAGTGTGCAAACAACGATATTATTTCCAGGTGGAAATTATATCAAATCAACCATCATTAAACATTTATGTCCTTAGTTCATTTTTCATCTCCTGTTTCCCTATATTCAATATTTCTTATTTTCTAAATTTAGAAAATATATATTATTACCATTGGAAAACATTTCCATTTCTTGATTTCTATATCAGAAAACATTTCTGGTTTTTATTTGGAAAACATTTCCAAAACTCCTTCATTGGACTTAGACAGATGTTTTAAACAAACCATCGTGATGCCAACTCAAACCATTACGCTTATTAACTAAATTCCTTTAACCCACCTTCACTATCGAACCTTAACCATTCCTTAGTTAAAAATGAAGTCAATCAAGTTGGGGTAACACTACCTCTCAGACCTTAACTGAACAACGTTTCTAACCTTGAAATAGACAAAGTTCACCCTTTTAATTCTTTAACAACTTCCTTACGTAACTCTTCCTCGAATCATCTCTATTCGATAGTTCTTTCCTTTGAATAAGGTATATTCGATAACTCTATTCAATTTACTCTATTGGACTAACGCTATTGGATTAACTCTATTTGATTTAACTCTAGTCGATAACTCCTTTAACTCTATTCGAATAAACCAAATTCGATTAATTCCTTTAATTCCATTCGAATAAACTATATTCGATTTATTCCTTTAACTCCATTTAACTCTATTCGAATAACTAATATCCTATAACTCACTTCGATTAAACAAATCGATAACTCTTTTCGATTAAACTATAATCGATAACTCCTTTCGATTAAACTAACATCGATAACTCCTTTCGATTAAATTATAATCGATTAACTCTTTTCGACTAACTTAACTTAATTCACTTAACTTATTCACTTAAATTATTCACTTAAATTATTCACTTAACTCGATTTACTTATCTCGATTATCTCGACTCGATAACTTAACTCGATTTACTTATCTCGATTATCTCGACTCGATAGCTTAACTCGATTTACTTATCTCGATTATCTCGAAACGATAACTTAACTCGATTATCTAACTCGATAACTCAACTCGATTATCTAACTCTAATCGATGAACTTAACTTGATAACTCGACTCGATCATCTAACTCGGTAATCTTAACTTGATAACTCAACTCAATTATCTAACTCTAATCGATTAACTCAATTGGTTAACTCTAACTGGTTAACTTTAACTGGTTAACTTTAACTGGTTAACTTTAACAGGTTAACTCTAACTCTAACTGGTTAACTTTAAATGGTTAACTCTAACTCTAACTGGTTAACTCTAACTCATACTCTATTCGAATTAACTCCTTTTCTATTTGTTTACTTAACAAATAACTATTCCCTTTTCAATTCTATTTATTTAACAAATAAATATTTCCTTTTATTCTAACTTATCCTTCGATTTTATAATTATTTTCTTTTTTAAAAATCCTTTTCCTTTTCTATATAAAATGCATTGATTTAATATAAATAATTCATTTTCAAAATACACTTTGAAAATCCCCTTTTCCACATCCAGTATTTCTTAGGGTATTTAACATACCATATAACAACGATAAATATCGTCCAAACACACATAATCTACAATTGATTATATATCACGTCATATATCACAATATATGAATCACAGTAAAATAAATGTTGAGGAATCCAGTTGGATTCCTCCAACCTGTTTCCCTGCATCACAGATGTTAAACAATATAGATAACATCACTTTCAGTTCCATATGATATATTCTGTTAAACAGAATCAATATAAAAATTCAACAAACTGACTAGCAGTTCAATCAAACTGTAACACCCCACATCCGTTAGTGTCACTCACAAAGGGAATGCACTAAGTTCTGTGGAGCATTTAGGGTAAAAGATGCAGATAAATTACGAGACAGACAGAAATTAAACAGCGGAAAATAAAACTTTGCTTTATTGATAAAATAGTTTGTACAATGGTTTCTTTACAATATCAGAGTATCATCTGTCTTACAAAATAAAGAAGCATAAAAACAACATTTATATTCCCCAATTTTAGCAAGAGCCAGCCATAGCATCTGAAAAGAGAATCCAAGCAAACTTCGACAAATCTTCAAGCTGGGAAAGAGTGGCAGTCCAACTTAACCTGAGCTATACTATTCCCTCCTTTACTACCTGGGGGGGGGGGGGGGGACGGAAGAAAAGAAGACGAAAGAAAAACAGAGTCAGACATAAAGCCTGAGTAAGTTCAGTAACTTCTAGCATGTGAACATGGAAAAACAAAACGACATGAATTAACTTAATACAAGATTACACCATGACGATAGGGTCAGCAAAAATAGACAAGATAATCACAAGATATGCTAAGCTAAGTTAAACTGGATATGCTCTAATACTTTCTCCGCCTCGCTATTTCCTTGTTATACTGGTTTCTATATCTCTGCACCACCTAACTAGTGTTCCAACGAGTAACGATAACGTGATCCCAACCCCTGCAGTTTCCATTGCCTTCAGGCATACATTTATTATTTATTACCTTGATCTAATCTAGGGTTTCCTATCAAGTGCTTTCTAGATTTAACTAGAGTTTACGCTATCTGCTGAACGCTTCTCGAGTTCAGGGTTTATGCCACCTAGTCCAACTAGGGATTACGCTACCTGTCGAACGATGCCCCCAAGTCTAGGACACACTACCTAGAGTGGTATATGTTCCTATACTTCCCCACGCATGTATCGCGAATCGTTATCGCTTGTCTAGATGCACATGTCCTGTAATGTGCGGTCCAAGTCCTGTGATAGGGCAAATCAAGGAATACAGAACTCGGTCGGGAGCTTTCAGATATCTGCCGATGCAGATGCTAAGGTCTGTTTTTATTCCAGTGGTTATGGTCCCGCTTGACCCCTCCCTCAACTAATGAAAGGCACACCTTGAAAAATGAGAACTATACGCCGGCCCCCGGTGCCCCACTATCCTATCCATCCTCACTCATAACTAGATAGCAAGTATATGGTCTTTTGGAGTTCTCCGCCTTTCCGCTTCACGTATCTCGATTGACTCAAGATGGATGGTAGACGACGAGTCGCTATCACAGGGCTACCGTTTGCTCGCCGAATCACGCCGGTCCATCCTAGTCTTTAGGTTGCCATGTATTGCAACCAAGGCATACCCTTGGTTCTTCTACGCAGACCTTAACCTCTGTGGGCCCAGGCGGATCATCTGCAGCCTCACAGAGGGATACCAAGAGTACCCTCACGTCCCCTCGAAGCCTCGGGCTTCGTAACCCAATTCGTTGGAGCCTTCTTTCTACTCAGACGGACATTCACTCCTTCCCGTGTTATACTAAGAATTACTACTTAGTTTTACTAACTAAGATTTACCACTTAGTTTTCAGAATCGTTGTTTTCTTAACTAAGGTTTACTACTTAGTTCCCTTTCCCGTAAATTTGGAATGGTTAAGTGTCATTAGTCAATTCTTAACCCTCTTCGTTCATCCTATTATACTGGTTAAGTGTTATCAGTAATTCATGTTGACTTAACCCCACCACAAACCAAGTTATATTGGTTAAGTATTTCTTATTACTTAACCCTACCCATTCACCCTGTATTGGTTAAGTGTTCCTTTTTAACTTAACCTTGCCCGTCTGTCTTAACTAACGTGTTATTAATGGTTAAGTATTATCCCTTCATGTTTTAGACTTAACCTCATTCCTTTATCACAACCTAATGGTTAAGTGTTCAGGTTTACTTAACCCTACAGTCTAGCCCAGCTAACATATCAAAATTGGCTAAGTGTATTAGATTTACTTAACCCCTACAAGTCTCGTTTTGCTACCTTGAGTTTGGTTAAGTGTCTCTATGGACTTAGCCCTCCCATTCTAGCTTAACTGTGTTAAGTGTCAGTCTGAACCTAACCCCACCCATCAGTCTAGTTATCATGTTGAACTGGTTAAGTGTATTAGTTAACTTAACCCTACCATTCTTGTTCTAGCTTTAACTAAATAAATTAAAGCCGCTACCACTCACATTAGACAGATATTGTTGCGAATACTGGATGTGCCGGTTGGTTACGGGCAGGTTTACATCGCAATTCAGTCTAACCTCGGGTTAGGCATATTCGTGTTTTCTAAGTTCAAAGGGGTTTTGATTAGTTTTCAAATCAGGTTTTGAAAGTAACCATCCCGTCCGTCGGATCAGTTAGGGATAGCCAAGGAGAGCAGGAAACTTGTATTTTCCAAACTCAAGCCTAGACACTATCCTCTCTGTCACCCTAGAACTTTCCGGCTTATTATTAAAAGAGATGTCGTTAATAAACCTTTAATTTGTCTAAATTCACATTTTCTCATTTAGGCCAGATTCTATAGGTAAATTATTCCTAATTTACTTATTTCCCAATTACTCTTTTAATGTAAATTGTCTACATTTATTTCTATGGCCCATTTCCCTTCCTAAAACATATTTATGCTTCTTGGTATGTAAACTATACCAAATTAAGTGTCACTAACCATGATTTTTCTAAACCTGACAGTTATTCCTAATTATGGCCAATTTCACATTTATGCCAATATACTTACCGTGCCAAATTAGCTAATCCAATTCCGATTCAACATTCTAATTCACGTCAAACTAGACTTATTACTCTAGTTCACTATTCATGTAAATGCTAGATTTACATGTCAATACTAGATTCAGATTACACATCTTATAATTCATGTCAAATTTATTCAATTTTCATTTCTATGAACATGCCATAATACATGTTCCCAATTTATGCCAATTTCCAAGTTAAACAACGTTTTTAGTAAATTTCATATTTTGCCCAAACCGCATTCCCACCGTTCGTATAATCGTGATTCATTCTAGATTATAAATAAAGCTAGGTTCGTAGAAAATAGGGAATGAACCAAAGATGCTAGGCAAAAGATAGACATACTAACTGGCATAAAAAGGGTTGAATAACGACGTCGGTTTAAGAACATGGGTAGACCTAACTTAATAGGTAAATTCCCAATGTCTAAAACCAAAGAAAACCAAGAATAGACAAAATAGAGACGTAGGTTCAAGAACATGGGTAGACCTAACTTAATAGGTAAATTCCCAAGGTCTAAAACCAAAGATAACCAAGAATAGACAGAATAGATGATCGGGTTTAGACCCAATTTCATAGTCACATAATTAAGCAACACTTTCCTAGTCATGAATCACAAGTGTTTAATCACAGATGTCCTTGTTATGTCATAGGCAATAGTTTATATTTCCTAATCAAAGGCATAGGCTTAGTCAAGGAAATAATCCTCATGGTCACAGTCACTGTCATAGGCAATGTTCATAGTCATAGGCAATGTCCATAGTCATAGGCAATGTTCATAGTCATAGGCAAATGTTCATAGTCATAGGCATATGGTTTTAAGGTCCATAGTTTCATAGTCACAGTCTTATCGGTCATCGAATCATAACAGTTCTTAATTAAGTCCAAAGATGTAGGCACAGATTCGAATAGAAAGATTTGGCATATTCTTTTATTCCTTTAATTCATGTCACGAACAGAGAGAAACGTTCAAATCTAAAAAGTAACCGACTTACAGAGATTAGATTAGAATAGAAAGATGGCGTTGCTATGATTCGTAGAAAAACAGTCGTTGAAGTCGTTTGAACCTCCTCTTGAATCTTAGCTTGAATCTCCTCTTTGAAAGTCTTTGAGCAGCACCTCCTCGTCTTGATTTATTTTATATATATTATTTTATTTATTATTTGATTAAGAGGAGGAGAGGAAGCCATGTTCACTAAGAATCTTTGCAGCATAAGGGTAGAGAAGAATTGTGAATAGAGAAGGAGTCTAGGGCTGTTTATATAGTGTAGAAGTCAACGAATCTGGTCAGGATGGCGTCCGAATACAGAAGAACGAACCAGGTGCAGAAAACAGGAAAAAGCAGGGGGGTCGACCCCCAGGTCGACTACCCAGTCGACCTGGGTGCCTTGGGCAGGAAAATTCCCATCAAGCCCATTCTGGGTCCGATTTGAATCTTGAACCTGACCTGTTTTGAAATTTGAACTTCGCTGAATCTTCCAGAGGCCACATCTTCCTCATACGGACTCCGATTTACGCAAACTCGGACTCGTTTTCATGCAGAATTCCGAGACAAACGCAATAGTGCAGCCCGTTTCCCTTGATTTTGATTTTAATTTTTAATTCTGCCTTGATTTGTAAATCTTAGTGTTACAGAACTACGGGGTGTTACACAAACAGTCAACACACAATCAATCAGCCAATATTTAACAGTTCTAAAAATACAACATGAAATTATAAATTGTTCAAAGTTAGTGAGATTTACTCACTTTGGCAGTTCATCGTTAAAGAACGATAAACTATTGTTTGATTTAAATCAAACAGTTTATTTCGCCATAAATTCATACGAACCCCAATCCACTACCAGTCAGCTTCATTGTGAAGCTCTCGTCCATACGGTCCCATAGCAACTTATGGTTCGTCAATCTGATTATGTATGAACGATATATCTTAATAACAAGTTCATATACTCTATTGAAATTAAATTAACAATATAACCATTAAGTAATTGGGCCTCACCACTATGATACGGCCCATCCTCCTTAACAAATACCCAACCCATACTATTACCTTTCTCCCCCAAACCGCCGTGAGCTGCTGTGTATACTCCTCCACCATTATAGATCTTCAAACCTCAACCGCTCCTTCATTGCCCCATGGATTTCAAAACCGACATCACCACTAACATCTCCACAAAAATCCCGACACACCCATCGCCTCCATGTCGAACTCGACCTCCCCCTTCGACTGCGACTCCGCGTCGGCTACAGGAAGAACCCGACGTCACTTGCAACCGAATACCACAAAAGCCAGCGTACCACCTCGATTTTCCCTTCTCAATACCAATCTAAGATCAAAATCATGAATTACCACATATACGATTCACGATCCTGAACCCTAGGTTCCATCGTCTAACGCTACAAAATTCTCAGGCACCCAAATGGATGTCGAACCTCCTTAAATTGGTACTAACATGAAGAGAATCATACTAGCAGACCGATTATATATATCATATGATTTATACGATTTTATTTTATTTGTTTTTGATTTTAGAAGATGAATATGCTTTACTGGTCGGAAGAAATATCAGTGGCGGCTTAGAATTTGTATATATACAGGGATGGAAAAAATGTTGTGTGGCTGGAATGATGTATGGCTGGCCTAGTTTAGGTCCACACAATTTTTTAGGATATTTTAGTTATTTTATTTTAATCATTTTATACTCTCTTCAGTCTTCTAAAAATCCGTGTGATCAAACACGATACCTAAAAATAACCAAACTGGACATGCACCTTCAGTTCAACAATACGGTCCCAACGAAACAGGTTTCGTCGAATTCCGACTACGTTTGCTCACACAGTGTATTTTTAACCGTCAAAATACTGACTGTTTTTCACTCTAAAAATCCGTATGACCACACAGTGACCCTAAAAATCACGAAACCTGAAATATAACAATAATTCAATATTGCGGATCCAACAAAATTAGTTTCGTCGAATTCCGACTTCGTTTGCAAAACTGGCTATTTTTAAAGCCCTAAATAACCCATTTAAATATATAAATATATTTAAATATAATTAAATTAAATATTTATAAATAAATATTATCGTATATATTCACAGTGGAATACCATACAGCTTCACAATATTCCTACATTAATTTCTAACTCGATATTTCAATCCCGATTAAATCGATATTCGATTTATAATGAAATCCCTTTTTAATATATAAATAATTCCTTTATAAATTATAAAGGAATTCCACAGCGAATTTTCTAAAATTTGATTTGGACATAAATCAAAATCTACACGACGAAATCCCGATTTTTATCTTCCACTAGAAAGATATACTTCACCAGCTCCTAATGTTTCTTATTTTACAGAAATCCGGCTTAAAACGAATACTGTACATTTAGTTGAAGTTCAAATCGCCAATTTACGAACTGCAGCGCCATTTCGAGTTCGATTTTAATTATAATATAATTATACATTCAAACTATCATTCAAATAATATATTTGTTATTCTAATTCAATTCTAAACTAATTTAAATATTACAGATGATCCAGTTCACACCATATCGCCATTTCAGCCAATTCTGATTATTTCAGAATTAAATATATTATTTAATTTATTATTTTAATTAAATATTCACCATTATATAATTCAATGACCATTTAATTCACTATATCACTATTTATATAATTAAATAAATTAATTATAATACCTCTGCCAATGCGGGTCATTACAATCTTCCCCACTTAAAATAAATTCTTCCTCGAAATTGCTAAGGTATAGAACGACCCTATCGACTGGTTAGAACATATTTGTTCACTTCTTAACTTCAGTTTCAACTGAACCAATTTAATTTCAATTAAATTATTAATTAATTCTTATCTACGAAAATTTCCAAAAATCCAGAAAATTTTCTAACTCCTTAACTTCTTGAAAAATTTCGCCAGCACCTCCTTTGTATTGGTTAATAGCTCAAACTCCAACTTGCCTTTTTGGGCCATCTCCAACCCAAAAGAAAATCAAACAGCCAAACGGCTTGCCAATTCGGCTCATAAATCTTATATCCAATAGAAATATAAACTTGTACCTTTTGTCGGCATATCTACTCTATCCTTTCCACCTATTATCAATTCAGCGGATACAAGGGTCATCCCAATCAAATTCCAATCTGCTTTTATCCACAACACAACCATTCGCTTATATCCGAGCCAAATATCATTTTAACTCGAGTTTCTTCTCGATTCCCAACTCTTAACTTGATTATCCCATTACACTTCAAATTTGAATCTCACAATCCAATTTGTCTTGATATCATTCTAATTCAACCTCAGTTACCACTTTACTGGCTTTACTTTAATTCAATTTTGCTTTCACAAATTTCGGTTAAATTTGTTTTTAATTCAAACAGTCTTTCCCTGGGAGCTTTTAAAGAGTTTACTCTTTTCAAAAATCAAATTTTCCTTTTGAACATGTCACTGAGCCCTTAATTAATATTCCATTAGTTAAATAACTTCTCTATTTCTTTATCAATATTTGTTAACCAAATATTTTCAATAACCATATTGGCCTTTTATGTTATTTGGAAAACATTTCTGAATATCGCCTTCCTTTATTTTCTAAACTTTAGAAAATATATGCTATTTATAATTGGAAAATATTCCAATTACTTATCTCTTTTCCGATCTCATTTATTTCTATACTTAGGAAATATTTATTATTTTATTCCCAAGTTTACACTTATTTGGGTTAAAACGGATGTTGTGTAAAACATCGTTACGACAACCCAAATATTATATTCAACTAACTCTTATTCAACATTGATCTTCGAGCCTAAAATCTTACTATTTATTTGTTAATAATGAAATCAATCAAGTTGGGGTATAACTACCTCTCAGACCTTGACTGAATAACATTTATAACATCAAAACAGATATGACTACTTACTCGAATAATCAATACCATACAACTACTTATTCACTTTTAAACACGTATACGCTTCCTCTTTCCATTCTTACTAGATTTTATTCTTAGTCTTCCTTTTTGATTTTACTATTCTATTTCTAAGTTCGTTTCCTTATCGACTTCTATATATATATATATATATATATATATATATATATATCGATACCTTGATTTCTAACTATCAAATTATCTTAAAAATATTCTAACTCCTTAAATTCCCGGAAAAATTCGCCATAACCTCCTTTATACTACGGGCATCGGGATATTTCAGATAGCCTCCCATGGCCCTCACCAATCCAAAAGAAAAAGAAAAAACCAAGCGGCTTGCCGATACGGCGCATAAAATCTCATATATGAATTAAATACATACCTTTTCGTCGAGCATTCTATTTATATACCTTCATAACTTATCCATACCTACCTCATGTATATTTATACCTGCCCAACCTATTTTAACTATATCTAATCGTTTTAACTCAATTTGTTAATTAACTCTTTAGTCTATTTCTCTTTTATATTTGAACATGACATGTTCAAATATATTTTAACTTGCTTATTAACTTATTTGAATCCAAATTTCAAAGTTAAGTTATATATTCGATTTCGAATATCCATTTACAAATCCAATTCACCTTTCAAAGTTCAACTTCAAATTCAAAACTCGATTAACTAATTCCTCTTCGACTTAGTTAGTTCTATTCAATTTCTATTCAATTTCTATTCAAATTTTATTCAAATTATATATATTCAAATTCTATAGTTTAAATTCCATTTGAATTCTATATTCAAATTCTATATATTCAAATCCTATATTTGAATTCCATTTGAATTCTATATTCAAATTCCATATATTCAAATCCTATATTTGAATTCCATTTGAATTATATATTCAAATTCCATTTGAATTTCTATATTCAATTCTATTTCAATTCTCTTTATTCAAATTCTATATTCAATTCTATATTATAAATCCCATTTTGAAATTCAACACACTTGGCTTTCCCAAAACAAATTAAAAACAGTATCTCTAGTAGTAATTCGTCAATTACAACTCGAAAATGAATATTGATGATGTAGTTGTCATCATCAGAATCTATTTTCCAGCGATCGAAGTGAGTTCAATACTATAAAACCATTTTTAAACATTTCCACTTTGAAATTCATTTCAAAATATAATTCACAATGCTTGTAAAACAATTTAAAATCTCCCGGGATCTTAAATTTTCCTTATTTTTAATCCAAATCCATTTACAAACACTTATCCAATTTTCCAGAGTTTTAACTCAATTTTTGGTTTAAAATTTTAGATTCAACTCATCTGATTTCACATATTTCACTTATATGAATTCTGATTGGTTATTTACATAACCATTTAATTTATAATCTTACTCGATTACAATCACAACCAATATACCCAATATATTATAATCATTCCAGTATAAATCCTTTATATCAAAATATAATTTGGGGCAAAAATTATTTCGTTTACCCTCTTTTCAAAACATACCATGATGGTTCATCGTATTCAAGTGTTTAGTAACTCCTACCGATACAGTGGATCAAAATGATCGACCAGAACTCATAAACGACTCAACCAATAAATCACCACAATGTAAAACAATTTTTTTATATATCAATAACAAATAAGTTCACTCGTATATATACACTTAACTCAATCTAGGGTATTACTAACCCTATCTCTACTGAGTCACGCCACAGAGCCAAGTTAATCAATTAACCTTCTGCTCTGATACCAACTGTAACGACCCGGATTTTTGGCGATCTTGGTTATCCGATATACAACACATATCGAACATCCAAGGATCGAAAATAACCGAATGGTTAATGAAAGAAATTAGAGGGTGAGGAAATATAAGATAGAAACTTAGAATAGAAGAAGAACACAACATCAGAGTAATACAAATCTCACAGCAGAACGAATAACATATAATAGATAACATATCTTTGAAATAAAAGATTGTACTTGAATATACATATCATTATCAAGTACAGCACTTACAACACAACGGAAATACACTATAGCTATATGATCTTGAAGGCTCCTACTCCCGCTCTTCAAGTATCTGTAAATCCCGACTACTTGACTGCCCATACAAAATTGGGCACCCAAGAGTTTAGGGAAAACAAAAAAAATAAACTCCGGGTCAGTCATGGGACTGGTATGAGTAAAACAGTTTAAAACAGTTTAAGCAAGTAAATTATATCTCATAAGACCACGCATGTAACGGAAAGGGTTTTTCCCTTATGAGAATCCAAACTAATCTTTATATCAAAACTCTTTTGATATTATAATAATGTCTATCAACGACAATATAATAATAATCTAGCAGAAACGCTTCCATCTCACGTTCTACATATATAGTATACAATCAAAACCGCAAGCACGTATTAGGTAATGGATTTCCAACTATGACAAGGTATGGAACCACCTTTCGCTAGGGTACCTCTAGAAAGGGATACACTGGGTTCAACAAGAACATCTTGCAACTCGGCCACACATGACCGACCACTCATTTGGCTTGAGTGTATCGAATGTATATCACCAATGGTTGGGATCAACAACCGTTTCCCGAATGGGACAGCATCAACAATAGACTTTAGAAGTAATTGAAACTCTAGATCAGGTGATTATACACCCTACTTCGGTGCGACCGACTTAGCCATGCTGCCTGCCCGATTTCTGTCATTTACCCGTTGATGAGGCTAGAAACTACACTTTATCATCACACCAGATTCACTTCGAATGTCACATCGTCAAATCCATCAAATCACCGATTGACGTCTACAACCATACATTATGTGTTAGCTAAAAGAAGTTTCCTTCTCCGCTTCCACTCTTGGTACGGTTGGAGAAATCAATATACGTGATCGTCTGGAAATACTCTGTCAGACATCCGTCCATACAAGTCATCCAGGAATAGGATGAACCGAAGGCACTATTCAATACATCCATCTTAGACACTGTTATCTAAGACTTATACAATAGCCCTTGCACTTTACTCCGTCTTCAATTATCTTTGGCATATATGATTCGCAACGCTTATGCCAATACAGAGTGGTTCTTTGGATAATAATCCAACCGGTCTCTCCATATTAACAACGTTAAAATGGTCAAAACTTCGATAGTCTATGATTTAACTATCGAAGAAAAACAGTGTGCAAACAACGATATTATTTCCAGGTGGAAATTCTATCAAATCAATCATCATTAAACATTTATGTCCTTAGTTCATTTTTCATCTCCTGTTTCCCTATATTCAATATTTCTTATTTTCTAAATTTAGTAAATATATATTATTACCATTGGAAAACATTTCCATTTCTTGATTTCTATATCAGAAAACATTTCAGGTTTTTATTTGGAAAACAATTCCAAAACTCCTTCATTGGACTTAGACAGATGTTTTAAACAAACCATCGCGTTGCCAACTCAAACCATTACGCTTATTAACTAAATTCCTTTAACCCACCTTCACTATCAAACCTTAACCATTCCTTAGTTAAAAATGAAGTCAATCAAGTTGGGGTAATACTACCTCTCAGACCTTAATTGAACAACGTTTCTAACCTTGAAATAGACAAAGTTCACCCTTTTAATTCTTTGACAACTTCCTTACGTAACTCTCCCTCGAATCATCTCTATTCGATAGTTCTTCCCTTTGAACAAGGTATATTTGATAAATATATTCAATTTACTCTATTGGACTAACGCTATTGGATTAACTTTATTTGATTTAACTCTAGTCGATAACTCCTTTAACTCTATTCGAATAAACCGAATTCGATTAATTCCTTTAATTCCATTTGAATAAACTATATTCGATTTATTCCTTTAACTCCATTTAACTCTATTAGAATAACTTATATCCTATAACTCACTTCGATTAAACAAATCGATAATTCTTTTCGATTAAACTATAATCGATAACTCCTTTCGATTAAACTAACATCGATAACTCCTTTCGATTAAATTATAATCGATTAACTCTTTTCGACTAACTTATCTTAATTCACTTAACTTATTCACTTAAATTATTCACTTAACTCGATTTACTTATCTCGATTATCTCGACTCGATAACTTAACTCGGTTTACTTATCTCGATTATCTCGACTCGATAGCTTAACTCGATTTACTTATCTCGACTATCTCGACTCAATAACTTAACTCGATTATCTAACTCGATAACTCAACTCGATTATCTAACTCTAATCGATGAACTTAACTTAGTAACTCGAAACGATCATCTAACTTGGTAATCTTAACTTGATAACTCAACTCGATTATCTAACTCTAATCGATTAACTCAATTGGTTAACTCTAACTAGTTAACTTTAACTGGTTAACTATAACTGGTTAACTCTAACTCTAACTGGTTAACTCTAACTCATACTCTATTCGATTAACTCCTATGAATTAACTCCTTTTCTATTTGTTTACTTAACAAATAACTATTCCCTTTTCAATTCTATTTATTTAACAAATAAATATTTCCTTTTATTCTAACTTATCCTTCGATTTTATAATTATTTTCTTTTTTAAAAATCCTTTTCCTTTTCTATATAAAATGCATTGATTTAATATAAATAATTCATTTTCAAAATACACTTTGAAAATCCCCTTTTCCACATCCAGTATTTCTTATGGTATTTAACATACCATATAACAACGATAAATATCGTCCAAACACACATAATCGACAACAGATTATATATCACATCATATATCACAATATATGAATCATAGTAAAATAAATGTTGAGGAATCCAGTTGGATTCTTCTAACCTGTTTCCCTGCATCATAGATGTTAAACAATATAGATAACATCACTTTCAGTTCCATATGATATATTCTGTTAAACAGAATCAATATAGAAATTCAACTAACCGACTAGCAGTTAAATCAAACAGTCAATACACAGTCAATCAACCAATATTTAACAGTTCTAAAAATACAATATGAAATTATAAACTATTCAGAGTTAGTGAGATTTACTCACTTTGGTAGTTCATCGTTAAAGAACGATAAACTGTTGTTTGATTTGAATCAGACATTTTATTTTGCCATAAATTCATACGAGCCCCAATCCACTTCTAGTCTGCTTCATTGTGAAGCTCTCGTCCATACGGTCCCAATGCAACTTACGGTTCGTCAATCTGATTACGTATGAACGATATATCTTAATAACAAGTTCATACACTCTATTAAAATTAAATTAACTATATAACCATTAAGTAATTGGGCCTCACCACTATGATACGGCCCATCCTCCTTAACAAATATCCAACCCGTACTGTTACCTTTCTCCCCCAAACCGCCGTGAGCTGCTGTGTATACTCCTCCACCATTATCGATCTTCAAACCTCAACCGCTCCTTGATTCCCCCATTGATTTTAAAACCGACATCACCACTAGCATCTCCACAAAAATCCCAGCACACCCATCACCTCCATGTTGAATCGACCTCCCCCTTCGACTGCGACTTCGCGTTGGCTACAGGAAGAACCTGACGTCACTTGCAACCGAACACCACAAAAACCAGCGTACCACCTCGATTTTCCCTTCTCAATACCAATCTAAAATCGAAATCATGAATTACCACATATACGCTTCACGATCCTGAACCCTAGGTTCCACCGTCTAACGCTGTAAAATTCTTAGACACCCAAATGGATGTCGAACCTCCTTAAATTGGTACTAACATGAAGAGAATCATACTAGCAGACCGATTATATATATCATATGATTTATACAATTATATTTTATTTGTTTTTAATTTTAGAAGATGAATATGTTTTACTAGTTGGAAGAAATATCAGTGGCGGCTTAGAATTCGTATATATACAGGGATGAAAAAAATGTTGTGTGGCTGGAATGATGTATGGCTGGCCTAGTTTAGGTCCACACAAATTTTTAGGATATTTTAGTTATTTTATTTTAATCATTTTATACTCGCTTCGTTTTCTAAAAATCCGTGTGATCGCACACGATAACTAAAAATCACCAAACTGGACATGCACCTTCAATTCGACAATACGGTCCCAACGAAACTGGTTTCGTCGAATTCCGACTCCGTTTGCTCACACAGTGTATTTTTAACCTTCAAAATACTGACTGTTTTTCACTCTAAAAATCCTTACGACCACACAGTGATCCTAAAAATCACGAAACCGAAAATCTAACAATAATTCAATATTGCGGATCCAAGAAAATTAGTTTCATCGAATTCCGACTTCTTTTGCAAAACTGGCTATTTTTAAAGCCCTAAATAACCCATTTAAATATATAAATATATTTATATATAATTAAATTAAATGTTCATAAATAAATATTATCGTATATATTCAAAGTGGAATACCATACAACTTCACAATATTCCTACATGAATTTCTAACTCGATATTTCAATCCCAATTAAATCGATATTCGATTTATAATGAAATCCCTTTTTAATATATAAATAATTCCTTTATAAATTATAAAGGAATTCCACAGCGACTTTTCTAAAATTTGATTTGGACATAAATCAAAATCTACACGACGAAATCCCGATTTTTCTCTTCCACTAGAAAGATATATTTCTCCGGCTCCTAACGTTTCTTATTTCACAGAAATCCCGCTTAAAACGAATCCTGTACATTTAGTTGAAGTTCAAATCGCCAACTTACGAACTGCAATGCCATTTCGAGCTCGATTTTAATTATAATATAATTATACGTTCAAACTGTCGTTCAAATAATATATTCGTTATTCTAATTCAATTCTAAACTAAATTAAATATCACAGATGATCCAGTTCACACCATATCGCCATTTCAGCCTATTCTGATTATTTCAGAATTAAATATATTATTTAATTTATTATTTTATTCAACGACCATTTAATTCACTATATCACTATTTATATAATTAAATAAATTAATTATAATACCTCTGCCAATGCGGGTCATTACATGCAGCCTGCACCTAAGTAACCTTAGCCTGAAATTTAGTGGTAAATAATCATGAGCACACAAAGGTAGCATTAAAATAGCAAGATGGCAAGCACACGTGATATTTCCATTAAACTGATTGTTTACAAACATCTTTAGTTCACGAATACAAATGAAGCAAAGCATTTATTCCATATTTATTAAATAGCTTACCATAGAAAATTCCACAAACTTTATTCTACAAAAAAAAACTAGAAATAGAACATAGAATATCTAAAATGGTCAAAGACAAAAGTAATGTGTCCACTTAAAATATGACGTGGTTACCACTCGGTATAAGTTAAACTATGAATATAAAGCCATGTGCATAAAAAATTGATGTGTCATCTTTTCAACTTTGAATCAAGAGCAGTTGAATAATTATATATTTATATGTACGTGAATGAGAGTAAAAAGGATATATAACTCACTATGGTTTGGACTGCTCAAAGGCTCCAGCGTTTGCAGAACATGTGATGACTGAAATATGAGCACTATAGGCTCAGACATAATATAAGGGATTAGAAAAGATCAAATTTGGAAAATAAGTAAACTGAATCCGTGTTTCCAAAAATTGCAGGTTTATAATAATTCTTAGCAAGCCAATATCAGCAAATAACTGATCTCACCAATCACCATATGTTAACCTGTAGCAAATATGGTTTAAAATTTATTATGCATGCTGAACAATGAACACCCATTCGTCCTTATTATTTCTTTATCTTAATCCATGTCCAATGTTTATTCAAAAATATTTCTTGTACTATAGGTGACCCCTCACGTTGGTGAAGGTGAGACTTATATATTGTTCACCACTTTGTTAGATAATGATTTAAGATATATCAACAGACTTGATCAAAAGTCACCTTTGTAAAAGCATTCTTGCATAAAAGCAAAAGCAAAATATTTGTAAATTACCTTGCAGAACCCAGAACATACATTCTAATGTGTGACCCTTCTAAATGAGCCCCTTAATAGGGTTGAACATATTTATCCCAAAGCAACAATAACTTTTGATCATAAAAAAAAAATCAAACAAATTTGGAAGTAATTTGACAGTCCCTGCTTTACGTCTAGTAAGGGAAAAGTATGCTCGCTAGAACGCAAGTGATAAGCCAATATCTAAATCTAGGCGTAGGGAATAGGTGTTAGCCAATGACTACAACCATGGATATTTAATGATCATTTGTAACCATCGCGTTTAATAGATGGCTGTATGGCTACTAATCTGCTACACTTGAATGATAGCATATATAAATATTTATCTCATCCATTAAATATTGCAAGTTGAAGCAACAAAAAATTGTGTTAGACTTACATTATTTCAGTAGAAATGTTAATTTTTGGAGCAATTAAAAGAGGTGTCAATCAAGAAATGTCTTGTTGCTCACAGAAGTACCTCTGGCTATTGAGCAATATTCGGGTTTACAAAAAAAAAAGAGTCTTATATTGTTAAATTAAAATAAGAATTATTCGATAATACCCTAAACAACAGGGGCTTTCTATTATTAAATAGAAATGAAGTAGCAATAATGCAAGGTTAAATGGTTATAAAGCCTGTCATCTAAAAAAGTGTACTTTTCTGTTATATTGATAAAAACGTATAACTATGAAATAATATTAGAAAATAAATGTTCATTTATTTTTTATGTAATAGTTGATAAAATTAATAATATTTTTGATTACATAAAATATTCTATCAAAAAGGCAATATAGGTGCTAAACATCACCACTATAATACATTCACCAATATTGGAAGGTAGACTGAAGCGACCCGAACTTCCCTCGTCTCCGAAGAGAAGAGAAAGAACGAATTACCGTGAGGACAAGACGAATCAGAACGCAAATAGAAGAACATTTCACTGCTTATTACAACAATTCCATCAGAATACAAGAATATACAGAGTATGAATAAATATAATACATCAGAAAAATATCAGAGATTTAAATTACATTTAAATACATAGCAGCGGAAAATAATACAAAACACAACTGAAAGTAATACACGAATACTGAGCTTTCCGAGTATCATTCCAGCTGTAAACCAGGATCTTGTGTAAACAAATCTGCAAAACCAAAACTACTAGCTGCCCATGTCGAAATAAGGGCACCCAGAGTTTAGGTTAAAACAATAAACTCCAGGTCAGTCATGTGACTGGTGTGAGAACTAAAACAGTTATTAATATTTATTTTTAAAGTTAGGTAAATCAAGGGACCACGCCGTATAACACGGAATGAGATTCCTCCCCAGAATACCAGTGCATAAAACAAATAGCGCAATGCTAAATAAAGAAAAATGAAGCTATTATAAGACCCAGGTCCCATCACACAATATAACGCAAGCCGGAGGATAGAGTTTTACCTTATAATAGCCAAAGAATGCTTGATACATTTAAAAACAGATTATTTTGATATTACTATAAGTGTATAGCATCAAAACAATTTCAATCATAAGTATCAATCATAGGCGGCATAACTACCATCTACTATGTCGCCATACTAGGTTCTACAAATAAAACCGAATTATCACGTATTGGAAATTGGATTCCATCATGAGTCAAGGCAAGGGGCAAGCTCCTCTCCGATTTGAGAAACTCTAGCAAATGTCTCAGGACCACACACAGCGATCCCTTGGAACCTCCAAGGCCGGTCCTCTCTTACTTTTGAGGATTGGCAATTCCTAAACACACGTTTCCCGGTCCTATAGGACCTATATAATGGTATGTACGTCGGCTCACATAGTGCCAGTTATCGACCATATATTCGAGGCGCCTCACATTCCGACAACCACTCAGGTGAAAAGTATATAAATGTCAGTAGATAAGCACTAACACCACCACTAACTAGAAAGAAACGTCGTGCACTCCTTGGGTCCTTATCCCGTTTTTGACTCATACCGAGGTGTGAGGCTCGCAAATTCACGCTATACACAAAGCTATGCCACACAGGCCGTGCTTTGATCAACAACCACAAGACCTTGCTTTTCAACAGAAGCCTTGATCATTTGTCCCTTAGGCATGCCACACAGGCAATTCACTCCATGCGACTGATGTCCATCGATATACAACCTCTGAGCTCGTACGTCTCAGAGAGGGGCGTTAAACAAGAGAATAAATTCTCTGCCGCCAAACAGATGTATATTTAATAGAGATCAATCAACACAGAATAAAATCCAATGTCAGACACACAGTCCATTTACAAGTTCGTTCTGGGTCTGAACGAAACCGGATGCACTTTCCTCTCATATCCATCGATCTCCAAGTACGTCTGGACGATCACCAACTGATTCCCTCCTCTTGGGTGTACAACCCAATCAAGATCATCAATAATCATCCAAACGATGTGAAGACTTCCAGTCTTCAACCACCGCCTTCATCATCGACTTATCGTCGAATCGGTTATTCAGAATGGGTATGAACCCGGCCTTTCCGAATAACCCGCGTATATAATAAACAAGTGTTACATAAACGCAACATATGCCTCATTCCAATTCAGAATATTCTTTTATTCAAAGAAAATCATATTCTTAGGGAAAGGTTCCCATTAATTTTATCAAAGATAAATTCTTCTAAATTTATTCTTTAATCTTCCTTTGGATATCATTTCAAACCGTGTTAAGGTTTTCCAAACTAGTCGGGATTAGCAAACTACACCGAAATAATTATTTATTTTATTTCCCAATCCCAACCTATTCATCCCATGGAGCAAAACCGGTAATACTCCATATCTGTAACAACCCGTATTTTGATAACGTGTTATAACCATAAATCTAGGTAGAATTAAATTTTAAAATAAGAACCAAGGGAAACGTGTTGTGCCATTGCGTTCGTCTCGGAATTCTGCATGAAATCAAGTCCGAGTTTTCGAAAATCGGAGTCCGTATGACCAAGTTATGGCTCCCCAAACTTTCAGAAATTTTCAGAGTTCAAAATAGTTCGAATTCGAGTTCAAATTCGAATTTCAAAACCCAGACAGACTGGGCGGGAAATTTCCCGCCCAGCACCCCCGGTCGACTGGGGAGTCGACTGGGCAGTCGACACCCCCGGACCAGGTCGATTGCGCAGTCGACTTGGGTGTCGACCTGGTCCCCGAACCTGGTTTGGGCCTGGTTGCTCCTGCTTGACCCTATTGGCTTGTTTGAGGGCCTATGACGATTTTTGGCGGTTCAGATCGATTCTAGGGTTTATCCTATGGCCTAAACTAGTTGTTGCAACTATAAAAACACCCTAAGACCTAAGCTAATCCACAACAAATCTTTCTAACACCATTATGCTGCTAAGTCTCCTCTTGAACCATGGCCGCCGCCTCTAACTTGAAGCTTAAACATTCAAACTAGATCCAAATTGAAGGCCAACGTTTCTACAACAATTCAAGGGAATAGATCAACATCTCATCAACGATCCTACGACAATTTCTATTCTTAGTTCTCAAAAATCACGATCTGTAAGCCCCAGCTACTCTTAGATCTAAACTCTAAACTTAATATGGACATGTGTAAATTGAAGTTGAACATAAACATGATAACTACTTGAGACCTACTCTTGTATATCTTTGATCTATGACTATTCCTTTTTGATCAATTTTTTTAGATCTACTCTTGTTCACCCTAGATCTATTCACCTTGAACCTAGTACCGTTCATATTGAACCTTGATTTGTGGAATACTGGTAAGAACTTGATTTAGGGGCCTATTCATGTCATAACCTAAACCCTATCATTATTTTAACATGCCTGTGATGTTGTGATGTTGAAACTTTTGCTAGTCACAAGTTTAGGATTATCATCTTATGTCATTTATTGTTATGCTTATCACCCTATTTCATATGCCAGTTATGTTATGATCATATCTCAAGTTACACCATGCTTGCCTTGAAATCACCTTTGCCACTTTATACCCATCCTTGTTATGTTATTCACTAGTTACATCTATTGCCTTGATTCGAATTCACGAGCGTTGGGGATGCGATTTGGGTAGTTTAGGAAAACCTGAATTTAGTATGAACTTGAAAACATGAATATCGTTATAACTTGAGCTTGGATAGGAACATGAACTTGACATGAAATTATACTTGAAAATATGAATTTGGGACATGACACTTAGATAACTTGAACGTGGCCAACTCGAGGTTGGGTTGAGTTTGCAGTATAAATCTGCCCGGAACCGCCCGGCGAATCAAGTTACTGCAAACAATAGGACCCAATGTGAGTAGTTGGTCATATCGCACTCGAAACCCGAGGTTAGACTAGGTTATGGTGTAAAACTGCCCAAACCCGCCCGACACATCCAGTAACCATAACCAAATCTAATGTGAGAGGTTAGGGGTGCATCAAGTAAATTAATGCTACTAGATAGGGTTAAGTCATGGACCAATTGAATATACTTAACCAATTTGACACGTTGATTTGATAGGGTTAAGTCATGAACCGCTTGAACACACTTAACCAACCTGACACATGATTCATAGGACTAAGTCTTGAACTAGAACGACACACTTAGTCAATTTGACATGACACGTAGATGGGGTTAAGTCTCGATTTTAAATGACAACTTAACCTGCTGAACGAAACCCTAGTTACGCGGTCCTTTTCAGTAGTAACCCACTAGATGTATCACGACACCCTGGGACTAGGTAGGGTGGGGCACGATTGCTGGGCTGATTGTAAGCGACCAGAACGACGGCTGAGTTGGTGCGCCATTGTAGGTTCAGGCGGACTAGGGTCGTGCACTTAGTCCGGAGTTGAAAAAGCAGGCATTGGGCATCAGTAGGATTATCTGTGCATTCTTGATTCGTGTCGGTGGTTGGCACCCTAGGGCTTGATACACCCTATGGTGGACCTAGCACAGGTAACTACATTCGTGATAGGGCCATATGACACAGACACATGACGAGCTAGACTTGTAGGGAGCCGATCGATTAGATCATACCGTTGGACCCCGAATTGGGTCACTTCAAGATATTGGGCCAAAGGATTATTTCTTGATTTATAGTTGACATGGGATTAGTATACCAGTATAGTTGGTATGGCGAACCTTGAATACGCAATGTTAGACTTGAGTTATCTTGTTAGCTTAGTTATCATGTCAGACTTATCATCATTCCTATGTTTAATTCCAGTTTATTCATGTCTTGTTAACTTTACTAGTTTCTATGCTGATAGTCACTAGGGTTTACCAGTCTTTTTGACTGACCCGTTTTCTTTCGCCTCTTTGTCTTTCGTTCCCCCCAAGGTTCTCAGGGAGGAAACTCTAGCTCATAGCTTGGACTTTGCTTGCTTTCTGACAGCTCATGTACGGTTTGGTCTTGAGCTATGCTATGGCTGCACTCATGCACTTTTTGGGGAATAATATTTTACTTATGTTGTTTTAAGTACTTTGCTTCTTTAGAACTTGATGTAATGAAATAATGACTTGGCATTTTGATGTAAGAGGTTTTGACTCTATTTTTCAGTAATGAGATTTGGTTTTAAAGTTTATATCCGCTGCTTTATATACTCTATTTTATCTATGTTCTGTCTTGTGTTATCTCTATGCCTGTTTACTAGATAATACCCCTCCAAAACTAGGGCATTCCCTTTGTGAGTGACCCTAGTGGAGGTGGGGTGTTACATTTGGTATCAGAGCAGAAGGTTTTCAGACTGGGCAAAAGTTTTAAAAACCTTCTGAAACTATTTTCAAAACCATTTATAAAGAAGCATTTTTCAAGAAAAGTTTTATTTTTAAGAAAAGGCTATTCCCCAAAAGCCATTAGCACTTTCCTTTGTTTCCTCGTTTGAATCTTTTTCCTTTTCGCTTTTCAGCATGTCTGATCTTAACCTTCCTGAGAGAGTACCCATACCTGGCTGGTTCCGAAGATACTAGGAAGCTAGGACCAACGGCACGGGCCCGGCAGATATCCCTCCTCCTCCTCGCCCGGTGGCCACGGTTCCTCCTCCTCCTCCTCCGGGTACCGCCTTCACCAAAATATGCAAGGACTTTATAGGAATGGGCGGCAAGAACTTCGTTGGAACTGAAACCTTCGTTGAGGCGCGAAACTGGCTAAAAGAGACTGAAGACTTGTTTGTTATTTTCAATATGGAGAATCATAGGAAAGTTCAGTTGGCAACATGGTTGTTGAAAGAGGAAGCTACATTTTGGTGGGAAGTCACCAACGCTACCAAGCCAATTGAGACTTGGGCTGACTTTAGAGAGAGGTTTGGGCTTAAGTTTTTATCATCCGCAGAAGCGAGCCTTCAGATGGAGAGGTTCCTGGCACTCAAGCAAGGGGACATGTCAGTTAGGGAATACGTGAATAAGTTTAATCAGCTTGCTCGGTTTGGTTTGGACTTAGTCAACACGGCTGAGAAGAAGGCTCTACGCTTTGCTCGAGGATTGAGCGAGCCACTCCACACTATGGCGATGACTCATGTACCCATGTGGGCGACCTTTGAAAGCTTGGTGAATATGGCCCTACTTCATGAAGAAGACGAGAATGGCAAGAAGAAGGTCAAGGCGAATGAATCTCAAGACAAGAAGGTAGACTCCGAGAAAGGAGGAAAGAACAGCAACAACAAGAATGACAAGTCACGTGAGAAAAGAAAATGCAACTTCTGTGGTATTGACGGGCATATAGTCCAGGACTGTAGGAAGAAGAAGATGAAGATAGGAGCATGTTTTCAATGTGGTGAAACTGGACACATCAGCAAGAACTGCCCTAAGAAGCAAAGGCAAGGCCCGCAAGAAGGACCTTCTAGGGGTACATCTTTAACTTCTTTTCCCTAGATACTCTGTTTTGTCTTGTTGTAATGACCCGGATATTTGACGGTGTAATAATTAACTTATTTAATTTTTTAAATAACGAATATATTATTTAATCGTCGACGTTAGAATGTATAATTATATTATAATTTAAAATAGAGCTCGAAATGGCGCGGTAGTTCGCTATTTGGCGATTTGAACTTCAACTGAATATACAGAGTTCGTTTTAAATTGGATTTCTGTGAAACAAGAAACATACGGAGCTGGTAGAGAATATCTTTCTAGAGGAAGAGAAAAATCAGGATTTCGTCGTGTAGATTTTGAGATATGTCCAAATCAAATTTTAAAATAGTCGCTATAGAATCGTTTATCGACCGTAACGGATTATTCGATATAACTAGATATCGGGTTTGAATTTAGACAAGGTTCTTTTGGGAAGCAGTGATAATTTAATTTTTAGAATTTTACTAAAATTTTTAATTAATTAAATAAACAACTTTTTATTTGGAGTATTTTGCACCCTTAATCAGCGATTTCGGGGTTTCACAATATGAACTAACTTACCGGTATTTTTATATATTTGGAATCCTGGCACATCGTTGATTACAACGGTATTTTTATTTTCGTCGATAGCAATTCGTAAACAAATGAAATGGTATGCAACGAGAATATATATATATATATATATATATATATGAATATTATAAGTAACATGGAACTATCTCAAACTTTTTCCATTTCATTTCTGCGATCAAACAAGGGTCCACGAGCTCATTTTGTTTTCAGCCGCACCAATACATGATCATTAAGCAAAGAACGTGGCCCTTCTAAATCCACAACAACAGTATAAAGCTCCTACCCTAAAAAGCATTTAGACCTAATTTCCATTCACTCCAAAGGAGCCGCCAAACATTTCTCCTCAACTTAAAACATAAAATCCGTCGCACTTCTGGAAAACCGTATGGTGCATAGTCGTGAGTGGGAACAATTGTACAGATGGATGGAAGCGAAGCTCGAAGTTAGGGTTGCATGAACATAAAGAGGGAAGCAACGCCGGAGCAGTAAGAATCGGCTAGTGGTGAAATACTTAAGTAAACTGCAAAAGTTTAGAAGGTGAGGTGAAGGAATGATGGGGTTCAAATAGCTGGGAAATGGCGTGGGTCTCAGGAGTTTGAGGAGACTATGTTGCCATCACTATACAGCGTGAGGCAGGGTTCGTCGGTCTTCAACAGTGGTTGAGGCCTGAGGCGTTCGAGGGAGAAGAGAATGTAGGAGAAGAGAGGAGTGCGAACAGGTAGATGTTGACACAAGGTAGAAGATGGATGCGAGTGTGGCGAGATGTTCATATGCAGTAGAGTTTTGAACATTCTGGAAACCGAAATAGAAGAGCAGAAATACAAACGAAGGAAGGAGTTGCGCCATTCTTTCATTGGAGTTTCAGGAAAGTATCATATTGGTAATTTCATGTTTTATAGTACTATTTCCATGCATTAAAACTGGAAACAAGAATGACCTTCGTTTTGTGTGAGCATGTTGAAATGTTATTCGGGGTATATTTTTGGCTGAGAGAAAACATTACTGAATTAGCAAGTGGGAACGAGATGTGTAAGTGGTTTTGAAATTTGTCTGGAGACGAGTTCGAACCTGGTGATGGCAGTCTCTGCTACCTTGCTGAGTTAACCAAACAGATGGAGAATTCTGCTTTGTGCGATACATGATTTCATGAAGGCTTTTGATGCCGGGGTTGATATTTAGATAAACTTTTAGATGATGTCTCTAGTGAGTTTACAGTTAAAGCTGCTATAGTGGTTATGTTTGTTTCTATTGTCTGTCGTACTAGAATGAAATGAAAGTGGTATTAGAGAGGAGAGTTGGGGTGGTTTTTGTTTATTTTTCTATGAAGAAAAGAAAAGGGAAATCGATGAAGTGGTATACGATCATGGTGGAGTAAGTAAGAGCCGAAATGGCCATTGGAAGGAGAAGCCGACTCCAGTGGTGTTCAGGGAGAAGGGTCATTAACGGGAGAAGGTGATTAAGAAGTTAAGTAGGGTTAAACTTTAATTAAATTTTAACAGTGTTTAAATCATGTATATAACTAGTATAATGTATAACTTCATCATACATTATCAGAATTGGACGAAACAAGATCCGTTGGGATCGTATGGACGAGCGCTACACAATGGAACTGACTGGGAGTGAATTAGAGCTCGTTACAATTTATCGCAAAATAAATTGTCCATCTGGATCAAGCGATGGTTATCGTTATTAACGATGATCGTCCAATGTGAGTAAAACTCACTAACTCTCCTCAATTTACATTTTTATATAAATTGTATTTTATTTATTGACTGCTGTATATTGATTGTTAAACTGGACTATTAAATAGATTTGATTGAAAACGTAGTTATAGTTAATCTATGTACTGTTAATCAAATATGGTTCTGTACAGCAGGATATTTCATTTCAGAATGAAATATGATATATGATATATTGTGTAACATCTGTGAATGCAGGGAGACAGGTTGGAGGAATCCGACTGGGTTCCTCAACAATTATTTTACTATTTTCATATATGTTGTGATTTATATTCTGTTATTGATTATGGATGTTAGAACGATATTGATCATCGTTGTTTGATATTTTGAATATCATAAGAAACCCAGAGTTGTAAAATGGAATATTTCAATGTATTTCGAAATAAAGGAATTTTATAAAATCAACCGATTTTATAAAAGGAAACAATTTGAAAATAGAGTATTTATAAAACGAACACGGTTTTATAAAAGGAAAGTATTTATAAAACGAATAGAGTTTTATAAAAGGGAAAAATGTTGATAAAATAAATAGAATTGAAAAGGAGAATATTTATTTAGAAAATAAATATAAATAAGGAATATTTGTAACGGTAAATAGAAGTTATAAATAGGATATATTTGTAACGGTAAATAGAAGTTATAAATAGGATATATTTGTAACGGTAAATAGAAGTTATAAATAGGATATATTTTTAACGGTAAATAGAAGTTATAAATAGGATATATTTGTAACGGTAAATAGAAGTTATAAATAGGATATATTTGTAACGGTAAATAGAAGTTGTAAATAGGAAATATTTGTAACGGTAAGTAAACGTTGAAAAAGGGAAATAGTTGTAACGGAAAACGTAGTTTATCAAAAGGAGTTAATCAAACGTAGTTTATCAAAAGGAGTTAATCAAACGTAGTTTATCAAAAGGAGTTAATCAAATGTAGTTTATCAAAAGGAGTTAATCAAATGTAGTTATCAAAATGGGTTAATCGAATATAGAAATTAAGAAGTGAAGTTAAACAAAAATTAGAAACTGACTAGAGATTGGTAAGTTGAATATTTTTCTGAGTGTTGATCTGATGTTGGTTTCGGCCTTCGGGGTTTATACTTAGAGAATTGTTCTCTTACTAGTTTACAGTTAGGGACTAATAGTTGTGGAATGGTAGTAATGCGTGAATGAGGATTGGAGATGTTTTTCCAATGTTGAAAACGTATATTTTCTAATTTTAGAAAATAAGGAAATATATGTATATATATATATATGATTGATGATCGGATCGATAATTCCATTTGGAATTAAGATCGTTGTTTGTACACCGACATATTTTCATTTGATAGTTAAATCACAGACTATCGAAATTTTGACCATTTTACGTTGTTAATATGGAGAGACCGGTTGGATTATTATCCGAAGAACCACTCCGTATCGACATAAGCGTTGTGATCAAATACGATGAAGAAATTGAAGACAGAGTAAAGTGCAAGGGCTGTCCTGTTTACAGAATAGTGCCTTCGGTTTCGTTCAGTCCCAGAACGAACGTATATGGACGAATGTCTGACAGAATAGTTCCAGTGATCGAAAGAGTTGGACTGTACAAATATATGTGGTGGCCAACGGATTTATTCCCTTCGCATAATATCCAGAATCTATTTGTGCAGATCCAACAAATGATTGACGGATCTGATAATGTGGCATTCAAAGTGATCGTGTTATAAATGAATGGAAAGTAAGCGTAGCTTCTAGCCTCACATCTGGTAAATGACAAAAATCGGGCAGGCAGCATGGCTAAGTCGGTCGCACCGAAGTAGGGTGTATAATCACCTATCTAGAGAATATTCATTTGCTTCTTTTAATCTATCAATGCTGTCCCATATATATACGGGAAACGGTTGCTGATCCCAACCGTTGGTGATGTACATTCGATACACTCAAGCGAAATGAGTGGTCGGTCATGTGTGGCTGAGTTGCAAGATGTTCTTGTTGAACTCCAGTGTATCGTTCCTAGAGTACACTGATCGGAAGGTGGATCCATACCTTGTCATAGTTGGAAACCCAATCATCCAATACGCACCTGCGGTTTTGATTGTATACTATATATGTAGAACGTGAGATGCAAGCGTTTCTACTAGACTGATATCTATTTGTATTTAGACATTATCATAATATCAGAATGATATTGCTTTTCAAAGATGTTTGGATTCTCATAAGGGAAAAACCCGTTCCGTATTCACGGCGTGGTCTTATGAGATATCATATACCTGTTTAAATGATTTGAGTTTACTCACACCAGTCACATGACTGACCCAGAGTTTATTTGTTTTGTTTTCCCTAAACTCTTGGGTGCCTAAATTTGTACGGGCAATCAAGTAGTCGGGATTTACAGATGCACTTGGAGAGCTTGGAGCAGGAGGCTTCAGCAGTCGATAGCTATTATTTATTCCGCTGTGATGTTATATGTTGTACTCTGAAAATGGTATGTATAAACAGTTATAACTTTGTATTTCAAAAGTTATGTTATATTTTATTCGTTCCGCTGCGAGATTCGTGTTACTCTGAGGTTGTTGTTGTTGTCTTCTTCTTCTTCTATTCTAAGTTTCTATCTTATCTATCCTCACCCTCTATCTTCTTTCTATTAGTTTCTTGAATTTTCAGTGCAATTTGGGGTTGGACTTGTGTTATTTAGTCAGCTCAAATTGGACCGGATTTTCGGGTCACTACAGTTGGTATCAGAGCTTAAGTTAAGTATTACCTTGGCTCTGTGGCGTGACTCAGTAGAGATGGGTTTAGTAATACCCTAGACTGAGATTGAGTGTATATATACGAGTGAACGTATTTGTTATTTGATATAAAAATTTGTTTTATATTATGGAGATTTATTGGTCGAGTAGTTTATGAATTTTGGTCGATACAGTAATGCAAACTGTATTGATAGGAGTTACTAAACGCTTGAATACGATGAACCGACATGGTATGTTTTGAAAAGAGGGTAAATAAAATAATTTTACCCAAGTATATATATTGGAAATATTAATGTGTTGGTTGTTATTATATTTGAATAACATTATAAAAAGGTGAAATAGTTATAGATAACTAATCAGAATTCATATAAGTAAAGTATATGAAATAAGATCAATTAAATCTGAAATTAAATCAGGATTAGGAATTAAAATAAGGAAATTTTAAGTTCCTGGGAGATTTTGAAAATGTTTTCAAATTGGAAGTGTTATAGTATTGAACTCACTTCGATAAACTGGGAAATAACCCTGATGAGTGTGGCCACATCATCAGTGTTCATTTTCGAGTTATAAGTGATGGATAACTACCAAAGGTTTTGTTTTTGAATTGTTTTGAGAAAACAAGTGGTTTAGAGACTCAAATGTTTTGAATTGGTGTTATTATTTCAAAGTTTGATTTGAAATGAACCCAGGGATTTAAAAATTCTAGAATTTAAATTTAACTAATGAAGTTAAATGAGTTGAGATGGAAAAGGTAAATAAACAAATTAAGATTTTAACTTGAGCTAAGTTAAATTAAATTTGGATTGGATTAGTGATGATCTGGAACATAATTGAATTGATAAATTCAAAGTTTGGAATCAAGAATCGATTGGAGTTTGATTGAGATGACAATAGTATATACTAAGTTGTTCACAGAGGAAAGGGATATAGTGTTATGCCCGACAAAAAGGTACAAGTTTATATTTCATATGAGTTTGGTGATTTATGAGCCGATTTGGCAAGCCGCTTGGCGTTTTGATTTTCTTTTGGGTTGGAGAAGGCCTAGAGAGGCGAGTTGTGGTTTTACCGATAGGGCTGTACAAAGGAGGTTATGGCGAAATTTTCCGAAAAATTTGGGTGTTAGAAAATTTTCAAAATTTTTGAAAATTTAGTAAGTCGGAATGAATTAATATTTTAATCAGAATTTAAGTGGTTCAGTGAAACTGAAGTTAAAGGGTAAACCGATAAATATTTACTCAGTAGATAGGGTCGTCCTCTACCTTAGCAATTTCGAGGACGAAATTATTTTAAGTGGGGAAGAATGTAATGACCCGGATATTTGACGGTGTAATAATTAACTTATTTAATTTTTTAAATAACGAATATATTATTTAATCGTCGACGTTAGAATGTATAATTATATTATAATTTAAAATAGAGCTCGAAATGGCGCGGTAGTTCGCTATTTGGCGATTTGAACTTCAACTGAATATACAGAGTTCGTTTTAAATTGGATTTCTGTGAAACAAGAAACATACGGAGCTGGTAGAGAATATCTTTCTAGAGGAAGAGAAAAATCAGGATTTCGTCGTGTAGATTTTGAGATATGTCCAAATCAAATTTTAAAATAGTCGCTATAGAATCGTTTATCGACCGTAACGGATTATTCGATATAACTAGATATCGGGTTTGAATTTAGACAAGGTTCTTTTGGGAAGCAGTGATAATTTAATTTTTAGAATTTTACTAAAATTTTTAATTAATTAAATAAACAACTTTTTATTTGGAGTATTTTGCACCCTTAATCAGCGATTTCGGGGTTTCACAATATGAACTAACTTACCGGTATTTTTATATATTTGGAATCCTGGCACATCGTTGATTACAACGGTATTTTTATTTTCGTCGATAGCAATTCGTAAACAAGTGAAATGGTATGCAACGAGAATATATATATATATATATATATATATATATATATGAATATTATAAGTAACATGGAACTATCTCAAACTTTTTCCATTTCATTTCTGCGATCAAACAAGGGTCCACGAGCTCATTTTGTTTTCAGCCGCACCAATACATGATCATTAAGCAAAGAACGTGGCCCTTCTAAATCCACAACAACAGTATAAAGCTCCTACCCTAAAAAGCATTTAGACCTAATTTCCATTCACTCCAAAGGAGCCGCCAAACATTTCTCCTCAACTTAAAACATAAAATCCGTCGCACTTCTGGAAAACCGTATGGTGCATAGTCGTGAGTGGGAACAATTGTACAGATGGATGGAAGCGAAGCTCGAAGTTAGGGTTGCATGAACATAAAGAGGGAAGCAACGCCGGAGCAGTAAGAATCGGCTAGTGGTGAAATACTTAAGTAAACTGCAAAAGTTTAGAAGGTGAGGTGAAGGAATGATGGGGTTCAAATAGCTGGGAAATGGCGTGGGTCTCAGGAGTTTGAGGAGACTATGTTGCCATCACTATACAGCGTGAGGCAGGGTTCGTCGGTCTTCAACAGTGGTTGAGGCCTGAGGCGTTCGAGGGAGAAGAGAATGTAGGAGAAGAGAGGAGTGCGAACAGGTAGATGTTGACACAAGGTAGAAGATGGATGCGAGTGTGGCGAGATGTTCATATGCAGTAGAGTTTTGAACATTCTGGAAACCGAAATAGAAGAGCAGAAATACAAACGAAGGAAGGAGTTGCGCCATTCTTTCATTGGAGTTTCAGGAAAGTATCATATTGGTAATTTCATGTTTTATAGTACTATTTCCATGCATTAAAACTGGAAACAAGAATGACCTTCGTTTTGTGTGAGCATGTTGAAATGTTATTCGGGGTATATTTTTGGCTGAGAGAAAACATTACTGAATTAGCAAGTGGGAACGAGATGTGTAAGTGGTTTTGAAATTTGTCTGGAGACGAGTTCGAACCTGGTGATGGCAGTCTCTGCTACCTTGTTGAGTTAACCAAACAGATGGAGAATTCTGCTTTGTGCGATACATGATTTCATGAAGGCTTTTGATGCCGGGGTTGATATTTAGATAAACTTTTAGATGATGTCTCTAGTGAGTTTACAGTTAAAGCTGCTATAGTGGTTATGTTTGTTTCTATTGTCTGTCGTACTAGAACGAAATGAAAGTGGTATTAGAGAGGAGAGTTGGGGTGGTTTTTGTTTATTTTTCTATGAAGAAAAGAAAAGGGAAATCGATGAAGTGGTATACGATCATGGTGGAGTAAGTAAGAGCCGAAATGGCCATTGGAAGGAGAAGCCGACTCCAGTGGTGTTCAGGGAGAAGGGTCATTAACGGGAGAAGGTGATTAAGAAGTTAAGTAGGGTTAAACTTTAATTAAATTTTAACAGTGTTTAAATCATGTATATAACTAGTATAATGTATAACTTCATCATACATTATCAGAATTGGACGAAACAAGATCCGTTGGGATCGTATGGACGAGCGCTACACAATGGAACTGACTGGGAGTGAATTAGAGCTCGTTACAATTTATCGCAAAATAAATTGTCCATCTGGATCAAGCGATGGTTATCGTTATTAACGATGATCGTCCAATGTGAGTAAAACTCACTAACTCTCCTCAATTTACATTTTTATATAAATTGTATTTTATTTATTGACTGCTGTATATTGATTGTTAAACTGGACTATTAAATAGATTTGATTGAAAACGTAGTTATAGTTAATCTATGTACTGTTAATCAAATATGGTTCTGTACAGCAGGATATTTCATTTCAGAATGAAATATGATATATGATATATTGTGTAACATCTGTGAATGCAGGGAGACAGGTTGGAGGAATCCGACTGGGATCCTCAACAATTATTTTACTATTTTCATATATGTTGTGATTTATATTCTGTTATTGATTATGGATGTTAGAACGATATTGATCATCGTTGTTTGATATTTTGAATATCATAAGAAACCCAGAGTTGTAAAATGGAATATTTCAATGTATTTCGAAATAAAGGAATTTTATAAAATCAACCGATTTTATAAAAGGAAACAATTTGAAAATAGAGTATTTATAAAACGAACACGGTTTTATAAAAGGAAAGTATTTATAAAACGAATAGAGTTTTATAAAAGGGAAAAATGTTGATAAAATAAATAGAATTGAAAAGGAGAATATTTATTTAGAAAATAAATATAAATAAGGAATATTTGTAACGGTAAATAGAAGTTATAAATAGGATATATTTGTAACGGTAAATAGAAGTTATAAATAGGATATATTTGTAACGGTAAATAGAAGTTATAAATAGGATATATTTGTAACGGTAAATAGAAGTTATAAATAGGATATATTTGTAACGGTAAATAGAAGTTATAAATAGGATATATTTGTAACGGTAAATAGAAGTTATAAATAGGATATATTTGTAACGGTAAATAGAAGTTGTAAATAGGAAATATTTGTAACGGTAAGTAAACGTTGAAAAAGGGAAATAGTTGTAACGGAAAACGTAGTTTATCAAAAGGAGTTAATCAAACGTAGTTTATCAAAAGGAGTTAATCAAACGTAGTTTATCAAAAGGAGTTAATCAAATGTAGTTTATCAAAAGGAGTTAATCAAATGTAGTTATCAAAATGGGTTAATCGAATATAGAAATTAAGAAGTGAAGTTAAACAAAAATTAGAAACTGACTAGAGATTGGTAAGTTGAATATTTTTCTGAGTGTTGATCTGATGTTGGTTTCGGCCTTCGGGGTTTATACTTAGAGAATTGTTCTCTTACTAGTTTACAGTTAGGGACTAATAGTTGTGGAATGGTAGTAATGCGTGAATGAGGATTGGAGATGTTTTTCCAATGTTGAAAACGTATATTTTCTAATTTTAGAAAATAAGGAAATATATGTATATATATATATATATGATTGATGATCGGATCGATAATTCCATTTGGAATTAAGATCGTTGTTTGTACACCGACATATTTTCATTTGATAGTTAAATCACAGACTATCGAAATTTTGACCATTTTACGTTGTTAATATGGAGAGACCGGTTGGATTATTATCCGAAGAACCACTCCGTATCGACATAAGCGTTGTGATCAAATACGATGAAGAAATTGAAGACGGAGTAAAGTGCAAGGGCTGTCCTGTTTACAGAATAGTGCCTTCGGTTTCGTTCAGTCCCAGAACGAACGTATATGGACGAATGTCTGACAGAATAGTTCCAGTGATCGAAAGAGTTGGACTGTACAAATATATATGGTGGCCAACGGATTTATTCCCTTCGCATAATATCCAGAATCTATTTGTGCAGATCCAACAAATGATTGACGGATCTGATAATGTGGCATTCAAAGTGATCGTGTTATAAATGAATGGAAAGTAAGCGTAGCTTCTAGCCTCACATCTGGTAAATGACAAAAATCGGGCAGGCAGCATGGCTAAGTCGGTCGCACCGAAGTAGGGTGTATAATCACCTATCTAGAGAATATTCATTTGCTTCTTTTAATCTATCAATGCTGTCCCATATATATACGGGAAACGGTTGCTGATCCCAACCGTTGGTGATGTACATTCGATACACTCAAGCGAAATGAGTGGTCGGTCATGTGTGGCTGAGTTGCAAGATGTTCTTGTTGAACTCCAGTGTATCGTTCCTAGAGTACACTGATCGGAAGGTGGATCCATACCTTGTCATAGTTGGAAACCCAATCATCCAATACGCACCTGCGGTTTTGATTGTATACTATATATGTAGAACGTGAGATGCAAGCGTTTCTACTAGACTGATATCTATTTGTATTTAGACATTATCATAATATCAGAATGATATTGCTTTTCAAAGATGTTTGGATTCTCATAAGGGAAAAACCCGTTCCGTATTCACGGCGTGGTCTTATGAGATATCATATACCTGTTTAAATGATTTGAGTTTACTCACACCAGTCACATGACTGACCCGGAGTTTATTTGTTTTGTTTTCCCTAAACTCTTGGGTGCCTAAATTTGTACGGGCAGTCAAGTAGTCGGGATTTACAGATGCACTTGGAGAGCTTGGAGCAGGAGGCTTCAGCAGTCGATAGCTATTATTTATTCCGCTGTGATGTTATATGTTGTACTCTGAAAATGGTATGTATAAACAGTTATAACTTTGTATTTCAAAAGTTATGTTATATTTTATTCGTTCCGCTGCGAGATTCGTGTTACTCTGAGGTTGTTGTTGTTGTCTTCTTCTTCTTCTATTCTAAGTTTCTATCTTATCTATCCTCACCCTCTATCTTCTTTCTATTAGTTTCTTGAATTTTCAGTGCAATTTGGGGTTGGACTTGTGTTATTTAGTCAGCTCAAATTGGACAGGATTTTCGGGTCACTACAGTTGGTATCAGAGCTTAAGTTAAGTATTACCTTGGCTCTGTGGCGTGACTCAGTAGAGATGGGTTTAGTAATACCCTAGACTGAGATTGAGTGTATATATACGAGTGAACGTATTTGTTATTTGATATAAAAATTTGTTTTATATTATGGAGATTTATTGGTCGAGTAGTTTATGAATTTTGGTCGATACAGTAATGCAAACTGTATTGATAGGAGTTACTAAACGCTTGAATACGATGAACCGACATGGTATGTTTTGAAAAGAGGGTAAATAAAATAATTTTACCCAAGTATATATATTGGAAATATTAATGTGTTGGTTGTTATTATATTTGAATAACATTATAAAAAGGTGAAATAGTTATAGATAACTAATCAGAATTCATATAAGTAAAGTATATGAAATAAGATCAATTAAATCTGAAATTAAATCAGGATTAGGAATTAAAATAAGGAAATTTTAAGTTCCTGGGAGATTTTGAAAATGTTTTCAAATTGGAAGTGTTATAGTATTGAACTCACTTCGATAAACTGGGAAATAACCCTGATGAGTGTGGCCACATCATCAGTGTTCATTTTCGAGTTATAAGTGATGGATAACTACCAAAGGTTTTGTTTTTGAATTGTTTTGAGAAAACAAGTGGTTTAGAGACTCAAATGTTTTGAATTGGTGTTATTATTTCAAAGTTTGATTTGAAATGAACCCAGGGATTTAAAAATTCTAGAATTTAAATTTAACTAATGAAGTTAAATGAGTTGAGATGGAAAAGGTAAATAAACAAATTAAGATTTTAACTTGAGCTAAGTTAAATTAAATTTGGATTGGATTAGTGATGATCTGGAACATAATTGAATTGATAAATTCAAAGTTTGGAATCAAGAATCGATTGGAGTTTGATTGAGATGACAATAGTATATACTAAGTTGTTCACAGAGGAAAGGGATATAGTGTTATGCCCGACAAAAAGGTACAAGTTTATATTTCATATGAGTTTGGTGATTTATGAGCCGATTTGGCAAGCCGCTTGGCGTTTTGATTTTCTTTTGGGTTGGAGAAGGCCTAGAGAGGCGAGTTGTGGTTTTACCGATAGGGCTGTACAAAGGAGGTTATGGCGAAATTTTCCGAAAAATTTGGGTGTTAGAAAATTTTCAAAATTTTTGAAAATTTAGTAAGTCGGAATGAATTAATATTTTAATCAGAATTTAAGTGGTTCAGTGAAACTGAAGTTAAAGGGTAAACCGATAAATATTTACTCAGTAGATAGGGTCGTCCTCTACCTTAGCAATTTCGAGGACGAAATTATTTTAAGTGGGGAAGAATGTAATGACCCGGATATTTGACGGTGTAATAATTAACTTATTTAATTTTTTAAATAACGAATATATTATTTAATCGTCGACGTTAGAATGTATAATTATATTATAATTTAAAATAGAGCTCGAAATGGCGCGGTAGTTCGCTATTTGGCGATTTGAACTTCAACTGAATATACAGAGTTCGTTTTAAATTGGATTTCTGTGAAACAAGAAACATACGGAGCTGGTAGAGAATATCTTTCTAGAGGAAGAGAAAAATCAGGATTTCGTCGTGTAGATTTTGAGATATGTCCAAATCAAATTTTAAAATAGTTGCTATAGAATCGTTTATCGACCGTAACGGATTATTCGATATAACTAGATATCGGGTTTGAATTTAGACAAGGTTCTTTTGGGAAGCAGTGATAATTTAATTTTTAGAATTTTACTAAAATTTTTAATTAATTAAATAAACAACTTTTTATTTGGAGTATTTTGCACCCTTAATCAGCGATTTCGGGGTTTCACAATATGAACTAACTTACCGGTATTTTTATATATTTGGAATCCTGGCACATCGTTGATTACAACGGTATTTTTATTTTCGTCGATAGCAATTCGTAAACAAATGAAATGGTATGCAACGAGAATATATATATATATATATATATATATATATATATATATGAATATTATAAGTAACATGGAACTATCTCAAACTTTTTCCATTTCATTTCTGCGATCAAACAAGGGTCCACGAGCTCATTTTGTTTTCAGCCGCACCAATACATGATCATTAAGCAAAGAACGTGGCCCTTCTAAATCCACAACAACAGTATAAAGCTCCTACCCTAAAAAGCATTTAGACCTAATTTCCATTCACTCCAAAGGAGCCGCCAAACATTTCTCCTCAACTTAAAACATAAAATCCGTCGCACTTCTGGAAAACCGTATGGTGCATAGTCGTGAGTGGGAACAATTGTACAGATGGATGGAAGCGAAGCTCGAAGTTAGGGTTGCATGAACATAAAGAGGGAAGCAACGCCGGAGCAGTAAGAATCGGCTAGTGGTGAAATACTTAAGTAAACTGCAAAAGTTTAGAAGGTGAGGTGAAGGAATGATGGGGTTCAAATAGCTGGGAAATGGCGTGGGTCTCAGGAGTTTGAGGAGACTATGTTGCCATCACTATACAGCGTGAGGCAGGGTTCGTCGGTCTTCAACAGTGGTTGAGGCCTGAGGCGTTCGAGGGAGAAGAGAATGTAGGAGAAGAGAGGAGTGTGAACAGGTAGATGTTGACACAAGGTAGAAGATGGATGCGAGTGTGGCGAGATGTTCATATGCAGTAGAGTTTTGAACATTCTGGAAACCGAAATAGAAGAGCAGAAATACAAACGAAGGAAGGAGTTGCGCCATTCTTTCATTGGAGTTTCAGGAAAGTATCATATTGGTAATTTCATGTTTTATAGTACTATTTCCATGCATTAAAACTGGAAACAAGAATGACCTTCGTTTTGTGTGAGCATGTTGAAATGTTATTCGGGGTATATTTTTGGCTGAGAGAAAACATTACTGAATTAGCAAGTGGGAACGAGATGTGTAAGTGGTTTTGAAATTTGTCTGGAGACGAGTTCGAACCTGGTGATGGCAGTCTCTGCTACCTTGCTGAGTTAACCAAACAGATGGAGAATTCTGCTTTGTGCGATACATGATTTCATGAAGGCTTTTGATGCCGGGGTTGATATTTAGATAAACTTTTAGATGATGTCTCTAGTGAGTTTACAGTTAAAGCTGCTATAGTGGTTATGTTTGTTTCTATTGTCTGTCGTACTAGAACGAAATGAAAGTGGTATTAGAGAGGAGAGTTGGGGTGGTTTTTGTTTATTTTTCTATGAAGAAAAGAAAAGGGAAATCGATGAAGTGGTATACGATCATGGTGGAGTAAGTAAGAGCCGAAATGGCCATTGGAAGGAGAAGCCGACTCCAGTGGTGTTCAGGGAGAAGGGTCATTAACGGGAGAAGGTGATTAAGAAGTTAAGTAGGGTTAAACTTTAATTAAATTTTAACAGTGTTTAAATCATGTATATAACTAGTATAATGTATAACTTCATCATACATTATCAGAATTGGACGAAACAAGATCCGTTGGGATCGTATGGACGAGCGCTACACAATGGAACTGACTGGGAGTGAATTAGAGCTCGTTACAATTTATCGCAAAATAAATTGTCCATCTGGATCAAGCGATGGTTATCGTTATTAACGATGATCGTCCAATGTGAGTAAAACTCACTAACTCTCCTCAATTTACATTTTTATATAAATTGTATTTTATTTATTGACTGCTGTATATTGATTGTTAAACTGGACTATTAAATAGATTTGATTGAAAACGTAGTTATAGTTAATCTATGTACTGTTAATCAAATATGGTTCTATACAGCAGGATATTTCATTTCAGAATGAAATATGATATATGATATATTGTGTAACATCTGTGAATGCAGGGAGACAGGTTGGAGGAATCCGACTGGGTTCCTCAACAATTATTTTACTATTTTCATATATGTTGTGATTTATATTCTGTTATTGATTATGGATGTTAGAACGATATTGATCATCGTTGTTTGATATTTTGAATATCATAAGAAACCCAGAGTTGTAAAAAGGAATATTTCAATGTATTTCGAAATAAAGGAATTTTATAAAATCAACCGATTTTATAAAAGGAAACAATTTGAAAATAGAGTATTTATAAAACGAACACGGTTTTATAAAAGGAAAGTATTTATAAAACGAATAGAGTTTTATAAAAGGGAAAAATGTTGATAAAATAAATAGAATTGAAAAGGAGAATATTTATTTAGAAAATAAATATAAATAAGGAATATTTGTAACGGTAAATAGAAGTTATAAATAGGATATATTTGTAACGGTAAATAGAAGTTATAAATAGGATATATTTGTAACGGTAAATAGAAGTTATAAATAGGATATATTTGTAACGGTAAATAGAAGTTATAAATAGGATATATTTGTAACGGTAAAGTTATAAATAGGATATATTTGTAACGGTAAATAGAAGTTGTAAATAGGAAATATTTGTAACGGTAAGTAAACGTTGAAAAAGGGAAATAGTTGTAACGGAAAACGTAGTTTATCAAAAGGAGTTAATCAAACGTAGTTTATCAAAAGGAGTTAATCAAACGTAGTTTATCAAAAGGAGTTAATCAAATGTAGTTTATCAAAAGGAGTTAATCAAATGTAGTTATCAAAATGGGTTAATCGAATATAGAAATTAAGAAGTGAAGTTAAACAAAAATTAGAAACTGACTAGAGATTGGTAAGTTGAATATTTTTCTGAGTGTTGATCTGATGTTGGTTTCGGCCTTCGGGGTTTATACTTAGAGAATTGTTCTCTTACTAGTTTACAGTTAGGGACTAATAGTTGTGGAATGGTAGTAATGCGTGAATGAGGATTGGAGATGTTTTTCCAATGTTGAAAACGTATATTTTCTAATTTTAGAAAATAAGGAAATATATGTATATATATATATATGATTGATGATCGGATCGATAATTCCATTTGGAATTAAGATCGTTGTTTGTACACCGACATATTTTCATTTGATAGTTAAATCACAGACTATCGAAATTTTGACCATTTTACGTTGTTAATATGGAGAGACCGGTTGGATTATTATCCGAAGAACCACTCCGTATCGACATAAGCGTTGTGATCAAATACGATGAAGAAATTGAAGACGGAGTAAAGTGCAAGGGCTGTCCTGTTTACAGAATAGTGCCTTCGGTTTCGTTCAGTCCCAGAACGAACGTATATGGACGAATGTCTGACAGAATAGTTCCAGTGATCGAAAGAGTTGGACTGTACAAATATATATGGTGGCCAACGGATTTATTCCCTTCGCATAATATCCAGAATCTATTTGTGCAGATCCAACAAATGATTGACGGATCTGATAATGTGGCATTCAAAGTGATCGTGTTATAAATGAATGGAAAGTAAGCGTAGCTTCTAGCCTCACATCTGGTAAATGACAAAAATCGGGCAGGCAGCATGGCTAAGTCGGTCGCACCGAAGTAGGGTGTATAATCACCTATCTAGAGAATATTCATTTGCTTCTTTTAATCTATCAATGCTGTCCCATATATATACGGGAAACGGTTGCTGATCCCAACCGTTGGTGATGTACATTCGATACACTCAAGTGAAATGAGTGGTCGGTCATGTGTGGCTGAGTTGCAAGATGTTCTTGTTGAACTCCAGTGTATCGTTCCTAGAGTACACTGATCGGAAGGTGGATCCATACCTTGTCATAGTTGGAAACCCAATCATCCAATACGCACCTGCGGTTTTGATTGTATACTATATATGTAGAACGTGAGATGCAAGCGTTTCTACTAGACTGATATCTATTTGTATTTAGACATTATCATAATATCAGAATGATATTGCTTTTCAAAGATGTTTGGATTCTCATAAGGGAAAAACCCGTTCCGTATTCACGGCGTGGTCTTATGAGATATCATATACCTGTTTAAATGATTTGAGTTTACTCACACCAGTCACATGACTGACCCGGAGTTTATTTGTTTTGTTTTCCCTAAACTCTTGGGTGCCTAAATTTGTACGGGCAGTCAAGTAGTCGGGATTTACAGATGCACTTGGAGAGCTTGGAGCAGGAGGCTTCAGCAGTCGATAGCTATTATTTATTCCGCTGTGATGTTATATGTTGTACTCTGAAAATGGTATGTATAAACAGTTATAACTTTGTATTTCAAAAGTTATGTTATATTTTATTCGTTCCGCTGCGAGATTCGTGTTACTCTGATGTTGTTGTTGTTGTCTTCTTCTTCTTCTATTCTAAGTTTCTATCTTATCTATCCTCACCCTCTATCTTCTTTCTATTAGTTTCTTGAATTTTCAGTGCAATTTGGGGTTGGACTTGTGTTATTTAGTCAGCTCAAATTGGACCGGATTTTCGGGTCACTACACTTGTATATCCTTTCGATCCTGTCTTGAGAACCTTAGGTAGAATCCTATGAATGTAAACATGTATTTGAAACATGTTATGCTTGATTTTTGCGAATAGTTGCAAGTGGTTGCAAGTGATTGCTCGTGGTTGCATAACACACACTAGGCACTAGATCGGCTCAGACACATTTTCATGTTGCATATGCATGAGTGTTTATACTTATTTATGGATGAAATTGAATGTGTTATCATATGAATGTTGCATATGGATGAATGTTTGTGCACACATATAGTGCTTACGTGACTAGGATTTGTTTGCATACATGTTGGATTCATGACACTAAACATATTTTGCATTAGAAAGATCAATCAGGCCTGATCATTTGCATTAGATAAGGAACATATACATACACTTTTTGCATATGTTCATACAGGATTAGAAATCTCTTAAGGACAATGTTTTCTTGTGGATGATGTTTTGAGTAGATGGATGATGGATGGTAGGATACGTTCTTCCTAACTTAGAGATTACGGGGACGAAATCTTTTAAGGAGGGGAGAATGTAACAACCCGTATTTTGATAACATGTTATAACCATAAATCTAGGCAGAATTAAATTTTCAAATAAGAACCAAGGGAAACAGGTTGCGCCATTGCGTTCGCTTCGGAATTCTAAATGAAATCGAGTCTGAGTTTTCGAAAATCGGAGTCCGTATGACCAAGTTATGGCTCCCCAAAGTTTCAGAAATTTTCAGAGTTCAAAACATTTCGAATTCGAGTTCAAATTCGAATTTCAAAACCCAGACAAACTGGGCGGGAAATTTCCCGCCCAGCACCCCAGGTCGACTGGGGAGTCGACTGGGCAGTCGACACCCCCAGGACCAGGTCGACTGCGCAGTCGACTTGGGTGTCGACCTGGTCCCCGAACCTGGTTTGGGCCTGGTCGCTCCTGCCTGACCCTGTTGGCTTGTTTCAGGGCCTGTGACGATTTTTCGCGGTACAGATCGATTCTAGGATTTATCCTATGGCCTAAACTAGTTGTTGCAACTATAAAAACACCCTAAGACCTAGGCTAATCCACAACAAATCTTTCTAACACCATTATGCTGCTAAGTCTCCTCTTGAACCATGGCCGCCGCCTCCAACTTGAAGCTTAAACATTCAAACTAGATCCAAATCGAAGGCCAACGTTTCTACAACAATTCAAGGGAATAGATCAACATCTCAACAACAATCCTACGACAATTTCTGTTCTTAGTTCTCAAAAACAACGATCTGTAAGCCCCAGCTACTCTTAGATCTAAACTCTAAACTTAATATGGACATGTGTAAATTGAAGTTGAATATAAACATGATAAATACTTGAGACTTACTCTTGTATATCTTCGATCTTTGACTATTCCTTTTTGATCTATTATTTTAGATCTACTCTTGTTCACCCTAGATCTATTCACCTTGAACATAGTACCGTTCATATTGAACCTTGATTTGTGGAATACTGGTAAGAACTTGATTTAGGGGCCTGTTCATGTCATAACCTAAATCCTATCATTATTTTAACATGCCTATGATGTTGTGATGTTGAAACTTTTGCTATTCACAAGTTTAGGATTATCATCTTATGTCATTTATTGCTATGTTTATCACCCTATTTCATATGCCAGTGATGTTATGATCATATCTCAAGTTGCACCATGCTTGCCTTGAAATCACCTTTGCCACTTTATACCCATCCTTATTATGTTATTCCCTAGTTACATCTATTGCCTTGATTCGAATTCACGAGCGTTGGGGATGCGATTTGGGTAGTTTAGGAAAACCTGAATTTAGTATGAACTTGAAAACATGAATATTGTTATAACTTGAGCTTGGATAGGAACATGAACTTGACATGAAATTATATTTGAAAATATGAATTTGGGACAAGACACTTAGATAACTTGAACGTGGCCAACTCGAGGTTGGGTTGAGTTTGCAGTATAAATCTGCCCGGAACCGCCCGGTGAATCCAGTAACTGCAAACAATAGGACCCAATGTGAGTAGTTGGTCATATCGAACTCGAAACCCGAGGATAGACTAGGTTATGGTGTAAAACTGCCCGGACCCGCCCGGCAGATCCAGTAACCATAACCAAGTCTAATGCGAGAGGTTAGGGGTGCATTAAGTAAATTAATACCACTGGATAGGGTTAAGTCATGGACCACTTGAATATACTTAACCAATTTGACACGTTGATAGGGTTAAGTCATGGACCGCTTGAACACACTTAACCAACCTGACACATGATTCGTAGGACTAAGTCTTGAACTAGAATGACACACTTAGTCAATTTGACATGACACGTAGATGGGGTTAAGTCTCGATTTTAAATGACAACTTAACCTACTGAACGAAACCCTAGTTACGCGGCCCTTTTCAGCAGTAACCCACAAGATGTATCACGGTACCCTAGGCTAGGCAGGGTGGGGCACGATTGCTGGGCTGATTGTAAGCGACCAGAACGACGGCTAAGTTGGTGCGCCATTGTAGGTTCAGGCGGACTAGGGCCGTGCACTTAGTCCGGAGTTGAAAAAGCAGGCATTGGGCATCAGTAGGATTATCAGTGCATTCTTGATTCGTGTTGGTGGTTGGCACCCTAGGGCTTGATACACCCTATGGTGGACCTAGCACAGGTGACTACATTCGTGATAGGGCCGTATGACACAGACACACGACGAGCTAGACTTGTAGGGAGCCGATCGATGAGATCATACCGTTGGACCCCAAATTGGGTCACTTCACAATATTGGGCCAACGGATTATTTCTTGATTTATAGTTGACACGGGATTAGTATACCAGTATAGTTGGTATAGCGAACCTTGAATACGCAATGTTAGACTTGAGTTATCTTGTTAGCTTAGTTATCATGTCAGACTTATCATCATTCCTATGTTTAATTCCAGTTTATTCATGTCTTGTTAACTTTACTAGTTTCTATGTTGATAGTCACTAGGGCTTACCAGTCTTTTTGACTGACCCGTTTTCTTTCGCCTCTTTATCTTTCGTCCCCCCCCCCCAGGTTATCAGGGAGGAAACTCTAGCTCTTAGCTTGGACTTTGCTTGCTTTCTGACAGCTCATGTACGGTTTGGTCTTGAGCTATGCTATGGCTGCACTCATGCACTTTTTGGGGAATAATATTTTACTTATGTTGTTTTAAGTACTTTGCTTCTTTAGAACTTGATGTAATGAAATAATGACTTGGCGTTTTGATGTAAGAGGTTTTGACTCTATTTTTCAGTAATGAGATTTGGTTTTAAAGTTTATATCCACTGCTTTATATACTCTATTTTATCTATGTTTTGTCTTGTGTTATCTCTGTGCCTGTTTACTAGATAATACCCCTCCAAAACTAGGGCATTCCCTTTGTGAGTGACCCTAGCGGAGGTGGAGTGTTACAATATACAACACCACCGTGTTATCGATAAATATTAATTACTATTTCACATTCAAATCTAATTAAATATTTAACTATTGCTTTGGAGCAAAACTAGTGATACTCCATTCTCGATCATTTCAATCTAATTAAAGATTCATTAAAACTCCACTTAGTTTTAATCTTCCCAAAAATCAATATCCTGTCTTTAACTGGGTTAAAGAACCAATGTCACCTAAAACACGATTCACGATAAACCCGAAATCACTTTCTATAGTTAATCGGGCTAAAGAACAGGTGTTATTCAAAAACACTGCTCACGATAAACCCCAAAAACCAATTTAGATTCAATTCCAATTAAATACTAATTAGCTGGACAATTTCACTAAATCTTAATTAAAAGATTTATTCTTTTCTAAACTGGGTTCAAGAACAGTGTTATTTAAGACATCATTCACGACGAACCCAAAATCCCATTTAACATTAAATACAAGGCTCTGAATAGAAAACATACCGGCTTATATTCAATATCAAATTCTGAAACCAACAAATATCGTATTGGAAATAACGATATAAAATATATCTTTCAAATTTCCATAACCATATCTGTATAATCACGAAATCCAACATCGAAATATTTCGAAGATAATTTCGATTCAAGTCCATTCCAATTCGTATGTTGGAAATTCGGATTATTTTTAAAACCACTTCAAATCTAGTTCAAAACTAGTTCATTCCAATAAAAGTATATTTTTATCCTTTCAAATGTGGAATTTTTCATCCTATTTCTTTCCAATTCATATATTATGATTTTACACAAATTATTAATAATTTTATCAAGGCCCGTTCAGCCGATTTCCAATAACGGTCGTCGAACTGCACTTACAACGACCTTTTCCAAATTTAATTCGGACATAATTCCAAATCCAACCGTTAGATTCCAAATTTCTAATATTCATTGGAAAGCGCTTTTCGATACGAATCTAACGGTTCCAGTTTCAGGAGAATCCGACAGTCGGATCTCCCATAACGTCAATTCGAAGTCAATGGTCGAAATTCGCGAACTGCGGCGGCGCAGCGCGTTCTATTCAGGCCCTTAATATATATAATATATATATTATATATATTTCATCGATTTCAATTCAAAACGTATTTTATAAATAATTTTAAATTCGTTTTCAAAACAAATTCAACTTAATATTCAATTTTAAATCAAAATTGAATATTCCATATCATTAATATATAAATGATAATATTTTCAAAACGTTATATTTTGAAATCACTTCCTTTTCTATATTCATTATAAAAATGAATATAATCGATATAAATATCATTCGCGTAAAGATGGTGCAAATCTATCAACACGGCTTTATATATTTCAATAACTTCGTTATTCTATTCAACAAATGAATATTTTCTTCAACACATGAATATATACTTTATTCAACACATGAATATTTATTAATTCTTACTTACAATAAAAATGTGAATTTTATTTTATAAAATATTTCGTTCAACACATGAATAGTTTCAACACATGAATATTCTCAACACGTGAGTATCGTCAACACATGACTATTTCTATTATTTAATATATTAAAAAAATTATGATAAAGATGTAAATTTTATTGTTAAAATATTTTATTCAACACATGAATATATATTTTATTCAATACATGAATATTTATTCTATTAAACACCTGAATTTATATTTTATAATATTCTTTATTTTCCCAATTGGAATAAGGCCCAATCAATTACCATATAATGTTAATTATATGGATTCCATACAACACATGTATATAATAGCAATGATAAATAATCAACCATCATCCAAAGTGCACCACACAACTGCATAAGCATTAAATATAAATAATTAACGCTTACACAGTCTGTCAATCAAAAAATCGACATACCACTAAACAATTGGGATTAGTGTACGTCAAATATCATCCCAACACCCGTGTGAGGTTTCAATCCATAAACACTGAATATTATTTGTGCAGTTGGGCGACTTGTAAAATTTATCGTCCCAATCAATATCCTTCAAATAGGTGTACATAAACAAATCGTTCGATTTGTAAATGAATATTTATTTATTCACATTCACGTTAAAATTATATTTTTAATGATAAATAATTTATTTCAACAAATGAGTATATTTCCGTTCATTCCACATCACAATCAATTTTCACAACAAAATCAAACAAAGTCGTCCGTGGTCTGTGGACATGGGTGTCAGGTGCTACTAAGCACCGTCTGCATCCTAGTATATATTTTAACTAGAAAAGAAAATTTAAAGTGAGAAATTCTCACCGAGAAGCTAAACCAAACACCGCGACTCTTCATATGTAGAAATCTTCGTCGTGCTTGCCTTTTGTCACTTTCGTTGCCCGTATTCTCTACATATATAAAAATCACATTTTTATATTCTCTAGTATATAAAAATCATATTTTTAAAACGCTACTATATAGATAAAATTTCTATTTTTATACCGCTACTATATAAATAAAAATTCTATTTTTATCTCGCCATTCTCTATATAAAAATCACATTTTTATATATAAAGATCGTATTTTTATATCTCTACAACATATGTAAAAAATCACTCCTTCACTCCACCATTTCCATGATAAAAATTATATTTTTATCTTGCTAGTAATATAATAAAAATTATATTTTTACTTCTCTATATACATAAAAATTATATTTTTATTACTCTACATAAATAAAAATCATATTTTTAATCTTCACATATAATAAAAATCATATTCTATATAATGAAAACTCTATCTTTTCGCTAATAAAAATTATATCTCTCCTATATTAAAAGCCAGTTTTGCTATAACAAGGAAAAACCAGTTTAAATCAAAGAAATAAATAAAATAATGGTAATAAAAAAACTTACACTTTTAATTAGAGGAGGGGGTTAGAGGCGGTCTGAGGTGGCGAGGAGGAGGGCGCGCGGGGTGGTTCAGAGGAGGGGCGGCGGCTGTGGGACCCTCAGGCGGCGGCGGTGGCTGCAAAAAGGGGCTAGGGCACGGTTTTAGAATTAGGGCGTGGGGTTTCGGATTGAAAAGGAGGTAAAGGAGGGAGGAGGGTGTGTGTTGGTGGAGGAGGGGGTGGGCGCGCCTGCTCCGGCGGCGGCGGTGGCCCCCTGGCGGCGCGATGTCCGGGCTAGGGCACGGCGCCCTTCCCCTTTTTTTATTTTATTTTTCAAACTGTGGTCAACGGAGGGGGTAAGGAAAGGAGGAGGGATATAAATATATATATTTATTTATTTTAATTTAATTTCAAAAAGGTACCTTTTAATTTTGACCTCGAAACGAGACCCACCGCCTGTTATCCCTAGCTAATTACCCCCACTCTGAACACAATGGGATATGTATCGCGAGCTGATTCGATTGTTTCGATCGGTTTTCGTCAAAATCAAAATATAACTCTATATATTGAATTTGAACGCGCATTTCAATTCACCGGGGCCACGTATGAACTCTAAAAATTCCCGAAAAATATTTTCTAACTTTGTATTGACGATACAGTCCTAATGAAACTAATTTCGTCAAATTCTGAGACCGTTTGAAAAATGGCCATTTTCCAGTCGATTAAAATCAACTAAAACTGCCAAAACACGTTTTCCTTCGCCATGCTCACATACTAATTCGAAAAATTACGAATTTTGGAATCTAGAAATAATTTGACATCCCGGATCCAACAAAAGTGGCTTCGTCGAAAACAGAGGTCGTTTGCAAAATTTCCATTTTTAAGGGCCAGAATTCCATAGCGACTATTCTGAATTTTCAACTGGGCATAACTTTTTATTCCCGCTATGAAATTTCAATTTTTCGGATTCGTTGGAAATATATTCTCAATTAGATTCAAATATTTTTGGTTTCTCCAAAATCCGTTTTATTTTGAATCTTGTACATCCATTTGAACTTTGAAATCGAATTATTGAACTACCGCGCCATTTTCAGTTCCTTTTATAATTAAAAATAAATATTTATCTTCCAACGACGATTCAAATAAATATATATGTTCTAATTCTATTAAAAATAAATTTCTCGTCACTATTATTTAAAATAATTCATTTTAAATATTCAAAATTCATCAAAATTGCCAACATAAAAGTTTTAAATTGGCTCAGATTTTCCGGGTTATTACAATCTCCCCCACTTAAAACTTTTCGTCCACGAAAAGGAACGAAGTTGAAAGTTGTTTAATTAATCAACTCAACTTCCATTATTTTCTTTACGGCTTAAGTTCTTCAACTTTTCAAATTTTTCAAAAATTTGGCTAACACCCTAAATTTTCGAAAAATTTCGCCATAACCTCATCTGCACCGTGGACTTCGGGATATTTCAAATAACCTCCCATGGCCCTCATCAATCCAAAAAGAAAAAGAAACAGCCAAGCGGCTAGCTAATCGGCTCATAAAATCATCCAAAACCCAATAAATTTATAAATATGTACCTATTTGTCGGGCAAACAATTTTATTCTTCTTCTCTAGCCTCCTTGCTATGACCTGTTCAATGGATATACATGTATATGCATGCAATTGTAATCATTTTCAATACAATTCACTTTTTGGTTCAATTTGGCATAATGGTTCAAAATTATCAAACCAATAAGCAAACAACACAACCATCAATCAATTAGTGAACTAGAATTTCAAAGACATAACTTTAATACATAGTCAAAAAATCATATTTTTGATGCCAAATCACAACAATAAACCAATCTAGTTTTGGTTCTCACACCAGTCTGATGGAAATATATATATATCATACCTTCGATACACGAAAATAAATACTGATAACGCTGCAGCATTATCAGAATTATCCTCGGGCAACTAGAGTGTGAATCTATATCTGTCCAGTATATTAAAACTTCGAATATACATTCATGACGCGTATCTGCAAAATCATTATATATCGAATTGTCCAAATTCAATACAAATAAATATTCAAATACGTATAAAGCGATTTAAATTTCAAGACAAAATTTGTCTTCATTTTTATTTTTAAAAATATATTCTTCACACTCGTTCTAGGATACTACTGATCCTATCCATAACGAGTCATTCTTATTGGATATTACTAATCCAATATCTGATGAATTCTTTCGTATGGTTCTAATGTGTCTTGTTCTCGAGCTCTGTAAACCAAAGCTCTGATACCAAATGAAGCGACCCGAACTTCCCCGGTCTCCGAAGAGAAGAGAAAGAACGAATTACTATGAGGACAAGACGAATCAGAACGCAAATAGAAGAACATTTCATTGCTTATTACAACAATTCCATCAGAATACAAGAATATATAGAGTATGAATAAATATAATACATCAGAAAAATATCAGAGATTTAAATTACATTTAAATACATAGAAGCGGAAAATAATACAAAACACAACTGAAAGTAATACACGGATACAGAGCTTTCCGAGTATCATTCCAGTTGTAAACCAGGATCCTGTGAAAATAAATCTACAAAACCAAAACTTCTAGCTGCCCGTGTCGAAATAAGGGCACCAAGAGTTTAGGTTAAATAATAAACTCCAGGTCAGTCATGTGACTGGTGTGAGAACTAAACAGTTATTAATCTTTTTTTTAAAAGTTAGGTAAATCAAGGGACCATGCCGTATAACACGGAACGGGATTCCTCCCTAGAATACCAGTGCATAAAACAAACAACATAATGCTAAATAAAGAAAAATGAAGCTATTATATGACCCAGGTCCCATCAAACAATGCAATGCAAGCCGGAGGATAGGGTTTTACCTTATAATAGCCAAAGAATGTTTGATACGTTTAAAAATAGATTATTTTGATATTACTATAAGTGTATGGTGTCAAAACGATTTCAATCATAAGTATCAATCATAGGCGGCATAGCTACCATCTACTATGTCGCCATACTAGGTTCTACAAATAAAAACGAATTATCACGTATTGGAAATTGGATTCCATCATGAGTCAAGGCAAGGAGCAAGCTCCTCTCCGATTCGACACACTCTAGCAAACATCTCAGGACCACACACAGCGATCCCTTGGAACCTCCAAGGCCGGTCCTCTCTTACTTTTGAGGATTGGCAATTCATGAACACACGTTTCCCGGTCTTATAGGACCTATATAATGGTCTGTACGTCGGCTCACATAGTGCCAGTTATCGACCATATATTCGAGGCGCCTCACATTCCAACAACCACACAGGTGAAATGTATACAAATGTCAGCCAATTTAAGCACTGACACCACCACTAGCTAGAAAGAAACGTAGTGCACTCCTTAGGTCCTTATCCCGTTTTTGACTCATACCGAGGTGTGAGGCTAGCGAATTCACGCTTTACACAAAGCTATGCCACACAGGTCGTGCTTTGATCATCAACCACAAGACTTTGCTTTTCAATAGAAGCCTTGACCATTTGCCCCTTAGGCATGCCACACAGGCAATTCACTCCGTGCGACTAATGTCCATCGATATACAACCTCTGAGCTTATACGTCTCAGAGAATGGCATTAAGAAAGAGAATAAATTCTCCGCCGCCAAACAGATGTATATTTAATAGAGATCAATCAACACAGAATAAAATCCAATGTCAGACACATAGTCCATTTACAAGCTCGTTCTAGGTCTGAACGAAACCGAAGGCACTTTCCTCGCATATCCATCAATCTCCAAGTATGTTGTGACGATCACCAACTGATTCCCTCCTCTTGGGTGTACAGCCCAATCAAGATCATCAATAATCATCCAAATGATGTGAAGACTTCCGGTCTTCAACAACCATCTTCATCTTCGACTTATCATCGAATCGGTTATTCAGAATGGGTATGAACCCGGCCTTTCCGAATAACCCGCGTATATAATAAACAAGTGTTACACAAATGCAACATACGCCTCATTCCAATTCAGAATATTCTTTTATTCAAAGAAAATCACATTCTTAGGGAAAGGTTCCCATTAATTTTATCAAAGATAAATTCTTCTAAATTTATTCTTTAATCTTCCTTTGGATATCATTTCAAACCATGTTAAGGTTTTCCAAACTAGTCGGGATTAGCAAACCACACCGAAGTAATTATTTATTTTATTTTCCAATACCAACATGTTCATCCCATGGAGAAAAACTGGTAATACTCCATATCTAACACCACAGTGTTATCGGTAAATATTAATTACTATTTCACGTTCAAATCTAATTAAAGATTTAACTATCGCTTTGGTGTAAAACTGGTGATACTCCATTCTCGATCATTTCAATCTATTTAAAGATTCATTAAAACTCCACTTAGTTTTAATCTTCCTAAAAATCAATATCCTGTCTTTAACTGGGTTAAAGAACCAATGTGACCTAAAACACGATTCACGATAAACCCAAAATCACTTTCTATTGTTAATCGGGTTAAAGAACAAGTGTTATTCAAAACACCGCTCACGATAAACCCCAAAAACCAATTCAAATTCAATTCTAATTAAATACTAATTAACTGGAAATTTCAGTAAATCTTAATTAAATGATTTATTCTTTTCAAAACTGGGTTCAAGAATAGTGTTATTTAAGACACCATTCACGACGAACCCAAAATCCCATTTGATATTAAATACAAGGATCTGAATAGAAAATATACTGGCTTATATTCAATATCAAATTCTAAAACCAACAAATAGCGTATTGGAAATAACGATATAAAATATAACTTTCAAATTTCCATAACCATATTTGTATAATCACGAAATCCAACATCGAAATATTTCGAAGATAATTTCGATTCAAATCTGTTCCAATTCGTATATTGAAAATTCTGATTATTTTTAAAACTACTTCAAATCTAGTTCAAAACTAGTTCATTTCGATAAAAATATATTTTTATCCTTTCAAATGTGGAACTTTTCATCCCAGTTCTTTCCAATTCATATATTATGATTTTACACAAATTATTAATATTTTTAATAATTTTATCAAGGCCCGTTCAGTCGATTTCCAATAACGGTCATCGAACTGCACTTATAACGACCTTTTCCAAATTTGATTTGGACATAATTCCAAATCCAACCATTAGATTTCAAATTTCTAATATTCATTGGAAAGCTCTTTTCGATACGAACCTAACGGTTCCAGTTTCAGGAGAATCCGACAGTCGGATCTCCCGTGAAATCAATTCGAAGTCAATTGTCAAAATTCGCGAACTGCCGCGGCGCGGCGCGTTCCGTTCTATTCAAGCGATTAATATATGTATTATATATATATTATAAATATTTCGTCGATTTCAATTCAAAACATATTTTATAAATCGTTTTAAATTCGTTTACAAAACAAATTCAACTTCATATTCAATTTTAAATGAAAATTGAATATTCCATATCATTAATATATAAATGATAATATTTTCCAAATGTTATATTTTGAAATCACTTCCTTTTCTATATTCATTATAAAAACGAATATAATCGATATAAATATCGTTTGCGTCAAAATGGCGCAAATCTATCAACACGGCTTTTTATATTTCAATAACTTCGTTATTTTATTCAACAAATGAATATTTTCTTCAACACATGAATATATACTTTATTCAACACATGAATATTTATTAATTGTTACTTACAATAAAAATGTGAATTTTATTGTATAAAATATTTCGTTCAACACATGAATAATTTCAACACATGAATAGTTTCAACACATGAATATTCTCAACACATGAGTATCGTCAACACATGACTATTTTTTGTTATTTAATATATTGAAAAAAATTATGATAAAGATGTAAATTTTATTGTTAAAATATTTTATTCAACACATGGATATTTTCAACACATGAATATATATTTTATTCAACACATGAATATTTATTCTATTCAACACCTGAATTTATATTTTATAATATTCTTTATTTTCCCAATTGGAATGAGGCCCAATCTATTACCATATAATGTTAATTATATGGATTCCATACAACACATGTATGTAATAGCAATAATAAATAATCAACCATCATCCAATGTGCACCACACAACTGCATAAGCATTAAATATAAATAATTAACGCTTACACAGTCTGTCAATCAAACGATCGACATACCACTAAACAATTGGGATTAGTGTACATCAAATATCATCCCAACACCCATGTGGGGTTTCAATCCATAAACACTGAATATTATTTGTGCAGTTGGGCTACGTGTAAAATTTATCGTCCCAATCAATATCCTTCAAATAGGTGTGGTCAACGTGTAAAATTTATCGTCCCAATCAATATCCTTCAAATAGGTATACATAAACAAATCGTTCGATTTGTAAATAAATATTTATTTATTCACATTCACGTTAAGTTTATATTTTTAGCGATAAATAATTTATTTTAACACATGACTATATTTCCATTCATTCTACATCACAATCAATTTTCACAACAAAATCAAATAAGTCGTCCATGGTCTGTGGACGATGGGTGTCGGGTGCGGCTAAGCACCGTCTGCATCCTAGTATATATTTTAACTAGAAAAGAAAATTTAAAGTGAGAAATTCTCACCGAGAAGCTAAACCAAACGCCGCGACTCTTTATATGTAGAAATCTTCGTCGTACTCGCCTTTTATCACTTTCGTTGCCCGTATTCTCTAAATATATAGAAATCACATTTTTATATTCTCTAGTATATAAAAATCATATTTTTAAAACGCTACAATATAGATAAAAATTCTATTTTTATACCGCTACTATACAGATAAAAAATTCCATTTTTATCTCGCCATTCTCTATATAAAAATCATATTTTTATATATAAAGATCGTATTTTTATATCTTTACTACATAAAAAAATCACTCCTATACACCGCTACTTCCATGATAAAAATTATATTTTTATCTTACTAGTAATATAATAAAAATTATATTTTTACTTATCTATATACATAAAAATTATATTTTTATTACTCTACATAAATAAAAATCATATTTTTAATCTTCACATATAATAAAAATCATATTTTTATATAATGAAAACTCGACTTTTTCGCTAATAAAAATTATATCTCTCCTATAATAAAATTCAGTTTTACTATAATAAGGAAAAACCAGCTTAAATCAAAGAAATAAATAAAATAATGGTAAGAGAAAAAACTTACACTTTTAACTAGAGGAGGGGGTTAGAGGCGGTCTGAGGTGGCTAGGAGGAGGGCGCGCGAGGTGGTTCAGAGGAGGGGGCGGCTGTGGGGCCCTCAAGCGGCGGCGTTGGCTGCAAAAAGGGGCTAGGGCGTGGTTTTAGAATTAGGGCGTGGGGTTTCGGATTGAAGAGGAGGTAAAGGAGGGAGGAGGGTGTGCGTTGGTGGAGGAAGGGGTGGGCGTGCCTGCTCCGGCGGTGGCGGTGGCCCCCTGGCGGTGCAATGTCAGGGCTAGGGCACGACGCCCTTCCCCTTTTTTTATTTTCTTTTTCAAACTGAGGTCAACGGATGGGGTAAGGAAAGGAGGAGGGATATAAATATATATATTTATTTAATTTAATTTCAAAAAGGTACCTTTTAATTTTGACCTCGAAACGAGACCCACTGCCTATCGTCCCTAGCTAACTACCCCTATTCCGAACACAATGGGATATGTATTGCAAGCTGATTCGATCGTTTTGATCGGTTTTTGTCAAAATCAAAATATAACTTTATATATTGAATTTGAACGTGCATTTTAATTCACCGGGGCCACGTATGAACTCTAAAAATTCCCGAAAAATATTTTCTAGCTTTGTATTGATGATACGGTCCTAACGAAACTAATTTCATCAAATTCTGAGACCGTTTGAAAAATTGTCATTTTCCAGTCGATTAAAATCAACTAAAACTGTCAAAACAGGTTTTCCTTTGCCACGCTCACATACTAATTCGAAAAATTACGAATTTTGGAATCTAGCAATAATTTGACATCCCGGATCCAACAAAAGTGGTTTCGTCGAAAAACGAGGTCGTTTGCAAAATTTCCATTTTTAAGGGCCAGAATTCCATAGCGGCTATTCTGAATTTTCAACTGGGCATAACTTTTAATTCCCGCTATGAAATTTCAATTTTTCGGATTCGTTGGAAAGATATTATCAATTAGATTCAAATATTTTTGGTTTCGCCAAAATCCGTTTTATTTTGAATCCTGCACATCCATTTGAACTTTGAAATCGAATTATCGAACTACCACGCCATTTTCAATTCCTTTTATAATTAAAAATAAATATTTATATTCCAATGAAGATTCAAATAAATGTATACGTTCTAATTCTATTAAAAATAAATTGATCGTCGCTATTATTTAAAATAATTCATTTTAAATATTCAAAATTGCCAAAATAAAAATTTTAAATTGGCTCAGATTTTCCGGCTTATTACATGGACTTATGCGTAGTAGAAGAAAAGCTTCTTCCAATGATCTGATAAAAAATCACATGTCATATGGCTTAGCTAAAGTTAAATATAAAATATATTTGTCTCTAAGAATTCCCTGTATATAAATTGGAAAGATAAACAATTTGAAAATTGTAAATAATTCGCAAGACAAAAAAAACCTTAAAAGTGTGAACATTACTAATTTGCCACAGCCTTTAACCATATAGCACCACAGACCAGTAGAAGAATAGATGGACAATCAATTTATTGTTATATACAAACCATACATCTAATATATATATATATATATATATATAAGCAAACGTTAAATACTTCTTATGTAAATATGGTATTGCCTATTGGAAATTAACTAAATATAAAGGGCAGGAAATTTCAACTCTGCGATTTAAACTACACAAATGTTTAGATCACATTTTTGATCAAATTCCTTTTGCATTAATTAACTATACTAAAAAAGCTATAGAAGTGTTCAGGTTATTATTTGTATTTATCCATGTCATTCAAATTATAAGCGTTGTATTTATCCATGTCATTCAAATTAGTGAATTAATACACAAATCCTATGCTCTTAATTTAGTTCATGTTCTTTTTCTCATTAAATTAGTTTGTGTATTAACAAATTATATGAATTAATGAAAATGGGAATTTGCAGTAGAAGCATAGGATATGCATAGTCCTTAATGCTCAGGTTTACTAATACACATAATGTAGTTAATCATTTCACTAACAAATCTTCACAAAACAGTTATCTGAATTTTAATATTCCAATGTAATTTGCATTTTATGCCAAAATTGTGCATAATAGAATGACCATATGACAACTAACATAAAGGACCAAAGACAGTTTTGTATTGAAGAACATTTGTCACATGCCCATGGCCATCATAAAGAATCAAATCAAATATATTTTTCTTGGGTCCCTTTATCTTAACATCGATAATGTTGGATGAGCCTGATTAAGTTGAAATATGATATCAAAATTATGGCTTTAAGCTACAACGTACAGTATAACATGCAATTTAAAAAATAAATCCCATGTAAATGGCTATAATTGTATATTATTTGATTTTTGACACATTACTACTAATAACAATATGACTTATGCTTTGTAACATTGTCTTGTATGAATATTAAAATTTCATTTGATATTATTTTCGCCAAATGAATAGCAAGTACCCTATAGTGTTAACTTTAACATTAATAATGTACCATAACTAAAGATTAGTTTTAAGAAAAGGGCAATAAATTTACCATTTTCATGCATATTATATTTCTACTCTTGGACGAAACCTTATTTCATGATTGACTGAATTCACTAATTGGAAATTTCCTACCAAAAGATTAGTTGAAAAAGACATATATATAATCTGAATTTGAGAAATGGATAAAAAATCCTATCTATCTAAGTACATTTTGCAAGAAAAATAAAGTACATTTTTCCAGAAAAATGGATGAAAAATCTGGGTTCATCCATGTGGAAAAAAAATTATCTGCAAGGATTAAGGATTTATATTATTTCTTCAAGTGTCGCACTGCACATCAAAGAAGCGTATATCTATCTATTGACATTATCAGTGGGAAGAATGTATATATGTACATGCAATTTTTTTCCATCAATTAAATTCATATAATCTATTTCTAGGCTGAGACAACTTATATTACAGTCTATGATCTAAGTTAATAACTCAATTGTTCTTTAAAACCAATGCTAGTTTACAAAACTAAAAATAACAAACACACAATATTATACATAGTAAATTATATACGTAATATAATTTGTAAGCTGTAAAATTTGGTTGCTGAAACCTTATAGGCTACCAAAATAGATTTTTAAAATTTCAGTTTGAAAAACAGGTGAAAGTTGATATATGATCGTTGCTTCATCATTGCTAAAGAAGGCAAAAACAAAAAGAAAAAAATATATTGATTTATACAAATAAAAATGGCAGAGATGAAGAAATAAAAACTGTAAGAGAAAATACAGCGAACAAAAAAAAAATCATGATTGCAAGTCAAGCTATAAATAGAAATCAAATAGAGTTTAGTATGATCTGGGCTATTAGAGAATGATCGATCCTTGAATTTGTGTAAACTCTGCACATTGAGTAATCCTCCCTTGTAATGCACATACTTCAGATGGAATCAACAACATTTACGGTCACATGACAGCCAAGGTACATGTGGTGAAGTCGCTTACCTTGTTGATGCAGCTGTGTAGTTACTCATTCTGATAAGGAATGTTAGTTTCCACTTTCCAACAAATTTTTTTTTACTTCAATTCTTTCTATGTGCATGAGCATTTCCAATCCTGGCAGATGCAGGAAAGTTAGTTTGTTACTTGGATCGATGTATGGTCTGGCAAATGAATTACGTTGTGTATGGCAGACCTTTTGACATATAAGTAAAACTATGATTTAATTTAATATATAAATTCTATTAACAAAAATTTAGTGAGTTTGATTAAAGAGACAATATATTAAAATTATCTTACTTACCAAGTATAAATATATCTAACAAATAACTTAACCACTTGATCGGATGAGTTAGTTTGGTCAGTCAATTTAGATTTTATAAAAATTAGTCATCTTAATGCATGTAGATATAGGTTTATGTACAAATTTTAAGAGATAGATGATAAAGCACAATATCAAATATACTTACTGATCTTGTACACCTTTGTACTAACATACATAGAAGAACAGACAACCATAAATTAAAAAAAAAACATTTTACTGTTTATTGTAAATAAACACTAAATAATGGATAAGAAATTGATCAGTGTGAGAAGAACTTTACTTGATCTACATTAACGGGTGTTATAGTCTTATCCAGAACTATAATTGCATCCTCAAGAGTGTGATTACATGTAGCATACACAGTTAATAGAAAATAAGCTAAGATTGGTTTACAAAAAAAGAGCTAAGTAGCTGCTATAATGACCAAAGTAATGTTATAAGCTCACATGATATTTTGTAAAACTATAGCACTTTGTAGTCAAGCACAATAACTATAAAGAATGTTAAAAGTAAGAGAAGCACTTGTACTACAAACCATGATTATACAAATTAAAATATATAAATAGTTTACTAATAATGATTTATACGTATAAACCGCACCAAACGTTGGAAGTACAAAAAATAGAGAAACTATAAAGGATATTTTACAACTTAAAAGCGTAGTAGTAGGACGATCAATCAAATAAATAAAATGGTGTAGAAAAAGTTTTACAACATCTTTCTGATGCTTCGCGCATGCAAAATAGAATTAGCCAGATGAATAGAATCTTAGCAACGTAAACAATTTGCAATGCCCGTCTTCAGCCTAACAACTCACATGTAGTGATAATTGCTTGCTTTTGCATTGAAAATAGGTTTAAATTGTTATAATGTTAAAATTCACATATCACCTATGATGTATATTGTAGCATTGTATATAGTCATCTGTTTGTGATTTAGTGCATTTATCTAGCTATAAGACTTACATGTAATAAAACTTACACTTTTTTTATACTGCATATTCCAATAATATGTATAAGTGTATCTTGATGTAAAAGATGGTTAAAATAGATGAAACCATAACATATAAGCCTTCTGAAAATTTGATGCATAACTCCATACATAAAGCTATGCACAAAAAATATTTGCACCAATTATTTATGATGGATATGTATAACAAAAAGTGATGCTTATTGATGAATCAATATGTTATTGCTATTTGTTTTGATTTTTCCTATCTCTTGATAAAGAAAATTAAGAGGAAAGCTTGGCTCTGTTATAATGTGTCTGTCTCTCATTAACCTATGATATTTTAATGTGATATTAGCTATGTATTGCACTACTAATGTGACTCGTTATACAGTGTCAACAATCACATAGTAACTTCCATTGGGTTCTTTAACCTGCATTTAATTTGGAAAATATACATTATGGTTATATACTAAGTGTCTAACCATATTAAAATTTTGAAATATGTTTCCATAATTTAGATCTTCGTTATACAACCAAAAAAGAACATGGGATGACTGTTTAATTTGATAAAATTTATGACGCAAGTAGACTCATATTTTCACGTTATTTTACAATATTTCCCACTAAATCATGTTATTTAACATGTAAAAAAAATAAGCTTATATGATTTTGAAATTATTGCTAACAAAATAGTATCACTCAGTCTTTAAATTAATAAACAACGTGATGTCATTAAAGAAGGAAATAACACTGGATTAACACTGAGCTATTCTGTAGGTTTGGTTAAGCATGCACTCGGTTTATTAGATCCTATGATAGTCATATTGGCATCTATGAGAGTATCATCTATATATTTGAAAGTTAATATCATGCTTGAAAATTCATCAATGCAAATAAAAATGCCTTATTACCTTAATAGACCATACCATTACAATAGAGAAATTTATTATGATCAAATGGTTTTGATATTTATATTAATGGCGCAGGTGTTAATCTAATATTGATTGAGAAAGAAATCAATTTTAAGAGTGAAATATAATCGATGCTAAAAATAGTTAAACACACATTTTGAGAAAGAAGAATTTTATCTTTGGAGGAGTGGAAGAGACTGCTTTGTCATGCTCAATTATAGTAGAAACTACAAAAAAGAAACGATAAACTCATAAGTACAAATGGTTGCCTTCGAGAAATTTAGCCTACTTTAACATCTTATTATTTTTATTTCTATTCTTTATATTCATTTAATTTTTTTTTAATATAAACCTCTTGTTCCTTTAATATACATTAAAAACTTTTTTTAATATTGAACACTTATGTTAGCCATTTAGATTCTTTAGCAGACCCAACCGTTTTCTGATTTTCTCTTCATCATGATTAGAATCCCTTTAAAAAATCCCCATAAATTAAATAGATCCAATAGCTGAAATAGCACAACTACAAAACAAAACAAAAAAACTGACAAGCCTTAACATGTTTCAAGAACCATATACCATTATTTCGTGGGAACAAAAATAAATAATTTTTTCATTTAACAGAAAATATAGATATTGACTAACTGAAATAAGATCAAGAAAGATGATGCAACATTATAAGTTATGACAATGGGGACAAACCAATGCATTTCTGAATTCTTTAATAAAAATCTATACTACTATGTCATGCCTAAATATGATTTACATTCGCAGAAGTATACTCGTAATTGATCTCTACTATGCCACAAAAAAAAATTGAAAATATAAATATTGACTAACTGTAATAAGGTCAAGAAAGATGAGGCAACAAGATAAGTTATGACAATAGGGACAAACCAATGCATTTCTCAATTCTTCAATACGAAGCTGTACACTATGTCTTGCCAGAATATGGCTTACATTCGCAGAAGTATTCTCCGAATCGATCTCTACTGTGCCAAAAAAAAATTGTTAGATGTTGTTTAGAATCATAATATATATGGATATGCAACAAATATTAGAATAACAAAAGGCTAAAATTCAATGAACTTTTATATGGCTAATCACAATTACAGCTGATTCACATGTCTCATGTAAACTGAGAAACAGAAAATGTATTGTTACTCAATTTCCTTGTCTCAAGTTATTCCAGAATTTAAGCAACATACCCTGTTTTAAACCCTCATCGAAAACCCTAAATCGTGAGCCCCAATTGAAAAAACCTAACCATGTTAACAAATTCGTTTCTGAGAACTGAAATCAATAACACTTACCGAAGAAAAATATGAAAATAAGAGAAACCTAACTAATCAAAACCTAGCGCAGAAAACAATTAATTGCTAGTGCTTACTTTGGAAGTAGAGCTAGCAAGTTCGCATTAAACTGTTTGATGAACTGATTCCATGCAACCGAAAGCTGGCAGTTCAAGTCGACATTCAACAGGTGGCAGTTCAAGTCGACATTCAACAGGTGAGAAGGAGAGGAGAGCAAATAAGTGTTAGTTGGAGAGAGGCGTCAGCATCTAGGTCGAAAGAAAGAATGGTAAAGACATAGGTACGGCAGAAGGAAAGAACAAAAGGAATACGATACGCAAAAAGGAAGTAAACAAAGAATATGCGACGTTTGAGTTTAAAATAAGGAAAAATGACGTCGATTGCTTGAGCGCCCCGGGAACCAAACTCACTAATTATAATATAGTATAGATGCTTTCTTTTTAAAACCTTTTTGAAAAAAAGTTCAAAATCTTTTATCCGATCTGGTAACCTTCAGCTCTGATACCAAGTGTGACATCCCATGTTTGTTAATGTCACTCTTTAAGAGAATGCATTAAGTTTCATGAAGTGTTATAGGTAAACAAAAATAGAAATATTACAAGACAGGTATAAAATAACAGCGAGATTTAAAACTTTATTAATAAGAAAACATCATGGTTCAAAACATAGTTACATCATGAATCTGAAATATATAAAACCCAGTACATCAATTTAAAACTTATGTCGTGTACTAAAATCATCAGAGTGAAATAAATATGAAAAGGGCATAATCCCCAAAACATAGCCATAGCAGAGAAGATATGGAATCAAGCAGTACATCTAAGTAGCTCCAAGCAGAATGAAAGAAGAATCCTGATTAAGCTTGAGTATTCCCACCTTGAGAACCTGAGGGGGGGTGAAAGAGAAAGAAGAGGAAACAAAATGGGTCAGACATAAAGTCTGGCGAGTCCAGTCACTTTTAGCACATAAATAAATAAAAGCATCATGACAGGCATATAAGTTGGATAGAGATAACAATGTCATATGACAGGTATAACCAGGTAAACAGGATAAACTGAACAAATCAAGCATTGCACTTCTCTAATACTTTTCTCTGCAACAATACTTTTATAACTGAAACAAGATGATCCCCAATAAGTACAAGATGGTAGACTTAGGTGTACTTCTAGTGAGAGATTTTACCCATACAATAACAGGCAGCCCAACTAAACTTACCAGTGTTACCCCTAAGGTTAATAATGGGCCCCTAAACAAGTGAGACTAGATGTACCCTAATTAGTACTGCAATCGATCGGTTCCCTAACTCCGTTGATACCCTGTGTTGGCCCCACAGTAGGATGTATCACTTCCTAAAGTGGAAACCCTTCATTTACAGGATGTGCACAACCATATCTACTGATGCCACACATCATCTTATCTTCCCGAGAAGGCGGATCTATGCATGCACATGAGCACGATGGAATGCACCGTCAGACACCTTTTCCTATGTGACCTCTTATAATTAGCTCAGTAAGCGTGCCCCGACTCCGACCTAGTTCGGAGTACTCGTCTGAAACCTATATATGGGTTACTGACTGAAACGGATCCAACACACTAGATGATACAAGCTTCCCCTTAAGCTTGCATCCTCACTACTAAGATTTCAACAGGTTATGTCTACTAGTGTAACAAGATTGCATAACCCTATAGGTTAAGTTTGTAGGCCTATATATTAATATTACCCACCGCCCCAAGATTTACTTAACCCTCCCACTGATTCAAACAAGTTTACTTAACCCCTACTCAAGTTAACTTATTCATGTAATCCCTATGGATTCAAACAGGTTAAGTACTACAAGTCCATATTTATTTATTTATGGTTACAATGTGCTTGACCTCCCACATTAAGCCAACAGCTTGTGGATGCTGGATATGCCGGTCGGGTCCGGATAGACTTCTTCCACAAGTCATACTTAACCTCGTGTCTTATCACGTTACGTGTTTATGCACTTAAACCCCTCACATTAGATTTATCACTTCTGGATGCTGGATATGCCGGTCGGGTCGCGGTAGACTTCTACCACAAGTGTAATCTAACCTCGTGTCTAAGCGCCATTACAATTTCTAATTACTATAAATCTCGGCATTTTTATTATTAACCAATTTTCATGTTTACTATGCCCCAATTCCCCGTCCGATCTATGATACAAGTTATGTCCTAAATTTAGATCAAGATATATATTATGCCCCCAAATCCCAAGTTTTGGCTCAAGGTACAAATTAGGCCCAAATTCCCAATCAAGTTTTGCAATATGAATTATTCCCCAAATTAACCATTCCCAATCGTTCCCAATTTCGCGCGTTCGCGTATTTCAACGATATACCTAGGCTCGAAGGTAGCCTGACTATAAAAATAAAATGGGAAAAAGGAGAAGAAGAGAACAAGAATAGGCATAGCAAATAAAACTTATGATGATAGAATTGGCCATACTAACAAAATAGGCATAGTGGCATGATTAGGCAAACTAAAATAATAAGCATAAGGTGACATGATGAACAGAATAGGGATATCATAAACAGGCATAATGAGATCTAAGCAGTGAATTAGATATACAATTAATAACAGATCTGGTATGGTTTCAGATTATTAGTAGGCATAGGCTTGGATCCACACTTATAGGCATGTCAAGATTACATTTTAGGTGTTTACATCTAAAATTAACATAGACTCACTGTAATTAGATCTAAGAAACAGAAGAATGATAGCAGTTGTTGTAGCATAGTTTTCTAAATTCGTATATCTTGATTGTTGAAGAAGAAGAAGTATGCTAGATCAGACTATGTTGGAGCAACACCTCATCGTCGCCATTGAATTAGATGAACAAAACAATGGATATAGGGCCCTATTTATAGCCATCAGCCAATGAATCTAGGCCAGAAATCAGTCCAAGTTCGGAGGTAGGGATCTGCCCAGATCTGTATGGGGATGTTAGTGTGTCGACCGAGGGATCGACACCCACTTGATGGGGTCGACCCATGGGTCGACACCCATGAGGGACGGGGTCGACCCCTAACGGGCCGAACTCCCACTTTGTCCTGCTCCTTCTGATTTGGAATAAATTTGAATTCTGGATTTATTTTGTTTATATACAAGCAATTTATATGTTTATAAACTTCAAACCTTAATATCTTCTTCATACGATGTCCGTTTTACGCAAACCAGGTGTCTATCTTAAGCAGAACTTCGAGACGAATGCAATGGCGCGCTCCGTTTTACTTAATTCACAATATTTAATTAAGTATTCTTTAATTTATCATTATAGCGTGTTATAGAAGTACATGGTGTTATAGTGGGTTGCCCCACAACGGGCCTGGTTCTCGGTTAACTTTCCCGCTTCTTACGTTTGGATTTCTGGAATTATTTAAATATTATATTTACATGTAAACTCCTTATATGCATACAAAACTTCTAGTGTCCATTTTATCTCGAAATTTGAATTTACACGTGTATATATGCCCGTAACTTTTGTTTCATTTTCAAAATTCAAACGACATTATGTCATTATTTAATTCTTACCTATTTTCCATTGATTGCAGGTTTATTTTGAATTTCTCTTTTGTTTATATATATATATATATATATATATATATATATATATATTTGCGCATACATATGCATGTATACATATTTTTTTATACTTCATTTTATGTATAATTTTTCTTACATGTGCATTTATACATATTTTCCTCCTATAACATGTATTATTTTAGTCGTTCCCCTAAAATCAAAATACGGCGCCGACAGGATTTGGACTTGCCCCACTCACTTGAGAGCCATATGTCTTTACCAACTAAGCTATACAGGCTTTTGTTAACAAGATTAAAAACAATGGTGGTCATTTTTCTTTTCTTATACCTTTTTTCATGCTTGTTGTAATATTTCATTTAAAGATATCCTTTTCATCTTTAATCCATAGGTCCAAATTAGTCAGAAAATCACCACGGACGTAATGATGATAATCCCGTGACCAAATTCTGAAAGCTTTTCAATTTTTATTTTATTATTTCACTAAAGATGCGAGGTTTTACATTCTCCCGCCCTTAGGAAATTTTATCCCCAAAATCCAGTAAGGGTAAAATTAAGTAATTCCTCGCATATTTCAAAACCATCATGTGTACATCCAATTTTACAATCATTTGTACACTTGTGCAAAGCGTAATTCAACATAATAATACATGAATGAAATGAATGTCTAAGCAATAACTCATATATGAATACAAATTTTCTTGAAATTCTTTTTGAAAAAATGGTGCACACATCCTAAATATACTAGCAATTTCTATATGAATGCAATATTTTGAAAAACAAAATACTTTTTCATCCATTTTTTTCTACACTCTTACATAATAAGTGTGTTGTTCATCCAATTTTGCATCCCAAACCCTATCAACTAACTTTAAATTTTTGAATTTCAAAAAAATCTAATTTTCTAAATTCAATTTCTTATGTTACAAAAAAGGCCGAAAAAAGGAAAACTTGACATCTTCCCTTTTTCTTTTATGTACCTTTTCTATTTTTACTTGGATTTTATGCAACTATTATATAAAGATTTCCTATTTTCCTATCCAAGCACGGTCCACATAAGAAAATTTTCTTTAATATAAATTTTCTTTTTCAACTTACTTAGGGAAAGTCCATTTTTATTCTTATATCTCAAAATTTCCCATTTTTCTCAGCTGTCTTTTTGTTGCTTTACTGGATTTGTTGTTTTCGTTTTATTTATGCCATTACTCTTTTCTTAGCTTATTTAACTTAATTCTTTGATCTAAATTTAGTTTTTAAATAAGCCTTCTCATCCTTCAACTAAAATGGGAAAACAGGCACTTTACCCAGTTACCACCAATGGAAAAGTATCCTAGGACAATGTCCCCTCTAACAAAGAAAATTCCAAATCAAAGGATCTAAGCACTTACTTACCCTTTACCATCTAGCAGTCACCTCTAGTCCATGCTGTGTACTAAAAGTCTTTTCCAAGCAATAAGCTAGGCTCTATAATGCTTACGCATTCTATGAGAACTTACCATTATTTTCAAAAAAGTCCTTGCAATTTACATCATAGCCTCAAAATATTTCCCGCCTTCCCTAGGTACTAATCCTTTGCCTATTTCACGATTTTAAAAACATGGTTTGGCTTTCTCATTTCATTTTTCTACCAAAAATTAAAAGTGTCAAAACTTTATTTTTCCATAATAAAACTTTTCTTTGCTAAACCATAAAAAATGTCATCCCAAAAAAATGCAAATCGTTTTTTTTTCAAATCACAAAAACTGTAGTAGACAAGGACAACTACTTCTTTATAGGTTTCATTGCCGTTCATGTTTATAATGTCAGTTCAATAACTTACAACTAGGTGCAAACATCTATTCTATTATTAATTCTTATAACCTATCTTGTCTCCCCAACAAAATTTTATGTCAAACAATTTTCAAAAATTGTTGTCAAAAGAATAGAGAACTTCAAAATTTTCTTTACCGAAAATTTTAGTTTTCAAAAAGTGCAACCTTTTTCAAGAATTTAACAAGAAATCACTATTTCCAAAATATACCCCGTTTTATTTCAAAACTCAATATGTACTTTTTCAAATTTGTCATTTACATTTTTTTTCAAACATCAAAAATACCTCTTTTCTTTCAAAGATTGTTTCTACACAATTTAGTTAGTACATATTTCAAAATTGTAAACTTTTAAGGTCAAAACTTGAAAACACCATAATCTACCACCCAAAAGCTTTTAAAATTTCAAGTTCTTAAAAGTTAACAATGGGCTTAGACTCAAAGTGGGTTTTCAAACTTAGCTAGACTCTTCTAAATATTCCCACAAAGTCAATTCTCTCAAATATATATATGTATATATATATATATATATTTCTAATCCATCTTCCTCTTTTTTTCAATTGATAAGGCCCTATTGCCAAACCCACTAATATGGAATACTAACATCTCAGATACCAACATATGAGATACATCTTTCTCCAAGACAGCATATTGTACACTTTTCACCCGAACCACCTAAGGGTCTCAAATTTCCATAATTATTGCTTTAGTGTACAAAACTGATATCCCAATTCCTTCCATAAATCGTTCATCCTATTTAGTGGGTTCCATTATGGATCTAGGTTTATATATAATATATTTATATTTTTAAAAATACAAATACATTCGCTTACTATCTATACAGGAATCCTGAACCTAGGCTCTGATACCAGATGTAACAACTCGAATTCCGATAGATAGATTTTTTTTTTTTCAAAAATCCAATCTATCATAACCCGAGTTGGCTTGTCCGGTATCCTGCAGAAAAGACAGAGGTATAAAATATATCAGAGCTCAGAAAATATCTCACAACAGAATGAGCAAAATATAATATTACCAAATATAGCCATGTCGTAGTAATAATACTTCCTAAGCAGTATCCAAAGCTATCATATACCTACCAAAAACCTAACTTGCGTGGCTGTTATGAGGAGGGGGTCAGAACACAAGTTTTGGTGACTAGACTAAATTACACAATCTAAAATAACCCTACATATACCGTTCAGTTATGTTTTCTTATTTATTAGGTTACTTGTGTTAACAACACTCACGACTTTACACACACGTCGTACCCATCTACCTCCTAATATATTAACCTAACATAACATATATGTTGCTACTCCCCAATATCAGGGTATCTCCCATGGTACCCTCTCGCACGGTCTACACTGTCATGCCACGGAAGCGAGTGCAACTCTTACCCTACGCTAGAGCGATGTACTGATTCTCTATAAAACTACACCACGTTTCGCATAGAACTACCATCACCATGCTACATAAGCGTGCAGACTGCCATATCTGAAAATCCTTGTCGAAGTTGATCTTAACACAGAGTAATGCCCTAGCGTCTACGATACACCACCCATTGCGACGTGCATGCATCTAGATTCTCAGACGTACGTACTGTTTATTATACCCTAAGTTCCGCAATAGGGCTGCATCTGAATGCACTGAACTCGGTCAGGAGAATTTTCTATTTCTATATAGGTCTGTTAATAAGGCCTAAAGTACAAATATCTACATAATGGTCTGCATTTCTACGATGGCTATGGTCCCACCTAGAACCCTCTATCAACTAGTGAAAGACTACATCAAAATCTAAGTGACATGCCCTTAGAAACTATCTACATCCAAATTGGCGTGTCCCACAACCAAAGTATCGATAGTGAAAGATCGATGGTCTATAGGTTTAGCTTTAGTCTTTCCGTGCCACACTGACTATCGATGACATGTACCCGATGATTACTATCTTTATTTAGTCCTGATCAGCCTATCTATAGGCAAATCGTCGAATCACCCAATGTCATACCGCCACAGCCTTTTGACTGCCAACCTACCATTGTAGTCAAGGTATACTCACTGGGTGGTAACGCGCAGACCCAACCTCTGTGAGTACAGCCTGAGCATGCACCGTAACAGAGGACCACCATGGAGTACCCTACCATGTCCCTCGGAAGTCGCGTGCTTCCTTCCAGTGCCTCGGAGCCAACAAGCATGATATCAACAGGAGAACAAGTAGAATAATTAGATGAATGTGCGCTCCCCTCGTGCCTTAAGACCTCATGATGATCTACCCTGTTGGGTTCTTCACCTTCAGACAGGTGGGTTGGTCCAAGTGCATCACATTAACATATCATTACACCTTATGTCTAAATGTTTAATTATGCGCTTACTCTACCTCATCATATTTTCAGTTATCTTGGTTATTTCCAATCATATTAACTTTTTATTCAAGTTACCAAGTTTTCTCTGAGCCCCTTACATCTCTAAGGAATGGACTCTTCTCGCTTATTAAGTCAGTTATATGACTTAATCCATTCAGGTTCATTAATAATCCTTTAACATGTTATTCTCTAGACTATAATCGAAGGTCTGAGATCTACACTCTTCTTACATAATAATCCTTCCATTTATTGTCTAATTTCGGGTCTACAGGTTCTTAGGTCTACATATTTTCAGATTTACAAGTACTCGAATTTTCAGATTCTCGGGTTTACAGGTTACAATAACGTGTTATACTCAGTGTGTCATTAAGTAAACCTTATCAAGATCAGCAGGTTTCCGGCTAGTAGACTGCTTAATTTATAATTAAGTTCAACTTATTTAATCTCACAAGTTTACCTAATTCCCTCTACTTATCATAATCTCTTGTTGTTACTTACTTACTTACTTAGTTCTCTTTAACTAAGGTTTATCAATAGAAAACGTTTGCAATAATCTACATTATCATTTCCACTTGTCTCTAGGACAAGCCTATCTACTTTTTTATCATTTAGGTTTATTCAGAATAGGTTATTATCATTCCCCATTTATTACAATTCTTGTACTCTTGTAACATTCATCTATTTCCATTAATTACAATTAATGCCATTTATTTCTTACCTGGTATATACATACATTCGTGTATGTTAATGCCCCAGACCCCTTACATTAAGTTGGCCACTTATTGATGTTGGATTTGTTGGGCGGCTCCTAGCAAATTTCTACCACAATTTGAACTTAACCTTATGTCTTAGTACCATTATATGCATGTTTATGCACCAGACCTCTCACATTAAATTAAACACTTGTGGTTGTTGGATTTGCCAGGAGGTTCCGGGAAGGCTTCTACCATAAGTTGAATTTAACCTTATGTCTGAGTGCGGTTGCAATTTCCTATTTACTGTAAATTTTACACACAATTTAGGCATGTTCATTCTTCCAAATTTTACTTTAATTCTATTTACGGCCTTTTAGCATAATAATATTCTTAAACAAATATTCATGTTTATCGTAAATTTTATAATTACAACATTTACAGTAAATTCCAATTCAGACGGATTTTTAAATGGAAACAGGTTTATATGACATAATTGTTCTCAGCATATTTAACCCTATAATTTCACTATACTTGACTTGCAATATCCAATTAACAGGTTATAAGAGTAGATTCATATATAACACTAATCTTTTTAACATGTCCTAAATAGTTCTAATGCACAATTTTACACAATTATCAAGTGTTTAACAGATTAATTATAATGAGGGATACAAATGATAAATATATCATTTTTTAAAATGGTATAATTTTGATCCACTCACCTTACAGCTTTGCAATCCATGAATCTGATCCAGTTTGTTATTTTGTGGCATCCCTAACTGAATTTGTATTCAGAAATATCCATGGATTCACAAATCTGTTACTAAAGAAGAGGGAAAAGGAAGAGAAACCTAAATAAACCAGATTCAAAGACTTAACTAACGCCAATCAAAATTCTGTGCACCCATTTGAAGATATACATTCTTTTCCTCCAAATCATGAATCAGAATTTCCTAAGACTAATTATTCTATTTTCTAAAGAGATTTGAGAAGGAAGAAGAATGGCAGAGTCTAGGCAGCCTCTCAGAAAATATGAGATTTAGGCTAGACTCTGCTAGCCTATTTATAAGTGTTCAAGAAGGTAGATTTGATATTAATCGTACATACAGTGCTGAGTCCGCAATGAATAAAGCCTCAAAATAGTCTAGGTTCGGCGGATGAATCCGCCTAGATTTGGGGTGGGTCGACCCACTTACCCACTGGATCGACCCAGCCCCCTTGGATCAACCTATGGGTCAACCCTGGCCAAGCGTGGGTCGCCCTACAACGGGACTGGTTCCCGCTTTACTTTCCTGCTTCGTTCATTTGAATTTTTGGAATTATTTAAATATTATATTTACATATAAACTCCTTTTACCAACTGAGCTACACAGGCTTTTGTTAACAAGACTAGAATCAATGGTTGTCATTGTTCTTTTCTTATACCTTCTTTTCGTATTTGTGCTAGTATTTCATTTAAAAATATCTTTTTCATCTTTAATCCATTTTCTGCAATCCACAAGTCCAAATTGATCATAAAATCTCCATGGACGCAATGACGATAATCCCATGACCAAATTATGAAAGCTTTTCAAATTTTATTATATTATTTCACTAAAAATGCAGGGTGTTATAGATTTAGTTAGACAAGTACAAAAACGAACTACATTTTCATATGAAAAGTCTCATGTTGATTCTCCATCGCTATCAACAACTGTTTCCTCATCAGTAACTCATGTTAAGCATAAATATGAGTTTGAGTTGACAGTTGAGGGTTTTGAGCAGTTGTCCTTTCTTCCATGCAATGTATTGAGTGTTTCCTAGATTTCCTGTGAATCTAAACATGGGAGATAAGGCTATATCGATCATCATTAATATAAGATATGCATAGCGCGAGAATTAATAACTAGGTTATTCTTATCTATCATATCACATCCACTATTAACAAAATCCTAACATTTAATATTAACAGATTTTAAATAAGATTACATTTCTGATTTCCAATTTAAAAAATTTGTACCATCAAAAATAGTTGGAATACGACTAGACTGACTCCCGTTGGATTGACAACTAGGGAAAGTCAAGACTCTAGAGTTAATGAAAATGTTAGGCTTTGATACCACTTATTGGATCTAGATTAACCCTAGATGGGGAGGGGATGAATAGGGTTTATTGGGGTTTTACAAGATATTAAAAATATCACAGCACATATTTCAATAGAGAAAATAAATGAAGAAAGTAAATGACATAGATTTTACCCAACTTCAACAAATCCCTACCTACTACTGCATTCCTAAGATTTCTACTAGGTATTAGAATAGATTCCCGCTTACAAAACCCTATAAACTTACTACTGCTCTAATCCTACGCTCAAAACCATGGACTGATCTTTATACCCAATATTAGATTTTCCTCGAATTACAAATCTGTAACTTGTAAACCCTAGTTTGAAGTAAACTAGAAAACCTATGGACTGGTTACAAAAGAAAACAAAAATTAAAATTAAAAAAATAAAACCCTATAAAAAAACATAAATATAAGTCGATGCCCCTTTTGTTTATTTACTTTAACAATTGATTTTCGGCTACCTCTCTATACTTTTTGATGGCCAGTGAATCAAAAATAGTGTTTTGAAAAATCTCCCAAAACACGACAAAAAAACTGGAAGATAATTTCCGATGCTTTTATTCCTTCTTACTCGTGTGTCGTTCGACTTGGGTTTCGGCTTGTGATCTAAACCTGTGAGTATTCTAATTTGATTTTTATTTTTGCTCTTGAATTTGTGCTGCTTAATTTTGATTGTTGCCTGTGGTCAGTAGGTGTGAATTTATAGGGTTTATGAAACCTCTAGGTCTCTGATTTCCATTGATTGCTTGGCCTTGAATGTTGAGTGATTACTTGATTTATTTTCGTGTATACTTGATTGGTTTCTGGAAATAATCAAATTGATCCTTACCCGAATTTTTTTTCTTGAATTTATGGCATGACTGGAAATCAACCAATTCCTTCTTGCCTAAAACCACACCTATGATTGTGTTGATAAAATCTTGTCTGTTGATTGTTGATGAATCTGCCCACATTTTTTCACTGACCGTTTCATGGAGATAAGTCTGGAAACATTGATTTAGCTATAACAAATTTCCAAATATATTTTCTGGAATTTTCTCTTGATTATTTTTTGGAGATTATTCTTGCACCTGTGTCATACTCTGGCTTGTCAATCTTTGTGACTGCATACACTGATTAACATACACACACACATGTATGTGTACATGTATATCATGTTTGCTTATGCACCATTGTTGTGCTTGTGTGTATTATTTGCCACTTTGCTTCCATATATATATATATATACACACATACGTATACATATACATATATATATATATATATATGCATGTTGAGAGGTTGTGTTCACAATTTTATTATGTCCACTGTTGTTCACTTGAATTTGAAACTGTCTTTAAATTACTGGTTGCTTTATAATGCTTGCTTGTGCATTGAGCTTGAAACTAGGTTCGATGCACACATGTGCATTTGCACTGTATTGATGTTTTTTTGAAAGGCAAGAACGAAATTTTTTTATTACTTAACACAAATTACAATATGTACAACTCCTATAATACGACTATATGTCCACTGTTGACCAAATCTCCTACAACTATAGCCTATCATAATGTATACATTTACTAATACGAGTTACAGCTTCATACAACAAGTATAAAAGCTCCTCAATAATAACAAGATACTGAACCAATCACCAGCAAACAGAAGAGCAAATTTCATCCCACAATTCTGCGAGTGGAACAACAATTCCAGAACCTATAGAATCGAAAAAATAAAATTCTACTTTAGAACCCAATCAACCCAAAACAATTATCCATAGAGCAAGACTTTAATATCAACAAAATTTATACCAAAGCCAAAACTAGATCAAACTGGATTACTCCTAGTATGCCTCCTATTGGCTTTCAAATTGGAATTCGATGGCAACACATCCTCCATACTGTAGTCAATTCCTTCGTCCAAATCATCCTAGAATTTTCCCTTTAACTTGTTAATTTTAGTTTTAGATGAAGGAATGGAATTGTAGGCACAGCTGAAGATAACAAGGAAGAATTAGTAACAGGGAAAGTTAAACCTAATCCTGAAACTAGAGTTGAAGATTTACAGGTAGGAGGTAAAGTTACATTTGATGGAGGAGCTAAACTGGCGTAAGGTGATGCTGAAGAACCCTTCAATTTATGGTTAGATGATGAAGGAAGGGCTTTAGAATTGAATGAAGATGCATATGACATAGAAGCTTTTGAGCTTACACTTCTGAATTGGCTGAAGATGAAGACATGCCATTCGAACCCCCTATAGCAGCAGCCTCTTTAGAAGAATTAACTTCAAAGTCACCAAATTGATCAAAATCACTAACACTAGAATCACGAATGTCCTTGCCTTGATACTTGCCTTTCCTTTATCATTAACTATACAAGCATTGCCACGTGACTTGTCTGTTGCTTTTGATTTCGAATCCTTACTTCTATTATCCAAGCCAGTAGAAGATTTATTCTTATTTACATTATTCTCACTTACATTATTCTCACCATTAATTGAAGTACCCTCAACACCCACTATTGACTCCTTCTCTACTACATTCTTCTTCCTTCATATCATCTTCTTATTGGAGACAACTTTGGTCCATCCCTTATCACCAATTTCATTTTGAACACTGCTCCAAAACTGCTTGTTATTCATAGTATTATCCACATTATTATCTTCACGATATCCATCACATTGCAATCCATCAAACCCATAATCCTTATAATCTATATCACAGTCAACAATACGATGACCATCACATTTACAGTTTATATAAATATTTGGCTTCCAGTCATATGTAAGCTTACAGAAGGACAATCACTTAATTGAACCAATTCTAAACAATCAGGCAAATCAACATTAGGAGTTATTTCCGTTAAAGTCTTAGCATACCTGAATCGCTGTAGTTTCTCAGTGCTATAATCAAAGTAGATAAGTCAACCGACATGAAACATTAACCAATTTATAACCAAAGTCCAAAGAATTAGAGGAATTTTAGAGTAGTGGATCCAGACAGGGACCTTTTTAATTTGCCTTTGAGAGTAACCAATTGTTGGATCCCAATGTGAAATGGTAAACATGCGACCTCTAATGAAAATTGGATCTGACTGAAGGATTTTGGTTCTATCAAGTTCATTAGAAAATTGGAAGTAAAAATTGATACCATCCGATTTAACACTTAATTCCCGCAATAATCTCCAATGAGTTTTCAAAAAATTAACTACAACATGATAAGGAAGCATACCAATTAAGAACAAACCTACCAGATAATTGTTCCAATATTTAATTCCCTCTTCCTTGACAATATCAGGAAGCTTTCAATCCTTCATAATTTCAAAATGAGTCGGCTTATAATTTCAAACGTTTCTTGGAAGGGATTAAAATAAAATAGCATAATCTACCTTAGCAGACGATTGCCCAACTTTAGAAGGACAGCATGATTTGGACCGATAACAGGTCTATTAGCTTCCGATCGATTACCATTAGAAGATACATAAGGGAAGGGAGGAGGAGGAGTGGAAGAAGAGTGTGACACCCCACGTCTGTTAATGTCACTCAATAAGGGAATGCATTAAGTTTCGTGAATCGCTATAGGTAAACAGATATAGAATAATTATAAGACAGAAATAAATAAGGTAGCAGTGGAAGATTTAAACTTTTATTTCAAGCATAAGTCATAATACCATGGTCCACAATTTCATAAGTCACAAAAACAATTACAACAAAATAACTTCTGTCTTGCACTATCAGAGTACATAATAAATAAAAAGCATCATTCCCCCAATAAAAAGAGTTAAGCCATAGTAGATACAAGAACTTGAGCCATACTTTAGAAGTAGCTCCTAGCAAGATGATATCTAATTCCTGATTAAGTCTAAGTGTTTCCTCCTTGAGAACCTGGGGGGAACGGAAGAAAGAAGGAGAAACAATAGGGTCAGACATAAAGTATGGCGAGTCTGGTTACTTTTAGCTAATAAATAAATAAAAGCAACATGATAGGCATATAAAGTGGATAAGAGAGATCACTACATAAATGGCAGGTGTGACAAGGTAAGCAAGTTAAGGTGTATGTCTTACTAATGATTACTCTACAATACTACAAGTATAACTGAAATGAGATGATCCCTTCCACTATAAGTTGGTAGGCTTAGGTCATACGTCCAAATATACCCCGACCCCTTACCCTAATCGATCGGCTCTCTACCCTGTAGATATCCTGTGCTGGCCCCACAGTAGGAGGTATCGCTTCCTAAAGTGGCAACCCATGGTGTACACAACCATATCTACTGGTGTCACGGTCATCTTAGCCCCCTCTGCCCAGTTCATGCACGCACGTCCCTGGTTGGTTTGCACCGCCCACACCATCTGTCTCGTTTGGATCTCTTACAATCGATCAGTAAGTGTGCCTCTTCTCCGCCTAGTACGTAGTTCTTTACTTGATACCAACTCCTGGTTACTGACTGAAATGGGTCCCCCAAAATATGATACAAGTTCTCCCCCTTGTCTTGTATCCCCCACTAGGTTTTCCACTGATTATATATACCCTTAGGTGTCTTTAATTACATAGCCCTATACTAGTTATGCTTACCCTAAAGGGTGTCTTTAATTAAATAACTTCATTACATTATCTATCGGTTATGTATAGCACTAGATGTCTTTAATTACACAACCCTATTACATTATCTACTGGTTATGTATACCACTTGGTGTCTTTAATTACATAACCTTATAGGGTTAAGTTCGTGGGCCTATATATACATATTACCCACCCCCTCTAATTTACTTAACCCACCACTACCCATCCAATTTTACTTAACCCTAACTTAAGTCCATAGTCATATTAAATTAGGTTAAGTAGTCCATTTCATTACCATGTCCAATTGTGGTTATAATGGGCTAGACCTCCCACATTAGCCTACAATGTGTGGATGCTGGATATGCCGGTCGGGTCCGGGCAGTCTTATTCCACAGTTGGGCTTAACCTCGTGTCTTAGCCCAATTCGTATTTGCGTACTTAGACCTCCCACATTAGGTTCAACATTAGTGGCTACTGGATATGTCAGTCGGGTCCGGGCAGACTTCCACCACTAATGTAACCTAACCCATGTCATAAGTACAATTTACAATTCCTAATTGTAAATTACTAAACATTACAAATAAATCCAAATCTACCTATGTCATTATAGGTAACTATTTCTATGTTTTCCCCATTTGAATTACATGTCCCATTTCATATAAACATTACATAAATTATGCCAATAATAATCCCTTTTTCCCCGTTTCCTCTCTAATGTATTCATACGAATTTTGGCAGCATGTAGGCTATAAAGTAGCCTAGCTATAATAATGAAAAGGGAATATGACGAAGGTGATAGTTTCAACATATCTTGGCATAAACATAAACTTATATGATAACAAGGTGAATGGTCATGTAATCATCATGGCAAGCTAGACATAAAAGTGATAAACTTGCAACCACTATGATGTCAAAGCAACATAATGAGATCTAAATTAACCATAAGATGTCCAATTATTTAGATCTAGCACAGTAAGGGTGACATAGTAACATGTTTAGATCTAAAGATGGATTCACATGTCAAGTTTACAATATATCTCAATGGATCATAATATGACAAGTGAAAGGTGATTAACATTAAGATCTAGATCCAAGTAATGTTACAACTATCCCAATTAATAGATGTACATCCACCATAATCATAGTTACAAGTCAATATCCACATAAGCAACATAATCAAATCACCACAATTTTATTAGATCTAGGAAAATAGATCTTCCATGACGTAGTATACGATTTCATATTAACACAGGATCATACTTTACAACATATCCAATTCATAGTCTTTCAAAGTATACTTTTATTTTTCTAAACCTAAAAGTAATCTAGAAACTCACAGCGTTAGGTTTAGAGAATTTAGGAAGAACGAATATAGAATTTCTGAATTGGATTTGTAGAATATGTTATTGTAGAAAACGGTTTAGTTCGCACTCCAGTAGCATATGGCCTCCATGACTCCAGTGAAGAAAATATGAGGAATAGGACATGTATATATAGCTGCCAGACCCCTTGAAACTGAGTGCCACCTCATCCCTAGGGGTGTTGACACCTCTGTGGTTGGGTTGACCTCTAGGTCGACACCCCTTCAGGGGGGTCGACCCCCAGAGTGGGAATTTTGCCGCTCAGAGGAATTTTTCAAATTTTAATCCTCTGCATAGGATTCTAACTCATCTGTGGCTCATCTCTGGCTCATGCGTATATATAAAATATTTCTGTGCATTTACAAACTTAAACCCCCATAACTTCTTCATACGGTGTCTGTTTAACGCAAACTAAATGTCTAGCTTGACCAGAATTTCGAGATGGACGCAATAGTGTAGTCTGTTTCCTCTAATTCTGAACATTAAATTAATTATTATTTAATTTATTCCCTTTAATGTCGCATTAAAAATTCAGGGTGTTACAAAGAAGGTGGAAGAGGAGGAAAAATGATGAATCGAAGGAAAAAGAAGAGTTAGGAATCGCCATGAATCCTTCCTCTGTATTGATGTTTTTCTTCCATTTGAACATATTTCTGGATGTTGTGTCTTTGACACTTGCTCTGTCCATTCTTCGATCACTTTGGGCTTGCTCATGAATGTATACGGATGAGAGCATATTACACACACAAAAATTTGTGTGTATATATGTGTGTCATTTCAGTGCACACTTGTTTATTCCAGTTTCCATGCTGTATATTTACTGTTTGTCAGTTGCTTCGATATGCATGAGTTTTTTTCCTATTGCAATTTCCACTTTGCCTTTTCATCCAATTCCATTTGTACATGAGAACTGTCTTGTACTTGATCCATGCATTTGCTCGAGCTTGTGCTTCACATACCATCCATTTGCTTGTGTAGTTAACCCACCTTTGCTATGCTCTGTCCAAAATTGTACAATATACTAGTGCATGGTACATTTTCTTAAACTGCCATATTTATATTGTCTTGCATGCTTTGGCCTGTTTTTTAACTTGTTGCCATTTTTGGTGTGCTAGAATGTTATGCATTACTTCTTTCTTGACTTTACCGTGTTGCACTGTCCCCTTTGCTTGAACCTAAGGTTTCATGCCACATATATATGCATGATTGTGCTGTTGTGTGGCATTTGCTTTGGAATGCCTTGCAGTATTGCATTCTTCATGTGTGTGTGTGTGTGTGTGCATATATATATATATATATATATATATATATATATATATGCACACAATTGAGTGTGTATATGTTTGGAGTGCTAGACTTTATGTAGCATCTATGTGTTTGCATTTTGCCTCTTTGTTGTGTTGGTTGCAATCTTTGTACTGATTTTATTATGTCACTTGTCATAAGTGTGTATATTTTGGCCTCTAAGCTTGAACTTGTACGCGCTGTATATGCCATTGATTATAATAGTTTGAGCTGAAATGCTTTGTCATGATCGATGTGTCTGTGTTTCACCAAATTTGAGTATGTCTTCATGCTAGTTGTCTTTATTTGAGTTATTTCATGTTTGATCTCTTCACTGTCTTTCACCATTGTCACTTGAAGCTGTTTTTTCTATCTTTATGTTCTGAAAACTTGTGCATGTATCATGCATGCTGCCATGTACTTCCCATGTATACATTCATGTATATGTATATATATGCACAAATGTGTGTGTCTATACACACACACACACACACACACACATATATATATATATATATATATATATATATATGTTTGTATATGAGTGATGCTTCATATGAGCTTTGTCACTTGCATTGAATTTCTTGTTTCAGGCCCACTTACTGATGTTTGGCCATATTGCCCCTGCACGAAATATGTGTACATATGTATGTGTATACATGTATTGTGTATATGTAGAGTGTGTGTGTGTGTGTGTGTGTGTGTGTGTGTGTATATATATTTGTGAGAACTAGAGACATTGTCTACCTTGTGGTATTTTCAGTGAATCACTGTGAATATCACAAGCAGTCTAAACATAGATGGATGTATATACATATCAGACCAAGTCAAGAAATATGACGAGAAACACACCAAAATTCTAAGGCAAATAAATTTTAAAATAAAATTATATTTGCTAGAATTTAAATATATTTTTGATCCAATTTACTGTATGTGCTTATGTGACTGGTATGCAAGTGACTGGACTGACACTGAAGCAGACAATAGACTAGTGTGTCAGTGAGTGAAACTGTACATAAGAGAGATAGTATATAACTAAGTGTGTATATAAAATTGAGTGACAGAGTGTTTTTAGTAAGGAACAATGTACAAGAAATGAATTTGTATAGTTTTGTTATATGACAGTGAAATGTATAATAATAGAGTTATAAATTTATAATATTCAAATGTTGAAATAAAATATTATATTCAAATAAAAGTTGTTTGAATTTTCAAATTCTTATGCAGTAGTGTTCTATTCAAATATAAATATTTATTTCTATATGTGATGTAGTAGAATAGTACAATTGCAAACATATTTATAATATATATGTGTGTATGTGTGTGTGTGACAAGAATCATAATGTTATATACAACAGTAAGCTCTTATTTATACATGATACAAAGAAACAAGAGTCACGGCTTCACAGAAGGACATGGCTATTTGACTATTGCTTATTCAGGAATGGACAACTTGATAAGTTCAAAGCACATCTCATCTATGATAAGACATACTTTGGAGGGCAAAATGTTAGCCTGCCTTGTAGTCAGGCCGTTCAAAGCTCGAATGGTCATGCTCACAAGCCTTAGATATCAAGAGTCATGCTTATGCAAATAACATGCTTTAGATCTGATCAATATTATTAGGAGTCGGGCCAAGTAGTTATTCATTGACCGGATAAAACAGAGGAAAGGAGCATCGGATCGAGAGCCTTTGGTTCGAAAAGACTCGGCTCGAGAAGTTTGACCCGAACAATATTCGATCCGCCCTGTAATTGATAGCTTACCTACGTTATCCATTATTTCATATTCGAACGGGTCTCCTGCCACGTGTCCCATGAACTGATCCGCTTTTCTGCATGAAAATGTTCCTACTAACTACCTGAAAATCCGGGCCAAGTGCCACCTTTACATAATCGTTCGCGCCTATTTTCCAAAACCAACGCATATATATATATATATATATATATGTATATTGAAAATTGGTAGCTTTATTGCAGTACCAATCATATACTTTGTTTATATGCCTCATCTAAACCTTATGCCCCCTATTGGGTACCACATAAGGAAAAAGTGCACATATAAACTCCATATATTAACAATGCAAAAACTATCTCAGTTCTGAAATAAAGAAGAAAAAATATATACAAACCACACTCAAAACATAATCTCTCAAAACAAATACCTCTCACAACATACTCTCTCAAAATAAAAAACATTCATTATATAAATCTGCAACAGCTCTTCATCCAGTGTCCAGCAGATCGACTCCCCACCTCCTTAAGAAATTCACATTGCTTTCAGTTCTTCGAGTCTTGCTTCCATTCTTATTGATCAGATATGCAACTTCTCTTTCAATCATTTTAGCCTTTACTTCCTTTTCAATGCATTTGCCATTGAATTGTCTTGAATTTCTTTCCATCCAAATATGATATATCCCACATGTGAATGTTGCACATGCTACATCAAGTAGTTGGCATTTCTGCTTAAATTTTTGCATAGTTTTCAAAGCCCCTCCTCCAGCGAGCCATATGTAACATTATAATATCCAAGCTTACAAGAAATATAACCCCAAATGTACTTTGAATTATTATAATTGAAAAACAAATGACATACCGTTTCCTCTGCATTGTTGCATAGTATACACAAGCTATCTTCAATCACTCCAAGTCTCTTTAGCCGATCTTTTGTGATAAGCTTGTTATTATAAGCAAGAAAAGCAATCATGGCCATTCTATTAACACAAGTGTGAACCCGTGCTTCGCACACGGAACTAAAATGATATGATTTAGCAATTAGTTGTTTTAATCAAATTTCAAATGGACTTCCTCATATGAGCGTGCAAAACATGAGGTACACCTTAGATTTGCAACATTTTACAGTCTTTGGATTTCTACAATATTTATTGATTTAAGTAATTACATTTACTTTGATTTCTTAACTGGGTGATTTTTCATAGAGCTGCATTTTAGAAAATTGTTCTAAAAATATGTTTGATAGTGACGTCTTAATCTGGAAAGACAATTTCTGAATGAAAAAGTAATTAATGTGCATGAAACTGTCAATTTAAAAAAATGGAACAAATAGAAGCATATATCCGTTCGCAAATGGTGTACAACGTTAAAACCTGAATTATCTTAAAGTTAACTCCACAATACAATTTTTTTATAGGTTCTAGTCTATATATATTAATAATAATATAAAACAAAAACAAACAAATTTCTCTGGTAAATCGGTAAGTAGAGTGAATCCCACATAATATGTACAACAAAATAACAAAGTTCAAATGTAGTGATGAAGCTCTATCATGTAGGGCAACTTCTTTAAATTTATGCATAAAGATGAAATTTTAATCCCAACTCCAATCAATACTGGATAAGTAGTTTACACTTTTCGCTGAAATCAATTGGAAATAGCTGAAATCTCACTCGTTCTCTACCAAGTCATGTTTCCAATCTATACGCATGCATAAACCTCATTCACAAATAAATAACATACTTGTCTTTCTCAGCTATCTCTACTTGAACAATATGAGAGGATTACTGAAGGAATTTGAAACTACAAATTTCAATTGACTTTGAAACTCCGTATGTGTAGCCAGTTTCACTTACCAGCTTTACTACTTTGAAGATCAGCATGGTGCAATTATGGTGTTATGATCATGACAAACCTTCTCATTTTCCATTTTCAGTGATCTTTGCTGCCAAGATTTCCCTTTTATAATGATTGTTTTCATCTGGCCTGGTTTCATCAAATAATTCATTCTTAGGAGCAGCAGCAGCAACAGCAAGATGTGCAAAAATAAAATTCAAAGTTTATAAGAAATGAAGAACTACCAAGCTGGAATGAAAATTATAAAGGAAGGAATCCAATTAGAAAATGGAAGTATCAAGCCATCATATATAATAACCGATAAGCGTATAAGCATACTTATTCTTATCCCAAGCATGTTGACTCTGTGCTGTTAGAAAGGATTGCTGACTTAAAACTCTAAAATGATATGATCACACAACTCTGTAATTTTTAATATGTCCATAAGTCTTTAAAAGTATTATTTTCATTCATCTTTTTGTGAGTAAATACTAATAGTAAGAAGTATATTATGAATTTGATGAAGAGGCAACAAATTAAAATACACAAAAAAAACTCATGATTGGGTTACATACAGCTTTTAATGCAATGGAATGAAATTTTCAAAGCTTGATATATATGATATAAATGACAGTTGATTTAAAGGTAACTGAAAATACATAGCCTCACATGTATTGTTCGTGCATCTTCAAAAGCATTACGTTGAACTGAAAATGAAATAATCTAGAACCAAAAGATGTCTTGATCTTTTAGCTAGACTGGGACAATATCTCACATGCATACTCTATTTTGAGAATCATGATAGTTTAACTGGTTTTAGGAAGATAACAAAATCAATATCTAATTTAGATGAACATAAGCATAAAAATTAAAAACACAGATTGCGATATCTTTTGAGTGAATCACAAACAAATATTAAAGTTAATGGAAAACATGTAAATTCATTATATCGTCTCCCACTATCACATCAATTTAAGGTCTCGTATTAAAATAATAATAAGGTCGCAATAGTAAAGCTGTAAAACGAAATCTGCATAAGTATGTTAAAATTATTTTATAGCCAATGTTTGAACTGCAAAATCAGTAATAGGTATTACAACTTTACCTTACAATCTAGGAAACTATTTGAGCCTTAGATTAAAACAGTGAAAGACAACGTTAAATATAATATCAATATTATGGTAATATAAATCTACTTGTAGCAGACAGTTTGTGAACCGGACGACACATCACAATTGGTAAAACTGATTTCTCGTGTTATTCAAATGAGTCCGTTCAAACCTTAATCAGTTCAATGCCATATAGACAAAAAAGAACAATCTCTTAAACTTCATCAAATTGTGCCATGAATTCGAGAAGTGCAACAAAATATATGTCATAAGTAATATCGTTTATTGCACAACAGCACACACCTGTTGATCATAAAATGTGTGTATATTCTGTCAACCATCAATGCATTTGTTATTAATCTTTATGTAGGCTCTTGCTTTAAATTAATATTTGTCGTATATTGCTAATAATTGTGTTATACAACAATATCATTATAAAAATGATTACCTAAAAGTAGCCACAACTTCATAGATATAGCATTTTTATAACCCATACACTAAAAGTTTTTTCTACCCTAGATCGAACAATAGCTGGCATAAAAACTGGATCATGAAACTTATATGTTTGAGCAAAATATTGTAACGACCCATGTTTTTGGCCGTCAAATATTAAATTTAGTTTATTTGGAAATATAATGATTTTTAATATTGAACTTGTAACACCCCGTAATTCTGTGACATTAAGATTCTCAAATTAAAGTATAATTAATTTTTAAAAGAAAAATTAAAAGAAAAAGATCCATGCAGTTGTTTAATTTAAGTATTGTAACTAACATGAAAAAGAGAAGTAAGGAGAGAACAATAATTATTATTGTTCTAAGACTCATTAACAAAAGCCTCTGTAGCTCAGTTAGTTAAGGCATTGGATTTGTAGCATGGAGGTCGGGGGTTCGAACCCCGGCGGCGACATAATTTTTTATCTTTGTTTTAGAGAGGGCCAACTGAACATGCAAATATATGTACGTATACAAATTCAAAATTTGAAAGGATAAGAACATACATATAAGGAAATAGAGAAAATATATATATATACATATGAGAATATAAATATAAATATATATATATATATATATATGCGAAAACATATGTATACGAAAGATAAAATTCAAGATAAGGCTACAGTCAATGAAATATGGCAACATCATTTAAATTTTGAAAATAAAATGAAAGTTGTGCGTATATATATACGCGTAAAATGGTCGTTAGAGGAATGGTATACATATAAGAATATTTCATGTGAATAAAATAGTTAAATAAATTCCAAAAATTCAAAAGTTCGAAAATCAAATTTCTACGCCAAATACAATTCATTCGAAATTCAAATTTCTACGCCAAAATAGTGGGACCCAATGTTGAATCAGCATTGCGTGTATGATAAGGTTTGGCTAGATTCATCTACGTACCTGGACTATTTTCTTAACTAGGTTCAATGCTGACTCAGCGCTGCGTGTACGATAAGGTCTTGAGCAGCTATATAAACAGCCCTAGTCTTCATTCTCTTTGCACCAATTCTCTTCTATCCTTATGCTGCTAAGATTCATGGCTTCTTCCCCTCCTCTAAATTTTCTTGAATAATTAAAATAAAATATAAATTCAAGACATGGAGATGCTGCTCAAATCTGTTCAAGATAATATTCAAATCAAAGTTTCAAGTGAAGAATTCAAAGGCTAGCTCAAACAAGTTTCAAGCAACGACGCACGAATCATAGCCACGCTTTCCTTCTTTTCTAGATCTATTTTCTGTAAGTTGGTTATTTCTAGATCTGAATATTTTGTTTTATTTGTGACATGAAATTAAAGGAATAAAGGAATATGCCAAATCTCTCTCTCTCTCTCTCTTCGAATCTGTGTTTATACTCTTGGACTGAATTAAGAACTGTTATGATTCGAGGACAAATAAGACTGTAACCGTGACTATGACTATAGAACTGTGGCCTTTGAAAGCATATGCCTTTGGACTATGACATAAGCCTTTGATTTTGGAACATATAAACATTGCCTATGACAATGACTTATGACTATGGGAATTATTTTCCCTTTTGGACTATGAACATCGCATACGACTATGGACATTTCCTATGACTGTGACTGTGACTACAAGGATTATTTCCTTGACTAGGCCTATACCTTTGATTTGGACATAAACTATTACTTATGACATAATGAGGACAACTGTGATTTTGACACCCATGATTTAAGATTAGGAAAATATTGCTTTAGTTTTGTGATTGAGAAGTTGGGTCTAAACCCAATTATTTATTCTACCTGTTCCTTGGTTTTTCTTTGGTTTTAAGACAGTGGGAATTTACCTATTAAGTTAGGTCTACCCACGTTCTTGAACCTATTTTTGCCCATTCTTTGGTTTTAAGACAGTGGGAATTTACCTATTTAGTTAGGTCTACCCATATTCTTGAACCTACATTGTTATCCAAACCTTTTTATGCCAATTATTCCTTCTTGTCATTTTGATTCATTCCCTTTTTATCTACGAATCTAGATTTATTTATAATCTAGGTTGAATCACGATTATTCGAACGGTGGGAATGCGATTTGGGGAAAAACATGGAAATGAATATGAACGTAATTGTAAACTTGGAAATTGGCATAATTTGGAATATGTATTATGACATGCATATTAAAATGAAAACGGGGAAATTTGACATGGATTAGGGAATATGTGATTTTGACATATTAAATTTAGCGTTGGCATAAAATGTAAACTAGAAAAATAATTCTAGTTTTGCCATAAATTGTGAATTAGGATGTTAAACCAAGATTGGGTTAATTAAGGTTGATTTGGAATAAGTATATTAGCACAATTTTGAATTTATTCATAATTGTGAGCAATTGTCATGTTTAGAATAAATTATTGTTAGCGACACTAAATTTGGTATAATTTACATACCAAAAAGTATAAATATGATAAATAAGAGAGAATGGGCCATAATAATAAATGTGACAATGTACATAAAAAGAGTAGTAATGAAATAAGTAAATTAGGAGTAATTTACTTATAGAATTCGTCATAAATGTTAAATTGTTCATTTACCACAAAATATGTAACTTGGTTAAGTTTTGGCCATAAATTATAAACTAGGATATTTAATCTAGTTTCGGCAATGAAATAGGAAATGGCCTAAACTGCATGTTGGGTTAGGACTTGGGCATAGAATATAAGTAAACTAGTAGGCTTGACAAATAAATATAGGCCAAATTTGTCTAAAAAGGGGAAATGGGCTTTTGAAATAAATTGTTAACAATTTATAAACAAAAGAAAAGTATTTTGATAACATCCCTTTTTATAACACATAGACCAGAAGGTTCTAGGGTGACAGAGAGGATGGTGTCTAGGCTTGGGTTTGGAAAATACAAGTTTCCTTCCCTCCCTGGCTATCCCTAACTGATCCGAAGGACGGGATGGTTGTTTTCAAAACCAGATTTGGAAATTAATCAAAAACCCTTTGAACTTAGAAAACATGAATATGCCTAACCCGAGGTTAGACTGAGTTGCGGTGTAAACCTGCCCGAACCGACCGGCACATCCAGTAACTGCAGCAATATCTGTCTAATATGAGAGGTTGCGGCTTTAATTTATTAATTAAAGCTAGAACAAGAATGGGTGGGTTAAGTCCATAGGAACACTTAACCGACTTAACAAAGTTAAGCTAGAATGGGAAGGTTAAGTCCATAGGAACACTTAACCAACCTAGCACGGTTAAGCTAGAATGGGAAGGTTAAGGAACACTTAACCAACTTAGCATAGTTAAAGCTAGAATGGGAGGGTTAAGTCCATGGGAATACTTAGCCAAATTAACATGTTGACTAGACTAGAAGGTGGGGTTAAGTAAAGTTAATACACTTAGCCAATTTAACATGTTAATTAGACTAGAGGTTGGGGTTAAGTAATACACTTAGCTAAATTAATATGTTAGCTGGACTAGACCATAGGGTTAAGTAAACTTGAACGCTTAACCATCAGAATATGATAAATAAATAGGGTTAAGTAAAAAGCATAAAGGGATAACACTTAACCAGTGAAATAGGATAAGGGAAGAGGGTTAAGATAGCTTGAATCGACTAAAGACACTTAACCAACCCAACCTGGCGAGAAAGAAAAGTAAGTAGTAAACCTCAGTTGAAAAAGGGACTAAGTAGTAAAACTTAGTTAAGAAAACAAGGAATTTGGAAACTAAGTGGTAAACCTTAGTTAGTAGAACTAAGTAGTAATTCTTAGTATAACACGAAGGAGCGGACATCCATCTGGTTTTAAGAAAGCTCCAACGAATTGGGTTACGAAGCCCGAGGCTTCGAGGGGACGTGAGGGTACTCTTGGTATCCCTTTGTGAGGCTGTAGATGATCATCCTGGGCTCACAGAGGTTAAGATCTGCGTTCGAAGAACCGAGGGTATGCCTTGGTTGCAATATATATGTGGCAACCTAAAGACTAGGATGGACCAGCGTGATTCGGCGAGAAGACGGTAGCCCTGTGATAGCAACTCGTCGTCTACCATCCATCTTGAGTCAATCGAGATACGTGAAGCGGAAAGGCGGAGAACTCCAAAAGACCATATACTTGCTATCTAGTTATGGTTGCGGATGGCCATAGGATAGTGGGGTACCGGGGGCCGGCGTATAGTTCTCATTTTACAAGGTGTGCCTTTCATTAACTGAGGGAGGGGTCAAGTGGGACCATAGCCACTAAAATAAAACAGACCTTAGCATCTGCATCGGCAGATATCTAAAAGCTCCCGACCGAGTTCTGTATTCCTTGATTTGCCCTGACACAGGACTCGGACCGCACATTACAGGACATGTGCATCTAGACAAGCGAAAACGATTCGCGATACATGCGTGGGGAAGTATAGGAACATATATCACTCTAGGTAGTGTGTCCTAGACTTGGGGGCATCGTTCGACAGGTAACATAATCCCTAGTTGGACTAGGTGGCATAAATCCTGAATCCGAGAAGCGTTCAGCAGATAGCGTAAACTCTAGTTGAATATAGAAAGCACTGGATAGAAAACCCTAGATTAGATCTAGGTAATAAATAATAAATGGATGCTCGAAGGCAATGGAAAATATTGGGATTGGGATCACGTTATCGTTACTAGTTGGGACACTAGTTAGGTGGTGCAGAGATATAGAAACCAGTATAACAAGGAAATAGCGAAGCTGCGAAAGTATTAAAGCGTATCCAGTTTATCTTATCTTAGCATATCTTGTGATTACCTTGTCTAATCTTGTTGACCCTATCGTCATGGTGTAATCTTGTATTCAGTTAATTCATGTCGTTTTGTTTTCCATGTTCACATGCTAGAAGTTACTGAACTTACTCAGGCTTTATGTCTAACTCTGTTTTTCTTTCGTCTTCTTTTCTTCCGTTTCCCCCTCTAGGTAGTAGAGGAGGGAATAGTTTAGCTTAGGTTAAGTTGGACTGCCACTCTTTCCCAGCTTGAAGATTTGTCGAAGTTTGCTTGGATTCTCTTTTCAGATGCTATGGCTGGCTCTTGCTAAAATCGGGGAATATAAATGTTGTTTTTATGCTTCTTTATTTTGTAAGACAGATGATACTCTGATATTGTAAAGAAACCATTGTACAAACTATTTTATCAATAAAGCAAAGTTTTATTTTCCGCTGTTTAATTTCTGTCTGTCTTGTAATTTATCTGCATCTTTTACCCTAAATGCTCCACAGAACTTAGTGCATTCCCTTTGTGAGTGACACTAACGGACGTGGGGTGTTACACGTGGTATCAGAGCTGAAGGTTACCAGATCAGATAAAGGATTTGAAAATTTATTTTCAAAACAATTTTTAAAGAAGCATTTTCAAGAGAAAAGATTTGTTTTAAAGAAATATTCCCCAAAGCCATATGCACTGTCTTCTCTTCCTCTATTTAAATTCTTGTCTCCTTCTTTCTTGAGTCTCTGGGGCTCCTGGCTTTCTAGGAGGTAACCTCATCGAAGGGCAAAGTAGTGCCCGGCTTCCATCCATAGCCGTAGTTGTTTCATCTACAGGCAGTTTTCTTTCGAAGCTTATAGGGTTTTCTGGACGATGGAGGCAGTTTTCGAGAGATTTGTCAACATGACTACACACGGAAAGGGATGAGGAGTTTGGCTAAGGAGCATAACCCTAGGATGTGGAATTCATGGATGTAGATTTAGCTCACAAAGAAAGAAGGTATTATAAAACCTAATATAAGAGGAAGTATCTTTGATAGGTCATATAATTAAGGACAAGAGAAAGAACAAGGAACAAAATTTTCAGAAGGGCAAGTATATACTTTCACCACCAAGTGTACCTAGGAGAAAGGTAGTAAAGTTCTATTGGAAGAGTCTAGTTTTGTTGTTCGTACTATTTCCTTTGGTTTTATCGCTTCGCATTTGTTCGTATCCACTTCCATAGTTGAGTCTCTGCACCATAGTACTTGTATAGTAGAAAGGTCCCACTAGAGTCTCAAATCCAATTAGTGGTCCGACCAGTTTATTTTTGGTTAGTAGGGATTTGAGAATAGCTATCGAGTCTTCTTATATCATCTCACATAGATCGTTTAAATTCAAAGGAGATATTCCTTGGGTGCTTGTCTGATATTGGTTTAGGCCTTTGGGGCTTGTACTTGAGGAATGTCGAGTTCGACTAGGATGGTTTGCGGGAGAGATGAATAGTTGTGGTAGGCACTCCAAAAAGCACGTAGTGACCTTTCGACTCTTATAGTTATGGCATGACGGATAAGAGGGAAACCTCTAATCATCTTAGTACGTATACTTGGTACCATGATTGACATCTATTTATTTTGGAAATGGAGGTTAGGAACTTCATAATCGTGAAAGATAAATTGGTTAAGATATGGTGGAGTAAAGCTCAAGAAGGCTAGATACTAGCAACATGCCCTTTTTCCTTAAGGGTGCATCCTTGATTTCTCTGTTTAGGAGCTTTACGCGTAGTTGTTTCTCTCTTTCCAAAGTATATCCTCTAGGTCGTATCTGCGATCCTTAGGTAGAAGCCAATGGATGTAAACATGTATTTGAAACATGTTATGGTTGAATGGTTGCATGTGGTTGCAAATGGTTGCTCGTGGATGCATATGCATATGTATTAGGCACTAGAACAAGTTCGGACGCTCTCATATTGCATTTACATATATGCATTTGTTTATAAGTTGAACTTGATATGATATCATATGGACATTGCATATGGATGGATGGCTGTGCACGCATGTAGTATTTACTTGACTAGGGATGTTTGCATGCATGATTGGACGCATGGCACTAACATGGTTTGCATTAAGGAGGTCAACTGAATCAGTAGACCGCCTGATTTTTCATTTGATAGAGACATATACACACACTATGCATATGAACATGAAAGCATTAGAAATCTTTTAAGGACAATGAATGCCTGTGATTGAATGGTTGAGTAGATGAGTGATTGGATGGTAGGACACATTCTTCCTAACTTGAATATTTCGGGGACGAAATCCTTTTAAGTGGGGGAGAATGTAACACCCCGTAATTCTGTGACATTAAGATTCTCAAATTAAAGTATAATTAATTTTTAAAAGAAAAATTAAAAGAAAAAGACCCATGCAGTTGTTTAATTTAAGTATTGTAACTAACATGAAAAAGAGAAGAAGGAGAGAACAATAATTATTATTGTTCTAAGACTTATTAACAAAAGCCTCTGTAGCTCAGTTGGTTAAGGCATTGGATTTGTAGCATGGAGGTCGGGGGTTCGAACCCCGGCGGCGACATAATTTTTTATCTTTGTTTTAGAGAGGGCCAACTGAACATGCAAATATATGTACGTATACAAATTCAAAATTTGAAAGGATAAGAACATACATATAAGGAAATAAAGAATATATATATATATACATATGAGAATATAAATATATATATATATATATGCGAAAACATATGTATACGAAAGATAAAATTCAAGATAAGGCTACAGTCAATGAAATATGGCAACATCATTTAAATTTTGAAAATAAAATGAAAGTTGTGCGTATATATATACGCGTAAAATGGTCGTTAGAGGAATGGTATACATATAAGAATATTTCATGTGAATAAAACAGTTAAATAAATTCCAGAAATTCAAAAGTTCGAAAATCAAATTTCTACGCCAAATACAATTCATTCGAAATTCAAATTTCTACGCCAAAATAGTGGGACCCAATGCTGAATCAGCACTGCGTGTATGATAAGGTTTGGCTAGATTCATCTACGTACCTGGACTATTTTCTTAACTAGGTTCAATGCTGACTCAGCGCTGCGTGTACGATAAGGTCTTGAGCAGCTATATAAACAGCCCTAGTCTTCATTCTCTTTGCACCAATTCTCTTCTATCCTTATGCTGCTAAGATTCATGGCTTCTTCCCCTCCTCTAAATTTTCTTGAATAATTAAAATAAAATATAAATTCAAGACATGGAGATGCTGCTCAAATCTGTTCAAGATAATATTCAAATCAAAGTTTCAAGTGAAGAATTCAAAGGCTAGCTCAAACAAGTTTCAAGCAACAACGCACGAATCATAGCCACGCTTTCCTTCTTTTCTAGATCTATTTTATGTAAGTTGGTTATTTCTAGATCTGAATATTTTGTTTTATTTGTGACATGAAATTAAAGGAATAAAGGAATATGCCAAATCTCTCTCTCTCTCTCTCTCTCTCTCTCTCTCTTCGAATCTGTGTTTATACTCTTGGACTGAATTAAGAACTGTTATGATTCGAGGACAAATAAGACTGCAACCGTGACTATGACTATAGAACTGTGGCCTTTGAAAGCATATGCCTTTGGACTATGACATAAGCCTTTGATTTTGGAACATATAAACATTGCCTATGACAATGACTTATGACTATGGGAATTATTTTCCCTTTTGGACTATGAACATCGCATACGACTATGGACATTTCCTATGACTGTGACTGTGACTACAAGGATTATTTCCTTGACTAGGCCTATACCTTTGATTTGGACATAAACTATTACTTATGACATAATGAGGACAACTGTGATTTTGACACCCATGATTTATGACTAGGAAAATATTGCTTTAGTTTTGTGATTGAGAAGTTGGGTCTAAACCCAATTATTTATTCTACCTGTTCCTTGGTTTTTCTTTGGTTTTAAGACAGTGGGAATTTACCTATTAAGTTAGGTCTACCCACGTTCTTGAACCTATTTTGCCCATTCTTTGGTTTTAAGACAGTGGGAATTTACCTATTTAGTTAGGTCTACCCATATTCTTGAACCTACATTGTTATCCAAACCTTTTAATGCCAATTATTCCTTCTTGTCATTTTGATTCATTCCCTTTTTATCTACGAATCTAGATTTATTTATAATCTTGGTTGAATCACGATTATTCGAACGGTGGGAATGCGATTTGGGGAAAAACATGGAAATGAATATGAACGTAATTGTAAACTTGGAAATTGGCATAATTTGGAATATGTATTATGACATGCATATTAAAATGAAAACGGGGAAATTTGACATGGATTAGGGAATATGTGATTTTGACATATTAAATTTAGCGTTAGTAAGTAAGCTAAATTTTAGGCATAAAATGTAAACTAGAAAAATAATTCTAGTTTTGCCATAAATTGTGAATTAGGATGTTAAACCAAGATTGGGTTAATTAAGGTTGATTTAAGATAAGTATATTAGCACAATTTTGAATTTATTCATAATTGTGAGCAATTGTCATGTTTAGAATAAATTATGGTTAGCGACACTAAATTTGGTATAATTTACATACCAAAAAGTATAAATATGATAAATAAGAGAGAATGGGCCATAATAATAAATGTGACAATGTACATAAAAAGAGTAGTAATGAAATAAGTAAATTAGGAGTAATTTACTTATAGAATTCGTCATAAATGTTAAATTGTTCATTTACCACAAAATATGTAACTTGGTTAAGTTTTGGCCATAAATTATAAACTAGGATATTTAATCTAGTTTCGGCAATGAAATAGGAAATGGCCTAAACTGCATGTTGGGTTAGGACTTGGGCATAGAATATAAGTAAACTAGTAGGCTTGACAAATAAATATAGGCCAAATTTGTCTAAAAAGGAGAAATGGGCTTTTGAAATAAATTGTTAACAATTTATAAACAAAAGAAAAGTATTTTGATAACATCCCTTTTTATAACACATAGACCAGAAGGTTCTAGGGTGACAGAGAGGATAGTGTCTAGGCTTGGGTTTGGAAAATACAAGTTTCCTGCCCTCCCTGGCTATCCCTAACTGATCCGAAGGACGGGATGGTTGTTTTCAAAACCAGATTTGGAAATTAATCAAAAACCCTTTGAACTTAGAAAACATGAATATGCCTAACCCGAGGTTAGACTGAGTTGCGGTGTAAACCTGCCCGGAACCGACCGGCACATCCAGTAACTACAGCAATATCTGTCTAATATGAGAGGTTGCGGCTTTAATTTATTAATTAAAGCTAGAACAAGAATGGGTGGGTTAAGTGTAACACCCCACCTCCGCTAGGGTCACTCTTTCGGGGGCACTAGCTTCTGGGGGGCGTTAGAACTGGGTAAGTATGCATAATGATATATCAAGGCAGAACAAGAACATAAATATATATGTAAAACAGAGTAAGTGAGAATAAAACATCGGAATATCTCAAACCATCTCAAAACAAGTCTAGTACATCATAAAGTCAACTGCCAAAATAAACATGTCTAGTACATCATAAACAGAAATACTGAAATACATAGTGCTATCCCCAAAATAAAGATGATAAACCATAGCGAGCTCAATGTCCAGACATACATGAGCTATCCAGCGAACAAGCAAGCGATCCAAGCTAAGCACCACTGTTCCCTCCCTGAGAACCTGGGGGGGGGGGGGAACGGAAGAAAAGAAGCGAAAGAAAACAGGTCAGTCAAAAAGACTGGTAAGCCCTACTACGATCAGTCTATAAACTAATAAAGTTAACATCATGATGGAAACTGAGATGAATATACTGGCAATGGATAAAGGTGTCATCACATAAAGGAGGATTAAGCTTTGCACCACAGTGTACTAGCAAACTAACATAACAGGTATTGATCCCTCAGCCCAAACTTTGGCCCAATTGCATGAGGTGACCTTAATGCAAGGTCCAGCCCAATGGTCTAGTCGATCGGCTCCCTATAAACCTAACACGTCAAGTGTTGGTGTCCATACGGCCCACATATGGTTGTAGTCAGACTGTGCTGGGTCCACCTTCGGGTGTATCAAGCCCTCGGGTGTCAACCCCAGACACCTAAGCAATAATGCACAGTCTAAACCTACTGGTACCCGTGCCTCGAGTTTGTCCAACACCGGACTACATGCACGTCCGTAGCCCGCCTGGACCCGCACTGCTGTACCACTTAGCCGTCGCTTTGGTCACTTACATCAGTCCAGTAATCGTGCCCCGCCCTAGCCTAGCCTCTAGGGTTGTGAATGATACCAAACTGGGATTACTGTTGGAACAGACCACGTTGCTAGGGTTTTCTAATAGGGTTAAGTGTGGTTTAACCCCTCACTAATCATGGATTAAATTAGTTAAGTGTAACCAACAGTTCACCACTTAACCCCATTTAATCCCTCGTATCCCCAAAATTGGTTAAGTATTAGTGGGCCATGACTTAACCCTAATTATGAGGCATTAATTTAATTGTACCTTAACCTCTCACATTAGACTTTGTTGCGGTTACTAGTTAAGCCGGGCGGGTCCGGGTAGCTTTACACCACAACTTGGTCTAACCTCGGGTCCCAGGTACACATGACCAACTTCTCACATTGGGTCCTATTGTTTGTAGCAACTAGTTAAGCCGGTCGGTTCCGGTTAGGTTTACGCTACAAACTCAACCCAACCTCGAGTTGGCCATACTTATGTTTTCTAAGTGTCATGTCCACTTTATTTTCAAAACATAATCACAAGTTTAACAAATACTTGGGTAGACCTAACTTAATAGGTAAATTCCCAAGGGGTAGACCTAACTTAATAGGTAAATTCCCAATCTTATATTTTCATGTATTTTAAGTTTTACCCAAAAACCCCCCAACGTCATTCTATCGCTTACATATTCGTCATAACGCATAAAGGATAGAAAGAGGGAACTTGGCACAACATACATGATAAATCTTACATATCATAATAAACATGCATAACATGTTGGACTTGCATAACTTAGCATAGTGAACTTGCATAAACATGCATAACTTGTTAAACTTGCAAATCATGGCATAGTGAACTTGCATAAACATGCATAACTTATCAAACATGCATAACATGGCATAGTGAACTCGCATAAGCATGCATAACTTATTAAACATGCATAACATAGCATAGTGAACTCGCATAAGCATGCATAACTTATTAAACATGCATAACATAGCATAGTGAACTCGCATAAGCATGCATAACTTATTAAACATGCATAACATAGCATAGTGAACTCGCATAAGCATGCATAACTTATTAAACATGCATAACATAGCATAGTGAACTCGCATAAGCATGCATAACTTATTAAACATGCATAACATAGCATAGTGAACTCGCATAAGCAAGCATAACTTATTAAACATGCATAACATAGCATAGTGAACTCGCATAAGCATGCATAACTTATTAAACATGCATAACATAGCATAGTGAACTCGCATAAGCTTGCATAACTTATTAAACATGCATAAATCCCAACTTTCATCACATATTAACTTTAGAGTTTCTAAAATGAAGGTAAGAGGGATTACAAATATTATGAAGACACAAATCTACTAATAAAGATTGAGAAGCCCTTTATGCAAGCATATAAAAACCCAAAACAAAGCTCCAATTAACAAAAATCCCAAAAACTCTAGCTTAGCAAATAAAGCTTGCAACTTGATGATGTATGCAAGCTAATGATCATTCATACAACTTAGAAATGCTTGTATGAACATCAAAATCTTCATAGGAATGATTTTTGAAGAGGGTGGAGGCTAGGGTTTTTAGGTGGAGGCCATTTGAGAATTCAATTTGACATAGTTTGGTTGCTAGAATGAATAATGAGGTTTTAGGGTAGGATTAGGGGCTTATTTATAGAAGATTAGAGTGTTTTTAGCCCTAGGATTAACCCTAGGTTAGTTTAGGTCCGTCAGATTTTGGAATTCTCTAGAACCAAGCCACAAGACCAAGCCCAAATCAAGATGGTGCGCCAGGCAAAACTGCCCGGCCACACCGTGTCGACAGGGCTGTCGACAGGGCAGTCGACACCCTTAGACCCCTGTCGACATGCCTGTCGACATGGGGGTCTTGGCGGGAATTTTCCCGCCTGCGCCAGTTTGCCCTAATTTCCCACTTTTGAACTTGAAATTCAAATCTGTTTTTACTTAGGAATTTTCTGAAAACTTCTTCGGGCCTTAATCGGGTCATACGAACTCCGATTTTCGAAAACTCAGACTCTATTTCGCGTATTTTTCCGGGACGAACGCAATGGCATAGCCCGTTTCCCTTGATTCAGATTTTTGAATTAAATTCTGCCTCGATTTATGTTATAACAGGTTATTGAAAATACGGGTTGTTACATTCTCCCCTCCTTAAAGGATTTCGTCCCCGAAATCTTCAAGTTAGGAAGAACATATCCTACCATCCAATCATCCATCTACTCAAAACATCATCCACGAGCAACCATTGTCCTTAAAAGATTCTAAATGCTGTATGAACATATGCAAAAGTGTGTGTATATGTACTTATCTAATGCAAAGATCAATGCAAAATATGTTAGTGAAATGTATCCATATGTATGCAAATCCCTAACATAATGTATAATATCTACATGCGTGCTCAATCATACATCCATATGCAACATCCATGTGATTGCATACAAATTTCATCCAAGAATAAGCATAAACACTCATGCACATGCAATATGAGGAGTGTGTGAGCCGATCTAGTGCCTAATGTGTATCATGCATCCACGAGTAACCAATTGCAAACACTTGCAACCACTTGCAACCATCAAACATAACATGTCCCAAACACATGTTTCATCCAAAGGGTTTCTACCTAAGGTTCTCATGACAAGATTAGCACGATAACTAGATAAACATGGATAGCAAAGAGAAAGATATGCTAACAAAGAAAAGATATTGAGAGTGTACCCTCAAAAAGGAATGGATAAAGCCTACGCATCTTCTCCTCGGTTTCCCAAGTTGCGTCTTCTTCGGCTTCACCCCATTGAACCTTCACCAACTTGACCTGTAACAACCCGTATTTTCAATAACCTGTTATAACATAAATTGAGGCAGAATTTAATTTAAAAATCTGAATCAAGGGAAACGGGCTATGCCATTGCGTTCGTCTTGGAAAAATACGAGGGATAGAGTCCGAGTTTTCGAAAATCGGAGTCCGTATGACCCAGTTAAGGCCCATTGAAGTTTTCAGAAAATTCCTAAGTAAAAACAGATTTGAATTTCAAGTTCAAAAGTGGGGAATTAGGGCAAACTGGCGCAGGCGGGAAAATTCCCGCCAGGACCCCCATGTCGACAGGCATGTCGACAGGGTCCCTAGGGTGTCGACAGCCCTGTCGACACAGGGTGGCCGGGCAGTTTTGCCTGGCGCACCATTTTGGATCTTGGTCTGGTCTTGTGGCTTGGTTCTAGAGAGTTCCTAAATCTGACGGACCTAAACTAACCTAGGGTTAATCCTAGGGCTAAAAACACTCTAATCTTCTATAAATAAGCCCCTAATCCTACCCTAAAACCTCATTATTCATTCTAGCAACCAAACTATGTCAAATTGAATTCTCAAATGGCCTCCACCTAAAAACCCTAGCCTCCACCCTCTTCAAAAATCATTTCTATTAAGATTTTGATGTTCATACAAGCTTTTCTAAGTTGTATGAATGATCATTAGCTTGCATACATCATCAAGTTGCAAGCTTTATTTGCTAAGCTAGAGTTTTTGGGATTTTTGTTAATTGGAGCTTTGTTTTGGGGTTTTATATGCTTGCATAAAGGGCTTCTCAATCTTTATTAGTAGATTTGTGTCTTCATAATATTGGTAAGCCCTCTTACCTTCATTTTAGAAACTCTAAAGTTAATATGTGATGAAAGTTGGGATTTATGCATGTTTAATAAGTTATGCATGCTTATGCGAGTCCACTATGCTATGTTATGCATGTTTAATGAGTTATGCATGCTTATGCGAGTTCACTATGCTATGTTATGCATGTTTAATGAGTTATGCATGCTTATGCGAGTTCACTATGCTATGTTATGCATGTTTAATAAGTTATGCATACTTATGCGAGTTCACTATGCTATGTTATGCATGATTAATAAGTTATGCATGCTTATGCGAGTTCACTATGCCATGTTACACATGTTTGATAAGTTATGCATGTTCACTATGCCATGATTTTCAAGTTTAACAAGTTATGCATGTTTATGCAAGTTCACTATGCCATGATTTGCAAGTTTAACAAGTTATGCAAGTTCACTATGCTAAGTTATGCAAGTCCAACATGTTATGCATGCTTGTTATGATATGTAAGATTCATCATGTATGTTGTGCCAAGTTCCCTCTTTCTATCCTTTATGCGTTATGACGAATATGTAAGCGATAGAATGACGTTGGGGGTTTCTTGGGTAAAACTTAAAATGCATGAAAATATAAGATTGGGAATTTACCTATTAAGTTAGGTCTACCCCTTGGGAATTTACCTATTAAGTTAGGTCTACCCAAGTTAAACTTGTAATTATGTTTGAAAATAAAGTGGACATGACACTTAGAAAACATGTGTGGCCAACTCGAGGTTGGGTTGAGTTTGTAGCGTAAACCTACCCGGAACCGACCGGCTTAACTAGTTGCTACAAACAATAGGACCCAATGTGAGAAGTTGGTCATGTGTACCTGGGACCCGAGGTTAGACCAAGTTGTGGTGTAAAGCTACCCGGACCCGCCCGGCTTAACTAGTAACCGCAACAAAGTCTAATGTGAGAGGTTAAGGTACAATTAAATTAATGCCTCGTAATTAGGGTTAAGTCATGGCCCACTAATACTTAACCAATTTTGGGGATACGAGGGATTAAATGGGGTTAAGTGGTGAACTGTTGGTTACACTTAACTAATTTAATCCATGATTAGTGAGGGGTTAAACCACACTTAACCCTCTTAGAAAACCCTAGCAACGTGGTCTGTTCCAGCAGTAATCCCAGTTTGGTATCATTCACAACCCTAGAGGCTAGGCTAGGGCGGGGCACGATTACTGGACTGATGTAAGCGACCAAAGCGACGGCTGAGTGGTACAGCGGTGCGGGTCCAGGCGGGCTACGGACGTGCACGTAGTCCGGTGTTGGACAAACTCGAGGCACGGGTACCAGTAGATTTAGACTGTGCATTATTGCTTAGGTGTCTGGGGTTGACACCCGAGGGCTTGATACACCCGAAGCTGGACCCAGCACAGTCTGACTACAACCATATGTGGGCCGTATGGACACCAACACTTGACGTGTTAGGTTTATAGGGAGCCGATCGATTAGACCGTGGGCTGGACCTTGTATTAAGGTCACCTCATGCTATTGGGCCAAAGTTTGGGCTGAGGGATCAATACCTGTTATGTCAGTTTGCTAGTACACTGTGGTGCAAAGCTTAATCTTCTTTATGTGATGACACCTTTATCTATTGCCAGTATGTTCATCTCAGTTTCCATCATGATGTTAACTTTATTAGTTTATAGACTGATCGTAGTAGGGCTTACCAGTCTTTTTGACTGACCTGTTTTCTTTCGCTTCTTTTCTTCCGTTCCCCCCCCCCCCAGGTTCTCAGGGAGGGAACAGTGGTGCTTAGCTTGGATCGCTTGCTTGTTCGCTGGATAGCTCATCTATGTCTGGACATTGAGCTCGCTATGGTTTATCACCTTTATTTTTGGGGATAACACTATGTATTTCAGTATTTCTTCTTATGTTGTACTAGACATGTTTATTTTGGCAGATGACTTTATGATGTACTAGACTTGTTTTGAGATGGTTTGAGATATTCCGCTGTTTTATTCTCACTTACTCTGTTTTTCATATATATTTATGTTCTTGTTCTGCCTTGATATATCATTATGCATGCTTACCCAGTTCTAACGCCCCCCCAGAAGCTAGTGCCCCCGAAAGAGTGACCCTAGCGGAGGTGGGGTGTTACAAATTTGGTATCAGAGCATAAGGTTTACAAGAAAGAACAAAAAGTTTTTTTTTAAGGACTTTTGAAAACTATTTTCAAAACAAGTATAAAGTATTTTCCAAAGAAAAGTCTAGTATTTTAAAAGGCTATTCCCCAAAAAGCCATTAGCGTTATCCTTCATTCCCTTGACCTAATCTTATCTTATCCTTCGTTTCAGTATGGCTGAGGATCTTGCCATCCCGGATGGAGTAAATGTGCCACTCTGGTATAGGAGGCTTCTAGAAGCTAGGGCGGCAGCCGGCCCCGCAAACCCTACTCCCACTCCTCCTCCTGTAGTTGAGAATCCTCCCCCTAATGTCCCTCCTCCGGTGGTCCCTCCAGTGGTTAATATTCCTCCTCCCGTTGCTAATGTTCCTCCTCCTCCAGTTGCTGAGGCTCCTCCTCCTCCCTCTCAGCATCCTCAGGTTGAGTTCACGAAGGTTTGTAAAGACTTCAAGGCGATGGGAGGCAAGAATTTCCTAGGCACAGAATCTTTTGTTGAAGCTAGGAATTGGCTGAAAGACACTGAGGACCTGTTTGCTATCTTTGGGATTGATGACGAGAGGAAGATCTTATTGACAGTGTGGCTTTTGAAGGATGAAGCGGCCTATTGGTGGGAGGTCACCAATGGGACGAGGCCCGTTGAGACTTGGGCCGATTTGAGGGCTAGATTTGTGGCCAAGTTTCTATCTTCTGCTGAGGCAAATTTACAGATGGAGAAGTTCATTGCATTAAAGCAAGGTGACATGTCTGTCAAGGAGTATGTGAACAAGTTTAATCAGCTGGCCCGTTTTGGTTTGGATATGGTAAACACTCCTGAGAAGAAGGCTCTTCGATTTGCTAGAGGATTGAATGAGCCGCTGCAGGGTTTGGCGATGTCACATATTCCGCATGGAGCTACTTTTGAGAGTTTGGTCAATATGGCTCTACTTCAGGGAGATGGAAAGAAAGAGGTCAAGACGAGTGATACTCAAGCAAAGAAGATTGATTCTCAAGGTAAAGGCAATCAAGGTGGTCAAAGCAGTCAGGGGAATCAGAGCAAGAACAAGAAGGGGAACAACAACAAAGGCAAGGGAAAGTGCAATTACTGTGGTGTGCCTGGACACTTTGCTGAGGATTGTAGGAAGAAGAAAAGGAAGCTTAGTGGTGGATGTTTTTCCTGTGGTGATACTGGACACTTCAGCAAGGAATGTCCGAAGAAGAAAGGACAGGCTGGACCTTCAGGAGGGCAAGTTCATGCTCTCAATACCGCTCCAGTTCCAGATCGAGGTAGTGTTTCTGTTGAGAACCTTGTTTATGTTTCTGATCTTCCAGTTCGTACCTTGTTTGATTCTGGTGCATCACATAGCTTTATTTCATCTGATCTTGTTGATAGCTTGCACCTTAGTACAAGCTTAGTGGATGATCCCGTTTGTGTTTCGAATCCCATTGGGGGTTCTGCTCATCTATCTATGATATGTGAGGATCTGAGGATCTCTATACTCAGTGTAGAGTTCTTGTATAGTACATATGTTCTTGGTTTTAGGGGATACGGATTGATACTGGGCATGGATTGGCTGTCCCGATATGGAGCCATTCTTGATTGTGAGCATAGGGTTGTGAGGCTTGTGACTCGCCTTGGCAACACCTTAGAGATTTCATGCAATCCGAAGGATCCCGTCATGTTGTGCTATCTTGAATCTCTCGACTCGTCAGAGGAAGACCTTTAGTCTGTAAGGGTGGTCCGAGATTATCCAGATGTTTTTGAAGAAGTCAAGGGGTTGCCCCCTAAACGAGAGATTGATTTTCGCATTTATCTAGTGGATAATGCTAAGCCTGTTTCTTTGCCCGTTCGGCACATGGCTCCGCGTGAGAGACGGGAGCTCAGCAAGCAAGTAAAGGAGTTACTTGAGAAGAACTTCATCAGACGAAGTATATCCGAATGGGGAGCGCCTGTGGTGTTTGCTACTAAGGCAGACGGTTCTCTTCGACTGTGTGTGGACTATAGAGAATTGAATAAGCTGACTAAGAAGAACAGACACCCGTTACCGAGGATCGATGATCTCTTTGACCAGCTTGTTGGTGCTTCTGTTTTCTCTCAGCTTGATCTTGCTACTGGATTTCATCAGCTCAGAGTGGCTGAAGATAGTATAGACAAGACTGCATTCAGAACTCCAGATGGATTCTTTGAATGGCTTGTTATGCCGTTCGGTTTGACGAATGCACCCGCGTATTTCGTGGACCTGATGAGTAGGGTGTTTCGGGAGTTCTTGAACAAGTTTTTCGTGGTCTTTGTGGATGATATTCTGATCTTCTCCAAGGATGAAGAAGAGCACGCGAGGCATCTTGTAGAGGTGATGGATACGCTTAGAGCGCATCAGTTAAAGGCCAAGTTCTCCAAGTGTCACTTTTGGAGAAGAGAAGTTAGATTCCTTGGGCATATCGTATCCAAGCAAGGCTTAGCTGTGGATCCCGCTAAGGTGGTTGCAGTTCAGGATTGGAAGACTCCAAGGAATGCAACCGAGTTGAGAAGTTTTCTAGGTCTTGCGGGTTTTTACCGGAAGTTCATCAAGGACTTCGCGAAGATATCCGCTCCTCTTACTAAGTTGACGAAGAAGCACATAGTTTTTGCTTGGGATATGGACTGTGAGCTTGCTTTTCAAAGACTCAAGAGAGCCCTTACCTCAGCACCAGTTCTAGCCCTACCCGATGGTGGTAAGATATTTACCGTGTACACTGATGCTTGTGGCACGGGATTGGGCGCCGTTCTGATGCAAGAAGGTAGAGTTATATGTTTTGGTGGTAGGCAACTTAAGGTGCATGAGAAGAAGTATCCTACTCATGATCTAGAGCTGGCAGCGATTGTATATGCACTCAAGGCTTGGCGTCATTATCTTCTGGGAGAGAGATTTGAGCTGTATACTGATCATAAGTCTCTGAAGTATCTCTTTTCGCAGAAGGATCTGAACTTGAGGCAGCAGAGATGGATGGAATTCTTGGCATCCTATGATTTTGATATAGCCTATACCCCTGGCAAGGGGAATGTTGTAGCGGATGCGTTGAGTAGAAAAAGGTTGACACTAAGTCCTCTATTTGTTGAGATGAAGAATTTAGAGTTCTTGGCAACCTTTGATTTCTCTTTGGCGATGGAGTCGGTGACCGGTTCTTTAGCATCTCTTGAGCTCAGGCCTACCCTTCTAGATCAAGTTGGGGCTTCGTAGAAGGAAGACCCTCAGATAATTGAGATTATGGATAAGCTAATTCGAGGGGAGACATCTAGTCACCTTGCTCGATATTCTATAGATGATAAGGGTTGGCTGAGGAGAGACGGAAGGCTTTGTGTTCCGATGGTGGGAGACTTGGTGAGGAAAGTTCTTGATGAAGCACATCGCTCCAAGATGACTATACATCCGGGCGGTGATAAGATGTATAAAGATATGAAGCGCATTTTCTTCTGGCCTGGAATGAAGAAGGATGTCGCGGAGTTTGTCTCTAGATGTATCGTTTGTCAGAGAGTAAAAGCTGAGTCGAAGAAGCCCGGTGGGCTATTGCATCCTCTAGAGGTCCCGCTATGGAAGTGGGAGAGTATTTCTATGGACTTTATTGATGGGCTTCCAAGGTCAAGGAAAGGGAATATGAGCATTTGGGTCATTGTAGATAGGCTTACGAAGAGTGCTCATTTCATTCCGGTGAAGAGCAAAAGGACCGCATCTGGACTAGCATCAGTATATCTTCGTGAGATAGTACGACTACATGGAGTCCCCTCCAGCATAGTCAGTGACCGAGACCCCATCTTTACTAGTCAGTTCTGGAACAGTTTGCAGGAAGCTATGGGCACAAGGTTGAACATGAGTACGGCCTATCACCCACAAACGGACGGCCAAACAGAAAGGGTGAATAGGGTACTTGAGGACTTGTTGAAGCTTTGCATTCTGGATTTTGGTGGTGCTTGGGAAGACCATCTTCCTCTTTTTGAGTTTGCATATAATAACAGTTATCAGGCAAGCATAGGGATGGCACCATTTGAAGCTTTATATGGGAGGCCGTGCAAGTCGCCTACATGTTGGTGGGAGACTACAGAGAAGCTCATACTTGGGCCTGACATGATTAGAGACACATCCGAGAAGATCGAGTTGATTCGGAGATGAATGAAAGCGGCCCAAGACCGACAGAAATCCTATGCTGACAAGCGAAGATCCGATTTGGAGTTTGATGTTGGGGATATGGTTTTCGTAAAGGTTTCTCCTTTGCGGAATGTGGTCCGATTTGGAGCAGTTGGGAAGTTTGCACCGAGATTTGTTGGACCCTTCCCTATCATAGAGAGAATTGGGAAGATGGCTTATAAAGTGCAATTGCCCGAGAAGCTGTCCGGAGTGCATAATGTCTTTCATGTCTCGCATCTCCGAAAGTGCCTACATGAGTCCGCTGAGGTGGTTGAACCTAGCATTCTTGAAGACATGGAAGTAGAGAAAGAGGCAACTTTGAGGAGAGCTCCGATTCGTATCTTGGGGACAGAGACCAAGAAGCTAAGGAATCGTGAGGTCAAGTTGGTGAAGGTTCAATGGGGTGAAGCCGAAGAAGACGCAACTTGGGAAACCGAGGAGAAGATGCGTGGGCTTTATCCATTCCTTTTTGAGGGTACACTCTCAATCTCTTTCCTTTGTTTAGCATATCTTCCTCTTTGCTATCCATGTTTATCTAGTTATCGTGCTAATCTTGTCATGAGAACCTTAGGTAGAAACCCCTTTGGATGAAACATGTGTTTGAGACATGTTATGTTTGATGGTTGCAAGTGGTTGCAAGTGTTTGCAAGTGGTTACTCGTGGATGCATGATACACATTAGGCACTAGATCGGCTCACACACTCCCCATATTGCATATGCATGAGTGTTTATGCTTATTCTTGGATGAAACTTGTATGCCATCACATGGATGCTGCATATGGATGTATGATTGAGCACGCATGTAGATATTATACATTATGTTAGGGATTTGCATACATATGGATACATTTCACTAACATATTTTGCATTGATCTTTGCATTAGATAAGTACATATACACACACTTTTGCATATGTTCATACAGCATTTAGAATCCTTTCAGGACAATGATTGCTCGTGGATGATGCTTTGAGTAGATGGATGACTGGATGATAGGATACGTTCTTCCTAGCTTGAAGATTTCGGGGACGAAATCCTTTAAGGAGGGGAGAATGTAACAACCCGTATTTTCAATAACCTGTTATAACATAAATCGAGGCAGAATTTAATTTAAAAATATGAATCAAGGGAAACGGGCTATGCCATTGCGTTCATCTCGGAAAAATACGCGGAATAGAGTCCGAGTTTTCGAAAATCGGAGTCCGTATGACCCAGTTAAGGCCCATTGAAGTTTTCAGAAAATTCCTAAGTAAAAACAGATTTGAATTTCAAGTTCAAAAGTGGGGAATTAGGGCAAACTGGCACAGGCGGGAAAATTCCCGCCAGGACCCCCATGTCGACAGGCATGTCGACAGGGTCCCTAGGGTGTCGACAGCCCTGTCGACAGCCCTGTCGACACAGGGTGGCCGGGCAGTTATGCCTAGCGCACCATTTTGGATCTTGGTCTGGTCTTGTGGCTTGGTTCTAGAGAGTTCCTAAATCTGACGGACCTAAACTAACCTAGGGTTAATCCTAGGGCTAAAAACACTCTAATCTTCTATAAATAAGCCCCTAATCCTACCCTAAAACCTCATTATTCATTCTAGCAACCAAACTATGTCAAATTGAATTCTCAAATGGCCTCCACCTAAAAACCCTAGCCTCCACCCTCTTCAAAAATCATTTCTATTAAGATTTTGATGTTCATACAAGCTTTTCTAAGTTGTATGAATGATCATTAGCTTGCTTACATCATCAAGTTGCAAGCTTTATTTGCTAAGCTAGAGTTTTTGGGATTTTTGTTAATTGGAGCTTTGTTTTGGGGTTTTATATGCTTGCATAAAGGGCTTCTCAATCTTTATTAGTAGATTTGTGTCTTCATAATATTGGTAAGCCCTCTTACCTTCATTTTAGAAACTCTAAAGTTAATATGTGATGAAAGTTGGGATTTATGCATGTTTAATAAGTTATGCATGCTTATGCGAGTCCACTATGCTATGTTATGCATGTTTAATGAGTTATGCATGCTTATGCGAGTTCACTATGCTATGTTATGCATGTTTAATGAGTTATGCATGCTTATGCGAGTTCGCTATGCTATGTTATGCATGTTTAATAAGTTATGCATACTTATGCGAGTTCACTATGCTATGTTATGCATGATTAATAAGTTATGCATGCTTATGCGAGTTCACTATGCCATGTTACACATGTTTGATAAGTTATGCATGTTCACTATGCCATGATTTGCAAGTTTAACAAGTTATGCATGTTTATGCAAGTTCACTATGCCATGATTTGCAAGTTTAACAAGTTATGCAAGTTCACTATGCTAAGTTATGCAAGTCCAACATGTTATGCATGCTTATTATGATATGTAAGATTCATCATGTATGTTGTGCCAAGTTCCCTCTTTCTATCCTTTATGCGTTATGACGAATATGTAAGCGATAGAATGACGTTGGGTTTTTTTTGGGTAAAACTTAAAATGCATGAAAATATAAGATTGGGAATTTACCTATTAAGTTAGGTCTACCCCTTGGGAATTTACCTATTAAGTTAGGTCTACCCAAGTTAAACTTGTAATTATGTTTGAAAATAAAGTGGACATGACACTTAGAAAACATGTGTGGCCAACTCGAGGTTGGGTTGAGTTTGTAGCGTAAACCTACCCGGAACCGACCGGCTTAATTAGTTGCTACAAACAATAGGACCCAATGTGAGAAGTTGGTCATGTGTACCTCGGACCCGAGGTTAGACCAAGTTGTGGTGTAAAGCTACCCGGACCCGCCCGGCTTAACTAGTAACCGCAACAAAGTCTAATGTGAGAGGTTAAAGTACAATTAAATTAATGCCTCGTAATTAGGGTTAAGTCATGGCCCACTAATACTTAACCAATTTTGGGGATACGAGGGATTAAATGGGGTTAAGTGGTGAACTGTTGGTTACACTTAACTAATTTAATCCATGATTAGTGAGGGGTTAAACCACACTTAACCCTCTTAGAAAACCCTAGCAACGTGGTCTGTTCCAGCAGTAATCCCAGTTTGGTATCATTCACAACCCTAGAGGCTAGGCTAGGGCGGGGCACGATTACTGGACTGATGTAAGCGACCAAAGCGACGGCTGAGTGGTACAGCGGTGCGGGTCCAGGCGGGCTACGGATGTGCACGTAGTCCGGTGTTAGACAAACTCGAGGCACGGGTACCAGTAGATTTAGACTGTGCATTATTGCTTAGGTGTCTGGGGTTGACACCCGAGGGCTTGATACACCCGAAGCTGGACCCAGCACAGTCTGACTACAACCATATGTGGGTCGTATGGACACCAACACTTGACGTGTTAGGTTTATAGGGAGCCGATCGATTAGACCGTGGGCTGGACCTTGTATTAAGGTCACCTCATGCTATTGGGCCAAAGTTTGGGCTGAGGGATCAATACCTGTTATGTCAGTTTGCTAGTACACTGTGGTGCAAAGCTTAATCTTCTTTATGTGATGACACCTTTATCTATTGCCAGTATGTTCATCTCAATTTCCATCATGATGTTAACTTTATTAGTTTATAGACTGATCGTAGTAGGGCTTACCAGTCTTTTTGACTGACCTGTTTTCTTTCGCTTCTTTTCTTCCGTTCCCCCCCCCCCCCAGGTTCTCAGGGAGGGAACAGTGGTGCTTAGCTTGGATCGCTTGCTTGTTCGCTGGATAGCTCATGTATGTCTGGACATTGAGCTCGCTATGGTTTATCACCTTTATTTTTGGGGATAGCACTATGTATTTCAGTATTTCTGTTTATGTTGTACTAGACATGTTTGTTTTGGCAGATGACTTTATGATGTACTAGACTTGTTTTGAGATGGTTTGAGATATTCCGCTGTTTTATTCTCACTTACTCTATTTTACATATATATTTATGTTCTTGTTCTGCCTTGATATATCATTATGCATGCTTACCCAGTTCTAACGCCCCCCAGAAGCTAGTGCCCCCGAAAGAGTGACCCTAGCGGAGGTGGGGTGTTACATGACCTCTCGATTCCTTAGCTTCTTGGTCTCCGTCCCCAAGATACGAATCGGAGCTCTCCTCAAAGTTGCCTCTTTCTCTACTTCCACGTCTTCAAGAATGCTAGGTTCAACCACCTCAGCGGACTCGTGTAGGCACTTTCGGAGATGCGAGACATGAAAGACATTATGCACTCCGGACAGCTTCTCGGGCAATTGCACTTTATAAGCCATCTTCCCAATTCTCTCTATGATAGGGAAGGGTCCAACAAATCTCGGTGCTAATTTCCCAACAGCTCCAAATCGGACCACATTCCGCAAAGGAGAAACCTTTACGAAAACCATATCCCCAACATCAAACTCCAAATCGGATCTTCGCTTATCAGCATAGGATTTCTGTCGGTCTTGGGCCGCTTTCATTCGTCTCCGAATCAACTCGATCTTCTCGGACGTATCTCTGATCATATCAGGCCCAAGTATGAGCTTCTCTGTAGTCTCCCACCAACATGTAGGCGACTTGCACGGCCTCCCATATAAAGCTTCAAATGGTGCCATCCCTATGCTTGCCTGATAACTGTTATTATATGCAAACTCAACAAGAGGAAGATGGTCTTCCCAAGTACCACCAAAGTCCAGGATACAAAGCCTCAACAAGTCCTCAAGTACCCTATTCACCCTTTCTGTCTGACCGTCTGTTTGTGGGTGATAGGCCGTACTCAGGTTCAACCTCGTGCCCATAGCTTCCTGCAAACTGTTCCAGAACTGACTAGTAAAGATGGGGTCTCGGTCACTGACTATGCTGGAAGGGACTCCATGTAGTCGTACTATCTCACGAAGATATACTGATGCTAGTCCAGATGCAGTCCTTTTGCTCTTCACCGGAATGAAATGAGCACTCTTCGTAAGCCTATCTACAATGACCCAAATGCTCGTATTCCCTTTCCTTGACCTTGGAAGCCCATCAATAAAATCAATAGAAATACTCTCCCACTTCCATAGCGGGACCTCTAGAGGATGCAATAGCCCACCGGGCTTCTTCGACTCGGCTTTTACTCTCTGACAAACAACACACCTAGAGACAAACTCTTCCACATCCTTCTTCATTCCAGGCCAGAAGAAAATACGCTTCATATCTTTATACATCTTATCACCGCCCGGATGTATAGTCATCTTGGAGCGATGTGCTTCATCAAGAACTTTCCTCACCAAGTCTTCCACCATCGGAACACAAAGCCTTCCGTCTCTCCTCAGCCAACCCTTATCATCTATAGAATATCGAGCAAGGTGACTAGATGTCTCCCCTCGAATCAGCTTATCCATGATCTCAATTATCTGAGGGTCTTCCTTCTGCGAAGCCCCAACTTGATCCAGAAGGGTAGGCCTGAGTTCAAGAGATGCTAAAGAACCGGTCATCGACTCAACCGCCAAAGAGAAATCAAAGGTTGCTAAGAACTCTAGATTCTTCATCTCAACAAATAGAGGACTTAGTGTCAACCTTTTTCTACTCAACGCATCCGCTACAACATTCCCCTTGCCAGGGGTATAGGCTATATCAAAATCATAGGACGCCAAGAATTCCATCCATCTTTGCTGCCTCAAGTTCAGATCCTTCTGCGAAAAGAGATACTTCAAAGACTTATGATCAGTATACAGCTCAAATCTCTCTCCCAGAAGATAATGACGCCAAGCCTTGAGTGCATATACTATCGCTGCCAGCTCTAGATCATGAGTGGGATAATTCTTCTCATGCACCTTAAGTTGCCTCCCACCAAAACATATAACTCTGTCTTCTTGCATCAGAACGGCGCCCAATCCCGTGCCACAAGCATCAGTGTACACGGTAAACATCTTACCACCATCGGGTAAAGCTAGAACTGGTGCTGAGGTAAGGGCTCTCTTGAGTCTTTGAAAAGCAAGCTCACAGTCCATATCCCAAGCAAAAACTAAGTTCTTCTTCGTCAACTTAGTAAGAGGAGCGGATATCTTCGCGAAGTCCTTGATGAACTTCCGGTAAAAACCCGCAAGACCTAGAAAACTTCTCACCTCGGTTGCATTCCTTGGAGTCTTCCAATCCTGAACTGCAACCACCTTAGCGGGATCCACCGCTAAGCCTTGCTTGGATACGATATGCCCAAGGAATCTAACTTCCCTTCTCCAAAAGTGACACTTGGAGAACTTGGCCTTTAACTGATGCGCTCTAAGCGTATCCATCACCTCTACAAGATGCCTCGCGTGCTCTTCTTCATCCTTGGAGAAGATCAGAATATCATCCACAAAGACCACGACAAACTTGTTCAAGAACTCTCGAAACACCCTACTCATCAAGTCCACGAAATATGCGGGTGCATTCGTCAAACCGAACGGCATAACAAGCCATTCAAAGAATCCATCTGGAGTTCTGAATGCAGTCTTGTCTATACTATCTTCAGCCACTCTGAGCTGATGAAATCCAGTAGCAAGATCAAGCTGAGAGAAAACAGAAGCACCAACAAGCTGGTCAAAGAGATCATCGATCCTCGGTAACGGGTGTCTGTTCTTCTTAGTCAGCTTATTCAATTCTCTATAGTCCACACAGAGTCGAAGAGAACCATCTGCCTTAGTAGCAAACACCACAGGCGCTCCCCATTCGGATATACTTCGTCTGATGAAGTTCTTCTCAAGCAACTCTTTCACTTGCTTGCTCAGCTCCCGTCTCTCACGCGGAGCCATGTGCCGAACGGGCAAAGAAACAGGCTTAGCATTATCCACCAGATAAATGCGAAAATCAATCTCTCGTTTATGGGGAAACCCCTTAACTTCTTCAAAAACATCTAGATAATCTCGGACCACCCTTACAGACTGAAGGGCTTCCTCTGACGAGTCAAGAGATTCAAGATAGCACAACATGACGGGATCCTTCGGATTGCATGAAATCTCTAAGGTGTTGCCAAGGCGAGTCACAAGCCTCACAACCCTATGCTCACAATCAAGAATGGCTCCATATCTGGACAGCCAATCCATGCCCAATATCAATCCGTATCCCCTGAAACCAAGAACATACGCACTACACAAGAACTCTACACTGAGTATAGAGATCCTCAGATCCTCACATATCATAGATAGATGAGCAGAACCCCCAATGGGATTCGAAACACAAACGGGATCATCCACTAAGCTAGTACTAAGGTGCAAACTATCAACAAGATCAGATGAAATAAAGCTATGTGATGCACCAGAATCAAACAAGATACGAACTGGAAGATCGGAAACATAAACAAGGTTCTCAACAGAAATACTACCTCGATCGGGAACTAGAGCGGTATTGAGAGCATGAACTTGCCCCCCTGAAGGTCCAGCCTGCCCTTTCTTCTTCGGGCATTCCTTGCTGAAGTGTCCAGTCTTACCACAGGAAAAACATCCACCACTAAGCTTCCTTTTCTTCTTCCTACAATCCTTAGCAAAGTGTCCAGGCACACCACAGTAATTGCACTTTCCCTTGCCTTTGTTGTTGTTCCCCTTCTTGTTCTTGCTCTGATTCCCCTGACTGCTTTGACCACCTTGATTGCCTTTACCTTGAGAATCAGTCTTCTTTGCTTGAGTATCACTCGTCTTGACCTCTTTCTTTCCATCTCCCTGAAGTAGAGCCATATTGACCAAACTCTCAAAAGTAGCCCCATGCGGAATATGTGACATCGCCAAACCCTGCAGCGGCTCATTCAACCCCCTAGCAAATCGAAGAGCCTTCTTCTTAGGAGTGTTCACCATATCCAAACCAAAACGGGCCAGCTGATTAAACTTGTTCACATACTCCTTGACAGACATATCACCTTGCTTTAATGCAATGAACTTCTCCATCTGTAAATTCGCCTCAGCAGAAGATAGAAACTTGGCCACAAATCTAGCCCTCAAATCGGCCCAAGTCTCAACGGGCCTCGTCCCATTGGTGACCTCCCACCAATAGGCCGCTTCATCCTTCAAAAGCCGCACTGTCAATAAGATCTTCCTCTCGTCATCAATCCCAAAGATAGCAAACAGGTCCTCAGTGTCTTTCAGCCAATTCCTAGCTTCAACAAAAGATTCCGTGCCTAGGAAATTCCTGCTTCCCATCGCCTTGAAGTCTTTACAAACCTTCGTGAACTCAACCTGAGGATGCTGAGAGGGAGGAGGAGGAGCCTCAGCAACTGGAGGAGGAGGAACATTAGCAACGAGAGGAGGAATATTAACCACTGGAGGGACCACCGGAGGAGGGACATTAGGGGGAGGATTCTCAACTACAGGAGGAGGAGTGGGAGTAGGGTTTGCGGGGCCGGCTGCCGCCCTAGCTTCTAGAAGCCTCCTATACCAGAGTGGCACATTTACTCCATCCGGGATGGCAAGATCCTCAGCCATACTGAAACGAAGGATAAGATAAGATTAGGTCAAGGGAATGAAGGATAACGCTAATGGCTTTTTGGGGAATAGCCTTTTAAAATACTAGACTTTTCTTTGGAAAATACTTTATACTTGTTTTGAAAATAGTTTTCAAAAGTCCTTAAAAAAAAACTTTTTGTTCTTTCTTGTAAACCTTATGCTCTGATACCAAATTTGTAACACCCCACCTCCGCTAGGGTCACTCTTTCGGGGGCACTAGCTTCTGGGGGGCGTTAGAACTGGGTAAGCATGCATAATGATATATCAAGGCAGAACAAGAACATAAATATATATGTAAAACAGAGTAAGTGAGAATAAAACAGCGGAATATCTCAAACCATCTCAAAACAAGTCTAGTACATCATAAAGTCAACTGCCAAAATAAACATGTCTAGTACATCATAAACAGAAATACTGAAATACATAGTGCTATCCCCAAAATAAAGATGATAAACCATAGCGAGCTCAATGTCCAGACATACATGAGCTATCCAGCGAACAAGCAAGCGATCCAAGCTAAGCACCACTGTTCCCTCCCGGAGAACCTGGGGGGGGGGGGGAATGGAAGAAAAGAAGCGAAAGAAAACAGGTCAGTCAAAAAGACTGGTAAGTCCTACTACGATCAGTCTATAAACTAATAAAGTTAACATCATGATGGAAACTGAGATGAATATACTGGCAATGGATAAAGGTGTCATCACATAAAGGAGATTAAGCTTTGCACCACAGTGTACTAGCAAACTAACATAACAGGTATTGATCCCTCTGCCCAAACTTTGGCCCAACTGCATGAGGTGACCTTAATGCAAGGTCCAGCCCAACGGTCTAGTCGATCGGCTCCCTATAAACCTAACACGTCAAGTGTTGGTGTCCATACGGCCCACATATGGTTGTAGTCAGACTGTGCTGGGTCCACCTTCGGGTGTATCAAGCCCTCGGGTGTCAACCCCAGACACCTAAGCAATAATGCACAGTCTAAACCTACTGGTACCCGTGCCTCGAGTTTGTCCAACACCGGACTACGTGCACGTCCGTAGCCCGCCTGGACCCGCACTGCTGTACCACTCAGCCGTCGCTTTGGTCGCTTACATCAGTCCAGTAATCGTGCCCCGCCCTAGCCTAGCCTCTAGGGTTGTGAATGATACCAAACTGGGATTACTGCTGGAACAGACCACGTTGCTAGGGTTTTCTAAGAGGGTTAAGTGTGGTTTAACCCCTCACTAATAATGGATTAAATTAGTTAAGTGTAACCAACAGTTCACCACTTAACCCCATTTAATCCCTCGTATCCCCAAAATTGGTTAAGTATTAGTGGGCCATGACTTAACCCTAATTATGAGGCATTAATTTAATTGTACCTTAACCTCTCACATTAGACTTTGTTGCGGTTACTAGTTAAGCCGGGCGGGTCCGGGTAGCTTTACACCACAACTTGGTCTAACCTCGGGTCCCAGGTACACATGACCAACTTCTCACATTGGGTCCTATTGTTTGTAGCAACTAGTTAAACCGGTCGGTTCCGGGTAGGTTTACGCTACAAACTCAACCCAACCTCGAGTTGGCGATACTTATGTTTTCTAAGTGTCACGTCCACTTTATTTTCAAAACATAATCACAAGTTTAACAAATACTTGGGTAGGCCTAACTTAATAGGTAAATTCCCAAGGGGTAGACCTAACTTAATAGGTAAATTCCCAATCTTATATTTTCATGTATTTTAAGTTTTACCCAAAAACCCCCCAACGTCATTCTATCGCTTACATATTCGTCATAACGCATAAAGGATAGAAAGAGGGAACTTGGCGCAACATACATGATAAATCTTACATATCCTAATTAACATGCATAACATGTTGGACTTGCATAACTTAGCATAGTGAATTTGCATAAACATGCATAACTTGTTAAACTTGCAAATCATGGCATAGTGAACTTGCATAAACATGCATAACTTATCAAACATGTGTAACATGGCATAGTGAACTCGCATAAGCATGCATAACTTATTAAACATGCATAACATAGCATAGTGAACTCGCATAAGCATGCATAACTTATTAAACATGCATAACATAGCATAGTGAACTCGCATAAGCATGCATAACTTATTAAACATGCATAACATAGCATAGTGAACTCGCATAAGCATGCATAACTTATTAAACATGCATAACATAGCATAGTGAACTCGCATAAGCATGCATAACTTATTAAACATGCATAAATCCCAACTTTCATCACATATTAACTTTAGAGTTTCTAAAATGATGGTAAGAGGGCTTACAAATATTATGAAGACACAAATCTACTAATAAAGATTGAGAAGCCCTTTATGCAAGCATATAAAAACCCAAAACAAAGCTCCAATTAACAAAAATCCCAAAAACTCTAGCTTAGCAAATAAAGCTTGCAACTTGATGATGTATGCAAGCTAATGATCATTCATACAACTTAGAAATGCTTGTATGAACATCAAAATCTTCATAGGAATGATTTTTGAAGTGGGTGGAGGCTAGGGTTTTTAGGTGGAGGCCATTTGAGAATTCAATTTGACATAGTTTGGTTGCTAGAATGAATAATGAGGTTTTAGGGTAGGATTAGGGGCTTATTTATAGAAGATTAGAGTGTTTTTAGCCCTAGGATTAACTCTAGGTTAGTTTAGGTCCGTCAGATTTCGGAATTCTCTAGAACCAAGCCACAAGACCAAGCCCAAATCAAGATGGTGCGCCAGGCAAAACTGCCCGGCCACCCCGTGTCGACAGGGCTGTCGACAGGGCAGTCGACACCCTTAGACCCCTGTCGACATGCCTGTCGACATGGGGGTCTTGGCGGGAATTTTCCCGCCTGCGCCAGTTTGCCCTAATTTCCCACTTTTGAACTTGAAATTCAAATCTGTTTTTACTTAGGAATTTTCTGAAAACTTCGTCGGGCCTTAATCGGGTCATACAAACTCCGATTTTCGAAAACTCGGACTCTATTTCGCGTATTTTTCCGGGACGAACGCAATGGCATAACCCGTTTCCCTTGATTTAGATTTTTGAATTAAATTCTGCCTCGATTTATGTTATAACAGGTTATTGAAAATACGGGTTGTTACATTAAGTCCATAGGAACACTTAACCGACTTAACAAAGTTAAGCTAGAATGGGAAGGTTAAGTCCATAGGAACACTTAACCAACCTAGCACGGTTAAGCTAGAATGGGAAAGTTAAGGAACACTTAACCAACTTAGCACAGTTAAAGCTAGAATGGGAGGGTTAAGTCCATGGGAATACTTAGCCAAATTAACATGTTGACTAGACTAGAAGGTGGGGTTAAGTAAAGTTAATACACTTAGCCAATTTAACATGTTTAATTAGACTAGAGGTTGGGGTTAAGTAATACACTTAGCCAAATTAATATGTTAGCTGGACTAGACCATAGGGTTAAGTAAACTTGAACGCTTAACCATCAGAATATGATAAATGAATATGGTTAAGTAAAAAGCATAAAGGGATAACACTTAACCAGTGTAATAGGATAAGGGAAGAGGGTTAAGATAGCTTGAATCGACTAAAGACACTTAACCAACCCAACCTGGCGAGAAAGAAAACTAAGTAGTAAACCTCAGTTGAAAAAGGGACTAAGTAGTAAAACTTAGTTAAGAAAACAAGGAATTTGGAAACTAAATGGTAAACCTTAGTTAGTAGAACTAAGTAGTAATTCTTAGTAGAACACGAAGGAGCGGACATCCATCTGGTTTTAAGAAGGCTCCAACGAATTGGGTTACGAAGCCCGAGGCTTCGAGGGGACGTGAGGGTACTCTTGGTATCCCCCTGTGAGGCTGCAGATGATCATCCTGGGCTCACAGAGGTTAAGGTCTGCGTTCGAAGAACCGAGGGTATGCCTTGGTTGCAATATATATGTGGCAACCTAAAGACTAGGATGGACCAGCGTGATTCGGCGAGAAGACGGTAGCCCTGTGATAGCAACTCGTCGTCTACCATCCATCTTGAGTCAATCGAGATACGTGAAGCGGAAAGGCGGAGAACTCCAAAAGACCATATACTTGCTATCTAGTTATGGTTGCGGATGGCCATAGGATAGTGGGGCACCGGGGGCCGGCGTATAGTTCTCATTTTACAAGGTGTGCCTTTCATTAGCTGAGGGAGGGGTCAAGTGGGACCATAGCCACTGAAATAAAACAGACCTTAGCATCTGCATCGGAAGATATCTGAAAGCTCCCGACCGAGTTCTGTATTCCTTGATTTGCCCTGACACAGGACTCGGACCGCACATTACAGGACATGTGCATCTAGACAAGCGATAACGATTCGCGATACATGCGTGGGGAAGTATAGGAACATATATCACTCTAGGTAGTGTGTCCTAGACTTGGGGGCATCGTTCGACAGGTAGCATAATCCCTAGTTGGACTAGGTGGCATAAATCCTGAATCTGAGAAGCGTTCAGCAGATAGCGTAAACTCTAGTTGAATATAGAAAGCACTGGATAGAAAACCCTAGATTAGATCTAGGTAATAAATAATAAATGGATGCTCGAAGGCAATGGAAAATACTGGGATTGGGATCACGTTATCGTTACTAGTTGGGACACTAGTTAGGTGGTGCAGAGATATAGAAACCAGTATAACAAGGAAATAGCGAAGCTGCGAAAGTATTAAAGCGTATCCAGTTTATCTTATCTTAGCATATCTTGTGATTACCTTGTCTAATCTTGTTGACCCTATCGTCATGGTGTAATCTTGTATTCAGTTAATTCACGTCGTTTTGTTTTCCATGTTCACATGCTAGAAGTTACTGAACTTACTCAGGCTTTATGTCTAACTCTGTTTTTCTTTCGTCTTCTTTTCTTCCGTTTCCCCCCTAGGTAGTAGAGGAGGGAATAGTTTAGCTCAGGTTAAGTTGGACTGCCACTCTTTCCCAGCTTGAAGATTTGTCAAAGTTTGCTTGGATTCTCTTTTCAGATGCTATGGCTGGCTCTTGCTAAAATCGGGGAATATAAATGTTGTTTTTATGCTTCTTTATTTTGTAAGACAGACGATACTCTGATATTGTAAAGAAACCATTGTACAAACTATTTTATCAATAAAGCAAAGTTTTATTTTCCGCTGTTTAATTTCTGTCTGTCTTGTAATTTATCTGCATCTTTTACCCTAAATGCTCCACAGAACTTAGTGCATTCCCTTTGTGAGTGACACTAACGGACGTGGGGTGTTACACGTGGTATCAGAGCTGAAGGTTACCAGATCAGATAAAGGATTTGAAAAATTATTTTCAAAACAATTTTTAAAGAAGCATTTTCAAGAGAAAAGATTTGTTTTAAAGAAATATTCCCCAAAGCCATATGCACTGTCTTCTCTTCCTCTATTTAAATTCTTTTCTCCTTCTTTCTTGAGTCTCTGGGGCTCCTGGCTTTCTGGGAGGTAACCTCATCGAAGGGCAAAGTAGTGCCCGGCTTCCATCCATAGCCGTAGTTGTTTCATCTACAGGCAGTTTTCTTTCGAAGCTTATAAGGTTTTCCGGACGATGGAGGCATTTTTCGAGAGATTTGTCAACATGACTACACACGGAAAGGGATGAGGAGTTTGGCTAAGGAGCATAACCCTAGGATGAGGAATTCATGGATGTAGATTTAGCTCACAAAGAAAGAAGGAATTATAAAACCTAATATAAGAGGAAGTATCTTTGATAGGTCATATAATTAAGGACAAGAGCAAGAACAAGGAACAAAATTTTCAGAAGGGCAAGTACATACTTTCACCACCAAGTGTACCTAGGAGAAAGGTAGTAAAGTTCTATTGGAAGAGTCTAGTTTTGCTGTTCGTACTATTTCCTTTGGTTTTATCGCTTCGCATTTGTTCGTATCCACTTCCATAGTTGAGTCTCTGCACCATAGTACTTGTATAGTAGAAAGGTCCCACTAGAGTCTCAAATCCAATTAGTGGTCCGACCAGTTTATTTTTGGTTAGTAGGGATTTGAGAATAGCTATCGAGTCTTCTTATATCATCTCACATAGATCGTTTAAATTCAAAGGAGATATTCCTTGGGTGCTTGTCTGATATTGGTTTAGGCCTTTGGGGCTTGTACTTGAGGAATGTCGAGTTCGACTAGGATGGTTTGCGGGAGAGATGAATAGTTGTGGTAGGCACTCCAAAAAGCACGTAGTGACCTTTTGACTCTTATAGTTATGGCATGACGGATAAGAGGGAAACCTCTAATCATCTTAGTACGTATACTTGGTACCATGATTGACATCTATTTATTTTGGAAATGGAGGTTAGGAACTTCATAATCGTGAAAGATAAATTGGTTAAGATATAGTGGAGTAAAGCTCAAGAAGGCTAGATACTAGCAACATGCCCTTTTTCCTTAAGGGTGCATCCTTGATTTCTCTGTTTAGGAGCTTTACGCGTAGTTGTTTCTCTCTTTCCAAAGTATATCCTCTAGGTCGTATCTGCGATCCTTAGGTAGAAGCCAATGGATGTAAACATGTATTTGAAACATGTTATGGTTGAATGGTTGCAAGTGGTTGCAAATGGTTGCTCGTGGATGCATATGCATATGTATTAGGCACTAGAACAAGTTCGGACGCTCTCATATTGCATTTACATATATGCATTTGTTTATAAGTTGAACTTGATATGATATCATATGGACATTGCATATGGATGGATGGATGTGCACGCATGTAGTATTTACTTGACTAGGGATGTTTGCATGCATGATTGGACGCATGGCACTAACATGGTTTGCATTAAGGAGGTCAACTGAATCAGTAGACCGCCTGATTTTTCATTTGATAGAGACATATACACACACTATGCATATGAACATGAAAGCATTAGAAATCTTTTAAGGACAATGAATGCCTGTGATTGAATGGTTGAGTAGATGAGTGATTGGATGGTAGGACACATTCTTCCTAACTTGAAGATTTCGGGGACGAAATCCTTTTAAGTGGGGGAGAATGTAACACCCCGTAATTCTGTGACATTAAGATTCTCAAATTAAAGTATAATTAATTTTTAAAAGAAAAATAAAAAGAAAAAGATCCATGCAGTTGTTTAATTTAAGTATTGTAACTAACATGAAAAAGAGAAGTAAGGAGAGAACAATAATTATTATTGTTCTAAGACTTATTAACAAAAGCCTCTGTAGCTCAGTTGGTTAAGGCATTGGATTTGTAGCATGGAGGTCGGGGGTTCGAACCCCGGCGGCGACATAATTTTTTATCTTTGTTTTAGAGAGGGCCAACTGAACATGCAAATATATGTACGTATACAAATTCAAAATTTGAAAGGATAAGAACATACATATAAGGAAATAAAGAAAATATATATATACATATGAGAATATAAATATAAATATATATATATAAATGCGAAAACATATGTATACGAAAGATAAAATTCAAGATAAGGCTACAGTCAATGAAATATGGCAACATCATTTAAATTTTGAAAATAAAATGAAAGTTGTGCGTATATATATACACGTAAAATGGTCGTTAGAGGAATGGTATACATATAAGAATATTTCATGTGAATAAAACAGTTAAATAAATTCCAGAAATTCAAAAGTTCGAAAATCAAATTTCTACGCCAAATACAATTCATTCGAAATTCAAATTTCTACGCCAAAATAGTGGGACCCAATGCTGAATCAGCACTGCGTGTATGATAAGGTTTGGCTAGATTCATCTACGTACCTGGACTGTTTTCTTAACTAGGTTCAATGCTGACTCAGCGCTGCGTGTACGATAAGGTCTTGAGCAGCTATATAAACAGCCCTAGTCTTCATTCTCTTTGCACCAATTCTCTTCTATCCTTATGCTGCTAAGATTCATGGCTTCTTCCCCTCCACTAAATTTTCTTGAATAATTAAAATAAAATATAAATTCAAGACATGGAGATGCTGCTCAAATCTGTTCAAGATAATATTCAAATCAAAGTTTAAAGTGAAGAATTCAAAGGCTAGCTCAAACAAGTTTCAAGCAACGACGCACGAATCATAGCCACGCTTTCCTTCTTTTCTAGATCTATTTTCTGTAAGTTGGTTATTTCTAGATCTGAATATTTTGTTTTATTTGTGACATGAAATTAAAGGAATAAAGGAATATGCCAAATCTCTCTCTCTCTCTCTCTTCGAATCTGTGTTTATACTCTTGGACTGAATTAAGAACTGTTATGATTCGAGGACAAATAAGACTGTAACCGTGACTATGACTATAGAACTGTGGCCTTTGAAAGCATATGCCTTTGGACTATGACATAAGCCTTTGATTTTGGAACATATAAACATTGCCTATGACAATGACTTATGACTATGGGAATTATTTTCCCTTTTGGACTATGAACATCGCATACGACTATGGACATTTCCTATGACTGTGACTGTGACTACAAGGATTATTTCCTTGACTAGGCCTATACCTTTGATTTGGACATAAACTATTACTTATGACATAATGAGGACAACTGTGATTTTGACACCCATGATTTATGATTAGGAAAATATTGCTTTAGTTTTATGATTGAGAAGTTGGGTCTAAACCCAATTATTTATTCTACCTGTTCCTTGGTTTTTCTTTGGTTTTAAGACAGTGGTAATTTACCTATTAAGTTAGGTCTACCCACGTTCTTGAACCTATTTTGCCCATTCTTTGGTTTTAAGACAGTGGGAATTTACCTATTTAGTTAGGTCTACCCATATTCTTGAACCTACATTGTTATCCAAACCTTTTTATGCCAATTATTCCTTCTTGTCATTTTGATTCATTCCCTTTTTATCTACGAATCTAGATTTATTTATAATCTAGGTTGAATCACGATTATTCGAACGGTGGGAATGCGATTTGGGGAAAAACATGGAAATGAATATGAACGTAATTGTAAACTTGGAAATTGGCATAATTTGGAATATGTATTATGACATGCATATTAAAATGAAAACGGGGAAATTTGACATGGATTAGGGAATATGTGATTTTGACATATTAAATTTAGCGTTAGTAAGCTAAATTTTAGGCATAAAATGTAAACTAGAAAAATAATTCTAGTTTTGCCATAAATTGTGAATTAGGATGTTAAACCAAGATTGGGTTAATTAAGGTTGATTTGGAATAAGTATATTAGCACAATTTTGAATTTATTCATAATTGTGAGCAATTGTCATGTTTAGAATAAATTATGGTTAGCGACACTAAATTTGGTATAATTTACATACCAAAATGTATAAATATGATAAATAAGAGAGAATGGGCCATAATAATAAATGTGACAATGTACATAAAAAGAGTAGTAATGAAATAAGTAAATTAGGAGTAATTTACTTATAGAATTCGTCATAAATGTTAAATTGTTCATTTACCACAAAATATGTAACTTGGTTAAGTTTTGGCCATAAATTATAAACTAGGATATTTAATCTAGTTTCGGCAATGAAATAGGAAATGGCCTAAACTGCATGTTGGGTTAGGACTTGGGCATAGAATATAAGTAAACTAGTAGGCTTGACAAATAAATATAGGCCAAATTTGTCTAAAAAGGGGAAATGGGCTTTTGAAATAAATTGTTAACAATTTATAAACAAAAGAAAAGTATTTTGATAACATCCCTTTTTATAACACATAGACCAGAAGGTTCTAGGGTGACAGAGAGGATAGTGTCTAGGCTTGGGTTTGGAAAATACAAGTTTCCTGCCCTCCCTGGCTATCCCTAACTGATCCGAAGGACGGGATGGTTGTTTTCAAAACCAGATTTGGAAATTAATCAAAAACCCTTAGAACTTAGAAAACATGAATATGCCTAACCCGAGGTTAGACTGAGTTGCGGTGTAAACCTGCCCGGAACCGACCGACACATCCAGTAACTGCAGCAATATCTGTCTAATATGAGAGGTTGCGGCTTTAATTTATTAATTAAAGCTAGAACAAGAATGGGTGGGTTAAGTCCATAGGAACACTTAACCGACTTAACAAAGTTAAGCTAGAATGGGAAGGTTAAGTCCATAGGAACACTTAACCAACCTAGCACGGTTAAGCTAGAATGGGAAGGTTAAGGAACACTTAACCAACTTAGCACAGTTAAAGCTAGAATGGGAGGGTTAAGTCCATGGGAATACTTAGCCAAATTAACATGTTGACTAGACTAGAAGGTGGGGTTAAGTAAAGTTAATACACTTAGCCAATTTAACATGTTAATTAGACTAGAGGTTGGGGTTAAGTAATACACTTAGCCAAATTAATATGTTAGCTGGACTAGACCATAGGGTTAAGTAAACTTGAACACTTAACCATCAGAATATGATAAATGAATAGGGTTAAGTAAAAAGCATAAAGGGATAACACTTAACCAGTGTAATAGGATAAGGGAAGAGGGTTAAGATAGCTTGAATCGACTAAAGACACTTAACCAACCCAACCTGGCGAGAAAGAAAACTAAGTAGTAAACCTCAGTTGAAAAAGGGACTAAGTAGTAAAACTTAGTTAAGAAAACAAGGAATTTGGAAACTAAGTGGTAAACCTTAGTTAGTAGAACTAAGTAGTAATTCTTAGTAGAACACGAAGGAGCGGACATCCATCTGGTTTTAAGAAGGCTCCAACGAATTGGGTTACGAAGCCCGAGGCTTCGAGGGGACGTGAGGGTACTCTTGGTATCCCTCTGTGAGGCTGTAGATGATCATCCTGGGCTCACAGAGGTTAAGGTCTGCGTTCGAAGAACCGAAGGTATGCCTTGGTTGCAATATATATGTGGCAACCTAAAGACTAGGATGGACCAGCGTGATTCGGCGAGAAGACGGTAGCCCTGTGATAGCAACTCGTCGTCTACCATCCATCTTGAGTCAATCGAGATACGTGAAGCGGAAAGGCGGAGAACTCCAAAAGACCATATACTTGCTATCTAGTTATGGTTGCGGATGGCCATAGGATAGTGGGGCACCGGGGGCCGGCGTATAGTTCTCATTTTACAAGGTGTGCCTTTCATTAGCTGAGGGAGGGGTCAAGTGGGACCATAGCCACTGAAATAAAACAGACCTTAGCATCTGCATCGGCAGATATCTGAAAGCTCCCGACCGAGTTCTGTATTCCTTGATTTGCCCTGACACAGGACTCGGACCGCACATTACAGGACATGTGCATCTAGACAAGCGATAACGATTCGCGATACATGCGTGGGGAAGTATAGGAACATATATCACTCTAGGTAGTGTGTCCTAGACTTGGGGGCATCGTTCGACAGGTAGCATAATCCCTAGTTGGACTAGGTGGCATAAATCCTGAATCCGAGAAGCGTTCAGCAGATAGCGTAAACTCTAGTTGAATATAGAAAGCACTGGATAGAAAACCCTAGATTAGATCTAGGTAATAAATAATAAATGGATGCTCGAAGGCAATGGAAAATACTGGGATTGGGATCACGTTATCGTTACTAGTTGGGACACTAGTTAGGTGGTGCAGAGATATAGAAACCAGTATAACAAGGAAATAGCGAAGCTGCGAAAGTATTAAAGCGTATCCAGTTTATCTTATCTTAGCATATCTTGTGATTACCTTGTCTAATCTTGTTGAACCTATCGTTATGGTGTAATCTTGTATTCAGTTAATTCATGTCGTTTTGTTTTCCATGTTCACATGCTAGAAGTTACTGAACTTACTCAGTCTTTATGTCTAACTCTGTTTTTCTTTTGTCTTCTTTTCTTCCGTTTCCCCCCCCCCCAGGTAGTAGAGGAGGGAATAGTTTAGCTCAGGTTAAGTTGGACTGCCACTCTTTCCCAGCTTGAAGATTTGTCGAAGTTTGCTTGGATTCTCTTTTCAGATGCTATGGCTGGCTCTTGCTAAAATCAGGGAATATAAATGTTGTTTTTATGCTTCTTTATTTTGTAAGACAGATGATACTCTGATATTGTAAAGAAACCATTGTACAAACTATTTTATCAATAAAGCAAAGTTTTATTTTCCGCTGTTTAATTTCTGTCTGTCTTGTAATTTATCTGCATCTTTTACCCTAAATGCTCCACAGAACTTAGTGCATTCCCTTTGTGAGTGACACTAACGGACGTGGGGTGTTACAGAACTCGTTATTTAAACAAAGTTCGACGTTATATATTTATATAATTATAAATAGAGCTTGAAATATAGCGCTGCAGTTTAAAAATTCGAGTTTGAACTTCAACTGGACATACAGAGCCCGATATAAGTCGGATTTCTGTGAAACAAGAAACTTTGGGAGCGTGTTGACGATAGCTTTCATATGAAAGAGAAAAATCCAGATTCCGTGTTATTGGTTGCGAGTTATGGCTAAATCAAATTTTGGAAAAAACGCTGTGGAAATCGTTATCGGCCATTAAAATAACCGTTTTGCAAACGGACTCAGATTTCGACGAAATCAGTTTCATTGAGACCGTATCGTTAAATTATTGTACGGTGGTGAATGGCGTGGAAAACCGATGTCGTATGTGACCACGGTAGCCATAAACGCCCGTTCATTTTTTATAGCGCGCATTCAAATAAATATAAGGAGTATTTGGGCGTAACTTGAGCAGACAATCGAATTAGGCCACGGAACTAGTTCCGTTGAGTTCGTATCGTCGATTAGAGTCAGGATAGGTATATAGTTTGTTATTTTTAGAGATCGAGAAATTTGGCGTTAAAAAGGGTAGGGCGGTTCGGGGTAAAAAAATAGACTACCGGGGAAACAGTCTCAGAATGCGATGAAACTAGTGCCGTTGGGTTCGTATCGAAAAGTTATTGCAAGATATCAAGATTTCAAGTTGATTCGATTTATCTGGTGGCCGTGGAAAAATTAAAAAGCGTGTTTATTTCTGGTTTTATAAAGGAATTTTTTTCATACGATATCGGAATTCGACGAGACTTGTCCCATTGGATCCAGAATACCTTTTTACACCGAGATAAGTTTTTTTATCAGTAGACAGAAGTCGTCTATAGGGATTTCTGCGTGTTACTTCACTTTAAAGTTTCGTATAATAATATTTTAATTTTCCCCTCAAATTCTCTTGTAATCCTCACATAAAATTCCAACCTTCCCCAGATCGTTACCCTGCCATACTTCACTACTTCAGGAAACCGTAAACACACAGCTAAGAAAAAGAGAAGAAAAATAGGCGCAGACCTATGTATGTATGAAATAATACATATGCAGATTACTCATAAATGAAGAAAGAGAAACGTATACTAAGGCTCGTATAAAACCAAACTCTGCAAACCTCAAACGCAAAGTCTTTTCAAATTACTTTCTATAGTGAATTTTCTTATCATACAGCCCATTGACATGTTTAAAATTTTGCCTACATTTCAGCTACTCCAGCTATGCAGCTAATGAAAACACAACCCATTTCTTATGTCTCTGACCCCTTCCTATATGTTGTGCCCTGCCTTAGCTGTATATAATATCTTCACGCCGGCTATCCTATTGACAAGCAGTCCCCGTCAAAATTTTATATCAAGGTAGACTAGTGAAAAGAAAACCCCATGTGCCTCGAAACATCAGACAGTCTACGTCTGTGTACTATTGAAAAGAAAACACACTAATTTCCACCTCAGTTGGGTAGCTGAGCTGTGCTAGTGATGGACATTGAGCTTACCTTCCCACAGCTCCCCATATATATACGAATGCTCCCTTCGTTATTTTATCACCTCCAACTTTCTAAAACTAAATTTTCTAGTTCTTTCCTCCATAAAAAAAAAAAAAAAAAAAGAATTTCCGTTGAAATATAATGGCAGAGGGGAGGGAGCATCAAAACGTGGGGGAGCGAGTGAATTGGAGAGGAGAAATGGGTTCATGTGTGAGCGTAAGGATGGGACTTTTGTTCGAAAATTTGGGGAAGGGACGAATGCTACCTGTTGGGTGAGCATGGGGGAGTTTAACGTGAGATAGGGAGCGTGAATGCATGGCATAAAAGGAGGATTTTATGGTAGCAGCATTATGAAAGGACAGAAGGGGACAAAAGTGAGGAGTGCAAACGTACAGGAGAACTTTCATTTTTGGTATCAAAGAATGGGCGGATAAATGAGGAGCTGGGCGTGAAAATGAAAACCGTGAGAAGTGGTTTTCACGGTGAACGTTGGTTTGACATGAAGTGGGTGGTAGCACCAGTACAGGCGGGGATATACATGAGTGTGGAGTAGAAATAGTGGGTTCTGATCGAGTGATGAGGTACGGTGGAAAGGCAACACAAGGAGTTGAGTAAGGACAGTGGACTGTATAATGTTTTGAATGGTTCGTCGGTTATGTGGAGTCGCAAGACATAGCAGTGAAGCAAGGAAAAGTTTGGACGTGGCCGGTTTTCGCATTTCAGAAATTGATGGCCATGATGAGATCTAGACAGGGTTCTGACTTCGCTAAGTAAGGTGATGACGATTAGACTTTATTAATTCTAGTAATCAAGTTTAAATAAAAAGATAATTATTTATTCAATAAATCCTATAGCGTATAATATTAACAACGTATGATTTCGTTGTCAGATTTTAATAAAACAAGCGGCGTCAGAACCATATCGACGTGCACAACCGGATGGAACCGATTTGATCAGAGTTGGCAGCTATTGGAATATTAATTAAATTAATTGTCAGATTAATTTAATTAAAATGGACTGTTTCAGCGGCAAACGAAACAAGGTGAGTTAAACTCACTCAGTTTCCCTATTTATATTTTATATAAATTAGGTTTTTATTTTGTGTGCTCTGCTTGCCAATAATTGACTATTTGCTAGTTATACATTTGTTTGTTGATTTAACTGATGAAATTAAACTGTGTTTAATTTCAGTGAAATACCAAATCGTTATTTTTAACGATTGGTTCCAATAAAGGTAACTCACCTTGGTTGGTCACGTTTATTTATAAACGTGTTTAAATGGTTGAATTGTTTGAATTGCTTGTGGTTGATGTTGAATGGTTGCTATTTAGTGTTATCAGTTAAACAAAACTGAATGGTCTGATTTGAGATAACCATTTGAATACAGGGAAGAACAGGTTGGAGGGACCCAACCGGATCCCTCAAATGTATTATTTATTTTCATATTATCATATATGAACTGATCAGTTTGTGTGATTGATTTGATGGTTGATTATTAATTGAATATTCAACTTCTGTTTGGTTTGAACCAATAGGTAATATTGGTTAAGTGTTTGGCAGAGTATGGCCTTTAAAATCAATCGGGTTATAGACAGTGATTCACCGTCAGGTGAATCGATAGAGTTGAAGTTATAAAATTTACTTTATAACTGGAGTTAGGTTTTGGAAAAAAAATGTATTATTTTGAACAAAAGTTATTAAAGAGAATTAAATAAATATTTTATTTATTTAAGATTTGATTTGTTAGTAATTTATTTTATAAAGTAAATTCTGATGTTAATCAGATTTACAAAGAATGAGAATAGAAAATGAATCGAATGGTTAAACTTTGATAATTGTTTTGAAAAGAAAACAAATAATGGAAATAATTTAAATTAATTATATTTTTAATTAATTTAAAGTGAAGGTTAATTGGAATTAGTTTACGAGATAATCGACTTTTGACTTGACAAAATTGACCATTTAAACTGGAATCGAATATCAAATTAGTTTGTTTCGAAATTGCGAAATGAAATAGTTGAAGAATATTGTTTTAACTTTAAACAAGATCTTTATAAAAGATTTTCTATTTATTTTAGTAAATAAAGAAATTAACTACTGAAGTAGTTAATGAGTGAAGAAAATTATTGTTTTAATAAGAATTTAGAAGATTACTTTTGAAAAGTAATCAAAGAGAAATGTAATCCAATTGGATGGTGAAAGGAATTTATGGGCGGGTCGTATATTTAAAGCTCAAATTTTTATAACGATGTTATAAAGAGGATTTCAAGCGAAGATGATAACTTAAATTTAAGTATTGTTTAATTATGTGGATTAAGATAAAGGGTTTATATAAACCAGGGTCGTGTAAATGAGGTTTAATGTGTTAAGGCGTTAATTTTATTTAACGTTACTTGAAAACAAGATCAAGTAAAAAGGAGAATTTTAAATGAGATTTTAAAATGGGAAAATGGTCGAATAATTTTGAAAGGAGATTGGAAATAAGCGAATCTGGGCAAAGAACTGAGTTATAGGGTTGTTTAACCAAATCCAATAGTTAAATGGAATTTGTTTGAGACTAGAATGAAATATTGATTTTGATTACAACTTATGTTTATCGGAGGATAAGAACGTTGTCGATCAAGGTCTGAGTGGTAATTAAAATACCCCAACTTGAATAACATCGGGATTATCTGAAGATAGTATTAGTTGGTAATCGTAAGAGACGTTAGTGGATATGTTTTGAAAATCTAAACAGCGATTTTAGCGCTGTTGTTATAATATATGTTTTGTAAATCTAATACAGCGATTGTAGCGCTTTTGCTATAGTAAATGGGTTGTAAACCTAAACAGCGATTATAGCGCTGTTGTTTTGTAAATCTAAATAGTAATTATAATGCTATTGTTATAACATATGTGTTATAAATTTCTTTGTTAAAACAAATGGATTTCCGGATTTAAAAGATGATTTGAAAGAAGATTTAAGTGGGTAATTGAATATAGTTATTCGAGCTAGAGTTAGTCAAACATAGTATTCAAGGTAAGTTGCCATTGCATACGACTGCTAGCGTAATTCGCAGGGCTGCAGATAGCCTACGGCGGTCGGATGTTTCCTGGGGGAATCAGGCGTAACCATTGTGATCGCTGCGATCTAGAGTCAAGCGAATGGAGTTAAGACGAATGTTAGTTAATCGATTAGAGTTATTCAAATATCGTATTTTTGAATATTAAAAGAATTGGAAGTTTTAATTTAACAAAAGTAAATCAGTTTTGTTAGGGGCCAAGTGATGTTGAATACTGAACCAGTGAACTCATTGGAGTGTCATGTTTGAAACACTGTATATTTTGATAGTTAAAACACCGACTATCAAATCTGTCCAATGCGATTGTTGGTACGGAAAGACCGGGATCGAATTTATATTCGAAAACCATTCCGTCCAATAAATACGTGAAGATATCAGAAGATGATCGAGATGGAGCATTAAAGACCGTGGATTTTCATAAACGGAAGAACCACTAATATTCTCTGCCTGGCAAGCAGAGATAAGCTGTGATTCTGTCGTGGTTGGAATCAACGGGTTGCAAGGACTCCTCGCTACTGATCCATGGGGTGATTCCTATATGGATGCGGTAGGAGAGTGCCTTCGGTTCATCCTGTTCCTGGATGACGTATATGGACGGATGTCTGACAGAGTATTTCCAAAGGGTCACGTACGTTGATTTCTTCAAACGTGCGATAGTTGTTGGCAGGGAATCGCCGTTCTCTTAGCTTCCAGCTAGAGTATTTTTGTGGACGTCAATTAGTGATATCTGACGGATCTGACGATGTGGCATTCAAAGTGAATGGTGACCAGATGATCAGAAGTTAATTCTGACCTCAAGCCTCATCAACCGGGAAATGACAAAAATCGGGCAGGCAGCATGGCTATGTGGGTCGCTCCCATTAGGGTGTATAATCACCTATCTAGAGGAAGTCCTATTTGTTTCTTAAATCTATGTTTCGATGCTGTCCCTTGTCGGGAGACGGTTGCTGATCCCAACCGTCGGTGGTATACATTCGATACACTCAAGCGAAATGAGTGGTCGGTCATGTAAGGGCCGGGTTGCAAGAAGTTCTTGTTGAACCCAGTGTATTCGTCTCTAGAGATACACTATCGGAAGGTGGACCCATACCTTGTCAAGTTGGAATCCAATCTCCAATAAGCGCCTGCGGTTTTGATTGTATACTATATATGTGGAGCGTGAGATGCAAGCGTTCCACTAAATTGATATTTACTTGTATTTAGACATTATTATAATATCAGAACAAGATATTGGTTTCAAAACTGTTTTGGGTTATCGTAAGGTAAAAACGTCCGTGTTTATGTGTGGATTTGGTCTTACGATTATCCTTTTCTTTTGAAAAGATTTTGAACTTTAAAATCATGATTGGATGGTTCACCCTTATTACTGTGCGAGTTTATCTCACTCTGGTTCACCAGACTGACCCGGTGTTTTGTAAATGCTCGGGTTAGACCGGGTTGTACAGGTTCAGGTTATCGACTGCTATGAAGAGACGAGCTGGAGTTGTTCGGACGTATGATATTACTACTATTCCGTTGTGTGTTGTATATGGGAACAGGCTATTATAACTGTCCCATGGTATGATGTACTCTGATACTGTAAGTATTTTCAAAGCTCTCAATAAAGATTTATTTCTGTATTATATTTTGTTCCGCTGCGATGTGAGACTCTGTGTGGTGTTCTTCTTCTTCTTCTATTCAATATTTCTACCTTATCTATTCTCATCCTCTAACTTCTTTCTATTAATGATCTGGAATGTTCGATGTCTGAATGGTCAACACGGTAGTTTGATGTTGATTTTCGGAGTCGAAAAACCCCAGTTCGTTACAGTGGTATCAGAGCTGAAGGTTAAGTAATTACCTTGGCTCTGTGGTGTAACTCAGTAGAGATGGGGTTAGTAATACCCTAGACTGAGTTTGAGTGTATATATATGAGCGCGTATTTGTAAATTGATATAAAAACTGTTTATATTGTGTTGATTGGTTTGTCGAGTAGTTTATGAATTCTGGTCGATACAGTAATGCAAACTGTGTCGATAAGTGTTTCTAAACTCTTGAATAGAATAATTCGACACAGTATGTTTTTGAAAGAGGGTAAATGAAATAATTTTACCCAAATGGTATTTTAATATAAAGGAATGATTAACATTTGAAATATTATAGTATATTGGATGTGTTGCTTGGTTATAATTGAAAAGGTTATATAAATAACCAATTAGAATTCGTATAACATGAAAACAGATGAATTAAATCTGGAATTAAAATCAGAATTGGAATTAAAATTCCCAAAAGTGGGAAAGGTGACTGCAAATGAACTTGGATTGAATATATGAGAAATTTAAGATCCTGGGAGATTTTAAATTTGTTTTACAAACTTTGAGGTGGGTATTTTGAAAAGATTTCAAAATGGAAATGTTTAAATATGATTTTGAATGGTTATATAGTACTGAACTCACTTTGATAGCTGGGAAATAACTCTGATGATGTTGGCCACATCATCAGTGTTCATTTCCGAGTTTTAAGTGACGGATTACTACCAAAAATCTTATTTTGAATTGCTTTGAGAAAAACAAGTTGTTTTGAATCCTGAAAAGGAATATTTGACTTTTGAAAGAGCTACTGTTTAAAAACTCCCAGGGGGATTGTTTGAACAAAAACAAAAATTTAAAAGAAATTTGGGAAAGCAAATATGAATTGAATTGGAACCAATTAACTGGAAATTGAATCGAGATATATTATATCGAGCAGAACCAGATTTTGAATTGCGAGACAGGAATCTGAAATGGTGTTGGACTAGTAAGTTAAGAGTTGGAATTGGTGATGGATGAAAGTTGAGTTAAGAATGGGATTTGGATTGGATGCGTGAAGGATTTAGCTTTGAGGATAAAATTGGAATTTTGTTTGGGAATGCATTTGTATATGCTGACAGGGCAGCAGATGGAAGTGATAAAATGATATGCCCGACAAAAAGGTACACGTTTATTTTATATGGGTTTGGAGATTTATGAGCCTATTTGGCAAGCCGCTTGGCAGTTTCATTTTCTTTTGGATTGAAGAAGGCCTAGAAAGGCGAGTTGGAGTTGTACTGATTGAGCCGTACAGAGGAGGTGTTGGCGAAATTTTTTGAAAATTTTAAGTATTAGAGAATTTTTAATATTTTTGAAAATATTTATTTACAATATTGAATCGATTTTGATTTAAAATAAATTGGATTTGAAAGTTAATGAGTTTGTAACGTCCTTTCTTACATTAGCAATTTCGAGGACGAAATTATTTTAAGGGGGGAAGAATGTAACGACCCATGTTTTTGGCCGTCAAATATTAAATTTAATTTATTTGGAAATATAATGATTTTTAATATTGAACTCGTTGTTTAAACAAAGTTCGACGTTATATATTTATATAATTATAAATAGAGCTTGAAATATAGCGCTGCAGTTTAAAAATTCGAGTTTGAACTTCAACTGGACATACAGAGCCCGATATAAGTCGGATTTTTGTGAAACAAGAAACATTGGGAGCGTGTTGACGATAGCTTTCATATGAAAGAGAAAAATCCAGATTCCGTGTTATTGGTTGCGAGTTATGGCTAAATCAAATTTTCGAAAAAACGCTGTGGAAATCGTTATCGGCCATTAAAATAACCGTTTTGCAAACGGACTCAGATTTCGACGAAATCAGTTTCATTGGGACCGTATCGTTAAATTATTGTACGGTGGTGAATGGCGTGGAAAACCGATGTCGTATGTGACCACGGTAGCCATAAACGCCCGTTCATTTTCTATAGCGCGCATTCAAATAAATATAAGGAGTATTTGGGCGTAACTTGAGCAGACAATCGAATTAGGCCACGGAACCAGTTCCGTTGAGTTCGTATCGTCGATTAGAGTCAGGATAGGTATATAGTTTGTTATTTTTAGAGATCGAGAAATTTGGCGTTAAAAAGGGTAGGGCGGTTCGGGGTAAAAAAATAGACTACCGGGGAAACAGTCTCAGAATGCGATGAAACTAGTGCCGTTGGGTTCGTATCGAAAAGTTATTGCAAGATATCAAGATTTCAAGTTGATTCGATTTATCTGGTGGCCGTGGAAAAATTAAAAAGCGTGTTTATTTCTGGTTTTATAAAGGAATTTTTTTCATACGATATCGGAATTCGACGAGACTTTTCCCATTGGATCCAGAATACCTTTTTACACCGAGATAAGTTTTTTTATCAGTAGACAGAAGTCGTCTATAGGGATTTCTGCGTGTTACTTCACTTTAAAGTTTCGTATAATAATATTTTAATTTTCCCCTCAAATTCTCTTGTAATCCTCACATAAAATTCCAACCTTCCCCAGATCGTTACCCTGCCATACTTCACTACTTCAGGAAACCGTAAACACACAGCTAAGAAAAAGAAAAGAAAAATAGGCGCAGACCTATGTATGTATGAAATAATACATATGCAGATTACTCATAAATGAAGAAAGAGAAACGTATACTAAGGCTCGTATAAAACCAAACTCTGCAAACCTCAAATGCAAAGTCTTTTCAAATTACTTTCTATAGTGAATTTTCTTATCATACAGCCCATTGACATGTTTAAAATTTTGCCTACATTTCAGCTACTCCAGCTATGCAGCTAATGAAAACACAACCCATTTCTTATGTCTCTGACCCCTTCCTATATGTTGTGCCCTGCCTTAGCTGTATATAATATCTTCACGCCGGCTATCCTATTGACAAGCAGTCCCCGTCAAAATTTTATATCAAGGTAGACTAGTGAAAAGAAAACCCCATATGCCTCGAAACATCAGACAGTCTACGTCTGTGTACTATTGAAAAGAAAACACACTAATTTCCACCTCAGTTGGGTAGCTGAGCTGTGCTAGTGATGGACATTGAGCTTACCTTCCCACAGCTCCCCATATATATACGAATTCTCCCTTCGTTATTTTATCACCTCCAACTTTCTAAAACTAAATTTTCTAGTTCTTTCCTCCATAAAAAAAAAAAAAAGAATTTCCGTTGATATATAATGGCAGAGGGGAGGGAGCATCAAAACGTGGGGGAGGGAGTGAATTGGAGAGGAGAAATGGGTTCATGTGTGAGCGTAAGGATGGGACTTTTGTTCGAAAATTTGGGGAAGGGACGAATGCTACCTGTTGGGTGAGCATGGGGGAGTTTAACGTGAGATAGGGAGCGTGAATGCATGGCATAAAAGGAGGATTTTATGGTAGCAGCATTATGAAAGGACAGAAGGGGACAAAAGTGAGGAGTGCAAACGTACAGGAGAACTTTCATTTTTGGTATCAAAGAATGGGCGGATAAATGAGGAGCTGGGCGTGAAAATGAAAACCGTGAGAAGTGGTTTTCACGGTGAACGTTGGTTTGACATGAAGTGGGTGGTAGCACCAGTACAGGCGGGGATATACATGAGTGTGGAGTAGAAATAGTGGGTTCTGATCGAGTGATGAGGTACGGTGGAAAGTCAACACAAGGAGTTGAGTAAGGACAGTGGACTGTATAATGTTTTGAATGGTTCGTCGGTTATGTGGAGTCGCAAGACATAGCAGTGAAGCAAGGAAAAGTTTGGACGTGGCCGGTTTTCGCATTTCAGAAATTGATGGCCATGATGAGATCTAGACAGGGTTCTGACTTCTCTAAGTAAGGTGATGACGACTAGACTTTATTAATTCTAGTAATCAAGTTTAAATAAAAAGATAATTATTTATTCAATAAATCCTATAGCGTATAATATTAACAACGTATGATTTCGTTGTCAGATTTTAATAAAACAAGCGGCGTCAGAACCATATCGACGTGCACAACCGGATGGAACCGATTTGATCAGAGTTGGCAGCTACTGGAATATTAATTAAATTAATTGTCAGTTTAATTTAATTAAAATGGACTGTTTCAGCGGCAAACGAAACAAGGTGAGTTAAACTCACTCAGTTTCCCTATTTATATTTTATATAAATTAGGTTTTTATTTTGTGTGCTCTGCTTGCCAATAATTGACTATTTGCTAGTTATACATTTGTTTGTTGATTTAACTGATGAAATTAAACTGTGTTTAATTTTAGTGAAATACCAAATCGTTATTTTTAACGATTGGTTCCAATAAAGGTAACTCACCTTGGTTGGTCACGTTTATTTATAAACGTGTTTAAATGGTTGAATTGTTTGAATTGCTTGTGGTTGATGTTGAATGGTTGCTATTTAGTGTTATCAGTTAAACAAAACTGAATGGTCTGATTTGAGATAACCATTTGAATACAGGGAAGAACAGGTTGGAGGGATCCAACCGGATCCCTCAAATGTATTATTTATTTTCATATTATCATATATGAACTGATCTGTTTGTGTGATTGATTTGATGGTTGATTATTAATTGAATATTCAACGTCTGTTTGGTTTGAACCAATAGGTAATATTGGTTAAGTGTTTGGCAGAGTATGGCCTTTAAAATCAATCGGGTTATAGACAGTGATTCACCGTCAGGTGAATCGATAGAGTTGAAGTTATAAAATTTACTTTATAACTGGAGTTAGGTTTTGGAAAAAAAATGTATTATTTTGAACAAAAGTTATTAAAGAGAATTAAATAAATATTTTATTTATTTAAGATTTGATTTGTTAGTAATTTATTTTATAAAGTAAATTCTGATGTTAATCAGATTTACAAAGAATGAGAATAGAAAATGAATCGAATGGTTAAACTTTGATAATTGTTTTGAAAAGAAAACAAATAATGGAAATAATTTAAATTAATTATATTTTTAATTAATTTAAAGTGAAGGTTAATTGGAATTAGTTTACGAGATAATCGAATTTTGACTTGACAAAATTGACCATTTAAACTGGAATCGAATATCAAATTAGTTTGTTTCGAAATTGCGAAATGAAATAGTTGAAGAATATTGTTTTAACTTTAAACAAGATCTTTATAAAAGATTTTCTATTTATTTTAGTAAATAAAGAAATTAACTACTGAAGTAGTTAATGAGTGAAGAAAATTATTGTTTTAATAAGAATTTAGAAGATTACTTTTGAAAAGTAATCAAAGAGAAATGTAATCCAATTGGATGGTGAAAGGAATTTATGGGCGGGTTGTATATTTAAAGCTCAAATTTTTATAACGATGTTATAAAGAGGATTTCAAGCGAAGATGATAACTTAAATTTAAGTATTGTTTAATTATGTGGATTAAGATAAAGGGTTTATATAAACCAGGGTCGTGTAAATGAGGTTTAATGTGTTAAGGCGTTAATTTTATTTAACGTTACTTGAAAACAAGATCAAGTAAAAAGGAGAATTTTAAATGAGATTTTAAAATGGGAAAATGGTCGAATAATTTTGAAAGGAGATTGGAAATAAGCGAATCTGGGCAAAGAACTGAGTTATAGGGTTGTTTAACCAAATCCAATAGTTAAATGGAATTTGTTTGAGACTAGAATGAAATATTGATTTTGATTACAACTTATGTTTATCGGAGGATAAGAACGTTGTCGATCAAGGTCTGAGAGGTAATTAAAATACCCCAACTTGAATAACATCGGGATTATCTGAAGATAGTATTAGTTAGTAATCGTAAGAGACGTTAGTGGATATGTTTTGAAAATCTAAACAGCGATTTTAGCGCTGTTGTTATAATATATGTTTTGTAAATCTAATATAGCGATTGTAGCGCTTTTGCTATAGTAAATGGGTTGTAAACCTAAACAGCGATTATAGCGCTGTTGTTTTGTAAATCTAAATAGTAATTATAACGCTATTGTTATAACATATGTGTTATAAATTTCTTTGTTAAAACAAATGGATTTCCGAATTTAAAAGATGATTTGAAAGAAGATTTAAGTGGGTAATTGAATATAGTTATTCGAGCTAGTGTTAGTCAAACATAGTATTCAAGGTAAGTTGCCATTGCATACGACTGCTAGCGTAATTCGCAGGGCTGCAGATAGCCTACGGCGGTCGGATGTTTCCTGGGGGAATCAGGCGTAACCATTGTGATCGCTGCGATCTAGAGTCAAGCGAATGGAGTTAAGACGAATGTTAGTTAATCGATTAGAGTTATTCAAATATCGTATTTTTGAATATTAAAAGAATTGGAAGTTTTAATTTAACAAAAGTAAATCAGTTTTGTTAGGGGCCAAGTGATGTTGAATACTGAACCAGTGAACTCATTGGAGTGTCATGTTTGAAACACTGTATATTTTGATAGTTAAAACACCGACTATCAAATCTGTCCAATGCGATTGTTGGTACGGAAAGACCGGGATCGAATTTATATTCGAAAACCATTCCGTCCAATAAATACGTGAAGATATCTGAAGATGATCGAGATGGAGCATTAAAGACCGTGGATTTTCATAAACGGAAGAACCACTAATATTCTCTGCCTGGCAAGCAGAGATAAGCTGTGATTCTGTCGTGGTTGGAATCAACGGGTTGCAAGGACTCCTCGCTACTGATCCATGGGGTGATTCCTATATGGATGCGGTAGGAGAGTGCCTTCGGTTCATCCTGTTCCTGGATGACATATATGGACGGATGTCTGACAGAGTATTTCCAAAGGGTCACGTACGTTGATTTCTTCAAACGTGCGATAGTTGTTGGCGGGGAATCGCCGTTCTCTTAGCTTCCAGCTAGAGTATTTTTGTGGACGTCAATTAGTGATATCTGACGGATTTGACGATGTGGCATTCAAAGTGAATGGTGACCAGATGATCAGAAGTTAATTCTGACCTCAAGCCTCATCAACCGGGAAATGACAAAAATCGGGCAGGCAACATGGCTATGTGGGTCGCTCCCATTAGGGTGTATAATCACCTATCTAGAGGAAGTCCTATTTGTTTCTTAAATCTATGTTTTGATGTTGTCCCTTGTCGGGAGACGGTTGCTGATCCCAACCGTCGGTGGTATACATTCGATACACTCAAGCGAAATGAGTGGTCGGTCATGTGAGGGCCGGGTTGCAAGAAGTTCTTGTTGAACCCAGTGTATTCATCTCTAGAGATACACTATCGGAAGGTGGACCCATACCTTGTCAAGTTGGAATCCAATCTCCAATAAGCGCCTGCGGTTTTGATTGTATACTATATATGTGGAGCGTGAGATGCAAGCGTTCCACTAAATTGATATTTACTTGTATTTAGACATTATTATAATATCAGAACAAGATATTGGTTTCAAAACTGTTTTGGGTTATCGTAAGGTAAAAACCGTCCATGTTTATGTGTGGATTTGGTCTTACGATTATCCTTTTCTTTTGAAAAGATTTTGAACTTTAAAATCATGATTGGATGGTTCACCCTTATTACTGTGCGAGTTTATCTCACTCTGGTTCACCAGACTGACCCGGTGTTTTGTAAATGCTCGGGTTAGACCGGGTTGTACAGGTTCAGGTTATCAACTGCTATGAAGAGACGAGCTGGAGTTGTTCGGACGTATGATATTACTACTATTCCGCTGTGTGTTGTATATGGGAACAGGCTATTATAACTGTCCCATGGTATGATGTACTCTGATACTGTATGTATTTTCAAAGCTCTCAATAAAGATTTATTTCTATATTATATTTTGTTCCGCTGCGATGTGAGACTCTGTGTGGTGTTCTTCTTCTTCTTCTATTCAATATTTCTACCTTATCTATTCTCATCCTCTAACTTCTTTCTATTAATGATCTGGAATGTTCGATGTCTGAATGGTCAACACGGTAGTTTGATGTTGATTTTCGGAGTCGGAAAACCCCAGTTCATTACAAATATAATATGGGTTTTTTGCTACATACTAAAAAATATAAGCAAAATAAGTTCATAATAAATCAAACATGCTAACAACAAACCAGTAAAATATTATATGGCAAAACATAATTCCTTTGCTTTAGCATAGCATACATTTCACATATACTGCAAATCAAAATAATAAAAAAGCAATAATTAGAGAAATTTTATCAAACCTATAAATAAAGCTTCTATGTTAATAGAATTGTCAACGGATGCTTTTAAATGTTGATAGTACCATATTTGTATCTGCATCTGCAATTATTTTCGAATATCGGATATCCGCAGATATGGTGGGATAACGGTTAATTATCATATCCGCTCATGACCTGTAAATTGAGAAACATAAATGAATTTTTTTTAATTTAATATAAAAATATATCAATTCTACTGGTTATTAAAGCGATAAAATTAAACAAATACGATGATAATAAATATTGTTGGGCAGTTAATATACATTTAATGCATATAATTTGAACCTCAAACTTGATAAAACAATTTAATTTTTTTTTCTACATACTAAAATACATATAATTTAAGCTATAAGCTTGACCAAAACCAAACGGATAATTTTAGAAGTGCATGTTTTCATATTTGCTTCTACATCATTTTTTGGGATATTGGATATTTATCCACTTTTCAGATACGAATAAAAACCGGTTTCGAATTTTTCGTGTATCTATTGACACGGCCCTATACCTTAATTGTGATTAATGCATACACATTAAGGGAACTTTATAATATTCAAAATAAAGACTCTTAGAATTCTACCATATGTTTAACGAAGCATAAGCAATCGAAGCATTCGAGTGAACAGCTCAAATCCATGGTGCTTTGGATTTGCTAATGAGCTAAATGCATAGAATGTGAAGAATAATGCTTAAAGAGATGATATTATAATATGAATATAATAATTGGTAGCGTAAGGCAATTATAGTGGAAGGTATTTACATTTTAACCTGTCATTCACCTTAGACAGATTCATGTACGAATTATTTAATATGAAAGGAAACAATCTAAAATGGATCAAGGAAATTGAAGAGGAAAATCAAGGTCTCCCTGTATATTTATTTATTTATTTTGGGTGGGGGGGGGGGGTAAAACTAACCTATTTGCCTGCGGTGTTTCTAGAGAAACAGTTTCTTAAGGTTTCCATTTTTTCCACTTCTTAGTACTCTTATTTTTAGTGGTTGTTGGTTGTTTCAATGTATTCAAACTTGTAAGCTGCTATGTACTTCATAAGCTCCTTTTCTTCCAAAAAGAAAGCCACACAGCGTTTTCCAATTCATGTTGTGATACGATGTCCAGTTTTTTGATTAATATATTGAAAAAAAATCGCTAGCAGAATGTGGTTAGTCTTTATCTGAGTATTGTACCAAAAGACAGTATTGGTTTTGAACTTAAAAGATTTTTCTAGGTTCATCTATTGCATTTGAAAATGTTATATTAAAATAAGTGTCAATAATTAGGAAAAAGGCGATGTAAAATAAAAAAATTAAAGTCCATAATAGTAGAACGTATACTACCGCAAAAGCATTGCATTATATGGAACCTCTACCTAAAACACATAGCTTCATAAAAACACATAGCATTTACATATATACTTTCCTTTTTTGCTCCTTAACCCAAAATTTTCTACTACTGGCCCTACTGGTAATGGAAACCATCAATAAAGTCCCTTTTTCAATGCATGAATTGTCATTTGTCAAGGCATACATTGTAATTTTAAGGGATGTTCAATTAACAAAATTATTTTATGTAAAATAGATGCTATAGACAGTATTTTGCAATATGGATGTACAGCACTGAAATGTTAATTATGAGTAACTTACAGTGTCATGATTTAAGAATAATATCTGAGTAGGCATTAGTGCCTTCCTAAAACAAAGATCGAAGCACCCAATGACACCAAAGAAGCAGTACCTTAGTCGAGGCAAATGCAATTAGCGGCAAGCGGGAGTCTGCCATAGAATAAATTAAGAATAACACAATGTAATTTTTTTACCTATAACATCAACTGGTTGTATACAGTAATAGACATAGTGCCCTCTGTATTCATATGAATAAGTATGATCAAGTATCTCATCACTTTAAAAATTAGCTATATCGGTGAAATACTCCATTATAGTTTGGAGTGCATTAATATGAGTAAACATCTCAAACTATTTGCCTAGTCTTCTTACTAACAATAAAATACCCAGTTCACAAAAAATTTCAGTTCAGCAGTTCATCAGAAGTTGTTCAAAACTTGTTACGAACAAAAAAAAAAGTCATCGCACATTAAATATTAGGACGACTCATTGGAAGTTGGGTAACACTTAAGTGTAAATTCAACAAATAGGTTAGGCACATCCACAAAACATGAAAGGAATAGGTAAAGACTTTCAACATACCTGTAAATATTACAGAAACAGGATTCTGTGTTCAAACTGAAAAAATATTATATGCATATCATCAAAATCCTTAAAGAAAACCTTTACCATCATCAAACAGGATTTAATTGATGACGGTACATTAATTGGGCGAGGGACAGTTGTCAATCCTAACAGCAAGATGACAACGGATAGATTCTGTAATGATCGGGGTATGTTATCAATAATAATAACTGAGGAATGGAGGGATAAAGCTGAGGACATGGAAGCGGCGATGGTACCATAACATCATTACATGGAATTGAAAAAGAAACATGAGGCATGCAAGGATGCATTGATATGAAGACGTAAAGGTATGCAACGGGTATTACAGGAGAGGTAGAAGTCGATGTTTGGGGAAAGGCATAAATTAGTAACCGAATAAAATTTAGGTATAGACAGCCAGGGAGGAATGGAAAAACAATATATGATCTGACTGTTCAGTTTAAGAAGGCTTGTACAGGTGAGTAGAGGAGGCGGTTAAAGGAGACATTTCAATATTGCGAATGAAGTGAAAGCGAAGGAGAATGCAGCATTTGATACTGATCTTTTATACTATAGTATAAATGTTATGTTACAACTTATGATAGATTTCCAAAAGAAAAGAGTCCTAAGTTCACTTTTCTATGGAATCAAACAGATTTAACAATTACATCAAAGAGTCTCAAAGCTAACGTGCATTTAGAAGCTCATGAATATGCAAAAAAATGAGTGATCCTGATCCACGACACGTAGAAAATGTCATGCAAATACCTTGCATACTAAGGTTTACTAAAATAGTGGTGTCAATAGCTTTGTTACCTCAATCTACATGATTAATGGATATGGAACATTGATAATAATAATCATACCGATGAATAGAATGAAATCATTTCTAAAAGCTTTCAAATCAAAATCCAAGCACTTATAGGCAAAGTGATCTCGTTCGAAATGCTACTTCCCAGTGTAGTCAAGGCGCTCGCCTAGGCGCCAGCCTAGGGCTTTTTCCCCAGGTGAGGCGCCAGCCGTGCTCGAGGCGCCAAAGCCCCAAAAAGCGCTGGTTCAAAAAAGCGCGCCTCAGTGAGAAAGTGCAGTTATTTTGGTTTAAATTCAGTTTTTTTTCTAGTGTGCAGCTTATAAAATTAAAACTGCAGTTCTTTGTTTGGTTTATGATGATGATATGATGTTTTAATTTCAATATTGCATTTGTATGCATTTTTTAAAAGTCAAAATTTGTGTTTTATACTATTTTTTAAATGCAGTATTTTTTGCTGTAAAACAGCAAAACTGATGCACAAAGCACCCAAAAAAGCCCTAGGCGCCAAAAAGCGCTAGGCGCCAGCCTGGGGCTTTTTCTTGACTACCTTGCTACTTCCGGAAAATTCCATAGCACATCTACAAATTAAATAGTTAAAATCGAATCCCATGTATGTCAATGCATAAGGTGCTCATGAAAGCCAGCACAATAAGTGTCATGGTGATGTCTCTATGTTAAGAAACAAAGTAAAATGTTTTTCAACTCTCAGTATAAAAAAGAGTATGAACTTTACCTTCGATTGTAGGAAGAATAAAAAAGTTAAATACCTGATAAAAGATGCCGCATCCAAACTAATAGAAGATGAATTAATAAGACTGACTTGTATTTCCGGGCCGAACAGCGAAAAAAAGGGACAAATTAAGGTTGTCCTAAAAATGAGAAACACCAACCGCCATCTGTAAACTATCAACCTTTAAGGAGAAAGAGACTATAAACTTAAGAAACCTAGAAATTGCCAAATAGAACAACCATAGGTTTGACTTGGAGGAAGTTAAAGATCACATGTACTTAGGCAGGATAAAATACCGTGATTTGAACGAATCAAGACTCCAAAAACGTGCAATTGGATGCGATGTTGATCTGAAGTAATGAGATGTTTTTTGCTTGAATTTTACTATTCACTCAAAGAAATGATAGAACCTTTTATATGGGTTATGGTAAAACAAAAAATATATTTACAGGTTACTAGTACTTTTGATCCATGAGTAATAAAACGTTTGCAGGTTAAAAAGTAAAATTGACCACAAATTAAAAATAATATTCAGAATCGGATGTAATAAGAGGCAGCAACGCTAATGGTAAGTTATTCAATTTTATGTACAATGGTTGACAAAGATACCAACTTTAACTTTTTATAGTTGGATGCTCCCACCATTTTCATTACATTTTTATTTTTAATTTTATTCCTTGCTTTTTGTATCATAAATTTTAAAAAAAGTAATGGAAAAAAAGTCGAATGCATAAAATCTTGGAATCAAGATATCATGCAGCCAAACTACATAGCAATAAGCTCCATTCCATCTAGAATTCTAATACAACAAAACCAGCATTTACGGTCATCAAAATCAATAACATTAGAAGCAAATAAAATTATAACCATCTAGCATCCACATAATGTGAGTATTCTGTCATCATATGAACTATTTATTACATATTCGTCTCTTCGTATGATCTTTAATCAAAAAAAAAAAAAAAAGAAGAAGAAGAAGTTAGTCTAAACCTATTTTCATCCGAAGTTGGATCCTGCACCTATTGCGTCAAGTTAAGGGTCACAAAATTTTTTATGAGATGATTGGCTGTTTTAACACCATTAAAAAACTAATGGTAAGTTATCCAATTTTATGTCGATGAAGATACTTAACTATTATTTTTCACTTTAACTTTTCATAGTTGGATGCTCCTACCATTTTCATTACATTATTATTTTTGTTGTTACTCGTACTCTTGTATCACAAATTTTCAAAGATGTAATGGGAACAAAGCCATGCACATGAAATATTAGAATTTGGACATGATACTACCAAAGTATATAGCAATAAGCTCCATATCTATCTAGAGTGCTAACACAACAAAATCAACATTTCAATCATCAAAATCATTAACAGTAGAAGCATATAACATGATAATCATCAAGATAACATGATTTATCATCATATGAACTGTTATGTCTTCTTTTCTTCACATATTTCAAAAAAAAAACTGTATTTAATCCAAACTATTTTTCATCTGAAGTTGGTTCCTACATCAATTGCATTAAGCTAAGGGTTAAGAAATTCTTTATGAGATGATTAATTATTTTAATAGCATAATTAACTTACCAAAAGGAGAATATGCACTCTGGAACAGCGAAATAATGAAAGTGATTTATTATAAATGTAAATAGAAGGTGAAATAATATAATAGTTCTTTGAAGTTTTAAAGGCTTAATGCAATTTAAATACATTATTAGAGTAGACAACCGAGAAACTGATAATCACAATTTAAAACTATGAAGAAAGGAAGGATAATAACGTATACTCGGTTTTAAAACAAACTTATAAGTTATAACGCTGCTTATCTACATTACTCTGACAATTCAATAGTACATTGAAAATCAATCATGTTGAAATATGATAGAGCCATGTGACTTTGATTTCCTACATCAGGGGTTGTATTGAATTATGGAAACAATACAAACATGAATTGAAGTCAAAGATTATTTACATGAAATTTCCCATGCATTCCCGGAGATAAACTATATATTCTCTCAACCTGCACCAACATTTTTTTTTGATCAGTACTCCAAAAGATTCGTTGGCCACATTCCATATTCAAATAAGAAGAGCTTATTTTAATATGTATATGAATATTAGCGTGAATAAAAGTCTATAAAATGGAAGTGAGGAGAGGTAATAAACTGTAGACGTAAAGGAAACGGTTGGAGTTTCAAAAAAAAAAAGGGTAAGAAATAATGTGGGATTGTCAATAGGAAGAAAGTGTGAAAAAAATAAGGAAACTACAGGAAAAGCATATTATAAGGGCCTACGTAGATTAAAATTGGACAAAGAATTAAACTTTTACCTATATGCTTGTAAGAATCGCTGTCTTCTATGTTAGACACAAAATTCATTTAAGATCAAAGCATCCTGCATAGATCAAAATAGATATTGAAACATGAATGTCACATTAAAATATGAAAAAATGAGTATCAAGGCAGCTTAATATAGCTCTAAAGTATTCCGGAAATACATGTAAGATCCAAAAGCATACGATATGCACCAATTACTTAAATTTAATAGCTCTATAATCAATAATATAGGTATGTGATATAATCATAGGTATCTATTCAAAATTTCATAGCTCTATAGGAATGTTAAGTAGCTTAATATAGCTCTAAAGCATACGATACACACCTATAATATTTAATTTTTGGATCATAGTAGCAACATTTATCACACAACGTCCGTGTGCGAAGCAATATTTATCATATTGTTAGTTCAAAATTTTAAGGATGCTCCTGAAATTATAGTTATGCACCTATATTTGTTTTTTCTAATTTGTATATATATACTTTAGAACTGAAATTTTGAATTCATAATTGTAAATGATTATGAATACAATTATGTTTGTTTAAACTAAAACACGTATAATAGTTAATCTAATCAATTAGTGACACGGGATCAGATTAATTTGCATATTTTGGAATTGAATGTGTTGTTTATCCTTCTCATGAAAAGTATGATATTTGAGGAGAGATTAATAAAAACAATTGAAAGAGGAGAGAGAAGGAAATGAAAATTAAACATGTGATTATTTGATCTAATTTGAAATACAGATTCAGCCAATGATTTTCTCACAAAGTACAAATTATCCTAAGCCCCTTTTATCTCGCAAAATACAAAATAACTTTCATTGCTCATTTTCTCTCACATCTTACAAATTAAACATGAATGATTGGGATACTTCATCATAGTTGCTGCTTATATTCTCTAACACTGAATTCTACTCTTATCGGTGTCCAATTAGCAGAAGTTATCATATCACTTGAACATTATGACCACCATCCTATTAACCCATTCGGGATTAATCTTTATACTCTCAACCATTTTTTCGTCTAAGGAAGTAAACAATGTGCATCCCATTATATTGCCTCATGTACAAACGTTAAAATAAATTTCCCATTGGTACTTATAGATAATAATACGGAACTTTAAGGTGTAATAAAATCAAAATGCCAGATAAGAATATCGAATTAACCAATTCATAGGGAATGTACAGCAGACTGTTGGATAAAATTTCCAACTTCTGATAATAAAAAATCGGCACATGCAAAGCAAGTATCTCACAAAATCAGTTGTAATAACTGTTAAGGGGAAAAACTGATTTGCTAATAAATAACAAACCTAGAAGAATAAAAGTAATTAACTTAAAAAGACCTGATATTTCCACCAAGACAGCATATTTTCTTTCCTTCCATCTTTTACTTTCTGATCGATTCCCGATTTTGGAAGAGGCTATGCTCCAAATAAGTGGTTCACTCTGCAGTCCACAGCGTTACCGCGTCGACGAAGTGGCTATGCTCCAATGGGTAGGGGTCAGCGATTCGTGTGGTTAGGAAACAAAAGGCGTAACATAAGGGGGTTCAGGGTCTCCTCGACTCGTAAGCGGAAGAAACAACATAAATCGAAAGGGAATCGATGAGGGAAAGCAACAGTTAGTGGTTCGTGGTTGTATAGGGCAATGTAGATAGGGATTATGGAGAGCTGGCTGTAGAGGTAAGGAAGGTGAAGGCAGGGGTCAATTGATTGAACGGAGACCAAGTCGTTGGAGGAGAGGCCAACATTGAAGGTTGGTAAAAGGCCCAAACAGGGGACGTGAATAATTAGGGTTAGTGGGGAAAAGAGGAATGAGAAGAATGAGAACTGCGTAGAAATGAAAGTTAAAAAATGAGACGTTTCAGCTTTACATACGCAAGAATGGCTGTGAGCGCAGCATTTCTAACTCAGTAATTATAATATAGTATAGATTAGATTTGTGCTATACCACCTTGTAAATAACATTAGCATGTTGCCTTTTTCTTACATACTCCAATGCCTTGTGAAAATAAAATTCACCTCCATTTGTCCATTCATAAAAATCAGTATTAAATTTTGTATTTATCTCACTTTATTAACCAAATTTAACACCTCTTTTGTTGTTGCATGAAGAGATCCATTTATTTTACCATTCTGAACAATTGCTGAAACAAGTTCATCCTTTCTCCCTACCATTTGAACTCTCGATAAACCAATTAAATCAACTAAGCATATACTATTAATCCATGGATCAAACCATAATAATGTATTAGATCCTAAAGTTATTGCCTTATTAAACTGTTGTTTGCCTGAATTTTTCAATCTCAATATTGTTTTTTAAGTACTTGAAGATTATCAATATTCATGCTCTAAAAGGGTTTATCAACACAATATCTTTGCCACATCCCCTTACTTAACATAGAAGAATATGTTAAAAGTTTCCACATCATTTTTATTCTTGCTGCTTTTTTCAAATCAGAGAAAGATTTAAGTCCAGTTCCCCCTTCAGATTTCGGTAGACATAATTTATCCCAACTAAACTTATGTGATGAGTTACCCGAAAAGAAATCAGCACATAACACATGCAATTTATCAAGTAAATGCTCCGGTAACTGATATATAAATAGCCAATATAAGACAGTAGGGATAATGAATGATTGTACCAATTTAGCACGCCCAGAAAAACTCAAGAACTTAACATCCCAACTTCGTATTTTAGCCTGAACCTTAAATAGTAAAACTTGACAATCATTATAGTGGATGTAGTTAGAAGAGATTGGGACTCCTAAGTATTTTACTGGTAATCGTCCAATCTGGAAATCTAATATATCAGTGATTTTTGAAGTAAATCTGGCATATAAACTAAGATAAATTTTAGTCTTCATATTGCTCACAGCTAAACCACTAAATTTTCTCAGTTTTTCAAAAACTCCTTTAGAAGCTACTGCACAAGTAGGTAAGCTCTTGCCAAACACCATTAAGTCATTGGCATAAAGTAAGTGTGATACAGTAGGTTCAAATTTATGAACTAGATAAAACATATTTTGTAACACCACTTCATTCATGCGGTAAGTAAAGTATTCCAGGGTAATCGAGAACAGATAAGGTGATAAGGGGTCATCTTGCCTTAAACCTCTATTTGAATGTAAGAAACCAGTAGGCACACCTTGAATTATGATAGAGAATGTAGGTGAAGATATACATTCATAAATGACATTAATGAAATGTATTGGAAATCCCATCTTCTTCATTATATGACAGATAAACTCCCTATTTATCTTGTCATATGCCTTAAGAAGATCAATTTTCACACAAAATTTACTAACTCCAGGTTTCTTAAAATCCCTCAATAATTCATGTGCAAGGAGTTTATTATCACCGATATATCTAGCAGGAATAAAGGCACACTGATTATGTGACACTAGATGTGGTAAATACCATTTCAGCCTATTATATAAGGTTTTACTAAAAACCTTATAATACATGTTACAGCAAGCTATTAGCCTATATTGTGATATGTCTATTGGTCAATCGACTTTGGGTACCAATGTTATGAATGTATGATTGCAACTCTTTTGTAACATTGTTGTATTAAAAATATCTTGCAAAGTAGCTAACAAATCAAATTTAATGTCATCCCAATGAATTTTGAAAAACTTAGAATTCATACCATCTGGCCCTGGACTTGAGTCTTTATGTACTGAATACTGCCACTTTTACTTTTTCTATAGATATTGGCTTCATTAGAGCTTGCTTCCCTGTAACAACCCGTATTTTAATAACGTGTTATAACCTTAAATCAAGGCAGAATTAATTTTTAAGTTAAGAATCAAGGGCAACGGGTTACGCCATTACGTTCGACTCGAAATTCTGCTTGGAAACGAGTCCGGGTTTTCGAAAATCGGAGTCTGTATGACAAAGTTATGACCCTTCGAAGTTTTCAGAAAATTTCAAGTTTAGAACAGCTCAGAATTCGAATTCAAATTTCGAATTCAAACCCCAGAACGGACTGGGCGGGAAATTTCCCGCCTAGGACCACGTCGACCTGGGGGTCGACTATAGTGTCGACCTGACCAGGACCAGGTCGACCAAAGAGTCAACCTGGTTGCCGAGCCCATTTTTGAGTCAGAATTCACTCTGATGTTTCTAGTCCGATTTCTGTCTAAATTCGTTGGCCAGACCCTATATAAACAGCCCCTAACTTTAGTCTCTCTACATAAATTCTCTCTGGCCTTATGCTGCTAAAACCCTGGTTGAAAAGTTAGAGAAAAGGGATGGCTTCTCCTCCAACAAGGCTACGCGTAGAGTATTGTTGTTTGGGGGGATTTCTGTTAGACTCGAGATTCAACATCGCCTCTTTGTTTTCTAATTCTCGAACCACGATCTGTAAGCCCAGTTACTTTTAGATCTAAACTTTAAACTTAATATGGACATGTTGTAAATCGAGATTGAACCTAAGTATGATAATTATCTTGGATCTATCATTGTATATCTTGGATCTATCATTGTTCATTTTGGATCTAGTATTTTGGATCTACTATTTGTTCACCTTGGATCTATCCTTCCTGAATCTTGACTTGTAGTAATATTTATATGAAATTGATTCGGAACCTATACATGTTGTAGATCTAGAACGCTTAATGTCCATAATATTCATGCATGTGATGTTGAAACAATTGTTATTCACAAGTTTGGGGTTATTATCTTATGTCAACTGTTACCATGACTATCACCCTATTTTGCTAGATTTGATATTTGAGACCACTATTCCATATGCCAGTATTGTTGTAATCATTTATCTCAAGTTATACCATGCTTGACTTGTAATCACTTTTGCCACCTTATGCCAGTTCTTTCTATGTTATTCCCTACCTAGATCCGTTTGTATGCATTCGAGTTTGCGTGCGATTGGAATGCGACTGGGTAGATTAGGCAAAACCTGAATTTACTATGAACTTGAAACATGAACATTGTTATAACTTGAACCTGGATATGGACATGATCTTGACATGAAAACTTGAACATGGACATGACATGAAAACTTGAACATGGACATGACGTTAGAATGAATTTGAAAATGGCCAACTCGAGGTTAGGTTGAGTTTGCAGTGTAAATCTGCCCGGAACCGCCTAGCGAATCCAGTGACTGCAAACAATAGGATCCAATATGGGTAGTTGGTCATATCGCACTTAAAACCCGAGGTTAGACTATGTTGTGGTGTAAATCTGCCCGGAACCGCCCGGCAAATCCAGTGACCACAACAACTAGTCTAATGTGAGAGGTTGGGGTGCATTAATGAATTAATGCCATATGATAGGGTTAAGTCATGAACCGCTTGAATATACTTAACCCATTTGACACGATCATTTGATAGGGTTAAGTCATGAACCGCTTGAACACACTTAACCAACTTGATACATGATTTGGTAGGGTTAAGTCACGAATTTGAATGACAACACTTAACCCATTAGAAACCCTAGTTACGCGGTCCTTTTCAGCAATAACCCACTTAGATGTATCACGATACCCTGGGACTAGGCAGGGTGGGGCACGATTACGGGGCTGGTTGTAGGCGACCAGAACAACGGCGGAGTAGGTGGGCCATTGTAGGTTCAGGCGGACTATGGTCGTGCACGTAGTCCGGAGTTGAAAAAGCAGGCATTGGGCACCCATAGGTTTACACTGTGCGTGCTTGATTCGTGTCGGTGATTGGCACCATAGGACTTGATGCACCCTATGGTGGACCTAGCACAGGTGACTACATTTCATGATTGGGCCGTATGACACAGACACATGACGAGCTAGAACTTGTAGGGAGCCGATCAATTAGTAGATCGTATTGTAGGACCGCATAATGGGTCATTTCATGATATTGGGCCAAGGGACCATTTCATTGTTAATACTTGACATGCGTTAGAATACTAGTACAGTTGGTGCAGCGAATCTTGAATATGCGATGCTAGACTTGATTTATCTTGTTATCTTAGTTATCATGCCATACTTATCATCATCCTTATATTTATTCTCCGTTTATTCATGTCTTGTTAACTTTACTAGTTTTTATACTGAAAGTCACTAAGGCTTACCAGTCTTTATGACTGACCCTTTTTCTTTCTCCCCTTTTTCTTTCGTTTCCCCCCTCCCCCAGGTTCTCAGGAAGGAAACGCTAGCTCTTAGCTTGGATTTAGCTTGCTTTCTGTCAGCTCATGTACGATTTGTGAAACACCCCACCTCCGTTAGGGTCACTCTCACAAGGGAATGCCCTAATTTTGGTGGAGGTTTATAAGTATAAGTCACAGATACACAAGACAGATATAAATACACATATTTTTGAACAGCGGAAAACAACAGCAAATTTTATTTCAACAAAATACGTGTTACACAAACCATGTCATAATTTGTCTTACAATACTTCCAAAAACATAACAACTTCATAACTGTCTTGATTACATTATTTAAAGAAGCATAAAAACATAAGTAAACTGCATAAGTCCCATAATTGCTGTCCAAAGCCATAGTCCAAAACGAAAAAGATCCAAGCAATACATTCTTTCTCTTCAAGCTGGATGTGAAAACTGGTCAAACTGCGGTATTCCCTCCCTGTGGACCTGGGGGGAAACGAAAGAAAAGAAGACGAAAGAAAAGTAGAGTCAGACATAAAGCCTGAGTAAGTCTAGGACTATTCAGTCTATGAATAAAGAACTGGGTATGATAAGTATAAATTGGAAATGGGAAAGCACCATAAACTAAGTTAAGTTGTCTAGAGTCGAATATACTATCGTACCCCATATTAATCTCTGCATCCATATAAACTAGTTCCCAATAGGCACCCTATATCAGGGTGAAGTGATCCGTTTCTAATGATCGGCTCCTACTCGCATAGTTACATGTGTCTTACGGCCCCCGATGTTGTAGTTACCTATGCTGGTCCCACCATGGGGTGTATCAAGTCTCATGGTGGCGGCCCGACACAATCCTAGAATGCACAGGTATGCTACTGGTGCCCAGTGCCTTATTTTTCTGCGCCGGAGTGTGTGCATGCCCGCACCCCGTTAGAACCTACACTACTGTACAACCGCCGTCGATTTGACCTCTTACAGTCAGCCCAGTAATCGTGCCCCACCCTGCCTAGTTCAGGGGATCCCGATACACCTTGTAGGGTTACTGATGAAAAGGGTCCCTCGCTACTAGGTTTTCTATTTCTAGCCAACATGCTAAGTTGGTTAAGTGTTTTGTAAACCTAACCCCCAATCAGTCTGTATAGTTTAGCATGTTCCATTTTGATTAAGTATTAATTCAATTTACTTAATCCTATCAATCCTTACTCAGCCTTAATTGTCTTATTTAAGCCTCGACCTCTCACATTAGATAGGTATTGTTGTGGCTGCCTGTTGCCGGTTGGGTCCGGGCAGTCTTACGCCACAACTCAGTTTAACCTCGGGTCCTTATTGGGCTCCGTGTTTAACCACCCACATTGGATAGGTATTGTTGTGATTACTAGACAACCGGGCGGTTCCGGGCAGGTTTACATCACAACTCAATCCAACCTCGGGTTAAACACATCGTATTTTCTAAATTTACATATTTTGTCTCTTTTTCTTTTTATATGTAAACATTTGCGGCCCATTCTTCAAATTCATCTTTATTGGGTAAAATTAATTTATACCACTTAATTGTTTTTCAAGGTTGTTGGCATGCGTCAAACATGCCAACACATATGTTCTATATTTTTAACCCAATCGTCATTACCCCCGTTTTATACGTTCGCTACAATATAACATATGTTGGGTTTAACATTTAAACCCAACTTAGCCACATGAAAAAGGGGAGGCTTAGAACATGGTATTTATATATTCTAAGTAATATAAAAAGGGGAGTGTGAACACATGAACTTGCAACATAACGATCTAATTAACATGAATTAGGCACATGTGAACTTGCATTGTAATAGCATATAATCATGGCATAAACATACTTAAACATAACCATTCTATTCATATAATCATGGCATAAACATACCTAAACATGAACCATTCTATTCATATAATCATGGCATAAACATACCTAAATATGAATCATGGTTTTTAATCTATTCATGTAAACTTGCAATTGGAATGTAAATATAACTTAATTATGTGTCACATATATCATCATATGATTTTGATAACAACATATGCCTAAAACATGTTTTCAACTAGGCATAACACCAAACATAGTTTAGTCATGTTCATAAAGATGCTTACTTTTGTCTCTAGTAAGAAAGTATGGTTTTACACTTGAATCACGATGCCAATTCCAACATAAATTCATATAAACCATAATACTTAGTTGAATCCAATTACACACTAAAAGTGATCATAAAAGTATGTACATCATATTGGCATAATAGTGAATCATATACTTGCGTGAATCTCAAATAAACTACCACAACTTTTGGTCGTTAACATGAATCATATACTTGCAAATATCCAATCGTTATACTACAACATCCCAAATCATTTAGAATCAAAGCAACATACAAATATGGATTATTATCACCACAAATCAAATACAATTCTATTTCTCATTTTAAACAAATCAAACACAATTATTTATTCACATCGGAATAGCAATCTACTTACAACGTATGACGAATCTTTAATTCAGGAATCTGAATTCTGAATTCTGAATTTGGAGATGCTATCCTTTGTTGTAGGCGTTGTTTTGATTTAATTGACGTTGCTTTAAGCTTTCGAATTGTCTCCTAATTGTCTCTCAATTTTGACGGCTATTCCTAGTCTTTCCTCAGCAGCATGACGGTCTCATCTTCATTTTTGTTTGTGTGAATTAGGTGGAGTCTTAGGTCCTTTTTATATAGTTTGTGAGTTGATTAGGACCGTCGATGGAGCTTGGTTTAATAATAGCCGTTCGTTTGAAGGAGAGACCAATCAGGAGCTGACACCTAGCCCTAGTGACAAGGCAAGACTCAGAAATTCGGCCAAGCACAGACCAGGCCAGTCAGGAGGGGCTGGGTTCGACCTGGCTCAGGGGCCTGGTCGACTACCCAGTCGACCCCCAGGTCGACTATGTAGTCGACCTGGGTGCCCCAGGTCGACTACCCAGTCGACCTGGGTAGCCCAGTTCGACTACCCAGTCGACCTGGGTGCCTTGGGCGGGAAAATTCCCGCCCTGGCCAATCCGGCCCGATTTTTTTGAATTTTAAATCTGATTTCTGAGCTGTTTTTGTTTGTTTGAATTTTAAACTGAATTCTGAAACTTCCGGAGGCCATATCTTCTTCATATGGAGTCCGTTTTACGCAAACTCGGACTCTGTCCCAAGTAGAATTCTAAGACGAACGCAATGGCGTATCCCATTTCCCTTAATTCTTTGATTTGAAATTAATTATACTTTAATTTGTGAATTTCACTGTTATAGAATACACGGGGTGTTACATTCTCCCCCACGTAAAAGGATTTCGTCCCCGAAATCTTCAAGTTCAGGAAGAATGTACATCCTAACATCCAAACATCCATTTACTCATCCATCAAACACGAGCATCCATTGTCCTTAAAAGACTTCTAATGCTTCATGATCATATGCGAAGTGTGTGTACATGTATTTATCTAATGCAAAATCAGTCGGTCTACTGATTCAGTTGACCTCCGTAATGCAAATTATGTAAGTGTCATGAATCCATTAGGTATGCAAATTTTCCTATTCATGATTCTACATGAGTGCACAATCATTCATATAAATGCAACATCCATATGACAACACATTAAACTTCAACCATATATGAATAAATACATTTATGCATATGCAATATGAAGTGACTGAGCCGATCTAAAACCTAGATTATGTGTGTATATGCAACCACGAGCAACCACTAGCAATCACTTGCAACCACTTGCAACCATCATCCATAACATGTTTCAATTACATGTTTTCATCCAAACAGTTTCTACCTAAAAGATAAGGTCGAGGAGATATACCTAAAAACATAGATAAAAGCGCAACTTAAGGAAAAAGAAAGATCAAAGATGTACCCTCGAAAAGAAAAGGGTAGGCTGCGCGTGTTCTAGCTTCAGTTTCCCAAGTTGCATCTCCCTCGGCGTCGCTCCATTGAACTTTAACGAGCTTGACTTCGCGGTTGTGTAGCTTCTTCACTTCCGTTCTTAATATGCGGGTTGGAACTTTCCTCACGGTTGCTTCGCGTTCCACTTCAGCTTCTTCTAGGATATTTGGCTCTACCACTTTAGCAGATTCATGTAGACATTTTCGGAGGTGTGAAACATGGAAAACGTTGTGAACTCCGGCCAGCTTTTCAGGTAGCTCTAATCTATAGGCCATTTTCCCAATTTTCTCAATAATAGGAAACGGTCCTACGAACCTTGGTGCTAGCTTTCCTGTAGTTCCAAAACGAACAACGTTCCTTAGCGGAGATACCTTAAGAAAAACTCTGTCCCCAACCTCAAATTCAAGGTCGGTCCTCCTCTTGTCGGCGTAGGATTTTTGTCTGTCTTGGGTTGTCTTCATTCTTCTCCGTATTTAGTCTACTTTCTCTGAAGTCTCTCGGATCATATCTGGTCCAAGTATGAGCTTGTCAGTAGACTCCCACCAACAAGTGGGCGATCGACACAGTTGTGACGTCAAGGAATTTCGCTCGGTCCGAACCAGTCGCTAAACCGACTCAGACCGTTCGAAACGCCCTATCGTTTGAGAACATGACAAAATAGAACGCATACAGAAGAACATTTCATTGTACATTACAACAATGCATCAGGTTACAAGAATATACAGAGTATAAATGAATATTACACAGAAATATCAGAGATTTAAATTACATTTAAATACATAGCAGCGGAAAATAATACAATACACAACTAGAAGTAGATATACGGACACAAAGCTTTCCGGATATCGTTCCAGCTGTAAACCAGGATCCTGTGAATATAAATCTGCAAAACCAAAACTACTAGCTGCCCGTGTCAAAATAGGGGCACCCAGAGTTTAGGTTAAAACAATAAACTCCAGGTCAGTCATGTGACTGGTGTGAGAACTAAAACAGTTAATCTTTATTTTCAAAGTTAGGTAAATCAAGGGACCACGCCGTATAACACGGAACGGGTTTCCTCCCAAGAATACCAGTGCATAAAACAAACAGCGCAATGCTAAATAAAGAAAAATGAAGCTGTTATAAGACCCAGGTCCCATCACACAATGCAACGCAGTCGAGGATAGGGTTTTCCCTTATAACAGCCAAAGAATGCTTGATACGTTTTAAAACAAATCATTTGATACTATTATAAGTGTATAAAACAACTTCAAATCATAAGTATCAATCATAGGCGGCATAAGCGCCCCATCCCACTATGTCGCCATATATAGGGTTACAATTAAAACCGCAAATGTCACGTATTTGGAAATTGGATTTCCATCTATGAACCGAGGCAAAAGATAGTCCTCAACCTATTCGTGACTCTCTAGCCCGAGCCACCGGCAAGTACTCAGTCAAGCCTTGGAGCGACAGGGCCGGTCCACCGATGTGGATTAAAATGCCTGAACACTACGTCTCCCCACCCTATGGGGTGTAAGTCTGGTCCGTCAGCCGACCAGAATGCATTCGGCCGAAACCGATATAACCGAGGCGCCTCGCAACCGCAACAACCACATAAGTCAAACTCGTCAGGGCGTGTAAAACCACTGACGCCACTTCTAGCTAGAAAGAAACGCAAGTCCTCCCTGAGGTCCGTCTCCCGTTTTTGGTTCATACCGGGTGTGAAACACGCGAGGTAAACGTTACACAAAGCTACGCCACAAAGGCCGTGCTTTGATCATCACCACAAGACTTTGCTTTTCAACAGAAGCCTTGATCATTTGCATCTTAGCATGCCACACAGGCAAGCCATCCTATGCAACCGATATCAGTCACACAGAATGAAATCCGATGTCAGACACACAGTCCATTTACAAGTCCGTTCTGGGTCTGAACGAAACCGGAGGCACCTAGTACCCCGCATATCCATCGATCTCCAAGCACGTCTGGACGATCACTAACTGTTTCCATCTTCTTGGGTGTACAGCCCAATCAAGATCATCAGTTATCACCCAAACGACGTGAAGACTTCCGGTCTTCGACTATCGTCTTCATCTTCGACTTATCGTCGTATCAGTTATTCAGAATGGGATAAACCCGGTCTTCCCGAATAACTCGCGTATATTTTATAAAAGTGTTACACAAACACAACATACGCCTCATTCCAATTCATTAGTCACTAACCGTAAATTAATCAAGAGAATAATTCCCCAAATATTAACCCCGAAGGCCGAAACCAACATCAGATCAATATCCAGAAAACCATTCTGCTTGGCTAACCGACAGTTAGTTTCTAAATTTCACATTCATAGGGAAAGATTCCCATTAATTTTATAAAAGATAAATTCCTTGAATTTATTCTTTAATCCATTTTTGAATATCAATTCAAACTAGTCGGGATTAGCGAACCTTACCGAAGTAATCATTTGTTTTAATTTCCCAATCCCAACCTATTCATCCCATGAAGTAAAACTGGTAATACTTCATATCTAACACCACAGTGTTATCGGTAAATTCAATTACCATTTCACGTTCAAATCTAATTAAAGATTTAACTATCGCCTGGAGCAAAACTGGTGATACTCCACTTTCGATCATTTCAATCTAATTAAAGATTCATTAAAACTCCACTTAGTTTTAATCTTCGACTGGGTTAAAGAATCAGTGTCATTTAAAACACGGTTCACGATAAACCCAAAATCACATTCATTAATTATCGGGTTAAAGAACGAGTGTTATTTAAAACACTGCTCACGATAAACCCAAAAATCAATATCAATTCAATTCCAATTAAATATTATTTAATTGGTACACTTCATTAAATCTAAATAAAAAGATTTAATCTTTTCTCAACTGGGTTCAAGAATAGTGTTAGTGAAGACACCATTCACGACAAACCCAAATCACATTCGATATTCAATACAAGGCTCTGAATAGAAAATATATCGGCTTATATTCAATATCGAATTCTACGACTAACAAATGTCGTATTGGAAATAACGATATCAATATATATCTTTCAAATTTCCATAACAACACCTGTATAATCACGAATTCCAACATCGAAATATTCCGAAGACAATTTCGATTCAAATCCACTCCAATGCAATCATTGGAAATTTTGGTTATTTTTAAAACCCTTTTCGAATTCAATTTATTTATTTAAAAATAAATAGAATTATAATTCTAGTTCAAAACTAGTTCATTTCGATAAAAATCCATTTTTATCTTTTCAAATATGGAGTTTTTCATCCCAATTCTTTCTAAATCATTTCTTATGATTTTACACAAATTATTGCTATTTTTAATAATTTTATCAAGGCCCATACAGTCGATTTCCATTAACGGCCATCGAACTGCACTTACAGCGACCTTTTTCGAATTTGATTTGGACGTATCTCCAAATCCAACCGTTAGATTTCAAATTTCTAACATTCATTAGAAAGCTCTTTTCGATACGAACCCAACGGTTCCGGTTTTAGGAGAATCCGACGGTCGGATCTCCCGTAATGTCCGTTCGAAATAAATGGTCGAAATTCGCGAACTGCCGCGACGCGGCGCGTTCTATTCAGGCCATTATATTATATATAATATATATAATATATATTTCGTCGATTTCTATTTAAAACGAATTATATAAATAGTTTTGAATTCGTTTCAAAAACATTTTCAACTTCCATTTCAATTCAAATCAAAATTGAATTCTTCTTTATAAATTCGTTTCAAAATCCATTTCCATTCAATTCAAATTTCAATTCAATTTGAATTTATTTCACTTCGCTTTCAATTCAATTCGAATTCGTTTTCAATTCAATTCATTTCGAAATCGTTTTCAATTCAATTCATTTCGAAATCGTTTTCAGTTCAATTCATTTCGAAATCGTTTTCAGTTCAATTCATTTCGAAATCGTTTTCAATTCAATTCATTTCGAAATCGTTTTCAATTCAATTCATTTCGAAATCGTTTTCAATTCAATTCATTTCGAAATCGTTTTCAATTCAATTCATTTCGAAATCGTTTTCAATTCAATTCATTTCGAAATCGTTTTCAATTCAATTCATTTCGAAATCGTTTTCAATTCAATTCATTTCGAAATCGTTTTCAATTCAATTCATTTCGAAATCGTTTTCAATTCAATTCATTTCGAAATCGTTTTCAATTCAATTCATTTCGAAATCGTTTTCAATTCAATTCATTTCGAAATCGTTTTCAATTCAATTCATTTCGAAATCGTTTTCAATTCAATTCATTTCGAAATCGTTTTCAATTCAATTCATTTCGAAATCGTTTTCAATTCAATTCATTTCGAAATATTCGATTTCGAGATCACGTTTCAATATTCATTTTAAAATGAATAAAATCGATATAAATATCGTTCACGTCAAAATGGCGTCAATCTAATCCTCACGGCTTCACATATTTCTATTTTCAAATATTCTATTTCAAATATTTCTATTTCAAATATTTCTATTTCAAATATTTCTTTTTTTCTCGAAACTGGAATGAGGCCCAATCAATTACCATATAATGTTAATTATATGGATTTTCTACAACACATGTATATATCAACAACGATGAATAATCAACCATCAACCAAAGTGCACTACACTGTATAAGCATCAAATATAGACATTTAACGCTTATAGCAGCTTGTCAATCAATCGATCGACATATTTAATAAATCAGGATGAGTGAACTTCAAATTTCATCCTAACACCCGTGTGGGGTTTCAAACAATCAAACACATATTTTATTTGTGCAGTTAGGCGATGTGTAAAATTTATCGACCCAATCAACGTCATTCAAATAGGTGTACATAAACAAACCGTCTGGTTTGTAAATGAATATTTATTTATTCACATTCACGTTAAAAATTATATTTTTAACGATAACACATTTTATTTTAACATATGAATTTATATTCAGTTCATTCGTTAAATAAAATGCTATTTTTATTTTTCTAACTTATTTTAGAAAATTTCGGCGGCATAACGGCACGATACTAGAAACGGGACAAGGCCTAGCCTTATCCCCGGTCTAGTGAAGGCCTACGCCATTCACACATCAATCAAATCAATTCGTTATGCAAACCACAAACTTTGGAGTAAGGGTCTAACCTAGCCTTACTCCTTCGCCTTATAACGGCGCACGTCTAATCCTAACCAATTTATCGATTCGATTTTTCACACCACAAACCACATTCAAACCAATATCACAATCAATCACCAAACAGTCAAACAAACAAGTCCATGGTCTGTGGACGGGTGTCGGGTGCTACTAAGCACCGTCTGCATCCTAGTATATATATATATAACTAGAAATAAAATAGAAAGGTGAGAAATTCTCACTTATAGCTATCCTAGCTCCACGGCTCTTCATTTGCAGAAGTCTTCATTGTTTTCGCATCTTCGTCAGCTTCGTCGTCCGTAGCTACTACATATATAAAAATCGAATTTTTATTTCAAAGTTCAATATATAAAAATCGAATTTTTACTTCAAAGTTCAATATATAAAAATCGAATTTTTATTTTAAAGTTCAATATATAAAAATCGAATTTTTATTTTAAAGTTCAATATATAAAAATCGAATTTTTACTTCAAAGTTCAATATATAAAAATCGAATTTTTATTTTAAAGTTCAATATATAAAAATCGAATTTTTATTTTAAAGTTCAATATATAAAAATCGAATTTTTATTTTAAAGTTCAATATATAAAAATCGAATTTTTACATCGTTATTCTATATATAAAGATCTCGCCTTTTCAACTATAAAGATTTCATCTTTATAAAAATCAGCATTTTATTTCGACGTATAGAAAATAAAAATCAGATTTTTATTTTGCTACATAAACAAAGATGATATTTTTATATTCTCTATACCATAAAGATTATATTTTTAATACTTTAAAAATATAAAAATCATATTTTTACTTCTTCTACTCAATAAAAATCCCGTCTTTCCTATTTTAAAGATATGATCTTTATTTTAGCAAGTTCAAATCTTTTTCTTTTAAAAGATTAAAACCTTTTTCTATTTTCTTTAAAAATCAGTTTTTTTTTAAAATTCTTTTCAAAAAAAAAATTCTGTTTTTACATTCTAAAAAAAAACAGTTTTTAAATCTTAAACAAATCAGTTTTTAAATTCTTATTAAATCACTTTTTAAACTCTAATCAAATCACTTTTTAAAATCAAAAATTTCAGATTAAAAATAACAAATAAAAAAAAAGTAAAATAGAATAACTTACTTTTTTTTTTTTCTGCGAAGAAGGGGGCTGTCGCCTGGGGGGGGTGCGGTTTGGATCCACGCTGGCTCGAGGTTCTCGCGGGAGGAGGATCCGAGTAGGGAAGAGGGGCGCGGTTTGATTGGGCGGAGCAACAGGAAGTGGAGGAAGAAGAAGATGTCGCGACAGCGGCAGGGGGTGGGGATCGGTCATCGTGGTCTTCGAGGGGAGGGCGGCGGCAATCAGGTGGCAGCGGCACTGTGGTTCGACGAGGAGAGGGGCGCGGGGTTCTGTGGCTCGCGATGGAGGAAAAGGGGAGGGTCGCGGAGGAGAAGCAGGCGGAGGGAAGTGGAGGGGGAGATCGAGTGGGGGGAGAGGCAAACGGGGGCCGCGCCACCACGACGGCGGCGGGCGGGCGGCGCTCGATTCCGTCGAGCTCCTTCGGGTTTTTTTTTTTTTCCTTTATCTCTGAACTGAAATAGAAACGGGGGGGGGGGGGCAGAAATATAAAGTGGGAAGAGATATTTTTTTTATTATTTAATTATTAAATTTTTGCAAAAGGGTTGACTTTTTCCATACGACCTCTAGACGAGGTCCACCGCCTGTCGTCCATAGCGTTTTACCCCCATTCCGAACACAATGGGATATGTATCGCAAGCTGATTCGATAGTTACAATCAGTTTCTGTTGAATTTACCTTTAAATCTCTATATTGAATTTTAAATGTACATTTCAAATTACCGGGGCCACATACGAATTCTAAAAATTGCAGAAAAATATTTTCTAGCTTCGTGTTGACGTTACGGTCCTAACAAAACTAGTTTCGTCGAATTCTGAGACCGTTTGAAATAAATGGTCGAAATTATGAAATTTGGAATCTAGCAATAACTTAACATCACGGACCCAACAAAAGTGGTTTCGTCGAAATCCGAGGTCGTTTGCAAAATGTCCATTTTTAAGGGCTATATATTATATAAAATATATATATATATTCCATAGCGACTATTCTGAATTTTCAACTGGACGTATCTTATCATTTCTAAGATGAAATCTCAGTTTGCTAACTTCGTTACAAAGATATAGTTATACAGATTCAAATATTTCTTGTTTCGTTCAATTCTGACTTATATTGAATTCTGTATATTCATTTGAAATTAGAAATCGAATTTTCGAACTACCGCGCCATTTTCAATTCTATTTATAATTATATATAAATATTTATATTCTAACGACGACGTATATAAATATATACGTCGAATTATATTCAAAATAAATTTCTCGTCGATATTATTTAAAATAATTCATTTTAAATAATCAAAATTCGCTAAAATGGCCAAAATAAAAATTTCAAACTGGCTCGCATTTTACGGGTTGTTACAATCTCCCCCACTTAAAACTTTTCGTCCCCGAAAAGGAACAAAGTCGAAAGTGGTTGGATTATTAAGCTCTACATTCGATCTGGCTTTCATTCTCTAACTTTTCAGTTTCTGAGAATTTTCAAAATTTCAAAAATTTGGCTAACACCCTAAATTTTTGAAAAATTTCGCCATAACCTCCCCTGCACCGGGAGCATCGGGGAATTTCAAATAGCTTCCCCGGTCCTTCAGATCTCAAAAAGAAAAAGAAAAAGCCAAGCGGCTAGCCAATAGGCTCACAAAATCATCATCACCCAAACAAAACAGGAAATTATGTAGTAAACATGTACCTATTTGTCGGGCAAACAAATTTTATTCTCTGGCTCTAGCCTCCTTGCTATGACCTGTTCAATGATATACATGTATATGCAAACAGATGCGACCAATTTTCAATACAATTCAATATTTGATTCAATTAGGCATAATAGTTCAAAATTAGCAAACAAATAAACTAACAACACAAACATCAATCAATTAGTTGATTAGCTTTTCAAATGCATAACTTTGATATATAGTCAAAAATTAGATTTTGATGCCAAATCACAACAATAGGCCCTATCTAATTTTGGTTCTCACACCAATCAATAGGAAATATATAGATATTACACGTTCGTCACTCGAATATAAATTCTGACGATGAGTACTCAACCATCAGAATCATCTTCGGGCCACTAGAGTATGATTCCATATCTATCCAATATATTAAAACTTCGAATACACGCGGATCAGACGTATACGCAAAATCTTTATATACTGGACTGTCCAACTCAATATAATTAAATAATCAAATACGAATAAGTGATTTAAATTTTCAAAACAAAAATTTGTTTTCATTTTCAAAAATATACTCTTCACACTCGTTCTAGGATACTACTGATCCTATCTCTAACGAGTCATCCCATTGGATATTACTAATCCAATTATCTGATGAATTCTTTCGTATGTTTCTAATGTGCCTTGTTCTCTGAGCTTTGTAAACCAAAGCTCTGATACCAACTGTGACGTCAAGGAATTTCGCTCGGTCCGAACCAGTCGCTAAACCGACTCAGACCGTTCGAAACGCCCTATCGTTTGAGAACATGACAAAATAGAACGCATACAGAAGAACATTTCATTGTACATTACAACAATGCATCAGGTTACAAGAATATACAGAGTATAAATGAATATTACACAGAAATATCAGAGATTTAAATTACATTTAAATACATAGCAGCGGAAAATAATACAATACACAACTAGAAGTAGATATACGGACACAAAGCTTTCCGGATATCGTTCCAGCTGTAAACCAGGATCCTGTGAATATAAATCTGCAAAACCAAAACTACTAGCTGCCCGTGTCAAAATAGGGGCACCCAGAGTTTAGGTTAAAACAATAAACTCCAGGTCAGTCATGTGACTGGTGTGAGAACTAAAACAGTTAATCTTTATTTTCAAAGTTAGGTAAATCAAGGGACCACGCCGTATAACACGGAACGGGTTTCCTCCCAAGAATACCAGTGCATAAAACAAACAGCGCAATGCTAAATAAAGAAAAATGAAGCTGTTATAAGACCCAGGTCCCATCACACAATGCAACGCAGTCGAGGATAGGGTTTTCCCTTATAACAGCCAAAGAATGCTTGATACGTTTTAAAACAAATCATTTGATACTATTATAAGTGTATAAAACAACTTCAAATCATAAGTATCAATCATAGGCGGCATAAGCGCCCCATCCCACTATGTCGCCATATATAGGGTTACAATTAAAACCGCAAATGTCACGTATTTGGAAATTGGATTTCCATCTATGAACCGAGGCAAAAGATAGTCCTCAACCTATTCGTGACTCTCTAGCCCGAGCCACCGGCAAGTACTCAGTCAAGCCTTGGAGCGACAGGGCCGGTCCACCGATGTGGATTAAAATGCCTGAACACTACGTCTCCCCACCCTATGGGGTGTAAGTCTGGTCCGTCAGCCGACCAGAATGCATTCGGCCGAAACCGATATAACCGAGGCGCCTCGCAACCGCAACAACCACATAAGTCAAACTCGTCAGGGCGTGTAAAACCACTGACGCCACTTCTAGCTAGAAAGAAACGCAAGTCCTCCCTGAGGTCCGTCTCCCGTTTTTGGTTCATACCGGGTGTGAAACACGCGAGGTAAACGTTACACAAAGCTACGCCACAAAGGCCGTGCTTTGATCATCACCACAAGACTTTGCTTTTCAACAGAAGCCTTGATCATTTGCATCTTAGCATGCCACACAGGCAAGCCATCCTATGCAACCGATATCAGTCACACAGAATGAAATCCGATGTCAGACACACAGTCCATTTACAAGTCCGTTCTGGGTCTGAACGAAACCGGAGGCACCTAGTACCCCGCATATCCATCGATCTCCAAGCACGTCTGGACGATCACTAACTGTTTCCATCTTCTTGGGTGTACAGCCCAATCAAGATCATCAGTTATCACCCAAACGACGTGAAGACTTCCGGTCTTCGACTATCGTCTTCATCTTCGACTTATCGTCGTATCAGTTATTCAGAATGGGATAAACCCGGTCTTCCCGAATAACTCGCGTATATTTTATAAAAGTGTTACACAAACACAACATACGCCTCATTCCAATTCATTAGTCACTAACCGTAAATTAATCAAGAGAATAATTCCCCAAATATTAACCCCGAAGGCCGAAACCAACATCAGATCAATATCCAGAAAACCATTCTGCTTGGCTAACCGACAGTTAGTTTCTAAATTTCACATTCATAGGGAAAGATTCCCATTAATTTTATAAAAGATAAATTCCTTGAATTTATTCTTTAATCCATTTTTGAATATCAATTCAAACTAGTCGGGATTAGCGAACCTTACCGAAGTAATCATTTGTTTTAATTTCCCAATCCCAACCTATTCATCCCATGAAGTAAAACTGGTAATACTTCATATCTAACACCACAGTGTTATCGGTAAATTCAATTACCATTTCACGTTCAAATCTAATTAAAGATTTAACTATCGCCTGGAGCAAAACTGGTGATACTCCACTTTCGATCATTTCAATCTAATTAAAGATTCATTAAAACTCCACTTAGTTTTAATCTTCGACTGGGTTAAAGAATCAGTGTCATTTAAAACACGGTTCACGATAAACCCAAAATCACATTCATTAATTATCGGGTTAAAGAACGAGTGTTATTTAAAACACTGCTCACGATAAACCCAAAAATCAATATCAATTCAATTCCAATTAAATATTATTTAATTGGTACACTTCATTAAATCTAAATAAAAAGATTTAATCTTTTCTCAACTGGGTTCAAGAATAGTGTTAGTGAAGACACCATTCACGACAAACCCAAATCACATTCGATATTCAATACAAGGCTCTGAATAGAAAATATATCGGCTTATATTCAATATCGAATTCTACGACTAACAAATGTCGTATTGGAAATAACGATATCAATATATATCTTTCAAATTTCCATAACAACACCTGTATAATCACGAATTCCAACATCGAAATATTCCGAAGACAATTTCGATTCAAATCCACTCCAATGCAATCATTGGAAATTTTGGTTATTTTTAAAACCCTTTTCGAATTCAATTTATTTATTTAAAAATAAATAGAATTATAATTCTAGTTCAAAACTAGTTCATTTCGATAAAAATCCATTTTTATCTTTTCAAATATGGAGTTTTTCATCCCAATTCTTTCTAAATCATTTCTTATGATTTTACACAAATTATTGCTATTTTTAATAATTTTATCAAGGCCCATACAGTCGATTTCCATTAACGGCCATCGAACTGCACTTACAGCGACCTTTTTCGAATTTGATTTGGACGTATCTCCAAATCCAACCGTTAGATTTCAAATTTCTAACATTCATTAGAAAGCTCTTTTCGATACGAACCCAACGGTTCCGGTTTTAGGAGAATCCGACGGTCGGATCTCCCGTAATGTCCGTTCGAAATAAATGGTCGAAATTCGCGAACTGCCGCGACGCGGCGCGTTCTATTCAGGCCATTATATTATATATAATATATATAATATATATTTCGTCGATTTCTATTTAAAACGAATTATATAAATAGTTTTGAATTCGTTTCAAAAACATTTTCAACTTCCATTTCAATTCAAATCAAAATTGAATTCTTCTTTATAAATTCGTTTCAAAATCCATTTCCATTCAATTCAAATTTCAATTCAATTTGAATTTATTTCACTTCGCTTTCAATTCAATTCGAATTCGTTTTCAATTCAATTCATTTCGAAATCGTTTTCAATTCAATTCATTTCGAAATCGTTTTCAGTTCAATTCATTTCGAAATCGTTTTCAGTTCAATTCATTTCGAAATCGTTTTCAATTCAATTCATTTCGAAATCGTTTTCAATTCAATTCATTTCGAAATCGTTTTCAATTCAATTCATTTCGAAATCGTTTTCAATTCAATTCATTTCGAAATCGTTTTCAATTCAATTCATTTCGAAATCGTTTTCAATTCAATTCATTTCGAAATCGTTTTCAATTCAATTCATTTCGAAATCGTTTTCAATTCAATTCATTTCGAAATCGTTTTCAATTCAATTCATTTCGAAATCGTTTTCAATTCAATTCATTTCGAAATCGTTTTCAATTCAATTCATTTCGAAATCGTTTTCAATTCAATTCATTTCGAAATCGTTTTCAATTCAATTCATTTCGAAATCGTTTTCAATTCAATTCATTTCGAAATCGTTTTCAATTCAATTCATTTCGAAATATTCGATTTCGAGATCACGTTTCAATATTCATTTTAAAATGAATAAAATCGATATAAATATCGTTCACGTCAAAATGGCGTCAATCTAATCCTCACGGCTTCACATATTTCTATTTTCAAATATTCTATTTCAAATATTTCTATTTCAAATATTTCTATTTCAAATATTTCTTTTTTTCTCGAAACTGGAATGAGGCCCAATCAATTACCATATAATGTTAATTATATGGATTTTCTACAACACATGTATATATCAACAACGATGAATAATCAACCATCAACCAAAGTGCACTACACTGTATAAGCATCAAATATAGACATTTAACGCTTATAGCAGCTTGTCAATCAATCGATCGACATATTTAATAAATCAGGATGAGTGAACTTCAAATTTCATCCTAACACCCGTGTGGGGTTTCAAACAATCAAACACATATTTTATTTGTGCAGTTAGGCGATGTGTAAAATTTATCGACCCAATCAACGTCATTCAAATAGGTGTACATAAACAAACCGTCTGGTTTGTAAATGAATATTTATTTATTCACATTCACGTTAAAAATTATATTTTTAACGATAACACATTTTATTTTAACATATGAATTTATATTCAGTTCATTCGTTAAATAAAATGCTATTTTTATTTTTCTAACTTATTTTAGAAAATTTCGGCGGCATAACGGCACGATACTAGAAACGGGACAAGGCCTAGCCTTATCCCCGGTCTAGTGAAGGCCTACGCCATTCACACATCAATCAAATCAATTCGTTATGCAAACCACAAACTTTGGAGTAAGGGTCTAACCTAGCCTTACTCCTTCGCCTTATAACGGCGCACGTCTAATCCTAACCAATTTATCGATTCGATTTTTCACACCACAAACCACATTCAAACCAATATCACAATCAATCACCAAACAGTCAAACAAACAAGTCCATGGTCTGTGGACGGGTGTCGGGTGCTACTAAGCACCGTCTGCATCCTAGTATATATATATATAACTAGAAATAAAATAGAAAGGTGAGAAATTCTCACTTATAGCTATCCTAGCTCCACGGCTCTTCATTTGCAGAAGTCTTCATTGTTTTCGCATCTTCGTCAGCTTCGTCGTCCGTAGCTACTACATATATAAAAATCGAATTTTTATTTCAAAGTTCAATATATAAAAATCGAATTTTTACTTCAAAGTTCAATATATAAAAATCGAATTTTTATTTTAAAGTTCAATATATAAAAATCGAATTTTTATTTTAAAGTTCAATATATAAAAATCGAATTTTTACTTCAAAGTTCAATATATAAAAATCGAATTTTTATTTTAAAGTTCAATATATAAAAATCGAATTTTTATTTTAAAGTTCAATATATAAAAATCGAATTTTTATTTTAAAGTTCAATATATAAAAATCGAATTTTTACATCGTTATTCTATATATAAAGATCTCGCCTTTTCAACTATAAAGATTTCATCTTTATAAAAATCAGCATTTTATTTCGACGTATAGAAAATAAAAATCAGATTTTTATTTTGCTACATAAACAAAGATGATATTTTTATATTCTCTATACCATAAAGATTATATTTTTAATACTTTAAAAATATAAAAATCATATTTTTACTTCTTCTACTCAATAAAAATCCCGTCTTTCCTATTTTAAAGATATGATCTTTATTTTAGCAAGTTCAAATCTTTTTCTTTTAAAAGATTAAAACCTTTTTCTATTTTCTTTAAAAATCAGTTTTTTTTTAAAATTCTTTTCAAAAAAAATTCTGTTTTTACATTCTAAAAAAAAACAGTTTTTAAATCTTAAACAAATCAGTTTTTAAATTCTTATTAAATCACTTTTTAAACTCTAATCAAATCACTTTTTAAAATCAAAAATTTCAGATTAAAAATAACAAATAAAAAAAAAGTAAAATAGAATAACTTACTTTTTTTTTTTCTGCGAAGAAGGGGGCTGTCGCCTGGGGGGGGTGCGGTTTGGATCCACGCTGGCTCGAGGTTCTCGCGGGAGGAGGATCCGAGTAGGGAAGAGGGGCGCGGTTTGATTGGGCGGAGCAACAGGAAGTGGAGGAAGAAGAAGATGTCGCGACAGCGGCAGGGGGTGGGGATCGGTCATCGTGGTCTTCGAGGGGAGGGCGGCGGCAATCAGGTGGCAGCGGCACTGTGGTTCGACGAGGAGAGGGGCGCGGGGTTCTGTGGCTCGCGATGGAGGAAAAGGGGAGGGTCGCGGAGGAGAAGCAGGCGGAGGGAAGTGGAGGGGGAGATCGAGTGGGGGGAGAGGCAAACGGGGGCCGCGCCACCACGACGGCGGCGGGCGGGCGGCGCTCGATTCCGTCGAGCTCCTTCGGGTTTTTTTTTTTTTCCTTTATCTCTGAACTGAAATAGAAACGGGGGGGGGGGGGCAGAAATATAAAGTGGGAAGAGATATTTTTTTTATTATTTAATTATTAAATTTTTGCAAAAGGGTTGACTTTTTCCATACGACCTCTAGACGAGGTCCACCGCCTGTCGTCCATAGCGTTTTACCCCCATTCCGAACACAATGGGATATGTATCGCAAGCTGATTCGATAGTTACAATCAGTTTCTGTTGAATTTACCTTTAAATCTCTATATTGAATTTTAAATGTACATTTCAAATTACCGGGGCCACATACGAATTCTAAAAATTGCAGAAAAATATTTTCTAGCTTCGTGTTGACGTTACGGTCCTAACAAAACTAGTTTCGTCGAATTCTGAGACCGTTTGAAATAAATGGTCGAAATTATGAAATTTGGAATCTAGCAATAACTTAACATCACGGACCCAACAAAAGTGGTTTCGTCGAAATCCGAGGTCGTTTGCAAAATGTCCATTTTTAAGGGCTATATATTATATAAAATATATATATATATTCCATAGCGACTATTCTGAATTTTCAACTGGACGTATCTTATCATTTCTAAGATGAAATCTCAGTTTGCTAACTTCGTTACAAAGATATAGTTATACAGATTCAAATATTTCTTGTTTCGTTCAATTCTGACTTATATTGAATTCTGTATATTCATTTGAAATTAGAAATCGAATTTTCGAACTACCGCGCCATTTTCAATTCTATTTATAATTATATATAAATATTTATATTCTAACGACGACGTATATAAATATATACGTCGAATTATATTCAAAATAAATTTCTCGTCGATATTATTTAAAATAATTCATTTTAAATAATCAAAATTCGCTAAAATGGCCAAAATAAAAATTTCAAACTGGCTCGCATTTTACGGGTTGTTACAATAGTCTTCCATATAAAGCTTCGAAGGGCGCCATTCCGATGGTTGCTTGGTAGCTGTTGTTGTAGGCAAATTCCACCAAAGGAAGATGGTCTTCCCACGTCCCTCCGAAGTCAAGGACGCACAGTCTTAAAAGGTCCTCCAAAACTCTGTTCTCTCTTTCTGTCTGGCCGTCGGTTTGGGGATGATAGGCTGTGCTTAAGCATAACTGTGTGACTACCGCTTCTTGCAGACTCCGCCAAAACTCACTTGTGAAGATAGGGTCTCGGTCACTAACAATGCTAGATGGTATTCCATGGAGTCGAACAATTTCCTTGAGGTAAAGAGATGCTAGGGATGAGGCAGTTCTTTTACTTTTGACAGGTAAAAAGTGGGCGCTTTTAGTAAGCCTATCCACTATTACCCAAATGCTAGTGTTGCCTCTTCTAGACCTAGGCAGCCCATCAATGAAGTCCATAAAGATGCTATCCCACTTCCACTTCGGGACCTCTAGAGGATGGAGCAGACCGCCAGGCTTTTTCTGCTTCGCCTTAACCTGTTGGCACACCATACACTTAGAAACGAAATCTGCCACGTCCTTCTTCATGCCGTTCCAAAAGAAAGTTCTCTTTATGTCCTTGTACATTTTATCCCCGCCTGGGTGTATCGTCATCTTGGAGTGATGTGCTTCCTCGAGAACCTTCTTTACTAAATCCCTTGTCTGTGGGACGCATAGTCTTCCGTCTCTCCTTAGCTAACCCTTGTCGTCGATGGAGTATCTGCTGAGGTGACTTGAAGTCTCACCCCTAATGAGCCTATCAATCATCTCCACAAGCTGAGGGTCTTCATGTTGTGCCGTCCCTATTGCATCCACTAAAGTCGGGCGTACTTCGAGAGATGCTAGCAAGCCCGGTACAAAATCGGAGGAGGGCCTAAAGTCAAAGCTGGCTATAAACTCTAGGCTTTGTCTTTCAACAAACAGCGGGCTTAGGGTTAGTTTCTTTCGGCTCAACGCGTCTGCCACTACGTTACCTTTGCCCGGAGTGTAGGAGATCTCGAAATCGTACGAGGCAAGAAACTCCATCCATCTCTGTTGCCTCAAGTTAAGATCTTTCACCGAGAAAAGATATTTCAACGATTTATGGTCAGTGTAAAGTTCGAACTTCTCACCTAGGAGATAGTGTCGCCAAGACTTGAGTGCAAAGACGATGGCAGCTAACTCAAGATCATGGGTCGGGTAGTTCTTTTCATGCACTTTCAATTGCCTTCCACCATAAGCTACTACCCTCCGTTCTTGCATCAAGACAGCGCCTAGCCCTGTCCTACATGCATCTGTATAAACTGTGAACATCTTGCTTCCATCTGGCAACGTCAAAACTGGGGCTGTTGTAAGAGCCCTTTTTAGTCGTTGGAAAGCAAACTCGCAATCCAAGTCCCAATTGAACACTAGATTCTTCTTGATCAGCTTTATGAGCGGAGCTAATATCTTTGCAAAGTCTCTGATGAATTTCCGATAGAAGCCTGCAAGCCCGAGAAAGCTTCGGACTTCTGTTGAGTTCTTTGGTGTCTTCCAGTCCTGCACTGCTACTACCTTATCCGGGTCTACAACTAACCCTTCTTTGGATACTATGTGCCCAAGGAACCTCACTTCTTCTCTCCAAAAGTGGCATTTGGAGAATTTGGCCTTTAGCTGATGGACTCACAGAGTTTCCATGATTGCCCTTAGGTATTGAGCATGCTCTTCTTCATTCTTTGAGAAGATCAAGATATCGTCTACGAAGACCACTACGAACTTATTGAGGAAATCTCTGAACACCCTACTCATTAGGTCCACGAAGTAAGCGGGTGCGTTTTTCAAGCCGAAAGGCATGACAAGCCATTCAAAGAAGCCGTTTGGGGTTCTGAATGCTGTCTTATCGATACTATCTTCAGCCACCCTTAGCTGATGAAATCCGGTCGCTAAATCGAGTTGGGAGAAAACAGACGCTCCTACAAGCTGATCAAACAGATCGTCAATTCTGGGGAGAGGGTGCCTATTCTTTTTCGTTAGCTTGTTGAGCTCCCTATAGTCAACACATAGACGGAGTGAACCATCCGCCTTTGTAGCGAACACCACTGGAGCGCCCTATTCTGAAATGCTCCTTCTAATGAACCCCTTCTCTAGAAGCTCTTTAATCTATTTACTGAGCTCCTTTCTTTCCCGTGGAGCCATGTGTCTAACGGGAAACGCAACGGGCTTTGCATTATCTACAAGATATATGCGGAAGTCTATCTCCCACTTCGGAGGCAAGCCCTTCACCTCTTCGAAGACATCCGGATATTCTCGGACCACTCTAACTAATTGATTGCAAACTTTCAACAGAGGCATCTAGCGATTCAAGATAACTAAGCATAACCGCATACGAGGGATTACAAGTAATTTCCAAAGTGTTACCGAGTTGGGTCAGAAGCCTAACCACCCTTTTCACACAATCCAGGATGGCACCATTACTGGATAGCCAATCCATGCCCAAAATCAAACCATATCCCGAAAAGCCCAAAACAAAGGCACTACATTTAAATTCTACGCTTAGAATAGAAATTTTCAATCCCACACAGATCATAGATAAATAAGCTGGGCCCCCAATTGGATTTGAAACAATTAAGGGGTCCTCTACCATTCTAGTTTCTAGGTGCAGAGATTCTACTAAAGCAGATGAGATAAAGGAGTGTGATGCGCCAGAATCGAATAAAGTGCGAACTGGGTGATCATAAAGATAAACTACACTTTCTACAGAAGTATTTATACCTTGTTGCTGTAGAGGTGGCGCTTCTAGCGCATGAACTTGTGCCCCTGAGGTGGATCCATCCCTCTGCCCCTGCCCTCGTTTCTTTGGGCAATCCTTAGCCATATGTCCTGTTTTACCGCAAGAAAAGCACCCACCATTCATCTTGGCCTTCTTTTTCCGGCAATCTTTCACCAAGTGCCCCGCTTTGCCACAGAAATTACACTTCCTCTTCTCTTTGTTGTCTTTCCCGCCCTTCTTAAATTCTGTCTTCTTAGGCTGTAAACCCTCCTTCTTCCCTTGAGAGCTTTCTGCCTTTGTCTCCTTCTTGCCCTTATCCTCTTCGTTCAGCAATGCCATCTGCACCAACCTTTCATACGTAGCTCCCATGGGTATATGGGTCATGGCCAAACTGTGTAATGGCTCATTCAACCCCTTGAAAAATCAGAGAGCCTTCTTGTGCGGGGTGTTGACTAGGTCCGGTCCGAACCTAGCCAGCTGATCAAACTGGTTAACATACTCTTTGACTGTCATATTCCCTTGCTTAAGAAATAAGAATTTTTCCAACTGAAGACTCCTTTCAGCTTCTGAGAGAAATTTAGCCTCAAACCTTGCCCTAAAGTCCTCCCATGTTTCCACTGGTCTTTCTGCATTAGTGACTTCCCACCAGTAGGAAGCCTCACCTTTAAGTAGCCATACTGCCAGTTGTACCTTCTGCCTATCTTCTACCTCAAAGATGACAAGTCCTCGGTTTCTTTCAGCCAATTCCTGGCTACCACGAAGGACTCGGTTCCATGAAAGTCCTTTCCTCCCATAGCTTTAAAATCTTTACATATCTTAGCAAAAGTATTTCCCCCCGGAGGAGGTGGAGGAAGAGGTGCTGCTGCAGCTGGATGATTTCCTGCAGCTGGGGGAGGAGGAACAGTGGGACCTAGCTGAGTGGCCCTTGCTTCTAAGAATCGTCTAAACCAACCAGGTATTGGTACACCCTCTGGCAAGTTAAGTTCTTCGGACATGCTGAAACAAAAAGGATAGATTCAAAACGAAGGATAAAGGAGAGTACCTATGGCTTTGGGGGACTTTGCCTTTTTAAAATAAAATAACATTTTATCTTTAAAAAAATGCTTCTTTAAATTTTCTTTTGGAAATAAATTTTCAAAAATTTTTATCTTATCTGGTAAACCTATGCTTTGATACCAAGTGAAACACCCCACCTCCGTTAGGGTCACTCTCACAAGGGAATGCCCTAATTTTGGTGGAGGTTTATAAGTATAAGTCACAGATACACAAGACAGATATAAATACACATATTTTTGAACAGCGGAAAACAACAACAAATTTTATTTCAACAAAATACGTGTTACACAAACCATGTCATAATTTGTCTTACAATACTTCCAAAAACATAACATCTTCATAACTGTCTTGATTACATTATTTAAAGAAGCATAAAAACAAAAGTAAACTGCATAAGTCCCATAATTGCTGTCCAAAGCCATAGTCCAAAACGAAAAAGATCCAAGCAATACATACTTTCTCTTCAAGCTGGATGTGAAAACTGGTCAAACTGCGGTATTCCCTCCCTGTGGACCTGGAGGGGAACGAAAGAAAAGAAGACGAAAGAAAAGTAGAGTCAGACATAAAGCCTGAGTAAGTCTAGGACTATTCAGTCTATGAATAAAGAACTGGGTATGATAAGTATAAACTGGAAATGGGAAAGCACCATAAACTAAGTTAAGTTGTCTAGAGTCGAATATACTATCGTACCCCATATTAATCTCTGCATCCATATAAACTAGTTCCCAACAGGTACCCCATAATCAGGATGAAGTGATCCGTTTCTAATGATCGGCTCCTACTCGCATAGTTACATGTGTCTTACGGCCCCCGATGTTGTAGTTACCTATCCTGGTACCACCATGGGGGTGTATCAAGTCCCATGGTGGCGGCCCGACACAATCCTAGAATGCACAGGTATGCTACTGGTGCCCAGTGCCTTATTTTTCTGCGCCGGGGTGTGTGCACGCCCGCACCTCGTTAGAACCTACACTGCTGCACCACCACCGTCGATTTGACCTCTTACAGTCAGCCCAGTAATCGTGCCCCACCCTGCCTAGTTCAGGGTATCCCGATACACCTTGTAGGGTTACTGCTGAAAAGGGTCCCTCGCTACTAGGTTTTCTATTTCTAGCCAACATGCTAAGTTGGTTAAGTGTTTTGAAAACCTAACCCCCAATCAGTCTGTATAGTTTAGCATGTTCCATTTTGATTAAGTATTAATTCAATTTACTTAATCCTATCAATCCTGACTCAGCCTTAATTGTCTTATTTAAGCCTCGACCTCTCACATTAGACAGGTATTGTTGTGGCTGCCTGTTGCCGGTTGGGTCCGGGCAGTCTTACGCCACAACTCAGTCTAACCTCGGGTCCTTATTGGGCTCCGTGTTTAACCACCCACATTGGATAGGTATTGTTGTGACTACTGGACAGCCGGGCGGTTCCGGGCAGGTTTACATCACAACTCAATCCAACCTCGGGTTAAACACATCGTATTTTTTAAATTTACATATTTTGTCTCTTTTTCTTTTTAGACGTAAATATTTGCAGCCCATTATTCAAATTCATCTTTATTGGGTAAAATTAATTTATACCACTTAATTGTTTTTCAAGGTTGTTGGCATGCGTCAAACATGCCAACACATATGTTCTATATTTTTAACCCAATCGTCATTACCCCCGTTTTATACATTCGCTACAATATAACTTATGTTGGGTTTAACATTTAAACCCAACTTAGCCACATGAAAAAGGGGAGGCTTAGAACATGGTATTTATATATTCTAAGTAATATAAAAAGGGGAGTGTGAACGCATGAACTTGCAACATAACGATCTAATTAACATGAATTAGGCACATGTGAACTTGCATTGTAATAGCATATAATCATGGCATAAACATACTTAAACATGAACCATTCTATTCATATAATCATGGCATAAACATACCTAAACATGAACCATTCTATTCATATAATCATGGCATAAACATACCTAAACATGAATCATGGTTTTTAATCTATTCATGTAAACTTGCAATTGGAATGTAAATCTAACTTAATTATGTGTCACATATATCATCATATGATTTTGATAACAACATAGGCCTAAAACATGTTTTTAACTAGGCATAACACCAAACATAGTTTAGTTGTGTTCATAAAGATGCTTACTTTTGTCTCTAATACAAAAGTATGGTTTTACACTTGAATCACGATGCCAATTCCAACATAAATTCATATAAACCATAATACTTAGTTGAATCCAATTACACACTAAAAGTGATCATAAAAGTATGTACATCATACTGGCATAATAGTGAATCATATTCTTGCATGAATCTCAAATAAACTACCACAACATATGGTCGTTAACATGAATCATATACTTGCAAATATCCAATCGTTATACCACAACATCCCAAATCGTTTAGAATCAAAGCAACATACAAATATGGATTATTATCACCACAAATCAAATACAATTCTATTTCTCATTTTACACAAATCAAACACAATTATTTATTCACATCGGAATAGCACTCTACTTACAACGTATGATGAATCTTTAATTCAGGAATCTGAATTCTGAATTTGGAGATGTTATCCTTTGTTGTAGGCGTTGTTTTGACTTAATTGACGTTGCTTTAAGCTTTCGAATTGTCTCCTAATTGTCTCTCAATTTTGATGGCTATTCCTAGTCTTTCCTCAGCAGCATGACGGTCTCATCTTCATTTTTGTTTGTGTGAATTAGGTGGAGTCTTAGGTCCTTTTTATATAGTTTGTGAGTTGATTAGGACCGTCGATGGAGCTTGGTTTAATAATAACCGTTCGTTTGAATAAGAGACCAATCAGGAGCTGACACCTAGCCCTAGTGACAAGGCAAGACTCAGAAATTCGGCCAAGCACAGACCAGGCCAGCCAGGAGGGGCTGGGTTCGACCTGGCTCAGGGGCCAGGTCGACTACCCAGTCGACCCCCAGGTCGACTATGTAGTCGACTTGGGTGCCCCAGATCGACTACCCAGTCGACCTGGGTAGCCCAAGTCGACTACCCAGTTGACCTGGGTGCCATGGGCGGGAAAATTCCCGCCCTGGCCAATCCGGCCCGATTTTTCTGAATTTTAAATCTGATTTCTGAGTTGTTTTTGTCTGTTTGAATTTTAAACTGAATTCTGAAACTTCCGGAGGCCATATCTTCTTCATACGGAGTCCATTTTACGCAAACTCGGACTCTATCCCAAGCAGAATTCTGAGACGAACGCAATGGCGTATCCCGTTTCCCTTAATTCTTTGATTTGAAATTAACTATACTTTAATTTTGAATTTCACTGTTATAGAATACACGGGGTGTTACAGTTTGGTCTTGAGCTACGCTATGGCTGCACTTCTGCTATTTTTGGGGAATAATTTACTTTGGTTGTCTTAAGTTTATGCTTCTTTATCTAGGACTTGATGTAATGGAATAATTTGTACTATGGATGTATGAGGTTTTGACTCTTTTCTTGAAAGTAATGAAATTCAGTTTTAATTTCTATCGCTGCTTTATTTATGTTCTGCCTTGTGATATCTCTGTGTATGTTTACCTAGATAATACTCCACCAAAACTAGTGCATTCCCTTTGTGAGTGGCCCTAGCGGAGGTGGGGTGTTACATTTGGTATCAGAGCAGAAGGTTACCAGGCTGGGCAAAAGTTTCAAAAACCTTCTGAAACTATTTTCAAGACCATTTATAAAGAAGCATTTTTCAAGAAAAGTTTTAGTTTTAAGAAAAGGCTATTCCCCAAAAGCCATTAGCACTTTCCTTTGTTTCCTTATTTGAATCTTTTCCTTTTCGTTTTTCAGCATGTCTGACCTTAACCTTCCTGAGGGAGTACCTGTACCTGGATGGTTCCGAAGGTACCTAGAAGCTAGGGCCAACGGCGCGGGCCCGACAGACATCCCTCCTCCTCCTCCCCCAATGGTCGCGGTTCCTCCTCCTCCTCCTGGTACCGTCTTTGCCAAAATATGCAAAGACTTTAAAGCAATGGGTGGCAAGAACTTCGTTGGAACTGAAACCTTCGTTGTGGCACGAAACTGGCTAAAGGAGACTGAAGACTTGTTTATTATCTTCAATGTGGAGGATCATAGGAAAGTCCAGTTAGCAACATGGTTGTTGAAAGAGGAAGCTGCATTTTGGTGGGAAGTCACTAACGCTACCAGGCCAGTTGATACTTGGGCAGACTTTAGAGAGAGGTTTGGGCTTAAATTCTTATCGGCAGCAGAAGAGAACCTTCAGATGGAGATGTTCCTAGCACTCAAGTAAGGGGACATGTCTATTAGGGAGTACGTGAATAGGTTTAATCAGCTTGCTCGGTTCGGTTTGGACTTGGTCAATACGGCCCAGAAGAAGGCTGTACGCTTTGCTCGAGGATTGAACGAGCCACTACACAGTTTGGCCAAAACTCATATACCCATGGGGGCGACCTTTGAAAGCTTGGTGGATATGGCCCTACTTCATGAGGAAGACAAGAATAGCAAGAAGGAGGTTAAACCTAGTGAGGCTCAGAATAAGAAGGTTGACTTCAAGAAGGAAGGCAACAAGAATAACAAGAACAACAACAACAATACTAACAAACCACGTGAGACAAGGAAGTGCAACTTTTGTGGTATTACGGGACATCTAGCTAAAGACTGTAGATGGAAGAAGAGAAAGTTGGGTGAATGCTTTCATTGAGGAGATACTGGACACTTCAGTAAGGATTGCCCTAAGAAGGAAGGACATGGGCAAGCCCAGCGAGCAGGACCTTCTGGAGGGCAGTTGCATGCTCTCAACACCACTCTAGCACTTGACCGAGGTAGTAATATTTCTGTAGAAAGCCTTGTTTACATTTCTGAATTTCCTGTTCGAACCTTATTTGACTCTGGCGCATTGCATACTTTTATCTCTTCTGATGTTGTTAAAAATTTGCACCTAAGTACTAGTCTAGTTGAGGATCCAGTTATAGTTTCAAATCCAATTGGGGGCTCCGCTCATTTATCTATGATGTGTGTGGATTTGAGGATTTCTATCTTAAGTGTAGAATTCACGTGTAATGCTTATGTTCTCGGATTTATGGGATATGGTTTGATCCTAGGTATGGATTGGCTGTCCAATTATGGAGCCATTCTTGATTGTGAACGAAGGGTAGTGAGGCTCATGACTCGCCTTGGTAATACCCTTGAAATTTATTGTAACCCGAAGGGTCCGGTCATGTTGTGTTATCTAGAATCCCTTGACTCGTCCATCGACAATTTGCAATCTGTAATAGTGGTCCAAGAATATCCAGATGTCTTTGATGAGGTGAAGGGGTTACCCCCTAAACGCGAGATAGACTTCCGAATTTATCTTGTTGGTAATGTCAAGCCAGTTTCATTGCCCGTTAGGCACAAGGCCCCACGAGAGAGAAGGGAGTTCAGTAAACAAGTTAAGGAGTTGCTTGTGAAAAATTTCATAAGGCGAAGCATTTCTGAATGGGGTGCTCCGGTGGTATTCGCTACTAAGGCGGATGGTTCGCTTCGTCTGTGCGTAGATTATCATGAGTTAAAGAAGATGACGAAGAAAAATAAACACCCACTACCAAGAATTGACGATTTGTTTGACCAGCTTGTGGGAGCATCTGTTTTCTCTCAACTCGATCTAGCCACGGGATTCCATCAACTTAGAGTGGCTGAGGATAGCATTGACAAAACTGCATTTAGGACTCCAGATGGGTTCTTCGAATGGCTCGTCATGCCGTTTGGGTTAACGAATGCACCCGCATGCTTTGTAGATTTTATGAGTAGGGTGTTTCGGGAGTTCCTTAACAAGTTTGTAGTGGTTTTCGTGGATGATATTTTGATCTTCTCAAAGGATGAAGACGAGCATGCTAAACATCTCAAGGAAGTCATGGATATGCTTAGAGCACACCAGTTAAAGGCTAAGTTCTCCAAATGCCATTTTTGGAGGAAGGAAGTTCGGTTTCTTGGACACGTAGCTTCTAAGCAAGACGTAGCCATGGACCCCGCAAAGGTAGTTGCGGTGCAAGACTGGAAAATTCCTAAGAACGCAACAGAGGTGAGAAGCTTTCTCGGTTTGGCAGGCTATTATAGGAAGTTCATTAAGGACTTCGCTAAGATTTCAGCCCCTCTTACTAAGTTAACAAAGAAGAACCTAGCTTTTTCATGGGACATAGAGTGTGACGTTGCTTTTCAAAGGCTTAAGAGAGCCCTTACTACAACTCCAGTTTGGCATTACCCGACGGAGGCAAGACGTTTACGGTGTACATAGATGCATGTGGCACGGGATTAGGCATTGTCCTAATGCAAGATGGAAGAGTGATATGCTATAAGGGCGGACAACTTAAAGTTCATGAGAAAAACTATCCCACACATGACTTGGAGTTGGCCGCGATTGTTTTTGCACTTAAATCTTGGCGCCATTATCTTCTAGGGGAGAGGTTCGAGCTGTATACCGACCACAAATCGCTTAAGTACCACTTCTCATAGAAAGATTTGAATCTGAGACAACAGCGGTGGATGGAATTCTTAGCATCATATTACTTCGACATAGCCTATACCCCTGGCAAGGGTAACATGGTGGCGGATGCGCTAAATAGGAAAAGGTTGACCTTGAGCCCCTTATTTGTTGAAAGGAAAAGCCTTGAGTTTATAGCAACCTTTGATTTTACACCAGATAGTCGAAATCATGGACAAGCTGATTAGTGGTGAGACGTCAAGTCACCTCGGTAGGTATGCCATAGATGACAAGGGATGGCTAAGGCATGATGGAAGGCTATGTGTCCCACAAGTGGGAGACTTAGTAAGGAAAGTCCTCGAGGAGGCGCATCACTCGAAGATGACCATACATCCCAGAGGGGGTAAGATGTACAGGGATATGAAACGCAATTTCTTTTGGCCTGGAATGAAAAAGGACGTGGCAGAGTTTGTTTCGAAGTGCATGGTGTGCCAACAATTAAAGGCCGAGTCGAAGAAGCCCGGTGGGCTATTACATCCTTTGGAGGTTCCGCAATGGAAATGGGAGAGTATCTCGATGGATTTCGTGGATGGACTGCCTAGATCAAGGAAGGGAAATACTAGCATATGGGTCATAGTTGATAGACTCACGAAAAGTGCTCACTTCATTCCGGTGAAGAGCAAGAGGACCGCATCATGGCTAGCATCTATTTACCTTCGAGAGATAGTACGGTTGCACGGGGTTCCTTCTAGTATAGTTAGTGATCGTGACCCGATTTTCACTAGCCAGTTTTGGAATAGTCTACAAGAAGCAATGGGTACACGACTAAATTTAAGCACGGCCTATCACCGACAGACGGATGGTCAAACCGATAGGGTAAATAGGGTACTAGAGGATCTCTTGAGACTATGCATTCTTGATTTTGGTGATACTTGGGAAGACCATCTCACACTCGTGGAGTTTTCATACAATAATAGCTACCAAGCTGGCATAGGAATGGCACCGTTCGAAGCCCTGTATGGAAGACCGTGCAAGTCGCCAACTTATTGGTGGGAGATGACAGACAGGCTTATACTTGGGCCCGACATGATAAGGGACACTTCTGAGAAGATTGAGTTGATACGAAGATGGATGAAAACGGCCCAAGATAGACAGAAATCTTTTGTGGACAAGAGAAGGACAAACCTAGAGTTCGAAGTCGGACATATAGTCTTTATAAAAGTTTCTCCTTTACGCAATGTGGTTTGTTTTGGTGCAGTTGGAAAGCTAGCACCACGGTTCGTAGGACTGTTCCCTATCACTGAGAGGATTGGGCAGATGGCCTATAAGGTGGACTTACCCGAGAAGCTGACCGGAGTACACAATGTTTTTCACGTCTTGCATCTCCGAAAGTGCTTACATGAGTCGGCCGAAGTGGTTGAGCCAAGCATCCTTGCAGGCGTATAAGTGGAAAAAGAAGCAACATTGAGGCGAGTTCTGATTCGTATCTTAGGAACGGAGATCAAGAAGCTAAGGAATCGAGAAGTCAAGCTAGTTAAAATACAGTGGGGTGAAGCCCAAGAAGACGCAACTTGGGAAACCGAAGAGAAGATACGCGCGCTTTACCCATTTCTTTTTTAGGGTACATTCTCGATCTCTTTTCCTATAAAACTTGAAAACCTTTCGTATCATGCTTTTACTACCTATTTTTGCCTTGTTATCTTCTCGATCTTATCTTGAGAACCTTAGGTAGAACCATATGGATGTAAACATGTGATTGAAACATGTTATGGTTGATGTTTGCAAATAGTTGCAAGTGTTTGCAAGTGATTGCTAGTGGATGCATGACACGCATTAGGCACTAGATCGGCTCAGTCACCTTTTCATGTTGCATATGCATGAGTGCTTATAATTGTACATGGATGGAACTTGTTATGCTATCACTTGGATGTTGCATATGAATGAATGTTATGTGCAGTCATGTAGAGATTATAAATTATGTTAGGAATTTGCATACATACTAGACTCATTACACTAACATATTTTGCATTAAGGAGGTTTACTGAATCAGTAACCGCCTGATCTTTTTGCATTGGATAAGTACATATACACACACTTACTGCATACGTTCATACAACACTAGAAATCTTTTAAGGACAATGGTTTCCTGTGGATGATGTTTTGAGTAGATTGATGATTGGATGGTAGGATATATTCTTTCTAACTTAGAGATTTCGGGGACGAAATCCTTTAAGGAGGGAAGAATGTAACAACCTGTATTTTAATAACGTGTTATAACCATAAATCAAGGCAGAATTAATTTTTAAAATAAGAATCAAGGGTAACGGGTTACGCCATTACATTCGTCTCGAAATTCTGCTTGGAAACGAGTCCGAGTTTTCGAAAATCGGAGTCCGTATGACCAAGTTATGACCCTTCGAAGTTTTCAAAAAAATTCAAGTTTAGAACAGCTCAGAATTCGAATTCAAAATTCAAATTCAAACCCCAGAACGGACTGGGCGGGAAATTTCCCGCCCAGGACCAGGTCGACCTGGGGGCCGACTATAGTGTCGACCTGCCCAGGACCAGGTCGACCATAGAGTCGACCTGGGTGTTCTATCTAAATTCGTTGGCCAGACCCTATATAAACAGCCCCTAACTCTAGTCTCTCTACAAAAATTCTCTCTGGCCTTGTGCTGCTAAAACCCTGGTTGAAAAGTTAGAGAAAAGGGATTGCTTCTCCTCCAACAAGGCTACATGTAGAGTATTGCTGTTTGGGGGGATTACTGTTAGACTCGAGATTCAACATCGCCTCTTTGTTTTCTAATTCTCGAACCACGATCTGTAAGTCCCAGTTACTTTTAGATCTAAACTTTAAACTTAATATGGACATGTTGTAAATCGAGATTGAACCTAAGTATGATAATTATCTTGGATCTATCATTGTATATCTTGGATCTATCATTGTTCATTTTGGATCTAGTATTTTGGATCTACTATTTTTTCACCTTGGATCTATCCTTCTTGAATCTTGACTTGTAGTAATATTTATATGAAATTGATTTGGAACCTATACATGTTGTAGATCTAGAACCCTTAATGTCCATAATATTCATGCTTGTGATGTTGAAACAATTGTTATTCACAAGTTTGGAGTTGTTATCTTATGTCAACTGTTACCATGACTATCATCCTATTTTGCTAGATTTGATATTTGAGACCACTATTCCATATGCCAGTATTGTTGTACTCATTTATCTCAAGTTATACCATGCTTGACATGTAATCACTTTTTCCACCTTATGCCAGTTCTTTCTATGTTATTCCCTAATTAGATCCATTTTTATAGATTCGAGTTTACGTGCGATGGGAATGCGATTGGGTAGATTAGGCAAAACCTAAATTTACTATGAACTAGAAACATGAACATTGTTATAACTTGAACCTGGATATGGACATGAACTTGACATGAAAATGTGAACATGGACATGACGCTAGAATGAATTTGAAAATGGCCTACTCGAGGTTGGGTTGAGTTTGCAGTGTAAATCTGCCCGGAACCGCCCGGCGAATCCAGTGACTGCAAATATAGGATCCAATGTGGGTAGTTGGTCATATCGCACTTAAAACCCATGGTTAGACTATGTTGTGGTGTAAATCTGCCCGGAACCGCCCGACAAATCCAGTGACCACAACAACTAGTCTAATGTGAGAGGTTGGGGTGCATTAATGAATTAATGCCATATGATAGGGTTAAATCATGAACCGCTTGAATATACTTAACCAATTTGACACGATCATTTGATAGGGTTAAGTCATGAACCTCTTGAACACACTTAACCAACTTGATACATGATTTGGTAGGGTTAAGTCACGAATTTGAATGACAACACTTAACCCATTAGAAACCCTCGTTATGTGTTCCTTTTCAGCAGTAACCCACTTAGATGTATCACAATACCCTGGGACTAGGCAGGGTGGGGCATGATTACTGGGCTGATTGTTAGCGACCAGAACGACGATTGAGTAGGTGCGCCATTGTAGGTTCAGGCGGACTATGGTCGTGCATGTAGTTCGGAGTTGAAAAAGTAGGCATTGGGCACCCGTAGGTTTACACTGTGCGTGCTTGATTCGTGTCGGTGGTTGGCACCATAGGACTTGATGAACCCTATGGTGGACCTAGCACAAGTGACTACATTTCGTGATTGGGCCGTATGACACAGACACATGACGAACTAGAACTTGTAGGGAGCCGATCGATTAGTAGATACTGTAGGACCCCGTAATGGGTCATTTCATGATATTGGGCCAAGGGATCATTTCATGGTTAATACTTGACATGGGTTAGAATACTAGTACAGTTGGTGCAGCGAATCTTGAATATGCGATGCTAGACTTGATTTATCTTGTTATCTTAGTTATCATGCTAGACTTATCATCATCCTTATGTTTATTCTCCGTTTATTCATGTCTTGTTAACTTTACTAGTTTTTATACTGAAAGTCACTAGGGCTTACCAGTCTTTATGACTGACCCTTTTTCTTTCGTTTCCCCCCAAGGTTCTCAGGGAGGAAACGCTAGCTCTTAGCTTGGATTTAGGTTGCTTTCTATCAGCTCATGTATGGTTTGGTCTTGAACTACGCTATGGCTGCACTTCTTCTATTTTTGGGGAATAATTTACTTTGGTTATCTTAAGTTTATGCTTCTTTATCTAGAACTTGATGTAACGGAATAATTTGTACTATGTATATAAGAGGTTTTGACTCTTTTCTTGAAAGTAATGAAATTCGGTTTTTAATTTCTTTCGTTGCTTTATTTATGTTCTGCCTTGTGATATCTCTGTGTATGTTTACCTAGATAATACTCCACCAAAACTAGTGCATTCCCTTTGTGAGTGACCCTAGCGGAGGTCGGGTGTTACATTCCCAATTTCATTGATAGTGTGGGTAGATTGGAATGAAGGGAACTCCATGCAAGTATCTTCATTATATAAAATTTTAAAGTACTCCATAGCCTCAGCCTCTATGTCTTCCTGTTTATGTAAAAGATCCCCATTATAATTAATCAATGCTTTTAGATTATTGGAATACCTTCTTAAAGACATTTTATAGTGAAAGAATTTGTTGTTAGTATCCTATCTTGTAACCATGAATTTTTTTACTTTTGTTTCAAATTCCAAAATTTGATGTGCTTTTGCGAAGACCATACTTGCTTGGCTTCCAACATCTGCTCATACAAACCAATATTTTCAGGATTCTTGTCAGCTTCAGTTTCTTTTTCTTTAAATTTTTTTTAGTTATTAAGAATGCTTCATCATCTTTTCTCTGATTGTATTCCACCTCTTCAACTCCTCCTTACATGCTTTAAGTTTCTAAAGAAAAATATAGCTTGGATACCCCTCAATATTGACATTAAAGCCCTTATTAAAACACTCTGCATACCCATCTTTGACGTGCCAATCATTAACATATCTAGATGGACATCATTTTGTAGGCATAGAGTTAATAAGCTCTAGTAATAGTTTGTTAAGATCACTTGACATTTGGGATAAAGTTAAGGATTTCATACCTACAAACTTTTGCAAACATGAGTGAATAACAAAAAAATTTATCAATATTATTTCCCATACCTTTGCGCCTCCATGTATAATTAAATCCACTTGCTTTAATTTCTATCAAACCTGCTTGAGATATGTAATTATTGAACAATCTAATATGCTAAAATAGCACTGGCAGACTACCCCTTTTGTCCATATAACAAGTTGAATTGTTGAAATCTCCCACAAGTATCCATTCACCATTTATAGTTTTTGCTTCCTGAATTATATATTACCATAGATTTTGTCTCTCATTGGAAATATTATTTGCATATACAAAAGAGACAAACAAAATCAGTCCACCTTTGTTAGTAACTTAAACAGTTATATGTTGACTACATGAAGCAATAACTGCTACATCCCACATTTCAGTATCCTACAACATCAAAATTCTACCTGAAAACGGAGTTGAATCTTTAGGAATATAGTTCTAATCTCTTGGGATTAATTTTCTAAAAACCTTCAAGTTTTCACTATTATCTTATTTTCTACCAAACCAACCAGAGTTGGTTTGAATTTAGTCAAAAGAGTTAATACATCACGCATACGCTATGGTGTATTAATTCCTCTGACATTCCAAGACAAAAGTGTCATTTAATGATAAAATTGCTCCTTAATGGCCCTTTAGAAGTAGCAATTAATGAAGAAACAACCTTGTCTTTTCTTTAATATTTTTCAAATATTCATCACTCTTTGCAATTCCTGCAGAAAGATCATTTATATCTTCAACCACTGGCTCTTCCTAAATATTATCAACAATATGATTCAATTCCTCAAGAAATATATCTTTGGGTAATTTAGAGTCTAAAAAACCTAGTCCCTCATCTACATCATTCTTTTCAGCATCCACAAAAATATTTTTAGATTGAATATCGAGTTCATTAGCATTCAAGTATTAGATGAACTCGGTATGTCTGTTTTTTTCCTTCATAACCCAAACAGGCTCATTATATAACTCTTGGACTAAACTCTTATGTACAAATCTCCTACATTTGTCACATTGAGGAAGAATAAATTCATATTCAATCCGAATATCCTTTTTGAGGCCATTATGCAGAAATATAGGTATATGATTAACCAGTTTAGACTTTATATCAATGGTAACAAGAATTCTAGCATATCTAGTCACTATCTTATTAGCTATTTTCAGATATATTTGGATAGGTTCACCTATAAAGCTAGAAAACATAGAAAATGCTTGATTCGACCAAATCTTCATTTCTAGATTAAACATCTTAATCCAAATCTCAACTCTAATAGCTTTAAATTTCTCAAACTCGTATCCAGGCTACCATTTATAGACCAATAATAATTTTCCAAAGTAATAGTAGGTGGAAGTTTTTAAAACATATAAACAATCATCAACATTCTCAAACTTCACAGTATAGAAACAACCCGGAGCTATGTGAACAACAAAACTACCTTTCGGTCTACAAACTTTAGAAATATATTCTTTCAGCTTAATCACAGATAATCTGAAATCAATTGGTTGTAAAACTACTATGTTTTTCTAGGAATCAGCTGACATATGGAAAGTATTTTCCAGAAGAAAGTCATGATCTGAAGTTGATTGAATATATTGTAGATCTAGATCTAGTTCATTAGTAGCAGTATTTTGAGGAGTTTCCATGTTTTTACTTGGATTTGCATTAATCGACATAGATTATAAGAGATTAGTAACAAATTTGCGATGTTTAGGTAGGAGATTAGAGGAAGAAGGAAATCCCTCCATTTCGTCCGCCATTTGACATATACTTGCAATAACTTGAGTATATAATGTATATATATGTGTGGGTGTGTGTGTATCCGACCCCAAGACTAAGAATAGGACTTTTGATACTTGAAATATTGAAGCTCCCTATATTATCCGCCATTTCTGTTCAATCTGAACTCAATTGTCACGACATTTGAGTGAATTTTCATATTTTTGAGAGAGTTTAGATAGTATCTTGATGTTAGATGATTTCAAGCATTGTAATTATATTTCTTTTTTGAATAGAAGAAATATAAATTGGACATAAGCTCGTTAATGCTGAACCACTATAAATCTGGTGTGTTTGTTAAATTTTTCTCGTCTTTAATTTATATTTCTTCATTAATCGATACAAATCCTAGTCTATTGGGTGTTAAAACCATTTTTTGGTCTAACAGACGGATTATGACACACTTTTGCTTGTTGGAGTAAGAAGAATTATAACTTCAGTTTTTGTGAATCCATAAGCTTGTAAATAAGCATATTTTGTTAAAATGACAAGAAAATATGTAGTTAAAATGTGTACAAATTATATATGAAGCACCATATTTTATGCTACCTATTTCAACAAAGAAAGGATTTTTTTTAAATAATGAAGTTTCTTTGTTACTTTACACATAATAGAAAAGTCCTCTTTAGAAAAGATTCAAAGAAACTTAATCTAATTGATTCCTCTTGAAAATGTAATGTATATTAAAATAAATATAGGCCCAGCTAAGTCAAAGTGCATAATCTTATCTTCTCTCATTTTAACTTTTGAGAAAAGTTTTGAGAATATAAAATTTTATTAATTAAGTGAGAATGGTCCCATTAGTGTGAATGAATAATTAGTAAAGATTTAAGGAAATTATTTTAGTATGTGAGTAGACTTTAAAATTTTAAGTGGTAACTATAAAAAGTCTTAAGGGATAAATTAGTTGAAAGAAAGAGAAATGGTAAACACTCAAAGGCTATATAGTAATATAAGAGGATTATGAAAAAGAAATTTTCAAAAAATGTTTTAAGTGGTTACTGTTTGATAGAAAAAAGTTAAAGGGAATCTTAAAACTTGCATGGTTTGTGTGAAAGGGATAGAAAGGAAATGAATTGGAAGGAGGAAGTTTGAGATTTTCTTTAATGAAACTAACATAGTTAGTAATTAATATAAATCATTTTTTAGCACCTCTTGAAGAAATAAGAAGGTTTGGCATGTTATCTAAATTTATGATGGAATGAGAACTAGGGAATGCGACAAGAGTTTGTAGAGAGTGGTAGATAGAAAGGAAGAGTGTCGTGATTGTCTAGATTCAGTAATGAGAGCCTTTTTATGTCAGAGAGAAGTGGTCCTAGGCATCTTAGTCCTTATGAATAACCACATTTAGCCGTTGTATCTTTCACGTAGTAGTGATTCAGTAGAGTTTTTTTTAGAATAAATTTGTACTTCTATGTGGTAATCTATTTTATTATAGAAAAATAGTATAGTTTAGTGGGAAATTTTCTTTTAGGTGTTTGTAATGTTCACTAGACAAGAACAAAAACATAAGATATTGTAAATTAAATGAAAATGATAGCAAAACATGAACAATAAAAAGAAAAACAAATAGAATTTACGAAAACAACAAAGATGACAATTGTAAGAATTGGATGAATTGCATTCTTACTTTGTAGGAGTGTGGGGAAAATTGGATTAAAAAGGTATTTTTGATTTTCAAAATATTGCATTCATATAGAAATAGTCAGTATATTTAGGATGTGTGCACCATGTCTTCAAGAAAATTTTCATTTATATAGGAGGTACCTCTTAGGCATTCATTACATTAATGTATTTTTATGTTATGTTACACTTTGCACAAGTGCACAAATTGTTACAAAATTAGATGTACAATTTTGGTGGCAAATTATGTGAGGAATTACCTAAATTTACTCTTACTAAATTTCGAGGATGAAATTTCCTAAGGGTGAGAGAATGTAACACCCAACATTTTTATAACAAAAAATTATCAAAATAGTTATGGGAGTAATGTGCGTTTGAAATTTGAAAATAAAGGCATGTTATAAAATAAATAAAAAGTTGCCACTATGCAAACTAAACGTGTAATGGTAGATAAAATTAAATAAAAAAAGAACTAAAGTTAACAAATGGGATGTTATAAAATAATCAGTAAATATATGCGCACATTAATTGTATAAACAATGTTCATTTGAATTTGAAAGTAACAGATGATTATTAATGCTAACATATTAATTAAATTAACCAGTTCAAAATAGGAAAATAAATGTGTGTGACAGAAAGTAATTAATATTAAAATGGCAACATTTCCTCTAAATTGAAATGCATGTCATGAAGGACATTAAAAGAGAAATAATGGATATAACATAAAAATTAGAAAGTATATAATTAATTTTGGAGTGTGAACACACACACATGTGTAAATATATTTAATATAAATACATTTAGAAATAAATTACAAAAGTAACACACAAATAAACGTTCGTCATAAATGGTATAAAACCATGTAATCGAAGGAAGTTTAAATGACACTAATTAAATAATGTATTAATTCAAGACAAACATGCGTGTATTAATAATATGCGTTTGTATTGAAAATGAATGCGTGTTAAAATGGTAAAAGTAAATGTAAAACTAATGTTCATAGAATTAAAAGAATTAAACGCGCAAGAATTTAAAAAAAAGAAAGAATTATTAATGTGCACATTGATTGCACATTTGAATTTGAATAAGAACGCGCGTCAAAACATGAATATAATATTTGTAAATCAGTAGAAATGGTTAAAGAATAATAACGTTATGCGCAACGTTTTAATCTAGGCAAAAATCATGAACAAATGACATAGTATACGATTTTAACAACCGTATATGGGTCGACCTACACTAAAACTGGGTCGATCCAAGGGTCAACCCACTTGGGAACTGGGTCGACCAAAGTGTCGACCCACCTGATGCATGGGTCAACCCATTCGAGTCAGACCTAACGTGGGTTTTACTTTGTTAATGGCCCAGATTTTATTCGTTTCAACAAAATGTACGTGCTTCTTCTGAGCTCTATAAATAAACCAACAGGGCCTGGCCTCCAACTTATATTTTCAGTGTGAATGGCAGGTGTAACACCAAAAAATTTAGTACACCATAACCATATAGTAAAGACAATATAATGAATACCATAGAATGAAATATTCATAATTAAGAAAAACCGACTTTACCGTTGCGTTCTTCTCGGAATTTAAGTTCAGAAGGACCCCAAGTTTGCATAAATCGGTGTAATAACCCGGAAAATGTGAACCAATTTAAATTTTTTAAAATTGGTTATTGTCAAAGAATTTGAATAATTGAAATAGCATATTTCAATAAAAGAATGAATTTGGAATAGTAAGGCAGTTTGAAAATTTGAATACAAACTTTGTCTGACTGTACCGGGTGGAAAATATAACAGATTTTGGCGAAATTGAAAATATTTAAATCTGTTTATGAATACCTTTCTAACGAATCTGAAAAATCGAAGTTTCATAATGGGAATCAAAAGTTATGGCCAAATGAATTTTCAGAAAGGTCGCTATATAGAGTACATAGCCCTTGAAAATAGATATTTTGCATACGACCTCGGAATTCGATGAAACCACTTTTGTTGGATCCGGGATGTCAAACTATTGCTAGATTCCAAATTTCATAATTTTTGAAGCTAGTATGTGAGCGGGGCAAAAGAAAATGTGATTGGTCAATTTTTATTAAAATGAGTCGACCTGAAAATGGACATTTTGCATACAAGCTCAGAATTCGACGAAACTGGTTTTGTTGGGACCGTATCGTCAAAACAAAGCTAGATTTATTTTTCTGGAATTTTTCGATTCAGTTTGTGGCCCTGGCAAATTGAAATGTACGTTCAAATTGAATATAAAATGTTTTATACTTTAATTTGAAAAATAACTGACTGTAACAGTCGAATTGGCCAACTAAACATATCCCATTGTGTCCGGAATAGGGGTATTTAGCTAGGGGCGACAATCGTTGGGTTGAAATTGGTGTACGTTGGCTAGAAAGGATATTATAGGAATTTAAAAATATAATATATTAGAAAATATCAACCATTTTCTCTCTCATCTCAAATAATCAGTCAAACCCTCAGAAACGAACGACGATAATCGTTCAAACCTTTCCACCTCGATCGCCGCCGCCACAGTCAATTTCGCCGCTCCCCCAGTTGGCAATTCTGATCGCCTTCCTCCCCTCTTCAAATCAAACCAACCCTTGACTGAAACCATCCCCTATCGACGTCGTTCTACCTCGAGGAAGTTCGCCCCTTTGGAGCGCCGCCGAGTTCGCTGCCACCACCGTCGATAGGAAGCTTGTTCGTAGCTCTTCGACGTCGTAGGGTCTGATCTGGACATCGAGCTACGGTTTTGATTTAAATTCAAAACCTAGTTTTGAATGTTCGAAAAGCACTCTGCTTTGAAATTTCTGTATTGAAAATAACACTTTTAAGTGTTGCAAAACTTTGAAAAATCATGTCTTTCTAGTGTGTTAACGAAATTCGATGAAACAGGAAACATCGGGACCGCAGGGAGGCTCTCTACCATCTAGTAGAAGCCGCGGATTTTTCTGATCTTCCTACGATTTTTAGCACTTCAAAAAAGAAAAAACCAATGTGAGGAATCTAAACTAAATTGTGTGAATGGAATCATGTTGTATAAATTATATAAGCGAAGTGTAAATTATATACGCATTGTATACCTCATGTACATGTGTTGTATAAGTTATATTTGCGATGTATAAATTATACAAGCGTTGTATGAAACATATATGCTTTGAATTGTGATGAAATGCAAGTGAATTATAGAAATAATATATATATATACTCCCCTCGTCCACAGACCATGAACGATATTTATTGATTGTGATTGGCGTGATATTATATGGTATGACGAATGGATGGAAATAATTGTTTGTGGTTGATATTGTGGTTGAAAAATACCTTTGCGGTTGAAAAATACCCTCTTGTGGATGAAACAAATTAGAATAGGATTATGGAAATGAAAATAAAACATGCCGCCTGCGTGCGAACTAGATGCATGATCCCCATTGTCAAAAGCCGCGAGGTTTTAATGTAGAGCGAGGAGCCGTACTAGGGACGATCCCGGTTTTAACTACCTTGCAGTTATGCTGCCGAAATTTTCCGAAATATTCATGTGCTAGAATGATTTTCATTTGTTGAAATTAATTACATATGTTGAAACCAATATTCATGTGTTGAATTGAAATTCGTTCGTCGAGTCAAAATTCATGTGTTGGATATTATTCGAATTTTAAATAAATAGATTTAGCGATAAAAATCACATTTTTTATATATATACAAACTATAGAGAATATTCATGTGTTGAATTGAAATTGGTTCGTCGAGTTGAAATTCATGTGTTGAATATTATTCGAATTTTAAACAAATAGATTTAGCGATAAAAATCACATTTTTATATATATACAAACTATAGAGAATACTCATGTGTTGAATTGAAATTCGTTCGTCGAGTTGAAATTCATGTGCTGAATATTATTCGAATTTTAAACAAATAGATTTAGCGATAAAAATCACATTTTTATATATATACAAACTATAGAGATTATTCATGTGTTGAATTGAAATTCGTTCGTCGAGTTGAAATTCATGTGTTGAATATTATTCGAATTTTAAACAAATAGATTTAGCGATAAAATTCACATTTTTATATATATACAAACTATAGAGAATATTCATGTGTTGAATTGAAATTCGTTCATCGAGTTGAAATTCATGTGTTGAATATTATTTGAATTTTAAACAAATAGCTTTAACGATAAAAATCACATTTTTATATATATACAAACTATAGAGAATATTCATGTGTTGAATTGAAATTCATGTGTTGAATGTTATCGTATTTTAAAATAAAATGAATAGACAATAAAAACTACATTTTTATTGTGAATATGAAGTGTTAAAAACATTCACGTGTTGAATAAATATTTTTGATGATAAAAATATTTCTTTTATCATGTATACACTTTGATAAGAATACATACGTGTTGAAATAAATATTAGTTTGCTAGAAATATTATTATTGGCTTTGTTCTGCATATATACACACGTGTTGAACAGGGAAAATGGATTAGCTGTAGAGTAAAGAAATTATTTGCGTGCCCGACAAATAGGTAAGCCTTGATGAGTTGGCTGCGCAATTTTATTTTTATATCAACTCCTGTGAATTCCATTGGATGCGGAGTGCTGGTTATTCTGTGTGAAATAATAAAAATCGCCATAAGATAGTAACAATTAATTTTGAACTACACTACATGGCATACTCCTTGACGATAGGCATACTTCATCATATTCCACATAAGCATTTAGAGCTTGTGTGACGAGGTGGAAGATTTACCATATAAGCGAGAGGCTTGTATGGCGATGATTATAATCTACAGGTTGAACTGATGACTGATATGGACTATATAAAATATAACGATAAATTGCCAGATTAATAAAAAAAACCCACACGGGTCTGGAGTTGACAATAATCACGTCTCTCTAGTCATTAGATACGACATATGGACTTTTTATTCCCACACGGGACGAGGTGACGAGGATTTATCCTCTGGAGTAATTAAAAATACACGCTCCCTCAGGCTTGACAGGGTGACGAGAATTTATTCTCTGGAGTTATTATCTATACACGCTCCCCTGTAAACACCAGAATATATCACTATAAATATGTGGATGCTTTATAGGATTTATCGGGTACCTAACACGGCCCAATAAATTTCCAAACCCCTTCCCATACAAAGGAGGTTATGGCGAAATTTTTCGAAATATTAAGGCATTAGTGAAATATTTGAAGTGAAAACGATGTTGAAATATTTGAAGTGAAAACGATGTTGAGATAAATGAATGAACGATGTTGAAATAAATGAATGAACAATGTCGAAATAAATGAATGAACTATATTTGAAATAAAGGAATGAACTATATATATATAAATATAAATAGAATTGAAAGGAATCGAAGCCGTGCAGTTCGTGTTTTGGAATCGTAATTTGAATCGATTAGTATGAGAAATTCGACCATCGGATTTTCCCGAAACCGCAACCACTGGGTTCGCCTTGGAAATATCTTTCCAACGGCACCAACTTTGTAAAAATCCAACGGTTGGATTGTCTGGAATGTTTAATTCAAATCTGAAGAAAAACAGCACTAGAATCGTTTATATTTATATATAAATATAAATATAATTAAATTAAATCGAATAACGACACTGCAGTTCGAATTTTGAAACCGTAACTTCAAACGACTAGTGTGGAAGATCCGACCGTCGGATTTTCACGAAACTAGAACCGTTGGGTTCGCTTTGGGAATATCTTCCCACTGTTATAGACTTTGTAGAAATCCAACAGTTAGATTTTCAGATATGTGTAAAACAAATTAGGGGAAAAACAGTGCCACGGCATGACCTGAAATGTCATTTAATTAAATATGGCCATTTTTAAATAAATAAAAATGGCGAAAAATCGTTATAAAATATTATAAGCAACATAGATTATAAATAAACCAATTTGGTTTGATCTGTTTGATATTTGATGGTTGTATGTGTTTGACACGAAAATAACACTAAAGAACTGAAATATGAATGTCGAATAATATAACCATGGAAAGAATTGATTTGAATTCTAATTACGTGAATTATTTGAAAAGGCCGAGCTAACCCTCATTTCAAATAATTGATCGAGCGATTCGAATTGGAAAATACAAAGACGATTCAAGACCGACGATCTTCGTATAGGTTGGATGGGCGCTGCTGAAGTTCCTGATTGGAGTAGCTACCGTGAAGGAATGGAAGTAGTAGCCATCTGAACGTATGTGTCGATTGTACGGATATACGAGGAATTGACGCCTCGGTTTCTTTCAGACCCAGAACGGACTTGTAAATGGACTGTGTGTCTGACATTGGATTTTGTTCTATACTGATTGATCTTTGTTAAATATATATCTGTTTGGAGGCGGAGAGTTTATTCTTTTGCTTAACGCCCTTCTCTGAGACGTACGAGCTCAGAGGTTATATATCGATCGAAATCAGTCGTATGGAGTGGATTGCCTATGTGGCATGCCAAGATGCTATGATCAAGGCTTCTGTTGCAAAGCAAAGTCTTGTGTTCGATGATCAAAGCACGGCCTACGTGGCCTAGCTTTGTGTATAGCGTGGATTCGCGAGCCTCACACCCCGGTATGAGTTAAAAACGGGATAAGGAATGCAGGGAGAGAACGACGTTTCTTTCTAGCTATGGTGGTGTCAGTGACCTACCAGCCCTGACATTTATATCTACTTTTCACCTATGTGATTGTTGGATTGCGAGGCGCCTCGATTATAGGTCTGTAAGGACAGCGAAACGTGTGTTCAGGAATTGCCAATCCTCAAACGTAAGAGAGGACAGGCCCTGAAGATCCAGGGGTTACCCAGAGTGTGTAGTCCTGAGGCATTTGCTAGATTGTCTCGAAGCGGAGAGGAGCTTGCCCCTTGCCTCGACTCATGACGGAAATCCAATTTCCAATACGAGATAACGGATTCGATTGTAACTTATGTATGGCGTCATAGTGGCATGGGACGCTCATGTCGCCTAAAATTGATATTTATGATGCTATTCGTTTTTGAAACATATATGCACTAGTAATAATATCAAATGATTTTGCTTTACACGTACTAAGCATATTTGGCCATTATAAGGTAAAACTCTATCCACCGGCTTGTGTTGCATTGTATGATGGGACTTGAGTCTTATAACGGCTTCATTCTTTTCAAAAGCATTGCGTTGTTTTAAAGAATTTACTTTCTTTTAAATGCACCAGCAATCACTAGAGTAAACCCGTTCCGCGAAAGTGGCGTGGTCCTATGATTTGCTTATTACTGTTGTTTAAACTGTTAAGTAGATTTCTCATACCAGTCCCCATGACTAACTCGTTGTTTGTTTCACTTTGCAACGCGGGTGCCTTTATTTTCACACGGGTAGCCTAGTTCACAGGTGATAGGTTGTTTTTGGCTCAGCACTGTAGTATGGAGTGCATTTTGGCTCATGGCGAGGCTGACTTCACCGAGATGACTTTGACATTTTCCACCATTATTGTATCTATATTATGATTCCGCTACAGGCGATGCAGACTGTTTTACTTCCAGTACTTATTATCGTATGTATATGTACCGCCTTCGGCGACGTAGACTGATACCCTTATTATGTCTCACTGCATGTATATATTCCGCCTCTGGCGATGGTGACTGATCATTTCCCCTTTTATTTACTAAGTTATTTCCTACGTTGTGCTATTCTGATGTTGCTACATGTTATGAATCCGCTGTCATATCTATGTAAAATTATTCTATTTACTGTTTTTGCTATTATCTGTACTCTGCTATGATGATTGATGTGTTATATTCCAATAATTATCCTTAATACCGTCACACGGATTTTGGGATCGTCACAATCGGATAACATATGAAGGAGATATGAGCTTTCAAAGCTTGAATACATTTTAAAATTCAAAAAAAGAATATACAGCGCGAACCAACAGTTATGGGACAACCCATCCCGACCACGGTCGACCTATGGGTGGACCCATATCAAGAGGGGTCGACCAAATAACAAGGTGGCCCGATTCAGATTGATGTATTTGGGTTGTTTTGTATATTAGGTTAATTGGATGAGTTGTATGGCTAGATTTAAAATCCTAGAATCTAATGGTTAAGAATTGGTACTGTTAATCTATAAAAGGGGGATCTCTCTCAATTTATCTACATACAACTATTCTTCACCTCTCTAACTCTATTACAAATTCTAAATTAAATAATAAAATGGGGAGACGCTGTTGAAATTTAGATTAACCAAGAAGACTAAAGATCTGTAATCAACTTACAACTCTGCAATCAACATACAACCTTTCTCAAGAACTATTTCTGAACCTAATACCTAGCCATGTGAGTTTAAGTTACTTTCGGATCTGATACCTAGAAATATATCATAACAGTAAATAAATTGGATCTATAACATACAGTACCTATAAGTTGTTTTCTATACTTGTTCTTTCACTGTTATTCATATATGCAATTGTTATGGTAATATATGTTCTTTTATTGTCAGATGATTAATTAATTATGTTCATACATATCTTTCTTTTTCCTATTCTGTTGATTTAATTTATTTCCAGTCTTGTTTATATGCCTATTTATGTAGTTTGATTTGATTATATTCTTCTCCTTCTATTTTTTCCTTTTTATTTACGCTAAGCCTAGGCCATGTCTGATTTAAAATTGCGTATAATTAATATGAAATGACAATGAAAAAGGGGAATTTGGGCATATTGTTAAATTGAGGACATTTTGACTGTAATATGGGCATATTACAAATTGAGGACTTTTTTACTGTAATTTGGGAATATAACCAAAGGGAATAATATGCATATACGTACACATGTTAGATAAGACCTAATACAAGGGTTAAGTAAAGGACATGTTAAAATAATGTAAGTACCAAATGTAGGTTAAGAAAATTAAATTACTATAACATATATATACATTTAGGCAGGTACTTGCTTTGGGGAAGGAGTTATACACACATAATAACATGTAATATTACAACCACGGTTATTAATGAACTTAAACCTGCTAAGTTAAACCTGGTTATTAATAAGCTAAGAGGTCCCTCGTTCTGTTGTTGTATCGGGTTTTGGGGATTCTTAAATCCTAGTTGCATAAGGGCACAAGCTTAGGGGTTTTATCTTGTGTCAATCTTGCTGTATGGAACTCATATCAATCAATATCCCAGTTGGTATCTTGTTAAGGGGACTCCACTCGGTAGGGGCCAGGGCACGCTTTACTGAACTAAATAGTAAGAGGTTCAAAAAGAGGAAGGTGTGTAAGAGCGCGTTCTGGCAGAGTCATAAGCGTGCATGAGTCCAATTAGGGAAACTAAGACATTGTAACACCAGTAAATAGGTTTGTGTTCTATAAGTTGGTTGGTTAGGGAGTGATATACCCTACTGCCGGGGCTGACACAGAGTATTTACGTAATAGGGAGCCGATCACATATGTAGTAATTAGGGTAACACCTAATCCTATTATGTAATTAGGGTAACACCTAATCCTGTTATGTAATCAAGGTAACTCCTAATCCTACTATGTTATTACGATAACACCTAATCCAATTATGTAATTAGGTAACACCTAATCCTGTTATGTTATTAGGGTAACACCTAATCTTGTTATACTTGTATTTGTGTATAGAAAACTTGTTCTTGGGATATAAATGTGAAGCTTTACTCGATCATTGTTTTATCTTGTTTCATCTTACTGTCTTGTATTTCTATGTTACTGTAATTTCTCATTCAGTCTTATTTATCTGTCTCGATACCTCTATTTTATGCATATCTGAAAATCACTTGAACTCGCCAGTTTTTATGTCTGACCTATTTTGTTTCGCTTCTTTCTCTTCCTTCCCCCTAGGCTCTCAAAGTGGTAGTACTCCACAGTGATTAGAATTTTCTTTTAGCTTGGACTAGGACTCTTCTGCTTTAATGTATTGCTTTGATTATCTTTCTACTTTGCTATTGCTTGTAAAATGGGATATGATTTTGCATTGTTATACCTTGATGAGTTGGCAGATAGTTTTATTTGGAGTATTTTATATTTGATGATGTAACTGGTTTGGAACAATGTTTTTCTTTTAATAATAAAAGTTAATTTTCCACTGCCTATTTATATTTTCCTTGTAAAATTTTGTTTCTGTTTACCTCTTGCGCTTCAAGAAACTTAATGCATTCTCTTATGAGTGACATTAACGGACGTAGGGTGTCACAGAAATTATTTGGTTAAAGGAGTTTTTGGATCGAACTTAACCTTAGTTAAGTAAATTGGATTTGTGAATTTAAAATTGAAATCGAATATGAAACTAGACTTAGAAATGGAATTAGATTGGTTTATAAGCAAATTAAAAAATATATTTAAACATGATATTTTCAAGTAAAAAGAGGATTTGGCAAAAGAACTAATTAAAGAATAAATTAGTGAATTGAGTTGGAATAAATTGGAAATAGGTGAATATATGTTAAACAAGTATAGAATGAAGCTAACAAAAGAAAAACATTGAATGCCCGACAAAAGAGGTACGTATTTAATTCAATATGAGATTTTATGAGTCTATTTGGCAAGTCCTTTAGCTTTTTGATTTTCTTTTTGAATGGAAAGGGCCTAAAGATGCGATTTGTAGTTGTATCGATTGAACCATACAAAGAAGACGCTAGCAAAATTTTCTAGAATGTTAAGGAGACAGAAAAATTTATGAAAATTGTATAACTAGAAATCGATTTATCGATTATATATGGAATTTTATAAGTAAAATAGAAAATTTATGTAACGACCCGCATTCTACGCATCAGAGGATCATAGAATATTTATTTCTTTCTCATACGAAGTCGTATGGTCATGTAACTTTGGGAGACGACTATTGGGGCCATTCCCACGTCCATGATTTTTGCCGATTTTTAAATGACCGTTTTGCCCCTAGTTGATCTTGTTTCGACCATAACTTTTGATTGGAAAGGATTTTTGACCTAAAACCACTTCCATTAGATTTGGATGATGGTTTACCTTTACGTAGAGTGGTCATATGTGAAAAATGGACTTACCGTTTGGGAGATATGGCTGAAATAGGGTTTAGAAGTTGAAAAATTGCTTAACCAGGCCAAATGAGGTAATTAGTGAATGGACCCATAACCCATTTCGAGATTAGGGTTATGGGGAGGCTGAAATGAGTTAGGTTTTCATTTCATTTCAGTTTTCTAGCCGCCATTTACCTCCTAGAACCCTAACAACGGCGTCCAACATCTAGAATCATCTCTAATCACCGTTTAATCAAGGATTAAGCTTAACAACATCAAATCAAAGAGAAATAGCACCAAATCAAGGTTGGAACTACCGCATAGCCTTGGGAACAGCACCAAACAGAGGATGATTTCAGATTTGGTATTTTGTTTGTGGCAAAGGTGAGTGGTTTGCATAGTTCCTCACTAATTATGGTTAATTAAGGGTAATTAGTGTTAATTAGTGAATTTAAACATGATTAAATTCTGGAAAAATATTTATAAATTTCGAAATATTGTTTTAGGCCTCTGTTAGAAATTTGGGTTAACTTGGTTAAGTTTTACTAATCCTATCATTAGTTTTGCTTAAACATGCTTAAGGGAAAATATGGGATTTTGGCTATGTTTGATCTGTTTTAACCTATAAAATTTTTGTTTTGGTGTTTGTAATTCTACAAGTTGCTATCACTGTATGGTATGCTTTGTGATTGTCTAGAAGTGTTAGATTGGTCGAAAACGCCGTCAAATGGCGTAAACAGCTCATTGGACAAATTGCAGTAAATATGTAGGGACCGGATCGGATCGCCCTACTCGACCCGCTTGTGAACGGAGACACCGAACAGATCAGCTAACCTGGAGAGCTCCACGACCCGAGCCGCCATGAGAGGAGTCCACGAGCCGATCCGAACATATAAAGGAACTCGACTCGATCCGAATGGGTCCCACGAACCGAAGCTCAGCTCGAACCAAAGGGAGGCCGATCCTATCAGGAAGGCGCGTCATGACCCGAACCAGGTAGTTGATCATGATCCGAACCCAGTGGGTATCCTCCAATCCAACCCCAAGGGCTTGTCACGAAACGAGATGTTGAGCACGAGCAGGGAGGGACAGAGCCGAACCGACTTGGGTAGGGAAATCTGACCCGACCCGATGTGGATGATCACAGACAGGACTACTTAAAGGAGCACGATCTGAAGCATAGTGAAGAGGAGCATGCCGAACCGATCCGGAGATGATGACCAAAACCAGAGACGCAAAGGTAGTCCAAATAGGAAGTAGAACTCAGGATCCAATTGGGAACCAACGAGTTAACTTCATCAGTTGGGCTTTGCTGCGGGACGTGTGCTAAGGGGTTATCGACGTCTATAGCTTTGATTCACCACCAAGACGGATGTTAGGCTACGTATCAGTGCAGTGGGGTAGTTACTACTCCATGGGGCAGAGTGATCGTAGCATGGCTATGAGCCAGTGCAATGAAGTCGTCATGGCTTCATGGGGGCAGAGTGGACATAGCAAGGACTAGGGGCTATGGATCAGTGCACTCGCCATGACTCCATGGGGCAGTGTGATAATAGCAAGGATTTGGGTAAAGCGTTTGATATCGTATGCTTTACGCACTGAGTAAGAGATGTGAGGATGGTTGCTATGCTTGATTGTTTGATATCACTATGACATGCACACCCCCACCCCCGTATTCTTTAAACCATATGTTAGTGGCACCTTAGAGTATTGTACGGTATGTAGTGCTAACTCTTTGGTTGCAGGTCCAGGTTCAGGTATGGTTTAGTATACCTGTTATTGTTCTGTTTTGCTGCTTATCGCTCATACGGACTTTTGTCTGACCCAGAGTTTTATATCTCTTCTTATTACTCTGGGTGCTCTTAAACGGGCAGACTAGAGACAGGTTAGCTGGTTGTGCACGAGTAGCTGTACCAGAGACGAGCAAGAGGCTCCTACGTATTATCTACATATATTCTCCCTGTGTTGTTGATGGTCACTGCTTTGGGTATTAGTAGTGTACCTCTCCTTTCTTTTGCTTTAGAGTCAGTTTTAAAGTTGTAATAATGGTTATGGATCATAAGCTTTGGATTTTCCGCTGCTGAGACGTTTAGTTTTCAGCTTATGCACTGTCTTGCCTTTTTATGTCAAAGTATGTTATTATTATTTTTTATGCCATGCGCTGTGAGATATGCTATAGGTTCCTTGTTAGTTCAAATTCCTTACCTTTCCTTTCTTTGACGACCGTCCTGTTCTGGTTGGACATCGGCACAGCACACTTTCATTGGAAATGTCGACTGGTGCGGGTCGGGCCGTCACATTTGGTATCAGAGCTCCAGGTTGCATAATTAACCTAGGGAAAGACACCAGGGAGAGATAGTATGTATATGAGAGCGCGTATTTGTTATATTTTGGTTTTCAAAAGTTATATATATACTATTAGTATATTTAAGGATGAGGTCGCACTGCACTGGCACCACTGAAGAGATGGTTAATCGTTTTCTCCTTATGGATTGAACGATGAGCCGATATACTAGGGTACCGGTAGAGGAGCTAATAATGGGAATGCTCCTGATATGAGGACGATGTTCATTGACTTCATGAGAGAGATGCTTAGAAATGTGCAAGGAGCAGATCCCAATGCTGCAAATGGCGGTGGTGCAGCGGTGCAGGCGCCTAGGGCCGAGTTCGCCAAGCTATGCAAGGATTACACTAATCTTGGTGGAAATCCGTTCCACGGAAAAGAATCGGCTACAGAAGTTCAGGATTGGTTGGATAGCTATGAGTGTATCTTCGAAGACTTGGGTATTGTGGATGCGATGAAGAGGAAGATAACATCCCATCAGCTGCACGAACGGGCGATGAATTGGTGGAATGCTATTAAGGCGGCTACTCCAGAGGATCAAGTTACATGGGATCAGTTTAAGGCCCGATTCAGTGATAAGTTCATCCCAGCTGTCCAGAAGTCAGAGTTGTTTAGGAAATTTCTGGAGCTTAAGCAGAATGGTAGGGCAGTCTCGGAGTACATTGCAGAGTTCGATACCCTATCAAAATATGGATTATCCCTTATTGATACTACCGAGAAGAAAAATGAAAATTTCACAACAGGCTTAGATCATCACTTGGGGGGAAAGGATTATAAACCATGTCGATGAGACATTTGAATCGATTGTGGGGAAAGTTTGAGATCAAAAAGTCTGTACCCTAAGTCGAAGACTGAGGGTGCATCTGCAGGAGAGACAAAGCCGCAAGCAAGCGGTGGAGGAAAGAATGGTTCTCAGAATAAGAGAAAGCAGAATCAGAGCAAGGATGGCGTAGAAGAAAAAGAATAAGAAAGATGTTCAGTGCTTCAGCTGTGGTAAGAAGGGCCACTATGCCAAAGAATGTCGGGCCAAGCCAGGGGACAGGAAGTGCTTCAACTGTGGCCAAGTGGGACATCACAAGGACAAGTGTCCACAAGCCCCTAAAGAAAAGAAGATTGTGAAAGCATATGCTATCAATGTTGTTTCTTCTTCGTCGAATGCCCAAACTACGGCGGAGAAAGGAAAAAATGTCATCATTCAAGGTATGCTTTCTGTTTACGATGTTCCTGTTCGAGTATTATTTGATACCGGGGCTTCCCGTTCCTTCATATCTAGTGACCTGGTAGATAGGTTGGGATTGGAACCCGAGATAGTCGATAGACCTTTAGCGGTAACGAACCCGATTGGTGGTTCGACCAGCCTTTGTATGATTTGTCATAATGTGGTTTTATCGAGTCATGGATGCATGTTTATTTGTGATTGCTTTGTTTTGGGCTTTACTGGGTTTGGCATTATTTTGGGAGTCGATTGGCTCTAAAGATACGGTGTGGTGGTAGACTGTGAGGGCTTTTTGGTGACAGTTAGAGCGGATGATGGGCGGAGGGTAGTGTTATGTGGTCTACCTAGTGATGGAGTAATGGCTAGTTTTCTAAATTACCTCGACAACCCGCATGATGAGTTGTCAGATGTGCCCGTGGCTGGCCAGTATCCGGACGTCTTCGAGGAAGTGACTGGACTTCCACCACACCGAGAGATTGAGTTTCGTATTGATTCGGTGAAAGATGCCAGACCAATAGCGATGCCACTTCGTCGTATGGCACCAAAGGAGCAGCGAGAACTCGGGGTGCAAGTAATCGATCTTTGGAAGAAGGGATTTATCCAAAGAAGTGTTTCTGAGTGGGGAGCACCAGTTGTGTTTGCTACCAAGGCAGATGGTTCCCTTCGTTTGTGTGTGGACTACCGCGAATTGAACAACTTGACGAGGAAAAATAAGTATCCTCTACCGCGGATAGATGATTTATTTGATCAGTTGAGTGACGTGAGAGTGCTCTCCCAGTTGGATCTCGCGATAGGTTTTCATCAGCTTAGAGTGGAAGCTGAGAGTATAGCTAAAACGGCCTTTTGGACGCCGTTTGGATTTTATGAGTGGTTGGTCATGCCATTCGGGTTGACCAATGCACTAGCATATTTTGTGGATCTTATGAATAGGGTATTCAGAGATCAGTTGAATAAGTTTATTCTTGTGTTCGTGGACGATATACTTGTTTATTTGAGGACAAAGGAAGAACACAAGGAAGACTTGAGGATAGTGATGGAGGTGTTGAGAAAACACCAATTGAAAGCAAAGATTTCTAAGTGTCACTTCTGGAGGAGGGAAGTAAGATTCTTTGGGCCATGTTGTTTCAGAGAATGGTATTGCCGTGGAACCTGCGAAGGTGGCTATGGTACAAGATTGGTCTACGCCCAAGAATGCAACGGACATAAGAAGTTTCTTGGGATTAGCTTGGTATTATCCGAAGTTCATCCAAGACTTCTCCAAGATAGCAGCACCATTGACTCAGTTGACCAAGAAGAATCAAGCTTTCATCTGGGATGAAAAGTGCGAGAATGCATTTAAGAGTCTAAAGGAAAAGTTGACATGTGAACCAGTGTTAGTCATCCCTAAAGGTAATGAAGAGATGACGGTATACACAGATGCCTGTGGTACCGGACTAGGTGTTGTATTGATGCAAGGAGGTAGGGCTGTAGCTTATGCAAGTCGGCAACTGAAACCACCAAGAAAAGATATCCTACCCACGATTTGGAATTGGCAGTGATCGTGTTCGCGTTGAAGATTTGGAGACATTATCTCTTGGGAGAAAGATTCGAGTTGTTTACTGACCATAAGTCGTTAAAGTATCTTTTCTCTCGGAAGGATCTAAATCTCCGACAACAAAGATGGTTAAAATTCTTGGCTTCATATGATTTTGATATCGCATATACACCAGGAAAAGGCAATGCAGTAGCTGATGCCTTGAGTAGGAGACATGCCAGTTTAGGGGCTATGTTTCTTGAGTGGAAGCAACTGGAGTACATCGCTGGGTATGATTTCAGACCAAAGTGCAAATTGGATCCAGAAGTATTAACAAGTTTTGACAGTCATACCCATTTTAATTGAGCGTATTGGTTCCAGTCAAAGGGACAATCCTAACTTATTGAAAATCATCTCCAAGTTAGAGATGGGCATCGATGAGGAGATGAACGATTATAGGCTTGATCGAGATGGATGGCTTAGAAAGAATGGAAGACTAGTTGTGCCCAATGTCAATGGATTGAGAGATGAAGTGCTTAGAGAATTTCATTACTCAAAACTGACTATACACCCCGGTGGTAGCAAGATGTATCGAGACATGAAGCAAACTTACTAGTGGGAAGGGATGGAAAAGAGACAATGGGAAGTTCATATCCAAATGCATGAATTACCAGCTAGTTAAAGCTGAGAAAAGGAAGCCTAGTGGTTCTTTGCAACCATTAGAAGTTACAGAATGGAAATGGGAACAAGTCTCAATGGATTTCATTGATGGGTTACCAAGGACTAGGTCGGGCCATGATAGCATTTGGGTGATTGTGGACCGATTGACCAAGAGTGCAAGATTTATACCCATCAAGTTGAATAGAATGACAACTAAGTTAGCTGAGCTATATATGAAATGGGTAGTGAGATTTCATGGAGTACCTAAAAGAATTGTGAGTGACCGAGACCCATTGTTTACTAGTGGGTTTTGGAAGAGCTTACAAGAGGCGTTAGGATCATAATTACATCTCAGTATCGCGCATCATCCTCAAACCGACGGTCATACAGAGAGGGTGAATCGATTGTTAGAAGATCTCTTGAGAGCTTGCATATTAGATTTTGGTGGATCATGGGATAACCATTTTCATCTAGTAGAGTTTTCATATAATAATAGTTATCAATCCAGTATTGGTATGGCTCCATTTGAAGCTTTGTACGAAAGACCGTGCAACTGACCGTCATGTTGGTTAGAAACTGATGAGAAGTTTGTGCTTGGACCAAATGTGATAAGAGAAACTTCAGATAAGATTAAGTTTATCCAATAGCGAATGAAGGCTGCTCAAGATAGACAAAAGAGTTATGCTGATAAGAGGAGAAGAGATTTAAAGTTCTCCATTGGCGACTTGGTGTTGGTCAAGATTTCTCCGTTAAAGAGCGTGATACGATTTTGGCAGGAGAGGCAAGTTAACACCAAGATTTGTTGGTCCATTCCCAGTTCTCAAGAAAATTGGGAGTTTGGCATATAAAATTTAATTACCAGAGAAGATGGCAGGAATTCGTAACGTATTTCATGTTTCCCGGTTAATGAAATTCATGCACGACCCCGATATGACTATTTCACCGGATCAGTTGGATGATATCGAGGTTGAACCCGAGGCGGTTGGGAACCGCAGGCCTACGCGTATTGTTGGGAACGATACGAAGCAGCTTCAAAGGAAGGCGGTGAAACTAGTAAAAGTCCAAATGGGGTGATGATGAGGAAGACTGTACTTGGGAAACAGAGGAGAACATAAGGAGGAAGTATCCAGAACTCTTTGCCTGGTAAGATTCTAATCGCGATTTAGTTTTCCGCATGCTTGGGTAGACTTGGTTGTTTGTTATGTATGTTTGATTGTTAGGAATGGTTGATAGGCATGCGGGATCCTTTGTTTGTTTCTTAATTAAGGAACTTCGGGGGCGAAATTTCTTAAGGGGGGAAATGTAACGACCCGCATTCTACGCATCAGAGGATCGTAGAATATTTATTTCTTTCTCATACGAAGTCGTATGGTCATATAACTTTGGGAGACGATTATTGGGGTCATTTCCCACATCCTTGATTTTTGCCGATTTTTAAATGACCTTTTTGCCACTAGTTGATCTTGTTTCGACCATAACTTTTGATTTGAAAGGAGTTTTGACCTGAAACCACTTCCATTAGTTCCGGATGATGGTTTACCTTTCCGTAGAGTGGTCATATAAATGGACTTACCGTTTGGGAGATATGGCTGAAATAGGGTTTAGAAGTTGAAAATTTGCTTAACCAGGCCAAATGAGGTAATTAGTGAATGAGCCCATAACCCATTTCGGGTTTAGGGTTATGGGGAGGCTGAAATGAGTTAGGTTTTCATTTCAGTTTTCTAGCCGCCATTTACCTCCTAGGAACCCTAAAAATGGCCTCCAACATCTAGAATCATATCTAATCACCGTTTAATCAAGGATTAAGCTTAGCAACATCAAATCAAAGGAAATAGTACCAAATCAAGGTCGGAACTACTGTATAGCCTTGGGAACAGCGCCAAACAGAGGATAATTTCAGATTTGGTATTTTGTTTGTGGCTAAGGTGAGTGATTTGCATAGTTCCTCACTAATTATAGTTAATTAAGGGTAATTACTGTTAATTAGCGAATTTAAACATGATTAAATTCTGGAAAAGTATTTATAAATTTAGAAATATTTTTTTAGGCCTCTGTTAGAAATTTGGGTTAGTTTGGTTAAGTTTTACTAATCCTATCATTAGTTTTACTTAAACATGCTTAAGGGAAAATATGGGATTTTGGTTATGTTTGATCCGTTTTAACCTATAAAATTTTTGTTTTGGTGTTTGTGGTCAATTCTACAAGTTGCTATGACTATATGGTATGCTTTGTGATTGTCTAGAAGTGTTAGATTGGTCGGAAACGCCTTCGAATGGCATAAAAAGCTCGTTGGACAAAGTGCAGGAAATATGCAGGGACCGGATTGGATCGCCCTACCCGACCCCGACCCGCTCGTGAACGGAGACACCGAACCTATCCACTCACCTGGAGAGCTCCACGACCCAAACCGCCATGAGAGGCAATCCACGAGCCGACCCGAACAAATGAAGGAACTCGACCCGATCCGAGTGGGTCTCACGAACCAAAGCTCAGCTCGAACCAAAGGGAGGCCGATCCGATCAGGGAGGCGCGTCACGACCTGAACCAGGTGGTTGATTACGATCCGAACCTAGTGGCTATCCTCCGATCCGACCCGAAGGGCTTGTCACAAAACGAGATGTTGAGAACGAGCAGGGAAGGACAGAACCGAACCGACTTGGATGGGGGAATCCAACCCGACCCGATGTGGATGATACAGACAGGACTACTTCGAGGAGCACGATCCGAAGCATAGTGAAGAGGAGCATGCCGAACTGATCCGGAGATGATGACCAAAACCCAAGATGCAAAGGTAGTCCAAATAGGAAGTAGAACTCAGATCTAGTTGGGAACCAACGAGTTAACTTCATCAGTTGGGCTTTGCTGCGGGACGTGTGCTAAGGGGTTATCGACGTCTATAGCTTTGATTCACCACCAAGATGAATGTTAGGCTACGTATCAGTGTAGTGGGGTAGTTACTGCTCCATGGGGCAGAGTGATCGTAGCATGGCTATGAGCCAGTGCAGTGAAGTCGCCATGACTTCATGGGGCAGAGTGGACATAGCAAGGACTAGGGGCCAGTGCAGTGGAGTCGCCATGACTCCATGGGGCAGAGTGATCATAGCAAGGATTTGGGTGATCAAAGCGGTGGATAGCGTATGCTTTACGCACTGAGTGAGAGATGTGAGGATGGTTGCTATGCTTGATTGTTTGACATCACTATGACATGCACATCCCCACCCTCGTATTCTTTACACCATATGTTAGTGGCACCTTAGAGTATTGTACGATATGTAGTGCTAACTTTTTGGTTGCAGGTCCAGGTTCAGGTATGCTTTAGTATACCTGTTATTGTTTTGTTCTACTACTTATCGCTCATACCGGACTTTTGTCTGACCCAGAGTTTTATGTCTCTTCTTATTACTCTGGGTGCTCTTAAACGGGCACACTAGAGACAGGTTAGCTGGTTGTGCATGAGTAGTTGTACCGGAGACGAGCAGGAGGCTCCTATGTATTGCCTACATATATTATCCATGTGTCGTTGATGGTCACTGCTTTGGGCATTAGTAGTGTACCTCTCCTTTCTTTTGCTTTAGAGACAGTTTTAAAGTTGTAATAATCATTATGGATCATAGGCTGTATTTGTATTTTCCGCTGCTGAGATGTTTAGTTTTCATCTTATGCACTGTCTCGCCTGTTTTATGTCAAAGTATGTTATTATTATATTTTATTCCATGCGCTGTGAGATATGCTACAGGTTCCTTGTTAGTTCAAATTCCTTACCTTTCCTTTCTTTGACGACCGTCCCGTGCTGGTTGGACATCGGCACAGCACACTTTCATTGGAAATGTCGACTGGTGCGGGTCGGGCCGTCACATTTGGTATCAGAGCTCCACGTTGCATAATTAACCTAGGGAAAGACACCAGGGAGAGATAGTACGTATATGAGAGCGCGTATTTTTTATATTTTGGTTTTCAAAACTTATATATATACTATTAGTATATTTAAGGATGAGGTCGCACTGCACTGGCACCACTTAAGAGATGGTTAATCGTTTTCTCCTTACGGATTGAACGATGAGCCGATATACTAGGGTACCGGTAGAGTCCACGAGCCGATCCGAACATATAAAGGAACTCGACTCGATCCGAATGGCTCCCACGAACCGAAGCTCAGCTTGAACCAAAGGGAGGCCGATCCTATCAGGGAGGTGCGTCATGACCCGAACCAGGTAGTTGATCATTATCCGAACCCAGTGGGTATCCTCCAATCCAACCCCAAGGTCTTGTCACGAAACGAGATATTGAGCACGAGCAGGGAGGGACAGAGCCGAACCGACTTGGGTAGGGAAATCTGACCCGACCCGATGTGGATGATCACAGACAGGACTACTTAAAGGAGCACGATCTGAAGCCTAGTGAAAAGGAGCATGTCGAACCGATCCGGAGATGATGACCAAAACCAGAGACGCAAAGGTAGTCCAAATAGGAAGTAGAACTCAGGATCCAGTTGGGAACCAACGAGTTAACTTCATCAGTTGGGCTTTGCTGTGGGACGTGTGCTAAGGGGTTATCGACGTCTATAGCTTTGATTCACCACCAAGACGGATGTTAGGCTACGTATCAGTGCAGTGGGGTAGTTACTACTCCATGGGGCAGAGTGATCGTAGCATGGCTATGAGCCAGTGCAGTGAAGTCGTCATGGCTTCATGGGGCAGAGTGGACATAGCAAGGACTAGGGGCTATGGATCAGTGCACTCGCCATGACTCCATGGGGCAGTGTGATAATAGCAAGGATTTGGGTAAAGCGTTTGATATCGTATGCTTTACGCACTGAGTAAGAGATGTGAGGATGGTTGCTATGCTTGATTGTTTGATATCACTATGACATGCACACCCCCACCTCCGTATTCTTTACACCATATGTTAGTGGCACCTTAGAGTATTGTACGGTATGTAGTGCTAACTCTTTGGTTGCAGGTCCAGGTTCAGGTATGGTTTAGTATACCTGTTATTATTCTGTTTTGCTGCTTATCGCTCATACAGACTTTTGTCTGACCCATAGTTTTATATCTCTTCTTATTACTCTGGGTGCTCTTAAACGGGCAGACTAGACACATGTTAGCTGGTTGTGCACGAGTAGCTGTACCGGAGACGAGCAAGAGGCTCCTACGTATTATCTACATATATTCTCCCTGTGTTGTTGATGGTCACTGCTTTGGGCATTAGTAGTGTACCTCTCCTTTCTTTTGCTTTAGAGACAGTTTTAAAGTTGTAATAATGGTTATGGATCATAAGCTTTGGATTTTCCGCTGCTGAGACGTTTAGTTTTCAGCTTATGCACTGTCTTGCCTTTTTATGTCAAAGTATGTTATTATTATTTTTTATGCCATGCGCTGTGAGATATGCTACAGGTTTCTTGTTAGTTCAAATTCCTTACCTTTCCTTTCTTTGACGACCGTCCGGTGCTAGTTGGACATCGGCACAGCGCACTTTCATTGGAAATGTCGGCTGGTGCTTGGCAGGCCGTCACAATTTATAAGATTTAATCGTGAAAGGTTGGAAGGAAAAACATATATATGTTTAAAAGTGGATGATTGACGGTATTTCGGGTTGTAGCAACGATGTTTACACAAGATCCGTTTTAACCCGTGTAAGTGAGATTTTGGAAATATAATAACAAATGTTTCCTAAGTATAATAATAAATGGTTTCGTGAAATTAAATTATAAATAGAAGATATTTTCTAAGTGTAGAAAATAAAAAATGTGGAATATGGATATGTTTTCCAAGTAAGTTGAGAATCCAAAGTGGGTACGGAAGGTATGTCAGTAAAGAGATTTAATAATGAATACCGGGAAGAATTTAATTAATGAAATATTAATTTAAAAGGGGTCAGTGATTTATTAGTGCTAATCAATAGTGTTCCCTTTGGGAATAAAATATTTGGATGAATGTTTGTTTCTTCAATAGTTAAATGACTGACTATCGAAGTATTTACCAATTAATACCATCGTTGTCAATATGGAGAGATCAACTGGGTTTATTATCCGAAAACCACTCTTTATAGGCTAAGATTATTTGAAGAAAATTGAACAAGTAAAGTGCCATGGCCTATTCTATTAATCCTAGGTAGAAATTGTCTAAGATTAATCAATGGAAATTGTGCCTTCGATTTGTCCAGTCCTAGGATAACGTATATGGATGGATGTCTGACAAAGTATTTCTAACTGGTCACATACATTAATTTCTTCAAATGTACCATAGTCGGTGGCGAAGAAGGAAACTTCTCATAGCTTAACACCTAGTGTATTTTTGAGGTTTTCTATTAGTGATTTGACAAATCTGACAATGCGACATTCAAATCAATGATTTTTGATGTTCTAAAGGTAAGATATAGCCTTAGGCCTCATCAACCGGGAAATGACAAAAATCAGAAAGGTAACACGACTATGTAGGTCGTATCCATTAGGATGTATTATCGCCTGATCCAGTGAAAATTCAATTGATTCTTATTCTATCGTTGCTATATACTTTTGGTAACAATTGTTGATCACAACCATTGGTGATATAAATTAGATAAACTCAAGTTGAATGAGTGGTCGGTCATGTATGGTCGAAGGTGGCCCATACCTTGTCGTAGTTGGAAATCCATTTTCTAATAAGCGCCCTGCGGTTTTTGATTGTATACTACGTATGTGGAGCATGAGATGCAAGCATTCTGCTAGACTGCTATTTATTTGATTTAGACACTATTATAATATCAAAATAGTTTCAATACAAAGGATGTTTTGAGTTATTGTAAGTTAAAAACCACCCATTTTTATGTGTGGATCAGTCTTATGATTATCTTTTCTTTTGAAAGGATTTTTAAAAGTTAAACCTAATGGTTAGAGTTTACTCACATCAGTCCAATGGCTGACCTAGAGTTTATTTGTTTAGTTTTTCCCTAAACTCTTGGGTTCCCAAATTTGTATGGGCAGTTAAGTAGTCGAGATTTTTCAAATGCACTTGGAGAAGCTTGGAGCAGGAAGCTTTATCGTTAGTCATTAAAGTTTATTTCTGTTATATCAAGTATATGTTGTACTCTGATGATGGTATGTATATATATAGTTACAAATTATTTATTCCAAAAGCTGTTAGATATATATATATATATATATTATATTTTCCTCTGCTGTGATGTTAGATTATGTGTTATTGTTTCTGCTCTTCTTCTATCTTTTTCTTCTTTACCCATAATGATCCACATTTCTTTGCAATTTGGGTTGGACATGTGTTGTATTTAGTCTACTCAAATAGTACGCATTTGTGGGTTGTTACAATATTTCAATATAATTAATTTAAAGATCTATTTCATGACCATCTCCATCCCTACCATATTCCTATCATTCGTTATGGTTTTTTACAATGAGGGGATTTTTATATAATAAGTGTTACTCTAATCTCATTTAAAAAACCTTCGCGGTCATGCATGACTAGAGAATGCTTATAATTTAAGTTACTACTGACCTCATTTAAAATTCCTTATGGTTATACGTGGTTAGTGAGCTCTTAAAAAAGGAAGTAAAAAAGGAGAAAGAGAAATAAAAAAAGGAAAAGAAAAGAAAAAAAATATGTCTGCGTATATATATAATTCTCCTCATTATGCATAAAACTGACCTATCGATCCATCTTTTGAACTTTGAAATGTACTACTATATTATGAAATATTATGATTTTTTGTTTGACTATTTTGGGATTTGCGAAATTTGATTTTGTCTCTTAATTTGAATTTATAATTATAGCCCAAATCCATCACTATTTTGTGCTTAATTTTAAATTTTATTTGAAAATTTTGGAATCCATATTCATATTCAAAGTTTTATAACTCTCTCCATTTTATAAAATCCATCATTCTGAAATGTGAATTTTGCTCTTAGTTTGAAGAATATTATTATTTTTGTTTGATTAAATGAGTTTTACGATATATATTCTCTCTCTTTATTTGAATTTATATTTCTAGTCTATATTCATTACTATTTTGATTTCTATATCCTTTTAATGATAACAAAAGGGGGAGAATGGTTAAGATTTTGATTGATGAGTGAATAATTCAAGAATATTTTAAAGGTGGAAATTTAATTGATTTTAAACTCACTCATATGCACTTATATAGGGAGAGTTCAGTTGTAGGGGGAGCGTACCAAATAAGGGAAGTACTATATTTCATATTTAAACACATTTATCACTTTCAAAATCTTTGTGTATTTTTATCATTATCAAAAGAGGGAGATTGTTGTGTATAACAATATGATTTTTGTTTGATGATAACCAATATATATATATATATATTATAATTGTGCTTGTGTTTGTACTATATATTATGTCACATACAAAAACAAATATTTATTTTGAATAAAATGCGATTGCATAGAATTTAATATTCAAATAGTGTTTTTATTCAAATATATATTTTATTTCAACATTTGAAATAGTACAAACTTCTGACTCCACTATTGTACATTTCATCGTAATATAATACATCCAGTTCACATTTACATTCATTCCTCACTACAACACTTATTTCACTTAGTTATATATATAGTTTCATATACAGACTCATATGCACATACGGACACACTTTGTCTTCATTGCTTCAAATCCAGTCCAATCACCTGCATACCTGTCACAGAAACACATAGAGTAAAACGGAACGAAAATAGATTTAAATGTTGATGAATATAAATTTATTTTCAAGTTTTATTTACCTCTGAGTTTTTGGTGTGTTTCTCATCATATTTCTAGACTTGGTCTGATATATATACTTCTATTTGAGCATAGACTGCTTGTGATATTAATTGTAAATACCACAAGGTAGATTGAATACTAATGCCAGCATACCAGTATCAACACAGCTATAGTGGTTTGCAGATCAAGACTAGCCTCGACTCACATTTGTGGTCTGCTGATCTTGACCAGTCACGACACAATGTATAGTGGTTTGCTGATTTATAAAGAAATATTTTTCGCTTCTATACAATTACTTTCCAAGTGAACAGGTACAAAACTCAAGCATACAACATAGTGCATAGCAAGCAGGGAACAAGGATGTAGCATGCATAAAGAGTAAGATCTAGCAAGGCAAAGAAGCATGGAACAAGGATGTAGCATGCATAAAGAGTAAGATCTAGCAAGGCAAAGAAGCATGGAACAAAAAATACATAAGCAATATGACACAGACACACACATAAATGTGTGCATATGTGTGTGTTTGTGCATATGCATATACAGGTGACATGGTCAGTGCAAATTTCAACAAAGAAATGATCACATGGTTCAAATGCAATTCACAATAATAGATGGTGCAAAAGCATGCAACAGTAAAGATCATAGCTAGCAAATAGTGGTGCATCCATCAACACAAGCCAAGATAGTGCACACGTGTATTGCACCATGAAGTGGCCACAAACCAGAAAATTGAAAAGTCAAGCTATACACAGAGCAGTGGGAAACTAGACATGGTGACCAAGTAGAAGTTGTAGTAACTAAAACAAGTTCACAAGAAGCCACAATACTACAGCAGCCACAATATAGTGCACAAAATACTAACTGAGACGAAATAATATGCACTACAACAAAGCAACTCAAGCAAGTGAGAAATGCACATGAAAGTGGCTCAAATTTCATTGTCAAGTACATGTATAAGAGCACATGCAAACAAGTTTCAGGTCACATGGCAGTAGATTGATGACAAGAGAAAATGCAAAGTTCACATCAATACAGATCAGCTTGAATGCATGCACATGAATCAGGTCACGGACAAGCACACAATACAAAGTGCATTATAGATACAAGGGATAGGTACACACGTAATGGCATACATGAATACATATATAAATGGTCGAGCATAGCAACGTAGTAAGGAACAACAGAGGAAGCAACTCAAGTCTAAAAGACAAGAACAGAGACTGTGTGCACAAGTGGCCTAGAACTCAAGTGCATGGTAATATATGATCAAGATAGGAAACACATAGGAAATACAAAAGAGAGAAAATACATGAGTGCACCAGTTCACTAATGTAAAGAAGCCACAAACAAATGCACAAAACAGGCAGTTATCAAGTCAATGCAACAACCATGCATGACAGAACACAGGCAATAAGGCATGGCATATGAGTTTCAAGAGTAGAGCAATGCAGTGTACAATGGGAAGTGCACAAGTACAACCTAGCAAGCACATACATGGAAAGAGAGTGATACATGTAGGTTAGGCTCAAGCGAGCAATGGAGAAGATGTGTTGTGCCAAATGCCAAGAAGTTCAAAACACAAAACAAGGTGGTACAAATTCAAGTGTAGCAGTGATACTGGCAGTATGTCACCAACTCAAGTGGATGTAGTAAAACAATGGATCAGTAAATAATGAACAAGTGCATGCATCAAGGCCGAATTGTTATAGGTAAAAATATACGGAAAGTTTAAACCCTGTTAAAATTGGCTAGAAGTATATATTTGGCAAGAAGTTATTTTTTGGAAAATTCACAAATTTGAGAAATCTCCAGAATGGTGTAAAGATTCCAATTATGGAAATTCACGCAAGAAATTATCAATGTGTTCAATGAATTTATTTTTGGTAAATAATGATTTCACGTTTCAAAACTTTCAAGAAATTAAATCTGGTAGAATTGGCAAGAACATTTCAAAACTTCTAGAAATCAAATCTAGTATAATTTGCATGGTTATATTCAACAACAAGTTCTCAAATTCAATTAGAGAAATCTCCAAAAAGGTGAGAACATTTCAACAAGCATATATATCATGCAACATTTATCAAAATTTCCAAACCAAAGGAAATGATAAAAAACCATTATTTTTGGCAAGAGATAAATTCAAAACTTTCCCAAATACGCAAGGTATTATTTTCACAAAGGAGAAAAGGATTCAACTAACAATTATCACGCAAATATCAAGACCAAATCTACACGTGTAACCAGAGATAATTAACAGTTTCAAAACCCTATAAATACATCACCATTTTATCATAGGAAGTTATTAAAACAAAATAATTCATTCAAGCTTCGAGAAAAATAAATCAGAGATACTAACACACTATCGGAGTTCACAAGAAGATCCTAGATCGTTCGACAAGGAGCATCAAGTAACCAAAGACATCGGAGATTCATTTCTATTTAAGGAGTCATGATTTTGAGGAAAGCAAAACACAAATATTAGAGAGGGTCGATCATCAAAGAGATTAAGGAGTATGCCGATATTTCTAGTGAAATAGAATAAAAAAGGAGGCCGAATTTTTATTTATTTTAGTCTAGTAATTTTAAAGGTTTTTTTTATTAATTGTAGTTGTTTCTGTATTATTTTAATCATTCTATAGTTTTCTTTGAATTAGGATTTTAGCTATAGGGTTTTGTAGTTAGGAAAATCTGGTCTCGGGGTTTGAGATCAGTGCAGGGTTTTGAGCATAGGAATTGAACAATAGCGAGGGGTCGCCAGTGTACAGGTGTTGTATGTGGAACATTATTTTTAATACCTGGTAGAAACCCTGAGGAATGCAGCAGTAGGAAGGGGTTTGCTAAAGCTAGGTAAATTTTGTGTTATTTATTTTCTGCATTTATTTAATCTGCTAGTATCTGCGCCGTGATAATTTGTATATTCCGCAAAACTGCAATAAACCCTATTCACCCGTCTCTAGGGTTAATTTAGATCCTAAAGTGATTTCTAGTAATATGTAGCATGATCATATGTTAAGGAAGCATTAGACATATAAACAACTTTAAGGACATAAAGCATTAAGGCACAAGCAATAAACAAACTTAAGCATGAATAACGATTAACTTCTCACTCATATCCAAAATTGCTGCACCCACTTACTAAGATATAATAATAATTAGGCCTTATCTAATTTCGATCTTTTGATCATGTTGGAGAATGGAGTTTTGATGACAACAACCTTATTTCAATATTAATTGATTATAAAATATATACTAACACTTTTATCTCGAATATATATACACATATGCAGGATTTATATACATGAATTATTACTGAAGACTGTATAGTTTAAAGATTTAAGAGATTCAGATTTCAAAGATGATTCAAGATTAATGAGTAATCAAGATTGCAAGAGCTCAAGATAAATATGGTAATAGAGTCTAGATATGTAAGACTCTGAATAGCACTCCAGGTTCTAATTCAAATAAAAATTCAAATTCAAATTCAAATTCTGATTTTCAATTTCTGATATCAAATTCTATTCTATTTTCAATCTTTATTTTATCTATTTTAATTTCTATATTTTACTCTCTCTATTTTACTTTGATTTTAAACTCTAGTTTTATAAGTTTATATATTATATACTTTATACAATTTATATTTATATAGTTTTAAACTCTATAATTTTATAATTATGTTTATATAATTTATATTTATGTTTCTATTTGATTTTCTACTTTATAATATTCATTTACAACACTATGTTTTAATTCAAGAATTTCTAGAATTATATATATATATATATATATATATATATAACACTTCAAAAATGCTCAGAATACAATTTTACAATGGCATATGTTGACATACATTTATGCCTATGTCGACATATAACTGTTACATTTTTGATTTTCAAAGGAAGTGTCTTTTCACTATTTGTAATGTTCCAGAAGCGTTGGAACCTTTCAAATCTTATAAATAGGGGCCGATTTCAAAAAAATTCATCATTCTTCTTCTCCATCTTCATCTCCTTTCTTTACACCATTATATTTTCTTATTTTTATGATTTCTACGCTTATACTCTACCGAATTCAATTCTATTTACATAAAACTTCTTCTCTTCTCACTCTCCACTCATTACTCTCTGAATTGAAGTGCTATTGAAGAGTTATAGGGCTATCATAATCATTTGGGAAGTGTTTGGGTAATCAGTGTTTTCCTTATAGCCGTGAAATCAAGGAACGGGAGCGCTGTTAACCTTGTAGCCGTGAAATCAAGGGTGATATACTTGATTAAATGTGTGGAATCGGTGTTAACCTTGTAGCCATGAAACTAAGGGGGTTTTACTTGGATATTGATATAGTAATAAAACTCTGCGCAATCTAGCGTTGCGTGGGACTGGACGTAGGAGCAATTCCGAACCATTATAAAATACGGTTTGTTCTTTCCTTTTCTGCATTTTATTTTTGTTTTTCTTTGTGTTTATGTTTGATTTTGTGTCTGTGATTGTTTCTATGGTGTGTGATTCATATAGTAGGTCATATAAATTTAAGATTTTGTTTAATTTCTCAAAAACTCTATTCACCCCCCTCTAGTGTTATTTTTGCCTTAACGATCCATTTCGCAATCCCTAACAATTCGCATTAGAGCAAGGTCTTTCAAAAAGTTCATAATCTGATTTTTAAAAATTATTTATAATGGCAACCAACACTGGTAGCAATAAAAGGTTTTTTGTAGAGAGTCAATCCACTGTTATACCACCACTGTTTAATGGTAGTAATTATTCATATTGAGCATGTAGAATGAAAATATATTTACAATCAACTGGATTAGACATGTGGAATAGTACACAAAATGAGTTTGTTGAACCTACAACTGCTTTTGCACAATGGAAAAATGAACAAAAGACTGCTGTTAAAAGCAATTCTAAAGCCATGAATATGTTATTTTTTTCACTAGATAGGAATGAGTTTAATACAGTGTTTGTATCTAAAACTGCTTATGAAATTTGGAGAACTTTACAAGTTACTCGTAAAGGAACTAGTTAGTTTAAACAAACTAAGCTATCAATGTTAGTTAATCAGTTTGAGTTATATAAAATAAATGAGAATGAATCTATATCCGATATGTATTGCAGACTTCAAGAGATAGTGCATTCATTAACAAGACATAGAAAAAATTATTCTAAAGAAGATCAAGTCAGAAAAATATTGACTTCATTGACTTCAGAATGGGATCAGAAAACTTTGGCAATTGAAGAAGCCACCAATGTCAGTGAAAAAGATTGAAGAGTTAACCGGAAATTTGATATCTTTTTAAGTTCACTTATAGAAAAGAAAGGAAAACAGGCCAATTGAGAATAAATCCATCACATTTAAAGCAACAACAAATGATTTTGACTAAAGTAGCAAAAATAATGAAGAAACAACCCTTATGACAAGACATTTTAGAAAATTTATGAAATACAGAAGGAAAAATTATTCTTAAAATAATAATGAAGGAAGTTTAAGAAGAAATGATGATCGTTGCTATAACTGCAACAAACCCGGCCATATAAGGAGAATGTGTCCATATCCAGATAAATCAACTCAACAAACGGACAACAACAATTAATCAAGGAAGAGAAAGAAAGCATACACAGCAATGTTAGATGATTTAGATTCATCATCAAGTGATGAAGAGCCATAAACCGAAAATTCAAATATGTGCTTCACGACAATTCAGAAAATTTAGAAGAAAAGGTTAACAACCCAAAATCCGATAGACCATATTTTTTTTTAAAATTTCTAAACCATCGAAACTCATGTTGGTTGCTCTGGTATCCTGCAGAAAAGAACAAGATATAAAATATATCAGAGCTCAGAAAATATATCGCAGCGGAATGGATAAATATAATGTAATCAAAGTATAGCCTTACCATAGTAATAATACTGCCTAACCAGTATCCAAAGCTATCATATCTCTGCCACAAATCTAACTTGCGAGTATGTTATGAGGAGGGGGTCAAAACTCAAATTCTGGTGACTGGATTTAAACTATGCACTTTCGATAATCCTACGTATGCCATTCAATCACATTTTCTTATTTATTAGGTTACTTGGCTTATCAGCACTTAAGGCTTACACATATGTCGTACCCATTTACTTCCCAGTGGATTAACCTAATACAGTATAAATCTACCCCCCCCCCCCCCAATACTGAGGTACACCCCATGGTACCCACTCGCACGGTCTCCACAGTAATTCCATAGAAATGAACGCAGTCCCTCATCCTATGCCGGAGTGACGTACAGATCTCTACATAAAGATATTACGTTTCGCAAATACCTGTATTACTATGCTACGCCAGCGTACAGACTGTGTAATGACCCGCATTTTTAGCAGTCGAATAATTTGTTTATTTAATTATTAATTATCGATTTAACGATATCGATAACTGAAATTAAATAATAGTGAATATTTAATTAAATTAAAATAATAGAATAATCTATTTAATTCAGAATTAATCAAAAATAGTGGAATTCACAATATTGTGTAATTTGGGTTATTTAAAATATATAAATCGGTTTAGAGTTGAATTATATTAACAGATATATTTTATAAATGAAATTTGAACGTATAATTAAATTATAATTAAAATAGAGCTTGAAATGGCATGGCAGATCGCGATTTGGCGATTTGAACTTCAACTGAATGTACAGGATTCGTTTTAAGCCGGATTTCTGTGAAACAAGAAACAAGTGGAGCTGGTGGAGTATATTTTTCTAATGGAAGAGAAAAATTGGATTTCGTCGTGTAGATTTGGATTTATGTCCAAATCAAATTTTAGAAAAGTCGCTGTGGAATTCCTTTATAATTTATAAAGGAATTATTTATATTTTTAAAAGGAAATTCATATTAAATCGAATATCGATTTAATCAGGAATTGAAATATCGAGTTATAAATTCATATAGGAATATGGTGGAGCTATATGATATTGTATGTGAATATATACGATAATATTTATTTATAAATATTTAATTTAATTGTTTTTAAATATATTTGTATATTTAAAAGGGCTATGTAAGGCTTTAAAAATAGCCAATTTGCAAACGACCTCAGAATTCAACGAAACTAATTTTGTTGGATCCGCAATGTCAAATTATTGTCAGATGTCAAGTTTCATGATTTTTAGTGTCAGTATGTGGCCGTACCGATTTTTAATGTGATAAACAATCAATATTTTGACGGTTAAAAATACGTTGTGTGAGCAAACGGAGTCGGAATTCGATGAAACCAATTTCTTTGGGACCGTAATGTCGAACTCTAGCTACATGTCAATTTCCATGATTTTTGGGTATCATGTGTGATCACACGATTTTTTAGAAAGCAAGAAAGAATATAAAAGTGAAAATAAAACTAAAATATCTAAGTCATTGCTGGACATAATTAAGCCACACACTCATCTTTCTCAGCCACTCAAGAAAAATCTCATCCCCTATGTATATATCGTTCTTGGCCGCCACTAGTTCCCTTTGAAAAACCCAAATCGTGAGTTCCTAAAACCATAGTAAAATCAAAGAAAAATCTATAAATCATTATATATATATATATCTAGAAGCCTTGGATGATTCTCTTCGATCTGATATGAGTATTGTTGGGTTTGAGAGGAATTTTGTTCACTGTATATTTTACAGCGTAAGTACCAAACGAGCTAGGGTTGGGAATCGGTGGATATCGAAGCACTGATTTGTATTTTGGGTGTCATTTTTGGATTCAAGAAGTAAAGTAGAAGTTGTTTAAAGGATTCGGGGGTATTCGGTTGAAAAAGGTGTCGCGTTCTGTAGGGTGTAGCGAGAGGTCGGGTTCATAAGAGGGGGCGAGCTCAGTTTAATGGTGATGAGGTCGAAGAGGGAGTGAAGAGAAGAAGAACAGTGGCGATTTTACAAAGTTCGGTGAAGTGATTGTGAAGAAAGGCGAGACCGAAGTTTTGAGAATGGCTGTGGAGAAGGAGCAGCGTGTTTCAAAGCTTTGGGGAAGAACATCACAAGCGGGTCGGGTATGTAAGGGGTAGTGGGCCGGATATTATCAAAAGGTTAAGCCCACTTGGTAAATAAATCAAGTTCATTTTCAATTTAAAATAGTGTATTAGCTACTAAAATTCATAACTTGATCATACGATATCAGATTGACGAACCGTAAGTTGCATTAGGATCGTATAGACGGTGGCTACACCAGGAACTGACTTGGAGTGAATCCGAGCTCGCTACAATTTATTGTAAAGTAAATTGTCCGTCTGAATCAAATCGAGCGATGATTATCGTTATTAATGATGATCGTCCAGTGTGAGTAAAACTCACCAACTCTAAACAATTATATTTTATAACGTATTATTAGAGCTGATAATTATCTATTGATTACTGTGTGTTAACTATTTGGTTGAATTGCTTGTGTATTGGTTGAAATCATAGATAACGATATATATATATATATATATATATCGTTAATCAAATATTGATTCTTTTTAGCAGAATATTTCATATTGAAATGAAATAGATGTTAATTATATTGTTTAACATCTGTGATGTAGGGAAACAGGTTGGAGGGGTCTAACTGGACTCCTCAATATTTATAATATTGTTCTGTTCATATACTGTGTTATATGATGTGATATGAAATCTGTTGATGATTTTATATGTTTGAATGATACTGATCATTGTAATATGGTACGTTAAATACCGTAAGAAAATAATAGGAAGTAAAAAGGAAATTTTCAAAGTATATATTTGAAAAGAAATTTATTTATAAAATCAAAGGATTTTATAAAAGGAAGAAATAATTATAAAATCAAAGGATTTTATAAATGGAATATTTATCATTTGATAAATAGATTAAAGGATTATTCATTTAGAAAATGAATGGAATAAAGGATTATTCATTTAAAAAAATGATTAGAATAAAGAAATATTCATTTAGAAAATAAATAGAATAAAGGATTATTCATTTTGAAAATAAATAGAATAAATATAAAAAGGAAATATTTATAAACCCATTCACAAATAGAATTGGAAAGGGAATATTTGTAAAACATTTACAAATAAAATTGAAAGGATATTTATTGGTTAAATAAATAGAGTTGAAAAGAAATATTTATTGGTTGAATAAATAGAATTGAAACGGGATATTTATTTGTTAAATAAATAGAATTGAAAGGGGATATTTATTTGTTAAATAAATAGAGTTGAAAAGAAATATTTATTGGTTAAATAAATAGAATTGAAAGGGGATATTTATTTGTTAAGTAAATAGATTTGAAAAGAAATATTTATTCGTTAAATAAATAGAACTGAAAGGGATATTTATTTGTTAAATAAATAGAGTTGAAAGGGAATATTTATTGGTTAAATAAATAGAATTGAAAGGGAATAGTTATTTGTTAAGTAAACAAATAGGAATGGAATTATTTGTATAAACAAACAGAAAAGGAATTAATCAAAGGAGTTAATTAAAAGGAATAAATCGAAAAAGTTAATCGAAATGAGTTAATCAAATATAGTTATTCGAATAGAGTTAAATCGAATACCAGTTATTCGAATAGAGTAATTGATTAGAGTTAACCAATTAGAGTTAATCGACTAGAGTTAAATCGAGTTAGAGTTAACCAGTTAGAGTTGACCAGTTAGAGTTAACTAGTTAGAGTAAATAAGTTAGAGTTAACCAGTCAGAGTTAATCAGTTTGAGTTAACTAGTCAAAGTTAGTCAGTTAGGGTTGACCAGTCAGAGTTAACCAGTCAGAGTTAATCAGTTAGAGTTGATCAGTTAGAGTTAACCAGTTAGAGTTAACCAATAAAGTAATTAGATAGAGTTAATCGAATTAGAATAAATCGATTAGAGTTAGTCGAATTAGGAGTATCGAATATTAGTTATTCGAATCGAGTTAAAAGGAGTTATCGAATATTAGTTATTCGAATCGAGTTAAAAGGAGTTATCGAATATTAGTTATTCGAATCGAGTTAAAAGGAGTTATCGAATGTTAGTTATTCGAATCAAGTTAAAAGGAGTTATCAAATATTAGTTATTCGAATCGGGTTAAAAGAAGTTATCGAATCTAGTTATTCGAAAGGAGTTATCGAATCTATTTTTTCGAAAGGAGTTATCGATTAGTTTAATCGAAAGGAGTTATCGAATTTAGTTATTCGAAAGGAGTTATCGAATCTTGTTATTCGAAAGGAGTTATCGATTAGTTTAATCGAATTTAGCTATTCGAAAGGAGTTATTGATTAGTTTAATCGAAAGGAGTTAATCAAATTTAGTTATTCGAAAAGGAGTAATCGAATATAGTATTCGAAAAGAGAGATTATCGAATATCGTTTATTCGAAAGAAAGAGTAATCGAATATTAGTTATTCGAGGAGAGTAATCGTCGAATTCGATTTTATTGAATTCGGGAAAGTACTTATACTTTCCGTTGTTAAATCAAGATTTCATTTATTTATAAATTAAGGGTTTATTTACTTATTCGCATTAATGAATAAAAGTTATTACTAAGGTTAGATATTTCGAAAGTAGGGATTATAACGTTATCGTTATAAACAATGTTTTTAATAAAGAAGTAGATTCGTAAACAGAATCCGAGAGTTTCATAAGGAAGTTTGTTAAAGATTTAAAAGATAAACTTTGACTATTTCGAAGTTAAAACGTTGTTCAGTTAAGGTCTGAGAGGTAATTATACCCCAACTTGATTGACTTCCTTCTTAACTAAGGAATGGTAAGGTTTGATAGTAAAGGAGTTTGGAAATGTTTTCCAAATAAGAATCAGAAATGTTTTCTGATAATAGAAGATAAGAATTTAAAATATATGGATACATGAGATAAGAAAATTAATGAACTAAAGAGATAAATGTTGAATGATGATTGATCGATATAATTTCCATCTGGAAATAATATCGTTGTTTGCACACCTGTTTTTCTTTGATGGTTAAATCACAGACTATCGAAGTTTTGACCATTTTAACATTGTTAATATGGAGAGACCGGTTGGATTATTATCCGAAGAAACACTGCGTATTGGCATAAGCGTTGCGAATCATTTATGCCTAAGATAATTGAAGACGGAGTAAAGTGCAAGGGCTGTTGTATAAATCTTATATAACAATTGCCTAAGATGGATGTACTGAATAGTGCCTTCGGTTTGTCTAGTCCCAGGACAACTTGTATGGACGAAGGTCTGACAGAGTATATCTGATAGATTGCGTAAGTTGATCACTTCAAACGTATTCACGTTTGGTGGCGGAGGAATTCGTTTCTCTTAGCTGTATACCCATGTTATTTTTGGATAAATCAATTTGTGATTTAAACGGTATGACAATGTGACATTCTAAGTGAATGAAGATGTGGCATGTAAAAGATAAGCGTAGCTTCTAGCCTCACAATCGGTAAATGACATCAATCGGTAAATGACATAAATCGGCCAGGCAGCATGGCTATGTAGGTCGCACCTATTAGGGTGTATAATCACCTCATCTAGAGTTCCATTTACTTCTAAAAATCTATTGTCGATGCTTTCCCATTCGGGAAACGGTTGCTGATCCTAACCGTTGGTGATATACATTCGATACACTCAAGCGAAATGAGTGGTCGGTCATGTGTGGTCGGATTGCAAGATGTTCTTGTTGAACCCAGTGTATTCCTCTCTAGAGGTACACTAGCGAAAGGTGGTTCCATACCTTGTCATAGTTGGAAATCCATTACCCAATACGTGCTTGCGGTTTTGATTGTATACTATATATGTAGAACGTGAGATGAAAGCGTTTCTGCTAGATGATTTTTATATTGTGGTTGATAGATATTATTATAATATCAAAAGGTTTTTGATATAAAGATATTTTGGATTCTCGTAAGGGAAAAACCCGTTCCGTTATACGGCTTGGTCTTATGAGATATCGTTTACTTGTTCGAACTGTTTTAAACTGTTTTACTCACTCCAGTCCCATGACTAACCCGGAGTTTATTTTGTTTTGTTTTCCCTAAACTCTTGGGTGCCCAATTTTGTACGGGCAGTCAAGTAGTCAGGAATTTACAGATATACTTGAAGAGCTGAAGCTGTAGGCTTCAAGATCATATAACTATAGTTATTTCCGCTGTTATACTCCGATAATGTTATTGTATACATATACTGATTTTATTTCAAGGATATGTTATCTATTATATGTTCTTTCCGCTGTGAGATTCGTGTTACTCTGATGTTGTATCTTCTTCTTCTTCTTCTTCTATTCTAAGTTTCTATCTTGTCTATTCTCATCCTCTAATTTCTTCTATTAACTTTCCGGTTATTTTCGATCCTTGGATGTTCGATATGTGTTGTATATCGGATAACCAAGATCGCCTTTTATCGGGTCGTTATAGTTGGTATCAGAGCTTAAGGTTAAGAATTACCTTGCCTCTATGGCGTGACTCAGTAGAGATGCAGTTAGCAGTACCGTAGATTGAGTTTGAGTGTATATATATATGATAGCGTATTTGTTATTCAATATAAAATTGTTTTGTATTGTGGAGATTTATTGGTTGAGTTGTTTATGTGTTCTAGTCGATCAGTTTGATCCACTATATCAGTAGGGGCTTCCAAACACTCGAAAACGATGAACCGTCATGGTATGTTTGAAAAGAGGGTATACGAAATAATTTTACCCAAATTATATTTTGATATAAAGGATTTATATTGGTTATAATTATAATCGAGTAAGAAGATTATAAAAAGTGAAATGGTTATGTAAATAATCGATCAGAATTCATATAAGTGAAATATATGAAATCGAATTGAATTAAATCGGAAGTTAAATCAGAATTTAAACTAAAACCTGGAAATTTGAATAAGTGCTTGTAAATGGATTTGAATTGAATACAAGAGAATTTTAAAATCCTGGGAGATTTTAAATTGTTTTACAAACAATGTGAATGGTATTTTCAAATGAATCACAAAATGGAAGTGTTTAGATATGGTTTTGAAAGTGATATAGTTTTGAACTCACTTCGTTAGCTGGAAATAGATTTTGATGATGATCTAGACATCATCGGTGTTCATTTTCGAGTTCTAAGTGATGGATTACTACCAAAGTTAGTGTTTTGAATTGATTTGAGAAAAGCAAGTTGTTTTGAATCTTGAAAAGGAAAGTTTGATTTTCGATATGGTAAACGGTTTAAAATTCCCAGGGAAAGATTGTTTGGATTAAAACCAAATTTGAATTGAAATTGGTGAAAACAAACTGGAATTGAATTAAAGTCAGTTAAGTGGTAACTGAAATAGAGTTTGAATGATATCGAGACAAATTGTATTTGGGAGATTCGAATTTGAAGTGTAACTTGATAACCAAGTTAAGAGTTGGGAATCGAGAATGAAACTCTAGTTTGAAAGGATATTTGGCTTGGATATAAGCAAATGGTTGTGTTGGAGATAAAAGTGATTAGAGTTTGATTGGGATAACATTCATATATGCTGAATTAGCAGCAGATGTAAAGGATATAATGATATGCCGACAAATAGGTACCAGTTTATATTATACATGGGTTTGAGATTTTGATGAGCCGAATTGGCAAGCCGCTGGGCTGTTTGATTTTCTTTTGGTTTGGAGATGGCCCAGAGAGGCGAGTTGTGGTTGTACCAATAGAGTCGTACAAAGGAGGTGGTGGCGAAATTTTTCAAAAAGTTAAGGTGTTGGAAAATTTTCAGGATTTTTGAAAATTTTCTTTAATAAGAATTAATTAATATTTAATTGAAGTTAATCGGTTCACTTAAAACAGAAGTAAACAAATGATTTTTTACTTATCAATAGGGTTTGTTTTCTACCTTAGCAATTTCAAGGACGAAATTATTTTAAGGGGGAAAGATTGTAATGACCCGCATTTTTAGCAGTCGAATAATTTATTTATTTAATTATTAATTATCGATTTAACGTTATCGATAACTGAAATTAAATAATAGTGAATATTTAATTAAACTAAAATAATAGAATAATCTATTAAATTCAGAAATAATCAAAAATAGTGGAATTCACAATATTGTGTAATTTGGGTTATTTAAAATATATAATTCAGTTTAGAGTTGAATTATATTAACGAATATATTTTATAAACGAAGTTTGAACGTATAATTATATTATAATTAAAATCGAGCTTGAAATGGGGTGGCAGTTTGCGATTTGAACTTCAACTGAATGTACATGATTCGTTTTAAGTCGGATTTCTGTGAAACGAGAAACGTGTGGAGCTGGTGGAGTATATTTTTCTAATAGGAGAGAAAAATTGGAATTTCATCGTGTAGATTTTGATTTATGTCCAAATCAAATTTTAGAAATGTTGTTGTGTAATTCCTTTATAATTTATAAAGGAATTATTTATATTTTTAAAAGGAAATTCATATAAATCGAATATCGATTTAATCAGGAATTGAAATATCGAGTTATAAATTCATATAGGAATATGGTGGAGCTGTATGATATCATATGTGAATATATACAATAATATTTATTTATAAATATTTAATTTAATTGTTTTTAAATATATTTGTATATTTAAAAGGGCTATGAGGGCTTTAAAAATATCCAGTTTTGCAAACGACCTCAGAATTCAACGAAACTAATTTTGTTGGATCCGCAATGTCAATTTATTGTTAGATGTCAAGTTTCGTGATTTTTAGAGTCAGTATGTGGCCGTACCAATTTTTAATGTGAGAAACAGTTGATATTTTGACAGTTAAAAATACGTTGTGTGAGCAAACGGAGTCGGAATTCGACGAAACCAGTTTCGTTGGGACCGTAATATCGAACTCTATCTACATGTCAATTTCCATGATTTTTGGATATCGTGTGTCATCACATGATTTTTTAGAAGCAAGAAAGAATATAAAGTGAAAATAAAACTAAAATATCTAAGTCATTGGGGGACATAATTAAGCCACACGCTCATCTTTCTCAGCCACTCAAAAAAAAATCTCATCCCCTATATATATATATATTGTTCTTGGACGCCACCAGTTCCCTTTGAAAAACCCAAATCGTGAGTTCCTAAAACCAAAGTAAAATCAAAAAAAATCTATAAATCATTATATATATATATATATATATATATATTTAGAAGCCTTGGATGATTCTCTTCGATCTGATATAAGTATTGTTGGGTTTGAGAGGAATTTTGTTCGCTGTATATTTTACAGCGTAAGTACCAAATGAGCTAGGGTTGGGAATCGGTGAATATCGAAGCACTGATTTGTATTTTGGGTGTAATTTTTGGATTTAGGAAGCAAAGTAGAAGTTGTTTGAAGGATTTAGGGGTATTTGATTCAAAAAAGTGTCGCGTTCTGCAGGGTGCAGCGAGAGGTCGGTTCCATAAGAGGGGGCGAGCTCCGTTTAATGGTGATGAGGTCGAAGAGGGAGTGAAGAGAAGAAGAACGGTGGCTAGTTTACAATGTTTGGTGAAGTGGTTGTGAAGAAAGGGGAGACCGAAGTTTTGAGAATGGCTGTGGTGAAGGAGCAGCGTGTTCCAAAGCTTTGCAGAAGAACATCACAAGCGGGTCGGGTATGTAAGGGGTAGTGGGCCGGATATTATCAAAAGGTTAAGCCCACTTGGTAAATAAATTAAGTTCATTTTCAATTTAAAATAGTGTATTAGCTACTAAAATTCATAACTTGATCATACGATATCTGATTGACGAACCGTAAGTTGCATTGGGATCGTATGGACGGTGGCTACACCATGGAACTGACTGGGAGTGAATCCGAGCTCGCTACAATTTATTGTAAAATAAATTGTCCATCTGAATCAAATCAAGCGATGATTATCGTTATTAACGATGATCGTCCAATGTGAGTAAAACTCACCAACTCTGAATAGTTATATTTTTATAACATATTATTAGAGCTGATAATTATCTATTGATTGTTGTGTGTTATCTGTTTGGTTGAATTTATTGTGTATTGGTTGAAATCATAGATAACGATATATATGTAAATTGTTAATCAAATATTGATTCTGTTTAGCAGAATATTTCATATTGAAATGAAATAGATGTTAATTATACTGTTTAACATCTGTGATGCAGGGAAACAGGTTGGAGGGGTCCAACTGGACTCCTCAATATTTATAATACTGTTCTGTTCATATTTTTTGTTATATGATGTGATATGAAATCTGTTGATTATTTCATATGTTTGAATGATACTGATCATTGTTATATGGTACGTTAAATACTGTAAGAAAATAATAGGAAGTAAAAAGGAAAATTTCAAAGTATATATTTGAAAAGAAATTTATTTATAAAATCAAAGGATTTTATAAAAGGAAGAAATAATTATAAAATCAAAGGATTTTATAAAAGGAATATTTATCATTTGATAAATAGATTAAAGGATTATTCATTTAGAAAATGAATAGAATAAAGGATTGTTCATTTAAAAAAATGATTAGAATAAAGAAATATTCATTTAGAAAATAAATAGAATAAAGGATTATTCATTTAGAAAATAAATAGAATAAATATAAAAAGGAAATATTTATAAACCATTCACAAATAGAATTGGAAACGGAATATTTGTAAAACATTTACAAATAGAATTGAAAGTATATTTATTGGTTAAATAAATAGAGTTGAAAAGAAATATTTATTAGTAAAATAAATAGAATTGAAAGGGGACATTTATTTGTTAAATAAATAGAATTGAAAGGGGATATTTATTTGTTAAATAAATAGAGTTGAAAAGAAATATTTACTGGTTAAATAAATAGAATTGAAAGGGGATATTTATTTGTTAAATAAATAGTGTTGAAAAGAAATATTTATTTGTTAAATAAATAGAATTGAAAGGGGATATTTATTTGTTAAATAAACAGAGTTCAAAAGAAATATTTATCGGTTAAATAAATAGAATTGAAAGGGGATATTTATTTGTTAAATAAATAGAGCTGAAAGGGAATATTTATTGGTTAAATAAATAGAATTGAAAGGGAATAGTTATTTGTTAAGTAAACAAATAGAAAAGTAATTATTTGTATAAACAAACAGAAAAGGAATTAATCAAAGGAGTTAATTCAAAGGAGTTAATTCGAAGGAATAAATCGAAAGAGTTAATCGAAATGAATTAATCGAATATAGTTATTCGAATAGAGTTAAATCGAATATCAGTTATTCGAATAGAGTAATTGATTAGAGTTAATCGACTAGAGTTAAACCGAGTTAGAGTTAGCCAGTTAGAGTTGACCAGTTAGAGTTAACCAGTTAGAGTAAATCTGTAACACCCCGTATTTTTTTAATATAATTAAAAATGAAATAAAATATATGAAAATATGCTTATGATAGGTAAATAATGGTGATGCATAAGGAGAATTAATTAATGCATGGAAGAGAAGAAAAATTAGTTCGATAACGGCGTATGTAATGGAAAAGATAGTAAAATAAGGATAACTAATTCAAGAATCAGGAATTAGGTAAAATGGACATCACCATTGCGTTCCTCTCGGAAAAATACGCGAAATAGAGTCCGAGTTTTCGAAAATCGGAGTCTGTATGACAAAGATATGGCCAAAACAAGATTTCAGCAGACTTTTTGGCAGACTGACCCAGGTCGACCATAGTGTTGACACTATAGTCGACCTATCCCCCCCCCCCCCAGGTCGACTATAGTGTCGACCCCCCCCCCCCCCTTTACAGGTTGACCTGGTCAGCCTGGGGTGGCCCAGAACCCATTTTGAGGCCCGGGATGAGTTTTGATGGTCCAGATGGGTTTTAGGATTAATCCGATGGCTGAAATGAATTGCTGCACCTATAAAAGAACACCTAGACCTAGCCTAACTCACACAAATTCATATGACACCTAAATGCTGCTGGAATCTCTCTTGAGCCATGGCCGCCGTCTCCAAATTAAAGCTTAAGCGTTCAAACCCAAATCAAATCAAAGATCAATGCTTCTACAACAAATTCAAGAGGATAGATCAATGACACTGCAACTTTCTAAGACAAATTCACTTCTTAATTCATTAGCCGTTCTCTGTAAGTTCTAGTTGCTTTCCGATTTAAATATTTAATTATAATGTGGCCATGAATTAAAGTGGAATTGGATTAAGTATGATCTATTCCTGTTGCTTTTTGAATCTTTAGTTTTGAGACTTGTCTACCTTTATTCTCATGACAAGTTTGTGATTTATTCAGCAGTTTTCTTGATTCGTAATGATGTTATCATCAAGTTCTAATCTTTATGCCTATCATGATGTTGTTTTTCTCTCTGATCTATTTATTATGAAAAATTCTACCTTTCCTCTATTTGTTTTCTTTTGATGAACCTTGGTCAATTTCGGACCTAGGCCTAAACTGCGATTTGCGTGCGATTGAATACAGGGGAAATATTCGGATATTGCCTTGTTGGATATATGTGTTTGGTAGAATCGGAGGTATAATATGAAAACATGGAATACATGTAGTTGGTATGAAACTTGACCTATGTAAAATATGGCAAGAATATTGATACATATATTTGGCTAAAAATTGATCTATGTGAATTGGGCATAGCTTTGTAATTATGTAAACTATAAATCTTGATATATGTATAAAAAGGCATGAAACTTGGTATATATGTAAAATTGTCTAAGATTAGGCATATATAAATTTGGCATACATGTAAATAGGCATGAATTGAACATATGTAAATTTGGTATGAATTAGGCATATGTAAAACGGACATGTAATCTAGAACTTGGGCATATGTTAAATAGGTTTTGGGTAGTTGGCATGTAATAGCCTTAAAGGAGGGATAAATATAAATTGAGATAAGTTGCCTTTAATGGCCTAAGATAAATTGTGGTAAAATTGGTATGATTTTGCATACCATTAATAGATGGACATAACTGAGTCAATTATGGACATCGTTAAATTAGGAATTAATTGATAATTTGAATAGGGAAATAAATTCAAATTGGGGTAAAAGATTATAAGTGATAATCAATGCTTAGGACCCGAGGTTGGACACATTTGTGACGTAAACCTTCCCGGAACCGCCCGGCAAATCCAGTAGTCACAAATGGTAGCCCAATGTGAGAGGTCCTAGGCCCAAATTAAAAGCGTAACAGTTGTAAAGACACGAGGTTAGACTCTTTTATGGTGTAAGACTGCCCGGACCCGCCCGGCAAATCCAGCTGCCATAAATGTCAGTCTAATGTGAGAGGTCTTTATAAGGTTACGGCCTTAATGAATTAAGAAATACTTAACCAGATAAACATGTGGCGGGACATGGGGGTTAAGTGGGTGACATGTGGGTGACATGTGGAAATACGAATAGTAATATTTAACTAACGTAACATGGTAATTAGACCAGTGGGTAGGGTTAAGTAAATAAGAACACTTAACCAATTTAATAAGTTGACTACGGGAGTGGGTAAGGTTAAGCAAATGTTTAACCATTATAACATGATTAAACTGGACTAGACAGTGAGGTTAAGTTAATGAGAACACTTAACTAATACAATGGGTTAATTAGACAAGTGGTTGCGGTTAAGTAGTAACACTTAACCAACATAACAGGACAAGTGGGTGGGCTAAGTTAACTTGAATAAGTTGACAACACTTAACCATTATAATATGACTAGTGGATGGGGTTAAGTTAACATGCACTTAACCAATCTGATGTGATGCGTAGTAGGGTTAAGTAACACATGGGGTTAAGTTAACAAGAAAATTCTTAACCAATGTAACCAGATATACGAACGGGGTTAAGTTAATAAACCACACTTAACCAATCAAACATAATAAGCGAGAAAGGTTGAGTTAACTAAGATAAACTCTTAACCATGGTAACATAACGAGTAGAAGGGTTAAGTACATATCGGGTTGGTGGGTAATATTAGTAAATATAGGCCCACATACACTTAACCATTAAATACACATGCTTGAATCAGTAGCGGGGTTAAGTACACATCAGGGTTGGTGGGTAATATCAAAGATTATAGGCTCACAGACTTAACCATTAGAAAACCCTAGTAACGGGGACCCATTTCAGCAGTAACCCACATTAGGTATCAACGGAACCCTGAGCTAGGCAGGGTGGGGCACGATTACTGGGCTGATTATAAGAGGTCAAATTACCGGTGGTTGGTGCAGCAGTGCAGGTTCTAACGGAGTGCGGGCGTGAACACACTTTGGCGCAGAAAATTTAGCCACTGGGCATCAGTAGGTATAAAGTTGTGCATCTTGATTGTGTCAGGGTTGCCACCATGGGACTTGATACACCCCATGGTGGGACCAGCACAGGTATCTACAAGTAGGGGGCCGTGTGACACAAACGAGAACTAGGTCAAGTAGGGAGCCGATCGATAAGGTAGTAAGGGTGCATCGAATATATACATGGCCATTAGGGTGATCGAGGTGGAATCCTCAAAAATCGATGTACACCTGAAGGCCACCATAATTCTGCGGATTGGGATCACGTTGTAATTATTATATAACACGGGCTACCAGTTGGGACACTAGTAGGGGGTACGGATCCTTGTTACACAGGACACTAGTTGGGATACTAGTAGGAGTACAGATCATTCCATGTAAGACACTTATGAGGATGCTAGTTAGGTGGTGTAGAGCAAATAGATATCGTTTTAATGGTAAAGCTTAGAAACCTTGCGATGTTATTCTTGATAGAAACCATGCGGTGGGATACTTGATAGGAATTATGGGACGTTATACTTGTTTCATCGTGTCCGAAGTTTATCTTGTTACCTTAGTTTACCTTGTTATCATAGTTTATCTTGTTATCTTAGTTTATCTTGCCTACCTTGTCATCATGCTTATGTTTACTTTTAGTTTATTCATGTCATGTTATCTTTATCTATTTTTATGATGAAAGTCACTAGGGCTTACTCAGTCTTTATGACTGACCTGTTTTGTTTCGCCTCTTTTTCTTCCATTCCCCCCCCACCCCCAGGTTCACAGGGTGGGAATACAGCTTAGTTCGGATCTTACCAAGCTCCAAGGCTCTTTCATGTATGGCCTGGATTTCTCTTGGCTATGGCTTGCTTTGCTTTATTGGGGAATACTGCGGTTTGTTTTTATGCTTCTTTGTTTTTGAGCAAGATAGATATCTTAACTATGAAATTGGGTATTGGGAGTTGATGGGCTTTTCTTGTAAACATTTATATTTAATAAATGATTTGAAGTACTTCCACTTTATTTTCCGCTGTTTTATATATGTCTGTCTTGTAATATTTCTGTTCCAGTACCCATAATACTCCATTGAAGTTAAGGCATTCCCTTTGTGAGTGACCTTAACAGATGTGGGGTGTTACATTTGGTATCAGAGCAGAAGGTTACCAGACTGGGCAAAAGTTTTCAAAAACCTTCTGAAATTATCTTCAAAACATTTACAAAGAAGCAAATTTTCAAGAAAAAATTGTTTTAATTAAATGGCATATTCCCCAAAGCCATATGCATTATCTTTTGATTCTCTCTTGAAATCTCTTCTCACTCTTTTCACCATAGTTTCGTAGGCATCCGACACATGTCGGAGGGCAAAGGAGTGCCCAACCTCCGTCTGTAGCCGTGGTAGTCCCATCTGCGTCTAATCTTATTTCAAGTTGGGTAGAGTGTCGTGCGTTGGGGGTAGCTTCGACAGACTTGTTAACAAACTATACAAGGACAGTAAGAACAAGAAACTAGTTGTTATAGCTTAATCCACGAAGGAGGAAAAAGGTGAGAGGAAAGAGGCCAAAGTGAAAGAATAGTAAAACCCATGACAAGAGAGAGTATCTTTAGTGAGAAGGGACATGTAGTTAAGTATTATAGGACAAGGGCAAGGGACAAGATCGTCGAGAGGGCAATTGAATGCTCTCACCACTAGCGTACCTAAGAGGGTGGTAACATTTCTGTTAAAGGTTTGGCTTTTCTTTTCTATCATCCCACTAGAACTTTGTTTTTGTACATCGCATCCTTTTAATTCTGCTTCAAAAGTTGAGTCTCTGCACCTTAGTACTAGCATGGTAGAGGATCCCATTTTTTTCTTCTTTTCTCAAATCCTGTTGGGGAAATTGGCTCATTTATTCATGACTTGTTTGGATTTGAGAATGTCTATGCTAAGTGTTGAGTCTAGAAGTAATGTTTATGTTTTGGGCTATGGGTTGATTCTAGCGATGGAGTGGTTATCCTGTAATGGTGACCTTCTCGGTTTTGAAAAGAGGGTAGTTAGACTCTTGACTTGCCTCGATAATGCCCTCGAAGTCGCAGGTAACCTTTAGGGTTCTATCATGATTTGTTTCCTAGAATCTCTTGACACATTTATTGGTAATTTGTAATCCGATCGAGTAGTGTTCGCCACTAAGGCGGATGAGTCATTTCGCTTATGCATGAGTTATAGAGAATCACCTTAGTAAGTACATTTGGCAACATGGTTGGCATTTATTTCCAAGAGATAGTTCTTCTATGTGGAATACCTGATAGTAAGTGGACGAGATCCAAGATTCACTAGTGAATTTTGGAGAGATTGCATGAAACCATGAGTACGCAGTTATGTTTGAGCCGAGTATACTAGGAGGAGAATAAGTGAAAGTGGAACGAGAGGCAAAAGTGAAATGGATTCCAACCCATATTTTGGAAACAAGAATTAAGAAGCTACGGAATTGTGAAGTTAAAGGCGGTCAAAGCACAATGGAATTAAGCTCGAAGAAATGCGACTTAGAAGATTGAAGACTAGATTCGCGCATGATATCTCTTTTTAAGAGTATATCCATGATCTCTCTTTTCCTATAGAGCTTACTCACATGCTATCTTTTGTGTATATCCTCTCGGTCCTATTCTCAATCCTATTTCTATTGCGAACCTCATAGGGAGTATGACTCGTCTGTTAGTAATATATGTTGGGGCTTGAGGATGTCCGTCGGGTGGACTAAACTTTTTGGGTTTTATAGGATACGGGTTGGTCTTAGGAAGGGTTTCCCTTGTGACCTAAAAGGAGTCCATCATGCTTAGTTTCCTAGAATCATATATAGTGGTTGGGTTGAGTAATTCTTTGGGTGTCAGTCTGATGTTGATTTCGGTCTTCGGGGTTGATGCTTAGAGAGTTCTTCTCCTAATCAATATATATATGGCATAGATTTCCAGTTTTGACATTTCCAAATGGGCACAAAGTTTTTACTTGCTTCTATCATTCGACTATACCTTTAGATAGGAACAATTGGGTGTAAACATGTGTTTGAGACATGTTGTGATTGATGGTTGCAAGTGGCTGCAAGTGGTTGCTAGTGGTTGCTCGTGGATGCATTTACACACATTAGGCACAAGATCGGCTCAATCACCTTTCATATTGCATATGCATGAGTGTTTACACTTGTTTGTGGATTAAATTGAATGTGTTATCATGTGAATGTTGCATATGGATGGATGTTTGTGCACACATATAGTGTTTATGTGACTAGGACTATTTGCATACATGTTGGACTCATGGCACTAAACATATTTTGCATCTAGAGGATCAATCAGGCCTGATCATTTGCATTAGACAAGGAACATATACACACACTTCTTGCATATGTTCATATAGCATTAGAAATCTCTTAAGGATAATGAATGCCTGTGATTGATGATTGAGTAGATGGATGATGGATGGTAGGACACATTGTTCTTAACTTGAAGATTTCGCGGACGAAATCCTTTAAGGTGGGGAGAATGTAACACCCCGTATTTTTTTCAATATAATTAAAAATGAAATAAAATATATGAAAATATGCTTATGATAGGTAAATAATGGTGATGCATAAGGAGAATTAATTAATGCATGGAAGAGAAGAAAAATTAGTTCGATAACGGCGTATGTAACGGAAAAGATAGTAAAATAAGGATAACTAATTCAAGAATTAGGTAAAATGGACATCACCATTGCGTTCCTACAAGAAAAATACGCGAAATAGAGTCCGAGTTTTCGAAAATCGGAGTCCATATGACCAAGATATGGCCAAAACAAGATTTCAGCAGACTTTCTGGAAGACTGACCCAGGTCGACCATAGTGTTGACACTATAGTCGACCTGCCCCTCCCCCCCCCAGGTCGACTAAAGTGTCGACCCCCCCCCCCCCCTCTGTACAGGTCGACCTGGTCGGCCTGGGGTGGCCCAGAACCCATTTTTGAGGCCCGGGATGAGTTTTGATGGTCCGGATGGGTTTTAGGGTTAATCCGATGGCTGAAATGAATTGCTACACCTATAAAAGAACACCTAGACCTAGCCTAACTCACACAAATTCATATGACACCTAAATGCTGCTGGAATCTCTCTTGAGCCATGGTCGCCGTCTCCAAATTAAAGCTTAAGCGTTCAAACCCAAATCAAATCAAAGATCAATGCTTCTACAACAAATTCTAGAGGATAGATCAATGACACTTCAACTTTCTAAGACAAATTCACTTCTTAATTCATTAGCCGTTCTCTATAAGTTCTAGTTGCTTTCCGATTTAAATATTTAATTATAATGTGGCCATGAATTAAAGTGGAATTGGATTAAGTATGATCTATTCCTGTTGCTTTTTGAATCTTTAGTTTTGAGACTTGTCTACCTTTATTCTCATGACAAGTTTGTGATTTATTCAGCAGTTTTCTTGATTCGTAATGATGTTATCATCAAGTTCTAATCTTTATGCCTATCATGATGTTGTTTTTCTCTCTGATCTATTTATTATGCAAAATTCTACCTTTCCTCTATTTGTTTTCTTTTGATGAACCTTGGTCAATTTCGGACCTAGGCCTAAACTGCGATTTGCGTGCGATTGAATACAGGGGAAATATTCGGATATTGCCTTGTTGGATATATGTGTTTGGTAGAATCGGAGGTATAATATGAAAACATGGAATACATGTAGTTGGTATGAAACTTGACCTATGTAAAATATGGCAAGAATATTGATACATATATTTAGCTAAAAATTGATCTATGTGAATTGGGCATAGCTTTGTAAACATGTAAACTATGAATCTTGATATATGTATAAAAAGGCATGAAACTTGGTATATATGTAAAATTGTCTAAGATTAGGCATATATAAATTTGGCATACATGTAAACAGGCATGAATTGAACATATGTAAATTTGGTATGAATTAGGCATATGTAAAATGGACATGTAATCTAGAACTTGGGCATATGTTAAATAGGTTTTGGGTAGTTGGCATGTAATAGCCTTAAAGGAGGGATAAATATAAATTGAGATAAGTTGCCTTTAATGGCCTAAAATAAATTGTGGTAAAATTGGTATGATTTTGCATACCATTAATAGATGGACATAATTGAGTCAATTATGGACAACGTTAAATTAGGAATTAATTGATAATTTAAATAGGGAAATAAATTCAAATTGGGGTAAAAGATTATAAGTGATAATCAATGCTTAGGACACGAGGTTGGACACATTTGTGACGTAAACCTGCCCGGAACCGCCCGGCAAATCCAGTAGTCACAAATGGTAACCCAATGTGAGAGGTCCTAGGCCCAAATTAAAGCGTAACAGTTGTAAAGACACGAGGTTAGACTCTTTTATGGTGTAAGACTGCCCGGACCCGCCCGACAAATCCAGTTGCCATAAATGTCAGTCTAATGTGAGAGGTCTTTATAAGGTTACGGCCTTAATGAATTAAGAAATACTTAACCAGATAAACATGTGGTGGGACATGGGGGTTAAGTGGGTGACATGTGGGTGACATGTGGAAATACGAATAGTAATATTTAACTAACGTAACATGGTAATTAGACTAGTGGGTAGGGTTAAGTAAATAAGAACACTTAACCAATTTAATAAGTTGACTACGGGAGTGGGTAAGGTTAAGCAAATGTTTAACCATTATAACATGATTAAACTGGACTAGAGAGTGAGGTTAAGTTAATGAGAACACTTAACTAATACAATGGGTTAATTAGACAAGTGGTTGCGGTTAAGTAGTAACACTTAACCAACATAACAAGACAAGTGGGTGGGCTAAGTTAACTTGAATAAGTTGACAACACTTAACCAATATAATATGACTAGTGGATGGGGTTAAGTTAACATGCACTTAACCAATCTGATGTGATGCGTAGTAGGGTTAAGTAACACATGGGGTTAAGTTAACAAGAAAATTCTTAACCAATGTAACCAGATAGACGAACGGGGTTAAGTTAATAAACCACACTTAACCAATCAAATATAATAAGCGAGAAAGGTTAAGTTAACTAAGATAAATTCTTAACCATGGTAACATAACGAGTAGAAGGGTTAAGTACATATCGGGTTGGTGGGTAATATTAGTAAATATAGGCCCACATACACTTAACCATTAAATACACATGCTTGAATCTGTAGCGGGGTTAAATACACATCAGGGTTGGTGGGTAATATCAGAGAGTATAGGCCCACAGACTTAACCATTAGAAAAACCTAGTAACGGGGACCCATTTCTGCAGTAACCCACATTAGGTATCAACGGAACCCTGAGCTAGGCAGGGTGGGGCACGATTACTGGGCTGATTATAAGAGGTCAAATTAGCGGTGGTTGGTGCAGCAGTGCAGGTTCTAACGGAGTGCGGGCGTGCACACACTTCGGCGTAGAAAATTTAGCCACTGGGCATCAGTAGGTATAAAGCTGTGCATCTTGATTGTGTCAGGGTTGCCACCATGGGACTTGATACACCCCATGGTGGGACCAGCACAGGCATCTACAAGTAGGGGGCCGCGTGACACAAACGAGAACTAGGTCAAGTAGGGAGCCGATCGATAAGGTAGTAAGGGTGCATCGAATATATACATGGCCATTAGGGTGATCGAGGTGGAATCCTCAAAAATCGATGTACACCTGAAGGCCACCATAATTGCGGGGATTGGGATCACATTGTAATTATTATATAACACGGGCTACCAGTTGGGACACTAGTAGGGGCTACGGATCCTTGTTACACAGGACACTAGTTGGGATACTAGTAGGAGTACAGATCATTCCATGTAAGACACTTATGAGGATGCTAGTTAGGTGGTGTAGAGCAAATAGATATCGTTTTAATGGTAAAGCTTAGAAACCTTGCGATGTTATTCTTGATAGAAACCATGCGGTGGGATACTTGATAGGAATTATGGGACGTTATACTTGTTTCATCGTGCCCGAAGTTTATCTTGTTACCTTAGTTTACCTTGTTATCATAGTTTATCTTGTTATCTTAGTTTATCTTGCCTACCTTGTCATCATGCTTATGTTTACTTTCAGTTTATTCATGTCATGTTATCTTTATCTATTTTTATGATGAAAGTCACTAGGGCTTACTCAGTCTTTATGACTGACCCGTTTTGTTTCGCCTCTTTTTCTTCCATTCCCCCCCCCCAGGTTCACAGGGTGGGAATACAGCTTAGTTCGGATCTTACCAAGCTCCAAGGCTCTTTCATGTATGGCTTGGATTTCTCTTGGCTATGGCTTGCTTTGCTTTATTGGGGAATACTGCAGTTTGTTTTTATGCTTCTTTGTTTTTGAGCAAGACAGATATCTTAACTATGAAATTGGGTATTGGGAGTTGATGGGCTTTTCTTGTAAACAGTTATATTTAATAAATGATTTGAAGTACTTCCACTTTATTTTCCGCTGTTTTATATATGTCTGTCTTGTAATATTTCTGTTCCAGTACCCATAATACTCCATTGAAGTTAAGGCATTCCCTTTGTGAGTGACCTTAACAGATGTGGGGTGTTACAAAATCAGTTAGAGTTAACCACTCAAAGTTAATCAGTTAGAGTTAACCAGTCAAAGTTAATCAGTTAGGGTTGACTAGTAAGAGTTAACCAGTCAGAGTTAATCAGTTAGAGTTGATCAGTTAGAGTTAACCAGTTAGAGTTTGAGTTAACTAATAAAGTAATTAAATAGAGTTAATCGAATTAGAATAAATCGATTAGAGTTAGTCGAATTAGGAGTATCGAATATTAGTTATTCGAATCGAGTTAAAAGGAATTATCGAATATTAGTTATTCGAATAGAGTTAAAAGGAGGTATCGAATATTAGTTATTCGAATCAAGTTAAAAGGAGTTATCGAATATTAGTCATTCGAATATGGTTAAAAGGAGTTATCGAATCTAGTTATTCGAAAGGAGTTATCGAATCTAATCGATTAGTTTAATCGAAAGGAGTTAATCGAAAGTAGTTAATCGAATTTAGTTATTCGAAAGGAGTTATCGAATCTAGTTATTCGAAAGGAGTTATCGATTAGTTTAATCGAAAGGAGTTAATCGAATTTATTTATTCGAAAGGAGTAATTGATTAGTTTAATCGAAAGGAGTTAATCGAATTTAGTTATTCGAAAAGGAGTAATCGAATATAGTATTCGAAAAGAGAGATTTTCGAACATCGTTTATTCGAAAGAAAGAGTAATCGAATATTAGTTATTCGAAGTGAGTTAATCGAATATTAGTTATTCGAAGAGAGTAATTGTTGAATTCGATTTTATCGAATTCGGGAAAGTACTTATACTTTCTGGTGTTGAATCAAGATTTCATTTATTTATAAATTAGGGGTTTACTTACTTATTCAGATTAATGAATAAAAGTTATTATTGAGGTTAGATATTTCGAAAGTAGGGATTATAACGTTATCGTTATGTAACAACCCGAATTTTTATAACATGTTAGAACTAGAAATCAAGGCAGAGTTAATTTTTAAAACAAGAATCATGGGAAACGGGTTGCGCCATTGCGTTCGTCTCGAAATTCTGCTTAGAAACGAGTCTGAGTTTGCGAGAATCGGAGTCCGTATAAGGGAGATATGACCCTCCGAAGTTTCAGGAATTTTCAGAATCAAAAACAGCTCGAAATTCGAATTTGAAATTTGAATTCAAACCCCAGAACAGGCTGGGTGGGAAAATTCCCGCCCATGGACCAGGTCGACCTGGGGGTCGACTATAGTGTCGACCTCCCAGGGGCCAGGTCGACCATAGTGTCGACCTGGGGGTCGACCTGCCTCCCGAACCACTTTTTTGAACCTGATGCATTCTGATGTATTTAGACTTGTTTCGTGACCAGATTCGTCTGTCTAACCCTATATAAACAGACGCCTAGCCTCATTCTCCCTACACCATTTCATTCTGTCCTTATGCTACCTCTGTGAAAATCAAAATGATAATATTTAAATTAAAATAGACTACTTCTTCTTCTTCGTCAAGACAACAACTCGGAATTGCAAATTGGGGGTTTTCAACTAGAACAAGACTAAACAAGTAGAGATTCAACAACTACAATAACTGTTTCCAAAATCAAATCTCTGCACTCTAATTCTCGATCCACGCTTTGTAAGTTCTAGTTACTTTGAGATTGAAACTTGTTAAATTTGATATGGACATGGAATAAAATGAAATTGGACCTAAACTTGATTATCTATTTGGATCTGTTATTATCTCTTCTTGAATCTATGATTTTAGGTTATTTCTTATCGATTGAATCATGCCCATTCATGTTGTTGGATCTAGTTTATTATTCAAACGCTAGATTGTAACATAAATTCTTGGATCTTGACTTGTGGAAATATTTTATTTGGGGCCTATTCATGTTGTAAATCAAATTCTTTCATGTCTATAAACCTTAATATGCCAATGAGACTGTGGACATAAGGTTTTGCCTATGCCTATGACTATGATGATGAACATAAGACTATGCTTATGCCTATGACTAAGAACATAAGACTATGCCTATGATTGTGAACATAAGACCATGCCTGTGCCTATGACGGTGAACGTAAGACTGTTGCCTATGACTATGACAAGGACAATTGTGGCTAACCAACTATGACTCTTAACTATGAGAATTATTCCCTATGATTATGAACATAAGGCCATTATCTATAACCATGACTTTGAAACTATTACTGTTAGTTGCCTATGACTATTGCCTAGAACTATTTTGGATAATTAACCATGACTATTCTAATTAATCACTTAGGGTTCTTAATTATGAGATTTTTACCTATGACCATGACTATGACTATTGGGGTTAATTACTTGGGACTGTTATAGTTTATTGAAACCCATGTTGTATACCGAATTTGCAGTTTGTTGGATCTCATACCGAGGGTGTGACTTGCTTAGTTTATTCGCTAGTATGTACACCGAAACCATTGGATCCATTATCCTTGTATTTGGCTTGCTTTCGCATACCTATTCTTTTATGTCAGCGTTTACCATGACTATCGTCTTATCTTGCTAGATTTGAAATCGTTTATGCCAGTGATGTTGTAACCAATTATCTCAAGTTATGTCATGCTAGTCTTGTAACCCCTTTTATCGCTTTATGCTCATCTCTTTTGCCTATCATAGTTTTGATGTTATTCCCTTTATTCTGAGGTTTGGGTTTATTTGTAGTATGGATCGATTCATGTTTACGTGCGATGGGAATACGATTTGGGTAGAATAGGAAAAACATGAATTGGTTATAAACATGAATTATGAACCTGATAAAAGGCAAAACTTGAAACATGAACGCTGTTATAACTTGAACCTGGATATGGACACGAACCTGACATCAACTTGATATGAAACTTGCCTTGAAAACTTGACACGAACTTGACGTGAAACTTGAACATGGACATGACATTAGAATAAACATGAAAATGGCCAACTCGAGGTTGGGTTGAGTTTGCAGTGTAAATCTGCCCGGAACCGCCCGGCAAATCCAGTTACTGCAAACAGTAGGATCCAATGTGGGTAGTTGGTCATATCGCGCTTGAAATCCGAGGTCAGACTGAGTTGTGGTGTAAATCTTCCTGGAACCGCCTGGCATATCAAGTGACCACAACAACAGGTCTGATGTGAGAGGTTGGGGTGCACTAATGAATTAATGCCACATGATAGGGTTAAGTCATGTACCGCTTGAATATATTTAACCAATTTAACACGATAATTTGATAGGGTTAAGTCATGAACCGCATGAATATACTTAACCAATTTAACACGATGATTTGATAGGATTAAGTCATGAACCGCTTGAATATACTTAACCTATTTGACACGATGACTTGATAGGGTTAAGTCCTGAACCGCTTGAATATACTTAACCTATTTGACACGATGACTTGATAGGGTTAAGTCCTGAACCGCTTGAATATACTTAACCAATTTAACACGATGATTTGATAGGGTTAAGTCATGAACCGCTTGAATATACTTAACCAACTTGACACATGATTCGTAGGGCTAAGTCATGAACTTAAACGACAACACTTAGCCAATTTGACATGACATGTAGACGGGTTAAGTCACGAACTTGAATGACAACACCTAACCAACTTGACATGCTAGACCGATGGGGTTTAGTCTCGAATTTAAATGACAACACTTAACCTACTAGACGGAAACCCTAGTTACACGATCCGTTTCAGCAGTGACCCACTAGATGTATCATGGTACCCTAGAACTAGGCAGGGTGGGGCACGATTACTGGGATGATTGTAAGCGACCAGAACGACAGTTGTGTGGGTGCGCCAGTGTAGGTTCTAACGGAGTGCGGGCGTGCACACACTCCGGAGTAGAAAAAGCAGGCATTGGGCATCAGTAGATTTATCTGTGCGTGCTTGATTCGTGTCGATCGTTGGCACCATAGGGCTTGATACACCCTATGGTGGACCTAGCACAGGTGACTACATTTTGTGATTGTGTCGTATGACACAGACACATGAATGAGCTAGGACTTGTAGAGAGCCGATCGATTAATAGATCGTTACGTGGAATTCGTTAGGTAGCATAACTCCTAGTGGTCCTAGGTAGCATAAACCCTAAACGAATCTAGTAAATGCTCAATAGGTAGCATAATCCCTAGTGGTCCTAGGTGGCATAAATCCTAGTTAAACGCGCGATAGTTCATGATAAGGAAACCTAGCCAGAACAAGGGTGGCAGTCCAAACGATTTCAAGAATAGTGGCACTACATTGAAATATTATAGAAATGCGTGATGAAACCCGTACGATATATGGCAAGGGACTGTACATATACATGGAAAGGATGACACAAGTTGGGGTACTAGTACAGTTGGTGCAGAGAATGTTAAACATGTGATGCTATACGTAGCTTATCTTGTTACCCTAGTTTTCCTTGTGACCTTAGTTATCTTGTTACCGTAGTTTATCTTGTTATCTTAGTTTAACTTGCCTATCTTGTCATCATTCTTATGTTTACTTTCAGTTTATACATATCATGTTACTTTTACTTGTTTCTATGCTGAAAGTCACTAGGACTTACCAGTCTGTATGACTGACCCATTTTGTTTCGCCTCCTTTTCTTCCGTTCCCCCCTCCCCCCCCCCAGGTTCTCAGGGAGGAAGCACTACTACTTAGTTTGGACTTCTTTCTGCTTCAAGATCATCGTATATGGCTTGGACCTTTCTTGGTTATGGCTGCTTTACTATTTTACTTGGGGAATGAATTATGACTATGGTTTTATGCTTCTTTACTATTGCAAGACAAATTTCGATGTAATGGATTTAATAGCATTTTGATGTAAAAGGCTTTAGACCTTTCTAGATTTTAAAGCAATGAAATTTGATTCTTCTTCCGCTGTTTTATATGTGTCTGTCTTGTAATATTTCTGTTCCAGTACCCATAATGCTCCACTGAAGTTAAGGCATTCCCTTTGTGAGTGACCTTAACGGATGTGGGGTGTTACACGTTATAACCAATGTTTTCAATAAAGAAGTAGATTCGTAAACAAAATCTGAGAGTTTCGTAAGGAAGTTTGTTAAATATTTAAAAGATAAACTTTGACTATTTCGAAGATAAAACGTTGTTCAGTTAAGGTCTGAGAGGTAATTATACCCCAACTTGATTGACTTCCTTCTTAACTAAGGAATGGTAAGGTTTGATAGTAAAGGGGTTTGGAAATGTTTTCCAAATAAGAATCAGAAATGTTTTCTGATAATAGAAGATAAGAATTTATAATATATGGAAACATGAGATAAGAAAATTAATGAAATAAAGAGATAAATGTTGAATGATGATTGATCGATATAATTTCCGTCTGGAAATAATATTGTTGTTTGCACACCTGTTTTTCTTTGATGGTTAAATCACAGACTATCGAAGTTTTGACCATTTTAACGTTGTTAATATGGAGAGACCGGTTGGATTATTATCCGAAGAACCACTCCATATTGGCATAAGCGCTACGAATCATATATGCCAAAGATAATTGAAGCCGGAGTAAAGTGCAAGGGCTGTTGTATAAATCTTAGATAACAATTGCCTAAGATGGATGTACTGAATAGTGCCTTCGGTTTGTCCGGTCCGAGGACAACTTGTATGGACAAAGGTCTGACAGAGTATATCTGATAGATTGCGTAAGTTGATCTCTTCAAACATATTCACATTTGGTGGCGGAGGAATTCGTTTCTCTTAGCTGTATACCCGTGTTATTTTTGGATAAATCAATTTGTGATTTAAAGGGTATGACAATGTGACATTCTAAGTGAATGAAGATGTGGCATGTAAAAGATAAGCGTAGCTTCTAGCCTCACATTCGGTAAATGACAGAAATCGGGCAGGCAGCATGGCTATGTAGGTCGCACCTATTAGGGTGTATAATCACCTCATCTAGAGTTTCATTTACTTCTAAAAATCTATTGTCGATGCTGTCCCATTTGGGAAACGGTTGCTGATCCTAACCATTGGTGATATACATTCGATACACTCAAGCGAAATGAGTGGTCGGTCATGTGTGGCCGGGTTGCAAGATGTTCTTGTTGAACCCAGTGTATTCCTCTCTAGAGGTACACTAGCGAAAGGTGGTTCCATACCTTGTCATAGTTGGAAATCCATTACCCAATACGTGCTTGCGGTTTTGATTGTATACTATATATGTAGAACGTGAGATGAAAGCGTTTCTGCTAGACGATTATTATATTGTGGTTGATAGACATTATTATAATATCAAAAGGTTTTTGATATAAAGATATTTTGGATTCTCATAAGGGAAAAACCCGTTCCGTTATATGGCGTGGTCTTATGAGATATCGTTTACTTGTTCGAACTGTTTTAAACTGTTTTACTCACACCAGTCCCATGACTGACCCGGAGTTTATTTTGTTTTGTTTTCCCTAAACTCTTGGGTGCAAAATTTTGTACAGGCAGTCAAGTAGTTAGGAATTTACAGATATACTTGAAGAGCTAGAGCAGGAGGCTTCAAGATTATATAGCTATAGTTATTTCCGCTGTGTTGTAAGTGCTATACTCTGATAATGTTACTGTATACATATACTGATTTTATTTCAAGAATATGTTATATGTTATATGTTGTTCGTTCCGCTGTGAGATTCGTGTTACTCTGATGTTGTATCTTCTTGTTCTTCTATTCTAAGTTTCTATCTTATCTATTCTCACCCTCTAATTTCTTCTATTAACTTTCCGGTTATTTTCGATCCTTGGATGTTCGATATGTGTTGTATATCGGATAACCAAGATCTCCTTTTTCCGGGTTGTTACAGACTGCCTCCTTTCATCGAATCAGATTTCATACCAGAGTAATGCCCTCAAGTCTACGATACACCACCCAGAGCAGACATGCATGTATCTAGACTTTCCCACGTACGTATCGTCAATCGTATTCGATGTCTTAACCGCACGTAATGTGCACCGAGCTCCATGGCAGGGTTATACAAGAAACGCGGAACTCGGTCGGGTGTTTCCCATAGCTGTACAGGCCCGCTTTTAAGAGCCGCAAAATACAGATATTCCTAGGGTCTGTTTTTCATGGTGGATATGGCCCCACCTCGGCCCCTCCCTCAACTAGTAAAGACTACAAGAGCAAAGCGACATGCCCCTAACAACAAACAATCTAAACATCCAGTTAGCGTCTCCCCTCAACTTCCGTACCTCGATAGTGAAAAGTGAATGGTCTATTGGGTTTAGCTCTAGTCTTTTCGCATTCCATTGGTTGCCGATGATGGATATTCGATGATCTACAATCCTTGTTGGCTGTGACCCTCCGCCTCCCCGTTGAGGCGACTGTCGAATAACCCTGGTATCACCTCGTCACAGCATTATGACTGTAAGGTTACTTTTGTTGTCAAGGCCCACCACCTGGTAGTAATGCACGGACCAACCTCTGCGAGCATAGACTAAACATCTGCCACCACACAGGGGACTATCAGGAGCACCTTACATATCTCGGGAAGTCACGTGCATCCCCTTCCAGTCCTTCGAAGCCGACAGAATAATCAAATGAACGTGCACTCCCCTCATGCCTTATGACACCACGATGATCTACCCTGTTGGGTTATTCACCCTTAAACGTGCGAACTGGTCCAAGCGCCTCACTTTAATATATTATTAGACCCTATGTCTAAACATTATTTTATGCACTTGTTTTACCTCATCAGGTTTCCATTTAACTTGGTTATTCCCGTTCACATTGACTTCTTATTCAAGTTACCAAGTTTGTCTTGCATATTAATTTCAGTCATGTAACTCAACCTGTTTAAGTTTATTAATAAGTCCACAACATGTTATTTCCTAGATTGTGATCCAAGGCCTGTAATCCATAATCCCTTTATATTCCTGTTTGATTTCATAGTCATAATAACATGTTCTACTTAATATGTAATTAAGTATATCTCAATTCACATGTTTTCTGTTTAACATGTCAATCATTATTTATGATTAAATATAACATATTTCATTTCATAAGTTTGCCTCACTCTTTCCTATTTAATCATAATTCCATCTTACATTATCACTACAAATTATTGTTGTTTACTTATTAACATAGTTCTCTTAACAAAGGTTCACAAATAAGTCTCCTTTCCATTTATTATAACCTATGTTATAATTTCCTCTTGTCCCTAGGACAAGCCTTAACATGTTTTTCTTATCAGCAGATTTCAGATTTCCAAGTTTACAGATTGCTTAATTTATAATTAAGTACAACTTCTTACATTTCATAAATTTTCCCCTTTTCTCTACTTATTACAAACAACTAGTTTCAGTTTTCCCCATTTACTAATTACTTAATTTACAATGAAGTATCACTCATCTCATTACATAAGTTATCTCATTTTTTTTACTAGTTTATTATAACCTAAGATATAATCTTCACTTGTCCCTAGGACAAGTCTGCCTATTATACAACATTCTCATTAATGTAATTTATTTATAATAGGTTATTATCATTCCCCGTTCATTTTATTTCTTTAGTTGTTGTCACTTTCATTCAATTACATTAATTACCATTAATTCCATTTATTACTATCCTTTTATATTCATATATTTATATATATGCTTATGTACTAGATCTCTCACATTAAGCCTACCACTTGTGGATGCTGGATTTGCCGGGTAGTTCTGGGCAGACTTCTTACACAAGTTGACATAACCTCGTTTCTTAGCACTGTTACATGTTCTATTTATGCACTTAGATCCCTCACATTAGATTTACCATTTGTGGATGCTGGATATGCTGGGTGGTTCCGGCTACCACAAGTGTGATTTAACCTTGTGTCTAAGTGCGGTTATAGTTTCCTATTTACTATAATTTTTTTATATAATTTAGGCATGTCTATTCTTTCAAGTCTATATTTACATGTCATCATATTAAATACATTTTATGTCGCATGTTCTTTCTAACATACAATAAATTATATTCTAACATGCAATCGTTTATTCATGTAATTGTTCAAATCAAACAAACTAACATCTCAATTTCTACCGTTAATGGTCTAGGTATATAAATGTCACAAGTTAAAATGGAAGTGAACCAATATTAATTGCTACATATATTTTGACAAGTTTATATTTTAACATATGAATTTTCTAGCATTTTACTATCTTAGCATATTAATATACATGTCATATTCGTCAATTTAATCTTTTTAACATATGTTGAAACATTTCAACATTTCATATTTTAGCATGTCATATTAGCATTTCATTCATTGCATAATAACGGGGAATGTTAAACGATAATATATCATTATCAAAAATGATGTAACTTAAATCCACTCACCTCACTTGCTTTCCAAATCCTGGATCTGGTCTAGATCTAGCATTCCATGGTTTTCCCCTAATTAGATTCAGAACCTAACAACCATGGATTCATAATTTTTACTAAAAGAAAAAGGGAAGAAAGTGGTAGAAAATTGAATAGACCAAATCTAAAAAATTATCTCACTTTGAATATGATTCTTAACATCTTCTAATTAATATTCATTCTTTTCCTCCAGACCTTGATTCAGAATTTTCCTAAACTAATTATCTTATTTTCTGAAGAGATTTGAGGAGGAGAAAGAATGGCAGAGCCTTGATGTTGTCTCAGAGAATGTGAGATTTAGGCTAGGCTCTTCTAGCCTGTTTATAGATCTTCAGGATCTTATCATACACGCAATGTTGAGTAAGCATTGAATGTCGTTAAGAAAACAGTCCAGATTCATTAATGAATCTGGCAGGATCTGGGGGGTGTCGACCCCTTACAAGAGTGTCGACCCCCAGTTCCCACGAGTTTTTTGGGCGTAGAAGTTTGAATTTCGAATGTTTGAATTTCTGAATTTTGAATGTTTGAATTTTCTGGAATTTATCTAACTATTATATTCATATGTAATTTTCTTATACGTATACCAATCTTCTAATGACCATTTTTCATATGTATATATACGTATAAATTTTGTTTCATTTTCAAAATTCAAACGGTGTTGCACCATTATTTGATTCTTACCATATTTCTCTGAGTTCAGCCTTATCTTGAATTTCATCTTTTGTGTATGTATATATTCCTACGCATATATACGCGTATATTCTCATATACATATATTTTATTTACTTCCTTATACGTGTATTTTTCATTATATGAGCATATATACATATTTCCTCTCACGAACATGTGTTATTTCAGTCGTTCCCTTAAAACAGAAAAATGACGGTGGTGGGGATCGAACTCTATACCTTTTGTATGCAAGTCACATGCTCAAACCAACTGGGCTACTAAGGCTATTGTTAACAAGGCTTAGAACAATGGTAATTATTGTTCTCTTTTTCATATTTGTTAGAATATCTCATTTAAACCGTTTCATGAGTCATTTTCTTTTATTTCTCTTTTATTATTAATGCATAATCAGTGCATGCAACATATTTACACTGCATGTAACCAATCCTCTCTTTCTTTTAATGCATGCATTACATTTTATTTGCATTATCTTTATTTTCTTCTTCATATACACATTTATGTATGTGCATATATATGCATTATTTAATTATTAAATTGTCATAAAATGTGGGGTGTTACATTCTCCCGCCCTTAGGAAATTTCGTCCCCGAAATTTGATAAGGGGAAAAATCAATTAACCCCTCGCATAATATGCACCTATCATGTGTGCATCCAATTTTTGCAAACATTGTGCACTTGTACAAAGTGAAATGCAACATAATAATGCATGTATGCCTAAGCGGTACCTCCTATGTGTATGCAGATTTTTCAAAAATCCTTTTAAAATATGATGCTCACATCCTAAATAAATAGGTAGTTCTACATGAATGCAATATTTTGAAAATCAAAATATATTTTCATCCAAATTTCCCACATTCTTGTAGAGTAAGAGCGCAATTCATTGCATCCAAAATCCTACCAACCAACTTTATTTTTTTTGAATTCCAGAAAAATCTAATTTTATAAATTCGATTTCTTATGTTACAAAAAGGCGGAAAACGGAAAACTTCACATCTCCCGCTTTTCTTTTTCGACCCTTTTCCAACTATACTTGGATTTTATGAAACTATTTATAAAGATTCCCCTATTTTCTTATCCAAGCATAGCCCATATAACAAAATTTTCTTGTTACAGATTTTCTTTTTCATCTTATCTTGGACTTTTTTTTATTTTTCTTTAACTGTCATGTTTGTTACTTTACTGGATTCGCTGTTTCCTTTTTAGTTGTACCATTTCTCTTAGCTTATTTAATCATCTGATCTAAGTTTATTTTTCAAATAAGCCTTCTGGTCCTTCAACTAAAATAGGAAACTAGACACTCTACACAGCTACTACTAAGGGCCAAGAATCTCAGGATTATGTCCCCTTCATACAACAAGCTTGAACCATGGTATTAATGACAGGTATAGGTGTTACCCTAACTACCCAACAGGAAAAAAATAACATAACGATCCCAACAGAAATGCAATAACGGGTTGTACCCCTAACATGAAAATTAACAATATGTTCTAAATATTTACTTTCCCTTTTACTGTCTAGTAGTCACCACTAGTCCTAGTTGCGTACTAACAATTATTTCAAGAAATACCCTAGGATTTTCAATGCTTACGCATTCTATAGGAACTTACTACTATTCCAAGATAATTCTCGCTATTTTTTTCATAGCCTTAAAACTTTTCCCGTCTTTCCTAGGCACTAATACTTACCTACTCCATACTTTTAAAACATAGTTTGGCCTTTTCATTTAAATTTTCTTTCAAAAATTAGAAGTGTCAAAATATTATTGTCCTCGCGAAAACTCACTTTTGCCAAACCATTAAAACATGTCATCTAAAAAAATGTAAATCATATTTTTTCACAAGAACTAGAGTAGATAAGGACTACTATTTCTCAATCGGGTTTATAACTTATTCTTACCTATAAGGTCAGTTCAGTCTCTTGCTACAAGGCGCAACCATCTACTCTATTCTTAATTTCTACAACTTATTTTGTCCTCCCAACAAAATTTTCTCTTTTAAACAATTTATCAAAAATGATTGTCAAAATAATAGAGACTTCAAAACTTTCTTTATTAAAAATTCTTGTATGAAATATAATAAGAAACCTAGCGAGCTATACATGCTCTATAATACGCACCTTTTACTGAGATAATTTTAATTTAGACAAAGTTTTCGCAAGAAATCACTGTTTACAAAATATACCCTATTTTACATTAAAAATCAATATGTGTACTTTACATATTTTAAAACTATAACTTCTAAGATTAAAATTTGAAAACACCATAAGCCATTTTCCTAAAACTTTTACAATTACAAGTTCTTTAAAGTTAACAATGGCGTTAGACTCAAAACGGGTTTCTAATTTTCTAGGCCTTCCTAGACACTCCCACAAAGTCAATTCTCTCAACTGTATATATTCCTAGTCCATTTTTCTCCAAATTATCAGGTTTTACCACCAAACCCACTAAACCAAAATACTAATCATATGGGATTCACCTTCCTTCCATATAAATTACATTGTACACTTTCCATCCAAATTACCTAAGGGTCTCAAATTTCCATATTTATTCCTTTAGTGTACAAGATAGTCATCCCAATTCTTACCATATTATACTCTTTCTATTTAGTGGGTTCCTTTGTGGATCTAGGTATATATATAATATATTTATATTTTAAAAATACAAATACGTTCACCCACTATTTATAAAGGAATCCTAAGCCTAAGCTCTAATACTTGATGTAACAACACGAATTCCGACGGACCAAATTTTTTTTCAAAATTTTGATCCATCTAAACCCGTGTTGGTTGCTCTGGGATCCTGCAGAAAAGAAAGAGATATAAAATATATTAGAACTCAGAAAATATCTCACAGCGGAATGGATAAAGTATAATATAATCAAAGTATAGCCTTACCATAGTAATAATACTGCCAAACTAGCATCCAAAGCTGTAACAACCCGTAAAATGCGAGCCAGTTTGAAATTTTTATTTTGACAATTTTGGCGAATTTTGAATATTTAAAATAGATTATTTTAAATAAAATCGACGAGAAATTTATTTTGAATAGAATTCGATCGTATATGTTATACGCGTCGTCGTTAGAATATAAATATTTATATATAATTATAAATAGAATTGAAAATGGCGCGGTAGTTCGATAATTCGATTTCAAACTTCAATTGAATGTACCGGGTGCAAAACAATCCGGATTTTAGTGAAACCAAAAATAATGGAATCTAATAGTGAATATCTTTCCAACGAATCCGAAAAATCCAAAGTTCATAGCGAGGATCAAAAGATATGTCCAGTTGAAATTTCTGAATAGTCGCTATGGAATTCAGGCCCTTAAAAATGGACATTTTGCAAACGACCTCGGATTTCGACGAAACCAGTTTTGTTGGGTCCGTGATGTCAAATTATTGCTAGGTTTTAAATTTCATAATTTTTAGAATCAATATGTGAGCGTGGCGAAGGAAAACGCGTTTGACCAGTTTCAGTTGATTTTAATCGACTGGAAATTGGCCATTTTTCCAACGGTCTCAGAATTCGGCGAAACTAGTTTTGTTAGGACCGTATCGTCAATACGAAGCTAGAAAATATTTTTCTGGGATTTTTCGTGTTCGTATGTGGCCCCGGTAATTTGAAAGGTACGTTTAAAATTCAATATAATGATTTAAATGTAAATGCAACGGAAACTGATCGAAACGGTCGATTCAGCTTGCGGTACATATCCCAGTGTGTTCGGAATAGGGGTGAAACGCTATGGGCGACAGGCGGTGGACCTCGTTTAGATGTCGTATGTGAAAGTCAACTTTTTAATAATTAAATAATAAATAAATAAATAAAATATTTTTCTCCCCTTTAATTCGTTCTTTCTCTTCTCTTCGGAGGCCGGGGAAGTTCGGGTCGTTTCATCGTGGTATCAGAGCTTTGGTTTACAAAGCTAGAGAACAAGACACATTAGAAACATACGAAAGAATTCATCAGATATTGGATTAGTAACATCCGATGGGAATGACTCGTTAGAGATGGGATCAGTAGTATCCTAGAACGAGTGTGAAGAGTATATTTTTAAAGTGAAAACAATTTTTGTTTTGAAAATTTAAATCGACTATTCGTATTTGATTATTTATTTTATATTGATTAGGACAATCCAATATATAAAGATTTTGCATATACGCCTTGCAAACGTGTATTTAAAGTTTTAATATACTGGATAGATATAGAATTACACTCTAGTCGCCCGGGGGTGATTCTGATGATTGATATATCATCATCAGAGTTTATATTCGAGTGACGAACGTGTAACTTCTATATATTTCCTATTGACTGGTGTGAGAACCAAAATTAGATAGGGCTAATTGTTGTGATTTGGCATCAAAAATCTGATTTTAGACTATATCAAAAGTATGAATTTGAAACGTTAAATTCACTAATTGATTGATGTTTGTGTTGTTTGTTTATTTGTTTGCTAATTTTTAGCCATTTAGCCTAATTGAACCGAATATTGAACTGTATTGAAAATTGGTCGCATCTGCTTGCATATACATGTATATCATTGAACAGGTCATAGCAAGGAGGCTAGAGCCAGAGAATAAAATTTGTTTGCCCGACAAATAGGTACATGTTTACTACATAATTTATTGTTTTGTTTGGGTGATGAGGATTTTATGAGCCTATTGGCTAGCCGCTTGGCTTTTTCTTTTTCTTTTTGAGATCTGAAGGACCGGGGAAGCTATTTGAAATTCCCCGATGCTCCCGGTGCAGGGGAGGTTATGGCAAAAATTTTCAAAAATTTAGGGTGTTAGCCAAATTTTTGAAATTTTGAAAATTTTCAGAAACTAAAAGGTTAGAGAAGGGAAGCCAGATCGAGCGTAGAGTTGATTAATCAAACCACTTTCGACTTTGTTCCTTTTCGGGGACGAAAAGTTTTAAGTGGGGGAGATTGTAACAACCCGTAAAATGCGAGCCAGTTTGAAATTTTTATTTTGACAATTTTGGCGAATTTTGAATATTTAAAATAGATTATTTTAAATAAAATCGACGAGAAATTTATTTTGAATAGAATTCGATCGTATATGTTATACGCGTCGTCGTTAGAATATAAATATTTATATATAATTATAAATAGAATTGAAAATGGCGCGGTAGTTCGATAATTCGATTTCAAACTTCAATTGAATGTAACGGGTGCAAAACAATCCGGATTTTAGTGAAACCAAAAATAATGGAATCTAATAGTGAATATCTTTCCAACGAATCCGAAAAATCCAAAGTTCATAGCGGGGATCAAAAGATATGTCCAGTTGAAATTTCTGAATAGTCGCTATGGAATTCAGGCCCTTAAAAATGGACATTATGCAAACGACCTCGGATTTCGATGAAACCAGTTTTGTTGGGTCCGTGATGTCAAATTATTGCTAGGTTTTAAATTTCATAATTTTTAGAATCAATATGTGAGCGTGGCGAAGGAAAACGCGTTTGACCAGTTTCAGTTGATTTTAATCGACTGGAAATTGGCCATTTTTCCAACGGTCTCAGAATTCGGCGAAACTAGTTTTGTTAGGACCGTATCGTCAATACGAAGCTAGAAAATATTTTTCTGGGATTTTTCGTGTTCGTATGTGGCCCCGGTAATTTGAAAGGTACGTTTAAAATTCAATATAATGATTTAAATGTAAATGCAACGGAAACTGATCGAAACGGTCGATTCAGCTTGCGGTACATATCCCAGTGTGTTCGGAATAGGGGTGAAACGCTATGGGCGACAGGCGGTGGACCTCGTTTAGATGTCGTATGTGAAAGTCAACTTTTTAATAATTAAATAATAAATAAATAAAAAAATATTTTTCTCCCCTTTAATTCGTTCTTTCTCTTCTCTTCGGAGGCCGGGGAAGTTCGGGTCGTTTCAAAAGCTAGCATATCTCTGCCACAAATCTAACATGCGAGTATATTGTGAGGAGGGGGTCAGAACTCAAGTTCTGGTGACTAGATTTAAACTATACACTTTGGATAATCCTACATATACCATTCAATCACATTTCTTATTTATTAGGTTACTTGGGTTATCAGCACTCAAGGCTTACACATACGTCGTACCCATTTACTTCCCAGTTGATTAACCTAATACAGTATATATGCAGCTACCCCCCCTCGATATTGAGGTATACCCCATGGTGCCCCACTCGCATGGTCTCCACCATAATGCCAAGAAATGAATGCAGTCCCTCATCCTACACCGAAGTGACGTACGGATCTCTACATAACGATATTACATTCCACATATATCTGTAGAACTATGCTACGTAAGCATACAGACTGCCACCTTTCATCGAATCAAATTCCATAGCAGAGTAATGCCCTTAAGTCTACGATACACCACCCATAGCAGACATGCATGTATCTAGACTTTCCCACGTATGTATCATCAATCGTATTTTATGCTTTAACTGCACATGATGTGCACTGAGTTTCGTGGTAGGGCTATACAGGAAACGTGGAACTCGGTCGGGAGCTTTTCCATATCTGTACAGTCCCGCCTTTAAGAGCCTCAAAATATAGATATTCCTAGGGTCTGTTTTTCATGGTGGTTATGGCCCCACCTCGGCTCGTCCCTCAACTAGTACAGACTACAAGAGCTAAGCGACTTGCCCCTAACTCCCCTCAACCACCGTACCCCGATAGTGAAAGTGAATGGTCTATTGGGTTTAGCTCTAGTCTTTTCACATCCCACTGGTTGTCGATGACGGATACCCGACGATCTACTATCCTTGTTGGTCCTAACCTCGTCTCCCGTTGAGGCGATCGCCGAATCATCCTAGTGTCACCTCGCTACAGCATTCTGACTGCAAGGTTACTTTTGCAGTCAAGGCCCACCTACCTGGTAGTAACACGCGAACCCAACCTTTACGAGCACAGCCTAAACATCTGCCACCACGCAAAGGACTACCTGGAGCACCATACATATCTCAGGAAGTCGCGTGCTTCCCCTTCCAGTCCTTCGAAGCCAACAGAATAATCAGATGAACGTGCGCCCCCTTGTGCCTTATGACACCACGATGATCTACCCTGTTGGGTTATTCACCCTCGAACGTGCGGACTGGTCCAAGCGCCTCACTTTAATATGTTATTTTACCCTATGTCTAAATATTCTTTTATGCGCTTACTTTACATCATTAGGTTTCCATTTAACTTGGTTACTCCCGTTCATATTGACTTCTTATTCAAGTTACCAAGTTCCTTTTTCTTATTAATTTCAGTCATATAACTCAACCTATTAAGCTTATTAATAAGCCCACATCATGTTATTTCCTAGATTGTGATCCAAGGTCTATAATCCACAATCCCTTTATATTCTTGTTTGATTTTATAGTCACAATAACATGTTTTATTTAATATGTAATTAAGTATATCTCAATTCACATGTTTTCTGTTTAACATGTCATTCATTATTTATGATTAAATATAACTTATTTCATTTCATAAGTTTGCCTCACTCTTCCCTATTTAATCATAATTCCATCTTACAATTTCACTACAACTTATCATTGTTTACTTATTAACTTAGTTCTCTTAACAAAGGTTCAATAATAAGTCTCCATTCCATTTATTATAACCTATGTTATAATTTCCTCTTGTCTCTAAGACAAGCCTTAACATGTTAGTCTTATTAGTAGATTTCAGATTTCCAAGTTTACAGATTACTTAAATTATAATTAAGTACAACTTCTTACATTTCATAAATTTCCCCCTTTTTTCTACTTATTACAAACAACTGGTTTCAATTTCCCCCATTTACTGATTACTTAATTTACAACTAAGTATCACTCATCTCATTACATAAGTTATCTCGTTTTCTTTCTAGTTTATTATAACCTAAGTTATAATCTTCACTTGTCCCTAGGACAAGTCTACCTATTATACAACACTCTGATTAATGCAATTTATTTATAATAAGTTATTTTCATTCCCCGTTCATTTTATTTCTTTAGCTGTTGTCACTTTCATTCAATTCCATTCATTTCCATTAATTACCATTAATGCCATTTATTTCTATCCTTTTATATTCATATATTTATATATTTTTATGTACTAGACCTATCCGGGCAGACTTATTCCAAAGTTGACTTAACCTCGTGACTTAGCACCGTTACGTGTTTTATTTATGCACTTAGACCCCTCAGATTAGATTTACCACTTGTGGATGCTGGATATGCCGGGTGGTTCCAGGAAGACTTCTACCACAAGTGTAATCTAACCTCGTGTCTAAGCACGATTATACTTTCCTGTTTACTATAAATTTTATATATAATTTAGGCGTGTCTATTCTTTCAAGTCTATATTTTACATATCATCGTATTAAACCCATTTTATGTCGCATGTTCTTTCTAACATACAATCAATTCTATTCTAACACGTAATCATTTAATCATGTAATTGTTCAAATCAAACAAACTAACATATAATTTTCTCAATTCCTACTGTTAATGGTCTAGATACATAAATGTCATAAGTTAATATGGAACTAAAACAACAGTAATCGCTACACATATTTTAATAAGTTTATATTTCAACATATGAATTTTCCACATATTAATATCTTAGTATATTAAAATTCCAACATATCTTATTCGTCACTTTAATCTTTTTAACATATGTTTAAACATTTCAACATATCATATTTTAGCATATCATATTAGCATTTCTTTCATTGCATAATAACGGGGAATGTTAAACGATAATATATCATTATCAAAAATGATATAACTTAAATCCACTCACCTCATTTGCTTTTCAAATCCTAGATCTAGTCCAGATCTATCATTCCATGGTTTTCCTCTAATCGGATTCAGAACCTAACATACATGGATTCATAATTTTTACTAAAAGAAAAAGGGAAGAAAGAGGAAGAAAATTGAATAGACCAAATCTAGAAAATTACCTCACTTCGAATATGATTCTGAACATCTTCTAATTAATATTCATTCTTTTCCTCCAGATCTTGATTCAGAATTTTTCTAAACTAATTATCTTATTTTTTAAAGAGATTTGAGGAGGAGAAAGAATGGCAAATCTTAGGCATTGTCTCGGAGAATGTGAGATTTATGCTGGGCTTTGCTAGCGTATTTATAGGTGTTCAGGATCTTATCGTACACGCAGAGCTGAGTCAACATTGAACATCGCTAAGAAATCTGTCCAGATTCATTGATGAATCTGGCTAGATCTGGGGGGTGTCAACCCCGGTGTTGACCCCCCTGGTTTCCACGAGTTGTTTTGGCGTAGAAGTTTGAATTTCTGAATTTCGAATGTTTGAATTTTCTAGAATTTATCTAATTGTTATATTCATATGTAATTTTCTTATACATATTCAAATCTTCTAATAACCATTTTACGCGTGTATATATATGCACAAATGTTTCATTTTCAAAATTCAAACGGTGTTGCACTGTTATTTGATTCTTACCATATTTCTCTGATTTCAGCCTTATCTTGAATTTTATCTCTTGTGTGTATATATATATATTCCTATACATATATACGCGTATATTCTCGTATACGTATATTTTCTTTACTTCCTTATATGTATATTTTTCCTTATATGTGCGTTTATACATATTTCCTCTCATGAACATGTGTTATTTCTATCGTTCGCTTAAAACAAAAATATGACGGCGGCGGGGATCGAACTATGTACCTCTTGTACGCAAGTCACATGCTCTAACCAACTGGGCTACTAAGGCTATTGTTAACAAGGTTTAGAACAATGGTAATTATTTTCTCTTCTTACTTCTCTTTTTCATATTTGTTACAATGCCTCTTTTAAACCATTGCATGAATCCTTTTCTTTTATTTCTTTTTTATTATTAATGCATAATCCGTGCATGCAACATATTTACACTACATGCAACCAATCTTTCTTTCTTTTAAGGCATGCATTACATTTTTATTTGCATTATCTTTATTTTATTCTAATATATACATTTATGTCTGTGCATATATATGCATTATTTAATTATTAAATTGTCAAAAAAATGCAGGTGTTACAAAAGGATCTAAAAATCGGTACGCCTTAATTAATTTTTAATTTTTCTTTGCTCGAATGCTTTCTTTGTTTGTTTTCTTTGAATTGAAAAATTAAACTTTAAAATTCAAACTTGAAATTTAAAATTCAAACTTGAAATTTAAAATTCAAACTTGAAATTTAAAATTCAAACTTGAAATTTAAAATTCAAACTTGAAATTTAAAATTCAAACTTGAAATTTGAAATTCAAAATAATAATAATAATAATATAATAATAATAATAATATTTTTTGGATGTTTGTTAGGAATAGAATTATTTTAGGAAATCGTTAAACCTGGAATATAAATCGATAATTTAAATCTCATTTCACAAAAATCAAATTTCCCTTGAAAATGTGTACATATATCAACATACATATGTCTAAATGTTGACATATTTGACCTGAAAATTGAAATTTTAATTTTGAATTTCAAAGGTTTAAACTTTCAAACTTCCCGCCAACTTTTCACCAACTCCCAAGGTCTGAAAAGATGTCATTGACTTCTGAAAAGTTGTGCCTATTCAATTCATATCCATTCAATTTCTAAATATATACACACCTATTCTCTCTACCTTTTCTTTCACAATTCAAAAACAATATTCTTCATATCTATTCTCTTCAAAACTATCAATCAATGGCTTCCTCATGTTCATCTCAGAAATTAAAGTTAACCAAAACCATCAAAGGTTATCATCATAATGACAAACAAGCTATCCAAACCTATGTTAACTATGTAGCAAATGCTAAAGCTAATACGGGTGCGTTCGCTGTCTTTGAAGACTTTTCTTATTATGATCTTATCTCTCTCTTTCAACAGAATGAAGTCTTGAGTCTATTTGACTCATGGGATAAAGACAAAGTGTGTTATCCTAAGCTTGTCAAGATGTTCTATGCGAATCTTAATTGCGGATTTTACGAAGGCAATGAAGACCAAATTTAAAGTAGCGTCAAAGGCACGCAAATTGTTCTTAATGCCAAACTCTTAGGCACTATTTTAAATTGCATAAGCATGGGCTTGGATTTTTTAGATTTCATAATCGATGAAATCGATTTAGAGACTTATCACGACATATTTTAAGATGATGCTCAAATTGATTTAAAAATTTGCTTTTTTTGTCCAAAAAAAAGAATTGTCAACCTTCTCCTTCAACATACCATCACTCCTCGTTAGGAAAATTTTAACAACCCAACTCTCAAGGTCCAAAAGGCTTTATTTTCTATTATTGGTGGCTATAACATCAATTGGGCCAATTTGATCTTAAAAGAGATCAAGTCCATTGAATTTTCATCAAGAGAAAACACTCTCTACTTTGGCGTTTATCTCACCCACATTTTCAAATACATTGGAGTTTGTAATGACCCACATCTTCAGCGGTATAATAATTAATTTATTTAATTATTTAAAGAGGGGTTTAGAGAATTTAAAAGGTCATTTAATTAAATAATATTGAATATTTAATTAAAATAATAAATTAAATACTATATTTAATTCTGAAATAATCAGAATTGGCTGAAATGGCGATATGGTGTGAACTGGATCATCTGTTATATTCAATTTAGTTTAGAATTGAATTAGAATAACGAATATATTATTTGAACAAAGTTTGAACGTATAATTATATTATAATTAAAATCAAGTTCAAAGTGGCGCGGCAGTTCGCGATTTGGCGATTTAAACTTCAACTGAATGTACAGAGTTCGTTTTAAATTGGATTTCTGTTAAACAAGAAAGTACGGAACTGGTGGAGTATATCTTTCTAGTGGAAGAGAAAAATCAGGATTTTGTCGTGTAGATTTTGAGATGTGTCCAAATCAAATTTTAAAATAGTCGCTGTAGAATCGTTTATCGACCGTAAGGGTTTATTCAATATAACTAGAGATCGGGATTGCATTTAGACAAGGTTCTTTTAGGACATAATGATAATTTATTTTTTAGAATTTTTCTGTAATTTTTGATTAATTAAATAAGCGACTTTTTATTTGGAGTATTTTGCACCCTGTAATCTATATTTTGAGGTTTCACAATATGAGTTAATCTACCGGTATTATTATATTTTGGGATCGTGGTACGTTGGTCATCACAACGGTATGTTCAATTCTGTCTATAGCAGTCGTATATGAATGGAGTTTACGAAAATGAATACAGAAAAATATCTATACACTATATAATAACTTTAACAAAAGTTACAGCATAAAACATAGGTCCACGGTTATCTTCTCAAACCACCCATTTCCTTTGGTCCCAAAACAACAGACGTTGCCCTTCCTTTACAAATCAACAAGTATTATAAATATCCTAACTCACCATAACCCTAAATATTTCCTCTGGATAGTCAACACCGAAATAGCTGCCACCAACTAAACAAGAAACATGAAAATAACTTCTTCGATAAAACCGAATAAAATATAGAAATGGCTGCAACGTTGGTTCACAAATAGCATTCGGGTTTTTCTATATGGGATTTATTTACATCATTACAGGAAGTTTTTGAAATAGAGTGTACTGAGGAGTGAGTTCTGGTTCATGGTGTCAGCGGTAGCTGAATGATGTAAACGAAGGGAGGGAGCATTTTGTTTTCGCTGGTTCGTTTCTGAAAGGGAAGGGTAGCAGCAGCAACTGACGAAGAGGAGGTGGGTCCGTTCGAATCTATTAAAGTGGGAATGTTAAGGAGTTTTGAAGGAGGTATGTTGGTGGTGCTTTTTGTGTTGTGGTTGTGAAGGCTTGGACCAAAAGGGAAACGATGGTGTTTCCAGTTCGATGCAGGGTATCAAAGGGGAAGGGGGACGTACGGGTTCTGTTTGTTTCAGGAGAAGATTGTGCGGTTGTTGTTGTTTTTTTGTGTGGTGGAAGTGATAATGGTGTGTGGAGCAAGTGAATTGCATGTGTTTCACCTTGGGGTAGTGTTTTGTTTTGGAACGTGAGCAATATGTGTAGTATGGAAGGAATCACACACGGAATTTGTTCAAATGCATTCTGGAAGGGGATGTATTATGGTGGGGAGGAAAAGACAGTATGCTTTGGACGGATATGGAAGAGAATGCGGATACATGGACCACCAACTGAAAGAAGAAAATGTGTGAGGTCCTTCACAAGTGTTTTTGATTTTAGCTTTTATTTAAAATAATAACACATTAACTTGTTAGCTAAATAATCTGTTTACACGATATCAGAATCAATCGAAACAAGATCCGACAGGATCGTATGGACAGACACTACCCATTGGAACTGACTGGGAGTGGATTGGGGCTCATGTGAATTTATGGAGAAATAAATTAGCTTGATTCAAATCAAACAAACAGTTTATCGTTCTTTAACGATGAACTGCCAAAGTGAGTAAAACTCACCAACTCTGAATAGTTATATTTTTCTAATGTATATTTAGAACTGATAATCATGTGTTGATTGCTGTGTATTGACTGTTTGATTGAACTGCTAGCCAGTTGGTTTGTATTTATATATATATATATATATATATATATATAATCGTTAAATATATGTTGATTCTGTTTAATAGAATGTTTCATATTGAAATAAAAGTGATGTTATATTATATTGTTTAACATCTGTGATGCAGGGAAACAGGTTGGAGGAATCCAACTGGATTCCTCAACATTTATTTTACTGTTTTCATATATTGTGATATATGATGTGTTATATAATCTGTTATGGATTATGTGTGTTAGAATGATGTTGATCATTGTTATTCGATATTATTAATATCGAAAGAAACCCTGGTATGTAAAAAAGGAAATAATTTGAAAATATTTATTTAGAGAATAAATAGGAGATTATAAAGGAGAATATTTATTTAGAAAATAAATAAGATATCTTATTTATTTAGAAAATAAATAGGAGATTATAAAGGAGAATATTTATTTAGAAAATAAATAAGATAAAGGAATATTTATTTGGGAAATGAATAGAGTTAACCGATTAGAGTAAATCAAATAGAGTAAATCGATTAGAGTAAAACAGACATAGTTATTCGAATTAGAGTTAATCAGTTAGAGTAAACCAGATAGAGTTAAATAGAGTTAAAAGAGATAATCGAATATTAGTTATTCAAATAGAGTTAAATAGAGTTAAATAGAGTTAAAAGGAGTTATCGAATATTAGTTATTCGAAGGAAAAGAGAGATACCGGATATAGTTATTCGAAGAGAGATATCGAATATAGTTTATTCGAAAGAAGATATCGAATATTTGTTATTCGAAGAAAGGAGTTATTCGAATATAGTTTATTCGAAAGGAGTTAATCAAAAAGGAGTTAAATCGAAAAGAATTAATCGAATAGAGTTAATCGAATATAGTTTATTCGAAGAATAGAATAAATCGAATATAGTTTATTCGAAGGATAGAGTTATTGACTAGAGATTTATTTGAAGAAGAAGTTACATAAGGAAGTGTTAAAGGGTTAAAAGATGAACTTATCCTATTTCGAGATTTGAAATGTTGTTCAGTTAAGGTCTGAGAGGTAGTTATACCCCAACTTGATAGACTTCGTTTTTAATTTAGAAATGGTTAAGGTTCGAGATTGAAAGTGGTTAAGTGTTTTTAGTAAATAAGTATAGTGGTTTGAGTTGTCATCGCGATGTTGATTTAAACAACTATTTAAATCCAAGTAAAGAAGATTTGGAAATGTTTTCCAAATAGAATCAGAAACGTAATCAAATATTGAAATTGGAAATATGAATTAGAAAAGGAAGTGTTCATGTATAAGGAGACTGGAGACTTGTTAAATTGAATGGTTTCCTAAGTGTTTATCTGATGTTGTTTTCGACCTTCGGGGTTGGTACTTAGGGAATTGTTCTTATACTAGTTTACAATCAGAGACTGATAGTTGTAGAAGAATAGTGATGCGTAAATAAGTTATGGAAATGTTTTCCAGCGTTAACATATATTTTCTAAACATAGAAAATAAGGAACATATGAATATATATACATATAGATATATATATGATCGATGAATGATTTGATAGAATTTCCATCTGGAAATAATATCGTTGTTTGCACACGTATTTTTCTTTGATAGTTAACTCACCGACTATCGAAGTTTTTGACCATTTTAACGTTGTTAATATGGAGAGACCGGTTGGATTATTATCCAAAGAACCACTCTGTATTGGCATAAGCGTTGCGAATCATATATGCCAAAGATAATTGAAGACGGAGTAAAGTGCAAGGGCTATTGTATAAGTCTTAGATAATAGTGCCTAAGATGGATGTACTGAATAGTGCCTTCGGTTCATCCTGTTCCTGGATGACTTGTATGGATGAATGTCTGTCAGAGTATTTCCAAAAAGGTCACGTACACTGATTTCTTCAACCGTACCAAGAGTGGAAGCGGAGAAGGAAACTTCTTAAGCTAACACGTAATGTACTGTTGCAGATGTTAATTAGTGATTTTCGAGGGATCTAACCATGTGGCATTCGAAGTGAATCTTATGTGATGATAAAGCGTAACTTCAAGCTTCACATCCGGTAAATGACAGAAATCGGGCAGGCAGCATGGCTATGTAGGTCGCACCTATTAAGGTGTATAATCACCTGATCTAGAGTTTCATTTACTTCTAAAAATCTATTGTTGATGCTGTCCCATTCGAGAAACGGTTGCTGATCCCAACCGTTGGTGATATACATTCGATACACTCAAGCGGAATGAGTGGTCGGTCATGTGTGGTCGGGTTGCAAGATGTTCTTGTTGAACCCAGTGTATTCCTTTCTAGAGGTACACTTGCGAAAGGTGGTTCCATACCTTGTCATCGTTGGAAATCCATTACCCAATACGTGCTTGCGGTTTTGATTGTATACTATATATGTAGAAACGTGAGATGAAAGCGTTTCTGCTAGATGATTAATATAATTGTGGTTGATAGACATTATTATAATATCAAAAGGTTTTTGATATAAAGATACTTTGGATTCTCATAAGGGAAAAACCCATTCCGTTATACGGCATGGTCTTATGAGATATCATTTACTTGTTCAACCGTTTTAAACTGTTTTACTCATACTAGTCCCATGACTGACCCGGAGTTTATTTAATTTTGTTTTCCCTAAACTCTTGGGTGCCCAATTTTGTACGGGCAATCAAGTAGTCGGGATTTACAGATACTTGAAGAGCTGGAGCAGGAGGCTTCATGATTATATAGCTATTATTATTCCGTTGTGTTGTAAGTGTTGTACCTTGAAAACTATGTATATTCAAGTACATATTTATATTTCAAAGTTATGTTACATAACATATGTTATTCGTTCTGCTGTGAGGTTCGTGTTACTCTGATGTTGTGTTGTTCTTTTTCTTCTATTCTAAGCTTCTATCTTATCTATGCTCACCCTCTAATTTCTTTCATTAACTATTCGGTTATTTTCGATCCTTGGATGTTCGATATGTGTTGTATATCGGATAACCATGATCGCATTTTTCCGGGTCGTTACAGTTGGTATCAGAGCTTAAGGTTAAGTGAATTACCTTAACTCTGTGGCGCTACTCAGTAGAAATGGGGTTAGTATTACCCTAGATTGAGTTTGAGTGTATATATACGAGTGAACGTATTTGTTATTTGATATAAAAATGGTTTTATATTGTGGAGATTTATTGGTTGAGTTGTTTATGAGTTCTGGTCGATCAGTTTGATCCACTGTATCGGTAGGAGTTGGTAAACACTTGAATACGATGAACCGTCATGGTATGTTTTGAAAAGAGGGTAAAAGAAATAATTTTACCCAAATTATATTTTTGATATAAAGGAATTATATTGAAATGATTATAATATATTGGATATATTGGTTGTTATTATAATTGAGTAAGATTATAAAAAGTGAAATGGTTATGTATATAACCAAGTAGAATCCATAAGTGTAATGAATTGAATTAAATTTGAAATTCAAATCAGAATTGAAATTAAAAACCCTGGACATGGTAAAGGTGTTTGTAAAATGATTTGGATTGAATATATGTAAATTTTAAGATCCTGAGAGATTTTAAAATTGTTTACAACATTGTAAAAGGATCTTTTGAAAGAAATTTCAAAGTGGAAATGTTAGAAATAGTTTTGAAAAGCGATATAGTATTGAACTCACTTCGAAAGCTGGAAATAGATTCCGATGATGATCGTGACATCATCGGTGTTCAATTTTCGAGTTGAAAGTGACGGATTACTACCAAAGAGATTGTTTTTGAAATTGTTTTGGGAAAAACAAGTTGTGTTGAATTTCAAACAGGAGATATTTGATTTTGAAAAGCAAATCTGTTTAAAATTCCCAGGAAGTGATTGTTCAAATTAAAAAAAACCCAGATTATATAAGAAATTTGTGAAAGCGAATTGGAATTAAAAATAAAGCCAGTTAAGTGGTAACTGAATTGGATTATAATGATATCAAGTAAGTTGGATTGATAGGAATTTGGAATCAAGAATTGAACTTGAGTTGAAATGGGATTTGCTTTCGATATAAGCAAATAGACGTGTTGAGGATAAATTGATCAGAATTTGATTGGGATAACATTGATATATGCTGAGTTGATAGCATATGGAAGTGATAGAGTTGATATGCCCGACAAAAAGGTAAAAGTTTATATTTCTATTGGATATAAGATTTATGAGCCGAATTGGCAAGCCGCCTGGTTGTTTGATTTTCTTTTGGGTTGGAGATGGCCCAGAGAGGCGAGTTGTTGTTTGACGTATTGACCAGTACAAAGGAGATGCTGGTGAATTTTTTTCGAAAGTTAAGGTGTTAGAAAAATTTTAGGATTTTTGAAAATTTTCATTGATAAGAATTAATTAATAATTTAATTGAAATTAAATGGGATCAGTGGAACTGAAGTTAAGAAGTGAACAAATAAGGCTGGCCAGTCAATAGAGTTTGATTTCTAACTTAGCAATTTCGAGGACGAAATTATTTTAAGTAGGGAAGAATGTAATGACCCGCATCTTCAGCGGTATAATAATTAATTTATTTAATTATTTAAAGAGGGGTTTAGAGAATTTAAATGGTCATTTAATTAAATAATTTTGAATATTTAATTAAAATAATAAATTAAATAATATATTTAATTCTGAAATAATCAGAATTGGCTGAAATGGCGATATGACGTGAACTGGATCATCTGTGATATTTAATTCAATTTAGAATTGAATTAGAATTATGAATATATTATTTGAACGAAGTTTGAACGTATAATTATATTATAATTAAAATCGAGCTCAAAGTGGCGCGGCAGTTCGCGATTTGGCGATTTAAACTTCAACTGAATGTACAGAGTTCGTTTTAAATCGGATTTCTGTGAAACCAGAAAGTATGGAGCTGGTGGAGTATATCTTTCTAGTGGAATAGGTTCCCATTAATTTTATCACAAAATCACATTCTTAGGGAATAGGTTCCCATTAATTTTATCAAAGATAAATTCTTCTAAATTTATTCTTTAATCTTCCTTTGGATATCCTTTCAAACTAGTCGGGATTAGCGAACCACACCGAAGTAATTATTTGTTTTATTTCCCAATCCCAACCTATATATCCCATGGAGCAAAACTGGTGATACTCCATATCTAACACCACGGTGTTATCGGTAAAATTAATTACCATTTCACGTTCAAATCTAATTAAAGATTTAACTATCGCTTTGGAGCAAAACTGGTGATACTCCACTCTCGATCGCTTTTCAGATTTGATAATTTAAATTATCAATTCACTTTTTAATCTAATTAAAGATTCATTAAAACTCCATTTAGTTTTAATCTTCTCAAAAATCAATATTATGTCTTTAACAGGGTTAAAGAACCAATGTCTTCTAAAACACGATTCACGACAAACCCAAATCACATTTGATATTAAATACAAGGCTCTGAATAGAAAATATATCGGCTTATATTCAATATCAAATTCTGAAACCAACATATATCGTATTGGCAATAACGATATAAAATATATCTTTCAAATTCCCATAACAATATCTGTATAGTCACGAAATCCAACATCGAAATATCCCGAAGATAATTTCGATTCAACTCCAGTCCAATCCACGTATTGGGAATATTGATTATTTTTAAAATCACTTTCAAATTCAATTTATTTATTTCAAAAATAAATTGATTTTAATTCTAGTTCAAAACTAGTTCATTTCGATAAAAATCTATTTTTATCCTTTAATGTGGAATTTTCCAGCCCAATTCTTTCCAATTCACATATTATGATTTTACACAAATTATAGATATTTTTAATAATTTTATCAAGGCCCGTACAGTCGATTTCCATCAACGGCCATCGAACTGCACTTACAGCGACCTTTTTCGAATTTGATTTGGACATAATTCCAAATCCAACCGTTAGATTTCAAATTTCTAATATTCATTGGAAAGCTCTTTTCGATACGAACCCAACGGTTCCGGTTTTAGGAGAATCCGACGGTCGGATCTCCCGCAATGTCCGTTTGAAATAAATGGTCGAAATTCACGAACTGCCGCGGCGCGGCGCGTTCTATTCAGGCCATTATATTATATATATATAATATATATTTCTTCGATTTCTATTTAAAACGAATTTTATAAATCGTTTTAAATTCTTATTCAAAACCATTTCAACACTACATTCAATTTCAAATCGATTTGATTTCAATTCGAGTTCATTTCAATTCAATTCAAATTCAAATTCGTTTCAATTCAACTCAAATTCAAATTCGTTTCAATTCAATTCGAATTTACCTTCTATTTGATCTAATTCGAATTCGTTTCAAATTGATTTCAATTTCAGTTTGTTTTAAATTTCAATTTCAATCTAATTCAATTTGAATTCATTTCTATTTTACTCGAATTCAAATTCACTTTCTATTCAATTCGAATCGAATTCATTTTCTATTCGATTCGAATTCATTTCAAATTGATTCAATAAAATTTCAATTTCAATTTTTAATCTAATTCAATTTGAATTTCCTTTCAAAATATTAAATTTTGAAATCACTTTTCAACATTCATTATACAACGAATAAAATCGATATAAATATCGTTCGCGTCAAAATAACGCATCTCTAATCAACACGGCTTTATATTTTTCACAACTTCTTTATTCTATCCAACAAATGAATATTTATCCCATTCAACACATGAATCAATATTTCTTTCAACACACGACTAATCTCAACACATGAGTACTGTCAACACATCACTATTTTTGTTATGTAAAATATTTTATAAACTAAGGTATCTATCGTTTGATTTTCAATTAGACTTCTACTGGGAAGTAGTTCTAATTTTAAATATGATAAAGATGTAATTTTTATTATTTAAAATATTTCACTCAACACATGAATAGTTTCAACCCATAATCATCGTCAACACATGACTATTTTTATATTCAACACATGAATTTTCTTTTATAATATTCATTATTTTCCCGATTGGAATGAGGCCCAATCAATCACCATATAATGTCAATTATATGGATTTCCATACAACACATGTATATAATAGCATTGAAAAATAATCAACCATCAACCAAAGTGCACTACACTGTATAAGCATCAAAAATAGATATCTAACGCTTATAACAGCCTATCAATCAATCGATCGACATATCTAATCAATCAGGATGAGTGAACTTCACATTTCATCCCAACACCCGTGTGGGGTTTCAAACAATCAAACATCGATTTTATTTGTGCAGTTGGGCGATGTGTAAAATTTATCGTCCCAATCAATATCAGTCAAATAGGTGTACATAAACAAACCGTCTGGTTTGCAAATGAATATTTTATTCACTTCCACGTTAAAAATTATATTTTTAACGATAAAATATTCTATTTCAACACATGAATTTCTATTCAGTTCATTTACACAATAAAAATGATATTTTCATTTTTCTAACATGTTTTAGAAAATTTCGGCGGCATAACGGCACGATACTAGAAACGGGACAAGGCCTAGCCTTATCCCCGGTCTAGTGAAGGCCCACGCCATTCACACATCAATCAAATCACCAAACAACCAAATTCAAATCACATCATATAACTAATCTATGCAACCAAACAAACAAGTCCATGGTCTGTGGACGATTGTGTCGGGTGCTACTAAGCACCGTCTGCATCCTAGTATATATATAACTAGAAAAAGAAATTGAAAGGTGAGAAATTCTCACCAATAGCTATCCAATCATCTTGACTCTTCTAATGCAGGAAATCTTCACTGTTCTCGTCTCTTATCGCTTTCGTTGTCCGCTTTCACTACATACGTAAAAATCACATTTTTATATACTGATGTCTTTAAAAAAACACATTTTTATTTATTCACTTTCAATTTAAAAATCATATTTTTATAATCATTTCATATATTTAAAAATCGAATTTTTTTCTTCGCTATTTTCTATATAAAGATCTCGCCTTTTTACATATAAAGATTTTATCTTTTCAAATATAAAGATTGAACTTTTTCATATACATCATCATAAAAATCACATTTTTATTTTTCTACACATATAAAGATGCTATTTTTAATATTGCTATCATGTAAAAATTATATTTCTAATTCTCTACATAAACGAAAATCATATTTTTACATCATCTATATAGTAAAGACTATATTTTTAATACTTTAAAAATATAAAGATCATATTTTTAATTCTTTAAAAATATAAAAATCATATTTTTAATCCACTTCATATATTTAAAAATCATATCTTTAACCTTTTTATAAATTAAAAACCGAATTTTAAAAATAAAAATCTTCTCTTCCTTATAAATAAAAATCGAAACTTTCATTAATAAAAATCCGACCTTTCCTAAATAAAATCCTTATCTTTTCATTAGTAAAAATTCAATCTTTCTCTTTATGTAAAAATCAAATCTTTTCTAATTTACTTTTTAAAAACCCTAATCTGAAAAGTAAATAATAAAGTAAATAAAGTATATAAATAAAACAAAATTAACATAAAAAAACTTACAGTGGTTTGCCGAAAAAGGGGGGGGAGTTTTGCGGGTTCGGGTCGGGGTCGGGTGTCGCAGGCGAAGGGAAGGGGAGGAGGAAGAAGAAGGGAGGACGGCGCAGCAAGGGGAGGGGGTCTCGCCGAAGTCCGGAGCCGGTCTTCGCGTCTGAGGGGGGGCGATTGGAGATGAAGGTCAGGAGAAGAAGCGGAGGGGGGAGTCAGGGAGGCGTCGCGCCCCCGGCGGCGGCGGCGAACGATCGAGGGGGGGGGCGATTGCGATTCGGAAGTTTTTTTTTCTTTTTTTTTCAATAGAATTTCGATTTGAAGAAACGGGGGGGCTGAGATTAAAAGTAAAGGGTTTTATTTATTTTTTTATTAATTTAATTATTTCATTTTCATCGAAAAGCAACTTTTATTTTCGACCTCAAAACGAGGCCCACCGCCTGTCGTCCTCAGCGTATTACCCCCATTCCGAACACAATGGGATATGTAACATTGGCTGAATCGATCGTTTGAATCAGTTTCCGTTGAAATTACATTTAAATCACTTTATTGAATTTTAAACGTACATTTCAAATTACCGGGGTCACATACTAACTAGAAAAATTCCCAAAAAATATTTTCTAGCTTTGTATCGACGATACGGTCCTAACAAAACTAGTTTCGTCGAATTCTGAGACCGTTGGAAAAATGGCCATTTTCCAGTCGATTAAAATCAACTGAAATGGTCAAAACACGTTTTCTTTTGCCACGCTCACATATTGATTCGAAAAACTATGAAATTTGAAACCTAGCAATAATTTGACATCACGGACCCAACAAAAGTGGTTTCGTCGAAATCCGAGGTCATTTGCAAAATGTCCATTTTTAAGGGCCTGAATTCCATAGCGACTATTCAGAATTTTCAACTGGACATATCTTTTGATTCCCGCTTTGAAATCCTGATTTTTCGGATTCATTGGAAAGATATTATCAAATAGATCCTAATGTTTTTGGTTTCACTAAAATCCGGATTGTTTTGCACCCGGTACATTCAATTGAAGTTTGAAATCGAATTATCGAACTACCGCGCCATTTTCAATTCTATTTATAATTTATATATAAATATTTATATTCTAATGACGACGTATATGAATATATACGTTCTATTTATATTGAAAAATAAATTTCTCGTCGATATTATTTAAAATAATCTATTTTAAATGTTCAAAATTCGCTAAAATTGCCAAAATAAAAATTTCAAACTGGCTCGCATTTTACGGGTTGTTACATACAGCATAAAACATAGGTCCACGATTATCTTCTCAAACCACCCATTTCCTTTGGTCCTAAAACAACAGACGTTGCCCTTCCTTCGCAAATCAACGAGTATTATAAATATCCTAACTCACCATAACCCTAAATATTTCCTCTGGATAGTCAACACTGAAATAGCTGCCACCAACTGAACAAGAAACGTGAAAATAACTTCTTCGATAAAATCAAATAAAATATTGAAATGGTTGCAACGTTGGTTCACAAATAGCATTCAGGTTTTTCCATAAGGGATTTGTTTACATCAGTGGAGGAAGTTTTTGAAATAGAGTGTACTAAGGAGCGAGTTCTGATTCATGGTGTCAACGATAGCTGAATGATGTAAACGAAGGGAGGGAGCATTTTGTTTTCGCTGGTTTGTTTCTGAAAGGGAAGGGTAGCAGCAGCAACTGACAAAGAGGAGGTGGGTACGTTCGAATCTGTTGAAGTGGGAATGGTAAGGAGTTTCGAAGGAGGTATGTTGGTGGTGCTTTTTGTGTTGTGGCGATGAAGGCTTGGACCAAAAGGGAAACGATGGTGTTTCCAATTCAATGCAGGGTATCAAAGGGGAAGGGGGACATATGGGTTCTGTTTGTTTCAGGAGAAGATTGTGCGGTTGTTGTTGTTTTTTTGTGTGGTGGAAGTGATAATGGTGTGTGGAGGAAGTGAGTTGCATGCGTTTCACCTTGGGGTAGTGTTTTGTTTTGGAACGTGAGCAACATGTGTAGTATGGAAGGAATTACACACGGAATTTGTTCGAATGCATACTGGAAGGGGATGTATTATGGTGGGGAGGAAAAGACTGTGTGCTTTGGACGGATATGGAAGAGAATGCGGATACATGGACCACCAACTGAAAGAAGAAAATGTGTGAGGACCTACACAAGTGTTTATGATTTTAGCTTTTATTTAAAATAATAACACATTAAATTGTTAGCTAAATAATCTATTCACACGATATCAGAATCAAGCGAAACAAGATCCGACAGGATCGTATGGATGGACACTACCCATTGGAACTGACTGGGAATAGATTGGGGCTCATGTGAATTTATGGCGAAATAAATTTGCTTGATTCAAATCAAACAAACAGTTTATCGTTCTTTAATGATGAACTGCCAAAGTGAGTAAAACTCACCAGCTCTGAACAGTTATATTTTTCTAATGTATATTTAGAACTGATAATCATGTGTTGATTGATGTGTATTGACTGTTTGATTGAACTGCTAGTCAATTGGTTGGGATCTATATATATATATATATATATATATATATATATATAATCGTTAAATATATGTTGATTCTGTTTAACAGAATGTTTCATATTGAAATAAAAGTGATATTATATTATATTGTTTAACATCTGTGATGCAGGGAAACAGGTTGGAGGAATCCAACTGGATTACTCAACATTTATTTTACTGTTTTCATATATTGTGATATATGATGTGTTATATAATCTGTTATGGATTATGTGTGTTAGAATGATGTTGATCATTGTTATTCGATATTTTTAATATCATAAGAAACCCTGGGATGTAAAAAAGGAAATAATTTGAAAATATTTATTTAGAAAATAAATAGGAGAATATTTATTTAGAAAATAAATAGGATAAAGGAATATTTATTTGGGAAATGAATAGAGTTAATCGATTAGAGTAAATCAAATAGAGTAAATCGATTAGAGTAAAACAGATATAGTTATTCGAATTAGAGTTAATCAGTTAGAGTAAACCAGATAGAGTTAAATAGAGTTAAAAGAGATAATCGAATATTAGCTATTCGAATAGAGTTAAATAGAGTTAAAAGGAGTTATCGAATATTAGCTATTCGAAGGAAAAGAGAGATATCGATTATAGTGATTCAAAGAGAGATATTGAATATAGTTTATTCGAAAGAAGATATCGAATATAGTTTATTCGAAAGAAGATATCGAATATTAGTTATTGGAAGAAAGGAGTTATTCGAATATAGTTTATTCGAAAGGAGTTAATCAAAAAGGAGTTAATCAAAAAGGAGTTAAATCGAAAAGAATTAATCGAATAGAGTTAATCGAATATAGTTTATTCGAGGAATAGAATAAATCGAATATAGTTTATTCGAAGGATAGAGTTATCGAATAGAGATTTATTTGAAAGAGAAGTTACTAAGGAAGTGTTAAAGGGTTCAAAGATGAACTTACCCTATTTCAAGATTTGAAATGTTGTTCAGTTAAGGTCTGAGAGGTAGTTATACCCCAACTTGATTGACTTCGTTTTTAATTTAGAAATGGTTAAGGTTCGAGATTGAAAGTGGTTAAGTGTTTTTAGTAAATAAGTATAGTGGTTTGAGTTGTCGTCGCGATGTTGATTTAAACATCTGTTTAAATCCAAGTAAAGAAGATTTGGAAATGTTTTCCAAATAGAATCAGAAACGTAATCAAATATAGAAATTTGAAATATGAATTAGAAAAGGAAGCGTTCATGTATAAGGAGTTAAGAGATGGAGTTAAGCTAAATCAGAATTTGACTGGAGACTTGTTAAGTTGAATGGTTTCCTAAGTGTCTATCTGATGTTGGTTTCGACCTTTGGGGTTGGTACTTAGGGAACTGTTCTAATACTAGTTTACAATCAGAGACTGATAGTTGTAGAAGAAAAGTGATACGTAAATAAGTTATGGAAATGTTTTCCAGCGTTAACATAAATTTTATAAACATAGAAAATAAGGAACATATGAATATATATACATATATATATATATATATATGATTGATGATTGATTTGATAGAATTTCCATTTGGAAATAATATCGTTGTTTGCACACATATTTTTCTTTGATAGTTAACTCACCGACTATCGAAGTTTTTGACCATTTTAACATTGTTAATATGGAGAGACCGGTTGGATTATTATCCAAAGAACCACTCTGTATTGGCATAAGCGTTGCGAATCATATATGCCAAAGATAATTGAAAACGGAGTAAAGTGCAAGGGCTATTGTATAAGTCTTAGATAACAGTGCCTAAGATGGATGTACTGAATAGTGCCTTCGGTTCATCCTGTTCCTGGATGACTTGTATGGATGAATGTCTGACAGAGTATTTCCAAAAAGGTCACGTACAGTGATTTCTTCAACCGTATCAAGAGTGGAAGCGGAGAAGGAAACTTCTTTAGCTAACACGTAATGTACTGTTGCAGACGTCAATTAGTGATTTTCGATGGATCTGACAATGTGGCATTCGAAGTGAATCTGATGTGATGATAAAGCGTAACCTCAAGCCTCACATCCGGTAAATGACAGAAATCGGGCAGGCAAAATGGCTATGTAGGTCGCACCTATTAGGGTGTATAATCACCTGATCTAGAGTTTCATTTACGTCTAAAAATCTATTGTTGATGCTGTCCCATAGGGGAAACGGTTGCTGATCCCAACCGTTGGTGATATACATTCGATACACTCAAGCGGAATGAGTGGTCAGTCATGTGTGGTCGGGTTGCAAGATGTTCTTGTTGAACCCAGTGTATTCCTTTCTAGAGGTACACTAGCGAAAGGTGGTTCCATACCTTGTCATATTTGGAAATCCATTACCCAATATGTGCTTGCGGTTTTGATTGTATACTATATATGTAGAAACGTGAGATGAAAGCGTTTCTGCTAGATGATAAATATAATTGTGGTTGATATACATTATTATAATATTAAAAGGTTTTTGATATAAAGATACTTTGGATTCTCATAAGGGAAAAACCCGTTCCATTATACGGCGTGGTCTTATGAGATATCGTTTACTTGTTCAACTGTTTTAAACTGTTTTACTCATACCAGTCCCATGACTGACCCGGAGTTTATTTTGTTTTGTTTTCCCTAAACTCTTAGGTGTCCAATTTTGTACGGGCAGTCAAGTAGTCGGGATTTACAGATACTTGAAGAGCTGAAGCAGGAGGCTTCAGGATTATATAGCTATTATTATTCCGCTGTGATGTAAGTGTTGTACCTTGAAAATGATGTATATTCAAGTACATACTTATATTTCAAAGTTATGTTACATAACATATGTTATTCGTTCCGCTGTGAGGTTCGTGTTACTCTGATGTTGTGTTGTTCTTTTTCTTCTATTCTAAGTTTCTATCTTATCTATGCTCACCCTCTAATTTCTTTCATTAACTATTCGGTTATTTTCGGTCCTTGGATGTTCAATATGTGTTGTATATCGGATAACCAAGATCGCATTTTTTCGGGTCGTTACAGAGTTGATCTTCACAGAGAAGAATTTATGCTAGGGAAAGTGTTTGACTCCTTAAACATACATCTCATGCAAATTCCTCTCACTTTCCAACCCTATGAGACATTCGAACCCAAACAAGCTCTAATGGAACAAGAACAAGCGCCTATGGAAGTCGAAGAAGAAGAAGAAGAAACTTCTTTAGAAAGTGTTGAGTGTCCCATCAACATTAGACACATTTCCAAAGAGATGATTGTTCAAAATCAAGTGAAGATTGTCAACAATCAAAAGAAGCTCAAAAAGAACTTTTCCAAAATGACCAAGTTCATGGTAAAGATAGGAAGGAAGCTCGGAATTTCATCTTCCTCATCATCATCCGCAGAAAACTAGTCTATCTAGTTTAATTTATCTTTATGTACTTTCTTGTATTTTCTTATATTTGCTTTCGGATCTCGTATTTAGTGTGTCTTAATTAGTTGGATGTATTTGCTTTTATTAAGTAACGAATGGAATTTTATTTATGTTAAAATTATATTTAAGTTACTGCAAAAACTATAGATTTAATTATAATTTAATATATGATCAAAAGATTCAAAATTTCCAAAAAAATAATAATAGGATATGTCGATATACATAATTGTATATGTCAACATATAACTACCAGATTTTCAAAACTTTTCAAATTTTAAAATTAAATAACTCATATCCATTCAAAATCCAATGAATTCTAGTCCCTACTTAAGCCTATCTCTTCCATAAAACTTCATTATTTCATTTCTCCTTCTTATCTATTCATTTTTTATCAAAACTATGGAAAGAAAATCTAATTCATAACATAAGTAAAAAGCTTGAAGATTCTTTGAATTCCTTCAAAAGAATCCTCTCTATAGTGCTACGTAATCAGCGTCATTAAATGTAATTTAGATGAGAATGGTTGAATATTAAGAGAAACACTTAGACGTAATTCATTGGTCAATCTCTTCTCATTTCAAAGATAAAAACAACCAAGCATCACTCAACAATGAAGAAGAATGGAAGAACATCAAGAAGAACCCAATCACTGGACAAGATGAATGGGTAGAAGCCCTAAGAAACCTTTAGTTGTTTGGTATGATTGATTTGTTTGATTTGGATTGTTTGACTTAAAACTTGTATATATTAAACATATTGTGTGGTGTGCTTGATTTGGTTTGTAAATAAAACTCATGACATATGTAATTATGTTATTTGGATTGGTTTGTTTTACAACTAGTATTGATTATTGTATTTAAGGGAATTATTCTTTAGTATAAGGATTATATAGATTTTTTTAGGATTAAGGGGGAATACTTTACTTTGGTATAGAAATTATTTAGATAGTTATAGGATTTAGGAGGAGTAGTTTTAGAATTACTTTTTGATAATGCCAAAGGGGGAGAAATTATAAGATACGGAATTAGTTTATAGGATTCATATAGACAAGGAGGGGTATTGGAAGGATCATCATCAACAGGTATGTACTGGTATGATATTTTATAAACTAAGGTTATCATCATCAAAAAGGGGGAGATTTTTGGAGAATGGATTTTTGATGACAACAACCTTATTTCAATATTAATTGATTATAAAATATATACTAACACTTTTATCTAGAATATATATATATATATTCATATGCAGGATTTATATACATGAATTATTACTGAAGACTGTACAGTTTTAAAGATATTAGAGATTCAGAATTCAAAGAAATTTCAAGACTCGTGAGTATTCAAGATTTCAAGAGTTCAAGACTAATATAGTTATAGAGTCTAGATTATGTAAGACTCTAAATAGCACTCCGAGTTCATTTCAAATTTTGTTTTAAAATTCTATCTTGAATTCTAATAGGAGTATATAGCACTATCAAGGCTCCATAGTGCCATATGACAAAATAAATAATGTAATACAAATATAAATATGAAGGAAGTTACCTCCTGCTGACCCACTTGCACCACTCTAAATAATACTATACCTGTTACCTGGTCTACTCATCAGCATCGTCGATGAGCACCTAAGGTAATGATATGGAAATAAAACCTTGGGTCAAATAATAGTCTGGTGTGAGCGATAAATAATTCTCAAAGTAATGTAGAATCGTAATAGTTTATGTCATAGTGGATATTAAGAATTATATCAGTCCTACACGTACATCCATTAAGTAAGCACATAATAGTCTATATATGATACCCTATGTTAAACATCATGTAAATAGGGTGTGATAAATGTCCAAGTACTAAATGGAGATAAAAAAACATTTATAACCATAACATCCATCATCCATTTTCACGTTCACTCAGTGCTAATGCATATGGTACTCGGTACTTTAGCCACTCTATCCATTAAAGCCCAGGAAAGTTCTAATATCGATGAACTCTACCAAACCATCGACCCTCCATAACATCACTGACTATAGAAAATAACACAACCTAGGTCAAAATTCAATGGAATTTAGGGCTCGGTGTAACAACCCGGAAAATGCGAGCCAGTTTGAAATTTTTATTTTGGCAATTTTAGCGAAGTTTGAACATTTAAAATAGATTATTTTAAATAATATCGACGAGAAATTTTATTTGAATATAATTCGAACGTATATATTATTCGCGTCGTCGTTAGAAAATAAATAATTATATATAATTATAAATAGAATTGAAAATGGCGCGGTAGTTCGATAATTTGATTTCAAACTTCAATTGAATGTACCGGGTGCAAAACAATCCGGATTTTAGTGAAACCAAAAATAATGGAATCTAATAGTGAATATCTTTCCCACGAATCCGAGAAATCAAGATTTCATATCGGGAATCAAAAGATATGTCCAGTTGAAAATTCTGAATAGTCGTTATGGAATTCAGGCCCTTAAAAATGGACATTTTGCAAATGACCTCGGATTTCGACGAAACCACTTTTGTTGGGTCCGCAGTGTAAAGTTATTGCTAGATATCAAATTTCATAATTTTTCGAATCAATATGTGAGCGTGGTAAAGGAAAACGTGTTTTGACCATTTCAGTTGATTTTAATCGACTGGAAATTGGTCATTTTTCAAACGGTCTCAGAATTCGACGAAACTAGTTTTGTTAGGACCGTATCGTCGATACGAAGCTAGAAAATATTTTTCTGGAATTTTTCTAGTTAGTATGTGACCCCGGTAATTTGAAATGTACGTTTAAAATTCAATATAGTGATTTAAATGAAAATTCAAAAGGAAACTGATTGTAACGATCAAATCAGCTAGCGATACATATCCCATTGTGTTCGGAATGGGGGTAAAACGCTATGGACGACAGGTGGTGGGCCTCGTTTCGAGGTCATATGTAAAAGTCAACCTTTTGCGAAATTTAATAATTAAATAAAAAAAAATAATAAAAAAAATAAATAAATATACTTTCCCTCCTTCTTGGCCCCCCCCCCCCCGATTCACAATCCAGAAAACAGAAAAAGAAAAAAAAACCCAAACCCTAAACCTAATCTCGTCGAGCGCCGCCTGGACCCTTGCCGCCGACGAACTCCTCCCACCACCGAACAACCCCTCGACGACCTCCTCCTTCCAGCGAAGACCTCGAACCGCATCTCGAAGTCGCCGACCACCCCGCAGCAACACCGCAGCTCCCTGAACCACACCACACCGCCGACGCTCCTTCCTCCCTCCTCCACGTCGAAATCTCGAGAATAAGGGAAACGAAAGCGACAAGAAGACGAAATAGACGAAGATTTCCATAAAGGAAGAGTCGTGTGAGTGGATAGCTATTGGTGAGGATTTCTCACTCTTCAATTTCTTTTTATAATTTTATATATATGTTGAAAGTGGAAGTGAATTGCTATATATAAATATCTATATATATATATATATATATATATATATATATATATATATATATATATATACGCCCCTCGTCCACAAACCATGGACGATATTTATTGGTTGAAATTGTTGTGAAAATTGATTGATAGCGAAGTGAAATAACATATATATGAAAAGTGAAATTTATATATATAGCAAAGTGAAAATATCGAATATATGAAAAGTGAAATTTATATATATAGCGAAGTGAAAATATCGAATATATGAAAAGTGAAATTTATATATATAAAAGGAAGTGAAAATATCGAATATATGAAAAGTGAAATTTATATATATAGTGAAAGAGAAAATATTGAAAGTGAAAATATCGAATATATCGAAAGTGAAAATATTATATATATCGAAAGTGAAAATATTATATATAGTGAAAGAGAAAATATCGAATATATTGAAAGTGAAAATATCGAATATATCGAAAGTGAAAATATTATATATATCGAAAGTGAAAATATTATATATAGTGAAAGAGAAAGTATCGAATATATTGGAAATGAATTGAATAGAAAACGAATTCGAAATGAATTGAATAGAAAACGAATTCGAAATGAATTGAATAGAAAACGAATTCGAATTGAATTGAATAGAAAACGAATTCGAAATGAATTGAATAGAAAACGAATTCGAAATGAATTGAATAGAAAACGAATTCGAAATGAATTGAATAGAAAACGAATTCGAAATGAATTGAATAGAAAACGAATTCGAATTGAATTGAATAGAAAACGAATTCGAAATGAATTGAATAGAAAACGAATTCGAATTGAATTGAATAGAAAACGAATTCGAAATGAATTGAATAGAAAACGAATTCGAAATGAATTGAATAGAAAACGAATTCGAATTGAATAACATAGAAAATGAATTCGAATTGAACTGAATAGAAAACGAATTCGAATTGAAATAAAATTGAAATCGATTTGAATTGAAATCAATTCGAAGTGAATGTTAAAAGAATTTATAAAGGAAGATTCAATTTTGATTTGAAATTGAAATAAAGGTTGAAATTGTTTTTGAAACAAATTTGAAATGATTAATAAAATTCGTTTTAAAAGGAAATCGACAAAATATATATTATATATATTATATATATAATATAATGGCCTGAATAGAACGCGCCGCGCCGCGGCAGTTCGCGAATTTCGACCATTGACTTCGAACGGACATTACGGGAGATCCGACCGTCGGATTCTCCTGAAATCAGAACCGTTGGGTTCGTATCGAAAAGAGCTTTCTAAGGAATATTAGAAATTTGAAATCTAACGGTTGGATTTGGAATTACGTCCAAATCAAATTCGAAAAAGGTCGCTGTAAGTGCAGTTCGATGGCCGTTGATGGAAATCGACTGTACGGGCCTCGATAAAATTATTAAAAATAGTAATAATTTGTGTAAAATCATAAGAAATGATTTGTGAAGAATTGGGATGAAAAACTCCATATTTGAAAAGATAAAAATAGATTTTTATCGAAATGAACTAGTTATTAACTAGAAAAATAATCCAATGGTTAAAAATAAATAAATTGGATTAGATTTGAATTGAAATTATCAATGGATATTTTCGGTATTGGATTCCGTGATTACAGATATTGTGATAGGAATTTGGAAGATATCGATATCGTTATTCCCGATATGATATCTGTTAGTTCCAGGATTTGATGTTAAATATAAGTCAATACTCTCTCTATTTAAAACCTTATATTTAATGTCAAATTTGATTGATGGATGGTTTGGATTGTGCTCGACCAGTTTATGAGCAGAATATGCTTTTACATTTAGCATTGGGTTGGGTTGAAAATATCTGTGTGCTAACGCCTTGTGAAACACTTCACGATTTGACGATAAGGTGTTTAGCGATGTTGTGTTCATTTCAAATTTAACGAATGATTGTGAAATGATATTTTTCTTAAGTGAAAAGAAATGTATTCCCGATTTTGGACAGGGAATGTTTTATAAAAATGTTTTATAAAACAGAAAGGATTTCGAGGCCCAAAACCCGATGATTTCTAAAGTGATTTAGAAAATGTATTATATGTTACATTGTGGTTCATCGCATATTCGATTAGTTGCTATTGATGATGTATCTGTTTGGTGGCGGAGAATTTATTCTCTTGCTTAACACCCTTCTTTGAGACGTATGAGCTCAAAGGTTATGTGATTAATAGTGACTGATCATATGCGTGAATTACTGATGTGAAGTACTATATTTTGAAAGTACTTGTGATTATTACGTTGTGAAATGATTTTCCCTACTTCGGGATATGAAATGATTTAGTATGTGACTAAAGATTCGGGTAACCCTGAGACTAAAAGTATGGGTGAGAGGGCGGTGTATGCTCTCCTGAGTGGGAGGTGCATCGTCGGTGTAGCCTACTCCTATGTGGGGTAGGTGCACATATATATATCGAGTTGCGAGGTGCGTACCCTTTGCCTTGTCGATGGGGAGCACGATATTTGGTTGCATACTTGTTTGTATGCATTGTTATGTTTTGGAATTCACATTTCCAAATGATTTGATTTGAAATCCCGAAGTGAAATCTACTTTGATATAGAAAGTTAGATAGTTATTTCAAATGATTTGAAATAAGAAATCGGGAATAAAATCCAAAGGAATAATTTCTGTAAATTGAATTGGATTTGGAAAATCTAAGTGTTGTGATTAATCTAAGTGGGTAGATTGGGATATTGCATGTTGTGTGATGCATAGTAGATCCATATATCTATATTGATTGTTGCTTATACACTGGCTTTCATGGGGGTAAACCCGTTCCGCGAAAGTGGCGTGGTCCCGTGATTTGCCTTATTTTTAAACAAGTTTAACAACTGTTTTTGAGTTCTCACACCAGTCCCATGACTGACCTGTAGTTTGCTTTTCCCTTGCGAACTCGGGTGCCCCTATTTTCCACACGGGCAGTCGAGTAGTTTTATTTTGCAGATGTTTTGAGCAGGAGTCTGGATTGAAGCTTTAAGCTGTGTCCAGGCATTTACAGTCTTCCGCTGTGTAGTTTATATTTCCGCTGTGCATTGTATTACATTTATGTAAATTTATCTTCCGCTGTGTATTATTATCGATATACTCTGATATTCTGTACTCTGATGTAACATTATTATGATGTTTATTGAAGTCTTCTGTTATTTGTTCTGATGTGTTGTATACCCAAAGTTAGCGTATGCGGGATTCGAACGGTCTTGGTCGGTTTAGCGATCGATTAGGTCCGGGCGAAATCCGTGTCGTTACAACGTGGTATCAGAGCTTTGGTTTACAAAGCTCAGAGAACAAGACACATTAGAACAATACGAAAGAATTCATCAGATATTGGATTAGTAATATCCAATGAGAATGACTCGTTAGAGATAGGATCAGTAGTATCCTAGAACGAGTGTGAAGAGTATATTTTTGAAAATGAAAACAATTTTTGTTTTGAAAATTTAAATCAATTATTCGTATTTGATTATCTATTTGTATTGATGTGGACAATCCAGTATATATAGATTGTGCGTATACGTCTGATCCGCGTGTATTCAAAGTTTTAATATATTGGATAGATATAGAATCACACTCTAGTCGCCCGGAGATGATTCAGATGATGAGGCCTCATCATCAGTGTTTATATTCGAGTGACGAAGGTGTGATATCTATATATTTCCATTTGACTGGTGTGAGAACCAAAACTAATATAAACAGATTTATTGTTGTGAATTGGCATCAAAAACCTGATTTTTGACTATGTATCAAAATTATGAATTTGAAACTCTAATTCACTAATTGATTGATGTTTGTGTTGTTTGTTTATTCGTTTGCTAATTTTTAGCCATTTGGCCTAATTGCATCAAATATTGAATTATATTGAAAATTGGTCGCATTTACTTGCATATACATATACTTACATTGAACAGGTCATAGCAAGGAGGCTAGAGCAGAGAATAAAATTTGTTTGCCCGACAAATAGGTACATGTTTACTACATGATTTACTGTTTTGTTTGGGTGATGATGATTTTGTGAGCCTATTGGCTAGCCGCTTGGCTTTTTCTTTTTCTTTTTGAGATCTGAAGGACCGGGGAAGCTATTTGAAATTCCCCGATGCTCCCGGTGCAGGGGAGGTTATGGCGAAATTTTTCAAAAATTTAGGGTGTTAGCCAAACTTTTGAAATTTTGAAAATTCTCAGAAACTAAAGAGTTGGAGAATGGAAGCCAGACCGAACGTAGTGTTGATTAATCAAACCACTTTCGACTTTGTTCCTTTTCGGGGACGAAAAGTTTTAAGTGGGGGAGATTGTAACAACCCGGAAAATGCGAGCCAGTTTGAAATTTTTATTTTGGCAATTTTAGCGAAGTTTGAACATTTAAAATAGATTATTTTAAATAATATCGACGAGAAATTTTATTTGAATATAATTCGAACGTATATATTATTCGCGTCGTCGTTAGAAAATAAATAATTATATATAATTATAAATAGAATTGAAAATGGCGCGGTAGTTCGATAATTTGATTTCAAACTTCAATTGAATGTACCGGGTGCAAAACAATCCGGATTTTAGTGAAACCAAAAATAATGGAATCTAATAGTGAATATCTTTCCAACGAATCCGAGAAATCAAGATTTCATATCGGGAATCAAAAGATATGTCCAGTTGAAAATTCTGAATAGTCGCTATGGAATTCAGGCCCTTAAAAATGGACATTTTGCAAATGACCTCGGATTTCGACGAAACCACTTTTGTTGGGTCCGCAGTGTAAAGTTATTGCTAGATTTCAAATTTCATAATTTTTCGAATCAATATGTGAGCGTGGTAAAGGAAAACGTGTTTTGACCATTTCAGTTGATTTTAATCGACTGGAAATTGGTCATTTTTCAAACGGTCTCAGAATTCGACGAAACTAGTTTTGTTAGGACCGTATCGTCGATACGAAGCTAGAAAATATTTTTCTGGAATTTTTCTAGTTAGTATGTGACCCCGGTAATTTGAAATGTACGTTTAAAATTCAATATAGTGATTTAAATGAAAATTCAAAAGGAAACTGATTGTAACGATCAAATCAGCTAGCGATACATATCCCATTGTGTTCGGAATGGGGGTAAAACGCTATGGACGACAGGTGGTGGGCCTCGTTTCGAGGTCATATGTAAAAGTCAACCTTTTGCGAAATTTAATAATTAAATAAAAAAAAAAAATAAATATACTTTCCCTCCTTCTTGCCCCCCCCCCCCCCCGATTCACAATCCAGAAAACAGAAAAAGAAAAAAAAACCCAAACCCTAAACCTAATCTCGTCGAGCGCCGCCTGGACCCTTGCCGCCGACGAACTCCTCCCACCACCGAACAACCCCTCGACGACCTCCTCCTTCCAGCGAAGACCTCGAACCGCATCTCGAAGTCGCCAACCACCCCGCAGCAACACCGCAGCTCCCTGAACCACACCACACCGCCGACGCTCCTTCCTCCCTCCTCCACGTCGAAATCTCGAGAATAAGGGAAACGAAAGCGACAAGAAGACGAAATAGACGAAGATTTCCATAAAGGAAGAGTCGTGTGAGTGGATAGCTATTGGTGAGGATTTCTCACTCTTCAATTTCTTTTTATAATTTTATATATGTGTTGAAAGTGGAAGTGAATTGCTATATATAAATATCTATATATATATATATATACGCCCCTCGTCCACAAACCATGGACGATATTTATTGGTTGAAATTGTTGTGAAAATTGATTGATAGCGAAGTGAAATAACATATATATGAAAAGTGAAATTTATATATATAGCAAAGTGAAAATATCGAATATATGAAAAGTGAAATTTATATATATAGCGAAGTGAAAATATCGAATATATGAAAAGTGAAATTTATATATATAAAAGGAAGTGAAAATATCGAATATATGAAAAGTGAAATTTATATATATAGTGAAAGAGAAAATATCGAATATATTGAAAGTGAAAATATCGAATATATCGAAAGTGAAAATATTATATATATCGAAAGTGAAAATATTATATATAGTGAAAGAGAAAATATCGAATATATTGAAAGTGAAAATATCGAATATATCGAAAGTGAAAATATTATATATATCGAAAGTGAAAATATTATATATAGTGAAAGAGAAAGTATCGAATATATTGGAAATGAATTGAATAGAAAACGAATTCGAAATGAATTGAATAGAAAACGAATTCGAAATGAATTGAATAGAAAACGAATTCGAAATGAATTGAATAGAAAACGAATTCGAAATGAATTGAATAGAAAACGAATTCGAAATGAATTGAATAGAAAACGAATTCGAAATGAATTGAATAGAAAACGAATTCGAAATGAATTGAATAGAAAACGAATTCGAATTGAATTGAATAGAAAACGAATTCGAATTGAATTGAATAGAAAACGAATTCGAAATGAATTGAATAGAAAACGAATTCGAAATGAATTGAATAGAAAACGAATTCGAATTGAATAACATAGAAAATGAATTCGAATTGAACTGAATAGAAAACGAATTCGAATTGAAATAAAATTGAAATCGATTTGAATTGAAATCGATTCGAAGTGAATGTTAAAAGAATTTATAAAGGAAGATTCAATTTTGATTTGAAATTGAAATAAAGGTTGAAATTGTTTTTGAAACAAATTTGAAATGATTAATAAAATTCGTTTTAAAAGGAAATCGACGAAATATATATTATATATATTATATATATAATATAATGGCCTGAATAGAACGCGCCGCGCCGCGGCAGTTCGCGAATTTCGACCATTGACTTCGAACGGACATTACGGGAGATCCGACCGTCGGATTCTCCTGAAATCAGAACCGTTGGGTTCGTATCGAAAAGAGCTTTCTAAGGAATATTAGAAATTTGAAATCTAACGGTTGGATTTGGAATTACGTCCAAATCAAATTCGAAAAAGGTCGCTGTAAGTGCAGTTCGATGGCCGTTGATGGAAATCGACTGTACGGGCCTCGATAAAATTATTAAAAATAGTAATAATTTGTGTAAAATCATAAGAAATGATTTGTGAAGAATTGGGATGAAAAACTCCATATTTGAAAAGATAAAAATAGATTTTTATCGAAATGAACTAGTTATTAACTAGAAAAATAATCCAATGGTTAAAAATAAATAAATTGGATTAGATTTGAATTGAAATTATCAATGGATATTTTCGGTATTGGATTCCGTGATTACAGATATTGTGATAGGAATTTGGAAGATATCGATATCGTTATTCCCGATATGATATCTGTTAGTTCCAGGATTTGATGTTAAATATAAGTCAATACTCTCTCTATTTAAAACCTTATATTTAATGTCAAATTTGATTGATGGATGGTTTGGATTGTGCTCGACCAGTTTATGAGCAGAATATGCTTTTACATTTAGCATTGGGTTGGGTTGAAAATATCTGTGTGCTAACGCCTTGTGAAACACTTCACGATTTGACGATAAGGTGTTTAGCGATGTTGTGTTCATTTCAAATTTAACGAATGATTGTGAAATGATATTTTTCTTAAGTGAAAAGAAATGTATTCCCGATTTTGGACAGGGAATGTTTTATAAAAATGTTTTATAAAACAGAAAGGATTTCGAGGCCCAAAACCCGATGATTTCTAAAGTGATTTAGAAAATGTATTATATGTTACATTGTGGTTCATCGCATATTCGATTAGTTGCTATTGATGATGTATCTGTTTGGTGGCGGAGAATTTATTCTCTTGCTTAACACCCTTCTTTGAGACGTACGAGCTCAAAGGTTATGTGATTAATAGTGACTGATCATATGCGTGAATTACTGATGTGAAGTACTATATTTTGAAAGTACTTGTGATTATTACGTTGTGAAATGATTTTCCCTACTTCGGGATATGAAATGATTTAGTATGTGACTAAAGATTCGGGTAACCCTGAGACTAAAAGTATGGGTGAGAGGGCGGTGTATGCTCTCCTGAGTGGGAGGTGCATCGTCGGTGTAGCCTACTCCTATGTGGGGTAGGTGCACATATATATATCGAGTTGCGAGGTGCGTACCCTTTGCCTTGTCGATGGGGAGCACGATATTTGGTTGCATACTTGTTTGTATGCATTGTTATGTTTTGGAATTCACATTTCCAAATGATTTGATTTGAAATCCCGAAGTGAAATCTACTTTGATATAGAAAGTTAGATAGTTATTTCAAATGATTTGAAATAAGAAATCGGGAATAAAATCCAAAGGAATAATTTCTGTAAATTGAATTGGATTTGGAAAATCTAAGTGTTGTGATTAATCTAAGTGGGTAGATTGGGATATTGCATGTTGTGTGATGCATAGTAGATCCATATATCTATATTGATTGTTGCTTATACACTGGCTTTCATGGGGGTAAACCCGTTCCGCGAAAGTGGCGTGGTCCCGTGATTTGCCTTATTTTTAAACAAGTTTAACAACTGTTTTTGAGTTCTCACACCAGTCCCATGACTGACCTGTAGTTTGCTTTTCCCTTGCGAACTCGGGTGCCCCTATTTTCCACACGGGCAGTCGAGTAGTTTTATTTTGCAGATGTTTTGAGCAGGAGTCTGGATTGAAGCTTTAAGCTGTGTCCAGGCATTTACAGTCTTCCGCTGTGTAGTTTATATTTCCGCTGTGCATTGTATTACATTTATGTAAATTTATCTTCCGCTGTGTATTATTATCGATATACTCTGATATTCTGTACTTTGATGTAACATTATTATGATGTTTATTGAAGTCTTTTGTTATTTGTTCTGATGTGTTGTATACCCAAAGTTAGCGTATGCGGGATTCGAACGGTCTTGGTCGGTTTAGCGATCGATTAGGTCCGGGCGAAATCCGTGTCGTTACACTCGGGCAGACCGGGTCTAAAATTTTGAATGACTTTAATCCAGCCTCATGCTCTACTCCCAAGGGAGCACGAAAGTCTCGAGTACTAATAACCCCTTTGCACACACTCTCCGTAGCAGAATCCATCTCTAGACTGTCTAAAGATTCCCATCTAGAGTCATCCTCTCAATCAATTAAATCAATAGTAGGTTAAAATGTCGAAAGACTCTGCTAATGCAACACCCCGAAACTTGATAACATTTTTTATGAATTTTATTGCATAAATTAATGGAAATAGCATGATAGAGGAGGAAATGAGATTTTTGTTTAAAATTAGCAGGTTGGTTGGCCTTAGAAACAAATGAACTAATGCATAAAGAAGGGCATACGGGAGGGGAAAAGCGGTAAACTTTCAGGCCCTATATACACTCATGCCCTACTACATTTGTTTTACTTTTCATTCACTCTAAAAATTTAAACAAAACTTAAGATGGCCGGCCATTAAAGTTAGAAAGAAGAGAAAGAGAATATGTTAGGATGTAAGCATGGAAACATCAATAACAAATCTCACAACCTCGACTAATCAAAGTGAATAATACTCTAACTGTTATGTTTCGATCATTGGGGAAATAGCCTATAGTTATGTTTATTCATGATGATTTTTCATGATTGAAATGAAGCTAATCGATGGATTAATCAAGTAGCTATGCTTGATGTGTATATATGGTTTGTACACTTGAAAATTGTTTGGTTTTAAGGTAAAACCTATAGTTTGAAATCTAAGAAACCATGGATTTTTGGTAGGATGTTTCTTATATCATTTTGAAGATGGGTTTTTAATTTCATAAATTATTATGGATACGTGAATTAGTTATGAGTTTTCTAAGTTCAAATTGTTTAGGTAAAGCTTGCATGTTAATTAAAATGAATAAAATACCCATATGAATATTCTATACATAGATGATACAAAGTACTATTGTATATGGTCGGCATTTTAATATATGAGCCAATGAAAATTAGAAAAGTATAAAGGAGTGGGTATTAAATAAATTTAAAAGGAAATAAGTTAGCATTTTCAGTATTTACTGTCAGCGCCACTACCTTTTGAAAGTAACATTCCAACACGTTGAGAAGCCACCTTTCAGTAGCGCTGAATACTTAGAATATCATATATATGATATGAGAAGTATTCAGACATCTGCTTCTTTCCTTTCGGAGGTGTGTTGGTATCAATACTTATACATTTTGAAAATTAACTGCTCAAGTAGACGCTTTTACCTATACCCTTTTGGTAGGGATGAAAGGGGGTCTTTTACAAGAAAGAAACTGATTTGTTTAAGGACTTTACACCTTTCAGAGGAACTGAAAGTCTAAAACCTTCAAGGCCATTTCCTATGATGACAAGCCTTTATGAACTTGTTTTCCCAAACTTATTTCCTTGAACGTGGATAAACGGGCCATAAGGATTTTTTTTAATAAAGGACCTAAGGCTTTACCTAAATGGTTGTTGGTGTTCACAATGCCAATGAATGAATCTTTATTTTATGACTGTATAAACGAGTTAGAGGTTTCTACCTCTATTTTCTGCAGTCTTGGTTTTGACGCCAAGTCATGGTTGATTGCATGGTTCCAGAAGGGGTACCTTTCGAGGAAATGAAATAATGTTGGAGCGGTTCACATTTAGAGTAAAATATTATTTGTTTATGAAGTCGAAAGGTGTTGCTTTTCGTAGATGAATGATGAATATTGTTGGAGGGGTTAGCCTTCAAGGTAAAAGACTATTTATCTTATTGAATCGGAGGGGGTTACCTTTCAGAGATAAGTGTTTATTGAATTTGATAGGACACCACTGAAATTTGCACATGCCTTTGGATAGGAAACTAAGGGAATGCCAATTGCATTTGTGTGGGCATTGGGGGAACCAATGGGTGGAATAAATTGGGAGACACAAGTACAAAGGAATATTTCTTCGGCTGCGTTGTTAGTAAGGGGGTACCCTGGGAAGCATGGGAGAGGGATCGAAAGGAGGGATGGCTTCGTTGTTTTGTGCAGTACAGAAGTCGAATAAATAAGGAAATGGTTTTGTTGCTTCATGCAGTGGGGAAACCAGGTGGTATCTGTTTTTTTGTTAGTGAGGGGTACATAACGAAGCATGAAGGGGAACTAAAATGAAAATGATAGGGAATCACTAGGAACCATTAAGATGGGAAATAAAAAATAATGGGTATAGAGAATCCATTGTATGCTTCATTTTACACATTTATAAATTCACTTATGCTATTATGGTTTTGTACTAACTACTGAAGTGCAGGTGTTTCGGGGTTAGTTTCGAAGGTAGCTAGATATTAGCGAGCGGGAACCGATCCTGCGACGCGGCATGGTCCCGTTAGATATCTATATGTCGGGTACAAAGGATTATTATTAGCACCAGTCTATTGACTAACCCGAAGATTTTTCTTTCTCCTTTAACACTTGGATGCTCATTCGAGTAGGTTGAGGGTTAGGGTCTTTCAGGTTCTTCATCGAAAAATCTTCCGAAGGCGATCAAAAGACTGTAGCTATTTAGGAGCACTAATGTTTATTTTGTTTTAATGAATGTATCGATAGTACTGTCATTGCCTATGTATTTAAACTCTGATCTACCAATGGGCATCGTCATATGTTCCTCTTGGAGTATATTTTGTAATGATTTATTTTTTTCTTCTTTGAACGGGTTAAACGAATGGGTTTATATGAGTGTAATGACAATCAATGAATGTTTTATTAGGTTTTTCAAACTCTCATGTCTTTTGATGTTATAGTTTATCAATAGTCAGTTTTCTAGCCCTAAAAGTTGACATTATAGATAACCATAGCATTTGTAAGGTTGTACTTCCTGTTTAGGATAATAGGGTGTTCCAAATTTAGTATGCTTCTTTAGAAGGATTTTCAAATCGAAACCTCAAAGTTCAGAAAAATTTAAAGGGTTGGGATAGTGAAACTATTATGTGTTTATATTTGTTTTGTATAAGTGCATATACATCCTTCAGTCTTATGAACACCCTTTGGTATCTTACAAAAGTTTATCTCAAGAAGAAGTAAGATATTGAGAGAAGGAGTTCAAGATTGAATATTGATGGTGGAAGCACTATGATTGTTGGTAGTGTTCGACCCAAAGCAGAAGGTTAGGCCCGAAGAGCCAACGAGAATAAGGGTGCTGCTAACCCACCGATGGATATGGGGAACCTGTTCTAGACTTTCATCCAGATGTTGCAAGCTGGAGTCGCTCATTGCTTTGCATTAGTAGAACAGTGTTACTGCAGCAACAGCGAAAGGAGAAATTACATGGGAAGATTTCTGAAGGAAGATTAGGGCCAGGTTTATGTCGGAAGTTACCTAGTCCTTGATGATGAGAAGATTTGCTAATTTGAAATGACAGCAGTGGAGTATGACATCAAATTCAGTGAACTGTCCCATTATGCTCGTGGGATAATTGACATGTCATTTTGAGGAATGAGTTTAAGGGATAAGGTTTGAAATAAGAAGGGAGACTATGCCTAATTTGCGAGACCCCAGAGGTTTTGTGGAGATGACCATTTGAAAAAAAGAGTTGCTTACGGAAGGAGGAAACAGGGTCAACAAAGCAAGAAAGTGAAATTCTTCAATGGTCGAAAGGCTCAGAAAGAGGGAAAGCCCAAGAAGAATAGGGAAGATGTTATTTTCTCCAACCATCACCAGAAGGGTCACTATTTGATAGTGTAATGACCCGCATTGGCAGGGGTATTATGATTAATTTATTTAATTGTATAAATGGTAGGTTAGTGAATTACATGGTCGTTGAATAAAATAATAGTGAATATTCAATTAAAATAATAATTAAATAATATATTTAAATCTGAAATAATCAGAATTGGCTGAAATGACGATATGGTGTGAACCGGATCATCTGTGATATTTAATTCAGCTTGGAATAGAATTAGAATAATGAATATATTCAATCGTCGACAGTTGAACGTATAGTTTATAATATAATTATAAACGAGCTCGAAATGGCGCTGCAGTTCGCTATTTGGCGATTCGAACTTCAACTGAATGTACAGGATTTGTTTTAAATCGGATTTCTGTGAAACAAGAAACGTGTGGAGCTGGTGGAGTATATCTTTCTAGTGGAAGAGAAAAATTGGGATTTCGACGTGTAGATTTTGTTTTATGTCCAAATCAAATATTCAGAAAAACAGCGGCATATTCGTTTATGGCCATAACGGTTATTTGAGTGTATTTAAATTTCGGTTTCGAATTTAGACTAGGTTCTTTTGAGACGTAGTGATAATTTAATTTTTAGAATTTTAATGAAATTTTTAATTAATTAAATACGCAATTTTTTTATTTGGAGTATTTTGCACCCTTAATCAGCGATTTTGGGATTTCACAATATGAGTTAATCTACCGATATTATTATATATTTGGGATCCTAGTACGATACTCGATATGACTGTATTCTTACTTCTGTCCATATCAGTTTGTATGTGATGGTTTTAAGGGTTATTTCTCATCGGAATTTCCAAAACATTTAAAATATTATTAAATTGATCCATCCCTTCTATTTCTAAAGGCTGCGTGGCAAAATTCTCTCCTTAAAACAGTTCCTGGTCTAGATAAATACAACGAGTCTGATTTCTCTTCATATAAATACATCACACTTCCTAAACCTAACCATTTCATTTTTCAGAAGTCAACATCTTTTTCCGCCGCAGTGCTCTTCTGGAAACTGAAATAGAAAAAGGAAATCCACTTCTAAAAATCAAAACAACTACAAATAAATTTCTAAAATCATGTAATATACATATATATGATGCTCCGAAGATTCTCTACATTTTCATACGGGTTTCCAGCAGTTCGAACATGAAATCGCAGATGTCGAAGTCGCTACAGGAAATTAGGGTTCAAGAATTCACCGGTTTTGAGCTTGGATTCGTGAATTAGTTTGTGTATTTGTGTTTGTGGGATTAAACCGCACCTATGTACAAATAATTGGGGTGTTCGGTGCTGAGGAGCTTCGGTAGTCTCCTGTTACTAGCGCGACGGAGTTGCGATTGGGGTTTGGTTCTGGCGAACGAGTTGAGGTTGAGTGATACGGGGAGATAGAGTGGGAAAGGAGAAAGAGAATGGTGATGATCGAATGGAGTTCGGTGGCATTAGAGGTCGAGCGTGGGTACTGTGAGTGGTCTGGAGGGGCTTCGTCGAACGGTAGGGGTTGATGCGAGTTTACTCTTGCTGGTAGAGGGAGGAAGTAGATTCGAAGAGGAGAATCATCATATATTTTGTTGAATTTCTAGTTGAGTGGTGGAGGGGTAATGAGGACTTGGAAGAATCGGACGTGGTGAATACTTACAGGAGGAAGTCGCGACTGAGTAATTTGGGGAAGATGGGATGATGGGTCGGGTTGTATGAGTGGTAATGGGCCAGGAAGTTAAGTCAAAGCCCATCTCTACTTATAAATCATGTTTAATTTTAATTAAAAGTGTATTAACTTCGTAATTGTATAACTTGATCATACGAGGTTGGATTTACGAACCGTCTGTTGCGTTGGGATCGTAGGGACGGTGGCTACACCATGAAACTGACTGGGATTGGATTAGAGCTCGTTCGAATTTATGGCGAAATAAATTTTTTGATTCAAATCAAACAAACAGTTTATCGTTCTTTAACGATGAACTGCCAAAGTGAGTAAATCTCACTAACTTTAAACAGTTTATAATTTCATGTTGTATTTTTTTGAACTGTTAGATATTGGCTATTTGACTGTGTGTTGACTGTTTGATTGAACTGCTAGTCAGTTAGTTAATTTTCTATATTGATTCTGTTTAACAGAATATATCATATAGAACTGAAAAGTGATGTTGTCTATATTGTTTAACATCTGTGATGCAGGGAAACAGGTTGGAGGAATCCAACTGGATTCCTCAACATTTATTTTACTGTTTTCATATATTGTGATATATGATGTGCTATATAATCTGTTATGGATTATGGGTGTTGGAATGATGTTGATCATTGTTATTCGATATTTTAAATATCATAAAAGACCCTGGGATGTAAAAAGAAGTATTTCAATGTATATTGAAATAAAGGAATATTATAAAATCACAGGATTTTATAAAAGGAAATATTTATAAAACGAACACGGTTTTATAAAAGGAATATTTATTTAGAAAATAAATAGAAGTTATAAATAGGAAATATTTGTAACGGTAAATAGAAGTTATAAATAGGAAATATTTGTAATGGTAAGTAAACGTTATAAAAAGGAAATATTTGTAACGGTAAATAGAAGTTATAAATAGGAAATATTTGTAACGGTAAGTAAACGTTATAAATAGGAAATATTTGTAACGGTAAATAGAAGTTATAAATAGGAAATATTTGTAACGGTAAATAGAAGTTATAAATAGGAAATATTTGTAACGGTAAGTAAACGTTATAAAAAGGAAATAGTTGTAACGGAAAACGTAGGTAAGTAAGAGAAGTTAATCGATGTTAGTTAATCGATTAGTGTTAAAGTAAAAGAAGTTAATCGATGTTAGTTAATCGATTAGAGAATAAAGTTGAAAAGAAGTTAATCGATGTTAGTTAATCGATTAGTGTTAAAGTAAAAGAAGTTAATCGATGTTAGTTAATCGAATAGAGAATAAAGTTGAAAGGAGATAATCGATGTTAGTTTAATCGATTAGTGTTGAAGCAAAAGAGTTAATCGAATATAGTTATTCGAATAGAAGCAAAAGAGTTAATCGAATATAGTTATTCGAATAGAAGCAAATGAGTTAATCGAATATAGTTTATTCGAAGAAAGTAAAAGGAGTCATCGAATAGTTATTCGAAAGGAGTTAAGTGAAATGGGTAAATCAATAAGGGTTAGTCAAATAGAGTTAATCCAATAAGGGTTAGTCCAATAGAGTTAATTGATAAGGGTTAGTCAAATAGAGTAAATCAAATAGAATAAATCGAATAGAGATTTATTCGAACGAGAGTTAAGTAAGGAAGTTAGTTAAAGGAATAAAGTGAACTTTGCTAATTTCAAAGTTAGAAATGTTGTTCAGTTAAGGTCTGAGAGGTAGTTCTACCCCAACTTGATTGACTTCGTTCTTAACTAAGGAATAGTTAAGGTTCGGTAGTAAAGGAAATGGGTTGAGTTGGCATCGCGATGGTTTGTTTAAAACATCTGTCTAAGTTCAATGAAGAAGCTTTGGAAATGTTTTCCAAATAAGGAACCCGAAATGTTTTCTAAAAAAGAAGACAAGAAATGGAAATGTTTTCCATTGTTAATAACGTATATTTTCCAAATGTAGAAAATAAGAAATATTGAATATAGGGAAACAGGAGATAAGTAAAATTAATGAATTAAAGAGATAAATGTTGAATGATGTTTGATCGATATAAATTTCCATTTGGAAATGATATCGTTGTTTGCACACCTGTTTTTATTCGATAGTTAAATCACAGACTATCGAAGTTTTGACCATTTTAACGTTGTTAATATGGAGAGACCGGTTGGATTATTATCCAAAGAACCACTCTGTATTGGCATAAGCGTTGCGAATCATATATGCCAAAGAAAATTGAAGACGGAGTTATGCAAGGGCTATCCTGTTTACAGAATAGTGCCTTCGGTTCATCCTGTTCCTGGATGACTTGTATGGACGGATGTCTGACAGAGTATTTCCAGACGATCACATATATTGTTTTCTCCAACCATACCAAGAGTGGAAGCGGAGAAGGAAACTTCTTTTAGCTAACACATAATGTATAGTTGACGACGTCAATCGGTGATTTGATGGATTTGACGATGTGGCATTCAAAAGTGAATCTGGTATGATGATAAAGCGTAGCTTCTAGCCTCATCATCCGGTAAATGACAGAAATCGGGCAGGCAGCATGGCTAAGTCGGTCGCACCGAAGTAGGGTGTATAATCACCTGATCTAGAGTTTCATTCATTTCTAAAAATCTATTGTTGATGCTGTCCCATTCGGGAAACGGTTGTTGATCCCAACTGTTGGTGATATACATTCGATACACTCAAGCGAAATGAGTGGTCGGTCATGTGTGGCCGGGTTGCAAGATGTTCTTGTTGAACCCAGTGTATTCCTCTCTAGAGGTACACGAGCGAAAGGTGGATCCATACCTTGTCATAGTTGGAAATCCATTACCCAATACGTGCTTGCGGTTTTGATTGTATACTATATATGTAGAACGTGAGATGAAAGCGTTTCTGCTAGATGATTATATATACTGTGGTTGATAGACATTATTATAATATCAAAAGGTTTTTGATATAAAGTTATTTTGGATTCTCATAAGGGAAAAACCCGTTCCGTTATGCGGCGTGGTCTTATGAGATATCATTTACTTGTTCAACTGTTTTTAAACTGTTTTACTCACACCAGTCCCATGACTGACCCGGAGTTTATTTTGTTGTTTTCCTTAAACTCTTGGGTGCCTAAATTTGTATGGGCAGTCAAGTAGTCGGGATTTTACAGATATAGTTGAAGAGCTGGAGCAGGAGGCTTCAGGATCATATAGCTATAGTTATTTCCGCTGTGTTGTAAGTGATGTACTCTGATAATGTTATTGTATACATATAAATCTTTTATTTCAAAGATATGTTGTCTGTTATATGTTATTCGTTCCGCTGTGAGATTCGTGCTACTCTGATGTTGTGTTCTTCTTCTTCTTCTTCTTCTATTCTAAGTTTCTATCTTATCTTTCCTCACCCTCTAATTTCTTTCACTAATTACCAGGATTTTTCGGTGTTTTGGTTATCGACATCGTGTTTATGTCGATAACCAAAGTCGCTCAAAATCCGGGTCGTTACAGATAGAGTGCAAGGCAGTGGGAGTAAAAACTACTACTAGGAAGTAAAATATCAAATGCTTTAATTGTAACTAGCTTGGGTATTATAAGGATAAATGTACAGAAGAAACCAAGGGTAAAGTGATTGTTGTGGAACCTTCATTTTTTGGACCTACCACAGCGGAGAAGGGAAAGACAATGTTGGAAGATACACTTATTTACTATAGCAAACCTATTGGAGTTTTGTTTGACACTAGTAAATCGTATTCATTTATCGCTAGATGTGTAATAAGAAAATATTTTATTAGAACTATCATACCTTGTTACTTCCTGTAGGGTGGTTAATCCTATCGGAGGGTACGCAAACTTCGGCTACTAGGATATACTTTTGTTTGTAACTATGTGTTTGATTTTGAGGGTTTCGGGATTATTTTGGGTATGGATTGTTTGAGTTGTTGCGATGCGAGAGTATCGTGTCGAAGTGGAGAGGTATCATTGAAACATCCCGATAGCAACTATAGGATTATGTTCTTGGTGGAAAAGGTCGTTCCAAATATGTCTTCATTTTTGATTATCTTGAAATTGAAGGAAGAGTTAAGTAGTGTGCCTATAGTAAAGGAATTTGCTGACGTCTTCATGCCAGTTGAAGGATTATCACTGAAAAGAGCTATAAATCTCTGAATTGATCTCATTCCGGGTGCGAAGCTTGTGAGTAGGCATTTAGCTAGGTGACCTCTACGGAGAAGAAGGATTTGTAGGTGCAACTTGTTGAGTTGGAAGGTAAAAGCTTCGTTCGTCCAAGTAGTTTTCCTTGGGGTGCATTGGCAGTGTTTGGGAAGAAGCCCGATGGATCGTTGAGAATGTATATTGATTACAGGAAGCCCAATGAAAGGACAATAAAGAACAGGTATCCTTTGCCTCGTATCAATGATCTGATTGATCAGTTCAGTAGGACGAAAGTGTTTTCTTAGTTGTATTTGGGTAATGGGTTTCATCAGCTGAGGATAGCGAAAGTGAGACCTCCATTGACTTTGTTTCGTTCCTGGTATAGGTCATATAAATGGATGGTTATGCCATTCGGATTGAAGAACGAGCAAGCTTTCTTCGTGGAAATGATGAACCGAATACTTCGAGAACACTTAGATAGATTTCTGTTGGTTTTCATTGATGATATATAAGTGTATTCGAAGAATGCGAAAGAGCATGGAAGTCACATTCGGATAGTGCTACAGACTTTTCAGAAGCACCAATTGAAGGCCATGTTTACTAACTGTCAGTATGGGTAAAGGAAAGTGAATTTTCTTGGTCACATGCTTTTCAGGAGATGGATTGTCGGTAGATCCAACGAAAGATGATGTTGTCGTTAGATGGAAGAAGCCTGAAAGTGTCAAGGAGGTCCGAAGCTTTCTAAGATTGGTAGGCACTATCAAAGGTTTAACGAGGATTTTTCATTGATATCAACACCACTCACTAAGCTAACTAGAAAGGATGTTAAGTTTGTTTGGTTGGATAAGTGTGAGGAAGCATTCCAGAATTTGAAACACTTATTGACCAATGCTCCTATTTTAGTAGTGCTGGAAGGAAACAAAGGTTTGATTATTTATACTGATGCTTGTGAAACATTGTTAGGTGTTTTCCTTATGAAAAAGAGAAGCGTAATTGCTTATGCTTCCCGATAGTTAGGACCTCATGAAGTCTAATACCTAACTCATGTTCTTGAGTTAGTTGCTGTTGTTATTTTCCTTAAAGGTTTGGAGGCATTACTTATTGGGTGAAAGCCATGATTTTTTTCAAGACCATAAGTCCTTGAGATATTTGTTTTCTCAACAGGAACTGAATATTCAACAACAGAGATTGTTGGAATTCTTGAAGACATATGACTTCAGCATAGAGTATACCCCGGAGAAAGGGAATAAGGCCATTGATGTTGTTAGTAGGAAACACTAAGGGATGGTGTTGGCTATGCTGAACGAATGGAAGATTTTGAAGCTCTAGTAACATGTAATGTGAGGTTTATGTCGACGGCGAGTTCTAACAGAAGCACACTGATGATGTCGTGCTTAGAGGTTCAACCATCTTTGATCAAGGAGATTGCTTCTAGGCATGAGGAGTATCCTTTGTTTGACGAAAGGATCAAAGAGCTCAAATCCAAAATGCAAGGGAATAGCCTTGGGGAGTTCACTCTCGATCAAAATGGATGGTTATGGAGGAACAAAAAGTTACGTTTTCTGAAGATTGGTAATCCGAGAAAGGGAGTTCTTAGAGAGTATCATTGCTCTAAGTTCACAATACATCGAGAATACTCTTCTAGGAATGAATGAATAAACGTGTCGGCTTATGGGCGAAGAATTGTATGAAGTGCCAGCAGGCAAAGGACAAACATCAGACCTAGTGGTTTGTTACGACCGTTAGATATTCCATTTCGAAATGGGATTCGTTGTCCATGGATTTCGTCCGTGGACTGCCGAGATCACGAAGAGGGGATAAAAGTGTTTGGATTATGGTGGATAGACTAACTAAGAGTGCCCATTTTATTCCCATGAAGACTGCTAGGACGACACTAGTTTTGGCTGAGTTATTCATGAAGAATATAGTGAGACTTCATGGAGTTCTTAGTAATATCATAAATGATAGTGATTCATTGTTCACGTGTGAGTTTTGAAATTTTTTGTATAAGGCAATGTGGACGAAGCTCAAGATAAGTATGACTTATCACCTTAAGGTGGATTGGAAAACCGAAAAGGTGAATAAGGTGCTGTAAAATTTGCTGAGAGCTTATGCTTTGGACTTTAGTAATTTATTGGGAGGTCCATTTGCACTTAGTGGAATTTTACTATAATAATAGCTTCCAAGCTACTATAGGAATGGTGCCTTTCGAAGCTTTATTCAAAATACAGTGCAAATTGCCATTGTGTTTGTTGGAGATAGGCAACATGGTAGTTTTTCATCTAGATTAGTGAAAGAAGACACAGAGAAGATTGAGATAATTCAAGGTCGAATGAAGGAAGCTCAATCCAAGCAAAAGACTTACATGGATAGAAGGTGTAGGGAATTAGCACTCTCTATTGGAGAAAAGATTTATATCAAAGTGTCACTGATGAAAGACGTGTTCCGTTTCCAAAAATAAGGGAAGCTTGCGCCAAGGTTTGTTGGATTTTTCTGGTTTTGAAAAGGATTGAATTGCTTGTGAATCAGGTGGAGCTACCGGATAAACTGGCAGGATTCCAAAATGTGTTTCATGTATCGCACTTGTAGAAGTATGTACATGGTCTTGACACTACCGTTGATCTAAGAGCATTAGAAAAGTTGGTAGTGGAACCTGACTTGACTATCTTAGGTAGGCGATTTGTGTTCTTGATACAGACAAAAGGAAATTGAGAACCAAGATGGTTAAATTGGTGAAAGTTCAGTAGAGTCCTGATGAAAGGGACTATACATAGGAAATGGAAGGAAGGATTATTGGAGCTTTTCCAGATTTGCTACTGGTAAGATCCATATTGCTTTATGGATTAGTTACTAGTGGGGCATGCTAGTATATGTTACGATAGAATTACTTACTGGGTAGTTATGATTGCATTGCCTGTTTAGTCCTTGACTGAAATTCAAAAACAAAATTCTTTTAAGGAGAGGGAGGATGTAGTACCCCTTAACTTGGTAACATTATCCATGAATTTTGTAGGTTAGATTAAATGGGAATAATATGGTAAAGGAGGAAATGTGATTTGTTTTTAATGAATTAACTAGTAGGTCGACCTTAGAAACAAATTAACTAACACATAAGAAAGAGCATATGAGAGGGACAAAGTGGCAAACTTTTGTCCCCTATATACACTCATATCCTACTACATTTTCACCTTTCATTCACTCTAAAAATAAATAAATAAACTTATGATGGACGATCATTAAATCTAAGAAGAAGAGAAAGAGAAAAGGCTAGCAATTAAGCTTGGAAACATCAACAACAAATCTCTCAACCTCAACTTATCAAAGTGAATAATATTCTAACATTTGTGTTTCGGTCATTGGGGAAATAGTCTAGAGTAATTTATGTTCATGATTGAAATGATGCTATTGGTTAACCAATCAATTAGTTATGATCGATGTGTTTATATGGTTTGTACACATGAATATGGTTAGATTTTAGGGTAAAACCTATAGTTAGAAACCTCCAAGTTCCATAGATTTTTGGTATGATGTTTGTTATATGAATTTGTAGATGGGTTTTGAATTCCATATATTTTTATGGATGCATGAATTAGTTATGAATTTTCTAAGAATTACTTAGGAAAATCTTTCATGCTAATTAAAATAAATAAAACACCCGTACAAGTATCTTCTATATGGCCACTACAAAAGTACTATAAAAAGACTGTATACGGTCATTTTTTTTATTTATGAGCCAATGAGAATTAGAAAAATATGGTGGAGTGGGTATAAAATAAGACTTTAAAAGGTATCTACTGTCAGTTCCACTGCCTTTTCGGAAGCAATGTTTGGACAAACTTGGAAGTCACCTTTTGGTAGTGCTGAATACTTGGAATATCATATGTAAGCTATGAGAAGTATTCAAACATCTGCTTCTTACCTTCGAGAGGTGTGGTGGTATTGATACTTATACATTTTTGAAAGCTAACTACTCCACTGGAGGCTTTTACCTCCACCTTTTCGGTAGGGACAAATGGGGTTCTTTTATAAGAAAGACACAGATTTGTTTTATGACTTTACACATTATGAGGGAACATGAAGAAGGTTTGAAACCCTTGAAGTCATTGCCTTCAATGACATGCCTTTATAAAGTTGCATTCCCAAACTTATTTCCATGGACATGAATAAACACGCTATATGGAAATCTTTTAATAAAGGACTTGAGGCTTTGCCTAAATGGCTGTCGGATGCCTTTATCTCATACCTTCATGATTTTGACGCCAGGTCATGGTTGATTGCATGATTGCATGGTTCCAAAAGTGGTACCTTTCAGGGGAAATGAAATGATACAGAAGGGGTTTACCTTCAGAGTAAATGAATATTTATTTATGAAGCCAGAAGGTGTTTCCTATTAATAATGAGTGATGTTGGAGGGGTTTGCCTTCACAGTAAAAGACCGTTTTCCTTATTGAACCAAGGGGGTAACCTTTCAGAGGCAAGTGTTTTTTGAATTTAGTAGCACACCATTGAAAGTTGCACACGTCATTGGGTTGGAACCTGGGACATGACATTTGCATTTGTGTGAGCATTCGGGAACCAATGGGTAGAATAAATTGGGGAACCAATTAACTTAAATAACAACAGATTCGATCCTGTTATTAGTAATGGGGTACCTTGCGAAGCATGGAAGGGGGATCGAAAGGAAGAATGGCTTCATTGCTTCATGTAGTACGAAAGCCAAATGAATAAGGAAATAGCGTTATTGATCTGTGCGGTGCAGAAATCAAGTGGTATTGGTTCCATTATTAATGAAGGGATACCTTATAAAACATGGAAGGGGAACCAAATTAAAGAATAAAAATGGTGAGGAATAACTAGTAACCGTTAACATGGGAAATCAGAAATAACCATGATGCAGAAACTGTTGTGTGTCGCATATATCACAAATTTATTATTGTGGCTTCGTACTAACCATTGAAGTGCAAGTGTTCGGTATTGGTTCCTAAGGTAGCTAGATACTAGCGAGAGGTAAACCCTTTCCAAAATGCAGCATGGTCCAGCAAGATACCTATGTGTTATATATAAAGGTTGTTTATTCACACCAGTCTATTAGTAGACCCAAAGTTTTTGCTTTCCCCTTTGACTCCTCAGTGCTTATTTGAGTAGGCTGAGAGTTAGGGTCCGTCAAGTGCTTCATTGAATAAGTTCTGGAGGTGACCAAAAGGTTGTATCTATTTATGAGCGTCGCTGTTTGTTTTGTTTTGATGAATGTATCGGTAGTATTGTTATTGCTTATGTATTTAAACTCTGATCTGTCGAGGGGCATCGTCATATATTGCTCTCGGAGAGTGTTTTGTAATGATTTATATTTCCTTTGAACAGGTTAAACGAATGGGTTGTATGAATGGAATGACTATTAATGAATTTTTTGTAAGGTTTTTCATACTCCCATGTCTTTTAATGTTATGGTTTATTAATAGCCGATTTTCTATCATCGAAAGTTTACACTAGAGATGACTACAACATCTGTAAAATTGTACTTCCAGCCTTGGATAACAGGGTGTTACAGTCAACCCATCACTACGTTATAACATCATTGACTGTAAGTGATTACTCTTCCTCTTCCGATACTCACATCAATACGATTGAATATCGCCTTTTCTGCATCTTGGAGAAAAACTATCCATTATAGTAGCCTTGTTTGGAATCACCATCATCGAAGGACGAATCATTACCTAGAATCACTACATCCTTGCCTCACGCCAAGCCAATGGTCAAAAAGCCACAATGTCGAAACTGTTTTTGAACGAACCGTCATATCATACTCTCGAAATACATCGTTGTCAATGTTGAATTGGCCAAAGTTGCCAACAACAATAGTTGTTGATATCGGCCACTTTCATAATCGATAATAACTATTTAGATCACGTATTTGACCAAAAAGCGTTAAATGCACATCCATAGAAAACATTTGGCATTCGTTGCGAAATTGAGCTCATCGCCAAGTGCATCCTCTATCTTCAAATCCATCATCAAATCCCATTGTTGCTCCACCATCACATTTGTTGCCAAGCATCTCTGTTGATGCATCGTTGATGAAGTTATCAAAGTGCTCTAAAGCTCCATCATGAATTTATCACATTCGCTCGGGTTATCATTGATGTGTGATCAATCAATATACATCAATTTGTTTGGTTGATCGATAAGCACCCCAAACTCCAATGAACAAGGTTTCCAATACTAAATTTCTTATGAATAACGTTTTAGATAAAATATGAAAAAAATCAACTATGCAACTAGTAGTCATACAAATTCTTTTTAGGAATCCATAGCAGCATTAATTAATTATATAGAACCCATCTTGTAACACCCCGTATTTCTGTTAACACTAAAGTTACTAATTTAATAATAAATGTGTAAAAGGGAGATGTATCTAATGTGCGTACAAATTTAATAATAAATGTGTAAAGAGGAGATGTATCTAATGTGCATACAAATTTAATAATAAATGTGTAAAGGGGAGATGTATCTAATGTGCATACAAATTTAATAACAAATGTGTAAAGGGGGGATGTATCTAATGTGCATACAAATTTAATAATAAATGTTAATAATGTACATTAAGAAAGTAATTGTGAACATAATTGGCTTCTCTTTAGAACAGATGGCTTTGATTAACCTTAGCTTCATCGACGGCTCAAATTAACTTGCAATCCTATATAAACAGCCCCCTAGTCTCCTTCTTTTTGCACCATTCTTCTCTAACCTTATGCTGCACAAATTCTTGATGGACATGGCTTCTTCTTCTTCCTCTAAATCTAAATAAATAGATTAAAATAAAATATAAATCAAGACGAGGATACCCTGCTCAAGTCTTTCAAGAGAAGATTCAAAACAAGTTAGGATTCAAGTAAAGATTCAACGGCTTCAAGCAACGCTATCTTTCTATTCTTTTCTAGATCCAATCAATGTAAGTCGGTTACTTTTTAGATTTGAACGCCTTTTCTATTTGTGACATGAAATTAAAAGAATATAAGAAATATGCCTTATAATTTCATTGAATCTGTGCTTGTTTATGACTTTGGATCTGATTCTTGATTATGGCCTAGAACACATTGTGACTAAATTGCCAATGCTTAAGATTATGACTATGGAACTGTGGCCTTTGAAACCATAAGCCTCTGACTATGAACATAAGCCTTTGACTAGGAGCATAAACCAATACCTATGACTATGACAAGGACAATAGTGGATAATTACCTATGATTCATGAACATGATATTATTGCCTAGGATTATGACTGTGAGATTGGATCTAAACTTGATTATCAATTCAGTTTATTCTTAATTATCCTTGGATCTTGATTATGGGAATTTATCTATTAAGTTAGATCTACCCATATACTTGAACCTATGTTATTTGTTCAACCCTTTTTATGTCATAATATTATCAGATCTATAGGCCTTCGATGCTTTAATCAATTTATTCAGTGTAATTTGTTAGATCTGTGATTAGTGAATTATCATCTTCTGCCAGTCATTATGTCTATCTTTTCATGGCATTTTGGTTCATTCCCTTTTTATCCACGAATCTAGATTTATCTATAATCTAGGATGAAATCACGATTACACGAACGATGGGAACACGATTTGGGAAAACATGAAATTGACTAAAACGTATTTGTAAACTTGAAAATTGGCATAATTTGGAACATGAACATAATTGTGATTGGCATAATTTAGGACATGTATTATAGCATGTCTATTAAATGCAAATTGGGTAATTTTGACATGAATTATAGGATGTATAATTTGAATCCAGTATTGGCTTGTAAATCTAGTTTTTTACATAAACTGTAAACTAGAAAAATAAGTCTAGTTTGACATGAACTGAAATTAGAATATTAAATCAGGATTGGATTAGCTAAATTAAGTTAATTTGGCATAATGAGTATATTAGCACAATTTTGAATTTAGTCATAATTTTGAGTAATTGACATGAACATTAGGCTTGGACAAAAATGGTATAAGAATAACTGATTTATGGGGGAAATGGGCCATACTAATAAATATGGATAAATGTGCGTTAAAAGAGTAATTATGGAATAAGTAAATTAGGAGTAATTTACTTATAGGATTCGTCCTAAATGAGAAATGTAAATTTAGACAATACGAATATGCTTAACCCGAGGTTGGATTGAGTTGTGATGTAAACCTGCCCGGACCCGCCCGGCTGTCCAGCAATCACAACAATACTTATCCAATGTGGGAGGTTAAGGCATTGAGCCCAATAAAGGCCCGAGGTTAGACTGAGTTGTGGCGTAAGACTGCCGGGAACCAACCGGCATACCGGCAGCCACAACAATACCTGTCTAATGTGAGTGGCTGGTGCTTTAATAAGACAATTAAAGTTAAGCTAGAATGGGAGGGTTAAGTCCATAAGAACACTTAACCAACTTAACACAGTTAAGCTAGAATGGGAGGGTTAAGTCCATTGGAACACTTAACCAACTTAACATAGTTAAGTTAGAACGATAGGGTTAAGTTAACTAGAACACTTAACCAACTTAACATGGTAACAAGACAAGATTTGTAGGGGTTAAGTAACTAAGAAAAACACTTAGCCAATTTAATATGTTAACCAGACTAGAAAGTGGGGGTTAAGTAAATTCAATACACTTAGCCAATTTAACATGTTAACTAGACTAGAGGTTGGGGATAAGTAAAGTTAATACACTTAGCCAATTTAACATGCTAACTAGACTAGAGGTTGGGGTTAAGTAAATTTAATACACTTAGCCAATTTAATATGTTAGCTGGACTAGACCGTAGGGTTAAGTAAGCTTGAAAACTTAACCATCAGAGTGTGATAAATGAATAGGGTTAAGTAAAAAGATGAAGGGACAATACTTAACCATTAGAACATGTTAATCAAACCAATTTTAGGGTTAAGTTAACTAAGGGAACACTTAACCGTTATAACATGTTAGCTAAAATAGATAGGCAAGGTTAAGTTAAAAAGGAACACTTAACCAATACAAGATGAATGGGTAGGGTTAAGTAAATACTTAACCAATATAACTTAATGCTGGTAGGGTTAAGTCAACGTGAATTACTGGTAACACTTAACCAGTTTAACATGACAAATGAATAGGTTAAGTTAACTTGTATCGACTAATGACACTTAACCAATCCAACTTGACGAGAAAGAGAACTAAGTAGTAAACCTTAGTTAAAAGGACTAAGTGGTAAACTTTAGTTAAGAAAACGATGATTCAGGAAACTAACTGGTAAACCTTAGTTAGGAAAACTAAGTAGTAATTCTTAGTATAACACGAGGAGGAGCGAACGTCCATCTGATCTTAAAGAAGGCTCCAACGAATTGGGTTACGAAGCCCGAGGCTTCGAGGGGACGTGAGGGTACTCTTGGTATCCCTCTGTGAGGCTGCAGATGATCCTCCTAGGCTCACAGAGGTTAAGGTCTGCGTTAGGAGAACCAAGGGTACGCCTTGGTTGCAATTTAAGGCAACCTAAAAACTAGGGTGGACCAGCGTGATTCGGCGAGACCAGTAGCCCTGTGATAGCAACTCGTCGTCTACCTACCATCTTGAGTCAGTCGAGATACGTAAAGCGGAAAGGTGGAGAACTCCAAAAGACCATATACTTGCTATCTAGTTATGGGTGAGGATGGCCATAAGACAGTGGGGCATAGGGGACCTGCGTATAGTTCTCAATTTTTCAAGGGTGGCCTTTCATTAGTTGAGGGAGAGGTCAGGTGGGACCATAGCCACTGGAAAAACAGACCTTAGCATCTGCATTGGCAGATATCTGAAAGCTCCCGACCGAGTTCCGTGTTTCTAGAATAGCCCTGCCACGGGTCTCGGGTTGCACATTTCAGGACATGTGCATCTAGACAGTGATAAACGATTCGCGACACATACGTGGGGAAAGTCTAGGAACATATACCACTCTAGGTAGTTCATCCTAGACTAGGGGCATCGTTCGACAGGTAGCGTAATCCCTAGTTGGGCCTAGGTGGCATAAACCCTGAATCTGTGAAGCATTAGATAAGCCGCGTAAACCCGAGTGGAATCTAGGAAGCACTTTGATATAAAACCCTAGATTAGATCTAGGTAATAAATAATAAATGTACGCCTAAAGGCAACCACAATTACTGGGATTGGGATCGCGTTATCATTTTAGACAGATTACTAGTTGGGACACTAGATAGGTGGTGCAGAGACATAGAAACCATAATAACAGGTTAATAGTGAAGCGGAGAAAGTATTAAAGCATATCCAGTTTATCTTGTCTTAGCATATCTTGTGTTAATCTTATCCTATCTTGTTGGCCCTATCATCATGGTATTGTCTTGTATTCAGTTAATTCATGTCGTTTTGTTTTTCCTTGTTCACATGCTAGAAGTAACTGAACTTACCAGACTTCATGTCTGACCCAGTTTTCTTTCGTCTTCTTTTCTTCCGTTTCCCTCCCCCCCCCCAGGTAGTTAAGGAGGGAATAGTATAGCTCAGGTTAGATTGGACCGTCACTCTTCCCAAGCTCGAAGATTCTTTGACAAAGTGCTTTGGACTCTCTTTTTTTGCTGCTATGGCTGGCTTATGCTACATTGGGGAATATAAATGTTATTTTATGCTTCTTTATTTTGTAAGACAGATGATACTCTGATATTGGAAAACAATTGTTGTACAAACTATTTTATCAATAAAGTAAAGTTTTATTTTCCACTGTTTTAATTCTGTCTGTCTTGTAATTTATCTACATCTTTTACCCTAAATGCTCCACAGAACTTAGTGCATTCCCTTTGTGAGTGACACTAAAGGATGTGGCGTGTTACACATCTACAACAATTAAAGTGTAATAACTGTCAAAATAATCTAATTCTACTAGTATCGTCAAAATAGCACATAAAGGGATAAAATGTGATAGTCAAGTTAAAACTACTTAATTCACTTTTTATTTATTTATCATTTACTAGGTTAAACTTTTTCAGAAATTACATTTTATAACCGGATATCAATTTAAAACATTAGAATTATACTATAAAAACAAATACAATTCAGCAAGAGGCAAAATCACTCACTTCAATCAAATCATTCCAAACATGCCAATATGAGTGCAATGGAAGAAATGACATTCAAATCGTACCTCGTACGCAAAAGATATGACAAGTATAAGTTTGATGATTAAATCAATAATTTAATGATATAATTAATAAATATTTTGACAAGTTACTTACCTAATTACTTCTTCCCCAATTATAAATTCCAGGTTGAGTACGCATGTATCACCAAGTCCATGAACTCATACACTAAATCTAAGTGATAAAGAGCAGTTCACGGCAAAAACAAATCCGTCTTCCTTGTTACTCTCCTCTTCCTAAACTCGATCTGTTGGTACCAATATCCTAAGCCTCGATCCCATCTAACAAAAAACATCATACCTAATACATCGTTTAGGTGCTAATGTCACTCCCACCAAAGGAGGACTAGAACCCCGCTTTTTATAATGTTGGTGTGCCTTGTGAAGCTCAAGTTAATGGTGGCCTCGTTTTAACCAGTCTATGCCTATAGCCTCCAAAATATCGAACCCTAGTTTTGTAACACCCCGTAAAATCAACCTAAGATAGACATAAGGTAATTTAATTTAAAATAACCAATAATAATCAACAATAAATCAATGGGCTGAAAAATGAAATTTTAAATAATTGTGAGTTTGTATCAAGCCAGAAAATTTGATGTTTGAATTTCGACACTAATACCCTATTTGTATTCACTTGTCAAAACTTGAGTATCAAAATCCAAATAGTAAAAAGAAAGAAGTTAGAGGGCAAGAAGAAGAAAGGAAGAATGTTAGAATATATAAAAGAAGAAGAAGAACACAAACACTATAAAATATAATATATCAACACTCTTTACCCAAAGATAAAATTGTATATACATTTTTACAAGAGTACACGACTTGATCAGCCTATACAATGCTGATAAATAGAACAAGCAGCGGAAATAAATTAATACCAAAAAATACAGGAGTATGTCTTACTTCGAATCTTCTCTTTAAGCTCCAAGAAAAACCAAGTGCAACCTGGAAAATGTACCCGGTCTGGGCGAGCCCATTTTTCAAAAAGAAAAATTACACGAATTGTCAGTCTTGGATATTTGTGAGAAAACTCACATCACAATCACCTTGCTTAATTTTATAAATCCTTTAAAGAATGGAACTGTCATAAGAAACGACCACACGTGGACATGTCACACGTTTTCCCCTTTTGATAACCAAAACACTTTTATTATAAATATAATGATATTATAAAAATGCCTATTAAGTCATCTTAATATAAAATAGAAATATAGCCAAAATGCTTGCATCACATGTTTCAACATAGTTGGTATACATTTAAAATTGTAAAGGATCGAAATTAAGTTTGGATTTCCATTCAATGACAAGGCACCAAGGTACCACCTATCACGGTACCTCTCTAGATAAGCGTACAGAGAGCCTCGAGTGGACTCTTGTGAATCTGGACCAGCCAAACCTTCTCTGGATTGTACCGAATATTTCACCCCCATGGTTGAGATCAACAACCAAACTCAACATACAATAATCAAAAAGGTCATCCGTTCTAGATTGGGCGCTGACATTACCTTAAATGGGAGTTACCCACCTAGCCTTGAAGCATATCTCTTGTTTCAGTCATTACCGGTTGATAAGGCTAGTGCCTACATTTTAACCTTTCATACATGGAACATCCCTATCTTTGGATGTCATATCGTCATTCCATTGACTTGCATGAAAATACAACCTTTGAGCTCATACGTCTTAGAGAAGGGTGCTAAGCTAAGAGAAGTTGCCTTCACCTCCACCAAACAAATGTACGTTTGTAAAAATCAATGTAGATTTAATAAACGCAATGTCAGACGTCCATATGTATAAGTTGTCCAGGAACAGGACAAGCCAAAGGTACTCTTTTACTCATCATGTTGGGAAAATCCATAGGATTTAACAAGAAGTCCACGCATTGTGCAGAATCCCAAAATATAGGGACTACTACTAGAAGTATAATCCTGGTAGCTAACCAGAGACGTCAACAAGTAGTCTTTTTCATTTTTAGACCTACACCTTCAAACTATCTTAATACACATAAGCAACCAATAAGTTCAATTTCGAATGAAAAGTCGGTTCAAAATGGCTTTGGATCCAATTCCAATCCCGATTCTCGAACCAACATGTTGTAAGTTAAAAGGGAATTTATTAATAGTCAGTTCATCAAATTCTTTTCATCGATTGTGACAAACCGTTTTCGTACACTTATCTCAACGGGATAAGGATATTCACTAATCTCTTATTTTCATTACATTGAAAATTATAACCATACGCGTATCTCCTCGAAATAAGAATATTAACAAAATCTGTTATTTTCATTACTTTGAAAATATTGCTATATACTTAACTCAATGGTATAAGTATAATCATAAATCTTATATGGGTCAAACAATGTAATCTGATGCGTTATTTATTATATAAACCCAAATAGTTTATTAACTTCTAAACTTTGTCAATTAAAGTTTTAAAATATCCTTTATGGAAATAATAATTTAATTTCCAACCGCTACTTCCATTTCAACCTAGTATAATCTCATGTATAATAATGGAATCATTCAAATTAGGGTATTGTATTTACCTCTCAAACCTTGACTTGACAACATACTTTTTTCAAGATAAACTGAAGTTTGTTAACACAATTGTAATGTCCTAGATTTTTGAACGTTAATTACAAATATTTAAATTTGTTTTAAATATTGATTTGATAATATAAACGGATTTTATATCGAATTTATTTATCGAAAATGGAGTTTGAAAATATAAATTTATAATTTAATTAAAACGAGTTCGAAACGATGCGGTAGTTCGAAATATTGAGTTTTGAACTTTAATTGAATAAACAGGAATTGATATAAGTCAGAATTCTATGAAATAAGAAACGTTAGGATTTATTTGATTATAATTTTATAATGAAAGAGAAAAATTGAGATTTCATATTATAGGTTGCAACTTATGTCTAATTCGAATTTTCAAATATTCGTTGTGGAATTCGTTAATAAATGATGACCTGAACTTCTCGGACGGCCTAAACCGAACAAGAAGGCGAACTGCTTTGAGAACAGGGCTCATCACAACACAAACATAAGAAAATTTCATTACTATTACAACAATTTAACTAGAGTACAAGATATCAGAGTTCAAACGAATAATATACAATAGAAAATATCAGAGTTTTAAATTACAAAACAACGGAAATATATCTACACGAATATAATGTACGGCAAAAAACATCAACTACCACAGCTGAAAGAAATTCAGGATACAAAGCATTCTAGATATAGCTCCAGCCGTAATTCAGGATCCTGTGAAAAGAAATATCTGCAAAAACCAAAACTACAAGCAGCCCGTGTGGAAAATATGGGCACCCAAATTTTAAGTGAAAACAATAAACTCCGAGTCAGTCATGGGACTGGTGTGAGAACTAAAAACAATTATTAACTTTATTTTAAGGTTGTGTAAATCAAGGATCCACGCCGTATAACACGGAATGAGTTTCCTCCACATGAATACCAATTTAAAAATAAACAAGGCAATGCTTTCTGAAAAAATGAAGCCATCATAAGACTCAGGTCCCATCACATAATGCAAACAAAAACCAGAGGATAAAGTTTTACCTTATAATGGCCAAATATGCTTGGCACGCAAAATTTATCTGTTATTATTATTATAATTGAAGAAATCAACTTCAAATATAAATGTATCAATCCTAGACGATATAAGTGGTAATAAGAGGTAATAAGTGACATTTCTTGAATTTGGTAAATTTAATTACCTCATTCCCATTTCAACTTAATTAAAGATTCATTAAAACTCCACTTAGTTTTAATCTCATAAATAATTACTTAATGATTATTCAACTTTAGGAAATTAATCATGCCTTTAACTGGGTTAAAGAACCAATGTCATTTAAAACAAAGTATACAATAAACCCAAAATCATCTTCCATCAAAACGAAATCTTCACGAAAATCATAACAGTATATAATCGATGTAAATTTCCGTATCAAACTAAAACTATAAGTGGAATAGTGGAAAGGCCTTTTAAATTCCATAATATTAACGGTATTCCTTTACAGAAGTTCATCTCGATTATTAAATCGAATTACATTCAATTCCAATTTAATATATTAAATTGGAAAACTTTACTTTGGAAAATTCCATTAATATTAAATAAACGATTATAAATTCCAAATCACAACTTCATTGTTAATTGGGTTAAAAAACAAATGTTATTTGAAACATTGTTCACGATAAACCCAAAATCAACTTTCATTTCAATTCCAATTAAATTATTTTTTTTAGAAAGATCCAATTAATATTTTTTCCATAAAATAAATATATATAACAAGAATGAGAATTTATCCCTTCTCTAAAGGCTCATAAAAACAGATTATGTAGAGATAGCTACATTACCTGTGCACATCCAAAAGCCGAAAGATACAAAGAAACAGGTACGACAAAAGAAATAACTATAAACTAGGAAAACAGCAAAGTGTCAGTAGTCGAAAATCTACCGGTAGGCGCCCAGGAAGATGAAGGCTCCATAACAGAAAGATAGCGGTGGAAAAGCGAAACCTGCTCGGTTGAAAGAGGCCACAAATGCTGGAAAAAAGCAGAAAGCGTCATCTGCTGAATGGAAAAGCTAAAGACCCTGTCCGGTAGCAAGCTCCCAACCAAAGCCCAAGACCCAATCCATAAAGCCGAAAGCGTGAACATCAATAACCTGAAAGTCCAGCCCCTGCAGAACTAGCAAATGAAATAAGCCACAAAAAAGGGGATGGGGGAAGGTGTGGAAAGGCTAACGGGATGGATCCAGATAACCTAAGATATCAATAGTACAACTGATTCCTGCTCTGGAGGTAACTGTAACCGTTGAGACATCAAAGGTTATGGCCAGCCGCTGCCAGCGGGATCTGAAAGAACCTCTAAACGGTCTGCCCCGAAAGGCAAGGAACACATCATTCCTTACCTTTCGGATGATATTAGAGGGGACCATAGGCACCTCATCATACATCGCCCTATTCCGTGCGCACCAAATATGCCAGCAGATAAGGCAAGGGACAAGCCGGAACAAGATAGAACGCAACAATTTTCCTGAGATTCCGGTTCACCAGATTCTCGGTCTATCAGCGAGAGAGGGCGCATTACCACGAAGGCCAACTAAGTTCCTGAAGTAATTCCAAACAGCGTTGGTAGTGAAGCCCAAGAAGAAAAGGTGAGAGATGGATTTCGTGCCCCCCGATCCACAACACCTGCAACGAGAAGCTAAAGGAATGTGAATTCTCTGGAGGTTCTCATCTATTGGTAGTCCCTCGTGGAGGGTCCACCATATAAATAGAGAAACCTTCGGGGGAATACGGGAATCCCAGATGAAAGAGAAGGAAGGAAGGAAGGTGAGGCGACGGCGACCTCGCCGAATTCCAAGCTGCATGAATCGAGAAGGGACTACCATCCCATTCCAACCCACCACCATGCGAATCTGGAAAGGCCTTCACGGATTACATCCGTTTCCACGTCTCACTAGCATAGGATGGAACACTGGTAAAGCTATTCGCCTATAGCCTGCGGTACTTAGCATGAAGAAAAGATGCCCATAAGGAGTGATTTGCTTCAAACCTAGCCCACAATTTACAAGCAAAAGCAATACAGGTATCCTTTGGGTTTCTGAGACCTATACCCCCCTCGCTTCTGGGGCGGCAGATAATGTCCCAAGAGATCCAATGGTGACGATTTGCATTGTCCTTTTTCCCCCCAGAAAAAAGACGAGACCAAAGAGCGGTAAGAACGGAAGAAACCAGAGGTGGGAGTCATGACATTGAAGACATGCGATCCTATAGAGTCAAGCACCGACTTTATAAGAGCCAGTCTTCCTGTTTGAGAGAGAAGATTTGCATTCCACCTTATGATCTTCCCGCTGGCTTTGTCGGCGAGGGGGTCGAAGATGGCGTTTAGCTTACGGCCTCTATAAAGAACAATACCCAGGTATGATAAAGGAAGGCAAGCCGCCTTGTAACCAGTGAAGGTTTTGATCCAAGAAGATCTCACCGTAGACAAGTCTCTCAACGGGACGAAGCAACTCTTAGCAGTGTTAGCGAGCTGACCAGAACTCCTCTCATACTTCTGAACGAGGCCGACAAGGCGATGAACAGAACGACGGTTACCATTCATGAAAATGATAATGTCGTCAGCGAAGGACAAAGAAGAAATGATCGGGCAACCAGGGGGGATGCCAAAACGGTGAATCTGATTAGCTATCGTCAGTGAATGCAAACCACGAACGAAAGCCTCAGCAGCAATAGTGAAGAGCGAAGGTGAGAGAGGATCTCCTTGACGAAGACCTCTTCCAGCCTTGAAATACCCATTGGTCACTCCATTAATAAGAATAGAGAACCAACAGTTGGATATGAGTCTCCAGATAATATCGATAAGGGCCTCTGGGAACCCAAACGCTCGAAGATCATTGATGATGAAAAACCAAGACATGTGGTCGTAAGCTTTCTCCATGTCTAGCTTAACAACCAAATTTGAACCCCTGACTTTCCTATCAATCTGAGAAACTAGCTCTTGGGCTAAAAGAACGTTATCTGGAATCAAACGGCCTTTAATGAACCCCGCTTTAGAAGCTGAAATAAGTCGTTGGAGGAAAGGAGCCATCCTAATGGCCACGATCTTAGAAATAACCTTATTAGAAAAGTTACACAAACTGATAGGGAGAAAATCCGCACACGAACTGGGATTCTCGCACTTTGGGATAAGGACCAAGTTAGTGGAGGTCCATCCCTGAGGCAGATCTCCACCAGAGAAGAAGAACTGAATTGCCTGGCAGAAGTCCGTTTGGATAATCGGCCAAACGCTACGGTAGAAAACCCCATTGTAGCCATCAGGGCCACTAGCACTATCCTTACTTAGAGAGAAGATACATTCGCGTATCTCTTCTGTAGAAGGGGGCTGCTAGGTCGATACACTCCGTAGGTAAAATCAACCTCAGAAAGAAAGAAAGAAAGAAGAGAAGGACCGGACACCGAGACCGAGGGAGAGCTAAGAAAGGATTGGAAATGGAAGAGAATAGTTTCCTTGACTTCATCAGGGGTTAAGGCCAAAGATAGATCAGGGCACTGAATCTGAAGAATCATAAGAAGTCTATTCTTCTTACGAATGGAAGAGTGGAAGAACTTAGAGTTCGAATCGCCATCGACAACCCACTTGATCCTCGCCTTCTGATGAAGATAGTCATTTTCGATACGAAGCTCCGAAGAAAAGGCAAGTTAGGCGATGGCCCACGCTTCCTTGTTAGAGGAACAGGGATCCTAATCGAAAGAGGCCTCTGCAAGAGCAAGAGACTCTTCGGCCGCTCTGACATGGTCGAAAATATTCTTGAACACAAGAATGTTCCAAGACATGAGACAAGTCCTAAGGCACTTAAGCTTGCGAGAGAAAGTGATAGAAGGCGAACCTTCAATCAGAGAGTTCCAGGAGTCTTCCACAACCCGAAGGAACGAGTGATGGGACCTCCACATACTCTTGAACCTAAAGGACAAAGGACCAGAAATCGACCGGGTAGAACAGCTAAGAAGCATAGGAGGATGGTCCGAGAAGGTCCGGTGTAGATGAGAAACAGAGAACACGAAAGGAAGATTGAACCAGCTCTCCGATCCTAAAACTCTATCAAGCCTGGAAAGAATCTGATTCTTCCCGTCTTGGTTGTTACACCAAGTAAAGGCTGATCCGACGAATGAGATTTCTGTCAGGCCTGACTCAACAATGAAGGCGTTGAAATCAGCCACAGAAGAATGGTTAACCACATTACCTCCCAGTTTTTCTGCTTGACAGGCGACTACATTGAAGTCGCCCCCAAAAGAGAAACAGGAAAACCAAAAGCAGACAGGCTTAGAACATCAGACCAGAGGGTCAATCGTTCCAACCTGTCGCACTTAGCATAGACAACAGAGAACATGAAGGATGAGGAAAGGGAAGGGGCGAGCAGGCTGCCGACAGTAACTGGTCGGAATCAAAGATAGGATGGGCAACAATGTCTTTGGACACAGGATCCATATCTTGCCCAAAAGATTGGCCAAAGCACCCCCAAAACCGAGAGAAAGAATGGACTTGGTGACCCCTTCCGGTCCTAACGTAAGCTCCAGAAGGGCCACTAAAAGGACCGCGTGTTTCCTAACAATGCGTATGAGTCTAGCCACAGTCTCATTGTTACCAACACCATGGATGTTCCAGAACAGAAAGTTCTCCATAAGGACGAAGAGGAAAAGAGAAACCCGAAGAACAAAAAAAAACCAGAGCCTACCCCTGTCTGCTCAAGCAAAATACAATGTGTGCCAAGTAGATCTAACGACTTGCACGGACGCCGCTATAGATCATGTGCGAATGGTGCGCGGAGTGCGAGGCTCAGCTCTAGTTCTTCTAAGCGAAGAACGGAAAGGAACCACACATGGATGAAGAGAAGTCTCATTAGATTCGGAAGTTCCAATAGGAACTCCCAAATCCAAATCGTGAGTAGCAGAAGGAGGCCTGAAGCGACCAGATCTCGAAGGACAAGAGTTCTTAGTAAGACGAGATAGACGATCATTAATGATTGCTATCTCATCCGTACTAAGCAAGGGGAGACAACAATGCGGGGCGCATAACAGAAACTCTCTCGATCTTACTAGGCAAAGGGAGAGACAAAGGGGCGGGAAACAAAACAGAAACGGGAGGAGAACTCGAAAGAGGAACCGAAAACGGAAAACCGGGCCTAAATGTAGGATACGTCAGATGGCGCATCAAAAGTTCCTGTGTGAACCTTACCAGGGCCGAGCTGTCATCAGATTGACAGTCCCACGAAGATGGAAATGTTTCAGACAACCGATCTTGAAGCAACGACATAAGGCGAAGGTTTAGACAGTCGGTAATCAACCTGGCAACACATACATGGGCCCAAAGTTGGTCCCAACATACGGCTACATCAGGGAAATTGCCAGGACCGCTGAACCAACCCCTTATGAAGCGACTGACAACCACACCGAAAGCTCGCAAATCTCAACCAAAAAGCTAATGTCTCCACCGACACGAAGAAGACGTCGAGAAGACTTAAAGACCCTGGTAAGCACACAAGGATGATAGTCAACACAAATAAACCCACAACCAGGCAATTATTCTGAACCATCAACGAGCAACGAACACAAAAGTATGCAACAGAGAAAGACGGGCATGGAAAAAAGGTTTCAGCAAAACAACTTCAACAAAAAGTCCCAAAACCTCAACTGGTAGAGAACTACCAATCCAAACAGTGTTAACCAAAGACGAAACACCTCCAGAAAAAACCGTAGAACCAATAATTAGTGAAGAAACAGGCAGATCCAATTATATTAATTAATTGGTAAACTTCTCAAAATCTTAATAAAAAGATTTATTTTATTCTTAACTGGGTTTAACAACAGTGTTATTGAAGACACCATTCACAACAAACCCAAAATCCAATTTGATATTAAATACAAGGCTCCGAATAGAAATCATATCGGCTTATATTCAATATCAAATTCAAAAACCAACAGATATCATATTGGGAATAACGATATCTATATCTTCCAAATTCCTCAACAATATCCGTATAATCACAAAATCCAATATCGAAATATTCTGAAGATTATTTTTATTCAAATCCTTTCCAATTCATACGTTGGAATATTCTGGTTATATTAAAACCATATAATTTCTTTCAATTCTTTACTCAAGTTGGTAAACAACTTATTCAGACAAAATTATCTTTTATCTTTACAAACGTGTAATATGTCATCCAAAATCATTTCAAATGATTTATTATGATTTTACATAATTTATTCATATTTTTAATAATTTTATTAAGGCTCTTACAGTTGGTTTCCAATATCGACCAACGAACTGCATCCACAGCGATCTTTTCCAAAACTGATTTGGACATATCTTAAAATCTATCCATTAGATTTCAAATATCTTATTATCATTCGAAAGCTCTTTTTGATGCGAACCCAAAGATTCCGGTTTTACGAGAATGCGACGGCCGGATCTCCCGTTATGTCCATTCAAAGTTAATGGTCGAAATTCACGAACGGTCGCTACGCGGAACGTTCTATTCAAAACATTTAAATATATATAATATATTTCGTTGATTTCCATTCAAACCGTATTTTATAAAATGTTTATAAATTCGTTTTAAAAATGATTAGAACTTTCATTTCAATTTTAAATCAAAATTGAATATTTCGTATAATTATAATACTAAAATGATAATATTTTCAAAATATCATATTTTGAAATCAAATCTTTTTGATATTCCGAGTTAAAATAGCGTATATCTACTTAACTCGGCTTCACATATTTCAATATTTTCGTGTCCATCCAAAATCAGACATCAAAATCATATTTTGAGTCTTCACTGAACATTATTTTAAAATATATGTTATTTCTGAATTGGAATCAGACTCAATCAATTATCATATAATTTTATTGATATGGACTCCATATATCGCATGTATTCAAAAATAGTAATAAACAACTATTAAACATTCAATTCACATCCAGAGTGCAATTTATAATTGTATAAGCATTAAATAATTAAATAATGCTTATAATAGTCTGTCAATCAATCAGTTGACATATAATTAAATCCAAGGGAGATGTGAATTAATTATCATCCCCAGACCCGTATGGGGTTTTCAACCATCAAGAAAATATATATAAACAACTTAATAATAATAGCATTAAAACTGTAACATTCATCAATCACCAAACAAATATTGTAATCATAGGCAATAAATATATATTCAGTTATAAAAATAAAGAACTGTATAAATAATTTGAGTGAGAGAGTTCTTACAGTGGTTTCCACTCTGTCAAACTTTAATTGACGATTTTAGTAATATTTATGTTTAAATTTGCCTCAAATTCTAACTTGCTCCATTTTTGTTCTGGTCTGTTCTGAAATGTAGTGCTCGTCTAGAGGATTCCACTGCAATTTAAATCGTTTGATTCCGTTGTCATATGAATAAGTAATGCATGTTTAAACATTAATCACTTTAATAAACTAATTAATTATATAATTAGTTTACTTACTTTATTTAACTGTTTCATCCCAAAAAACATCCCGTAACCTTGCTTTCCTCCTAGACATGTTCAAACCCTTGCACGCTTGAACAATACCGCTGCCGCCATCACATCGTTGCATCGGAACATCATCAGCCGCGGCCACCTTGAAAACCGCGCCACCCTCTACCCTTGCCTGTGATGTCGTGAAGCTCACACCTCCCTCCTCCTGGGGATTTGCGTTTAAACGCAGTAGATTGGAGTGCCAAAATCGAGAAAATCACCCCATTAAAATCCATCACACCCGTTGAATTTATAGAGCTTGAATTGATCTTCGATTTTCATTTAGAAACCATAATTTAATTTGAGATGTTTTTGGGAGAATTTAGGAGCTGAAATTGGTAGGAAATCGACCGCTCAATACATAGTGGCAGCGGAAATTTGTAGGGAGAATAGGGTTTATAGGAAAACGTTTATATATATATACATATATATATAATACTATTTAATTCAATTTAATTCTTAAATGTGAATTTTGCATCCGAACTCAAATGAACTCCAATGATTGTCTCCTAGCCAAATACCCCTATTCCGGACACAGTGAGATATGTTTCGTAAGCCAATTCGACTGTTTTATCATTTTTTGTCAAAATTAAAATATAACTCAATATAACGTTTAAAATTGAATTTGAGCGTACATTTTAATTTAACACAGCTGCATACTGACTTCAAAAATGATGAAATTTGAAATCTAGCGATGATTTGAAGATCCAGTCCTAATAAAATTAATTTTGTCGAATTTGGAGACCGTTTGAAAAATGGTCTTTTAACTAGCTTATCAAATTTGCAACTGAAGTTCAATATGCGATTAAATTCACCACGCTTACATATTAATTTCAAATGACTTGAAAATTTAAACCTGACAATGATTTGACATTCCGGATCCAATAAAATTAGTTTTGTCGAAAACGGAATTTGTTTACAAAATGGCTATTTTTAAGGGCTATATATGATATTAAAATATATACAAATTCCATAGCGACTATTCTAAATTTTAAACTGGACATAATTTACAATTTACAAAGTGAAATTAAAAAATTTTACATTCATTAGAAAGACATAATTAAATGGATCCTAACGTTTCTTGTTTTACTGAAATCCGACTGGTTTTGAATTCTATATAATCAATCAAAGTTCAAAACTAAATTTTCAAACTACCGTGCCATTTATAGTTCGTTTTAATTAAATTTTAAATCCATACGTTCTAACTTTGATTTAAATAAATTTTAAATCATTAATTCTCAAAATAAATTGTTAAAAATATTTAATTTCTATGAAAAACAATTAAAAATAAATTTTAAATTGGTTCCAAAATTCCGGGTTATTACACAATAATGTTAATTAAATAAAATATTAACGGTTTGTATATAATTTGAATATCATTTAAACCAGAATTTTTAAACGTTGAGTTTAAAATTCATATTTATGTAATCTGAAGCTATATGTTATTCCGTAAATGATGATAATAATTTATTATCGTTAAAATGTATTGTTTTGGAATTTAATTATATTTTATCGTTTCTCCTAACAACCTCTGTTTTCGATGAAACAAGTTTTGTTGAAATAGGTATAATTAGTTATTGCTAAATTTATAGTTTTGAGCTGATTGGAGTTGTTTTATCCGTGCGTGCATTTTAAAGGTGAATCGATAAATTAAAGTAACATCGTTGTGCAAATGGAGTCTGTTTTCAATGAAATAATTTCATTGGGACCAGAATGTCAAGAAGTAGCAGTACTTGTGTTTGGAGTTCGGGTATGACAATGTGAATATTTAACGTTGACAATAAATAGTCGTGCCACGTTCAGTGAACCCTACCCTTTACTTCAGCCTACCCTATCTCTAACATAAAAAGTACACTTCAACCTAAAATGAGCTACCCTTGAATATTAAATGTACCACCTACCTATACACGCATAACTGGAATACAAATGAACATTGTCCCGTCAATTTCGACTCACAACTACCCTATATAAACATACACACACAACCACCCTAACATCACCCAGTATAGCATGTTGTCTACAAACAAACCAACATAATGCCAACGTTAGAAATGAAAGAAACAAATAAAAAAACATGCACATGGAACTAGGAAAATCACGTAGAAGCAAAGTACACCATGCCAACAAACTAGAAATGAAAGAAAAGAAAACTCAAGGCAGATGCTCGTCGACCTATACTGATGAAGCAACAGTCTACCCTATAAGACGATAGGACAGTGTTTTTATCCTCAACCTTTCTTCTTTATATGGTCGTTTCTTCCTGGTTTTTTCTTGCGCACTAGGTTTTTTTTTCCTCCATCGCATCCCTCCTTTCTCCCATTTACTCAACCTTCTCTTTGAAGCATCCGAAAACTAATTAACTTTTTCTATGTTTCTATGCTCTTCCTCTCAACTAAATTCAATCATAACCCATAAATATATATATACATACATACATATATATAGACTGGACAGGGAAAACTGATTCGGAAGTAGCGTTTCTTTCGAAGCTTTTGACGGCAACTTAGAAGGACAGAGGAGTCATGGAGGAAGAGTAGGTTTAGGCCCAGGTTTCAGTGATCTCTGATGACTGTCAGGTGTATGTAGCATGGAGAGAGATGTGGAGGAGATGCGTGCGATCGGTTGGTGATGCATTCAGTGGAAATATGCGGATTGCAAGGACTTCTTGTAACGACCCACCTTTTTGACTGATTCTCGCCAGTAATTAAACCAATTAAAATCATTCACAAAGACAGATGGTTATAAGTACTAACATACTTAAACACAAATAGCAGAACTTCTATTTTATTACAAAATTTTTACATCTGAATTACAAGGAGTCAAAGTATGCCATAAGCTCAGCATAGAAATTCGCAATGACTTTGAAAAAGAATGAAGCCATCATAAGCTTGTCCCACAACACACAATGTAAGCGCACACCAAATGGGCGAGTTTTATCATATGATAACCAAAAATGCTTTTATACATGAAATTCCTCTTTTTATACTATTATTAGTGCATATTGATGAAAAATAATTTCGTAAATAAATATAGAATCATAGCCCCCGTAACCCCAATTGGTCATATTGACATATAGGTATACAATCAAAATCGCATGGGCTCGTATTGGAGATTGGGTTTCCAACATGAAGGTTCCTGCCACGAAAGATCAATCCAGGACACGAAGCTAAGTATCTCCCGGTTAACATCCAAACAACAGACACCGAATACATAGCACAAAAGTATATATCTCAGGTAACATCCAGACATTGGACACCGTATATACTTTATTCCTTAAGGTTTCGAAAATGGATCCATTTGCCAAAGCTTTCGAGTTTCAACAGAGATTATGTATATGTATACAACCTAACCGCCAGTTTACCATCATTCCGGGACGTTAGGTTCATCGAGGTCATGATATACACAAAGCTATGCTTAAATAAGCCAAGCTTTGATAGTCACTAGCTTATGTCATAACTCGAGTATGCCACATTGTCTGTTCGCCACGTGTCACTGATTTCGATTAATACATAACCTCTAAGTTCATGCGACTTAGAGTCGAGAATAATTTTTATGGCCAACAATTCGATATATATTAACATAAATCAGTGCTATGCAGTTCATTACAATGTCAGGCACACAATCCATACAATTCCGATCTAGGTCTGAATGGAACAACATTCCGAAAATCTCCTAATATATTCGAATCTTATGCCACTTATAACCTAATATTGGGTGATCGGACCAATCGAGACATCGACAATCAATCCAACCAATTAGAAGATCATCTGTCCTCACTTTTCGATTTCCAAGTCTTCGATTATTCATAACGTCGTATTATTACTTGGAGTGGTTTTTGAAAATATATTCGATGCTGGTTTTTCCAAGTAATAAGCGTATTTAAAACAATAGTTATGGATTATAAAGAATTTATGATTCGAATCTCCTTCCCAATCGTTATCAATTTATTTACAAAACAAAGTTAGGTTAAATTAGATTACTTAAAGTTCCTTACCTTTTAACTCTTCTTTTTCAATCCAATATTCAAATTTTCTAACCATATGTTTCAAACAAGATTCCTTGTTCGTCGCTATCATTCTATAATTCTATAAACTTAATTTGGATTTAAGTTTCTATTCACAAAAATTCAACAAATTTGATATTTCGAATATAAGTTTAATCGACTTATATTAGATATCAATTCACACACCTAGCGAAACACTAACAGAGTCTTAATGTAAATATTTTTAATGGTTTCTGATTGTATTCGTCCAGCCCTAGAAATTTTATATCGAATATTCGAAAATTAACTCTGCCCAAACTCATTTCCTTTTAAATTTCAAACTTTGAATGTCTTATTTAAAATAGAAAATCTTTAAATAAATTCCATATGAAATAATTTAAGTTCCTTAAAATCCTTCAAAATATTTAACAAAACCATTTACGATAATTTACGATTTATAAACTTCAAACCCAGTTGATTTCAAAGAATGTTTAATTAATGCTTAATAACGTTACAAAAATAAAATAGCCATTTAAATCAATTGGTCAGAAATTATTCAAAATTCAAACATTTTAGCTATAACCACCTTTAAATAATAAAATAAGATTTATCATTAATTTTCCCAAACTTTTAATATTTTTTATTAACCTTTTTTATTTGATTTTCCATTACGGTCGTCGAACTTCACGTATAGTGACCTTTTCAAATTTTGTTTTAAACATAACTTGAAATTCATAAATCAGAAATTTGAAATTTCTTTTCTATTCAAAAGTTATTATTTATGGAAATCGATTTAAATTGTTCAAGTCATAATCATTTGAAAATTTCAAATCGATATTAATGAACTATCGCTATGCGTTACGTTCAATTCAAAACACGTAGCACTTAAATATAAATCATCTCATTTCTTACCATAATAAACTCAAATTCTCATAACTTAACTTTAAAACCATATTTTGAATAATATATTATATTCTCATTCGAGTTCCAAAATCATTTTACTTTAAATCATCATTTCAAATTTACAAATATTCATTTCGAATTAGATCGAAAACTTAAGATAATAAAATTTCCAAATCTCGTCCAATTACTCAAAACTAATCGTTAATGCTGAAAACGTATTATAATTATTATTCGATCTAAATTTCAAAATCTCTTTGATTTCAAAATTATTTATGTGAACATTGATTTATCATTTTATATTTTCAAATAATAAAATCAAATTTATTTACAAAACACATCCATATAATCAAAATTCAATACAATATTTCTCACTCATTTAATCATTTCAATGCGTATCACGAAATAATGAAATCAAAATATATAAAAATTTCAATATCACTTTATTGTTTAAATTCAAACTTATTTCAACTTCGATGATCCAAAATAAGTTTAAAACCCTTTCTTTAGTTTCTGTCTTCGACGACATTCGTTAATCATTTACAACTTAGATTTTCAACTCGCTTGAAAACTAAACTCGACTAATCTTTTTAACTATTTTAACATTTAAATGGTCGTTCATGGGAAGGAAATAAAATTGATTATTCACATAATTCCCTAAACGTGGTGTGTGATGCAACCATCAACAAATCAATAAACAGCCGTAAGCATACCAATCCATCCATTACAAACACAACAATTTAAATAACCAATTTTCTTTGTACACCAACACGTTAGGTTCAATAATATGTAGTGTTCAGGTGTTCAACTACATAACCAACTTTCAAACATGGCATGCAACCATCTATATCCACATACAATCCATTAACATCAACAAATGATCATTACAAATGAATTATAATCTACCATCTATATAAATTTAAAGTAAATAATTAAATTAACCGTTCTTACCTTCATGCTTCCCAATATTCACCGTCAATGCTACGTGCTAGCTGCTAGAAATCAATGGAGGAATACTATGACTTCGCGGACGCTGCAATCCTCATGTGCACAAATTTTTCTGAGAACTCACGTGTGATAATACCACCTCGCTTCTCCTTCTTACTAAATTTTCTTCTGAAAGATGACTGTTTATAATTTTCTTTTCCTTTGCAACTAAAACCAAGATAATATGTCTGCATGCACTTCGCTTCTTCTCAACGCGAGGGAGCCTAGGCTGACGGAGTTTTGAAAAAGGAGAGATGGTGCTGTAGTTTTTTACAGGTGGTCGAACTGTTAAGAAGAGGGAAAGAAAGGTAGAATGGTGGATGTAGGTCTGAGGTGGTGTTGCTGGAGATGGTAGTTGTGGTGGACGTGGGCGGAGGAGGTAACAAAGGCAAGGTCGGATGTGTTTAAGAGAAGCAGCGGGTTTGTTGGCTGAAGTGGTGGAGTTGGATCTGCGTGAGGAGGTGGGTGACTGGTGTGGTGGAGGTTGGTTGCGCAGGTAGGTGGGTGTTTAGAGGTAGAGGAAGGAGTTGCGGTTCCGTTGGCGGAGAGGGTGGGCTGACGGTAGATGTGACTTACCGGAGAGGTAGGTGATGGGCGGCTTGCGGTTTTAGTGGAGTTTGGAACCGAGAAGATGTGGAGTGGAGCGGTACTGGAAGGTGGAACGAGATAAATGGAGAAGAGCTACTGTCAAAAGGGAGGAGACGTGAAAATAGGGAGAAAGGAGATGTCGTGCTAATAAACTAGTTTATATTTCCGAAAAATGTAATGATCAAAACCGAGTTGCATGTTTCCCCTTTTATTTTATTTTATTTTCCCACTTTTTTCCTAAATAAGGATACTTGGCACCATACTCACTAGCATAAGGACACATATTTTTATTCAAAAATTCAGCTAATGCATCTTTGATAAAATAAATTTGTTTATTTATTTGTTAAATTTTGATTTTTTAGCTACACCCTTATGACAATTATTTTTGTAACCAGTTACAACTATTACATATGCAACTACCCTAATATTCCAATATATAATTTCAAAACATTATTTAAAAATATATACTACTTCTAAAATTTATTAACAAAATAATTATACATTTTAAATACCTAACGATCTTATTAAAATTTATATAAACATTATAAGTTGTACAATCTATATTTCACCAAATTTTCATATGTTATCAAATAATATTAAATTTGTATATATACTTATGTTGCTAAATGTAAATCAAAAATAAAATTTTAGATATCTATAAAAATCCATATCCTGTAAAAAAAAATCTTTACATATGAAAATATAACATCTTTATTCCTTACAAAAACATATCCTTTTATTAATACTAATATAGGTTATCAAAATTAGATAATATTAATGTTAATAGAATTTTATTAATCAAATATATCTCTAAAATAAGTTTACTTTTACAAAATCATATTTATAAACCAAACAAGATCCTTATCAAACCAAAATAAAAAAAGCTTATTAAATTAATATTTGTAATTAAATCTTAAAAAAAATTATATATAAAACCCAAATTACACAATATAAATCCCATTTAAATTTAGTTAAAACTTGGGTTGTTACACTTCTCGCTACTTATCTGTTTTGTGACTCCTCGGATGCGGTAGGAGGGTGCCTTCGGTTCATCCTTTTCCTAGATGACTTGTATGGACGGATCTCTGCCTGAGTATTTCCAAGAGGACCATGTACGTTGATTTCTTTAAACATGCCAAATATGGTGGCGGAGAATTTATTCTCTTGTTAACACCCATTATTTTTTTTGAGAAATCAATTAGTGATATCTGGCAGATCCGATAGTGTGGCATTCAAAGGGATATGCTGTTCTAGAATATAAACGTAGCCTCAAGCCTTATCAACTGGGAAATGACAAAAATCGGGCAGGCATCATGGCTAAGTGGGTCATTCCCAAGCAGGGTGTATTAACACCATCTAGAGAAATTCCCTATTTGTTCTTCTTTCGATTATGTAACTCCGCGGATGGATGGTGGGCCCTTAAAACCATCGGGTCATAATACATTCGCTACACTCAAGCTAAATGAGTGGGTGGTCATGTGTGGCCTGGTTGTAAGATGTTCTTGTGAACCCCCAATGTATCCCTATCTAGAGTACACTTATCGGAAGGTGATACCATACCTTGTCACAGTTGGAACCCATTCTCCAATAAAAGCCCCATGGTTTTTGATTTTATACTATGTATGTAGAGCGTGAGATGCAAGCGTTCTACTATTTGGTTATTTATTTGATAGATACTATTATCATATCACTGGATTTTCATATCAAAAATGTTTTGGGTTATAGTAGGTAAAATCCGTCCATGTTTATATGTGGGCTTGTCTGACTATTACCCTTTTCAACCAAAAAGGGATTTTCTAAAGTTAAGCAATTTGGATGTTACTTAAAGTTAGTGAGTTTTCTCACCTGGTTCACCATATTGATCCATAATGTTTGTAATGCTAGGGTCAGACCGAGTTTTACAGGTTTAGGTTAAAGATGCTACAAGATTCAAAAGACGAGCTGGAGGAGTTCAGATGTATGAATTATTATTTCGGTGTATGTTATATATGTGGACAGGATATTATAATTGTCCGAATTTTCCTATTATACTCTGACATATGTAAGTATATTTATTTAGTTTCTTTATAATTTCTACATTATATATTTTGTTGTTCTGCGATGTGAGACTCTGATTAGTTGCGAATTCTTCTGCTTTTCTTCTATTCTAATTTTTCTATCTTATTTTTCCCACACCCTCTAACTCCTTTCTCTTAATGTTCTGCTTTCTGTATATTTTGGGTTGACTATGGCTGTTAAATGTCAGCTTAAATTATACGGGAAAGTGGGACGTTTCAACTTGGTATTATAGCATAAGGTTTAGTAATAACTTTGAATCTGTGATGTAACTCGATAAAGATGGGGTTAGTAATACCCTAGATTTAATTTGAGTATATAAATATGAGAGCGTGTATTTGTAGATTTTATATCAAACTGTTGTATATTGTGTTGGTTTATTGGTTGAGTGTTTAAATTTTCTGATTAATATTGTTTAACTGACCATATTGATAAGGATTTCTAAACTCTTGGACCAGGCAAATTGACAAATATTGTTCTGAAAGCGGGTAAATGGAATAATTTTGCCCAACTACATTTTTATATAGAAAATGAATTATTTTCCCAAAATTATAGTAGCATTGTTGTGTTTATTTAATTTGGGTGGAATTCAAATTAGATTAAAGTGAATCAATTAGTAAATTGAATATGAAATATGACTTAACTTGGTTAAAGGGGGTAAATGAATATAGTAATGAAATTAAATTGAATGGACTTGGGATTTGAAAATCAAGTGAATAATAGTTAAATAGAAGCTAATCGGATGTTAACCAATTGATATTAAGGTATGTTATACCTCAATGAAGATTAATATTGAATATTAACTTAACTTAACCAAACCAATTGAATTTAATGGAATAATTTGGTTAAGGTTATTATTGATTACTTGGATGACTAGGTTGGATTAATTAGAATCCATTAACAGTTCAATAAAGAAGTTAAATGAATTAAAGGAAAGAAATTCTAGTATAATGAATTTGGATGATCACTAAAGGATTTAACATGGTATTTGTTTCTGCCATGGTAAATTTAGTACAGACTACCAGAAGGCTATGGGAGTTGATTTGGTTATAAAGATTGAAGTACAGGTTGGAAGAAGAAGAGTTGTTGGTTGATTTACGTCGAAATTGGAATTGAGTTTCCCGACAAAGAGGTAAAACTTAATACTTTTGGTTGGTGATTGATTATATACCCCTAAGTTGGGTAGCCATTTGGCTTTTGATTTTCTATTGAAGAAGTTGAGACCCGGAGTGCTAGTTGTAGTTGTCCCGATCAAACCACATAGAGGAGGTGCTGGCGAAATTTTCGAAAATTTTTAAGAGTCTAAATTTGTTTTAATGATAATTCAAAAATATTTATTTTGAACCTAATTGGGTTTGGAATTTTCTTCTTCCCATATAATTTCGAGGACGAAATTCTTGTAAGGGGAGAAAAATGTAACGTCCCAGATATTTGAAAGTTAATTACGAATATTTAAATATTTATTTGGTAATATAAATGGATTTTATATCGAATTTATTTATCGAAAATGGAGTTCAAAAATATAAACTTATAAATTAATTAAGACGAGCTTGAAATGCGCGGTAGTTCATAATATTAAATTTTGAACTTTAATTGGATATACAGGATTCGATATAAATCGGAATTCTATGAAATAAGAAACGCTAGGATTTATTTGATTATAATTTTCTAAAGAAAGAGAATAATCGAGATTTCATATTATAGATTGCAAGTTAGTCCAATTCGAATTTTCAAATAGTCGTTATAGAATTCGTTAATAAACGATAATGTTTATTTAATAAAATATTAACGGTTTGTATATAATTTGAATATTGTTTAAACCGGAATTTTTAACCTTTGAGTTTAAAATTCGTATTGATGTAATCTGAAGCTATATGTTATTCCGTAAACGATGATAATAATTTATTATCTTAAAATGTATTATTTTGAAATTTAATTATATTTTATCGATATTACCTAGGCTTCAGAAATGATTATGTTTCTAACGATCTCCTTTTTCGACGAAACAAGTTTTGTTGGAATATGTATAGTTAGTTATTGCTAAATTTTCAGTTTGGCGCCGAATGGAGTTGTTTTATCCGTGCGTGCATTTTAAAGGAGAACCGATAAATTATAACGTCGTTATGCAAACAGAGCTCTTTTTCAATGAAATAAATTTCATTGGGACCGGAACATCAAGACATAGCAATAAGTCCATTTTTATTGTGTTTGGAGTTCCGTATGACAATGTGAATATTTACTGTTGACATTAAATAGTTGTGCCACGTTAATTGTACCTTACCCTTTACTTCTGCCTACCCTATCTCCAACATAAAACTACACTTTAACCTACAATGAGCTACCCTTGAATATTATATGTACCACCTACCCTATGCACGCATAGCTGGAATACAAATGAACATTGTCCCCTTCATTTCGACTCACAACTACCCTATATAAATATATACACACACAACTACCCTAACATCATGCAGTACAACATGTTGTCTACAAACAAACCAGCATAATGCCAATGTTATAAATGAAAGAAACAAATAAACAAAATGTGCACATGCAACTGAGAAAATCACAGACACAGTACACCATGCCAACAAACAAGAAATGAAAGAAAAGAAAACTCAAGGCAAATGCTTCCCGACCTATACTGATGAAGCTACAGTCTACCCTATAAGACGATGAGATAGTGTTCCTATCCTCAATCTTTCTTCTTTATATAGTCATTTCTTCCTCTCTTTTTTCATGCGCGGTTTGTTTTTTTCCTCCATAACATCCCTTCTTTCTCCCATTTATTCAACAATCTCTTCGAAGCATCCGAAAATTAATTAACTTCTTCTCTGTTTCTCTATGTTGTTCCTCTCAACTAAACGCAATCAAAATCCATAAATATATATACATACATATATATAGACTGACTAGGGAAAACTGATCCGGAAGCAGCATTTCTTTCGAAGCTTTTGATGGCAACTGAGAAGGACAAAGGAGTCGTGGAGGCAAAGCAGGTTTAGGCCCAGGTTTCAACGATCTCCGATGACTGTTAGGTGTATGTAGCATGGAGAAAAATATGCGGCGGAGATGCGTGTGATGGGTTGGTGGTGCAGTTAGTGAATGGGTGCGTTTTAACTGCTAAGATGATGGGTTCGGTTACAAGGGTGCTCCGGCGTTGGAGCACGGTGAAGTGGGCATTATTCATGGCATGCGGTTTTGAATACAGTGAGCATGGGAAAGAAAGCAATGGCTTTCAAAAATCTTGGGGAAGAAGAAGTGTACATGGCCGATTGTTTGAACAAAGAAATCTAGGTGATGGGTGAAAGAGAAGCCACGCGCAGACTGGAATGGTGGAGAAGCTTCATTTGAAAACATACTGCAGGAAGTGGGTTAACGTGAGTTCGTGAAGACATGTGGTGGGATGGAAATAGCAGTGAAGACAGGCGAATGGGAAGCAAAACAAAACGTATGAGTATCCTGTGTATGCACAGTGGAGTATGGAACGAATGGAGTGGGGAAGAGTAAACTGGAGCATGGTTATTTTGGTGGAAGAGGAGTACACAGGAGATGGGTTGGATTTTTAATTTGTGACGGGCCAAAGTAAGAATGGTATGCCTGCCCTAATAATATATAAAAAGTAGATGGTTTAAAACAATGTCACGGTTTATATAATACTAGGCCATCAATATTTAATATGCCAACAGACGTTCTGTCGAATCCTAATGAAGTATATATATTGAGTTATTAAAATTATAACGTGGGCCTAGTCGGTGGTTATAATCTTCCAATCAATTTTAAAACATTTGCTATCCACGTAGTCTTAGAGGACATCAAAATGCCTGGTCCTAATTAGAAAGATGACTAAGCCATTTGAGACATGTTGAAAGAGTTTAATTGTGCCTGATTAAAACTAGTGTACCTAACCCTATTATTAAATATGACAAGTTAAATTATAACCAGAATTATACGAGACCAAGTATACTTAATTGTGCCAAACGTCAGTTTAAATAAAGTTAAGTTAACTTTAAGTTAACGTATTCATATATTGATGACGTGGCCGAAGTATAATATCTTCCTAATCGTTATGGCCTATTTTTAGAACATAACTAATGATTTATTTAAGAATTAAATTAAAGATTTTAGGTTAATATATAATTAAGATATTAATAATATTATGTATTAAATTATTGAATGTCGTGTTAAATTTATATCTTGGTCATACAGTGACGGAATTCAATGAAACGGGTGAAGATGGAACCATATCAACAGACGTAAGATTTTGGAATGGGTACAGATGGAGTGAACGCAGCTGGAAGCATGTAAAAAAACTGTTCTGACAACGAAAGGAAAGTCAAGGTGAGTTCAACTCACTCAGTTCTATCCCACTTATATTTATATAAATCAGGTTGTTCATGTTTGCTAATGATTGATGATTTGATGACTGTTTGCACGGATGTTGAATATTTTTAAATATCTATTGATTTAATTAAATGCTTGTTTAATTTAATTGATTGTTATTTTAACGATTAGATTCCAAACAAGGTAAATTACCTTATAGGTTACATTTACAATAATATAAACGAGTTAGATAAATAACTGGATGTTTGTTTGAATGTTATTAATTGATTGTTGATTATTAGTCTTTTTATTTATGTCTATCATGATGAATAATATATTGTTTAACGTAAAGAAGGACAAGTTAGAGGGATCCAAACGGATTCCACAAATATGTTGTTCATTTATTGTGAACTATTGAATAATTGAACTAATTGTTGATTGTTGTGTTGTGATAAACCAATGGATTGTATCGGTTGAGAAATTGGCAGCGGATGGCAAAATAATAAATCGTTTTACTGTCAAGCAAATCTACTGTGTAAAGTTATAGAATTTATTTTATAACTTGAAATAGGTTTTTAAATCTATTTATTTGATTTATTTTAAATAAGAGTTTTATTGAAGGAAAAATAAATATTTATTATTTATTTTTGGATTTTATAAGTAGTTATAAAGCGATATTAAGTAAGCAAATTATAAAACCAAGTTTGGAAATGGATCAATGTTGCAACCGATTTTCAATTCGAGTACAAGCTTAAGGAATGCCAAATGGAATTTAGAAGTTTTAAAAGCGATAAGTATGAAATGGAGTTGAGTTGAGAACCCAAAATATATTGAATCAGGAATGTAAGCTAAGTTTGATAATTCAATTTAAATTCGAATAATTGCAATCTGAAAGGAAGCTTTGTTGAGACGAAACCAAAAGGAGTTTGAATTAAACATATATGACATTTTGTAAAGGATAAAATTTATCAAGGCTCGTATAAGATGTTGAAAAGATGTTTAGATAGAAAATGGATATATTTTAAATTAAGTAAACGCGTTGAGATTAAAATAATGTTTTCTAAAAGAAAGAGTATGGATTTAAATTCCATATTTAAATCAAATAGTATATGGAATTTCCTTGATGTTTATTAATTTCAAAATATTAGTAAATGAAATATTTTGGGAATATTCTTGTTATAAGAAGTAAAAGATGTATATTTAACAATTTAGAACTTTGATTTACAAATGGTTAATTAAATAGGCCAAGTGACGCTGAGTACTGAACCAATAAATCCATTTTATTTCTATGGATGAATGGTTGTTTTAATTTATAGTTAAATAACCGACTATCAAAATCTGGCCCAAGCCGTTGTTGATATGGAAAGACCGGGATCAAATTTATATTCAAAAACCATTCCGACCAACAATACGTAATGTTGAAGATGGAGAAATTGAAGACCGTGTATCTCCATAAACGGAAGGATTACTTAAAATCTCTGGTTAACTCCCCCTTGTTTTAAAATGATAATTAAACCAGAAAGATTTAATAAAAATATGTTTTCAAAATGTTTAGCCAGAGATATATTGTGATTCTGTCGTGGTTGAAATCTGCGGATTGCAAGGACTTCTCTCTACTGATCTGTTGGGGGCTTCCTCGGATGCGGTAGGAGGGTGCCTTCGATTCATCTTCTTCCTGGATGGCTTGTATGGATGGATGTCTGACAGAGTACTTCCAAAAGGGTCACGTACGTTAGTTTCTTCAAACGTGCCAAGTATGGTGGTGGAGAATTTATTCTCTTGCTTAACACCCGAAATATTTTGTGTAAATCAATTAGTGATTTCTTGCGGATCTGATAATGTGGTTTTCAATAGGATATGATGTTCTAGAAGATAAACGTAGCCTCAAGCCTCATCAATCGGGAAATAACAAAAATCGGACAGGCAACATGGTTAGGTGGGTCATACCTAAGCAGAGTGTATCATCACCATCTACAGAAATTCCCTTTTGTTCTTCTTTCAATTCTGCATCTCCGCGGATGGATGGTGGGCACTTAAAACCATCGGGCTATAATACATTCGCTACATTCAAACCAAATGAGTGGGTAGTCACGTGTAATCAGGTTGCAAGACGTTGTTGTGAACCCCGTTGTATCTCCCTCTAGAGTACACTGATCGGAAGGTGATCCCATACCTTGTCGTAGTTGGAACCCATTTTCCAACAAGAGCCCCATAGTTTTTGATTTTATACTATGTATGTAGAGCATGAGATGAAAGCGTTCTGCTATTTGGTTATTTATGTTGATAGACACTATCATAATATCACTGGATTTTCATATCAAAAATGTTTTGGGTTATCGTAAGGTAAAAACCCTCCGTGTTTATGTGTGGGCTGGTCTTACTATTACCCTTTTCTTCCAAAAGGGATTTTCTAAAGTTAAGCAATTTGGATGTTACTTAAACTTAGTAAGTTTTCTCATGCTGGTTCACCAGACTGATCCGTGGCATTTATAATGCTCGGGTCAGACCGAGTTTTACAGGTTCAGGTTTAAGATGCTACGAGTTTCAGAAGACGAGCAATAGGAGTTCAGACGTATGAATTATTATTTCGTTGTATGTTATATATGTGGACAGGATATTATAATTGTTCATATTTTCCTGTTGTACTCTAATGTATGTAAGTATATTTATTCAGGTTCTTTATAAAGGTTTATTTCTATATTATATATTTTGTGCTGCTATGATGTGAGCCTTTGATTAGTCGCGAGTTCATCTTCTTTTCTTCTATTATAATTTTTCTATCTTATCTTTCTCACACCCTCTAACTCCTTTCTCTTAATGTTTTGCTTTTCTGTATATTTTGGGTTGACTGTGGTAGTTAAATTCGGCTTAAACTGTATGGGAAAGTGGGACGTTACAACAATAACCCAATATTCAGTAAATTCCACAATTAGTTACATTTACTATTCAATTCAAAAAAGGCTTAAAACTATTTCCTGCATTTGAAAATCTCGTACCCAAATATAACTGTTTTTACTTAATTCATCGATTAAGTATGCTCATGCCAAATTATGTCTTTTAGCTTAAATTTTCTTTTATAAACTTTGTTTACAAAACTTCGATTCAATACAAAATCCTTCATAAAATTTCCTTTAAAAATATTATTGCACAAAACTTAGATTTGTCACAAAATCTTTTATAAATCCTTATTTGAACAAATCCTTTTAACTTTAGGTTTCTTTTAACACACAAAGGCATAAATACTTGGATTTACAAATGAAATTCCTTATAAAAATCTCCACGATAACCATTTCTCTTATAAAATTTCAAATCAAACCAAACCTTATTCCATTTCAAATCAAATCACATAAACTTGTCTTGAAATCAAATTAAATCATTTTTATAAATTCTTTACGAATACTTAACTTTTCATAAATTTGAATTATAAAAACCAAAGACCATTTCTACGTCATTATTACAAGTTAATAAAACTATTTATTAACTTATCTAAAAATAGTTGAAATCACTTATAAACTCATTTCATTTCAAAACAAAATTTTATAACTTCATAAAGCTTAACTGTAAACTTCGTTAAGTTTTAACATTCAAAATATCCAAAACTTACTTATAAAACAACAATTTCGCTGTACAAATCATTTTATATTTTTCTTTATAAAATTCAACTATAAATATTGATTTATTTATAAAATTTTCATTCTATAAAACTTATATCAAATCCAATTCAAAATCTTACATTTGTTATACAAATAAATTTACAACTTTAAAAATTTACTCAATTCGCCTTACGACAAATCAATGCCTTCAACGTATAAGATTTAGGTAATCTGCTGCCATTCACTTATCCAATACTGCTTCTGATTAATAACACAACAATGTTGAATTAAATTCAACAATCATCATCAAATCATATTTTAATGTTACGTATGTTAGATAGTTCACATGTGTATAATATGAAAGCAAATAACATCCGAAGCAATGAGGAATCCTGTTGGATCACTCAACATGTCCCCTTACATCACAACTCATATATTAGTCTATATATGCTTATGAAATAGAAAATCTAATTCATTTAAGATGAATCTTCCGCTTAATATAGGTAGTGTCAAAGGTCATTTTCTTATAGCATGCGGATTTTAACGTTTATTTGCTCATTAATCTATATAATTTCAATTTGAATTTCAACTGGAAGCAGACACATGTTTTAATTTGTTGAGATCAAATGACACAACCAATCCTATGAAATTTGATGGTGTGAATCATCTTAATGATACAGTTTTGATGGAACACATTTCATCCAATCCGAGACTGTACCATATAACGATGATTTATGCATATTTTGAGATTGTTTTAAGCACCAAATTTTTTTAAAGTCAATATATAGGTCCATATACTTTGTATTCGCGTAACGAACAACCCAAACTCAATGGAAATGGTCTTAAATCCTGATTCGATCTTATGTGAAGTCACATTTTGGAACTGTTAATTAAATAATAATTAATATCTAAATTAAATATTTAAATATTCAATCATCAACATATGGGTTGTTACTGTGACGGCCCACCCTGCACCAGCTGACATTTCTATGAAATGCGTTGTGCCAATGTCCAACTAGCATGGGACGGTCATAAAAAAGAAAGGGATTTGGTTTTGAAACTATGAACCATCGAAGAACCTATAGTATATCTCACAGCGCATGGAATAAAATATAATAATAACATAACTTGATATAAAACAGGCGAGACAGTGCATAAGCTGAAAACTAAACCAACATAGTAGCGGAATCCAAAATACAGCTTATGATCGAAACCATCATTATTACAACTTCAAAACATTGTCTCTAAAGAAAAATATAAGAGGTATACTACTAATGCCCAAAGCAGTGACCAACAACAACACAGGGAGAATATATGTAAATAGTACGCGGAAGCTTTCTGCTCGTCTCCGGACAGGTACTCGTGCATACCACCTAACCTGTCTCTAGTCTACTTGTTTAGGAACACCTTGAGTAATAAGAAGAGACATAAAACTCTGCATCAGACAAAAGGAGGTATGAGAGATAGTAGCAAAACAAAACAGTAACAGGTATAAATAATCATACCTAAACCTGGACCTGCAACCAAAGAGTTAGCACAACAAGATGTACATTACTCTAAGGTAACACTAACTTAAAGTGTAAAATGAGAGTGTGCATGTCATGGTGATAGCAAACATCAAACATAGCAATCATCCTCACATCACTCACTCAGTGCGTAAAGCATACGATATCCACCACTTTGATCACCAAATCCTTTGCTACGACCACTTTGCCCTTGGGGTCTTAGTGACCCCATTGCGCTGGTCCATAGCCACTATTCCCTTGCTACGATCACCTTGCCTTGGGAGTCCTAATGGCCCCGTTGCACAGATCCATAGCCATGCTACGATCATTTTCCCGTGGGAGTCTTAATGATCCCATTGCGCTGATCCATAGCCACTAATCCGTCTCTTAGTAGTGAACTAAAGCTATGGATATTGATAACACCTTTGCACACGTACCGTAGCAAAGCCCAACTCATGAAGTTAACTCGTTGGTTCCCATGTGGATCCTGATTTCTAACTTCCCATTTGAACTACCTTTGCATCTCAAGTTTTGTTCTCCTCCAGTTTGTGGTTTAGTTTCCATTCAGTTCGTTCGTTGTCCAGGCTCAAAGACCGACTCGTGATCCCCCTTGCATCGGCTAACGGTTCGCGAATCTCCCTTCCTGGATCGGCTCGTGATGATGCTCCCTTTGCGGCTCATGGTACACTACTCGAGTCCAGCTCGTGGCATCGTATGGTGGGGCGGTTCTTGACTTGCAGTGGCTCGGTTCGTAGCTCACTTGGACGGTCGGCTTGTGGCATCATGGTCCACTCGTGGTTCATGACTTCCTGCTCCGGTTCGTGGCATCATGCTCGGTTCGTGATCCCCTGTGGTGGTGCTGGAGCGGCTCGTGAACAACCTCCAGACGATCGGCTTGTGGTCTCCATCTCGGCTCGTGGGGGTGGTTCATGATCAGGGGTATAACCAATTTTCTGCAACTTTTCCAATGAGCTATTTACGCCATACGACGGCTTCTTCGACCAGTCTAACTTTACTAAGCGATCATAAAACATTCCGAACAGTAGTAACATATAGGATCAACCATAAACATCAAGACAACAATTTAACAAGTTAAAATGAATCAAACATACCCAAAACCCATGTTTTCCCCTTAATCCCCTTAATCATGATTTAACTATAAGATTAGCAAAATATGTCCAAATTAACCCAAATTTTTAACCGAGGCATAAAATAATATTTAAGAATTTATGCATATTTTCACATATTTTTATAATGCATTATTTCGCTAATTATCACTAATCACCCCTGATTAGCCGTAATTAGTGTAAAAGCATGCTAATCACTCACCTTAACCACAAATAAATTTCAGATCTGAAACTCTAACTAATTTGGGTTAAATCCCTATGTGTTCTAGCAGCTCTACCTCTGATTTGATGCTAATCCGCCTTGATTTATCGTAGTTTTGCTCAATATGTGATTAGAAAGTGATTAGAAGTTGATTCGGGAGTTGGAGGCCATTGCTAGGGTTAGAGGAAGGTAAATGGAAGCTAGAAAAGTGATTAAAAGTGACTAAAACTGATTTTCCAAACCCTATCAGCCCTCCCATAACCCTAATCCCTAAACGGGTTGTGGGCTTAGCTGCTAATCACCCGGTTAAGCACAATTATGCTGTTTTTCACCTTCCAAACCTTACTTCAGCCATAACTCCCAAATGGTAAATCCGTCTGATTAATGTGACCACTCTACAAAAAGGCAAAACAATAATCTGAATCCAATGGAAGTGGTTTTAGGTCAAAACTCGTTACCAATCAAAAGTTATAGGTGAAATAAGATTCGTCAGGGTAAAACGATCATTTAAAATTCTGCAAAAATCGTGAACATGAGAAATGACCCCAATAGTCATTCCCCAAAGTTACACGACCATACTACTTCGTATGAGAATGAAACAAATATTCTACGATCCTCCAATGCGTAGAATGCGGGTCGTTACACTCTCCCCCCTTAAGAAATTTCGTCCCCGAAATTCCTTAACTAAGAAAACAACAAAGGTTCCAGCATCTTTATAAACCATTTACAATCAATCAAACATACATAATAACACAACAAACCTATCCTAGCATGTGGTTTACTAACAAGGGAGTAACTATATCGCAATTAAAACCTTACCAGGCAAAGAGTTCTAGGTGTGTCTTCCTTATGTTCTCCTCTGTTTCCCGAATACAGTCGTTCTCATTGTCGCCCCCACTAGACCTTGACTAGTTCCACCGTCTTACTTCGAAGTTGCTTCGTATCATGTCCGACAATATGAATCGTCATGTGGCTCCCAACTGCCTCGGATTCCACTTCGATATTGTCAAATGTGTACTCCTGCCATCTTGTCAAGCAACCCAACTTTATACGCCAAATTCCCTACTTGCTTGAGGATTGGAAATGGACCAACAAACTTTGGTGCCAATTTACCTCTCCTACCAAATCGAATTACATTCTTCAATGAAGAAATCTTGACGAATACCAAGTCACCAACGGAGAATTTCAAATCTCTTCACCTTTTATCAACATAACTTTTCTGCCTAACTTGGGCAACCTTCATTCGCTGTTGAATAACCTTGATCTTATCCGAAGTTTCTCCTATTACATCTAGTCCAAGCACAAATTTCTCACCGGATTTTAAGTAACATGATGGTGAGTTGCATGGTCTTCCATACAAAGCTTCAAATGGAGCCATACCAATACTGGACTGATAACTATTATTATGTGTGAATTCAACCAGATGTAAATGGTCATCCCATAACCCTCCAAAATCCAATATAAAAGCTCTCAAGAGATCCTCTAATACATGATTCACCCTCTCTGTTTGACCGTCGGTTTGAGAATGGTATGTGGTACTAAGATGTAACTCTGACCCCAAAGCCCCTTGTAAGCTCTTCCAAAACCCACTAGTAAATAATGAATCTCGGTCACTCACAATACCTTTAGGTACTCCATGAAATCTCACTACCCATTTCATATATAGTTCTGCTAACTTAGCTGCCGTTCTATTCGACTTGACTAGTATAAACCTTGCACTTTTGGTCAATCGATCCACAATCACCAAATATTATCATGACCTGATCTAGTCCTTGGTAAACCATCAATGAAATCAATTGAGACTTGTTCCCATTTCCATTCAGGAATTTCCAATGGTTGTAATAAACCACTAGGCTTCTTTTGCTCGGCTTTAACTAACTGGCAATTCAAGCACTTGTATATGAACCTCCCAACATCTCTCTTCCTCCCTTCCCAGTAGTAGGTCTACTTCATGTCTCGATACATTTTGTTACCATCGGGATGTATAGCCAGTTTCGAGTGATGACACTCTCTAAGCACTTCATCTCTCAATCCATTAACATTCGGTCCACCTAGCCTCCCATTCTTTCGAAGTCATCCTTCTCGATCAAGACCATACTTATTCATTCTCTTGTCATCGATACCCATCTCTTCCTTGGAGATGAATTCCAATAGGTTAGGATCTTCCCTCTGGCTAGAACCGATCCGCTCAATCTAAGTCAGTCTGATCATCAAACTTGCTAACATAGCTAGATCTAATTCACACTTAGGCCTGAAGTCATATCCTACGATATACTCCAGTTGCTTCCATTCCAGAAACATAGCCCCCAAACTGGCATGTCTCCCGCTCAGTGCATCAGCTACCACATTTCCTTCCCGGGTGTGTATGCGATATTGAAATCATATGAAGCCAAGAACTCTAACCATCTCTGCTGATGAAGATTTAAATCTTTTTAAGCGAAAAGATACTTTAAAGACTTATGATCGGTAAACAACTCGAATCTTTCTCCCAAGAGATAGTGTCTTCATATCTTTAACGTGAACACGAAAGCTGCCAATTCCAAATCATAGGTATGATGTCTTTTCTCATGCAGTTTCAGTTGCCGACTAGCATAAGCTACAACCCTACCTCCTTGCATTAGTACAGCACCCAGTCCGGTACCACAGGCATCCGTGTATACTGTCATCTCTTCGTTCCCTTTAGGAATAACCAACACTTTTGCACACATCAACTTTTCCTTTAGACTCCTGAATGCATTCTCACACTTTCGTCCCAAGAAAAAGCTTGATTCTTCTTGGTCAACTGAGTTAACGATGCCGCTATTTTGGAGAAGTCTTGGATAAACTTACGATAATATCCAGCTAACCCAAGAAATTTCTCACGTCCGTTGCGTTCTTGGGCGTAGACCAATCTTGTACCGTAGCCACCTTCGCAGTATCTACGGCGAGACCATTCTCTGAAACAACATGGCCTAAGAACCTCACTTCCCTCCTCCAGAAGTGAAATTTGGAAAATTTCGCTTTCAATCGGTGTTTCCTTAACACCTCCATCACTGTCCTCAAATGTTCCTTGTGTTCTTCCTCTGTCCTCGAGTAAACTAAGATATCGTCCACGAACTCAAGAACAAACTTATTTAATTGATCCCTAAAAACTCTATTCTTAAGATCAACGAAATATGCAGGTGCATTGGTCAACCCGAATGGCATGACCAACTACTCATAAAATCCATAAGGCGTCCGAAATGTAGTTTTAGGTATACTCTCGGCTGCTACTCTGAGATGACCCAAACACACCCTTACGGGAAAGCCCGGATTAAATTGAGAACACGACAAATCAGAACATCAACAATAGAACATTTCATTTCTATTACAACAATTTACATCAGAGTACAAGAATATATCAGAGTATGAATAAATATTACACAAAAAAATATCAGAGATTAAAAATGCATAGCAGCAGAAATAAAATATATAAATACAATGCGTAGCGGAAAATAACAACTGACACAATTGAAAGAAATACACGGATACAAAGCTTTTCGAATATAGCTCCAGTTATAATCCAGGATCCTGTAAGAAGAAATATCTGCGAAAACCAAAACTACTAGCTGCCCGTGTGGAAAATATGGACACCTAGAGTTTAGGTTAAAACAATAAACTCCGAGTCAGTCATTGGATTAGTGTGACAACTGAAACAGTTATTAACTTGATTTTAAAGTTATGTAAATCAAGGGACCATGCCGTATAACACGGAACGGGTTTACCCCCTAAAAATACCAGTGCATAAAACAAACAGCACAATGCTAAAGAGAAAAATGAAGCTATTATAAGACTCAGGTCCCATCACATAATGAACGCAGTCGAAGATAAAGTTTTACCTTATAATAGCCAAATATGCTTGATACGCGAAATTTATCTTTTATTATTACTATAAGTGAAGAAATCAACTTCAAATATAAATGTATCAATCCTAGACGACATGAACGTCCCATACCACTATGCCGCCAATAGTATACAACTAAAACCGTAAAATGTCATATTGGAAGTTGGATTTCCATCATGATGGCTCCTGATCCGAAAGATCTATCGAGTAGTGCAATAGTCAACGGCTTACGTCCCAGGCATGAGAAAACACTGTAATGCACATCTGCACTATATCTCGGATATCAAGTATCTCAACGGCTTACGTCCCGTGCATGAGAAAACGCCATATACTCTATCCTTCTAGGAATCCGGGGGTGTGCCCTATCCCTACCAGGTGTGTAGAGACCACACCCAGCCTATCTCATTCGATCGAATCCATCCTCATATCGAAAGTATATTGATTTAACCATCAGTTCACCATCATACCGATGTGTGAGGCTCGCGGATTAACGCTACACAAAGTTATGCTAATTAAAGTTATGCTTTGATCATCATCCACCAAGCTCTGCTTCTCAATAAAAGCTTGGATCACTGCAACTCAGCATGTCACACTGTCAATCCATACCATATCATTGATTTCTGCAGATATATAACCTCTTAGCTAAAACGTCTTAGATAAGGGTGTTAAGCAAGAGAATAAATTCTCCACCACCAAACAGATATATATTTAGCATAGATCAACGAATACAGCATAAAGGAATACAACGTCAGACATACCATCCATTTACAAGTCCGTTCTGGGTCTGAACGAAACCGGAAGCACATATTCCTCGTCCCGTGTGTCCAATACAGGAGAGAGGCCCTCGCATATCCGAACAATCGACAAGTATGTCCGGACGGCTACCACTGTAGCCCCTTTAAGGTAGCTACTCCAATCATGGGCATCAGTAGTGTAACGTCCCACTATTCCATATGATTTAAGCCGACATTTAACTATCACAGTCAGCTCAAATTATACAGGAAAGCAGAACATTAAGGGAAAGAAAATTAGAGGATGAGAAAAGAAAGATAGAACTATTAGAATAGAAGAAAAGAAGAAGAACTAAGAACTAATTCGGGTCTCACAACGCAGCGGAATAAAATATACTATAGAAATATATCTTTATAAAGATCATGAATAAATATAATTACATACATTAGAGTACAGCAGACAAATCTGGACAGTTATAATATCTCGTCCGCATATATAATACACAGCCGAATACTATAATACATCTGGACTCCCCCAACTCGTCTCTGAACTTCACAAAATTTGATAACCTGAACCTGCACACTTGGGCTAACCCGAGACATTACAAACACCACGGATCAGTCAGGTGAACCATCATGAGTAAAACCCACTAAGTTTTATAGATAACACCCATATTGCTTAACTTTGAAAACCTTTGAAAGAAAAGGTAATAGCAAGACCAGTCCACACATAAACATGGACGGTTTTTACCTTACTATAACCATACCATTTTTGAAATCAATACTATTATGATATTAATATAGTGATGTAAATCAAGTAAATAACCAAGTAGTAGAACGCTTGAATCTCACGCTCTACATATATAATATATAATCGAAAATCGTGGGCACTTATTGGAGATTGGATTCCAATTATGACAAGGTATGGGATCACCTTCCGATCAGTGTACTCTAGAGGGAATACACTGGGGTTCAACAAGAATGTCTTGCAACCCGGCCACACATGACTGCCCACTCATTTAGCTTGAGTGTAGCGAATGTATTACCACTTGACAGATTTAATGGCCCACTGTCCATCCACGGAGATATAGAATTGAAAGAAGAACAAATAAGGAAATTATCTAGATGGTGATAATACACTCTGCTTGGGTATGACCCACTTAGCCATGCTGCCTGCCCAATTTCTGTCATTTCCCAGTTGATGAGGCTAGAGGCTAAGTTTATCTTCTAGAACAGCATATCACTTTGAATGTCACATCATCCATACAAGTCATCTAGGAACAGGATGAACCGAAGGCACCCTCCTACAGCATCCGAGGAATCACCCAACAAAACAGTAGTGAGAAGTCCTTGCAATCCGCAGATTCCAACCACGACAGAATCACAATATATCTTTGGTTAAACATTTTGAAAAAAAATGTATCTTTATTTATTCTATCTGGTTTAGTTGTCATTTTAAAACAGGGGTAGTTAACCAGAAATTTTAAGTAATCCTTCTGCTTATGGAGATCCCCGGCCTACAATTGCTCAATCTTCTATCTTCAACATTACGTGTCTGCTGGTAGGAATGGTTTTCGAATAAAAATTTTATCCCGGTCTTTCCATACCAACAACGGCTTAGCCAGATTTTGATAGTCGGTTATTTAACTATCAAAATAAAACAATCATTCATCCATAAGAATGTAACTACTTGTTCAGTATACAGCATCACTTGGCCTCTTAAATTCACTTTTTATAAATCAAACTTCTAAATCTTTCCATATAGGGAATACAACCTTTTACTTCTTATATAAAGTAAGAATTATCTCCGAAATATAATAAAAAAATTATTTAAATAATTCATATAAATAGATTTAAAAATCTATTTCTGGTTATAAAATAAATACTATACTTCACTCATCTGATCTGGCGGTAAAACACATTTATAACGATTAATCCTCTGGCCATCGACTGTCAACTACTCAACCAATATTATCCATCGGTTTATCACAAACAATCAACAATCAGTTCAATCGTTTAACAGTACATAATAAATAAACAACATACTTGAGGAATCCGGTTGGATTCCCCCAACCTATCCTTCCCTGTATCAAAACAATATCAAGATGGCATAAATAAACAGTTTAATGATCAACAATTAATTAATAACATGCAAACAAGCTTCTAATTACTTATCTAATACTTTTATATTATTTTAAACGAAACCAATCAAGGTAAGTTACCTTGTTTGAAAATCTAATTATTAAGGTAATGATTTATTCTAATTAAATTAAACAAACGTTTAATTTAAATAATGTTTATATAAAAATATTCAGCATCCATGCAAACAGTCATCAAATCAGCAAACATTGCACCCAAATTAAAAACCCAGTTTATATAAAATATAAATGGGATAATCCGAGTGAGTTGTACTCACCTTGATTTCAATTGTTGATAAACCAGTTCGTTTTACCAGCTTCCATCTGCGTTCAGCTTTGTCCGTCCAATTCCATGCTCTTCGTCTGTTGGTATGGTTTCATCGTCCCTTGTTTCAGTAAATCCCATCATTTTATGACGACGTTATAAATTTAAATGCGGCATTTACTTATTTAATTAATAACACAAAATCTTTAATAATAATTTTATTAACCTAAGTCCTACTCATTAACTTAAACTTATCTTAGTCCTTTATTAGACATGTTATAAACTTATTCGGCAACGTAGACGGAGCTAGGTTTCTTATTGACCTAGACTAGTAAAATTGTAGTTATGTCAAATTAAATTAATACTAAATGAAATAAGCTAAGTCTTATTTATTTATTGAAAATTAACATATGAGTGGCATCGTGACAATTTTAATTGTACAATTTCGACTGCGACACTTGCACATATACTCCCTTTCCTTAAATGAATGGATACAGGACTAAAGTAATATTGAGTTTGTTTAAACAATTCCTTTGTTTTAAGTAAATCAGCCTAATTCCTTCGTTTGGCACATTCATATTTTGAAACAGGATATTCGAACTACCCTATAGTGTTTTAGAAATCACTTGATTTCTTTAAAATAGAATTAGGAATCTTTTAATCCTAATTAACGTAAATCTGAGTATAAATATAAATGGGCCACGTCACCTTTTCCCAAACGTTACAGTTCCTCTCCCTTCTTCACTTTGAAAAATATTGTATCACCCCTCCATCTAAACTAAGCCTGCGCTACCATACTGCTTTCTAACCGCAAGTGCTTCCAATCTCCAAACAACCACCTTGTTTTGCCGCCGAACCCCTATGCCATGCTGTGCCAGTTCCAAATTTTGTTCCACGTTCACCCTTTTCATCATTGTTGCACTACTTTCCGCCAGCAACTCCAGTGAACGGAAAAAAACTCAGGCCATCAACTACGTGGAACTGCACCACTTCCTCTTGTATTCTGTTAAACCGAACATCATACGGAGTTCTCCAATACATCCTTGTTCCCATGCGCCTACTGTCAGTCTGTTACCACTCTCCTACCTCATATGGCTAGCTCCCCCATCCATCAAAGAACATGCTCCTTTAAACTCCACTACACTGTTTTCACGTCACCGCATTATTATGCAAGCACCCCTTCTCCTTGTTGTTCGAAACAACATATCTTCCCCACACTCGACCTGTTTTTCCACGTTCAATGTACTGGACTCCCTCTACTCTCCCATTGGAGAACGTGAGACATATAGCACCCCTTATATATACCCTCCACCTAAAACATGTCCGCCACCACTGCTAATCTTCCACCACTGTCATCCACACACCATACCATCTCACACTGTTCCCGCGTGACTGGCCTTATCCCCACCAGTCGAATGACCTTCCACCTTGATGCTAGAAAACCCAAGCTACCCATCATTTCCAGTATTCGCCTCATGCAATATAATTTTCTTCCACTCCACTTACTTCACGTATGCAGCCTTCTTCCTGATGATTCTCTCTTATGGAGCGTGTGGGTCTTATAGTCGCTTTGTTTGCAGAATGAGTGAAGAAACTGAGTCAGAGATTTCTTAGTGAATGGGAACTCTCCATTTGTTTTTATGGTGGAAAAATATATGAAGAAATGGCAATCAACATTGGTATATATAGAAGAAAGCAAGAGAGGATAAGAAGAGTGTCAAATCAATAATTACAAGGTGGCGTGTGGTATGGGGGTATGGCTGCGTTGGTAGGAAAGATTAGCAGTATGGTGATTTTAATTGATCCATGCTTGCGTGGAAAATAATACAATAGGTCAGCTATTGTGGAAATTTATAGGGTGTGGCTCTGTTGTATGTCTTTGTTTGGGTCTGCAAGTTTATGTTTTGGTCGGCTTAAGAATTTTGTCTGCGTTAAGGCATGGGGTTGTTTAATGATACACGCCAGTTCTTATTTTTCCAGTATTTACTTTTTAATATTTGTTACTTAATATTATTAGTTTCATGCTGTTAAAGTCAGCGTACTACATGATGGCGCAAATCTTGCCCCATACTTATCATTAAATTTTGAAAAGAAATGTCCCATTCACTATGCGTTGAATTTTGGAATAGGCTTGGTTGTTTTTGTGTTACACCTCGTAATTTTAAAAACATGACATAAGGGATAATTAAAGAACACTTAATTTTTATAAGAAGAATTAAGGGAAACGGGTTGCACCATTGCGTTCGCCTCGGAATTCTGCTTGGAATAAAGTCCGAGTTTGCGTAAATCAGGTACAGTGTGAAGAAGTTATGAGGCTTAAAGAATTCAAGAATTAGTAGAATTTAATAATAATTAAATAGCAAATCAAAATTGAATTTAAAAAACAAAATCAGCCGAATCTGTGTGAGCTGGAAATCTCCCGCTTTAGGGTACCGACCCCCTCTAGGGGAATCGACATAGGTGTCGACCCCCCTATAGGGGTATCGACCCCATCGGCCCAGATTTGGCCGTGACGTGTTTTGAGGTCTGGATGGTGACGTGGCCTTCTGGGATTGGCTGGATGACGTATCCTGGGTTGGATGGTTCAGATGGTTCCTAGTCTAATCTAAAGGTTCTAATACACCTAGTACTCCTATAAATAGACACCTAAGACTAACCCTAACTTCATTACACTAATCCATAGCGCCTCCATGCTGCTCAAATCTAAATTAGCCTAGCCTTTCTTCTCCACTAAAGCAAATCAGAATAGGAGTATTCAAATTGGAAGATAAGAATTAAATTCTACAACAACGGTTTAGCTAATCAAATTCAGAATTCAGATCTATTCTCTCTTCTAGACCCTGTCGCGGTGAGTCCACGTTACTTTCACATATAATTAAATTAAAAGTGATTGTGATAAGATTGTAAATTGGATTTTATGAACATGCCTGTAAGATGAATCATATCAAGTTTTGTAAATTCTTATCTCTCAGATTCATACCCACGGTTCTGTTATCATATGCCTATTTGATCTATTTCATTATTCTATTCCAGTTCATATTCCATATGCCTATTGGATCTATTTTATTATTCTATGCCAGTTCATATTTCATATGCCTTTCTAATCTATTTTATCGTTACATGCCTTCTTATGTTTCATATGTCATTCGTACTAATTTTGATATTAATTCTCTTCTCCTCTTCTTTTCCTTTTTTATGAGATTAGGCTAACTTCGAGCCTAACATATTGCATTGAGATTTGCGTATGAATAACGTTTGAACGATTGGGAAAAGTTGGGGAAATATGTAATAAAATGAGATTATTGGCATAAATCAATTTGGGTATAATTGTGTATAAATTGTATACATGAGATTTGGCATAAGTTGGATTGGGCATAATTGGTTATAATTTGTATACATGAGATTTGGCATAAGTTGGATTGGGCATAATTGGATATAATTTGTATACATGAGGTTTAGCATAAATTGTTAATAACAATGAACACAAATTTATTTGGGAGTAATTTGGCATAACATGTATACATAAGATTATAGGCATAATTTGGCAATAACATGAATAAATGAGATTAGGCCACATTTGGATTAAAATTATAAACATTGGAAGTTATGGGTAATTGGAATATATTTTAATCCAAGATTTAAAACTGGGACTTGAATCAAGAAAGTGACAATGAAAGCCTAAGACATGAGGTTAGATTTGAATTGCGGTATAAGACTGCCCGGAACCGCCCGACACATCCAATGTTTGACCAAAACGTGGTTCTAACACTCAAATTGACTGAAATCGAAATAAAATAAGATCAAAAGTAAAATGGAGACACAGAATTTATAGTGGTTCGGTGTTGAAAAGCCTACGTCCACTTTATAATCACTATTCTCGATGATATAAATGCAATTACAATGAGATGCTCACTCAATTTCACTCACAATTCATGTACATTCATTCAATTGTCTCAAAACAAATGTTGAATGACAATTTGGATTATCTGGGAATGCTGGAATTCGGTTTTTTGAAAGTGTTTGAGCTCTCAAAGTGCCAAAAGGAAGATCCCTTTTTCTGTCTCTTGACGGGGTATTTATAGGTGGAAATTCACTTAGATTCAGTTCGGTTTGGAGCCACGTGTCTATCATCCCATCGTACTCGGGCTCGGATGGACTCGAGTGCTGACAGCGCATCAGAGTAGAGATTATCGTGGGTAACATAGATAGCATGTGAAACATAATAAAAGCAGTTAACCAAGATGAGGCATGTGATTAGACATGGGGATAAAGAGAGGTTAAGGGGGAATTCCTAGTGGGGACCAAGCTTATGAGGGAAGCTGGTGTCAAGTGGGTGGACCCTCTTCAACCAGTAACCCATTTAGTATCTATGTGAGCTCGAACTAGGTCGAGGACGGGGCACGCTTACTGGTTTGATTGTAAGAGGTCAAAAGAGTAAAGAGCGGTGGCAACGCAAGTCCAACAGAGTCATGTGCGTGCGTGGGCCTGGGCTGGTAGGTAAAACGTTGTTGCATCGTGTAGATATAAGCCATGCATTTTAGTAGTATTGGGTTGCCACTTTAGGGAGTGATACACCTTACTGTGGGACAAGCACGGGTATCTACGAGTTAGGGAGCCGATCGAATAGGTATGGTAGTGAGTACAACTAGTGGAGATAGGAGCAGGCGGCACTTATAACAGCAGCTAGGAGTACATGAAACTATTATTATTATTATGTTTAGTAAGAGGGTACTAGTAGTGGAGATAAGAGCAGGCGACACCTATGACAGAAGCTAGGAGTACACGAAACTACCATTATTATTATTATGTTTAGTAAGAGGGTACAACTAGTGGTGGTAGGAGCAAGTGGGGCACCTATGAGAGCAGCTAGGAGTACATAATCGAACAAGGAGGATAGGTGGTACATCTAGTGGTGATATGTGCACAAAGGTTAGCTATGATGGCATCTAGAAGTACATGAAACTATCATCATTCTATTTAGCCAAGAGGGATCATCTTTTAGTACGAAACTAGTATTGGTGCAGTGCAGAGAATGTCTTATAGTGGTTAGAAGTGCAGTCAATGTTACATAATGCTAGGCTTGTTACCTTTCCATATCTGCTTATGTTGCAGTCATCTCTTATATCCAGTTTATGTTCTTATCATGTTGCTTTACTAATTATATTGTTAAAGTCACTGGACTCGCCAGACTTTATGTCTGACCCTTTTTGTTTCACCTCCTTTCTTCCCTCCCCCCTCCCCTAGGTTCTCAGGGTAGGCACGTTAAAGCTTGATTCGAACTTTCCTGCTTGAAGTGTTGAAAGTTATGCTTAACTTTTTTCTCTTTTGTATGGACTGGGGATTATGGTTTTAAAAATTATGTACTCTGATGGTTTTTGTACCAGACTGATATTATGTACTTGGTTTTGATGTAATGAGTTTAAAGATGTAACCAGACTTATTTCTGTTTCCATTGCAATAAAGTTATAAATTTTTCAAGTACTATTTTATGTATCTGTCTTGTAATATTTTGTTCTGTTTACTTATAACACTCCATGAAACTTAGTGGATTCCCTTTGTGAGTGACATTGACGGACATGAGGTGTTACACGTGGTATCAGAGCTGAAGGTTACCGGATCAGATAAAATATTTTGTAAACTGTTTTAAAAGAAGTATTTTCAAAAGAAACGTTTGTTTTGAAAGACATATTTCCCAAAGCAATATGCACTATCTCTTGAATTTTCTATTTGATTCCTTATTTCCTTCCTTTCTAAGTCTCCGGGGCTCCTGGCTTTCTGGAAGGTAACCTCATCGCGGCATGGTTCCGTAGGCATGATGAGACTACGACACCTGTCGAAGGGCAAAGAAGCGCCTAACTTCCATCTACAGCCGCAGTAGTTTCACCTACGGCTAATTTTCTTTCAAGCTTTGTAGGGTTTTCTGCGCGACGGAGGCAGCTTTAGAGAGAGATTTGTTAACATATTTCATAAGGATGAGAATGAGAATGAGAACGGGGGGTTTGGGTTAAGGAGCACAACCCAAGGATGAGAAACTCATGGATATAGACTTGGTGCACAAAGAAGATAAAGGAGAAAAGAAGGAGGTAAGGTTGAAAGATCACAGAATAAGGAAATGTAACCTAAGAAGGGTGTAAATAACTATAGACCCCAAGAAAAGAGGAAGTGTCATTACTGAGGAATGGTGGGTCATATATAGCCAAAGACCATAGGAAGAAGAAGAAGACTAGTTGTTATCATTGCAGAGAGACAGGATATCTTATTCGGGATTGTCCAAAAAGGGCAAGGACAAAGTACAGGATCTTCCGGAGGGCAGATGCGTGCTCTCATGGCTGGCATACCTGATAGAGGTAGAAAAGTTTATGTTGAAAGTATAATTTTCCTTTTGATTATCCTGTTAGAACCTTATTTGATTCTGCGCTTCACATTCTTTTATATCCTCTTCTTTAGCTGAAACTCTGAACCTAAATACTAGTGATGGATCCTATTGTAGTTTCAAATCCTATTGGTGGCTCAGCTCATTTATCTAAGATTTGGCGGGATTTGAGAATGTATATCTTGGGCGTCGGGTTTGAATGCAATGCCTACATATTTGGCTTCGCGAGCTATGGGTTGATTCTAGGAATGGATTGGCTAGCCAGATATGGTGCCATTCTCTACTGTGAAAAGAGGGTAGTTAGATTGTTGATTAGTTTGGGTAATACTCTCGATATCTCATGTGATCCTAAGGGTTCTGTTATGCTTAGCTACCTCGAATCTCTTAACACGTCTATTGATGATTTGCAATCTATTCGAGTAGTCCGTGAGTATGCAGATGTCTTTGAAGAGGTTAGGGGCTTACCTCCAAAACGAGAGATAGATTTTCGTATATACTTGGTGGACAATGCAAAGCCAGTTGCATTGCCAGTACACCACAAGGCTCCGAGAGAGAGGAAGGAACTCAGAAAACAAGTAGGGGAGCTGCATGAGAAAGGGTTCGTAAGAAGAAGTATTTCGTAATAGGGTGCTCTAGTTGTTTTCGCTGCGAAGGCTAATGGTCCGCTCAGATTGTGCGTGGACTATAGGGTGCTGAATAAGCTCACGAAGAAGGAGAGGCAACCATTTCCAAGAATAGGTGATTTGTACGAACAATTAGTTGGTGCTTCGGTTTTCTCGCAATTGGACTTAGCTACAGGGTTTTTTCATCGGTTAAGGGTAGCTGAGGATAGTATGGATAAGACTGCTTTTAAGACTCCCGACGGTTTCTTTGAGTGGCTCTTCATTCCTTTTAGTTTGATGAATGCATCGCATATTTTGTATATTTGATGAGTAGGATGTCTAGGGAGTTTCTAAACAAGTTCGTGGTAGTCCTTGTGGATGATATCTTGATATTCTCTAGAAGTGAGGAAGAGCATGCCCTACATCTTAGGGAGGTCTTAGAGACCCTTCGAGCACATCAACTCAAGGCTAAGTTCTCTAAATGCCATTTTTTGAGGAAGGAAGTAAGGATTCTTAGGGCACCGGTCTCTAAGGAGGAGATAGCAGTGGATCCCTCGAAGGTGGTGGCAATCCAAGATTGGAAGATCCCAAAAGAATGCAATAGAAGTAAGAAGTTTTCTTTTGTGCCGGAATGAAGAAGGATGTGGTAGAGTTCATTTCTAGATGCTTAGTGTGCCAACAAGTCAAGGCTGAGCAAAAGAAGCCTGGTGGTTTGCTTCACCCTTTAGAGGTTCCATAGAGGAAATGGGAAAGTGTTTCCATGGATTTCATTGACGGGTTGTCGAGGTCAAGGAAGGGTAATATGGGGATTTGGGTAGTAGTAGATAGACTTACCAAGAGCGGCCAATTCATTCCCCTTAAGAGTAAAAGAACAACGACATGGTTAGCATCAGTTTATCTCCGAGAGTTAGTTCGTCTACATGGCATACCTTCTACTATTGTAAGCGACCGAGATCCCATTTTCACTAGTGAGTTTTGGAAGAGTTTGCAAGAGGCGGTTGGAATGCAATTGTGTTTGAGCACTGCTTGTCACCCTCAGACGAATGGCCAAACAAAAAGAGTGAATTGGATTCTAGAAGATCTTTTGAGGTTATGTATCTTGGACTTTGGAGGGACATTGGAGGAACATCTTCCATTAGTAGAGTTTGCCTAAAACAACAGCTATCAGACTAGTATTGGCATGGCACCTTTTGAGGCTCTATATGGAAGACCTTGCCGATCACCGACTTATTGGTGGGAGTCTAGAGACAAGATTTTGCTTGGTCCCTAGATGATTAGAGAAACTTTGGAGAAGATAGACTTGATTCGAAGAAGCATGAAGACGGCACAGGACCGGCAAAAGTCATATGCTGATAAGAGAAGGACTGATCTTGAGTTCAATGTTGGAGACATTGTCTTTATTAAAGTATCACCGTCAAGGAATGTAGTTCGTTTTATATTTGCAGGGGAATTGGCACCAAGGTTCGAAGGGCCATTCCCCATTATATAGCGAATTGGACAGATGACCTACAGAGTGAAGTTTCCCAAGAAGCTTAGTGATGTCCATGACATATTTCATGTGTCGCATTTGCGGAAGTGTTTACATGATATCGCGGAAGTAGTAGAGCCGAGCATGCTTAGGGAAGCGGAAGTGGAGCGAGATGCCACGATTAGACGAGCTCCTACTTGCATCCTTGGATCGGAGGTCGAAAAGCTACGCAACCGAGAGGTCAAGTTGGTCAAAGTTCAACGGGGAGATGATCAAGGAGATGCAATTTGGGAGACAAGAGACGAGATACGTGCATAATACTCTTTCCTTTTTGAGGATATGTTCTTAACTTCTCCATTTCTACCAGCTTTTCTCATATTTGTTTCTGTCGTTTACTATGTCCTTTCGATTATATCTTCGATCTTCAAGTAGGAAATCCTATGGTTGTAAACATGTGTTTGAGACATATTATGTTTGGTGGATGCAAGTGTTTGCTAGTGGTTGCTCGTGGATGCATTTACACACACATTAGGCACTAGATCGGCTCAATCACTTTCATATTGCATATGAGTGAGTGTGCATATTTAAAATTAATGGATGTATATTGAATGTGTTATCATATTGATACTGCATTTGAATGAAAAGTTGTGCACTCATATAGAAATGATATGTATCAATAGGATTCTTTTGCATACATAATGGCACATGGCACTAACATGATTACATTAAGGAGGTCGACTGAATCAGAAGACCGCCTGATTTTCCATTAGGGTAAGGACATATACACACACTATGCATATGTTCATGAAAAGCATTAGAAATCTTTTAAGGACAATGGATGCATGTAATTGATGGATGAGTAGATGGATGATTGGATGGTAGGATACATTCTTCTTAACTTGAAGATTTCAGGGACGAAATCCTTTAAGGAGAGGAGAATGTAACACCCCGTAATTTTAAAAACATGACATAAGGGATAGTTAAAAAATACTTAATATTTATAAGAAGAAATAAGGGAAACGGGTTGCACCATTGCGTTCGTCTCAGAATTCTGCTTGGAATAGAGTCCAAGTTTGCGTAAATCGGATACATTATGAAGAAGTTATAAGGCTTAAAAGAATTCAAGAATTAGCAGAATTTAATAGTAATTAAATAACAAATCAAAAATGAATTTAAAAATCAAAATCAGCCGAATATGGGTGAGCGGGAAATCTCCCGCTCTAGGGTGTCGACCCCCCTAGGGGAGTCGACATAGGTGTTGACCCCTCTATAGGGGTGTTGACAGGGGTGTCGACCCCCCTATAGGGGTGTTGACCCCATCGGCCCAGATCTGTCCATGACGTGTTTGAGGTCTGGATGGTGACGTGGCCTTCTGGGATTGGCTGGATGATGTGTTTTTCTGGGTTGAATGGTTCGGATGGTTCCTAGTCTAATCGAAAGGTCCTAATACACCTAGTACTCCTATAAATAGACACTTAGGCCTAACTCTAATTTCATTACACTAATCCATGGCGCCTCCATGCTGCTCAAATCTAAATTAGCCTTTATTCTCCACCAAAGCAAATCAGAATATGAGTATTCAAATTGGAAGATAAGAATTAAATTCTACAACAACGGTTTAGCTAATCAAATTCAGAATTCAGATCTATTCTCTTCTAGACCCTGTCGTGGTGAGTCCACGTTACTTTCACATATAATTAAATTAAAAGTGATTGTGATAAGATTGTAAATTGGATTTTATGAACATGCCTGTAAGATGAATCATATCAAGTTGTGTAAATTCTTATCTTTCAGATTCATACCCAAAGTTCTGTTATCATATGCCTATTGGATCTATTTCATTGTTCTATGCCAGTTCATATTCCATATGCCTATTGGAACTATTTTATTGTTCTATGCCAGTTCATATTTCATATGCCTTTCTGATCCAGTTTATCATTATATGTCTGTTTATGTTTCATATGTCGTTCGTATGTTTATGCCAATTTTGATATTGATTCTCTTCTCCTCTTCTTTCCCTTTTTGTATGAGATTAGGCTAACTTCTAGCCTAACATACTGCGTTGAGATTTGCGTACGAATAACGTTTGAACAATTCGGAAAAGTTGGTGAAATATATAATAAAATGAGATTATTGGCATAAATCAATTTGGGCATAATTGTGTATAAATTGTATACATGAGATTTGGCATAAGTTGGATTGGGCATAATTGGATATAATTTGTATACATGAGATTTGACATTAGTTGGATTGGGCATAATTGGATATAATTTGTATACATGAGGTTTGGCATAAATTGTTAATAACAATGAACACAAATTTATTTGGGAGTAATTTGGCATAACATGTATACATAAGATTATAGGCATAATTTGGCATAATATGTATACATGAGATTATAGGCCTAATTTGGATTAAAATTATAAACATTGGAAGTTATAGGTAATTGGAATATATTTTAATCCAAGATTTAAAATTGGGACTTGAATCAAGAAAGTGATATTGAACGCCTAACACACGAGGTTAGATTCGAATTGCGGTATAAGACTGCCCGGAATTGCTCGGCACATCTAGTAGCCACAATTTGGTAATCTACTGTGAGAGGTCAAAGGTAGAAATTAGATGCGTAATAATGCAAAGACACGAGGTTAGATTCGGTTTGTTGTATAAGCCTTCCCGGAACCGCCCGGCATATCCACCAACCGCAAAACGACAATCTGATGTGAGGGGTCTTGCAAGATTACAGTTATAATAAATTAATGAACACTTAACCAAGATAAGACATGTGGGAAGACATGGGAACAGTAAAAGGGTTAAGTGGGTTTTGTTCCTCAAAAGGCCTCGGCGTTAGTAAGAGATGAGCTCTACTATATAAGTACCCAGTTCACATAGGCTTCCACGATGTGGGACTTAGGGGTGTTACAAAACTACCATTATTATTATTATTATTATGTTCAGTAAGAGGGTACAACTAGTGGAGATAGGAGCAGGCGACACCTATGATAGCAGCTAGGAGTACATGAAACTACCATTATTATTATTATTATTATTACTATTATTATGTTTAGTAAGAGGGTACAACTAGTGGTGGTAGGAGCAAGTGGGGCACCTACGAGTGCAGCTAGGAGTACATAATCGAACAAGGAGGATAGGGTGTACATCTAGTGGTGATGGGTGCACAAAGGTTACCTATGATGGCAGCTAGAAGTACATGAAACTATCATCATTCTATTTAGCCAAGAGGGATCATCTTTTAGTATGAAACTAGTATTAGCGTGGTGTAGAGAATATCTTATAGTGGTTAGAAGCGCAGTCAATGTTACATGTTGTTCGGCTTGTTACCTTTCCATATCTGCTTATGTTGCTGTCATCTCTTATATCCAGTTTATGTTCTTATCATGTTTCTTTACTAATTATATTGTTAAAGTCACTGGACTCGCCAGACTTTATGTCTGACCCTTTTCGTTTTGCCTCTTTTCTTCCCCCCCCCCCTCCAAGGTTCTATGGCACGTTGAAGCTTGATTCGGACTTTCCTGCTTGAAGTGTTGAAAGTAATGCTTATCTTTGTTTCTCTTTCATATGGCATTTTGGATTGGGGATTATGGTTTTAAAAATTATGTACTCTAATGGCTTTTGTACAAGGCCGATATTATGTACTTGATTTTGATGCAATGGGCTTAAAGATGTAACCAGACTTATTTCTGTTTCCGTTGCAATAAAGTTATAAATTTTTCAAGTACTATTTTATGTATCTGTCTTGTAATATTATGTTCTGTTTACTTATAATGCTCCACGAAACTTAATGCATTCCCTTTGTGAGTGACATTAACGGATGTGGGATGTCACATTTTGTTTGACAGATTTCGCAAAGAAAAAGAGCTGCTTTATATAAAAAAAATCACGAATGGCCTTGGGGAGCAGCTTGTTGTCATGTAGGAAGTCAACAAGTAGTGCGGCTGTAACACCCCACCTCCGCCAGGGTGGCTCTTGCAAGCACTCTGACTTTGGAGGGGCGTTTGAATCAGGTAAACATGCATAATGATATATCAAGGCAGAACAAGAACATATGTATATATATGTAAACAGAGTAAATAACATAGATAAAACAGCGGAAGATTTTAAACCATTTCAAAACAAGTCTGGTACAACATAGCTTTCCAAATAAACAAGTCTAGATAAAAATAACATCAACTGAAAAACTGAAATACATAAGTACTATCCCCAAATAAGTGATAACCATAGCTAGCTTCATGTCGAAACCGTACATGAGCTGAAATCCCACAAGCAAGCAATCCGAAATCCAAGCTAAGCTCCAACGTTCCCTCCCTGAGAACCTGGGGGGAAACGGAAGAAAAGAGGCGAAAGAAAATAGGTCAGTCAAAAAGACTGAGTAAGCCCTACTACAATCAATGTAAACTGATAAAGTTAACTGGCATGAGCATCAGGGATGAACATAAGGATAACAACATACTAGCATGATGATTAACTAACAAGGTAGATAAAGGTGTCATCGCATAATCAGGATTAAGGTTTTTGCACCACAGGTGTACTAGCAAACTAACATGACTTGAATAAACAAGTATTGATCCCTTGGCCCAAGCTTTGGCCCAATAACATGAAGTGACCCCAATACGAGGTCCAAAGTGTGAACAAGAAGTGATCCCCAGGCCCAAGTTTGGCCCAACATCATGAATGACCCAAACCAAGGTCCAACTAGCACGGTCTAGTCGATCGGCTCCCTATAAGCCTAACTCGTCAAGTGTCTGTGTCATACGGCCCAACTACGAAGTGTAGCTAAACTGTGCTAGGTCCACCCTAGGGTGTATCAAGTCCTAGGGTGTCAACCACTGACACAAATCAATGCACGCACAGTCTAAACCTACTGGTGCCCGTACCTGCTTTTTCAACTCCGGACCATGTGCACGACCATGACCCGTCTGAACCCACACCGGCGCACCTACTCAGCCGTCGTTTTGGTCGCTTACATGGCATCCAGTAATCGTGCCCCTCCCTAGACTAGTCCCTAGGGTATCATGATACAACTAAGAGAGTTACTGGTGCAAAGGACCACGTAACTAGGGTTTCCTTAATGGGTTAAACGTGGTTAACCCAACCCATTCAAGTACCAAGTTGGTTAAGTGTACCCAAGGTTCATGACTTAACCCTACCAACCCATCGTGTTTAATTGGTTAAGTATTCAAGCGGTCCATGACTTAACCCTAATCATGAGGCATTAATTAATTTAATGCGCCTTAACCTCTCACATTAGACTTTGTTGCGGTTACTAGTTAAGCCGGTCGGTTCCGGGTAGCTTTACACCATAACTTGGTCTAACCTCGGGTTCAAGGTACAACATGACCAACTTCTCACATTGGGTCCTATTGTTTGTAGCAACTAGTTAAGCCGGTCGGTTCCGGGTAGGTTTACGCTACAAACTCAACCCAACCACGAGTTGGTCACACTTATCTTTTCTAAGTGTCATGTCCATCATGTTTCCAAAACATGTTACAAATTTTCAAGCAATTGGGTAGACCTAACTTAATAGGTAAATTCCCAATGGGTAGACCTAACTTAATAGGTAAATTCCCAAGCTTATGTTTTTATGTCTTTTAAGTTTACCCAACCCCAAACGCAATCCCATCGCTTACATATCGCCATAGCGCAAAAAGGATAGAAAGAGGGAACTTGGCATAATCACGACATAAAGGTGTTGAAGCCACAAGCTCAACATGGTGGCATATAAAATGTTCATGTGTTCATACCCTTGCATATTACATTTTTAGGCCCCAAAAGCATGCATAAAACCAAACTTGGCATATTGGTGATACATGGTGCTAAATGACATGTAGAAATGGCCATAAGTTCGCATTTGGCCTCACATGCAAGTTATCATAAGGGATATGATAACTTACATGTTGCCAAAATGCAACCTTTAGCATAAAGCTTGAAGCTTTATGCTCATAAACCCAAGATAAGCTTGCATAACATGATAACATGAACCAAATGATCATCCCAAACTTGCATAACATAACTTGCATATCATATGACAAACTTGCATATCAAACTTGCATAACATAACTTGCATATCATATGACAACTTGCATATCAAACTTGCATATCATAACTTGATGAACTTGCATATTACATCATAGTAAACTTGCATAACACATCATAGTAAACTTACATAACACATCATAGTAAACTTGCATATCATGGCAAACTTGCATATCATACATTTAACTTTAGAGTTTAAGTATGAAAGTAGAATAGGGCTTGCAATACTTATGAAGGCACAAAAATATGACAAAGCCCTTATACAATCAAGTAGACCCAAAATGCAAGCTCTAACATAAAAACCCTTGAGCCAAAATGATCAAAACTCTTTCTTTATGATGCAAATATAGAAACTTGACTTGAATGCAAGCTAATGATGCTCATACAAGTTTGAAAACACTTGTATGCATGGAAAATCACTTAGGAATTTATTTAGGAATTTTATGAAGAGAGTGGAGGCCATGAGAGGATTGATTTTGCCATAGTTTAGTTGTATGAATGAATAATGATGATTTAGGCTAGGTTTAGGGGTCCTTTTATAGAAGTTTAGGTTAGTTTAGGCCATAGGATTAACCCTAGTTTAGATCTAAACCATCAAAAATCGTCATAGACCAGCAGAACAGACCAGAGAACCAAAACAGGTGCACCAAGCCAGCCAGGGTCAAGCCAGAAAGCTGTGCAGGCTTCTGGCTCGACACGGGCGCACTTCCCAAGTGCGCCAGTGTATTTTTGTGCTGGCGCACTTCACAAGTGCGCCAGTGCAATCTGGCTTGTTTTCGGTTTTTCTGCCTAACTTTGTTCGTCCATATCTTCTTCATACGGACTCCGATTTTCGAAAACTCGGACTCTATTTCGCGTATTTTTCCGAGACGAACGCAATGGCACAGCCCGTTTCCCTTGATTCAGATTTTAGAATTAAATTCTGCCTCGATTTACATCATTACAGGTTATTGAAAATACGGGTTGTTACAGCGGCTATTGATAAGTCCAAAGATCAGTTCAAGCACTTCCATGATAACACTGGCAATGTAGTTTATTGTATTTCAGTCCCTTCAATTTTATAGCAACTAGGTCCTGATGAAGTTTGATGTGTATATTTATTTATATTTACATTGCTTAAAGTCCAGGTTTACAACATTATCTCGTCTACAGTTATTAATTGTACCGCTTTTTCGTTGACCGTTAAATTCGCTCTGATAAACACGAGCTTAAAATACAAATGAGAATGGCTACACCTCTACGCCTCAACATTTCGGTCCCAACGAAATTAATTTCATTGAAAACGGACTCCGTTGCACAATGACGATATTTTAATTTATCAGTTCCCCACTAAGTATCGCCCACTGATAAAATGACTCTGATTGGCCCCAAACTGAAAATCTAGCAGTAACTTGCTACACGCATCCCAATAAAATTCATTCCATTGAAAACGGAGGTTGTTTTAATAAGTTTATAAATTTACATGCCCGAACTCCCATTTTTTATATAAATAACTTCGATATAAAATCCATTTATATTATCAAATCAATATTTAAACGGATTTAAATATTCGTAATTATCGTTCAAAATTCTGCGACGTTACATTCTTCCCCCTTAAAAGAATTTCGTCCCCGAAATTACAAGGTAAGAACAATGCTCCAAACCCAATTATTTTAAAAACAATCTTTTAGGATTTACTATCAACAATACTCTAAGTTCAAGTATTTTTGAAAATTTCGTCAGCACCTCCTCTACGCGGCTTGATTAGAACAACTACAACTGCCACTCTGGGCCTCCAATATCCAAAATAAAACCAAAACCAAATGGCTAACCCACTCAACGGTAAAGATCAATCACCAACCAATAATACTAAGGTTTACCTATTTGTCGGGCAACTCAATTCCTTCTTCGAAGCAAATTAACCAACAGCTCTTCATCTTCTAATTTATACTTCAATTTTTGTAATCAAATCAACCCACATAGCCTTCTGATAGTCTATACTAAATCCAATTTACAATGCCAGTAACAAATACCAGTTAAATCCTTGAATTTCCGTACAAATTCATCATACCGGAGTTCCTTTCATTATTAATTTATTCCACTTCTTTATAAAATGTTAAGGGATTCAAAACCCAATCTCACCATCCAAGTAATCAACAATCAACCTAACCAGATTATCTAATTAAATTCAACTGGTTTGGTTCAATTTAGTTAATAATCGATTAACTTTTATCTAATTATCTCTTATTCGAATTCCAAATCTCAAGTCTATTTTATTTCATTTCTTTACTCTATTCATTTTCACTACTTAACCAAGTTAGGTCATATTTCATATTCAATTTACTAAATGATTCACTTTCAACTTATAATCTAATTTGAATTGAATTCCAATCAAATAAACACAACAATACTATTATTATTTGGGGAAATTATAAACTTTCTATAAAAATATAGTTTAGGTAAAATTATGTTATTTACCCTCTTTACGAAAACAATATTGTATCGTATTCGAATGTTTAGAAACCCCTGTCGACATTGTGGCGCCCCAACATCGACCAGAATTCATAAGCCACTCAACCAATAAGCCAACACAATATAAAACTGTTTTGTATGAAATTTACAAATACTCTCCCTTATATATATACACACACAAACACACTCAAACTCAATCTAGGGTATTACTCACCCCATCCCTATTGAGTTACGCCACAGAGCCAAGGTTACCACTCAACCTTCAGCTCTGATACCAAGTTGTAACGTCCCACTTTTCCATACGATTTAAGCCGACACTTAACTATCACAGTCAACTCAAATTATATAGGAAAGCAGAACAATAAGAGAAAGAAAATTAGAGGATGAGAAAAGAAAGAAAGAACTATTAGAATAGAAGAAAAGAATAAGAACTAACAACTAATCCGAGTCTCACAACGCAGCGGAATAAAATATAATATAGAAATATATCTTTATAAAGATCATGAATAAATATACTTACATACATCAGAGTACATCAAACAAATCTGGACAGTTGTAATATCATGTCCTCATATATAATACACAGCGAAATACTATAATACATCTGGACTCCTCCAGTTCATTTATGAACTTCACAAAATTTGATAACCTGAACCTGCACACTTGGGCTGATCTGAGGCATTACAAGCACCACGGATCAGTCTGGTGAACCAACGTGCGTAAAACCCACTAAGTTTTATAGATAACATCCATATTGCTTAACTTTGAAAACCTTTGAAAGAAAAGGTAATAGTAAGACCAGTCTACACAAAAACATGGACGGTTTTTACCTTACTATAACCAAACCATTTTTTAAATCATTATTATTCTGATATTATCATAGTGATGTAAATCAAGTAAATAACCAAGTAGTAGAACGCTTGCATCTCACGCTCTACATATATAATATATAATCGAAAACCGCGGGCGCTTATTGGAGATTGGATTCCAACTATGACAAGGTATAAGATCACCTTCCGATCAGTGTACTCTAGAGGAGATACACTGGGGTTCAACAAGAACGTCTTGCAACCCGGCCACCAATGACTGCCCACTCATTTAACTTGAGTGTAGCGAATGTATTACCACCCGATATATTTAGAGGCCCACCGTCCATCCACGGAGATACATAATCGAAAGAAGAATAAATAAGGAATTTCTCTTGATGGTGATAACACACCCTGCTTGGGTATGACCTACCTAGCCATATTGCATGAACGATTTCTGTCATTTCCCGGTTGATGAGGCTAGAGGCTACGTTTATCTTCTAGAACAACATATCACTTTGAATGTCACATCGTCCATACAAATCATCCAAGAACAGGATGAGCCGAAGGCACTGATGTGCACATAAAATTGCACATTTATATTCACATATTTATTCTTGTTAAATAAATAAATGAACATTTTTGGGTGTTTTATACGATCAAACCATATTTTAAATATTTTCAAAATCATCACTCATTTTCGGAAAAATTGATCACTTATGCATGTTTTATTTTGTGATTGCATTTACTTGTTCTTTGTTATTGTCTCTAATAGGAATTTTGGAGCACAAATAATGCATACACATGAAGATTTGGAGCACAAATGCATGCATACAAAGGAATGAAGAGGAAATAATTCTCATACATGATCATGGAGGACCCCACCTCTCAAATTAACCTCTTTCTCTTAAGCTTCTTATTAAAGACTAATTGAATGAGACAAAAGGCCTCATGCATCCTACATAACTCATTAGTGGCTAAGAGAGGATTAGAAGCTTCATGAAGGGCCATTTTGGGGATTTCCCATTATGAGTGATTAGGGTTTTAGGGTCTGTGATCTTGTATATATACCCCCTTTATGTTCATTTATATCCTCTCTTTTATCCTTTAGTAGTTTAGTTTAGATAATAGCTCTCTTTTATTTTAATGGATACTTAGCCATTTTCTTTATGTAACTTCTTTGCTTTAATGTAATTTAATTTCTATGCTCTTTACTTTCATGTTCATAACTTAGATTTACATTCATGTTCATAGCTTAGATTTACTTTCATGTTCATATCTTAGTTTTACTTTCATGTTCTTAGATTAGTTCTCTTCTTGTTCTACTTAGTTTTTCTTTCATTTTGCTTTATTTTTTAATGTTGAAACTTGCATGTGTTGATATGATAACACATATGAGTGGCTAATCCCTTGATTTAGGGGTAATGATGCTCTCTAACTTTGTGTAAGTTCAACATGTGTATGATTTGTGATCTTTAATTTGTGCTTCATGTTAGTGAATATTGATGTAAGTTTATACATATGGGTTTGATAGGTCATGTTGCATTTGCAAATGATCTATGCTTATTCAATATAAACACTAGTTACATCAATATTTGGTAAGTGATTATTGATTTTGAAATGAAAGTATGAACAAAATTTGATGGCTATAGTTCTAGCCAATAGTTCATAGACCATACATAGAATAGTTTTGCTTTAGTTTCATTTTCATGAGAATCATAAGTGGTTTAAATATTGCATTTATATCACTTGTTGAGATCATACATTGCATGTTTGATAACATACATAAATGAGAGAGTTGATTTACCTCTAAATTACTCACTAATTTCATATTTAGCTCTCAACTTAGTTTCTAGTTTCATAGTTTTTATTAGAACAATTCAAAGTTTGTTTTAATTCGAATGAATAAAATTGAAATCACTTCTTTCCCTGTGGATCGACTTGCACTCACTACGTATTACAATAGTACGCCGTGCACTTGCGTTTATTTCAATATTCATGCGACGATTTTCTAATTTAATAAAAAATCCGTTGTAGCGAACAGGGACCCTCCTATTGGATCCAAGGAATCACCCAACAGGTCAGTAGCGAGAAGTCCTTGCAATCTGCAGATTCCAACCCTGACAAAATCACAATATATCTTTGGTTAAACATTTTGGAAAAAACATATTTTTATTTATTCTATCTGGTTTAGTTGTCATTTTAAAACAAGGGGAGTTAACCAGAAATTTTAAGTAATCCTTCAGCTTATGGACAACCCCGGCCTTCAATTGCTCCATCTTCTATCTTCAACGTTACGTGTCTTCTGGTAGGAATGGTTTTCAAATAAAAAATTCGATCCCGGTCTTTCCATACCAACAACGGCTTGGCCAGATTTTGGTAGTCGATTATTTAACTATCAAAATAAAATAATCATTCATCCATAAGAATGGAACTATTGGTTCAGTATATAGCGTCACTTGGCCTCTTAAGTTCACTTTTTATAAATCAAACTTCTAAATCTTTCCATATAGGGAATACAGCCTTTTACTTCTTATATAAAATTAGAATATTCTCTAAAATATAATAAATCTTTTATTTAAATAATTCATATAAATAGATTTAAAAATCTATTTCCGGTTATAAAATAAATACTATACTTCACTCATTTGATCTGATGGTAAAACACATTTACAACGATTACTCCTCTGGCCATCGACTGTCAACTACTCAACCAATATTATCCATCGGTTTATCACAAACAATCAACAGTCAGTTCAATCATTTAACAATACGTAATAAATAAACAACATATTTGAGGAATCTGGTTGGATTCCCCTGACCTATCCTTCCCTGTATCAAAATAATATCACGATGGCATATATAAATAGTTTAATGATCAATAATTAATTAATAACATACAAACAGGCATCTAATTATTTATCTAATACGTTTATATTATTATAAACGTAACCAATCAAGGTAAGTTACCTTGTTTTGAAATCTAATCATTAAAGTAACGATTTATTTTAATTAAATTAAACAAACATTTAATTTAATTAATGTTTAATTAAAAAAATTTAGCATCCATGCAAACAGTCATCAAATCAGCAATCATTAGCAAAAATTGCACACAAATTAAAAACCCAGTTTATATAAAATATAAACGGGATAAACTGAGTGAGCTGTATCACCTTGATTTCAATTGTTGATAAACTGGTTCGTTTTACCAGCTTCCAGCTGCGTTCAGCTTTGTCCGTCCAATTCCATGCTCTTCGTCTGTTGGTATGGTTTCATCGTCCCTTGTTTCAGTAAATCCCATCATTGTATGACGACGTTATAAATTTAAATGCGTCATTTACTTATTTAATTAATAACACTAAATCTTTAATAATAATTTTATTAACCTAAGTCCTACTCATTAACTTAAACTTATCTTAGTCCTTTATTAGACACGTTATAAAAGTTACTCGGCAACGTACACGGAGCTAGGTTTCATATTGACCTGGACTAGTAAAATTGTAGTTATGTCAAATTAAATTAATACTTAATGAAATAAACTAAGTCTTATTTATTTATTGAAAATTAACATATGAATGGCACCGTGACAATTTTAACAGTAAAATTCCGACTGCGACACTTTTCCATATACTCCCTTTCCTCTGGACTGCCCTTAAATGAATGGATACAGGACTAAAGTAATATTGAGTTTGTTTAAAACATTTCCTTTGTTTTAAGTAAATCAGCCTAACTCCTTTGTTTGGCACATTCATATTTTGAAACACGATATTTGAACTACGGTAACGACCCGCATTCTACGCATCGGAAGATCGTAGAATATTTATTTCGCTTTCATGAGAAGTTGTATAGTCGTGTAATTTTTGGGGAACGACTATTGGGGTCATTTCCCATGTTCACGGTTTTTGTCGAATTTTAAATGACCATTTTGCCCCTAGCGAATCTTGTTTCGCCTATAACTTTTGATTGGTAAGGAGTTCTGACCTGAAACCACTTCCACTGGATTTGAATGATGGTTTACTTTTCCGTAGAGTGGTTACATTGATCAAACTGACTTACCGTTTGGGAGATATGGCTGAAATAGGATTTGGAAGATAAAAAACAGCACTAATTGGACTTAACCAGGTGATTAGCAGCTAGGATCATAACCCATTTCGGGATTAGGTTATGGGAGGGCTGATATGAGTTAGTAAATCAGTTTTTATTCATTTCCTAACCGCCTTTTATAACCTTTGAACCCTGGCAATGGCCTTCACTTTCTAAAACACCCCAAATCACCTTCTAATCACTAATTAAGCCAAATCTACATCAAATCAAGGTGGATTAGCACCAAAACTGAGGTAGAGCTGCTGGAGTGTATTGGAATTCGAACTATATTGTCCAAAAATTTCAGATCTGAGTTTATTTGTGATTAAGGTGATTGACTAGCATCTTTTTACACTAATTACAGCTAATTAGGAGTGATTAGTGTTAATTAATTAAATTATGCATTATAAAAATCTGGAAAAATATGTAGAAATTCTTAAATGTCATTTTATACCTCTGTTAGAAATTTGGGTTAATTTGGACATGTTTTGCTAGTCGTATTGTTAAACCATGATTAAGAGAATTAAGTGGAAAATCATGCTTTTAAGGTATGTTTTGATCGAAATAACCTATATGCTTGATGTTTTGACCTTGTTGATTGATTCTATATGTTGCTACTACTATTTGGAATGTTTTATGATTGATTAGTAATGTTAGAATGGTTGAAAACGCTGTCATATGGCGAGAATGGACGAAAAATAGCTTGTTGGAAATGCTATAGGGATCCGGATCAGATCGGATTAGGGGATCGGGTCGGATAGCCGAGCCGAACGAAGGTGATGGCATCTTCAGTAGTGTACAAATGCTAGGGCAACAAGGAAGGCTGGATCGGATTGGAGTTCGAATAGAGCACTTAACCAGAGTAGCACCGAACTAAACCGCTTCAGGAGCACCGAACCGAGCCAGAAGGGGAGGACCAAACCGAACCACACCCAGGAGCATACTAGGAAGCATTGGACTGAACCGATGATGACTGGAGCACTATGCATATTCGAACCGAATCGGATATGTGCTATTACTACTACGCGATGACTTTTCTGAAGACCAATTGTAATTCGACCAAAATCTGAGATGCAAAGGTAGGCCAAATGAGAGGTTGTAGCTCAGGATCTAGACGGGAACTAATGAGTTAACTTCATGAGCTGGGCTTTGCTGCGGGACGTGTGCTAAGGGGTTATCGATGTCTATAACTTTGGATCACTATGGAGCAGGGGGTATGTGGACGGATTCAGGTCCATAGCGGCCTAGGTAGGACTATTGGCTATGGACCAATGAAGTGGGGTCATTTGTAAGGATTTAGTCATGACTCCATGGGGCTAGCTTGGTGGTAGCAATAGTTATACAAGTCGGACTCCATCACTACATCGATGGGTCTAGTGATCAAAGTGGTAGATATCGTATGCTTTACGCACTGAGTGAGAGATGTGAGGATGATTGAAATGTTTGATGTTTTGCTATCACCATGACATGCACACCCCCTCCCCGTCATTTTCACACCATGTGTTAGTGTCACCTTAGAGTATTGTACATCCTGTGTGCTAACTCTTTGGTTGCAGGTCCAGGTTCAGGTATGGTTCTTATACATGTTATTCTTCATCTTAGAGATGTATACTTGCTACCACTCATACCAGACTGTTGTCTGACCCAGAGTTTTATGTTTTTCTTATTACTCTGGGTGCTCACACGAGCAGACTAGAGATAGGTTAGGTGGTTGCATGAATAGCTGTACCGGAGATGAGCAGGAGGCATCCACGTATGATATATCTATTTATTCTCCTTGTGTTGATACTGGTCACTGCTTTGGGCATTAGTAGTGTACCATTCCTATTTTTCTTTAGAGACAGTATTTTGAAGTTGTAATAATAGTATTGGATCATAAGCTATGTTTTGGATTTCTGCCGCTATGATGGTTTAGTTTTCAGCTTATGCATCGTCTCACCTGTTTTTTGTCAAGATATGTTACTATTATATTTTATTCCTTGTGCTATAAGACATTCTATAGGTTCTTTGTTAGTTCATCTTTTCAAACCTTTCTTTTGACGACCGTTCCGTGCTGGTCGGGCATGGGCACTGCGCGTTTCGAGGAAATGTCAGATGGTGCGGGGCGGGCCGTCACATTTGGTATCAGAGCTCTAGGTTGCGTAGTTAACCTAGGGAAAGACACCAGGGAGAGATAGTGTACATACATGAGAGTGCTTATTTGTGATATTTTGGTTTTCCAAAGCTATATATATACTACTAATATAGCTAAGGATGAAGTTGCACTGCATTGGCACCACTAAGGAGATGGTAATTGTTTTCTCTTTACAGATTGAACGATGAATCGAAATACGAGAAAGGCGGTGAGGAACTCCGCATCAGGAGTTGAAAAAGAAGCGGGTTGAGGGGCCAACAATGGGAATGTCCCTGAAATAAAGGAGATGTTTACTGCCTTCATATGAGAGATGCTTAGGGATGCTCTGGGAGCAGTTCCTAATGCTACTAATGGTGGTGGTGTAGTAGTGCAGGCGCCTTGAGCCGGTCTCGCCAAGATTAATGAGGAGTCCCAGAAAAAGAGGAAACAGAACGAAGCTAAGGATGGCCAGAAAAAGAAGAACTAGAAAGATGTAGAGTGCTTTAGCTGTGGCAAGAAGGGCCACTATGCCAAATAATGTCGAGCGAAGCCAGGGGAAAGGAAGTGCTTCAATTGCGGCCAAGTGGGGCATCTCAAGAAAGAATGTCTGCAACCCCCTAAGAAGAAGCATAGTGTGGAAGTGTGTGCTATCAACGTTGTTCCTTCTTCATCAAATGCCCCAACTGCGGCAGAGAAGGGAAAGGGTGTTGTTATTCAAGGTATGCTTTCGATTTATGAGGTTCCAGTTCTAGTTTTGTTTGATATCGGGGTTTCCCATTCCTTCGTATCTAGTGACCTGGTAGATAGGTTGGGATTGGAACCTGAGATTGTCGATAGACCTTTAGTTGTGACGAGCCCGATCGGTGGTTCGGTTAGCCTTAGTATGACTTATCATAATGTAGTCCTATCGAGTCATGGATGTATGTTGGCTTGTGATTTGTTTGTTTTGGGCTTTACTGGGTTTGTCATTATTTTGGGAGTCGTTTGGCTTCAAAGGTATGGGGTGGTGGTAGACTATGAGGGGTCTTCGGTGACCATTAGAGTGGATGATGGGTGGAGGTTACTGTTTGGTAGCCTAACCAGTGATGAGGTGATGGCTAGTTTTCTATACTGTTTGGTAGCCTACCTAGTGATGGGGTGATGGCTGGTTTTATAGATTCCCTCGACATCTCGCATGATGAGTTGTCAAATGTGCCCATTACTGGCCAGTATCCGGACGTCTTCGAGGAAGTGACCGGACTTCCACTACACCGAGAGATCGAGTTTCGAATTGATTTAGTGAAAGATGTCAGGCCTATAGTGATGCCACTTCGCCGCATAGAGCCAAGGGAGCAGCAAGAGCTCGGGGTGCAAGTAAGTGATCTTTTGAAGAAGGGATTAATCCGAAGAAGCGTCTCAGAGTAGGGAACACCAGTTATATTTGCCATTAAGGCCGATGGGTCCCTTCGCTTATGTGTGGACTCGAGTTAAAGATGGAGTTGAGGGTAGCTCTTCTGATGGAGTGCCGAGGAATAGTCGATAGTTTGGAGTGTTCTAGGAGGACTCGAAGCAGGGTATCTGGGGACGCCCACTTACCTTGGATCCGTTGGACGTGATCTAGTTATCCTTGGAGGATAAATGTGTGTTGGACATGAAATAGTCCATTTGGAGCCGAGGCTTCCATTAGCCCTTGATACTGGCTGGACCAATCATTCGGGTGTCGACGTATTCATGGTTTTAGCGGATGACAGACAGGACTTGTTTGATGAATGTTATGGATTGTTTAGGACCTTATGTTGATGTTCTCTTTGGTTCAAAAATGGTAATAACTTTGGAGTGAATTCAATGGGGAAATCTCGAAGCGATAAAATGTGTTCGTTGTTCTTGGAAACGCAGCGAGTAGGGAGATGACTCATGTTGTAACACCCCACCTCCGCCAGGGTGGCTCTTGCAAGCACTCTGACTTTGGAGGGGCGTTTGTACCGGGTAAACATGCATAATGATATATCAAGGCAGAACAAGAACATATGTATATATGTAAACAGAGTAAATAAGATAAGTAAAACAGCGGAAGATTTCAAACTATTTCAAAACAAGTCTGGTACAACATAATGTCAATTTTCCAAATACACTGGTCTAGATAAAAACAACATCACTGAAAAATTGAAATACATAAGTGCTATCCCCAAAATAAGTGATGACCATAGCTAGCTTCATGTCAAGACCGTACATGAGCTAAAATCCCACAAGCAAGTGATCAGAAATCCAAGCTAAGCTCCAATATTCCCACCCTGAGAACCTGGGGGTGGGGGGGGGGAAACGGAAGAAAAGAGGCGAAAGAAAAACAGGTCAGTCAAAAAGACTGAGTAAGCCCTACTACAATCAATGTAAATTGATAAAGTTAACTGGCATGAGAAGCAGGGATGAACATAAGGATAACAACATACTAGCATGATGATTAACTAACAAGGTAGATAAAGGTGTCATCGCATAATCAGGATTAAGGTTTTGCACCACAGGTGTACTAGCAAACTAACATGACTTGAATAAACAAGTATTGATCCCTTGGCCCAAGCTTTGGCCCAATAACATGAAGTGACCCTAATACGAGGTCCAATAACATGAAGTGACCCTAATACGAGGTCCAATAACATGAAGTGACCCTAATACGAGGTCCAACCAAACGGTCTAGTCGATCGGCTCCCTATAAGCCTAACTCGTCACGTGTTGGTGTCAATACGGCCCAAACATAATTGTAGTCGGACTGTGCCGGGTCCACCCTTCGGGTGTATCAAGCCCTAGGGTGTAAACCCCTGGACACCATAAACATAAGTGCACAGTCTCGATCTACTGGTACCCGTGCATGTTTTCTCCGGCTACGGACTATGTACCACTCTGCCGTCGTTTTTTGTCACTTACCTCAAGTCCAGTAATCGTGCCCCACCCTAGCCTAGTCCCTAGGGTCTTAATGATACAAACTTGGGATTACTGCTGGAGTGGACCCCCATTGCTAGGATTTTCTAGTGGGTTAAGTACGGTTTAACCCTCTTGCTAATCATGGATTAACTTGGTTAAGTGTAACGTTGAGTTCACGACTTAACCCTGATTAATCTACCAAGCCCAAATTGGTTAAGTATTAAGTGGACCATGACCTAATCATGAGGCATTAATTAAATAATGTGCCTTAACCTCTCACATTAGACTTTGTTGTGGTTACTAGTTAAGCCGGGCGGGTCCGGGTAGCTTTACACCACAACTTGGTCTAACCTCGGGTTCAAGGTACAACATGACCAACTTCTCACATTGGGTCCTATTGTTTGTAGCAACTAGTTAAGCCGGTCGGTTCCGGGTAGGTTTACGCTACAAACTCAACCCAACCTCGAGTTGGTCACACTTATATTTTCTAAGTGTCATGTCCATTATGTTTCCAAAACATATTACAAGTTTTCAAGCATTTGGGTAGACCTAACTTAATAGGTAAATTCCCAATCTTATGTTTTTATGTCTTTTAAGTTTACCCAACCCCAAACGCAATCCCATCGCTTACACATCGCAATAGCGCATAAAGGATAGAAAGAGGGAACTTGGCATAATCATGACATAAAGGTGTTGAAGTCACAACTTTAACATGGTGGCATATGAAATGTACATATGTTCATATACTTGCATATTACATTTTTAGGCCTCAAAAGCATGCATAAAACCAAACTTAGCATATTGGTGATACATGGTGATAAATGACATGTAGAAATGGCCATAAGTTCGCATTTAGCCTCACATGCAAGTTATCATAAGAGATATGATAACTTACATGTTGCCAAAATGCAACCTTTAGCATAAAGCTTGAAGCTTTAAGCTCATAAACCCAAGATAAGCTTGCATAACATGATAACATGAACAAAATGATCAACCCAAACTTGCATAACATAACTTGCATATCATATGACAAACTTGCATATCAAACTTGCATAACATAACTTGATAAACTTGCATATCATAACATGGCAAACTTGCATAACATAACATGATAAACTTGCATATCATAACATATCAAACTTGCATAACATGACATAGTAAACTTGCATATCATGGCAAACTTGCATATCATAATGATCAAACACAACTTGCATCATTCATTAACTTTAGAGTTTAAATATGAAAGTAGAAAAGGGCTTACAATGCTTATGAAGACACAAAAATATATATTGATTGAGACAAAGCCCTTATGCAATCAAATAAACCCAAAATGCAAGCTCCAATAGAAAAACCCTTGAGCAAAAATGATCAAAACTCTTGCTTTATGATGTAAATATGGAAACTTGACTTGAATGCAAGCTAATGACACTCATACAAGCTTGAAAACACTTGTATGCATGGAAAATCTCTCATAGAAATAACTTAGAATTTTATGAAGAGAGTGGAGGCCATGAGAGGAATGATTTTGCCATAGTTTAGTTACTTGGATGAATAATGATGATTTAGGGTTAGGTTAGGGGCTTATTTATAGAGATTAGGATTAGTTTCAACCTTAGGATTAAACCCTAATTCCAATCTCAGCCCTTAAAACCGAATCTGGCCCCCAAACTCAACACAACTCCAAAATGGTGCACCAGGCAAAACTGCCCGGCTGAACCAAGTTGACAGCCAAGTCGACCGGGCTGTCGACTTGGGTCCAACCAAGTTGACTGCCAAGTCGACAGGCCTGTCGACTTGGCGGGAAATTTCCCGCCTAGCCTTCCAGGCCCAAAATTTGAAATTTGAACTTGAAATTCAAATCTGTTTTGAACTTGAAATTTTCTGAAAACTTCATTGGGCCTTAATCGGATCATACGGACTCCGATTTTCGAAAACTCGGACTCTATTTCGCGTATTTTTCCGAGACGAACGCAATGGCATAGCCCGTTTCCCTTGATTCAGATTTATAAATTAAATTCTGCCTCGATTTACGTTATAATAGGTTATTGAAAATACGGGTTGTTACATTCTCCCCTCCTTAAAGGATTTCGTCCCCGAAATCTTCAAGTTAGGAAGAATGTATCCTATCATCCAACATCCATCTACTCAAAACATCATCCACGAGCAATCATTGTCCTTACAAGATTCTAAATGTTGTATGAACATATGCAAAGGTGTGTGTATATGTACTTATCTAATGCAAATATCATCAATGCAAATTATGTTAGTGAAATGAATCCATATGTATGCAATTCCTAACATAATGTATAACATCTATATGTGTGCACATAACATACATCCATATGCAACATCCATGTGATAACACAAAAATTTTCATCCATGAATAAGCATAAACACTCATGCATATGCAATATGAGGAGTGTGTGAGCCGATCTAGTGCCTAATGTGTATAATGCATCCACGCGTAACCACTTGCAAACACTTGCAACCACTTGCAAACATCAAGCACAACATGTTTCAAACACATGTTTCATCCAAAGGGTTTCTACCTAAGGTTCTCGTGACAAGATTAACACGATAAACTAGATAAACATGGATAGCAAAGAGAAAGACATGCTAACAAAGAAAAGAGATTGAGAGTGTACCCTCAAAAAGGAATGGATAAAGCCCACACATCTTCTCCTCGGTTTCCCAAGTTGCGTCTTCTTCGGCTTCACCCCATTGAACCTTCACCAACTTAACCTCTCGATTCCTTAGCTTCTTGGTCTCCGTCCCTAAGATACGAATCGGAGCTCTCCTCAAGGTAGCCTCTTTCTCCACTTCCACATCTTTCAGAACACTTGGCTCAACAACCTTTGCTGATTCATGTAAACACTTCCGGAGATGCGAGACATGAAAAACATCGTGTACTCCGGCAAGCTTCTCGGGCAACTCCACTCTATAAACCATCTGCCCGATCCTCTCTATAATAGGGAATGGTCCAACAAACCTCGGTGCTAACTTCCCAACGGCTCCAAATCGGACCACATTCCGCAAAGGAGAAACCTTCACGAAAACCATAGTCCCAACATCAAACTCCAAATCAGTTCTTCGCTTATCAGCATAGGATTTATGTCGGTCTTGGGCCGCTTTCATCCGTCTCCGAATCAACTCGACCTTCTCGGATGTATCTCTGATCATATCAGGCCCAAGTATAAGCTCATCTGTAGTCTCCCACCAACATGTAGGCGACTTGCACGGCCTCCCATATAAAGTTTCAAATGGTGTCATCCCTATGCTTGCCTGATAACTGTTATTATATGCAAACTCAACAAGAGGAAGATGGTCTTCCCAAGTACCACCAAAATCCAGAATACAAAGCCTCAACAGATCCTCGAGTGCCCTATTCACCCTTTCGGTTTGACCGTCCGTCTGTGGGTGATAAGCCGTACTTAGATTCAACCTCGTGCCCATAGCTTCTTGCAAGCTATTCCAGAATTGACTTGTAAAGATTGGGTCACGGTCACTGACTATACTAGAAGGGACTCCATGTAGTCTCACAATCTCACGAAGATATACAGACGCTAGCCAAGATGCGGTCCTCTTGCTCTTCACCGGAATGAAATGAGCACTCTTCGTAAGTCTATCCACAGTAACCCAAATGCTCGTATTCCCTTTCCTTGACCTTGGTAGCCCATCGATAAAATCCATGGAAATACTCTCCCACTTCCATAGTGGAATGTCTAGAGGATGCAATAGCCCACCGGGCTTCTTCGACTCGGCCTTAACTTGCTGGCAAATGATACATCTAGAGACAAACTCTGCCACATCCTTCTTCATCCCAGGCCAATAGAAAATGCGCTTCATATCTTTATACATCTTATCTCCGCCCGGATGTATAGTCAACTTAGAGCGATGCGCTTCCTCAAGAACTTTTCTTACTAAATCTTCTACCATTGGAACACATAACCTTCCGTCTCTCCTCAGCCAACCCTTGTCATCAATAGAATATCGAGCGAGATGACTAGACGCCTCTCCTCGAATTAGCTTATCCATAATCTCAACTATCTGAGGGTCTTCTCTCTACGAAGCCCCAACTTGATCAAGAAGGGTAGGTCTGAGTTCCAGAGATGCTAAAGAACCGGTCATCGACTCAATTGCCAAAGAGAAATCAAAGGTTGCCACATACTCTGAATTCTTCATCTCAACGAATAGAGGACTCAGAGTCAACCTTTTTCTACTCAATGCATCTGCTACCACATTCCCCTTGCCAGGGGTATAAGCTATCTCAAAATCGTAGGACGCCAAGAATTCCATCTATCTTTGTTGCCTCAGATTCAGATCCTTCTGAGAAAAGAGATACTTCAATGACTTGTGATCGGTATAAAGCTCAAATCTTTCTCCCAGAAGATAATGGCGCCAAGCCTTGAGTGCATATACTATTGCTGCCAACTCTAAGTCATGAGTGGGATAATTCTTCTCATGCACTTTGAGTTGTCTACCGCCAAAGCATATCACTCTTCCTTCTTGCATCAGAACAGCTCCTAACCCCGTGCCACATGCATCGGTGTATACTGTAAATAACTTCCCTCCATCGGGCAAAGCTAGAACAGGTGCTGATGTGAGAGCTCTCTTGAGCTTCTGAAAAGCAAGCTCGCATTCTATGCTCCAAGCAAAAACTAAATTTTTCTTCGTCAATTTAGTGAGAGGAGCGGAAATCTTCGCGAAGTCCTTGATGAACTTCCGGTAAAAGCCTGCAAGACCTAGAAAACTTCTCACTTCGGTTGCATTCCTTGGAGTCTTCCAATCCTGAACTGCAACTACCTTAGCAGGATCCACCGCTAAGCATTGCTTAGATACTATATGCCCAAGGAATCTAACTTCCCTTCTCCAAAAGTGACACTTAGAGAACTTGGCCTTCAACTGATGCGCTCTAAGTGTATCCATCACCTCCACGAGATGCCTTGCGTGCTCTTCCTCATCCTTAGAGAAGATCAGAATATCATCTACGAAGACCACGACAAACTTGTTCAAGAACTCCCTGAACACCCTACTCATCAAGTCCACGAAATATGCGGGTGCATTAGTCAAGCCGAACGGCATGACAAGCCATTCGAAGAATCCATCTGGCGTTCTGAACGCAGTCTTGTCTATACTATCTTCAGCTACCCTGAGCTGATGGAATCCAGTAGCAAGATCAAGCTGAGAGAAAACAGAAGCACCGATAAGCTGGTCAAAGAGATCATCAATCCTCGGTAACGGGTGTCTGTTCTTCTTAGTCAGCTTATTCAACTCTCGATAGTCAACACAAAGTCGGAGAGAACCATCTTCCTTGGTAGCAAATACCACAGGCACTCCCCATTCAGATATACTTCGTCTAATGAAGTTCTTCTCAAGCAACTCCTTCACTTGCTTACTTAGCTCCCGCCTTTCATGCGGAGCCATGTGCCGAACGGGCAAAGAAACCGGCTTTGCATTATCCACCAGATAAATGCGGAAATCAATCTCTCGCTTAGGGGGCAATCCCCTAACTTCATCGAAAACATCCGGATACTCTCGAACCACTCTCATAGACTGAAGAGTTTCCATTGACGAGTCGAGTGATTCAAGATAGCACAACATGACGGGACCTCTCGGATTACAAGAAATTTCTAGGGTGTTTCCGAGGCGAGTCACGAGCCTCACAACCCTATGCTCACAATCAAGGATGGCTCCATATCTGGACAACCAATCCATGCCCAATATCAATCTGTATCCCCTAAAACCAAGAACATAAGCACTACACAAGAACTCTACACTCAGTATAGAGATCCTCAAATCCCCACATATCATAGACAGATGGGCGGAACCCCCAATAGGATTTGAGACACAGACGGGATCATCTACCAAGCTAGTACTAAGGTGCAAACTATCAACAAGATCAGATGAGATAAAGCTATGCGATGCACCAGAATCAAACAAGGTACGAACTGGAAAATCAGAAATATATACAAGGCTCTCAACAGAAATACTACCTCGATCGGGAACTGGAGCGGCATTGAGAGCATGAACTTGCCCTCCTGAAGGTCCAGCACACTGAGTCTGACCCTGGCCTTACCCTTGCTTGTTCGGGCAATCCTTACTGAAATGTCCAGTCTCACCGCAGAAAAAGCATTCACCATTCTTCCTTTTCCTCTTCTTACAATCCTTAATAAGATGCCCAACTGAACCGCAATAATGGCACTTCCCCTTGTTGTTCTTGCCCTTGTTGTTGTTCCCCTTGTTGCCTTGACTCTTGTTCTTGTTCTTGTTCTGATTGCCTTGACTGCTCTGACCACTTGGATTACCCTGATTTCCTTTCCACTGGGAAATAGTCTTCTTGGCTTGAGTGTCATTCATCTTGATCTCTTTATTGACATCTCCCTGAAGTAACGCCATATCAACCAAGCTCTCAAACGTGGCCCCATGGGGAATATGTGACATAGCTAATCCCTGCAACGGCTCATTCAATCCTCTAGCAAAACGAAGAGCCTTCTTCTGAGGAGTACTCACCATATCCAAGCCAAAACGAGCTAACTGATTGAACTTGTTCACATATTCTTTGACAGACATATCTCCTTGTTTCAAAGTTATGAACCTCTCCATTTGCAGATTCTCCTCAGCAGAATATAGAAACTTAAGCACGAACCTTGCCCTGAAATCGGCCCAAGTCTCAATAGGCCTAGTACCATTGGTGACTTCCCACCAATAAGCGGCTTCATCCTTCATAAGCCAAACCGCCAATAAGATCTTCCTCTGATCGTCTAACCCAAAGATAGCAAATAAATCCTCGGTCTCTTTCAACCAATTTCTGGCCTCTACAAAAGTTTCAATGCCTTGAAAGTTCTTGCCACCCATTGCTTTGAAATCTTTGCAAGTCTTTGCGAAGTCAGCTTGAGGATACTGAGGGGGAGGAGGAAGAGGAACCTCAGCGACAGGAGGAGGAACATCAGCGACAGGAGGAGGAGGAACATTAACTACCGGAGGAGGAGGAGGAACATCTGCGGGGCCGGCTTCGGTCGCCCTAGCCTCCAAAAGTCTCCTATACCAAACAGGTACGTGTACTCCCTCCGGAATAGCAAAGTTATCGGCCATACTGAAAACGAAGAAAAAGACCGATTCAGAATGGAGAAAAACGAAGGAATTTTTTTTTAATGGCTTTTTGGGGAATAGCCTTTAAAATAAACTAGACTTTTCTTTGGAAAATACTTTATACTTGGTTTTGAAAATAGTTTTCCAAAAGTTTTAAAAACCTTTTTGTTCCTTCTCGTAAACCATATGCTCTGATACCAAATGTAACACCCCACCTCCGCCAGGGTGGCTCTTGCAAGCACTCTGACTTTGGAGGGGCGTTTGTACCGGGTAAACATGCATAATGATATATCAAGGCAGAACAAGAACATATGTATATATGTAAACAGAGTAAATAAGATAAGTAAAACAGCGGAAGATTTCAAACTATTTCAAAACAAGTCTGGTACAACATAATGTCAATTTTCCAAATACACTGGTCTAGATAAAAACAACATCACTGAAAAACTGAAATACATAAGTGCTATCCCCAAAATAAGTGATGACCATAGCTAGCTTCATGTCAAGACCGTACATGAGCTAAAATCCCACAAGCAAGTGATCAGAAATCCAAGCTAAGCTCCAATATTCCCACCCTGAGAACCTGGGGGGGGGGGAAACGGAAGAAAAGAGGCGAAAGAAAAACAGGTCAGTCAAAAAGACTGAGTAAGCCCTACTACAATCAATGTAAATTGATAAAGTTAACTGGCATGAGAAGCAGGGATGAACATAAGGATAACAACATACTAGCATGATGATTAACTAACAAGGTAGATAAAGGTGTCATCGCATAATCAGGATTAAGGTTTTGCACCACAGGTGTACTAGCAAACTAACATGACTTGAATAAACAAGTATTGATCCCTTGGCCCAAGCTTTGGCCCAATAACATGAAGTGACCCTAATACGAGGTCCAATAACATGAAGTGACCCTAATACGAGGTCCAATAACATGAAGTGACCCTAATACGAGGTCCAACCAAACGGTCTAGTCGATCGGCTCCCTATAAGCCTAACTCGTCACGTGTTGGTGTCAATACGGCCCAAACATAATTGTAGTCGGACTGTGCCGGGTCCACCCTTCGGGTGTATCAAGCCCTAGGGTGTAAACCCCTGGACACCATAAACATAAGTGCACAGTCTCGATCTACTGGTACCCGTGCATGTTTTCTCCGGCTACGGACTATGTGCACGACCATAGTCCGTCTGGAACTACACCGGCGTACCACTCTGCCGTCGTTTTTGGTCACTTACCTCAAGTCCAGTAATCGTGCCCCACCCTAGCCTAGTCCCTAGGGCCTTAATGATACAAACTTGGGATTACTACTGGAGTGGACCCCCATTTCTAGGATTTTCTAGTGGGTTAAGTACGGTTTAACCCTCTTGCTAATCATGGATTAACTTGGTTAAGTGTAACGTTGAGTTCACGACTTAACCCTGATTAATCTACCAAGCCCAAATTGGTTAAGTATTAAGTGGACCATGACTTAACCCTAATCATGAGGAATTAATTAAATAATGTGCCTTAACCTCTCACATTAGACTTTGTTGTGGTTACTAGTTAAGCCGGGCGGGTCCGGGTAGCTTTACACCACAACTTGGTCTAACCTCGGGTTCATGGTACAACATGACCAACTTCTCACATTGGGTCCTATCGTTTGTAGCAACTAGTTAAGCCGGTCGGTTCCGGGTAGGTTTACGCTACAAACTCAACCCAACCTCGAGTTGGTCGCACTTATATTTTCTAAGTGTCATGTCCATTATGTTTCCAAAACATATTACAAGTTTTCAAGCATTTGGGTAGACCTAACTTAATAGGTAAATTCCCAATCTTATGTTTTTATGTCTTTTAAGTTTAACCAACCCCAAACGCAATCCCATCGCTTACACATCGCAATAGCGCATAAAGGATAGAAAGAGGGAACTTGGCATAATCATGACATAAAGGTGTTGAAGCCACAAGTTTAACATGGTGGCATATGAAATGTACATATGTTCATATAATTGCATATTACTATTTTAGGCCTCAAAAGCATGCATAAAACCAAACTTAGCATATTGGTGATATATGGTGATAAATGACATGTAGAAATGGCCATAAGTTCGCATTTAGCCTCACATGCAAGTTATCATAAGAGATATGATAACTTACATGTTGCCAAAATGCAACCTTTAGCATAAAGCTTGAAGCTTTAAGCTCATAAACCGAAGATAAGCTTGCATAACATGATAACATGAACAAAATGATCAACCCAAACTTGCATAACATAACTTGCATATCATATGACAAACTTGCATATCAAACTTGCATAACATAACTTGATAAACTTGCATATCATAACATGGCAAACTTGCATAACATAACATGATAAACTTGCATATCATAACATATCAAACTTGCATAACATGACATAGTAAACTTGCATATCATGGCAAACTTGCATATCATAATGATCAAACACAACTTGCATCATTCATTAACTTTAGAGTTTAAATATGAAAGTAGAAAAGGGCTTACAATGCTTATGAAGACACAAAAATATATATAGATTGAGACAAAGCCCTTATGCAATCAAATAAACCCAAAATGCAAGCTCCAGTAGAAAAACCCTTGAGCAAAAATGATCAAAACTCTTGCTTTATGATGTAAATATGGAAACTTGACTTGAATGCAAGCTAATGACACTCATATAAGCTTGAAAACACTTGTATGCATGGAAAATCTCTCATAGAAATAACTTAGAATTTTATGAAGAGAGTGGAGGCCATGAGAGGAATGATTTTGCCATAGTTTAGTTACTTGGATGAATAATGATGATTTAGGGTTAGGTTAGGGGCTTATTTATAGAGATTAGGATTAGTTTCAACCTTAGGATTAAACCCTAATTCCAATCTCAGCCCTTAAAACCGAATCTGGCCCCCAAACTCAACACAACTCCAAAATGGTGCACCAGGCAAAACTGCCCGGCTGAACCAAGTCGACAGCCAAGTCGACAGGGCTGTCGACTTGGGTCCAACCAAGTCGACTGCTAAGTCGACAGGCCTGTCAACTTGGTTGGCTTGGCGGGAAATTTCCCGCCTAGCCTTCCAGGCCCAAAATTCGAAATTTGAACTTGAAATTCAAATCTGTTTTGAACTTGAAATTTTCTGAAAACTTCATTGGGCCTTAATCGGGTCATACGGACTCCGATTTTCGAAAACTCGGACTCTATTTCGCGTATTTTTCCGAGACGAACGCAATGGCATAGCCCGTTTCCCTTGATTCAGATTTATAAATTAAATTCTGCCTCGATTTACGTTATAACAGGTTATTGAAAATATGGGTTGTTACACATGTTGGACTTGAGTTGTGGGTAATGGATACTCGAGACTGGGTCTGAGTTATGAATACTCGCCGATGAAGCCGACAAGAGTTATGAGGGGATTATCGTTGTTGTAAGTTCTCTCGGGCTCAAAGCGAGGGTATGGTAGGGGCACTTAAAAAGGCAAGTTGGACTGGTCGAATACCCTGGACCTATTAGATGAGCCTAGCTGTCTCTGGAAGGCGAATGTACATTGGACTTGCGGTAGCCTGATTAGAACTGGGGTTATCATTAGCCCTTGACGGATGGTATGGTGACATAGCTAGTCATACGATCAACGATAGTTTCAAAGCAGGATTGGCGAGGATAGCCAAAGTCGGTCATGAGTGATTGGTTTCTTTGTTAAACCGTCTCACGTGAATTGTCCAATGTCGAAGGAGACGTTTCTTGGGTGCTTGTCTGATATTGGTTTAGGCCTCTTAGGCTTGAACTTGAGGGATGTTGAGTTCGATTAGGATGGTTCACGCGAGATGTATAAACTGGATGTTATGAGTGTTGTTATTTGGTTGCTTTTGATTGCTAGGGTTGAATGAGACATTTCGGTTTCATCCTGAAGTAGGGATGAAATGTTTTATTGTAAAGGCTATCACTGTCGAGTGTGCGGAGTTGGGCTTGGAGTTCTCCTCTAGTAAGATGATTGGTAGACTGATGGTTAATCTGCCTATTCTCATATACCTTATTGGTGAAATTAGTTAGGTGTTTTATCGCTCCCTAAGATTAGTAGTACCCAACGTAAATGGACTAAGAGATGAAGTGCTTAGAGAATGTCATCACTCGTGACTACATATCCCGGTGGTAACAAAATGTATCGAGACATGAAGCAGACCTACTACTGGGAAGGGATGAAGAGAGACGTTGGGAAGTTTATATCCAAGTGCATGAATTGCCAGTTAGTTAAAGCTGAGCAAAAGAAGCCTAGTGGTTTGTTACAACCATTGGAAATTACCGAATGGAAATGGGAACAAGTCTCAATGGATTTCGTTGACGGTTTACCAAGGACTAGATCAGGTCATGATAGTATTTGGGTGATTGTAAATCGTTTGACCAAGAGTGCAAGGTTTATACCAGTCAAGTTGAATAGGATGGTGACTAAGTTAGCAGAACTGTATATGAAATGGGTGGTGAGATTTCATGGAGTACCTAAAGGCATTGTAAGTGACCGAGATCCATTATTCACTAGTGGGTTTTGGAAGAGCTTACGAGAGGCGTTAGGGACAGAGTTACATCTCAGCACCGCATACCATCATAAAACCGACGGTCAGACAGAAAGGGTGAATCGGGTGTTAGAGGATCTCTTGAGAGCTTGCATATTGGACTTTAGTGGGTCATGGGATGACCATTTGCATCTAGTTGAGTTTGCACACAATAATAGTTATCAATCCAGTATTGGAATGGCTCCATTTGAAGCTTTATACGGAAGACCGTGCAACTCACTATCATGTTAATTGGAAATTCACTATCATGTTAGTTGGAAACCGGTGAGAAATTTGTGCTTGAGCCAGATGTAATAAGAGAAATTTCAGATAAGATCAAGGTTATTAAACAACGAATGAAGGCTGCCCATAATAGGCAGAAGAGTTATGCTGATAAAAGACGAAGAGATTTGAAGTTCTCCATTGGCGACTTGGTATTTGTCAAGATATCTCCGTTGAAAAGAATGATTCGATTTGGTCGGAGAGGTAAGTTAGCGCCAAGGTTTATTGGCCCATTTCCTGTTCTTGAACAAGTTGGAAGTTTAGCATATAAAGTTGAGTTGCCTGACAAGATGGCAGGAGTTCACAACGTATTTCATGTTTCCCAGCTAAGGAAGTTTGTGCACGATCCCGATATGACTATTTCGCCGGATCAGTTGGACGACATCGAAGTAGAACCTGAGGTGGTTGGGAACCGCCGATCGATGCGCATTGTCGAGTACGATATGAAGCAACTTCGAAGAAAGATGGTGAAATTAGTTAAAGTCCAATAGAGTGATGACGAGAATGACCGTAATTGGGAAACAGAAAAGAGCATAAGGAAGTCGTATCCAGAACTCTTTGCCTGGTAAGGTTTTAATAGTGATATAGTTATTTTTCCCTTGTTAGTAAAACTGCGTGCTAAGATAAGCTTGTTGTGTTGTGTTATGTATATTTGATTGTTTATGAATGGCTGATAGGCATGAGGGACACCTTTGTATGTTTTGCTTAAGGAATTTCGGGGGCGAAATTTCTTAAAGGGGGGGGGGGAGAATGTAACGACCCGCATTCTGCGCATCGGAAGATCGTAGAATATTTATTTTTCTTTCATGAGAAGTCGTATAGTCATGTAATTTGGGGGAACGACTATTGGGCTCATTTCCCACGTTCACGATTTTTATCGAATTTTAAATGACCGTTTTGCCCCTGGCGAATTTTGTTTCGCCTATAAATTTTGATTAGTAAGGAGTTTTGACCTGAAACCACTTCCATTGGATTCAGATGATGGTTTACCTTTCTATAGAGTGGTCACATCGATCAAACGGACTTACCGTTTGGGAGAGATAACTGAAATAAGGCTTGGAAGGTGAAAAACAACGCTGATTGGACTTAACTGGGTGATTAATAGCTAGGCCCATAACCCATTTCGGGATTAGGGTTATGGGAGGGTTGAGATGAGTTAGTAAATCAATTATTATTCATTTCCTAGCTGCCGCTTACAACCGTTGAACCCTACCAATGGCCTCCACTTTCTAAAACACCCCAAATCACCTTCTAATCACTAATTAAGCCAAATCTACATCAAATCAAGACGGATTAGCACCAAAATCGAGGTAGAGCTGCTGGAGTGTATTGGAATCTGAACCATATTGTCCAAAAGTTTCAGATCTGAGTTTATTTGTGACCAAGGTGAGTGATTAGCATCTTTTTACACCAATTACGGCTAATTAGGAGTGATTAGTGTTAATTAACGAAATCATGCATTATAAAAATATGGAAAAATATGCAGAAATTCTTAAATGTCATTTTATACCTCTGTTAGAAATTTGGGTTAATCTGGACATGTTTTGCTAATCATATTGTTAAACCATGATTAAGGGGATTAAGGGGAAAATCATGCTTTTGGGGTATGTTTTGATCGAAATAACCTATATGCTTGATGTTTTGACCTTGTTGATTGATTATATATGTTGTACTATTGTTTGGAATGTTTTATGATTGATTAGTAATGTTAGAATGGTTGAAAACGCCGTCATATGGCGAGAATGGATGAAAATTAGCTTGTTGGAAATGCTACAGGGATTCGGATCGGATCGGATCAGGGGATCGGGTCGGATAGCCGAACCGAACCAAGGTGATGGCATCTTCAGTAGCGTACAAATGCTAGGGCAACAAGGAAGGACGGATCGGATCGGATTGGAGTAGGATTGGAGCTTGAATAGAGCACTGAACTGGAGTAGCACCGAACCGAACCGCTCCAGGAGCACCGAACCGAGCCAGAAGGGGAGCACTGAACCGAACCGCACCCAGGAGCATACAAGGAAGCATTGGACCAAAGAGAATCGATACGCGACAACTTTTCTGAAGACCAACTCTAATTCGACCAAGACCCGAGATGCAAAGGTAGTCCAAATGAGAGGTTGTAGCTCAGGATCCAGACAGGAACCAGTGAGTTAACTTCATGAGTTGGGCTTTCTGCGGGACGTGTGCTAAGGGGTTATCGATGTCTATAACTTTGGATCACTATGGAGTAGGGGGTATGTGGACGGATTCAGGGCCATAGTGGCCTAGGTAGGACTATTGGATATAGACCAATGAAGTGGGGTCATTTGTAAGGATTTAGTCATGACTCCATGGGGCAGACTTAATGGTAGCAATAGTTATACAAGTCGGACTCCGTCACTACCTCGATGGGTCTAGTGATCAAAGCGGTAGATATCGTATGCTTTACGCACTGAGTGAGAGATGTGAGGAGGATTGCTATGTTTGATGTTCTGCTATCACCATGACATGCATACCCCCTCCCCGTCATTTTCACACCATGTGTTAGTGTCACCTTAGAGTATTGTACATCCCGTGTGCTAACTCTTTGGTTGTAGGTCCAGGTTCAGGTGTGTTTCTTATACCTGTTATTCTTCATCTTAGAGATGTATACTTGCTACCACTCATACCAGACTATTGTATGACCAAGAGTTTTATGTTTTTCTTATTACTCTGGGTGCTCACACAAGCAGACTAGAGATAGGTTAGGTGGTTGCACGAGTAGCTGTACTGGAGACGAGCCGGAGGCATCCACGTATGATATATCTATTTATTCTCCCTATGTTGTTACTGGTCACTGCTTTGGGAATTAGTAGTGTACCTTTCCTATTTTGCTTTAGAGACAGTATTTTGAAGTTGTAATAATAGTATTGGATCATAAGATGTGTTTTGGATCTCCGCTGCTATGATGGTTTAGTTTTCAGCTTATGCATTGTCTCACCTGTTTTATGTCAAGATATTTACTATTATATTTTATTCCTTGCGCTGTGAGACATTCTACAGGTTCTTTGTTAGTTCATCTTTTCAACACTTTCTTTTGACGATCGTTCCATGCTGGTCAGGCATGGGCACAGTGCGTTTCGAGGAAATGTCGGCTGGTGCGGGGCGGGCCGTCAGAACTACCCTACAGTGTTTTAGAAACCACTTGGTTTCTTTAAAATAGAATTAGGAATCTTTTAAATACTAATTAACGTAAATCCGAGTATAAATATAAATGGGCTACATCACCTTTCCCCAAAACATTACTGTTCCTCTCCCTTCTTCACTTTGAAAGATGTTGTATCACCCCTCCATCCGTACTAAGCCTGCCGCCACCATACTGGTTTCAAACCGCAAGAGCTTCCAATCTCCATACAACCACCTTGTTCCACCGCCGAACCCATATGCCATATTGTGCTGGTTCCAGGTTTTGTTCCACGTTCACCCTTTGCATCATTGTTGCAATGCTTTCCGCCAGCAACTCTAGTGGACGAAAAAAACTCAGGCTATCAACTACATGGAACATCACCACTTTCTCTTGCATTCTGTTAACACCGAACACTACACGGCATCCTCTAATACTTCTTTGTTCCCATGCGCTTACTGTTAGTCTATTACCACTCTCCTGCCCCATACGGCTAGCTCCCCCATCCATTCAAAGAACATGCTCCTTTAAACTCCGCCACACTGTTTTCATGTCCTCATGCAAGCACCCCTTCTCCCTGCTGTTCGAAACAGCATATCCTCCCCCACACTCGACCTGTTTTTCCACGTTCAATGTACCAGACTCCCTCTACTCTCCCATTGGATAACGCAAGACATACAATGCCCCTTATATATACCCGCCACCTGAAACATGTCAGCCACCACCTATGCAGTTAAAGCGCTTAGCGAATCCAATGTGGTGGAGGTCTAAAAAGTCATAGACGGGATAAAGCGAGGAAATAGCAGGATATAGCGGATGACTCTAAAATAACATATATAACTCCTTCGAAATGTTTTTGTGAATATATAAATGATAAGTAATTGAAAAACTAACACTTTATTTAATTTTAGCTTGTACATTTTTAATTTTAAATACAAATATGTGAAAACATCGACAAATAAACATAAACTTTCGTTTAAATTAATTAAATTCAATAGCATATTAGAGCAATTTTGTTTCTAAAAGTAGACATTAAAAATTAAATTAAAAAACCTAATTTAATCATTTTTTAATGCATAAGTTTCATTTTTGAGTTCATTTCTTTCATCAATGATATAGCGGGAATAACAAAATATAGCAGAAATAACGGGATATATCGGGAATAACGGGACTTAAAGCGGATAGGCTATATGAGAGGCTGTTTGAGGAAAAGTGTAGCGGTGGTAGTGTGCTACAGGATATAGTGGGGTTATAGCGGGGTATTAACCACACAGGCCACCACTACTAATCTTCCACCACTGTCATCCACACACCACACCATCTCACACTGTTCCCGCGTGACTGGCCTTGTCCTCACCAGTCGAATGACCTTCCACCTTAATGTTGGAAAACCCAGGCTACCCATCGTTTCCAGCTCACGCAATATAATTTTCTTCCACTCCCCTTACTTCACGTATGCAGCCTTCTTCCTGATGATTCTCTCTTGTGGAGTGTGCGGGTCTTATAGTCGCTTTGTTAGCAGAACGAGTGAAGAAACCGAGTCAGAGATTTCTTAGTGGATGGGAACTCTCCATTTGTTTTTATGGTGGAAAAGTATATGAAGAAATGGAGATTAGCATTGTTATATATAGAAGAAAACGAGAGAGGATAAGAAGAGTGTTAAGTCAATAATTACAAGGTAGCGTACGGGGGTGGTAGGATAGATTAGCAGCATGGTGTGATCCATGCTGGCGTATAAAATAGTACAGTATCAGCTACTGTGGAAATTTATAGGGTGTGGCTCTGCTGTATGTTTTTGTTTGGGTCTGCAAGTTTATGTTTTTGTCGGCTTAAGAATTTTGTCTGTGTTAAGGCATGGCGTTGTTTAATGATACACGCCAGTTCTTATTTTTCTAGTATTTACTTTTTAATATTTGTTACTTAATACTATTAGTTTCCTGTTGTTAAAGTACTACGTGATGGTGCAAATCTTGCTCCATAAATATCATTAAATTTTGAAAAGAAATGCCCCATTCGCTATGTGTTGAATTTTTGAACAGGCTTGGTTATTTTTGTTTGATAGATTTCGCAAAGTAAAAGAGCTGCTTTATATATAAATTTTTCACGAATGGCCTTGGGGAGCAGCTTGATGTCATGTAGGAAGTCAACAAGTAGCGCGACTATTGACAAGTCCAAAGATCAGTTAAAGCGCTTCCATGATAACATTTGCAATGTAGTTTATTTTATTTTAGTCCCTTCAATTTTATAGCAGCAAGGTCCTGATGAAGTTTGATGTGTATATTTATTTATATTTACGTTGCTTAAAGTCTAAGTTTAACATTATCTCGTCTACGGTTATTAATTGTACCGCTTTTTCGTTGACCATTGAATTCACTCTGATAAACACGAGCTTAAAACACAAATGAGAATGGCTACACCTCTACGTCTCAACATTTCGGTTCCAACTAAATTAATTTCGTCGAAAACGGACTCTGTTTGTACAACGGCGATATTTTAATTTATCGGTTCCCTACTAAATATCGCCCATTGATAAAACGACTCCGATTGGCACCAAACTAAAATCTAGCAATAACTAGCTATACGCATCCCAATAAAATTCATTTCATAAAAAGTAGAGGTTTTTTTAATAAATTTATAAATATATATGCTAGAACTCTCTTTTTTATATATGAATAACTTTGATATAAAATCAATTTATATTATCAAATCAATATTTAAATGGATTTAAATATTCGTAATTATTGTTCAAAATTATGGGATGTTAAAAGTAGCAACCCATCCATTCGATGTGAAGATTGTCGGTCTTGCACCGTCTTCAATCTTGAGATGACCCAAACTCACCATTACGGGAAAGCCTGGATTGAATTGAGAACATGACAAATCAGAACACAAACAATAGAACATTTCATTGCCATTACAACAATCTACATCGGAGTATAAGAATATATCAGAGTATGAATAAATTTTACACAGAAAATATCAGATATTTAAAATACATAGCAGCGGAAATTTAAATGTATAAATACAATGCTAGTGGAAATGCATTAACAAATACAATCGAAAGAAATACACGGATACATAACATTCCGAATATAGCTCCAGCTACAAATCCAGGATCCTGTATAAATAAATCTGCAAAACCAAAACTACTAGCTGTTCATGTGGAAAATATAGGCACCCAGAGTTTAGGTTAAAACAAAAACTTCGAGTCAGTCATGGGACTGGTGTGAGAACTAAAACAGTTATTTAAAACTTTACTTTTAAAATAAGGTAAATCAAGGGACCACGCCGTATAAAACGGAACGGCTTTACCACCAAGAATACCAATGTCTAAAACAAACAGCGCAATGCTAAATAAAGAAAAATGAAGCTATTATAAGACTCAGGTCCCATCACACAATGAACGCAGTCAAGGATAGATTTTTACCTTATAATAGCCAAATATGCTTGGTACGTTTTAAAACAAATCTTTTATTATTACTATAAGTGAAGAAATCAACTTCAAATATAAACGTATCAATCAAAGATGGCATGAGCATCCCATCCCACTATGTTGCCTTATATAATATACAATGAAAACCGCAAAATGTCGCATTGGAAGTTTGGATTTCTATACTATTGGCTCCTGATTCAAAAGATCTATCACGTAGTGCAATACCCAACGGTTTACGTCGCAGGCATGCGAAAACACCGTAATGCGCATCTGCACTATCCAGGAAACAAGTTACCGCAGCTTACGTCCAAGCATTGAAAAACACCGCTAACTCTATCCAACTGGGAATTAGGGGGTGTGCCCTATCCCTACTAATGTGGGGCAACCACACCCATTATCACCTCGGTCGACCGAATCCATGACAACCCGTAGGATGTCTATCCTCATCTCTAAAGCATACTGATCTAACCATCAATTTGCCACCATACCGGTGTGTGAGGCTCGTGAATTAGTGCTACACAAAGTTGTGCTAATTAGAGCTGTGCTTTGATCATCATCCACCAAGCTCTTCTTTTCAACAACAGCTTGGATCACTGCAACTCAGCATGTCACACTGTCAACCCATACCGTACCACTGATTTCTACCGATATATAACCTCTGAGCTCGTACGTCTCAGAAAAGGGTGTTAAGCAAGAGAATAAATTCTCCGCCACCAAACAGATATATATTTAGCAGAGATCAACAAATAAAGTATAAAGGAATACAACGTCAGGCATACCATACATTTACAAGTTCGTTCTGGGTCTAAACGAAATCGGAGGCACCTTGTTCATCATCCCGTATTTCCAATACAAGAGAGAGGCCCTCGCATATCCGTACAATCAACAAGTACGTCCGGACGGCCACCGCTATAGCCCCTACAAGGTAGCTACTCCAATCATGGCCATCAGTAGCAACCCATCCATTCGATGTGAAGATCGTCGGTCTTGCACCGTCTTCAATCTCTTCGACTTTTCATCATATCAGTTATTCAGAATTGGCTAAACCCGGTTTTTCAGAGTAACTCGCGTATCTTATAATAAATTGCTATAACAACACATCATACGCCTCATTCCAATCCATAATATTCTTTTATTCAAATATTCTTTTCATAATTTAAACCAATTTATGGTTTTCCAAACTAGTTGGGATTAGCGAACCTTACCGAAGTAATCATTTGTTTATTTTCCCAATCCCAACCTATTCATCCCATGGAGAAAAAATGGTAATACTTCATATCTAACACCACGGTTTTATTGGTAAAAATTAATTACCATTTCACGTTCAAATTTAATTAAAGATTTATCTAGCACGTGGAGCAAAACTAGTGATACTCCATTCTCGATCATTTTCTTGAATTGATAATTTTAATTATCACATTCACTTTTCAATCTAATTAAAGATTAATTTAAACTCCACTTAGTTTTAATCTTCCCAAAAATAAATATTAATGATTATTTAACTTTGGGAAATCAAACATGCCGCACCGACAATCTACACCGTACCATTGATTTCTGCCGATATATAACCTCTAAGCTCGTACATCTCAAAAAAGGGTGTTAAGCAAGAGAATAAATTCTCCACCCCCAAACAGATATATATTTAGCAAAGATCAACAAATATAATTTGAAATACAATTTTAGACATGTAATCCTGTCTTTAGCTGGGTTAAAGAACCAATGTAGTTTAAAACACAGTTCACAATAAACCCAATTCACATTCCATTAATTATAGAATCTTCACGGAAAGCAGATCAATATACATAATCGATATAAATTTTTGTATCCGACTAATAATATAAATGGAATAACGACAAAGCCTTTTAAATTCCATATGTATTAACAATCTTCCTCCATAAAAACACACTTCAATTATTACTAAATCAAATTCCATCCATTTCCAATTTAATATAATAAATTGGAAATCTTTACTTTGGAAAATTCCATAAATCTTAATTAGAAGAGTATAAATTCCAAATCATATTCTTCACTGTTAATTGGGTTAAAGAACAAGTGTTATTTAAAACACCGTTCACGATAAACCCAAAAATCTAATTCTTTTATTCAATTCCAATTAAATACTAATTAATTTTAAAACTTCACTAAATCTTAGTTTAAAGATTTATTCTTTTCTCAACTGGGTTTAAGAACAGTGTTAATGAAGACACCGTTCAAGACAAACCCAAAATCCAATTTGATATCAAATACAAGGCTCTGAATAGAAATTATATCGGCTTATATTCAATATCAAATTCTGAAACCAACGGATATCGTATTGGGAATAACGATATATATATATATATATATATATATATATATATATCTTCCAAATTCCTCAACAATATCTGTATAATCACGAAATCCAATATCGAAATATTCCGAAGATTATTCCATTCCGAATCCATTCCAATTTAATCTTTGAAAATTCTGGTTATTTTAAAACCATTTTCAAATCCAACTTATTTATTTCTAAAAATAATTAAATTATTATTCTAGTTAATAACTAGTTCATTTCGATAAAAACATATTTTTATCTTTGCAAAACTGGAAATTTTCATCCAAAATCATTCCAAATCATTTATTATGATTTTACATAATTTTTCCATTTTTTTAATAATTTTATTATCGACCGTACAGTCGGTTTCCAATAACAGCCACCAAACTGCATCCATAACGACCTTTTCTGAAATTGATTTGGACATATCTCCAAATCTAACCGTTAGATTTCAAATCTCTTGTATTCATTGGAAAGCTCTTTTTGATACGAACCCAAGGTTCTGGTTTTAGGAGAATCCGACGGTCGGATATCCCGTAACATCCATTTGAAGTTAATGGTTGAAATTCACGAACGATCGCAATGCCGCACGTTCTATTCAGACCGTTGGATATATATATATATATTATATATTTCTTCGATTTCCATTTAAAATGAATTTTACAAATCGTTTTAAATTCGATTTAAAAAAAAGATTTCCACTTCCATTTCAATTCTAAATCAAAATTGAATATTCCTTTATAAATTCATTTTAAATTCATTTTAAATTATTTCAATTTGATTTTTCAAATTTAAATCAAAATTGAATATTCCATAATAAATTTGTTTTAAATTCATTTTAAAACGATTTCAATTTGATTTTTCAAAATTAAATCAAAATTGAATATTCCTATAAATTCGTTTTAAATTCATTTTAAAACGATTTCAAATTTGATTTTCAAATTTAAATCAAAATTTAATATTCCTATATAAATTCGTTTTAAATTCATTTTAAAACGATTCAATTTTATTTCAAATCAAAATTGAATATTCTTTATAATGAAAATATTAAAATAATAATATTTTCAAAATATCAGATTTTGAAATCACTTTTTGATATTCATTATAAAATGAATAAAATCGATAGAAAATCCCGTTCGTGTTAAAATGGCGTTTAACTACTTAACACTGCTTCACATTTCAATATTCGCTGAATATTATTTTAAAATATTCATTAATTCTGAACTGGAATCAGACTCAATCAATTACCATATAATTTCAGTTATATGGATTTCATACATCGTGTGTATACAATAATAATGATAAACAATCATTAAAAAATCATACAACACCCAAAGTGCATTTTAAAACTGTATAAGCATTGGAAAGAAATAATGCTTATACAGTCTGTCAACCCATCGATTGACATATCACTAATTATTGGGATCAGTGTATGTCAAATATTATCCCAATACCCGTGTGGGGTTTTCAAACAACAAATACTGTTTATTATTTGTACAGTTGGGCGATGTGTAAAATTTATCGTCCCAATCAATATCAGATAAATAAGTTTACATAAACAAACCGTTTGGTTTGTAAATGAATATTTATTTTATTTATTATCATGATAATTTTTATATACATTTATTTTTTATATATAATTTTATATACAACAATACAATCAATTATAATCCCAATTCACACAAACAATCAACTGGTCTATACAACAAATAGCGTCGAGGGCTTCTAAGCCCTGTCTGCAACCTAGTATATAATAACTGTAAATAATTTGAGTGTGAGAGAGATCTCACATTCGTTTCCACTCCGTCGTTCTTTCAGTCAGTTCCATCACGTAGTGTTCTCCACTGTGATCCCCACGCAATCTGTTTCATGCGGTATATATATTAAAAATCATATTTTTAATAATGCAACATATAAATAAAAAATCACATTTTTAATTCGTTGTTCTTATATATAAAATCATATTTTTATTACAATGCTTTAAATATAAAAATAACACATTTTTATTACAATTTTTTATATTTTAAAAATCTGATTTTTCTTTTCAGTGTTTTTCTTCTCAATGTTTTTCATTTCAAAAATCACATTTTAAAGCAATGCTTTTTATTTATAAAAAATCAAGCTATGTATTTAAAACAATGATATATATTTAAATTTTAAAATTTTAAAACAATTATATATATTTAAATTTCTGATTTTTAATACAATACTATATATATATTTCTAATTTTTAAAACAATTATATATATATATATTTCTAATTTTAATACAATACTATATTATAAATTTCTAATTTTTAAAACAATTATATATATATAAGTTTCTAATTTTTAAAAAAATACTATATGTATAAATTTCTAATTTTTAAAACAATTATATATATATATATATATAAATTTCAAAATTTTAATACAATACTATATATATAAATTTCTAATTTTTAAAACAATTATATATATATATATCTATTTTTTAAAACAATTATATATATATAAATTTCTATTTTTTAAAACAATACTATATATATAAATTTCCAATTATATTAATAACTTTAACTAAGATAGTCATTAAACTAATTGACTCATTCATTATTGTGTTATATTCTTCCTTCAAAACGCGAGCTTCAGAACCCATAAACCTCGACATCAACTTTCCGTCGTCATCGCCTCTACCAGCCAACGTTCTCCAATCAACTACCACCGCAAGGACCGCCTTCATGCCACCTCCTAGTCCCCTCATCCTTGCCAAAATTGAAGCATCCATCAGCACCAGAAAGGCCCTCGAACTCCAGTAGATTTAGGCAAAAATTCGAATGCAACAGCCAATTAAAATGGATCATACCCGTATGGATATGTAGAGCTCTCCGAGCTGATCATTTTTGTTTTTAAAATTATTGATTTTTAGTGTGTATATTAGAAGAAAAAGAAAGGGAAAAATCGAAGTTCATTGATCGTCGATTTTGATAGAAGAGGCGGCTCGATTTTTCTGGCAAGGGTTTTGGATTTTATTTTTTAGGGTTTTATAATATATTTTTAATAATATTTAATTCCAAAAATCTTGTTTATCAGTACGAATCCCAAATTAAATCCAACGAATGCCCCCTAGCCAAATACCCTTATTCCGAACACAATGGGATATGTTTCGTAACCCAATTCGGCTGTTACGATCAGTTTTTCTTTAAATTAAATTATAAATCAATATATATTTAATTTAAACATACATTTTAATTCACCGGGGCCACATACTGACTCCAAAAATTCCAGAAAAATAAATCTAGCTATGTTTTGATGATACGGTCCTAACAAAACTAATTTTGTCGAATTTGGAGATTGTTTAAAAAATGGTCAAATTCTGGTCGATCCAATTGAAATTTAAATTACCAAACACATTTAAATTTAATACGCTCACATATTAATTTCAAAAATTATGAAATTTGAAACCTAGCAATAATTTGACATTCCGGATTCAACAAAAGTGGTCTCATCGAAAACGGAGGTCATTTGCAAAATCGCTATTTTTAAGGGCAATATATTATATAAAATTCCATAGCGACTATTTTAAATTTTCAACTGGACATAACTTTCAATTCCCGTTATGAAATTTCAATTTTTCACATCCGTTGGAAAGATATTTTTAAACAGATTCAAAAATTTCTTGTTTTACTGAAATCCGATTTATTTTGAATCCTGTACATTCATTTGAAATTGAATTTTTAAACTACCACTCCATTTTAAACTCGTTTTATAATTAAATTAATTTTTTTCGTTCTAACTTCGATTTAAATAAATTTTTGGTTGTTATTATTTGAAAATAAATCATTTTAGATATTCAAAATCCGTTAAAATTGTTTAAATAAAAATTTTAAGTTGGTTCTGAAAATTCGGGTTGTTACAAATCTCTTCAACTATTAGTCGTCGAACCAATTATTCAGAATGGGTTAAACCCGGTCTTTCATAATAACTCGTGTATCTTATAATTAACTACTACAACAACACATCATACGCCTCATTCCAATCCAGAATATTCTTTTATTCGAATATTCACATCTCTAGGGAAAGGTTCCCATTAATTTTATCAAAGATAAATTCTTTTAATTTTATCCTTTAATCTTCCTTTGGACCCCATTACAAAAGATTTCATTATCTTTTCAATTCTAGACCAGAATAAGGTTTTCCAAACTAGGCGAGATTAGCGAACCTTACCGAAGTAATCATTTGTTTATTTTCCCAATCCCAACTGATTCATCCCATGGAGCAAAACTAGTAACACTCTACATCTAACAACACGTTGTTATCGGTAAAAATTAATTACCATTTCACGTTCAAATCTAACTAAAGATTTAACTATTGTTTGGAGCAAAACTGGTGATACTCCATTCTCGATCATTTTTCCAAATTTGATAATTTAAATTATCACACCCACATTTCAATCCAATTAAATATTCATTAAAATTCCACTTAGATTTATTCTTCCCAAAAATCATTATTAATGATTGTTTAACTTTGGAAACACAAACATGTCACATCGACAATCTACACTGTACCACTGATTTTTGCCAATATATAACCTCTAAGCTTGTACGTCTTAAATAAGGGTGTTAAGCGAAAGAATTAATTGTCCGCCACCAAACAGATATATATTTAGCAAAGATCAACAAATATAGTTTGAAATACAATGTTAGACATGTAATCTTGTCTTTAGTTGGGTTAAAGAACCAATGTAGTTTAAAACACAGTTCACAATAAACCCAATTCACATTCCATTAATTATGGAATCTTCACGGAAAACAGATCAATTTATATAATCGATATAAATTTCCATATCCGACTAATAATATAAATGGAATAACGGCTAAGCCTTTTAAATTCCATATAGTAACAGTCTTCCTTCACAGAAGCTCATCTCGATCATTACCAATCGAATTCCATTCAATTCCAATTTAATATATTAAATTAGAAATCTTTACTTTGGAAAATTCCATTAATCCTAATTAAAAGATTATAAATTCCAAATCATATTCTTCACTGTTAATTGGGTTAAAAAACAAGTGTTATTTAAAACACCATTCACGATAAACCCAAAAATCCAATTCTTTTATTCAATTCCAATTAAATCTAAATTAATTGGAAAACTTCACTAGATCTTAATTTAAAGATTTATTATTTTCTCAAATGGGTTTAAGAACAGTGTTATTAAAGACACCGTTCACGACAAACCCAAAACCCAATTTCAATCCAATTAAATATTAACTAATTGGTAAAATTACCTAAATGTTAATAAAAAGATTTATTCTCTTCTCAACTGGGTTTAAGAACAAAGTGATTAAAGACACCGTTCACGACAAACCCAAAATCCAAATTGATATTAAATACAAGGCTCTGAATAGAAATTATATCAGCTTATATTCAATATCCAATTATGAAACCAACAAATATCGTATTAGGAATAACGATATATATATCTTCCAAATTCCTCAACAATATCCGTATAATCCCGGAATCCAATATCGAAATATTCCGAAGATTATTTCCCTTCCAAATCCATTCCAATTTATTCATTGGAAAATTCTGGTTATTTTAAAACCATTTTCAAATCCAATTTATTTATTTCTAAAAATAATTGGATTATTATTCTAGTTATTAACTAGTTCATTTCGATATATATATATATATATATATCTTTTCAAACTTGGAATTTTTCATCCAAAAACTTTCCAAATCATTTATTATGATTTTACATAATTTTTCTATACTTTAAATAATTTTAATATCGCCCGTACAGTCGGTTTCCAATAACGTCCACCGAACTGCATCCATTGCGACCTTTTCCAAAACTGATTTGGACATATCATAAAATCCGACTGTTAGATTTCAAATCTCTTATATTCATCGGAAATCTCTTTTTGATACGAACCAAACGCTTCTGGTTTTAGGAGAATCCAATGGTTGGATCTCCCGCTACGTCCATTTGAAGTTAATGGTCGAAATTCGCGGACGCGTTCTATTCAGGCCATTATAATATATATATATATATATATATATAATATCGTCGATTTCCCTTTAAAACGTATTTTATAAATCGTTTTAAAAACGATTTCCACTTCCATTTCAATTTTAAATCAAAATTGAATATTCGTTTATAAATTCATTTTCAATCGATTTCAACTCCATTTCAATTTTAAATCAAAATTGAATATTCCTTATCATTATAATATTAAAATGATAATATTTTCAAAATATCAGATTTTGAAATCACTTTTCGATATTCATTATAAAATGAATAAAGTCGACGAAAAATCCTATTCGTGTTAAAATGGCGTTTAACTACTTAACATGGCTTCACATTTCAGTATTTACTGAATATTATTTTAAAATATTCTTTAATTTAAAATATTCATTATTTTAAAATATTCTTTGTTTTAAAATATTCGTTAATTTCTAAATCGGAACCAGACTCAATCAATTACCATATAATTTCAATTATATGGATTTCATACATCACATGTATACAACAATAATGATAAACAATCATTAAAAATTCATACAAAATCCAAAGTGCATTTTGTAACTGTATAAGCATTAAAATAAATAAATAAATAAATAAATAAATAAATAACGCTTATACAGTCTGTCAACCCATCAATTGATATACCACTAATTATTGGGATTAGTGTATGTCAAATATCATCCCAGTACCCGTGTGGGGTTTTCAAACAACAAATACTGATTATTATTTATGTAGTTGGGTGATGTGTAAAAATTATCATCCCAATCAATATCAGTTAAATAAGTGTACATAAACAAACTGTCCGATTTGTAAATGTATATTTATTTTATTTTCATGATAATTTTTTTATATACAATTTATATAAATATTTTTTTATATACAACAATAACAATGCATGACAATCCCAAACACTATCCAAACAAACAATTAACAATGGTTTGTACAAAAAAATAGTGTCAGGAGCTACTAAGCCCCTTCTGCAACATATTATATAATAAATAGAAAATAATTTGAGTGAGAGAGAGTTCTCACCGTCGGTTTCCACTCAGTCATTCTTTATTAGAAGGTTTGGATTTAAATCCGCCTTAAATTCTAACAAGCTCCAAATTTGACCCGGTTAGTCTTGTTGTGAAGCTCCCGTCCCCACGGTCGCAAGATCCTATTTCACGCGATTTGGAGTTCGTATAAGAAAGATATGATTTTATAAAGATTAATCACAATTTTAAAAATAATTAATAGGATAATTAATTAAAATAAATATAACCCTTATCCACTCAATCCACGTCACTGTTGGATCTAGAATAACCCTAGAGGGGGTGAATAGGGTTTTTCATAGTTTTTTGCTGAGTTAAAAAAAACTGACAGGATATTAAATAACAAACAGATCACAGAATACAGCAGAAATAAAAAGATGAAAGGAAATAACACACAGAGATACCCAGCTTCGGCAAAATCCTACCTAACGATGCATTCCTAAGGTTTCTACTAGGAGTTAATAACAGATCCCGCTTACAGACACTGTAAACTCACACTCCCTGCTCCTGAACTAACCCTACGCTCAAAACCCTAGACTGATCAATATTCCCTCAACCAGATTTTCACGTATTACAAACCCATAACACGTAAACCTAGTTATTACAGATTCTAGTAAATTGTCAGTCAAAACCCTGACTAGATCCCCCTAGATTTTACAGACTCTCGAACTATTCAGAATTGTTTAAAAAAAATAACATAAAAATAAAAACACATAAACCCTAGGATTTAAAATAAGGGGTCATCCCCTTTCATTTGAAAACATGGCTCAATAGTTTAGCCGGCTCATTTGCATTTGAGTGCACCCATTTATTTTTCTTTTTAGCCCGATCTCTCTGGAAAACAAAAATGGCGGCTTGGACTAGGGTTTCTCTGTGAATCCCCCAAAATCAAATCGCAATTAAAAAGATGTTCTGGAAATTCTCTTGAAGCTCGAATTTGTTGATTCTCCTTCTTCGATTACTCTGATTTGGGGTTGCGATCGAACAATTCTGAAATTTGTGAGTTGCTCCTAAATTTATTTAATTCTTGCTCTTAATTGTTGGGTTGATTTTCTATTTTTCTTGCCAGTGATGGTATGGTGTATTATAGGGTATAGAATCGAACCCTAATTTCTCTTATTTCACATACGTGGCTTGGCATGATTTTTCTCGTGTTTCCCTCTTTTGATTTTCGGCATGAATGAATTTTTCTTTTGATTTGAAATAGGTTGCGCTATTGATGTGGATGAATTCAGACCTGATTTTGAACTTCAATGAATCCACACCTGTTTTGCCATACATGAATTTTAACTGAGTGCATGCAATTTCCTCTTTTACTATCCTTGGTAAAATCGGCTTTTATGAATTGGGAATTTCTGGAAACATATTACCTCCTTTTTTTTCCGAAAAAACAAATACACCTTAAACTAAACACTTGATTTTGCGAGATTGAATTTGAGCCATGATTAATTCCCTTGTGTGAATAACTGGACCACTGTAAATTTAAAAACTTGCCAATTTTATTTGGTTCAGGGAATTTACAAAAACTTTATTTCCCATTTTGACTTGTGCATGATTTCTGGAAATTCATTTTGAAACCAAATATATTTGTTTCCTTTTGAAATTCTCGGTTTAAAAAGATTCCTTGTTGACTGATTAAATTGTGTTTCTGGCCTCCAAAAAAACTTGTGTGATTGATAAAAGAATCTCTTGCCAATTTTAATATAGTCATATCAGGGAATGGTTTTGGCCGTGTATGATTTTCTGCAATTGCAAATTGATACTTTCCAAATATATTTATCCCATATGACATCTGTCTGATTAACTATCAGCACTGCTTATAAGAAAAACAGGTTTGACTATGTTTTTATTTTCTGTTACATTTGCTTGATTCGCATGTGCATGAGTTTAGTTACATAAAAACTTGTCCATCCATGTTGAAAATAATCTGAGCACTTGCATTTGTATATGCTCCATTTGTGTTGACATGCATCATGTCCACGAGCACAGGGGTTTGCATGCATCATCATGCTAAAATGAATCACTTTTGTTTGGGCTGCCTTGAACTGTATGATCACTGTAAAAAATTGACCAATGTAATCTGCAAACTGTTTGCACCATACTGTCATATATGCTTGTCCCATTGTTGTGTGATCATATTTGTGTAGTTGCATACTTAAAAAAAATGCTGTATAGATCTTGATGCTTTGTTTAATGTTGAAATCTGTGCTGCTTTGTATATGCTCTATTTTGCCAACCTGACTCTACCAATTTTGTTGAGATGTTTCGGCCATTTAGATGATCCATGTTATATGCTTGCAAATGCTGAAACTTGTTGCTTCCATACACCATTTATGTTTGCTCGATTTGTTGTGGCACCTGCTTTTGAACATCCACTTGAAGTCAAAATTGCATGTACATGAGACATGAAATATATCACCATACACTTGTGCTCGACCCAAGAACTTTTCCAGAAATATGTTTGCTGCACCATTCAGTTACATATTGCTTCATGAAAACTTGCTTATCCAGTTTGCACCATTATGCCTCACTGCTGTTTGAACTGCTTCTTGACATTGAACTGTTGTGTGCATCTTGCCATATTCATTCTTGTATTTGCTGAATTGTTTTGAATTGATATGTTTGGGCTGAAACAAAAAATGATCTGCCAAGCTAAGTATTCTTGATCTTCAGTGATCATGCCATGTTTTCTTTGATTGCCTTCACACCATGTATCATTCTAAGCAAATTTCCATGTATTGTCCATTTGTACTATGCTGCCTTACTTGAATGTGTTTTCAATTATGTTGACACATGTTTCTTGACCACTTGACTTGTCATGATTGTGATTCGACCATTTTTATTTATGCACTGGGTCGAGATGGTCCATGTGGCTACGCCTCAGTTTCACACTGAATTGGCTTGGCAGTGCACACTTGTATATATATACACGTGTGTATATGCAGCTATTCAGAAAATTTCCTATCCCTGTACATATACAAACTATCTGCCTAGACACAGATGAGTCAGATCAAGTCATGAAAAATGATGAGAAACACACCAGAAAACTGAGTCAAATAAAATTTTAAAAATAAAATAATATTTACTAGAGTATGAAATTATTTCTGTTCTATATACGGTGTGTGTGTTTCTGTATATGATAGGTATGAAGATGATGACTGGACTGATAGTGAAGTGCCGTGAAGACTGAAGACAGAAGTTGAAAGTGAAAAAAAATATAAGAGTATCTATATATGATTGATTGTGAAAATGAAATGACTGTATGATTGAGTGACTGAGTGAGCTGTATGTATATATGATATTGTACAATGAGTGTTGAGTGTTGTAGTGAAAAGCAGTGTATGAAAATGAATGTGAAATGTATTGAAATATATTAGAGAATTTGTACAAATAGAGGAGTAAAATATGTACTGTTTGAATATAGAAATAAAATATTTTATTTAAATAAAATACTGTTTGAATATTTGAATTTCTGTACAGTTGTATTTTAATTAAATACAAATATCATATTCTTGTCTGTGACGTATATATGAAACAGTACAATAACAAGCACATTTAAAATAATATATATTTGGTCGTTATCATCAAACAAAAATCATATAATTGTGTATACAACACTGTTATATACAACAATCTCCCCCTTTTGATGATGACAAACAAATAAAAGATTTTGACAACAATAAATGTGTTGTGAATTTTGAACTCCCCATATTTAGTAGCTCCCCCTACAGCAGAAAACTCCCCTTATAACTGTGCATGAGTGAAAAGAACTATGAACCGAATAATAGTGCATTTTCAAAATTAAAAATATTTATAAAATATTCACTCATAAATCAAAATATCAATCCATTCTCCCCCTTTTGTTATAATCAAAAGGATACTGAGTTTAAAATACAGAAGAAAAATGACTAAAGATATAATTTCAGCTTAAGAGGAAGAATGGTCATCATAAATCACAATCAGTCAAACAAAAATCATAATATTCTGAGAATAGGTGGCATATTTCACATTGTAGAGGATGACGGATTTACGATGAATTTTATATAAAATGGGGAGAGTTTAAAAATATGAATATTCAATTATTTTCAGAAGAATTTTATAAATTGAAGTACAAAAACAGTGATGGGTTTGGACTATAATTAATAATTCAATTTAAGTGACAAAATCGAATAATCTCAAATCCCAATACCTATCAATCAACAAATCATAATACGTCATAAGATATCAACACATTTCACAGATTAGAAAGATGAATTGATAGGATGGTTTTCATACACTAAGGAGAATTTCAAATTAATTTCAATTTATAGTACATTTTATTATTATTATTATTATTATTTTAGAGCACACTGACCACGCATAACCAGATCTTGGATTTTTAAATGAGGTCAGTCGCAACTTAAATTATAAGTTGTCTCATAACCATGCATAACCAGAGCTTGGATTTTTAAATGAGGCTAGAGACACACTTATATATTAATTATATATTTTATCATTTTCAGCTTTAAATAGAAAAACTCCTCGGTATATACAACCAATATGAATAATAGAAATGTGGTAGGTATAGAAATGGACTGTGAAATAAATTTCTAAATTATTTATATTATGAAATATGCTCGACTGTACCGGGATCATTGAAAATTTTCAATTATCACTAATTCTGAATAATTACATAGTCTAATTTCTGTCACAAATATTTCCACTATTTATTCAAAAAGATTTTAAAAATTATTAAACTCTCCACATTAATATAAACTCATAATAGATGTCAGAAAGATGACAGATAAAGGAGATGGTCGTGAAATAATTGCCAATTCAATGATATTATAATAAAAGTTCAACTATCATGAAGAATCTAAATAAAATCTCCTCTTGTAGTGAAATATACTGCAGTCAAATTTCATCCCAATTTCAAAATCTGTTAATAATTTTGATGAATTATAAATACAGTTCAAATTGGATATTGATTTCAATTTCTGAATGAATAATAAATAAATAATTTTAAAAAATGAAAATCAATTACAAGAGGAATATAAAGAGCTATACAGGACAAGAGGGATAAAAATATATATATATACAAAAAAAATCAGCACATCTAATACCAATTGGTGTCTATATTAATGAGGAATGTAACAAGACACATGAGACAAGCAAGGGTATCACATGTAAAAGAAATTTAGTTACATGGCCCAAGTAGACAACTCAACAGATTAAAACATATATCAGAGCAGCAGACCGATTAAAGTAAGCAGTTATCTAAAATAGTATCAGAGCAGCACAGAAAACAATATCACAGCAGACTCGTCAAAGGATGTTTCTGAAGGTCACAAAACATGATTCATGACTCAATATAAAAAATACAGTTTGTTTAAGTCATTTGAAGAAATGTGAAAATATCAGGATTTAATGAATCAATCACACCAGATTATAAATTTCAGTTCCAAGATTTGTGTGAGATTCAATAAATCAATAATTTCAAATGATTTTTAACAAACAAATATTTAAATCAAATAACCATGAAATGACAGTAAGTTTCAAGACCTGTATTTCAAAAGATTTTTTCACAATTTTCTGTGACAAGTATAAGAGAAATTTCAGATCATATACATCAAGTTTGAGAGGTATTCGTGATCCAAAAAAAATTAAAAAATAATTTATTTGAAATCACTTGAATCAATGTTAAGTTTGAGATATAATGAATTATTCACACAAGGTTGATAATTTCAAGTTTAGGAGGTGTGTGAAATTCAAAATATCAAGAATTTTAGATGATTTCAAATAAACACATTTCAACCATACAGATCATGAATAAAAAAAATTCCAAAATGTATCACTGAGATTCAAGACAGATCAAGAAATATCCAAGCCAATCTAAAAACCAATGAAATTGTCATGACTGAGAAATAATAATGTGCTGTAATGAGTATAAATTTTCAAGCCTTTCTAAAATGAATTAGAAGAAACTCAAAACAACAGAGATGTGTGATATTTCAATTGTTTTTCAGATCTTAAAAATAATTAGAATTCATATTAACAGTGTTCAAGATATGACACGAATACATCAACACTGTTAGGAATTCAGAAATCGGAAGTAAATTTCAAAACAATTGCAGATATTTACAATTTTAAATTCAAGTTCTAGAAGAGATTACAATATTAGAGTTCTATTTAAATGAAGTGAATTTCCAGGAAAAATATGAATTCTGCAATTTGAAGTTGATGAAGTCCAAGAAGAAATAAAACAAAAAAAATGTGACAGTGAAAAATTAAAAAGAAAAAACAAAGATAGAAGGGATAGAAGGAGGAATAAACAAAGAAAATAAAAACAGTGAATATTTACAAAGGTGAGTTTAGAGATCATACCAGAATCCAATGTAAAACAGAATCTCTAACTCAACAAGCTTGGCTAAGGAACTGTGGATGATAAAGGAATAGCTCGAATTCAATTCTCTTTTGCAAAGCAGTCCCTCAGCCTCCTTCGGTACCTAACAATTCAGGGAATCAAGTGGTCTAACAAAATTTGTAAAACCACTCACAGCTTCGTTCACACGTTTTGGTACCCAAACCTGTTTGTACAACAAACCATCAGAATTTACCTTAGTACCCTTAGGAATCCAGATTTGTTTGAATTTAGTCAAAGATGTTTTATCTTCTTTTGGGATCCAGGATTGTTTAAATGGATTGTTATAAAACAGATTCTGATTTCATTTGTGATTTAAAAATCCTTTGGAATTTTTAGAGTTCAAATTTCCAAAACGATCCTTCTTGAAGCAGTTTAAGGAATTTTCAAAATCATAAGAATTTAGCTTTTCAAAATCATTTGTTTTCCCAAAACCAAGACCACGTTTATTTCCAACAGAAAATTGGTTTTTCAACAACATATTCAAAGATTTTTCACCGTTTAACAATTTAGCCAAAAAAAATTCAAGTTGTTGAATTTCAGTTTTAAGATCACCGTTTTCTTTCAATAAGTCTGAACAACGATTTTTAGTGATCTTACATCTTTCAAAATCAGATTTTAAAACCAAATTTTCTTTTTTAAGCAAATTAATTTTGATTTGGGACTCAGCAATCTCAGATCCAAAAAGTTTTTGTTTTTCCAACTCAAATTTCTTGGATTTTTCAATCTCGTTTTCCAGTTCTTTCAAAATCAAATCGGATTTTAACAAATTCTCCTTTTCAACAATTTCAAATTTGGAATATATATCAGTCTTAAAAAGTTCAAATTCCTTTTGTAAAAAATTATTCAAACCTGATAACTCAATCTTGTTTTCTTTTAAGATCAGAATTTCTTTTTCAAACTTTTGAATATTTTTATTGAGATGAACAAGATTGGTTTTCAATTTCAAACAATTTTTGCAATCTGAATTTGAAGAATTTTTAAAATATTCTAGTTTTAATTCCAAATCATCCATTTTGTTGGTCAACTCAGAATTCTTAAATTTCAGAGATTTGTTTTTAGATTGGAGTTTATCAACAGATTTAGTCAAATCAACGCACATATAAACTAAATCTTCGTTTGAGAAATTTTTTGTTTCAGCATCTGTTGATTCTCCATCATCTGATCCTTCTGAATTTTCATTTGTAAATCCTGTTAAACAGATCTCTGAATCTGAGTTGACTTTCTTGGGTTTAGAGCTACCGTTGTCAGATCTTCCATACTTCGTATTGAAAGTATCCCAGATTTCCTGTGCAGATAAACAATGGCAGATAAGATTAAACTGTTTAGTACTAAGGTAGTCAAATATAATATTCATAGCATGGCTATTGAAAGTAATATCTAGCTATCAAATCTATCGATGACAACATCCCAATATTTAATATTAACAGATTTTAAATAAAATTCCATTTTGGATTTCCAGTTTAAAAAATCCGTTCCGTTGAAAATAGTTGGAAATGAACCGGACTGACTCTCTATTGACTGACAACTAGGAATCACCATTACTCTAGAGTTAACAGAATACCTGCTCTGATACCACTTGTTGGATCTAGAATAACCTTAGAGGGGGGGTGAATAGGGTTTTTCACAGTTTTTCGCTGAGTTAAAAAAAGACGACAGGATGATAAATAATAAACAGATCACAGCAGAAATAAAAAGCTGAAAGGAAATAACACACAGAGATATCCAGCTTCGGCAAAATCCTGCCTACTGCTGCATTCCTAAGGTTTCTACTAGGAGTTAATAACAGATCCCGCTTACAGACACTGTAAACTCGCACTCCCTGCTCCTGTACTAACACCACGCTCAAAACCCTAGACTGATCATGTAACGACCCGTCTTTTTGCCCGATCCTCGTCGGTAATTAAACCAACTTAAATCGTTCACAAAGACGAATTGTTATGGGTACTTACATATATTGAACAAAATAACAGAACTTTTCATTGCATAATACAATATTACATCAGAGTTACATAGAATATCAGAGTTACAGCATATACAGCGGAAGAAAAGTAAATATACTCTCAACGGAAGAAACAATATGATATAGCAGAAGCTCCAAGCTCTAGCGTGAACTCCAATTCCAGAAAGCGCTTCGAATCTTGCTCCAACGATCTATAACTGTAAAACTAAACTACTAGCTGTCTGTGTAAAAATTTTTGGGCACCTAGAGTTTAGGAAGGGAACAATAAACTCCAGGTCAGTCATGAGACTGGTGTGAGAACATAAAACAGTTGTTTATAGGATTTATTTAAAGTTGGGAAATTCACCGGACCACGCCGCTAACGCGGAACGGGTTTACTCCATGTGAATACCCGTGCATATAAATTCGCAATGAATTTTGGAAAATAAAGCTATCATAAGCTCGTCCCACATCACACAATGCAAGCGCACACCAGATGGGCGAGGTTTATCTTATGATAACCAACCATGCTTTCATACGGAAAATCCTCTTTTCATATTATTATATATAGTGTGGAAAACCATTACGCAAATAAATGTATCAATCCTAGACGGCATAATACCCCATCCTATTATGTCGCCATATATATAATATACAAACAAAACCGTGTGGCACGTATTGGAGATTTGGGTTTCCAACTTGATGATTCTTGGCACGAAAGATCAATCGAAACATAAACGAAATGTAATCACGGGTTTTTCATCCAGGCGCGGACACCAATACAAATCGCGAGGCAGATCAACGGTTTTCGACCAGACACGGCCCCCCGAACATACCCTATTCCATCATTCATAAGTGGTTTCCCACTGCTGCAGCGGTCATCATCAATTCACATATATATACACAACCTAACCGCCAGTTTCTCATCATCCGGGGTGTGAGGTTTGTCGATGTCACGTCATACACAAAGCATGCCTAGAAAAGCAATGCCTTGATCATCACTAGCTCGTTCATAACTCGGGTATGCCACATTGACAATTCACGACATATCACTGATTTCAATCAATGCATACCCTCTAAGTTCATATGACTTAGAGATGAGGATAAAATATTTGCCACAAATCCGATATATATTAACGGAGATCAGTGCTATGCAGTCAATTTCAATGTCAGACACACCATCCATACACGTCCGTCCTGGGTCTGAACGGAACGAAATCCGAAAGTTCTCCCCATACGTTCGGACTTCCTGCCACTCCGATAATAGGGGCATCTCTCTACTGTAGCTATTCAGTAAAGAAACCAATCAGCACGTAGTCCGTTCAATGTGAAGAACCACGGTCTTCATTCATCGATTCCAAGTCTTGAATTTTGCTTCATGCGTCGTATTATTACTTGGAATGGTTTTCGGACCTAAATCCGATCCCGGTCTTTCCAAGTAATAAGCGTATTCATAAAAAAATAGTTATGGACCACACAAGTTCTCAATTCAAATTCCCTTCTAAATCGTTATCCATTCATTTCTAAATCAAGGTTGGATTGATCATACATTCCGTTTATATCTTAACCCTTTATTTGAAAACCCAATATTCGATTTATCAATCCTTTTATTTGAACATACCTTTCAAATTCTTACGCTTAGAACATACATTTTTATTCCTTTCCTTACATCTTCCAACTTACCAAAGCTTTATTTGGATTACAATTCAATTCACTATAATCCAAACAAATTATGTTCAAATATAAGTTTGATAGAGTTAATTGACTTATATTCGATATAAATACTCAACTTGACAAACACTACCAGAATTTGATGTGAATATTCTCTAATGGTTCTGATAGTATTTGTTCAACTTTGGAACTACATATCGAATATCCGACACAAACTCTATCCAACGCATTTCCTTTTTAAACTCAAACTTTTAGAATCAATAAATGATTCCATATTTATTCACTTAAAACTTTTCCAAACCATTTACAATCCATTTCACCATTTGAAATAACGGTTCGCTATTTAAAATTTCCAAACCTATTTCTCTTTGAATAATGATAATAATGTTTGGAATGTTATTGAAAGCGCTGCCAAATTCTCTTTAGAAAAATGATAATAACATTTGAAAATGCTACTGAAATGCTGCAATAGCCATTAAATCAAGTAGATTTTAAAAATTCGAATTTCTATTCTAATCGCCTTAAACAAATAAAGTAAGATAAGTTCCTTAAATTTTAAAACTTGTCTTCCCTTGATTTTCCCTTATGGTCGTCGACTGCACGTACGACGACCTTTTTCTAAATTGGTTTCAAATATAACTTGAAAATCGTACGTTGAATTTAAAAATTCCTTCTCTATTCAAAACTGTTAATATTTGAAAATCAACGTTTCTTATTTCAAGTCAAATCGATTTCAAATCATCAGGGTATAACCATTTAAAATTTGAAATCGCTATTTATGAACTGCAGCGTTGCTGCGCATTATAAATCGACCAAATATAAATTCGTTCAAATCCCTTAGAATTGAATTTAAAAGTTCAAAATAACTAATTCTTAAAACCGATTACTTAGTTAAATCTAAAAATCATTTCATAATTTTGAATCTTAATTTAAATTTAAATAAGTTGTAACCGTAAGAATTCAAAAACCCGTTTTATTTAAATTTAAATTGAAACTTCATAAGTGGTCACTACGCGATGTTTATAAGTTTAATTTCGAATTGGTTTTCAAACTTTTAAACAATTCAAATTTTAATTTCAACTTATATTTTAATTAACCATCCCGTCCGTCGGACCAGTTAGGGATAGCCAGGGAGAGCTGGAAACTAGATTTCCAAACCCAAGCCTAGACACTATCCTCTCTGTCATCCTAGAATGGTCAGGTATAATATTATTTTAGAATATTATATTTAAATTCTAAATCTCTTTCGAATTAACCGGATAAAATGATATTTTAACAATTTGAAAAATCAATCTTTATTTATATGGAAGGAAAATCAAATCGAACATCTGTATAATTCCACAACTACGGTGTTGTGTGTGCTTCATGCAAAGAAAATAAAACAACCATATAAATCGGATGATCATAAATTATAATCATCACCCATACGCAAACAATTTAACCGTGCACGAGCGTTACGGTCAATACGCTCCAGTGTTCAGTGTCAACTAATTACATGCACATCCATTTACACAAGAACATCCATATCCAACCAAAAGATAACTATAATTAATCTCAACTAATTATAATTATTCAATAACAACTAATTTAATAAATAATTAAATGTTCTCACCGCAATGCTTTCCAGTATAAGACTTGCTTCTCTGTCTTCCTGTTCCCCTCCACGTCTTCCTTCTCACGCCCCCTTTCCTTTTCGTCTTCTCTCCCTTCTTGCGTTCCTTTTTTTTTCATTTTTCACAACAACGACAAAAGTTGGAGAGGCAAGAGGTAGTACTTATGCGGCAAAAGCTGGAATGTTGGAAAAAGCTGGAACGCTGGCAAAAGCAGGCTTCTCCCGTTCGCTTGCAGGCTTCTCGGCTTCTCACGTTTCACATGCGGCTACTCACCTTTCATTTTTAACGTCCTTCTTTCTTTTATTTCTTTAATTTTTTCTTTTCTTTATATATATATATATGTATATATATATATATGCAGGGCGGAATAAGTAAAGTGTGGAGAGACAAAACTGGAAGATGGAGGACATGGGATGCTATGTGCGGTAGGGTCTTTGCATGCAGTTCACGCCGGAGGGGAGAGGTACTGATGTGTGCGGTGATATTTGCAGGTGGTGAGGGTTGGAGTTGCACAAGGGCGGTGCAAGGCTGTTGCATTTGAATGGAGGGAAGGACGCTGGTTTAAGGGGAGAGTTGCGGTAAAGTGTGGAGTACATGTAGGCTTTTTTTTTCTTTTTTTTCTTTACTTGAAATGGGTGCGTCAGCTTTGTGGTGAGGAGGAGACATAGGTGAAGAAGAAGAACACTGGGAAAAAGGACAAGCGGGTTTAAGGTTTATATATATATATATATATATATATATATGTATATATATATAATGAAATAGGAGAAAGCTAGAAAAGTCGGAGAGCAAGGGAAATGGAGGAATGTGTTTAGTAATGGAGAGCAGAGTAGGATGGTAGTTTCAAATATTCAGTAGTTGACAAAGAGTAAAACAGGTGAATGTAAACAAAGAAGAGAGAACATGTGTACCCATGCCAAACAAATTAAGGGACACATGTCCATGCAACTTGTGTTTGTTTGACACGCATGCAATTTTTTTTTTCTTTTCTTTTTTTATATATAAAATGGCGAAAGGGGAAGACCAAGTGGGAGAGAAGAAAGGCACAAACTATCCTAAAGAGGAAAGTTTGGTGCACGTGTGAAGTTATTAACTAGGACAAGAGACAAGTGTCCACTTACTTGTTCTCTTTGTTTTACACGTTATTATCAAATAAAAGGAAATTTTCTTTCTTTCTTATATGGCTATGCGTTAACATATACGCTAGGATGCATGTGTTCCATTGACATGTTCTTCTTCTTTCTTTTTCATTTACAATTTGTACACCAGATTTTCATCCTTTCCAATTTCTTTCATATTTAATTATCGATAACCATTAGCACCGAACTAACAATAAAATCGTGTATAATAATATGTTACGATCCCAGAACTATAATAAAATAGACCGGTTGACTGATTCTGTAAAGTGTCAAAAGGGACTACAGTTGCCCCAAAATACGCTAGAAAAATATATGTTTATTTTCCGAAATAAAAATTATTGAAAAATTCTATAAAATATTTCAAGATTGCGCGAACAGAAACTGAACAAAAATATGCACCCAGTATTTAATTATAATTTAATTTCAAATTCTGATCATTTCTAGCAGATAAATTACAACTCGTTCAATGTTTCAACTAACGACAAAACGTTTACCAAAGCAAACCTTGTTTTAACTGATTTCAAAATAAAAATTAAATTTTCAATCATTTAAAATACTATTATTGCCTAAAAATTTGATTCAATAATTATTTAAAACTTTCCAAAATAATTTAAAAATTCATATTAAATTCAAATTTGATTTTCAAAATCTTAGATCGTTACATTCTCCCCCACTTAAGGGTTTTCGTCCTCGAAAAGGAGAGCTCATAAATTATACATAAGCAAAATAAATCTTACATATAAATTTGTTAAACTTACAAATTCTTATATTAAATCTAAATTTTTCAACGCAGCTTATAAGAAAATTTTCATATGATTAAATTTGCCAAAACCTTTTTATGAAAGCTTATTAAACAAAACTCAAACCATTATATTAGGAAGGTACAAATTTAGAAGGGTCAATTAAAGAAGTTCGAGTTTATATTTTGATTACAAGTCGTCGCTTGCAACGCATTTTGAAAATCTCAAAATGATTTCTTTGACTTAGAATCCCATTTTCAACACAAACCATTGAAATAATATATATTTCTTCTATATACATAAGTTACTTCGGGGTTTTCAAAACCAATTTTGCTTTCAAAGTACAAACATACTATGATCAAGTCTATACGTTATTTGTTCGAGAAGTTCATCCTTATGACCGGGCCATTGAGTACCACCCAATCATACAAAATCCAATCCCTCATCACAACCCAGTTTTAGTCACGGTTACTCGAACAAACCAAATCATTTCATATCCCGAAGTTGTAAACCAAAATTTTCAAATACTTAACCATAATTTTGGTATTTCTAAATATTTTCAAAATATCGGGATTCAAGTCGTCGAAATTTCTTTCATAAACCATTCATCACATCCAATTGGTTGGAAACTAAAATTGTTCAGTAGAATTTTCAACTTCCGAGTATACAACTTTAGGTTTCATCTTTCGAAATCTATGATCGTATTTAAACCATTCGAGCCTTCCAAATCTAATCTCATACGAAATCATGCCTTTCTAGTTTTCGAAGTTTTCGAAAACGTTTACACTTCCTTCATTTCAAATATCTTTGTATATCACAAGATAGAGTATTTCAAGAGCCATAAGTCGAAATCTCGAAAATCTCTTTACGATTCATATAGTTGCACCTTCTTCTTTTTTTTCAAACATAACTCATTTTAACCATACTATATGGCTCTATTCATTCTTATTCAAATATATCATCACGCTTTCGCTGCGCACTCTAATTTAGTACGTGCATGTTTTCAAACCATCATTATTCAAAATAAGTTTCAATATTTGGAACCAAATCCTTACAGTTCATCTTTGAAAATCTGTTTTCCTTGCATAATTAAATTATATATTTCAAACACTTCCAAATTTTTATGCAAAACTTATTTGTTTAAGTTCCATTAACATAATGTCTTGAATAAATCAAAGTTCTTTAGTTGAACTCGATCTTGGTTTCATTCGAAAACCGACACAAAAGGGTATACATACATGGATCAAGTCAAATTTCACGTATTCAAAACAAAAGCTTAATATCAAATGAACATCAAAACGTATAATGGATTAAATCAAAACACGCCTAAACCAAAAGATGAACTACTCAAGATCAAGTAAGTTTGGTCCAAATTCTCAAACAGGATCAAGACAAGAAAGTCAAGTGCGCCCAAGGGTACAAGTATAGGCAGTTCAAAAGTACGATGATTCGAGTCAAGGTATTCGATCAAGCTTAAGAAAAAGGGGATGAACGACGCTACTCAGTGGTTCGAATTAAATGATGGAACTGGCTTAGGCCAAGATAGGGAAGTCGAGTACACCCAAGGATACAGTCATAAGCGGTTTATTCTTTAAATACTTTCTATTTGGATTGCTCAAACAGTTTAAATTGGGGAAAAGTAGTTTCTCCCCACTTAGACGTTTGTTACTCTTTGATTAAATATCATTATCAAGATATGAAATATAGGGTGATATATCTCAAATATGATTTCTTAATAAATAATTTCACTTTCATACATTTTCAAAATTTCCCTTTCCAATTCTTTAAGTGGGTTTACTTCTGAAATTAACATATTATCTAGGTTAAGGATGTTTAGCTCTTACTATCATATATTAACTTATGTATCATACGTAACAATTGTCAAAATAGCATTCCTCGACGTCCTAACTGGAATCATATAGTCATCCCACTTCGAAACTCGAAAATAACTACTGATGGTGCCATGGTCATCAGTAGAATCATCCTCGAGTGACTAGAGTGTGACTCTATATCTATTGCGTACATATAAGGCTTCGTACATACGCCGGCCCTACGTATATTCGAAATCTTCATATATACCAATAGTCCTATCACGACGTCGATTAAAATACTCAAAAGTCTTATTAAAAGTTATTTCAACATGATTTACTTAGATTAAAATAATTCACTTTCAAAAGACGCTCTCTCACCGAACTATTCCAAAATCTCATTTTAGGGTATTTCTAAACCTATCTCTAATGAGGTATTATAACTCTGATGAGTTCTATCTTCTATTCAAAATATGTCGTACCCCATAGCTTTGTATGAACCAAAGCTCTGATACCAACTGTAACGACCCGCCTTTTTGCCTGGCAAGAACCGGGCAAAAAGGCGGGTCGTTACAGATCAATATTCCCTTGATCAGATTTTCCCCTATTACAAACCCGTAACACGTAAACCTAGTTTTTACAAATTCTGGTAAACTGTCAGTCAAAACCCTGACTGGATCCCCCTAGATTTTATAGACTCTAGAACTATTCAAAATTGTTTAAAAAAAATAACATAAAAAGAAAAACACATAAACCTTAGGATTTAAAATAAAGGGTCATCCCCTTTTCATTTGAAAACATGGCTCAATAGTTTGGCTAGCTCATTTGTATTTGAGTGCACCCGTTTATTTTTCTTTTTAGCCCGATCTCTCTAGAAAATAAAAATGGCGGATTGGACTAGGGTTTCTCTTTGAGTCCCCCAAAATCAAATCACGATTAAAAAGATGTTCTGGAAATTCTCTTGAAGCTTGAATTTGTTGGTTCTCCTTCTTCGATTACTCTGATTTGGGGTTGCGATCGAACACTTCTGAAATTTGTGAGTTGCTCCTGAATTTATTTAATTCTTGCACTGAATTGTTGGGTTGATTTTCGATTTTTCTTGCCAGCGATGATATGGTGCATTATAGGGTATATAATCGAACCCTAATGTCACTGATTTCACATACGTGGCTTGGCCTGATTTTTCTCGTGTTTCCCTCTTTTGATTTTTGGCATGAATGAATTTTTCTTTTGCATTGAAATAGCTTGCATGATTGATGTGGATGAATTCAGACCTGATTTTGAACTTCAATGAATCCACACCTGTTTTGCCATACATGAATTTGAACTGATTGCATGCAATTTCCTCTTTTACTATCCTTGATAAAATCGGCTTTTATGAATTGGGAATTTCTGGAAACATATTACCTCCTTGCATGTTTTCTGAAAAAACAAATACACCTTAAACGAAACATTTGATTTTGCGAGATTGAATTCAAGCTATGATTAATTCCCTTGTGTGAATAACTGGACCACTGTAAATTTAAAAACTTGCCAATTATATTTGATATGATTTCCTTAGGCTTTGTAAATTTGCATGAACATTTCAGGAAATTTACAAAAACTTAATTTCCCATTTTGACTCATGCATGATTTCTGGAAATTCATTTCGAAACTAATTATATTTGTTTCCTTTTGAAATTCTCGGTTTAAAAAGATTCCTTGTTGACTAATTAAATTGTATTTCTGGCCTCCAAAAAAAAACTCGCGTGATTGATAAAAGAATCTCTTGCCAATTTTAATACAGTCATATCTGGAAATGGTTTTGGCCGTGTATGATTTTCTAGAATTGCAAATTGATACTTGCCAAGTATATTTATCCCATATGTCATCTGTCTGATTAACTATCAGCACTGCTTATAAGAAAAACAGGTTTGACTATGTTTTTATTTTCTGTTGCATTTGCTTGATTCGCAAGTGCATGAGTTTAGTTACATAAAAACTTATCCATCCAAGTTGAAAATAATCTGAGCACTTGCATTTGTATATGCTCCATTTATGTTGACTTGCATCATGTCCATGAGCACATGGTTTTGCATGCATTATCATGCTGAAATGAATCACTTTTATTTGGGCTCAGTATGATCACTGTAAAAAAATGACCAATGTAATCTGCAAACTGTTTGCACCATACTGTCATATATGCTTGTCCCATTGTTGTGTGATCATATTTGTGTAGTTGCATACTTAAAAAAATGTTGTATAGATTGCTTTGCTTAATGTTGAAATCTATGCTGCTTTGTATATGCTCTATTTTGCCAACCTGACTCGACCAATTTTGTTGAGCTGTTTCGACCATTTAGTTGATCCATGTTATATGCTTGCAAATGCTAAAACTTGTTGCTTCCATGCACCATTTATATTTGCTCGATTTGTTGTGGCACCTGCTTTTGAACATCCACTTGAAGTCAAAACTGCATGTACATGAGACTTGAAATATATCACCATACACTTGTGCTCGACCCAAGAACTTTTCTAGAAATATGTTTGCTGCACCATTCAGTTACATCATTGCTTCATGAAAACTTGTTATCTAGTTTGCACCATTATGCCTCACTGCTATTTGAACTACTTCTTGGCACTGAACTGTTGTGTGCATCTTGCCATATTCATTCTTGTATTTGTTGAATTGTCTTGAATTGATATGTTTGGACTGAAACAAAAAATGATCTGCCAAGCTAAGCATTCTTGATCTTCAGTGATCATGCCTTGTTTTCTTTGATTGCCTTCACACCATGTATCATTCTGAGCTGATTTCCATGTGTTGTCCATTTGTACTATGCTGCCTTACTTGAATGTGTTTTCAATTATGTTGACACATGTTTCTTGACCACTTGACTTGTCATGATTGTGATTCGACCATTTTTATTTGTGCACTGGGTCAAGATGGTCCACGTGGCTACTCCTCAGTTGCACACTGAATTGGCGTGGCAGTGCACACGTGTACATATATACACGTGTGTATATGCAGCCATTCAGAAAATTTCTTGTCCCTGTACATATACAAACTTTCTGCCTAGACACAGATGAATCAGATCAAGTCATGAAAAATGATGAGAAACACACCAGAAAACTGAGGCAAATAAAATTTTAAAAATAAAATAATATTTGCTAGAGCATGAAATTATTTCTATTCTATATATTGTGTGTGTGTTTCTGTATATGACAGGTATGAAGATGATGACTGGACTGACAGTGAAGTGCTGTGAAGACTGAAGACAGAAGTTGACAGTGAAAAAAAATATAAGAGCATCTATATATGAGTGATTGTAAAAATGAAATGACTGTATGATTGAGTGAGCTGTATGTACATATGAGATTGTACAATGAGTGTTGAGTGTTGTAGTGAAAAGCAGTGTATGAAAATGAATGTGAAATGTATTGAAATATATTAGAGAATTTGTACAAATAGAGGAGTATAAAATATGTACTGTTTGAATATTGAAATTAAATAAAATACTGTTTGAATATTTGAATTTCTGTACAGTTGTATTTTATTTAAATATAAATATCATATTCCTATCTGTGATGTATATATGAAACAGTACAATAACAAATATATTTAAAATAATATATATTTGGTCGTTATCATCAAACAAAAATCATATAATTGTGTATACAACACTGTTATATACAACAGTCACCTGCCCACTCATCATATTCTCCTCCCCTTCAGCAAAGAACACGCACCATGTATACCCATTACCGCACATTCCATAAACTCAAACACCCTCAATTCTTCACGAATCCGAAGACCAAGACCACCACCGTTCATCATTTTCCGAGCTCCACTCCTTCACCCCCTTCAGGTCAAACTCGCGCCTCCCTTCTTGATTTCGACATCGTGATTCCCTGCAGCTCGAGCTATAGAGTGCATCAACTTTTTTTATTTTAATTGCAGAAAAATCGCACAAGTGTAATTCGATTCCCCAAAACTGAAATCAACATTTGTTTCATTGTTCGACGCTGCCATCTTCCCCAAACGTGAACCCTAGTTTTCCTGTTGTAACGACCCTGAATTTTGGGGCCAAGTTAAAATTTATTTTAAGTGATTTTAAATGAGTTTTGATATTTAAAATTATCTATTTTAAATAATAAGGATCACAAATTTGGTTCAAATCGAAGTTAGAATGAATAAATTAATTTTAAATATAAAAAGAGCTAGAAATGGCGCGGTAGTTTGAAAAGTCAAAGTTGAACTTTGACTAACCATACAGGATGCAAAATTTAACGGATTTTAGTAAAACCAAAAATATTAGAATCTATTTAAAAATATCTTTCCAACGAATCCGAAAAATCGAAATTTCATAGCGGAAATCAAAAGTTATGGCTAATTCAATTTTTAGAAAGGTCGGTGGGTAATTTGCATAGGACAAAAATGCTACTTTTCACATATGTAGGAATTTGAACTCGAAACCACTTCCATTGGTTTCAGAATGACGTTTCTGCACGGAAAAACAGTAAACACTTATATGTTTTGAGTTTCAGAAAATATTTGTTTAAAAATGTATTTTTAATATTAAATATATTCGCCTTGAAAATAGCCATTTTTCAAAAAGTCTCAGAATCGAACGAAATAAATTTTGTTGGGTTCGTATCATCAAAACAAAGCTAAAAATGATTTTTTGGTAATTTTTAGAATTAATATATAATTATAATTGATTTTTCAGCAAAAACGGGCAAATTTTTGACTTTAAAAATTCATTAAAAATTCAAACAGGCTCAGAATTGAACGAAATTAATTTTCATAGGTCCACGGCATCAAAACATAGCTAAGTATATTTTTCGAGAATTTTTGAAGTTAATTTGAGACCTCGGTGAATTTTCACGTACGGTACACATTAAAATATTAATAAAATAATGTATTTATTCCAAAACTCATAGCATACCTCGGAACTGGACCCCGGGACATAGCCCATTGTGTTCAGAAGGCCTCAAAACCATAAGAACGACAGTAAGCGGGCCTAAATCGGAGTTCGGACCAAAACGGGCCTTAACGGGCTAATTACATAATTAGTTAACCCTAATATAATATTATAAAATTCGGATTTTACTGTTCATCCTCCATCTTCAGCCGACACCTCTTCATGCTGAACCCATCATGGCTGAAAACTTCAAACCCTCATAACTCTTTCATTTCTCAACGAAAATTAGCGTGTGAGTACACGTTTCGAAGCTCTCGCCGAGCTCTTCGATCTCCGACAAGTCCCGTCCCTTTCCGTCGCCTGAGCCGCCCACACCGAAGCCTCAAAGCCGCCGCCGTTTTCTGTCCGCCGCCCCCTGTAGGTCCTGCCGCACCTCACCACCTTCTGGCCGTGCATAGACCTCTCGTAGCCGGTCCTTCTCCAACAAACGGCGTCCAAAACCGTTCAGTAAATCAAAAGTTATCGGGATTTGAAGTTTTGAACAAATTCTGAAATGAGGTATGCTTCAGATTTTGCGACGCTTTTAAGCGTTGCTGCAGCAGTTGTTAAAAGTCTGTTTGATTTAAAACATTGATAACTTATGCATACGAACCCCGTTTCTGAAAATTTCAGATCCGACATGACCGTGAGGACGAGTAGTATTTGCTGAGACCGATTGGAGCGTTCTGAAAATTTATTTGGATTTATTTTAATTATTATCCAATCAAAGGTGAGAGTTCACTTCTATTTTAATTAATTTAATTTAATTCATAATATGCGATGTGAACCTGCTATGAACAAATGCGATGTGAATCAGCTATGACCAAACCTCTGTATGTATGCTAGATCTAATGTTGTGAGTATTCACTTTATTTAAATTAATTATAGATCTATTATTTGATGTATGAAGTATGATGTTTGAATTGTATGGTTGATGTTTTGGATGATTAGAAATAGTAGATCTGAAATTTATCATCGATGAATATATTTGCTGTTGTTATGTTTCATGGAAAAATAAGATTAGCGATGTGTGTATGACATGAAAACTTGAATCACTATAGAGGTAGGAAATTTAAGTTGGACGATGTTAATATGACATGAAACAAAAGTTAGAGATTTTATTGTTTTTATAAAAAGATTATATTTTTATTGATTATATAAAAAGTTATATATTTTGTTGTTATAAACAAAAGACCACATTTTTATTGCAAACATATAAAAGTATATGTTTTGTTGATTTAATAAGATGGATAGATTTTACATTTGAAATTTGTAAATATAGTTGCAATGAAAAACGGTGTTTAATTTTACATTAGAAATATGTAAATATGAAAATGCATTGATATGAAGAATAACATTTTTGTCATGTGATAAATATAAAATGCACTGTAAGGAAAATAACATTTTTGTTTAAATGTTAAAAATAGAAATTTCATCATATGAAATTATTCACCGTATGATTGATTGACATTATTTCTTTAATGTTAAAGGTAAGATAATTTTTATCGTAGGAAGGTATCATTTTTGTTAATGTAATAAGAAGAGTGGAAATTTACATTGTACAAAAAGATTGAATTTATATTTTTAATATAAGGATTAAATTTACATGGTAAGGGAAGTTAGCATTTTGTTAATATTATATATAAAATGTGCATTGTATGAAAAATAGCATTTTGTTAATATTAAATATAAAATGTGCATTGTATGGAAAATAGCATTTTGTTAATATTATATAGAAAATATGCATTCTATGTAAAATAGCATTTTTTGGTCATATTAAAATTAGATAAATGCATTGTATGAAAAACAGCATTTTGTCATGTTAATAATATAATTTGCATTGTATGTTAAACTAGCATTTTGTCATGTTAAAAATGCATTGTATGTTTAACTAGCATTTGGTCATGTTAACAATATAAAAATGCACTGTATGTTAAACTAGCATTGTGTCATGTTGAAAATGCATTGAATGAAAGGTAACATTTTGACATGTTATAAAATAGAAAATGCATTGTAAGAAAATTAGCATTTATTTTTAGTGTTAATAAATTTGAAATGTAAGGCATGAAAAATTTAACATTTATTTTTAATGTTAATTAAAAGGAAATGAATGCATATTAAATTAACATTCATTTTGATTGTTATATAAAAAGAAAGGATGATTTAGCATTAATTTTAATGTTAAGATAAAAGTATTTTCATTTTATGTAAATTTAACATTACTTTCAATGTTAAAACAAAAAAACGCATTGTATGTAAATGTAACTTTATTCTTAATGTTAATTAAGAAGGAATTTGCATTGTAAGATAAATGTACATTATTTTATTATGTATATGAAAAGAAAACTTACCTCGTAGGAAAAAATGTACATTATTTGTAAATGTATATGAAAAGGAAATTTACACCGTAGGATGATTTACCATTATTTTTAATGTTAAAAGAAAAGAATTTTCATTTCATGTAAATTTAACATTAGTTTCAATGTTAATAAATAGAAGGTGCATGGCATGTAAATGTAACTTTATTTTAATGGTTATTAAAAGAGAATTGGCATTGTAAGATTTTATACATTATTTATAATGTAAACAGAAAAGAGAATTTGCATTGTAAGATAATAAACATTATTTATAATGTAGATAAAAAGAGAATTTACCTCGAAGGAAACATATACATTATTTTAATGTTAATGTTAAAAAGAAATGAAACTGTATGTAAGGTTTAACATTATTTATAATGTTAAATAAAAGAAATGAAACTGTATGTAAGGTTTAACATTATTTATTATGTAAATAAAAGAAATGAAACGTATGTAAGAATAACATTATTTATAATGTTAAATGAAAGGTAAGGAACTGTATTGAAACATTAACATTTTTTTTTATAATGTTAAGATTTAAAGAACTTACACCATAGGAAAGTGTTCATTATTCATAATGAAATTGGTAAAGAAATATACAAAGAAATGAATGGGATGGCACATTATAATTTACATTCTTAAATGAAAATTATAAAGTATAAAATAAATAATAATGAATTAAAAGGGAAGAATTATCGTCTAATCCTAAACTATATTGTCATGTAAGTAGAAAAGTAAAAATAAGAGAAACGACAGTTATATATAGGAGCGACGAGTTAAACGAACTATTTATGTATATATATATATATATATATATATATATATATATATATAATTATAATTAAACGAATTGAGCGCGGTAGTTCGCGCTTTGAAATCGAACTTTTAAACGAATATACCGGAAGATCCGACCGTCGGATTTTCCCAAAACTGAAACCGTTAGGACCGTCTTGGAAAAATCTTTCCAACGATATAAGCTACGCTAAAATCCAGCGGTTAGATTTTGAGGAAAGTGAAAAACAAAATTGATTGGAAACAGCGCCAAGGTAGCCCTTGACCTGAAGCGTCGTTAAATAAGGAAATTAATTATATTAAAATAATTAAGGCAAGAATTAATCGTTATAAAATAAAATAACGATATGAAATATGTTTTTCTCAAAATATATGAATGCGAGATTATTTGGGAAGTCCGGGTTAATCCCATTCCAAATGATCGTACGATTTCAAGAATTCAAGTATGAAGACGGCGTATGAAGACCGTAAATCTCCCCTCGAATGGACAACGATCAAGACTCTGAGTTGGTTTGATCCCAATTCAAGGGTCGGGGTAATTGCCCAAACGTACGTGTTGATTTCACGGGTTTGACCCTAGTTCAGACCTAGAGCATGGGTATAAATGGATGGTGTGTTTGACATCGTACCCCACAAAATATTATGTTGTTGATATTCAGTTAATATATAAACGATTGGTGGTAGAGAATTTATTCTCTACTTAACACCCGTTTATATAGTGACGGACGATCAATAGTACGGTATGGAGTGGCGGTGTGACATACTAAGATGCAATGATCAGGGTTTCTTGTTGAAAAGCAGAACCTCGTGGTATGAAGAACATGACTTCACGAGCCTCACAAACCGGTAGAGTCTAAAAAGGGGGAAGGGAACGCAGGGAAAGTAGCACGTTTCTTTCTAGTTAGTAGTCATTTTACTTTTGAAGGATGATGAAATGAGGCGCCTCGGATAGGTCCTATAGGACCGGGGAACGTGTACTTAGGAATAACTAATCCTCTAAGCTGTATGTGAGGACCGGCCCTGCCATTTCCAAGGGTTAACTGCGGGTAATCCTGAGGCATTAACTAGAGTGTCTCGAATCGGTAAGGAATCCTCCCTAGCCTGGACTCATGATGGAAACCCAAATTTCCAATACGACCCCGACGGATTTGATTGTATTACTAGTACGGAGGCATAATATAATGGTACCTATGCTTCCTAGGATTGATACTTATAATTTGAATTGTTTTGAAACCATATACACTAATAATAGTATTAGTTACGTATTTGGCGTATTTAGCATGTTTAACCACCATAAGGTAAAACTCTATCCTCTTGGTGTGCGTTGCATTGTGTGATGGGACCTGAGTCTTATGGTGGCTCCATTTTTCAAAAGACATTGCGTTGTTGACGACTTATTTAATCATTTATTATGACACTTTAAATTATGCATGACAGTCCCTTAGAGTAAACCCGTTCCGCGTTAGTGGCGTGGTCTTTTGGATTTGCCTTATTTTTATTAGTATAAGTTATTTAAGAATTCTCACACCAGTCCCACGACTGACCCATAGTTTGTTTCACCTTTTTGCAAACTTGGGTGCCCTCTCTTCTACACGGGCAGCCAAGTAGACAGGTTCATTCTTTGCTTGGAGTTTTCTTTGAAGCTGCTTATTTTCTCTCTCTTGGATTCTGCTTGGGAGAAGAGGTGATGACTTGGAGCTTGAAGACTTTTTGTTTCTATTGTCATCTTTTCTTTTCTTTTTAGACATCAAACTTATTTCTTTTCTGCAAACTTGTTGTAATAATCTTAGTTTTCTGTGACTGTGGAATTTCTGTGATTGATGACATTATATTTTTCCGCTGCTATAATGTTATTACTCTATGAATCTCCTTTGCTATATTGTATCTGTGTTCTGTTTTATTGTATTTATGTTGTATTCCAAAAATGATTTCTCCTGCTTTCACTTGTGGAAGTTTGGGGTTATCACACCTGTAGAACCCAAGCTTCCAAAAACAGCGTCGACCGAAGCCAAATGGATATCAATGTGAAGCTTAAGGTCATAGTATGTCAAGGAATTTTGTTTCATGATTTTTGGAGTTTTATACTATTTGATTTCGGTTTTACAAGCTCAGGATTTTTTTTGTTTGGGAGGAAAAAGACTGCGGCTACCTCGGGTGTTGACCACTCAGAGAAATAAATGAGGGTTTGACAATGTATTTTGAATGTATATCTTTTTTATTTAATTATGTTTTAATTCCAGATTTACTCGTTTATCTATTCGAACCCCAAATCGAACTCAACGACTATCGCGCCTTGCTGATTACCACTATTCCGAACATAATGGGATACGTTTCGTAAGCCAACTCGACGATTTCGATCAGTTTTCCTTTAAATTAAAATATAAATCAATATAAGTTGAATTTAAATGTACATTTTAATTTACCGGGGCTATATACTGACTCCGAAAATTACATAAAAATAAATCTAGCTAAGTTTTGACGATATGGTCCTAACAAAACTAATTTTGTCGAATTTGGAGACCGTTTGAAATTGGTCATTTTCTAGTTGATCCAATTTAAACTGAATTGAAAAAACACGTTTAAATTTACCACGGTCACATATTTATTCCAAAAATTATGAAATTTGAAACCTAGCAATAATTTGATATTCCGGATCCAACAAAAGTGGTTTCGTCGAAAATGGAGGTCGTTTGCAAAATGGCTATTTTTAAGGGTTATATATTATATTAAATTCCATAGCGACTATTTTAAATTTTAAACTGGACATAACTTTCAATTCTCGTTATGAAATATGGATTTTTCACATTCCTTAGAAAGATATAATTAAACAGATTCAACTATTTCTAGTTTTACTGAAATCTGATTTATGTTGAATTCTGTACATTCATTTGAAATTTAAAATCGAATTTTCAAACTACTGCGCCATTTCAGCCTCGTTTTATAATTAAAATAAATTTATACGTTCTAACTCCGATTCAAATAAATTTCAATCGTTATTATTTAAAATAAATCACTTTAAATATTCAAAGTCCATTAAAATAGCTAAAATAAAATTTTAAAATTGGTTCAGAAATTCCGGGTTGTCACAATCTCTCCCACTTAAAATCTTTTCGTCCTAAAAAAGGAAAGGAACTGAAAGTTGCTTAACTAACCAACTCAACTTTCGTTCTGGCTTTCATTCTTCAACTTTTCAGTTTCTAAGAATTTACTAATTTCTCAAAAATTTCGCTATCACCCTAAATTTTCGAAAAATTTCACCATAATCTCCTTTGTACGGGTTGATATTTAAAATTGCAGCTTGCCTCACAGGACCCTCATCAATCAAAAAGAAAAAGCCAAGCGGCTCATAAAATCATCAAAACCCAAGAAAATAGTAAACATGTACCTATTTGTCGGGCACACAATTTTATTCCTCTTTTTAGCTTCCATGCTATAACCTGTTCAATATATATACATGTACATATATGTAATTCCGAACAATTTTCAATTAAGTTCAATATTTGACTCGATTTGGCTTAATTCACCTTTCATTCTCTTATTGGTTAAATTAATTATTATTCCAATATTTTTATTAGTTATACTAATAATCACATATCACAACCAACAATCAATTAGTTGGTTAACTTCTCAAATATATAATTTTTATATACACTCAAAATCACATTTTTAGTGTTAAATCACAAATAATAGATTCTAACTATGTTTTGGTTCTCACGTCAGTCAATTGGAAATATATAGATCTCCCACTTTCGAAACTCGAACATAAATATTGACGATGTAGCTACATCATTAGAATTATCCTTGGGCGACTAGAGTGTGATTCTATATCTACCAAGTATACTTGAGACTTCGAATACATGTTAGCAAGGCGTATATTCAAACTCTTCTTACACTTGATAGTCCAAATTCAATATAAACTAAAATACTCAAATATGTACAATTTGATATAATTTTCAAAATCTAATTTGATTTTAAAAATAACACTCTTCAAACTCATTCTAGGATACTGCCGATCCCATCTCTAACGAGTTATTCTCATAGGAAGTTACTAATCCTATCTCCAATGAATTCTTTCGTTTGATTCTAATATGTCTTGTTCTCGAGCTCTGTAAACCAAAGCTATGATACAACGCTGAGACGGCCCAAACTCACACTTACGGGAAAGCCCGGATTGAATTGAGAACACGAACAATAGAACATTTCATTGCTATTACAACAATTTACATCAGAGTACTAGAATATATCAAAGTATGAATAAATATTACACAGAAAAATATCAGAGATTTAAAATACATAGCAGCGAAAATAAAATGTATAAATACAATACTTAGCGGAAAATAACAACTGACGGAACTGAAAGGAATACACGGATACAAAGCTCTCCGAATATAGCTCCAGCTGTAATCCAGGATCCAACGAGAAGAAATATCTGCGAAAACCAAAACTACTAGCTGCCAATGTGGAAAATATGGGAACCCAGAGTTTAGGTTAAAACAATAAACTCTGAGTCAGTCATGGGACTGGTGTGAGAACTAAAAAAATTATTAACTTGATTTTAAAGTTAGGTAAATCAAGGGACCACGCCGTATAACACAGAACGGGTTTACACCCAAGAATACCAGTGCATAAAACAAACAGCGCAATGCTAAAGAGAAAAATGAAGCTATTATAAGACTCAAGTCCCATCATATAATGAACGCAGTCGAGGATAGAGTTTTACCTTATAATAGCCAAATATGCTTGGTATGCGAAATTTATCTTTTATTATTACTATAAGTGAAGAAACCAACTTCAAATATAAATGTTTCAATCCTAGACAACGTGAATGTCCCATACCACTATGATGCCAATAGTATACAACTAAAACCGTAAAATGTCGTATTGGAAGTTGGATTTCCATTATGATGGCTCCTGATCCGAAAGATCTATCGCGTAGTGCAATACACAACGGCTTACGTCCCAGGCATGAGAAAACACCGTAATGCACTTCCGCAATATATCCAGGATATCAAGTATCTCAATGGCTTACGTCCCGCGCATGAGAAAACGTCGTATACTCTATAATTATGGATATCGGGGGTGTGTCCTATCCCTACCAGGTGTGTAGCGACCACACCCAGCCTATCTCGGTCGACCGAATCCATCCTCATATCGAAAGTATACTAATCTAACCATTAGTTCACCATCATACCGATGTGTGAGGCTCGCGAATTAACGCTACACAAAGTTATGCTAATTAAAGCTATGCTTTGATCATCATCCACCAAGCTCTGCTTTTCAACAAAAGCTTGGATCACTGCAACTCAGCATGCCACATTGTCAATCCATACCATATCATTGATTTCTGCTGATATGCAACCTCTAAGCTCATACGTCTCAGAGAAGGGTGTTAAGCAAGAGAATAAATTCTTTGCCACCAAATAGATACATATTTAGTAGAGAACAACGAAGACAGTATGAAGGTATACAACGTCAGACATACCATCCATTTATAGGTCCGTTCTGGGTCTGAACGAAACCGGAGGCATCTTATTCCTCGTCCCGTGTGTCCAATACAGGAGAGAGGCCCTCGCATATGCGAACAATCAACAAGTATGTCCAGACGGCTAACACTGTAGCCCCTTCTGGTAGCTACTCCAATCATGGGCATTAGTAGCAACCCATCCATTCGATGTGAAGATCGTCGGTCTTGCACCGTCTTCAATCTCTTCGACTGTTAGTCGTCGAATCAATTATTCAGAATGGGTTAAACCCATTCTTTCCAATTAACTCACATATCTTATAATCAAGTGCTATAAAAACACATCATACGCCTCATTCCAATCCAGAATAATCTTTTATTCGAATATTCACATCTTTAGGGAAAGGTTCCCATTAATTTTATCAAAGATAAATTCTTTTAAATTTATCCTTTAATCTTCCTTTGGATATCATTACAAAAGATTTCTTTATCTTTTCAATTCTAAACCAAATTAAGGTTTTCCAAATTAGTTGGGATTAGCGAACCTTATCGAAGTAATCATTTGTTTATTTTCCCAATCCCAACATATTCATCCCATGGATCAAAACTAGTAATACTCCATATCTAACACCACGTTTTTATTGGTACAAATTAATTACTATTTCACATTCAAATATAATTAAAGATTTAACTATCGATTGGAGCAAAACTGGCGATACTCCATTCTCGATCATTTTCTCAAATTAGATAATTTAAATTATCACACTCACATTTCAATCCAACTAAAGATTAATTAAAACTTCACTTAGTTTTAATCTTCCCAAAATTCATTATTAATGATTATTTAACTTTGGAAACACAAACATGTTACATCGACAATCTACACCGTACCACTGATTTCTGCCAATATATAACCTCTAAGCTCGTACATTTCAAAGAAAGGTGTTAAGAAAGAGAATAAATTCTCCGCCACCAAACAGATATATATTTAGCAGAGATCAACAAATATAGTACGAAATACAGTGTTAGATATGTAATCATGTCTTTAGCTGGGTTAAAGAACCAATGTCGTTTAAAACACAGTTCATAATAAACCCAATTCACATTCCATTAATCATGGAATCTTCACGAAAAACATATCAATATATATAATCGATATAAATTTCCGTATCCGACTAATAATATAAATGGAATAACAGCTAAGCCTTTTAAATTCCATATATAGTGACCGTCTTCCTTCACAGAAGCTCATCTCGATCATTACCGAATCGAATTCCATTCAATTCCAATTTAATATATTAAATTGGAAATCTTTTCTTTGGAAAATTCCATTAATGTTAATTAAAAGATTATAAATTCCAAATCATATTCTTCACTATTAATTGGGTTAAAGAATAAGTGTAATTTAAAACACCGTTCATGATAAACCAAAAATCCAATTCTTTTATTCAATTCCAACTAAATATAAATTAATTGGAAAACTTCACTAAATCTTAATTTAAAGATTTATTCTTTTCTCAACTGGGTTTAAGAACAGTGTTATTAAAGACATCGTTCACAACATACCCATAATCCAATTTCAATCCAATTAAATATTAATTAATTGGTAAAATTCCCTAAATCTTAATTAAAAGATTTATTCTCTTCTCAACAGGGGTTTAAGAACAGTGTTATTAAAGACACCGTTCACGACAAACCCAAAATCTAATTTTATATTAAATACAAGGCTCTGAATAGAAATTATATTGGCTTATATTCAATATCAAATTCTGAAACCAACAAATATCATATTGGGAATAACGATATATATATATATATCTTCCAAATTCCTCAACAGTATCCATATAATCACGGAATCCATTATCAAAATATTCCAAAGATTATTTCCGTTCCAAATCCATTCCAATTTATTTGTTGGAAAATTCTGGTTATTTTAAAACCATTTTCAAATCCAATTTATTTATTTCTAAAAATAATTGGACTATTATTCTAGTTATTAACTAGTTCATTTCGATAAAAATATATTTTTATCTTTTCAAACTTGGAATTTTTCATCTAAAAACTTTCCAAATCATTTATTATGACTTTACACAATTTTTCCATATTTTTAATATCGCCAGTACAGTCTGTTTCTAATAACGGCCACCGAACTACATCCATAACGACCTTTTACAAAACTGATTTGGACATATCTTAAGATCATTATATTTCAAATCTCTCATATTCATTGGAAAGCTCTTTTCGATACGAACCCAACGTTTCTAGTTTTAGGAGAATCCGACGGTCGGATCTCCCGTTACGTCCATTTGAAGTTTATGGCGAAATTCGTGAACGGTCGCTGCGCGACGCATTCTATTCAGGCCATTATAATATATATATATATATATATATATACATATATATCATTGATTTCCATTTAAAACGTATTTTATAAATCGTTTTAAAAACAATATCCACTTTCATTTCAATTTTAAATGAAAATTGAATATTCCTTTATAAATTCGTTTATAAATTCATTTTAAATCGATTTCAACTCCATTTCAATTTTACATCAAAATTGAATATTCCTTATCATTGTAATATTAAAACGATAATATTTTCAACATATCAGATTTTGAAATCACTTTTTAATATTCATTATAAAATGAATAAAATCGACAAAAAATCTCGTTCGTGTTAAAATGGCGTTTAACTACTTAACATGACTTCACATTTCAATATTTACTGAATATTATTTTAAAATATTCTTTAATTTAAAATATTCTTTATTTTAAAATATTCGTTATTTTAAAATATTCTTTGTTTTAAAATATTCGTTAATTTCTGAATTGGAATCAGACTCAATCAATTACTGTATAATTTCAGTTATATGGATTGCATACATCGCATGTATACAACAATAATGATAAACAATCATTAAAAATTCATACAACATCCAGAGTGCATTTTATAACTGTATAGCATTAAAATAAATAAATAACACTTATACAGTCTGTCAACCCATCGATTGACATACCACTAATTATTGGGATCAGTGTATGTCAAGTTTCATCCTAATACCCCTGTGGGGTTTTCAAACAACAAATATTGATTATTATGTGTGCAGTTGGGCGATGTGTAAAAATTATCATCCCAATTAATATCAGTTAAATAAGTGTACATAAACAAACCGCCCGATTTGTAAATGTATATTTATTTTATTTTATTTTCATGATAATTTTTTTATATAATGTTTATATAAATAATTTTTTATATACAACAATATCAATACATGACAATCCCAATCACAATCCAAACAAACAATCAACCATGGTTTGTACAAAAAAATAGTGTCAGGAGCTACTAAGCCTCGTCTGCAACCTATTATAAACTGGGAAATAATTCGAGTGAGAGAGAGAGAGAGAGTTCTCACCGTCGGTTTCCACTCCATCATTCTTTATTAGATGGTTTGGATTTAAATCTACCCTAAATTCTAACAAGCTCCAAATTTGACCCGGTTAGTCTTATTGTGAAGCTCTCGTCCCCACGGTCGCAACGGATCCTGTTTCATGCGATTTGGAGTTTGTGTGAGAAAGATATGATTTTATAAAAGTTAATGACATTTTTAAAAATAATTAATAGGATAATTAATTAAAATAAATATCACCCTCATCCACTCAATCCACGTCACCTGCCCACTCATCATCTTCTCCTCCCCTTCAGCAAAGAACACGCACCATGTATACCCATTATCGCACATTTCATAAACTCAAACACCCTCAACTCTTCACGAATCTGAAGACCAAGACCACCACCGTTCATCATTTTCCGAGCTCCACTCCTTCACCCCCTTCTGGTCAAACTCGCGCCTCCCCTCTTGATTCCGACGTCGTGATTCCCTGTAGCTCGTGCTACAGAGTGCGTCACTTTTTTTTATCTTAATTATAGAAAAATCGCACAAGTTTAATTCGATTTCCCAAAACTAAAAACAACATTTGTTTCATTGTTCGATGCTCCCATCTTCCCCAAACGTGAACCCTATTTTTCCTGTAGAACCCGAGCTTCCTAAAACAGCGTCGATCGAAGCCAAATGGATATCAATGTGAAGCTTAACGTCGGAGTATGTCAAGGAATTTTGTTTCACGATTTTTCGATATTTATACTATTTGATTTCGGTTTTACAAGCTCAGGAATTTTTTTGTTTGGGAGGAAAATGACTGTGGCTACCTAAGGTGTTAACCACTCAGAAGTTTGACCGTGTATTTTGAATATATACCATTTTTATTTAATTATGTTTTGATTTCAAATTTAGTCTTTTATCTATTCGAACCCCAAATCGACCCTAACGACTGTCGCCCCTAGATAATTACCCCCATTCCGAACACAATCGGATATGTTTCGTAAGCCAACTCGACGGTTTTGATCAGTTTCCTTTAAATTAAAATATAAATCAATATAAATTGAATTTAAATGTACATTTTAATTTACTGGGGCCACATACTGACTCCAAAATTACAGAAAAATAAATCTAGCTATGTTTTGATGATACGGTCCTAACAAAACTAATTTTTTTTTGATTTTGAGACCGTTTGAAAAATGGACATTTTCTTGTCGATCCAATTTAAACTGAATTGACAAAACACGTTTAAATTTACCACACTCACATATTGATTCCAAAAATTATGAATTCTGAAACCTAGCAATAATTTGACATTCTGGATCCAACAAAAGTGGTTTCGTCGAAAATGGAGGTCGTTTGCAAAATGGCTATTTTTAAGGGTTATATATTATATTAAATTCCATAACGACTATTTTAAATTTTAAACTGGACATAACTTTCAATTTCGTTATGAAATCTGGATTTTTCACATTCTTTAAAAAGATAAAATTAAACAGATTCAAATATTTCTAGGTTTATTAAAATCCGATTTATTTTGAATTATGTACATTCATTTGAATTTTAAAATCGAATTTTCAAACTACCACGTCATTTCAGGCTCGTTTTATAATTAAAATAAATTTATAAGTTCTAACTCCAATTTAAATAAATTTTTAGTCGTTATTATTTAAAATAAACCATTTTAAATATTCAAAATCCATTAAATTAGCTAAAATACATTTTTAAAATTGGTTCAAAAATTCCGTGTTGTTACATACTCGGAGCTGATGAAAACCTATCGCAAGATCTAACTAGAAGAACACTCTCGCTCCATTCAACTGATCAAACAAATCGTCTATCCACGAAAGAGCATACTTATTCTTCCTATTCACCTTGTTCAACTCGCGATAATCCATACATAAGCGAAGGAACCATCTGCCTTAGTAGCAAATACAGCTGGTGCTCCCCACTCGGAAACACTCCTTCGGATAAATCCTTTCTTCAAAAGATCGCTTACTTTCAATTCGAGCTCTCGTTGTTCCCTTGGTGCCACACGACGAAGTAGCATCACTATAGGTCTGGCATCTTTCACTAAATCAATCTGAAACTCGATCTCTCGGTGAGGTGGAAGTCCGGTCACTTCCTCAAAGATGTCCGGATACTCGCCAGCAATAGGCACATCTGACAACTCATCATGCGGGATGCTGAGAGAATTTAGAAAACTAGTCATCACCCCATCATTAGGTAGGCAAACAAACAGTACCCTCCGCTTATCATCCGCTCTAATGGTCACCGAAGACCCCTCACAGTCTACCACCACCATATACCTTTGGAGCCAATCGACTCCCAAGATAATGTCAAACCCAGTAAAGCCCAAAACAAAGCAATCACAAGACAACATATGTCCATGACTCGATAAGACCAAATTACGATAAATCATACTAAGGCTAGTTGAACCACCGATCGAGTTCGTCACAACTAAAGGTCTATCGACAATCTCAGGTTCCAATCCCAAACTATCTACGAGGTCACTAGATATGAAGGAATGAGAAGCCCCGGTATCAAACAACACTCGAACAGGAATATCATAAATAGAAAGCATATACCTTGAATAACGACGCCCTTTCCCTTCTGCACCGCTGTTGGGGCATTCGACGAAGAAGGAACATCGTTGATAGCATATGCTTTCACAATCTGCTTCTCTTTAGGAGGTTGTGGACATTTATCCTTGTGATGTCCCACTTGGCCGCAATTGGAGCACTTCCTGTCTGTTGGCTTTGCTCGATAATCTTTGGCATAGTGTGCCTTCTTGCCACAGCTATAGCACTCAACATCTTTCTTCTTCTTCTAACCATCCTTAGCTTGGTTATGTTTCCTCTTATTCTACGAATTATTCTTGCCTCCACCGCTTGCCTGCGACTTTGGATCCCTTGTAGATGTAATAGCAACCTCGACCTTTGACTTAGGGTAAAGGCTCTCTGATCTCAATGCTTTTCCCATAATAGATTCGAAAGTATCATCAATATGGTTTATGAGTCTTTGCCCCAAGTACTCATCTAAGCTGGTTATGAATTTCTCGTTCTTATTCTCGGCAGTATCAATAAGAGATAATCCATACTTCGATAAATTATCAAACTTAGCAATATATTCCGAGACTACCCTACCATTCTGCTTAAGCTCCAAAAATTTCCTAAACAATTCTGATTTCTGAGCAGTTGGGATAAACTTATCACTAAAGCGAGTCTTAAACTGATTCTAAGTAACTTGATCCTCACGAGTAGCTTCTTTAATAGCATTCCACCAATTCATAGCCCGTCCTTGAAGCTGATGCGATGCTAGCTTTCTCTTCATCGCATCACCATTCCCAAGTCCTTAAAGATGCGCTCACAACTATCCAGCCAATTTTGAACCACCATAGCTGATTTCGTTCCATAGAATGACTTCCCGCCAAGGCTAGTATAATCCTTGTTAAGCTTGGTGACATCGGCTCTAGGCGCTTGCACCGCTGCACCACCACCGTTAGCAGTATTAGGAACTGCTCCCTGAACATCCCTAAGCATCTCTCTCATGAAGGTAGTAAACATTGTCCTCATATCAGGGATATTCCCATTATTGGCCCATGAACCCATACTTATCATATATCAGCTCATCATTCAGTCTGTAAAGAGAAAATGATTAACCATCTCCATAGTGGTGCCAGTGCAGTGCGACTTCATCCCTAGACATACTAATAGTATATATATTAGTTTTTGAAAACCAAAATATCACAAACATGCGCTCTCATATACGTATACTATCTCTCTCTGATGTCTTCCCCTAGGTTAACTACGCATTTTAGGCTCTGATACCAAGTGTAAAGACCCGCACTTCACTAGATGACATTTCAACGAAATGCGATGTGCCAATGTCCAACTAGCATGGGACGATCATCAAAAGAAAGGGATTTGGTTTTGAAACTATGAACCATCGAAGAACCTGTAGTATATCTCACATCATATGGAATAAAATATAATAATAACATAACTTGATATAAAACAGGCGAGACAGTGCATAAGCTGAAAATTAAACCATCATAGCAGCGGAATCCAAAATACAGCTTATGATCCAAACCATCATTATTACAACTTCAAAATACTGTCTCTAAAGCAAAATACAAGAGATACACTACTAATGCCCAAAGCAGTGGCCAGCAATAACATAGGGAGAATATATGTAAATAGTACGTGGAAGCCTCCTACTCGTCTCCGTACAACTACTCGTGCATACCACCTAACCTGTATCTAGTCTGCTCGTTTAGGAGCACCCAGAGTAATAAGAAGAGACATAAAACTCTGGGTCAGAAAAAGTCTGGTATGAGTGGTAGCAGCAAAACAAAACAATAACATGTATAAATAATTATACCTGAACCTGGACCTGCAACCAAAGAGTTAGCACAACAAGATGTACAGTACTCTAAGGTAACACTAACATAAATTGTAAATTAGGAGTGTGCATGTCATGGTGATAGCAAACATCAAAAATAGCAATCATCCTCACATCTCTCACTCAGTGCGTAAAGCATACGATATCCACCACTTTGATCACTAAATCCTTTGCTATGACCACTTTTCCCTTGGGGTCTTAGTGACCCCATTGCGCTGGTCCATAGCCACTAATCCCTTGCTACAATCACCTTGCCCTTGGGAGTTCTAATGGCCCCATTGCACTGATCCATAACCATGCTACGATCACTTGCCCTAGTCTTAATGATCTCATTGCGCTGATCCATAGCCATTAATCCGTCTCTTACTTGTGAACTAAAGTTATAGATATCGATAACCCCTTTGCACATGTCCCATAGCAAAGCCCAACTCATGAAGTTAACTCGTTGGTTTCTGTCTGGATACTGAGTTCTAACTTCCCATTTGGACTACCTTTGCATCTCAGGTTTTGGTCTCCTCCCGTTCATGGTTTAGTTTCCATTCAGTTCATTCGCTGTCCAGGCTCGAAGACCGGCTCGTGATCCCCCTTGCATCGGCTCACGGTTCGCGAATCTCCCTTCCCGAATCGGCTCGTGATGATGCTCCCCTTGAGGCTCGTGGTACACTACTCGAGTCCGGTTCGTGGCATCATATGGTGGGGCGGCTCGTGACTTGTAGTGGCTCGGTTCGTGGATCACTTGGACGGTCGACACGAGGCATTATGGTCCGCTTGTGGTTCGTGACTTCCTGTTCCTGTTCGTGGCATCATGTTCGATTCGTGATCCCCTAATGGTGGTGCTGGAGCGGCGTGTGAGCAAACCTCCAGGCGATCGGCTCATGGTCTCCGTCTCGGCTCGTGGGGGTGCTTCACGATTGGGGGTATGACCAATTTCCTGCAACTTTTTCAACGAGCTATTTACGCCATACGACGGCATTTTCGACCAATCTAACTTTACTAAGCAATCATAAAACATTCCAAACAGTAGTAATAACATATAGGATCAACCATAAACACCAAAACAACAATTTAACAAGTTTAAATGGATCAAACATACGCAAAACTCATGTTTTCCCCTTAATCCCGTTAATTATGATTTAACTATTGGATTAGCAAAAAAATGTCCAAATTAACCCAAATTTTTAGCAGAGGCATAAAAAAATATTTAATAATTTATGCATATTTTTCCATATTTTTATGATGCATAATTTTGCTTATCATCATGAATCACCCCTAATTAGCCGTAATTAGTGTAAAAATATGCTAATCATTCACCTTAGCCACAAATAAATTTCAGATATGAAATTCTAACTGATTTGGGTCGAATCCTTATGTGTTCCAGCAGCTCTACCTCTGATTTGATGTTCATCCGCCTTGATTTGACATAATTTTACTTAATATGTGATTAGAAAGTGATTTGGGAGTTGGAGGCCATTGCTAGGGTTAAAGGAAGGTAAATGGCAGCTAGAAAAATGAATAAAACTGATTTCCCAGACCCTACCAGCCCTCCCATAACCCTAATCCCAAAATGGGTTATGGGCTTAGCTGCTGATCACCCGATTAAGCCCAATTATGCTGTTTTTCACCTTCCAAACCTTACTTCAGCCATGTCTCCCAAATGGTAAGTCCGTCTGATTAATGTAACCACTCTACGGAAAGATAACCATCATCCGAATCCAATGGAAGCAGTTTTAGGTCAAAACTCCTTACCAATCAAAAGTTATAGGCGAAACAAGATTCTCCATGGGTAAAACGGTCATTTATAATTCTGCAAAAATCGTGAACATGGGAAATGATCCCAATAGTCATTTCCCAAAGTTACACGACCATACGACTTCGTATGAGAATGAAATAAATATTCTATAATCCTCTGATGTGGAGAATGCGAGTCGTTACCATTATAGTGTGGGTTGCTTTGGGTTTTGGAAAAGAATTTTCTATGTAAGAGCCCATAGTTTTTTGAAATAAGAAGAGGAAAGGGTGTAAATGGAAGTAGCATGATGAAATGGTGGATGTGAAGATTTAAAATAAGTTTCAAAATGAAATGGCATGTTAGAATATGGGTAAACCAACAGCTTATGAAAATTTTGGAACTAAATTGGCGAGTCAGGTTCCACTATATGTTCCACTAAAAAGTCATTAAATTTACTCATTATATATATACATAAAGTACAAAGACGACATACGTTAGTCCATGATCAAACCACTACACAACCCACATTGAGTGTCCGAACACACATATTAGAGTGTCGTTGAATTTGTTATGCTAATATTTATGAGATAACACATTGAAACCAAATATCGTATTACATGTATGAAAACTCATTATTTACGCGATGTCTATTATAGATATGTGTTAATCACCTATAAAAATAAATTTAATGAGCTATGGAAATCACAATTTGACAAAACGAATGCCGACATATTAATTATAATTTTTTAGAGCATTATTCATGTAAAAATAATTTAAATCCATACGCTAATATTTTACTATTATATTAGCAACTAATTTTATGTTATATTATAAAATCGAGTAAAATTTCAATTCTAAATTATCATTCCAATTTCTTTGATTAAACTAATCGTACGCAATACGGACTTAGTTTCAAAATTTCAAATTATTGTTTTTCTATTCAATTTAGTTTAAATTAGTCAAATATCGTTATTATATAGATGGTGAATTTTTGAGTCTTTACAGCAGTGGAAGATGTGATTTGTATAAATCCAATGTCCGCAACCTCCTCAATCATTTATGAATTCCGCGGTTGTTCCCGGTCGATTTTCAAATTCACAATCTCACCAGATAGTCTACGTGGCCAACAGCTGTTCCAAAGTGATGTCTAAAGCTAAGGCCTAAATGGGTAGATCCCTAGCATTTGTGACCTTGCTGGGTTGATGTTCGGCCTTTTCGGACTCTTTCCGAGCATGGTCCACATTTAATTATCACTATATTTTCATGTCAAGCGCCATCCGCATTTGATCTTTACTTCTCTGGGTTCCTTAGAGCGTAATCAACACCTAATGATCCAAGTCTTCGCATGCCAAGCGTGATACACGGTTAGCAATCCTGGCCTCACTGAGCTTTAACTAAGTGTTGTCGTACTAGACGACTCGTTGCCTTACCACTTAACGAGCTTTGTCACATTTGAAGATCCATGGCCTCATCGGGATTTTTCCAAGCGTTGTCACAACTGATGATCCTTATTGAGCCATCTCATATGCTGAACAACCTGACCCTTGCCAAGCGTTATTTACGCTTGACAATCCCCATCGAGTCGTCCGATGCATGGAACGACCCATCCCTTGCCAAGCGATATCCAAATTTGATGATCCTAGCCTTACAAAGCTTTTATTGAGCATGACAACACTAGATAACCTTGATCGAGCGACCTCGTGTCCTGGACCACCCATTCCTTACCAAGCATAATCCATACTTGACAATATTGATCGAGTCATCCTATATGAGGCGTGACCCGACCCTCACTAAGCATTATTCGCACTTGATGCTCTTGCATAGACATTCCCAACATATTCTTAATAAAATTTTATGTCCCTTTTTGTGCAAAAAACATACGACGATCCATTGGTTTATTAAAGTCAGAAAATCGGTGTTGGTTTTTATTCGACGAGTTTGATCGATAATTGCCAAATAGTTTTATTAAAGTACAAAAGGCGCAAGTGTCTTAGCCCTTTTTATTGTAAGTTAATTAAAGCAAAAAACAAGAAATATGGTTAATCGCCATATATGAGCATGCCTAAGGACCAAGTACTAATCTCGTGCTCTAGTAAGCTGACTTATCCGTTTATTATCCAATTTCCATGCAATCAGTTAATGGCGATCTCTTACCTGCAGCTGGGCTTGCTCCAATCCTATGTGGTTGACGGCTACTTTGGTTCCGTTACCATGACTTTATTAAGGACATACTGGGGTACTTTCCCATTCCTAAGCACGACAACGGGCCCTAGGAGTGGGCCAAGATCGCCTATACCTCGTATGGGATGGTATCGAGCCTTGAAGTTGGCAAATAATAAGAGTGTGACCCCTTGGATGAGTCCCTATATGGTATTCTTTGGTTCACATTCGTTTGTTTGTCTGGTTCTCCCTTCGATTTTTGAATTACTGACATTGTTTCTTTTAGTTTTGTAGTTTTCGGTTTTATAACCCAGATCTATACTGATCCCAAACTTTCTCAGTGTTACAAACTCTATGCTCCGAAGCCATATATACCTTTGTCTTTTCCATAATATTTTCCAAATTTAGCTAATTTCATAGTGTTATTTAAGTGAATCAAACTATTTGTAGCTTCAAATGTGTCCATACTTGATTTCCGAGCGATTCGACCATCTTTCTGGACTATCGACCTTGATGATTGTGTAATTCATGCATCTGATTTCATTATGCAACGACCTTGCAAAAATAAAGGTTAACAATCATCGTCTACTCTGCCATATTTTGTAATGAATTTTTAGAATGAAAAACTTAAAAGGAACCCATCGAATCCTATATCTTTCAACTAATCCTATCAACATCTTCACTTATAATATCACCTGTCATATGTGTCATTTTACTATGTTTTTAAATATTGAAATTATTTCATCATCCCATATGCAAAACATGAGTTCGCACTATTTAGATAGCATGATTGAACAATTATATATGACCAGTTTTATAAAATAAACCCATAAGTAAAAATAAACCAAATTAGGTCAAATGTACAAACCTAGAAGATTAAAGATTATTAACAGCTAAATATGTTTTTAACATTGGAATTCTTTCATGAAAATATAATAGAAGATTATATTAAAGATTATATTATAACAGGTAGGATTGTGACATTTTCTTCAATTATATATATATTGATCCAACCATGTTGGAAATCTTAAATTTCAATTCAAAATTGGCTTTGGATTTTGCAAAATCGTATGAATGGTTGAACGCTTCGCCATGGAAATTGAAAGAATAGTTATAATACCATTAAGTAATTACAAATACTAATTCGTAAACAATCAAATGTTATTACTATGAAAGCATAATGTACAACAAACAAAAAGCACTAAAAACAGCGTTGAGATAGAAAGTAAATAAATGCGTATGTTTATTGAAATGTGTAAATGTATATTTGAATTCATTTCGGTTTCCATATCATAGTCATAATAACTTTCGCAGATACCCATATTATGATTGGCTTAACAGTGCATTCATGAGAAAAATAAAGCGGGATTAGCGTGCTAGAGTATGAGAAATAAACTAAAATTCATATATTAATACTTTTCATATTCTTGAAACAACTAAATCTGAAGAAAAAAAAATTGTTAGTGAGTGTTACAACATGCGCTTTGCACATGATTATTACGTGGGCTTCTTATATGACTTTTTTAATACTAATTCTATATGTTTAATGTAATCAATAGAAAGTGATTTTCATAAATATTTAGTTTTTTTCATTAAAATCATGTGTAATTAGTTTGAATTTTTATTTATGAATTGCAAAATCTAATATTTTTGTTAAATATTTTTTTAGTATGGTGCTAAGGGCACCCCCAATATGTTCTTCCTAATACCGCGACTAAAAAATACCACAAAAATTAGTATTACACTCTTTTTAATACCACACACTTGAAAAATAGGGGCTACTACATTATTTTACTCTATTTCCATTTCGCTCGATATTCGTTCGTCTTCATTTGTAAAACCGATCAACGAGCTAAACCCTATATCTATAATTGATCAACGAATTCGATACCGCAATATACAAAAGCCGCGAATAAGGTTTGAATTAAGCAAATTAGAAGTGGAAGTGAGAGATTAGAGTTTTTAGATCACCAAACAATTTAGTGATTGTCGTCCCACGAGAGATGCGAAGAAGACAGCGATTACGAAAGATTAGGGTATTTAGATTAGCTTAGTACATGATTAGTCAGCAAATAATGATTGAATGAAAGATTAAAATGGAGAAGTGATGTGGTATTTGGAAGCATACAAAATTTAATGAATTTTAGTTTTTTAATTGCGGTATTTGGAAGAATATTTTGGGGTGTCCTTAGCACCACACTTTTTTTATTTAGACGATTAGTTAATAAAAAACAAAAAATTAGGCATTTTGTATTTTCTTCTTACAAAACATTTTTTAACAACTTTTTTAGGTGTTGACATCATATTATTTTTCTTTGTTGATAATTTATGGGGATTGTTAATGACACGCCCGATTCGGTTAAGGGGTGTCATTTTGTTAAGGGGAAACCGACGGTGGAAAATTTGTTAAGGGGCAACATCAGGCAAACTTTTACAGGACAAAAATAACCCTGTAAAAACGGTAAGACTATACCGTTTTTATTTAATAAAAACTTTTCATTAGACCATTTTTTCTATCTTTATAAGAAACTTTAACAAACAACGAAAACGGTAAGAGTATACCGTTTTCAAATTAAGGGTATTTTGGTCTTATTATTGCGAATTGTTAAGGGGTGTCTAGCCTGTAGTGTACGCCCCTTAACAAAATTTTAAAAAGTGATTTTCGTGACACCCCTTAACCAAAAACGGGGTGTCATTAACAATCCTCTAATTTATTGGACTTAGTTATGTTTAGTTATGTTTAGTTTCAACTTAAGCTATGACATGAACATTCTTGGCTGAAGATGAAGGTCTGTATATAGCAACTGTCATAGCCGCCCCTGACCCACTGCAGACTGGGCCATTTGGACTGGACAGCAAAACAGAAGAGAGCATAAAAATCGAAGCTGCAACAGGCCTGAAGACGACAAAAATCGCAATAAGAAGAGGGCAGAGGCAATTACAATTTGCTTGAGGGGAGCAAGGGAAGAAGGGGCTTCTTTCGTTGTGAAGGATAGGAAAAAACATTGAAGGCTCGACAAATGTTTATTCATGGATTGATTCAGGCATCATCTCTTCAAATTGGACTTTTGTTTTTGCTGGTAAGTATCCTCAATTTGATCCATTTTCTAAGTTCATTTTAGGGTTTCTTGATTCAAATCTTAGTTTCAAAGGATTTTTCTTAAGAGAATTATATTCTGGGATGAACCCTTTGGGAATATAATTTTTTTTGAAAGAAATAAAACACGTGTTAGTAAACATATAAAATCCAAGCTTGGATCGAATGACAATCATTTTACATTTTACTATGGTATGCTAAGTTAACTTCATCTTAACTTGATAAAAAGAATGAATCATTTTTATACTATGTTGAGCTTCAATTAATTGTGAATATTATTTTTTGGAAACTTTTTTCAGAATTGAAATGAATTGACTATTGTTCTTACAATAGCCAAAGAAGTTAAAGAGAACAAAATGTAAACCTGTCTTTTGTATTTAATACTTTTTTTAGGTGGTGTATAGAGCAAAAATAGGGGTCTTAAGTGTATCTACCTTCTGTTTTCTAGAGTAATTTTTTTTTATTGCTTTCCTGCATGAGTAAATCTTTGGAATTAAGAAGTAAAATCAATATTTACATTCTATGGACTGAGTTATGTTTGGAACAGTTGCAATAGTGTTTGAATCAAAATAAATCAAAAGTTATGTGTATGCGAATAAAATGAAAACAACAGTTTGTGGTGACATAGTATTTCATGTTTCAGATTTAACAAGCAATATCATTTATGGTCTTGATTGCGTCCTGTGAATTTTACTATTTTAGATTCATGTTATGAAGTATTCTGAAATGTAAAACATGGGTATCGTTGAGGAAAACGCACTGGGAGTTAAAATGCTCAGGACCGGCTCTGGAAACTGTATAGGATATTTCGGATTGAATAATTATAGGATAATTAATTGATGAGAAACTGGCAAGCCTACCAATGATAGTAGGAAAAAAAGCTTAAAGCAATATGGACAATGCATTAGCACAACTTCATGTTCTAAGCGCATAGGTTAAATATAATTAAAGCAAAAGGGAGTAATGTCAAAAATATCTAAATTATATACCACTTAGCATCACAATTATTTACTTTGATCACTTAATTTTTTTTCTTGATCGTCACACTAAATATAATTCAAAGCAAGATATTGGATTACTTCGTATATTCATTTATTCTAAAGCTAAAACCAGACTACATATGATAAGAGTAAAAATCACAAAATCATGAAGAAAATAGTAATAAATCACTAGTGGAAATAGCAAAATCAAATTCGGATGTTTACAATAATGAAGGCAAAGATCAATTAAGAAGTAGAATTTTTTTCGGGAGATACAACTGCTACATGACATTTCATAGGATATATGGTAGAAAATTGAGGCTTTCTCAAAAAAATAAAAAAATAACATAGTAAAGAGGGTGAGAAGTGGTAATTGTTTTTTGTATGGAAGATGAAAAGATGTGACATGATATTAATAGCGAGTGAAGTATGCCGCACCTCATCATCTTAGCACATAAAAACAAACATAGATCTTGGTCAATTTAATGATAGAGCTACGTGATTATTTTCAAAATGTGAGACCAAATCACACGTGCAATCAGTGCATATTGGTTAAATTATTTACTCAGTTAATTTGTATGAACAAATATATTCATTCCTAGAGCTGGATGATAAGATTCAAAAGTGTAAGACCAATTCATGCATGCAATAAATACCGCATCATTTTTAAAGGGTGAACCATGCATGATTATTAATTGGGTAGAAAGAAATATTAAACTAATTCATAAATGTAATTATTACATATTAGTTGGATTATTTACTAGTTAATTTGTATAAATACATTCAACATTAGAGCAGCATGATATATTGTAAAGAGTACCACCGGTTCATGCATGCAATAAATACACTAAAATTTTGATTATAAGGTAAGACTAATTCATGCACACAATAAGTGCGGAATCATTTACTCTGTAAATGGAAAAATTAATCCGTATTGAATGAGTAAATGATAAAAATTTACTCTATGCTAAGTAAAAAACGTAAAGAACTTGTTGGAAAGTTCACGTTCGTAACAAAAAAGCGTGATAATAAAATCATTTTTAAAGGCTGAACCATACATGATTATTTACTAGATAAAATAATATTCTAAACCAATTCATACATGCAATTAATACATGTTGATTGGTTTATTTACTTCGTTGATATGGATATATCCAACCTTAGAGCTACGCAATAAGTTTTAGAAGGTAAAACCAATTCAAGTATGAAATTAAGGCATGACTAGTTTTGATTATAAGATAGAACCGATTCATGCAATCAGTAAATGCAGAATTATTTATGGGCCGATGAAGGGAAAGATTAATTCGTACTAATTGATAAGTCCACGTTTTCAGTATGATTCAAAAAGAAGTGGAATATGAGTACGACGCGGGAAGGAGTAGATGACCTGAACAACATATTTAGAGGAAGGGGGGGGGGGGGGGTAGTGAAATGGCGACAAAAATAATTCATTTCCCAAACTGATAATTTTTTAAAATCTAGTGTATTTTATTATACAAAAATCTAAAACTAAAGATTACAAACCTAACGGGGATGTAGTTTTTCACACTTATTGAGCAAATAAGGAGATAAAAACAAGGTATTTTTTATAGTTTGACCAAGTTTTTAAAACTTATTGCGTTTATAGTCCAATTTTAAAATTAATTACAAATGCACTCCTGTTTTTACCAACTCGATGCTGAGTTGAGCAGAATACACTGATGCTATTTTAAATGGCACTACATGGGCGACATTTGAAAAATCGCCAAGTGATGCAATTTCAATTGTCACCCTAAACATGGATATATATATATATATATATATATATATATATACACACACACACACACACATACATATATGCACACACGCGTACCATTTGAAATGACAACATGTTTTAAACAACTCAATGCTGAATAAACCAAAGCATGATGTTTATAATTAGTTTTAAAATTGGACTATAAATACAATCAGTCATAGGAAGTGAGCTAAATTAAAAAAAAAATTAAAATTGGAGTAATGCCCATGAAAAATAATGTGTTTTTGTTAAATTCGCCCCGCCCCCCTAATTTTATCCCGCATCGCATCCTGGACCTTAAATCGCCTATTCAAATGACAAAAGGGAAAGACAAATACATTTTGCGGCTCAAAAAAATTTATAAGACTATAATCTAAATGCAAAAATATTTGCATATAAGTAAAATGAGAGTGAGAGGGAGGGGGAGAGACTAATATTACCTCTCATTTTTAAGGTTGAATCATGCGTGATTATATACTAGATAAGAGAACATATTAAACCAATCCATATATGCAACTAATGCATACTGATTGGTTTATTTTCTTTATTGATATGGATATGTTCAACCTTAGAGCACTACACTAAGTTTTAAAGGGTAAGATCAACATGCAATAGACACGTGATAAGTTTCGATTATAGGATAAAGCCAATTCATGCGGCAGGATTATTTATTGGATAAAAGGAAAGATTAATTCATATTAATTAATAAGTTTTGCATTTTCAGTATGTATTCAAAAAAATGTAATGTGAGTACGACACGGGGTTGAGTGGATGACCTGGATGACATACCGAGGGAAAAAAAGAAGTAAAGCTAAATGAGGAAAAAAATCATTTTCAACTTTAAACGATAAACCATTTTCCATACTTATAACTTTTTAATCCAATGTATTTATTATACGGAAATCCAAAGCTGAATATTTCAAACCAAACAGGCGCTTAGTTTTCACACTTTTTGAGTTGAGAAGGTGATAGCAACAAGGATTTAAAGAATTTAGCCCGGTTTTTATAACTTATTATGTGTATAATTCTATTTTAAAACTAATTATGAATATAGTTCTGTTTTTACCAACTCAGCGCTCAGTTGATCAGAATGTACTGAAACAGTACACGGTTCTTCTTACTTTCAAATACTAGGGACTGAAAACCTAATTACTTTTTATGTGGTTCCATTCATAAAACTATAATTTAACCTTATGTTATCCTATATGCCAAAATATTTGCATATAATTAAAACGAGAGTGAGAAGAAGGAGAGAGACTAATATTATCTCTCATTTTTAAGGTTGAATCACGCGTGATTATTTACTATATAAGGGAACATATTAAACCAATTTATACATGCAATTAATGCATACTGATTGGTTTATTTACTTTGTTTGGATGGATATATTCAACCTTCGAGCAGTGCAATAATTTTTAGAGGTTAAAACATATCAAGCATGCAATGAACGCGTGACAAGTTTTGATTATAAGATAGAACGAATTAATGCACATAATAAATGCAGAATTATTTACTGGGTAAAGGGAAAGATTAACTCGTACTAATTGATAAGTTCTCATTTTCAGTATATATTCAAAAAGATGTAGAATATGAGTATGACATGCGAAGGAGTGGGTGACGTAAGGGAAAAAAAAAGACGAAATGCGAAATGTCAAAAAAATCATTTTCAACTTAAAATGTTAAAATCTTTTTTCAAACTGATAATTTTTTAAAATCCAGTGTAGTTTATAATGCGAAAAACTAAAATTGGAAATTACATACCTAACGGGGATTTAGTTTCACACTTTTTGAGCTGATAAGATGATAAAAACAAGGTATTTTTTTTTTAAATTTTAGGCCTGTTTTTAAAACCTATTGCGTATATAATCCAATTTCAAAATTAATCACAAAAATAGTCATGTTGTTACCAACTCAATGCTGAATTGACCAGAATAAACTGACGCTATTTTAAATGATGTCATATGGGTGCATTTGAAAAATCGCCTATTGATGCAATTTCGAATGTTGCCCAAAACATGCAAAAAGGTAATATACATGCCGATACCATTTGAAATGGCGACATTTTTTGAACAACTCAACGCTGAATTGACCCAAACAGGTTTACATTTGTAATTAGTTTTAAAACTGGCTATAAAGGCAATTGGTTGTAATAAGTGAGATAAAATTAAAAAATATAGTAAAGATCAAAATTGGAATAATTCCCATAAAAAACTATGTGTTTACGTTAAAACTCGTCCCACCTTGTTTATAATGTTATCCCACATCCCATCCTCAACCTTAAATCGCCCGATCAAATGACAAAAGGGAAAGACGTATATGTCTTGCGGCTCAAAAAAAATTGAGATACAACCATGGTATCGCAGACAACACCTCCTGGAGGGGGGAAATGCAAGACAATGGAACATGCAAGGTGCCGTGACCAAGCAACGATGGGGTTGAAGCACGACTTAGCAGTTGGTTTATGGTCCAAACTGCGAGATCAATGGTCATGAGGTCAAACTTTTGTACCAAAAGCTTTGTAACAACTACTTAGAGAACAATCCTAAAAGTAATCTGACTTTATGTTATCCTAAATGGAAAAATATTTTCATATAAGTAAAATGAGGGAGAGGGAGGAGGAGCGACCAATATTATCTCTCATTTTTAAGGTTGAATCATGCGTGATTATTTACTAGATAAGAAAACATATTAAACCAATTCGTACATGCAATTAATGCTTATTAATTGGTTTATTTACTTTGTTGATATGAATACGTTCAAACTTAGAGCCTTGCAATAAGTTTTAAATGGTAAGACCAATTTAAGCATGCAATAAACGCATGATAAGTTTTGATTATAGGTTATAACCAATTCATGCACACAATAAATGCAGGATTATTTATTGGATAAAAGGAAAAATTATTTCGTGCTAACTGATAAGTTTTGCATTTTCATATGTATTCAAAAAATGTAAAATATGAGTATGACACGGGATTGAGTGGATGACCAGGACGACATAGAGGAAATAAAGAAGAAAAGCGAAATAAAAACATTTTCAACTATAAATGGTAAAACCATTTTCCAGACTGATAAGTTTTTTAAATCCAGTGTATTATACGAAAATCCGAAATTGAATATTTCAAACCAAGCGAACACTTAGTTTTTCACACTTTTTGAGCTGATAAAGTGATAAAAACAAGGATTTTTTTTAATAAAATTAGCCCAATTTTATAACTTATTGCGTATATAGTTCAGTTTCAAAACTATTTATAAATATAGTTCCTTTTTTACCAACTCAACACTTAATTGATCAGAATACACTGAAACTATTTCAAATGATGTCATGTGGGTGACATTTGAAAAGCCACCAACCGATGCAATTTCAAATGTTGCCCAAAACATGCAATAAACAATATATACAGTGGCATCATTTGAAATGACTGTGTGTTTTTGTCAAGTCATTGCTAAATTGGCGAAAACAAGGCTACGTTTGTGATTAGTTTTGAAACTGGGCTACGTGCACAATTAGTTTTAGGAAGTGAGCTAATTCTTTTTAAAAAAAAATTCAATATCAGAATAATGCCCATGAAAAATTATGTGTTTTTGCTATATTCTCCCCTCCTTTCTACTTTTATCGTGCATTCTATTTCTTTCTTCCTTGACCTTAAATCCCCCAATCAAACGACAAAAGGGAAAGACAAATATGTCTTGCGACTCAAAAAAATTGAGAAACCACCATGGTATCGTGGACAACAGCTCCTGGAGGCACTAGGCAGGCAGTCCAATGCAATGCGACAAGACATGTGCCATAACTAGGCGGTGATGGTATTAAAGCGCGCGACATAGCAGTTGGTTTATGGTCCTATGGTCAAACTTTTGTACCGAAAGCTTTGTAACAAGTACCCATAGAACAACCACAAAAAGGAATCTGGAAATTCTACATTTTTGTTAATGTAAACTAAATTATAGTTTTATGGAATGCTTCACGAAATAGTATTTGGGTTCTTGTACTTTTTTAATCGCTCTTTGTTGATTGTGAAATAGTGCAAGGTCCTTACTTTTGAGTGTCGGGCCCTGAAAACCTAGCTACTTTTTTTGTGGTTCCATCCATAAAACTATAATTTAACTATATGTTATCCTAAATGCCAAAATATTTGCATACAAGTAAAACGAGAGTGAGAGAGAGGGGGTGAGACTAATATTATCTCTCATTTTTAAGGTTGAATCATGCGTGATTATTTACTGGATAATAGAACATATTAAACCAATTCACACATGCAGTTAGTGCATATTGATTGATTTTTTTTTTTTTTACTTTGCTGATATGGATACATTCAACCTTAGATCCGTGCAATAAGATTTAAAGGGTAAAACCAATTCAAGCATAAAATAAATGCAAGGTTTTAAAACTCGGATATTGATCGTGTTTCGTCTCGACAATTTTAGAGGTTTGATCTCGTATCGGGGGAGATCTCGGATATAGTGGGTTGTCACATCCCGTATATTTCGATCATTTAAGTTATTGAATTAAATTTATTATTGAATTTAAAATGGATTATGATAAGAATTAAACGATAAATTTAATTTAGAATGTATTTCTTTGGAAATTAAAATATGAAATTGATTTGTAATGAAATGTTTATCTTTTAAGATTTATTATTTTCATATAAAAGTGATCTAAACAATTTTATATTGAAAACGTCTAAGTTTTGTCGTTTCGTTTGAATTGGTTTCTGATGATTAGTTGCGGTAGTGACAACCGATATATCTTAAATAATAATATAAATGTAAAATAAAAATAGAAATCCAAAATTAATTATTTGAGATGCGTCTAATGAGACATAGCATAGGAATAAATTTCGTAGACAAATACGCAAATTTGTTTTGTTCGCGTTTAAAAAACATTTAATAAATCGCTACGAATAAAACGTTGTCGAAATTTGAGCAGATTTGAACGAAAAATACTAGATCATATTCTGAAGAGAACGTCATTTTTCGTTTCGTAAAATTTGGATAACCATATGCACACCCGCATATTTTAACATGTGTGTTGAAAACAATAAAAAAATGTTGTTACATGGCATGGCAAGAACATGTTCATTTCTCTTATTGCCTTCTCCTTCGTTCTAAGTTAAAACATGTTAAATATATGTAAATGATCAACAAGCTTACGTTCCCTTCCATGCACTATATATAAAATAAATAAACTTATGTTCTCTTCCTGTAAGCCATGCACAATATGAATAAACTTATGCTCCTTTCACCTTCCTGCTTTTTTTTTTAACTGAAGTGGCTCTTCATGTGAAAAAAAACTTAAACTGTATATACTAAATAATAATAATAAATAAACTAACGTATCACTTATGCGTTAAATAACCTGGAACGAAACGTGCGTTTCACTCTTCATTTACATAAACCTGCTATTTTGTCTTCTCTCCCACGCTCATATTCTCTTCGACGTTTTGCTCTTTCTTCTAACTTCAAATTTGAATCTGTCCATGTCTTTAAAAAAAAAATCGTTTTCCTGAAGCCATACATGTTCTTTACTTCATTTCCATTTATTCTTCTTCTATCTGAACGTTTGCATGCATACAAAAGGAAGGGTGCGTTCTTAACAAACGGGAACGGGGTATTTGAGCGTGACATTTAAGCGGGGAATGTGTTTTTAACTAGGAACGGGGTATTTGAGCGGGGTATTAGAGTGTGGTATTTAATTGTTAAATTAATTGTTTTGAATTAATTAAATACTAATTGCATAAAACAAAACGACTACATTTTTCATTACACGATCAGAAATACAAACATAAAGAACACAACAAGACTGAAATTAAAACAAATACATGAAAATCTAAAATAAGCGACGATGTGGTAATAAGCTCAACTCCGCTATAATAAACCCACGTATGCCCTCATCGGTAAGCTCCTGAACAATATCCACATTCCGTGCATCATTGCGGAAAATCGTCAGAATCTCCCAAAGCTCCACACGCGTATCCGGTCCCTGAACAAGCTCCAAGCAACGAGCAGCAAGCTGTCTCATATGGTCGGTCCTAAATGAGCTAGCACGCTCTACCTGTTTGTGCCTAGAGGGCTGACCAGAAGGGGGATCGCTCGAAGTCATACAACCATTATAGAAACCCGCTTCGGCAAGGGAGAAAGAAGCAGCTGGCACAGGCGCTGGTGGAGGTGCAGTAGGAGGCGCAACATCAGGAATCGGGTATGCACAAGCAGTTTTGCGCAAACAACCCTCAAACATAATGTACTGCTCTCGAAACTTCAACGGCGAGTTCCTCTTGAATCATCTGTATAGTCTGTTACCGCTGGTACTCCAAAAATCATCAGACCCGTCCAGATAATCGAACTCTGCATTCCATACACCGTCAGGTGTTTTTAGCAGTTTGTCCCAATCGCGAAAAGGGCGCTTCATGTTATCCCATTTATTTTTAATATGGGTTTCTGTGAACTCCAGATTAAAACGCTCGTTCATTGCTGTCGCGACTGTTGAGTAGAAGTGGATGACGTCAGTATCGCGCTCGGCTATAAACTCTGTGCAAATATATATAAAAGTGGACTTCCGTTCGTCCGTCCAGTTTGCAAATGGCTGAGAAGTAGCGGTGGTAGATGAGGTTGACATCTGCATAACTCCCAAAAAAAAAAAAATCAGAAAAAACCGAATAAAATATATGCTATAGAAAATTGAAAAATAAACATAACTGTATAAAAAAATACCTTTTTTTAAGCTTGAAATGGATCGAAAAATTCGTTTTTGTGGGCTGAAGGGGGGAGAGTTCGGGTTTGATGAGGGAGAAGGGGGGTAAGGTGATTTTATAGAGCAAGAATGGGTACATTGGAAAATCAATAGGTGGCGTCCGACGCGTCGAACGCCAACGGTTACGCGTCGGACGCCAACGGTTACTTTTTCAACGTTCAAAAATTGTTCTTTCTGAAAGGGAAAAAATCAATGGCGTCCGACGCCACAAAAAGTCCTAGCGTGACAAATTTAAGCTGCGAACGGGCCCGTACTAAATTATGCCACATATTCATTTTGTAGCTTTCACCTGAGAAGAATAAGCTTGCCACAAACCAATAACATCTTCTTCCCTTTCCCCATGCGCATCATGTTCCCTCCGCCTCCACCAGAAACTTCCTCCCGACCTCCTCTCTAACTGCTACAACCACATACCATCACTAAGCCATAGTGATCCGCTGCTTTCCTTTTCCTTGTCGCAGCATGTAACGCCCCACCTTGAGACTACTACAATAAAAAGATCTTTTTATGACGTTTAAAAACCGCTATAAAAACTTTCTATGACGATTTTATAAACGTCATATATCAACATGTTATTAAAAGTTTGGTAGATATTATGACGTGTAATTCTTGCAACAGAAAACGTACTTTTGTTGCAATCTTAAACATGCCATATTAGTGCAATTGTTTTTCTATAACTTGTGAAGCATGCTATGAGAAGCTTTTATGACGCATCCACGCGCTATGGAAACGTCATCTAAATAGTGTAATATGTTGATATTCCTTATTGTTATAGCATCCGAACACGCTATGAAAAGTTTCTATGACGCATCGAAACACGCTATGAAAAATTCACTGCTATCTACTACAACATCGTTTTGTTGCTATAAAAAACATTCAAAACATTCTATTGCAACATTTTGCTGCCATAACATTCAAAATTTACAATTTTTAATTCTAATAATATATTATAACAATTCAAAAAAAACACATATTTGTCACATTAATCGAAGTACACAAATGGAGTCATAAGCCAAATCACAATATATATATATATATATATATATATATATATATATATATATATATAATATTGTATACATGATAAATTCAAATATAAAAATATACAATACATACGACTATTGCAAACCAAAACGATACATACTAAAAATATTCATAAACGTCGACAAGCATAAACGGTTTGAAGAAGAAAGAGTGACATCATATAACAGCCTCAAAAGCATCATACAACACCTGTCAAGAAGAAGCGTAAACATCTGTATATTAGTAAGTATATACAAATATATATAATTACAAAAGATGCATCGGCCAATAACTGCAAATAACCAGACAAGATGTCTGCAACTAATATAATGATGAGGCATAGAAGTATATTCTGTACTGAAAAAGGAAGGAATCCCAGTCAGAAGAACCAAGAAATATGAAGGAAAATTTAGACGTCATATATGACAAATGAAACATAAGGCAAACACACTCATGTGCTAAATAACAAGTTTATCTTTGTCATGTGCTAAATAACAAGTTTATCTTTGTTGTAAACAGAGACAAAGCTGTTTTCCCATTCCGAAGTGGTGATACTACGAGGCAGTCGGTTTTTCATATCCCAGAAAACACTTCGGCCAACGTTGATTGCACAGTAAATGATGCAAAAACATAAGTACATCCTAGCATCGAAATCAATTCACATTGACATAAATTCAAAAATAGATGGGTAAATGATGGAATAGTTTCGTGCTTGTTAAAAAGATTACCATCGAGTTTCATGAGCCTCATTCTAGCATCCCTAGGCCAACACTTTTTGTTATTATAGCCAACCATATTCTCATTATTTGGATATCTCTGGATGAGATCACGTGCTTCATCATGAGTGAAACCGAAAAGTATATGGATCCTATCAATGTATCATGGATACAACCTGACTGGATGCCTAGTTTCAACTTTCGGGTCGGCATAGGTAATGAACTCATTTAGCATCTAAGGTGGCCCCGATATTTCACTAGCTCGAGTTAACCCAAGAAGTAAGAGATCAAGCACAAGGCCAAAGTACTGAACCACAGATGAAGCAAACTGCAGACCTCTAATGAGATCATACGAGTTTGTATGATTCATATCCTTGTAAGGTAAAACCACGTTGTTCTCAGCAGTCACATAGTGAGCAATGTTGTGGTCAAGAACCAAGCAGAGAAGCCTGAACAAAAACATATCAATTTAGCATAAGCATTAAGCATATGACTAGTTTTCAAAGCACTGTTAGTTTAAGCACTACATGTTTAGCATTGTCAAATCTATCTTCTCAAAGATTTTTTTGGATTTTGTTTGAAGCATAACAACACACCGTCCATATGGACCATCTTTGATATAGTTATGTTTCCTTTCCTGCAAGAACAAATATTTATGAGTGAATAAATAAATTTCTATAAGAACAAGTCAGTGCTCCAAATGTAATTAAGTATATATGACCTACTCAGCCTTCAACCACAACTGAGTCAATCTTCCCAGATTCTTCGGACAAACAGTTTTATCAACTGTTGCACCTCTTCTAATACGCTCGCGATTGTAATGTGCAACATACAGTCAACCAATCTGCTTTTGACATCACATATCTAAGAATCGTGTTCTCGATAGGGGCTGGTAATCCAGGAACCTGTGTGTCACACCTAACATTAGACAATTTCAAATTTCTATAACGGAAAGCACACAACGGTTGGTACTGATCTTTATTTTAGTACCTTCCACGGGATATTTTCTTTCTAGCACCACCATGCTTTACTAAGGTGTTGCAGGATCCTCCTTGCTTTGTTCTGGTTGATATACTCTGCAAGCAAACAGAAATTTGCTATATTTTCATACATTGCAAGTAGTAAAATGTCTTGAACCATATAAAATACTAGTTTACAGGATCTAAAAATGACTTTATCCTTCACTACTATGTACATTAATTATCAATTAATAATGAGAACAACAAATATTACAGTCAACTCATCTGGGAATGAAGATATTACCTGGAAATTGGCATTGCAGCAAGAACATCATGCATAACAGCAGCTCGGAGTTCCAAGCCAAAATGATTTTCTACATGTTGCTTCGTAACAGTTTTAGTAACACCTTTGAAATGGCGACCTTCAATTTGCCTTGCTAGCAAATTACCAAGCCACCTTCCGAGCAGTGGCCCAATACAACGTAAAAAGGACAACCAGACTCTTTACAATAGGTGCCCAAAATCCACAACATGGCCCTTTACCAACTGGACCCGTATTGAATCGATAGTCTATCAGATGCTTCAAATCCTTACACATTCTAATTTGTCGCTTAAGCCTATATTTGTAACGATACATTCCAGCCAACTGAACATGATGTGAAAACGTGCTGCAGACCATCAGCTAATTGAAAAGCATCCACATTACCCAAGCGGAACTGTATATTGGCATCCACTACAATCTGAAGACATGATTACCAAACAAAATTTCATTTGATAAGAATGAATCAATCGTTGAAAAAAATGAATATTATCGGGTCTCCAAGTGCATGCTTTGCCAATCATTTGTGGCAGAACAAAACAATCGTAATAATAATATCCAACAAAATTAAAACTAAGAATTCTAATAAAATTATGAGCATGTTATCAAGGATACGAACTAAAAACTACTGGGGTAAACCCAGATCCAATACCATGTGAATTTCAAGCCAACCTATACACATAAAAAAGTAATTATTTTGTACCAAAATGAAACATTTATCAATCTGACAAAAGCCTAATTAATTCAGACTAAGCTTTAAAAAAAAAAAAAAAAAAAAAAAAAACCTTATGATTGTTCAATAAAAAAAAACATGAAAGTTCAGATTAATAATTTGATCAGCTTGGCACACCTACCAAATTCCATTCCAGTTTTAACAATATGCTAAATTATCTTATATATCAAAAGTCAAATCAGATGGCATATTACCCAAACCAAACGTGTAAAAGAAAAAAAGAGGAAAAAAACAGTCGGCATAATCATAAATCAGAGTCAGTTACTTGGAATTTTGGGTAAGCAACACAGCAAGATCGAAAATCGTTTTAGTGATACCTGAGGTTTAGTTCTAGAAAATAATTAGAGGAAAAAACATATAAATTGAGTCTTCTTTCTACTGCAGATTTTAAATCAAGCACTGGATAAATGCTCCAGGCCACTGGAAGCAATGTTTGGGCAGCAGCAAAGAATGTGGATAAAGGAAAAGGGAAGAAGAGTGAGTACTTTAACCAACTTAGTCGCATATAATACTTATGTTTGTTACCCAACCCAGTGATCCTGTTCACTTGGATGTTGTAATTTAATTTTTCAAATAGATCATAGTTATATAATAGAGATTTATTTGTCAAATGCATGATAAACATGAAGATTAACTCCCACGGTAACAATTCATTCTACATTATAGAGATTTGTTCATATATGAAACTATATGTAAAAAATACAATTTAAAAGCTATTATGGGAAAGTAAAATTCGTAGTAGACCATCCAAAACATGTATTTTACATTCATATTTCAACCTTTACTCAGGTCAACACCATTGAAGCTTGAATCAATTTGAAAACCTGCTTAGAAATAGGGTAGATAAACTAATTTTTTTTTCATTTCTGAGGTATGGCCTAACATATTAAAGCCAAAAAGGCACATAGCAAATTTCAAAACATGCTAAATGTGAAACAATCGTATGACGATGCAATAGCAGATACGTTAATCGTCATTCCAGGGGAATATGCATTTGTGTATGCCAGGCATATGCTAGAGGCGTACGAAAATACATATTCCAGGCATGTCATATGCAATTTAAGCATATGCCAGGCATATGCTTTTGCAAATTTTTGCAACATCGAAATGCATAGATTATTCAAATAAACCACATATGTCCATCTGTTTGATAAATGCATAGATTATTCAAACAAATCACGTGAGTTTATATGCAACAGAAGTGTATAAACTAACGTGGCTTACAAATAAAATTAAACTAAAATTTATGTACACTAGTGAAGACTAAAAATGAAGTAAGGAATTGAACTGAATGGAGTAAATGCATTAGAAAAATTAAAATCAAAGATAATGTTACACATCCGTAGAATGTTCGATGTTTTTATTTTTTGAACATTATCCGTCTATCGTTCGGCCCATACAAATAACCATATTTATAATACTTTTAATGAATAGTGTTTCAAAAGGATCTGACACATATCAATTGATACAAATGTGAAATGTATATCTAGTGGCAATACATGAAACAAAAGTAATATCTTTGAAACTTTGTCAAAAAAAAATTAACTACAAAATTGGTCACACTAGATGAATAAAGAACAGTGAATAAAAATAATAAAAGGTGTGTCATAATTGAACGCCGACATTTTATATAATGTACTAGTTAGAGTGACCATCATGGTATGTGAAATTGAAAACTATGCATCTTTCCTTTGTTACTGGAGCCACTGTTATCGCCTTGTAGCCGTAAAAATAAAATCATTTGAGGGATCACCACAATACACCTTAAACAAAATATTTATGATAATTGAAATACGTTATAATATAATAATTAGTATTAAAAAATGCAGAAAATTTTATATTATAAAAGCAGAACAACCTATGAATTAAAGTATTCTCTGTATATGGCACTTTATGTTATGTAGCCCTTAATGGGTAATCATTTAAAAGATTAATAAATAATGCGTTTACTAATCAAAATATATTATTTAACATAGCATACACCAGTTGTAACCTATCAACTGTTATCAAATAGTCAATAATCCGATATCCGCGCCTACGTGGGTAATCTGAAGATGATATCGGACATGGATATAGCTCTATCTTTATTTGAAAGTATCTGTTGACATGCTATTTGATATCTTTGGGTTCCTAAGCAGTAAGATATTATTTTAAAATGTTATACTTAACCCAAACCCAGACTTATAAGATTCTATATTGATTAACTGCCCAAAACTACAACGTCAAAACTGAAGCATTAGAAGTATTTGATTAAAGCAGTATTTAAAGTATAAATTTTTCAGGCATCGCTTTTTTGTTATTATCTATTTTTCATGTCATATCATTCTAGTGTTTGTCTAGGCTTTCATTTTGACTTCTTTTAGAAGAATTCATGTTTTGATAACCTAGAATTACTACAACTTTTTTAGGAATGCATAAAATAGCATTTGATAGAAATATTGGCAAACCAATTAGGTTGATATAACTGACCTCAATACGACCTCGTAAGAGTACGACATCTGCTGCATTCTTTCCTTCGATTGTTCTCTTTTTATTTATGGGATGAGACACTAATATTTTTGAAATTTCTTTCGATAATTCATTGACAACGGCCGCAGTATGTTTCGCTTCTTCTGAATCGTCTAAAACTTTGGCTTTAAGAAGCGGTCGGTTGTCTTTTAATGGGTCTGTCCCTGAAATATTGCCACTCAATTTCGGTCCTTTCACAACTACTCCACATCTGTGTTCAGTGGCATATCTACACAAACAAAATGACAATATACATTTGAATTTCATGGTTAACACTGATTGAACAATATGCACGAGAAAATTTGCAACTGCACCACAAAAATACGATTAATACATAGTTAACTCCCTTTGCTTACAATAAGTATTTAAGCTGCATTTTATTGCTCCAGCTTATTAGTTGCTTGTATTTTAACAATTTAACAGTAATATATAACAGTTTGCACTTAGTAGTTAAATTATAATTATTAAACATGTGAACTTCTTTTAAACTGCCTAGTTTAATCTCCAACACACATTAACTGTCGGAACAACCAAAAAATATTAGTGTGAAAACTGAAATATATGTTATAAAACTAAATGTTATGGAAGAGGCATATATATATATATATATATATATATATATATATATATATATATATATATATATGGAGGCGGTTTGGAGTGGGGGTGTATTATACGAGGTATTTGTTTGTTATTGTATGGAATAGGCAAAGCAGCCGAGGCAAAGGAGCTGTCAATTTTCACAAATCATATTACCATGTAGCATACATGAAGGCACAACACAACATCCTCACTTTTTCTAATTTACAAAAACTGTGTGTTGTATGACTCATATAATAAAAATTAAAGAAAGACAATGTGATGCTCAAATTCTTCAGATATTAATACTTATTTTTATTGGTTTTGTGTAACACAGAAAACAGCGAGAGAGATGTGAAACTGACAGTAACATTCATTCATCAAATTAAATGGATGTGTACTGTTAACGAATTCGAATCGTCGACCACTTGTCTTTAAACTCTATCTGCACTACCACTAAACTGCCCTTTGCAGGATCTGTGTTGTCTGGCATAAATAACTCACTTGACCCTCACAGAATATTCAGGATATGATGGAAGTGTCATTCCATCTAACGCTGCGCAAAGAACAGGACCGTCTTCCTCAAAATGCCGGTCAGCTCTTCTGCTTTTTACAATCCCAATGCTCTCATATAAGGTCGCAAAATTTGACTGGCAAAAAGAAATGGTTATTCACAATGGGTAAAAAATCAAAAAAATGTTAACTTGATTATATAGAAATTTAGAGGCACTTTGACGAACGACTGAAGCTTAGGCACTGTTTCATAATTTATTAAGCTAATTTCTACGCAAACTGCCTAATAAACATTTATAGAAGGACATGCAATTTTACTCTATGGCATTACATAATATGTTCTGGATTTGCTTGTTTTTTCACTTTAAATAGTGTCAAGGATGAATAAAATATTTCAAGATCTAAATAAAGTGATTTATTTTCATTCATAACTATTGTTAAACAAACAAACTTTAAACTATCGAAGAACCACCTATTCTTCTGAAAGGCATAGTCTATCGTCTATTCTTCTGAGTTCCTCCTCTTGTCAACCGTCTGATGTTTTAAATCAACTTTCCTGAAACAAATGTTTAATACTGAAGATAATGAGTAATGACACCTCTAAATTTAATTACAAACAGGAGCGACAATAAGAAAGCAACCCGTCCTAATTGACCCATTTCCCATGCCAATGAAAGAACCCCGGATCTAACTACCACTGTAACTATATGGCCACTTGCAGTAAACATGGTACATAAGGGAAAAAATGGTTGCAAAAGATCGGCATCATTTTTTATGTAGATGAAAGACTTATTCAGTTGAAAATTGATTCAAGTATATATGTGTTGATATCCACATAGCCATGTATATAGCCAAATCAAATTAGATTGTTGACAGTTTCCGCAGGATTAACCAAATTTCAGATCTTTACAGTTCACGTTTCTCTAAATTGATCATAATAACGATTATATATATACATCTAAAAAGGGGGAAGCAAGTTGTACAACAACAGAGGTAAACAATATTAAAATTTTCCAAGAACAAAGGAGAGCACTGTTTAATACCTGGATCATACTGCTTCATAACCCTGTAACTTGGTCTATCAATTTTGACTGAAACATAGCAGAAGACCATATTAGATACTAGAGATATTTAAAACTAGAAAACAAGTACACATCTACAGTGCTTATATATTATTTGATATGAATAACAATATACGTAATCATATTATGCACAACACATACATATGATTTGATAATGAATAACAGTATATGTATTTGTATAGTCTCACCTAAAAGATTGTTTTAACAAAGACCAATACCCACAGCTGCAAGAAAGTTCCCTAACAAGCTCGGAACTTTGCATGGAAAACTATCGTATGTATTTCGGTAAACCATCGCTCATACTACTCCACAAACTACTTCATAGATCGTTTTAATCAGGTCTTCATTCTTTTTATAATGCAAAAACTTAAAAGATGGATTGCAAGATAAACATATTGAAAGTGATAAACCTATTGATTAGTCAATAGACTCAAGTAACTATATATATATATATATATATATATATATATATATATATATATATATATATAGGCGAGCGTTCAATGACACCCGAAACAGTGCAGCACCCCTAAATGCCCCCTGATTTCCACCACATATCCCGTTTCTCTCTCCCTCCACTCATTCTCTCACCTCCCACTAACTTAAACTACTATAAATACTTGGTTTCTGTTGCGGGGCATTTGGGGTGCTCACTATTTGGAGTGCCATTGAACGCTCTTCATATATATATATATATATATATATAATTATTTGGTGTGATTCATACATATCAGTAGTGGTTTTCTTCCGAACCCTTTTTTGAATGGAAATGCTCACCTATTTCATAGGGGCACTTGAACTCTTATGGTAGAATGAACTATGTTATGGTTAAAATTTATCAATCAATTTAAGAAAATAATATGAAGGAAATAACAATAATATACAGGATTAAACAACATAAAATCACTCATTTGAGTCAATATAAAAACCAACAAACAAAAAAAAATGTAATACTATCAGCATGTTCCTGTTAAGCATTGGTAATTTGAATCTGATTAAACATAAAAGCGACGACAGTGATGAATTAACAAAACACTAAAGCAATAGTATTCATCTAAAACCAAAATTAATAGAAATTAGTAAAAATATGTGAAGAGAAGGAGGCCACCTAGCTAGCAATTCGGCAGTGATTGGCAGCGATAAGGAGTAGAAAAAAGGGTTTTCACGAATGGTGAGACGAGTATTAGTTTCGCGGTTTAGGCTTCCATGGTACAATAGTGAAAACAGGGGAAAATGAAAACCCTTGCCGCTTAAATTTGGTGGCTCGATAAATTGCATAGTTTAGTAAATTGATTTAGTAAACCCGAAGTAGGAGAACGAAGAACGTTTTCTTCCAACACCGTGCTATCTTGCAATAAAATAGGTTTTTCTTGCAAGCGAAGAGGGTTGCGGAGGTTTCGGAACCAAAGGGGATTTGTTCAGAGAACTGTAAGTGAAGAAGAGAGAACACGAATGAAAAAGTAAAAAGTTGAGGCCCTGAAATAACTTGGAGGGAAATGAAATTTAGACTGCCAATTTGCTTAATGTTAGGTTAACGATGACACGACGACGGGATGTCTTTTTACCTTAATAAACAATAATTTACTTAATTAGTTAACTATGACGTGATACGTGCTGTCTTTTTACCCTAATAAACAATAATTTTCTTATTTATAGCAAACACGGTTTTGGTGCAATCCCCACTTGCTATTAATATGATATTTTCTTGTAGTGGACCTACATTAATAAAGAATATTAACTGGTATTGATGTCTATTAATGCGGAGAATAGGGTTGGTTAAGGGCGACCGTCCATAAGTCTTGTATTAATTAAACATTAAGAGTATCAAGGAAATGTGCTATATTTTTTTCTCTTGTGAATTTGACACTCTTAATCTTCAACCAATACAAATCCATGGAGGCTAGAAAAACAATTCAGAACAAATACAATTAACTAATGTAAATTTACATCACAGAACATACCACCCAGCATTACATACATATACATACAATATATAATCATACAGTGTCAATAAAACGTGGTATACGACCACAAATAAATACAATACATGTCCAAAAGAATACGCTACATAACAAAGTACATGGATCATAGGCTATAAATAGAAAAATAGCTATATTAAGAGCTCGACACTGCACGATCTAGTGTGGAAGCAAAAGGAGTATCTACAATAGCTGGCATACCTGTGAAAGTTCAGTCTGACGCAAACATTAACACACACGGGTCAGTCTAGTCAACAGTGAGTAATAACATGAATAGCAATGAATAAGAGTACGATACATAACTTTTCAATTAAAGAGTCGGGGAAAAATAACTCATCCAGGAATTGTGGAAGGTCAATAACACAAGGCATAGGTATAGGTGCACTACTTGATTCACTTGCTAGCGTAAAGCTAGATAGTGTTTTAACACATTCGCAAAAGTAACCCAACTCCCCAAAAATACCAAACTTATTAGATAACTCACAAAGAGTTAAAACACCATTGATGGAGTACCAAAACATAAATCACAAAATTCACTATTATCACCATATCATGAATTCACAGAATCACTATACTTCAGAAAGTGATTAATTTCACAAGATGAAATCTCTAATAAACCCCAAACACGAAAACACAAATTATGGATCAATCACAGATTGGCAAGCTGAAGCTATGTCAGCACATGCTATTACACAGATTGGCCTAAAGCCATAGCTAGTACTACTATTCACGAAATGTAACATCCCGTACTCGGGTAACCTATGCTCTGATAGTAAATGTAACAACCTGTCCGGAATGAGCGTAAATTTCGATCCAAAAAAGGCCCATCGAAACTTAGAGCCATTCTAAACGGGTCGTTGGTTCATGTAAAGATTACATTTGCACAGATAACAATAACATATACTTTGAATGCAAATCTCACACAGCGGAAAGTGAAAATATAATACCAAAAATAAGATGTACCATTTATTTCAAAACCACAGAAATACATAAGATTCAGTAGGAACATCAAATAGTTCATTTTCATAAGATTCCAAAAGAAGCAAAGCAATAACTGTCAATAATATCATAATGACTTCTTCTTCTCCATCGACTTCAATCCTGACTTCATTCGTGGCTTCACCCCATCTACTGACGTGTTGGATGTTAAGGAGAGGGGATCAAAATATAAAGTTCTGTGTGACTGGAATATAGTGTTATTTAATGTTCGTACCCTATATTTTTAGATTGGTTCGGGTACAGTAAAGAGAAAATTCGAGAGAAGGTATGAAAATTATAAAAAAATTGTAGCCTCCCTCGAAAATTTAGGATTCTTGGTTGTATTGTGGTTGCTAGATTGGATGATAGGAGATGGATGCAACACAATTGCACAAGCGCACTCATATAGAGATATATGCATGTTAAGGTGTTTTGCATACATATTGCATTACTTGTTACGCATACACGTTAGGTTTGAGCCCACTTTAGTAAGTCTGCATACATATTTGCTATCTTCTCTCTTCTAGTTAGGTATGTTAATGACGTTTATTTTTCCAAGTTGTTATGTCTTGTCTTCCTCTTCTTTTTCTTTTGAACGCCAATTTACTATCACCATCTAGAAAAGAACATTTTCAATTTTAAACTTTTAAAAGGTCGTTACACCAAGACCGTGAAAATTTCAAATTAATCATTTGAATTATTTAGTGCTTGTGGCTTTAATTCCCTTTTTCCAATAAACCTTTTATTTGCAAACATCTGCAATTAACCTAAATATGCATGTTAAGGTGTTTTGCATACATATTGCATCACTTATTACACATACACGTTAGGTTTGAGCTCACTTTAGTAAGCCTGCAGTTCATAATCACTATGAGTCATGGATGCTTATGACTGATTTATAAATAACATGAGTGTTCAACATGGATGTTTCGAGCGAGTTGTATTTTTCACCTCTTAAACATATTTGGGGACGAAATATGTTTTGAGGAGGGGGGTGGGAATGTAACACCCCGTAAAATTCACAAGTATTAACAAATAAATTAAATAATTAAAACAAGCAATTAAATGATATGGCTGGAAAATGGAATTTTTGCAGCTTTAAATTTGGCTATGAAACTCTTTCATTTGGATTCGTGGCGAAATTTTACGTTGTTTTCATATGTAATATGCTAAAAACGGTTAACGTATGAAGAAGTTATGAACAGTTGAATTTGGACAGTGTATGCAGAAATTATATATATGTGTGTATATATATGTATATATACAAATGTGAATATTATATATATTGTTCGAATAATAATTTAAAATAAAAAGAGAGAAATTCAAATTACAATATTAATATATGGAATAATATATATAAATGAGCAATTGGAATATTCCATCTAATTTAAATATGCGTGTATATATAAATATACAAGAAGAGGACAAGAGCAACATTAAAAATAAAATATGTAATTAGAATTAATTGCGTTATTGTATGTGTATGAATTGATAATATTTAAGGGATAAACTACATATTTGGACAACAACAACTTTCCCTTAGGTGGATTTGAAATCCAAATAAATAGATAAAGACAAGGGGACAAGGGATGCGTTACATAAGGAAAAGGATTGGTAATAAAAGGCAAACAATTAAGCAAATGAAGAACGTAATTAATAAAAATGAACAGTCCAATAAGGCTATGTAATTAGGGTTTTCTAAAGAGGTTATATTTATATAGATGGTTCGGATTGATTTCTATAAATTCGACGGCTTCTGCTCACATGAGCAAATATAAATAATCCCTCAAACAACACACTAGAAACCTTAATTATTTTAAACCTCTGCCTCTATGCTGCTGAATCCATAGAAAAGTAAACTGAAAAAGGGTGAATATTCTTCTACTTATCTACCTCCATTCCTATATCTCTCTATTTCAATTTATATAAGTTTAAAAAGTTGGGATTTAGCACAAACAATATATATAAGAATTTAATTATATGTTTCTTATATTTATATTATTAGAAAATCAACCAGAGCCCACTTGAACGTTGAGAACCGTTGCAGATCTAGAGATTTCCATCGCATATTCACTTGATTTGTGAGTGGAATCTAGTTTTTCTTAAAGGCATATTCATATTATTATCAGTTTACTATATGAATTATTATGTCTAGAAGATTTGGGGATTTTTCATGTTTTATTATCGCATAACCAAATCTTTGCATAACCAAATTTTCATAGACATAACAATTCATATAGCAAACTGATAATAATATGAATATGCCTTTAAGCAAAGCTAGATTTCACACACAAATCAAGTGGAGATGTGATAGAAATATCTAGATGACGGTTTTCAACATTCAAGCGGGCTCTCATTGATCTCCTAACAATATAAATATAAGAAACATATAATTAGATTTTTGTATATATTGTTTGTGCTAAATTCCAACTTCTTAAACTTATATAAATTGAAATAGAGAGATATAAGAATGGAGGTAGAGAAGTAGAAGAACATTCATCCTTTTTTTTTCTATTGAATTCAGCAGCATAGAGACAGAGGTTTAGAATAATTAGGGTTTCTAGTGTGTTATTTGAGGGGTAATTTATACTTGCTCGTGTGAGCAGGAGCCGTCAGATTTATAAAAATTAATTCGAACTATCCATATAAACATAACCTCTTTAGAAAACCCTAATTGCATAGCCTTATTGGGTTCATTTTTATTATACGTTTTTTAATTGTTTGCCTTTTATTACCAATCCTTTTCCTTATGTAACGCATCCTTTGTCCCCTTGTCTTTATCTATTTATTTGGATTTCAAATCCACCTAAGGGAAAGTTATTGTTGTCCAAATATATAGTTTATCCCTTAGATATTATCAATTCAAACACATACAATAACGCAATTAATTCTAATTACATCTTTCCTTTTTAATGTTGCTTTTGTCCCCTTCTTGTGTATTTATATACACATGCATATTTAAATTAGATGGAAATATTCCAATTGCTCATTTATATATATTATTCTGTATATTAATATTATAATTTGAATTTCCCTCCTTTTATTTTAAATTATTTTTTGGACAATATATAATATTCACATAATTATATATATATAATTTCTGTGTACACTGTCCAAATTCAACTGTTCATAACTTCTTCATACGTTAACCGTTTTCAACATATTATATATGAAAACGATGTAGAATTTCGCCGCGAATCCAAATAAAAGAGTTGCGTAGCTAAGTTGCGTAGCTAAATTCCTAAAGCTACAAAAATTCCATTTTCCAGCCATATCATTTAATTGTTTGTTTTAATTATTTAATTTATTTGTTAATACTTATGAATTTTACAGGGTGTTACAAAAGGGGTACCCTATGTATCATAAAAGACCCGAAGGTCCAACACGGATGGATCGAAAGTCTAACACGGACGATCCATAAGTCTAACATAGATGGCTCAGAGGCCTAACACGGACAGCTCGAAAGCACAACACGAACGACTCGAAGATCTATTACTGGTTTTTCCACAGAATGTGCCATAGACCCTCAAATCGTAACCCGAAAAGCGATGGTTATGCGTGTCATACCACACATCATCACTTAACGGTTTACACGCACAGTAAATCAGCTTCACACAAGAAAAGTTGGAAATCACAAAGCACTGAATAACGCGAAAGTTCACAGAGGTCGTGAAAGAACACTGAGGTTATTACTAACACAGAAGGCCACGAAGGCCATTGGAAAACGCTGAGGTTATTGCTAACACATAGGTCACTTGAAAACATTGAGGTTATTACTTCAATTTGACGAATCTGGGACCAAATACAGCCGTATACCGTCACGTCTCATACTGCGGGATTTACGACATGATTTACTCACCAGCACGCCCTCCCGAAGTGCGCCAAACATGTATGGTTTTTATGTAAAAGTCATACTTTGCGAAAATAATTTGAAGGTAAAGTTTATTGGAAAACTCTTTGTAAAGTCAATCAGCTTGAAAACACATACGTAGGCAATATCAGTAATTGATTCAAAACATTTTATTAAATCCATATTTATTTTCAAAAACATATTTCCTTTTTAAAACATTTTTGAAAACGGTTTATAAAATCATACATGTTTTCATGGAAATACACGAAATATCTCCAAAAAATCATATACACAAAATCATGGAGAAACACCGGAAAATAGCGAGAAACACTATTTCTTTGCTGTTGGGCCAGTCACGGGATTCACAATAATCTATTTGGAAAAATTACAAAATCTCTAAAAATCACTGGGAATGTAAGTAATGACTTGCATAAATCAACAATAACGCCTAAAAATTATATCCAGAAATCAATTCTGGTTGCAACTTTCAGGGTAGTTTTGAATGACCAAGCGATCTCTGATTGGTCTAAAATTTGACATGCACAAACTAGAAAGTCCCGGCTTTCAAGTGGAAAAGGCACTACAACAAACACACTTTTCGCAACAGGCAATTTCTGTTGTAGTAGACCTATTGCAACAGAGCAGCCCCTATTGGTATAGCCGAAGTTGCAATAGCTTTGCAACAGTTTTTGCCTGTTGCAATAACAAGTTGTTGTAGACTTTTTTGCAACTCGCCTTTATTGTTGCAACAAATCTTTTTACAACAACAAATAAACTAGAATAAACATTTAAAAAGTGAGATACTACAAGCATTTCTAACTGTTGCAAATGACTCAACTACCACTGTTTAAAACAGTTGTAATTCAATTATTTGCAGCGCGCACACACACACACACACACACACACACACACACACACACACACACACACACACATATATATATATATATATATATATATATATATATAATTCACCACTTTCAACATATAATAATTCATTGCTAAAAAGGAATATTAAAAAACAAACTCCTTAAAGCAAAGAAAAACACAACTACGTACACAAATTCTTAATGTACATTTCAAAATATTTGATAAGTTACATTCAACCATCAAGTTCTAACATATTAAAAACACGTAACACATTGAAATGATTATATCCATGTTGATGCCACACTTCTCACCAGCAGACTTTTTTCCTTGTGCTAGAGTTGGGCACGTCAATTCCAATAAGTACATTCAATTCATGTCTTTATGTTGAAAATAAAGGAGATTGAGTTCGCAGCCTGCATGTACTTATAGAGAAAAATGATGTGAATCATAACATACATGAAGACAACACTTAATACAACAATAATAATAACCATACAGACAATGTTTTAGGAGCTTGTTAGACTTCCAAGTTGAGCATAAAAGGCATGTCTAGTGTACAGAGTGTTAATAGACAGGCCCGGCCCAGGCATTTATGGTGCCCTAGGCAAGATATGATAAACCGAAGGGGAAAAAAAAATTTGTGCTGCGTGGGATTCGAACCAGCATGCTTCTCATGCAAACAGCACACAGAAACCACTCAGTCACACAAATATCTGTAACTTGAATTCCCCTTATACCTCACTTATCCCGATTTCGTATAAAGCAATCAGAAATTATGTGCCCCTCTCCGGCAACCTTGGTGGTGGTGCCCTAGGCGGGGGTCTCTCTCGACTCCCCCTTGGGCCGGGCCTGTTAATAGATAATGAGTACCATTGGAATTTCTCTGATTTTATGTCAAAACTCAAGAAAGAAAAATATATCAAGAATAAATTTTATAAAGTTGATCTAATGCTCAGTTTAGCAAAATATACATTTGAATTTTTGTTGAAGGCTGATAGAATGATCTTATCTCTGATATTGTAAAAACAAGCCTTGTTTAACTTTTCATACACATCATTTTGTAAGATACCTGAGTAGATATCTCAGTGAGTCTGTCAAAGCATGAAAGCTACTTTTGTTCATGCCACCAAATGGTTATGAATAACTTTCAAATGAGAACCTGTACAAAAAAGAAGAATGAACAATTGGAACTTGAACAAATAGTATCCTTCTCCCATCTCCTAACTTAGGAACAAGGAAAGAAAAATAAAATAAACTGAAACATACATAAACATCCAGATTTTATTAAAAAAAAAAAAAAATTGAAAGATCTCAACAATATTTCACAATAACGCCACAAAAATCTATAAGAAGTAAAAGAATGCAAATTGTTTGGCATCTGCAATCAAAAGCATAAAAGAAATACTAAATACTACTTCATCTAGAAAGCCAGTAGGCTTCTCATTATGATTGCGCTACAACCACAGCTACACTGTTATTATTTATTAAAGAACCTGGCACTTTCTTGCTTAGAGCCAGCCTGTGAATAGTTTCATTCAATCATTCAAGTGCAGAAGAACAAAGGTTAGCAATGTGAAGACCGAAGTGTAAAGGGTGAGTGTAGACGTAATGACAGTTACAAAGACTGAAAATTGTTCATAATATACTACAGTTGGAGTCCAGGGAGGGAGGGATATAACATTAATCTGTACAAAATGACATATGGTCACTATTGTTGTTACCTTTTTCTCTTCCTTTATATCATGTTTCTAATTTTCTATATAAAGAAGAAAACATGATTAGTCTTTACTCTTTTTTCTTTTTATCACGTTTGGTGAAAGCTCAGCTCATGCCCCCTCTTAAATAGCATAAATAAATTTCATTAGAATATTAACTTTAACGATTTTCAAATTGTGATCTTGATTTGATTTATATCTCTGACTTTCCGTGTATCTCTTTTCAGTCAAGCAAGACTAGCTAGGGATCCTTCCTAAAGTTCATGATTCAGTGCTGCTGACTGTGTACATGTTTGTTTTGTTCATCAATTTGGAAAAGAAGATGTTAATTAATTAGATATGGTTATACACAAGACAAAAGTACATTTGAAGATCAGTTTTTGTCCCCCTTCTACATTCTAGCTTCACATGGTTATAATATGATGCCTTCATGTTTGGGTTAGATGATACATATTTATTCACTATTGAGATGGTTGTGAATCTGCTGAAATTTCTAAGTTACTGAAATGCATATTCAGACGAAGCTCAAAAAAAGTATTCTTTAAAAAAGTAGCAATTTTATCACTTTTCTTAACACTGTGGATAACAACACTTTTTATCCTTTTTATCACCATATGAGCAAATAATGAGACTGAAGTTAACACTAGTGATTGATTCAACCACTATTGACCTACCTTTAACATCTGCTTCATACTATAAGTAGCATTGCAGTCACTAGATTCCACATACAGAGCAAGAACAAAATACAAGGTTTAGAATGAATAGTAAAAACAATTGTCAGGTTATCGGAATACCTGTCACTAGTACAACTGTGAAACTTCTTCACGCCTCTTCATTTGAGTGTTCTCTACACAAGCACAGTAAATTTCCCTCCTTCTATATCATGTCATACAATAGCTATATGAATCAGTATTATAGCATAATATTACATGTATTGTATCTGCAGATAACAAGGATTCTATTGTCAACTAGATCATGAACAAGCTTAGCACGAAAGCAGATAGTTGTGCCCAAGGAACCCGAGATCATGGTAAGTGTATAAAATATAATAATTTGCAGATATTCATGTAAAAGCTTGACACTGTACTCAACTATTGCAGTTACATTAGCCTCAAGAATGTCTGAAACAGTACAAGCGAAACTAAGCTTAGGAGCGGAAATATAACAAGCAGGTAGACTAGAGAAAATATTCAGAAAATCTTCTGTGTGAACGAAGGGGAAAAACTACTGAATGCTTTCCAATGCTATTTGTCAACTACGTCAGGTCCAATAGCTGGACTTCTATTTATATCAAATGAAAATATAGCCCTCACAAGTGATCATCCATTAATGTATGCTTCGCTTAAAATGAGATATAGCAAGAGTTCCTTAAAAAGTTTTGATTCCACTGAGTAAGATTAAAAGGGTTAGTCCAAACGGGAACGTGAATAAGCCAAAGCAGAAGTATATTCAGATTTTCACAATGGATGATTTCGATTTTTGGTTTATGGGATTTGTCAATTATCAGAAATCTTTGAAGTCTTTAAAAAGAATTCTGAATTAGATTGAGGAGCAACGCAACATTTTTGTTCCTTATCCTTTTACTATTCTCAGCCATTTGCTTCAACATTCACACCAAAACACTGATAAAAAATTAAAATTAAAATGTATTCAAAGATAAATCGACTTATCTTCTTTGCAGGAACGAAAATAAAAGCGGCAAATTCTCGACTGTTGGGAAGACGAGTTAGTGATGGAAGATTAAGGACCCGCCTTCGATACTCTTCTTTACTGACCGTTCCGTCATCGCTTCGTGGATGCCAAAGGACAAATAGGTTGAACGAACAGATAAGAGCTTTCGTTTCATGCTCGGTGTAAGAGAGAAGTGATTCGTTTTTAGGTTCTGGGATGTTTCAGAAATTAGGGATTTTGGAGAAATTAGGGATCTGGAGAGAAAGAAGAGAATATTTGGAGCATTGGGTTTTCAACTATGAAGTGGGAAAACGAAAAATGGAAGCGGGATTGTAATTTCTTTTAGATGGATCGTGCTATAACGCCGGCTATGAAGTCTCATGTAAGTTGCACATGAAAAAACGGTACATGAGAAATATTTAAGGAGTTCATGTGATTGATTGTTCAATATTAATTATTAATCATATTTAATTATCAAATTTTATTGATAAATATTAGTTATGATATACTAATTAATTAACTATAGCAAGTTCTTAAATATCAATTATAAATATATTTTTTTATTAATTATCAATTATAAATATTAAATACTAAATAATAAAAATGCATTTTAACATTCATTATCAATTAAAATTATTAAAGTATTAATTCGTACTTTTATTAAAATATTAATTACGACAAATACTAAGAAATTATAAAAGTAATAATTCATATTGATTAATTATCATTACCTAATACTTATTATATTATAACTAAATACTATTTCGTATTTTTGTATTCAATATTAATTATGTTACCAGAGGCAAGGGAAAAAAATAATTTTTAAAAGCACATTTTTCGCAACTAGCTTAACCAGTTGTAAAATAATACAGTTATCGCAAGTGACGAAAACAGCTATTGGAAATATTTTTTTTGCAACAAGTTTGGAAGCATTGTTGCAAATAATACGGTTGTTGCAACTATTATGAAACTATTAATTAATTCACAAAATCACCTCTATCAAACACAATTTATAACTTAATTCATGCTACTATTAACAATCAATTATTCCTTAACAGTAACATTAATCAATTACTGTTTATTTATTATGAATATATTAATTAATTATTAATTATTTAGTACTTAAACATATTCATATTTCAAATTAATTATTAATTATTATCCATTATTTTTTGTTATTAACTTATTATTATTTAATAATTATTTATTTATTTTATTATTTTCTAAATGTTAATTATTATTATTTGTTTATTAATTATTATTATTTAATTATTAGTTATAAATATCACTTTTTAATACTTAAATTTTATTATTAATTAATAATTATTAAATATTAATCTTAATCTTAATTATTATATAATTACAAGTAGCTAATCATTTAATAGTAACTATTTAAAATAGATTATCAAAAGTTAATCTTCAAAAGCTTATACTTATTTTTAATATGTTTTTCGCAATTGATTTTACCGGTTGTAAAAAATACAGTTACTGCAAGAGGTGAAAACAGTTGCTAAAAATATTTATTCGCAACTGGCTAGAAAGTGTAGTTGCAAATAATATGTTTGTTGCAACTGTTATGGATAAACAGTTGCTAAAAATATGTTTTTGCAATAGGAAGAGAAGCGCAGTTGCTAAAAATATGCTTTTCGCAACATGAAGAAAATGTCTGTTGCTAAATCTTATCTATTGCAACTGCTATAATAGGTCTGTTGCTAAATATCATTTACTGCAACTGTCATTTATTGCCTGTTGTAAATAGCTAGTTGCAATAGGGTATTTTTCTTGTAGTGAGGATTCACTGACACATGAACAAGTTATAAAACTCCAAAACTGGACCTAGGACTGAATTTTAACCTAGTTTGAAATCACTTCCAGGTCCAATTTGGGACCTAGTTTGAGTGACCAAACGATATCGGATTGGGCTAAAAATTTGCAAGCATGTAGAAAAGATTCTAATCTTTGTAACACAAAAAAAATCACTTAATTCAGATCAATACCAAGGGAGATATAGCTTCCAGAATTTGGGGTTGGAAGCTGTTTCAGCATAGCATCAAAATACTTGGACGTATTGCCTAGGAACACGCTGGAATGCTTCAGGAAAGCATTCTAGACATTTTAGCCCAGGTGGGTCGACTCACTTGGGCTTTGGGTCGACTCAACTCCAGTTTGGGTCGACTTAGGCGACTGAAAGTTGCCCAAGCCAAATCACGACGAACAGCCAACTTTGAGGCAACGTTTCCCTGACCCAACGTACTCAGATTCACTTGAAAATTTACAAATTTATACACAAGAATGATGACAACACAATGGAAAAGAATTCATGCAAAAACACTAAGTTTGGAAGATACAACAGCTCAAAGATGAGCTTTCGCTGTGATTTCAGCATCTCAGAAATATAAGAGAAAGCTACAGGTTTTTCATCGTAAAACTTACTTATTGCAACTAAAACACACTGTGACTAGAGAATTGTGAGTAAACACTCACTTGAAATAGATTAGCAGCAAAAATTGACGATTATTGCACCAGATTCGAGCTTATTTGGATGAAAGATAGCTTCTTTTTTCCTGTAGAAACAACTACATCTCTATAACAAAGTAGTCTATTGATAGCATGAAAGATTGCATTGAAACACGACTTGCTGTTGTTATTCAGTTACAATTCATTTAGATAAAATTATAACTCGTTCTGCACGCTGTTATTCACTAAAGTGTAAGAAGGTTGGCAGTATTGTTTTCGTTTTCCTCTCTCAATTTATTGTTCCATTGTCTACCTCGAACTTATTTTCGCTTTCGCTTTCAAATCCCTAATTCATGCCTTTTTCCATTAGCTTCTCTCGCAACAATGTTGTTTTCCTTTCCTTCGATGAAATCGAATCACACACACTCATCCACATCCCTATTCTCTCAACCTCCTTTGTGTATCTGTCACTTTCTAAATTAGTCTTCATCCTCCCAACCCTCCTCCTTATTGTATATATCAATGCCGAGATCCACCAGACCCAAACCCTCTTCGATGCACGAACCCTAATCTTCTTCGATGAATTTTGATTCACGCACGGTGTTTCTTCCATTTCCAAAACTATAATTCGCTTCTTCCTCACCACCGGTGAAACATAGCTCCACGTCCTCAACCAGATCCAGCACCTCAAAATCACCTGCGTTCTGCAGTCCAACCTCATCACTCGTATTTACCATCGATGACCTTACCAATGCCGTCAATCACCCTTCTCCTAGTGTAAGAGTATTTATGTTATTTACACTGCAGGAGTTGAATAAAGCAGATGCAAGACTTGCATACCATTTTGATGTGATAGCTGGAACAAGCACACACTAATGGATTCAAGTCTAGGATGTCGGTTGGCTCTGATGGCATAAGTTTGAGGTGGTCAAGTGACCGATTGGATGGTGCGGTCGGATAAGCGTTGCACCTTTTGTGGGGTTTTCCTGCTCTTATGGCTCTCGGTTATGGAGCTTTGTCTGCATGTTCATCATATAGATTTGTAATGTGATCCTCAATAGATGTATGCCATCTTTTAGTTTTTTAAGCTTTTTTCGCACAGCAGTTAATCTGTAGTGGCGTTATATTTATTGATGCATTCTATTTAGTCCATAGTTTGTGTTTTCGGTGGAATTTATCGATGCATTAATTGAAGCATAATGGTAGTAACAAAGGCTTAGGTCAGTTGTTGTAAGAACAATGAGTTTGCTATTAGAACTAAATGTGATCAGAGTTGTAAGTTTGTAAGATTTATAATCTTGTGTATTTTTGGTTATAAGTTGTGTATTTTGATTATTTTGTGTATGCTGTTGTGTTGACAATTCGACCTGTTAATAACGTGCCTTTATTAACCAAATAGTTTGGCTTGTTAACAAATGGACATGCGGTTACTTTTTTTTATTGATTATACATGTGTATATATTTGTTTTGTTTAAAATATCATTTTTACTAGTCCTAGCAGGTACAGATTCTTGGCTCCCTGGTTTAAACTATTTTTCATTACTTGCTGGTTCTTCCAAGTTAGACAAAACTAGAGGCTCGGGCAAGACTCGATGAATGCTTCGTGATGCTCTTACGAGCCTTGGATTTGCTGTAATTCCTATTTTTCATTGCTTGCTTGTTCCAACTTCCAAGTCTGACAAAACTGGAGGCATGGGTTGGACTAACTGAATGCTTCTTAAGTGTTATCGATTTTCTAAATAAGTAAACAAAGATTTGCATTTTGACGTTTCTACATCCTTCATGAGTCATTTTTGCTTACTCTTCTGCCTTCCTTATTGCAAACAAAGTTTAATTTTCAGGTTATATGAAATTATTTTATTGAATGAAATAAGAAGAGATGCCAACTGTAATAACATGTATTATGATTATTTTGTTAATTTGTTATTTCCGGAATTGAGTGACAGTTTAAATATAATTGTTTTTAGCTGCGATTCTTTATAACACCTTAGGGTATGTTTTTATTTGATTTTTTTTTTTTTTCAATGTAAAGATGTTTTTTTATTTTATAAATTGGAGTAATAGAATGAGGCTTGCCTCTAGACAAACGTACACTGGTTGCGAACGCCGAACGTGAGAAATATGTTTGGACAAGCACCTGTTGTGACAGGTGATGGGACAGATGGTGCTCTAATATTACATGAGGCAAATATCGGTGTTTTAACATGTATTGCAGACACAAAGGTAGAAAACGTTTGATGTATCCTTGTCCTAGTAAGTAGCTAATGCATGCATATTTAACATTTGTTCAACTTATAGATGGCAGAAAAAGAAAATCATGCGGATGATCCATTAAATTTCGTTAATATGACTCAGGTAATACATTTTTATTTCAATCACACTGTTATCAATAATTTTTAAGTTAGACGGTTGATACAACCCGAACTTCCCCGTGAAGGAAAGCACGGATGGTGTTGAGAACAATACATATCGAAAAACAAACAGAAGAACATTTCATTGTTTATTACAACAATTCCACCAGAATACAAGAATATACAGAGCACGGATAAATATTATACAGAAAATATCAGAGATTTAAATTACATAGCAGCGGAAAAATAATACAAAACACAACTGAAAGTAATACACGGATATAGAGCTTTCCGAGCATCGTTCCAGCTGTAAATCAGGATCCTGTGAATATAAATCTGCAAAACCAAAAGTACTAGTTGTCCGTGTCGAAAATAAGGGCACCCAGAGTTTAGGTTAAAACAATAAACTCCAGGTCAGTCATGTGACTGGTGAAGAACTAAAACAGTTATTATTTTAACTTTAAAGAAGAGTAATTCAAGGGACCACGCCGTATAACATGGAACATGTTTCCTCCCAAGAATACCGGTGCATAGAAATAAACAACGCAATGCTTTTTCGAAAAATGAAACTATTATAAGACCCAGGTCCCATCACACAATGCAACGCAAACAAGAGGATAATGTTTTTCTTATAATAGCCAAACATGCTTGGTACGTTTAAAATAAATCATTTGATACTATTATAAGTGTAAAGTGTATGAAAACAACTTCAAATATAAATGTATCAATCATAGACGACATAGTATCTCATGCTACTATGTCGTCATACTAGGCTTTACAAATAAAACCGAAATATCACGTATTGGAAATTGGGTTTCCGTCATGAGTCGAGGCAAGGGGCAAACTCCACTCCGCTTCGAGACACTCTGATTTGTTCTCAATTAAATCAATATGTGTTACATATCTGGATTTAGGGTTTCATGATTGTCTGCTGTTAATATATATATATATATATATATATATATATATATATATATATATATATATATATATATATATTGAAATCCTAACAAGTGGTATCGGAGCTGTCCATAATTGATTTTATTGGGAAAAATCTATTTTTTTTATTATAGTTTCATTTGATCATATACGTATATATGATAATGCTGAGTTGACCAATTTGAAGTTTGATTTATACATGTTGTCTTGCCATCTTAGAAACAGTTTTAAATCCTGTTTATAGAGGGTTAATGTTTCGGTTTTGTGTATTTAATGAAATTAAAAAAGGCTTCTGTTTGTTTATGGTACATAAGACTTCAAATAGGCTATAATTCGTTGTTTTGATCAACGCAAGGACCAAGTCAAATTTCATTTTTTCCCTACAGTGGGCAAAATTATTACTGTATGGCACATATTTCTCCACCTGATGGATATATGTTATCATGCAATATGGTACAACCATATATATCACATTACCAAAATAATCTGAAAAATCATTTTTCATGTGGACGTGCTTTGAATTCATGTATTGAAGGTCCTGCAAAGTACCATGCGAAATGTCATAATTGCTTTGTATAATTATTGTGGTTGAATTTATCATGGCCAGTAAAAGAGCTAGTTTGTTGACACTATTTAACGTGTGTCACCATGCCACCACTAACGGTGTTAGTGGTGTGTGGCTGAGATTTAAAAAGAGAAGTTCAGGAGGCAATCTCACTCACACACCACTAACATCATTAGTAGTGCCATGGTGATACACGTTAAATGGTGTCATCAAACTCGTAAAAAGTACCATGCGAAGTTTCTGTAAAGTTGGGATCTAGGAATTGAATAGATGCATCAGTTTTTCGTTTTCTTCTTTACTGATTCAACAGGTTTTATTTTTTAAATATTAAAAATGTATATGTGTTGGTCTTATAATATGCGGAAGGATTTCGTCGAGTTACAAGCGTCTTTGTTTAAAATGCATAGTACACAGTTTTTATTTTATTTTTTTGTTTGATTCGGTGACATGTGATTATTTATTTGGTGCTGCTGCAAAGTGAATCCGAATATCAAGAGAAGTTAGATTTCTGATTTTTTTTCGTTTGATCTTTCTTCAAATTCGAAAGTTTGGCAATAATTTTTGACTATCCGTGTATTGTGGATACATTTTTCGGATATTGACAAAGCCAATAGCTAATGAAGCTTTTTTTTATGTGAACAGACTTCAAAGTTTTATTGTCTTGACCATTATGTCAGTTTACCTTTTAACCATGTTACAGTCACTAAAAAAACACTGTTGAGCTATTCGTGTGGATATCATAGGGGAAAATTATATATTTTTTTGGAGATATTTACATGGAATCCTCAACAACACTTCTGCAACTCACGAATTATGTATAACAGAACAGGTCCATATTTTTTTTAATGAACCTGGCAACCGAGACAAAGAATGAATTCGGATGAAATTTAGATGGACAAGCCATGTTGTATTTTATTTCAACACTTAAACTTTAGTTCAGTAATTAGTTGGATAATCTTACCGACTAATGATTAGCTGCAATTTAATCATTGCTGAGTTTCCTATGGAGAATAGTACCAATTAACTTAATTGATTGGGTCCAAGTAGTGTTCGTTCATAATGAAAATGCATCATAATACTAGTGTATTATGTTTATTTTGCATTGTTTTCTATGGGATTCGGTTATGTACAATGCAATTTTGAGTATAAATAAGGTAAAGTGAAACAATATTATATGCAGCTATACTACAGTTCAAATATATATTATAGTTTTTTTTACTTATGTTATTTAGTGCGACATCCATTATGATACTTATATGTACTTTTATGTGACACTTAATTCTGATATTCATTTATGACATATATTATATGATATATTTATGATATCTTATATCATATTTATTTAAGGAATGTCAAGAATGTAACTACGGACCCAAAGAAAAGAATTATTACAGCTATGGTTAAAACATATTGTGTCACTGTTATAATTCTGATCTTCAAGTGTCATATAGTACTAAAGTATTTATTTTTTGAAAGTATTTTTTATAATACTCAAAATATATTATATACTAAGGATAAATTCAAATATAATTTGGTGTCTCTTTATAAACGTAAATATCCTACATACATAGTGAATTAATTGAACCAAAGTGACCTCTATATTTTGGTGGTTCATGAAAATGTTTGATATTTGTGTATAGTTGTTCAGACGAGTATTAGCCGACCCAAAGGAAGACTAATATTTGGCCGAATCGCTTACATATGTATGATGACAAATACGTGACAATTATAAGGTTTTTTTTCGAGTGAATAATTAATCGGCCCAAAGGAAGGTTGTTATTTGACTTGAATTTGTTGTCAGTATTTGATCATTACAATAAGAGTACCACTTACAGTTAATATTAATGTCCAAAGACTTGATATTAATATGTATTAGGTATCTTGAGAAGAGACTTACCAATTATTTGAATTTACTATGGTTGTATTTGGCTATGAGCATGTGTGGTCAATCTACATTTTATTTTTGTTCATTTTCAGAATTTAATTCAAATTATCTGCCAAATTTAAGAATATTCTCATCTTATTTTGTGATAACTATAAGGAATTGAAAGAGAGCGTACTGTTTGCTCTTGACTTTATAGATTTAGCTTTTGCAATTAGGAGGGTTACAACCAACCCTACTACAGTTAGATATTCTTATAATGTTTTAAAGAATATTGAAACACGACATAATTCAAAAGGCAAGAGTTAAAGAATCATTAAGTAAATATTTCAGAAGCTTTTCAAGGATGGAATATATGTAACGATACCTGTTTTTTGATAGGTTATCTACTGAGAATGGAAATGATTCTGTGAAAACAATAAGGGGAAACTAGAATTTTTGTGGTGTTTGATTCCATAAAGTCAATGTAAAAGAAATATGAGTACTATATGGAAAAGGATATTGCTTCAAATGCTAAAGACGATTAAGTTATTGTTATTTTTTTTGGTGCTATCTCCAGTATGATCATTTTAAGATTAATATTATTTTAAGAATAAGATATCATCTTATTGGGCTAATTCAGCGCTTTGGTAATTAGAAGAGAAACTGAAGCTTATAAGATTAAAAGTACTCATTTGATATACATTGTATAAATGTATGAATAAAGATTAAGAAGTTGCTACAGATCTAGAAGAAAAGAAATAACATACAGATATGTTTATAGTTGTTTCTCTAATAAGAAATACAGACATATAAAGTAAAACATACTTGAAATTTTTTAAAATTATTATTGAGATTGAAGTCAAACTGTTTGGATTTACTTGATATTTTTTTATGTTATCATTTGGACACATTACAGTTTTCTATTTCTAATATGAACAAATTTGGTTATTATTGTTTGTTTAGAAATAATAAGGTTGATTTATGAATAAAAATTCAATTTTTTTCCTCTGGAATTAAAGTTACTGACATTTAAATTAAAGCTTGTATCTAGTTGTGTTGAATACCGTTAACACTATAGTTTCAAATTTTGGATTTGGTTATTCATATAATTATATGTTTCAACTTACTAGACAATTCTAGATTGAGATACTGAAGATAACATATATCTTATTGACATTCTAAGCGATTTAAAGTTTACAGTTTTATGAACCCACACTAAGGAAAAAAAAATTAAAGCGGGAAATGCAATAGTTTTTTGATGATGTTGAGTTTGAGGGAGAAATAAAGTATTGTCATTGTCTTTAGAGATAATCATCATCTTAGATTCAACTACGGTTATTTCTTTTGCTAAAGTTTAAGATTTGTTTACTTCCATTAAGAAGTAAACTAAGAACCATAATAAGACGATGTTGAAGATAATTTTTTCTATAAGCTAAGGTACTGTTTCAAGAAACCAAACTTAACAACCTCAAAATGCTAGATCACTAAGGAAATCCACCTAAATGGGAAGAAATGCTATTTAGATGATTGTGATGTATTTCTTCATAAAGATAAATAATGGATTGATAAAGATGATGCTTTGGACTTACATCAATCCACGTAAGTTACTAATTTAAAATGCGGATTTAGGAAATAAGCATATAGTATAAATCTATATGGATAATAAAGCTTGAAATTTCCCTCTTACTTAAGTGATAAGATCATTGGGTATGAATAACTATTCAAAGCCAAAAGGGATCAAGTGGGTAATATTGAATTTTATAAGGCATTTTTATTGAAATCACTTTTATTAAAAGGAAACTTTATTTTCTTTAAATAATGATTCATTTTGGTCTTAGTAAACGATTCTTTAGAATCTATCACTTTGGAGCTTACTACATTTTGTACTTTTGAGCATTATCTGATGGAGATTAAAATTATGTTTCTCAATAGAGACATTGGTGAAACTACTTAAGAAACTCATTTATGGATTAGTCTTTTGTATTTGTGATTCAAATACACCATTACTATTCATGGGGTGATATTTGGATTATTACAAAAGAATTGAAAAGATAAATGCTTAAAAGGTTAAGTATGTAAACTACGATTCAGTTGATTTTCTTTTACCAAAACAGATAAATTCTAACATCCTTGAAATGAAAGAAATGCAAAAGATTTCTCATGCATTTGCACTGTGAATTCTAATGCATACTAATGTATATACACATATGGATATGCGTGTATTATTTGGCAGATACCTTGCTGATATTAAAAGCGGATCGCTGATTTAGTAGCCAAAATGATTATGAAATATCTTTGAGAGACAAAATAAAAGATTATATGCTCATAGATATATGATCAGATCGGTTGGAGATCTTAAAGAATTACGATCCGGATATTTTGGATGTCATTACTGTAAAAGATCCATTTTAGGCAATGGAAATATATTTTATGGGGGAACCTATATAAGGAAAAGTGTCATTTAAACACTTATAGTTCCCACAACTTTGAAAATATCGTCTTTGGTTAATTATTAGACATCCAAATATGGAAGATAATATAATAATGAAACTTTGCCACAAGACTTCAGTTATTGATAAAGAATTGAAAGACCAAGTAATAACGTGGCAGTAAAGAATATATTATTTTCCAATAAGGGAAGAGTGCAAAATATATTGTAATTCATAGAGCATATTTAGACAAAGTCCATTATGGCGGATCCGCTTATCAAAAGATTATCACCTAAGGTCTTTCATGAGCATATAGCTCAATTGGTGTAACTTTTATGTAAGGATATTTTGGTTCAGGGGGAGTTTGTATTTGGAATTGTCGTATGACTCTTTGCTCTATGTTTCAGTTACAGATATATGTATATCAAGTTCTTTTTCTGATCAGAAATAAAGTAATGAATTTTTCTTTGCACTCAGGTTGTTTAAATATAAACGTTTTTTGATCTCACTAAAGAAGGACCAGTTGGAAATATACATGTACTGATCACATTTCGTGTAATTTCCATGCTATACATCCATGATTGATCTATGTCATTTGATTGTATTGATATATGTGACCATTGATGGGTTTAGTTACGATAAATGTAACAAATGCCGCTTTGATCTTTTGTCAACACAATTAATGGACGGGATTGTTTCAGATACACCATATGTTATAAATAGCAAATTTTGGAGCTCATAAAGTTAAACACATTTTAAGATTATTTCATATGTGGCCCAGAGGGAGATTGTTGGAATATTTCAATAATTAGGTCACATATGTAAAATAAAATGTGTTGTGCTATCTATTAAATAATAGTAAAGCAGAAGAATTTCAAGCTCTCTCCTTGATTCTCTCAATTCTCCTTAATTCTCTCAATTCTCTCAACTTTCCTTAAAACTCTAAAAATACTTTTATTAAATCAAAATAATACAACAATATAAATTATAAATCTATCTATTAAATATCGCTTAATTCTCTCTTATTTATATTTAAATTTTTTATCTTAGAAGGGATCAAGCCTCCAGCATATTTCGTGAATTCAAAAAGTCACGATATTTATTTTCTTATTCTTCCATCCCCTCCCATTCCTTTTTTCCACCATCTTAATCTTCGTCTTCTTCCATTGCGCCTCTCTCTATCCTCCTCCCTTCCGGTCTAAATAAAAAAATTACCATCTTCTGATTTGTTATTTTTCCGCTCTGCCCCCTGTTTCTATTCCTCTTTCCACTAATCAAAATAATAAAGCCACCAATTCTGAATAAGATTAATTCCTCATACGTTAACTCCATGGTAATTATTTGATTTGCTTCAACCGCTAAACTTATCAGCCTCCACATCTCATTAATAATATTTATTTCTCTTTTCTTTATGTACTTTTTTACTTTCGCTTTCACAACATACCGATGCTGATCTCTTCAATTTGCCATCAAAGAAACCTTAATTTGTTCAGATCATCAGTGATTTATCAGTTGGCAGGTAGACCACGGGGCTGAGTTTACAAAGGTACTCTATTTTTTGTTTGGTTGACTAACCTATTTGTTTTAATTATTTTAATACTTGCGTCGTTGATTATTTTCTGCATTGTTTTTCCTATTTGTTGGATGAATTTCAGAGGTTGCATTGTTTTTTTTATATGCTCCTGGTACATAGATCTTAATCATTTAACATTTATTATTAGCATGTGTCACGTTTAGTTAATGTATTTGATTGGTAACATGACATCTCCAAAATTTCAGGAACTTGGTTATGTTGTTCATCCTGATGAGTACCACAGGTGAAGATAATGAACCTTTTAATTAGATTTTGATATACAAAATAAGTACATTTGTACATACATACTGTTGTTGTTTTGTCAACAGTTATGTGCATGGAAGGTTACCATATGAGAATATTAAGCCAAACCCAATGTTAAGGGATCTATTGCTTCAAATTTCTCAACCCAAAATTGTAAGATGTACAGTACTGCAACCTCTTTCTATAATTTTGTCAAATTAAAAATGTTTTGATAATTGAACTTGATCATTATGGTCATTTATTTATGAATTCAGACATGAAACATGCAAAGAAAGCATTGCATGGACTTGGCATTGAAGAAGAGTTGGTTCAGAACATTGTTTGTTTCGAAACTTTAAACCCGCATCTCTTTAAAACTTACAATACTTCAACTAACGTGATTTTGAAACCATCACCATCTGCGATTAAAGCTGCAATCGAAGCTTCCGGAATGAATGCATGCAGAATTGTAAGTCGAATTTCTGTTATTTGTATCATATTATTTTTTACATATTAATCATCATTGTTATTATTTGTATACTCCTTAGTTGTTTTTGGATGATAGCAAACGGAATATTGCAGCTGGAAAAGCCTTGGGTCTTCAAACTGCACTTAAAAGTGCTGTGATAATGGGATGGACACGCACAACTCAATAGCTGGAAGGTGGTCCTGCTACAGATGATAATGGGATGGATAAACTAATGAAATGAAATTAGTAATGTTTCTATTGTTCACTCTATTTTAGATGTACAATATTTGATTCATTATACTATTTCATTCAATGTGTTTCTTCATAGACATGAATGGTTTCTTTATTTCGCTTTCTATTAGATAATATTTAGTTCTCAATCATATCCAAGTTTCTAGCTTTTTGTAATTTATTGATATTTCGGTTGACAATCCCACATGTATTTGGTTTTTGATAAATTTTACATATATATATATATATAATTTAGTCTGAATTCTTTAATTTCGGTAGAAATAAATAACTTAGTTATTAAATCTTTCCCACGTTAGCTTTGGGTCAAACTATGTCGGCCTCTATATCTATGATTCTATATGTTTTCTTGACATTAAACAGTTTATGAATTCAAAGATTAAGATGAAAAGTTTTCACTTTTGCTTGCTATGGTGCTTAACTGAATCATGGTTTATTATTGAATTGCACGAATTAACAGTATTGATGAGCAATACGAATTTTAGATTAGAATTAAAAGATATGAATTTCAAACGTTAAACCTTATGTCACAAGGTCATTTAGGGTGAATTTTTTTTCCTAGCTTTTAACACGATTTCTTTGGCTCTACCTTCTGATGTTTTATTTTTGCATTTTTTTCCTTTTTAGATTTTCATTATTTACCCACACATCTTACTTTATGTTGTCTTCCACATATTTTACTCATGTCTAATGAATATGCCATATTCTATTTTTAGATGGAGACAGTAAAGTCTTCTTTACAAGGCTATTTGAAAAGCAAGTGATGCACAGTGCAAGGCTATTTGAAAAGCAAGTGATGCACAGTGTTTATTTTTTGTTTGAGGTTGCAACTTTTCATTTGTTTTATACCATATACATACCCAAAGTTTTGAAATAATAGCTAACGAAAACTTGCAGCAGATGCTCATAGATTTTTTTTTTTTTTTTTACTATGATGATATTTGTCATCTTATAGCAGTCCACAGTCGTTGCTACATTGAATTGAACATATACATTGTAATCATACATGGTTAACAAGCTTGGTTCGTCATTTAAATATTATAATTACATATGTTACGAAGTTCAATATCTTTCATAAATTATAATTTTCTACTAATCTCTTTGTTTTTTTTCTTAATATCCGCATTTGAGTCAACTAAGTAAACTGATAACATAAGAAATTTTTTTAACATATTTTGGAAAAATCACTTGATTAAATTAGTAAGAATAGCAAATATATTTTCTTTCTAAAGCCCAACGTGTAAGATATATAACATACAATTATACATCATAATTTTAAAATTTTGTTTTAAAAATCAATTATTTTACTTAAATCATTGGACGATGTATTATAAGCTTTTATTTTTCATCATTAATAGCGCAAATGTTACATTTTAAAAAATAACGTGTGCAACGCACGGGTTACACACTAGTTTTGGTGTAAAGCCTAATTAAAGTGATCTAATTTTAGATTGGAATTAAAAGGCTTAAAGCTTAACTTATTATGAGCCTAATGTGTAAATACCGGAGCATTTTTTAATTTGTTGAAGGGCCGAATTATAAAATGCCAACTTTATAAATAAGTGGTTATGGTCCCCGAATTATACAAGTTTTAGCAACTCTCCAACCTCTTCTACGGAGAGCTAATTTCAGATCTAGGGTTTGTGTCAATTTGGAAGACCAAACCAAATTCATCTTCTCGTTTAGCAACCGACTATGGATTCGGGTATTGCAATGATTAAATATAGATTCAGGTACACTTCCGCTAATCAAGTTATTTGTTTTCTGATTTGTTCTCAATTAAATCAATATGGGTTACATATTTGGATTTAGGATTTCATGACTGTCTGCTGTTAATATATGTATTGAAATCTTAATTGCTCGCACCTGAATTTAGTGGTCAACTTCATAGATAACAACTTGAATGCGGCAGGAGCATGATGATTATTTATAATTATTATTTCTTACAATGTACACACGCATGTTTGTATAGGCCATAATTACAGGTATACAAGCATGTAAAAGAGTATCACATATATAAGCTTCATTTCCTGTAGTAATGACCATCTTGCCACATTCTTTCTCTTTTATCAAATTAATCTACTCATATACTCTTGCTATCACGCTGGCTTAATGAGTTAGAATATTGACTACAAATAAATATATTTACATATTGCAGTATATTTCACTAAATGCTTGTAGGCTGAGATTGGCCGTAGAAGCAATGGAGATAATGTGCTTAACAGAGAAGGTTATGCAGTTGCTGCAGGGTTTGCATTGGGAGTAGTTGCTTTAGGTGTGTGATCAATTAACAATTAAAATGTTGTATATGTTTGATATCTTTCTTCACAACTTATTGACTAAAGGATTAATTAAGGATGTGGCAATGAAGCATTTAATCATGTCGATAGTTTTGTGGACTGGCTTTTCCAGTATATTGGAGAAAAATTTGCTCACAGCTTACGATTTTCAAATCAAAAAATTCAATATATTGTTGCTTTGGTTATTATTATTTTTCGTTTAAATATTATATTTTGGTATTTTATAAATATGTCAGAACGTTAGGCTCCTGCGTCTAAAAGGATAGGTCCCTTCCAACAGGACACTTAAAGGATGATCAGAACAGAAGCTTAGGACAGGTTAAAATTTCTTTATTTGGTGTTAATGTAGGTACCACCTTATTATGGTTATTTTTCATATTCTTGAGCTGTGGTTTCGTCAGATGATGGATGGCTCATAGATCAATGTTGATGTAACTTCACCCGGAGCTACAATTTCACTAGCTTAAATATTTTTGAAGGTATAATTATTGATTTATTCAGCCAAGAGTAGCTCCTGGTTATTTCCCATATTTCCTTAGCCATGTCCCTTTGGCAGACCAAAGAACATGGAATTGCATTTAGAATTTTTATTCTGGTCACACGCTATGAATTACAGTATGTGAGGTCTGACTTTGTCATGCTTCGTATCATTGCCTTTAGTATGATCATGTGCAGTACGTGCATTCACTTTTGCTACATATTGTTGGAAAGATCATCCTTAACTATGAAAATCAAGTATTGGGCTTAACAACATTCATACTTGTACAGGCTCTTTCTGTTCAGCTTGAAGTTTTTTTCAATGCAATCCAAAGACCTGATTCTGATTTCCTTGGACCAAAGCTCCAGTTGATCCAACTGATTCAACCTCTTGGATGTTCCATTGAAAGCCTTTATTTCAAAACAGATGAACACTTTGGCATTAGCGTCTTAGAATATATAGCAGCTGACTTTGTCGGTTTGTCATGGCAGAGGTATGTTTTTCGGTTGCTACTGCATTTTATTGGGTAGGAGAAGTTGACTTGTGGGTCTATAATCTTTTGTTTTGGTACGCTACGGATTGAATTTGAGCAGCCCTTTAACAATGCCCTTCAAACCTTTATATACCATTCATATGATGGCTTCAGTAAGTCACTGTCATATTTCAGTGTAAATCAATGGAGATGTAGACATCATATGTTTTAACTATTGGCAGCTAATTGTCTAGTTCAATGGTGGTAAAGTTACGGCAGTTTATAACCAAAAGTGTTATAGTAAATGATATAGAAGACGTGGTTAGCTAGTTATGTCTCCCATAATGTTAGGCGTACAGGTGGAAACCATAACAGAAATTTGATACAATGCAGAACAACCAGTCTATGTCCACCTGATAATATGGACTAAAAGATGTGGTTAAACGTTAGTTTCTCCATAATACAGCAGTGATTGGTTACCAATTTGTCTGTTCAGATGTTTATGCCATAAGTAGTTTGCATGATTAAAAAATTACAAAGCTATAAATTAATTTCAGCTTTTATGGGGCAATGCTTATGTTTGACAGTTAGATTTTTAGTAGGAATGGCTACACCGCAATGCAGAAATCGCCTGAACCGGACTGCAAAAGTGGTACGGAAAACCGAACTAGATCCTCTTTTTAAAGCAAATAACTCAAACCGAACGGATTCACAACGATACAGTTTGGTTGCGGTTTGAACTGTTGACCCAGACGCATTAGCCGGACCGAACCGCTTACCTACACTGGTAGTTTATGATAAAAATATAACTGATTCCTAGCTAATTTTTTTATTTTAATGATATATATTATATTTTCAACGTATGTTGTTATATTAATAATAATCGTTATCACAAAGGGAAAAAATTATAGTTTTATAATTAGTTTCCATATCATTTTTTGGATAACACCGTGCTTTAAACTTTACGTGACACATCACATAATTGTAAATTGATTGTTAATGGAAGTAACTTTCTTATTTCATAGTTAGTACCGGGTCAAACCGAACCGAATCGGACTATATTACACCAAAACTGAACAGAAACCGAAATGTTTAAACAGTTAGTAAAATGTTTTGTATTTTTAATCAACCGTTTAATATGGTGTGGAAGCGGTTTAAACTCCGAACCGTACTAGGCTGAACCGCACCCACCTATAATTTTTAGTGTTTTACATATTTTAATAATGTATCACAAATGTGATATAGTCATGTAGGATTTTGACACATATTTAGTGATGGAACTCTATCACTGTCTGTGAACAGTTACTGTTTAGATCAACTTGAAACAGTTACTGTTCTGGTAGAAGCAAACAGACATCTCAACAGTGATCACGGTATAATAACAATATTAGAGATACTAAAGTACAAAAAACAGACAGAAGAACATTATATTCATTTTAAACATTCTCTTATATTCGTAAAATTGTTTTTGGGTCCCTGCTATTAGTTGAGTTGCCCATGCTGATTGGCTGGAACAGTTAATATTTCGAATGAAATAGCGATACGAAATATTGAGATACGTGATTAAAATAATTATTTTTCTTAGTTTCTCTTAATACGGATGCTTAATCAAATGGCATTTTTGTATTTTTACCCACAAAAATACAAACAGTTGAGCCTTTCAAAGTCTGAAGCAAAATTATAACTACACTTTTTCGTATATAGAATGAATATATAAGAGCATTTTTCGTTCATGGCCCTATTTTTTTCGCTTTTAGCTTCCTTTTGCAAAATATTGCAAATATAGTCCCCTTTCGCCACGTAAGCGGAGAGGAGCTGGGTTATGAATACTGGCGCAATCACAAATTGCGCCAGTATTTAGAAAAACATAGCTTTTGGGGCGCAATCCTGGAATGCGCCCCAGGTATATTTCAGAACAATGTCTTTATATATCTGGGGCACAATCCAGGATTGTACCTCGAAAGAATTACAGAGAGCCACTAGCTCTCATAAATTCCTCTTCACCTACTACATCTCGCTCACTTACCTTTTCTTCCTCAAAACTTTACAAAAATTGTAACAACCTGCATCTCCGTTCACGCGAGATATTGTCCCCAACTTAGCCACCGTATAGGTGTGGGTTTTTTTCCTCAAAAGGCCTTGGCGTTAGTAAGAGATGGACTTTACTATATAAGTACCCACTTCACACAGGCTTCCACGATGTGGGACTTAGGGGTGTTACATTCTCCCCTCCTACAGAGTCCAACGTCCCCGTTGGCTCACAAACACATCACCCAGACGCTGTGGTTCACATAGGAGCCACAATTTCAGCGGGTACTGGCTCTGATACCACTGCAACAACTAAATCTAATCTCATACATTACACCAATGAATTTAATAACGAATACATGTAAATTTCACATCGAAAAAAAATCAATTAAATTTGATTTAAATTATAGATCTCACCCAAAGCTTTCCCACTCTGCCAAAAATTGAGACGAGCTCCAAATCTGTTTCCATCCGTTCTGAAATGTAGATCTCGATTTTACGGTTCCAACATATGTTGTTTCATTGAATTTCGTCTCTGTTTGCAAACGTTATACGAGTTTAAACTTTAAGCCTTTAAATATATAATTAACACAATTAAACTAATTAATAATTAACTTAATTAATGATTTCCTTAATCCTTTCATTACCGTGAATTATCATTCCCCTTCCTCTGTCAAAACTGGAACTAAAGAACCCATTTGTTCGACCAAAATCTTCACCGTCGCCCGCTAATCGAGAACGTCGGAATCCGATCAACGACTGTCACTCCAAAGCCCTCGACGTCCTACACCTGCGCCGGCAGCCATGTACGGCTCGACCCTCCCTGCTTCTCAGAAAAAGGGGGCGAACGCCAGCCCTTCGAGCTGCTATTGCGAACGATTTACACAATAAGACTAGATCTTAACCGTTGAATTGATGCATCTTGATGAGTTCTTCAATTTTGTCTTTAGTTGATTTGTGAACAGGTTATTGGATTTGAAGAAATTAGTGCATGGATTCCAGAAAACATCGGCCATCAATGAATGAAAGTGGCGGCGTGTATTGTCTGTATTAGGATTTTCATATACTAAGGGTATTTATAATATTTTATAATTATTTAATTCTTTAATTCTTCAAAAAGGCCCGTAAATTGATACTAGCTCCAAATCCAGCCCAATGAATGTTGCCCCTAGCCAAATACCCCTATTCCGGACACAATGGAATATGTTCCGTAAGCCAATTCAATTGTTTTGATAGGTTTTTCTTTAAATTTAAATATAAAACATTTAATTATTTAATTTTGATCATACATTTTAATTTATCCGGGCCATAGACTGACTCCAAAAATTCCCGAAAAATAAATCTAGTTATGTTTTGACGATACGGTCCTAACAAAATTAATTTCGTCGAATTTGGAGACCGTTTGAAAAATGGTCATTTTCTGGTCGATCAAAATTGACAAAACACATTTTCTTTTGCCACGCTCACATATAAATTCCAAAAACTATGTAAATTGGAATCCTGCAATAATTTGACATTCTGGATCCAACCAGGGTGATTTCGTCGAAAACGGAGGTCGTTTGCAAAATGGCTATTTATATGGGCTATATTATATTAAATTCTATAGCGACTATTCTGAATATTCAACTGACCATAACTTTTTATTCCCGCTATGAAATTTCAACTTTTCGAATTCGTTGGAAAGATATTATTAAACAGATTCTAATATTTTTGATTTCACTAAAATCTGATTTATTTTGCATGCTGTACAATTAGTCAATGTTCAAATTCAAATTTTCAAACTGCGCTATTTCTAATTCCTTTTTAAAATTAAAATAAATATATTCGTGTAAACTTAAATTTTTAATCGTTATTATTTAAAATAAATTATTTTAACTATTCAAAATTCAATAAAAATAACCAAAATAAAAAAATTAAATTAGTTCTGATTTTCCGGGTTGTTACAATCTCTCCCACTTAAAAAATTTTCGTCCTCGAAAAGGAACGGAGCTGAAAGTTGTTTAACTAACCTACTCAACTTTCATTCTTAATTCATTTCGATAATTTTATTAGTTGAACTAATAATCACACAACACAATCATCAATCAGTTAGTTGATTAGCTTTTCAAATAAATATAACTTATATATATATATTCAAAAATCATATTTTCTAAGATCGGATTGTACATATAATCACAAATACGTTAATTATAAACTTGTCACTCTCAACTCATTCTAGGGCATTCCTAACCCCATCTCTAATGAGTTTCTCATTCTAGGATGTTACTGATCCTATCTCTAATGAGTATTCTTTTATAGGACATTACTAATCCTACCTCTGATGAGTCTTTTGTTCAGTTCTAACGAGTTGTACCCCAAAGATTTGAGCTAACCAAAGCTCTGATACCACATGAAATATCTCGAAAATTCCCCTTGCAGGAAATCACCGGATACACTAACTTTGGGCATACAACACATCAGAACAAATAACAGAAGACTTTTATAAACATTATAATAATGTTACATCAGAGTACAGAATATCAGAGTACATCGAAAAAATAATACAGCGGAAGATAAATTTACAACAAATATAATACAATGCAGCGAAACTAACACAACGGAAGTCTATCAATGCTCTGGACACAGCTTTAAGCTTCGATCCAGAATCCTGCTTAATATATCTGCAAAATAAGCTACTCGACTGCCCGTGTGGAAAATACGGGGACCCGAGTTTGCAAGTGAAACAAACTACATGTTAGTCATGGGATTGGTATGAGAAATCTTACTTAACCTATTTAATAATAAGGCTAATCACAGGATCACGTCGCTAACGCGAAACGGGTTTACTCCATTGGATTGCCAGTGCATAAAATAAGTAAATTATTTAAAACAACGCAATGCTTTTTAGAAAAATGAAACCATTATAAGACTCAAGTCCCATCACACAATGCAACGCAAATCGGGGGACAGAGTTTTACCTTATAATGACCAAAATATGCTTGATACGATAAAACAGATTTGATACTATTATTAGTGTATATATGTTTCAAAAAATATTTCAATCATAATGTATCAATCATAGACGGCATAACTACCATATACTATGTCGCATACTAGTTATACAATCAAAACCGTATGGTGTCGTATTGGAAGTTGGATTTCCATCATGAACCAAGGCAAGAGATAGTCCTTACCGAATTCGAGACAATTTAGCCTACCATGTCTCAGTATACAGCCGCAACTGCACTTAGGAGCCACAGGGTCGGTGCACAAATATGTTAATGGATTATAACTCCTGAACAATACGTTTCTTGGCCCTATGGGGGCGTAAAGAGTGTAACGAACAGAGATTTTCGGCCCCGAAAATTTGACATAAATACATTTACCGTATCTCATGCCGACCTTACAAACACCGAAAACACTGAAACGTTTATAGAAAGAAGTTAGAAGGTGAGATAAGAAAGAAAGAAATATTATAGTAGAAGAAAGAAGAAAAAACACAACACAGAGTCTCACATCGCAGCAGAACAAAATATAATACAGACAAATCTTTATTGAGAGCTTCTAAAAATACTTACAATATCAGAGTACATCAAACATCTGGACAGTTATAATAATCTGCCTCATGCACAACACACTGCGGAATAGTAGCTATATAATATCATACGTCTGAACTCTTCCAGCTCGTCTCTGGACTTCGCCGCATCCGATAACCTGGACCTGTGCACCTTGGGCTAACCCGAGCATTTACAAAACACCGGGTCAGTCTGGTGAACCAGAGTGAGAGAAAACTCGCACATTATAAGGGGAATCATCCAACTTGATTTAAGGTTCAAAAATCTTTTCGGAAGAAAAGGACAATCGTAAGACCAAATCCACACATAAATACAAACGGTTTTTACCTTACGATAACCCAAAACATTTTTGAAATCAATATCTTTTTCTAATATTATAATAGTGTCTAAATACAAGTAAATATCAATCTAGCGGAACGCTTGCATCTCATGCTCCACATATATAGTATACAAACAAAACCACGGGCGTTTATTGGAGATTGGATTCCCACTATGACAAGGCATGAAAATCCATAGTCTTCATTGCTCCATCTCGATCATCTTCTGATATCTCCACGTATTTATTGGTCGGAATGGTTTTCGAGTAAATTCGATCCCGGTCTTTCCGTACCAACAATTGTATTGGACAGATTTGATAGTCGGTGATTTAACTATCAAAATAATCAGTTATTCAATCATGATAATTCAATGAGTTCACTGGTTCAGTATTCAGCATAAATTGGCCTTTTTAATAAAAAACAAATGTAATTTAAAACTCTTATATATTTTGATCTTATGAACATAGTTTCGGTTCTTATTTAACATAAGAATTGTCTTTAAACAAATCTATTTCATTACTTAAAACAATAATCCATACTTATTCTTATGGAATAGAATTCAACTTTACGTTTCCTTTCTAACTTACAAATATCGTTATAATTTCACCCAACCCTTCTTATTTCCCTTTTTCACTTTGGAATCCTTATATATATTCTCAATTTTCATTAAACACATTGCATTGTTATTTCTTTAATGGAAATAATAATTTTTTCTAACTCCTTTCACCATTACCAACTAATATCATTCTCAGATAATCCTAAAGTCGTTCAAGTTGGGATATTTTAATTACCTTTTAGACCTTGATCAACAACGTTCATATCCTAAGATAGATACCAGTTGTAATCCAAAAACCAATCTTTCATTCCAATATCCACACCAATTCTATTTAACTATTTTATTCAAATACGGTTTCATAAAACCTTTTTACTTTGAAAATCTCTTTATGGGATGTAACGTTATTCCTTAATTTAATAATTAAGTAATTCCTTATAAACACCACTTTTTAACCTTTACCTTTTTAAAACAATTTCATTTTATAGTTTGCCTTTGGTTGTACAACCCTACGACCCGCTTCTTTTGCCAAACTCACTTTTACCAATCCCTTTTCTTACATTGAACCATTTCCGTTTTGGAAATCTTATGTTAATCCCCTCTTTTTACTTAATCCCATTATTAAGTAATTTATATGTAAAATTAACGCTTTTACACTTTAAATTTTATTTATAAAACCGTAGTTTAAAATAAACCCTTTTATGTTAATTTCCTTTGACTTAATTCAGATGTTAAGTCCACCTAAATTAAGTGGTCGTATTCACTTGAATTCCCTTTATAACTTCGTTATAAAAATTCGGGTTTTAAATATAAAACCCGTATGCAAACTCTTTTCACCATTCAATTGGACTTCGCTTTCAACTTTGATTACTTTTTAAATGAATCCAGTTAAAAAGTAATTTCCCAAATTACTATTAATCAGAATAATACTTTATCTTAATCACTAACTACCGTGAAGGCAGTTAATTCCTTTATTTACTAAAATAAATAGTGAATTCCCATTTTAAAACCTTATTAAAATTAAACAATATCCATTAACTATTTTATTCAAACACACTAATTTAATAATCAATCTCAATTAAAAACGGTCGATTTAATCAACTCAAAACATGGTTATCTAGTTAACCGATTCCAATTAATTCTCTCTTTAAATTAATTAATAAAATAATTAATTTAAATACACTACAACAGAACTGGCATTTTATAGCGGCCTACAGCCGCTATGAATAACAATTATAGCAGTTTGATAACTGCTGTATATGGACATGTTATAAAAAACTGCTACTTAGTTATAACGCTTAATTAATTAGCCGCTATAAAAGATATGGTTTTATAGCGCATTTTGACCGCTATCTTATTTTATTACAATAGCTCATGCTCACCGCTACCATACATCTAAATCTCATTGAAAGCAAGAATATTTATAACATAGTGCTGCCGCTATAACATAATTATTCAATAGCAGATACATGACGCTATTAATTAAATATGTTATAGCTTTACTAAACCCTTTGACAGCTCAAATTTACCGCTATTATACGTCTAAATCTCAATAAATTGAGATTATTAATAACATAGTTTTACCGCCATAACGTATATCTTCGATAGCTTCTATATGATGTTATTAAATTAACATGTTATAGTATTGCAACATCCTTTCACAACTCATACATTTTAATAGTGGCAATCAAAATGAATCTTCATAACAAGTTAAATATGAACACAATAAAAAAGTATCAACTAACAAAAAAAATTCAATCCATGTGTTAACGAATTCAATACATATTTTTTCAATTCCCATTGATGTCAACTTGAGTACACCAAATACAAAACATATTTCATATTTGTTCGGTTAACACACAAAAGACAAGACAAAACATAGTACACAAAAAATAACACCCCAAACCCGCTAGACAAACAGAACACCCTAAACAACTTAGCACCTCGGTCATACTTTCATTTGCCTCATCACCCTCTGTCGGCCTGTGTACAACAAAAACGAATCATTGATGAGTAAAATATAAAAACTATGTGAATCACATGACGATTCTTATAAACCAGATATATATTAAATTATAAGAACAAACTAAAATAAACCAGATATATCTTAAATTTCCAAGGTAGTAATTGTTTCATGCCAGAGAAATTTAAGTGGACAGTCTGCTCAGTTGTCCAACCGACTGCCTGCTACATTACATATCCATCTACAGTAATGTTTATACATGCTTATGAGATATATGATAGACATTCCATGTAATTCAGTTATGCAGCATATAACTTGCATGTTACATTACATAAATGTTCAGTTATACAGTTTTCAAGCACCAAACAACATATAATTTACTGTACCATATATGAATATGAATTATTCATGTTCACAATGTTCATGTTTGAGCCATTTTCTGTTAGAAACCATGATTTTGCTACCTCGAGTAGTAATGAAGCTGAGGATTTTATCTATAAACAATGAGGTTTTAATTTCATCTCAACGTATGACATGCAGCTGAGTGTCGTCATCTGATACAAGAGTTAACAAATGTAATATAATACAAAAGAAGGTAGAGCAACATATACCAGTTTAATAATTTGTACTCATTTTATAAAAGCAAGTTATAGGGGTACTAAGTCTATTTCTCAAAAGATACCAATAATGAAGCCATAAGACAAAGCATTTGTTTTGTCAGTTCTACAGGAAAAAAAAAAAAAAAAAAAAAAGGAAGAAAAAAAATACAGTTTGACCTTCAGTATTCAATGAGAAAAAATTCATCATGTTTACATTTACGAAATTTGTAGAAGTATTTCATTTGCAAATGTTTCTTATACATTATTATGTCCGAAAGGGTTTATAACCTTTTGGCATCTTAATCATATAACCAAAGCATTATCAAAATAACCCAATGATGTAAATATGATATAATAAAACAAACGAGCTTGAAACAAAATACCTTTTTCCCCTAAAGCAGGGATGTCTAAGAGCAACTTTTTAACCGCTTGAGTGTCCAATAACATCCACAATATAAATATCCAAGGTTAAATGATACTGGCTAAGAAAAGGATGGTAGAGAGCTTTTATCATGCATATTGTAATACGTAGGGAAAATTTTCTTAGAAATGCAAATAATATACAAAAATCACCTGTTGAGCACCAGTTCCTGATATATGTTTGCACTTATAAATGTTAAGGTAAAACCGAGGACCAAGAGACGCTGCAAGCTAATTGATCGTATTCAGTTGTAAAAATTATATCGAGTGATATAACAGACTGCAAGAAAAATGTTCTACAAAGGTTAAGCAGTTACAACAGGCTAACATCGATTTACAAAAAAATTAACACCATGATAGTTCGATAGAACAAAATATTCACAAACAAATCGGGCCGACTATGATTTTGAAATGCAGAATTAATAACCTCATAGCTTGAAGCAATACCAAAACATCCAAAAGTAATATACATTTACTACTCAATGAAAGGGGAGGGTTTTTTTATGGTAGGGGGATGGGTTGCAGTTCAAATATGCCGTTATGACATGTTTTTTTGTGATGGAAGAAAACAATTTATTTTTTGATGGAGACAAAGTGTGCTGCGGCACTTTAGTTATATACTGCTAATATTTAATGACAACCTAGCTGATAGTTCACACACTGCCGGTTGGAATCTTCTCAGAAATAATGTAGCAATAGCTTTCAGCAAAACATGTATGCAGTACAAAATTTGAACTTGCTATTCAAGGATCCACTGCTCCATGAATTACAGGATAGTGAATACTCACAATGAAGCCTCATCTGATACTAAATAAATAAATAGAAAACTCTATTTGTAAATTCATGTAATATGTTGAACAATTTGCTTTTAGTATGCAAACGTATGCAGATGAAGCAAGACAAGTTACTAAAACAATCATCTCATTACCAATATGTTTATGAGATAGTGCACGGTCAATATTACCTCATGTAGTTTCAACTTCTTGCCAAGCTCAGTGAAATTTTCCTCAAAGTTATACTGACCTGAATGATAAAAGCATCTTACTAGAAACTGTTCCATTTTGTCATTACAGTTCCCCCTGAAGCTCAGCGAAATTGCTCTTCCATATGTCATCCATACGCTCGTCAATGGTAGTCTCAGCTCTGCAATAGTAGTCTCAGTTATTAAGTTTGTTAGAACCCAGATCTTTAAGCAGTGTAAACGAAATAATATATATCATTTATTGCCTTGTTGTCAAGAATAAAATATTGTTAAACTAAAGATCAGCAAATAATATACTTGAATTAAATAGCAAACTGTGAATAGCTTATTTATGGTTTAGTAACCCTACATATTTACAGAGTTTTCTAGTACCTATTAAAGTTTAAATCAAGCATGCTCTTGATGCATATTAAGCTTAATGTTGTTTACCATATTTAATCCATGATTTGAAAATTGATCAGGCTGATTCTTGTTTATTCTTTGAAAATGATAAAGATGAAATTGATTTGGTATTGTTTATTGATACATAAGATATGCACACATAGTTGTAAAATATTTGTATGGTGTGTTCAACCAAGTAAATTTTGATCAGTTATAATTGTTGCCATCGAATGAGAGAGTGGTTTCTTCTTTGATGAATTTGAATTGGTTAAGGTAGGTAATGATGTTGTTATGGCAAGAGATGTTGAAATTTGTTCATAAGTGGGAAGTGAAGATTTCTAGTGATGATTTTGTAAGTTGAATATATGCAAAGTGGTTATGTTTATGTGTTGCTCCTACTTAAGATAAATTCATGGGAAACATGAACTGTTAAGATAATGAGGATGTGTTTGTGATATTTCTAGAGAGAGACCAAACAAAAGCAGGGTGGTTCAATATCAACATGTTTGACATACAAATATATGGTTAGACATTGCAGAACCAAAACAAAGAAACTTGGACAAGTAACAAAGAACGACAAGTAAAATAGTTCAATAATTGTTAGCATAAATTAATTTAAAAAGTGAGTGGGGGTGGCATCCCCCACTGGGCTTAAGCTAGGTCCGTCATTGCGTGTATGTATGTATATATGTGTGCGTGTGTATATATGTATATATGCATATGTCTCTGTATGTGTGTGTGTATATATACATGTATGTATGTACGTATGTAGCGTGTCTTGAGGAAAAATTAAATATGGGTCATTCCTTTTGTCGCTGAGAAAATCATGGACTGTCGTATTTTTTATATAAATGATAAAGCTAATTAAGACAGTAGATGTGTAATGTAAAATGGTAAAAAGGTAGCGTTTTAAACTTTTAGTATGGATGTGGTAAATGATATGGTTATGAATTTGCAATGACTATACAGTTAGTTACTTTCACGATGTTCTGAATACAGGGGATTAGCATTTGCTATTGGGTATAAGTATTAAAAGCTACCCCTACTGAAGTAATGAGTACTCAATTAAAAAAACACTTACCGAAGACACTCTGAGTAAATACTCATAAAATATTACTATGCTATATCATATCATTCCATATCATTTCCTTGCATCAAGCGACAAAATCGCATGGTTGATATGAATGAGCTAAAAATGACAAACCTTTGAGTCCTTTCGACCAGTGGAATGATGAGTATGAACTATCTCTGCTAGGAGATTCTAAATTTGGAAAAATGAAATCCCATATCAGATATTTACTATCAAGAGACCTCGCTAAAATCCTGCTTCCTATATGTGGTGAGAAGTGTGCTGCCTGACTCCACTATAAGCAAGGCTAGCAACTGAAGATTTATACTCCGATCGACGGATGTCCCCCTTCATGAGCAAGATTACATTATTATGATTTCAATTCAATCGCTAACCTCATATTCGGCATCCTCTGTTGCGGTTAAGGTAATGATTTTGGACATGATCAGTTCCCGCAACGTGATGAACGGTGTATACAAGACACAAAAACAAATTCATCATCGTATAGCTGACCAACATTTCGGCTTTTGCAATAGATTAGCAAAGATTTCTTCCATGCACGAGAACCACCTCATATGAATTGGCTACTTACTCTTCTATGCGCACCAACAATTGTTATTTGGGCGTGGTGAAAAAGAAAACTGGTGAAAAAGAAAACATGGGTCTTCCTCAATTTTATTTTTGAGCGTGGGTTATAAACAGAAAATTGAATATGAAGAGGATACCTCACAGCAGGGGCCATCATGGCCAACTAATTGTCAACAGGCAAAAGTGAATTTAGCTGCTAATTATTTGCCCACCTATGGCAACCCGATATCTACATGTTTTATGAGGAGCCTCCCTTGTTCTGGAAAGGCAACAAATTATAACCTGTTCATACATTGTTGAGGCAGCGGAGTAACGGTTGGAGCAAATGAATATGAAGTGGATACCTCATAGCAGAGGCCATCGACCTATGGAGCTTCGATGAGTGGAAAATGGGCACATATGAGTACAGGAAATTTATAGAGACGAATTCAGCAATTCTAAAAATTAATAACACGGAATTATACACTACAGCTCGTGCCAATCCACTCTCTCTTAAATATTACAAACTATGCTTGCAGAAAGGAAATTATACAATTAATCTACATTTTTCTGAAATAGTATTTGCATATATTCAAGCATATGCTAGTAACGAAATTCGTGTATTTGATGTATATATTCAGGGACGAAGTGTTGTGCATGATTTCAATATTGTAAAATAAACAAATGGAACCGGAAAAAAACTTGTCAAAATATTTACTGCATAGTCAGTGAAAATACACTGGAAATACATTTTCAATGGGTAGGAAAAGGGAATCATCTTGAATCTGCGATTGGCATTTATGAACCTGTAATATCGGCTATATCTGTTACTCCAAATTTTAAGCCATATACTAGAGAATCTAAGTTATCGGCAGGAAGTATTGTGGCGATCATCATTCCTTGTGTTGTATTCATTGCATTTTTTTATCTGTCTTGAAATTTGGTGGAGAAGAAGAAAACAAACATACAAAGAGCTGAGAGGTTTAGAGTTGGTGACTGGATACTTCAGTTTGAGGCAACTAAAGACCGCAACACATAACCTTGATCCAGCAAATAAAATTGGTGAAGGAGGGTTTGGTCTAGTTTACAAGGGTTTATTACCACAAGTTTCAGATTTTGTTGTGAAACAACTTTCATCAAAATCAAAACAAAGGAATCGTGAATTTTTAGATGAGATAGGAATAATATCAGCATTGCAACACCCAAATCTGGTGAAGTTATTTGGTTGTTGCATTAAAGAAAGCCAACTACTAGTTATATATGAGTGCATGGAAAACAATTGCCTTGCAAGTGCCTTATTTGGTCCAAAAAGAACCCGGCTGATGTTGGATTCGACAACAAGGTGCAAAATTTGCCTACGAATCGCAAGAGGCTTAGCTTATCTACACGAAGAGTCTAGACTGAAAATTGTACATAGATACATCAAGGCGACGAATGTTTTGCTCAATAAAGATCCCAATACTAAAATATCTAATTTTGGATCGGCAAGGCTTAACGATGAAGATGGTACACAAATCGACACTCGCATTCCTGGGACAAGAGAATACATGGCACCAGAGTATGCAATGAAAGGTTATTTAACAGATAAAGCAAATGTTTACAGACTCGGTGTGGTTACCCTAGAAATTGTTAGCTGGAAGAGCAATACAAACTTCAGGCCAGTAGAAGAATTCACCTATCTCCTTGACAGCGCTTATGTTCTAGAAGAACAAGGCAGGCTTCTGGAGCTAGTAGAGACTACTTTTGGTACAGGCTACTCAATGAAAGAAGCCGCACAGATGTTAGACCTAGCACTTCTATGCATGAACCCTTCGGCAACTTCAAACCATCGATGTCGAGTGTTGTAAGCATGCTAGAAGGAAAAACACCAGTGCAAGTACCGGTGATGAAGAAGAAGATTACAAAAGGTGAGATGTTGAGATTTAAAGCATTTGAGGAGATGAGAGATGGCAGTGTGTCGTATAGCGTACCAGGTGGCATGCCTAGTATGGATTCTCCTGCTACTGCTTCAGATGCATCTGGTTTTCTTAATTAATTGTATTTTTATGATATATTTCAGATTGATATCCGTAGTTGATTGTTAGTTTGTAGACCATGTGATGCAATATATCCATTGAGAAATAGCATCAATGTGAACAGGTTTTTTCCCTTTTACATTTGCACTATTCCAAACTGTCTATCATTCTCAAAGAAAAAAAACATATAAAAAGTTGCATGCAGACCCTCATAAAGAATGAAAATGCAGTAAATAACCTTTCATCTTAATCTTTAACAACAAACTTAAATGTAGATAACTAACAACAATTTTGCATGCATGTGAGACATCGATACGTATCCTCTTATATATCGAGGATTTGTCGCACCTAGTAAAAGAAAAAGTCATATGAATACCCTACTGGCTTCATTAATTTTTTTAAGTATATGCATATGTTAATATTTTGTATGCCTTTAAAGGATTTTGTATGAACTTTGTTATTAACTGTACTCAAATCATGAATTTTGTATGGTATTTTTTACTTTTAAAAAACTTAAGAAAAACTAAAGTAAAACTTACCAAAAGTACATTATATCAGTCTATTTTATTGCAGTCCAACGGATGACCTTGGCTCATATAATGAAATCACCAATCCCAACTTCTCCAATTGCCTAATGGAACTCAGTTGTCATTTACATCCATACCTCCATTTTGAAGCAGAGACAATTGAAATGAATGCCTCAAAACAAACATCAATTACTTTTGGTGAACTCTTAACTGAAGCTGGCCACATTAAATCTCCAAATGACGACAGAGAGTTGCAGATAACATAAGAAGAATGTAAATACTGAATCTGAGATCAGGAACTCAAAGTTTGGAGGTTGCTTTGCCTGCATCATGAATAAGATGTATAAGGAGTCGAGCATAGCTTATCCTTTAGGATGTACCTGAATGTAAAAAAAAAAAAGCTGAAGAAATCAACTGAAAGGCGAGATAGACCCACCTTAGCACATATTAATGAGTCTGTTCTACTGTTAAAGGGATGCCATCAGCTAAAACAGTTTTCTCAGAAATCGACCATCATAAACTAAAAGAGTGTTACATGTTCAATATCCTACTTTAGATCTGAAAATGAAGTTGACTTTAAAGGAATGATTTATCAACGGGTGAACAAAATAGACCAAGGTTTATGGCAACTTACAATAAAAAGTATACGATGACTGATGATGATTCAAAATCTTAAAGTCATTCGAAAATTTTATAAAAATGCTACTGTTGAATCGCTTACACCTTCGCATTTTTGCTTGGTTATTACGACACATCAACTATACTCAGTGTGCAGAATCAAATAATATTCTTTCCATGCAATTAGTTTTGGTAGTCTAAAACAATTAACCTTTTGGTGGAAATACTCTGACGTATTTACTATAGCATATCATTCTCTCATCCATGTCCGACATCTATAGTGTAATGACCCGCATTGGCAGAGGTATTAGAATTAATTTATTTAATTATTGAAATGGTGGTTTAGAGTATTTAATGGTTGTGGAATTAAATAATGGTGAATATTTAGTTCAAATAATAAATTAAATAATATATTTAATTCTGAAATAATCAAAATTGGCTGAAATGGCGATATGGTGTGAACTGGATCATATGTGATATATATTTCAGTTTAGAATTGAATTTGAATAACGAATATATTCAGTCAACGTCAGTTTGAACGTAGAATTATAATATAATTAAAATCGAGCTCGAAATGGCGCTGCAGTTCGTAAATTGGCGATTCGAACTTCAACTGAATGTACAGGATTCGTTTTAAACCGGATTTCTGTGAAACAAGAAACGTTAGGAGCTGGTGGAGTATATCTTTCTAGTGGAAGAGAAAAATCGAGATTTCGTCGTATAGATTTTGATTTACATCCAAATCAAATTTCAGAAAAGTCGCTGTGGAATTCCATTATAATTTGCAACGCTTTATTTATGTTATAAAAGGATTTTCAATATAACTAGAGATCGGGTTTGAATTTAGACAAGGTTCTTTTGGGAAATAACGATAATTTAATTTTTAGAATTTTACTATAATTTTTAATTAATTAAATATGCGACTTTTTATTTTTGAGTATTTTGCACCCTGTAACCAACATTTTGAGGTTTCAAAATATGAGGTAATCTACCGGTATTATTATATCTCTGGGGCCGTGGCACATTGCTCGGTATGATGATATATTTATATCTGTAGATAACGGTCTGTAAGTGAGTAGAGTTTACGTAACGGTACACTAAACTTTTTTATATATATATATATCCGCGTACACATTAGCTCATAACTTAGCACGAATGAATAAAGTTTCCATTTAATGAACCAGAGCATTTCATCATGGTAAACATAAAAAAATGTATGTGCTGCTTTACATGTTGAGTAGAAAGCAAAGCTCAAGTTTTAGCACGGTTAAATGCATCAAAACATCAAAAGCTATAAAGTAATTAGATTAGAATCACATCCCAATGTAACATGACTAATGTACCAAAGGACCCAAACAACCTAAGACATCTCGTGCAATGTAAATGGTGAGGTATTCTGCATAAAAAAAAAAACAATATAATGTGCCCCACAACCTTTCATGAAAATGACGATGTCCCTTATTTGCCTTAGAAGTGAAGTATACGTTGCCACGCATCTACTCTCCATCGTTCAAGGACACAGCAGGGACAACACTCTCCTTCGTTTATGGACACCACAGTGACAGCACGCTTCTTCCCTAAGTAAATGACTATATATATGACCCCTACTACAGACCGTCCCCTCTTTTATTCACAATCCATAACTCACTAAATTATATTTATATGAGTACGCAAGCATTGCTTCAGATTTTTAAGTGTTACTGGCGAACAAAAAAAAAAAGAATACTTGAGGGACTCGACATCAATTCTCCGTCGCTCGTTTTGTGAATAGCGAGCTATGGCTGACGTTCATCAGCAACAGGGTGGGGGTGTCGGCCAGACTAAGGTGGCAGGTGAACTTGGAGAGGCGAGGTACACCTAGTGGTGGCAGCGAAGCAACGTCAGGCGGCCCGAGGTGAAACGCATCACCTGCGGTGACGATGGGAAGGCAGCAGGTCGGGTTGACCTGGGGAAGAGAGAGTGTGGTACCTAGGTGATGGGGGTGCGGATTTTGATGGTGAACTGAGTGGTGGGGGCGACGCCGGAATTAGGTGGTTGGAGCAGGAGTGGAGGACGGTCAAAGTGAGAGGTCAACGTGGGTTTGAGATGTACTAGAAAGTGGGTTTCACGAAATTAAAATGTTTGGGGAAGATGGGGTTAAAAGGAGCGGTAGTGGGCTTCAAGGGGAAGAGGATGGGCCATGTGAACGATGGTAAGGCCCGAAGAAATGGGTTGAGTTAAATTCTTGTTTAAAATATATATGAACTTCGAAATTTGATAACTCGATCATACGTTATCAGAATTAGACGAAACAAGATCCGACGGGATCGTATGGACGGACACTACCCAATGGAACTGACGGGGAGTAAATCGAAGCTCGTTACAATTTATTGCAAAATAAATTGTCCGGTTTGAATCAACGACAATTATCGTTAATTAACGATGATATTCCAATGTGAGTAAATCTCACCAACTCTGAACAGTTTATAAATTCATGTTGTATTTTTAGAACTGTTAAATATTGTCTGATTGACTGTATGTGACTGTTTGATTGAACTGCTAGTCAGTTAGTTAAATTTCTATATTGATTCTGTTTAATAGAATATATCATATGGAACTGAAAGTGATGTTATCTATATTGTTTAACATCTGTGATGCAGGGAAACGGGTTGGAGGAATCCAACTGGATTCCTCAACATTTATTTTACTGTTTTCATATATTGTGATATATGATGTGTTATATAATCTGTTATGGATTATGGGTGTTGGAATGATGTTGATCATTTTATTCGATATTTTAAATATCATAAAAGACCCTGGGATGTAAAAAGAATTATTTCAATGTATATTGAAATAAAAGGGAGTTTATAAAATCAACAGATTTGTAAAAGGAAATATTTCGAAAGTAAATAAAAAGGGAAATCATTTGTAAAGTAAAGAACTGTTACTAAAAGTAAATCTTTATAAATGATTAGAGTTAAAGTTAAAAGGAGTTAATCGATGTTAGTTAATCGATTAGAGTTAAAGTTAAAAGGATATAATCGATGTTAGTTAATCGATTAGAGTTAAAGTTAAAAGGAGTTAATCGATGTTAGTTAATCGATTAGAGTTAAAGTTAAAAGGAGTTAATCGATGTTAGTTAATCGATTAGAGTTAAAGTTAAAAGGAGTTAATCGATGTTAGTTAATCGATTAGAGAATAATGTAAAAGGAGTTAATCAATGTTAGTTAATCGATTTGAATTAAAGTAAAAGGAGTTAATCGAATATAGTTTATTCGAATAGAAGCAAAGGAGTAAATCGAATATAGTTATTCGAATAGAAGCAAAGGAGTTAATCGAATATAGTTTATTCGAATAGAAGCAAAGGAGTTAATCGAATATAGTTTATTCGAATAGAAGCAAAGGAGTTAATCGAATATAGTTTATTCGAAGAAAGTAAAAGGAATTATCGAATATAGTTTATTCGAAAGGAGTTAAGCGAAAGGAGTAAATCAATAGCGTTAGTCAAATAGAGTTAATCCAATAGTGTTAGTCCAATAGAGTTAATTGATAAGGGTTAATGGAATAGAGTTAAGTGAAAAGAGTCAATCGAATATAGCTATTCGAAGAGGGTTAAGTAAGGAAGTTAGTAAAAGGAATAAAGTGAACTTTGCTAATTTCAAAGTTAGAAATGTTGTTCCGTTAAGGTCTGAGAGGTAGTTCTACCCCAACTTGATTGGCTTCATTTTTAACTAGGGAATAGTTAAGGTTCTGCGGTAAAGGAAATGGTTTGAGTTGGCATCGCGATGGTTTGTTTAAAACATTTGTCTAAGTCCAATGAAGAAGCTTTGGAAATGTTTTCCAAATAGGAAACCAGAAATGTTTTCTAATAAAGAAAGCAAGAAATGGAAATGTTTTCCATTGTTAATAACGTATATTTTCCCAATTTAGAAAATAAGAAATATTGAATATAGGGAAACAGGAGATAAGTAAATAAATGAACTAAGGAGATAAATGTTGAATGATGTTTGATCGATATAATTTCCATTTGGAAATAATATCGTTGTTTGCACACTTGTTTTTATTCGATAGTTAAATCACAGACTATCGAAGTTTTGACCATTTTAACGTTGTTAATATGGAGAGACCAGTTGGATTATTATCCAAAGAACCACTCTGTATTGGCATAAGCATTGCGAATCATATAAGCCAAAGGAAATTGAAGACGGAGTTATGCAAGGGCTATCCTGTTTACATAATAGTGCCTTCGATTCATCCTGTTCCTGGGTGACTTGTATGGACGGATGTCTGACAGAGTATTTCCAGACGATCACGTATATTGATTTCTCCAACTGTACCAAGAGTGGAAGCGAAGAAGGAAACTTCTTTTAGCTAACACATAATGTATGGTTGAGGACGTCAATCGGTGATTTGATGGATTTGACAATGTGGCATTCAAAGTGAATCTGATGTGATGTTAAAGCGTAGCTTCTAGCCTCATCATCCGGTAAATGACAGAAATCGGGCAGGCAACATGGCTAAGTCGGTCGCACCGAAGTAGGGTGTATAATCACCTGATCTAGAGTTTCATTTACTTCTAAAAATCTATTGTTGATGCTATCCCATTCGGGAAACGGTTGTTGATCCCAACCGTTGGTGATATACATTCGATACGCTCAAGCGAAATGAGTGGTCGGTCATGTGTGGCCGGGTTGCAAGATGTTCTTGTTGAACCCAGTGTATTCCTCTCTAGAGGTACACGAGCGAAAGGTGGTTCTATACCTTATCATAGTTGGAAATCCATTACCCAATACGTGCTTGCGGTTTTGATTGTATACTATATATGTAGAACGTGAGATGAAAGCGTTTCTGCTAGATGATTATATATACTGTGGTTGATAGACATTATTATAATATCAAAATGTTTTTGATATAAAGATATTTCGATTCTCATAAGGGAAAAACCCGTTCCGTTATACGACGTGGTCTTATGAGATATCATTTACCTGTTTGAACTGTTTTAAAATGTTTTACTCATACCAGTCCCATGACTGACCCTGAGTTTACTTTGTTGTTTCCCCTAAACTTTTGGGTGCCTAAATTTATATGGGCAGTCAAGTAGTCGGGATTTACAGATACATTGAAGAGCTGGAGCAGGAGGCTTCAGGATCATATAGCTATAGTTATTTCCGCTGTGTTGTAAGTGCTGTACTTTGATAATGATATGTATATTCCAGTACAGATTTGAATTTCAAAGTTATGTTATGAAATATATTTATTCGTTCCGCTGTGAGATTCGTGTTACTCTGATGTTGTGTTCTTCTTCTTCTTCTATTCTAATTTTCTATCTTATCTTTCCTCACCCTCTAATTTCTTTCACTAATTACCAGGATTTTTCGATGTTTTGGTTATCGACATCGTGCTTATGTCGATAACCAAAGTCGTTGAAAATTCGGGTCGTTACAGTTGGTATCAGAGCAGAAGGTTAAAAGAATTACTTGGCTCTGTGGCGTGACTCGGTAGAGATAGGGTTAGTAATACCCTAGACTGAGATTGAGTGTATATATACGAGTGAACGTATTTATTATTGATATAAATATAATTTTATATTGTGGAGATTCATTGGTTGAGTTGTTTATGAGTTCTGGTCGATCAGTTTGATCCACTGTATCGATAGGAGTTACTAAACACTTGAATACGATGAACCATCATGGTATGTTTTGAAAAGAGGGTAAACGAAATAAGTTTACCCAAAGTATATTTTGATATATAGTGGATATATTGGTTGTGATTATAATCGAGTAAGATTATAAATTTAACGGTTATGTAAATAACCAATCAGAATTCATATAAGTGAAATACGTGAAATCAGATGAGTTAAATCTGAAATTTAAACCAGAAATTGAATTAAAATTCTAGAAAACTGGATAAGTGTTTGTAAATGGATTTGAATTTAAAATAAGGAAAATTTAAGATCCTGGGAGATTTTAAATTGTTTTACAAGCAGTGTGAATTATATTTTGAAATGAATTTCAAAGTGGAAATGTTTAGAAATGGTTTTATAGTATTGAACTCACTTCGATAACTGGAAAATAGATTCTGATGATGACAGCTGCATCATCAGTATTCATTTTCGAGTTGTAAGTGACGAATTACTACCAGAGATACTGTTTTGAATTTGTTTTGGGAAAGACAAGTAGTGTTGAATTTCAAAATGGGATTTAAAATATAGAATTGGAATTTTTAAATAGATTTGAAATATTAACTTGTTTTAAAAGAAATAAAACGAGAAGTTCCTTTATAAACGAAGTTTATAAATAGTTCTTTTATAAACGAAGTTTATAAATGAGGTGAAAAGAATTATCATTGGATAATTCAGAAATAAAAATAAAAGTGTGAAATTGAAAGGGAAATCTATTTTCCAAAGGTAGAAATATCGATTTCAAAAGGAATTGAAATCGAGACTTATTTAAAGGAATTTGAATAAAGGAAGTTCAAACATAGGATTTGAATAAAGAAAATTCAAAGGGGATTTGAATAAAGAGAATTCTAATAGAAATTGAATATAAAAATTCAAAGGGAGTTTGAATATGTGAAATTCAATGGAAGTGATATAGAATTTGAATAGAGGAAATTCGAATATAGAAATCAAATAGAATTTGACTTATGAGAAATCGAATAGAATTTGACATATGAGAAATCGAATAAAATTTGACATAAGAGAAATCGAATAGAATTTGAATAAGAGATTTGAAATGAAATTCATAAATGGAATTTGAATAAGTAAATTGAAATGAAATTCAAATATAGAATTTGAATAAGAGAATTGAAATAGAATTTGAATATAGGAAATTCAAATCAAATTGAAATGGAATTTAATTAGTTGATAAACAAGTTAAACCTATATTTGAACATGTATATTCAAATAAAAAGGTGAAATGGGCAAACCAGTAATTTGAAAATCACTTAACGAACTAAGTTAAAATGATTGGATTAAGTTGAAATGAATTAGCAATGTATAAATATACATGAGATAGGTGTGGATAAGGTATGAAGGTAATAGATAGAATGCTCGACGGAAAGGTATGTATTTAATTCATATATGAGATTTTATGCGTCGTATCGGCTAGCCGCTTAGCTTTTCTTTTCTTTTTGATTGGAGAAGGCATGTGTGGCAGTTTGGGGATTTTCCCGATGCTCCCAGTACAAAGGAGGTTATGGCGAATTTTTCCTGGAATTTAAGGAGTTAGAATATTTTTAAGAAGTTTGATAACTAGAAATCTATATATCAATATATATAGAAGTCGATAAGGAAACGAAATTAGAAATAGAATAGTAAAATCAAAAAGGAAGACTAAGAATAAAATCTAGTAAGAATAAAAAGAGAAAGTGTACACATGTTTAAAGGTGAATAAGTAGTTGTATGGTATTGATTATTCGAGTAAGTAGTCATATCTGTTTTGACGTTATAAATGTTATCCAGTCAAGGTCTGAGAGGTAGTTATACCCTAACTTGATTGATTTCATTATTAACAAATAAATAGTAAGATTTCAGGCTCGAAGATCAATGTGGAATAAGAGTTAGTTGAATATATTATTTGGGTTGTCGTAACGATGTTTCACACAACACCCGTTTTAACCCAAATAAGTCTAAGCTTGGAAATATAATAAGAATATTTCCTAAGTATAGAAATAAACGAGATCGGAAAAGAGATAAGTAGTTGGAATATTTTCCAATTATAAATGGCATATATTTTCTAAAGTTTAGAAAATAAAGGAAGGCGATATTCGGAAATGTTTTCCAAATAACAAGAAGGCCAATAAGGTTATTGAAAATATTTGGTTAAAAAATATTGATAAAGAAATAGAGAAGTGATTTAACTAATGGAATATTGATCATGGGCTCAGTTGAATTTCAAAAAGGAAAATTTGATTTTAAAAAAAAGTAAACTGTTTAAAATTCCCAGGAAGAGACTGTTTGAATTAAGAACAAATTTAAATAGAAGTTTGCGGAAGTAAGTTGAAATTGAATTGAAACAGTTAAGTGAAAACTGAATGGAAATAGAACGATATCAGGAAAAATTTATTCTTGAATAAAATTGGATTGTGAGATTCTAATTTGAAGTGTAATGTGATAATCAAGTTAAGGGTTGGGAATCGAGAAGAAAACTCGAGTTGAAATGAAAATTTGGCTTGGTAAAAAGGCAAATGGTTGTGTTGGAGATGAAAGTGATTTCAGAATTTGATTGGGATAACATTGGTATATGCTGAGTTGATAGCATATGGAAGTGATAGAGTTGATAGGCCCGACAAAAAGGTACCAGTTTATATTATATATGAGTTTGGTGATTTTGATGAGCCGAATTGGCAAACCGCTTGGTTGTTTGATTTTCTTTTGGGTTGGAGATGGCCCAGAGAGGCGAGTTGGAGTTTTACCGATTGACCAGTACAAAGGAGGTGCTGGCGAAATTTTTCAAAAAGGTTAAGATGTTAGAAAATTTTCAGGATTTTTGAAAACTTTCGTTGATAAGAATTAATTAATAATTTAATTGAAATTAATTTGGTCCAATTGAAACTGATGAAGAAGTGAACAAATATGTTCTAACCAGTCGATAGGGTCGTCCTCTACCTTTTAGCAATTTCGAGGACGAAATTATTTAAAGTGGGGAAGATTGTAATGACCCGCATTGGCAGAGGTATTAGAATTAATTTATTTAATTATTGAAATGGTGGTTTAGAGTATTTAATGGTTGTGGAATTAAATAATGGTGAATATTTAGTTCAAATAATAAATTAAATAATATATTTAATTCTGAAATAATCAAAATTGGCTGAAATGGCGATATGGTGTGAACTGGATCATATGTGATATATATTTCAGTTTAGAATTGAATTTGAATAACGAATATATTCAGTCAACGTCAGTTTGAACGTAGAATTATAATATAATTAAAATCGAGCTCGAAATGGCACTGCAGTTCGTAAATTGGCGATTCGAACTTCAACTGAATGTACAGGATTCGTTTTAAACCGGATTTCTGTGAAACAAGAAACGTTAGGAGCTGGTGGAGTATATCTTTCTAGTGGAAGAGAAAAATCGAGATTTCGTCGTCTAGATTTTGATTTACATCCAAATCAAATTTCAGAAAAGTCGTTGTGGAATTCCATTATAATTTGCAACGCTTTATTTATGTTATAAAAGGATTTTCAATATAACTAGATATCGGGTTTGAATTTAGACAAGGTTCTTTTGGGAAATAACGATAATTTAATTTTTAGAATTTTACTGTAATTTTTAATTAATTAAATATGCGACTTTTTATTTTTGAGTATTTTGCACCCTGTAATCAACATTTTGAGGTTTCAAAATATGAGGTAATCTACCGGTATTATTATATCTCTGGGGCCGTGGCACATTGCTCGGTATGATGATATATTTATATATGTAGATAACGGTCTGTAAGTGAGTAGAGTTTACGTAACAATACACTGAACTTTTTTATATATATATCCATGTACACATTAGCTCATAACTTAGCACGAATGAATAAAGTTTCCATTTAATGAACTAGAGCATTTCATCATGGTAAACATAAAAGAATGTATGTGCTGCTTTACATGTTGAGTAGAAAGCAAAGCTCAAGTTTTAGCACAGTTAAATGCATCAAAACATCAAAAGCTATAAAGTAATTAGATTAGAATCACATCCCAATGTAACATGACTAATGTACCAAAGGACCCAAACAACCTAAGACATCTCGTGCAATGTAAATGGTGAGGTATTCTGCATAAAAAAAACAATATAATGTGCCCCACAACCTTTCATGAAAATGACGGTGTCCCTTATTTGCCTTTGAAGTGAAGTATACGTTGCCACGCATCTACTCTCCATCATTCAAGGACACAGTAGGGACAACACTCTCCTTCGTATATGGACACCACAGTGACAACACGCTTCTTCCCTAAGTAAATGACTATATATGACCCCTACTACAGACCGTCCCCTCTTTTATTCACAATCCATAACTCACTAATTTATATTTATATGAGTACGCAAGCATTGCTTCAGATTTTTAAGTGTTACTGGCGAACAAAAAAAAATGAATACTTGAGGGACTCGACATCAATTCTCCGTCGCTCGTTTTGTGAATAGCGAGCTATGGCTGACGTTCATCAGCAACAGGGTAGGGTGTCGGCCAGACTAAGGTGGCAGGTGAACTTGGAGAGGCGAGGTACACCTAGTGGTGGCAGCGAAGCAACGTCAGGAGGCCCGAGGTGAAATGCGTCACCTGCGGTGACGATGGGAAGGCAGCAGGTCGGGTTGACCTGGGGAAGAGAGAGTGTGGTACCTAGGTGATGGGGGTGCGGATTTTGATGGTGAACTGAGTGGTGGGGCTGACGCCGGAATTAGGTGGTTGGAGCAGGAGTGGAGGACGGTCAAAGTGAGAGGTCAACGTGGGTTTGAGATGTACTAGAAAGTGGGTTTCACGAAATTAAAATGTTTGGGGAAGATGGGGTTAAAAGGAGCGGTAGTGGGCTTCAAGGGGAAGAGGATGGGCCGGGTGAACGATGGTAAGGCCCGAAGAAATGGGTTGAGTTAAATTCTTGTTTAAAATATATATGAACTTCGAAATTTGATAACTCGATCATACGTTATCAGAATTAGACGAAACAAGATCCGACGGGATCGTATGGACGGACACTACCCAATGGAACTGACGGGGAGTAAATCGAAGCTCGTTACAATTTATTGCAAAATAAATTGTTCGGTTTGAATCAACGACAATTATCGTTAATTAACGATGATAGTCCAATGTGAGTAAATCTCACCAACTCTGAACAGTTTATAAATTCATGTTGTATTTTTAGAACTGTTAAATATTGTCTGATTGACTGTATGTTGACTGTTTGATTGAACTGCTAGTCAGTTAGTTAAATTTCTATATTGATTCTGTTTAACAGAATATATCATATGGAACTGAAAGTGATGTTATATATATTGTTTAACACCTGTGATGCAGGGAAACAGGTTGGAGGAATCCAACTGGATTCCTCAACATTTATTTTACTGTTTTCATATATTGTGATATATGATGTGTTATATAATCTGTTATGGATTATGGGTGTTGGAATGATGTTGATCATTTTATTCGATATTTTAAATATCATAAAAGACCCTGGGATGTAAAAAGAATTATTTCAATGTATATTGAAATAAAAGGGAGTTTATAAAATCAACAGATTTGTAAAAGGAAATATTTCGAAAGTAAATAAAAAGGGAAATCATTTGTAAAGTAAAGAACTGTTACTAAAAGTAAATCTTTATAAATGATTAGAGTTAAAGTTAAAAGGAGTTAATCGATGTTAGTTAATCGATTAGAGTTAAAGTTAAAAGGAGTTAATCGATGTTAGTTAATCGATTAGAGAATAAAGTAAAAGGAGTTAATCAATGTTAGTTAATCGATTTGAGTTAAAGTAAAAGGAGTTAATCGAATATAGTTTATTCGAATAGAAGCAAAGGAGTAAATCGAATATAGTTATTCGAATATAAGCAAAGGAGTTAATCGAATATAGTTTATTCGAATAGAAGCAAAGGAGTTAATCGAATATAGTTTATTCGAATAGAAGCAAAGGAGTTAATCGAATATAGTTTATTCGAAGAAAGTAAAAGGAATTATCGAATATAGTTTATTCGAAAGGAGTTAAGCGAAAGGAGTAAATCAATAGCGTTAGTCAAATAGAGTTAATCCAATAGTGTTAGTCCAATAGAATTAATTGATAAGGGTTAATCGAATAAAGTTAAGTGAAAATAGTTAATCGAATATAGCTATTCGAAGAGGGTTAAGTAAGGAAGTTAGTAAAAGGAATAAAGTGAACTTTGCTAATTTCAAAGTTAGAAATGTTGTTCGGTTAAGGTCTGAGAGGTAGTTCTACCCCAACTTGATTGGCTTCATTTTTAACTAGGGAATAGTTAAGGTTCGGCAGTAAAGGAAATGGTTTGAGTTGGCATCGCGATGGTTTGTTTAAAACATCTGTCTAAGTCCAATGAAGAAGCTTTGGAAATGTTTTCCAAATAGGAAACCAGAAATGTTTTCTAATAAAGAAAACAAGAAATGGAAATGTTTTCCATTGTTAATAACGTATATTTTCCCAATTTAGAAAATAAGAAATATTGAATATAGGGAAGCAGGAGATAAGTAAATAAATGAACTAAGGAGATAAATGTTGAATGATGTTTGATCGATATAATTTCCATTTGGAAATAATATCGTTTTTTGCACACTTGTTTTTATTCGATAGTTAAATCACAGACTATCGAAGTTTTGACCATTTTAACGTTGTTAATACGGAGAGACCGGTTGGATTATTATCCAAAGAACCACTCTGTATTGGCATAAGCATTGCGAATCATATATGCCAAAGGAAATTGAAGACGGAGTTATGCAAGGGCTATCATGTTTACAGAATAGTGCCTTCGGTTCATCCTATTCCTGGGTGACTTGTATGGACGGATGTCTGACAGAGTATTTCCAGACGATCACGTATATTGATTTCTCCAACTGTACCAAGAGTGGAAGCGAAGAAGGAAACTTTTTTTAGCTAACACATAATGTATGGTTGAGGACGTCAATCGGTGATTTGATGGATTTGACAATGTGGCATTCAAAGTGAATCTGATGTGATGTTAAAGCGTAGCTTCTAGCCTCATCATCCGGTAAATGACAGAAATCGGGCAGGCAGCATGGCTAAGTCGGTCGCACCGAAGTAGGGTGTATAATCACCTGATCTAGAGTTTCATTTACTTCTAAAAATCTATTGTTGATGCTGTCCCATTCGGGAAACGGTTGCTGATCCCAACCGTTGGTGATATACATTCGATACGCTCAAGCGAAATGAGTGGTCGGTCATGTGTGGCCGGGTTGCAAGATGTTCTTGTTGAACCCAGTGTATTCCTCTCTAGAGGTACACGAACGAAAGGTGGTTCCATACCTTGTCATAGTTGGAAATCCATTACCCAATACGTGCTTGCGGTTTTGATTGTATACTATATATGTAGAACGTGAGATGAAAGCGTTTCTGCTAGATGATTATATATACTGTGGTTGATAGACATTATTATAATATCAAAATGTTTTTGATATAAAGATATTTGGATTCTCATAAGGGAAAAACCCGTTCCGTTATACGGCGTGGTCTTATGAGATATCATTTACCTGTTTGAACTGTTTTAAAATGTTTTACTCATACCAGTCCCATGACTGACCCGGAGTTTACTTTGTTGTTTCCCCTAAACTTTTGGGTGCCTAAATTTATATGGGCAGTCAAGTAGTCGGGATTTACAGATACATTGAAGAGCTGGAGCAGGAGGCTTCAGGATCATATAGCTATAGTTATTTCCGATGTGTTGTAAGTGATGTACTTTGATAATGATATGTATATTCCAGTACAGATTTGAATTTCAAAGTTATGTTATGAAATATATTTATTCGTTCCACTGTGAGATTCATGTTACTCTGATGTTGTGTTCTTCTTCTTCTTCTATTCTAATTTTCTATCTTATATTTCCTCACCCTCTAATTTCTTTCACTAATTACCAGGATTTTTCGATGTTTTGGTTACCGACATCGTGCTTATGTCGATAACCAAAGTCGTTGAAAATCTGGGTCGTTACATATAGTAATTTAATTAACAGAATGGTGTATGTGATAAGAAGAAAAATATTTGGATTAAGAAGTGACAAAGTTCTTAAGTTAACCTTGATTTGTCCATCAGTTCTAGTAGCTGCTGCAACCATTCCAGTGCCACCTTTGGGTGAGAATATAGTTCCGACGCATATGCTTTGAGGATTCTTTTTAAACACCTAATAGGATAATAAAAAAAAGTCATACACAATGTATTTCATTAACTATATAAAACTACTAAGTGAGATGCAAGCAGTTGTTTACCATGAATATTGAGATATCTAGCTTGAAATTTTAGAAACAGTAATGTTGTATTGACAGCCGCGAGCAAGGTCAAACTAGTAGCTAGGCTTTTAAGTGTTATTTTTTTCCGTGGTCCAACCAAACCAATAGCTAGGCTTTTCTATGTTTGTTTTTCTTTAGTGGCGCCAAACAATAGCTAGATTTTTCAGTGTGTTTACAAGTTATGGATACCTGAAAAATCTGAATTCACCAGCATTTGCATCTTAAAAACGCAGAGACAGAAAAAACTGATATATCAAAAAATAATACTAATCTGGATGTGATGATATTCGCATTAGAAAATTTTCCATTCAACTTTTATCAAAATTATGATTTATATTATATCACACACACGCGCGCGCGCACACACACACACATGCACCCACACACAAATATAATGAATGATTGATATTTGTTGTTTTGGTAAGGTAATAGCTTATTATGTGCATATTCATTGCTTAAACCATCTTTAATCATTATTGTTTTCTGAAATTCTCATTTGTCGCAATGAACTGATTTTGAGATAAACTTCCTTTTAAACAAGTATCATTTTTAAGTGGACAGATAAAAATTCAATATCCAATCATTAACAGTGGATATAGATGTCCGATTGAGTATTGGTATAACAATAAATAATAATTTTCCTTTATCAGTCTCACCAGCTTTGTTCATTGATCAATTGGTAATGGAGTTATTAACACCCGCTGATACGGTGTCAGCAATATCAAACTTGCATATGAGGGGCCCATTTTGTTTTATTTGTTTTAACATAGTTCTAAGTTCATTATCAATCAACAAAAAAAGCATTTACAACCCAAATAGCTAGCCTAAACTCATGGTTATATATGTACAAATTTACACAAAATTAACAGCAGCAATAGACTGGATGTTTGGTCAACTAAGAAGCCTAGCCTGGATATCTAGAAAACTCAAACATGGTATTGACTAAGAGTGCATTTGGCAACAATCCATTGCGAAAAGTTTTAAAAGAATTTCTGAATAGTAATTTCTCTAGTTAGTTTTGAGCAATGATTCATAAGTGGAATTTTTATGAAATATATTCATACATGATAAGCAACAAACTGTTTTTATTTTTCATATTTTTACTTGCTAGTCACATCTATATACTCCCTATAAGAAGTTGATAAATACTAGAATTAAAATAATTGATTAAGAAGTAGTTTTGGCAACTTAAAAGTAGTTATAAAACATACTTTAATTAGTATACTAGTAATAATTTGAAAGTAATGTTTCGAATTTATTTCTGCAGCTGAAAGAGTTTGTCCTCAGCCAACCAGAGGTTATGAAGCGAAGCTAGAGCAAACTTTTCAAAGGCCCGGAGATCCTCCTCTTGAACAAGTCATTGAAACGCTGCACAAGAAGGAAAGCGAGAGTTCATATTGACCGAAGGACGATTTGTAACAATTCATGTTTCCTTATCCTGAGAAGACCGTCCCTTCGAGAAACCCAATATCAACTCGTGTAAATCATTGGATCCTATTTTAGAAAGAAAATATAGAAGCCCTATAATTAATAGCAATCTTTATTTAAACATCAAATTGAAATAAAAACTGAAATAGATTAAGCTAATCACGATGTCAGTTCAGCAATTAAGGGGAAAAAGAGGAAGCAGTATACCTGAATGAAGAATGCAGGATTCGGAGGCACTCTTCTTACTATCGCCAATGCAGGAGAAAAACTGAGATGGAATGGATTTGATTAGGGTTATGTGTTGGAAATAAAATTGGGAGAGATATGAAAGTGATTGTGTTTTTGGAGAGGGAGATATGGTATAATTGGTATTCCGGAGGGAAGACGAAAATTTTAGAGCGAACAGTGTTACATACCACCGTATAGTACAAAATGAATTAGAAAGAAAATGTTTAACTATCAATAATAACACTTTAGAATAAAGAGTTATTAAACGGCGTTATTAATAACATATTTCCTTGTAGTGATAATTCCATTTAATTGTTTCTAAACAATAATTATCCAAATTTGGTCATTAGGTTAATTCCTATTCACTTATTTATAAATCTGATTAACATCAGAAATTTTCTTGACAAACCAATTAATAATTAATTATAAATTTAAATAATGAATATTTATTTCCCTTTTTAATAAACTTATATTCAAAATAATTTAATTCAAAATCTATATCCAGTTATGAAATAAATTTTATAACTTCATCTCTGTCGATTTGTCTGACGGTAAATCGACATTTACAAAACGATTAATTTTGTATGCCATATGTCTCAAAATACTCAACCAATACTGCCCATTGGTTTAAACTAAACAGATGTTGAAATTTCATCAAAAATCAACAATCAAATCAATCACCTCAAACATGACAGTTCATATGTTGATAATATGAAATAAATAATATATTAAGGAATCCCGTTGGATCCCTCCAACCTGTCCTTCCCTGTATACAAGTGGTTAGCTCCAAACAGAGCATTCAGTTTCATTTAACTGATAACAAAAAATAACAGCCATTTAATATCAACCAATTCACAAGCAATTCAAACAATTTAAACACGTTTATTTTATAAATGTGACCAATCAAGGCGAGTTACCTTTATTGGATCAAATTGTTAAAATAACGATTTGGTATTTCACTGAAATTAAACACGGTTTAATTTCATCAGTTAAATCCACAAGTAAATATATAATTAGCAAACGGTCAACCATTAGCAAGCAGATCACACAAAATAAAAACCCAATTTATATAAAATATAAATGGGGAAAACTGAGCGAGTTTAACTCCCCTTGATTTGTTTTGTTGATTAAAACGGTTCGGTAAAAATCCGGCAGCATTCAGTGTTGACCCAACCCGCTCCATCTCGTAGTCTTTGTCCATACGGGTTTAACATGATCGATCGTTCGAAAATCTAACTGATTTCGGCTCAATATTCCTTGATTTAGATAAATTATATTGGGTTGCCTTTGTTTGGAAACCAGCCAGCCCATCTCGTATTAACCCATCTGCATCCTCCATATCACCATAAAATAAACAGCGGATCCCCTTCCTTTCACAAACATCCGCCGCCTCCAGCCAAACAAAGGAAACCCTTCCATGACTGACTTCCTGATCTTCCTCCTCCCTTCTTCTTCGCAAATCAAAGGTAACTACACCGCACCCCTCTTACACAACCACGCTCTGGCCACCCCTCTTTGCCTTCCGTCTTCCACCGCTCCGCCAAACCCCAAACTCCTCGACCACCCTTCAATACCAATCGCGCCTCCCGGTTTTTCTTAGAAATAAAGGTGCTTCGCCTCCGCATCTGCTATAGACTTTATAAAATCCAAATCGAGGCCTCCCTCGTGCAAATCAACCGAACCCTAGGTCTTCAATATCGAACAAACTCTTCACAAAATCCATTCGAAGCATACGGAATTGAAGTGCGTTGATCCATGAAGGTAGATAAGTATATCTCATGATTTTTAATTTATGTATTATTTGGTTTTGATTTTCATGTGGTTCGAATGGGTTTTCTTTCTACTGGTTTGATTCGTTTGGTTCATTGTGGAAGTTGTGAGATGCTATGCATGTATACGCATGTATATATAGTTGCGGAAAAATCCTGATAATATCAATGTCAAACTCAAATGGTGAAATCATAGGTTCTATATTAGCTGAACCTAGATCTTAGCTGTGATATTTCTTTCCATTTCAGCTAAAGATATGTGATCGAACTGCGGTACTGGTTGCATGATTATAGCAGGGAAATATGAAGATTTTGTGTTGAACTGTCATGTACTAGTCTGTTCATACAGTGATCGAACTGTAATGTGTTGGGAATGAAAGTTTGATGGCTGCGTTGCTTAGCACTAAAGTGTGAAGATTCTCTGTTGGATTTTCTTGTACTCGTATTTTCAGATATATTCATATAGTGTCGAACTGTTAGGATAGATTAGGTGACCTACGTAACTAATGAATTGTTATTTTATTCAAAAATTGGAAAATTCCATATTTTGTAGATTTTATGTTGGATTTTTTTTATATATGGCAGCAGTCTTGATGAATTTTGTATATGAAATTGTCTATACATATGAATATATTTACCTGTTCATGTTCTGTATAGATTTGATGTATGAATATACATATATTGGTTTTCTCTAGCTATGCAAAATTTTCCTTTAGTGACGCAGATAAATGAAGACTGTCGCAAAGAAAATAGGGTAGCAGTGTACGTGGAGACTTACCGAAGAAGGAGATAGCTTAGCAGCCTAACAGGAAAAAGTGAAGATTTTGTATTGACTTTGTGATGTACTAGCCTGTTCGGATGTACACATACACTGAACTGCTTAGGTATCTCGTCTATTGTCCATTTGTATTGTCTATGTATATGGAGCTACTGAATTGTTTATTCAATTCAGAGATTTTAAATTTGTATTTGGTAGGTTCGATGCAAGGCAAGACAGTTTCTTTTTTTTACAGATTTGTACATGAGATTTAGCTGTTTCGATTTTCCTGGAATTGATATACATATATTAGTTTCTGTTCATTGTACTTGTTTGTTTAGCTGTGAGGCTATGTGTGAGGCAACGAGTGGTTATATCAACGTGCAGATTTGAATTTGATATTGTGGATTTAGTCTATGCATTGTGTTGCAGAATATTTCGGTACATGAGATTTTCGGCTGTGTATAAACCTTTAGTTGTTTTGCTGTTTTATACTGTTCTTCCTTGTACCCAACTTTTATTTTCTATATATATATATGCATAGGTTGCTGTATATTTTTGTTCTGAATTAGACTGTGGATGTATGTTTCTTCTGCTGTCATGTTTTATATGTGTGCGCGCACAGGGATCGCAATTGGTAACATGCAAATCACATATCCTATTTTATTTAGTTTAGCTGATGTGATTCGTATGCGTGGTGGTTTGTACCATATAGTTGCAGAGCTTTAATCTTTCATTAGTTGTGTATGTACACTTACGGGTTTTATATTCACTATAAGATGATTAAATGTCGCTGCAAATGTCATATCGTCTATTATTGTACACGAAGTCCAAGCGTTAGATATTCGCATATATTCGTGTAAGGTCTGTTTATATACATTTTGATAAATAGCTTATAAAAACAAAAATTGCTAAATTAACAAATAAAATTCCGAAATTATTAAATTCAAAAATAATAAATTATTATCGTCAAATATACTCGATTGGAATAGTATCTCATTTCAATTTACTCAATATTATCTAATTTATATAGAGAACGTTATTAAATTTATTTAGTAAACGTTATCGTCTATAAACGATTTACATAGCGACTATTTTAAAATTTGATTTGACCATAACTAACAATCTATAACACGAAATTTGGATTTTTCTTTTTTATATGAAAATTATCATCAACCCGATTCCAACGTTTCTTCTTTCACATAATCCGACTTATATCCGATCCTGTATATTCGATTGAAGTTCAAAACTTCATATTACGAATTGCAGCGCCATTTCGAGCTCGGTTTATAATTATATAAATATATATCGTTCAAACTCCGTTTAAATAAAAAATTAAAGTATTAAAATCCAATAATATTCCAAATAAGATATTTAAAATAATAAATTAAATTAAATATTTGGTTGCCAAAAATACAGGTCGTTACAAAGAGCCACTAGGAACTCAAATAACCGAGGCGCCTCATTCTATCATCCACATAAGTAAAAATGTCTGGCTTGTAGAACCCTAACACCACTCCTAGCTAGAAAAAAACGTATGCCCTCCATGGATCCTTCTCCTGTTTCTGGTTCATACCGGGGTGTGAGGCTCGCGAAGTAACGCTATACACAAAGCTTTGCCGAAATAAGCTATGCTTTGATCATCAACCATAAGGCTCTGCTTTTCAACAAAAACCTTGATCATTTGCATCTTGGCATGCCACATTGACAGTCCACGCCATGCAATCAATAACTACCAATATATAACCTCTGAGCTCGCGCGTCTCAGAGAAGGGTGTTAAGCAAGAGAATAAATTCTCCGCCATCAACATATATGTATTAAATAGAAACCAATTCACATAGAATGAAATTCAACATCAGACACACATTCATTTACAAGTCCGTTCTGGGTCTGAACGAAACCAGAGACACCTTATTCCTTGTCCCAAATGTCCAATACGGAAGAGAGATGCTCGCTTATCCGGACATTCAACAAGTACGTCCGGACAACTACCACTTTAACCCTTTCAAGATAGCAACTCCAATCAAAGGCATCAGTAGTCGTCCATTCGATGTGAAGATCGCTGGTCTTCAACCACCGTCTTCGACTTTTAATCGTCGTAGTAATTATTCAGAATGGGTTAAACCTAGTTTTTCCGAATAACTCGCGCATTTATAATCCAAAATTCAAGTGCTGTAAAAACACATCATACACTACATTCCAACTCAGAATATTCTTTTAATAAAGTATTCACATTATTAATGAAATGTTCTCATTAATTTTATCAAAGATAAATCCTTTAAAATTTATTCTTTTATTCTTCTTTTTAAAGATTCATTAAAACTCAATTTGGGTTTTAATATCAAAAATCATTGCTTAATGATTATTCTAATTTAAGAAATTAATCTTACCTTAACTGGGTTAAAGAATTAATGTCCTGTAAAAACATTGTTAACGATAAACCAAAAATCATCGTCCATTAAATATGGAATTTCACAGAAATCCAATCAATACATAATCGATATAAATTTCCGTATCAGACTAATAATATAAATGGAATAACGGCAAAGCCTTTTAAATTCCATATATAGTAACGGTCTTCTTTTACAGAAGCTCATCTCGATTATTATTAAATCGAATTCCATTCAATTCCAATTTAATATATTAAATTTGAAAATTTTACTTTGGAAAATTTTCATTTAAATCTTAATAAAAGATTTATAAATTCAGAATTATATTTTCACTGTTAATTGGGTTAAAGAACAAATATCATAAAAAAACACAGTTCAAAATAAACCCAATTCACATTTCATTTTATTCCAATTACTAAATATAATTGGAAACTCTAATAATCTTAATTAAAAGATTTATTCTTTTCTCAACTGGATTTAAGAATAGTGTTATTGAAGACACCATTCACAACAACCCAAAATCCAATTCTTTTATTCAATTCCAATTAAATACTAATTCATTGGAAAACTTCACTAAATCTTAAATAAAAGATTTATTCTTTTCTCAACTGGGTTTAAGAACAGTGTTATTGAAGACACCATTCACAACAATCCAAAATCCAGTTCTTTTATTCCACATTCTTTTCAACTCATTTATTATGAATTTACATAATCTTTCCATATTTAATAATTTTCTTAAGGTCATTTCATTCGATTTCCATAAACGGTCATCGAACTGCACTTACAACGACCTTTTCTAAAATTGATTTGGACATAACTCTAGATTTAATCATTAGATTTCAAAACTCTTATATTCATTGGAAATCTCTTTTCGATACGAACCCAATGGTTCCGGTTTTAGGAGAATTCGATGGTCGGATCTCCCGTTACATCAATTTGAAGTTAATGGTCAAAGTTCGCGAACGGTTGCTGCGCGGCGTGTTCTATTCAGGCCATTAAATATATAAAATATATATCGTCGATTTCTATTTAAAATGTATTTATAAAATATTTATAAATTCATTTTAAAATGATTTTAATTTCATTTTCAATTTTAAATCAAAATTGAATATTTTATATTTTATCATATTATAATATTTTCAAAACATTAGATTTTGAAATCACTTCTTTACGATGTTCATTATAAAATGAATAAAATCGATTGATAAACTCGTTCGGGTTAAAAATGGTGTTTCTATACTTAACCCGACTACATATTTTTATATTTTTGTGTCCATCCAAAATGGACATAAAAAAATCATAATTTTATTTTTCATTGAATATTATTTTAAAATATTCATTATTTTACAAATATTCTTTATTTAAAAGATTCTTTACTTTAAAATATTTTTTATATAAAAATGTTCTTTATTTTCAAATATTATTTATTTAAAAGATATTCTGAATTGGAATTGCGACTCAATCAATTACCATATAATTTCAGTTATATGGATTTCATACATCGCATGTATACAACAATAAATGATAAATAATCATTAAACAATCCATTCACATCCAGAGTGAAATCTATAATTGTGTGAGCATTAAAATAAATAAATAAATAAATAATGCTCATTGGGACTACTGTATGTCAAATATCATCCCAATACCCATGTAAGGTTTTCAAACAACTACAGTTTTATTTAAATTAGTCGTTAATTAATAGATTTAGCCAATTATAATTCAGTTTGAATTATTTCTAATATCGCTAACATAATAATGATAATGTTAAACAAATGTATATCTTTCTACTTCTCAGTGTTAATATTAAACAAATGAACATTTTAATGATTCCTACTTACGTAAAAAATGTATTTTGTAATGCAAAAACATTTTTATCAAACAATGCATATTTTAATGATTCCTACTTACATTAAAAATGTAATTTTTAATGTAAAAACATTTTTATCAAATAATAATCTTTTTATCGAATTCTTTTATACATTAAAAATGGGCTTTTTAGTGTAAACATATTATAATCAAATTTTAATCTTTTTATATAACCATTTGTACATTAAAATTGTACTTTCTTATGTTAACACATTTTTATCAAAGTTCTAATCTTTCTAATCAATCCTTTATTACATTAAAGATGTAATTTTAATCCTAACACATTCTTATAAAAGTGTGATCTTTTTAATAAATCTTTATTATATTAAAAATGTAATTTTTATGTTAACACCTTCTTACCACTTTTGAATCCTTTTTAATCTTTCTATCTTACATTAAAAATGTAATCTTTTAATTTCAAACAATGATCATTTTTATGTATACAATAAAAATGGAATTTCTATTGGAAACATATTTTTCATTTCAAACAATGGGTATTTTACATATTTTATAAATATAATAAAAATGTGATTTTTTTTATGGGTCGAACAATTTTCATTTCAAATATGAATATTTTTAATGATCCCTACATGTGATAGAAATGTAATTTTTATTGTTGAAATACTTTATTTCAACAAAACATAAGCCTTAACAAATAATTATTCTTGTTTTTATCTACCATGATAAAGTGACATTTTCTCTAACAGGATGACATTTATATTTTAACATAACATTTTCTAACAAAATGGTATTTTTATTTAAACAAAACATGATTCTAAATAAATGACATTTTTATTTAAACAAAACATTATCTAACAAATGACATTTTTATTTTAATATAACATTTGCTAACAAAATGATATTTTTATTCTAACATAACATTTGCTAACAAAATGATATTTTTATTCTAATATAACATTTTCTAACAAATGATATTTTTATTCTAACATAACGTTTTGTACAAAATGACATTTTTATTTACAAAATATGTTTTTTTAACCAAATGACATATTTATTTACAACTTGATTCTTTTTAACGAATCAAACATACGATGAAAATGTATTTTTTTCTCATCTTTTTATTTAAAACAAGTTTCTTTTTAATTATTCAACACACAATAAAAGGTATATTTTATTTTCTAAACATATTGTTTTAAAACATGAATATTTTTATTTTCATAAATACAATAAAAATATGATTTTTATTGTAAACAAATTCTAGATCTACAAAATTTAATCCAATCAATTAATCTCAACCACAAACAACCAAATAATCAATTTTTACTTCTACTTTATAGAAAATTGGACATCAAAGAGTGGAGCATTTGTTCTATTTGGCAGGATTTAGCTTAAATTCAAAGTTACGTACAAGATTTCCCTTATTCTCATACATTGAATGTTATACAACATGGGTCTCCCCAAGTTTAATTTCATCGTTAGAGAGGATAGATCAATGGGAAATTGACGACGAAACTTTATCGAAGTATTGGGAAAGTTTGGAGTCATGAGCATATGGTAACATTCATTATGTTAATGCTACATCACATGCTCCATTGTCACCAATTGCTCGTCGACCGGGTAAGGAAATTTGCTCCGATCCAGAAATGTCCGAAATGGTTGAACTCTCAAATCATCTCCCTAGCGCACCACAAAAGTATTTCATTGTGGTATATGGAGGTAAATATGTTAATCGAGGCCGAGCACTAGCAATCGGCGAGCCAGTGCCAATAAAAATTTGTTATTGCAGAGAGATCAGACTTTTGCGTGATTGTGAACAAAAATAGATCATTAGTACAGGGCATAGGATCTACAAATGTAGACGCTATGATATGAGCCTGCTTTATCTGAACATCTTTCGAGTTTGTAACTATAGCGAGTGGGTTGATCCTCCGATGTGCCGAAGTGGACATGAGTATGCATTGAAGATGCAGGATGAAACGACTAAAAAAGGAGATTTTTCGTTTGAAACAACTCAACTCGGACTTAGAGTCCAAGCTCCCTCGATGTCCTAATGAGTAGTTTGGACTTGTGGTGTAATGTCCTGGTTTTTTGTCCGATTTTGTTCAACGATGATTTATAAATCATATCTATAGTAAAATTCAAATAAATAATGCTGGATTTGAAAATCTTTGAAAATTAGAATAATCATCGTTTTAAAATCATATGTAAATTAACAAGTCAATGATGTTTTGACATCTTTGTTTATCTTGAAAGCTTGTTTAAATCTCTTTAACTATTATATATGTATGTACAAGCATGTAAGCATCAATGTCACTTTGTTTTGAGTTTTAAACTTGTTCTAGTTCACGTGGAAAAATCGAATTTACTTAAGTAAAATTAGATTTGAATGTTTGTGAGAATTTAAAACAATCATTTTATAAAATCATAAGTAAGTGTATATTTTAATGTTCTTTAGCCTATGTATATATATGGTTATATGCCTTTGCAAATATATATATATATACAAGTATGTAAAACCTTTTATACAATAATTGTACTTGTTTGTATTTATTTTAATTTATGAAAAAAATAAATAACTGAAAGAGAAACACTCTATAAAAATGCAATTACTTCACATGCAAGATTACCTGAGAAGTCGTACCTATAAATTTAAAGGATAGCATTAAATTGGAATAAAATAGAATGAGTATCAAAATCAATCAAAGAGAAGGATTTGTTGCACAACAAAACTACTTCACACAAGTATCCTAGCACGTTCATTCAATCAGCCTATAATCTGCCTATAACCTGCACATGTTTGCATAGGAAAAGAACATTTGCTTGGAAACTAAGTTTAATTTTTAAACAATATTTAGTACATGGCCTTGTAAATATATGTGTACTTTATGCATCCCGGTCAAGCTAAGCATCCTGGAGCAGGTCATATTGAAACATGAAAACACAACACACAACTTCTTTTCAATCAAGTAAGAGCAACCCTATTTTGTCAATCAATTAATAGTTGGATTACTTAAGGGCAAAGCATAGATTTTAAAAACATTTTTGGAACATGTATTGATACATGTACATGTGTTTTTCAGCAAAACATGGGGGAAGATCGAATATACACAGCAATACCACCTCTTTTCACATCAAATGAAGTAGCCTAGCTATGCCCGTCCTAATCAAATAGATACAACAACCTAGAAGCTCCTTCCCATCAACTTATGACAGCTTGAAAACTATCCCCTACAAAGCTATATGTTATCCCTTATTTTATACTTTTGTTCATCTATAAATACTCTAGAATATCTTCATATATTGATTGAAAAATATGAAGCAAAGTTTGAGAACCTAAGATGAGAATGGCAACAAGATCTGGAATAAAACAGCGAGCATCTAGGCGAGTAAACACTCTATTCCCTCCTGTTATATGCCATGTTTGATGTTAAATCCAGAACTGCATATATGTTTATATATATATATATATATATATATATATATATATATATATATGAATTTATGTTGCAAAATATATACCCCGTATTATCTTACATTTCAACTAAGATTTTAACTGTTCATGTTGTATTTTTGTTAGTAATGCTTGTTATACTCTATCTCCTTAACATTGCCTTAAGACATATACATAAGTTATAAAGGTTGGACGCAAGCAAATACCATTAATGTTTGATACCTAGTTGATTGGATCGGAATTGTGATATATGGGTCAGTTATAATACCATGGTTTGAAATATAGGATGAAATTGGAACTCTGTTACCCTGGATTATACAGTATGTCAAAAACAGAGATAATAAACACTTAAGTGAGTAAACCCCTTTTCCCCCCAATTTAACTTTGTTTATGGTTATTAGAAAGCAAATATATATGCATAGATGCTCAGGGATAAATTTTATTGGTTGATTAAGTTTCATGTTAAAATTGAAATATATACAAACAAAGAACAGAGAATTTATAAATAAAAAAGACAGTGAATCATTTCAATAGTAAAACTTCATTTGATTTGATATTAAAACTACACCCTGATAATGATGATGCGTGACACGAATCTATGTATATAGTTGTTTGTGTATGGATCTAACAATTGTGTCACATATAGAAACCACACAATTGAATTGATTGGAACAAAACAAAAGAAATAAACATGAAATAGTGAGCAACACTTCTTGAACTAAATTTGTGAATAAACATTATTTTCAATTCCTTCATGATAGTATATATATTCTGTATGATGCAAAATCTCCTTAATCTTCTACCTGGTTATGATGTATATCACACACAAACCCAATATAAAGTTGTTGATTAAAAGGGATACTTGTTAGCATTTTAAAACATAGAACAACCACTATAACCTGTTTAACAGGAGGATCAACATGAGTTCTTCAGCTTCAAAAATCCATTGTTCATGTTGTAAGGAGTTTTAGAGTAGGAGTTCTTCACGGAAATCGGTTGTATACATCCGTAATGTGAGTTATAAATGGTTCCAAAACAAATAATGATGTATATATTAGATATAGATAAAATACAGTAAACCATAAATTTTTATCCAAAATTTATATTCGAATCCTGATGAATGGTATTCACCATCTAAAACAATTTCCTTCAACATGATTTTTAAAACCAATATCAGAATCTTTAGTGCTCTACCTTTTGGGTTTGAAGTGAATGTGTGTTGTTAGGTTAAAAATTTAATCCTTTCGATTTTGGTAAGGGAATCCGAATCTACTGCTGGTGAAGCTTCCTAGGGAATGTCCGGAGTAATGGGTAAAGTGCCAGGTTTTCTGATGATCCGAGGAGGCCAGGCGAAGTTGATTTGTGGAAATTGGGCTGCTTCAGAAGTGGGGGTTAGACTCGTTCGTTTGGGCTGGAGGGAGGATCGAGTGTGGAGCTGTTGGGAGGGGAGGGAGTCGAAGTAATGGGGGTGTCAGTGGTGGTGGTCGTAGGTCAACCGAGTCACGGTGGTGGTGGTAGGAAGTGTTTTGGTGGAGGTGTGTGAATGTTTGAAGCTCCTGTCAATACCAGGTTTCGATGCAGGGGATGATGCTTTGAGGGAGGAGGCGATGGAGGTTTGTGACAGTACGTCAGTGGGGTGCTGGAAGGTGGTATGGACGGTGATAGGTGGTTCAGCGATTCCCCGATGATCAGGGGTGGCGTGGTTGTGCGCAATGTGCACACTGTGTACACATTGGAAAAGATTGCAGAATGGAGAAGAAGAAGTGGGATCGAGGCAAGAATTTTGGGTGATCAGATTTGATGATCACATAATTTATGAAGTGCCAGGATTTGTGATCGGGTAAAGAAAATAAGGATGGATCAGGTAGGAGTTTTGTGTGATCGGCATGGGCTGATCATGTGTTTTGATGTGCTAGGAAGTGGGTTTTGGTAAGGGGAAATGGTGGTACCGGGCAAGGGATTAGTTAATGGGAATCAACAAAAACAAATTGTTTTGTTTAAATCTTCAAATTTACATAATTTAATCTATTCGTTTGTTTAATAAAATAACGATATAATATAGGTAGTGATATAATTATACTCACTTAGTAAAAACAAAACGAGATAGAAAATAGAAGCCGTAAGTGGTAATGTGAAAATAAACGTTCATATATAATTTGTCAAAGTGTGATTACTTTAAGTAGTAATCAGATTATACATTTTAATAATTTAAATAATAAATAAAAGATATATTCTCAAATTGTTCTCAAGTTAGAGAAAGTGATTATAGTCTACTGTACAATATGTTGTTATACGGTAAAATGGTTGACCGTCAGAGATGTTGGATCGAAATTTTGAAATAAACATTTCAATATTGATTTAAATCGTATCGACTTATGTCGATAACCTTTTTAGGATCGAGAAATAAATTTCAGAAATCGACATTATTCTTAATCTATTCCAAACAATTAGCGATTTCGATCAATCCTGTTGCGTTCCCCGACAATATTCTCAAAATACAAGGTACCGTTATTCCTAACTCATACGTGTGACTGTCAGACCAAATACTAGTCAATACAGATCATAATATTTTAATATTATGTTGACACAATTGAAGGAAATTAAATCATCTATACTGACCATTGTTGGAGATTAAATATGATTTCATTTAAGAAAATAAAATTTGAATTATTAAATATTTGGGATCATTAATTGTTGATTTAATTCCCAATTATGTTATTTCTGATTACCCTAAATTATATCGTTTAAATTAAACGTTGACACATTTAATCATCGTGTATAGATTACTATTTTAAACCGTGATGTGAATCTTATATGTGATACATTTGCAATGGATAAGCACTGATAATCAATATATTTAATTCATAAGTAATGTGTTGACTTAATCATTATTTAAACACCACTTGACCCTACGTTATCGTTCGAAGAGTCTGGAATCTAAATTCCAGTTCGATCCGATTTATATGTTATAAGTCAGAGATTTATTGAAGACAAATGAAGACGGAGTTTAATAAGGGATGTTCAGTTTACAAATAGTGCCTTCGGTTTGTCCAGTCCTAGGATAACTTGTATGGACGAATGTCTGACAGAGCATACCTAATAGATCGCGTAAGTTGATCTCTTCAAATGTATTTGCGTTGGTGGCGGAGGAATTCGTTTCTCTTAGCTTTATGCCCGTAATTATTTTGGGGAAGTCAATTTGTGATTTGGCGGGTTTGACGATGTGGCATTCAAAGTAAATGAAGATATGATCTGTCTAACGGCAAGCTCTAACCTCAAGCCTCTCCAACTGGGAAATGGTATAAAACTGGGTAGGCAGCATGTCTATGTGGGTCGCTCCCATTAAAAGGGTGTATCATTACCTGATCTGGAGAAATCAAATGGCTTCGATTGTCCCTTTATTTATATGCTATCGGTCCAGTTGGCTGGACCCCAACTGTGGTGGTGTTATATTCGGTACTCTCAAGAGAAATGAGGGGTCGGTCATGTGTAGCCGGGTTGCAAGACGTTCTTGTTGAACCTCAATATATTCATCTCCGGAGGTACATTGTCGGAAGGTGGTCCCATAGCTTTCCATAGTTGGAATCCATTCTCAAGTGCTCGCGGTTTTTTTGTATACTATGTATGTGGAGCATGATATGCAAGCGTTCCACTAGATTGTTATTTATTTGTATTTAGACATTATTATAATATCAGAACAATATTGATTTCAAAATTGTTTTGGGTTATAGTAAGGTAAAAACCATCCGTATTTATGTGTGGATCGGTCTTACAATTATCTTTTCTTTCAAAGGTTTTTGAAAGTTAAAATCAAGCTGTTTTAAAATCGTTTGCTCACACCAGTCCCATGACTGACCTAGAGTTTATTTTTCTATGTTTTCCCTAAACTCTTGGGTTCCCAAATTTGTACGGGCAGTCAAGTAGTTCAGGATTTTACAGATACGCTAGAAGGAGCTTGGAGAAGGAGGCTTGAGCGTTAGATATATAGAGTTTATTTCCGCTATGATGTATATGTGTTGTACTCTGATGTTGTATGTAACTACAAATATAGTTTTGTATTTCAAGTTATGTTATTTAAAATATTTTATTCGTTCCAAATCTGTGAGATTCGTGTTACTCAGATTCTGTTGTGTTATGTTCTTCTATTCTAAATTTCTTTCTTTCTATTTCTCACCCTCTAATTTCTTTCTGGAACATCTGAGTTTTAGTGCCATTTGGGTTGGACTTATATGCTTTTAGTCGACTCAAAAAGTACTAAAATTTGGGTCGTTACATTTTGGTATCAGAACAAGGTTGAGGGATAGCCTTGGCTCTGTGGCGTAATTCAATAGAGATGGGGTTAGTAATATCCTAGGTTGAATTTGAGTGTATATATATGAGCACGTGTTTGTTAATCGATATAAAAATTTGTTTTATATTGTGTTAATTGATTTGTTGAATGGTATAAAAATTTCAAATCGACGCGTTTAGCTGACGAGGTCGATTGGAATTTCTAAACACTTAAACAAAGGGATTCGACACAGAATTGTTTTAAAAGCTGGGTAAATGAAATAATTTTACCCAAAATTATATTTTGTTGTAAAGGAATAAAATTTTGAAATTATTATAAATGACCGTGTTGGTTGCTATTATAATCTAATATAAGATTATAAAATTGAAATGGTTATACATAACCAAACTGAATTTGTATAAGATAAAAATTTGTACAAACAAGGTAATCCAGAAATTGAATTTGAAAACCTAGAAAGTTGGTGAGTTAATTAGTTAATGGAAAATGCGGATAAGACTTAACATAGTTGAGCAAATTGAATTGCTGAATGGAACTTGGATTAGAGTTTAAAGAGGGATTTGAAACCACGAAATATTTGAATAGGCTAATGGGTTGATAAGGAATTAAGACGCATAATTAAAAGAATTGGAATCTGATTAGGAATTGGTGGAGTTAAATGGTTTCCAGAGTATTGGTCTGATGTTGATTTCGGTCTTCAGGATTAATACTTAGAGAATTATTTTCGTACCAATTTACAGTTAGGGACTGATGAATGATGAAGGGTATGAATGCATAAATAAGATATGGAAATGTTTTCCAGCTATAATAACAGATATTTCTAGTTGTAAAAATGAATATGTTTGAAGCAATGGATGCTTATAGATGATAATAAATAGGGGATAAAAGTTGGATACCCAACAGAGGAAATACAATTTGTTAAATTGAATTGGATTTGATGAGTCTATTTGGAGAACTATTCGCCTTGTGGTTTCCTTGATGATTTGAGAAGACATGGAAATGTGAGTTTTGGAATTTTACGAGAGAGACACTATCAAATTTTTTGAAAATTTAGAATTTAACTCCTACAAGAATATTGATAACTAAAAACCGACTTATAGATTTTATATTGAAACCAGATGAGTTAAACGAAGATAATTAACATATTTAAAATTTATTTGAATTTATATCTCTTTCGTCGACAGTTTGTCGAGAATGAGGTAAGGAAACAAAGGAGTTTAGTGATATACTCCATATAACTCATAAGAGGAGATGTTTGTGGTTCATTATTAATTATGGAATCAATAGTCCAGTAAGACTTGAATTTTGGAACCAGATTTCACTGTGACTAGATATACAGTTTGTATCGTTGATGAAGGTAAGGAATGAGTCTAAAAATATGGTAATGAAGCTATCTGAGTTGGAATGGAATAAGAATCTCAAAGAACCGTTAATGGGAGACTGAAAAATGGCATACGGGAAATCTATCCAGGGATTTTGATTAATTAGTTAATTACTGAGGTGTGAATGGATTGTTTTGATTTCCGTGAATTGTTTGATAATTAACTTGTGCGTTTGGATGCCCTGTTTGATATAGTTGTTAACAAAGGACCAGCATATGTGTTTTGATATAAGTCTATGATTTTAAGTGTAACTGAAATTCCTCGTTACTCTTTAATTTCGAGGACGAAATTCTTTTAAGGGGGGAAGATTGTAATGTCCCAGTTTTTTTGACTGATTTTGTTTAACGATGATTTATAAATCATATCTATAGTAAAATTCAAATAAATAATGTTGGATTTGAAAAACGTTGAAAATTAGAATAATCATCATTTTAAAATCATATGTATATTAACAAGTCAACGATGTTTTGACCTCTTCGTTTTTCTTAAAAGCTTGTTTAAATCTCTTTAACTATTATATATGTATGTACAAGAATGTAAGCATCAATGTCACTTTGTTTTGAGTTTTAAACTTGTTCTAGTTCATGTGGAAAAATCGAATTTACTTAAGTAAAATTAGATTTGAATGTTTGTGAGAATTTAAAACAATCATTTTATAAAATCATAAGTAAGTGTATATTTTAATGTTCTTTAGCCTATGTATGTATATATATATATGGTTATATTCCTTTGCAAATATAAATATACAAGTATGTAAAACCTTTTATACAATAATTATACATGTTTGTATTTGTTTTAATTTATGAAAAAAAATTAATAATTGAAAGAGAAACACTCTATAAAAATGCAATTACTGCACAAGCAAGATTACCTGAGAAGTCATATCTATAAATTTAAAGGATAGCATTAAATTGGAAAAAAATAGAATGAGTATCAAAATCAATCAAAGGGAAGGATTTGTTGCACAGCAAAACTACTTCACACAAGTATTCTAGCATGTTTATTCAATCAGCCTATAACTTGCACATGTTTGCATAGGAAAAGAACATTTGCTTGGAAACTAAGTTTAATTTTTAAACAATATTTAGTACATGGCCTTATATATATATATATATGTGTACTTTATGCATACTGGCCGAGCTAAGCAACCTGGAGCAGGTCATATTAAACATGAAAATACAACACATAACTTCTTTTCAATCAAGTAAGAGCAGCCTTGTTTTGTCAGTCAATCAATAGTTGGATTACTTAAGGGCAAAGCATAGATTTTAAAAACATTTTTGGAACACGTATTGGTACATGTACATGTGTTTTTCGGTAAAACGTGGGGGAAGATCGAATATACACAGCAATACCACCTCTTTTCACATCAAATGAAGTAGCCTAGCTATGCCCGTCCTAATCAATACAGCAGCCTAGAAGCTCCTTCCCATCAACTTATGACTGCCTGAAAACTATCCCCTACAAAGCTATATGCTACCCCTTATTTTATACTTTTTTTCATCTATAAATACTCTAGTATATCTTGACATACTAATTGAAAAATATGAAGCAAAGTTTGAGAACCTAAGTTGAGAATGGCAACACAATCTGGAATAAAACAGCGAGCATCTAGGTGAGTAAACACTCTATTCCCTCCTGTTATATGCCATGTTTGATGTTAAATCTAGAACTACATATATGTTCATATATATATATATATATATATATATATATATATATATATATATATATGTGTATATATATATGAATTTATGCTGCAAAATATATACCTAGTATTATCTTACATTTCAACTAAGTTTTTAACTGTTCCTGTTGTATTTTTGTTAGTAATGCTTGTCATACTCTGTCTCCTTAACATTGGCTTAAGACATATACATAAGTTATATAGGTTGGACGCAAGCAAATACCATTAATGTTTGATACCTAGTTGGTTGGATCGGAAGTGTGATATATGGGTCAGTTATACTACCATGGTTTGAATTATAGGATGAAATTGGAAATCTGTTACCTTGGATTATACAGTATGTTAGGAATAGAGATAATAAACACTTAAGTGAGTAAACCCCCTTTTCCCCCCAATTTAACTTTGTTTATGGTTATTAGAAAGCAAATATATATGCATAGATGCTCCGAGATAAATTTTATTGGTTGATTAAATCTCATGTTAAAATTGAAACATATATGAACAAAGAACAGAGAATTTATAAATAAAAAAGATAGTGAATCATTTCAATTAGTAAAACTTCATTTGATTTGCTATTAAAACTACACCCTGATAATGATGTTGCGCGATACATATCTATGTATATGGTTGTTTGTGTATGGATCTAACAATTGTGTCACATATAAAGACCACACAATTGAATTGATTGGTACATAACAAAAGAAATAAACATGAAACAGTGAGCAACACTTCTTGAACTAAGTTTGTGAATAAACTTTATTTTTAATTCCTTCATGATAGTATATATATTCTGTATGATGCAAAATCTCCTTAATCTTCCACCTGGTTATGATGTATATCACACATAAACCCAATATAAAATTGTTGATTGATAGGGATACTTGTCAGCATTTTAAAACAGTGAACAATCACTGTAACCTATTTAACATGAGGATCAACATGAGTTCTTTAGCTTCAAAAATCCATTTTTCATGTTGTAAGGAGTTTTAGAGTAGGAGTTCTTCACGGAAATCGGTTGTATACATCCATAGTGTGAGTTAAAAATGGTTCCAAAACAAATAATGATGTACATATTAGATATAGATAAAATACAGTGAACCATTAAATTTTTATCCAAAATTTATATTCGAATCCTGATGAATGGTATTCACCATCTAAAACAATCTCCTTCAACATGATTTTTAAAACCAATATTAGAATCTTTAGTGCTCTACTTTTTGGGTTTGAAGTGAACGTGTGTTATTGGGTTAAAAGTTAAATCCTTTCGATTTTAGTAAGGGAATCCGGATCTGCTGCTGGTGAATCTTCCTAGGGGATGTCCGAAGTTGTTGGTAAAGTGCCAAGTTTTCTGATGATCCGAGGAGGCCAGGCGAAGTTGATTTGTGGAAATTGGGCTGCTTCAGAAGTTGGGGTTTGACTCGTTCGTTAGGGCTGGAGGGAAGATCGAGTGTGGAGCTATTAGGAGGGGAGGGAGTCGAAGTGACGGGGGTGTCAGTCGTGGTGGTCGTAGATCAACTGAGTCACGATGTAGGTGGTAGGAAGTATTTCGGTGGAGGTGTGTGAATGTTTGAAGCTCTTGTCAATACCAGGTTTCGATGTAGGGGATGATGTTTTGAGGGAGGAGGAAATGGAGGTTTGTGACAGTACGTCAGTGGGGTGCTGGAAGGTGGTGTCACCGGTGACAGGTGGTTCAGCAGTTCCTCGATGATCAGGGGTGGCATGGTTGTGCACAACGTGCACACTGTGTACACATCTGAGAAGATAGAAGAATGGAGAAGAAGAAGCGGGAACGGGGCAAGAATTTTGGGTGATCAGATGTGTTGATCACGTCATTTATGAAGTGCCAGGATTTGTGATCGGGCAAAGAAATTAAGGATCGATCGGGTAGGAGTTTTGTGTGATCGGCATGGGCCGATCATGTACTTTGATGTGCCAGGAAGTGGGTTTTGGTAAGAGGAAATGGTGGTACCGGGCAAGGGATTAGTTAATGGAAATCAACGAAAACAAATTGTTTTGTTTAAATATTCAAATTTACATAATTTAATCTATTCGTTTGTTTACTAAAATAACAATATAAAATATAACAATATAATATGGGTAGTGATACAATTATATTCACTTAGTAATAAAAAACGAGATAGAAAATAGAAGTCGTAAGTGGTAATGTGAAAATAAACGTTCGTATATAATTTATCAAAGTGTGATTACTTTAAGTAGTAAATACGTTTTAATAATTTAAATAATAAATAAAAGATATATTCTCAAATCGTTCTCAAGTTAGAGAAAGTGATTATAGTCTACTGTACAATATGTCGTTATACGGTAAAATGGTTGACCGTCACAGATGTAGGTCGAAATTTTGAAATAAACATTTCAATATTGATTTAAATCATATCGACTTATGTCGATAACCTTTTTAGGATCGAGAAATAAATTTCAGAAATCGACATTATTCTTAATCTATTCCAAACAATTAGCGATTTTGATAAATCCTGTTGCGTTTCCCGACAATATTCTCAAAATACGAGACACCGTTATTCCTAACTCATACATGTGACTGTTAGACCAAATACTGGTCAATACAGATCATAATATTTTAATAATATGTTGACACAATTGACGAAAATTAAATCATCTATACTGACCATTGTTGGAGATTAAATATGATTTCATTTATGCAAATAAAATTTGAATTATTAAATATTTGGGATCATTAATTGTTGATTTAATTCCCAATTATGCTATGTTTGATTACCCTAACTTATATCGTTTAAATTAAACATTGACACATTTAATCATCTTGTATAGATTACTATTTTAAACCGTGATGTGAATCTTATATGTGATACATTTGCAATGGATAAGCACTGATAATCAATATATTTAATTCATAAGTAATGTGTTGACTTAATCATTATTTAAACACCACTTGACCTTACGTTATCGTTCGAAGAGTCCGGAATCTAAATTCCACTTCGATCCGATTTATACGTTATAAGTCAGAGATTTATTGAAGACAAATAAAGACGGAGTTTAACAAGGGATGTTCTGGTTACAGAATAGTGCCTTCGGTTTGTCCAGTCTCAGGACAACTTGTATGGACGGATGTCTGACAGAGTATATCTAATAGATCGTGTAAGTTGAACTCTTCAAACGTATTTGCTTTGGTGGCGGAGGAATTCGTTTCTCTTAGCTTTATGCCCTTAATTATATTTGGGGAAGTCAACTTGTGATTTGGCGGGTTTGACTGTAACACCCCGCATTTTTAATTTAATTAAAAATGTATATATATGCATAGATAGGTTAATAATGGTGATGTACAATGAAAATTACTTAACATGAAAGAGAAGGAAAGATTAATTCAATGGCAGTGTACATAACGGAGAAGATAATAAAATAAGGATACTTAATTTAAATATCAGGAATTAAGTAAAATGGACATCACCATTGCGTTTGTCTTGGATTTCTACATGAAATAGAGTCCTAGTTTTCGAAAATCGGACTCCGTATGAAAGAGTTATTGCCTTTGGAAGATTCAAAACCGTTCGAAATTCGACCCAGGCAACTGGGCGGAAAATTTCCTGCCCAGAGCAAGGCAGGTCGACCTGGGGGTCAGGTTGAACAGGGGTTCGACCTACCCCCTAGGAAGTCGACCTGGGGGTCAACATACCCCAGTTCTGGGCAGTTTTTGTTCCTATGACGTGGCTTGACGTGCTGTATGGACCGGATGGCTTCTAGGTCAATCCTAGGGCCCTAAAATGCTCTCTACACCTATAAAATAATGCCTAGACCTAACCTAATTCATAAACAATTCCTTTTGACGCCTCCATGCCGCTAAACTTCAACCAAACATGGCTGCCGCCCCAAAACCTTAAACTAAATTGCAAGTTCTTCAGCAACTTTGGAGTTTAATCAAATCAAGAAGCAAAATTCTTCATCAACAATTCAAGCTCTTCACCAATAATCAAATAAGAATATCAAATCAACGTTCTACATCAACGACAAATCGCTTATTTCTCTAATCCAGTCAAAGTGAGTGGATTTGAACTATATTTGTTGTATAATGTTGCTTCTATCGTTTACCATTCCCCATAATGAATATGATGTTAATTTAATAAGATCTGTTATTTGATTTATGCCTACGTTTGAGTTCTTTCCTTTTTTATCCTTTCCCCTTTTTATTTTTGGATCTAGGTTATCTCGAACTTAGATGAAATCTTATTATACAATACTCACGATTGGAATATGGGGATATTGGAGTATAATCTGTAAATTTGGGGTTTGTGGCATAACAATTGTTATTGCATATATTGGGCATAATCTATTTTATGCAGTCGAGGAATATAATCTATAATGTTGAATTTATGTAAGTTTGACATAATTGTCATTAGATATGGAATTGGTATAATTCAATATTAACAACATGTAATTGGATAACATGGACTGGTGAAATTTATTCGTGACTTGAAAAGTAAGCCTAGAGGGTGAATTGGATTATATGTATGAACGTGGGAATGTTGGGGTATATATTGGGAAAATATTGATTATATGAAATTGGGTATAATTGGATATTGGAAATTGGCATGTTTGGGTATGAATAACATGGAATTAGTGAATTTGGCTATAATTGGATAATTTGCGTAATACGAAAATTGGCTAACTATTATGTAATTGGTGTAGTGAATGGTAAATTGGAATAGGCATAAAAATGAAATGTAATTAAGTTGAATTTGGAACACATGACATGATTTTGGGGTTTGGGTGAAAGACGATTGTTAATGAACGCCTATGACACGAGGTTAGGCGCGTTTGTGGTGTAAGACTGCCCGGAACCGCCCGAAAAATCCAGCAACCACAAGCGGACGTCTAATGTGAGAGGTCAACGACAAGAACTAGAGGCGTAACGGTCTATGACACGAGGTTTGGCGTGTTGTGGTATAATTCTGCCCGGAACCGCCCGGCAAATCCAGCAGCCATGAACGGATGTCTAATGTGAGAGGTCATACATCGTTACGGCATAATTAATAAATTAAGAAATACTAACCATAATAAGACATGAGGGTGACATGGGTATGGTTAGTGGGTTAAGTGAGCGATATAAATGACCTGTAAAGCATAACTAATGTGGACTAATCGTTGTGAGACATGTGATGTAAGACATAACCAAGGTAGACTTAACCGTAGTAAAACATGTGTAAGACATGGAAACTGTAATAAAAAGGGGGTTATGTGGGACACATGTGACATATGAAACAAAACTTAGATATGCTTAACCAAATGGGACCCATAACGGTAAAAAAATTAATTGAATTGGGTAAAGTTTAAGTAACGGGTTAAGTAAAAGAAAGGGTTAAGTCAAATCTAAAATTAATGACACAGTAATGGTGGAATGATAATTACCTATTATAAAATTGAGTTGCGGTGATGTAAAATTAAATAATAGGAAAACTTGTCATAGGGACAAGGGAAGGTTATGAATTACGATGTAATACAAGACTTGAAGGGTGGGACGACTTATATTATGAAATAAGTTAATCTAAAATTAATGACAAGAAATGGGGAATGATAAATAACCTATTATGAATAAACTTGAATAAGGCAAGAAAGGATAATAGGTGAAAATTATAACTTATGGGACAAGATAAGTTATAGGAAACGATAAGGAAGATGAGATAACTTATATGTAAAGATATACTTAAATTAAGTGGTTTGGAAAGCAGAAATGTGAAATTAAAAATGATATAAGTTATATGAGTGGAAAAGAAGTAAATTAGAATCATATATGTTGGTTGGGTTGAGCAATTCTCTGGGTGCCAGTCTGATGTAGATTTCGGTCTTCGGGGCTGGTATTTAGAGGGTTATTCTCCTAATCAGTATGTATGTGGGATAAGGCATACTTAATTATGAATTAAGTATAACATGTTGTTGTAACCCAAAAAGGGAATATTTATGAAATTGGAAAATAACATGTTGTGGGCGTGTTAATGGACTTTAAGTGGGTTAAGCATAAATTAAATTAATAAGCAAGGGTAACTTGGTGAATACGAAAAAAAAGGAAGCTAATGTGGATAACCAAGTTAAATGAGAAAGTTGACCAGGTGGCACAAGCGTGAAATAAATGGTTAAACTTAGGGTCTAATGACATATAAAACTAAGGCACTTGAAGAAGTCCGTACGTTGTAGGATGAATAGCCCAATGCGGTAGATCATGATGGTGTCATAAGGCACGAGGAGAGCTCATGTCCGCTATTTTGGTAGCTCCAACGGACTGGAAGGGGAAGCACGCAGCTTCCTGAGACGTTAAAGGTGCTCCTGGTAGTCCTCTGTAGTAGTTTAGCTTCGGGCTAGGATTATAGAGGTTGGGTCTGCGCGGAACTACCAGGTGGGTGGGCCTTGACTGCACAAGTAGGGGGCTGTCAGAATGTTGTACGCGGTGGCATTAAGGGTGGTTCGGTGATTGCCTTAGGCGGAGGTGGAGGGTCAAGACCAAATGATAGCAAGATCGTCGGGCGCCTATCACCAGTAGCCTAAGGAATGCGAAAAGACAAGAGCCAACACCTAGAGATCGTTAACCTTTGCTATCAAGGGAAGGGTGCGGAGAGACCCCACATGGATGTTTAGATTGTTTGCTTGTTAGGGGTCGTCGCTTAGCTCGTGTGGTCTTTACTAGTTGAGGGAGGGGCTGAGGTGGGGCCATAGCCACCATAGAAAAACCAGACCCGAGGGATATCTGTACATTGGACACTCTTGGAGGTGGGCCCGTATAGATATAGAAAAGCTCCCGACCGAGTTTCGTGTTTTCTGGTGTAGCCCTACCACGAAACTTGGGTGCACAAGTAGAGGTTATGTGCAGTAGAAACATCGAGTACGATTGATGATACGTACATGGGAAAGTTTAGGTACAACCATGTCTGCTCTGGGTGGTGTATCATAGACTAGAGGGCATTATTCGGTGATGGAACCAAACTCGATCGAATAGTTCGAGGATAGCAGTCAGTACGCTTACGTAGCACAACGATAGTGGTTCAATGCGGATGTAGCGTTGTACGGCATAGGATGAGGGACTGCGCATATTACTGTGGCGATACGGAGGAGACGTGCGAGTGGGGTATCACGGGGTATACCTCACTTTGGGGGTAGCTACATATACACTATATTAGGTTAATCTACTAGGGGGTAGATGGGTGTGACGCGTGTGTAAGCTTTGAGTGCTAATAACACGTATAACCTAATAAATAAGAAAGTGTAATTGAACGGTATATGTAGGATTATTCAAGAAGTGTAGTTTAAATTCATTCACACAGAACTTATGTTCTGAACCCCCTCCTCATAACATTCGCAGGTTAGACAGAGACTTATAGCTTTGGGAATACGGATTTAGCAGTACTGTGATTAAGGTAAAGCTATGTTTTAAAATATATTATATTTTATTCCTTCCGATGTGAGGTGTTTTTCCGTACCCTGACATATCTCTTTCCTTTTCCTTTTCTGCAGGATACCAGAGCAACCAACTCGGGTCTCGATGGATTGAATTTTGAAAAAAATTCGGTCTGTCGGAATCCGGGTTGTTACATTGACGATGTGGCATTCAAAATAAATAAAGATATGATCTGTCTAACGGCAAGCTCTAACCTCAAGCCTCTTCAACTGGGAAATGGTATAAAATCGGGTAGGCAACATGGCTATGTGGGTCGCTTCCATTAAAAGGGTGTATCATTACCTGATTTGGAGAAATCAAATGCCTTCGGTTGTCCCTTTATTTATATGTTATCGGCTCAGTCGGCTGGCCCCCAACTGTGGTGATGTTATATCCGGTACTCTCAAGAGAAATGAGGTGCCGGTCATGTGTAGTCGGGTTGCAAAACGTTCTTGTTGAACCTCAATGTATTCATCTCCGGAGGTACATTGTCGGAAGGTGGTCCCATACCTTGCCATAGTTGGAATCCATTCTCTAATAAGCGCTCGCGGTTTTGTTTGTATGCTATGTATGTGGAGCGTGAGATGCAAGCGTTCCACTTGATTGTTATTTATTTGTATTTAGACATTATTATAATATCATAACAATATTGATTTCAAAATGTTTTGGGTTATCGTAAGATAAAAACCATCCATATCTATGTGTGGATCGGTCTTACAATTATCTTTCCTTCAAAGGTTTTTGAAAGTTAAAATCAAGTTGTTGTAAAATCGTATGCTCGCACTAGTCTTGTGACTGATCCAGAGTTTATTTTTCTATGTTTTTCCTAAACTCTTGGGTGCCCAAATTTGTACGGGTAATCAAGTAGTTCAGAATTTTACAGATACGCTGGAAGGAGCTTGGAGAAGGAGGCTTCAGCGTTAGATATATAGAGTTTATTTCTGTTGTGATGTATATGTGTTGTACTCTGATGTTGTATGTAACTACAAATACAGTTTTTTATTTCAAGTTATGTTATTTAAAATATTATTCGTTCCGCTGTGAGATTCGTGTTGCTCTGATTATATTGTGTTATGTTCTTCTTGTTCTTCTATTCTAAATTTCTTTCTTCCTATTTCTCACCCTCTAATTTCTTTTTGGAACATCTGAGTTTTAGTGTCATTTGGGTTGGACTTATATGGTTATAGTCGACTCAAAAAGTACTAAAATTTGGGTCGTTACATGTGGCATGTATCAATGTATCCAAATGTTATAGTAGTTTGCGATAATGTATTAGTTAATGTATGTATTGCTTGAATGTACGAATGAAGGTGATGAATATAAGCTCATTCCAAATTGTCGCCAATGCACGAAAGAAAGTTCTTCTACAATCAAACAATAATGCAATTAGTTCAAACATAAACTACAAAACAAAAACCTAATTTACTGATTTACATTGGCTTCTTTTATGACCAATCACTCCGCACTTAATGCATCTATTGGTTTAAGGAGCCCCCATTTCATCCATGGTTCCTTTAATTCTTATTGATCTAGGTCTCCCAGGTGTTCTACGCACCATTGGCGGCAATAGAATCGGTCCCTCGAATTCAGTCCAGTACCGTTTATCTGGAATAGGATGAAACTCTGGTGTGTAAGATGCGTAGTACTTCTTCACGGAATACTACTTTGAAGCAAAGTCATGGTGAAATCGATTAGCACCATTGGTTACATTTGAACAAGCCGCCATTGCATTTTCACATGGAAGGTGTTGAAGTAAAGGAATTCTACATGTATAAGAAAATGTGTTTCCATCAATTATTACTTTGTACTCCTTGCCAAAATGTGTAATCACTCCCCACTACCCTGCATTATTTCGGACAATGTGGCAATGTCTTGCTTCATTTACCCTTCCATATATCTTTAACTCCCATTTTGGGGTTTATTTAGCCGTTGGTGACATATCAAGCTCTCTTCATTTACAAAAATAATCTACCAACCAAAAAACATGCGAGTAACTAAAGCTTTGACGGTCAATGATCGTGCACCTCTAAATACACCATTAAAGCTTTCAGAAACATTTGTCGTCATGACATGAAATCTTCCACCGTCATCGAAACACAAGGCCCAGTTCTCTTTCTTCCCACACAAACTACGCTCAATCCAATTATGTGTGTCAACATTAGTTAGTTTAATTTCGTCATGAATCTTTTGATATTCAACCACCTCCGAAGCACATGCTGCTGCATAAAATAAACCTATCAACTTTTTATCTTTATGTCCTACAGCCTGAAAATTGGCTTTTAGATGCCTTGCGCAATATCTATGTTTGTGAGGGTATCTCCAATGATCCTCCAAGGCTATCGGTATTCCCTTCATCCTATCAAAAAAGAAAATGATGCATTGATTGTTAACACTATGGATGAATGTTCGAATACACGCAAAAAACCAACCCCAAGTATCGGCTAATTCGGCCTCAACAATTCCGTAGGCCAATGGTTATAGTGAGTCATTTGCATCTACAACAGTCGCAACCAGTAATGTACCTTTGTATTTACCATATAAATGTGTACCATCTATGAAAAACAAAGGTCAACAATGTACAAATCCTTCAATGCAAGACCCAAATTCCCAAAATGCTCTTTCAAATAAACCACATGGTTCGGCTACTACATAGGCAACACTTCGGGGATCAGCTTTGATTAGCTTGTCGAAATACTGATGTTGGGTAGAGTATGACTCCACCCCGTCACCATATATGCCTTCAATTGCTTTTCTTAATGCCCTCCACGCCTTAGTATAACCAATTTTTATAAATAGTTGCTCCTGTATTAACACTTGCACTATCCTAGGAGTAATACTCAAGTCCGCTTTCACAAATGGCGCGATCTTCGAAACCAAAGACGCGAACATTGCTTGCTTGTGACTGGAGTTCACCATTGGATTTACGCAACTATGTTCAGCTGGGTATTTTTTAATAATCCACCAACCTTTTTGTGATTTTTTAGAAGGGTCCATTTGAATTAGGTCCCTATTAAGTTTCAAAATTAGGCTCACATCCAGTCATAAACTTATTGTAAATTAGGTCCCTATTTTTCGAAAAAGTAATTAAAAAAAATAAAATAAAATACGTAAATTCATATTTGATTAAATCATGCATTCGACAAATATTTCAGATCAAAATACCATCAAAAAACAAGTCAAAATCAAAAAACACACAAAAACAACGAAAATGCTGTAAAATGCATCGAAATATGCCCATATTTAAAATAGTTGCATACATGTATGAATCTATTCATTTTCTGCATCAAACAGAAACATATATATATGCAGATTTTATGAAATACATGCATGTTTTCGTGCAACAATTCAATTTTCGCTTGTAAACCATGCAAACATGTATACCTGCATACAAGTATGCAGTTATACATAAAAAACTGCATACAAGCATGCAAATATTGCCATGCCTTTCTGAAAAACATTCTTGCATACAAGTATGCAGTTATTCTGAATAATTGCATACTTTTATACAATTTTTCAATAGGCGTGCACATATTTTTGCATGGGTATTCAAATATTTGCATACATGTATGCAACTTTTTTTTATTTCCGCGGACTTTCGAGAATATTTCCAGAATTTAGAATTTTTTTTACATGACAGCACTTTTTTTTAGGCAAAAAACATAAAACTAGAGATGGAAATTTAATCCACGGGGATGGGTACCTGCGGAGACCCGCCTCTAACCGAACGGGGATTCCCCAACTTAGCGGTTAATGGGACAGTGGCGGAGGATTATTTCAGTACACAAACAGATATGAGGCGGGTACGGAGGTGATATCATTCGCCCCATACCTGACCCAGTACATGTAGTTTTTATTGCAAGGCGTATATAATATATATAGTTTCTTTTTATATGTATAATGTGTATATAGATACTAAGAAAAAATATTAACTGGTGTATTGAGTATTGATTCTATTGACCATTCATCTTCCTTTATTATGTTCGATTATAAAATATAACTAATATTATTGATGTGTTGGGTATTGCTTTGCTGAATATTGATTATGAAGTATAATATTTGTTTAATTTAAATTTAATACCTTTTATTTTTATTTATTATCCTTTTCTTCATATTGCCTTAATGGGTACTCAATGAATTTTCCAAAATCGATCGGCATTCCCCTACCTGAATCCGATGGGTATTAAACGGGGATGAGACGGGGATGGAGGCCATAAATGGGTTGTAGGGATGGAGACGGAGGATGTGTTCCCGCATATTACCTACCCCATTTCCATCCCTATGTAAAACACGGAAGTTGAAAAAATAGGGACCGGGTTTGCATTTTAAAAACATAAGGGACGTGAGCCTAATTAATTTTGAAAATAGGGATGTGTCCCTAATATTCACTTTTTAGAATCTATGGCCTGTATTCTCCAGGGGCAGTTAGGATACATGTTGCAAATAGTCGTGTATTTATTTTCGTTCGACCGAATCAGCTAAAACGAAACAGCATGCAAAATTGACCATTCACTTAGTTTTTGAAGAAATTTGCTTTTTCTCTCAAACATCATACCGACTTTGAAACCATTCTGCACACAAGCCGATGAGAAAATTTCGTTGTTGAATTGCATATTAGCAACCATGGATCTAGCCAACATTTGTGCATTTCACAAATCATCATCCAAAGTATCTCGAACTCCGGCTCCTGCTCACCACTATCTTCAGGTGCGTTGTCTTCGCCTCCGAAATCAAAATTTAGGGGAACATTGTTTACTTGCATTACATCAGCCCATGTCGTACCATTATTAGGAATGCTAATAACGGTCATGCTATCATGTGAAGGATGTGGATTTAACTCTCCATAGTCTGGTTCATCTATTTCCATATCGATGTCAGGAATGCTCGGTTCTACGTTGGATTCTGCTTCGGTAGCTTGTGTCGGATACCTAAGTACGCAAGCGACATATTTTTGAGTACATTTTTATACGCAACATAATTATATATCAATAACACAAGTAACTTACTGTTGGCTCATGTGATAAACTTCGAAGGGCGTTCGCTGCATGGGAGCACAACAGTAACTTGTAGATGGTTCGGCTATAGTTTGTGTCGGGAAGTAATTCGAAACAAACCTGAAACATACAAATTTTTTAATTACCATACAAAACACAATGGTTATATTGTCCAATAGAAGAATTCTAAAGTTCGAATTACCCTTGAGTCATATTTGGGACAGTATCCTACGTCAGATATGGATAGTCGAGTTGCGATGCCTGCTGAAAATTCACGAATGGACTATACCCAAAACACATTGCTCATAGCTGGATACAGATAGTATGCTGCAGGAGCCGCTACGGCTGGAGTTTCATGTGGCTCTGCCGACAATCTCCTCTCTTTCATTACAAATAATTTAATAGATTTTGACACTGCGGACAACATAATTTAACGTCGGCGTCATCTCCAATTTTAGTTGCCTTAGATCCAGAATCGGTCGGCCAATTGCAAACTAAATCAATACCAAACTCATACGATTTAATTTTAGTAGCTTTATAGACAGCCTCCTTCAATTGTAAAAAGTTTGACTCTTTCAAAACTTTTGCCGGTTTACTAGATCTATTGTTATATGTTCCATATTTATGTTCATCAAAAAGCAATTCTCCATCATAATAGCATATAGTAGCAATATAATTTGGTGCCATTCTATGCTAAACACAAGATCAAAAAAACTTACATTGGACAGATCCCAAAAAAAATACAAAAACAAAGCCATACCTTTCAATAATCTAACAATAGTGTAACGACCCGGTTTTTGACGATCTTGGTTATCTGATATACAACACATATCGAACACCCAATGATCGAAAATAACCGAATGGTTAATGAAAGAAGTTAGAGGGTGAGAATAGATAAGATAGAAACCTATAGAATAGAAGAAGAAGAAGAAGAAGAAGAACATCATCATCAGAGTAAACACGAACCTCACAGCGGAACGAATAAAATATAACATAACTTTTGAAATATGAACAGTATATGTATACAATAACATTGCAAAGTACAACACTTATAACAACAGCGAAAATAAACAATAGCTATATAAAATCCTAAAGCCTTCTGCTCCAACTCTTTAAGTATCTATAAATCCCGACTACTTGACTGCCCGTACAAATTGGGCACCCAAGAGTTTAGGGAAAACAAAACAAAATAAACTCCGGGTCAGTCATGGGACTGGTATGAGTAAAACAGTTTAAAATAGTTCGAACAAGTAAACAATATCTCATAAGACCACGCCGTATAACGGAACGGGTTTTTCCCTTATGAGAATCCAAAATATCTTTATATCAAAAACCTTTTGATATTTTAATAATGTCTATCAACCACAATATAATAATCATCTAGCAAAAACGCTTCCATCTCACGTTCTACATATATAGTATAAAATCAAAACTGCAAGCATGTATTGGGTAATGGATTTCCAACTATGACAAGGTATGGAACCACCTTTCGCTAGTGTACCTCTAGAGAGGAATACACTAGGTTCAACAAGAACATCTTGCAACCCGACCACACATGACCGACCACTCATTTCGCTTGAGTGTATCGAATGTTTATCACCAACGGTTGGGATCAACAACCGTTTCCTGAATGGGACAGCATCAACAATAGATTTTTAGAAGTAAATGAAACTCTAGATCAGGTGATTATACACCCTAATGGGTGCGACCTACTTAGCCATGTTGCCTGCCTGATTTTTTTTATCATTTACCGGTTGTGAGGCTAGAGGCCACGCTTATCTCTGATAGATCACACAATGATTCACTTTGAATGTCACATCGTCATACCCGCCAAATCACAAATTGATTTCCCAAAAAATACCACGAGTATATAGCTAAGAGAAACGAATTCCTACGCCACCAAACGTAAATACGTTTGAAGAGATCAACTTACGCGATCTATTAAATATATTCTGTCAGACATTCTTCCATATAGGTCGTCCTGGGACTGGACAAACCGAAGGCACTATTCCGTACATCTATCTTAGGCAATTTTTACCTAAGATTTATACAACAGCCCTTGCATTTTACTCCGTCTTCAATTTCCTTTAGCATATATGATTCGCAATGCTTATGCCAATACGGAGTGGTTCTTTGGATAATAATCCAACTGGCCTCTCCATATTAACAACGTTAAAATGGTCAAAAACTTCGATAGTCGGTGAGTTAACTATCAAAGCAAAACACGTGTGCAAACAACGATCTTATTTCCAATTGGAAATTACATCGATCAATCACCAATCAACTTTTATCCTTTTTAAATTAATTCAACATTAATTTATTTCATTTATCATTTCCTGTTTCCATACATTCGACATTTCTATTTTTCTAAATTTAGAAAAATATATGCTATTAACACCGGAAAACTTTTCCATTCCTTGTTTTCTATATTAGGAAACAATTCTGATTCTTCTTTGGAAAACATTTCCAAAACTCGTACATTGGACTTAGACTGATGTTTAAACAAACCATCGCTATGCCAACTCAAACCATTACACTTATTGACCAAATTCAATTAACCATCCTTTGCTATCAAACCTTAACCATTCCTTAGTTAAGAAGGAAGTCAATCAAGTTGGGGTATAATTACCTCTCAAACCTTAACTGAACAACATTTTAACTTCGGAATAGACAAAGTTTATCTTTTAAACCTTTAACAAACTTCCTTACGTAACTCTCTTTCGAAAAATCTTTATCCGATAACTCCTCCCTTCGAATGACTATATTCGATAATCTCTCTTACGAATAACTAGATTCGATAACCTTTCTTCGATTAAACCATATTCGATTAACTCTATTCAATTAACTCTTATCAATTAACTCTATTGGACTAACTCTATTTGATTAACTCTATTTGATTTAACTCTAATCGATTTACTCTTTCCACCTAACTCCTTTCGAATAACTAGATTCAATAACTCCTTTAACTCTATTCGAATAAACTATATTCGCTTAACTCCTTTAATTATATTCGAATAAACTATATTCGATTAACTCCTTTGATTCTATTCGAATAAACTATATTCGATTAACTCCTTTCAAATAACTTATATTCGATTATCTCACTTCGAATAACTTATATTCGATAATCTCACTTCGAATAACTTATTTTCGATAATTCTTCTCGAATGAACTATATTCGATTTCTCTTCTCTCGAATAAACTATATTCGATTACTCTTCTCTCGAATACACTATATTCGATAACTCTACTTCGAATAAGTGATATTCGATAACTCTACTCGATTAACTCCATTTGAATAACTCTAATTTGTTAACTCTAACTGATTAACTTTAACTCTAACTAGTTAACTCTAACTGATTAACTCTAACTGATTAATTCTAACTGGTTGACTCTCTTATTCAATCTTAACTTAACTTGATTAACTCCTAACGAATAACTAATATTCGATTTAACTCCATTCGCTTGACTCTAGATCGCAGCGATCACAATGGTTATGCCTGATTCCTCAGGAAACATCCGACCGCCGTAGGCTATCTGCAGCCCTACGAATTACGCTAGCAGTCGTACGAAACGGCGACTAACTTGGATTAACTCTTATTCGAATAACTAATATTCGATTAGCTCAAATTGATTAACTCTCATTTGGTTTAATCCTATTCGAAAAATTCCTATTTGATTTGCTTTACTCGAATAACTAATATTCGATTGACTCCTTTGATTTACTCTATTTGATTAACTCTAGTTGGTTAATTCTAATTGGTTAACTCTAACTCTAATCGATTATCTCTAACTGGTTAACTCTATTTATTTAGCAAATAAATATTTCTTTTCAATTCTATTTATTTAATAAATAAATATCTCCTTTTAATTCTATTTATTAAACAAATAAATATCTCCTTTTATCTCTTTCTATTTATTTCACAAATAAATAACTCCTTTTCTTTTATTTATTTCCTAAATAAATAAATCCTTTTACTTTTATTCATTCCCTAAATAAATAAATAACCCCATTTGATCTATTTGTAAATGTTCTACAAATATTTCCTTTTTATCTCTATTCTATTTGTAAATGGTTTACAAATATTTTCTCTTTCTATTTTATTTGACAAATATTTTCCTTTATATTTGTTTTACAATTATATTTCCCCTATATTTGATTTACAAATATATTTCCTCTATATTTGATTTACAAATATATTTCCTCTATATTTGATTTACAAATATATTTCCTCTATATTTGATTTATAAATATATTTCTTTTTTTTTCAAAATCCTTTTTCTTTTATATATATAAAATCCATTGATTTTATATAAATAAATTATTTTCAAAATATACTTTGAAAATCCCTTTTCTACATCCCAGTATTTCTTACAGTATTTAAAATACCAAACAACGGTGATCAATATCATTCAAACACATATAATCAACAACAGATTATATATCACATCATATATTACAATATATGAACAACAGTAAAATAAATGTTGAGGAACCCAGTTGGGTTCCTCCAACCTGTTTCCCTGCATCCACAGATGTTAAACAATATAATACCATCGATTTCACTTTGATATGAAATATTCTGATAAATAGAAACGATATTTGATTAACGATATATATAAATATCGTTATCCATAATTTCAACCAATACATACGCAATTCAACCAAACAAATCATCACACAACAGTCAACCAATATTTAACAGTTCTAAGAATACGTTATAAAAATATAACTGATAGAGTTGGTGAGTTTTACTCACATTGGATGATCATCGTTAATAACGATAACCATCTTTGATTCTGACGGACAATTTATTTTGTTATAAATTGTAACGGACTCCAATTGACTCGCAGTCAATTCCATTGTGTAGTGTCCGTTCATACGATCCCAAAGGATCTTGTTTCGCTGAAAATCGATATTGTATGATAAAATTATTCAACTTCTAAGTTCATATACATTTATATTGGTATCAAAGCAATTTCAAATGGGACTTGCCCCTTTTTATAAAATTCAGCCCACTTACTTTATCAGCAACCCACCCTTCTTTTCCCTTAACCCAGGCCCGCTTTCACCCTTCTTCCCCGATAGTTCAGATGCGATCTCTAGTAAAAGCCTCCACCCATTTTTGCACCTTCCTTCGATTACCATCCTTCCAATTCTCAGCGGAAACTCAAACAAGAATCACCAATGAACTTCTCTTCTATTTCTCCATCCACTCCTCCCATCCTCGTCCAGCTCGCACCAGTCCTTGAAATCCCGTCCTCAACGCGCGGTGGCGGATTCCAGTGAAGACCCGGACCTTTATCTTTGCCAAAACCACTCAGAAATTCACACCAAGTGCCATTCGACATCACGAGTTCAACTACATACCCCAAAACAATCATCGCCTCCCCATTGCTTTGAAAATCCATGCCCTAGCCGCGCTGGTCATCACTGTAAGCCCCAAGTGTTGATCGCACTCAACAAAACAGGTATCAATGTTAAGCTAGGGATTCAAGTAAAATGATTTCATGATTTTTGGAAATTTATCCTATTTGATTTTTGGATTTTTAAAGTGGATGATTTTTCTGTAAACAATGAAAAACTGACGGCGCACAAGAGATTATATATATGGGATCATCACATTTTGTGTGGCTGAGAAAGGACGGTGGTGGCCTAGTTTAGGTCCACACATTTATTTTATTTTTATTGAATTTATTGTCATATAAGTCTTTAAAAATTCTTGTGATCACTTGTGATATCCAAATATCACGAAACTGGACATACAGCTAGAGTTCGACATTATGGTCCCAACGAAACTGGTTTCGTCGAATTTCGACTCCGTATGCTCACATAGCGTATTTTTAACCGTCAAAATATCGACTATTTTTCACTTTAAAAATCGGTACAGCCACATACTGACTTCAAAAAACACGGAAATTGAAATCTAACAATAATTTAATATTGCGGATCAAACAAAATTAGTTTCGTCAAATTCTGAGGTCGTTTGCAAAATTGGCTATTTTTAACGCTCTAAATAACCCCTTTTAAATATATAAATATATTTAAAAATAATTAAATTAAACATTTATAAATAAATATTATCATATATATTCACATACGATATCATACAGCTTTAGAATATTCCTATATGAATTTCTACTCGATATTTCAAATCTCGATATAAATCGATATTCGATTTATAATGAAATTTCTTTTATAAATATAAATAAATATTTATAAAATTCAAAGGAATTCCACAGCAACTTTTCTAAAATTTTATTTGGACATAAATCAAAATCTACACGACGAAATCCCGATTTTTCTCTTCCACTAGAAAAATATACTTCACCAGCTCCTAACGTTTCTTGATTCACAGAAATCTGGCTTAAAATGAATCCTGTACATTCAGTTGATGTTCAAATCGCGAACTGCCGCGCCATTTCGTTCTCGATTATAATTATATTAAAATTCTACATTCAAACTGTTGTATATATAATATATTCGTTATTCTAATTCAATTCTGAACTGAATTATATATTTTAAATTTCCCAATTCACACCATATCGCCATTTCGACCCAATCTGATTATTTCAGAATTAAATATATTATTTAATTATTATTTTAATTAAATATTCACTCTTATTTAGTTCAATGACCATTTGAAATTCTAAACCACTATTTATATAATTAAATAAGTTAATTATATATCGTAGAAAATACGGGTCGTGTAATGTCCCACATTTTTATCGGTTTATATTTGAATATTTAAATCAGTTTAAATATCGAATTCGTAATATAAGTCGATTTATATATTAATTAAAATGAAATTGAGCGTATAAAAGTATATATTAAATATAATCGAGCTCATAACGATGATGCAGTTCGTAATTTAACATTCTGAACTTCAGTTGAGTGTACATGACCCGTTATTACTCGGATTTCTTCGAAACAAGAAACATTGGAATATGTTGAACTGTAATTTTCTAATGTAAGTGAAAAATCGAGATTTCGAATTATATATTGTGATATATGTTCAAATCAAATATTCAGAAAAACAGCGGCATACTCGTTTTTGGCCATAACGGTTTATTCGATATAACTGGATATCAGTCTCGAATTTTGACAAGGTTCTTTTGAGACGTAGTGATAATTTAAATTTTAGAATTTTACTGTAATTTTTAATTAATTAAATATGCAACTTTTTATTTCGAGTATTTCGCACCCTATATCAATATTTCGGGGTTTCACAATATGGGTTAAACTACCGATATTATTATATTTTTGAGATCGTGGCACCTCGCTGGACACGATTGTACTCTTACTTCTGTCTGTAGACATGAACGAAAATTTAAGTAACGAACACCGAAATCATTTAAACCTTAACTAAAAATTGTACATCATTTAAAACCACCAGAAAAGGGAGACTTTTCCCTTTCCTTCTGGACTGCTTTCTCGTCACCCTATTGCTTTTCACAAGTCACAAAACCCATCCCTATTTAATGCTCTGTAATGATAAATTCTATCATTTGTTAAATTTGAAATATCTTCCTACATATCCCCATGCTTTTAAATAAATGAATGTTGCATTGAGCTACACACATGCCTGGTTTCCTATGGCTTTAATCTATAATGTAAAATCAAGACAGTCTATACCCAGTTATATCGGTAACCAAGAAAAAACATGCATACTGTGCACCAAAATTTGTCAACTCCTACATATTGTTGTTTAGCCCACCAGACTACCCTAAGCTAAGTAATGGTCCTTCCCGTATTATCAAATCACACACACAGACTACTATATACACAGGCATGCCTATCTAAAAGGAGACAAACCACATGACTACCCAAACATCACGAGACTGATCACGTAACAATGAATTTTCAAATCTACACAGACCACTCATGCAGCTACCCTACATTATCTCCTTCTTGCCTAAGCACTATCGAACCCATCAACTCATGTATAGTCGCATTCTACAGCTTGTCCGCAATGCAGTTGTCACCATTCTTTCACAATGACAATCCATGTTTCACTCAGGCCTAAAGAGCAGTAGACTACATCCCTACGGCATACTATCCCTTGGCATGCACGGTTCCAGGATCTATAAATAACTCTTGCCAAACACACCTTTCAAACCAGTGAAGCTTTTATCAAAACAAAACTTCAAAATTTCATATAAGTTCAAATCGAAATCCACATTTCTAAAAAGAAACTGCTGCTATATCTATATATATATATATATATATAAACTCGAGCTGTGTATGTTTAGACCTGGTGAGTCTTGAGTCGAGCTCGACATCGGGACGACCAGTGTGAGGCTGAGGTGGTGATTTGTCGCTTGCATTCCTTCCAGGCGTATAGAGTTCGCAAGTAGGTTGATGGGGAGAAGATGTAAATAGTGAAGAGAAGTGGATGGAGAAACTGGAAGGAAGGAAGTGAGGATGGAAGTGGGACTGAAAGGGGTGATGCGGTGGTATACTGGAGTGGGAATTTTGATGAAAAGATGGTGCGTTTAAAAGAAGATCCTAAATGAACATACTATGTTTGTTAGGGACGTTCGATTAAGCCAAAGCATGGCAAAGTTGGCAACGTTTTCTTGTAGAAAACCGAAAGGGTCGTTGTGTTTATTTCGGTGAGGAGATGGTTCGAAAATTTAGTGGTAATAATGTTGCTGTTTTCTTTCAACGGCAAAGGAGCCACTTGCAGTCACGTTGGGGTTCATGGGTGTAAGGTGGCGCTGCAGATGTTAGTACAAGATGTGTTTACTGGGTTAGTTATTGACAAGAAGTGAATGGTGTTAATGGCACTCGACTGGAGAATGCTGCGTGATTCATGAAGTAGGAGCGCAAGCCATTTAAGTAACGGGTGAAGTTTGGACAAGAAGAGGAGCTCGTGAAGTGAAGTACATGCATGGACGTGTACAGACAAAAGAAAGAAATGGGGACTGGAAAGAAATGAAGTGAGCATGAGGGTTTCGGCAGTTGTGAGTAAAGTGGAATGCCGTGAGCTTGCGTGTATAAGCGAAGAAAGGGGTTGAAGTGGCAAATGATGGGTTCGTAAAAGCATGGATTTTGTGGTAATGATGCTGTGGAAATAAAGCTGAGGTTGTTGTTGTGATGACAGGAGCGTCTGGAGTTATTGTTGGGAAATGGTGAAAATAAAAGAAGTGGGTGCACACAGATGGATGTGTGAGTTCAAAGGAGTGGGAGTGTCGAAGTTTAAATAGGGATAGGCATATGACTGGAAAGTGGTGGTCGGCAAATGTTTACGGCGAGCATGAAGATGCATGGTGATGGAACGTGACGTGCCCGGTAGATAGACCGAGAGCGTGAGGATAGGTCGAAGTCGAGATGCAGTAGCGGTGCGGGTTGAGTAACAACGTTGGCTATGCTTAAATGTGTCCGATTGACGAATGGTCTATCATATTGGAACCGTTAGAAGCTCGTTGGAAATTATAACATCTGATCTGGTGTACCGACGCAAATCGTTATTTAACGGTTAACGCGCCAAGGTGAGTAAATTCACTAACTCTATTCTATTTTAAAATATTATAATTATATTTTAAATATTGGTTGAACGTTGTGTGATGGTCGCTTCGGTAGATTACAATTAAATTGGTTGAATTATATATCGTTGCATATATACACATCATTGGTTGGACTGATTCCATCGATTATAATATTTCCTGGTATGGAATCAGTGTTAATTGTTGACTAACATCGGTGGATGCACGAAACCGGTTGGAGGAATCCAACTGGATTCCTCAATATTTATATGTACTGTTTGTTTTATATAGATGCACTGTTTGAACCCAAATGACTTTTGAAACCTTGTGTTGATGTAAGCGTTGAATGGAAATTCAAACGTTATTTTGATTTAATCAATAGATGATATCGATTAAGGAAGTGGCAACAACCAACCATAAATGTATCATTTGTTTTAACCGTTATTGTTTTACCAAAATCCCACCGTGTGCGAAGCACGTGTTTCACCATACTTACTAAATGATTTGGTAAAGTGGATTCTTATATTAATAAGATTAATAAGTAAATAGGCGGAGATTAACTTGATGATTAATAACAAGAATTTATTGTTTTAAGAACAATTAAATGAGATATTTACAAATAGATTATGGTTGATTTCATATTAAGTAAGATTAGTTGGAATCGATTATTGTTTATTTAATAGTAAATGAGATTATTTAGAAATGAATTATTATTCGATACAAGTGAAATTATTTGGATTAATAAATGTTATTTATTCAAAATGAAAAGATTTGTTAGAATTGATTAGTGGGTTAATCATGGCTAAATATTTATCAAGCAAACTGTTTTGATCAATAAATGGGTTATTTAATTAAATTAGATTGGGTTGATTAATCTAATGTAATAAATTAACAAATAGTTGATTTAGTTTAAATAAGATTTTAAAGTACAAAGGATTTGTCTAAAGAAGACAAAGCGAAGAGGAATGTTTAATAAGGGATTTGTCTAAGAAAGACGAAGCGGAGAGAAATGTTTAAAAATGGATTTGTATAAGCTAATGTAGATAACCAAGTTTTCAAAATAAGGATATGGCGTCATAAAATCATATTTATAATATAGCAAAAAGCACGTTTACTGATTTTAAAGTATAAGGTGTTAGAGTTACGAACTTATATCTATTCTAAGGTAAGAACGTCATCGATCAAGGTCTGAGAAGTAATTAAAATACCCCAACTTGAACGGCTTCACAATTATCGAGGGATGGTATTTGTTTGGTAACAGAAAGAGATGTTAAGATTTTTGTAACAGAAAAAGATGTCAAGATTTTGTAACGGAAAGAGATGTTAAGATTTTTGTAACGGTAAGAGATGTCAAGATCAGTATAAGGTGGAATATAGCTGTAGCGACCCGGGAATTTCGACACTAGAATCCAGACACTAACACGTCCCGTGTCCAAACTCAAGTACCGAAAACCCAAAAAGCTAATAGAAAGAAGTTAGAGGGTGAGAGAAGAAAGAAAGAAATATTAGAATAGAAGAATAAGAAGATCAGAGTCTCACAGCGGAATGGACAAAATACAATAATCAATAATACTTTATCAAAGAATTGATATCACAACATCAGAGTATACATTCAGATCAATACAACACACAGCGGAAATAAACTAGTACCAGTATATATATATATGGAATACGTCTCGACTTCAACTCCTCTTCTGAAGCTCCAAGCGAAATCTAACCTGTAAATATACTCGGTCTGACCCGAGCACATTTGATTTAAAACAAAATTCACCCAGGTCAGTCTGAAATACTTTCAGTGATAAATTCATACAGCAACCAACTTGTTTAACTTTGAAATCCTTTTGAAAACAAAGGATAATAGTAAGACCAGTCCACACATAAACACGGACGGTTTTTACCTTACTATGACCCAAATCGTTTTGAAATCAATATCTTCTTCTGATATTATCATAGTGTCTAAATACAAGTAAATAGAATCTAGCAGAACGCTTGCATCTCACGCTCCACATATATAGTATACAATCAAAACCGCAGGCGCTTATTGGAGATTGGATTTCCAACCATGACAAGGTATGGGACCACCTACCGCTAGTGTATCTCTAGAGACGAATACACTGGGTTCAACAAGAACATCTTGCAACCCGGCCCACACATGACCGACCACTCATTTCTCTTGAGTGTATCGAATGTATTGTCACCCTTTCGGCTTTTTGTCGCGACCACCGAAATCCCCGGGAGATACAGAATTGAAAAGAAGTAACAAATATGAATATTCTCTAGATGGTGACAATACACCCTAATGGGTGCGACCCACATAGCCATGCTGCCTGCCCGATTTTTGTCATTCCCCGGTTGATGAGGCTTGAGGCTATAATCGACTCTTGAAACATCTGGCCACCATTCACATCATACACGTCATCCAGGAACAGGATGAACCGAAGGTACTCTCCTACTGCATCCAATATAGGAATCACCCCATGGATCAGTAGCGAGTAGTCCTTGCAATCCATAGATTCCAATCACGACAGAGTCACAGTATATCTCTAGGGATCAGCCAGAGATTGTAAGTAACTCTTCCGTTTCATGAAGATCTACGGTCTTCACTTGCTCCACCTCGATCAGCGTCTTCGACGTATTCGTATTCATTGGTCGGAATGGTTTTCGAATATAAATTCGATCCCGGTCTTTCCGTACCAATAACGTTGGGTCAGATTTTGATAGTTGGTTATTTAACTATCAAAATAAACAACCATAAAAATAAATCAAATCCATTGGTTTATTACACAGCATCACTTGGCCATAACCTTTCTTATTATCTTATCGAATCCCTTATCATTCGAAAAAATGATTTTTACGACATCTTCTTTGGCTTTATATATGAATACCAAAACCAACATTCATTCTTTTAGAATAAACCCATTTAAATCTCATTTCAATACTTTGACAATTTCATTAAACTTCCACAAATCTCCCTTTTTATTTCTTTATGTATGGGAATATCATTCCATACCATAAGCTCCTTTTATTTCCTTTAATTTCAGAATCTCATCGTAAATACATTTCCAAATCCTTCTAATAATGATACTTTATTATTTGACCAAAATACTTTGTTCTATCACTTTTATCATTACGACTAATATCATCCTTTGATAATCTTGAAGTTGTTCAAGTTGGGGTATTTTAATTACCTCTCATACCTTGATCAACAACGTTCTTATCTTAAGATAGATATCAGTTGTAATAAAACCCGACACTCATTTCCTATGTCACCACAAATTCCATTTAAAATAATCACCAAACTAATTAATTTAAATAAATCCCATTTGATATAAATAATAATAATCATCCTTCAACCTTTATATCAAAATAACATGGTTTGTTTTACCATTAACTATCCTTAAGTGAACTAATTAACTAAACAACTCCAGTTAACGTCGTTAACTGTTCAACTTTAAACGTGATCAATCGTTATTGATCTATTCATTTAAATTAATTAATAATTAATAAATCTAAATAATTTTTTTCCACTTTGATTCCTATCAATATAAACCCATTTTAATTGTTACGTCAAATCTGGCCACTTGAATTAGCTAAATAAGGTCGTTTAACACTTACTTAATAAGCACGTGCTTCGCGCACGGTCAATTTGGTTAAACCAACCAACGTATTTATGTAGTTGGTTTATTCTCCTTATTAGAACTTTATTGAAAATAATGTATGTTAAACATCTATATTGGTTATAAAATAATTTCATAACTTCTTTTCTAGCGATTCATCTGACGGTGAATCGATCTTTTATAAAACGGTGTACATCATGACCATCTGTTATTTATTCCACAATCAATACTATATATTGATTCAAAATTCAACCACAATCAACAACCAACAATCAACAGGGTTTTAAAGTCAACGGGTTTTCAAACAATTCATATAAAATATGAAATAACAGCACATTAAAGGTTTGAGGAACCGGTTTGATTCCTCCTACCTGTTCTTCCCTGCAACACAGGTTATTAAAATATTTCATATCAGTAGACAGAAATAATTTAAATGACGATAATAAAATTAACGTCAACCATTAAAGCAATCATAGGCATCCAAGGCATCCAATCAACCAATTTAAATTTATATGAATTTAGCACATCATAATATTTCAGAAATGTGTGAGAATTAACTCACCTTTGTTTTTCGATTGACGGTTCGCGATATTTTCATATAATTTTAAACGATGTTTAAAATTACATGAAAATCCAACTGTCTTCGTTTCTGACCAAAGCAGCTTGTATGCGTAGCCTTCGTTGCTGTGATCCCAACGGACCTAATTTCGTTCGATTTCGTTATAGTATGAACGTATTACGGTTGTTTAAAGTTTAAACGAGATTTAAAAAAAATAAAATAAACTTCCTAATTACCTTTGTTAAATTAATTTCGATGCCACGTCATCCTTATTCCACTACCCTTCACGCGTTTCTTTCCCCAACCAAATTCCTGGACCGACTTTCTTCTCCATGTGCCGCATACATATATGAACGCCACCAGTAAAAGTACCGTGCCACTTTCCTTTCCAAAATATAAAACTCAACACCAGAAGCTTTTGCCGCACCCATTCACGCACTCCCCTAAATTACCACAACAACTGGCCTCCTGCTTCCCACACACCCGTCACCGTGAATCCCCATACAAGCACAACCCAATTTCCCCATTTAATTTCCAACTAGATGCATGCTTACGTTTCACCTTTCCCACTCGCTCCCTTCTTGTTCGTCACCAGGCCTACTTTCTTATATGGCTGCATGTACTCACGTTCTCTCTCCTCGTTTCTTGATAGCACCCTTCCACGTTGATAACTTCCCACTGTTTCTTGTTGCACCTACCGTCCCCCTTCCCACTTCACAAAGGATCAAACCAACTTGCCGAACCATGTCTGTCATACAGCCCTTCCCTATTCGTTATATATATTTACTAGCTGGAGATGGCGTAGATTTAAGGTAGAAGAAAGAATAGAAGTTTCGATTTCTTTCCTTGGTAAAGAAATGGTGCGTTCGTTTCTGAAGTGAAGGTGCATCGAGGGTCATTTTATAGGGAAAGGATACGTGGGACACAAGGAATTTAGTTTATAGGGTTGCAGTAACCTATGGGTAGCTATGTTTGTGAAATGGATTTCTTTAAGACAACTTGGTCGGCACGGTGACTGAAATGTCATTTCAAGGGTTAAATACTTTTCGACAGTGTTACTGGGATGTCTTTCATCTAGTTCTGCAGTGTGAAATAATATTTAGCTTGGTGATGTTTGCCGTTTGATGTGATCATACAATGTACAGTGGTGTTTATTTTCACAGCCATACTCAAGACATGCTATGGGTAGGATTTGAAAAACGAAATGCCTATGCATTGAAAAATGTTGTTGCTGTCACTTTCATATAAAACGTGTTGCTGTTCGGACAAGGAGACAAAGAAAATTGAGATTGCTTAATGTGGTTGGCAAGAGATATTTTAGTTTTAAAATTACACGCACCCTGTTGTATACAACTTCGTCCGCATACGACTTGTTAACGACAGAAATAAATATACCGTCGCGTTCAGCAGTGTGCCACGATCACAAAAATATAATAATGTCGGTAGGTTAACTTATTCTGTGAAATGCCAAAATGTTGACACAGGGTGCGAAATACTCCAAATAAAAAGTTGCTTATTTTGCGAATTAAAAATTACAGTAAAATTCTAAAAATTAAACTATGACTACGCCTCAAAAGAACTTATCTAAATTCAAAGCCAATATTTAATTATATCAAATAATCCGTTACGGCGTATAAACGATTCCACAACGACTATTTCAGAATTTCATTTGGACGTAAAATAAAATCTACAATACGGAAATTTGATTTTTCTCCTTCATTAGAAAAATATTATCAACTAGATTCAGACGCTTCTTGTTTCACCAAAATCCGACTTAACTCGGATTCAGCACGATCAATTGAAGTTGAAATTCAATTTTACGAACTACCGTGCTGTTTCGAGTTCGTTTTATAATTAAATATAAATATAACCGCTCAGTCGTCGTTTAATAAATGAATTCGATATTAAATTCCAAATAAAATATTTAAAATAAATTTAAATATTCGAATCAAATAGCTGAAAAATCTAGGTCGTTACATTCTTCCCCCCTTAAATAAATTTCGTCCTCGAAATTGCTAGGTAAAAAGAATGCTCCAACCACAAATATTTTTCAAAATAATTAATTCAAAATATTATCAAAAATATTACCAAGTTATAAAAAAAATTTTGAAAAAATTCGGCAGCATCTCCTCTGCACGGTTCGATCGAAACACTATAAACGCCACTCTGGGCCTCTCATTTTGATCCAAAGAAAATAAAAGTCAAGCGGCTACCCATATCGGGTATAAATTCAAACACCAAATTAATAATATTAAGGTCTACCTTTTTGTCGGGCCACTTCATCCCAATTTCGGAGCAAATCAACCAACAGCTCTTCATTCCCCAATCTGCTCTTCAATCTCCGTGATCAAGTCAATTATCATAGCCTCCTGGTAGTCTGCCCTTTACTCAACTTCTAATTCAAACTGATACTGGGTTATATCATATAATCCCATCCAAAAGTCATTATGCTGGAATTCCTTTCTTTCAACCCATTCAACTTCTTAATTAACTGCTAATGGTTTCAGTTTAATCCAAGCAAGCAACAATCACTTAATCAAATCATTTCATTTTTTTTTTAATTCCAAATTCAAATTTTATCCACCAATTCTATAGTTTAAATTTCCTTCTGGTTTTGTTAACCCATTCAAATTTATTTCCACTGAAATTTCATTTTAATGAGCCACTCATTCATTGGTTCCAAATCCATATTCATGAATTCTATTCCAACCTATAATCCAACCAATTCCTATTTCATAGTTGAAATGTTTCCAACTTCATACAAGTTTTAAATAATAATTATAAATTTTACCGTTTTAGATAAAATGCATTGGGCCAAAACAATATAAAAATAATTTTCCAAATTACAAATACGTACTCTCGTATATATACACTCAACTCGATCTAGAGTATTACTAGCCCAATCTCTATCGAGTTACACCACAGAGCCAAGGTTATTCCTAAACCATTGCTCTGATACCAACTGTAGCGACCCGGGAATTTCGACACTAGAATCCAGACACTAACACGTCCCGTGTCCAAACTCAAGTACCGAAAACCCAGAAAGCTAATAGAAAGAAGTTAGAGGGTGAGAGAAGAAAGAAAGAAATATTAGAATAGAAGAATAAGAAGATCAGAGTCTCACAGCGGAATGGACAAAATACAATAATCAATAATACTTTATCAAAGAATTGATATCACAACATCAGAGTATACATTCAGATCAATACAACACACAGCGGAAATAAACTAGTACCAGTATATATATATATATGGAATACGTCTCGACTTCAACTCCTCTTCTGAAGCTCCAAGCGAAATCTAACCTGTAAATATACTCGGTCTGACCCGAGCACATTTGATTTAAAACAAAATTCACCCAGGTCAGTCTGAAATACTTTCAGTGATAAATTCATACAGCAACCAACTTGTTTAACTTTGAAATCCTTTTGAAAACAAAGGATAATAGTAAGACCAGTCCACACATAAACACGGACGGTTTTTACCTTACTATGACCCAAATCGTTTTGAAATCAATATCTTCTTCTGATATTATCATAGTGTCTAAATACAAGTAAATATAATCTAGCAGAACGCTTGCATCTCACGCTCCACATATATAGTATACAATCAAAACCGCAGGCGCTTATTGGAGATTGGATTTCCAACCATGACAAGGTATGGGACCACCTACCGCTAGTGTATCTCTAGAGACGAATACACTGGGTTCAACAAGAACATCTTGCAACCCGGCCCACACATGACCGACCACTCATTTCTCTTGAGTGTATCGAATGTATTGTCACCCTTTCGGCTTTTTGTCGCGACCACCGAAATCCCCGGGAGATACAGAATTGAAAAGAAGTAACAAATATGAATATTCTCTAGATGGTGACAATACACCCTAATGGGTGCGACCCACATAGCCATGCTGCCTGCCCGATTTTTGTCATTCCCCGGTTGATGAGGCTTGAGGCTATAATCGACTCTTGAAACATCTGGCCACCATTCACATCATACACGTCATCCAGGAACAGGATGAACCGAAGGTACTCTCCTACTGCATCCAATATAGGAATCACCCCATGGATCAGTAGCGAGTAGTCCTTGCAATCCATAGATTCCAATCACGACAGAGTCACAGTATATCTCTAGGGATCAGCCAGAGATTGTAAGTAACTCTTCCGTTTCATGAAGATCTACGGTCTTCACTTGCTCCACCTCGATCAGCGTCTTCGACGTATTCGTATTCATTGGTCGGAATGGTTTTCGAATATAAATTCGATCCCGGTCTTTCCGTACCAATAACGTTGGGTCAGATTTTGATAGTTGGTTATTTAACTATCAAAATAAACAACCATAAAAATAAATCAAATCCATTGGTTTATTACACAGCATCACTTGGCCATAACCTTTCTTATTATCTTATCGAATCCCTTATCATTCGAAAAAATGATTTTTACGACATCTTCTTTGGCTTTATATATGAATACCAAAACCAACATTCATTCTTTTAGAATAAACCCATTTAAATCTCATTTCAATACTTTGACAATTTCATTAAACTTCCACAAATCTCCCTTTTTATTTCTTTATGTATGGGAATATCATTCCATACCATAAGCTCCTTTTATTTCCTTTAATTTCAGAATCTCATCGTAAATACATTTCCAAATCCTTCTAATAATGATACTTTATTATTTGACCAAAATACTTTGTTCTATCACTTTTATCATTACGACTAATATCATCCTTTGATAATCTTGAAGTTGTTCAAGTTGGGGTATTTTAATTACCTCTCATACCTTGATCAACAACGTTCTTATCTTAAGATAGATATCAGTTGTAATAAAACCCGACACTCATTTCCTATGTCACCACAAATTCCATTTAAAATAATCACCAAACTAATTAATTTAAATAAATCCCATTTGATATAAATAATAATAATCATCCTTCAACCTTTATATCAAAATAACATGGTTTGTTTTACCATTAACTATCCTTAAGTGAACTAATTAACTAAACAACTCCAGTTAACGTCGTTAACTGTTCAACTTTAAACGTGATCAATCGTTATTGATCTATTCATTTAAATTAATTAATAATTAATAAATCTAAATAATTTTTTTCCACTTTGATTCCTATCAATATAAACCCATTTTAATTGTTACGTCAAATCTGGCCACTTGAATTAGCTAAATAAGGTCGTTTAACACTTACTTAATAAGCACGTGCTTCGCGCACGGTCAATTTGGTTAAACCAACCAACGTATTTATGTAGTTGGTTTATTCTCCTTATTAGAACTTTATTGAAAATAATGTATGTTAAACATCTATATTGGTTATAAAATAATTTCATAACTTCTTTTCTAGCGATTCATCTGACGGTGAATCGATCTTTTATAAAACGGTGTATATCATGACCATCTGTTATTTATTCCACAATCAATACTATATATTGATTCAAAATTCAACCACAATCAACAACCAACAATCAACAGGGTTTTAAAGTCAACGGGTTTTCAAACAATTCATATAAAATATGAAATAACAGCACATTAAAGGTTTGAGGAACCGGTTTGATTCCTCCTACCTGTTCTTCCCTGCAACACAGGTTATTAAAATATTTCATATCAGTAGACAGAAATAATTTAAATGACGATAATAAAATTAACGTCAACCATTAAAGCAATCATAGGCATCCAAGGCATCCAATCAACCAATTTAAATTTATATGAATTTAGCACATCATAATATTTCAGAAATGTGTGAGAATTAACTCACCTTTGTTTTTCGATTGACGGTTCGCGATATTTTCATATAATTTTAAACGATGTTTAAAATTACATGAAAATCCAACTGTCTTCGTTTCTGACCAAAGCAGCTTGTATGCGTAGCCTTCGTTGCTGTGATCCCAACGGACCTAATTTCGTTCGATTTCGTTATAGTATGAACGTATTACGGTTGTTTAAAGTTTAAACGAGATTTAAAAAAAATAAAATAAACTTCCTAATTACCTTTGTTAAATTAATTTCGATGCCACGTCATCCTTATTCCACTACCCTTCACGCGTTTCTTTCCCCAACCAAATTCCTGGACCGACTTTCTTCTCCATGTGCCGCATACATATATGAACGCCACCAGTAAAAGTACCATGCCACTTTCCTTTCCAAAATATAAAACTCAACACAAGAAGCTTTTGCCGCACCCATTCACGCACTCCCCTAAATTACCACAACAACTGGCCTCCTGCTTCCCACACACCCGTCACCGTGAATCCCCATACAAGCACAACCCAATTTCCCCATTTAATTTCCAACTAGATGCATGCTTACGTTTCACCTTTCCCACTCGCTCCCTTCTTGTTCGTCACCAGGCCTACTTTCTTATATGGCTGCATGTACTCACGTTCTCTCTCCTCGTTTCTTGATAGCACCCTTCCACGTTGATAACTTCCCACTGTTTCTTGTTGCACCTACCGTCCCCCTTCCCACTTCACAAAGGATCAAACCAACTTGCCGAACCATGTCTGTCATACAGCCCTTCCCTATTCATTATATATATTTACTAGCTGGAGATGGCGTAGATTTAAGGTAGAAGAAAGAATAGAAGTTTCGATTTCTTTCCTTGGTAAAGAAATGGTGCGTTCGTTTCTGAAGTGAAGGTGCATCGAGGGTCATTTTATAGGGAAAGGATACGTGGGACACAAGGAATTTAGTTTATAGGGTTGCAGTAACCTATGGGTAGCTATGTTTGTGAAATGGATTTCTTTAAGACAACTTGGTCGGCACGGTGACTGAAATGTCATTTCAAGGGTTAAATACTTTTCGACAGTGTTACTGGGATGTCTTTCATCTAGTTCTGCAGTGTGAAATAATATTTAGCTTGGTGATGTTTGCCGTTTGATGTGATCATACAATGTACAGTGGTGTTTATTTTCACAGCCATACTCAAGACATGCTATGGGTAGGATTTGAAAAACGAAATGCCTATGCATTGAAAAATGTTGTTGCTGTCACTTTCATATAAAACGTGTTGCTGTTCGGACAAGGAGACAAAGAAAATTGAGATTGCTTAATGTGGTTGGCAAGAGATATTTTAGTTTTAAAATTACACGCACCCTGTTGTATACAACTTCGTCCGCATACGACTTGTTAACGACAGAAATAAATATACCGTCGCGTTCAGCAGTGTGCCACGATCACAAAAATATAATAATGTCGGTAGGTTAACTTATTCTGTGAAATGCCAAAATGTTGACACAGGGTGCGAAATACTCCAAATAAAAAGTTGCTTATTTTGCGAATTAAAAATTACAGTAAAATTCTAAAAATTAAACTATGACTACGCCTCAAAAGAACTTATCTAAATTCAAAGCCAATATTTAATTATATCAAATAATCCGTTACGGCGTATAAACGATTCCACAGCGACTATTTCAGAATTTCATTTGGACGTAAAATAAAATCTACAATACGGAAATTTGATTTTTCTCCTTCATTAGAAAAATATTATCAACTAGATTCAGACGCTTCTTGTTTCACCAAAATCCGACTTAACTCGGATTCAGCACGATCAATTGAAGTTGAAATTCAATTTTACGAACTACCGTGCTGTTTCGAGTTCGTTTTATAATTAAATATAAATATAACCGCTCAGTCGTCGTTTAATAAATGAATTCGATATTAAATTCCAAATAAAATATTTAAAATAAATTTAAATATTCGAATCAAATAGCTGAAAAATCTAGGTCGTTACAATAGCAGCGTATTTCAAGTATTTGAACTACAGCGATAAAATAACGTTGTTGACCAGGCTTAAGCATGATTGTTATGTCGAGATTTGTTATAAAGGGGAATATTACAGCGTATGACAAGTTTTGAATTATCACGTTAAATTAACGTTGTTGGCTAAGCTTAAGCGTGATTTTATATATAGCACTACTCCCTATGGAATGAAAACAATTTGGTTTAAAATCCGGTTATTCTAAAGTAATAAGCAATGATGTTGTCCAAAGAAATATAAGAATAAGAGTTATAATAACTGAGAATATTTTCCAAGAAGTGTGAAAGTGCTAAAACGAGATTTGAGAAATATCTGGTAAGATATGGGAATTCGAATAATAAAACGAATGTTAAATAAAAAGTGCTCGTGGTTGTGTGATGTTTAGTCGTACAATTGAATGGATGTTTGATTTTACTTCGATAGTTAAATAACCGACTATCGAAGTGTTTTGACCATCGTTGTCAATACGGAGAGACCGGTTGGATATATTATCGAAAACCACTCCGTATTGGCATAAGCGATGCGAATCTGATTTTGCTGAAAAAATTGAAGACGGAGTGAAATGCAGGGGTCGTCCTGATCCAGAATGGTGTTTTCTGTTTGTCCAGTCCCAGGACAAATTGTATGGACGAATGTCTGACAAAGTATTCCTAACGATCACATAAGGCGATCTTTTGAACGTATTACGTCTGGTGGCGGAGAAATTCGTTTCTTTTAGCTTTTATACCCGTAATATTTTGGGAAGATCAACTAGTGATTTGATGGGTTTGACGATGTGACATTCAAAGTGTATGATGGCCAGATGTTCTAAAAGATAGACATAGCCTCAAGCTTCACCATCGGGAAATGACAAAAATCGGGCAGGCAGCATGGCTATGTGGGTCGCTCCCATTAGGGTGTATAATCACATATCTAGAGAAATTCCTTTTGTTTCTTACTCTATCGATTCTGCCCATTCGGGAACGGTGGTTTGAGCCCAACCGTTGGTGATATACATTCGATACACTCAAGCGAAATGAGTGGTCGGTCATGTGTGGGCCGGGTTACAAGACATTCTTGTTGAACCCAGTGTATTCGCCTCTAGAGATACACTATCGGTAGGTGGTCCCATACCTTGTCATAGTTGGAATCCAATCTCCAATAAGCGCCCTACGGTTTTTGATTTTATACTATATATGTAGAGCGTGAGATGCAAGCGTTCTGCTATTTGGTTATTTACTTGATTAGACATTATTATAAAATCACAGGATTTTGATATCAAAATATTTTGGGTTATAGTAAGGAAAAAACCGTCCATGTTTATGTGTGGGTTGGTCTTACTATTATCCTTTTGTTTCAAAAGGATTTTCAAAGTTAAACAGTATGATTGGAATTTACTCACACCAGTCCCATGACTGACCCAGAGTTTATTTTGTTTGTTTTTCCCTAAACTCTTGGGTGCCCAAATTTGTACGGGCAGTCAAGTGTTTCAGGCTTTTACAGATACACTTGGAGGAGCTAAAAGCAGCAAGCTTCACCATTAGCATCTAGAGATTTATTCCGCTGTGATATGATGTATTGTACTCTGATAATGGTATGTATATAAAATGTAGTTTTGTATTTCAAAGTTATGTTATATAATACATTTTATTCATTCCGCTGTGAGATTCGTGATTACTCTGATTCAGCTCAGCTGTGCTCTTCTTCTTCTTCTTCTATTCTATTAGTTCTATCTTATCTTTCTCATCCTCTTATTTCTTTCTATTAATGATTCGTATTTCCGTGCCATTTGGGTCGGACCTGTATTGTATTTGGTCGACTCAAAGGGCTCGAATTTGCGGGTCGTTACAGGTCGTTACAAATAGCCAAACTCGTTTACTACTCACTTGGATCCACAATAAAATATTCCTGTTTTCTTGAATAACAATGAAGGATTTGAAGTTTCTAAATTTAGGTTTTGGGTTCTTTTATTGAAGACTGAAGAATAGAAAAACAAGGAAAAACAAGTTTATATTCTTTTGGGGAGCATTTCAGGATTGCGCCCCGAAAGCTATGTTGTTTTTCTTGAATATTGGCGCAATATGTGATTGCGCCAGTATTCATAACCCAGCTTCTCCCTGCTTTCGTGGCCAGAAAGGGGCTATATCTGCAATATTTTGCTAAAGAAGGATAAAAGCGAAATAAAAAAAATAGGGCCACAAACGAAAAATGCTCAATATATAAACAATTTCTTGGGAAATAACTTTTCAGACCCCCAATCATAATCAGAGAGAGAAATTCATTCCACTTCTTTACTCTTCAATAGAAAATCTTTTACATTGCTCAGTTCTTCCCTGTTATTTGTTTTTTATCTTCAAAAATCCCTTCTTTTGATTCTAAAATAGTTTCTTGTAGGCAATTGATTGATCAAGATCTCAAGCGTTTTCATCTATTTATCTTATAAATATTTAACTAATATTATAGTAATATTATAATACAATACGATAATAATAATAATAAATTTATAAACTGATCTTATAAATATTTAACTAATGCCTTGCTAAAAATATATATAAATATTTAACTAATGCCTTGCTAAATATATATATATATATATATATATATATAAATGTTTGACTAAGTTAATTGAGTTTTATAAAATTTAACTAAGGATATATAAAATATAAATAATAATAATAATATAATAATTGTAATATAATGATAAATTTCTAAACTAATTTTATAAATATTTAACTAAGTTAATTGACCTTTATAAAATTTAACTAAAGGTATATGAAAAACAATATATAATAATAATATAATAATAACAATATAATAATAGCAAATTTATTAAGTAATATTAAAAATATTTAACTAAGTTAATTGATTTTTGTATTCAACTAAAGGTATATATAATTTAGCCAAGTTAATTGATTTTTATAAAATTTAACTAAAGATATATAAAAATTAATAAATAATAATATAATATAATAATAGTTTAATAATAATAAAAATTTTATAAACTTATCTTATAAATATTTACTAAGTTAATCGAGATTTACAAAATTTAACTAAAGGTATATAAAAATAAATATAGAATAATATAATAATAATAAATTTATAAACTAATATTATAAATATTTAACTAATAATAAAGTAATAATATAATTAAAAAAACCATTTATATAAATATTTAACTAAGCTAATTGAGTTTTATGGAATAAATTTATAAACTAATATCATTAATATTTAACTAATAATAATATAATAATTGTAATAATAATAATAATATAATAATAGTTGTAATATAATAATAATAAATTTACAAACTAATTTTATAAATTTTTACTAAGTTAGTTGAGTTTTATGAAATTTAGCTAAAGGTATATAAAATTTAAATAAGTTAATTAAGTAAAAATAAACTAAGTTTTATAAAAATTAATTAAGTATATATAAGTTAACTAGATTTGTAATAATAATAGTAATATAATAATAATAAAGTAATTAAGTTTTTAGATAATTGAATAAACAACTATTTTCTTAAATTATATAAGTTTATAAAGTTTAGATAAGTTTTATAAAAATTAATAAGCTTATAACAATTGAAATGTAATTGTTGAAAAAAATATTTTAAAAAAAATATTTAAAACAAAATTTACCTTCATTTCGAGAAATTTCAATTGTTATTAAAATCGTTTCCGTATGTTTATATAAATTAATAAATTTTATAAAATTAACTAAGTTAATTTAATTAGTTTATATAAATGAACTAAGTTTTATTAAATTTAACTAAATTAATTAAGTTTATATAATTAAGTACACATACACACACATATATATGTATATAGTTATAATTGCTAATTGTTGATTTTTTTTCATAGGTACTTACCCATTTATGGTGCATATAAATGACAACATGATGCAGTATATTAAGGATTTAAAGTACTTTTGAAGTAAATTTTTTTGGTTTGCATGCTTAATCCTCATGTCTAATATGATCTTTATCACTTGTATCATTTACACTTTATGTGATGCCCCGGAATTTCGGACCAGTAAAAAAAAATTGCCGAAAATTCTTCCATCCAAAACAAACAATGAAAGCTACCATTTTATTTGATAAATATAAAACATCTCTAAATGCAATTTTTTTAAATAATCTAAATAGCACTTGTCAGAGTATGAATTAAACACAATTACCGTAAATCAACCATCGTGCAACTCTGACAAAATGAACATCGATATTCATCCCTGCACACTTGATAAAACGTCAGTATAGCTTAAATGATATGAAAGATGCGTCAACCAAAGATGTAAAATCAATGATAAACAAAAATATTTTTTATTAATAAAGCAGCTGCATCACTACCCCCTTTGTAACTGCCTACATACCTATATCAAATTGAGTAAGCAATTAGATAAAGGATCAAGCCAGCATAGTTCTTCTTTACACAAAACATTTAAAATCAATGTTTACTTCTAAAATACTTATTATATCATGTGGGGGTAAAATACCTTTTGTAAATACTCATTTCGAAAGACATCTATATATCTCTTGCAGAACTTTCTTTCAAAAGACAAACATCTTTTATTATAAATACTAATCATCTTCTTTATGCAAAAACTTCGTCATAAACAAATCTCAAACCACCTTGATATTTCTCTAATATATGTTTGGAAAGATATTCAAAGATTGTACTGAAATAGTTAAGTTCAACACCATTGATTATCTCGTTAAAACATACCCAATTCATACCTTGTTTAAAACACTAATCATACCTCATTAAAACACATACTATTCATGCCTTGATTGAACCGTATTCATACCTCATTTAAACATTAATCATAAATGTCCTTAATCATTAGTCGTATATGTTGATTGCTTGTCAAAGCAAAGATTGCAACCAATATAGTATGTTAAAGTCATTAGCATCTTTAAATCGAAACACAAGCTTATGAAATAATAATGAATTAGATATAAGTATACTTACAGTATTCCCTGCCATCTTCATGCAAAAGTCTCGTAGAACATCATATAGTACTTATCATCACTCCCAAGTAATCAATTATTTTCCTCGAATCATCGAAATTCGTCAACCTTCCTTATTCTCAATTATAACACATTTTGACTCTCTTTTACTTTGATTTAACATCCTCGATTTTATCAGTTTGTTTATAATACTATAAGGAAAATCAAGTTCAATTTTGAGATGATTTGGAATACTTTACCATGATTTTATACTCAAAACATCTATAGCAATGTTTCGGTTACACTACGAAAGTTCTGGGTAGTTTATAATAGTTTTAGACTCAAAATAGCTATTTACAGCATTTTTGTCATGTTGTGAAAAGTTTTGTTCGTTTTTAAAGTACTTATTAATCATCTCAGAAAAAGACAGCGCTTACCGAAATGCTATGACAAGTTTTAGGTGGTTTATAATGATTTGACTAGAAACAACTTACTATTGCGTTTCTGGGGCCTATAACAGGTTCTGGCTTGGTTTCATGCTCATAATTAGAAAAGATAGCATTTCAGAGTGCTATAAAAAGTCCCAAAAATTAGATTTTAGCCTGTTTTTGGGAAAAATGCTTGGTGTTGTTTCTCTGTGATTAAAATAGATTTTGACTCCAAATTTTATACAGTAAGGAGCGCTTTTAGTATACTTAATTATTGTCAAAAGAAACACTCAAAATCATTTATCATTTTAATATATAAAATCAAACATCATGAGGCACTTTTAACATGTCCATTCGGGTTGATTTTTACCTGACCTTGCCTCTAGTTTTCAGGTATACAAATGACCAAATTAGGAAAATGCAAAGAGTGAAAGTTATAGCCCTTCGAATTAGCTTTCCAAATTGATAGAGAAGTCGTAATTTCATTAATAATTGCAAACGTTATGCCCAAAAAACCGAACAACTTTTTTAGTGATTCGGGTTCTAGCGTTTCTTCACAACGTTCACAATTTTTCTACAAAACATGAAATGAATACATGAACTTAAATAGAATTTCTCACCTTATACTTGTGCCTTGATTTTATATTTATCCTCTAGGCTTCTCCCAAACTTCTATTCTTTATCTTTTTTTTTTTTTTCGTTTGTGAGTCCATGATATGAAATGAACCCTTCACCCTTTATATAGAAATTTTCAAGGCAATTTGGTAATTTAGTTTTGGATACTTGTCCTTCATAATTCATGCAAACCATAAGATGATGACATATGCATACTTAGGTGTCCTAATATGTTTCTACACATGAACACCTAAGAGGGTTATGTGTCCTTATCTCTTTTTTATTCCTTTTCTTTTTCTTTTAGCTTACATGAAAAGCTTCTTATTTTAAATTTATATCTTTTAGCTTACATGGTAAGCTTCTCATTTTAATTTATATCTTTTAGCTTACATGATAAGCTTCTCATTTTAAATTTATATCTCTTAGCTTACATGATAAGCTTCTCATTATAAATTTATATCTTTTAGCTAATATGGTAAGCTTCTCATTTTAAATTTATATCTTTTAGCTTACATGATAAAATTCTCATTTTAGATTTATATCTCTTAGCTTACATGATAAGCTTATCATTTTAAATTTAAATCATTTAGATTATATGATAAGCTTCTCTTTCTAAATTTATATCTTTTAGCTTACATAATGAGCATCCTCATATTAAATTTATTTTCCATCACATGAATACTGTAACGTCCCACATTTTTTAGTTAAATATTTAATTTATTCTATTATATTAAATATTGATTTGGAATTATATATTGATTTATAATATATAATTCGTTTATATAATGAAGTTTGAACATATATTTATATAATCCAAACACTTAAACGTTGCAGTATTTCGTAATTTACAATTCAAGTATATCGATATGAATATAAAACGCTTAACAACAATCGACGATGAAATTTAATAATCATAGAAAATAGAACATTCAAATCAATTTGTTGCTTTCTTATGATGAGGCCCGTTGAAACGACCCGCATATCCGTGCTATCTGAGTTGACTAAATACACCACACGTCCAACCCAAATAACACAGAAATACGACTCATTATTAGAAAGAAGTTAGAGGGTGAGAATAGATAAGATAGAAAACTTAGAATAGAAGAAAACGAAGATCACAAACTCACAGCGGAACGAATAAAATATATTATATAACATAAGCTTCGAAATACAAATCTGTTTGGTACATATATACATACCATCATCAGAGTACACATAACATTTGATTCAGCGGAAGTAACTCTAAATAACTAACGTTGAAGCCTCCAGCTTCAAGCTCCTCCAAGTGTATCTGTAAAAGCCTGAAACACTTGACTGCCCGTACAAATTTGGGCACCCAAGAGTTTAGGGAAAACAAAACAAAATAAACTCTGGGTCAGTCATGGGACTGGTGTGAGTAAACTCCAACCACTTGTTTAACTTTAAAAACCCTTTCAAGAGAAAAGGTAATAGTAAGACCAGCCCACACATCAACACGGACGGTTTTTACCTTACTATAACCCAAAACACTTTGATACGAAAATCCAGTGATATTATAATAATGTCTACATCAAGTAAATAACCAAATAGCAGAACGCTTGCATCTCACGCTCCACATATATATTATAAAATTAAAAACCGCATGGCGCTTATTGGAGATTGGATTTCCAACATGACAAGGTATGGAACCACCTTCCGATGATGTATCTCTAGAGGCAAATACACCTGGGTTCAACAAGAACATCTTGCAACCCGGCCCACACATGACCGACCACTCATTTCGCTTGAGTGTATCGAATGTATATCACCAACGGTTGGACTCAAACCACCGTTTCCCGAATGGGCAGAATCGATAGATTTAGAAACAAAAGGAATTTCTCTAGATAGGTGATTATACACCCTAATGGGTGCGACCCACATAGCCATGCTGCCTGCCCGATTTTAGTCCTTTCCCGGTTGTTGAGGCCTGAGGCTACGAATACTTACCATTCATTGATAACACAATCACTTTGAATGCCACATCGTCAGATCCGTTAATCACTAGTCGAGTTTGCACAAATATTCTGGATATTATGCTAAGGGATAAATCCGTTGCAACCATATACATTCATACAGACCAACTCTTTTGATCATTGGAAATACTCTGTCAGACATTCGTCCATTTACGTTCGTTCTGGGATTGAACGAAACCGAAGGCACCATTTCTATAAATAGAAAAAGCCCTTGCACTTCACTCCGTCTTCAATATATTCAGCATACTTGGTTCGCAACGCTTATGCCGATACGGAGTGGTTCTTCGGATAATAATCCAACCGGTCTCTCCATATTGACAACGATGGTCAAAAACTTCGATAGTCTGTGATTTAACTATCGAATAAAAACAAGTGTTCAATCAACATATCAAACAAATCACTGGGCTCTTTAATTAATATTTCATTAATTAAATCTCTTCTATATTCTCTTATCAATATTTGTTACCCAAATATTCTCAATAACCACATTGGCCCTTTACGCTATTTTTGATTTCGTTTCCTTATCGAATTCTATATATATATCGATATATAGATTTCTAATTATCAAATTTCTTAAAAATATTCTATCTCCTTAAATTTCCGGAAAATTTCGCCATAACCTCCCCTGTATCGGGAGCATCGGGAAATTTCAAATAACATCCCGGTATCTTCCTTAATCAAAAAGAAAAAGGAAAAGCCAAGCGGCTTGCCGATACGGCGCATAAAACCCATATATGAATTAAACATGTACCTTATTGTCGGGCACATACATTAAAAATCTTCATATACTCCATCCCATACCTGTCTAACACCTGTTCACCTGTTTTCCATTCAGTTTAACTCAATCCAATCGTTTGAATTCAGTCTCGCTCATTTATTCTTTAATTAGTCATTTTGCCTATTTCACTTCTTCGTTTGAACATAGCACGTTCAAATAAAATGTTTAACTCGCTCACGCCCAAATTGAATTTCAATTTCAATTCTAGTTCCCTTTTTGATTTCGAATATAAATTTTCAAATCGAATTTGCTTATTCGAACCCCAATATTTCATTTGAAATCTCATTAACTAATTTATATTCAATTTAGTTAATTCTATTCAATAAATCAAAAATCTGATTTCTGTTTCAGAAATCAACTCATTACTCCACTGGAGTTCACATATATTTTATAACTCAAGTCTGGATTTTTCTAAATAGAAATTTCGATTTTTATTTGCTTAAAATCCTTTAATTTAATTAAATAAACCGTTATGGTTTTATAATGGTTATGGCGCTGTTTTTCTGGAAATTTGATTTTGACATAACTCAAAATCTATACGACGAAATTCAGATTTATCTCTTTCATTAGAAAACTATTATCAAACTGGTCCTGACGTTTCTTGTTTCGAAGAATTTCGACTTCAATTGCGTTCTGTATATTCGATTGAAGTTCGAATCGCCAATTTACGAACTGCAGCGCTGCGGCGAGTTCGTTTTAATTATATTTATATATATAAACTTTTTAAACTTCTTAAAAATGAATTCAACTCCGTTTAGCTCTATTTGAATTCTTGATTCAAATTCCAATCTCACTTTTGAATTCTACATTTCAAATTCAAATTCCTTTTCTATTTGATATTCAAATTCGCTACTTAAATTTCTATTTGAATTCCCTATATTCAAATTCTAGACTTGAATTCATTTGAATTCTCTTATTCAAACTCTATTTTTAAATTCCATTTTAACTTCTACATTCCAATTTCTATATTTGAATTCTATTGGAATTCAAATATTCAAACTCCTTTTTAAATTCTATATTCAGAATTTCATAATTTAAAACCCATTTGAATTTCATATTCAAATCCCATAGATCAAATCCTATTTAAATTCAAATTGAATCTCTTACATTCAAATTTCATTTCCCATTTGAATTCTAATATTCAAATTCATTTTCAATACCATTTGAATTTCTAATATTCAAATTCATTTTCAACACCATTTGAATTTCTAATATTCAAATTCATTTGAATTCCCTTGAATTCAAATTTCATTTCAAAATCCTTTTGGATTTCCTATTTTGAAATCCTATTTGAAATTCCATTTCCCATTCTACTTTGAAATCCTATTTTTCAAAGTTTATTTCAAATTCTATTTTGAAATCTCATATTCAAATTTCTACTTGAATTTCTGTATTCAATTCCATGTTCAAATTCAACACTTGAATTTCTATTTCAAATCTCAATTCAAATTTCATATTTGATTTCCAATTCAAATCTCTATTCAAATTTCACATTTGAATTCTTCTTTGAAATACTATATTTCAAATTCTATTCAATGCTTCTTTGAATTTCTATATTTCAAATTCTATTTTGAAATTCTATCTTCAAATCTTTATTTGAATTTCTTTATTCGAATTCCTTTGAATTCAAATCTTATTTTAATTCCTTGAATTCAAATTCTATTCTAATTTCGTCTATTCAAATTCTATTTGAACTTCTATTTGAATTTCTAAAATTCAATCTCCTTTTTCTTTTCAAATATTTAAACTCTCTTTTAAAATTCAAATGTTATACTCAAATTTCATTTGAGTTATATATTTAAAAATTCCATTTCACATCCTATTTTGAAATTTCATTTCAAATTCCAACTTCACGCTTATATTTCTATTTCTGAATTATCAAATGATAATTCTTTTTACTTCATTTATAACTTCGTTATAAACAACTATTTATAAACTTCGTTTATAAAGAAACTACTCGTTTTATTTTTTCAAAACAAGTTTATATTTTTATTCCATTTAAAATTCAAATTCTATTTAAAAATAGAATTTCCACTTTTTAAATCTCCAATATCCTTTCACGATATTTTTTTTTTTAAATCAATATTCAAGCCCAGTGATATTTAAAATAATCAAATCACCCAATTTTCAATTATTTGATTTTAACACATCATATATGAATATATATGAAATCAAACAAACAACAAACAGATATATATTTTTGAGGAATCCTGTTGGATTCCTCCAACCTGTTTTCCTGCATCCACAGATGTTAGCACATAAATAATACCCATTCTGCTTCGTGGCAGAATATCGCGGTATAGAAGGTCATCCACTAATCATAGCGTGGGGCGTATAGGGTAATCATCCGCTATGAAACTGCGGGCATCCGCTAATGAGACTGCGGGAATCCAATCAATCAATCAACCCAATATATATATATATAGCCTAAATAAGTAATATATATAAAACAACCATAAAATATTCACACAAGCAACAGACAATTATTTTTAATGAAATAAAAATAATTCTAAAGGTGAGTGAGATTTACTCACCGTGATATTCCTTTAATCCGATCTATCCTGATTTCCATTTCAAATTCCATTTCGCGGCCTACACCGATATGATTCAACGCAACCGGTTTTCCACTCGAATCTGATATCATGTATATGTTAAATGAAATATTCCTTAGTTAGTAAAATTTTATGCATTTGGATTAAACTAATTTAATCCTAACTGACATACAAATTTAATTCTAACTAGTATGCCGATTTAATTCTAATCCATATATTAATTAAATTCTAATCCACATATATATTAATTAAATTCTAACCTTTTTCTAAATAAAATTCTAACCTCTTCTAACTAAAATTCTAACCTCATTATTCACTTCATAAACATTTAACCATATATGTATATTTTTCATTTACTTAAAATAAATAAATAACAAGTTTTAAATTACCTTAATTGCTTCAATTAGCTTAAGCTAATCAGGCTCTAACCACACTCTGAAATTTCGATTTCAGGTTTCAGAAAATAGATCAAAACTGTTTCATCCATTTTCCGGCATTTTATCGAACAACTGCACCGCACTCCCTTTCTACCTTGATTTACTCGCAGCCATTACAGACGAGCTACCTCGGTCTTCAATCCCTAACCGTCACTACAGGCATCGACCCAAAACCCCACCGAACCACACTGAATTCCATCGTTCAACACGCCTCATCCTCCTGAACCTCGCATCTCCCTCAGTTTCGCCCATCGCACCTCCTATTTTCATCGACAATCAACCCTAAATAACCCGTTGATTCGCGACGGCCTTGTGTCGAGCTACAGGCGGATTCGAGGATTCAATATGAAATTAGGGTTTTCAATTCACGACCTCCGATTTGGGTTTTACTGAGGGCTCGATTTGTTTCAGAAGAGGAGGCTCGCAATTTTACTTTTAGATAAGGAAGCATCCCTATTTATTTGCTGATACGAATGAAGAGGAGCACGGCTTTGAATATGAGACATCGATTCATCGTGAAATGGAAATGAAGAGAGAAAGGGATATCGGCCATTTTTATTTGTGGAGTTTTGATTCTGAAGCTCTGATATATTTCTTTCGATTTGCAGAAGAAAATAAAATGACAAAGGGAAGTTGCGATATTTATAAGTGAACAACGGGGAACAATTTGTACTGGCGCCATTAATTCATGTTTCCTGGATGTTGAAGATCAGCGACAAATTTGTTGGCTCGAGGGAAGTAGTGTCCGAGTGTTTCAGTTTTAGGGTGGCGCTATAAAGGTAGGCCAACTGATGATAAGAAAAATTGATTTTGAACTGACCCTTTTTAAATTTTATAACTTAAAATATCTCATGGTTCTCGAACCATTGTTTTAACCGTAATGAATGATATTCACTATTCTGACTTCAACGAAATGATTTCTAAATTTTAATTCGACTGTTCAGAAGTGATAACCAATTAAATTAACGTTTTAATTTAAATTCGATATAAAATATAAATCGATCTCAAACTATTTAATTTACCGATAATAAATTATTTTTATTGTTCATGTTCAGACAGAACTGACACTTATCATTTGAATTGTTTTGATTCTATTTTTAACTTCGATTTCAATTATAATTTGTTCTCGTATTTCGATTATTTGATTGATAATTCACTATAAAAATTCTTTTATATGGTTAAATTCAATATTTAAACGATACTAAATATTTAAAATAAACTGTTCAAAAATCTGGGTCGTTACATTCTTCCCCCCTTAAAATAATTTCGTCCTCGAAATTGCTAAGGTAGGAAAAATGGTACAAATCTATTCCTTTTCAAAAATTCACTTATGTTGAAACTCAACTCCTCATATTTCTATGACTTTAATTTCAACCAAAACTTTTGGTTTCCATTCATATGCATTCTAATTCATATTCAATTTATTTCAAATTGATCCTAGTCAATTTAATTCACCCCGAACCATTTAACTTGCTTCAGTTAAATTTTAATTCCAGAATCCAAATCCCAGGGTTATCATTTCAAATCCTTTGAAATACATAAATATATACTTATATTTATTTCCATCTAAAACTCAAAACATTTGAATTTTCAAACCAATTTGTTTTCTTTCAAACAAATTTCCGTCAAAAACTTTTTCTAAGGTAGCAATTCATCACTTAGAAACTCGAAAATGAACCCTGATGAGGCTGCAGTTATCATCAGAATTATTTCCCAGCGACTGAAGTGAGTTCAGTGCTTTATCATTTTTAAAAATCAATTCAAAATGATTTTCATTCAAAACCTTTTCAAAATAAAACTATATTATTTTAATTACTTTGAAAAATATTTTTCAACTTTCCAGGATTTTGAATTCTTAATTCTGGTTTGAATTAAATTCTAATTCATCTCATTTGTATATTTAATCTCCATACAAATTCTATTTTGATTATATATAATCATTTCAATTTTATAATCTCGTTTGATTATAAAGTCAACATCCAACACATCCATATAATAATAATTCCAGAAAATTATTCTTTCTATATCAAAATAGAATTTTTGGGTAAAATTATTTCATTTACCCACTTTAAAACAATACTGTGTTCAATCTTCTGTTCAAGTGTTTAGAAATTCCTATCGACTTCGTGGCGTCCCACGATTCGACCAGAATTCATAAATCACTCAACAGACTAGCCAACACAATATAAAACGATTTTAATATCAATTTACAAATACGCTCTCTCGTATATACACTCAACTCATTCTAGGGCACTACTGACCCTATCTCTAATGAGTACATACCACACAAGCCTAGGTATTCGCTCAACCTGGCTCTGATACCAACTGAAACGACCCGCATATCCGTGCTATCTGAGTTGACTAAATACACCACACGTCCAACCCAAATAACACAGAAATACGACTCATTATTAGAAAGAAGTTAGAGGGTGAGAATAGATAAGATAGAAAACTTAGAATAGAAGAAAACGAAGATCACAAACTCACAGCGGAACGAATAAAATATATTATATAACATAAGCTTCGAAATACAAATCTGTTTGGTACATATATACATACCATCATCAGAGTACACATAACATTTGATTCAGCGGAAGTAACTCTAAATAACTAACGTTGAAGCCTCCAGCTTCAAGCTCCTCCAAGTGTATCTGTAAAAGCCTGAAACACTTGACTGCCCGTACAAATTTGGGCACCCAAGAGTTTAGGGAAAACAAAACAAAATAAACTCTGGGTCAGTCATGGGACTGGTGTGAGTAAACTCCAACCACTTGTTTAACTTTAAAAACCCTTTCAAGAGAAAAGGTAATAGTAAGACCAGCCCACACATCAACACGGACGGTTTTTACCTTACTATAACCCAAAACACTTTGATACGAAAATCCAGTGATATTATAATAATGTCTACATCAAGTAAATAACCAAATAGCAGAACGCTTGCATCTCACGCTCCACATATATATTATAAAATTAAAAACCGCATGGCGCTTATTGGAGATTGGATTTCCAACATGACAAGGTATGGAACCACCTTCCGATGATGTATCTCTAGAGGCAAATACACCTGGGTTCAACAAGAACATCTTGCAACCCGGCCCACACATGACCGACCACTCATTTCGCTTGAGTGTATCGAATGTATATCACCAACGGTTGGACTCAAACCACCGTTTCCCGAATGGGCAGAATCGATAGATTTAGAAACAAAAGGAATTTCTCTAGATAGGTGATTATACACCCTAATGGGTGCGACCCACATAGCCATGCTGCCTGCCCGATTTTAGTCCTTTCCCGGTTGTTGAGGCCTGAGGCTACGAATACTTACCATTCATTGATAACACAATCACTTTGAATGCCACATCGTCAGATCCGTTAATCACTAGTCGAGTTTGCACAAATATTCTGGATATTATGCTAAGGGATAAATCCGTTGCAACCATATACATTCATACAGACCAACTCTTTTGATCATTGGAAATACTCTGTCAGACATTCGTCCATTTACGTTCGTTCTGGGATTGAACGAAACCGAAGGCACCATTTCTATAAATAGAAAAAGCCCTTGCACTTCACTCCGTCTTCAATATATTCAGCATACTTGGTTCGCAACGCTTATGCCGATACGGAGTGGTTCTTCGGATAATAATCCAACCGGTCTCTCCATATTGACAACGATGGTCAAAAACTTCGATAGTCTGTGATTTAACTATCGAATAAAAACAAGTGTTCAATCAACATATCAAACAAATCACTGGGCTCTTTAATTAATATTTCATTAATTAAATCTCTTCTATATTCTCTTATCAATATTTGTTACCCAAATATTCTCAATAACCACATTGGCCCTTTACGCTATTTTTGATTTCGTTTCCTTATCGAATTCTATATATATATCGATATATAGATTTCTAATTATCAAATTTCTTAAAAATATTCTATCTCCTTAAATTTCCGGAAAATTTCGCCATAACCTCCCCTGTATCGGGAGCATCGGGAAATTTCAAATAACATCCCGGTATCTTCCTTAATCAAAAAGAAAAAGGAAAAGCCAAGCGGCTTGCCGATACGGCGCATAAAACCCATATATGAATTAAACATGTACCTTATTGTCGGGCACATACATTAAAAATCTTCATATACTCCATCCCATACCTGTCTAACACCTGTTCACCTGTTTTCCATTCAGTTTAACTCAATCCAATCGTTTGAATTCAGTCTCGCTCATTTATTCTTTAATTAGTCATTTTGCCTATTTCACTTCTTCGTTTGAACATAGCACGTTCAAATAAAATGTTTAACTCGCTCACGCCCAAATTGAATTTCAATTTCAATTCTAGTTCCCTTTTTGATTTCGAATATAAATTTTCAAATCGAATTTGCTTATTCGAACCCCAATATTTCATTTGAAATCTCATTAACTAATTTATATTCAATTTAGTTAATTCTATTCAATAAATCAAAAATCTGATTTCTGTTTCAGAAATCAACTCATTACTCCACTGGAGTTCACATATATTTTATAACTCAAGTCTGGATTTTTCTAAATAGAAATTTCGATTTTTATTTGCTTAAAATCCTTTAATTTAATTAAATAAACCGTTATGGTTTTATAATGGTTATGGCGCTGTTTTTCTGGAAATTTGATTTTGACATAACTCAAAATCTATACGACGAAATTCAGATTTATCTCTTTCATTAGAAAACTATTATCAAACTGGTCCTGACGTTTCTTGTTTCGAAGAATTTCGACTTCAATTGCGTTCTGTATATTCGATTGAAGTTCGAATCGCCAATTTACGAACTGCAGCGCTGCGGCGAGTTCGTTTTAATTATATTTATATATAAAAACTTTTTAAACTTCTTAAAAATGAATTCAACTCCGTTTAGCTCTATTTGAATTCTTGATTCAAATTCCAATCTCACTTTTGAATTCTACATTTCAAATTCAAATTCCTTTTCTATTTGATATTCAAATTCGCTACTTAAATTTCTATTTGAATTCCCTATATTCAAATTCTAGACTTGAATTCATTTGAATTCTCTTATTCAAACTCTATTTTTAAATTCCATTTTAACTTCTACATTCCAATTTCTATATTTGAATTCTATTGGAATTCAAATATTCAAACTCCTTTTTAAATTCTATATTCAGAATTTCATAATTTAAAACCCATTTGAATTTCATATTCAAATCCCATAGATCAAATCCTATTTAAATTCAAATTGAATCTCTTACATTCAAATTTCATTTCCCATTTGAATTCTAATATTCAAATTCATTTTCAATACCATTTGAATTTCTAATATTCAAATTCATTTTCAACACCATTTGAATTTCTAATATTCAAATTCATTTGAATTCCCTTGAATTCAAATTTCATTTCAAAATCCTTTTGGATTTCCTATTTTGAAATCCTATTTGAAATTCCATTTCCCATTCTACTTTGAAATCCTATTTTTCAAAGTTTATTTCAAATTCTATTTTGAAATCTCATATTCAAATTTCTACTTGAATTTCTGTATTCAATTCCATGTTCAAATTCAACACTTGAATTTCTATTTCAAATCTCAATTCAAATTTCATATTTGATTTCCAATTCAAATCTCTATTCAAATTTCACATTTGAATTCTTCTTTGAAATACTATATTTCAAATTCTATTCAATGCTTCTTTGAATTTCTATATTTCAAATTCTATTTTGAAATTCTATCTTCAAATCTTTATTTGAATTTCTTTATTCGAATTCCTTTGAATTCAAATCTTATTTTAATTCCTTGAATTCAAATTCTATTCTAATTTCGTCTATTCAAATTCTATTTGAACTTCTATTTGAATTTCTAAAATTCAATCTCCTTTTTCTTTTCAAATATTTAAACTCTCTTTTAAAATTCAAATGTTATACTCAAATTTCATTTGAGTTATATATTTAAAAATTCCATTTCACATCCTATTTTGAAATTTCATTTCAAATTCCAACTTCACGCTTATATTTCTATTTCTGAATTATCAAATGATAATTCTTTTTACTTCATTTATAACTTCGTTATAAACAACTATTTATAAACTTCGTTTATAAAGAAACTACTCGTTTTATTTTTTCAAAACAAGTTTATATTTTTATTCCATTTAAAATTCAAATTCTATTTAAAAATAGAATTTCCACTTTTTAAATCTCCAATATCCTTTCACGATATTTTTTTTTTTAAATCAATATTCAAGCCCAGTGATATTTAAAATAATCAAATCACCCAATTTTCAATTATTTGATTTTAACACATCATATATGAATATATATGAAATCAAACAAACAACAAACAGATATATATTTTTGAGGAATCCTGTTGGATTCCTCCAACCTGTTTTCCTGCATCCACAGATGTTAGCACATAAATAATACCCATTCTGCTTCGTGGCAGAATATCGCGGTATAGAAGGTCATCCACTAATCATAGCGTGGGGCGTATAGGGTAATCATCCGCTATGAAACTGCGGGCATCCGCTAATGAGACTGCGGGAATCCAATCAATCAATCAACCCAATATATATATATATAGCCTAAATAAGTAATATATATAAAACAACCATAAAATATTCACACAAGCAACAGACAATTATTTTTAATGAAATAAAAATAATTCTAAAGGTGAGTGAGATTTACTCACCGTGATATTCCTTTAATCCGATCTATCCTGATTTCCATTTCAAATTCCATTTCGCGGCCTACACCGATATGATTCAACGCAACCGGTTTTCCACTCGAATCTGATATCATGTATATGTTAAATGAAATATTCCTTAGTTAGTAAAATTTTATGCATTTGGATTAAACTAATTTAATCCTAACTGACATACAAATTTAATTCTAACTAGTATGCCGATTTAATTCTAATCCATATATTAATTAAATTCTAATCCACATATATATTAATTAAATTCTAACCTTTTTCTAAATAAAATTCTAACCTCTTCTAACTAAAATTCTAACCTCATTATTCACTTCATAAACATTTAACCATATATGTATATTTTTCATTTACTTAAAATAAATAAATAACAAGTTTTAAATTACCTTAATTGCTTCAATTAGCTTAAGCTAATCAGGCTCTAACCACACTCTGAAATTTCGATTTCAGGTTTCAGAAAATAGATCAAAACTGTTTCATCCATTTTCCGGCATTTTATCGAACAACTGCACCGCACTCCCTTTCTACCTTGATTTACTCGCAGCCATTACAGACGAGCTACCTCGGTCTTCAATCCCTAACCGTCACTACAGGCATCGACCCAAAACCCCACCGAACCACACTGAATTCCATCGTTCAACACGCCTCATCCTCCTGAACCTCGCATCTCCCTCAGTTTCGCCCATCGCACCTCCTATTTTCATCGACAATCAACCCTAAATAACCCGTTGATTCGCGACGGCCTTGTGTCGAGCTACAGGCGGATTCGAGGATTCAATATGAAATTAGGGTTTTCAATTCACGACCTCCGATTTGGGTTTTACTGAGGGCTCGATTTGTTTCAGAAGAGGAGGCTCGCAATTTTACTTTTAGATAAGGAAGCATCCCTATTTATTTGCTGATACGAATGAAGAGGAGCACGGCTTTGAATATGAGACATCGATTCATCGTGAAATGGAAATGAAGAGAGAAAGGGATATCGGCCATTTTTATTTGTGGAGTTTTGATTCTGAAGCTCTGATATATTTCTTTCGATTTGCAGAAGAAAATAAAATGACAAAGGGAAGTTGCGATATTTATAAGTGAACAACGGGGAACAATTTGTACTGGCGCCATTAATTCATGTTTCCTGGATGTTGAAGATCAGCGACAAATTTGTTGGCTCGAGGGAAGTAGTGTCCGAGTGTTTCAGTTTTAGGGTGGCGCTATAAAGGTAGGCCAACTGATGATAAGAAAAATTGATTTTGAACTGACCCTTTTTAAATTTTATAACTTAAAATATCTCATGGTTCTCGAACCATTGTTTTAACCGTAATGAATGATATTCACTATTCTGACTTCAACGAAATGATTTCTAAATTTTAATTCGACTGTTCAGAAGTGATAACCAATTAAATTAACGTTTTAATTTAAATTCGATATAAAATATAAATCGATCTCAAACTATTTAATTTACCGATAATAAATTATTTTTATTGTTCATGTTCAGACAGAACTGACACTTATCATTTGAATTGTTTTGATTCTATTTTTAACTTCGATTTCAATTATAATTTGTTCTCGTATTTCGATTATTTGATTGATAATTCACTATAAAAATTCTTTTATATGGTTAAATTCAATATTTAAACGATACTAAATATTTAAAATAAACTGTTCAAAAATCTGGGTCGTTACACCCGTGCTTCGCACACGGAAAATTGTTTAATATATTATATCGGCGTTGGAAATGACATATTTTCAAATAACCTCCGTTTTCGACGAAACAAGTTTTATTGCAAAACGTATGATTAATTATTGCTAGATTTCCAGTTTGGAGCTAATCGGAGTTGTTTTATTGGTGCATGAAATTTAAAGGTAAACCGATAAATTAAAATAACGTCATATAAACGAAGTCTTTTTTCGATGAAATTAATTTCATTGGGACTGAAACGTTAAGATGTAACAGTGCGACCATTTTCACTGTATTTGGAGTTTGTGTGTGGCGACACGAATACGACGGATAACAGTAAACAACGGTTAACGGTAAAATCTTATAATCGTATATAAACTGAGGTAACTGAAACAAAAATAAAATAATATGTATAAGCTTAGTGCCTAGGTAAAAGAAGTACAACCAAATCTGAAACAGCTCATGCTACAATTTAACGGTTTTCATCTGCAAACCACGAAGCCTACTACTGGAATGAAATTCTCTACAAATAAATAAAAAATGCGACACATTGTAGTAGATTTATCATATTTAAATTCCATTTACATCATTAAAGCACCAACCTTTCATATTATTTTATTGAGATCCATATGCATAAGTTCTGAAGATTTGTTTACCCCATTAAAGCACAAAAATGGTAGTCAGTACACAACAAACCTAACCTTGGAGTAAACTAGTGTTTAATGCGCTGTAGTTAGGACCATTCTCCTTGGAGTCCAAACCAACGTGTAACCAATATAAAATCAAAATCAGATTACAATGAAATCAAAGAAAAATATATATGAAAAAGAAAAGAAAAGGCTCAAGCTCCAAATAAAAGAAACAACAGTACAAACCTAGTATAATAAAAGCAGCCCACCTATTGCTTTAACCCAAAGAAAAACTAAAAAGAAATATGGACATGCCTGTATGAGATCACGTACGAAACCACTGCAGCTACGCCTAAAATTCTTTTTCCAATGAAGCTTACATTGTTTCTTCTCTCTTTTCTTTTCGATAGCCTGTATTCTCTAAAAATACTACCCATCATTCTGAAAAGCTTCTGCTGTCCTACCTGAAAACCCCTATAACACTGCAAATCCTAGTTTCTCTACACACATCACATGCCTACGCTAAAACTAACATGTTGCCTATCTTTTTCTTCGAGCTGAAGCATCTGCAAACTGCACTCAAAGATCCCCATCTAGACAAGAAAGCACGTTGGAAAAACAAACCTCTCTACATACAAACTCAGCCTTGTTTAGTCCTATCTAAATTAATACAGCTACTCTAGGCGATGTCTTCCTTTTCCAATGCGACTGTATGATATGAAAATTCATACATGCAACTCAGTAGGCCTGTATATGAAAGGAACAATACATACTGGCGTGCAGCTACGCTAATGCTAAGCCAATGGCCACATCGTCCCCAACGAAGTGACTAAGAGCATCCCCAACACAGCGTGTTGGGGGACATCCCATCACGCTGGTTGGGGAAGCAACTCACCCCAACGGGGTGAGTTGCTTTTAGGGATTATCCGGCTTTTAAAAAGCCGGATAAAAAATTTGTTTTTATCCGGCTTTATAAAAGCCGGATAACACTTCTATATAAAAAAAAAATTCCAACCCTTCGCCGCCGCCACTCTTCTTCACCTTCCTCCTCCTTCTCCTTTCCTCCTTTCTTTTCCTGTTTCCAGCCTAGGTTTCCTTTAGAAAAAAAAAGAATATGAAACGTGTTATGAGGGCTCTTCGAGGCAGCGGTAGCCGAAGCCGGAATGTAGATCCAAGTGAAGAGCACGAAGCGGTAGAACAAAACGTTTCGAGTGAGGGTACGGAAGACCGTGAATCACCGTCCGTTATAAGAAGACGAGTTGCTAGGAGAACCGACGTTTTGGAGTCGCACCGGGATCCAAATTTAAGACCTGATAAGCAATTGGCCGATTTTTGTAAGTTGGCGGATAGAGAGGAGCACGTCAGCACGTTAGTCGACATATCGGTACGTTTTACTTATTAAATATTACTGTCGTAATGTCGGACATAAAATAAGTAAGTCTCATTTGTAATATTAGGCTCGAAGCGAGCGAACGCGTGGGTCTTGGGCTGGTGTTGTTCGTCTGTATAGTCAGATTCGTGAGTATGATACAGATGCTACTATTCATACATTTCTCAGTAGTATTGGTTTGGGCGACTTTCTGAGTACGTATTCTCGTCGTATGTACTTACTATTACCGTTTTCTTACATTCGTTGTAACTTCATAATTATTCGTTAAATAGGTATCGAACGTCTTTTAAATAATGATGTTCAATTATGTGGTGCATTGGCTGCTTGTTGGTGGAAAACTACTCATACATTCCACTTTGGTTTTGGGGAGATGGGAATCACACCACTAGACTTTTCTATGAGTACTGGTCTTGCCATAGGCCAAGGGGCTCCTTTGTCGTATGATGAGGTGTACTAGAACTACGTTACTCTCCGTACGTTATTTCCACATCTTAATCCAAATGACTCCATCACCAGTAATTTCCAAATTAAATGCTCTGGTATAAAACTAGCAATACAGAAATTATTGACAAAGCAACCTAAAGTTCATCATTTGGAGATTGCACGCTTATTTGTTTTGTATATGATGGGAAATTTATTTTTCACAAATTCTTCGAGCTCATTGTCGTGTGGTTATGTGGCGGTAGTTGAACCGTTTTCATTTGATGGCAGTCCGACTGTGTATGATTGGGGAACACCTATTTTAGCATACCTGTATAGGTCATTGGATCTTCAGTGTGTCGTTCGGACTAGGGTGGGTTCGATTACTGGTTTTTGGGAGATTTTACAGTACTGGTACTTTGATTACTTCCACAATTTGTCTTTTCCCACCGTGGATCCATCACTATCCACTTTCTATCCTAGAGTAAGAGCGTGGAGTGTCGGTAACCGTAGACTGGTGCCTGGAGGACAGGCACGACATGTATTTGCTATAGCTCGCAATTAGATTGAGTTGCGGAGGACGCGTGATGCAGTTATCTGGCATCCCTTTGATGAGTCACGGGGTCTTGCTGACCCTCCGTCGGTGCATGCTCTATATCTATCTTCGAGGCGGTTTCCACTAGTATCATGCCCCCCTAGTTTAGGTTGCTTCTGGTACTTAGGGGAACGTTGTTGGAGATAGATATATGATGGGGATGTTGTTCCTGATGATCCACACCCACATACAGCTATTCCCAGGGTTTATAGTACTAGTGCTTTACAGGAGCACGCAGACGTGTGGTGGCCTGCCAGTGATTTCATTCTTACTGGTAGGGATTATATTTCTTTCTGGCGTCAGTATTACTCCCCACCTCAGACCGGGAGTTTTGTGCATGCTGCATCCGTTGACTTGGTTGGCCCTTCTGCACTCCGTACTGGCGTTGAGCCCCCTTTTGTACTTGATGTTTCACAGTCCACGCAGGTTTACCATGCTCCACAGGATCCACCTCCTCCATGCTCATCCGAGGTGCCAAACTACGGTTGGACTGTTGCAGTACCAACTACATACGGATCTGATAGGTATATTGATATACCATGGCCAGAAGTAACGGAGTATCCAGATCCAGCTGTTTTTTCTTATCAGGATCTTTATCAGATGACGTTAGGTCTGCGTCAGGAAATGTATCGCGAGCATCAAAGGAGCATAGAAGAGTTGACTGCTCGTATGAACGAGCTGAGGAGCGCTGATGAGGAGCGGTACGGATATAGACCGACATTCGTCCCAGGCAACGACGATATTGAGGATGTGGAGATGGTGCCTGCGGATCTAGATGATGATTAGTTGTATCTTATTTAGTAGACGTGCATGTTGTATTTGCCTGTATCTTTGTTTTACTGTGTTGTCCATTTGTAGTAGGTTATTGAACCGTATGTTTTGTATTTGTATTACCCTGTAAAGTGTACTCTGCTTGTACGTCCTTATGTGTAACCGTTGTGTTTTTTTATGTTATATGCTTGTTGTGCATTATATGTAATCTGCGTGATCGTGCGTACGAGTTTTTTTTATAATCACTGGATTTTATTGTGGGGTGTATTTTAAATTACTGTTTGAAATATTTAAGGAATCTTAATATTGCTTACCAGAGATAACAATGAAATAAGTACTAAAATGACGATGCACATACAAGCAATATACAAATTCATTAGCCTAGTCAACTCCGTCTTTGGGTTATCCAAGTATAACGTAGTTTGTAGGCTTCGTACCCAACAAAATCAGTCCCGTACTCTGCAAGGTAACGAGAATCATAAGTAGCCCGATTCATTTTAAATATGTTTTCATTTTCAACCGTCTGTATAATCATCTGGTATCTTTCACAAGTATTAACGAAACGCCGATGAGCCATATGAATTTCAGCAGAAGTTCGTGTAGTGGTACATTTATGATGATTGTTATTTAATCTTGTTACCATGGACCAAAATTCTTCATGGGTGAACCCACCTCCATTTTACAGCAGCAGTAATTCTCTTTTATCAACTTCTATATAGCATTTCATGAGTATAAGTAAGTCATGAGAAGAGAGTTCTGTAGTAGTACCACTGGAGCTAGCATCACTTTGGTTGGGACGATTACGGTTAACCACTAGACTTGCTATGTTTTTGCGTGGACGTCCTTTTGGTTTGTGAACTTGTACTATTTTTTGAGTACCACGAACAACTTCAGTATGAACTGCTTCATCCGCCTCTTTCGCTCGTGTATCTTGAACTAAACCACCATCCTTTTCCTCCTTCTTGTTCCGTTCATACTCATCAAACATTCTATCTACGAGTTCATCACTTATTACCCAATCGTCCATTTAAGCTACACAGAAACAAGAAACATATTATGTACACACGTAATTAGGTAACCATTTAGAAGGAAAGGAGGGTACAAGTATCTCACCTTATCATCGTGGTTGTTGTAGAACTGACAAAGTTGTAGGTATGATTGTGGGGAAGAAGTGTAAACTATTTAAACACGGGGGTTGTTTAATGGTAAAGATCTATCATCAGTAATTGAGTTGTACGATACAAACATATGACAAGACAACACTCTTCACCACTAGGGTAACGTGCTATAGATTCTCCAGCGCATAGAAACAGCCTGACGTGACAACTCGTAACGATTATCGATGAGCCGACGACTGCTTTCATAAAACAAAGCCGAAATCAAGGGGACTTGTCGACCTTTATTGAAGAAAAGTCAAAAACTAGGGTCATCCCGCGGGCACTGACATGTCATAGCACATTAGTTGAAATGGTCCTTAGGTGTACACTGCTTCAACCCCAAAGGTTGCAACCATAAAGGTACGATAGAACCTAATATTTTATAAATCTTCAGTACAACCATGAAGGTACAACACTTTATGATACGATAAAACATACAATACGAATATTAAAAATCAACACTACAACCATATAGGTACAACACGTTATAATAATACATTCAAACTAAAACATAAATCCAGACTTAGGAAACATCAAATACATATTACATAAATCAAGACACCTACCACGGCCTTAGGAAAGGTCCAGCTATAGTTTTATCCCCAACAACCTTCTTCAAACGTTTTATTTCGGCTTGCGATTCCAGTGCATACTGACGTCCACGTTCGCACATTGGCGGGTCAATCCACTGCTTAAAATAACAACATTCAATTTCATCCGGAAAAACCTTGTGGCCCTCGTATGCGTCACAACAAAAAAACCGACGACCGGCATCTTTTTCAGTCTCAGCGACAGCCACGACCGATTCTTGACCACATAGGCAGATAGGGTTGGCTACAACAGTCCGCAGTGGTTCGGAAACCTTCCCTTCAAGTACTATTTCTTTTCCAGTTCGATGATTAGCGTAACCCCCATAGTTATTTTCCCAATTTTCCATATCTCAATTTGTAAATGTGGAGTTAATGTTTTCTGAGCGGAAAGAGCAAAATACTTGGGGATATAAATACATAGAAAGAAGGGAAGCTACCGACATATACTTTATTTCAAAAGCAGCAGATTCCCCCAACTATGTTACTGTGCAACTGTACACCTTTATGTGAGATTTGACTACTCAGCTACATGAGTGTTTCCCATGATATGACTTACGCATCAAGCGTGAACAACGCCCGAGGTCCTCAAACGAAGCGCAACCAAAAAAACGACGACCAGCATTTTGTTCCGTTTTAGCTACAACCACGACCGATTCGTCCCCGCAACGACAAATTGGGTACTCCCCACCCGGTACTGTGGGCCCAATGGGGTGTAGCGGCTCGACAACACGTCCTTCGTATAATATCTGTTTGCCAGGCGTTCGATTTGCAACAACTGCGCGTAAACGAGCAGTGAGCGAAACTTTTTTCGTCTTCGGCGGAACGGAAGGTTCCTCGTTATCTTGAACAACTTGTTCCTTGCCCTTCTTACTACGTAGGACTTGACATGAGAGTTCAAACGCGTCGTAGCATTTGTTCATCTCTTCATCATCAATATCCCAGTTTGCCATTGCTGAAGCAGAAACGAGTTGAGGGTACAATGATATAGTTTAATACGGTATGAAGTGTTGGTTGTTTATAGGATGAAAATAGGGCATATTTATATACGTATACGCGAGCAAGATGGAGAAATTATTGGCATACAACAGGACTTTTAATTGAATGACTAGTAGAGCAGAACAATAATTGGATACCCGTGATACAATTACTTGGTTGCATCCTTTAATTGAATACCCGTGATACAATTATTTGGTTGCATCTATGACAATAATTGGATACCCATGATACAATTATTTGGTTGCATCTATGACAATAATTGGATACCCATGATACAATTATTTGGTTGCATCCTTTAATTGAATACCCGTGATACCATCATTTGGTTGCATCTATGACAATATTTGGATACTAGTGAGACAATTATGTGGTTGCATCTTTTTATTGAAAGTGTCGTGTAATGAAAGTGTCACTTCCGCTACAAGACAAGCAATGTGTTTGTCGCTATGTCCAAGGTGCATATACCATTATATTTAAAGTGCTGTCATCTGCTCATATTTCATACAATCAAAACATATTCGTATTCAACCAAAACATATTGGCTAACCAATGAGTGCCTTAAAAAATTTATGGTGCTGTGCTTCTAGCTCTTCGTCCTCCTCAACGTCGGATGAATATTTTGCGCATCGTAAAAGAGAACTACACTCTTTTCATGAAGAAACAAGATATGCGATAGAACGAGATACTGCTGAAAGCTCAATATCAACCCAAGGTGGAAGCACTGATGGTAGAAAGGATTTGCGATACGGACGGGACTATCCCGCTGGACACAATCAACTGGTCAGGGATTACTTTGTGGCAAAACCCGTATACGGAGATGTTTATTTCCGCCGAAGATTTCGTATGTCGAAAACTATATTTACTCGAGTACTTACCAAAGTTTCCGCAACCAACGTATATTTCACACACAGAAGAAATGCCATCAAAGAACTGGGCATTTCACCACTGCAAAAAGTTACTGCCGCACTACGTATGCTTTGCTATGCAAGTTCCGCTGATTCGTTGGACGACAAAATCAGAATTGGTGAGTCAACGACCGTAGAATGCTTGAAGCAATTTTGCAAAACCGTTGTACGTGAGTTCGGTGAAGAATATCTTAGATCGCCAACAACTCATGACACTGCTAGATTATAACTTATGGGGGATCAACGTGGATTTCCAGGTATGTTGGGTAGCTTGGATTGTATGCACTGGACATGGAAAAATTGTCCAGTGGCACTGCAAGGACAATACAAAGGTCATATGAAAAAGGCTACGATGATTTTAGAAGCTGTTGCATCGTTTGACCTTTATATATGGCATGCTTTTTTTGGTGTTCCTGGATCGCTTAACGATATTAATGTATTACGACAATCCTATGTGTTTAACGATTTGTACAATGACCTCTCACCACCTTGCAACTACAAAATTGGTGAATCAGAACATTCTGTTGGTTATTATCTTGTAGATGGAATATATCCGAAATGGAAGACACTAGTGCAAGCATACAAAAAACCAAACAATGCAAAAGAAGCCTTATTCACGAAACAACAAGAGAGCTTGAGGAAAGATATAGAAAGGGCATTTGGAGTACTTCAAGGTAGGTTCCACATACTGCGAAACGAAGTACACTTCCACGATAAATCTGTTATAGCTAACATCATGTACTGTTGCATTATTTTACATAATATGATTGTTGAAGAAGAACGAGGAGGATATGAACTCCAACTTCGAAACTACCCGGACATTGCGGTGGAATTTAGGAAAAAACCATATAAGGACCCAAATACATTTGCAGAATACTTGCAGCGAATGGAAGAGGTGCAAGATCCACAAGCTAATCTAGAATTACGAGAAGAGCTTGTTGAACACTATTGGGAGCATGCGGGAAACCAATAGAAAATTACTGTCTTAATGATTGTAGTGAAGCCGTTAGTATCTACGATTTAGTGTGCTTACGTACTTATTATTTATATTCTATTTTAAATTAATGCTTCTATGCTTTCCTTCCCTGCCAACTGTACTCCGTAATCTCGTTCTGTTATGACATTTTATAATATTGCTGCAACTAATACCTCATTCACCGAGTAACATTTCAAAGGGCAATACAACTTAATTATAAACTTAAAGTACAAGACCTGAATTAAAATACTAAAATAACAACATTCACTTAAACACAACTACACTTAAATTAGAACATATCACTGAAACTGCCTAAAGTGCGTTACGTTTCTCGAACTCTTCAAGTCGTTTTTCCATGTACCTCCTTTGAATTGGAGTTAGATCGTCCAGTTTGACACTCATAAGTGCAAAATCATCTACACTTTGTTGTCGAGCTAACTCTTCTCTTCGTAACTCCAATTCGTTGATTCTCATTTGTTGAAGCTCTTCATGTCGTCGTTGTTTTTCCGCTGCTCTCTCTCTTCTCTCTATTCTGGATGCTTCCTTTGTTTCCAAGTACTGCTGGTTTGATTCCTCCGCGGCTGCCATACGTCCATCGAGTTGCTCGTAATACTGGCTGTAATCTTTCGAAGCCTTTTTATTCGCTTTGTACTTCCCAGGTGGACGTCCTCCTGAACCGCTTGTAAAAGGGGTTTCTTCGTTTGCACCAAAGCTCCCGGGACTAACATCTTCGCTCGGCCATAGTGGCATGAACCGCTGTGTTGTATGCTCCTGTCGCACATTGCTCCATTTATCTTCTCGCGCAAGTTTATCATAGCAATTGTGCATAGTGAACGGTTGGTTCTTTGATTTGTCCATATACACTTCATTTGCTCTGCTAAGCTGCATTCCAGTAATTAACATAAATGAAAATAGGATAAAAAATGAGAAATGAAAACGGTGTATTCAAAGTTAGTACCAAGTCCATGTCGTTTGCTCCGCTTTGCTGTCTGCTAGCCAACCCACTCATTATTCCTTTCCAAAGTTGACAACAAGCATTGATTCTCTTCCACGACTGCTTCGAAGAGTCAATCGATCTCGGAGGCTTATACGGACTTCGACTGTTGAATAATTTACAAACCGAACTCCAAAAAGAATTTTCAGTTTGATTAGTTCCTTTTACGTTATCTTTCGAACACTGAACCCAACAAAATGCTAGTTCACCTTGTTCACCAGGTGTCCATTTGACCATTTTCGCAACCTTCGCAGGCGGACGATTCATAACTGAATCGGGAATCTCGTTGATATCAATTCCCATTTCGTTGTTTTCTACACTATCATCACCGTACAACATGTTCAAGTTTCTACATAGTTGGGGAGAATTATTTGGAAATGTCGCTTCATGTTGGCTACTAGGAGATGAATATGGTTGACTGCTAAATGATTGTTGAAACGAGGAGTTATGCCCATAGGCGGATACTTGAGTGTTTTGAAAATGATTAGAATTTTGTTGTGACGGGTAGAAATTCTGATTTTGCTGCGGTGGATAACAAGTAGAAGTGTTGTGCATTGTACCTGAGTTAAAATGTTCGTTGCGTTGATAAGAAGTTTGCGTTGGAAAATCTTGCTGCTCTGGATGAAAGTTGTATGGCCTTGGATTGCTTTGTGACGCCATCTTCGATTTTCCTTTGTTATTCTTGTTGCTTGGTTTATTCGACATCACAATTGGATGATCAAGATACTTGTATGTGATATATTTGGTAAGATAGAAGAGAAAGAAGTGTGGTTGAAAGTAAAAATTTGATGTGTATATAGAGGAGGTAAGGGGTACGGATAAGGGAGCGGATAAGGAGCAACGGCTACAAAAATAGTCGTTGCCCTTATACGGCATTATTAAAGCCGTATAAGGGGGAAATTCAGGCTTTTAATAAGCCGGATATGGATTATGTTTAAAGCAACCCGCTGGGTTGCCTTGGCAACCTTCGGGGTTGCCAAGGCAACCCAGATGGGACTTACCGACCCCCGTTGGTGGTCGGTTGCTCCCCAACCAACCCCGCGTTGGGGTTGGTCTAAGTGTCTATCTTGATCTTCCTTCCATCTATAAATAGCAGTGCACCCATTTATTCTTATCATCTTTCTACTTTTACCTACGAATTCAAACGAAAGAGCAAGCAGCCGAACTTGCAAAAATTCGTGGTCTTTAGAAAAAAAATAAACAAATCCACTCTTCCTTCCTCACAACATGTAAACAGAACCCACTATTTAAAAATAGAATAAAAATGAGAGGATTTGTTCGAACAGGGTTTGCCGGAACCCATGCGTGAACTGATGAAGGAGTAGAAGCAGGTGGTGTTTCGGAAATAGTGGTTGGGACTGTGGAGCTGGCATGGCGCCAGGAAGGAGGGCTGATGGGAGTTGAGGTGTGTAGCAGCATGTGGGAGGCACTTGAGGATCTGTACAGAGAGCGGTAGAGGAGGCCTTGGGTCAAGAAGGATGAGGATGAACAGTGGTTTTCATCATGGTAAGGGAACGAAAAAATATGCCTAATCACAGTTAGGAATCTAATCTTATCTTGATTAAGTTAAGACTTAGTAAATAAAATATTTATTTGATGAGCTATTAAATTTTCCACGTGCGTCGGGGAAGTACGGGAATGGGTCTGATTACCAATGCCTAATTTAACCAGATTTTGCCTAATTACTTATTTATGTGCCAAATCCCCTTTGTATTAGATTAATCCTATTTTAATGTACCCATTTTTTTTATTGTTTAAAGCATAGCAGGTTATTTTATATATAACCTAATCCTTTTGTATGTGCCTAATCCATTTTTCATATATATCTAGCCCAGTACACGTGCTTAAGTTAGTACGGTGCACCACGATCTGATTCAAATGTGCAGTAAATAGCTTTGATATTGGGATGGTTGAAGAGTAGGCTAATCTTGATGTAAGTCTGGATATAAGAGTGTCAAGTTCTCTAACAAATGAAGTCAGTAAGAATGCTTTAGTGTTACTGTACCCGTCCAAATTTATGTAGCAACAGTATAGCGTGCTAACCAGAATATTAATATCAAAGTGATATAACTGGTATAGTATTGTAGTAAAACATTAACCAAGTAATTAGCGCATGATATAATCAATATTGAACCATACTGTTGTGTGTTCTGTATGGTTTTAGTCAGAAAAGTAGGTCGACAATAGAACAATGTGTTTGTGCCATACATTTAGCGCGTCCTGTATTGTTGAGAGGCTAGACTGTTATATATAACATGGCCTAAGAAAGACTCTTAACATGCCTAAGCTTAAATATACAATGTAACTTGGACTGATAATTGAATTATATTTGTATCTAGTCATGATTTGCATATAATGTAAATTACAGATAAAAATAATAACTATCACTATAATAATTAAACGGTGAATAACATATTTAAATTATAACGTTGCCATATTGTAACAGAATGGAACAAACCAAACAACGTTGGAAACGTACCAGCAAATGCTTCATTTTAAAGCTGCTTTGAACGCTGGGATTAAGTGGAACAAACCAGTTGACGACAAATGGAAAATCAAGGTGAGTTCAACTCACTCAGTTTTATCCTGTTTATATTTTATATAAGTCGGGTCTAAATATTTGTGTGCTATGTTTATTATATGGTTGTTTGATGGATGCTGAATATATTTACATGTGGTGATTGAACCGATCAAATTAAGCGTTCGTTTAATTTAATTTTAATCAATCGTTATTTTTAACAGTTGTAACGATGGAGGTTACTTACCTGATTGGTCACATTTATAATAGTATAAACGTGTTAAATTCACGGATGAATGTTTGGATTGCTGTGATTGTTGATTGTTGAATATTTTATCTGTTTATTGAAGTAAATAAAAAGAAAATTAATATATATTATTTAATATTTAATATTTTAAGTAATTGTAAAATGATTTTTGTAACGTAAATTCTTATATAATAAGCTTTATAAACTGATGAATGGGAAATAACGTAACGGTTAAGAATCAAATCAATTGCTTTCAGGAGACGATTAAATGGAATAATTTAAATTAATTATATTATTAATTAATTTAAAAGAAGGGCTAATGAAAATCATTAACGAGATGATCACGATTTAAGTTGACAAAGTCAACTAATTTATTTGGAATTGGTTATTTGATTCATTTGACTGAAATTAATCTATGAAATAGATAAATGAATATTTGTTTAATTTAATAAGATTTTAAAAGGAAATTTACCATTTATTTAGTTAATAAAGAACTTGACTATTTCTATAGTAGTTAGCGAAGAAGTAAATTAGTATTTTAATTTAAGAGGTAAATGTTTAATGGGATTCAAGTAAGTAAACAATCAAAGTTGAAACGAAATTTAGTTAAGATGATATGAACCAGATTTATATTGAACCAAGTCTATTATAACAAAGTTTTAAAAAGGGAATTTGAGCAAATGTGATTGCTTAAATGAGTGTTTACGTAATATTTGGATTTAGTAAGGAAAAGCGAAATAAAAAGGGGTTTATATAAAACCTGAGTTTTATAAACAAAGTTTATAAAATGGGGCGTGAGGCAAAAACAGTAAGTTTAAATTAACGTTATTTAACATTGGAATGGAAACTCGATTCTCAACGAGGAAAATTGTTGAATGAATTAGAAGTAAACTAGATATCGAGATGGGAACCCAATTTTGAATTAAAGTGGTAAAGCGAGTTGAATTATAATATGTAGTCTAAATTCGTTGTATTAAATAAAAGATGAGGTTTCATCAGTTCCAACTAAAATAGGATTTGTTTTGATATCGGGATTGAATATCGGGTTTGGGTATTACAACCGATACCTATCTAAGATAAGAAGTTGTTGATCTGAGAGGTAATTTAAAATACCCCAACTTCAACGAGTTCAGGATTACCGAAAGATGATATTTGTTGTAATAATGAAGAGGTTAAAAGGAATTTATTTGGAGAAATAATAATGTAACGTTAGTTGGGAAATTTTCAAATATATATAATAGATTTCAAAATAAAAGGGAATTAAACCGGGCTTGAGAATATGAAATGGTATTTCCATAGAAAAAGGAAATAAAGGAGATTTGTGAAAATATAATGCTATTTCCAAAATAAGAAGATGAGTTTTAGAATGAGTTCATTCTAAAAAGGTAAGTGACGATTTTAGTATTCAAATAATGAAACCAAAGGAGATGTTGCAACGATTATTTTACAAGTGACAGGTTGAATCCATGATAGATAATATAATGTTGTAAACAAGTATTTTGAAATAATAGAAAAATAGAAATTTGAGATAGTTATCAAATAATTCCCAATATTATATTTAAATGGTTTTGAGAAGATTAATATAGTGAAATGAGAATCGAATACCATGTTTTAAAATATAGAATGTTTTAGAAGTTTAAAATAACCATTTATTAATTATTTATAATTAAATGGGCCAAGTGATGCTGAGTACTGAACCAGTGAATCTATTTCTATTTTCATGATTGAATGATTGTTAATTTGATAGTTAAATAACCGACTATCAAATCTGGCCAATACGATTGTTGGTACGGAAAAACCGGGATCGAATTTATATTCGAAAACCATTCCATTCAACAAATACGGAATGTTGAAGATATCATATACTAATCAAAACAAAGAAATTGAAGACCGTGGATCTTCGTAAAATGGTAGAATTACATATAATCTCTGGTTTAGCGGCCAGAGATACACTGTGACTCTGTCATGGTTGAAATCGATGGATTTGCAAGGACTACTCGCTACTGATCTATAGGGTGATTCCTAGGATGCAGTAAAAGAGTGCCTTCGGTTTGTCCAATCCCAGGACAACTTGTATGGACGAGTGTCTAACAGAGTATTTCCAAAGGGATTACGTACATTGATTTCTTCAAACGTACGAAGTTGGTGGCAAAGAAGGGATACTTCTTTAGCCTCACTACCTAAGTATTTTTGTGGAAATCAATTAGTGATTTCTGATGGATCTGATGATGTGACATTCAAAGTGAATGGTGGCGTGCTGTCTGGGAAAGAAGAATCATAACCTCAAGCCTCACAACCGAAAATGACAAAAATCGGGCAGGCAGCATGGCTATATGGGTCGCACCCATTAGGGTGTATAATCACCTATCTAGAGAAATTCCTTTTGCTTCTTTAATCTATCGATGCTGTCCCTTTCGGGAAACGGTTGCTGGTCCCAACCGTTGGTGATATACATTCGATACACTCAAACGAAATGAATGGTCGGTCATGTGTGGCCGAGTTACAAGACGTTCTTGTTGAACCCAGTTTATTCGCCACTAGAGTTACACTATCGGCAGGTGGTTCCATACCTTGTAATTGTCGGAATCCAATCTCCAATAAGCGCCCGCGATTTTGATTATATACTATATACATGGAGCGTGAGATGCAAGCATTCTGCTAAGTTGATATTTATTTGTAATTTGACACTATTATAATATCAGAAGATACATATTGATTTCAAAAATATTTTGGGTTATCGTAAGGTTAAAACCGTCCGTATTTATATGTGGATTTGGTCTTACGATTATCCTTTTCTTTCGAAAATATTTTGAACTTTAAAATTAAGTTGGATGTTTCCCTTAAAAACTTGGCGAGTTTTTCTCACTCTGGTTCACCAGACTGACCGGTGTTTGAAATGCTCGAGTTAGACCAGGTTGTACCGGTCAGGTTATTGGATACTACATAGTTTAGAAGACGTGCTGGAGGAGTTCAGACGTATTGGTATTTATTCCACTGTATGTTGTATATGAGGCAGATTATTACAACTGCCTAGGTGCGTGATGTACTCTGATGATTTGTAAGTTATATTTCAAGCTCTCAATAAAGATTTATTTATATATTATATTTTGTTCCGCTGCGATGTGAGACTCTGTGTTATGTTGATACTTCTTTTTCTCTTCTAATATTTCTTTCTTTCTTACCACATCCTCTAAATTCTTTCTATTGGCATCTGGGTTTTCAGTACAATCTGGGTTGGACTGGTGTTGTTTAGTCAACTCAAAAAGTACCGGAAATTCGGGTCGTCACAAATACATAAAACCATGCTAACTTAATATATAATGTGTATTAGCATGCACGAGAGCGTCAGGACCTTTTTGATAAGTTTTAGTTGATGAAAGGTCGAGAATTTGATAAACGACTTCCGGTCACATTATTGATATTTCTTCGATTGACTTATCTTAGTAAATAAAATTTCAACAACATGTTTTCTCCTCACTAATTATTGTTTATAAAGGTATTTAATCAAGGTTATAAAACCATTAAATCCAAGTTTTAAATATTTAAATAACCTCGATATTTAAATATTTACTACTCGAAGTTTCAGGTTCTTACATTCTTTCCCCCTTAAAAGGAATTTCATCCCCAAAATTCTATGTCATACTTAATCAAAAAAATGACAAAAGTTCCACACATAAAACTCTAATTATTCAGCGCATTTTCTTGAAAGGATACTTTCAAAATAATTTCATAAATCGAAATTATAAGACATACGTGAACCATTCAATTTGTGACCAACATCCATCAAATCTGCAAGCTATTACTGGTTATGGCATGGCGTAGCTTCTTTTTATGCCCAAATTCAGGATTATATTCTTTGCAATCCAAATCGATCCCCATCCTCCATCCCATGAACATACGCTCAGATCATCCAGTAAAGACATACTCTTCTTGTGTGGTTCCAAGCTAAACGTACCAAAGATTCATCGTACTCCGGCTTTTCTAACTCATCATCAAGCAAGGATGTATTCTCCATATTATGGTACCCATTAAATGTACCAGAGAGTTATATTTTCAAGTTAGACATCTCATATAATATCCTCATTTTCTTTTCTTTTTTCTAAAAAGATGATTATATTCATCAAAGTCACCTCGTCAAATAATGAGTTACTCTCCTTGTTGCAGTACCCATCAAAATGTACCGGAGATTAATACACACCTCAATTTTTTTTTTAATATAGTATGATTATATTCATCAAAGTCAACTCGTTTGATAATGAGTTACTCTCCTTGTTGTAGTACCCATCAAAATGTACAGGAGAGTAATATTTTCAAAATAGACATCTCAAATAATATCTTCAATTTTTTTTATTTATAATATGATTATAGTCATCAAAGTCAACTTGTCTAATAATGAGTTACTCTCTTTGTTGCATTAACCATCAAAATGTACCGGAGAGTTATATTTTCAAAATAGACATCTCAAAAAATTTCTTCAATTTATTTTTATATATAATATGATTATATTCATCAAAGTGGATCCACAATCAATTTAGGATATTTTATCCCATTGCGGTCGGTGTCCCGTCATCAAATAGGATGTACTCTACTCGGCTCGATACCAACATAGAGTTATAGTAGCACTATCCAAGATCTATTGTCTTATGATGACATCCAGTCATCAAATAGGATGTACTCTACTCGGCTCGATACCAACGTAAAGTAATGGTGTACTACCCAAGAGCTATTGTCTTATACTGCATATCGTCATCATTACCCGAAGGTATCCATCATTGATGAGATAATCAATAAAAATCTTTAGTAAGTTTAAACATAGTATACTCTTAAAACACTTTTATACTTTGTAATCATTACTCTCATATGGATAACCATTTCATTTTGGAAAATCCACTCTCTTAACTTCAAAAATTATCTTAAGTATAAACCCTTTTTTGGCATCAATCTTTTTATATTACTCGATGTATCTCAAAAAATTTATATAGGGCACTAGTTACGACATTTGCACTAAATGATGTCAACCTCTTTTTCTTTTCAAACACATAGTTAATTTGCAACAATGTTTTGAGATAACAAACTTTCAAAATTTTAAAATGTGTATGATGTAAGTATTCTAGATAATTAATCTAGCTTCCCAATGAGATTAACTTCGACTAAACCCAAATCAAGGAATCAATAGCTATGATTGAATTGCTGAGAGATGTGTCAGTAGCTTTTTAAGCTAACACCATTAATGCTAAAAAATTCTAATATTTTATTATATAAAAAATTCTCACCTCGATTGCATGAAGGTATTGCTCAATTTTACCCCTCTTGGTCTTCCTCTAGTTTATTTGCCCAAGCTAATTTAACTCATTCCTCGATAAGTTGCAATACCTAATTCCTCTTAAGCCACTCTATTGCATCCATTTCAAGCTGCCACTTTCCTTCCTTTACAAGCCACTTCATTCATTTCTTCATTACTTTATAGCTTATCATATGCACTTACAATTTCGTTAAACCTCTTTATGTGGTGCTTAAAAATGAATCAACACATTATTGTATAAACAAAAGTTAAACAAATAAATATTACTCATATACCTGGTCAGAGGAATGGTGCCTTACCTTATCCAGTTTTATTCATCAAACTAAGGTAACTTCATTTTAAAATTCCTAAAAATGATTTTCTATTCTTATATGAAATTTTATTTAGGAACCTAACCTAAGCTCTGATACCAACTTGCGACGCCTCGGAATTTCGGACCACTAAAAAAAATTGCCGAAAATCCTTCCGTCCAAAACAAACAATGAAAGCTACCATTTTATTTGATAAATATACAACATCTCCAAATGCAATTTTTTTAAATAATATAAATAGCACTTGTTAGAGTATGAATTAAACACAATTACCATAAATCAACCATCGTGCAACTCTGACAAAATGGACATCGATATTCATCCCTTCACACTTGATAAAACGTCAATATAGCTTAAATGATATGAAAGATGCATCAACCCAAGATGTAAAATCAATAATAAACAAAAATATTTTTTATTAATAAAGCAGCTGCATCACTACCCCCTTGTGACTGTCTACGTACCTATATCTAATTGAGTAAGCAATTAGATAAAGGATCAAGCCAACGTAGTTCTTCTTTACACAAAATATTTAAAATCAATGCTTACTTCCAAAATACTCTTTATATCCAGTGGGGGTAAAATTCCTTTTGTAAATACTCATTTTGAAAGACATCTATATATATCTCTTGTAGAACTTTCTTTCAAAAGACAAACATCTTTTATTATAAATACTAATCACCTTCTTTATGCAAAAAAATCTTCATAAACAAATCTCAAACCACCTTGATATTTCTCTAACATATGTTTGGAAAGATCTTCAAAGATTGTACTGAAATAGTTAAGTTCAACACCATACATTATCTTGTTAAAACATACCCAATTTATAGCTTGTTTAAAACACTAATCATACCTTGTTTAATCACATACTATTCATGCCTCGATTGAACTATATTCATACCTCATTTAAACATTAATCATAAAAGTCTTCAATCATTAGTCATATTTGTTGATTGCTTGTCAAAGCAAAGAAATATAGTATGTTAAAGTCATTGGCATCTTTAAATTAAAACACAAGCTTCTGAAATAATAATGAATTAGATGATAAGTATACTTACAGTTTTCCCCGCTATCTTCATGCAAAAGTCTCGTAGAATATCATATAGTACTTATCATCACCCCCAAGTAATCAATTATTTTCCTCGAATCATCATAATTCGTCAACCTTCCTTATTCTCAATTTTTACACATTTTGACTCTCCTTTACTTGATTTAACATCCTTGATTTTATCAATTTGTTTATAATACTATAAGGAAACTCAAGTCCGAATTTGAGAGGATTTGGAATATTTTACCATGATTTTATACTCAAAACATCAATAGCAACGTTTCGGTAACACTATGAAAAGTTCTGGGTAGTTTATAATAATTTTAGACTCAAAACAGCTATTTACAGCGTTTCTGTTATGCTATGAAAGGTTTTGTTCGTTTTTAAAGTACTTCTTGATCATCTTAGAAAAAGTCAGCGCTTCCTGAAATGCTACGACAAGTCTGGGTGGTTTATAATGATTTTAGACTAGAATCAGCTTACTATAGCGTTTCTGGGGGCTATAACAGGTTCTGGCTTGGTTCCGCGCTTCATAATTAGAAAAGGTAGCATTTCGGAGTGCAATAATAAGTTTCAAAAATCAGATTTTTGCCTGTTTTTGGGAAAAATGTTTGGTGTTGCTTCTCTGTGATAAAAATAAATTTTGACTCCAAATTTTATATAGTAAGAAGCTCTTTTAGTATACTTAATTATCGTCAAAAGAAATCCTCAAAATCATTTATTGTTTTAATATATAAAATCAAACATCATGAGGCATTTTTGACATGTCCATTTCAGGCTGATTTTACCTGAAATCACGTCCAGTTTTCAGGTATGAAAATTACCGAATTAGAAAAAGTGCAAAGAGTGAAAGTTATAGCCTTTGAATTAGCTTTCCAAATTGATAGAGAAGTCCTAATTTCATAAAAAAATGCAAAAATTATGCTATAAATACCAAACGTCATTTTTAGTGATTCGGGTTCTATCGCTTCTTCGTAACTTTCACAATTTTTCTACAAAACATGAAATGAATACATGAACTTAAATAGAATTTCTCACCTTATACTTGTGCCTTGATCTTATATTTATCCTCTAGGCTTCTCCCAAACTTCTATTCTTTATCTTTCTTTTGTTTTTCTTTTGTTAATCCATGATATGAAATGAACTCTTCCACCCTTTATATAGAAATTTTCAAGGCTACTTTGGTAATTTAATTTTGGACACTTGTCCTTCATCATTCATGCAAACCATAAGATGATGACACATGCATACTTAGGTGTCCTAAGATGTTTCTACACATGGACACCTAAGAGGGTTATGAGTCCTTATCTTTTTTTTTTCTTTTTCCTTTTCTTTAAGCTTACATAATAAGCTTCTTATTTTAAATTTATACCTTTTGACTTACATGGTAAGCTTCTCATTTGAAATTTATATCTTTTAGCTTACATGATAAGATTATCATTTTAAATTTATATCACTTAGCTTACATGATAAGCTTCTCATTTTAAATTTATATCTTTTAGCTAATATGGTAAGCTTCTCATTTTAAATTTATATCATTTATCTTACATGATAAGCTTCTCATTTTAAATTTATATCTCTTAGCTTACATGATAAGCTTCTCATTTTAAATTTATATCATTTAGCTTACATGATAAGCTTCTCTTTTAAAATTTATATTTTTAGCTTTCATAATAAGCCTCCTTATGTTAAATTTATTTTCTCTCACATGAATACATATAACCATGCAAACTTAATATATAATGTGTGTTAGCATGCACGAGAGCGTCATGACCTTTTTGTTAAGTTTTAGTTGATGAAAGGTCGAGAATTTGATAAATGACTTCTGGTCACATTATTGATATTTCTTCGATCTACTTATCTTGGTAAATAAAATTTCAACAACATGTTTTCTCCCCACTAATTATTGTTTATAAAGGGATTTAATCAAGGTTATAAAACCATTAAATCCAAGTTTTAAATATTTAAATAACCTCGATATTTAAATATTTACTATTCGAAGTTTTAGGTTGTTACACTTTTAATATAATGTTCATTAAATATTATAACATACAATGTATGAATGGTTATTTTGGTTTAATATGATTTATATGATTTTGTGGAATGATATATTATGTTTAAGTAAATTTGTGACGGCCCGCCCCGCACTAGCCGACATTTCCCCGAAATGCGCTGTGCCGATGTCCAACTAGCATGGGACGGTCGCCAAAAGAAAAGAATGAACTAACAAAGGAACCTGTAGAATGTCTCACAGCGCATGGAATAAAATATAATAATAATATACTTGACATAAAACAGGCGAGACAGTGCATAAGGTGAAAACCAAATCATGTCTAACATGGCAGCGGAAATTCAAAATACAGCTTATGATCCAAACCATTATTACAACTTCAAAAATACTGTCTCTAAGCAAAAGAAAGGAAAGGTACACTACTAATGCCCAAGTAGTGACCATCGATAACACAGGGAGATAATACATAAATATCATACGTGGAAGCCTCCTGCTCGTCTCCAGTACAGCTACTCGTGCATCCACCTAACCTGTCTTTAGTCTGCTCGTGTGAGCACCCAGAGTAATAAGAAGAGACATAAAACTCTGGGTCAGACAAAAGTCTGGTATGAGCGATAAGCAACAAAGCATACATCTCTAAGATGAACAATAACAGGTATAATACTCTAAGAAATCATTCCTGAACCTGGACCTGCAACCAAAGAGTTAGCACTACATACTGTACAATACTCTAAGAAATACGGGGGTGGGGGTGTGCATGTCAAGGTGATAGCAAACAATCAAACATGGCAATCATCCTCACGTCTCTCACTCAGTGCGTAAAGCATACGATATCCACTACTCGATCACCCAATCCTTGGCTACGATCACTTTGCTCCATGGAGCCACCATGACACCATTGCACTGATCCATAGCCACTAATCTGTCCATAAGTGGTAAACTAAAGTTATGGATATCGATAACCCCTTCGCACACGTCCCGCAGCAAAGTCCAATCACGAAGTTAACTCATTCTCATCAGGATCCTGAGCTCAACTTCGCATTTGAACTACCTTTGCATCTCGGGTTATTGGCCACCTTCTTCTGGATCGGTTCGGTCATCTTCATCTCTGATCGGTCCAAGAACTCGGTCGGTTTCGTTTCCCCCCCCGGTCGGTCGCACTTCGTTCCTCCTCTGGTCGGTCGCACTTCGTTCCTCCTCTGGTCGGTCGGTTTTCACCATCCCTGGTCGGTCTGAAGTTCATACGGGGTCGGTCGGTCAGAAGCCCCTCCTGGTCGGTCCAAAATCTGGTCGTTCGAAACTCCCCTGGTCGTCCAAACTCGGTCGCTCGAAACTCCCCTGGTCGGTCGAAACCCCTCTGGACGGTCCAAAACCTGATCGGTCGAAGCTCCTCTGGTCGGTCCAAAACCTGATAGGTCGAAACTCGTCAACCCTGATCGGTCGTTCTGTTCCCCACGGTCGGTCGGAGCCTGGTCGGTTTTTCCTCCTGGTCGTTTATACTGATCCCAAAACCTGCATCATTCCAGCAAGCTATTTTCGCCTCTCGACGGCGTTTTCGACCAATCTAACACTTCTAATCAATCGCAAAGCATACCATGCAATCATAGGAACATAGGGAATCAACCACAAACACCAAAACAACAATTTAATCATAACAATATGGACCAAACATAGCCAAAACCTCATATTTTCCCTTAATCCCTCTTAATCATGTCTAAGCATATAATTAGAAAAACTTATCCAAATTAGCCAAATTTCATATCAGAGGTCTAAAACATTATTTAGGAATTTCTGAATATTTTTCCAGATTTTAATCTTGCATAAATTCGCTAATTATCACTAATCACCCATTAATCCCCCAAATTCCGGGATTTGCAAAATTAGTCGAAATTAACCCAAATTCGTATCAGAGGCATAAAATGATGATTTAGAATTTTAGGAATTTTTCTAGATTTTTCTGAGCCATAATTTCGCTAATCTTCGCTAATTACCATAACTAGCCGTAATTAGTGAAAAACAATGCAAATCACTCACCTTTGGCACAATTAAACTTTCAGAACTGAAACTCCTCTGATATAGATCCAATCTCTATGTGTTTCAGCAACTCTCTCTCTCTCTCTGATTTGATGCTAATCCCCTTTGGTTTGATGTAGTTTTGCTTAATCTTTGATTAGAAAGTGATTAGAGGTGATTTAGAATGATTCTAGATGTTGGAGGCCATGACTAGGGTTGAAGAAAATAAGTGGCGGCTGGAAAAATGAAGTAAAAACCGAAATCCTAACCCTAGCAGCCCTTAAATACCACTAATCCCGAAATCCCCCAATGGGCCTAATTACTAACTACCCGGTTAAGCCCAATTAGCTGAAAATAACCCTTTAAACCTTAATTCAGCCATATCTCCCAAACGGTAAGTCCGTTTGACTATTATGACCACTCTACGGAAAGAGAAACCATCATCTGGAGCTGATGGAAGTGGTTTCAGGTCAAAATTCCTAACCAATCAAAAGTTATGGACAAAACAAGATCAACTAGGGGCAAAACGGTCATTTAAAAATAGGCAAAAATCATGAACATGGGAAATGACCCTACTAGTCATTTCCCAAAGTTATATGACCATACGACTTCGTATCAAAGAGAAATAAATATTCTACGATCTTCCGATGCGTAGAATGCGGGTCGTTACACTCTTCCCCCCTTAAGAAATTTCGCCCCCGAAATTCCTTAACTAAGAAACAACAATGGGTCCCGCATGCCTATCAACCAATTTCAAACAATCAAACATACATGATAGTACAACAAGCATATCCTAGCATGCGGTTTTCTAACAAAGGAAGAATCATCGCCACTAAGATCTTACCAGACAAAGAGCTTCAAATACGACCTTCTTATGTCATCCTCTACTTCCCAAGTACAGTCGTCCTCTCGCCATCGATTCCCATCTTTATCCTAGAGGCGATTTCCAATAGGTTAGGATCGTTCCTCTGACTGGAACTGTTCCACTCAATCCAAATCGATTTAATCGTCAAGCTTACTAGCGTTTCTGAATCCAATTCACACTTAGGTCTGAAGTCATGCCCCATGATAAACTCTAGTAGATTCCATTCCAGAAACATAGCCACTAAACTGGCATGTCTCCTACCCAATGCATCAGCTACCGCACCTAGTCCGGTACTACGGCATTCGTCCGTACTGTCATCTTCTTAGGTAATCCAACCATATACGTCAAATTACCAACTACATTCCAAATGTCCTTTCAAGTCTAACCCGAATCTTGCCTACATCCATACTACACGTCCAATGTATATTCACTTCCTAGAGGCAAACTAGATCCATCCAATGACCCTAGGCACTACATCCATATCCGTACTGTACGTCTAACGTACATTCACCTTCTAAAGGTGAACTAGATCCATCAAATGAATCTAGGTACCCTACTCATATTCGTACTGCACGTCCAACGTACATTCACCTCCCAAAGGTGAACTAGACTCATCCAATGAATCTAGGTACTCTACCTATATCTGTACTGCACGTCCAACGTACATCCACCTTCCAAAGGTGAACTAGACTCATCCAATGAATCTAGGTACCCTACCTATGAGTCCAAGTCCAACTTGAAACTCCTATTTCCGCTGAATCTCCAAGATCCACGGACGCTCCACAATTCCCAAACATACTTCAAGTCTAATGTAAAGTATCTTCGTATCAGTTATTTCACCATGACTAACGAGCTCGTCCCATTTCCATTCAACAGAATCCTACAGGTGATAGTCTACTCAAAAGAAGAAAGGTAGGAACAAACATAACAATCATAGCATCCATCAAACAAGTCGTATCTATCACCTGCTAAAAGCCATGAATACATCAATACCTGTAAGTCTGGTCCAACCAACATCAATAACTAATGGAAGCCCCGCCTCCAAAAAAACCACCGTACGTCCAACATACATTTATCCTCTAAGGATAACTAAAACTAATGGAAGCCCCGCCTCCAAACGGACTACTGTACGTCCAACGTACGTTTATCCTCCAAGGATAACTAGATCACGTCCAACGGATCCAAGGTAATGGGCGTCCCCATATACCCCTGCTTTTAGTCCTCCTAAAATACTTGAGTCCAACCCAAGTCTACCCATTATCTTGCTGCCCTCTCGAGTCCAACTCGAGCCGAATCCAATTCCTTGCAGCCTTCTCGAGTCTAACTCGAGCCAATCTATAACTCAGACCCAGTCTTGAGTATCCATCATCGACAAAATCTAGTCTAACGTGAGTCGTCTCCCTATTTGTTACATCTCTAAGATCAATCAAACACCTATTTTCTTTTACGAGTTCAAGTCCAACTTGAATCGTCCTAACCTTCGTTGCATCTTCCATGATCAACGAGCACATCCTATTCTTCCAAAAAGAACATCAACATAGGGTCCTAAACAATCCATCACTTTGCATCTTTCTCGAGTCCCACTCGAGTCATCTCACAACCCTATCGAATCCAACTCGGGAAATCTATACAATCGAACATTTCTATCATGTTACGAGCTGCACATCACTCCTCGAGTGCACCAAGATATCATCCAATGAGAATCACAACATCCACTTATCTCTCACGCAAACCATCCTAGCCGACCTCGACATTCCCCAAGCACAAGCCCCAAAGGCCTAAACCAATATCAGACAAGCACCCAAGGAACATCTCCTCCGAATTCAGACAATATACGTGAGATGATATGAGCAAAACATCCAAACATTCAAGCATCCATAACCGACTTTGGCTATCCTCGCCAATCTTGCTTGAAACTATCGTCGGTCGCATGACCAAGTCCTGACCAAACTACTGTACATCCAATGTACATTTGCTTCTCTAAGTCCCGTTATCATCTTCATCATAAGGTAGGCGATCCAATACCTCCCTTCGTCCATCATCCACTCTAACGGTCGTCAAAGACTCTTCACAATCTACTACTACTCTATACTTTTGGAGTCAATCGACTCAAAAAAAATCAAGCCGAACCTAGTAAAGCTCGAAATAAAGCAATCACAACAAACATACATCCATGACTCGATAAGGCCAAATTACGACAAATCCTACAAAGGCTAGTCAAACCACCCATCGGGTTTGTCACCACTAAGGTCTATCGACTATCGGGTTCCAACTCCAACTTATTCACCAGGTTACTAGACATAAAGAATGGGAAATCCCGACATCAAACAAAAATGGAATATGAACATCATAAATAGAAAGCATACCTCGAATAACGACACCTTTTTCCTTCTGCGCCGCAGTTGGGGCATTCGACGAAGAAGGAACGTCGTTGATAGCATATGCTTTCACGATCTGCTTCTCCCTAGGAGGTTGTGGACATTCATTCTTGTGATGTCCCGCTTGCCCACAATTGAAGCACTTCCTTTCCCCAGGCTTTTCCCAACAATCTCTAACATAGTGGCCCTTCTTGCCACAACTAAAACACTCAGAATCTTCCCTGCTTTTCTTCTTTGGACCATCCTTAGCTTGGGCCTGATTCTGCTTCCTTTTGTTCTGGGGATTCTCCTTACCTCCACCACTTGCTTGCGGCTTTGGTTCCTCTGCTGATGCAATAGCAACCTCAATCTTTGGCTTAGGGTAAAGACTCTCTGACCTTAATGCTTTCCCCACAATCGAGTCAAACGTCTCATCGATGTGGTTTATAAGCCTTTCCCCCAAGTATCCATCCAAGCCAGTTATGAACTTCTCATTCTTCTTCTCGGCAGTATCAATCAAAGATAATCCATATTTCGACAAAGTGTCGAACTCAGCAACGTACTCCGAGATAGCTCTACCATTCTGCTTCAGCTCCAGAAACTTCCTAAACAACTCTGATTTCTGAGCAGCTGGGATAAACTTATCGCTAAAGCGAGCCTTGAACTGATCCCAAGTAATCTGATCCTCGGGAGTAGCTGCTTTGATGGCATCCCACCAATTCATTGCCCGTCCTTGCAGCTGACGGGATGCTAGCCTTCTCTTCATCGCATCCTCGATACCCAAGTCCTCAAAGATGCGCTCGCAGCTATCCAACCAATTCTGAACTTCCGTAGCCGATTCCGTTCCGTGGAACGGCTTTCCACCAAGGTTAGTATAGTCCTTAGCTTGGCGAAATCGGCCCTAGGCGCCTGCACTGCTGCACCACCACCATTAGCAGCATTAGGGACTGCTCCCTGAACATCCCTAATCATATCTCGCATGAAGTTAGTGAACATCGTCCTCAAGTCTGGTTCATTCCCATTGTTACCCCTTGGGCCATTGTTCCTTCGGTTCATCGTTCAATCTGTAAAGAGAACGAATCAGCCATCTCTATAGTGGTACTAGTGCAGTGCGACTTCATCCTTACTAATACTACTAGTATATATATAACTAGCTTTTGAAAACCAAAATATAACAAGTACGCGCTCTCATATACGTATACTATCTCTCCCTGGTGTCTTTCCCTAGGTTAACTTCGCAACCTAGAGCTCTGATACCAAGTGTGACGGCCCGCCCCGCACTAGCCGACATTTCCCCGAAATGCGCTGTGCCGATGTCCAACTAGCACGGGACGGTCGCCAAAAGAAAAGAATGAACTAACAAAGGAACCTGTAAAATGTCTCACAGCGCATGGAATAAAATATAATAATAATATACTTGACATAAAACAGGCGAGACAGTGCATAAGCTGAAAACTTAATCATGTCTAACATGGCAGCGGAAATTCAAAATACAGCTTATGATCCAAACCATTATTACAACTTCAAAAATACTGTCTCTAAGCAAAAGAAAGGAAAGGTACACTACTAATGCCCAAGTAGTGACCATCGATAACACAGGGAGATAATACATAAATATCATACGTGGAAGCCTCCTACTCGTCTCCAGTACAGCTACTCGTGCATCCACCTAACCTGTCTTTAGTCTGCTCGTGTGATCACCCAGAGTAATAAGAAGAGACATAAAACTCTGGGTCAGACAAAAGTCTGGTATGAGCGATAAGCAACAAAGCATACATCTCTAAGATGAACAATAACAGGTATAATACTCTAAGAAATCATACCTGAACCTGGACCTGCAACCAAAGAGTTAGCACTACATACTGTACAATACTCTAAGAAATACGGGGGTGGGGGTGTGCATGTCAAGGTGATAGCAAACAATCAAACATGGCAATCATCCTCACGTCTCTCACTCAGTGCGTAAAGCATACGATATCCACTACTCGATCACCCAATCCTTGGCTATGATCACTTTGCTCCATGGAGCCACCATGACACCATTGCACTGATCCATAGCCACTAATCTGTCCATAAGTGGTAAACTAAAGTTATGGATATCGATAACCCCTTCGCACACGTCCCGCAGCAAAGTCCAATCACGAAGTTAACTCATTCTCATCAGGATCCTGAGCTCAACTTCGCATTTGAACTACCTTTGCATCTCGGGTTATTGGCCACCTTCTTCTGGATCGGTTCAGTCATCTTCATCTCTGATCGGTCCGGGAACTCGGTCGGTTTCGTTTCCCCCCCGTTGGTCGCACTTCGTTCCTCCTCTGGTCGGTCGCACTTCGTTCCTCCTCTGGTCGGTCGGTTTTCACCATCCCTGGTCGGTCTGAAGTTCATACGGGGTCGGTCGGTCAGAAGCCCCTCCTGGTCGGTCCAAAATCTGGTCGTTCGAAACTCCCCTGGTCGTCCAAACTCGGTCGCTCGAAACTCCCCTGGTCGGTCGAAAAGCTGGTCGGTCGAAACCCCTCTGGCCGGTCCAAAACCTGATCGGTCGAAGCTCCTCTGGTCGGTCCAAAACCTGATAGGTCGAAACTCGTCAACCCTGATCGGTCGTTCTGTTCCCCACGGTCGGTCGGAGCCTGGTCGGTTTTTCCTCCTGGTCGTTTATACCGATCCCAAAACCTGCATCATTCTAGCAAGCTATTTTCGCCTCTCGACGGCGTTTTCGACCAATCTAACACTTCTAATCAATCACAAAGCATACCATGCAATCATAGGGACATAGGGAATCAACCACAAACACCAAAACAACAATTTAATCATAATAATATGGACCAAACATAGCCAAAACCTCATATTTTCCCTTAATCCCTCTTAATCATGTCTAAGCATATAATTAGAAAAACTTATCCAAATTAGCCAAATTTCATATCAGAGGTCTAAAACATTATTTAGGAATTTCTGAATATTTTTCCAGATTTTAATCTTGCATAAATTCGCTAATTATCACTAATCACCCATTAATCCCCCAAATTCCGGGATTTGCAAAATTAGTCGAAATTAACCCAAATTCATATCAGAGGCATAAAATGATGATTTAGAATTTTAGGAATTTTTCTAGATTTTTCTGAGCCATAATTTCGCTAATCTTCGCTAATTACCATAACTAGCCGTAATTAGTGAAAAACAATGCAAATCACTCACCTTTGGCACAATTAAACTTTCAGAACTGAAACTCCTCTGATATAGATCCAATCTCTATGTGTTTCAGCAACTCTCTCTCTGATTTGATGCTAATCCCCTTTGGTTTGATGTAGTTTTGCTTAATCTTTGATTAGAAAGTGATTAGAGGTGATTTGGAATGATTCTAGATGTTGGAGGCCATGACTAGGGTTGAAGAAAATAAGTGGCGGCTGGAAAAATGAAGTAAAAACCGAAATCCTAACCCTAGCAGCCCTTAAATACCACTAATCCCGAAATCCCCCAATGGGCCTAATTACTAACTACCCGGTTAAGCCCAATTAGCTGAAAATAACCCTTTAAACCTTAATTCAGCAATATCTCCCAAACGGTAAGTCCGTTTGACTATTATGACCACTCTACGGAAAGAGAAACCATCATCTGGAGCTAATGGAAGTGGTTTTAGGTTAAAATTCCTAACCAATCAAAAGTTATGGACGAAACAAGATCAACTAGGGGCAAAACGGTCATTTAAAAATCGGCAAAAATCATGAACATGGGAAATGACCCTACTAGTCGTTTCCCAAAGTTACATGACCATACGACTTCGTATCAAAGAGAAATAAATATTCTACGATCTTCCGATGCGTAGAATGCGGGTCATTACAAAATTTGTCGATTATAGTGTAATAACGGATATGTACATGGTGCAAAAATGATTTTTAATAGCATGCAATTGCAGGTTTCAACAGTATTGGAAAAATGATGGTAGAAGATTTAATAACGTTTAAAAAAGGCTGTTATAATATTTAATAGCATTTATAAAACACTGTTAGAAGATTTAATAGCGTTTATAAAATGTTGTTAAAAGATTAAATAGCGTTTTTTGCTTGGTTCTTCCTTTTTATTCGTTTTTTGTCTACAAAAATCCCTTCTTTTAATTCTAAAATAGTTTCTTGCTTGCAATCAACTGATCAAAATCTCATGCTTTTTCATCTGTTTTTCTTATAAATATTTAACTAATAGTATAGTAATATTATAATATAATGCAATAATAAGAATAATACTAAATTCGTAACATGATCTTATAAATATTTAGCTAATGCCTTGCTAAAAACATATATTAATATTTAACAAAGTTAATTGAGTTTTATAATATTTAACTAAAGATATATAAAAATTAAAAATAATAATAATACAATAATAATTGTAATATAATAATAATAAATTTATAAACTAATTTTATAAATATTTAACTAATTTAATTGCACTTTATAAAATTTAACTAAAGGTATATAAAAATTAATATATAATAATAATATAATAATAGCAATAATATAATAACAGTAAATTTATAAACTAATATTATAATTATTTAACTAAGCTAATTGAATTTTGTATTCAACTAAAGGTACATAAAATTTAACTAATTTAATTGATTTTTATAAAATTTAACTAACGGTATATAAAAATAAATAAATAATAATATAATGTAATATAATAACAATAAAAAATTATAAACTTATCTTATAAACATTTAACTAAGTTAAATGAGATTTACAAAATTTAACTAAAGGTATACAAATATATATATATATATATATATAATATTATAATGGGAAAGTCTATTTAGACACAAAGGTTTGACATAAAATGAGGGACACAAAATCTGAACCGTAGGATTATCCCATGATTTGCACCACTCACATAATGACAAGTTAATCACGTGGCTAAGATTTTTTTGTCCCCTGATTTGTGTCAAATATGTTCATATAGTCGCTCCCTATTATAATATAACAATAACATTAATGCAATAATAATAATAAATTTATAAACTAATATTATAAATATTTAACTAATAATTATGTAGTAATAATAGTAATTATAATAATATAATAATAGTAATAATTTTAAAAACTAATTTTATAAATATTTAACTAAGTTAATTAAGTTTTATTGAATAAATTTATAAACTAATATTATTAATATTTAATTGATAATATAATAATAATATAATAGTAGTAAAATTTAGATAAGTTTATAAAAGTTAATAGGCTTATAACAATGGACAAATTTTTGGTATGAGCTTCTGAGAAGAACTTATTGTATGAACATACCTCTTTCATAACTTATTATGAAAGTAGGCCTGTTTTCTGTATGAGCATAAGACATTGCGCATTCCATTTGTGCGCATAAACAAATTTTTTCATGTGCACAAATGGAATGCGCATTTTTTTAACGTTTTTAACACTTGCGCACGAACGATTTTTTGTTCTTGTGCAGAAATGAAACGCGCAAGGTCTTTCTTATGGCGCGGTGAAGCGACCCGAACTTCCCCGTGAAGGAAAGCCCGGATTGACTTTAAGAACACGCCAAATTAGAACACAAACAGAAGGACATTTCATTGCTTATTACAACAATTCCATGAGAATACAAGAATATAACAGAGTATAAATAAGTATTACACATTTACTAAACATCAGAGATCTACAAGTTACAATGCAGCGGAAAATAATACAAAACACAACTGGAAAAAATATACAGATACAGAGCTTTCCGAATATCCTTCTCGCTGTAAACCAGGATCCTGTGAATATAAATCTGCAAAACCAAAACTACTAGCTGCCCATGTGGAAAATAGAGGCACCCAGAGTTTAGGTTAAACTAATAAACTCCAGGTCCGTCATGTGACTGGTGTGAGAAATAAAACAGTTATTTAAAACTTTACTTTAAATTAGATATATCAAGGGACCACGCCATATAACACGAAACGGGTTTCCTCCCAAGAATACCATTGCATATAACAAAACAATGCAATGCTTTTGAAAAAATGAAGCTATTATAAGACCTAGGTCCTATCACACAATGCAACGCAAGCCGGGGGATAGGTCTTTCCCTTATAATAGCCAAACATGCTCGGTACGTTAAATCAAATCAATTGATACTATTATAAGTGCATAGTGTATAAAACAACTTCAAATATAAATGTATCAATCCTACACGGCATGGGTACCATAAATCATGTCGCCAATACTAGGCTTTACAATCAAAACCGCAATTGTCAAGTATTGGAAGTTGGATTTCCATCTGTGAACCAAGGCAAGGGATCGTCCTTACCGTTTCGAGACTCTCTAGCTCGAGCCTCAGACAAGCGCGCAGACAAGCCTTGGATCGTCAGGAATTTCCCATCAAAGTGCAGTGTGGATTAAAAAACCTTAAACAATACGTTTCCTCGCCCTATGGGGCGTAAATGAGCCAAATGATTCCATCGGCCCCGGATCGACCGATATAACTGAGGCGCCTCGCTATCCATCATCCTTATAAGTAAAACGTCAGGGCTTGCAAAACGCTGACAACACTTCTAGGTAGAAGGAGACGCATGCCCTCCCTGAAGCCCTCTCCCATTTCTGGTTCACACCGGGGTGTGAGGCTCACGAATTAACGCTACACAAAGCTATGATATGTTAAAGCCATGCTTTGATCATCAACCACAAGACTCTGCTTTTCAACAGAAGACTTGATCATTTGCATCTCAGCATGCCACAAAGGAAATTCACACTATGCAACCAATGTCTATCAATCACACAGAATGAAATCCGATGTCAGACACACATCCATTTACAAGTCCGTTCTGGGTCTAAACGAAACCGAATGCACCTTATTCATCCCCCATATGTCCAATACCGGGGAGAGGTCCTCGCATATCCAGTCGATCTCCAAGTACGTCTGGACGATCACCACTTATTACCTTGTCTTGGATGCACAACCCAATCAAGACATCGGTAATCATCCAAACAATGTGAAGACCTCCGGTCTTCAACCACCATTTCATCCTTGACATATCGTCGAATCAGTTACTCAGAATGGGATAAACCCAGTCTTTCTAAATAACTCATGTATATAATAAACAAGTGCTACAAAAACACAACATACGCCTCATTCTAATCCAGAAAATTCCTTTATTCAAATATTCTTATACTTTGGGAAAGGTTCCCATTAATTTTATCAAAGACAAATTCTTCAAATTTATTCTTTAATCTTCCTTTGGATATCAATTCAATCTAATTAAAGATGCATTAAAACTCCACTTGGTTTTAATCTTTCCAGAAATCAATATTAATGATTGTTTAACTTGGGAAATCATAACTGTCTTTAACTGGGTTAAAGAACCAATGTCATTTAAAACACGGTTCACGATAAACCCAAAATCACATTCGATTCCATCAGCCTTTAACCGTAAATTAGCAAGTGAATAATTCCCTAAGTATTAACCCCGAAGGCCGAAACCAACATCAGATCTATACCCAGGAAACCATTCAACTTAACTAATCTCCAGTTAGTTTCTGATTTTCTTAACTTCATTGGGTCAAAGAACAGTATTATTAAAGATACCATTCACGACAGCCCAAAATCTTATTCCTATCTTTAATTGGGTTAAAGAACCAATGTCCTTTAAAACACGGTTCACGATAAACCCAAAATCACATTCCATTCCATCAGCCTTTAACCGTAAATTAGCAAGTGAACAATTCCCTAAGCATTAACCCCAAAGGCCGAAACCAACATCAGATCAATACCCAGGAAACCATTCAACTTAACTAATCTCTAGTTAGTTTCTGATTTTCTTAACTCCATTGGGTCTACGAACAGTATTATTAAAGATACCATTCACGACAACCCAAAATCTTATTCCACCGTTAATCGGGTTAAAGAACAAGTGTTATTTAAAACACCATTCACGATAAACCCAAAGACCAATTTCAATTCAATTCTAATTAAATGTTAATTAATTGGTATACTTCATTAAATCTAAATAAAAAGATTTAATCTTTTCTCAACTGGGTTCAAGAACAGTGTTAATGAAGACACCATTCACGACAAACCCAAAATCTCAATTGATATTAAATACAAGGCTCTGATTAGAAAATATATCAGCTTATATTCAATATCAAATTCTGGAATCAATAAATACCGTATTAGAATAATGATATATATATATATATATCTTCTAAATTCCTGCACAATATCCGTATAATCACGGAATCCAATATCGAAATATTCCGAGGATAATTTTGATTCAAATCCGTTCCAATTTATATATTGGAAATTCTGGTTATTTTTAAAACCATTTCAAATCCAATTTATTTATTTAAAAAAATATTGGATTATAATTCTAGTTAATAACTAGTTCATTTCGATAACAATCTATTTTTATCTTTTCAAATATGGAATTTTTCATCCCGATTCTTTCCAAATCATTTATTATGATTTTACACAAATTATTGATATTTTTAATAATTTTATCAAGGCCTTTACGGTCGATTTCCATAAACGGCCATCGAACTGCACTTACAACGACCTTTTCCAAATTTTATTTGGACATAATTCCAAATCCAACTGTTAGATTTCAAATCTCTCATATTCATTAGAAAGCTCTTTTCGATAGGAAACCAACGGTTCCGGTTTTAGAAGAATCCGACGGTCGGATCTCCCATAATGTCCGTTCAAAGTCAATGGTCGAAATTCGTGAACTACCGCAGCATGGCGCATTCTATTCAGGCTATTATATATATATAATATAGATATTATTATATTTCGTCAATTTCCTTTTAAAACGTATTTTATAAATCATTTCAAATTTGTTTTCAAAATGATTTCAACTTCATATTCAATTTCCAATCAAAATTGAATATTCCATATCATCGATATATAAATGATAGTGTTTTCCAAATTATTATATTTGAAAATCAATTCCTTTTCGATATTCATTGTAGAAATGAATAAAATCGATATAAATATCGTTCCCGTCAAAATGGCGTTAATCTAATCAACACGACTTTATATATGTTTAAATATATTCATGTCCATCCCAAATCGGACATCAAAATCAAATTTTGATCTTATACTAAATATTATTTTAAAATATTCATTATTATAAAATATTCGTTATTTTAAAATATTCCTTCTTTCTGAACTGGAATCAGACACAGTCAATTACCTTATAATGTGATCGTATGGATTTCATACAATTTGTGTATATAACAACAATCAAACACAGTCAACCATCATCCAGAGTGCATTCTACACTGCATAAGCATCAAATATAAATATTCAATGCTTACATAGTTTGTCAACCAATCGATTGACATATAACTAAATATTGGGATTAGTGTATGTCCAATATCATCCCAATACCCGTGTGGGGTTTCAATCAACAAATAATGAATTTTATTTGTGCAGTTGGGCGATGTGTAAAATTTATCATCCCAATCAATATCAGTCAAATGTGTGTACATAAACAAATCGTCCGATTTGTTTATAAATATTTATTTTATTCATATACACGTTAAAATTATATTTTTAACTATAAAATATTTTACTCCATTCCACATCACACAATCAATTTTCACAACACAATCAAACAAACAAACAAGTCGTCCATGGTCTGTGGACGACGGGTGTCGGGTGCTGCTAAGCACCGTCTGCATCCTAGTATATATTTTAACTAGAAAATAAAATAAAAGTGAGGAGTTCTCACATTTGTGATCCACTCCGCCATGCTTTGATTGTCGATCTATGTAGTATGCCTACGTTAAAAATTATATTTTTAACCAATCAATAATTATTTCTTTGTATGATTATTTTATAAATAACACATATAGGCTAAAAATTATATTTTTATCTTTCTAAAAATAATTTCATATTTTTATAACAGCTCTACATAGATAAAAATCACATTTTTATACCGCTACTATATAGATAAAAATCGAATCTTTCTATCGCTAATGAATATATGAAAATCACATTTCTACATTGCCATTCAAACGATAAAAATCGTATTTTTACTTTGCTAACTTCATAATAAAAATCGTACTTTTACTTCGCTTCCTAGATAATAAAAATCATATTTTTATTATCTCTATAATATAAAAATCATATTTTTATTATCTCCATAATATAAAAATCATTTTTTTTATTATCTCTATAATATAAAAATCATATTTTTATTTCGCTACTTCATATATAAAAATTATATTTTTAAACAAACATAGATTATATTCCTAAAAATCATCACTGTATGTGATTAAAAATCAAACCTTTATGCGAATAAAGATTTAAACTTTATGACCAATTTTTATCCACTATTCTCATAAGGAAAAATCATTTTTTTATCATCATACACATAGAAAAATTATATTTTTATTCTCTACAATATATAAAAATTATATTTTTAAATTCAAAGAATTCATATTTATATTCAATCTAAGAACTTATTCATAGATTAAAGACATATATTTTATAAATCAAAGACTGAAGGAGAAAAAACATACAATAAAATTTTCTAGGGTTTCAAGGCATCGGAAGGGCTGAGCTCGGTCGTGGGCCAGTGGAGGAGGTGGCGGCTTGATTACAGTCGTCGATGGGTGGTCCTTTCTGATGGTTGGAGAAGCAGCCTTGGATGGATGGGGCTTTGGGCGGGGATTTGAACGGAGGTGGGGGTCTCGCTGCTCAGGGGGAGGAAGAGGGCATGCGCCGGACTTCTAGGGTAGTGGCGCTGTGCCTGACGACGGAGGGAAGGGCTCCTCCGTCGATCACGAGCTGGGTTCTCTTCTTTTTTTTCCAATCGTTCTCTGTTGAACGATATGGGGGGGCTCATTTGGAGAAGACGGAACGGGGAGGGTATTTGCGAAGGAAATTATATTTTATTTTTATTTACTTTTTTTCATTCTCTCTTCAAAAATGTTGAGTTTCATTCGAACTCCAAATCAATTTCAACGACTATCACCTCTAGCTAATTACCCACATTCCGAACACAATGGGATATGTATCGTGAGCCATTTTTGCTGTTACAATCAATTTCTGCTAAATTTAAAATTTAAATCTATATATTCAATTTTAAACGTACATTTCAATTTACTGGGGTCACATACTGACCCTAAAAATTCTAGAAAAAATATTTCTTGCTTCGTATTGACAATACAACCCTAACAAAACTAATTTCGTCAAATTTCATGACCGTTTGAAAATTAACCATTTTCTACTCGATCCAAATTGACTGAAACTGACAAAATATGTTTTCCTTTGCCATGCTCACATATTGATTCAGAAAATTATGAATTTTGGATCTAGCAATAACTTGATATGATGGATCCAACAAAAGTGGTTTTGCCGAAAACGGAGGTCGTTTGCAAAATTTCCATTTTTAAGGGCTATATTTTCCATAGCGACTATCCTGAATTTTCAAGTGGGCCTCACTTTTTATTCCCGCTATGAATTTTGGATTTTTCGGATTCGTTGGAAAGATATTCTAAAATAGATTCTAATATTTTTGGTTTCTCTAAAATCCGGTTCATCTTGAATCCTGTACATTCATTTGAAATTTGAAATCGAAATTTTGAACTACCACGCCATTTCCATTTCCTTTTATAATTAAAATAATTGTTTATATTCTAACGTCGATTCAAATAAATATATATTCTAATTCTGTTCAAAATAAATTTCTAATCGTTATTATTTAAAATAATTCATTTTAAATATCCAAAATTCACTAAAATTGCCAAAATAAAAAATTTAAATTGGTTCCGATTTTCTGGGTTGTTACAATCTCCCCCACTTAAAATATTTTCGTCCTCGAAATGGAACGAAGCTGAAAGTTGTTTAACTAACCAACTCAACTTTGAATTTGGCTTTCATCCTTCAACTTTTTAGTTTCTAAGAATTTCCAAATTTATCAAAAATTTGGCTAAAACCCTAAATTTTCGAAAATTTTCGCCATAACTTCCTTTGTACGAGAGCACCGGGAAAATCCCCAAACCGCCACACAGGCCCTCTCATTTCAGAAAGAAAAAAGAAAAAGCCAAGCGACTGATAAAATCATCCAAACCCAATAAATTTGTAAACATGCACCTATTTGTCGGGCATACAATTTTGTTCCTCTTTTCTAGCCTTCTTGCTATGACCTGTTGAATGTATACACATGTATATGCATGCAAATGCGATAAATTTTCAATACAGTTCAATATTTGGTTCAATTTGGCCTATATTTACCTTTCTTTCACCTGTTGTTTTAAATAAATAATCACACAACACAACCATCAATCAATTAGTGAATTAACGTTTCAAATTCATAATTTTGATACACATACAAAAAATCATGTTTTTGATGCCAATTCACAACAATAAACCCTATCTAGTTTTAGTTCTCACACCAGTCAATTGGAAATATATAAAAATCCCACTTTCGAAACTCGAACATATATATACTGATGATGCAGCTGCTATCATCAGTGTCATCTCCGGGCGACTAGAGTGTGATTCTGTATCTACCCAGTATATTAAAACTTCGAATATACATTTGCAAGGCGTATATGCAAAATCTTTATATATTGGATTGTCCAAATTCAATACAAAAAAATATTGAAATACGTATAATACGATTTAAATTTTCAAAACAAACTTTGTTTTCATTTTTATTTTTTAAAAATACACTCTTCACATTCGCTCTAGGATACTACTGATCCTATCTCTAACGAGTCAATACTATTGGATATTACTAATCCAATCTCTGATGAATTCTTTCGTTTGGTTCTAACGTGTCTTGTTCTCCAAGCTCTGTAAACCAAAGCTCTGATACCAAATGAAGCGACCCGAACTTCCCTATGAAGGAAAGCCTGGATTGACTTTAAAAACACGCCAAACTAGAACACAAACAGAAGAACATTTCATTGCTTATTACAATACAAGAATATAACAGAGTGTAAATAAATATTACGCATTTACTAAACATCAGAGATCTACAAGTTACAATGCGGCGGAAAATAATACAAAACACAATTGAAAAGAATATGCAGATACAGAGCTTTCCGAATATCCTTCCAGCTGTAAACCAGGATCTTGTGAATATAAATCTGCAAAACTAAAACTACTAGTTGCCCATGTGGAAAATAGGAGCACCCAGAGTTTAGGTTAAAACAATAAACTCTAGGTTAGTCATGTGACTAGTGCAATAACTAAAACGATTATTTAAAACTTTAAATTAGATATATTAAGGGACCACGCCGTATAACACGGAACGGGTTTCCTCCCAAGAATACCAGTGCATATAATAAAACAGCGTAATGATTTTTGGAAAATGAAGCTATTATAAAACCCAGGTCCTATCACATAATGCAACGCAAGCCGGGGGATAGGGCTTTCCCTTATAATAGCCAAACAAGCTTGGTACGTTAAATCGAATCATTTGATACTATTATAAGTGCATAGTGTATAAAACAACTTCAAATATGAATGTATCAATCCTAGACGACATGGGTACCATATATCATGTCGCCAATACTAGGTTCTACAATTAAAACCGCAATTGTCACGTATTGGAAGTTGGATTTCCATCTGTGAACCATGGCAAGGGATCCTCCTTACCGCTTCGAGACTCTCTAGCCCGAGCCTCAGGCAAGCGCGCAGACAAGCCTTGGATCGTCAGAGATGGCCCATCAAAGTGCAATATCGATTAAAAAACCTTGAACAGTACGTTTCCCTGTCCTATGGGGCGTAACTGAGCCAAATGACTCCATCGGCCCGGATCGACCGATATAACCGAGGCGCCTCGCTATCCATCATCCACATAAGTAAAACGTCAGGGCTTGCAAAACACTTACACCACTTCTAGCTAGAAGGAAACGCATGCCCTCCCTGATGTCCTCTCCCGTTTCTGGTTCACACCAAGTTGTGAGGCTTATGAATTAACGCTACACAAAGCTATGCTATATTAAAGCCGTGCTTTGATCATCAACCACAAGACTCTGCTTTTCAACAGAAGCCTTGATCATTTGCATCTCAGCATGCCACACAGGCAATTCACGCAATGCAACCAATGTTTATCAATCACACAGAATGAAATCCGATGTCAGACACACATCCATTTACAAGTCCGTTCTAGGTCTGAACGAAACCATAGGCACCTTATTCCTCCCCCATATGTCCAATACAGGGGAGAGGTCCTCGCATATCCGGTCGATCTCCAAGTACGTCTGGACGATCACCACTTATTACCTTGTCTTGGGTGTATAGCCCAATCAAGACATCAGTAGTAATCCAAACGATGTGAATACCACCGGTCTTCAACCACCACCTTCATCCTCGACATAGTGCTGAATCAGTTATTCAAAATGGGATAAACCCGGTCTTCCTGAATAACACGCATATATAATAAACAAGTGCTATAAAAACACAACATACGCCTCATTCCAATCCAAAATATTCCTTTATTCAATATACTTTGGGAAAGGTTCCCATTAATTTTATCAAAGATAAATTCTTTAAATTTATCCTTTAATCTTCCTTTGGATGTCAATTCAATCTAATTAAAGATGCATTAAAACTCCACTTGGTTTTAATCTTCCTAGAAATAAATATTAACGATTGTTTAACTTGGGAAATCATATCCTGTCCTTAACTGGGTTAAAGAACCAATGTCATTTAAACCACGGTTCACGATAAACCCAAAATCACATTCGATTCCATCAGCCTTTAACCGTAAACTAGCAAGTGAACAATTCCCTAAGTATTAACCCCGAAGGCCGAAACCAACAACAGACCAATACCCAGGAAACCATTCAACTTAACTAATCTCTAGTTAGTTTCTGATTTTCTTAACTCCATTGGGTCTAAGAACAGTATTATTAAAGATACCATTCACGACACCCAAAATCTTATTCCTGTCTTTATTTGGGTTAAAGAACCAATGTTCTTTGAAATACGGTTCACGATAAATCCAAAATCATATTCCATTCCATCAGCCTTTAACCGTAAATTAGCAAGTGAACAATTCCCTAAGTGTCAACCTCGAAGGCCGAAACCAACATCAGATCAATACCCAGGAAACCATTCAGCTTAACTAATCTCCAGTTAGTTTCTGATTTTCTTAACTCCATTGGGTCTAAGAACAGTATTATTAAAGATACCATGCACGACAACCCAAAATCTTATTCCATTGTTAGTCGGGTTAAAGAACAAGTGTTATTTAAAACACCATTCACGATAAACCCAAAGACCAATTTCAATTCAATTCCAATTAAATATTAATTAATTGGTATACTTCATTAAACCTAAATAAAAAGATTTAATCTTTTCTCAACTGGGTTCAAGAACAGTGTTAATGAAGACACCATTCACGACAAACCCAAAATCTCATTTGATATTAAATACAATGCTCTGAATAGAAAATATATCGGCTTATATTCAATATCAAATTCTGGAATCAACAAATACCGTATTGGAATAACGATATATATCTTCCAAATTCCTCCACAATATCCATATAATCACAGAATCTAATATCGAAATATTCCAAAGATAATTTCGATTCAAATCCATTCCAATTTATATATTGGAAATTCTGGTTATTTTTAAACCATTTCAAATCCAATTTATTTGTTTAAAAAAATATTGGATTATAATTCTAGTTAATAACTAGTTCATTTCGATAAAAATCTATTTTTATCTTTTCAAATATGGAATTTTTCTTCCCAATTCTTTCCAAATCATTTATTATGATTTTACACAAATTATTGATACTTTTAATAATTTTATCAAGGCCTGTATAGTAGATTTCCATAAACGGCCATTGAACTGCACTTACAGCGACCTTTTCCAAATTTGATTTGGAAATAATTCCAAATCCAACCATTATATTTCAAATCTTTCATATTCGTTAGAAAGCGCTTTTCGATACGAACTCAACGGTTCCAGTTTTAGGAGAATCCGATGGTCGGATCTCCCGTAATGTCCGTTCGAAGTCAATGGTCGAAATTCGCGAACTACCGCAGCGCAGCGCGTTCTATTTAGGTCATTATATATATTATATTTCATTGATTTCCATTTAAAACATATTTTATAAATCGTTTTAAATTCGTTTTCAAACAATTTCAACTTCGTGTTCAATTTCTAATCAAAATTGACTATTCCATATCATCGATATATAAATTATAGTGTTTTCCAAATTATTATATTTCAAAATAAATTCCTTTTCGATATTCATTATATAAATGAATAAAATCGATATAAATATCATTCCGGTCAAAATGGCGTTAATCTGATCAACACAGCTTTATATATGTTTAAATATATTTGTGTCCATCCCAAGTCGGACATCAAAATCAATTTTTGATCTTTTACTGAATATTATTTTAAATATTCATTATTTTATAACATTCATTATTTTAAAATATTCCTTCTTTCTGAACTGGAATCAGACACAGTCAATTACCATATAACTTGATTATATGGATTTCATATAATTCATGTATATAACAACAATCAAACACAGTCAACCATCATCCAGGATGCATTCTACACTGCATAAGCATCAAATATAAATATTCAACGCTTACACAGCTTGTCAACCAATCGATTGACATACAACTAAATATTAGGATAAGCGTATGTCCAATATCATCCCAATACCCGTGTGGGGGTTTCAATCAACAAATAATGAATTTTATTTGTGGAGTTGGGCGATATGTAAAATTTATCGACCCAATCAATATCAGTCAAATGTGTACATAATAAACAAATCGTCCGATTTGTTTATAAATATTTATTTTATTCATATACACGTTAAAAATTATATTTTTAACTATAAAATATTTTACTCCATTCCACATCACACAATCAATTTTCACAACACAATCAAACAAACAAACAAGTCGTCCATGGTCTGTGGACGACGGGTGTCAGGTGCTGCTAAGCACCGTCGGCATCCTAGTATATATATTAACTAGAAAATAAAATAAAAGTGAGGATTTCTCACCTTTGTGATCCACTCCGCCATGATTTGATTGTTGATCTATGTAGTATACCTACGTAAAAAATTATATTTTTAACCAATCAATAATTATTTCTTTGTATGATTATTTTATAAATAACATATATAGGCTAAAAATTATATTTTTATCTTTCTAAAAATAATTTCATATTTTTGTAACAACTTTAGATAGATAAAAACCACAATTTTATACCGCTATTATATAGATAAAATTCGAATCATTCTATCGCTAATGAATATATAAAAATCACATGTTACATTGCCATTCAAATGATATAACTCGTATTTTCACTTCGCTAACTTCATAATAAAAATCGTATTTTTATTTACCTTTCATACATATAAAAATCTTATTTTTACTTCGCTTCTTAGATATTAAATCATATTTTTATATCTCTATAATATAAAAATCATATTTTTATTATCTCTATAGTATAAAAATCATATTTTTATTATCTCTATAATATGAAAATCATATTTTTATTGTCTCTATAATATGAAGATCGTATTTTTATTTCGCTACTTTCATATATAAAAATTATATTTTTAAACAAACAAAGATTATATTTTTAAAAATCATCACTGTATGTGATTAAAAATCAAACCTTTATGCAAATAAAGATTTAAACTTTATGATAAAAATCCAATTTTTATCCACTATTCTCATAAGGAAAAAAATCATATTTTTATCATCATACACATAGAAAAATTATATTGTTATTCTGTACATTATATAAAAATTATAATTTTAAATTCAAAGAATTCATATTTATATTCAATCGAAGAACTTATTCATAGATTAAAGACATATATTTTATAAATCAAAGACTGAAGGAGAAAAAAACTTATAGAAAAATCTAGGGTTTCAGGGCATCGGAAGGGCTGAGCTCGATCGTGGGCCAGTGGAGGAGGTGGCGGCTTGACTGCTGTCGGCGATGGGTGGTCATCTCCGATGGTTGGAGGTGCAACCATGGGTGGATGGGGCTTTGGGTGCGGGTTTGAATGGAGGTGGGGGTCTCGCTGCTCAGGGGGAGGAGGGGGGCGTGCGCCGGACTTCTAGGGTGGCGGCGCCGTGCCTGGCGACGGAGGGAAGGGCTCCTCCGTCGATCGCGAGCTGGGTTCCCTTTTTTTTCTATCAATCATTCTCTATTGAACGATATTGGGGGGCTTGTTTAGAGAAGACTGAATGGGGAGGGTATTTGCAAAGGAAATTATAATTTATTTATATATTTTTTTATCTCTCTTCAAAAATGTTGATTTTCATTCGACCTCCAAATCAATTTCAACGACTATCGCCCCTGGCTAATAACCCCCATTCCGAACACAATGAGACATGTATCGTGAGCCGGTTTGGCTGTTACGATCAATTTCTGCTAAATTTAAAATTAAAATTTATATATTCAATTTTAAACGTACATTTCAATTTACTAGGGTCACATACTGACCCTAAAAATTCCAAAAAAATTATTTCCTGCTTCGAATTGATGATACGGCCCTAACAAAACTAATTTCATCAAATTTGAAGACCGTTTGAAAAATGGCTATTTTCTGGTCGATCCAAATTGGCTGAAACTGACAAAACACGTTCTCCTTTGCCACACTCACATATTGATTCAGAAAATTATGAATTTTGGAATCTAGCGATAACTTGAGATTACGAATCCAACAAAAGTTGTTTCGTCGAAAATGGAGGTCGTTTGCAAAACTTCCATTTTTAAGGGCTATATTTTCCATAGTGACTATCTTGAATTTTCAACTGGGCATAACTTTTTATTCCCGCTATGAAATTTGGATTTTTCAGATTCGTTGGAAAGATATTCTCAAATAGATTCTAATATTTTTGGTTTTGCTAAAATCCGGTTCATTTTGAATCCTGTACATTCATTTGAAATTTAAAATCAAATTTTCAACCTATCGCGCCATTTCCAACTCCTTTTATATTTAAAAATAATTATTTATATTCTAACGTCGATTCAAATAAATATATACGTTCTAATTCTATTCAAAATAAATTTCTAATCGTTATTATATAAAATAATTCATTTTAAATATCCAAAATTCTCTAAAATTGCCAAAATAAACATTTTAATTTGGTTCTGATTTTCCGGGTTGTTACAGGGGGGGTACATATATATTATTTAAAGTTTAGATTTCATAGAACTATTTGTACTCAAGCATGGATGGTATATAATATTGCTTATATTTCGACATACAAAGAATTCGAATATAAAATAAAACGTTCTAATTAGACATAGAATACGAACATTAAATTCAAACGTATAATTCAAACATTAAATTACAAGCATTAAGTAGAAGGTTAAGACGTAGTCTGGAAGAAAAATAGAAAACGTAGATAATATACCGATTAAATAAGATACATTGAAGGTTGGCTTGAATAGAGATGTAGACTTGAACAAAACGTGTAAACATAGATATTACACGAAATAATAGTGTTAGACTGGCTAAATCATCACCAACGAGTGCTTGAACTCGAACCGCCTTCTCTTAATTCTAGCACAATTTTCCCCAAACGTCTCACTTCTTCCTGCATTTCTAGGGCATATTGAAGACCCCCTAGCGCACAATGGAGGATCAATCCATTTGAAATAATCGCAACATTGAAATTTTTTTTTGGGTTGTACTTGTGTTCTTTGTATGAACTACAACAACCAAAAAATCTTTGTATTGCATTAGTCTCAGTTTTTGCAACAACGACTATACATTCTTCGCCATATCGGGTATGCGCAATTTGGAATAGTTGGAGGAACGGGACATTGACACTCTAGTTAGATCCCGTTATAGTAGAATTTTTGACCCGCTTTTTATCTCGAGACAATGGCACGTAAACGAGCATTTAGTGTCCCTCGTACATGTTTCTGTGCTTGAGGTATCAGATCGAATTGAGTTTCGGGAACATATTCCATGGTCTCTTGTTCGACGTCAACATTGATAAATCTATTCTTTTCGAATTCTTCGCAATAGGCCACCAAAGTTTCATCGTCAGTTTCCTGATTCTCCATATCTATGTTTAGAAATCCAGCATTAAAATGTATAAGATGAACTATATGTGTCAAAGCTATTTAAGGAGGAAACAAACCTAATTAAAATTATCTTTCGAAGTTGAAGATGATGCCATGAATGTTGATGTTTCGAAGTACAACTAGATTGAAGATTGATTTTGAATGATTCTTTATGTAGTTGGGGATTTGGAGATAGGGTTTGTTGTTGGGAAAATGGGTTTGTTGGAAGATTGGAAATAACTGAGGAGGTAAGGTTGATGGCTGGGTAGAAATAGGAGCTGGATGTCGTGAACATTCCAAAAGTGCTCATGAAGGATTTCCTTCATGAGCACTATTGGAATGCTCATATGACATCCAGCTCCTATTTCTACCTAGCTACCAACCATTCTTCATCATTTACTTATCACATTCCAAAAAAACCCAAATTTCCAACTCCAAACCCTATCTCCAAATCACCAAATACATCAACAATCGATCATAGTTACTTTACCTCTCCATTCTTCCGTCGAGCACACAACTTATTGTAATCTTCATCGGTTTAAAGGGAAAAAAGGTAAAAAAAATATATTACTTCTTATTCCATTGACATATTCGAATTTATTGTTTTTTTATGTTTGTTAATTTCATGATGGTGTAGAATATGGCACATGTTCCAATCATCTTGTACTTTGATGGTAAATTAATAATCGATGAAGATGATAAAACTATATATGTTGGGGAAAAAAAGAAAAGGATGCAAAATTAAGAAGTATTGTTCGTTCAAATCGCTCAAGAATAAAGCGTATGATGTTTCCAAAACAGACGAAAATGAGTTCGATATAAAGCTAGTAACGAAGCGGGTAAGGGATGACCATTCGTCCGCTATCACTGTAGACGACGATGAAGATATGGATTCGATGTTCTCAGTTGGAATGAAAGTGATAGAGATCTACGTTCTGAAATGTGATAAGATACAAGAAGAGCGGCTAGAACATCAAGTGGATTACACCTTACACGATGATAACTTAACGGACGAGAATTTTCAGGAGACCATTCCGATTGAGACTCAAACAACAGTTTGGTTAGTATATGGATTAAATTCTAGAGATTATATTTCCCAACAACAATTGCATGTTATGATCAATTCCCTTTTGTACGTACTTGATGCATGAAGTTGGAGAAGGATCAAACCATAGATCGAAAGCGGAAGAAAATAGCCTGTTCAATGAAATAGCGGTTGTAAAATAACTCAATAGTCTGGAAGTGGCTTGTATGCTAGAAGAAGATAAAACTTGGATTGAGAACAGTCAAGTTAATAATGAAGGACCCCTCAAAGAAGACGTACAACCCATTAATGAACAAGATAATGCTGAAACCGTGGAAATGGAAAATCCTTTATCTGAAAATTTATGTACCACAAAAATGATGAATATTTCATGCATGCAGACTTCTCATTTGGATATGGAGGTATTTGGACAAGAATGTGTGGACAAAAGTCCTCGAGTTGGGTTGATATTTCAATTCAAACAAGATTTTATTGAGCAGCTAAGTGAATGGGCCATTAAATGTTCGGTTTCTTATCAAGTAGTCAAATCTTGTTCTCATGACTATACAGTGTGCAATGACGTAGATGAGAAATGCCCTTGGTTTCTACATATTCATCTATTGACAAAGATATCTCAATTTTTTTGGAAAATTAAGACGTATGGAGGTGATCACACGTGTCTTAACCCAACAATCAACTCAAATCACTATTAAGCTACGGCCAAGTTTATTTGTAGTAAAATACTACCGCTTGTTAAATTCGAGACGAATATGACAGTGAAAACGGTGCAGGAAACGATGTCGAACATGTTTCATATTAAAGTTACTTATTCAAAGGCTTGACAAGGATTAACAAAAGCTTTAGGCTTGATATACAACGATTGGGATACATCATACGCCGAGTTACCTAAATATCTTCAAGCGGTGAAGAATACCAATCCGGGAACAATATACGAAGTTATACATAGACGAACTGTCTTCGAAAGCGCATTTTGGGCATTTGGGCCATCAATCGAAGGTTTCACACATTGTTTTCCACTACTTTCCATTGATGGAACGCATTTATACAGAAAATATTTAAGTACACTACTTGTTGCCACTGGTGTTGACACTAACCAAGGTCTCTATCCTTTGGCATTTGCTTTTGTTGGAATTGAATCATGGAATATGTGGAAGTGGTTTATAAGTTCTATATGGAAGCATATTCCCTCTCTACGTACAAGAACCATTACGTTTGTTTCTGAAAGAATGAAAGGAATTCCGCATGCATTAATAGAAGGTTGGCCTGCTCCTTACCATCACTGATTTTGTGTTTGGCATATTAAAGCCAATTTCAAAAAAAAAAAAAAAAAAAAAAAAAAAAATTGGATTTGATGAAATTTAAAACTTGCTACATGTTGCAACAACAACCTCTGAAGTAGTAAAATACAATGGCTATCGAAAGCAACTAAAGTTGATATGTCCTGCAACCGATGCGTGGATCGACACAAGTTTGAAAGACCAAGAAGAAATTGGACGCTATATCGAGGTAGTGGCAAGAAATTCAACATGATGACGATCAATGTGTCAGAAAGTTTCAATGGTGTTTTGAAGGGAACGAGGAACTTACCTGTACAATCATTAGTTGCACGCATGTTTCATCATGTCAATCATTACTTGTACGAGCATCGTACTCAAGCGGGGTTGTTGTCGACTCGTTTGATACCAAAGTGGGAAGCAATATCTAAAACATGCGTGGAAACTCGAGACATTTGAATATCGAACGCTATAACACTACGGAGTGGGGAGTAAAAGATACACAAATGCATTGCTATGCGGTTCAAGTCGGAGAAAACAAAGTTTTTTATTCTTGTAATATGCCAACACTAGAACATTTCCCTTGTTCATATGTTTTAGCAGCTTGTTCTAGAGGTTCTGAAGGGGCTAACTGAAGGAATGCTGATTTCATTTCACCATGGTATACAACCGCCAATTACGCCGCTTTGTACTTTCCTATGTTTCATCCAGTTCCGGATAGTCGGTATTGGACAGTGTATGAAGGTCCGAACATTAAACCACCACCGGTGCGTAGAAACCCAGGACGACCAAAATTTACACGAATCAAAGGGGCTATGGACCAACCAAATAGTAACTGACAAGATATGTGTAGTAAATGTGGAGATTTAGGCCACAAAAGAAGATCGTGCACTCGATAATGATGGTTCGAGTTGAGTGTTTATTAGTTTGTGTTTCAATGTATTTCGCTGAAATTTAAATACGAATGCTATGCTTTTAATTCGAATTCTATGTTTTTAATTCGAATTTCTATGTTTGAGATTTAGTTCATTGTTGTTCGGTTAAAAAGAAACTACTTGACGCCTGATTGGAATACTAAATTTGTTCTCTGTTTTTTATAACCAAAAACTGCATTTGCACATAAGTGGAATGCGCAATAACAAATTAATTCTTGCGCATTCCATTTTTGCTCCTTTTTTTCCACAAAATGAATTCGTGCAAAAATGGAATGCGCATAATAAAATTATTATTGCTCAAAAATGGAATGCGCTAGTTCATTTCCAGTAGCAAAAAAATGGAGACCTGCTACGATTTTGGGGCTTAAACTACAGCCCACTTCCTCATACTTCATTCATCTTCAATTGGTAAAAGGTTCCAAAAAAACCCCAACACCCAAACCCTATTCTCCTACTACAATCCACTTCCAAACATCTAATTTTCCTCCTTTAATCTTCAAATTCATATGAAATGGCGCAAGCTTCAACATCTTCGCAAAGTACAGGTAAAAGGCAAAGATCTAAACTAGGTTTTCTGATAAATAGTTCTATGCTTTCAATTATTTTAGCAATTCCATTTAATTTATATGTAGGATTTGTAGTTTCTTGAAGTTTTATTGTTCTATGAACCTTCTGTAGGAAATGCTTTAGTGCTCGGACCAATTGATCCAAGTGTGCTCTTCCGACAACTTGAACACCGTAGTAATAACAAAGAGCTAATGAAGGTAGAATTGTACACCTTTATAAAATTGTTACTTCGTTTGTTATTTTCTTGTATTTTCATAATTTAAATATCGTGCTTTCACATTTGTATGTGTAGGATTCTTCAAAAGTTAAGGCCACAGATCATTCGAGCAAGTTAGAACTCATTGAATGTAAAGAGCCTTGACTAGAAAATTATCTTCAAATAGCTCAAATGTGGCAGGTTCTTCAGATAAATTACATTAGATTGGATCGTGGACTTATCACTGCATTGTGTGACCGATGACGTCCTGAAACTAATATGTTTCATTTTAGAGTTGGAGAAATGACTGTTACTTTGCTTGACGTTGAGAAAATACTTGGGTTCCCACCTTTGGTCGTCTATTCTGTATGATGATCAACAAACCGACTATGTGGAGTTATGCAACGAGCTTTTAGGCATAATTGTTCCCGAAATCCAATTTATGGGGAGATATGAAATAAAAATGAAATGGTTTAGGCAGGCATTTGGGGGTCCTCTTCATGCACGTGCAACAGGAGGGGAGATAAAGTGTCGAGCACGTGTTGTAATTTTATTCATTTTAAATTCCCACTATTTTGTCACTCATTCAAAAGGGCGATGTAATTTAAGGTACTTGCCATTTTTAAGAGATTTGCAGAAGTTTGGTTATCACACTTTGGGTAGTGCAGTGCTTGCTAATTTGTATAGCGAGTTATCGGCTGTCGTAATAAGGAAATCTAATTCTATAGTTGGTTGCATGACTTTATTGCAGGTTTATCTACTATATTTAATATTTACAAAACGTATTTATTCCACTTCCTTATTTCTATTTAAATTTCATTTATTTTTAGTTATGGTCGTGGACCTACTTGGCGATTGGTCAACCAAATGTATACATTCGAAACACTACGGGTACACTTCTTCATTATGATCGCAGGTAATTTTGAATAAAAATTAGTATATTTGAAATTTAATAATTTGATTTACTAAGCATTGTTACTCTGTTATGCAGATGGAATGTTGCCAAAAATTGGGCAACTTCTCCGAGGATTGTCTTATTTTATAGGAATGAATTTGATTTGATGCCGGCTGAAAGTGTTACGTGGAATCCTTATGATTTAAATTTTGGGGATAATTTTCCAGAACAGTATAGGACTATATTGTGCAAGAATCAGCTTTTTTTTGTATGCATTCAGAATCATTGTCCAGACTGAGTAATGAGGCAGTTTGGTTATGCTTTTCAACATATACCCAATTCGGTTGATCAAGTGCCTAAGAATCCAGAGAATTGGGGCGAGTTCATAATTCAAACTATCCAACATTGGAAAAATAGGGTGGATAATATGATTGTTGAGAGAACGCAACCAATTACGTTGGCTGAGTACGAGTATTGTTATTGGCAGATTACTCGCCATTTCGTATTGAGCCAATCTTCTTCACTGATAGCTTCATACATCCCTCGGGCGCCATTGGAATGTGATATCGTTACTGGTATTTACACTGCTATAGATATGACGGAGGATATAGGGTAAATTTGATTTGATCCTGAGCAGGTGAAAGTGAAATGTGTAGGACTGAGGAATTTCTTGGATATACTCTTAGGTCGAAACAAGTTGCATCGACCTAATCCAACCCCTCCCCCGCCTCCTCCTGCATTCCCTCCACCACCTCCTCCTATTTCAGGATCGGGACCCGGGATCGAACAAGAGTATGAAGGTGAACGAGAAGATGAGAGAGAAGGTGAACAAGGCAATGAGCAAGAACTTTGGAATATAACGACAGATTGACCGCGTTGGGAAGTGGTTTCACAGATTTTTGGGTATGGAGGAGGATCTACGAGTGTTATACAAGATGATATTTTTGGTGGTCCATCGCAACCACCCCTAGAAAGTCAACAAATCAGAGCTTCATCTCAGCCACTACCATCCTAGACTCTAGAACATCATGTAACTTCTCAACCACCGCCGATAATAAAACAATATACAAGAACAAGAAGGAAGAAGAGGGACACGCCGCTAGCACTTCGAAGACTTGGAGACAACTAGTGAGTTGGCGATGATTTAGTGCTTATGGGTATTTTCATGTTTTTTGGTCATGTTCAATTTGTGCTCATGTCCTAAACATTATGTATGTTGAATTAGCTAAGGTACTTAACATTATGTATGTTAAATTATGTTTTGATGTTGATTTGTTTGAGTTCAATTTCGGATTCTATGTTGCAATTATTTGTTTGAATTCCATGTTCAATTCTACGTTGCAAAAATATTCGAAGACTTTGAATTGTTGTTTATAATGTTCGAAGATTTTGAATTGTTGATTTGTTTGAGCAGAAATATAGCTTTCTGTATCCCTCCCCCCCCCCCCCCCCCCCCGAAAGACCTTGCACGTTCCATTTCTGCGTAAGAACAAATTTGTTCATGTAGAGAAATGGAGTGCGCAAGTGTTCAAAACATTAAAAAAAATCACACATTCCATTTGTGCGCATGAACAAATTTGTTCATGTGCACAAATGGAATGCACGTGGTTTTATGCTCATATAGAAAATAGGCCTACTTTCATAGTAAGTTATGAAAGAGGCCTGTTTATACAACAAGTTCTTCTCAGATGCTTAAACCAAAAATTTATCCTATAACAATAGACATGTAATTGTTGAATAAAGTATTTAAGAAAAAATTTACATTCATTTCAAGAAATTTCATTATTGATATCGGTTCCGCATGCTTATATAAATTTACTAAATTTTATAAAATTAAATAAGTTAATCAAATTAGTTTATATAAATGAACTAAGTTTTATAAAAAGTAAATTAATTAATTAAGTTTATATAATTAAGTACACATACACACACACATATATATGTATATTTATAATTGCTAATTGTTGAATTTTTTTCATAGGTACTTATCAATTTATGGTGCATAAAAATGACAACATGCTGCAGTATATTAAGGACTTGAAGTTCTTTTGAAGTAACTTTTTTTTTTGGTTTGTGTTAACTGGCCTTTTGGTCCGGTTCCCAAAAGAATGCAAGTCACGCTCGACTCAACATATCACGTGATGTTATAGCTTGGAGTGTTGCCAAGAACTTACGGGAACGAGCCGGGAAGGTGTCACGCAAACAAGTACCACACCGCTCCTCAAAACATTTCCAAACCTATGCTCTGTACCCCAAAAGCCTCGAGACCCCTAGCCTCGCCTCCTCCAGGATTCGTACTAGAATCCTATGTGCCCCTCAATACGAATTTCCAGGGAACGAGAGGAGGGTTCCAAGCTTTATGTGGCCTGCTTCGTGGTGTCGGAGATTTCCTGATGTGGTCCCCTACTCCTACCTACTCCCACCTAACAACTTCACTATAAATACCACCAAGCTCACACTTCAAAGGGGTTGGAAATTGGTTGATTTGACATCTCTTGAGAGCTCCAAGTGACCTCTTTAATGACATCCATGCTTTGAGGAAGAAGAAAGGCAAAATGGTTTTTCCTAATATTCATATATGACAATTATAATTTCAAATTACTTAGAAATGATTGTAAGTGGGTGTCATGAGATAGTCTTAAGCTTGTAACTCTTCATTATCAAAAAAAATCAGCGACACTTCCAAAGTGCACGTAGGCCCTTTACGGGACCGAACCACTATAAATCTCTTATGTTATTTACTGCTTTCCGCACTTTTATTTCCATACGAAACTATAATTCTTAAGTAATTAAGAAACTTGGGTGTATACAACATATTTTACCGTCAACATTCTGGTGCTTTCGCTGAGAAATACTCGGATTCACATCTTTGTAATACATCTCCGTCTCGACTTCGACGCGCCTTAGGGTCCGTTCATAACCTTCCACATCACACCAAATAATCAAATATGAAACATTTGATTTTTTATTTGAAATGTTTTTTTTCATTTCTAGGTTTGAAATGGTTGTTTAGTGTTTCTATGTCAATGTAAGTGTTTCTGTTATTTTCTATAAAAATTTAATATTTCATCTAAGGGAAAAGGAAAATGGTTCGTTCCTTAGCACAACGCATGGATTTAACTGTTTTCAAAATCCAATTAATTGGCCGTGTAACTTCACTTCTCCGAATCCTTTACCTTTTTCTACGATTTCTTTTTCCCTCTTCAATATCGATTATCGAGCTACTTCAAATCAAATCAGTCACCTCTTGCAGACTGTCCTCTAGGCGATTTGCCGGAGAAAGAGGTTATTTCTCCTGATCTTCCTACTCTATTTCTTGTTTTACTTCATTGGATTCATAGTGAACACTGTTAGATTTGAATGATTTGACGGATTATCTAGAGAGATCAGGTAAGCTCGGGCTCCATCAACGGTTTGAACGACGATACTGGACATTAGGGTCACGAAATTGATTGTTGAACACTCTCTTCTTTGGAACACTCTAGTTGTAGCTAGGTTCCATTCCTTCAACAACAACGATACTAGAAATCTCCTCCTTTTGTTTTCTTCAGAGGGATGTTATCATTAATTGGAATATACAGTTTAGCGTTGTTGTCGGTTGTTCGGAACTAGGGGCCTGTTGAATAGATTTTCAATTAGAGCTTTGTAGGCATAAAAGAAATGATACAAGAATTTTGATAGTTCATTGGAGTTGGGTGAATCCACAGTTTGGTAAATTGGCATATATAGTTCAAGGAACCTGATATAAGATTCAAACCCTAGAGTGAGGTTGGAGTTGGGTAAGAGAGAGGAAAGGTTGCACATGTCAGATCTATTTGTATCTTATTGGATCAGAGATATCCAAAATGAAGGTTAAGGTTGAATCATAATTGAGTTTTCTGTTTTAACTCAAAATGTAACTTTATCATATATAATGCTATAAAGTTAGGGTGTTAAAATTTCAGGGATGATGTTTAGTTTATTCAGACATTAGAGTATTTGATATACACACATCAAAAGTTCTATTTATCCTTGAAATATACCTGGTGAATATAATTTTTTATTATAATAGTTTATTCAGACATTAGAATAGTTTTTATAAGCCAAATTTCGCCAATTTAACATCAGCTTCATGAACAAGCTAAATGTCTATAGTGTACTTACATTTTCAGTTTGCATCTTTATTTTCGTCATCAGAAAAGGTAAGACTTCATTATCATGATTGCAATATAAGGCACCGCGATATTGGAGTTCTAGAGCACTACATCAACCTTTGTACCTTTTGACTCTTTTGTAGACTCATACATATCTTCATCTGTATTTGAACAAGATTTAAGTTGAGTTTTCAACGTTTCTTTTTTCTCCTTCCTTTTTTTAGATAATTTGTCTACTTTTGCCTTTTCAGCTAAACCATTTTTTTGTCGAAGGTACTTCATTGCATGCGATTATCATGAATTTTGTTCTTCTTCTTTGACGTTTATCTAGCTTGGTTGTAGTTAACATTCTTGCAAATTTTTTTTCAAATAGTGGTCAACATATATACACAGCCTTAACTGTCCTTGAATTTTTTTTACACCATATTTCCCATAATATGCGTTGTGCTAGTTTATACATTTCTGTTGTGCACTATATTACATTTATTGTAATTTATCTTCTGTTGTTTTATTTTCGATGTACTTTGATATTCTGTACTCTGATGCAACATTTATATGATGTTAATAAAAGGTCTTTTGTGTTTGTTGTGATGTTGCTATTGTAACAGCCCACATTTTACATATCGGAAGATTGTAAAATATTTTTATTTTATTCCATAAGGGTTGGATCATTTTCATCTTTTGGTATGTTGCTTTTGGGGATGTGAGACATGTCCATAATTTTTACTAATTTTATTTATGACCATTTTGCCCCTATCAGTCTTGTACAGGGGATAACTTTTGACTCAAGTCGGATCAGAGGGTGAGACTAGTGCCACTGGAAAGGAATTGATGTTTGCCTTTCCGTAGAGCGGTTATGTTAAAGATTTGGCTCATTGGTTTGGGAGAAATCGCTGTTTTAAGGTTTTTCAGTTGGCTGTCCAGGTTTGGTAAGCCAAAGTAGGATGAATTGGGAAGGCCCATTAGGGGGTTGGTGGAAACTATAAATAGGGGGTAGGGGATATGAGAAAGGTTTTAAATTTTCCATTCTTTCATTGGGAGGTCTTGTGCTCCTCCTTCCTCTATCACTCTTCCACCAATAAAAATCATAATCAGGAGGGAAATTGGAGATCTACACCACTGGATGCTAGGTCTACATCGATTAAAGCAAGAGTTCACTGGATCAAAGCGATTGGTGTGAGGTGCTTGCTGTCCGGATTCTTGTTTCATTGATTTTAGCTTGTTTTGGAAAATCGGTGAGTGATTTACATCTCTCACATGGATGCAATGAAGTATATGAGTGTTTGTGCATGTTTCTCATCAAATTGGAATGTTTTACCATAAACTTACACCATTACATGTCCATTTTCATATGAATCACCTTCTGATATGATTTAGCAAGTTTTAACCATTAGTTTCATGTCATATCACATGTTTAGGTAAGTTAGATCACTCATTTAGATCATATGTTCATTTTAGTGGCTTTTGGTGGGTTTTGGTGAGATTTACATCATTTTGTGGTAATTGCCATATTAATATTGCTAAAAATGTTTTGACATGTTTATGATTGTGTTTGATGATTTTGGCTGAGTCGGTTTCGCCGGATTCGTCATTTAGCGAAGATTTGGCCGAAATCGGAGTTGAAATGGAGATGTGCAGGAAATGGATCGGGTTGGCCATAAGTGGATCAGGACGGTCTCAAATCTTGTCTTAGAGAACAAGTCAGAATGGATCGGTCCTAGTAGAATGGGTTGGATCGGTCAGATCTGGATCGGGTCGGTCAACTGAGGAGAATATAGATGGAGCCGATGGATCGGTCAGTGGGAGACTGGTCGGGTTGGTTAGAGGATGGTGGATCGGGTTGGTCTGAAGTCTTTGACGTGGAAGAAAACTCTAGTTGGATGGATCGGTCGAACTGGAGTGAAGTGGGTCAGTCAGGGAAGTTAGTTGAGGAGGAAATGGGTCGACCTCTCACTGGGTCGGTCTAGTCCTCTATGGTGGATCGGTCCATAGTGGATCGGTCGAGCTCAAAAGCCAGGAGGAAGCTGGGTCGGATCGGCCTAGAGTGAATCGGGTCAGTCAGGAGGTGATGGGCCGGGTCGGTCATAAGGGTTGGGTCGGCCTATATTATGATCGGTCATGTTTTCAGCAGCGCTTTTAAACGTTGTGTTGGACGGCTTAAGTGCGGTAATTGCTTTACTTAGCTTGTGTGTATGAATGCTATGGATTGTTTTGAACCTTATACTGATGTTGTTTGGTTCGATGACGATGATGGCTTCGACGAGAGTCCAGAAGGGGATGTTCGAAGTGATGTGATATGTTCGTTGATTGGTGAAAAGCAACGAATGAGTGGATTCAACTCAAAGGTCATGAGTTGGTGGATAATGGTTGCTCGAGAAGGTTGCTTGAGCCATGAAAAGTCATCGTGTTGGGTAACTAGAGATGCGAAGGCCGAGAAGTCATCGTTGTCATAAGTTCTAGCAGGCTCAAAGCAAGGGTACAACGGGGCACCCAAAAGACCGAAAGGTTGCTGGTCGAGTACCCTGGGTATCGTTGAAAGGCCTGGTTGTCAAGGTTGGACATACATAAGTATCATTGAAAGGCGTATGGAGTTTATACTAGAACAAGGATTACAATTAGTTCTTGACATATGGCAAGGTTGGTCGTCATACGATTAACGATGGTTTCGAAGCAGGATTGGCGGTGATAACCAGAGTCTGTCATGATTGATTATTTGCTTTGTTTGAATCGTCTCATGGTGATTGTCCAACATCGAAGGAGATGTTCCTTGGGTGCTTATCTGATATTGCTTTAGGCCTCTGGGGCTTGTACTTGAGGGGTGTTGAATTCGATTAGGATGGTTTACATGGATCTATAATTTGGATGTCATGAGTGCTTTGCCATGATTGAATGGGTGTTCTGGTTTCCATGGATGTATGATTGAATTGTTAAAGTAAAGGCTATCACTGTCCGATGTGGGAAAGATAAGATTGAGTTCTTCTCTGGTATTGTGGGTAGATTAGTATGTTTATCTATCCTTACTCATATACTTTATTGTTGAAGTTTGTTAGCTGGTTTATCACTCACTAAGACTGTTATCTGACTCAAGGTTTTATGTCTCCTCTTATTACCTTGGGATGTTCATCCCGTTCATGATGGGCAGACTAAGTAGCAGGTTACTCTGCTGTGCGGAGGCGAACAAGAGGCTGGCGTACCAGTTTTATTACTATCTAGTATTTCTGTTTCCATTGTTGAGTGCTCTATGAGTGTTGTAGTGAGGACTTATGTACAAACTTTGGTATCAGTTGGATAACCTTTCATGATGTTAAGATAGTTTTCTAAAGTTTGCTATATGATGCCTCATTACTATTACCTGTTGTATAGGTTCTATTAAATTTTATCCTTGCGCTATGAGTTCTATGACAGGTTTCGATGTAGTTTACCTACTCTGATAATCGTCCATAGCTGCTCGGCACACCTTTCAGTGCATTATTACTCTTATATAGTGCAGGGGCTGTGGGCGGTCGTCACATTTGGTATCAGAGCTCTGATCAACGATTTTGGCTAAAGTTCAAAGACGTAATCATATATGAGAGACGTACTTGTTGTAACGACCCGGATTTTTCGGCTATTTTGATTCGAATATTTAAATTTATTTTAAATATTATACTAGAATTATTTATTGATTTTTATGTTGAATTCGTAAATTAAACGATGACTGAACGTTTATATTCATAATTATATTAAAATGAGCGCGTAATGTCGCGACAGATCATAATTGTTTGCCTACTTTGTGAACTAGGCTACACAAAGAGCAAATAGTGAGAAAGACACCAATCGGTCTGGATCGGAGGAGACTAGCGCAGGAAAAGAGTAGAGATCAGAGACGCAGAGGTTACATCGGATCGGATCGGTAATATGTCAGCAATATCAAAGGATAGCAAGTGGCCTTATCTGTTCGGAACGGAAGAGCACGTCAGCAACATCAGAAAACGAGTGGACTCATCGGTTCGGATTGGAAGAATATGGCAGCGACATCATACAACAACTGGCCTCATCGGATCGAATCGGAGGAGTACGCAAGCAACATCAAGGGATAGCAAGCTGCCTCACCGGATCGGATCGGAGGCCCCGATCCGAACCCCTTTTTTCCCTTTGAATATGTAGCCGTTGCTGCGCATATCTCATGAAGACTCGGACTAGGCCTGACCATTTCTCTCATGATCTCCTACTAATCCAATGCGCTGTCATCATCTAGGAGCCTCCGAACCCGACTCCCATGGGATGGGTGCCACGCAATTCCGAATCGGAGCCACTTCGAAGAGATTTTTCACCTATAAATACACCATCTAGAGGCATTTGAAAGGATCTTTTGGCAAATTCTCAGTCCGTACTTCCTCCATAGCCGAATTCTACAATCATATTCAGATCAAAATCATCTCTTAAAGTACATTTTTGAGATATTTGAGTGAGTTTATGCATTGTAATTGTGAAGTTGAGTGAGAACCATTGCTGTGTATTCAAATCATCAATTAAAAGAAAACAAAGTGGACGTAGGCTCGTTAACGCCGAACCACTATAAATTGCGTGTTCTTTATTGCTTTTTGATTCCATTTCATTGAATTCATATCTAATTTGGGTGTTAGAGCCATTTTTTGGTCTAACATTTTGGTGCTTTCACTGAGAATCTTCAAATTCTAAGCCTTTTTGGGATTATCATTCTACTGTTTGGACCTTCAAGTTTAAAGAAGTTAATCCGCTTTCTCCGACATCTTTCAGTACTTGTTGACTAACCGTTGAAGAATCAAGTATTATGGCTAAGACCATAGGAAAAGAAGTGCAAGGCGCTAGGGGAAACGATGCTAGAGAAAATCAGCAAGCTATCGTGTTAACAAGGTCACGCGCTCAAAGCTCTGGAGCAGATCACTCCAACCAGGAGGATCCAAACCGGATCGGAGGTGCCGATCTGAACCGAGAGGAAACGAACCTGATCGTGTTAACACCGATCCGAACTGATGATCCGATCCGAACTGATGGTGTCGGGGGCTCGCACTCTCTCCATCCGAACCGCCCTGACCAGGCTGCTATGAGCCGATCCGATCCGAATCAGAATGAAGCTGGAACTTCTACTCGAGCTCCCTCCAATGCTCCGATTCCAGCCACGATGACTAATGTTCAGCCCGATCCCTCTGCACCCATTACTCAGGGAGATTTTTCACGTTTTCTTGACATGCTTCAGAGCACTAAAGAAGCATTGGAGGCCCAAAGGCGCGACAACCTTCGCATGCAGGAAAACATGATCACCATGGGTAGAGAACTACAAGAGCTCCGGAGGCAGAGGACTCCTTCCCCACCACGCCGTATTGCTACAGATGATTCGTCTTCTTTGGAGGAGGAACGCCCTCGCGAGAGAAGGCCGCTTGAACGACCTCAGAACCTAGATCAATTGACTTTTGGATCTTTAGGATCCCGAGAAGATGCTGCTCGTGCATTGGGCCCTGATGACCCGAGTCTGCAACAGCCTATGTTGCTACCCATGCGCGGATCCCACGTCTTACTCAGGGATCCTAATATTACTAATCCAACACAGCAACAACTTCTCTAACCTTTACCTCCAGAGATTGACCGGGAGCACAGAGAGCAACCACTACACCAAAATGGCCATTTGGTAACCTTTTTTTTTCAATTGCCAACACTTATTTGTGTTGTAGGGTAATCACCGTAATATGCGTTACTATATTAAAAAAGTGTTGCCAAAAATACATAATAATAATTTTTTTAGTCCCAACGCTTATTTGGGTTGTTAAGGGTGTTTTCTGAGGGTAAAAACTTAAACTACCATCTGTAACCCTATTTCTCATCTATCCTTCCTTTGGCCAACGCTTTTAGCAAGAACGGCCGCCTAAATCACAAATTCAAATCTCATGATTTCAGAAGGAAAAAGAATCGCATCCAAATCCCTCGAATCCCAGCATGTCTAATATTAAAAAATTCGAATTCGTTCCTCTCTAATCGGGTGTTGGGGTCGCTTCTGCGAACAACTCGTGTTCGATTTTGGGATCTTTGTTCGATTTGTGCTGCATTCAACTCACATTTAACTCGAATTCAATCGCTTCAGGTATAAATTTTGTTTGATTCGTGCTTTGTTGATTTCGGCTATAAATTTCATTTATCCAGTTTTTAGGATTCACAATGAGTTAGGTTGTATAAGGTGTTAGGTTTGAATTTAGAGGTATAAAAGCAATAACCGCAGTAAATAATCATTGGTACAAAAAGAGCAGCAAAACGCTGAATCCCAAATTCAGATGTCGAAGAACCTCCAAATCGGTGACAGCTGTAGAAAGTTCACCGACGACTGACCTCACTGTCTATTTCCAGAAAGTTAAGCTTGTGAAAGAGCCCGACGAAACTGCCAACACTGCGGCTGATGCCACAAAATCTGAAGAAATTCTTATTCTTAGCCAAGAATTTTTTTAGGTATTTTACCATTTTTGTCCGTTTATTTTCATGGATTTCTTTTTAATTTAACCTTTTTTATTTGATTTGCAGTACTCTTGATTATATAACGCCTGAAATGAACATATCTGGTTTTAGTAAGGTGAAAATCGTATTGAGTTTAGAAGTTTGGGCTTCGATTGGTAAATTGTGGTTAAGATCTGACCTTTTAATTGCTTAGTGTGTTTGTAGGAGATTGATGTATGCCCTAACTCGCCGGGGAAATCCGTTAGAACCTAGGCTAAGAGGCACATAATCGGTATGTTTTATTTTATGTGGTCAAATTTTTCTTTCATTATTATAAGCTCGTTTAACTGATTTGTGAGTTCATCGTTTTCCGACAAAGATGGATGTACATGCAAAACATTGATTTTGCATTGACGTTTTATTCTACGTGATGTATATAGTTTGAAGTGCGTATCATTTTTGTTGTTCGAGTAGTGAGATGAAAAGTGCATCCTTTTTCTTGCCACTTAACAGTATGAAAAAAAAATGATGACACTCAAACTATTATTTACCAGACCAGAAATTAACAATTAAATGAAGATTCTGAAGATATTTAGTAACTATAAATCCATAAAGCAAACATTTTGGTGTCCTTGCACTGTTCAAAGCTTAGCCCTCAATTGTTTTGGGCAAGAGCTAAGAGATTTTAACCTTGGATATACTTCATTATTTCAAGATGTGGATGCTAGTTACATGATGTGAATGGATAAGCTATCTTTCATGGGCACAAATGATTTGTTCTGCGGTGTATGCTCTGATTATTTTTTAAAACATTGTAGGTCTGGGGAAAGGGCAAAAAGGAATGGCATTGTTTCAAAAGCTTAGAACATTGATGGTTCTTATAATTATAGGTGCAGTTTGCTTGCAATCTTTTTATGGTTATTTTTCCTCTATTTTCTTTTCCCAATCATTGCTAATGGAGGTGACCACCCATGGTATTCTATCAAGTTGTAACTTTTTTCTTGGTCACCTGTCATGAGCAGCGCGTGATTGTGACGACATTCAGTGCGATCCACATTAACCTCTTTCATAATAATTTTATCTCAAAGCTCACCTAAATTGCTAATGATGTTTCATTGCTACATTCTAGTATCACACAGAATAATGATCTTTTTGCTGCATACTCGATATATGAGAATTAAATTTAAGTTGCTTCTTTTGTTTCTAGCAACAAAATCAGGTGGACAATCTTCCAATGATCTAAACAAATGTGAAATCATCGGTGATCATATGACTTAACATAATGTGGTTATCACATTTCTAATCAGGAAGGGAAAATCGAACTTATTGAAGGCAAACAGGTCTGTCTTCATCAGCAACAATTGGAAGCAGATGCATAACATGCAACATATGCCTAATGTTGATTTAATGTTTTATTTTGTTTTGGAAGGATGTAACCAATGCTAGCATATATTATCTGAGCCAATTTGCTGGGGGGATAAAGGATGAAATTTGTTACAAGTTTGTCGATGTAAGTACTTCTGAAATTCATTTATTTTCTTCCACTGCTAGTCAAATTCTGCTTAGCTTGTCTGTTGTTGCTGGTCATAACACATATGATCATTAATGTTTTTATTCTCGATGTATTCTAGTCGTAACACTGCAAGTTTTACTGAACCTATATCGGTAAAACATCTGTGTTTTCCAGGAGTGTTATATATATAATTATATTTGGTGTAGAATTTGGGTAGAGGAAGGACATACATACATTGGTTTCCTTGAATTTGACATTTTAGCATAGTTGCGTCACACACGCTTATGGCAGATGATTCTTGGCTTGTTTCATTTCCCATGCCTATGGAACTTTACTGTCATGGTAATCAACTAATACCATACTGTTTCGTTGTACAGATCATTTAAGTATTTTGTTGTAGAGATCCTTTTGGCTCGGCAACTATTTTTAGAATTGGGTTCCGTTTATTCCGTATACCCTTATTGAGTGCTTTTAAGTATGTGTTTGCTAGTTTTATATGGGTTTCACAGTTTTGAATGCTATAATTTAATGCGTTACGAATGCAAAGTAACTTAATGTGACACACCAAAAATATTATGCTTAAAGGATTAATAAGTATGCTGAAAAATGTGGTAGCCGATAGATATATTAGATCTCCCACCGTGTTTGCGATTTTGTAGTATTTTTGTTGATTTGCGGTTTAAAGTAGCAATTTTTATTCTCAAATATGACTGTTTGATGGAACTTGCGATGTAGCTTGTGTTGTTCTGTTGGTTGTTTAATTTTTTGATGGTAAAAAGGTTTCATGAACTAATCTAAAGTTGTAACACTTAACATCAGTCTACACATAATCTGCTATGGTATTGGTAGGTGAGAGGAATTAGTTTTAAATGTACTCGTTTCCCAACTATTGTGAATTATTTCTTCTTTCTGTAAAGTCTGCAAATAGTAATTGGTATAGTAGCTCGTGTAGAAGATGTAGTTTACGTGGGCTGTACGTGGTGATTCTGTGTAATGGCTTGCATGATATTGATAAAAGTTTGGTTGTATCACTAAATGCATCACATCATTTAATAAATAAAGTACTAGTTCCAGATTCATAGATTAAATGAATTATGTAAGTGAAATTTAAGTTAGAAGTTATCAAAAATATATTTATAAGGATTCCAGTATTATTTTAGCTCATTGGAATTTTGGTTTTGCAATGTAAATTTATAATAGATTATAAAGTTCAGATCCATAAATAACTATGTACCTTTTGAAATAGTAAGGAAAATACCTAAAAGGAATGATATAGTGGGTAAATTAAGGCTCAGCAAAGAGCCGAAAGGCTCAGTGAAAATGAGCCTTTGGGCTCAGCGAAACTGAGCCTCACGGCTCAGTTTCAGCTAAATGACTCGCCAGTGAATGAATATGTTAATTACTTTTTTCCGTGAAAGTTCTTTGATAAATTTACAGTATTTATGAATCGTAAATGAGCATTTCATTTATAAATATCATAGTTTAACGTGGATCAACCCTTGAGGTTTTGCTGAGCCATAAGCTCAGAAAAACTGAGCATATGGCTTAGTTTTTGTGAGCAGTAAGGCTCAGCAAAACTGAGCCTATAACGCTCAGTTTTTCCGAGCTTATCGGCTCAGAAAAACTGAGCCTATAGCGCTCAGTTTTGCTGAGCCATAATCTCCGAAAAATTGAGCCTATGGCTCAGGTTAACTGAGCCGTAAGGCTTAGTTTTGCTGAGCCTTATGGCTCAGCAAAACTGAGCCTATAGAGCTCAGTTTTGCTGAGCCATAAGCTCAGAAAAACTGAGCCGATGGCTCAGGTTAATTGAGCCGTAAGGCTCAGTTTTGCTGAGCCTTATGGCTCAGGTTTCTGAGCCATAAGGCTCAGCAAAACTATGCCTATAGTGCTCAGTTTTTCCGAACTTATCTGCTCAGAAAAACTGAGCCTATAGCGCTCAGTTTTGCTGAGCCATAAGCTCAGAAAAACTAAGCCTATGGCTCAGGTTAACTGAGCCGTAAGGCTCAGTTTTGCTGAGCCTTATGGCTCAGCAAATTTGAGCCTATAGTGCTCAGTTTTTCCGAGCTTATCAGCTCAGAAAAACTGAGCCTATAGCGCTCAATTTTGCTGAGCCATAAGCTAAGAAAAACTGAGCCTTATGGCTCAGCAAAACTGAGCCTATAGCGCTCAGTTTTTCCGAGCTTATCGGCTCAGAAAAACTGAGCCTATAGCGCTCAGTTTTGCTGAGCCATAAGCTCAGAAAAACTGAGCCTATGGCTCAGGTTAACTGAGCCTATAGCGCTCAGTTTTGCAGAGCCATAAGCTCAGAAAAACTGAACCTATGGCTCAGGTTAACTGAGCCTATGGCTCAGTTTAACTGAGCATATGGCTCAGGTTAATTGAGCCGTAAGGCTCAGTTTTGATGAGCTTTATGGCTCAGGTTTCTGAGCCGTAAGGCTCAGCAAAACTGTGCTTATAGCGCTCAGTTTTTCCGAGCTTATCGGCTCATAAAAACTGAGCCTATAGCGCTCAGTTTTGCTGAGCCATAAGCTTAGAAAAACTGAGCCTATGGCTCAGGTTAACTGAGCCGTAAGGCTCAGTTTTTCCGAGCTTATCGGCTCAGAAAAACTGAACCTATAGCGCTCAGTTTTGTTGAGCCATAAGCTATGAAAAACTGAGCCTTATGGCTCAGCAAAACTGAGCCATCGGCTCAGAAAAACTGAGCCTATATCGCTCAGTTTTGCTGAGCCATAAGCTCAGAAAAACTAAGCCTATGGCTAAGGTTAACTGAGCCGTAAGGCTCAGTTTTGCTGAGCCTTATGGCTCAGCAAAATTAAGCGTAAAGCGCTCAGTTTTGCTGAGCCATAAGCTCAGAAAAACTGAGCCTATGGCTCAGGTTAACTGAGCCGTAAGGCTCAGCTTTGCTGAGCCTTATGGCTCAGCAAAACTGAGCCTATAGCGCTCAGTTTTTCCGAGCTTATCGGGTCAGAAAAACTGAACCTATAGCGCTAAGTTTTGTTGAGCCACAAGCTCAGAAAAACTGAGCCTATGGCTCAGGTTAACTGAGCCGTAAGGCTCAGTTTTTCTGAGCTTGTGGCTCAGCAAAACTAAGCCTTGTGGCTCAGAAAACTGAGCTGTATGGCTCAGTTTTGTTGAGCCTTATGGCTCAGAAAAACTGAGTCGTAGCCGTTTGGTATTATTTAGTCACTCCGAAATTTTCTGTTGTGCGAGATGTAAATTCATGTTTTTCTGTTTTTAACAAGAAACCGAAAATTTCAATTTAATGTGATATTCATTAAATGCAAGCACTTCTAGAGGCAGCGGAAAATTAGATGGTAGTTCTAATGGTGCAGTACAAGTTATGTGAATTTTCAGACGCAGCAGAAAACCAGATGCACTAATTTATGATGGTCCTCAAAATGGACTGTACAAGTTATGCGAATTTTCAGATGGAGGCTTCGTTATATGTCAGAGTTTTGTATTCGGTATTTGTAGAATCTCATTTATGTCTTGAATTTAGCAAACTAATTATTTATTGAATTTGACATCTTAATTATGTATTGTGCTTGTTTATTGTTAACTGATATTCTATGTCGTTATGTGATTATGAATGTTATCTATTAGTATGCGTTGAGTTTAATATTAGTTTTTGATTCATATAAAATATCGTCTATATTATGATCATGTTGGTTATTAATTGACTATTAATGTTAAAATATGCGAGTTGTGAATACATATTTATGTTATTATTAAAATTTATATTTCTTGTGAATTAAAATTTTGTAACATGTATAGGTGTTGCAAACAAATATATTGCAACATGTATAAGCGTTGCGCACAAAAATCTTACAACGCTTATAAGTGTTGGTAAAGAAAATCTACCAACGCTTATAAGCGTTGTTAAAGAAAATCTACCAACACTTATAAGCGTTGCTAAAGAAAATCTATCAACGCTTATAAGCGTTGCTAAAGAAAATCTACCAACGCTTATAAGCGTTGGTATTAAATTGCCACGCCCTCATAGCAACGCTTATAAGCGTTGTGGAAATTGTTTGCGATGGTTATACTCGTTAGGAATCACCTGTTTTGGTGTAGTGAACGTAGAGCAGCTGCCGCCAGAAACAGAAGGTTATCCCCTGATCAGGAACCTAGGGGTAATCCGAACATCAGATCTAGAGAACCTGTGCAGACATTAACCAACGCCGATGTATGGGCAATGGTGGACCAGATTATGTCTGAAAGCCGGCGATACACTAATGACGATTGGGGCATTGAGCGAAGTGATACCCCTTTCACAGATGACATCCTAAATTTCCAGTTCCCCCGACAATTCAACTTGCCTCAGATGGATCGATATTCAAGAAGAACAGACCCAGGGCAGAACTTGATGAGATATGCATGGTTCATGAATGCGGCAACAGCTTCAGATGCCGTAAAATGCAAAGCTTTTCCCATCTATCTTGAAGATGTAGCGTTAATGCGGTTCACTCGACTTCCTCCTCGGTCGGTGTCAAATTTCAAAGAATTGAGTGAGCGTTTCATGAATCAGTTTTGACTCCATGCCCAAAAGTCCAAGACCGTCATAGAATTGTCACAGATTAAACAGGGCCCAGGAGAATCTTTGAAGTCGTATTTGGATCGCTTCAACCTGCCCGTCACCGAAGTTAGTGATCCCCATGAGCCCATTATCCTAATGGCCTTGATAGAAGGGGTGGATCCTGACACAGAGTTTGGGGATTACTTAGCTGGAAAACCACCTCCTACTAGGGAACTATTCTATGAAAAGGCTAATGTTCGCTTAAGGCGAGAAGAAGCTAAGGCAACAGGGGCCTCAAAAGAGGGTGTCCAGAGTAACATTGTTGTGAAACAATCTGGTGACAGTTCAGGGAAGGTAGAAGTAAATGTCGGCAACTAGAGTGGTGGTAATAGCAACAGGAATGGAAACGGCAATAGAAGGAACAGAAACCGAGGGAATAGTTCTAATAAAAGACCCAGATTCCAGACTTTTGAAAATTACACGCCATTAAATGACACGTTGGAGAACATTTATTTAGATACATACAGCATATTGCAGTACAAAAAACCACCACCCAGAGATTCTACTGAGAAGGAGATTGAAACAGGAAAGTTTTGCTTGTTTCATGGTACACACGGTCATTCCACCAATGAATGTCGTCATTTGAGGGATATCATTGAAAAATTGCTGCGAGAAGGGAAGTTGGATGAGTACAAAGCCGCCCCAAGGGACAGGGGTAAGGGGGACAAGCCCCGAACCAAGACTAGCCTGCTTCAAAACCCACAGCTCAGTAAAAAGGTAAGAGGATCGTCATTAACTCCATTATAGGCGGACCTCACTTGGTTGGTCGTAGTTTTAAAGCAATGGACCAGTACGTCAACGCCGCCAAGCATTTTGAAATAGGAGAATGCAGCAGCTTTGAAGACATCACTCCAATAAAATAGCAAAAAACAATGTTCGATGATGTTGAATTCCGCAATAGAGATGAGTTTGGAGTTCAATCTCCAACCGACGATTCATTAGTGATAACCACAACAATTGGCCCTGCCTTAGTCCATAAAGTGTTAATAGACAACGGAAGCTCGGTTAATATCCTCTTCAAGAGAAAGCTTTCGAACAAATGAGGCTCGAAGCAAAAGACTTAAAGCCATGTCAAGGATGGTTACGTGGCTTTAACATAGTATCTACAGCTCCGATGGGTTTTGTGGAATTACCAGTCACACTAGGGCGGGGAGATCGCTTGAGAGTAAGGATCCTGCCGTTCATAGCTTTGGATTTGGAGTCACCTTACAATGCTTTCCTAGGCCGACAGGCCCTTGCTGAATTTAGGGCATGTATTGCGCCTTGGGGCTTGCTGTTTAAATTCCCGACCGACTCAGGAGTTAGGACAATGAGGGGCGACCAAGCTACGGGACGAGCTTGTTATGTGGCAGAGTTAAAGATGTTAATGAAGGGGCTGAATATAGATACTATAAATGATTCCGCCTCTCCAAAGGAAGCTTCAGCATAGCAACTAAGGGGTCCTGGCCCAAGAGAGTCGCCCTCAGACGTGCTCGAGGATATAGATCCCAGAGAGGATAGAGAACCCAGAGACATGAAGGCAACTCCCAATGAAATAACAATTGATATATCTATTGATGAAACGGATCCAACAAAAGTACTAAAGATTGGCTCGCAACTGGATCCAGTTAGAGCGAGGGAATTGGCTGATTTCTTAAAGGCGAATCTGGATGTGTTTGCCTGGACTCACGCTGACATGTGTGGGATTTCACCTACCATCATGAGCCACTCTTTGTGTTTTAATCCAAAGCACCCACCAGTCAAGAAGAAAAGACGGATGTTGGGCCCAGAGCGGTCAGCAGCTCTGAAGGAAGAAGTAAAGAAATTAAAAGGTAATGGATTCATTAAGGATTCGAAGTATCCTGACTGGATATCGAATCCTGTCTTGGTTAAAAAGTCAAACGGGAAGTGGGGAACGTGCATTGACTTTTTTGATTTAAACAAGGCTTGCCCGAAGGATAGCTTTCCTCTTCCCAGAATTGATCAACTAGTAGATTCAACTGCCGGGCATGAACTTTTATCCTTTATGGACGCTTATTTCGGATACAATCAAATTCCCATGCACATACCAAATCAAGAGCATACAAGCTTTATTACAGACTTGGAATTGTATTGTTACGTCGTAATGTCGTTTGGATTAAAAAATGCGGGAGCCACATATTAGTGCCTGGTCAACCGCATGTTTTACAATCAAATTGGGAAGACCATGGAAGTTTACGTAGATGATATGCTAGTAAAATCCAAGCAATCTCCCGATCATATGAAGGACTTAGCAGAAATATTCGGCATATTACGAAGGTATGGGATGAAGTTGAAACCCTTGAAGTGTTCTTTTGGCGTGGCATCAGGCAAGTTCCTTGGCTTTATCGTGAGTTCCAGAGGAATCGAAATCAATCCGGACCAAATAGCAGCAATCCGGAATATAGAGGAGCCACGAAAGATTAGGGATGTTCAAAGCTTAACTGGAAAGGTTGCAGCACTGGACAGGTTCATCTCCAAAGCAACAGACAAGTGTGTGCCTTTCTTTGATCTCATAAAATGGGGAAAGCGAAATTTTGAGTGGACTCCGGACTGTGTGGAGGCATTCCAGAATCTATTAGACTTCTTAGAAAAGCCTCCAATATTATCAAAGCCTGTTCAACATGAGGATTTGTTCGTCTACTTGGCGGTATCATCCCACGCCGTCAGTGCAGCACTAGTACGTGAAGAGGATAAAGTCCAGAAACCTGTGTATTACGTAAGCAAAAAACTAGCTGCTGCAGAACGTAACTACCCAAAGATAGAGAAGCTTGCTTATAGCCTCCTGATTGCTTCCCGCAAGCTCTGCCATTATTTTCAGGCACACCCAATAGTTGTATATACCGACCAACCTTTGAGACAAGTGTTGCAGAAACCTGAAGCATCAGGGCGGCTACTTAAATGGAATATCGAGCTGAGCCAGTTTGATTTGAACTTTCAGCCGCGAAGATCAGTAGGGGGTGGGCCTTAGCTGACTTTATAGCAGAATTTACAATTCCTGAAGAAGAAACGGTGCGTGATAAGACAGTTGCTTTGGATCAAGAATTAGAGCTTAGTCCGTGGAAATTATATACGGACGAAGCCAAGAATGATAGAAAGTCCGGCTCCGGAGTTGTTTTAATAACTCCTGAAGGACGATCTATCTACTATGCATTGCGGTTAGAGTTTGCTGCTACTAACAACGACTTTGAGTATGAAGCCCTGATTGTCGGGCTGAAACTCGCGAAAGATTTGGGAGTGAAGACACTAGATATATATTGCGATTCCAACATAGTTGTATGTCAAGTTCGGGAAGAATTTGCTGATAAAGGACCTCGACTCATCACTTATCTCAAGAAGGTAAAGGAGTTGTTGGAAGATTTGGAGCATTATAGCATAACCCACATTCCAAGAGCGGAAAATCAGAAAGCAGATCGATAGGCGAAGCTAGCAAGTTCAGATAGTCTTAAAGAAGCCGAAATGGTTCCGATAGAGGTGTTGGATTCACCAAGTTTCGATCTAATGGAAACAGAGCTAGCCTTGGAAGTTGAACCAGAAAGTGAATCCTGGACGACATCAGTTAAAAGTTTTCTCAAAAATGGAACCCTCCCGGTAAAAAAGAGCGAGAGACGAGCTGTAAGACATAAGGCCACAAGGTACGTTTTACAGGATGACGTCCTTTATCGTCAAGGGTTTTCAATGCCCCTGCTGCGGTGTATCGCACACGACGACATCAAACGTGTACTGCAAGAGGCGCATGAAGGTGAGTGTGGAGATCACACTGGGGGCCAAACCCTAGCAAAGAAAGTGTTACGGTACGGATATTTCTGGCCTACCGTGAACAAAGATGTGGCTGCTTATTCACGACACTGCGATAGATGTCAAAGATATGCCAAAGTTCCCAGAGCGCCTCCAACTTAGCTCAAGTTACTGGTAAGTCCATGGTCGTTTACCATGTGGGGAATTGACATTATTGGAGTGTTACCTAATGCCAGAGGAGGAGCTAAGTACGCGATCGTTGTCGTGGACTACTTCACAAAATGGGTGGAAGCTGAACCTCTAACAACCATCACGACAAGGGAGGTGATCAGTTTTGTGGTCAGAAACATTATTTGTCGATTTGGGATTCCGAAGACCATCATACCCGATAATGGGACATAATTTGACAGCATTGAGTTTGAAAACTTTTGCCAGAAATATAAGATTGATAAACGATATACTACAGTAGCTCATCCACAGTCAAATGGACAGGTCGAAGCCGTAAATAAAGTCATTAAATCAATTCTAAAGAAGCGGCTGAAGCAGGCCAAAGCCAGATGGGTAGATGAGTTGCCGTTAGCTTTATGGGCCTACAGGACGACCTTTAAGACGGCTACCGGCCATACTCCCTATTCATTTTCCTTTGGGTCTGAAGCGGTAATCCCGATAGAATTGGAAGTCCCTTCTCATCGAGTTGCGTACTATGACCCGATGACAAATAAAGCGCTCCTCCTAAAATCTCTTGATATGATTGAAGAAAAAAGAGATGAATCCGACCTGCATGCCTCAAGACATCGACATCAAGTAGCACGTTATTATGAACGGAAGGTTCGCCTCAAAACCTTTGAGCCAGGAGACCTAGTACTGAAGCGAGTCTTCCCTCCTTCAACCCAATTGGGTCCAAAATGGGAAGGGCCATACACCATCCAATGGAAGCTTGATACAGGAGCATTAAAGCTAATGACCATGGACGGTGAGGAGATTCCCAGAGCATGGAACGCTCAGCACCTACGACGATATCTGAGCTAAATATGAAATGTCATTTCTTTTGTTTTCATAAGCTATGTAAAAAGGCACGACTTGCCTTGAAAAGTCTGTTTATGTGAACAAAAGATTATAAAGTGGATGTAGGCTACGACTTAGCCGAACCACTATAAAAATATCGTGTGTCATTTACTGTCATGCATTATTTATATCTTCAACAATTATTCTATTATGACTGTGAAACACTAAATGTTAAGTTAAATTAAAGTTGGAAAGTTGGGGATGACCTATATGCAGGAACAAACAAAACGACTGTTTGTACGATAAGACATAAAAAATGGGAAGACGACATTCTTAACTCTAACTTTCAAGAGTCGAGAGAGAGTATAAAGGACGGGAAGACGACGTCCTCTGAGGCGTGAAGGTGCACCCAGATAAGAGACCGCCTCAGCGAAAACTCTAACCTGGATATGAGACAGGAGAGTATAAAGATGCCAGAAAGAACAGGCATCAATGAAGAATGGAATATGGCCCCCGTCAGAGAATCGGGAACATTTGGACTTTTTAATTTAATTTAATCTTGAATAGTTCTTGCTCGGTTATTCAAGATTGACAGGGGGCATACATGTGCACATATATTCCCCTCCACCATGACTTCATTACATAACTTTAGTATGACATACTTTTGTATTTTTACTTAAGTGCTGAACTAACGACTATCAGGCATTGCAGGAAATAAACTATTTTTATTTACAAACGTGTGAGTTTGTATATGGAAAACAAGCAAAAAATAAGATGCGAGGGCCACACTCGCTACAACAATTGCGAACCAATTAAATGCCAAAATAAAACGAAGCACTTCATCATTTGGGCTTCGGGTCAGACTTGGATTTTTTGGCAGCTTTCTGAGCAGCCTTAGCTTCCTTTTCAGCTTCGGTCATAACGCGTTTCAACTTTTTCTTCCCTGTAGCCGAAGTGCTAGAATCAGTTGGTTTTTTCCCAGGAGTCGGAACGCTGGAATCAAGAGAATACTTTTTAGCAAGCTCTTCTGTAATAGATCTAGTTGAAAACTTATGAACTAACCTTGATCCAGGGTCCACCACTGCAAGAGGCTTAAGGCTTTCGGGGTCCAGGTCTTCAACCTTTAGCTGCATACGTTTATCTTGTTCGGCTTTCATTTCAGCCAAAGTGATGTCATCAGCGCTTTTTGGATCCCCGACTATAGCCACATCAGGGTCTTCCTCATGCCCCTCGTTACCGCCATCATCTTTCAAGGCATCTATCATCTCGTCATCGTGAGGAGCATCGGCCTTATCCTTTTCTCCTTCAGCCTTCTCCGCTGACTTTCCTCCGGCGGTGGTTCCCTGAGGCACGTCTGTCTTCTCGGATGGTTCAACACCTACAGAATGAGAAGCAACAGTTATCAACTCAGGAGTAAATAAAGGATCCTTCATTGATTGCTCGATTATGTGATGAAAAGTGGAGACAACTTTGATGAATTGGGGTGAAAAGGTAGAAATACCTTCCGATGATTTCTCAGCTGGAGTGACTGCTGTTTCTGACGCCGTCTCGGGAAAGGGGGATAAAAGAGATGCCTGAGGGATCTCCGGGTTTTCGAGGTCGTATCCCTCAACTTCAGGAGTTTCAGCGGTAGTAGAAGAAGAACCAGCCTCGGAGATATGCTTTTGTTTGTCCATCCTCTTTTCCCCCCTCCATAGCAGCTGCGATGAGGCGACGCCCCTCAGCTAGACGTGCCGGCTCATCATCTTTTAGATATTTTTCCATGAGCTTGTCTTCATCGATGGAATCTACCTTGAGTTCCTCTTTCTCCCATTCAATAATTTGGCTCCACACGTGAACCAAGGTAGTCGGATAATCTTCGATCCAAGAGATGTTTCGGCGACGAATTATATGCGCAAAAAAATCGATCATTAATTCGCCGAAACCATGCACATCCTCCTGGGCCTCTGACATCTGCTTGCGGGTCTCTTCGGCGGATTTAATAACACTTTTAGCATTACCCTCCGCTAGGGCAGCCCTATTCCCGGCCTCCATCAACTTGGAAGCCAAGTCAGCGTTATGCTTTTCCAATTCAGCGTTCTTCCTCACTAACTCGCCCTTTTCTCGCTCAAGAGCAGTGTAAGCAAGTTGCATTTTGGCGTTATCCGACTTAGCATCTTCTGCTTGCTTTTTCAGCTCCAAGCGCTCTTGACTATGAGACTCGAGCAAGTCATGATAACGTTTTTGTAGCTCTTCAAGTTGCTGTTTGAAGTTGGTAGCATCCCGTTGAGCAATGACAAGTTGGGCCTGTGTATCCTCAAGATCTTTCCCCAAATTTTTCAAGGCTTTTGCGTCGGCTTCTGCAGTCTTTTTCATAGAGTTAGTATCCGTGATTAGAGTTCGGATGATTCTGGAGAGGTTACGTGAACACTTGAACATCTCCGAATATTGTTTTTCGACTGCATCAATTTTTGCTTTGGCCTCGTCTGCCCACCTCGAGGAAATAGGCTCGAGAGCAGGTAAGAAAGTCAGATTTTCAAAATAGTGTTCGGGGAATTGTTTCTCCAGATATGCCCGCTTAACTTTAGCTTCAACATTTAATGGTGGAGGTGCGCTATATGTTAGCTCAGTATCCTTATGATGAGCGGGCACAATGGCCTCCTCACCCTTCCTAGGCCACTTAGCAGAAACCTTATGCTTGCCTCGTGAGTCGGTATCTTTCGGCGGGCTCCTTTCCCTACTGTGTTTTTCTTAAGGAGAGGTTTGATCTTTTGACTGCGACGTGTCTTCTCCTCGACGACCTTGGTAGCTTTTGTATCGTTCTGGATCCGACCAAACGGGGGAGCGAGAGCGCAAGGTCCGCGACTGATAAGAGTCATAAGGCCTTCTATCCTCTCTATCCCGGCTTTCGCGGCGATCATGCTCAACATCAGAAGGGGGCCTAGTCATGCTGCGACGAATTTTCCTGATGTCATAATGAGGGCGAGACATTGTACCTGCGCAACAATGCAAGTGGAATTCAGAATCAGTATTCTCATGAGAAGTAAGTGCTGTGAAGTGTGGTGCTATTGTGTTAAGCGCATCCTAAGTGGTGTGCCCCCCGACAAACCCAAGTCCGAAGCCAAGCCAGTGTGAGTGGACTCTTTGGCCTTAACAGGAGTAGTCTCCTCTGAAGAAGTAAAAACTAAAGGATTTGTGCCAAAATCCTTGGAAGTATAGATAGTTTTAGGTAGGGGGAGATCTCCTAAGCCCTGAAATGTAGGATCATCGGTAGTAGGGGCATCTCCTTGGGAAGCGTCTGTTGGCATCTCTTTAGGAGTTAAAGATTTCTCAGGAGAAATAGCGTCCCCAGGTACGATGTACCCTTCTCGGTGTTTTTCGGCTATGTTGGCCAGCTCATCGTCCTGAGTCGAAGATGGAGAAGGTGAAGTTCAGAGTGGCATTGTGGGGCTTTTCGAGCTCTCGCCCATTCCTGGAATTACGTCCACTAGAGGGATATATACGTATGGACCCGACCTGTGACCTATGCTACGGGTAATGGACAATAGCCCGTGATGATGAAGGTATTCATCCTTAATGACTTCATCGATGGTTAGAAATTTTTGGTCGTCATTAAGGAGCTGATGCATCCGATCAAAGTACACTTGACCCGATATTTGTTTTGGATTATCAACTGCAAACAAAAAGAAAACGGATTAATGTGTTGGCGTGAACATTCAGAGTTGAGATTTAGAAAACCAATGCTTTACTTGATTTCGTCCATCTCCTGGCACATCCCGGTTGTTGCCTTATATAAAACCATTCCAGCTTGGAATCGCCGGCCTTGCTGCTGAACGGCACTGAAATTATTTTCCTTTTTGGGACTGATTCGAAGTAAGAGAAAGAAGGAGTTTCTCGAGTCCGATGCTTGAAGTTATAAAAGAAACGAACGTCGTCGAAAGTGAGCTCTGTACCTAAAATCTCTCGGTATGCTACATATAAGGTATATAGGTAAGCATAGGAGTTGGGATGTAGCTGCATGGGGGCAATTCGCATATGTCTTAGAAAGTCGACAACAAAAGGAGAAAACGGTGGAATAGCCCCAACCATGCACATCAATCGGGTGATTGCCATAAATCCTTCTGGAGGACTGTGAGGACGGTCAGTTTTCGACGGCACCAGAGTATCCCTTTTTAATATCCCGTGCTTTAAGCATATGCGGATAAGTCTGCCCTCATCAATCGTCGATTCAACAGAGTCTATGGGTGATTCCAAGATAATGGCAGACTCAAATTCGTCAGGAGCTCGATTATCTCCAATCCCTCCTTCCTCCTCATAGCCCAGAGAGACTTCGCTGTCAGAAGGCGTTTCGTTGTTATGCGCTCCCATTTCATAATTTGGGCCCTCATCGTCCCATTCAGGGTCTGAAGATGAAGATATATCATCAATGGTAACTTTCTCAGAAGTTTCTGCAACTTCCATCTTCTTTGCCAATCTAGATGAACGTATTTCGGCCATGATCACTAGACTATCGAAGAAACAATAGCAAGAACTAGAGTAAAATTGCCCGTGTCCCCCGTGTGTGTATGTGAACTAAAGTATGTGCTACGTGTAACAAAAATGCAGAGCAAATACATGAAAGCATAATGTAAAGGTTCAAGGAAGCAGTAATGTTCAGAATAATTCTTGATATTTGTCATGTTCAAAAGGCGCTATCCTAACTGTTCATCAAGTTGAAGGCTATGTCAAACATTTATTAAGATAGTTGAAAAAATTCTTGCACGTTAAGTTAGGCTGTTTCGGTTTGGTTTGGATATCGGTATTGGGATCGGATCGGAGGGCAAAGTTATGTTTCGATCGGAAGTGGACGTCCTACCCAGTGAGTTAAACTGGATCGGCTCGGATGTAGGCTTTTGAAGCGGATCAGATCAGTTTGAGTAATCTTCTCTTTGTTTCTTATTACCATCCGATCCGAACATGTGAGTTTTGTTTTCCCCTTCTTTTTTACCTTTCTCTGCTCCGACCCGATCCGGTCTTGTAAACACCATCCGACCCAGTTAAGTAGGTTTGGTTTCCTCTTTTTTGCTTTTTCTTTTGCCCCGACCCGATCCGGTCATGTGAACACCTCTCTTTTTCTTTCACTCCAACGTTTCTTCATCCGAACCGATCCCAGCTCCTCTCTTCTCCTTCATCTCCTTCATTCTCCATCTCGCTGAACCAACGCTGAACCCGATTCAATTTCACAAAACCCAATCGAAGCCAAGCACTTACGTGCTCAAGCATACCGTAGAACCCTAATTCTCTCTCTCCACGCTTCGAAGTGGTGACAGAGCCACCCACGACGACGGCGAGAAGAGAGGAGGCCAAAGCGTTCAAATCAGGCAAATGCCATGATCGAATCATCCAGTTTTGCCACAAACGTAAGTCGAAATCGATTACAGTAAAGTAATTCGAGCTTTTAACCTACCATATTTTTTGATTTAAGGAAGAACGAGAAAAGTTTCGGAGCCTTTGAAATTCTAGGGTTTTGGTGTGAATTCTGTTGGACGAGAATAATGAGAGAAGAAGATGGGGGAAAGATTTATACAAAGCTGCGGTGACTACTCGTATTCCCGATTTCCTCTGACCCGATCGGACCGGGAGTCAAGCCCACAAAGGAACTATGGCCTGTTAGTCCATTGATAAGCAGCGTAGAGGGGAAATCCATTCGGATCGGGGTCCGAACCGAAGAAGGTAATGCTCATGGACTTATCGTGAAGGCTGAATTCGAGGAGAAATAAGGAAAAGCTTACCTGGAGGAATCATTCGACATTAAAAAGAAGCTCTTAAAGTTGTTTGAAGATGAAGAAAGTGATTCATATGGATTGTGGATATATGTAAGCAGCGAAAGCCACGACTTTATGAAGTGACACAACACTACAAATGGAGGCGATCATTCAAAGATTCTAATAAAAAGGATGTTTTGTAAATTGCTTCGAAACACACTTTATCTTAAATAAGAGTGTACTTCGAGGGGGCACAATGTTAGCCTACTTTGTGAACTAGGCTACACAAAGAGCAATAGTGAGAAAGACACCAATCGATTCGGATCGGAGGAGACTAGTGCAGGAAAAGAGTAGAGATCGGAGACGCAGAGGTCACATCGGATCGGATCGGTAATACATCAGCAATATCAAAGGATAGCAAGTGGCCTTATCGATTCGGAACGGAAGAGCACGTCAGCAACATCAAATAACGAGTGGACTCATCGGTTCGGATCGGAAGAATATGGCAGCGACATCATACAACAACTGGCCTCATCAGATCGGATCTGAGGAGTACGCAAGCAACATCAAGGGATAGCAAGCTTCCTCACCGGATCAGATCGGAGGCCCCGATCCGAACCCCTTTTTTCCCTTTGAATATGTAGCCGTTGCTGTGCATATCTCCTGAAGACTCGGACTAGGCCTGACCACTTCTCTTACGATCTCCTACCAATCCAATGAGCTGTCATCATCTGGGAGCCTCCGAACCCGACTCTCATGGGATGGGTGCCATGCAATTCCGAATCGGAGCCACTTCAAAGAGATTTTTCACCTATAAATACACCATCTAGAGGCATTTGAATGGATCTTTTGGCAAACTCTCAGTCCATACTTCCTCTATAGCTGAATTCTACAATCATATTTAGATCAAAATCATCTCTTAAATTCCAATTTTGAGATATTTGAGTGAGTTTATGCATTGTAATTGTGAAGTCGAGTGAGAATCATTGCTATATTTGTATTCAAATCATCAATTAAAAGAAAACAAAGTGGACGTAGGCTCGTTAACGTCGAACCACTATAAATTGCGTGTTCTTTATTGCTTTTTGATTCTATTTCATTGAATTCATATCTAATTTGGGTGTTAGAGCCAATTTTTGGTCTAACAGTAATATTGGGTTTTGAACTTCAATTGATTATACAAAATCCGTTTTATGTCGGATTTCTGTGAAATAAGAAATGCTTGAATCTAAGTGGTTATGGAAATACCTGTGGATTGTTAGTTATGTCCAAATTATACAAAATCCAAATTTCGTGTTATGGATTGTTAGTTATGTCCAAATCAAATTTTATAATAGTCGATGTGGAAATAGTTTATAAATTACAACGTTATTTAATTTATTCAAAAAGGAATCTCCATATATTTGAATATTGTTTAACTTGAAAATACTAGTGTTGAGTTATAAATTCATATTGGGTGAATTTGAAGTGATAAATTATTTATGTGGATATATTCGATAATAATAATTTATTATTATTATTTTATTTTATTGTATTGGATTTAATTTATAATATATTGATATTATATAAGCCGTAAAGATAATTATTTTTCTAACAACCTTCGTTTTCAGCGAAACGAATTTTATTGGAATACATATGGCTAGTTATTGCTAGTTTTTCAGTTTGGGGCCAATTGGAGTTATTTTGTCGGTAGACGAAATTTAAGTGTGAACCGATAAATATATTTAAAATCAAAATAAAAATGTTGTGCAAATGGAATCAAAATTCATCCAAATAAATTTTATTGGATTCTAAAGGAAAAGATATAGCAGCGTCTCTATTTTCGTTGCATTTGGATTTATTTGATGATGGTGCGCATATTTTATCGGTAACATTAAATAGCGGTAAGAACTAAATCCACCGTAATAATTGAATTAGTTTACACCCTAAGTAATAAATAACGGTAAAAATGAAAAGTGGAAGCAATCCTTAAGCCTTAAGTATATGACAGTCTACCCCATGTAAACACAAATGCACGTTATTCCTTCCATAACATACCCTATTTACTGCAAATCTAAGAAAATGTAACAATACATGCCATCTAAATCAATACAGCTAATTACGATACTAACATGCCTACTTAAATATATACATAAGCATGCCTAAAACTTAACACTGAAGGATACATATACACTGTCTAATAAATGAATGCACAACTGTTGAAATCTTTTCCCATCCATAACTAAAACCTTCCATACTCTATATCATACACAGCATTGTTAAGTTACATCCAAGAAAAAGAAGCACATGTAGAGAATTTGTGCATGTACCCTAATTAATTAAATTACCTACATGCTTAACATTGAAGGAAGGGAACGTACCAAGTACAAAATGAGCAGCCTAATCAAAATTAATGAAATGCAGCCTACATTTTAGAAATGTAACCTACCTTAGTTCTATAGCTAGTGTATATGCATATATGAAAACAAAACACATATACATGCTCCCATAAAGTGTATGTAGCCTGTGCAGACCTAAGAATAGTTATATATATATATATATATATATATATAAACCGTGATCACCACGTATGTTCTAGCTATAAATAGATGGGGAGCTTCTAGTCATTTTGGTTCCAGAACTACAAAGCCGAAGCCTTCCTCTCAAATTTAAAACCTTAGTTCCCCCTTATTAAATTAAACACTCCAGTATGAAAACAAGAAAAACTCCACATTCTTATTTACAGTAAACCAAAACACAAAACTCTTATTCATCTCGAACTGGCGATTGCTCTCAACTGTAGGAATGGGAGTTGGTACCATTCGAATAGAAAGCAGGAGGCGGAGGTGTTGAAGATGGGTGTGTGTATTCCTTAAGGTGGGGGTAAATACTTGAAATGTGGCAAGTGCAAGCAGCTCGCGGAGGAGACGTATAGGAAGGAATAACATATTCATGCGGGAATGTAACACCCCGTGAATTCTATAACATTAAGCTTCACAAATTAAAGCATAATTAATTCTAAATGAAAGAATTAAGGGAAACGGGTTACGCCATTGCGTTCGTCTCGGAATTCTGCTTGAGACAGAGTCCGAGTTTGAGCGAATCGGACTCCATGTGAAGGAGTTATGGCCTTCAGAAGTTTCAGAATCAAATTTAAATTCAAACAACTCGGTTTTAAATTTAAAATTCGAAATTCAGGTTCAAACTGGGCTGGGCGGGAAAATTCCCGCCAAGAGACCAGGTCGACCATAGGGTAGACCATGGTGTCGACATGGAGGTCGACCACAGTGTCGACCTGGTCCCCCCCCCCCCAGGTCGACCATAGTGTCGACCTGGGTGTCGACCTGGCTGGCCAGGTCTGACTCTGGCTCGAATTTCTGAGGCCCTGTGTGTCACTAGGGCTGACGTATCACCTCTTGATTGGCTCTCTGAATTTTGAATGGCCTAGATTCCTTCTATCTTCATCTGACGGCTCAAAACAACTTAAAAATCTATAAATACACCCTAACTCTCAACTGAAAATTCACACAAAAATATGAGAAAGGAGTTGTCATGCTTCTAGGGAGGAATTGAACATAGCCGTCAAGGGAAAAGCCTAGAGACGAATCAAAACTAAGAAGAAGATTAAAGTTTAAACAAATCAATCAACGCAACGTTAGTCTACCCAAAGGAGCGCATCTCAATTTCAGAATTCAGAATCCAGAATTCAAGATTCTGCATTCGTTGTAAGTATAGTGGCCTTTCATAATATGAATAAGAATTGTGATGTGGTTCAATGTGAATGAAAATAGAATTGTGTTATTGTATTGTATAAAATTTTATGTATTGTGATGGTTCTATCATGACTTATGTATTGATGTTGGTGGCATAAATTGATTGATGCAAGCCTATTGAACAATTGTATATGAAAACAATGGCACTTGCAAGTTTGTGGCAAAAATTAGAAATTTATCCTTTTATGTATATGTCGATGGCATGGACTATGTATATTCCCTTAGTCTTAATTAGAATTTGTGTAAACATGATTTAGACTTGAAACCTTTTATGCCTACATGACCCAAAAACTATGATATCATTTTCATGTCTAATTGCAAGTATAATTGGTTCTATGTTAAGCGTCGTTTGGTTTTCATAAATTATGCAAGTTCATGTTTATAATTGGATCTATGTCAAGTATCGTTTGGGTTTCTAAAACTATGCAAGTTCATGTTGAAATAAGCTATGGGATTAGATGTTAAAATTGGACATTTTGGTGAATATACAACATGCTAATTTTGTGTTTGACATTATGCCAAGTTAAACATGTTTGAACACAAGTTTGTATTAGCCTAAAGTATGCCGTTTCACATGTCACCTACTTAGTTATATTTTGATTTTAATGCAAGTTCACATGACTCATCATTTATGTAATATAGCTAATTTGCAAGTTCATGCGCCACACACCCTTATATGTTGTCAATTATTACATGTTCTTGATTTCCCCTCTTTCTTATGCTTATAAAGTTAGGCTGAATTGTGTCAAGCCCAACATTTGTTATAGCGTTGCGAACGTATAAACGGGGGTAATAACGTTGGGTGTAAAACATGAAAATATACGTTGGCATGTTTGGCACATGCCAATGACAATGACGTTTAAAGCGGTATAAATTGTTATACCCAAAAATAAAAGATATGGCATTTACATATATATTTGAGAAATAATAAAATATGTAAATTTAGAAAACACGACGTGCTTAACCCGGGGTTGGATTGAGTTGTGATGTAAACCTGCCCGGAACCGCCCGGTTGTCCAGTAGTCACAACAATACCTGTCCAATGTGGGTGGTTAAGCATTGAGCCTAATAATGACACAAGGTTAGACTGAGCTACGGTGTAAACTTGCCCGGAACTGACCGTCATATCCAGTGACCATAGCAATACCTATCTAATGTGAGTTGTCAGGTGCTCCAAAGAGGCTAAGGACAGAAGGTAGGGTTAAGTCAACTATAACACTTAACCAAATTCAACATGTTAACAAGAATTGATGGATGGGGTTAGGTAAATACAGACACTTAACCACTTAACATGTTTGACTAGAAAATCCTGGTAACGTGGGACCCGTTTCAGCAGTAACCCAAGTTAGGTATCAACGGTACCCTGAAACTAGGCAGGGTGGGCCACGATTACTGGGCTGATTGTAAGCGGTCAAAATGACGGCGGTGGGTGCACAGTGCAGGTCTAACGGGGTGTGGGCGTGCACACACTTCGGAGCAGACAACCAGGGCACTGGGGACGCCAGTAGTATAACCTATGCCTTCTAGAATTTGTGTCGGGGCCGCCACCATGGGTCTTGATACACCACATGGTGGGACCAGCATAGGTATCTACAATTCTTGGGGGTCGTATGACATATGTTAACGCGAGTAGGAGCCGATCTTTTAATAAAGTTGGGGATCACTTCACCCTCACCATGGGGTGCTAGTTAGGGTAAACTCAAGTAGATGCAGAGATATAGTATGGGTGCGATAGTACATTCGACACCCCCTTAGCTTGTGACACCATCCTAATTTCAGTATATATCTATCATGCCCTTTTCTTATTCACATACTGAAGAGTTGCTAGATTTACTCAGGCTTTATGTCTGACCCTATTTTCTTTCGTCTTCTTTTCTTTCGTCCCCCCCTCCCAGGTCCACAGGGAGGAAACAGTTCAGCTCGGTCAGGCTCTATACAAGCTCCAAGAACGTAGATGTATGATTTGGGTCTCTTTTGCTCGGACTATGGCTTTGGATATCACTATGGGGATTTTCGTCACTTTATTTATGTTTTCTGCTTCTTTAATTATCAAGACAGTAATGATGTTGTAATGTTGGAAGTATTTTGAGACAATGTTTGGTTTTGAACACGTATTGATGAATAAAAGTCTGTTGGTTTCCGCTGTTTAAAATATGTGTATTTATATCTGTCTTGAGTTTATCTGTGGCTTTTACTTATAAACCTCCACCAAAATTAAGGCATTCCCTTTGTGAGTGACCTTAACGGAGGTGGGGTGTTTCACTTGGTATCAGAGCATAGGTTTACCAGATAAGATAAAAGTTTTGAAAATTATTTTCAAAAAGAAAATTTAAACAAGCATTTTTCAAGAAAAAGTGTTATGTTTATAAAAAGACAAAATCCCCCAAAGCCATGTGCCCTATCTATCTCTCTCTATCCTTCATTTTGAATTTTTCCCTTTCTGTTTCAGCATGTCTGGAGACCTTAACCTCCCGGAAGGGGTGTCGATTCCCGGATGGTTTAGGAGGTACTTAGAAGCAAGGGCCAATGGCGCGGGCCCAGCAGACATCCCTCCTCCAGTGGTCGCGGTTCCTTCTCCTCCTCCACCTCCTCCTGGAAATGCCTTCGCAAAAACCTGTAGGGACTTCAAAGCTATGGATGGAAAAGACTTTTATGGGACAGAATCTTTCGTAGAGGCAAGAAACTGGCTAAAGGAGACTGAGGATCTATTTGTCATCTTTGGAGTGGATGACAGGCAAAAGATACAACTAGCGGTATGGTTGCTTAAGGATGAGGCTTCCTATTGGTGGGAAGTTACCAATGCTCAGAGGGCGGTGGAAACATGGGAAGATTTCCGGACAAGGTTTGAAATGAAATTTCTCTCCCAAGCAGAAAGAAGCCTGAAAATGGAGAAGTTTCTAACTCTGAAACAGGGAAGCATGACGATCAGGGAATATGTTAATCAATTTAATCAGCTGGCCAGATTTGGGTTAGACTTAGTGAACACCCAACACAAGAAGGCACTTCGCTTCATCAAGGGTTTGAATGAGCCTCTACATAGCCTTGCCATGACACATGTATCCACGGGAGCGACTTATGAAAGCTTGGTGGACATGGCGTTGCTACACGAGGAAGATCACGGCAAGAAAGAAACTAAGGGGGAAGAGAAGAAAGAGGGTCTACAAGCAAAGAAAACGGACTTCAAGAAAGGAGGAAAGAACAATAAGCCCCATGAGAAGAGAAGGTGCAATTTCTGTGGCATTGTGGGCCATATATCAAAAGACTGCCAGAAAAGAAAGGTGAAGATGGGTGGTTGCTTCTATTGTGGAGAGACTGGGCATCAAGCTAAGGACTGCCCAAAGAAGAAAGGGCAGGGACAGAAAGCCGGATCCACTTCAGGGGGTTAGGTTCATGCGCTAGTGGCACCTCAGCAAGAATGAGGTAGTAATATTTCTGTAGAAAGTGTAGTCTATCTTTATGATCATCTAGTTCGTACACTTTTTTATTCTGGCGCATCGCATTCTTTTATTTCATCTGCCTTAGTAGAATCTCTACATCTAGACACTAGTATAGTAGAAGATCCCTTAGTAGTTTCAAATCCAATTGGGGGCTCCGCTTACCTGTCAATGGTTTGTTTGGGTTTGAAAATTTCTATTCTCAACGTTGAGTTTAGTTGTAATGCCTTTGTCTTGGGCTTCTCGGGATATGGTTTGATCTTAGGCATGGACTGGTTATCCAATAATAGTTCCATTCTTGATTGTGAGAAAAGAGTAGTTAGACTCTTAACCCAGCTTGGTAACACTCTAGAAATTTCTTGTAATCCTTTGAATGTTGTTATGCTTAGTTATCTAGAGTAGCTTGATGCTTCTGATGAGAACTTGCAATCAGTTAGAGTAGTCCGGGAATATCCGGATGTCTTTGAGGAGGTGAAAGGCTTACCTCCCAGGCGGGAAATAGACTTCCGCATATATCTTGTGGATAACGCAAAGCCTGTAGATTTACCTGTCAGACACATGGCTCCAAGGGAGAGAAAGCCGCTCAGTAAGCAGGTTAAAGAACTTCTCGAAAAAGGGTTCATTAGACGGAGCATTTCGGAATGGGGTGCTCCTGTGGTGTTCGCAACCAAAGCGAACGGTTCGCTTCGCCTTTGCGTCGACTATAGGGAGTTAAACAAATTGACCAAGAAAAATAGGCACCCTCTTCCCCGTATCGACGATTTGTTTGATCAGCTTGTAGGTGCAACGGTCTTCTCCCAACTTGATCTGGCAACTGGGTTCCATCAGCTAAGAGTAGCTGAAGATAGTATTGATAAAACGACGTTCAGAACCCCAGACGGTTTCTTCGAGTGGCTTGTCATGCCTTTCGGCTTGACAAATGCACCCGCTTATTTCGTAGACCTAATGAGCAGGGTGAACAGAGAATTCCTCAACAAATTTGTGGTTGTCTTCGTAGATGATATCTTAATCTTCTCAAAGAGTGAGGAAGAGCATGCTCAGCATCTGAAAGAAATCATGGAAACTCTTCGAGCTCATCAACTAAAAGCCAAATTCTCTAAGTGTCACTTCTGGAGAAAAGAGGTAAGATTTCTGGGGCATATAGTGTCTAAAGAAGGGTTGGCCGTGGACCCCGCGAAAGTGGTGGTAGTGCAAGATTGGAAACCACCGAGAAATGCAATCGAAGTTCGAAGCTTTCTTGGGCTAGCCGGTTTTTACCGAAAGTTTATTAAGGATTTCGCAAAGATCTCGGCCCCACTCACAAGGCTAACAAAGAAGAATCTGGCGTTCACTTGGGATTTGGACTACAAGTTTGCTTTCCAACGATTAAAAAGGGCTCTCACAACAACCCCAGTTCTGACTTTGCTAGATGGAAGCAAAATGTTCATGGTATACACAGATGCATGTGGAACGGAACCAGGCGCTGTTCTAGTGCAAGAGGGAAGGGTAGTAGCTTATGGCGGAAGACAATTAAAAGTTCATGAAAAGAACTACCAAACCCATGATCTTGAGTTAGCCGCCATCGTCTTTACGCTTAAGTCTTGGCGCCATTATCTCCTAGGTGAGAAGTTTGAATTATACACTGACCATAAATCGTTGAAATATCTCTTCTCGCAGAAGGACCTTAACTTGAGGCAGCAAAGATGGATGGAGTTTCTTGCCTCGTATGACTTTGAAATTTCCTATACTCCCGGCAAAGGCAACGTAGTAGCAGACGCGTTGAGCCGAAAGAAACTGACCTTAAGCCCTCTCTTTGTGGAAAGGCAAAGCTTGGAGTATATAGCCAGTTTTAACTTTAGGCCCTCCTCAGATTTTGTACCGGGTTTGCTAGCATCTCTCGAAGTACGCCCTACTCTCTTGGACTCAATAGGGGCTGCACAACGTGAAGACCCTCAGCTTGTCGATGTGATTGATAAACTTATTAGGGGTGAGACTTCCAGTCACCTTAGTAGGTACGCCATCGATGATAAGGGTTAGCTGAGGCGAGATGGAAGATTATGCATCCCACAAGCAAGGGAGTTGACAAAGAAGGTTTTCGAAGAAGCGCATCATTCCAAGATGACTATACACCCTGGCGGTGATAAGATGTACAAGGATATAAAAAGGACTTTCTTTTGGAACAGCATGAAGCAAGACGTGGCAGATTTCGTTTCTAAGTGCATGACCTGCCAACGGGTCAAGGCGGAACAGAAGAAGCCTGGAGGACTACTTCATCCTTTAGAGGTCCCACAGTGGAAGTGGGAAAGCATTTCAATGGACTTTATTGATGGACTGCCTAGGTCGAGAAGAGGCAACATTAGCATTTGGGTAATAGTGGATAAGCTTACTAAGAGCGCCCACTTCATACCTATCAAGAGTAGAAGGACGACCGCATCTCTAGCATCTCTTTATCTCAAGGAAATAGTTCGACTCCATGGGATACCCTCCAGCATTGTTAGTGACCGAGACCCTATCTTCACAAGCGAGTTTTGGCGGAGTCTGCAAGAAGCTGAAGGTACACAGTTATGTTTGAGCACGGCCTATCACCCCCAAACCGATGGCCAGACGGAAAGGGTGAATAGAGTTTTAGAGGATCTTTTAAGACTTTGCATTCTAGACTTTGGAGGGACTTGGGAGGATCACCTTCCTTTAGTGGAATTTGCCTACAACAATAGCTACCAAGCTACCATCGGTATGGCGCCCTTCGAAGCCTTATATGGAAGACCGTGCAAATCACCAACTTGTTGGTGGGAGTCTACAGATAAGCTTATACTTGGGCCAGATATGATTCGAGAGACTTCGGAGAAAGTGAACCTGATACGAAGGAGGATGAAGACTGCCCAAGACCGACAGAAATCCTACGCCGACAAAAGAAGGACCGACCTTGAGTTTGAGGTTGGGGACAGGGTTTTCCTTAAGGTATCACCTTTAAGGAACGTCGTTCGTTTTGGATCCATAGGAAAGCTAGCACCAAGATTTGTAGGACCGTTTCCTATTATCGAGAAGGTTGGAAAGATGGCCTATGAATTAGAGCTACCCGAGAGACTGGCCGGAGTTCACAACGTCTTTCATGGTTCTCACCTACGGAAGTGTTTGCATGAGTCTGCGGAAGTGGTAGCATTCTAGAAGGAGCCGAAGTGGAACGTGAAGCAACTGTGAGGAGAGTTCCAACCCGCATCTTAGGAACTGAAGTGAAAAAGCTACGCAACCGCGAAGTCAAACTCGTTAAAGTTCAGTGGAGCGATGCCGAGGAAGACGCGACTTGGGAAACTGAGGGCAGAATACGCGCTGCCTACCCTCTTCTTTTTTAGGGTACATCTTTGATCTCTCTCTTTTTCCTTAAGTTATGCTTTATCTATCTTTCTAGGTATATCTCCTTGGTCCTTTCCCTAAATCCTTAGGTAGAAAACAAATGGATGCAAACATGTATTTGAAAACATGTTATGGATGATGGCTGCAAATGGTTGCTAGTGATTGCTAGTGGTCGCTCGTGGATGCATATACACACACACCCTAGGTTATAGATCGGCTCAGTCGCTCCATTTTGCATATGCATATATGTATTCTCATTTGTATATGGTTTAAACTTGATATGTTGTCATAGGTCGTCGCATTTGTATGAATGGTTGTGCACTCATGTAGAATTATGAGTAGGAAAAATTTGCATACATAATGGATTCATGACACTTACATGATTCGCATTAAGGAGGTCAACTGAATCAGTAGACCGCCTGATTTCTGCATTAGATAAGGACATGTACACACACTATGCATATGATCATGAAGCATTAGAAGTCTTTTAAGGATAGTGGATGCCTGTGTTTGTTGGTTGAGTAGATGGACTGTTGTATGGTAGGATATACATTCTTCCTAACTTGAAGATTTCGAGGACGAAATCCTTTTAATGGGGGGGAGAATGTAACACCCTGTGAATTCTATAACATTAAGCTTCATAAATTAAAGTATAATTAATTATAAATGAAAGAATTAAGGGAAAGGGTTATGCCATTGCGTTCGTCTCGGAATTTTGCTTGAGATAGAGTCCGAGTTTGCTCGAATCGGACTCCGTATGAAGGAGTTATGGCTATCGGAAGTTTCAGAATCAAAATTAAATTCAAACAGCTCAGTTTTAAATTCAAAATTCGAAATTCAGGTTCAAACTGGGCTGGGAGGGAAAATTCCCGCCCAGAGACCAGGTCGACCATAGGGTCGACCATGGTGTCGACCTGGTCCCCCCCAGGTCGACCATAGTGTCGACCTGGGTGTCGACCTGGCTGGTCGACCTGGCTGGCCAGGTCTGATTCTGGCTCGAATTTCTGAGGCCCTGTGGGTCACTAGGGCTGACGTGTCACCTCTTGATTGGCTCTCTGAATTTTGAATGGCCTAGATTCCTCCTATCTTCATTTGACGGCTCAAAACAACTTAAAAATCTATAAATACACCCTAACTCTCAACTGAAATTTCACACAAAAATATGAGAAAGGAGTCGTCATGCTGCTAGGGAGGAATTGAACATAGCCGTCAAGAGAAAAGCCTAGAGACGAATCAAAACTAAGAAGAAGATTAAAGTTTAAACAAATCAATCAACGCAACGTTAGTCTACCCAAAGGAGCGCATCTCAATTTCAGAATTCAGAATCCAGAATTCAAGATTCTGCATTCATTGTAAGTATAGTGGCCTTTCAGATTATGAATAAGAATTGTGATGTGGTTCGATGTGAATGAAAATAGAATTGTGTTATTGTATTGTATAAAATTTTATGTATTGTGATGGTTCTATCATGACTTATGTATTGATGTTGGTGGCATAAATTGATTGATGCAAGCCTATTGAACAATTGTATATGAAAACAATGGAACTTGCAAGTTTGTGGCAAAAATTAGAAATTGATCCTTTTATGTATATGTCGATGGCATGGACTATGTATATTCCCTTAGTCTTAATTAGAATTTGTGTAAACATGATTTAGACTTGAAACCTTTTATGCCTACATGACCCAAAAACTATGATATCATTTTCATGTCTAATTGCAAGTATAATTGATTCTATGTTAAGCGTCGTTTGGGTTTTATAAATTATGCAAGTTCATGTTTATAATTGGATCTATGTCAAGTATCGTTTGGGTTTCGAAAACTATGCAAGTTCATGTTGAAATAAGCTATAGGATTAGATGTTAAAATTGGACATTTTGGTGAATATACAACATGCTAATTTTGTATTATGCCAAGTTAAACATGTTTAAACACAAGTCTGTATTAGCCTAAACTATGCCATTTCACATGTCACCTACTTAGTTATATTTTGATTTTAATGCAAGTTCATATGACTCATCATTTATGTAATATCGCTAATTTGCAAGTTCATGCGCCACACACCCTTATATGTTGTCAACTATTACATGTTCTTGATTTCCCCTCTTTCTTACGCTTATAGAATTGGGCTGAATTGTGTCAAGCCCAACATTTGTTATAGCGTTGTGAACGTATAAACGGGGGTAATAACGTTGGGTGTAAAACATGAAAGTATATGTTGGCATGTTTGGCACATGCCAATGACAATGACGTTTAAAGCGGTATAAATTGTTATACCCAAAAATAAAAGATATGGCATTTACATATATATATCTGAGAAATAATAAAATATGTAAATTTAGACAACATGACGTGCTTAACCCGAGGTTGGATTGAGTTGTGATGTAAACCTGCCCGGAACCACCCAGCTGTCCAGTAGTCACAACAATACCTATCCAATGTGGGTGGTTAAGCATTGAGCCCAATAATGACCCGAGGTTAGACTGAGCTACGGTGTAAACCTGCCCGAAACCGACCGGCATATCCAATGACCGTAGCAATACCTGTCTAATGTGAGTGGTCAGGTGCTCCAAAGAGGCTAAGGACAGATGGTAGGGTTAAGTCAACTATAACACTTAACCAAATTCAACATGTTAACAAGAATTGATGGGTGGGGTTAGGTAAATACAGACACTTAACCACTTAACATGTTTGACTAGAAAATCCTTGTAACGTGGGACCCGTTTCAGCAGTAACCCAAGTTAGGTATCAACGGTACCCAGAAACAAGGCAGGGTGGGGCACGATTACTGGGCTGATTGTAAGCGGTCAAAACGGCGGCGGTGGGTGCACAGTGCCGGTCTAACGGGGTCTGGGCGTGCACACACTTCGGAGCAGACAACCAGGGCACTGGTGACACCAGTAGTAAACCTATGCCTTCTAGAATTTGTGTCGGGGCCGCCACCATGGGTCTTGATACACCCCATGGTGGGACCAGCATAGGTATCTACAATTCTTGGGGGCCGTATGACATATGTTAACGCGAGTAGGAGCCGATCTTTAAATAAAGTTGGGGATCACTTCACCCTCACCATGGGGTGTCAGTTAGGGTAAACTCAAGTAGATGCAGAGATATAGTATGGGTGCGATAGTACATTCGACACCCCCTTAACTTGTGGCACCATCCTATTTTCAGTATATATCTATCATGCCCTTTTCTTATTCACATACTGAAGAGTTGCTAGATTTACTCAGGCTTTATGTCTGACCCTATTTTCTTTTGTCTTCTTTTCTTTCGTTCCCCCCCCCCAGGTCCACAGGGAGGAAACAGTTCGGCTCAGTCAGGCTCTGTATAAGCTCCAAGAACGTAGATGTATGATTTGGGTCTCTTTTGCTCGGACTATGGCTTTGGATATCACTATGGGGATTTTCGTCACTTTATTTATGTTTTCTGCTTCTTTAATTATCAAGACAGTAATGATGTTGTAATGTTGGAAGTATTTTGAGACAATGTTTGGTTTTGAACATGTATTGATGAGTAAAAGTCTGTTGGTTTCCGCTGTTTAAAATATGTGTATTTATATCTGTCTTGAGTTTATCTGTGGCTTTTACTTATAAACCTCCACCAAAATTAAGGCATTCCTTTTGTGAGTGACCTTAACGGAGGTGGGGTATTTCAGGGAAGAAGGAAAGTTGGAGGCGACTGCAAGGATTGATCATGAGGGAATGTGTTGCGAAAAAAAGAAAAAAGAAAAGAAGAAGCAGAAGTTGAAAGTTGCATGAGTAACTGGTAGCCTGATAGGCGAAAGAAAAGAGAGGGTAGTAGAAAAGTTTGTGTTGGTATGGAATAGAATGATGCGGGAAAAAATTCATGAGCAGGAGGGAGTAAAGTTGTGGAGCATTCTGTTTTAACGCTGGATAGGAAAAAAAAGAAATAGGAAAACAGGAATTCAAAGAGGAGCAAAAGAAGAAAAGGGGGCGGCAAGGTAACGTCGGAAGGATAACATGAAGTAGCGGCTCCTGTAGCTTTTTATTTTACATCCTGAGAAGAAAGTGGAGATAAATATAAAAAAGTGAAAATTAGGGACAGATCTTTAAAACCAAAGTTAATTCACGCCACGTCCCCCCGCTTTTTTTTATATGTTTCCGGTCCCTAAAATTAGATGCCGCCCAAAAATTTTGGTCCATTCGCCTGCTCCTTAAGTCCCCTTAGCCTTTTTCAATTTCTAGCAAAAAAAAAACGCTCATGCATAAAAAAATCTAAATTCTGGAAATAATCCCAGGAGCCCACGCAAACTGAAAAAAAAGTTGCATACATGTATGCAACTATTACTGATAGTTGCATACATGTATGCAACTTTTTAAATACACATGCAAAAAAGATCCGCAAGCCTGCTGAATAATTGCATACAAGTATGCTATTATTCAAAATAGCTGCATACTTGTATGCAATAATGCGTTGAAAGCCGAAGGCGTGACAATATGTGCATACTTGAATGCATATTTTCTGCATAACTGCATACTCGTATGCACATATGCAAGCATGCGTGCTTTCCATGCAGAAATCGAATAGATGCATGAAATCATGCATGTATTTCGGAAAATCTGCATACATGTATGCATATATGCTGCTGTATGATGCAGAATTGAAATAGATGCATACATGTATGCAACTATTTGAAATATGTGCATGTTTTCATGCATTTTACTGCATTTTTCGCTGTTTTGTGTATTTTTTGATTTTGACATGTTTGTTGATTGATTTTCCACCTGATTTTTTTGGCGTGAATTACGTGATTTTTTTATATTTTTTTAATGAATTTTAAAAAAATAGGGACCTAATTTACATGAAAAGTTGGATCGGATGTGAGCCTAATTTTGAAACTTAATAGGGACCTGTGACAAACGGACCCTATAAAAAAAGCAACGCATGAATAGAATAAAGGGGGTGCTAATAGCCAGCACGCATGCATGCATGCGGATTCAAGCATGGGATCGGCATATACTATTTAGGCTTTGAGACCTTAATAAAAAGAAAAAAGGAAAATGGACAGAAGAGAAGGGACGTGGGGAGGAAAATCAAGTTTGGGGAAGAAAGCTTCAGGTTGCATTGTGTACTTCGGGAAGAAGAGGTCCAACGTGGGTTTGGTTTTGTGCCATAGCCTTTGGGCCTTCAAGAAATAAATAAAATAAAATAAAGAAATAACGAAAATTGAAATAGAGGTGGGGATGTTTGAATGTGCGGGGGTGAGGAAAGTAGCTGAGGACGTGGGAAGACAGCACATACATGCATGTACAAGGTAAGAAAATAATGTATGGGTCTAGTTGGGTTAAAAAGGGAAATTAGCTTATTATATAATTAATTAAAGTTTAATTGTTTTAAATTAAAAGGGTATGCTTAAAGTAACTATAATTCATTCATACAGTATCAAAATTGAGTGGGGCTGGATAGTTGGAATCATACAAATTTAGGCTATGATCTGGAACTGGTCAGAGATGGAAGCAACTGATATTGTCAGTTAAATTAAACGATGTTTTAATTTAATTGAAGCGGCGCATTTTAGTCGATGGATAAAATCAAGGTGAGTTAAACTCACTCAGTATCCCATTTATAATCATTATAAGTCAGTCGAGTTTTATTGTTCTTGTGCTATATTATTATTTATTGACCAATTGATGGTTGTTTGGTAATTTGCTAAATATATATTTATATTGTTTTAAATTAAACGGTTGGTTAATTTAAATAAAATAAAAATCGTTATTTTAACGATTAATTCCAATGGAGGTAACTTACCTCATTGGTTACGTTTGTAGTAATATAAACATATTAAAATTGAATCGGATGCTTTAATTGTTGTTGGTTCATCGTTACTAGTTGAATTAATTATTCATGTTCATTATAAATTATCATATTGAATGAATTAACTAATTGAATACAGGGAAGAACAGGTTGGAGTAATCCAATCAGATTCCTCAAATTTATTGTTTATTTTCATGTTATATTACCTGTGCTGTTTAACCAATCTGATTGGATGATGGATTGATTATTGATTGTTGAACCCTTGATATTAACCAATGTGAAATATTGGTTGAGGACTGGGTAGTAGACGGCCTAAATTTTACATCATTTGTATAAAGAATGGTTTACCATAAAGTGGATCAATAGAAATGATGTTATAAAATTTATTTTATAACTGAATGCATATTTTAAATATATTATTTAAAATGAAGTTTATGAAAAGAAAATAAACCAACCACACATACATATTAATTGTTTTAATCACCAATCACCATTGATTTACCAAAATCTGCCGTGTGCGACGCACATGCCTCATCTTAATTGTTAACTGAATTATCAAAATCAGTCGTGTGCGACGCACACGCCTCATCTTAATTGTTAAATGAATTATCAAAATGAGTTGTGTGAGATGCACATGCCTCATCTTAATTGTTAAATGAATTACCAAAATCTGTTTTCGCACACGCCTCAGCTTAACTATGAAATGATTGATAAAGCTAATTGTTATATTACTAGAATTGTTAAACAAGTGGGCAAGGATTTATGTAACAATTAATAACTGAGATTAATTATTTTTAAGTAATCGAAGCAGTAATGAATATAGTTGAATTTTAAAGTTAGTTTATCAACGGGTTTACCTTTAAAACCTAGTATGGTAAATTAAGTTATAAGCGGATTTTAAGCGAATTAGGTAAGCTTAAATAAATATTGATTAATATCGAATTAAGTAAAGGAAATCAAGATGAAAAAGAGTTTCATATTAAACCAATTTTGTATAAATGAGTTTATAAAAAGAGATGGGAATTTAAAGCGTTAATTTTAAATTAACGTTACTTAATAATGGTATTAAGTGAATTTGATGAGATTTAAAATACAATTTCCCCGAATGAATGAAGGAAAGGGTTAGAAAATGGATTCCTGTAATTGAATTGGGTAAACGATCGAGTAATAGGATTTGTAATAAAAATCTGGATAATGAAGCTAATAGTTTAAAGAAGTTGAAGTTTAAACGTTGATGTTATATTAATCATTTACTAAATCAATAAATTTAGTGATAATATTATGTTTAAAAAGGAGGTTTCAAAAATAAGAAGACTTTATAAAACCGTTTTTTAATAAATGGTGAAGGAGTATGTAACACTCCACGTCCATTATTGTCACTCACAAAGGGAATGCATTAACTTCCATGGAGCATTTTAAGTGAATATAGAACAGAAAATCACAACAAGACATATAAAGCAGTACTTGAAAATTTAAAACTTTATTTATTGCAGCAGAAGGTAAATATGTTTGGTTACATCATCAAAACCAAAGACTAGAGTCAAGTACAAAATATCCATCTTGACAAAATCAGAGTATATAAAAATAAAAAGCATATTCCAAACTTCAATAGCCATGATAAAAGATAAGTTGAACTTCACTTCAGCAATCCAAGTACTTCAGAAAAGATCCAAGTCAAGTTCCACTAGTGCTAGTCCCACCCTGAGAACCTGAGGGGGGGAAAGGAAGAAAAGAGGCGAAAACAAAGAGGGTCAGACATAAAGTCTGGCAAATATGATAACTTTAACAATATAACTTTTAAAGTTACTAGGATAAGCTATAACTGGAAGATAAGGTATGATTGTGAAACAAATGACAGAGTCAAACAGGAGGAATAAGATAATGTTAAGTCGCGCTTCCACATACTTAAGGGTAATTACTAAGTTATACCAAACTAATACTAACTGCACCAATACTAGTCACTCCAAAAGTTGATCCCGCCTACTGAACATAACAGATGTGATAATGGTAGTTTCGTGTACCCCTAGTTGCTGTCGTAGGCGCCGCCTGCCCCTATCTCCACTAGTTGCACCTACTACCCACCCCATTTTAATTACAATATTTATAATATGGTAGTTGTACTCCTAGCTGCTGTCATAGTTGTCGCATGCTCCTATCTCCACTAGTCGTACCCACTACCTTCCCCATTCGATCGGCTCCCTAACTCGTAGATACCCGTGCTGGTCCCACAGTGAGGTGTATCATTTCCCAAAGTGGCAACCCGATACAACAAAAGATGCACGGCTTATACCTACACGATGCAACAACGTCTTACCTACCAGCCCGGGACCACGCACGCACATGACCCCGTTGGACTTGCGTTGCCACCGCTAACCCGTTTTGGCCTCTTATAGTCAAGCTCAGTAAGCGTGTCCCGTCCTCGACTTGGGTCGAGCTCACAAAGATACTTATGGGTTACTGGTTTGAAACGGGCCCCCATTACTTGACACAAGCTTTCCACCTAAGCTTGGTCCCCACTAATACATCCCACTTAACCCCTTCTTATTCATGTCCACTTACATGTTCAAATTTGGTTAAGTGTTTCTATTCGTATTTCCACATGCCACCCAAGGCACCCACTTAACCCCTTATGTCCTACTTACATGTTTATCTTGGTTTAGTGCTATTAATCGTATTTCCTCATGTCACCCACATGTCACCGACTTAACCCCCATGTCCCACTACATGTTTACTTTGGTTAAGTGTTACTTAATTTATTACTACCGTAACCCCTGTAGGACCTCTCACATTAGGCTGGCATTTGCGGTTGCTGGATTTGCCGGGCGGGTCAGGGCAGTCTTACACCACAAACGAGCCTAACCTCGTGTCCATACAACCGTTACGCATTTAATTTGGGCCTTTGACCTCTCACACTGGGCTACCATTTGTGGCTGCTGGATTTGCTGGGCGGGTCCGGGTAGTCTTACACCACAAATGAGTTCAACCTCATGTCTTAGGCATTGATTGTTATACATAATCTTTTCACTCCAAATTTAGATTAATTATCCCTATTCAAATTTGTCAGTAAATTCCAAATTTACTTATGTCCATAATTTGTAACCTAAATTATGTTCATCTATTTATGGTATATTAATTATACCAATTAACATCACCAATTAATTATATGCCTTTTTTAAGGCTTATGTCCATAATTGTCACTTAAATTATGTCCATTACTGCACATTAATTACCAATTAATTCCTTAATTAAATTTTATGCCTTTAAGCCAATTTACACTGATTTCATTATGCAAATTATACCAATTAGTGTCTACAATTAATTATATGCCTTTTAAGGCCATTACATGCCAATTCACAATATGTGTATATTTAATATTCCCCCATTATCCTCGCATCGTTCGTTCGCTTAACATGATATATATATATATATATATATATATATATATATAGATATATATATATATATTAGACTAGTAAATAGTCTAACACATAAAAGGGGAAAACATCACAAATTTGCACAACACATAAAATAGATGTAACTTGCATCTAACTTGCAATTAAGAATTAAAACATAACTTGCATAGACTTTGTATTGCCAAGGGACTAAAATCATAGATCTAAAAGGCGTGAACTTGCATGTATGAATATAGTTTTTCACCCAAACTAGCATAGGTAATTGTCACAAACTTGCATAAACTATGTATGTCATAGTTCCAACATAAAGGTGTAAACTTGTATAAACTATGTATGTCATAGATCCAACATAAAGGTGTAAACTTGCATAAACTATGTATGTCATAGTTCTAGACTTAAAGTTGTAAACTTGCATACGGATCTAAAAAGATATGAACTTGCATATATATCTAAAAAGATGTGGACTTGCATATGGATCTAAGCATGTAAATTAAGGTCACTTGTTTACATATAAACTAGCATTTGTATCCCCACAATTCACATATGAACTTATATATATTCCACCTATAAATTGCATAAGATTTATAAATTTACATATGATTTAACATCCCAAAACTTGCGTAAGATTCATATATATATATATATATATATATAATACATGGTTAAACATCCCAAAACTTGCATAAAATTCATATATATATATATATATAACATATTATTTAACATCCCAAAACGTGCATAAGATTCATGTATATAACATATGATTTAACATCCCAAAACTTGCATAAGATTCATATATATAACATATGATTTAACATCCCAAAACTTGCACAAAATTCATATATATAGCATATGATTTAACATCCCAAAACTTGCATAAGATTCATATATATACCATATGATTTAACATCCCAAAACTTGCATAAAATTCATATATATAGCATATGATTTAACATCCCAAAACTTGTATAAGATTCATACATATAAAATATGATTTAACATCCCAAAACTTGCATAAAATTCGTTTACAAATTTATGTATAATCCACAAATGAACTTGCATTTGACTATCATCTCAATTGAATAAAATTCTAATGTCATAGCATAATCAAGTTATACTTGTATGACTAAGCATAAGGAACAACCTACTAACATAGATTAACAACTTGTTATACGTTTACATCATAAATAATACAAACTAGCAAGTCATATGAATCACAACCATATTCTCATAATCCAAAGATAAGCATATCACCATTAAATTAAGAATTATCTTGTCAGTGAAATCATACTCACAATGAATCGGATTAGAGATGAAGATAGTGTGTTCGTTGTTGTTTGAATCTTTGATTTGTAATTTCCTAAGCTTCAAGAAAAGATGAGCTACTCCAACGGCATGACGGCTACGGTTCCAATTTTATTTAGGTTTTAGAATGAGGCTTTGGAGTGTTTATATAGGAGTTAGATTTATTTACAGCCGTCAGATCACTCTAGAATCCATCTAGGCCTTAGAAACCAAGAAATGATGTCAACAGACCAACCAGAAATCGCCACCTAAGCCCTAAAACATTAAATTTCATCATAGACCATTTAGGGCTGACGGGACCAATTCCAAACCTTCTGAGTCAACCCTGGGGTCGACCCAGCGGGTCTTGGGTCGACCCATAAAATAGGTCGGTTTGGTGTTTTGCCTTCCCGCTTTCGCTGTTTTGAATATTTTTTCTTAAATTTTAGGTTGAATTTTATTTTATTTATATATATATATATATATTTCTATCTTCCTAATTAACCATTTTCACACTAAACCACTTTTTGAACTGCGTTCACACTAAGCCATTTTTAAGCCATTCCCTTAAAACAAAAATATGGCGCTGGCAGGGATCGAACTCTGTACCCCTTGTATGCAAGTCACGTGTTCCAGCCAAATGAGCTACTAAGTCTTTTGCTTACAAACCTTAGAACAATGCTAAACATTATTCTTTAATTTGTTATTTTAATATTCTCAGAAAATACAGGGTGTTACATTCTCCCCTCCTTAAAGGATTTCGTCCCCGAAATCTCCAAGTTAAGGAGATTGTATATCCTACCATCCAACCATCCATCCACTCAACCATCAATCACAGGCATCCATTGTCCTTAAAAGATTTCTAATGCCATATGAACATATGCAGAGTGTGTGTATATGATTCTTATCTAATGCAAAATCAGGCAGTCTACTGATTCAGTTGACCTCCTTAATGCAAATCATGATAGTGCCATGCATCCATTATGTATGCAAAAGAGTCCTAATGATACATATTAATTCTATATGCATGCACAACCATTCATCTTAATGCAGCATCCATATGATAATACAACCATTATTCATTCATTAATTTAAATATGCACACATATTTATATGCAGTATGAAAGTGATTGAGCCGATATAATGCCTAATGTATGTGTAAATGCATCCACGAGCAACCACTAGCAAACACTTGCATCCAGTTGCATCCACCGAACATAACATGTCTCAAACACATGTTTACAACCATAGGATTGTTCCTAACTAAAGATCGAAGATGTCATCGCAAAGACATGCTAAAAGATAGGACAAGTATAAACAAAGCGGTAGAAAAGGAGAAGTTAAAAAAAACATACCCTTAAAAAGAAAAGGGTACATCGTATGCATCTTGTCTTCCGTTTCCCAAGTCGCGTCTCTAAGATCATCTCCCCATTGCACTTTGACCAACTTGACCTCTTTGTTTCGTAGCTTTTTGACCTCCGATCCAAGAATGCGTGTAGGAGCTCGTCTAATCGTGGCATCTCGCTCTACTTCCACTTCTTTGAGCGTGCTCGGCTCCACCACCTCCACCGTATCATGTAAACACTTACGCAAATGCGAAACGTGAAACATGTCATGAGCACCACTAAGCTAGTTGCCTCTTCTCATCTCCCTCCAAAATCTAGGATACATAACCTCAAAAGATCTTCAAGGATTTTATTCACCCCTTTCTGTCCATCCATCCGTCTGTGGATGATAAGAGATGCCCGTACTTTCCGCCTTTTGCATATCATCTTTTCCTCTTGCATCGAAAACTGCTCCAAGTCCTGTCCCGCAAGCATCGGTATACACTGTGAATGGCTTACTCCCATCTGGCAAAACTGGAGTTGTCGTCAAAGCCTTGTTCAAACGTTGGAAAGCATCGTCACAGTCAACATCCCAAGCAAAAGCCAAGTTCTTCTTCGTTAACCGAGTAAGTGGGGCTGATATCTTCGTGAAGTCCTTAATGAACTTCCTATAATAACCAGCCAGCCCTAAAAAGCTTCTTACTTCTGTTGTGTTCTTAGGAATCTTCCAATCTTGGATTGCCACCACCTTCGCGGGATCCACAGCTATCCCTTCCTTAGAGACCATGTGCCCTAAGAATCTCACCTTCTTCCTTAAAATAAATGGCATCAACAAAGGGTCCTAAACAATCCATTACTTCACACCTTTCTTGAGTCCACTCGAGTCATCTCATAACCCTATTGAGTCTAACTCAGGGTAGTCCATACCATCTAATAGTCTTATCATGTCACGGCTGCCCATCACTCTTCGAGTAAACCAAGATATCATGCAATGAAAAATCACCACAGCTATTTATCTCTCACACAAACCATCCTAGTCGAACTCGACATCCCCCAAGTACAAGCCCCAAAGGCCTAAACCAATATCAGACAAGCACCAAGGAATACCTCCTCCGAATTTAGACGATCTACGTGAGATGATACTAGCAAAACAACTGGAGCACCCCCATTTCGAAATGCTTCTTCTTACGAATCCCTTCTCAATCAACTCTTTCACTTGCTTACTGAGTTCCCTTCTCTCTCTCGGAGCCATGTGGCGCACCGGTAATGCAACTGGCTTTGCACTATCCACTAGGTATATACGAAAGTCTATCTCACACCTCGGGGGTAAACCCCGAACTTCATCTAAGACGTCACCATACTCACAGACCGCACGAACAGATTCCAAATCATTGTTGGACGCGTCAAGAGATTCTAGGTAGCTAAGCATCACTGGACCTCTAGGGTCACAAGAAATATCGAGGGTCTTTCCACATCAAGTCAACAATCCAACTACCCTTCTTTCACAATCTAGGATGGCAACGTATCTGGCTAGCCAATCCATTCCTAGAATCAAGCTATAGCCCGTGAAACCAAGAACGAAGGCGTTGCATTCAAACCCAACGCCCAAGATAGACATTCTCAAATCCCGACAATTCATTGAAAGATGAGCCGAACCACCAATAGGATTTGAGACTACAATGGGATCAATAACTAGACTAGTACTTAGGTGTAGCGTTTCTACTAATGAAATAGATACAAAAGAGTGTGAAGCGCTAGAATCAAACAAAGTTTGAATAGGATGATAAAAAGAAACTCAAATTTCAACCGAGATGTTTTCTACCTTTATCGGGTATGCCAGCCGTGAGGGAACGCATCTGCCCTCCAGAAGATCCTGTACTTTGTCCTTACCCTTGCCTCTTTGGACAACCCTAATAAGATGTCATGTCTCTCCGTAATGATAACAACTAGTCTCCTTCTTCTTCCTAACGTCTTTCTTTAAGTAGTCAGGTATTTCACAAGTGTGGTCCTTCCTTTTATCTTGGCCCCTTGTTATCCTTACCGCCTTTCTATGGATCTACTTCCTTATCGTGTGTCCTATCCATATCTCTCCTACACATTCTCCATTCGTGACCTTCCACCAGAATGAAGCTTCATCCTCCATTAACCAAGCAACTGGTTGAACCTTCTTCCTATCGTCTATCTTAAAGGTACCGACAAGTCCTCCACTTCCTTGAGCCAACTTCTAGCCCCGACAACCGTCTAAGTCCCGTGAAGCGGCTTTCCGCCAATCGTACGGAAGTCCTTATATATCTTAGAAAAAGCATCTATACGCGGAGGAAGAGATTCAAAAAGGGGAAGAGGAAGAGATTCAAAACGGAGAATCGAAGGAAAGATATATTGCTCTTGGGGGTTATGTTTTGAAAATAAACTTTTCTCTTGAAAGTACTCTCCTTAAAACATATTTTTGAAAGTATTTCTTTAGGAAAATGCTTTTGAAAAACAGTTTTTCAGAATCTCGATCTGTTCTAGTAACCTTCAGCTCTGATACCACGTGTAACACTCCACGTCCATTAATGTCACTCACAAAGGGAATGCATTAACTTCCATGGAGCATTTTAAGTGAATATAGAACAGAAAATCACAACAAGACAGATATAAAGCAGTACTTGAAAATTTAAAACTTTATTTATTGCAGCAGAAGGTAAATATGTTTGGTTACATCATCAAAACCAAAGACTGGAGTCAAGTACAAAATATCCATCTTGACAAAATCAGAGTATATAAAAATAAAAAGCATAATCCCAACTTCAATAGCCATGATAAAAGATAAGATGAACTTCACTTCAGCAATCCAAGTACTTCAAAAAAGATCCAAGTCAAGTTCCACTAGTGCTAGTCCCACCCTGAGAACCTAAGGGGGGGAAAAGGAAGAAAAGAGGCGAAAACAAAGGGGGTCAGACATAAAGTCTGGCGAATATGATAACTTTAATAATATAACTTTTAAAGTAACTAGGATAAGCTATAACTGGAAGATAAGGTATGACTGTGAAACAAATGACAGAGTCAAACAGGAGGAATAAGATAATGTTAAGTCGCGCTTCCACATACTTAAGGGTAATTACTAAGTTATACCGAACTAATACTAACTGCACCAATACTAGTCACTCTAAAAGTTGATCCCGCCTACTGAACATAACAGATGTGATAATGGTAGTTTCGTGTTCCCTTAGTTGTTGTCATAGGCGCCGCCTGCCCCTATCTCCACTAGTTGCACCTACTACCCACCCCATTTTAATTACAATATTTATAATATGGTAGTTGTACTCCTAGCTGCTGCCATAGGAGCCGCTGCTCCTATCTCCACTAGTCGTACCCACCACCTTCCCCATTCAATCGGCTCCCTAACTCATAGATACCCATGCTGGTCCCACAGTGGGGTGTATCATTTCCCAAAGTGGCAACCCGATACAACAAAAGATGTACGGCTTACACCTACACGATGCAACAACGTCTTACCTACTTGCCCGGGCCCACACGCACATGACCCTGTTGGACTTGCGTTGTCACCGCTAACCCGTTTTGGCCTCTTATAGTCAAGCCCAGTAAGCGTGTCCCGTCCTCGACTTGGGTCGAGCTCACAAATATACTTATGGGTTACTGGTTTGAAACGGGCCCCCAATACTTGGAACAAGCTCTCCACCTAAGCTTGGCCCCCACTAATACATCCCACTTAACCCCTTCTTATTCATGTCCACTTACATGTTTAAATTTGGTTAAGTGTTTCTATTCGTATTTCCACATGCCACCCCAGGCACCCACTTAACCCCCATGTCCTACTTACGTGTTTATCTTCGTTAAGTGCTACTAATCGTATTTCCTCATGTCACCCACATGTCACCCACTTAACCCCCATGTCCCACTACATGTTTACTTTGGTTAAGTGTTACTTAATTTATTACTACCGTAACCCCTGTAGGACCTCTCACATTAAGCTGGCATTTGCGGTTGCTTGATTTGTCGGACAGGTCCGGGTAGTCTTACACCACAAAGGAGCCTAACCTCGTGTCCATACAACCATTATGCATTTAATTTGGGCCTTTGACCTCTCACATTGGGCTACCATTTGTGGCGGCTGGATTTGCCCGGCGGGTCCGGGCAGTCTTACACAACAAATGAGTCCAACCTCGTGTCTTAGGCATTGATTATTATACATAATCTTTTCACCCCAAATTTGGATTAATTATCCCTATTCAAATTTGTCAGTAAATTCCAAATTTACTTATGTCCATAATTTGTCACCTAAATTATGTTCATCTATTTATGGTATATAAATTATACCAATTAACATCACCAATTAATTATATGCCTTTTTTAAGGCTTATGTCCATAATTGTCACTTAAATTATGTCAATTACTGCACATTAATTACCAATGAATGCCTTAATTAAATTTTATGCCTTTAAGCCAATTTACACTGATTTCATTATGCAAATTATACCAATTAGTGTCTCCAATTAGTTATATGCTTTTTAAGGCCATTACATGCCAATTCACAATATGTGTATATTTAATATTCCCCCATTATCCCCGCATCGTTTGTTCGCTTAACATGAAATATATATATATATATATATATATATATATTAGACTAGTAAATAGCCTAACACATAAAAGGGGAAACATCATAAATTTGCACAACACACAAAATAGATCTAACTTGCAATTAAGAATTACAACATAACTTGCATAGACTTTGTATTGCCAAGGGACTAAAATCATAGATCTAAAAGGCGTGAACTTGCATGTATGAATATAGTTTTTCACCCAAACTAGCATAGGTAATTGTCACAAACTTGCATAAACTATGTATGTCATAGTTCCAACATAAAGGTGTAAACTTGCACAAACTATGTATGTCATAGATCCAACATAAAGGTGTAAACTTGCATAAACTATGTATGTCATAGTTCTAGACTTAAAGGTGTAAACTTGCATATGGATCTAAAAAGATTCGAACTTTCATATAGATCTAAAAAGATGTGGACTTGCATATGGATCTAAGCATGTAAATTAAGGTCACATGTTTACATATAAACTAGCATTTGTATCTCCACAATTCACATATGAACCTGTATATATTCCTCCTACAACTTGCATAAGATTCATAAATTTACATATGATTTAACATCCCAAAACTTGCATAAGATTCATATATATATATAACACATGGTTAAACATCCCAAAACTTGCATAAAATTCATATATATATATATATATATATATCATATGATATAACATCCCAAAACTTGCATAAGATTCATGTATATAACATATGATTTAACATCACAAAACTTGCATAAGATTCATATATATAACATATGATTTAACATCCCAAAGCTTGCATAAAATTCATATATATATATATATAGCATATGATTTAACATCCCAAAACTTGCATAAGATTCATATATATACCATATGATTTAACATCCCAAAACTTGCATAAAATTCATATATATAGCAAATGATTTAACATCCCAAAACTTGCATAAGATTCATACATATAAAATATGATTTAACATCCCAAAACTTGCATAAAATTCGTTTACAAATTTATGTATAATTCATAAATGAACTTGCATGTGACTATCGTCTCAATTGAATGAAATTCTAATGTCATAGCATAATCAAGTTATACTTGTATGATTAAGCATAAGGAACAACCGACTAACATAGATTAACAACTTGTTATATGTTTACATCATAAATAATACAAACTATCAAGTCATATGAATCACAACCATATTCTCATAATCCAAAGATGCATATCACAATTAAATTAAGAATTATCTTGTCAATGAAATCATGCTCACAATGAATCGGATTAGAGATGAAGATAGTGTGTTCGTTGTTGTTTGAATCTTTGATTTGTAATTTCCTAAGCTTCAAGAAAAGATGAGCTACTCCAGCGGCATGACGGCTACGGTTCCAATTTTATTTAGGTTTTAGAATGAGGCTTTGGAGTGTTTATATAGGAGTTAGATTTATTTACAGCCGTCAGATCACTTTAGAATCCATCTAGGCCTTAGAAACCAAGAATTGATGTCAACAGACCAACCAGAAATCGCCACCTAAGCCCTAAAACATAAAATTTTGTCATAGACCATTTAGGGCCGACGGGACCAATTCCAAATCTTCTGAGTCGACCCTATGGTCGACCCCTGGGTCGACCCATAAAATAGGTCGGTTTGGTGTTTTGCCTTCCCGTTTTCGCTGTTTTGAATTTTTTTCTTAAATTTTAGGTTGAATTTTGTTTTATTTTTATATATATCTATATATATATATTTCTATCTTCCTAATTACCCATTTTCACACTAAACCACTTTTTGAACTGCGTTCACACTAAGCCATTTTTAAGCCATTCCCTCAAAACAAAAATATGGCGCTGGCAGGGATCGAACTTTGTACCCCTTGTATGCAAGTCACGTGTTCCAACCAAATGAGCTACTAAGTCTTTTGCTTACAAACCTTAGAACAATGCTAAACATTATTCTTTAATTTGTTTTTTTAATATTCTCAGAAAATACAGGGTGCTACAGAGTATCTATTGGCATTAGAATGAATAGTGGTTTTTGAATTACAATTCATATTTATCTTTAGAAAAGAACGTTGTTGATCAAGGTATGAGAGGTAATTAAAATACCCCAACTTGAACGACTTCAGGATTATCGGAGGATGATATGAGTTGTAATGATGAAGATGTTAGAAGCGATTTATTATGAGAAATAAAAATGCGACGTTATTTGAGGATAAATGTGATGAGATTTATAAAGGAAATAAAAGGATTTTAAAAAATATAGGTATTGATATTTCCAAATTAATGGAAATAAAATTGCTAGAGAATATGAAATGATATTTTCATAATCAAGAAAATAAAAAGGAGTTATGAAAATTTTACTATATCTTCAAAGTAAAGAAATGAGTTTAGAGTGAGTTATTTTAAAAGGATAAGCGACGATGATTGTTTTCAAAATAACAAAACAAAAGGAGATTTCGTAATGATTGTTTTACGAACGATACGTTGGATCGATTTTCCAATTATAAATAATAAGTAATGTTGCAGCAAATGATTTGAATGATAATTGGATATGATTATAAGATATTTTTCTAAGTATTAAAAAGAAATGGTTTGAGAATATTATTGTATTAAAATAAGAAGTGAATACTGTGTTGTAAGATTTAGAAGTTTTAATTTAAACATTTAATGATAAGAAGGCCAAGTGACGCTGTGCACTGAACCAATAGATCCATTTCATTTTGTTTATTTGATAGCTAAATAACTGATTATCAAATCTTTCTTATACGATTATTGGTACGGAAAGACCGGGATCAGATTTATATTCAAAAACCATTCCGACGAATAAAAACGAATACGTGGAAGATGCTATTCAAGCTAGAACAATTGGAGACCGTGGATCTTCATAAAACAAAAAAATTACTTACAAATCTCTGGCTGATCCCTATAGATAAATTGTGATTATGTCATGGTTGGAACTTACAGATTGCAAGGAATTCTCACTATTGATCCTTGGGGTGATACCTACATAGGATGTGGTAGGAGGGTGCCTTCGGTTCATCCTGTTCCTGGATGACTTGTATGGACTAGTGTCTGATAGAGTATTTCCAAAGGGATCACGTACGTTGATTTCTTCAAACGTATTTCTGTTCGTGGCGGAGAAGACACCTTCTCTTGCTTAACACCTAGAGTATTTTTTTGGACGTCAATTAGTGATATCTGGAGGATCTGACAATGCGGCATTCAAAGTGGATGGAGACATGCTATGCTGAAGAATACGCTTAACTTCTAGCCTCATCAACCAGGAATGGTAAAAATCGGGTAGGTCGCATGGCTATGTGGGCCGCTCCCATTAGTGTGTATTGTCACCATCTAGAGAATATTCATATTTGTTCTTCTTTTCGCTTATGTATTTCCCGGGAACATTTTTTTGGGTACCAATCGTAGGTGATAATATATTTGGAACATTGAAGGTTAAGTGAATGGCCTGTCATGTTTAGCCTGAGTTGCAAGATGTTCTTGTTGAACTCAATGTATTCCTCTCTAGAGATACACTGTCGGAAAGGTGGTCCCATACCTTACTAGGAAATCTATTCTCAAATAACAGTACGCGGTTTTGATTGTATACTACATATGTAGAGCGTGAGATGCAAGCATTCTGCTAATTTGTTATTTATTTGTATTTAGACATTATTATAATATCAGAAAATATACTGATGTCAAAAACGATTTGGGTTATCGTAAGGTAAAAACCGTACGTATTTATGTGTGGATTTGGTCTTACGGTTATCCTTCTTTTTTAAAAAGATTTTAACCTTAAAATCAAGTTGGATGCTACCCATAAACTTAGTGTGTTTTTCTCACTCTGATTCACCTGACTGATCCAGCATTTGTAATGCTCGGGTTAGCCCAGGTTGTGGAGATTCAGAATATTAGATGCTATGAAGTTCAGAGACAAGTTGGAGAAGTCCAAACGTATGATATCTTGTATCTATTCCATTATGTGTTGTATACGAGGACAGATATTAGTAACTGCCCAGATGTTTTGTTGTACTCTGCAAATTTGTAAGTTTTCAAGCTCTCTATAAAGATTATTTCTATATTGTATTTTGTCCCGTTGCGATGTGAGACTCTAATTATGTGTCGTGTTCTTCTTCTTACTCTTCTATTCTAATATTTCTTTCTTTCTTATCTCACCCTCTAACTTCTTTCTAATAACTATCTGTGTTTTCGATACTTGGATTCTAACAAGTAATACTGGGTCGGTATTATTGTCGAAATTCAGGCTCGAATCCTCGTAGGTCGTCACAGTGGTATTAGAGCAATAGTTTAGTAATAACCTTGGCTATGTGGTATAAATCGATAGAGATTGGTTTAGAAATACCCTAGATTGAGTTTGGGTATATATATAAGAGAGTGTATTTGTAAACTTTATATATACAAATGTTTTTTTATTGTGTTGTTTGATCGGTTCAAGTTGAACCGGCAAATGACACAATATTGTTTCGTAAAAAGGGAAAATGAAACAATTTTGCTCAAATTATATTTTTGTATAGAAATGAAATAATTTTATCAAATTGTTGATATTGATTTGAATGGGAATTCAAATGGAATTGTAAATCTGATGGGTTTAATTAAACCAAAAGAGAATTTTTAATACAGAATTTGTGAGTAAGAGTTTATATATATAATTAAATTAATTAGAATTTAACTTTAACTAAGTTAAATAAATTTAAAAGGAAAATGGAATAATTTGGTTGTGTTGACCATTGATTGTTTATTTGTTGGATGATATATTGATTGGATAATAAAAATCAATCAACAGAAATGAATTAAGAACTAAGAAAAAATTCCAAAATAATGAATGAGAATAAAATCAATATGAAATGAATCTGAAATGATTTAACCCTGTATCTATTATTGGCATTGTATAATGAGTTAGTACAGGTTGGAAGATGGAAAAAACTGGCAGTTGCTTTGCTTTGCGATTAGAGTATTGAGTTGCTCGACAAATAGGTAAACCTTAATTATATTGATTTGGATGATTCATTTTATACCCCTAAGTTGGGTTGCAGCTTGGCTTTGTTTTCTTTTGATCGATGTGAGACCCTGAGTGACAGTTGTAGATGTTTGGATCGAATAGTACAGAGGAGGTAGTGGCGAATTTTTCGTAAATTTTTAAGACTTGGAATTATTTTGATAATATTTTAATATAATTAAATTTATAATAATTGGGTTTGTAGCATTCTTCTTTACTTAGTAATTTCGGGGACGAAATTCTATTAAGGGAGGAATAATGTAACGACCTGGAATTTTTCGGCTATTTGGATTCGAATATTTAAATTTATTTTAAATATTATATTGGAATTATTTAAAATATTATATTGGAATTATTTATTGATTTTTATATTGAATTCGTAAATTAAACTACGACTAAATGTTTATATTTATAATTATATTAAAACGAGCGTGTAATGTCGCGACAATTCGTAATATTGGGTTTTGAACTTTAATTGATTATACAAAATCCGTTTTAAGTCGGATTTCTGTGAAACAAGAAACGCTTGAATCTAAGTGGTGATAATTTTCATATGGAAGAGAAAATCCAGATTTCGTGTTATGGATTTTAGTTATGTCCCAGTCCAATTTTATAATAGTCGCTATGGAAATAGTTTATAAATTATAACGTTATTCAAAAAGGAATTTCCATATATTTGAATATTGTTTAACTTGAAAATACTAGTGTTGAGTTATAAATTCATATTGGGTGAATTTGAAGTTTTTATTTTATATTGATATATTCGATAATAATAATTTATTATTATTATTATATTTAATTATATTGGATATAATTTATAATATATCGACATTATATAAGCCGTAAATATAATTATTTTTCTAACAACCTTCGTTTTCGATAAAACGAATTTTACAGGAATACGTATGGCTAGTTATTGCTAGTTTTTCAGTTTGGGGCCAATTGGAGTTATTTTGTCGGTAGACGAAATTTAAGCATGAACCGATAAAAATATTTAAAATTAAAACAACGATGTTGTGCAAACGGAATCAGAATTCGACCAAACAAATTTTATTGGATTCGGAAGGACAAGATATAGCATCGTCTCTATTTTTGTTGCATTTGGATTTGGTGCATAACGGTGCGCATATTTTACCGGTAACATTAAATAGCGGTAAGAACTAAATCCACTATAATAACTAAATTAATTTATAACCTAAGTAATACATAAAGGTAAAAATGAAAAGTGGAAGAAATCCTTAAGCCTTAAGTATATGACAGTCTACCCCATGCAAACACACATGCACGTTATTCCTTCCATAACATATCCTATTTACTGCAAGCCTAAGAAAATGTAACAATATATGTCATGTAACACCCCGTATTTTCTGTGAACATAAGAATGACAAATCAGAGAATAATTAAATTATAACAAAATAATTAAGGGAAACGGGTTACGCCATTGCGTTCCTCTCAAAATTCTGCTTGGAATAGAGTCCAAGTTTGCATAAATCGGACTCCGTATGAAGAAGATAAAGCCTTCGGAAGTTTCAATAAAAACCAGTCCGAAATTCAAAATTCAGATTTCGAAATTCAAAATAGACACCCAGGCTGGGCGGGAAAATTCCCACCCAGGTCGACATTAGGGTCGACCTGGGTAAACAGGTCGACACTAGGGTCGACCTCCCTTCCCCCCCCCCCCCCATTTCCAAATCCGTGGACAGATGCATTTTTCGGTATTTAGACGCCCGTTCTGACCAGATTCGTGACCCCTATGCTATTTAAACACCCCCAAACCTAGCTTTCTCTCCACACAATTTCATTATGCCTATACTCTGCCTCTATTCTAATTAGAAATAAAAATGGCTTTGCTATTCTGCTAGAAGCAAAACTAGAACTAGTGCATCTACTTCCCATCTGAATAGAGAGAACAACTATTTTCTAATCTAATCGATAGTCTACGCCAAAGGAGCGCTATTCAGTATCAGAATACAGATCCCAGAAATCAAGAACCGTTTCCTTTTTGTGAGTACAGTTATTTTCAGATATGAAATTTAATTATTATCTTGACATTTTTGTGAATCTGGATCTGAGGTTATGCATACTTTTCTGTAGATCTATCTTGTTAATATTATTGTGACTGTTCTGTATCTATTCCCTCTTTTCTTCCTTTTTGTTTATAGCCAGGCTACCACGAGCCTGCACCAAATCTCATAAGAGATTAACGGACGAACGCTAAAATTTTGGGACAAGTAATGGATAATGCATAATTGGACATGACTGATCTTTGACTGATTTGAGAAATGGACATATGTTGTAAATTAGATCTAGTGCATACTCTGTGATTTGGAAGAAGAGGAACTATTGTATGTTAACCTATGACTTGGAACTTGGGGACATAACACATGTTTAAAATTAAGATCTAATTTTGAGATGTTATAATTTAAAGATCTAGATTTTTGGGTATATTTTTATATAACGATTCATGACCTGAAAAAGGAATATGTGACTTAGGCGTAAAGACCTATATTAAAATAGGATAACTATTAATGTGAGTGCACCTAAAAATGGATTTTTGGATATTGGCATTAAAGGCGATAATTTGGCATAATTCATATTTTATATCATGATTTGGGGCTTTTAGAGAGTATTCTGTACTGTGCAAAGTTTAACGAAAATTTGGGGGCATATATTGTATTATGAATTATGACCATGACTTGGGCATGTAAGTTTACGCTTAGTTTATGATTAGGCAAGATATGTAAATAGAATTTTAAGAAATTTAAATCTGCTAAATCTGTTATTTGCTAAATCTGTTATTTGCTCTGCCAATATTGCCTAATCTGCTAAATCTGTTGAATTACCTAATCTTCTAATCTGTTGAATCGCCTAATCTGCTAGATCTGTTATCTATTGAATTGCCTAATCTGCTAAATATGTTGAATTACGTAATCTGCTAATCTGTTGAATCGCCTAATCTACTAGATTTGTTATCTGTTGAATTGCCTAATCTGCTAATCTGTTGAATCGCCTAATTTGCTAGATCTGTTGAATTGCCTAATCTGCTAATCTATTGAATCGCCTAATCTGCTAGATCTGTTATCTGTTGAATTGCCTAATCTGTTGAAAGCTAAATAATTGTAATTTGGGTATGAAAATCCGTAGGCTCGATCTATGATTGAGTAAAACATGGAAATTTGATTAATCTGCTGTAACCTGTAAAGAAGTTTGATCTGTTAAATGGACATAACTAGTCTGATATCTGTATTGGAATAAATTGGCTATGACACAAGGTTAGACTCTGTTTGCGGTAAAACTGATCGGAACCAACCGGCTTAACCAGCAACCGCAAACTGTCAGTCTAATGTGAGAGGTCATAGGCAAAATTAAAATATGCTTAGACAAGAGGTTAGGTCAGGCTTGTGGCAGAAGTCTGCCCAGAACCGCCCGGCACATCCAGCGGCCACAAGCTACCGACCTAATGTGAGAGGTCTATGCATTAATATTTAATTAATAAAAATTTAAGAGAAATGTGGTGTATAAAAACGTGCTGGATGGATAGGGTTAAACCAACTGGACTGATGAATCTAATAAACCCGTTTCGTGAATCTGTAGGCCCAATACAAAGTTAGACAATTTGTAAGTCTGTTAAATCCGTACATCTGATCTGTTAATCTGAAAACTTGTCAACTTGATTGTCTGATCTGTGAACTAGTAATCTGAACTCTGTCTGAACTCTGTAAACAAGTTAATCTGAAATTTTCTAGTCTGGGGACACAAGGTTAGGAGGGGAAATACTTGTGTCATCTGTTGTTTGGGACCCATATTAGTCAGTAACCCATTCTGGTATCAAAACTTTGACCCCACACTATGTAGGGGTCCGGGCACGCTTACTGAATTATTTTAAGCGGTTCATTCTGATAATGGCGAGGGGTGTAGATGGCACGTTCCAACCGGGTCATGTGTGTGCATGGATCCGGTCTGCTCTGAGGATGTAAGACACCGTGACATCTGTAAATAGGTCTGTGCCAATAGGTTGCCACTTTAGGGAGTGAGACACCCTACTGTGGGGCTGACATTGGGTATTTATGTATTAGGGAGCCGATCGCTTGGGGATAGGACTTAGGGTACACTTAGTTCTGTCTATTTCTGTGGGTACCGTCTTTTTCTGTTGGGTGGTAACACCTGTCTATTTCTGCGTGGTACCGTCTGTTCGGGAGGTAAAGGCCCATTACTAGTGTACACCTAATCTGGCATTCTATTTCTGTAGAGATTATTCTGTTTCCATTTCTGTTTTAGTTTAGACATTAAGGTAACACCAAATCCAGTTATACTTGTATTAGTGCAGAGAAGTGAAAAGTTTAGCTTAGCCTATATCGTTCCGTTTCTTCTGTTAACCTGCTATTCCTGCTATAGTTATCTCTCATACAGTTTTGTTTACATGTCATGATATTATTATCTGTTTATATGCTGAAAGTCACTGGACTCACCAGACTTATGTCTGACCTAGTTTGTTTTGCCTCTTTTCTTTCCATTTCCCCCTTCCCCCTCCCCCCCAGGTTTTCAGGGTGGAAACATAGGAGATTGATTCAGATTCTCTCTGCTTGAAGTGTTTGAAGTATTGCTTGGATTTGACTTTATCTTTCCACGGCTGTTTATATTGGGGATTATGGCTTTAAAAACTATGCATTCTGAAGGCTTTTGTACAAGACTGATATTTATGTACTTGAATTCCGATATTGTGATTTTGAAAGATGTAACTAAACTCATTTCTGTTTCTATTGTAATAAAGTTATAAATTTTTCAAGTACTACTTTATCTGTCTTGTAAATTTCTGTTCTTTCTACTAAAAACGCTCCACCAAAGTTAAGGCATTCCCTTTGCGAGTGACCTTAACGGAGGCGGGGTGTTACACTTGGTATCAGAGCTGAAGGCTACCAGATTCGATAAAATGTTTTTGAAAACTATTTTCAAAAAGGTTTTAAAAAGGAAGTATTTTCAAAAGTAGAATTTATTCTGAAAAACATAATCCTCAAGAGCCATATATCTATCTTTTGATTTCCTGTTTAATCCTTGTTTCCTTCTTTTCTGAGTCTCCGGGGCTCCTGGCTTTCTGGGAGGTAACCTCATCGCGACATGGTTCCGTAGGCATGATGAGACTACGGCGTTTGTCGAAGGGCAAAGAAGTGCCTAACTTCCATCTGTAGCCGCAGTAATTTCACTTACGTCTAATCCTCTTCCGAGCTTCGTAAGGTTTTCCATGCGATGAGGGCAACTTTGGAGAAAGACATGTTAACATGTAAGAAGATTGGTTGTTTTCGGTGTGGTGAGACAAGACATCTGGTCTAGGATTGCTCCAGAAGGCAAGGGCAAAGTGCAAACTCTTCTGGAGGGTAGATACTCTCGTAGTTGGCAGACAGGATAGTGATGGAAAAATTTCATTAGAAAGTTTAATTTCCTTATTTGATCATTCTGGCATTTTGATTCTGTAGTTGAGTCTTTACTAGTCTTGTTTCTGATCCCGCTATAGCCTCAAGCCCCATGAGGGTTATGACCCATCTGTTTCTGATAGGTTGGGGTTTGAGGGTATCTGTGTTGGGCGTTAAGTTGACTATGATGCATACATTTTGGGTTTTTATCATGCTTAGTTTCCTAAGAATCATTTGATAATCTGATCTGTACCAGTAGTCTGTAAGTATTTGAATATTTCTGATAAGGTTAAGGGTTTTTGCTCGAAGTGTGAAGCAAAATTCCAGTTGGACATTTGTTTAATGGGAGTAGTTCTCTGAGTGTCAATCTGATGTTGATTTCGGTTTTCGGGTTTGATACTTCAGGGGTTATTCTCTTAAACCGATGTCTAATGGGAACCGAGCATTTGTTTTAATTATACTTGCTTCTATCACTCGGCTTTATCCTATCGACCGAATCTTCGACCTTTTTGTAGAAACTAATGGGTATAAACATGTGTCTGAGACATGTTATGTTTGATAGTTGCAAGTGGATGCAAGTGGTTGCAAGTGGTTGCTCGTGGATGCATATACACACACTAGGCACTAGACCGGCTCAAAAACACTCTCACACTGCATATGGATGTGTGTGCATTTTTCAATTTTGTGGATGAAAAATGGTTGGCTCAGCACATGGATGTTGCATATGAATGAATGGTTGTGCACTCATATAGAAATGATATGTATCAAATAGGAAAATTGCATACATGTTGGACTCACGGCACCGATATAATTCGCATTAAGAAGGTCAACTGAATCAGTGGACCGCCTGATGTTTGCATTAGATAAGGAACATATACACACACTTTTGCATATGATCATACAACAATATAAGTTTCTAAGGACAATGGATGCTTGTGGATGATGGTTGAGTAGATGGGTGATTGGATGGTAGGACACATTCTTCTTAACTTGAAGATTTCGGGGACGAAATCCTTTAAGGAGGGGAGAATGTAACACCCGATATTTTCTGTGAACATAAGAATAAAAAATCAGAGAACAATTAAATTGTAACAAAATAATTAAGGGAAACGGGTTAGCCATTGCATTCGTCTTGAAATTCTGCTTGGAATAGAGTCCAAGTTTGCGTAAATCGGACTCCGTATGAAGAAGATATGGCCTTCGGAAGTTTCAATAAAAACCAGCTCAAAATTCAAAATTCAGATTTCGAAATTCAAAACAGATACCCGGGCTGGGCGGGAAAATTCCCGCCTAGGACCCAGGTCGACGCTAGGGTCGACCTGGGTAAACAGGTCGATACTAGGGTTGACCATAGGGTCGACCTCCCCTCTATTTCCAGACCTGTGGATAGATGCATTTTTCTGTATTTAGATGCCCGTTCTGACCAGATTCGTGACCCCTATGCTATTTAAACAGCCCTAAACCTAGCTTTCTCTCCACACAATTTCATTCTGCCTATATTCTACCTCTATTCTAATTAAAAATAAAAGTGGCATTACTACTCTACTAGAATCAAAACTAGAATTAGTGCATGTTCTTCCAATCTGAATAGAGAGAACAACTATTTTCTAATCTAATCGATAGTCTACGCCGAAGGAGCACTATTCAGTGTCAGAATACAGATCCCAGAAATCAAGAATCGTTTCCTTTTTTGTGAGTACAGTTATTTTCAGATATGAAGTTTAGTTATTATCTTGACATTTTTGTGAATCTGGATCTGAGGTTATGCATACTTTTCTGTGGATCTATCTTGTTAACATTATTGTGATTGTTCTGTATCTATTCCCTCTTTTCTTCCTTTTTGTTTATAGCCAGGCTACCACGAGCCTGTGCCAAATCTCATAAGAGATTAACGCACGAACGCTAAAATTTTGGGATAAGTAATGGATAATGCATAATTGGACATGACTGATCATTGACTGATTTGAGAAATGGACATATGTTGTAAATTAGATCTAGATATGTGCATACTTTGTGATTTGAAAGAAGTGGAACTATTGTATGTTAACTTATGACTTGGAGACATAACACATGTTTAAAATTAAGATCTGATTTTGAGATGTTATAATTTAAAGATCTAGATTTTTGGGCATATTTTTATATAACGGTTCGCGACTTGAAAAGGGAATATGTGACTTAGGCGTAAAGACCTATATTAAAATAGGATAACTATTAATGTGAATGCACCTAAAATTGGATTTTTGGATATCGGCATTAAAGGCTATAATTTGGCATAATTCATATTTTATATCATGATTTGGGGCTTTTAGAGAGTATTTTGTACTGTGCAAAGTTTAATGAAAATTTGTGTAACAACCCTGAATTTTGGGATAATTTTAAAATTTATTTTAAGTAATTTTAATCAGTTTTTGATATTTAAAATAATTTATTTTAAATGATCACGATTAAAATTTTATGTTATTTGTAAGTTTAATTTTCACAAGAATAAACTAAACACAATTGTTGACATTAATAAATTTAATGTTATATTGTATATTGGAATTTACATTCCAATATAAGTGGCTAGAACAATAATAGAAACCATATAAAGGACATTTATTAGTGGTTCACAATATTTAGTCTAAGCGTTGCACATAAGGTAAATTCTTAGTTTGTATTATTTAATTTATTTCCCTATTCAAGTTCTTTTCTAGATCTACAAATTTTTATTATGTAAACATATTCCCTTTTTACATATCATATATCTATTGGGATTTTAAATCATAGCAACTCGAAATATAGAAAGGTTGTTCTTGTCACCCGTTTGGGCTAGCATGTAAATTATTTAGAATTAAGAAATTTTGTAAATGAATAAATATGAAAATAAAAATATACGTCAAACAAAATATATATTAATACTATATCCATCCAAAAACATACGTAATTAATGCTAGTTATTATTATTAATAGGTAGACGTTAAAATATGTTTGAATTTGAATGTTCTCCATTAATGACATGTGTATGGTAACATTTCCAATAATAAAATATGTATAAATAGTTGTAACCTTGGGATTCTGGGCAACAAATGTCGAATTTATTATAGAATTTGAAAAGGTTCCAATTAGTGTAAATATGAACTAAAGATTGTAAGCATGCAACATTGTTGGAAATGGATGTGTTAATAAATTTTAGAAGTTGAAGAAGATTACAATAAATGTGATAAATGGGAAATAAATATTGTAATTCCAATTTAGGAGTAATTAATGTAGTAAACATAATTATATACACACACACGCGCGCGCGCACACTCACATAAATAACAGTTAATATGATGAATTGTAATTAATGTGTTTAATAATAATTAATGCAATTAATAAAAATTAATTTGAATGTCTATCGTGTTTGAGAAAAATACCTTATGTTTCTCCCTAACATGGTTCAAACCATGTGACACGGTTATTTAATAGTAGATTTTTGAATGTTAGTTCGGTGTTAATTTTAAGCAAGTGTGTGTATATATCTATGTGCATGTGATTATTTTTCCATGTAATGTTTAAAATCATTATTTTCTTTAGCAAAAGTAATATTATGATAATACATTATCTAATAAATTTTTTTTTGAATAGTTTAATCATGACATGGAAAATGGACCTATATGTGAATAAAAGAATTGAAGGGCTAAATTAAAAACACAACACGCCTATATAATATCTCATAGCCTAACCCTAACCATTTTCTAAAACCTAATATGTCATCCTCCTTCTTCATCTGGCCATGGCGGCTACTCTCTCTTCCTCTAAAATTTCTTTCGACCTACATCAATCTCCTCTTCCACCTCCAACAAGTTTCTTGCTCTGTATAATCAACGGCTACGGTGGAGTTTAGTGACCGGGATTTCACGAAATTGGCATCCAAACCTTCGGACTTTGGGCGCGGATTGGGAGGTGAGGGCCCCACCGAGTTGACCAGACTTGGGGGCGGTGAAGGAGCATGGTTGCGGCGTCATCATAGTGAAGTCCGATTGGGTTCTGGTGCTCTGAGGTGCGTGCGACATGGTGCTTTCCTTCGGAGCAGTTGGGTTCGGTTATAACTGATAAGAACGAAGAAGAAAGAAGATGAGTACAGCGGCCTAGTTCTTAACCAATGTAATTATTTATTTTAATTATTATAATAGAATTAGTTAATGATTTGTTTAAAGGTCTAATGTTTAAAATATCGTACATCGTTCGTTTCTAATCAGAAATTCGCAAATCAAATTGTGTTGTACTCGGATTGACGAGATCTACGCCATGATGACCAACCGGATCAGAAATAGAGCAAATCAATTTAAGGAAAATTTAGATCTGAACTATACGGAATATTAAAAAAAACCAAGGTGAGAAATCATTTCTTTTTCTTTGTATTATTATAATTAAAAATTGTTAATTCAAAATGTGGTAATTACTCATATGTTGTATTTTCCAGTGACTGCCATACTTGATTTGATGTGTGATTATTATGTGATGTGGACCTGTTGAAAATGGAAGATTGTGTTGACACCAAAATCATATGTTTGTTAAATAGGAATTGTTAACAAATAAAATTGTCATTTTATTGGTTAAGTTAAATTAAAAGTTGTAAACTAACAAATATACTTTTATATGTTATTTAGTAAACATAGAAAATCGTTTGCAAATAATTGACCATTTATTTGTCATCTATGTAACTTAGAAAATTGTTTACAAGTAAATGACCTTTTATGTGTCATAAGAATTCATAGGAAAAAAATATTTACGTGTGAAATATCATTTTATGTGATATTAGGAATAGAAATTACATTTTTTATGTAACATGTATATTAGATCAAAAATTACATATTTTGTAGTCACTTTCTTTTTAGATAATTAGAATACATAGAAGATGTGAACAAACAGAAATATTCTTTTATATGTCATAGGTATTCATAGAAAAGGTGAACGTATAAAATTTACTTTTATATGTCATGTATGTTAGCCCAAAAATTGTCAATTATGTTAGAAGTTAAATTATACCATAACATAAATTTATCATTGATTTTATACAGGTTGTATTAGTATAAAATTCATCAAGTATGTTATACATGTTATATTAGTGTAAATTTGCCATGTAATTAGAATGGATAAATCATGTATGCCATATATGTTTAATTAGAATTGATAAGTTATAAATGTCAGGTATGTTGGAGTAGAATTGACAAATCATAAATGTTATATGTGTTAAATTAGAAGCGACAAATTATAATTGTCATGTGCGCTAAATTAGAGTTGAAATAATATAATTGTCATTTATACCAAATTTGAATTGACAAAATATAATTGTCATTCTCGACAAACTTGAATAGTTAAAACATAAAATGTTATGATGAATAAAATGACATTTTTGTCATAAAATGTTAAGGATGAAAAGAAAACAAATTATTCATTTGTTTTGTTAAGAATGAAAAGAATGGAAATTTACACATTTTTGTTATGTAAATAAAGATGAGAATTTTCATTGTAAATTAAATGTACATTTTTTTATTATGTAAATAAAGAGTATAATTTACATTGTAAATAGAAGTACATTCTCATTATATAAACTTTTATTATGCAAATTAGGAATAGAATTTACATTGTAAATAGAATTACATTTTTTTATGTAATTAAAGATTAACACTTTACACTGTTAATAAAATTACATTTTTTTTATTAAAGGAGATGAATTTGCATTGAAAATAAAATTACATTTTATATGTAATGAAAGAATAAGAATTTGCATAGTCAATAAAAATTTACATTGCAAATTAAAGAGCAAGATTTGACTTGTAATATAAATTACATTTTTAAAGTAATTAAGAAGATTTGTTTTCAAAACTAAACGTTTTGGAAAGATGAATATTATTGTTATAAATCTTGAATTAAAGGAATAATTCATATTCAATTAATGGAATTAACTGACGTTGTTTAAAAAGATTATGTCTTTGTTTCCTAAAAGTTACAATAAAAAGGATTCAATTAAAAAGATTCTATCTTTGCTGTCAATATGTTAAGATAAGAAGATTAGATTCAGAATTAGACATTTTGAAAGGTTTATTATTATTAATATAATAATTGAGAAAGTCCCAAGTTTTATTAAGATTTTAAAAGGTAAGTTATAGTATTTGAAATCAAGTTGTTTTGGAAATATAGAATATTCCAAAATTAAGATATTTTGAAATGAGAAACAGTTTGAAATAATACTTTTATTAGAACCATTATAATGATTAATTAAAATTGTACTTGGACCCGAGGTTAGGTCACATTTGTGGTGGAAGTCTGCTCGGACCCGACCGGCATATCCAGCAGCCACAGATGTTGGGCCTAATGTGAGAGGTTCAAGTGCGCAAATACAAATTGGGCCAAGACACGAGGTTAAGCCCAACTTGTGGGATAAGTCTGCCCGGAACCGACCGGCCTATCCAGCATCCACAAGTTGCAGGCCTAATGTGAGAGGTCTGACCCATATTGAAATATAAATGGTTAAATAGAAAATGGACATTATTTACACCGTCATGAGTTAAATTAGAAATTGACATTATTTTCACACCGTTATGTGTTAATAATGAAATGAATATTTTCACCTCCAAGTTTGTTATAAAAAGGAAGTTACATTTTTAATGTAATTATAAGATAAGAATATATTTTTAATGCAAGTCTTAAATCAAGGAAAAAGATCATACTTTTAAAATAAAAATATGTTGACAATAAAAATCTGATTTTTTATGTATAGGAAAATGACCATATTTTTGGAAATAAAATATGTTGACATTAAAATCTCATTTTTTATGGAAAATGGGAAACTAGGAAAGTGTTCATTTTTATAAAGGAGAATTTACATTTTTCTATAGTGTAAAGAATAAGAAGAAAATATTACATTTTCAATAAAATGAGAGAAAGAAATGAAATATTGCATTTTCAATGTAATTAAAGAATGTAAATAAAATACGAAATAGAAATTTACATTTTCTTACGTAAATAAAAAGAATTATTTTAGATGATACTTTCATTTACATTTTCGTGTAAATAGGATATGTAGAAGTGAAAGATAACACTTATTTACATTTAGGTAAATAAATAAGAATACGGAAAAGTTAACTTATTTATATATGGTGTAAATAAATAAGAAAAAGAAATGTTTTTAAATGACATTTTCTATGCATTAAATGAATTGAAAGTTACATTTTAGTTGTTGTTTATTAACAAATTAAATGAGGGAAGAGAATTGAATTGTTCATATACCATGATATCTTGATATAAACATGTCACATTACATCATTGTATGATAGGAACATGGTTGTGTGTTGTTTGTTTGGTTGATTCGTTGCCCTTATATGTTAATGACTACATGGAATGATTTATATCTATTTTTATCAAAATAAAAAAATTAGTGATAAATAATAACGTTATGAAATAATTTAAATGATAATTATGCGAGGATTATTTGGAAAGTCCGAGTTTACTCTCATTCCAAATAATGATACGACGTTCGAAGAATGGAAGACGGCGATTGAAGACCGATGATCTTCACATCGAATGGGTAACTAGTGTTGAGGCCCTTGATTGATTTTCTCCCAAGACGGGGCTAAGATGGTAGTTATCCGGACTAGTGTTGATTTGTACGGATTTGGCTTTCGCTCAGACCTAAAGCATAAGCTTATAAATGGAATGTGTGTCTGACGTTGAATTTTGTTCTATGTAAATTGATTTCTATTAATATACAACCGTTGGTGAATTTATTCTCTTACTCGACACCCTTAGAGGTTGTGTATTAATAGTTATCAATTGCATGACGTGAATTGTCAACGTGGCACGCTAAGATGAAGATGATCAAGGCTTTGTTGAAAAGCAGGTCTTGTGGTTATAACGTTACTTCGCGAGCCTCACAACCCGGTTGAGTCTAAAACGGGAGAAGGGAACGCAGGGAGAGCAGCACGTTTCTTTCTAGCTAGAAGTGGTGTCGGTGCTTAAACTGGCTGATATTTACTTATGTGGATGATGGAATGTGGCGCGCCTCGGATGATAGGTCCTATAGGATCGGGAAACGTGTGTTCAGGAATAACTAATCCACGAAGCTGTATGTGTGGACCGGCCCTGCAGGATCCAAGGGTTAACTGCGGGGAATCCTGAGACATTAGCTAGAGTGTCTCGAATCGGTAAGGAGCTCCTCCCTAGCCTTGACTCATGATGGAAACCCAATTTCCAATCCTACACCATGCGGTTTTGATTGTATAACTAGTATGGCGACATAGTAGGATGGGGTACTATGCCGTCTATGATTGATACATTATGATTGAAATGTTTTTGAAACATATATACACTAATAATAATATCAAATTCGTTTTTAACGTATCAAGCATTTTTAACCATTATAAGGTAAAACTCTATCCTTTGGTTTGCATTGCATTGTGTGATGGGACTTGAGTCTTATAATGGTTTCATTTTTCTAAAAGGCCTTGCGTTGTTTAACGATTTACTTTAATTATGCACGGCAATCCATTGGAGTAAACCCGTTCCGCGTTAGTGGCGTGGTCCTTGGATTTGCCTTATTACTATTAGTTAAGTTAGTTAAGAATTCTCACACCAGTCCCATGACTGACCCGTTGTTTGTTTCCACCTTTGCAAACTCGGGTGCCCTCTTTTTCACACGGGCAGTCGAGTAGTTTATCTGCAGATACTTACCTCGAGCAGGATTCTGGATTGAAGCTTAAAGATGTGTCCAGAGCATAGTTGTCTTCCGCTGTATCTATTTTATTGTTTCCGCTGCAATGTATTAAAATATTGTAATTTATCTTCCACCGTAAATTTATTCGATGTACTCTGATATTCTGTACTCTGATGTAATATTATTATGATGTTTATAAAAGTCTGCTGTTTTTGTTCTGATGTTGTTGTATTCCCAGAGTTAACGTATGCGGATTTTGAACGGTTTTAGTCGATCTAGCGATCGATTAAGGTCGGGCAAAATGCGTATCATTACAGTTGGTATCAGAGCGTTGGTTAGCTCAAATCTTTGGGGTACAACTCGTTAGAACTAAACAAAAGACTCATCATAGATTGGATTAGAAATATCCAATAAGAATACTCATTAGAGATAGGATCAGCAGTATCCTAGAATGATAAAACTCATTAGAGATGGGGTTAGAAATGCCCTAGAATGAGTTAGGAGTAACAAGCTTATAATATACGTATGTGTAATTATAATCTATTTTAGAAAATATGATTTTGAATATATAAAAGTTATATATTTGAAAGTTAATCAACTAATAAAATTATCGGAACCAATAAAAGAACGAAAATTTGGTTTGTTAATCGAACAACTTTTAGCTTCGTTCCTTTTCGAGGACGAAAAGATTTTAAGTGGGGGAGACTGTAACAACCCTGAATTTTGGGATAATTTTAAAATTATTTTAAGTAATTTTAATGAGTTTTTGATATTTAAAATAATTTATTTTAAATGATCACGATTAAAAATTTATGTTATTTGTAAGTTTAATTTTCACAAGAATAAACTAAACACAATTGTTGACATTAATAAATTTAATGTTATATTGTATATTGGAATTTACATTCCAATATAAGTGGCTAGAACAATAATAGAAACCATATTAGGGATGGCAATGGGGTGGGTCTAAGGTCCAAACCCGCTTGACCCGCCCCTGTTTTGACCCATTTAGACCCGCCCCATAGGGTCTTCGGGGCGGGTAGACCCGCGACCCGCTTTTGGAGGTCTGGGTCTAGGGTCGGGTCTGGGGCATGGCTAACCCGCCCCAACCCGACCCGCATGATCGAAACATCATTCAAACTCTTTATAACTATAACTATAACTTGTTAATCTTCTTAGATGTACATAGTTATAACTTGAATATTATATTCTTTTAATTGAAAACTATAAAATTTTCATCGTATTAAGTTACATCAATGAAAATCATACAATAACAAATGCATACATTTTGAACTATTATCTTACAACTCATTTTATAATATTCTCTTGTCATTGTGAACACATTATAATATGCATATAATTTATCATTTAGTGATAAAAAATATAAATATATAAACTTGTGTACACTAGAACATAATATCACCGGGTCGCGGGGCGGGTCGGGTCTACCCTGACCCGTACGGGTTTCGGGTACGGGGCGAAATTCCAGACCCGCACCGGGTCTACGGGGCGGGTCTGGGGCGGGGTTTAAAAAGTCCGGGTCGGGTCTGGGGCATGAGAAACCCGCCCCAACCCGCCCCATTGCCATTCCTAAACCATATAAAGGACATTTATTAGTGGTTCACAATATTTAGTCTAAGCGTTGCACGTAAGGTAAATTCTTAGTTTGTATTATTTAATTTCTTTCCCTATTAAAGTTCTTTTCTAGATCTACAAATTTTTATTATGTAAACATATTCCCTTTTGTACATATCATATATCTATAGGGATTTTAAATCATAGCAACTCGAAATATAGAAAGGTTGTTCTTGTCACCCGTTTGGGCTAGCATATAAATTATTTAGAATTAAGAAATTTTGTAAATGAATAAATATGAAAATAAAAATATACGCCAAGCAAAATATATATTAATACTATATCCATCCAAAAACATACGTATTTAATGCTAGTTATTATTATTATTAATAGGTAGACGTTAAAATAGGTTTGAATTTGAATGTTCTCCATTAATGACATGTGTATGGTAACATTTCCAATAATAAATTATGTATAAATAGTTGTAACCTTGGGATTCTGGGCAACAAATGTCGAATTTATTATAGAATTTGAAAAGGTTCCAATTAGTGTAAATATGAACTAAAGATTGTAACCATGCAACATTGTTGGAAATGGATGTGTTAATAAATTTTAGAAGTTGAAGAAGATTACAATAAATGTGATAAATGGGAAATAAATATTGTAATTCCAATTTAGGAGTAATTAATGTAGTAAACATAATTATATAAACACACACGCGCGCGCACAAACACTCACATAAATAACAGTTAATATGATGAATTGTAATTAATGTGTTTAATAATAATTAATGCAATTAATAAAATTAATTTGAATGTCTATCGTGTTTGGGAAAAATACCTTATGTTTCTCCCTAACATGGTTCAAACCATGTGACACGGTTATTTAATAGTAAATTTTTGAATGTTAATTCGGTGTTAATTTTAAGCAAGTGTGTGTATATATCTATGTGCATGTGATTATTTTTCCATGTAATGTTTAAAATCATTATTTTCTTTAGCAAAAGTAATATTATGATAAGACATTATCTAATAAAAAAATTTGTTGAATAGTTTAATCGTGACATGGAAAATGGACCTATATGTGAATAAAAGAATTGAAGGGCTAAATTAAAAACACAACACCCCTATATAATATCTCATAGCCTAACCCTAACCATTTTCTAAAACCTAATATGTCATCCTCCTTCTTCATCTGGCCATGGCGGCTACTCTCTCTTCCTCTAAAATTTCTTTCGACCTACATCAGTCTCCTCTTCCACCTCCAACAAGTTTCTTGCTCTGTATAATCTATGACTACGATGGAATTTAGCGACCGGGATTTCAAGAAATTGGCATCCAAACCTTCGGACTTTGGGCGCGGATTGGGAGGTGAGGGCCCCACTGAGTTGACCAGACTTGGGGGCGGTGATGGAGCATGGTGGTGGCGTCGTCATAGTGAAGTCCAATTGGGTTCTGGTGCTCTGAGGTGCGTGCGACATGGTGCTTTCCTTTGGAGCAGTTGGGTTCGGTTATAACTGATAAGAACGAAGAAGAAAGAAGATGAGTACAGCGGCCTAGTTCTTAACCAATGTAATTATTTATTTTAATTATTATAATAGAATTAGTTAATAATTTGTTTAAAGGTCTAACGTTTAAAATAACGTACATCATTCGTTTCTAATCAGAAATTCGCAAATCAAATTGCGTTGTACTCAGATTGACGAGATCTACGCCATGATGACCAACCGGATTTGAAATAGAGAAAATCAATTTAAGGAAAATTTAGATCTGAACTATACAGAATATTAAAAAAAACCAAGGTGACAAATCATTTCTTTGTATTATTATAATTAAAAATTGTTAATTCTAAATGTGGTAATTACTCATATGTTGTATTTTCCTGTGACTGCCATACTTGATTTGATGTGTGATTATTATGTGATGTGGACCTGTTGAAAATGGAAGATTGTGTTGACACCAAAATCATATGTTTGTTAAATAGGAATTGTTGACAAATAAAATTGTCATTTTATTTGTTAAGTTAAATTAAAAGTTGTAAACTAACAAATATACTTTTATATATTATTTAGTAAACATAGAAAATCGATTGCAAATAAATGACCATTTATTTGTCATCTGTATAACTTAGAAAATTGTTTACAAGTAAATGACCTTTTATGTGTCATTAGAATTCATAGGAAAAAAATATTTATGTGTGAAATATCATTTTATGTGATATTAGAAATAGAAATTACATTTTTTATGTAACATGTATATTAGATCAGAAATTACATATTTTGTAGTCACTTTCTTTTTAGATAATTAGAATACATAGAAGATGTGAACAAATAGAAATATTCTTTTATATGTCATAGGTATTCATAGAAAAGGTGAACGTATAAAATTTACTTTTATATGTCATGTATGTTAGCACAAAAATTGTCAATTATGTTAGAAGTTAAATTATACCATAACATAAATTTATCATTGATGTTATACAGGTTGTATTGGTATAAAATTCATCAAGTATGTTATACATGTTATATTAGTGTAAATTTGCCATGTAATTAGAATGGATAAATCATGTATGCCATATATGTTTAATTAGAATTGATAAGTTATAAATGTCAGGTATGTTGGAGTAGAATTGACAAAACATTAATGTCATATGTGTTAAATTAGAAGCGACAAATTATAATTGTCATGTGTGCTAAATTAGAGTTGAAATAATATAATTGTCATTTATGCCAAATTTGAATTGACAAAATATAATTGTCATTCTCGACAAACTTGAATAGTTAAAACATAAAATGTTATGATGAATAAAATGACATTTTTGTCATAAAATGTTAAGGATGAAAAGAAAATAAATTATTCATTTATTTTGTTAAGAATGAAAAGAATGGAAATTTACACATTTTTGTTATGTAAATAAAGATGAGAATTTACGTTGTAAATTAAAAGTACATTTTTTTATTATGTAAATAAAGAGTATAATTTACATTGTAAATAGAAGTACATTCTCATTATATAAACTTTTATTATGCAAATTAGGAATAGAATTTACATTGTAAATAGAATTACATTTTTTTATGTAATTAAAGATTAACACTTTACACTGTTAATAAAATTACATTTTTTTTTATTAAAGGAGAAGAATTTGCATTGAAAGTAAAATTACATTTTATATGTAATGAAAGAATAAGAATTTGCATAGTCAGTAAAAATTTAAATTGCAAATTAAAGAGCTAGATTTGACTTGTAATATAAATTACATTTTTAAAGTAATTAAGAAGATTTGTATTCAAAACCAAACGTTTTGGAAAGATGAATATTATTGTTATAAATCTTGAATTAAAGGAATAATTCATATTCAATTAATGAAATTAACTGACGTTGTTTGAAAAGATTATATCTTTGTTTCCTAAAAGTTACAATAAAAAGGATTCAATTAAAAAGATTCTATCTTTACTGTCAATATGTTAAGATAAGAAGATTAGATTCAGAATTAGACATTTTGAAAGGTTTATTATTAGGGATGGCAATGGGACGGGTCTAGGGTCCAAACCCGCTTGACCCGCCCCTGTTTTGACCCATTTAGACCCGCCCCATAGGGTCTTCGGGGCGGGTAGACCCGCGACCCGCTTTTGGAGGTCCGGGTCTAGGGTCGGGTCTGGGGCATGGCTAACCCGCCCCAACCCGACCCGCATGATCGAAACATCATTCAAACACTTTATAACTATAACTATTACTTGTTAATCTTCTTAGATTTACATGGTTATAACTTGAATATTATATTCTTTCAATTGACAAACTATAAAATTTTCATTGTATTAAGTTGCATCAATGATAATCATGCAATAACAAATGCATACATTTTGAACTATTATCTTACAACTCATTTTATAATATTCTCTTGTCATTGTGAACACATTATAATATGCATATAACTTATCATTTAGTGATAAAAAAATATAAATATATAAATTTGTGTACACTAGAACATAATATCACCGGGTCGTGGGGCGGGTCGGGTCTACCCTGACCCGTACGGGTTTCGGGTACGGGGCGAAATTCCAGACCCGCACCGGGTCTACGGGGCGGGTCTGGGGCGGGGTTTAAAAAGTCAGGGTCGGGTCTGGGGCACGAGAAACCCGCCCCAACCCGCCCCATTGCCATTCCTATTTATTATTATTAATAAAATAATTGAGAAAGTCCCAAGTTTTATTAAGATTTTAAAAGGTAAGTTATAGTATTTGAAATCAATTTGTTTTGGAAATATAGAATATTCCAAAATTAAGATATTTTGAAATGAGAAACAGTTGAAATAATATTTTTAGTAGAACCATTATAATGATTAATTAAAATTGTACTTGGACCCGAGGTTAGGTCACATTTGTGGTGGAAGTCTACCCGGACCTGACCGGCATATCCAGCAGCCACAAATGTTGGGCCTAATGTGAGAGGTTCAAGTGCGCAAATACAAATTGGGCCAAGACATGAGGTTAAGCCCAACTTGTGGGATAAGTCTGCCCAGAACCGACCGGCCTATCCAGCATCCACAAGTTGCAGGCCTAATGTGAGAGGTCTGGCCCATATTGAAATATAAATGGTTAAATAGAAAATGGACATTATTTACACCGTCATGAGTTAAATTAGAAATTGACATTATTTTCACACCGTTATGTGTTAATAATGAAATGAATATTTTCACCTCCAAGTTTGTTATAAAAGGGACGTTACATTTTTAATGTAATTATAAGATAAGAATATATTTTTAATGCAAGTCATAAATCAAGGAAAAAGATCATACTTTTAAAATAATAATGTGTCGACATTAAAAATCTCATTTTTTATGTACAGGAAAATGACCATATTTTTGGAAATAAAATATGTTGACACAAAAATCTCATTTTTTATGAAAAATGGGAAACTAGGAACGTGTTCATTTTTATAAAGGAGAATTTACATTTTTCTATAGTGTAAAGAATAAGAAGAAAATATTACATTTTCAATAAAATGAGAGAAAGAAATGAAATATTGCATTTTCAATGTAATTAAAGAATGTAAATAAAATACGAAATAGAAATTTACATTTTCTTATGTAAATAAAAAGAATTATTTTAGATGATACTTTCATTTACATTTTCGTGTAAATAGGATATGTAGAAGTGAAAGATAATACTTATTTACATTTAGGTAAATAAATAAGAATAAGGAAAAGTTAACTTATTTACATATGGTGTAAATAAATAAGAAAAAGAAATGTTTTTAAATGACATTTTCTATGCATTAAATGAACTAAAAGTTACATTTTAGTTGTTGTTTATTAACAAATAAAATGAGGGAAGAGAATTGAACTGTTCATATAACATGATATCTTGATATAAACATGTCACATTACATCATTGTATGATAGGAACATGGTTGTGTGCTGTTTGTTTGGTTGATTCGTTGCCCTTATATGTTGATGACTACATGGAATGATTTATATCAATTTTTATCAAAATGAAAAAAATAGTGATAAATAATAACGTTATGAAATAATTTAAATGATAATTATGCGAGGATTATTTGGAAATTCCGAATTTACTCTCATTCCAAATAATGATACGACGTTCGAAGAATGGAAGACGTCGATTGAAGACCGACGATCTTCACATCGAATGGGTAACTAGTGTTGAGGCCCTTGATTGATTTGCTCCCAAGACGGGGCTAAGATGGTAGTTATCCGGACGTAGTGTTGATTTGTATGGATTTGGCTTTCGCTCAGACCTATAGCATAAGCTTATAAATGGAATGTGTGTCTGACGTTGAATTTTGTTCTATGTAAATTGATTTCTATTAATATACAACCGTTTGTGGCGGAGAATTTATTCTCTTCCTCAACACCCTTAGAGGTTGTGTATTAATAGTTATCAATTGCATGGCGTGAATTGTCAACGTGGCACGCTAAGATGAAGATGATCAAGGCATTGTTGAAAAGCAGGCCTTGTGGTTATAACGTTACTTCGCAAGCCTCACAACCCGGTTGAGTCTAAAACGGGAGAAGGGAATGCAGGGAGAGCAGCACGTTTCTTTCTAGCTAGAAGTAGTGTCGGTGCTTAAACTGGCTGATATTTACTTATGTGGATGATGGAATGTGGCGCGCCTCGGATGATAGGTCCTATAGGATCGGGAAACATGTGTTCAAGAATAACTAATCCACGAAGCTGGTTGTGTGGATCGGCCCTGCAGAATCCAAGGGTTAATTGCGGGTAATCCTGAGACATTAGCTAGAGTGTCTCGAATCAGTAAGGAGCTCCTCCCTAGCCTTGACTCATGATGGAAACCCAATTTCCAATACTACACCATGCGGTTTTGATTGTATAACTAGTATGGCGACATAGTAGGATGGGGTACTATGCCGTCTATGATTGATACATTATGATTGAAATGTTTTTGAAACATATATACACTAATAATAATATCAAATTCATTTTAACATATCAAGCATTTGTAACCATTATAAGGTAAAACTCTATCCTCCGGATTGTGTTGCATTGTGTGATGGGACTTGAGTCTTATAATGGTTTCATTTTTCTAAAAGGCATTGCGTTGTTTAACGATTTACTTTAATTATGCACGACAATCCATTGGAGTAAACCCGTTCCGCGTTAGTGGCGTGGTCCTTGGATTTTCCTTATTACTATTAGTTAAGTTAGTTAAGAATTCTCACACCAGTCCCATGACTGACCCGTTGTTTGTTTCCACCTTTGCTAACTCGGGTGCCCTCTTTTCCACACGGGCAGTCGAGTAGTTTGTCTGCAGATCCTTACCTCGAGCAGGATTCTGGATTGAAGCTTAAAGCTGTGTCCAGAGCATAGTTGTCTTCCGCTGTATCTATTTTATTGTTTCCGCTGCAATGTATTAAAATATTGTAATTTATCTTCCGCTGTAAATTTATTCGATGTACTCTGATATTCTGTACTGATGTAACATTATTATGATGTTTATAAAAGTTGCTGTTTTTGTTCTGATGTTGTTGTATTCCCAGAGTTAACGTATGCGTATTTTGAACGGTTTTAGTCGATCTAGCGATCAATTAAGGTCGGGCAAAATGCGTATCGTTACAATTTGAGGGCATATATTGTATTATGAATTATGACCATGACTTCGGCATGTAAGTTTACGCTTAGTTTATGATTAGTCAAGATATGTAAATAGAATTTTAAGAAATTTAAATCTGCTAAATCTGTTATTTGCTAAATCTGTAATCTGCTCTGCCAATCTGTTGAATTGCCTAATCTGCTAAATCTGTTGAATTACCTAATCTGCTAATCTGTTGAATCGGCTAATCTGCTAGATCTGTTATCTGTTGAATTGCCTAATCTGCCAAATCTGTTGAATTACCTAATCTGTTGAATCGCCTAATCTACTAGATCTTTTATCTATTGAATTTCCTAGTCTGCTAATCTATTGAATCGCCTCATCTTCTAGATCTGTTGAATTGCCTAATCTGCTAATTCATTGAATCGCCTAATCTGCTAGATCTGTTATATGTTGAATTGCCTAATCTGTTGAAAGCTAAATAGTTGTAATTTGGGTATGAAAATCCGTAGGCTCGATCTAAGATTGAGTAAACATGGAAATTTGATTAATCAACTGTAACTTGTAAAGAAGTTTAATCTGTTAAATGGACATAATTAGTCTGATATCTGTATAATCTGTATTGGAATAAATTGGCTATGACACGAGGTTAGACTCCGTTTGCGGTAGAAGCCTGCCCGGAACCAATCGGCTTAAGCAACAACCGCAAACTGTCAGTCTAATGTGAGAGGTCGTAGGCATAACTAAAATATGCTTAGACACGAGATTAGGTCTGGCTTGTGGCAGAAGTCTGCCCGGAACCGCCCGGCACATCCAGCGGCCCCAAGCTACCGGCCTAATGTGAGATGTCTATGCACTAATATTTAATTAATGCAAATCTAAGAGAAATGTGGTGTCTAAAAACGTGTTAGATGGATAGGGTTAAACCAACTGGACTGATGAATCTAATAAACCCGTTTCATGAATCTGTAGGCCCAATACAAAGTTAGACAATCTGTAAGTCTGTTAAATCCGTACATCTGATCTGTTAATAAGAAAACTTGTTAACTTGATTGTCTGATCTGTGAACTAGTAATCTGAACTCTGTAAACAAGTTAATCTGAAATCTGCTAGTCTGAGGACACAAGGTTAGGAGGGGAAATACTTGTGTCATCTGTTGTTTGGGACCCATATTAGTCAGTAACCCTTTCTGGCATCAAAACTTTGACCCCACACTATGTAGGGGTCCGGGCATGCTTACTGAACTAATTATAAGCGGTTCATTCTGATAATGGCGAGGGGTGTTGATGGCGCGTTCCAACCGGGTTATGTGCGTGTATGGATCCGGTCTGCTCTGAGGATGTAAGACACCGTGACATTTGTAAATAGGTTTGTGCCAATAGGTTGCCACTTTAGGGAGTGATACACCCTACTGTGGGGCCGACACAGGGTATTTATGTATTAGGGAGCCGATCACTTGGGGATAAGACTTAGGGTACACTTAGTTCTGTCTGCTTCTGTGGGTACCGTCTGTTTCTGTTGTGTGGTAACACATGTCTGTTTCTGCGTGGTACCGTCTGTTCGGGAGATAAAGGCCCATTACTAGTGTACAACTAATTACTAGCATTCTGTATCCGTTTCTGTTTCAGTTTAGACATTAGCGTAACACTTAATCCAGTTATACTAGTATTAGTGCAGAGAAGTGAAAAGTTTAGCTTAGCCTATATCATTCTGTTTCACAAAATCCAATCGAAGCCAAGCACTTACGTGCTCAAGCATACCATAGAACCCTAATTCTCTCTCTCCACGCTTCGAAGTGGTGACAGAGCCACCCACGACGACGGCGAGAAGAGAGGAGGCCAAGGCGTTCAAATCATACAAACGCCATGATCGAATCATCCAGTTTTGCCACAAACGTAAGTCGAAATCGACTACAGTAAAGTAATTCGAGCTTTTAACCTACCAATTTGTTTGATTTAAGGAAGAACGAGAAAAGTTTCGGAGCCTTTGAAATTCTAGGGTTTTGGTGTGAATTCTGTTGGACGAGAATAATGAGAGAAGAAGATGGGGGAAAGATTTATACAAAGCTGCGGTGACTATTCGTATTCCCGATTTCCTCTGACCCGATCGGACCGGGAGTCAAGCCCACAAAGGAACTATGGCCTGTTAGCCCATTGATAAGCAGCGTAGAGGGGAAATCCATTCGGATCGGGGTCCGAACCGAAGAAGGTTCTGCTCATGGACTTATCGTGAAGGCTGAATTCGAGGAGAAATAAAGAAAAGCTTACCTGGAGGAATCATTCGACATTAAAAAGAAGCTCTTAAAGTTGTTTGAAGATAAAGAAAGTGATTCATATGGATTGTGGATATATGTAAGCAGCGAAAGCCACGACTTTATGAAGTGACACAACACTACAAATGGAGGCGATCATTCAAAGATTCTAATTCAAAGGATGTTTTGTAAATTGCTTCGAAGCACACTTTATCTTAAATAAGAGTGTACTTCGAGGGGGCAAAATGTTAGCCTACTTTGTGAACTAGGCTACACAAAGAGCAAATAGTGAGAAAGACACCAATCGGTTCGGATCGGAGGAGACTAGCGCAGGAAAAGAGTAGAGATCGGAGACGCAGAGGTCACATCGGACCAGATCGGTAATACGTCAGCAATATCAAAGGATAGCAAGTGGCCTTATCAGTTCGGAACGGAAGAGCACGTCAGCAACATCAGATAACGAGTGGACTCATCGGTTCGGATCGGAAGAATATGGCAACGACATCATACAACAACTGGCCTCATTGGATCGGATCGGAGGAGTACGCAAGCAACATCAAGGGATAGCCAGCTGCCTCACCGGATCGGATCGGAGGCCCCGATCCGAACCCCTTTGTTCCCTTTGAATCTGTAGCCGTGGCTGCGCATATCTCCTGAAGACTCGGACTAGGCCTGACCATTTCTCTCACGATCTCCTACTAATCCAATGCGCTGTCATCATCTGGGAGCCTCCGAACCCGACTCTCATGGGATGGGTGCCACGCAATTCCGAACCGGAGCCACTTCGAAGAGATTTTTCACCTATAAATACACCATCTAGAGGCATTTGAAAGGATCTTTTGGCAAATTCTCAGTCCATACTTCCTCCATAGCCGAATTCCACAATCATATTCAGATCAAAATCATCTCTTAAAGTCCATTTTTGAGAGATTTGAGTGAGTTTATGCATTGTAATTGTGAAGTTGAGAGAGAATCATTGCTATATTTGTATTCAAATCATCAATTAAAAGAAAACAAAGTGGACGTAGGCTCGTTAACGCCAAACCACTATAAATTGCGTGTTCTTTATTGCTTTTTGATTCTATTTCATTGAGTTCATATCTAATTTGGGTGGTAGAGCCAATTTTTGGTCTAACAGTAATATTGGGTTTTGAACTTCAATTGATTATACAAAATCCGTTTTAAGTAGGATTTTTGTGAAACAAGAAATGCTTGGATCTAAGTGGTTATGGAAATACCTGTGGATTGTTAGTTATGTCCAAATTATACAAAATCCAAATTTCGTGTTATGGATTGTTAGTTATGTCCAAATCAAATTTTATAATAGTCGCTATGGAAATAGTTTATAAATTATAACGTTATTTAATTTATTCAAAAAGGAATCTCCATATATTTGAATTTGTTTAACTTGAAAATACTAGTGTTGAGTTATAAATTCATATTGGGTGAATTTGAAGTGATAAATTATTTATGTGGATATATTCGATAATAATAATTTATTATTATTTTATTTAATTGTATTGGATTTAATTTATTATATATTGATATTATATAAGCCGTAAAGATAATAAATTTTCTAACAACCTCCGTTTTCAGCGAAACGAATTTTAATGGAATATGTATGGCTAGTTATTGCTAGTTTTTCAGTTTGGGGCCAATTGGAGTTATTTTGTCGGTAGACGAAATTTAAGTGTGAACCGATAAGTATATTTAAAATTAAAATAACGATGTTGTGCAAATGGAATCAGAATTCGTCCAAATAAATTTTATTGGATTCTAAAGGAAAAGATATAGCAGAGTCTCTATTTTCATTGCGTTTGGATTTAGTGCATGACGGTACGCATATTTTACCGGTAACATTAAATAGCGGTAAGAACTAAATCCACCGTAATAATTGAATTAGTTTATACCCTAAGTAATAAATAAAGGTAAAAATGAAAAGTGGAAGCAATCCTTAAGCCTTAAGTATATGACAGTCTACCCCATGTAAACACAAATGCACGTTATTCCTTCCGTAACACACCCTATTTACTGCAAATCTAAGAAAATGTAACAATACATGCCATCTAAATCAATACAGCTAATAACGCTACTAACATGCCAACCTTAAATATATACATAAGCATGCCTAAAACTTAAAACTGAAGGATACATATACACTGTCTAATAAATGAATGCTCAACTGTTGAAATCTTTTCCCATCCATAGATGAAACCATCCATACTCTATATTATACGCAGCAGTGTTAAGTTACATCCAAGAAAAAGAAGCACATGCAGAGAATTTGCGCATGTACCCTGAATAATTAAATTACTTGCATGCTTAACGCTGAAGGAAGGGAACGTACCAAGTACAAAATGAGCAGACTAATCAAAATTAATGGAATGCAGCCTACATTTTGGAAATGTAACCTACCTTAGTTCTATAGCTAGTGTATATGCATATATGAAAAGAAAACACATATACGTGCTCCCATAAAGTGTATGTAGCATGTGCAGACCGAAGAATAGTTATATATATATAAAACCATGATCACCACGTATATTCTAGCTATAAATAGATGGGAAGCTTCTGATCATTTTGGTTCCAGCATTACAAAGCCGAAGCCTTCCTCTCAAATTTAAAACCTTAGTTCCTCCCTTATTAAATAAAACACTCCAGCATGAATAAAAGAAAAACTCCATATTCTTATTAACAGTAAACCAAAACACAAAACTCTTATTCATCTGGAATTAGCGATTGCTCTCGACTGTAGGAATGGGAGTTAGTACTGCTCGAATGGAAAGCAGGAGGCGGGGGTGTTGAAGATGGGTGCGTGTATTCCTTAAGGTGGGGGTAAATACTTGGAACGTAGCAGGTGCATGCAGCTCGCGGAGGAGGCAATATGGGGAGGAACAACGTATTCATGCGGGAAGAAGGCAAGTTGGAGGCGACTGCATGGACTGATCAGGGGGAAATGTGCTATGGAAAAAAGAAAAGAAGAAGCAGAAGTTGAAAGTTGTGTGAGTAGCTGGTAGCCAGGTAGGCGGAAGAGAAGAGATGGCAGTAGAAAATTTTGTGTTGGTATGGAATAGAATGATGCGGGGAAAAATTCATGAGCAGGATTGAGTAAAGTTGTGGAGTATTCTATTTTAACGTTGGATAAAAGAAAAGAAAAGAAATAGGCAAACAGGAATGCGAAGAGGAGCAAAAGAAGAAAAGGGGGCGGCAAGGCAACGTTGGAAGGATAGCATGAAGTGGAAGCTCCTGTAGCTTTTTATTTTACTTCCTGAGAAGAAGGCGGAGATAAATAAAAAAAAAGCAATGCATGAATAGAGCAAATGGGGTGCTGATACCGAGCATGCACGCATGCATGCGGATTCAAGCATGGGATCGGCAGATACTATTTAGGCTTTGAGCCCTTAAAAAAAAGGAAAATGGACAGAAGAGAAAGGACGTGGGGAGGAAAACAAAGCTTGGGGAAGAAAGCTTCAGGTTGCATTATGTACTTTGGAAAGAAGAGGTCCAACGTGGGTTTGGTTTTGTGCTATGGGCTTTGGGCCTTCAAGAAATAAATAAAATAAAATAAAGAAATAACAAAAATTGAAATAGAGGTGGGGATGTTTGAATGTGCGGGGGTAAGGAAAGTAGCTGAGGACGTGGGAAGACAGCACGTACAAGGTAAGAAAATAATGTATGGGTCTAGATGGGCTAAAAAGGGAAGTTAGCTTATCATATAATTAATTAAAGGTTAATTATTTTAAATTAAAAGGGTATGCTCAAAGTAACTATAATCCGTTCATACAGTATCAAAATTGAGTGGCGCTGGACTATTGGAATCATATAGATTTAGGCTATGATCTGGAACTGGTTAGAGATGGAAGCAGTTGATATTGTCGGTTAAATTAAACGATGTTTTAATGTAACTGAAGCGACGCATTTTAGTCGACAGATAAAATCAAGGTGAGTTAAACTCACTCAGTATCCCGTTTATAATCATTATATGTCGGGTTTTATTGTTTGTGTGCTATATTATTATTTATTGACTGATTGATAGTTGTTTGGTTATTTGCTAAATATTTATTTATATTGTTTTAAATTAAATGGTTGTTTAATTTAAATAAAATAAAAATCGTTATTTTAACGATTAATTCCAATGGAGGTAATTTACCTCATTGGTTACGTTTGTAGTAATATAAACGTATTAAAATTGAATTGGATGCTTGAATTGTTGTCGGTTGATCGTTACTAGTTGAATTAATTATTCATGTTCATTATAAATTATCGTATTGAATGAATTAACCGATTGAATACAGGGACGAACAGGTTGGAGGAATCCAACCGAATTCCTCAAATTTATTGTTTATTTTCATCTTATATTACATGTAATGTTTAACCAATCTGATTGGATGATGGATTGATTATTGATTGTTGAACCCTTGATATTAACCAATGTGAAATATTGGTTGAGGACTGGGCAGTAGATGGCCTAAATTTTACATCATTTTTATAAAGAATGGTTTGTCGTAAAGTAGATCAATAGAAATGAAGTTATAAAATTTATTTTATAACTGAATGCATATTTTAAATATATTATTTAAAATGAAGTTTATAAAAAGAAAATAAACCAACCACACACATATATTCATTGTTTTAATCACCAATCACCATTGATTTACCAAAATCTTCCGTGTGCGACGCACACGCCTCATCTTAATTGTTAAATGAATTATCAAAATCTGGCGTGTGCGACGCACACGCCTCATCTTAGTTGTTAAATGAATTACCAAAATCTACCGTGTGCGAAGCACGTTCCTCAGCTTAACTATGAAATGATTGATAAAGCTAATTGTTATATTACTAGAATTGTTAAACAAGTGGGTAAGGATTTATGTAACAATTTATAACTGAGATTAATTATTTTTAAGTAATCGAAGCAGTAATGAATATAATTAATTTTTAAAGTTAGTTTATCAACGGGTTTACCTTTAAAACCGAGTGTGGTAAATTAAGTTATAAGCGGATTTTAAGCGAATTAGATTAGCTTAAATTAAGATTACTTAATATCGAATTAAGTAAAGGAAATCAAGATGAAAAAAAGTTTCATATTAAACCAATTTATACAGTATAAATTAGTTTATAAAAAGAGATGGGAATTTAAAGCGTTAATTTTAAATTAACGTTACTTAATAATGGTACTAAGTGAATTTGATGGGATTTAAAATACGATTTCCCATAATGAATGATGGAAAGGGTCAGAAAAAGATTCCTGTAATTGAATTGGGTAAAGGATCGAGTAATAGGATTTGTAATAAAAATCTAGATAATGAAGAAAATAGTTTAAAGAAGTTAAAGTTTAAAAGTTAATGTTATATTAATCATTTACTAAATAAATAAATTTAGTGATAATAGAATGTTTAAAAAGGAGGTTTCAAAAATAAGAAGGTTTTATAAAACCGTATTTTAATAAACGGTTAAGGAGTATTTGTTTGCATTAGAATGAATAGTGGTTTTTGAATTACAATTCATATTTATCTTAAAATAAGAACGTTGTTGATCAAGGTATGAGAGATAACTAAAGTACCCCAACTTGAACGACTTCAGGATTATCGGAGGATGATATTAGTTGTAATGATGGAGATGTTAGAAGCGATTTATTATGAGAAATAAAAATGTGACGTTATTTGAGGATAGATGTGATGAGATTTCATTATAAAGGAAATAAAAGGATTTGAAAAAATATAGGTATTGATATTTCCAAATAAACGAAAATAAAATGGCTAAAGAATATGAAATGATATTTTCATAATCAAAGAAATAAAAAGGAGTTATGAAAATATAATGATATTTTCGAAGTAAAGAAATGAGTTTAGAGTGAGTTATTTAAAAGGATAAGCGACGATGATTGTTTTCAGAATAACGAAACAAAAGGAGATTTCGTAACGATTGTTTTACGAACGATACATTAGATCGATTTTCCAATTATAAATAATAAGTAATGTTGCAGCAAATGATTTGAATGATAACTGAACATGATTACAAGATATTTTTCTAAGTATTAAAAAGAAATGGTTTGAGAATATTATTGTATTAAAATAATAAATGAATACTGTGTTGTAAGATTTAGAAGTTTTAATTTAAACATTTATTGATAAGAAGGCCAAGCGACGTTGTGTCCTTAACCAGTAGATCCATTTCATTTTGTATATTTGATAGTTAGATAACCGACTATCAAATCATTCCCATATGATTGTTGGTACGGAAAGACCGGGATCGGATTTATATTTGCAAACCATTCCGACCAATAAAAACGAATACGTGAAAGATGCTATTCAAGCTGGAACAATTGAAGACCATGGATCTTCATAAAACGGAAAAATTACATACAAATCTCTGGCTGATCCCTAGAGATAAATTGTGATTCTATCGTGGTTGGAATTTACGGATTGCAAGGAATGCTCGCTACTGATCCTTGGGGTGATACCTAAATAGGATGTGGTAGGCGGGTGCCTTCGGTTCATCCTATTCCTAGATGACTTGTATGGACGAGTGTTTAATAGAGTATTTCCAAAGGGATCACGAACATTGATTTCTTCAAACGTATTTCTGTTCGTGGTGGAGAAGACACCTTATCTTGCTTAACACCTAGAGTATTTTTGTGGACGTCAATTAGTGATATCTGGCGGATCTGACAATGTGGCATTCAAAGTGGATGGAGACATGCTATGATGAAGAATACACTTAACTTCTAGCCTCAACAACCGGGAATGGTAAAAATCGGCTAGGTCGCATGGCTATGTGGGTCGCTCCCATTAGGATGTATTGTCACCATCTAGAGAATTTTCATATTTGTACTTCTTTTCGCTTCTGTATCTCTCGGGAACGGTTTTGTCGGTACCAACTGTAGGTGATAATATATTTGGAACATTCAAGGTTAAGTGAATGGCCGGTCATGTTTAGCTTGAGTTGCAAGATGTTCTTGTTGAACTCAGTGTATTCCTATCTAGAGATACACTGTCGAAAAGGTGGTCCCATACCTTACTAGGAAATCCATTCTCCTATAAGAGCCCGCGTTTTTGATTGTATACTATGTACGTAAAGCGTGAGATGCAAGTGTTCTGCTAGATTGTCATTTATTTGTATTTAGACATTGTTATAATATCATAAAATGCATTGATTTCAAAAACGATTTGGGTTATCGTAGGGTAAAAACCGTCTGTATTTATGTATGGATTTGGTCTTATGATTATCCTTCTTTTTTTAAAAAGCTTTTAACCTTAAAATCAAGTTGGATGCTACCCATAAACATAATGCGTTTTTCTCTCTCTAGTTCACCAGACTGATCCGGCGTTTGTAATGCTCGGGTTAGCCCGGGTTGTGCAGATTCAAATTATTAGATGCTGTGAAGTTCAAAGACAAGCTAGAGAAGTCCAAACATATGATATCTTGTATCTATTCCGCTGTGTGTTGTATATGAGGACATATATTTGTAACTGTCTAGATGTTTTATTGTACTCTGAAAATTAGTAAGTTTTCAAGCTCTCTATAAAGATTATTTCTATATTATATTTTGTCCCGTTGCGATGTGAGACTCTGATTATGTGTTGTGTTCTTTTTCTTACTCTTCTATTCTAATATTTCTTTCTTTCTTATCTCACCCTCTAACTTCTTTCTAATAACTATCTGTGTTTTCGATACTTGGATTCTGACAAGTAATACAGTATCAACATTATTGTCGAAATTCGGGCTCGAATCCCAGCAGGTCGTTACACTTGTAGATTTCAGTTGGATGCTTACTATATATATTAGCATATATAGTAGTAGCGGATATATCTCTCTAGCAATTTTTCTTGGAAGTGGCTAATTATTCTAAATTGTAGATTTAGAATGAGTAGACGACCATCAATACACGCTGTTAGGGAAGCTAATACTAGAAGGGAAAATGGCGGTGAACCAAATTACCTGGCCATGTTTGAGGCTATGCAGAGGCAATTATGCGAAGTGTACCCACTCCAATGGCAACAACGGTAGATGTAGGTGTGCGAGCTCCTAGAGTAGTAGATTTTGCAAAACTGTGCAAAAAATTTACATCTCTAGGAGGGAAACCATTCAAGGAAAATGAACCAGCTAATGAGGTTCAGAGGTGGATGGATTCATGTGTCTGAATCTTTGGAGACTTAGGTATTTTGGATGCAATAAAGAGAAAGCCTGCATCAAGGCAGCTGCAGGGCTGGGCCATGAAATGGTGAAATGCTATCATAATTGAGACTCTGGAAGAGGATATTTCATGGGAGCAATTCCAAGCTAAGTTTGAAGCAAAGTTTATCTCCACAGCTTAGAAATCTGCTCTATTCAAGAAGTTCGTAGAGCTGAAACAGAATGGTCGTTCTGTGCTTGACTACATTTCTGACTTTGAAGCCTTCTGTAGATATGTTCGTTCACACATTGATACACCCTATCAGAAGAACGAGAAGTTTGTCTTGGGTTGGATGCTTATATCGGAAAGTCGTTAGTGGACCATCTCGATGATTCATTGGAGAAGACTGTGGGAAAAGCTATTCGTCATGAAAGCTTGTTTCCCAAGGAAGCAAATGTTGTTGCTGCAACCAAAGAGGTTCAGAAACCGCAGCAAGGTGGTAATAATAAGAAGAGGAAGAAGCAACATCAGAAAGGAAAAGATGGCCAAAAGAAACCTAAGAGTGAGGTGGTTTACTTTAACTGCCAATAGAAAGGCCATTTTGCTAGTGAGTGCAAGAACCCCAAAGATGAGAAGAAATGCTTCAAGTGTAGAAAGCCTGGGCATGAGAAGAAAGACTGTCCAGAATCAGCTAAGGGCAAGCAGGTTGTGAAGGCATATGCTTTGGAAGCCGTGCCAACTTCTTCAAGAGCTCCTACTGTAGAGGAGAAGGGAAAGGGTGTCATGGTGCAAGGTACTCTTTCTGTTAATGGCGTTTCAGTTCGTGTGCTTTTTGATACTGGAGCATCGCATTCATTCATTTGCGATGAGCTTGTTTGTTGCTTGGGTTTGGAACCCGAGGTTTGTGATAGACCATTAATTGTGACTAATCCAGTTAGGGGTTGGTCCAGTTTGTGCATGATTTGTCGTGGTCTAGTGTTGTCGAGTCATGGTTGCTCCTTTGTGTGTGATTGCTTTATTCTTAACTTCGCTGGGTATGGGATCATCTTGGTCATGGATTGGCTCAAGAGGCATGCGGCAAGGGTGAATTGCGAGAAGCTAGAGGTGAGGGTCGAGGATGTGGAAGGGCGAAAGGTGTTGATTAGATCTAAGCGTGAAGACGGGGTCTTCTTGAGTTATCTATATTCGCTTGGGATTCCATAAGGAGACCTATCATTAGTGTTGATCGCTAATGAGTATGTAGACATCTTTAACGAGGTCAAAGGGTTGTTGTCGCGTCGTGAGATTGAGTTTAGGATCGATTTGGTCGAAGGTGCTAGGCCAATATTTATGCCTCTTAGGTGGATGGTGCGTAAGGAACAACGAGAGTTGGAGGTACAAGTTCATGACCTTCTAAGGAAGGGATTCATTCAGAGAAGTGTTTCCGAATGGGGTGCACCGGTCGTATTTGCAACCAAGGCAGATGGATCGTTAAGATTGTGTGTGGACTATTGTGAGCTGAACAAGGTGACAGAAAAGAATAAGTATACGTTGCCAAGGATTGATGACCTGTTCGATCAACTTCACGAAGCCAAAGTGTTTTCTCAGATGGATTTGGCAACGGGATTTCACCAGTTGAGGGTTGCTAAGGATAGTGTGGCAAAGACTACTTTTGGGACACCATCCAGTTTCTTATAATGGTTGGTAATGTCATTTGGGTTGGCTAACGTCCCAGCATATTTTGTGGATCTTATGAATAGAGTGTTCAGGGATCAGTTGAATAAGTTTGTGCTAGTATTCGTGGATGATATTCTGGTTTACTCCAGGAATGAGGAAGAACACAAGACACACTTGAGAGTTGCGTTAGAGATCTTGCGAAAGAATCAGTTGAAAGCTAAGTTTTCGAAGTGTCACTTCTGAAAGGATGAAGTGAGGTTCTTAGGTCATGTTGTTTCTGGAAATGGGATAGCGGTTGACCCCGCTAAAGTAGCAGCAATCCAGGACCGGGATATACCTAAGAATGCGACGGATGTTCGAAGTTTCCTTGGGTTGGTCGGTTATTACCAACGGTTTATCAAGGATTTCTCTAAGGTAGTTGCACCGTTAACAGGATTGACGAAGAAGAACCAAGTGTTCACATGGGATGCAAAGTGTGAACAAGCGTTCGGAATGCTGAAGGAGAGATTGACGAGTGCACCTGTCTTGACTATTCTGAGTGGAAATGAAGAGATGGTGGTATACATTGATGCATGTGGTATTCGACTTGGAGCAGTGCTAATGCAGAAGGATAAGGTTGTGGCCTACGCGAGTCGACAGCTAAAGCCGCATGAGAAGAATTATGCAACTCATGATTTGGATTTGGGAGCGATTGTGTTTTCTCTGAAGATATGGAGACATTACCTATTGGGAGTCCGATTCGAGTTGTTTACGGATCATAAGTCATTGAAGTATCTTTTCTCCCAAAAGGATTTGAATCTTCGACAGCAACGATGGTTAGAGTTTCTGGCGTCGTATGATTTTGATATAGCCTATACTTCAGGCAAAGGTAACGCAGTTGTAGATGCGTTGAGTCGAAGACACGCAAGTTTGGGAGTGTTTTCGGAATGGAAGAGCCTTGAGTATTTGGCAAGGTTTGACTTCAGGCCAAAGTGTGAGTTGGAACCTGAAATGTTGGCAAGCTTATCGATAAGACCTACTCTTATTGAAAGGATTGGCGAAAGACAAAAGCAAGATTTGAAGTTTGTCGAGTTTATCCAGAGACAGGAACCGGAGAATAAAGAGTTTGAAGTCGATCGAGAAGGTTGGCTTCGAAAGCAAGGACAGTTAGTTGTTCCTGATATCGATGGATTGAGAGATGAGGTTTTGAGGGAATGTCATCACTCAAAGTTGACGATTCATCCTGGTGGTAATAAGATGTATCAAGACATGAAGTGAGTCTACTATTGGGAGGTGATGAAGAGAAATATTGCAAAATTCATTTCCAAGTACATGAACTGTCAGTTTGTGAAAACTGAACAGAAGAAGCCAAGTGGTTTGCTTCAGCCATTGGAAGTTCCTACGTGGAAGTAGGAGCAAATATCGATGGATTTTATCGATGGACTACCTAGAACCAGAACAGGAAATGAAAGGATTTGGGACATTGTAGATCGCTTGACCAAAAGTGCAAGATTCATTCCTGTCAAGTCGACTAGAACAGCATCGAAGCTAGTTGAACTTTATGTGAAATGGATTGTTAGATTCAGTGGTGTCCCAAAGAGTATAGTGAGTGATCGAGATCCGTTATTTACTAGCGGATTTTGGAAGAGTTTGCAAGAAGCTTTGGGAACCGAGTTGTGCTTGAGTACGACATATCATCCCCAAACTGATGGTCAGACAGAGAGAGTCAATCGAGTTTTGGAAGATCTCCTAAGAGCTTGTGTGTTCGATTTTGGGGGATCATGGGAAGACCATCTACATCTGGTTGAGTTTGCATATAGTAATAGCCACCATTCTAGCACTAGGATGGCACCATACGAGGCATTGTATGGGAGATTGTGCAATTCTCCGGCATGTTGGCTAGAAACTGGAGATAAGTTGGTACTTGGGCCAGAGATGATTAGAGAGACCTCAGATTGCATCGAGATCATTCGACAACGAATGAAAGCGGCCGAAGATCATCAGAAGAGTTATGCTAATAAGCGTCGACAAGATTTGGAATTTGACGTAGGCAATATGGTCTTTGTGAAGATTTCACCATTGAAGCATGTGGTTCGATTCGGAAGTAAAGGAAAGTTGGCTCCTAGGTTCGTTGGACCATTTCCAATAGTCGAGCAAATTGGAAAGCTCGCATATAAATTGGAGTTACCCGAGAAGATGTCGAGTGTGCATAATGTGTTACATGTGTCTTTTCTACAGAAGTTTGTGCATGATTCGAATGTGGTAGTACCTCCAGAGCAGTACGAAGACCTAGAAGTTGAAACCGCAGTTGTGAAACCTCGTAAGCCACTTCGTGTTGTGGGGAATGACACGAATCAGCTTAGGAGGAAGACGGTTAAGCTAGTCAAGTTACAATGGAGTGAAGATGGCGACGATTGTACGTGGGAGACAGAAGGGCATGAAGGCGAATCATCCAGAACTCTTCGTCCGTAGGACCCTTTGATATCGTGCCATCGTCATATAATTGTATCTTGTTGATTTTTTGATAGAATTCCACGTGCTAGGATAACGCTATGGATGCATGGTTTGATGGTTGCTAGTTTGGGGGATAGAATTGGCTTCTCATAGATGATAGGCATGTAGAATTGTTGTAGTTGCTTATGTTTACTTGGAATTTCGGGGGCGAAATTCTTAAGGGGAGGAAGGGGGGAATGTAATAGCCCGCATTTTACATATCGGAAGATCGTAAAATATTTTTATTTTATTCCTTAAGGGTTGGATCATTCTCACCTTTAGTTATGTTGCTTATGGGGATGTGAGACATGTCCATAATTTTTACTGATTTTGTTTATGACCATTTCCCCCTGTCAGTCTTGTACAGGGAATAACTTTTGACTCAGGTCGAATCAAAGGGTGAGACCTGTGCCATTGGAAAGGGACTGATGTTTGCCTTTCCGTAGAGTGGTTACATTAAAGATTTGGCTCATCAGTTTGGGAGATACCGTTGTTCTAAGGTTTTTCAGTTGGCAGCCCAAGTTTGGTAAGCCAAAGTGGGCTGAATTGGGAAGGCCCATTAGGGAGTTGGTGGAAACTATAAATAGGAGGTAAGGGATATCCAAAAGGATTTGAATTTTCATTCTTTCATTGGGAGGTCTTGTGCTCCTCCTTCCTCTAACACTCTTCCACCATTAAAAATCATAATCCAAGGAGGGAAATTGGAGATCTATACCACTGGAGGCTAGATCTACATCATTAAAGCAAGAGTTCATCAGATCAAAGTGATTGGTGCGAGGTGCTTGCTGTTTGGATTCCTATTTCATTGATTTTAGCTTGTTTTGGCAAATCGGTGAGTGATATACATCTCTCACATGGATGCAATGAAGTATATGAGTGTTTTTGCATGTTTCTCATCAAATTGGAATGTTTTACCATAAATTTACGCCATTACATATCTATTTTCATATAAATCACCTTATGATCTAATTTAGCAAGTTTTAACCGTTAGTTTCATGTCATATCACATGTTTAGGTAAGTTAGATCACTCATTTAGATCATATGTTCATTTTAGTGGCTTTTGGTAGTTTTTGGTGAGATTTACATCATTTTGTGGTAATCGCTATATTCATGTTGCTAGAAACGTTTTGACATGTTTACGATTGTGTTTGATGATTCTGGTTGAGTTGGTTTCGCCGGATTCGTCATTTGGCGAAGATTTGGCCGAAATCGGAGTTGAAGTGGAGATGTGCAGGAAATGGATTGGGTCGGTCTCAAATCCTGCCTCGGAGAACAAGTTAGAATGGATCGGTCCTAGTAGAATGGGTCTGATCGGTCAGATTTGAATCGGGTCAGTCAACTGAGGGGAATATAGATGGAGCTGACGGATCGGTCAGTGGGAGACTGGTCGGGTCGGTTAGAGGATGGTGGATCGGGTCGGTTTGAAGTTTTTGACATGGAAGCAAACTCTAATTGGATGGATCGGTCGAACTGGAGTGAAGTGGGTCGGTCCTAACTGGATCAGTCAGGGAAGTTAGTTGAGGAGGAAATGGCTCGGCCTCTTACTGGGTCGGTCTACTCCTTTGAGGTGGATCGGTCCATAGGGGATCAGTCGAGTTCAGAAGCCAGGAGGAAGCTGGGTCGGATCGGCCTAGAGTGGATCGGGTCGGTCAGGAGGTGATGGGTCGAGTCGGTCATAAGGGTTGGGTCGGCCTATATTCTGATCGGTCATGTTTTCAACAGCACTTTTAAACGCTGTGTTGGATGGCTTAAGTGTTGTAGCTGGTTTCCTTAGCTTGTGTGTATGAATACTATGGATTATTTTGAAACTTATATTGATTTTTTTTGGGTTCAACGATGATGATGGCTTCGACGAGAGTCCAGAAGGGGATGTTAGAAGTGATGTGATGTGTTCGTTGATCGGTGAAAAGCAACAAATAGGTGGATTCAACTCAAAGGTCGTGAGTTGGTGGATAATGGTTGCTCGAGAAGGTTTCTTGAGCCATGAAAAGTCGTCGGGTTGGGTGAGAGATGCGAAGGCCAAGAAGTCATTGTTGTCGTAAGTTCTAGCAAGCTCAAAGCAGGGGTACAGCAGGGCACCCAAAAGGCCGGAAGGTTGCTGGTCGAGTACCCTGGGTATCGTTGAAATGCCGAGTTGTCAAGGTTGGACATATATACGTATCGTTGAAAGGCGTACGGAGTTTATGCTAGAACTGGGATTACCATTAGCCCTTGACATATGGCAAAGGTTGGCCGTTATATGATTAACGATGGTTTTGAAGCAGGATTGGTGGTGATAGCCAGAGTCTGTCATGATTGATTAGTTGCTTTGTATGAACCGTCTCATGGAGATTGTCCAACGTCGAAGGAGATGTTCCTTGGGTGCTTGTCTGATATTGGTTTAGGCCTCTGGGGCTTGTACTTGAGGGTTGTTGAATTCGATTAGGATAGTTTACATGAGATCTATAATTTGGGTGTCGTGACTGCTTTGCCATGATTGAATGGGTGTTCTGGTTTCCATGGATGTATGATTGAATTGTTAAAGTAAAGGTTATCACTGTCCGATGTGGGGAAGATAAGGTTGAGTTCTTCTCTGGTATTGTGGGTAGATTAGTATGCTTATCTATCCCTGCTCATATACTTAACTGTTGAAGTTTGTTAGTTGTTTTATCGCTTACTAAGACTGTTGTCTGACTCAAGGTTTTATGTCTCCTCTTATTACCTTAGGTTGTTCATCCGGTTATGGATAGGCAGTCTAAGTAGCAAGTTATAGGTGATTAGTGAGGATGATGCTGCTGTGTGGAGGCGAGCAGGAGGCTGGCGTACCAGTTTTATTACTATCTAGTATTTCTGTTTCCACTGTTTGAGTGCTCTATTGTTGTAGTGAGAACTTATGTACAAACTTTGGTATCTGTTGGATAACCGTTCATGATGTTGAAAAAGTTTTCTAAAGTTTGCTATATGATGCCTCATTGTTATTACCTGTTGTATAGGTTCTATTATATTTTATCCTTGCGTTGTGAGTCCGACGACAAGTTTCGATGTTGTTTACCTACTATGATGATTATCCATAGCTGGTCGACACCCCTTTCAGCGCATTATTCCTCTTGTATAGTGCGGGGGCTGTGGGCGGTCGTCACAGCTGTGCACCCAAAGTAAATATTCCGAGGATTTTCGACTTTCGAACAGGCCTTCCGACCAGCTCGAAGGGCAGGTAAATTCGGGTTGTTACAAATTGGTATCAGAGCTTTGGTTAATTCAGATCTTTGGGGTACAACTCATTAGAATAGAATGAAAGAATTCATCAGATATAGGATTAGTAATATCCTATAAGAATAAATCATTAGAGATTGAATCAATGGTATTCTTAAATGAGAAACTCATTAGAGATGGGGTTAGTAATGCCCTAAAATGAGTTAAGAGTATTACGTATACGAAAGAGCGTAATTGCGATTTAAAAACAAACTTGCTTCTGTCTTCTTTTCTTAGTTTTGTTCCTTTTCATGGATGAAATGTTTTAAGTGGGGGAGAGTAACATCCCTGAGATTTTGGAACCAATTTAAAAGTTATTTTTATGGTAAATTGTTGTAATAGCAATGAAAAGTTCTATTGTTCTATGTTCTGATGCGTCGTGTTCTCACAAAATTCGCGTTCTCTTTCGGTCTAGGTCGGGTGGGGATTTCAGGTCGTGTTACCATCGATGTTGATGACATGGAAGGGAATGACCCGAGTGTGCATATTAAAAGACGATCGTGGAACAGAACTTCTGAAGTTTGTCAAAACTAATGGATTCCACCGGAAGACCCGCATCCAACATATCTCTCCAACATGGTCTGAAGGATCATCAGAGAAATGCGAGGGAACGCCAATGACTCACGAGAAATGCACATAAGGCGCAATCCCTTCACTAGGATTGTGCACAAAGCGGAATGGCCACAACGCTTCAACATGCCATAGATGACACTCTATGATGATCACCCGACCCCTCTGCCTTCTTAGACCGCTTTGAATGGCAAATGGACTCCAGTCAGGCCACCGCCCCGGTCAAATGCAAGTGCTTCTAGATTTTCTTGTAAGACACAACTTTACTCTGGTTCTCTGACCTTCCACTCAACTCTGTCAACAAATTCAGCTAACTGGCCATAGAATTGGTTAAGCAATTTAGAATGCACATCCCAACTCCGAAAAATGCCCTCACTCTGTTTAATCTTTATCATGGACCTACTGAGTCACTTAAGAGCTACCTCTCGCTGTTTAATACCGCCCTTCCTGAGGTCGATGACCCAGAGACTCGTACCGTGCTTTTCCAACTTGAAAAGGGTGTCATCCCGCCTTTCGAATTTAGGGCTTGGATCGATAGAAAGCAGCCTAAGAGTCTCGACGCTTTCTATGAAAAGGTTAGGCAGTTCTTGTGTCAAGAAGAAGCGAGGCGAAACCAAATTTCCTGGACCAACCATTCCAACAACCCGCATGTCAAAACCATCGACGAATGCATCAAAGGGAAACATATTGGAGAACCCTTCGTTAAGGATAAGGTGGTAGTTCCCTACAAACCAAAGTCGAATAGCGGTAGGCAGGGCGGTTGCAACAACAACCAGGTCCCAGCGGATCCCAAGAAACCTAGCCGCTACCGAGCTTACGAGATGTATACTCCATTGAATGAAGAATTGGAGACGATCTACTTGGAAACATGTAATACGCTCCAGTATAAGAAACCAAATTCTAGGGAATCCGCTGACCGCGATAAGAACTCCGGCAGGTACTACCGATGCCACGACATGTATGGGCACAATACCAATGAATGTCGTCAACTCAAGAACGCGATCGAAAAGCTCATCCGCGGGAAGTGCCTTTAGCGGTACGTTCAGGACCCTCTTCCTCCTAAAGCAACCACGGGTCCTCCTACACCCGTGCCTCCAGCACCTCCTAAAGCAGCTCCAGGTCCCTCCAACCAAAGGCGGGGGAATTGTGATCAACACTATATGCGGCGAACCTTATCCCATGCATGAAAGCTTATGAAAAATGGAGGAGGACGTGAGCTCTATAAAGCACGCCACCTACAAAGCTAGCTCCACGTTGGAAGAATCTACTCGCGCCAAGCTTCAAAAAACAATGCGGGACGGCATCGTCTTCTGTGAAAGAGAGTCTACAGGAATCGAGATCCTAACTAGAGACCCTCTCGTGATCACAACTCAGATCGGCTCTGCTTTCATCCGAAGGGTAATGATCGACTCCTGAAGTTCATTGAACATCATCTTCAAAGCTTCCTACGATCAGATGAGGTTGGAAACCAGGGACTTGAAACCATGCCATGCCACGATCTATGACTACAACAGATCTTCCGATCACCTAGTGGGCATGGTCGACCTACCTGTTGAACTTGGAGATAGGGATCAGATCCGGGTCTGAATCCCCACTTTCGTTCTTATTGACATCATCTCTCCCTACAGTGTCTTCTTTGGACGTCCCTTCCTTATAGAATTCTGAGTCTACATGCCACCATGGTCTCTCCTAATGAAGTCCCCGATAGAGAATGGTCCGTAACGAGGCGCCTCAAATAATGATGCTAATGAAGTTTACAGAATTCCTAATGAAGTTTCATTCTAGTTGAAAAGTGATGCTATGGTATATAGCCCAATCAATTTTCTTTGTGGATAATGGAACGAGATGCCTAGGATAATGGTCGGTAACGACCGGGGGACGTTATGTTTAGGAGAACCCCAAACTACACCTGGTACAGATGGGCCGACTTTGCCGCTGCAGAAGGACTCATTTGTACACTCCTAGGACATCCCGCTAGAGCTGTGTCTGAATGCGGTTAAGGAAGATCTTTTGCCTTGGTCATTGATGGAACCCAACTTCTAATACGAAGCCTTACGGTTTTAGTTTTAATCTATGCATGTAGACGTAATATATTAGTACCTACTCTGTTAAGATTGATACATTTATTTTGAAAATGTTTTCAAAGATGGACATTAATGATAATATCAAATAATTTTTGCGTACCAAGCATATTTGGCTACCATAAGGTAAAACTTGCTCATTATGGTGCGTGTTTGCATTGTGTGATCGAATGCGAGTCTTCTGATAGCTTCATTTTCCAAAAAGCATGCACGAAGTTTTGAAACACCTTTTGATGATTGTTTGAGATATGAATGACTTGTTATCTTGTTCTCAAGCTAGTTAATCCGAGTCTGACTCGAGTGTTTGACACTTGGGCCAGATATGAGTGTATTTCAGGTTTAGACAGAACTCGAGGAGTGCCCAGATATTTCCAAAGGAGTTGGTGATCTTCGTCAGAAAGAAGGTTGTATTTTACTATTTATACGTGGATGTCGTGGTTTTATTTTGTGAGGATATTGTTTATAACTATCCATGGTATGTTTACCCTGATTATATAAATATGTATTCCATTGTAAAATTTATGTTGTAAAGTTATGTCGAATATTGTATTTGTTCATTCCGCTGTAAGATTCTGTTCTTCTATTTTGTTATGTTGTGTTTTCTCTAATAAACCCCGATGAATTGAGTTTTTGAGATTTGGTTTTGCGGTACATGAACATCGTGGATGTTTTAAGTATCGACTACCAAAGATCGAAAAATCGATTTATAATAGGACATCACGTGTATGCTTTCTTTTTGGACTTAACTTGTGTGGTTTATTGTCGATTCAAAGGGCTAAGGTCTGCAGGTCGTTGCACATAACCTTGTTGCACACGTCTATAGCTTTAAAATTTGGCACATTTTCGCACTGCCCCTAGATACTCAAAATATACATGTTAAACAACATATATTATTTACTGCCTTAACATTGAATGTGTAAATATATTCACCTTTTATTTTATTTTGTTTGCCAAATTGATTACATTAGTTGTGGTTAACCTGAAATAGTACCTAGTAATATAATCTGACATGGCTGCACCTGGGTTTATAGAAATTCATGCTTTGTTGCGTTAAAAACCTATGACGTACCCAGGATTAGGTGCCTTGTACTCCCTATACCGCCCTGTTATTTTATTTATGTGACCTTATTCAAGAACTATTAAAATAAGATGATTTGAATCTATGCCAATTTTATTATGTTGAAGATTTTAACTGATTCTTGTAATCAATTAATTATGGGCAACAAATTGGAAAGATATGAATATAGAATATTTGATTTGATAAATCAATAAAATCTAGATATATATGACAACAAATTGGAAAGATAAGATAAGAGATTATTTGATTTGATAAATCAATCAAATATATGTATACGGGGAAACAATCACAAATATGCAAGATTTACATTGAAATCAATTCAAGGAAATTCGAAAACTTTTCGTGCATATTTTCAGGCAAGTTTTCATCCATATTCTTATAAATAGATAGGCATTTGATCATCTTTTCCATCACAAGCCAATAGTGCTCTCTTCAGTATATCCTCAATAAGATCCCTATTTCTGTATCAATTATAGGGTGAGGTATTTTTATTGAGTGGTAGTTTTTTTCTCTTATTGTATTCCCTCTTGAACTGAAGAAGAATAAAAGAAGTTTTTGGGTCTCCGTGGACATAGGATATTCATATTTGAACCATGTTAAATCATTTGTTTCTCTTATTTTTGCTATTATTTTTGTGAGGCTGATAATTGATTTTATTTTTGGTTCTATTGGTATCTAAATAGACAACACTAGATGCTGATCAAATAAGCTTCCGCTCGAATTACCATAAATTTCACTACAGTTTGGTATCCGATCTGATGTTATTGTTCCTACTTGGATGTTAATGGCTACTTCTAGTAAGTCTATTGGTTGATCTGGTGTCAATTATGGAGTAACATGTTTTGATGAAAAAGGAAATTTTGGTACTTGGAAGATGAAGATGGAGGTTGTATTGAAGAAGAAGAAGAAGACTTATAAAGTTGTTTCTATGTCTGAGAAATTGAAATATATGGATGCAGTGATTTGGAAGAGATGGAAGATGAAGCTCTCACAACAATTCAGTTGAGTCTTTTAGGTGAAGTTCTTAGAGAACATTCTCAGAAGAAGACAGCGAAGGAACTATGGGATGCATTATCAAATGCATATCAAGACAAGTCTCTCACTAATCGAATTATTCTTCAACAACAATTTATTTGCCCAAGATGAAGCCTGGAGCCAATCTCCTGGAGCATGTAGAAGCTTTGACCACTTTAGTTACGAACTTGAAGGTAGCAAATGTTGATATTTTTATGAGGCTCAAGTTTTGATCCTCTTATGTTCCTTGCCTAAGGAGTGTGTTAGACCAAAAAGTGGTTCTAACACCCAACTTGATTAAAAGCAAAAATGAAACGAGATAAAAATAAAAATGAACACACAGGATTTATAGTGGTTCGGCGAAGAAATGCCTACGTCCACTTATCTTTCACTATATTCAATGATTCAGTTGCAAATACAATGTAATTTTCACTTGATTTCACTCACAACTCGCTTAAATTCACTCAATAGACTAAAACAAGTAATGAAAGAAGATTTGGATTCTCCGGGAGTAATGGAGTTCAGGTTATGGAGGTAGTTGAATTCTCAAAGTGCCTAAAAAGGATCCTTTTCTTTGTCTCCAGACGGGGTATTTATAGGTGTGAATTTGCTCAAAACCCGATCCGGATCGGAGCCACGTGTCGTCCATCCCATTAGCCTCGGGTTCGGATGGATTATTGTGCTGACAACGCATCAAAATAGTGAACGTTATGGGCAGGAACTGGTCATAGCCGATCCGGATATCCAGGCGCTTATGCAGGGGGACAGTATGGAAAATGGGTTCGGGTCGGAGGTATATGTACCAGGGGTTCGGATCGGGATATCCGATCCGACCCGAATTGACTTGGTGACAACTCTCTCTTCTCTTTATTCTACTTTTCCTCCGAACCATCTCTGTAGCAGCTGGGTGGCCTTCCGATCCATCTTGAAGAAGACTGCCCTCCGATCCGAACATGCGCTCTCTGTTTTCAACAGCAATAGCTCGCCGCTCCGAACAGGAGACTTTATCCGATCCGAACCGATACGTTGCTTTAACCCGACCCGGATGATTGCATCTGTTCGATCGAAGCTGTAGCGTCTCCTCCGACCTGAGTAGTGATGGTCTCTCCGATCCGAACCGAAGTCTTCTAATTTGAAATGCTCTCCAATGCTTGATATCTTGACTTTGTGTTGCCTAGTTCACAAAGTAGGCTAACACTTTGCCCCCTCAAAGGATGCTTCTATTGGAAACGGAGCATGCTTTGATTGCCATTGCACAACGCCTTCATCCTTCCTTTTGAATACGCATGCCAAGCTGTCGCACTTCATCCTGTTCGGTTCGGATTCCGACCCGGACGGATTTCTGCTTTGGGTTCCGACCCGAACGGATCTCTTTCTTCCTTTACTCTGCAAGGGATTAGTGGGCCAAGCTGCGTCATTGGGCTTTTCGAGCCGGTCCGATCGGGAATATGAATAGTCAGCTTGCTTTTTATATAAATTCACTTCATTTCCCTTCTTTTCTTTCATTCACTGTTCTTGCTCGTCCAAACCGACTCCACATCGAAGCCTTAGCTTTTCCAAGAAACTTTAAAATTCTCGCTTCAATCTTTGAATCAAATACATAGGTAGTCTTGTAATCTTGAATCTCGCTGCCATAATCGCTTTTAATTTACATCCGCGGTTAGTTTGAACGATTCTAGCAAAGTAATTGACTGGTTCCATCGCCACAGCTTCCTTCATCCTCCGCCTTCGTCGTTAATGGCATCGACGCCATTTCGAGGCGTTGGAGGAGGGTATTGAAACTCGTTATTGAATACTTGAGTATTTAATCTCTCGATTTTAATTAAGGCTTGGGAATTTGAGTTGGGTTCACTACTTAAGAGGAGGAAGAGGAAGGAAATTGAAGGAGATCGGTTCGGGTAGGGGAACGGTCGGAGAAAAAAAAAGGGAAAGAGAGAAACTCATAGATCCGGACCGGGTCGGGGCAATAGGACAAGGAAATGGGACTTAACTCGTTTGACCGGGTCGGGTCGGAGCTAGGAATAAAATGGAGGTTAAGACTTATGCGCCCGGGTCGGACTGGGTTATGAAACAAAAGAGAGAATAGTAATATGGTTATCTAGGTTAATACGACCCGCCCCGAAAGTCAACCTCCGAACCGATTCGGATATTTCTCTCTTAGTGTGAGCCTTTGCTCATCCGATCCGAACCTAGTGTCTGCATCCAAACCGAAAACTACTCAATCCAAAACACAAACTCTCGTCCAACTATTTAAAAGATATTACTTCTAACTTCATGAACAGTTAGGATAGTGCCTTGCGGACATAAGTGAACATTAAGAACTACTCTGACTATCACTTTCTCTTCAAAGTTTTGTTTTACATTGTTGCACTTTTACTTTGCATTTCTCACATTTACTGCACACATTTTAGTTCACACACATACACAGGGGGGTACAGGCTAATTTACTCTAATCCGTGCTATTGCTTCTTCAATAGTTCTATGACAATGAGGCCCAGACGCTCTTCCAGACTAGCTGAGAGGAAAGAAGCCCCAGAAACTTCTAACAAAATCACTCTCGAGGATATATCTTCTTCTTCGGATCCAGAATGGGACAGCGAGGGTCCAGATTACGGGGTTGGACATCGGGAAAGCGACGAGGTGTCTTCAGAGAATGAAGTTTCTCTGGGTTTTGAGGAGGAAGGAGGGATTGGTGACGACCGAGCCCCTGATGAATTTGAATCGGCCATTATATTGGAATCACCTCCAGACTCCGTTGAATCAACAATCGACAACGATCGACTTGTCCGAATTTGCTTAAAGTACGGAATAATGAAAAGGGACACTCTAGTGCCTTCGCGCTCTGATCATCCCCACAACCCTCCAGAAGGATATATGACGGTCACTCGACTGATGTGCATGGTCGGCGCCATTCCTCCATTCTCTCCCTTCATCGTTGACTTTTTAAGACAAATGTGGATTGCCCCCATGCAATTGCACCCCAATTCATATGCCTATTTGAATACCTTGTACATAGCATATCGTGAAATCTTAGGCATAGAGCTTACGTTCGATGACGTTCACTTCTTCTATAATTTCAAGCATCGGACTCGAGAGACTCCATCTTTCTGCTACTTTGAATCAGTTCCAAAAAGGAAGATAATCTCTGCACCATTCAGCAGTAAAGCTGGCGATTCCAGACTAGAATGGTTCTACGTGAAGCGACAGCCTAGATGCGCCAGGAGGTGGACAAAATCAAGTAAAGCACTGATTTCCTAAATCCGGGCTCGATACATTTGAATCATCACCTTGACTTGTTTTCCCTTTTGTTTGCAGTTGACAATCCCAAACAGATATCAGATCAGGTATTCTTTGACCGGATGCACCGACTTCTTAATGGCGATCAGAAGTTCTTGACTATCGACGAAGCCCTTAAAGACGAATACCTTCACTTTCATGGGCTGTTATCTGTTTTTCGTAGCATTGGTCATGGGACGGTTCCATACGCATACATTCCCCCAATGGAGATAATCCCAGAGACAGGAGAAGGCTCAGGAATTCCTACAGCGCCTCTTCAAACTTCACCTTCTCCATCTTCTACACAAGATGATGAATTGGCTAATCTGGCCGAAAAGCATCGTGAAGGATATATTGCCCCCGAGGAAGCTACTTCTCTAGAAAAGTCAAAATCCTCCCAAGAGTCACCACTTCATGCTTCTGAGGGGGATGTCCCTAGTACTGATGAGCAAATATTTCAGGGTTTGGGGGATCTCCCCTTACCTGAGACTATATATACATCAGATGATTTCAGGAAGGATCCTTTAGTCTTCACCTCTTCTGAAGAGACCACTCCCGCTAAGGCCAAAGAGCCTGCCCGCACTAGTCTAGCTTCAGACTCGGGTTGGTTGGGGGGAAACACACCACTTAGGATACACTTTATATAACGGCGTTAGCATTCATTGCACCTCTTTCCTCGTGACTCCATTAATTCTAAATTTCGTTCGTTTTATCGTGCAGGTACGATGTCTCGATCCTACTACGATATCAGGAAGCTTCGTCGCAGCATGTCCAATCCTCCTCAGGATGTCGAGTATGATCGCCGGGATGATCGTGGTAGGGAGGAGAGAAGACCATATGATCCCTATCGGTCTCGACCCTCACGTTCCCGCTCACCAGTTCGACCGGAACAAGAGAAATATAAGGGTTATCAAAGCCGCAGGGAGGAGGACAGGCCACCATCTAAAGACTCCACTTCTTCCCATGAAAAGCGCAGCAGAGAAAGAACTCCTCCAAAAGAAACTGGGTCTCGAAGCAAGCACAAGGTCCCTGCTACTAAGCGACCTAGGACAGACAAAGAGACTACCGAATCCTCTTCACACAGGGACACCGAATTATCGATCCCCGCTCCTCCCCCACTAGATGCGGAAACTGCAGTAAAGCGGGCATACTTGGTGGAGCAATTTCCTGAGCACTACTTCGAGACTTTGACTTTTTTACCTACTCTTGAACCTATTTCTTCTAAGTGGGCAGATGAGGCCAAAGCAAAGATTGATGCGGTGGAAAAACAATATACTGAGATGTTTAAATATTCACGCAATCTTTCTAGAATCATCCGCACTCTAATCACAAATACGGATTCAATGCAAAAGACCGCGGAGGAGGATGCTAAGGCCTTAAAAGCTCTAGGAAAAGATTTGGAAGATACTCAAGCTCAGCTAGCGGTCGCTCAAAGGGACCCTTCTAATTTCAAACAACAATTCGAGGACATGCAAAAGCGTTATCACGACTTGCTTGAATCTCACACTCAGGAGCATTCTGAATTAAAAAAGCAGGCTGACGAGGCCAAATCAGAAGCTGCTAAGACACGCCTTGCTTATGCTGAGCTTGAGCGGAAAAACGCCGAGTTAGCAAAGAGGAGTGCTGAATTAGAAAAGAAAAATGCCGACTTGGCTTCAAAGCTACTGGAGGCAGAGAACAGGGCTGCCCTGGCCGAGGGCAATGTGGAGTGTGCTATTAAATCTGCGGAGGAAGCCCGCAAGCAACTATCAGAGGCGGAGGCTGATATTCAGGGTTTCGGCGAACTAATGATTGAATTCTTCGCACATATTATTCGTCGCCGAAACATTTCTTGGATCGAGGACTATCCATCCACTCTAGTTCAAGTATGGAATCAGATCGTCGAGTGGGAAAAAGAGGAGCTTAAGGTCGATTCCCTCGATGAAGATAAACTAATGGAGAAATACTTGAGGGATGATGAACCGGAGCGCCTAGCTGAAGGGCGCCGCCTTATTGCTGAGGCCATGGAAGAAGAGAGACGGAAGTCTAAACAAAAAACTGTTCTCGAAGCTGGTTCCTCCTCTTCTGCCCCTGCAACTTCTGAAGTAGAGGGGTATGATCCTGAAAATCCGGGAATTCCCCGAACAACTCTGCTATCTCCTATTCCTGAAACAACACCAGAGGTAGTAGCCACCCCCGCAGAAAAGTCTTCGGAAGGTATCCCTACCTTTTCTCCTCAATTTGCCAAGGCTATTTCTACTTTCCGCCACGTGATTGAACAATCGATGAAAGACCCATTGTTTTCGCCTGAGTTGATAACTGTTACTTCTCATTCTGTAGGTGTTGAATCATCCGTAAAGACAGATGTGACTCAGGGAGCCACCGCCGGTACAAAGCCCGCAGAAAAGGCCAAAAAAGGGGGCGACAAGGCTGCTTCTATAGACTTGGGAGAAGGAAGTGAGCCAACTAAGGTTGCCACTCCCCATGATGAAGAAATGATAGCAGCTTTAAAGGACGATGGCGGAGACGTGGGGCATGAAGAGGAACCAGAAATTGCAATTGTCGGGGAGTCAAAAAATGCTGATGATGTTACCTTGGCTGCAATGAAAGCCGATCAAGACAAACGCTTGTAATTAAAAGCTGAAGAGCTAGATCCCGAAGTCCTCAAACCCCTCGCAGTCGTGGATGCGGGATCAAGGTTAGTTGTTAAGCTCTCAACTAGATCTATTACAGAGGAACTCGCTAAAAAATCTTCTCTTGATTCCAGCGCCCCGCCCTCCGGGAAGAAGTCTACTGGCTCCAGCACCGCATCTTCAGGAAAAAAGAAGACAAAACGAATCTTGACGGAGGCTGAGAAAGAAGCAAAGGACGCGGAGAAAGCCGCCAAGAAATCCAAGGCTCATTCAAAATCTAAATAGTGGATTGCCTTGTATCGTTTTAGTATTTAGTGAACCAATAATTGCTGCTACAAGAGTAGCTCCTGCACTTTTTTTTTTTTATAGCTATTTTCCTGTACAAATTCATTCATTTGTAAATAAAAATAACTCATTTTTTGCAATGTTTATTTGTTAGTAGTTCTGCACTTATGTAAAAATGCATGTCTATAGTTATGAAACGAAGTTGTGGAGGGGGGAAATATACGTATACATACGTGTCCCCAGTCAATTCCCACAAATTATCTGATGCTTAATTAAGCAGTCTGAATGCTCCCGATTCTCTGACGGGAAAGCACTTCCTGTGTCGTCAGTACCTGTCGTTTTTTCTGGCATTTCTTTTATACTCTCTCTCTTTCTCTTGAGAGTTAGAGTTCGAGCTCAGTCATTTATTTATTCCCCGGTCTTTCAACGGGGAAAGATTTCTTTCTCAGCGCTCAGTCGGAGACGCCTTTATACTCTCTTTCTCTCTGGAAAGTTAGAGTTAGGAAGAGAATTTCTTTTTCAGCGCTCAGTCGGAGACACTTTTATACTCTCTTTCTCTCTGGAAAGTTAGAGTTAGGAGAAGAATCTCTTTCTCAGCGCTCAGTCGGAGACACTTTTATACTCTCTTTCTCTCTGGAAAGTTAGAGTTAGGAGGAGAATCTCTTTTTCAGCGCTCAGTCGGGTCGCTTTTATACTCTCTCTCTCTGGAGAGTTAGAGTTAAGAATGTCGTTTTCTCATTCTTTTATGTCTTATCGCACAAATAGTCGTTGTGCTTCTTTTTATGTCTAAACTGTTTCCAACCTTTTTAGGCTGTGAGTTATCCTGTATCTTATAATCACAACAGAATAACTGATAAATGTATATATGTAATGCATAAAAGTAAATAACACACAGTATTTTTATAGTGGTTCGGCTAAGTCGTAGCCTACATCCACTTTATAGTTCTTCATTCATATCGTCAGATTTTCCCAAGGCAAGTCGTGCCTTATTATAGAGTTCATAAGAAAAATAACACAAAGTACAGCATTTTTAATCCAAATATCGCATTAAGTGCTGGGCATTCCATACTCTGGGGACTTCTTCGCCATCCACGGTCGTTAACTTGAAGGTTCCTTTTTCAAGTTTCCGTTGAATGACAAAGGGTCCTTCCCATTTTGGACCAAGGTGAGGAAGGGATGGAAAGACTCTCTTTAGCACCAAATCCCCTGGTTCAAAAGTCCTGAGGCGAACTTTTTTGTCGTAATAGCGTGCCATCTGAAGCCGATGTCTTGCTGCACGCAAATCTGCTTCGTCCCTTTTCTCTTCGACTTCATCAAGAGACTCAAGTAAAAGTGCCCGATTTGTCATCGGGTCATAATATGTCACCCTGTGGGAAGGAACTTCTAGTTCAACTGGAATTACAGCTTCTGAGCCAAAGGAGAGAGAGAAAGGGGTATGACCGGTGGCCGTTTTAAATGTTGTTCGATATGCCCACAAAGCTAGGGGCAATTCATCAACCCACTTTGCCTTTGCACGCTCTAATCGTTTCTTGAGGATGGATTTTATTACTTTGTTTATTGCCTCTACTTGCCCATTCGATTGCGGATAGGCAACTGCAGTATATCGTTTGTCTATCTTATACTTCTGGCAGGAATTTCTGAATTCAGTACTATCAAATTGGGTCCCGTTGTCAGTTATAATCGTCCTTGGGATCCCGAACCGGCATATGATATTTCTGACCACAAAACTTATCACCTTTCTTGCCGTGATCTTGGTCAAGGGCTCGGCTTCCACCCACTTCGTAAAATAGTCCACGGCCACTATTGCATACTTAGCTCCTCCTTTAGCAATTGGTAGGACTCCAATGATATCAATTCCCCACGTGGCAAATGGCCAAGGACTCACCATTGATTTAAGTTGGGTCGACGGTGCCCTGGGGATTTTAGCGAATCTCTGGCACTTATCGCAGCGTCGTGAATAATCAGCTGCATCTTTATTGATCGTAGGCCAGAAGTATCCGTACCGCAATATCTTCTTTGCTAAAGTTTGACCTCCTGTATGATCTCCACACTCACCTTCGTGTACTTCTCTTAGTACACGCTTGATGTCGTCGTGTGCTATACATCGTAACAGGGGCATAGAAAATCCTTGCCTATAGAGAGTATCATCTTGTATGACATATCTGGTAGCTTTGCGAACTACAGCTCTTTTCTCACTCTTCTTTGATGGGAGTGTCCCATTCTTAAGGAAATTCTTAATTGGAGTCATCCACGACTCCTTCTCTGGTTCCGCTTCAAAAGCGAATTCAATTTCCATTGACTCAAAGCTTGGCGACTCCAACGTTTCAATTGGAATTATTTCAGTCTCTTCTGGATTGTCGGAACTAGCCAGCTTTGCCAGTCTATCCGCTTTCTGGTTTTCAACTCTGGGAATGTGTGTTATGTTGTACCGCTCTAAGCTATTCAATAGCTCTTTCACTTTCTTGAGATAGGCGATAAGTCGAGGTCCTCGAGCCACAAATTCCTCTCACACTTGGCAAACAACAATTTTAGAGTCACAAAATATGTCTAACATTTTTACTCTGAGGTCTTTAGCAAGCTTCAGCCCGGCAATCAGGGCTTCATATTCAGAGTCATTGTTAGTCGCCGAAAATTCTAATCGCAAGGCGTAATATAACGACCGTCCTTCGGGAGTGACTAAGACGATTCCAGCTCCGGACCTTCGGTCGTTCTTGGCTCCATCTGTATATAGTTTCCACGGATTTATTTTTAGCTCATCCTCGGACTTAACCACTCTGTCATTGATTACTTCCTCCTCTGGAATGGTGAATTCCGCAATAAAGTCTGCTAGAGCTTGCCCCCTGATTGACTTTCGTGGTTGAAAATTCAAATCAAACTGACTTAGTTCTATGTTCCATTTGATCAACCTTCCCGATGCTTCGGGCCTCTGCAACACCTGCCTTAAGGGCTGGTCGGTGTATATGGTTATTGGATGGGCTTGGAAATAGTGACGAAGTTTTCGGGATGCGATCAGGAGACTGTAAGCAAGCTTCTCAATTTTTGGGTAGTTGCGCTCTGCCGCTGCTAATTTCTTGCTTACATAATACACTGGCCTTTGTACTTTGTCTTCTTCTCGAACCAGGGCTATGCTGACAGCGTGAGCCGAGACTGCCAAGTAAACAAACAATTCTTCATGATCTACGAGCTTTGATAAAATCGGCGGTTTCTCTAGCAGTTCCAACAGATTTTGAAAGGCCTCAACACAATCTGGAGTCCACTCGAAGTTCTTCTTTCCTCTTTTAATCAAATCAAAAAACGGAACGCATTTATCTGTGGCTTTGGAGATGAATCTACTCAGCGCCGCTACTTTCCCTGCAAGTCTTTGGACATCTTTAATTCTCCTCGGCTCTTCGATATTTCTAATCGCTGCTATCTGGCTAGGGTTGATTTCAATTCCTCGGGAACTCACAATGAAGCCAAGGAACTTTCCCGATGCCACTCCGAATGAGCATTTCAGAGGATTCAATTTCATCCGGTACTTTCGCAGGATACCAAACATTTCCGCCAAGTCTTGCGTATGGCTGGAGGACTGCTTTGATTTGACAAGCATATCATCCACATAAACTTCCATAGTTTTTCCTATTTGATTATAAAACATTCTGTTCACCAAGCGCTGATAAGTAGCTCCAGCGTTTTTCAATCCGAATGGCATTACAACATAACAATATAACCCCAAATTCGTAATGAAGCTCGTATGTTCTTGGTCTGGTACGTGCATAGGAATTTGGTTGTATCCAGAATATGCGTCCATGAAAGAGAGAAGTTCATGACCTGCTGTCGAGTCTACAAGCTGGTCAATCCTGGGAAGTGGGAAACTATCTTTCGGACAAGCTTTGTTTAAATCTGAAAAGTCAATGCAAGTCCGCCACTTTCCGTTTGGCTTCTTTACTAAGACGGGATTCGATATCCAGTCGGGATAAGTCGAATCTCGAATAAATCCATTCTGCTTCAACTTCTCTACTTCCTCTTTGAGAGCAGCCGACCTCTCTGGGCCCAACATGCGTCTCTTTTGCTTCACATGCGGATGCTTCGGATTTACATTCAATTTGTGACTTATAATGGATGGCGACATCCCACACATGTCAGCATGGGTCCAGGCAAACACATCTAAGTTTGCCTTCAAGAAGTCCGTTAGTTTTTTAGCTCGACGTGGATCCAATTGAGAACCAATCTTCAAAACTTTTGTCGGATCAGCTTTATCAATAGGAATTTCCACTGTCGCTTCATTAGGAGTTGCATTCCTAGCCTCTGGTTCCTCATCTTTTCTGGGATCCAGGTCTTCGGGCGTTCCTTTGGGCAACTCCTCTGGGGTCAATCTCTCTAATTGCTATGCCGAGCCCCCCTTTGAGGGGGACGTGGCATCTTTACTCTCAACGTTAAGTCCTTTCATCAACATCTTTAATTCGGCCACGTAGCAGGCCCGTCCGGAAACTTGATCCCCTCTCATTACTCCAGTTCCGGCTTCGGTTGGGAACTTAAGTAACAAGCACCAAGGGGCGATACAAACTCTGAATTCAGCAAGGGCAGGCCTCCCCAAAAATGCATTATAAGGCGAATCTACGTCCAATACTATGAACTGAAGCATCCGCACTCTTCTACGTTCTCCTTGCCCCAGGGTCACGGGCAATTCTATGTATCCCATGGGGGCTGTCGACGCCCCGTTGAAGCCTCTGATCCATCCTTCACATGGCTTCAAGTCTTCAGATTCAAGCTTCATCTGATCAAATGACTTCCTGAACAAAATATTAACGGAACTTCCGTTGTCTACTAATACCTTATGGAAAAAGGCCGGCCCAATGGTGGTAGTAATAACCAACGGATCATCGGTGGGTGATTGGATCCCAGTATTGTCTCGGCTGCGAAATACCACGTCGTCAAACATGGTTTCTGTTGTTTTATGGGGGTGATATTTTCCAAATCATCACCTTCATTCACGTCTAGATGCTTGGCAGCATTTACATATTGATCCATTGATCTGAAACTTCGGATTGCTGGGTGAGGTCCGCCTACTATGGAGTTGATAACAATTCCTTTACCTTTCTGCTGCGCTGTAGGCTTAGGAGCAGGTAGAATCTGTTTTGGAGCCTGCTCTCCTTGTCCCCTGTCCCTCGGGGCAACCTTGTACTCATCCAACTTCCCTTCACGCAGCAGCTTCTCAATCACATCCCTCAAATGCCGACATTCATTGGTTGAATGCCCGTGAGTTCCATGAAACAAACAAAATTTCCATGTCGCCATCTCTTTCTCGGTCGAATCACGAGGTGGCGGTCTTTTGTATTGTAACACATTGTACGTATCCAGGTAAATATTTTCCAGGGTGTCGTTCAATGGTGTATAATCCTCGTAGTTCTGGAATCGGGGTCTTTTGTTAGGGTCACTTCCCCTATTTCTGTTTCTTCTGTTACCGTTCGGATTACGGTTATTATTGTTGTTTCCCCCGCTTCCAGCATTGCTGTTTCCACCCTTGTTTCCTACATTTACTTCAACCTTGCCAGAACTTTCCCCAGACTGCTTCACGGTGATATTACTCTGCACATTCTCCTTTGAAGCCGTCTCAGACTTTCTCTTTCGGTTTGCCCTGGCCTCCTCTCGCCTTAGATAAATATCGGCTTTTTCGTAGAATATCTCCCTTGTGGAGGGTGTTTTCCCAGAAAGGTAATCTCCAAACTCAGATTCAGGATCAACTCCTTCCTTCAATGCCATCAGAATAGTGGGCTCATGCGGGTCACTGACCTGAGTTACAGCTTGGTTAAAACGATCAAGATATGCCCTCAAAGACTCTCCTGGTGCCTGCTTGATTCTCGATAATTCAATAACACTTTTGGACTTTCGGGCATGGAGTCGGAACTGGTTCATGAAACGCTCGCTTAGTTCCTTGTAATTCGAAATCGAACGAGGAGGAAGTCGGGTAAACCAGAACAGCGCCACATCTTCTAAGTAGATTGGGAATGCTTGGCACTTCACTTCATCAGGGGCAGCGGCAGCATTCATGAGCCACGAATATCGCATCAAATGCTGTCCCGGATCAGTCCTCCCGTTGTACTTGTCCATCTGTGGCAAGTTAAAGCGTCGGGGAAATTGGAAGTCGAGGATATCGTCGGTGAAGGGGGTATGGCTTCGCTCAATGCCATAATCTTCATTTGTATAGTTCCGACTCTCGGACATGATCTGGCGAACCATTGCCTGCACATCAGCATTAGTTAGGGGCCGCTCAGGTTCCCTGGCCCTAGTATCCGAGCTCCTTCTGGGCTCTTGTTCAGGAGATGCCCTTCTTCTTCGAGCTGCCTCTGCTCGATTCCGTTCCCTGCGCTCCCGGTCAATCTCGGGAGGAGGGGATTGGAGTCTTTGCCCTCGAGTGGGGTCATCGTTTCCTAGCGCTCGTGCAATATCCTCACGAGATCCCAAAGATCCAAATGTCAGCTGCTCTACGTTCTGAGGTCGTTCGAGCGGCCTTCGTTCACGGGGCCGCTCTTCCTCGGAAGATGAAGATTGATCCACTGGTGTGTGACGAACCGGTGATGGAGTTCCCTGTCGACGGAGTTCACTAATCTCCCGACTCATGAGCCTCATATTTTCCTGCATCATGAGATTAGTTCGCTCGTGAACCTTCATAGCCTCCCTTGTGCTCTCAAGCATGTCAAGCAAGCGCGAGAAATCTCCTTGAGTGATGGGCGCAGATGGATTGACCTGATCACCAACCCTGGTGGCTGGAATTGGAGCATTCGTAGGGACTCGAGTAGAAGTTCCAGCTTCACCAAGCATCGGGTCGGATCGGAGGTAGGAGGTCGGGTCGGTTCGGAGCTGGGGGGCCTGGTCGGATCGGTACGTGGCAAGCTGCTCGGGTCGGTTCAGATTGGGGGAATACACTGCTTCAGAATCTCCTACCCGGATCGGATCGGAGCTCTCCCCCTGCTGGCGGCTCGGATTTCCTGCATTGATTCTTCCTGCTGCTGAACTCTGCCCCCGAGACCTTGTTACAACCGCATTTTGCTGATCTTCGCCAGCTCCATTTCCTCGAACAGACTGAACTTCTTTGCCTTTTCCTTTGGCCATGACTCTTTGACAATCACTTCAACGAATATAAAAGAGCGGAGAAACTTAAGGATTAACTTCTTTGAACTCAACGGTCCAAAAAGTAGAAAGAAATCCCGGAAAATAAAGAATTTAGATGAGGATTCTCAGTGAAAGCACCAAAATGTTAGACCAAAAAGTGGTTCTAACACCCAACTTGATTAAAAGCAAAAATGAAATGAGATAAAAATAAAAATGAACACACAGGATTTATAGTGGTTCGGCGAAGAAATGCCTACGTCCACTTATCTTTCACTATATTCAATGATTCAGTTGCAAATACAATGTAATTTTCACTTGATTTCACTCACAACTCGCTTATATTCACTCAATAGACTAAAACAAGTAATGAAAGAAGATTTGGATTCTTCGGGAGTAATGGAGTTCGGGTTATGGAGGTAGTTGAATTCTCAAAGTGCCTAAAAAGGATCCTTTTCTTTGTCTCCAGACGGGGTATTTATAGGTGTGAATTTGCTCAAAACCCGATCCGGATCGGAGCCACGTGTCGTCCATCCCATTAGCCTCGGGTTCGGATGGATTACTGTGCTGAAAACGCATCAAAATAGTGAACGTTATGGGCAGGAACTGGTCATAGCCGATCCGGATATCCAGGCGCTTATGCAGGGGGACAGTATGGAAAATGGGTTCGGGTCGGAGGTATATGTATCAGGGGTTCGGATCAGGATATCCGATCCGACCCGAATTGACTTGGTGACAACTCTCTCTTCTCTTTATTCTGCTTTTCCTCCGAACCATCTCTGTAGCAGCTGGGTGGCCTTCCGATCCATCTTGAAGAAGACTGCCCTCCGATCCGAACATGCGCCCTCTGTTTTCAACAGCAATAGCTCACCGCTCCGAACAGGAGACTTTATCCGATCCGAACTGATACGTTGCTTTAACCCGACCCGGATGATTGCATCTGTTCGATCGAAGCTGTAGCGTCTCCTCCGACCTGAGTAGTGATGGTCTCTCCGATCCGAACCGAAGTCTTCTAATTTGAAATGCTCTCCAATGCTTGATATCTTGACTTTGTGTTGCCTAGTTCACAAAGTAGGCTAACAGAGTGTATTGTTTTTGTTAATTCCAGGATTTATAGCCGTAGTAAAAAAATTCTTTCTGATGTAAAGGCTGGTCTTCATGAAGTGTTAAGAGGTAGGTTGGCGAGCATTAGCATTGATAGTGATACCAAAGGCTAATCTGTTTAGAGATTTAGAAGCCAAAGCAAGTTGTAGGAAGGTGAAGGATGAAATTCTTCAAGGTTTCAGTCTAGGAGGCCTAAGAATTTGGCTTGCCGTTATTATAAGAAGCCTGGGCACTTTATTGCACAATGTCCCGAGCTTGTAGGAAGAAGAAAAGATCCAAAGCAAGCTTGAGCCTTTACAGCGGAGAAATCATATACAAAGTACGACATATGTGTTTACAACTTTTGGCACTTCAAGGAAGAGCACCCAATGGCTGATTGATTCAGGCGCATTCTATTATATGATACCTGATAGGAACTCTTTTTCACTCACAGTGAGATTGATGGAGGAGAATTTATGATGGGCAATGATGCTTCTTGCTCTATGGTTGGTGTTGGTAGTGTCAAGATCAGGATGTTTGACGACGTTATACAAACCATTAGCGATGTTAGGAACATACCTGATTTGAGGAGGAGCTTGATTTCTGGTTGGGCGTTGAGTAGACTTGGACTAAAGATTGTAGTTAAAGAAGAGAAGATAAATATATCTAAGGGTTCCATGATTGTTATAGAAGGAGGGAGGGCAGGAAATCTCAATCTACTAAAGGGAAATAATGTAATTGGTGAATCATCTTTAGTTACTTCTATTGTTTCAGCTTCTTCCAGATTATGGCACTTGAGGATGGGTCACATTGGCGAGCACAACATGGATGAGCTAAGAAAGCGAGGTTTATTTGATAGAGTGCAACATTCAGAGCTAGGCTTTTGTGGAGAGTGTGTTTTTGGTAAGCAGACGAAGATTTCTTTTGGTATTAGAGAGCACAAGGCCAAAGCTATTTTGAATTATGTTCATACAGAAGTTTGGGGACCTTCCCCTTGCCCATCCTTGGGTGGAGTCAGGTATTTCGTTTAATTTATAGATGATTTATCTCGTAAAGTTTGGGTGTACTTTCTAAAGTTTAAAAGTGAAACCTTTGCTAGGTTTCATAAATGGAAATCCATGGTGGAGTAGAAGTCAAGGAAAAAGTTGAAAGTTCTTCATTTAGATAATGGCGGTGAATTCATATCATAGGAATTCGTCGATTATTGTGAGTTTGAAGGCATTATGAGGCACTCCACCACACCAGGCGACCCCCAGTCCAATGAAGTTGCATAAAGGATGAACCAGACATTATTGGAGAGAACTAGATGCCTCATATTGACTACTAAGTTGACGAAGGGATTTTGGGCTGAAGCCTTATCTATAGCAGCTTTCCTTATCAACTGCACACCTTCTACTTCTATGGACATGAACATCCATGAAGAAGTATTGAAAGGAGAGCGTGTTAGCTATTCATTCCTCAAGTGTTTGGTTATCCAGCTTATGTACATGAGAGTCGAGGAAAGCTGGAACCTAGAGCTCGCAAGTGTATCTTTCTTGGTTATAGAAGAGGGGTGAAGGGATATTGGTTGTGGTGTCCTGTTAGCAAGAAACTTATTATAAGCAAGCGTGTAAATTTTAATGAGAAGGCTATGTTGAAGGTGTAGCCTTCCTCACTGGATGACAATGAGAGGACATGTGAAGAATACCAGACACAAAACAAGTCATCTGTTGATTCTTTTCATAGACGTTCAAATGGCGTTTTCAATGACACCGTGATTGATGTGGATAATACAGATGTTGGCACAGAAGAACAGACTCAAGTTGGAGCTCATACAAAGACTTGGTCTGTTAGGGAAAGAAGCAAACCAAGATGGCTTGATGAGTTTGTTCGTTTGAGCATCAAAGACATTGACTTTGTGATATAGCAACATACGCATTAAATGTTGTCCATGATGAACCTAGAGATTATAGAGATGCTACTGCATCAGTTGATAGTTCCAATTGGCTAGCTGTATGGAAGAGGAGATCGAATCTTTACCAAAACAATCATACTTGGGATTTTGTGCCACTTCCTACCGATAAAAGAGCTATTGGATGTAAATGGATCTACAAAGTGAAAGACGGTGGCAATGGAAATTTCAGATATAAAGCAAGACTAGTAGTAAAGGGGTATGTCAGAAGAATGGGGTAGAGTATCATGGCATCTTTGCTCCAGTTGCTAGGCATACTTCTATTCGTATTCTCTTGGCACTAGTTTCTCATTATGATATGGAATTAGAGCAACTATATGTAAAAATCGCTTTCTTGCATAGTTATATAGATGAGGAAATTTATTTACGGCAGCCAGAGGGGTTCTTTGATGGTAGCAAGCCAGGCTATGTTTGTAGACTTAACAAATCTCTATATGGACAGAAGCAGACTCCTAGACTATGGTAAAAGAGATTTGATAACTTTATGCTTTCATAAGGATATTCCAGAAGCTTCAAAGACTAGTGTGTTTATTTCAGGAGGTATGGCGGTGATATGATTTATTTCTTGTTGTATGTTGATGATATGCTATTGCATCTCGGAGTATGGTCAAACTTAAGGAGTTAAAAGAAGAGCTCAGTAAGGAGTTTGACATGAAGGATTTAGGGAAAGTACAAAGAATTTTAGGAATGGAAATATACATAGATAGGTTGGGGGGAGTGTTGAGACTCACTTAGACGAGGTACATCGAGAAGGTCCTTACTCGATTTGGTATGGAGAAAGCCAAACCGGTTGGCACTCCATTAGGATCTCATATTAAGTCGTGAAAAGAACAATCTCCTACATACGAAGAAGACAAGAGGTATATGGCTTATACACTTTATTCTAGTTCTATTAGTAGTCTTATGTATGCGATGGTGTGCACAAGACAAGATTTGGCCCATGTAGTGGGTGTTGTGGGTCGATATATGTGTAACCCAGGCAAAGAGCTTTGGCAAGCACTAAAATGGGTTCTTAAATATCTTCTAGGTACTTCTTCAGTGGGTCTGTTATATGGTGGTGTAGATAACGACATCTCTCTTAGTAGATACTGTGATTTTGATTATGCTGGGGATAGTGATACTAGGAAGTCAGTGTCGGGCTATGTTTTTACACTTGGTATAGGCCCGATTTCATGGAGATCAAAACTGCAATATATCATAGCTTTATGACTACCGAAGCAGAGTTGATATCGATTATGGATGCAAAAAAGGAAGGATTATACTTAATTCAGTTGTTGGACGATATTTCAATGGCACAACGGATAGTTAAGCTATTTTCAGTCAGTCAAAGTGTGATTCATCTTGTAGAGAATCAAGCTTATAGTTCACGAACGAAGCATAATGATGTCAGAGGTTTCTTTCTTATGTTAGAAGAAGAACAAAACAAGAAATGAAGGTGGCCACTTTGGATAATCCTTCAGATATGATGACAAAGACGCTTCTAAAAGACAAGTTTAGGCATTACTCAAACTTGATCAGTTTGCTTCCTGCTACTTGAGCGCCATGGAGCGCTGACCCAGTAACTAATTCTGTTGGTTGATGAATATATTTAAATCTAGGTGGAGTGTTAAAATTGGATGATTTAAATCTATTCCAATTTTATATGGAGAAGATTTTAATAGATTCTTGTAATCAGTTAATTATGGGCAACAAATTGGAAAGACATGAGAAGAAATTATTTGATAAATCAATCAAATCTAGATATATATGGCAACCAATTGGAAAGATAAGAGAAGAGATTGTTTGATTTGAAAAATCAATAAAATATATTCCCAAGGGAAAACAATCACAAATATGGAAGATTTGCGTTGAATTTAAATAAAGGAAATGCAGAAACTTTTCATGCTTATCTTCATGCAAGTTTTCATCTGTACTCTTATAAATAGAGAGGCATTTGCTCATCTTTTTCATCATAAGCCAATAACGCTCTTTTCAATATATCCTCAATAAGGTCCGTATTTCTGTACCAATTATAGAATGATATATTTATTGTGTGTTTGTATCTTCTCTTATTGTACTCCCTCTTGAATTGAAAAAGAATAAAAGAAGTTGTTGGATCTCCGTGGACGTAGGATATTTATATCCCAACTACGTTTAATCTTCTATGTCTCTTATTTCAACTTTTATTCCTGTGAGGTTGCATAATTGATATTTTTTTGGTTCCATTGGTATCTACATAGACAATATTAGATCCTGATCAAACACGCTTTCGCTCGAATTAACATAAATTTTAGTACAAGAACCTCTTATTTCTATTTGCATGCTTCGGTTTTCTGTTGTTATATGGGTTCTGTGGCCTTTTGCCTATGAAGATTTCTCGCTACCTCTTTCATTATAAACTTTAGTTTGGAACGGTAATGTATAGTACTGTCTATGATGGTCATTCGCTGGCAATTTGACTCTAGTACATGCGTTGGTCATATTAGTTGTCTCTTTTCAGTATGCTTTTGCACTTGTGTTGTTGTTGTGAACATATGTGCATTTTGCATGTTGTGCCTTGTGTTGGTCCGGGATGTTGAGGCAGTGCACACGTGTACATGTGTGTATATGCAGGCTGTTGTGAACACAGTCCCTAGAAGAAAAAAACAGATACTCATATGCAGATATACCCTTGATATAAACAATAATATAGAACAAACACTATATATCTGAATATTTTGCTTATGTCATGCAATTGAAGTTAGAATTAACTATTTTAATTTAGTTTTATTTGAAGTTGATTTACTTGAAATAAGTTAACCATGACTCAAATGTTTTATATTTTTGCATGGAACGCTCGGGTCAGAACCGAGTATTGCTGATCTAAAGATTTCAGCTATCAAATCTTGAAGCACGTGAAGTGCCGCTCTTTTTGGTTCGTCAAATTCTACAATTTTATTTTAATTAGAAATCTTATGCATGGATTTAAATCCTCCTCTATTGACCAACTTTTTGGCAAAATCCATCACAGTTCAGCGGATCGAAACCCAACGTTAGAAGGCTCGCCATACAGTACCGACCGATCCCAATGGACAACCCTTTATTCCATAAGGTCCGAGTAAGGCTCGGCTCGAGCCAATATACCTCAAAGTGCGCTATATCTCTTCCCAGCATAATCGCTCTTCTTATTGACCAAGTCTACCTCTCCTCGAAGTTCGGATCGATCAACTTTACTTTGAGGTATCCAGATGAGTCGTTCAACCTCCAGCAAAGCCCGATTCTCAAGGCAATTATAGTGGTCAACACTTCCAGCCAAAACTCTACTTTTGATACACCGTAGTTTAAGTGCCATGCAAGCCACAATTCTCGAGATAACTATTCAGCAACAATAAACTGGGTCCCCCCGCTGTAACTATTCCACCGACTCGAGCTCCACGTGTCCAAGCTCTACATAAAAGGAAAGTCGTGTGGCACCTAGCTCAGCCCACTTCCTTTACCTATAAACACTCCATTTCTGAAAATGGAAAGGCACGTTGAATTCTCCACTTCCAACCTACGCTCGGTATATTGGAAACATCCAACCATGCGACGCAAACAGTACAAGAATCTTGTAATTTCTACTTTTCTCCACTAAAGAAACCAAATTACTTTGTAATCCATCAAAAATCAATAAATATAATGTGGACGTAGGCACCGACTTTTGCCGAACCACTATAAAAACCTTGCATGTTCCTTGTCTTTATTTTCTTTTATATACTCTGTCATTGTTTTACGTGTGTACCCAAACCACATTGGGGGTTGATCGTCACTAGACCAACTTTTGATGTCAACAGCTAGTACTAACTATACTCGGCTTATGGAGTTGGCGAATATTAATCATACTCGGCTTATGTATGTATTTAAATTTAATGTATGTATTTAAATCTTCCTCTATATAATAAATATTACATAACTCTAATAATTTATATAAAAATGCTTCCGTTGTAAGACATTATTTTTTATTCCGTGTTATGATTTTGTGTGATTGATTCTATTTAAACCCGTAAGCTAAATAACAACTTGTCATTTTGAATGGTTCGAGTTGGTTTAATTACCGACTTGAAGCGGTCAATAAGGCGTGTCATTACAATTTATACGTATAATAGTTAATGTTAATGGAATTTTTTATCTATCAAAATACCTTACCTAAATTTCATTAGGTATTACCCTTTTGATTTATTCTTCTCCATTTTCATTTTTTCGTCTTCTGGTTAATTACAGATCAAAAATTCATAATATTAGTTACAATTAATTATTGGACTCAACAAGTTAACAATTATTTTACACTAATTATATTATTAATAAAACCATCAATTTCTATTCCATAACTATGTCATATTATTATAACAAAACTTGAAGGCAATGAAAATTTTCTAGCTGATCTATTATGCATTTTAACTTACGATAATTTGCTCATTAGATGTCACATTACCATAAAATATATGAGCTATTTGTTTGTTAATGCTTCCTTATCCATCAATTTTTCTTAACCTTTCAAATTCTTAAAATTTTATGCCTTGCTTAGAAGTTACAACCGATTTACGCATGCGGTACTAAAATTCTAAAATGTAAGATCAAAGATTTTTATTTATTATTATCGTGATACTAACACTGAATTTTATACCCAAACTATCATCTCATACAGATTTAGCACAATGGCACTTATAGAAGCTAATTTTAATTAGCATTTGCGAATATTTCGTCACCCTTTTACTTAAAATACGGACTAAAAGCTCGATATGTAGGTAAGATGTCATTTGATGTAAAAAAAAGGTATACAATAGTAATAATACTACTGAGTCATGGTTATTGTGTTTTTTATATTAACCTATATATAGTTTCTTTGTTCCCATTTATTTATTTTTTGAAAACACGTTCATTTGCGAATGATGCCTAATTTACGCCTCGGTTTTCTATTAGTCAAAATTTTACATTATGATCAAGGTTTGCATGTTGGATGTGGACATGGAATTTTTCTTTGTTAAACAAATTTAGCCTTCTTAGAATATCACATTACATTGTATATAAGAACATATATTCAAACAACGCCCACTTCACCCCCACCACACACACTATAGACAATAAAATATTGTCCTGAATGTACACTTTTCTTCTAATTGTGTTAATACCAACTCCAAGACGAAATTTTAAACAAATTTGCTTTGCATGTGTATACGAACAATATAAACCACCTCTTTAACTCACATAATCAGCAAAGTAGTATAAATGAGGACAAAGATTTTTATTATTGTTACAAATGGTAGTGAATCGACTAGGATAAATACTGTTAAGTCAAATTCCATTACCGTGAAATCTTTAGCATAGGTTTTTTTTATTATGCTAATTGTAGAAATAGAAGCATAGTATTCATATTACAATAAAATAGAATTGTAAAAGAATCTTATTCGTCGATGTTGTACTGGGCAATAAAGAAAGAAATATGAGCATTAGTAAACTATGCGATTGAATATATTATTATTTCAGTTTACTCTCCAGATATAAAGACAAGTACCACAATATTGCATTGTGTATTTTATCTTACTATTAATTTAGGAAGACAAGTATTTTCTTTGTTAATGAAATTTAGATATATATTTACCTCTCACCTTTCATTATCACTATATGTTTTGGAGTTATATGGTAAATCATCATATTTATATGATTTATTTTCTACTACCAAAATGGGTTTGTAACATTGGGTAAGAAGGAGACGTGAATTTAATGAACTTTTTGGTTATCCTTTGGGTTAGAAGGATAAATTTGGCCCTCATTCTATGAGATGTATCTTTGTTGGTTATCCTTTGGGTCAAAAGGGATGGCGTTTGTATGATTTAGATGTTCATGTGTATTTTATTAGTCGTGCTATCAAATTTATTGAGCATGTCTTTCCTTTTTCTACGCATAATTCATGTTCCACCTCCCTCAATAAGCATTTGAATCAGTTTTTATCCCAGAATTCCATGAACGATGTGTTCGACGATTATGATGAGTTGGGTGTTATGACTGATTTGGGGCAATGCATGAGATGTCGAGGTTATAGAGGATGTGATAGTTAAAGATTGAAGTGATGTGAGTGAGTAGCAGCCAACAACGCTGTCCAATAAGGTGACCGTAGAGTCGAGGGGGAGTACGGGAGTTGATTTAGATGGTGTGGAGTCTAGAGAACATTCAAGCATTGTTTTAAATGGTGATAATCTTGGTCATGGGCACTGCATCAAGCTTCCCTCGTCTCGTCTTCGAGGAAATGTTACTAACACATTTATGTGCAAGATAGACCCCCTATATCGCATACTGCTTCTCCTTCTCCATCTCGTTCCTCTGGTAAACCTTTTAATATAGCTTGTTATGTGAATTATGATAAATTTTATGAAACATAAGCATTTCTTAGCAGCAATTACATCTCAAAAAGAGCCTACTTCCTTCAAAAAGGTCGTACATGATGAAGGTTGGCGTCAAGCAATGAAAGAGGATATTGATACACTTGAATGGAATGGCACGTGGACATTGGAGGATTTTCCACCTCATAAGAAGGCTATTGGTAGTGTCTGGGTTTATAAAATAAAGCGACGTGCTAATGGTGATGATGAGCGTCTTAAGGGACGATCGGTTGTGTTTGGTAACTGGTAGGTTTCTTGTATTGACTATAATGAAACTTTCGCTCCAGTTGCTAAGATGGGTATTGTTTGTATTTTTCTTGTCGTTGATGTTGCTCGCAATTGGGCATTGCATCAAATGGATGTATGTAATTTTTTTCTTCATGGTAATTTAGAGGAAGAGGTTTATATGCAGCTTCCCTCAAGTTATAGTTGTTCTCACCCTGGGAAAATGTGTCAGTTACATAAGTCATTATATGGCTTACATCAAGCTCCTCGATGGTGGTTTGCTAAGTTATCTAGTGCTTTACGGAAATTTGGTTTTACATAATTTTATGTTGATTATTCATTATTTAGTTATCAGCAGGATGAGGTTTCTTTACATGTACTAGTTTATGTGGATGATTTGATTATTGCAGGTTACTCACATTATGCAATCTTGAAGTTCAAGCAATACTTGAGTACATGTTTTCGTACGAAGGATCTTGGTATATTGAAATATTTCTTGGGACTGAAGTAGACCGTGGTAATGAGGGGTTGTTTCTTTCTCAATGGAAATATGCTTTGGATATATTGACAGAGACATGTATGTTATGTTGTAAACCTATTGATATACCAAAGGAACAAAATCATCAGTTGACTTATGTGGCGAATGATCCTTATGGGCATCCAGAGCAATATAGACGTTTGGTGGAGCGCTTGGTGTATTTTTCTGTTACTCTACCTGGGTTGAGTTATTTCGTTCATACTCTTGCTCAATTTTTGAGTAATCCTCTGGTCGTACATTTAGGATGTTGCCATCCGTTTCTTACTATACATTAAAAGTCAACCTGGTCAAGGTATTTTGCTTCGTCCCAATGATATGCAGTTGACAACTTATTGTGATGGTGATTGGGAAGCTTGTCATTTGAGGCATCGTTCGGTGTCTGTTTTTTTATGCTTCTTGGTCGCTCTCCTGTTTCCTGGAAAACTAACAAGTAATCTATTGTTTCTCGTTCATCTGCGGAGGCGGAATATCGTCCTCTGGCCATTACAACTTGTGAACTTAAGTGAATAAAATCTTGTTGGGTTCTCTTAGTGTGATTCATTCCAAGTCCATGTAGTTGTTTTGTGATAGTCAATCTGCTTTGCATATTGCGAAGAACCTGGTGTTTCATGACCGCATCAAGCATATTGAAGTTGATTGCCACTTGTTCGTGATGAGTTACATCTTGGAAATATTACTACTTTGTGTGTACCGACTGGTCATCAATTGTTGATATTTTGACTAAGGCCCTTAGTCGTCAACAGTTTGGTTATTTGTTACGCAATTTTGGCATTTGTGTTTTGCATGCTCCAACTTGAGGGGGAGTAATAGGATATATTTGATATGGCAGATTATATTAGGATATAATTGATATGGCACCAGGTTATATTAGGATATATTTGATATGCCATATTGCAATTGGTTATATTAGGATATATTTGATGTGGCATATGGCACCAGGTTATATTAGGATATATTTGATATGCCATATTGCACCAGGTTATATTTGATATAGTTATATTTGGTTATATATTTTAGTGTTTCCTGATATGCTCGAGTAGAACATGTATATATATGGGTTTATTTTGTAATGAAAAGCAAGGTTAATTTTCTCTAAATTTTCTCGATCTTATCAAACCCATCACACGGTTTTCACAGCACATAAACTTTTTACTTAATTAAAATAGAACTGTGTTGTTAGTTTGCGAATTACTTTTTATATTATTCTTCTATTAGTATGCATTATTAAATGTTCCTATATGATTTCTACTTTAACTACGTATACATTAAGTGTCATGTCCCTATGTCGAATGATTATATAGTTCGATTTCATTTTAGAACCATTACTGCAAATGGTTTCACATTTATTTGGAACATGAAGATTGATTTTTTATTTAATTCATACATTAGGTAATACAATTTTTTAGAAATTAAATTAATAAATTTATCCCTCATTGAGCTGGTCTAAAAATATATTATGAGTTTATATGTTTGAAATTTTCTTGGGTGTACTAAGAAAAGTACCTTGCAATTTGAATGCATATCGTGATTTTTTAGCTGGTATGTCGAAATAAATAACATATAAACGAAGGAACCCAAATGGTAGTTGTTCATACATTCTATTTTATATTAACACTCTTTGAAGAATAATTTAATAACATTTGGACCACAGTTGTTTACGATCAAATACTGTGTGAGATGATTTCTACGGCAAGTCATGCCGATCTCTTTTTGCCGTATTTTGGGAATTATTGTAAGCCCAGGAGTTGGAGTCAGATGCTAGGGCCTCTTTAAATGTGGTTTGTAAATGCTTTGATGCAGCTTAATGGTACAAATTTTCAACAGATAGGAAAGGAAACTGACAGTTTATGAGTGGAGAGGTTTACAAATTTGATTTCTACATGATATGTCCAGTTATGATCTAATGACTTGTAATTGTGTGAAGAATGTGAAGTATGTGAGAAGTGCAGGTCAAACACCTGCTTTAGTGGGACTCTTTGACCTCATCATGGGTCTTATTTTCATTTTTCTTTTATCAGCTTTATGTATGTTTTTAGATCTTTGTATGTTTTATTTGTTAATTCAGGTTAGAGTGCTAACCTTGCTATGTATATTTTTCGATTAATAAAGCATACCAATTTTCAACAAAAAAGAATAATTTAATAACATTGAAAAGGATTATGAATAATTTTGTTGTTATTCAAAATGTTTGAGCAGTTATCATTGGTTTTGATGCGGTTTTTTCTCAAAGTTTAAAATAGACACATAAATTTCCATTTACCTTTGGTCAACAAATAATAGCTTAACCGATATAAACTATAGTAAAAGGAATCCCACTTAGACGAAATTGTATACCACATCTAACTTAAAAAATTCTGGCTTTTTAATCTTATTTCAAAAAAAGAGGATGAAATCATGAAAATATTTAGTTATCAAGATCCATTGTATTAACTATATATTAAAAGATTTTTTCCTCTTGTCTAATGCAATTTTTTAAATTTTTATTGATTTATATAATTGCTCTTGGGACATTCAACAAAAGATGAAAAAAAACAAACCTGTTATATGGAGTAGGGGGTCATATCACATCATAGCAAAAATGAATACACACACACACACACACACACACATATATATATATATATATATACATACAATCTAATTTTTTGTAATTGAGACAAAAAGTTATGTGAACGACGCTAATATAAAAATGATAAGAATACAATATAAAATACTATAAGATGGAAAATATCATATTATGTTATTCCTTTCTTTCTATTCTTTATATTCTTGTGTCATGTCTAAACACAATTCCTAATTTACCTCCTTACTGTCATAAGGTATGCATAATATCACAACTCCAGATAAAATGAAATTACATAGCAAGTATATTGCATATGTTTGGGGAATGTGGCAAAAGCTATATATATATATATATATATATATATATATATATATATATATATAGGAGGGTTCTAGGGCCACTCTTTTATATTTAAATAATAAAGCAGGGGGAGAGATTTAGGGGGAGAGAGAAACATGAATGTATGGTGGAAATCGGGAGGTTAAAGGGGTGCTACACTATTTGGGGTGCTATTGAACGTTTCTTTCTCTCGCACACACACACACACTCTGTAATGTGTGAAAATGATTTACACCTTAAACGTCTAAAGAAAGGGGGGTAAATTCAAGATATGATGGTTGTAGGGTGCTTTATATTTCTAGGATTCAACTTCTTCGACTTTAGCTTTCATGTTTGGATGTAGAAGGAGCATTTCACGTTAAGTATTCAAATCACTTATGTTAGCACTATTTTTCGTTAACACCAAAAATGGATCAACGAGGATAACTCTTAAGGGAAATTCAGGTGGATAGGTTCTCTTTCCTGCTCGACCTCAGTGGGGATTGGGGTGCAAGGGCTCCAAGGTGAAGACTCACTGAGGATTACTAGATCGGATCTAGACTCAGTGATTGAGGCTCAATCGCCAATCGTGGGTGTTGATGGAGACAAAGTTAGACTCCTTTGAAAAAAGGATAGTGAACTACGGCTTTAACAATTATAGAAATAAACGTACATACTTACAGAGCAATTTTCTTATAAAAAGATCTCCTTTCATTCAGCTCTTAATGGAAATACATAGATGTTATAGAGTGGAATTCTTCATTCATGTTATTTTCTGAGTTGCTTTTGAGGATACCCGAAGTAAGTGAAAAGAAAAAGGTTTTTTCCAATGTGATCCCCGGGGTCCTATTTATAATGGTTCTGGGCCCCTTCCGTCGTATGGCTATCGGATCCGCATGGGCTTTCGGTCGGTCGTTCCATTCTTGGTCTTGGGTGCTTGGCCTTCGGCCGCCTTGAGTGCATTTGGTTATGATCCTCGAGTTCTCAAGGGGAGCTTCTGAATGTCAGCTCGCGGACATGAACTTCTGGATGTAGGCTTTTGACTTTATCGTGAATACGCTGAGGGGCTTAACTCCGTGGTGTATGTTGATAGGTGCCGGGTTAAAACCACTATGAGTTTCGATACTAGGTAGGCTAGCACGGGTTGCCTATAATCCCTGTTCGGGTTCCGGTTAGCCCTCCGGTAGGGCCTTTGCGGTAGCCTGTATTCTTGGAGGGGGCTTCTGGTGTCACTCCTATTATTTTGCGGATGTGATCTTTTCGGTAGTTACGTTGTAGACGCTTCGGGAGCCATTTTTGAGTGGTCTACGCATTCTTCAGGGTTAGTGCCTCCGAGATTGTCATCTTTAGGCATATCGGTATATGGGTAGGTTATTTGTTGAAGGTTTCCCTTTGGGCTTTGTCCGTCGTTTCTATAGCTTCTGGCTTCCTTGGTTCTGGATCAGAGTAGTTCCTTACACGGAGCCTTTCGTCGAGCTGATACTACCCGAAGGTCTTCTCGGACTGACTTTGGCGAAGACGCCGGTGTGGTGGCCTTCCGGATTATGTCCTCCTACTCTCACTTTTTTTTCCATTTCCGTGTTCTATTTTCTATTAAACCCTTCTGCGAGCTCTCGGCCGTCCGATACTCCTTCACTGCCATATTTCTTCGAATGTTGATTTTAGTAGTAACATTGCCCCCCTTTGGTAAAGGGGTGTTTTCGACTATTTAAGTCAATTTTTTGTCTTTTCGAAGCGTTGCCTTTGTGCCCACTTCCTTCCTTCAGGCGGGAGCGTTGATTGATCTTCTTTTGATTGATCAAAATCGCCTCTGCATTCTGAATACAAAGCATAATCCCTTCCTTTTATCCTCGTGTAGTATCCTTACTTTCTTCGTATGGATCTCGTCCGTTGATTCATTCTTAGGTGGACAGCTGGAATGCGAGGTAGATCTATTCCTCCTTTTCCTGCATAGCATTTTACCAAGCAAGATTACTGTTCATCTAAATTTGTTGCATTTTTTTAAGGATTTCATCTCTAGCTAATGGTAAGTTTTTTTTAGTGTAGCAGTGGATTACTAAACTTACTAACATTGGTTTCCTTAGCCTGGGTTATCGTCTTTTAGGATAATGAAATTCCAAATCGTTCAAATGCCTATGTGGTGTTTGTGCATAATCATCAAAGAAAATTAAATTGAATTACGTGCTTATGTTATGGTATCACCTGGCAGGGCTATGTACGAGTTTACACAAACTGGCGAATCCATTCTGAGTGAGTTCAGCCTTTATTCGACGAAGGAGGAGCTGGGGATAAAGGAACACCAAGTGAGCAATGCTTTGAGTGAAATCCCAAATGCCTTGAATCAGCATTCCGAACTGTTTCTCTCGCGCTTTTTCCCTGGGTATATTTCTTCTTCTTCGGGACGGAGTCTGCTAGAGCAAACTTCCCCCCTTGTTCTGCATTTCTTGGAGATGTTTTATTTTCACCTTCCGTGGCCTCTTCTTCTCCCGAAATACTGTCTAAGAAACGTTCTGCTTTAGTTTTTGACAGCGATTCCCTTCGGCATCCCAAAAGGGCAAATTCTGTTTCTCGTTCTTCTGAAGGTGAAATTGTTGTGTCGCCTTGTCGTCAGCTATAACGTACCCCTGTTACCTTTTCCCCTGGGAGTTTTCACGACATTTTCCCCTCCTCTGAGAGGCCGTTGGAAGCGATTTTGTTACCAGTTTTCTGAGATCTGATTCTCAGGGAAATCCGGATTTAAGGGAGCGTGAACCTTCCCTTTCTCCTTATGACCCACCTCTTTTCGGGATTTAGACTTTGATACTATTGTAGGATCTGCTCCATCCTCCATCGGCATCTCCGATATTCAGAAACGGGCTTCTGAAGGATGGTTTGAGTTTTATGTCAATTTTTTTAAACAACAACTTTTTGTTCGTATCCCTGTTCCCTTGCGGCTTTTTGTCTGCCTTATTGTTGTGAGCACTAACGTTGCAATGCTCTTACCCCCCCTCTTCTTTCTTCTTTTCCCTCTCCTACCTTTTTTTTTCCTTTTTCTTTTCTCTCTTTTTTAGATATCCAAGGATTGGTATGTTACTAGATCTATAACTGCTTCTTCATTCCGTGATAAGGAAGAACTTCAAAGAGAGAAAGCCATGTTGGAGTCTAAGGTTCATATCTAACCTTTGCAAAGAATAGCGACGAAGAGATTCATGGCCAGACGATGGAGTCCCTTAAGAGGGAAAGGTTTGTTAACAGTTCCCTGACTTCTGAAGTTTTGGTCCTCAGGCGCGAGCGGTCGGATATGCTGATGAAACATGCGGGGAGACTGAAAAACGAGGGATGCTGCTCTTTCCAATGTCAGCGAATAATTTACGAAACTCGAGATCGGATTTCCTTGTTCTTGAAAGTGCATTTTCCAGATATGATGTCTGATTGTTATGAGAAGGTACTCCTCTCAGTTTACCGCGATAATCATGGCAAGTTTGCTGACATATAATTTCATTCTCTTCCTTCATTCCTTCGCAACAAAATCTTGAGTGGTGTTATTGCCTTAGATCAAGGTATTGGGGGTTCTGAAGAAGAGAAGGTGAAGGTCGAGGACCTTTTGTTTGTTGAAAAGATGTTCGACTGCCAATCATCCGAGGGTGATGAAAATCCTATTTTGCTTGAAGAAGGTGGTAGGGTTGTCAGCTCGTACGGAGATGACGGATTTGCGCAGGGGGCAAATTTTTCAGAGCTTGAGGGAAGAGAGCAGACAGTGCACGCAGGTTCCCTTATTCTCCAGGTATAAATTTCATCCTCTGAATCCTTTCTTTACCTTTACCAGTTGACTTTTGATGGCTTGTCCTTATGGTGATAGGAATGATATCCTTGTTGCATACCCTTCCTCTTTTATTTTTATTTTAAGGATGATCTTTGTTCTTTTTCTGAACTGAAGAGGGAATTTCTCACTAAGCCTCCTTTTAGATCCGGTAGAGAACGCTTCTTGAAAGAACTCAAACATGTTTATATGAGGTATCCTCAGTTATCTTTCAACTTCTTGGGGAACAACAAGGGGATGATACTACAGAAACTTAGGACTCATCATGCAAAGTTAATATGTAACATGAAGGAAAACAATACTAGGGAAAGATGATCTGTTATATCAATACGTTCCTTGACAATAATACATGTGAATGTGAATTGTATTCATTTTTACCTCTTTTTCTCTCGTCGCATGCTTTTTCCTGGATTCGAAACACCCTTGTAAAGATAGCTAATCTTCTTATTTAAATAGGATGATTTACCTGAAGACATTTCCCCTTCTGTGGATGGAAGTGCATTGTTCCCTTTGCATTTGGGAGACTTTTCGGAAACTTCTCTTACCACCATGGGTGGCAGATGTGCCCTGTTCAGGGACCGATTGGTGCAATTCTTGTAGAACAAATACGTGTATTGGAGACCCAAATAAAGAAAAAGACAAAGATATCCTCGAGGCGAGGAGGATCATGAAGACAAATCCTATTGTCGATTTTCACAAAGAAAGGGATGAGCTACGGCATCAAGTTAGAGATTTAGAGGTGAGACATAAAGACATATTAGTAAGATGTAAAGAATGAGAGACTATATTTGGATGTGTCCTTGGGGTTTCTGCCTCTAATAACTCACGGGTCTCGACGGAGTGCGTTTCTTCGGAATGTGAGATTGTTGACCTTCCCCCTGGGACAGATCATTCCTTCGATGCCAGGTAGTATAGACAGGTTAAGGCAGGCATGAATAGTCTTTATGTCAGGAAGGAGATCGAGGACAATTCTCGGCATGCTAACTTTTATACCTCCAAACTTAAGCTGTTACATAAGGAGAAACAACTCTTGCGCGGAGATGCTTCTGATCTGAGGAAGGAAAACAAAAATCTCCACGTGATGGGTAAGACTTTCGATCAAGCTTTAAAGTGGCAACCTAAACCCTTGGATGACCCGGGCGAGGTGATGGAAAAGATGAAAAGGGTCGACGAGCTTTTGCGTGCCGCGATTCGTCGCTCCGCCACTTCCTCTTGGTTCCATGAATAGGGGCACTCTATCGGAAGTTGGTTTATTGCTCGCATGGGAGTCGTCAAGTTGGAGCGTGCCTTTTTTTAAAACATCTATGTAATGCGTAAAGTACCTTGTATATTAGTGACACAGTGTAGTATTCCATGTAAATAGCATACACGGATATGAGTAAGGCCTATACTGCTATGGCTTGGCATGCAACTGTGTATTTTAATCTAGGTGCTTTCCCCTTTAGCCCTTGCTACGTCATGATTAGGCACAGAACGTTGTGTCGTGGTTCCAAGAATAGTATCCCGTACTTTCTTGGGATTAATAGTGCCAAAGCGTGTTTTGTCATAAAAGACTCGAAAAACTTTTTCATGTTTCGCGTATCATCTTGAGTATTAGGCGCATTCATGTAAATTAGGTACACTTTCCTGAGTACAAAAGAGAAATGATAGAGGCTACCGTTGTGCGATTAGTGTTGTGGTTTGTCATGGAGTCAGAGTTGAATTGCTTCTCTTATCATTTGCAAAGGATTAGGTTGACCCTAATCCGAATTTGTACATAAGGCTGGAACCTCTATCGGTATTTACAAAACACCGAATTGTCCCAGATTCGGGTTTTATCTTGGAAGACCGAATCCATCTTTTGCATCAGCGAAACACTGAGGCTTGCTTTAGATTCGGGCATTGATAATAGTTGGTCGGGACTTTTTCCGGTATTCCTATAGAGCTAGGTCCACCCAAATTCGGGTTTTGGTATAGAGGACCGAAACCCTCTCCGGTATTGGTGAAGCACCGAATCGACCCAGATTCGGATGTTAGTGTTAAAGACTGGAACCTCCTCCAGTATTGGTGAAGTGCTAAATTGACCCAGATTCGGGTATTAGTATTGAAGACTGGAACCTCCTCCGGTATTGGTGAAGCGCCGAATTGACCCAGATTTGGGTATTAGTATTGAAGACCGGAACCTCCTCCAGTATTGGTGAAGCGCCGAATTGACCCAGATTCGGGTATTAGTATTGAAGACCGGAACCTCCTCCGGTATTGGTGAAGCGCTGAATCGACCAAGATTTAATACTAGTATTGAAGACTGGAACCTCCTCCGATATTGGTGAAGCGTCGAATTGACCTAGATTCGGGTATTAGTATTGAAGACTGGAACCTCCTCCGGTATTGGTGAGCAAGTATCCCCTCGGATTTGGATTGGGAAGTAGAGGCTATATGTGCTTCTTGAGCCTCTCCCTGGGCTTTTGTTGACAAATCAGAGGATGTACGTGCTTTATTGGCCACTCTTTAGGCCTGTGCATTTGGAGCGCTTGGCTAGCTTATCCACAAGCAGGGCCTAAGGACTTACCCGACCGCCCTCCAGGAGGCACCTTATCCTGACCATCGTAGGCGATGATAAGGACTTAGAAACTTAGATGGGGCCATCGTAGGCACAGAACTAAGGTTTACTCTTTCAGCGCTCTACACGGGCCATCATTGGCACTAGTAGAGGCTTATATGCCACCCCTCAAAGGGTGCCCTATCCTGACCATTGTAGGCCATGATAGGGGTTTGCGTTCCCTTCTGCGGGTAACGCGGTACATAAGTAGAGGTAGGACGTGCTCTTCTGCGAGCAGAGGTCGGAAGTGCTTAGTTAGCAGATGCAGGGTGCACTCTTCTACGAGCAGAGGCAGGGCGTGCTAATTTTAGATGCATCGCCACGACCATTTCTGGTGTGAAACGACGGCTTATTCTTTCGATGCTTTAACCCTGCCCCCTCTGGTTTGGGCATGGAGAAAAACTAACACACCATCCCCCTCCGGGGGATGCCTCGCCCTGGCCAATTTTGGCGATGACAAAGGATTTAATCCGTTGGCGATTGGACCCCTTTTGGGCTTTCCATACATTAGCGCATGCGTATTAATCCTTTTCCTAAGGACTTTCTCTAACTCATCTCGATTTTTTGATAAACTCTCATAATCGGTCTTGATTGACTAATTTGACAATGGTTTCCTCGAGGGTTCTGCAGTGATTAGTCTCGTGTCCATTCATTTGGTGGTAATGACATTAAGGTCCTCTTGTCTTTCTTTCGTACTTAGGCCTCTTCTTCGTGGAGGTCCAATAGTCGAGTTCATGTTTGGTTAGGAAGTAAATATTCTCCCTCGAAGTAGTGAGGTAGCATTCCTAGGGTATCTCTAGCATACACTTCCCTTTTCGCTGATGGAGTTTAATCCTCCTGTGAATCATCCCAGTCGTGGTTCCTACACTTTCGTCCTCTCTTTCCGAGATATACCAGAACCGAGTTGTCATCTCTTTAGTCCATTTGTGGGCGAAGTGGTCGAAATCGTCCATTATTTCGCGTTCGAGTGTCGTTCCCTTAACTTGTCTGTAGAGAGCGTCCTTTAAGCAGAGGAAAACGCTAATATCCTCTGAGGTAGATCCACTGGGTAGGAATGTCATGGTTTGTCCCATGTGGGAAGAGGTGTTATTTTCCATCTCGTAAGCATGTCATTCCACTTTCCTCTTCCGCTTTATTACTCGCAAAGCCTCTGCCTTAACTCTTGCTCCTCCATTACCCTACGGCTGGTGGTTCTCGACCTATCCGCCCGAGATCCTGAAAGCCTTCATCTGAGTTTCTTGCAAATAACTTCGCTTCTTCAAAGCTAGTATAATCTGGGAGGGAACAACACGTGTAGGTGTGTGGATGTTAACCACAAGATCGAAGGTTCGTGCCCTCCTTCTAGCCCCAAAATTTTAATGATATTTTCTATTAACATCGGAAATGGATCAACGGGAATAATTCTTAACGGAAAATCAAGTGGATTGGTTCTCTTTCCCGCTCAACCTCAATGGGGATTGGGGTGCAAGGGCTCCAAGGTACGGACTCACTGAGGATTACCAGATCAGATCTAGACTCAATGACTGAGGCTCAATCGCCATTCATGGGTGTTGATGGAGACAAACTTAGACTCCTCTGAAAAATGGATAGTGAACTGCGGCTGTAACAATTAGAGATAAATGTACACACTTACAGAGCAATTTTATTATAAGAAGATGTCCTTTCATTCAGTTCTTAATGGAAATACATAGATGTTATAGAGTTGAATTCTTTATTCATGTTATTTACTGAGTTGCTTTTGAGGATACCATAAGTAAGTAAGAAGAAAAAGGTTTTTTCCAATGTGATCCCCGGGGTCCTATTTATAATGGTTCTGGGCCCTTTCCGCCGTATGACTACCGGATCTACCTGGACTTTCGACCGGTCGTTCCATTCTTGGTCTTGGATGCTTGGCCTTCGGCCGCCTTGGGTGCATTTGGTTATGATCCTCGAGTTCTTGAGGGGAGCTTCTGAATGTCGGCTTGCGGACATGAACTTCCGAATGTAGGATTTCGGCTTTATCGCAAATACGCGGAGGGGCTTAATCCCATGGTGTATGTTGATAGTTACTTGGTTGAAGCCGCTGCGGGTTTCGATACTAGGTAGGCTAGCATGGGTTGCCTGTAATCCCTGTCCAGGTTCCGGTTAGCCCTCCGATAGGGCCTTTGCGGTAGCCTATATTCTTGGAGGTTGGCTTCCGGTGTCACTCTTATTATTTTGCGGATGTGATCTTTTCCGTAGTTATGTAGTAGACGCTTCGGGAGCCGGTTTTGAGTGTTCTTCACATTCTTCCGGGTTAGTGCCTCCGAGATTGTCATCTTTAGGCATATCGACATTTGGGTAGGTTATTTATTAAAGGTTTCCCTTTGGGCTTTGTCCGTCGGTTATGTGGCTTCTGGCTTCCTTGGCTCTGGATCAGAGTAGTTTCTTACATAGAGCCTTTCGTCGAGCTGATACTGTCGGAAGATCTTGTCGGACTGACTTTGGCGAAGACGCCGGTTGTGGTGGCCTTCCGGATTACGTCCTCCTGGTCTCGCTTTTTTTTTTCACTGCCGGGTTCTATTTTCTATTAAGCCCTTTTGCGAACTCTCGGCCGTCTGATACCCCTTCACTGCCATATTTCTTCGAATTTTGATTTTAGTAGTAACAACTTTTATTACATCTTAAATTCCTTCTTTGGTCCCACGATAGTAGTATAATGGCTCTTGCTAAATTCTAAGATACCAAATAAAATCCTCAAAATGATTTCTTATAGATTATAAATTTCTTTTCATTAGAACTTTAGCAATAGCTAATTTTCATATAACTAGACTTAGTTATTTATTTTATTATTTCGATTTCTTAACTTTTATATTACATAAAGTGAAAATACGAAAGGAATGATATAAGGTCGAATCAAACGGTGAAACATAAATTAAAAAAGAACCTACTCAATCAGATTATGCATCTCTTCACCTAGCCATTGCATCGCAAATCACTAGGAAAATTAAGTCAAAAGAAATACATCAAATTTTGACTAAGAAAAAACAAATATTTTATATAATTTAATCCACTAAAGAAAGTAGACCAAATTTTGAGTGAAAACAAAAACAAAGCATCAAGTAGTATGCATATGCTGATATGCACAATTGGAAAATTACTCTGGACTTGTTACTAATATTTATCAAAGGATTATGCTACATCACCAATAATACACTTATATATATATATGTATATATATATATATATATATATATATTTGCATGAAGGTGTATGAGCACACATTCACACATATATGCAAGAGACAATGTAAAAGGTCAAGACCTTTCTAGCATGAAAACATCTAACGAACACCTTAACTAACCTTTTCCTTGTAGGATAAACCATCAGATGTTTTGATTTTCATTTGTGATCATCTCTTAACCATAACCATGAAAATGTATTATTTCTTTGCTAAAAGGTAATATTTTCAGACTTCATGTGCTCATAATTAATACACTAAAGTAAATCACATATGATGTATAATAATGTACCATTGTTTCATATTGCTAGTTGGCACGTGCACATAATATGAGAAAAATAATAATCAAATCTATACTCCTAAAAAATGAGCCTGAGATCAGGAGAATTCACTATTTAGAAATCACACATTCATTCATTGCCAATATTCCCTTTAACACATGATTAAAATCCATGACCATTTAATGGTTGGTCACCCAAATTATATAAATGGATAAAGAGGTCAAATAGCATGTTAAAAGAAAGAAACCATATAAAAAATACTTTGGTTATAACTTCGCATTTGGTAAAAATTGATATTTTGGACAAAACTGATATTTTGGACAAACAAACGGTTTCTGTTTGTTATATTGTTTGTTCTCGTATGTTATATAATTTGTAAATTCAATACCCAATAACTCACATAGAAGTTCACAAAAGGTTGTAGCATTGTTTAAAACCCTTAACCAATGCTCAATATATCACATTTATACACATAGGCCAAGAAGTCAAATGGCCACCGTAGAGCGAGAAACAAAAATCACAACTAATCACTCAACTTTTTGAACAACATTATCACTTTTGGAGAAAACATATTATGTAACAACCTGAATTTTTAATAGATTTGAAATTAATGATTTGACTGAAATTTAAAATTTTAATATTTAAGCCTTAATTTATTCTGAATGGAATAAGATTAATGAATTGAATTTTGTAAATGATCAATAATAAACACCTTTTGAATAGTGAGACACAATAACGGTCTAATTTGAATTTAATTGTTAAGTGACTCAATTTGTGTTATTTGAATTTAAATAAACTTATAAAAACTTATATTTAAATAATGAAATTGAACTAATGAATATTTTAATTTACCAAATTTATTAAAATGTAAAATTTTCTGAAAAGGTCAATTCTGGTCAGATTTGACGAAAATTTGAATTCAAACTAAAATATAAAAGTTGTCAAAATTAGAATTCATTTTTTATATGAATCTATTCTAAATTATGAGCACGCAAAATTTTCCTGTTCATTGAAATTAAATTTATTTGTCCGAAATTCGCGTTTGTAATTGTGAAAACGCGCAAAATGGACGATGTTGTTATGTGTATATATTTGTTTATAATTAGTGTATATCTTCCTTTACATTCCCAAATACTGACTTGGATTTGAATGGGTGAAAATTAATTTGCGGGGACACATTTATTAAATTGACATTATGTATTTGGTAACTTCTCGTGCAAATAAAGTCACCTATATCTCTTTTCACCTCATTCACTTATTTTCTAAAACTCTTCATTCTCTTTGCTCTTCCATGTCTAAATCCAAATCTACATCTCACATTTTTTCCACAAATCGAATTGCAATGGAAAAAAGATTTGATGAAAATGAATTGCAAGCAAAAAGAAGATCAAAAGCAAAACAAATCAACATGGAATTGCAAAGCTCCTTCTTTTCTCTCTTTCTTCCTTCTTCTTCTTTAACCTTTCTTCCAATCTGACATTTCTTCCTTTCGCAAATCAATCCCCAGGTAAATTATAATTATTTTAATGATTATTAATCTCTATCTATATTATCTAATCCATTTTAATTTCAGTTTCAGTTGATATGGGAACTATAAGATTTTAGATCTAGAAATGCAAACAACCATCTTTCTTTCCAAGCAAGACCTTACTACCCATTATCCTCTTGGCCACCACCTTCACCATTGACCTAAACACATCTATCTGACCTTCCTCCACCTCCAGTGAGCAGGCCTCACCTGAAAACCCTAGCCATGACCACTTTTCCCTTTGAAATCATAGACCTTTTTATTTTTAGTTTTTCTTGATTTTTGACCTGTGTTGCAGTGGTCATAACTTTCTGTTAGAAAGTCGAAATTCACTTTTTCTTTTTCTTTTTTAAATTGAGTAGAATTGAAATAAATACATACTTTATGTTGAACACCTTTTCATATTTTGAATATATTTAGGTCGAAACTACCAACCTTTCAGATGCATTTTTGCATTCAGATTTCTAACTTAAAATTTTTGGTTATCGCTGTTTTGGTCATATCTCCTTCAATTTTCTATCAAAAACTAGTTTTCAGTTTTTAAATTGAAGAGAAAAAAATTTGCAACAACTTTTATGTTTATGACTTTTCAGATTCCAATGTTTACTGGTCCATTTTTTTTAAGATGACTAAAATTTGTTCACTTTCTATAAAAAAATTGTAAAAATCAAATTCCATTTTTCTAAGCCAAAACCTTTCTATTAAATGGCTTGGGGCATTGATTTGTGAATATTTTCATATCATTATGTTAAAGAGAGCGTAGTTATGCTTGTAATTAGAATGGTGCATCATGCTTTTCGTATCCATGTTTGTATCAACCTGCATCATCTTCCTTTTATACGTCATGAAAGGTGAGTTTGTCTCACGCTTGAATTACATTTTTTATAGAAGTGAAATTCAACACATTAGAAATGTTGTATAATGTATAGGATTGCTTTAGAAAATCTTATTATATGTTGTGCACATATGACACGCATTTATGACACGACTGGTATATATGATATGAGTGTGCACATGTGACATGTATTACTTCATGTAAATGTTTGAATTGCTGAGTTTACTTCATGTATATGTTTGATATGTTCGATTTGTTGAGTTATTGATATTTTTTATTTATTTGTTCTCACATTGCAAGTTCCCTGTGGTTTAAGATGATACATACCTGGATCATTGTACAAATTTAGGAAATGAATTGAATCGATTTGGGATGCAGGTTGAAATGATATATACCTGGGATTCAAAATTTTAAATCTCGGATTGAATGTTATGTATCTGTATTACTTGGCCTAGGTAGAAAATTATAACGGACAACGTTGGTCTATTTTGAAATAATTTCTAGATTTAAATATACTTCAATTATAATATATATTTTAAAAAAAATTTAAATTTTAAATTATTTTATAAGTAATTTAATAAATGTTTTATTATAATTTAATATTATTTAAATTTAAATCTTATATATAAATAAGAAAAAAGTATGATATCAGAGCTTTGGTTTAATAAAAACCTTAGCTTTTAGGGATTAAAACTCATTAGAGATGGGGTATCAATACCTTAGAATGAGTAAGAATTAATCGCAAAATCATTCTTTAGAGAGCATATTTTTAAAAGTATAAAGAGTTTTGGAAATGGATTTAAATGATTTTGAAGTATTTGATATAAATATTGATTTTAAAATTTTACCTTTTCTTAGAGTTCCTTCCTTTTGAATCTGGTTTCTTTGATAGGTCCTTCTTTGATTAGGATTTCCTAAATTAAATCTCGATCCTTGTTTTGAATCTATCTTGGAAATTTATGGTAGATGGTTTTCAAAATCTTAAATATTTTTCGATTTAATCTAATTAGGGTATCTCTCCTTTATAGACTCATGTTGGTTAGGTTCTTTCGTTGTTTGGTCCTTAGTTCAGGTTTGAACCTATTTTGTCCTAAATTGATGAATAGTGAGAAAGTGATTTTAAGTATACCCATGTTGTTAATGTAAACATAACGTGTTAATAATTTGGGCAAAGAAATTATTTACTAGAGTTAACTGGAATAATAAAGATTTTGAAATATTATATGAATTTAAAGTTGTATTTGGAAATTTATAAGATGATTTATAGTAAATAAAAGTAATATATTGAATAATATGAATTGATTTTGAAAAAGGAAATATATGATTTGTGATATTAATATTTATATTAGTTGTACTTCTTAAACATAATTCCTTGAAATGTTAGCCTTAATAAATATAAATATTGATTTGACTGAAGTAAATGAAGTAATAATGGTGATTTTGAAATTGACAATATAAATTAAACTTGTTATGGGTTAAATGGACCATAAAAAGTGATTTTGAGCAAACTATAGTTTGTGGAAATGTGTATAGTTTATGAACTTGTATTAGTTTAAGCCTAGTCATTTAATAAGGATTGGGTTTGGGAAGGTTGGAATTGATTTAAACATACTTATATTAAGGCTAATAGAATAATATTGATATGAAATTGATTTAATAAAATTAAAGTAGAAATAAACTGAAATTGTATATGATAGGATTTTAGTTAGCATTTTAATGATGATAAGATTTAAAGCTAAAGTAAGCTGAAATGTGATGCAAACTTCGATATTGAAAATGAAAATGAATTTGGGTACTAAATACGAAGTAACTTAAAGTTAATGTATGTTAATATAATATATTACTTCGAGATATGTTTAGAAATATTATATGATCTGCATTACAAACTTTAAGATTGATTATATTTATTAAAGATTGAAGTTGAGTTTTAATAAATAAATGAGCTGGGGAGAAATATAGTTTCCCTACTTAAGAAAAAATCTTAATAAATGAATGACTTGAGATATATTATTTATAATATATGATTGGAAAGTTTGGTTTTTATTCTGTTTAAAAAGAGAAAGATGTTTTGAATATTTACCTGATGTTAAAATTGGCCTATCAAATACTTAGTGATTTGGGGTGTAGGTCTGATCAACGTATGTGTTAGTTCCTATATGTACGAGATTGATATGGTATCGCACTCTGGTCGCTTGGGGATAACTCCATTGATGATCGCGTCATCATTAGTATTTATTTTCGAGTTTCGAAAGTGAGATGGATATATAGTGCCAATCGAGACGTTGAGTGAGTACTTGAAACTATTGTGAAATATGTGGGAAATGTCTTAACTTTTGATTTAAATATATATATAAATATATATATATATATATATATAAGTATGTTAATAAATAATTTTAAAAAAAAATGTTAATAGATTAACAATTAAGTTTCAAATATACTGAAATTGCTTGATTATTATTTTCTTACCTCGTTCCTTTTTCGGGGACGAAAAGGTTTGAGTGGGGGAGATTGTAACAACTTGAGTTTCTAATAGGTTTGACTAAAATTTAAATTTAAGCAATAATTTATTCTAAATGGAATGAGATAAATGAATTAATTTTTGTAAATGAACAATAATAAATACCGTTTGAATAGTGAGATGCAACAATGGTCTAATTTAAATTTAATTGTTAACTGAATCAATTTGTGTTATTTGAATTTAAGTAAACTTATAAAAGATTAAATTTGAATAATGAAATTGAATTAACGAATATTTTAGTTTACCAAATTTATTAAAATGTAAAATTTTATGAAAAGGTCAATTCTAGTCAAATTTGATTAAAATTTAATTCAAAACAGAAATAAAAAAGTTGTCAAAATTAAAATTCATTTTTTTATATGAATCTATTCCGAATTTTGAGCACGCAACATTTTTCGACTCGTTGAAATTAAATTTGTTTGTTCCGAACTCGCTTTGTAATTGTGAAAACGTGCAAAATGAACGATGTTGTTATGTGTATACATTTATTTATAATTAATCTATATCTTCCTTTACATTCTCATTAGTATTAATACTGGCTTGAACTCGAATGGGTGAAAATTAATTTGTGGGGACACATTTATTAAATTGACATTATGTATTTGGTAACTTCCTTCTCGTGCAAATAAAATTCATGTATACCTTTCTTCACCTCATTCACTTATTTTCTAAAACTCTTCATTCTCTTTGCTCTTCCATGTCTAGATCTACATCTCACATTTTTCTTCAACAAATCGAATTGCAATGGAGAAAAGATTTGATGAAAATGAATTGCAAGAGAAAAGAAGATCAAAAAGTAAAACAAATCAACATGGAATTGCAAAGCTCCTTCTTTTCTCGCTTTCATCTTTCTTCCTCTTTAACCTTTCTTCCAACCTGGCATTTCTTCCTTTCACAAATCAATCCCAAGGTAAATTCTAATTATTTTAATGATTCATATTCTCTATATGTATTATCTAATCCATTTTAATTTCAAATTTCAGTTAATATGGAAATTGTGAAAATTTAGATCTAGAAATGTAAACAACCATCTTTATTTCCAAGCAAGACCTCCCTACCCATCATCCTCTTGGCCACCACCTTTACCACTGACCTAATCACACCTATCTGACCTTCCTCCACCTCTAGTGATCGGACCCATCCTTAAAACTCTAGCCATGACCACTTTCCCTTTGAAATCACAGGCCTTTTTATTTTTAGCTTTTCCAGATTTTTAACCTGTGTTGCAGTGGTCATAACTTTCTGTTATAAAGTCGATATTCACTTTTTTTTTAAAAAATGTGTAGAATTGAAGTAGATACAACTTTATGTTGAACATTTTTTCAGATTTTGAATATATTTAGATCGAAACTGCCAATCTTTCAAATTCATTTTTGCACCCAGATTTCTGACTTAAAATTTTGGTTGCCGCCATTTTGGTCATATCTCCTTCAATGATTTTTATCAAAAACTAGTTTTCCTTTTCATAAATTGAAGAGAAAAAAATTTGCGACAACTTTTATATTTATGACTTTGTCAGATTCCAATGTTTACTAGTCTAAAATTTTATTTTAAGATGAATAAAACTTGTTCGCTTTGCATAAAAAAAATTGTAAAAATCAAAATCCATCTTCCTAAGCCAAAGTCTCTCTACTCCCTTCATTTAAATGGATTGGGGAATTGATCTGTGAATATGTTCATACCATGGCATTAAAGAGAGTGTAGTGCTTGTAATTGGAATGGTGCATCATGCTTTTTGTATCCGTGTTCGTATCAACCTGCATCATCTTCCTTTTATGTGCCATGAAGGGTGCGTTATCTCACACTTGACTTACATTTTTTATAGAAGTGAAATTCAACACATTTGAAATGCTATGAACTGTATAGGATTGTTTTAGAAAATATTATTATATGTTGTGCACATATGACATGCATTTATGACACGACTGGTATATATGATATGAATGTGCACATGTGACATGTATTACTTCATGTATATGTTTGAATTGTCCAGTTTACTTCATATACATGTTTGATATGTTTGATTTGTTGAGTTATTGATATTTTTTATTTATGTGTTCTCACATTGCAAGTTCCAATGGGTTGAAATGATACATACCTGAATCACTGTATAGATTTAGGAAACGAATTGAATCGATTTGGGATGCGTGTTGAAATGATATATACCCGAATTCGAAATTTTAAATCTCAGATTGAAATGATATATATCGGCATTACTTAGCTTAGGTAGAAAATTATATATGGATGTCGTTGGTTTATTTTGAAATAGTTTCTAAATTTAAATATATTTTAATCATTACATTTTTTAAATTTAAATAATTTAAATTATTTTATGAGTAATTTAATAAAAAATTATTATAATTTAATATTCGTGCTTCGAATCCAGAATTATTTATTCTAGGTATCTTTTGATTTGAATTTATCTTAACTTTCTGTTTTTTTGGGTTCCTCTATCTAGTTCCTTTTCTGAATGAAAAGTTTTGAGTGGGGGAGAGTGTAACATCCCAAAATTTCACGTGAATTTTAATTTTAATTTAAATTAAATTCTGATAAATTTGAATTATAAAATTTAAATAAAACTGAAATAATGAATAAGATATGCTGTGATAACGTTTTCGAATTTTTAACTGTGAAAAGTATGGTTGTCAGGTTTGTCAAATATAGAAATTATTAATTAATAAAAAATTTGAAATTTATATATTGGAAACTTTGTATTTTCAGGATGCAAATTGAAGTAACTAATTTATATATGTTTTCATTTCATTAATATTCATTAACATTTGCATTAAAATTTGTTTTTGTAGTGTAAGGAAGCAGCGTTGATAACGTTTAAATTAATTATCTCATTCCTTATAAAACTTAGCTGCTTGGGAAAGCTAATGACACATCAGCCCATTAATTTTGTGATTGATTTATTAAACCACATAGCAATAACAATCTATCGTTTTAAACAATTTGAGTTGGTTTATTTATTGACTTGAAGGAGTCGAAAAGGCAAGTCGTTATGATTGAACCTCGCTGTGTGTGTTACGGTCCCACCATGCTTTCCCTGCGCTACTCTTTCAAAATATAGTTTCATAATAATTTATATTTCAAATTACGCTCTCTCAATAGTGACTTCTAGTGATAGATTCTTATTAAACGCCATAAGCTAAGTTTTGTGTAAACCTCGCTCGAATATGAAATGTAACGACCTGCCTTTTCGACCGCTTCAAGTCTGTAATTAAACCAACTCGAAATATTCAAAACGATAGACTATTATTGCTATAGGTTTAATAAATCAATCACATAATTAATGGGCTGATGTGACATTAGCTTTTCCAAGAAGCAAAGTTTTATAAGGAATAAGATAATTAATTTAAACGTTATCAATGCTGCTTCCTTACACTGCTAAATCAAATTTGAATGCAAATATTAACGAATTTTAACGAAATGAAAACGTACATAAATTTGTTACTTCAATTTGCATCCTGAAAATAGAAAGTTTCCAATATATAAACTTCCAAATTTTTAGTAATTAATAATTTCTAGATTTGGCAAACCTGGCAACCATGCTTTTCACATATTAAAAATCCGAAAATGTTATCGTAGCATATCTTATTTCATTATTTCAGTTTTATTTAAATTTTATAATTCAAATTTATCACAATTTAATTAAAATTAAAATTAAAATTCACGAGAAATTTCAGGATCTTACACTAAATAAGATTTAAATTTTAAATAATATTATAATAAAAGATTTATAAAATTATTTATAAAATAATTTAAATTATCTAAATTTTAAAATAATATTATAATTAAAATATATTTAAATTTAGAAACTATTTCCAAATAGACCAACAGTGTCCGTATATAATTTTCTATATAGGCCAAGTAATACGAATATATATAATTTCATTCCGAGATTTAAAATTTCGAATCTCGGATATATATCATTTCAACCTGCATCCCAAATCGATTCAAGGTATGTATCATTTCAACCCATAGGAACTTGCAATGTGAAAACATATAAATAAACAATATCACTAACTCAACAAATCGAACATATCAAATATATACATGAAGTAAACTCCGCAATTCAAACATATACATGAAGTAAAACATGTCACATGTGCACATTCATATCATATGTACCAGTCGTGTCATAAATGTGTGTTATATGTGCACAACATATAATAAGTTTTTTTAAAACAATCCTATAAATTTCACAGCATTTCAAATGTGTTGAATTTCACTTCTATAAAAAATGTAAGTCAATTGTGAGACAAACTCAGCTTTCATGGCATATAAAAGGAAGATGATGCAGGTTGATACGAACACGGACACGAAAAGCATGATGCATCATTCCAATTACAAGCACAGCTACACTCTCTTTAATACAATGGTATGAACATCTTCACAAATCAATCCCCAAGTCATTTAAATGAAGGGAGTAGAAAGGTTTTGGCTAAAGAAGATGGATTTTGATTTTTTCCAATTTTTTTAATAGAAAATGAACAAATTTTAGTCATCTTAAAATAAAATTTTGTACCAATAAACATTGGAATTTGAAAAGTCATAAACATAAAAGTTGTTGCAAATTCTTATCTTTTCAATTTAAAAAAAAAATGAAAACTACTTTCGACAAAAAAAATTGAAGGAGATATGACCAAAACGGCGACAACCAAAATTTTAAGTCAGAAATTTAGGTGCAAAAATGCATCTGAAAGATGGCAGTTTCAACCTAAATATATTCAAAATCTGAAAAGGTGTTCAACATAAAATATGTATGTATTTCAATTCTACACAAATTTTTTTTTTTAAAAAGAAAAAGTGATTTTCGACTTTATAACAGAAAGTTATAACCACTGCAACACAGGTTAAAAATCAAGAGAAACTAAAAAGAAAAAGGTCTATGATTTCAAAGGGAAAAGTGGTCACGGCTAGGGTTTTTAGGTGAGGCCCGGTCACTGGAGGTGGAGTAAGATCAGATAGATGTGCTTAGCACTACAAGAAAAATACCTATTGCAACTAATTATTTGCAACAGGCGACAAATGACAATTGCAGTAAATAATATTTAGCAACAGACCTAATAGAGTAATTGCAATAGATGAGATTTAGCAACAAACCTTTTCTTTCTGTTGCAAAAAACATATTTTTAGCAACTGCGCTTTGCTTTCTGTTGCAAAAACATACCTTTAGCAACTGTGCTTTCGTAATAGTTGCAACAAACATATTATTTGCAACTGCGCTTCTAAGCCAATTGCGAATAAATATCTTTAGCAACTGTTTTTGTCACTTGCAATAATTGTTTTTTTTTTACAACTTGTAAAGCAGTTGCAAAAAACATACTATTAAAAACAAGTATCAGCTTTTAAAGATTATCTTTTAATAATTAATTTGAATAATTACTATAAATGATTAATTACTAGTAATTATATAATAAGTAAGATTAATATTTAATAATTATTAATTATATAATAAAATTTAAGTATAAGTGGTATTTATAACGGATAATTAAATAATAACTAATAATTAACAAATAATAATAATTAACATTTAAAAAATAATAAAATATATAAATAATTATTAAATAATAATAAATTAATAATAAAAACTAATGGTTAGTAATTCAGGATTAATTTGAAATATGAATTAACAACTACTTATAATTAAACGTTAATAAATACGTAGTAGTTTTTGTTGATTAACTTTTTATAATTAGTTCTAAATAGTTACAATCATATAGTTAACTATTAGGATTTATATAACAATCAAGATTAATATTTAATAATATTAAATTTTGATTATTACAAAGTGAAAATTTTAATTAAATAAATAATAATTAAATAAGTAAATAATAATTAAATAATAATAATTAACTAATAATACAAACTAATGGATATAATTAGAAATATGAAATAATGTGCTAATTGCAATCAACATATTTTTAACAACTATTTGTTTTATCCATTTGTAGTAGAGAAGTATAATAACTTATTATTTGTTACTATTGTAAATATTGAATAATTACTACTAAATAATAAACAATCAAATTTTCCTAATTAAAATCAAATATTTAATAACTAACCAGTAAATATAAATAAAATAACATTTTTTCATAAAATTTTCGTCTTCCATAGTGGTAAACCGGATTCTGTTTTTGTTTTCCCGCTCCAAAGTGGTCAAATTTTCGAGTTTCACCGCAAACTACAGGGCACAAGCCATCAAAATATTTCGGACTCTAAATCAATAACACAAAATTAAGTCTCCACCACTTCCCCATTTTTCAGATATATACGCAGGAATCATGTCATTCCTCTAGCCCTTCTTTTTCTTTCTTCTATTTTCTCGTCTAAATCTTCTCGCAACTCCTCTCTATCGATTCGTCTTCTCCTTCCCTACCTCCTTTCCCTGTTACGTGTTTTTTTCCATGTTTCGAGCCAACTCGGACGCAGATCTGGAAATTTATTTTTTCAGATCTATTTTAATTTATTGTTTCCCTGCTCCGCCTAGGTTTTTCTTTGATCGTGCCTCTTTGCCTTCCCTTATTTTAATGCTGTTTTTACCAACACCGTTAGCGACTTATAAACTGCCCACAAAAGCGAAGCTACGTGCTCCATTTGCCTCCTCTTGTAGTGCAGTTTCGTATCGAGTCTTGGGGTGCTTTAAGATTGATTTATGACAAGCTTGGTGCTCAAGTTTTGATCGTTGAGGTTTCAAGGGTAATTTTGTTTCGCGAATCTGGTTTCGAAACTGACGGAAAGAGGGAGAATCGGTGTGAGATGCGTTTATGGTTTGCTACTACTCCTTGTTGATGTCTTGTTTTTGATAATTCATGGTATATGATTTTTTTTTTTTTTTTTTTTTTTTTTTTTTTTTTTTTTTTTTTTGCAGGAACTAGGCTATATTGAAGATTATCTTCAAAGCTAAGCGGACGGAGACTGATAGGAAAAGAAGAAATTGACGATGGTATCTGGCTTCTGAAATTATTACCTATAGGCTCACTCTAGCTCTTTCAAGTAAATACAATTGTTTAATGATTTGAGAAATTTAGCAATCTACATTTACATCCACTATTATTAGTTTTAGCACCCAATACTGTATACTACAAATTATTAAAAGAAATAAAAAGCACTTTCTTGCCTCATGAAATAACGATGGCAAGTTAGTTGTTTTTGCTCTAATCGTTATTTTTTTTTTGAAGGATTTTCAAGTTTTAACAAAGAATTTGATAAAGGAGATGCCTGAAGTGCTGGATTGGTTTGCGTGATGTACGTAGGATGCCTTTTATTTTGATGTAAATCCAAAAGGAATTGAAGGACTAAAAATGTATCATTTTTATTTTCATAGGTTTTCGCTTAGAGTGTACTGTTGTATGGCTAAATCTTAGCAGACCCTGAGTTGGGTAAAGTACTGGATCTAGCATCTAACAACTCAAATGATACTCTAATCTATACATATAGTAAGTTTTGACTTTGAATCATTAAATAATTGATGGAGCATATACTTTCACTGTATCTGTATTCAGCCAATGTAACGTAAATGATGGAAATTTTACAATTTAGTTTCATTTTGGGAACAAATTGAAGAAATTCTGATTTTGGAACGCATATGTTATAATTGAACATCTGTCACATCTATTATCCAATAAAACTTGACCATGTTGCAATTGAACAAAATTTACTTAGGTGATGTTTCCATTGATCGGAAATTGCATCGAATATAGTTTACTTAACCGAATTCGTAGTGTTGGATGCTAAATTATTATATACAATGGGTAGTGTGTTGACGTATATTATATACAATAGGTCTGAACTTGTATTTTCTTTTTGAAAGGCAAAGAACTATATGGTGACGAACGAACAATTTCCATAGAAAATTACATTGACCATAGCATTATTAGAAGTTGCCTTGATCTGTAAAAATTCTTAAAGTTATCATCTCAAGTAGTATGAAATGCCTGTCTTCTCCTAAGTTTAATAATTTGTATAATAATTGCAAAAACTCGTATCGGTTGGTTTTAGCATATGCAGCATATGCCAGTTTTATTATAAACAAGTCAAGCTATATAGAGATGGGATATGCAGCATATGCCAGTTTTAAGATAACCTACATAGAGATGGGATATGCAGCATATGCCAGTTTTATTATAGACAAGTCAAGCCAGGTTGATTTTTCTTATATATCTTAACTCCAGGTTCCTCATAATCATGTACTTAAAAAAAAAAAAAAAAAAAAAAAAGAAGGAAAAGATTAAAAGAACTAGAGAAACAATCACATAACTCAATAATGCATATGTGGATGTTTGGTGCTAAACAAAGTCTTAAAGCCTTGAGAGGAATTCGTGTCATGTATTTTTTTTAATGTCCGTTTAACTCCTGCATAGTTGAAATAAAATAATGAAAATAAATAAACAAACAACCAAATAATGCTACTTAATTCTTGAAGACAAAAAATTTCATCTCAAAGGACTGAAATAGGGTTATATTGATATATGTAGTGTGTGTATATAAAATAGTTTACTGCATATTGAGTTTTAGAAAAAATGCTGCAACAAATATTAATGAAAATACAGCCTTATATGTACAGTACAGGTCACATTTTGCTTTGTTGTCTTAGCTAAATAAGCAGCATGAAAGAGGGGATACAACTATTCCAGTCATCCAAGGAAGATTAACAGTAGTAATTATTGCAACATGTCACTTATCATATGAGTGGTAGGATTTTTAACAGCCATTCAATGATTCTATCCATGTCTTTTACAAAAAATTTAATAAACGCCAAACTAGAATTTCTTATACTCATATCCAAATACATCATTAATTTTAATACATACCAAATTAGAATTAATCTATGGCTATCCCACTGTCTATTCTGGTGCATTCCCATTTGTTACCAGTAGCATTATATAATTTTATATCAGGTCAAGCCTTGGATGAAAACAAGTCTTGCTTCAGGTTCTGGGGTAGTCAAAAAAGTACTTAGACAAGAGGGAACAATACAGTTAGTTCACTGTTGCACTTTATCGAATTTATGTGACATTCCACATCAAGTATCTTAATTTAGCTTGTAAGCTTGGATGTATTCTTGTAGTGGTGTGCATCCATTTTTGAATGAGCTTGGTTTTCACATTGTTGGCTATGGATGCACAACGTGCATTGGAAATTCTGGGGATCTTGACGAATCAGTATCAGCTAGAATTAATGCAATGCAAACAGGTACTAAGTTAACTAAAGGGTTTTCACATATGTTTTATTATCCATTTCCATCCAGATAATAAGTTTATTGCATCTAAACATCATAAATGGTCGAAGAATGTTGAAGCTTTATTAATATAGACTGAAAAAACTTGAACCCAACATATCATGACATGATCAAATGTCATTTCTAAAGCTCACTTTCAAAAATTTTGAACTCAATGTTATTTTTCAGTTTAAACAAAACCCGCATCATAAATATTTGACGTAGATGCATAAATATGCGTTCAAGTACATGGACTTCATTTTCATTCGATGATAAAAAAATGTTAAAAAAGTATATTTCGGTTATATTCTTTCTATGTTATGACTTGTAATTTTTGAGAAATGTTTCTCTAGAATCTTCATGACTTAGAAACATAAAAATATCCCTTTTTTTCTACAATGGTGCACCCTCATATTGGATGTTACACAAAAATTACACATTACATATATTCCTTGATGGATCACGTTACCTTAAAAGTCAATTATATGATACTGGTATCAAAATTTAATTACATAAAAGGAAAACTTAAACTTTGGATATCATCACGTGGGAGTAAATATATTGTTTTTCAAATTTGACTTTATACACACACTTAAATTCTACAATCTATAGGGGACGATTTCATTCCCTTTTCTTCTAGCTAGGGAGGCTCTGTAATTTTCATCCCATCAAATTTTGAAATCTTTAGCAAAGTAACTGCCATTAAATAATTATTCTAGTATGTGATTGCTTCTTGCTTAATCTCCTTTGTTTTATACATTAAATTTCCTTGGCTATCAATATGCACTTGAGTACAATTAACATGCCTCCTATAAGACAATTTTGACTAAAAGAACATAGAGTTAGTATCACCTTGTTATAGCCATTGTACCTTTGATTTCTACCTTAAACTCCAAAATTTTATATTTGTTTGAACCTGAACTTTGTGTTTAGCATGCAACATTTTTTTATATGGTTGCAGGTTACATGGATCACTATAGTTCTAATGCTTTGAACTCTTTTTCAGTCTCTTTCAGATAAGCATCTTCCTTAACCTTAGTTTGTTCCATTGCTTCAATTCCTTTTTCCAGATATAAGGCTTAGGGACTAGTCGTTTATTGGCTGTTTTGCATCCAAACCCATACATATTCACTTTTCTACCCTATCCACTTAACTAAAAAATCAGGTTAAATGGAATTCTAATGTTTGAATATGTGTATAAATTTGGTATTTGTTGTTTGACGCCTCATGTAGACTGTGCCATTATTATTTGCAATCTACAATTATGGTACTGGTTCACTACAAGAGGAACAGGGGTTTCCAACGGTCAGGGGCCGTTGGCGGCCGTTGGAAACCCCGTTGGAAGCCGTTGGTCAATCCGTTGGTATACGGATCAACGGCTTTCAACGACTTCCAACGCAAACGACGCATAATTTCCAACGGCTTCCAACTGATAAATAAGGACACGTGTATGATGTTTTGAGCAAATAGGCCGTTGGAAGCCGTTTGTATGGAATGACCTGTAAGTCGTCGCTGGCCGTTGGTCGCCGTTGGAAATCTGGGTGTTTTTTTTTTGGCAGATTTTAGATTTACCACTACAAGCCACCCAACAAGTATAAAACATTCTGAACTGCTCCATTTCGAGCATATAACTCACAATCTCAACCATATATACACCCAAACACAATACAAAATAAAAAAACAAACACATAAATTAACCAATATTTACATAACATTACCACCAAATTTCGCCAAAACAACACCAAATCATCACCATGTCCAAAATAACATAACCATCTCCAAACAACATAACCAACACCATGTCCAAACCGTACCATCACCAAACCATCATAACATCATGTCCAAACCATCATAACAAAATATATACAACTACCATGCATGTAGCAAGCCTCACCAACTCTCAAAACACATCAAAACAAGCTAACCTGATCAACTCTCTTCCCCTGAAGATGAAGGTGTCGTACTATGCTGGGCAATGTACTCCGCCAATCGCTGATTAAGCAACTCCATCTGCTCTTCACGGCGACAATCACGTTCATGAAGCTCTGCAATCTGTGTTTTCAACTGTGCGATTTCTTCCTTTTCCTGAGCCTTCTGATACATCTGCTGAGATGCTGTAATCTGTATATAATTTCAGATTTTCAGTATTTCGTAATAGTAGTTCGAATATATTTGAGTTTTTATTATAAATTTTAGTATTACCTCTAGATTTCCATAACCATATCGTCTGTTTCGGGTAGCAGGATCCATGACAGCATCAAATATCTTGTCCTCATCTTCCTTGGTCAGCTCAGTCCTCCCTGTAGCTTTCAGTACATGCGCCATTTGCTCTTGAAATTTCTCCTGTTAAACAAAAATAAAATAAATTTAGATAACACTATTTTAATTAAATTATAAGTCTACTTAACTATTTTATACTTACATATCTCTCACGCGCCTTATCATCATGGTCCCAAGTATACGAAACTGAGTCTGTGTCGTCAGTCTGACTCAATGCATGTGTATGCTCGAAAACATCCCAGTACGACACAGGAGCCATACGCGCTCTCTCCTGAAATAAGCATGCACACATGTAAATTAAAACTTAAACTTAAATCAACTATTAATTTTAACTAGTTATGAATTAAAATTTTAAACTGTGCAATTACAAAATATACCAGATCCTCACGATGATGCTGAAATGACTTGGACCCACCTCGATGCGTAACCGGATTCTTGCTCCTATTAGCTGCATTTCTCTCAGACGAGGCCTATACATTTAAATTTAAAAAAATAAAATATCTTAGCCTAAATCACGTACTAGTTGAATAGAATAATAAAAATTAAAAATATGCAGTAAAATTTACCAGAAAGTCCTCATTACTATTCCAATAAGTAAGTAGATCATTCCACACTGACTCGCTCACCCAAGACTGCCTTTTCCCACTTGATTTTAAAGTGTTCATTGTTTGTCTGTAATTTGCTGCCACTTTACTGTTCCAGTGGCTCTTAACGAGATCCAAATTCGTCTCCTGGAGATCCACCGCACCCTGCGTTTTTTTTATAAATAACATACATATAAAGTTATCAAATAGGAGCATGTACTTAATATAAGAAATGTTATATCATACATACGTACCAAAAAATCCTGCCATATGGTCTCCTTAACTAAGTCGGGTATCGAGCTCCAAGTGGGCCAACATGCAGTCATGCGGGCCTGATAAGCATGTTTTGATATCCTCAAAACGGTATTGGACGGCTCCAACTCAAACCCCGTGTTAAATGGGAAAAAATACATGGTTGCTAGAACAACAATTTAAATAATTTATTGTACTTAAATTAAATTTATACTAAAAACTTAGTTTTTACTCTTTTGATGCTTTTGGCTTAAGCCAGACCACAGGACGAGATAACTCCGATGATGGACCACCCTCCTCGCCACCTGACGCCATACCTGTTACAAACAAAAACATAACAAAACATAACATAACTATATGTAAAAACATGGTATTAGATAACATGAGTACTTGATAATAGAAATGTCATAACATGAGTACAAGTTTGTTTCATAAAAGTGTTAAATATAAGTTTGATTCATAGATTTGTCTAGTTAACATATGATCGAGTTTGATTCATAGAAGTGTTAAATATAAGTTTGATTCATAGATATGTCTAGTTAACATATGAGTTTGATTCATAGAAATGTCATGAAAATAAATATATGGTTACTTGATAATAGAAATGTCATAACATAAAATTACCTTTTGAAAATGAGGAGTATTAGTTAGTCGTCCTCATCACTTTCAGATTCCGACTCTATTTCCTCCATATATGGTTCATCTGTAGTCTCAAATACATCAATTAATGCATTCGATTCATCGTTTAGAGGTCCAAAATCTGTTTGATCGTCGGTTATTACTATTTCTGCATTTTCCTCGACGTCTGCTTGATAAGCTTGGTCATCGGGAATATTACGCTTTCACAGCCTTCCCAAAGGGTTTTTTTTGCGGCATCTAATAAGTCATATAATTTTTTGACTTCAATATTTGGTTCTTTTTCATCATTACCATCGTCATCATTACCAACGTTTTCATTAAATTGTTGAACCGAGAGCATAGAACGTGCAGCATCTTCAACCATTTATTCTACGAGATTCGTCGTGGCAATTTCATTATTCACTACCTCCTCAAATTGTATAAAAGTAGATGCTAACGGTTCTCCATGACGATCCAAAACTAAATATTTCGGCACAAAACCGTACTGACGCAAATGAACTCTGACCATTTGCGGTATCAAATGCTTCAATAACTTGCATCTACTACATGGACAACGGATTTCGACGTCGTTTCCATTGTTACTTAAAGCGAAATCAATAAACACGCTGATACCATTAATAAAATGTTTGTTTATTGTGCCATCAGTTTCTCTTCGTTTGTACATCCAGCTTCGATCATTAAAATAATCGTCCATTTTTTCTAAGTACATATAAAATTAGAAAGAATTATATAAAATTAGATTCATAATTTTTGTGTCCGATCGCTCAAACGCTAAGATTGTATTTTAATGACAACATTTCTTTTACATATTAATTATGATGATAAAATTTGCATTGACAATGTGTTAAAACAATTTTAGTGATTAATGCATGTTATGTCAATTGATCATTTAATGGTGGGTTATCCTACCTCCCATTACAAATACAATAACGTAATTAAATCGCGTAAATCTTTTCAATTTAAACGATTCAACAAAATTTCGGCAGCACTTCCCTTTAGTTCCCTAAATAGTACACAATTGCGTGTACGCAGGGAACATAAGGGAAGTGCTTTTGAAATTTTGAGAACCGTTTAAAATGAAATACTTTACGAGATTTAATTTCGTTATTGTATTCGTAACTTGTCCAATACAAAGGACAAATCCAATAAAAATTGTATACAATGAATATAAATGTTCGTTCCGTTAATAAAACGAACATCATATCACAATTATATACAATACTTATCAGACGGGGCCAAAAAAACTCTCTAAGGATTTATGAATATAACATATTATGAATACGTATTTTTTCATGATTGAAGTGTTTTTTGTACGCTTTTGTGCGCCTTAGCGCCTTTTTGCGCCTTAACCCAAAAAACACAAATTTAAATATTTCCAGTTGCACGACACGTTTTCAACAAATTAAATATTGTTTTCAATGAATTGAGGCTCAACCAAACAAACAAATACATAGATTATCAACTATATACATACATACATACATACATACAACACTATATATATGCATATATACATATTCAACTTTAACTAATTAAACCCTAGATTAGCAACATAATCAAGTAAATCTACAAATACAAAACTCATTAACAACAACTACTTAAACTAATTAAAACTCTAAATCATAACAACTAAGTAATTTATAAATCAAAACCCTAAATTAGCAACTTAAAAAATTAAACCCTACATTAGCAACTAATTAACAACATTAGACACACAAACATACTCTAATTATGCTTAAATTACTAAACGGGGTATTAAACAAAATTTAGGTTAAACACATACCTTGAAATCGGAGAGAATCGGAGTTTAAAGAGGATGAGAGAGTGCCTTGATTGATTTGGAGAGTTCCTAGATGGATGTTGGCGTGGGATTGGTGATTTCAGAATTGAAGGAGGGAAAGATTGGGGGTTTTGGGAGAAAATTCGTGGGTTTGGAGAGAATGAGGAAGAAGGAGCAGCTCTCGGCTGATTTGTGCTGAATCCTGTGTAACGGGGGGTAACGGCTTCCAACGGATTAAAAACCAACGGTCGCAAACGGTTTCCAACGGCGTATATTTTGTATACGTAAGAAACATACGTATTTTGGCCTCCGTTGGAAGTCGTTGGTCAACGGCTGTTGGAAGTGTTCGTTGCAATACTTTTCAATTCTTGTAGTGGTTCATGGTGAATATTTGTATATCTATGTAATCTATGGGTGCTAACTTGTTATTTTTCTATTATATTTTACATAATTTTTCTTACATTCTGACTATGATATTATTAATGTTTTGATATTTGCAGAAGAAAAGAAATAGGAGAAGAAAGAGGGAAAGGAGGAAGATTTGAACTGTAGAAAGGTGGAGAATAAGACAAATATTTGGAGCATTAAGTTACAACCCTTCCATTTCATTAGGAACACCTGTATGTATAGAGATAACACATGTAACTAGTGGCTACGTGGCCACTCTAGAGTCTGGTATTAGTATTATTTTATACATATTTTATTTTCCATACAATTATATTTGACAAAGAAAACTAATTTGTTATAACTACTTTCTTTGTTCTTTGGTGCCACTACTTGCAGGTTTCTTACTCCAAAAATATGCAGGTCCTCTAATATTTCATTCAGGCCAGCAGTGCATGTCATCAAAGATGAGCATGTAAGTGCATATGTATGATTTGAAAAAGAAACGACAACGACAGAAACCCGAAGATATAAGGTATTAACATATTTCTGTCCTTGAAGCTTAGATTTACCAAACAAATAACATACTTTTGTCCCTGTATCTAGGTTGTAGATCTTTTCCCATTAAAGTAATTCATCTTTGATTCCATCAGCTATCAAGCTATTCAACGAAAGATGTGCATTTTTACTGTAAGTGATACTTCAAATAGTTAAAAGCAAGTCTGCAACAGTCTGCAAGATCTCATTCCATTGTTTAATTTTTTTATAACCTAAATTTTAATTGAAAATAATGCTTGAGATAAATGGTTAGTGCACAAAATGACATTTAAACTCACTGCCCTTCACCATTCCTTCCTCTTCATGCGTGAATACATGCATGCTTCCCTGTATGGCCAAAGACCTGTCCCTAGTCCCTACACAGCAGCAGCTACACGCCCGATTGGGCATGAAAATTTGTACGAATATTATTTTCTTTCGGTGTGTGAAGGAAAAATAAGTAAACTGGAGAAAGATAATGGTTTTCATGGAGTCTTTTATTTGTATTAATAAGAATGAAAAATGGAAGAAAAATGTGAGAAGTTGCTAGAAAGGGAGAGGACAAGTTTTTCTACTAAGGCCAAATTCGGAGATGTACACCGTTCAAGAGGCCGTCGGAACAACCGTGGTTTGGCACAAAGACTTCGTTTTTACTAGAGTAGTATGTGTATTTTAGCTTTTAGGTGTTATGTTGAACTACATTTTGGAATTGTTGGTACGGTATGCGTTTATGTTATGTATGGATCACATTTGTTACTATGTTAAACTTTGAATGTAATTTGAACTAATATTATGTATGGATCGCATTTATATTATGTGTGAATCTATTGTTTTGTCAATGCCTTTTGGAGTGTATGTTTATTTTTTCGTAATACATCTTATCGTTATTACAGTAAATTATTGAATGTAGGTATTGGTGAATTGTATGTAGCATCTGCAACTATTAGTTACAATAGAGTCATTTGCAACAGAAAATAACAGTTGTAGTATTACTACCTGTTACAAAATTTACAATTGGCGTTTGTTCTTGCAAAATGACATGCTGCAACAAGTTAAGACAATTGCAAAAGATTTTGCAACTATCAAAAATAGTTGTAGTATCTTGTTTGTCGAATGCCTATTATAGGTTTACAACTGTCATTCGTTGTTGCAAAATGATCTGTTGCAACAACAAAGAATGCAACAGACAGAAAATCTTGCGAAAAGGTGTAGACTTTTTACAACTGCGGCTATACCAGCAGGCGTAGACCTGTTGCAATTGGTCTACTGCAACAGATATTACCTGTTGCGAAAAGTGTTTTTTGTTGTAGTGTAGGTCAATGGTGAATGTGGTGGCCAAGAGGATGATGGGTAGTAAGGTCTTGCTTGGAAAGAAAGATGATTGTTTGCATTTCTAGATCTAAAATTTTATAATTCCCATATCAACTGAAATTGAAATTAAAATGGATTGGATAATATAGATAGAGACTAGGAATTATTAAAATAATTAAAATTTACCTAAGTATTGATTTGTGAAAGGAAGAAATGTCAGATTGGAAGAAAGGTTAAAGAAGAAGAAGGAAGAAAGAGAGAAAAGGAGCTTCGCGATTCCATGTTGATTTGTATTGATTTTGATCTTCTTTTTGCTTGCAATTCATTTTCATAAAATCTTTTTTCCACTGCAATTTGATTTGTTGAAGAAAAAAATTATGTGAGATGTAGATTTGGATCTAGATATGGAGGAGCAAAGAGAATAAAGAGTTTTAGAAAATAAGCGAATGAGGTGAAGAGAGATATATGTGATTTTTATTTGCACGAGAAGGAATTTACCAAATAAATAATGTCAATTTAATAAATGTGTCCCCACAAATTAATTTTCACCCATTCAACTTCAAACCAATATTAATACTAATGAGAATGTAAAGGAAGATATAGATTAATTACAAACAAATGTATACACATAACAACATCGTCCATTTTGCGTGTTTTCACAATTACAAACGCGAATTCCGGACAAATAAATTTAATTTCAACGAACCGGAAAATGCTGCGTGCTCAGAATTCAGAATAGATTCATATAAAAAAAAATTGAATTCTAATTTTGCCAACTTTTTTTATTTTAGTTTGAAATTAAATTTTAATCAAATTTGACCAAAATTGACATTTTCAGAAAATTTTACATTTTAATAAACAAGAAAATAAGTCGAATGACAAAAGGAACAAAAAATTGTTCCATAAGGACAAGGAGACGAAATTTTGTCATAAGGACAAGTTTTAGTGTAAAGGGATGAACTATAGTGCGACCCTGAATTCCTCCGTTTACACTAAATTTTGTCCTTGAGGATAAAATTTTGCTCCCTTGTTCTTATGAAACAATTTTTTGTTTCTTTTGTCCTTGAGGGTAAAACCCCTTTAATAAATTTGGTAATTAAAATATTCATTTATTCAATTTCATTATTTATATTTTAGTTTTTATAAGTTTACCTAAATTTAAGGATGCGTTTGGCCCAGGTCCTTATTAAGTTTCAAAATTAGGCTCAGGTTTGGTCCAAACTTATTATATAATACAATCCTATTTTTCGAAAATTCATTAAAAAAATTACGTAAATTCATATTTAAATAAAACATGAAAACATAAAAAGATTCAGTTGAAAAAACCATTGAAAACACGTCAAAAAACCAAAAATACACAAAAACAGCGAAACAGTAATTTATTGCATCGTAGTATGCAGATATTTGAAATTCTTGCACACATCTGTGCAACTATTTCAATTATGCATCTGTGTTGACTTTTTTACATACATGCATGCAAGTAATACAGAATTCTTGCATACAAGTATGCTGTAATTCGTAGGCATGCAAATCAGTTCATTATTATTTGCATTCATGCATGCAAGTATTCAGAATAAATGCACACATGTATGCAACAATTTATAGGCATAAATATTAGTTCATTTTTACTTGCATACATGTATGCAAGAAAACAGAATACTTGCATACAAGTATTTATGCAGATTTTCAGTGTAAACTGCTTCATGAAAAGTTGCATACATGTGTGCAACTATTGTGTTTATCTGCATACATGTATGCAAATTTTATTTTATCTTTTCTGTGGTCTTCTGGGAATATTTGTAGATTTTAGAATTTATTTTTTTATAGTGTAGCACGTTTTTTTTTGTGAAAAACACGTAACTAAAAAAAATAAGAACCCGCTTTGAAAGTAAAACATGGAAGGGAGGTCGTTTATAATTTGAAAGATTTTAAGGGTGCTGTACTAATTTTCACTAAATTTAAATAACACAAATTGAGTCAGTTAACAATTAAATTCAAATTAGACCGTTGTTGCATCTCACTATTCAAAAGGTACTTATTATTGTCATTTACAAAAATCAATTCATTTATCTCATTCCATTCAGAATAAATTAATGCCTAAATATTAAAATTTTAAATTTCAGTCAAATCATTAATTTCAAATCTATTAAAAATTCAGATTATTACATATCATTGAACTATTTAGTATAGTTCGAGACAATAATGCTTGAACACCATGGAAAATTTCAATTATAAAACCAGTATGTTACGCGTTACTTACTGCAATATTTAGAACTAGGTGTTCGTAAAGATAATCTCATAAAATTATGTTTACTTATTATCATCTTTGGATATTTAGGAAAGGAGAAAATCTTCCCTTGAGTATTTATTCCTGTCCTAAAATAAAACAAAAAAGAATTCAGTAGTCATCATTCTACATCCAAAAGACATATTTATGGCTCTAAGTTGGATTCATCAACTTGAATATTTAGTGGAAATATAGTTAAAATAAAAGTAAAGTAATGGATGCTAGGTTAAATTGTTATTGATTATTGAATCACATACGACTCGATTCTTTTAGGTACATTATCCAATATCATAAATGTAATTACTTGATTATTATGTTTAACCGTAAATATAAACATATTAAGCAGAAACAAAGTTAGACCACACAACAATAAGAATGATGTCCCAGCTACTACAATATATGATAACTGCAGGTACTACCAAGCTAGCATAACACAACAAATTCGAAATATATTTTTAGTTTCTTCGCAGCAACTATTTTATAAAATTAAAATTATTATTACCTTTCACAACACATGAAATGAAGCTTATGAATCAGAGCGTTCTCCTCCAGAGATAAGCTTCGTCCACCAACACTTGTTTTGATAAAGTTAATCCATCCAAATCTAGAACGCTTCCATTTCTCTTGAATACAATTTTATTTTGTTGACTGGAACCATTTTTCTATAGAGATATATCATATAGTTTGACATAATCGAATTTTGCAAATAATAGTAATGTAATCAACAAATCGAAAAGACATAATATATATATATATATATATGTATATATATATATATGTGTGTGTGTGTGTGTGTATATATATATATATATATATATATGAGAAATTCTATTTAGACACAAAATGGTGACACAAATATAAACACAAACAATCTCAACCACTAGATTTTCCCCTGAATTACACCTCACACATAAAGACAAACAAATCCAATGGTATAAATTTTGTGTCTCCATTTGTGTGTCTAATTTGTGTCCAAATAGCCGCTCCTTATATATATATACATCTAGCTTATATCGGATTCATTTGAGCTGAATGGGCTTCCACGGAAACAATTTAAAGAATGGCTTAGCTTTACCTATTTCCTAAGTATTTCTCCTTTCATGAGTTTCTAATTATGATTGCTCAGGTTACCAAAAATGGAAAAATGTTATTATTAAAAAAAAATAGCATAGAATTTCAAAAATGAGAAGTTCATTATTCAGCTAACCAATTTCAAAAAAGACAACCAATTTAATCTTATAAAATAGAATTGAGAATTGAAAATAAGAAACCTCTAAGCATTAACTAAGGGATGTAATTTCCTTCAATAGAACATCAAACTTTTGACAAAATTAGACGGTAAAAGAAAAAAAATCTCCAAATTGACAACTATCTAGACCTACAAATGTACATAATGCGTATTTCCTTATTAAAGAGGATAGTATGGTATATAAATTTATTATCATCCTAAAAAGGACGACATAATAGTCAAAGTCTGAATGCAAACCTACTCAATTTACACCACTTTTTAATTGAATATCACGTTCAATTGGTATCTCTACCTGTAGATAGCGTGAAACACTCAGGATATACATATAGAAAAGAAATTAGGCAAATATGGGACATGGATTAACCTAAATCAAATCTCAAATAATAAAGAAAATCTAGGAAGCATAGTGATCGTCGCTAATCTATGAATTAGAAAAGCGCGATATTTAAATTAAATTCTGCAAGCATACAGGTGCGTAGCATACAGGTCGAACACAGGGAGGTGTAATTAAAAATTATTAACTATTTATTCTTGGGCGAGTTAGACAATAGTTGGGGGTTGGTTTTGAAAACAAAGCTATTGAATTTACTATGGACCTGAATCTAATCAGGTCAATACCAAATTCAACCACAAAAACGAAGAACAAATACTAGAAATGAACAATAAACAAAAAACAACAGAAATTAAATTAGTATTGCCGTTGAATCTTATCAACGGTCAATCCTAATAAGCAATCGAAATAACACTAACAATTCGTGTTCTACCCAAAACTAATTGAGTAGATACACAATTTGTTATATAAGAAAAGTAAATAAACTAGAACAAAAGAGAACTTTATTAAAACTAAACGACAGTACAGAATAAAGAATAATTGCATAAAAAAATAAAAATGGCCTTCCTTTACAATGATATAGTGGTCTTTTTATACAGGATGTAGCCTTCTCCCTTATTTGAATACAAGGCCCACAGAATAATTACATGAAAATATCCTTTCCAGAATGAAGGAATATTCCTTGCTTGATTGAAGAATTGTAATTAATGTCCTTCCTTTTGATGCATTGCACAGTCAGTGAGAAGATAAGGATGTGTTTAATTGAAGATGTGTGATTAAAACATTCCCTTCTTTTTGCATGGCAATTAAATACGATTAATTGGATTTGAATTCTTGAGGGGATTATGCTAAAATTCAAAAATCCTTATTAAGTGCATGCATTATATACATACATAAGAATATATACATATAACACATCACTATTCCATATATTCTTCATAGCAAAAGGGGCAGTGTGAATGTTCCGTTCTTTGGCAAAAAGTGAGCTTGACGGGGATCGAACTCAGGTCTCTCAGTACAAATCTCTATGCATTTACCCGTGAGCTACAACTTCTTTTGGGATTGAGAAAGTGTTGACATAAGGAAGTAGCTTTTTCTTTGTAGTTGGCCTTTTATTTGAAATGAAAGAGGCATCACTTGACAATCTGTAAATACACATAAAAGTACCCAAAGTATCATTTATTTATTTACAAAAGATAAAATATAAGAGCATGAAATAAACACATTTTTATGTTAATCAAATACCCCCACACTTATCTTTTACTCGTCCTCGAGTAAAACAAGAAATGAAAAACTAACTAGATAGGTCACACTTTCGTAGGAAACACGATTGCATTGAGCGTATGCAACAAGCCGTTAAACCTCTAGGTGTCCCTAGTAGGACGAGTGGTGTCTTGTGAGGGTTTTCAGCGGATACTACCCACAAAATCCAAATGCAGTATGCTATGATTCTAATGAAACTACATGAATGCAATGGACATATGCAAAAATAAAAACGAAAAATGAAAACACGACTTATTTCAGGAAAGTGGTACAACAAATTAAGTTAATAATTTCTAATCAGTTGATTTTATTTTAGATACCTCAACTTGTCACAAATTTTCAATATAAATCAAGTTTTCAAATGTTAAATTCCAGTTTGGCTAGTTAGTTCGGTCGATAACATAGTGCAGCCATGAAATAGATTCTTAGTTTGCTTGGCACAATTTGTAAAGTGGTATTCTAATTTTCTCATGTATGGCTAGTCAAATCAATAAAGTCAAGAAGTGTTTGAGCATCATTGCTTATTCTTTATTCTATAAAATTTTATAATTTATGATTAAGTACATACACCTAACTTAGAAGACCAAGGTTTACCACCCATGCACTGCCTCGCGGACTAACGGAGAGTGGGTAAAGAGCTTGGCGGATTGTGCAAGCCGACTTTGACTTTGTCAACAACGTGTCGGTAATCCTTAGGTGTCCAATCTCATAAAATGAGACCAAAATATTCCAACGCTGACTTTGTCAACAACATGTCGGATAGAGCTTGGCGGGTTTGCACACCAACGCTCGATATACAAGCAATGTTGGATACCCTTGGATTATTATTATTATTATTGAATTTATAAGCACAAAAAGAGAGTTACGCGAATTCAACTTAACACAACTTAGTTTTAAAGGTTTGACAAGCCATTATAAGTATTTTAAGTCCTTCACTTATTTAAACAAAGTCTACAATATAGAATAGATTTCATGGCCATCACCTAAGAATCTCCCTATGTACCGGTTACACTATTATCCCTCAAAATTAAACTTTTCATTATATTTCAAATTCGAACTTGGCTGAGAAAAAAAAATACTATTAACTGGCTAAAAATTGTAAACTTATTTCGTTGTATCAATTGAAAATGAGTTGTATTTTCCAAAAAAAATAAAAAAAATTGGTATGTTACTACGATATAAAATGTATGATGGTCCTACATGAAAAGAAAGAAAGAAAAATTAAAGAAAAATCAAAAGAATGCAATGCAGACTCCCCCCACACTTGATTGAGACAGTGTCCCAACTGTCTAAGGCAGAAAAACAAAAATAAAATAAAAAATGAAAAATAAAAATAACAGAAAAAGAACGTGTACCACCTGATTTCATGGTGGATGATCAGGCTCATGCAGATCGATAGGGTCATCTTCGTCATATTGCTCGATTCCAAAAATGGTTTCAGTCGTTGACCGTTTACTTTGAAGACTTTTCCATCCCTAGGATTTTCAATTTCAACCGCTCCATGAGGATATACTGTTTTCACAACAAAAGGTCCAGTCCATCGAGATCTGAGTTTTCCTGGAAACAAGTGAAGTCTAGAGTCGTATAAAAGAACTTTTTGTCCTACGTTGAATTCCTTACGAAGTATGTTTTTGTCATGTTGGGCATTGGTTCTTTCTTTGTAGATTTTCACATTTTCATACGCCTCATTTCTTAATTCCTCTAATTCCGAAATTTGCAACTTCCTATGTGAGCCGGCTTTCTCTAAGTCAAAATTCAAAAAATTTATGGCCCAAAGAGCACGATGCTCTAATTCAAGAGGTAAGTGGCAAGCTTTTCCAAAGACTAATCGATATGGTGACATCCCTAGATTGGTTTTATAAGCAGTGCGAAAAGCCCAAAGTGCATCAATCAGTTTTAAGGACCAATCTTTTCTATTGGAATTCACGGTTTTCTCAAGAATTTGTTTGATTTGTCTATTGGAAACTTCTACTTGTCCACTAGTTTGTGGATGGTAAGGGGTCGACAACTTGTGGGTAATTGAGTATTTATTGAGCAAGGATTCAAAAGCACGATTACAGAAGTGAGTGCCATTATCGCTAATGATAGCTCGAGGTGTGCCAAAGCGTGAAAATATGTTTTCTTTGAGGAACTTGATAACGACCTTGTTATCATTGGTTTTGGTCGGAATGGCTTCAACCCATTTTGAAACATAGTCTACCGCAAGCAAGATGTAAAGATTCCCAAATGAGTTAGGGAATGGTCCCATGAAATCGATGCCCCAAACATCGAATAGCTCAATCACTAGAATGGGGTTGAGAGGCATCATGTTCCGCTTAGTAATTCGACCCGTTTGTTGACATCGATCACATTTAGAGCAAAAATCGAAAGCATCACGAAAGAGGGTGGGCCAGTAAAAACCGCATTGCAATACTTTTGCAGCAGTTTTTCTTGCTCCAAAATGACTGCCACAAGCATGGTCATGTGAGAAAGAAAGAATACTTTGGTGTTCATGATCGGGCACACACCTTCGAATGATTTGGTCTGGACAGTATTTGAAAAGATATGGGTCGTCCCAATAGAAGTTTCGAACTTTCGAGAGAAATTTTTGTTTATCTTGTTTCGACCATTCAGCGGGTGTTTGCTGTGTGACAAGATAATTCACGATGTCAGCGTACCAAGGGGTGTTAGAGATCGAAAGGATTTGTTTGTCAGTAAAATAATCATCGATTTGGGTGTCATCAACATTTTTGTGCATAATTCGAGAGAGATGATCGGCTACAACATTCTCAGAACCCTTTTTATCTCGTATTTCTATATCGAATTCTTGAAGAAGAAGGATCCAACGAATCAAACGGGCCTTGGCATCCTTTTTAGAAAGCAAATATCTAAGGCCGCATGGTCAGTGTAAACTATGACTTTGGATCCTATGAGATATGGTCTGAATTTCTCAAGAGCGAAAACAACTGCCAAAAATTTCTTTTCAGTAGTTGAGTAATTCAATTGGGCCTCGTTTAAGGTTTTGCTAGCGTAATAAATGACTCGAGGAAGTTTATCGATTCGCTGGCCCAAGATAGCTCCAATAGCAAAATCAGAAGCGTCACACATAAGTTCGAAGGGTTGAGTCCAATCAGGGGGTTGAATGATGGGAGTTGTGGTCAAGATTGACTTAAGAGTTTCGAAAGATGTTTTGCAATCATTGGAAAATTCAAACTTTACGTCTTTGGCAAGTAAATTAGAGAGAGGTTTTGAAATTTTCGAGAAATCCTTAATGAATCTTCTATAGAATCCCGCATGGCCAAGAAATGAACGAACATCTTTGACAGACTTAGGAGGAGGTAAATTAGCAATCAAATCGATTTTGGATTTATCGACTTCAAGGCCATCTTTTGAGACGACATGACCTAGAACTATCCCCCTTTTTACCATAAAGTGACATTTTTCCCAATTAAGCACAAGTGATTTCTCCTTACAACGCTTAAGGACGAGTTCTAAATGAGTGAGGCATTGGGAAAAAGATGATCCATAGATTGAAAAATCGTCCATGAATATTTCCAAGAATTCTTCCACCATATCAGAGAAAATACTCATCATACACCTTTGGAAAGTCGCGGGGGCATTACAAAGACCGAAAGGCATGCGACGATAAGCAAAGGTTCCAAAGGGACAAGTAAAGGTGGTCTTATGTTGATCTTCTAAAGCAACAGGAATTTGGTTATAGCCAGAGTATCCATCGAGAAAACAATAGTACTCATGTCCCGCTAAGCGTTCGAGCATTTGGCCAATAAAAGGCAAGGGAAAATGGTCTTTTCGTGTGGCTGAGTTGAGCTTTCGATAGTCAATACACACACGCCATTTTGTTTTGATTTTTGTAGGGACGAGTTCATTACTGTCATTTTTGATCACAGCGACTCCCGACTTCTTTGGTACAACTTGTACCGGACTCACCCAAGTACTATCAGAGATGGGATATATGATGTTATTGTCTAGACATTTGATTATCTCCTCCTTGACCACTTCTCTCATGTTTGGGTTTAATCGCCTTTGAGCCTCACGAGTGGGTTTAGCCTCATCAACTAAATGTATGCGATGTTCCACAATTGATGGGCTAATTCCTTTTATATCGCTAATTTCCCACCCCAAGGCGTCTTTATTTTCCCGTAAAATTTCCAAAAGTTTTTCTTCTTGGTCCTCGGTAAGATCAGAGGCCAAGATTACGGGAAAAGTTTGTAATGGGTCCAAGTATGCATACTTAAGGTCGTGTGGCAATGGTTTGAGGTCCAACTTGGGATGTTCGTGTGTGTCCACATTGGTCAATATTCTTTGGTCAGATTCAGATGGAGAAAGTGTGGATTCAAGAAATTCATTTAGTTCAGAAACGTATTCGAGCTCATCGAAATTGGAGTTGAAATGGTCAAGACACATTTTCATGGCTTCAGAAGTGTCATTAAAGGATTCATCAACGGTGGTTTGAATCATGTCAATTTCATTGATCTCAAAATCCCTAGGTTGTTTGTTGAGATTAAAGATGTTCAACTCAATAGTTAGATGCCCGAAGGAAAGTCGAAGTTGACCGTTCCTACAATTAATGATAGCATTTGAGGTTGCTAAAATGGGGCGTCCTAATATCAACGGGATTTGAACATTGAGATTTGGGACAGGCTCGGTTTCTAGAACTATGAAATCGACAGGGAAGTAAAACTGTTCGATCTGTATTAAGACGTCTTCGATTATTCCCAATGGCTTTTGGACAGATCGGTCAGCTAGCTGAAGAGTGATGTTTGTTGGTTTAATCTCCCCCAGTCCAAATTGACGATAAACAGTATAAGGAAGAAGATTAACACTGACACCAAGATCGAGTAGGGCTCGAGAGATGTGAGTGTTTCCTATTTTACAATCAATGGTAGGGCAGCCAGGGTCTTTGTACTTGACTAGGGCAAGATTCGAAAGAATAGAGCTTGTATTCGCAGTCAGAAAGGCGGTTTTTGGGACATTAGTTGCACGTTTTTGTGTACACAATTCCTTAAGACATTTAGCATATTGAGGGATTTGTTCAATGGTGTCTAAAAGAGGAATGTTCACACGAACTTGCTTGAAAATTTCCAAAATTTTATCGCAATTTGCCGCTTTCTTCTTATTATTGAGTCTATGGGGAAATGGAGCTATAGGTTTTTCGACTCTACGATCAGTTTCATCATTCGAGGAAGAAGGTGATAGGGGTGTAGAAGATGAAATGTTGGGATTGCCAACATTGATTTTCAAAGGTGGGTCGGGTTTGCCGACACAAAGAGAAGAACTGTTGGGATTGCCAACAATTAAGGAAGATGGAGGTTTAGAAGAACTGGCATTTGTAGCCATTAAGTGATCATCAAGCTTTCGTATTTGGGTTGAGTTCAAAGGTTTGTCAGGGTTGCCAACATTATTATCAATCCCCTTTTTAGATTGAAGGGTTGTAACAACGTTGACCGGATTGTGGTTTTCATCCTCACAAGAATTTAGAGTACGAGAGTTATATTTTGGATTCACCTCGGGTTGACTAGGCAACTTTCCTTTCTCATTACTTTTCATTAGTTCCTTCACCATATTCATCATTTGTTCGAGTTTAACATCTTGATTATTTATTTGTTTTTCTAATCGAACAATATCTAGTGACGGTTGAGAAGATTGAGAGGATTGGTTTGATGATTGAAAATTGGGGTGCCTATAAGGTTGTTTGGATTGAGGTGCAGCTTGAGAGGTTTGAGACTTGGGAGATGAAGCTTGGTAATTCGGGTTGGGGATAAAGGGTTGCATGTGAGATGGGTATGCCGAATTCTTATGGTTTGACCAAGAAAAATTTGGGTGGTTTCTCCAACCAGGATTGTACGTGGATGAGTAAGGATTATTTTGAGCTATAGCATTGGCTTGGTCCTGAGAGTAATAGTGGGGTAACCCTTCTCCGGCTTGAGGAGTTTGATTTTCTAAAGGAATTTGACTTGGGCCCACGACATGCACTCCTCTGGTAGAAGTGCGAATGGGAACACGAATCGATTCCCATTGCATGTCCTTTTCAGAATAGTCTTCTAAGAACCGCTAAGCTTCATCGGCTGTTTTAGACATAAAATCTCCTCCACACATTGATTCTAATTGAGTTCTAGTCTGATAGTTCAGCCCTTCATATGCAATTTGACATAAGTGATCTTTTAGAATTCCATGATGAGGGCAACTATATAATAGCTGGTTGAATCTCTCAAAGTATTTTGAAAAAGTTTCCCCCTCATTTTGACAAAATTGATTTATCTCGGTTCGTATTTTTAGAGTTTTATGGAAAGGGAAAAACTTTTTCAAGAATGCAGTGACAAATTCATCCCAACTTCTTATGGAATGTCTTGAAAGAGAATTTAGCCATCTTTTAGCGCTTTCAAGTATTGCAAACGGAATTAGCCTTAACTTGATCGATTCGTTAGATAGTTGTTGCATTTTTGTTGTGGAAGCATACAATTCAAATTCACTCAGAAATTCATAAGCATTTTCAGATCCCGTAAACTTTGGTACCCCTTGGATAAAAGAATGTTTTAGCTCAAAATTGTTTCCTTCAGCTGGTGGGAACACAATGACAGATGGTTGAACGGTCCTAGTAGGATAACATCGATCACAAAGAGACAAGGGTCTATCCATTTGGATATTGAGGTTTCGAAAGTTTTGATTTATTTGGTTTTGATCCCCAAAGTTTGGAAAGTTTTGATTCACTCGATTTTGATCCAATTCGGTTGGAAAATTTTGGTTGATTCGAGAACCCCTAGGAGAATTTTGTTGGCTGACATTTTTTTCACTCATTGTTATTAGATGCAAGCACAGAAATTAGCTACAATGAAATTTTCTGTCCTTATTGGCTCCTAACCCAAAATTATAAAGTGACGCGTTTGATTACTTAGATCAAAAGATTTCTCAGCCAGTTAACGGACAGGAGTTATCGGTGCACCAGGAATCACACTAGCAATGCAGCCGAAGGTTTAAGTACCTTCAGAGTAACAACCGATATAATATTTACGAATCACCGTAATATTTATAAACGGTTATTTCTCTGCCGTAGTCTAGACACCGAGAAATAATTCGTTCCAAATGAATCAACTATCACAATACAATTAAGCCCTAGATGAGCCCGTGACTCCCTTAAGTCCAACGTCTAACCGTTATTATTAGTCAGATTCTACGATGAAATGCAATTTGTGGGCTAAGGAAAGGGTGATGAAATCCCTCACCTTATGTGAATTGGGGTATTGCCCTTAACAGAATGAATAAAAATGCAGAAATAACAACAATCACACAAAACAATTGCAGAAATTAAAAAAAATTACATTCAAGCCGCTGCCCTGCAGAATTTTTTTACAACAATTGTCGATATATATTTTTTTCTTTGCAGCAGAGCACCTGTAGTGTTTTAAAAATTTCTCACCTTGATCGGCAGTCCTCTAGTGAATTTGGGAAGCGCTAGCGCGTTCACACCCCACTTGGTGTGCAACCGCTCCAACAATTCGAATTTTGTTTGCAAGTTGAGTGATTTTTGAATCTCTTTGTTTGTTGTGTGGGCCTTTTTTCGCTTCTAACTCTTTTTTTTTTTTTTTTTTTGAAGAAAAGACAAGGTAGAGAAACAACAAATTAAGAACTAAATTGGAAGGAAGAAATAAAATTAAAAACTAAACTAAACAAAAACAATTTACTCTAAAACAAAATCCGACACTCGCTCAATCAATTAAAACACTTTTTTTTTCTTTTTTTTTTTGTTTGTTTGAGAAGAAAAAAAAATTAAAAAAAAATAAACAAGACTAACCAAACACAAAACAAAAGAAACAAGCTAAAGTAGACTCCAACAAAACAAAGCGATAAAACCTGACAAAGAGACAAGAACAAAGCGACAACACTCACGCACCCAATTGGCAGATCACACGCACTCAGCCGGTCACAAAATGAGCGTACACAACCCTAAGAACGAACCAGGCTTGACTATCCAATTATTGTAATATATATAAAAAAAATCACGCTAGTCCAATTATGAGACAATCACGCCCCCTATTTCTTTGATTTCCCAAACGCACTTCCTTTACTTTTCAGGAAGCAAATCACAAGTATGAAATTTATTTCTTCAAATCAACCACAAAAGAAATGACTATAAAACAGTGCCACACACACAAGCTTCAGCAAGTCACACACAGAACAGCGAACAGTGAGACCGAAAAGAAACAGTCAACAATGAAAATCCCTTCCTTCTTTGATACCCCTTCTCTTTTATGTTTCAACCCAGATAAATCACGCACAAAACAAAAAATCAACTCAGACCTTCCTTTGTTTTTTTTTTTTCACTCTTCTGGTCTCGAATCAACTCAGCTTGATTCTAATCGAATTGGGTTTTTAATCAGATTTAGGAGTTGCGATTTGGAGGACCGGGAGGATTTTGCTGGCGCAGGAAGATGTATGGGCGGTGGATGAATGTTGGGGTGAAGTGGTGTTTGCAAGGTGACTTTGCAGTTGCGAAGGCAATGAAGGGGGAGGTGCTGTTGGTGTTGGACGTGAGGAGGGTTGGATGCAAGTGGGTGGTTTGCATGGTGTAGGGTTAGAAAATGGAAGAAGACAGTGGTTTTGCAGTAGAGGATGGGTGTGAATTTTGAATGGCGTGGATCTACAGAGAAGAAAATAAGGGAAAGAAATGTGAGAAAAGGAAGAGAATTAAAAGCAGAGAGGGAAATATGTAATGGATGGAATTTTCGACCCAGAAAATCAACATAAAAACACACTGTTGACTATTCAAGCATCGAAAACACCATGACATTAATAGAAGAATTTAGAGGGTGAGAAAGAAAAGATAGAACTAATAGAATAGAAGAAGAAGATCACAACTGAACAGAATCAGAGTAACACGAAACTCGCAGCGGAACAAAATAAGATGTATTATATAACATAACTTTGAATACAAAACTGTATTGTATATACATACCATTATCAGAGTACAATACATCATATCACAGCGGAAATAACTCTACATAACTAATGGTGAAGCTTCCTGCTTTTGAGCTCCTCCAAGTGAATCTGCAAAGCCTGAAACACTTGACTGCCCGTACAAATTTGGGCACCCAAGAGTTTAGGGAAAACAAACAAAATAAACTCTGGGTCAGTCATGGGACTGGTGTGAGTAAATTCCAACTATACGGTTTTACTTTGAAGAAAATCCTTTTGAAACAAAAGGATAATAGTAAGACCAACCCACACATAAACATGGACGGCTTTTACCTTACTATAACCCAAATTACTTTGATATCAAAAACAGTGATATTATGATAATGTCTAAACAAATAATTATCCAAGTAGCAGAACGCTTGCATCTCACGTTCCACATATATATAGTATAAAATCATAAACCGCAGGGCGCTTATCGGAGAATTGATTTCAACAGACAAGGTATGGGAGCACCTTCTGAATAGTGTACTCTAGAGGGGATACACTCAGGGTTCAACAAGAACGTCTTGCAACCCGGCCACACATGACCGCTCACTCATTTAGCTTGAGTGTCGCGAATATATTGCCACCACGGTTGTAGGCCATCCAACCATCATCCGAAGATACAGAATCGAAAAGAAGTATAAATATGAATTTTCTCTAGATCGGTGACAATACACCCTGCTTGGGGATGACCCAACTAGCCATGCTGCCTAGCCCAACTTTTATTACTTTCTGGCTGTGAGGCTAGAGGCTACGTCTATATTCAGAACATCTGATCACCATTCACTTTGAATGCCACATCGTCAAATCCGTAATCACATATTGATTACACAAATGCACACTGGGTGTAGAATAAAAAGAAGTTACCTTCTCCCCACCAACTTGGTATATTCGTAAAATCAACGGCATGACCGTTGGAAATACTCTGTCAGACACTCGTCCATACAAGTTGTCCTGGGACTGAACAAACAGAACGCATCATTCTGGAGCTGGACGACCTTTGTATTTAACTTCGTCTTCAATTATCTTCAGCATATCTAATCGCACGCTTATGCCTATACGGAGTGGTTTTCAGATAACATATCCAACCGGTCTCCCCGTATTGACAACAATGGTCAAACACTTCGATAGTTGGTTATTTAACTATCGAAGTAAAAATAACATCCATTTAAATGATCAACTAAACACACACAACCATGGTCACTTTTATTTAACATTCGTTTTATTATTCGAATTCGCAAATCTTACCAGATATTTCTCAAATCCCGTTTTAGCCTTTTTACACTTCTTGGAAAACATTTCCAGTTATTATAAACTCTTATTCTTTCATTGTTCCAGAAACATACGTTATTAACGTTCGAACTATTTCCATAAATTTCACATTCTTTATTTCTATACTTGGATAATCTATCCTATTTATATTGGAAAATATTTCCAATTTCCTTTTAACCCTTTAATCGGCCCAACGTTCCCTTTTAAAACATTATTCCCTTTGAAATGGGAATACCATCCCTTCTTATAGAAATCTAAACACATTGATCATATAAATCTTTATTCACGTAATAATCTCCCTTATCTTGTTTACCGAAATCTCTTTCATACTTTTCACTCCTATTCCACTTTATAAACTCTGTCTCTAAGTCAACTTCTTATCAAATCGATTTCAAGTTTATAACTAAATACTGATTTCTATCCTATCAACATTTATTTGTTTAAAACTAAATGTTCATTATTCTATCAGATTATAATCCCTAAAAATAGTTTATTTTTAATACTTTCGACATCGTCGAATTCTAGTTCCAAATCCTAACGGTTTAAATTCTAATCACATTTCGAACATCGAAATGCTGTCATCAGTTTCTAATACGATTACCCAATTCTTTTTCTAAACTCTTTCTTATATTTCTTTGAACAAACGTCGTTACTTATTACTCTAGAATAAGTGGATTTCAAACCAAACTGTTACATTTCCTAGGAAGTGCTGTTATATATAAAAGTCATGCTTAAGTCAAATCAACAGCAGTTAATTTGTTGCTATAGTTCTAAACTTGTCATACGCTGTAATATTCTCCTTATAACTAATTACAGTCACACTTACCTTATCAACAGCGTTATTTTACTGCTATAGTTCAACTTGTCATACGTTGTAATATTCTTTGTTATAACTAATCTTGACATAACAGTCACACTTATCTTATCAACAGCGTTATTTTATCGCTATAATTCTAAGACTGGCAATATGCTGTCGTATTCCTTTTATACACATCTTGACATCTCTTTCCGTTACAACTGTTATCGTTCCTCGATAATAGTGAAGCCGTTCAAGTTGGGGTATTCTATTTACCTCTCAGACCGTGATCGACAACGTTCTTATCTTAGAACAGATATACGTTCGTAACTCTAAACTCCTTATTACTTATAATATACATCAAATCGTATTTCCTTGTTTTATTTTGGAATATGGTTTTATAATACCACATCTTTGTTTTGAACTCGGTTGTTTTACGATTATTTATATTCCACATTAACTTTTCGCTTTCTCTATTCCACAGTTCTGTTGATAACTTCTTAAATCAAAAGGTAATTAAATCTCATTTATTCCTAACTATTTCCATTAGATTAATTAAAGACCAATTAATCTAAAAATCATGTTCCCAAATAACAGTTGATTAAATCAACTTATTTCCATCAGTAAATTCATTAACTGATTTTAATTACTTCTTAACATTAGATTAATCTAATTAATCTAACGATATCTCTAAATTATTTATCTTAAATATAATTATCCAAATATTTAATCGTCGGATAGTTTTTACTTTATAAACTTGTTTAAATGTCAACAATCACTTTTATTTGCTTTATAAAAACGAACTCTAAAATACTGGTTTATAATAGAACTTCTATTACAATTTAAAACTTCACTTTAATTATAAAAATATAATTTCTATGATTAACTTCATTGATTTGCCTGACGGTAAATCAGTTTCTTAACAAAATGATGGTTTTACGGTCGATTGTTAACACTTTCTAAATCGATATCGTTTATTTATTTAATCTAAACAAATGTTGAATTTTCGTTCAACATCAATATTCACATGGGATTTTAAATATAATTCAGGTTCATACAAAACAAACAGTACATATAATTATCAAGGAATCCGGTCGGATTCCTCCAACCGGTTTCCGCATCCACAGATGTCAGTCAACACAATTTACACTAACTCTATACTAGGGGGTATTCTAATCGGTGGAATCAGTGTCCAACTGATGATGTGTACATATATATAACGGTATATAATATTCAACTGAATTAATTGTAATCAACCTAATCAACCATCACACAGCATTCAAACAACATTAAAATATAATTGCAATATTTTAAAATAGATCAGAGTGAGTGATTTTACTCACCTTGGCGCGTTAACCGTTAAATAACGATTTGCGTCAGTCGATAGATCTGAGCAGACGTTTTATCCTGCTATACTTCGCCACTATTTCGATCTCCATTCGGATCATGTTCGAACCCTCCGTTCCAAATATAGGACCCGCCTCATATCTTCGCTCGGCCCATTGTTAACACAGCTCGCGGGCTTCAACCCGTGCCCATTCTCAACCGCTCTTTTATTTTATATTTATTTTGTTTTATGGAGACATATATCTCTCATATGCCATGGATACGCACACGAGTCAGCTTCATGCTCCACACTTGGACGTGAACTTGGCCTGCTTACGCAAACTACAACGGACACCGTCCAGTCATCAAACTGTGCACTCGACGCAACCCAAGTCATCAGCTTTCGGACATTACCATGGCAAAAATGAATTTGCGTACGTTCTTTTATTTTTATCAACTGGGCTTTGCGAATATAAACTCGGCCCGCGCCATTCTCACCCAACCGCTTCACACAAGTCCATCTCCGCTCATTTTGCACATTCGTGGTTCCCCTTAACACAAATCAACCCATGCCAAACAACAAAGGTCAGTTCGCTTCTTCATGCTTCTATATCCCACGCACCAATCCAACAGCATGCTCTCCTACCATTTCATCATTACGTCCAACTTTACTTCCCTCTGGAACACTCAGTACCCTAACGTTTTGAATTGCACCTCCTTATAATTCACTCACCATCCTTCAAGCCTCGTCCCTATACCATCTGTATTCAGTGCTCATCTCCTCCGTGCCACACTCGCACGCTTCTCTACATCTCAGCCTTGCTCCGCACCCCTCAACACCACTCCATTCACCAAGGACCTCGCACCTTCCTGAGGTTTCACAGCATAACTCTCAAAGAGTCTCTTCTCCATGCGTTACATTACAAGTGTCCACTTCCATCCCACCGCATGCACGTTTAACACTAGTCCTCAGCAAACAAATTTGCCATTTCCAGACATGAGCTCACCATATTTCTTCACTGCATGCTTCCATACGCCTACATGCACCGGAAAGCTTCTACAAACAGTCCCCACCAACGTCCCTTGAACAACAGCCACTCCTCTTTCACCGTCCATTTGTTTCTCCCACCTGACAACCGCTTGAACATCCCATCGCCAATCTCTTTCTTCTTTTGCTTACATACTATATTTCTTCCCACTTGAACACTCTACAGCATAAATAATACCATGCACTTCCTTTCATATACAAAGCATACCACCCCCTCACGTACAAGACACACACGCACCAATACACTGTTTTCGAGACTTGACTGCGCAGGCAACTCGCCATCCAAACTTTATCACACACGTGACCTCCCTACTTCATGGTACATGCTCCTATCCATTCCGCAAGTTACACAGCCATGCAAAAATACAAAGACCATCACCGAAGTTGTACAACCCATGATCTCCAACTCCACGTTCAATCTTCACCCCTGATCACAACGCTCAGTCCCTCATTTCCAAAACCATACGCATGAAGTACTCCCCTCACACAATAACCCAGCTTGCCTCAAGCCTATCCCACGTCCATGCACACACCACCGTTTTGAATTCCTTCCCCTGTAATACACAATACCGCAAGATCCTCTCGTAATTTTCCTCCATGCTAAACTGTACGCTCCTCCATTCACATTTTCCAATTATGAACACACAGGTCTTCACTCCATCTCTCCTCACGGCTACTTCCCCTCACGTCGTTTGTTTTCTTTTATTTATTTGGTGAAGAGGAGTGGCTTTATTTCCCTGGAGTGAAGGAGAGGGTAAACGAGAAGCACCCTATATATATAGATTAGAGAGTTGGGTTCCGATGATAACGGTGTCATCTCGTTTCGTATGGGGTAGGTAGAACGGTATGGGAGCATTCAATTTGAGCGTGTCTGCTCGTAATAGGGTAGGTTGAACTAGGGATAAGGCTATTGAAACTATAGGTCTGTGAACGCACGTCTTGTTTTCTTTGGTTTTTCTCTCCTCGTGGATTCAGAAGAAAACTATTGTATATATATAAAATGTTAGATAACTTAGCCATTAAGTTTATGGAACATATAGGTCTTCTTTTGGTAGCTTAGGCACGTACCTTTTCTGCGTTTTTGAAAGATAGAGACAGCATCACCATCCCTTAGCAGCTAAGGTAAGTAATATAGATATACTCTCTCTATATGTAGGATGGACGTGCAATCTAGGGTAGGGAATAAAGGTAGCGTGCCTTAAGGTATGGAGGACGACGTGTGATTTGAAAACACACGGCAAATGGTAAGGTGTACACGAATTACCTATGAGGGTATCTCAATTCCTAAGGGTCAAGCTTGCTTATTTTATTTATATAGCGTCATGCTAGCAGTATGGTTTGCTGGAAAGGGTATGGGTGCTTCCTGTTTGTTCATTTGAATGTCATGTGTAAACTGCAGAAAACATGGAAAAGATTTTTGGAGGAGTGTTAGCTTAGGGTATGGAGAAAGTGTCCGCATTTATTAAAGTATGGATAAGTATTTATTTAAGTGTGGGGGATTATAAGTGTTCAGCCGATGGGATTTCTTACCGTTTTGTTTTATTTGATTATATTTGTACGGTATCCACTATGTAAAATTCCGTTCATCTTACGAAAGGCTATGGACAGAAATAAAAATACCGTTGTGATCAGCAATGCCCCACGATCCCAAAAATATAATAATACCGGTAGGTTGATTCATATTTTGAAATCCCGAAATACCGATACAGGGTGCACAATACTCCAAATAAAAAGTTGCATATTTAATTAATTAAAAATTACAGTAAAATTCTAAAAATTAAATTATCGCTGTGCCTCAAAAGAATCTTGTCCCGATTTGCACCCGATATCAAGTTATATTCAAATAACCGTTACGATCGATATACGCTTCTACATCGACTTTTTGAATATTTGATTTGGACATATCTTGCAGTCTATACGACGAAATCTTGGTTTTCACTTCTGTTAGAAAGATACAGCTCAATAGATTCCAACGTTTCTTGTTTCGTAAAAATCCGGTTTAAAACGAGTCCGGTACACTCAGTCGAAGTTCAGAACGTTAATTTACGAACTACAGGGTTGTTCTGAGCTCGATTATAATTAATATATATTTATATACGTTCAACTTCGTTTTAATTAATATATAAATCCACTTATATTACAAATTCAATATTTAAACTGATTTAAATATTCAAATACCAACCGAAAAAATGCGAGACGTTACAAAATAAGGGAAAAATTAATGAAAAGATCTTTTTTTTTCGAGAAAGAAATCAGGTTGTAATGGAAAGGTAAGAAGGGAAAGAAATGAAGACAGAAAAAAAAGAAACTGAATAAAAATGGGCAAGTCTTTTTTTTTTCTCTGTTTAGTTGATGGCAGTACCAATCAAATTGATAAACCAAATTACTAAACCAGATATTTTTTTGAATTGGAATGGAATTCAAAAACGGGAAAGAAATCAGAGGATAAGAAAAAAAACAAGTTTTTTTTATTTTTTTTTATTTAGAAGATTATGGCTACAACTATCAATACCAAATCAACAAAATGTGATTTTTTTTTAAATGAAGAGAGAGAGGAACTTGTTAAAAGGAATAGACTGAGGAAAAAAAAGAAAGAAATAAAAGAAAAACTAGCAAGATTTTTTTTCTTCTTGTTTTTGGAGATTGAAATATCAATAAATAATATCCAATCTACCAATCAAGAGTTTTTTTTTTCTACTGAACAAAACAAAACAAAAACAAGAAGAAAAAAACAAAAAAAAACTAACACGAATTAGAATTAAATAAATAATAAAATTTAACGTTACCTCCCCGGCAACGGCACCAAAAACTTGATCGTCGCTAATCTATGAATTAGAAAAGCGCGATATTTAAATTAAATTCTGCAAGCATACAGGTGCGTAGCATACAGGTCGAACACAGGGAGGTGTAATTAAAAATTATTATCTATTTATTCTTGGACGAGTTAGACAATAGTTGGGGGTTGGTTTTGAAAACAAAGCTATTGAATTTACTATGGACCTGAATCTAATCAGGTCAATACCAAATTCAACCACAAAAACGAAGAACAAATACTAGAAATGAACAATAAACAAAAAACAACAGAAATTAAATTAGTATTGCCGTTGAATCTAATCAACGGTCAATCCTAATAAGCAATAGAAATAACACTAACAATTCGTGTTCTACCCAAAACTAATTGAGTAGATACACAATTTGTTATATAAGAAAAGTAAATAAACTAGAACAAAAGAGAACTTTATTAAAACTAAATGACAGTACAGAATACAAAATAATTGCATAAAAAAATAAAAATGGCCTTCCTTTACAATGATATAGTGGTCTTTTTATACAGGATGTAGCCTTCTCCCTTATTTGAATACAAGGCCCACAGAATAAATACATGAAAATATCCTTTCCAGAATGAAGGAATATTTCTTGCTTGATTGAAGAATTGTAATTAATGTCCTTCCTTTTGATGCATTACACAGTCAGTGAGAAGATAAGGATGTGTTTAATTGAAGATGTGTGATTAAAACATTCCCTTCTTTTTGCATGACAATTAATTACGATTAATTGGATTTGAATTCTTGAGGGGATTATGCTAAAATTCAAAAATCCTTATTAAGTGCATGCATTATATACATACATAAGAATATATACATATAACACATCACTATTCCATATATTCTTCATAGCAAAAGGGGCAGTGTGAATGTTCCGTTCTTTGGCAAAAAGTGAGCTTGACGGGGATTGAACTCAGGTCTCTCAGTACAAATCTCTATGCATTTACCAATGAGCTACAACTTCTTTTGGGATTGAGAAAGTGTTGACATAAGGAAGTAGCTTTTTCTTTGTAGTTGGCCTTTAATTTGAAATGAAAGAGGCATCATTTGACAATCTGTAAATACACATAAAAGTACCCAAAGTATCATTTATTTATTTACAAAAGATAAAATATAAGAGCATGAAATAAACACATTTTTATGTTAATCACATTGTGGAAACTGAAACCACACAATATAAATAAGAACAACCATTTGTATAAATAAATACACTGCACAGTAAAGAAAAATCTCCTAATTACACAACTATCTACATCTACAAAATGCACATAATATTTGTTTTCTTTTAAAAGACAGTTAAAAGGATTCACATGATATTAGCAGCAAAACGGTATGGTAAAAAAATTAAAGAAAACATATAAATTTGTTGTTATCCCTAAAAAGGATTATACAACGATTTAACATGAATGCAAACACGCCCAATTTGCAGCTATGTTTAATTGAACATTTAATTTAATCAAGAACTCTACCTGTAGATAGCGCGAAACAAATAGGATATCATTGAAGAGAAATTAAGCAAACATGAGATGTGGATTAACTAAAATTAAATCTCAAATAGCAAATAAAAATCTAAGACACAATAGACGCGATGAAGCATCAAACTGCAACAAACATAACGGAAATTAAAATCACATATTATAAATGAGAAGAAAAAAAAAGAAGCTAACATACGATTACGAAGCCTGGATCATACCTGGCATGTGTATCAAAATAAAGCAAATGGAGGTGAAGATTCGATGGTTGAAATCACCTAAAATGGAATCAAAGCTCAAGATAGAAGACGTAAAAAGGCAAACTAAGAATGGGCGTCCCATATACAGGGAAAGAAGTGAATTAGAATGCTATAAAGAGAAAAAAAACCGATCAGGATTCGCCGCCATTATTAGAAATGGTATGGAGCTAGGGTTATTATGAATGTAAAATAAAATGTAATAAAAGTTGAAGGCAAATTCTGTTCAGACCCAAGAAAATACTGAGTAGCCCCCCTTTTTTATTTTAAAATTTCGCTGGACAAAAATACCCTTCATTGAATATATTTTTTTTTACATATTTTCATCAACCACGCAGCGCGGGTGTGGGGATTGTGATTCATCCTAGTAGGGGCCCTACGAGATTGACATCAATACCTCGTAGGGGTCCTACGAGGTTAGCACCATTACCTCGTAGAGTCCCTACGAGGTAAGCAACATAACCTAGTAGTGACTCTACGAGGTAAAGGGTATTTTGGTCATGCGAAAGTTTTCAAAAAATTGGGGGGGCTACTCAGCAAATAGATGGGTCAGAATAGAATTTGCCAAAGTTGAAAGAAAAGACGACTCCTCACAAATGCGGTCGGAGAAAGTACTACAGCCACGTAAAACAGTGGGAGAAGATGTGAAACCACTGCAGAGGCAGATGCCAGCAATAATGGGTAGGGGTGGGCATAAACCGCACCGCAATGTGGAAACCGCCCAAACCGAACCGCAAAAACGGTGCGGAAAACCGCACCGGATTCTCTCTCTAAAGCAAACAACCCAAACCGAACCGCCTCGCATGATACGGTTCGGTTGCGGTTTGAACTTTTACCAAACCGTATTAAACCGAACCGAACCGCATAGCTACACCGATAATGTTATGATAAAAAAATTTAACAAATTTCTATCTAACTTTTAATTTAACGCTATATATTCTATTTTCAACATATTATGTAGTTATATTAATTAAAGATAACACTATGTGTTTTAACATTCAGATGACACAACGTCATAAAATCGTAAATTGTTTGTTGATGAAAGTTATTTTCTTGTTTCATATTTAATACGGGTTCAAACCGAACTGAACCAAAACCGAACCGTATTACATCGAAACCGAACCGTTTGAACGGTTAGTATAATGGTTTGTATTTTTGATCAACCGTTTGATGCGGTGCGGAAGCGGTTTGAGCTTCAAACCGCACTGAACCGAACCGCGCCCACCCCTAATAATGGGCGCAAAAACGAGATGGCGATGATAAGCGCAAATTGAATGTGACTGTTGTTAATGTTAAAAAATAAACAACACCACGAAAAGTTCAAAAATACGAGCACACGATATTTCACCTAAGCACCCTCTTTATTTATTCATCAATTAAAAATTATTTACAATCGATCTCAACTATCATTACAAACAATTACAACTTGAACCAATAATAACGTAGGTAAAGAATATCTAAAGGTTAAAAATTTGAGGATAAAGACAATGAAGAATAATGACAAATTTTCCATACCTAACGAATAGATGTTAGCCAGACTTTTTATAGAGTGAATTGCTTCATATTCAAGTAAATATGGCATTCAAATTATCTTTATATATGTCATAAATTTATATGGATAAACACCAAATAATCCTTGTCTTGATTATCCCACAAATATAGCAACCAATATCTAACAACAAATCTCTCCACAAAATATGTAAGATTAGTTGTTGTCCAAAATTGTGATTTGCGTATCACTAATTTCAACAGTTAAAAGGAAAAACAGGGATAAAAGAAAGAATTGCCATGATTCATTGCACGAATATAGCTGGCAGAAAGCTTATTTGTATGAGAAAGGAGGAAAAGAAAGCTTTGCACAAAAAGGGAAAATGCATTTTAAAATGGACGATGGTTGAGTTTACCAAGTGAGGATGATTCTGTGCTATTTAAACTAAATTCAATTTTCATGGTAAGAGCAAATCCTCTGAACCCAAAATCATCTGTTTCTCTGTATTAAACCAATCAACATTCTCTTTTTCATCTATTTTCAATTAAGTCAGAAAGAGAAGAAATGTTTAATTGCAAAAAGGTCGTGATTGGTTGGATACAGTGAGATAGGGGATTTTGGGTACAGGTGATTTAATTTGCAAATTTATAAAACTAATGGGTTTCCAGTAACCGGTATAACACTATTAATGGTAGAATATCAGATTTAAGTTTCTTAACAATTGAAGGTTTTAAAAAACAATTAAAGATTGATTCATAGTTGTTATTCGTAAAGCCTAATTATTTAAATTGATGAAGGTGTCTAGCTATAAACCCATATAGATTGTCAAAAGTTATTATTTGTTGTTTGATAGGCTTTGGAATTTAAGATATTAATTAATAGCATTTTAGCAATAAAAGCACAAAACATACACCACTTCATGTACAAATAAAATGAGTAATTTCAATAGAAAATAAAATAATAGATGTCAATATAATTAAACTACACTCAAATTGGACACCATGCTACAAATTACTTACCACTATGGATCATAAGCATCGGTAGCATTTGGAAAAGAAGACATAGACTGAATTAAGGTATTTAGAAAAAAATTGACTAATTAAGAAAACATATTATTAATCATCATAATTAATACATATGGACAAATATGGGAATAATTAAAACACAAGTTCCACTTTTGCAAATACTTGTTCTATCGCATTGATAAATTTGCAAAAGTATTTGAAACTTCCATTTTTTTTTTATTTGAAAAATCCAAACCATCAAGCTTTTTGGACATCATATACATAAATTAAACAACCTCTAATACTCCAGCTAATCTAAAGCAACTATTCTACAAACCAGTCATTAATATATAATCAATGAATAGTGAAGATGCATGAGCTTTCAAACATTTTAAGAACCTTGGCAATAATCAGAGCTTATTTTTTTAATCAATATTGCAAACCAGTGGTTGTATACACCAACGTGGATGACAATCATTTGAGAAATACTAGCATGGACTAAAATGCTAAGATGGAATCAGAAGATGGTATAATCTTAGGCAATATGTCTATGGAAAGATACAAAATGATGCCTCATTTCATGACTAAAATCACAAAAAAGGCATCCAAAAATAGGTAAAGTACAACCTTGATTAAGTAATAGCAGGAAGCATAAATGATCAAACTCTAGTAAGTCTATGTTGTCCTTTATCATATTGTTATCTATTTCTCAAGTTTGAGTCTTTGTAGTATATACTATATGGCATGAATCCAAAAATGGTTCGTGTTGCTATTTCCAAGAATGAAGCAGTAGCATTTTTTATGTGTGTGCATGGATCAATCAAACGTTTTCCCAAAATTTATCACATGGAAACACAATAGTATATGGTTGCACCATACACGTGCAAAAATGTTCAACATGCCAATATTGATCAGTTCAACAAAATCATCTTAAAAAAAAACATCAATTATTCTTTTTTTTCTTAACCATGCATTTTTCTGTCAGTAACCTGAACGGTTTATATGCTTTATGAACTTGAATAATTTATGCGGTTAAATAGGGATTAATGGTAAGTTCAGGGCGGAGCCACGATTAAATCTTGGTGAGGTCACTGGGCGGAAAAATGATGGGGGTTCGGGGGCGATAGCCCTCCAAAAAAAAAATTTGCAGTAAAATGTAAAAGATAATGTAAATCTGGACAATTCGACATTAAATTACGCTTGCATGAACTAATTTAGTGCTTACATAAACAATTCACTGATTCTGACGTTAAATCTGGACAATCCAATTATCCAACGAACTGGCATACATAAACAATTCACTCATTCATAAATTAGGGCTTACCAATAATTCAGTAAATGATCCTGGTCACGAAATCAAGACAACCTAATTCACCAAATGCCAAGATAGAAAGACCCCTAGTTTTCGAATTTGCGTAAGGAATAAAAATGTGGAGCCATACAGATTTACCGCAAACACAACTGGCGCCGCATCCACACATTCAGTCTTGATTAATCCATACCAAATTAAAGCAACTAACATCAGAAATTGAATTAGGGTTTACCCATCACCTATGTTTCCGAGAGAGAATAGAAAAGAGAGCTTTGGAAGATTGAAGTGAAAGAACAGAGCAGCCGCCGCGATTTCTATCGTGATTTCCTCCGTTGGGTATCGCCTTTTCTATTGTGTTTTTATTTCTGTTAGTCACCGAGTTGAGTAATGCAGTTTTCTTCTTCGTTTTTTTAATATTGCGTGCGTTTCTGGTGACGTTTCTGGTGAGGCCACGTGACCTCACCAGGTATAACATCGCTCCGTTCCTGTGTAAGTTTATCTTCTCTTATTGTCATAATAATTTGATTCATGCTTGAATATGAAAGAATGATAATTATTAGCTGTCTTAAAATATGAAAATGGCTTTAACAATGAACATATAAAAGAGGAGATCGTTTCTTATCCAATAATTGCTTGCATTAACTTGGTAAGCTATTTGATCGTAATATTTAAACGACATGCTAATCTAGATTGCGTGATTAATGCAATTCTATATTGAATTTTTGATTCAAATATTTTATGAAGAGAATATAGTCAATTAATTGATTTGATTGATTGATCAATTAATTAATTTGATTGACTGGTTGATTGGTGTGATTGATTGATTTTATCATAGAAGGAAAGAAACGAATGATTATATTCTGGAGATATTTTGAAGGGACAATTTGAATATTTACCACCGCCAGGTAAAAACAGCAGTGGGAGAAGATGTGAAACCACCGCCGAGGCAGATGCCAGCAATAATGGGCGCAAAAACGAGATGGCGATGATAAGCGCAAATTGAATGTGACTGATGTTAATGTTAAAAAAATAGACAACACCACAAAAAGTTCAAAAATATGAGCACATGATATTCCGTCCAAGCACTTTATTTATTTATTCATCAATTAAAAAATATTTATAATTGATCTCAACTATCGTTACAAATAATTACAACTTAAACCAATAATAACCTTATTGATAGGTAAAGAATATCTAATATTAAAAATTTGAGGAGAAATATAATGAAGAATAATGACAAATTTTCTATACCTAACGAATAGATGTTAGCCAAACTTTTTATAGAGTGAGTTTCTTCATATTCAAGTAAATATGACATTCAAATTATCTTTATATATGTCATAAATTTAAATGGATAAACACCAAATAATCCTTGTCTTGATTATCCCACAAATATAGCAACCAATATATTTTCATAAAATCTAGCAACAAATCTATTCACAAAATATGTAAGATTATTTGTTGTCTAAAATTGTGATTTACGTATCACTAATTTCAACACTTAAAAGGAAAAACAGGGATAAAAGAAAGAACTGCCACGATTCATTGCACGAATATAGCTGGCAGAAAGCTTATTTGGATGAGAAAGGAGGAAAAGAAAGCTTTGCACGAAAAGGGAAAATGCATTTTAAAATGGACGATGGTTGAGTTTACGAAGTGAGGATATTTATGTGCTATTTAAACTAAATTCAGTAATCATGGTAAGAGCAAATCCTCTGTACCCAAAATCATCTGTTTCTCTGTATCAAACCAATCAGCATTCTCTTTTTTCATCTATTTTCAATTAAGTCAGAAAGAGAAGAAATGTTTAATTGCAAAAAGGTGGAATTCAGGGGGTCATGGTTTGTTGGATACAGGGAGATAAGGGATTTTGGGTACAGGTGATTTAATTTGAAATTTGCAAACTAATGGGTTTCCACCGGTATAACACTGTTAATGGTAGAATATCAGATTTAAGTTTCTTAACAATTGAAGATTCCAAAAAACAATTAAAGATTGATTCATAGTTGTTATTCGTAAAGCCTAATTATTTAAATTGATGGTGTCTAGCTATAAACCCATATAGATTGTCAAAAGTTATTATTTGTTGTTTGATAGGCTTTGGAATTTAAGATATTAATTAATAGTATTTTAGCAATAAAAGCACAAAACATACACCACTTCATGTACAAATAAAATGAGTAATTTCAACAGAAAATAAAATAATAGATGTCAATATAATTAAACTACACTCAAATTGGACACCATGCTACAAATTACTTACCACTATGGATCATAAGCATCGGTAGCATTTGGAAAAGAAGACATAGACTGAATTAAGGTATTTAGAAAAAAATTGACTAATTAAGAAAATTGCTGCATGTAGTTTGCAGTGGCACAGGTTCGATCCCCCGTGGCCACAATACCGAGACATAGTGCACGGCCACTCTAAAACCGGCTTAACCAAAGGGCATGGTAGACATAGTCTTCGTGTCCCCAAAGTTTTCGCAAGGTTATATTGGATTTCAATTTTCCTCAAAAATGGTGCGCCCTGTCATTTCCGACGTCTCAAACTTTCCCTCTAGCTTAACTTTTGCCTCCTTTGCCTCCTCCTTACCTTTCGCCCCTCCCAATCTGTCACCACCACAACCAGCGCCTCCAATCCTCCCACTGCCTGATCCTCCAGACCTCTCTAACCTTCCTCCTAGTTGGATCCAAACCCTAGAACGCCCAATTGAGATTCCCAGTGACAAATCCAAACGATGGTCCTCGCTTTTCCAAACAAAGCCAAAGAACGCAGGTTTGTATGCTCCTCCGGATATGCAACTTGAATTCAGAGGCAAGGTTATGATTCCTTCTGCAGTAATCCTATCAGAAGCGAAGGAATAGTGGCAAAATTACTTAGTGGGTTTCTTCCTGGACACGCCGTTGAACTTCTACGCTGTGACGAACCATCTACAACGACTCTGGAAGCCGCAGGGTGGTATGAAGGTGAAGTTTAATGGTAGTATGTTTTTTTTTCTTGTTAGCAAACTCTGAGCATAGGAATAGAATAGTCCAGGCAGATCCAATAGTGATCCATGATAAACTGTTCATAATAAAGCCGTGGGACATAAATATTGGAAGCGATGCAAGTTTGATAAGGAATGTTCCAATATGGATCAAGATGAGGAACATACCGTTGTACTGCTGGACTATGGTAGGAATTAGTTAGCTTGCTATGCGTGTAGGAAATTTTTTATGCATGGATAATTCTACGGAAAGCTTAGAGAGAATGGAGTTTGCCAAATGTATGGTGGAAGTTACACCGGATGAACCACTAGTAAATGAATTTCAGGTTGCGTTGCCTGATGGAGGAGAGCAAACAGTGTATGTGCATTACCTATAGCAACCGGCTGCTTGTGTATTTTGCAAATGCTTTGGACATGTAACAGAGCAGTGCAAGAAAAAGAAAGATGCTGCACAACAGGAAATAGACAAACAGAAACAGAAGAGTAATGCCGAACTGGATGCTACCAAGGAAAAGAACAGTATAATTAATGAGGTAATAGAAATGAATAAGGATGGGAAGGTAGCTTGTAAGTCCAATGTGCAAGATGTGAAGAATATTGATAAGAGTGCATATAACATTAGAAGAAAAGAGTGGAGAAAAGTTACTAGCAGGAAAAAGGGCATTTTTAGTGCACCATTTAAAAGAAGTAGTATAGGAAAAGAGACTGTGAATAAGGATGGCCTCAGAGTGCATAACAATAATGCTATTAACAGGTTTGGTGTTCTTGAAAATATTGGAGAAGGTAGTGAAGAATTAAATGAGGATATAAGCTGTGAAAGAGGAACTGAAGTAGAAGAAGGAGAGATTAGAGAAGTCGATGCTATGCTTACAGCAGCATTCGGGAACACTGGAGGTAACAGTTCTAGTGAAAGAATGGATGAAGTACCATTAGTTGTTGACCTGAACGCAAGAACTTGCAATACTGAAGTAGCAAAAGGTGATGACCTGATGGAAAGTTCTGGAACAACCATTACAGAGGTAACAACCGTAGAATCTGTTACTGCTGTTGTAAATGGTAAAGCAAATGTAAGTGTGGATGGTATCAATTGTAGTGGTAAAGGTAAAGGTATGCAAGAATCAAATGGAATGTCAATGGCAAAATGTTGTGTGGATGCAACTGTTTCCGCGACTCATGTTGTGAAAAGAAGCAACCAAGAGATGCATGAACAGCAGTTGGAGACGAATGATGATCACTGTGAAGGGTTAGATCCAGTTAGAATGGCTCAGATTACTTCTATTTCTGATGATATGCAGATGATAACAGAAAAGCTTCAGGTTGAGCTTGCGAACAGGGAATTGAATTCAAAACAGTATCATGAGACATTGAATACAGTTAATGACTTCAATGATTTCAAATCTAAGCAAATACTCGACAAAATGGACAAAGCCAGACTTGAAGAAGCTACTGCATTGCTTAAGCTAATGCATGCAAGTGTCAACCAGAGAACTCGCAATTCTCCAACTGTCAAGAACAAATCAGTGAACCCGTATGCGCATCTTGTCGCACCCCCTACTTATAGGGAACGACCACCAGATCTTGTCACTGACACGATTGAAGCTAACTCAAATGAAAAGGCAAGATCAAACACTCCGGTTACTCAGAGTAAGAAGAAGGAGATGCTCAAGAACTTGCATGAAAATGGATAGCCGTCTCTACTGGTAGAAAGCACTAAGGCGAAAGTAATGTCAAAACCAAATGTAATTTGCTTGGTAAAGTTGATGATGTAACTTGTGTGATTTGGAATGTTGTAATTTGGCTTCCCTGTTTGGAAGCACCTAGTTGATATACTTTTTGTATATCACCTGTTTTCACTGTATTTTTTTCCTTTTTTAATAAAACAGTGTTACGGAACACTATAAAAACCGGTCGGCCTTGCCAAAAAAAATAAATACATATGGACAAATATGGGAATAATTAAAACACAAGTTCCACTTTTGCAAATATTTGTTCCATCCCATTGATAAATTTGCAAAAGTATTTGAAACTTCCATTTTTTTTTAATATTTGAAAAATCCAAACCATCAAGCTTTTTGGACATCATATACATAAATTAAACAACCTCTAATACTCCAGCTAATCTAAAGCAACTATTCTACAAACCAGTCATTAATATATAATCAATGAATAGTGAAGATGCATGAGCTTTCAAACATTTTAAGAACCTTGGCAATAATCAGAGCTTATTTTTTTAATCAATACTGCAAACCAGTGGTTGTATACACCAACGTGGATGACAATCATTTGAGAAATACTAGCATGGACTAAAATGCTAAGATGGAATCAGAAGATGGTATAATCTTAGGCAATATGTCTATGGAAAGATACAAAATGATGCCTCATTTCATGACTAAAATCACAAAAAAGGCATCCAAAAATAGGTAAAGTACAACCTTGATTAAGTAATAGCAGGAAGCATAAATGATCAAACTCTAGTAAGTCTATGTTGTCCTTTATCATATTGTTATCTATTTCTCAAGTTTGAGTCTTTGTAGTATATACTATATGGCATGAATCCAAAAATGGTTCGTGTTGCTATTTCCAATAATGAAGCAGTAGCATTTTTTATGTGTGTGCATGGATCAATCAAACGTTTTCCCAAAATTTATCACATGAAAACACAATAGTATATGGTTGCACCATACACATGCAAAAATGTTCAACATGCCAATATTGATCAGTTCAACAAAATCATCTTTAAAAAAAAACATCAATTATTCTTTTTTTTCTTAACCATGCATTTTTCTGTCAGTAACCTGAACGGTTTATATGCTTCATGAACTTGAATAATTTATGCGGTTAAATAGGGAATAATGGTAAGTAATCCTCTCTTATTGTCATAATAATTTGACTCATACTTGAATATGAAAGAATGATAATTATTAGTTGTCTTAAAATATGAAAATGGCTTTAACAATGAACATATAAAAGAGGAGATTGTTTCTTATCCAATAATTGCTTGCATTAACTTGGTAAGCTATTTGATCGTAATATTTAAAGGAAATGCTAATCTAGATTGCGTGATTAATGCAATTCTATATTGAATTTTTGATTCAAATATTTTATGAAGATAATATAGTCAATTAATTGATTTGATTGATTGATCAATTAATTAATTTGATTAACTGATTGATTGGTGTGATTGATTGATTTTATCATAGAAGGAAAAAATGAATAATTATATTCTGGAGATATTTTGAAGGGACAATTTGAATATTTACCTAGGCATTCTATTTTCTTATATATGCAGCCTTCTTGGTTAGATCAAACATCAAGGAACCATGTGAGTCATAGGTTTGTCGTCGTTCTTCATCGCTCTTCTTCTCCAACAAAATTTGTAGTCATCTAAATATTCTTTCCCTTTCTCAATAAAGTTATTGATTCAATTGTATTTCTTTTTTATCTATTGAGTGCAAACAAAATTTGTTTTTGGTGAATTAATTAAGAGGGTGGTTGGGTGGAATATCATGTGTTCAAATTTTCGATATTGTTTATATTGTTTATTTTTAATTACATTTATCTTCAAGTGATTGGGTGAAGAAGATCATTTTTTTTTGTCAATCTTCTGCTATGCGCAAAACCCCAATGGTTGGTATCAGAGCTTAGTTCATCGCATAACTTGGAGTAATTTTGGACTGAAGATTGTAAATATCGGAGATGATGTTGCTTTCGTATATGACTATTTTTGATGGTAGATATTGGGGATTTATAATCCTATGATGGTGAATGTTCCATGTCTCAATGGTCTGATTGATGGAGATGAGAAGAAACCCTCTGATACGGATGAGGGAAAATGGAAGAAGTCAAAAAAGAAGGCGGGTAACGAATGAAAAATCTAGTCCGTAGCAAGATGGAGAGCTTATTATAGTCACTGTTGATGACCCTAAGGTGGAGAGGTTACTATATTCACTGTTGATAGCCCTAAGGTGGAGGATCATGGTATCGACACGGGTCTAGATGTTCATGATGCTCGAGGATCCCAAAAATGAAGGGATCGTGTAAAGCGGAAGACGAGTGTCGATGTGGATACATCCACAAGTCAAAGATCTTATGGTATTGCAAGCACTTTTAGTCAGTTAGTTTTGCATGGTGCAACTCAGGTGATAGATGCATCTTTTGCAAGCGGCGGGTGGTGTTTGTAATTAAGGTGTTGTTGTAGTCCTTTCAAATTGACTTGGTGATTGTTGCCATGAAATCAGTTGGGTCCCAATACTCCGAAAACAGGTGGGCAGTGCCTCGTTGCCTAGAAATCGTGGTTGGTCTTAATTGAGAGTAAGTGTCACTAAAAGAGCTAGGTTGACTTGTTTGATGATTGTTGGAGATATGTGATATTTGAATCAAGGTGGATTGTCAAATTTATTGATGCAAATATTTTATGAAGAGGATGTACTTAATTATTTGATCAATTAATTGATTTTATTAACTGATTGATTGATTGATTGGTATGCTTGATTGATTGATTTCATCATTGAAGGAAAATATGAATGATTATATTCTGGAGATATTTTGAAGGGGAAATTTGAATATTTTCCTAAGTCTTCTATTCTACTATATATGTAGCCTTCTTGGTTAAATCAAACATCATGGAACCATGTGAGTCATAGGTTTGTCGTCATTCTTCATCGCACTTCTTCTCTATCAATATTTGTGGTCATCTAAATATTCTTTCCCTTTCTCAATAAGGTTATTGGTTCAATTGTATTTTGTTTATTTTTTGTTTTATCTATTGAGTATAAACAAAATTTGTTTCTAGTGAATCAATAAAGTGGGTGGTTAGCTGGAATATTTGTGTAGTATTATTATTATTTCCGATCTATTGTGTTTTAATTTTCAATCAAATTCATCTTCAAGTGATTGGGTGAAAAAAGATCCTTTTTTCTGAGTGTTTTTTCTCTTCCGCTACGCACGAAACCCCAACAGTGATGTGGGTGTTTGTTGAAACATGGAGAAGACGGTGATGAGAAGACTGTAGATGGTTTCAATGAGGAGCGATCTGGTTTTCACTTCGGTGAGGTTTTGGGTTGTATTGTGGAATGCACAGTGGAAATGTAATGTAAAAATAAAAAACAGTGACAAACAAGTGGTGAAAACGTAATTTTTTATAGAATGGAATGTAAAGTATTAAAAGTTCAATATAAAGGGTTTTCCTCTCTTTTTTAAACTAACTAAAATGCACAAATGAAAACAATTTGGTTGGAGAAAAAGTGACATAAACTATGTAACGAGAGGTTATTAGAGTAAGGAACAAAAAACTGAAATACAAAATGCGTAACAGTGCAATGCCAGATGAAATGCAAAGAGAGTTGTACATTGAATGGTATTGATATGCCCGAAAAATTGTTTAGGTTGACGAATGCATATGCATTACGCATACATACATATATATATATATATATATATATATATATATATATATATATGTATATGTATGTGTGTGTGTGTGTGTGTGTGAAAGACTTGTGGGTTGGATTTACGGTTAATGCTTCCTTCTGCTTTCTCAAAATGAAATAATATTGCTTATAATTCAATGTGAAAGGCATCTATTGTTTAAAAGGAGTAATTTACATTGTGAAATATATATATATATATATATATATATATATATATACACACGTACATATATAATTTAGAGTAAAAAGTGTTAACTCGCAGACATATTCACATATCTTTGTCCTAAGTATAATTATAGATTATGCATATATCTCATTTCTCCCTCCCTTTCTTTGCATACATACATTACATACATATGTGTATGTCAACCCCCTCCCCCCACGCCCCCCCAAAAAAAAAAACCTCTCTTCACTTTTTTGTGAAACTCCTTTAAGATTTCATTTTCTATAATTTACCACAAGGAAAAAAACATTCGTGTGAGTTAATAGCCATTTTTAACTGGAAAATTTGCTGTAAGAATTTAAATAAACAGTATCCAGCATGCAACAAGGATTCATGAGGTAATTAATTAACATACTTTGTCATCTCGGTCAGTTCCCGTTGATGTATGCTTTGTAGCATATTGAAATCAAGCTTAGAAAACTGAAGTAAAATAATGTTCTTGTCTGTTTCCTTGTCATAAATATCAATATATTTTCGTGCTTCTTGTCTTTTCGGCCTCTATTGTGATAAAATGTCCATTGCATAAGCAATTTCTTCTACAAATTTGGATTTGGTATACTTTTAACACCAAAATTTGCATCGGCCAAATATTAATTAGCTCCAAAACAAGAAAAGCAAAGGGTTTCAGCAGCGAAACTGGAACCATGTACGAAAAAGTCTTGAACGAGGCTAAAACGACAATAGCCAGCAAGCTCCGAGAGCTGGGGAACAGGTACTATATAGAAGAAATCTTGGGAAAGTTATGTCGACACCTAGAGCAGTGGGATGATAGCCAACACCAGCAGCCAAGAGGTTCAAGTTGCAATCGAGCATCAGTATCTGGTATCGTTACGAAAACGATACCACGGTTAGAACAACATTAAAGAAGAGGCCTCAGGGAATCGAAGTAGATACCAAAAGCACAAGGGTATCTGTTCGACTCTGAAACCAAGAAAATAAATATATAAGATCAATAACGAGATAGTAGAGTTCAGAAGGGATTAACCATAGCAATGATTCAAAAAAGAGTGAGGAATAAGGTAAAGACCTGGTGTCGACACCAATGGGTAACAAACAATTTAGTCTGGCATCGACAGCAGAACAAGAAGGCAAACTTATGAAGGTGACACCCAGAAAGCCAACATCGAAAGGGAAATAAGATCAAGATGTAAGACTAGCACCAAAAGGATGTTTTGGAAGCACATGATCGACACCAAACCATTGAGACAGCCGACACTGAAAGCAAAAGAAAAAGGACCTGGTCAGAACACTATTGGCACCAATAAAAGAGGAAAAGATTGGTGTGGATCCAAATAAGATGGCGGCAAGAAAACATCGAAACCAGTGGAGGAAATAGGTGAAGTCGAAAGTGGTTATGGTACCACCACTAAGAGTGAATAATCTGGTTTCGAAAGAACACGATTCAACACTAAAACTTGGAATCACGGAAGAAAAGCACAAAGTTTAGATAGGAGAGAGCAAAGAGCTATCGATATCCATGTGCTTGGTATCGATACCGACCCTGAATATTCAAGATGAAGGCATGATGCCAAAACCGAATTCATTAGAGAAGATGAAGGGCTAAAAATAAGTAAAACAGGGCAAGGAGAAGCCACTTGTACCAACAATCTCGGTACCGATACCAACAGGAAACCCAAACTTTCTAGAACAAGCATCGAAGGTAGAGCTGGATAGCAAAAGACGATAATGATTTTAGGTAAAGCTAAGCACATAAAGAAACGAAAGTAGCTCAATCGGCACCGAATATACATTCGACACCGACACCGAAGTCATCTCAGTTCAACACCAAAAGCAAAGAACAAGGAAGGAAGATAATAAGACCGACACCAAAGCACATACAAAGCTCCGACACTAAAACCAAGAAGTGCGGAAGCAAACTGAAACCAATGGTCCCAAAACTGGGAGCCACAAAGATCAGCCGACTGCGAAAGGTTATAACAGAACTGGGCTTTCTACCTGAATGTTACTGAAGGGGGCCCAATATGCCTATAAATAAGACCCCAGGGGTATCATTTTAGAGGTCTTTTTCCTCATTCCACAACCTTGTTCTCATTCTTAAAAGATCTAACCCTAATTTGTAAATTAATTTGGGGACTTCTTATGTAACCTCCTCCATGAATAAAATCATCAAAGCCCGTAAAGTGGACGTAGGTTCAATCAGAACCAAATCACTATAAATCGTTGTGTTCTCTATTATTTTGCATATTACATTGCGTATTTTTGTGCTTATGCATATCCACGCTCCTCAACCTAATCTTTCTAATAATTACCTAAATACCCTTAATGCGTATTTTAGTTCCAATTAATGACGATTGTTGTAACCCCATCCCAGGGTAACTGTTGATCCTTAAGTCTCGTAATCATGATATTCACCTCCTGAAGGAAGAGTAACTAATCTTCATACTAAAGGTCTTGATACCTAAGGAGCGGTGAATCGAATCAAGCTCAAAATCACTAGATTACCGAAATACCCTTCTACATATTGTTTAGCTTCTTAACTAGTTCTACTCTTAGGGAACCCTTATCCTAAGGTAACTATTGGTCCTTGAGTCTTGTGAGCGTGATACTCACCTCTTTGAAGGTAGAGTAACCAATCTTTAGGCTTAAGACCTTGATATCTAGGAAACAGTGAACTAACTCAGGTTGTAGGAACTAATAATCTCTAAGTTCCCTTAGGTCCACATCCATACCTTATTTGTGGTGTTGACGAAAAATATTGTTGACATTTTGGCGCTAGAGGGCGTCGTCGAACCTCCGATCCTTTTGATAACCAACCACATCCCAAGTTGTTCCATTCTGGATTGGACTAAGCCTTGAGGAGGTAAGATAATAAATAAAGAGTCTTGAAAAGAAGCTTCTGAATACCGAATGGATACTTCAAAAGTCATTAAACCAAGAGCTATTTGAAGAATAGTTTAACCTTGAATCTACATCCTTATTGAGAACCCTTTGTACTTATCTTTAACGTTCCGACCTTATTTCTCATTCTGTCATAACAAGATACTTTGAAAATCAATTAAAGAATGATTCAATCGGGAAGGAATGGTAGAGAAGGATCCAACACCTCATCCATTCCAGAAAACAACATCAACTTAGCCAAAATAGAAATTGGAGGACCTTCAACCTTAACGAAAAGAGCAAGTAATGAATTGGAAATACTACATTTGGCTATGCAGAATGTTGCAACTAGGGAATTCATTGAAGATGATTCATTCCAAAGGTCCCTTGAAGTGAAACCTTATGATGCGGAATCAAAAATAAGGGAACCTCGAGAGCTTTATAGCCAAATTAGATCTTCATCAAATCTACGAAGCAGTCCAGTATCAGGGAGAAACAACCAAACATTAAAAGAGGTGATCAGTTCAGAAGAAAACGAAAGCCTTACATGGATAAAAGACAGAAAGTTGTAGGGAATCCCCTTCTCCAAAGAGATAATGATGGTAAAGGTTCATCTGGTATAGAAGAGAACAACTCATGTATGATTGGACTACAGACACTGAAGAACACCTCGCCATTTTCGACAATTACATGGATACGTATAACTTTCTGAAGCCCTTCGATGCAAGATCTTCCTGAAAACTCTTTGTGGAAAAGCTCTTAAATGGCATAAGCAATATCATGGCCCGATCATCACAACTTGGAAACAATTATATACTGCATTTAGCACGCAATTTCATGTACAGAAAGTCCCAGCAATCAACATCTATGATCTACCTAGAGTTAGACAAAACCAGAGGAATCACTTAACCATTATTTGAAGATATTCCATACCAAGTCGCTCAAAGTACAAAGGGAAATAAGTAGAGAAAAACTAATAGCTGGCCAGTCAGGATTATTAGCGCTACCCCCTTTCTAAAAAAGCTTACCTTAAGAGAGTGTGAAAGCTTGGTGATTTTTATTTTAGAGCCGACAAATTCATTCACATGGAAGAAAAGTTTGAAGCGAAGTCAGAAGCCAAGAAGCGTTGATTTCAGCGCTCTTGTATAAGGCACTTCAAAGACATGCAAGGAAAAGGATTATTGTTCCTATCATAAGATTTAAGGACACAAAACTAGTCAATGTCGTGACTTGATAGAAAGAAACCAAGCCCAAAAGAAAAGAAAGCTTATTTGAGAAATTTGAAGTAAGACCAGTAGGAACGCTTGTCAGAGGCAATGCAACATGCAAATGAGAACTTAACAATAAGTCTCATATCTCAAATGATTACTTTTATTAGTCATCTAACTTTGTCTTTTTTACTTATGATCAAACAAAATATTAATGTAAGCTCGATGCTATTACAGGTAAAAACAAACCCTGTTCAAGCTAATGTATACAATAAGAGCTCTAGGGGAACACCTAAACGTGCCCAACCACTTCTTATGTCTCGTCCCGCGGAAGGAACGAAAGCTCAAGGGGAGCACTGAAAGCATGTCCGGTTTCTGTTTATGTTTCATCCAACAATAGGGAACGGAAGCTCAAATAGGGTCACTTAAAGAATGCAGTGCATGAATAAATGCAAGACATAGTTATCAATCAATGACAAGCTTTGATGGAAGCCACCCAAAGAAATATGCAACGAAGAAATGAACAAACGCTAATAAATTCTTGCCTTAAAAGAGATTGCTTAGAACCTTCTCTCCTTTGTCTTAAAATTTTCATAAACATTTCTCATCAAATGCATTATACTAATATATCTGAAAACCACTATGAAGGGTGTGGAGCATACCTCTGATGAAGGTGAATCAAGAAAACCATTAGAAGAAAAGGCAAATCAATAAAGCCTTTAGAAGAAAAGGCACAACAAACAATCACTACTACAAAAGTGGGAATATTCGACACTAATTTGTGTGCGTTGCATGGAAAGTACGGCGAAAGCTATGCTTTCTTTGATCTTCTGCAACAACTTTCATATGTTGTTGCATTAGATGTGAATGCAGTGTTGCGGTTGGAATTCTTGTGCTGTGACATGCAACACCAGTTCAAAGTGTTGTTTTACATAAATACATGCCAGGTCAGTGATCCGCGTTATCGATTTAAACAAATAAATAACCGTAGAAGTTGATTAATCCAACGGTTCGAACGTATCTTTGCTTTAGTTTAGTGAAAATTTGGCGCAATCTTTTCCCCATTCACGAAATACTTTCCCCTAAAATAAATTTCTCCTGTACTCTTCCTTCTGTACGTTTCTCTCTCCACGAAATCCATCCACGAAGACCTCTGATAGCTACTTTACCTCCGTTACAAACTATAACCTCTGATTGCTCCTATTTTACAAACTTCACACCTCCGATTTAGATCATTAGGATAATTACAGGTAGTTAGGGATTCATCATTTCGGTTTTATGTAGATGGTTTCATCTCTAACTTACTTTGGTCTACGTTCAAAGTCTCTGGGTGGTTTGGGTATACTAATTGCCTTAAATTAGGGTTCTTTATACTTGAAGTGTTCTATTTATATGTTTGCGTGTGTTGAAATTGTGCAAGTTTTGTATTTTTATGTTTGCCAAACCATTGATGTTTTGGTAAATAATGCCTATTTCGAAAGGCGGAAAAAATTTTTAGAGGACAAATGAAATCTAATTTAAATGTTTAAATGTCTATTTCTGTTTGTAGTTAAATAATGCCTATTTCTCTTCCTACATCGTATGACTACGAAGATACCCTGAGCATGGGTGATCTACGACTGTCAAGCCCATCACCACCAGAAACTCCTATTGATTTTTATATAGAGATGCAAGAAAGGCACTACGATGATTTTCATGAGTGTGAAGAGCGAGAAGAACTTTGAAGACAATGGCAAGAAGAAGAACAATGTGAAGAAAGGGCGATGCAACATCATAGTCATGCTGCCTTGCATTGTCAGCATCAAAACAACCAAGTGGTTAACGAACAACAAGCCGACCCACCAATCATAATGTGTGATTGTGGGTATGCCGTTGTAGAAGATGTTATTTAGATTGGATTCAACATTGGTCGTCGTTATTTTAGATGTCGTGTTTATCCCAAAGGGTGTACCATTTGGCAGTGGATTGACCAACAGTTTCCCAGTCGAGCTGCTGAGTACGCAAATGAATTACAACATCAACTTGCTGCAAAATCAAGTTATTGGTTTTCGAACTATCGCTAGTAGACTTAATGACCAGCTTTAAGGGCTAAACATTAGAAGACAAAATTAAATTATTGCATAGTTCTTTGTATTAGGTACAAATGTATCGTCCTTGTATCACTTGTATAGTCTTTGTATCTATACTGTTTTGTTTTGGTGCAGTCACGTAATATTATGAATTTGTGTTCAGTATCCTTAGTTGCTTATTTTATGCATTCTCCTGATAACTCAGTTCCAAAAGTTAGCGATAATTCATATCAAAACAATCGTCTTTGCATCATCACACTGATTATGTATATTTGTAAATTATTAACTTGTTTTGTTTTAATTTCTAATTTAATCAAACCTTACAGGGTAGCCCTTGTTTGTGTCTTGAAATTGTTAGTGGTACCAAGTTTAGTCTTACTAGGTCGTGGTTAGATTGTGGCAATGGATAGTGAGTATTACATATGGATAGAACTTCCAAGATCGAGTGCAGAATATGTAAGAGGGGTGACAGCTTTTCTATGAAATGCATTTCCCATTTATAAAGTAGGTGATAAGATGATGTGCCCCTGAAAAAAAATGTACAGAATGTAATTGGTATTGTAAAAATGTCATATACGATCATCTTATTTTTAATGGCCCTTCTCCATTACATACCCGGTGGATTTGTGAAGTTTCATAGACAAAATTAGTAGGTGTTGATGACCATATGGGTTGTGCAACGGAGATGGATTTTGAGGATAATTTAGAAGTGATGTTCAAATGTATAGGTTACAAATTCGGTCAAAATCCCAGGGTCTTTGAAGTAGAACCAAATCCAGAGGCCGAGAAATTTTATCGGCATGTTAAAGAAGGAAAAAATACCTTTATATTCTGGCTGCACTAAATTTTCTCGACTAAGTTTTTTGATTAGGCTTTATCATTTAAAGTGTGCTTATGGAATTAATGTGTCTGCATTTGGGGAATTACTAAAGCTTATAAAAGAAGCCTTTCCTGATGCCCAGCTGCCTTTGTCTTCCTATGCTGCAAAGAATGTCATTAAAGATTTAGGTCTTAATTTCCATAAGATACATGCCTGCCCAAACCATTGCACGTTATATTGGGCAGAGAATAAAGATAACGAGGCTTGTGGCATTTGTGTTTTTTTGATATGGGCTATAAAAGAAAACGAAGATATCGTTGATAATAATGATCCACCAAAGTCGATTCCCAAAGTACCGACAAATATTATAAGGTACTTTCCTCTAAGACCAAGGTTACAAAGGATGTTTATATGCAAAGAATTTTCCAAACTTATGAGATGGCACCAAGTGGAACAAAAAGAAGATGGAAAACTAAGACATCCGGCTGATGGTGTGGCATGAAAGATGATGGATGCTCGTTATCCTGATTTTTCATCAAAAAATCGTAAAGTTAGATTGGGTTTAGCATCTGATGGATTTAATCCATATCGCACAATGAATTCAAGTTATAGTACACGACCAATTGTGTTGGTAAACTACAATTTTCCGCCTCTGTTATGTATGAAATAAGAGAATTTGATTCTTTCAACATTAATATCTGCTCCAGATTCTCCAAAGAACAGTATTGACATATATATGCAGCCTTTAATTGTGGAATTGAAAGCGTCATAGAATGTTGGCATCGAAACTTATGATTCCTTGACTGCTAGGAATTTTAATTTACGTGCAAGTAGTGATTTTCCAGGATATGCCATGTTGTACGTTTGGAGCACGAAGGGGAAACTAGCATGTCCAATATGCCATTATGAAACTTCTTCAAATTATTTGAAGCACAGCAAAAAAATGTGTTATATGCACCATAGAAAGTTTCTTGATCCGACACATAAGTGGAGGTTGAATAAGAGGAGATTTAATGGCGAAACTGAAATAGGGAGCATTCCAGAAACATTATCAGGAATAGATATTGAAGAGTTATCGCGGGGGTTCAAAAATCAGTTTGGGAATAAGACGAAGAAACCGGTTAAAAGTGACTGCCCTTTTAAAAAAAGGTCAATACTGTTTGACTTACCATATTGGTATCATAATCCCCTTCGACAAAACCTGGATGCCATGCACATAGAGAAAAACATATGCGACAAAATATTAGGTACTTTACTTAATATAGGTCGCATGTCGAAGGATCACCTAAACGCTTGTTTGGATTTATAGGAATCAGGCATAAGGAAGGCCCTTCATCCTATTGAATGTGGTGATGAAATGCATGTTGAATTCGAAGTGCAATATTTGATATGACAAATAAGGAAAAAGAAATATTTTGCTCTGTATTGAAGAACGCCAAAATGCCCCCACGGTTGTGCCTCGAATGTTAGTCGGTACGTGCACATAAAAGAGAGAATGGTTGTGGGATATAAGAGCCATGATGCTCGTTTCATACTCCACTATTTGTTACAATTTGTTGTGATGAAAGCGTTAAAACCCGAGGTTGCGTTATCAATGATCAGATTTAGTGCATTCCTTAGAGGACTATGGAGCAAGGTTATCGAAGTGGATGGTATCAAGAGGCTGCAAAAAGAAATTATCGAGATACTTTGTCATTTTGAAATGATTTTTCCATAGGCTTTTTTTGATATAATGGTACACTTGCCTGTTCATTTATGCAGAGAAGTTGAATATGGCGGGCCTGAACATCTTAGATGCATGTATCCAATTGAATGATAATTAGGAAAGTTGAAATCTTATGTGCGAAATAGAAACAGACCAGAAGGTTTGATTGTAGAAGGTTACTTGGCAGAAGAGTGTGTGACCTTCTATTCAAGATTTTTAAGCATTGATGGAGGAACAGAAAACGTGTCGATTGATTTTGGAAGATGTCCAACAGATTTGGAATATCACATTGGAACAAAGAAGAATAAAGATGGAAAGATGTTCAATTTGAAAGATGCAGATTGGAAGGCAACGCATCGCTATATTCTATTCAATTCCGGTAATAAAGAAATTGAGAGTTTGATCGAGTAAGTTCTTAAGTTCCTATATCATTTTCATTAACTATAAATTAATATATGCATTTCATAGTTTTTTTACCTTAATTATTATTTAGGGTTCATTGAGCTTTTGTAGATAGTCTTGCAAATCCAAGAAGATACAAGAGTGAACGAGAACATTTTAAAGAGTTTTGGAATTGGCTTAAGGAAAAGGTTCTATAAAAGGACAATATTTCAACAAATTTAAAGGTGTTTGCATTAGGTCCTAATCGAATAGTTAGGAAGTTAACCAGTAATACAGTAAATGGATATAGAATCCACACAAAATTTAGTAATTTTCGATGTACCACACAAAATAGTGGTGTATTTTTGACTGCCAAAACCACCAGCTTTGCAAGTTCGAAAGACCAAAACCCAATAATGGGTGATGTCAATTACCACGGATCAATCAAAGAAATTTTTGAGCTTGATTATGGGGGAGCTTTCACAGTAGTCCTTTTTAAGTGTTGCGGGTACCAAGAGGAAAAAGATTCATATGGTCTTACTCGAGTAAATTTTAGCAAGTGCCATAAAACTGATCCTTATTTCATATCTTCACAAGTGCAGCAAGTATTTTATGTGGAAGATGTAGTTGAAAAGAATAGTCATTACGTTATTAAAAAATTGCCGAGAGATTGGTGTGATACTGAAAATCAGAATGCAATGGAAGAAGACATGAGCAATATGCATTCACATGATATGGGCATAGGTGGTGAACTAGAACCAGGAGTTGTTGATGGGGGTTGGATTAGGGATGATGTCCCCGTAATACAACTAGAAACAGAACTAGAAGCAGAAGTTCCTGATCCTATTCCGTCTCGTTAGGATAAAAAATTCCTTTTTCTTATTGCTTTAATTTGGTCTAATATGTTGTATAATTTATGATGTATTTGACACTTTTTGTTTTACCTGTAAATCATTATCTTTGATGAATGTATTTGGCCTAATCTGTTCCATCTCGTTAGGACAAAAAATTGCTCTTTACTATCATCTAAATTGGTTATAGACCAAAATGTTATAGTTGTTGTTTTTTGTCCACTTTAACATGCATGTACCTTGTTCTAATGTATTCATTTTGTATAGGATGGATGAACTTATAAATATCCGACAGCAATATGGTGGACAGTTTCGAAGGACATGTTACGTCGGTGGAGAATCCTTCGTAGTAACAAAATATGATGTAGACCGCTTTTCTTACAGTGTGCTTATGGACTTTGTTAAAGTTTGTCTCCATTACACTGAAATAGGAGGAGTTTATATCAACAAAGGAAAGAGTGGTGGCTGGCAGATGATATTGAATGACAAGGACGTAAACGAGTAAGTACAGGGCTGCAATAAGCAAGAAGAAGTGGTTTTTTACATCGACAAAAACGTTGACAAAGACAGTGAGCCGTTGATTTAACTGCAGCCACATGTAATCATAAGGTCAAGGAAAAACAAAATTCAAGGTATTGTGTATATGTAATATAGATCCATTCTTATATATATCTCTGTGTGTGTGTCTAAAGAACTATGAAGGAGGCCATCGTTATTATTTTTATTGTTACAGGTTCTGCTAAGAAGCCGGTTGCAAAGCGCAAGTATATTAGTGCACATAGACTTCAGCAGCAACACAAAATGATGAAAAACAATCCAACTCAAGTGGATCAGAAGAAACTATCGCCCGAGCCTAATATGAATAATGATGAAGAAGATGTTACTATGATGGACAAAGGAACCAGGAGGAAATTAAACATAGAAAATGAAATAGATAATGATGATGATACACGAGTGAAGCTGATGTTTAGGTATTCTTCATTTTTCATTTCAGTTTTATTAATCCGGGTGAAATTTTGTATTTCAAACTACTTTTTATTAAAATTCTATACGTAAAAGAAAGAACAGGATTTTAGTGTTTTCTATAACTGTGTCGATGTCCTGTTCCGACCATGAAGGCTGCAGCTAATTCAAGTAACTATTTGTTCTTGTTGGATCTAGATTAACCCTAGAGGGGGGGGGGGGTAAATAGGGTTTATTAAAAATTATCGCGAGATATTAAAAATACGCAGATCACAAAATATAGCAGAAATAGAAATGTAGAAAGTAAATGACACAAGAAATAACTAGCTTTGGCAAAATCCTGCCTACTGCTGCATTCCTAAGGTTTCTACTAGGTGATGGAATAGATCCCGCATACAAGACCATGTACACTCGCGACTCCTCGCTCCTATTCTAACCTTACGCTCATAACCCTAGACTGGTCTATATCCACTAGACCATATTTTCCCCTAGTTTTATAGACACTAGTAAACTGTCAGTTAATCCCTAACTGATTCCCCCTAGATTTTACAGACCTAGAAAACTGTTCAAACAATTTACAATAGAAAATAAAAACAATACAAAATAAAAACAAATTTAAAAAACCCTAGGAGTTAAATTATAAGGGTCATCCCCTTATTCATTTTGAAACATGGTCGGCCACTTTGTGAAGTGTTGCACCCTTTTTTTTTTCTTTTAGCCCGATCTCTGGAAAACAAAAATGGCGGCCTCGTTGCCAAAAGCTAGGGTTTTCTCTGTTGTCCCCCAAATCGCGATGATTGATGAGATGTTGTTGTGGTTTCTCTGATTGCTTCGATGCTACTTCTGATCGACGATTTGACTCGTGTTCTCTCTCTCGATCGAACCAGTGTGAGTAATTTTATTTTGAATTCTTGCTTGAGTTTCTTGTGGTTTCGGTCATGTATTGCCAGTGATGATTAGTGGATAATATAGGATTGTAAAATCCGATAACTTCTCTGATTTCGTATATGGTTTGAGATGATTCGATTTGAATTTTGGGTTTCCTCTTTTGACATGGCGGTTTCAGTGTCCTCTGTAAATTATCTTGACGGTTTTAATGACCTTGATTGCCTGTCAATCAGACACGTTGTCGTACTTGAATCGATTCAAATCTGCCCATTTTGAAAAATGATTTCAGGAAAAATTGTCATTGCCAAAATTACTTTCCCAAAATCTGGAGAGCTTTAAAAAACATGCCAAACATAGATTTCATGTTTATAATATAATGCGATTTAATCATTCCCAGATTGACTGCACCATTAAATAACTCTTGCAAAAAATACCCTAAGATTTCCTTTGTTTTGCTCGATAATTTCTGATTTGTTTCTTGCCAATCAAAGGATTTATTTCAAAAAAAAAAAATTGCCTGTTTCATTTCTTGCCCAAATGCACTGTCATAAGTAAAACTATTAACACGTTTCCACACTGATTTCTTCTTGCCAAAAGTTTATTGTGTAATTTTGGAAATTGATTACTACCCAAAGAACATGTTGTACAAAATTGGAAACCCATTAACAAATGATTTACTATACTGATTTTGCACTTGAATTGTTTTGCATTCTGCGTGCTTGTATTTGATCGGCTTCATTTGTTTTGAACTTTCCACTTGTACACTATTTTGCATATACATGCTGCACTTGTAAAATTGTGAAAACTGCCTTATTCAAACCCGAGACATGCTTGTTTGCTACACCACTTTGTTGTTTCCATGTATTACTATTCATCTTTGTGGAGCTATTTGCATTTGAACAAAAATACTTGTCTTGAAACATGCTGCGTATTCATGCACATGAAACTAGCCTTCACCATTTGCTCGACCGTGCTAGCTTGTGAATTTATATGTTATGCTCGACACAATCTTATGCATCTTCATTTGAGTTCATTTATTCTTGAAGTTGTGCATCCTTCCACACCGACTTGACCATGACTGATTTGTGTTTGCACCATTCACACATTATATTGTGTACATGTCTACACTTCCACTTGCTTGTAGTTTACTTGACTTGAATTTCTTGACATTGTTCCTTGTACCACCTGAAATGCTTCGACCATGTTAGTTTGCTTGAGTACATTCACTACTGCACCATTGTATCTCACTTAAGTAGTTGCTTTAGTCATGCTTCTCCATTTATAAACTTGCTTGCTGTGTTCATTGATTATGCCACTACATTGTTACATATAAACTGATCATCCATGTTATTTTGGCCTTTCATGTTGCTCGCTATTGAACTTGACATGTTGTAGCCATTGTGTATTGAATTTCCATTTCAGATGTACATATATTGTGTTGCATCATATGTGTGTACCTTCTCTTTGCTGTCTCGTCTTGTGTGTGCACATGAGATTGTGCTGCCTTGATCACTTGTGCAGAACTGTTCTGCCATGCTTAAGCTGTTTAAAAATAATGATCCATGCTGTCCACACTTGATCTGTCCATGTTTGTTTGACCATTTGTACACTGATTTGCTGTGTGAATTTTGCATTGAATATTTCCTCGACCATTATGGACCACTTTCCATATGCTCGGCCATTGATGCTGAGCTGCCTCGACCCCTTTGGTTATTGTTGCACTGAGTCGAGATGGTTCACGTGGATACTCCTCAGTTGTGCACTGGATTGGCGAGGCAGTGCACATGTGTATATATGCACACGTGTGTATATGCATCCATTCAGAAAAATATTTTCCTATCCCTGTACTATACATATACAAACTGACTAGACACAAATCAGATCAAGTCATGAAAAATGATGAGACACACACCAAAAATCTGAGGCAAATAAAATTTTAAAAATAAAATTTATATTCACATGTATTTTGAAAATTATTTCTGTTCCATATACTCTGTGTGTGTGTGTTTCTGTATATGACAGGTATGAAGATGATGACTAGACTGAAAGTGAAGATGCTGTGAAAACAGAAGATTGAAGACAGTGAATGAAGTAGTGTTAGTAAATGTGTCTGTATATATATGATTTATATAGACAAAGTGACTGTATGAGTGTTGTAGAGAGAATTGTACTGATATTTGTAAAAAACAAGTTTGAATGAAATAAAATATTATTTTATTATGTTCAAACAAACTTGTGTATCGTATTCAATTTATTTACAAGTACAATATCATGTGTAATATTTGTGAATGAGTACAAATAGTGGAGTCATAAAATTTGTACTGTTTGAATGTTGAAGTATAATATTTTATTTAAATAAAATACTGTACAATCGTATTCTATTTAAATATAAATATTATATTCCTGTCTGTGATGTTATATAGCAGTACAATAACAAACACATTTATATTAATATATATTTGGTTGTTATCATCAAACAAAAATCATATAATTGTGTATACAACACCGTTATATACAACAATCCCCCCTTTTGATGATGACAAACAAATTTGAAGATTTTGAATATAATAAATATGTTTGAGAATGAAGAACTGAACTCCCCCTATTTGAAAGCTCCCCCTACAAGAGTTAACTCTCCTTATAACTGTGCATGAGTGAAGAAACATGAAAATTGAATAAATTTTCAAAATTAAAAATATTTATAGAATATTTACCCATATAACTGTGCATGAGTGAAGAAACATTAAAATTGAATAAATTTTCAAAATTAAAAATATTTATAGAATATTCACCCATAAATCAAAATCTCAATCCATTCTCCCCCTTTTGTTGTCATCAAAAGGGTATAGAATTTAAAATATAGTTGAAAAATGACTAATAACGATAATTTTAACTGAAGAGGAAGAGCGATCACCATAAATCTCAACCAGTCAAACAAAAATCATAATAAACTAAGAATAACACTACACCAGAAATGGCTTTTGGTAGCATTGAAAAAACGCTACTATAACTTGTAGTAGCATTTTAGAGAACGCTGCAATACGGCATGCAACTAAAAGTCTGAAAGTTTTTGTTGCGTTTTAATAAACGCAACCAAAAATGAACATATTGTAGCATTTTAAAAACCCCACAAAAGGTTTTTTTTGGCAGCAGGTTAAAAATGCTACTAAAGTGATACTTGCATTATTTTCCAATTTTTTTGTAGCGGTTTTTCAATCCTACTATATGTTTTTTGTTGCATTTCATTTCAGCTACAATATCTTTTGTAAATTACATTTATAGCACTTTTTAAACGCTACTAAAACTTACTAATGCACACCACATTTTAATTACGGTTATTTACTGTTAATGGCTTGTAACATTTCCATCAATCGCTTATATATAATAGAAATATTAAAACAAATAATCATATGAGTATCGTTTTCAAACTAAACCAATAACACCATATTTAAATACATAAAAAACACATTACTTGCAATATCGAATATAACACCCATAATCATCTCAATAGTAGTGTTTTTACAAGATAAGTGAATTCACATACCACAACTGCTTACAAACAAGCCTACACGACTAGAACAAACAAAATAATAGTTAAAGTCTTGTTCATAGCTTAATTACCACCAGTTCATTGATGCGGTTGTTCTTCACTTCGGAAATCTAATTACCTGTACATAAGTATAACCATCAACGGTAAGAATTACATACAAGTATTCTACAACTTATATTTTACAACTATAATCATCCACACACATAAATTTTGAGAAAAGAAGACAATAAGTAAATCTTAACTAAAAAACTGAAAATTTTAAAATAATTTTTAATTAGGAATAAAATTTAATCTAAATTTAAAATTCATTGAAAATTGATAATAATTGGTCATCCCTATAAATAATACATAACACATGAGATATAGTACATAGTTTAAAAAAACTAACATGCATGAGACTATGAACAAACCTTGATTGAAAAGGACGTCAAACCAACAAAATTGACCTGAAACAATGAAAAGAAATTTTGAACTATAAAACAGAATGAAGACAAACATAAAACAATTCAAAGGCCAAGATTGAAGCCTTAATTTTTGACGAACAGATTTTTAGGTGGAGTGGCCTTATGAGGAAGAGTAGCATACCTCATAAACTAATGGTTTGTGCCGGATCTAACATGCTACTTCTTGATTTTGTTGAAACTTCTTCAAGCAAAACTGATAAGTTAATCCAATAACGATAGCCATAGATCTGAACATCATGTTTATGGCTCAGCTTCATATTTTCCTTGTACCCATAACCTTTTGATGATCTGCAAAATAATAGTAACAGCAACACATGCTTTGTGGGTCTTTGATTTGATCCAAGTTTTTAACAAGACAATGAATATTATACAACTTATATGTCAAATTATACAAAGCATGGTTGATTTTGTTCTCAAAAGGAAGACGAGAGAAGTATTTCAAATTCTACTACTTATACTTTCCTTTCTACAAAATATGGTTTATGCGGGCAGAGAATACATGAAAGTGGGCCTAATATAATCAGTGCAACTAATCAGTACTGTCTTTAGAAGATATAATTTAACACTAACCTGGCATAATGCACAGCAATAACAAATTAGATGATGGATGAAATCATCTAGCAGACTGTCCCTTCCCTGTCAAAGTTATACATAATATGTTTCATTTAAATCGATATATCAGCATATCTAAATAGATATCATGCATCATTTAAGCTGCATATAAATAAATTAATGATAAGATTGCATATCTTACCCCAATATTAAACTGCTTCCTGATCCTGTTACGAAAATAGCCACAATAAGCGCCGAATGAGAGAGCAAAGGCTACCTCCATGTACAGATAGGGAAATATACGAAACCCTGAAAGAAAAGAAAAAGGAAAACAGAAAAAGAAAAAAGAAAAACACAAATCAGTGAATGATAATCAGGACTGTGAAGTAAGAAAACACTAAGTTTAAATTAACTAAATATCACTCATTGGTTGACAGCTCAGTGGTTGATTCCTTCTATGAGAAACCTAGTAAACTGGTTGCATATGATGATAAATGTGTAAATAGTTATATAACTACCTCCTAATCTGGTGAAAGATTGTGTACATGATGTCGCTGCGGTAAATGATGAGGATAAACATGCAAATTCAGATGTTAACAGTTTAGTGGTTGAACCCATGGTTGAGCTACCTTGTAAACTTGAAACGTATGGTGATAAAAGTGCAAACAGTTGCACAACTCCTCCCTATCTGATGCAAGAGTATGTGTACATGATGTTTTGAAAGGTAGAGATAAAATGAATTCCAAACCACATTATAACAATGCATTTACAGTTTCCGAAGTAATTGAAAAAGTGAACAAAAAACCATATTATACCACCACCTCCATGCCCCTACTTTACTGCAAAAATTAGCACACCATCTTCATTTTCTAATAATGCTTTCATAACGTAATTTCCTGTGAGGTTCGTGTTCCATCTACAAAGTTGAGGATAGTGTGTACTTGTGAGATGCTGACAAGCAGCAGGGAATTCTGCTAAACTAATCTGACAGGAAATTATGCTAAAATTTTCATTAATTGGTTAACGAGTGCAGTAATTTACATAACTTCGTAGTTAAAAATTATGCCTTACTAAAAATCAAATGTTTTAGATCATAAAACAATTGAGGGCATTAGGCTAAACTTCTATTGCGGCTGACATTACATTAACTCGAAATGTACAGACTAATCTGACAACCATTGTTACTGGCGTATTGAGAACACACCAAAATTATCCACACTGTTTTGCAGTAACTGAGTCGTCTTCAATAATAAAAACACTGCTTCGTACTGATTAACATTCTAAAGGTAGATATTAACTTGTATGATCCTGATATCCGACATGTACTTTTAGTCTACTCGAAGTAATGCAGTAGTACGTAAACTGTTAACGATCCATGGGTAAAAAAATTACGTAGCGCAGTGATTTTATGCAGAAAAGAAACATTATGGCATTTTCCTTCTACGCACTGAATAAACCAGTAATTTTAGCAACTAAACTGCTTTCCTGGAACCTTCATTTATGCCCTATGTGTATATTTCCTCTGCTTTGTAACTAAACATGATGGCCACCGCCGCGCCTCAACACTCCCTACGCTGGCCGATAACCTTTTGACATTCCTCTCTGACCTCACCAAAATATGTTTCCAACCCCATAAACCAACCCTTCATCATCCCAACCTACCACTGCTTTGCCTAACTCCGACCGGATCATGTTAGACCACCCTCTTCCCCATTTCCGTCATGCCCTGCATCTCCACCATGCCCAAGCTCGGCCTCCATCGAATCACACCTTAAAACAGAAACAAACCCGTATCTTCCCTTAAAAAGAAAGCATCAACCTGGCCTAAAATCTCTACTGCTAGTCTCCTACTCTGACCGGACAGCCTTTAGACCCGCATGCACCATTACTCCTCCTCTGGCTGAGCCCAGCTGACCTGACCTGAGCTCCTCTACACAAAACTAAGCTTCTACAACTCTACACATCCTTGACCATCACCACCGAGTCACGTGCAATCTCCTAAGCCCCTTTGGCCATGACTACACCCATCTAGGCAGAGCCTCAACTTAGGCCAAACCTCCTAGGCCCTATCTTGGCCGAGCTTTGAGACCTTCTCCCTACTTCTTTAATAAAAGTAATATAGTCCAAAAGCTTGGAGTTGAAAATTGGATCAGTCGTGTCTTGTTTGTTCGTGCCAATTACATCGAGTTGTAATTGCTTTGTATTGTTGTGTTGTAAAGCAAATTATTTGATGGTAATAATAATTAAGAACGCCATTTGTTGATCTTAGATTTGAATTTCACATTTAAATACGAATATTTAAACTTTGTGGAAACCACCGTGGAACCAAATTCCTAATAAAGTTTTCAAAGGTAGTTCATACTCAAAGCTCACTTGAAGATTGGTTTGAGGTAAAGTACCACTCGCCTAATGTTAAATTCTTTACGTTTCTAGGTACCGCGACACACCTGTATGCTATATTCCATGAACTCACTCGCTTGTAAAAAGTATGTATATATACACACACATATACATACACATAGACACACACACACACACGTATATATATACATATACATACATATATATACATATATATATACACATATATATATATATACATATATACATATATATATACATATATACATATATATATAAGGTTCACGATAGTTTTACGGAACACATATATGGATATTTGTCAAATATCTATTGATTTAAATATCATTGTTGTTTTCTTTAGTTAGAGAGGCAACATTGATGCACTTTGTCTACGGCACCGCAGAAGATGGAATTGACCTTCCGCGTCTTTATCAATTATCATGTTTAAGAAAAGGAATCAAGTAGCAATAATATGTTATGCAGCTGCTTGCTTTGAAATCATATTCATGATAACACGGTGGTCAATGCACCGATATTATGACCAAGGATAGCAATCTCTAGGTGTGGTAAAAGTTCAGATTTGGATTCCCCCATTTAGCTCCGCATCAATTATTTTCGTTTGGGTCCATTATTGCTTCATATTGGATAAGTTCGTTTTGTATTATTTGAAACAATGTTACAACATGCGCTTCGTGCGTAACGCTACATGATGAAATTGCTTTATTTTAGATTATAATTTAAATTCATGTTTTTGAACTGAAATCATGTGCGGGTAGTTTAAATTTTTATTTCTAAATTGCAACATTAATATATATATATATAATCTTTCTTTTGTTATTAATTAATAAATAGCGAAAATGTATGTGAAGTTTATTTACCAGATCGTAATTAAGTGATATTAAATATTGTAATACATGTGTAAAAGAGTTTTGAAACTATAAAAGAATATATGTGTCAAATCCTAATTTTAAGTGATGTTAGCAGTAGATGTTATTTTTAGGATGATAACATTTTAAAGAACTATACATAAAGAGCAAATTTGACAATTCATGGTAGGATCAAAAGTTTGCGCTTTCAAACAAACATAGGTGCAAATTTTCGTGCCTATTTGTAAAGTATGTTTTACTTCATTTTTGTTTTATATACTGAAAGTGAAGGTTTATTTGATTAGTGCAGGCTCGGCCCAACTAAAATTCGGGTCCAGGGAAACAAAATGGTATGAACAATTTTGTTTTGAACTTGCGCCCCTCTTCCCTTACACACAAAGCTGCGGCAGCAATCCACTTCAATCACTTATGGACATGAGTTTGTGTTTTTTAACACGATGATATGATAGGCAAAAAAAATACAAAACATGGTGTCTTTAGAACAACACCACCGTGTAAACTAAAAACACTCAGTATTTTGCTTTTGCTTACCACGTTATGATGTTAGAAAGCATAAACTGAGGTGCTTTTAACGGTATACTAAATCTTCGAAGAAAACTGGACCATAACTTGATTGGAAATTTGGAGCACTAGGCCATCCTTATAACAGCAGCCCAGGACTAATGAAAAGGGTATCGTTTAAACCATTCGAAACTAAACCTAGATGCAACTTAATATATACTGAAGCATGTACAGAACCCTTGCATGCACTATCCAAACTAAATTATTAGATTTATATTTCATAGGATAAACATGAATTTTAGTAGTAACTAAAACTTACTTGAACTTGACGTATATTTCATAGGATAACCATAAGCGATCATGCTCCTATCATTATGTGAAAATCTTAGGCTTGTATGCATATCCTTTATCTGCAAAAACATGGAATAAAAGCATTTAATAACAACAAATGAAAACTCGGTTCCGGTGTGTTTATGCATTTCAAACAGCAAATTCTACAATGACTATTCAAAATTATAATCCCTGTATATGCTTTTTTCCTGTTATACTTGTTTCCTGTATATACTTGTTTCATGTTATATACTTGTTTCCTGTTACACAATGTATTAACAGAAAAACAATCCTTGTATACACTTGTTCCGTATTATACAGAAAAATAACAGAAAAATAATCCCTGTATGTACTCGTAATAACAAAAAAATAATCCCTGTACATACTTGTTTCCTATTATACAATGGCTATTCAAAATTATATAATGACTATTCAAAATTTTGCTTGTTTCAATCTACGACGGGTTTGCAATAAAATAAAGGCATAAAGAATTCAAGACTAATACCAGATTATCTGGTGGGCTATATGAAATAATTTATAAATAATCCTAATATACCTTAATATCTCTCAGCATCAAACACTGTAAACATAAGCCACTTCAAACAATACGAAAAGTGAGGTTTCACCGCTGATATGCATGCTTAACACTGTAAACGTAATCCAAGATAAAATACATGGACAACTTACAGGCATGAAAATGAACGTATACCTAAATTATGAGGGGAAATTAATTGTGGTTGTTTTTCCGAGTTTTGGCGAGCGCTATCTTTCTTATGTACTGCCTGAATCCATAAAGAAAGAAGCTGAAAACATGATTTATGAAAACATGTATTAACTAAAATTTCCGTACCTTAACAACGGATCTAGATCTGAATCGGCTGCGTCGACAATTCCACAATCTGAAACACACCCAAAAACTCAGTCTGAAACGCAATCTGAATCGATTTCTAGATCTGAAACAAACCAAAACCTCACTCGAACCCGCGATGAGAACACACCCAAATTACGATTCGGTAGCTACGGATATCGACAGGAGAAGTACCATATCAATTGCATAACAGTCCGTAGATTATGGCAATTGATGCTCACAACTAACAGGGACACTAATCTAAGTTAAATATTTCGTCAGAGGTGGTCATCAACTTCCTGGCCGATTACTAGAAATTGTGCATATATACATTACAAAAAATGCCTATGAATAAAAGCTGCACTAAAGCACAATGGTTGCTTTATTTCTCACAATAAATCAATGGGGTAATATTATTATAAGTTATTCCAAGTGGAATATTGCTTTCAGTTGATAAAATGATGGCTAGGATCACTTATTGGATGGATGATGATGATTGATCAACCACTATTCTCTTAAATAGTTTTCATCCCATTAAATGACACTCTGAAAGTTAAAACATGTTTTTAGTAGGAAATTTGAAAAAATTAAATGCCCAAATCGATCTTTCTATATTTTAGTAGGAAACTTGAACTAATTACAAGTTTATGAAGCCTCTTTGTAAACAACTGAAGTCATGCTGCTAAAGCTCCACACACACCTTCAGTACCATTCATACATCCCCCATCAACCCCACGGAACTGCACCACTCACAAGCCACCACAGAACCGAGTGATGTAAGTGAGGCTGTGACGGTGGTTTGAGGAAGGTTTTTGGTTTAGACATGGGGGAGCAATGTAAGTCAGAGGTGGTCATCGACTTCCTGGCCGATTACTACCCAGAACCGATCGAAACCATCACTGATTCAGTCCCAACATGAAATTCACACCCAATATGGAAAATAGTCTCCAACCATAATTCACTAATCAAACCCAACATGCAAAACAGTCACCAATTCACTAATCTACAGTCCACCATCAAAAAACTAAACCCAAACCTGACAAAACGCCAAAACTGCACCACTTTCTTTAGAAATTATAATCCCAAATTAAACCGTAACTATTATCATATAATCCCAAATTAGAAATTTTACAACCAGCCAATATGAGGAACGACAACAAAATACTTTGTATCAACCCATGTGACAACCTAAGTACACATATTACCCTATCTTTCTTTAGCTTTAGTAATTGATTTGGTTCAAAATAGTTGCAAATCATGCTCCAGATCTGAAAACACAATCTCAATTGAATTCTAGATCTGAAAACAATATTTTGTAAATATGAAATAATTTTTAATAAATCTTACCAAAATCTGAACGAAGATCTCGGTTGATTTCTAGATCTGAACGACCCAAATTAGCAAGCTCAGATGCCAGGTCTTCATGGGATTGGAGGGCTTCTGACCGAAAACCGCAAGTGAAGGGGTACGATTGGAGAGCGAACGATTAGAGAAGGAGATGAAATCGATTCCGAAACCGCGCGACTGAAGGGCGAGACGAAATCCTATGCGAAGCGGAAGCAAATTTTGAGGGGGGAAATTTTCAGGAGGGAATTAATTTTTGGTTGTACGTGGAGAATAGAGGAATGAATTTTCTGTGAAGCACGGTGGAAAATTTTGAGGGGGGGGGGGGGAGAATTTCAGGAGGAGGGAATTTTTGGCATGAGGGAGAAGAGTAAACGTGACAAGGTGATTTGTTCATAGGTGTGTTAATCTGGCTTACATTAATGAGTAAAAGTAAATGGAAAAAATGGATTAAAATAGTATTTGTTGCTCTCACACTATAAACGCAGCTAATAGGTGTAACCAAATATATATTTTCTTGTAGTGATAGGTGGCATATTTCACATTTTAGAGAATGACGGATTTACGATGAATTTATAAAAATGGAGAGAGTTTAAAAAATATGAATATTTTCTAAATATTGCCAAATAATAATATAAAATTGAGCATATAAACAGTGATGGATTTGGATAATAATTATTAATTCAATTTAAGTGACAAACTCGAATATTCTCAAATCCTAGTAGCTATCAATCAACAAATCATAATATATCATAAGATTTCAACACATTTCACACATTAGAATATGCATTGATAGGTTGGTTTTTATATAAAAAGGAGAATTTCAAATTAATTTCAATTTTTAGGACACTATTTCCTTTTCTTTTCATTTTATTTAAGAGCACAATGACCACGCATAACCAGAGCTTGGATTTTTAAATGCGGTCGGTCGCAGCTTAAATTATAAGTTGTCTCATAACCATGCATGACCAGAGCTTGGATTTTTAAATGAGGTTAGAGACACACTTATGTATTAATTATATATTTATTATTTTCAACTCCAAAAACTCCTTAGTATGTAAAACCAAAATGGATGATAGAAATGTGGTAGGTACAGAAATGTACTGTGAAATAAATTTCTAAATTAATTATATTATGAAATATGCTCGACTGTACTAGGATCATTGAAAATATTCAGTTATCACTAATTCTGAATAATAGTATAACCAAAATTCCAACAGAAATGTTTTTATTGTTTATTCAAGATGATTTTTTTTTAAAAATATATTAAACTCTCCACATTAATATAAAAAATGATGGATGGCAGAATGATGATAGTGTTAGAGTTTGTGCCCTAGAGGCAATTCATTTGATGAGACTGATAACACTGTTGATGTTATTGTTTTATTTGGAATAAAATATTATTTTATTATATTGTATTTACTGCGTATTATAAATAATAATATAATAGAAGTCCTTAGAATAATAATACGAAATTATATAGTTCGAGTAAGACTGAACTTGAGATTATATAATGTGATAAGTATTATAATTCTTAAATGCCCCTAGTCGAGTTTTATTGTTAATATAGGACAACAATAGAGCGTTAAGACTAGTATGTTGACTGACTGATGATCACATCTCATTGATCATTAATATACGTGATATTAAAGTCAAGACATAAATACGTATTGGAGAATAGTGTATTTGGCTGACCCGCCGTGAGATAACTCCATGGAACATAATTAACAGTATCATGAGTTATTCTCACAGTGACAGTGATGTAATGGTCCTCAGACCTGAAATCATTATAATTTTATTCGAGGATATTTGTGTTTTGATATCATCTAAAGTTATTTCGTAACAGAGTAACGATAACGGTGATTATTGGATACATCTCGAGTCGAATGAAAATTATGAATGATCTAGATGGGATTTAACCCTACAATATATTCGTGGTGATATCCATGTGCCTCTTAATTGAGTGAGACTGTGAAATGCATGGCCGTGCTCAAATACTGATTTGTTTTAAACAGTCTACTCATCGATCAAGATAAACGGATTAAATTATAAAGAGGGTGATACGTTCCATGCCTCGAGTTTAATCCTGGATATACTGGTTAAAAGGATTATATTACATTGACACACTGGTCACGAAAGGATTGTATCGAATCGTTAATTGATCTTATTATGACTTTGGTAGCAGTGATGTATTACTAGATGTCGCTCACTGTTTATAATTTAAATATGATTTAAATTATTGCTAACGTTGTAATAACCTATAGGGTCACACAACAAAGAACGTAACAAGGAGAAATTAGTTTCTTTGGGTAAAATAAAACTTCAATTTGTTGATATTTTATTTGCAGTTGGAATTAGTATTTAGGTTGGTTCAAAATTTATAGTTAATTTTTGATTTTAAAAGGAGATATTTAATATATTTTATTTCCTTTTAAAAATAGAGTGGCTAACCATATATGATAGGGCTTAGTCATCCGATCTAGAGATCATTATGGATTTTGAACAGACCGACAGAAATTCTAATTCCAAAACCCTAAGGAACTAATGGCGGCGGCTAGTACCACCTTCCCTTCTTCCTCTTCAATTTGATTTGAGAGGGATGCGTTCTCGTGGATAACCTCTAGAGGCTCGCTACTTTGGGAGCTAAGATCGATACAACCCTGTATACTCTCGCAAGTATTCACGAATCGGGAAATGGCAGCTCGAATCAACTATGTTCATCCTTAGGACCGCGAATCACTGGTAAAAACCCTAAGTTCTATTTATGTTCGTTTTATTATAGTTTTGCATAGATCCTAGATTTTAAAGTGTTAAAATTGACAAACTTGGAACCGATTAGATCGAGATTTCCTAACAGTGGTATCAGAGCAAGCTTGCAAAATTAATATTTCGTTCTAAAATTGTGTTTTGTCTGATAATTACATAGCGAAACTCGATTAGTATTGTAGACACTGCTTTAGATGCGCGCAATAAAATTTATTGATTAGTTGAAATTGTTTCATCGAATCAGATCTGCTCAATTTGGATGCTTTAATACCCAATTATGCCTTGTTACGATACAAATTTTCTGAGTTGAAATTGTTGTGTTTAAATGCAAATTAATGTTAGATATTAATTTTGTTTATGAATTACTTGATTTTGATCTGTTCATATGTAAGGTCAGTGTTTAATTCATAATCAAATTTTGTTTGATTCATGAGTATAAAATCCATGGAAACACAGTTTGGAGTATCGACGCAGAAATCATTCCAGATGTGAAATTGTTTCACTGATGATAAAATCTGTTTTGATACATATCATTTTATTATTAGTAAGTTTTGTATTTGATATAAAACTTCAAAATAGAATCATGGTCAACTATGTTCAACTATGTTTCACTCTGTTTCACTGTGTTTTATATTTTGATTATCTAATCTTTTATACTCTGGGAACATGAATTGAATCTACTAACTTATGGATGATCTCATTTAAAGTCATAATTTAAAATGGCTAATTGCTGAAAGACAAAATTATGTTTTGTTTGAAATCATGCCCAATTTCTCAAATCTGGGTAATCAAAAGTTGAATCCCCAGATTAATCCTTGATGTTGAGAATGTATAACTGGTATGTCAAAATTCAGTTTCAGATATACATATATGTATGTCCAGAGTAATGTAAAATGGTTCAATGCTCACTTTAAATTTAGTTTAGTGATCTCTGATATAAATCATAAAGAAAAGGTTATGAATTAATTTCTTTTGATTTAAATACAGATTTTTTATTTGAAAGTCATTGTCATAACTGTTTATATTATACAAGTTTAATATATTTTTCATTTTGTTTAAGATCTGATATTGGTTAAGTTTTGTAACTGTCAAAAGTTGCCAGTTATACTGAGTTAAATCAATTATATGAGTATCTTTGCAATCCTTTGTTTATAACCATTTTATTATTATTACATGTATATATATATATATGATATATATATTGAATGGTTATATGTGAATTGTATTGATACATATATAGCTATACCATATAATTGTACACTGATTATACATATATATGTATAATGATATATGAACTGTAAGTTTGTTTTACAGTTTTTCACACCAATTTTAACTGGAAATGCATATATGTATGTTTGGGTATGTGAACCATTTGATTACTCCATATTCTATGATCACTTTGTTATTTTGTATTTCTATAAGTCTGAAACATTGTTGCTTAAAATCAGTGTTGTATTTTTTTTGATTGAGATCAAAACCTGTATTTAAAGTTAATTGTGTGTTTTAGAGTGCCACTGAGTGAAAACTTGTTCAACCCACATATCCATTGGTGCAAGGATATATAGATATCCGTACACATACAATTTTGGCAAATACATGCTTTGATAATACATATATTTGCTTCTTTGTTAAATATAAAAGCATGAATGTCATGCCATATATGACGATTCCTTAAAACAGATTATAGAGTTACACTTGGGTCAATTGATTAATGCTAGTAATAGTATTTGTTTTCATTAATAGATTCCAGAATCTAAACACACTTGCGATGTTGTGTAAACATATTTAGATAGTGTTCACTATTTTATCTTATGTACACATGTTTACTTAATGGAATATGATAGATTGGATACAAACTGTTTGATACATATGATTATGTTTTCAGAAAATTATATAATAGTTCAGCAGGGGATAAAATTGTTTTATAAACCAAGTTTAGATCAATACTAATTGGTTTTATATGCACTAGATATACAGTGTAAACTAAGATGGCCTAATTATACTTATTATGCTCAAATTGTATACCCAAATGTATTTAGACATTATTTGGGACAAAGATGGGCTCACACCATATAATTTGTATATATATCTCTGATATGTATATGATTCATATTTTAATGTAATGTATGAATGGTCATATATATATATATATATATATATATACTAGAATTTTGTTTTCCTACTCTACTACCAGCCCTTATGAACATTTCATATGATGAAATAAAACTTATTGCTATATATATATATATATGTTGATATATATATGTTTTTATGATGGGCCATATTTAAAAAGCGGAACTCAAGTTTTAATACAACATTATATCTCTGCTATCCCTCCTGACTCTTAACAAGTTTTGAACTTGAATCTAATGATGTGTGTATAGGTATATATAATAGTTATATATATATGTATATTCAAAACCAAGTACAATTGAGATTGGTAATCTCAATATCAGAATTGTCCGATATCTGTTGAATTGATACATGCCATAGTAGACAGTGTAATATGGATAAGTTTATGAACAAATAGTTGTTATATTAATCTCATATTTATACTACATATAATATATTTTTTGTACATACATTTATACATACTGTATAAACATTCTTTGATATAAATATCCTTTGTTTAAACAATGTATTCACACTGCAATCCTTATATGATAAGGTATAACGTAACAAAAGAAATTTATACCATAAAAATGATGTATAGTTAACATATGTATAGCACAAAGTATTCATTCCTTTATGCAACTACTTGTTTGTAATATACGTATGAATCCAGGCAGTCATAAATGTTGATTTATGTGCATAAATAGCCTGGATCTTATAGATATACAAAATTTTAAACAATGCAAAGGAGTGAATATATATATGCATCATTGTGTGATTGTCACAAACAAGAAGCATATTTGTGTTGTTTGTTATTGCAGATGCATTATGAAAGGAAGAAAGAAGGGACGACAAGTGTGACTTGCGACTCTGATGATATGTACATGTGGGGATCAAATTAGTTTTATGAAAACTGTTTGATTGAACACAAGTTATAGACTACAAACATAATGCTGTGTATCAAAATTGAATGTATAAATTTGATTTAATCTTTGTACTAAGTGAATCATTGTGTATTTGCATTTATATGGATACAGTAAGATGTTATATATGATTTGGGCTGTATATAATATGCAATTATACTTGAATCTTTGTAGCATTTCCAGTTTATATTTTCTGATCTTATATCATGTTTATGATATATGTGTTAGACATTCTCTGCCTTAGTGATAGAACATGATCTGGATATGTATCAAACATAGTAATCTTATTCCGCTTGAGAGACCTGAAAGCCTACAAACATGCGAAGTCCATAACTGTTAGTATGTTTTGTTATTTATAGTCTTATAGTCTGGTTTTATATCTAAGACTGGACCTTTATTTGTAAGGGCTTGTCATATAAATAAAAGACCATGTTTAATGATACATAAAACATGTGGTAATTATGATTACCAAAATTTTGAAATGTACAAAACCATATATATATAGGAATGGTTCCTATATAATATTACATTTAAATACATACATATTTGTTTCATATATATTACTTGAATCCGTATATATATTACAAATATAAAATACATATATTTAGATATATGTAAACAACTCTGATATCGTTTTCCGCTACGAATTATAAAAACCCTCTAAAGCAAATTCTGTTATATTAAGTCATGGTGAAGTCTTCCAATAGTACATTCATCACTGTCCAATCTAATTGGATGTATCTAACGCCAAAGTGTTGTTCACCTTTTATTTTGGTTATATGCGGTAGGAGTAATTGTGGTGCTTCGACTGTATTATTGGGTCTGATTTAACTAAAGCTGCATAATAGGATTATGGCCTTAGAGACAATAGCATGAGTTATTCTACATATTGAGCAAATGAATAATACTGAACAAATGTTCATCATGCGATCCAAGAATTATATATGATATAATTGACATAAGATGTCTACCTAAAAGGTTGTGTTTTGGGATTAGCCAAAGCTGGGTCAAGGCATGACTAGATATGGATCTTGGAACACCATTATATGTATATAATGATATACATATATAAAAGGAGGGATGTTATTTTGAGTGGGAGCGTATTTTAGTTTAAAATTATATGTTAATATAAATATGAATTTTGATTGTCAAAATTTTGTATTTATATTAAATAAATATTATAGAATCAGTTAATATTTATTATCTGCTGTAGATATTAAATAACAGATAACTCCGATAATTTAAATTTGTTCTTGAGAAGGATAAATTGAATTAAACAAATTTCTTGACTAACATTGAAATTTGAGGATTGTCCTTAAATAAATTTAAACGTAATTGTTTTAGATATAAAGAGAGGATCTATAATAAGTTAAAGTATGACTTCAACTGAATAAAATATAAATGTTATTATAATCTACTTATACATTTCAAGTATTAGGTACTAGATATAAATCACATAAATGTATGTTGATTTACAGAAATTCCAGAATAAGTAGAAATCTGATAAAAGAACAAGTGGACTTACAATTGGAAATGAAGCAAATGTTGATAGATTATCCATAGTAAGTTGATTCTTGTTGAATATACAAGCTTAATTAAATAAATAAAATAATTGTTATCACGAAATTCCATTTAAAATAAATGTTATAATATAACTTGTTAGACAAGTTTGAATTTCATTTGTAATAAAAAAAAATTTGTTATTCAATTTATTTAAATGAAATATTGTATGGAATATCACAAATAGTTAATGATATTTGTAAATCCTTAACTATAATGTACTTGACATTAATAATGACTGGATTAAATTTAGTGATTTAAATCCAATATACTTTTAGCATTACTAGTTAGCTTATATAAACAAGAAAGTATATCAAAATCCATAATGATGGAATTTTGAGATCATTTGATTTTGAATTATATGAAGAATACAAATCTTGTTTATTAGGCAAAATAACTGAATCACCTTTTCACTTGACACAGTGATTGAGTGACAAGTATTGGGTCTCGAACATAATGATGTTTATGGAGCAACGAATACATTAGCTAGAGGTAGGTTTTATTACTTCATTATATTTACTGATGATATCGGTAGATATAGACATGTATATCTTATGAAATACATATCAGAATCCTTTGAAAAGTTCAAAGAATGCAAAGTGAAGTTAGAAACCAATTTTAATAGAAAATAAATATTTTTCGAACAGTTCGAAAGAGAACATTTAAGTCAATAAATTTAGTGACTGTCTGAATGAGTTTGGAATTGTTTCACAACTCTGTCCACCTAGAGCACCATATTAGAATGGTATGTCTGAACGGAGATATCGAACCTTATGGGATATAGTACGATTAATGATAAGTCATATAGATCTTCCTATAAGTTAAATTTATAACAATTATGTTAAATCCCACTAAAACGATTTGAAAACGCCATATAAGATATGAACTAGGAAATGTCCTAGTGTGTCTAATACGAAGATTTGGGATGTAAGGCGTTTGTTAAACGTCCTTCCTCTGATAAGATCGGACCCAAATCAGATAACTATTTTGTGGATATAAATTCTCTGAGAATAAAATATTTATTACTTGATTTGGTATCCTTGTGAAGGAGAGTCAGTCTCTAAGATACCGATGGGAATAAAATAGAATTCGAGATATATCGAAAACCACAAGATACCATTAAATCTTGTATAGACAAGAAATTGAGTGGGAGTGACACAATAACTCTAATGTTGTTTGATAACACATTGATTATTGTGAATAATGTTAGTTTAAAAACAAGAAATAGATACTGATTCTAAGAAAGAAAATGTTTGGATTAAGAAGTTCGTGATTGAACTTAATTCATTGTTGATCGAATGATACACATTGCGATAACAATTTGGTTGTTGCTCAGGCCTAAAACATTAAACTCATCATTAATCCAAACATATATTTTAAGAAATATAATTCTTATGTGAAGTTGTTCACAGGAGAAATAAACATATCTGCAAAGTTACAAAAGTTGTAATGTTGCAGACCTACAGAATTAAACTCTGTCGCAGCAGAAGTTTAATAGTCACACTAGTTTCATAAGTATACGACACATAAATAATTGACTCTAGTGCAAGTGGGAGATTGTTAGAGTTTGTGCCCTAGAGGCAATTCATTTGATGAGACTGATAACACTGTTGCTGTTATTGTTTTATTTGGAATAAAATATTATTCTATTATATTGTATTTACTGCGTATTATAAATAATAATATAATAGAAGTCCTTAGAATAATAATACGAAATTATATAGTTCGAGTAAGACTGAACTTGAGATTATATAATGTGATAAGTATTATAATTCTTAAATGCCCCTAGTCGAGTTTTATTGTTAATATAGGACAACAATAGAGCGTTAAGACTAGTATGTTGACTGACTGATGATCACATCTCATTGATCATTAATATACGTGATATTAAAGTCAAGACATAAATACGTATTGGAGAATAGTGTATTGGGCTGACCCACCGTGAGATAACTCCATGGAACATAATTAACAGTATCATGAGTTATTCTCACAGTGACGGATGTAATGGTCCTCAAACCTGAAATCATTATAATTTTATTCGAGGATATTTTTGTTTTGATATCATCTAAAGTTATTTCGTAACAGAGTAACGATAACGGTGATTATTGGATACATCTCGAGTCGAATGAAAATTATGAATGATCTAGATGGGATTTAACCCTACAATATATTCGTGGTGATATCCATGGGCCTCTTGATTGAGTGAGACTGTGAAATGCAAGGCCGTGCTCAAATACTGATTTGTTTTAAACAGTCTACTCATCGATCAAGATAAACGGATTAAATTATAAAGAGGGTGATACGTTCCATGCCTCGAGTTTAATCCTGGATATACTGGTTAAAAGGATTATATTACATTGACACACTGGTCACGAAAGGATTGTATCGAATCGTTAATTGATCTTATTATGACTTAGGTAGCAGCGATGTATTACTAGATGCCGCTCACTGTTTATAATTTAAATATGATTTAAATTATTGCCAACGTTGTAATAACCTATAGGGTCACACAACAAAGAACGTAACAAGGAGAAATTAGTTTCTTTGGGTAAAATAAAACTTCAATTTGTTGATATTTTATTTGCAGTTGGAATTAGTATTTAGGTTGGTTCAAAATTTATAGTTAATTTTTGATTTTAAAAGGAGATATTTAATATATTTTATTTCCTTTTAAAAATAGAGTGGCTAACCATATATGATAGGGCTTAGTCATCCGATCTAGAGATCATTATGGATTTTGAACAGACCGACAGAAATTCTAATTCCAAAACCCTAAGGAACTAATGGCGGCGGCTAGTACCACCTTCCCTTCTTCCTCTTCAATTTGATTTGAGAGGGATGCGTTCTCGTGGATAACCTCTAGAGGCTCGCTACTTTGGGAGCTAAGATCGATACAACCCCGTATACTCTCGCAAGTATTCACGAATCGGGAAATGGCAGCTCGAATCAACTATGTTCATCCTTAGGACCGCGAATCACTGGTAAAAACCCTAAGTTCTATTTATGTTCGTTTTATTATAATTTTGCATAGATCCTAGATTTTAAAGTGTTAAAATTGACAAACCTGGAACCGATTAGATCGAGATTTCCTAACAGATAGATACAAGAGATGGTCGTGAAATAATTGCCAATTCGAAGATATTATAATAAATGTTCAACCATTATGAAAATCCAAACAAACTCTCCTCTTGTTGTGAAATATACTGCAGTCACAATTCATCACAATTTCAAAATCTGATAATAATTTTGATGAATTATAAATACAGTTCAATTTGGATATTGATTTCAATTTCTGATTCATTCAATAAATAATTTTAAAATTGAAAATCAATTACAAGAGAGATATGAAAAACTATACAAGCCGAGAGGGATTAAAAATATATATACATATAGCAAAAAATATTCAGCACTTCTAAACTGTTACAACTTGATGTCTCTATTCATGAAAATTTTAACATGATACTGAACAAGGATATCATAGACAAAAGAATTATTAAGTTCAAAGCTCAAGCAGACAAGACAATAGATTATGCACATGTATCAGAGCAGCAAACAGATGATTCCAAAACAAACATTTTTCAAAACAGTATCAGAGCAGCACAGAAAATAGTTTCAAATCATACTTGTCAAGATGACTGTCACATAAGGCAATTCATGATCCAATGATTAAAAATACCATTTATTTGAAATCATTTGAGAAATATGAAACTCACAGTTTTATTTATAGCTTTGGGTAACCAACCTTGTTTATATAACAATCCATTTGAATCTACCTTTGTGCCCTTAGGAACCCAAATCTATTTAAATTTAGCCCAAGTTCTTTTATTTCTTTTTGGGATCCAAGAATGTTTAAATGGATTGATACAAAACAAATTCTCATCTCGATTACAATTTACAAATCCTTTGAAAGTATCAGAATTTAAATTTTTAAATAAATTCTTTTCAAAACGATTTGAAGGTTTTTTAAAATCATTTGAGTTCCGATTTTCAAAAACATTAATTTTCTCAAAGCCGAGACCACTTTTATTTCCAGATGAAAATTGATTTTTCAACAACATATTCAGATATTTTTCACCGTTAGAAAATCTCAAAGTTGACTCAAGTTGTTGAATTTTGGTTTTAAGATCACGGTTCTCTTTCATTAAATCTGAACAATGATTTTTAGTGATCTTACATCTTTCAAAATCAGATTTTAAAACCAAATTTTCATCTTTAAGAAATTTAATTCTGGCTTGGGATTCCATGATTTCAAATTCAAATCGTTTTTGTTTTGCAGACTCAAATTTCTTGGATTTTTCAATCTCATTTTCAAGTTCTTCTAAAATCAAATTTGATTTCAACAAGTTCTCCTTTCCAACAATTTCAAAATTTGAATTTATATCTGTTTTAAAATTTTCAAATTCCTTTTGCAGAAGGTTATTCAAATTTGATAACTCATTCTTGTTGTCATTTAAGATCAGAATTTCATTTTCAAACTTTTGAATATTTTTATTGAGATGAACAAGATTGGTTTTCACAATTTCAAATAATTTTTGCAAACTGAATTTGAAGAATTTTTAACATATTCAAGTTCTGATTCCAAATCATCAATTTTGCTGGTCAACTCAAAATTCTTAGATTTCAGAGACTTATTTTTTAGTTAGAGTTTATCAATAGATTTCGTTAAATCAAGTCACATGTAAACCGGATCTTCATACGAGAAATTTTCTGTTTCAGCATTTGTTGATTCTCCATCATCTGATCCATCTGAAGTTTCATCTACATGACTTGTTAAGCATAGATCTGAATCTGAGTTGTCCTTCTGAGGTTTTGAGTTGATGTCGTCAGTTTTTCCATACTCCATATCGAGAGTATTCCAGATTTCCTATGCAGTTAAACAATAGGAAATAAGGCTATACTGAACATCGTCAATATAAGAATATATGATATGAATAACACGAGAATTAAACCCAATATCTTTTCTACTACCCATATCATATCCATTAATAACAGTATCCCAACATTCAATACCAACAGATTTTAAATACAACTCCATTTCAAATTTCCAATTTAAAAAATCTGTACCATTAAAAATAGATGGAATACGACTATACTGACTCTCAGAAGACTGACAACTAGGGAACACCATAACTCTAGAGTTAAAGAATACCTGCTCTGATACCACTTGTTGGATCTAGATCAACCCTAGAGGGGGCGAGGGGGAGGGGGTTGAATAGGGTTTATTAAAAATTATTGCGAGATATTAAAAATATGCAGATCACAGAATATAGCAGAAATAGAAATGTAGAAAGTAAATGACACAAGATATACCCAGCTTCGGCAAAATCCTGCCTATTGCTGCATTCCTAAGGTTTCTACTAGGTGATAGAACAGATCCCGCATACAAGACCATGTACACTCGCGGCTCCTCACTCCTATTCTAACCCTACGCTCAAAACCCTAGACTGATATATATCCACTAGACTAGATTTTCCCCTAGTTTTACAGACACTAGTAAACTGTCAGTTAATCCCTGAACGATTACCCCTAGATTTTTCGGACCTAGAAAACTGTTCCGACAATTTACAAGAGTAAATAAAAACAATACAAAATAAAAGGAAATTTAAAAAACCCTAGGAGTTAAATTATAAGGGTCATCCCTTTATTCATTTTGAAACATGGTTGGCCTTTTTGTAAAGTGTTGCACCCCCTTTTTTTCTTTTAGCCCGATCTCTCTGGAAAACAAAACTGGCAGCCTTGTTCCCAAAAGCTAGGGTTTTCTATGTTGTCCCCCAAATCGCGATGATTGATGAGATGTTGTTGTGGTTTCTCTGATTACTTCGATGCTGATTCTAATCGACGATTTGACTCGTGTTCTCTCTCTCGATCGAACCAGTGTGAGTAATTTTATTTTGAATTATTGCTTGAGCTTCTTGTGGTTTCGATCATGTATTGCCAGTGATGATTGGTGGATAATATAGGATTATAAAATCCGATAATTTCTCTAGTTTAATATATGGTTTGAGATGATTCGATCTGAATTTTGGGTTTCATCTTTTGACGTAGCGGTTTCAATGTCCTCTATAAATTGTCTTGATGGTTTTAATGACCTTGATTGCTTGTCAATCAGACATGTTTCTGTACTTGAATCGATTCAAATCTGCCCATTTTGAAAAATGATTTCAGGAAAAATTGTCATTGCCAAAATTACTTTCCCAAAATCTGGGGAGCTTTAAAAAACTTGACAAACATAGATTTCATGTTTATAATACAATGCGATTGAATCATTTCCTGACTGACTACACCATTAAATAACTCTAGCAAAAAATAGCCTAAGATTTCCCTTGTTTTGCTCAATAATTTCTGATTTGTTTCTTGCCAATCAGAGGATTTATTTCAAAAAAAAAAAATCTGCCTGTTTCATTTCTTGCCCAAATGCACTGTCCTGAGTAAAACTATTAACACGTTTCCACACCGATTTCTTCTTGCCAAAAGTTTGTTGTGTAATTTTGGAAATTGATTACTTCCCAAAGAACATGTTGTCCATAACTGGAAACCCATTAACAAATGATATACTATACTGATTTTGCACTTGAATTGTTTTGCATTCTGCATGCTTGTAATTGATCAGCTTCATTTGATTTGAACTTTCCACTTGTACACTATTTTGCATATACGTGCTGCACTTGTAAAATTGTGAAAACTGCCTTATTCAAACCTGAGACATGCTTGTTTGCTACACCACTTTGTTGTTTCCATGTATTACCATTCATCTGTGTGGAGCTATTTGCATTTGAACAAAAATACTTGTCTTGAAACATGCTGTGTATTCATGCACATGAAACTAGCCTTCACCATTTGCTCGACCATGCTAGCTTGTGAATTTATATGTTGTGCTCGACACAATCTTCTGCATCTTCATTTGAGTTCATTCATTCCTGGAGTTTTGCATCCTTCCACACTGACTTGACCACTACTGATTTGTGTTTGCACCATTCACACATTATCTTGTGTACATGTCTACACTTCCACTTGCCTGTAGTTTACTTGACTTGAATTTCTTGACATTGTTCCTTGTACCACTTGAAATGCTTCGACCATGTTAGTTTGCTTGAGTACATTCACTACTGCACTACTGTATCTCACTTGAGCAGTTTCTTTAGTCATGCTTCTCCATTCATGAACGTTCTTGCTGTGTTCATTGATTATGCCACTATATTGTTACATATGAAATGATCATCCATGTTATTTTGGCCTTTCATGTTGCTCGCTATTGAACTTGACATGCTGTAGCCATTGTGTATTGAATTTCCATTTCAGATGTATATATATTGTGTTGCATCATGTGTGTGTACCATCTCTTTGCTGTCTCGACTTGTGTGTGCACATGAGATTGTGCTGCCTTGATCACTTGTGCAGAACTGTTCTGCCATGCTTAAGCTGTTTAAAAATAATGATCCATGTTGTCCACACTTGATCTGTCCATGTTTGTTCGACCATTTGTACACCGATTTGCTATGTGAATTTTGCATTGAATATTGCCTCAACCATTATGCTTCATGTACATGTTATTTGCTTGACCACTTTCCATATGCTCGACCATTGATGTTGAGCTGCCTCGACCCCTTTGATTATTGTTGCACTGAGTCGATATGGTCCACGTGACTACTCCTCAGTTGCACACTGGATTGGCGAGGCAGTGCACATGTGTATATATGTACATGTGTGTATATGCAACCATTCAGAAAAATATTTTCCTGTCCCTGTACTATACATATACAAACTGACTAGACACAGATCAGATCAAGTCATGAAAAATGATGAGACACACGCCAGAAATCTGAGGCAAATAAAATTTTAAAAATAAAATTTATATTCACATATATTTTGAAAATTATTTCTGTTCTATATACTGTGTGTGTTTCTGTATATGACAGGTATGAAGATGATGACTTGACTGATAGTGAAGATGCTGTGAAAACAGAAGACAGTGAATGAAGCTGTGTCAGTAAATGTGTCTGTATATATATGATTTATATAGACAAAGTGACTGTATGAGTATTGTAGAGAGAACTGTACTGATATTTGTAACAAACAAGTTTGAATGAAATAAAATATTATTTTATTGTGTTCAAACAAACTTGTCTATCGTATTTAATTTATTTACAAGTACAATATCATGTGTAATATCTGTGAACGTGTACAAATAGTGGAGTCATATAATTTGTTCTGTTTGAATGTTGAAATATAATATTTTATTTAAATAAAATACTGTGTGAATGTATGAAATTCTGTAAAGTCATATTCTATTTAAATATAAATATTATATTCCTGTCTGTGATGTTATATAACAGTACAATAACAAACACATTTATATTAATATATATTTGGTTGTTATCATTAAACAAAAATCATATAATTGTGTATACAACACCATTATATACAATAGTTCTTTGTGCATGCATTCTGTCAAAATAGAAAGAACTGTTTATACGTCGACTCTATTTTGTTAACTAGCTTAAATTTATCATTGTTGGTGAGTAATAATGCTAATCTGCTTGCAGTTCTCACAACCATCAGTTTTGACGAAGTATGAACAAGAGCGAATCGCACGAATGCAAGAAAATGATGCGGTGAGTAGATCACTTGGGGTGCCTTCATAGGTTAGTTGTATGCAAGAGGCTGCCGCACGAAATAGAAAAGGTAAATGTAAAGATGTTGTTGGACTTGATGAACACATCCCAGAAAATGCTGATGAAGACGTCACCGATGATTCATCGGAATCGAAGGTATAAAAAAGTAATTTGTTTATTAATTATTGTCTTTGCCTTTGCCTTTATGAACCTAAAAAAATCTTGAACTTCGACTTAACTGTAGAGAATCAATATTGTTAAGTCAAAGGATCCTTTACCTAGGTCGAGAACTCGTTCGCGAACCAATGCAGCCATTGAAATTGAGAAGGAAGCGATGACCCGCACCTCCCTCCAAAGAAAGCTGGCTCCAATAAGGAGTTGATCATGACACACACTCCCTGTCCCAAGAAACTCAGTAACCGGGAGAAATTCGCAGAAATATTAAAGAAATTGACGAAATCTACACCGTCTTTTTTAGGAGTAAAACCTACAACGTCTCGTCCATCCATTTTAAAACCTACATGTAGCAAAATGTCCAAACAATCAACCAATCTATGCGAAGCTGTTGGTTCAGTCGCTGCTTATTTAGCGATGCGGAAACGTCAAAAGCAGAATTTTGAAGCACCTCCAACAATGGAAAATCTTACTGATCGATTAGAGCAGGAATGGATTGCACAGGAAGATGAAGCAGATACAAGTACAATGTTTCTTTATCTGTGCACTGCATTGTTGAGTGTGTCTATTTTAAGTTTTGCATGCATATTATGTTTCTGTAATGCCATACATTAATTTTCTATTCATTTTTTTGAACCTGGTAGATAAAGTACAAGGTCCCCAAAAAAACCTAGAGGGAAGTCAAAAATGACCAAGGTGCATGCTAAAACCCCTGATGATAAAGTAGTCATTGAGCTGATGGAGGATGGTTAGCCGATATCTGATAATATTACGGCATAAAGCAATTTTGTTGGTACACTAGCAAAGGATAATGTTTCTCTTACTTACATCAATTACCATGTTGTTCCTGATCAATTAAAGCGACAAATGTTGGAATATGCTCTGGTACAATCTATCACCCTAAACCATATATAGTTCAACTGATTTCCTAAATGTTTGGTTTAATTAATTAGATGTTTCCTGAATTTTGTGATTGATATATTGTAGGCTAGGTATGTCATTCTAGAAGAAGGACACAAGTGGGTCTTGAACACGCTTAATGACTCTTGGAGGCAGTACAAGTCTCGCATCAAAGAAAGGTATTATAAAAAATATTCAACTGATGCGGAAAGCTTGCAAATAGGCCCAGTACAATTCTGTTGGAGGATTTTTAAATGCTCTTGGAATACTGGAGGGATAAAGCAGTTCAGGTACAACTTTAATGTGACCACAAAAGAAAACTAATTTGTATAATACTAATTAAATAATCAGGCAACGGATGGAAAAAAATAAATAAAATAATTTGATGATATTCACGTTTTCTTGTTTAGTGCTAATCTATTCTTGTTTAGTGCTAACTTAATAATCAGACAACAGATGGAAAAAAATAAATTAAATAAATTAATGATGTTCACATTTGTATAATGTTTATTAGTTCACATTATCTTGTTTAGTGCTAATCTTTTCTTTAGTAGTTCACATTATCCTTGTTTAGTGCTATTTTTTTTCAAATTTCAAGGCCCTAGCTGATTCTAATTCTGCGCATCGTAATTCATTAAATGAGACACATATCATGGGTCCCAAAACTCATGTAGTAGCCAAAGAATAGTTAGTATGTGTTTTTTGAACTTATGTTAATTTTTTTTGTGATTGAGTTGAATTGGCCACATGATAATTCTAATTTGTTATATCATTGAATTATATTTTATATCATTGTCACAATGTTCATAGGCAACAGCTAGATCTATAAATTATTAACATTGAATGTTAAAAATTCTGTTTAATTTTTGGTAATCCTAATATTGGACAGAGAAAGAAGGACTCCGAAAAAACCACCCCATCTACTGCCTTGGTTTATTTGGAAATGTATAAACGAGAATCGGGGAGAATTTACAAGACTAACACGGATGAACTAAAGGCCAAATATGTGAGTACATTAGATACTGAAATAGTAATACTTGTGTCAGTATAATTGTCACATTGTACGTTTGTTGGAGCTTCTTATTAAATCGAACATATAGTTAGTTTGAAAGAAAACCAGTTCTATTAATAAATTCATTCCTGCCAGCTGCCTATTGATATATATATATATATATATATATATATATATATATATATGCTTGCCTGTTTTTATTTTGTAGGCAAAGATTCAAGCAATGGTGGATGCAGGAAACGTTACTGAGGCAGATGCACTTGTTTCTGGTGGGAATAGCCACACACGGAACTGGGTTGTAGGAAGGCGAGGTAAAATGGCTGAAAACTCTCCAACAACTCTTGGTCCTTCGGACAGTTATGTGCAAGTGTTGACCAAAAAGATAAGGCAAGGGATTGAGGCGGATTTGGAAGAAAAGGTGAATAGAAAAGTGAAAGAGAACGTGTCATGGGTGTTAAAAAAGCTAGGTGAAGCCAATCCAGATCTTAATTTAGATGTCAGAGACTTTTGTGTCACCACAACAAGTGATGAAGATGACATTGGTACTCCTGCAATCCCGACAACTGAATGAAGTATTTGGATGGTATGTGTTAGCACTTGTGATATATTTGAATTGTTCTTTTAGATTATGGCACTTGTGGTATGTGTTCATGATGGCACTTGTGGTATATTTTGGTGATGGCACTTGTGGTATGTGTTGGTGATGACACTTGTGAGTTGGTATATATAATTGGTTAGTCTGACTGTGGTGATAAATGTTTTGGGAGGATTTATTGTATGAATATTTTGGTATATACGTATGAATGCGGTAAATATTTTGGATTGAATATATGTACTACAGAATTTGTAATTATAGGGTTGTATTATAACTGCAGCTGATTTTTTTCTGGTGTTGCATTTGATTTTTTTACCATTGCAGTTGATGTTTTCTGGTGTTGCATTACAGTGTTGTGGTGTTGCATTAGATGGTGTTGTGGTGTCGTATTAGATTGCTGTGGTGTTGCATTAGATTGTGTTGTGGTGTTGCATTAAGTGTAATATTATTAATTCCACAACAGTAGAGGAATAAACATTGGCTAACTTTGTGCCAGCAGCCGCGGTAAGACAGAGGATGCAAGCGTTATCCGGAATGATTGGGCGTAAAGCGTCTATAGGTGGCTTTTCAAGTCCGTTGTCAAATCCCAGGGTTCAACCCTGGACATGCGGTGGAAACTACCAAGCTGGAGTATGGTAGGGGCAGAGGGAATTTCCGGTGGAGCGGTGAAATGCATATAGATTGGGAAGAACACCAACGGCGAAAGCACTCTGCTGGGCCGACACTGACACTGAGAGAAGAAAGCTAGGGGAGCAAATGGGATTAGATACTCCAGTAGTCCTAGCCGTAAACGATAGATACTAGGCGCTGCGCGTATCGACCCGTGCAGAGATGTAGCTAACGCATTAAGTATCCCGCCTGGGGAGTACGTTCGCAAGAATGAAACTCAAAGGAATTGAGGGGAGCAGCACGTGGAGCCCATAGCTTACGTGGTGCCATGTGGATAACTGGCGTGGCATATGACACATGTGTAGCTGATGTGGAGAGCTGACATGGCATGTGACACATTGGCAGCTGACGTGAAAAGTTCATGTGGATCCCACTACCATGACCTGGAAGTCAGGCTCTGGCTTCTGGTTAAGGCAATGTTGTATGTTGTTGCATTACATGCATATACTATTGCAATAGGTTTATAATGCAATATTTTCTTTCCATGGCCGTAGATGGGCAAAAGCGTTGCCTTAGATGACTAATGTCACGCCCCCTGGTGTTGCCTATTTGAAAAAAGGCCTACGGCAACGCTTTTTTGATCTACGGTCATATAAAAATAGTGTCGAATATGCCCACTTTTGTAGTAGTTAATGCTTCAAGAGAGAGAAGCCACAACAAACTATGTTTCCAGAGAGAGAAGCCACAACAAACAAAGCTTCCAGAGAGAGAAGCTACAACAATCAAAGCTTCTAGAGAGAGAAGCCAGAAAAAACAATGCTTCCACAGAGAGAAGCCACTACAATCAAAGCTTCCAGTTAGAGAAGCCACAATAAGCAACGCTTCCACAGAGAGAAGCCACAACAAGCAAAGCTTTCAAGAAGAGAAGTCACATCTTCTACAATGGTGTTTCCTTTGAGTAGGGCTACAATACTCACGTCTCCAATGGAGTTGCCCCCTAAGTAGGCTAAATACTTACATTTCCAGCTAGTGGAGTTTCCCCCTAAGCGGGGCTAGTTATAATACATGCATCTTCCCATAAAGGGGTCAGTGTCACTCTTTTACAGTACAAAAAAAATTGATTTTTTATTGTAAAAATCAGTGGTGTTTATTCATAAATGCAAACAAAGTTGTTAAATGCGGCAAAAAATATTTCACTTTCTCGCCAAAGGAAAGATAACCCGCCTCTTCCAAAATAAACATGACCGCGGATTTTGTATACCTCTTCCAAAATCGCTCTACCAAAATTTCATGGCACTTATTATCGTCAACTCCGTAGTTTTCTATTTCATCGCAAATACAGGAAAAATTCATCGCACTAATTGGACAAAAACTATTAATTCAGACTTTTTCTTCGATACTCCTTTTCCTCCCAAATTGAATCGATTGGTATACTTCTAATTTGACTTTGCTTTACCGATTTTGCAGTTAAACCTACCCAGTATGTCTTACCAGCACTACAAGAAAACTCATTTTGTAGTCTCTCTTGGTCCATCTCCACTTCAGCTGTTATTGCCATACCGTTTCAGGTATCGTTGCTTTGTTATTCAAATGATGCACCAACGTTCTATGCGAGTTTAAGTCTTTTATTCTTCTCCGTGAAATTTTTAGTTCATGCTATTGTATATTAGGCCGTTACCTTTGAAGACATATCCTCAATTAATTAGTAATATGAGAATGTTCTTCACTTTTCTCAGGTATGGAATCATTTTTTATTTGTTGAGCATTTCTCACTTGGATGTACCTTATTGTGATTTTATAAATGCAGTTCAAGATTTCTATAACTAGGGAATGTTGCTACTCAGTAATTTTAGGATATATTACTATAGGAGCATATTACTATATATTATTTAAGTATGATACTCACTGGTTCATTGTCAAGTTGGTGTAAAACACGACCAGAGGATACATTAACCAATGAAAAAAGATGAACTGAAATCTTAACTGTGTTTTATAAAATTTTAGCTAAATTAACTATGTTTAACAAAAAAGTAATTAGATATAGAAAATTACCAAATGGAATCTGTTTCTAGCAAGTACAGTTTCTTTAAAAAAAAATTGTGTCCATCTGTTACAATTTCAAACATCACGCCTGAAAAATCATGCTTTAGATTCTGGCATTTAGGCTAGCATGCACTTATATATGTTATGTGATACATTTTTTTTTTTAATATTTTTGATACCAACAATTTGTATATTGATTCTTCTTTTGCAAAACCTGACCCAGGTTTCACAAAGACAAAATTACCAGTATTCTAAAATGACCCAGGTTTTACAATTTGTATATGGCCATCTTTAGGATCAACATGGACCAATTAATGTATGCTAAGCTTGTGCTTTTCGAATCCAACTTGGCTAGCTCAAAGTATGATGGATTCTACTAGTTCATTTAATTTGATGTCACAAATAGTTTAGATTTTTGAAGGCTTATCTAGCATGATATCATGCTGTATACACATATGTATATATGCTACATTTTAGCTGTTTCGGATGGAAGTTAACTACCGATCGACGACCGGTAAGTCAACAGTCGATCAAAAGAAGAAATACTAGAATGACGTGTGGTAGTAATAGTATGAATATTATAATGAGTAATATAGAGTAGGCATTGAGAATGAATTGGGTAAAATTGTAATGTGACTTTATTAATTATTATGCATTGTAAACGTCTAAATCTTCCAGCTTTAAGAGTAACCAAATCTATGGATATTTTAAAACCAAATAGTCGACTATTTAATATGATTTCTTAATCAAGTTTTTACTGAAATAAAATCCTACTTCATTAAAGTGAAGTGTGAGCTTATTATTTGCATGTAAACTCAAAATGTTGGACATAACAATTGATACTGTTAAAAAATCCTACTTCATTAAAGCGAAGTGTGAGCTTATTATTTGCATGTAAACTCAAAATGTTGGACATAATAATTGATACTATTAATCTTGCTTTGGTTTTTCGAAAAAGTGTGTGCACAATCTGTGAACGTCTCTGGATGGTGATTCATCTCGTGAAGGGAGAGAACATTCACGAAATGACATTTTAACATTTTGTATTTCAAAGAATCACTCTATGAAGAAAGAAAACATACCACAACAAAACAAAATTACTATAAATTTTTAGAAAAGATCAAACCTAGGAAGCAAGTGTAGTAGCATCAAAATCAAGGAAGAGGTTGAAGCCGCTCGTACATTACAAATTATTTCATGATTTAGGATGGATATGCTTAAGAGGTTCAATTGTATAAATCGATAATCTGTGCTCATGTTCAAGACAACATAATTTCCTGAATCGGAAAAAGGTTCATCGAGTGAAATGTCATTATAAAGTGCATGAAGTGGGATGGTAGGAGATGTAGAGGAAAGTGAAAATGTAGTGGAGGAAATTTTATATGACACATTTATGCATATGGTTTCATGAAAGGAATTTGGAATCGATTCAGTCCTGGTAGAAAGGAAGTTAGCATATTTGAAATGTCGAGTTCAAGGTAATCTGGGATTTTGTTGTTTACACAAAAAATATAATCAGTATGAAGAAGATTAAAAAAATGATACTTAATGCTCTGCATATTTGCATGCAATATGCATGCTTTAGTTATATTTAAATCAAAAATATATTCTTGAAGTAATGTCGGATGGTATTAAATACTTCAGCTTGGTTAACAGAGTTGGCATCTTTTGATTGTGTAGCATTTGGGTGTACGTGCATCTCATTTAGTTCACATACTTAATTGCACCCAATAACATTTTGGAGCAAATTCTTCACATTTAAACCCCGAACTTCAGTAACTTCCTAATACGTCTTGTAAATCATACAACTCTTACACTTCAACATGACAACGTTTAGATCAGTGACTTTTTCTTGGATTTGTTTTTTCTTAACCCACTATATTTTTCTTTGTTTTAAAATAAACCTCACTTTGCCTTTTGCCTTGATTACGATAGTAAATGTTTTTGTTTTTTTTAGAATGTTTCTTAGCATATGATATCAAATGGAAAAAAATCGAACATTCAGTACATACTAGTGGTTTCCATGTGTATTCTAAAGCTACATTTGGGCATTTTCTTAATTTTTAACCACTATAAGGACATCAGGTAACTCTTTGTCAGGAGTTACCCTATAAGGGATTTCACATATTCAAGCTAGCTTTGTTGACTTTCAACAAATTCACCAAAGCATATAAGATTACCCAAATGGCACACAAACCAATTGAGTGAGATTAGTTTTGAAGTATCCTTGTTAACGATTTAAAATTTTGCATTAGAAACTATATTGAAAGCACATGAAGAAGCATTCCAACTTATTACTCAAAATCAATATGAAACAATAGAGTGTAATTGCCTAGTTCATACTAACGTATTTCACTATGATTTTTCTTAGAAAGATTGATTTGGTACTTAATTATAGATACACAACAATTACAGAGAATAATTAATAAAATATCGTACTCTTTTACATTTCTTTTCTTTTTTGAGACAAAGTAAGAGAAAGATACCATCTCATGGTAATTCACGTAGGCTACTGAGATCTTATCTTATGCGTCTTCTATTAAAAAACCTTCTTCTGTTGTGTTCACGTTAAAAAATCACTTCACTAAAAAAATCATGTGTCACTTTCAACAATATCTCAGCATTTTAGATTTGGTTATCTAAGACGAATATTGCTTCTCAGTTCTATGTTGTTTTTAATGTTTAGATAGTGACCAGGCTTAAGGTAGAAATACAGTATTAGTTATTAAGAAAACATTTTGTTTATGTTATAATGCACTGACTGTAAAATTTTGGGTTCTATATAGTATATTAGAATTAGTTTGAACATGAATCAGCTTGAACTTAATCGTTTACTTAATTTATCATCAAAATAATTTTCTTGACAAGTAACGTCATAATTAATATGATATTCTTATCTTTTTTAAGAATGAATTAATATTCTTTATTTCCTCATATGGTTATAATTAATGGTTCTATTTTCAATTTGCATAGGATCGTGTTTCTTTTTTACATCTTTCAGGAAATTGTTTTGCATGTACTTTACTCATACTTTGGTCAGGACGATAGAGTTTGATTTTATACTTGTGAAGCATCTTATAACATTGATATGGTCAGTCCTCTAAATCTATCATATAATGTTTAGTTTTACTTCTGTGTCATAGCATAATTTGCTAGAGAACATATTTCAAACTCAATTCTTCTATAGGTTGTAAGCATATATTTCTCTTCAATTCAAGTTGTAAGTTGTTCATTCTAAATTTTCAAGCACAGTAATTTTCTTCTTCTTGTAACACTGGGGAATTCATTATATTTTTAAGGGAATGCATGAATTTTTCAACTGTTATGTACTTCAATTTGTAGTAGGATGGAATATTATTTATGATAGCATACCCAGAATTAGCATTCTCATATTCTTCCAAATTTTCTTGATATCATGGAATATATCTTGGTCCAGATTACTAATCAAAGGTATGATTTTAGTAGTTTCTTGATTAGAGTTTGTTTCTCAATATGATTTCTTTCCTAATACTTCACATATTCATTTAAATGTCCAAGTTATTTAAATCCTTAGTTTTCCATTTACAGTTTTTATACTTTATATATTCTAAAAGTTTCGAACCTACAATACACTATAAGAAAACATAACATTTATGGCAATAGCATACATCGCTTTTGACTTAAATGAAATTAAGGAGCAATGCAAGGTGCATGCAGGAAAAGGGACAATGCGGAAGCTGCTACTGGCTATGAAGACCTCAACCTGAACTGCTCTTTAAAGAAAACAGATCCTGCTTAAGAGAACAATAATGTTGGAAATGTTTATTTTGGATTAAAATATTCGTCTCCTAAGGATTCAGTACTGGCTAAGGTATTGGATGAGACTGGGACAAGTGGTTTGATTGCGACATCAGGGACTATTCAAGGTACAGATTGTATGGCTTTGCTACCAACCTGGGTTGATGTAGTTGTTAAATGAAGTGAACAAGGGTATGGGACAGAACTTTACCTACACTTAAAATGTAATAACAAATTGTAATCTAAACAGGCGAGAAGACATACCAGACAACAAATTCAGGTAAGAAGGCGATGTTTCATGTTCAGGTAAAATCACTATAGCTTCTTATAAGAATGTAAATGCTATTGTTTTTGCAAATTAAAATTTATTTTTCTCAACAGCCACCTTGTTGAAGACAGAACTATTCCGCTGAGTATCATTGCCAGAAAAACAAAGCTTTCCATAGAAGACATGGAATATTTCTTATGAAAAGTCTTTCTGTAAGTTTGTTTTTCTCAATATTCAGTCAAGTGTGATAAGGATCGACATAATTTGAGAAATATATATCATTAATGATATGTCATAATATGAGGGAATAACATAAATATCATTAATGATATTATTCAAATATCATTAATGATATTGTTAACCGGCCTTTTGGTCTGGTTACCAAAAATACTCAAGACACGCTCGACTCAACTCATCGCATGAAGACAGGGTCAAGGGTGAAGCTCAGGAAGTGCAGGAGGAAGACCGAAGAAAGATCGCGCCAACGAGCCTCGACCACGTCCCTCACCAAATATACTTCGCACCAAGCCAGGTGTGAAATTTCGTACCTGGTAGGTGCGAAATTCCGCACCTATCAGGTGTGAAATTTCGCACCTTGCTGAAGCGAAATTTCGCACCTGGCAGGCGCGAAATTTGCACCTCTGTCCAGGTACGAATTTCCAGTGGCCGACAGCTGGAGGCGCGAATTTCCTGTAGATGGTCCACATTTCTTCGTACTCCTACCTAACCACTTTCTATAAATACCCCATGGCCTCACACTTCAAAAGGGTTGGATTCTTGAGCTTGGAAACCTCCATAGAGCTTCATTAATGGCATCTCCTCTTTGAGGAAGAAGAAGAACAAAATTGTCTTTTTCCTTATTTATTCAATATATGATGATTATGACATCATATATCAATAAAAGTGAACGTAATGAGATATCATGAGATAGTGTCAACCTTGTAATCTTCCAAGTGATCAATAAAATTCCAACGATTGTTCAAAGTGGACGTAGGCCTTCACTGAGGCCGAACCACTATAAATTCCTTGTGTTATTTACTGCTTATGTTCTATTTTATGTTCTTGTCTATGCTACCATATTTATAATTCCAAGTAATTGGGAATCTTTGGTGTTTACGACATTTTTTGCCATCAACATCTGGTGCTTTCACTGAGAAAACTCGGATATTGCGTTTTTCTCGCACATTACCATCTCGACTTCGCCGAGCTTAAGGTTCCTTGCTTAACCTACCGTCGAGTCCGCTTACGATGGTAAAAAAGTCAAAGAATACAATGATCGGCTCTTCAGCCGCAGCCGAGGCCGGTATATCTTAACAACCTCGACCGGCAGACATCCCGGCCATTAATGAAAGTGAACATCCAGTTGCGGACCCCGATGTGCCCGCAACCCAAGCGCAAGTCTGTGCGCTTAATGCAAAATATGAAAATACAGCTGTCGAGCTTAACCAAGCACTAAGGAATAACATCGACCTTATGCGGCAACTCTAGGAAAGTCAGCGCGTCGTCGCTCGGCTACAACTAGCTCGAAACAATGCTCGACCTCAACCACCAACATCGGAAACTTCCTCTTTCGATTCTAGGGGCCCGCACCAAAGAAGGAGGTTTAGTCTCATCAACAACGTCGCCCTCCGAACAAACGCCCCTCGACAATAGCCATGGCAATGGGTATGCCAACGACAACTGGACCACAGTCACCTATTGCGAGGGCGCCCAATATTGGGACCATTCTCACTTAGTCATCAATGAAGGACCCGCTCCTACTAACCAACCTTCTCCTCGACAAGACTCAACCACCGCCCGTCGAGACAATGAACCTATTCTTTTGATGGCCCATGCCTTTTCGGAACCGGATCCACGAGACCCTGCTCCACATCATCACGCACACCAGGATCCCGTTATAGATGTCGAGGACATGGAAGAAGACGATCCAGACATCCACCCTAGAAGACGCCCTCGCACCAGAACTCCGGAACCTTGCCAAAACCCATGGGTCCCGATGGCGAACCCCCATCCGGCCTATCTTCCCGACATGGTCCGAAGGATCATGAGGGAGGCGCTTGGGAATGTGAATGATTCATGGGAAGCGCACATTAGGTACAACCCTTTCACTCGAAGAGTCAATGAAGCTGAATGACCGTGACACTTCAGCATGCCGCAAATGCCGCTCTATGACAGCACCGCTGGCCCTTGTTCTTTCTTGAACCGTTATGAATGGCAAATGGACTCGAGCAGAGGTGGCGATCCTGTCAAGTGCAAATGCTTTCCAGTCTTCCTATCGGGGACCGCTCTATTATGTTTCTCTCGCCTTCCACTTAACTCCATCAACAACTTTGGCCAATTGGCGACACAGTTAGTTAAGCAGTTCAGGATGCATATCCCGACTCTGAAGAATGCCCTCACCCTTTCCAACCTATACCAAGGGCCCTCAGAGTCACTCAAAAGCTACCTTTTCAGGTTCAACATCGCCTTCGACGAGGTTGAGGATCCAGATCCGTGCACCGTACTCTTCTAGCTAGCTAAAGGCGTCCTTCCAACTTCTGAATTTGGGGCATGGATCGATCAAAAACAACCAAAGAGCCTCGATGCTTTCTATGAGAAAGCGGGGTAGTTCTTATGCCAAGAAGAAGCAAGACGGAACCTCATCTCCGAGACCAGTCGCCCCAATATTCCTCTAGCGGACACCGCCAATAACCGTCCTAGGAAGCGAGAAGCGGGAGGACCCTCCAAACCGAACACGGGGGCAGGACCACCCAGACAAAGACTAAACATTGGGGGGGGGGGGGGGGAGGTAGCCGAAGCAACAATCAAGTCCAGATAGAGCCGAGGAATCCGGATCCTTACCAAGCCTACGAGACATACACTCCGCTAAACGAAGATCTAGAAACTATCTACCTGGTGACATGTAACACCTTGCCATACAAGAAGCCCCGCGTCAGGGAATCAACCGACACCGAGAAGAACACAGGGAGATATTGTCGATATCATGATATGTACTGGAACAATACTAATGAGTGTCACCGGCTAAGGGATGCAATTGAAAAGCTTATCCGAGAAAAATGACTTGAACAATACATCCAAGAGCCTTTTCCCCTCGAAACCAATCCAACACCTCAAGCGCCAACTCCTCAGACAGCCGCCGAGACAGCCCCAGGACCGTCTAACTCGAGATAAGGAATCATGATGAACGCAATATGCGGTGGGCCTGGCCCCACGCATGATAGATTCCGAAAGATGGAGGAATATGTGGGCTCCATTAAGCATGCAACCTATGAGTCTTGCTCTGCTCCCGATGAGTCTATCCCGGCCAAGCTTCGAAAAACCATGTGGGACGACATTATCTTCAATGGAAGGGATTCCATGGGAATTGAAATCCCGACCACCGATCCTTTGGTCATCACTGCCCAAATTGCCGCTGCAACTGTTCGAAAAATATTGGTCGATTCAGGAAGCTCGGTCAACATCATTTTCAAAGCCGCCTATGACCAGGTGAAATTAGAGGCAAGAGATCTCAAACCATGCCATTCCACGATCTACGGTTTTAATGGGGCATCCAGTTGTCCGGTAGGAGTCATCGACTGTAACAACCCGTATTTTCAATAACCTGTAATAACATAAATCGAGGCAGAATTTAATTCTAAAATGGGAATCAAGGGAAACGGGCTATGCCATTGTGTTCGTCTCGGAAAAATACGCGAAATAGAGTCCGAGTTTTCGAAAATCGGAGTCCGTATGACCAAGATATGGCCTCGCGAAGTTTCACGAAAATTCCCAAATTAAAGTATACTTAATTAAGTGAAATGGGTTGTGTAGATATATATATATATATATATATTGATATATATATATATATATATAATTGAAAATTTAATAAATAAATATGCAAAAATGCTCAAAACAGCGAATTGGGAGAGGGGAATAACCGAACCGGCCGATTTTTGAAGTCGACCCGAGCCCGCTGGGTCGACTAGGGGTTAATCCAGGGTGTTTGGCTGTCAACCCGTGGGCCGATTCGCTCAAGTGCAGATTTTGCATTTGAATGGTTCTCATGGTCCATCTTTAATCTAAAGGCCCTAGATGGTTCCTACACTTGACTTCTTCCCCAAGACATGCTTTGATGGCTTGGATTGAATCTAGGGTTAATCCTATGGCCTAAAACACTTGCCTAATCTATAAATAAGACCCTAACCTACCCTAATTCATTCATAATTAAACCTAGTGACTAAACTATGGCAAAATGCTAGCTCTCATGGCCTCCACTAATTTTATGAAGAGGGTTGCATACTAATCACTCTCTAATCAACTTCTAATCCCTTCTTAGCATCTTAATCTTCTTCATTTGGTGTTCAAAGTTGCTAGTTGTGAGTTTCTATCACTTTGATGATCTTTTGGTAAACTAATTAGATGAGATGTGATGAGATTTATGGTTTTGTATGTGGGTTAATGAGCTTTGAATCATATGATATGATGTTAGCATTAATCTTATGTTTATGCATGTTGAGTATGTAAGCTTATGCAAGTTTAATATGATGTATGTTATGTTTGCATGATGCTAAATATGCAAGTTGTGGGCTATGTAATCATATGCATGTTATGCAAGTTCATGGTAATATGCTATGCAAGTTACATGTTTGTTAATATGCAAGTTACATGTTTGTTAATATGCAAGTTACATGTATGTAAATATGCAAGTTACATGTTTGTTAATATGCAAGTTACATGTTTGTTAATATGCAAGTTACATGTATGTAAATATGCAAGTTACATGTTTCTTTATATGCAAGTTACATGTTTGTTAATATGCGAGTTACATGTATGTAAATATGCAAGTTACATGTTTATTAATATGCAAGTTCATGATGACACATTATGCAAGTCTATAAGCTAATATGCAAGTTTGTTATGCAAAATGAATATGTAAGTTATGTGACATATTATATGCAAGTTATGTGACATGTTATGCAAGTTCATATGCAAGTTATGTGTTTGTTAATATGCAAGATGGCACCTTTGAAACATGTTCATTCATATGCAAGTTGACACCTTTTATATGTGTTATATCATGAACGAAATTACGTGGGAACGATGGGGTAATTAAATGCATAAGTTAATAAGATTGTGTGAAATTAATATAATTATGCATAACACAAAATAAATAAACATAGTATGGGAATTTGCCTATTTGGTTAGGTGTACCCATACTATGTGTTGGGAATTTACCTATTGAGTTAGGTCTACCCCATGGGAATTTACCTATTAAGTTAGGTCTACCCATGTTAAGAAAACTTGATTAATTAGGGATAATTAATATAAAATTATGAGGGTGATTAATTAGGTGTAATTAATTGACTAAGACACGAGGTTGGACTCAGTTGTAGCGTAAAACTGCCCGGACCCAACCGGCTTAACCAGTTGCTACAAATGTTAGCCCAATGTGAGAGGTCTTAGGCACAAACTAAATACGTAATTAATGTAAAGACACGAGGTTAGACTCTGTTATGACATAAGGCTGCCCGGACCCAACCGGCTTAACCAGCGGTCATAAAAGACAGTCTAATGTGAGAGGTCTTTACAAAGGTTACGTTCTTAATTAATTAATTAAGAAACACTTAACCACATTAGCATGTAGAGGGACATGAGGGGTTAAGTGGGTGCCTCGGGTGGCATGAGAAAATCTAGTGGTTGCCTTGGGTGGCAATAGAAAATACGATTAGAATACTTAACCAAAATAGAACATGTAATTAAAACATGATTAAAGGGTTAAGTGGGATATACTAGAAAAAGGGACAAGCTTAGGTGGGTAGCTTGTGGAGGCCCATTTCAACCAGTAACCCATACGTATCTTTGTGGGCTCGACCCATGTCGAGGACGGGACACGCATACTGGGCTTGACTGTAAGAGGCAAACGGGTTAGCGGTGGCAACGCAAGTCCAACGGGCTTCATATGCGTGAGTGGGCCCGGGCTGGTAGGTAAGCCGTTGTTGCATCGAGTAGATATAAGCCGTGCACCTTTAGTTTCATCAGGTTGCCACATTGGGGAATGATACATCCCACGGTGGGGCCAGCACGGGTATCTACGTTAGGGAGCCGATCGAATGGGAAGTAGTGTGTACACCTAGTGGATTGTAGGGCCCCGTGGCGCCTACTTGGTCACCTAGGGGTACGCAGGTACTAATTAGTAAATTTTATAAGTCCTTGGGTGGGATCAACCTTTAAGTTAGGAACGACTGGTGTGGTGCAGTTTAGTAATTTACCTTAGGGAGGGTAGATGCGTCTTTATCCTTTATCTTCGTTTAGTTGACTGCTTAGGGTAGCCATTCATCCCTATATGTTACCGTATATCAGTTTATGTCTTCTCTGGTTACTTTAACGATTGTATTGTTAAAGTTATAGGACTCGCTCAGACTTATGTCTGACCCTGTTGTTTTTTATCTTTTTCCCAACCCTCAGGTCCTACGGTGGATCCTAGCAGTAGTGGAGCTTGATCGGATTGCTGTTCCAGTCTTTAGGAGCTTGGATAGATGTAAAGCTCCAGTTATCCAGTTATCTTTTCTTTTGTTTGGCTATTGTATAAGAGTGGGATTATGTACTTCTTTATTTTGATGGATATTGTACTTGACCTTTATTGTGGTTTTATGATGTAACCAGACATGTTTTACTTCCGCTGTTATGAGATGATGTTTTAAAATTTCAAGTACTATTTATATCTGTCTTGTTGTAATTTTTCTGTTCTATATTCACTAAAATACTCCACCGATGCTATGGCATTCCCTTAGTGAGTGATCATAGCGGGAGTGGGGTGTTACACGTGGTATCAGAGCTTAAGGTTACCAGAACAGATAAAATTTTTGAGAAAAACTACTTTCTAAGAGTATTTTCGAAGAAAGTATTTTTAAAAGCATGTCTTCTAAGAGAAAAAGTTTTTGAAAAAGAAAAGCATAATCCCCAATAGCCATATCTTTATCTTTCGGAATCTCCTTTTTGAATCTTTCCTCTTTCGTTTCAGCATGGCTGAAGATCTTAACATCCCGGAGGGTTTAGTTATACCACTATGGTATAGGAGGTTGCAAGAGGCTAGGGCCGCGGCTGCGGGTCCGGCCAATGCTACTACACCAGAGACAACCGCTCCTCCTCCTCAGCCTAGAGTGGATAATTTTGCTAAGGTTTGCAAGGAGTTCAAGGCTATAGGAGGAAAACCTTTTCTTGGTTCAGAGACTTTCGTAGAGGCTAGAGATTGGCTTAAGGAAGTGGAAGAGTTGCTAGATATCTTTGAAGTGGAAGAGGGAAAGAAAGTCAAGTTGGCGGCTTGGTTAATGAAGGGAGAGGCCTCATTCTGGTGGGAGGTCACTAATGGAGAACGCCCTGTTGACTCTTGGGCAGATTTTAAGCAAAGGTTTGGGGCTAAGTTTCTCTCAAGGGCGGAAGAGAATCTGTTTATGGAGAAGTTCTTGAATTTGAAGCAAGGGAATCTCACGGTGAAAGAATATGTCAACAAATTCAATCAATTAGCAAGGTTTGGCATAGAGTTGGTGAATACACCGGAGAAGAAGGCTTTGAGGTTCGTTAGAGGCTTGAACGAACCATTGCAAGGAATAGCTATGACTCACATTCCTATGGGGGCCACTTTTGAGAAGCTTGTCTACATGGCACTTATGCATGAGGATGATAAGAATTCTAAGGCACCAGAGAAAAAGGGGGATCAGAAGAAACCGCAACAGCAACAACAAGGCAAGGGCGGAAAAGGCAATGGTGACAAAAAGAAGACGAAGAAGAAGTGCTTCAATTGTGGAACACCAGGACACCTCAGTAAGGATTGTCGCAAAAAGAAGAAGACCGGTTGCTTTCATTGTGGTGAAGCAGGGCATCTTGTGAAAAACTGCCCAAAGAAGGGGCAGAAGACGGGGTCTACCTCAGGAGGCCAGGTGCAAGCTCTTATAGCACCACCTCAGTCAGGGGGGCAAGTTCAGGTTCTCTCAGTTCCACCGATTCAGCAGAGAGGTAGAACTATTTCCGTTGAAAGTCTGGTTTTTCTGTTTGATCATCCAGTTCGTACTTTGTTTGACTCTGGCGCATCGCATTCTTTTATCTCATCATCGTTAGTTGAGTCACTGCACTTAGACACCAGTCTAGTTGATGATCCCTTGGTTGTCTCAAACCCAATTGGGGGCTCCATATATCTGTCTATGATATGTTTGGGTTTGAAGATTTCTATACTTAGCGTTGAGTTTAGATGTGATGCTTTTGTATTGGGCTTCACGGGCTATGGGTTGATCTTGGGCATGGACTGGTTATCCAGTAATGGTGCCGTTCTTGATTGCGAAAGGAGAGTTGTCAGGCTCATGACCCGCTTGGGTAACACTCTCGAGATCTCTTGCAATCCCATGGAATCTGTTTTGCTAAGTTATCTTGAATCGCTCGATGCTTCGGTCGAAAGTTTGTGTTCTGTCAGAGTAGTCCGGGAATATCCGGATGTGTTTGAAGAAGTAAAGGGTTTGCCTCCGAAGCGGGAGATAGATTTCCGAATTTATTTGGTGGATAATGCCAAACCAGTGTCTTTGCCAGTACGCCACATGGCTCCTCGTGAGAGAAGAGAACTTCATAAGCAAGTAGGGGAGTTGCTTGAGAAGGGGTTCATAAGGCGAAGTATATCGGAGTGGGGAGCTCCAGTAGTGTTTGCCACGAAGGCGGATGGGTCCCTCAGACTTTGTGTGGATTATAGGGAACTTAATAAGCTCACGAAGAAGAATAGACACCCATTACCGAGGATAGATGATCTCTTTGATCAGTTGGTTGGCGCGTCAGTATTTTCGCAGATGGACTTAGCTACAGGGTTTCATCAGTTAAGAGTGGCGGAGGACAGTATAGAGAAGACTGCTTTCCGGACTCCGGATGGTTTTTTATGAGTGGCTAGTGATGCCATTTGGGTTGACAAACGCCCCCGCATACTTTGTTGATCTCATGAGTAGAGTGTTCAGAGAGTATCTGAATAAGTTTGTAGTAGTTTTTGTGGATGACATCTTGGTCTTTTCCAAGAATGAAGAAGAGCATGCCTTACATCTCAAGGAAGTGTTGGAGACTCTTCGAGCGCATAGTCTTAAAGCTAAATTCTCTAAATGCCATTTTTGGAGAAGAGAAGTGCGATTCTTAGGGCATGTGGTCTCTAAGGAAGGGATAGCTGTGGATCCCGCAAAGATAGTATCTATCCAGGATTGGAAAGTTCCTAGAAATGCTACCGAGGTAAGAAGTTTCTTGGGGTTGGCAGGATATTATAGGAAGTTCATCAAAGACTTCGCGAAGATATCAGCCCCATTAACCCGCTTGACGAAGAAGAATCTGGTTTTCTCATGGGATGTAGATTGTGATGATGCTTTCCGACGGTTAAAGAGAGCTTTGACCACCGCTCCAGTTTTAGTGCTTCCAGATGGGAGTAAGCCGTTTGTTGTTTATACCGATGCTTGTGGAACAGGATTAGGCGCAGTCTTGATGCAGGAGGGAAGGGTAATAACCTATGGAGGGAGACAATTGAGAGTGCATGAGAAGAATTACCCTACCCATGATCTAGAGTTGGCCGCGATTGTTTTCGCACTTAAGTCTTGGCGCCATTATCTTCTTGGTGAGAGATTCGAGTTGTTCACCGACCATAAATCATTGAAGTACTTATTCTCTCAGAAGGATTTAAACTTAAGACAGCAAAGGTGGATGGAGTTCTTAGCATCCTATGATTTCGAGATAGCGTATACCCCTGGTAAGGGTAACGTGGTGGCAGACGCCTTAAGTAGAAAAAGGCTATCTTTGAGTCCATTGTTCGTGGAACGACGAAGCTTGGAGTTTCTTTCTTTGTTTGACTTCAGACCTTCTGTTGATTTTGTACCTGGTTTGTTGGCATCCTTGGAGGTTAGACCTACTCTTTTGAGACGGATTGGCGAGGCTCAGCGAGACGACCCACAGTTGGTTGTGTTGGTAGAGAAGCTTATAAGAGGGGAGTCGTCCAGCCATTTGGGTAGATACACCATAGATGATAAGGGATGGTTGCATAGAGACGGTAGACTTTGTGTACCGCAAGATGAGGGTTTGAAGAAGGCTATTTTGGATGATGCACATCGTTCAAGAATGACTATTCATCCCGGTGGAGACAAAATGTACCAAGACATGAAGAGAGTTTTCTTTTGGGCCGGTATGAAGAAAGATGTGGCCGAGTATGTGGCTAGATGCTTAGTGTGCCAACAAGTTAAAGTGGAGCAAAGGAAACCCGGTGGGTTGCTACACCCATTGGAAGTTCCACAGTGGAAGTGGGATAGTGTCTCGATGGATTTCATCGACGGGTTACCGAGATCGAGGAAGGGCAATACGGGAATTTGGGTTGTGGTAGACAGACTTACAAAGAGTGCCCATTTTATACCCGTAAAGAGTAAGAGGACCGCTCCATGGCTTGCTTCAGTCTATGTTAGAGAGATTGTTAGATTGCATGGCGTACCATCCAGCATTGTGAGTGATCGAGATCCTATTTTCACTAGTGAGTTTTGGAGAAGTTTGCAAGAGGCGGTAGGGACTCAGTTGTGTTTGAGCACCGCATATCATCCTCAGACGGACGGTCAGACCGAGAGGGTGAACCGTATCTTAGAAGATCTTTTGAGGCTTTGTATCTTGGATTTTGGAGGTACATGGGAAGAACATCTTCCTTTGGTGGAGTTCGCATATAATAACAGCTTTCAGTCCAGTATTGGTATGGCTCCTTTCGAAGCTCTTTATGGAAGGCCTTGTCGATCTCCTACATGTTGGTGGGAATCTACGGATAGGATCTCGCTTGGGCCGGATATGGTTAGAGAGACTTCAGAGAAGATTGATTTAATTCGAAAAAGGATGAAAGCAGCGCAAGATAGACAGAAATCTTATGCGGATCGGAGAAGGACGGATCTTGAGTTTGAGGTTGGGGACATGGTTTTTGTCAAAGTATCTCCATTGAGAAATGTTGTTCGCTTTGGGTCCGTAGGGAAGTTAGCACCGAGATTTGTTGGGCCGTTTCCTATTAAGGAAAGGATTGGACGGATGGCATATAGGGTGGAGTTGCCCGACAGACTTAGTAGTGTTCATGATGTATTCCATGTATCACATTTGAGGAAGTGCTTACATGAGACCGCGGAGGTGGTAGAGCCGAGCTTGCTTAGAGATGTAGAGGTAGAGCGTGATGCGACGATTCGACGAGCTCCTACTCGCATCCTTGGGTCAGAAACTAGGAAGTTGAGGAACAGAGAAGTTCAGCTAGTTAAAGTGCAATGGGGAGATGACGAAAGCAATGCTACTTGGGAGACGGAAGCAAAGATGCGTTCTTTGTATCCATTTCTTTTTGAGAGTATGTCTTTTAACTTCTCCTTTATTGCTTGTCTAGTACTTATCTTATCTTTAGTATATCCTCTCGCTAATACCTATGACCTTTAGATAGGGTAAAACCTATGGTTGAGACATGTGTTTGAAACATGTTATGGTTGATGGATGCATATGGATGCAATTGTTTGCTAGTGGTTGCTCGTGGATGCATATACACACACATTAGGCACTAGATCGGCTCAGTCACTTCATATTGCATATTGCATAAATGGATGTGGTAGTTAGATTGATGGATGTATCATGGCTGTGTTATCATATGGATGATGCATTTTTGTGTATGGTTGTGCACGCATGTAGAAATTTGTATGTGTCAATAGGGTTTCGCATACATATTGGATGCATGGCACTATCATGGTTTGCATTAAGGAGGTTTACTGTATCAGTAACCGCCTGATTTTCGCATTAGGTAAGTACATATACACACACTTTTGCATATATCCATCCAGCATTTAGAATCTTGTAAGGACAATGATTGCTCGTGGATGATGCTTTGAGTAGATGGATGATTGGATGGTAGGATACGTTCTTCCTAACTTGAAGATTTCGGGGACGAAATCCTTTAAGGAGGGGAGAATGTAACAACCCGTATTTTCAATAACCTGTAATAACATAAATCGAGGCAGAATTTAATTCTAAAATGGGAATCAAGGGAAACGGGCTATGCCATTGTGTTCGTCTCGGAAAAATACGCGAAATAGAGTCCGAGTTTTCGAAAATCGGAGTCCGTATGACCAAGATATGGCCTCGCGAAGTTTCACGAAAATTCCCAAATTAAAGTATACTTAATTAAGTGAAATGGGTTGTGTAGATATATATATATATATTGATATATATATATATATATATATATAATTGAAAATTTAATAAATAAATATGCAAAAATGCTCAAAACAGCGAATTGGGAGAGGGGAATAACCGAACCGGCCGATTTTTGAAGTCGACCCGAGCCCGCTGGGTCGACTAGGGGTTAATCCAGGGTGTTTGGCTGTCAACCCGTGGGCCGATTCGCTCAAGTGCAGATTTTGCATTTGAATGGTTCTCATGGTCCATCTTTAATCTAAAGGCCCTAGATGGTTCCTACACTTGACTTCTTCCCCAAGACATGCTTTGATGGCTTGGATTGAATCTAGGGTTAATCCTATGGCCTAAAACACTTGCCTAATCTATAAATAAGACCCTAACCTACCCTAATTCATTCATAATTAAACCTAGTGACTAAACTATGGCAAAATGCTAGCTCTCATGGCCTCCACTAATTTTATGAAGAGGGTTGCATACTAATCACTCTCTAATCAACTTCTAATCCCTTCTTAGCATCTTAATCTTCTTCATTTGGTGTTCAAAGTTGCTAGTTGTGAGTTTCTATCACTTTGATGATCTTTTGGTAAACTAATTAGATGAGATGTGATGAGATTTATGGTTTTGTATGTGGGTTAATGAGCTTTGAATCATATGATATGATGTTAGCATTAATCTTATGTTTATGCATGTTGAGTATGTAAGCTTATGCAAGTTTAATATGATGTATGTTATGTTTGCATGATGCTAAATATGCAAGTTGTGGGCTATGTAATCATATGCATGTTATGCAAGTTCATGGTAATATGCTATGCAAGTTACATGTTTGTTAATATGCAAGTTACATGTTTGTTAATATGCAAGTTACATGTATGTAAATATGCAAGTTACATGTTTGTTAATATGCAAGTTACATGTTTGTTAATATGCAAGTTACATGTATGTAAATATGCAAGTTACATGTTTCTTTATATGCAAGTTACATGTTTGTTAATATGCGAGTTACATGTATGTAAATATGCAAGTTACATGTTTATTAATATGCAAGTTCATGATGACACATTATGCAAGTCTATAAGCTAATATGCAAGTTTGTTATGCAAAATGAATATGTAAGTTATGTGACATATTATATGCAAGTTATGTGACATGTTATGCAAGTTCATATGCAAGTTATGTGTTTGTTAATATGCAAGATGGCACCTTTGAAACATGTTCATTCATATGCAAGTTGACACCTTTTATATGTGTTATATCATGAACGAAATTACGTGGGAACGATGGGGTAATTAAATGCATAAGTTAATAAGATTGTGTGAAATTAATATAATTATGCATAACACAAAATAAATAAACATAGTATGGGAATTTGCCTATTTGGTTAGGTGTACCCATACTATGTGTTGGGAATTTACCTATTGAGTTAGGTCTACCCCATGGGAATTTACCTATTAAGTTAGGTCTACCCATGTTAAGAAAACTTGATTAATTAGGGATAATTAATATAAAATTATGAGGGTGATTAATTAGGTGTAATTAATTGACTAAGACACGAGGTTGGACTCAGTTGTAGCGTAAAACTGCCCGGACCCAACCGGCTTAACCAGTTGCTACAAATGTTAGCCCAATGTGAGAGGTCTTAGGCACAAACTAAATACGTAATTAATGTAAAGACACGAGGTTAGACTCTGTTATGACATAAGGCTGCCCGGACCCAACCGGCTTAACCAGCGGTCATAAAAGACAGTCTAATGTGAGAGGTCTTTACAAAGGTTACGTTCTTAATTAATTAATTAAGAAACACTTAACCACATTAGCATGTAGAGGGACATGAGGGGTTAAGTGGGTGCCTCGGGTGGCATGAGAAAATCTAGTGGTTGCCTTGGGTGGCAATAGAAAATACGATTAGAATACTTAACCAAAATAGAACATGTAATTAAAACATGATTAAAGGGTTAAGTGGGATATACTAGAAAAAGGGACAAGCTTAGGTGGGTAGCTTGTGGAGGCCCATTTCAACCAGTAACCCATACGTATCTTTGTGGGCTCGACCCATGTCGAGGACGGGACACGCATACTGGGCTTGACTGTAAGAGGCAAACGGGTTAGCGGTGGCAACGCAAGTCCAACGGGCTTCATATGCGTGAGTGGGCCCGGGCTGGTAGGTAAGCCGTTGTTGCATCGAGTAGATATAAGCCGTGCACCTTTAGTTTCATCAGGTTGCCACATTGGGGAATGATACATCCCACGGTGGGGCCAGCACGGGTATCTACGTTAGGGAGCCGATCGAATGGGAAGTAGTGTGTACACCTAGTGGATTGTAGGGCCCCGTGGCGCCTACTTGGTCACCTAGGGGTACGCAGGTACTAATTAGTAAATTTTATAAGTCCTTGGGTGGGATCAACCTTTAAGTTAGGAACGACTGGTGTGGTGCAGTTTAGTAATTTACCTTAGGGAGGGTAGATGCGTCTTTATCCTTTATCTTCGTTTAGTTGACTGCTTAGGGTAGCCATTCATCCCTATATGTTACCGTATATCAGTTTATGTCTTCTCTGGTTACTTTAACGATTGTATTGTTAAAGTTATAGGACTCGCTCAGACTTATGTCTGACCCTGTTGTTTTTTATCTTTTTCCCAACCCTCAGGTCCTACGGTGGATCCTAGCAGTAGTGGAGCTTGATCGGATTGCTGTTCCAGTCTTTAGGAGCTTGGATAGATGTAAAGCTCCAGTTATCCAGTTATCTTTTCTTTTGTTTGGCTATTGTATAAGAGTGGGATTATGTACTTCTTTATTTTGATGGATATTGTACTTGACCTTTATTGTGGTTTTATGATGTAACCAGACATGTTTTACTTCCGCTGTTATGAGATGATGTTTTAAAATTTCAAGTACTATTTATATCTGTCTTGTTGTAATTTTTCTGTTCTATATTCACTAAAATACTCCACCGATGCTATGGCATTCCCTTAGTGAGTGATCATAGCGGGAGTGGGGTGTTACATCGACCTACCCGTCGAACTCGGTACGGGGGGTCGGAGCCGAGTTTGAGTCCTCACCTTTGTGGTTATCAACATCATCTCGCCATATAACGTCTTCTTTGGGCATCCATTCCTCACAGAATTTCGCATCTGCCTATCACCATGGTCCCTCCTGATGAAGTTTCCAACAGAAAACGGGATCGAAATGATTAGAGGCAACCAAGTCAGTGCTAGAGAATGTTATGCAATAGAATGGAAGAACGCGCGCAATAAGGACAAGGGCAAGGCAGTGCCCGTAGCCTTTTGCGCCAAGACCGTCTCCGCATAGCTATCAACGGCGTCTGGGCCATGGCTCAGACGCCACTCCTGTCTTTCCAATGACCTCGATCCAAGGAAAGACGAAGAGCCCGAGTATGAGAGACCTACCCCTGTCGAGCCCACAGTAGATGTACCTGTCAGTCTCGACGATCCATCGCGAGTATTAAAGATAGGATCACACCTTCACCCAGCAGTCAAAGATGACCTTGTGGATTTCCTAAAGGCTAATCTAGACGTATTTGCAAGGACTCATTCCGACATAAAAGGCATAGACCCGGCAATCGCCTGTCACTCCCTGTGCATAGATCCTACGATACCCCCAGTCAAACAAAAGCACCGCTTCCTGGGACCCGAGAGATCCAAGGCACTCGAGGAAGAGGTAGATCGCCTGCTAAACAACAACTTCATCCATGAAGCCGATTACCCCGAATGGATCTCCAGTCCGAATCCTAGTCAAAAAGGCCAATGGAAAATGGCGAACGTGTATCGACTTTTCTGATTTAAACAAAGCATGTCCCAAGGACAGCTTCCCGCTCCCAAAGATCGATCGGCTAGTCGATTTAACCGCTGGTTACCAATTGCTATCTTTCATGGATGCCTACTCCAGTTACAACCAGATCCCGATGAATCTCCGCGATCTGGACCATACCTCCTTCATAACCGACCTCAGACTTTATTGCTATTGCGTCATGCCTTTCGGCCTCAAGAACGTCGGCGCCACGTATCAGCGGATGGTTAATTGACTCTTTGAAAATCAAATCGGGAAATCCATGGAGGTGTACATGGACGACATGCTAGTTAAATCAAAAGTGTCTATTAACCACATCCACGACCTCTCCGAAATGTTCAATATCCTTTGTCAATACGACATGAAACTCAACCCTCTGAAATGTTCCTTTGGCGTCGCTTCAGGAAAGCTTCTGGGTTTCATCGTCAACGCTCGGGGCATTGAAGCTAACCCTAAAAAATCCAACCCATTCGGCACATCTATGTCCTTGCAAAATATCAAAGTTGTTCAAAGTTTAAACGGAAAGGTCGTCGCTTTAAGTCGATTCATCTCAAAGGCCATCGATAAGTGCATCCCTTTCTTCGATTTTCTTCGAAAGGGGAAGCGGAACTTCAAGTGGACCTCTGATTGCGTATCCTCATTCAAGGAACTCCTGGACCACTTAGAGCGACTGCCTATCTTGTCTAAGCCTGTAGACCATGAAGATTTATATGTTTATTTGGCTGTTTCTGCACAGGCAATCAGCTTAGCATTAATACGGCTTGAAGACCGCATTCAGCAACCTGTCTACTACATAAGTAAGCAATTGACGAGGGCAGAAAAGAACTACCCGAAGCTCGAAAAACTGGCATTATGCTTACTGATCTCCTCCCGGAAGCTTCGGCTATATTTCTAGGCTCATCCCATAAAGGTCTTCACCGATCAACCGTTGTGTCCAGTTCTACAACGACCTGAGGCATCCGATCGACTGCTAAAGTGGAGCATGGAACTAAGTCAGTTCGAGATAACATTCATCCCCCGTCGAGCCATCCTCGTACAACCCCACGTTGACTTCATAGTAGAGTCCAAGACCCCCGAGGAAACTTCAACAGAGAACGCTGAGGCCCCAGACAGTAGGTGGAAGTTGTTTGTGGATGGGTCCTTAGGAACAAGTGTTCGGGAGTCGGCATCGTACTCATCACTCCCGAGGGGGCTCGGTACAATACGCGCTAAAGCTAAATTTCCCCGCTACCAGCGACGATGCAGAATATGAGGCGTTGATAGCCAGACTAAGGATCGCGATCGAACTCAATCTAAAGATTATTCAAATTTTCTCCGATTCACAACTCATCGTACGCCAGGTGAAGGAAGAATTCCAAACTAAGGGGGAAAGACTTCTTCTATACCTAGCTCAAGTACAGGAACTACTCACTCTCTTTGACCACTTCATTATCATTCACATTCCACGAGAGCAAAATGAAAGGGCCGACTCACTGGCCAGATTAGCAAGTTTCGAGGATCCGCAGTTGTTGGGGTTCGCCCCCGTCGAGGTGATCAACACCCCTAGTACCAAGCCAACACAAACCAGTACGGCCATGGGCGCCGAATCCGAACCGGAATCTTAGATGACGCCGATCAAAAACTACCTACGACAGGGGATCCTCCCAGAAACCCCAAGGAAAGGCGAGCGCTCACCAGCCAGTTAACCCGTTATCTCCTTATGGATGGGGTACTCTATCAAAGAGGCTTCTCTGTCCCCTTACTCATATGTGTGTCGCATGAGGACGCCATCAAGGTTCTAGTCATCGTACATGAAGGAGAATGCGGTGACCACACCGAGGGGCAAACCCTGGCCAAGAAGATACTCTGACATGGCTACTATTGGCCCACGCTCGACCAAGGTGCCACCTATTATGCTCGCAAGTGCGACAAGTGCCAACGCTTCTAAAAGATCCCGAGAGCCCCGCCTACGGAACTGAAGCAAATGACTAGCCCATGGCCATTTGCTATGTGGGGAATCGACATCATTGGGACTCTTCCCATGGCCAGAGGCGGGGCACGATACGCTGTCATCGCTGTCGATTATTTCACCAAATGGGCAGAGGCCGAAGCCCTCGCCACTATCACTACCAAGAAAATGATCAACTTCGTGGTATGCAACATCATCACCTGAAACAGGGTCCCCCAGGCCATCATTTCAGACAATGGCACTCAGTTCAAGAGCGCGGAATTCAAATCCTTCTGTCAGCGGCACATCATCGAAAAAAGGTTCTCGGCCGTAGCACACCCCCAGGCTAACGGACAAGTTGAGGAAGTTAACAAAATTATCAAATCCATCATCAAGAAGCGCCTCGAGAAGGACGGGGGAATGTGGGCAGATGAACTTCCTTTAGCCCTATGGGCCTACCGGACAACCCACAAGACAGCGACCGGGCACACTCCCTTCGCCCTCGCCTACGGGTCCGAAGCCGTCATCCCCATCGAGCTCGAGCTTCAGTCTCATCGATTCACCTATTTTGATCCAAAGACGAACCAAGATTTGCTCATAGAATCACTCAACCTACTTGAAGAAAAGAGGAACGAAGCAAACCTCTGAGCTGCTGCCCAACGACAACGAGTCGCCTGGTACTTCCACTCTCAAGTCCACCACAAGGACCTCAACATAGGCGACCTCGTCCTAAAATGGGTATTTCCTCCGCCAACAGGCCTCGCTCCTCGTTGGGAAGGCCCGTACTCTATCCTACGAAGGCTCAGCGATGGAAATTTCAAGCTAGCGACCGTGGACGGAGCTGAACTGCCAAGGGCTTGGAACAGTGAAAATCTCCGCCGTTACTTCACATAACTTAGTACATGGTTGTTTATGCTGTCCAGCGATGTTTTGTAGCAATTCAAGGTGTTGTGAAAGCAATTCATGCCAAAAGTTATTAGTGGAAATGATGTTCATGTTTCTGTCTCTTTATTCTGTGTTTACTCCTAGCGTGACATGTTTAATTAAACCTGACAACTAGCTTTCGTGCAAACTCCCGACCATTGTGTCGACCTCTAGTATAGGGGTCGACATCGCCGTCCGAGCCACGAGCCAATCTCGCAGCCTAATCACATTGGCACTGACCGACACCCCAAGCACGGGAGCCGGCAACGCTACTTGAGTCGTTGTCCCGCGGTGCGATCGAGTATAAATAACTTCTAACTTGGACCTAGGCCCAAGGTCGAGGCCGAGGATAAATCGTTCGCCCAAGTCCCACGTGACTTGGGGCCCTCTAATAGCTAGACGAGCGATACAAGCTCCCCCCGAACTACGGGTGATGGTCGAATCTTGGCGCAGCACCGAGACCGACCCTTAAATTGTTACTTCCCTGAAGCTCTCAAGGCTAAGGGGTAGCTCACGGCACGATCGGACCATACGGGCTGATGATCCGGGCTTCTCTTCCCAGACGAACAATGACGCCTACAGGCTTGCCTCAACCCGATGAATGATGGGAGAGCCTACACCGGACGGACCGCACAACGCGACGTCATACGCCTTCGCTACACTTGGGATTAACCCCGTGCAACCCAAATACATCAGGGCACTTAGCCTGGCTTCGCAAACTACGAGTTTCCTGAGCTGAGGGAAACTTACTAGAAGCCTGCGCACTATCACTCCTCCCTGGAACCATCGATCCAGGGCACATCACTAACAATCGCTTTTTTGTTAAGTGTAATGATAAGTAGGCCTATGCAAGTACGGGACGCTCGAAAACATGGGAAGAACATCCGAACAATTAACAGAAAGTGCGATCTTTACTAATTCATATTTCATTACAGCACACACACATTACAACCAACTACATAGCTAATATCTTTCTTTCTAATGACAGGGTGTACATGAGAACCACACCATGTCTTGAAAAACCAAAAGCGAGGGCCGAACTCGTGTAAACTATTGGCCTACACTACCAAAATGAGCACTAAACTTACACTTAAAAAACTAACGCTAACCGTGCTTCTTCTTGTCTTTGTGCTTTTTCTTTGCAGATTCAGCACTCGATGGTTCATCCTTGGAGCTAGGCCTTTTCTTGCCAGACCCACCATTTCCACTTCAACTCCTTTGGGAAGTGGTCGACTCGTGAGAGGCTGGAAGACGCCCTTCGTCCGCCCCATCACCGCTGGAAATCTCGGTGGCATCAGCAAGGGCAATGGGCGGGAAAGATCGGGGGGCACCCCTAGCAGAAGAACCTATCACCACAGCACTCGTCTCCGGGATAGTTTTCCCTTACCGTCTAGCTTTCTCTCTGGCATCTTTAGCGGCTTGTCGCTCAATAAGGTTTTTGGGACTTATGCTCTGGATCGCCGGCCCTGGTTTTCTCCCGAGCCTCGATAGCCCTCCGCTGGGCCTCCTCATCTTCTCTCTTCTTCTGTGCCTCGTCCGCCGCCCTCTTCTTCTCCACTTCATCATCGGCCTTCCTCTGAGCAACAGTCACGGCGACCCTCTTTTCGGCATCCTCCCTGGCCTTGGCTATGACCTCCCTCCTGGTAGCTTCATCCTGCCTCCACTATTCTTCCACTTCCTCACTTTTGGCCACCATCTTGGTTTTCTGCGCATTCACAATGGCGACCATCAAGGACACATCGGCCTCTATCGGACCGCGGGCAGTCGCACTCCACCCATCTACTTCCTCTCCTTCATCAACAAGGCTTTCGTAGAGGCTGGGAGTTACCATTATCTCCGTAAGGGTGTCAGGATGATCTCCGCTCTCTCCAAACTGAACCCCCTCAAGTCCGGGCCCAAACTCAGTCACTTCAGGAATCACGGGGGCAGGGTTCAATGCCATAGTCGACTCAGAAGGGGCTACACATTGAAAACACAATCTTTTAGTCCGCAAACTCGGTGACCATATCATACTCTAGGATGCATTGTAAAGAGAATTTACCTCCGGTCAAGGATGGCGCAGAGAAAACCGAAGGGGCACCTGGCGCAACAGGCAGTGTACATTCAGTCCTTCTCTGCTCCAAATCATGCTCGGTTGAAACCCGAGTCAAACCAATCGGGTCACCCACAATAACCAATCTAGGGACTGACGGTCGATAGGAGCTTCCCCCCGCTAAAGTCTCCACCACCGCGACACTCTCAATCACGACAAACTTCCCTTTTTCGGCAGCAAGCCTCTCCCACCTCTCTCTCTCCGCATCCTCGAGCAGCAACTTCCTACCCTCCTCCAACTTCTTGCGTTCCTCCTCGGTCAAGAGGTCAATCATAAGTTGTCGCTCATCCAAGGTCCCAACATCCACTCCGCGCAAGAAGGCCTCATATGGAACCAACCTTTCCCAGGTTCGAGCTAGCTCACGGGAATAGTCATCCATCCAAGAAATTCCACGAAATTTTAGGACCTTAATAAGCATGTCCTTAATATTTTCCTCCATAGACGAATGTGCCCGGTACTCGACATCTGCTAGCTCGTCTCTTAATTGCTCCACCTCTCTCATATGTTCAGCTTTCAATCCCTCGGCAGTACCTAACACATCCTGGTTACTGGCTTCCGTATCTTCCTTCGCTTTCTTTGTCGCCTCAAGCTCGTTCGTCAGGCGGGCATTCTCCGCTCTTAAAATTTCGTTGCTCTCTTAAAGTTGCAGAACTTGTGTATTGTCTCTCCTCAATCCGGCGCAAACCTCGTCTGCCTCGGCCTTCTCCTTCTTTGAGGCAGTATTCTGAGTGGTCAAGTTAGTTATGGTTTCCTTCAGGACAGAGCAAGAATGGTCGTTTTCCCTCTTAAGCACCTCATACCGACGCTTCACTCCAGCTGGAAACAACATGCCCCGCAAATTAGCAATTTAGGGATACAAGAGGCAAATAATTCTTAGAGCGAATAAGAAAACCTACCTATTTCCGCATTCAAATTAGCAATGGAAATCTACCCGGCGTCAATAATCGATTGGCGACTAGCGAGTTCTTGATTCTTCTTCCTAATCAGATCCGACAGGTGATGGGAGTACTTGGAAAGCACATCGGCCTGACGATACGTGGCCTTCACATGCTCCCATACCTCTCCGGGTTCCCTATCAGGAGCAGGACGAAGCTCAAGGACAAACCATAACTCATCAAGGTATAACCAAGGGAAGTAGTGTTTCACAAATGCCATCTTCTCCTCAATGGCCAGTTCCCGAACTCCAGATTCCGTCAAATCTTGTGTTTCCACACAGTCGCCTTATCCGATCTCGGCTGGGCAAGCGGTGGCCCTCTCCACTTAGAAATCTGAACGGGAGCCAACGGAGCAGTGATAGGCGGAGTTGTTGACGACGTATGGCTTGACCCTCCTAGATCAAGCCGTGAATCTCCTCTAGGCACCCGAATCGGAGATGGAGGGGGAGGAGTCATGGAGGATTGAGCCATATCATGGTGATGACTCCCGCTGCTGCGACCCCGTGGGGGCGGAATATCACCATATAAGTTAGCCCCCCTCCTGAAGGAGCTGATAAAAGCACTCTCAGGGCGATGGAGGTCTCCACGACCTTGCCCTCCACTTCCTCAGGCCATGTCACTTGTAAAAAAATGAAGCAAAATCAGTCGGGCAACACGCATAGACACTCTCCTTTGTAATGTGGTTTGTATAAGCGTGTGCCCTAAATGTTCTCTCAACAGACCAGATTGTTCCCCCGTCGAGGGAGTTAGCCCCTCCGCGGCACGAGCTAGATTCTTCATACTAGCTGCGCTCGGCCACAGAGACAAGTCCATAGGGACGGTACCCAGACCAGCAAACTGATCCACTTTTTCGGGGGAAGCAACAACATCTAGAGAGGTCACAGGAGAATGAGGGCTAGCCAGTGCTTCTTCTCCTATCCCTCCCACCAGGGGCGGGATAGAAGCGTCAATTAGCCCCTCATCCCGAGCAGCCGTCTCCACGCTACTAGCTTTGCTACCGCCAACATCTTCTTGGAATTTAACGGCTTTTTTTGGTCTGGGTCCAGTAGAAGCTATTTTCCTCTTAAAACCAGAAACAATAGGGCCTTCTGTCGTTTTCCCTTTTAATGCACCACTCGCCATGTCAGGCCTGATTATGGCCCGGTTGGCCGGAATCAACCCAGCACGCCGAAGGCGGTCCTGATCTACCACAGCATCCATCTTGCGAGAACCTTTTGGAATAACTCGCAGAGCATCGAGACGTTGCCGATACTCATCACCAGTAGGCGCCTCAGGATTTCCTGTCACAATCAGAAAACAATGAGACGCGGAGCCCGACAACGTTATAAGAAGAGATCGAAGGTACTCACTTCCTTGCATCCACCTCTTCGCAAACCCGGGAGGGCAGCGAACGAAGAACCAGTCATGCTTAATCACAGACGGCCCGAGGCACTTCCCAACAAAGAATCTAGTAGTGGGAGATGCTTCCAAGAACCATTGGGAGGACGATCCACCAGTTGATCGCCTAAAGTGAAAGAGACCCGAATATCCTCCCCGGTAGGATCCCGGTGTAGAAATTCTCGATAAAGAACACAAGTACCCAAGAGCGAAGAATAAGCGTTTGGGTGTAGCTGTGAAGGGGCAAGGCAGAAGTATAATAGCATTTCCCGAATAAAGTCAGTGGCCGGGGGCACGCACCCTACAAAGCAAGTATGTCGATTCCAAGCAGTAAAGCCCTCTGGTGGTGCATGGGCCCTTTCGCTCATTCCAGGGGCATGAGCATCTCCGTCCGGGATTCTAAACCGCAATGCCAACTTCCTAACTGTCGTGGCATCCAAACGTTACGGCACCGAGTCTGGTGGATTGTCCAAAATAACTGCGTCAGGTAGCATGTCCGGAGCTACTGGGGCAGGCGGCTCGCCACCGTCCATAATATCCACATTCTCCGTCTCGGCATGTACGACTGGAGAATGTAGCCTCTCAACATGTTCCCCATGCTCCGACACTTTAGGCGAGCTCCTCGACTGGGAAGGAACTGGCTCTTCGGTAGTCTCATGCTTGCTGATTCCGGAGCTGGCATTGTTCGTAGAATCAGAAGGGTGAGACGATCGCGGGGAAGACTTGACTTCCAGAAGTTTCTCGCTCCTCGATCTTGTTTGCATGGTTCGCTATACTTTAATACACCAGTATTAGACATTGCAGTGACATAACCTGTACCCCTCGCGTTGGTGAAAATTAACAAGTGTGTGCGATGTCATGCAAGAACCAGAATGTACACAGAAACTTTAAAGACACTAGTAGTTCGATTACAGTCCAAATATATGCTCTATCCTATGTGAAAGACTCGAGTCCCTGTCCGTACAGTTATCTACGTGCGCCTTGGTACATTCATGCAATCAAACAGGAAGTTTATAAGTATAAGGATAGGCAGTCCGGAAATCAAAGTTCGAAGTGGCAAATACCGGCATCTAGCCAAGGCTACACTATCAAGCCCGCCCTCGGGCTCGAAAATTTGAACCACTTAGGTACGAAGATACGAGCCTAGGTGGCTCGAGAATTCGAAACACTCTGGATCAAAAATTCGAACCACGGCGACTCGAAATTTCGAACCCCTCTGGTTCGAACTTTCGGGCTCTCGGGGTTCGGAATTTCGAGGCCCAAGGTTCGAAGTCTCGAGCCCCAGGGCTCGAAAAATCTTGGGCGCAGGAGATCGGAATTTCGAGCCTAAGGCTCGAAATTTCGAACCCTACGGGGTTCGGAAATTCGAGCCCAAGGCTCGAAATTTCGAACCCTACGGGGTTCGAAAAATCGAGCCCCATCAGGTTCGAATTTCCGAACCTCCCCTGCATGGCTCGAAATCTCGAGCCTCCTCTGACCACCGTACTTCAACCTCCCTTCTTCCTTCTCTCCTTCGACCAGTCCATTACCTAAATTTTATTTCTCGAAAGGGTCGAGTAACGAAGCTTTCAGAATAGTGGAAGATGATGGCGTAAAAATGAAGAAGGAAGAGAAATGAAGAGGGGAGGGGCCTATTTATAATATTTAGTGGATCATATCAAATTAAACGGTTCACAAAATTTCGATGGTGTTTCATTTACGTTCCTTGTGTACACGCATGTGTGTATGATACAAGGAACATAGAGGAAATGTTGCCGAAATTTGATGAAATCATTTAAAATGATATGGTTTACGAAATATAATAACTATTGTGTTTGTAATGAAAAGTAGGATGACCATCCATCAGAGAAGACACATAAGTGTTAATGAACAAATAGTTGTTTATTTTAAAAAAGTTTGTAAACAAATATAAAATTTAGTACATGTTTACTAAATCAGTAAATAAAATTTTAACAACATATAACATTAAATACTTTTTTTTTGCTCCATCATAGGTTTTAAAGTAGAAAAAAATGGTTAATTACTTTATTGATCAGAGCTGGATGTATCAAAGAAGGGAAATTAGTGGTGCAATAAGTGAACATTTTCAAAATGGGGTACAGGTGTTCGTCAAATTTGCTTTAAGTAATATTGGAAACAATACGAAAATTCGTTGTCCATGTAGTAGGTGCAAATTGTTGAACTATTTAATACTCAATATGGTTAAGATTTATTTGCACCAATATGGTTTCCTACCCAATTATTTGTTGTGGCATCGTCATGGAGAAATTGCAGCCCCTAATAATAAAAAACAGTCGATGGAGGTTAATAGTAATGAAGTTAGTACGAATCTCATAGAAAATATGGTTGAAGATGTTACACGATCAATGTTCCCTACCATTGAAATTGGTAACGACGATGTAAACGTCGAAGAGGAACCAAATATTGAAGCTAGAAAATATATGATTGATTGAATCGTGCTAAAAAAAATCGTTTGGGATGGATATAAAAGCAACACTCAATTATTGCAATGAAATCGGAATACAACTTTACAGAAGTTGGGTTTATGGCTATTGTTCAAGCTGCTAAATGTCATATGTCATCCGATAATTTAATGTGTGAAAATTATTATGAAGTGAAAAAACTTATGTCATCTTTCGGTTTGTTGTACCAGAAAATAGATACATGTTTAAAGGGTTCCATGTTGTATTGGAAAGAAGACCTCAATCTTAGAAATTGTAAAAATATATGACCAAGAAAGATACAAACCAAGGAAAAAGAAGGGAAAAGAATTTCGGTACAAGCGTAAGAATTATTTGTCCATCACCTCTAGACTTCAAAGATTATATGCTCATCTATAACAGCGCATTATATGGATAGCACAGTGTGAGAAAAGCTCAAAAAGGTACGTTGATACACCCATCGGATGGAGAAGCATGGAAATATTCTGACATGAAATATCCTGATTTCTCAGCGGAGAGCCGCGACGTTAGACTAAGTTTATGTACAGATGGCTTCTCACGTTTTCTAAGTTTGGTTCTAAATATTCATCTTGGCCTATAACAGTCACAACTTACAATACCCCCCCCCCCGGCTTGATGTATGAAAACTTCATATATGCTTCTCATAATTGTCGTCGCTGGCCCTAATGATCCAACGCAGGACATTGATATTTACTTACATCCATTAATCTAAGAGTTGAAAAAATTATGGTATGGAGGAGTTGAAACATACGACGTATCAAAAAAAAATCGCATGTTCTCTTGTTTGTTACGGAGCATTAGCAGTTTTCCTGCATATGCAATGCTTTCAGTTTGGAGTACGACCATTCGTTTTTCTTGTCCTTATTGCATGGAAGAAACACGAGCATTTTCGTTACCGCATGGTAAGAAATTTTCCTGGTTTGATAGTTATCGATGTTTTCTTCATATTAATCACCCTTTTAGAAGAAACAAAAAACTTCACAGCTAATATATATGAGACTACGACCACCAACTATTTGGTTAAGCTAGCATATATATGAACTTGTAAGTGATTATCCAAAGATATAAGAAACCAGAAAACAAACTGAAATTCAAGGTAAATCGATGGTTCATAATTGGTGCAAACAGAGTATATTCTGGGAATTGCCTTATTGGAAAAATCTCTTAATTCGTCATCACATTGACGTGGAGCAAAACAAGAAAAGTGTATCATGATAATGCGTTTAATACAGTTCTGATGTGAAGGCAAGACTAAGGACGATCTGAAATCTAGACGTGATATAGAGGAAATATGGAATCGTCCTGAGCTTCATATGAAGCCCAATAATAGTAAAAAAACCAAAGCTTGCTATGAACTAGGCAACAACCAAGTTAAAGTACAGCTAAAATAGGTGGAAGAATTACATTTTCCCGATGGAATTTCCTCTGATCTTCGTAAATGTGTGGACTATAAAAATAAAAAGCTGAGTGGAATGAAAAGTCATGATTGTCGTATAATGCTGGAAAATTTGTTACCCATCGCATTCAAAGAATTGTTATCTATAAAAGTTTGGAAGGTAATAATAGAATTTAGCTTATTTTACAAGGAGCTTTATTCAACTACATTAAAAGTTGATCGTCTATTTAAACTTGAAGAAGAAATCCCTGTACTGCTCTGCAAATGGAAGAAAATATTTCCTCCGGGTTTCTTTAATGTAATGGAGCATTTACCTGTTTATCTTCCATATGAAGCACATCTTCGAGGTCCTGTGCAATATGGATGAATGTATCCATTCGAAAGGTATGCTATTATACTAAGTATTCAAACATTAATTTAGTCATAAATAGAAGCTAATATTGAACCGAACTATTTTTTTATTAGGTACTTAAATCATTTAAAGGTTTTTTTTGTAAATCATATATCAAAGAAGAAGCTTCTTTCTTTTTCTCTCATTATTTTAATGATCATTTGAACTTATCATTTGAAATTGTACCATGTAATAATGAGGGCGTTAATAAGATTCTTCTTCTGAAGCAATATTATCTATTTTTAAACAACATGGCTGACATGATGGAAAATGTATGGAAATATGGCTAGATGGTGAAAATTACCATGTAGCACACATATATTCTTCTTAATTGGGAAGTTGCATCTTTTGTTAGGTAATGATTTTTTTTACAAGTTTTGTTAAATTTAAGTTACACATGTTAGTAATAATGTAACATATCATGTTTGTGTAACACCCCGTAATTCTTTAACACTAGGATTCACAAATCAAGGCAGAATTAAATTTTAAAATCAAGGGAAACAGGCTGCACCATTGCGTTCGTCTCGGAATTCTGCATGAAAACGAGTCCGAGTTTGCGAGAATCGGAGTCCGTATGAAGGAGATATGACCCTTCGAAGTTTCAGGAATTTTCAGAACAGAAAACAGCTCGAATTTCGAATTCAAACCCAGAAGCGGGCTGGGCAGGAAAATTCCCGCCCAGGACCCAGGTCGACTGGGGAGTCGACTGGGTAGTCGACCCCCCCTGACCAGGTCGATTGCCCAGTCGACAGGGGTGTCAACCTGGGTGCAAAACCCACTTTTATGCCAAATCTTTCTGTTCGAATCAGTGCTTATATCCTTGGAACTGTTATGATTCGATGACCAATAAGACTGTGACTATGAAACTATGGACCTTAAAACCATATGCCTCTTTGACTATGAACATTGCCTATAACTGTGACTCATGACTGTGAGAATTATTTTCCTTTGACTATGAACATCGCCTGTGACTGTGATTCATTAACCGTGAGGATTTATTGCCTATGACTATGGATATAAGGTTATTATTTATGCCCATGACACTGTAGTTACAAAACCATGTTGTACCCCAAACTGGCATTATATTGGATCTAGGCTTGACTTTCCATTTCTAGTTATCCTTGGATCTTGATCTTGGGAATTTACCTATTAAGTTAGGTCTACCCATGTTCTTGAACCTATACTATTCAACCCTTTTCATGTCGTAATATTACCAGATCTATATGCCTGTGAATTATCATCTTATGCCAGTTATTATGTCTATTCTTTCATGGCATTTTGGTTCATTCCCTTTTATCCACGAATCAAGATTTATTTATAATCTAGGTTGAATCACGATTATACGAACGATGGGAATACGATTTGGGCAAAATATGAAATTTACTAAAACGTAGTTATAACTTGGAAATTGGCATAAATTAGGAACATGTATTATGGCATGTTCATAAAAATGCAAATCAGATAAATTTGACATGAATTAGGATGTGTAATTTGAATCTAGTATTGACTTGTAAATCTAGCATTATTGACTTGTAAATCTAGCATTTACATGAACTGTGAACTAGAATAATAAGTCTAGTTTGACATGAACTGTAATTAGAATGTTAAATCAGAATTGGATTAGCTAATTTGGCATAATAAGTATATCGGCATAAATTTGAAATTGGCCATAATTGTGAGTAATTGTCATGTTTAGCAAAATCATGGTTAGTGACACTTAATTTGGTATAGTTTACATACCAAAAAGCATAAATATGATATAGAGGGGAAAATGGGCCATAATAATAAATATTGACAATTTACATTAAAAGAGTAATTAGGAATAATTTACTTATAGAATTTGTCCTAAATGAGAAAATGCAAATTTAGACAAATTAAAGGTTTATTAACGACATTTCTTTTAATAACACACCAGAAAGTTCTAGGGTGACAGAGAGGATAGTGTCTAGGCTTGGGATTGGAAAATACAAGTTTCCTGCTCTCCCTGGCTATCCCTAACTGATCTGACGGACGGGATGGTTACTTTCAAAACCTGATTTGAAAATTGATCAAAACCCTTTGAACTTAGGAAACACGAATATGCCTAACCCGAGGTTAGACTGAGTTGCGATGTAAACCTGCCCGGAACCAACCGGCACATCCAGTAATCGCAACAATATCTGTCTAATGTGAGTGGTCGCGGCTTTAATTTATTTACTTAAAGCTAGAACAAGAATGGTAGGGTTAAGTTAACTAAGACATTTAACCAATTCAACATGATAGCCAAACCGATGGGTGGGGTTAGGTTCATACAGAAACTTAACACAGTTAAGCTAGAATGGGAGGGTTAAGTCCATAGGGACACTTAACCAAACTTAACATCGTAACAAGACAAGATTTGTAATGGTTAAGTAACTAAGAAAACACTTATCCAAATTAACATGTTAACTAGACTAGAAGGTGGGGTTAAGTAAAGTTAATACACTTAGCCAAATTAACATGTTAACTAGACTAGAGGTTGGGGTTAAGTAAAATTTAATACACTTAGCCAATTTGATATGTTAGCTGGACTAGACCGTAGGGTTAAATAAACTTGAACACTTAACCATCAGATTGTGATAAAGGAATAGGGTTAACTCTAAAACATGAAGGGATAATACTTAACCATAAATAAAATGTTAGTTAAAAACAGATGGGCAATGTTAAGTTAAAAAGGAACACTTAACCAATACAGGATGAATGGGTAGGGTTAAGTAATAAGAAATATTTAACCAATATAACTTGGTTTGTGCTAGGGTTAAGTCAACATGAATTACTGATAACACTTAACCAGTTTAACAGAATAAATGAAGAGGGTTAAGTTAGCTTGAATTGACTAATTACACTTAACCAATCCAAATTGACGAGAAAGAGAACTAAGTAGTAAACCTTAGTTAAAGGGAGCTAAGTAGTAAACCTTAGTTAAGAAAACAACGATTCTGGAAACTAAGTGGTAAACCTTAGTTAGCAAAACTAAGTAGTAATTCTTAGTATAACACGGGAAGGAGCGAACGTCCGTCTGATTAAAACGAATGCTCCAACGAATTGGGTTACGAAGCCTGAGGCTTCGAGGGGACGTGAGAGTACTCTTGGTATCTCTCTGTGAGGCTGCAGATGATCCTCCTGAGCTCACAGAGGTTAAGGTCTGCGGTAGAAAAACCAGGGGTATGCCTTGGTTGCAATATATGGCAACCTAAAAATTAGGATGGACCAGCGTGATTCGGCGAGAAAACGGTAGCCCTGTGATAGCAACTCGTCGTCTACCATTCATCTTGAGTCAATCGAGATACGTGAAGCGGAAAGGCGGAGAACTCCAAAAGACCATATACTTGCTATCTAGTTATGGGTGAGGATGGCTATAGGTTAGTGGGGCATAGGGGGCCTGCGTATAGTTCTCATTTTTCAAGGTGTGTCTTTCATTAGTTGAGGGAGGGGTGGAGTGGGACCATAGCCACTGGAATAAAAACAGACCTTAGCATCTGCATCGGCAGATATCTGAAACCTCCCGACCGAGTTCTGTGTTTCTTGATTTGCCCTAGGACTCGGGCCGCACATTACAGGACATGTGCATCTAGACAAGCGATAACGATTCGCAATACATACGTGGGGAAGTCTAGGAACATATATCACTCTAGGTAGTGTGTCCTAGACTAGGGGGCATCGTTCGACAGGTAGCATGATCCTTAGTTGGACTAGGTGGCATAAACCCTAAATCCGAGAAGCGTTCAGCAGATAGCGTATACTCTAGTTGAATCTAGAAAGCACTTGATAGAAAACCCTAGATTAGATCTAGGTAATAAATAATAAATGTATGCCTGAAGGCAACCGAAATTACCGGGATTGGGATCACGTTATCATTACTAGTTGGGACACTAGTTAGGTGGTGCAGAGATATAGAAACCAGTATAACAAGAAAATAGCGAAGCGGCGAAAGTATTAGAGCATATCCAGTTTATTTTATCTTAGCATATCTTGTGTTAATCTTGTCGAATCTTGCTGACCCTTTCATCGTGGTGTTATCTTGTATTCAGTTAATTCATGTCGTTTTGTTTTTCCATGTTCACATGCTAGAAGTAACTGAACTTACTCAGGCTTTATGTCTGACTCTGTTTTTCTTTCGTCTTCTTGCCTTCCGTTCCCCCCCCCCAGGTAGTAAAGGAGGGAATAGTATAGCTCAGGTTAAGTTGGACTGTCACTCTTTCCCAACTTGAAAATTTGTCGAAGTTTTGCTTGGATTCTCTTTTCAGATGCTATGGCTGGCTCTTGCTACAATTGAGGAATAAAAATGTTGTTTTATGCTTCTTTATTTTGTAAGACAGATGATACTCTGATATTATAAAGAAATCATTGTACAAACTATTTTATCAATAAAGCAAAGTTTTATTTTCCGCTGTTTTAATTTCTGTCTGTCTTGTAATTTATCTGCATCTTTTACCCTAAATGCTCCACAGAACTTAGTGCATTCCCTTTGTGAGTGACACTAACGGATGTGGGGTGTTACACGTGGTATCAGAGCTGAAGGTTACCAGATCAGATAAAGGATTTGAAAAATTATTTTCTAAACGGTTTTAAAAGAAGCATTTTCAAGAGAAAATATTTGTTTTAAAGGCATATTCCCCAAAGCCATACGCACTATCTTCTCTTCCTCTGTTTGAATTCTTGTCCCCTTCTTTCTTGAGTCTCTGGGGCTCCTGGCTTTCTGGGAGGTTACCTCATCGATGGGCGAAGTAGTGCCCGGCTTCCATCCATAGCTGTAGTTGTTTCACCTACGGCCAGTTTTCTTTCAAGCTTATAGGGTTTTCTGTACGATGGAAGCAGCTTTCGAGAGATTTGTCAACATGACTACACACGGAAGAGGATGAGGAATTCATGGATGTAGATTTAGCTCACGAAGGAGGGAGGAATTATAAAACCTAAGACAAGAGGAAGTATCTTTACTATGGTGTAATAGGGCATGTAATTAAGGGCAAAGGACAAGATTTTCAGAAGGGCAAATACCTACTTTCGCCACCAAGCGTACCTAGGAGAAAGGTAGTAAAGTTCTGTTGGAAGAATCTAGTTTTGCTGTTAGTACTCTTTCCTTTGGTTTTAGCTCTTCGCATTTGTTCATACCCACTTCCATAGTTGAGTCTCTGCACCATAGTACTTGTATAGTAGAAAAATCCCACTAGAATCTCAAATCCAATTGGTGGTCCGACCAGTTTATTCTTGGTTAGTAGGGATTTGAGAATCACTATCGAGTTTGCTTATATCATCTCACGTAGATCGTCTAAATTCGGAGGAGATATTCCTTGGGTGCTTGTCTGATATTGGTTTAGGCCTTTGGGGCTTGTACTTGAGGAATGTCGAGTTCGACTAGAATGGTTTGCGTGAGAGATGAATAGTTGTGGCAGGCACTCTAAAAAGCACGCAGGTTGGGATACTAGTACGAGAGGTGCAGAGCAAATATACATGACAAATACCCTGGGATGTTATACATGATAGATACCTTGGGATAGTATACTTGATAGAAACCTGACGATGTGATACCTTGATTTATCTTGATACGTAGTTTATCATGATACCTTAGTTTATCTTGCTACAGTAGTTCATCCAGTTATCTTGGTTTAGCTTATCTATCTTGTCGTCATCCTTATATTTACTTTCAGTTTATGCATGTCATGTTATCTTTACCTGTTTTTATACTGAAAGTAGATAGGATTTACCAGTCTTTATGACTGACCCCGTTTTGTTTTGCCTCTTTGTCTTCCGTTCCCCCCCCCCAGGTTTTCAGGGAGGAAATGATGTTGTTTAGTTCGGACCTCTTATGCTTGAAGGTCATCATGTATAGCTTGGTCTTCTCTTGGCTATGGCTGCTTCACCGCTTTATTTTGGGGAATAATTTATGAAAAAGGTTTTATGCTTCTTTACTATTGCAAGACAGGTTTTGATGTACTCTGATGTAAAAGGCTTTAGACCTTATTTTATAAGGTAATGAAATTTGTTTTACTTCCGCTGTTTTATATATGTTCTGTCTTGTAATATTTCTGTGCATGTTTACCTCGATAATGCTTCACCAAACCTAGTGCATTCCCTTTGTGAGTGACCCTAGCGGAGGTGGGGTGTTACATTTGGTATCGGAGCCAGGTTACCAGACTGGGCAAAAGTTTTTAAAACCTTCTAAAAACTATTTGAGAAACCGTTTACAAAGAAGCATTTTTCAAGAAAAGTTTTTAAAGGCTATTCCCCAAAAGCCATTAGCACTATCCTTTGTTTCCTTGATCGAATCTCTTTTCCTTTCTTTCCTCCATCTGTAGTCACAGTAGTTTTAACTGCGACTAATCCTTGTCTAGCTACGTAAGTGTTTTCCCGTGCGATGGAGGAAGCTCTCGAGGGACCTGTTACCGTGTTACAAGGAAGGGTAATAAGAGCAAGGATAAAGGACACAGACGTAAGGATAAACAACTTGTTGGTATGGATTAGTCCACGAAGGAAGGTAAGGACAAGATCAGCGAGAGGGCAATTGTATGCTCTCACTCCTAGCGTACCTAAGAAGAATGGTACCGTTTCTGTTAAAGGTTTAGCCTTTCTTTTCTATCATCCCGTCCAAACTTTGTTTTGATCATCGCATCATTTAAGTCTGCCTCGATAGTTAAGTCTCTGCACCTTAGTACTAGCATGGTAGAGGATCCCATTTTTGTCCCAAAAATCTGGTTGGAGAGTCGGTCCATTTATTCATGACTTGTTTGGATTTGAGAACGTCTACGCCAAGTGTTGAGATTAGAAGCAATGCTTCTATCGTTGGGCTATGGATGGATTCTAGGGGTAAAGTGGTTATCCAGTAAGGGATACTATTCTCGGTTTTGAAAAGAGGGTAGTCAGACTCTTGGCTTGCTTTGGTAATACCCTCGAAGCCTCGTGTAACCTTTTGGGCTTTGTCATAGTTAGTTACCTAGAATCACTTGATGTATTTATCGGAGACCTCTGGTCCGATCAAGTAACGTTCGCCAATAAGGCGGATGGTTCATTCCGCTTAAGCATGGGTTATAGGAATCACCCTAGTAAGCGCACGTGGTAACATGGGTTGGCATCGGTAAACGAGATCCAGAATTCACTAATGAATTTTGTAGAGCTTGCATGAGTACGCAGATATGTTTGGGCCGAGCATACTAGGGAAAGAATAAGTGGAAGTGAAACGAGAGGCGACAGTGAAATGAGTTTCGACTCATACCTTGGAAATAGGAATCAAGGAGCTACGAAATCACGAAGTCAAGGCGGTCAAGGCACGATGGAATTAAGCTCAAGGAAATGCGGCTTAGACGCGCGCATCATGTCTCTTTTTAAGAGTATATCGTTGATCCCTAGTTCTCCTGTAGAGCTTGCTTGCATGCTATCGCTTGGTGGATATCCTCTCGGTCCTGTTTCTGTTACAAACCCCGTAAGGAGTTTGTCTTGTTTATCTTCTCAATCCTATCTTGAGAACCTTAGGAAGAACTCTATGGATGTAAACATGTATTTGAAACATGTTATGATTGATATGGTTGCAAATGGTTGCAAGTGGTTGCTCATGGATGCGCGAATACACATTAGATACTAGATTGACGCGGTCACGTTTCATGTTGCATATGCACGAGTATTTATACTTGTTATGGATGAAATCGAATGTGTTGTCATGTGGATGTTGCATGTGGATGAATGTTTGTGCACGCATATAGTACTTATATGACTAGGACTATTTGCATACATGTTGAACTCATGGCACTAAACATATTTTGCATTAGGAAGATCGTTCAGGCCTGATCATTAGCATTAGCTAAGGAGCATGTACACACACGTTTTACATATGTTCATATGGCATTAGAAATCGTCTAAGGACAATGGTTGCCTATGGATGATGTTTTGAGTAGATGGATGATGGATGGTAGGATATGTTCTTCCTAGCTTGGAGATTTCGGGGACGAAATCCTTAAAGGAGGGGAGAATGTAACAACCCGAATTTTAATAACGTGTTATAATCAAGAATCAAGGCAGAATTAAATTTTAAAATCTGAATCAAGGGAAACGGGTTGTGCCATTGCGTTCATCTCGGAAAAATACGCGAAATAGAGTCTGAGTTTTCGAAAAACGGAGTCCGTATGACCAAGTTATGGCCCAACGAAGTTTCAGAAAATTCCAAGTCCGAAAAACAGTTCAAAATTCAAATCTGGAGCCGAAAAGAATGGGCGGGAAAATTTCCCGTCCAGCACCCAAGTCGACATGGGTGTTGACTTGGGTGTCGACACACCCAAGGTGGTGTCGACTTGCAAGTCGACACCCCTGTCGACCTGGGTGGTCGAGCCCAGGCCACCTGGGTGCGCCTGCTTGTGTCTCTGGTCCTGTTCTGGAAGCTTCCGACGGAATTTGATGGCTCAGATCTGATTTGGGGTTAATCCTATGGTTTAAACTACCCCTAATCTCTATAAAAAGACCCCTAGACCTAGCCTAAACCCTCATTAATTCATTCCTACAACGAAGTTATGCCAAAATGCTCCCTCACCATGGCCTCCACCTTCATATCATGGCCTCCATCTTCATCTCCAAAGGCTTGAGCATCCAAAGCTAGATCCATGAAGAAGGTGCAAGCTTTCTACACCAAATCAAGGAGGGATCGACGTTGCTAGGCCAATTTCATGACGATTCTTCAACAAAGGAGCCACCTTTCTTGGTCAAGACGATTCATGATCTTTCCCTAAGCCTCGCTATGTAAGTTCTAGCTACTTGTAGATTCTAACGGTGGTTCTAATGTGACATGGGATAAAATGTGATTAAACATAAGTATGCTAGCCTATATGAACCTTGTCATGTCTCTTTTGCTTGAACCTATGACTTTGGGCTATGCTTAGTGACTAAATCATGCCACTTATGTTATGTTTAACCTAGTATATCTTGCAAGTTTGAATCTTTATCCATGGAATGTTATCATGAACCTTTGGGAACCACTTGACTTGTGAAAACATTGGCAAAGACTTGACTTTGGGGATTATGCATGTAAATGAACCCAAACCCCTTATGTATCATGCATGTTTGTGACCAAATTTCCTTATGATACTATGCATGTTTGTGGCCAAATTCCCTTATGATAATATGCATGTTTGTGGCCAAATTCCCTTATGATACTATGCATGTTTGTGGCCAAAAAACCCTTATGATGCTATGCATATTTTGAGGCCAAACCCCTTATGATACCATGCATGTTGGTGGCCAATCCCTTTTTGACATCGTGCATGTTTTGAGGCAAATATGTAGCATAGTATCCTTACTATGTAGTCTCGCTTTTACATGAGTTGGAAACACGATTTGGGGTAGGTTAGACGTGCGTGATTATGACATGATAATTTGACATGGGATTTCATGAAAATATGACACTCATGATACACCTAAATGGGGACATGACATGTGGGTAAACATGAGACTTGAAACTAGACACGTATGGGTTGTAAGTGTAATATGACACTAGACCAAACATGAAAGTGGCCAACTCGAGGTTGGGTTGAGTTTGTAGCATAAATCTACCCGGACCCGCCCGGCTTAACTAGTGGCTACAAACAATAGGACCCAATGTGAGTAGTTGGTCATATAACACTTAAAACCCGAGGTTAGACTAGGTTGTGGTGTAAATCTAACCGGACCCGCCCGGCTTAACTAGTAACCACAACAAAGTCTAATGTGAGAGGTTGGGGTGCATTAATCTAATCAATGCCACATGAAAAGGTTAAGTAATTTCGACTAATGACACTTAACCGATATGACACGAATGGGTAGGTTAAGTGGAACCGGACTTGATTTCTTAATGACACTTAACCATATAAGACAACTAGAGGATGGTGTTAAGTAATTTACACTTAACTAATCCGACTTGGTAATTAGATGGGGTTAAGTAACTTAGACTTAACTAATCTAAACACGATAATTAGATGGGGTTAAGTAACTTAGGCTTAACTAATCTAAACACGGTAATTAGATGGGGTTAGGTAACCTACACTTAACTAATCTAAACACGGTAATTAGATGGGGTTAAGTAACCTACACTTAACTAATCTAAACCCGTAATTCGATGGGGTTAAGTTAAACACTTAACCAATCTAAACTTGGTAACTCAATGAGGTTAAGTAACCAATACTTAACCAACTTAACATGATAATTTAATGGGGTTAAGTAACTTATACTTAACCAATTATACATGATGATTTGATGTGGTTACGCAACCATACTTAACCAATCTAATATGAGGACTTGATAGGGTTAAGTCACAAGACCGTTTAAATATACTTAACCATTATAATACGACTAGTGGATGGGGTTAAGTTAACCTATACTTAACCAATCCGACTCGATAATCCGATGAGGTTAAGATAATCTATGCTTAACCAATCTAACACGATAATCTGATAGGGTTAAGATAAACAAATACTTAACCAATTTGACTTGATGATTGAATAGGGTTAAGTCATGAGCTTCTTGGTATACTTAACCAACTTGTAGGGCTAGGTCTTGGACTTGAATACTTAGCTAAATCTTGACATGATTCGTAGGCAGGTTAAATCATGAACTTAAAGGACAATACTTAACCCATTAGACAAAACCCTAGTTCCGGGGACTAGGTGGAAAACCGGGATTAACAAGGATAACGGGAAAGGAGACTAAGTGGTAAACCTTAGTTTAGGAAACTAAGTAATAATTCTTAGTCAAGGGATTTGGACCAGTTCACAGATAGATGAGTAACCCGATACGGTAGGTCATCGCTTAAACACACGAGGAGGAGCAAATTATCTGATTTAGATAAAGGCTCCAACGAACTGGGTGACGAAGCGGTAGCTTCGGGGGACGTGAGGGTACCCTTGGTATCCCTCTGTGAGGTGGCAGATGGTCCATGAAACCTGGCCTCACAGAGGTTAAGGTCTGCGGTAGAAGAGCCAAGAGTATGCCTTGGTTGCTATGCGAGCGACCTAAAGACTGGGATGGATTAGCGTGGAGTTGACGATACTTGTTTTTGCCCTGGATAGCACGTCGTCGACTACCTACCATCTTTAGTCAATCGTGTACGAACGGAAAGGCAGAGAACTCCCAACAGACCATGTTCTTGCTATCGAGTCATGGGTGAGGTTGGCCCATAGGAAAGTGGGGCTATAGTGGGGCCGGGATGTAGTTCTCATACATGATTTTTCTTGGATTGCCTTTCAGTAGTTGAGGGAGGGGTCACGTGGGACCATAGCCACGGGTACAAAAATAGACCTTGATATCTGCATCAGCAGACGACTTAAAGCTCCCGACCGAGTTCCGTATTTCTTGATTTGCTCTGGCACGGAACTCGGATGGCACATTGAGATACATGTGCGCCTAGACATGGAAACCGATTCACGAAATATACGTGGGACAAAGGGCGTGGTTGACGGGTGGCATAATCCCTAGTGGTCCTAGGTGGCCAAAACCCAAACCGAGACACGGAAACGTTCATTAGGTAGCATAATCCCTAGTGGTCCTAGGTGGCATAAATCCTAAGTGAACACGCGATAGTTCATGGTAAGAAAACATAACTAGATCAAGGGTAGCAGTCCAAAACAACTTCAAGGATAAAATGGTACTACGTTGAGGTGGTATAGATTTACATGGGGAAGCCCGTACGGCCTACGACAAAGGACTGAACTTATACATGGAAAGAAACATACGAGTTGGGAAAACCTACATATGCTATATATTAGGTTGACATGGACCATTACATGACATTGGGCAAGGGACATTCATAGTTAACACATGACGCAGGTTGGGATACTAGTACGAGAGGTGCAGAGCAAATATACATGACAAATACTCTGGGATGTTATACATGATAGATACCTTGGGATAGTATACTTGATAGAAACCTGACGATGTGATACCTTGATTTATCTTGACACGTAGTTTATCATGATACCTTAGTTTATCTTGCTACAGTAGTTCATCCAGTTATCTTGGTTTAGCTTATCTATCTTGTCGTCATCCTTATGTTTACTTTCAGTTTATGCATGTCATGTTATCTTTACCTGTTTTTATACTGGAAGTAGATAGGACTTACCAGTCTTTATGACTGACCCCGTTTTGTTTCGCCTCTTTGTCTTCCGTTCCCCCCCCCCCCGGGTTTTCAGGGAGGAAATGATGTTGTTTAGTTCAGACCTCTTATGCTTGAAGGTCATCATGTATAGCTTGGTCTTCTCTTGGCTATGGCTGCTTCACCGCTTTATTTTGGGGAATAATTTATGAAAAAGGTTTTATGCTTCTTTACTATTGCAAGACAGGTTTTGATGTACTCTGATGTAAAAGGCGTTAGACCTTATTTTATAAGGTAATGAAATTTGTTTTACTTCCCCTGTTTTATATATGTTCTGTCTTGTAATATTTCTGTGCATGTTTACCTCGATAATGCTTCACCAAACCTAGTGCATTCCCTTTGTGAGTGACCCTAGCGGAGGTGGGGTGTTACAGTCAGAAACTTCACAATCGTGAAGTTAAATTACAGTGGAGTAAAGCTCAAGAAGGCTAGATACTAGCATCATACCCTTTTCCTTAAGGGTGCATCCTTGATTTTTTTTTTTTTTTTTTTTTTTTTTTGTAGGAGCTTTACGCATAATTGTTTCTCTCTTTCCAAAGTATATCCTCTAGGTCGTATTTTCGATCCTTAGGTAGAAACTCTTTTGGATGTAAACATGTATTTGAAACATGTTATGGTTGATGGTTGCGAGTGGTTGCTAATGGTTGCTCGTGAATGCATATACATACGTATTAGGCACTAGATCAGTTCAGACGCTTTCATATTGCATTTACAGATATGTATTTGTTTGTAAGTTGAAATTGATATGTTATCATATGGATGTTGCATATGGATGAATGGCTATGCACACATGTAGTATTTACATAACTAGGGATGCTTGCATACATGATTGGACGCATGGCACTGACATGATTCACATTAAGGAGGTCAACTGAATCAGTAGACCACCTGATCTTGCATTAGATAAAGACATATACACACACTATGCATATGAACATGAAAGCATTAGAAATCTTTTAAGGAAAATGAATGCCTGCGATTAAATGGTTGAGTAGATGGGTGATTGGATGGTTGGACACATTCTTCCTAACTTGAAGATTTCGGGGACGAAATCATTTTAAGTGGGGGAGAATGTAACACCCCGTAATTCTGTAACACTAGGATTCACAAATCAAGGCAGAATTAAATTTTAAAATCAAAATCAAGGGAAACGGGCTGCGGCATTGCGTTCTTCTCGGAATTATGCATGAAAACGAGTCCGAGTTTGCGAGAATCGGAGTCCGTATGAAGGAGATACGACCCTCCGAAGTTTCAGGAATTTTCAGAACAGAAAACAGCTCGAAATTCTAATTCGAAATTCGAATTCAAACCCAGAAGTGGGCTGGGCAGGAAAATTCCCGCCCAGGACCCAGGTCGACTGGGTAGTCGACCCCCCCTGACCAGGTCGACTGCCCAGTCGACAGGGGTGTCGACCTGGGTGCAAAACCCACTTTTGGGCCTGGGTGCATTCTGATGTACCTGGTCTCGTTTTCTGCCTAGATTCGTCCGCCTAATCCTATATAAACAGCCCTAGTCTCCTTCACTATTCACAATTCTTTTCTATCCTTATGCTGCCTCTGAGAAATGTATAAATAAATAAAATAATATGTAAAATAAATCAAGACGAGGAAATGTTGCTCAAGACTTTCAAGAGGAGATTCAAAACAAGCTAGGATTCAAGTGAAGATTCAAACGACTTCAACGACTGTTTTTCTACGAATCTAATATAATCTCTGTAAGTCGGTTACTTTTTAGATTTGAACGTTTCTCTGTTCGTTACATGAAATTAAAGGAATAAAAGAATATGCCAAATCTTTCTGTTCGAATCAGTGCTTATATCCTTGGAACTGTTATGATTCGATGACCAATAAGACTGTGACTATGAAACTATGGACCTTAAAACCATATGCCTCTTTGACTATGAACATTGCCTATGAACATTGCCTATGACTGTGACTCATGACTGTGAGAATTATTTTCCTTTGACTATGAACATCGCCTGTGACTGTGATTCATTAACTGTGAGAATTTATTACCTATGACTATGGATATAAGGTTATTATTTATGCCCATGACACTGTGGTTACAAAACCATGTTGTACCCCAAACTGGCATTATATTGGATCTAGGCTTGACTTTCTATTTCTAGTTATCCTTGGATCTTGATCTTGGGAATTTACCTATTAAGTTAGGTCTACCCATGTTCTTGAACCTATACTATTCAACCCTTTTCATGTCGTAATATTACCAGATCTATATGCCTATGAATTATCATCTTATGCCAGTTATTATGTCTATTCTTTCATGGCATTTTGGTTCATTCCCTTTTATCCACGAATCAAGATTTATTTATAATCTAGGTTGAATCACGATTATACGAACGATGGGAATACGATTTGGGCAAAATATGAAATTTACTAAAACGTAGTTATAACTTGGAAATTGGCATAAATTAGGAACATGTATTATGGCATGTTCATAAAAATGCAAATCGGATAAGTTTGACATGAATTAGGATGTGTAATTTGAATCTAGTATTGACTTGTAAATCTAGCATTTACATGAACTGTGAACTAGAATAATAAGTCTAGTTTGACATGAACTGTAATTAGAATGTTAAATCAGAATTGGATTAGCTAATTTGGCATAATAAGTATATCGGCATAAATTTGAAATTGGCCATAATTGTGAGTAATTGTCATTTTTAGCAAAATCATGGTTAGTGACACTTAATTTGGTATAGTTTACATACCAAAAAGCATAAATATGATATAGAGGGGAAAATGGGCCATAATAATAAATATTGACAATTTACATCCTAAATGAGAAAATGTAAATTTAGACAAATTAAAGGTTTATTAACGACATCTCTTTTAATAACACACCAGAAAGTTCTAGGGTGACAGAGAGAGTAGTGTCTAGGCTTGGGTTTGGAAAATACAAGTTTCTTGCTCTCCCTGGCTATAGGGCTGTCAATGGATATCCGAAAAATCCGAAATCCGTCCGCATCCGTATCCGAAAAGCGGATAAATATCCGATATCCGGGAAAGCGGATGCGGATGCAGATATAAGTATATCCGCATCCGAAAATTATCCGTCCGCTTTTTTATCCGACTATAGCTTAAATTATGTGTATTTTGACATAATTAAATATACTAATTTATTAATTTGCAAAATTAAAAGTCTACTAAAGACATGTTAATTGCTCAAAATTATATATTATCATCATATTGATTTGTTTTTAGCAATTTAGTAATCAATTAGGTTGAAAAAGATTAATATTAAGCTAAAAATATTCATTTATCTTCATTGATTTATCGATTGTTAGCGGAGCGGATAATTATCCGATATCCGTCCGTATCCGCGGATACGGATATCCGATATCCGAAAATGGTTTCGGATGCGGATACGGATATGGCACTATCCGTATCCGAAAGTATCCGTTGAAAGCCCTACCTGGCTATCCCTAACTGATCCGACGGACGGGATGGTTACTTTCAAAACCTGATTTGAAAATTGATCAAAACCCTTTGAACTTAGGAAACACGAATATGCCTAACCCGAGGTTAGACTGAGTTGCGATGTAAACCTGCCCGGAACCAACCGACACATCCAGTAATCGCAACAATATCTGTCTAATGTGAGTGGTCGCGGCTTTAATTTATTTACTTAAAGCTAGAACAAGAATGGTAGGGTTAAGTTAACTAAGACACTTAATCAATTCAACATGATAGCCAAACCATGGGTGGGGTTAGGTTCATACAGAAACTTAACACAGTTAAGCTAGAATGGGAGGGTTAAGTCCATAGGGACACTTAACCAAACTTAACATCGTAACAAGACAAGATTTGTAGGGGTTAAGTAATTAAGAAAACACTTATCCAAATTAACATGTTAACTAGACTAGAAGGTGGGGTTAAGTAAAGTTAATACACCTAGCCAAATTAACATGTTAACTAGACTAGAGGTTGGGGTTAAGTAAAATTTAATACACTTAGCCAATTTGATATGTTAGCTGGACTAGACCGTAAGGTTAAGTAAACTTGAACACTTAACCATCAGATTGTGATAAAGAAATAGGGTTAAGTCTAAAACATGAAGGGATAATACTTAACCATAAATAAAATGTTAGTTAAAAACAGATGGGTAAGGTTAAGTTAAAAAGGAACACTTAACCAATACAGGATGAATGGGTAGGGTTAAGTAATAAGAAATATTTAACCAATATAACTTGGTTTGTGGTAGGGTTAAGTAAACATGAATTACTGATAACACTTAATCAGTTTAACAGGATAAATGAAAAGAGTTAAGTTAGCTTGAATTGACTAATGACACTTAATCAATCCAAATTGACGAGAAAGAGAACTAAGTAGTAAACCTTAGTTAAAGGGAGCTAAGTAGTAAACCTTAGTTAATAAAACAACGATTCTGGAAACTTAGTGGTAAACCTTAGTTAGCAAAACTAAGTAGTAATTCTTAGTATAACACGGGAAGGAGCAAACGTCCGTCTGATTAAAACGAAGGCTCCAACGAATTGGGTTACGAAACCTGAGGCTTCGAGGGGACGTGAGGGTACTCTTGGTATCCCTCTGTGAGGCTGCAGATGATCCTCCTGGGCTCATAGAGGTTAAGGTCTACGGTAGAAGAACCAGGGGTATGCCTTGGTTGCAATATATGGCAACCTAAAGACTAGGATGGACCAGCGTGATTCAGCGAGAAAACGGTAGCCCTGTGATAGCAACTCGTCGTCTACCATCCATCTTGAGTCAATCGAGATACGTGAAGCGGAAAGGCGGAGAACTCCAAAAGACCATATACTTGCTATCTAGTTATGGGTGAGGATGGCCATAGGTTAGTGGGGCACAGGGGGCCTGCGTATAGTTCTCATTTTTCAAGGTGTGCCTTTCATTAGTTGAGGGAGGGGTGGAGTGGGACCATAGCCACTGGAATAAAAACAGACCTTAGCATCTGCATCGGCAGATATCTAAAAGCTCCCGACCGAGTTCTGTGTTTCTTGATTTGCCCTAGGACTCGGGCCGCACATTACAGGACATGTGCATCTAGACAAGCGATAACGATTCGCAATACATGCATGGGGAAGTCTAGGAACATATACCACTCTAGGTAGTGTGTCCTAGACTAGGGGGCATCGTTCGACAGGTAGCATGATCCCTAGTTGGACTAGGTGGCATAAACCCTGAATCCGAGAAGCGTTCAGCATATAGCGTAAACTCTAGTTGAATCTAGAAAGCACTTGATAGAAAACCCTAGATTAGATCTAGGTAATAAATAATAAATGTATGCCTGAAGGCAATCGAAATTACCGGGATTGGGATCACGTTATCATTACTAGTTGGGACACTAGTTAGGTGGTGTAGAGATATAGAAACCAGTATAATAAGGAAATAGCGAAGCGGCGAAAGTATTAGAGCATATCCAGTTTATTTTATCTTAGCATATCTTGTGTTAATCTTGCTAACCCTATCATCATGGTGTTATCTTGTATTCAGTTAATTCATGTCGTTTTGTTTTTCCATGTTCATATGCTAGATGTAACCGAACTTACTCAGGCTTTATGTCTGACTCTGTTTTTCTTTCGTCTTCTTGTCTTCCATTCCCCTCCCCCCCAGGTAGTAAAGGAGGGAATAGTATAGCTCAGGTTAAGTTGGACTGTCACTCTTTCCCAGCTTGAAGATTTGTCGAAGTTTTGCTTGGATTCTCTTTTCAGATACTATGGCTGGCTCTTGCTACAATTGGGGAATATAAATGTTGTTTTATGCTTCTTTATTTTGTAAGACAGACGATACTCTGATATTATAAAGAAATCATTGTACAAACTATTTTATCAATAAAGCAAAGTTTTATTTTCCGCTGTTTTAATTTCTGTCTGTCTTGTAATTTATCTGTATCTTTTACCCTAAATACTCCATAGAACTTAGTGCATTCCCTTTGTGAGTGACACTAACGGATGTGTGGTGTTACAGTTTGTGTTTGCAGTATTTATGAATCACAAAATCCAAGCGGCGATTTAAGCAAAGATTTCGATAGTCAGTTTAGGAACTATGTTTCTGATCCCACAAATCATGTGCTCGACGAAGGGCCAAAACATTTGGTGTCTGGACCAATAAGAAAAGTTAAAACATATCCAATATTTTCTGTTAACAGATATAAATTCAACACCAAATAATACAATGTTAAAAAATTAATAAACAATACTGGTGTGTTTGTTAAAGGCAGTGAAGATCCTAATAATCATATAAATGATTTTTTATGGCGTGTTAACTCAGATTTTGCAATTGACATATTTTACAAGGCCCGTAGAGGATGTTTATTTGTTTAGATGCAACAGGTTCAGCAATGTTCCACGTTCTGGTATTAACGTGCATCCAAATTATAATCTTATAGAAATTAAACATACATCGTGTTATCAAAAGTACAACCCTTTTGTACTAGCCAAACAAGCCCACGAGCTTATTATGCCCCTTATCCATCTCTAAAAGGGATAGCAAATTGGTCTATGGTTTTTAAAACCAAGGCAAGATTTTTGTTCGATGGAAAGAATATTCCTGACGATCAAGCCTATCAAGAATATCTAGAGGGAAATGTTGAAATAGCAATTGCAGACGATCAAATGATTTTGCACCTTTAAATGATGATACAAATGTATTAGACTAAGCATTTGAGAGTTTAGAGGAAAACAACATAGAATACAGAACCGAGTCTGAATCAGAAAACGACAATGACCGAGTAATATTTGGTAATTTTCATAATTATTCACATTACATTTACCTATGTTTAATATTGAATTTATCCAAGTTATTCAATTTTAATGACAATAAGTGTATAATCACACACACAACACATATATAACATGACACATGTGTAGCATGTATTACTTTTTTAACAGTTCATTATGTCATAATAATTATGAATTGTATATGTATCTATGTGGCAGGTATATTATATCTGGCTCTAGCTCTGGACGACGAGGTAGCTATTCCTAGTAGGACGGTGAGAGTAGTGGTGATCCACTAGGTCTTCCAACTGTTTACTTGCAGTCTAAAGCTGACCATACGTAAGTATCATAATTAGCAGCATGGCAATTTAATTTTTTAAAGGTGATATATCTACAATTGTCTAAAGTTCTCATTTATATTTAACACACACGGGGTTTGAGTTGGAGTCATCTCAAATGGTGCTGAATATTTCTAAGGATGCATACATGGCAAGAATGAGAGATCTCTGGCCAAAGTGGAGTTGGATCCCCGACAACGTAGATAGACCATCTGGCAAGATTTTCTGGTAAGTTTATGATGCTTTACAAAATGATTAAATACTAATAAATAATAATTAGTAATATTTTCACATTGTACAAGGGGCAGTAGATTTGCAGGAGACCGATATAAGCCTAGTTTAGCGACATTGAAACTCAAAGGTTGCCAAGAATTATAAGGAAAAATGAATGAGATTAAAAATGTGGGGAAGAAACCAAGATAGATAAGTGATGAAGTATTTAATAAGATGGCTGAGTGGTGGGACACAGATGAGTTCAAGGTAAATTTATAACGAATATCATTTATTTTTTGTCGATTATTAAATAATTAGTCAATGTACATTTGCAGGCAGAGTCAGCAAGGAACTCCACAAACAGGAGCAGGAATCCAGTAACTCATCGTGGAAGATCAAAGTCTTTCCAGCATCACCGCGAGGACTTGGTAAATTTATCAATTATTACATTTTTATATTTATCAGTCCAGTAATAGGCAATGTGGAATTAATTTATCCAAATTATCAATTGCAGGAACAAGCTCGTGGGCATCTTGTGTCCTACATGGGCGTATTTTCTCACACCCACACATATAGGTAAGTAGACAAGGCTGGTAACGTCACATATCAGTGGGATGATCAAGATAGGGTGACAACACATATGTATGCGTATTTTAAACTCTATTACTCACATCGATAAGTTTATTAATTACTAGCTAATGTAAAATAAAAACAACATTATATAGTTTATCAACTAAAATTGCTTTTGCAATATAGGAAAGGTTTCAGGAGGCACAGGCTCATGCGCTTGACAAGCCTGGCCGGATGTGTTGACATCGGAGGAGAAAGACAACATATTTGATGCTGTTATGGACCCATCGTAGTGGAGCAAACATTATGGCTTTGGTAACCTGATGGTAATTAACCCTTTTGCATACATACAACAAATTAGCGTTTAATTATGTAGTGTTATAATATTTTATATGCTGACATAACCTTTTTGCTATTTCTTCTATTTATAAGCTCGACAAGCTAAGAAGGCTCAAGACAAAGAAGAAATTGAAGAGCTTAGAACCATGATTGAGAAGTTGCAGGAGCAAAATTATCTCCGGTCTATGCAGACTGAGAAGCTAAATTAGAGGCTTATGGACTATGTGCACAATCATGTACTTTCTCTTTGTCGTCTGGTGCTTCCAGAGGCGATGAAGATGATGCTTGAGGTATGTGTTTTTTATGACTCGGAGATGGTGAGGATTTTGTTTTAATGTTGTATATATTGGTACGGACTGGGTAAAGATGATACCTTGGATATATTTTGATGGTTTGTATTTGATTTGTAGGCATATAATGTTGATGTGTTGGTTTTTGAGATGTTTAGATGGTTTGTTTTGTATATATTGATGTTTATTTGATTTATGTTGGTTGTTTATATTGTTATTGGTATATAAGTGTTACATATATGTGGAATTGATTGAAATTGGATTGGAAATGGAATGGATTGAAAATGGGGTAGCTAGAAGGTAATAGGCTTGCTGTTATAAAAAAATAACTCAGTTTTTCCAACGGCTTCCAACGGCTTATAGGTCTTTTCTTTGAAACGTTTCCAACAGCTGATGACCGTTTAAAGCGGTTGGAAATGGTCCGTTGGATCAGTTGGAAGCCGTTGGAATCCATTAACTCTATTCCAATGGCTTCAAAAGGCCGCTAGTGACTGTGGGCCATTGGATAAGCCGTGTATTCTTGTAGTGATCCCGCATGGATACATGTTTGAGTTTGTGCATTATGCATAGTCATGTTCATAAAGGCTCATAATTTGGAGTTTGTACTCAAGGTCTAGTCAATAAGGAAAGATTATGCTTCACCTTGTACCACTGTTTTGGGTTATTCGAAACTAATGCCGAAATCTTTCTAATGTTTCATAAGTTGCAGAAAATAGTGCAGGAGCTATAGGATTTTGTCCTAAAAAACAAAAGCTTCTTTATACTAAGGGGCTAACTGTAACACCAAAATTTGCATCAGCCAAATATAAAGAAGTAGAAGCTCCGAAACAAGAAGAGCAAAGGGTTTTGGCAGCGAAATCAGAACCATGTACGAAAAAGTCTTGAAGGAGACTAAAGCGACAACCGCCAGCAAGCTCCGAGAGATGGGGAACCGGTACCAGATAAAAGAAATCATGGGACAGCCAGTCGACACTAAGAGCAGTAGGACGAAAGCCAACATCGGCAGCAAAGAGGTTCAGGTTGCAATCAAGCATTAGTATCTAGTATCGTTAGGAAAACGATACCAAGGTTACAACAACATTAAAGAAGAGGCCTCGGGGAATCGAGGTAGAAACCAAAAGCACAAGGGTATCGGTCTGACCACTAAACCAGGAAACAAATATATAAGATCGATATTGAGATAGCATAGTTCACAAGGGATTAACCATAGCAATGATTCCAAAAAGAGTGAGGAAGAAGGTAAAGGCCTGGTGCCAATACAAATGGGTAATGAACAATTTAGCCTTGCATCGGCAGTAGAACAATAAAGCAAACTTATGAAGATGACACACAGAAAGCCAACATCAAAAGGGAAATAAGATCAAGACGTAAGACTAGCACCAAAAGGATGTTTTGGAAGCACATAAACGACACCAGACCATTGAGGGAGCCGATACAGAAAGCAAAAGGAAAATGACCTGGTCAAAACACTATCGGCACCAACAAAAGAGGCAAAGGTTGGTGCTACTCCAAATAAGATAGCAGCAGGACAACATTGAAAGCATCAGAGGATATAGGTGAAGTCGAAAGCGGTTAGGATACCACCACTAAGAGTGAATAATCTGGTTTCGAAAGCACCTGATTCAACACTAAAACCGAGAATCATGAAAGAAAAGAACAAAGCCAAGATAGAAGAGAGCAAAGAGCTATCAATATCCATATGCTTGGTATCGATATCGACACTGAATATTTAAGATGAAGGCATGAAGCCGAAACCGGATTCGTTAGACGAGATGAAGCGCTAAAAATAAGTAAAATATGGCAAGGAGAAGCTATCAGTACCAACAACATTGGTACCGTAATAATGGGAAAGACCTACACTTGCTAGAACAAGCATCGAAGGTAGAACTGAATGGCAAAAAACGATAGTGGTTTGAGGTAAAGCCAAGCACATAAAGAAACGAAAGCAGCTTAATCGACACCGAATATACATTCGACACCGACACCGAAGTCATCTATATTCTACACCAAAAGTAGAGAACAAATTAAAGAAGATAATACGACTGACACCAAAGCACATACAAAGCTTGGGTACTGAAATAAAGAAGTGCGAAAGCAAACCGAAACCAAGGGTCCCAAAACCGGGAGCCTCCGAGATCAACCGACAATGAAAGGTAATAGCGGAATTGGGATTTCTACCTGAATGTTACCGAAGGAGGCCCAATATACCTATAAATAAGACCCCAAGGGTCTCATTTTAGAGGACATTTTCCTCATTCCACAACCTATTTTTCATTCCTAAGAGAACGAACCATAATTCGTAAATCAATTTGGGGGTTTCTTATGTAACCTCCTTTATGAATAAAATCATCAAAGCCCTTAAAGTGGAAGTAGGTTCAATCCGAACCGAATCACTATAAATTGTTGTGTTCTCTATTATTTTGCATATTACATTATGTATTGTTGTGCTTATGCATATCTACGCTCCTCAACCCAATCTTTCCAACAATTACCTAAATACCCTTAATGTGTATTTTAGTGCCGATTAGTGACGATTGTTGTTACCCCATCCTAGGGTAACTGTTGATCCTTAAGTCTCGTAGGTGTGATACTCACCTCTTGAATGAAGAGTAAATAATCTTTGGACTAAGGGTCTTGATACCTAAGTAGCGGTGAATTCAATCAAGCTCAAAAGGACTAGATTACGGAAATACCTTTCTACAAGTTGTTTAGCTTCTTAACTTGTTCTGCACTTAGGGAATTCTTTTCCCAAGTTAATTGTTGGTCCTTGAGTCTCGTAAGCACGATAGTCACATCTTTGAAGGAAGAGTAACTAATCTTCGGGCTTAAGACCTTGATAGTTAGGAAACGGTGAACTAACTCAGGCTTGTAGGAACTAAATAATCCTTAAGTTCCCTTAGGTCCACATCCATACTTTATTTGTGATGTGATGTTGACGAAAAATATTGTTAACATAAACCTTTCGAACTGCGTTGCTGAAAATGATTTAGCTGCATCTAGTATACTTTCTCCTAAAAATAGAAATGAGAACCTTGACACAAGCTTATTAACCCATCCACATCGTGGGACAGGTTTTCCTTGAAATTAATTTTATCATTCATAAAGGGCTTGAAGATATCTGCTCTCGAATAAAATTAAAGAAGAAGGTTGTTATTATTTGAAATGTCAAATGTCAACAAAAAGAAATTAGCTACCCGTAGCGTATGGCCAATATGATTATGATTGTGTACTTTGTTGTAGAATACGTCCATCGTCTTCCAAAGTTTTGGAAACATAGGCAGGCAAAATTTAGCCACATTTAGTCAGCCCCCTTGTTTTAAATGTTTAACGTATACATCAATTTCTATAATTTTTAACTATAATATGGAATTTGGGAACAACTAAGAGAACAATGTTGTCGAGGTTATCATTAAGACCAGTCAGATGATGCAAATTGGTATTTTTTTTCTTGCACTGGCATTGTAAGTAATATCTTGGTTCCTAAAGACACAAGTGTTCATAAACCCCAAATCAATTGCAAGCATTTCTGCTAAAGCTATTCAAATTGTAATGGTCACAAGTCTGTGTTCCGCACTTTCTTGTTTGCTAATGTTTTGTATTAGAGATTCTTATTATTGTCATAGTTTTGTACATTGATTATGGGGGTTGGTTCCAACATGTACATACTTAGGACAAAGATGTATGCAGAGAAAGTTATGTTTCTCAACTCTATATAATTTAGAGCAAAAGGTGTCAGACCATTTACTAAAACACTTTATTCCAATAAGATTTGTATAGATAGTACAAAGTTTTTACTTTTTACAGAATATGCAGTCATGTCTAGTTTGTATAAAATGAGTGTATAGACTATAGTCAGTCAATGAGATGCTGTGAAACCGCTGATGTTACTTGGTTGTTTACATTATGCATGCTACAAGATTGTGTTCAGGGGCTTTGCTGTGAGAAGCTTTTGTTTACAAGTTACAGTAAATAATTTTCATGATAATAGGGGTTAGTAGTATAAGTTTTGACAAATTATCATGCATCACTTGTTGGATACAACAATGTTATGTGTGTATAGATTATGGCATATTGGTTAGCAACAAAAATGAGACTGTTTTAGATTTTGTCTTTTCGGGCACTTGATGGATGCAACAATGTTATGTCTTTTGCTTATATTCAGCTTAAGAGGAATAATTTATTAAAACTGACAATTAACTGCATTGAATGAATTCGACGTATATATTATATAGATCGTCGTTAGAATATAAATAATTATTTATAATTATAAAAGGAATTGAAAATGGCGTGGTAGTTCGATAATTCAATTTCAAAATTCAAATGAATGTATAGGATTCAAAATAAACCGGATTTTAGTGAAACCAAAAATATTTGAATCTAATTGAGAATATCTTTCCAACGAATTCGAAAAATCAAAATTTCATAGCGGGAATCAAAAGATATGTCCAGTTGAAAATTCAGAATAGTCGCTATGGAATTCTGGCCCTTAAAAATGGAAATTTTGCAAATGACCTCGGATTTCGACAAAACCACTTTTGTTGGATCCGTGATGTCAAATTATTGCTAGATTCCAAATTTCATAATTTTTCGAATCAATATGTGAGCGTGGCAAAGGAAAACGCGTTTGACCAGTTTCAGTTGATTTTAATCGACTGGAAAATGGTCATTTTTCAAACGGTCTCAGAATTCGACGAAACTAGTTTTATTAAGACCGTACCGTCAATACGAAGCTAGAAAATATTTTTTGGGAATTTTTCGAGTTAGTATGTAACCCCAGTAAATTGAAATGCGCGTTCAAATTCAATATATAGAGTTATATGTTGATTTTGGCGGAAACTGATTGAAACAGTCGAATCAGCTTACGATACATATCCCATTGTGTTCGGAATGGGGGTAATTAGCTAGGGGCGACAGTCGGTGGGTTCGATTTTGATTTCGAAATAAATAGTTACCTTTTGGAAGTTAAAAATAATAAAAATAAATATATATTTAAATAAAAAAACCCTCTATATCCTTACCCCCCCCCCTCTTCAAAATCAGTCAACGCCGAAGAAAAAACCCCGCTACTCGATCTCGCCCCCCTCCCGTTCAGTCCTCCGCCGGCGTTAGTCGCCTCCGACCCCCACCCCTGCCATCGACGACGCCTAAGCCCTCCTCCCTCCGTCGTTTCCTTAAACCCTAAGCCCTCCTAGCCCAAAACCTATACAACCCCAGTCGCCAATCGAAGTCCCTCCGCCCTCGCTCCCCCGCAATCAGTCCTCCGCCTCAAGAACCACCACCTCCGACCGTTTTACCCCGCCGTCGGTCAGCCCTACTTCCCCCTCCACCTACCAATTCCGGCGCCACCATCCTTGTGAGTTTTTCTTTTATTATTTTATTTATATTTATTTATTTTCAGTTTTATTACATATGTATATAATTAAAATATGAAATTTATATGTATGTGTATGGCAAAAGATTAGATTTTTAAGTAAGGCAAGATTAGATTTTTAAACAAGCAAGATTGGATTTTTTAATAGTGAAAAGATAGATTTTTATTAAGAGAAAAGTTAGATTTTCAAACATAGAAAAAGATGATTTTTAAATGATAAAAATATCTATAATTTGTGGCGAAAAGATTTGATTTCTAAAAATATAAAGAGGTGATTTTTATTTTTACAATAGAAAGAAAGGATTTTTATTCAAAGAAAGAATATTTATGATATGAAAATACGATTTTTAGGGTCGAAAAGTTTAGATTTTTCAAAGTGAAAGGACGAGACTTTTATTTACATATATAGTATAGAAAGGTTAGATTTTTATTTATATATATAGCATGGAAAAATATATAATTTTTTATTAAGTAGTGAAGTAAAAATATGATTTTTACTTCGATAAAAATAGGATTTTCATTGATGTAGAATATTAAAAATTATGTAGAGAATAGCGTGATAAAAATATAATCTTTATTATATGAACATCGATGCAAAAATAGAATTTTTATCTATATAGTAGTGATGTAAAAATAGAATTTTTATTTATATAGTAGCAATGTAAAAATAGAATTTTTATCTATATAGCAGCGATGTAAAAATAGAATTTTTTTATCTATATAGTAACGATGTAAAAATATAATTTTTATCCATATGGAGTAATTATAAAAATATGATTTTTATATACATAGCAACAATATAAAAATGTGATTTTTATATATGTAGTAGCTACGGGCAACGAAAGCGACAAAAGGCGAGAACAATGATGATTCCCTGCATTTGAAGAGTCATGGAGTTGGATTAGCTTTGGTGAGAACTTCTCACTTTAAATTTCTTTTTCTAATTATATATATATATACTAGGATGCAGATGGTGCTTAGCAGCACCCGACACCTGTCATCCACAGACCATGGATGGCTTGTTTGTTTGATTGATGTGTTGTGAAAATTGTTTGTGATGTTGATGTGAAATCGATAATAAATTGTAAATATGTTGAAATGAATTATTTGGTCATTAAAAATATAATTTTTAACGTGAATGTGAATAAATAAATATTCATTTACAAACCGGACGGTTTGTTTATGTACATCTATTTGAAGGACATTTATTAGGACGATAAATTTTACACATCGCCCAACTGCACAAATAAAATCTGTGTTTGATTGTTTGAAACCCCACACGGGTATTGGGATAAAATACGGCATACACCAATCCCAATAATTAGTTGTATGTCGATCGATTGATTGACAGACTGTTATAAGCGTCAGATATCTATATTTGATGCTTATACAGTGTAGTGCACTTTGGATAATGGTTGATTATGTATCGTTGCTATTATATACATGTGTTGTATGGAATCCTTATAATTAACTTTATATGGTAATTGATTGGGCCTCATTCCAATTTAGAAAATAAAGAATATTATAAAATAAAGGTTCATGTGTTGACAGTACTCATCCGTTGAGATTAGTCATGTATTGAACGAAATATTTTAACAATAAAATTTACGTCTTTATCATTATAAAATAAAGGTTCATGTGTTGACAGTACTCATCCGTTGAGATTAGTCATGTGTTGAACGAAATATTTTAACAATAAAATTTACATCTTTATCATTATAAAATAAAGGTTCATGTGTTGACAGTACTCATCCGTTGAGATTAGTCATGTGTTGAATGAAATATTTTAACAATAAAATTTACATCTTTATCATATATGAAATTAGAAATTAACTGGAAAATAGATGAGATGAGTGGTCTCCTGGATATTGATCTGATGTTGGTTTCGGCCTTCGGGGTTAATATTCAGGGAATCGTTCTCTTACTAATTTACGGTTGGAGTCTGATTTAAATCCAACGATTGATACCATAATTTTTATAAAATATATTAAATAACAAAAATAGTCACATGTGGACAGTACTCATTCGTTGAGATTAGTCATGTGTTGACAAAAATATAGATTCATGTATTGACTAAAATAAATATTCATTTGTTGAATAGAATAACGGAATTATTGAAATATATAAAACCGTGTTGATTAGAGATGCGCTATTTTGTCGCGAACAATATTTATATCGATTATATTCGTTTTATAATGAATATTGAAAAGAGATTTAAAAATCGAATATTTAGAAAATGAAAAATGAATTTGAATTGAATAGAAAACGAATTGAATTTGAACTGAATAGAAAACGAATTGAATTTGAATTGAATAGAAAACGAATTGAATTTGAATTGAATAGAAAACAAATTTAATTTGAATTGAATAGAAAACGAATTTGATTTGAATAGAAAACAAATTGAATTTGAATTGAATAGAAAATGAATTTGATTTGATTTGAATAGAAAACGAATTGAATTTGAGTTGAATAGAAAACGAATTTGAAATGAATTCAAATTGAATTGAAATTTGAATTAAATGAATTTTAAAATGAATTTATAAGGAAAATTTCAATTTTGATTTGAATTGGAAATGGAAGTTGAAATGTTTTTGAAACGAGTTTAAAACTATTTATATTCTGAATAGAAATCGACGAAATATGTATTATATATATTATATATATAATATAATGGCCTGAATAGAACTAGCCGCGCCGCGGCGGTTCGTAAATTTCGACCATTGACTTCGAACGGACATTACGAGAGATCCAAACGTCGGATTCTCCTAAAACCGGAACCGTTGGGTTCGTATCGAAAAGAGCTTTCTAACGAATATTAGAAATTTGAAATCTAACGGTTGGATTTGGAGATACGTCCAAATCAAATTTGGAAAAGGTCGCTGTAAGTGCAGTTCGATGGCCGTTGATGGAAATCGACTGTACGGGCATTGATAAAATTATTAAAAATAGTAATAATTTGTGTAAAATCATAAGAAATGATTTGGGAAAAATTAGGATGAAAAACTCCATATTTGAAAAGATAAAAATAGTTTTTTTATCGAAATGAACTAGTTTTGAACTAAAATTAAAACCCATTTATTTTTAAATAAATAAATTGGATTTGAAATGGGTTGTAAATAGAATTGATTTGTGGGTTTATCGTGAAGGGTGTTTTAAATACCACTTGTTCTTTAACCCGATAACAAATGGAATGTGATTTGGGTTTATCGTGAACTGTGTTTTAAATGACACTAGTTCTTTAACCCAAAAAATGGAGTTTTAATGAATCTACAATTAGATTGAAATGTGAATTGATAATCTAAATTATCAAATTTAGAAAGTGAGCGAGAATGGAGTATCACCAGTTTTGCTCCAAAGCGATAGTCAAATCATTAATTAGATTTGAATGTGGGATGGTAATTAATTTTACCGATAACACCGTGGTATTAGATATGGAGTATTACCAGTTTTGCTTCATGGGATGCATAGGTTGGGATTGGGAAATAAAATAAATAATTACTTCGGAGTGGTTCGCTAATCTCGACTAGTTTGGAAAACCATAATCTGGTTTGAAATGATATCCAAAGGAAGATTAAAGGATAAATTTTAAAGAATTTATCTTGGATAAAATTAATGGGAACCTTTCCCTAAGAATTGAAATTTAGAAACTAGCTGTAGGTTAGTTAAGAAGAATGGTTTCCTGGGTATTGATCTGATGTTGGTTTCGGCCTTCGGGGTTAATATTTGGGAAATTGTTCTCTTGCTGATTTACGGTTAGTGACTAATGGATTGGAATGAAGCATATGTTGTGTTTGTGTAACATTTGTTTTTAATATACGCGGGTTGTTCGAAAAGGCCGGGTTTATACCCATTCTGAATAACCGAATCGACGATAAGTCGAAGATGATGACGGTGGTCGAAGACCGGAAGTCTTCACATCGTTTGGATAATTACTGATGATCCTGATTGGGCTGTACACCCAAGAGGATGGAAATAGTTGGTGGTCGTCCAGACGTACTTGGAGATCGATGGATATGCAAGGAAAGTGCCTCCGGTTTCGTTCAGACCCAGAACGAACTTGTAAATGGATTGTGTGTCTGACATTGGACTTTATTCTGTGTTGATTGATCTCTATTAAATATACATCTGTTTGGCGGCGGAGAATTTACTCTCTTGCTTAACGCCCTTCTCTGAGACGTACGAGCTCAGAGGTTGTATATCGATGGACATCAGTCGCATGGCATGAATTGCCTGTGTGGCATGCTGAGTTGCATGGATCAAGGCTTCTGTTGAAAAGCAAAGTCTTGTGGTTGATGATCAAAGCACGGCCTACGTGGCAGCTTTGTGTATAACGTGAATTCGCGAGCCTCACACCTCGGTATGAGTTAAAAACGGGATAAGGACTGCAGGGAGAGCACGACGTTTCTTTCTAGCTTTGGTGGTGTCAGTGACTTACCAGCCCTGACATTTATATACTTTTCACCTATGTGGTTGTTGGATGAGGCGCCTCGATTTTAGGTCTGTAAAGACCGGGAAATGTGTGTTCAGGAATAACTAATCCTCAAACGTAAGAGAGGACCGGCCCTGAAGCATCCAGGGATTACCCAGAGTGTGTAGTCCCGAGGCATTTGCTAGAGTGTCTGGAAGCGGAGAAGAGCTTGCCCCTTGCCTCGACTCATGACGGAAATCCAATTTCCAATACATGTATTTCAGTTTTATTTGTAGAGCCTAGTATGGCGACATGATATATGGTACCCATGCCGTCTATGATTGATATTTATGATTGAAATTGTTTTGACACAATACACTTATTATAGTATCAAATGATTTGTTTTAAACGTATCAAGCATGTTTGGCTATTATAAGGGAAAACCCTATCCTCCGGCTTGCGTTGCATTGTGTGATGGGACCTGGGTCTTATAATAGCTTCATTTTTCGAAAAAGCATTGCGTTGTCTTTTCTATGCACTGGTATTCTTGGGAGGAAACCCGTTCCGTGTTATACGGCGTGGTCCCTTGAATTACTCTCTTTTAAAGTAAAGTTTAAATAACTGTTTTAGTTCTCACACCAGTCACATGACTGACCTGGAGTTTATTGTTTTAACCTAAACTCTGGGTGCCCCTATTTTCGATACGGGCAGCTAGTAGTTTTGGTTTTGCAGATTTATATTCACAGGATCCTGATTTACAGTTGGAACGATGCTCGGAAAGCTCTGTATCCGTGTATTACTTTCAGTTGTGTTTTGTATTATTTTCCGCTGCTATGTAATTTATTGTAATCTCTGATATTTATCAAATGCATAGTATTCATTTATACTCTGTATATTCTTGTATCTGATGGAATTATTGTAATAGCAATGAAATGTTCTTCCGTCTACGTTCTAATTTGTCCTGTTCTCAAAACGATCAAGGGTTTCGAACGGTCTAGATCGGTTTATCGACTGATTCGGATCGAGCAAAATTCCTGGCCGTTACAGTATCGAACTACCGCGCCATTTTCAATTCCTTTTATAATTATAAATAATTATTTATATTCTAACGACGATCTATATAATATATACGTCGAATTCATTCAAAATAAATTTTCTCGTCGATATCATTGAAAATAATTCATTTTAAATATTAAAATTTTTCTAAAATTGCCAACATAAAAAATTTAAACTGGCTCGCATTTCCGGGTTGTTACAGCTTGCATGATTACATCCTGCACTTAGTAGAATTATAATGTAACGACCCGCATTCTTTGCATCATAGGATCGTAGAATATTTATTTCTGTCACATACAAAGTCGTATGGTCATGTAACTTTAGGAGGCGACGATTGGGGTCATTTCCCACGTTCATGATTTTTCCCGATTTTTAAATGACCATTTTACCCCTAGTTGGTACTGTTTTGGCCATAACTTCTGACTGGAAAGGAATTTTGACCTGAAACCACCTCCATTAGCTCCGGACGATGGTTTCTCTTTCCGTAGAGTGGTCACATTAGCCAAACGGACTCACCGTTTAGGAGGTATGGCTGAAACAAGTTTCAGATGGTGAAAAACAGCTTAATTGGGCTTAACCGGGTGATTAACAGCTAGGCCCAAAGGGAAATTTCGAGATTAGGAGTTTAAAAGGGCAGTTAGGGTTTGGAGAATACCTTTTTCTCATTTTTCAGCCGTCACTATTCATTCCTCTTAACCTAGCCATGGCCTCCACCCTCTAAATCTCTTCAAAACACCTCTTAATCACTTTCTAATTGAAAATTAGGCTTAGCAAACATCAAATCAAAAAGTATTAGCACGAGAACCGAGGTAGAGCTGCTGTGTAAGATTGGGAACAACGCCAAATCAGAGAATATTTCAGTTTTGGGGTTCTAGTTGTGGCCAAGGTGAGTGATAACATCGTTTTGACACTAATTACAGTTAATTAAGGGTAATTAGTGAAGATTAGCGAATTTATACACTAATAAATTCTGGAAAAATGTTTAGAAATTCTTAAATAATGTTTTATGCCTCTGTTAGAAAATTTAGACGATTTGGTTAAGTTTTACTAAGTATGTGCCTAAACATGATTAAGAGAGGTTATGGGAAAATGTGGGGTTTTGGCCACTTTTGATCCATTTTGATTCATTTGAATTGTTGTTTGATGTTTGTGGTTGCTATTACATGTTGCTATGACTCTATGGTATGTTTTATGATTGATTAGAATAGTTAAATTGGTCAAAAACGTCGTCGAATGGCGTAGAAAGCTCGCTGGAAAGTTGCAGAAATGTGCAGGTTCCTAACCGGTTCAGATCGGATGAGGGCTCGGATCGGATATGTGAACTGGGCAAGAAAACCCGACCCAAACTGGAGTTTGGCACATAGGAGACTTAGCAAAAAGGAAGGCCGTTTACTTAGAGTTGGAGTGGACAAAAAGGGGATCGGATCGGAAGAATAATGAGGGTCAGATCGGGTCGACTTGGAGACGCAGGGCTCGGATCGGAAGTAAACTCTTTGGAGGACTAGCAAGAGGGAAAGCCACGCGGATCAGACAGCAAGTGCGGATCGGATCGGAGTAGATGGAGAACGGAAGCGGATCGGATCGGAGTAGATGGAAAATGAGGGAGCTGATCGGAGAAAACTGGAAGGAAGACAGCAACCCGACCCGGATGAGGGCACCGACCCGACCCGAAGCGTAGTACCCGACCCGAACCGACGAGGGTGATGACTACCGAACCGAACCGAATTCTAGGACTGTTACTGCGCGACAACTCTTCTGAAGACCCACTCCAATTCGACCGAACCCGAGATGCAAAGGAAGTCCAAATGAGAAGTTAGAGCTCAAGATTCAGATGGGAATCAACGAGTTCGCTTCATGGTTGGGCTTTGCTGCGGGACGCGTGCCAAGGGGTTATCGACGTCTATAGCTTTGGACCACTATGGTAGGAGGTACGAAGACAGATTCAGGGCCATTATGGCATCGGTAGAACCAAGGGCTACAACCAATGAAGTGGGTCATTGAAATGTTTGGTCATGACTCCATATGTTTAGCTTGGTCATAGCAGGGTTTCTACAAGTCGGGATTCGTCGTTACCTCAGTTTGTCTAGTGTTCCAAAGTGGTAGATATCGTACGCTTTACGCACTGAGTGAGAGATGTGAGGATGGTTGCTATGGATGATTTGTTTGCTATCATTGTGACATGCACACCCCACCCCCGTGTTCTTACACTATTTATTATGGCACCTTAGAGTATTGTACGGTATGTGGTACTAACTCTTTGGTTGCAGGTCCAGGTTCAGGTATGGTTTAGTATACCTGTTATCATTCTGTTTAGATGCTTATCGCTCATACCAGGCTTTATGTCTGACCCAGAGTTTTATGTCTCCTCTTATTACTCTGGGTGATCACACGAGCAGACTAGAGACAGCTTAGCTGGTGATGCACGGGTAGATGATCCTGAGACGAGCAGGAGGCTTCCACGTAAAATATATACATAATATTCTCCCTGTATTGTTGAAGATCACTGCTTGGGCATTGGTGGTGCATCTTCTACTTTAGCTTTCTTTTGTTTAGAGATAGTAAATTTGGAAAATTGTAATAAGCTGTATTTGAATTTCCGCTGCTCTGATGATGGATGCTGATTTAGTTATCAGCTTATGCACTGTCTCACCTGTTTTATGTCAAGTATGTTATTATTATATTTTATTCCATGCGCTGTGAGACATTCTACAGGTTCCTTGATTAGTTCATTCCCTTCTTTCCTTTCTTTGGCGACCGTTCCGTGCTAGTCGGGACATGTGTACAGCGCACTTCTGGAGGAAATGTAGGCTGGTGCGGAGCGGGCCGTCACACTTGGTATCAGAGCTCTAGGTTGCGTAGTTAACCTAGGGAAGTTATCAGGGAGAGATAATATACGTATACGAGAGAGCGTATTTGTGATTACTTTGGGTTTAAAAGCTATATATATATATATATATATATATACACTACTACTAGTATAAGGATGAAGTCGTACTGCACTAGCACCACTATGGAGTCGTTAATCGTTTCCTTTTTCAGATTGACGATGAGCCGATATGTTAGAGGTACCGGTAGAGGGGCCAATAATGGGAATGCTGCTGACATGAGGACGATGTTTACTGACCTCATGAGAGAGATGCTTAGAGATGTGCAGAGAGCAGCTCCCAATGGTGGAAATGGTGGTGGTCCAATAGTGCAGGCGCCAAGAGTCGACTTCACCAAGCTGAATAAGGATTATACTAGTCTTGGTGGGAAGTCATTCCACGGAACGGAGTCGGCTACGGATGTTCAGGATTGGTTGGATAGTTGCGAACGTATCTTCGAGGATTTGGGTATCGAGGATGCGATGAAAAGAAAGCTAGCGTCCCGTCAGCTGCAAGGGCGGACAATGAATTGGTGGAATTCTATAAAGGCAGCTACTCCCGAAGATCAGATTACTTAGGAGCAGTTTAAGGCTCGCTTTAGTGAGAAGTTCATTCCAGCTGCTCAGAAGTCAATGCTGTTTAAGAAGTTCTTGGAGCTCAAGCAGAATGGCAGAGCTGTCTCGGAATATATTGCTGAATTTGACACTTTGTCAAAATATGGGTTATCTCTTATTGATACTGCCGAGAAAAAGAATGAGAAATTCATAACTGGTTTGGATCAGTACTTGGGGGAAAAACTTATTAACCACATCGATGAGACGTTTGAATCGATTGTAGGGAAAGCATTAAGATCAGAAAGTCTCTACCCTAAGCCGAAGACTGAGGTTGCATCCGCAGATGAGCCAAAGCCACAAGCAAGTGGTGGAGGCAAGGGTGGTTCCCAGAATAAGAGAAAGCAGAATCAGACTAAGGATGGCCAGAAGAAAAAGAATAAGCAAGATGTTGAGTGCTTCAGCTGTGGTAAGAAGGGCCATTATGCTAGTAATTGTCGGGCCAAGCCAGCGGATAGGAAGTGCTTCAACTGTGGCCAAATGGGACATCACAAGGACAAGTGTCCACAGCCCCCTAAAGAAAAGCAAATGGTGAAAGCATATGCTCTCAATGTTATTCCTTCTTCGTCGAATGCCCCAACAGTGGCGGAGAAGGGAAAGAATGTCGTCATTCAAGGTACACTTTCTGTTTACGATGTTCCTGTTAGAGTTTTGTTTGATACCGGAGCTTCCAGTTCTTTCATATCTAGTGACCTGGTAGATAGGTTGGGATTGGAGCCCGAGATTGTCGATAGACCTTTAGTAGTGACGAACCCGATTGGTGGTTCAACTAGCCTTAGCATGATTTGTCGTAATGTGATCTTATCGAGTCATGGATGCATGTTTGTTTGTGATTGCTTTATTTTGGGCTTTACTGGGTTTGGCATTATTTTGGGAGTAGATTGGCTCCGAAGGTATGGGGTGGTGGTAGACTGTGAGGGCTTTTTGGTGACAGCTAGAGCGGATGATGGGCGGAGGATAGTGTTTGGTGGTCTACCCAGTAAGGGGGTATTGGCTAGTTTTCTAAACTCCCTCGACATTTCGCATAGTGAGTTGTCAGGTTTGCCCGTGGTTGGCCAGTATCCGGATGTTTTCAAAGAAGTGACCGGACTTCCACCACACCGAGAGATTGAGTTTCGTATTGATTTGGTAAAAGACGCCAGACCTATAGTGATGCCACTTCGTCGTATGGCACCAAGGGAGCAGCGAGAGCTCGAGGTGCAAGTCAGCGATCTTTTGAAGAAGGGATTTATCAGAAGGAGTGTTTCTGAATGGGGAGCACCAGTTGTGTTTGCTACCAAGGCGGATGGTTCCCTTCGTTTGTGTGTAGACTACCGCGAGTTGAATAAAGTGACGAGGAAGAATAAGTATCCTCTACCGCGGATAGATGATTTGTTCGATCAGTTGAGTGGCGCGAGAATATTTTCTCAGTTGGATCTCGCGACAGGTTTTCATCAGCTTAGAGTGGAAGTTGAGAGTATAGCTAAAACGACATTTCGAACGCCGTCTGGATTTTATGAGTGGTTGGTCATGCCATTTGGGCTGACCAATGCCCCAGCATACTTTGTGGATCTTATGAATAGGGTATTCAGAGATCAGTTGAATAAGTTTGTCCTTGTGTTCGTTGATGATATTTTTGTCTATTCGAGGACAGAGGAAGAACACAAGGAACATTTAAGAGTAGCGATGGAGGTGTTGAGAAAACACCAATTGAAAGCAAAGTTTTCTAAGTGTCACTTCTGGAAGAGGGAAGTGAGGTTCTTGGGCCATGTTGTATCAGAGAATGGTATTGCCGTGGACCCAGCAAAGGTGGCTACGGTACAGGATTGGCCTACGCCCAAGAATGCAACAGATGTAAGAAGTTTCTTAGGATTAGCTGGATATTATCGTAAGTTTATCCAAGGTTTCTCCAAGATAGCAGCACCATTGACCCAGTTGACCAAGAAGAATCAAGCTTTTGTCTGGGATGAAAGGTGCGAGAATGCATTCAAGAGTCTAAAGGACAAGTTGACAAGCGCACCAGTATTAGTCATTCCTGAGGGGGATGAAGAGATGACGGTATACACGGATGCCTGTAGTACCAGATTGGGTGCTGTATTGATGCAAGGCGGTAGGGTTGTAGCTTACGCAAGTCGGCAATTGAAACCGCACGAGAGAAGATACCCTACCCATGATTTAGAATTGGCAGCGATCGTGTTCGCGTTAAAGATGTGGAGACACTATCTCTTGGGAGAAAGATTTGAGCTGTTTACAGATCATAAGTCGTTGAAGTATCTATTCTCCCAGAAGGATTTAAATCTCCGTCAGCAGAGATGGTTAGAGTTCTTAGCTTCCTATGATTTTGACATCGCATACACACCGGGAAAGGGCAATGCGGTGGCTGATGCATGGAGTAGAAGACATGCCAGCTTAGGGGCTATGTTCCTTGAATGGAAGCAACTGGAGTTTATCGCGGGGTTTGATTTCAGACCAAAGTGCGAATTGGATCCAGAAATGTTAGCAAGTTTGACGATCAGACCCACTTTGATTGAGCGGATCGGCTCTAGTCAGAGGGACGATCCTAACCTATCGGAAATCATCTCCAAGTTAGAGATGTGTATCGATGAGGAGATGAACAAGTATGGGCTTGATCGAGATGGATGGCTTAGAAAGAATGGAAAGCTTGTTGTACCCAATGTCAATGGATTGAGGGATGAAGTGCTTAGAGAATGTCATCACTCAAAGCTGACTATACACCCTGGTGGTAACAAGATGTATCGAGATATGAAGCAGACTTACTACTGGGAAGGGATGAAAAGAGACGTTGGGGAGTTTATATCCAAATGCATGAATTGCCAGCTAGTTAAAGCCGAGCAAAAGAAGCCTAGTGGGTTGTTACAGCCCTTAGAAATTCCCGAATGGAAATGGGAGCAAGTCTCGATGGATTTTATTGATGGTTTACCAAGGACTAGATCGGGACACGATAGCATTTGGGTAGTTGTGGATCGACTGACTAAAAGTGCAAGATTTATACCAGTTAAATCGACCAGAACGGCAGCTAAATTAGCAGAATTGTATATGAAGTGGGTAGTGAGATTTCATGGAGTACCTAAAAGCATTGTGAGCGACCGAGACCCATTGTTCACTAGTGGGTTATGGAAGAGCTTACAAGAGGCTCTAGGGTCAGAGTTACATCTCAGTACCGCATATCATCCTCAGACCGACGGTCAGACGGAGAGGGTGAACCGTATTTTGGAAGATCTCTTGAGAGCATGTATATTGGATTTTGGTGGATCATGGGATGACCATTTGCATCTAGTAGAGTTTGCATATAATAATAGCTACCAATCCAGTATCGGTATGGCTCCGTTTGAAGCTTTGTACGGAAGACCGTGTAACTCACCATCATGTTGGATAGAGACTGGCGAGAAGTTTATGCTTGGACCAGATGTGATGAGGGAAACTTCAGATAAGATTAAGATCATTCAACAACGAATGAAGGCTGCCCAAGATAGGCAGAAGAGTTATGCTGATAAGAGGAGAAGAGACCTAAAATTCTTCGTTGGTGACTTGGTGTTTGTCAAGATTTCTCCGTTGAAGAGCGTAATACGATTTGGCAGGAGAGACAAATTAGCACCAAGATTTGTTGGTCCATTCCCTGTTCTTGAACTAGTCGGGAATTTGGCATACAGAGTTGACTTACTAGAGAAGATGGCGGGAGTTCACGACGTATTTCATGTTTCCCAACTAAGGAAGTTCGTTCACGACTCAGATATGACTATTTCACCTGATCAGTTAGAGGACTTCGAAGTAGAACCCGAGGCAGTTGGGAACCGCAAGCCGGCCCGTATTGTCGCACACGACATGAAGCAACTTCGAAGGAAGGCAGTGAAGCTAGTCAAGGTACAGTGGAGCGAGGACGAGAATGATTGTACTTGGGATACAAAGGAGAACATTAGGATGGCACACCCAGAACTCTTTGCCTGGTAAGATTTTGACTTCGATTTAGTTTTCTGCATGCTAGGATAGGCTTGTTTGCTTGTTTTGCATGTTTGATTGTTGTATGTGGTTGTTAGGCATGCGGGATCCTTTGTATGTTTTGGGTTAAGGAATTTCGGGGACGAAATTTCTTAAGGGGGGGAGAGTGTAACGACCCGCATTCTACGCATCATAGGATCGTAGAATATTTATTTCTGTCACATACAAAGTTGTATGGTCATGTAACTTTGGGAGGCGACGATTGGGGTCATTTCCCATGTTCATGATTTTTGCCGATTTTTAAATGACCATTTTACCCCTAGTTGGTACTGTTTTGGCCATAACTTCTGACTGAAAAGGAATTTTGACCTGAAACCACTTCCATTAGCTCCGGACGAGGGTTTCCCTTTCCGTAGAGTGGTCACATTAGCCAAACGGACTCACCGTTTGGGAGATATGGCTGAAACAAGTTTCAGATGGTGAAAAAAGCTTAATTGGGCTTAACCGGGTGATTAACAGCTAGGCCCAAAGGGAAATTTCGGGATTAGGAGTTTAAAAGGGCTGTTAGGGTTTGGAGAATACCTTTTTCTCATTTTTCAGCCGTCACTATTCATTCCTCTTAACCTAGCCATGGCCTCCACCCTCTAAATCTCTTCAAAACACCTCTTAATCACTTTCTAATTGAAAATTAGGCTTAGCAAACATCAAATCAAGGAGTATTAGCACGAGAACCGAGGTAGAGCTGCTGTGTAAGATTGGGAACATCGCCAAATCAGAGAATATTTCAGTTTTGGGGTTCTAGTTGTGGCCAAGGTGAGTGATAGCATCGTTTTGACACTAATTACAGTTAATTAAGGGTAATTAGTGAAGATTAGCGAATTTATACACTAATAAATTCTGGAAAAATGTTTAGAAATTCTTAAATAATGTTTTATGCCTCTGTTAGAAAATTTAGACGATTTGGTTAAGTTTTACTAAGTATGTGCCTAAACATGATTAAGAGAGGTTATGGGAAAATGTGAGGTTTTGGCCACTTTTGATCCATTTTGATTCATTTGAATTGTTGTTTGATGTTTGTGGTTGCTATTACATGTTGCTATGACTCTATGGTATGTTTTATGATTGATTAGAATAGTTAAATTGGTCGAAAACGTCGTCGAATGGCGTAGAAAGCTCGCTGGAAAGTTGCAGAAATGTGCAGGTTCCTAACCGGTTCGGATCGGATGAGGGCTCGGATCGGATATGTGAACTGGGCAAGAAAACCCGACCCAAACTGGAGTTTGGCACATAGGAGACTTGGCAAAAAGGAAGGCCGTTTACTTAGAGTTGGAGTGGACAAAAAGGGGATCGGATCGGAAGAATAATGAGGGTCAGATCGGGTCGACTTGGAGACGCAGGGCTCAGAACGGAAGTAAACTCTTTGGAGGACTAGCAAGAGGGAAAGCCACGCGGATCAGACAGCAAGTGCGGATCGGATCAGAGTAGATGGAGAACGGGAGCGGATCGGATCGGAGTAGATGGAAAACGAGGGAGCTGATCGGAGAAAACTGGAAGGAAGACAGCAACCCGACCCGACCCAGATGAGGGCACCGACCCGACTCGAAGCGTAGTACCCGACCCGAACCGACGAGGGTGATGACTACCGAACCGAACCGAATTCTAGGACTGTTACTGCGCGACAACTCTTCTGAAGACCCACTCCAATTCGACCGAACCCGAGATGCAAAGGAAGTCCAAATGAGAAGTTAGAGCTCAAGATTCAGATGGGAATCAACGAGTTCGCTTCATGGTTGGGCTTTGCTGCGGGACGCGTGCCAAGGGGTTATCGACGTCTATAGCTTTGGACCACTATGGTAGGAGGTACGAAGACGGATTCAGGGCCATTATGGTATCGGTAGAACCAAGGGCTACAACCAATGAAGTGGGTCATTGAAATGTTTGGTCATGACTCCATATGTTTAGCTTGGTCATAGCAGGGTTTCTACAAGTCGGGATTCGTCGTTACCTCAGTTTGTCTAGTGTTCCAAAGTGGTAGATATCGTACGCTTTACGCACTGAGTGAGAGATGTGAGGATGGTTGCTATGGATGATTTGTTTGCTATGATTGTGACATGCACACCCCACCCCCGTGTTCTTACACTATTTATTATGGCACCTTAGAGTATTGTACGGTATATGGTACTAACTCTTTGGTTGCAGGTCCAGGTTCAGGTATGGTTTAGTATACCTGTTATCATTCTGTTTAGATGCTTATCGCTCATACCAGGCTTTATGTCTGACCCAGAGTTTTATGTCTCCTCTTATTACTCTGGGTGCTCACACGAGCAGACTAGAGACAGGTTAGCTGGTGATGCACGGGTAGATGATCCGGAGACGAGCAGGAGGCTTCCACGTAAAATATATACATAATATTCTCCCTGTATTGTTGAAGATCACTGCTTGGGCATTGGTGGTGCATCTTCTACTTTAGCTTTCTTTTGTTTAGAGACAGTAAATTTGGAAAATTGTAATAAGCTGTATTTGAATTTCCGCTGCTCTGATGATGGATGCTGATTTTAGTTATCAGCTTATGCACTGTCTCACCTGTTTTATGTCAAGTATGTTATTATTATATTTTATTCCATGTGCTGTGAGACATTCTACAGGTTCCTTGATTAGTTCATTCCCTTCTTTCCTTTTTTTGGCGACCGTTCCGTGCTAGTCGGGACATGTGTACATCGCACTTCCGGAGGAAATGTAGGCTAGTGCGGAGCGGGCCGTCACATATAACATCAGTAGCTTCATACCAACTTCCACTTAATATATACTTTAACTTTTTTTTTTTTAAAGATTTTAAGTCACATCTAATTTTCAACAAACTGCTATCATGTTCTGTTGTAGCCACTATATATGTGCACTATTGCACCCGCTGCATTTTTGACTAAGCTTGACCAATTACACAAATTTTCCCAAAGAAAGACATAAAAGTATAGGTTCTCTTTGGAACGCATCAGTATTTTTTTCCCTCAAAGAATAAAGTCTAGATCCGCTTCAGAATTGCATTAGCATTATTAAGGGATGAGGAGGAGAGTTATTAGAGATTAACAATTGCAATTTTTATTGATGCAAAACATGATACAAAGAGCACATATATATAGTGCTATGAGCCCAACGGCAAGTACAAAATATACCAAATATGTATGAGCCTAACGGCTAGTATTAAATATACCAAGTATGCATGAGCCTAACGGCTAGTAGATAATGACAAAGCATGCTAAATATGATAAAAACGTGTTCACACGCTAACGACTCTATTGTCTTCGTTATGCTCCCTCAGTTCAAACTAGGGTTTCCTTTTTCATTCTGGCTTCCTCCTGCAATGAGAACGCGAAGTTCCTCTCTCATTCTGATAAAAATTTTGGTCGAAAGGGCCTTTGTGAGAGCATCTACTCTCTGATAGTATGCGGGCACATGACATATTGTAAGTCTTCCTGATTGCGTTCTTTCTCTCACAAAGTGGAGATCAATTTCAAGATGTTTCGTCCTTAAATGTTGAATAAGGTTAAGAGATAAAGATACTGTGCTCTTAATATCGCACCAAATGACCGGCTTTCGTCTTGGAGTGAAACCAAGCTCCTCCATCAGTGATTCTATCCACATGATTTCGGCTGTTGCGCTTGCCAGTGCACAGTACTCAGCCTCTGTGCTAAATCTTGATGTGGTCTGTTGTTTCTTCGTACACCAGGAAATGATATTGGAACCGAGGTAAACGCAATATACTGAGACAGACTTTCGATCGTCAATATCGTTTGCCCAATCGTCATCGCTAAAGCACTGTAAGTTAAGTTCCTTTTCTGAATTTAGGCGTATACCGTAATGTTTTGTGCCTTGTAAGTATCGTAACACTCTCTTTAATGCCATCCAATGTTCTGATAAAGGGTTCTGCATGTATTGACTGAGTTTATTGACGCTGTAGCATATGTCTGGTCGAGTAATAGTTGCGTATTGTAACACTCCTATTATGCTTCTATATTGTTTGGCATTGTCGATAGCTTCTCCTTTATGTTTAGATAGTCTTAGGTTACTAATCATAGGCGTATGTAATGGGTTTGCCTTGTGCATATTTGCCCTTTGCAGTATTTCAGTGATATAATTTTGTTGGGATAATATTAATTAACCATTGTTTTTCCTAATCACTTGTATTCCAAGAAAAAAATTTAGTTCCCCCAAGTCTTTAATGGCGAAATTTTGATCCAGCTTGTGCACGATTCTGTTTATTTCTTCGCTGTTGTCTCCTGTTATTAGCATGTCGTCAACGTATCCTAGAATGAACACAGTTCCATGTATGCCCTTCTTCATATATAGAGAATTGTCCGATTTAACTTGTGAGAAACCCATGTTAGACAAAGTTGATTTTGGCTTTTCATACCAAGCTCTTGAAGCTTGTTTTAAGCCATATATTGCTTTGTGTAGTTTGCATACTTTATCACCAGTACCATATCCTTCAGGCTGTTGCATGTATACCTCTTCAGTCAATTCCCCATTCAAAAAAGCATTGTTGACGTCCAGTTGCCTCACATTCCATCCTTTTTTTAGAGCAATGGTCAGTATAATTCTGATGGTTGTGGGTTTTATGACTGGGGAAAAAGTTTCATTGAAATCAAAACCAAATTGTTGCGCGTAACCTTTTGCAACCAGTCTGGCCTTGTATTTGTCAATAGATCCATCTTCTTTTCTTTTTATTTTGTATGTCCACCTACAACCAATCACATTTTTGTGTTTTGGTTGAGTCACTAAGCTCCAAGTGTTGTCTTTTATGAGAGCTTTATATTCAGTGTCCATTTCCTCCTTCCATTTGTTTGATCTTATAGCCTGAGTGAAATTCAATGGTTCGATCTCACTGGCAGAAATATTATATACTTTGGGTTTGAAGATGCCTCTCTTTTACTTGGTGATCATGTGATGTCCAGTTGATTGTGGTGGTGTTTGCTGCTGTGTATCATTGTTGCTGGTAGTGTCAACATGGTTGTTGTTTTCTGTATCTTCATTATACTGCATGTTTTGATTTGATTGATGTATGTTTGTATCTTCTGAGTCATTGTGTGTCTCATTGGTTTGCTCATTTGTTCGATCCATAGATTCTTCCTGGGTGTTTAAATTGGTTGTGCGTTGTTGCTCTTCATTTCCATCAATTGAAGGTGGTTCAGTAATGAATGGCTCGAACCGTATGTCATTGTTTATGCTTTGTTCTCCATCCTTTTTGCCGATTTGCTTTTCTGCATAAGTAAACTTGTTTTCATCAAATATCACATGTCTAGAAACATATATTTTTTCATTTTTGTCTATGCACTTATAGCCTTTTTGGTTTTGTGCGTACCCGATGAATGTGCATGGACTTGATCTCATACTTAGTTTATGATTGTTATAGTCTCTCAAACATGGAAAACATAGACACCCATAGGCTTTCAGAAAACCATATTCTGGTCTAACACTGTATATCATTTCATGAGGGCTTTTATTGTTTAAGACTTTGGTTGGCAACTTGTTAATGAGGAATACAGATGTGTAGAAAGCTTCATTCCAATATTTCATGGGTAATGAGCTTTGTGATAACAAAGTTAGACCAGTCTCTACTATGTGTCGATGTTTTCTTTCGACTAAACCATTTTGTTCGGACGTACGAGGGCAAGTTAATTTATGTTTGATCCCTCTTTCGAGAAAGTAATTAGTTAGAGGTTTAAACTCAGCTCCCCCATCTGTCTGAACAACCTTAATAGTACTGTTCATTTGTTTTTGACATGAGTTATAAATTGCATAACTGTATTGCAAGCTTCTGATTTAGTTTTTAGCATGTATATCCAAGTATATCTAGAATAAGCATCCACAAAAGAAAGATAATACCTATGTCCCTGATATGAATTTAGAGGCGCGGGTCCCCAAAAGTCAGCGGCTATAAGCTCCAGTGGCTCATTATAGCTGGTTTCATAATCACTAAAAGGGAGCTTGTGGCTCTTGCCGAGTTGGCAGTGCGTGCATGTGTGTTTGATAGGTACATTTTTATAATGAATGTTATTATTACGCAGAACAGTCTTAATAGTTTCCAGATTAGGATGTCCTAATTTTACATGCCAAGAATTAATCACGTTACATTCACTGCTATTATTTTCATAATCAACGTTATTGCAACTATTCCTAATACAGTCATTGTCACTACTAGCATATACATTATTGTACCAGAATTCTCCACTTGAGTTTGCAGTCTTGAATTTGTATAAACCATCGTATAGGTTACCTCGAAGTAATATTTCATGATTTAGGGAATCTTTAACTAAACAAAACTTTGGATGAAATTCAAAGTAAACATTATTGTCGTTGGAAAATTTTGATACACTTAATAAAATTTTATTAATCGTAGGTACCCTAAGAAGATTGTTTAATTTGAGTTGTCTTTTCCCAAAGATAGTCCCTTTGCCTATGTGTGTGATACTAGCAGTACTACCATTACCCATATGCAAATTTCTCATACCTGAGTAATTTCTGCTCCCAATGTTGCATGATTCTATGTTGCATGATTCTAGCAGCTGATTGTGAACTGAAAATTTGTTCAATTGTTTTCCATATTTCATAAGACGTGCTACATCCAACTATTTGTGATAATAAATTCGAACTTACTGACGATAGGATCCATGAGGAGAGGAGGCTGTCTTGTTTTTGAAACTTTGTGTAGTCTGTGTTAGGCACAATTTCTCCTTCCGAATTGGTTATCGTCACTGGTGGGACTGTTATTGTCCCATTAATGCACTGCAGTAAATCATACCCTCTTAAAGCGATCTCTACTTGATATTTCCATAGAATGTAATTGTCTTCGTCTAGAGATGTGGTGATAATTTGGCTTTTTGGTTTAATCAGGTCATGATGGTTAGGTGGAGCGTTGTACCCTATACTTCCTGAAACAGCGGAGGTTACTTCGTTGTTCTTGGCCAAAAAACAAAAACAACTTTCTGCTTGATGATTAAGCCTTTCGGCAATTTTGCTCTGATACCATATTAAGGGATGAGGAGGAGAGTTATTAGGGAGGAACAATTGCAATTTTTATTGATGCAAAACATGATACAAAGAGCACACATATATATATATATATATTGCTATGAGCCCAACGGCTAGTACAAAATATACCAAATATGTATGAGCCTAACGGCTAGTATTAAATATACCAAGTATGCATGATCCTAACGGCTAGCAGATAATGACAAAGCATGCTAAATATGATAAAAACGTGTTCACATGCTAACGGCTTTCTTGTAACGGCTCTATTGTCTTCGTTAAGCATAATTGTTTAATAAATAATTGTGTAGTGTGTACTGACATTATTGGAAACAACATCATCTCGTTAAACAAAACTCTTCTGAAACTGCACGATTGCAAAACGACACTTACTACCATATAATTTATTTTTATAATTGTTCCATTAATAGGTCAAAATATACAAAGAACTTAGGAAAATTGTGCTAAACTGGTTAAAAAATCCAAATTATAAACCAATAAGGTGATTTGTTTTGCGTAAAAAAGACTTGTATGTTCTTTGCTCAATTCCAGAGAGTAACAAGCAAGTAGCGGGTTACAACATCTAATGTAAATTTTAATACAGTTGGAAAATGATATAGGCTCATTTATGGTATTGCTCATAGTACATACTGGTTTGCAAGATGACAATAGATGCAGGTTCATTTGCAAACATGTCATTGATGTGCATGTAAAAATGCATATTTATATTCACATATTTATTCTCGTTTAGTACTAATAAATGTCATATATTGATATTTTATCACGTTTAAATAATAATTGAATTGATTTCAAAACATCATGCATTCATCACAATATAGGGGGAAAATGATCATTTTTGTGCTTATATTATTTTGAGAATGTTTACTTGTACATTTTTCATATTTTTACAGAAATTGGATGCATGTAGAAAAGGACTTCATAAATATATACATGCTTACAAAGAAAAAAAAAGGGAAAGAAATCAATGGAGAGGGAATCAATTCAAAAGCAGGAAATCAATGCCTTGCCAAAAAAATAATGAAAGGGAAATCAATCAATGGAGAGGAAATCAATTCAAATAGAGAATTAATGGAAACCCTATTCACTCTCCTTCCTTCTTTAGTGGAGACACAAAATTTTGGCTTCATGAACCACTATTACTAAAAGACAAAATGCAGCTTAAAGCGGGGGCATTCTGGGTAGCACGCTAAAAGTAAATTTAGGGTTTTCCCTCGTGTATAAATAACCCATGTATGATAATGTATGGATCATCTTGGATTTTTAGTTTAGAGAGAGGCTGAAAACAAAACCTCTATTTTTCTTCCATGGCCTCTTAGCCATTTCTTTTTTGTAATCTGTCACTTTAATGCAATATTAATTTGTTGTTTTTCATTTACATGTTATTTTCTTTTTTGCAAGTAGTGTAGCTTTATTTGTTGATATCTTTTCTTCATTACTTACTAGTTGTTCTTCAATATTGAAATATATTTGTGTTGAAATAATAACACAAATGAGGAGCTAAACCCCTACAATTTAGGGGTGATGAAGCTCTCTAATCACATAGATTCAACATAGTTTATTTTTCATGACCTCTATTTGTGTTTATTAAAGAATGGAAGTTTAGCGTATTTTATTAATCATACTTGGTTTTGATGATCTATGCCTCTAATTAATAGAGGATAGATCATGCTTGATCAAATGACACAAATAATTTACCTTTTCATCTATATATGATTTTGGCAACAAGAGGAAGTGTTAATCTACATTTGATATTCTATATTACTAATTATTAGTGAATAGTGAATTAGATTTATGTTATAGTTTGACGACTTATGTTATGCTAATTAATAGCATAAATATATCATACTTATAATAAACACAAAATCTAATCTCACTAATGATGAAACATATAGAGAACATAATTTCATGATGTTGATTTTTGTGCTTTAGAGAGTGAAAACACCTCTAAATTGCTCTTAACCAATAGTTTCATTCTCAACTTAGTCATTAATTTTGTTAAATTTTAGTTAACACATTTCACGGTTTGGTTTAATTTGATTGAATAAAATTTAAAATTATTCTTTCCCTGAGGATCGACTCGTATTTGCCACGTACTAACAATTGTACGCCGTGTGCTTGCGGTTTATTATTAAAATATTTTGTTGACGGTTTTCTAATTCGATAGAAAATCCGTTTGCAAACAAGTTTTTGGCGCCGTTGCCGGGGAAAGAATTTGATTTTGATTTTATTCTTTGGATTAATTTTGTTATTTATTAAAAAAAACCAAAAAAATTGTGTGTTTGCTTTGTTCATTTTGTTCGTTTTTTATTTTGTGTGTGTTTGTGGTTGTTTTCATCATATTTAGTTCTTCTTTTTTAAAAAAAAAATTAACACTTGCCTTGTGTTTTCAAATTCTTTCCTGATTCATTTCATTAAGTTCCTTCCACCTTCTTCTCATTTATTTCTTTCCACCTTCATCTCATTTTCTATTCTTACAAATAAAAGAAAAAAAAACTCTTTCCATTATTTTTTTCTTCTAAATCTTCTCCACTTTTCTTTCCTTCTTTTTTTTCTTATAGATAATTATAAAAAAATCCTTTTCCTCCCTCTAATTGATTGATAATTTGTGTGTTTGTTTTATTTGATCTTGTTTCAATTGCATTTGTGTGTTTTGTCCATCCATTTTTGTTTGTTGTATCCTTAAAAAAAAAGTTGCATCTTGTATACTTCATCATCCCCACTATTAAATTTGCACTGATAATTTCACTTTCCATTTGAATTTGTGTTCTCTGTTTTCCCATCCTTGTTTGCATTACCATATTTGTGTCTTGCATTTAAAAAAAATAAAATAATAATAATACAATTGCCTTTTGTTTTTACTCTCTTTCCCATTTTAATGTTTTCAATTTCTTTTATTTCTTTCCCTTTCTCTTTCTCTCCTTTATTTCTTTCCTTTCTTTTTCTCTTTTATTTCTTTCCAAGTCTTCTCCACTTTTCTCTCCTTTTTTTCCAAATAATTAAAAAAAAGAAATAAAAAAACCCAATTTATTGCTTTCCTTTTTCTTGCCCTTCCTCTATAATTTTCTTTCCTTCTCTGCCTTATATTTTCTGATTGTCTTCTGTTCACAATTAAAAAGGACCTCCATCTTCATATTCCTCTTCCAATTTCGACTTTCCAACCTCCTCACCCTCCTTCTCAATTCAATCAAACCACCATACTTCTCTCTTCTGTGTTCTACCTCACACCCACCAATTGATCAACATCTCCAATACCTAGCACCTGTTTTCACTACCACATACAACAGCTTGCAAAACTCCATACAACCACCTAGTGCCGAACTTTCCCACCTCGCAATCATCACCACACACCAGCCGACCATCACAATACCACTACCGCAACCACCAAAAACACCAAACCTTAAAAACCCAAATCGCAAAATCTGAATTCGAAACCTGATTTCAAAGACCTGAAGCTTCACTTGAAACCGAATTAGAACCATTAAAAAAAAAGAACATAGACCGAATTGAAATCGTTTATGGATTGATTTCAGCAAGATAAAGAAGGGGCGTGAGATTTTTATTTGGTTCGAGTAATTTTTTTCCCTTTGTGTTTTGAGATAGTTTTCATCGTTTATTATTAGAGCTTGTGGGTTTTATTGAGATTGTTATGGCGTTGAGTTTTGGGATATTTTGTCATTGAGTCTTTGCACGGCTTTTCTCGAATTTATTTTGGGTCATAAGGAGTTGTTTAAGAGCAAGATTATCATGAACAATTTGTTTCCCTTGTTTTAAGGTGTGAGTGCATGAGGCCAATATTTAGTTTGTTCTTGATTTTGTTGAGTCTAGTTGTCAGTTTTTCTTGTTTTATTTATTTATTTATTTCGTTGAGTCTAGTTTGTTTTATTTGCTCTATTCTTCTCCAAAAAAAGAAAAGGAAAGAATTGGGAGATCATTTTCTTCTACTATATATATTGTCTTTAAATCTTTTTCAGGCTGTAGAAGAGACAAGGATTGCTTGCTAAAAGTTGCTTTGCTTTGCTAAAAAAAAAAGCGCCGCTAAATAAAATTGCTAAAAATTCTGCATGCACTGGTATATGTTTTCTTTCCTTGTATTTATTTTATTCGCATTGTTGATTGCTTGGATTTGCATCAAGAATTAAAAATAAAATAAAAATTCACTCGTAGTTGCATCGTTAATTCACGTTTAATTTCTGTTTTGCATTCATCTTATTTTTTTTTTCTAAGGATACTGTTATATTTTGACAAACTGGTTAATTTCTAACGAATTATTTCCCGGTGTCTAGACTACGACAGAGTAATAATCATTTATAAATATTACGGTGATTCATAAATATTATAGCGGTTGTTCCTCTGAAGGTACTTAAACCTTCGGCTGCATTGCTAGGATGATTCCTGGTGCACCGATAACTCCTGTCCGTTAACTGGCTGAGAAATCTTTTTGTTGAAATTAATCTATCCGTCATTATATAATTTTAGAAAAACCGTAAATACGTAATTTGCATTCATATAGTTGCATTAGGTTCATGCATATATAAAAAAAACAATTTTTTTTTGAAAATGTCTCAATTCCCTTATTCCTACAGGTTTTACGATAGTTGTGAAAATCAATATAATCCATATAATTGTACACCAAATTCGTACGGATATTTTAATAACAACTATTGTGCAAATAATTTGGATTTTACGCCAACAACTTCTCAAAATTTTCAAAATAATCCTTATTGTACACCACCAAATTTTCAAAATGAAGATTAACCCTCAAGTCTTGAAATAAGTATTCAAGCTCTACGTGAAGAGTGTCAAAGATTTAATGAATCAAGTCAAAGATTAATTGAATTAATGTGCAATAATTCAAGTCAAAGTTTTCAAAATAATCAAAATTTGAATTCACTTCCAAATTCAAATGATTTTGATTATAACCCTTACCAAATCAATTTCGAACTCCAAAATGAATTTCAAATTCAAAATGAAAATGTGAATAATTTTTCAAATGATTTTGGTAATGGGAATAATTTCAATTGTGGTGAACCCGAAATTTTTTGTTCTCAACAATTTCAAACTGAAAATTCTCATGTAAATAATTATAAATTTGATTTTGTTGAGCAAACGAACATACTTGATGATTACTTGAAGTTTCGTGAGAAACAAAGTCGAATCCAAACTTGTGACGATCCAAATGATAATCCATCTTTTACCACGATCAACGATCTTCACCAACAACTTTTGAAGTTGACAAAAATCTTAATGAAGTTGCTGGCTTGATTTGAATTTAAATTCTCTTGAAAACAAAGACGTCAATCTTCAATTTGATCTTCCTCTCTCAGATTATGAAAATTTTGAAAATTTAGCAACTTTAGGTTGTCAACCTGACAAAAATGATGAAGTTGTTAACAACTGTTTAAGTGAGGACGACTTTGATGAGCGAAAACTTCTTATACTGATTGACGATGATGATGTTGGATCTGAAATTGAAAATGAAATATTTGAAAACTTTAAAATGCTTGAGGTTGAAAATAATGAAACTGCTGAATGTGATCTTAAGCACAATAATAATTTTTCTGAAACTGTTGAAACTCCTTGCAAGTTGATCATTTCAACTGAACCTCGCTATGATCACTTGTTTTTCCACAATAAATCTCTGCAGTATATAAATTCTTTTTGGAATGACACGATTTTTGAGAAAACACAATTTCAAAATTTACTGAAAATTCATTTGTTTGTTTTTAACTTTAGGTTTACGAATGAACCTTTAGTTAACAAAATTTCAAACATCAAAGAAAAACTGAACAATATTTCTCAAAACAAGTGTGGGGGTGAGAGATGATGCATACGTCTCTCAATTTATACATCATCTGAATAAACCAAACTTTGTTTTTGAAACTTTTACTAAACCCCGACCCACTGACCTCTCTTTAGTTGCTTCAAAAATTCAATTTGATTTTAGGATCAATTGTAAGCTCAAAGTTTTAAAGTTAGCAACTCAAACTTTTGAAAAAATAAAATTCGTTTTTCCAAATCTGAAATGTGATTTAAATTTTTTTATGATTTGGTTTTCTGTGCTTAAGCTATGTCTCTCATACTTAAAGAGACAAGTGAATCGGTATTTAGAAGATCGTTCCGTTTACTTCTTGTCAATATTTTTTTGATATTTTGTAAATATTGTTTTTCCTTTTTTTTGTAAATATAAGGCATATTTTCAAAATTTTCATTTTCTTTCCATTTGGGTTGACTGTGGGGGCACAGTCAAAATCAAGTGTGTGTGTGGGGGGGGGGGGGGGTGGTTCATTTTCATTCTGTTTTGCATAGTTTAAGTTAGCTTTTTTTTTCTTTCTCTTTTTGCATTTTTTCTTTCTTTCTTTTTCTAAAAAAAAAACAGTAAAAGTTTCGCACTTCTATTTACTTTTAAATAAGACATGATGGAGTTAGTATATAATTTTGGTCGTTCGATTTAATTATTTGGAAATTTACTTCTCTTAGCGGATAACGAAAGGAAAGTTTGAATTATGAGAAAATTTGGTGTAACTGGTATATTGGGAAATTCGTAGGTGATGGGTATGAAATGTTTTCTGAATTGTAATCCGATTAAATGAATGGTTGATTTAGACTACTTGCGATAACATTTTAGATCGTTTAAGTGAAGTTGTGCTAAGATATTCTCACTTAACTCTCTCTCTCTCTTATGTAAAAAAAGAAGAAGAAGAAAAAAAGTACATATATTTATAATTATCCAAGGGTATCTAACATTGCTGGTACATCTAGCGTTGGTGTGCAAACCCGCCAAACTCTTTCCGACGCCTTGTTGACAAAGTCAGCGTCGATATATGTAATGACCCGCATTTGCAGAGGTATTATAATTAATTTATTTAATTATATAAATAGTGATATAGTGAATTTAATGGTCGTGGAATTAAATAATGGTGAATATTTAATTTAAGTTAATAAATTAAATAATATATTTAATTCTAAAATAATCAGAATTGGCTGAAATGACGATATGGTGTGAACCGGATCATCTGTGATATTTAATTCAGCTTGGAATTGTATTTGAATAACGAATATATTATTTAAACGACAGTTTGAACGTATAATTATATTATAATTATAATCGAGCTTGAAATGACGTTGCAGTTCGTAAATTGGCAATTCGAACTTCAACTGAATGTACATGATTCGTTTTAAAACGGATTTCTGTGAAATAAGAAACGTTAGGAGCTGGTGGAGTATATTTTTGTAGTGGAAGAGAAAAATTGAGATTTCGTCGTGTAGATTTTGATTTATGTCCAAATCAAATTTTAGAAAAGTCGTTGTGGAATTCCTTTATAATTAGTAACGCTTTATTTACGTTATAAAAGGGTTTTCAATATATTTGAATATCGGTTTTGAATTTAGACAAGATTCTTTTGAGACGTAGTGATAATTTAATTTTTAGAATTTTATTGTAATTTTTAATTAATTTAATAAGCAACTTTTTATTTGGAGTATTTTGCACCCTTAATCAGCGATTTTGGGGTTTCACAATATGAGTTAATCTACCGGTATTATTATATCTTTGGGATCGTGGTACGTTGGTCGTCACAACGGTATGTTCAACTCTGTCTATAGCAGTCCGTACAACCATATAAATTTTTGTGTAATGAAGTTAGTGTACGCTAGAAACTTTATAACCTAAACAACATAGTTGATGTCAGCCCTCCCAACGTTACCTTTAATTTCAAACAGGCCAAACTTATGCATGCTCTCATGGTGTAATACTCGGTAACAAGGTGGAAACGCTAAGAAATAAAATATAATATATGGACGCCATTCCCTTATGTACTAAAACAAATGTATGAAGACCAGTCACCCTCAACGTGGGCATCTCACAAATCAAACACGGTGTGTGTATATTAATCAAACACGTTGTGTTCCTCTCTTCCAGAAGCCGCCATTATATATATGGTTTCCAGTAACAAGCATCCCACTTTGAAGAAAAATCGATCATCTATAATTAAATAAAGTTCGGAAAAATTGCAAAGCGACTATCTTTGAGATCACCGCATGATTCTCTTCATAGCAGTATCGATTTTGAGGGGATTCCAACTGATTTTTGTCGCTGGAACTAAGGCAGCGTACTGATTTGGTCAACTAGGGTTCATCATTTTCGGTTTTAGAAGCATCCATTCAAGTTTTAGCGATTGATTTTGGGTTCAAGGGAGTAAGCCCCACCTGGTATGATAATATGGTGGGGTTCGGTAGTGATTTTTGGGTCGGAAGCGTTATTGGAAGCAAAGTGATTGGCTGGAATCGGAGCATGCAAAAGGAGTGCGAGTTGGTGATAAGAGGGATGGAGTTGTAGAGGATTCCAAGGAGGAGTTGTTGGTGTTGTCGGGTTAATGAAAGCACGATGGGATGAACGAACATTTGGGGTTCGAAATATCTGTAAATGGTGGAGTAGCGTTGAAGCTCACGGTGGAAAAGAAGAATTGGGGAAGAAGCGTTTTGATGGGTCTGGTGTTTTAAGGGTGGACGGGCCAAATAATTGGGTAAAGCCCAATTGAGAATTAAATTAAAAGTTTTATTTAGTTTTAAATAGTGTACTAACTTGTTAATATCGTAACTTGAACATACGATGTCAGAATTGAGCGAAACAAGATCCGACAGGATCATATGGACAGACACTACACGATAGGACTGACTGGAATTCCATCAGAGCTCGTTACAATTTATTGCAAAATAAATTGTTCGTCTGAATCAAGCGATGGTTATCGTTATTAACGATGATCGTCCAATGTGAGTAAATCTCACTAACTCTGAACAGTTAATAATTTCATGTTGTATTTTTAGAACTGATAAATGATGACTGATTGCTTACGTTAACTGTTTGGTTGAATTGTTTGTGTATTAGTTGAAATTATAGATAAAAATATATAAAAATCGTTAAATCGAATACTGATTCTGTTTATCAGAATATTTTATATTCATGTTGTTTAACATCTGTGATGCAGGGAAACAGGTTGGAGGGGTCCAACTGGACTCCTCAATATTTATGATACTGTTCTGTTCATATATTGTAATATACGATGTGATATATAATCTATTTAATTATGTGTGTTAGAATGATGTTGATCATTGTGATTCGATATTTTTAATATCATAAAAAGACCCTGGGATGTAAAAAGAATTATTTCAATGTATACTGAAATAAAGGGATTTTATAAAATCGATAGATTTTATAAAAAGGAAATATTTCGAAAGTAAATAAAAGGAAAATGTTTATAAAACGAATAGAGTTTTATAAAAGGGAAAAATGTTGATAAAACGAATAGAGTTTTATAAAAGGGAAAAATGTTGATAAAACGAATAGAATAGAATAAAGGAATATTTATTTAGGAAATAAATAGGGTTATAAAAGGAGTTAATCAAACGTAGTTTATAAAAGGAGTTAATCAAACGTAGTTTATAAAAGGAGTAAATCAAACGTAGTTTATCAAAAGGAGTTAATCAAACGTAGTTTATCAAAAGGAGTTAATCAAACGTAGTTTATCAAAAGGAGTTAATAAAACGTAGTTATCAAAAGGAGTAAATTAGACATAGTTATATAGGATAAGTTACCATTTTGCACGACTACCAGCGTAATTCGCAGGGCTGCAGAAAGCCTACGGCGGTCGGATGTTTCCTGAGGGAATCAGGCGTAACCATTGTGATTGTTGCGATCTAAAGTTAAGCGAATGGAGTTAAATCGAATATTAGTTACTCGAATTAGAGTTAATCGAAATAGAGTTAAACAAGATTTGAAACTGACTAGATATTAGTTAAGTTGAACATTTTTCTGAGTATCGATCTGATGTTGGTTTCGGCCTTCGGGGTTTATACTTAGAGAACTGTTCTCCTACTAGTCTACAGTCAGGGACTGATAGTTGTGAAATGATAGTGATACGAAATTAAGTTATGGAAATGTTTTCCAGTGTTAACGTATATTTTCTAAACATAGAAAATAAGGAAAATATGAATATATATATATATATATGATTGATTGATAGAATTTCCATCTGGAAATAATATCGTTGTTTGCACACGTGTTTTTCTTTGATAGTTAAATCACAAACTATCGATGTTTTTGACCATTTTAACGTTGTTAATATGGAGAGACCGGTTGGATTATTATCCAAAGAACCACTCTGTATTGGCATAAGCGTTGCGAATCATATATGCCAAAGATAATTGAGGACGGAGTAAAGTGCAAGGGCTGTTGTATAAATCTTAGATAACAGTGCCTAAGATGGATATACTGAATAGTGCCTTTGGTTCATCCTGTTCCTGGATGACTTGTATGGATGAATGTCTGACAGAGTATTTCCCGAAAGGTCACGAACATTGATTTCTTCAACAGTATCAAGAGTGGAAGCGGAGAAGGAAACTTCTTTAGCTAACACATAATGTACTGTTGTAGACGTCAATTAGTGATTTTCGATGGATCTGACAATGTGGCATTCGAAGTGAATCTGATGTGATGATGAAGCGTAACCTCAAGCCTCATCAACCGGTAAATGACAGAAATCGGGCAGGCGGCATGGCTAAGTCGGTCGCTCCGAAGTAAGGTGTATAATCACCTGATCTAGAGTTTCATTTACTTCTAAAAATCTATTGTTGATGTTGTCCCATTCGGGAAACGGTTGCTGATCCCAACCGTTGGTGATATACATTCGATACACTCAAGCGAAATGAGTGGTCGGTCATGTGCGGTCGGGTTGCAAGATGTTCTTGTTGAACCCAGTGTATTCCTTTCTAGAGGTACACTAGCGAAAGGTGGTTCCATACCTTGTCATAGTTGGAAATCCATTACCCCATATGTGCTTGCGGTTGTGATTGTATACTATATATGTAGAACGTGAGATGAAAGCGTTTATGCTAGATGATTATTATACTGTGGTTGATAGACATTATTATAATATCAAAAGGTTTTTGATATAAAGGTATTTTGGATTCTCATAAGGGAAAAACCCGTTCCGTTATACGGCGTGGTCTTATGAGATATCGTTTTCTTGTTCAAACCGTTTAAAACTGTTTTACTCATACCAGTCCCATGACTGACCCGGAGTTTATTTTGTTGTTTTCCCTAAACTCTTGGGTGCCCAATTTTGTACGGGCAGTCAAGTAGTCGGGAATTACAGATACTTAAAGAGCTGGAGCAGGAGGCTTCAGGATCATATAGCTATAGTTTAATTCCGCTATGTTGTAAGTGTTGTACTTTGATAATGATGTATATTCAAGTACAGATGTATATTTCAAGCTATGTTATATATATTATATGTTATTCGTTCCGCTGTGAGGTTCGTGTTACTCTGATGTTGTGTTCTTCTTCTTCTATTTTAAGTTTCTATCTTATCTTTCCTCACCCTCTAATTTCTTTCATTAATGACCGGTATTTTCGATCCTTGGATGTTCGATATGTGTTGTATATCGGATAACCAAGATCGACAAAAACTCGGGTCATTACAATATATCTTGATCTCATTTTATGAGTTGGACACCTAAGGATTACCAACATCTTGTTGATAAAGTCAACGTTGGTTTGCATAATCTGCCGAGCTCTGTCCCAAACTCTCACATCAGTCCGCGAGGCAATGCATTTGGTGGCATACCTTGATATTTTCAGTTAGGTGTTTGTAAATAATAATAATAATAATAATAATAATAATAATAATAATGTAAATAATTTTCAAAATAAAGAGAGAGTTAGCACTTAAAATCCAAGCACACTCCTCACTTATTCGACCTAACTTGTTAACAAAAAGGAAGTTTAGACGCCATTTTACGATTGTTGATATCGATTATAGAATTAATTTCATATTTGCACTATGTTTGTACCAAAACAACTGGCCAAGCTGGAGGAGTTTGTAACGATAAGATGACTTTTGTTTGAAGTTTTGATTAGTAATGGACTCAAATTTCATAGTGACGACCCAAATTTGTGTTAACTCATTCGTGTAATATTTAAAAGTAAATTATCCATTTGTAAATATTCCTTTAAAAGCTTGCATTCATATTGTAAATATTTTGGAATCTTGCATTTTGTAAATATTTTTTTCATTTAACTTCCGGATTTTGTGGGTAGTATCCACTGAAAACCCTCACGAGACAACACTCGTCCTACTGGGGACACCCAGAGGTTTAACGGCCTGTTGCATACGCTCAATGCAATCGTGCTCCCTATGAAAATGGGTTTAGCTTAGTCTTTAATTTATTCAAGGACGAAATAAAAAGATAAGTGTTGGGGTATTTGATGTGCATGTAAAAATGCACATTTATATTCACATATTTATTCTTGTTTAGTACTAATAAATGTCATATATGGGTATTTTATCATGTTTAAATAATAACTGAATTGATTTCAAAACATCATGCATTTATCACAATATAATGGGAAAATGATCATTTTTGTGCTTATATTATTTTGAGAATGTTTACTTGGACATTTTCATATTTTTACAGAAATTGGATGCTTGCAAAGAAGAACTTCATAAAGATATATATGCTTACAAAGAAAAAAAAAGGAAGGAAATCAATGGAGAGGGAATCAATTCAAAAGCAGGAAATCAATGCCTTACCAAAAAAATAATGAAAGGGAAATCAATTAATGAAGAGGAAATCAATTCAAATAGAGAATTAATGGAGGACCCTATTCACTCTCCTTCCTTCTTTAGTGGAGACACAAAATTTTGGCTTTATGAACCACTATTGCTAAAAGACAAAATGTAGCTTAAAGCGGGGGCACTCTGGGTAGCACGCAAAATGTTAATTTAAGGTTTTCCCTCATGTATAAATAACCCATGTATGATAATGTAAGGATCATCTTGGATTTTTAGTTTAGAGAGAGGCTGAAAATAAAACCTCTATTTTTCTGCCATGGCTTCTTAGCCATTTATTTTTTGTAATCTGTCGCTTTAATGCAATATTAATTTGTTGTTGTTCATTTACATGTTATTTTCTTTTCTGCAAGTAGTGTAGCTTTATTAGTTGATATCTTTTCTTCATTACTTACTAGTTGTTCTTCAATGTTGAAATATATTTGTGTTGAAATAATAACACAAATGAGGAGCTAAACCCCTACAATTTAGGGGTGATGAAGCTCTCTAATCACATAGATTCAACATAGTTTATTTTTCATGGTCTCTATTTGTGTTTATTAAAGAATGGATGTTTAGCGTATTTTATTAATCATACTTGGTTTTGATGATCTATGCCTCTAATTAATAGAGGATAGATCATGCTTGATCAAATGACACAAATAATTTACCTTTTCATCTATATATGATTTTGGCAACAAGAGGAAGTGTTAATCTACATTTGATATTCTATATTACTAATTATTAGTAAATAGAGTATTCTTAAAATTGATGTTGCTTTCAACCTGTTATCTTTTTTATGAGAATTGAATAGTGAATTAGATTTATGTTATAGTTTGATGACTTATGTTATGCTAATTAATAGCATAAATATGACATACTTATAATAAACACAAAATCTAATCTCACTAATGACCAAACAAATAGAAAACATAATTTCATGATGTTGATTTGTGTGATTTAGAGAGTGAAAACACCTCTAAATTGCTCTTAACCAATAGTTTCATTCTCAACTTAGTCATTAATTTTGTTAAATTTTAGTTAACACATTTCACAATTTGGTTTAATTTGATTGAATAAAATTTAAAATTATTCTTTCCCCTAGGATCGACTCGTATGCGGCACGTACTAACAATTGTACGCCGTGCGCTTGCGGTTTATTATCAAAATATTTTGTTGACGGTTTTCTAATTCGATAGAAAATCTATTTGCAAACAGTCATGTATACACACTAATTTCAAACATAGATTAATTTGACTGGTTCTTTAGTGGACACAAAGTTAACAAATCTTATGAGCCATTGTATACTCAGACTTTGCTTATATAGGAGAACATTTTGGAGCTTAATTCAAAAGAATATGAACAAAAATCCATTTTTTATTAATTGTTTGCATGTTCCATAGTTATTATTTATCATTTTCTAAATATCGTTCAAGTGTTACCCTGAATAATTCAACCAGATTGATTATGGTTTCTGTTAAATGGTTGTTGCAAACTCATTGGGGGTAACATTCGCAGAAAATACACACTGCGTTTGAGAGTATGCATTTTATTAAGACATCCGTTTTATGTTTGTTGTAATTTGAGCTTTAATTATATGGGAGGTGGAGAATGATTGCAGGTTAGCTGTTGAGCTTTGAATGAAATTAACTGTTAAAGACTTGTCATGATTTGAAATTTCAATCTATGTAGTCTTTCCTATGAATGGGTCAGGGATGAACTTTCATTCATACATAAATTAGAGTTATATTAGACATTATCAATGGATAAATATAACTTGTTTGAAGTCAAACATCTTCTATATTGTGAGTGCATAAACGATTTTTTCCTGAGCCATATTTTCAACTTTTTCGCATTCCAGCTGTAAACTTGGAGCAAAAAGAATTCTCAACTAAAACGATTTTTTCCTGAGCCTGCACATTTTCAATTTTTTCGCATTCCAGCTGTAAACTTGGAGCAAAAAGAATTCTCAACTAAATGTTTGTCATGGGAGTTTACTGGCCATTGTCTTTTGTCTTTGTTGATCCTAGACGGGGATGTCCTATAAATGATAAGTTTTAGAAATTCTTGGGGAAGCTAGAATTGAACCTAGGCTCGTTTGTGCCTATAATAACACTTGTAAAAAGCAAGTTATTGTATATCCATCATATGAAGTCCATTCCTTATTCAAACTTGCATCGTTCATCATCTTTATTTTTTAGGTGCATAAACCGTACTCAACGTTTTTTGCTTCCTTTTACAGGTTGGCAAACATCCGCGCCCTATTTCAAAACATCCTCAAAGAAGATTCAATCAATTGCTTCTTTATCATTCTTATGGCGTTTGATAGAAAATCACAAATTATCACAAAACCAATTGGCAATATGAAGGGTGAGCTCTATATGTTTATACATGATTTATTTTATAAATTCCCCTGTGTGGGACTTTTCTCAACACACCACCGCACGTGTGACATATCCTGAACCTCACACATGGATCTTAGGAACGGCATGGGCAAGTGTGGCTTGTGCACACGAATTAAACTAGCTTTAATACCATATTAGAGAACCCCAAATTATCACAAAACCATTGGTAATGTGAAAGGTGAACTCTTAATGTTTATACAATATTTATTTTATAAATTACCTGAAGTGAGACTTGTCTCAACAGTGTTATATTTATATGTGTAATTTTATTTTAGTTAAATTCATGATTCCATGCAGCGCACTGGGGTTCGTTTAAAATTCACAGTTGGTTTAATTTATTTTTCATTCAATTTTATTTTAAATGATCATAAAAATTATGATTACGTATAAATTTATTAATAACATGTTTGAGTATTTCCATGGTTAACGAGTGGTTTTCTATAAAAGATCATTATTTTGCACCGGTTGTTAGGAGCAAGCGATGCAAAAAAAAAAAAATAAGCCAAATGTTTTTTTTGCATCGGTTAATTTTTAAAAACCAACAACCGGTGCAACATTTGCACTGGTCGTATAAAACAACTGATGCAAAAATAAAGCTTATTCTAAAGTAAAAATCATTTTTTGCACCGGTTTTTCGTAAAAGCCAGTGCAAAATACTCAACTTTTGCACCGGTTGTTATTAACAACCGATGCAAAAAGCCTTTCTTTTGCACTAAAACCGGTGCAAAAAAAATTGTTGTTTGCATCGTCTGCATTTGCACGTTTGCAGAACCGAAGCAACAGCGGGTAAACAACTGGTGCAAATGAAATGTTTTGTTGTACTGATAGTAACTAGTTTGTTAGATTTCGCAATTTTTATTTAGTTAAATTTACACGTGACTTTGGTTTGATTTTGATTGAATAGAATTAGAATTATTTCTTTCTCCGTGGATCAACCTGTATTCGCCACGTACTACAAGTGTACGCCGTACACTTGCGGTTTATTTCTAAATTCGTTTGATGGTTTTCTAAACCAATATAATTTCCATTGTCGTACGCCTCAACTAAAAAATAAAATATTTATGATTAAATTTATTAATTACATGCCTTGTCTACAAAAATTATCATCTGGGACACTAATTATCTTCATTTCCTATTAGTATGTTTATCAGTTATGATGTCTTCCACTTCAATAGCTATTATATATTACGCTTTAAGTTGAGTTATTGGTTAATACCTGATGGTGTACGCATAGGTCAATAATGTTGTGACTTTCGGCATCCTATTAATTCATTGGGCTATTATTAAGCCTTTTTACAATGATGTGTGATTCTTAAGTGCAATTTACAAAATTTGTCACACAATATATTTCGGTTATTAAGGAAATATTTGTGTATATGTGAAATGAAATGGAGAGACTAACATTTATGTATATAAGCAAAATTACTTCGATAATGAAAATCTCATGTTTAGTGGAGTCACCATCATTATATATTTAATCAAGCCAATATACTAGTTAATGTTTTTTTGATTCCTAGCCTCATCTACATAATATATTCTTCTGTAATGCTGATCTCCTTCATTTTCAATTACTATGTTCATTTGCTATAGTGTCGCCTATCCTTCAATAATTATGCCATTACGTTTTAAGTTGGGTTGTATGTTAGTACCTAGTAGCATACACATAGTTTAATAAATGTTGGAACTTATGGTATCATACTAATTTATTTGGCTATTAATGAACTTTCTTACAATGACATACTATCAAATAAATGAGATTCATTCGAGCAATTGACAAACTTTCTCCAACGATTTATTTCAGTTTATTATTCCTTCATTTTTGCTTACTTTCCTTTCATTTTCAATTATGAACTAAAAATGTTATGTTAATATGTTGAGTAGCAGTGACTTCTAACATGAGAAGATTAACAAAATGAAAAGGTTTAAAATATCACTGTAATTCATCCAACTAAAAATAAGTGCATACATCGTAGGAATGATTGGGTAGTTTTTGCGAAATGGTAAATAGCACAAAACAAAAAAAGAAATTGATAATATACTAGAGAATTATTTAAGGGAGAATTAATTTCAATAAGAAGAGTTAAATAAACATTTCCATGAATGGAACTTTTTATGGAGGGAAAAATTAAGTATCAGTACTTACCTTATGAAATAAAACTAAAATTATTGTATGTGCTATCATCGAAAAGCATCAAATAAACATCAAGATTATTTTTTTTAAACAAAATTGATATTTTTAATTGCTAGCTTCACGTACATAAATATCTTCATTTGTAATGCTAATCACATTCATTTTCAATTATTATCTCTATCGACTATAGTACCTTATACACTTTAATAGCCTTGTCATACTATGTTGTAGGCTGAGTTAGTACTTGATAGTGTATGTGTAACTCAATAAAAGTGGGAACTTTTTATATCATGCTAATTTACTTGGCTATTAATAAAAAAAATCAATGGTAAACTATCAGATTCGAGTAGTTGACCAACTTCATCAGTGATGATTATTTATTATGTTGATATGTTTTTCTTTCCTTCCTTCAATTTTCAATTAATAGAAAAAAATATTATGATTTGTAGTGAATACTAGCTAAAATGAAAAGATTCGGTGAAAGAAAAATGTGCAAATTAATGATGTAATTAACTTAAATTAAAGGCGTAAATCATAGGTATGATCAGGTAGTCTTTGAGAAATGGCATATATTGTGAAACGAATAAAGAAACCGATAGTATACTGTAGAATTGTTTATCTGAGAAACCATTTCGGTAGGGGAAATTAAAAGAAAAACATTTTTCTTGATTAAATTTTATTCAGAAATCAAGTAATTAGTTCTTTGCTTATAAAGTCAAAATAAGATTACTAAGTTATCCTTCGTATAATCAGCCCCCTACATGCATTTCAATCTCCATCTTAATCCATTGTCCTAATATACATCTGAATATCTACAAAAACTAGATGTTGCCAAAAAAAAATATTGATAATTTATATGTCATTAAATTGAAAATGATAAGGTCCGAAGGTTCAATTCTTGATAGCTATGGATCCTTGTGGGAATTTCGTCTAGCTCAAAAAAAAATGAAGATAATACAAATTAAATGTAATGAGAAGAGTTCCAAATAAAATGAATGGTAGTATTGGGAAAACAGGTATCATATTCATATAAAAAAATTCCTACTATTTCAAAGTTTCTCCTATAAATTATTTATTTTAAAACTTCCCAGTTTTTCTTTCCTTTGCAAGCTTCCATAAATTGGATACATATATATTCAACAACCATTGATTGTACTTGCTAACAAGCAACCTAAAAATTTGAAAGTTAATTAATAAAAGAAACATAATATATTTTTGACTCATTGTTCTCGTCAAAATATCTTGAACTCAAATTCTACAATCCTTGAATATCATGTAAATTTCTTTAAAAGCACAACGCTTTATATTCTATATGGAAATGTCTATCTAAAACGTTGAATTCAAATTGTTAATGAAGAATGCTTTCCCCAATGTAAAGCCGCGAACTTGAACTTCAAATTTGTGGATCTAGTTCTCATGGATGAGTTTCTTAAAGAGCAATATTTTTCCTAATACTGTTCTTACTTGTCTTCAATATTTATTTTGGATGTGTTTGTTGGTTCAAGGAGATAAAAAAATTCAGTGGCGTACATTGATACATGATTTTGTTATCTAAGGATTGGGAACCTAGAGACGGGTCCTGGTTCACTTTTGATAGGTAAATTCTATATGGGGGGAAGAAGGAAATTATTCTTTTCAACCATGCTGTTGGCTATGGAGTTATCTTTTATTAACATATTTAATGTCTCTTTTTCTAAAAAAATAAGCTTGCTTTGGAGAGTAACAAGTTATGTAACGTGAATAATGATGATTGTTAAGTTTAAAAAACTAGCCCTTCTATTGACATATATTTAGAAAGAGACCTTATATGGAAAAAAAAATATTTAGAAAGAGATATTATTGGGAAAAGTTATCTTTAGGAAAACAACTGTTATAAAATATCTTTTTAAATATTTATCTATTTGTTTCCTGTTTTCTAGATTCAGATGTGATTTTAGGGACAGGATATTTGTTTCCTGTTTTCTAGATTTGGACGTGATTTCAGAAATAGAATATTTGTTTCATGTTTTCTAGATTTGGACAGGGTAGGATATTTATGGTTTCATGGTTGATAATAAAGTAAGCAAAGACTCATCAATTCTTTTATGGTATCAGAGCTATTTCTTTATTTTTTCTCAAAAAAAAAACATCAAAAATGTAGATCTCTAATGGGAATGTTTTTTTCCCACCTCCAGTTCTTATTCCTAGATCCAATTGATTGCCTTTTCACTTCGTTTCCTCTCGCTTTCCACTCCTTCTACCATTACAAGTTTCAACAGTTTCCCAAAAACAAAAACAAAACCAAGACCAAATCCAAAACTAAAAGCAAAAGCAAAACCTAAACTCAAAAACAAAATGATAAGGATCTAGCTCATCCATACATAAATCATGCCGAGACACTGGATAAGGATCTAGCTCATCCATAAACACATAATGCTGAGTCGCTGGATAAGGACATAGCTCACCCATACACACATCATGCTGTGTCACTGCCTCATCCATACATACATCATGCTGAGTCACTGGATAAGGCTCCAGCTCATAATATATTATTTTTCCTTTTTATACATTGTTATTTTAGCCCACCACATGTACTCCATCTATAGAAAGCACTTCACCATACACATTTTTTAATCAATTCTCTATCAATAATATTACAAACTTGTATCTATTCTACAACCTCTCTCTGTCAGAAAATCAAACACGATATAAGAGCCTTTACAGCTTATCCACCGAAGCTTAACAGCTTACTCTTGAATCCTTCTCTATTCTCCATTCTTTCTTCTTTGTTATGCTATACAATAGTTGACGAAAACTCATCACCAATGTCAGCCTTGAGGGTGTCTCAAAATACTCAAGAGGCCACTCTCGACCTGATAAAAGCCATCATTAAGCCTTAGTCTAATCTGATCTCGGTCCAGCTAGATGACTCGTATCACCTGTTATGGAAATTGTAAGTCGAAACAGCCGTTAGAGGTTACAGTCTTGACGATTACATCTTAGGAACCAAGCAAGTTCCAAACAAATTTATAAAAGATGGTAATGAAAAGTTAATAACAAACCAAGAGTACACAGTTCACCAGCGATAAGACAGTCTAGTCTGTTCATGGCTGATGTCAACCATCAGCACATCACTATTACCACAAATCATCGGCTGCAAAACAGCACATGATGTGTGGGAAGCAGTAGAAAGGAATTTCACCTGCGGTCTTCTGCACATATACTGCACTTTAAGAGGCAATTAAATAACATAAGGAAATATAACATGACAATGAATGAATACTTGCACGTCAAAGGAATCTGTGACCAGCTATCTGCTACCGGCCACAAAATCAATGAAACTGAACAAATCTTGTTTATTATTAGTGGTCTTGATGAGAGCTATGAAGCCATTGTTGCTATAATACCCTCAATCGAACCAACCCCTACTCTCCAATATGTCTACACTACTCTACTAGCTTATAAGGGAAGGATTGAGAAAAGGAAAACAACTAATCCAAACCCTATTATCAACTACACAGCTAGCTACAAAGGAAAACAACCAGAAGGGAGCTATGGACCCCGCCAATAGCAGCAGTACAAATATAATAAGAGGGGAGGTCACTCGAATAGAGCCAGAGGCATGGGAGGTAGGTTTAATAGCAACAACAAAATTCAATGTCTGTGACGACCCACCCCGCACCAGCCAACATTTCCAATGAAAGTGCATTGTGTCGATGTCCAACTAACACGGGATTGTCACCAAAGAAAGGAATTTGAACTAACAAGGAACTTGTAGAATGTTTCACAGCGCATGGAATAAAATATAATAATAACATACTTGACATAAAACAGGTGAGACAGTGCATAAGCTGAAAACTAAATCATAATCACCATAGCAGCGAAAATCCAAAATACAGCTTATGATCCATAACCATTATTATAACTTCAAAATACTGTCTCTAAAGCAAAAGGAAGGAAAGGTACACTACTAATGCCCAAATAAGTGACCATCAACAACACAGGGAGAATATGTGTAGATAATACGTAGGAGCCTCTTGCTCATCTCCGGATTAGCTACTCGTGTATAACCAGCTAACCTGTCTCTAGTCTGCTCGTTTAGGAGCACCCAGAGTAATAAGAAGAGACATAAAACTGTGGGTCAGACAAAAGTTTGGTATGAGCGATAAGCAGCAAAACAGAATAATAACAGGTATACTAAACCATAACTGGACATGCAACCAAAGAGTTAGCACTACATACTGTACAATACTCTAAGGTGCCACTAACATATAGTGTGAAGAATACGGGGGTGGGGGTGTGCATGACATAGTGAGGACAAACAATCAATCATAGCAACCATCCTCACATCTCTCACTCAGTGCGTAAAGCATACGATATCCACCACTTTGATCACCCTATTCCTTTCTATGATCACTCTGCCCCATGAGTCATGGTGACCCACTGCACTGATCCATAGCTACTAGTCCTGGCTATGTCCACTCTGCCCAATGAAGTCATGAAGACTCCACTGCACTGGCTCATAGCCATGCTACGATCACCCTACCCCATGGAGTAGTAGATACCCTGCTGCACTGATCCACAGCCTAACACTTGTCTTTCCGTGGTGAATCAAAGCTTTGGATGTCGATAACCCCTTAGCACACGTCCCGCAACAAAGCCCAACTCATGAAGTTAACCCTTTGATCCCATTTGGATTCTGAGTAATAACCTCCCATTTGGACTTCCTTTGCATCTCGGGTTTTGGTTGAATTGGAGTTGGTCTTCAGAAGAGTCATCGCGTAATCGTAGCTCCAATCCGGTTTGGTTCGGCCTCCAGATGCAGTTCGGTTTGGTTGTCATTCCCTGGTTCGGTTCGGCTTACTCCACTTCCTGGTCATCAATCCAGTTCGGTTCGATATATGGTGTTCTCCACGTCAAATTCGGTTCGGTTCGGTGTTCCTGGTCTCCTTGGTCCTTCGATCTGATCCCGCTCCCTAGCCTTAGTCTGATCCAATCCCCATGCCAAGCTTTGGTCTGATCCCAACCCCAACTCAACGCAAATGGCCTTCCTTCTTGAAAAGTCTTTTCAGGTGCCAAGTTCCGATCCGAATCAAATCCCTTTGCCCAGTCCCTTTATCCGATCCAAGCCCCATACCCGATCCGATCTAGTCTGAAACTCTGCACATTTCCTGCAACTTTTCCAGCGACTGTTTTACGTCATACGAAACTCTTCTAATCAACACAAAGCATACCATACAGTCATAGCAACATGTATAATCAACCACAAACACCAAAACAATAATTTGATAGGTTAAAAAGAATCAAACATAGCCAAAATCCCATATTTTCCCTTAAGCATGTTTAAGCAAACCTAATGATAAGATTAGAAAAACTTAACTAAATTAACCAAATTTTCTAACAGAGGCCTAAAATAATATTTTGAAATTTAAAAATATTTTTCCAGAATTTAATCATGTTTAACTTAGCTAATTAACACTAATTACCCTTAATTAACCATAATTAGTGAGGAACTATGCAAATCACTCACCTTAGCCATAAACAAAATACCAAATCTGAAACTATCCTCTGTTTGGCGCTGTTCCCAAGACTATACAGCAGTTCCGACCTTGATTTGGTGCTATTTCTCCTTAATTTGGTGAAGATTAGTCTAATACTTGATTAGAAAGTGATTGGAGGTGATTCTAGATGTTGGAGGCCATTGTTAGGGTTTCTATGATGTAAATGGCGGCTAGAAAACTGAAATGAAATGAAAACCTATCTCATTTCAGCCTGCCCATAACCCTAATCCCGAAATGGGTTATGGGCCCATTCACTAATCACCTCATTTGGCCCGGTTAAACAGTTTTTCACCTTCCAAACATTCTTTTAGCCATATCTCCCAAATGACAAGTCCGTTTTTCACATATGACCACTCTACGGAAAGGTAAACCATCATTCGGATCTAATGGAAGTGGTTTTAGGTCAGAACTCCTTTTTATGGACGAAACAGGATCAGCTAGGGGCAAAACGATCATTTAAAAATCGACAAAAATCATGAACATGAGAAATGACCCCAATAGTCGTCTCCCAAAGTTACATGACCATACAACTCTTTACGAAAAAGAAATAAATATTCTACGATCCTCCGCTGCATAGAATGTGGGTCGTTACATTCTCCCCCCTTAAGAAATTTCGCCCCCGAAATTCCTTATCTTAGAAACAAACAAAGGATCTCGCATGCCTATCAACCATTCACAACAATCAAACATACATAACAAACAACCAAGCCTATCCTAGCATGCAAAAAACTAAATCGCAATTAGAATCTTACCAGGCAAAGAGTTCTGGATACGTCTTCCTAATGTTCTCCTCTGTCTCCCAAGTAAAGTCTTCCTCATCACCACCCCACTGAACTTTGACTAGTCTCACCGCCTTCCTTCGAAGATGCTTCGTATCATTCCCAACAATACGCATAGGCCTGCGGTTCCCAACTGCCTCGGGTTCAACCTCGATATCGTCCAATTGATCTGGCGAAATAGCCACAGTAGGGTCGTGCACAAACTTCCTTAACTGGGAAACATGAAATACATTATGAACTCCTACCATTTTGTCTGGTAATTCGACTTTATATGCCAAATTCCCAACTTGCTCGAGAACTGGGAATGGTCAACTAAATCTCGGTGCTAACTTGTCTCTCCTACCAAATCGAATCACGCTCTTTAACGGAGAAATCTGGACAAACACCAAGTCACCAATGGAGAACTTTAAATCTCTTCTCCTCTTATCAACATAACATCATAAAGAGAAATCATACCTTGAACGATGACATTCTTTCCTTTCTCCGCCGCAGTTGGGGCATTCGACGAAGAAGGAACAAAATTGATAGCATATGCTTTCACAATCTGCTTTTCCTTAGGGGGTTGCAGACACTTATCCTTGTGATGTCCTACTTGACCACAGTTGAAGCACTTCCTATCCGCTGGCTTGGCCCGACATTATTTGGCATAGTGGCCCTTCTTACCACAGCTGAAGCACTCAACATCTTTCTTATTCTTCTTCTTCTGGACATCCTTGGTCTGATTCTGTTTTCTCTTATTTTGAGAACCATTCTTGCCTCTACTGCTTGCTTGCGGCTTTGGCTCCTCTGCAGATGTAAACTTAGTCTTCGACTTAGCATATAGACTCTCTGATCTCAAAGCTTTCCCCACAATCAATTCAAACGTCTCATCGATGTGGTTAATAAGCCTTTCCCCCAAGTACAGTTCCAAGCCTATTATGAACTTCTCATTTTTCTTCTCGGGAGTGTCAATGAGGGATAATCCATACTTCGATGAAGTATCGAACCCTGCAATGTACTCCGAGACCGCCCTACCATTCTGCTTAAGCTCCAGAAATTTCTTAAACAACTCTGACTTATGGGCAGCTGGGATGAACTTATCACTGAATCAGGCCTTAAACTGATCCCATATAACTTGATCCTCTGGAATAGCTGCCTTAATAGCATTCCACCAATTCATTGCCCGTCCATACAGCTGACGGGACACTAGCTTTCTCTTCATCGCATCCTTGATACCCAAGTCTTCGAAGATATGCTCATAGCTATCCAATCAATCCTAAACTTCTATAGCCGATTCCGTTCCGTGGAACGACTTTCTACCAAGACTAGTGTAATCCTTGCAAAGCTTGGCGAAATCGGCTCTAGGCGCCTACACTGCTGCACCACCACCATTAGTAACATTAGGAACTGCTTTCTAAACGTCCCCAAGCATCTCTCTCATGAAGTCAGTGAACATAGTCCTCATGTCAGGAGCATTCCCATTAATGTCTCCTCTACCAGCACCCCTCGTATTTCAATATGTAAAGAGAAACGATTAACTATCCTCTTTGTGGTGTCAGTGTAGTGTGACTTCATCCTTAGCTATACTAATAGTATTTATATAGCTTTTGAAAACCAAAATAATCACAAATACGTGCTCTCATATACGTATTATCTCTCCCTGGTGTCTTTCCCTAGGTTAACTACCCAACCTAGAGCTCTAATACCAAATGTGACGGCCTGCCCCGCACCAGCCGACATTTCCAATAAAGGTGCGTTGTACCGATGTCCAACCAGCACGGGAAGGTTCTCAAAGAAAGGAATTTGAACTAACAAGGAACATATAGAATGTCTCACAGCGAATGGAATAAAATATAATAATAACATACTTGACATTAAACAGGCGAGACAGTGCATAAGCTTAAAACTAAATCATAATCACCATAGCAGCGGAAATCCAAAATACAGCTTATGATCCATAACCATTATTACAACTTCAAAATACTGTCTCTAAAGCAAACGAAAGGAAAGGTACACTACTAATGACCAAATCAGTGACCATCAACAACACAGGAAGAATATATGTAGATAATACATAGGAGCCTCTTGCTCGTCTCCGGATCAGCTACTCGTGTATAACCAGCTAACCTATCTCTAGTCTTCTCGTTTAGGAGCACTCAGAGTAATAAGAAGAACATAAAACTCTGGGTCAGACAAAAGTCTGGTATGAGCAATAAGCAGCAAAACAGAATTATAACGGGTATACTAAACCATACCTGAACCTGGACCTGCAACCAAAGAGTTAGCACTACATACTGTACAATACTGTAAGGTTCCACTAACATATAGTGTGAAGAATATGGGGGTAGGGGTGTGCATGACATAGTGAGGGCAAACAATCAATCATAGCAACCATCCTCACATCTCTCACTCAGTGCGTAAAGCATAAGATATCCACCACTTTGATCACCTTATTCCTTGCTATGATCACTCTGCCCCATGGAGTCATGGCTACCCCACTGCACTGATCCATAGCTACTAGTCCTTGCTATGTCCACTCTTCCCCATGAATTCATGAAGACTCCACTGCACTGGCTCATAGCCATGCTACGATCATTTTACCCCATGGAGTAGTAACTACCCCACTGCACTGATCCGCAGCTTAACACTTGTCTTTTCATGGTGAATCAAAGCTTTGGACATCGATATCCCCTTAGTACACTTCCCGCAGCAAAGCCCAACTCATGAATTTAACCCGTTGATCCCATTTGGATCCTGAGTAATAACCTCCCATTTGGACTTCCTTTGCATCTCTGGTTTTGGTCGAATTGGAGTTGGTCTTCAGAAGAGTCATCGCATAATCGTAGCTCCAATCCGGTTCGGTTCGGCACCCAAATGCAGTTCGGTTCGATTGTCCTTCCCTGGTTCGGTTCGGCTTACTCCACTCCCTGGTCATCAATCCAGTTCGGTTCGATATATGGTGTTCTCCACGTCAAATTCAGTTCGGTTCGGTGTTCCCGATCTCCTTGGTCCTCCGATCCGATCCCGCTCCCTAGCCCTAGTCCGATCCGATCCCCACGCTAAGCGTTGGTCCGATCCCAACCCCAACTCAACGCAAATGGCCTTCCTTCTTGCCAAGTCTTCTCAGGTGCCAAGTTTTGATCCGAATCAAATCCCTTTGCCCAGTCCCCTTATCCGATCTGAGCCCCATACCCGATCCGATCCGGTCCGAAACTCTGCACATTTCCAACAACTTTTCTAGTGCCTGCTTTACGCCATACGACAGCGTTTTCGACCATTCTAACTCTTCTAATCAATCACAAAGCATACCATACAGTCATAGCAACATGTATAATCAACCATAAACACCAAAACAATATTTTATAACCGTGAAATTCTATAACCGTGAAATTCATAAATTAAAGTATAATTAATTTCAAATCAAAGAATTAAGGCGGAAAAATACGCGAAATAGAGTCCGAGTTTTCGAAAATCGGAGTCCGTATGACCAAGATATGGCCTTCGGAAGTTTCAGAATTAGGTTTAAAATTCGAACTAACGAAAACAGCTCAGAAAAACTAATTCAAAATTCAAAATCGGGCCCAATTGGCCAAGGCGGGAAAATTCCCGCCCAAAGCACCCAGGTCGACTTGGCAGTCGACCTGGGGCAAGCCAGGTCGACTGGGCAGTCGACCTGGGTAACCCGTGACGACTGCCAAGTCGACACGGTGTCGACTGGGCTGTCGACTTGGCCCCTGAGCCAGGTCGAACCCAGCCCACCCTAGCTGGCCTAGTCTGTGTTTGGTCGATTTTCTGAGCCTAGCCTTGTCACTAGGGCTAGGTGTCAGCTCCTGGTTGGTCTCCCCTTCAAACGAACGGCTATTATTGAACCAAGCTTCATCGACGGTCTAAATCAACTCACAAACTCTATAAAAAGGACCTAAGTCTAACCCTAATTCCATAAACTAAAATGGAGATGAGACCGTCATGCTGCTAAGGAGAGACTGAAGATAGCCGTCAGAAATAGAGAGACAACTAGGAGATAATTCAAAGCTTAAAGCAACGTAAATCAAATCAAAGCAACGCCGGTAACAAAGGATAGCAACTCCAAATTCAGAATTCAGATTTCTGAATTGAAGATTCTCCATACGCTGTAAGTAGAGTGCTATTCCGATATGAATTAAATAATTGTGTTGATTTGTGTAATGTAAGAAATGGAATTGTGGCGATAATAATCTATATTTGTATGTTGCTTTGATGCAAAACGATTTGGGAATATTATGGTATACAATTGGATATTTGCAAGTACGCAATTTGCGTTGGAAACGAAATGGAATTGTGGCGATAATGACTTATATTTGTATGTTATTTTGATTCTAAACGATTTGGCAATACTATGGTGTACGATTGGATTCATACAAGTATATGATTTATGTTGACAACCACATGTTGTGGAATTTTGATTGGGACTTATGCAAGCATATGATTCATATTGAAAACTACATGTTTGTGGTAGTTATTTACAACACCCATTTGGTAAATGCAAGTATAAGATTCATGTTGAAACAACAACTATATGTTGTAATAGTTTATTTTGAAATTCATGCAAGTCTATGATCTATTGTTATGACAACATGATGTATAATTCTATGGTCATCTTTACTGTAATTTGATCCACTTAAGTATTATGATTCATATGAAGGTTATGTTGAAATTGGCATCATAGTTCAAGTATAAAAATCATATTTTTGTGATAGTGACAAAAGCACGCATCTTTGTAAATTTGTATTAATTTTATGAACATGACTAAACTATGTTCGTTATTATGCCCAATTGAAAAACATGTTTTTAGGCTCATGTTGTTATCATAAGTTACATTAGAATTACATTCCTCTTGCAAGTTTGCATAGATAAAATAAAAACCATGATGTAAGTTTAGATATGTTTATGCTATAATTCTATGAATAGAATGAAAACCATGATTCATATAAGAATTAGGTTGGGATAATTCTAGTTGAACCATACTTTTGTATTAGTGACAAAAGTAAGTACCCTTTTGTTAACATGTAGTGATTTTATGAAAACGATTAGTTTATGCCTAAATAAAAATATAGGCTTATATTTCTAGTCAAGACCATGTGCCAATAATAATTATATCTAATTTAGTTAGATTCTTAATTTCAAGTTTACATGGTTAATTGAACCTATGATTCATGTTTAAGTATTGTTTATGCCGTAATCATATGAATAGAATAATTCATGTTTAGGTATTGTTTATGCCATAGTCATATGAATAAATGATTCATGTTTAAGTATTGTTTATGCCATAATCATATGAATAGAATAATTCATGTTTAGGTATTGTTTATGCCATAGTCATATGAATAAGTGATTCATGTTTAAGTACTGTTTATGCCATAGTCATATGAATAAGTGATTCATGTTTAAGTAATGTTTATGCCATAATCATATGAATAGATTGATTCATGTTTAAGTATTGTCTATGCATTAACCATATGAATAGAATGATTCATGTTTAAGTATTGTTTATGCCATGATTATACGAATAGAATGATTCATGTTTAAGTATTGTTTATGCTATGATTATATGGATAAAATGATTCATGTTATGCCATGATTATATGATGTTACAATTGCAAGTTCACATGTGCCTATTTTATGTTAATTGAATCGTTCGTTGCAAGTTCATGCGTTCACACTCCCCTTTTTCATGTTATCTTATAAACATCATGTTATAAGCCTCCCCTTTTCACTTGGCTAAATTGGGTTTAAGTATTAAACCCAACACACCTTACGTTGGAGCGAACGTATAATACGGGGGTAATGACGTTTGGGCTAAAATATAGAACATATGTGTTGGCATGTTTAACGCATGCCAACAACCTTGAAAGAACAATTAAGTGGCATAAATGAAATTTAACCAATAAAGATGAATTTGAATAATGGGCCGCAAATATTTACATATAAAAAGAAAAGAGACAAAATATGTAAATGTAGAAAAATACGATGTGGTTAACCCGAGGTTGGATTGAGTTGTGATGTAAACCTGCCCGGAACCGTCCGACTGTCCAGTAGTCACAACAATACCTATCCAATGTGGGTGGTTAAACACGGAGCCCAATAAGGACCCGAGGTTAGACTGAGTTGTGGCGTAAGACAGCCCGGACCCAACCGGCAACAGGCAGCCACAACAATACCTGTCTAATGTGAGAGGTCAAGGCTTTAATAAGACAATTAAGGCTGAGTCAGGATTGATAGGATTAAGTAAATTATATTAATACTTAATCAAAATGGAACATGCTAAACTAAACAAACTGATTGGGGGTTAGGTTTATAAAACACTTAACCAACTTAACATGTTGGCTAGAAATAGAAAACCTAGTAGCGGGGGACCCTTTTCAGCAGTAACCCTATAAGGTATCATGATACCCTGAAACTAGGCAGTGTGGGGCACGATTACTGGGCTAACTGTAAGAGGTCAAATCGACGGCGGTGGTGCAGCAGTGTAGGTTCTAACGGGGTGCGGGCGTGCACACACTCCGGCGCAGAAAAATAAGGCACTGGGCACTAGTAGCATACCTGTGCATTCTAGGATTGTGTCGGGCCGCCACCATGGGACTTGATACACCCCATGGTGGGACCAGCATAGGTAACTACAACATCGGGGGCCGTAAGACACATGTAACTATGCGAGTAGGAGCCGATCATCATAAAATGGATCACTTCACCCTGATTATGGGGTGCCCGTTGGGAACTAGTTTATATGGGTACAGAGATTAATATGGGGTACGATAGTATATTCGACCCTAGACAACTTAACTAAGTTTATGGTGCTTTCCCATTTCTAGTTTATACTTATCATACCCAGTTCTTTATTCATAGACTGAATAGTCCTAGACTTACTCAGGCTTTATGTCTGACTCTACTTTTCTTTCGTCTTCTTTTCTTCCGTTCCCCCCCCAGGTCCACAGGGAGGGAATACCGCAGCTTGACCAGCCTTCATATCCAGCTTGAAGAGAAAGAATGTATTGCTTGGATCTTTTCGTTTTGGACTATGGCTTTGGACATCAACTATGGGACTTTTGCAGTTTATTTATGTTTTCTTTATGCTTCTTTAAATAATGTAATCAAGACAGTTATGATTTTGGCAATATTGTAAGACAATTATGGCATGGTTTGTGTAACACATATTTTAATGAAATAAAAGTTGTTGTTTTCCGCTGTTCAAAAATATGTGTTCTTATATCTGTCTTGTATATCTGTGACTTATACTTATAAACCTCCACCAAAATTAGGGCATTCCCTTTGAGAGTGACCCTAACGGAGGTGGGGTGTTTCAACACGTGTCATACAAGGAAGATGCATCAAGTGCTAAATGGAGAGATGCAATGTAAGAGGAGGAGTACAATGCACTTCTCAAAAATAAAACCTGGACATTGGTAGAGATGCAAGCGACAAAAACATTATAGGAAGAAAATGGACATATAAATTAAAATGAAATAATGATGGATCAGTATCAAAATATAAGGCTATGCTTGTAGCAAAGAGCACATTAGTACGGATTCGATTTCACTGAACCATTCTCACCTGTCATGAAACCTACCTCAATTCGAATAACTCTGACCATGGCCTTATATAAGAACTGGTCCATCAAGCAATTGGATGTCAGTAACGCTTTCTTAAATGGTGTTTTGTAGGAAGAGGTCTTTATGGAACAACCACAAGGATTTATTCAGAAAGGACAAGAAACCATGGTATGCAAACTTAATAAGGCAATATATGGACTAAAGCAGGCACCTAGGGTTTGGTTTGATAAACTAAAAGCAACACTGGTTAAGCAAGGCTATCAGCCAACAAGATCAAACAACTCCATATTCACAAAGTTTTCCAATAGCAACATTACCTACATTCTAGTGTATGTTGATGACTTCATCATAACAGGAAATAGTGACACAGAAATCAACAACATCACCTAGCTACTAGACATTGAATTCTCTATAAAAGATCTCGGGGAACTCAATTACTTTCTAGGCATTGAAGTAAAAAGGAAAGCAAGGACTGAAATGCATCTTAACTAGAAAAAATACATTCATGAAATACTTCAACGAGCCAACATGGACGAAGCAAATGCACTTCCAACACCCATGGCAAAAAATCAGCAACTCTCAAGGGATAAGGGACAATCATTCCAAAAACCAAGACTATATCGAAGCATAGTAGGAGCCTTACAATATGTCACAATTACACGACCTGACATTGCTTATAGTGTCAATACATGCAGTGGCCTACAGATGATTACTAGATAGCAGTTAAAATAATTATACGATGCCTCAAAGGCACTACTAATCAAGGACTAATACTGCAGACCAGCAAATCATTGACTATAAATGCTTATGTAGACGCAGACTAGGGAACTGATCAAGATGACAGAAAATCAACCTGCATCTTTGTGGGGGAAAACCGAGTATCCTAGTGCGCATAAAAGCAAAACACTATGTCTCGTTCAAGTACCAAAGCAGAATTCAGGAGTGTAGCAAGCAGTGCAACAGAAATATTATGGATACAATCTCTATTAAGAGAAATTAAAATAGAAACCGACAAGAAACCCACGGTGTGGTGCGACAATGTCAGTTCAATAGCTCTTATAGTGAACCCAATATTGCACTAAAAAACTAAACACATCGAACTGGATCTATACTTTATCAAGGAGAAAGTCATTAGCGGGAAAATTAAAGTAGGATACATACCGTCGAAGTGTCAGAAGGCAGATATACTCACCAAACCCTTACCGAAGACAACATTTTCATAGTTGAAACATGAGTTGAATGTAGCCGAGGAAGAAGCGACGCTACGGTCCACTTCCTTGACTTATCTACCTAAATAATGTCTAATCCCTTAAATATATTGTTAACCTTGCAGCTTGGATCTACTTCTTTATTGTGTTGGTGGCGCAAGAATGTTATTCGCCTCTTTCATTTCCTTTTTTTTGGCTGCAACCCTAATTTGGTAAATTAGGTTTGAGAGGGGTGATAAGGATCTAGCTCATCCATACATACATAGTGCTGAGTCACTGGATATGGATCTAGCTCATCCATACACACATCATGTTGAGTCACCGGATAAGGATATAGCTCAACCATACACACATCATGTTGCGTCACTGCCTCATCCATACATACATCATGTTGAGTCACTGGATAAGGATCCACCTCATAATATAATATTTTTCCTTTTATAAATTGTTACCGTTACAATGTTATTTCGGCCCAGCTCATGTACTCCATCTATATAAAGCAATGTAACATACACATCTTGTAATCAATTCTCTATCAATAATAATACAAAATTGTATCTATTCTACAACCTCTCTCTCTATCAGAAAATCAAACACAAAACCAAAACCAAAATCAAAAGTTTCATGTTTCCATGATTCAAGTTTCTCGTTACAAGTTTCCAATTTCAAGTTTCAAAGTTTTAAGTTTCAAGTTTCCAGTTTCAAGTTTTCAGTTTCAATTTTCCAAGTTTCTAGATTTCAGTTTCGAGTTTCAAGGCTCCTTGTCGCATGTTTCAACATCATCACAATTAGTGGATATTTTTACTAAGGAACTCGACAAGTCATAGTTTTATTTTATTCTTTTCAAGTTGGGCATTTATGGATCCTATGCTCCAACTCAAGGGGGGTATTGAGATAAATTTAAAAAGAGATAGTATTAGGAAAAGATACACTACAAGAAAAGATGTACATAGCTACAGATTTTAGTAGGGGAAAACTCCTTCACTAATTTAGCGATGGATTTTTATGGAATTTATAAGAGATAATTTTAGGGCAAATTCTGTTCATACACCGAAAATTACCTAACATACACCACTATTTTGCTAAAAATAATACAAAATTACCCTTCTTCTTTATTGCATTCTTACTTTTTTAATTATAACCCATCGAACTAAAACAATACTATTAACGATATTGACCAAATCTATGTAAAAAAAATGTGAAGAACTTAATGTGTTTTTAAACATAAAACCTAAAATTTGAATTACGAGAACTTCTGCAAGAATGTGCTAAAATTTAAAATCATTTAATTTAGAAGTAGAGTTTTTTGTTGAAATTAAGAATTTTTTATAGCAAAGTAAATTGGTTACCATATATTCAAAAAAAAATTAAATTCACTTTAATAAACTTAATTCTTTATTTAGTGTTATAAATTTCTTATTTTCTGTAAATAAATTTAAAGTTTCAAAGAAGGAAGACGATGAAGAATAAAATAAGGCTAATATTTTAAAAGAGACGGTGTGTGTAAAGTAATTTTTGATGTACAATAGTTTATTTTACTTTATGGTGTATGTTAATAGATTGTTGGTGTATGAATAGAATTAGCCAATATTTAGGATTTTCTATCTGTTTGCTTTAAATTATCACCGTCATCTTTACTTATCCGTCGATAAACAATTGCAAATTGCATCTCTTTACCGTCAAAAAATTTCATCGCTAATTTCCATTGCAAATGGAGGTAGTTTACCAACAAACATTTTTTGAAGCTATTATGTAGCCGATTTCCAAAGGATTTACAAGGGACAATTATGTTGCTTCTTTGAAAAATATTTAACTGCTATTTTTACTACTAAGTAATTGATAACTGAAAATAAATTTTAAATAATTAACGTTAATAATAGTACATTAATAACAAAAGTTAAATGATTACTATTAATAGAAAATAATTTTTTAATAGTTAATATCAATTAAATTAATATTTACTGTTTAATTAAATGTATTTTTAATAATCAATGATTAAAAGGTAATATTTAATAATGAAAACGTAATATTTATTATATAGTATTTGAAAATTAATAATTATTATTGATAATTATATTTATAATGTACTATTTCAAAAAATTAAACCTTTAATATTCACTAAAAAAGTTTAAAATTATTCATAAAGTTTAAGTATAAGGTTTTAAAATTTTCATATATTTTTAATAACTCAGTCATACACTCAGTATTTGATATTTAACAAATAGTAATTAGTATATTTAACAATTATTGGTTAGTAATTAAAGTACTTTTAAATATTTAATAATTAACATGTAATAGTTAATACTAAGTATATGGTAGTTAGTAGTTAATATCAACAATTAATAATTTGTAATTGATAAACTAATTCATAATTAAAATTTAATAAGTGATATCGATTACAACTAAGAAGCAACTGGTAGTAATTAAAAAACAAGAAGTGACATCTAATAATTAATAATTATTATTAAATAATTATTAACTAATAATTAATGCTAGTACTTAATAAGTAATATATGAGAATCAAATAATAATATTTATTCTTTAGTACTTAATATTTGAGAATTATATTTGACATGTAATATTATGAAAAAATGAGAATAATTTTTTTAAAAAAAATAAAAGAAATTCATAATATTTGAAAACAAAATTGGGAGATTTTGCTAAAAGTCAATTTATTTTTAGTAATGATTGTTATTGCGTGGTGTATGCGTATATATGTTTCCCTCCCTCGTTTTCTCCAAATTTCATTTTCACTTAAGTTGTTTTCTTAACCATAAGTTAATTCAATTCACGCCAGCAATCGCTATTCATTCGTTACCTACCTAATTTCACCCAAAACAGAAATCCAATTCAAAACATTCTTCCTTCTCCTTTGTTTCCCATGCCAATTTCACTTTCGCACCGATTGCCACTTCGAGCTCTGACGTATGGTTCTAAAACTCAGCGTACAAATCAGAAATTTGGGTTTTTGTTTCACTGTCTTTTAGTTTTGAATCGCAGTGGGATTTAATTTTTTGTGTAAGAAATATCATATGCGATGCCGACGAAATGAAGTTGGGTGCCCACATTGCAGAGACTTAGGTTAGTTATTTTTGTCTTGTGAGCAATGCTGAATATTTCCTACGTTGAGGGAACCTTGTCTTATACATTATTTTTCAATGATTTTACTAATAAATGATGATGACAAACTAAGCTCCTGTTATCATTACAATGAATACATTTTTTCGTAAGCTTATTATACAACGTTTGCATTAAAACATTGTAAAAAAAATAATATTTTAAAACATTTTCACAAAAATGATTTAAACACTACAACAAAAAGCACTTTTCGCAACAGGCAATGTCTGTTGCAGTAGACCTATTGCAACAGGCCTGCGCCTGTTGGTATAGCCGAAGTTGCAAAAAGTCTACAACATTTTCTGCCTGTTGCAATAAGATGTTGCGGTACACTTTTTTGCAACAGGCATTTGCTGTTGCAACAGATCATTTCGCAACAGTATATGCCTGTTACAATAGATCCATAAATCTATAAAAAAAAATACATCTTATAGATATTACGTATTAAATGTATTCGTTTTAATAATTGTGTATATCACAAAATAAAATAAACAAATAAAAGTTTTATTTTAACAAAGTTTTAAATAGTACAAACAATTACAACAAATATTTCTACAATTTTCATACACTATTCATGTATAACAATTTCTTCTCTCACACAACACAGTTTTCTCGAATAAAGCATTTTCTAATCGTATTTCTACTCTATCATACATACACTATAACAAGAGAACAAATATCTTCCGTTCACTAGAACAAATCTGCAGTTTGTGCTCCATGTTTGCTATCGATCATGAACATCATGATGCTTAACAGTTGCTGCTTTGATTCATGTCTAGGTACTTCTTAAACATGCCTCGGTATTCGAACAAAGGTGCAAACCTGAAAAAAAAATGTTGTGATGGATGGCAAAACAAGTTATAATCCTGCGTACACCGCATGCTCTTCATCCTCCATTGGTTCTCCAGGAGTAATTTGTTTATATTTCTCTAATCCCATTTGGACAAACCAAAAATACAGTTAAAAGTAGCCTCCTCTGCTATTATTCCCAATATTAACTGCGAAAACCATAAAATAATTATCATTATCATCATTTATGACTAATTATTGATTAAAAACAGCAGCAAGCGAAGAGTATGTATTGGACGTCTAGTGGTAGACACTAGTCATTTCGTTTGTCTGGAATATAAAGACAGTAATTGATTTCGCATGAATATTTTTGTAAACAAGAAACACGTGGAATTTAGGGATCGAGTTCTCACGTGAAATAATATATGCCAACACTCTTTCTACACTAGTCATGAGTTCAGATTCAGTATTTTCCATGTGAAACAAATTCAAATGTGATGTAATTTATAAAATTGAATCACTATCCCTTTTTCAGATTCAAAGATTTGAGTGATTTCTTAAATCAAATGACAACACTCTAGCTGCTATCATCAAACAACAAAAATACTCTTGTGCGACTGGAACTTATCTGGGAACGCATGCTGAGTGTAGCTAAGTGAGGTAGCAGCTCCAATCTTGTTGCACCCGACTGTGTACTTTCACTTGCTTTGTAAGGAGGTTCAAATGCCCCTGCAAAACATATCAAAAGATGCATTTTTTATATTACAGAAGCAAAATGAAGAAGAGACCTATCTTCTATCATTCAAACTGAAAATGTGCAACCATAAAATAATTTAATCAAAACAATACCTTTTTTATGTCAAACCAAAACTTCATTAACATTTAGGCACTAAACCTAATTAACAAATTAAAGATACAACAATATACCTAAACTCGATACCTTCTGTTAGCATAAAACTTATATTTTCATCTCTAGCTAAAAACGAAAAAAGAATTTACATTTCAGAAATGCAGTGCAATAACATAACAGTGTAATTGATATCACTCGATCCCAAAATAAAATAAGCTCTTTTCATCGTTTTGAGGGGCAAAAAAATAAATTTTAGGAAAAGAAAAGGCCAACGAAACCCTTATCTTAGATGGGAAAGAAGCAGATTTCAAGAAGAAAAAAGGTGAAGAAATTCTTATCTTGAACATAGATGGGTGGAACAGACATCCATTGCAAAATTCAACCATCAGAAGCTTCACCTTCATGGAAATCTTTCGCGTGAGATAGATCTGAATTTTTATGATTATTGCCACTAATTGTAAATGATTTTGAGAAACGAAAAAGAAAATAAATATGAAAAGTAGAATGCGAGAAAGTTCTGGGATGCGATGATGAAATTAGTAGATCACGTGATGCATTTGGAACTTGGAAGGAAGTTTTACAATTTGGAGGGACGTTTGTGCGGGAGCCAAATTTTTAACGTGGAGGGAAATAATTCAGTATGGAGGGAAATTTTTAATTTGAGCTGATTGTTTGAACAACTAGTACGGGTTTGTTAGAAACATGTTTTAATTACAGCTGCTAACAATTGTAATATACATTTATTACAACAACCATTTTTTGTTGATCGCCTTTTTCACATTTGCAACGTTGCTATATTGAATGTTGCTTGGCTAATTTTATTGGAATTACATGACAAACATGGAATATTTTGCACTAATAATAAATTTTGAATTTTATGATATCAACAAGAAAAAACAAACCATAATGAGTACTAAGATTTGAAATGTAAAGTTTTTATTGTTGGATTTTGAACTTTTTTTAGCATCTTTAAATTTTTTGAATTTTGAATATTTTATTAACTTTTTTTACAATTTTTTTTTGAATTTCATGAAATATCAACATTTTATCAATAATTTAAAACTATTTTCAATCCTTTTAAGAATATCAAGTATAATAGTTAATTTTAATTATTGTTAGATACTAAATAATAAATATTACTTATTAATTGTTAAATAGTACTATTAAAATGTTGTATTCTACCGAAGACATGTTGTACATATATGTACTACCGTCAAACTACCCAATTTCAGGAAGAAACATTTGGTTGTCACATAATTATTAAGTATTTACAGCGATTGAAATTAGTCGTCTGTTATGCATCTCTATTACAATTGACTAAATTAATACGTATCATATTTCAAATTATTTATTAATTAATAATAGCTAATTATTTAATAGTAATTATTAAAAAGTTAATCAATAAAAGCTACTTCTTATTTATTATTATTTAATATTTATTTATTTATTTTATAATTTTTTAAATGTTAATTATTATTTGTTAATTATTAATTATTATTATTTAATTATCAGTCATAAGTATCACTTTATAATACTTAAATTTTATTGTTATTTAATAGTTATTAAATATTAATTTTGATTATTATATAATTACTAGTAGTTAATCATTTAATAGTAGCTATTTAAAATTAATTATTAAAAGTTAATCATTAAAAGCTAACACTTATGTTTAATAGTGTGTTTTTCGCAACTGGCTTGACCAGTTGTAAATAAATACAGTTATTGCAATTGGCGAAAACAGTTGCTAAAGATATTTATTCGCAACTGGCTTGGAAGCGCAGTTGCAAATAATATGTTTTTTGCAACTACTACAGAAGCACAGTTGCTAAAAGTAGGTTATTGCAACAGAAAGGGAAGCGCAGTTGCTAAAAATATGCTTTTCGCAACAGAAAGGAAAGACCTGTTGCTAAATCTCATTTATTGCAACTGCTATAATTGGTCTGTTGCTAAATATCGTTTACTGCAACTGTCATGTATCGCCTGTTGCAAATAGCTAGTTGCAATAGGGTATTTTTCTTGTAGTGAAAATTTATCTTTTTACAATGTTTTTATAGAAAACATCGTAAGGGTGTGTTTACGTGTAAACACACCCTAGAGAACAATGCTCCATTTTAGAAATACCGTATCTTTTTTTTATTTTTTAGCTTGAATTTATGGTGCTTACATTATCTTTTTACTATTGCATAGGATCAACGTCTAAAATATTGGATTGAACACAAACTTCGCTGGGTAAATTTGGTCCCTCGCGTTATATCATCGAAAAACGTTAAAAAGGAAACAAAAAAATATTGTTGGGTAAATGTGTGGGCGGGCTGACCAATTTTTTTACTGCCCACTTTTCTAGTTAGAAATATTTCCTTTCGGCCTCCTAATCTCGAAATCCCAAATCAGTCATTTTGCTTCACACCAAACCCTCTCCATCTTCAAGAGAAATAATCTACCACTTAATTTTAATCACCTGAAGAATCCTAAGCTAACAGTTCAATTGAGTTCGTGGTTGCAACGGAGGGTAGAGGTGGATGTGGGGAGAGGTTTGGGACTTTTTGTTATGAAGCTGAAAGTGGTGGGAACTATGGTGTTTATGTTTGTGTCTTGTAACGACCTGCATTCTACGCATCGGAGAGTCGTAGAATATTTATTTCTTCCATATACGAAGTCGTATGATCGAGTAACTTTGGGAGGCAACTATTGGGGTCTTTCCCATGTTCACGATTTTTTTCGAATTGTAAATGACTGCTTTGCCCGTAGCGAATCTTGTTTTGCCTTTAACTTTTGATTGGCAAGGATTTTAGACCTGAAACCACTTCCATTAGATTCGGATAACGGTTTACCTTTTCGTAGAGTGGTCACATTTGTCAAACAGACTTACCGTTTAAGAGATATGACTGAAATAAGGTTTAGAAGGTGAAAAACAGCTTAACCAGGCTTAATAGGGTATTTAGTGGAAGGTCCCATAACCCATTTCGGGACTAGGGTTATGTGGAGGCTGAAATCAGTTAGAAAACCATCTCATTTCAGTTTTCTAGCTGCCATTTACAATTCTCTAACCCTAGCAATGGACTCCAACTCCCAAATCACCTTCTAATCACTTTCTAATCCAATAATAAGCTAATCAACATCAAGTCAGAGTTATGGCTGCAGTGTTGCATATGAATTCGACCCAAATCAATGGAGTTTCAGATCTAAGAATTCATTTGTGGCTAAGGTGAGTGATTAGCACTTTTGTTCACTAATTACGGCTAATTAGGGGTGATTAGTGGTAATTAGTGAAATTATACATGTTAAAAATCTGGAAAAAAATACTTAGAAATTCTTAAATATTGTTTTATGCCTCTGTTAGAAATTTGGGTTAATTTGGACATATTTTGTTTATCCTATCGTTAGATATGGTTAAATATGATTAAGGGAAAAACATGGGTTTTGGGTATGTTTGATCCATATTAACATGATTATTCATCGTTTTGGTGTTTATGGTTGATTATACATGTTGCTATTACTGTTTGGAATATTTTGTGATTGTATAGAACTGTTAGATTGGTAGAAAACGCCGTCATGTGACAGTTGCTGGAAAGAAGTGCAGGGAGCTGGACCGGATCGGGCTCGTGACCTCCGAACCGACCCGCTCGTGACCTCCGAACCGACCCGACTTGTAAATAAAGACCATGAACCACCTGCACCACTCGTGAAGCACCCGAACTGATGGCACCACCGAGCCGCCTGGATGGAGCTTCCACGAACTGCCCCCTCCGATCCGATGCACCACGAAACGATGTTTGGAGAGCCACGAACTAGTGGAAGATGCAACCCGATCCGAACCGGATCGGTGATCACAAACCGAACCGAATGGGGGAGCCTGGAGTCCAAAGCGCCACGACCTAATGGAGGACCCACGAACCATAGGGGTATTCACGACACAAAACCAAATGATGATCACGAACCGAGATGATGACCAAAACCCGAGATGCAAAGGAAGTCCAAATGGGAGGTTATTACTTAGGATCCAGATGGGAACCAACGTATTAACTTCATAAGTGGGACTTTGCCGCGGGACGTATGCAAAGGGATTATCGATATCTATAGCTTTAGTTCACCCCTGAAAGACGGATTAGTGGCTATGGATTAGCACAATGGGACCGTTAAGATTCCCAAGGGTAAGTGATCGTAGCATGGTTATGAGCTAGTGCAGTGGATTCGTCATGAATCCATGGGGAAAAATGGACACAGCAAAGGATTAGTGGCTATGGATCAGTGCAATGGGGTCATTATGACCCCAAGGGCAAAGTGATCATAGCAAAGGATTTGGTGATCAAAGCGGTGGATATCGTATGCTTTACGCACTGAGTGAGAGATGTGAGGTTGATTGCTATGTTTGATGTTTGCTATCACCATGACATGCACACCCCCATTTTACACTTTATGTTAGTGTTACCTTAGAGTACTGTATATCTTGTTGTGTTAACTCTTTGGTTGCAGGTCCAGGTTCATGTATGATTATTGATACCTGTTATTGTTCTGTTTTGCTGTTATCGCTCATACTTGACTTTTGTATGACCTAGAGTTTTATATCTCTTCTTATTACTCTGGGTGCTCCTAAATGAGCAGAGTAGAGATAGGTTAGGTGGTATGAACGAGTGGCTGTCCGGAGACGAGCATGAGGCTTCCATGTACTATTTTCATATATTCTCTTTGTGTTGTTGCTAGTTACTGCTTGGGCATTAGTAGTGTAACTTTTCTATCTTGCTTTAGAGACAGTATTTTGAAGTTGCAATAATGATGGTTTGGATTATAAGTTGTATTTTGGATTCCGCTGCTATGATGGTTTAGTTTTCAGCTAATACACTGTCTCGCTTATTTTATGTCAACTATGTTGTTATTATATTTTATTCCATGCACTGTGAGATATACTACAGGTTCTTTGGTGATTCATAGTTTCAAACCGTTTTCTTTGACGACTGTCCCGTGCTAATCGGGCATTAGCACAGCGCATTTCGAAGGAAATGTCGGCCGGTGTGGGGAGGGCCGTCACACATGGTATCAGAGCCTAGGTTGCGTAGTTAACGTAGGGGAAGACATCAGGGAGAGATAGTATACGTAGATGAGAGCGCGTATTTGTGATATTTTGGTTTTCAGAAACTATATATATATACTATTGGTATATCTAAGGATGAAGTCGCACTGCACTAGCACCATTATGGAGACGGTTAATCATTTTCTCTTTACAGATTGAACGATGAGCTAATATACGAGGAGTACGGGTTCAGGGGCCAACAATGGGAATGTCCCAGACATGAGGACGATGTTTACTACCTTCATGCGAGTGATGCTTAAGGATGTTCAGGGAACAGTTCCTAATGCTGCTAATGGTGGTGGTGCAGCGGTGCAGGTGCCTAGGGCCGATTTCGCCAAGCTTAACAAGGATTATACTAGCCTTGGTGGGAAGCCATTCTACGGAACGGAATCGGCTACGGATGTTCAAGATTGGCTGGATAGTTGTGAGCGCATCTTCGAGAATTTGGGGATCGATGATGCAATGAAGAGAAAGCTAGCATCGCGTCCACTTCAAAGACGGGCTATGAATTGGTGGAACGCCATTAAGGCAGCCACTCTTAAGGATCAGGTTACATGGAATCAGTTTAAGACTCACTTTAGTAAAAAAGTTTATTCCAGCTGCTTAGAAATATGAATTGTTTAGGAATTTTTGGAACTGAAGCAGAATGGTAGGGCAGTCTCGGAATATATTGCTGAGTTCGATACTTTGTCAAAATATGGATTATCTCTTATCGATACTACTGAGAAGAAGAACGAGAAGTTCATAACTGGCTTAGACGAGTACTTAGGGGAATGACTTATAAACCACATCGATTAGACATTCGAATCTATTATGTGAAAGGCATTAAGATCTGAGGGCCTTTACCCCAAGTTAAAGGCCGAGGTTGCTGTTACATTTGCAGGGGAGACAAAGTCGTAGGCAAGCGGTGGAGGCAAGAATAATTCGCAGAATAAGAGGAAACATACCCAAGTTAAGGATGGTCAGAAAAAGAATAAGGAAGATGTTGAGTGCAATAGTTGTGGCAAGAAGGGACACTATGCCAAAGATTGTCGTGCAAAGCCAGCGGATAGGAAGTGCTTCAATTACGGCCAAATGGGACATCATACAGATAAATGTCCACAACCCCCTAAAGAGAAGCAGACTGTGAAAGCATATGCTATCAACGTTGTTCCTTCTTCATCGAATGCCCCAACTGCGGCGGAGAAGGGAAAGAATATCATCACTCAAGGTATGCTTTCTGTTTATGATGTTCATGTTCGAGTTCTGTTCGATATCGGGGCATCCCATTCCTTCATATCTAGTGACCTGGCAGATAGGTTGGGATTGGAACCCGAAATTGTCGATAGACCTTTAGTTGTGATGAACCCGATCGGTGGTTCAACTAGACTTAGTATGATTTGTCGTAATTTGGTCTTATCGAGTCATGAATGTATGTTTGTTTGTGATTGTGTTTTGAGCTTTACTGGTTTTGGCATTATTTTGGGGGTCGATTGGCTCCAAAGATACGGGTTGGTGGTAGACTATGAGGGGTCTTCGGTGACCATTAGAGCGGACGATGGGCGGAGAGTACTGCTTGGTTGCCTACTTAATGATGGGGTGATGGCTAGTTTTCTAAATTCCCTCGACATCACGCATGATGAGTTGTCAGATGTGCCTATTGCTGGCGAGTATCTGGACATCTTCGGGAAGTGGCCGGACTTCCACAACACCAAGAGATCGAGTTTCGGATTGATTTAGTAAAAGATGACAGACTTATAGTGATGCCTCTTCGTCGTATGGCGCCAAGGGAGCAGCGAGAGCTCGAGGTGCAAGTAAGCGATCTTTTGAAGAAGGGATTTATCAGAAGAAGTGTTTCCGAGTGGGGAGCACCAGTTGTATTTGCTACCAAGGCCGGTGGTTCCCTTCGATTGTGTTTGAACTACCGTGAGTTGAATAAGGTGACGAGAAAGAATAAATACCCTATTCCATGGATAGATGATTTGTTTGATCAGTTGAATGGAGCGAGAGTGTTCTCCTAGTTGGATCTCGCGATAGGTTTTCATCAGCTCCGAGTAACAGCTGAGAGTATACCTAAAACGACATTTCGGACGCCGTCTGGATTCTTTGAGTTGTTGGTCATGCCATTCGGGTTGACCAATGCACCAACATATTTTGTGGATCTTATGAATAGGGTATTCTGGAGGAGGGAAGTGAGATTCTTGGGCCATGTTGTTTCATAGAATGGTATTGTCGTGGATCCTGCGAAGGTTGATATGGTGCAAGATTGGTCTACGCCCAAGAATGCAACAGACATAAGAAGTTTCTTGGGGTTGACTGGATATTATCGTAAGTTTATCCAAGATTTCTCCAAAATAGCGGCACCGTTAACTCAGTTGACCAAGAAGAATCAAGCTCTTGTTTGGTACGAAAGGTGCGAGTATGCATTTAAGAGTCTAAAGAAAAAGTTGGCGTGCGCACCACTGTTAGTCATTCCTAAGGGGAATGTAGAGATGACAGTATACACGGATGCCTATGGTATCGGACTAGGTGCCGTATTTATGCAAGGAGGTAGGGTTATAGCTTATGCTAGTCGGCAACTAAAACCACATGAGAAAATATATCCTACCTGTGATTTGGAATTGGCAGCAATCGTGTTCGCGTTAAAGATGTGGAGACATTATCTCTTGGGAGAAAGGTTCGAGTTGTTTACCGATCATAAGTCATTAAAGTACCTTTTATCTCAAAAGGATTTAAATCTTCGTCAACAAAGATGGTTAGAGTTCTTGGCTTCATATGATTTCAATATCGCATACACACCCGGGAAGGGCAATGCGGTAGCTGATGCATTGAGTAGGAGACATGCCAGTTTAGGGGCTATGTTTCTGGAGTAGAAGCAACTGGAGTATATCGCAGGGTTTGATTTCAGACCAAAGTGCAAATTGGATCTAGAGATGTGGGCAAGTTTGACGATCATACCGGCTTTGATTGAGCGGATTGGTTCTAGTCAGAGGGACGATCCTAATATATTGGAAATCATCTTTAAGTTAGAGATGGGTACTGACGAGGAGATGAAAAAGTATGGGCTTGATCGAGATGGATGGCTTAGGAAGAATGGGAGACTAGTGGTACCCAATGTCAATGGCTTGAGAGATGAATTACTTAGAGAATGACATCACTCGAGACTGACTATACACCCGGGTGGTAACAAAATGTATCTAGACATGAAACAGACTTACTACTGGGAAGGGATGAAGAGAGACGTTGGGAAGTTTATATCCTAATGCATGAATTGCCAGCTAGTTAAGGCCGAGCAAAAGAAGCCTAGTGGTTTGTTACAACCGCTGGAAATTCCTGAATGGAAATGGGAACAAGTCTCAATGGATTTCATTGATGGTCTACCAAGGACCAGATCAGGCCATGATAGTATTTAGGTGATTGTGGATCGAGTGACCAAAAGTGCAAGGTTTATATCGGTCAAGTCAAATAGAACGACAGCTAAGTTAGCAGAACTGTATATGAAGTGGGTAGTGAGATTTCATGGAGCACCCAAAGTTATTGTGAGTGACTGAGATCCATTATTTACTAGTGGGTTTTGGAAGAGCTTACAAGAAGCTTTACGGTCAGAATTACATCTCATTATCGCGTACCATCCTCAAACCGATGGTCAAACAGAGAGGGTGAATCGTGTATTAGAGGATCTCTTAAGGGCTTGTATATTAGACTTTGGAGGGTCATGGGATTACCATTTACATCTAGTTGAATTTGCATACAATAATAGTTATCAATCTAGTATTGGTTAGCTTAATTTGAAGCTTTGTATGGAAGATCGTGCAACTCACCATCATGTTGGTTGGAAACTTCAGAAAAGATTAAGGTTATTCAACAGTTAATGAAGGCTTCCCAAGATAGACAGAAAAGTTATGCCGATAAAAGACGAAGAGAATTGAAATTCTCCGTTGCTGGCCCAGTATTCGTCAAGATCTCTCCATTAAAGAGTGTGATTCGTTTTGGCAGGAAAGGTAAGTTTGCACCAAGGTTTGTTAGTCCATTCCCAGTTCTCGAGCGAGTTGGGAATTTAGCGTATAAAGTCTGATTGCCTGAAAAGATGGAGGGAGTTCATGACGGATTTCATGTTTCCCAGTTTAGGAAGTTCGTGCATGACCCTAATGTGGCTATTTCACTAGATCAGTTGGATGATATCAAGGTAGAATCCGAGGTAGTTGGGAGCCACAGGACGATTCGTATTGTCGAACACGATACGAAGCAGCTTTGAAGAAAGACGGTGAAACTAGTCAAAGTCCAGTGGGGTGGTGATGAGAACGACTGTAGTTGGGAAACAAAGGAGAACATAAGGAAGACACATCCAGAATTTTTTGCCTGGTAAGATTTTAATAGTGATAGTTATTCCCTTGTTAGTAAACCGCATGCTAGGATAGGCTTGTTGTGTCTATTATGTATGTTTGATTGTTTGTAAATGATTGATAGGCATGCAGGGGTCTTTATATGTTTTGGTTAAGAAATTTTTGGGGCAAAATTTCTTAAGGGGGAAGAGTGTAACGACCCGCAATCTACGCATCAGAGAGTCATAGAATAATTATTTCTTCCCCATACGAAGTCGTATGATCGTGTAACATTGGGAGGAGACTGTTGGGGTCACTTCCCATGTTCACGATCTTTACCGAATTTTAAACGATTGTTTTGCCCATGGAGAATCTTGTTTCGCCTATAACTTTTGATTGGTAAGGAGTTTTGACTTGAAACCACTTCCATTGGATTTGGATGATGGTTTACCTTTCCGTAGAGTGGTCACATTTATCAAACGGAGTTACCATTTGGGAGATATGGCTGAAACAAGGTTTGGAAGGTGAAAAACAGCTTAATCGCGCTTAATAAGGTAATTAGTCGAAGGGCCCACAACCCATTTCGGGATTCGGGTTATTTGGAGGCTGAAATCAATTAGGAAACCATCTCATTACAGTTTTCTAGCCGCCATTTACAATTATCTAACCCTTGCAATGGCCTCCAACCCCCAAATCGCCTTCTAATCACTATCTAATCCAATATTAAGCTAATCAACATCAAATCAAGGAGGATTGGCATCAAATCAGAGTAAGGGCTGATGTGTTGCATAAGAATTCGACCCAAATCAGTGGAGTTTCATATCGAAGAATTTATATGTGGCTAAGGTGAGTGATTAGCACTTTTGTTCATTAATTACAGCTAATTAGGGATGATTAGTGATAATTAGCGAAATTATACATGTTAAAAATCTGGAAAAAAATAAATAGAAATTCTTAAATATTGTTTTATGCCTCTGTTAAAAATTTGGGTTAATTTGGACATATTTTATTAATCCTATCGTTAGATATGGTTAAACATGATTAAGGGAAAAACATGGGTTTTGGGTATGTTTGATCCATATTAACATGATTATTCATCGTTTTGGTGTTTATGGTTGATTATACATGTTTCTATTACTGTTTGGAATGTTTTGTTATTGTCTAGAACTGTTAGATTGGTCGAAAACGCCGTCATGTGGCATAAACAGTTGTTGGAAAGAAGTGCAGGGAGCTGGACCGGATTGGGCTCGTGACCTCCAAACCGACCCGCTCGTGACCTCCGAACCGACCTGGCTCGTGAATGAAGACCATGGACTGCCTGTACCACTCGTGAAGCACCACCGAGCCACTTGTATAGAGCTGCCACGAATAGCCCCCTCTGATCCGATGCACCACGAAACGATGCTTGGAAGAGCCACGAACTGGTGCAAGGATGCAACCCGATCCGAACCGGATCGGTGATCACAAACTGAACCGAATGGAGGAGCCTGGAGTCCAAACCACCACGACCTAATGGAGGACCCACGAACCGGAGGGGTATTCACAACCCAAAACCAATTGATGATCACGAACCGAGATGATGACCAAAACCCGAGATGCAATGGAAGTCCAAATGGGAGGTTATTACTTAGGATCCAGATGGGAACCAACGTATTAACTTCATAAGCGGGACTTTGCTACGGGACATGTGCAAAGTGGTTATCGATATCTATATCTTTAGTTCACCACGGAGAGACGATTTAGTGGCTATGGATCAGCGCAACGGGACCGTTAAGATTCCCAAGGGCAAGTGATCGTAGCATGGTTATGAGCCAGTGCAGTGGAGTCGTCATGACTCCATGGAGCAAAGTGGACATAGCAAAGAATTAGTGGCTATGGATCGGTGCAATGGGGGTCATTATGACCCCAGTGGCAAAGTGATCGTAGCAAAGGATTTGGTGATCAATGTGGTGGATATTGTATGCTTTACGCACTAAGTGAGAGATGTGAGGTTGATTGCTATGTTTGATGTTTGCTATCACTATGACATGCACACCCCCATTTTACACTTTATGTTAGTGTTACCTTAGAATACTGTACATCTTGTTGTGCTAACTTTTTGATTGCAGGTCCCGGTTCAGGTATGATTATTTATACCTGTTATTGTTCTGTTTTGCTGCTACCGATCGTACTAGACTTTTGTCTAACCCGGTGTTTTATGTCTCTTCTTATTACTCTGGGTGCTCCTAAACGAGCAGACTAGAGACAAGTTAGGTTGTATGCATGAGTGGCTGTCCGGAGACGAGCAGGAGGCTTCCACATACTATTTTCATATATTCTTCATGTGTTGTTGCTGGTCACTGCTTGGGCATTAGTAGTGTACCTTTTCTATCTTGCTTTAGAGACAATATTTTGAAGTTGTAATAATGATGGTTTGGATTATAAGCTGTATTTTGGATTCCGTTGCTATGTTGGTTTAGATTTCAGCTTATGCACTGTCTCGCTTGCTTTATGTCAAGTATGTTGTTATTATATTTTATTCCATGCACTGTAAGATATACTACAGGTTCTTTGGTGATTCATAGTTTCAAACCCTTTTCTTTGATGACCATCCCGTGCTAGTCGGGCATTGGCACACTGCATTTTGAGGGAAATGTCGGCTGGTGCGGGGTGGACCGTCACATGTCTCCTATCGATCCTACCCAATTTCGCATCCTGTAATCAACTCGTAAATCGCTCTTCGATTAGGTAGGATCTCATCTTTTGATTGATAGCACTTCATTGATAGATCTGAAAGTGGTAGAAACTAACTACAACAAAAATATCCTGTTACAACGGGCGTTGGCAACCCGTTGTAATAGAACATTTTGCAACGGTTAACACACGCCTGTAGTAATAGATTCCCTATACAACGCCCGTTTTACAACAGGCAAAGGCGGTCCGTTGTAATAGAATGCTATTACAGCAATTCTTTTAAGCCCATTGTAATAAATTTCAATTTTACAACATTCCCAAAATGTCCATTGGAATAAATGCCAATCTTACAATGATCTTTAAATCCTCATTGTAAGAGGTGCTAATTTTACCGTGGTCATAATGTCCATTGTAATAAATGTCGATTGTGAATTTTCAATAATTATTAATTATAATGCTTTCTAACAATTAATATTTATAATTTATTAATATTACTAATTAATCATTAATACAATTATATTAATCATAAGTTTCCAATTACTAGCTATAATATTACATTACTAATTACAAATCAATAATAATATAATATTATTTGTTAAAGTTTAATGATCAAGATCATATTTAATAACCAATAATTAATAATTGATAAAAAATTAATAACTAATTAATATTTAATATTTTTTAGTAAGGCGAATTAATTGTTAAAAAATCGAAAGTAATATGTATCATTTTTTGGGAAAGGAAACATATAATTAAACAAAAGGGAGAATCTAGCCATTCTTCAACTGTTCACAAAAACAGATTTGTAGAGATGACTATAAAATCAACCTTTATAATAAATATAAAAGAAGTAGAGAGCCTAAATGCAAAATTTACCTTTAAAGTGGTTATAATTATATATTAGAAATGTGAATTAATGTGAAGAAACAAATTAGATAGTCTCATATTGTACTTTATACATAACATAATAGAAATGGAGTATTCATATTCATGCTCCACGGTATTGTCAAATCAAGGAAATCACATAATATCGTCACTTAGAAATTTCATGTTTGGCCAAGTTGTTATAACCAGTGGAAAGCTCTTGGGAGAGCCATTCCATGGTTATCTAGTAAAAACGAATACATAAGCCCTTGGAGTCCCAAGAACTTTTATAGACACTACGCCTTTGCGGAAGTGAGCAGAATCTTATACATCTAATTACTTACATATGATTTCTATGGAAAAACAACATAGATATAAAATTACATGCACAAATACAAGATATTCCGTCCAACCACCCTCTTTATTGATTCAACAAAACAATTTTTGTTTATATACAATGAATCAACAACCAAAAATAAAAATAATATAATGAATCAATAACCTTATTGAGAAAGCGAAAGAATATCTAGATGACTACAACTCGATACAGGTTTCCCACCTCCAAGACACCTATCATCGTAACACGACCACCCCTCTTCACTTTCAAAACTCCAACTCGAGTATCATAAGTGCAACCATAACGATCCAACTGACTGAGAGATATAAGGTTATGCGAACTCGTGGGTACATATCTAACTCTAGAGACTTCTATCACCATGCCATCATGCATACGAAACCGGATAAATCCAATACCACAAACCGGTAGCTCTACTCTATTGGTTGTACTAATCACGTCAACATTTTTCTCATAAGAAGAAAAAACACTTCACATCCTTACACATGTGAAAACTGGCTCCCGAATCCATCTCCAAGGATTAACTTCGCTAAACAGGACATCACAAGAAGCATCACTAATTGAACTTGCAGCAAGACCTGCGTGTGCCTCATCACTACTACTATCACAATCTACAACCTTCTTCTTATCCCACTGATAAGCATAACATTATTTGCGTATGAGACCTTGCTTATTACAATAATGACAAGTGATAGCACCTATACCATTAGCCCATTTCTTCTTCCTTCTTGTATATTTCCTCGAGTCCTTTGCTACCATAGCCTCACCTTGAACTAATTTCAAACCCAACCCTTTTCTCCTTAGTTCCTCATCCAAAAGGCTGCTTCGAACAGTTTCTAAAGAGATACTTCCATTAGCAATGGAATTACCCAATGAAACAACCCAAGTCTCCCAACTTTTTGAAAGAAAACTCAACAATAAAAGGCCTGCAACTCATCATCAAAATTGATCTTCATATTTTCCAATTGATTGATCACATCTTGAAATTCATTTAGGTGTCATGCAACAGACTTCTCCTCATCCAAACTCAGTTGAACAAGCTTTCGAACTAGAAAATCCAAATCTGTAGCATTCCTCGAATACAAAGATACAAACTTATCCCACAAATACTTTATGAATTCACAACTAGCCACGTGATGGAATACCGAATCATCAAGGTACCGGCGAATCAAGGCAATCACCATCTTATCCATCTTCTTCCATGTTCTCTCATCCACACCCGACGGCTTCAACCTATCTCCATTAATCGAATCATGAAGATCATTGAGCTAAAGCACATCCTCCATCTTAGGCTTCCAAATCCCCCAATTTTTCCGTCAAAAATAGTCATCTTCGGAAATGCCATCAAATCTGACATCAAAAAAACGATTTTTCCAATCCAAAATAACTCTAAGCATTTTGATGATCTAGCTCTGATACCAACTGTTATGGAAACTGCGCCTTTGCGAAAGCGACTCGGATCTTATTCTCTTAATTACTTAAAGATGTTTTCTATGGAAAAATAACACATATATGGAATTACCGCACAAATACAAGATATTTCACCCAACCACCCTCTTTATTGATTCAACAAAACAAATTTTGTTTACATACAATGGATCAACAACCAAAAATAAACAAGATACAATGAATCAATAACCTTAATGAGAAAGGGAAATAATATCTAGATGACATATCTCTTGTTGGAGAAGGAGAACAATGAAGAGCAGCAACAAACCTTTAAATTAATTATCTCGGTCTCCTGATCCAACCCTAGATGCTGCTTTTATAGAAGAATAGAAGGCCTAGACAAATATCCAATTTTCCCCTCAGAAATATGTCTAGAATATAATCATTTATTTATTTCCTTCTATAATAAAATCAATCAATCAACCAATTAGGTAATTAATTAATCAGTTAATTAATTAATCAATCAATCAATTAGTTAAATCAATTAATTGATTACTTCCTGTAATGACCCGAGTTTCCGCAACATCAGAGTTGACTATATACATCATACATCCAACCCAAATATCGCGAAAATACGGAACATTTTTTTTTAGAAGAAAGAGATAGAAGAAGAACAGAAATAACAACACAGAATCTCACATCGCAGGGGAACAAAATATAATATATCATATCTTTGAAATACAAAATTTGTACTGTATACACATATCATTATCAGAGTACAGCACTTACAACACAGCGGAACAACACTATAACTAGATAACGCTGAAGCCTCCTGCTCCAAGCTCCTTTAGATATATCTGAAAAATCCTGAACTACTTGACTGCCCGTACAAATTTAGGCACCCAAGAGTTTAGGTAGAACAAAACAAATAAACTCCGGGTCAGTCATGGGACTGGTATGAGTAAACAGTTTAAAACAGTTTCAGAAACTAAATGATATCTCATAAGACCACGCCGTATAACACGGAACGGGTTTTTCCCTTATGAAAATCCAAACACTTGACTTATCTTTATATCAAAACTCTTTTGATATTATAATAATGTCTAAATCAAGTAGATAACAATCTAGTGGAACGTTTGCATCTCACGTTCCATATATATAATATACAATCAAAACCGCAAGCACGTATTGGGTATTTGGTTTTCCAACTATGACAAGGTATGGAACCACCTTCCGCTGGTATATCTCTAGAGGAGAATACACCAAGTTCAACAAGAACATCTTGCAACTCAGCCACACATGACCGACCACTCATTTCGCTTGAGTGTATCGAATGTATATCACCAACGATTGGGATCAGCAACCGTTTCCCGAATGGAACAGCATCGACAATAGATTTTTTTGAAGTAAACGAAACTCTAGATCAGGTGATTATACACCCTAATAGGTGCGACCTACATAGACATGTTGCTTGCCCGATTTCTGTCATTTACCGGATGATGAGGCTAGAAGCTACGCTTTATCATCACACCAGATTTACTTCGAATGCCACATTGTCAAATCCATCAAATCACCGATTTACGTCCTCAACAGTACATTACGTGTTAGCTAAAAGAAGTTTCCTTCTCCGCTTCCACTCTTGGTACGGTTGAAGAAATCAATGTACGTGACCTTTCTGGACATACTCTATCAGACATTCATCCATACACGTCACCCAGGAACAGGATGAGCCGAAGGTACTATTTCTATAAATAGAAAAAGTCCTTGCACTCTACTCCGACTTCGATTATCTTTATATAATCTGATTCGCACGCTACTGCCAATACGGAGTGGTTCTTCGGATAATAATCCAACCGGTCTCTCCATATTGACAACGATGGTCAAAACTCCGATAGTCTGTGATTTAACTATCAGATAAAAACAAGTGTTTCGACAGTCGATGATTTAACTATCGAATAAAACAAGTGTTCATCCAAACATCCAACAATCACTAAGCCCTTAATTAATATTCCATTAATTAAATCACTTCTCTATTTCTTTATCAATATTTGTTAACCAAATATTTTCAATAACCATATTGGCCTTTTACGTTATTTGGAAAACATTTCCGAATATCGCCTTCCTTTATTTTCTAAACTTTAGAAAATATATGCTATTTATAATTGGAAAATATTCCAATTACTTATCTCTTTTCCAATCTCGTTTATTCCTATACTTAGGAAATATTTATTATTCTATTTCCCAGCTTACACTTATTTGGGTTAAAACGGACGTTGTGTAAAACATCGTTACGACAACCCAAATACTATATTCAACTAACTCTTATCTAACATTGATCTTCGAGCCTGAAATCTTATTGTTCATTTGTTAATAATGCAATCAATCATGTTGGGGTATAACTACCTCTCAGACCTTGACTGAATAACATTTATAAAGTCAAAACAGATATGACTACTTACTCGAACAATCAATAACATACAACTACTTCTTTACCTTTAAACACGTATACACTTTTTCTTTCTATTCTTACTAGATTTTATTCTTATACTTCCTTTTTGATTATACTATTCTATTTCTAAGTTCGTTTTCTTATCGACTTCTATATATATCGATACGTTGATTTCTAGCTATCAAATTATCTTAAAAATATTCTATCTCCTTAAATTCCCGGAAAAATTTGCCATAACCTCCTTTGTACCGGGAGCATCGGGAAAATCCCCAAACTGCCACACAGGCCTTTTCCAATCAAAAAGAAAAAGAAAAGCTAAGCGGCTTGCCGATACGGCGCATAAAATCTGATATGTGAATTAAATACATACCTTTTTGTCGGGCATTCTATTTATATACCTTGTAACACTTTATTCCAAACATGTCTCCTGTATCTATACCTGTCCAATCTATTTTAACTATACCAATCGTTTTAACTCAATTTGTTAATTAAATCTGTTACTTAACTTTTCAGTCTATTTCACCTTCATATTTGAACATGACATGTTCAAATATATTTCAACTTGCATATTAACAAATTCTAATTATACTCATACTCTCGTTTCCTTATCGACTTCTTATTCAAATTCCAATTCAGTTCTATTTGAATTCTCTTTATTTAAACTCCATTTAAATTCTATTAGAATCCCTATATTTAAACTCCATTTGAATTCTATATTCAAATTCTATAGTTTAAAGTCCATTTGAATTCTCTGCATTATTTATAAACAACGTTTATAACTTCAATTCAAATCCCACCTTTCCATTTATAAACAACGTTTATAAATTCAATTCAAATCCCATCTTTTCATTTATAAACAAAGTTTATAAATTCGATTCAAATCCCATATTTTCATTTATAAACAAAGTTTATAAATTCAATTCAAATCCCATCTTTTCATTTATAAACAAAGTTTATAAATTCAATTCAAATCCCATCTTTCATTTATAAACAGAGTTTATAAATTCAATTACTTGTTTTATATACCTTCAAAACAAGTTAATATTTTCTATGGTTTTATTTAAAATTCAAATTCTATTTATAAAAATAGAATTCCCTTTTTAAATCTCAAATACCCTTTTTCAATATTTTTATAAATCAATATTCCAAGCCCCAGTGATATTTAAACAATCAAATCAACCAATTTTCAATCATTTGATTTTTAACACATCATATATGAATATATATGAAATCAAACAAACAACAACAGATAATATATTTTTGAGGAATCCAGTTGGATTCCTCCAACCTGTTTTTCCTGCATCCACAGACGTTAGTCAACATAGTAATACCCATCCTGCTTCGAGGCAGGATATCGCGGTATAGAAGGTCATCCACTAATCATAACGTGGGGCGTATAAGGTAATCATCCGCTATGAAACCGCGGGCATCCACTAATGAAACTGCGGGAATCCAACCAATCATCAACCCAATATATATATATATATATATATATATATATATATATAAAATAGTCAACCAATCCTAAATAACTATATATATTTTAAAACAATCAGATAGCATTCAAACAAGCACAGACAATTATTTTTAACTATATAAAATTAATTTCTAAATAAAAGGTGAGATATACTCACCAGATTTTCCATTTGTCGAATATCCGTTTTAAATGCCATGTTATCGCTATTACGAATCGTCTCGAACAAATCTCTTTGTACCTACGATTTATTAAATGTAGCGATTAACATTTATTTAGATTAACGAATAAATAAACTTCTTATATATATATATTTCTTTTTTTTCTTTCCTTTTTAATGGTTACTAAATCAAATTTAACACATATAATTAAAGTAATCTATGTATTTTTAAACATTAAACCATTTATAAATTTAATGTTTTACTTAAATAAATAATTAACAAATTAATTACCTTCCTCAACATCCATAGCCGACCAAATCAGCCCGAAACTGTCACCAATTCCAATATGGCATTTCAACGAGCAACTCACAGACACTCCACCGTACAACCATTTAAATGCTTCACTCCCTTCCAATGGTTACCAGAACTTCCAATTCGCCATAAAAGTGATGTCGACCTCGTCTGGAAGCTTCACAGCAACCCACGATGTCGATACTTCCTCAAGAACTCCTGCTATTTGAATCGCACCACTCCCAAATCTGCTTGCCGACATCGCTCTGACCCCCTATGCCATCGCGACTTCCGAAACTCAGTAGCCAAGAACGACGTTGAACCCCCTTTCTACACTGCATCGCGACATCGAACTCCACCATCTACTCGCGACCGTTTCCAGCGTTCAATTACAAACCCGAGCCCTATAGGGACTCATCTGAACCTCTCGCGAGCTTCAGGGACTCACGCCCTAAGTCGCGATTTCTGATTTCAAAGGGGAAAAAGATTTCAGTTTGATTGTGGAAAGTTTTGAGGAGAGGATGGCGTTGATTTCATTTGTTCAGGAAGAAATGGAAGGGAGAAAGAAGTATGCGTGATTTACAGAAGAAGGGTGCGGCTTAACCATTGAACAGCGATGCCCTTTACTAAGTGGAGTGGAAGAGAGCACGGGGTGTTTATTTCTGTGGTAAGGAAGAAGCCACTGTTGTCTCGTTTTGGTCCACCAACACTGATTTTATTTTTAATTTAAAATAATTTAAAACTCGTATCCTTTAATTAAAATACACCCTGATTTCGAACTCCTTTCTGAACCCGGCGACTGTCATTTCTAGGGTAATACCCCTATTCTGAACACACTGGGATAAGTCACGAAGTCCAGTTCGATCGTCTGTGGAAGATATTTATTTAAATTTATATAAAATGAATTTGAAAACAATAAATTCTGCGATAATAAATTAATATTATTATTCCACTTCAAACAGAAGTTTGTATTGATCATTTGAACTGTAATTTAATTCAGAATTAAATTTTAATTCAATCAACTTCGTATTCTGATAACTTGATATATTCGATATTAAATCGAAACTGATTATTAAATTGATAACTTAAATATAAAATTCCACTTATATTATCCACCCAATATTTAAATTAAATATTAAATATTCAAAAATTAACCCTTAAGGATCCAGGTCATTACAATCTTCCCCACTTAAAATAATTTCGTCCTCGAAATTGCTAAGGTAGGAAAAGTGCTACAAACCCATTTATCTTTTCAAAACTTATTTATGTTGATACTCAACATTTCAAACTTCCTTACGTAACTCTCTTTCGAATAAATCCCTATTCGATAATTCCTCCCTTCGAATAACTATATTCAATAATCTCTATTCAATTTACTCTTATCAATTAACTCTATTGGATTTAACTCTTATCGGTTTACCCTATTGGATTTGCTCTTTTCACTTAACTCCTTCCGAATAAGCTATATTCGATAACTCCTTTAACTCTATTCGAATAAACTATATTTAATTTAACTCCATCGCTTGACTCTAGATCGCAGCGATCACAATGGTTACGCCTGATTCCCTTAGGAAACATCCGACCGCCCTAGGCTATCTGTAGCCCTGCGAATTACGCTAGCAGTCGTACGAAATGGCAACTTATCCTGAGTAACTATGGTTGACTAACTCTATCTCAATAACTATATTCAATCAACTTTATTTGAATAACTAAAATTCAATTAAATCCTAATTCGATTAACTATGTTCAATTAACTCTATCTGGTTAACTCTAACTGATTAACCCTAACTGGTTAATTCTTATTCTAATCGATTTATTCTAACTCTAATCGACTTCTCCTATTCGAATAACTCCTATTGGATAACATTTATTCATTTAAAAAGATTTACTTTTAGTAACGGTTCTTCACTTTATAAATGTTCTCTTTAATAACGTTACTTCACTTATACAAGTGTTGTGTACCCCTTCTATTTAAAACAATCGGTGTTAAAAACCAATATCTCTTCTCTATATAAGTTCAGACTTATATATTCCATCTATCCAATGATAAATATTTAATTTAGTTTATAAACTGTTATTTATAAATTAATCCTTTCTATTTATCTGTTAAAAACAGATTTCCATTTTCTAATCATCTTCTAAATATTCCTTGATTAAATTCCATTTATTTAACAAATAAATGTCTCATCTATAACATCTTGTTTATTTTCTATAAATAAATATTTCCATTCAATCTATTTGTAAATGTTTTACAAATATTTCCCCTTTAAATTCTACTTATTTGTTTTTACAAATATTTCTCCTTCTATTTGTTTGCACATAACTTCCTTTGTATTTGTGTTACAAATATATTTCCTTTATTCACACCCAATTCATATTTCATTCACATTGATTTTACTCAATTTATTCATTTCGATCCATTTAACTTACTTAAGTTAAATTTAATTTCGACCATTCAAATTCCTATTAACTAGTTGCTAATTAACCGTTTTGCCTATTTCACCCTTTTTATTTGAATATAACTTGTTCAAATATATGTCAACTTAATTATAAACTCATCTAATAATATTTTCAACTCGAGTTATATATTCGATTTAGAATATAAATCCTCAATCTTTTTCACTTATCCAAAAACCCAATTTCGATTCAAAATTCTTTTAACTAATTTTTCTCCAATTTAGTTAATTCTATTTAACCATTTAAAATACGATTTTTGTCTTAAAAATCATTTCACTTACTTCACCGGAGTTCATATTTATTTTATATCTCCAGCCTGGATTTTTCTAATGCCAATTCGGATTTTATTTCCTAAAAATCCTTCTGTTTATTTAGTTAAACCGTTATGGTTTTATAATGGTTCTGGCGCTGCTTTTCAAAAAATTTGATTTTGATATAACTCAAAATCTATACGACGAAATCCAGATTTTTCTCTTTCATTAGAAAACTATTATTCAACCGGTCTCGACGATTCTTGTTTCAAAGAATTCCGACTTCAATTGAGTTCTGTATACTAAATTGAAGTTCGAATCGCCAATTTACGAACTGCCGCGTTACGGCCAGCTTGTTTTAATTATATTTATAAATATAAACGTTTTAACTTTGTTTATAATAAATTCAACTCCATTCTGATATATTTTTAATATGTATCAAATCCATTTCATAATATTCCCGATCTATTTCACTTCTAATATTCCAATCCTATATATTTACAATATTCAAATTCCATTTTAAATCCTTTATTCAAATTCCATTTGAAATCCTTTATTCAATTTCTATTTGAATTTTCTTTGTTCAATTTCTATTTGAAATCCTTTATATTTAAATTCTATTTCAAACTCTATATTTTCTTGAATTCTAATATTCAACCTCCACTTTATATTCTCTTTGAAATTCTATTTAACTAAATTCCATTTGAATTCTAATATTCAAATCTCTATTTGACTTTTCTTTATTCAAATCCATTTGAATTCCTTTGAATTCAAATTCCATTTCAATTTTTCTTATACAATTTCTATTTGAATTTTCTTTATTCAAACTCATTTGAATTCCTTTAAATTCAAATTCTATTTCACTTTTATTTGAAATCTATATTCCAATTCCCATTTCAAAATTTCTTTGAAGTTATATAAATATATACATATATTTATATCTATCTCAAATTCAAAACATTTGAATTTTCAAACAACTTGTTTCTTTTTCAAACAAATTTCCATTAAAACTTTTCTAAGGCAGCAATTCATCACTTAGAAACTCGAAAATGAACACTGATGATGTTGCGACCATCATCAGAATTATTTCCCAGCTACTGAATGAGTCCAGAGCTATATTTCTTTCAAACTCCATTTAGAAAAAATATTTTCCAAACTCCCAGGATTTTAAATTCTGAATTCTGGTTGGAATTCAATTTTAATTCATCTCATTTGTATATCTTATTTCTATACAAATTCCACTTGGTTATATATAACTATTTCATTTCTTATAATCTTATTCGATTATAATCCTAACAATCAACTCAACCATTTAAAACAATATCGTGTCCAATCTTCTGTTCAAGTGTTTATAAACTCCTATCGACATCGTGGCGTCCCACGATTCGACCAAAATTTATAATCCACTCAACAGACTAGTCAACACAATATAATACAGTTTTTATATCAAATAACAAATACGCTCTCTCGTATATATATATACACTCAACTCATTCTAGGATACTACTGATCCTATCTCTAATGAGCACATTCCAACAAGCCTAGGTATTCGCTCAACCTAAGCTCTGCTACCAACTGTAATGACCCGGGTTTCCGCAACATCAGAGTTGACTATATACATCATACGTCCAACCCAAATATCGCGAAAATACGGAACATTTTTTTTAGAAGAAAGAGATAAAAGAAGAACAGAAATAACAACACAGAATCTCACATCGCAGGGGAACAAAATATAATATATCATATCTTTGAAATACAAAATTTGTACTGTATACACATATCATTATCAGAGTACAGCACTTACAACACAGCGGAACAACACTATAACTAGATAACGTTGAGGCCTCCTGCTCCAAGCTCCTTTAGATATATCTGAAAAATCCTGAACTACTTGACTGCCCATACAAATTTAGGCACCCAAGAGTTTAGGTAGAACAAAACAAATAAACTCCGGGTCAGTCATGGGACTGGTATGAGTAAACAGTTTAAAACAGTTTCAGAAACTAAATGATATCTCATAAGACCACGCCGTATAACACGGAACGAGTTTTTCCCTTATGAAAATCCAAACACTTGACTTATCTTTATATCAAAACTCTTTTGATATTATAATAATGTCTAAATCAAGTAGATAACAATCTAGTGGAACGTTTGCATCTCACGTTCCACATATATAATATACAATCAAAACCGCAAGCACATATTGGGTATTTGGTTTTCCAACTATGACAAGGTATGGAACCACCTTCCGTTGGTATATCTCTAGAGGAGAATACACCGAGTTCAACAAGAACATATTGCAACTCAGCCACACATGACCGACCACTCATTTCGCTTGAGTTTATCGAATGTATATCACCAACGATTGGGATCAGCAACCGTTTCCCGAATGGAACAACATCGACAATAGATTTTTTTGAAGTAAATGATATTCTAGATCAGGTGATTATACACCCTAATAGGTGCGACCTACATAGACATGCTGCTTGCCCGATTTCTGTCATTTACCGGATGATGAGGCTAGAAGCTACGCTTTATCATCACACCAGATTTACTTCGAATGCCACATTGTCAAATCCATCAAATCACCGATTTACGTCCTCAACAGTACATTACGTGTTAGCTAAAAGAAGTTTCCTTCTCCGCTTCCACTCTTGGTACGGTTGAAGAAATCAATGTACGTGACCTTTCTGGACATACTCTGTCAGACATTCATCCATACACGTCACCCAGGAACAGGATGAGCCGAAGGTACTATTTCTATAAATAGAAAAAGTCCTTGCACTCTGCTCCGACTTCGATTATCTTTATATAATCTGATTTGCACGCTACTGCCAATACGGAGTGGTTCTTCGGATAATAATCCAACCGGTCTCTCCATATTGAAAACGATGGTCAAAACTCCGATTGTCTGTGATTTAACTATCGGATAAAAACAAGTGTTTCGACAGTCGATGATTTAACTATCGAATAAAACAAGTGTTCATCCAAACATCCAACAATCACTAAGCCCTTAATTAATATTCCATTAATTAAATCACTTCTCTATTTCTTTATCAATATTTGTTAACCAAATATTTTCAATAACCATATTGGCCTTTTACGTTATTTGGAAAACATTTCCGAATATCGCCTTCCTTTATTTTCTAAACTTTAGAAAATAAATGCTATTTATAATTGGAAAATATTCCAATTACTTATCTCTTTTCCAATCTCGTTTATTCCTATACTTAGGAAATATTTATTATTCTATTTCCCAGCTTACACTTATTTGGGTTAAAACGGACGTTGTGTAAAACATCGTTACGACAACCCAAATACTATATTCAACTAACTCTTATCTAACATTGATCTTCGAGCCTGAAATCTTACTGTTCATTTGTTAATAATGCAATCAATCAAGTTGGGGTATAACTACCTCTCAGACCTTGACTGAATAACATTTATAACGTCAAAACAGATATGACTACTTACTCGAACAATCAATAACATACAACTACTTCTTTACCTTTAAACACGTATACACTTTTTCTTTCTATTCTTACTAGATTTTATTCTTATACTTCCTTTTTGATTATACTATTCTATTTCTAAGTTCGTTTTCTTATCGACTTCTATATATATCGATACGTTGATTTCTAACTATCAAATTATCTTAAAAATATTCTATCTCCTTAAATTCCCGGAAAAATTCGCCATAACCTCCTTTGTACCGGGAGCATCGGGAAAATCCCCAAACTGCCACACAGGCCTTTTCCAATCAAAAAGAAAAAGAAAAGCCAAGCGGCTAGCCGATACGGCGCATAAAATCTCATATGTGAATTAAATACATACCTTTTTGTCGGGCATTCTATTTATATACCTTCTAACACTTTATTCCAAACCTGTCTCCTGTATCTATACCTGTCCAATCTATTTTAACTATACCAATCGTTTTAACTCAATTTGTTAATTAAATCTGTTACTTAACTTTTCAGTCTATTTCACCTTCATATTTGAACATGACATGTTCAAATATATTTTAACTTGCATATTAACAAATTCTAATTATACTCATACTCTCGTTTCCTTATCGACTTCTTATTCAAATTCCAATTCAATTCTATTTGAATTCTCTTTATTTAAACTCCATTTAAATTCTATTAGAATCCCTATAATTAAACTCCATTTGAATTCTATATTCAAATTCTATAGTTTAAAGTCCATTTGAATTCTCTGCATTATTTATAAACAACGTTTATAACTTCAATTCAAATCCCACCTTTCCATTTATAAACAACTTTATAAATTCAATTCAAATCCCACCTTTCCATTTATAAACAAAGTTTATAAATTCAATTCAAATCCCATATTTTCATTTATAAACAAAGTTTATAAATTCAATTCAAATCCCATCTTTTCATTTATAAACAAAGTTTATAAATTCAATTCAAATCCCATCTTTCATTTATAAACAGAGTTTATAAATTCAATTACTTGTTTTATATACCTTCAAAACAAGTTAATATTTTCTATAGTTTTATTTAAAATTCAAATTCTATTTATAAAAATAGAATTCCCTTTTTAAATCTCAAATACCCTTTTTCAATATTTTTATAAATCAATATTCCAAGCCCCAGTGATATTTAAACAATCAAATCAACCAATTTTCAATCATTTGATTTTTAACACATCATATATGAATATATATGAAATCAAACAAACAACAACAGATAATATATTTTTGAGGAATCCAGTTGGATTCCTCCAACCTGTTTTTCCTGCATCCACAGACGTTAGTCAACATAGTAATACCCATCCTGCTTCGAGGCAGGATATCGCGGTATAGAAGGTCATCCACTAATCATAGCGTGGGGCGTATAGGGTAATCATCCGCTATGAAACCGCGGGCATCCGCTAATGAAACTGCGGGAATCCAACCAATCATCAACCCAATATATATATATATATATATATATATATATATATATAAAATAGTCAACCAATCCTAAATAACTATATATATTTTAAAACAATCAGATAGCATTCAAATAAGCACAGCCAATTATTTTTAACTATATAAAAATAATTTCTAAATAAAAGGTGAGATTTACTCACCAGATTTTCCATTTGTCGAATATCCGTTTTAAATTCCATGTTATCGCTATTACGAATCATCTCGAACAAATCTCTTTGTACCTACAATTTATTAAATGTAGTGATTAACATTTATTTAGATTAACGAATAAATAAACTTCTTATATATATATATATATTTCTTTTTTTCTTTCCTTTTTAATGGTTACTAAATCAAATTTAACACATATAATTAAAGTAATCTATGTATTTTTAAACATTAAACCATTTATAAATTTAATGTTTTACTTAAATAAATAATTAACAAATTAATTACCTTCCTCAACATCCATAGCCGACCAAATCAGCTCGAAACTGTCATCAATTCCAATATGGCATTTCAACGAGCAACTCACAGACACTCCACCGTACAACCATTTAAATGCTTCACTCCCTTCCAATGATTACCAGAACTTCCAATTCGCCATAAAAGTGATGTCGACCTCGTCTGGAAGCTTCACAGCAACCCACGATGTCGATACTTCCTCCATAACTCCTGCTATTCGAATCGTACCACTCCCAAATCTGCTTGCCGACATCGCTCTGACCCCCTATGCCATCGCGACTTCCAAAACTCAGTAGCCAAGAACGACGTTGAACCCCCCTTCTACACTGCATCGCGACATCGAACTCCTCCATCAACTCGCGACCGTTTCCAGCGTTCAATTTCAAACCCGAGCCCTATAAGGACTCATCTGAACCTCTCGCGAGCTTCAGGGACTCACGCCCTAAGTCGTGATTTCTGATTTCAAAGGGGAAAAAGTTTTCGGTTTGATTGTGGAAAGTGTTGAGGAGAGGATGGCGTTGATTTCATTTGTTCAGGAAGAAATGGAAGGGAGAAAGAAGTATGCGTGATTTACAGAAGAAGGGTGCGGCTTAACCATTGAACAGCGATGCCCTTTATTAAGTGGAGTGAAAGAGAGCACGGGGTGTTTATTTTTGTGGTAAGGAAGAAGCCACTATTGTCTCGTTTTGGTCCACCAACACTGATTTTATTTTTAATTTAAAATAATTTAAAACTCGTATCCTTTAATTAAAATACACCCTGATTTCGAACTCCTTTCTGAACCCGGCGACTGTCATTTCTAGGGTAATACCCCTATTCTGAACACACTGGGATAAGTCACGAAGTCCAGTTCGATCGTCTGTGGAAGATATTTATTTAAATTTATATAAAACGAATTTGAAAACAATAAATTCTACGATAATAAATTAATATTATTATTCCACTTCAAACAGAAGTTTGTATTGATCATTTGAACTGTAATTTAATTCAGAATTAAATTTTAATTCAATCAACTTCGTATTCTGATAACTTGATATATTCGATATTAAATCGAAACTGATTATTAAATTGATAACTTAAATATAAAATTCCACTTATATTATCCACCCAATATTTAAATTAAATATTAAATATTCAAAAATTAACCCATAAGGATCCGGGTCATTACACTTCCTCTCCATTAACGCATGTGATTTCATGTCACAAATCACAACAAGAACCATAAATAATGTGCTTTACATTTGGATAGCGCTACGCACTCTGATCTCAAATGATGCATCAATATCATTTCTCAAAACATCTCAACCATGAACATTTTAAACAAATTGTCATTTTATTATTAGTTACTCATGATTGCCACAGCTTGCAACTATAATCACATAACATATTAAAGGATTTCTTATTAAAATACTTTAAACTAATTTCTTAATTAATTTTATCACAATATAACAAATAATATAATAGAAACTAGACACCTTAATTACAAAGAAGATTAACTACGGAGTTAGACATATGCAAAAGCTGCATAACTATCTATAGAGCATACCATTAGTTCTCTCTGATTAGTGATTTTACCAGTCGACTTATCGACTCTACAAATCAATTGTAAACCTATAGCTGAAGTGATGGGCATTAGTCTCTCTTGTGCCCCCTTCGTTAATTCATCGTTCCATTTTTACTTCTTCGACTTGCCTTCTTCACTAGTTTGATTGTGGCACCTTCTTCTTCAAACCAAAAGTATTATGTCACTATTTGTAACACTTATATCGATTGTAGATATTTTAGAAATTGTAAGAACCACCAACAAATCCTATAATAGGAAAGATTTTTTAAAGGAAAAAAAGCAAGCAAGATCATGTCAAAGTGGAGGAAATCCTATAGTAAGCTATGAAAGAAAAAATACTATTGCTAAAAAAATAGATTATTTAAATAGATAAATGGGAAGAGAATAAGTTGCATGCCAAGAAACTAAAGACGTTCTTCGATAGGTTCAAATGAATTTCGTATTCATTGAATAAATTTATTGCAAATGTTGTTACTTTATTGTATTGTTTTAAGTTTAATATGGTAAGTTGGAACCAAGAAGAAATATTGTTTCTTTCTTAATTTTATTGTGCAACAATATATATATTTCTTCACGCATCATGATCATAATGAAACATTTTGATATTTTGATTAAGTTGGATTTCTTTGAATTATAGTACATACGTGGATTATATAGTGCATATGCCATTTTCATGTTCTTATTCAAGCTATTAGCTAATTTTCATTGTTACTGCTACTTTTGTTTTCTAATTTTAATATTTTGAAATATATTTTTCTTTAAATGTTTTCACATACTTTCTAAGTATAAGTGATATCATTTTTATTTATTTATTAATTTCAACAATAAAAAAAACTTATCCATCGTTACTTAAATTATATTCAACAAGTTCATAAATGATCAATAATAAAACCTTGGCGATGAGCTTTTAAAACGTTCATTTCATGATATATGATATTTCAGAGAAAGGTTATAAAAATTAGTATATTGATTTTCAGAACAATTCTAATAGGTCATTCCAATGCATCTAAAAATAAATTTGACTTTTCTCGTGATCATTGTTATTTTAATATAATATTGCGTTTCTTAAAATTGGTTTCAATTTTGGCAGATATGTTCGTAATGTTATTTGAAACAATGAATATCCAAAGCATTCTAAAATTTATAATTAACATTTTAACAAATCAACGCTTCATTATAACATTTTACTTCCTTTTCACATTTATTCATATTATTTGTGTTTATCTTACATGGAAGTTATGGATGTAGATCTAGTTTAATTAGTTTTATATTGTATTAATGTTTTAGTCAAGTACCTTTGATATTGGTCTATCTGTGGATTTTTAAGAACTGCTTTATTTATGCTAAGCACGTACTAATCAATGAAACGTAGGATGAAATATCTCCATAAGAATCTAAAAAAATAATTAGACTACTTAAATGTAAAAAAGACAGTAAGAGGATGATCAAAATGATTGAAAATTTGTGGTACGTATGAATGAAAAAACATGATAAGAAGAAGAAATTATTACTGAAACTAAGGATAACGAGGAGAATATGGTTCATGACAAGTGTAAAGATATAGAAAGTTTGAAATAACTAAAATTACCTCGCTTAATATGTTTGATTGAAATAAATTTCTTTAAAAAAAGAGTCTTAAATCTTACTTATAAGTTTATAGGATGAGTTTCGAATATGAAAAAAATAGAGATTGTTTTATAAATTTCATTCTAATAAATATTTGGCATACATATGGATACGATTATCAAATATATATATATATATATACACACACATGTGATTTTTAATTATGGTAATACTTATTATTACAAGGCGAGTATTTAAAAATGAATATATAGGCTCATTTACTGTATTGCTCGTAGTAAATACTGGTTTGCAACATGACAAAAAATGCGAGTTCATTTGCATGCATGTCATGTATACGCACTAATTTCAAACATAGATTAATTTGACTTATTCTTTAGTGGACACAAAGTTAACAAATCTTATGAGCCATTGTATACTCGGGCTGTGCTTGCATGGGAGAACATTTTGGAGCTTAATTCAAAAGAATATGAACAAAAATCCATTTTTATTAATTGTTTGCATGTTCCATAGCTACTATTTATCATTTTCTAAATATCGTTCAAGTGTTACCCTGAATATTTCAGCCAAATTGATTATGGTTTATGTTAAATGGTTGTTGCAAACTCATTGAGATAATATTCGCAGAAAATTCACACTGCGTTTGAGAGCATGCATTTTATTAAGACATCTATTTTATGTTTGTTGTAATTTGAACTTTATTTATGTGGGAGGCGGAGAATGATTGCAGGTTAGCAGTTGAGCTTTGAATGAAATCAACTGTTGACGAGACTTGTCATGATTTGAAATTTCAATCTATGCAGTCTTTCCTATGAATGGGTCAGGGATGAACTTTCATTCATACATAAATTAGGGTTATATTAGACATTATCAATGGATAAATATAACTTGTTTAAAGTCAAACATCTGCTATATTGTGAGTGCATAAACAATTTTTTTCTAAGCCTGCACATTTTCAACTTTTCACATTCCAGCTGTAAACTTGGAGCAAAAAGAATTCTCAACTAAATGTTTATCATGGGAGTTTACTAGCCATTGTCTTTTGTCTTTGTTGATCCTAGACGGGGATCTCCTATAAATGATAAGCCTTAGAAATTCTTGGGGAAGCTAGAATTGAACCTAGGCTAGTTTATGCCTATAATAACACTTGTAAAAAGCAAGTTGTTGTATATCCATCATATGAAGCCCATTCCTTATTCAAACATGCATCGTTCATCATCTTTATTTTTTAGGTGCATTAACCGTACTCATCGGTTTTTTTCTTCCTTTTACAGGTTGGCAAACATCCGCGCCCTATTTCAAAACACCCCCAAAGAAGATTCAATCAATTGCTTCTTAATCATTCTTATGGTGTTTGATAGAGAACCCCAAATTATCACAAAACCAATTGGCAATGTGAAGGGTAAACTATTAATGTTCATACACGATTTATTTTATAAATTCCCCTGTGTGAAACTTTTCTCAACACACACCACCGCACGTGTGACATATCATGAACATCACATGTGGATCTTAGTAGTGGCGTGGGCAAGTGTGGCTTGTGCACACGAATTAAACCAGCTCTAATACCATGTTAGAGAACCCCAAATTATCACAAAACCAATTGGCAATGTAAAGGGTGAACTCTTAATGTTTATACAAGATTTATTTTATAAACTCCCTGGTGTGAGAGTTGTCTCAGCAGTGTTATATTCATACGTGTAATCTTATTTTAGTTAAGTTCATGATTCAATGCAGTGCACTAGGGTTAGTTTAAAATTCACAGTTGGTTTTAGTTATGCATCCAAGTTTGTGATTGAGATCAATTTTGTATGGATGAACACTGTAATTGAATTATATATATATATGGTTTAATGTTATGCTCAATTTGTTTGTCATTCAATTTTATTTTAAATGATCATAAAAATTATGTTTATGTATAAATTTATTAATAATATGTTTGAGAATTTCCATGGTTAACGAGGGGTTTTCTATAAAAGATCATCATTTTGCACCGGCTGTTAGGAGCAAGCAATGCAAAAAAAAACATTTTAAGTCAAATGTTGTTGTTTTTTGCATCGGTTATTTTTAAAAACCAACAACCAATGCAACATTTGCACTGGTTGTATAAAACAACCATTGCAAAAAACAAGCTTTTTCTAAAGTACAAAGCATTTTTTGCACCGGTTTTTATAACAACCGGTGCAAAAAGCCTTTTTTCATTGGTTCTAAAACCGGTCTAAAAAAATTGTTGTTTGCATCATCTGCATTTGCACCAGTTGTAGAACCGAAGCAACGGGGGGTAAATAACCGGTGCAAATGACATGTTTTGTTGTACTGATAGTAATTAGTTTGCTAGATTTCGCAATTTTTAGTTAGTTAAATTTACACTTGACTTTGATTTAATTTGGATTGAATAGAATTAGAATTATTTCTTTCACTGTGGATCAATTTGTATTATCCACGTACTACAAGTGTACGCCGTGCGCTTGCGGTTTATTTCTAAATTCATTTGATGGTTTTCTAAACCAGTATAATTTCCGTCGTCGTACGCCTCAACTACAATATGATTAAATTTATTAATTACATGCCTTATCTACAGAAATTATCATTTGGGACACTAATTACCTTCATTTCCAATTAGTATGTTTATCAACTATGATGTCTTCTACTTCAATAGCTATGTTATATTATGCTTTAAGTTGAGTTATAGGTTAATACTTGGTGGTGTACGCATAGGTCAATAATGTTGTGACTTTCGGCATCCTACTAATTCGTTGGGCTATTAATAGGCTTATTTACAATGATGTGTGATTCTTAAGCGCAATTTACAAAATTAATCACATAATCTCCTTCGGTTATTAAGGAAATATTTGTGTATACGTGAAATGAATGGGAGAGACTAACATTTATGTATACAAACCAAATTACTTCGATAATGAAAATCTCATGTTTAGTGGAGTTACCATCATTATATATTTAATCACTAAGCCAATATGCTAGTTAATTTTTTTTGATTCCTATCCTCATCTACATAAATATATTCTTCTGTAATGTTGATCTCCTTCATTTTCAATTACTATGTTCATTAGCTAAGCCTATCCTTCAATAATCATGCCATTACGGTTTAAGTTGGGTTGTATGTTAGTACCTAGTAGCATACACATAGTTTAATAATGTTGGAACTTATGGTATCATACTAATTTATTTGGCTACTAATAAATTTCTTACAGTGGCATACTTTCAAATAAATGAGATTCATTCGAGCAATTGACAAACTTTCTCCAATGATTTATTTCAGTTTATTATTCCCTCATTTTTGCTTACTTTCCTTTCATTTTCAATTATGAACTAAAAATGTTATGTTAATATGTTGAGTAGCAGTGACTTCTAACATAAGAAGATTAACAAAATGAAAAGGTTTAAAATATCACTGTAATTCAGCCAACTAAAAATAAGTGCATACACCGTAGGGATGATTGGGTAGTTTTTGTGAAATGTTAAATAACACGAAACAGAAAAAGAAACTGATAATATACTAGAGAATTATTTAAGGGAGAATTCATTTCAATAAGAAGAGTGAAAGAAACATTTCCGTGAATGGAACTTTTTATGGAGGGAAAAGTAAAGCATCAGTACTTACCTTATGAAATAAAACAAAAATTATTGTATGTGCGATCATCAAAAAGCATCAAATAAACATCAAGATTAAATTGTTTTTTAACAAAATTGATATTTTTAATTGCTAGCTTCACGTACATAAATATCTTCATTTGTAATGCTAGTCACATTCATTTTCAATTATTATCTCTATCAACTATAGTACCTTATACACTTTAATTGTTTTGTCATACTATGTTGTAGGCTGATTTAGTACTTAATAGTGTATGTGTAACTCAACAAAAGTGGGAACTCGTCTAGTTCAAAAAACATGAAGGTAATAAAAATTAAATGTAATGAAAAGAGTTCCAAATAAAATGAAGGGTTGTATTGGGAAAACGCGTATCATATTCATATAAAAAAATTCCTGTTGTTTCAAAGTTTCTCCTATAAATTATTTATTTATTTTAAAATTTCCCAGTTTTTCTTTCCTTTGCAAGCTTCCATAAATTGGATACATATATATTCAACAACCATTGATTGTATTTGCTAACAAGCAACCTAAAATTTAAAAGTTAATTAATAAAAGAAATATAATATATTTTTGACTCATTGTTCTCCTCAAAATATCTTGAACTCAAATTTTACCTTGAATATCATGTAAATTTCTTTAAAAGCACAATGCTTGATATTCTATATGGAAATGTTTATCTAAAATATTGAATTCAAATTGTTAATTGAAGAATGCTTGCCCCAATGTAAAGCCACAAATTGAACTTCAAATTTGTGGATCCAGTTCTCATGGATGAGTTTCTTAAAGAGTAATATTTTTCCTAATACTGTTCTTACTTGTCTCCTATATTTATTTTGGATGTGTTATTTGGTGCAAGGAGATAAAAAAAAAATTCAGGGGTGTACATTGATACATGATTTTGTTATCTAAGGATTGGGAACCTAGAGACGAGTCGTGGTTCACTTTTGATAGGTAAATTCTATGTGGGGCAAGAAGGAAATTATTCTTTTCAACCATGCTGCTAGCACGGAGTTATCTTTTATTAACATATTTAATATCTCTTTTTCTAAAAAATAAAAAGCATGCTTTGGAGAGTAACAAGTTCTGTAACGAGAATAATGATGATTGTTAAGTTTGAAAAACTAGCCTTTCTATTGAGATATATTTAGAAAGAGATATTATACGGAAAAAATATATTTAGAAAGAGATATTATTATGAAAAGATATCTTTAGGAAAACAACTATTAGAAATTATCTTTTTAAATATTTATCTATTTGTTTCCTATTTTCTAGATTTAGATTTGATTTTAGGGATATGATATTTGTTTCTTGTTTTCTAGATTTGTACGTGATTTCAGGAATAGAATATTTGTTTCATGTTTTTAAGATTTGGACAGGGTAGGATATTTGGTGTGCTTGTATTACAAATATATGGTTTCATGATTGATAATAAAGTAAGAAAAGATTCATCAATTCTGCAACAACCTGGAAAATCAGAACCAATTTAAAATTTTTATTTTGGCAATTTTAATGAATTTTGAATATTTAAAATGAATTATTTTAAATAATAATGACAAGAAATTTATTTTGAACATGATTAGAATGTATATATTTATATAAATTGAAATTAAAATATAAATATTTATTTTAATTATAAAAGGAATTGGAAATGGCACGGTAGTTTGAAAATTCAATTTCTAATTTCAAATGAATGTACAGGATTCAAAATAAACTGGATTTAGTGAAACCAAAAATATTTGAATCTATTTGAGAATATCTTTCCAATGAATTTGAAAAATTGAAATTTCATAGCGGAAATTAAAAGTTGTGCCCAGTTGAAAATTCAGAATAGTCGCTATGGAAATATAGCCCTTAAAAATAGCCATTTTGCAAACGACCTCCATTTTCGATGAACCACTTTTGTTGGACCTGGGATAGTTATTGCTAGATTCCAAAATTCATAATTTTCTGAATCAATATGTGAGCGTGGCAGAAGAAAACATGTTTTGTCAGTTTCAGTCAATTTAGATCGACCCGAAAATGGCCATTTTTCAAACGGTCTTCAAATTTGATGAAATTAGTTTTGTTAGGACCATATCATCAATATGAAGCTAGAAATAATTTTTCTGGAATTTTCAGAGCCAGTACGTGGCCCCAATAAAATAAAATGCTCGTCCAAATTGAGTATATGCTTTATATTGTAATTTAAGGGTAAACTGATTGTAACAGCCGAATTGGGTTATGAAACATATCCCGTTGTGTTCGGAACGGGGTATTTAGCTAGGGACGACAGTCGTTGGGTTCGAATATGAGATTGAATACAAAATTAACTTTATAAAGGAAAAATAAAAATAATAATACAATAATCCTATTATATATACACCCCCCTTTAGTATTTCCCTATAAACCTAAATGGAAGCCCACACCCCCAAATCCCCGTCGTGCCCCACTTCCCTGTCGCCACCAACTGCCCTAGCGCCACCGCGGCCCCTGCCGCCCCACCAGGGCGCGCAACCATGCCCCCCAGTCCCCTCCTCGCTCCGGGCCCCCGTTCTTTCCCTCCCTCCCTCTTCCATTCAACTCGAGCCAAACGCCCCCAAATCCGGCCACCCATCACCCACCTCCGACCAACTGAAGGTCGTCCCACATCCAGCACCTCCTGCGCCGCCACTGACCCCTACCACTGGTCGTGGGCCCTACTCTCCATTAAAATCTCATTTTTATCATTTTTGAAGTTTGCTACCAACCCCCGACATCACCAGCGACTCTCCGACCACTGTTCCGACTTGTAGGCTATCTTCCGACCAAAATACGATTTCCTTTATGTTGAAAAAGGTATGTTTTATTTATGTATTTCTTTGTATGCTATTAATTTAAGCAAAATCTGATTGTTAAATGAATGTAGAGAGTAGAAAGATCGAATTTATATATATATATATAGCAAATAGAAAGTTATGGTTTTATTTTAAATAAAGGATTTATAATTCTTATAAAGCTATAGTTTTTAATGTGTTTACAAAAAGATTAGTTTTTTATATGACATGAAGTTTAGATTTTCATGTACATGAAGTTTAGATTTTTACATAACATAAAGAAACGATTTTTATCATGAAGAAAGAATATAAAAATATAATCTTTACATATGTAGTAGCATTAGAAAGATATGATTTTTTTTATAATAAAAATAGGATCTTTATAATATGGCTTTGAATTAAAAATATGATTTTTATAGGAGTAGCGAATTAAATATGTGATTTTTAATAGAAATTTCGCGAAACAGATTATGATATAACCAACGGGAAACAAATCAAAATCCGATCCGTTCAAAAATACAGAATAGAGGAGTGGATCCCAAAGGTGAGAACTCTCTCACTGAATTTATTTATATAGTTATTTATTTTATAACTACATATATGAACTGCTCCCCGTCGTCCACAGACCATGGACGACTTGTTTGGTTTGGTTGATTTGTTTGTTTGAATTGATTGTGACGTGTAATGGAATGTAAATATTCACGTGTTGAAATAAAATATTTTATCGTTAAAAATATAATTTTTAATGTGTATATGAATAAAATAAATATTCATTTGCAAATCGAACGATTTGTTTATATACACCCATTTGACTGATATTGATTGGGACGATAAATTTTACACATCGCCCAACTGCACAAATAATATTCAGTATTTGTTGGTTGAAACCTCACACGGGCGTTGGGATGATATTTGACATACACTAATCCCAATTGTTTAGTTGTATATCGATCAATTGGATGACATGCTGTTGTAAGCGTTAAATATTTATATTTAATGCTTATGTAGTGTAGAATGCACTCTGGATGATGGTTAACTGTGTTTGATTATTGTTGTATACATATATGTATGAAATCCATATAAATCACATTATATGGTAATTGGCTATGTATGATTCCAGTTCAGAAAGAAGGAATATTTTAAAATAACGAATAATTTCAAATAACGAATATTTTAAAATAATATTCAGAAAAGAATCAAAATATGATTTTGATGTCCGATTTGGGATGGACCCGAATATATTTAAATATATAAAGCTGTGTTGATTAGATTAACGCCATTTTGACGTGGACGATATTTATATCGATTTTATTCATTTTTATAATGAATATCGAAAAGGAAGTGATTTCAGAATCTTAAGTTTGAAAATATTATCATTTGTATATTAATGATACGGAATATTCGATTTTTATTTGAAATTGAATATGGAGTTGAAATTGTTTTGAAGACGAATTTAAAACGATTTATAAAATACATTTTAAATGGAAATCGATGAAATATATATAATATATATATTATATATATAATGGCCTGAATAGAACGTGCCGCACCGCGGTAGTTCGCGAATTTCGACCGTTGACTTCGAACGGACATTACGGAAGATCCAACCGTCGGATTCTCATATATCCAGAACTGCTGGGTTCGTATCGAAAAGAGCTTTCTAACGAATATTAGAGATTTGAAATCTAATGGTTTGATTTGGAATTATGTCCAAATCAAATTTGGAAAAGGTCGTTGTAAGTGTAGTTTGATGACCGTTTATTGAAATCGACTGTGCGGGCTTTGATAAAATTATTAAAAATATCAATAATTAGTGTAAAATCATAAGAAATGATTTAGAAAGAATTGGGACGAAATTTTTTATATTTGAAAAGATAAAAATAGATTTTTATCGAAATGAACTAGTTATGAACTAGAATTATAATCCAATTATTTTTAAATAAATAAATTGGATTTGAAATGGTTTTAAAAATAACCAGAATTTCCAATATATGAATTGGAATGGATTTGAATCGAAATTATCTTCGGAATATTTCGATATTAGATTCCATGATTATACAGGCATTGTGGAGGAATTTGGAAGATATATATATCGTTATTCCAATACGATGTTTGTTGAGTTCAGAATTTGATATTGAATATAAGTCGATATATTTTCTATTCAGTGTCTTGTATTTAATATCAAATGGGATTTGGGTTTGTCGTGAATGGTGTCTTCAGTAACACTGTTCTTGAAACCCATATGAAGAGAATAAATCTTTTAATTAAGATTGTTAGAGTTTCCAATTATATTTAATAATTGGAATAAAATGGAATGTGAATTGGGTTTATCGTGAACTGTGTTTTTTTAGCGACATTCATTCTTTAACCCGATTTACAATGAAATGTGATTTGGAATTTATAAATCTTTTGTGTAGATTTAAAGGAGATTTTCCAAAGTAAAGTTTTCCAATTTAACATATTAATTTGGAATTGAATGGAATTCGATTTGGTAATAATCGAAGTGAGCTTCTGTAGAGGAAGACTGTTAATATATATATGGAATTTAGTAGGCCTTGTCGTTATTCCATTTATATTATCGGTTGGATATATATGGAAGTTCATATCGATAATATTTTTATATATTGATCTGTTTTCCGTGGAGATTCCATTGTTAATGGAATGTTATTTTCGGTTTATCGTGAGCTGTGTTTTAAATGACATTAGTTCTTTAACCCAGTTAAAGATAAGATTAATTTCTTAACTTTGAATAATCATTAAGTAATGATTTTTGGAAATTAAAACTGAATTAGAGTTTTAATGAATCCTTAAGTAGATTGAAAGGTGAATTTGATAACTAAAATTATCAAATCCAAGAAATGATCGAGAATGTAGTATCACCAGTTTTGCTCCAAGCGTTAGTTAAATCTTTAATTAGACTTGAACGTGAAATGGTAATTAATTTTACCGATAACATCGTGGTGTTAGATATGAAGTATTACCAGTTTTACTTCATGGGATGAATAGGTTGGGATTGGAAAATTAAAACAAATGATTACTTCGGTAAGGTTTGCTAATCCCGACCAGTTTTGGATAAACCATAATTTGGTATGGATTGATTTCCAAAGAAAGATTAAAGAATAAATTTAAAGAATTTATCTTTGATAAAATTAATGGGGACCTTTCTCAAAGGATATGAACATTTAAATAAAAGAATATTCAGAATTGGAATGAGGCATATGTTGTGTTTTTATAGTACTTGTTTATTACATACGCGAGTTATTCAAAAAGACCGAGTTTATCCCATTCTGAATAACTGAATCGACAATGAGTCGACGATGAAGACGGTGGTTGAAGACCGGAGGTCTTTACATCGTTTGGATGATTACTGATGTCTTAATTGGGCTGTACACACAAGACAAGGTAATAAGTGGTGATCGTTCCAGTCGTACTTGGAGATCGACCGGATATGCACGGACCTTTCTCCTGTGTTGGACATACGGGACGAGAAATAAGGTGCCTCCGGTTTCGTTCAGACCCAGAGCGAACTTGTAAATGGATGTGTTTCTGACATCGGATTTCATTCTGTGTGATTGATAGACATCGGTTACATAGCGTGAATTGCCTGTGTGGCATGCTAAGATGCAAATGATCAAGGCTTCTGTTGAAAAGCAGAGTCTTGTGGTAGATGATCAAAGAACGGATTTAATATAACATAGCTTTGTGTAGTGTTAATTCGCGAGCCTCGCACCCCGGTGTGAACCAGAAATGGGAGAGGGCCTCAGGGAGGGCATGCGTTTCCTTCTAGCTAGGAGTGGGGTCTGGATTTTGCACGCCAGATGTTTTACTTATGTGGATGATGGATAGCGAGGCGAATCGGTTATATTGGTCTCTGCGGAGCCGATGGATGGTATGGTCTTTATACAGACCAATTTTACGCCCCGTAGGGCGGGGAAACGCAGTGTTCAAGCATTTTAATCCACTCTGTATGGACCGGGCCTGATGATCCAAGGGTCGATGCGTTCTGACCCTGAGACATGGACTAGATTGTCTCGAAGCGGTAAGGACGATCCCTTTCCTTGGTTCACAGATGGAAATCCAACCTCCAATACGTGACAATTGCGGTTTTGATTATAGAGCCTAGTATTAGTGACATAGTGAGATGGGGCACTCATGCCGTCTAGGATTGATACATTTATATTCGAAGTTGTTTTTGACACTATACACTTATAGTAATAATAAAATAAGGAATTTCACATACCAAGCATTTTTGGCTATTATAAGGTAAAAACTCTGTCCTCCGGCTTGCGTTGCATTGTGTGATGGGACCTGAGTCTTATAATAGCTTCATTGTTCTTTATTTAGCATTGCGATGTTTGTTTGATACACTGGTATTCTTGGGGGTAAACATTTTCTGTGTTATACGGCGTGGTCCCTTGATATACCTAACTTTAAAATAAAGATTAATAACTGTTTTAGTTCTCACACCAGTCACATGACTGACCTGGAGTTTATTCTTTTAACCTAAACCCTGGGTGCTCCTATTTTCCACACGGGTAGCTAGTAGTTTTGGTTTTGCAGATATTATATTCGCAAGATCCTGGTTTACAGCTGGAACGATATTCAGAAAGCTCTGTATCCGTATATTTCTTTCAGTTGTGTTTTGTATTATTTTTTCGCTGTAGTAATGTATTTAAATCTCTGATATTTTATAATGTGTAATATTTATTCATACTTTGTATATTCTTGTATTCTAATGGAATTATTGTAATAAGCAATGAAATGTTCTTCTGTTTCTGCTCTGATTTGTCGTGTTCTCAATTCAATCTGGGCTTTCCTTTAAGGGGAAGTTTGGGTCGTTCAAATTCTTTCATGGTATCAGAGCCATTTCTTTATTTTTTCTCAAAAAAACATCAAAAATGTAGATCTCTAATGGGAATGTTTTTTCCTGCCTCCAATTCTTATTCCTAGATCCAATCGATTGCCTTTTCACTTCGTTTCCTCTCGCTTGCCGCTCCTTCTGCCATAACAAGTTTCAACAGTTTCCCAAAAACAAAACCAAAACAAAAAACAAGACCAAAACCAAAACTAAAAGAAAAAGCAAAACCAGAAACCAAAACCCAAAACCACAATCAAAATTTTCTTGTTTCCAAAATTCAAGTTTCACGTTACAATTTTCCAGTTTCAAGTTTCAAAGTTTTAAGTTTCAAGTTTCCAGTTTCAAGTTTCCAAGTTTCTAGATTTCAGTTTCGAGTTTCAAGGCTCTCTGTCACATGTTTCAACATCTTCACAATTAGTGGATATTTTTACTAAGGAACTCTACAAGTCATAGTTTTATTTTATTCTTTTCAATTTGGGCATTTTTGGATCCCACGCTCCAGCCTGAGGGGGTTATTGAGATAAATTTAGAAAGAGATAGTATTGGGAAAAGACACACTACAAGGAAAGCTATAAATAGCTACAGATTTTAGTAGGGGAAAATTCCTTTGCTAATTTAGCGATGGATTTTCATGGAAATTGTAAGAGATAATATTTAGGGCAAATTCTATTCATACACCGAAAATTACATAACATACACCAATATTTTGATAAAAAAATATTACTGAATTACCCTTCTTCTTTATTGCATTCTTGCTTTTTTAATTATAACCCATCAAACTAAAACATTACAATTAACAATATTGACCAAATCTATGTAAAAAAATGTGAAGAACTTAATGTGTTTTTAAACATAAAACCTAAAATTCGAATTACGGGAATTTCTCAAGAATGTGCTCAAATTTAAGATCATTTAATTTAGAAGTAGAGTTTTTTGCCGAAATTAAGAATTTTTTATAGCATAATAAATTGGTTACCATATATTCAAAAAATTGAAATTCATTTTAATAAACATATTATTATTTTTAGTGCTATAAATTTCTTATTTTCTGTAAATAAATTTAAGGTTTCAAAGAAGGAAGACGATGAAGAATAAAATAAGGCTAATATTTTAAAAGAGATAGTGTATGTAAAGTAATTTTTGATGTATAATAGTTTATTATACTTTATGGTGTATGTTAAGAGATTGTTGGTGTATGAATAGAATTAGCCAATATTTAACATTTTCTATTTCCGTTTATTTTAAATTATCTCCAACGTCTTGACTTATCCGTCGGTAAACATTTGCAAATTGCATCTCTTTACCGTCAAAAAAATTTCATCGCTAATTTCCGTTGCAAATGGAGGCAATTTATCGACAAACATTTTTTGAAGCTATTATGTAGCCAATTTCCAATGGATTTACAAGGGACAATTATGTTACTTCTTTGAAAAATATTTTACTGCTATTTTTACTACTAAGTAATTGATAATTAAAAATAAAATTTAAATAATTAACATTAATAATAGTACATTAGTAACAAAAGTTAAATGATTATTGTAAAATAATTTTTAATAGTTAATATCGATTAATTAATAATTAATGTAAAATAATTAAGATGTAATAATTAATACATAGATTAATATTTATTGTTTAATTAAATGTATTTTTAATAATCAATGATTAAAAGGTAATATTTAATAATGAAAACATAATATTTATTATATAGTATTTGAAAATTAATAATTATTATTGATAATTATATTCATTATGCACTATTTCAAAAAATTTAAACTTTGATATTCTTTAAAAAAGTTTAAAATTATTCATAAAGTTTAAGTGTAAGCTTTTAAAATTTTCATATATTTTTAAATAGATATATTTTAATAACTCAATCATACACCCAATATTTGATATTTAACAAATGAAAACTAATATGTTTAACATTTATTAGTTAGTAATTAAAATACTTTTAAATATTTAATAATTAACATGTAATAGTTAATATTAAATATATGGTAGTTAGTAATTAATATCAGCAATTAATAATTTGTAATTGATAAACTGTAATTCATAATTAACATTTAATAAGTGATATCGATTACAACTAAGAAGCAACTAGTAGTAATTAATAAACAAGAAGTGACATATAATAATTAATAATTAGCAATTAATAATTATTATTAAATAATTATTAACTAATAATTAAGGTTGGTATTCAATAAGTAATGTATGAGAATCAAAAAATAATATTTATTCTTTAGTACTTAATATTTGAGAATTATATTTGAAATGTAATAGTATGAAAAAATGAGAATAATTTTTTAAAAAACAAATAAAAGAAATTCATAATATTTGAAAATACGATTCAGTAAAGGAAAACATGATTCAATGGGAATTCTTAAGTATCTGCACACGGATTGTTGGAGACTGACACCTATAGCTTCTTTGGGAGGAGCAAAATATTATATTTCTTTTATTGATGATTTTTCTTGGAAGTTTGGGTGTATGTAATAAAGGCCAAGTCGGTGGCATTTGCAAGGTTTAAAGAATGGAAAGCTCTTGTTGAGAATGAGAGTGGAAAGAGTTTGAAGGTTCTTAGGTCCAACAATGGCGGAGAGTATGTTTCCAGAGATTTATTAAAATTTTGCAAGCATCATGGTATTCGGAGGCATTTTACTGCACCTGGTGATCTGCAATCTAATGGAGTAGTGGAAAGAATGGATTGAACTTTATTGGAGAAAGCTCAATGTTTGAGATTGACATCGGGTTTGTCTAAGAGATTTTAGGCCGAAATTTTGTCAACCGCAGTGCATATTATTAATTAAATTCCATGCTCCGCTATTGGTAACAAAATTCTGGAGGAAGTGTGGAAGGGAAAGAGCATCGACTTGATTTATCTTCGTGTATTTGGTAGTCTTGTTTATGTGCATGATCATAGGAGTGATAAGCTTGCTCCTAGATCTTTCAAGAGAATTTTGCACTACACCATAATAGCCAATTGGCAACCCTTTTATTTTTCAATTGGCAACACTTATTTGGATTGTAAGGGGGTAACAATAGTATGTGTTGCTATATTAAAAAAGTGTTGCCAAAAATACATATTAATAACTTTATTATTGGCAACACTTATTTGGGTTGTTAAGGCTGGATTCTAGGGGTAAAAAATGTAAACAAACCAGCATAACTCTAATTCCTCTTCCATGTTCCATTGTCCCAATGCTTTCCCCATTTCGGCCGGCTAAATCATTATCTCACCCCCCACGATTCTCAGAGGAAAAAAGAAAAAAAAATCTGAGCATGGCGAAGATGAAGGTTCCTCTCTAATCGGATTTTAGAGGTGGCTTCAGGGTACAACTCATGCTTTGTGACGGCAAGGAATTTCGCTCGGTCCGAACCAGTCGCTAAACCGGTCCAGGCCGTTCGAAACGCCCTATCGTTTGAGAACAGGACAAAACAGAACGCATACAGAAGAACCTTTCACTGTATATTACAACAATGCACCAGATTACAAGAATACACAGAGTATAAATGAATATTACATAGAAATATCAGAGATTTAAATTACATTTAAATACATAGCAGCGGAAAATAATACAATACACAACTAGAAGTAGATATACGGATACAAAGCTTTCCGGATATCGTTCCAGCTGTAAACCAGGATCCTGTGAATATAAATCTGCAAAAACCAAAACTACTAGCTGCCCGTGTCAAAATAAGGGCACCCAGAGTTTAGGTTAAAACAATAAACTCCAGGTCAGTCATGTGACTGGTGTGAGAACTAAAACAGTTAATCTTTATTTTAAATCATTAGGTAAATCAAGGGACCACGCCGTATAACACGGAACGGGTTTCCTCCCAAGAATACCAGTGCATAAAACAAACAGCGCAATGCTAAATAAAGAAAAATGAAGCTGTTATAAGACCCAGGTCCTATCACACAATGCAACGCAAGCCGGGGGATAGGGTTTTCCCTTATAACAGCCAAAGAATGCTTGATACGTCTTAAAACAAATCATTTGATACTATTATAAGTGCGTAGTGTATAAAACAACTTCAAATCATAAGTATCAATCATAGGCGGCATGGGTACCATATATCATGTCGCCATATATAGGTTTACAAATAAAACCGCAAATGTCACGTATTTGGAAATTGGATTTCCATCTATGAACCGAGGCAAAAGATAGTCCTCAACCGATTCGAGACGCTCTAGCCCGCCCCTCAGGCACAGCCGCAACCGTACCTTGGATCGTCAGGGCCGGTCCACACGAAGTGGATTATAATGCCTGAACAATGCGTTTCTCCGCCCTTTGGGGCGTAAATGAGCCAACTAAATGACTCCATCGGTTCGAGAACGACCGATCAATCCGAGGCGCCTCGCAACAGCAACAACCACATAAGTCAAACTCGTCAGGGCGTGTAAAACCACTGACGCCACTTCTAGCTAGAAAGAAAACGCATGTCCCCCCTGAGGTCCGTCTCCCGTTTTTGATTCATACCGGGTGTGAAACTCGCGAATCAAACGTTACACAAAGCTACGCCACAAAGGCCTTGCTTTGATCATCACCACAAGACTTTGCTTTTCAACAGAAGCCTTGTTCATTTGTATCTTAGCATGCCACACAGGCAAACCATCCTATGCAACCGATATCAGTCACACAGAATGAAATCCGATGTCAGACACACAGTCCATTTACAAGTCCGTTCTGGGTCTGAACGAAACCGGAGGCACCTAGTACCCCGCATATCCATCGATCTCCAAGTACGTCTGGACGATCACTAACTGTTTCCATCTTCTTGGGTGTACAGCCCAATCAAGATCATCAGTTATCCCCCAAACGACGTGAAGACCTCCGGTCTTCGACCATCGTCTTCATCTTCGACTTATCGTCATATCAGTTATTCAGAATGGGATAAACCCGGACTTTCCGAATAACTCGCGTATATATTATAAAAGTGTTACACAAACACAACATACGCCTCATTCCAACTCATTAGTCATTAACCGTAAATTAATCAAGAGAATAATTCCCCAAATATTAACCCCGAAGGCCGAAACCAACATCAGATCAATATCCAGAAAATCATTCTACTTAGCTAACCGACAGTTAGTTTCTAAATTTCACGTTCAAATCTAATTAAAGATTTAACTATCGCCTGGAGCAAAACTGGTGATACTCCATTCTCGATCTTTTCAATCTAATTAAAGATTCATTAAAACTCCACTTAGTTTTAATCTGTGACTGGGTTAAAGAATCAGTGTCATTTAAAACACGGTTCACGATAAACCCAAAGTCACATCCCATTAATTATCGGGTTAAAGAACATGTGTTATTTAAAACACTGTTCACGATAAACCCAAAAATCAATATCCATTCAATTCCAATTAAATATTATTTAATTGGTACACTTCATTAAATCTAAATAAAAAGATTTAATCTTTTCTCAACTGGGTTCAAGAACAGTGTTAGTGAAGACACCATTCACGACAAACCCAAATCACATTCATTAATTATCGGGTTAAAGAACAAGTGTTATTTAAAACACTGTTCACGATAAACCCAAAAATCAATATCAATTCAATTCCAATTAAATATTATTTAATTGGTACACTTCATTAAATCTAAATAAAAAGATTTAATCATTTCTCAACTGGGTTCAAGAACAGTGTTAGTGAAGACACCATTCACGACAAACCCAAATCACATTCGATATTCAATACAAGGCTCCGAATAGAAAATATATCGGCTTATATTCAATATCGAATTCTACGACTAACAAATGTCGTATTAGAAATAACGATATATATATATATATATATCTTTCAAATTTCCATAACAACATCTGTATCATCACGAAATCCAACATCGAAATATTCCGAAGACAATTTCGATTCAACTCCACTCCAATGCAATCATTGGAAATTTTGGTTATTTTCAAAACCATTTCAAATTCAATTTATTTATTTAAAAATAAATAGAATTATAATTCTAGTTCAAATCTAGTTCATTTCGATAAAAATCTATTTTTATCTTTTCAAATATGGAGTTTTTCATCCCAAACTTTCACAAATCATTTCTTATGATTTTACACAAATTATTACTATTTTTAATAATTTTATCAAGGCCCGTACAGTCGATTTCCATTAACGGCCATCGAACTGCACTTACAGCGACCTTTTTCGAATTTGATTTGGACGTATCTCCAAATCCAACCGTTAGATTTCAAATTTCTAACATTCATTAGAAAGCTCTTTTCGATACGAACCCAACGGTTCCGGTTTTAGGAGAATCCGACGGTCGGATCTCCCGTAATGTCCGTTTGAAATAAATGGTCGAAATTCGCGAACTGCCGCGGCGCGGCGCGTTCTATTCAGGCCATTATATTATATATAATATATATATAATATATTTCGTCGATTTCTATTTAAAAACGAATTATATAAACAGTTTTGAATTCGTTTCAAAAGCAATTTCAACTTCCTTTTCAATTCAAATCAAAATTGAATTCTTCTTTATAAATTCGTTTCAAAATTCATTTTTATTCAATTCAAATTTCAATTCAATTTGAATTCATTTCAATTTGCTTTCAATTCAATTTGAATTCGTTTTCAATTCAATTCATTTCGAAATCGTTTTCAATTCAATTCATTTCGAAATCGTTTTCAATTCAATTCATTTCAAAATATTCGATTTCGAAATCACTTTTCAATATTCATTTTAGAATGAATAAAATCGATATAAATATCGTTCACGTCAAAATGGCGTCAATCTAATCCTCACGGCTTCACATATTTCTATTTTCAAATATTCTATTTCGAATATTTCTATTTCAAATATTATTTTTTTTCGAAACTGGAATGAGGCCCAATCAATTACCATATAATGTTAATTATATGGATTTTCTACAACACATGTATATATCAACAACGATGAATAATCAACCATCAACCAAAGTGCACTACACTGTATAAGCATCAAATATAGACATTTAACGCTTATAGCAGCTTGTCAATCAATCGATCGACATATTTAATCAATCAGGATGAGTGAACTTCAAATTTCATCCTAACACCCGTGTGGGGTTTCAAACAATCAAACACATATTTTATTTGTGCAGTTAGGCGATGTGTAAAATTTATCGACCCAATCAACGTCATTTAAATAGGTGTACATAAACAAACCGTCTGGTTTGTAAATGAATATTTATTTATTCACATTCACGTTAAAAATTATATTTTTAACGATAACACATTTTATTTCAACATATGAATTTCTATTCAATTCATTTACACAATAAAATGATATTTTTATTTTCTAACATATTTTTAGAAAATTTCGGCGGCATAACGGCACGATACTAGAAACGGGACGAGGCCTAGCCTTATCCCCGGTCTAGTGAAGGCCCACGCCATTCACTCATCAATCAAATCAATTTCATTTTGTAAACCACAAAATTTGGAGTAAGGGTCTAACCTAGCCTTACTCCTACGCCTTATAACGGCGCACGTCTAATCCTAACCAATTTATCGATTCGATTTTTCACACCACAAACCACATTCAAACCAATATCGCAATCAATCACCAAACAGTCAAACAAACAAGTCCATGGTCTATGGACGATTGTGTCGGGTGCTACTAAGCACCGTCTGCATCCTAGTATATATATATAACTAGAAATAAAATAGAAAGGTGAGAAATTCTCACTTATAGCTATCCTAGCTCCACGGCTCTTCATTTGCAGAAGTCTTCGTCGTTTCGCCTTTTTGTCACCTTCGTTGCTGCTTTCACTACATACGTAAAAATCACATTTTTACTTCGCTATTCAATATATAAAAATCGAATTTTTACTTCGATGTTCAATATATAAAAATGCTATTTTTCTATCGAAGTTCAATATATAAAAATCGAATTTTTATATTCTCCATTATATTTTCAAAAGTGATGTCTTTTTATTTTCAAATCAAGATTGCTTGTATTTTTGAATCAATGACCATTTCAGTTTCTTTTCTTTTTAACAATGTAAAAATCAATTTTTAATCATTTTTAAAAAATCTCGTCTTTAACATTTTTAAAAGTCTGTTCTTTAATATTTTAAAAATCTCTTCTCTGGTTTTAACATTAAATAAAATTTTGGTTTTAAACTAAATAAAAATTCTGGTTTTAAACTAAATATAAAATTCTGGTTTTAAACTAAATATAAAATTCTGGTTTTAAACTAAATATAAAATTCTGGTTTTAAACTAAATATAAAATTCTGGTTTTAAACTCTTTTCTTTTTTTATCCTTTATTTCAAAAACCAGTTTTTATTTCTAAAAAATTTCAGTTTTAATACTTTATTAAAAATATTCAGTTTTATACCTTTAAAAATATTTAGTTTTTTTTCTTTTAAACATTTTCAGTTTTTATTTTTAAAACAAAATCATTATTAAATTCGGTTTTAAAAAAAATAAAAAAAATAAACAGAAATTCTTACTGAGAGGGGGGGGGGTGGCGCGACTTCTTCGTCGGCGTCGAGGGCTTCAAGGGGGGGCCGCCTTCTTCGTCGGCGTCGAGGGCTTCAAGGGGGGGGCCGCCTTCTTCGTCGGCGCCGAGGGCTTCAAGGGGGGGGAGTGCGGTGCCTGAGGGCGGCGCGACGTTGGCGTCGCTGGAGAAGAGGCGACGGGTTCGTGCCCATTAGGGTTTTTTTTTTTTTTTTATTCTGAAATCGGTTTTGAAAGATAATCGAACGGGGGGGGGGGGGGGTTGACCAATGAGGAGAGAGAAAAGGGGTGAGAGAGATGTTATATTATTTATATTTTATTTAATTTATTCCTTAAAGCAACTTTCTAGTTCGAACTCGAAACGAGACCCACCGACTGACGTCCCTAGCGTTTCACCCCCATTCCGAACACAATGGGATATGTATCGCAGGCTGGTTCGATCATTTGAATCAGTTTCCGTTGAACTTACATTTAAATCATTATATTGAATTTTAAACGTACATTTCAAATTACCGGGGTCACATACTAACTAGAAAAATTCCAGAAAAATATTTTCTAGCTTCGTATTGACGATACGGTCCTAACAAAACTAGTTTCGTCGAATTCTGAGACCGTTTGAAAAATGGCCAATTTTCAGTCGATTAAAATCAACTGAAACTGGTCAAACGCGTTTTCCTTTGCCACGCTCACATATTGATTCGAAAAATTATGAAATTTGAAACCTAGCAATAACTTTACATCCCGGACCCAACAAAACTGGTTTCGTCGAAATCCGAGGTCGTTTGCAAAATGACTATTTTTAAGGGCCTTATATATATAAAAATATATATAAATTCCACAGCGACTATTTCTAATTTTCAACTGGACATATCTCTCAATTTTTAAAGTGAAATCTCAGTTTCTTACATCCGTTAGAAAGATATTATCAATCAGATCCTAATGTTTTTGGTTTCACTAAAATCCGGATTGTTTTGCACCCGGTACATTCAATTGAAGTTTGAAATCGAATTATCGAACTACCGCGCCATTTTCAATTCCTTTTATAATTATATATAATTATTTATATTCTAACGACGACGCGTATAATATATACGTTCGAATTCTATTCGAAATAAATTTCTCGTCGATATTATTTAAAATAATTCATTTTAAATAATCAAAATTCGCTAAAATTGCCAAAATAAAAATTTCAAACTGGCCCAGATTTTCCGGGTTGTTACAATCTCCCCCACTTAAAACTTTTCGTCCCCGAAAAGGAACAAAGTCGAAAGTGGTTTGATTATTCCACTCTACGTTCGATCTGACTTCCATTCTCCAACTCTTTAGTTTCTGAGAATTTTCAAAATTTCAAAAATTTGGCTAACACCCTAAATTTTCGAAAAATTTCGCCATAACCTCCCCTGCAATGGGAGCATCGGGGAATTTCAAATAGCTTCCCCGGTCCTTCAGATCTCAAAAAGAAAAAGAAAAAGCCAAGCGGCTAGCCAATAGGCTCACAAAATCATCATCACCCAAACAAAACAGGAAATTATGTAGTAAACATGTACCTATTTGTCGGGCAAACAAATTTTATTCTCTGGCTCTAGCCTCCTTGCTATGACCTGCTCAATACAAGTATATGTATATGCAAGCAAATGCGACCAATTTTCAATATAATCCAATATTTGATTCAATTAGGCTAAATGGTTTAAAATTAGCAAACAAATGAACAAACAACACATACATCAATCAATTAGTGAATTTAACGTTTCAAATTCATAATTTTGATATATATACTGAAAATCTTGTTTTTGATGCCAATTCACAACAAAGTGTTCTAGCTATATAAGATTTGGTTCTCACACCAGCCTAATGGAAATATATAGATATCACACTTTCGTTAATCGAAAATAAATGCTGGTGATGGTATACTTCATCATCAGGACCATGTCCGGGCGACTAGAGTGCGACTCTATATCTATCCAATATATTAAAACTTCGAATACACGCGGATCAGACGTATACGCAAAATCTATATATACTGGATTGTCCACATCAATTTAAATAGATAATCAAATACGAATAATTGATTAAATTTTCAAAACAAAAATTTGTTTTCATTTTCAAAAATATACTCTTCACACTCGTTCTAGGATACTACTGATCCCATCTCTAACGAGTCATTCTCGTTGGATATTACTAATCCAATTTCTGATGAATTCTTTCGTACGGTTCTAATGTGTCTTGTTCTCTGCTTTGTAAACCAAAGCTCTGATACCAACTGTGACGGCAAGGAATTTCGCTCGGTCCGAACCAGTCGCTAAACCGGTCCAGGCCATTCGAAACGCCCTATCGTTTGAGAACAGGACAAAACAGAACGCATACAGAAGAACCTTTCACTGTATATTACAACAATGCACCAGATTACAAGAATACACAGAGTATAAATGAATATTACATAGAAATATCAGAGATTTAAATTACATTTAAATACATAGCAGCGGAAAATAATACAATACACAACTAGAAGTAGATATACGGATACAAAGCTTTCCGGATATCGTTCCAGCTGTAAACCAGGATCCTGTGAATATAAATCTGCAAAAACCAAAACTACTAGCTGCCCGTGTCAAAATAAGGGCACCCAGAGTTTAGGTTAAAACAATAAACTCCAGGTCAGTCATGTGACTGGTGTGAGAACTAAAACAGTTAATCTTTATTTTAAATCATTAGGTAAATCAAGGGACCACGCCGTATAACACGGAACGGGTTTCCTCCCAAGAATACCAGTGCATAAAACAAACAGCGCAATGCTAAATAAAGAAAAATGAAGCTGTTATAAGACCCAGGTCCTATCACACAATGCAACGCAAGCCGGGGGATAGGGTTTTCCCTTATAACAGCCAAAGAATGCTTGATACGTCTTAAAACAAATCATTTGATACTATTATAAGTGCGTAGTGTATAAAACAACTTCAAATCATAAGTATCAATCATAGGCGGCATGGGTACCATATATCATGTCGCCATATATAGGTTTACAAATAAAACCGCAAATGTCACGTATTTGGAAATTGGATTTCCATCTATGAACCGAGGCAAAAGATAGTCCTCAACCGATTCGAGACGCTCTAGCCCGCCCCTCAGGCACAGCCGCAACCGTACCTTGGATCGTCAGGGCCGGTCCACACGAAGTGGATTATAATGCCTGAACAATGCGTTTCTCCGCCCTTTGGGGCGTAAATGAGCCAACTAAATGACTCCATCGGTTCGAGAACGATCGATCAATCCGAGGCGCCTCGCAACAGCAACAACCACATAAGTCAAACTCGTCAGGGCGTGTAAAACCACTGACGCCACTTCTAGCTAGAAAGAAAACGCATGTCCCCCCTGAGGTCCGTCTCCCGTTTTTGATTCATACCGGGTGTGAAACTCGCGAATCAAACGTTACACAAAGCTACGCCACAAAGGCCTTGCTTTGATCATCACCACAAGACTTTGCTTTTCAACAGAAGCCTTGTTCATTTGCATCTTAGCATGCCACACAGGCAAACCATCCTATGCAACCGATATCAGTCACACAGAATGAAATCCGATGTCAGACACACAGTCCATTTACAAGTCCGTTCTGGGTCTGAACGAAACCGGAGGCACCTAGTACCCCGCATATCCATCGATCTCCAAGTACGTCTGGACGATCACTAACTGTTTCCATCTTCTTGGGTGTACAGCCCAATCAAGATCATCAGTTATCCCCCAAACGACGTGAAGACCTCCGGTCTTCGACCATCGTCTTCATCTTCGACTTATCGTCATATCAGTTATTCAGAATGGGATAAACCCGGACTTTCCGAATAACTCGCGTATATATTATAAAAGTGTTACACAAACACAACATACGCCTCATTCCAACTCATTAGTCATTAACCGTAAATTAATCAAGAGAATAATTCCCCAAATATTAACCCCGAAGGCCGAAACCAACATCAGATCAATATCCAGAAAATCATTCTACTTAGCTAACCGACAGTTAGTTTCTAAATTTCACGTTCAAATCTAATTAAAGATTTAACTATCGCCTGGAGCAAAACTGGTGATACTCCATTCTCGATCTTTTCAATCTAATTAAAGATTCATTAAAACTCCACTTAGTTTTAATCTGTGACTGGGTTAAAGAATCAGTGTCATTTAAAACACGGTTCACGATAAACCCAAAGTCACATCCCATTAATTATCGGGTTAAAGAACATGTGTTATTTAAAACACTGTTCACGATAAACCCAAAAATCAATATCCATTCAATTCCAATTAAATATTATTTAATTGGTACACTTCATTAAATCTAAATAAAAAGATTTAATCTTTTCTCAACTGGGTTCAAGAACAGTGTTAGTGAAGACACCATTCACGACAAACCCAAATCACATTCATTAATTATCGGGTTAAAGAACAAGTGTTATTTAAAACACTGTTCACGATAAACCCAAAAATCAATATCAATTCAATTCCAATTAAATATTATTTAATTGGTACACTTCATTAAATCTAAATAAAAAGATTTAATCATTTCTCAACTGGGTTCAAGAACAGTGTTAGTGAAGACACCATTCACGACAAACCCAAATCACATTCGATATTCAATACAAGGCTCCGAATAGAAAATATATCGGCTTATATTCAATATCGAATTCTACGACTAACAAATGTCGTATTGGAAATAACGATATATATATATATATCTTTCAAATTTCCATAACAACATCTGTATCATCACGAAATCCAACATCGAAATATTCCGAAGACAATTTCGATTCAACTCCACTCCAATGCAATCATTGGAAATTTTGGTTATTTTCAAAACCATTTCAAATTCAATTTATTTATTTAAAAATAAATAGAATTATAATTCTAGTTCAAATCTAGTTCATTTCGATAAAAATCTATTTTTATCTTTTCAAATATGGAGTTTTTCATCCCAAACTTTCACAAATCATTTCTTATGATTTTACACAAATTATTACTATTTTTAATAATTTTATCAAGGCCCGTACAGTCGATTTCCATTAACGGCCATCGAACTGCACTTACAGCGACCTTTTTCGAATTTGATTTGGACGTATCTCCAAATCCAACCGTTAGATTTCAAATTTCTAACATTCATTAGAAAGCTCTTTTCGATACGAACCCAACGGTTCCGGTTTTAGGAGAATCCGACGGTCGGATCTCCCGTAATGTCCGTTTGAAATAAATGGTCGAAATTCGCGAACTGCCGCGGCGCGGCGCGTTCTATTCAGGCCATTATATTATATATAATATATATATAATATATTTCGTCGATTTCTATTTAAAAACGAATTATATAAACAGTTTTGAATTCGTTTCAAAAGCAATTTCAACTTCCTTTTCAATTCAAATCAAAATTGAATTCTTCTTTATAAATTCGTTTCAAAATTCATTTTTATTCAATTCAAATTTCAATTCAATTTGAATTCATTTCAATTTGCTTTCAATTCAATTTGAATTCGTTTTCAATTCAATTTGAATTCGTTTTCAATTCAATTCATTTCGAAATCGTTTTCAATTCAATTCATTTCGAAATCGTTTTCAATTCAATTCATTTCAAAATATTCGATTTCGAAATCACTTTTCAATATTCATTTTAGAATGAATAAAATCGATATAAATATCGTTCACGTCAAAATGGCGTCAATCTAATCCTCACGGCTTCACATATTTCTATTTTCAAATATTCTATTTCGAATATTTCTATTTCAAATATTATTTTTTTTCGAAACTGGAATGAGGCCCAATCAATTACCATATAATGTTAATTATATGGATTTTCTACAACACATGTATATATCAACAACGATGAATAATCAACCATCAACCAAAGTGCACTACACTGTATAAGCATCAAATATAGACATTTAACGCTTATAGCAGCTTGTCAATCAATCGATCGACATATTTAATCAATCAGGATGAGTGAACTTCAAATTTCATCCTAACACCCGTGTGGGGTTTCAAACAATCAAACACATATTTTATTTGTGCAGTTAGGCGATGTGTAAAATTTATCGACCCAATCAACGTCATTTAAATAGGTGTACATAAACAAACCGTCTGGTTTGTAAATGAATATTTATTTATTCACATTCACGTTAAAAATTATATTTTTAACGATAACACATTTTATTTCAACATATGAATTTCTATTCAATTCATTTACACAATAAAATGATATTTTTATTTTCTAACATATTTTTAGAAAATTTCGGCGGCATAACGGCACGATACTAGAAACGGGACGAGGCCTAGCCTTATCCCCGGTCTAGTGAAGGCCCACGCCATTCACTCATCAATCAAATCAATTTCATTTTGTAAACCACAAAATTTGGAGTAAGGGTCTAACCTAGCCTTACTCCTACGCCTTATAACGGCGCACGTCTAATCCTAACCAATTTATCGATTCGATTTTTCACACCACAAACCACATTCAAACCAATATCGCAATCAATCACCAAACAGTCAAACAAACAAGTCCATGGTCTATGGACGATTGTGTCGGGTGCTACTAAGCACCGTCTGCATCCTAGTATATATATATAACTAGAAATAAAATAGAAAGGTGAGAAATTCTCACTTATAGCTATCCTAGCTCCACGGCTCTTCATTTGCAGAAGTCTTCGTCGTTTCGCCTTTTTGTCACCTTCGTTGCTGCTTTCACTACATACATAAAAATCACATTTTTACTTCGCTATTCAATATATAAAAATCGAATTTTTACTTCGATGTTCAATATATAAAAATGCTATTTTTCTATCGAAGTTCAATATATAAAAATCGAATTTTTATATTCTCCATTATATTTTCAAAAGTGATGTCTTTTTATTTTCAAATCAAGATTGCTTGTATTTTTGAATCAATGACCATTTCAGTTTCTTTTCTTTTTAACAATGTAAAAATCAATTTTTAATCATTTTTAAAAAATCTCGTCTTTAACATTTTTAAAAGTCTGTTCTTTAATATTTTAAAAATCTCTTCTCTGGTTTTAACATTAAATAAAATTCTGGTTTTAAACTAAATAAAAATTCTGGTTTTAAACTAAATATAAAATTCTGGTTTTAAACTAAATATAAAATTCTGGTTTTAAACTAAATATAAAATTCTGGTTTTAAACTAAATATAAAATTCTGGTTTTAAACTAAATATAAAATTCTGGTTTTAAACTCTTTTCTGTTTTTATCCTTTATTTCAAAAACCAGTTTTTATTTCTAAAAAATTTCAGTTTTAATACTTTATTAAAAATATTCAGTTTTATACCTTTAAAAATATTTAGTTTTTTTTCTTTTAAACATTTTCAGTTTTTATTTTTAAAACAAAATCATTATTAAATTCGGTTTTAAAAAAAATAAAAAAAATAAACAGAAATTCTTACTGAGAGGGGGGGGGGGGGGTGGCGCGACTTCTTCGTCGGCGTCGAGGGCTTCAAGGGGGGGCCGCCTTCTTCGTCGGCGTCGAGGGCTTCAAGGGGGGGGCCGCCTTCTTCGTCGGTGCCGAGGGCTTCAAGGGGGGGGAGTGCGGTGCCTGAGGGCGGCGCGACGTTGGCGTCGCTGGAGAAGAGGCGACGGGTTCGTGCCCATTAGGGTTTTTTTTTTTTTTTTTTATTCTGAAATCGGTTTTGAAAGATAATCGAACGGGGGGGGGGGGTTGACCAATGAGGAGAGAGAAAAGGGGTGAGAGAGATGTTATATTATTTATATTTTATTTAATTTATTCCTTAAAGCAACTTTCTAGTTCGAACTCGAAACGAGACCCACCGACTGACGTCCCTAGCGTTTCACCCCCATTCCGAACACAATGGGATATGTATCGCAGGCTGGTTCGATCATTTGAATCAGTTTCCGTTGAACTTACATTTAAATCATTATATTGAATTTTAAACGTACATTTCAAATTACCGGGGTCACATACTAACTAGAAAAATTCCAGAAAAATATTTTCTAGCTTCGTATTGACGATACGGTCCTAACAAAACTAGTTTCGTCGAATTCTGAGACCGTTTGAAAAATGGCCAATTTTCAGTCGATTAAAATCAACTGAAACTGGTCAAACGCGTTTTCCTTTGCCACGCTCACATATTGATTCGAAAAATTATGAAATTTGAAACCTAGCAATAACTTTACATCCCGGACCCAACAAAACTGGTTTCGTCGAAATCCGAGGTCGTTTGCAAAATGACTATTTTTAAGGGCCTTATATATATAAAAATATATATATATTCCACAGCGACTATTTCTAATTTTCAACTGGACATATCTCTCAATTTTTAAAGTGAAATCTCAGTTTCTTACATCCGTTAGAAAGATATTATCAATCAGATCCTAATGTTTTTGGTTTCACTAAAATCCGGATTGTTTTGCACCCGGTACATTCAATTGAAGTTTGAAATCGAATTATCGAACTACCGCGCCATTTTCAATTCCTTTTATAATTATATATAATTATTTATATTCTAACGACGACGCGTATAATATATACGTTCGAATTCTATTCGAAATAAATTTCTCGTCGATATTATTTAAAATAATTCATTTTAAATAATCAAAATTCGCTAAAATTGCCAAAATAAAAATTTCAAACTGGCCCAGATTTTCCGGGTTGTTACATGCTTCAGGGTGCAACTCGCGTTCGCATTCAATTTTAGGGATTTTGTTCGATTTTTGCTCGCATTAACTCGCTTTCAACTCACAGGTATAAATTTCATTCTTGTCTTTGATTTAGTATTTACAATTGGATTGTTGTGTGGTGTTTCTATTATCAATCCAGCCGAAATTAAGGAAAAATAGCATACCCTGTAACCTAAAGTCTTTAAAATTCATGAGCTATTACTAGTATTTACTAGTCTTTAAAATTCATGAGCTGTTAAAATATTAGCAACTAAAGCACTTATTTGTGTTAAAATATTACTAGTCCTTTATGAATCTGAATTATATATATATACTGTATTTATATTATGTGTATCAGCTCTATGTTTATTCCCTTAGGCCTTCCGTGAAAGCAAGCTAGCTCAGCTCCGTTCAATTTCATTTGACATATATGAGAATTTTATTTGAATGCTATATAAAAGATCGAAAAATATAATGTTCATAACATGTTTTATTCAATAAGCTTAACTGGCTTTATTATCGTGATGATCAAAAAGATTAAATATTGACAATTTTTAGTGCGTGCTGCCAACTTTAGTATTGATTGGCATTATGATATTAAGCTATTAAATGTAACTTTTAGAGTCAGAAGAATGTCTTGTGCTTTTGTTTTAATCGTCGAGTGCATGCCTATTTGGCAAGAACCAGCTGAACCGAGTTTCCTTAAATTCCATTTGGGAGGTCTACATCCATTATGTGGCATAGGTGTCACATCACGTACGAAACTTAATAGTATACCACTTCCACGAATAGCCCGTAATGTTGCGTCTCTTCCGAGACCAGGACCTTTAATCATAACTTCTGCTCATTGCATACCTTGATCTACTATAGTACGAATAGCATCTAAAGCGGCTGCTTGCGCTTCTGGCATGTTGTAGATTTTTATCAACACTTTATGTTTTTTTTGACACTCTGCACCATTTTATCCCGTAGATGTAGTACACATTTTGTTATTTACTACAGGAATTTTTTCAGCGTGAAGGTATGAACATAGTGTTTGATTTTATTGAGGTGTAGACGAAGAGGGAAGTGTGAGTATGTATGATAGGGAGTTGTTTATACAGCATTATTTTCCTTGCCTTTGATAGCATACGGTTTAATTTAAAAAGTATGATTCAGTGAGCTGAAATAAAGTCTGATTTTACTTTGACTATTTTTCTAACATTTGAGAACTGATAAGGAGAAATGAATAATGAATGCGTTGTCCTCTTCCTTATATTAATACATGCGCCTGGTAGCACTGAGCTTGTTGCAAATGAATGCCTCCTTTTCTCTGTACTTATTTCAAGTAACATTTAAAAAAGTTGCAGCCTCTTTTGTTTGGCACAATATTTAAAATTGCAGTAAAAAAAATATTATACAGGATTTTTGTGGATGCTAACTCAACTGTCATGTAGTGTGTGTTTTTTTTATGTTCGAAATAAGATATATTTTGGATTTGTTTATTAGGATCAAACTGTAAGAGTGCTTGCTTCTTGATCTTCTTTTCAAGCGTAGTTGTTGGTTAATGAATGAGGAAGTAATCATGTTTGCAATTTCCTGTTTTTATCCTAATTTGGTAGGATAGAGACCATATATTTGTCTAATAAAATCGTTTTAGTTCATATATAAAGACAATTAATGAAGCATCAATATACCAATTTGAAACTACTTCTTAATTAATATGTACCTTTGCTCTGTTGTTCTACTCTTTGTGTGAATCAATCAATCAAACACAAGTTTCTTATGTGCTTACTGCATTGTATTCTATTTGTCTGGAAAATAAAACTATTAAACAAGATTTTTGATATGTATGTTTTACACTATGATCATGTTTTTATGCTCTCGGTTCAAATTAATATCCATTTAGAGGTGATAACTTTTCGACTAACTAAATTATACTATTGAGCTCCATATAGAGTTGCATTGTTGGTTGTCGTACTTGGATTTCAAAATTCAGGCTGAAGTTTGGTGTAACAGTAGGGGCAAAATGTGTTCAGAAAAGTTTATACAAAAAGTATTTTTAACTTGAATTGAAATTGAAAAAAAAAGTGTATGTATGCAATCAAAACATCTACCATTTATCTAATACATAAAAAAGTAATTCATGCACCGGTGACAACGGTTAAAAAAATTATAAAAAATAATTAAGTAAATAAACGTCCTTGCTTAGCAACACATGGCTACTCCTGTATTTGGAATGAAGGTGTGCTTAAGCATTGGCATCTACTAAGGTCCATTCTATCTTTATTGTATTTGTGCAACAGCTTGTAGCTGCTGTGCAACAGCAGCATGTAGCTGCTGTGCAAACAACAGCTATAAGCTGTTGTGGAAACAACAGCTACAAGCTGCTGTGGCAACAACAGCTTCAAGCTGCTGTGCCAAAGCAGCTTCAACCTGCTGTGCCACAGCAGCTTGTAGCTGCTGTGCAACAGCAGCTTCAACCTGCTGTGCCACAGCAGCTAGAAGCTGCTGTTGCACAGCAAATTCAAGCTATTGTTACGGAGATTCTAATCAGTTACGGAGATTCTAATCAGTTAAAATAGATTTCATATATGGAATTTCCAGTATCCGACGTAAAATCTAAATCTATCAAAGAAGTGCACTAGTGAAACATCCAGCCTTTACTTCAAAGATAACAAGTTCGAATCTTGCCAGCATCCTTTACAAGATTACAGGTCGGAATGACAATAAAAATACAAAAGATTACGTAGTAAAATGTGTATATCATTCATTATTTTCATTTGCAAGAGAAAATGACAATCTAAGTGCATTTTGACAAATTCACAAATAAACACATACAGGTTGTAACTACCATGCTAGCATGTAAAATTATCTCGTTAACGACAGAAAATGGAAGATATTAACTAACTAGAAATACGATAAAACATACTACAAATTAATGGGGCCATTTTCCTAAGGAAAAATAATATTACAAAGAAGAACATGATGTACACTACATTTCTTTGTCGTTTCTTTCTTAGCAATGTTTATTCCTGTCTCTCTTCCTAATTCAAATGTTGATGTTGAATCAAAACTCTACATTCTCATTCCCCACTTAAATTAGAATTATTATTTACGACTCTTGATTTTAAGCCACAATACCCCCTTTGTCTAGGCATTAAGTACAGGTGCTATTGTTGATGATCCCACAAAAAAGGCCAATATCAACAGTTAAATGTCAAGGTTAATGATTTTATATGGAGACCATGACTTTTGAATTAATAATTATGTTCAAAAAGTTATGTGGCGATAAGCAAACATGTATAGTAAGAATACATCCTAAAGATTAAAGAGAATAGATGAAACACCCTATGGCCAGGTGTTTGGGGAATGGGTGGTTACAGATGTTAGGCTCAGTTTTACTAAGCTGTTAGGTGTTGAGATGACTGGGGATCTTTTTTTTTTCCTTAAGAAAATGAGAAGATTTTTATAAATTTGGTAAATCAAATATTTGTTTACGTTGATTTAATTTGCTGCAATGATTTGGTGTTTTTATTTGCTTGTTTGTTGCACATGTTGAATGTTGACTCAAATGACTTGTTTGGATTATAATCTGAACTGGAAGTGCAGTTTTTATTTGAGGAACTGTTTTTTTTTTTGTTGAGGAGCTGCTGTTTTTTTTTTTTTTTTTTTTTTTTTTTTGAGGAACTGATGTTTTTTTTTTTTTGAGGAGTTGCTTTTTTTTGAGGAACCGCTTTTTTTTTTTTTTTTGAGAAATGCAGTTTTTTTAGTAAAACTAAGTGCAGTTTTTTTTGAAACAGGTGCATTGCAGATTTTTTTAAACAGTGCAGTTTTTAAAACAAATGTTGTTTTTCTTAACATATGCAGATTTTTTGTGTTTTGAAGAACTGCAGATTTTTTTGAACAAGTGTAGTGTTTGTTTTTGAACAAATGCAGTTTTTTTTAAAAAAAAACAAGTGCATTGCAGTTTTTGTAGAAAAAAATAGTGCAGCTTTTTATGCATTTATGTATAGCTCAAATTAAAGTATTTATTCTATATTTTTCTTTGATAGGTCCAAAAGGTAAAATTTGAAATTTATGTCTAACTCAAGTCCAAGAGAGTGGATTAAAAGTCCATACAGAAATACTGAATAATACAAGCAAGGCATTCGAGACTTCATTAGTTTTGTGAAGAAACACTCATCTCGCGATGTTGAAATTTGCACCTGCCCTTGTATTAAGTGCAAGAACTCTAAAAAGCTCTCACTAGAAAACGTTGAGAAACACTTAATCACTCAAGGTATGATTAAAACATATAATAGGTGGTTTTTCCATGGAGAGATGAGCAACAATAACTCGGGGATGAATCATACAAAATATATTATTTCAGATCCTCATATCCAAGATCAAGATCAAATTCAATCCGGCCAATTTGTAGAGGGGGCTCTTAGAAATCTCATAGACGATGCTTTTGGAGTGCATAATATGCCACAAGCTAGAGGTGAAGAGGAAGTTCAACAGACAAATACAGACGATTATCATACTTACTTTGGAGAGAAGCACAAAAAATACGCAGACAAAGCAAATGAAAAACTTTATTCTTCTTGCGAAGAGGGGATTACAATGTTAGGTGTAATTGTTGAGCTTCAGAACCTTAAAAAAGAATTTAACTGGTCGGGAAATAGTGTGACTAAGTTGTTGAAGCGATTAAAACGTTGGATTCTAAAAGAAAATAATTTACCTGCAAGTATCCCACGATGTAGAAAATAATAAAGGATTTGGGAATAGAGGTAAAGCATATACATGCTTGTGTCAATGATTGTACATTATTTTGGAAAGAAAATGTTGATGCGAAAGAATGTCCTGTGTGCCATAAAACAAGGTACAAAACAAAAAAAAACAGTGTTAGGGGAGGTCAAATTGACGAAAGAACCAAGAAAAGTTTTAAGATACTTTCCTATAAGTCCAAGATTAAGTAGATTGTACACTATATCATGGATAGCTCATAAAATGCAATGGCACAAGGAAGCTACACCATCTTGGAATTCCAGCGACATCCTATAAATTCAGCACTGAATGGAGATCAGTCAAAAGTCGGTGGCCAGAATTTTCTATTGAAGGACGCAATGTTTGGCTTGGTTTTTCTACGGATGGGTTTATCCAAATGGCGTTCTCTCCAATAGTTATAGTTGTTGGCCTGTTTATATGATACCTTATAACCTACCCCCTTCGTTGTGTATGAAATCACAATTTCAAATGTTGAGTCTTTTAATTCCTGGACCAAAAGCACCAAGTCAGGACATTGATGTATACTTGGAACCTCTTATATATGAATTAAAACATCTTTGGGACGAAGGAGCGTCTGTTTTTGACATAGACAAGCAAGAATTTTTCAATATGAAAGCAATATTACTATGGGGAATTCATGATTTACCATCTTTTGGTAACTTATCTGGCTGTGTGACTCATGGTTATAAAGCGTGTCCTGTCTGTGCTACCGAGACAGAATCAGAGTACATCGGCAACAAGATCATCTATTCAAAATATAGAAGGTTTTTGAAGAATGATCATCCATATAGAGCATTAAAACATGGATGGTATAAGGATGTTGAATATAAAGAGCCTCCAACTCGGCTAAGAGGCTCGTCTCTTTTAGAAAAGCTTGAGCGTATCAAATATGTTTGTAGCAAAATACCACCAAGCAAAAAGAGATTGATTTCTGAAGCTTATGATAGTGTAGATTGTCTTGTCGATGAGGAAGGAAGGCTGGCATGGTATAAGAAGTCAATTTTGTTTGACTTGGATTATGGGAGCAGTCATAAAGTTCGTCATACTATTGATGTGATGCATAATGAAAAAAATGTTGTTGAACATCTCATCAATTTTATGTTTAACAAAGGAAAGCAATCTTCTAAACTTGCATTTGATAAGGATCACAAGTTGCAATGTTGTCAAGTTCTTAAAGATGCAAAACTTCCATCATGTCTTGCAACTAAGTTACACGGTCTTATATGTCTTCAACCACCCGGTTAGCAAATTAAAAAGACATATGATTATCATATTCTTATCCAATACTTGCTTCCTATCATGGTTCAACATGCATATCCAAAGTGTCGTGAGTTAAGACGAGCGCTTTTACAAGTAAGCTTGTACTTCAACATAATATGTTCAAAAGTTCTTGTTCGAGAACATGTGCAAGCGGCTAAAGATATGATTGCTGAAGCATTATGTGTGTTGGCACACTATGTTTCAATGGATTTTTTTGATATAAGCATCCATTTGATGGTACATTTAGCAGATCAAGCTTTGCTTTGTGGACCATCGACTTATATATGGATGTATCCATTTGAAAGGTAAATATTATTTTTGCATTCAAATTATTTTACCTAAGGGTTATGAAGTAACAAACTGTAAGCATGCATACTAAATTTTGTGCTAGGGCTATGAAAGATTGCAAAAACATACCTAGTAACAAAAGGTATATAGAAGGATCAATTTCTGAAGCATACCTTGTTTCAGAATCAGTTCGATACGCAATGGAATATATTGCAAATCCACGTGATGGAAATCATAGCTCCAAATAAGCATCCCTTTTAGATGAGAATAGTGATGATATATATGAGCATTCCATCGTTGAAGGTACACCGTTAAAATATCTCGAGTGCAATGATCATAGATTCGACGATGGTTACTATTTAGAATTGATATACCGTACCGGAACGAGATGAAAACTACAGGTCATACATTTTCACCTATTTCAATACGTATATCACATTTAGTCAAGAATATATATATATATATATATATATATATTTATCACATTATTGAATTTGTAGTGCATACCGCTTATCTTTAGAAGACGGTCTTCGTGGTAAAAGGAAAACTATCACAAAAGCAGAAGTAGTAGTCCAATCTTAATTTGTTGATTGGCTATACAATAAGGTGTGCTAAATTTACTTGAGAGCAATGTATTTCTTTTTAACTAATGTTATTGTACTAATTTTGTTAATTCTTAACAGTTAGTGGACGAAAAATGCATGAACACAATGTTATGGTTGTATGTCAATGGTCCAAAGTGGGAAGTCAAAACTTTTCTTAAGTACAGAGTGAACGGCTATACATTCTCTCCTCAACATTATGACGATAGCATTTCAACGCAAGATAGTGGTGTCTGTATGGATGCGATCACTACATTTGTTGCAAGTTCAAAAGATTTAAATCCTATGGATGATGATACTACTTGGTATGGTGTTATTCGAGAGATCATGGAAGTTGATTACTATGATTTTCAAGGTATTCTATTGTGATTGGGTGAATGTTGCAGATAAGACAAATAATTGTAAAGTTTGCTCGGATACAAATTTGTTAATGGTAAACTTAAAGAAGCTCAAGAATACCGATGGAGAATATGATGAGCCCGCTATTCTTGCATCCGAAGCAAGTCAAGTATTTTACATCATAAATACAAAAAATTCCGATTGGTCAATTGTTCGACGCTCTCTTAAACGCATAATGGATAACATAGATGATTATGAAGTACCAACAACATATCAATCTATTTTGAAAGAACAACCAAATTTAGAACCATTATTGAAATGTATTCAATCGAAATCAACATGTTGATTGAAAATATTTTGCATGTATTTTGCTTGTTTTGATCATGCATTAACCTTTATTAATGTATTGTACAATTGTGTTGTGTTTTGAAATGTATGATTTTCTTTTATTGATGTCTTTTGAAACTATTGCCAGTTTGTTATGTTAATTCATATCTTGCAAGTATCTTTCACGTGTTATGTTAACTTTACATTTTGTTTGTTTTTTAATGTAGATTTTTCGTTAAAATGACAAACAATTTTAGTGCAAATGCAAATGTAAGTACAACAGAGACTATTGAACCTCAACCACCCAAAGGTAAAAAGTACTTTATAACGGTTGGTGTTGAGGGTGCAGTAGGGGAAGATTCAGCTAAATGGAGTGCACGTTGTGTTGAGTTAATCCGTTGTCATATAGCCGTTGGCTATAAAGAATGGGGGGCCGTAGATAGCTTCTACAAGGATAAACTATGGGAAGGGCTTTTGGTTTTTTCACTCATATCAGTTTCACCATCAACTTTAAAGTATGATATATTTGACTGGTTCATGATTTCTTTTATTTTTTTCTTTTCTCGTGATAGGAAGAATTAGACATGGATGTAGATCCTAGCATAGCTGGACCATTATTAGAGAAACATTTCCCACCGTATTATAGATCAATGAAGTTAGCATTAAGAAAAAGTCTTCTTAAAGTTGATGACACTATGATTCCTAAACGTGTTGCCATTGATAGATGTCCAAATGACATAGATAGAGTGTGGTGGGAAAAATTCCTTGATATTGAGTATACGAATGAAAAGATGGAGCAACGTAAAAAAAAATGCAAAAAACAAAGCGTAAAACCAAATCACTCATACTCTTGGAAGGAAAGCTTACCATAGAGTGCACCATGAAATGGTAATAAAATTATCTTGTGTAAATGGTTGTTTGTAGAATGTTATATTAACTATGTGTTGTCAACTTTGATATTTCCTGTAGGTCTTAACCAATCCAAAAGCAAATATTTCACGAACAACGATTTGGAAGGTTGGACATAAAAGGAAATCGGGAGAAGTACTACCATGCGCTGCAGAAACATATGTAGGTTTGCATATATGTTGTTAAGCTCGTTAAATTATTTTGACTGATCATTATTTGCCTGAACTGAACATGCAAAGTTTACTGAATTGGTGCCGTTTACTGAGCCGTAGAAACATATATGTTGTCCGCAAAACCGAGACATACGGCTCCGCAAAACCGAGCCCGTGGCTCAGTTTTACTGAGCCATACGACTCGGTTTTGCTGAGCCTGTGGCTCAGCAATTCTGAGCCATACCTAGCATAAACAACGTGAATAACAAAAGCTTGTAGCTGCTGTGCAGCAGCTTGTAGCTGCTGTGCAGCAACAGCTTGTAGTTGCTGTGCAACAGCAGCTTGTAGCTGCTGTGCAAACAGCAGCTAGAAGAGCTGTTGTGCAACAGCAGCTAGAAGCTGCTGTGCAACTACAGCTTGTAGTTGTGCAACAGCAGCTACAAGCTGCTGTGCAAACAGAAGCTTCAAGCTGTTGTGGTAACGGCAGCTACAAACTGCTGTGCCACAGCAGCTTGTAGCTGCTGTGCAACAGCAGCTTCAACCTGCTATGCCACAGCAGCTAGAAGCTACTTGTGAAGACCCGCAACTTCCCCGTAAAGGAAAGCGTCGGATAGTTCGAGAACAAACCACAACAGAACGCATACAGAAGAACATTTCATTGTATATTACAACAATGCATCAGATTACAAGAATATACAGAGTATAAATGAATAAATATTACACAGAAATATCAGAGATTAACAATAAGTTACATAGCAGCGGAAAAATAATACAATACACAACTAGAAGAGATATACGGATACAAAGCTTTCCGGATATCGTTCCAGCTGTAAACCAGGATCCTGTGAATATAAATCTGCAAAACCAAAACTACTAGCTGCCCGTGTCAAAAATAGGGGCACCCAGAGTTTAGGTTAAAACAATAAACTCCAGGTCAGTCATGTGACTGGTGTGAGAACTAAAACAGTTTTTAATCTTTATTTTCAAAGGTAAATCAAGGGACCACGCCGTATAACACGGAACGGGTTTCCTCCCAAGAATACCAGTGCATAAAACAAACAGCGCAATGCTAAATAAAGAAAGATGAAGCTGTTATAAGACCCAGGTCCTATCACACAATGCAACGCAAGCCGGGGGATAGGGTTTTCCCTTATAACAGCCAAAGAATGCTTGATACGTTTAAAACAAATCATTTGATACTATAATAAGTGCATAGTGCATAAAACAACTTCAAATCATAAGTATCAATCATAGGCGGCATGGGTACCATATATCATGTCGCCATATATAGGTTTACAAATAAAACCACAAAGTCACGTATTTGGAAATTGGATTTCCTTCTATGAACCGAGGCAAAAGATAGTCCTCAACCGATTCGAGACTGCCTAGCCCGAGTCTCAGGATCAGAACGCATCGACCCTTGGATCGTCAGGGTCGGTCCACCGATGTGGATTAAACTTAAACCCTGGACACTGCGTTTCGCCGCCCTTTGGGGCGTAAGCGAGCCAACGAATGACTCCATCGGACCCGGATCGTCCGATCTAACCGAGGCGCCTCGCAACAGCAACAACCACATAAGTCAATCTCGTCAGGGCGTGTAAAACCACTGACGCCACTTCTAGCTAGGAGGAAACGCAGGCCCTCCCTGAGGTCCGTCTCCCGTTTTTGGTTCATACCTGGTGTGAAACACGCGAGGTAAACGTTACACAAAGCTACGCCACAAAGGCCGTGCTTTGATCATCCCCACAAGACTTTGCTTTTCAACAGAAGCCTTGATCATTTGCATCTTAGCATGCCACACAGGCAAACCATCCCATGCAACCGATATCAGTCACACAGAATGAAATCCGATGTCAGACACACAGTCCATTTACAAGTCCGTTCTGGGTCTGAACGAAACCGGGAGCACCTAGTACCCCGCATATCCATCGATCTCCAAGTACGTCTGGACGATCACCAACTGTTTCCATCTTCTTGGGTGTACAGCCCAATCAAGATCATCAGTTATCACCCAAACGACGTGAAGACTTCCGGTCTTCGACCATCGTCTTCATCTTCGACTTATCGTCGTATCAGTTATTCAGAATGGGATAAACCCGGTCTTTCCGAATAACTCGCGTATATTTTAAATAAGTGTTACACAAACACAACATACGCCTCATTCCAATTCATTAGTCACTAACCGTAAATTAATCAAGAGAATAATTCCCCAAATATTAACCCCGAAGGCCGAAACCAACATCAGATCAATATCCAGAAAACCATTCTGCTTGGCTAACCGACAGTTAGTTTCTAAATTTCACGTTCAAATCTAATTAAAGATTTAACTATCGCCTGGAGCAAAACTGGTGATACTCCATTCTCGATCTTTTCAATCTAATTAAAGATTCATTAAAACTCCACTTAGTTTTAATCATTATCTGGGTTAAAGAATCAGTGTCATTTAAAACACGATTCACGATAAACCCAAAATCCCATTCCATTAATTATCGGGTTAAAGAACAAGTGTTATTTAAAACACTGTTCACGATAAACCCAAAAATCAATACCAATTCAATTCCAATTAAATATTATTTAATTGGTACACTTCATTAAATCTAAATAAAAAGATTTAATCTTTTCTCAACTGGGTTCAAGAACAGTGTTAGTGAAGACACCATCCACGACAAACCCAAATCACATTCGATTAATTATCGGGTTAAAGAACAAGTGTTATTTAAAACACTGTTCACGATAAACCCAAAAATCAATATCAATTCAATTCCAATTAAATATTATTTAATTGGTACACTTCATTAAATCTAAATAAAAAGATTTAATCTTTTCTCAACTGGGTTCAAGAACAGTGTTAGTGAAGACACCATTCACGACAAACCCAAATCACATTCGATTAATTATCGGGTTAAAGAACAAGTGTTATTTAAAACACTGTTCACGATAAACCCAAAAATCAATATCAATTCAATTTCAATTAAATATTATTTAATTGGTACACTTCATTAAATCTAAATAAAAAGATTTAATCTTTTCTCAACTGGGTTCAAGAACAGTGTTAGTGAAGACACCATTCACGACAAACCCAAATCACATTCGATATTCAATACAAGGCTCTGAATAGAAAATATATCGGCTTATATTCAATATCGAATTCTACGACTCACAAATGTCGTATTGGAAATAACGATATCAATATATATCTTTCAAATTTCCATAACAACACCTGTATAATCACGAATTCCAACATCGAAATATTCCGAAGATAATTTCGATTCAAATCCACTCCAATGCAATCATTGGAAATTCTGGTTATTTTTAAAACCCCTTTCGAATTCAATTTATTTATTTTAAAAATAAATAGAATTATAATTCTAGTTCAAAACTAGTTCATTTCGATAAAAATCTATTTTTATCTTTTCAAATATGGAGTTTTTCATCCCAATTCTTTCTAAATCATTTCTTATGATTTTACACAAATTATTACTATTTTTAATAATTTTATCAAGGCCCGTACAGTCGATTTCCATCAATGGCCATCGAACTGCACTTACAGCGACCTTTTTCGAATTTGATTTGGACATAATTCCAAATCCAACCGTTAGATTTCTAATTTCTAATATTCGTTAGAAAGCTCTTTTCGATACGAACCCAGCGGTTCCGGTTTTAGGAGAATCCGACGGTCGGATCTCCCGTAATGTCCGTTTGAAATAAATGGTCGAAATTCGCGAACTGCCGCGGCGCGGCGCGTTCTATTCAGGCCATTATATTATATATATAATATATATAATATATACTTCGTCGATTTCTATTTAAAACGAATTTTATAAATCGTTTTAATTTCATTTCAAAAGCAATTTCAACTTCCATTTCAATTCAAATCAAAATTGAATTCTTCTTTATAAATTCGTTTTAAAATTCATTTCTATTCAATTCAAATTTCAATTCAATTTGAATTCATTTCAATTCGCTTTCAATTCCATTTGAATTCGTTTTCAATTCAATTCATTTCGAAATCGTTTTCAATTCATTTTGAATTCGTTTTCAATTCATTTCGAAATCGTTTTCAATTCATTTTGAATTCGTTTTCAATTCAATTCATTTCGAAATCGTTTTCAATTCATTTTGAATTCGTTTTCAATTCATTTCGAAATCGTTTTCAATTCAATTCATTTCGAAATCGTTTTCAAAATCGATATAAATATCGATCACGTCAAAATGGCGTCAATCTAATCAACACGGCTTCATAAATTTCTAATTTCAAATATTCTATTTCAAATATTTCTATTTCAAATATTCTATTTTAAAACTGGAATGAGGCCCAATCCATTACCATATAAAGTTAATTATATGGATTTTCATACAACACATGTATATAATAGCATGGAAAAATAATCAACCATCAACCAAAGTGCACTACTCTGTATAAGCATCAAATATAGATATTCAACGCTTATAACAGCCTGTCAATCAATCGATCGACATATTCAATCAATCGGGATGAGTGAACTTCTAATTTCATCCCAACACCCGTGTGGGGTTTCAAACAATCAAACACATATTTTATTTGTGCTGTTGGGCGATGTGTAAAATTTATCGACCCAATCAATGTCCTTCAAATATGTGTACATAAACAAACCGTCTGGTTTGTAAATGAATATTTATTTATTCACATTCACGTTAAAAATTATATTTTTAACGACAAAACATTTTATTCCAACATATGAATTTCTATTAAGTTCATTCTTTAAATAAAATGATATTTTTATTTTTCTAACACATTTTAGAAAATTTCGGCGGCATAACGGCACGATACTAGAAACGGGACGAGGCCTAGCCTTATCCCCGGTCTAGTGAAGGCCCACGCCATTCACACATCAATCAAATCAATTTCACCTCACCAAACAATTCAATTCAAACAAATAATTCAACTAATCTATGCAACCAAACAAACAAGTCCATGGTCTGTGGACAATTGTGTCGGGTGCTACTAAGCACCGTCTGCATCCTAGTATATATATAAAACTAGAAAAGAAATTGAAAGGTGAGAAATTCTCACATATAGCTATCCAAACATCTTGACTCTTCTTTGATAGAAATCTCCATCGCTATCGCATCTTCGTTGCCCGTAGTCTCTACATAGGTAAAAATCGAATTTTTTGCTATGTTATTCAATATATAAAGATTGCATTTTGACTTCGCTATTCAATATATAAAAATATGATTTTTACTTCGACTTTCAACATATAAAAATATGATTTTTACTTCGACTTTCAACATATAAAAATATGATTTTTCCTTTGACTTTCAATATTTAAAAATATGATTTTTACTTTGACTTTCAATATTTAAAAATATGATTTTTCCTTTTAAATTCCTAATCTCCTTCTAGTTTATAAATCATTTTAAAATCAGTTTTTAAATTCCTTTTTAAAAATTCAGTTTTTATAACTTTAAAAATCAGGTTTTGAAATTCTTTTAAAAGAAATCAGTTTTTACTTTCTTTACAAAAAATCCAGTTTTAAAAATTCTTTTATAAAAATCTGTTTTATACTTTTAAAACTTTCAGTTTTATACCTTTTTAAAAAACCAGTTTTATGCTTTTTTTTAAAATTTCAGTTTTAAAATACTTTTAAAAAAATTCATTTCAGTTTTAAAATACTTTAAAAAAATTCATTTCAGTTTTAAAATACTTTAAAAATCAATTTAAAAATGCTTATAAAATCAGTTTAAAATTCTTCTTATAAAAACAGTTTTAAATCTTTAAACATAATCAGTTTTTATAAAATAAAAAAAACAAAATAATAAAATAAAAGAAATACTTACAGAAGAAAAAAAAAAGGGGCGGGTGAAGTCGTCGTCGGCGGCACTTCAGAGGGGGGGGGGGGGGTCGGCGGCTTCAGCGTCGCGAACGTGAGGGGGGGGGGGCTCGTCGGAGCTAGTACGATCGGGGGGCTTCTGGGCGTCTCGAGGGGGGCGGCGATGCCTGGAGGGAGGCGCTCGATCCTATTTAGGGTTTCTTCTTTTTTTTTTTTTTTTTTCATTTCTGTTAACTGAAATAAAAGTGAAAGGGGGGGGGGCCAGAACGAAGATAAGGGGGGGGGGGGAGGGAGAGAGGGAAATTAAATTTTTATTTTATTATTTTATTATTTAAATTTGCAAAAGGGTTGACTTTTACACTCGACCTCGAAACGAGGCCCACCGCCTGCCGTCCATAGCGTTTCACCCCCATTCCGAACACAATGGGATATGTATCGCAAGCTGATTTGATCGTTACAATCAGTTTCCTTTTGAATTTTCATTTAAATCACTATATTGAATTTTAAACGCACATTTCAAATTACCGGGGTCACATACTAACTAGAAAAATTCCAGAAAAATATTTTCTAGCTTCGTATTGACGATACGGTCCTAACAAAACTAGTTTCGTCGAATTCTGAGACCGTTTGAAAAATGGCCAATTTCCAGTCGATTAAAATCAACTGAAACTGGTCAAACGCGTTTTCCTTTGCCACGCTCACATTTTGATTCGAAAAATTATGGAATTTGGAACCTAGCAATAACTTGACACCACGGACCCAACAAAACTGGTTTCGTCGAAATCCGAGGTCATTTGCAAAATGTCCATTTTTAAGGGCCTTATATATATAAAAATATATATAAATTCCACAGCGACTATTTCTAATTTTAAACTGGACATATCTTATCATTTCTAAGATGAAATCCCAGTTTGTTAACTTCGTTACAAAGATATAGTTATACAGATTCAAATATTTCTTGTTTCGTTCAATTCTGACTTATATTGAATTCTGTATATTCATTTGAAATTAGAAATCGAATTTTCGAACTACCGCGCCATTTTCAATTCCTTTTATAATTATATATAATTATTTATATTCTAACGACGACGCGTATAAATATATACGTTCTAATTATATTCAAAATAAATTTCTCGTCGATATTATTTAAAATAATCTATTTTAAATATTTAAAATTCGCTAAAATGGCCAAAATAAAAATTTCAAACTGGCTCGCATTTTACGGGTTGTTACACTACTGTTGCACAGCAGCTAGAAGCTGCTGTTGCACAGCAAATTCAAGCTTTGCTGAGCCTGTGGCTCAGCAATTCTGAGCCATACGGCACAGTTTTACTGAGCCTGTGGCTCAGCAATTTTTCTAAGCCATACGGCTCGGTTTTGCTGAGCCCGTGGCTCAGTAATTCTGAGCCTTACGGCTCAATTTTTTTTTTCTTTTCAATTTTCTGTTTTTAACAACAAACTAAAATTTTCAATTTAATATGGCATTCAATGATTGCAGGCACTTCTAGAGGCAACGGAAGAAAAGAGAAAATTGGATGGTAGTTCTAGTGGCGTAGTACATGATCTTGATAATGATCCAATAGCAGAAGTTTTTGGTTCCGACATGAAGAAAAATTATTGTCGAGCAATTAGTTCTACTTCTTCTATAAAACAAGTTAAGATGGCTCGAGCTGTAAAAGCTGTAGCTGATAAAAAACAAGCCGTGGATTTGTCCGTTTGGAAATTGGAGATAGAAAGGAAAGTAGCTACTCAGGTTAATAACGCCATCAATTCAATTACTTCAACTTTTATGAAATTTATACCTAATTTGTAAGAAAAACTTGTTGCAAGTCCTTCCACTCCTATAAGCGTTGGGACAGAAAATCTTCCAATGCTTATAAGCGTTGGTACTAAATTGCCACCCCCATAGGAACACTAATAAGCGTTGCTGAAATTGTTTGCGACGGTTATACTCGTTGGGAATCACCTTTTTTAGTGTAGTGTTGCTTGGCTATATGGACGGAGTTGAAGGCTATCGGATTAGGAATCCGAAAATGAAGAAGGTTGCAATTTCTCATCATGTTACTTTTGATGAGCCATCTTTGTTCAAGGTGAATGAAGGCTCATCGGATGTTCCACATTTGGTTCATGGTTAATCAAAGGAGAAGAAAGTCATTCCCACTTTCAGGCCTGGAGAGAGTAGAGTTGTTGGAGATGCTTATGAAGAGGTAGCGGTTGATGTTACATCACATAGTCCATAGGGTTCCTCTCGTAGTGTTGGTGATGTGCATGATTCTAAAGAAGATTCAGTTCAAGGTGGAGCTGAAGGAAGACCAAGTGATAGTATTGCTACTCGGGTTGGTCGTTGTGCCATAAGGCCATCCGAAAGATATGGTGATTAAAGTTATCTTAGCTTTTCTGAGAATTTAAATTATGCTCTTTGTGTAGTCCAAGATGAGCCGATGAATCACTATGACGTCATGAGTTCTAGTGATAGACCAAAATGGATTTGTGCCATGGAGGAAGAAATGCTATCTTAGATGAAGAACCAAACTTAGGAGTTGGTTCCACTTCCTAAAGGAAACCGTGCTATTGGTTGCAAATGGATATACAGGGTAAAGGATGATGGAAGATACAAAGCTAGGCTAGTGGCTAAGGGGTTTGCACAGAGCAAGGGAAAGGAGTATGATGAGACCTTCACACCGGTTGTGAGACATACTTCTATTCGGATATTACTTGCCATAGTTGTTATTCATGACTTGGAGTTGAAGCAACTTGTTGTGTAAACCGCCATCTTACATGGTGAATTGGATGAAGACATTTACATGGAGCAACCGGAAGGGTTGTTCTAGATGGTAAGTCAAAATTGGTTTGCAAGATGAAGAAATCACTGTATGGTTTGAAGCAATCACCTAGGAAATTGTACAAAAGATTTGATCATTTTATGCTTGAAAATGACTTTGAAAGAAGCATCAAAGATGCTTATGTTTATTTCAAGAAGTTGAAAAATGATTGTTGGGTGTATTTACTCTTGTATGTGGACGATATGCTCATTGCTTCTAAGGACAAAGAAGAAATCAATAAGTTGAAATTGAGGTTAAAAGCGGAATTCGAAATGAAGGACCTTGGAGAAGCAAAGAAGATACTGGGCATGGAACTTGAAAGGGATCGAAAGCATTTTGAGTTGAAATGAACTCAAAAGGAATACATTAGAAAAGTGCTTTACCGGTTTAGCACGGAGGATGCAAATGCGTCGAATACACCTTTGCCTTTGCATGTTAAGCTTTCGAGTAAGGGATCACCTATCAAGGAGAAAAACAAGGCTTATATGGAAAAAGTTCCATATGCTAGTGCGATTGGTAGTTTGATGCATGTCATGGTGTGTACAAGGCCCGATATTACAAGTGTCGTTGGGGTGGTTAGTCGGTACACGGGTAATCTGGGGAAATCGCATTGGGAAGCAGTAAAACTTATCTTGAAATACTTGAAAGGTACATTGTCTCATGGTCTTGTTTTTGGGGGTAGTAAGGAGAAGAATTGCATGTTGGTTGGTTATGCGATTCAGACTACGGTGGTGATAGGGATTGGAGAAAATCAACTTCCAAATATGTCTTCACTCTTGGTAGTACAATCATAAGTTGGAGATCGAGATTGCATACCGTGGTTGCTTTATCCACTACGGAGGCAGAGTCGATAGATACGGTGGAGGCAACAAAGGAAGCACTCTATTTAAAGTGATTGTTGTGTGAACATGACAATGTTGATGTTCAACATGATAGCCAAAGTGGTATCCATTTGGCCGAGAATTTGGCATTTAGCTCATGGGTCAAGCATATTAAAGTGAGAGGGTCATTTTTAGTAGCCATGGACGAAGACAAGCAAATATGCCTTCGAAAAGTGCGCACAAAGGATAATGCGGCGGATATGTTCACTAAGGCATTGCCGCTTGGGAAGTTTGAGCATTGCTCGGACTTAATTCGCTTGGAGAGGTGCTAGGTGCCACAGGGTGGCACGGTTAAGAGAGAAGCTTGGCTATGGATGGAGAAGAGTATCGGTGAGTGGTTAAAGTTTTGTCTTCTTCGTATGTCTGTCTTTTGGTGAGACTGGTTTTGGAGTTGGGTGTTTTCAACACTATATTAGCGGATGGGGATTTGCATGAACTCGTTGATGGAGGGCAATGGGGGTGGCTTTGCCGGAACTCATTGGGAAAGCATCCAAGCTTGGTAAAGGTAGATATGGTGATAATTAGAGCTATCAGTTACGAGTGATGGTATAGATACCATTAGCTAATGGAGTTGAAGATAGATGATTTTGTATTAAGGTGGAGTGTTAAATTTGGTGACGCTAAATCACATTAAATGGAAAGAAATTTTTCTTGGGGTAAAGAGAAGATATTGTTTTCCCTAATTAATGGGATTTGGGTAGATATCGTTTTCCCAAATTAATGAGATTTGGGTAGAAATTTCTTTCCTTAATTAATGAGATTTGGGTATATATCGCTTTCCCTAATTAAGGAGATTTGAGTATATATTTATTTCCCTCTTTCGGTGGCACAATTGACAAGTCTTTTTGCCACATATAAAAGTTTGATGCCAAGTTTACTTGACTTAGGGGTAAAGTATACTTGGGTAGAAGTAATTGGTCTGATAAAAGGAGCCTAGAAGAGAGAGTGAAAGGCATCCAATTATCACCCAATTAAGTTTTAGGATCTCTAACCTAAATCTATTTTCTTCAATTCTTATCTCCACAAATCAAATTCTTGAGGGAATTGAGTGTCCATTATAATCAATCTCTTGTACTCTTCTTTGGTATTGATAAAAGGCTATCTCTCTCAAGTGGACATACGCTAACAAATTGTTAGCGGAACCACTATAAATCACTGTGTGATTTACTTTTCGCTATTGCTCCTTTATTTCTCTTGTGTGGTGGTTGTGATTGTCTTTTGGATTGGGTTGGGATTGTTTTCGAGATATTGATTGGTTGTTTTTGCACGTTTACCACGATCTCGTCTTCCGTTGATTTGGGGTTTTTTGATTTGAGCGGTCCTGAGTCGAAATTTCTCCACAACAGTTAGTTTATTTGGTTTGATAAAAATCAAAGAATGTTTCATTCTTTTCTATTAGTATAGATAAATTAATTGTTAAGATAGTAAATTTTTGTATAGATTGGATGTCTAACCCTCATTATAAGATGTTTAGGGGTCCTATGTTTGAAAGATTTCTAGTTAAAGTTAGAAATAATTTGAAGTTGTTCATTAGGATTAATAAGTATTTTAGTAATAATAGAATCTGCATTGGTTACTGATGTCTGATTCTAATGATTATTACAGTTGTTTCTTTCTATCCTATGATGTTATTTTTGAACATATATATAGATATAATATATATAGGGCTGTCAGTGGGTCGTGTCAGGTCGGGTTCGAGTCGGGTTAACTAGGGTTCGCGTCATTTCTTAAACGAGTCAGGTCAACCCGTTTATTAAACGGGCCATATTTTCTCCACCTAAACCCAACCGTTTATAAATAGGTTGACCCGGCCCGACCCGTGTAACCGTTTATTTAAATGGGTCGGGTCGAGTTAAACAGGTTGACCCATGAACCCATAAACCCATTTACTTGACTGTATTCTTAGAAACATTCTACATTTCACAAATGCGTTTATCAAAATATAAACATAAGTACATGAGCAGTCAAATCCACATTTCACATGAACATCCAGCAACAATAATGCATATACTTAATTTAAAATGATACAATACAAATGACATCATACATATTATGACATTTATGTCATCAAATAACAACGATACAAATATTCATAGTCAACATGACAGTGATATTCAAATAAAATATACACTCAATTCAACACATATGGTTTACTCAAATAAACATGACAGATTGACAGTGATAGAATCTTCTCTTGGTTGTTGGGAAATAAGGGCATTCATTGAAGTCTGAAGGTAGTGGCGGCTTGGTGTAAAGTGTAAACTAGGGTAATCTGTAATTGTCTTTGTACGCAAAATTCACAAAGATAGTAGATAAAAGTAACAACACTAAGTCTAACAGGACCAACCTAGTCCATGTATGCATAATTGCATATGCCATATGATGAATAAAAATATATTTTATATTGAACGGGTCATGGAGGGTCAAAACGGGTTCACGGGTCAACCCGAAACTCATCCGTTAATTAAACGGGTCAGAGCAGATTGATCCAAAATTGACCCATTTATAAATGGGTAGGGTTTTTTCCGTGTAGGTTGCAAGTAGTGTTTTGAATCGTGTTAGAAATTGACGGCCCTATATATATATATATATATATATATATATAATCATATGTGATTTATTAGCTTACTTTTTGTTTATTATTTCTCAGGTTACAGGTAGGTTGATTTTGCTGAGGAGCTTATGAAAGAGCAATTCTGGAGAGTCTTTTCTTTTGTTATGTTGTAATGTTCATATGTGTTTTTCAGGTTGCATTTTTTGGTGTGACTATTGTATTATATATAGAAGTAGATATACTTCATAATCGGATGTGGCCTTGCCGGAACTCGACTTTGAAGTATGATGGACGGTGGTTTATCCGGAGCTCATCCATCCACCTTCTATACCTATGGTCATAGTCTGTGATGGGTATGTTCTATTGGTTACCTGTCAGGCAAGTTGGCGGTTATTGTTGACTGTTGTTATATATACATATATATATATGTATGTATATATATGTATATATATATATGTATATATATGTATATATATATGTATATGTATATGTATATATATATATATATATATATATATATATATATATTGTGTGTGTGAGCGCGCACTCTCTTCTTTTTAGAGGATCACATATTTTTATTTTTAAAAAAATAAGTGTACTAGTAATTATTTCACTTGATTATTGAACTAAATATAATCATATATTTGGTTTTAAATGCATTTAATAAAGCATGTCAAATGAGTATACATATATTTTAAATTAATTGGTAAAACTGCCGTTATCGCTGGTATTAAAGAAATCTTAATGGTAAATTTACCGTTACCATACTGTTTTGGCTGATATACCGAATTCAATCAAAAAGGTTACGGATCAACTGGTAATGATATGATAATGGTAAATTTACCATTACCACAACAACCCTAATTGTATTACCCTTTTTATATAATACCCCACCTCTTCCCGTTTAAATTAATTAACCATAACTCAATTAATTAACCATAACTCAATTAATTTAAAAATTACAAATTAAATTACTTTGTTAAAAGATCCCGTTTAAATTGCAAATGCATACCTCGTTTCATTTCTAACTCCGTTTTAATACCCAACTTAAGTATCTTGTTACCATTACATGCAAATACACCTAAAGTGCCGACTTGAAAGAGAAAAAAAAAAAGGGGGGGGGGGGGGGGGGGGCAACATAAAGAAAAATAAAGCATTATGAACAAGTAGTGTGCATAAAACGAATTCTCACTGGTAAGAGTTTAAAAGTATAATTAAAGCTTTTGTACCTCTTGTTTATAAAAATTATACTCCCAAGTCCTCTTAAACAAATTAAAATGTTCCTATCCGCAAGTTATGCCCTTAAGCCTTAGAACCTTACCTCTAAGTTGATCACTTCAGTTAGGTTTTAGTGATCATAGATAGCATTATACACATTTAAAGTATGTGTTCCAAATGAAATTTTCAAAAACATAGGCAAATTAAGTAGATAAAGGGAATTAATTGCACTGAATTAATGCACTGTGTTCATGCTGTTGTTTCTGAACTGCAGCTAGTGAATGTTTATGTACACCAAATATTTGGTATTTACAGCAAAAAATAAATATCAGTATATAAACCTAATCCCTGCAATTCCCATGGTCGTCGTCGTCTGGAAGAAACCGGGATTTTTCATGCACCAAAACTTGCTCTCCTGTCATAAGTGCAACGTTTTAATGCCCTTAAATATCAATATGTTACATTTTATTTGCATTTAGTGGCAAATGGTCAATGCAGCTGAGTGCAAAATTATTGCTACATTCAAAAGTATACTAGAAACATGTATGCATACCTCTCCATTCTGAAGACAAGGCGGATGGCATCATAGAACTTGGTTGTGACTGAACCATGTAATTGTTCCCAGCTCCACCAAAACTCATACGATCATTGTTTCCTTCAATTAGTGTTGTTCTCATGGCAGATTCATGCAATGATCTTACAGAGGTAGGAGAAAATAGCATGCTATCTTTACTCCATGGAGCATTTAGGTTCTTTTCACTTTCCATCACGAAGGTACCTAGCATTACCTGTTTATATGAACTTCCTTTATGTATATGCACATACTTTTACAATGTACAGAGCTACATGGAAGTTATTATAAAAGAAAACCTGAACTGGGCTAGCGGCAACTAGAGATCCATCAATTCCACCTCCAACGACACGACCGTCGCTTCCAGAAAGACAAACATTTATCCCACTGTTACTTGTAGAGGCACCACCACTATCCGTGTACAGAAACGAACCAGAGAGCAATATAATTTCATATCTTCCCTGAATTTATACATGCTAATGATCCTAAAGTTAAACATATTGAGTTTCTGGCTATGTTATGGTGACCCAGTTTGAAACAGCTCTAGGTCTCTAACACAAAATGTTAGAAGAGATTTGTTCATGGTAAATTATTCTTAAGCAGTTGAACTCCAAAGCACATTATTGCGGTCTACTGTTTCAAAAAAAGGTACTTTATTTGTTGAGAACAAACTTTAAGAATATGGTACTAAGGGCATCTTCAGTCAATTCAGCCCATAATATTCACGACATTGAATATTACGGGATGAATTGGGGAAGAGTTCCGAATGGTCAAACATCTATTTTATGAGCATCTAACATCAAAAGCTCTCTTTTATCATCTATGGGTGCACCTTTTTTTTTTTTTTTTTTTTTTTTTTTTTTTTTTTTTTTGTTGTTGTTGTGGAGTTGGACGCCCATTTTATGGGTGTCTGAGATTCATCCGTCCATAAAATGGGTGTCCACAAGCAATTCAGTTTGCTAAAACGCAAAATGAATATGAAGTTGAATATTCAGCTTGAACAGAATGATTAAAGATACTTTCCTTCATATTACACCTGAATATAATACCACTAGAGATGCCCTCAAACATTGGGAAAAGCGTAATTATATTCTTATTCATTAATACACGATCAAATAAGTGATCACTTATTGTAAACAACCAGTACCATATTTTTGTTAACTGTTTTCAAACTTGATTAAGTAAGAATTATGTTTTTGAAAGTGGTTAAATGAGCACAAAAAAAAAAAAAAAAAAAAAAAAAAAAAAAAAAAAAAAAAAAAATCCACGATGTTTAGATAACTTAGCAAAACGTGTATGTATATGAGCAGCCCAACTAAAATAAACAAGCTGAGATTAACAAGTGAAGCTGACCTCATAAGTAACATTTCCCCCCAGCATTGCTGAGCGGCTCAAGGACACATTGCAGACAGAACCAAACGCGGACATTATGCAAACAGAACGCTTGCATAGTTGCACGAACGATAAAATGTTCATAGCCACATCCTTCACAAATTATCAGTAGAAATAACGCATCAGCCTCCAAACCAAGAACCAGATAATTCAAAAGGAAAGTACCTCTCCGGCAGCAACCATGATGACATGAGGTGTGAATCCATGGCCAGAGCTTCCAGGCAGTTTCAGTTTTTTGCGATAGAGAGCATTGCCGCTGTCTTTATGGGACAATTGTTTATTGCCACGGGGGATGGAAGTGGAAGTGGAGGAATGAGTGAGAGGAGAAAGGGCGGATGATGAAATGAGAGAGGCGGATCCGTATTTTCTAGGTCTTCCTCTCTTCCGTTTGGGGATTAGGGCTTGGGGATTGGGGTTAGGAGTGGAGAAGAATATTGGATCTGGGTTTTGCGGCTGCTGCTGATGGTGATGGTGTTGATGGTGGGGGAGAGGGTCGGCCATTGTTGTTTTCTTTTTTGAAAAATGGATTTCGAAGGAGTGGAGGAGGGAGAGTGAATAGGACAAGTGCGCTGGATGTGGAGGGAAACCAAAGATTTTCGGATTGGGCCACACTTCCACTTCATATTTTGCTTTTTCAGTTTCTCTCCCTCCAATCCAAATTGTCTATCAATAGCAGACCACCCTCCAAGTATGAACATACTTATTATAATTGGTATCAATTCATTATTTTGTGATTGTTTCTCATAATACATATATTAACAACATACTACTTCATTTTCTGTATTTAGAGCTGTACATCGAAGCCGTAAATGGTAGTGTATTGGATGTATAGGATGAACAACAAATAATTTCATAGAATTGAGGAAGATTGTTAGTGCAAAATTTCGTTTTTCTTCATCACTTCGGATTCCAAAAGCGTTATTCTGGGCTTATTATATTCGTTTGAGCATTTCCGCTATTAATAAATAGAGCTTTGATAAAGAAAATTACAACATTACTTTTATTGTGTGTGATTGCCCTTTTCTACTTTGTTTTATTGTCTCTCTTGTGGAGACAGTGATCATCTATTTATAGTAGGTTGTGGACCTCTTCACCGGTGTAAGAACTTTTCTTCGGGATTGATGAATTGGCTTGCTGTAGGCGACTCTGATTTATACAATCGCCTTTGTGAGGTTCAAGTGGTTTTGACATAGATTGCTAATGTTGTGCTTTTATAGTTTTCTTAGCTCCCTTGGTATACTTCGATCGATGATGTAACGATCCGATTTTTCGACCCTCAAAGTCGACACTAATACTCCATGGTATTAGCACGCCGAACATCCAAGTATCCGAAAACCAAATCATTAAGGGTTAAAGAAAAATAAGATAGAACATAATCTCACAATCGCGACAGATAACACAATATATAACAAATTTTTACAATCTGAAGGAACTTTTATTTAATATACATATACAATCTTCAGAGTAAACAACAAATACTAACCTAGACAGTTATAATAACTTGTCTGAACCACTTATATAACATAAATACACAATAGCACATCGGATAATAGAATCTACAGAAATACGTTTTGGACTTCAACTCCTCTCCAAAGCTCCAAATGCATCTGTGGAAACCTGAACAACTTGGCTGCTCATAAAAGTTTGAGCACCAAAGAGTTTTAGAGAAAGAAAATAAAACTTTGGGTCAGACATGAATCTGGTGTGAGAAAAATCATACAACTTGATTATTATATTTCGAAACCGTTTTTTGAAAACAAAGGTATCTCCTAAGACACGTCGCACATAAATACATACGGGTTTTTACCTTACGTTAACTAACACATTTTATAGAAAATCTCATGATATTACAATAATATCTAGATACAAATACTTATCAATCCAGTTGTTACATTTATTAAATTTCAGCATAATAAGTATACAACTAAAACTGTAAAAGGCACGAACTGGAGTTTGGATTCCATACAATGACTGGGTACTGAGGTACCACCCAAAATGATACACCTCTAAAAGATGTACTTAAGGACCACAAGAACTTCTTACTCGCCGACGACACAGGACCAGCCTACCTGTTCGTGGAGAGTACCGAATATTCCACCACCACGGTTGGGATCAGCAACCGCACGAAGCACACATAAAAGGGTCAATAACGAATCCAGAATGGTGGTGGTTGTACCTTTCTGGGAGCGACCTATATAGCCCTGCTACATTTGCCCATGTTTTAGTCATTATCGGTTGATGAGGCTAGAGAATACGTTTTTACCTTTCATAGATGGCCTACACTCATCTTTAGATGCCATATCTCCATTCCATCGATCACTAATTAGTGTCCACAAAAATACAACCTCCGAGCTTATACGTCTCAAAGTAAGATTTAGGTCTAGATTTGATAGTCGGTTATTTAACTATCAAACAACACACACATCATTCAAAGTTTTTTTCCCATACTAATCGCTTAGCCTCGTTTAATTAATATTTTATTAATTAAATTTCAAATCTCTTATGATTGAAACATTTACATACTCAACCCTTTGATATAAGTATGTACTTAAAACCAGTTAAGATTGTTTCTCATTTTTGAATTGTCGTTAGTGGGTTACTATAAGGTTGTCAACAGATACTTTCGGATACAGATAGTGTTATATCCGTATCTGAAATCATTTTCGAATAACGGATACCCGTATCTGCGGATATGGATGAATATCAGATAATTATACAATCCGCCAAGATCGATAAATCAAGAAATATAAATGATTTTTTTATTTAACATAAATGTTTTTCTATTCCATTGATCACAAAAGTGTTAAAAATAAACATATATGATGAAAGTAAATAAATTTGAGTAGCTAATATGCATTTAGTGCATATAAAATAACCTTCGACTTAGTAAAATAATAAATAAATCCGATTCATTGTACTAAAATGCATATAATTTTGAGCATAATGTTAAAAAAACGAACGAATAATTTTCGGATGCGGATATCTATGTATCCGTATTTGTAACAACCCGTATTTTTGAATAACATGTTATAACATAAATGGAGGCAGAATTAAACTGTAAAATCTGAATCAAGGGAAACGGGCTATGCCATTGCATTCGTCTCAGAAAAATACGCGAAATAGAGTCTGAGTTTTCGAAAATCGGAGTCCGTATGACCAAGATATGGCGTCGCGAAGTTTCACGAAAAATTCCCAAATTAAAGTATACTTAATTAAGTGAAATGGGTTGCGCAGAGAAATATATATATATATATTGATATATATATATATATATATATATAATTGAAAATTAAATAAATAAATATGCAAAAATGTTCAAAACAGCGAATTGGGAGAGGGGAATAACCGAACCGGCCGATTTTTGAGGTCGACCCGAGCTCGCTGGGTCGACTAGGGGTTAATCCAGGGTGTTTGGCTGTCAACCCGTGGGCCGATTCGCTCAAATGCAGATTTTGCATTTGAATGGTTCTCATGGTTCATCTTTAATCTAAAGGCCCTAGATGGTTCCTACACTTGACTTCTTCCCCAAGACATGCTTTGATGGCTTGGATTGAATCTAGGTTTAATCCTATGGCCTAAAACACTTGCCTAATCTATAAATAAGACCCTAACCTACCATAAATCATCATTATTCATTCATACAACTAAACTATGGCAAAATCAATCCTCTCATGGCCTCCACTCTCTTCATAAAATTCCTAAATAAATTCCTAAGTGATTTTCCATGCATAGAAGTGTTTTCAAACTTGTATGAGCATCATTAGCTTGCATTCAAGTCAAGTTTATATATTTGCATCATAAAGAAAGAGTCTTGATCATTTTGGCTCAAGGGTTTTGCTTGCATTTTGGGTTTAATTGATTTCATAAGGGCTTTGTCATATTTTTGTGACTTCTTAAGCATTGTAAGCCCTATTCTACTTTCATACTTAAACTCTAAAGTTAAATGTATGATATGCAAGTTTATCATGTTGTGATATGCAAGTTTATCATGTTGTGATATGCAAGTTTATATGCAAGTATGCCAAGTTATGTTATGCAAGTTTGGGTTGAACATTTTGTTCATGCTATCATGTTATGCAAGCTTATTTTGGGTTTATGAACATAAAGCTTTAAGCTTTATGCCAAAGGTTGCATTTTAGCAACATGTAAGTTATCATATCTCTTATGATAACTTGCATGTGAGGCTAAATGCGAACTTATGGCCATCTCTACATGTCATTTAGCACCATGTATCACCAATATGCTAAGTTTGGTTTTATGCATGCTTTTGAGGCCTAAAAATGTAATATGCAAGTGTATGAACATATGAACATTTCATATGCCACCATGTTAAGCTTGTGGCTTCAATACCTTTATGTCATGATTATGCCAAGTTCCCTCTTTCTATCCTTTATGCGCTATTGCGATATGTAAGCGATGGGATTGCGTTTGGGGTTGGGTAAACTTAAAAGACATAAAACATAAGCTTGGGAACTTACCTATTAAGTTAGGTCTACCCATTGGGAATTTACCTATTAAGTTAGGTCTACCCAATTGCTTGAAAACTTGTAACATGTTTTGGAAACATGATGGACATGACACTTAGAAAAGATAAGTGTGGCCAACTCGAGGTTGGGTTGAGTTTGTAGCGTAAACCTACTCGGAACCGACCGGCTTAACTAGTTGCTACAAACAATAGGACCCAATGTGAGAAGTTGGTCATGTTGTACCTTGAACCCGAGGTTAGACCAAGTTGTGGTGTAAAGCTACCCAGACCCGCCCGGCTTAACTAGTAACCACAACAAGGTCTAATGTGAGAGGTTAAGGCGCATTAAATTAATTAATGCCTCGTGATTAGGGTTAAGTCATGGTCCACTTAATACTTAACCAATTTGGGCTTGGTAGATTAATCGGGGTTAAGTCGTGAACTCATCGTTACACTTAACCAAGTTAATCCAGGATTAGCAAGAGGGTTAAACCGTACTTAACCCACTAGAAAAATCCTAGCAATGGGGGCCCACTCCAGCAGTAATCCCAAGTTAGTATCATCATGACCCTAGGGACTAGGCTAGGGTGGGGGCACGATTACTGGACTGGAGGTAAGTGACCAAAAGCGACGGCAGAGGGTACGCCGGTGTAGTTCCGGGCGGACTCTGGTCGTGCTCATAGTCCGTAGCCGGAGAAAACATGCACGGGTACTAGTAGATCGTGTAACACCCCACCTCCCCTAGGATCACTCCTTGGAATGTACTAGCTTTGGAGGGGCGTTATTGTGAAGGTAAAACATGCACAGAGATATCACAAGACAGAATATATAAAAATAAATATAAGTAAAGCAGCGGTAGCAGATAAAAACCCATCATCATCATCTCAGAAAAACCAACATAGTCAAGTACATACTATCAAAATGTCATAATCCAAAATACAACATAAGTCTAGATACGTGATAACAAAATACATGGTAAAACATCAGTACTAATCCCCAGAAATAAAAGATAAGCCATAGCTAGCTCAGATCCATACATGAGCTATCCAACAAGCAAGTCAAAGATCCACTAAGCAGAAGTAGTCCCTCCCTGAGAACCTGTGGGGGGGGGGGGGAAACGGAAGAAAGAAGCGAAAGAAAACAGGTCAGTCAAAAAGACTGGTAAGCCCTACTACGATCAATCTAAAAACTAATAAAGTTAACAGTATGATGGAAACTGAGATGAACATACTGGCAATAGATAAAGGTGACATCACATAGACGAGGTTAAACTTTGCACCACAGTGTACTAGCAAACCCACAAAACAGATTTTGATCCCTTAGCCCAAACTTTGGCCCAATAACATGAAGTGACCTTAGTATAAGGCCCAGCCCAACGGTCTAGTCGATCGGCTCCCTATAAACCTAACACGTCAAGTGTTGGTGTCCATACGGCCCACATGGATGTAGTCAGACTGTGCTGGGTCCACCTTCGGGTGTATCAAGCCCTAAGATGTCAACCCCAGACACCTAAGCAATAATGCACAATCTAAGCCTACTGGTACCCGTGCCTCGAGTTTGTCCAATATCGGACTACGTGCACGTCCGTAGCCCGCCGGACCCGCACCGCTGTACCACTCAGCCGTCGCTTGGTCGCTTACATCAGTCCAGTAATCGTGCCCCGCCCTAGCCTAGCCTCTAGGGTTGTGAATGATACCAAACTGGGATTACTGCTGGAACAGACCACGTTGCTAGGGTTTCTAAGAGGGTTAAGTGTGGTTTTAACCCCTCACTAAACCTGGATTAGATTGGCTAAGTGTGACCACTTATCCCCATCTAATCCTCGCATCCCCATTATTGGTTAAGTATTAGTGGGCCATGACTTAACCCTAATCATGAGGCATTAATTACTTAACGCACCCAACCTCTCACATTAGACATCCGTGGTTACCTGGGAAGATTTACACCACGTCTAGGTCTAACCTCGGGTCTTATGGTGCAACATGACCAACTACCCACATTAGACCCCACGTTGTGGTTACCTGGGAAGATTTACACCACAACTAGGTCTAACCTCGAGTTGGCCATATCATGTTATCTAATGTCATGTCCACTTCAAAACATATTTACAAGTTAACATATACTTGGGTAGACCTAACTTAATAGGTAAATTCCCAAGGGGTAGACCTAACTTAATAGGTAAATTCCCAATCTTTTAGTTTCATGTATTTTTAAATTTACCCAAGCCCTCCCAACGTCATTATCTCGCTTACATATTCGTCATAACGTATAAGGGTATAAAAGGGAACTTGGCATAACATACATGGTGAACTTCACATGTCATAATAAACATGCATACATGTTAAACTTGCAAATCATGTCATGGTGAATTCGCATAAACATGCATAGCTTATTAAATATGCATAACATGGTAAGGTGAACATGCATAATCCATTTAACTTGCATAACATGGTAAGGTGAGCTTGCATAAGCATGCATAATCCATTAAACTTGCATAACATGGTAAGATGAACATGCATAATCCATTTAATTTGCATAACATGGTAAGGTGATCTTACATAAACATGCATAACCTATGAAACATGTAGAACATGACATAATAAGCTCGCATAAGCATGCATAACTTGTGAAACATGTAAAACATGGCATAGAAATCTTGCATATGCATGCATAACTTATGAAACATGTAGAACATGACATAGTGAGTTCGCATAAGCATGCATAATCAACTAAACTCACATAAATCTCACTTTCACCAAACATTAACTTTAAAGTTTGTAAAGTGAAGGTAAGAGGGCTTACAAATATAAACAAGCCACAAATCCACCAAATAAGATGAAGAAGCCCTTTTTAAAAACCAAAACAAAGCCTCAAATAAGAAAACCCTTTTGCAAAATCCCAAAAACACAAGCTTTAGCAAATCAAACTTGCATCTTAATGAAGTATGCAAGTTATTAAGCATTCATACAACATAGAAAAGGTTGTATGATCATCATATCATCATAGGATTAAACTTTGAGGAAGGTGGAGGCTAGGGATTTTAGATGGAAGCCATTTGAGGATTCAAATTGACATAGTTTAGTTGCAAGATTGATTAATGAGGCTTTAGGGTAGGATTAGGGGTATATTTATAGAGAATTAGAGTGTTTTAGGCCCTAGGATTAACCCTAGATTAGGTTTGTCCCGTCAGATCTTAGAATTCTCCAGAACCAAGCCACTTGACCCAACCCAAATCAGAAATGGTGCACCAGGCTGAACTGCCTGGGCACCCCCTGTCGACAGGGCTGTCGACAGGGCAGTCGACACCCTGGGTGCCCTGTCGACATGCCTGTCGACATGGGCCCCCTGGCGGGAATTTTCCCGCCTAACCCGGATTAGCCCTAATCCCTGTTTTTAATTTGAAATTTAAATCTGTTTTTAGCATAGAAATTTCTGAAAACTTCAATGGGCCTTAACTGGGTCATACGGACTCCGATTTTCGAAAACTCGGACTCTATTTCGCGTATTTTTCCGAGACGAACGCAATGGCATAGCCCGTTTCCCCTGATTCTGATTTTTGAATTAAATTCTGCCTCGATTTATGTTATAACAGTTTGTCGAAAATACGGGTTGTTACATTCTCCCCTCCTTAAAGGATTTCGTCCCCGAAATCTTCAAGTTAGGAAGAACATATCCTACCATCCAACATCCATCTACTCAAAACATCATCCACGAGCAGCCATTGTCCTTAAAAGATTCTAAATGCTGTATGAACATATGCAAAAGTGTGTGTATATGTACTTATCTAATGCAATAATCAATGCAAAATATGGTAGTGAAATGTATCCATATGTATGCAAATCCCTAACATAATGTATTATATCTATATGCGTGCTCAATCATACATCCATATGCAACATCCATGTGATTGCATACACAGTTCATCCAAGAATAAGCATAAACACTCATGCATATGCAATATGAGGAGTGTGTGAGCCGATCTAGTGCCTAATGTGTATCATGCATCCACGAGTAACCACTTGCAAACACTTGCAACCACTTGCAACCATCAAACATAACATGTCTCAAGCACATGTTTCATCCAAAAGGGTTTCTACCTAAGGTTCTCATGACAAGTTTAGCACGATAACTAGATAAATATGGATAGCAAAGAGAAAGATATACTAACAAAAGAGATTGAGAGTGTACCCTCAAAAAGAAATGGATAAAGCCCACGCATCTTCTCCTCGGTTTCCCAAGTTGCGTCCTCTTCGGCTTCACCCCATTGAACTTTCACCAATCTGACCTCACGATTCCTTAGCTTCTTGGTCTCTGTCCCCAAGATACGAATCGGAGCTTTCCTTAGAGTTGCTACTTTCTCTACTTCCACGTCTTCTAGCATGCTAGATTCAACCACCTCAGCGGACTCATGCAGGCACTTTCGGAGATGCGAGACATGAAAGACATTATGCACTCCGGACAACTTCTCGGGCAATTGCACTTTATAAGCCACCTTCCCAATTCTCTCAATGATGGGGAAGGGTCCAACAAATCTCGGTGCTAGCTTCCCAACAGCTCCAAATCGGACCACATTCCGCAAAGTAGAAACCTTCACGAAAACCTTATCCCCTACCTCAAATTCCAATTCGGACCTTCGCCTGTCAGCATAAGATTTCTGTCGGTCTTGGGCCGCTTTCATTCGTCTTCTAATCAATTCGACCTTCTCGGATGTATCCCTAATCATGTCGGGTCCAAGTATAAGCTTATCCGTGGATTCCCACCAACATGTAGGTGACTTGCACGGCCTCCCATATAAAGCCTCAAACGGCGCCATCCCTATGCTCGCCTGATAACTGTTGTTATAAGCAAATTCTACAAGAGGAAGGTGGTCTTCCCAAGTACCACCAAAATCCAAGATGCAAAGTCTCAACAAGTCCTCAAGCACTCGATTCACCCTTTCGGTTTGGCCGTCTGTTTGTGGGTGATAGGCCGTACTCAGGTTCAATTTCGTGCCCATGGCCTCCTGCAAGCTGTTCCAGAACTGACTAGTAAAGATGGGGTCTCGGTCACTGACTATGCTGGAAGGGACTCCATGTAGTCGCACTATCTCACGAAGATATACTGATGCTAGTCCAGATGCTGTCCTTTTGCTCTTTACTGGGATAAAGTGAGCACTCTTCGTGAGCCTATCCACAATGACCCATATGCTCGTATTCCCCTTCCTGGACCTTGGAAGCCCATCAATAAAGTCCATAGAAATGCTCTCCCACTTCCATAGCGGGACCTCCAGCGGATTTAATAGCCCACCAGGCTTCTTCGACTCAGCTTTTACTCTTTGACAAATAACACATCCCGAGACAAACTCCGCCACATCCTTTTTCATTCCAGGCCAGAAGAAAACGCGCTTCATGTCCTTATACATCTTATCACCCCCTGGATGTATGGTCATCTTGGAGCGATGTGCTTCCTCGAGAACTTTCCTCACCAAGTCTTCTACCACCGGAACACAAAGCCTTCCATCTCTCCTCAGCCAACCCTTATCGTCAATAGAATATCGAGCAAGGTGACTAGATGTCTCCCCTCGAACCAGCTTGTCCATGATTTCAATTATCTGAGAGTCTTCCTTTTGTGAAGCCCCGACTTGGTCTAAAAGGGTAGGCCTGAGCTCTAAAGATGCCAAGGAACCGGTCTCCGATTTTATTGCCAAAGAAAAGTCAAAGGTTGCCAAGAACTCTAAATTCTTCATCTCAACAAATAGAGGACTTAGTGTCAACCTCTTCCTACTCAATGCATCCGCTACAACATTCCCCTTGCCAGGGGTATAGGATATCTCAAAATCATAGGAAGCCAAAAATTCCATCCATCTCTGCTGTCTTAAGTTCAGATCCTTCTGCGAAAAGAGATATTTCAAAGACTTATGATCAGTATATAACTCAAATCTCTCTCCCAGAAGATAATGACGCCATGCTTTGAGCGCATATACAATCGCTGCCAGCTCTAGATCATGGGTGGGATAATTCCTCTCATGCACCTTAAGTTGCCTCCCACCAAAACATATAACTCTGCCCTCCTGCATTAGAACGGCGCCCAATCCCGTGCCACAAGCATCAGTGTACACGGTAAATATCTTACCACCATCGGGTAAGGCTAGAACTGGTGCGGAGGTAAGGGCTCTTTTGAGTCTCTGAAAAGCAAGCTCACAATCCATATCCCAAGCAAAGACTAAGTTCTTCTTCGTCAACTTAGTAAGAGGAGCAGATATCTTTGCGAAGTCTTTAATGAACTTCCGATAGAAACCCGCAAGACCCAGAAAGCTTCTCACCTCGGTTGCATTCCTTGGAGTCTTCCAGTCCTGAACTGCAACCACCTTAGCGGGATCCACTGCCAAGCCTTGCTTGGATACGATATGCCCAAGAAATCTGACTTCCCTTCTCCAGAAGTGGCACTTGGAGAACTTGGCTTTTAACCGGTGTGCTCTGAGTGTATCCATCACCTCTACTAGGTGCCTTGCATGCTCTTCCTCATCCTTGGAAAAGACCAGAATATCATCCACAAAGACCACGACAAACTTATTCAAGAACTCCCGAAACACCCTACTCATCAAATCCACAAAATACGCGGGTGCATTCGTCAGACCGAACGGCATAACAAGCCATTCAAAGAATCCGTCTGGAGTTCTGAATGCAGTCTTGTCTATACTGTCTTCAGCCACTCTGAGCTGATGAAAACCCGTAGCAAGGTCAAGCTGAGAGAAAACAGAAGCACCAACAAGTTGATCAAAGAGATCGTCGATCCTTGGTAACGGGTGTCGGTTCTTCTTAGTCAGCTTATTCAATTCTCTATAATCCACACAGAGTCTAAGAGAGCCATCTGCCTTAGTTGCAAACACCACAGGCGCTCCCCATTCGGATATACTCCTTCTGATGAAGCCCTTCTCAAGCAATTCTTTCACTTGCCTGCTCAGCTCCCGTCTCTCACGCGGAGCCATATGCCGAACGGGCAAAGAAACGGGTTTAGCATTATCTACCAGATAGATGCGAAAGTCAATCTCTCGTTTAGGGGGCAACCCCTTAACTTCTTCAAAAACGTCTGGATAATCTTGGACCACCCTTACAGACTGAAGGGCCCCCTCTGATGAGTCGAGAGATTCTAGATAGCATAACATGACGGGATTCTTCGGATTGCATGAAATCTCTAAGGTGTTGCCCAGGCGAGTCACAAGCCTTACAACCCTATGCTCACAATCCAGAATGGCTCCATATCTAGACAGCCAATCCATGCCCAAGATCAATCCGTATCCCCTGAAACCCAGAATATAGGCACTACACAAGAACTCAACGCTGAGTATAGAGATCCTTAGATCCTCACATATCATGGATAGATGAGCAGAACCCCCAATGGGATTCGAAACACAAACGGGATCATCCACTAAGCTAGTACTGAGGTGCAAACTATCAACAAGATCAGATGAAATAAAGCTATGTGATGCACCGGAATCAAACAAGGTACGTACTGGAAGATCAGAGATATAAACAAGGTTCTCAACAGAAACACTACCTCTCTCGGGAACTGAAGCGGCATTGAGAGCATGAACTTGCCCTCCTGAAGATCCAGCCTGTCCTTTCTTCTTTGGGCAGTCTTTGCTGAAGTGCCCAGTCTCTCCACAAGAAAAGCATCCACTACTAAGTTTCCTTTTCTTCTTCCTGCAATCCTTAGCAAAATGCCCAGCTATGCCACAGTAATTGCACTTCCCCTTGCCTTTGTTGTTGCCCTTCTTGTTCTTATTCTGATTTCCTTGGCTGCTTTGACCTTGGTTGCCTTTGCCTTGAGAATCCGCCTTCTTTGCCTGAGTATCGCCTGACTTGACTTCCTTCTTTCCCTCTCCCTGAAGCAGAGCCATATTGACCAAACTCTCGAAAGTGGCTCCATGCGGAATATGTGACATTGCCAAGCCCTGTAGCGGCTCATTCAATCCTCTGGCAAATCGAAGAGCCTTCTTCTCCGGGGTGTTTACTATATCCAAACCAAAGCGGGCCAGCTGATTAAACTTGTTCACATACTCCTTGATCGACATATCACCTTGCTTTAATGAAATGAACTTCTCCATTTGTAAATTCGCCTCGGCTGAAGATAGAAACTTGGTCACAAATCTTGCCCTCAAGTCGGCCCAAGTCTCAACGGGCCTCGTCCCATTGGTGACCTCCCACCAATAGGCCGCCTCATCCTTCAAAAGCCATACGGTCAATAAGATTTTCCTCTCGTCATCTATCCCAAAGATAGCAAACAAGTCCTCCGTATCCTTAAGCCAATTCCTAGCTTCCACGAAAGATTCCGTGCCTAGGAAATTCTTGCCTCCCATTGCCTTGAAGTCTTTACAAACTTTTGTAAACTCAATCTGAGGATGCTGAGGGGGAGGAGGAGGAAGAGGAGCCTCAGCAACGGGAGGGGGAGGAACATTAGCAACGGGAGGGGGAATATTAGCTGCTGGCGGAGGGGGAGCAGGAACCACCGGAGGAGGGATATTAGGGATAGGATTCTCAACTACGGGAGGAGGAGTGGGAGTAGGGTTGGCGGGACCGGCTGCCGCCCTAGCTTCTTGGAGTCTCCTATACCAGAGTGGTACGTTCACTCCATCTGGGATGTCAAGATTCTCAGCCATACTGAAACAAAAGATAAGATAAGATCAGGTCAAGGGAACGAATGATAATGCTGATGGCTTTTGGGGATTAGCCTTAAAATAATCTAGACTTTATTTTGGAAAATACTTAGTAGGTTTTTGAAAATAGTTTTTCAAAAGGGTTTTTTTTTTTTTTTCAAAAGTTTTGTTCAATCTTGTTAACCTCGTGCTCTGATACCAAATGTAACACCCCACCTCCCCTAGGATCACTCCTTGGAATGTACTAGCTTTGGAGGGGCGTTATTGTGAAGGTAAAACATGCACAGAGATATCACAAGACAGAATATATAAAAATAAATATAAGTAAAGCAGCGGTAGCAGATAAAAACCCATCATCATCATCTCAGAAAAACCAATATAGTCAAGTACATACTATCAAAATGTCATAATCCAAAATACAACATAAGTCTAGATACGTGATAACAAAATACATGGTAAAACATCAGTACTAATCCCCAGAAATAAAAGATAAGCCATAGCTAGCTCAGATCCATACATGAGCTATCCAACAAGCAAGTCAAAGATCCACTAAGCAGAAGTAGTCCCTCCCTGAGAACCTGTGAGGGGGGGGGGGGAAACGGAAGAAAGAAGCGAAAGAAAACAGGTCAGTCAAAAAGACTGGTAAGCCCTACTACGATCAATCTAAAAACTAATAAAGTTAACAGTATGATGGAAACTGAGATGAACATACTGGCAATAGATAAAGGTGACATCACATAGACGAGGTTAAACTTTGCACCACAGTGTACTAGCAAACCCACAAAACAGATTTTGATCCCTTAGCCCAAACTTTGGCCCAATAACATGAAGTGACCTTAGTATAAGGCCCAGCCCAACGGTCTAGTCGATCGGCTCCCTATAAACCTAACACGTCAAGTGTTGGTGTCCATACGACCCACATGGATGTAGTCAGACTGTGCTGGGTCCACCTTCGGGTGTATCAAGCCCTAAGATGTCAACCCCAGACACCTAAGCAATAATGCACAATCTAAGCCTACTGGTACCCGTGCCTCGAGTTTGTCCAATATCGGACTACGTGCACGTCCGTAGCCCGCCGGACCCGCACCGCTGTACCACTCAGCCGTCGCTTGGTCGCTTACATCAGTCCAGTAATCGTGCCCCGCCCTAGCCTAGCCTCTAGGGTTGTGAATGATACCAAACTGGGATTACTGCTGGAACAGACCACGTTGCTAGGGTTTCTAAGAGGGTTAAGTGTGGTTTTAACCCCTCACTAAACCTGGATTAGATTGGCTAAGTGTGACCACTTATCCCCATCTAATCCTCGCATCCCCATTATTGGTTAAGTATTAGTGGGCCATGACTTAACCCTAATCATGAGGCATTAATTACTTAACGCACCCAACCTCTCACATTAGACATCCGTGGTTACCTGGGAAGATTTACACCACGTCTAGGTCTAACCTCGGGTCTTATGGTGCAACATGACCAACTACCCACATTAGACCCCACGTTGTGGTTACCTGGGAAGATTTACACCACAACTAGGTCTAACCTCGAGTTGGCCATATCATGTTATCTAATGTCATGTCCACTTCAAAACATATTTACAAGTTAACATATACTTGGGTAGACCTAACTTAATAGGTAAATTCCCAAGGGGTAGACCTAACTTAATAGGTAAATTCCCAATCTTTTAGTTTCATGTATTTTTAAATTTACCCAAGCCCTCCCAACGTCATTATCTCGCTTACATATTCGTCATAACGTATAAGGGTATAAAAGGGAACTTGGCATAACATACATGGTGAACTTCACATGTCATAATAAACATGCATACATGTTAAACTTGCAAATCATGTCATGGTGAATTCGCATAAACATGCATAGCTTATTAAATATGCATAACATGGTAAGGTGAACATGCATAATCCATTTAACTTGCATAACATGGTAAGGTGAGCTTGCATAAGCATGCATAATCCATTAAACTTGCATAACATGGTAAGATGAACATGCATAATCCATTTAATTTGCATAACATGGTAAGGTGATCTTACATAAACATGCATAACCCATGAAACATGTAGAACATGACATAATAAGCTCGCATAAGCATGCATAACTTGTGAAACATGTAAAACATGGCATAGAAATCTTGCATATGCATGCATAACTTATGAAACATGTAGAACATGACATAGTGAGTTCGCATAAGCATGCATAATCAACTAAACTCACATAAATTTCACTTTCACCAAACATTAACTTTAAAGTTTGTAAAGTGAAGGTAAGAGGGCTTACAAATATAAACAAGCCACAAATCCACCAAATAAGATGAAGAAGCCCTTTTTAAAAACCAAAACAAAGCCTCAAATAAGAAAACCCTTTTGCAAAATCCCAAAAACACAAGCTTTAGCAAATCAAACTTGCATCTTAATGAAGTATGCAAGTTATTAAGCATTCATACAACATAGAAAAGGTTGTATGATCATCATATCATCATAGGATTAAACTTTGAGGAAGGTGGAGGCTAGGGATTTTAGATGGAAGCCATTTGAGGATTCAAATTGACATAGTTTAGTTGCAAGATTGATTAATGAGGCTTTAGGGTAGGATTAGGGGTATATTTATAGAGAATTAGAGTGTTTTAGGCCCTAGGATTAACCCTAGATTAGGTTTGTCCCGTCAGATCTTAGAATTCTCCAGAACCAAGCCACTTGACCCAACCCAAATCAGAAATGGTGCACCAGGCTGAACTGCCTGGGCACCCCCTGTCGACAGGGCAGTCGACACCCTGGGTGCCCTGTCGACATGCCTGTCGACATGGGCCCCCTGGCGGGAATTTTCCCGCCTAACCCGGATTAGCCATAATCCCTGTTTTTAATTTGAAATTTAAATCTGTTTTTAGCATAGAAATTTCTGAAAACTTCAATGGGCCTTAACTGGGTCATACGGACTCCGATTTTCGAAAACTCGGACTCTATTTCGCGTATTTTTCCGAGACGAACGCAATGGCATAGCCCGTTTCCCCTGATTCTGATTTTTGAATTAAATTCTGCCTCGATTTATGTTATAACAGTTTGTCGAAAATACGGGTTGTTACAGATCGGGACTGTGCACTCATGTTCATGGTGTCCAGGGGTTGACACCCTAGGGCTTGATACACCCGAAGGGTGGACCCGGCACAGTTCGACTACAATTATGATTGGGCCGTATTGACACCAACACGTGATGAGTTAGGCTTAGGGAGCCGATCGACTAGACCGTTTGGTTGGACCTTGTATTAGGGTCATTTCATGTTATTGGGCCAAAGCTTGGGCCAAGGGATCAATACTTGTTTATTCAAGTCATGTTAGTTTGCTAGTACACCTGTGGTGCAAAACCTTAATCCTGATTATGTGATGACACCTTTATCTACCTTGTTAGTTAATCATCATGCTAGTATATTGTTATCCTTATGTTCATCCCTGCTGCTCATGCCAGTTAACTTTATCAGTTTACATTGATTGTAGTAGGGCTTACTCAGTCTTTTTGACTGACCTGTTTTCTTTCGCCTCTTTTCTTCCGTTCCCCCCCCCCCCAGGTTCTCAGGGAGGGAATACTGGAGCTTAGCTTGGATTTCGGATTGCTTGCTTGTGGGATTTCAGCTCATGTACGGTTTCGACATGAAGCTAGCTATGGTTACCACTTAATTGGGGATAGCACTTATTTATTTCAGTTTTTCAGTTGATGTTGTTTTATCTAGACTTGTTTATTTGGAAAGCTATGTTGTACCAGACTTGTTTTGAAATGTTTTGAAATCTTCCGCTATTTTATCTATGTTATTTACTCTGTTTACATATATACATATGTTCTTGTTCTGCCTTGATATATCATTATGCATGTTTACCTGATTCAAACGCCCCTCCAAAGTCAGAGTGCTTGCAAGAGCCACCCTGGTGGAGGTGGGGTGTTACATTTGGTATCAGAGCATATGGTACGAGAAGGAACAAAAAGGCTTTTAGAAAACTTTTGGAAAACTATTTTCAAAACCAAGTATAAAGTATTTTCCAAAGAAAAGTCTAGTTTATTTTAAAGGCTATTCCCCAAAAAGCCATTAGCAAAATTCCTTCGTTTTTCTCCATTCTGAATCTGTCTTTTTCTTCGTTTTCAGTATGGCCGATAACTTTGCTATTCCGGAGGGAGTACACGTACCTGTTTGGTATAGGAGACTTTTGGAGGCTAGGGCGACCGAAGCAGGCCCCGCAGATGTTCCTCCTCCTCCTCCTCCGGTAGTTAATGTTCCTCCTCCTCCTCCTCCTCCGGTGGTTAATGTTCCTCCTCCTCCTGTCGCTGAGGTTCCTCTTCCTCCTCCCCCTCAGCATCCTCAAGTGGACTTCGCAAAGACTTGCAAAGATTTCAAAGCAATGGGTGGCAAGAACTTTCAAGGCACTGAGACTTTTGTAGAGGCCAGAAATTGGTTGAAAGAGACCGAGGATTTGTTTGCTATCTTTGGGTTAGACGATCAGAGGAAGCTCTTGTTGGCGGTTTGGCTTATGAAGGATGAAGCCGCTTATTGGTGGGAAGTCACCAATGGTACTAGGCCTGTTGAGACTTGGGCCGATTTCAGGGCAAGGTTCATGCTTAAGTTTCTATCTTCTGCTGAGGAGAATCTGCAAATGGAGAGGTTTATAACTTTGAAACAAGGAGATATGTCTGTCAAAGAATATGTGAACAAGTTCAATCAGTTAGCTCGTTTTGGCTTGGATATGGTGAATACTCCTCAGAAGAAGGCTCTTCGTTTTGCTAGAGGATTGAATGAGCCGTTGCAGGGATTGGCTATGTCACATATTCCCCATGGGGCCACGTTTGAGAGTTTGGTTGATATGGCGTTACTTCAGGGAGATGTCAAGAAAGAAACCAAGATGAATGATACTCAAGCCAAGAAGACTGATTCCCAGGGAAAAGGAAATCAGGGTAATCCAAGTGGTCAGAGCAGTCAAGGCAATCAGAACAAGAACAAGAGTCAAGGCAACAAGGGGAACAACAACAAGGGCAATAAAAACAAGGGCAAGAACAATAAGGGGAAGTGCCATTATTGCGGTTCAGTTGGGCATTTTATTAAGGATTGTAAGAAGAGGAAAAGGAAGAATGGTGAATGCTTTTTCTGCGGTGAGACTGGACATTTCAGTAAGGATTGCCCGAGGAAGCAAGGGCAAGACCAGGGTCAGACTCAGCGTGCTGGACCTTCAAGAGGGCAAGTTCATGCTCTCAATGTCGCTCCAGTTCCCGATCGAGGTAGTATTTCTGTTGAGAGCCTTGTATATATTTCTGATTTTCCAGTTCGTACCTTGTTTGATTCTGGTGCATCGCATAGCTTTATCTCATCTGATCTTGTTGATAGTTTGCACCTTAGTACTAGCTTGGTAGATGATCCCGTCTGTGTCTCAAATCCTATTGGGGGTTCCGCCCATTTGTCTATGATATGTGGGGATTTGAGGATCTCTATACTGAGTGTAGAGTTCTTGTGCAGTGCTTATGTTCTTGGTTTTAGGGGATACGGATTGATATTGGGCATGGATTGGCTGTCCAGATATGGAGCCATTCTTGATTGTGAGCATAGGGTTGTGAGGCTCGTGACTCGCCTCGGAAACACCCTAGAGATTTCTTGTGATCCGAGAGGTCCCGTCATGTTGTGCTATCTAGAATCACTCGACTCGTCAATGGAAACTCTTCAGTCTGTGAGAGTGGTTCGAGAGTATCCGGATGTTTTCGATGAAGTTAGGGGGTTGCCCCCTAAGCGAGAGATTGATTTCCGCATTTATCTGGTGGATAATGCAAAGCCTGTTTCTTTGCCCGTTCGGCACATGGCTCCGCGTGAAAGACGGGAGCTAAGTAAGCAAGTGAAAGAGTTGCTTGAGAAGAACTTCATTAGACGAAGTATATCTGAATGGGGAGCGCCTGTGGTATTTGCTACCAAGGCGGATGGTTCTCTCCGACTTTGCGTTGACTATCGAGAGTTGAATAAGCTGACTAAGAAGAACATACACCCGTTACCGAGGATTGATGATCTCTTTGACCAGCTTGTCGGTGCTTCTGTTTTCTCTCAGCTTGATCTTGCTACGGGGTTCCATCAGCTCAGGGTAGCTGAAGATAGTTTAGACAAGACTGCGTTCAGAACTCCAGATGGATTCTTCGAATGGCTTGTCATGCCGTTCGGCTTGACTAATGCACCCGCATATTTCGTGGACTTGATGAGTAGGGTGTTCAGGGAGTTCTTGAACAAGTTTGTCGTGGTCTTCGTAGATGATATTCTGATCTTCTCTAAGGATGAGGAAGAGCACGCAAGGCATCTCATGGAGGTGATGGATACGCTTAGAGCGCATCAGTTGAAGGCCAAGTTCTCCAAGTGTCACTTTTGGAGAAGGGAAGTTAGATTCCTTGGGCATATAGTATCTAAGCAAGGCTTAGCGGTGGATCCCGCTAAGGTAGTGGCAGTTCAGGATTGGAAGACTCCAAGGAATGCAACCGAAGTGAGAAGTTTTCTAGGTCTTGCGGGTTTTTACCGGAAGTTCATCAAGGACTTCGCAAAGATATCCACTCCTCTCACTAAATTGACGAAGAAGAATTTAGTTTTTTCTTGGAGCATAGAATGCGAGCTTGCTTTTCAGAAGCTCAAGAGAGCCCTCACATCAGCACCTGTTCTAGCTTTGCCCGATGGAGGGAAGTTATTTACCGTATACACCGATGCATGTGGCACGGGGTTAGGAGTTGTTCTTATGCAAGAAGGAAGAGTGATATGCTTTGGCGGTAGACAACTCAAAGTGCATGAGAAGAATTATCCCACTCATGACTTAGAGTTGGCAGCAATAGTATATGCACTCAAGGCTTGGCGCCATTATCTTCTGGGAGAAAGATTTGAGCTTTATACCGATCACAAGTCATTGAAGTATCTCTTTTCTCAGAAGGATCTGAATCTGAGGCAACAAAGATGGATGTAATTCTTGGCGTCCTACGATTTTGAGATAGCTTATACCCCTGGAAAGGGGAATGTGGTAGCAGATGCATTGAGTAGAAGAATGTTGACCCTAAGTCCTCTATTCGTTGAGATGAAGAATTTAGAGTATGTGGCAACCTTTGATTTCTCTTTGGCGATTGAGTCGATGACCGGTTCTTTAGCATCTCTGGAACTCAGACCTACCCTTCTTGATCAAGTTGGGGCTTCACAGAGAGAAGACCCTCAGATAGTTGAGATTATGGATAAGCTAATTCGAGGAGAGACGTCTAGTCATCTCGCTCGATATTCTATTGATGACAAGGGTTGGCTGAGGAGAGATGGAAGGTTATGTGTTCCAATGGTAGAAGATCTAGTAAGAAGAGTTCTTGAGGAAGCGCATCGCTCTAAGTTGACTATACATCCGGGCGGAGATAAGATGTATAAAGATATGAAGCGCATTTTCTTTTGGCCTGGGATGAAGAAGGATGTGGCATAATTTGTCTCTAGATGTATCATTTGCCAGCAAGTTAAGGCCGAGTCGAAGAAGCCCGGTGGGCTATTGCATCCTCTAGACGTTCCACTATGGAAGTGGGAGAGTATTTCCATGGATTTTATCGATGGGCTACCAAGGTCAAGGAAAGGGAATACGAGCATTTGGGTTATTGTGGATAGACTTACGAAGAGTGCTCATTTCATTCCGGTGAAGAGCAAGAGGACCGCATCTTGGCTAGCATCTGTATATCTTCGTGAGATTGTGAGACTACATGGAGTCCCTTCTAGTATAGTCAGTGACCGTGACCCAATCTTTACAAGTCAATTCTGGAATAGCTTGCAAGAAGCTATGGGCACAAGGTTGAATCTAAGTACGGCTTATCACCCACAGACGGACGGTCAAACCGAAAGGGTGAATAGGGTACTCGAGGATCTGTTGAGGCTTTGTATTCTGGATTTTGGTGGTACTGGGGAAGACCATCTTCCTCTTGTTGAGTTTGCATATAATAACAGTTATCAGGCAAGCATAGGGATGGCACCATTTGAAGCTTTATATGGGAGGCCGTGCAAGTCGCCTACATGTTGGTGGGAGACTACAGATGAGCTTATACCTGGGCCTGATATGATCAGAGATACATCCGAGAAGATCGAGTTGATTCGGAGACGGATGAAAGCGGCCCAAGACCGACAGAAATCCTATGCTGATAAGCGAAGAACGGATTTGGAGTTTGATGTTGGGGATATGGTTTTCGTGAAGGTTTCTCCTTTGCGGAATGTGGTCCGATTTGGAGCTGTTGGGAAGTTGGCACCGAGGTTTGTTGGACCATTCCCTATTATAGAGAGGATCGGGCAGATGGCTTATAGAGTGAAGTTGCCCGAGAAGCTTGCTGGAGTACACGATGTTTTTCATGTCTTGCATCTCCGGAAGTGTTTACATGAATCAGCAGAGGTTTTTGAGCCAAGTGTTCTAAAAGATGTAGAAGTGGAGAAAGAGGCTACCTTGAGGAGAGCTCCGATTCGTATCTTGGGGACGGAGACCAAGAAGCTAAGGAATCGAGAGGTCAAATTGGTGAAGGTTCAATGGGGTGAAGCCGAAGAAGACGCAACTTGGGAAACCGAGAAGATGCATGGGCTTTATCCATTCCTTTTTGAGGGTACACTCTCAATCTCTTTTCTTTGTTAGCATATCTTTCTCTTTGCTATCCATGTTTATCTAGTTTATCGTGTTAATCTTGTCATGAGAACCTTAGGTAGAAACCCTTTGGATGAAACATGTGTTTGAAACATGTTATGCTTGATGGTTGCAAGTGGTTGCAAGTGTTTGCAAGTGGATACTCGTGGATGCATAATACACGTTAGGCACTAAGATCGGCTCACACACTTTCATACCGCATATGCATGAGTGTTTATGCTTATTCATGGATGAAAACTTGTTATGCTATCACGTGGATGTTGCATATGGATGAATGTTATGTGCACTCATGTAAAGATTATAAATTATGTTAGGAATTTGCATACATATGGACTCATTTCACTAACATATTTTGCATTAAGGGGGTTTACTGAATCAGTAACCTCCTGATTTTCGCATTAGATAAGTACATATACACACACCTTTGCATATGATCATACAGCATTTAGAACCATTTAAGGACAATGATTGCTCGTGGATGATGTTTTGAGTAGATGGATGATGGATGGTAGGATACGTTCTTCCTAACTTGGAGATTTCGGGGACGAAATCCTTTAAGGAGGGAAGAATGTAACAACCCGTATTTTTGAATAACATGTTATAACATAAATGGAGGCAGAATTAAACTGTAAAATCTGAATCAAGGGAAACGGGCTATGCCGTTGCGTTCGTCTCGGAAAAATACGTGAAATAGAGTCCGAGTTTTCGAAAATCGTAGTCCGTATGACCAAGATATGGCCTCGCGAAGTTTCACGAAAAATTCCCAAATTAAAGTATACTTAATTAAGTGAAATGGGTTGCGCAGAGAAATATATATATGTTGATATATATATATATATATATAATTGAAAATTAAATAAATAAATATGCAAAAATGTTCAAAACAGCGAATTGGGAGAGGGGAATAACCGAACCGACCGATTTTTGAGGTCGACCCGAGCTCGCTGGGTCGACTAGGGGTTAATCCAGGGTGTTTGGCTGTCAACCCGTGGGCCGATTCGCTCAAATGCAGATTTTGCATTTGAATGGTTCTCATGGTTCATCTTTAATCTAAAGGCCCTAGATGGTTCCTACACTTGACTTCTTCCCCAAGACATGCTTTGATGGCTTGGATTGAATCTAGGTTTAATCCTATGGCCTAAAACACTTGCCTAATCTATAAATAAGACCCTAACCTACCCTAAATCATCATTATTCATTCATACAACTAAACTATGGCAAAATCAATCCTCTCATAACCTACACTCTCTTCATAAAATTCCTAAGTGATTTTCCATGCATACAAGTGTTTTCAAACTTGTATGAGCATCATTAGCTTACATTCAAGTCAAGTTTATATATTTGCATCATAAAGAAAGAGTCTTGATCATTTTGGCTCAAGGGTTTTGCTTGCATTTTGGGTTTAATTGATTTCATAAGGGCTTTGTCATATTTTTGTGACTTCTTAAGCATTGTAAGCCCTATTCTACTTTCATACTTAAACTCTAAAGTTAAATGTATGATATGCAAGTTTATCATGTTGTGATATGCAAGTTTATATGCAAGTTTATCATGTTGTGATATGCAAGTTTATATGGAAGTATGCCAAGTTATGTTATGCAAGTTTGGGTTGAACATTTTGTTCATGCTATCATGTTATGCAAGCTTATTTTGGGTTTATGAACATAAAGCTTTAAGCTTTATGCCAAAGGTTGCATTTTAGCAACATGTAAGTTATCATATCTCTTATGATAACTTGCATGTGAGGCTAAATGCGAACTTATGGCCATCTCTACATGTCATTTAGCACCATGTATCACCAATATGCTAAGTTTGGTTTTATGCATGCTTTTGAGGCCTAAAAATGTAATATGCAAGTGTATGAACATATGAACATTTCATATGCCACCATGTTAAGCTTGTGGCTTCAATACCTTTATGTCATGATTATGCCAAGTTCCCTCTTTCTATCCTTTATGCGCTATTGCGATATGTAAGCGATGGGATTGCGTTTGGGGTTGGGTAAACTTAAAAGACATAAAACATAAGCTTGGGAATTTACCTATTAAGTTAGGTCTACCCATTGGGAATTTACCTATTAAGTTAGGTCTACCCAATTGCTTGAAAACTTGTAACATGTTTTGGAAACATGATGGACATGACACTTAGAAAAGATAAGTGTGGCCAACTCGAGGTTGGGTTGAGTTTGTAGCGTAAACCTACCCGGAACCGACCGGCTTAACTAGTTGCTACAAACAATAGGACCCAATGTGAGAAGTTGGTCATGTTGTACCTTGAACACGAGGTTAGACCAAGTTGTGGTGTAAAGCTACCCGGACCCGCCCGGCTTAACTAGTAACCACAACAAGGTCTAATGTGAGAGGTTAAGGCGCATTAAATTAATTAATGCCTCGTGATTAGGGTTAAGTCATGGTCCACTTAATACTTAACCAATTTGGGCTTGGTAGATTAATCGGGGTTAAGTCGTGAACTCATCGTTACACTTAACCAAGTTAATCCAGGATTAGCAAGAGGGTTAAACCGTACTTAACCCACTAGAAAAATCCTAGCAATGGGGGCCCACTCCAGCAGTAATCCCAAGTTAGTATCATCATGACCCTAGGGACTAGGCTAGGGTGGGGGCACGATTACTGGACTGGAGGTAAGTGACCAAAAGCGACGGCAGAGGGTACGCCGGTGTAGTTCCGGGCGGACTCTGGTCGTGCACATAGTCCGTAGCCGGAGAAAACATGCACGGGTACCAGTTGATCGGGACTGTGCACTCATGTTCATGGTGTCCAGGGGTTGACACCCTAGGGCTTGATACACCCGAAGGGTGGACCTGGCACAGTTCGACTACAATTATGATTGGGCCGTATTGACACCAACACGTGACGAGTTAGGCTTAGCGAGCCGATCGACTAGACCGTTTGGTTGGACCTTGTATTAGGGTCATTTCATGTTATTGGGCCAAAGCTTGGGCCAAGGGATCAATACTTGTTTATTCAAGTCATGTTAGTTTGCTAGTACACCTGTGGTGCAAAACCTTAATCCTGATTATGCGATGACACCTTTATCTACCTTGTTAGTTAATCATCATGCTAGTATATTGTTATCCTTATGTTCATCCCTGCTGCTCATGCCAGTTAACTTTATCAGTTTACATTGATTGTAGTAGGGCTTACTCAGTCTTTTTGACTGACCTGTTTTCTTTCGCCTCTTTTCTTCCGTTCCCCCCCCCCCCCAGGTTCTCAGGGAGGGAATACTGGAGCTTAGCTTGGATTTCGGATTGCTTGCTTGTGGGATTTCAGCTCATGTACGGTTTCGACATGAAGCTAGCTATGGTTACCATTTAATTGGGGATAGCACTTATTTATTTCAGTTTTTCAGTTGATGTTGTTTTATCTAGACTTGTTTATTTGGAAAGCTATGTTGTACCAGACTTGTTTTGAAATGTTTTGAAATCTTCCGCTGTTTTATCTATGTTATTTACTCTGTTTACATATATACTTATGTTCTTGTTCTGCCTTGATATATCATTATGCATGTTTACCTGATTCAAACGCCCCTCCAAAGTCAGAGTGCTTGCAAGAGCCACCCTGGTGGAGGTGGGGGTGTTACAGTATTTGCATCCATTTTTTTGGATATTGGTTATTTATCCGCTTTTCGGATAAGTATACGAACGGATTTCAGAATTTTCGGATATCCATTGAAATAAAACGCAAATCACTTTATTTAACTTTTAAGACCTTGTCTTTTAAACAAACCATTTAAGGAAATATTGATTTAATTTCCAAAATCAACTCTCAACCTCAAACTAAAATTATTCTAGATGACAATGAAGTCGTTCAAGTTAGGATATTTTATTTACCTCTCAGACATTGACTCGACAACACTCTCATCTTTGAAATGATAGAAATTTAAATAACTCACATTTCAAAATAAAATCGAACTTAAATTGAACCAATCCCATATGCACTTCATTTATAAATGAATTCAAAAGGCTCATCGCTCTTTATATCCACTTTCCAATTTATAACACAATTTACTTAATTTCTTTTGCTAAGTAAAATCTTTTATCACACTTGACTCATTAGCTTTAAAACCACTTTCCAATCCAGTATTAATTTAAAGTTTATTCTTAAGTTAATTGAATTAAATTAAACCTTGCTAGTTAATAATTTAACTAACTATAACAAATTGTTTGCTTTGAATATATTTAGTAAAATGATTCGCATAAACTCGCCACACTGTTGGATAAGTCAGTTAACTTTTAATTCACATCTGAAAGGTAACTAAACAAGTCTTAATCCTTGGTTTTTAATACAATTAATTATATTAAATCCCTTTTAAAATAATTGATTAACTTTAAAACATAAATTAATTAATTAATTGACTTAAAATAATCATTTATAAAAACAAAATCAACATAATCACTTTTTAAAATAAGGTGACAATAATCATAAACAGTTATCAACTAAATAATAATCAATTATTAAGTAATAATTTAACAATTATTTATGCTTAAAATAAACAGTTCAGCATTTATTTATCCTTTAAATAAAAAATTAAGTAATAGTTAATCTTTAAATAAATAATTTAAAAATCCAAATAATCTTTATTTAATAATAATTTAAACTTTTATTAATAGTTAAATAAGTATTTGAAATATTTTTTAAATAAATATTTAATATTAAAACTTAACCAAATACATTAAATAATAATTCATTCTTTAATAAATCATTAAACAATAATTAACCTCAATAAATTGTAACCATTATAATTAACTTCTTAATTAAACTTAATTATGAATACTCATAAAACATCATTACTAAGTAATCAGTAAATCAAATACATTAAATAATAATTCATTCTTTAATAAATCATTAAACAATAATTCACCTCAATTAATTATAACCATTATAATTAACTTTGTAATTAAACTTAATTATGAATACTCGTAAAACATCATAACTAAGTAATTAGTAAATCAATGGTCATTAGTAAACAAGTCTTGAGTTTTAAACCATTATTAACTAATGATTCACAACTTTGAAACCTAATTAATAAGGTTAATTTTAGTAATTAAATCAACTTAAACCATTTTAATTGTACTTAAATTAATTCTTCATAACTCTTTAAACATTCCTAAATGGAATATTTAGCTATTAAATTAATTTCTTTTAGGAATTGAAATACTTGAACGACAGTTTCATAATTTCAGGCTTAGCGGTCGCAATGGTACTTAAATAAGTTACCATACATTTCCACATCCAAATGGGTTCACATATTAATGTCACATATAGTATTTCCAAAAAATAAAGATTTTGGCACTTAACAATTTATAATCAATAGTTTATTTAACTATTCAATTCATATCTATCAATATCGATAACAATTAATCACACAATTTAAATGGTCACCTAACAAGCACAGAATGAGGTTTTATTTTGCTCAGTATATGTCCATATCAATATACTTATTTAAAATCACATAATAGTATTTATTTGTCCAAATAAGCAACAAAAATTTAAATGCGTAATTTTAAACAATGTTATTATTCAAAATACCATTGTTCACAATCTAACTGTTTTAATTAGACACAATCTTCTATTTAATTAGATTCGATAATAAACTACACTATAGTTGTAACAACCCGCAAATTCTGAACTAATTTAAAAATTTTATTTTAGAAAATTTTAATGAATTTTGATAATATAAAGTGATTTATTATAAATAATAATGGCTAGAATTTATTTTAATCGAAGTTAGAACGAATAAATTTAATTTAAATATAAATGGAGTTAGAAATGGCGCGGTAGTTTGAAAATTTAATTTTAAACTTTAACTGAATGTACAGGATTCAAAATAAATCAAAATTGAGTGAAACTAGAAATGTTTAAATCTGTTTAACCATATCTTTCTAACGAATCTGAAAAATTGAAATTTCATAGTGGAAATCAAAAGTTATGGCCAATTCAATTTTTAAAAAGGTCGCTGTAGAATTTATATATATTATATATGGCCCGAAGGGCTACTTTTTACATATGAAGGAATTTCGAGTCGAAACCACTTCCATTGAGTCCGGAATGATGTTTCTGCATCTAAAAAGTATAAACACTTATATGTTTTGAGTTTCGGAAATTATTTGTTTAAAAATGTATTTTTAATATTAAATATATTAGCCCTTGAAAATAGTCAATTTTCAAACGACCTCCATTTTCGAAGAAACCACTTTTGTTGGAACCGGAATGTCAAATTATAGCTAAGTTTCAATTTTCAGAATTTTTCGAATTAATATTGGAGCGTGGCAAAAGAAAATGTGTTTTGACTATTTTAGTTAAATTTAAACGATTTGAAAATAGCCATTTTTCAAACAGCCTCAGAATTCGACGAAATTAGTCTTGCTAGAACCGTATCATCATAAGAAAGCTAAAAATATTTTTTTTGGAATTTTCTGAGGTCGTATGTGGCCCCGACATATTTAAATGTATGGTCAATATTTAATTAATAAATTTTTAATGGGATTTTAAATAAAAATTTCTACAGATTTCGGAATTGGACCCCGAGACCCATCCCATTGCGTTCAGAAGGCCTCAAAACATTAAGATCGACAGTAAGCAAGCCCAATTCTGAGACAGTCCAGAAATCCGCCTTTATAACACGTTTTTCAATGAATTTAATAATAATAAAAAAAAACCTAACCCTAATTCATAGCCGCCGCCTACCCCTTAAAACAATGGCCAGAAACATGTCAACTTCTAACGTTAATTTCTCTCAATCCGTTCAGTGAAAATCTACAAACTATATATCAAATCGAAGAGGACGGAGAGCTCTACAAATCCATACAGTTAAGATCAGTTTTCAGTGCACGGATTTCGCGAATTCTGGTGAGGAAGGCGGCGCGTTCGGGTTCGGATTTCGAGGCGAGGAGGGGGCCGAGCGTGGTGGCCTTCTGGGCGGTGGTGGCTCGCGGGCGGAGCTTCGGAGTGGTGATGTCCGATCGGCAGGAGGAGGCTCTATGGTGCGTGCGACGTGAGGATTGGAGGAGGAAGTTTGGGTGCGGCCGATACGTAGGAAACGAAGAAGAAGGTCTTTAATTTAATATTATTTTATTTATTTAAATATTTAATTTATCCGATCTTTGAAAATCAATATCTCTTTCATACGAGGGCCGTTTGACGAACCGTAAGTTGCGTTGGACTTGTCTTTCCGAGATCTTCACGATGGCGCAGACCAAAGCTGAATCCGAGACAGTCGAATTTTCAGCCATATCAATGTGAGAATTCTGAATTTTATTATTTAATTAATTAAAAATTATTTTTCTTGCTTTAAAAATAATTGTATAATGATGTAAATTCAGATCTGAAATGTTCTGTGATTGATGAATTGTTGATGATTGCTTGTGGTATGTTTGTTGGTCATGTTATGCTAGATCCGCATTGAAATCTCATATATGGTTGAATTTTATTTGCGATTAGAAAATTAAATCTAAATTTAGATTTAAATAATATTTTATTCAGATCTAGTCGGTCTAATTTATTTAAATTTATTAAAATATTATTCTTATTATTTTGATTAGTCTAAAATGAGCAATGGGATTTGATTGACAAATAAAAGCTTATGTTTATTTGTTTATATTACTTTGGAAGTGGATAGACAAATAAAAACTTTATTTTTGTTTATTTATTTACTTTGCAACAGAAAACGAACAACAAACAAAACCTTATTTTTATTTGTTTACTTTGTAATAAGATTTGAACGACAAATAAAATATTATTTTATTTGTTTATTTACAATAGAATATGAACAACAAATATATAAATCAAAAAAATTACATTTTTCAATGTAATTAGAAATAAATCAAAAAGTTTACATTTTTAATGTAATTAGAAATAAGTTAAAAAGATTACATTTTTCAATGTAATTAAAATTGAAATAAAATGATTACATTTTTTCAATGTAATTAAAATTGAAGTAAAATGATTATATTTTCAAAATAATTAAAATTGAAGTGAAAATAACATTTTGATTAAAACTTAAGTATTGAAATAAAAATAACATATTTGTTAAAGCATAAGTATTGAAATAAGAGATCACATTTTTGGCCAAAACTTTATTATTGAACATTTTTGGTCAAGACTTTATTAGTGAAATGAAAATATCACTTTTATCAAAACTTTATTATTGAATTGAAATTTTCACTTTTATCAAAACTTGATTATTGAATTGAAAATATCATTTTTGTCAAAACTTGATTACTGAAAGGAAAGTAAGAATTTTGTTTACATTTTATATGTAAATAAGAAATTATTTTCAGAAGTAACATAGAAATAAAGTTCATCTTTTTATTTGTATTTTTCAATACAAATATAACATAGAAATTAAGTTCATCTTTTTATTTGTATTTTTCAATACAAATATGACATAGAAATAAAGTCCATCTTTTTATATACATGCTACAACACCAATATATACTTTGAATCTGTTGCACAAATAAAATCCACTTTTATTTGTCACTTGAAACTTAGAATTTGTTGCATAAATAAAATTCACTTTTTATTTGTCATTTAAAACTCAGAATTTATTAGACGAATAAAATCTACTTTTATTTGTCATTTAAAATTAGTATTTATTATACAAATAAAGTTCACTTTTATTTGACATTAGAATACATAGAAAATATTTACATATAAAATATTCTTTTATATGTTATTAGAATGTATATAAAAGTATATACAAATAAAATTCGCTTTTATTTGTTATTAGAACACATAGAAAAGTGTAAAACAATGAAATACCCTTTTTAAGTTATTCTAGAATTGAAATTTTGAGTTCAATCTTTTATTTGCATTCACTAATGCAAACATACATTGAAAATAAAATTTACCCTTTTATTTGCATTCACCAATACAAATATATGTTGAAACCAAAATTTATTCTTTTATTTACATTCACCAATGTAAAAATACATTGGAAATGAAATTAGTTCTTTTATTTGCACTCATTAAGGCAAATATATTTTGAAAGGAAAAATTGTTTTTTTATTTGGAATCACTAATGCAAATGCTCTTTTAAATAAAATTTGTTTCTTTTATTTACATTCACTAATGTAAATACACATTGGGAATGAGTTCCTTTTTACATTCACTTAAATATACTTTTAGATAAAAAGTTACATTTGTTAGTTGCTTTCCTTGTTGCAAATAAAACATTAAATAAAAGTTTCATTTTTGTTTGCAATCCTACATGCAAACCAACATCAAAATGAAAGTTACATTTTTGACTTATAATTTTGATATGAATAAATATTGATAGAAATAATAGTTTTTAGAAATGCATTTCTATTGCAATTCTATATGAAATGAAAAGAGCAAATTTGTCAAATATCTTATATGTAATAAAATGAGTTCTTTTTGTCACTTCAAAAAGAATGAATTGAAAATGTTTAATTAAGCTTTTGAAAAGAATGGATAACTAAACATTTACATTTTTATCATTAAAGTAAAATAGACAAAAATACTTATTTTGTCAAAATTAAAAGAATGAAACAAAATATAGCACTGTATATTATATTAGTATTGAAATACAAATTAATCACTATCGTAAATTTATATTAGTTAAAACCAATTATTCATTTTTGTTAATGTACATTAGTTAAAAACAACTATTCATTTTAGTCAATTTATACTAGTTAAAAACAAATGTTCACTTTTGTCAATTCACACTAGTTAAGACCAATTATTTACTTATGTCAATTTACATTTGTTGAAACCAATTATTTGTTTTTCATGGCTATATATTGTGTATTACACTTCCATTCACAAGTTACCCGACTTGTTTATGTGATTGGGACGATAATTTTCACACATCACCCAAGTGCACAAATTAATTTATTATTTGTTTGATGGTTGAAACCCCACACGGGTTTTGGGATGAAAATTTACATACACTAATCCCAATATTTAGTTGTATGTTGATCGTTAGATCAACAGGCTGCGATGAGCGTTATTATTTAATTTTAACGCTTACACAGTGGAAATTACACTCTGGATGTAGATGGGTGGTTTGATGATTATACTGATGTGTGTGAAATCCATGTAATCCAAATTATATGGTAAATGATTGAGTCGCATTTCGATTCAGGTGTTCTTTTAAATAAGAATATTCTTACATTTGAAAAATCCTTCTTATATAAAGTATATATATTTTCATAAATAAATATGTATATATATATTGTTAATCAAGTATATGTTAAAACAAAGAATATTTGTAAAAGATAAATAATTTGTAATATAACGAATAATTCTCATTTAGAATCTTTTGTATAAGAATATTTTTAATGATTAATTTAAAATATGTTTCTAAAATATTATTAGGATTTGCAATTATAATTTGTGATATGAAATAAATTGAAATGTGAAGTGGATTTATCGTGGGCGGTGTTTTAAACGACGTTTGTCCTTTAATCCAATTTACATTGAAATTATTATTTGCAATTTATAAATCTATTTTATAGATTTAAATAAATGATCTTGTAATAATGATTTTTGATATCAAATCAAAACTGGAGTTTTTAATAAATCTTTTAAGAAAGATTTAAGATTTTATTTTCAGAGTTTATCTTTGATAAAATTAATGAGAATCTTTTAATATGAATATCTTATTAAAAGAATACTCTGAGTTGGAATGTGGCGAAATGTGTGATTTTCCAATATTGGCTTTTTAATCACAAATACGCGAGTTATTCAGAAAGACCGGGTTTAACCCATTCTGAATAATCATCACGACGATCAAGAGTCGAAGATGAAGACGGTGGTTGAAGACCGAAGGTTTTCACATCGTTGGGATGATGATGACTGGTATCTTGAATTGGGATTGGCCTTCCAAGGCAAGGTATTTAGTAATGATCGTCCAAACGCATTTGGAGATCGACGGACACGTTGTTAAGCTCAGACCCAGAGTGGACTTGTAAATGGATTGCGTGTCTGACATTGTATTCATTTCTACTGTATTGTTGAACGCTACTGATTATATATTTCTATTTGGTGGTGAAGAATTTATTATTTACTTATCACCCTTCTCTAAGACGTATGAGCTTAGAGGTTATATATATATTGGTAGATGATCAATAATATGGTAGGGTCTGACAATGTGACATGCTAAGATGCAAATGATCAAGGCTTTGTTGAAAAGCAGACCTTGTGGTTGATGATCATAGCACAGTCTCTTTAGGCATAGCTTTGTGTATATCGTGATTTCGCGAGCCTCACACACCGGTTGAGTCTAAAACGGGAGAAGGGAACACAGGGAGTGCACACGTTTCTTTCTAGCTAGAAGTGGGGATTGGGCTTTACCACGGCCCGACATTTGCTTATGTGGTTGATGGAATTTTTTTGCGAGGCCTCGGTTTATTCTTATCGGTTGCCCTCGGCTGATTTGTAGGTCCAATAGGATCGGGGAGCGTGTGTTCAGGCATAACTAATCCACTAAAGTATTTGTGGACCGGTCCTGCTGTATCCAAGGGTTCGCCAGCGTCTGAATCCTGGGACATTGTTAGAGTGTCTCGAATCGGTCAGGAGCTCCTCCCTAGCCTTGACTCCTGATGGAAACCCAATTTCCAATACGCCCTTGCGGTTTTGATTGTATAACTAGTATGGCGACATAGTAGATGGTATCTATGCCGTCTAGGATTGATATTATACTTGAAATGTTTTATATATATATACACACACTAATAATATCGTATTTTACGTATCAAGCATCTTTTGACCATTATAAGGTAAAACCCTATCCTCTGGTGTGCGTTGCATTGTGTGATGGGACCTGGGTCTTATAATGGTTTCATTTTTCTAAAAAGGCATTGCGATATTTGACGATTTACTTTATTTATGCACTGGCAATCCAATGGAGTAAACCCGTTCCGCGTTAGTGGCGTGGTCCTGTGATTAGCCTACTTATTAGATAATTTAAGTTAAGAATTCTCACACCAGTCTCACGACTGACCTGTAGTTTGTTTCACTTTGCAAACTCGGGTGCCCTCTTTCCACACGAGCAGTCGAGTAGCTTTTTGCAGATATAGTTAAGCAGGATCCTGGATTGAAGCCTGAAGCTGTGTCCAGCATATTGATGGCCTTCCGCTGAGATTAGTTCCGCTGCAATGTATTTAATTTATTGTAAATGTATCTTCCGCTGTATTATTTATCGATGTACTCTGATATTCTATACTCTGATGTAACATTTATTATTGATGTTATAAAAGTCTGTGTTGTTGTCCTGATGTGTTGTATGCCCAAAGTTAACGTATGCAAGTTTTGAACGGTCTTGATCGATCTTGCGATCGATTAGGGTCGGGCGATACCCGGGTCATTACAGCTGGTATCAGAGCCAGGTTAGCTCAAATCTTTGGGGTACAACTCATTAGAACTAAACAAAATACTCATCAGAGGTTGGATTATTAATACCCAATAAGGATACTCATTAGAGATAGGATCAGCAGTATCCTAGAATGAGAATACTCATTAGAGATAGGGTTAGCAATGCCCTAGAATGAGTCAGAGTGGAAAATACATAATTAACGTACTTGTTATTATATATACAATTCGATTTTGGAAAATATGATTTTTGAATATATAAAAGTTATATTTTTGAAAATTTAATCTACTAATTGATTGATGATTGTGTTGTGTGAATATGAGTTCAACTAATAAAAATGATTAAAACAATTATAGAATGGAAATTAAATTAGTTAAATAAACAACTTTAGCTTTATTTCCTTTTCGAGGACGAAAAGATTTTAAGTGGGGGAGATTGTAACAAACCGCAAATTCTGAACCAATTTAAAATTTTTATTTTAGAAAATTTTAATGAATTTTGATAATATAAAGTGATTTATTATAAATAATAATGGCTAGAATTTATTTTAATCGAAGTTAGAACGAATAAATTTAATTTAAATATAAATGGAGTTAGAAATGGCGTGGTAGTTTGAAAATTTAATTTTAAACTTTAACTGAATGTACAGGATTCAAAATAAATCAGAATTGAATGAAACTAGAAATATTTAAATCTGTTTAACCATATCTTTCTAACGAATCTGAAAAATTGAAATTTCATAGCGGAAATCAAAAGTTATGGCCAATTCAATTTTTAGAAAGGTCGCTGTAGAATTTATATATATTATATATGGCCCGAAGGGCTACTTTTTACATATGAAGGAATTTTGAGTCGAAACCACTTCCATTGAGTCTGGAATGATGTTTCTGCATCTAAAAAGTGTAAACACTTATATGTTTTGAGTTTCGGAAATTATTTGTTTAAAAATGTATTTTTAATATTAAATATATTAGCCCTTGAAAATAGTCAATTTACAAACGACCTCCATTTTTGACGAAACCACTTTTGTTGGAACCGGAATGTCAAATTATAGCTAAGTTTCAATTTTCAGAATTTTTCGAATTAATATTGGAGTGTGGCAAAAGAAAATGTGTTTTGACTATTTTAGTTAAATTTAAACGATTTGAAAATAGCCATTTTTCAAACAGCCTCAGAATTCGACGAAATTAGTCTTGCTAGAATCGTATCATCATAAGAAAGCTAAAAAAAATTTTTTGGAATTTTCTGAGGTCGTATGTGGCCCCGGCATATTTAAATGTATGGACAATATTTAATTAATAAATTTTTAATGGGATTTTAAATAAAAATTTCTACAGATTTCGGAATTGGACCTCGAGACCCGTCCCATTGCGTTCAGAAGGCCTCAAAACGTTAAGATCGACAGTAAGCAAGCCCAATTCTGAGACAGTCCAGAAATCCGCCTTTATAACACGTTTTTCAATGAATTTAATAATAATAAAAAAAAACTAACCCTAATTCATAGCCGCCGCCTACCCCTTAAAACAATGGCCAGAAACATCTCAACTTCTAACGTTAATTTCTCTCAATCCGTTCAGTGAAAATCTACAAACTATATATCAAATCGAAGAGGACGGAGAGCTCTGCAAATCCATACAGTTAAGACCAGTTTTCAGTGCACGGATTTCGCGAATTCTGGTGAGGAAGGCGGCGCGTTCGGGTTCGGATTTCGAGGCGAGGAGGGGGCCGAGCGTGGTGGCCTTCTGGGCGGTGGTGGCTCGCGGGCGGAGCTTCGGAGTGGTGATGTCCGATCGGCAGGAGGAGGCTCTATGGTGCGTGCGACGTGAGGATTGGAGGAGGAAGTTTGGGTGCGGCCGATACGTAGGAAACGAAGAAGAAGGTCTTTAATATAATATTATTTTATTTATTTAAATATTTAATTTATCCGATCTTTAAAAATCAATATCTCTTTCATACGAGGGCCGTTTGACGAACCGTAAGTTGCGTTGGACTTGTCTTTCCGAGATCTTCGCGATGGCGCAGACCAAAGCTGAATCCGAGACAGTCGAATTTTCAGCCATATCAATGTGAGAATTCTGAATTTTATTATTTAATTAATTAAAAATTATTTTTCTTGCGTTAAAAATAATTGTATAATGATGTAAATTCAGATCTGAAATGTTCTGTGATTGATGAATTGTTGATGATTGCTTGTGGTATGTTTGTTGGTCATGTTATGCTAGATCCGCAATGAAATCTCATATATGGTTGAATTTTATTTGCGATTAGAAAATTAAATCTAAATTTGGATTTAAATAATATTTTATTCAGATCTAGTTGCTCTAATTTATTTAAATTTATTAAAATATTATTCTTATTATTTTGATTAGTCTAAAATGAGCAATGGGATTTGATCGACAAATAAAAGCTTATGTTTATTTGTTTATATTACATTGGAAGTGGATAGACAAATAAAAACTTTATTTTTGTTTATTTATTTACTTTGCAACAGAAAACGAACAACAAAAAAAACCTTATTTTTATTTTTTTACTTTGCAATAAGATTTGAACGACAAATAAAATATTATTTTATTTGTTTATTTACAATAGAATATGAACAGCAAATATATAAATCGAAAAAATTACATTTTTCAATGTAATTAGAAATAAATCAAAAAGTTTACATTTTTAATGTAATTAGAAATAAGTTAAAAAGATTACATTTTTCAATGTAATTAAAATTGAAATAAAATGATTACATTTTTTCAATGTAATTAAAATTGAAGTAAAATGATTATATTTTCAATATAATTAAAATTGAAATGAAAATAACATTTTGATTAAAACTTAAGTATTGAAATAAAAATAACATTTTTGTTAAAGCATAAGTATTGAAATAAGAGATCACATTTTTTGCCAAAACTTTATTAGTGAACATTTTTGGTCAAGACTTTATTAGTGAAATGAAAATATCACTTTTATCAAAACTTTATTATTGAATTGAAATTTTCACTTTTATCAAAACTTGATTATTGAATTGAAAATATCATTTTTGTCAAAACTTGATTACTGAAAGGAAAGTAACAATTTTGTTTACATTTTATCTGTAAATAAGAATTTATTTTCAAAAGTAACATAGAAATAAAGTTTATCTTTTTATTTGTATTTTTCAATACAAATATAACATAGAAATTAAGTTCGTCTTTTTATTTGTATTTTTCAATACAAATATGACATAGAAATAAAGTCCATCTTTTTATATACATGCTACAACACCAATATATACTTAGAATCTGTTGCACAAATAAAATCCACTATTATTTGTCACTTGAAACTTAGAATTTGTTGCACAAATAAAATTCACTTTTTATTTGTCATTTGAAACTCAGAATTTATTAGACGAATAAAATCTACTTTTATTTGTCATTTAAAATTAGTATTTATTATACAAATAAAGTTCACTTTTATTTGACATTAGAATACATAGAAAATATTTACATATAAAATATTCTTTTATATGTTATTAGAATGTATAGAAAAGTATATACAAATAAAATTCGCTTTTATTTGTTATTAGAACACATAGAAAAGTGTAAAATAATGAAATACCCTTTTTATGTTATTCTAGAATTGAAATTTTGAGTTCAATCTTTTATTTGCATTCACTAATGCAAACATACATTGAAAATAAAATTTACCCTTTTATTTGCATTCACCAATGCAAATATATGTTGAAACCAAAATTTATTCTTTTATTTACATTCACCAATGTAAAAATACATTGGAAATGAAATTAGTTCTTTTATTTGCACTCATTAAGGAAAATATATTTTGAAAGGAAAAATTGTTCTTTTATTTGGAATCACTAATGCAAATACTCTTTTAAATAAAATTTGTTTCTTTTATTTACATTCACTAATGTAAATATACATTGGGAATGAGTTCCTTTTTACATTCACTTAAATATACTTTTAGATAAAAAGTTACATTTGTTAGTTGCTTTCCTTGTTGCAAATAAAACATTAAATAAAAGTTTCATTTTTGTTTGCAATCCTACATGAAAACCAACATCAAAATGAAAGTTACATTTTTGACTTATAATTTTGATATGAATAAATATTGATAGAAAGAATAGTTTTTAGAAATGCATTTCTATTGCAATTCTATATGAAATGAAAAGAGCAAATTTGTCAAATATCTTATATGTAATAAAATGAGTTCTTTTTGTCACTTCAAAAAGAATGAATTGAAAATGTTTATTTAAGCTTTTGAAAAGAATGGATAACTAAACATTTGCATTTTTATCATTAAAGTAAAATAGACAAAAATACTTATTTTGTCTAAATTAAAAGAATGAAACAAAATATAACACTGTATATTATATTAGTATTGAAATACAAATTAATCACTATCGTAAATTTATATTAGTTAAAACCAATTATTCATTTTTGTTAATGTACATTAGTTAAAAACGACTATTCATTTTAGTCAATTTATACTAGTTAAAAACAAATGTTCACTTTTGTCAATTCACACTAGTTAAGACCAATTATTTACTTATGTCAATTTACATTTGTTGAAACCAATTATTTGTTTGTCATGGCTATGTATTGTGTATTACACTTCCATTCACAAGTTACCTAACTTGTTTATGTGATTGGGACGATAATTTTCACACATCGCCCAAGTGCACAAATTAGTTTATTATTTGTTTGATGGTTGAAACCCCACACGGGTGTTGGGATGAAAATTTACATACACTAATCCCAATATTTAGTTGTATGTTGATTGTTAGATCGACAGGCTGCGATGAGCGTTATTATTTAATTTTAACGCTTACACAGTGGAAATTACACTCTAGATGTAGATGGGTGGTTAGATGATTATGCTGATGTGTGTGAAATCCATGTAATCCAAATTATATGGTAAATGATTGAGTCGCATTTCAATTCAGGTGTTCTTTTAAATAATAATATTCTTACATTTGAAAAATCCTTTTTATATAAAGTATATATATTTTCTTAAATAAATATGTATATATATATTGTTAATCAAGTATATGTTAAAACAAAGAATATTTGTAAAAGATAAATAATTTGTAATATAACGAATACTTCTCATTTAGAATCTTTTATATAAGAATATTTTTAATGATTAATTTAAATATGTTTCTAAAAGATTATTAGGATTTGCAATTATAATTTGTGATATGAAATAAATTGAAATGTGAAGTGGATTTATCGTGGGCGGTGTTTTAAACGACATTTGTCCTTTAATCCAATTTACATTGAAATTATTATTTGCAATTTATAAATCTATTTTATAGATTTAAATAAATGATCTTGTAATAATGATTTTTGATATCAAATCAAAACTGGAGTTTTTAATAAATCTTTTAAGAAAGATTTAAGATTTTATTTTCAGAGTTTATCTTTGATAAAATTAATGAGAATCTTTTAATATGAATATCTTATTAAAAGAATACTCTGAGTTGGAATGTGGCAAAATGTGTGATTTTGCAATATTGGCTTTTTAATCACAAATACGCGAGTTATTCAGAAAGACCGAATTTAGCCCATTCTGAATAATCATCACGACGATCAAGAGTCGAAGATGAAGACGGTGGTTGAAGACCGAAGGTTTTCACATCGTTGGGATGATGATGACTGGTATCTTGAATTGGGATTGGCCTTCCAAGGCAAGGTATTTAGTAATGATCGTCCAAACGCATTTGGAGATCGACGGACACGTTGTTTCGCTCAGACCCAGAGCGGACTTGTAAATGGATTGCGTGTCTGACATTGTATTCATTTCTACTGTATTGTTGAACGCTACTGATTATATATTTCTATTTGGTGGTGAAGAATTTATTCTTTACTTATCACCCTTCTCTAAGACATATGAGCTTAGAGGTTATATATATATATTGGTAGATGATCAATAATATGGTAGGATCTGACAATGTGACATGCTAAGATGCAAATGATCAAGGATTTGTTGAAAAGCAGGCCTTGTGGTTGATGATCAAAGCACAGTCTCTTTAGGCATAGCTTTGTGTATATCGTGACCTCGCGAGCCTCACACACCGGTTGAGTCTAAAACGGGAGAAGGGAACGCAGGGAGTGCACACGTTTCTTTCTAGCTAGAAGTGGTGATTGGGCTTTAACACGGCCCGACATTTGCTTATGTAGTTGATGGAATTTTTTGCGAGGCCTCGGTTTATTCTTATCGGTCACCCTCGGCTGATTTGTAGGTCCAATAGGATCGGGGAGCGTGTGTTCAGGCATAACTAATCCACTAAAGTATTTGTGGACCGACCCTGCTGTATCCAAGGGTTCGCCAGCGTCCGAATCCTGGGGCATTGCTAGAGTGTCTCGAATCGGTCAGGAGCTCCTCCCTAGCCTTGACTCCTGATGGAAACCCAATTTCCAATACGCCCTTGCGGTTTTGATTGTATAACTAGTATGGCGACATAGTAGATGGTATTTATGCCGTCTAGGATTGATATTATACTTGAAATGTTTTATATATATATATATACACACTAATAATATCTTATTTTACGTATCAAGCATCTTTTGACCATAATAAGGTAAAACCTTATCCTCTGGTGTGCGTTGCATTGTGTGATGGGACCTGGGTCTTATAATGGTTTCATTTTTCTAAAAAGGCATTGCGATATTTGACGATTTACTTTATTTATGCACTGGCAATCCAATGGAGTAAACCTGTTCCGCGTTAGCAGCGTGGTCCTGTGATTAGCCTACTTATTAGATAAGTTAAGTTAAGAATTCTCACACCAGTCCCACGACTGACCTGTAGTTTGTTTCACTTTGCAAACTCGGGTGCCCTCTTTCCACACGGGCAGTCGAGTAGCTTTTTGCAGATATAGTTAAGCAGGATCCTGGATTGAAGCCTGAAGCTGTGTCCAGCATATTGATGGCCTTCCGCTGAGATTAGGTCCGCTGCAATGTATTTAATTTATTGTAAATGTATCTTCCGTTGTATTATTTATCGATGTACTCTGATATTCTATACTCTGATGTAACATTTATTATTGATGTTATAAAAGTCTGTGTTGTTGTCCTGATGTGTTGTATGCCCAAAGATAACGTACACGGGTTTTGAACGGTCTTGATCGATCTTGCGATCGATTGGGGTCGGGCGAAACCCGGGTCATTACAATAGTATTGTGCTCATAAATACGAAGACAACGAGAAAAACCATTCGCCAATAAGATGTAAAAAGAACTTGATATGGCTTGCACACATATATTAACATATAATTTACTAACAATTAAAGTGTTCTCACCCAAAAAAACCCAGCTTAGCCCAAATAAATCAAATGCAATCGGGCCGCACAAAGTTCCTTTTCCCTCCCTCCTTTCTTCTTCTTCCCGTTTAAACATCCTAAAACTCACAACCAAGCATCGTCGTGCACCATGCATGCCTCCCGATCACCGAACGATCGAACTGACATTACTAACATGCGCCTTCATGTGAGCTTGGCCCCCTTCCACCATCTGCTCCACCTTCGCACCCCTATACCAGAAACCGACCACGCTCCTGCTATAGCCTTTCCAACAAAAGCCACGACACAAAATCCACCGAGTTCCACCTCCTTCTATACCTCCAGTCACATCTCATTATGACAAACCCAAATGCACCTTCTATTTCACCCACCGTCCCCTGATCTTGTACAAAGCTTAACCCTAGCTTCTCTGTAGCTACACAATTCTTGGCCATGGCTTACTGTGTGATTCCCAAATACCCAACCACCGAACTACTCAAAAATATGATTAAAAAAGATCAAACCCATGGAGCCTTGGCTGTCAGCTCCCAACTTTTGAAACCAACAAAAAAATCACTTAAAAACACCAAGGAGATTGCAAGATACATCAGCTCAAAGTAGAGCATTGGCTGTGTTTTCAGCAACTCGGAAAAAGATGATTTCACAATGAAATCCCAACTTTAGCAACATGGTTTCCTACACAATTCAAATCATAATGGCACCATAATTTTTCGTCTTATAGGCAAGATCCCAAACATCGAAACAAAAAAGAATCACTCAATTACGATCAATAACGAAGGAGATACAACACCCAGAAGTTGGACCTGGGTGTTGTTTCATTCCAGGTCAATATCCCAGCAAAACCCAAATGTAATGCCCCACCCCGAAACCCACATTAACAAAGAGAATTACATAGTAATTCCGTCTGCTAGTGCGGAGAAAAGGCTTGGTCAGAGCGACTAACTATAACCTTATCTCAACTATCTACTGAACATGCCGACAAATGCTATATATATTTTTCCCAAGTGGATCGACGTATCCAATAAATATTTGAGACAAAGATATAGATGGCTATGGATCTATCAGAACAAACACTATAACTAAGTGAATATATCATCATAGAACAATAGAATATATATATATATATACGTGCTTACACGTACAATGATACATCTTAATACAATACAAATAAAACATTAATGTGATATGGCGGCCGCTCAATATACTAACAGTAAAGATTAAACTCTTGACAATATGGTACAAGAATGTGAACAATCCCAAAACAATGACTCAGACTCAAAAGATAGCACATGTTATAACGCCTCACCCCGAGACCCACATTAACAAAGAGAATTACATGGTAATTCCGTCTGCTAATGCAGAGAATAGGGCCGGTTAAAGGTGATCAACTATAACCTTGTCTTAACATTCTATTGAATACATCGACAAGCGCTCTCGATATTTTTTTGTAACTCGGGTGGATCGACAAACTCAATAAATCGTTCATGCAAAGCGATAAATGGATATGGATCTACCAGAACAAAACACAACATATAAATGGATATATATATATATATATCACCATAGAAAAGTTACAAATATAATTATGTTTACATATACAAAGATACATCTTAATATAATACAAATACTACAATGAAGTGGTATGACAACCACTCATTATACAAGAGGAACAAAAAAACAATACAATGGAATCTCATAAGGAAGCTATCAATCCCAAGAGAAAGACTCGATCACATAAAGACTTTATGAAATAATTAAGAGCCAAAAGGGAGGCTGATACCTGAAACATACTCAGTCTGACCCGAGTGAAAACACACGGGTCAGGCTAGCTAAGTTCATTAGTTAAATAGAACAACTGGTAATGAGAAGTAAAGGGAAGATATGGTGTCCTTTTACTCAAAGGATACCATTCCATAACAATGATTCAAATCATAAGAAGGAATGATATCTCTTCTAGACAAAAGGAAGAAATATCTAGGATATAGTCATCACGATGTATGATACCAAAAATATAGTACTAGTCAAGATGTAATGCACATGCAGTTTCCCATGAAGCTTTAAATGTTTTAGTTACACCTTTAAATGATGATGTTCATTAATGCCTTGAGAAAGATTAAGGCTTAAATAAATTGATGGTTTAACTGTGATTTCGAATCGGTAGTTTTAGATTCCATACAAGTTCTATTATGATAATTTCGATTAAAATGATTCTGATATTTAAGATGGATTTAAGATGTCTTTATATCTATATCGATGTGAAGAGATATAAATGATTACGAAGATCCTTTGTGTTGAGTTTCAATGATGTATATATTCATATCGATAAGTTGAGGTATGGATTAACATGGCGCTCCTTATATGATCGTGTTTTATAGTTCCTTTGATTGTATTTGAGAATATGCCAATGAGATGAGGCATATTCAGTTGCATTTATTTCTATGTGTGAAGAATATGTATCCTTGAAATATATGTCTTGGCACTTTCTTCTAGGAAGATATTCATTTCTTTTGAAGCATACACTATCGTTGACATAAGGCAAAAGTGGGTTTGATTGAGTCTTACCTTTAGGATTATGCTAATTGAAGTCTCCTTTATTAGGGGTCAATTATGTCATAATTTTAGGACTTAATATTGAGTTTAGACTTATATTTTGGCTTATGAATTTCACTGCCTTTTAGGTTTTTAGAGTTAGTGTAACGGCCATTAAATTAGAGAGGTTGAAAGGAGATGAAAGAAAAAATGTAGCTAAATATGAATTTGCACAAGCTTTTATAACCAAGACTTCATTAGCTTACATCCTAAGCTAAGTGGATACATTTGTTTATTTTAATACTTAGGGAACACCATCATGTTTTCAAACTCACATCAAACTTTTTTTACACACTACGTAGTACAAAGCTTTAAATGTTTATGTTGGAAATAGTTTTACAATATGTACTACAATATTATGTACTTAATGTACTAAAGCATCATTATGCCAATTTTTCCTTTTATTTTATTTTAAACATCACTTCAAAGTACCTTTCTAAAATAAAATTTTAATAAAATAAAGCTTTACTTAATTTATAAGTAAGGATCAAATCATAGTTTTTATAAATTACAAAATATAACCTTTTAAAATCATATCTTATTATTTTTATATATGCATATATATATATTCCAAAATCTAAGTATACGCTTTTTCTTATTTTAAATGTAAACTTCAAATCATATCTCCATATATTATAAAATATAGTAGAAATCTGTCTCCATTATGTAAATATAAGTACTAAACACTAAATAACATATTTAAAAATACAAATATTTAAATCTTATTATCTAAATACATTTCCAAAATAAATTCTTGGCTTAAAATACATTTCTCTATTTATAACAAAATTAAAACCAAATTTATATATTAAATATATATATATATATATATATGAAAGGATTATGAAACCTTTTAAAAACCATTAAGCCATTATGTTTTATTTGGAAAAATAAAATGAATTATCTATTGTTAAATAATCTAAATAATCAATTAAAAATGTAATTTAAAGGGTTAAAAGCACACATCGAATATTTAAATACACTAATTTTTCAAAAATTAAAATTATAAAATTCTGGGTTGTTACATTCTTCCATCCTATAAAAATCGTCTGCTTCCCATCTTAGAAACTATATCCAAATCTTACTTATCAATTTAATAAGTCTATATGATGAACAAAAATCACCTATATGCAATATTTTTTTCGAACAATATTCAAATACATAAATTTCATTCCAAACTAGTATCGCTCGCCAGATGTCTCTAGTGAGGACTCTAATTAAAATACTTGATTTGGAACCCTAACTCTCCTTACATAGCCAAATATAATGACAGAGAATTTCACTTGCATACAAAGAACTCCAATCATGTGTTCGCCGTCAAGAATTGAGTGACTAATGAAAGTCTATATATGTGGATTGTATGTAGGAAAGTATGAATGTGTATGCAAGAGTAATATATTAAAATAAATGCTAGAAAGGAAAATGCACACCAGAGTTTTTATACTGGTTCAGACCTTCCATCCTACGTCCAGTCCCAAAGCTGCCCTTCGGTATTCTACTATCACAAACCCTCGCTTCACCCGGAGGAATAGGCTTAATTACAACAGAGTTTCTTGTGAAATATGTGTTCATGTATGACACGAATGTTGACTAATCAGTACGCGATCTTAGAAAATATCCTTGAATAATAATTTCTTTGAAGTGCAGATGTATATGGAAGAATAGTAAATGGTTGCGAGTGATTTGAATTGCTTGAGTGTTGATAGAGTATTGAAGTAATAGAATGCAGGGAGTGTAGAAAAGTGGTGTTATCCTTGAGTGTTGGTGCCTTAAATAATGTTGAGGAGTGGTAATTGAAGATTAGTAGCCATTAGTCTTCATCTAAGAGTTGCCTTGATTGGTATTGAAGAGTTGTGATGAAGAGGAGTGAAAGTGGCGATTCAAAATATGACAATTTATTATTATTATTTCTGGCTGAACTCCAAGTCATACGTCTGGTTTTAATTCTAGATGTTTGAATGCTTCTTCAAACATATATTTTCTTTAGCTTGAGAGAAAATCCAAACTTCTGGATAATATATTAGACGTCTGAAGGTTCCCTGATTCTAAAATCAAATGTCTGGCAATATATCCAGACATTTGACACACCTGTGTTAGTCGTGCATGTCTTGACCTCTTTCGCTCCTTTCTTTGCGCAAACTCTTCTTTTTCTTGTATATTTTCCTTGTTGTCAAGCCATGTTTTATGCTTTACGTTGAGTCGATCTTGGGTATTTTTTCGCATAAACTAATTATATACGGTTTCCATTGTGTAATTGTCATCATCGGAATCAAAGAATGGATTCCCTAACATTCTCCTTTTTTCGATGATGACAACAACACAATATACTTATGAACATAAATTTTCTATCTCCCCCTCAATATGTGATCTCCTCCTGAAAGTATTCTCCCCCTTTGTCACTGTCGAAAAGGAATATAACATTATTTTATATAGCATGTACACACTATTTTTCAGAGACAGTAAAACATTTTCATGCTTTAGACAGCATGTACAAACCAATATAAGAGAATATAACCGATCATTTTAAGGAGATACAACAAATATGAACAAGATCAAAGCATCATATTCACAACACATACCAAAATAATATCACCAAGTGTTTCACAAGAATAGCATGTATCAAGTCACATGCACATTATAAAACAATACTACAACTTTATCACAAAATAGAAGTTTTAATATTTACAATTTTTTTTCAGAATATGTTACTTAAGCATTGGCGTCTTTAGGATCAATTTTTGCTTCTTTGGTTTTTCTTTCTATCTCCTTACCTTCCACTTTCTCTTCTTTATCACCAGATTCCTTAGAACTCTCTTGTTTAGAGGCAATTTATGGTGAGGAGAATGGCGATGGTGGAGATAATTTGGAGGTCGAGTGCATCGTAGGAGTTCCTTTAAAGATAGCGCAACCGTATTCATCATTTTCTCAACCATTGTTAGTCGAGATGCTAGACCAAATTCCATGTTCGCAATTCGTTCCCCAAAGCAATTTGATTTTGATATAAAATTTACTGATTATGGATAATAACTTCACGTAATGATTCATTTGGAAGTATTTGCATTTTTAGAGATGTCATACCTTCAAATGTTTGAAATTGAGAAGCATGTTGAGATGAGGATTCCGGTATATCCTGAATTCCTTTTAGATGATGTTCTTAAGCCGGAACTTGTTGCTATTGATGTCTTTCTCTCTATTAATTGAGAGTGCAAATTTTTGGTGGTTCTTGCGGGAGATGCATCAAGAAGAAGAATTTCTTACCAGCTTCTTTTACCAGTATTTCCTAAAACGTAGACAGATAATGGGAACTTCTTTTGCCTTTAATCGCATAATGAAAGAAGCATATATGATCGATTTACGATACCGATTCCGAAATCCTTTTGCTTCATCAAAGATAAACTAAGCCAAATTAACTTGAATACAAGCGAATATAGCATATAAAGATTTATGTTCTAGACCAAGAATTTTCTCATGGCTTCCGAGATGAGGAAAGATTGTATTGATAAGGATTCAGCTAAGAAGTCTTGCTCTCAGCCTTAAGTGCTTAGTTGAAAATTGGGGCATATTATCTTCCTAAATTTGGTGCATGATATTATCTCTTGGCTTATATCGCATATCGAGGATATTTGTAACAACCCTGAATTTTGGGGTAAATTTAAAATTTATTTTAACTAATTTTAATGGGTTTTGATATTTAAAATAATTTATTTAAAATAATAATGATTAAAAATTGATTTAAATCGAAGTTAGAATGAATGATTTAATTTTAAATAATTTTGTTAGAAAATACGTCAGAATTTAGAAATTCCATTTTTTTATTATTGAATTTAAAATGATATTTACATATATAAATTTTAAATTGTTATTAATGAATGATTCCAAATTAATTTTATATAGGATGAATTGTTAGACACTGAGTGTTAAAGGTATCTAATGTATGTTTTAACTATCGCGGTTAATGAAATTAATGTTAACATTTATAATAATAATAAAAATTAAATATAAAAGAAAACAAGCAAAACATAAAATATATTTATTGTCCAACCTTTCCATGTATTCTTAATGTATTAGTGTATTTATTTTAGTATTGAAGTCAAAAGGGTTATTTAATATGTTGGCCCTTTATTATGTATAAAACAAAGAGGTCATGCATTGCCTACCTTTTTTTAATGCATGCATGCACTGTAAATTTTAAACTATTATATTTTCAACATATGCATTATTTTTCTAAACGGACAACGTTTCATATAGTAATATACATGTTGTGGTAAAAACCTTCATCTCTTCCAATTTATTACTTTATTTTTCTCCTTTCCTCTATTCCTTAAATTTGAGTCATTTGAAAATAATGTGTAGGTTATAAATGAAATAAATTTTAACTATATGTATATATTAATATATATATATATGTATATATATGTGCATATCTTTAGCTGTCTTCTTAAATATTTCCCCTGTCAATTCAAGTTTAACTTTTAGAAATTAAAAATGTAGATTACATGTTCATAAACAAATATCATTAAGCTAGCATTAGTTCTTTCCTTTTTTTCCTCTCTCTCTCTTTTATAATTGTCATCTACTTTTGGAATTTGAATAATAGAAAAATAAAATAATTGGGTCATAATAGCATGTAATCAGGGGGGATGTAAGGAAACATAATTGAGAAGTAAATATACCACCTCAGCCTTAGTCAGCAATTCATGGATAAATGGGCTTTTTTGTAAATTAAATATTTTATAATTATGATATTATAAATATCCTAGATAGTTAGAAATCCAAACCCTAATCTAATTCTTCATAGCCGCCGCCTTCTATTCAAATGGATGGCCACCACGCAGTGAATTTAATCCCCAAATCTCTCTCATCATGTTATGAATTACATCATAAATCCAAAAAAAAAAAATCAAAGCTCTCAACAAGCTCTTGTTTTCAATGGGCATGATCAATATCCTCTTCATGGATTGTTTGATTTTGTCGCTCAAAGATCCGTCGTTCGTTGACGTTGACATGCGAATAGGATGGTGCTCCATGCAATGTTGATGGAGGAAGAAGAAGAATAACGCGATTTCAGAAGCGTTGTGATTGTACGGCAAATATCTATGCTCCTAGACTGGAAAGAGACAATTCCGAGCAGTTGGAATTTTGACAAATTTGCGAATCAGAATAAACCGATGTGAGAATCTCTGATTTTCACAATTTAATTTATTTAATTAATTATTTTATTTCGTTAAATAATTATCTCTGTGATCTATGTTGTGATGTATTGTGCTGATTGTTCTGATGGATTGTATTGAATTATATTGCGTTGTATTGTGTAGATCTGTCATTTTATCACTTAGATCTGTATGGATCCGATATAAAACATCGCGTTTGGTAATTTAGATTAAACCAAAATTTTAATCTAATTAAAATATTGTTTTGTTTTGTGAATTTGATTAGGTTAATTTTTTTTTCCAATTTACAATATCAAATTTGTTATGATTTGTTATTGAATTTGTTAAAATATCATTTATTTGAAATGGTCATGTTTAGCAAATCAAGAATCGTTAAATTATGTTAACCTTAGAATTGTATATCATGTTGAGTACAGAGTTGTAATCAATTTGCCAAATCAAGACAAATTATTTCGTTGTCAGATTTATTTATTCACTTTTTTTTTTAAAATTATATTTTTGTTTACACACCATGTGTAAATAAAAATACGAAATTGATTATTATATGTTTGTTCACATTCCATGTGTGAAAAAAAAAGACGAAATTGATTATTATATGTTTGTTCACATTCCATATGTGAATGAAAATACGAAATTGATTAATCACATTCCATATGTGAATAAAAAGACGAAATTGATTATTATATGTTTATTCACATTCCATGTGTGAATAAATAGACAAACTTCTTTAACATATTTTTATTTACATACTATGTGTAAATAAAAAGACAGGATTAGAAAATATATTTTATTTTGCATTTTATTTATACTCCATATATAAAAAAAGACAAGATTATGAAACACACTTTTATTTGGGTTTTATGTTTAAATAAAAAGACCATGATTGTTTTAACATGTTTAGTTACATTCCATGTACAAATAAAAGAAACAAGTTTGAAAGTACATTTTTATTAACATTTTATTTGTTAATAAAAAGGATAAGATTTAAAATACACTTTTATCAATGTAATATTAGAAAACTGAGAAAAGAATCATATTTCATTATGAGGTATGATTTGCATTAAAAACACATCTTTAATGTTAATATTAGGGACTTAGAAGAAAAAATCATATTTCATTATGAAATATATTTTACATTAAAAACATATCTTTAATGTAATATTAGAAAACTTAGAAAGAATCATATTTTTATTAAGAAATACGTTTTACATTAAAAATACATTTTTAATGTAATAGTAGAAACATAGTAGGATGAGGTTACAATAAAAAGAAAAAGTTAGAATTTAAAAAGATTACCTTTTTAATTGTCAATATGTTAAATTATGAAGATTTGTTTCCAAAACGTAATCAATCTTGAATTAAAGGAATGTTTTTATTTTATATTCAATTAATGGAATTAATAGATGTTGATTTAGAAAGATTACGTCTTTATTGTCTAAAAGTTACAATAAAAGGATTCAATTAAAAAGATTACATCTTTGGTGTCAATATGTTAAAGTAAAAAAAATATGGTTTCAAAATGGAACATCTTGAAAAGGTTGTTATTATAAAATCATAATAATATGGAAAGTTACAATTTATATTAAGATACTTGAAATCGAGATATTTAGAAATAAAGAATATCTTAAAATTAAGATTCCTTAATGGAAAGGATAATTTCAAATAATATGTTTTGGAAAAATTAATTATAATTATAAATTATAATTGTGCTTGAACACGAGGTTAGGTTACATTTGTGGTGGAAGTCTGCCCGGACCCGACCGGCATATCCAGCAGCCACTAATGTTGAACCTAATGTGAGGGGTCCAAGTGCACAAATACGAAAACGGGCCATGACACGAGGTTAAGCCCAACTTGTGGAATAAGTCTGCCCGGAACCGACCGGCACATCCAGCATCCATAAGTCGTAGGCTTAATGTGAGAGGTCTAGCCCATTATAAAATACAAATGGATAAGAAAATGAGTTGGGCTATTTAATCCGTTTTAAAAATAGCAACGCATTTTTAAAAAACCCGAACGAGTTTATCAATTTATTTTATCCATTTTATAATGAATATTAAAAGAGAAATTTCAAAATTAATATTTTGGAAAATAATATTATTATAAAAGGATTACATATAGAATAATCAATTTTTAGATTATAGTTGGAATCATGAAAATGCCTATGAAAATAAAATCATGTTTTTTTTAGTGTAACATGAGTGCATAAGAAATAAATATAATCATTTGTTTTAATTTCATTTAATTGCATATGAAAATAAAATCATATTTAGGAGTAGCGTTAAAGTATATGAAATTAAAATCATGTTTGGAGTAGCGTTAATGCATATGAAATAAAAACATGTGTTGGAATCATGTGAATGCATATGAAATAGCTTCATATTTTAAAGTCATGTTAATTATATGAAATATAATCGTATTTTTAATGTTATGTTAATATATGAAATTTAAAACATATTTCAGTGTTATGTTATTATCTTAAAAATAAATATATTTTTAATATCATGTTCATATATTGAAGATGAAACATGTTTTTAGTGTCATGTTCATATATTAAAATGAGGCATAATTTTAGTGTCATTTTCATGGGAAAGAATTAAACGTTTAAGGACTTCAATTTAATATAAGTTGACTCCAATGAAAAGATAGTAATTGAATAAAAGTAAAAGTTACATTTTTTCATGTAATTGAATTAAATTGAAATTATATTTTTCATGTAAAGGATCAACAGTATGAAATTTACATATTTATGTAAAAAGATTTTCAGTAAAGATTATAACGATGAAATGTACATTTTAAATGAATGGATTTTCATTAAAAAGAATAAGGACTAGAAATTTACATTTTAATGAATGGATTTTCATTAAAAAGAATAAGGACTAGAAAATTACATTTTAATGAATGGATTTTCATTAAAAAGAATTAGGAAACAAAATATACATTTTGTGTAATTTGAAAGTTGAAAGAAAAATGTACATTGTTGTATATAGTATGTGAATGTGAATTACAATAAAAATAAAACATTATTGTGTGTCATGTTATACCTTGATATTATATATACTAATAGGGATATTTGTTGTTAGCAAAATATATGGATGAAGGAATTATATATAATTATATATATAGAAATTAAAATCAAACGAATCGAGCGTGGTAGTTCACATTTTGGAATCATGCCTTTAAACGCTTATACCGAAAGATCCGACCGTCGGATTTTCCCAAAACTGAAACCATTACGTTCGCCTTGGGAAAATCTTTCCAATGATATGAATTGTGTTAAAATCCAATGGTTAGATTTAGAGAAATGTGTGAAACAAATTTGGGTGAGAACAGCGCCAAGGTCGCCTATTGACATGAAGGGTTGCTAAATAAAATTCAATTATTTTTATATAAATAAAAATAGAGATTAATCGTTATAAATTAATATTAATGATAAGAAATGATTTTAAATTATATATATACGAGGATCATTTGAAAAGTCCGAGTTCAATCTCATTTCAAATGATTATTCGTCGATCTAAGTCGAAAAGTTGAAGAAGGTGATTGAAGACCGACGATCTTCACGTCGAATGGATGAGTTACCATTGACGCCCATGATTGGAGTAGCTACTTGAAGGGGCTACAATGATGGCCGTCCGGACTACTTGTTGATTGTTCGGATATGCGAGGAATAAGGTGCCTCCGGTTTCGTTCAGACCCAGAACGGACTTGAAAATGGATTGTATGTCTGACATTGTATTCCTTTATACGGTATTCATTGACCTTTGCTAAATATATATCTGTTTGATGTTTAGCACCCTTCTCTAAGACATACGAGCTTATAGGTTATATATTGGTAGGAATCAATGGTACGGTATGGATTGACAATGTGGCATGCTAAGATGCAAATGATCAAGGCTTTTGTTGAAAAGTAGGCCTTGTGGTTGATGATCAAAGCACAACTTGAATAAGCATAGCTTTGTGTATTACGTAGCTTCACGAGCCTCACAACCCAGTTGGAGTCTAAAACGGGAGAAGGGAACGCAGGGAGAGCAGCACGTTTCTTTCTAGCTAGAAGTGGTGTTTGGTTTTTACACGGCCTAACATTTTACTTATGTGGATGATGGAATGAGGCGCCTCGGATGATAGGTCCTATAGGACCGGGAAACGTGTGTTCAGGAATTGCCAATCCGCAAAATCGTATGTGCGGACCGGCCCTGCAGGATCCAAGGGTTCACTGCGGGGAATCCTAAGACATTAGCTAGAGTGTCTCGAATCGGTAAGGAGCTCCTCCCTAGCCTTGACTCGTAATGGAAACCCAACTTCCAATACGACACCATGCGGTTTTGACTGTAGAACTAGTATGGCGACATAGTAGGATGAGGTACTATACTGTCTATGATTGATACATTATGATTGAAATGTTTTTGAAACATATATACACTAATAATAATATCAAATCCATTTTATCGTATCAAGCATCTTTTGACCATTATAAGGTAAAACTCTATCCTCCGGTTTGCGTTGCATTGTGTGGTGTGACTTGAGTCTTATAATGGTTTCATTTTTCTAGAAGGCATTACGTTGTTTAACGATTCACTTTAATTTATGCACCGACAATCCATTGGAATAAAACCCGTTCCGCGTTAGCAACGTGGTCCTTGGATTTGCCTTATTGTTATTAGTTATTTTAGTTAAGAATTCTCACACCAGTCCCATGACTGACCCGTTGTTTGTTTCCACCTTTGCAAACTCAGGTGCCCTCTTTTCCACACGGGCAGTCGAGTAGTTTGTCTATAGGTCCTTATCTCGAGCAGGATTCTGGATTGAAGCCTAAAGCTGTATCCAGAGCATAGAAGTCTTCCTTTGTTTATTGTATTTAATTTATTGAAATTTATCTTCCGCTGTAATTTTATTCAATGTACTCTGATATGTTCTGTACTCTGATGTAACATTATTATGATGTTTTATGAAAGTCTATTGTTGTTGTTCCAATGTGTTGTATTCCCAGAGTTAACGTATTCGGGTTTTGAACGGTCTTAGTCGAACTAATGATCAATCGAGTCCGCGCGGAACCCGAGCCATTACAATATCATTAATGTTGGTAACGATATTAGAACATTGCAATATATCTCCTATGTCCTTAGCAGTGAATCTAACTATAACTCTGCAAACACTTGACCAAGCCCAATCGGTTTCTACTTGTGGATTCCAAAAACCGGTACTATCTAAATTCATATAGAATAAAAATAACGATAGTTTGTGTATGTGTAAATTATTAGGAGAGAATAATATAAGTGGCACAAGACCAACATCTTGATATAAGCTATTTGATTCATATAAAGGAAAGCCAAGGAGATTGTAGAATGGACTAGTATGTAGAATCTTCTTCTGGATTAATCCATATCTCTCTATTTCTAAGGGTGCTTTGTTCATCCACTTTTTGATTATTGATTGTGAAACCACTCGAGGTGTTTCTTCAACAATTAGAGGAGGATTTGATGATTCTCCTTCTTCCCTCTTTCGTTTAGATGAAGATTTTGATTTGGGAGCCATGATTTGGACCGAATTTTAGTTTTTAGGGTTAGAGAATTTTGATTTTGATCGGTGAAATGAAGAAGTGAGGAAAGGAAAATAGTAGTTACACATATATAAAAACTGACGTTTCATATTTCAGACATCTTGATTTAAAATCGGACGTCTGATTTCAGAATAGATTCGACTCAAGAGAATTTTCAGACATTTGGTCTATAATTCAGACGTTTGTTTGTGATCATGAGTGAATTCCTGAAACATTTTTCAAACGTCTGAGGAAAGTTACAAACGTATGTTTTAGAGGTCTTTTAAACACGAGAGTATGATCAGACGTCTAGTCCATTTTTCAGATGTCTGGTTTTTATTTTTTCCTGTTTTTATTTTAACCGAGCTAATTTTCAGACGTTTCCCTTATGAATTCATACGTCTGGTTTTGAAGTTTGTTGTTGTTTTAGTGGTGGAAATAATAGTTTCTATTTTAACAAATTTAGAACTCATATATTTTATTAGGGATGGGCATAAACCACACCATCATATACCGAAATGTAAAAGCGGTACGGAAAACCGGACCGAATCTTCTTTTTAAAGTGTATACTCCAAACCAGACCGAATCAGAACGATACAGTCCAGTTGCGATTTGAGCTGTTGGCCCAACCGTAGTAAACCGGACCGAATCGAATAGTTGCACTAGCAAACTTTTGGTTAAAATATAGTTAATTCCTTTCTAATTATTGATTTTAACAATGTATATTTTTGTTGCTATTACATTAATAATAATTGTTATCACAATGGGGAAAGTTATGGTTTTAGTATAATAATTTCTATGTTTATTTTAGGTAAACGTGAGTTATAATCTTATTTGAGTATCTTCCTTATTGTTTATGCATTAGTTAAAATTGGTGTTTGTTCAATGTATTAATAACAATCTCAGTTATCATTAAATGTAAAATTGAAGTATCCATATAGTTAGAAACCAATTCTTTCAATTTTTGATAACATTGTGTGCTTTACCCATTAAGTTACGCTGTATGACACATTTGTAAATTGATTGTTGATGTAAGCAATTCTCTTATTTCATATTTAATATGGTTTCAAACCTGACCGAACCTGAACTAAACCGTAATATATTAAACCAAACCAAAACCGAACCCAAACCATTTAAACGAGTAGTATAATGGGTTGTATTTTTGATGAATCGTTTGATGCGGTGCGGAAAAGGTTTGAACTCCAAACTGCACCAAACCGACCCATGCCCATCCCTATATTTTATTACTTACATATATAAACATAAACATATTAATGATATCACTTATTTATTGAAATGTCCAATTATCTTTATGTATTAAATTCTTAATTTATTGGCGATCATGATGGTCGTTTTGGAGAAGTAGATAATGGTCCATCTTCCCGCATTTTCTCGAAAGTATGCTCTTTCTCGAGAGTTTCACAAAGACGAGGAGATTTCATATGCAAACATCTTTTTGTTAGAGAATGATTACACATAGTGTAAAGTGCTTTTTAAAGGAAATTTAGATTACGCATAGTTCATTCCTTCTTGTAATACAATTCTCTTTAGATATCCATCATTTTGCGTTGATAATGGCATATTTCATCTAGCTTCTCATTGATCGTCGATTTATCATTTAAACATAATCAATTTGAATTTGGGACATCTATTCGAAATCTTAAGGAAAGACTTGATTTGTTATCTCATGTCTGCTTTTTGTGAAAAAAGACCAATTGAAGGGGAGGGTTTCTTCAAACAACAAGGAGCTGAGGCAACTATTCAATCAAATGATATTGAGCACGTTTCCCATCTCTTCTCGAGAAATAAGTGGGGTATTTCTTTGCAAAATTGTGCTCAATTTCTTGTTTGAGTAGTAGAGAAAGACCCCTTTTTTTTTTTGAAATTACGGGGCTGGAAGAAATCGTGGAGGAGAAGGATTTCTTATTGGACTTGAGTTGGGTGTTATAATTTTCTTAGTAGTCATGATGTATAGGAGGATTGATTTCCTTTTATTGCTATTTATAGCTTATAAATTGTTGGAGTTTTGTGTGTTGGAGAATGGATTTTTGATGACAACAACTTTATTTCAATTATAATTGATTATAAAATATATACTAACATCATTATCTAGAATATATATACATACACATATATACAGGATTTGTATACAGGACTTAAATACTGAAGACTGTATAGTTTTAGAGATTCAAGATTCAGACAAGATTCAAGACTCATGAGTAATCAAGTTATCAAGATTTCAAGAGTTCAAGACAAATATAATAATAGACTCTAGTTTATATGTAAGACTTTGAATAACACTCCAGGTTCAAATTCTGATTTTCAAATTCTATTTTCAAATTGTTTTTCTGTCTTACTTTTGATTTCTAATATAAGTTTTAAATTTTATATATAAGTTTATATATATTTATAGTTATATACTTTTATAGTTTTATATTTATACAGTTTTGAACCCTATAATTTATAAATATGTTTACATAATGTATATTTATGTTTTCATATGATTTTATACTTTAGAATACTCATTTATATCACTAAGTTTTAATTCAGAAATTTCCAAAATAATATATACAATAAAACACTTGAAAATAGTTTAAAGAATATTTTATACATAGGTATGTCGACATACATATATGTTTATGTCGATGTATAACTATCAGAAATTCAATTTTCAAAGGAAGTATCTTTTTACTATTTGCGACATTCCAGAATCGTTGCAACCTTTCAAAACTTATAAATAAGGGTTGAATTCGAATTTTTTAACCATTCTTCTTCTCCATCTTCACCCCTCTTCATCCCTCCATTAATATTTCTTATTTTATTGATTTCTACACTTCTACTTTGCCGATTTCTATTCTAATTACATAAAACTTGTTCTTTTCTCACTCTCTACTCATTACTCTCTTAATTGAAGTGCTATTGAAAAGTTATAGGGTTGTTGTAATCATTTGGGAAGTGTTTGGAAAAGGTTCTGTTCCTTGTAGCCCTGAAATTAAGGAAAGGGAGCAGTGGTAATCTTGTAGCCGGGAAATCAAGAGTGGTTGGAGTGGTGTTAACCTTGTAGTTGAGAAATCAAGGGGATTGTACTTGGATATTGATATAGTAATAAAACTCTACGCAATCCAGCGTTGCATGGGATTGGACGTAGGTGTAATCCAAACCGGTATAAAATCCGGTGTGTTCTGTCCATTTCTGCGTTTTATTTTTGTGTTTGTGTTTTATTATGTGCCTATGATCATCTCTAGTGTGTATGATTCATATAGTAGATCATATAAGTTTTAGATTTTTGTAAATTCCTTATAAACACTATTCACCCCCCCTTTAGTGTTAGTCTTGCCTTATGATCTGCATTCCGCATTCCCTAACAAATGGTATCAGAGAAAGGTTTTTTATAAAGTTCATAATCTGATTTTTGAAAATATTAAATGGAAAATTTTGAAATGATTGTTAACACTAGTGTCAATTCAAGCATTACATCAATGTTAAAAGAGTCTGCATACGATTGTGTTGAAAATTCAAGTGATCTACTGAAATGTTTTCCAATACAGGAAAAGATGTGTTATATAGTTATTTGAAATTCAGAAATTGAAAAGATGGGTGAAGTGGTTATCGAAAATTCAAATTCCAAATGGTGTGTTACATGGCAATTGAGAATTCAAATTCTGGTGAACAAATGGTGGAAATCAAAAAGGAAAAATGGTTATTGGATAGTGGTCATTTGAGACATATAACAGGAAATCCAGACTTACTAAATGATCTAGTATATAAAGATGGTAGAATGGTGAACTTCGGAGATAACTCTAAAGGATATAATGTTAGCATCGGCAATGTCGGTAAGTTTGAAACTCCTACTATTTCTGATGTTTTATTAGTTAGGAATCTATAACACAACCTACTAAGTATAAGTCAACTTTGCAATAAAGGCTGTAAAATAAACTTTGAAAAAATAAATGCTTTATAGAAGATTGGAAGTCAAAAATAATATTCGAGGGAGATAGAAAGAAAAATATTTATATATTGAGTATGAAATTCTCCAACGATAATCTATGTCTTATAACCAATACAAGTGACCCTTAGATCTGGCATAACAGATTCGGTCATATAAAGTTCAAATACATTTCTAGGATTCCTAAATTAGATTCAATTAAGGGATTACCCCAAATGAAATTAAAGTTAATAATTTATGCGACGCTTGTCAGTTCAGAAAACTAAAAAGTTCATTTAAATCAAAAGAGGAAATTACAACTTTAAAACCATCAGAGTTAGTTCATATGGATTTATTTGTTCCAACCCAAACCCAATCAATAAATCACAATAGATATGTTTACATAATATGTAACGACACGTCTTTTAGCCCGATTCTCGCCGGTAATTAAACCAACTAAAACCATTCACAAAGACGAATTGTTATGGGCACATACATGTATTGAACAAAATAACAGATCCTTTTATTGCTCAATACAATATTTCATTAGAGTTTCACATAATATCAGAGTTACAACATATACAACGGAAGATAAGAAATTACTCTCAATAGAAGAAACAGTACGATGTAGCGGAAGCTCCAAATCCTAGCTTGAACTTTAATCTCAGAAGTGTTCCAAGTCCAGCTCTAACGATCTATAACTGTAAACTAAACTCTAACTGCTTGTGTAAAAATTAGTGGGCACCCAGAGTTTAGGAAGGAACAATTAACTCCAGGCCAGTCATGGGACTGGTGTGAGAACATAAAACAGTTGTTTATAGAATTTGTTTTAAAGTTGGGAAATTCGTCGGACCACGCCGCTAATGCGGAACGGGTTTATTCTATGTGAATTCCCGTGCATATAAATTTGCAATGACTTTGAGAAAATGAAGCTATCATAAGAACGTCCCACATCACACAATGCAAGTGCACACCCGATGGGCGAGTTTTATCTTATGATAACCAAACATGCTTTCATACGTAAAATCCTCTTTCAATATTATATAGTGTGGAAAAACCATTTTGCAAATAAATGTATCGATCCTAGACAGCATAATACCCATAATATTATGTCGCCATATATATACAATGAAAATCATATGGCTCGTACTGGGAGTTCGGTTTCCAATTTGATGATTCCTGGCACGAAAGATCAATCAGGGATAAGAAGCGAAGTGCCTCACGGCTTTTTCGTCCATCATGGACACCAACTACAAATCGCAAGGCAGATTAACGGTTTTCGACTAGACACGGCCCCCCGAACATACCCAATTTCCCCAAGTTCATGAGTGGTTCCCCACTGCTGCAGCCTTTGTCATCAATTCATATATAAGTATACAACCTAACCGCCAGTTTCTCATCAATCCGAGGTGTGAGGTTTGTCGATGTCATGTCATACATGAAGCATGCCTAGATAAGCAATGCCTTGATCGTAAAAGCTCATTCATCACTTAAGTATGTCACATTGTCCACTCACAACGTGATCACTGATTTTCATCCATATATAACCACTTCGAGCTCGTATGTCACAAACTAGATACATATCCACGGAAATCAGTGTTGTGTCGTCAATTACAATGTCAGACATACAATCCATACAAGTCCATTCTGGGTCTGAACGAAACAAAATCCAAAAATATCCAAATATATTCAGACTTCATGCCACTTATAACCTCGTATCAGGAGATCAGCCCAACCGAGGCACCAAATACATTCAAAGATCCTCGGTCTTCACTCATCATTAACCACGTCTCGAACATCATCATATTATTACTCGGAATGGTTTTCGAATATATATACGATCCTGGACTTTCCAAGTAATAAGCGTCTTTTAAAACAGTAGTTATGGACCATCGGATTTCAATTCAATTCTCCTTCCAAACATTATCAATTCATTTACAATTCAGGTTAAATTCATTTCCAATTCCTTAAACCCTTTACAACTTTAACCCTTCCTTGAAATCTAATATTCATTTCAAATCATGATCCTTTATCCATTTTAACCTTTCCATAGATTTCAAAATTTCCAAATCTTATCTGGTTTAAATTCTATTCGTGATAAGTCAAACGGTTTATATTCCGAATAGAGTAAAATGACTCATTATAAACGTCAATTCACAACCAAGAAACTATCGGGTTTTCATAATTATTTGCCTTTCTTCTCATATTGGAAGTTCGACTAACCTTAACACAACTCATCTTCCTTTACGTTTTAAAAAAATCTTACTTAAAATTAGTAATATTCAAATATATTTCATACGAACTAATTTTAAGCCCTTTCAAATCTTTGAACTACTTAACGACACTTCCTATAAATTTTAAAAAATAATTCATGGTTATAGTTCTTTATGCAGATTATCTACAAGGAAATCATTTGAAAATTAAACATATTAAATCTTAAAACCAATTTCAAATTTTCAAGTCTCCTTTTTGAATTAAGTTGATCTTAATACAAAATAGTATTTTATCCACCTAGTTCTAATAGCCAAAAAAAATATGATTCAAATCATTCCAAGTAAATTTCAAACTTAATTCAAAATAACTTACAAATGGTTGGAAAAAAAACCATTTCACCTCATATATTCTGATTTCCAAAACAGTTATTAAATCTAAAACTAAGTTCCCAACCATTATTTAATAGTAAAATCTTTATTTGGATAGAAGGAGGGTTAAATCGGTCATCCGTATGCATTCATGACTACAGAGTGTGTGTTTCCATGCAATCATAGCCATCCAAATAAACAATCATATCCGCTAGCATGAATTCATCCATTTAACACAGCTATAAAACAAACATTCCAAATTTGTGCGAAAGCTTTATGGTTAATAACGCTTGTCGGTGTTCTGTGTTTTCTAACTACATGAACATCCATTCAAACATTTTTCACAACATCATATCCAACCAATTAAAATTATCCAACAACTACTAATTCAAATAATAAATTAAATTAGATGTTCTCGCCGCTATAGATCCAATATTTTTATTGTCAAAACCCTATATCAACTGTGAACAAGCCAACGGACAACAGAACTACTACGCAACATATTTATCTTCTTTTCAATCCCATTTTTAGTATAGATTATGCCACTATGAGTTCAATGATCTTGCTGGTGTTCGATTTTTGACCTTGCATGCGAGAGTACTAGATTTTATAAATTAATGTTATAAAAATAAAAAGTCATCAAACGTAAAATATTTAATTAAAATCGATTACCATCGCTCGACCACAACCTGCCAAATCTCTCTCGGCAACCCACACAACATCCACTAACTCACCAACCAGTGCCAAAATCTGCCATCCATACTACTTCACATATAAACATACATATACCCGTAAGCCCTTCAAATGCTTCCTGTTCCTTGCATGTGTCTACTTGGAAAAACACAATTTCAAACACTCTTTTACTTCTCCCTGCATGCACACGTCCAGAACAAGACTTCGCCTCCACTCACTTTTACATTCCTATGCATGCAAGCCCTTTAGTTATTCTCGCATGATCATAACAGAGCACACACTGCCATGCAATCACACAAAGGCTCACACCCACACAACCGAGCACGCCACCTTTCCTCACGTCCAAAGCACCGATACCCGAGCAAGGCGCAGGTGAAGGTGTGGCTCTGGCGAAGAGTTCCAGTGATCTTGGGTTTACATTTTTTCTTTTCTATAAAAAGGCCAACTACTCCACTGTAAAAGAGGCAAAAGAAGGGAGAGTGAGAGTGAAGCAGAACTGAGTTGTATGGTGACATGCTGGGGGAGCCTACTGAGTTAGAAGAGAGGACTTGGGTTCTATAGAAGAGGCGAGAGGGAAGTGAGGTGCAGTGTTCACGGAGGGGAGAGAAAGAGGCGCACAATGAAAAGTTTAAGGTGGAGAATGGCTTGCATGTGGGTGTTTGGCGAAGGAATGTAGCGGACTGGTCGGAGAAGAGGAGGCGGAACTATTTGGCTGTCGGAGGTGAAGCTGGCCATAAGGGAAGGGAGTACGGACATGATGTTGATTGTTCAGTCACGGGGCGATGAAGGCGGACAAGGTGGAGTGAGATTGACATAGGGAGGAAAGCAATGGAGAGGAGAGGGAAGTGCATGAGTAACCATTGGAAGTAGCTGAAGGGTGCTAGAAGAATGGTGTGGCAAAAAGGAAGATGGGTTTCTGAGTCCTCCATTTGCATTTTTCTTGTTTTGTTTCGTTTGAAGATACAATTTGTTGAAGGCTTTTTTTTTGGGGAAGAAACAGGTAATACACGTGGGCTGGGAGTGGACAGATGTCGTCTTCATCAATTCTTTGACTTACACTTCTTTCTTTTTTTTAAATAAAGGAGTATCGGGTTTATGCAGAAAGTGATAGGAGAAAACGAGTATACGCGGAAGTGAAAAGGGATGGTGTAAATAAGAACAAGAGAGAACAACTTATAGGGATATATAGACAAATATGGCGTGTATTAAATAAATAGACAAGTTTCCATCCATTGCTTTATTTCCTACATGTATGAAGGATCTACAACTTTCATTTATATATATTTATCTAGTCCCATTAGTTAGCTACTTCATGTAATCTTGTTTTATTCCATTATTATCAACTAAGAACCGAAAAAAATAAAGTTATAACTATATATGGCAATGTATATTGATCACAAAACCATAATGAAACAGACCGGATTGATTGACTCTGCAAAGCGTCGAAATGACCGCTGTTACTTAAAAATACATTAAAAAAATATCTATTTATTTTTCCCAAATTAAAATTTTCTGAAAATTTATATTAAAAAAACTAAGACTGCGCGTACTGAAATTGAACAATTATTTTAAATCAATATTAAATTAGAATTCAAAAGCTAATTCTGATCGTTCCAGCAACTAACTAACTAACCGTTGAGATAATCTTATTGACAATGAACTGTTTTGCCAAGAGCATTGGTTCACACATACTAACATTTTTATTTAACCTTATAAAGTAATATATTTGCTTTACAAACCAAATTTAGTTATATTCAGTCTTTCAAAAATTTACAAATCTTATATTATTAAACAATATATCCAAATAGGTCATATTTAAAATAATATCATTACTTATCAAAAATAAAGTTTTCAAAAAAAAATTATAATTTATTTTCCCATGAAAAAAATCATATTTATATTCAAGATTCCAAATTTCGTATTTAAACTTTGTAAAATCCAAATTAATTATATATTAAAACTTCGCAAATTTTGGATCGTTACAATCTCCCCCCTAAAACTTTTCGTCCTCGAAAAAGGGCAATTGTTAAAACCGTACAAAATACAAACAAAATATTACCATATTTAGTTTTAACCCGCCAAGTGATAGGATATAAACTTGAAAATAAAAGTATAAAATAATTTCTCCAACTTAGAATCTCAGTTTTATTTCCAAAACATTCGAAATACTATATTTCTTTCATATAGAAATCATACTGCACTTCGGGATTTTAAAATTTTCGTTTGCTTTCAAAACTCATACATTTTATACTGAAATCCACGCATTATTAGTTCAAGAAGTTAATCCACATGACAGGGCAGTTGAGTATCACCTATCGAACGCAATCCATTCACTCTTCACAACCCAGTTTTAGTCACGGTTACTCGAACAATCAAATTGTTTCATTTCCCGAAGTTGTAAATCATTTTTCGCAATCTATAATTTACAAATACCTTCAACTTATATATTTTTCCAAACATTTCAAATCATTGGGATTCAAGTCATCGAAATTTCTTTTATTTGAAAACCACTCTTATAACTATCCATTATATCCAAAGTATTTGGAAAACAAATTCGATAGCTTGGAAATAATATTTCAGCTTTCAATCATACACTTAGGTTTCACATTCCAAAATAAATGATCTTATTCGAATTTACTAAGTCGAATATTTTAAGAATCATATTCAGCTTCATAAGTCTCAATTTATTTCAAAACATCCAACTATTTACATAAGTAAATGTTCATATAACTATACAATTTTTCTTCAATCAAATTTGTTCAATACGATTTCTTAAACAACTTTCCAAATAATTTTTTTTCCATTCTATAATTTTAAACAATCCTTTACACTTCATAAGTCCTTTTAACTTTATTTAGCTCAAATTCTAAATTGTTTCAAATATTTCCAAGATTTTCCAAATAATTTCCATATCTACAATAATTGGATTTCATATTTTAGTTGTCATATTCTTCTAATCGAATAACACTTTTTCTAAATCCACTTCAAAATCCAAAATATACATAACACTTTTTTTCCATTCTTGTTTAAATATCAAATCTTGTTTAGAAAGTTTTTCTTACTCAACTAGCCTGGAAATTTCTTAAAACAGTTTTATTTAAAATTTTACCATCATGCTTCCCCTACGCACTTTGATTATGCGTCTACATGTTCAATCTAGGATTGTTTCAAATATTAAAGTTAACATCTTCAGAACTCACTTCTTCAATTTTAATATTTGAAAGATCTAATTTCCTTGACTTCTTACTATGTAAGGCCTATTCGTTGAGGTTATGTTAACACAATTCCTAGATAAACAAGCTATCAGTTTATCTTGATTTCATCCTACAAGAGGCACAAAGGGGTATAAATCAATTTGCACGCGCTCAAATCAAGTAGAGATGTATGATTAGGGGGTTCAATATCAAAATGTATACCCGAAGTATGACAGTTCGAGTTACGATACTTGATCAAATTCAAAAGACAAGAAGGTATGAACGACGCTACTCACAAATAAACGGTTCGAATCTAAGCGATGGAGCTAACTTAAGCCAAGGTAGGAAAGTCGAGCAAACCTATGGCTACACTTACAGGTTATTTATTCTTGGAGCACTTGGTTTTTCATTAACTTCCTTTTGAGTAAGTCTTATTTCAACTTTCGTTTCTTTGCATTATAAGCGATTATTCACTAAGTATTCTTATTTGAATTGCTCACACAATTTCAATGGGAAAGAGCAATTTTCTTCTACTTAAATGTTTGTTACAGTTTAAATCATCCCTTTAAACCGACTCTTAACTTAAGCCAAAATTATTTCCTAACTTCTTGAGGGGTTTAGATTTGCTAAAATATACTTCTGAGCAAAACTTAACTTGCATTTATCATTTACAATTTATGTCAGGTATTGGTTTAATTCCATTACTTAATACTCATCGAGGAGTATGATATCTTCTCCGATTTCAACTTATTAGATCAAAATTCATATTTGTTGATCCATTTTGAACTATGGGGTGATATTTAATATAATTTCTTAATGAATTTCCTTATTTCCCAACATTCACTCTCTAATCTTTATGTAATAACCCGGAAAATCTGGGCCAGTTAAAATTTTTTATTTTGGCAATTTTAGCGAATTTTGAATATTTAAAATAGATTATTTTAAATAAAATCGACGAGAAGTTTATTTTGAATATAATTAGAACGTATATATTATATACGCCGTCGTTAGAATATAAATATTTATATATAATTATAAAAGGAATAGAAAATGGCACGGTAGTTCGATAATTCGATTTCAAACTTCAATTGAACATACCGGGTGCAAACAATCCAGATTTTAGTGAAACCAAAAATAATAGGATCTATTTGAGAATATCTTTCCAACGAATCCGGAAAATCAAGATTTCATAGCGGGAATCAAAAGATATATCCAGTTGAAAATTCTGAATAGTCGCTATGGAATTCAGGCCCTTAAAAATAGACATTATGCAAACGACCTTGGATTTCGACGAAACCACTTTTGTTGGGTCCGTGAAGTCAAGTTATTGCTAGATTCCAAATTTCATAATTTTTCGAATCAATATGTGAGCGTGGCAAAAGAAAACGTGTTTGACCAGTTTCAGTTGATTTTAATCGACTGGAAAATGGCCAATTTTCTAACGGTCTCAGAATTCGACGAAACTAGTTTTGTTAGGACCGTATTGTCAATACGAAGCTAGAAAATATTTTTCTGGGATTTTTCTAGTTAGTATGTGACCCCGGTAAATTGAAATGCGCGTTCAAATTCAATATATAGAGTTATATGTCGATCTTGACGGAAACTGATTGTATCGATCGAATTAGCCTACGATACATATCCCATCGTGTTCGGAATGAGGGTAAATAGCTATGGACGACAGGCGGTGGGCCTCGTTTAGAGGTCGTATGTAAAAGTCAACTTTTTGAATTTAAAAAAAAAAAACCTAACCCTTCTCTCTCCTTTCCTTTTATCAGCTGCCCCCCCTTTTTGATTTTCAATCAATTACAAAGCAGAAAAAAAAGAGATTGACGATGGCCACCGCGCCTCCAGGCGGACCCGCGCCACCGCCGAAGCCCTCCCCCCCCCCTCGTCAGTTCGAACCCTCCCCCTCCCCTTCGATCGCCACCTCCGAAGCCCCCCTCGCTGGAAATCGACGCCCCTCCCCAGAATCCTGACCCACGTCGAAAACCATCGCCCCTCCGCCTGCCCTCGCCAGTGTCGACGCCTCGCGAGCCACCCATGCTTTCACCTCCACGAATCAAAGCCGCACCCCCCTACCTCACCGCCACCCGCCTGAAACCCGCGAGCGTTCCCCCCCCTTCGCCATCTCCTCTTCGAGTGGATGAACGCCGACCACTGTAAGCTTCCTTTCATTTTAATTTGATTTACATAATTTATTTTTCTTTCCATAAGATAACTTCAACAATATATATAATATGAATAGAAGAAAATTCAGTTTTTGATTTACCATATACATAGTAAAAATTCAGTTTTTAATTTAAAATAGAAAAGGTTAGATTTTTAAAATAGAAAAGATTAAATCTTTGAAATTGAAAAGGCGAAATCTTTATGTATAGAAGAGCATTAGAAAAACAGAATTTTTATCCATATAGCATGATTATAAAAATTCGATTTTTATATATTGAATAGCAAAGTAAAAATTCGATTTTTATATATTGAATAGCAAAGTAAAAGTTCGATTTTTATATATTGAATAGCGAAGTAAAACTTTGATTTTTATATATTGAATAGCGAAGTAAAAATTCGATTTTTATATATGGAATAGCGAAGTAAAAATTCGATCTTTATATATTGAATAGCGAAGTAAAAAATTCGATTTTTATATATTGAATAGCGAAGTAAAAATTCGATTTTTATATATTGAATAGCGAAGTAAAAATTCGATTTTTATATATTAAATAGAAAAGTAAAAATTCGATTTTTATGTAATGAATAGCGAAGTAAAAATTCGATTTTTATGTATTGAATAGCGAAGTAAAAATTCGATTTTTATATATTGAATATCGAAGTAAAAATTCGATTTTTATATATTGAATAGCGAAGTAAAAATTCGATATTTATATGTTGAATGGCGAAGTAAAAATTCGATTTTTATATATTGAATAGCGAAATAAAAATTCGATTTTTATATATTGAATAGCGAAATAAAAATGTGATTTTTACATATGTAGAGAATACGGGCAATGAAGATGACAAAAAGGCGAGAACGACGAAGATTTCTATAAATGAAGAGTCGTGGTATTGGATAGCTATCGGTGAGAATTTCTCACTCTTCAATTTCTTTTCTAGTTATATATGTACTAGGATGCAGACGGTGTTTAGTAGCACCCGACACAATCGTCCACAGACCATGGACTTGTTTGTTTGGATGTGTAGTTGGTTAGGTTATTTCGGTTGAATTGAATTGTTTGGTGAAATGAAATTTATTTGATTGATGTGTGAATGGCGTGGGCCTTCACTAGACTGGGGATAAGGCTAGGCCTTGTCCCGTTCCTAGTATCGTGCCGTTATGCCGTCGAAATTTTCTAAAATAAGTTAGAAAAATAAAGATATCATTTTATTTGATAAACGAACCGAATAGAATATTCATAGGTTGAATAAAATAATTTGATCGTTGAAAATATGATTTTTAACGTGAATATGAATGTGAATAAAATAAATATTCATTTACAAACCGGACGGTTTGTTTATGTACACCTATTTGAAGGATATTGATTGGGTCGATAAATTTTACACATCGCCCAACTGCACAAATAAAATCTGTGTTTGTTGATTTGAAACCCCACACGGGTGTTGGGATGAAATTTGAAGTTCACTCATCCTGATTGATTAAATATGTCGATCGATTGATTGATAGGCTGTCATAAGCGTTAGATATCTATATTTGTTGCTTATACAGTGTAGTGCACTTTGGATGATGGTTGATTATTTATCATCGCTATTGTATACATGTGTTGAATGGAATCCATATAATTAACTTTATATGGTAATTGATTGGGCCTCATTCCAATTTAGAAAATAAAGTATATTATAAAATAAAGGTTCATGTGTTGTCAGTCCCCATTCGTTGAGATTAGTCATGTGTTGAACGAAATATTTTAATAATAAAATTTACATCTTTATCATTATAAAATAAAGGTTCATGTGTTGACAGCACTCATCCGTTGAGATTAGTCATGTGTTGAACGAAATATTTTAACAATAAAATTTACATCTTTATCATTATAAAATAAAGAAACTAACTGGAAAATAGATAAGATGAGTGGTCTTCCGGATATTGATCTGATGTTGGTTTCGGCCTTCGGGGTTAATATTCAGGGAATCGTTCTCTCCCTAATTTACGGTTGGAGTCTGATTTAATATCAAACGATAGATACCTTAATTTTCATAAAATATATTAAATAACAAAAATTGTCACACGTGGACAGTACTCATTCGTTGAGATTAGTCATGTGTTGACAAGAATAAATATTCATTTGTTGAATAGAATAGCGAAATTATTGAAATATATAAAGCCGTGTTGATTAGAGATGCGCTATTTTGACGCGAACGATATTTATATCGATTATATTCGTTTTATAAATTGAATAGAAAAGAAATTCAAATTGAATTGAATAGATAAAGAAATTCGAATTGAACTGAATAGAAAACCAATTTGAATTGAATTGAATCGAATAGAAAACGAATTTGAATTGAGTCGAATGGAAAACCAATTTGAATTGAATTGAATAGAAAAGAAATTTGAATTGAATTGAATAAAAAACCAATTCGAATTGAATTGAAAACGAATTCGAATTGAATTGAAAACGAATTCGAATTGAATTGAAAATGAATTGAAATGAATTCAAATTGAATGGAAATTTGAATTGAATAGAAATGAATTTTAAAACGAATGTATATAGAATGAATTCAATTTTGATCTGAATTGAAATGGAAGTTGAATTTTTTTTGAAACGAATTTAAAACTATTCATAAAATCCGTTTTAAATAGAAATCGATGAAATATATATATTATATATATAATGGCCTAAATAGAACGCTCCGCACCGCGGCAGTTCGCGAATTTCGACCATTAACTTCGAACGGATATTACGGGAGATCCGACCGTCGGATTCTCCTAAAACTGGAACCGTTGGGTTCGTATCGAAAAGAGCTTTCTAACAAATATTAGAAAATTTAAATCTAACGGTTGGATTTGGAGATACGTCCAAATCAAATTCGAAAAAGGTCGCTGTAAGTGCAGTTCGATGCCCGTTGATGGAAATCGACTGTACGGGCCTTGATAAAATTATTAAAAATAGTAATAATTTGTGTAAAATCATAAGAAATGATTTGGGAAAAATTTGGGATGAAAGACTCCATATTTGAAAAGATAAAAATAGATTTTTATCGAATTGAACTAGTTTTGAACTAAAATTAAAACCCATTTATTTTTAAATAAATAAATTGGATTTGAAATGGGTTTTAAATAGAATTGATTTGAGGGTTTGTCATGAACAGTGTTTTAAATAACATTTGTTCTTTAACCCGATAATAAATGAAATGTGATTTGGGTTTGTCGTGAACTGTGTTTTAAATGACATTAGTTCTTTAACCCAGTAAAAGGAGTTTTAAAGAATCTGCAATTAGATTGAAATGTGAATTGATAATTTAAACTATCAAATTTGGAAAATGAGTGAGAATGGAGTATCACCAGTTTTGCTCCAAAGCGATAGTTAAATCTTTAATTAGATTTGAACGTGAAATGGTAATTAATTTTACCGATAACACCGTGGTGTTAGATATGGAGTATTACCAGTTTTGCTTCATGGGATGAATAGGTTGGGATTGGGAAATAAAATAAATAATTACTTCGGTGTAGTTCGCTAATCTCGACTAGTTTGGAAAACCATAATTTGGTTTGAAATGATATCCAAAGGAAGATTAAAGGATAAATTTTAAAGAATTTATCTTGGATAAAATTAATGGGAACCTTTCCCTAAGAATATGAAATTTAGAAACTAGCTGTAGGTTAGTTAAGAAGAATGGTTTCCTGGGTATTGATCTGATGTTGGTTTCAGCCTTCGGGGTTAACATTTGGGAAATTATTCTCTTGCTGATTTACGGCTAGTGATTAATGAAATGGAATGAGGCATATGTTGTTTTTGTGTAACATTTGTTTTTAATATACGCGGGTTGTTCGGGAAGGCCGGGTTTATACCCATTCTGAATAACCGATTCGACGATATGTCGAAGATGAAGACGGTGATTGAAGACCGGAAGTCTTCACATCGTTTCGGTGATTACTGATGATCATGATTAGGCTGTACACCCAAGATGAGGGAATCAGTTGGTGGTCGTCCAGACGTACCTGGAGATCGATGGATATGCGAGGAAAGTGCCTCTGGTTTCGTTCAGACCCAGAACGAACTTGTAAATGGATTGTGTGTCTGACATTGGATTTTATTCTGTGTTGATTGATTTCTGTTAAATATATATCTGTTTGGCGGCGGAGAATTTATTCTCTTGCTTAACGCCCTTCTCTGAGACGTACGAGCTTAGAGGTTATATATCGATAGATATTAATCGGATGGCATGAATTGCCTATGTGGCACGCTGAGTTGCATGGATCAAGGCTTCTGTTGAAAAGCAAAGTCTTGTGGTTGATGATCAAAGCACGGCCTACGTGGCAGCTTTGTGTATAGCGTGAATTCACGAGCCTTACACCTCGGTATGAGTTAAAAAGGGGATACGGACCGTTTGGAGAACACGACGTTTCTTTCTAGCTTTGGTGGTGTCATTGACTTACCATCCTTGACATTTATATACTTTTCACCTTTGTGGTTGTTGGATGCGAGGCGCCTCGTTATTAGGTCTGTAAGGACCGGGAAACGTGTGTTCAGGAATTGCCAATCCTCAAACGTAAGAGAGGACCGGCCCAACCGATCCAGGGTTACCCAGAGTGTGTAGTCCTGAGGCATTTGCTAGAGTGTCTCGAAGCGGAGAGGAGCTTGCCCCTTGCCTCGACTCATGACGGAAACCCAATTTCCAATACGTGTATTTCGGTTTTAATTGTAGAACTAGTATGGCGACATAGTGGTATGAGGCACTTATGCCATCTATGATTTATATTTATGATTGAAATTGTTTTGACACTATACACTTATTATAGTATCAAATGATTTGTTTTAAACGTACCAAGCATGTTTGGCTGTTATAAGGTAAAAACCTATCCTACGGCTTGCGTTGCATTGTGTGATGGGACCTGGGTCTTATAATAGCTTCATTTTTCGGAAAAGCATTGCGCTGTTTATTCTATGCACTGGTATTCTTGGGAGGAAACCCGTTCCGTGTTATACGGCGTGGTCCCTTGAATTACTCTCTTTTAAAATAAAGTTTTTAATAACTGTTTTAGTTCTCACACCAGTCACATGACTGACCTGGAGTTTATTTTTTTTAACCTAAACTCTGGGTGCCCTTATTTTCGACACGGGCAGCTAGTAGTTTTGGTTTTGCAGATTTATATTCATAGGATCCTGATTTACAGCTGGAACGATGCTCGGAAAGCTCTGTATCCGTGTATCACTTTCAGTTGTGTTTTGTATTATTTTTCCGCTGCTATGTAATTTATTGTAATCTCTTATATTTATCGAATGTAATTTATTCATTTATACTCTGTATATTCTTGTATCTGATGGAATTGTTGTAATAAGCAATGAAATGTTCTTCTGTTTGTGTTCTGATTTGTCCTGTTCTCAAACGATCAGGGGTTTCGAACGGTCTAGATCGGTTTAACGACTGATTCGGATCGAGCGAAATTCTCGGCCGTCACATTTAGTATCAGAGCTTTGGTTTACAGAGCTCGAGAACAAGACACATTAGAACCATACGAAAGAATTCATCAGATATTGGATTAGTAATATCCAATTAGGATTACTCGTTAGAGATAGGATCAATAGTATCCTAGAACGAGTGTGAAGAGTATATTTTTCAAATGAAAACAATTTTGTTTTGAAGATTTAAATCGCTTTAAACGTATTTGATTATTTATTTATGTTGAATTTGGACAATCTAGTATATAAAGGTTTTGTATATACGCGTCATGAACGTATATTCGAAGTTTTAATATATTAGATAGATATAGAGTCACACTCTAGTCGCCCGGACATGGTCCTGATGATGAAGTATACCATCACCAGTATTTATTTTCGAGTGACGAAAGTGTGATATCTATGTATTTCCATTAGACTGGTGTGAGAACCAAAACTTATATAACTAGAACACTTTGTTGTGAATTGGCATCAAAACAAGATTTTCAGTATATATGTATCAAAATTATGAATTTGAAACGTTAATCCACTAATTGCTTGATGTTTGTGTTGTTTGTTTATTTGTTTGATAATTTTGAACCGTTATGTCTAATTGAATCAAATATTGAATTGTATTGGAAATTAGTTGCATTTTCTTGCATATACATATACTTACAATTGAACAGGTCATAGCAAGGAGGCTAGAGCAGAGAATAAAATTTGTTTGCCCGACAAATAGGTACATGTTTACTATAATTTACTGTTTTGTTTGGGTGATGATGATTTTATGAGCCTATTGGCTAGCCGCTTGGCTTTTTCTTTTTCTTTTTGAGATCAGAAGGCCTGTATGGCAATTACGGGATTTTCCCGTGGCTCCCGGTGCAGGGGAGGTTATGGCGAAATTTTTCGAAAATTTAGGGTGTTAGCCAAATTTTTGAAAATTTGACAATTCTCAGAAACTGAAAAGTTGGAGAATGGAAGCTAGATCGAACGTAGAGTTGATTAATCAAACCACTTTCGACTTTGTTCCTTTTCGGGGACGAAAAGTTTTAAGTGGGGGAGATTGTAATAACCCGGAAAATCTGGGCCAGTTTAAAATTTTTATTTTGGCAATTTTAGAGAATTTTGAATATTTAAAATAGATTATTTTAAATAAAATCGACGAGAAGTTTATTTTGAATATAATTAGAACGTATATATTATATACGCCGTCATTAGAATATAAATATTTATATATAATTATAAAAGGAATAGAAAATGGCGCGGTAGTTCGATAATTCGATTTCAAACTTCAATTGAACATACCGGGTGCAAAACAATCCGGATTTTAGTGAAACCAAAAATAATAGGATCTATTTGAGAATATCTTTCCAACGAATCCCGAAAATCAAGATTTCATAGTGGGAATCAAAAGATATGTCCAGTTGAAAATTCTGAATAGTCGCTATGGAATTCAGGCCCTTAAAAATAGATAATTTGCAAACGACCTCGGATTTCGACGAAACCACTTTTGTTGGGTCCGTGATGTCAAGTTATTGCTAGATTCCAAATTTCATAATTTTTCAAATCAATATGTGAGCGTGGCAAAAGAAAACGTGTTTGACCAGTTTCAGTTGATTTTAATCGACTGGAAAATGACCATTTTCTAACGGTCTCAGAATTCGACGAAACTAGTTTTGTTAGGACCGTATCGTCAATACGAAGCTAGAAAATATTTTTCTGGAACTTTTCTAGTTAGTATGTGACCCCGGTAAATTGAAATGCGCGTTCAAATTCAATATATAGAGTTATATGTCGATCTTGACGGAAACTGATTGTAACGATCGAATCAGACTACGATACATATCCCATCGTGTTCGGAATGGGGGTAAATAGCTATGGACGACAGGCGGTGGGCCTCGTTTAGAGGTCGTATGTAAAAGTCAACTTTTTGAATTTAAAATTAAAAAAAAAAATAACCTAACCCTTCTCTCTCCTTTCCTTTTATCAGCTGGGCCCCCCCTTTTGATTTTCAATCGATTACAAAGAAGAAGAAAAAAAAGAGATCGATGATGGCCACCGCGCCTCCAGGCGGACCCGCGCCACCGCCGAAGCCCTTCCCCCCCTCGTCAGTTCGAACCCTCCCCCTTCCCTTCGATCGCCACCTACGAAGCCCCCCTCGCTGGAAATCGACGCCCCCCCCCCCAGAATCCTGACCCACGTCGAAAACCATCGCCCCTCCGCCTGCCCTCGCCAGTGTCGACGCCTCGCGAGCCACCCATGATTTCACCTCCTCCACGAATAAAAGCCGCACCCCCCTGCCTGACCGCCACCCACCTGAAACCCGCGAGCGTTTCTCCTCCCCCCTTCGCCATCTCCTCTTCGAGTGGATGAACGCCGACCACTGTAAGCTTCCTTTCATTTTAATTTGATTTACATAATTTATTTTTCTTTCCATAGGATAACTTCAACAATATATATAATATGCATAGAAGAAAATTCAGTTTTTGATTTACCATATACATAGTAAAAATTCAGTTTTTAATTTAAAATAGAAAAGGTTAGATTTTTAAAATAGAAAAGATTAAATCTTTGAAATTGAAAAGGCGAAATCTTTATGTATAGAAGAGCATTAGAAAAATAGAATTTTTATCCATATAGCGTGATTATAAAAATTCGAATTTTATATATTGAATAGCAAAGTAAAAATTCAATTTTTATATATTGAATAGCGAAGTAAAAATTCGATTTTTATATATTGAATAGCGAAGTAAAAATTCGATTTTTATATATTGAATAGCGAAGTAAAAATTCGATTTTTATATATTGAATAGCGAAGTAAAAATTCGATTTTTATATATTGAATAGCGAAGTAAAAATTCGATTTTTATATATTGAATAGCGAAGTAAAAATTCGATTTTTATGTATTGAATAGCGAAGTAAAAATTCGATTTTTATGTATTGAATAGCGAAGTAAAAATTCGATTTTTATGTATTGAATAGCGAAGTAAAAATTCGATTTTTATATATTGAATATCGAAGTAAAAATTCGATTTTTATATATTGAATATCGAAGTAAAAATTCGATTTTTATATATTGAATGGCGAAATAAAAATTCGATTTTTATATATTGAATAGCGAAATAAAAATGTGATTTTTACATATGTAGAGAATACGGGCAACGAAGATGACAAAAAGGCGAGAACGACGAAGATTTCTATAAATGAAGAGTCGTGGTATTGGATAGCTATCGGTGAGAATTTCTCACTCTTCAATTTCTTTTCTAGTTATATATATATACTAGGATGCAGACGGTGTTTAGTAGCACCAGACACAATCGTCCACAGACCATGGACTTGTTTGTTTGGCTGTGTAGTTGGTTAGGTTATTTGGGTTGAATTGAATTGTTTGGTGAAATGAAATTGATTTGATTGATGCGTAAATGGCGTGGGCCTTCACTAGACCGGGGATAAGGCTAGGCCTTGTCCCGTTTCTAGTATCGTGCCGTTATGTCGTCGAAATTTTCTAAAATAAGTTAGAAAAATAAAGATATCATTTTATTTGATAAACGAACCGAATAGAATATTCATAGGTTGAATAAAATAATTTGATCGTTGAAAATATGATTTTTAACGTGAATATGAATGTGAATAAAATAAATATTCATTTACAAACCGGACGGTTTGTTTATGTACACCTATTTGAAGGATATTGATTGGGTCGATAAATTTTACACATCGCCCAACTGCACAAATAAAATATGTGTTTGTTGATTTGAAACCCCACACGGGTGTTGGGATGAAATTTGAAGTTCACTCATCCTGATTGATTAAATATGTCGATCGATTGATTGACAGGCTGTCATAAGCATTAGATATCTATATTTGATGCTTATACAGTGTAGTGCACTTTGGATGATGGTTGATTATTTATCATCGCTATTGTATACATGTGTTGAATGGAATCCATATAATTAACTTTATATGGTAATTGATTGGGCCTCATTCCAATTTAGAAAATAAAGTATATTATAAAATAAAGGTTCATATGTTGACAGTCCTCATTCGTTGAGATTAGTCATGTGTTGAACGAAATATTTTAATAATAAAATTTACATCTTTATCATTATAAAATATAGGTTCATGTGTTGAAAGTATTCATCCGTTGAGATTAGTCATGTGTTGAACGAAATATTTTAACAATAAAATTTACATCTTTATCATTATAAAATAAAGAAACTAACTGGAAAATAGATAAGATGAGTGGTCTTCCGGATATTGATCTGATGTTGGTTTCGGCCTTCGGGGTTAATATTCAGTGATCGTTCTCTCACTAATTTACGGTTGGAGTCTGATTTAATATCAAACGATAGATACCTTAATTTTCATAAAATATATTAAATAACAAAAATAGTCACACGTGGACAGTACTCATTCGTTGAGATTAGTCATGTGTTGACAAGAATAAATATTCATTTGTTGAATAGAATAGCGGAATTATTGAAATATATAAAGCCGTGTTGATTAGAGATACGCTATTTTGACGCGAACGATATTTATATCAATTATATTCGTTTTATAAATTGAATAGAAAAGAAATTCAAATTTAATTGAATAGATAAAGAAATTCGAATTGAACTGAATAGAAAACCAATTTGAATTGAATCGAATAGAAAACGAATTTGAGTTGAATCGAATGGAAAACCAATTTGAATTGAATTGAATAGAAAAGAAATTTGAATTGAATTGAATATAAATCCAATTCGAATTGAATTGAAAACGAATTCGAATTGAATTGAAAACGAATTCGAATTGAATTGAAAACGAATTCAAATGAATTCAAATTGAATGGAAATTTGAATTGAATAGAAATGAATTTTAAAACGAATGTATATAGAATGAATTCAATTTTGATTTGAATTGAAATGGAAGTTGAAATTGTTTTTGAAACGAATTTAAAACTATTCATAAAATTTGTTTTAAATAGAAATCGAGGAAATATATATATTATATATATAATATAATGGCCTAAATAGAACGCGCCGCACCGCGGCAGTTCGCGAATTTCGACCATTAACTTCGAACGGACATTACGGGAGATCCGACCGTCGGATTCTCCTAAAACCGGAACCGTTGGGTTCGTATCGAAAAGAGCTTTCTAACAAATATTAGAAATTTGAAATCTAATGGTTGGATTTGGAGATACGTTCAAATCAAATTCGAAAAAGGTCGCTGTAAGTGCAGTTCGATGCCCGTTGATGGAAATCGACTGTACGGGCCTTGATAAAATTATTAAAAATAGCAATAATTTGTGTACAATCATAAGAAATGATTTGGGAAAAATTTGGGATGAAAGACTCCATATTTGAAAAGATAAAAATAGATTTTTATCGAATTGAACTAGTTTTGAACTAAAATTAAAACCCATTTATTTTTAAATAAATAAATTGGATTTGAAATGGGTTTTAAATAGAATTGATTTGTGGGTTTGTCGTGAACAGTGTTTTAAATAACATTTGTTCTTTAACCCGATAATAAATGAAATGTGATTTGGGTTTGTCGTGAACTGTGTTTTAAATGACATTAGTTCTTTAACCCAGTAAAAGGAGTTTTAATGAATCTGCAATTAGATTGAAATGTGAATTGATAATTTAAACTATCAAGTTTGGAAAATGAGCGAGAATGGAGTATCACCAGTTTTTCTCCAAAGCGATAGTTAAATCTTTAATTAGATTTGAACGTGAAATAGTAATTAATTTTACCGATAACACCGTGGTGTTAGATATGGAGTATTACCAGTTTTGCTTCATGGGATGAATAGGTTGGGATTGGGAAATAAAATAAATAATTACTTCGGTGTAGTTCGCTAATCTCGACTAGTTTGGAAAACCATAATTTGGTTTGAAATGACATCCAAAGGAAGATTAAAGGATAAATTTTAAAGAATTTATCTTGGATAAAATTAATGGGAACATTTCCCTAAGAATATGAAATTTAGAAACTAGCTGTAGGTTAGTTAAGAAGAATGGTTTCCTGGGTATTGATCTGATGCTGGTTTTAGCCTTCGGGTTTAATATTTGGGAAATTATTCTCTTGCTGATTTACGGCTAGTGACTAATGAAATGGAATGAGGCGTATGTTGTGTTTGTGTAACATTTGTTTTTAATATACGCGGGTTGTTCGGGAAGGCCGGGTTTATACCCATTCTGAATAACCGATTCGACGATATGTCGAAGATGAAGACGGTGATTGAAGACCGGAAGTCTTCACATTGTTTGGGTGATTACTGATGATCTTGATTGGGCTGTACACCCAAGATGAGGGAATCAGTTGGTGGTCGTCCAGACGTACCTGGAGATCGATGGATATGCGAGGAAAGTGCCTCTGGTTTCGTTCAGACCCAGAACGAACTTGTAAATGGATTGTGTGTCTGACATTGGATTTTATTCTGTGTTGATTGATTTCTGTTAAATATATATCTGTTTGGCGGCGGAGAATTTATTCTCTTGCTTAACGCCCTTCTCTGAGACGTACGAGCTTAGAGGTTATATATCGATAGATATTAATCGGATGGCATGAATTGCCTGTGTGGCGCACTGAGTTGCATGGATCAAGGCTTTTGTTGAAAAGAAAAGTCTTGTGGTTGATGATAAAAGCACGGCCTACGTGGTAGCTTTGTGTATAGCATGAATTCGCGAGCCTCACACCTCGGTATGAGTTAAAAACGGGATACGGACCGTTGGGAGAACACGACGTTTCTTTCTAGCTTTGGTGGTGTCAGTGACTTACCATCCTTGACATTTATATACTTTTCACCTTTGTGGTTGTTGGATGCGAGGCGCCTCGATATTAGGTCTGTAAGGACCGGGAAACGTGTGTTCAGGAATTGCCAATCCTCAAACGTAAGAGAGGACCGGCCCAACCGATCCAGGGTTACCCAGAGTGTGTAGTCCTGAGGCATTTGCTAGAGTGTCTCGAAGCGGAGAGGAGCTTGCCCCTTGCCTCGACTCATGACGGAAACCCAATTTCCAATACGTGTATTTCGGTTTTAATTGTAGAACTAGTATGGCGACATAGTGGTATGGGGCACTTATGCCGTCTATGATTTATATTTATGATTGAAATTGTTTTGACACTATACACTTATTATAGTATCAAATGATTTGTTTTAAACGTACCAAGCATGTTTGGCTATTATAAGGTAAAACCCTGTCCTCCGGCTTGCGTTGCATTGTGTGATGGGACCTGGGTCTTATAGTAGCTTCATTTTTCGAAAAAGCATTGCGCTGTTTATTCTATGCACTGGTATTCTTGGGAGGAAACCCGTTCCGTGTTATACGGCGTGGTCCCTTGAATTACTCTCTTTTAAAATAAAGTTTTAAATAACTGTTTTAGTTCTCACACCAATCACATGACTGACCTGGAGTTTATTGTTTTTAACCTAAACTCTGGGTGCCCTTATTTTCGACACGGGCAGCTAGTAGTTTTGGTTTTGCAGATTTATATTCACAGGATCCTGATTTATAGCTGGAACGATGCTCGGAAAGCTCTGTATCCGTGTATCACTTTCAGTTGTGTTTTGTATTATTTTTCCGCTGCTATGTAATTTATTGTAATCTCTGATATTTATCGAATGTAATTTATCCATTTATACTCTGTATATTCTTGTATCTGATGGAATTGTTGTAATAAGCAATGAAATGTTCTTCTGTTTGTGTTCTGATTTGTCCTGTTCTCAAACGATCAGGGGTTTCGAATGGTCTAGATCAGTTTAACGACTGATTCAGATCGAGCGAAATTCCCGGCCGTCACACTTTGAGCGAAATTTATCTCAAAAATCCTTTCTGGTTATTAAAAAAATAGTTTGATTTGCATTTATAACATATTGTTCTTACATTAAATTCTGTTTAATATTTATAACATATCGAAATAGTTTAAGTATTCCTTGACGTCTTAACTGGAGACATATTCTCATCCCACATTCGAAACTCGAAAATGAGTACTGATGATGTTGCAATCATCATTATATCATCCCCAAGTGGCTAGAGTGTGACTCTATATCCATCTAGTATAATAATAAGACTTCGTACATACACTGGCCAGGCGTATATTCGAAGTCTTCTCATACTGATAGTCCAATCTTGACGTCGAATAAAATACTCAATTTTTTTATTAAAAGTTATCTTTCAAAATGATTTCGTTCTTTGATTTACTTTACTTTGTTTCCAAATAATCTATTTTCAGAGTACGCTCTCTCGATCATAATATTCTGGAAACTCATTCTAGGGCATTTCTAACACTATCTCTAATGAGATATTATAACTCTGACGAGTCCTATTCTTTTGTCCAAATATGTACGTACTCCATAGCTTTGTATATCCAAAGCTCTGATACTAACTGTAACGACCCGTCTTTTAGCCTGATTCTCGCCGGTAATTAAACCAACTAAAACCGTTCACAAAGACGAATTGTTATGGGAACATACATATATTGAACAAAATAACAGATCCTTTTATTGCTCAATACAATATTTCATCATAGTTTCACAGAATATCAGAGTTACAACATATACAGCTGAAGATAAGAAATTACTCTCAATATAAGAAACAGTACGATGTAGCAGAAGCTCCATATCCTAGCTTGAACGCTAATCTCAGAAGTATTCCAAGTCCATCTCTAACGATCTATAACTGTAAACTAAACGCTAACTGTCTATGTAAAAATTAGTGGGCACCCAGAGTTTAGGAAGGAACAATAAACTCCAGGTCAGTCATGGGACTGGTGTGAGAATATAAAACAGTTGTTTATAGAATTTATTTTAAAGTTGGGAAATTCGTCGAACCACGCCGCTAATGCGGAACGGGTTTACTCCATGTGAATTCCCGTGCATATAAATTCGCAGTGACTTTGAGAAAATGAAGGTATCATTAGCTCGTCCCACATCACACAATGCAAGCACACACCCGATGGGCAAATTTTATCTTTTGATAACCAAACATGCTTTCATATGTAAAATCCTCTTTCAATATTATATAGTGTGGAAAAACCATTTTCAAATAAATGTATTAATCCTAGACGGCATAATACCCATAATATTATGTCGCCATATATATACAATGAAAATCATACGGCTCGTATTGGGAGTTGGGTTTCCAATTTGATGATTCCTAGCACGAAAGATCAATGAGGGATACGAAGCGAAGTGCCTCATGGCTTTTTCGTCCATCACGGACACCAACAAATCGCAAGGCAGATCAACGATTTTCGAACAGACACGGCCCCCCGAACATACCCAATTTCCCCAAGTTCATGAGTGGTTTCCCACTGCTGCAGCCTTCGTCATCAATTCATATATAATTATACAACCTAACCGCCAGTTTCTCATCAATCCGGGGTGTGAGGTTTGTCGATGTCACATCATACACGAAGCATGCCTAGATAAGCAATGCCTTAATCGTAAAAGCTCATTCATCACTTAAGTATGTCACATTGTCCACTCACAACGTGATCACTAATTTTCATCCATATATAACCACTTCGAGCTCGTACGTCACAAACCAGATACATATCCATGGAAATCAGTGTTATGTCGTCAATTACAATGTCAGACACACAATCCATACAAGTCCATTCTGGGTCTGAACGGAACAAAATCCGAAAATCTCCAAATATATTCAGACTTCATGCCACTTATAACCTCGTATCAGGAGATCAGCCCAACCGAGACATCAACAATCAATCAAAATACATTCAAAGATCCTCGGTCTTCACTCGTCATTAACCACGTCTCGAACATCGTCATAATATTACTCGGAATGGTTTTCGAATATATATACGATCCCAGACTTTCCAAGTAATAAGCGTGTTTTAAAACAGTAGTTATGGACCATCGAATTTCAATTCAATTCTCCTTCCAAACATTATCAATTCATTTATAATTCAGGTTAGATCCATTTCCAATTCATTAAACCCTTTACAACTTTAACCCTTCCTTGAAAATTAATATTCATTTCAAATCATGATCCTTTATCCATTTTATCCTTTCCATAGATTTCAAAATTTCCAAATCTTACTTGGTTTAAATTCTATTCGTGATAAGTCAAACTGTTTATATCCCGAATAGAGTAAAACGACTCATTATAAACGTCAACTCACAACCAAGCAACTATTGGGTTTTCATAATCATTTGCCTTTCTTCTCATATTGGAAGTTCGACTAACCTTAACACAACTCATCTTCCTTTACATTTTAAAAAAATCTTACTTAAAATTAGTAATATTCAAATATATTTCATACGAACTAATTTTAAGCCCTTTCAAAACTTTGAACTATTTAACAACATTTCCTATAAATTTTAAATAATAACTCATGGTTATAGTTCTTTATGCTAGATTATCTGCAAGGAAGAAAAGTTATAATCATTTGAAAATTAAACATATTAAATCTTAAAACCAGGTTCAAATTTTCAAGTCTCCTTTTCGAATTTAGTTGATCTTAATATAAAATAATATTTTATCCACCTAGTTCTAATAGCCAAAAAAACAAATATATGATTCAAATCAGTCCAAGTAAATTTCAAAACTTAATTCAAAATAACTTACAAGTGGTTGGAAAAAAAACCATTTCACCTCATATATTCTGATTTCCAAAACAGTTTTTAAACCTAAAACTATGTTCCCAACCATTATTTAATAGTAAAATCTTTATTTGGATGGAAGGAGGGTTAAATCGGTCATCCGTATGCATTCATAACTACAGAGTGTGTGTTTCCATGCAATCATAGCCATCCAAATAAACAATCATATTCGCTAGCATGAATTCATCCATTTAACACAGCTATAAAACAAACATTCCAAATTTGTGCAAAAGCGTTATGGTTTATAACGCTTATCGGTGTTCTTTGATTTATAACTACATGAACATCCATTCAAACATTTTTCACAACATCATATCCAACCTATTAAAATTATCCAACAACCACTAATCTAAATAATGTTGACGCCAAAAAGTGGTCATCAACGGCCAAAAGTCAGCTTTGAGCATGATATATGAAGAAATATAAGAAAAGGCAAGAAAAAGCAAGACAACAGTGTTTTTATAGTGGTTCAGCATTAACGAGCCTACGTCCACTTCATAATCTCATAATAATATCATAAAGTCGAAGATAAAATGAATGAGATCGTCAGGATCTCTGTTACATAATCGTTTTTGAGGAATATAGCAAGTATTTCATGATGAAAGTGGTTGGCAGTCATGATTGAGTCATGCGTGAGCCAAAGAGTAAGGCTCTAATCTGAGCCGAAGAAGATCCCCCCTTTGTTTTATTGCTTGGTGTATTTATAGGCAGTAGGCTTCAATAATTGGAGGTGCCATGTGTCGATTGATCCATGTGAATAGCAGATAATGGAGTGAGTCTTGATTACGGGGAGAAGTTCCCTCAATATGTGGCAGCATAAACGTAGTTAGATCTGAGCATATAGGCTTTAGAATAGGTAGTTGGACCAAGTAAGCAGGCTATTAAATAGATCTCATGACCAGGTCATTGTTGTAGTGTAATTTGATCTCAAGACCATATAGCCTAGGTATTTCAAGATGAAATATTTCGATCCAAGAGCCCTTGAGGCAAGGAGCTTCGAGCCATGAATGTCCATCTTGTCCAAGCCCATGCTCGAGCCTTGAGCAATCCTTTGATGGGTCCATGGGTTGACGGCCTTGCCAAAAGGCGGGTCAACACTTTGCCCCCAAAGTACATTATGTGGCAGACATGATGTACTTTGAATAAATCAAACTGCATCTCTTTGAAATGTCATTTATCTTTGGGAAAGCAATGTCGAGTTGTCATGTCTTTGAGAATAGTCCTGAAGCTTGAATTCTTTTTCATTTTCTCTATGAAAACAGGGTGTCATGTATCATATCACCATCTATGGTACCTATCGAGCCAAAGTTCGAGGTGGGAGTAGTTGAGATGAACATGTAATCATTTACGCCTCGTCGAGTCAAGATGTCGAATGATTTCATTGTAACTCAAGTTGGGCCGCTGGCTTCTGCACATGGTTGTTCATAAAGAGTCTTCGCTAAGTGGTGTCATCTTTTTATGCAAGTCGAGGACATGATCAAGTGTAAGGTCAAGTAATGTCGAACTCATAAGAAGTCTCACTACAATGAGTAAGTCCAGTCATGTCGAACACATAAGCAGTCTCTCTTGAATGTGTGAGTAAGAAAAATCATGTCATGGCCCGAAGGTATAGTATATATCATTTGAATCACGTGTCAAGTCAAGGACGCGTTCAAAGTCAGTCTGTAAGCTGACGCTCATGCCCACATCGTCGGTGGGGAATAAACGAAGCCAATGCTGATGCCCCCAGTGTCAGTGGGGGTTGAGGTAAGTCAGTCGGACATCCAGTCCTTAAGCCTTTATACTCTCCGTCGTTGTTTCTGGTTAGAGTTGCAGGTTTGGTAGTCTTAGCCAACTCAAGTCGTTTTATACTTTCTCTCTCGAGTCAGCGAGAGTTACATTTGAACATACGAGCTGTCGAATCACACATGTCTAGGCATTGTTCCTTCACCTTAGTCGAAAAATGAGGATCGGCACATCAAGCGCCAATGAACTTAGTTACTCATATCATTCAGGCCAGTTAGGCCGATCCCCTTTATTTATGTTTCATCGTAGTCCAAAATAGTCATCACACTCTTGTCGAGTTCGTTCTTCATGCTCGGTTTCATCGATGTCATCATTTTTGGCTGTGGTTTAAGATCCTGCGAAACTTTAAGGAGATGGAAATGTGCATGGAGTAGTCGGGTGGTCGAGCTATGTCGTTCGAGGCTTTCCGTGCTCCCAGCAATGGGGGTTTGGCTGAGTAGTCGAACCCAAATCCATGCCCTCTGTGGATTCATGCTCCATGGTCAAATCATGTGTCAGAGTTGGGTGCAAAACTATTTGTTGGTACTCAACCCGTACTGGTTTCTGCTCTCCCATCCAAGCTCTGAGGATCGAAGTTGGGCTACGAGAGGTCAGACTGTAGTCACTTTGTATACTCTTATCCCCTTCCAATTGGGAAGTAGGTTGGGATCAGTCAATGGATGGTCGCTCTGCACCCCTTTTGTGGTCCACATGTAGCATATAGGCATGTGTGTCGATTCTAGATATCACTCTCAAGGCCCTCTTTCAGTCGTTGCCTTAAGTTGTGTGATGTGTTATTGAACATCCCATTCTCAAGGTCTCCTTTCGGTCGTTGCATTGAGTCGTGTGGGAAGTTTAGCATTAGAAGTCGACGTCAGTCCTTTGAGCATGACCCGTTTGTTGTTGTATGCAAGTGTATCCCTCGTGCCTTTGCTTTGTGTTTGTACATAATCCTGCAATTCGACAAAGAATTGTTCGCTTAATCTTGCAAGCTACTAAGTCAATCTTTAAGTCACAAGAAATTGTAGCTCGAAATGAAAACATGTTGAGTGCTAATCTATCTAGCATAGAATTATTAAATGTCAAAGTGTAAGGTGCCGTAGTTTGGAGGTATAGTGTATGTAGCCTCTATTTAACTTTGAAACACGGGTCGCGTCCGAAGCGTGTTTGAAGTTGATTCAGAAATCTATGCCTGTGCCCCCAGCGTTCCGGTCCGTAAGTCCTTTATAATCTTCTCCTCAGTCGGAGGGCGATGGAGATTGCATGCACGTCGTAACATTGTCCTTTATACTCTCTCCCAAGTCGTGAGAGTTAGAGTTATGGGTTTAGTGGTCTTAAGTCGTGGTGCACCATTCACACTAACCCGACAGATTTATACTCTCCCTCAAGTCGTGAGAGTTAGAGTTATGGACGTCGTGGCTCACCCTTTATACTTACCCAAAGTCAGTTTGGGTTAGAGTTGTGGATCGAGTGATCTTAAATCTCGGCGCGCCTGTCACACTCGTCCTAAGTTTATACTCATATCCAAGCTCTATTAGAGTTAGTCGGGCAAACAGTCGGATCATATTTGCCTTGGCATCGTCCCTATGCTCCCACGTCAAGGGCAAAGGTCGCCATCAGGGGTGGTCAGTTCACACCCTTATTGAGTTTATACTCCTCCCATTGAAGTCATGGGATAGAGTTAGAGACGTTGTTAGAGAGCGGTCGAGTCATACTCACCCTCGTCTTAACATTTCTCTTTTCCCCTCACGTCGAAGGCAAAAGTTGTTATGATGTTCGTGGATCATTCCCTTGTCATTGTTGCACTCTTCCCGTCGGATCAAGGGATAGAGTCGTCTGTAACACCCCACGTCCATTAATGTCACTCACAAAGGGAATGCATTAACTTCCATGGAGGTTATAAGTGAATATAGAACAGAAAAATTACAACAAGACAGATAATAAGTAGTACTTGAAAACTAAAGCTTCATTTTATTGCAGCGGAAACATGTTTATTACATCACAAAACCATTAATTCAGAGTCAAGTACATTATCCATCTTCATAAAACAAAATACATAATCCCATTTCACAAATAGCCATTATAGAAGATAACAAGCTGGACTTTACTTCAACGGTCCAAGCTTTCCAAAAGAGAGAATAAGCAATCCAATCAAACTCCACTAGAGCTGGGTCCAACCTGAGGACCTGGAGGGGGAAAAGGATAGAAATGGAGGGGGTCAGACATAAAGTTTGGCGAGTATGATAATTCTAACAATACTATTATCAAAATAACTAGACTAAGGCATAAGCTGGAAGACAAGTAAACGTCTATGAACTATTAGGTACGGAATGAGCAGATAAGGATAACGTGAAAGATAACGTCAAAGGCACACCTAATTACTAACGAATGATTGCTACACTACACCGCACATTACTACACTGCACCGCACATTACTACACTGCACCGCGCCAATTACTACACTGCACCGCGCCAATCACCCTAAAGGTTGATCCCACTTGCTTCACACAGAAACAATATAAATAGCCTTACGTACTCCTAGCTGACAACATAGGTGCCGTCTGCCCCTATCTCCACTAGGTGTACCCCACTACCCTCTTAGAAATTTTATAAGTAACTTCGTGTACTCCTAGCTGACTACATAGGTGCCGTCTGCCCCTATCTCCACTAGGTGTACCCCACTACCCACTTTCGATCGGCTCCCTACTCGTAGATACCCGTGCTGGCCCCACAGTGGGGTGTATCACTCCCCTAAAGTGGCAACCCGATACAACTGAGAATGCACGGCTTATACCTACACGATGCAACAATGTCTTACCTACCAGCCCGGGTCCACACACGCATATGAAACCCGTTGGACTTGCGTTGCCACCGCTCCCCGTTTTGGCCTCTTATAGTCAAGCCCAGTATGCGTGTCCCGTCCTCGACTTAGGTCGAGCCCACAAAGATACGTTTGGGATACTGGTTGAAATGGGCCCCCACAAGCTACCCACCTAAGCTTGTCATTAATATATCCCACTTAACCCTCTTAGTCATGTTCATTTACATGTGTGTTTGGTTAAGTCTTACTAATCGTATTTCACATGCCACTAAGGGCACCCACTATATTCCTTATGCCACCCAAGGCACCTACTTAACCCCCATGTCCCACTTTACATGTTTATCTGGTTAAGTATTTCTTAATTCATTCAGGCCATAACCTCATAAAGGCCTCTCACATTAGACTGACATTTATGGCAGCTGGATTTGTCGGGCGGGTCCGGGCAGTCTTACACCATAAAAGAGTCTAACCTCGTGTTTTTACAACTGTTATGCTTTAGTTTAGGCCTAGGACCTCTCACATTGGGCTGACATTTGTGACCACTGTATTTGCCGGGCGGTTCCGGGCAGGTTTACGTCACAAACGAGTCCAACCTCGTGTCCTAAGCATTGATTGACAACTTTCAATCTTTTACCCCAGTTTTAATAATTCCCTATCCAAATTATTAATTTAGTCCACTTTTATTGTTGTCCATAATTGACTCAATTATGGTCATCCACTCATGGTATGCAAAATCATATCAATTGCACCCAACATCTTATTATTAAATCCTTAATATTACCCCTACCCCACGTTTATACGTTCGCTTATTCAACGCATAATATAGGCTAGACTTGAATAGTCTAACGCATAGCACAAAGCCAAATTATCATATAGATAATAAAATAAATCTAATCATGATAGGGGTGAAACTTGCATAAATTACACATGTTAAGGATCAAAAGGTGTCAACTTGTTAAATGTCACAATTCACATGATATGATCATAGCCCAAATCTAAACATAAACTTGCATATGGGGTTTTTTAGGCAACATAATGATGGTGTGAACTAGCATAGGATCTCACATATGTCATAGCATAGTTCTAGATGTCATAATAGATGTCATGGCATATGTTCATAACTTTTCTAATCAATTTAACTTGCATATGTAACTTGTCCTATAGATCAACATAGCCCAAACATGATGATTTAATTAATATGAACTAACTAGCATAGGCAATAGCATCATGATTTCAAAGCATGTATGATTCATCACAACTTTAGCCTAGAAACTTTCAACATACATAACATCATCATAGCATTATTTGCAACATATAGGATATTATCACCACATAGCATAGGATTTATAACATACATGATAGTATAAGGTTTACAACAACATATATGACAATTCACATCATCTACTCATAATCCATTCATGACTTAACCTAATTTAAATGATAATAATTTTGTTAAGACTATCATACTCACAATTATAGAAGAAAGAGAGTCGAATTAGCGCTCTTTTGATGAAGAATCGCTGTTAGGGTTGGGTAGTTCTGATTTGGTTGCTGTTCTTTATCTTTAATTTGATGGCGGCTGCTCTAGGTCTCAAAATATCAGCATGACGGCCATGGTCTTTGTTTATTTTTTGATTTAGGGTTTGTTTATAGGGGTCTTTTTATAGAGTTATAAATTAATTTAAGCCGTCAGATGTTCTTAGGGTTAATCAAAACCATTTAATTATGATAGGGTGATGAGTCAGCCATAATGACTCAGCAAGGAGTCAGAATGGACTCAACTACACGGGTCAGCCTGAACCAGAAAGTTGTGCAGGCTCCAGCCTCGGCCTGGGCGTGGTATCAGAGCCAATACCCAGCCGGAATTGTGGCTCCTGTGTGGACCGCAGCGCCTGGGTGAGGTGTTTGTGAGCCAACGGGGATATTGGGCTCTGTAGGAGGGGAGAATGTAGCACCCCTAAGTCCCACATCGTGGAAGCCTGTGTGAAGTGGATACTTATATAGTAGATCCCATCTCTTACTAATGTCGAGGCCTTTTGAGGAACAAAACCCTACACCTATACGATGGCTAAGTTGGGGATAATATCTTGCGTGAACGGAGGTGCGGGTTGTTACATCGTCAATCTACTAAGTGGTTATGTCACACTCGAATACATCTCTATGTCTTATCTGGCGAATCGAAGGCTAGATGCTGAGGATGCCTCATTAGTATGCCCATGCAAAGATAGCTCACGACGAATGTAACACCCTGTGAATTCTATGACGTTGAGCTTCACAAATTAAAGTATAATTAATCATAAATGATGAAATCAAGGGAAATGGGTTACGCCATTGCGTTCGTCTCGAAATTCTTCTTGAGATAGAGTCCAAGTTTGCGTAAAACGGATATCGGATGAAGAAGATATGGACGAACGAAGTTGGGCAGAAAAACCAGAAAATGGGTCAAAATGCACTGGCGCACTTGGGAAGTGCGACAGAACAAAGTTGAACTGGCGCACTTGGGAAGTGCGCTAGTACATTTTTAGCCTGGCGCACCTGCCAAGTGCGCCCAGGTCAGAATGACCTGCTGGTCAGGTCCTGGCTGGTCTGGTCAGGGTCTGGTCGAATTCTGAGGCTTGGCTGAGTCACTAGGGCTTACATGTCACTTTCTGATTGGATTCTCTTGAGATGGATGGTCTGGATTCACTCTAGCTTCATCAACGGCTCTAATTAGATTGAAATTCTATAATTACAACTCAAGTCTAACCCTAAACTCACACAAATAATAGAATACTAAAGCCGTCATGATGCTGGAAAGGAACTAGGAATGGCCGTCAATTAGAAAGCCTAGAGACAAGCCAACACTAAAGCTTAGAGACGAATCAAATTAAGAAGAAGATAAAATTTTAATCAAAATTAATCAACGCAATGTTAATATACCCAAAGGAGCGCATCTCAATTTCAGAATTCAGAATCCAGAATTCAAGATTCTGCATTCGTTGTAAGTATAGTGGTTTTTTGAATATGAATAGAAATTGCGATGTGATTCGATGTAAATAAAATTGGGGTTTTACTATTGAAAAAATTATTGATGTAAATTCTGTGTATTGCGTTGATTATGTCATATTTTGTATTGGGTGTTTGTGACATAAATTGGTCGATGCGAGCCTATTGACATTTATATATGAAAATAAACATCACTTGCAAGTTTGTAGTAAAAACTAGAATCGACATCTTTATGTTATGTCGTTAACATGGTTAGCATACATTCTTTTTAGGCCTAAGTTGAGACTCATGTAAACATGTTCCAAGTTGAAGCCTTTTATGCCTACACGACTCAAAACCTTTATATACATTATTATGTTTATTTGCAAGTGATAATTGGGTTTACGCAAGTACCTTTTGGTTACACGAATCATACTAGTTTCATGTTGAAATAGGCTACTTGATGTAAAATTAGTTTACACCTTTGGGTTATGTCAAAAAGTGGACATTCTTATGATAGTTTGGTTTTTGACATTATGCCTAGTTATATGTGTATAAAACCATGTTTAAACAAGTCTAAAAGTACGCCACTTCATGTGACACCTATTATGCTATACCATGTTATATCTTTATAATAATCCAGAATTTATGATTTACATGACACCTATCTAACTAGATCCAATATTCATGAGCAAGTTTTTGACATGTTATGGAATGTTATGCGAGTTCACCTTATTTATCTAGTTACACCTTTATGTCACACGCTAATCGATAACTATGTTTAGGCCACATTTCATAGTATAGGTTCATTGAACCTATGCTCCCTTCTTTACTTTGTTTATGGATTGGGCCTATTAGCGGGCCCAATATCTTCATATGATTAATATGAATAATCGAGCGAGGGTAACGTTGGGACTAACTATTAAATTAAAGTATGTTAATATGTCGGCGGGCCTAAAAGCCATGAAATGGGTTAAGGCCATAAATGATATAAATTATGTACCATTAGTTTGGAATAAAACATGTGACATGAAATATTTACATAAGCAAAAGTGTAAATCTAGAAAATACGAGTATGCTTAACCCGAGGTTGGATTGAGCTGTGATGTAAACCTGCACGGACCCGCCCGGCCATCCAGTAGTCACAACAATACCTATCCAATGTGGGTAGTTAAGCATTGAGCCCAATAATGACCCGAGGTTAGATTGAGCTACGGTGTAAACCTGCTCGGAACCGACCGGCACATCCAGTAACCGTAGCAATATCTGTCTAATGTGAGTGGTCAGGTGCTCTAAGAGGCTAAGGACAGATGGTAGGGTTAAGTTAACTAAAACACTTAACCAGCTTAACATGTTAACAAGATAAGACTTGTAGGGGTTAAGTAACTAAGAAAACACTTAGCCAATTTAGCATGTTAACTAGACTAGAAGGTGAGGTTAAGTAAAGTTAATATACTTAACCAATTTAACATATTAACTTGACTTGAGGGTGAGGTTAAGTAAATTCAGGACACTTAACCGTTATAACCTGATAATTAGATAAGTGGGTGAGGTTAAGAAAATTTAGAATACTTAACCATTATAACACGTTAGCTAGATAAGTGGGTAAGGTTAAGTAAATACACTTAGCTAATTTAATATGTTAGCTGGACTAGAGGGTAGGGTTAAGAAAACTTAGAATACTTAACCATCATAGTGTGATAAATTGAATAGGGTTAAGTTGAAACATGAAGGGACAATACCTAACCATCAGAACATGTTAATTAAACAGATGTTAGGGTTAAGTTAACTAAGGGAACACTTAACTGTTATAACATGTTAGTTAAAACAGATGGGCAAGGTTAGGTAAAAAGGGACACTTAACCAATACAAGATGAATGGGTTGGGTTAAGTAATAAGAAATACTTAACCAATATAACTTGGTTTGTGATAGGGTTAAGTCGACATGAACTACTGATAACACTTAGCCAGTTTAATATGACAAAGGAATGGGTTAAGCTAACTTGAATTGACTAATGACACTTAACCAATCCAACTTGACGAGAAAGAGGGCTAAGTAGTAAACCCTAGTTAAGAAACAATCGAGAACGGGAGCTAAGTTTAAATCCCTAGTTAAAGAAACTAAGTGATAAACCTTAGTTAACAAGATTTATGAGAAAAGAAACTAAGTGGTAAACCTTAGTTGAGAACAACTAAGTAATAATTCTTAGTCAAGAAAACTGAGCCGGTACATAATAGATGAATAACCCGATATGGTAGATCATCGCTTAACAAGTACATGAGAAGGAGCAAACATTCATCCGATTTCGAAAAAGGCTCCAGCGGACTGGGTTTAGAAGCACGTAGCTTCGTAGGACGTGAGGGTACTCTTGGTATCCCTCTGTGAGGTTGCAGATGATCCGCCTGGGCTCACAGAGGTTAAGGTCTGCGTTAGAAGAACCAAGGGTATGCCTTGGTTGCAATTTAAGGCAACCTAAAGACTGGGATGGACCAGCGTGATTCGACGAGACCAATAGCCCTGTGATAGCGACTCATCGTCTACCTACCATCTTGAGTCAATCGTAGTACGCATGCGGAAAGGCAGAGAACTCCCAACAGACCATATACTTGCTATCTAGTTATGGGTGAGGCTGGCCAATAGGAAAGTGGGGCATAGGAAGGCAAGCGTATAGTTCTCGTGCTTGATTTTCTTGGATTGCCTTTCATTAGTTGAGGGAGGGGTCATGTGGGACCATAACCACTGGTAGAAAAACAGACCTTAGCATCTGCATCGGCAGATATCCGAAAGCTCCCGACCGAGTTCCGTGTTTCTAGAATAGCCCTGCCATGGGACTCGGGTCGCACATTTCAGGACATATGCATCTAGACAGCGATAAACGATTCACGACACTTACGTGGGGAAAGTCTAGGAACATATACCACTCTAGGTAGTGTGTCGTAGACTAGGGGCATCGTTCGACAGGTAGCATAATCCCTAGTGAACCTAGGTGGCATAAATCCTGAATCCGAGAAGTATTAGACAAGTCGCATAAACCCTAGTCGAATCTAGGGAACGCTCGATAGAAAACCCTAGATTAAATCTAGGTAATAAATAAATGTGCGCCTGGTGGCAACCACAGTCACAGGGACTGGGATACCGTTATCATTTTATACAGATTACTAGTTGGGATACTAGTTAGGTGGTGCAGAGATTAGTATGGGGTGTGATAGTAATTTCGATTCTAAACTGCTTTGCCTTAGTTTATGGTATTTTCCCATTTTCAGTTTATGCCTGTCATGTCCTTTTCCTTGTTCATATACCGAAACACCACTAGACTTACCAGGCTTTATGTCTGACTCTATGTTTTCTTTCGTCTTCTTTTCTTCCGTTCCTCCCCTAGGTAGTCAGTGAGGGAATAGCTCAGATTTGTATGGACCTGTTACTCTTTCCAAGCTTGAAGACTCTTTGATGTGCTGCTTTGGACTCTCTTTTCCACCGCTATGGCTGGCTAATGTTTCATTGGGGAATATCATTGTATATTTATGTTTCTTTATTTTGTTAAACAAGATAGATACTTTGTTGTTGGAAAACAATCTTTGTACAAGCTGTTTATAAATGAAATAAAGTTTTATTCATTTTTCCGCTACTTTATTTATCTGTCTTGTAATTTATCTGTATCTTTTACCTATAATACTTCACAGAACTTAGTGCATTCCCTTTGTGAGTGACACTAACGGATGTGGGGTGTTACACGTGGTATCAGAGCTGAAGGTTACCGGATCAGATAAAAGATTTGAAAAATTATTTTCAAAACGGGTTTAAAAGAAGCATTTTCAAAAGAAAAGTTTTGTTTTAAAGGCATATTCCCTAAAGCCATATGCACTATCTTTTGATTCTTTGTTTGAGTCCTTGTTTCCTTCTTTCTTGACTCTCTGGGGGCTCCTGGCTTTCTGGGAGGTAACCTCATCGAAGGGCGAAGTAGTGCCTGATTTCCGTCTATAGCCGTAATAGATTCACCTACGGCTAGTTTTCTTTCAAGCTTTGTAGGGTTTTCTGTACGATGGAGGCAGCTTTCGAGAGATTTGTCAACATGATTACACAAGGAAGAGGTTGAGGAGTTTGGCTAAGGGGCACAACCCAAGGATGAGGAATTCATGGATATGGACTTGTCTCACAAAGGAGGAAGGAATTATAAAACCTAAGACAAGAGGAAGTAGCTTTTCTATGGTAGAATAGGGCATATAATTAAGGACAAGGGCAAGGCCGAGGGAAAGGATTTTCAGGAGGACGAGTGCGTGCTTTCACCACCAGAATACCTGGGAGAGAGATAGTAAACGTCTCCATTAGAAAAGTTTAGCTTTTCAGTTGATCAGCCTGTTTGTACTCTTTTGACCTTAGTGCTTCGCATTCGTTTATACCTGCTTTCATAGTTGAGTCTCTACACCTAGATACTTGTATAGTAGAATATCCCAGTTAGTCTCAGATCCAAATTGGTAGTTCGGCCCGTTTACCTTTGGTTTGTAGGGATTTGAGAACGGCCACATCAAGTGTTGAGTCTAAGCGTAATGTTTTGGTTCCATGGGCTATGAGTTGATCCTAGGCATGGGTTGGTTGGCTAGTAATTCTGAAAGTTAGACTTTTTGACTTGCCTTGGAAATACCCTCGAGATTATGTGACTCAAAAAGGATCAGTTAGGCTTAGCTATTTAGAATCGCTTAATACGTTTATCGACGATTTGCAACCCGTTAGAATAGTCCATGAGTACGCAGATGTTTTGATTAGGTTAGGGGTTTACCCCAAAAACGCGGGATAGACTTCCGCATATATCCAGTTGACAATGAAAAGCCAGCTATCCAATCAATGACGGTTTTGGAAATGGAGGTCAAGAAGCTTCACAATCGTGAAAATTAACTAGATAAGGTACGGTATAGAGAAGCTCAAGAAGATGTGACTTAGAAGACTGAAGACTCGATACGTGCATCATACCCTTTTTCTTAAGGGTATATCCTTTCTCTAGGAGTTTTATGCCTACTTGTTTCTAGCTTTTAAGGTATATCCTCTAGGACGTATCATCGATGCTTAGGTAGAAGCCAATGGATGTAAACGTGTATTTGAAACATGTATTTGAAACATGTTATGATTGATGGTTGCAAGTGGTTGCTCGTGGATGCATATACACACCATATGCGCAAGAACGACTTAGTCACTTTCGTATTGCATTCGTATATATATGTATTTGCTTAACGGACTTAACTTGATATGTTATCATATGGATGTTATCATATGGATGTTGCATATGGATGAATGGCTATGCACACATGTAGTATTTACATAACTAGGGATGCTTGCATACATGATTGGATTCATGGCACTGACATAATTTGCATTAAGGAGGTCAACTGAATCAGTAGACCGCCTGATTTTGCATTAGATAAAGACATATACACACACTATGCATATGGATATGAAAGCATTAGAAATATTTTTAAGGATAGTGGATGCCTGTGTTTGTTGGTTGAGTAGATGGACTGTTGGATGGTAGGATATACATTCTTCCTAACTTGAAGATTTCGAGGACGAAATCCTTTTAAGGGGGGAAGAATGTAACACCCCATGAATTCTATAACGTTGAGCTTCACAAATTAAATTATAATTAATTATAAATGATGAAATCAAGGGAAATGGGTTACGCCATTGCGTTCGTCTCGAAATCCTGCTTGAGATAGAGTCCAAGTTTGCGTAAAACGGATATCGTATGAAGAAGATATGAACGAACGAAGTTGGGCAGAAAAACCAGAAAATGGGTCAGAATGCACTGGCGCACTTGGGAAGTGCGCCAGAACAAAGTTGAATTGGCGCACTTGGGAAGTGCGCCAGTACATTTTTAGCCTGGCACACCTGCCAAGTGCGCCCAGGTCAGAATGACCTACTGGTCAAGTCCTGGTTGGCCTGGTCAGGGTCTGGTCGAATTCTGAGGCTTGGCTGAGTCACTAGAGCTTACATGTCACTTTCTGATTGGCTTCTCTTGAGATGGATGGTCTGGATTCACTCTAGCTTCATCAACAGCTCTAATTAGATTGAAATTCTATAAATACAACTCAAGTCTAACCCTAAACTCACACAAATAATAGAATACTAAAGCCGTCATGCTGCTGGAAAGGAACTAGGAATGGCCGTCAATTAGAAAGCCTAGAGACAAGCCAACACTAAAGCTTAGAGACGAATCAAATTAAGAAGAAGATAAAAATTTAATCAAAATTAATCAATGCAACATTAGTCTACCCAGAGGAGCGCATCTCAGTTTCAGAATTAAGAATCCAGAATTCAAGATTCTGCATTCATTGTAAGTATAGTGGTTTTCTGAATATGAATAGAAATTGCGATGTGATTCGATGTAAATGAAATTGGGGTTTTACTATTGAAAAAAAAATATTGATGTAAATTCTATGTATTGCGTTGATTATGTCATATTTTGTATTGGGTGTTTGTAACATAAATTGGTCGATGCGAGCCTATTGACATTTATATATGAAAATAAATATCGCTTGCAAGTTTGTAGTAAAAACTAGAATCGACATCTTTATGTTATGTCGTTAACATGGTTAGCATACATTCTTTTTAGGCCTAAGTTGAGACTCATGTAAACATGTTCCAAGTTGAAGTCTTTTATGCCTACACGACTCAAAACCTTTATATACATTATTATGTTTATTTGAAAGTGATAATCGGGTTTACGCAAGTACCTTTTGGTTACACGAATCATACTAGTTTCATGTTGAAATAGGCTACTTGATGTAAAATTAGTTTACACCTTTGGGTTATGTCAAAAAGTGGACATTCTTATGCTAGTTTGGTGTTTGACATTATGCCTAGTTATAAGTGTATAAAACCATGTTTAAACTAGTCTAAAAGTACGCCACTTCATGTGACACCTATTATGCTATACCATGTTATATCTTTATAATAATCCAGAATTTATGATTTACATGACACCTATCTAACTAGATCCAATATTCATGTGCAAGTTTGTGACATGTTATGCAATGTTATGCGAGTTCTCCTTATTTATCTAATTACACCTTTATGTCACACTCTAATCGATAACTATGTTTAGGCCACATTTCATAGTATAGGTTCATTGAACCTATGCTCCCTTCTTTACTTTGTTTATGGATTGGGCCTATTAGTGGGCCCAATATCTTCACACGATTAATATGAATAATCGAGCGAGGGTAACGTTGGGACTAACTACTAAATTGAAGTATGTTAATATGTCGGTGGGCCTAAAAGCCATGAAATGGGTTGAGGCCATAAATGATATAAATTATGTACCATTAGTTTGGAATAAAACATGTGACATGAAATATTTACATAAGTAAAAGTGTAAATCTAGAAAATACGAGTATGCTTAACCCGAGGTTGGATTGAGCTGTGATGTAAACCTGCACGGACCCGCCCGACCATCTAGTAGTCACAACAATACCTATCCAATGTGGGTGGTTAAGCATTGAGCTCAATAATGACCCGAGGTTAGAATTAGCTACGGTGTAAACCTGCTCGAAACCGACCGGCACATCCAGTAACCGTAGCAATATCTGTCTAATGTGAGTGGTCAGGTGCTCTAAGAGGCTAAGGACAGATGGTAGGGTTAAGTTAACTAAAACACTTAACCAGCTTAACATGTTAACAAGATAAGACTTGTAGGGGTTAAGTAACTAAGAAAACACTTATCCAATTTAACATGTTAACTAGACTAGAAGGTGAGGTTAAGTAAAGTTAATATACTTAACCAATTTAACATATTAACTAGACTAGAGGGTAAGGTTAAGTAAATTCAGGACACTTAACCGTTATAACCTGATAATTAGATAATGGGTGAGGTTAAGTAAATTTAGAATACTTAACCATTATAACACATTAGCTAGATAAGTGGGTAAGGTTAAGTAAATACACTTAGCCAATTTAATATGTTAGCTGGACTAGAGGGTAGGGTTAAGTAAACTTAGAATACTTAACCATCATAGTGTGATAAATTGAATAGGGTTAAGTTGAAACATGAAGGGACAATACCTAACCATCAGAACATGTTAATTAAACAGATGTTAGGGTTAAGTTAACTAAGGGAACACTTAACCGTTATAACATGTTAGTTAAAACAGATGGGCAAGGTTAGGTAAAAAGGGACACTTAACCAATACAAGATGAATGGGTTGGGTTAAGTAATAAGAAATATTTAACCAATATAACTTGGTTTGTGATAGGGTTAAGTCGACATGAACTACTGATAACACTTAGCCAGTTTAATATGACAAAGGAATGGGTTAAGCTAACTTGAATTGACTAATGACACTTAACCAATCCAACTTGACGAGAAAAAGGGCTAAGTAGTAAACCCTAGTTAAGAAACAATCGAGAACGGGAGCTAAGTTTAAATCCCTAGTTAAAGAAACTAAGTGATAAAACTTAGTTAACAAGATTTATGAGAAAAGAAACTAAGTGGTAAACCTTAGTTGAGAACAACTAAGTAATAATTCTTAGTCAAGAAAACTGAGCCGGTACATAATAGATGAATAACCCGATATGGTAGATCATCGCTTAACAAGTACATGAGAAGGAGCAAACATTCATCCGATTTCGAAAAAGGCTCCAGCGGACTGGGTTTAGAAGCACGTAGCTTCGGGGGACGTGAGGGTACTCTTGGTATCCCTCTGTGAGGTTGCAGATGATCTTCCTGGGCTCACAGAGGTTAAGGTCTGCGTAAGAAGAACCAAGGGTATGCCTTCGTTGCAATTTAAGGCAACCTAAAGACTGGGATGGACCAGCGTGATTCGACGAGACCAGTAGCCCTGTGATAGCGACTCGTCGTCTACCTACCATCTTGAGTCAATCGTAGTACGCATGCGGAAAGGCAGAGAACTCCCAACATACCATATACTTGCTATCTAGTTATGGGTGAGGCTGGCCAATAGGAAAATGGGGCATAGGGTGGCAAGAGTATAGTTCTCGTGCTTGATTTTCTTGGATTGCCTTTCATTAGTTGAGGGAGTGGTCACGTGGGACCATAACCACTGGTAGAAAAACAGACCTTAGCATCTGCTTCGGCAGATATCTGAAAGCTCCCGACCGAGTTCCGTGTTTCTAGAATAGCCCTGCCACGGGACTCGGGTCGCACACTTCAGGACATGTGCATCTAGACAGCGATAAACGATTCGCGACACTTACGTGGGGAAAGTCTAGGAACATATACCACTCTAGGTAGTGTGTCCTAGACTAGGGGCATCGTTCGACAGGTAGCATAATCCCTAGTGGACCTAGGTGGCATAAATCCTGAATCCAAGAAGTATTAGACAAGTCGCATAAACCCTAGTTGAATCTAGGGAACGCTCGATAGAAAACCCTAGATTAAATCTAGGTAATAAATAAATGTGTGCCTGGTGGCAACCTCAGTTACAGGGACCGGGATCCCATTATCATTTTATACAGATTACTAGTTGGGATACTAGTTAGGTGGTGCAGAGATTAGTATGGGGTGCGATTGTAATTTCGATTCTAAACTGCTTTGCCTTAGTTTATGGTATTTTCCCATTTTCAGTTTATGCCTGTCATGTCCTTTTCCTTGTTCATATACCGAAACACCACTAGACTTACCAGGCTTTATGTCTGACTCTATGTTTTCTTTCGTCTTCTTTTCTTCCGTTCCCCCCCAGGTAGTCAGGGAGGGAATAGCTCAGATTTGTATGGACCTGTTACTCTTTCCAAGCTTGAAGACTCTTTGATGTGCTGCTTTGGACTCTCTTTTCCACCGCTATGGCTGGCTAATGTTTCATTGGGGAATATCATTGTATATTTATGCTTCTTTATTTTGTTAAACAAGATAGATACTTTGTTGTTGGAAAACAATCTTTGTACAAGCTGTTTATAAATGAAATAAAGTTTTATTCATTTTTCCGCTGCTTTATTTATCTGTCTTGTAATTTATCTGTATCTTTTACCTATAATACTTCACAGAACTTAGTGCATTCCCTTTGTGAGTGACACTAACAGATGTGGGATGTTACAACGAACTCATGTGCGTATATTCCCTTACCCCATACTTCAAGGGCAAAAAGTCAGTAAATGAATGGGCGAACTTCATTCACGTTAGATTGTTGGCGTCAGGCCAAGAGTAAGCAGGTGAGTAGTCGAATCATGTTCCCCAAGCTTTACGTTCATCCGATCAAACTATGGAAGGTGTGGTTGGTACCAAACCTCGGGTACCTCTATTTGGATTCACGTAATCCGATGGTGTCAAGCACAGGATCCATCCATATGACTGTTGAACCGCATCCATTGTGAGTCGGATTCGGACTTTGAAACGCAAAAGTCGATGCACAATTGTCTTGGGTCATGCCACGAATGAGCCGAGTAGTGGATGGTCATGTCAGATCCACCTTGAGCTGTATAACGTTCCTCGGACGGGGGGCATGGTTTTGTAAACGAGTGGTTCAATCGGGCTCGTTATGGCAATGCCCTGTAGTTCTATATGCAGGCGTTGGAAGTCTGTTTAGTACCAGACTCTGGGTACCTATATCATTCACACATAAATTTATATGAGCTAGTCACATCAATAATTCATAAATCATGCAAGGATAAGAGATATGGATAAAAAATAATCATGCTAAAGGAATGAGTATTATTCAAAATGAGAATGGTATCGCATATCGATTGCTAGTCCATTCTGACTTGTCCCATCTCTGACAGGTGATGACCGCTGAAGCTTTAATTAATGAAGGAAGTCTTTTCAAATCCTCATGGGGCGGCAATGCCAAGAACGATCAGACCTTGATCGGGGTATTGGGATAATAAAGGCAATCAGGCGGCCTTTGTGGGTGAATGATGAGGGTGTGTTTCCTTTGAATCGCCTTCTTTGCCCCCACGTCGAGGGCAAGGAATAAAGGTCAGATAGTCATATCAGAACCGCTAATCGTGGCATCTCATCTTGTCGGTGCTAAGGCGGTGATCGGCAGGAGAACAATGGATCCGTGCTTATAGAAGCTTTGTCTTTTCCATGTCAGGAAGTGGGATACGGAGGCTAAGAATGTAGACATGCCTCGTCCACCCGCGGTTATGTCTTTGATTCCATGTCGGGAAATGAGAGCCGATATATAGACAATCAATCAGCATCCAGGCTTAAATCTTTCAAACTTCTAACTTGTCGATCTTTGGGCAAGGCTGAAGCAGTCGATCAGGATTGAATAACCTTAGTAAATGAGGGTGATGGCTCTTGGAAGAATCCCGGTCGTTGCCATCCTGCTGTGGATATTCTCAGACCATCCGTCGAATCTTGGATGATAAGTCTTTATGATTGTTGTTGGCCAAAATATATGCCGAGCCGAAGGCGAGCCGTCAAGCGGGTCCGAGCGCAGCGCCGGTGGGGGTCCGCATGATTTTTTCAATTTTGGAAGATGGAGTCTTTTCTAAAACGATCAGAAAAATGCATTTTTTCTAAAAATGACCTTGTCTCGGGTCGGTGTGCAAGACTTTAGAAATGACTAGTAATCCGGGCCGGTATATCTGAAAAAGTTGGTTCAAAGCAGGTCGACCTGGAGATCTTTAGAGGAGTCGGTCGACCTGGGGAGCTTCAGACGAGTCGGTCGACCTGGACTTGAACATCGTTACGACGATGGTTGTTCGAACTGTTCTCACCTCGACCTATGACCTGCCCTGGGCCAAGCTACATACTGGGAGCTATCCAAAATGCAATTCCTACTGGCCGGTTCTCTGATCGGGTTGATGTCGACCCAGGAAGGGTCAACCCGACTAGGGTCGAACCCAGAACTGAAAAGAAACAGTTTTTTATGCAGATTTTGCTGCTTCTACTTTCCAAAGCATGTGCAGAAGTATTGGAAACCATGGCTGCTGAAGATGACTGAAAATAGGATTTTTGTCTTGGACTTGGTGATCCAAAAGTTGAGAAAAACCCTTAAGACGTTGAAAATTCATTTCTCAGTGAAAACACCAAACTGTTGACGCCAAAAAGTGGTCATCAACGACCAAAAGTCAGCTTTGAGCATGATATATGAAGAAATATCAGAAAAGGCGAGAAAAAGAAAGACAATAGCGTTTTTATAGTGGTTCAGCATTAACGATCCTACGTCCACTTCACAATCTCATAATAATATCATAAAGTCAGAGATATAATGAATGAGATCGTCAGGATCTCTGTTACATAATCGTTTTTGAGGAATATAGCAAGTATTTCGTGATGAAAGTGGTTGGAAACCATGATTGAGTCATGCATGAGCCAAAGAGCAAGGCTCTAATGTGAGCCGAAGAAGATCCCCCTTTGTTGTATTGCTCGGTGTATTTATAGGCAGTAGGCTTCAATAATTGGAGGTACCATGTGTCGGTTGATCCATGTGAATAGCAGATAATGGAGTGAGTCTTGATTACGTGGAGAAGTTCCCTCTAATATGTGGCAGCATAAACGTAGTTAGATCCGAGCTTATAGGCTTTAGAATAGGTAGTTGGACCAAGTAAGTAGGCTATTAAATAGATCTCATGACCAGGTCATTGCTGTAGTGTAATTTGATCTCAAGACCATATAGCCTAGGTATTTCGAGATGAAATATTTCGATCCAAGAGCCCTTGAGCCAAGGAGCTTCGAGCCATGAATATCCAGCTTGTCCAAGCCCATGCTCGAGCCCTGAGCAATCCTGTGATGGGTCCATGGGTTGACGGCCTTGCCAAAAGGTGGGTCAACAAATAATAAATTAAATTAGATGTTCTCACCGCTATAGCTCCAATATTTTTATTGTCAGAACCCCTGTATCAACTGTGAACAAGCCAACGGACAACAGAACCGCTACGCAAACTATTTCTCTTCTTTTCAATCCTATTTTTTAGTATAGATTATGCCACTATGAGTTTAACGATCCTGCGGGTGTTCGATTTTTGACTTTGCTTGCGAGAGTACTAGATTTTATAAATTAATGTTATAAAAATAAAAAGTCATTAAACGTAAATTATTTAATTAAAATCGATTACCATCGCTCGACCACAACCTACCAAATATCTCTTGGCAACCCACACAACATCCACTAACCCACCAACCAGTGCCAAAATCTTCCATCCATACTACTTCACATATAAACATACACATACCCATAAGACCTTCAAATGCTTCCGGTTCCTTGCATGTGTCTACTTCGAAAAACACAATTTCAAACACTCTGTCACTTCTCCCTGCATGCACACGTCCAGAACAGGACTTCACCTCCACTCACTTTTACATTCCCATGCATGCAAGCCCTTTAGTCATTCTCGCATGATCATAACAGTACACACACTGCCACGCAGGCACAAAGGCTCACACCCACACAACCAAGCACACCACCTTTTCTCACATCCAAAGCACCGGTACCCGAGCAAGGCGCAGGTGAAGGTATAGCTCTGGCGAAGAGTTCCTGTGATCTTGGGTTTACATTTTTTTCTTTTCTTTAAAAAGTCCGACAACTCCACTGTAAAAGAGGCAAAAGAAGGGAGAGTGAGAGTGAAGCAGAACTGAGTTGTATGGTGACGTGCTGGGGGAGCCTACTGAGTTAGAAAAGAGGACTTGGGTTCTACAGAAGAGGCAAGAGGGAAGTGAGGTGCAGTGTTCACGGAGGGGGGAAAAAGTGGTGCACAGTGAAAATTTTAAGTTGGAGGATGGCTTGCATGCGGGTGCTTGGCGGAGGAATGTAGCGGACCGGTCGGAGAAGAGGAGGCGGAACTATTTGGCAGTCGGAGGTGGAGCTAGCCATAAGGGAAGGGGGTACGGATGTGGTGTTGATTGGTCAGTCACGGGGCGATGAAGGCGGACAAGGTGGAGCGAGATTGACGTAGGGAGGAAAGCAATGGAGAGGAGAGGGAAGTGCGTGAGTAACCATTGGAAGTAGCTGAAGGGTGCTAGAAGAATGGTGCAGCTAAAAGGAAGATGGGTTTCTAAGTCCTCCATTTGCATTTTTCTTGTTTTGTTTCATTTGAAGATACAATTTGCTAAAGGCTTTTTTTGGGAAGAAACAGGTAATACACGTGGGCTGCGAGTGGATAGATGTCCTCTTCATCAATTCTTTGACTTACACGTTTTTTTTAAAATAAAGGAGTATTGGGTTTATGCAGAAAGTGATAGGAGAAAACGAGTCTACGCGGAAGTGAAAAGGGATGGTGTAAATAAGAACAAGATAAAACAACTTAGAGGGATATATAGACAAATATGGCATGTATTAAATAAATAGACAAGTTTTCGTCCATTGCTTTATTTCCTACATATATGAAGGATCTACAACTTTCATTTATATATATTTATCTAGTCCCATTAGTTAGCTACTTCATGTAATCTTATTTTATTCCATTAATAATAACTAAGAACCGCACAAAATAAAGTTATAGCTATATACAGCAATGTATAATGATCACAAAACCAAAATGAAACAGACCGGATTGATTGATTCTGCAAAGCGTCGAAATGACCGTAGTTACTTAAAAATACATTAGAAAAATATCTATTTATTTTTCCCAAATTAAAATTTTCTGAAAATTTACATAAAAAAATCTAAGACTGCGCGTACTGAAACTGAATAGTTATTTTAAATCAATATTAAATTAGAATTCATATGCTAATTCTGATCGTTCCACAAACTAACTAACTAACCGTTGAGATAATCTTACTGACAATGAACTGTTTTGCCAAGAGCATTGGTTTACACACACTAACATTTTTATTTAACCTTATAAAGTAATATATTTGGTTTACAAACCAAATTTAATTATATTCAGTCTTTCAAAAATTTACAAATCTTATATTATTAAACAATATATCCAAATAGGTCATATTTAAAATAATATCATTACTTATCAAAAATAAAGTTTTCAAATATTTTTTTTTTATAATTTATTTTCCCATGCAAAAATCATATTTATATTCAAGACTCCAAATTTCATATTTAAACTTTGTAAAATCCAAATTAATTATATATTAAAACTTCACAAATTTTGGATTGTTACATAATAGTTGACGATTTTTCAAGATTTACCTGGACTTTATTTCTTAAAAATAAAAGTGATGCTTTTGATCAGTTAAAAACCTTTGCTAAAGGAATTCGAAATTTATTACCGTTAAAAATTAAAATAATATGTAGTGACCACGGTGGAGAATTCAAAAATTAAAATTTTGTAGTAAAAAGGGGATAACCCATAATTTTTCTTTCCCTAAACCCCTCAACAAAACGGAGTAGTTGAACGTAATAGATCAGTGCAAGAGTGTGCTAGACTATGTTATCTGATAGTAATTTACCAAAGAATTTTTGGGCTAAGGCAGTTGCAACAACTTGTTATATTTTAAATAAACTTTCATTCAGACCCTTAACTCATAAAACACCATATGAACTTTGTACAATAAGAAACCAAAAATATCATACTTTAAAATATTTGGAAGTAAGTCTTTTATTCTTAATACTAAAGAAAATCTAGAAAAAATTTAATCGAAATCCAATAAAGCAATATTTATTGGATATTCAGATAGAAGTGAAGCATATCGAGTTTTTAATTCTAGAACCAATACTATAGAAGAAACCTTAAACGTATCCTTTGACGAAAACTATAAAAATATAACACAACACAACGAAGTAGAATGTGAAAATGAGATTAATGAAATAAATAATGAAGATAGTCAAACAAATAAAAGAATTAGATTACTAAGAGACCATCCTATAGAAAATATCTTAAAAGATATTGAATCCGTTGTTAGGACTCGAAATCAATTAAATAATATGAATAATTCAATGTTTATTTCAACTATTGAACCTAAAAATCCAAAAGAAGCATCATCAGACAATTCACAGATCCTTGCTATGTAAGAGGAATTGAATCAGTTTACTCAAAATGATGTATGTGAACATGTTCCTAGACCAAAGGATAAAACAATAATAGGAATCAAATGGTTTTATAAAAATAAAATGAATGAACATGGTGAGGTCGTAAGAAATAAGGCACGATTAGTAGCACAAGGTTATACTCAAGAAAAAGGAATAGATTACGATGAAACGTTTGCCCCCGTAGCTAGATTAGAAGCAATTAGGATATTACTCACCTTTGCAAACCATAATAATTTCAAATTATATCAAATTGATGTTAAAAGTGCTTTTCTAAACGGATTTGTTAAGGAAGACATATATGTAGAGCAACGATCTCTTTTTTAAGACGAAAAATTACCAAATCATGTATGTAAAATAAAGAAAGCATTACATGGATTAAAACAGGTTCCTAAAACTTGGTATGATTGATTAAGAAAGTATTTATTACAATCTAATTTTGAAATAGGTAAAATAGATAATACACTTTCTTAAAAAAGAAATAATAAAGATATACAATTAGTACAAATACATGTTGACGATATAATCTTCAGATCGACGAATAATAAAATGAATAAAGAGTTTTCAGATATAATGACCCAAGAATTCGAGATGAGCCATATGGGAGAACTAACATTCATCTTAGGCTTACAAATTCGTCAATTAAAGAATGAAATATTTATCAATCAATAAAAATACGCAAGTGATTTAAGTATCATTTAGCAACAACTAATGGGAGACCAACACCAATGGCAACTAATATAGCCTTATGTAAAGATGATACATAAAAGACGTTGATAAAAAAATATAGAGGAATGGTAGGATCATTATTATATATAACTGCTAATAAACCAGATATAACGCATAGTGTATGTCTCTGTGCAACATATCAGTCGCAACCTAAGGAAACTCATTTAAAAGCCATAAAACGTATTCTAAGATATGTAAAACATACATCAGATTTTGGATTATTTTATCCTAAGGATGGTTCCTTTAATTTAATTTCTTATTGTGACGCTGATTACGCAGGATGTAAATCCGATCATAAAAGCACAAGTGGAACATATTATTTTTTAGGACATTAACTAGTTTCTTGGTTTAGTAAAAAGTAAAATACCATATCTTTGTCAACAAATGAAGCAGAATATATATCTGCTACTTTGGCTTGCTCACAATTGATATATATATGCAACAAACTCTAAATGATTTTGGATTAAATATAAATAAATCACCAATATACTGCGATTGTAACACCCCGCCTCCGCTAGGGTCACTCGCAAAGGAATGCACTAGCTTTAGAGGGGCATTATGGGTAAACATGCATAGAAATATCACAAGACAAAACAAATAAAATAGCGGAAGTAAAATCGAACTTTCATAAACTTGAATACATAAGGTCTAAAGCCTTTTACATCAGAGTACATCAAAACCTGTCTTGCAATAGTAAAGAAGCATAAAGACTTTTTCATAAATTATTCCCCAAATAAAAACAGTAAAGTAGCCATGGCCAGGAAAAGTCCAAGCCATCCATGATGACCTTCAAGCAGAAGAAGTCCGAACTAAACAGCAGTGTTTCCTCCCTGTAACCTGGGGGGGAACGGAAGAAAAGAGGCGAAACAAAATGGGTCAGTCAAAAAGACTGAGTAAGCCCTATCTACTATTAGTATAAAAACTAGTAAAGTTAACTGACATGAGAAACTGAGATGAACATAAGCATGATAACAAGATAGATAAGCTAAATCAAAATAACAGGATGAACTACTGAACTCAGATACTAAGATGTCATGATAAATTACGATGTCAAGACAAAACAAGGTATCACATCGTCAGGTTCCTATCAAGTATAATATCCCAAGATATCTATCACGTATAACGTCCCATGGTATCTATCCTGTATATCGGCTCTGCACCTACCGTACTAGTATCCCAACTGTATTACGTGTTATCCGTGAATGACCCTTACTCAAAAGTCGTGTAATGGTCCCTATCAACCTAATATGCCGCATATATAGGTTACTCAACTCATATGTTTCTTTCCATGTATAAGTTCAGTTCTTTGTCGTAGGCTGTACGGGCTTTCCCATGTAAACGGTTTATCCTTGAAGTTGTTTTGGACTGCAACCCTTGATCTAGTTGTGTTTCCTTACCATGAACTATCGCGCGTCCACTTAGGATTTATGCCACCTAGGACCGCTAGGGATTATGCTACCTAATGAACGTTTCCGTGTCTCGGTTTGGGTTTTGGCCACCTAGGACCACTAGGGATTACGCCACCCGTCAACCGCGCCCTTGATCCCACGTATGTATCGTGAATCGTTTTCCATGTCTAGATGCACATGTTCCCCAATGTGCCATCCGAGTTCCGTGCCAGGGCAAATCAAGAAATACGGAACTCGGTCGGGAGCTTTAAATCGTCTGCCGATGCAGATATCAAGGTCTGTTTTTGTACCCGTGGCTATGGTCCCACGTGACCCCTCCCTCAACTACTGAAAGGCAATCCAAGAAAAATCATGTATAAGAACCACTCCACGGCCCCTCTATAGCCCACTTTCCTACGGGCCAACCTCACCCATGACTCGATAGCAAGCACATGGTCTGTTGGGGGTTCCCTGCCTTTCCGCACGTACACGATTGACTAAAGATGGTAGGTAGTCGGCGATGCGCTATCCAGGGCAAAAACAAGAATCGTCGACTCCACGCTAATCCATCCCAGTCTTTAGGTTGCTCGCATAGCAACCAAGGCATACTCTTGGTCCTTCTAACGCAGACCTTAACCTCTCATGGGCCTAGTATAATTACCTGGCAGCCCACAGAGGGATCCCAAGAATATCCTCACGTCCCCCGAAGCTTCCACTTCGGCACCCAGTGCGCTGGAGCTTTTATCCAAGTCAGATAACTTGCTCCCCCCTCGTATACTAAGCGATAACCTACCGTATCAGGTTACTCATCGTTTTGAGAATTAGTCCTATGTCCTTAGCTAAGAATTATTACTTAGTTACCCTTAACTAAGGTTTACCACTTAGCTTCCTTTCCCGTTATCCTTGATTAACCACGGTTTTCTACCTAGTTCTTCTAGCTAGGGTTTGTCTATTGGTTTAAGTGTTATCATTCAAGTCCATGACTTAACCCGCCCACGAATCACGTCAAAGATTGGCTAAGTATTTAAGTTCAAGACTTAGTCCCACAAGTTAGTTAAGTGTACCCAGAGGCTCATGACTTAACCCTATCAAGTCAAATTGGTCAAGTACTAGCTTACCTTAATCCTATCGGATTATCTTGCTAGATCGATTAAGCATAGATTATCTTAATCCCATCAAATTATCGAGTCGGATTGGTTAAGTATAGGTTGGCTTAACCCCATCCTCTAATCGTACTACAATGGTTAAGTATATTCTAAAAAGGTCTTGTGACTTAACCTTATCAGGTTCGCGTATTAGATTGGTTAAGTGTAAGTTACTTAACCCCATCAAATCATCATGTATAATTGGGTAAGTATAAGTTGCTTAACCCCATTAAATTATCACGTTAAGTTGGTTAAGTATTGGTTACTTAACCTCATTGAATTACCGAGTTTAAATTGGTTAAGTGTTTAACTTAACCCCATCGAATTACCGTGTTTAGATTAGTTAAGTGTGGATTACTTAACCCCATCTAATTACCGTGTCGGATTAGTTAAGTGTAAATTACTTAACCCCATTCCCTAATCATCTTGTATGGTTAAGTGTCATTAAGAAAACTTACTTAACCTTGCCAAATTATCATGTTGGATTGATTAAGTGTTGGTTAACTTAATCCCCGTCCACTAGTCGTATAAAAATGGTTAAGTGTCATTAGGCAAATCAAGTTACTTAACCTACCCAACCTTGTCATGTTTTGTTAAGTATCATTAGCCTAATCCAATTACTTAACCCATTTGTCCATGTCATATTTGGTTAAGAGTCATTAATCAAATTAACTTAACCCTATCATGTGGCATTAATTTCTTAATGCACCCCAACCTCTCACATTAGACTTTGTTGTGGTTACTAGTTAAGCTGGTCGGTTCCGGGTAGCTTTACACCACAACTTGGTCTAACCTCGGGTTCTAGCACAACATGACCAACTTCTCACATTGGGTCCTATTGTTTGCAACTACTAGTTAGGCCGGTCGGTTCCGGGTAGCTTTATGTTGCAAACTCAACCCAACCTCGTGTTGGCTACTTTCATGTTTAGTCTAGTGTCATGTTCATATTCAAGTTTTCAAGCAATTGGGTAGACCTAACTTAATAGGTAAATTCCCAAGCTTATGTTTTTATGCATACTTACATGTCACTTCCATATTATATTTCAAGTCATGTTTTCAAGTATAAACACATGTCATATTTAACGTTACACGTTGTCATGTTTATACCCATTTACTCAAATCATGTTCATATCATTATGTTTTCCCATAATGTGACCCCAACGCTTTTTAAACTCGCATATACGTTCGCAACAACGTAATGGATTAAAAGAAGAGACTTGGCAAAGGCATGACAAAAATGGATATTAAGCCACAAGTTAATCATGGTGGCAAATGAGGCACAAATGTGTTCATTAGCTTGCATGTTACATTCTTAAGCCTCAAAAACATGCATAAACCCAAACTTGGCACATAAGCGAATCATGGTGACAAAAGACATGGAATGATGACTAGAAACTCGCATATATCATCATATAAGGGTTATGACTTCATATGCAAGTTGACAAAAAAGGGTATGAAGGTTCTCATGTTGCATAATGCAACATTTCAACATAAAGGTTGTAGCTTTTAGCTCATAAGATCAAGATAATGACTTCATAAACTTGCATGACATGATAGCATGTGTCTCAATGATCAAACCCAAACTTGCAACATGAACATTTAACTTCATAGTTAATATCTAAGAGTAGGAAAAGGGCTTACATTGCTATGAAGGCCTAAATCGATTAAACTAAAGCTTGTGATGAAGCTTATGCATGCCATCATCCAAAAACCCAAAGATGGATGCTCCAAATCAACAAATACACCATCTTTATGAACAAAGACCAAAACTTTTGCCTTGAAATCAACTTGAGGAGCTCTCATACTAACATAGGGACTCTCTAATACTCTCATGATCATGAAACCTCTAATAGAAATGAAGTGGAGGCTAGGATAGTTGAGTGGAGGCCATGAGAGTAGAAATTTGGCCATAGTTTAGTTACATGAGTGAATAATGAGAGTTTAGGGGTTTATTTATAGATTAGGCAAGTGTTTTAGGCCATAGGATTAAACCTAGATTCAATCCAAGCCATCAAAGCATGTCTTGGGGAAGAAGTCAAGTGTAGGAACCATCTAGGGCCTTTAGATTAAAGATTAACCATGAGAACCATCCAAATGCAAAATCTGCATTTGAGCGAATCGGCCCACGGGTTGACAGCCAAACACCCTGGATTAACCCCCAGTCGACCCAGCGGGCTTGGGTCGACCTCAAAAATCGGCCGGTTCGGTTATTCCCCTCTCCCAATTCGCTGTTTTGAACATTTTTGCATATTTATTTATTTAATTTTCAATTATATATATATATATATATATCAATATATATATATATATATTTTTCTGCGCAACCCATTTCACTTAATTAAGTATACTTTAATTTGGGAATTTTTCGTGAAACTTCGCGAGGCCATATCTTGGTCATACGGACTCCGATTTTCGAAAACTCGGACTCTATTTCGCGTATTTTTCCGAGACGAACGCAATGACATAGCCCGTTTCACTTGATTCAGAATTTAAAATTAAATTCTGCCTTGATTCTCGTCTTTAATCATGTTATCGAAATACGGGTTGTTACATTCTCTCCACCTTTTAGGATTCCGTCCCCGAAATCTCCAAGTTAGGAAGAACATATCCTACCATCCATCATCCATCTACTCAAAACATCATCCACGAGCAACCATTGTCCTTAGATGATTTCTAATGCTGTATGAATATATGCAAGACGTGTGTGTACATGTTCCTTAGCTAATGCTAATGATCAGGCCTGAATAATCTTTCTAATGCAAAATATGTATAGTGCCATGAATCCAACATGTATGCAAATAGTCCTAGTCATATAGATACTATATGCGTGCACAATCATTCATTCATATGCTACAACCGCATGATAATACATTCGATTTCATCCATAAACAAGTATAAATACTCGTGCATATGCAATATGAAATGTGACCGAGTCGAGCTAGTATCTAATGTGTATTCGCGCATCCACGAGCAACCACTTGCAACCACTTGCAACCATATCAATCATAACATGTTTCAAATACATGTTTACATTCATAGGGTTCTACCTAGAATTCCCTGAAACAGGGTCGAGAAGATAAACAGGACAAACTCCTTACAGGGTTTGTAACGGAGAATAGGACCGAGAGGATGTCCACAAAAGATAGCCTACAAGTAAGCTCTACAGAAAACAGGGATCAAGGATATACTCCCAAAACGAGATATCATGCGCGTATCTAGTCTTTGACCATCAAAGTCGTATTTCCTTGAGCTCAATTCCATTGTGCCTTGACAGTCCTTTAACTTCGCGATTTCGTAGCTTCTTATTTCCTGTTTCCATAACATGAGCTGGAACTCATTTCTTCGTCGCCTCTCGTTCCACTCGCACACTTAGCGCAAACATGACTGCGTACTCATGATCTCATGCAAGCTTTCCAAAATTCACTAGTGAATCTCGGACCTTGTACCATAAGGTATTCCACGTAGTAGAACTTTCTCTTGAAAGTAAACAGATGCCAACCGGGTTATCAAGTGCACTTACTAGGGTGATTTCCATAACCCATGCATAAGTGAAATAAACCATCCGTCTTATTGGCGAACACCACTCGATCGGGCTTCAAATTTCCAATAAAGGTATCAAGGGATTCTAGGTAACTAATCATGACTGAACCCAAAAGGCTCCACGAGACTTCGAGGGCTAGTCAAGAGTCTAACTACCCTTCTATCAAAACCGAGAGTGGCACCCCTTACTGGATAACCACTTCATCCCTAGAATCCATCCATAACCGAGGCATGTCATTCTCAAATCCAAAACAAGTCATGAATAAATGGACCGATTCTCCACAGGACTTGAGACAAAAATGGGATTCTCTATTACGCTAGTACTTAAGGTGCAGAGACTCAACTATCGAAGCAGACTAAAATGATACGATGATCAAACCAAAGTCCTAATGGGATGATAGAGAAGAAAAGCTAAACCTTTAACAATATCGTTACCCTCCTTCCGAGGTACCCTAGAAATGAGAGCATACTACTGCCCTCCCGATGATCTTGTCCTTGTCCCATGATACTTAACTATCCGCCCCGTTTCACCATGCCAAAGGTACTCTCTCGTCATGGGTTTCATTGTTCATCTTTCTCTCTCATTCTGGGTTGAGCCATACCAACAAGTTGCTCATCCTTAAACTCGTATCCTTTACCCTTGCTCTTTATTATCCTTTCTTGTAACACGGCAATGGGTCTCTCGAGAACCACCTCCATCGTACAGGAAACACCTACGTGGCTAGACAAAGATTAGTCACAGTGAGAACTACTGTGACCACGGATGGAGGAAAGAAAGGAAATGAGATTCAATCAAGGAATCAAAGAATGGTGCTAATGGCTTTTGGGGAATAGCCTTTTTAAAACAAACTTTTCTTGAAAAATGCTTCTTTATAAACGGTTTTCCAAATAGTTTTCAGAAGGTTTTAAAAGCTTTTGCCCAGTCTGGTAACCTTCTGCTCTGATACCAAATGTAACACCCCGCCTCCACTAGGGTCACTCGCAAAGGAATGCACTAGCTTTAGAGGGGCATTATTGGTAAACATGCACAGAAATATCACAAGACAAAACAAATAAAATAGCGGAAGTAAAATCGAACTTTCATAAACTTGAATACATAAGGTCTAAAGCCTTTTACATCAGAGTACATCAAAACCTGTCTTGCAATAGTAAAGAAGCATAAAGACTTTTTCATAAATTATTCCCCAAATAAAAACAAAACGGGTCAGTCAAAAAGACTGAGTAAGCCCTATCTACTATTAGTATAAAAACTAGTAAAGTTAACTGACATGAGAAACTGAGATGAACATAAGCATGATAACAAGATAGATAAGATAAATCAAAATAACAAGATGAACTACTGAACTCAGATACTAAGATGTCATGATAAATTATGATGTCAAGACAAAACAAGGTATCACATCGTCAGGTTCCTATCAAGTATAATATCCCAAGATATCTATCACGTATAACGTCCCATGGTATCTATCATGTATATCGGCTCTGCACCTACCGTACTAGTATCCCAACTGTATTACGTGTTATCCGTGAATGACCCTTACTCAAAAGTCGTGTAATGGTCCCTGTCAACCTAATATGCCGCATATATAGGTTACTCAACTCATATGTTTCTTTCCATGTATAAGTTCAGTTCTTTACCGTAGGCTGTACGGGCTTTCCCATGTAAACGGTTTATCCTTGAAGTTGTTTTGGACTGCAACCCTTGATCTAGTTGTGTTTCCTTACCATGAACTATCGCGCGTCCACTTAGGATTTATGCCACCTAGGACCGCTAGGGATTATGCTACCTAATGAACGTTTCCGTGTCTCGGTTTGGGTTTTGGCCACCTAGGACCACTAGGGATTACGCCACCCGTCAACCGCGCCCTTGATCCCACGTATGTATCGTGAATCGTTTTCCATGTCTAGATGCACATGTTCCCCAATGTGCCATCCGAGTTCCGTGCCAGGGCAAATCAAGAAATACGGAACTCGGTCGGGAGCTTTAAATCGTCTGCCGATGCAGATATCAAGGTCTGTTTTTGTACCCGTGGCTATGGTCCCACGTGACCGCTCCCTCAACTACTGAAAGGCAATCCAAGAAAAATCATGTATAAGAACCACTCCACGGCCCCTCTATAGCCCACTTTCCTACGGGCCAACCTCACCCATGACTCGATAGCAAGCACATGGTCTGTTGGGGGTTCCCTGCCTTTCCGCACGTACACGATTGACTAAAGATGGTAGGTAGTCGGCGATGCGCTATCCAGGGCAAAAACAAGAATCGTCGACTCCACGCTAATCCATCCCAGTCTTTAGGTTGCTCGCATAGCAACCAAGGCATACTCTTGGTCCTTCTAACGCAGACCTTAACCTCTCATGGGCCTAGTATAATTACCTGGCAGCCCACAGAGGGATCCCAAGAATATCCTCACGTCCCCCGAAGCTTCCACTTCGGCACCCAGTGCGCTGGAGCTTTTATCCAAGTCAGATAACTTGCTCCCCCCTCGTATACTAAGCGATGACCTACCGTATCAGGTTACTCATCGTTTTGAGAATTAGTCCTATGTCCTTAGCTAAGAATTATTACTTAGTTACCCTTAACTAAGGTTTACCACTTAGCTTCCTTTCCCGTTATCCTTGATTAACCACGGTTTTCTACCTAGTTCTTCTAGCTAGGGTTTGTCTATTGGTTTAAGTGTTATCATTCAAGTCCATGACTTAACCCGCCCACGAATCACGTCAAAGATTGGCTAAGTATTTAAGTTCAAGACTTAGTCCCACAAGTTAGTTAAGTGTACCCAGAGGCTCATGACTTAACCCTATCAAGTCAAATTGGTCAAGTACTAGCTTACCTTAATCCTATCGGATTATCTTGCTAGATCGATTAAGCATAGATTATCTTAATCCCATCAAATTATCGAGTCGGATTGGTTAAGTATAGGTTGGCTTAACCCCATCCTCTAATCGTACTACAATGGTTAAGTATATTCTAAAAAGGTCTTGTGACTTAACCTTATCAGGTTCGCGTATTAGATTGGTTAAGTGTAAGTTACTTAACCCCATCAAATCATCATGTATAATTGGGTAAGTATAAGTTGCTTAACCCCATTAAATTATCACGTTAAGTTGGTTAAGTATTGGTTACTTAACCTCATTGAATTACCGAGTTTAAATTGGTTAAGTGTTTAACTTAACCCCATCGAATTACCGTGTTTAGATTAGTTAAGTGTGGATTACTTAACCCCATCTAATTACCGTGTCGGATTAGTTAAGTGTAAATTACTTAACCCCATTCCCTAATCATCTTGTATGGTTAAGTGTCATTAAGAAAACTTACTTAACCTTGCCAAATTATCATGTTGGATTGATTAAGTGTTGGTTAACTTAATCCCCGTCCACTAGTCGTATAAAAATGGTTAAGTGTCATTAGGCAAATCAAGTTACTTAACCTACCCAACCTTGTCATGTTTTGTTAAGTATCATTAGCCTAATCCAATTACTTAACCCATTTGTCCATGTCATATTTGGTTAAGAGTCATTAATCAAATTAACTTAACCCTATCATGTGGCATTAATTTCTTAATGCACCCCAACCTCTCACATTAGACTTTGTTGTGGTTACTAGTTAAGCTGGTCGGTTCCGGGTAGCTTTACACCACAACTTGGTCTAACCTCGGGTTCTAGCACAACATGACCAACTTCTCACATTGGGTCCTATTGTTTGCAACTACTAGTTAGGCCGGTCGGTTCCGGGTAGCTTTATGTTGCAAACTCAACCCAACCTCGTGTTGGCTACTTTCATGTTTAGTCTAGTGTCATGTTCATATTCAAGTTTTCAAGCAATTGGGTAGACCTAACTTAATAGGTAAATTCCCAAGCTTATGTTTTTATGCATACTTACATGTCACTTCCATATTATATTTCAAGTCATGTTTTCAAGTATAAACACATGTCATATTTAACGTTACACGTTGTCATGTTTATACCCATTTACTCAAATCATGTTCATATCATTATGTTTTCCCATAATGTGACCCCAACGCTTTTTAAACTCGCATATACGTTCGCAACAACGTAATGGATTAAAAGAAGAGACTTGGCAAAGGCATGACAAAAATGGATATTAAGCCACAAGTTAATCATGGTGGCAAATGAGGCACAAATGTGTTCATTAGCTTGCATGTTACATTCTTAAGCCTCAAAAACATGCATAAACCCAAACTTGGCACATAAGCGAATCATGGTGACAAAAGACATGGAATGATGACTAGAAACTCGCATATATCATCATATAAGGGTTATGACTTCATATGCAAGTTGACAAAAAAGGGTATGAAGGTTCTCATGTCGCATAATGCAACATTTCAACATAAAGGTTGTAGCTTTTAGCTCATAAGATCAAGATAATGACTTCATAAACTTGCATGACATGATAGCATGTGTCTCAATGATCAAACCCAAACTTGCAACATGAACATTTAACTTCATAGTTAATATCTAAGAGTAGGAAAAGGGCTTACATTGCTATGAAGGCCTAAATCGATTAAACTAAAGCTTGTGATGAAGCTTATGCATGCCATCATCCAAAAACCCAAAGATGGATGCTCCAAATCAACAAATACACCATCTTTATGAACAAAGACCAAAACTTTTGCCTTGAAATCAACTTGAGGAGCTCTCATACTAACATAGGGACTCTCTAATACTCTCATGATCATGAAACCTCTAATAGAAATGAAGTGGAGGCTAGGATAGTTGAGTGGAGGCCATGAGAGTAGAAATTTGGCCATAGTTTAGTTACATGAGTGAATAATGAGAGTTTAGGGGTTTATTTATAGATTAGGCAAGTGTTTTAGGCCATAGGATTAAACCTAGATTCAATCCAAGCCATCAAAGCATGTCTTGGGGAAGAAGTCAAGTGTAGGAACCATCTAGGGCCTTTAGATTAAAGATTAACCATGAGAACCATCCAAATGCAAAATCTGCATTTGAGCGAATCGGCCCACGGGTTGACAGCCAAACACCCTGGATTAACCCCCAGTCGACCCAGGGTCGACCTCAAAAATCGGCCGGTTCGGTTATTCCCCTCTCCCAATTCGCTGTTTTGAACATTTTTGCATATTTATTTATTTAATTTTCAATTATATATATATATATATCGATATATATATATTTTTCTGCGCAACCCATTTCACTTAATTAAGTATACTTTAATTTGGGAATTTTTCGTGAAACTTCGCGAGGCCATATCTTGGTCATACGGACTCCGATTTTCGAAAACTCGGACTCTATTTCGCGTATTTTTCCGAGACGAACGCAATGGCATAGCCCGTTTCACTTGATTCAGAATTTAAAATTAAATTCTGCCTTGATTCTCGTCTTTAATCATGTTATCGAAATACGGGTTGTTACATTCTCCCCACCTTTTAGGATTTCGTCCCCGAAATCTCCAAGTTAGGAAGAACATATCCTACCATCCATCATCCATCTACTCAAAACATCATCCACGAGCAACCATTGTCCTTAGATGATTTCTAATGCTGTATGAATATATGCAAGACGTGTGTGTACATGTTCCTTAGCTAATGCTAATGATCAGGCCTGAATAATCTTTCTAATGCAAAATATGTATAGTGCCATGAATCCAACATGTATGCAAATAGTCCTAGTCATATAGATACTATATGCGTGCACAATCATTCATTCATATGCAACAACCGCATGATAATACATTCGATTTCATCCATAAACAAGTATAAATACTCGTGCATATGCAATATGAAATGTGACCGAGTCGAGCTAGTATCTAATGTGTATTCGCGCATCCACGAGCAACCACTTGCAACCACTTGCAACCATATCAATCATAACATGTTTCAAATACATGTTTACATTCATAGGGTTCTACCTAGAATTCCCTGAAACAGGGTCGAGAAGATAAACAGGACAAACTCCTTACAGGGTTTGTAACGGAGAATAGGACCGAGAGGATGTCCACAAAAGATAGCCTACAAGTAAGCTCTACAGAAAACAGGGATCAAGGATATACTCCCAAAACGAGATATCATGCGCGTATCTAGTCTTTGACCATCAAAGTCGTATTTCCTTGAGCTCAATTCCATTGTGCCTTGACAGTCCTTTAACTTCGCGATTTCGTAGCTTCTTATTTCCTGTTTCCATAACATGAGCTGGAACTCATTTCTTCGTCGCCTCTCGTTCCACTCGCACACTTAGCGCAAACATGACTGCGTACTCATGATCTCATGCAAGCTTTCCAAAATTCACTAGTGAATCTCGGACCTTGTACCATAAGGTATTCCACGTAGTAGAACTTTCTCTTGAAAGTAAACAGATGCCAACCGGGTTATCAAGTGCACTTACTAGGGTGATTTCCATAACCCATGCATAAGTGAAATAAACCATCCGTCTTATTGGCGAACACCACTCGATCGGGCTTCAAATTTCCAATAAAGGTATCAAGGGATTCTAGGTAACTAATCATGACTGAACCCAAAAGGTTCCACGAGACTTCGAGGGCTAGTCAAGAGTCTAACTACCCTTCTATCAAAACCGAGAGTGGCACCCCTTACTGGATAACCACTTCATCCCTAGAATCCATCCATAACCGAGGCATGTCATTCTCAAATCCAAAACAAGTCATGAATAAATGGACCGATTCTCCACAGGACTTGAGACAAAAATGGGATTCTCTATTACGCTAGTACTTAAGGTGCAGAGACTCAACTATCGAAGCAGACTAAAATGATACGATGATCAAACCAAAGTCCTAATGGGATGATAGAGAAGAAAAGCTAAACCTTTAACAAGATCGTTACCCTCCTTCCGAGGTACCCTAGAAATGAGAGCATACTACTGCCCTCCCGATGATCTTGTCCTTGTCCCATGATACTTAACTATCCGCCCCGTTTCACCATGCCAAAGGTACTCTCTCGTCATGGGTTTCATTGTTCATCTTTCTCTCTCATTCTGGGTTGAGCCATACCAACAAGTTGCTCATCCTTAAACTCGTATCCTTTACCCTTGCTCTTTATTATCCTTTCTTGTAACACGGCAATGGGTCTCTCGAGAACCACCTCCATCGTACAGGAAACACCTACGTGGCTAGACAAAGATTAGTCACAGTGAGAACTACTGTGACCACGGATGGAGGAAAGAAAGGAAATGAGATTCAATCAAGGAATCAAAGAATGGTGCTAATGGCTTTTGGGGAATAGCCTTTTTAAAACAAACTTTTCTTGAAAAATGCTTCTTTATAAACAGTTTTCCAAATAGTTTTCAGAAGGTTTTAAAAGCTTTTGCCCAGTCTGGTAACCTTCTGCTCTGATACCAAATGTAACACCCCGCCTCCACTAGGGTCACTCGCAAAGGAATGCACTAGCTTTAGAGGGGCATTATTGGTAAACATGCACAGAAATATCACAAGACAAAACAAATAAAATAGCGGAAGTAAAATCGAACTTTCATAAACTTGAATACATAAGGTCTAAAGCCTTTTACATCAGAGTACATCAAAACCTGTCTTGCAATAGTAAAGAAGCATAAAGACTTTTTCATAAATTATTCCCCAAATAAAAACAGTAAAGTAGCCATGGCCAGGAAAAGTCCAAGCCATCCATGATGACCTTCAAGCAGAAGAAGTCCGAACTAAACAGCAGTGTTTCCTCCCTGTAACCTGGGGGGGGGGGGGAAACGGAAGAAAAGAGGCGAAACAAAACGGGTCAGTCAAAAAGACTGAGTAAGCCCTATCTACTATTAGTATAAAAACTAGTAAAGTTAACTGACATGAGAAACTGAGATGAACATAAGCATGATAACAAGATAGATAAGATAAATCAAAATAACAGGATGAACTACTGAACTCAGATACTAAGATGTCATGATAAATTACGATGTCAAGACAAAACAAGGTATCACATCGTCAGGTTCCTATCAAGTATAATATCCCAAGATATCTATCACGTATAACGTCCCATGGTATCTATCATGTATATCGGCTCTGCACCTACCGTACTAGTATCCCAACTGTATTACGTGTTATCCGTGAATGACCCTTACTCAAAAGTCGTGTAATGGTCCCTGTCAACCTAATATGCCGCATATATAGGTTACTCAACTCATATGTTTCTTTCCATGTATAAGTTCAGTTCTTTACCGTAGGCTGTACGGGCTTTCCCATGTAAACGGTTTATCCTTGAAGTTGTTTTGGACTGCAACCCTTGATCTAGTTGTGTTTCCTTACCATGAACTATCGCGCGTCCACTTAGGATTTATGCCACCTAGGACCGCTAGGGATTATGCTACCTAATGAACGTTTCCGTGTCTCGGTTTGGGTTTTGGCCACCTAGGACCACTAGGGATTACGCCACCCGTCAACCGCGCCCTTGATCCCACGTATGTATCGTGAATCGTTTTCCATGTCTAGATGCACATGTTCCCCAATGTGCCATCCGAGTTCCGTGCCAGGGCAAATCAAGAAATACGGAACTCGGTCGGGAGCTTTAAATCGTCTGCCGATGCAGATATCAAGGTCTGTTTTTGTACCCGTGGCTATGGTCCCACGTGACCCCTCCCTCAACTACTGAAAGGCAATCCAAGAAAAATCATGTATAAGAACCACTCCACGGCCCCTCTATAGCCCACTTTCCTACGGGCCAACCTCACCCATGACTCGATAGCAAGCACATGGTCTGTTGGGGGTTCCCTGCCTTTCCGCACGTACACGATTGACTAAAGATGGTAGGTAGTCGGCGATGCGCTATCCAGGGCAAAAACAAGAATCGTCGACTCCACGCTAATCCATCCCAGTCTTTAGGTTGCTCGCATAGCAACCAAGGCATACTCTTGGTCCTTCTAACGCAGACCTTAACCTCTCATGGGCCTAGTATAATTACCTGGCAGCCCACAGAGGGATCCCAAGAATATCCTCACGTCCCCCGAAGCTTCCACTTCAGCACCCAGTGCGCTGGAGCTTTTATCCAAGCCAGATAACTTGCTCCCCCCTCGTATACTAAGCGATGACCTACCGTATCAGGTTACTCATCGTTTTGAGAATTAGTCCTATGTCCTTAGCTAAGAATTATTACTTAGTTACCCTTAACTAAGGTTTACCACTTAGCTTCCTTTCCCGTTATCCTTGATTAACCACGGTTTTCTACCTAGTTCTTCTAGCTAGGGTTTGTCTATTGGTTTAAGTGTTATCATTCAAGTCCATGACTTAACCCGCCCACGAATCACGTCAAAGATTGGCTAAGTATTTAAGTTCAAGACTTAGTCCCACAAGTTAGTTAAGTGTACCCAGAGGCTCATGACTTAACCCTATCAAGTCAAATTGGTCAAGTACTAGCTTACCTTAATCCTATCGGATTATCTTGCTAGATCGATTAAGCATAGATTATCTTAATCCCATCAAATTATCGAGTCGGATTGGTTAAGTATAGGTTGGCTTAACCCCATCCTCTAATCGTACTACAATGGTTAAGTATATTCTAAAAAGGTCTTGTGACTTAACCTTATCAGGTTCGCGTATTAGATTGGTTAAGTGTAAGTTACTTAACCCCATCAAATCATCATGTATAATTGGGTAAGTATAAGTTGCTTAACCCCATTAAATTATCACGTTAAGTTGGTTAAGTATTGGTTACTTAACCTCATTGAATTACCGAGTTTAAATTGGTTAAGTGTTTAACTTAACCCCATCGAATTACCGTGTTTAGATTAGTTAAGTGTGGATTACTTAACCCCATCTAATTACCGTGTCGGATTAGTTAAGTGTAAATTACTTAACCCCATTCCCTAATCATCTTGTATGGTTAAGTGTCATTAAGAAAACTTACTTAACCTTGCCAAATTATCATGTTGGATTGATTAAGTGTTGGTTAACTTAATCCCCGTCCACTAGTCGTATAAAAATGGTTAAGTGTCATTAGGCAAATCAAGTTACTTAACCTACCCAACCTTGTCATGTTTTGTTAAGTATCATTAGCCTAATCCAATTACTTAACCCATTTGTCCATGTCATATTTGGTTAAGAGTCATTAATCAAATTAACTTAACCCTATCATGTGGCATTAATTTCTTAATGCACCCCAACCTCTCACATTAGACTTTGTTGTGGTTACTAGTTAAGCTGGTCGGTTCCGGGTAGCTTTACACCACAACTTGGTCTAACCTCGGGTTCTAGCACAACATGACCAACTTCTCACATTGGGTCCTATTGTTTGCAACTACTAGTTAGGCCGGTCGGTTCCGGGTAGCTTTATGTTGCAAACTCAACCCAACCTCGTGTTGGCTACTTTCATGTTTAGTCTAGTGTCATGTTCATATTCAAGTTTTCAAGCAATTGGGTAGACCTAACTTAATAGGTAAATTCCCAAGCTTATGTTTTTATGCATACTTACATGTCACTTCCATATTATATTTCAAGTCATGTTTTCAAGTATAAACACTTGTCATATTTAACGTTACACGTTGTCATGTTTATACCCATTTACTCAAATCATGTTCATATCATTATGTTTTCCCATAATGTGACCCCAACGCTTTTTAAACTCGCATATACGTTCGCAACAACGTAATGGATTAAAAGAAGAGACTTGGCAAAGGCATGACAAAAATGGATATTAAGCCACAAGTTAATCATGGTGGCAAATGAGGCACAAATGTGTTCATTAGCTTGCATGTTACATTCTTAAGCCTCAAAAACATGCATAAACCCAAACTTGGCACATAAGCGAATCATGGTGACAAAAGACATGGAATGATGACTAGAAACTCGCATATATCATCATATAAGGGTTATGACTTCATATGCAAGTTGACAAAAAAGGGTATGAAGGTTCTCATGTTGCATAATGCAACATTTCAACATAAAGGTTGTAGCTTTTAGCTCATAAGATCAAGATAATGACTTCATAAACTTGCATGACATGATAGCATGTGTCTCAATGATCAAACCCAAACTTGCAACATGAACATTTAACTTCATAGTTAATATCTAAGAGTAGGAAAAGGGCTTACATTGCTATGAAGGCCTAAATCGATTAAACTAAAGCTTGTGATGAAGCTTATGCATGCCATCATCCAAAAACCCAAAGATGGATGCTCCAAATCAACAAATACACCATCTTTATGAACAAAGACCAAAACTTTTGCCTTGAAATCAACTTGAGGAGCTCTCATACTAACATAGGGACTCTCTAATACTCTCATGATCATGAAACCTCTAATAGAAATGAAGTGGAGGCTAGGATAGTTGAGTGGAGGCCATGAGAGTAGAAATTTGGCCATAGTTTAGTTACATGAGTGAATAATGAGAGTTTAGGGGTTTATTTATAGATTAGGCAAGTGTTTTAGGCCATAGGATTAAACCTAGATTCAATCCAAGCCATCAAAGCATGTCTTGGGGAAGAAGTCAAGTGTAGGAACCATCTAGGGCCTTTAGATTAAAGATTAACCATGAGAACCATCCAAATGCAAAATCTGCATTTGAGCGAATCGGCCCACGGGTTGACAGCCAAACACCCTGGATTAACCCCCAGTCGACCCAGGGTCGACCTCAAAAATCGGCCGGTTCGGTTATTCCCCTCTCCCAATTCGCTGTTTTGAACATTTTTGCATATTTATTTATTTAATTTTCAATTATATATATATATATATCGATATATATATTTTTCTGCGCAACCCATTTCACTTAATTAAGTATACTTTAATTTGGGAATTTTTCGTGAAACTTCGCGAGGCCATATCTTGGTCATACGGACTCCGATTTTCGAAAACTCGGACTCTATTTCGCGTATTTTTCCGAGACGAACGCAATGGCATAGCCCGTTTCACTTGATTCAGAATTTAAAATTAAATTCTGCCTTGATTCTCGTCTTTAATCATGTTATCGAAATACGGGTTGTTACATTCTCCCCACCTTTTAGGATTTCGTCCCCGAAATCTCCAAGTTAGGAAGAACATATCCTACCATCCATCATCCATCTACTCAAAACATCATCCACGAGCAACCATTGTCCTTAGATGATTTCTAATGCTGTATGAATATATGCAAGACGTGTGTGTACATGTTCCTTAGCTAATGCTAATGATCAGGCCTGAATAATCTTTCTAATGCAAAATATGTATAGTGCCATGAATCCAACATGTATGCAAATAGTCCTAGTCATATAGATACTATATGCGTGCACAATCATTCATTCATATGCAACAACCGCATGATAATACATTCGATTTCATCCATAAACAAGTATAAATACTCGTGCATATGCAATATGAAATGTGACCGAGTCGAGCTAGTATCTAATGTGTATTCGCGCATCCACGAGCAACCACTTGCAACCACTTGCAACCATATCAATCATAACATGTTTCAAATACATGTTTACATTCATAGGGTTCTACCTAGAATTCCCTGAAACAGGGTCGAGAAGATAAACAGGACAAACTCCTTACAGGGTTTGTAACGGAGAATAGGACCGAGAGGATGTCCACAAAAGATAGCCTACAAGTAAGCTCTACAGAAAACAGGGATCAAGGATATACTCCCAAAACGAGATATCATGCGCGTATCTAGTCTTTGACCATCAAAGTCGTATTTCCTTGAGCTCAATTCCATTGTGCCTTGACAGTCCTTTAACTTCGCGATTTCGTAGCTTCTTATTTCCTGTTTCCATAACATGAGCTGGAACTCATTTCTTCGTCGCCTCTCGTTCCACTCGCACACTTAGCGCAAACATGACTGCGTACTCATGATCTCATGCAAGCTTTCCAAAATTCACTAGTGAATCTCGGACCTTGTACCATAAGGTATTCCACGTAGTAGAACTTTCTCTTGAAAGTAAACAGATGCCAACCGGGTTATCAAGTGCACTTACTAGGGTGATTTCCATAACCCATGCATAAGTGAAATAAACCATCCGTCTTATTGGCGAACACCACTCGATCGGGCTTCAAATTTCCAATAAAGGTATCAAGGGATTCTAGGTAACTAATCATGACTGAACCCAAAAGGTTCCACGAGACTTCGAGGGCTAGTCAAGAGTCTAACTACCCTTCTATCAAAACCGAGAGTGGCACCCCTTACTGGATAACCACTTCATCCCTAGAATCCATCCATAACCGAGGCATGTCATTCTCAAATCCAAAACAAGTCATGAATAAATGGACCGATTCTCCACAGGACTTGAGACAAAAATGGGATTCTCTATTACGCTAGTACTTAAGGTGCAGAGACTCAACTATCGAAGCAGACTAAAATGATACGATGATCAAACCAAAGTCCTAATGGGATGATAGAGAAGAAAAGCTAAACCTTTAACAAGATCGTTACCCTCCTTCCGAGGTACCCTAGAAATGAGAGCATACTACTGCCCTCCCGATGATCTTGTCCTTGTCCCATGATACTTAACTATCCGCCCCGTTTCACCATGCCAAAGGTACTCTCTCGTCATGGGTTTCATTGTTCATCTTTCTCTCTCATTCTGGGTTGAGCCATACCAACAAGTTGCTCATCCTTAAACTCGTATCCTTTACCCTTGCTCTTTATTATCCTTTCTTGTAACACGGCAATGGGTCTCTCGAGAACCACCTCCATCGTACAGGAAACACCTACGTGGCTAGACAAAGATTAGTCACAGTGAGAACTACTGTGACCACGGATGGAGGAAAGAAAGGAAATGAGATTCAATCAAGGAATCAAAGAATGGTGCTAATGGCTTTTGGGGAATAGCCTTTTTAAAACAAACTTTTCTTGAAAAATGCTTCTTTATAAACAGTTTTCCAAATAGTTTTCAGAAGGTTTTAAAAGCTTTTGCCCAGTCTGATAACCTTCTGCTCTGATACCAAATGTAACACCCCGCCTCCACTAGGGTCACTCGCAAAGGAATGCACTAGCTTTAGAGGGGCATTATTGGTAAACATGCACAGAAATATCACAAGACAAAACAAATAAAATAGCGGAAGTAAAATCGAACTTTCATAAACTTGAATACATAAGGTATAAAGCCTTTTACATCAGAGTACATCAAAACTTGTCTTGCAATAGTAAAGAAGCATAAAGACTTTTTCATAAATTATTCCCCAAATAAAAACAGTAAAGTAGCCATGGCCAGGAAAAGTCCAAGCCATCCATGATGACCTTCAAGCAGAAGAAGTCCGAACTAAACAGCAGTGTTTCCTCCCTGTAACCTGGGGGGGGGGGGGAAACGGAAGAAAAGAGGCGAAACAAAACGGGTCAGTCAAAAAGACTGAGTAAGCCCTATCTACTATTAGTATAAAAACTAGTAAAGTTAACTGACATGAGAAACTGAGATGAACATAAGCATGATAACAAGATAGATAAGATAAATCAAAATAACAGGATGAACTACTGAACTCAGATACTAAGATGTCATGATAAATTACGATGTCAAGACAAAACAAGGTATCACATCGTCAGGTTCCTATCAAGTATAATATCCCAAGATATCTATCACGTATAACGTCCCATGGTATCTATCATGTATATCGGCTCTGCACCTACCGTACTAGTATCCCAACTGTATTACGTGTTATCCGTGAATGACCCTTACTCAAAAGTCGTGTAATGGTCCCTGTCAACCTAATATGCCGCATATATAGGTTACTCAACTCATATGTTTCTTTCCATGTATAAGTTCAGTTCTTTACCGTAGGCTGTACGGGCTTTCCCATGTAAACGGTTTATCCTTGAAGTTGTTTTGGACTGCAACCCTTGATCTAGTTGTGTTTCCTTACCATGAACTATCGCGCATCCACTTAGGATTTATGCCACCTAGGACCGCCAGGGATTATGCTACCTAATGAACGTTTCCGTGTCTCGGTTTGGGTTTTGGCCACCTAGGACCACTAGGGATTACGCCACCCGTCAACCGCGCCCTTGATCCCACGTATGTATCGTGAATCGTTTTCCATGTCTAGATGCACATGTTCCCCAATGTGCCATCCGAGTTCCGTGCCAGGGCAAATCAAGAAATACGGAACTCGGTCGGGAGCTTTAAATCGTCTGCCGATGCAGATATCAAGGTCTGTTTTTGTACCCGTGGCTATGGTCCCACGTGACCCCTCCCTCAACTACTGAAAGGTAATCCAAGAAAAATCATGTATAAGAACCACTCCACGGCCCCACTATAGCCCACTTTCCTACGGGCCAACCTCACCCATGACTCGATAGCAAGCACATGGTCTGTTGGGGGTTCCCTGCCTTTCCGCACGTACACGATTGACTAAAGATGGTAGGTAGTCGGCGATGCGCTATCCAGGGCAAAAACAAGAATCGTCGACTCCACGCTAATCCATCCCAGTCTTTAGGTTGCTCGCATAGCAACCAAGGCATACTCTTGGTCCTTCTAACGCAGACCTTAACCTCTCATGGGCCTAGTATAATTACCTGGCAGCCCACAGAGGGATCCCAAGAATATCCTCACGTCCCCCGAAGCTTCCACTTCAGCACCCAGTGCGCTGGAGCTTTTATCCAAGCCAGATAACTTGCTCCCCCCTCGTATACTAAGCGATGACCTACCGTATCAGGTTACTCATCGTTTTGAGAATTAGTCCTATGTCCTTAGCTAAGAATTATTACTTAGTTACCCTTAACTAAGGTTTACCACTTAGCTTCCTTTCCCGTTATCCTTGATTAACCACGGTTTTCTACCTAGTTCTTCTAGCTAGGGTTTGTCTATTGGTTTAAGTGTTATCATTCAAGTCCATGACTTAACCCGCCCACGAATCACGTCAAAGATTGGCTAAGTATTTAAGTTCAAGACTTAGTCCCACAAGTTGGTTAAGTGTACCCAGAGGCTCATGACTTAACCCTATCAAGTCAAATTGGTCAAGTACTAGCTTACCTTAATCCTATCGGATTATCTTGCTAGATCGATTAAGCATAGATTATCTTAATCCCATCAAATTATCGAGTCGGATTGGTTAAGTATAGGTTGGCTTAACCCCATCCTCTAATCGTACTACAATGGTTAAGTATATTCTAAAAAGGTCTTGTGACTTAACCTTATCAGGTCCGCGTATTAGATTGGTTAAGTGTAAGTTACTTAACCCCATCAAATCATCATGTATAATTGGTTAAGTATAAGTTGCTTAACCCCATTAAATTATCACGTTAAGTTGGTTAAGTATTGGTTACTTAACCTCATTGAATTACCGAGTTTAAATTGGTTAAGTGTTTAACTTAACCCCATCGAATTACCGTGTTTAGATTAGTTAAGTGTGGATTACTTAACCCCATCTAATTACCGTGTCGGATTAGTTAAGTGTAAATTACTTAACCCCATCCCCTAATCATCTTGTATGGTTAAGTGTCATTAAGAAAACTTACTTAACCTTGCCAAATTATCATGTTGGATTGATTAAGTGTTGGTTAACTTAATCCCCGTCCACTAGTCGTATAAAAATGGTTAAGTGTCATTAGGCAAATCAAGTTACTTAACCTACCCAACCTTGTCATGTTTTGTTAAGTATCATTAGCCTAATCCAATTACTTAACCCATTTGTCCATGTCATATTTGGTTAAGAGTCATTAATCAAATTAACTTAACCCTATCATGTGGCATTAATTTCTTAATGCACCCCAACCTCTCACATTAGACTTTGTTGTGGTTACTAGTTAAGCCGGTCGGTTCCGGGTAGCTTTACACCACAACTTGGTCTAACCTCGGGTTCAAGCACAACATGACCAACTTCTCACATTGGGTCCTATTGTTTGCAACTACTAGTTAGGCCGGTCGGTTCCGGGTAGCTTTATGTTGCAAACTCAACCCAACCTCGAGTTGGCCACTTTCATGTTTAGTCTAGTGTCATGTTCATATTCAAGTTTTCAAGCAATTGGGTAGACCTAACTTAATAGGTAAATTCCCAATGGGTAGACCTAACTTAATAAGTAAATTCCCAAGCTTATGTTTTTATGCATACTTACATGTCACTTCCGTGTTATATTTCAAGTCATGTTTTCAAGTATAAACACATGTCATATTTAATGTTACACGTTGTCATGTTTATACCCATTTACCCAAATCATGTTCATATCATTATGTTTTCCCATAATGTGACCCCAACGCTTTTTAAACTCGCATATACGTTCGCAACAACGTAATGGATTAAAAGAAGAGACTTGGCAAAGGCATGACAAAAATGGATATTAAGCCACAAGTTAATCATGGTGGCAAATGAGGCACAAATGTGTTCATTAGCTTGCATGTTACATTCTTAAGCCTCAAAAACATGCATAAACCCAAACTTGGCACATAAGCGAATCATGGTGACAAAAGACATGGAATGATGACTAGAAACTCGCATATATCATCATATAAGGGTTATGACTTCATATGCAAGTTGACAAAAAAGGGTATGAAGGTTCTCATGTTGCATAATGCAACATTTCAACATAAAGGTTGTAGCTTTTAGCTCATAAGATCAAGATAATGACTTCATAAACTTGCATGACATGATAGCATGTGTCATTCTCAATGATCAAACCCAAACTTGCAACATGAACATTTAACTTCATAGTTAATATCTAAGAGTAGGAAAAGGGCTTACATTGCTATGAAGGCATAAATCGATTAAACTAAAGCTTGTGATGAAGCTTATGCATGCCATCATCCAAAAACCCAAAGATGGATGCTCCAAATCAACAAATACACCATCTTTATGAATAAAGACCAAAACTTTTGCCTTGAAATCAACTTGAGGAGCTCTCATACTAACATAGGGACTCTCTAATACTCTCATGATCATGAAACCTCTAATAGAAATGAAGTGGAGGCTAGGATAGTTGAGTGGAGGCCATGAGAGTAGAAATTTGGCCATAGTTTAGTTACATGAGTGAATAATGAGGGTTTAGGGGTAGGTTAGGGGTTTATTTATAGATTAGGCAAGTGTTTTAGGCCATAGGATTAAACCTAGATTCAATCCAAGCCATCAAAGCATGTCTTGGGGAAGAAGTCAAGTGTAGGAACCATCTAGGGCCTTTAGATTAAAGATGAACCATGAGAACCATCCAAATGCAAAATCTGCATTTGAGCGAATCGGCCCACGGGTTGACAGCCAAACACCCTGGATTAACCCCCAGTCGACCCAGCGGGCTCAGGTCGACCTCAAAAATCGGCCGGTTCGGTTATTCCCCTCTCCCAATTCGCTGTTTTGAACATTTTTGCATATTTATTTATTTAATTTTCAATTATATATATATATATATCAATATATATATATATATATATATATATTTTTCTGCGCAACCCATTTCACTTAATTAAGTATACTTTAATTTGGGAATTTTTCATGAAACTTCGCGAGGCCATATCTTGGTCATACGGACTCCGATTTTCGAAAACTCGGACTCTATTTCGCGTATTTTTCCGAGACGAACGCAATGGCATAGCCCGTTTCACTTGATTCAGAATTTAAAATTAAATTCTGCCTTGATTCTCGTCTTTAATCATGTTATCGAAATACGGGTTGTTACAGCGATAATACGAATGCTATAAATATATCTAAAAATCCAACTCATTACTCAAGAACTAAACATATTGATATATGACATCATTTTCTAAGAGATAACGTAAGTAAAGAGTAAATTTCACTCGAATTTATAGAAATAGATAAAAAAAAATAGAAGATATATTAAAAAACCATTAAACGAAGCAACGTTTGCTAAATTTAGAAGAGAATTAGGTATTTGTTCATTAAATGAATTATAGTAATTAAATATATTAATATATATATATAAGAATAACAATAAAAATTAGAAAAATAAAATCAAAAGTGCAATTATGTCGACAAACATATATCACTATGTCGACATATAACTGCCACATTTTAAAAATTAATTCCCACCAAAAGTTAGTTACAATAACCATTTAAACTCTCCACTTCGAATTCTCTTCTTCACTCTCCTATTTCAATTCTGTAGAAACTCAAAACCAAAATAAATCATGGCCTCCACTAATTATAATAACCAAATTAATCCCGAATCATCCGGTGGACCTTTCGAAGGTCCACTTCAATGTTCTACCCACTCTCGTGTAATCAAATTAAAAGAGAAAATGGAGTATGCCCTCCAAATGCTTGCTGAGATTCAAGTACTTCAAATACAGATGAATCAAGAGCAAATTAAACAAGGAAAGATGATGTGAAATCTCCATATGTTTGTAATGGATAATCAAGTGAATCCAATCATCATCTAAGATGATAATCTAGCGATGGAAGAAGAAGAGGAGGAGGAAGAGATGATGGAAGAAGAGGAACCAGAAGAGGCACAACAAGAAGGCATGGACGAGGACGATCAAGTCATATGCATTTGGGAAGTTTCTTATGATCGAGAAGGAAACATAATTGAACAAAATGGGGAATTTTGTCTTCATTACCCCAATTGTCCAATCCATAAGTCCTATATCATAAAGATCAATTATAAGTTAAGTTTCTTTTCGTTTATTCGTTTAATCGATGTAATACATGTGTAGTCGTTCGTGTAATTTTCTTTGGTGTGTACCATTTGTATTAATAACCATGTTTAATTTAATGCTTGCTTTATATTTCGTAACCATTTCATTAGTTTGTTATATAGGCACGAATTTAGGCGGAGTCATATACATTAAGTATTTTGGTATATAATCACAAATTATAACATATAGGTGAATATAGGATTCAAGGTTGGTACATTTAGAATTAATTTTTGATAATGACAAAGGGGCAGAAATTATAAAATAAGGAGAAGCTATACATAGTATATAGAATTCATGATGGCAGGGGGAGTATTAAAAGGATCAAAGTCAACCAGTATGAAAAGGTATGAATACTTATAAATCAAGGTTGTCATCATCAAAAAGGGGGAGATTGTTGGAGAATGGAGTTTTGATGACAACAACCTTATTTCAATTATGATTGATTATAAAATATATACTTACATCTCTATCTAGAATATATATATATATGTATACATACAAACACACATATACAAGATTTGTATACAGGATTTAAATATTGAAGACTGCATAGTTTTAGAGTTTCAAGAGATTCAAGATTCAGACAAGATTCAGACAAGATTCAAGACTCATGAGTAATCAAGTTATCAAGATTTCTAGAGTTTAAGACAAATATAGTAATAGAGTCTAGTTTATACGTAGGACTTTGAATAACACTTCAGGTTCAAATTTTGATTTTCAAATTTCATATTCTGATTTTCAAATTTCAAATTTTGATTTTCAAAATTCTAATTTCAAATTGTTTTTCTATCTTACTTTTGATTTCAAATATAAGTTTTAAAGTTTATATATAAGTTTACATGTACTTATAATTATATACTTTTATATTTTTATATTTATATAATTTTAAACCCTATAATTTATAAATATGTTTATATAATATATATTTATGTTTTCATACAATTTTATACTTTAGAATACTCATTTATATCACTAAGTTTTAATTCAAGAATTTCCAGAATAATATATACAATAACACACTTGAAAAATAGTTTAAAAAATATTTTATACATCGTATGTCGACATACATATATGTTTATGTCGACATATAACTGTCAGAAATTCAATTTTTAATGGAAGTGTCTTTTCAATATTTGTAATGTTCCAGAAACGTTGCAACCTTTCAAATGTTATAAATAGGGGTTGAATTCGGATTTTTTAACCATTTTTCTTATCCGTCTTCACCCCTCTTCATCCCTCCATTAATATTTCTTATTTTATTGACTTCTACAATTCTACTTTGCTGATTTCTATTCTAATTGCATAAAACTTCTCCTTTTCTCACTCTCCACTCATTACTCCCTTAATTGAAATGCTATTGAAGAGTTATCGGGCTGTTGTAATCATTTGGGAAGTGGTTAAGAAAGGGTGTGTTCCTTATAGCCTTGAAATCAAGGAAAGGGAGTGGTGGTAATCTTGTAGCCGCGAAATCAAGAGTGGTTGGAGCGGTATTAACCTTGTAGTCGGGAAATCTAGGGGATTGTACTTGGATATTGATATAGTAATAAAACACTACGCAATCCAATGTTGCCTAATAATAAACATAGTAGTAATCTGAGCCAGTATAAAATCTGGTGTGTTCTTTCCTTTTTTGCATTTTATTTTTGTTTATTTATGTATTCCTGTTTGATTCTGTGACTGTGATCATCTCTAGTGTGTGATTCATATAGTAGATCATATAAGTTTTAGACTTTCATAAATTCCTTATAAACACTATTCATCGGATCCGAAATAGTCAATTATTGTTAAATTCAAAATTCAAGTCAGTCGAAGTTAATATGTAAGCATACGTAATATAAATGTATATTGAAAAACTAATTAAATTTCAGTAAAAGCTAGAAATAAGGCCATTTTTCAAATAGTCTCCGAATTCGACAAGACCATTGTTATTGGAACTATATTAGTGAAATATATTAGGGTTTCAAATTTTGGATTTCTTGGACTTACGGTTTGGTCATACGAGCTAAAAATATATGGGAATTGTTCTATTAAAATTCGAATTGAAATTAAGCAGCTTTGGCTAATACGGAACAATTGAAAATACTGATAAAATGGTAAATGGTAACCTAAAGGAGATATTAACACGTGTTAATGATTTTATAGAATTTAGATAAATTCTTAAGGAAGATACCACCTTCCTAAGTTAACCCTTTAAATTAAATTAACTCTTTACTTAAACAAATCATCTCTCTTACACCATTTCCCACTTTTTCCTACTATTAGGCAACTCAATGCACTTCATTACACATGTTAAATTCTTCCACTCTTCACTCTTTTATGTAACACCCCGTAATTTTAACAACACTAAAGAGGAAAAATTAAAGAATAATTAATTTATTATTCAAAATTAAGGGAAACGGACTACGCCATTGCGTTCATCTCAGAATTCTGGTCAAAACAGACACCTGGTTCTTGTAAAACAGACAACGTATGAAGAAGTTACGAAGGTTTGAAGTTTGTATATGCGCAAGAAGAACATATATATACACACACACACACATTAGTCCAGAAATTCAAAATTAGTTCCATAATTCAAAATCGCGCAGAATTGAGGAAGCGGGAAATTTCCCGCTCAGGGGTGTCGACCCCTGGGTCGACCCTTCAAGGGGGTGTCAACCCATGGGTCGACCCCATAAAGGGGGGGTTGACCCCCCTGCGTCAGACTGGCAGATTTGGGTTTGAGAGCATCTATAAATATGGCCTCATTTCTTATGTTTTTGCACACAAAAAATAATGGAGAGCTAGATGATGCCTCTGCCCAGATCAAATCAAGTCTTTTCATCTTCTGTAATCAAGTTATTCAAGCTTAGAGATCTATGATTCAAAGCTAGCAATCCCTTCTCTATTTTTCTAGATCCAAACACTGTGAGTTTAAGTTACTTTTAGATTTAAATAATTAAAAAGTAAATCTTGATATAATTATAACTTGGATCTATGCCTATGACCATTTGAATCACATCAAATCTGCTATAACTTGTTTATCTTAGTTATTCTGACATGATTATGAACTAGATCTGCACCTATACCAATTTATCATGTCAGATCTGCCTTTGATTTTAGATCTAATTCACTATTTAGATCACCTTATGCCTGCTCTATTATGTTTATGGCCAAATCAGATCTTTTGTTAGTTGGACATCTAAATCATTGTTTATATCACATCATGTCTGTCCCTAATCCCTATTATGTTAGAATCAGTTGTATTATCATATGTTCATTAGATTTGTTCCTATATGCCTACAATGTCATTATGCCACTATATGTTTTATGCTTATTTCTGCCATTATATGTCCATCATGTTAGTGTGATCATCTCTGTTCTATTCCCTCTATCTTTTTCCTTTTATTTTTATAGCCTGGCTACCTTCGAGACTAGCCATGCCGTTGAAATATGCGAATACGTTAGATTTAGGAACGAGGGGAAAACGTAGAATTGGGGCATAACTTGTAAATGAGCATTTGGGCATAACTTGAATAAATAATATTAATGAACATAACTTGGGAAGAGGGGCATGAAAACCTATAACGACATAGGTAAATCTGGTTAATAATGGAAATGCCTAGGATTACGGTAATTAGAAACTGTAAACACACTTAGACACGAGGTTAGATTACACTTGTGGTGAAAGTTTGCCTGGAACCGCCCCACATATCCAGCAACCGTAGGTGATGAATCTAATGTGAGGGGTCTAAGTGCATAAACACGAGACGTGCTAAGACACGAGGTTAAGTCCAACTTATGGAAGAAGTCTGCCTGGAACCGACCAGCATATCCATCATCCACAAGTGATAGGCTTAATGTGGGAGGTCTAGCACATTATAACCATAAATGAATATGACAATAAAGTTTAATACTTAACCTAGTTGAATCCATAGGGATTGTATGAACGTGTTAAACTGAATAGGGGTTAAGTAAACTTGTTTGAAACAGTGGGTGGGTTAAGTATATTTATGGTTGGTGGATAATATTTATATATATATATGCCCACAAACTTAACCTATTGGTATTATGCAATTTTATGACACTAGTAGGTAGGCATAATCTGTGGAAAACCAAGTAGTGGGAATGCAAGACAAAGAGGAGAGCTTGCATCATCTTGTGTGTAGGACCTGTTTCAGTAAGTAACCCATATATAGGTATCAAACAAGTACTATGAACTAGGTCGGAGTCAGGGCACGCTTACCGGGCTGATTGTAAGAGATCAAAAAGTAGGGACGATGACTGACGGCGCGTTCCATCGGGGTCATGTGCGCGCATGACTCCGCTTGCTCGGGAAAATAAGACGTTGTGACATCAATAGATATGGTTGTGCACATCTGGGAAATAAAGGTTGCCACTTTAGGGAGTGATACACCATACTGTGAGGCCAGCACAGGGTATCTGCGGAGTAGGGAGCCGATTGATTAGGGTAGTAATTAGGGTACATTTAGACTCCGGTATGTTTTGGAGCACGTTATTTCCCTCAGAGGTGATTCCGGAACGTTGGGCTACCTGTTGATTGTATGGGGTGAAAACCTCTCATTGGAAGTACACTTAAGTCTTCCAATTTATTATTGTTGGGATCATCTCATTCTGGTTATACTATTATTGGTGCAGAGAAATCATTGGAGAAGCGTATACACTCTATCATATTTATCTTGTTTACCTTGTCATACCTGCTTTTTAAGTTGTTACCTTTCTTATCCACTTTATATGTCTGTCATGATACTTTTACTTATTTATATGCTAAAAGTAACTAGAGTCGCCAGACTTTATTTTTGACCCATTTTGTTTTCTCTTCTTTCTCTTTCGTTCCCTCCCCCCAACCCTTGGCTCTCGGGGTGGGAATACTCAAGCTTGATCAGGATTCTACTATTGTCTTGCTTGGAGCTGCTTAGACGTATTGCTCGAGCTCTTATCTTTTCTACTATGGCTGTTTCTTTTGGGGATTATGCTTCTTTCATTATTGTACTCTGATGTTTTAAGTACAAGACAAAAATTTAATGATGTACTGCCTTTATGCTTTTTCAGACTTATGATGTTTTGAACCACAAAGTTAAGCTTTATGATTAACAAAAATTTTCTGATTCCGCTGCTATTTTACATTTATCTTGTAATGTTTTTGTTTATGTTTACCAATAACGCTTCATGAAACTTAATGTATTCTCTTAATGAGCGAGATTAACGGACGAAGGGTGTCACACTTGGTATCAGAGATGAAGGTTACTGGATTAGATAAAAGTTTTTGAAAATTACTTTCAAAAGGGTTTAAAAAGAAAGCATTTTCAAAAAGAAAAGTCTGTTTTGAAAAACATATTCCCCAAAGCCATACGTAATATCTTTCGATCCTTTGTCTGAATCTCTTTCCTTTTCTTTTCGTCATATCTAGGTAACCTAATATTCTAGAGGGCGTTATGATACCAGGATGGTTCCGTAGGTATCTAGAGGCCACGGTGCCTGGCGGTGGTCAAGCTAACGTTCCTTCCCCAGCAGCACCTGTCGTTCCTCCTCCTCCGCCTATAGATAACTTCTCTTAGATTTCTGTTCTATGGAAGGAAATCCATTCCGTGGAACCGAGACATTCGTAAAGGCAAGGAATTGGCTCAAGGAAACAGACGATCTGTTTGGAATTTTCAAAGTGAACGATCGTAGGAAGATTCAGTTAGCCACCTGGGTACTGAAAGATGAAGCTTTGTTCTGGTGGGAAGTAACACAAGCAGGGCGTCCAGTGGAAACCTGGGATGATTTTAGATAGTGGTTTGAAATGAAGTTTCTTTCTCAAGCTGAGAAAAGCATGCATATGGAAAGGCTCTTGGCGCTAAAGCAAGGAACCATGACTATCAAAGAATATGTGAACAAATTCAATCAACTAGCAAGGTTTGGATTGGAACTGGTAGATACTGCATAAGAAAGCTTTGTGGTTTGTTAAAGGATTGAATAAACCCCTTGATGGATTAGCTATGTCCCATATTCCAATGGGAGAAACTTTTGAAAGGCTCGTTGATATGGCCTTGATGCATGAGGAAGACAAAAGCGAGAAGAAGGAAGTTAAGGTTGAGGAAACACAAAACAAGAAAGTATGGCCTAAGAAAGGACGACGACGACAACAATAGAAGAAGGGCGAAAAGAATGACATGGCTAAAGATAAGAGGAAGTACCATAGTTGCGGACGCGAGGGCCACTTGGTAAAGGACTGCAAAAGAAGGAAGAACAATTGCTTCAGTTGTGGAGAGGTCGGACCCTTTGCTAAGGAATGCCCGAATAAACAGGGACAAGGTCAAACGGCAGGAGCTTCTGGGGGCAGCTGCATGCTCTCGTGACCAGTGCTCCAGATAGAGGTAGGAAAGTTTCCATGGAAGGTTTGAATTCTCTTTCCAATCATCCTATTAGAACTCTTTTTTATTCTGGCGCTTCACATTCATTTATATCTAATTCTTTGGTTGAGTCTCTACACCTAAATACTAGTATGGTCATGGATCCCATTGTTGTCTCAAACCCCATTGGTGGTTCGGCTCATTTGTCCATAACTTGTTGGGGTTTGAGAATATATGTGTTAGGCATCGAATTTGAGTGCGACACATATGTGCTCGGTTTTATGGACTATGGTTTGATTCTAGGGATGGATTGGCTATCCATGTATGGTGACATTCTGGATTGTGAGTGGAGGGTCGCTAGACTTTTGACTTGCCATGGGGGACCATCGAGATTTCTTGTGACCCATAAGGGTCTGCCATGCTTAGTTTCCTAGAGTCTCTTGATGCATCTATCAATGATCTGCGATCTGTACCAGTAGTCTATGACTATCCTGATGTTTTTGATGAGGTACGGGGCTTACCTCCGAGGCACAAGATCGATTTCCGTATATATTTGGTGGACAATGCAAAGCCATTTGCATTACGTGTGTGCCATTTGGCTCTAATAGGAAGGAGGGAGCTTAGTAAGCAAGTAGGGGAGCTACTTGAGAAAAGGTTTATTAGGCGAAGCATATCTGAATGGGGTGCTCCAGTGGTATTCGCAACTAAGGCGGATGGTTTGCTTCGCTTATGTGTGGACTATAGGGAGTTAAACAAACTCACTATGAAGATCAAGCACCCACTTCCGAGGATAGATGATCTGTTTGACCAGCTTGTTGGTGCATCAGTATTTTATCAGTTAGATTTAGCCTCGGAGTTTCATCAGTTAAGGGTAGCCGAGGACAGTATAGATAAGACAGCTTTTAGAACTCCAGATGGTTTCTTTGAATGGCTCGTTATGCCTTTTGGGTTGATGAATGAACCCGTCTATTTTGTTGATTTAATGAGTAGGGTGTTTTGGGAGTTTCTAAATAAGTTTTTCATGGTCTTTGTTGATGATATCTTGATCTTCTCAAAGAGCGAGGAAGAGCATGCCCAACATTTGAGAGAAGTTTTGAAAACTCTGTGTGCGCATCGGCTTAAGGAAAAATTCTCCAAATGCCATTTTTGGAGAAAAGAGGTGAGATTCCTAGGGCATGTAGTCTCCAAAGATGGGATAGCAGTAGATCCTACAAAGGTAGTTATAGTTCAGGACTTGTAAATTCCAAAGAAGGCAACAGAGGTGAGAAGTTTTCTTGGATTGGCAGGTTAGTATAGGAATTCATTAAGGACTTCGCAAATATGTCAACCCCACTCACCAGCTGACAAAGAAGAATCTGACGTTTTCATGGAATATTTGGATTGTGATATTGCTTTCCAACGATTAAAGAGGACTCTTGCAACGTCCTCAGTCTTGACCTTGCCCGATGGAAGCAAGGTGTTTACAGTATACACTGATGCGTGTGGTATAGGGCTTGGTGCGGTTCCGATGCAGGAGGGAAAGGTAGTATGTTATGGGGGTAGACAGCTAAGGGTTCATTAGAAGAAATACCCTACTCATAGCTTAGAACTAGCTGCCATAGTATTCACGCTTAAGACGTGGCATCATTATTTGCTTGGAGAGAAGTTCGAGTTGTACAACGATCATAAATCTCTTAAGTGTTTGTTCTTGCAAAAAGGTCTTAACTTAAGGCAACAAAGGTGGATGAAGGTCCTAGCTTCTTATGATTTTGAGATTGCTTGTAACCCTGACAAGGGTAATGTGGTGGCATACGCACTGAATCGGCAGAGGATGGCCTTAAGTCCTCTGTTTATGAAGTGGAAAAGCTTGGAGTTCATATCGACTTTTGACTTTAGACCCTCCACCGAGTTTTTGCCTGGTTTTTTTCATCGCTAGAGATACAACCTACTCTTATGGATCAGATAGAAGCTTTGCTGCGAGAGGATCGACAGAGTTTAGACATCTTGGATAGGCTCAGTAAAGGGGATTCTTCTAGTCATCTCAGTAGATATTCCATAGACGATAATGGGTGGTTGCGATGAGATGTAAGGCTTTGTGTTCCCCAAATTGGGAGTTTGTTAAAGACGGCCCTAGAAGAAGCCCATCGTTCTAAGATGACTATTCATCCAGGTGGTGATAATATGTATAGAGACATGAAGAGGGTTTTCTTTTGGGCTGGGATGAATAAAGATGTGGTGGAGTTTGTTTTCTCAATGTTTAATTTGCCAACAAGTTAAAGCTGAGCAAAAGAAGCCCGGTGGCTTATTTCATCCTTTGGAGGTTCCACAGTGGAAGTGGGAGAGCGTCTCTATGTATTTCATAGATGGTTTTCCAAGATCAAAGAAAGGCAAAGCCAGTATTTGGGTTGTAGTGGATAGACTTACTAAGAGCGCTCATTTAATTCCAGTTAAGAATAAGAGGACGACGACTTGGTTGGCAGCAATTTATGTTCGAGAGATAGTCCGCCTTCATGGAGTACCTTCCAGCATCGTAAGCGATAGTGACCACATCTTCACTAGTGAATTTTGGAGGAGTTTGCAAGAAGCATTAGGTACACAATTATGTATGATCACTGCTTATCATTCTCAAACCGATGGACAGACGGAGAGGGTGAATAGAATACTTGAGGATCTTTTGAGGCTGTGTATCCTAGACTTCGGAGGGACTTGGGAAGAGCATCTTCCTTTAGTAGAGTTCACCTACAACAATAGTTTTCAAGCTAGAATTGGCATGGCACCCTTCGAAGCATTATACGGATGACCCTGTAGATCACCAACTTGTTGGTGGGAATCTACAGAAAGACTACTACTTGGACCAGATATGGTTAGAGAGACGTCCGTGAAGGTTGACCTTATTAGATGGCAAATGAAGACCGCTTAAGATAGGCAAAAATCCTGCGCAGACAAGAGAAGGACTGACATTGAGTTTGAGGTGGGAGACATGATTTTCATTAAGGTGTCACCTTTAAGGAATGTGGTTCGCTTCGGATCTGTAGGGAAATTGGTACCAAGATTTGTAGGGTCATTTCCCGTAATATAAAGGATTAGCCAAACGGCCTATAGAGTAAAGCTACTAGAAAGGCTATCCGGCGTTTGTGATGTTTTCCACGTTTCTCATTTGCGGAAGTGCTTGCATGATACTGTGGAAGTAGTTGAGCCAAGTATATTGGAGGAAGTAGAGGTGGAACGGGAAACGACAGTCAGACAATTTCGTACCCGTATTTTTGGATCAGAATTTAAGAAGCTACGCAATAGAGAGGTCAAGTTGATGAAGGTTCAGCGGGGAGATAACCCAGAGGATGCAACTTGAGAGATCGAAGACAAGATTCGTGTTTCATACCCTTTTCTTTTCGAGGGTAAGTTCTTAACTTCCTTCCCAAAGCTTTTATTTATGCTTGTTTTTATCATTTAAAGTATATCCTATCGACCACATCTTCGACCTTTAGGTATGAATCCCATGGATGTAAACATGTATTTGAGACATGTTATGTTTGATGGATGCAAGTGAATGCAAATGTTTGCTAGCGGTTGCTCGTGGATGCATATACACACATTAGGCACTAGATTGGCTCAATCACTCTCATACTGCATATGGTCGTGTGTGCATTTTTCTTCGTTTAATGGGTGAAATGGATGTATAATCATATGGATGTTACACTTGGAAGGATAATTGTGCACACATGTAGAACTTACAAGTTATAATAAGATTATTTGCATACATGTTGGATTCATGGCACAAACATGCATTGCATTAAGGAGGTCAACTGAATTAGTAGACCGCCTGATCTTCGCACTTGTATTGGGACATATACATACACGTTTGCATATGTTCATATAAGCATTATGAATCTTTTAAGGACAATGGATGTCTGTGATTGGTGGATGAGTAGATGGATGTGGATGTCAGGATATACATTCTTCTTAACTTGGAGATTTCGGGGATGAAATCCTTTGAGTAGGGAAGAATGTAACACCCCATAATTTTAAAAACACTAAAGAGGATAAATTAAAGAATAATTAATTTACTATTCAGGATTAAGGAAAATGGACTGCGCCATTGCATTCATCTCGGAATTCTGGTCAAAATAGACACCTGGTTTGCGTAAAATAGACACTGTATGAAGAAGTTATGAAGGTTTGAAGTTTGTATACACGGAAGAATATATATATATTAGTTCAGAAAATCATAATTTAGGTCCAAAATTCAAAACCACGCAGAATTGAGGAAGCGGGAAATTTCCCGCTCAAGGGTGTCGACCCCTGGGTCGACCCCTCAAGGGGGTGTCGACCCATGGGTCGACCCCATAAGGGGGGGTTGTCCCCACTACGTCAGATTTGGCAGATTAGGGTTCCTGGGGCATCTATAAATATGGCCTCATTTCTCATGTTTTTGCACACCAAAAATAATGGAGAACTAGATGCTGCCTCTGCCCATATCAAATCACGTCTTTTCTTCTTCTGTAATCAAGTTATTCAAGCTTAGAGATATGTGATTCAACCCTGGCAATCCCTTCTCTATTTTTCTAGATCTAAACACTGTGAGTTTAAGTTACTTTTAGATTTGAATAATTAAAAAATTAATCTTCATATGACTATAATTTGGATCTATGCCTATGACCATTTGAATCACATCAGATCTGCTATAACCTGTTTATCTTAGTTATTCTGACATGATTACGAACTAGATCTGAACCTATACCTATTTATCATGTCATATCTGCCGTTGATTTTAGATCTAATTCACTGTTTGGATCACCTTATACATGTTCCATTACTTTTGTGGCCAAATCAGATCTGTTGCTAGTTGGACATCTAAATCATTGTTTAGATCACATCATGCCTGTCCCTATTATGTTAGAATCAGTTCTATTATCGTATGTTCATTAGATATGTTCCTATATGCCTACCTTGTCATTATGCCACTATATGTTTTATGCATGTTTCTACCATTATATGCCCATCATGTTAATGTGATCATCTCTATTCTATTCCCACTATCTTTTCCCTTTTATTTTTATATCCTGCCCATCTACGAGCCTAGGCATGCCGCTAAAATATGCGAAATATGTTAGATTTGGGAACGAGGGGAAAACGTTGAATTGGGGAATAACTTGTAATTAGGAATTTGGGCATAACTTGAATAAATAATATTTGGGGTATATGGTTCATTATGAACATAACTTAGGAAGAGGGGCATGAAAACCTATAACGACATAGGTAAATTTGGTTAATAATGGAAATGCCTAGGACTACATTAATTAGTAACTATAACCGCGCTTAGACCCGAGGTTAGATTACACCTGTGGTGGAAATCTGCCCGGAACCGCCCGGCATATCCAGCGACCGCAAGTGGTGAATCTAATGTGTGGGGTCTAAGTGCATAAACTAAGTACATAAACACAAGGCGTGCTAAGACACGAGGTTAAGTCCGACTTATGGAAGAAGTCTGCCCGGAACCGACCGGCATATCCAGCATCCACAAGTGATATGCTTAATATGGGAGGTCTAGTACATTATAACCATAAATGAATATGGCAATAAAGTTTAATACTTATCCTAGTTGAATCCATAGGGATTGTATGAACATGTTAAACTGAATATGGGTTAAGTAAACTTGTTTGAAACAATGGGTGGGTTAAGTATATCTGGGGTTAGTGGGTAATATTTATATATTTAGGCCCACAAACTTAACTGTTGAGATTATGCAATTATATGACACCAGTAGGTAGGCATAATCTGTGGAAAACCTAGTAGTGGGTATGCAAGACAAAGGGGAGAGATCTTGTGTGTGGGACCTGTTTCAGTCAGTAACCCATATATATGTATCAAAAGAGTACTCCGAACTGGGTCGGAGTCGGGGAACACTTACTGGGTTGATTGCAAGAGATCCAAAAGTGGGGACGGTGTCTGACGATGCGTTCCATCGGGGTCATATGCATGCATGACTCCGCTTGATCGGGAGAATAAGACAATGTGAAATCAGTAGATATGGTTGTGCACATTCGGGAAATGAAGGGTTGCCACTTTAGGGAGTGATACACCTTACTGTGGGGACAGTACAGGGTATCTACGGAGTAGGGAGTCGATCGATTAGTGTAGTAATTAATTAGGGTACATTTAGACTCTGATATGTTTAAGAGCCTGTTATTACCCTCAGGGGTGATTCCGAAACGTTGAGCTGCGTGTTGATTGTATGGGGGTGAAAACATCTCACTGGAAGTACACCTAAGTCATCCATCTTATAGTTCTTGGGATCATCACATACTGGTTATACTAGTATTGGTGCAGAGAAATCATTCGAGAAACGTATACACTCTATCATGTTTATCCTGTTTACCTTGTCATACCTGCTTTTTAAGTTGTTACCTTTCTTATCCACGTTATATGTCTGTCATGATACTTTTACTTATTTATATGCTAAAAGTAACTAGACTTGCCAGAATTTATGTCTGACCCATTTTGTTTTCTCTTCTTTCTCTTCCATTCCCCTTTCCAGGTTCTCAGGGTAGGAATACTCAAACTTGATCAGGATTCTGTTATTGTCTTGCTTGGAGCTACTTAGATGTAATGCTCGAACTCTTATCTTTTCTACTATGGCTGTTTTTTTTGGGGATTATGCTTCTTTTATTATTGTACTTTGATGTTTTAAGTACAAGACAGAAATTTAATAATGCACTGGCTTTATGTATTTTTTGGCTTATGATGTTTTGAACCACGAATTTATGCTTTATGATTAATAAAAGTTTTTTTTATTCCGCGGCTATTTTGTATCTGTCTTGTATTGTTTATGTTTCTGTTAACTATAACACTTCGCAAAACTTAATGCATTCTCTTAATGAGTGACATTAACGGACGTGGTGTGTCACATTTTCTAAGTCCATAAACAATGTGAGGAGAGTGGATGCCTTTTGTTTATTTTCATGTTCCTTTTCTCCTTTTATTTTCTTTTATGCTTACTTAACTCCGTTTTTCATGTCTTTCTCCTTCTCCAAGCTAGATGCCTCCTTCACCACTAGTAGCTCTTACACCCTGCGCAACTCGCCTATAAACCCTCCTCCACCATGTTAGCCTCCTTTGCTCCAAAGTCACCTCATTTTCCATTAAAACCCCATAAATCACATCTATCCTCATTTTCCCAAATCCTACACCGAAATCTCCAACCCCCAAAACCCACCAGCGCCATGCATGACCCTACCAGCCCACCTCTAACCCCACTCCAGCCCCCACCAGTGTGTGGACCCATCTCCCTTAGCCATATGCCCCACTACCCATTTTAATTGAAACTAGAAATATATATACATATATTTTGAGTGAGTGGTTAACTGGTCAGGAAAGGTGAAATTTTGGTTAAGCAAAAGGTTGAGAAGTCCTACATGCGAAGAGTAGAGGTGTTGGATAGCTTTCAGTGAGAATCTCTAAACCGATTAAGGGCTAGTTTAGCTTTAATTATTGTTGTGATTTGTTTGAGTTATATATTGATGTGTGATGGATGATTTGGGATCATTATAGTGTTTAATGATGTTTAATATGATAAAAATGTGATTTTTAAGTTGTGTACATGTAGTTTATTGGGTATGTGACACCTAGAACTAATAGTGTTGACCTAGAAATTGACTTGAACCTTAAATGCTTACTGATGGGGAAAAATCAACTAGACATTAGTTATTGGGTTAGGATATAAACACAATTGGGTATTGAATGATATAATGAATACTTATGATTGTTAATGATTAATGTTGCGGTTAATCTGTTGTTTGACAAACCCATATTAGTGTTAATGGTTTAAAGGCTTATATGTTGTATATACCACGATATGTGGATTGGATGTTATATTGGTTGTTGATGTGTTATATATAGTTAATAAATAGTTTGGAATTATAGACAATTCGATTTTATTTTAAAATTTGAATTTTGGTCAGAATAGGACATGTCGCATTGACCGTTAACTTCAAACTGACGTACCAGGAGATCCGACTATCGAATCTTCCTAAAACGAAAAACGTTGGGTCTAAATGAAAAGAGTTTTCAAATGAATCTAAGAACATTAAGATCCATGGTTAGATGTTGACATAACTCAAAATCAGTTTTTTAGAAAAATACGGATTTTGCAGTTTAAGACCCAAAACTGAATTTTTATGCAGTAAGCTTTTATTAAATTATTAAAAATAGAGATAAATTATGGTAAATCATAATAAATGTCTTGAAAGTGATTTGAATTGGTAATGTGAAGTTTTAGGTCACATAAAAGTCATTTTGACTAAATTAACTGATATAAGCCTATTCGTAGCGCTTTTTGTGACGTTGTTGATTGTTGATAGAGTTGATTCATTTAATTATGATGGTGAAACCAAATGAATGATTTTGGAAAGATGAATTCATAAAAAAATATGAAACAAAAGTTGGATTTTGGGGAACTAGAAAATATTTTGAAGTGATAAATGGTTTGTAAAAGATGTTTTATAAATGAAGAGGATTTCGACGGCTTAAACCCTAATGTTTATAATGATTTGGAAAGCAAAAGTACTATGAGTTGAAAGTACTTTTGATTATTATTTGCGAAACGATTTATTACTTCAGGACATAAATGATTTGATGTGTTACCTATTATTCAAGTAACACATGACTAAAATTCTGGGCCAAAAGTTACGGGCCTCTCTGGTTATAGAGGGGCATACCATATGAGACTCTCTAGTTAAAGAGGGACATACATAGATCATTGACGAGATGAGATGGCTGAGACCCTGTTCCTTGTTAATGGGAGATATCTCCCGACTTGGTTGCATATGTTTTAATATGCTTCTATTGTAGATATTTTGAATTTTCCGAAGTGATTTGTTTTCAAATCCCGAAGTCAAGTATGATTTGATGTGAAAAAAATATCTAGTATTTCACATGATTTGAAATGAAACGGGGGTTCTAAGTCCAGAGAGATTATTTCAAAAGAATATTTTTTTGAAAATAGATTTGATCTAATAACTCTAATGGTGAAGATAAAACTTGTTTGGTTTTGAGTTATTATGAAGTTTATTATATTTGATAAATCAAAAGGTGTGATAAAACTATTTTGAATTGTGTTTGATGAATCAGTATTCATATGGAGAAAACCCGTTCCATGTTATACAGCATGGTCCTATGAATTACGTAAGTTTAACATGAATTATAATTGACTTGAGTTCTCATACTAGTCCCATGACTGACCCGTAGTTTGTTTTTCTCCTACAAACTCGGGTGCCTTGATTTTCACATGGTCAGCTGGGTAGTTTGTTTTGCAGATATTCTTTAAGCAAGATCCTGAATTAAAGCGTAAAGTTGTGTCAGAGCATTTGAGAGTCTTCCGCTTAATGTAATTGTATTTTTGTTGTGCATTGTAATCATTATATCTCTGTATATATTTTGTACTCTGATATCTTGTACTATGATATCTTGTACTCTAATGTAAAATTGTTGTAATAACAATGAAATGTTCTTTTGTTTCTGTATAATATGTTGTATGCCCCAAAGTTAATGTTTCGAGGTATCTGTTGTTTTGGGTCAGACCTGTGTGGCTTACGGTCGATTCAAAGGGCGGGAATTTTCAGGCCATTACAGTTGGTATAGGAGCTTTGGTTAATTCAAAAGCTTTGGGGTACAACTCGTTAGAACAGAAGGAAAAGACTCATCAGAGGTACTATTAGTAACATCCTATAAAAGAAAACTCATTGGAGATAGGATCAGTGGTATCCTAAATTGAGTGAATCATTAGAGATGGGGTTACTAATGCCCTAGAATGAGTTAAGAGTATTACGTATACGAGAGAGCATAATTGCGATATAGAAACTGAAAATATCATCGATTTTGGACAGGCGATAAATTCTAAAACCTGTTACGTAAGAAAATAAACTTGATTATGTCTTCCTTCCTTTTCGAGGACGAAAAGTTTTTAAGTAGGGGAGAATGTAACAACCCAAATGTTTGGTCAATTTAAAATGTGGATTTAAATATGATTAGTGGAATTTTAAAAGTAACTAAAAAGCAATAATATTAAAATTTGATATTTTAATATTATTTCAATAGCCTAAATTAGACATTTTGCAAACGACCTCGATTTTAACGAAACCACTTTCATCGGATCCAGAATAGTAAATTATTGTTAATTTTAAAATTTAAAATTTCAATTCAACCAGAGTTAATACGTAAGCATACGTAATGTAAACGTATATTGAAAAACTAATTAAAATTCAGTAAAAGCTAGAAACAAGGCCATTTTTCAAACAGTCTCCGAATTTGAGGAGACCAATTTTATTGGAACTGTATTGTTAAATATAGTAGGGTTTCAAATTTTGTATTGATCAAACTTACGGTTTCGTCATGCGAACTAAAACCATATGAGAATTGTTCTATTGAAATTCAACCTGAAATTAAGTAGTTTTGGCTAATACAGAAAAATTGAAAAATACTGATAAAATGGTAAACGGTAACCTAAAGGATATATTAACATATGTTAATGGTTTTATAGAATTTAAATAAATTCTTAAGGAAGATACCACCTTCCTAAGTTAACCCTTTAAAATAAATTAACTCTTTACTTAAACAAATCATCTTTCTCTTACACCATTTCCCACTTTCTCCTACCATTAGATAATTCAATGTACTTCATTACACATGTTAAATTCTTCCATTCTTGACAAGGAAAACATTATTATATTAGTTATAATATAATGAGCTCTTATTATTTGGTTTTGAGTATAAATTAATAATTAAAAAGTTTGAACATTTAATTATTATATTGACTAATTGAACTTTGTAGGTGGAGGCTTCTCTTTTATTTATTTCCATTTTCCTTTTCTCCTTTTCTTTTCTCTTACGCTTTCTTAACTCCATTTTTCATGTCTTCTCCTCCTCTAAGCTACATGCCACCTCCACCACCACTTTTACCCACCGTCACCAGCTCCTACCCGCTGCACAACACCCGTACATCCCCTCCTCCACCACGTGAGCCCCCTTTGCTCCAAAATCACCTATTTTTCCACTAAAACCCAAAATGTCACATCTTTACTCCTCTTTCCCAAATCCTACACCCTAATCTCCACCCCCTGGGACCCACCATCCCACGCCTAACCCTACCATCCTACCTCCGACCCTATTCCAGCCCCTAAAAGCATATGGACCCCTCTCCCTTAGCCGTGGGACCCACTACCCATTTTAAGCCCTTAAACCCCTTAAAAACTACACCTTCCTTCTTTTATTTGCAACTAGATACATACATATATACATATTAAGTGGTTAATTGGTGAGGAAAGGGTGAAATTTTGGTTAAGCAAAAGGTTGAGAAGCCCTGCATACGAAGAGTCGAGGTATTTGATAGCTTCCAGTGAGAATCTCTTAACAAATTAAGGGCTAGTTTAGTTTTAATTGCTTTTGTGAATTATTTCAGTTATATATTGATATGTGATGGATGACTTGAGATCATTATAGTGTTTAATGATGTTTAACATGATAAAAAGCTATTTTTAAGTAGTATACATGCATTTTCTTTGGTATGTGACACCTAGAACTAATTGTGTTGTCCTCGAAATTAACTTGAACTTTATATGGTTATTAACTAGGAAAAATCAACTAGACATTAGTTATTGGGTTTGGACATGAAAATCATTGGGTATTGAATGATATGATTGTGTTGAATACTTATGATTGTTAATGATTGATGTTGCATTTAATATGTTGATTGACAAACACATATAAGCGTTAATGGTTTAAAGGCGTATATGATGTACATACCACGATATGTGGATTGGATGTTATATTTGTTGTTGATGTGTGATATATAGTTAATAAACAGTTTGGAACTATAGTCGATACAATTTTATTTTAAAAATCGAATTTTGGTCAGAATAAGACGTGTCGTGCAGGGACCGTTCGCAAATATAGACCATTGACTTCAAACTGGCGTGCTAGGATATCCGACCATTGCATCTTCCTGAAACGAGAAACTTTGGGTCCAAAGTGAAAAGAGTTTTCAAATAAATCTAATAATGTTAAGATCCAACGGTTAGATGGTGAGATAACTCAAAAGCCTTTTTTTAGAAAAATACGGATTTTGCAGTTTAAGACCTAAAATTGGATTTTTATGAAATGAGCTATTTATAAATTATTAAAATAGAGGTAAATTATGATAAATCATAATAAATGCTTTTAAAGAAAATTGAATTGGTAGTGTGAAGTTTTGAGACACGTAAAAATCATTTTGAATAAATTAGCCGATATAAGCATATTCATAGCACTTTTTGTGACGTTGTTGATTGTTGATTCATTTAATTATGAACATGAAACCAAACGAATAATTTTGGAAAGATGATTTCATAAACAAATATGAAATGAAAGTTGGATTTTGGGAAATTAGAAAATATTTTGAACTGATAAATGGTTTGTAAAAGATGTTTATAAATGAAGAGGATTTCGACGGCTTAATCCCCAATGTTTAAAATGATTTGGAAAGCAAAAGTACTACTATTTGAAATTACTTGTGATTATTATTTGCGAAATGATTTATCACTTCGGGATAGAAATGATTTGAGGTGTTATCTATGATTAAAGTTACCCGTGACTAAAATTTTGGGCAAACGGGTATGAGTCCCTCTGGTTATAGTGGGACATACCATATGGGACTCTCTGCTTATATATGGACATACTTAGATTATCGACAAGATGAGAAGGTTGAGTCCCAGTGCCTTGTTAATGGGAGAAACCTCCCGGCTTGGTTTCATATGCTTTAATATGCTTCTATTGTAGATATTTGGAATTTTCTAAAAGTGATTTGTTTTGAAATCCCGAAGTCAAGTATGGTTTGACATGAAAGAAATATCTAGTATTTCAAATGATTTGAAATGAAATGGGGGTTCCAAGTCTGAAGAGATTATTTTCAAAAAATTATTTTTGAAAATAGATTAGATCTGATAATCTAATTGGAGATGAAATTTTATTGGTTTTGAGTTATTATGAATTTTATTAGATTTCATAAATCTAAAAGTCTGATAAAATTATTTTCAATTGTGTTTGATGAATTGATATTCATATGGAGTAAACCCGATCCGTGTTATACATCGTGGTCCTATGAATTACCGAAGTTTGACATGAATTATAATTGATTGGAGTTTTCATACCAGTCCCATGATTGACCAATAGTTTGTTTTTCCCTTGCAAACTTCGGTGCCCTTATTTCCACAGGGGCTGCTGGGTAGTTTGTTTTGCAGATATTCTTTAAGCAGGATCCTGGATTGAAGCGTAAAGTTGTGTCTAGAGCATTTGAGAGTCTTCCCCTGAATGTAATTGTATTTCGATTGTGCATTGTAATCATTATACTTTATGTTTATTTGTACTTTGATGTAAAATTGTTGTAATAACAGTGAAATGTTCTTTGTTTCTGTCTGATGTGTTGTATACCCAAAGTTAATGTCTCGAGGTTTTCTGACGTTTTCGATCGGATCTGTGTAGCATACGGTCAATTCGAGGGGCAGGAATTTTTAGGGCATTAATTTCCTAATAAAATGACATGTACTGCTCAAACTTATATGATCAGTTGTACATCCACTGAAATTTGCATCGCTATAGGATACTAATTCGAAAGATAAACCTTTCGGATAGAACAAACCATAGTTAGAATTCTTGAAGTTGATGAGATTCCTTTGGTTTTGCTTGAAATATAGCACATAAACATATGCTCATCATAATATCAGGATTACTAGTTGCTAAGTATAATAGAGAACTTATCATACTTCGATATAATTTTTCGTCGAAGTCTTTTCCATTATCATCTTTTTCTGAATGAACAATAGTACTCATGGTTATTGGCTTACTTAATGTTTTCTCCATACCTAAACATTGTAATAAATTGTTATAATATATTTCTTGATGAATAAAAATTCCCATTTTAAGTTGTTTTATTTGTAAACCTAAGAAAAAGTTTAATCACCCACGTATGACATTTCAAATTCGTTTTTCAATATATTTGAGAGCTCGATAGATAGGTTTTAATTATTAGATCCAAACATAATATCATCAACATATATTTATACAACCAAAATATCATTGTTTTCTTGATTAATAAAAAGAGTAGTAACTATTTTTCCTATTTGAAATTGGATGATATTAAATAATTCTTAAGTCTTTTATACCAAGCTCGAGGAGCTTGTTTTTACCCATAAAGAGCTTTATTAAGTTTGGAAACATGATCAGGGTATTTCTCATAAACAAAAAGTAGTGGTTGTTCTACATATACATTTTCTTTAATAAAACTATCTAAAATGCGCTTTTAACATCCATTTGATATCATTTAAATTCATGATGACACGCAAAATATAATAAAGTTAGTATAGATTCTAATCTAGCTACAGGTGCAAATGTTTCACCATAATCAATCATTTCTTCTTGATTATACCCTTGAGCTACTAAGAATGCTTTATTTCTAACTATATTTCCATTTTCAACTGATTTATTTTATATACCCATTTATTTCCAATAACGGATTGATTATATGGTCGTGAACCTAATTCCCATACGTTATTACGTTTAAATTGATTTTATTCTTCTTGCATTGCTAATATCCAAAAAATCATCACTAGCAGTTTCTTTATAAGTTTTGGGTTCAAAAGTTGAAATAAACACAATGTGACTCATTTGGTTTAGTGGATGTCATGTTGATACTCTTGTATATAAATCTACAATAATATTATTTGAAGGATGATCTTTTAAAATACGAGGAGGTGATCTCAGCATATTTATTAACTCTTCATTTGAAGTTGCGTTATTTTCATAGATTGTATACTGACTTCTTCTTCATCATTATTTCTATTAGTCAATTATTTTTGGGTAATGTCCCGTATTTTTCGTCGTTTAACTTTAAACGTTTAAATATTTGATTTGAATTAAAATTGAGACTAGCACGGAGTTTATCTATTTAATTTGTAAGATACGAAATTTTCATTGATATACATAAGTGTTTGAAATAGATTTATTATTTAATCGATATTTTTGATACCTGAAAAGAGATATGTTTCAAACAATCTCAAAATCCGACGAGACCAATTACATCAGATCTGTAATAGTGTATTATTATCGGATTTTGAATTTCATAGTATTTGGATTTATTGATTGAACGTACGATCAGTAAACGCTTATAATTATTCGAATTTAATTTTTATCATCAATTTAAATTGATATCTTCTATATACAATCGAATAAGACTTCAAAACCTATTCCAATATATTCGGAATAGTGGTATAACACTACGAATACCAGTTGTTGCACTCAAATAAGAATTCGGAAACATGAGATATTTTAATTTAAATAGAATCACATTGGTTTAAATAAAATTTAAAAAATAAAATAAAGGAAAACATATATGCTTTGCAATGTAGGCTTAATTTCAACAAAAGCTCTCTCATAATGTTGGGCAACTGCACTCATCTGGGCCCTATAATTGCTGAATGCCTTAACTGTAAGCTCGATTCATTCCCAATTACTTATTTGGTATTCCAATTCGTCCTACCAAACTTCATAAATCAGATTGGTTACCCCCTCATTTCTAAGATTGAAAATAGACTTACAAGTTGGAAAGCTAACTCATTATCATCAGCAAGCTGTCTTATACTTGTTAAACACGTCCTCACATCCCTTCCAACCTATTGGATGTCCTTCCATAAACTCCCAGTTTGGGTTATCAACAAAATCAATTCAATTCGAAGTTCTTTTCTTTGGAATGGTGGAAAATTGAAAAAACTAATCAATTGGAAAACTGTTTGCCTTCCTCTATTTCATGGTGGCCTTGGTATTCATAACCTCTCTGCCTTCAACATGGCACTTCTTGCTAAATGGTTATGGCGCACCCTCGCTCCAGGGCAATTTATTTGAAAAAACTGGATCCTTTATCGACTGTATCAATCAAACCCCTTTCTTATTCTTCACCTCAACCCATCATTTAAGCCCTCGCCATTCTGGAAAGGATTTTTATCTATCATCCCTAGAATAAAAACACTCTTCCATGTTAAAGTCAATAATGGTGATTCTTGTCTATTTTGGATGGATATATGGAATGAACATATCCACTTTTCCACTCTATTCCCTAAATGTAATGACCCAGAAATGTTTGGAAATTAAATTATAAATTTAATTAAGACTCAATGTTGAAATGAGTATTTATATTGGGTTTTACCAAAATTTTGGAATTTAATCTATTTTTGATTTAATTATTTGTGTTTACCAGTTTACAGTATCTTAACTTTCTATGTTAACCCATTTTATCAAACTTGTCTTCTTATTTCAATTAGGCTAACATATATTGACTTGCTTATTTTATACTAAAAGAATTTATTTTATCCAAATTAATTTTATGGTTTTACTTTAACTAATGTTACTAAATTTTCTTATACGTAACCATTTTATTTTGTTTAAAATATTTAAAGTTTTTTCTTATCTATATCTCTTGTTTGTATTTGCACCTAAATCTGAAAATCAGTCCCTCAGATATTAAGATTGTTATATGGTTGTTATATCCCAAATTTGTAAAATGGGTGTAATTGTAAAACTCATGTATATTGTCCTTTTTAATCTAAATCTATCTGTATTTTTAATTATTATTTTTAGGATTTTTTTTAATTAGTCCTTTTTGTTTTTCTAAAAAAATACCATATTTGAAATTATAAGGAGCGTGTAAAGAAACAGAAGGAAGAGATGTGTAAATTTTCATATTTGATGCATATTATACACTATCTATTCCAAATAAAAGAAATATGCTCATTTTAATTTTAAATAATTCAATATTTCCTCCTTACAAATGTTTGAGAAAATATAACATAATTATACTAAAAGACCTTTTTGTTGAATTTTGAATTTTTAGGCAACGCAGAACACAAAGAGATGGTTGTAGTCAATTTTTGCACTAGAATATAAAATAGTTGATATTAATAAATTAATATATATATAGAAAGATAGGAGATAAATATGGGTAATAAGTGCATTAATTCACAAACATACATACTTTATTCGTCCAAAACAAGTGTAATAAATGTTAGTTATCGTTACTAAATAGGTAAAGGTTTAGGTTGGCTTGGAATTTGAAATGTTCTCCATTTATTATGGTTATATGTTACTATTACATGTAATAAATGGAATATTAACAATTATAACCATGTAGTTTTGAGAGAAGTAAACGTGATAATAAATTAGTATGGAATTAGTGTGTTTAGCTTTATATAATTTTATTCTTTGTTTGTTCGTGCTCGTTTGTATTTATACCTAACATTCTTCTTTTCGATTACATTACTTGTATTTGACAAATTTTAGTCTTTTAATTTTGTTGTCTTACTTAACATATTTATCTATTTCAACTCAAATCTATTTGTGTTATAAACCATTGTATTTACCGATTTTATACTAGAAATATCTATTTGAACATAGTATTCACTTTGGATTTGAAAATACTTTTGTAAATTTATTTTTTCTAGTGTAACTTTCTAGGGTAATTTACATCATTAACAAATTTGAATATTCAATGTTGGAATTCTTTTATTGTTTAATAAATGTGATTTGTGGTATGCTTTCCATGAATTTGTTTCAAGTATGAACGCTATATAAAACGAGTATCATTCCCTCTTCGTTGTCCTTGAATGCATCATTTATTTCTTTCCTTTAATTTACCAATTTCTTTCCTATTTTTTTATTTTTTTTAAAATAAGCATGATGCATGCAGCTCGTTTAGGAATAAATTTTCAACTACCACAGCTAATACCACCATTTCCAATTCAAAATATTTATTACCTTATAATTTTTCAATTAATTGTATGGACCATTACATCCATTGTAATTCTATTCAAACAATATCAATTTAGGCTCATATATGAACATGCCCATTAAATAAATTCATTTACTGCGTTTCCTTTTTGACAGATTTATATACCTTTTATTACTTGAATGTTTATGATTGATACTCACATACGGTTTTCTTTACAAAATTCTTTAATGGTAAGAATATTTCTTAAATATAATATTGTCCCTATCTATTCAAACCATAACGTTCATTAATTTTGAAATATGGAAAGTTGCAGCAGTTTTCAATGCATTTTCCATTCCTTATTTCAAGCGCATGCATGCATGCTATATATTTGGTGTCATTTTATAATAATAAAAAAATTGCAATTAAATTTAATGTAATAAATTGTAATATGTGATTTTAACTATAACAAATGTGAACATGATTTGAAATTCAAAAGGTTACAGTCAATTTGAACATAATAAATGTTTTCAACTTTAATGAAAAGGAAAATAAACGGAAGTATAATTGAGAATAATTAAACATACAAGGGTTAAAAAGAAAATTCCCCCTCACTATAAAATATCCTAAACACATCTAAAACCTAACTCTAATCATTCATTCATCGTAGCCCCTTTTCTCCATGTTTCCTAAGCCTAAATGCAACTTCTAAAATCCATAACAAATCAATTAAAATTTTACAAACGGGAAAGCTTAGATCTTTGAACTTGTATGAGTGTAAGCTTCCACATATATCAATTTGGTTAAGTTTTGGTGCAATCTAAATTTTCCACCGTCGGTTTATGCGAGCTAGGGTTCCAATTTATGGTGATTTGTAGCAATAGTCTGTGTTTTGGTTGTTGTAGTTGGATTGAGAGGTTGAAAACAACCTTGTATGCAAATTTTGCGAGAATTCGGTGATGAAAAATGTTGAGACGAAAATGGGGCTGCTGCGTTTGGACTGATGCTTGCTGCGTTTGGAGGAGGAGAAGATGAGGGAGAGATTAAGGAAGTTAATGAAGGGTAATTAATTAATTATGTTAATGGTTAATGACTTATATGTACATACAATCTTATAAAAACATAACTTTTCATACGAACTCGGAATTCAGCGATTCAAGATGCGTTGGAACCGTATCGACGAGAGCTTCGCAATGAAACTGATTTGGAGTGATTTGGAGGTCATGACAATTTTTGGTGAAAGAAAACGTCAGATTTAGCCGATCGACGTTCAGCGTTATTTAGAAAACCAATCAAGGTGAGAACTCTTTTTCTCACTCAATTTTTGAATAGTTAAATATTTTTATAAATGTAAATTAATTATTGGTGATGAAAGTAATTGTTTGTTGAATGGATTGTCGATTTGGATGTCATGTCATGTCATGTTTGAAATTGAAATATTCAGCATGTAAAAGTAATGTTTTATTATTTATGTTAATTAGAATAATGTACACTGCCATTAACAAGTTAACTGACTTGTTGATGTTGATTGGGATGATTATTTTTACACATCTCCCAAGTGCACAAAGTTATGTGTTGGTTGAAACCCCACACGGGTCTTGGGATGATATTCTAACACACGTCTCCCTTGTGTTTAATTGTAAATGCACTCTGGCTGTTATTTGAATGTTTTGTCATTATTATGAAAAAATGCGATGTATGAAATCCTTATAATTAATTATATGGTAATTGTTTAGTCTCATTCCAATTTTGCATTAAAAGGATTGAACTGAAAAGATTACGTTTTATTATCAGTATGTTGAAATAAATAGATTTGTTTTCAAAATTGAACATTTTTAAAAGATTATTATTATATTATTATAATAATATGAAAAGTTCAGATTTTTATTAAAATTGGAATGTAAGTTAGAAGATTTTGAAAACAAAGGATTTGATAAATTAAATAACAATTTAATATGGAGATCATTTATAATATAAGGAATATTTTAAAAATAATATGTTTTAGTAAAATAATTATAATTATAATTGTGCTTGGACACGAGATTAGGTTGCATTTGTGGTGGAAGTCTGCCCTGGTCCGACTGGCATATCCAGTAGCCTCTAATGTTGAACCTAATGTGAGAGGTCTAAGTACGCAAATACAATTATAAATTTAATTGCACTTCGATACGAGGTTAGTTTGCAATTGTGGTGGAAGTCTTCCCGGACCCGACCGGCATATCCAGTAGCCACTAATGTTGAACCTAATGTGAGAGGTCTAAGTGCGCAAATACGAAGCGGGCTATGACATAAGTTAAGCCCAACTTGTGGGATAAGTCTGCCCGGAACCGACTGACATATCCAGCATCCACGAGTTGTAGGCCTAATGTGAGAGGTCTGACCCATTATAAAACGTAAAAGGATATAATAATGAATATTGAAAAAGGAAGTAATTTTCAAATATAATATTTTGAAAATATATTATTCTAGTAGGATAATAATATAAAATATTTAATTATGATTTAAAATTGAAATAAAAGTTTGAATCGATTTGAAACGAATTTATAAACGTTTTAAAATACGTTTAAAAAGGAAATCGATGAAATATATATTATATATTTATAATGGTTTGAATAGAACGTTCGCACAGCGACCGTTCGCGAATTTCGACCGTTAACTTCAATTGGACGTAGCGGAAGATCCGACCGTCGGATTCTTCTAAAACCGGAACCTACGGGTTCGTATCAGAAAGAGCTTTCATATGATAATACGAGATTTGAAATCCAATGTTAGATTTTTAGAAATGTTTAAATCAAATTGGAATAAAACAATGCCGTTGAAATTAAATGACCTGTAACGTCATTTAATTGAATAGGCCTATTTTGTAACAACCCGTAAAATGCGAGCCAGTTTGAAATTTTTATTTTGACAATTTTAGCGAATTTTGAATATTTAAAATGAATAATTTTAAATAATATCGACGAGAAATTTATTTTGAATAGAATTCGACGTATATATTATATACGTCGTCGTTAGAATATAAATATTTATATATAATTATAAATAGAATTGAAAATGGCGCGGTAGTTCGATAATTCGATTTCAAACTTCAATTGAATGTACCGGGTGCAAAACAATCCGGATTTTAGTGAAACAAAAAATAATGGGATCTAATTGTGAATATCTTTCCAACGAATCCGAAAAATCAAGATTTCATATCGGGAATCAAAAGATATGTCCAGTTGAAATTTCTGAATAGTCGCTATGGAATTCAGGCCCTTAAAAATGGACATTTTGCAAATGACCTCGGATTTCGACGAAACCACTTTTGTTGGGTCCCTGGTGTTAAGTTATTACTAGATTTCAAATTTCATAATTTTTCGAATCAATATGTGAGCGTGGCAAAGGAAAACGCGTTTGACCAGTTTCAGTTGATTTTAATCGACTAGAAATTGGCCATTTTTCCAACGGTCTCAGAATTCGACGAAACTAGTTTTGTTAGGACCGTATCGTCAATACGAAGCTAGAAAATATTTTTCGAGAATTTTTAGAGTTAGTATGTGACCCCGGTAATTTGAAATGTACGTTTAAAATTCAATATAGTGATTTAAATGTAAATTTAACGAAAACTGATTGTAACAGCCGAATCAGCTTACGATACATATCCCATTGTGTTCGGAATGGGGGTGAAACGCTATGGACGACAGGCGGTGGACCTCGTTTAGAGGTCGTTTGGAAAAGTTGACTTTTTGAATTAAAATAAAATAATTAAATAATTAAATTAATAAAAAAAATTTAAATCTCCCCCTTTTTAACCCAGCCCCCCCCCCCCCCCCCGATTAAAATCATTTCAAAGAAAAAAAAAACGAAGGCGACGGAAGACGGAGGAGGCCGCCGCCCAGCTTCCTGGCGCCGCCGCAGGCCAGGCGCCCTCCACCCTCGCCCCGCTCTCGCCTTCCTCCCCCTCCACTGATCGACATCGCCGCCCCTCCTTTTTCCCCGTCGCCTCTTCTCTTCCAGCCACTGCCGATCCCGTCGATGGCCACCCACCAAGCCGTCGCGCCTCCCTAGGCCACGACCCCCTCCTCCCATGCTTCTCTCTCCTCTGTCACTCGATAAACCCACACCCCCCCCCCCACGCTCAGGTTGAAGCCGCCATGCCCTAACAGCACCACCACCGACGTCAGACCTCGAGCCACTCCAAAACCGCACCCCTTGTAGCCTCCCCCTTCTTGAGCACCCTCCCTCGATTAAATCAGTAAGTTTTTATTCTTATTTTTCTTTATTTTTAAAAAATCCGAATTTTTATATGTTGAAAACATAATTATCAAATCAGTTTTTATTTTATTTATATTCATTAGTGCATATAGAAATGTAATTGTTTTATAGAAAGCTTAGATTATTATATAAGATAATGATTTATAAAGATTCGATTTTAATGAATGTTTTTATAGCGATAAAGGCTCGATCTTTACCAATACAAAGAATAGATTTTATATGCAAGACGAGATTTTTAATGTGTTAAAAATGTAATCTTTTATATAAAAAAAAGTAGTAAAAATATGATTTTTATATTTTTAAAGTATTAAAGATACGATTTTTATATTTTTAAAGTATTAAAAATATAATCTTTATTATGTAGAAGATGTAAAAATATGATTTTTGTTTATGTAGAGAATAAAAAAATATAATTTTTACATGATAGGAATATTAAAAATAGCATCTTTATATATGTAGCATAGTAAAAATTCGATTTTTATATATTGAACTTTGAAATAAAAATTCGATTTTTATATATGTAGTGGCTACGGGCAACAAAGGCGATAAAAAGGCGAGTTGGCGAAGATTTCCTGCATTAGAAGTGCCGTGGAGCTAGGATAGCTATATGTGAGAATTTCTCACCTTTCAATTTATTTTTCTAGTTATATATATATATATACTAGGATGCAGACGGTGCTTATTAGAAGCACCCGACACCCGTCCACAGACCATGGACTTGTTTGATTGGTTGTGTAGTTGGTTAGATTATTTGATTTGGATTGGATTGTTTGGTGAGATGAAATTGATTTGATTGATGTGTGAATGGCGTGGGCCTTCACTAGACCGGGGATAAGGCTAGGCCTCGTCCCATTTCTAGTATCGTGCCGTTATACCGCCGAAATTTTCTAAAATATGTTAGAAAAATAAAAATATCATTTTATTTAAAGAATGAACTGAATAGAAATTCATAGGTTGGAATAAAATGTTTTGTCGTTAAAAATATAATTTTTAACGTGAATGTGAATAAATAAATATTCATTTACAAACCAGACGGTTTGTTTATGTACACCTATTTGAAGGACATTGATTGGGTCGATAAATTTTACACATCGCCCAACTGCACAAATAAAATGTGCGTTTGATTGTTTGAAACCCCACACGGGTGTTAGGATGAAATTTGAAGTTCACTCATCCTGATTGATTAAATATGTCGATCGATTGGTCGACAGGCTGTTATAAGCGTTAGATATCTATATTTGATGCTTATACAGTGTAGTGCACTTTGGTTGATGGTTGATTATTTTTCAATGTAATTATATACATGTGTTGTATGAAAATCCATATAATTAACTTTATATGGTAATTGATTGGGCCTCATTCCAATTTGAAAAATAAAGAATATTATAAAATAAAAGTTCATGTGTTGACGGTACTCATTCATTGAGATTGGTCATGTGTTGAACGAAATATTTTAGTAATAAAATTTACATCTTTATCGATATAAAATAAAAGTTCATGTGTTGACAGTACTCATTCATTGAGATTGGTCATGTGTTGAACGAAATATTTTGATAATAACAACTATTTTGAAAAAGAAATATTTGAAATAGAATATTTGAAAATAGAAATTTATGAAGCCGTGTTGATTAGATTGACGCCATTTTGACGTGAACGATATTTATATCGATTTTATTCATCTTAAAAATGAATATTGAAAAGTGATTTCGAAATCGAATAAATTGAATTGAAAACGATTTCGAAATGAAATGAATTGAAAACGAATTCAAATTGAATTGAAAACGATTTCGAAATGAATTGAATTGAAAACGATTTTGAAATGAAATGAATTGAAAACGATTTCGAAATGAATTGAATTGAAAACGATTTCGAAATGAAATGAATTGAAAACGAATTCAAATTGAATTGAAAACGATTTCGAAATGAAATGAATTGAAAACGAATTCAAATTGAATTGAAAACGATTTCGAAATGAATTGAATTGAAAACGATTTCGAAATGAAATGAATTGAAAACGAATTCAAATTGAATTGAAAACGAATTCAAATTGAATTGAAAACGAATGAATTGAATTGAAAACGATTTCGAAATGAATTGAATTGAAAACGATTTCGAAATGAATTGAATTGAAAACGAATTGAAATGAATTCAAATTGAATTGAAATTTGAATTGAATAGAAATGAATTTTGAAACGAATTTATAAAGAAGAATTCAATTTTGATTTGAATTGAAAAGGAAGTTGAAATTGCTTTTGAAACGAATTTAAAACTATTTATATAATTCGTTTTAAATAGAAATCGACGAAGTATATATTATATATATTATATATATAATATAATGGCCTAAATAGAACGCGCCGCGCCGCGGCAGTTCGTGAATTTCGACCATTTATTTCAAACGGACATTGCGGGAGATCCGACCGTCGGATTCTCCTAAAACCGGAACCGTTGGGTTCGTATTGAAACGAGCTTTCTAATGAATGTTAGAAGTTTGAAATCTAATGGTTGGATTTGGAGATACGTCCAAATCAAATTCGAAAAAGGTCGCTGTAAGTGCAGTTCGATGGCCGTTAATGGAAATCGACTGTACGGGCCTTGATAAAATTATTAAAAATAGTAATAATTTGTGTAAAATCATAAGAAATGATTTGTGAAAGTTTGGGATGAAAAACTCCATATTTGAAAAGATAAAAATAGATTTTTATCGAAATGAACTAGTTTTGAACTAGAATTATAATTCTATTTATTTTTAAATAAATAAATTGAATTTGAAATGGTTTTGAAAATAACCAAAATTTCCAATGATTGCATTGGAGTGGATTTGAATCGAAATTGTCTTCGGAATATTTCGATGTTGGAATTCGTGATATTAGAGGTGTTGTTATGGAAATTTGAAAGATATATATTTGTATCGTTATTTCCAATACGACATTTGTTAGTCGTATAATTCGATATTGAATACAAGCCGATATATTTTCTATTCAGAGCCTTGTATTGAATATCGAATGTGATTTGGGTTTGTCGTGAATGGTGTCTTCACTAACACTGTTCTTGAACCCAGTTAAGAAAAGATTAAATCTTTTTATTTAGATTTAATGAAGTGTACCAATTAAATGATATTTAATTGGAATTGAATTGGTATTGATTTTTGGGTTTATCGTGAACAGTGTTTTAAATAACACTTGTTCTTTAACCCGATAATTAATGGAATGTGATTTTGGGTTTATCGTGAATCGTGTTTTAAATGACACTGATTCTTTAACCCAGATAATGATTAAAACTAAGTGGAGTTTTAATGAATCTTTAATTAGATTGAAAAGATCGAGAATGGAGTATCACCAGTTTTGCTCCATGCGATAGTTAAATCTTTAATTAGATTTGAACGTGAAATTTAGAAACTAACTGTCGGTTAGCCAAGCAGAATGGTTTTCTGGATATTGATCTGATGTTGGTTTCGGCCTTCGGGGTTAATATTTGGGGAATTATTCTCTTGATTAATTTACGGTTAGTGACTAATGAATTGGAATGAGGCGTATGTTGTGTTTGTGTAACACTTATTTAAAATATACGCGAGTTATTCGGAAAGACCGGGTTCATCCCATTCTGAATAACTGATACGACGATAAGTCGAAGATGAAGACGATGGTCGAAGACCGGAGGTCTTCACGTCGTTTGGGTGATAACTGATGATCTTGATTGGGCTGTACACCCAAGAAGATGGAAACAGTTGGGGATCGTCCAGACGTACTTGGAGATCGATGGATATGCGAGGTACTAGGTGCCTCCGGTTTCGTTCAGACCCAGAACGGACTTGTAAATGGACTGTGTGTCTGACATTGGATTTTAGTCCGTGTGATTGATCTCTATTAAATATATATCTGTTTGGCGGCGGAGAATTTATTCTCTTGCTTAACGCCCTTCTCTGAGACGTACGAGCTCAGGGGTTATATATTGATGGATATCAAACGCATGGAGTGAATTGCCTGTGTGGCATGCCTAAGTGGCAATTGATCGAGGCTTCTGTTGAAAAGCAAAGTCTTGTGGTGATGATCAAAGCACGGCCTTTGTGGCGTAGCTTTGTGTAACGTTTACTTCGCGAGTTTCACACCCGGTATGAACCAAAAACGGGAGAAAGGACCTCAGGGAGGGCCAGCGTTTCTTCCTGGTTAGAAGTGGCGTCAGTGGTTTTACACGCCCTGACGAGTTTGACTTATGTGGTTGTTGCTGTTGCGAGGCGCCTCGGATTGATCGGTCGTTCTCGAACCGATGGAGTCATTTAGTGGCTCATTTACGCCCCAAAGGGCGGGGAAACGTAGTGTTCAGGCATTTTAATCCACATCGGTGGACCGGCCCTGTCGCTCCTAGGGTCACTCGAGCTCTGATCCTGAGGCTGGGGCTAGGCAGTCTCGAATCGGTTGAGGACTATCTTTTGCCTCGGTTCATAGACGGAAATCCAATTTCCAAATACGTGACATTTGCGGTTTTAATTGTAAAACTAGTATGGCGACATGATATATGGTACCCATGCCGCCTATGATTGATACTTATGATTTGAAGTTGTTTTATACACTATGCACTTATTATAGTATCAAATGATTTGTTTCAAACGTATCAAGCATTCCTTGGCTGTTATAAGGGAAAACCCTATCCCCCGGCTTGCGTTGCATTGTGTGATAGGACCTGGGTCTTATAACAGCTTCATTTTTCTTTATTTAGCATTGCGCTGTTTGTTTTATGCACTGGTATTCTTGGGAGGAAACCTGTTCCGTGTTACGGCGTGGTCCCTTGATTTACCGAACTTTAAAATAAAGAATTAATAACTGTTTTAGTTCTCACACCAGTCACATGACTGACCTGGAGTTTATTGTTTTAACCTAAACTCTGGGTGCCCCTATTTTCCACACGGGCAGCTAGTAGTTTTGGTTTTGCAGATTTATATTCACAGGATCCTGGTTTACAGCTGGAACGATATCCGAAAAGCTTTGTATCCGTATATCTACTTCTAGTTGTGTATTGTATTATTTTCCGCTGCTATGTATTTAAATGTAATTTAAATCTCTGATATTTCTGTGTAATATTCATTTATACTCTGTATATTCTTGTAATCTGATGCATTGTTGTAATATACAATGAAATGTTCTTCTGTATGCGTTCTGTTTTGTCCTGTTCTCAAACGATAGGGCGTTTCGAACGGCCTGGATCGGTTTAGCGACTGGTTCGGACCGAGCGAAATTCCCTGTCGTCACATATTTTTTGATTAAATAAAAATAGGGAAAAAATAATGAAAATCATAATAAATGCTTTAAAAAGGGTTTTGATGAAAATTTCATGGTTACAAAGGTAAAAGATATTTTTATCAGAATAAGTGATTTATTTATTTTATAAATAAATAAAGAGGATTTAAGATGGTTTTAATATAACCAAGAATTTCCAATGAATATATTGAAATAGATTTGAAAGGGAATTATCTTCGGATTATATCAGTATTGGGTTCCATAATTATATGGATATTATTTTGGGAATTTGGAAGATATTTAATATCGTTATTTCCAATATAATATCCGTTAGTTTTAGAATTTGATATTAAAATTAAGACGACATAATTTCTATTCAAAGCCTTACAATTAATATCAAATAAGATTTTGGGTTTGTCGTGAATGGTGTCTTAAATGGCACTGTTCTTGAACCTAATTTAAAAAGGATTAAGTCTTTTAATTAAGATTTAAAAGGAGATTTTTCGATTAATAAACATTAAGTGGAAAGTAAATTTGGGTTGATTGTGAACCATGTTTTAAATGACATTGATTCTTAAAACTCGATTAACGATGAAATTAGATTTTTAAATCTATAAATCTTTTAATTAAGATTTAATGAAACTTTCTAGAAAGAGATTGTTCAACTTAATATATACTATTGAAATTAAATGGAATGTGATTTTGGGTTTATCGTAAACGATGTTTTTAAGTGATATTGTTTCTTTAACCCAACTAAAGGCAAGATTGATTTCTTGAAATAAAATAATCATTTAGTAATGATTTTTATAAGATTAAAACTAAATGAAGTTTTAATAAAGCTTAAATGAATTTATGTTGAAAGAAAAGATTAAATCTTTTGAAAACGATATCCAAAAGATTATTAAACTATATGTTTAAAGGAATGTTATCTTTGAGAAAATTAATGGGAACATTTCCCAGAGAAAAGATCAATTAAATAAAAGAATGTTTTTGATTAGAATGAGGCGCTGGTTGTGTTTTCTTTAGCACATGACTTTAAATACGCGAATTATTCGGAAAGACCGGGTTTAACCCATTTTGAATAATCCATACGACGATTGAAGATCGACGATGAAGACGACGATAGAAGACCGGGAAATTTCCAAGTTGGATGGATGATTATTGATATCTTGATTGGGCCGTACACCCAAGACGATGGAAAAATTGGTGATCATCCAGACGTACTTGGAGATCAACCGGATATGGTTTCGTTCAGACCCGGAACGGACTTGTAAATGGATTGTGTGTCTGACATTGTACTCCTTTATACTGTATTTGTTGAACTCTACTAATTATATATTTCTATTGGTGGCGGAGAATTTATTCTTTGCTTAACACCATTCTCTAAGACGTATGAGCTTAGAGGTTATATATATGTTGGTAGATGGTTTATGATATGGTATGGTTTGACAATGTGGCATGCTAAGATGCAATGATCAAGGCTTTTGTTGAAAAGCAGGGCCTTGTGGTTGAAGACCATAGCACATCTTTAATTAGCATAGCTTTGTGTAAACGTTACTTCGCGAGCTTCACATCCCGGTATGAACCGGAAACGGGAGAGGAACGCAGGGAAATGGACATATGTTAGTTCTAGCTACGGGTGGTGTTAGCGCTTTACAAACCCTAACATTTACTCATGTGGATTATTATCATTACTACGGAAAGCGAAGCGGGGTACCTCGGATGTATTTGAGTTAGTGGATAGGGTCCCAAGTGGCCCTAGACCAATTAGAGGTTCGATAGAACCAGCTAACATATATTTTATGGTATAACTAATCATTGACGGATGACCGGCCCTGCAGGATCCTAAGGTGCAGTTGCGGCTGAATCCTGGGCACAGTGCTAGTGTGTCCTTAATATGCACATGACGATCCCTGAGCCTTGGTTCATAGATGGAATCCAACTTCCAATACGACACTTGTACGGTTTTAGTTGTAGAGCCTAGTATTTGGCGACGTAATATAATGGTACCTACGTCGCCTATGATTGATACATTTATATTCGTAATTGATTTCTACACTATGCACTAGTAATAATAAAAGATGATTTTCGCGTACCAAGCATGTTTGACCATTATAAGGTAAAACTCTTTCCTCTGGCCCGCGCTTGCATTATGTGATGGGACTTGAGTCTAATAATGGTTTCATTTTCTAAAAAGCATTGTGTTGTTTTATGCACTGTATTCTTGGGAGGAAACCCGTTCCGCGTTAGCGGCATAGTCCCTTGATTTACCCAACTTTAAAATCAAACTTAATAACTGTTTTAGTTCTCATACCAGTCCCATGACTGACCTAAAGTTTATTGTTTTAACCTAAACTCTGGGTGCCCTTATTTTCCACACGGGCAGCTAGTAGTTTTGGTTTTCGCAGATACTTATTTTCAGCAGGATTCTAGGTTGAAGCTTAAAGCTGTATCTAGAGCATTTATTATATTTTCCATTACGCTTTGTATTATTTTCCGTTGCTTTGTAAATTATTAAATCTCTGATATTGTATTTCCAATGTGTAATATTTATTCATACTCTGTAACATTCTTGTACTCTGATGTAATTGTTGTAAAAGCAATAAAATGTTCTTTTATTTGTGTTCTCATTTGTCATGTCTCATAACAATCCGGACATCCCCGAAAGGGCGAGTTTGGGTCGTTTCAAAGTGGTATCAGAGCTTTGGTTTTACAAAGCTAGAGAATAAAACACATTAGAACCGAACAAAAGAATTCATCAGAGATTGGATTAATAATGCCCAATAAGAGTAACTCGTTAGAGATAGGATCAGTAGTATCCTAGACCGAGTGTAAAGAGTGTTATTTTTATAAAAATATATTTGAAAACAAATTTTGTTTTTGAAATTTAATCTTACTATACGTATTTGAATATTTATTTTTGAATTTGGACTATCGAGTATATAAAGATTTTGAATATACACCTAGCTAGCGTGTATATGAAGTCATAAGTATACTGGATAGATATAGATTCACACTCTAGTTGTCCGGAGATAATTTTGGTGATTGATCGATCATCATCAGTATTTATGTTCGAGTTTCGAAGGTGGGATATCTATATATTTCCATTTGATTGGTGTGAGAACCAAAACATAGTTAGGATTCATTGTTGTGATTTGCACTTAAAATGTGATTTTGAATATATATAAATAAAAAATTATATATATATATTTGAAAAATTAATCAACAAATTTATTGCTAGTTGTGATGTGTGATTATCAGTTCAATTAATAAATATTGGAATGATAATTAGTAAAACCAATATATGAACGAATGGTAGAATTAGCCGTAACAAAAATAATCAAAGTTGAGTTGAATTGTAAAACAACTTTCAGCTCCGTTCCTTTTCGAGGACGAAAAGATTTTAAGTGGGGGAGATTGTAACAACCTAGAAAAGTTTGGAAATTAAATTATAAATTTAATTAAGGCTCAATGTTGAAATGAGTATTTATATTGGGTCTTATCAAAATTTTGGAATTTAATATATTTTTGATTTAATTATTTGTGTTTACCAGTTTACAGTATCTTAACTTTCTATGTAATGGTCCTAAAATCCATGCCAATTTGAGCTGACTAATAATTTACACATTCAACTCAAAGTGCACGAACACTCAGATCATTAATAGAAGAATTAAGAGGATGAGAAAGATAAGATAGAACTAATAGAATAGAAGAAGAAGAAGAACATACTGAACAGAATCAGAGTAAACACGAATCTCACAGCGGAACGAAATAAAATGTATTATATAACATAACTTTGAATTACAAAACTGAATTTGTATATACATACCATATATCATAGTACAATACATTATATCACAGCGGAAATAATCTCTACATATTAACAGTGAAAGCTCCTGCTTTGAGCTCCTCCAAGTGAATCTGTAAAATCCTGAAACACTTGACTGCCCGTACAAATTTGGGCACCCAAGAGTTTAGGGAAAACAACAAAATAAACTCTGGGTCAGTCATGGGACTGGTGTGAGTAAATTCCAACCATACTGTTTAACTTTGAAAATCCTTTTCAAACAAGAAGATAATAGTAAGACCAGCCCACACATAAACATGGACGGTTTTTACCTTACTATAATCCAAAATACTTTGATATAAAAACCAGTGATATTATGATAATGTCTAAGCACATAAATATCCAAGTAGCAGAACGCTTGCATCTCACGTTCCACATATATATAGTATAAAATCATAAACCGCAGGGCGCTTATCTGAGAATGGATTCCAACAGACAAGGTATGGGAGCACCTTCTGAATAGTGTACTCTAGAGGGGATACACTCAGGGTTCAACAAGAACGTCTTGCAACCCGGCCACACATGACCGACCACTCATTTAGCTTGAGTGTATCGAATATATTGCCACCACGGTTGTAGGCCATCCAAACGTCATCTGAAGATACAGAATCGAAAAGAAGTATAAATATGAATTTTCTCTAGATCGGTGACAATACACCCTGCTTGGGGATGACCCAACTAGCCATGCTGCCTAGCCCAACTTTTGTTACTTCCTGGTTGTGCGGCTAGAGGCTACGCCTATCTTCAGAACATCTGATCACCATTCACTCTGAATGTCACATCGTCAAATCCGTAATCACACATTGATTACACAAATGCACACTGGGTGTAGAATAAAGAAAAGTTACCTTCTCCCCACCAACTTGGTATATTTTTAAAAATCAATGGTGTGACCGTTGGAAATACTTTGTCAGACACTCGTCCATACAAGTTTTCCTGGGACTGGACAAACAAAAACACCATTCTAGAACTGGACGACCCTTGCATTTAACTCCGTCTTCAATTATCTTCGGCTTATCTAATTCGCAACGCTTATGCCTATACAGAGTGGTTTTCGGATAATAATTCCAACCGGTCTCTCCGTATTGGCAACGATGGTCAAAACACTTTGATAGTCGGTTATTTAACCATCGAAGTAAAAACAAACATCCATTCAAATGTATAACTAGGTATCACATAAACACGGGTACTTTTTATTTAACATTCGACTTTATTATTCGAATTCCCATATCTTACAAGATATTTCTCAACCCCCGTTCTAGCCTTTTTACACTTCTTGGAAACATTTACCATTTATTATAAACTCCTCTCATGTTTCGGAAACATACTTTATTAACATTCGAAACATTTCCATTCTTTTCACATTCCTTGGTTTCTACACTTGGATCATATACCCTATCTTTATTGGAAAAATATTTCCAATTTCAATATAAATATTTTAATCGGCCAACCATTTACCTTTAAAACATTATTCATCTAAAAATGTGAATACCATCCCTGTTATAGAAATCTGAATACCTTTATCAATTAACTCTTTATTCAGGTAATAATTACACTTATCTCGTTTACCGAAATCTCTTTCATATTTTATATTCCCAATCCACTTTATAAACTCTATTCTTATCAAGTTGATAACTAACCACTGATTACATATCCTATTAAATTTATTGGTTTAAGCTAAGTATTTTCGATCCTATCAGATTATAATTCCTAAAATAATTTACTTTAATACATTCGACTTCGTCGAATTATAGTTCAAATCCTAATGGTTTAATTCTAATTTCATTTCGAACATCGAAATGTTGTCATCGTTTTCTAACACGATTCTCCAATTTCTCTTTCTAAACTAATTCTGATATTCCTTTGGACAAACACCTTTTCTTATTTCTTTAAACTAAGTGGATTTCAAACCAACAGTGACATTCCCTAAGAAGTGCTGCTATATATAAAAATCACGCTTAAGTTTGGTTAACAGCGTTAATTTATTGCTATAGTAAAACTTGCAATACGCTGTAATATTCTCTTTATAACTAATCTCAACATCACAGTCACACTTACCTTGTCAACAACGTTATTTTATTGTTATAGTTCAAACTTGGCATACGCTGTAATATTTCCCTTTATACTAATCTTGACATAACAGTCACACTTAAGCCTAATCAACAGCATTTATTTTACCGCTATAGTTCTAAGACTTGCAATACGCTGCCATATTTCCTTTATACTAATCTTGACATCTTTTTCCGTCACAAACTGATATCGTTCCTCGATAAAAGTGAAGTCGTTCAAGTTGGGGTATTCTATTTACCTCTCAGACCTTGATCGACAACGTTCTTACCTTAGAACAGATATACGTTTGTATTCTAATTCCTTATTACTTATAATATCTATCAGACCGTATTTTCTTGTTTAATTTGAACTATGGTTTTATAATACCATATCCTTACTTTGAAACTCGGTTGTTTATGATTATTATTTATATTTACATTAACTCTTCGCTTTCTCCATTCCACAGTTCTATTTACAACTTCTTAAGCTAAAAAGGTAATTAAATCTGATTTATTTTGATTAATTCATTTCTTAACTGTTTTCATTAGATTAATTAAAAACCAATTAATCTAATAATCATTTTCTCAAATAACAGTTGATTAAATCAACTTCATTTTATCAGTAAATTCGTTAACTGATTTTAATTACTTCTTAACATTAGATTAATATAATTAATCTAATAATATTTCTTAACTTTTTGCTTTAAAATAATTATCCAAATTATTCACTCGTAGGATAATTATATCTTAATAACTTATTTAAATGTCAAATATTCGTTTATATTTACTTTATAAAACGAACTCTAAAATACTGGTTTATAATAGAACTTCTATTATAAATTTAAATCTCCTTTTTAATTATAAAAATATAATTTTTATAATTAACTTCGTTCATTTGCCTGACGGCAAATCAACTCCTTAACAAAAGGATGGTTTTACGGTCGGTTGCTGCCATTTTCTTATCGATATCGTCTATTTGATTTAAATCAAAACAACTGTTGAATTTCCGTTCAACATCAATATTCACACGGGGTTTTAACGTCATTTGGGTTCAAACAGCGCATATACAAAACAAAAAGTACATATAAATATCGAGGAATCCGTTCGGATTCCTCTAACCGGTTTCCACATCCACAGATGTTAGTCAAACAATTATCACTGATTCCATACTAGGGGATATTTAATATCGACGGAATCAGTATCCAACCAGTGATGTGTACATATGCAGCGATATATAATATTTAACCACTTTAATTGTAATCTACCTAATCAACCATCACACAACATTAAAATATAATTAAAATATTTCTAAAATAGATCGGAGTTAGTGAATTTACTCACCTTGGCGCGTTAACCGTTAAATAACGATTTGCGTCAGCCGATCAAACCCGGCGCTTTAATTTCCTAAAACTGTAACATGTTCCAAATTTTCTTCAAACCACTTCATAGCGTAGACAGCTTCTGTATGGTTACAACGTGACGGACGGTTCGTACTTCCTTATTTCTCAGCCCGTGATCATACTTGTCCGCTTCAAAATGAAACAGTGCCTTTTCCATCAGTATTTGAACGTAATCGTCGTTCTGCAAATATCTATATGACTTTTCTTCAAGCACACATTTCTTACTTTTTCCACGGCCCATCTCCTTCTCGACTTCGGACATCTTCGAACCGCAACCACTCACCCGGTAAATCTTCCCATCTTCACGTGTTCTTACATATATGTAAAATTTGGCTTTTCTACATATACACTCATCATGTTGTACGCCAAGATCACGCTAAAGCCAATAAACCAGCTGCACGATCCCAATATGCATGGTTCATGCATCTCTTTTTTCCGCATGTAATCCCTTTTACTGTTATTCAAACATGACACCTTGTTTCCTTCTGAACTCACCTTCTTTTTTTCCAGTTTCATTCTCTACCGCAATTTACTTCTTTGAACACGTCCCCGAAGTCCATCCAAATAGTGTGGCTCCTCTTCATTTGCCTACAGCTCAACACCTACACACTAACATGCGTCCCCCCTTCCTGTTTATTTCCATGCACCGCACTACTTTGCTTCCATCCTCATTGTAATAACCCGGAAAATACGAGCCAATTTAAAATTTTTAAATTGGTGATTTCAAAGGGATTTGAACAATTGAAATAGAATATTTCAATAAAATAGGGAATTAGAAATAGTGAGTCGGTTTGAAAATTTGAATTCAAACTTTGACTGATTGTGCAGGGTGGAAAATATAACGGATTTTAGTGAAACAAAAAATATTTAAATCTATTAGTCAATACCTTTCTAACGAATCTGAAAAATCGAAGTTTCATAACAGGAATCAAAAGTTATGGCCGAATGAATTTTCAGAAGGGTCGGTATATGGAATATATAGCCCTGGAAAATTGATATTTTGCATACGACCTCGGAATTCGACGAAACCACTTTTGTTAGGTCTGGGGTGTCAAACAATTGCTAGGTTTCAAATTTCATAATTTTTGAAGCTAGTATGTGAGCGTGGCAAAAGAAAATGTGATTGGTCAATTTCTGTTAAATTGGATCGACCAGAAAATGGCCATTTTTCAAACGACCTCAGAATTCGTCGAAACTAGTTTTGTTGGGACCGTAGCGTCAAAACATAGCTAGATTTATTTTTCTGGAATTTTTCGAATCAGTTTATGGCCCTGGCAAATTGAAATGTACGTTGAAAGTTAAAAATTAAATGTTTTATACTTTAATTTGGAAAATAACTGACTGTAACAGTCGAATTGGCCTACGAAACATATCCCATTGTGTCCGGAATGGGGGTATTTAGCTAGGGGCGACAGTCGTTGGGTTTAAAAAGGAGTTCGTTTGAGAAAACACTATTTAAAAATTTAATATAGTCCTCGGCCAATCAGAATTTTCCATTCATAAATTTTTTTTTTTAAAAAAAAAGAAAACCCCCCAAAATCAACGGCAAAACCCGTTCGAGACCTTCTCTCCTCCGCCGCCGCCGCTACCGCCACCTACAGCCTTCGCCGCCACCACCCCTCGACGCGCCTCCGTCCCCTCTTCAAATCCGACTAACCATCGCCACCCCTCGTCGCCTGTGCCGCCCGAATCGAAGCCCCAAAGTCCCGACCTTTCCACCGCCGCCGCCGCCGATCTAGACCACCGAACGCCACCAAACCACCACCGACTGGAAGCCCTCTCTTCCCTCTTCCACGTCCAACTCGCTGATCATCCCCTCGTGCCTCGATTCTCGCAAAAACTGTAAACCTAGTTTTGAAGCTTCGTGAAAGTGAGTTTTTCTTTGATCTTTACACTTTAAAAAATCATATCTTTTTGGTATGTTGACGAAATTCGATGAAACAGGAAACATCGGGACCGCAAGGAAGCTCTCTACCCAATAGAAGAAGCCGCGGATTTTTCTGACATCGTATCGATTTTTAGCGCTCCGAAAACCAATGTGAGAAATCTAAATTAACGTGAAATTGAATGGAAAATGTCGTGTATAATTTATATTAGCGAAATATAAATTACATACGTGTTGTATACCTCATGTACATACGTAGTGTAAGCTATATAAGCGAAGTATGAATTTTACATGCATAGAATAATTGATATATGTGTTGAAATGCAAGTGAAATATAGCAATTATATATATATATATATACTCCCCTCGTCCACAAACCATGGACGATATTTATTGTTGTGAATTGGTGTGAAATATTGGATGGAAAATACGAATGGTTGAATAATTGTTTGTGGTTGATATTGTTTGGTAGTGGTTGAAAAATACCCATTGGTGATTGAAATGAATTGGAAATATTTGTGGAAATAAAAATAAACATGCCGCCTGCGTGCGAATTAGATGCATGAATCCTCATTGTCAAAAACCGCGAGGTTTTAAGGTAAAGCGAGGAGCCGTACTAGGGACGGTGCCGGTTTAACTACCCTGCCGTTATGCTGCCGAAATTTTGAATAATCTTTGTGTGTTAGAATTATTTTCATATGTTGAAATAATTTTCATGCGTAGAAATTATAGCCATATGTTGAAACTATATCCATGTGTGGAAAATGTTCATGTGTTGAAAAGTGTTGTGTGAAAATTAAATTCATTTGTGAATGAATGAAGTGTTTAAACAATAAAAATCACATTTTTATATATATATGAAGTAGGAAAAATATTCGCCTTATATAAATAGGTTCAACAATAAAAATCCCATCTTTCTAATATAAACAACATAAATAAAATGTCCATGCGTGGAAATGCTCATTTGTTGAGAAGTGTGTGTAGCGAAAAAGTTCATGTGTTGAATAAAAAGATCGAACAATAAAAATTACATTTTTATTGAAACTATGAAGTGTTGAAACATCCATTTGTCGAATAAATATTTTGAACGATAAAAATATCATTTTTATCATATTTGTGATATGCTAAAGGTATGCGGACGTTGAAATAAATATTTGTGAAAGAAATATTCTTTTTAACATGCATAGGAACCAAATAAAATAGTCATGTGTTGAAATCTATTTTAGTTCGCCAAAATTATCATCTATTGAAATGTGCAGTGTCAAAAAAAAATATAGCCACTTGTTCAAATAAATGTGCATGAGTTGAAATATACATTAATTAGCAAATGATATGATTTTAGCCTATGCATTCAACATTAGAATGAATGGTGTTTTTAAACCAAAGTTAATCAAATATGAAATTGAATGGAAAATGATAAGTGATAGAAATTGTATATATGTACATGCATATCTATTGAACATGTTAAAGCAAAGGGGCTAGAGAAGAGAAATAAAATTTTGTGCCCGACAAATAGGTACACATTTACTGCTTTGTTTGGGTGATGATTTTATGAGCCTGTTGGCTAGCCGCTTGGCTTTTTCTTTTTCTTTTTGATATGAGACGCCCGTGTGGCTATTTGGGAATTTTCCCAGACCTTCCCATACAAAGGAGGTTATGGCGAAATTTCCTGAAATTTAAAGGCGTTAGTGAAATAATTGAAGTGGAAACGATATAGGAATTTTTGAATGAACTATATTTATATAAATATATAAATATAAATAGAATTAAAACGAAACGTGGCCGTGAAGTTCGTGTTTTGAAACCATGATTTCAAACGGCTAGTGCGGGAAATCCGACCATTGGATTTTCCCGAAACCGCAACCGTTGGGTTCGCCTTGGAAATATCTTTCCAACGGCACCAACTTTGTGAAGATCTGACGGTTGGATTGTCGAGAATGTTTAATTCAAAACTGAAGAAAAACAGCGCCAGAAACGATTATATTTATATATATATAAATATAATTAAATTAAATCGAATAACGACGCTGCAGTTCGTAAATTGAAATCGTAGCTTCAAATGGCTAGTGTGGAAGATCCGACCGTCGGATTTTCCCAAAACTGAAACCGTTGGATTCGTTTTGAAATGACCTTCCTAATGATGTAAAATTTGGGAAGATCCAACGGTTAGATTTTTGGATATGTGTAAAACAAAATTAGTGAAAAGTAGCGCCAGTGCATCGACACGACCCGAAACGTCGTTTAATTAAATATGGCCATTTTAAATTAAATAAAAATGGCGATATATCGTTATAAAATACTATAGACGATATAGAGTGGAAATAAACCAATTTTGTTGTGTTTGCTTGATATGTGATGGTTGAATGTATTTGACATGAAAATTATAACTAAATAACTGAAATGTGAATGTTGAATAGTCCAACCATGTGATTAATTGATTTGAAAATCTAAATATACGTGGGTTATTTGAAAAGGCCGAGTTTATCTCATTTCAAATAATCGATCGACGTTGAGAAGTCGAAGAGCCGAAGACGGCTGAAGACCGACGATCTCCACATTGGATGGATGGGCGCTACTGATGCTCGTGATTGGAGTAGCTACCATGAAGGAATTGAAGTAGTAGCCATCCAAACATACTGTTAATTGTACGGATATGCGAGGAATTGGTGCCTCCGGCTTCGTTCAGACGTAGAACGGACTTGTAAATGGACTGTGTGTCTAACATTGGATTTTGTTCTGTGTTGATTGATCTCTGTTAAATATATATCTGTTTGGCGGTGGAGAATTTATTCTCTTGCTTAACGCCCTTCTCTGAGACGTACGAGCTCAGAGGTTATACATTGACAGAAATCAGTCGCATGGAGTGGATTGCCTGTGTGGCACGCCTAAGTGGCATATGATCAAGGCTTATGTTGCAAAGCAAAGTCTTGTGGTTGATGATCAAAGCATGGTCTGTGTGACGTAGCTTTTTGTATAACGTGAATTCGCGAGCCTCACACCTAGGTATGAGTCAAAAACGGGAGACGGACCGCTGAGAGTGCACGACGTTTCTTTCTAGCTATGGTGGTGTCAGTGACCTACCAGCCCTGACATTATATATACTTTTCACCTGTGTGGTTGTTGGAATGCGAGGCGCCTCGATTATAGGTCTGTAAGGACCGGGAAACGTGTGTTCAGGAATTGCCAATCCTCAAAAGTAAGAGAGGACCGGCCCAGCCGATTCCAAGGATCATAGTGGGGTCCTGGGACATTTGCTAGAGTGTCTCGAACGGAGAGGAGCTTGCCCCTTGCCTCGACTCATGAAGGAATCCAATTTCCAATACGAAATATGCGGATGTGATTGTATTACTAGTATGGCGACATAGTGGTATGGGTCATTTATGTCGCCTATGATTGATATTTATGATTGAAATCGCTTTGGGAACATATATACACTAGTAATAATATCAAGCACTTTTGTTTTATTCGTATGAAGCATTTTTGGCTTTTATAAGGTAAAAACTCTATCCTCCGGCTTGCGTTGCATTGTGTGATGGGACCTGAGTCTTATAATGGCTTCATTTTATAAAAAGCATTGCGTTGATTTATTTATTTAATTTATTTCATGCACTAGCACTCATTGGAGTAAACCCGTTCCGCGAAAGTGGCGTGGTCCTTTGATTTGCCTTATTATTGTTGTTAATAAGTTGAGTAGATTTCTCATACCAGTCCCATGACCGACTCGTAGTTTGTTTCACCTTGCAAACTCGGGTTCCCTCATTTTCACACGGGCAGCCTAGTTACAGGTTTCTGACGCACCTTTTGGCTCATGGCGAGGTTTGACTACACCGTGCTGACTTGGAATTTCTCCGCCATTATTGTATCTATATTATGATTCCGCCATTGGCAATGTAGACTGATATTCCTTTTGTGTAATCTTTATGTATGATTCCGCCTCAGGCGATGGTGACTGATTATGTATCATTATGCACTAAGTTGTATCCTGTACTGTGCTTCTCTGATGTGATGATATCTATATGATTCCGCTGTCATATGTGTGTAAATTATTCTATTTTCTGTTTATGCTATTATCTGTGATCTGCTAATGATGATTAATGTGTTATATTCCAATGATTATCCTTAACACCGTGTCACGGGGTTTTGGGATCGTCACACTCATCTTCTATTTCTCCACGTAAAATGCAAATCCCTTTCATAGTATATATTCTCCTCCCACACAGATCTCCTGAAGCACAAGACAATCCATACTCTTCTTCATGCCGTCATTATTTCTCTGCCGGCAACTTCCTCTTGTGTTTGAACGGCTCCTCCTTCCCGATCATGATTAGAGAGTATTCCGCTGTTTTGTTTTTATATTTGGATCTTGCGTTTTGTCCTTCGTGGGTTCCAAAATGAGTGAGGGCGCCATATATATAGAAATGAAATACTTAAAGGTTAAGTAATAGGAGAGGGTATGGGTCTTTGATTAGAATAGGATAGGCATATCGTTTAGGGACGTGCAGTGTTCCTTGTGTATGAAGGCATAGGGGAATAGATAGGTGGAGTATGGGTTACGTTGGTACTTTTTCCAGTAGGGTTATAGTCATTTTAAATTGATGAACGTGAGACGAAATCAGGTATGGGTTTCATTTGTAAATGTATATAGGCAACGTGTTTTACTTCATAGCCTCATAGGTCTACTTTTGTCTGGTTAATCCTCAATTTATAGATGGAAAGGTGACAATCCTTTTAAACGCAGCATACCCCATCACGTAACATTCTGTTCACGTCTGAGCTGCTACAGACAGAAGTAAGATTACGGTCGTATCCAGCGAGGTGCCATGATCCCAAAAATATAATAATACCGGTAGGTTGATTTATATTTTGAAACCCTGAAATACCGATACAGGGTGCAAAATACTCCAAATAAAAAGTTGCATATTTAATTAATATATAAATTCACTTATATTATGAATTCGATATTTAAAATGTTTTAAATATTCAAATACGAACCGAGAAAAATGCGGGACGTTACAGTCCTTCCCCCTTAAAATAATTTCGTCCTCGAAATTGCTAAGATAGGGAAAATGCTACAATCTCTATTATAAACAGGTTAAAAATCTTTTTGGTTTACTTCATAATTTCAGTTTTAACTAAATTGATTAATTCCAAAATATTAATTCCTTCTTATTTTGAATATTTTCAAAATTCTGAAAATTTCCTAACAGCTCAAATTTTCGAAGAATTTTGCCGGCATCTCCTCTACACGGCTTATTCGGTACTACACAACTTGTCACTCTGGGCCTTCTCCAATTAAAAATAAAATCAAACAGCCAAACGGCTTGCCCAAACCGACTCATAAAATCTCATACTCGTTTATAAATGTGTACTTTCTCTGTTGGGCATTCAACTCTATCTCTGCCATCTGCTATCAAACCAGCATATATCCAAACATTTCCAATTGATCTCCAATCAGTTTATTTCCAGTCCAATCATATGCTTTTACTAAGCCAAATTTCTGTTTCAACTCCAATTCTATTTACTGATTTATTTCTCAAATCAGTTATCTTCATCTCCAAAATCAAAATTCGATTCTTATTTTTCAAGAATCAATTCACTCGAATCTCCAATATTTTCTCTTTTACAATCTCCATTCTGGATCGTTCCAAATTCAATCCAGTTTTGTTTATCTTAGTTCACGTTCCACTTTTATCATTTTAACTTCATAAGTTAAATTTTTATTTCAGAATTCAAATTCCTAGGATTTTTCAAATCAGTTTGAAATCATATCTACGTAATAACAATAATTCAAAACATTTGAATTTCTAACAACTTGTTTTCTTACAATAATTCAAAACGAAATCTTTGGTAGTAGTCCGTCACTTAGAACCTCGAAAATGAACACCGATGATGTCCGGATCACCATCGGAATTTATTTTCCAGCCATTGAAGTGAGTTCAATACTATATTACCTTTCAAAAAACTCATTTTTAAAAACTTACTTTCAAACATTTTTATTTGAAAATCACTTCAAAATATCTTTCAAAATGCTTGGAAAACATTTTCAAATCTCTCCCAGGATTTTAAATTTTCCATATATTAAATCCAGAATTCATTTACAACATCTTCTCAAGTTTTTAGAGTTTTAACTCCAATTCTGGATTACCATCAGATTCAATTTATCTGATTTATATATTATATTTATATAACATTTCGATTAGTTATTTATATAACCATCTCAATTATAAATCTTATTTGATCATAATAACGATCAACTCATCCAATATACTTCTTTTTATATCAAAATATACTTTGGGTAAAATTATTTCATTTACCCTCCTTTCAAAACATACCGTGTCGAATTACTCTGTTCAAGAGTTTAGAAACACCTATCGACACAGTTTGCATTACTGTTTCGAACAGAATTCATAAACCACTCGACAAACTAGTCAACACAATATAAAAGTTTTTTTTTATTAATTACAAATACGCGCTCATGTATATATACACACTCAACTCAATCTAGAATATTACTAACTCCATCTCTATTGAGTTACGCCACAGAGCCAAGGTAATACTTAACCTTTAGCTCTGATACCAACTGTAATGGTCCTAAAATCCATGCCAATTTGAGCTGACTAATAATTTACACATTCAACTCAAAGTGCACGAACATTCAGATCATTAATAGAAGAATTAAGAGGATTAGAAAGATAAGATAGAACTAAAGAATAGAAGAAGAAGAAGAACATACTGAACAGAATCAGAGTAAACACGAATCTCACAGCGGAACGAAATAAAATGTATTATATAACATAACTTTGAATTACAAAACTAAATTTGTATATACATACCATATATCAGAGTACAATACATTATATCACAGCGAAAATAATCTCTACATATTAACAGTGAAAGCTCCTGCTTTGAGCCCCTCCAAGTGAATCTGTAAAATCCTGAAACACTTGACTGCCCGTACAAATTTGGGCACCCAAGAGTTCAGGGAAAACAACAAAATAAACTCTGGGTCAGTCATGGGACTGGTGTGAGTAAATTCCAACCATACTGTTTAACTTTGAAAATCCTTTTCAAATAAGAAGATAATAGTAAGACCAGCCGACACATAAACATGGACGGTTTTTACCGTACTATAATCCAAAATACTTTGATATAAAAACCAGTGATATTATGATAATGTCTAAGCACATAAATATCCAAGTAGCAGAACGCTTGCATCTCACGTTCCACATATATATAGTATAAAATCATAAACGGCAGGGCGCTTATCGGAGAATGGATTCCAACAGACAAGGTATGGGAGCACCTTCTGAATAGTGTACTCTAGAAGGGATACACTCAGGGTTCAACAAGAACGTCTTGCAACCCGGCCACACATGACCGACCACTCATTTAGCTTGAGTGTATCGAATATATTGCCACCACGGTTGTAGGCCATCCAACCGTCATCTGAATATACAGAATCGAAAAGAAGTATAAATATGAATTTTCTCTAGATCGGTGACAATACACCCTGCTTGGGGATGACCCAACTAGCCATGCTGCCTAGCCCAACTTTTGTTACTTCCTGGTTGTGCGGCTAGAGGCTACGCCTATCTTCAGAACATCTGATCACCATTCACTCTGAATGTCACATCGTCAAATCCGTAATCACACATTTATTACACAAATGGACACTGGGTGTAGAATAAAGAAAAGTTACCTCCTCCCCACCAACTTGGTATATTCGTAAAAATCAACGGTGTGACCGTTGGAAATACTCTGTCAGACACTCGTCCATACAAGTTTTCCTGGGACTGGACAAACAAAAACACCATTCTAGAACTGGATGACTCTTGCATTTAACTCCGTCTTCAATTATCTTCAGCCTATCTAATTCGCAGCGCTTATGCCTATACGGAGTGGTTTTCGGATAATAATTCCAACCGGTCTCTCCGTATTGACAACGATGGTCAAAACACTTTGATAGTCGGTTATTTAACCATCGAAGTAAAAACAAACATCCATTCAAATGTATAACTAGGTATCACATAAACACGGGTACTTTTTATTTAACATTCGACTTTATTATTCGAATTCCCATATCTTACCAGATATTTCTCAACCCCCGTTCTAGCCTTTTTACACTTCTTGGAAAACATTTCCCATTTATTATAAACTCTTATTCTCTCATGTTTACGAAAACATACGTTATTAACATTCGAAACATTTCCATTCTTTTCACATTCCTTGGTTTTTAAACTTGGATCATATACCCTATCTTTATTGGAAAAATATTTCCAATTTCAATATAAATATTTTAATCGGCCAACCATTTACCTTTAAAACATTATTCACCTAAAAATGTGAATACCATCCCTGTTATAGAAATCTGAATACCTTTATCAATTAACTCTTTATTCAAGTAATAATTACACTTATCTCGTTTACCGAAATCTCTTTCATACTTTATATTCCCAATCCACTTTATAAACTTTATTCTTATCAAGTTGATAACTAACCACTGATTACATATCCTATTAAATTTATTGGTTTAAGCTAAGTATTTTCGATCCTATCAGATTATAATTCCTAAAATAATTTACTTTAATACATTCGACTTCGTCGAATTATAGTTCAAATCCTAATGGTTTGATTCTAATTTCATTTCGAACATCGAAATGTTGTCATCGTTTTCTAACACGATTCTCCAATTTCTCTTTCTAAACTAATTCTGATATTCCTTTGGACAAACTCCTTTTCTTACTTCTTTAAACTAAGTGGATTTCAAACCAAAGTGACATTCCCTAAGAAGTGCTGCTATATATAAAAATCACGCTTAAGTTTGGTTAACAGCGTTAATTTATCGCTATAGTAAAACTTGCAATACGCTGTAATATTCTCTTTATAACTAATCTCAACATCACAGTCACACTTACCTTGTCAACAACGTTATTTTATTGTTATAGTTCAAACTTGGCATACGCTGTAATATTTCCCTTTATACTAATCTTGACATAACAGTCACACTTAAGCCAAATCAACAGCATTTATTTTATCGCTATAGTTCTAAGGCTTGCAATACGCTGCCATATTTCCTTTATACTAATCTTGATATCTTTTTCCGTCACAAACTAATATCGTTCCTTGGTAAAAGTGAAGCCGTTCAAGTTGGGGTATTCTATTTACCTCTCAGACCTTGATCGACAACGTTCTTACCTTAGAACAGATATAAGTCTGTATTCTAATTCCTTATTACTTATAATATCTATCAGACCGTATTTTCTTGTTTAATTTGAACTTTGGTTTTATAATACCATATCCTTACTTTGAAACTCGGTTGTTTATGATTATTATTTATATTTACATTAACTCTTCGCTTTCTCCATCCCACAGTTCTATTTACAACTTCTTAAACTAAAAAGGTAATTAAATCTGATTTATTTTGATTAATTCATTTCTGAACTGTTTTCATTAGATTGATTAAAAACCAATTAATCTAATAATCATTTTCTCAAATAACAGTTGATTAAATCAACTTCATTTCATCAGTAAATTCATTAACTGATTTTAATTACTTCTTAACATTAGATTAATATAATTAATCTAATAATATTTCTTAACTTTTTTGCTTTAAAATAATTATCCAAATTATTCACTCGTAGGATAATTATATCTTAATAACTTATTTAAATGTCAAATATTCGTTTATATTTACTTTATAAAACGAACTCTAAAATACTGGTTTATAATAGAACTTCTATTATAAATTTAAATCTCCTTTTTAATTATAAAAATATAATTTTTATAATTAACTTCGTTCATTTGCCTGATGACAAATCAACTCCTTAACAAAAGGATGGTTTTATGGTCGGTTGCTGCCACTTTCTTATTGATATAGTCTATTTGATTTAAATCAAAACAACTGTTGAATTTCCGTTCAACATCAATATTCACACGGGGTTTTAACGTCATTTGGGTTCAAACAGTGCATATACAAAACAAACATTACATATAAATATCGAGGAATCCGGTCGGATTCCTCTAACCGGTTTCCGCATCCACATATGTTAGTCAAACAATTATCACTGATTCCATACTAGGGGATATTTAATATCGACGGAATCAGTATCCAACCAGTGATGTGTACATATGCAACGATATATAATATTTAACCACTTTAATTGTAATCTACCTAATCAACCATCACACAACATTCAAACAACATTAAAATATAATTAAAATATTTCTAAAATAGATCAGAGTTAGTGAATTTACTCACCTTGGCGCGTTAACCGTTAAGTAACGATTTGCGTCAGCCGATCAAACCCGGCGCTTTAATTTCCTAAAACTGTAACATGTTCCAAATTTGCTTCAAACCACTTCATAGCATAGACAGCTTCTGTATGGTTACAACGTGACCGACGGTTCATACTTCCTTATTTCTCATTCCATGATCATACTTGTCCGCTTCAAAATGAAACAGTGCCTTTTCCATCAGTATTTGAACATAATCGCCGTTCTGCAAATATCTATACGACTTTTCTTCAAGCACACATTTCTTACTTTTTCCACGGCCCATCTCCTTCTCGACTTCGGACATCTTCGATCCGCAACCACTCCCCGGTAAATCTTCCCATCTTCACGTGTTCTTACATATATGTAAAATTTGGCTTTTCTACATATACACTCATCATGTTGTACGCCAAGATCACGCTAAAGCCAATAAACCAGCTGCACGATCCCAATATGCATGGTTCATGCATATCTTTTTTCCGCATGTAATCCCTTTTACTGCTATTCAAACATGACACCTTGTTTCCTTCTGAACTCACCTTCTTTTTTTCCAGTTTCATTCTCTACCGCAATTTACTTCTTTGAACACGTCCTCGAAGTCCATCCAAACAGTGTGGCTCCTCTTCATTTGCCTGCAGCTCAACACCTACACACTAACACGCGTCCCCCTTCCTGTTTATTTCCATGCACCGCACTACTTTGCTTCCATCCTCATCTTCTATTTCTCCACGTAAAATGCAAACCGCTTTCACAGTATATATTCTCCTCCCACACGGATCTCCTGAAGCACAAGACAATTCATACTCTTCTTCATGCCGTCATTACTTCTCCGCCGGCAACTTCCTCTTGTGTTTGAACGGCTCCTCCTTCCCGATCATGATTAGAGAGTATTCCGCTGTTTTGTTTTTATATTTGGATCTTGCGTTTTATCCTTCGTGGGTTCCAAAATGAGTGAGGGCACCATATATATAGAAATGAAATACTTAAAGGTTAAGTAATAGGATATGGTATGGGTCTTTGATTAGAATAGGATATGCATATCGTTTAGGGATGTGCAGTATTCCTTGTGTATGAAGACATAGGGGAATAGATAGGTAGAGTATGGGTTACGTTGGTACTTGGTCCAGTAGGGTTATGGTCATTTTAAATTGATGAACGTGAGACGAAATCAGGTATGGGTTTCATTTGTAAATGTATATAGGCAACGTGTTTTACTTCATAGCCTCATAGGTCTGCTTTTGTCTGGTTAATCCTCAATTTATAGATGGAAAGGTGACAATCCTTTTAAACGCAGTGTACCCCATCACGTAACATTCTATTCACATCTGAGCTGCTACGGACAGAAGTAAGATTACGGTCGTATCCAGCGAGGTGCCATGATCCCAAAAATATAATAATACCGGTAGGTTGATTTATATTTTGAAACCCTGAAATACCGATACAGGGTGCAAAATACTCCAAATAAAAAGTTGCATATTTAATTAATATATAAATTCACTTATATTATGAATTCAATATTTAAACTGTTTTAAATATTCAAATACGAACCGACAAAAATGCGGGACGTTACATTCTAGGTTAACCCATTTTATCAAACTTGTCTTCTTATTTCAATTATGCTAACATATATTGACTTGCCTATTTTATGCTAAAAGAATTTATTTTATCCGAATTAATTTTACGGTTCTACTTTAACTAATGTTTCTAAATTTTCTTATACGCAACCATTTTATTTAGTTTGAAATATTTAAAGCTTTTATCTTATCTATATCTCTTGTTTGTATTTGCACCTAAATCTGAAAATCAGTCCCTCAGATATTGAGATTGTTATATGGTTGTTATATCCCAAATTTGTAAAATGGGTGTAATTGTAAAACTCACGTATATTGTCCTTTTTAATCTAAATCTATCTTTATTTTTAATTATTATTTTTAGGATTTTTTAATTATTCCTTTTTGTTTTTCTACAAAAATACCATATTTGAAATTATAAGGAGCGTGTAAAGAAACAAAAGGAAGAGATGTGTAAATTTGCATAATTGATGCATACTATACACTATCTATTCCAAATAAAAGAACACATGATCATTTTAATTTTAAATAATTCAATATTTCCTCCTTTCAAATGTTTGAGAAAATATAACATAATTATACTAAAAGACCTTTTTGTTGAATTTTGAATTTTTAGGCAACGCAGAACACAAAGAGATGGTTCTAGTCATTTTTTTGCACTAGAATATAAAATAATTAAAATTAATAAATTAATATATATAGAATGATAGGAGATAAATATGGGTAATAAGTGCATTAATTCACAAACACACATACTTTATTCGTCCAAAACATGTGTAATAAATGCTAGTTATCGTTACTAAATAGGTAAAGGTTTAGGTTGGCTTGGAATTTGAAATGTTCTCCATTTATTATGGTTATATGTTACTATTACATGTAATAAATGGAATATTAACATTTATAACCATGTAGTTTCGAGAGAAGTAAATGAGATAATAAATTAGTATGGAATTAATGTGTTTAGCTTTATATAAATTTATTCTTTGTTTGTACGTGCTCCTTTGTATTTATATCTAAAATTATTCTTTTCGATTACATTACTTGTATTTGACAAATTTGTAGTCTTTTAATTTTGCTGTCTTACTTAACATATTTATCTGTTTCAACTCAAATCTATTTGTTTTGTAAACCATTGTATTTACCGATTTTATATTAGAAATATCTATTTGAACATAGTATTCACTTTGGAATTGAAAATGCTTTTGTAAATTTATTTTTTCTAATGTAACATTCTAGCATAATTTACATTATTAACAAATTTGAATATTCAATGTTGGAATTCTTTTATTGTTTAATAAATGTGATTTGTGGTATGCTTTCCATGAATTTGTTTCAAGTATGAACGCTATATAAAACGAATATCATTCCCTCTTCGTTGTCCTTGAATGCATCATTTATTTCTTTCCTTTAATTTATCAATTTCTTTCCTATTTTTTATTTTTTGATTATTTTTAAAATAAGCGTGATGCATGCAGCTCATTTAGGAATAAATTTTCAACTACAACAACTAATACCACCATTTCCAATTCAAAATATTTGTTAACTTATAAATTTTCAATTAATTGTATGGACCATTACATCCATTGTAATTGTATTCAAACAATATCAATTTAGGCTCATATATAAACATGCCCATTAAATAAATTCATTTACTGTGTTTCCTTTTTAATAGATTTATATATCTTTTATTACTTGAATGTTTATGATTGATACTCACATACCGTTTTCTTTACAAAATTCTTTAATGGTAAGAATATTTCTTAAATATAATACTTTCCCTATCTATTCAAACTATAACGTTCATTAATTTTGAAATGTGGAAAGTTGCAGCAGTTTTCAATGCGTTTTCCATTCTTTATTTCAAGCGCATGCATCCATGATATATATTTGGTGTCATTTTATAATAATAAAAATAATTGCAATTAAATTTAATGTAATAAATTGTAATATGTGATTTTAACTATAGAAAATGTGAACATGATTTGAAATTCAAAAGGTTACAGTCAATTTGAACATAGTAAATGTTTTCAACTTTAATGAAAAGGAAAATAAACGGAAGTATAATTGAGAATAATTAAACATACAAGGGTTAAAAAGAAAATTTCCCTCCACTATAACCTAAACACGTCTAAAACCTAATTCTAATCATTCATTCATCGTAGCCCCTTTTCTCCACATTTCCTAAGCCTAAATGCAACTTCTAAAATCCATAACAATCAAATAAAATTCTACTAACGGGAAATCTTAGATCTTTGAACTTGTATGAGTGTAAGCTTCCACATATATCAATTTGGTTGAGTTTTGGTGTGCTCTAATTTTTCCACCGTCGGTTTATGCGAGTTAGGGTTCCAACTTATGGTGATTTGAAGCAATGGTTTGTGTTTTAGCTGTTGTAGTTGGATTGAGAGGTTGAAAACAAGCTTGTATGCAAATTTTGTGTAACAACCCGGAAATCTGAGCCAATTTAAAATTTTTATTTTGGCAATTTTAATGAAGTTTGAATATTTAAAATTATTATATTAAATAATAACGATGAAAAATTTATTATTAATAGAATTCGAACGTATATATTTATATAGATCATCGTTAGAATATAATTATTTATTTATAATTATAAAAGGAATTGAAAATGGCGCGGTAGTTCGATAATTCGATTTCAAAATTCAAATGAATGTACAGGATTCAAAATAAACTGGATTTTAGTGAAACCAAAAATATCAGAATCTATTTGAGAATATCTATCCAACGAATCCAAAAAATTGAAATTTCATAGCGGGAATAAAAAAGTTATGTCCAAATGAAAATTCAGAATAGTCGCTATGGAATTCAGGCCCTTAAAATGGAAATTTTGCAAACGACCTTGGTTTTCGACAAACCCACTTTTATTGGATCCGCGATGCCAAATTATTTCTAGGTTTCAAAATTCATAATTTTTCGAATCAATAGGTGAGCGTGGCAAAGGAAAATGTGTTTAACTAGTTTCAGTTGATTTTAATCGACTGGAAAATGGCCATTTTTCAAACGGTCTCAGAATTTGACGAAATTAGTTTTGTTAGGACCGTATCGTCAATACGGAGCTAGAAAATATTTTTTGGGAATTTTTAGAGTTTGTATGTAGGCCCGGTAAATTGAAATGTGCGTTCAAATTAAATATATAGAGTTATATTTTGATTTTGACGAAAACTGATTGAAACAGTCGAATCAGCTTACGATACATATCCCATTGTGTTCAGAATGGGGGTAATTAGCTATGGGCGACAGGCGGTGGGTTCGATTTCGGGTTTGAAAATGAAAGTTACTTTTCGAAAGGATATAATATTAATTAAATAAATTATAAAACCCCTCTCCTCCCCCAATTTCCCAGTCAAAACCGTTGACCCGCTCCCCCCTTCATCTTTTCAAAACGCGAGCCCCTCCCCCTTCCTCAAATCGCACGCAGCCGCCCAGCTCTCCGCCTTCGCCGCGAACCCCCCCTCACCTCCATCTTCTCCGATCTCATCTCTCCCCTTCCTCTCCTCTTCTACTTCGCCCAAATCAAGGATCCGAAAGAAAAAAAAAGCCTGCGCCCTAGCTTGTAGACCCGCGCCACAGCCACCATAGCCCGCCGCTCCGACCGCCATGGACCCCCAACCGCCTCCTCCGGCCGTGAGCAGCACCCCCTTCCCATTGACTGTAAGTTTTTATTTGATTTTATTTTCTCCTCGTTTTTATTTAATATAGTTAGATTTAAAATTATAAATCAGTTTTGTTTGTTATTTATATGAAATTAAATTCCTATGGATATAAAAGTTTAGATTTTTATAGATAATAAAGATTGATTTTTAAACTAGAAAAGGATTTGATTTTTGTAGATAAAGAAACGATTTTTATTTATGGTCATAGATAATAAAATTTAATTTTTATTAGATGGGAAGAATAAAAATATGATTTTTATAAGATAGAGAATATAAAAATGTGATTTTTATATTGCATAGATAATAAAAAATTCGATCTTTATTATGTAGGCGATATAAAAATATAATTTTTATTATATTGCTAACAAGAGAAAAATATAATTTTTATCATGGAAGTAGCGTTGTAAAGGAGTGATATTTACATATGTGGAAGCGATTTAAAAATATAATTTTTATTATGAAGTTAGCATGATAAAAATGTGATCTTTATTATATGAACACCGGTGTAAAAATAGAATTTTTATCTATATAGTAGCGGTGTAAAAATAGAATTTTTATCTATATAGTAGCGGTATAAAAATGTGATTTTTATCCATATAGAGCGAATTAAAAATGTGATTTTTATATACATGGCAACAATATAAAAATGTGATTTTTATATATGTAGTGGCTACGAACAATGGAATTGACCAAAGGCGAGCACGACGAAGATTTCTACCTATGAAGGGTCGTGGGGTTTGGTTTTGCTAATCGGTGAGAACTCCTCACTTTTAAATTTATTTCTAGTTAAAATATATACTAGGATGCAGACGGTGTTTAGTAGCACCCAACACCCATCGTCCAAAGACCATGGACGGCTTGTATGCTTGTTATTTGTTTGATTTTGATGTGTAGTTGATTATGTGATGTGATGTGAAATAAAATAAAATATTTTATAGTGGAAAATATTTTATAGTTAAAAATAGAATTTTTAACGTGTATTTAAAATGAAATAAATATAAACAAATCGAATGATTTGTTTATATACGCACATTTGACTGATATTGATTGGGACGATAAATTTTACACATCGCCCAACTGCACAAATAAAATCTGTGTTTGATTGTTTGAAACTCCACACGGGTACCGGGATGATATATGACATACACTAATCCCAATAATTAGTTGTATGTCGATTGATTGATTGACAGACTGTTATAAGCGTTGAATATTTATATTTGATGCTTATACAATGTAGAATGCACTTTGGATGATGGTTGATTATTTGTCGTTGTTGATATATACATGCATTGTATGGAAGTTCATAGAAATAAAATCTATGGTAATTGATTGGGCCTCATTCCAGTTTTGAAATAGAACATTTGAGTAGAAATATTTGAAAAAGATATATTTGAAATAGAATATTTGAAAATAGAAATATATGAAGCCGTGTTGATTAGATTGACGCCATTTTGATGTGAACGATATTCATATCGATTTTATTCATTTTATCATGAATATCGAAAGTGATTTCAAAATCTGATATTTTGAAAAGAAATGAAATTGAATATAAATTAATTCGAATTGAAATCGAATAGAAATGAATTCGAATTGAAATCGAATAGAAATGAATTCGAATTGAAATTGAATAGAAATGAATTCGAATTGAAATCGAATAGAAATGAATTCGAATTGAAATCGAATAGAAATGAATTCGAATTGAAATCGAATAGAAATGAATTCAAATTGAAATTGAATAGAAATGAATTCGAATTGAAATTGAATAAAAATGAATTCGAATTGAAATTGAATTGAATTGAAAACGAACTGAAATTGAATTAAAAATCGATTTGAATTGAAATCAATTTGAAATGAATTTAAAACGAATTTATAAGGAAAAATTCGACTTTGATTTGAATTTGAAATGAAGTTGAAATCAATTTGAAAACGAATTTAAAACGATTTATATAATACGTTTTAAAAGGAAATCAATGAAGTATATATTGTGTATATTATATATATAATATAATGGCCTGAATAGAACGTGTCGCTCAGCGGTAGTTCGTGAATTTCAACCATTGACTTCGAACGGACATTACGGGAGATCCGTCCGTCGGATTCTCCTAAAACCAGAACCGTTGGGTTCGTATCGAAAAGAGATTTCTAACGAATATTAGAAATTTGAAATCTAATGGTTGGATTTGGAATTATGTCCAAATCAAATTTGGAAAAGGTCGGTGTAAGTGCAGTTCGATGGCCGTTGATGGAAATCGACTGTACGGGCCTTGATAAAATTATTAAAAAAAAGTAATAATTTGTGTAAAATCATAAGAAATGATTTGTGAAGAATTAGGATGAAAAACTCCAAATTTGAAAAGATAAAAATTAATTTTTATCGAAATGAACTAGTTTTGAACTAGAATTATAATTTTATTTATTTTTAAAATAAATAAATTGAATTTGAAATGGTTTTGAAAATAACTAGGATTTCCAATATATAAAGTGGAATTGGATTTGAATCGAAATTGTTTGTGGAATATTTCGATGTTGGATTTCGTGATTATACAGATATTGTTATGGAAATTTGAAAGATATATGGATATCGTTATTTCCAATACGATATTTGTGGGTCGTAGAATTTGTTATTAAATATAAGCCGATATATTTTATATTCAGAGCCTTGTATTTAATATCAAATGGGATTTGGGTTTGTCGTGAATGGTGTCTTCATTAACACTGTTCTTAAACCCAGTTGAAAAACAGATTAAATCTTTTTATTTAGATTTAATGAGGTGTACCAATTAGATAATATTTAACTGGAATTGAATTGGGATTGATTTTTGGGTTTATCGTGAACAGTGTTTAAATAACACTAGTCCTTTAACCCGATAGAATGGAATGTGATTTTGGGTTTATCGTGAACCGTGTTTTATATAAACATTGATTCTTTAACCCAGTTAAAGATTAAAACTAAGTGGAGTTTTAATGAATCTTTAATTAGATTGAAAAGATCGAGAATGGAGTATCACCAGTTTTGCTCCAGGCGATAGTAAAATCTTTAATTAGATTTGAATGTGAAATGGTAATTGAATTTACCGATTACACCGTGATGTAAGATATGAAGTATTACCAGTTTTACTTCATGGGATGAATAGGTTGGGATTGGGAAATAAAATAAATGATTACTTCGGTGTGGTTCGCTAATCCCGACTAGTTTGAAGTGATATTCAAAGGAAGATTAAAGAATAAATTTAAAAGAATTTGTCTTTGATAAAATTAATGGGAACCTTTCCCTGAGAATGTGAAATTTAGAAACTAACTGTAGGTTAGCTAAGAAGAATGGTTTCCTGGGTATTGATCTGATGTTGGTTTCGGCCTTCGAGGTTAATGTTTGGGGAATTATTCTCTCGCTAATTTACGGTTAGTGACTGATGAATTGGAATGAGGCGTATGTTGTGTTTGTGTAACACTTGTTTATTATATACGCGGGTTATTCAGAAAGACCGGGTTTATCCCATTCTGAATAACTGATTCGACGTGGTGTCGAAGATGAAGACGGTGGTTGAAGACCGGAGGTCTTCACGTCGTTTGGATAATTACTGATGATCTTGATTGGGCCGTACACCCAAGAGGAGGGAATCAGTTAGTGGTCGTCCAGACGTACTTGGAGATCGATGGATATGCAGGGTACTAGGTGCCTCCGGTTTCGTTCAGACCCAGAACGGACTTGTAAATGGACTGTGTGTCCGACATTGGATTTTATTCTGTGTGATTGATTTCTATTGAATATATATTTGTTTGGCAGCGGAGAATTTATTCTCCTGCTTAACGCCCTTCTCTGAGACGTACGAGCTCAGAGGTTATATATTGATGGATATCAAACGCATGGAGTGAATTGCCTGTGTGGCATGCCTAAGTGGAAATTGATCGAGGATTCTGTTGAAAAGCAAAGTCTTGTGGTTGATGATCAAAGCACCGCCTGTGTGGCATAGCTTTGTGTAACGTGAATTCGCGAGCCTCACACCCCGGTTGTGAACCAGAAACGGGAGAGGACATCAGGGAGGACATGCGTTTCTTTCTGGCTAGAAGTCGCGTCAGTGGTTTTACATGCCCTGACGAGTTTGACTTATGTGGTTGTTGCTGTTGCGAGGCACCTCGATTATATCGGTCGACTCGGGGACGATGGAGTCATTCGTTGGCTCATTTACGCCCCCAAAGGGTGGGGAAACGCAGTGTTCAGGCATTTTAATCCACATCTGTGGGCCGGCCCTGACGATCCAAGGGCTCACCTGTGTCTGGGTCCTGAGACTCGGGCTAGACAGTCTCGAATCGATAGAGGACTATCTTTTGCCTCGGTTCACAGATGGAAATCCAATTTCCAAATACGTGACTTTGCGGTTTTATTTGTAGAGCCTAGTATGGCGACATAGTAGCATGGGATACTATGCCGTCTATGATTAATACATTTATATTTGAAGTTTTTTCATACACTCTACACTATTTTAGTATCAAATGATTTGTTTTTAGCGTATCAAGCATTCTTTGGCTATTATAAGGTAAAAACTCTATCCTCCGGCTTGCGTTGCATTGTGTGATGGGACTTGGTTCTTATAATAGCTTCATCGTTCTTTTTTAGCATTGCGTTATTAGTTTTATGCACTGGTATTCTTAGGAGAAAACCCGTTGCGTGTTATACGGCGTGGTCCCTTGATTTACCTAACTTTAAAATAAAGATAAATAACTATTTTAGTTCTCACACCAGTCACATGACTGACTTGGAGTTTATTGTTTTAACCTAAACTCTGGGTGCCCTTATTTTGACACGGGCAGCTAGTAGTTTTGGTTTTGCAGATTTATATTCATAGGATCCTGATTTACAGCTGGAACGATACTCGGAAAGCTCTGTATCCGTGTATAACTTCTAGTGGTGCATTGTATTATTTTCCGCTGCGATGAATTTAAATGTAATTTAAATCTCTGATATTTTCTGTGTAATATTTATTCATACTCTGTATATTCTTGTAATCTGATCGAATTGTTGTAATTAACAATGAAATGTTCTTCTGTATGCGTTCTATTTTGTCGTGTTCTCAAACCAATCAGGCGTTTCAAACGGTCTTGATTGGTTTAGTGACTGATTCAGATCGAGCGAAATTCTCGGTCGTTACATCGTGGTATCGGAGCTTTGGTTTACAAAGCTCAGGGAACAAGGCACATTAGAACCATATGAAAGAATTCATCAGAAATTGGATTAGTAATATCCAATGGGAATGACTCGTTAGAGATGGGATCAGCAGTATCCTAGAACGAGTGTGAAGAGTATATTTTTAAAAGTGAAAACAAGTTTCGTTTTGAAAATTTAAATCAATTATTTGTATTTGATTATTTATTTATATTGATTTGGACAATCCAGTATATAAAGATTTTGCATACACGTCTGATCCACGGGTATTCGAGATTTTAATATACTGGATAGATATAGAATCACGCTCTAGTCGCCGGGAGATGGTTCTGATGATTGAAGCTTCATCATCAGAATTAGTGTTCGAGTGTCGAAGGTGTGATATTTATATATTTCCTATTGACTGGTGTGAGAACCAAAATTAGATAGGGCCTGTTGTTGTGATTTGGCATAAAAAATGTGATCTTTGACTATATAACAAAATTATGTGTTTGAAATGCTAATCAACTAATTGATTGATGGTTGTGTTGTTTGATTAATTAAAATTTGAACCATTATGTCAAATTGTACCAAAAAATGAATTGTATTGAAATTTTGTCGCATTTTCATGCATATACATGTACTTACACTGAACAGGTCATAGCAAGGAGGCTAGAGCAGAGAATAAAATTGTTTGCCCGACAAATAGGTACATGTTTACCATAATTTACTGTTTTGTTTGGGTGATGATGATTTTATGACCCGATTGGCTAGCCGCTAGGCTTTTTCTTTTTCTTTTGGATTGAAGAAGGCCATGGGAGGATATATGAAATATCCCGAAGTCCCCGGTGCAGGGGAGGTTATGGCGAAATTTTTCGAAAATTTAAGGTGTTAGCCAAATTTTTGAAAAATTTGAAAAGTTTTTAGAACCTGAAAAGTTGAAGGACTTAAGCCGTAATGAAAATAATGGAAGTTGAGTTGATTAGTCAAACAACTTTCGGCTTCGTTCCTTTTCGGGGACGAAAAGTTTTAAGTGGGGGGGGGGGGGACTGTAATAACCCGGAAATCTAAGCCAATTTAAATTTTTTATTTTGGCAATTTTAATGAAGTTTGAATATTTAAAATGATTATTTTAAATAATAACGACAAAAAATTTATTTTGAATAGAATTCGAACGTATATATTTATATAGATCGTCGTTAGAATATAATTATTTATTTATAATTATAAAAGGAATTGAAAATGGCGCGGTAGTTCGATAATTCGATTTCAAAATTCAAATGAATGTACAAGATTCAAAATAAACCGAATTTTAGTGAAACCAAAAATATCAGAATCTATTTGAGAATATCTTTCCAATGAATCTGAAAAATTGAAATTTCATAGCGGGAATAAAAAGTTATGTTCAAATGAAAATTCAGAATAGTCGCTATGGTATTCAGGCCCTTAAAAATGGAAATTTTGCAAATGACCTCAGTTTCCGATGAAACCACTTTTGTTGGATCCGCGATGTCAAATTATTGCTAGGTTTCAAAATTCATAATTTTTCGAATCAATATGTGAGCGTGGCAAAGGAAAACGTGTTTGACCAGTTTCAGTTGATTTTAATCGACTAGAAAATGACCATTTTTCAAACGGTCTCAGAATTTGACGAAATTAGTTTTGTTAGGACCGTATCGTCAATACGAAAATAGAAAATATTTTTCGGGAATTTTTATAGTCTGTATGTGGGCCCGGTAAATTGAAATGTGCCTTCAAATTCAATATATAGAGTTATATTTTGATTTTGACGAAAACTGATCGAAACAGTCGAATCAGCTTACGATACATATCCCATTCTGTTCGAAATGGGGGTAATTAGCTATGGGCAACAGGCGGTGGGTTCGATTTCGGGTTCTCAAATAAAAGTTACTTTTTGAAAGGATATAATATTAATTAAATAAATTATAAAAACCCTCTCCTCCCCAATTTCCCAGTCAAAACCGTTGACCCGCTCCCCCCTTTGTAAAAACCCGTATTTTTAATAACCTGTTATAACATAATCGAGGCAGAATTTAATTCTAAAATCTGAAACAAGGGAAACGGGCTGTGCCATTGCGTTCGTCTCGGAAAAATACGCGAAATAGAGTCCGAGTTTTCGAAAATCGGAGTCCGTATGACCCGATTAAGGCCCAATGAAGTTTTCAGAAAATTTCAAGTTCAAAACAGATTTCGAATTTCGGGTTCAAAATTCGAAAAACGGTCAGATTGGGCTAGGCGGGAAAATTCCCGCCAGAGCACCCAAGTCGACAGCCCTGTCGACTTGGGAGTCGACTTGGTTGGACCCAAGTCGACAGCCCTGTCGACTTGGCTGTCGACTTGGTTCAGCCGGGCAGTTTTGCCTGGTGCACCATTTTGGGGTCTTGGTTAGGTTTTGGGGCCAGATTCGGTTTTGAGGGCTGAGATTGGAACTAGGGTTTAATCCTAGGGCTAAAACTAATCCTAATCTCTATAAATAAGACCCTAACCTAACCCTAAATCATCATTATTCATTCATACAACTAAACTATGGCAAAATCATTCCTCTCATGGCCTCCACTCTCTTCATAAAATTCCTAAATAAATTTCTATGAGAGATTTTCCATGCATACAAGTATTTTCAAGCTTGTATGAGCATCATTAGCTTGCATTCAAGTCAAGTTTCCATATTTACATCATAAAGCAAGGGTTTTTATTGATTTGGAGCTTTCATATTGGGTTTATTTGATTTCATAAGGGCTTGTCTCAGTCTATTAATATATTTGTGTCTTCATAAGAATTTGTAAGCCATTTTCTACTTTCATATTTAAACTCTAAAGTTAATGAATGATGCAAGTTGTGTTTGATCATTATGATATGCAAGTTTATCATGTTATGTTATGCAAGTATGCCATGTTATGATATGCAAGTTTACCATGTTATGCTATGCAAGTTTGCCATGTTATGATATGCAAGTTTACCATGTTATGCTATGCAAATTTGCCATGTTATGATATGCAAGTTTATCATGTTATGTTATGCAAGTTTACCATGTTATGATATGTAAGTTTATCATGTTATGTTATGCAAGTTTGCTATGTTATGATATGCAAGTTTGCCATATGATATGCAAGTTATGTTATGGTTGATCATTTTGCTCATGTTATCATGTTATGCAAGCTTATCTTGGGTTTATGAGCTTAAAGCTTCATGCTTTATGCTAAAGGTTGCATTTTGGCAACATGTAAGTTATCATATCCCTTATGATAACTTGCATGTGAGGCTAAATGCGAAATTATGGCAACTTCTACATGTCATTTATCACCATGTATCACTTATATGCTAAGTTTGGTTTTATGCATACTTTTGAGGCCTAATGATGCAATATGCAAGTATATGAACATATGTACATTTCATATGCCACCATGTTAAACTTGTGGCTTCAACACCATTTGTCATCTTTATGCCAAGTTCCCTCTTTCTATCCTTTATGCGCTATTGCGATTATGTAAGCGATGGGATTGCGTTTGGGGTTGGGTAAACTTAAAAGACATGAAAACATAAGATTGGGAATTTACCTATTAAGTTAGGTCTACCCATTGGGAATTTACCTATTAAGTTAGGTCTACCCAAATTCTTGAAAACTTGTAATGTGTTTTGGAAACATGATGGACATGACACTTAGAAAATATAAGTGTGACCAACTCGAGGTTGGGTTGAGATTGTAGCGTAAAACTACCCGGAACCGACCGGCTTAACTAGTTGCTACAAACAATAGGACCCAATGTGAGAAGTTGGTCATGTTGTACCTTGAACCCGAGGTTAGACCAAGTTGTGGTGTAAAGCTACCCGGACCCGCCCGGCTTAACTAGTAACCACAACAAGGTCTAATGTGAGAGGTTAAGGCACATTAAATTAATTAATGCCTCATGATTAGGGTTAAGTCATGGTCCACTTAATACTTAACCAATTTGGGCTTGGTGGATTAATCGGGGTTAAGTCGTGAACCCATCGTTACACTTAACCAAGTTAATCCATGATTAGTAAAAGGGTTAAACCGTACTTAACCCACTAGAAAATCCTAGCAATGGGGGTCCACTCCAGCAGTAATCCCAAGTTTGTATCATTAAGACCCTAGGGACTAGGCTAGGGAGGGGCACGATTACTGGACTGGTATAAGTGACCAAAACGACGGTCGAGTGGTACGCCGATGTAGTTCCGGACGGACTATGGTCGTGCACGTAGTCCGTATTTGGAGAAGTCAAGCATGGGTACCAGTAGATCGAGACTGTGCACTCATGTTTATGGTGTCCAGGGGTTGACACCCTAGGGCTTGATACACCCGAAGGGTGGACCCGGCACAGTCTGACTACAATTATGTTTGGGCCGTATTGACACCAACACGTGACGAGTTAGGCTTAGGGAGCCGATCGATTAGACCGTTTGGTTGGACCTCGTATTAGGGTCATTTCATGTTATTCGGCCAAAGCTTGGGCCAAGGAATCAATACTTGTTTATTCAAGTCATGTTAGCTTGCTAGTACACCTGTGGTGCAAAAACCTTAAACCTGATTATGCGATGACACCTTTATCTACCTTGTTAGTTAATCATCATGCTAGTATGTTGTTATCCTTATGTTCATCCCTGCTTCTCATGTCAGTTAACTTTATCAGTTTACATTGATTGTAGTAGGGCTTACTCAGTCTTTTTGACTGACCTGTTTTCTTTCGCCTCTTTTCTTCCGTTTCCCCCCCCCCCAGGTTCTCAGGGTGGGAATATTGGAGCTTAGCTTGGATTTCTGGTCGCTTGCTTGTGGGATTTTAGCTCATGTACGGTCTTGACATGAAGCTAGCTATGGTTATCACTTATTTGGGGATAGTACTTATGTATTTCAGTTTTTCAGTGATGTTGTTTTTATCTAGACTTGTGTATTTGGAAAGTTGACATTATGTTGTACCAGACTTGTTTTGAAATAGTTTGAAATCTTCCGCTGTTTTACTTATCTTATTTACTCTGTTTACATATATACATATGTTCTTGTTTTGCCTTGATATATCATTATGCATGTTTACCCGGTACAAACGCCCCTCCAAAAGTCAGAGTGCTTGCAAGAGACACCCTGGCGGAGGCGGGGTGTTACATTTGGTATCAGAGCATATGGTTTACGAGAAGGAACAAAAAGGTTTTTAGAAAACTTTTGGAAAACTATTTTCAAAACCAAGTATAAAGTATTTTCCAAAAGAAAAGTCTAGTTTATTTTAAAGGCTATTCCCCAAAAAGCCATTAGCAAAAATTCCTTCGTTTTTCTCCATTCTGAATCTATCTTTTTCTTCGTTTTCAGTATGGCCAATAACTTTGCCATTCCGGAGGGAGTACACGTACCTGTTTGGTATAGGAGACTTTTGGAAGCTAGGGCGACCGAAGCCGGCCCTGCAGATGTTCCTCCTCCTCCTCCTCCTCCGGTGGTTAATGTTTCTCCTCCTCCTCCCATAGCTGATGTTTCTCTTCCCCCTCAGCCTCCACAAGCGGATTTTGCGGAAACTTGCAAGAACTTTAAGACGATGGGTGGCAAGAACTTTCAAGGCACTGAGACTTTTGTAGAGGCCAGGAATTGGTTGAAAGAAACCGAAGATCTTTTTGCCTTCTTTGATATAGATGACCGTAGGAAGGTTTTATTGGCAGTGTGGTTGCTAAAGGAAGAAGCTGCACGTTGGTGGGTGGTCACCACCGCTACTAGGCCAATTGAGACTTGGGATGACTTTCGGGGAAAGTTTGGACTAAGGTTCCTATCACTGAAACAAGGGGACATGACAATTAGGGAATACATAGATAAGTTTAATCAACTGGCTCGGGTCGGTTTAGACTTGGTTAACACAGCTCAGAAGAAGGCCCTATACTTTGCTCTAGGATTAAACGAGCCATTACATGGTTTGGCCATATCTCATATACCCTTGGGGGCAACTTTCGAGAGTTTGGTGAATATGGCCCTACTCAATGAAGAGAATAGGAGTGACAAGAAGGAGGAGAAGTCTGAAGATAAGGAGGAAAAGAAGTGCTTTACTTGTGGAAGCTTGACTCATCTAAACAAGGATTGCAGAAAGAGGAAGGGCACTTGCTTTGACTGTGGAGAAATGGGACACTTCACTAGGGACTGCCCGAAGAAGGGAGGGCCTACGTCGGAAGGAACGGTGAATTCCGGGAAGCAAGGCAAGAACTCCAAAAACCGCAAGAACAAGAACAAGAGTCAAGGCAACAAGGGGAACAGTAGCAAGGGCAATAACGACAAGAGGAAGTGCCATTATTGCGGTTCAGTTGGGCATCTTATTAAGGATTGTAGGAAGAGAAAAAGGAAGAGTGTTGAATGCTTTCATTGTGGTGAGTTTGGACATTTCAGCAAAGATTGCCCGAAGAAGCAAGGGCAAGGTCAGACTCAGTGTGCAAGACCATCTGGAGGGCGAATTCATCCCCTCAACATCGTTCTTCCAGCTCATGATCGAGGTAGTGTTTCTGTTAAAAGTCCTGTTTACATTTCTGATTTTCCTGTTCGTACTTTGTTTGATTCTGGCGCATCGCATAGTTTATTTCATCTGATCTAGTTGAAAGTTTGCACCTAAGTACTAGTCTAGTTAATGATCCCGTCTGTGTTTCAAATCCAATTAGGGGTTCCGCCCATTTGTCTATGATCTGCGTGGATTTGAAAATTTCTATCTTGAGTGTAGAATTCTCGTGTGATGCTTATATTCTCGGTTTCATGGGGTATGGGTTGATTTTTGGGCATGGATGGGTTGTCCAGTTTTGGAGCCATCCTTGATTTTTGAGCATAGGGTTGTGAGGCTCATGACTCGCCTCGGTAATACCCTAAAAATTTCTTGTAACCCTATGGGTCCCGTCATGTTGTGTTATCTTGAATCCCTCAACTCGTCTATCGATAGTTTGCAATCGGTGAGGGTGGTCCGAGAATATCCTGATATCTTGGGTGAAGTGAAGGGGGGTTACCCCTAAGCGAGAGATTGATTTCCGCATTTATCTGGTTGATAATGCCAAGCCAGTTACGTGGCCGGTTAGGCACATGGTCCCACGAGATGAGAGTTAAGAAAGCAAGTCAAGGAGTTGCTTGAGAAGAACTTCATACGATGAAGCATTTCCGAGGAAGGTGCTCTAGTAGTATTCGCTACTAATGTGGACGGTTCGCTTCGCCCGTGTGTTGATTATCGTGAGTAGAACAAGGAGAATAGACAACCATTACCAAGGATCAATGATTTGTTTGATCAGCTTGTAGGAACATCTGCTTTCTCTGGATCTTGCTACTGGATTCCATCAGCTCAGAGTAGCTGAGGATAGTATAGACAAAACTGCGTTCAGAACTCCAGATGGATTCTTAGAATGGCTGGTCATGCCATTCGGTTTGACTAATGCACCCGCCTACTTCGTGGACTTGATGAGTAGGGTGCCTAGGGAGTTCCTGAACAAGTTTGTGGTAATCTTTGTAGAAGGTATCCTGACTTTCTTAAAGAACGAGGAAGAACATGCTAGACATCTCAAGGAGGTGATGGATACGCTTAGAGCGCATCAGTTGAAAGCCAAGTCCTCCAAATGTCATTTTGGAGAAAAAGGAGATAGATTTCTTGGGCACATAGTTTCTAAGCAAGGCTTAGTGGTGGATCCTGCTAAAGTGGTCGCGGTTCAAAACCGAAAAGCTCCGACGAGGACAATTGAAGTAAGAAGTTCTCTCAGTTTAATTAGTTAGTTAGCGTCCCTTGAGCTTAGACCTACCCTTCTGGATCAAGTAGGGACTTCACAGAAGGAAGATCCGCAGTTAGTCGAGATCATGGACAAGTTGATTCGAGGCGAGATGATAAGTCACCTCACTATAGATGACAAGGGATGGCTAAGACGCGATGAGAGAAAGAAGGCTCTTGAAGATGCACATCACTCGAGGAGGTGGCCGAGTTTGTCCCAAGGTGCATGTTGTGCCAACAGATTAAGGCCGAGTCATAAAAAGCCCGGTGGGCTATTACATCGAGGTCCCCACAATGGAAGTAGTAAAGCGTCACGAAGGATTTCGTGGATGGACTGCCTAGGTCAAGGAAAGAGAATACGAGCATGTGGGTCATAGTAGGTAGACTCACGAAGAGTGCTCATTTCACTCCGGTAAAGAGCGAAAGGACTGCATCATAGCTAGCGACAGTTTACTTTCAAGAAATAAAGCGGTTGCACGAGGTTCCCTAAAGTATAGTTAGTAACCATGGCTCAATCTTCACTAGCCAGTTTTGGGATAGTCTACGGGAAGTCATGGGCAAGCGACTGAATCTAAGTACGGCCTATCATTCACAGACGGATGGTTCATTTCGTTCAAGCATGAGTTATAGAAAATCACGTTAGTAAGAGCAATTGGCAACGTGGATTGGAATTTTCAAGAAAAGTTCTACTGCGTGGAATACTTTATAGTAAGTAAACGAGATCCAGGATTCACTGATGAATTTTGGAGAGCTTGCATGAAACCATGAGGTCATAGTTATGTTTAAGCCAAGAATGATAGAAGAGTAAGTGAAAAAGGAAGACGAGAGGCGACAATGAAATGGGTTCCAACTCATATTTGGAAATAAGAGTTAAGAAGCCAAGGAATCATGAAGTAAAAGACGGTCAAAGCACAGTGGAGTTAAACTCAAGGAAACGTGACTTAGAAGATTGAAGGCTGGATAAGCGCATCATATCTTTTTTTTATTATGAGTATAACCTTGATCCTTGTTTTCCTGTGGAGCTTACTCGCATGTTATCTTTTACGTATATCCTCTCGGTCCCATACTCGATCCCATTTCTGTTGTAAACTCCATAAGGGGGGTATGACTCATCGGTTAGTAATGCATGTCAGGGTTTGAAGGGGTCCGTTAGGTTGACTAAACCTTTTGGGCTTTTATAGGATATGGGTTGGGTTAGGAAGGGATTTCTTGTAATCCGAAAAGAGTATATCTTGCTTATCTTCCCGATCTCTTTGTAGCATATCTTTCTTTTGCTATCCATGTTTGTCTTATTTATCTTGTTATTCCGTTAATCTTGTCATGAGAACCTTAGGTAGAAACCCTTTGGATGAAACATGTGTTTGAAACATGTTATGCTTGATGTTTGCAAGTGGTTGCAAGTGTTTACAAGTGGTTACTCGTGGATGCATTATACACATTAGGCACTAGATCGGCTCACACACTCCTCATATTGCATACGCATGAGTGTTTATGCTTATTCATGGATGAATATGTTGTGCTATCACATGGACTTTGCATATGGATGTATGTTATGTGCACACATATAGATGTTATACATTATGTTAGGAATTGCATACATATGGATTCATTTCACTAACATAATTTGCATTGATGATATTTGCATTAGATAAGTACATATACACACACCTTTGCATATGTTCATACAACATTTAGAATCTTGTAAGAACAATGATTGCTCGTGGATGATGTTTTGAGTAGATGGATGTTGGATGGTAGGATACGTTCTTCCTAACTTGAAGATTTCGGGGACGAAATCCTATAAGGAGGGGAGAATGTAACAACCCGTATTTTTAATAACCTGTTATAACATAATCGAGGCAGAATTTAATTCTAAAATATGAAACAAGGGAAACGAGCTGTGCCATTGCGTTCGTCTCGGAAAAATACGCGAAATAGAGTCCGAGTTTTCGAAAATCGGAGTCCGTATGACCCGATTAATGCCCAATGAAGTTTTCAGAAAATTTCAAGTTAAAAACAGATTTCGAATTTCGGGTTCAAAATTCGAAAAACGGTCAGATTGGGCCAGGCGGGAAAGTTCCCGCCAGAGCACCCAAGTCGACAGCCCTGTCGACTTGGGAGTCGACTTGGTTGGACCCAAGTCGATAGCCCTGTCGACTTGGCTGTCGACTTGGTTCAGCCGGGCAGTTTTGCCTGGTGCACCATTTTGGGGTCTTGGTTAGGTTTTGGGGCCAGATTCGGTTTTGAGGGCTGAGATTGGAACTAGGGTTTAATCCTAGGGCTAAAACTAATCCTAATCTCTATAAATAAGACCCTAACCTAACCCTAAATCATCATTATTCATTCATACAACTAAACTATGGCAAAATCATTCCTCTCATGGCCTCCACTCTCTTCATAAAATTCCTAAATAAATTTCTATGAGAGATTTTCCATGCATACAAGTGTTTTCAAGCTTGTATGAGCATCATTAGCTTGCATTCAAGTCAAGTTTCCATATTTACATCATAAAGAAAGGGTTTTTATTGATTTGGAGCTTTCATATTGGGTTTATTTGATTTCATAAGGGCTTGTCTCAATCTATTAATATATTTGTGTCTTCATAAGAATTTGTAAGCCATTTTCTACTTTCATATTTAAACTCTAAAGTTAATGAATGATGCAAGTTGTGTTTGATCATTATGATATGCAAGTTTATCATGTTATGTTATGCAAGTATGCCATGTTATGATATGCAAGTTTACCATGTTATGCTATGCAAGTTTGCCATGTTATGATATGCAAGTTTACCATGTTATGCTATGCAAGTTTTCCATGTTATGATATGCAAGTTTATCATGTTATGTTATGCAATTTTGCCATGTTATGATATGCAAGTTTATCATGTTATGTTATGCAAGTTTGCTATGTTATGATATATAAGTTTGCCATATGATATGCAAGTTATGTTATGGTTGATCATTTTGCTCATGTTATCATGTTACGCAAGCTTATCTTGGGTTTATGAGCTTAAAGCTTCAAGCTTTATGCTAAAAGTTGCATTTTGGCAATATGTAAGTTATCATATCCCTTATGATAACTTGCATGTGAGGCTAAATGCGAACTTATGGCAACTTCTACATGTCATTTATCACCATGTATCACTTATATGCTAAGTTTGGTTTTATGCATACTTTTGAGGCCTAATGATGCAATATGCAAGTATATGAACATATGTACATTTCATATGCCACCATGTTAAACTTGTGGCTTCAACACCATTTGTCATCTTTATGCCAAGTTCCCTCTTTCTATCCTTTATGCGCTATTGCGATTATGTAAGCGATGGGTGTAAACACCCCACCTCCACTAGGATCACTCCTTAGAATGTACTAGCTTTGGAGGGGCGTTATTGTGAAGGTAAACATGCACAGAGATATCGCAAGACAGAATATATAAAAATAAATATAAGTAAAGCAGCGGTAGCAGATAAAAACCCATCATCATCATCTCAGAAAACCAACATAGTCAAGTACATAATATCAAAATGTCATGATCCAAAATACAACATAAGTCTAGATACGTGATAACAAAATACATGGTAAAACATCAGTACTAATCCCCAGAACTAAAAGATAAGCCACAGCTAGCTCAGATCCATACATGAGCTATCCAACAAGCAAGCCAAAGATCCACTAAGCAGATGTAGCCCCTCCCTGAGAACCTGTGGGGTGGGGGGGAAACGGAAGAAAAGAAGCGAAAGAAAACAGGTCAGTCAAAAAGACTGGTAAGCCCTACTACGATCAATCTATAAACTAATAAAGTTAACAGCATGATGGAAACTGAGATGTACATACTGGCAATAGATAAAGGTGACATCACATAGATGAGATTAAACTTTGCACCACAGTGTACTAGCAAACCCACAAACAGATCTTGATCCCTTAGCCCAAACTTTGGCCCAATAACTGAAGTGACCTTAGTATAAGGCCCAGCCCAACGGTCTAGTCGATCGGCTCCCTATAAACCTAACACGTCCAGTGTTGGTGTCCATACGGCCCACATGGATGTAGTCAGACTGCGCTGGGTCCACCTTTGGGTGTATCAAGCCCTCGGGTGTCAACCCCAGACACTTAAGCGATAATGCACAGTCTAACCTACTGGTACCCGTGCCTCGAGTTTGTCCAACATCGGACTACGTGCACGTCCGTAGCCCGCCGGACCTGCACCGCTGTACCACTCAGCCGTCGCTTTGGTCGCTTACATCAGTCCAGTAATCGTGCCCCGCCCTAGCCTAGCCTCTAGGGTTGTGAATGATACCAAACTGGGATTACTGCTGGAACAGATCACGTTGCCAGGGTTTCTAAGAGGGTTAAGTGTGGTTTTAACCCCTCACTAATCCTGGATTAAATTAGTTAAGTGTAACCACTTAACCCCATCTAATCCTCGCATCCCCATTATTGGTTAAGTATTAGTGGGCCATGACTTAACCCTAATCATGAGGCATTAATTACTTAACGCACCCAACCTCTCACATTAGACATCCGTGGTTACCTGGGAAGATTTACACCACGTCTAGGTCTAACCTCGGGTCTTATGGTGCAACATGACCAACTACCCACATTAGACCCCACGTTGTGGTTACCTGGGAAGATTTACACCACAACTAGGTCTAACCTCGAGTTGGCCATATCATGTTATCTAATGTCATGTCCACTTTAGAACATATTTACAAGTTAACATATACTTGGGTAGACCTAACTTAATAGGTAAATTCCCAAGGGGTAGACCTAACTTAATAGGTAAATTCCCAATCTTTTAGTTTCATGTATTTTTAAGTTTACCCAAACCCTCCCAACGTCATTATCTCGCTTACATATCCGTCATAACGCATAAGGGTATGAAAGGTAACTTGGCATAACATACATGATGGACTTCACATATCATAATAAACATGCATACATATTAAACTTGCAAATCATGTCATAGTGAACTCGCATAAACATGCATAGCTTATTAAATATGCATAACATGGTAAGGTGAACTTGCATAAGCATGCATAATCCATTAAACTTGCATAACATGGTAAGGTGAACTTGCATAAGCATGCATAATCCATTAAACTTGCATAACATGGTAAGATGAACTTGCATAAGCATGCATAATCCATTAAACTTGCATAACATGGTAAGGTGAACTTGCATAAACATGCATAACCCATGAAACATGTAGAACATGGCATAATAAACTCGCATAAGCATGCATAACTTGTGAAACATGTAAAACATGGCATAGTAATCTCGCATAAGCATGCATAACTTATGAAACATGTAAAACATGGCATAGTGAGTTCGCATAAGCATGCATAATCAAATAAACTCACATAAATCTCAACTTTCACCACATATTAACTTTAGAGTTTGTAAAGTGAAGGTAAGAGGGCTTACAAATATAAACAAGTCAAAATCCACCAAATAAGATGAAGAAGCCCTTTAAAAACCCAAAACAAAGCTTCAAATAAGAAAACCCTTTTGCACAATCCCAAAAACACAAACTTAGCAATTCAAACTTGCAACTTAATGAAGTATGCAAGTTATTAAGCATTCATACAACATAGAAAAGGTTGTATGATCATCATATCTTCATAGGATTAAACTTTGAGGAAGGTGGAGGCTAGGATTTTTAGGTGGAGGCCATTTGAGGATTCAAATTGACATAGTTTAGTTGCTAGATTGATTAATGAGGCTTTAGGGTAGGATTAGGGGTATATTTATAGGGAATTAGAGTGTTTTTAGCCCTAGGATTAACCCTAGATTAGTTTAGGCCCATCAGATCTCGGAACTCTCTAGAACCAAGCCACAAGACCCAACCCAAATCAGAAATGGTGCACCAGGCTAAACTGCCCGGGCACCCCCTGTCGATAGGGCTGTCGACAGGGCAGTCGACACCCTGGGGGCCCTGTCGACATGGGGCCCCTGGCGGGAATTTTCCCGCCTGACCCCGATTAGCCCTAATCCCTGTTTTTAATTCGAAATTTAATTCTGTTTTTAGCATAGAAATTTCTGAAAACTTCAATGGGCCTTAACTGGGTCATACGGACTCCGATTTTCGAAAACCCGGACTCTATTTCGCGTATTTTTCCGAGACGAACGCAATGGCATAGCCCGTTTCCCCTGATTCTGATTTTTGAATTAAATTCTGCCTCGATTTATGTTATAACAGTTTATTGAAAATACGGGTTGTTACATTCTCCCCTCCTTAAAGGATTTCGTCCCCGAAATCTTCAAGTTAGGAAGAACATATCCTACCATCCAACATCCATCTACTCAAAACATCACCCACGAGCAACCATTGTCCTTAAAGGATTCTAAGTGCCGTATGAACATATGCAGAAGTGTGTGTATATGTACCTATCTAATGCAAAGATCAATGCAAAATATGTTAGTGAAATGTATCCATATGTATGCAAATCCCTAACATAATGTATAACATCTATATGCGTGCTCAATCATACATCCATATGCAACATCCATGTGATTGCATACAAATTTCATCCAAGAATAAGCATAAACACTCATGCACATGCAATATGAGGAGTGTGTGAGCCGATCTAGTGCCTAATGTGTATCATGCATCCACGAGTAACCACTTGCAACCACTTGCAACCATCAAGCATAACATGTTTCAAATACATGTTTCATCCAAAGGGTTTCTACCTAAGGTTCTCATGACAAGGTTAGCACGATAACTAGATAAACATGGATAGCAAAGAGAAAGATATGCTAACAAAGAAAAGAGATTGAGAGTGTACCCTCAAAAAGGAATGGATAAAGCCCACGCATCTTCTCCTCGGTTTCCCAAGTTGCGTCTTCTTCGGCTTCACCCCATTGAACCTTCACCAACTTGACCTCTCGATTCCTTAGCTTCTTGGTCTCCGTCCCCAAGATACGAATCGGAGCTCTCCTTAAAGTTGCTTCTTTCTCTACTTCCACGTCTTCAAGAATGCTAGGTTCAACCACCTCAGCGGACTCATGCAGGCACTTTCGGAGATGCGAGATATGAAAGACATTATGCACTCCGGACAACTTTTCGGGCAATTGCACTCTATAAGCCATCTTCCCAATTCTCTCTATGATAGGGAAGGGTCCAACAAATCTCGGTGCTAGCTTCCCAACAGCTCCAAATCGGACCACATTCCGCAAAGGAGAAACCTTTACGAAAACCTTGTCCCCAACCTCAAACTCCAAATCGGATCTCCGCTTATCAGCATAGGATTTCTGCCGGTCTTGGGCCGCTTTCATTCGTCTTCTAATCAACTCGACCTTCTCGGATGTATCCCTAATCATGTTGGGTCCAAGTATAAGCTTATCCGTGGACTCCCACCAACATGTAGGTGACTTGCACGGCCTCCCATATAAAGCCTCAAATGGTGCCATCCCTATGCTCGCCTGATAACTGTTATTATATGCAAACTCAACAAGAGGAAGATGGTCTTCCCAAGCACCACCAAAATCCAGAATGCAAAGCCTCAACAAGTCCTCAAGTACCCTATTCACCCTTTCTGTTTGGCCGTCTGTTTGCAGGTGATAGGCCGTACTCAGGTTCAGTCTCGTGCCCATAGCTTCCTGTAAACTGTTCCAGAACTGACTAGTGAAGATGGGGTCTCGGTCACTGACTATGCTGGAAGGGACTCCATGTAGTCGCACTATCTCACGAAGATATACTGATGCTAGTCCAGATGCGGTCCTTTTGCTCTTCGCTGGGATAAAATGAGCACTCTTCGTGAGCCTATCCAAAATGACCCATATGCTCGTATTCCCCTTCCTGGACCTTGGAAGCCCATCAATAAAGTCCATAGAAATGCTCTCCCACTTCCATATCGGGACCTCTAGCGGATGTAATAGCCCACCGGGCTTCTTCGACTCAGCTTTTACTCTCTGACAAATAACACATCTCGAGACAAATTCCGCCACATCCATTTTCATTCCAGGCCAGAAGAAAACGCGCTTCATGTCCTTATACATCTTATCACCACCTGGATGTATAGTCATCTTGGAGCGATGTGCTTCCTCAAGAACTTTCCTCACCAAGTCTTCTACCATCGGAACACAAAGCCTTCCGTCTCTCCTCAGCCGTCCCTTATCGTCTATAGAATATCGAGCAAGGTGACTAGATGTCTCCCCTCGAACCAGCTTGTCCATGATCTCAATTATCTGAGGGTCTTCCTTCTGTGAAGCCCCGACTTGATCCAAAAGGGTAGGCCTGAGCTCTAGAGACGCTAAAGAACCGGTCATCGTCTCAACCGTCAAAGAAAAATCAAAGGTTGCCAAGAACTCTAAATTCTTCATCTCAACAAATAGAGGACTTAGTGTCAACCTTTTCCTACTCAACGCGTCCGCTACAACATTCCCCTTGCCAGGGGTATAGGATATCTCAAAATCATAGGAAGCCAAGAATTCCATCCATCTCTGCTGCCTTAAGTTCAGATCCTTCTGCGAAAAGAGATACTTCAAAGACTTATGATCAGTATATAGCTCAAATCTCTCTCCCATAAGATAATGACGCCATGCTTTGAGTGCAAATACAATCGCTGCCAGCTCTAGATCATGAGTGGGATAATTCCTCTCATGCACTTTAAGTTGCCTCCCACCAAAACATATAACTCTGCCCTCTTGCATCAGAACGGCGCCCAATCCCGTGCCACAAGCATCAGTGTACACGGTAAATATCTTGCCACCATCGGGTAAGGCTAGAACTGGTGCTGAGGTGAGGGCTCTCTTGAGCCTTTGAAAAGCAAGCTCACAATCCATATCCCAAGCAAAGACTAAGTTCTTCTTCGTCAACTTAGTAAGAGGAGCGGATATCTTCGCGAAGTCCTTGATGAACTTCCGGTAAAAACCCGCAAGACCCAGAAAGCTTCTTACCTCGGTTGCATTCCTTGGAATCTTCCAATCCTGAACTGCAACCACCTTAGCGGGATCCACCGCTAAGCCTTGCTTGGATACGATATGCCCAAGAAATCTGACTTCCCTTCTCCAAAAATGGCACTTGGAGAACTTGGCTTTTAACTGGTGCGCTCTGAGCGTATCCATCACTTCTACTAGGTGCCTCGCATGCTCTTCTTCATCCTTGGAGAAGACCAGAATATCATCCACAAAGACCACGACAAACTTATTCAAGAACTCCCGAAACACCCTACTCATCAAATCCACAAAATACGCGGGTGCATTCGTCAAACCGAACGGCATAACAAGCCATTCAAAGAATCCGTCTGGAGTTCTGAATGCAGTCTTGTCTATACTATCTTCAGCCACTCTGAGCTGATGAAAACCCGTAGCAAGATCAAGCTGAGAGAAAACAGAAGCACCAACAAGCTGATCAAATAGATCGTCGATCCTCGGTAACGGGTGTCTGTTCTTCTTAGTCAGCTTATTCAATTCTCTATAATCCACACAGAGTCGAAGAGAGCCATCTGCCTTAGTTGCAAACACCACAGGCGCTCCCCATTCGGATATACTCCTTCTGATGAAGTTCTTCTCAAGCAATTCTTTCACTTGCTTGCTCAGCTCCCGTCTCTCACGCGGAGCCATATGCCGAACGGGCAAAGAAACAGGCTTAGCATTATCTACTAGATAGATGCGAAAGTCAATCTCTCGTTTCGGGGGCAACCCCTTAACTTCTTCAAAAACATCTGGATAATCTCGGACCACCCATACAGACTGAAGGGCCTCCTCTGATGAGTCGAGAGATTCTAGATAGCATAACATGACGGGATTCTTCGGATTGCATGAAATCTCTAAGGTGTTGCCCAGGCAAGTCACAAGCCTTACAACCCTATGCTCACAATCCAGAATGGCTCCATATCTAGACAGCCAATCCGTGCCCAAGATCAATCCGTATCCCCTGAAACCAAGAACATACGCACTACACAAGAACTCTACGCTGAGTATAGAAATCCTCAGATCCTCACATATCATAGATAGATGAGCAGAACCCCCAATGGGATTCGAAACACAAATGGGATCATCCACTAAGCTAGTACTAAGGTGCAAGCTATCAACAAGATCAGATGAAATAAAGCTATGTGAAGCACCAGAATCAAACAAGGTACGCACTGGAAGATCAGAGATATAAACAAGGTTCTCAACAGAAACACTACCTCGCTCGGGAACTGAAGCGGCATTGAGAGCATGAACTTGCCCTCCTGAAGGTCCAGCCTGTCCTTTCTTCTTTGGGCATTCTTTGCTGAAGTGCCCAGTCTCTCCACAAGAAAAGCATCCACCACTAAGCTTCCTTTTCTTCTTCCTGCAATCCTTAGCAAAATGCCCAGTTATGCCACAGTAATTGCACTTTCCCTTGCCTTTGTTGTTGTTGTTCCCCTTCTTGTTCTTGCCCTGATTCCCCTGGCTGCTTTGACCCCCTTGATTGCCTTTGCTTTGAGAATCAGTCTTCTTTGCTTGAGTATCACTCGACTTGACTTCTTTCTTTCCATCTCCCTGAAGCAGAGCCATGTTGACCAAACTCTCAAAAGTAGCTCCATGCGGAATATGTGACATCGCCAAGCCCTGTAGCGGCTCATTCAGCCCTCTAGCAAATCGAAGAGCCTTCTTCTCCGGGGTGTTTACTATGTCCAAACCAAAACGGGCCAGCTGATTAAACTTGTTCACATACTCCTTGACAGACATATCACCTTGCTTTAATGCAATGAACTTCTCCATCTGTAAATTCGCCTCAGCCGAAGATAGAAACTTGGTCACAAATCTAGCCCTCAAATCGGCCCAAGTCTCAACGGGCCTCGTCCCATTGGTGACCTCCCACCAATAGGCCGCCTCATCCTTCAAAAGCCATACTGTCAATAAGATCTTCCTCTCGTCATCAATTCCAAAGATAGCAAACAAGTCCTCCGTGTCTTTCAGCCAATTCCTAGCTTCAACAAAAGATTCCGTGCCTAGGAAATTCTTGCCTCCCATTGCCTTGAAGTCTTTACAAACCTTTGTAAACTCAATCTGAGGATGCTGAGGGGGAGGAGGAGGAAGAGGAGCCTCAGCAACGGGAGGGGGAGGAATATTAACTGCTGGAGGAGGGGGAGCAGGAACCACCGGAGGAGGGATATTAGGGAGAGGATTCTCAACTACAGGAGGAGGAGTGGGAGTAGGGTTGGCGGGACCAGCTGCCGCCCTAGCTTCTAGAAGTCTCCTATACCAGAGTGGTACGTTCACTCCATCTGGGATGTCAAGATTCTCAGCCATACTGAAACGAAAGATAAGATAAGATCAGGTCAAGGGAACGAAGGATAACGCTAATGGCCTTTGGGGATTAGCCTTAAAACAATCTAGACTTTATTTTGGAAAATACTTAGTAGGTTTTTGAAAATAGTTTTTCAAAAAGGGTTTCTTTTTCAAAAGTTTTGTTCAATCTTGTTAACCTTGTGCTCTGATACCAAATGTAAACACCCCACCTCCACTAGGATCACTCCTTAGAATGTACTAGCTTTGGAGGGGCGTTATTGTGAAGGTAAACATGCACAGAGATATCGCAAGACAGAATATATAAAAATAAATATAAGTAAAGCAGCGGTAGCAGATAAAAACCCATCATCGTCATCTCAGAAAACCAACATAGTCAAGTACATAATATCAAAATGTCATGATCCAAAATACAACATAAGTCTAGATACGTGATAACAAAATACATGGTAAAACATCAGTACTAATCCCCAGAAATAAAAGATAAGCCACAGCTAGCTCAGATCCATACATGAGCTATCCAACAAGCAAGCCAAAGATCCACTAAGCAGATGTAGCCCCTCCCTGAGAACCTGTGGGGTGGGGGGGGGGGGGAACGGAAGAAAAGAAGCGAAAGAAAACAGGTCAGTCAAAAAGACTGGTAAGCCCTACTACGATCAATCTATAAACTAATAAAGTTAACAGCATGATGGAAACTGAGATGTACATACTGGCAATAGATAAAGGTGACATCACATAGATGAGATTAAACTTTGCACCACAGTGTACTAGCAAACCCACAAACAAATCTTGATCCCTTAGCCCAAACTTTGGCCCAATAACTGAAGTGACCTTAGTATAAGGCCCAGCCCAACGGTCTAGTCGATCGGCTCCCTATAAACCTAACACGTCCAGTGTTGGTGTCCATACGGCCCACATGGATGTAGTCAGACTGCGCTGGGTCCACCTTTGGGTGTATCAAGCCCTCGGGTGTCAACCCCAGACACTTAAGCGATAATGCACAGTCTAACCTACTGGTACCCGTGCCTCGAGTTTGTCCAACATCGGACTACGTGCACGTCCGTAGCCCGCCGGACCCGCACCGCTGTACCACTCAGCCGTCGCTTTGGTCGCTTACATCAGTCCAGTAATCGTGCCCCGCCCTAGCCTAGCCTCTAGGGTTGTGAATGATACCAAACTAGGATTACTGCTGGAACAGACCACGTTGCTAGGGTTTCTAAGAGGGTTAAGTGTGGTTTTAACCCCTCACTAATCCTGGATTAAATTAGTTAAGTGTAACCACTTAACCCCATCTAATCCTCGCATCCCCATTATTGGTTAAGTATTAGTGGGCCATGACTTAACCCTAATCATGAGGCATTAATTACTTAACGCACCCAACCTCTCACATTAGACATCCGTGGTTACCTGGGAAGATTTACACCACGTCTAGGTCTAACCTCGGGTCTTATGGTGCAACATGACCAACTACCCACATTAGACCCCACGTTGTGGTTACCTGGGAAGATTTACACCACAACTAGGTCTAACCTCGAGTTGGCCATATCATGTTATCTAATGTCATGTCCACTTTAGAACATATTTACAAGTTAACATATACTTGGGTAGACCTAACTTAATAGGTAAATTCCCAAGGGGTAGACCTAACTTAATAGGTAAATTCCTAATCTTTTAGTTTCATGTATTTTTAAGTTTACCCAAACCCTCCCAACGTCATTATCTCGCTTACATATCCGTCATAACGCATAAGGGTATGAAAGGTAACTTGGCATAAAATACATGATGGACTTCACATATCATAATAAACATGCATACATATTAAACTTGCAAATCATGTCATAGTGAACTCGCATAAACATGCATAGCTTATTAAATATGCATAACATGGTAAGGTGAACTTGCATAAGCATGCATAATCCATTAAACTTGCATAACATGGTAAGGTGAACTTGCATAAGCATGCATAATCCATTAAACTTGCATAACATGGTAAGATGAACTTGCATAAGCATGCATAATCCATTAAACTTGCATAACATGGTAAGGTGAACTTGCATAAACATGCATAACCCATGAAACATGTAGAACATGGCATAATAAACTCGCATAAGCATGCATAACTTGTGAAACATGTAAAACATGGCATAATAATCTCGCATAAGCATGCATAACTTATGAAACATGTAAAACATGGCATAGTGAGTTCGCATAAGCATGCATAATCAAATAAACTCACATAAATCTCAACTTTCACCACATATTAACTTTAGAGTTTGTAAAGTGAAGGTAAGAGGGCTTACAAATATAAACAAGTCACAAATCCACCAAATAAGATGAAGAAGCCCTTTAAAAACCCAAAACAAAGCTTCAAATAAGAAAACCCTTTTGCACAATCCCAAAAACACAAACTTAGCAATTCAAACTTGCAACTTAATGAAGTATGCAAGTTATTAAGCATTCATACAACATAGAAAAGGTTGTATGATCATCATATCTTCATAGGATTAAACTTTGAGGAAGGTGGAGGCTAGGATTTTTAGGTGGAGGCCATTTGAGGATTCAAATTGACATAGTTTAGTTGCTAGATTGATTAATGAGGCTTTAGGGTAGGATTAGGGGTATATTTATAGGGAATTAGAGTGTTTTTAGCCCTAGGATTAACCCTAGATTAGTTTAGGCCCGTCAGATCTCGGAACTCTCTAGAACCAAGCCACAAGACCCAACCCAAATCAGAAATGGTGCACCAGGCTAAACTGCCCGGGCACCCCCTGTCGACAGGGCTGTCGACAGGGCAGTCGACACCCTGGGGGCCCTGTCGACATGCCTGTCGACATGGGGCCCCTGGCGGGAATTTTCCCGCCTGACCCCGATTAGCCCTAATCCCTGTTTTTAATTCGAAATTTAAATCTGTTTTTAGCATAGAAATTTCTGAAAACTTCAATGGGCCTTAACTGGGTCATACGGACTCCGATTTTCGAAAACCCGGACTCTATTTCGCGTATTTTTCCGAGACGAACGCAATGGCATAGCCCGTTTCCCCTGATTCTGATTTTTGAATTAAATTCTGCCTCGATTTATGTTATAACAGTTTATTGAAAATACGGGTTGTTACAATGGGATTGCGTTTGGGGTTGGGTAAACTTAAAAGACATGAAAACATAAGATTGGGAATTTACCTATTAAGTTAGGTCTACCCATTGGGAATTTACCTATTAAGTTAGGTCTACCCAAATTCTTGAAAACTTGTAATGTGTTTTGGAAACATGATGGACATGACACTTAGAAAATATAAGTGTGACCAACTCGAGGTTGGGTTGAGATTGTAGCGTAAAACTACCCGGAACCGACCGGCTTAACTAGTTGCTACAAACAATAGGATCCAATGTGAGAAGTTGGTCATGTTGTACCTTGAACCCGAGGTTAGACCAAGTTGTGGTGTAAAGCTACCCGGACCCGCCCGGCTTAACTAGTAACCACAACAAGGTCTAATGTGAGAGGTTAAGGCACATTAAATTAATTAATGCCTCATGATTAGGGTTAAGTCATGGTCCACTTAATACTTAACCAATTTGGGCTTGGTGGATTAATCGGGGTTAAGTCGTGAACCCATCGTTACACTTAACCAAGTTAATCCATGATTAGTAAAAGGGTTAAACCGTACTTAACCCACTAGAAAATCCTAGCAATGAGGGTCCACTCCAGCAGTAATCCCAAGTTTGTATCATTAAGACCCTAGGGACTAGGCTAGGGAGGGGCACGATTACTGGACTGGTATAAGTGACCAAAACGACGGTCGAGTGGTACGCCGATGTAGTACCGGACGGACTATGGTCGTGCCGTAGTCCGTATTTGGAGAAGTCAAGCATGGGTACCAGTAGATCGAGACTGTGCACTCATGTTTATGGTGTCCAGGGGTTGACACCCTAGGGCTTGATACACCCGAAGGGTGGACCCGGCACAGTCCGACTACAATTATTTTTGGGCCGTATTGACACCAACACGTGACGAGTTAGGCTTAGGGAGCCGATCGATTAGACCGTTTGGTTGGACCGCATATTAGGGTCATTTCATGTTATTGGGCCAAAGCTTGGGCCAAGGAATCATTACTTGTTTATTCAAGTCATGTTAGCTTGCTAGTACACCTGTGGTGCAAAAACCTTAAACCTGATTATGCGATGACACCTTTATCTACCTTGTTAGTTAATCATCATGCTAGTATGTTGTTATCCTTATGTTCATCCCTGCTTCTCATGTCAGTTAACTTTATCAGTTTACATTGATTGTAGTAGGGCTTACTCAGTCTTTTTGACTAACCTGTTTTCTTTCGCCTCTTTACTTCCGTTTCCCCCCCCTCCCCCCAGGTTCTCAGGGTGGGAATATTGGAGCTTAGCTTGGATTTCTGATCGCTTGCTTGTGGGATTTTAGCTCATGTACGGTCTTGACATGAAGCTAGCTATGGTTATCACTTATTTGGGGATAGTACTTATGTATTTCAGTTTTTCAGTGATGTTGTTTTTATCTAGACTTGTGTATTTGGAAAGTTGACATTATGTTGTACCAGACTTGTTTTGAAATAGTTTGAAATCTTCCGCTGTTTTACTTATCTTATTTACTCTGTTTACATATATACATATGTTCTTGTTTTGCCTTGATATATCATTATGCATGTTTACCCGGTACAAACGCCCCTCCAAAGTCAGAGTGCTTGCAAGAGACACCCTGGCGGAGGCAGGGTGTTACACCCTTCATCTTTCCAAAACGCGAGCCCCTCCCCCTTCCTCAAATCGCACGCAGCCGTCCAGCTCTCCGCCTTCACCGCGAACCCCCCTCACCTCCATCTCCTCCGATCTCCTCTCTCCCCTTCCTCTCCTCTTCCACTTCGCCCAAATCAAGGATCCGAAAGGAAAAAAAAGCCTGCGCCCTAGCTTGTAGACCCGTGCCACAACCACCATAGCCCGCCGCTCTGACCGCCATGGACCCCCAGCCGCCTCCTCCGGCCGTGAGCAACCCCACCTTCCCAGTGACTGTAAGTTTTTATTTGATTTTATTTTCTCCTCGTTTTTATTTAATATAGTTAGATTTAAAATTATAAATCAATTTTGTTTGTTATTTATATGAAATTAAATTCCTATGGATATAAAAGTTTAGATTTTTATAGATAATAAAGATTGATTTTTAAACTAGAAAAGGATTTGATTTTTGTAGATAAGGAAACGATTTTTATTTATGGTCATAGATAATAAAAATTCAATTTTTATTAGATGGGAAGAATAAAAATATGATTTTTATAAGATAGAGAATATAAAAATGTGATTTTTATATTACATAGATAATAAAAAATTCGATCTTTATTATATAGGCGATATAAAAATATAATTTTTATTATATTGCTAGCAAGAGAAAAATATATTTTTTATCATGGAAGTAGCATTGTAAAGGAGTGATATTTACATATGTGGAAGCGATTTAAAAATATAATTTTTATTATGAAGTTAGCATGATAAAAATGTGATCTTTATTATATAAACACCGGTGTAAAAATAGAATTTTTATATATATAGTAGAGGTGTAAAAATAGAATTTTTATCTATATAGTAGCGGTGTAAAAATAGAATTTTTATCTATATAGTAGCAGTATAAAAATGTGAATTTTATCCATATAGAGCGAATTAAAAATGTAATTTTTATATACATGGCAATAATATAAAAATGTGATTTTTATATATGTTGTAATGACCCGCATTGGCAGAGGTATTAGAATTAATTTATTTAATTATATAAATGGTGGGTTAATGAATTACATGGTCGTTGAATAAAATAATGGTGAATATTTAATTTAAATAATAAATTAAATAATATATTTAATTCTGAAATAATCAGGATTAGCCGAAATGACAATATGGCGTGAACCGGATCATCTGTGATATGTAATTCAGCTTGGAATTTAATTTGAATAACAAATATATTCAATCATTGACAGTTGAACGTATAGTTTATATTATAATTATAAACGAGCTCGAAATGGCGCTGCAGTTCGTAAATTGGCTATTCGAACTTCAACTGAATGTACAGAGTTTGTTTTAAATCGGATTTCTGTGAAACAAGAAACGTGTGGAGCTGGTGGAGTATATCTTTCTAGTGGAAGATAAAAATTAGGATTTCGTCGTGTAGATTTTGAGATATGTCCAAATCAAATTTTAAAATAGTCGCTATAGAATCGTTTATCGACCGTAACGGTTATTTCAAAATAACTAGAGATCGGGTTTGAATTTAGAGAAGGTTCTTTTAGGACGTAGTGATAATTTAATTTTTAGAATTTTATTGTAATTTTTAATTAATTAAATAAGCGACTTTTTATTTGAAGTATTTCGCACCCTGAAACCAACATTTTGAAGTTTCAAAATATGAGTCCATCTACCGGTATTATTATATTTTTGGGATCGTGAGACATTGCTCGTCTCACTGGTGTTTTTATTTCTGTTCATTGCAGCTTATATATGAACAGAATTATAAATAAGGTATTAACTCGTCACAATGGAAATAAGATGTGCTCACTTCACATCCATGCAACCATACAAGGCATTAAACAAAGCACGTCCTCCTCTAATTCTCTATCAAAACGTGGACGTCCTAAAATTCAAACAAGAAAATCCAAAACGTGGACATCCTATACCATACACAATCAAACACTGACGTCCCTCTCTATTCAAGGCAGCATGGCCTTCCACGAGTACACCCTACGTCCAAAACTTGAGGGTTAAGTCTTCCAAATACTATAAATACATCAGGTTTTCATTGGTCTTCGGTTTCAGTAATGCGAGCCGCCAGGTTCTTCCTCTTCTCAAAAACCAAACAAAATCTATCTCCTCATAATCTTTTCTCCTAGTTCGATGGTGATTCCCGCTGCGTTATTGTCACAGCAGTAATCATGTTGGGTGGCGCAAATACATGAGGGACAAGGGCGGCGAATGGTGTTAGACGTGAGGCCAGAGGACTGCAAGAATGGATCTTTGTGTTCTTGTGTGAAGTATGAGGGATGGTTGCGAACTGATGGCATCGGGATCGTAGTAGGGGAAGTTCGAGGCCGAGTTGTTTCATGGAGTTCGGTTGAAAAAGGACTGTCGTGACCTGGTCGTGGCGGAAGCTGTATGGGAGTCGCGTTGGGTAGATGTAGTTCTAGATGGCATCAAAGGTATTGGGTAGTAAAGGTGCGGAGTGTCTGGTTGTAGCAGTGCATAGGTATTTTGTTAAGGAAGGAAAAGCTACAACAAGTAGCGGGTTGAACAAATTTTGTAAGCATTGTGGAGGCGGTAGAGCATGGACGTGAGGAGTTGGTGAGGGAACGAGGCAGGGTAGAGTGGGAACGTGAGGGAACGAGGCAGGGTAGAGTGGGAACGTGAGGTTTGAACGAGGCTTGGGATATATATGTGGGAGTGGAAGAGGACGGAAGTGGCAGTGGGGTATTGGAGTTGGCTGTTGTAGTTTGTTTCATCGGAAGGTTGAAGATGGCTTCGTTGGTTACTGGAGAACTGTCGGGGAAGACAAAGGAAGCGGGTTGGATTAAAACAAAAGGGTATTGGGCCATGATGGAAGGGTGAGGCCCATTTCATAATTTAATTTAAGTTTTAAATTCAATTTAGTATATTAGCTTGTAAATTCAATAACTTGGACATACGTGGACGAAATCAGATGAAACAAGATCCGACAGGATCGTATGGACGAGAGCTTCACAATGAAGCTGACTGGGAGTGAATCCGAGCTCGTTACAATTTATGGAGAAATAAATTGTCCGACTGAGTCGAATAACGCAAACTGTTATTCAACAGTTAACACGCAAATGTGAGTAAATCTCACTAACTCTGAACAGTTTATAATTTCATGTTGTACTTTTAGAACTGTTAAATATTGGCTGATTTACTGTATGTTGACTATTTGATTGAACTGCTAGTCAGTTGATTTAATTTCTATATTTGATTCTGTTTAACAGAATATATCATATAGAACTGAAAAGTGATGTTATCTATATTGTTTAACATCTGTGATGCAGGGAAACAGGTTGGAGGAATCCGACTGGATTCCTCAACATTTATTTTACTGTTTTCATATATTTTGATATATGATGTGTTATATAATCTGTTATGGATTATGGGTGTTGGAATGATATTGATCATTGTTATTCGATATTTTAAATATCATAAAAGACCCTGGGATGTAAAAAGAAGTATTTCAATGTATATTGAAATAAAGGAATTTTATAAAATCACAGGATTTTATAAAAAGGAAATATTTATAAAACGAACACGGTTTTATAAAAGGGATATTTATTTAGAAAATAAATAGAAGTTATAAATAGGATATATTTGTAACGGTAAATAGAAGTTATGAATAGGATATATTTGTAACGGTAAATAGAAGTTATAAATAGGAAATATTTGTAACGGTAAATAGAAGTTATAAATAGGATATATTTGTAACGGTAAATAGAAGTTATAAATAGGATATATTTGTAACGGTAAGTAAACGTTATAAAAAGGAAATAGTTGTAACGGAAAACGTAGTTTATAAAAAGGAGCTAATCGATGTTAGTTTAATCGATTAGTGATAAAAGAAAAGGAGCTAATCGATGTTAGTTTAATCGATTAGTGATAAAGTTAAAAAGAAGTTAATTGATGTTAGTTTAATCGATTAGTGATAAGGTTAAAAAGAAGTTAATCGATGTTAGTTTAATCGATTAGTGATAAAGTTAAAAAGGAGTTAATCGATGTTAGTTAATCGATTAGTGATAAAGTTAAAAAGGATTTAATCGATGTTAGTTAATCGATTAGTGATAAAGTTAAAAAGAAGTTAATCGATGTTAGTTAATCGATTAGTGATAAAGTAAAAAGAAGTTAATCGATGTTAGTTTAATCGATTAGAGTTAAAGAAAAAAAGAGTTAATCGATGTTAGTTTAATCGATTAGAGTAGAAGCAAAGGAGTTAATCGAATATAGTTTATTCGAAGAAAGTAAAAGGAGTCATTGAATATAGTTATTCGAAAGGAGTTAAGTGAAATGAGTAAATCAATAGCGTTAGTCAAATAAAGTTAATCCAATAGTGTTAGTCCAATAGAGTTAATTGATTAGGGTTAATCGAATAGAGTTAAGTAAAAAGAGTCAATCGAATATAGCTATTCGAAGAGGGTTAAGTAAGGAAGATAGTAAAAGGAGTTATAAAGTGAACTTTGTCTATTTCAAAGTTAGAAATGTTGTTCAGTTAAGGTCTGAGAGGTAGTTCTACCCCAACTTGATTGGCTTCGTTTTTAACTAAGGAATAGTTAAGGTTTGGCAGTAAAGGAAATGGTTTGAGTTGGCATCGCGATGGTTTGTTTAAACATCTGTCTAAGTCCAATGAAGAAGCTTTGGAAATGTTTTCCAAATAAGAAACCAGAAATGTTTTCTAATAAATAAAACAAGGAAATGGAAATGTTTTCATTGTTAATAACATATATTTTCCCAATTTAGAAAATAAGGAATATTGAATATAGGGAAACCGGAGATAAGTAAAATTAATGAATGAAAGAGATAAATGTTGAACGATGTTTGATCGATATAATTTCCATTTGGAAATAATATCGTTGATTGCACACCTGTTTTTATTCGATAGTTTAATCACAGACTATCGAAGTTTTGACCATTTTAACGTTGTTAATATGGAGAGACCGGTTGGATTATTATCCAAAGAACCACTCTGTATTGGCATAAGCGTTGCGAATCATATATGCCAAAGATAATTGAAGACAGTGTTATGCAAGGGCTATCCTGTTTACAGAATAGTGCCTTCGGTTCATCCTGTTCCTGCGTGACTTGTATGGACGGATGTCTGACAGAATATGTCCAGACGATCACGTATATTGATTTCTCCAACTGTACCAAGAGTGAAAGCGGAGAAGGAAACTTCTCTTAGCTAACACATAATGTATGGTTGAGGACGTCAATCAGTGAGTTGATGGATTTGACGATGTGGCATTCAAAGTGAATCTGATGTGATGATAAAGCGTAGCTTCTAGCCTCATCATCCGGTAAATGACAGAAATCGGGCAGGCAGCATGGCTAAGTCGGTCGCACCGAAGTAGGGTGTATAATCACCTGATCTAGAGTTTCATTTACTTCTAAAAATCTATTGTTGATGCTGTCCCATTCGGGAAACGGTTGCTGATCCCAACTGTTGGTGATATACATTCGATACACTCAAGCGAAATGAGTGGTCGGTCATGTGTGGCCGGGTTGCAAGATGTTCTTGTTGAACCCAGTGTATTCCTCTCTAGAGGTACACAAGCGGAAGGTGATTCCATACCTTGTCATAGTTGGAAATCCATTACCCAATACGTGCTTGCGGTTTTGATTGTATACTATATATGTAGAACGTGAGATGAAAGCGTTTCTGCTAGATGATTATATATATACTGTGGTTGATAGACATTATTATAATATCAAAAGGTTTTTGATATAAAAGATATTTTGGATTCTCATAAGGGAAAAACCCGTTCCGTTATGCGGCGTGGTCTTATGAGATATCGTTTACTTGTTCGAACTATTTTTAAACTGTTTACTCATACCAGTCCCATGACTGACCCGGAGTTTATTTGTTTTGTTTCCCCTAAACTCTTGGGTGCCTAAATTTGTATGGGCAGTCAAGTAGTCGGGATTTTACAGATATAGTTGAAGAGCTGGAGCAGGAGGCTTCAGGATCATATAGCTATAGTTATTTCCGCTGTGTTGTAAGTGCTGTACTTTGATAATGATATGTATATGCAAGTACAGATTTGTATTTCAAAGTTATGTTATGAAATATATTTATTCGTTCCGCTGTGAGATTCGTGTTACTCTGATATTGTGTTCTTCTTCTGCTTCTATTCTAAGTTTCAATCTTATCTTTTCTCACCCTCTAATTTCTTTCACTAATTACCAGGATTTTTCGATGGTTTGGTTATCGACATCGCGTTTATGTCGATAACCAAAGTCGCCGAAAATCCGGGTCGTTACAGTTGGTATCAGAGCTTAAGTTAAGAATTACTTGGCTCTATGGCGTGACTCGGTAGAGATAGGTTTAGTAATACCCTAGACTGAGATTGAGTGTATATATACGAGTGAACGTATTTGTTATTGATATAAAAATTTGTTTTATATTGTGGAGATTCATTGGTTGAGTCGTTTATGAGTTCTGGTCGATCAGTTTGATCCACTGTATCGGTAGGAGTTACTAAACACTCGAATACGATGAACCATCATGGTATGTTTTGAAAAGAGGGTAAATGAAAATAGTTTACCCAACGTATATTTAGATATATATTGGATATATTGATTGTTATTATAATCGAGTAAGATTATAAATTGAATGGTTATGTAAATAATCAATCAAAATTCATATAAGTGAAATACGTGAAATCAGATGATTTAAATCTGAAATTTAAACCAGAAATTGAGGTTAAAACTCTGGAGAATTGGATAAGTGTTTGTAATTGGATTGGGATTAAAAATAAGGAAAATTTAAGATCCTGGGAGATTTTAAATTGTTTTACAAGCAGTGTGAGTTATATTTTGAAATGAATTTCAAAGTGGAAATGTTGGAAATGGTTTTATCGTATTGAACTCACTTCGATCGCTGGGAATTAGATTCTGATGATGACAGCTGCATCATCAGTATTCATTTTCGAGTTGTAAGTGACGAATTACTACCAGAGATATTGTTTTGAATTTGTTTTGGGAAAGACAAGTGTGTAGAATTTCAAAATAGAATTTGAAATAAGAAAATTGAATATAGAATTCATGTAGAGTAATAATAGAAATTGAATATAGAAATTCAAAGGGAGTTTGAATATATGAAATTCAATGGAATTGAAATAGAGTTTGAATATAGAAATTCAAATGGAATTCAAATATAGAATTTGAATATAGAAAATATAAAGGAATTCAAATATAGGATTTGAGTATCAAAAGGGAAAATGAAATTTGAATATAGAAGATTCAAATAGATTGAAATGGAATTTGAAAATTGAATTTCAAATATAGAATTTGAATAAGTGAATTGAAATGAAATTCAAATATAGAAATTGAATAGAATTAACTAAGTCGAGAGGAATTAGTTAATCGAGTTTTGAAGTTGAAGTTGAACTTTGAAAGGTGGATTGGATCCGTAAATGGATATTCAAAATTGAATATAGAACTTAAAATTGAAATGGAATTCAATTAGTTGATAAACAAGTTAAACCTATATTTGAACATGTATATTCAAATAAAAAGGTGAAATAGGCTAACCAGTAATTTGAAAGTCACTTAACGAAATAAGTTAAAACGATTGGATTAAGTTGGAATGAATTAGAAATGTATGGATATACATGAGATAGGTATGGATATGGTATGAAGGTATATATATAGAATGCTCGACGAAAAGGTATGTATTTAATTCACATATGAGATTTTATGCGCCGTATCGGCTAGCCGCTTGGCTTTTTCTTTTTCTTTTGGATTGGTGAGGGCCATGGGAGGCTATTTGAAATATCCCGATGTTCCCGATACAAAGGAGGTTATGGCGAATTTTTCCGGGAATTTAAGGAGTTAGAATGTTTTTAAGATAATTTGATAATTAGAAATCAGCGTATCGATATATATAGAAGTCGATAAGGAAACGAACTTAGAAATAGGATAGTATAATCAAAAAGGAAGTCTAGAATAAAATCTCGAAAAAATAGAAAGAGGAAGTGCATATGTGTTTAAAAGTGAAGAATTAGTTGTATTGTATTGATTATTCGAATAAGTAGTCATATCTGTTTTGACGTTATAAATGTTATTCAGTCAAGGTCTGAGAGGTAGTTATACCCCAACTTGATTGATTTCATTATTAACAAATAAATAGTAAGATTTCAGGCTCGAAGATCAATGTTGGATAAGAGTTAGTTGAATATAGTATTTGGATTGTCGTAACGATGTTTTACACAACATTCGTTTTAACCCAAATAAGTGTAAGCTTGGAATACAATAAAGAATATTTCCTAAGTATAGAAATAAACGAGATCGGAAAAGAGATAAGTAATTGGGGTATTTTCCAATTATAAATAGGATTATAAAGGTTATTGATTTAGAAAATAAAGGAATGCGATATTCGGAAATGTTTTCCAAATAACATAAAAGGCCAATATGGTTATTGAAAATATTTGGTTAACAAATATTGATAAAGAAATAGAGAAGTGATTTAACTAATGGAATATTGATTATGGGCTCAGTTGAATTTCAACAAAGGAAAAATTGATTTTTGAAAAGAGTAAACTGTTTGAAAACTCCCAGGGAAAGACTGTTTAAATTAAAAACAAATTTAAACATAAATTTGTGAAAGAAAATTCGAATTTAAGTAAAGTCAGTTAAGTGGTAACTGAAGTTGAATTGAAATCGAATAAAATTGGATTGTCGAGATAAGAATCTGAAATGGTATTGGATTGGGGAGTTAAGGAATTGAAAATCAAGAATTGAACTTGAGTTGAAACGGGATTTGGCTTGGATATATGCGAATGGTTATGTTGGAGATAAAAACTGATTTGGAGTTTGATTGGCATGACATTGGTATATGCTGAATCGATAACAGGTGGAAGGGATATAATGATATGCCCGACAAAAAGGTACAAGTTTATATTTCATATGATATGAGATTTTGATGAGCTGAATTGGCAAGTCGATTGGCTGTTTGATTTTCTTTTGGGTTGGAGATAGACCAGAGAGGCGAGTGGTGATTTGACCGATTGACCAGTACAAAGGAGGTGCTGGCAAAAATTTTCGAAGAGTTAAGGTGTTAGAAAATTTTTCAGAATTTTTGAAATTTTTTGATAATAAGAATTAACTAATAATTTAATTGAAATTAAATTGGTTCAGTTGAAACTGAAGTTAAGAACTGAACAAATATGTTCTAACCAGTCAATAGGGTCGTCCTCTACTTTTTAGCAATTTCGAGGACGAAATTATTTTAAGTGGGGAAGATTGTAATGACCCGCATTGGCAGAGGTATTAGAATTAATTTATTTAATTGTATAAATGGTGGGTTAATGAATTACATGGTCGTTGAATTAAATAATGGTGAATATTTAATTTAAATAATAAATTAAATAATATATTTAATTCTGAAATAATCAGGATTAGCCGAAATGACAATATGGCGTGAACCGGATCATCTGTGATATGTAATTCAGCTTGGAATTTAATTTGAATAACAAATATATTCAATCATCGACAGTTGAACGTATAGTTTATATTATAATTATAAACGAGCTCGAAATGGCGCTGCAGTTCGTAAATTGGCTATTCGAACTTCAACTGAATGTACAGAGTTTGTTTTAAATCGGATTTCTGTGAAACAAGAAACGTGTGGAGCTGGTGGAGTATATCTTTCTAGTGGAAGATAAAAATTAGGATTTCGTCGTGTAGATTTTGAGATATGTCCAAATCAAATTTTAAAATAGTCGCTATAGAATCGTTTATCGACCGTAACGGTTATTTCAAAATAACTAGAGATCGGGTTTGAATTTAGAGAAGGTTCTTTTAGGACGTAGTGATAATTTAATTTTTAGAATTTTATTGTAATTTTTAATTAATTAAATAAGCGACTTTTTATTTGAAGTATTTCGCACCCTGAAACCAACATTTTGAAGTTTCAAAATATGAGTCCATCTACCGGTATTATTATATTTTTGGGATCGTGAGACATTGCTCGTCTCACTGGTGTTTTTATTTCTGTTCGTTGCAGCTTATATATGAACAGAATTATAAATAAGGTATTAACTCGTCACAATGGAAATAAGATGTGCTCACTTCACATCCATGCAACCATACAAAGCATTAAAAAAGCACGTCCTCCTCTAATTCTCTATCAAAACGTGGACGTCCTAAAATTCAAACAAGAAAATCCAAAACGTGGACATCCTATACCATACACAATCAAACACTGACGTCCCTCTCTATTCAAGGCAGCATGGCCTTCCACGAGTACACCCTACGTCCAAAACTTGAGGGTTAAGTCTTCCAAATACTATAAATACATCAGGTTTTCATTGGTCTTCGGTTTCAGTAATGCGAGCCGCCAGGTTCTTCCTCTTCTCAAAAACCAAACAAAATCTATCTTCTCATAATCTTTTCTCCTAGTTCGATGGTGATTCCCGTTGCGTTATTGTCACAGCAGTAATCATGTTGGGTGGCGCAAATACATGAGGGACAAGGGCGGCGAATGGTGTTAGACGTGAGGCCAGAGGACTGCAAGAATGGATCTTTGTGTTCTTGTGTGAAGTATGAGGGATGGTTGCGAACTGATGGCATCGGGATCGTAGTAGGGGAAGTTCGAGGCCGAGTTGTTTCATGGAGTTCGGTTGAAAAAGGACTGTCGTGACCTGGTCGTGGCGGAAGCTGTATGGGAGTCGCGTTGGTGAGACGACCCGAATTCCCTTTCAGACGGAAACAGGGCTATCTTTGGAATATAACACAGAAACAGATAATAGCAGAACAAAATTAAATAAATACACCAGATAATGAACAATAAATTATACTGGATAAAAGTAATCATCAGAGTTACACAGTATACAGGATCTTACTTAGTACAAATACAGTTCAGCTATACATAAATGTCTACAGCGGAAATAAACAAAATATGTACAATAGGAGCTGAACAACATAAAAAGAAATAAATGATAGAATCCATCTTCAGCTCCAGCTATCCAGAAAGAACCAGCTAAACCTGAATACAAGGCTGCCCGTGTAGAAAAAGGGGCACCCGAGTTTGAAAGTGAAACAAACTACGAGTCAGTCATGGGACTGGTATGAGAAATCTACTCAACACATATATAGGTTGGCTAATCATAGGACCACGCCACTTTCGTGGAACGGGTTTACTCCATTGGATTGCCAGTGCTTTAAAACCAATCTTTCTTTTAAACATCGCTATGCTTTTTATAAAAATGAAGCCGTTATAAGACTCAGTTCCCATCACACAATGCAACGCAAACCGGAGGATAGAGTTTTTCCCTTATAACGGCCAAATATGCTTGATACGAATAAAACAAAGGCATTTGATATTATTGTTAGTGTCTATATGTTTTGAAAACAATTTCAAATCATAACTATCAATCATAGACGGCATGGGTACCATATATCATGTCGCTATATATATATACAATCAAAACCGCACGATGTCGTATTTGGAAATTGGATTTCCGTCATGAACCAAGGCAAAGGATAGTCCTTACCGAATTCGAGACTGTCTAGCCCGAGTCTCAGGTACAGCCGCAACCATACCCTGGATCGTCAGGGCCGGTCCACACGAAGTGGATTATAATGCCTGAACAATGCGTTCCTCCACCCTTTGGGGTGTAAATGAGCCAACGAATGACTCCATCGGACCCGGATCGTCCGATCAAACCGAGGCGCCTCGCAACAGCAACAACCACATAGGTGAAAAGTATATAAATGTCAGGGCTGGTAGGTCACTGACACCACCCTAGCTAGAAAGAAAACGCACGTCCCCCCTGAGGTCCTTCTCCCGTTTCTGGTTCATACCGGGGTGTGAGGCTCGCGAATTCACGTTATACACAAAGCTACGCCACACGGGCGGTGCTTTGATCATCACCACAAGACTTTGCTTTTCAACAGAAGCCCTGATCACTGCATCTTAGCATGCCACACAGGCAATTCATGCCATGCGACTGATGTCCATCGATATACAACCTCTGAGCTCGTGCGTCTCAGAGAAGGGCGTTAAGCAAAAGAATAAATTCTCCGCCGCCAAACAGATGTATATTTAACAGAAATCAATCAACACAGAATAAACTCCAATGTCAGGCACACAGTCCATTTACAAGTCCGTTCTGGGTCTGAACGAAACCGGAGGCACTAAATACCTCGCAAACCCATCGATCACCACGTACGTCTGGACGATCACCACTCATTATCCATATTTCGGGATGCCTCCCAATCAGGACCTCGGTTACCATCCAAACGTGGTGAAGATCTCCGGTCTTCGACCGTCGTCTTCATCTTCGACTTTCAATCGTCGGTCAATTATTCGAAATGAGAATTAACTCGGCCTTTTCAAATAATTCACGTATATTTAGAATTTCAAATCAATTTATTTCAATTGTTAAATTATTCGACAACACCAATATTGTTCTTTAATGTAATTTTCACACCAAACACATTCAACCATCAAATACAACATAAATCGAGCAAATTCAGTTTATTTCCACTCCACATTGTTTATGGTATTTTATAATGATTTATCGCTATTTTTATTTATTTTAAAATAGCCCATTTATTCAAAACGACGCTTCGGGCCATAACGCGGCCATGGCGCTGTTTTTCTTCAGATTTGATTTACACATATCTGAAAATCTAACCGTTGGATCCTCGCAAAATTTACATCATTAGAAAGGTCTTTTCAAAACGAACCCAACGGTTCCAGTTTCGGGAAAATCCGACGGTCGGATCTCCCGGTACAATCGTTTGAAGTTTCGATTTCAAAATACGAACTGCAGCATCGTTATTCGATTAAATATATAATTATATTTATATATATATAAATATAATCGCTTCTGGCGCTGTTTTTCTTCAGATTTGAATTAAACATTCCAGACAATCCAACCGTTGGATTTTTACAAAGTTGGTGCCGTTGGGAAGATATTTCCAAGGCGAACCCGATGGTTGAGGTTTCGGGAAAATCCAATGGTCGGATTTCCCGCACTAGTCGTTTGAAATCACGGTTTCAAAATACGAACTGCACGGCCTCGTTTCGTTTTAATTTTATTTATATTTATATATTTATATAAATATAGTTCATTCAATGATTTCCATATCGTTTTAACTTCAAATATTTTTCTAACGCCTTAAATTTTGGAAAAATTTCGCCATAACCTCCCCTGCACCGGGAGCATCGGGAAATCGCAAATAGCTTTCCCGGTCCTTCTAATCTCAAAAAGAAAAAGCCAAGCGGCTAGCCAACAGGCTCAAAATCATCACCCAAACAAATCAGTAAATGTGTACCTATTTGTCGGGCACATAATTTTATTCCTCTTCTCTAGCCCCTTTGCTATAACCTGTTCAATGAATATTGCATGTACATATATATACAGTTCTTATCATTTATCAATTTCTATTCGACTTCACATTTGATTTCTATTTGGTTTAAAAACACCATTCATTCTAATGTTACATAAATAGGTGCAAATCATTTCATTAGCTAATTAATGAATATTTCAACTCATATATGTTTATTTTGAACAAGTGGCTATTTTTAACACTTCACATTCTAACGATTTATGCATATAATAAAAAATGTGATTTTTATTGTAAAACAATTCATTTCAAAACACTATTTTTCTATATAGTACAAGTTGGTGATAAAAATAGGATTTTTATCATAAAACAAATTCTTTTAAAACGAGACTATTTTACACAGTTCATATAGTCGATAAAAGGGGATTTTTTATTATCAAACGATTTATTTCAAAATATGAATACAATTCAACACATGAATTTCTAATCAACGAATGAATATCAATTCAACACATGAATGTTTTCTATAGTTTCTATATATAGATAAAAATGTGATTTTTATTATCAAACGATTTATTTCAAAAATATGAATACCATTCAACACATGAATTTCTAATCAACGAATGAATATCAATTCAACACATGAATGTTTTCTATAGTTTCTATATATAGATAAAAATGTGATTTTTATTATCAAACGATTTATTTCAAAAATATGAATGCCATTCAACACATGAATTTCTAATCAACGAATGAATATCAATTCAACACATGAATGTTTTCTATAGTTTCTATATATAGATAAAAATGTGATTTTTATTATCAAACGATTTATTTCAAAATATGAATACCATTCAACACATGAATTTCTAATCAACGAATGAATATCAATTCAACACATGAATGTTTTCTATAGTTTCTATATATAGATAAAAATGTGATTTTTATTATCAAACGATTTATTTCAAAATATGAATACCATTCAACACATGAATTTCTAATCAACGAATGAATATCAATTCAACACATGAATGTTTTCTATAGTTTCTATATATAGATAAAAATGTGATTTTTATTATCAAACGATTTATTTCAAAATATGAATACCATTCAACACATGAATTTCTAATCAACGAATGAATATCAATTCAACACATGAATGTTTTCTATAGTTTCTATATATAGATAAAAATGTGATTTTTATTATCAAACGATCTATTTCAAAATATGAATACCATTCAACACATGAATTTCTAATCAACGAATGAATATCAATTCAACACATGAATGTTTTCTTATGCAATGAATAAATATAGTTTAAGCATATGAAAATAATTCAAACACACGAATATTATTCAAAATTTCGGCAGCATAACGGCAGGGTAGTTAAACCGACACCGTCCCTAGTACGGCTCCTCGCTCTACCTTAAAACCTCGCGGTTTTTGACAATGGGGATCATGCATCTAGTTCGCACGCAGGCGGCATGTATATATTTATTTCATTTCCACAAACTAATCCTATGTGGTTTCAACCAAATATTTCACAACCACAAATGGGTATTTTTCAACCACAATCAACCAATATCAATCACAAACAATCCCAAACAATCATTCGCTATCAATCAATTTTCACAACAATTTCAACCAATAGATATCGTCCATGTTTTGTGGACGAGGGGCGTATATATATATATATATATATATATATATATATATATATATTTATATATAGCTATTCACTTTCATTTCACACATATATAATATTTTTAAATCAGAAATCTCACCAATAGCTATCCAACTTCACGACACTTCACTTATAGAAATCTTCGCCTTTACGACTCTGTCGCTTCGTTGCCTTTATTCTCTACATATGTAAAAATCGAATTTTTACTATGTTATTCAATATATAAAAATCGAATTTTGACTTCGCTATTCAATATATAAAAATCTGATTTTTCTTTCGACTTTCAATATATAAAAATCTGATTTTTCTTTCGACTTTCAATATATAAAAATCTGATTTTTCTTTCGACTTTCAATATATAAAAATCTGATTTTTCTTTCGACTTTCAATATATAAAAATATGATTTTTCTTTCGACTTTCAATATATAAAAATCTGATTTTTACTTTCGACTTTCGATATATAAAAATCTGATTTTTCCTTTTAAATTTCTAATCTCTTCCTAGTTTATAAATCATTTTAAAATCAGTTTTTATGCTTTTTAAAAAAAATCAGTTTTAATACTAATTAAAAAAAACAGTTTTAAATTCTGTTTTTATAAAATAAAAATAAAATAATAAAATAAAAAGAAATACTTTAATAACTAATTATCAATAATATAATTACAATGATTATCTCCTTAACCTTTCTCTGCCAATCGTTCACTACCAGGAACTGAAATGAACCACGCTCGCAAGAAGGGATCCACCGCCGCACGCAACTCCATGCGCCAGCCCACCATCCAACGCCATCACCATGAAGTCGCTCGTGCCCTCTCTCACCACCATCGACGCCTTGGAATTCGATCAACCCTAGCTCCCTCAACCTCAGTTCGAACGCAGCCCATTCCCGAGCAAATTCCGGTCGACAGGAAGCCTTATCCCCGATCATGACCGTCGATCATGTACAGCTCAGAGAGCTCTTTGGTTTTGTAATTATAAGTTTGAATTTCATTTATTGAATTAGGAGAAAATTGGGTGTGATTTCTTGATGATTTCAGCTGTTATTTTCAAGTGGAGGCGCTGCGGAAGCTTTGACCACGGTCAAGGGTTTTGACCCCTTTTTAATGCCTTTATATTTATATTATAATAATTAATTCCAAAAATTATCTCGATACGATAACGAACTCCAAATCAAACCCAACAACTGACGTCCCTAGCGTTTTACCTCCATCCCGGACACAATGGGATATGTTTCGTTAGCAATTTCGACTGTTACAGTCAGTTGTTCTTCAAATTAAAGTATAAAACATTGAATTTCAGTTTTAAACGTACATTTTAATTTGTCGGGGCCACATACTAACTAGAAAAATTTCAGAAAAATATTTTCTAGCTTCGTATTGACGATACGGTCCTAACAAAACTAGTTTTGTCGAATTCTGAGACCGTTGGAAAAATGGCCAATTTCCAGTCGATTAAAATCAACTGAAACTGGTCAAACGCGTTTTCTTTTGCCACGCTCACATATTGATTCGAAAAATTATGAAATTTGTAACCTAACAATAACTTGACCCTGCGGATCCAACAAAAGTGGTTTCGTCGAAATCCGAGGTCATTTGCAAAATGTCCATTTTTAAGGGCCTGAATTCCATAGCGACTATTCAGAATTTTCAACTGGACATATCTTTTGATTCCCGCTATCAAATTTCAATTGGACGGATTCGTTAGAAAGATATCATCTAACAGATTTAAATATTTTTGGTTTCACTAAAATCCGGATTGTTTTGCACCCGGTATATTCAATTGAAGTTTGAAATCGAATTATCGAACTACCGCGCCATTTTCAATTCTATATATAATTATAATTAATTATATTCGTTTTCAAATGTCGATTCAAACTCAGTTTTCATCGCCATTATCTAAAATATTTATTTTAAATATTTAAAATCCATTATTTTAGCCAATTTAAAAAATTTTAAATTGGTTCAGATTTTCTGGGTCGTTATAGTTGGGTAGATGTAATTCTAGATGGCATCAAAGGTATTGGGTAGTAAAGGTGCGGAGTGTCTGGTTGTAGCAGTGCATAGGTATTTTGTTAAGGAAGGAAAAGCTACAACAAGTAGCGGGTTGAACAAATTTTGTAAGCATTGTGGAGGCGGTAGAGCATGGACGTGAGGAGTTGGTGAGGGAACGAGGCAGGGTAGAGTGGGAACGTGAGGGAACGAGGCAGGGTAGAGTGGGAACGTGAGGTTTGAACGAGGCTTGGGATATATATGTGGGAGTGGAAGAGGACGGAAGTGGCAGTGGGGTATTGGAGTTGGCTGTTGTAGTTTGTTTCATCGGAAGGTTGAAGATGGCTTCGTTGGTTACTGGAGAACTGTCGGGGAAGACAAAGGAAGCGGGTTGGATTAAAACAAAAGGGTATTGGGCCATGATGGAAGGGTGAGGCCCATTTCATAATTTAATTTAAGTTTTAAATTCAATTTAGTATATTAGCTTGTAAATTCAATAACTTGGACATACGTGGACGAAATCAGACGAAACAAGATCCGACAGGATCGTATGGACGAGAGCTTCACAATGAAGCTGACTGGGAGTGAATCCGAGCTCGTTACAATTTATGGAGAAATAAATTGTCCGACTGAGTCGAATAACGCAAACTGTTATTCAACAGTTAACGCGCAAATGTGAGTAAATCTCGCTAACTCTGAACAGTTTATAATTTCATGTTGTACTTTTAGAACTGTTAAATATTGGCTGATTTACTGTATGTTGACTGTTTGATTGAACTGCTAGTCAGTTGATTTAATTTCTATATTTGATTCTGTTTAACAGAATATATCATATAGAACTGAAAAGTGATGTTATCTATATTGTTTAACATCTGTGATGCAGGGAAACAGGTTGGAGGAATCCGACTGGATTCCTCAACATTTATTTTACTGTTTTCATATATTTTGATATATGATGTGTTATATAATCTGTTATGGATTATGGATGTTGGAATGATATTGATCATTGTTATTCGATATTTTAAATATCATAAAAGACCCTGGGATGTAAAAAGAAGTATTTCAATGTATATTGAAATAAAGGAATTTTATAAAATCACAGGATTTTATAAAAAGGAAATATTTATAAAACGAACACGGTTTTATAAAAGGGATATTTATTTAGAAAATAAATAGAAGTTATAAATAGGATATATTTGTAACGGTAAATAGAAGTTATGAATAGGATATATTTGTAACGGTAAATAGAAGTTATAAATAGGAAATATTTGTAACGGTAAATAGAAGTTATAAATAGGATATATTTGTAACGGTAAGTAAACGTTATAAAAAGGAAATAGTTGTAATGGAAAACGTAGTTTATAAAAAGGAGCTAATCGATGTTAGTTTAATCGATTAGTGATAAAAGAAAAGGAGCTAATCGATGTTAGTTTAATCGATTAGTGATAAAGTTAAAAAGAAGTTAATCGATGTTAGTTTAATCGATTAGTGATAAGGTTAAAAAGAAGTTAATCGATGTTAGTTTAATCGATTAGTGATAAAGTTAAAAAGGAGTTAATCGATGTTAGTTAATCGATTAGTGATAAAGTTAAAAAGGAGTTAATCGATGTTAGTTAATCGATTAGTGATAAAGTTAAAAAGAAGTTAATCGATGTTAGTTAATCGATTAGTGATAAAGTAAAAAGAAGTTAATCGATGTTAGTTTAATCGATTAGAGTTAAAGAAAAAAAGAGTTAATCGATGTTAGTTTAATCGATTAGAGTAGAAGCAAAGGAGTTAATCGAATATAGTTTATTCGAAGAAAGTAAAAGGAGTCATTGAATATAGTTATTCGAAAGGAGTTAAGTGAAATGAGTAAATCAATAGCGTTAGTCAAATAGAGTTAATCCAATAATGTTAGTCCAATAGAGTTAATTGATTAGGGTTAATCGAATAGAGTTAAGTAAAAAGATCGAATATAGCTATTCGAAGAGGGTTAAGTAAGGAAGACAGAAAAAGGAGTTATAAAGTGAACTTTGTCTATTTCAAAGTTAGAAATGTTGTTCAGTTAAGGTCTGAGAGGTAGTTCTACCCCAACTTGATTGGCTTCGTTTTTAACTAAGGAATAGTTAAGGTTTGGCAGTAAAGGAAATGGTTTGAGTTGGCATCGCGATGGTTTGTTTAAACATCTGTCTAAGTCCAATGAAGAAGCTTTGGAAATGTTTTCCAAATAAGAAACCAGAAATGTTTTCTAATAAATAAAACAAGGAAATGGAAATGTTTTCCATTGTTAATAACGTATATTTTCCCAATTTAGAAAATAAGGAATATTGAATATAGGGAAACCGGAGATAAGTAAAATTAATGAATGAAAGAGATAAATGTTGAACGATGTTTGATCGATATAATTTCCATTTGGAAATAATATCGTTGATTGCACACCTGTTTTTATTCGATAGTTAAATCACAGACTATCGAAGTTTTGACCATTTTAACGTTGTTAATATGGAGAGACCGGTTGGATTATTATCCAAAGAACCACTCTGTATTGGCATAAGCGTTGCGAATCATATATGCCAAAGATAATTGAAGACGGTGTTATGCAAGGGCTATCCTGTTTACAGAATAGTGCCTTCGGTTCATCCTGTTCCTGGGTGACTTGTATGGACGGATGTCTGACAGAATATGTCCAGACGATCACGTATATTGATTTCTCCAATTGTACCAAGAGTGGAAGCGGAGAAGGAAACTTCTCTTAGCTAACACATAATGTATGGTTGAGGACGTCAATCAGTGAGTTGATGGATTTGACGATGTGGCATTCAAAGTAAATCTGATGTGATGATAAAGCGTAGCTTCTAGCCTCATCATCCGGTAAATGACAGAAATCGGGCAGGCAGCATGGCTAAGTCGGTCGCACCGAAGTAGGGTGTATAATCACCTGATCTAGAGTTTCATTTACTTCTAAAAATCTATTGTTGATGCTGTCCCATTCGGGAAACGGTTACTGATCCCAACTGTTGGTGATATACATTCGATACACTCAAGAGAAATGAGTGGTCGGTCATGTGTGGCCGGGTTGCAAGATGTTCTTGTTGAACCCAGTGTATTCCTCTCTAGAGGTACACAAGCGGAAGGTGATTCCATACCTTGTCATAGTTGGAAATCCATTACCCAATACGTGCTTGCGGTTTTGATTGTATACTATATATGTAGAACGTGAGATGAAAGCGTTTCTACTAGATGATTATATATATACTGTGGTTGATAGACATTATTATAATATCAAAAGGTTTTTGATATAAAAGATATTTTGGATTCTCATAAGGGAAAAACCCGTTCCGTTATGCGGCGTGGTCTTATGAGATATCGTTTACTTGTTCGAACTATTTTTAAACTGTTTACTCATACCAGTCCCATGACTGACCCGGAGTTTATTTGTTTTGTTTCCCCTAAACTCTTGGGTGCCTAAATTTGTATGGTCAGTCAAGTAGTCGGGATTTTACAGATATAGTTGAAGAGCTGGAGCAGGAGGCTTCAGGATCATATAGCTATAGTTATTTCCGATGTGTTGTAAGTGCTGCACTTTGATAATGATATGTATATGCAAGTACAGATTTGTATTTCAAAGTTATGTTATGAAATATATTTATTCATTCCGCTGTGAGATTCGTGTTACTCTGATATTGTGTTCTTCTTCTGCTTCTATTCTATGTTTCTATCTTATCTTTTCTCACCCTCTAATTTCTTTCACTAATTACCAGGATTTTTCGATGGTCTGGTTATCGACATCGCGTTTATGTCGATAACCAAAGTCGCCGAAAATCCGGGTCGTTACATATGTAGTGGCTACGAACAATGGAATTGACAAAAGGCGAGCATGACGAAGATTTCTACCTATGAAGAGTCGTGGTGTTTGGTTTAGCTAGTCGGTGAGAACTCCTCACTTTTAAATTTATTTCTAGTTATAATATATACTAGGATGCAAACGGTGTTTAGTAGCACCCGACACCCGTCGTCCACAGACCATGGACGGCTTGTATGCTTGTTTGTTTGATTTTGATGTGTAGTTGATTGTGTGATGTGAAATGAAATAAAATATTTTATAGTTAAAAATAGAATTTTTAACGTGTATTTAAAATGAAATAAATATAAACAAATCGAATGATTGTTTATATACACACATTTGACTGATATTGATTGGGACGATAAATTTTACACATCGCCCAACTGCACAAATAGTTTGAAACCCCACACGGGTATTGGGATGATATATGACATACACTAATCCCAATAATTAGTTGTATGTCGATCGATTGATTGACAGATTGTTATAAGAGTTGAATATTTATATTTGATGCTTATACAGTGTAGAATGCACTTTGGATGATGGTTGATTATTTGTCGTTGTTGATATATACATGCGTTGTATGGAAGTCCATAGAAATAAAATCTATGGTAATTGATTGGGCCTCATTCCAGTTTTGAAATAGAATATTTGAATAGAAATATTTGAAAAAGAAATATTTGAAATAGAATATTTGAAAATAGAAAAATATGAAGCCATGTTGATTCGATTGACGCCATTTTGACGTGAACGTTATTTATATCGATTTTATTCATTTTATCATGAATATCGAAAGTGATTTCAAAATCTGATATTTTGAAAAGAAATGGAATTGAATAGAAATGAATTCGAATTGAAATCGAATAGAAATGAATTCGAATTGAAATTGAATAGAAATGAATTCGAATTGAAATTGAATAGAAATGAATTCGAATTGAAATTGAATAGAAATGAATTCGAATTCGAATTGAAATTGAATTGAATTGAAAACAAACTGAAATTGAATTATAAATCGATTTGAATTGAAATCAATTTGAAATGAATTTAAACTGAATTTATAAGGAAAAATTCAATTTTGATTTGAATTTGAAAAGAAGTTGAAATCGTTTTGAAAACGAATTTAAAACGATTTATATAATACGTTTTAAAAGGAAATCGACAAAGTATATATATTATATATTATATATAATATAATGGCATGAATAGAACGCGTCACGCCGCAGTAGTTCGTGAATTTTGACCATTGAATTCGAACGGACATTACGGGAGATCCGACCGTCGGATTCTCCTAAAACCGGAACCGTTGGGTTCGTATCGAAAAGGGCTTTCTAACGAATATTAGAAATTTGAAATCTAACGATTAGATTTGGAACTATGTCCAAATCAAATTTGGAAAAGGTCGTTGTAAGTGCAGTTCGATGGCCGTTGATGGAAATCGACTGTACGGGCCTTGATAAAATTATTAAAAATAGTAATAATTTGTGTAAAATCATAAGAAATGATTTGTGAAGAATTGGGATGAAAAACGCCAAATTTGAAAAGATAAAAATTGATTTTTATCGAAATGAACTAGTTTTGAACTAGAATTATAAATCTATTTATTTTTAAAATAAATAAATTGAATTTGAATTGGTTTTGAAAATAACCAGGATTTCCAATATATAAAGTGGAATTGGATTTGAATCTAAATTGTCTGCGGAATATTTCGATGTTGGATTTCGTGATTATATACAGATATTATTATGGAAATTTGAAAGATATATGGATATCGTTATTTCCAATACGATATTTGTGGGTCGTAGAATTTGTTATTGAATATAAGCCGATATATTTTCTATTCAGAGCCTTGTATTTAATATCAAATGGGATTTGGGTTTGTCGTGAATGGTGTCTTCATTAACACTGTTCTTAAACCCAGCTAAGAAAAGATTAAATCTTTTTATTTAGATTTAATAAAGTGTACCAATTTAATAATATTTAATTGGAATTGAATTGGGATTGATTTTTGGGTTTATCGTGAACGGTGTTTAAATAACACTAGTCCTTTAGCCCGATAGAATGGAATGTCATTTTGGGTTTATCGTGAACCGTGTTTTATATAACATTGATTCTTTAACCCAGTTAAAGATTAAAACTAAGTCGAGTTTTAATGAAACTTTAATTAGATTGAAAAGATCGAGAATGGAGTATCACCAGTTTTGCTCCAGGCGATAGTAAAATCATTAATTAGATTTGAATGTGAAATGGTAATTGAATTTACCGATAACACCGTGATGTTATATATGAAGTATTACAAGTTTTACTTCATGGGATGAATAGGTTGGGATTGGGAAATAAAATAAATGATTACTTCGGTGTGGTTCGCTAATCCCGACTAGTTTGAAGTGATATTCAAAGGAAGATTAAAGAATAAATTTAAAAGAATTTATCTTTGATAAAATTAATGGGAACCTTTCCCTGAGAATGTGAAATTTAGAAACTAACTGTAGGTTAGCTAAGAAGGATGGTTTCCTGGGTATTGATCTGATGTTGGTTTCGGCCTTCGGGGTTAATGTTTGGGGAATTATTTTCTCGCTAATTTACGGTTAGTGACTGATGAATTGGAATGAGGCGTATGTTGTGTTTGTGTAACACTTGTTTATTATATACGCGGGTTATTCAGAAAGACCGGGCTTATCCCATTCTGAATAACTGATTCGACGTGGTGTCGAAGATGAAGACGGTGGTTGAAGACCGGAGGTCTTCACGTTGTTTGGATAATTACTGATGATCTTGATTGGGTCGTACACCCAAGAGGAGGGAATCAGTTAGTGGTCATCCAGACGTACTTGGAGATCGATGGATATGCAGGGTACTAGGTGCCTCCGGTTTCGTTCAGACCCAGAACGGACTTGTAAATGGACTGTGTGTCCGACATTGGATTTTATTCTGTGTGATTGATTTCTATTGAATATATATCTGTTTGGCGTCGGAGAATTTATTCTCCTGTTTAATGCCCTTCTCTAAGACGTACGAGCTCAGAGGTTATATATTGATGGATATCAAACGCATGGAGTGAATTGCCTGTGTGGCATGCCTAAGTGGCAATTGATCGAGGCTTTTGTTGAAAAGCAAAGTCTTGTGGTTGATGATCAAAGCACCGCCTGTGTGGCATAGCTTTGCGTAACGTGAATTCGCGAGCCTCACACCCCGGTTGTGAACCAGAAACGGGAGAGGAAATCAGGGAGGACATGCGTTTCTTTCTAGCTAGAAGTGGCGTAAGTGGTTTTACACGCCCTTACGAGTTTGACTTATGTGGTTGTTGCTGTTGCGAGGTGCCTCGATTATATCGGTCGATCCGGGGCCGATGGAGTCATTCATTGGCTCATTTATGCCCCCAAAGGGTGGGGAAACGCAGTGTTTAGGCATTTTAATCCACATCGGTGGACCGACCCTGACAATCCAAGGGCTCACCTGTGTTTGGGTCCTGAGACTCGGGCTAGACAGTCTCGAATCGGTAGAGGACTATCTTTTGCCTCGGTTCTGAAACGACCCGAAATCCCCCTTACGGGAAATCCCGGATTAAATTGAGAACAACACACAAAAGAACGCAGACAGAAGAACATTTCATTGTTTATTACAACAAATTCATCAGAATACAAGAATATACAGAGTAAGAATAAATATTACACAGAAAATATCAGAGATTTGAATTACATTTAAATACATCGCAGCGGAAAAATAATACAATACACAACTTGAAGTAATACACGGATACAGAGCTTTCCGAGTATCGCTCCAGTTGTAAATCAGGATCCCGTGAATATAAATCTGCAAAACCAAAACTACTAGCTGCCAGTGTCGAAAATAAGGGTATCCAGAGTTTAGGTTAAAACAATAAACTCCAGGTCAGTCATGGGATTGGTGTGAGAACTAAACAGTTATTAATCTTTATTTTAAAGTTAGGTAAATCAAGGGGCCACGCCGTATAACATGGAACGGGTTTCCTCCCAAGAATACCAGTGCCTAAAACAACAGCGCAATGCTAAATAAAGAACAATGAAGCTATTATAAGACCCAGGTCCCATCGCACAATGCAACACAAACCGGAGGATAGGGTTTTACCTTATAATAGCCAAAGAATGCTTGATACGCTAAATTTCATGTTTTACTATTACTATAAGTGTATAGTGTCAAAACAATTTCAAATCATAAGTATCAATCATAGACGGCATGAGTGCCCCATACCACTTTGTCGCCATACTAGGCTCTACAAATAAAACCGCAAAGTCACGTAATTGGAAATTGGATTTCCGTCTGTGAACCAAGGTCAGGGATCGTCCTCACCGTTTCCAGACAGTCTAGCCTACCATGTCTCAGGAACAGCCGCAACTGCACTTTGGATCGTCAGGACTGGTCCACCGATGAGGATTAAAATGCCTGAACACTATGTTTCCCCACCTTATGGGGCGCAAATGAGCCAACGAATGACTCAATCGGCTTTACATGGTCACCGATAAATCCGAGGCGCCTCGCCACAGTAACAACCACATAAGTCAAACTCGCCAGGTCGTGTAAAACCACTGGCGCCACTTCTAGCTAGAAAGAAACGCATGTCCTCCCTGAAGTCCTCTCCCGTTTCTGGTTCACAACCGGGGTGTGAGGCTCGCGAATCAACGCTACACAAAGCTATGCCACACAGGCTGTGCTTTGATCATCAACCACAAGACTCTACTTTTCAACAGAAGCCTTGATCATTTGCATCTTAGCATGCCACACAGGCAAACCACTCTATGCAACCGATATCCATCAATAACACAGAATGATATCCAATGTCAGACACACAATCCATTTACAAGTCATTTCTGGGTCTGAACGAAACCGGAGGCGCCTTGTACCTCGCATATCCATCGATCTCCAAGTACGTCTGGACGACCACCAACTGATTCCCTCCTCTTGGTTGTACGGCCCAATCAAGATAATCAGTAATTATCCAAACAACGTGAAAACCTCCGGTCTTCGACCACCGTCTTCATCCTCGACACCACGTCGAATCAGTTTTTCAGAATGGGATAAACCCGGTCTTTCTGAATAACTCGCGTATATAATAAACAAGTGTTACACAAACACAACATATGCCTCATTCCAATTCAGAATATTCTTTTATTCAAATATTCTTATACTATGGGAAAGGTTCCCATTAATTTTATCAAATATAAATTCTTTAAATTTATTCTTTAATCTTCTTTTGAATATCAATTCAAACTAGTCGGGATTAGCGAACCACACCGAAGTAATCATTTATTTTAATTTCCCAATCCCAATCCCAACCTATTCATCCCATGAAGTAAAACTGGTAATACTTCATATCTAACACCACGGTATTATCGGCAAATTCAATTACCATTTCACGTTCAAATCTAATTAAAGATTTAACTATCGCCTGGAGCAAAACTGGTGATACTCCATTCTCGACCTTTTCAATCTAATTAAAGATTCATTAAAAACCCACTTAGTTTTAATCTTTAACTGGGTTAAGAAATCGGTGTCATTTAAAACACGGTTCACGATAAACCCCAAAATCACTTCACATTAATTATCGGTTTAAAGAACAAGTGTTATTTAAAACACTGTTCAGATAAACCCAAAAATCAATACCAATTCAATTCCAATTAAATACTATTTAATTGTTACAATTCATTAAATCTAAATAAAGGATTTAATCTTTTTCTCAACTGGGCTTAAGAACAGTGTTAATGAAGACACCATTCACGACAAACCCAAATCAAATTTGATATTAAATACAAGGCTCTGAATAGAAAATATACCGGCTTATATTCAATATCAAATTCTACGACCAACAAATATCGTATTGGAAGTAACGATATTAATATATCTTTCAAATTCCCATAACAATATCTGTATCATCACGAAATCCAACATCGAAATATTCCGAAGACAATTTCGATTCAAATCCATTCCAATTCAACTATTGGAAATTCTGGTTACTTTAAAAATCCTTTTTCAAATTCAATTTATTTATTTAAAAATAAATAGAATTATAATTCTAGTTCAAAACTAGTTCATTTCGATAAAAATCTATTTTTATCTTTTCAAATATGGAGTTTTTCATCCCAATTCTTTCCAAATCATTTCTTATGATTTTACACAAATTATTACTATTTTTAATAATTTTATCAAGGCACGTACAGTCGATTTCCATCAACGGCCATCGAACTGCACTTACAGCGACCTTTTCCAAATTTGATTTGGGCATAATTCCAAATCCAACCATTAGATTTCTAATTTCTCATATTCGTTAGAAAGCTCTTTTCGATACGAACCCAACGGTTCCGGTTTTAGGAGAATCCGACGGTCGGATCTCTCGCAATATCCATTCGAAGTCAATGGTCGAAATTCACGAACTACAGCAGCGCGGCGCGTTCTATTCAGGCCATTATATTATATATATGATATATATAATATATACTTCGTCGATTTCTTTTTTAAATCGTATTTTATAAATCGTTTTAAATTCGTTTTCGAAACGATTTCAACTTCATTTTCAAATTCAAATCAAGATTGAATTTTTCAATATAAATTCGTTTTAAATTCATCTCCAATTGATTTCAATTTAAATCGATTTTGAATTCAATTTCAGTTCGTTCTCCATTCAATTCAATTTCAATTCGAATCCAATTCTATTCAATTTCAATTCAATTCAATTTCAATTCGAATTCATTTCAAATTGATTTCCATTCAATTTCAATTCAATTCGAATTCATTTTCAAAACATTCGATTTTGAAATCACTTTTCAATGTTCATTATAAAAACGAGTATAATCGATATAAATATCATTTGCGTCAAAGTGGCGTCAATCTAATCAACACGGCTTCATATATTTCTATTTTCAAATATTCTATTTCAAATATTTCTTTTTCAAATATTTCTATTCAAAAATGGAATGAGGCCCAATCAATTACCATGGATTTTATTTCTATGGATTTCCATACAACGCATGTATATAACAACAATGACAAATAATCAACCATCATCCAAAGTGCAGTCTACACTATATAAGCATCAAATATAAATATTCAACGCTTATAACAGTCTGTCAATCAATCGATCGACATACAACTAATTATTGGGATTAGTGTATGTCATATATCACCCCAATTCCCGTGTGGGGTTTTCAAACAATCAAACACAAATTTTATTTGTGCAGTTGGGCGATGTGTAAAATTTATCGTCCCAATCAATATCAGTCAAATGTGTGTGTATAAACAAATCGTCCGATTTGTTTATATTTATTTCATTTTAAATACACGTTAAAAATTCTATTTTCGACTATAAAATATTTTAACTATATAAATATTTTATTTCATTTCACATCACATCACATAATCAACTACACATCAAAATCAAACAAACAAGCATACAAGTCGTCCATGGTCTGTGGACGACGGGTGTCGGGTGCTACTAAACACCGTCTGCATCCTAGTATATATTTCAACTAGAAATTAAAATAAAAGGTGAGGAGTTCTCACCGAGAGCTAAACCAAATACTGCGACTCTTCATATGTAGAAAATCTTCGTCGTGCTCACCCTTTATCACTTTCGTCATCCGTATTCGCTACATATATAAAATCCATATTTTTAAAACGGTACTAAATATATCAAGATTATATTTTTAAAACGCTACTATATATATAAAAATTCTATTTTTATACCGCTACTATATAGATAAAAATTCTATTTTTATATCGGTGTTCATATAATAAAGATCATATTTTTATCACGCAAACTTCATAATAAAAATTATATTTTTATATATCTACTTCTTATATAAAGATTGATATTTTATTTCGCTACAACATATATAAAAATCCCGTCTTTCTATATATAAAAATATCGAACTTTCCTATCTAAAAATATCGTCTTTACTACGATAAAAATATAATTTTTACTATGATAAAAATCAAATCTTTTCACATTTAAAAAGCTTATTTTTACACATCGATATTATATATAAAAATTGCATTTTTTCTTTCATAACCTTACATGAAAATCGCATCTTTCACTACAAAAGAAATCGAATTTTTCTTTCGTTCTATAACTATGCATACATGTAAGAACTGATTTAAAAGAAAAGCTAAATCCAAATAAAAACTGATTTCAGATAATGTTTGAATTATAAAAAAAACAATGAAAATAAATAAATAAAGAGCTTACTGTTCATCGAAGGTAAGGGGTACTCGTCGGCGCTGGGTGGTCGGGTGGGCTCGACGTTGGTGGTGGCTGACTGGGGGTGTGGCGGCGCAGTCGTCAGGTAATGGTGGCTCGGGTAGTGGCAGCGCGATTTAGGGCTTGTGGTTCGGGCTTTGGGCGTTCGAGCGGAGAGAGGGGGAGCTGAGGGGATACACGACGGAGGGCGGCTCTGACAAGGAGGGGGGGACGACGCGCGATGGAGGTCTCCGGCGGTGTTGACTTCACGAAGGAGCGATGGGTTTTTTTATTTGTGGGAGGCGGGTCTGATGTTTGGTGAAGGAGACTAGGGTTAACTCCCTTTTTATTAATATTTTATTATTATTCTATTTTAATTTTTTCTTTGTTTTAAAATTTCGCTACCTAACTCCATACAACCAATGTTGCCCCTAGCCAAATACCCCTATCCCGAACACAACGGGATATGTTTCGTAACCCAATTCGGCTGTTATGATCAGTTTTTCTTTAAATTACAATATAAATCATTATATTGAATTTTAAACGTACATTTCAATTTACTGGGGTCGCATACGGACCCCAAAAATTACAAAAAAATTATTTCTAGCTTCGTATTGACGATACGGTCCTAACAAAACTAATTTCATCGAATTCTAAGACCGTTTGAAAAATAGCCATTTTCTAGTCGATTAAAATCAACTTAAACTGGTCAAATGCGTTTTCCTTTGCCACGCTCACATATTGATTCAGAAAATTATGAATTTTGGAATCTAGCAATAAATTGACGTCGCGGATCCAACAAAAGTGGTTTCGTCGAAAACCGAGGCCGGTTGCAAAATGGCCATTTTTAAGGGCTAGAATTCCATAGCGACTATTCTGAAATTTCAACTGGACATAACTTTTTATTCCCGCTATGAAATTTCAATTTTTCGGATTCGTTGGAAATATATTCACAAATAGATTCAAATATTTTTGGTTTCACTAAAATCCAGTTTATTTTGAATCATGTACATTTGTTTGAATTTTGAAATCGAATTATCGAACTACCGCGCCATTTTCAATTCCTTTTATATATATAAATAAATATTTATATTCTAACGACGATTCAAACGAATATATACGTTCTAATCTATTAAAAATAAATTCTTCGTCGTTTTTATTTAAAATAATTCATTTTAAATAATCAGAATTCACTAAAATTGCCAAAATAAAAAATTTAAATTGGCTTGGATTTCCAGGTTATTACAGGTTCTCAGATGGAAATCCAATTTCCAAATACGTGACTTTGTGGTTTTATTTGTAGAGCCTAGTGTGGCGACGTAGTAGCATGGGATACTATGCCGTTTATGATTGATACATTTATATTTAAAGTTGTTTTCATACACTTTACACTATTTTAGTATCAAATGATTTGTTTTTAGCGTATCAAGCATTCTTTGGCAATTATAAGGTAAAAACCCTATCCTTCGGCTTGCGTTGCATTGTGTGATGGGACCTGGGTCTTATAATAGCTTCATCGTTCGTTATTTAGCATTGCGCTGTTGGTTTTATGCACTGGTATTCTGGGGAGAAAACCCGTTGCGTGTTATACGGCGTGGTCCCTTGATTTACCTAACTTTAAATTAAAGATAAATAACTGTTTTAGTTCTCACACAAGTCACATGACTGGCCTGGAGTTTATTGTTTTAACCTAAACTCTGGGTGCCCTTATTTTGACACGGGCAGCTAGTAGTTTTGGTTTTCCAGATTTATACTCACAGGATCCTGATTTACAGCTGGAACGATACTCGGAAAGCTCTGTATCCGTGTATTACTTCTAGTTGTGTATTGTATTATTTTCCGCTGCGATGAATTTAAATGTAATTTAAATCTCTGATATTTTCAGTGTAATATTTATTCATACTCTGTATATTCTAGTAATCTGATGGAATTGTTGTAATTAACAATGATATGTTCTTCTGTCTGCGTTCTATTTTGTCGTGTTCTCAAAACAATCAGGCGTTTCGAACGGTCTTGATCGGTTTAGCGACTGATTCAGATCGAGCGAAATTCCCGGTCGTTACATTTTGAGAGAATTCGGTGATGAAAAGTGTTGAGAGGAAAATGGGGCTGCTGTGTTTGGACTGATGCTTGCTGCGTTTGGAGGAGGAGAAGATGAGGGAGAGATTAAGGAAGTTAATGAAGGGTAATTAATTAATTATGTTAATAGTTAATGACTTATATGTACATACAACCTTATAAAAACATAACTTTTTCATACGAACTCGGAATTCAGTGATTCAAGATGCGTTCGAACCGTATCGACGAGAGCTTCGCAATGAAACTGATTTGGAGTGATTTGGAGGTCGTGACAATTTTTGGTGAAAGAAAATGTCAGATTTAGTTGATCGATTTTCATCGTTATTTAGAAAACCAATCAAGGTGAGAACTCTTTTTCTCACTCAATTTTTGCATAGTTAAATATTTTTATAAACGTAAATTAATTATTGGTGATGAAAGTAATTGTTTGTTGAATGGATTGTGGATCTGGATGTCATGTCACGTTATGTTTGAAATTGAAATATTCAGCATGTAAAAGTAATGTTTTATTATTTATGTTAATTAGAATAACGTACACTGCCATTAACAATTTAACTGACTTTTTGATGTTGACTGGGATGATTATTTTTACACATCGCCAAAGTGCACAAAATTATGTGTTGGTTGAAACCCCTCACGGGTCTTGGGATGATATTCTAACACACGTCTCCCTTGTGTTTAATTGTAAATGCACTCTGGCTATTATTTGAATGTTTTGTCATTATTATGAAATAAATGCGATGTATGAAATCCATATAATTAATTATATGGTAAATGTTTAGTCTCATTCCAATTTTGAATTAAAAGGATTGAATTAAAAAGATTACGTTTTATTGTCAGTATGTTGAAATAAATAGATTTGTTTTCAAAATTGAACATTTTTAAAAGATTATTATTATATTATTATAATAATATGAAAAGTTCGGTTTTTTATTAAAATTGGAATGTAAGTTAGAAGATTTTGAAAACAAAGGATTTGATCAATTAAATAACAATTTAATATGAAGATCATTTATAATATAAGGAATATTTTAAAAATAATATGTTTTAGTAAAATAATTATAATTATAATTGTGCTTGGACATGAGGTCAGGTTGCATCTGTGGTAGAAGTCTGCCCGGACCCGACCGGCATATCCAGCAGTCACTAATGTTGAACCTAATGTAAGAGGTCTAAGTACGCAAATACAATTATAAATTTAATTGCACTTTGACACAAGGTTAGGTTGCATTTGTGGTGGAAGTCTTCCCGGACCCGACCGACATATCCAGCAGCCACTAATGTTGAACCTAATGTGAGAGGTCTAAGTGCGTAAATACGAAGCGGACTATGACATGAGGTTAAGCCCAACTTGTGGGATAAGTCTGCCCGGAACCGACCGGCATATCCAGCATCCACGAGTTGTAGGCCTAATGTGAGAGGTCTGGCCATTATAAAATGTAAAAGGAAAAATTATATATATATTTGAAAAATTAATCAACAAATTTATTGCTAGTTGTGATGTGAGATTATCAGTTCAATTAATAATTATTGGAATGATAATTAGTAAAACCAATATATGAACGAATGGTAGAATTAGCCGTAACAAAAATAATCAAAGTTGAGTTGAATTGTAAAACAACTTTCAGCTCCGTTCCTTTTCGAGGACGAAAAGATTTTAAGTGGGGGAGATTGCAACGACCCAGAAAAGTTTGGAATTAAATTATAAATTTAATTAAGACTCAATGTTGAAATGAGTATTTAAATTAGGTTTTACCAAAATTTTGGAATTTAATCTATTTTTGATTTAATTATTTGTGCTTACCAGTTTACAGTATCTTAACTTTCTATGTTAACCCATTTTATCAAACTTGTCTTCTTATTTCAATTATGCTAACATATATTGACTTGCCTATTTTATACTAAAAGAATTTATTTTATCCAAATTAATTTTACGGTTTTAATATAACTTATGTTTCTAAATTTTCTTATATGTAACCATTTTATTTTGTTTAAAATATTTAAAGCTTTTATCTTATCTATATCTCTTGTTTGTATTTGCACCTAAATCTGAAAATCAGTCCCTCAGATATTGAGATTGTTATATGGTTGTTATATCCCAAATTTGTAAAATGGGTGTAATTGTAAAACTCATGTATATTGTCCTTTTTAATCTAAATCTATCTGTATTCTTAATTATTATTTTTAGGAATTTTTTTAATTAGTCCTTTTTGTTTTTCTACAAAAATACCGTATTTGAAATTATGAGGAGCATGTAAGAAACAAAAGGAAGAGATGTGTAAATTTGCATATTTGATGCATAGTATACACTATCTATTCCAAATAAAGGAACATATGCTCATTTTAATTTTAAATAATTCAATATTTCCTCCTTTCAAATGTTTGAGAAAATATAACATAATTATACTAAAAGACCTTTTTGTTGAATTTTGAATTTTTAGGCAACGCATAACACAAAAAGATGGTTCTAGTCATTTTTTTTGCACTAGAATATAAAATAGTTAAAATTAATAAATTAATATATATATATAGAATGATAGGAGATAAATATGGGTAATAGTGCATTAATTCACAAAAACACATACTTTATTCGTCCAAAACATGTGTAATAAATGCTAGTTATCGTTACTAAATAGGTAAAGGTTTAGGTTGGCTTGGAATTTGAAATGTTCTCCATTTATTATGGTTATATATTACTATTACATGTAATAAATGGAATATTAACATTTATAACCATGTAGTTTTGAGAGAAGTAAATGTGATAATAAATTAGTATGGAATTAGTGTGTTTAGCTTTATATAATTTTATTCTTTGTTTGTTCGTGCTCCTTTGTATCTATACCTAACATTCTTCTTTTTGATTACATTACTTGTATTTGACAAATTTTAGTCTTTTAATTTTGCTGTCTTACTTAACATATTTATCTGTTTCAACTCAAATCTATTTGTGTTGTAAAGCATTGTATTTACCGATTTTATATTAGAAATGTCTATTTGAACATATTATTCACTTTGGAATTGAAAATGCTTTTGTAAATTTATTTTTTCTAATGTAAAGTTCTAGCGTAATTTACGTCATTAACAAATTTGAATATTCAATGTTGGAATTCTTTTATTGTTTAATAAATGTGATTTGTGGTATGCTTTCCATGAATTTGTTTCAAGTATGAACGCTATATAAAACGAAAATCATTCCCTCTTCGTCGTCCTTGAATGCATCATTTATTTCTTTCCTTTAATTTACCAATTTATTACCTTATAATTTTTCAATTAATTGTATGGACCATTACATCCATTATAATTGTATTCAAACAATATCAATTTAGGCTCATATATGAACATGCCCATTAAATAAATTCATTTTCTGCGTTTCCTTTTAAATAGATTTATATACCTTTTATTACTTGAATGTTTATGATTGATACTCACATACCGTTTTCTTTACAAAATTCTTTAATGGTAAGAATATTTCTTAAATATAATACTTTCCCTATCTATTCAAACTATAACATTCATTAGTTTTGAAATGTGGAAAGTTGCAGCAGTTTTCAATGCGTTTTCCATTCCTTATTTCAAGCGCATGCATCCATGCTATATATTTGGTGTCATTTTATAATAATAATAATAAATTGCAATTAAATTTAATGTAATAAATTGTAATATGTGATTTTAACTATAACAAATGTGAACATGATTTGAAATTCAAAAGGTTACAGTCAATTTGAACATAGTAAATGTTTTCAACTTTAATGAAAAGAAAATAAACGGAAGTATAATTGAGAATAATTAAACATACAAGGGTTAAAAAGAAAATTTCCCCCACTATAACCTAAACACGTCTAAAACCTAATTCTAATCATTCATTCATCGTAGCCCCTTTTCTCCATATTTCCTAAGCCTAAATGCAACTTCTAAAATCCATAACAAATCAAATAAATTTCTACAAATGGGAAATCTTAGATCTTTGAACTTGTATGAGTGTAAGCTTCCACATATATCAATTTGGTTGAGTTTTGGTGCGCTCTAATTTTTCCACCGTCGGTTTATGCGAGCTAGGGTTCCAATTTATGGTTATTTGAAGCAATGGTTTGTGTTTTAGTTGTTGTAGTTGGATTGAGAGGTTGAAAACAACCTTGTATGCAAATTTTGAGATAATTCGGTGATGAAAAGTGTTGAGAGGAAAATGGGGCTGCTGCGTTTGGACTGATGCTTGCTGCGTTTGGAGGAGGAGAAGATGAGGGAGAGATTAAGGAAGTTAATGAAGGGTAATTAATTAATTATGTTAATGGTTAATGACTTATATGTACATACAATCTTATAAAAACATAACTTTTTCATATGAACTCGGAATTCAGCGATTCAAGAGGCGTTGGAACCGTATCGACGAGAACTTCGAATGAAACTGATTTGGAGGTCGTGACAATTTTTGGTGAAAGAAAATGTCAGAATTAGTCGATCGACGTTCAGCGTTATTTAGAAAACCAATCAAGGTGAGAACTCTTTTTCTCTCTCAATTTTTGAATAGTTAAATATTTTTATAAATGTAAATTAATTATTGGTGATGAAAGTAATTGTTTGTTGAATGGATTGTGGATTTGGATGTCATGTTATGTTATGTTTGAAATTGAAATATTCAGCATGTAAAAGTAATGTATTACTATTTATGTTAATTAGAATAACGTACACTGCCATTAACAAGTTAACTGACTTGTTGATGTTGATTAGGATGATTATTTTTACACATCGCCCAAGTGCACAAAATTATGTGTTGGTTGAAACCCCACATGGGTCTTGGGATGATATTCTAACACATGTCTCCCTTGTGTTTAATTGTAAATGCATTCTGGCTGTTATTTGAATGTTTTGTCATTATTATGAAATAAATGCGATGTATGAAATCCATATAATTAATTATATGGTAATTGTTTAGTCTCATTCCAATTTTGAATTAAAAGGATTGAATTGAAAAGATTACGTTTTATTGTCAGTATGTTGAAATAAATAGATTTGTTTTCAAAATTGAACATTTTTAAAAGATAATTATTATATTATTATAATAATATAAAAAGTTCGGATTTTTATTAAAATTGGAATGTAAGTTAGAAGATTTTGAAAACAAAGGATTTGATCAATTAAATAACAATTTAATATGGAGATCATTTATAATATAAGTAATATTTTAAAAATAATATGTTTTAGTAAAATAATTATAATTATAATTGTGCTTGGATACGAGGTTAGGTTGCATTTGTGGTGAAAGTCTGCCCGGACCCGACCGGTATATCCAGCAGTCACTAATGTTGAACCTAATGTGAGAGGTCTAGGTACGCAAATACAATTATAAATTTAATTGCACTTTGACATGAGGTTAGGTTGCATTTGTGGTGGAAGCCTTCCCAGACCCGACTGGCATATCCAGCATCCACTAATGTTGAACCTAATGTGAGAGGTCTAAGTGCGCAAATACAAGCGGGCTATGACACGAGGTTAAGCCCAACTTGTGGGATAAGTCTGCCCGGAACCGACTGGCATATCCAGCATCCATGAGTTGTACGTCTAATGTGAGAGGTCTAGCCCATTATAAAACGTAAAAGGAAAAATTATATATATATATTTGAAAAATTAATCAACAAATTTATTGCTAGTTGTGATGTGTGATTATCAGTTCAATTAATAAATATTGGAATGATAATTAGTAAAACCAATATATGAACGAATGGTAGAATTAGCCGTAACAAAAATAATCAAAGTTGAGTTGAATTGTAAAACAACTTTCAGCTCCGTTCCTTTTCGAGGACGAAAAGATTTTAAGTGGGGGAGATTGTAACGACCCAGAAAAGTTTGGAAATTAAATTATAAATTAAATTACGACTCAATGTTGAAATGAGTATTTATATTGGGTTTTACCAAAATTTTGGAATTTAATCTATTTTTGATTTAATTATTTGTGTTTACCGGTTTACAGTATCATAAATTGCTATGTTAACCCATTTTATCAAACTTGTCTTTTTATTTCATTTATGCTAACATATATTGACTTGCCTATTTTATACTAAAAGAATTTATTTTATCCAAATTAATTTTACGGTTTTACTTTAACTAATGTTTCTAAATTTTCTTATACGTAACCAGTTTATTTAGTTTAAAATATTTAAATATTTTATCTTATCTATATCTCTTGTTTGTATTTGCACCTAAATCTGAAAATCAGTCCCTCATATATTGAGATTGTTATATGGTTGTTATATCCCAAATTTGTAAAATGGGTGTAATTGTAAAACTCATGTATATTGTCCTTTTTAATCTAAATCTATCTGTATTTTTTATTATTTTTTTAGGATTTTTTTAATTAGTCCTTTTTGTTTTTCTACAAAAATACCATATTTGAAATTATAAGGAGCGCGTAAAGAAACAAAAGGAAGAGATGTGTAAATTTGCAAATTTGATGCATAGTATACACTATCTATTCCAAATAAAAGAGAATATGCTCATTTTAGTTTTAAATAATTCAATATTTCCTCCTTTCAAATGTTTGAGAAAATATAACATAATTATACTAAAAGACCTTTTTGTTGAATTTTAAAATTTTAGGCAATGCATAACACAAAGAGATGGTTCTAGTCATTTTTTTGCACTAGAATATAAAATAGTTAAAATTAATAAATATATATATATATATATATAGAATGATAGGAGATAAATATGGGTAATAAGTGCATTAATTCACAAACATACATACTTTATTCGTCCAAAACATGTGTAATAAATGCTAGTTATCGTTACTAAATAGGTAAAGGTTTAGGTTGGCTTGGAATTTGAAATGTTCTCCATTTATTATGGTTATAGGTTACAATTACATGTAATAAATGGAATATTAACATTTATAACCATGTAGTTTTGAGAGAAGTAAATGTGATAATAAATTAGTATGGAATTAATGTGTTTAGCTTTATATAATTTTATTCTTTGTTTGTTCGTGCTCCTTTGTATTTATACCTAACATTCTTCTTTTCGATTACATTACTTGTATTTGACATATTTTAGTCTTTTAATTTTGTTGTCTTACTTAACATATTTATCTGTTTCAACTCAAATCTATTTGTGTTGTAACCATTGTATTTACCGATTTTATATTAGAAATATCTATTTGAACATAGTATTCACTTTGGAATTGAAAATGCTTTTGTAAATTTATTTTTTCTAATGTAACGTTCTAGCATAATTTACATCATTAACAAATTTGAATATTCAATGTCGGAATTCTTATTGTTTAATAAATGTGATTTGTGGTATGCTTTCCATGAATTTGTTTCAAGTATGAATGCTATATAAAACGAAAATCATTCCCTCTTCGTTGCCCTTAAATGCATCATTTATTTCTTTCCTTTAATTTACCAATTTCTTTCCTATTTTTTTTTATTTTTTTATTTTTATTTTTAAAATAAGCGTGATGCATGCAGCTCGTTTAGGAATAAATTTTCAACTACCACAGCTAATACCACCATTTCCAATTCAGAATATTTATTACCTTATAATTTTTCAATTAATTGTATGGACCATTATATCCATTGTAACTGTATTCAAACAATATCAATTTAGGCTCATATATGAACATGCCCATTAAATAATTTCATTTACTGCGTTTCCTTTTTAACAAATTTATATACCTTTTATTACTTGAATGTTTATGATTGATACTCACATACTGTTTTCTTTACAAAATTCTATAATGGTAAGAATATTTATTAAATATAATACTTTCCCTATCTATTCAAACTATAACGTTCATTAATTTTGAAATGTGGAAAGTTGCAGCAGTTTTCAATGCGTTTTCCATTCCTTATTTCAAGCGCATGCATCCATGCTATATATTTGGTGTCATTTTATAATAATAATAAAAGATTGCAATTAAATTTAATGTAATAAATTGTAATATGTGATTTTAACTATAGCAAATGTGAACATGATTTGAAATTCAAAAGGTTACAGTCAATTTGAACATAGTAAATGTTTTCAAATTTAATGAAAAGGAAAATAAACGGAAGTATAATGGAGAATAATTAAACATACAAGGGTTAAAAAGAAAATTTCCCTTCACTATCACCTAAACACGCCTAAAACCTAATTCTAATCATTCATTCATCGTAGCCCCTTTTCTCCACATTTCCTAAGCCTAAATGCAACTTCTAAAATCCATAACAAATCAAATAAAATTCTACAAACGGGAAAGCTTAGATCTTTAAACTTGTATGAGTGTAAGCTTCCACATATATCTATTTGGTTGAGTTTTGGTGCGCTCTAATTTTTCCACCGTCGGTTTATGCGAGGTAGGGTTCCAATTTTTGGTGATTTGAAGCAATGGTTTGTGTTTTAGTTGTTGTAGTTGGATTGAGAGGTTGAAAACAAGCTTGTATGCAAATTTTGAGAGAATTCGATGATGAAAAGTGTTGAGAGGAAAATGGTGTTGCTGCGTTTGGACTGATGCTTGCTGCGTTTGGAGGAGGAGAAGATGAGGGAGAGATTAAGGAAGTTAATGAAGGGTAATTAATTAATTATGTTAATGGTTAATGACTTATATGTACATACAATCTTATAAAAACATAACTTTTTCATATGAACTCGGAATTCAACGATTCAAGATGCGTTGGAACCGTATCGACGAGAGCTTCGCAATGAAACTGATTTGGAGTGATTTGGAGGTCGCGACAATTTTTTGGTGAAAGAAAATGTCAGATTTAGTCGATCGATATTCAGCGTTATTTAGAAAACCAATCAAGGTGAGAACTCTTTTTCTCACTCAATTTTTGAATAGTTAAATATTTTTACAAATGTAAATTAATTATTGGTGATGAAAGTAATTGTTTGATGAATGGATTGTGGATTTGGATGTCATGCCATGTTATGTTTGAAATTGAAATATTCAGCATGTATTTATTATTTATGTTAATTAGAATAACGTACATTGCCATTAACAAGTTAACTGACTTATTGATGTTGACTGGGATGATTATTTTTACACATAGCCCAAGTGCACAAAATTATGTGTTGGTTGAAATCCCACACGGGTCTTGGGATGATATTCTAACACAGTCTCCCTTGTGTTTAATTGTAAATGCACTCTGGCTATTATTTGAATGTTTTGTCATTATTATGAAATAAATGCGATGTATGAAATCCATATAATTAATTATATGGTAATTGTTTAGTCTTATTCCAATTTTGAATTAAAAGGATTGAATTGAAAAGATTACGTTTTATAGTCAGTATGTTGAAATAAATAGATTTGTTTTCAAAATTGAACATTTTTAAAAGATTATTATTATATTATTATAATAATATGAAAAGTTCGGATTTTTATTAAAATGGGAATGTAAGCTAGAAGATTTTGAAAACAAAGGATTTAGTCAATTAAATAACAATTGAATATGGAGATCATTTATAATATAAGGAATATTTTAAAAATAATATGTTTTAGTAAAATAATTATAATTATAATTGTGCTTGGATACGAGGTTAGGTTGCATTTGTGGTGGAAATCTGCCCGGACCCGACTGGCATATCCAGCAGTCACTAATGTTGAACCTAATGTGAGAGGTCTAAGTACGCAAATACATTTATAAATTTAATTGCACTTTGACATGAGGTTAGGTTGCATTTGTGGTGGAAGTCTTCCCGGACCCGACCGGCATATCCAGCAGCCACTAATGTTGAACCTAATGTGAGAGGTCTAAGTGCACAAATACGAAGCGGGCTATGACATGAGGTTAAGCCCAACTTGTGGGATAAGTCTGCCCGGAACCGACCGGCATATCCAGCATCCACGAGTTGTACGCCTAATGTGAGAGGTCTAGCCCATTATAAAACGTAAAAGGAAAAATTATATATATATTTGAAAAATTAATCAACAAATTTATTGCTAGTTGTGATGTGTGATTACCTGTTCAATTAATAAATATTGGAATGATAATTAGTAAAACCAATATATGAATGAATGGTAGAATTAGCCGTAACAAAAATAATCAAAGTTGAGTTGAATTGTGAAACAACTTTCAGCTCCGTTCCTTTTCGTGGACGAAAAGATTTTAAGTGGGGGAGATTGTAACGACCCAGAAAAGTTTGGAAATTAAATTATAAATTTAATTAAGACTCAATGTTGAAATGAGTATTTATATTGGGTTTTACCAAAATTTTGGAATTTAATCTATTTTTGATTTAATTATTTGTGTTTACCAGTTTACAGTATCTTAACTTTCTATGTTAACCCATTTTATCAAACTTGTCTTCTTATTTCAGTTATGCTAACATATATCGACTTGCCTATTTTATACTAAAAGAATTTATTTTATCCAAATTAATTTTACGGTTTTACTTTAACTAATGTTTCTAAATTTTCTTTTACGTAACCATTTTATTTTGTTTAAAATATTTAAAGCTTTTATCTTATCTATATCTCTTGTTTGTATTTGCACCTAAATCTGAAAATCAGTTCCTCGGATATTGAGATTGTTATATGGTTGTTATATCCCAAATTTGTGAAATGGGTGTAATTGTAAAACTCATGTATATTGTCCTTTTTAATCTAAATCTATCTATATTTTTTATTATTATTTTCAGGATTTTTTTAATTAGTCCTTTTTGTTTTTCTACAAAAATATCATATTTGAAATTATAAGGAGCGTGTAAAGAAACAAAAGGAAGAGATGTGTAAATTTACATATTTGATGCATAGTATACGCTATCTATTCCAAATAAAAGAACATATGCTCATTTTAATTTTAAATAATTCAATATTTCCTCCTTTCAAATATTTGAGAAAATATAACATAATTATACTAAAAGACCTTTTGTTGAATTTTGAATTTTTAGGCAACGCAGAACACAAAGAGATGGTTTTAGTCATTTTTTTGCACTAGAATATAAAATAGTTAAAATTAATAAATTAATATATATAGAATGATAGGAGATAATTATGGGTAATAAGTGCATTAATTCACAAACACACATACTTTATTCGTCCAAAACATGTGTAATAAATGCTAGTTATCGTTACTAAATAGGTAAAGGTTTAGGTTGGCTTGGAATTTGAAATGTTCTCCATTTATTATGGTTATATGCTACTATTAAATGTAATAAATGGAATATTAACATTTATAACCATGTAGTTTTGAGAGAAGTAAATGTGATAATAAATTAGTATAGAATTAGTGTGTTTAGCTTTATATAATTTTATTCTTTGTTTGTTCACGCTCGTTCGTATTTATACCTAACATTCTTCTTTTCGATTACATTACTTGTATTTGACAAATTTAGTCTTTTAATTTTGCTGTCTTACTTAACATATTTATCTGTTTCAACTCAAATCTATTTGTGTTGTAAACCATTGTATTTACCGATTTTATATTAGAAATATCTATTTGAACATAGTATTCACTTTGGAATTGAAAATGCTTTTGTAAATTAAATTTTTCTAATGTAACGTTCTAGCGTAATTTACATCATTAACAAATTTGAATATTCATGGAATTCTTTTATTGTTTAATAAATGTGATTTCTGGTATGCTTTCCATGAATTTGTTTCAAGTATGAACGCTGTATAAAACGAAAATCATTCCCTCTTCGTTGTCCTTGAATGCATCATTTATTTCTTTCCTTTAATTTACCAATTTCTTTCCTTTTTTATTTTTTTTATTTTTTTATTTTTAAAATAAGCGTGATGCATGCAGCTCATTTAGGAATAAATTTTCAATTACCACAGCAAATACCACCATTTCCAATTCAAAATATTTATTACCTTATAATTTTTCAATTAATTGTATGGATTATTACATCCATTGTAATTGTATTCAAACAATACCAATTTAGGCTCATATATGAACATGCCCATTAAATAAATTCATTTACTGCGTTTCCTTTTTAACAGATTTATATACCTTTTATTACTTGAATGTTTATGATTGATACTCACATACCATTTTCTTTATAAAATTCTTTAATGGTAAGAATATTTCTTAAATATAATACTTTCCCTACCTATTCAAACTATAACGTTCATTAATTTTGAAATGTGGAAAGTTGCAGCAGTTTTCAATGCGTTTTCCATTCCTTATTTCAAGCACATGCATCCATGCTATATATTTGGAGTCATTTTATAATATAAAAAAAATTGCAATTAAATTTAATGTAATAAATTGTAATATGTGATTTTAACTAAAGCAAATGTAAACATGATTTGAAATTCAAAAGGTTACAGTCAATTTGAACATAGTAAATGTTTTCAACTTTAATGAAAAGGAAAATAAACGGAAGTATAATTGAGAATAATTAAACATGCAAGGGTTAAAAAGAAAATTTCCCCCTACTATAACCTAAAAACGTCTAAAACCTAATTCTAATCATTCATTCATCGTAGCCCCTTTTCTCCACATTTCCTAAGCCTAAATGCAACTTCTAAAATCCATAACAAATCAAATAAAATTCTACAAACGGGAAAGCTTAGATCTTTGAAATTGTATGAGTGTAAGCTTCCACATATATCAATTTGGTTGAGTTTTGGTGCGCTCTACTTTTTCCACCGTCGGTTTATGCGAGCTAGGGTTCCAATTTATGGTGATTTGAAGCAATGGTTTGTGTTTTAGTTGTTGTAGTTGGATTGAGAGGTTGAAAACAAGATTGTATGCAAATTTTGAGAGAATTCGGTGATGAAAAGTGTTGAGAGGAAAATGGGGCTGCTGCGTTTGGACTGATGCTTGCTGCGTTTGGAGGAGGAGAAGATGAGGGAGAGATTAAGGAAGTTAATGAAGGGTTATTAATTAATTATGTTAATGGTTAATGACTTATATGTACATACAATCTTATAAAAACATAACTTTTTCATACGAACTCGGAATTCAGCGATTCAAGATGCGTTGGAACTGTATCGACGAGAGCTTCGCAATGAAACAGATTTGGAGTGATTTAGAGGCCGTGACAATTTTTGGTGAAAGAAAATGTCAGATTTAGTCGATCGACATTCAACATTATTTAGAAAACCAATCAAGGTGAGAACTCTTTTTCTCACTCAATTTTTGAACAGTTAAACATTTTTATAAATGTAAATTAATTAATGGTGATGAAAGTAATTGTTTGTTGAATGGATTGTGGATGTCATGTCATGTTATGTTTGAAATTGAAATATTCAGCATGTAAAAGTAATGTTTTATTATTTATGTTAATTAGAATAGTGTACACTGCCATTAACAAGTTTACTGACTTGTTGATGTTGATTGGGATGATTATTTTTACACATCGCCAAGTGTACAAAATTATGTGTTGGTTGAAATCCCACACGGGTCTTGGGATGATAATCTAACACAGTCTCCCTTGTGTTTAATTGTAAATGCACTCTGGCTGTTATTTGAATGTTTTGTCATTATTATGAAATAAATGCGATGTATGAAATCCATATAATTAATTATATGGTAATTGTTTAGTCTCATTCCAATTTTGAATTAAAAGGATTGAATTGAAAAGATTAGTTTTATTGTCAGTATGTTGAAATAAATAGATTTGTTTTCAAAATTGAACATTTTTAAAAGATTATTATTATAATAATATGAAAAGTTCAGATTTTTATTAAAATTGGAATGTAAGTTAGAAGATTTTGAAAACAAAGGATTTGGTCAATTAAATAACAATTTAATATGGAGATCATTTATAATATAAGGAATATTTTAAAAATAATATGTTTTAGTAAAATAATTATAATTATAATTGTGCTTGGACATGAGGTTAGGTTGCATTTGTGGTGGAAGTCTGCCCGGACCCAACCGACATATCCAACAGTCACTAATTTTGAACCTAATGTGAGAGGTCTAAGTACGCAAATACAATTATAAATTTAATTGCACTTTAACACGAGGTTAGGTTGTATTTGTGGTGGAAGTCTTCCCGAACCCGACCGGCATATCCAGCAGCCACTAATGTTGAATCTAATGTGAGAGGTTTAAGTGCGCAAATACGAAGCGAGCTATGACACAATGTTAAGCCCAACTTGTGGGATAAGTCTGCCCAGAACCGACTGGCATATCCAGCATCCACGAGTTGTAGGCCTAATGTGAGAGGTCTGGCCCATTATAAAACGTAAAAGGATATAATAATGAATGTTGAAAAAGGAAGTAATTTTCAAATATAATATTTTGAAAATATATTATTCTAATAGGAGAATAATATAAAATATTTAATTATGATTTAAAATTGAAATAAAAGTTGTAATCATTTTGAAACGAATTTATAAACGTTTTAAAATACGTTTAAAAGGGAAATCGACGAAATATATATTATATATTTATAATGGTTTGAATAGAACGCTCGCGCAGCGACCGTTCGCGAATTTCGACCGTTAACTTCAATTGGACGTAGCAGAAGATCCTACCGTCGGATTCTTCTGAAACAAGAACCTACGGGTTCGTATCAGAAAGAGCTTTCATACGATAATAAGATATTTGAAATCCAACGGTTAGATTTTTAGAAATGTTTAAATCAAGTTGGAATAAAGCAGCGCCGTTGAAATTAAATGACCTATAACATCATTTAATTGAATAGGCCTATTTTTTAATTAAATAAAAATAGGGAAAAAATTATGAAAATCATAATAAATGCTTTAAAAAGGGTTTTTGATGAAAATTTCCATGGTTATAAAGGTAAAAGACATTTTTACCAGAATAAGTGATTTATTTATTTTATAAATAAATAAAGAGGATTTAAGATGCTTTTAATATAACCAAGAATTTCCAATGAATATATTGAAACAGATTTGAAAGGGAATTATCTTCGGATTATATCAGTATTGGGTTCCGTAATTATATGGATATTATTTTGGGAATTTGGAAGATATTTAATATCGTTATTTCCGATATAATATCTGTTGGTTTTAGAATTTGATATTAAAATTAAGACGACATAATTTCTATTTAAAGCCTTATAATTAATATCAAATAAGATTTTGGGTTTGTCGTGAATGATGTCTTAAATGGCACTGTTCTTGAACCTAATTTAGAAAGGATTAAGTCTTTTAATTAAGATTTAAAAGGAGATTTTCCGATTAATAAACATTAAGTGGAAAGTAAATTTGGGTTGATTGTGAACCATGTTTTAAATGACATTGATTCTTAAAACCCGATTAACGATGAAATTAGATTTTTAAATTTATAACTCTTTTAATTAAGATTTAATGAAACATTCTAGAAAGAGGTTGGTCAACTTAATATATACTACTGAAATTAAATGGAATGTGATTTTGGGTTTATCGTGAACGATGTTTTTAAGTGATATTTGTTCTTTAACCCAATTAAAGGCAAGATTGATTTCTTGAAATAGAATAATCATTTAGTAATGATTTTTTATAAGATTAAAACTAAATGAAGTTTTAATAAAGCTTAAATGAATTTATGTTGAAAGAAAAAATTAAATCTTTTGAAAACGATATCCAAGAGATTATTAAACTATTTGTTTAAAGGAATGTTATCTTTAATAAAATTAATGGGAACATTTCCCAGAGAAAAGATCAATTAAATAAAAGAATGTTCTTGATTAGAATGAGGCGTTGGTTGTATTTTCTTTAGCACATGATTTTAAATACGCGAATTATTCGGAAAGACCGTGTTTAACCCATTCTGAATAATCCATACGACGATTGAAGACCGACGATGAAGACGGCGATAGAAGACCGGGAAATGTCCAAGTTAGATGGATGATTATTGATATCTTGATTGCGCCGTACACCCAAGACGATGGAAAAATTGGTGATCATCCAGACGTACTTGGAGATCAACCGGATATGGTTTCGTTCAGAGCCAGAACAGACTTGTAAATGGATTGTGTGTCTGACATTGTATTCCTTTATACTGTATTTGTTGAACTCTACTAATTATATATTTCTATTAGTGGCGGAGAATTTATTCTTTGCTTAACACCATTCTCTAAGACGTATGAGCTTAGAGGTTATATATATGTTGGTAGATGGTCAATGATATGGTATGGTCTGACAATGTGGCATGCTAAACGTTAGTTCGCGAGCTTCACATCCCGGTATGAACCAGAAACGGGAGAGGAACGCAGGGAAATGGACATATGTTAGTTCTAGCTATGGGTGGTGTTAGCGCTTTACAAACCCTAACATTTACTCTTGTGGATTATTATCATTACTACGGAAAGCGAAGCGGGGTACCGCGGATGGATTTGAGTTAGTGGATAGGGTCCCAAGTGGCCCTAGACCAATTAGAGGTTCGATAGAACCGGTTAGCATATAGTTTATGGTATAACTAATCATCGATGGATGACCGGCCCTGCAGGATCCTAAGGTGCAGTTGCGGTTGAATCCTAGGCACAGTGCTTGTGTGTCCTTAATATGCACAGGACGATCCCTGAGCCTTGGTTCATAGATGGAATCCAACATCCAATACGACACTTGTACGGTTTTAGTTGTAGAACCTAGTATTTGGCAACGTAATATAATGGTACCTACATCGCCTATGATTTATACATTTATATTCGAAATTGATTTCTACACTATGCAATAGTAATAATAAAAGATGATTTTCGCGTACCAAGCATGTTTGACCATTATAAGGTAAAACTCTTTCCTCTGTCCCGCGCTTGCATTGTGATATGGGACTTGAGTCTTATAATGGTTTCATTTTCTAAAAAGCATTACGTTGTTTTATGCACGGTATTCTTGGGAGGAAACCCGTTTCGCGTTAGCGGCGTGGTCCCTTGATTTACCCAACTTTAAAATCAAACTTAATAACTGTTTTAGTTCTCATACCAGTCCCGTGACTGACCTGGAGTTTATTGTTTTAACCTAAACTCTGGTGCGCTTATTTTCCGCACGGGCAGCTAGTAGTTTTGGTTTTCGCAGATACTTATTTTCAGCAGGATTCTGGGCTGAAGCTTAAAGCTGTGTCCAGAGCATTTATTATATTTTCCACTACGCTTAGTATTATTTTCCGTTGCTTTGTAAATTATTAAATCTCTGATATTGTATTTCCTATGTGTAATATTTATTCATACTCTGTAACATTCTTGTACTCTGATGTAATTGTTGTAAAAGCAATAAAATGTTCTTTTATTTGTGTTCTGATTTGTCATGTTCTCATAACAATCCGGACTTTCCTGAAAGGGCTAGTTTGGATCGTTTCACAAACCTTGCAACATTAAACCAATATAACCCATTATCAGTTGCAGTAGCTCATTCTCTGGGCCCATTGGGCTTCTTACCTACCACTTATATTGGGCTTGAATCTCTAAACGAGCTTATATGCATTGTTCATACTCTTAACTCAACCCAGTTCAATATCGGTCCCGATAAACTCTTATGGGCCTTGGGATCCAATTTTTCAGTTTCAGCCTGCTATAAATTTCTTATCCATTCAGGTCGATGTTTCACTTTCTCTCATGTTTGGCACTGTCACCTTCCCCCTCGTGTCATCTTCTTTCAATGGCTCCTTATCCACAACCGCATTAACACCAAAGATCGCCTGCATCGTTTTTGCGACACCATTGATCCCTCTCGCGTCCTCTGTAACAATCATATTGAATCTCTCACTCATCTCTTCTTCGAATGCGATTTTTCATATTCTGTTTGGGCAGCTATCAGCTCCTTCCTTGTTGGCTTCATACCTTCGACCCACTCGTTCTTTGAATATTGGCAGCATAACCCCCTAACCCCATTCTGGATTCTTTAGTGGCTTTCTTTGCCTAGAGTATTTGGCTAGAATGCAACGCCTACATCTTCGGCAGACCCAAGAAACTCCTGATGGGTATTTGTCATCACATCTTGCATCTTTTCGGTTCTTGGACGGGATCATCCAGACCGGCTCGCTTCAGGCTTTCTCTGCCAATGCCTCAGTCTCCAGGATTGCAGGAAAGTAGCACCCAAGTCCCGCTTTGATTCCTGATGTAGTCTAGTATTACCTACTCAGCTAGTTTTTGGCTTGTTGTCTCTTGCTATATACTTTGTTCTATGCTATCTGATGTACATTATTTACCCTGCACTTTGCTTGTACTAGCTATATTGGCCTTCTTGGCCTAAACCACTTTGCTACTGGATGGGCCTGTCAACCAGGTATATTTCTACTTATTTACTACAACGCGTAATCGGCTGTGTAGTTCCACGCTACACACCCGTCTTCCTCTAAAAAACGTAGGCTTAATTTAGCAACAACCTATTCCTTTATAATGAAGTATCATCTACGCAAGCCTATTTTAGCTACAACTATTTTCCTTTTCTTTCACGTACAATTATTCCCACCTTCACACCCAAGGCATCGTGATTTAATGGCCTTTAGTACGTATTGTCACTCGTTCAAGCCTATATAAACAACCCAAAGCCATCGTTTTTCCTATTTCTTGAAAAAGACGACCAGATTCATTCCATTTCCTTCATTCTTTTTTTCCTATCACCAAAACCATATCGACCCACGTATGTAAATATAAAAAAAGTTGAAAATAATTATCGCAAGATCTTCGGAAGCACTATCGAAGACCATGGGAGCGCGATCAAGACTACAATGCTCGACACCAGATTAAGAGAGCTCGCATGCAGTGGAATGTTTAAGTGATGCGACGATGGTGTTCGAAGTGGTGTTCTGTCATGGGTTGTGCAAAGTTTTCAGAGGGGATTCCGACATCGATACTATTGTGCGATTGGGTGGAGGATCGGTGTGATTTGGAAGGGCCGATGACGGAATTCGAGGGCCGACTGGAGTGGCAATGGAATGTAGAATTGGAAATTTTTTGCTTATTTAGTGCGCAGTAGGGATTTTCGGTCTACATTGATTTTTTTAGGATAGTTGAATCGGCAGTGGTGGCAGGTGACGGTCCGATGGTGATGGAGGAGATCGGGTGACTTGGACCGGGTTAGGCAGTAATGTTGTGTAACAACCTGGAAAATCAGAACCAATTTAAAATTTTTATTTTGGCAATTTTAATGAATTTTGAATATTTAAAATGATTTATTTTAAATAATAACGACTAGAAATTTATTTCGAATAGAATTAGAACGTATATATTTATCGAAATCGAAGTTAGAATATAAATATTTATTTTAATTATAAAAGGAATTGGAAATGGCGCGGTAGTTTGAAATTTCGATTTCAAATTTCAAATGAATGTATAGGATTCAAAATAAACCGGATTTTAGTAAAACCAAAAATATTTGAATCTGTTTGAAAATATCTTTCCAATGAATGTGAAAAATCCAAATTTCATAACGGGAATAAAAAGTTATGTCTAGTTGAAAATTCAGAATAGTCGCTATGGAATTTATATAATATATAGCCCTTAAAAATAGCAATTTTGCAAATGACCTCCGTTTTTGACAAGACCTCTTTTGTTGGATCCGGAATGTCAAATAATTGCTGGATTCCAATTTTCATAATTTTTGGAATCAATACGTGAGCGTGGTGAATTTAAGCGTGTTTGGTCAATTCAGTTTGAATTTAATCGATTGGAAAATGACCATTTTTCAAACGGTCTCCAAATTCGACGAAATTAGTTTTGTCAGGACCGTATCATCTAAACATAGCCAGATCTATTTTTCTGGAATTTTTGGAGTCCGTATGTGGCCCTGATAAATTAAAATGTGCGTTTGAATTTAAAATGTAATGATTTATATTTTAAATTTAGCGAAAACTGATCGCAACAGCCAAATTGGGTTATGATACGTATCCCATTGTGTTCAGAATAGGGGTATTTGGCAAGGGACGATAATTGTTGGGTTCGTTTGGAGTTCGGAACATTAAACAAGTTATTCTGGAATTAAATAATATTAAATAATATATATATATTAAATTTAGAAACCCTAATTCGTTCATTATCTTCAGCCGCCGCCCAAGTAAAAACCGACACTCAAATCGTTCCCAAATTCAGGCGATAAAAACTTCAAATCAGCAAATCAATTTCAGTTTTTTCCAAAGGAAAAAACGTATAGCTTCTTGAGATCTACATATCTAGCGGTGGAGATCGAGTATCATATGGTGTATTGCTCAAAATCGAACCTCAAAGTGTTTTGAATTGGGATCGAATTCGGGGAGCTGGGCCCCGTCGAGCTGGCTGAGCTTGGTGCCATGGGGAGGCATCGCGATTGGCGACGAGATGATGGGGTCTGACCAACCTCCGATGGCGTTTGGTGATCTGCGACGACGAGGTTTGGTGGTGAAGGCGGGTTCGTCATTTTCACTGAAAGGAATCGGGAATAAGGATATTAAAAGGAAGATTAATAAATTTATTTATTTAATTTATAAATCTTTAAAGTAATTAGAGTATAAATGTCCATAACTTTTGCAAACAGACACGGAATCAGACAGAACGAAGTGCGTTCGAACCGTAAAATCGAGAGCTTTGCCGTGGAACTGACTAGATCAGAAATAGAGAAATTTAGAATTTGAGGCAAATTCAAATTCAAACAGTATTAAAGCAGAAATTCAGAAATAAAGAATGACAGAGTGGAACCCAATGTAAGAACTTCTCACTATAATTTTTTTATAGTTATTTATTTTCTATTATATCACCTCCCTGTCGTCCACAAACCATGGACGATTTATTTGATTGTGTTGTGATTGTGATGTAATATATATATATGCTGTGAAAATAATATATATATATGTATGCATTGTGAAAATAATATATATATATATATGCGATGTATAAAATCTATATATATGATGTGAATAAATTATATATTTACGATGTGAAATATATATGTATGAAATGAAAATAATATAAATATATATATGTGAAATGGAAATTATATATATATATATATGAAATGAAAATATATATATATATATATATATATATATGAAGTGAAAATAATATATATGAAATGAATATATATATATAAAGTGAAAATAATATATATGAAATGAATATATATATATATATATGAAGTGAAAATAACATATATATGAAATGAAAATAATATATATATGAAATGTTAAACATATATTTATATATATATGAAATGAAAATAATATATATATGAAGAGAAAATAAAAATATATGAAATGTGAAAAATATATACATATATATAAATATATATATATATATATATGTGAAGAGTGAATAAAATATATATACATGAAATGTGAATAATATATAAATGAAATGAAAATAATATATATATATATGAAATGTGAAGATATATATACGAAGTGTGAATATAATATATATGCAATAAAAATAATATATATATATATATGAATATATATATATATATGAAACGTAAATATATATATATATATTTGTATGCGATGTGAAAAATATATATATGATATATAAAATGGTCATGTAATGAAATAAATATTTGTTCGCTAAAAATATTATTTTTAGCTTATATAGGCGATGGATAAAATTGTCTGGTAATGGACCAATGATTGGATTGTTAAAATTATTATTTTAACATATATATGCACTGTATAAAATTGTCGTGAAATGGAATATTCAGTTTTGATTCAAAATTGAAATGGAAGTTGAAATCGTTTTTGAAACGAATTTAAAATGATTTATAAAATACGTTTTAAATGGAAATCGATGAAATATATATTATATATATTAAATGGCCTGAATAGAACGCGCCATGCCATGACCATTCGTGAATTTCGACCATTAACTTCGAATTGATATTACGGGAGACCCGATCGTCGGATTCTCCTAAAACCTGAACCATTGGGTTCATATCGAAAAGAGCTTTCCAATGAATATGAGAGATTCGAAATCTAACGGTTGGATTTGGAATCATGTCCATATCAAATTTGGAAAAGGTCGCTATGGATGTAGTTCGGTGGTCGTTATTGGAAACCGACTGTGCAGGCTTTAATAAAATTATTTAAAATATGTAAAAATTGTGTAAAATCATAATGAATGATTTGGAAAAAATTTGGATGAAAATTCCACATTTGTGAAGATAAAAATATATTTTTATCAAATTGAACTAGTTATTAACTAGATTAATAATCCAATAATTTTTAAATAAATAAATTGGATTTGGAAAGGGTTTAAATATAACCAGAAATTTCCAATATATAAATTGAAATGGATTTGGGTAGAAATAATCTTCGGAATATTTCGATATTGGAGTTCGTGACTATACGGATATTGTGGAGGAATTTGGAAGATAGATATATATCGTTATTCTAATACAATATTTGTTGGTTTCAGAATTTGATATTGAATATAAGCCGATATTATTTTCTATTCAGAGCCTTGTATTTAATATCAAATTGGATTTTGGGTTTGTCGTAAATGGTGTCTTCATTAACACTGTTCTTAAACCCAATTGAGAAAAGATTAAATCTTTTAATTAAGATTTAATGAAGTTTACCAATTAATTAATATTTAATTGAAATTGGATTATTGGTTTATCGCGAACTGTATTTAAATGACATTAGTTCTTTAACCTGAGTAAAAGCAAGATTAATTTCCCAAAAGTTGAACAATTAGTAAGAAATGATTTTTGGGATTAAAACCAATTGGAGTTTGAATAAATCTTTAATTAGATTGGGAAGGAATAAATGGTAATTGAATTTACCAAAACACGTGATGTGATTAAACCAAATTTACTTGGTTGTAGATATTCATGATGTGATTGATTGATTGTTTGGATTGTGCTCGACCAGTTTATAAGCAAGATATGCTTTCACATTTAGCATTGGGTTGGGTAGAAATACTGGTATGCTAACATCTTCTGAAATACTTCACGATTTGACTATGAGATGTGTAGCGATGTTGTGTTCATTTCAAATTTAATGAATGATTTTGAAACTATATTTTTCTTAAGTGAAAAGAAATGTTTTCCCGATTTTGGACAGGGAGTGGTTTATAAAAATGTTTTATAAAACAGTAAGGATTTCAAAGGCTAAAACCCAATGATTTCGAAATGATTTGGAAATGTATTATGGTTTTACATTGTAGTTCATCACAAATTCGATTAGTTGCTATTAATGATGTGTTTGTTTGGTGACGGAGAATTTATTCTCTTGCTTAACACCCTTCTTTGAGACGTACGAGCTCAAAGGTTATGTGATTAATAGTGACTGATCATATTTGTGAATTGCTGATGTGAAGTACTATAGATTTGAAAGCACTTGTGGTTATTGTGTTGTGAAATGATTTTCCCTACTTCGGGATATAAAATGGTTTAGTGTGTGGCTAAAGATTCGGATGACCCGAGGTCGACTAAAAGTATGGGCTGGATCCAGTGCCTTAGGGTGAGTGTTCAGCAGTGTAGCCTGCTCCATGCATGGGAGGTGCATATATATATATAATATATATATATAATATATACATATATATATATATATCGAGTTAGAGGTGCACTTACTGCCTTGTCTGAGGGAAGATTCCCGTTATTTGGTTGCATACTTGTTTGTATGCATTGTTATGTTTTGGAATTCATATTTTCAAATGTTTTGATTTGAGATCCCGAAGTGAAATCTACTTTGATATAAAAGTTAGATATGTATTTCAAATGATTTGAAATAGAAATCGGGAAATAATGTTCAAATGAATAATTTTTGTAAACTGAATTGGATTTTGGAAAATCTAAGTGTGGTAATAAATCTAAATGGGTAGATTGGGATATTGCATGTTGATTGATGCATAGTAGATCCATATCTCTATTACTGATTGTTTTTTATACATTGACATTCATGGGGGAAACCCGTTCCATTTTAGCGGCGTGGTCCAGTGATTTGCCTTATTATTAAATAAGTTTAATAACTGTTTTGAGTTCCCATACCAGTCCCATGACTGATCTGTAGTTTGCTTTTCCTTTGCAAACTCGGGTGCCCCTATTTTCCATACAGGCAGTCGAGTGGTTTGTTTTGCAGATATTTATTTATTGAGCAGGATTCTGGATTGAATCTTAAAACCATATCCAGAGCATTGATAGTCTTCCGCTATGTAGTTTACTTGTTTCAGCTGCATTGTATTACATTTATTGTAAATTAATCTTCCGTTCTATTATATTTCGATATACTCTGATATATTTTGTACTCTGATGTAACATTATTATGATGTTTATAAAAGTCTTCTGTTATTTTCTCTGATGTGTTGTATGTCCAAAGTTAGCGTATTCGGGTTTTGAACGGTCTTGGTCGATTTAGCGATCGATTAGGTCCGAGCGAAATCCGTATCGTTACATATGGTATCAAAGCTTTGGTTAACTCAAATCTTTAGGGTAAAACTCTTTAGAACAGAATAAAAGACTCATTAGAGGTAGGATTAGTAATATCCTACAAAAGAATCCTTATTAGAGATAGAATCGGTAGCATTTTAAAATGAGTGACTCATTAGAGATGGGGTTAAAAATGCCCTAGAATGAGTTGAGAGGGACAAGTTTATAATTAACGTATTTGTGATTATATATATAATCCGATCTTAGAAAATATGATTTTTGAATATATAAAAATTATATATTTGGAACGTTAATCAACAAATTGATTGTAATTGCATGCCTATAAATGTATATACATTGAGCAGGTTATAGCATGGAAGTTAAGAAGAGGAATAAAATTGTATGCCCGACAAATAGGTACATGTTTACTATATTTATTAGGCTTGGATGATTTTTTGAGCCGATTGTCTAGTCGCTTGGTTTTTTCTTTTCCTTTTTGATGATGATGCCTCGGCGTGGCTAGTTGCGGTTTTAAATGTCTCCTCGTTCAAAGGAGGTTATGGCGAATTTTTTCAAAAATTTAGGGTGTTAGCCAAATTTTTGAAGAATTTGAAAATTCTTAGAAACTGAAAAGTTAAAGAATGAAAGTTAAGTTGATTAGTTAAACAACTTTCAGCTCCGTTCCTTTTCGAGGATGAAAAGATTTCAAGTAGGGGAGATTGTAACAACCCAAAAAATCAGAACTAATTTAAAATCTTTATTTTGGCAATTTTAATGAACTTTGAATATTTAAAATGATTTATTTTAAATAATAATGACTAGAAATTTATTTTGAATAGAATTAGAACATATATATTTATTTAAATCGAAGTTAGAATATAAATATTTATTATAATTATAAAAGGAATTGGAAATGGCACGGTAGTTTGAAATTTCAATTTCGAATTTCAAATGAATGTACAGGATTCAAAATAAAACGGATTTTAGTAAAACCAGAAATGTTTGAATCTGTTTGAAAATATCTTTCCAACGAATGTGAAAAATACAGATTTCATAATGGGAATAAAAAGTTATGTCCACTTGAAAATTCAGAATAGTAGCTATGGAATTTATATAATATATAGCCCTTAAAAATAGCGATTTTGCATACAACCTCCGTTTTCGACGAGACCACTTTTGTTGGATCCGGAATGTCAAATTATTGCTGGATTCCATTTTTCATAATTTTTGGAATCAATATGTGAGCATAGTGAATTTGAACGTGTTTGGTCAATTCAGTTTGAATTTAATCGACTGGAAATTAACCGTTTTTCAAACGGTCTCCAAATTCAACGAAATTAGTATTGTTTGGACCGTTGTAATGACCCGCATTTTCTGCGATATATAATTAATTTGTTTAATTATATAATTAGTGATTTAGAGAAGTTAATGATCGTTTAATTAAATAATATTGAATATTTAATTAATAATTATAATATAATAATATATTATAATGTCGAAATAGTCGGAAATAGTGAAATTCACAATATCATGTGAATTGAATAGCATACGAGATTTGGTGGAGTTTCGATTCGAAATATAATAACGAATATATTCAATCGACGACGGTTTGAATGTATAATTATAATATAATTAAAATCGAGCTTGAAATGGCGCTGCAGTTCGCTATTTGACGATTTGAACTTCAACTGAATATACATGATTCGTTTTAAGCCGGATCTCTATGAAACAAGAAACGTGTGGAGCTGGTGGAGTATATCTTTCTAGTGAAAGAGAAAAATCGGGATTTCGTCGTGTAGATTTTGAAATATGTCCAAATCAAATATTCAGAAAAACAGCGGCATATTCATTTATGGCCATAATGGTTATTTAAGTATATTTAAATATCGGATTCGAATAAGGGCAGGGTTCTTTTGAGACATAGCAATAATTTAATTTTTAGAATTTTATTGTAATTTTTAATTAATTAAATAAGCAACTTTTATTTCGGAGTGTATTGCACCCTGTATCAATATTTTGGGGTTTCGAAATATGAGTTAACCTACCGACGTTATTACATTTTTGGGATCGTGGGGCATCACTGATTACAACGGTATGTTTATTTCTGTCTCTAGCAGTTCGTAAACAAACGAAATTTCATGAAATGAAGTACCCTAAATATCTAAATATCCTAGTATGATACTAAACCTCATTATATCATATTTCTGATCGAACGATTGGCCACACACCCCCTTTCCAAGCCACATCCTTTCTCTCCTTCTTCAAGGACGTGGAGACCGAATCCTCCACAGAAAAATTCACCAACAAAGATCCAAACAAAACTAAAAATATCTCAACCCCCCCTCAGGCTATAAATACCCCCCTTTCACTAAACCCTTATTTTTTTCTTCACTGCTCAATTAGGTCACCCGCCAGTTCCTCGTAGCAAAACATAATATCGAGCCCTTCAAAAATCAAGAGAAATTCGAAGAAAATTCCATAAATCGTAATTCGTATATATTCAAGATTCTTAGGCCACCCTCTTCGTTCTCATCCCAGTTTCAGAATGTTTGAATGGGATATTTGTCACACAAAAATATTAATTAAATGATGTCGGCGTGGGTAGCTGTTGCTGGAGTTCGAAAATCGTTGAGAAAGGAAGCACCGTGGGTTGACTTCTGGTGAGTAGCCGAGAGTGACAACGATTTGGTATGGGTTTTGTAAGATTCAAAGTTCGTTTTGTACGCTGTGATTTCTACAGCAAATATGGGGTTACAGGAGGGAGGAAAGAGGGGATTAACGCACGGCAACAATGGAGTTTTGCTTGCAGGAGTTTGAGTTGAACGAAAATCATTTGGGAAGGTTTGATGTTGCGGTTCCCTGTAGATGCTGTAGCAAGAAGTCTGTGTTTTCCTATTGATTTGAAATTGTGCTGAAGAGTTTTTCTTCAAATCAGGAGGAGAAGGAGTAGTGAGGGGAAGCAGAATTTTGGAGCTCGTTGGGTGGTTTCTGTTTGTAGACGTGAGGACAGGAAGTTTGAAGTGGGGTTTGATGTATGATATGGGAAGGAGGCGCTGATGTCTTGTGAATGTGATGAAGGGAATGATGCTGTGCAAGTTGTGCATTTGTGGTATGAGACTGGAGAGGAGACGATGGAGAGTTTAATAGTGTGGTTAGTTCGATTTTTAACGAAGAAGACGGAGGTTAAAGCTTCGGTGGTGGCGGTGGTAATGTTCCTGGAGTTGGAGTTATCTCCAGCGAAGAGGAGAGTAGTTAAAAGGGGCGTTTTGTATAATGTTGGGTTGCGGGTCTGTTCATGGGCTGGAAAGAAACTTAAGGATTCGACAGGATCATATGGACGAGTGAAGCAACATGGAAATTAGTTCAAGATGGATTGGAGCTCGTCTAAATTTATTGAAAAATAAATTTTATGATCAGAATCAACAAACCGTAAATCGTTGGTTAACGATTACGGACAAGGTGAGTAAAACTCACTAACTCTGTGCAATTCATATATTCATAAATTGTACGTTATTTTTGACTGCTGTATATTGATTGTTAAACTGGACTGTTAAATAGATTTGATTGAAAACGTGTATATATATATATATAGTCATATATTATATCATTAGTCAAATATTGATTCTGTCCAGTAGAATATTTCATATTAAAATGAAATAGATATTTATATACTGTGTAACATTTGTGGATGCAGGGAAACAGGTTGGAGGAATCCGACTGGATTCCTCAACAGTTATTTTATTGTTTTTCATATATTTTGATATATGATGTGAATTATAACCTGTTGTTGATTGTGTGTGTATGGACGATATTGAACATCGTGATTTGATATGATTGAATACCATAACATACGGGATGTTGATAAGGAGATTTTCAAAGTGATATTGAAAACAGAGATATTTATAAATTGAAATATTTATAAATAAGAAATATTTATAAATGGGAAAATTTATAAATAGGAGGTATTTTAAAAAGGAAATAAATTCAAAACATTTTCTTTTGAATGGAAATGCCTGTGTGGCGGGTTTGGGGATATTCCCGATGCTCCCGATACAAAGGAGGTTATGGCGAATTTTCCCGGGAATTTAAGGAGTTAGAATATTTTTAAGAATAAATTTGAAAAAGGGAATATTTGCAAACCATTTGTAAATAGAATAAAATAGAGAAAAGAAATATTTGTAAACCATTTACAAATAGAATTGAAAGGGGAATATTTATAAAATAAATAGAGTTAATAAAAAGGAAATTGGTTTATAAAGGAAACCGTTATAAAAAGGAAAACGTTATTAAAAGGACATTTATAAAGTGAAGAACCGTTACTAATAGTAAATCTTTATAAATGAATAAACGTGTTAAAAAGGGGATCTTTTAAAAATGGATAAACATTATAAAAAGGAGAAATCGAATATGGTGTTCGAAGTTAGTAATCGAATATGGTATTCGAAGTTAGAAATCGAATATGGTATTCGAAGTTAGTAATCGAATATGGTATTCGAAGTTAGTTAATCGAATATGGTATTCGAAGTTAGTTAATCGAATATGGTATTCGAAGTTAGTTAATCGAATATGGTATTCGAAAGTTAGTTAATCGAATATGTTATTCGAAAGGGGTTAGTCAAGTCGAGTTAGTCAAATAGAGTTAACCAGTTAGAGTTAACCAGTTGGAGTTAATTAGTTAGAGTTAATCGATTAGAGTTAAAACGAACTAGAGTCAATCAAATATAGTTATTTGAGACAGAGTTAGTCAAACAGAGTTATTCAGGATAAGTTGCCATCTTGTACGACTGCTAGCGTAATTCGCAGGGCTATAAATAGCCTACGGCGGTCGGATGTTTCCTGAGGGAGTCAGGCGTAACCATTGTGATCGCTGCGACCTAGAGTCAAGCGAATGGAGTTTAATCGAATATTAGTTATTCAATAAGAGTTAATCGAGTTGATCGAGTTGAGAAATAAGTAAGTTAAATAAGTTGAGTTGATCGGGTGGTTCGACCAAGTTAGTCAAGCCTAGTTAATCGAATCGAATTGGTCGAACCAAGTAAGTCGAGTTAAGTTAGTCGAGCCTAGTTAATCGAATCGAATTGGTCGAACCAAGTAAGTCGAGTTAGTCGAGTCAAGTGAAGTAAGTCGAGTTAAGTTCGTCGAGTTAAATAAATCGATGTTAGTTTCATCGAAAGGAGTTATCGATGTTAGTTTCATCGAAAGGAGTTATCGATGTTAGTTTCATCGAAAGGAGTTATCGATTATAGTTTAATCGAAGTGAGATTTTCAAATATGAGATATTTGAAAAGGAAGAGTTATCGAATATTAGTTATTCGAAGAGAGATTATCGAATATCGTTTATTCGAGAAGGAGTTAATCGAATATAGGTTATTCGAAGAAGAGTTAATCAAATAGAGATTTCTCGAAGAGAGTTAATCGGCAAATTCGATTATATCGAATTCGGGAAAGTACTTATACTTTCCAGTGTTTAAATAGAGATTTATTTATTTATAAATAAATAAGTGTTAGGTTAATTATTCACTAATAAGAATAGAAGTTATAATTAAAGTTAGATAATTCGAAAGGAGGGATTATAACGTTATCGTTATAACCAATGTTTTAAATATAGAAGTGGATTAGTAAAATTGGATCCGAGAAAGGCGTAAAGAAGTTGTTAAAGATTAAAAGATAAACTTTGACCATTTCGAAGTTATAACGTTGTTCAGTTAAGGTCTGAGAGGTAATTATACCCCAACTTGAGTGACTTCCTTCTTAACTAAGAAATGGTAAGGTTTGATCGTAAAGGAGCTTTGGAAATGTTTTCCAAATGAGAATCAGAAATGTTTTCCGATAAAAGAAAATAAGAATTTAGAATATAGGGAAACAGGAGATAAGTAAATAAATGAACTAAAGAGATTTAGGTTAAATGATGTTTGTTCGATATAATTTCCATTTGGAAATAATATCGTTGTTTGCACACTTGTTTTTCTTTGATAGTTAACTCACCGACTATCGAAGTTTTGACCATTTTAACGTTGTTAATATGGAGAGACCGGTTGGATTATTATCCATAGAACCACTCTGTATTGGCATAAGCGTCGCGAATCATATATGCCAAAGATAATTGAAGACGGAGTAAAATGCAAGGGCTGTTGTATAAGTCTTAGATAACAGTAACTAAGATGGATATACGAAATAGTGCCTTCGGTTTGTCCAGTCCCAGGACAACTTGTATGGACGAAGGTCTGACAGAGTATATCCAATGGATCGCGTAAGTTGATCTGTTCAAACGTATTCACGTTTGGTGGCGGAGGAATTCGTTTCTCTTAGCTGTATACCCGTGTTTTTTTTGGATAAGTCAATTTGTGATTTGGCGGGTATGACGATGTGACATTCTAAGTGAATGAAGATGACTTTTGTGGATGAATGTCTGACAGAGTATTTCCAGAAAGGTCACGTACATTGATTTCGTCGACCGTACCAAGAGTGGAAGCGGAGAAGGAAACTTCTTTAGCTAAAACGTAATGTACTGTCGTAGACGTCAATTAGTGATTTTCGATGGATCTGACAATGTGGCATTCGAAGTGAATCTGATGTGATGATAAAGCGTAGCTTCTAGCCTCATCAACCGGTTAATGACAGAAATCGGGCAGGCAGCATGGCTAAGTCGGTCGCACCGAAGTAGGGTGTATAATCACCTATCTAGTGAATATTCATTTGTTTCTTAAATCTATCAATGCTGTCCCATATATATACGGGAACGGTTGCTGATCCCAACCGTTGGTGATATACATTCGATACACTCAAGCGAAATGAGTGGTCGGTCATGTGTGGCTGAGTTACAAGATGTTCTTGTTGAACTCCAGTGTATCGTTCCTAGAGTACACTGATCGGAAGGTGGTTCCCTACCTTGTCATAGTTGGAAATCCATTATCCAATACGCGCTTGCGATTTTGATTGTATACTATATATGTAGAACGTGAGATGAAAGCGTTTCTGCTAGTTGATATCTATTTGTACATAGACATTATTATAATATCAAAAGGTTTTTGATATAAAGATATTTCGGATTCTCATAAGGGAAAAACCCGTTCCGTTCTGCGGCGTGGTCTTATGAGATATCGTTTACTTGTTCATATACCTGTTTAAACTGTTTTACTCACACCAGTCCCATGACTAACCCGGGGTTTACTTTGTTGTTTTCCCTAAACTCTTGGGTGCCTAAATTTGTACGGGCAGTCAAGTAGTCAGGAATTTACAGATATACTGGAAGAGCGTGGAGCAGGAGGCTTCAAGATCATATAGCTATAGTTATTTCCGCTGTGTTGTAAGCGCTGTACTCTGATAAGTGCTATTGTATACATAACTGTTATATTTCAAAGTTATGTTATCTATTATATGTTATTCATTCCGCTGTGAGATTCGTGTTACTCTGATGTTGTGTTCTTCTTCTTCTATTCTAAGTATCTATCTTATCTATTCTCACCCTCTAATTTCTTTCGTTAATTACCGGGATTTTTCGATGTTTTGGTTATCGACATCGAGCTTATGTCGATAACCAAAGTCTTCTAAAAATCCGGGTCGTTATAGTTGGTATCAGAGCTTAGGTTAAGAATTACTTGGCTCTGTGGCGTGACTCGGTAGAGATAGGGTTAGTAATACCCTAGATTGAGTTTGAGTGTATATATACGAGTGCGTATTTTTATTTGATATAAAAATGGTTTTATATTGTGGAGATTCATTGGCTGAGTTGTTTATGAGTTCTGGTCGATCAGTTTGATCCACTGTATCGGTAAGAGTAAATAAATACTTGAATATGTTGGACCGACACAGTATGGATATGTAATATATTATCATATATAGGATGTGTTGGTAGTAATTATAATCAAATAAGATTATAAAATGTGAAATGGCTATATATAACCAATCAGAATTCATATAAGTAAAGTATATGAAATAAGATGAATTAAATATGAATTTAAATCAGATTTGGAATTAAAATAAGGAAATTTTAAGTTCCTGGGAGATTTTGAAATGTTTTCAAAATGGAAGTATTTAGTAATGATTTTGAAAATGATATAGTATTGAAATCACTTGTGTCGCTAGAAAATAATTCCGATGATGATTGCGCAGTATCATCGGTGTGATTTTCGAGTTTCTAAGTGGTGGATTACTACCAAAGATTTTGATTTGAATTGTTTGGAGAAAACAAGTGTTTAGAAATTCAAAGGTTTTGAATAGGTATTATGATTTCAAATTGATTTGAAATAAACCCAAGAATTTGAAATTTGAAATTTAAATTTAACGTATGAAGTTAAATGGATTAAAATAGTGAAAGTGAATAATAAATTAGAATTTAACTTTGACTAAGTTAAATGAAACTGGATTTGATTAAAGGATAATCTGGAAGTGAATTCAACTTGGATATATGCGAATGGTTGTGTTGGAGATGAAATTGATTGGAGTTTGATTGAAAAGGCATTTATATATGCTGAATTAGCAGCAGATGTAAGGGATATAATGATATGCCCGACAAAAAGGTACAAGTTTATATTTTATATGAGTTTGTGATTTATGAGCCGAATTGGCAAGCCGCTTGGCTGTTTGATTTTCTTTTTGGTTGGAGATGGCCCAGAGAGGCGAGTTGGAGTTTGAGCTATTGACCAGTACAAAGGAGGTGCTGGCGAAATTTTTTGAAAGTTTAAAGTGTTAGAAAATTTTCAGAATTTTTGAAAATTTTAGTTAGTCGGAAGGAATTAATATTTTAGTCGATATTAATTGGTTCAGTTGAAATCAGAAATAAGGGGTAAACCAATCTTAGGAATTCCAATAGATAGGGTCGTCCTCTAACTTAGCAATTTCGAGGACGAAATTATTTTTAAGTGGGGAAGAATGTAATGACCCGCATTTTCTGCAATATATAATTAATTTATTTAATTATATAATTGGTGATTTAGAGAAGTTAATGATCGTTTAATTAAATAATATTGAATATTTAATTAATAATTATAATATAATAATATATTATAATGTCGAAATAGTCAGAAATAGTGAAATTCACAATATCATGTGAATTGAATAGCATACGAGATTAGGTGGAGTTTCGATTCGAAATATAATAACGAATATATTCAATCGACGACGGTTTGAACGTATAATTATAATATAATTAAAATCGAGCTTGAAATGGCGCTGCAGTTCGCTATTTGGCGATTTGAACTTCAACTGAATATACATGATTCGTTTTAAGCCGGATTTCTGTGAAACAAGAAACGTGTGGAGCTGGTGGAGTATATCTTTCTAGTGGAAGAGAAAAATCGGGATTTCGTCGTGTAGATTTTGAAATATGTCCAAATCAAATATTAAGAAAAATAGCGGCATATTCATTTATGGCCATAATGGTTATTTAAGTATATTTAAATATCGGATTCGAATAAGGGCAGGGTTCTTTTGAGACATAGCAATAATTTAATTTTTAGAATTTTATTGTAATTTTTAATTAATTAAATAAGCAACTTTTATTTCGGAGTGTATTGCACCCTGTATCAATATTTTGGGGTTTCGAAATATGAGTTAACCTACCGACGTTATTACATTTTTGGGATCGTGGGGCATCACTGATTACAACGGTATGTTTATTTCTGTCTCTAGCAGTTCGTAAACAAACGAAATTTCATGAAATGAAGTACCCTAAATATCTAAATATCCTAGTATGATACTAAACCTCATTATATCATATTTCTGATCGAACGATTGGCCACACACCCCCTTTCCTAGCCACATCCTTTCTCTCCTTCTTCAAGGACGTGGAGACCGAATCCTCCACAGAAAAATTCACCAACAAAGATCCAAACAAAACTAAAAATATCTCAACCCCCCCTCAGGCTATAAATACCCCCCCCCCCCCTTTCACTAAACCCTTATTTTTTTCTTCACTGCTCAATTAGGTCAGCCGCCAGTTCCTCGTAGCAAAACATAATATCGAGCCCTTCAAAAATCAAGAGAAATTCGAAGAAAATTCCATAAATCGTAATTCGTATATATTCAAGATTCTTAGGCCACCCACTTCGTTCTCATCCCAGTTTCAGAATGTTTGAATGGGATATTTGTCGCACAAAAATATTAATTAAATGATGTCGGCGTGGGTAGCTGTTGCTGGAGTTCGAAAATCGTTGAGGAAGGAAGCACCGTGGGTTGACTTCTGGTGAGTAGCCGAGAGTGACAGCGATTTGGTATGGGTTTTGTAAGATTCAAAGTTTGTTTTGTACGCTGTGATTTCTACAGCAAATATGGGGTTACAGGAGGGAGGAAAGAGGGGATTAACGCACGGCAACAATGGAGTTTTGCTTGCAGGAGTTTGAGTTGAACGAAAATCATTTGGGAAGGTTTGATGTTGCGGTTCCCTGTAGATGCTGTAGCAAGAAGTCTGTGTTTTCCTATTGATTTGAAATTGTGCTGAAGAGTTTTTCTTCAAATCAGGAGGAGAAGGAATTTGTTTCTCTTAGTTGTATACCCGTGTTATTTTTGGATAAATCAATTTGTGATTTGGCAGGTATGACGATGTGAAATTCTAAGTGAATGAAGATGACTTGTGTGGATGAATGTCTGACGGAGTATTTCCAGAAAGGTCACATACATTGATTTCTTCGACCGTACCAAGAGTGGAAGCGGAGAAGGAAACTTCTTTAGCTAACTCGTAATGTACTGTCGTAGACGTCAATTAGTGATTTTTGATGGATCTGACAATGTGGCATTCGAAGTGAATCTGATGTGATGATAAAGCGTAGCTTCTAGCCTCATCAACCGGTTAATGACAGAAATCGGGCAGGCAGCATGGCTAAGTCGGTCGCACCGAAGTAGGGTGTATAATCACCTATCTAGTGAATATTCATTTGTTTCTTAAATCTATCAATGCTATCCCATATATATACGGGAACGGTTGCTGATCCCAACCGTTGGTGATTTACATTCGATACACTCAAGCGAAATGAGTGGTCGGTCATGTGTGGCTGAGTTACAAGATGTTCTTGTTGAACTCCAGTGTATCGTTCCTAGAGTACACTGATCGGAAGGTGGTTCCATACCTTGTCATAGTTGGAAATCCATTATCCAATACGCGCTTGCGATTTTGATTGTATACTATATATGTAGAACGTGAGATGAAAGCGTTTCTGCTAGTTGATATCTATTTGTACATAGACATTATTATAATATCAAAAGGTTTTTGATATAAAGATATTTTGGATTCTCATAAGGGAAAAACCCGTTCCGTTCTGCGGCGTGGTCTTATGAGATATCGTTTACTTGTTCATATACCTGTTTAAACTGTTTTACTCACACCAGTCCCATGACTGACCCGGAGTTTACTTTGTTGTTTTCCCTAAACTCTTGGGTGCCTAAATTTGTACGGGCAGTCAAGTAGTCAGGAATTTACAGATATACTGGAAGAGCGTGGAGCAGGAGGCTTCAAGATCATATAGCTATAGTTATTTCCGCTGTGTTGTAAGTGCTGTACTCTGATAAGTGCTATTGTATACATAACTGTTATATTTCAAAGTTATGTTATCTATTATATGTTATTCGTTCCGCCGTGAGATTCGTGTTACTCTGATGTTGTGTTCTTCTTCTATTCTAAGTTTCTATCTTATCTATTCTCACCCTCTAATTTCTTTCGTTAATTACCGGGATTTTTCGATGTTTTGGTTATCGACATCGAGCTTATGTCAATAACCAAAGTCTTCTAAAAATCCGGGTCGTTACAACCGTATCGTCAAAACATAGCTAGATTTAATTTTCTGGAATTTTTGGAGTCAGTATGTGGCCCCGGTAAATTAAAATGTGCGTTTGAATTTAAAATATAATGATTTATATTTTAAATTTAGTGAAAACTGATCGTAACAGCCGAATTAGGTTACGATCTATATCCCATTGTGTTCGGAATTGGGGTATTTGGCTAGGGGTGACAGTCATTGGGGTTCGTTTGGTGTTCGGAACATTAAACAAGTTATTTCGGAATTAAATAATATTAAATAATATATATTACTTTAGAAACCCTAATCCGTTCATTATCTTCTGCCGCCACCCAAGTAAAAACCGATGCTCAAATCACTCCCAAATTCAAGGGATAAAAACTTCAAATCCGCAAATCAATTTCAGATTATTCCAAAGGAAAAAACGTACAACTTCCTGAGATCTACATATCTAACGGTGGAGATCGAGTATCATATGGTGTATTGCTCAAAATCGAGCCTCAAAGTGTTTCAAATTGGGATCGAATTCGGGGAGCAGGGCCCCGTCGAGCTGGCCGAGCCTGGTGCCGTGGGGAGGCGTCGCGACTGGCGACGAGATGATAGGGTCCGATCAACCTTCGACGGAGTCTGGTGATCTACGCTAGCGCGATTTGGTGGTGAAGGTGGGTTCGTCTTTTTCACTGAAGAGAATCGGGAAGAAGGATATTAAAAGGAAGATTAATAAATTTATTTATTTATTTATTCAATTTTTTAAAGTAATAGAGTATAAACGTCCATAACTTTTGCAAACAGACATGGAATCGGATAGAACGAAGTGCGTCGGAACCGTAAAATCGAGAGCTTCGCCGCAGAACTGACTTGATCAAAAACAGAGAAATTCAGATTTTGAGGCAAATTCAAACTCGAACAGTATTAAAATAGAAATTCAGAAATAAAGACTGACAGAGTGGAACCCAATGTGAGAACTTCTCTCACTATAAATTTTTTTACAGTTATTTATTTTTCTGTTATATTACCTCCCTGTTGTCCACAGACCATGGACGATTTATTTGATTGTGTTGTGATTGTGATGTAATATATATATATATATATATATATATATATATATGCGTTGTGAAAACAAAATATATACATATATATATGTGTGTGTGTGTGTGTGTGTGTGTTGTGAAAATAACATATATATGTATATATATGCGATGTATAAAATTTATATATACGATGTGAATAAAATATATATTTGCAATGTGAAATATTTATGCATGAAATGAAAATAATATATATATATATATATATATATATATATGTGTGTGTGTGTGTGTGTGTGAAATGGAAATTATATATATATATATATGAAATGAAAATACATATATATGAAGTGAAAATAATATATATGAAATGAAAATATATATATATATGAAGTGAAAATAATATATATGAAGTGAAAATAATATATAAGAAACGAATATATATATATATACATATATATATACATGAAGTGAAAATAATATATATATATATGAAATGAATATATATATATATATATGAAATGAAAATAATATATATATATATGAAATGTGAAACATATATATATGAAATGAAAATAACATATATATATATATATGAAAAGAAAATAATATATATATATGAAATGTGAAATATATATATATATATATGAAGTGTGAATAATATATATATATATGAAATGTGAATAATATATGTATGAAATGAAAATTATATATATATATGAAATGTGAAGAAATATATATATATATATGAAGCGTGAATATAATATATATGCGATGAAAATAATATATATATGAAAAGAAAAATAATATTTATATGAAATGTGAAATATATATATGTGATGTGAAAAATATATATACGATATATAAAATGGTCATGTAATGAAATAAATATTTGTTCGCTAAAAATATTATTTTTAGCTTATATAGGCGATGAATAAAATTGTCTGGTAACGGAATAATTATTGGATTGTTAAAAATATTATTTTTAGCATATATATGCAATATATAAAATTATTGTGAAATAAAGTAATTATTGGATTGTTAAAAATATAATTTTTAACATATATAGGCACTGTATAAAATTATCATGTAATGGAATATTCAGTTTTGATTTAAAATTGAAATGGAATTTGAAATCGTTTTTGAAATGAATTTAAAATGATTTATAAAATACATTTTAAATGGAAATCAACGAAATATATATAATATATATTATATATATTAAATGGCCTGAATAGAATGCGTCGCGCCACGACTGTCCGCGAATTTCAACCATTGACTTCGAATTGATATTAGGGGAGATCCTACCCCCAGATTCTCCTAAAACCAGAACCATTGGGTTTGTATCGAAAAGAGCTTTCCAATGAATATAAAAGATTTGAAATCTAATAGTTGGATTTGGGATCATGTTCAAATCAAATTTGGAAAAGTTTGCTCTGGATGCAGTTCGGTGGCCGTTATTGGAAACCGACTATGTGGGACATAATAAAATTATAAAAATATGGAAAAATTGTGTAAAATCATAATGAATGATTTGGAAAGAATTTGGATGAAAAATTCCACATTTGTGAAGATAAAAATATATTTTTATCAAATTGAACTAGTTATTAACTAGATTAAAAATCCAATAATTTTTAAATAAATAAATTGGATTTGGAAAGGGTTTTAATATAACCAGAAATTTCTAATATATAAATTGGAATGGATTTGGATAGAAATAATCTTCGGAATATATTGATATTGGATTCCGTGACTATACGGATATTGTGGAGGAATTTGGAAGATAGATATACATCATTATTCTTATACGATATTTGTTGGTTTCAAAATTTGATATTGAATATAAGCCGATATTATTTTCTATTCAGAGCCTTGTATTTAATATCAAATTGGATTTTGTGTTTGTCGTAAATGGTGTCTTCATTAACACTGTTCTTAAACCCAATTGAGAAAAGATTAAATCTTTTAATTAATATTTAATGAAGTTTACCAATTAATTAATATTTAATTGGAATTGAATTGAAATTGGATTATGGGTTTGTCGTGAACTGTGTTTAAATGACATTAGTTCTTTAACCCGAGTAAAAGCAGGATTAATTTCCTGAAAGTTGAACAATCAATAAGAAATGATTTTCGGGATTAAATCCAATTGGAGTTTGAATAAAATTTTAATTAGATTGGGATTGAATAAATGGTAATTGAATTTACCAAAACATGTGATATGATTAAACCAAATTTACTTGGTTGTAGATATTCATGATGTGATTGATTGATTGTTTGGATTATTCTCGACCAGTTTATGAGCAAGATATGATTTCACATTTAGCATTGGGTTGGGTAGAAATACTGGTATGCTAACATCTTGTGAAACACTTCCCGATTTGACTATGAGATGTGTAGCGATGTTGTGTTCATTTCAAATTCAATGAATGAGGGAATGTTTTATAAAAATGTTTTATAAAACAGAAAGGATTTCGAGGGCTAAAACCCGATGATTTCGAAATGATTTGGAAATGTATTATGGTTTTACATTGTAGTTCATCACATATTCGATTAGTTGCTATTAATGATGTATCTGTTTAGTGGAGAGAATTTATTCTCTTGCTTAGCACCCTTCTTTGAGACATACGAGCTCAAAGGTTATGTGATTAATAGTGACTGATCATATGTGTGAATTGCTCATATGAAGTACTATAGATTTGAAAGTACTTGTGCTTATTGTGTTGTGAAATGATTTTCCCTACTTCAGGATATAAAATGGTTTAGTGTGTGGCTAAAGATTCGGATGACCCAAGGTCGACTAAAAGTATAGGTTGGATCCAGTGCCTAAGGGTGAGAGGTTAGCAGTGTAGCCTGCTCCATGCGTGGGAGGTGCGCATATATATATATATATATATATATATATATATATTTATATATATTGAGTTGGAGGGGTGCTTACTGCCTTGTCTGAGGGAAGATTCCTGATATCTGGTTGCATACTTGTTTGTATGCATTGTTTTGTTTTGGAATTCATATTTCCAAATGTTTTGATTTGAGATCCCGAAGTGAAATCTACTTTGAAATAAAAGTTAGATATGTATTTCAAATGATTTGAAATAGAAATCGGGAAATAAAGTCCAAAGGAATTATTTCTGTAAATTGAATTGGATTTGGAAAATCTAAGTGTGGTGATAAATCTAAATGGGTAAATTAGGATATTGCACGTTGATTGATGCATAGTAGATCCATATGTCTATTACTGATTGTTATTTATACACTGGCATTCATGGGGGTAAACCTGTTCCGCGTTAGCTGCGTGGTCCTGTGATTTTCCTTTTTATTAAATAAGTTTAATAACTGTTTTGAGTTCTCATACCAGTCCCATGATTGACCTGTAGTTTGCTTTTCCTTTGCAAACTCGGGTGCCCCTATTTTCCACACGGGCAGTCGAGTGGTTTGTTTTGCAGATATTTATTTATTGAGCAGGATTCTGGATTGAAGCTTAAAGCTGTATCCAGAGCATTGATAGTCTTCCCTTGTGTTGTTTACTTGTTTCCTCTGCATTGTATTACATTTATTGTAAATTAATCTTCCGCTGTATTATATTATGACATACTCTGATATATTTTGTACTCTGATGTAACATTATTATGATGTTTATAAAAGTCTTCTGATATTTTTTCTGATGTGTTGTATGCCCAGAGTTAGAGTATTCGGGTTTTGAACGGTCTTGGTCGATTTAGCGATCGATTAGGTCCGAGCGAAATCTGTATCATTACATGTTGGTGGTGTAATAGCAAACAACATGGAAATGGTGTGAATATTTGAAGGAGATGGAGATGGTCAGTACCATGTTCGATGAAATGCCGTATTGAACCAGAATTCATTTTGGAGCTATTTGAGGTTATGCTTCGTGGATTGATCAACTGGTTTCCAATAATAGTAAGGTGTGCTTTTTCTAATTTATATACATAGGATAGCTAATTATATATTCGTTAAGTTAATTTAAAATGAGTGGAGTTTAACCATTAAATAAAATAAATAATCGTAGATACAAAAATAATTTGTTCAAGTATCGATTCATAGACTCAAAAATATGGAAATTTAATTGGATATTCTGAAAACAAAAATCAATGTGAGTTAATTCACTCAGTTAAATTATTGGGAACTATTTCTCAAATATTTCAATTTAAATTATTGTTTATTGATTTATATAATGTGGATGATAGTATATATATATAATATGATATATATATATAGTATATATAATATTGGTGATTGGATATATACAATTGGTGATTGGATATATTCCCATATACATACATACATATATGTGTGTGTGTGTATATACATACATACATACATACATACATACATACATATATATATATATATATATATATATATATGCGGATGATTTCCTTATGTGCCCCACAATATATAAAGTGGATGACCATTTATATTGCGATTTCCTACCTTGAAGCAGAATGGGTATTATTTATCTTGTCTAACATCTGTAGACATAGGAAAACAGGTTGGATGTATCCAACTAGATTCCTCAACATTTTTTCCACATATATGTTGATATATGATTTATGAGGGATTCAACTAGATTCCTCAGCATTTTTATTTGTTTTCACATATATGTTGATATATGATTTATACCCTGTGATAGTATGAGATGTTTGAATGTGTAAGTAACATTAGGCTTTGATTTTGGATAATTTGAGTAATCTAGATAATATATGGTTTTAAAGCAAAATTTGAAATATAAAAGTGTTTAAAAAAAATATTTCCAAATAGAAATATTTATTTAAAAAACTCAAATTATAAATAGAATTGAAGGGTAAAGATTTGTTTTTAACAAATGAGATGAGAAATTGATTTTATAAGCGACGTTTATAAAGTACTGATATTATTATCATTATAGAATTTGGAAAAAATATAACTCGAGCGTGAATTTGGAAGAGAAATAGAAATGGGATTGGAAACTAATATTTTAAAAGTAGATTTGAATTTTCCAATTGTAAAATAAATTGTAAATGAGATTATATGAAATAACTCTGCAAATAGAAGTTACAAATAGAATTAAAACTTGAAACTGACAAGTTTGAAATCAACTTGACTAAATAATCCAATTATGGATTTGTTATAAGAAATATTATTCATGATTGAGGTAAATAAGGTTTTGAATAATCGATGTGCAAAAATAGGAATTTTTAGAAGGAAAGTTAGGAAGGGTTTTAAAATTATAAATTTTAATTGAATTTAAGTTGAGCTAATTCGAATAATAGAGATATAAATTCTATTAAAGAATTTTATACATAATTTATAGATAATAAATATTAATTGTAAATAATTTGCAAATGACATTTATAAAAAAATATTTTAGAATGAAATGAAGTTTATTAAAATAAACTAAGATGAGTTGAAATAAACCTATACAGATGTTACAATGATTATTTATGGAATCAAGATTTTATATAGAACCTGGATTTACAAAGGTTAAAACGAAATTGAATTAGTTAATGAAAATATATATCGTTATAAGAAGAGTTTTGTTGTAGTTTAAAAATGAATAAATGTTTAACAAATGTTTTGCAAATCGTATTTTTAATGGAATATTCGATAATGGTTGTAGTAAATGTTTGTAAATCACATTTGTGAGAAAAATATTTGAAATGGTTATAAGTTTAGATAAATATCTCATTTAAAGTGATAATTGATGTTTGGAATTTCTATTTGTTTATTAGTTAAGAAATGGAGTTAAAGAAATTAGAAACTGACTAAAAATTAGTCGAGTTGAATGGCTTTCTGAGTGTCGTTCTGATGTTGGTTTCGGCCTTCAGGGTTGATACTTAAGGAGTTATCTTGTAATAACCCGGAAAATACGAGCCAATTTAAAAATTTTAAATTGGTGATTTCAAAGGCATTTGAACAATTGAAATAGGATATTTCAATAAAATAGTGAATTAGAAATAGTGAGTCAGTTTGATAATTTGAATTCAAACTTTGACTGACTGTGCAGGGTGGAAAATATAACGGATTTAGTGAAACCAAAAATATTTAAATCTGTTAGTCAATACCTTTCTAACGAATCTGAAAAATCGAAGTTTCATAACGGAAATCAAAAGTTATGGACGAATGAATTTTCAGAATGGTCGCCATATAGAATATATAGCCCTGGAAAATTGATATTTTGCATACGACCTCGGAATTCGACGAAACCACTTTTGTTGGGTCCGGGATGTCAAACTATTGCTAGGTTTCAAATTTCATAATTTTTGAAGCTAGTTTGTGAGCGTAGAAAAAGAAAAAGTGTTTGGTCAATTTCTGTTAAATTGGATCGACCAGAAAATGGCATTTTTCAAACGACCTCAGAATTCAACGAAACTAGTTTTGTTGGGACCGTAGAGTCAAAACATAGCTAGATTTATTTTTCTGGAATTTTTCGAATCAGTTTGTGGCCCTGGCAAATTGAAATGTACGTTCAAAGTTAAAAATTAAATGTTTTATACTTTAATTTGAAAAATAACTGACTGTAATAGTCGAATTGGCCTACGAAACATATCCCATTGTGTCCGGAATTGGGGTATTTAGCTAGGGGCGACAGTCGTTGGGTTTAAAAAGGAGTTCGTTTGAGAAAACACTATTTAAAAATTTAATATAGTCCTCAGCCAATCAGAATTCTCCATTCATAATTTAAAAAAAAAAGAAACCACGAACGAACGGCGACCCGAGCTCCAAACCTTCCAGCCCCGATCGCCGCCGCTACCGCCACCTACAGCCTCCGCCACCGCCACCATTCGAAGCGCCTCCGTCCCCCCTTCAAATCCGACCAACTTCCTCCACCCCTCGTCGCCTGTGCCGCCCGAATCGAAGCTCCAAAGCCCCGACCTTCCTGCCGCCGCCGCCGCCGATTCTGACCACCGAACGCCACCAAACCACCACCGCCATATAGCCCTCTCTTCCCTCTTCCACGTCCAACTCGCTGATCATCCCCTCGTGCCCCGATTGTTGCGAAAACCGTAAACCTAGTTTAGAACCTTCGTGAAAGGTGAGTTTTTTTTATCTTTACACTTTGAAAAATCATATCTTTTTGGTGTGTTGACGAAATTCGATGAAACAGGAAACATCGGGACCGTAAGGAAGCTCTCTACCCAATAGAAGAAGCCGCGGATTTTTCTGACATCGTATCGATTTTTAGCACTCCGAAAACCAATGTGAGAAATCTAAATTAACGTGAATTTGAATGGAAAATGTAGTGTATAACTTATATTAGCGAAATATAAATTACATACGTGTAGTATACCTCATGTACATGCGTAGTGTAAGCTATATAAGCGAAGTATGAATTTTACATGCATAGAATAATTGATATGTGTGTTGAAATGCAAGTGAAATATAGCAATTATATATATATACTCCCCTCGTCCACAAACCATGGACGATATTTATTGTTGTGAATTGGTGTGAGACATTGGATGAAAAATACAAATGGTTGAATAATTGTTTGTGGTTGATATTGTTTGGTTGTGGTTGAAAAATACCCATTGGTGATTGAAATGAATTGGAAATATTTGTGGAAATAAAAATAAACATGCCGCCTGCGTGCGAATTAGATGCATGAATCCCCATTGTCAAAAACCGCGAGGTTTTAAGGTAGAGCGAGGAGCCGTACTAGGGACGGTGCCAGTTTTAACTACCCTGCCGTTATGTTGCCGAAATTTCGAATAATCTTTGTGTGTTAGAATTATTTTCATATGTTGAAATTATCTTCATGCGTTGAAATTAAAGCCATATGTTGAAACTATATCCATGTGTGGAAATGTTTGTGGGTTGAAAAGTGTTGTGTGAAAATTAAATTCAATTGTGAATGAATGAAGTGTTTAAACAATAAAAATCACATTTTTACATATATATGAAGTACGAAAAATATTCGCCTTATATAAATAGTTTCAACAATAAAAATTCCATCTTTCTAATATGAACAACATAAATAAAATGTCCATGTGTGGATATGCTCATTTGTTGAGAAGTGTGTGTAGTGGAAAAGTTCATGTGTTGAATAAAAAGATCAAACAATAAAAATTACATTTTTATTGAGACTATGAAGTGTTGAAAACATCCATTTGTCGAATAAATATTTTGAACGATAAAAATATCATTTTTATTATATATGTGATATGCTAAAGATATGCGGACGTTGAAATAAATATTTGTGAATGAAATATTATTTTTAACATGCATAGGAACTAAATAAAATAGTCATGTGTTGAAATCTATTTTAGTTCGCCAAAATTATAATCTTTGAAATGTGAAGTGTTAAAAATAGCCACTTGTTCAAATAAATGTGCATGAGTTGAAATATACATTGATTAGCTAATGATATGATTTTAGCCTATGCATGCAACATTAGAGTGAATGGTGTTTTTAAACCAAAGTAAATCAAATATGAAATTTAATGGAAAATGATAAATGATAGAAATTGTATATATGTACAAGCATATCTATTGAAAAGGTTATAGCAAAGGGGCTAGAGAAGAGGAATAAAATTTTGTGCCCGACAAATAGGTACACATTTACTGCTTTGTTTGGGTGATGATTTTATGAGCCTGTTGGCTAGCCGCTTGGCTTTTTCTTTTTCTTTTTGATATGAGACGCCTGTGTGGCTATTTGGGAATTTTCCCAGACCCTCCCGTACAAAGGAGGTTATGGCGAAATTTTCCGAAACGTCGTTTAATTAAATATGGTCGTTTTAAATTAAATAAAAATGGCGATATATCGTTATAAAATACTATAGACGATATAGAGTGGAAATAATCCAATTTCGTTGTGTTTGCTTGATATGTGATGGTTGAATGTATTTGACATGAAAATTATAACTAAATAGCTGAAATGTGAATGTTGAATAGTCCAACCATGTGATTAACTGATTTGAAAATCTAAATATACGTGGGTTATTTGAAAAGGCCGAGTTTATCTCATTTCAAATAATCGATCGACGTTGAGAAGTCGAAGAGCCGAAGACGGCTGAAGACCGACGATCTCCATATTGGATGGATGGGCGCTACTGATGCTCGTGATTGGAGTAGCTACCATGTAGGAATTGAAGTAGTAGCCGTCCAAACATACTGTTGATTGTACGGATATGCGAGGAATTGGTGCCTTCGGTTTCGTTCAGACCCAGAACGGACTTGTAAATGGACTGTGTGTCTGACATTGGATTTTGTTCTGTGTTGATTGATCTCTGTTAAATATATATCTGTTTGGCGGCGGGGAATTTATTCTATTGCTAATGCCCTTCTCTGAGACGTACGAGCTCAGAGGTTATGTATTGACAGAAATCAGTCGCATGGAGTGGATTGCCTGTGTGGCACGCCTAAGTGGCATATGATCAAGGCTTCTGTTGCAAAGCAAAGTCTTGTGGTTGATGATCAAAGCATGGTCTGTGTGACGTAGCTTTGTGTATAACGTGAATTCACGAGCCTCGCACCTCGCTATGAGTCAAAAACGGGAGACGGACCGCTGGGAGAGCACGACGTTTCCTTCTAGCTAAGGTGGTGTCAGTGACCTACCAGCCCTGACATTATATACACTTTTCACCTGTGTGGTTGTTGGAATGCGAGGCACCTCGATTATAGGTCTGTAAGGACCGGGAAACGTGTGTTCAGGAATTACCAATCCTCAAAAGTAAGAGAGGACCGGCCCAGCCAATTCCAAGGATCATAGTGGGGTCCTGGGACATTTGCTAGAGTGTCTCGAATCGGAGAGGAGCTTGCCCCTTGCCTCGACTCATGAAGGAAACCAATTTCCAATACGAAATATGCGGATGTGATTGTGTTACTAGTATGGCGACATAGTGGTATGGGTCATTTATGCCGCCTATGATTGATATTTATGATTGAAATCGCTTTTGAAACATATATACACTAGTAATAATATCAAGCACTTTTGTTTTATTCGTATGAAGCATTTTTGGCCATTATATGGTAAAAACTCTATCCTCCGGCTTGCGTTGCATTGTGTGATGGGACCTGAGTCTTATAATGGCTTCATTTTATAAAAAGCATTGCGATGATTTAATCATTTACTTTATTTCATGCACTAGCACTCATTGGAGTAAACCCGTTCCGCGAAAGTGGCGTGGTCCTTTGATTTGCCTTATTATTGTTGTTAATAAGTTGAGTAGATTTCTCATACCGGTCCCATGACTGACTCGTGGATTGTTTCACCTTGCAAACTCGGGTTCCCTTATTTCCACACAGGCAGCCTAGTTATAGGTTTCTGACGCACCTTTTGGCTCATGGCAAGGCTTGACTACACCGTGCTGACTTGGATTCTCTCCGCCATTATTGTATCTATATTATGATTCCACCATTGGCGATGTAGACTGATATTTATTTTGAGTACTCTTTATATTATGATTCCGCCATTGGCGATGGTGACTGATTATGTATCATTATGCACTTAGTTGTATCCTGTACTGTGCTTCTCTGATGTGATGATATCTATATGATTCCGCTGTCAAATGTGTGTAAATTATTCTATTTTCTGTTTATGCTATTATCTGTGATCTGCTAATGATGGTTAATGTGTTATATTCCAATGATTATCCTTAACACCGTGTCACGGGGTTTTTGGGATCGTCACAGCTGGTATCAGAGCTTTGGTTAATCTTAGTTCTGGAGTCTAACACATTAAACACTTCGTCAAAATAGAATCAGTAGTATTCTAAGGCGAGTCGCTCATTAGAGATAGGACTAGTAAAGTCCTAGAATGAGCCGAGCAGAATAGCAAAAACAATTGATCAGTCCATCGTTATCTTTCCGTAAAAAATTTTGCTTAACTATGCAATAGACTATCATATCCATTAGCTGACTTTTTCGTTGCTTATACAGAATTTGACAAATGGCTACCAGAGCAGCCGCCGCTAGAGGAGGCCGTGCCGGCCGAGGCCGAGGAAGGGGAGAAGTCCCAGCTCAAGAAGGACCTTTGATACAACCTCCGGCAGCTCAATACTTCGAGCTTGACCGTGTAGCTAAGAGATATAAAAACTTAGGAGGCAAGACCTTCTCGGGTACTGGCACAGTAATAGAGGCCCTTGCATGGCTCAAAACATGCGAGAAAATTCTTGAAGGCCTAAGGCTTGGAGACGAAGACAAAGTTATTATGGGCGCCTGGCTTATGCAGGAACAAGCTGAACTATGGTGGGAATCTCTTACCGCCGGGAATAGAGAAGCTGGAAGAACATGGGATGGATTTAAAGAACTCTTCAAGGAGAAATATGTCCCCGAACAAGCTCTATAAAGAATGCACGATGACTTGGCCAATCTCCAGCAGGGGGATCTTTCCGTGCAAGATTATCTGAATAAATTTACACTGTTGTCGCCCTATGCTACGGAGCTCGTCGCCACTGCGAAATCCAAAAATAAGAGGTTTATCCTTGGGCTTAGACGACAATATCATGATAGAGCCATGGCCCATGTCAAGCTGGAATTCAACGAACTGGTGGAAATGACATGCAACTATGAAGACCTTGATCAAAGGCATCTGGATCAGGATCGCGCTAGAAGCCAAGCCGGAAACAAGCGCAAGCCTGTTGTAAATCAAGGCAAGTCAAGCCAAGCAGCATCTTCAAAACCTCAGACTGGCAAGCCGCCAAGAGGAAATTGCTTTAACTGTGGTAAGCCAGGGCACTACTCAAACATGTGCACAGCTCCGAAGAGGCAGAAGACAAATTCTCAAGGCTCCCAAAACCCTCGCTCGTGCTTCAACTGTCGCAAGACCGATCATCTGGTCAAGGACTGTCCTTTGCTGAAGAAAGCTACAGTAGCTCACGTCTATGACGGGTCGATCCCGCCAGCTGCTTCCGATGGAGCAGGTAAACCTAATGTTTTGGGAGGTACCCTTACAATTAAAAATATTCCTGTTTCTGTATTGTTTGACACAGGTGCGTCGCGTAGTTTTATTGCTAAAAACACAGTGCACAAATTAAAGTTAAAACAGCGAAAGCTCAAGGAATCGGTGGAAGTTCATAACCCAATGGGGGTCCTATTACTCTCGGTTCATATTGTAAAGTACCTATTTCTTTTTCTCGATACAAGTTTCCCTTTGATTTAATCATCATGGACTTTCCTGAATTCGATATGATTCTCGGGCTTGATTGGTTAACGAAATACGAAGCTGAAGTGAATTATGCGGAAAGAATCGTTAAAATTCGAACGAAGCTTGGATATATTACGGTACCCTATCATTGTTCGAATCCGAATAGAGAAGAATTTTGGTCGGCATTAGAACTTATCCCCACTTCCATAGAAAAGATTCCTATTGTAAGAAACTATGCGGATGTGTTTGAAGAAGTCGAAAACTTACCTCCGCAAAGAGAAATAGAATTCCGAATCGATCTAATTCCCAATGCCAGACCAGTGGTGCACCCAATTCGTAGAATGACTCCGAAGGAAAAAGAAGAATTGGGCGATCAAACTCGTCAACTGTTGTGGAAGGGTCTAATCAGACCTAGTTTTTCTAATTGGGGTGCAGCTGTTATGTTTGTCCCAAAGTCAGACGGTACTCTTAGATTATGTGTTGATTACCGAGACCTCAACAAACAGACGCTTAAAAATAAATATCCATTACCCCGCATCGATGATTTGCTAGACCAATTGAATGGGGCGAAAGTATTTACCCGAATGGACCTAGCTACAGGTTTTCATCAATTGAGAATAGCAGAAGAGTGTGTTCCTTTGACAGCTTTCAGAGGTCCAGACATATTTTATGAATGGTTAGTAATGCCATTTGGCCTGTGTAACGCTCCAGCATACTTTGTCGATCTAATGAATAGAGTGTTCAGGGGAGTTCTGAAGAAATTTGTCCTCGTATTTATCGATGATATTTTAATCTACTCCAAATCAAAACCCGAGCATGAAAAACACTTAGAACAAGTATTGGAGATTCTAAGGAAGAACGTCTTCAAAGCCAAATTCTCTAAATGCGTCTTCTGGCAAGAAGAAGTCAAATTTCTTGGCCATGTCGTGTCGGAGAAAGGAATTTCTGTTGACCCAAGCAAAATAACAGCGATTCAAGACTGGAAACAACCCACTACTCCCACAGAAGTTAGAAGTCTTATGGGGTTGGCTAGTTATTATCGAAAGTTCGTTAAGGATTTTTCGAAGATATCCGGTCCGTTAACGAAGCCCACAAAGAAGCATGAGAAGTTTAAGTGGACTTCCGACAGTGAAGAAGCTTTCCAGGAATTGAAATCGAAACTGACCACTGCTCCAGTGTTAACCATTATTGATGGCAATCAGGATTTAACGGTTTGGACAGATGCTTCTATTAGAGGTCTTGGTGCAGTGTTAATGTAGAGAGGCCAAGTAGTCGCTCATGCAAGCCGCCAACTGAAACCGCATGAGAAAAATTATGTGACTCATGATCTTGAGCTGCTAGCCATCGTTTTTGCCTTGAAAATCTGGAGGCATTATTTATTGGGCGAGAAATTTGTACTGTACACTGATCATCAATCATTGAAGTATTTATATACTCAGAAAGATCTGAATTTGAGGCAGCAGCGTTGGCTAGAATTTCTTGCAGCGTATGATCTTGATATCCTGTACACGCCGGGGAAAGCTAACGTTGTAGCGGATGCGCTTAGTAGAAAAACCGCAATCATTGCCAATCTTATAATTACGCCTGGATTGATTTATAGAATATCTGTTATTCAGAAAAGTGACAATTTTGTGAAAGAGATGGTAAAAAGGATTCAAAGGGGCGAAGGCTCCAGTTTCCAAGTGGATAGTGAAGGAGTTCTGAGGCTGAATAGAAGAATATGTGCTCCCGACATTCCCGAGCTCAAAAGAGAAGTGCTAGATGAATACCATAAATCCAAATTTTGCATCCACCCTAGGGTGAGTAAAATGTACAACGATATCAAACGCACTTTCTGGTGGAAGGCAATGAAAAGGGATATTTATTTGTATGTTAGTAGATGCCCTACTTGTCAATTGGTCAAAAGTGACCAACAGAAGCTACCTGGACTGTTGCAACCGTTGGAAGTCCCAGGTTGGAAATGGGAACAGATTTCCATGGATTTCATAGATGGTTTGCCGCGAACCAAGAAAGGTAATGACAACATTTGGGTAATCGTAGATCGCTTCACGAAGACTGCCCATTTTGTACCTGTCAGATTCAATAGAATCGCTCAAAGTCTGGCGCAGATATACTTCAAAGAAATTGTTAAGCTGCATGGGATTCCCATCAGCATAGTCAGTGATAGAGATCCCCTATTTACTAGCAAATTCTGGGAGGCTTTCCAGATAGAATTGGGAACGAAACTGAATATGAGCACCGCTTATCACCCTCAAACAGATGGCCAAACTGAGCGGGTGAATAGAATTCTAGAAGATTTATTGCGGGCTTGTATAATTGATTTTGGTGGGTCATGGGAAGATCATTTGCATTTGGCAGAATTATCATATAACAATATCTATCAAGCAAGTTTGGGAATGTCTCCATTTGAAGCGTTATATGGCAGACCCTGCAGATCTCCAGCATGTTGGGTAGAACCTGGCAACAGACTTGTGTTAGGACCCGATATGATTAGAGAAGCATCTGATAAAGTCGACTTCATCAAAAAGCGTTTGAGAACCGCCCAAAGTCGACAGAAAAGTTATGCAGACTCTAGAAGGAGAGATTTGACATTTGCTATTGGTGATCATGTTTATTTGAAGGTTTCTCCGATGAGAGGAGTAATCAGATTTGGCAAAACTGGGAAGTTGGCACCGAGATTTATTGGTCCCTTTCCTATACTTGAACGAATTGGAACTCTTGCTTATAGGGTTCAATTGCCAGATTGGTTGCCTGGAGTGCACGATGTATTTCACGTATCTCAACTTAGAAGACATGTGCATGATCCGGATCTTGTTGTAGAAGAAGCAGCGCAACAGGATATAGACATAACTCCAGAATTATCACTCAGAAGAGAGCCATTAAAGATTGTTGGCAAAGAAACTAGAGAACTTAGAAGCAAAAAGGTTCATTTAGTTAAAGTGCAGTGGAGCAGTGATCCTAGAGACTGTACTTGGGAGACTGAGGAAAGCATTAAGCAAGCTTACCCCAAATGCAGAGTGGATATCTCTGACTAACTCCGGTGCAAGGTATCTTTACAATATTTTGCATTTACATTTTATTTCCTACTTTACTGTTGTTTCCTTTTCGAGGACGAAAAGTTTTAAGTGGGGGAGATTGTAATAACCCGGAAAATACGAGCCAATTTAAAATTTTTAAATTAGTGATTTCAAAGGAATTTGAACAATTGAAATAGGATATTTCAATAAAATAGTGAATTAGAAATAGTGAGTCAGTTTGAAAATTTGTATTCAAACTTTGACTGACTTTGCAGGGTGGAAAATATAACGGATTTTAGTGAAACCAAAAATATTTAAATCTGTTAGTCAATACCTTTCTAACGAATCTGAAAAATCGAAGTTTCATAACGGAAATCAAAAGTTATGGCCGAATGAATTTTCAGAATGGTCGCCATATATAATATATAGCCCTGGAAAATTGATATTTTGCATACGACCTCGGAATTCGACGAAACCACTTTTGTTGGGTCCGGGATGTCAAACTATTGCTAGATTTCAAATTTCATAATTTTTTAAGCTAGTACGTGAGCGTAGCAAAAGAAAAAGTGTTTGGTCAATTTCTATTAAATTGGATCTACCAGAAAATGGCCATTTTTCAAACGACCTCAGAATTCGACGAAACTAGTTTTGTTGGGACCGTAGAGTCAAAACATAGCTAGATTTATTTTTCTGGAATTTTTCGAATCAGTTTGTGGCCCTGGCAAATTGAAATGTACGTTCAAAGTTAAAAATTAAATGTTTTATACTTTAATTTGAAAAATAACTGACTGTAATAGTCGAATTGGCCTACGAAGCATATCCCATTGTGTCCGGAATGGGGGTATTTAGCTAGGGCGACAGTCGTTGGGTTTAAAAAGGAGTTCGTTTGAGAAAACACTATTTAAAAATTTAATATAGTCCTCGGCCAATCAGAATTCTCCATTCATAATTTTTTAAAAAAAAACCACGAACGAACGGCGACCCGAGCTCCAAACCTTCCAGCCCCGATCGCCGCCGCTACCACCACCTACAGCCTCCGCCACCGCCACCATTCGAAGGGCCTCCGTCCCCCCTTCAAATCCGACCAACTTCCTCCACCCCTCGTCGCCTCTGCCGCCCGAATCGAAGCTCCAAAGCCCCGACCTTCCTGCCGCCACCGCCGTCGATTCTGACCACCGAACGCCACCAAACCACCACTGCCAGATAGCCCTCTCTTCCCTCTTCCACGTCCAACTCGCCGATCATCCCCTTGTGCCCCGATTGTCGCGAAAACCGTAAACCTAGTTTAGAACCTTCGTGAAAGGTGAGTTTTTTTTAATCTTTACACTTTGAAAAATCATATCGTTTTGGTGTGTTGACGAAATTCGATGAAACGGGAAACATCGGAACCGTAAGGAAGCTCTCTACCCAATAGAAGAAGCCGCGGATTTTTCTGACATCGTATCGATTTTTAGCACTCCGAAAATCAATGTGAGAAATCTAAATTAACGTGAATTTGAATGGAAAATGTCGTGTATAATTTATATTAGCGAAATATAAATTACAACGTGTAGTATACCTCATGTACATGCGTAGTGTAACCTATATAAGCGAAGTATGAATTTTACATGCATAGAATAATTGATATGTGTGTTGAAATGCAAGTGAAATATAGCAATTATATATATATACTCCCCTCGTCCACAAACCATGGACGATATTTATTGTTGTGAATTGGTGTGAGACATTGGATGAAAAACACGAATGGTTGAATAATTGTTTGTGGTTGATATTGTTTGGTTGTGGTTGAAAAATACCCATTGGTGATTGAAATGAATTGGAAATATTTGTGGAAATAAAAATAAACATGCCGCCTGCGTGCGAATTAGATGCTTGAATCCCCATTGTCAAAAACCGCGAGGTTTTAAGGTAAAGCGAGGAGTCGTACTAGGGACGGTGCCGGTTTTAACTACCCTGCCGTTATGCTGCCGAAATTTCGAATAATCTTTGTGTGTTAGAATTATTTTCATATGTTGAAATTATCTTCATGCGTTGAAATTAAAGCCATATGCTGAAACTATATCCATGTGTGGAAATGTTTGTGGGTTGAAAAGTGTTGTGTGAAAATTAAATTCAATTGTGAATGAATGAAGTGTTTAAACAATAAAAATCACATTTTTACATATATATGAAGTACGAAAAATATTCGCCTTATATAAATAGTTTCAACAATAAAAATTCCATCTTTCTAATATGAACAACATAAATAAAATGTCCATGTGTGGAAATGCTCATTTGTTGAGAAGTGTGTGTAGTGGAAAAGTTCATGTGTTGAATAAAAAGATCGAACAATAAAAATTACATTTTTATTGAGACTATGAAGTGTTGAAAACATCCATTTGTCGAATAAATATTTTGAACGATAAAAATATCATTTTTATCATATATGTGATATGCTAAAGATATGCGGACGTTGAAATAAATATTTGTGAATGAAATATTATTTTTAACATGCATAGGAACTAAACAAAATAGTCATGTGTTGAAATCTATTTTAGTTCGCCAAAATTATCATCATTGAAATGTGAAGTGTTAAAAATAGCCACTTGTTCAAATAAATGTGCATGAGTTGAAATATACATTGATTAGCTAATGATATGATTTTAGCCTATGCATGCAACATTAGAGTGAATGGTGTTTTTAAACCAAAGTAAATCAAATATGAAATTGAATGGAAAATGATAAATGATAGAAATTGTATATATGTACAAGCATATCTATTGAACAGTTTATAACAAAGGGGCTAGAGAAGAGGAATAAAATTTTGTGCCCGACAAATAGATACACATTTACTACTTTGTTTGGGTGATGATTTTATGAGCCTGTTGGCTAGCCGCTTGGCTTTTTCTTTTTCTTTTTGATATGAGACGCCCGTGTGGCTATTCGGGAATTTTCCCAGACCCTCCCATACAAAGGAGGTTATGGCGAAATTTTCCGAAATTTAAAGGCATTAGTGAAATAATTGAAGTGAAAACGATATAGGAACTTTTGAATGAATTATATTTATATAAATATATAAATATAGATAAAATTAAAACGAAACGTGATCGTGCAGTTCGTGTTTTGAAACCGTGATTTCAAACGACTAGTGCGGGAAATCTGACCATTGGATTTTCCCGAAACCACAACCGTTGGGTTCGCCTTGGAAATATCTTTTCAACGACACCAACTTTGTGAAGATCCGACGGTTGGATTGTCTGGAATGTTTAATTCAAAACTGAAGAAAAACAGCGCCAGAAACGATTATATATATATATATAATTAAAATTAAATCGAATAACGACGCTGCAGTTCGTAAATTGAAATCGTAACTTCAAATGGCTAGTGTGGAAGATCCGACCGTCGGATTTTCCCAAAACTGAAACCGTTGGGTTCGTTTTGAAATGACCTTCCCAATGATACCAAATTTGTGAAGATCCAACGGTTAGATTTTCAGATATGTGTAAAACAAAATTAGTGAAAAGCAGCGCCAGTGCATCGAGACGACCTGAAACGTCGTTTAATTAAATATGGCCGTTTTAAATTAAATAAAAATGGCGATATATCATTATAAAATACTATAGACGATATAGAGTGGAAATAAACCAATTTCGTTGTGTTTGCTTGATATGTGATGGTTGAATGTATTTGACATGAAAATTATAACTAAATAGCTGAAATGTGAATGTTGAATAATCCAACCTTGTGATTAATTGATTTGAAAATCTAAATATACGTAGGTTATTTGAAAAGGCCGAGTTTATCTCATTTTAAATAATCGATCGACGTTGAGAAGTCGAAGAGTCGAAGACGGCTGAAGACCGACGATCTCCATATTGGATGGATGGGCGCTACTGATGCTCGTGATTGGAGTAGCTACCATGAAGGAATTGAAGTAGTAGCCGTCCAAACATACTGTTGATTGTACGGATATGCGAGGAATTGGTGCCTCCGGTTTCGTTCAGACCCAGAACGGACTTGTAAATGGACTGTGTGTCTGACATTGGATTTTGTTCTGTGTTGATTGATCTCTGTTAAATATATATCTGTTTGGCGGCGCAGAATTTATTCTCTTGCTTAACGCCCTTCTCTGAGACGTACGAGCTCAGAGGTTATGTATTGACAGAAATCAGTCGCATGGAGTGGATTGCCTGTGTGGCACGCCTAAGTGGCATATGATCAAGGCTTCTGTTGCAAAGCAAATTCTTGTGGTTGATGATCAAAGCATGGTCTGTGTGACGTAGCTTTGTGTATAACGTGAATTCACGAGCCTCACACCTCGGTATGAGTCAAAAACGGGAGACGGACCGTTGGGAGAGCACGACGTTTCCTTCTAGCTAAGGTGGTGTCAGTGACCTACCAGCCCTGACATTATATACACTTTTCACCTGTGTGGTTGTTGGAATGCGAGGCGCCTCGATTATAGGTCTGTAAGGACCGGGAAACGTGTGTTCAGGAATTGCCAATCCTCAAAAGTAAGAGAGGACCGGCCCAGCCGATTCCAAGGATCATAGTGGGGTCCTGGGACATTTGCTAGAGTGTCTCGAATCGGAGAGGAGCTTGCCCCTTGCCTCGACTCATGAAGGAAACCAATTTCCAATACGAAATATGCGGATGTGATTGTATTACTAGTATGGCGACATAGTGGTATGGGTCATTTATGCCGCCTATGATTGATATTTATGATTGAAATCGCTTTTGAAACATATATACACTAGTAATAATATCAGGCACTTTTGTTTTATTCGTATGAAGCATTTTTGGCCATTATAAGGTAAAAACTCTATCCTCCGGCTTGCGTTGCATTGTGTGATGGGACCTGAGTCTTATAATGGCTTCATTTTATAAAAAGCATTGCGATGATTTAATCATTTACTTTATTTCATGCACTAGCACTCATTGGAGTAAACCCGTTTAGCGAAAGTGGCGTGGTCCTTTGATTTGCCTTATTATTGTTGTTAATAAGTTGAGTAGATTTCTCATACCAGTCCCATGACTGACTCGTGGTTTGTTTCACCTTGCAAACTCGGGTGCCCTTATTTCCACACGGGCAGCCTAGTTACAGGTTTCTGACGCACCTTTTGGCTCATGGCGAGGCTTGACTACACCGTGCTGACTTGGATTCTCTCCGCCATTATTGTATCTATATTATGATTCCGCCATTGGCGATGTAGACTGATATTTATTTTGAGTACTCTTTATATTATGATTCCGCCATTGGCGATGGTGACTGATTATGTATCATTATGCACTAAGTTGTATCCTGTACTGTGCTTCTCTGATGTGATGATATCTATATGATTCCGCTGTCATATGTGTGTATATTATTCTATTTTCTGTTTATGCTATTATCTATGATCTGCTAATGATGGTTAATGTGTTATATTCCAATGATTATCCTTAACACCGTGTCACAGGGTTTTTGAGATCGTCACATATCTCTTACTAGTTTACGGTTAGGGACTGATGAACAAGGTGAGAAGTACTTTCCTAAAGTATTTTAAAATGAAATGGTTGGATATTCTTATATTAATATAAGAAGAGAATTGATTATTCCAAATATGGAAAAAAGTAAGAAGTTTTAATTAACAATGATTTAATTAAGAAGCTAACTATTGAATCAATAAATTCAATTTTCTTTTGTGGATGAATGGTTGTCTATTTGATAGTTAAATAACCGACTATCAAATTTGGCTTATACGATTGTTTGTATCGAAAAATCGGGATCAAATTTGTCTTCAAAAACCATTCCAACCAACGAATATGTAAACGTGGAAGATGTCAGATGCTGATCGAGATGGAGCAATTGAAGACAAAAAATCTTTATAAAACCGAAGAACTACTTAAAATCTTTGGATTACGCTCGGAGGTATACTATGGTTCTCTCGTGGCTGAAATATACGGATTACAAGGGCCACTCACTACTGATTTATAAGGTGATTCCTAGGATGTAGTAGGAGGGTGCCTTCGGTTCATCCTGTTCATGGATGACTGTACGGACGAATATCTGACAGAGTATTTCCAAAGGACCATGCACATTGATTTCTACAAACGTATTTTTATGATGGCAGAGAAATTCGTTTCTCTTAGCTTAAACACCCTGGGTATTTTTGTGGACGTCAATTAGTGATCTGGCGGATCTGACGGTGCGGCATTCAAAGTGAATGGTGGCCAGATGTTCTAAAAAGGTAATTTTAACCTCAAGCCTCATCAACTGGGAAATGGTATAAAATCAGATAAGTCGCATGGCTAAGTGGGTCAGACCCATTAGGGCGTATTGTCACTATCTAGAGAATATTCATTTTGTTCTTTTATCGCTTTTGTATCTCCTAGGAATGGTTATTTTTGTACCAACCGCAAGGTGGCAATATATTCAGAACACTTAACTAGAACTAGTAGTCAGTCATGTTTACCTAGGTTACAAGATGTTCTTGTTGAATCCTTGTGTATTTTCTCTATTGGTACACTGTCGGAAGGTGGTCCCATACATTGCAATAGTTGGAAATCCATTCTCCAATAAGCACTCGCGGTTTTTAACTATAGAGCGTGAGATACAAGCGTTCTGCTAGATGGTTATTTATTTGATTTAGACACTATTATAATATCAGAATTGATATGATTTCAAAATGTTTTTGGTTATCGTAAGGTAAAAATCGTCTGTGTTTATGTGTGGAATGGTCTTACGATTATCCTTTTCTTTCGAATGAAGTTTTCTAAAAAGTAAAATTAATCGGATGATACCAATAATTTAGTGAGTTTTTCTCATGCTGGTTCACCAGACTGATCCGTGGCATTTGTAATGCTCGGGTCAGACCGAGTTTTGAGGTTCAGGAGACGAGCTGGAGGAGTTCGGACATATGATTTGTATATAGAAATTATTCTGTTGTGTGTTATAAATGAGGATAGCTGTTATAACTGTCCATATGTGTTGAATGACCGTTGTACTCTGATGATTATAGATAATTTTCAAGTTATAAATTAAGATTTATTTCTATATTACATTTTATTGCACAGCGACGTGACACTCTGTGTATTGTTGATCTATTTGGTTCTTCTTCTTTTCTTTTATTCCTAAATTTCTTTCTTTTCTCATCCTCTAATTTCTTTCTTTTAGCTTTCAAGATTTTTTATACTCGAGTTTGGACACGTAAATACAAATGAGGTATTAGTGCCGAAAATTCGAGCATCAAATTTTCCGGGTCGCTATAGTTGGTATCAGAGCAATGGTTTAGTAATAACCTTGACTCTGTGGCATAACTGTAACAACCCGTATTTTTATAACATGTTAAAGTCATAAATCAAGGCAGAATTAAATTTTAAAATAAGAATCAGGGGAAACGGGTTGCGCCATTTCGTTCGTCTCGGAATTCTGCATGGAATCGAGTCCGAGTTTTCGAAAATCGGAGTCCGTATGACCAAGATATGACCCTCCGAAGTTTCAGGAATTTAAATAAAATAAAACAGCTCGAAAATAAAGCTAGAAATTCGAGATTCAAACCTAGAGAAGGCTGGCGGGAAAATTCCCGCCCATATACCCAGGTCGACTGGGGAGTCGACCCCCCCCCAACCAGGTCGACTGGGGAGTCGACCCCCCCCCCCCCGACTAGGTCGACTGGGGAGTCGACCTGGGGGTCGACCTGCCTCCCGAACCTATTTCCTGAGCCAGATGCATTCTGATGTATTTAGACTTGTTTCGTGACCAGATTCGTCTGCCTAACCCTATATAAGCAGCCCCCTAGCCTCATTCTCTCCATACCATTTCATTCTGTCCTTATGCTGCTTCTAAGATAATCAAAATAATAAGATAAAAAGGAAGAAAAAGGATTGCTTCTTCTCCATCAAGACTACGCTTAGAGATTTGCAAATTGGGGGATTTCAATTAGAACACGGTCAATCAAATAGAGATTCAACAATCAAATTCTGCTTTCTAATTCTCGATCCATGCACTGTAAGTGCAAGTTACTTTTAGATTAAAGTTGTAAACTTAATATCCATGTTGTAAATTGGAATTGGATATATGTATGGTAATTGATTCGTATCTATTCTTGTTCATCTTGGATCTTGACTTTCGTGAATATTGCTTTGGACCTATTCATGTTGTAAATCAAACTCTCTCATGTCTATAACCTTAACATGCCTATGATGTTGAAACTATTGTTAAAGGCCAAGGACTATGACAGTGAACATAAGACTACACCTATGCCTATGACTGAGAAAATAAGACTATGCCTATGACTGTGAACATACGACTATGCCTATGACTGTGAACATAAGACTATGCCTATGCCTATGACGGTGAACATAAAACTATTGCCTATGACTATGACAAGGACAATGGTGGCTAATCACCTATGACTCTTGACTATGAGAATTATTACCTATGATTATGAACACAAGGCTATTATCTACGACCATGACTTTGAAATTATTACTGTTAATTGACTAGGACTATTTTCCTAGAACTATTTTGGATAATTATCCATGACTATTGTGATTAATCGCTTATGGTTCATAATTATGAGATTTCTGCCTATGACCGTGACTATGACTACTGGGGTTAATTACTTAAGACTATTATAGTTGATTGTTCATGCCCATAGTTGAATCCCATGTTGTACACCGAATTTGCAGTTGTTGGATCTCATACCTAGGGTGTGACTTGCTTAGTTTATTCATTATTATGTACACCAAAAACCATTGACCCATTATCCTTGTATTTGTCTTGCTTTTGCATGCCTATTCTTTTATGTCAAGTTTTTATCAGGACTATCGCCTTATTTTGCTAGATTTGAAAACCCTGTTAATTTCTATATGCCAGTGATGTTGTAACAGATTACCTCAAGTTATATCATGCCAGTCTTGTAATCTCTTTTATCGCTTTATGCTTGTCCCTTCTGCCTATCATAGTTTTGATGTTATTCCCTTTATCTCTAAATTTAGATTTGCTTGTAATTTAGATCGATTAACGTTTACATGCGATGGGAATACGATTTGGGTAGATTAGGCAAAACATGAACTGGTTATAAACATGAATCATGAACTTTATAATAGGCATAAGTTGAAATATGAAACTTGACATGAACTTGACATGAAACTTGAACATGGTCATGACACTAGAATGAACTTGAAAATGGCCAACTCGAGGTTGGGTTGAGTTTGCTGTGTAAATCTGCCCGGAACCGCCCGGCAAATCCAGTTACTGCAAACAATAGGATCCAATGTGGGTAATTGGTCATATCGCGCTTGAAACCCGAGGTCAGACTGAGTTGTGGTGTAAATCTGCCCGGAACCGCCCGACATATCCAGTAACCACAACAACAGGTCTGATGTGAGAGGTTGGGTTGCATTAATGAATTAAATGCCACATAATAGGGTTAAGTCATAAACATGAAAGACAACACTTAACCAACTTAAAACATGATTGGTAGGGTTAGGTCATGAACTTGAACGTCAACACCTAACCAACTTGACACGTGAATTGTAGGGCTAAGTCATGAACTTGAATGACAACACTTAGCCAAGTTTAACATGACACGTAGGCGGGTTAAGTCACAAATTTAAATGACAACACTTAACCCATTGGACGGAAACCCTAGTTACGCGGTCCGTTTCAACAGTAACCCACTAGATGTATCATGGTACCCTGGAACTAGGCAGGGTGAGGCACGATTACTGGGCTGATTGTAAGCGAACAGAACGATGGCTGTGTGGGTGCGCCAGTGTAGGTTCAGGCGGGCTGTGGTCGTGCACGTAGTCCGGAGTTGAAAAAGCAAGCATTGGGCATCAGTAGGTTTATCTGTGCATGCTTAATTCGTGTCGGTGGTTGTCACCATAGGGCTTGATACACCCTGTGGTGGACCTAGCACAGGTGACTACATTCGTGATAGGGCCGTATGACACAGAAACACAACGAGCTAGAACTTTGTAGGGAGCCGATCGATTAGTGGATCGTTCCGTTGGACCTAGTAATGGGTCATTCACGATTTTGGGCCAAGGGATCATTTCATGATTAATACTTGACATGGGTTGGGCTACTAGTACAGTTGGTGCAGCGAACCTTGAACATGCGATGATATACTTGACCTATACTTGATTCATCATGTTATCTTAGTCTATCTTATCCATCTTGACATCATACTTATGTTTACTTTCAGTTTATACATGTCATGTTACCTTTACCTGTTTTTATGCTGAAAGTCACTTGGACTTACCAGTCTTTATGACTGACCCGTTTTCTTTCGCCTCTTTTTCTTTCGTTTCTTCCCCCAGGTTCTCAGGGAGGAAACTCTAGCTCTTAGCTTGGATTTAGCTTGCTTTCTGTCAGCTCATGTACGGTTTGGTCTTGAGCTATGTTATGGCTGCACGTCTGCTATTTTTGGGGAATAATTTACTTTTGTTATTTTTAAGTTTATGCTTCTTTATTTAGAACTTGATGTAATGGAATAATGGCAACTTGTACCTTGGATATATGAGGTTTTGACTCTTTTATTGAAAGTAATAATATTTGGTTTTTAATTTCTACCGCTGCTTTATTTATGTTCTGTCTTGTGATATCTCTGTGTATGTTTACCTAGATAATGCTCCACCAAAACTAGTGCATTCCCTTAGTGAGTGACCCTAGCGGAGGTGGGGTGTTATGTAACGACCCAGATTTTTGAACAGTTTATTTTAAATATCTAGTATGGTTTTAAATATTGAATTCATAATATAAATGAATTTTATATTGGATTTGTCAATTTAATTATCGATATATGATTTAATATCGAATATATTTAATTATCGTAATAGTAAAAATTTGAATTCCCAGTGTAACACTAAATCAGAACGATTCAGTCGACTAATATAAATTCTGTATTGACTTAAAAAGATAATAATTTATTTTCGATGAATTTATTCGTTCAGAAATCGATATACATTCTAAACGGTTTAACTTAATTTACTAGTGTTATTTCATTTTAAACCGATTCTGTTAAGTTCAAATTATTGTATAAGCTTGAAAACGTCGGTCGTTGCGACTAAATAGCGGTTCAGGATTTTTAAATAAGGGACTGTGAGATATTTTAGTTTTTAATTAAAATAAATCAAATCAATAGCCACCCTATATCACTGTAATTCAGCCGACCTCCTTTTCCTTTTCACATACCTATTCTTCTCGAGCAGAAACTTTTGCTTCCCACCATCGATATCAAGGAGACAACAGTTTAATGGAGTGTACGTATTGTCCCCGTCCACCATTATAAAATCGCGACCCCTTATTCATTTCATTTAGTTCTTCGGCTAGGAAAAAAATCATGTCTTCGGCTAAATTAAATATGGTCGCTCCCTCATTCAGAAATCAAAATAGAATTTGTGATTTTCCCCTTCGCTGCCTTCCTTTAAGGATCCAAACCCACCTCGATCAAAGTTCAAGTATTCAAAGCCGATGCCTTCATTCGCAGAAGGAATAACATCATGATTTGGTATGGGATTTTACGGTCGACGGTGTGCTGATGGATGCAGATCGCGATTTTGGTTTAAGCTGCTATCAAACTAATGATGTTCGATTCTATCTCGTTCGATTTTATCTCGTTCGATCTAGAGATTTCGATTTTGGGGGTTGCGGTAGTGGGATAAGGAGGAGTTTCGATGTTTGGTTAAGGGTGAAAAGGAGGGTCGAACTGGGCAAAAAAAAAAAAAAAAGGGTTACGGGATATGGATGAACGAGGGTTTCAAAGGGTCAGCCTTTGGCGTTAATGGGTATGGTTAATTCACGGTGTCAGCACAAGGATGTGTACTTACTTGCTGCTGTCGATCAATATTTTTAGAGAGCGACAGTCAGTAAGATTTCAAGGGGAAATCGGTTGTGATGCTTACAGAAGCTCCTGGTGATGGGATGAAGACTGGATAGATGCTGAGTTTGTGCAGGAGAACATGGCAACAGGGAGCTCACTGTTTGTGGCTTGTGAAGGAGGAACGACTTCGAAAGTTTAACAACAATAAGGTGGTAAGATTTTTAGTTTAAATTAAATTAAATTAAAAATCAAATTAAGTTTTTACCTTCAATCCTGTTAGCCGATAAATTCGTATATCTGATAAATGCCATCTTTAAACTTGTACAAGGTGATTAAACCAAGAAGTCCATCCCGTAGAGTTGTAGTTATGGAAAATAAAATCGTGTGTTGGATTGGAAATTTTTCGGAATTAATTGGGACAAGTCACAAGTAAAAATCAAGGTGAGTAAATCTCATTCACCTTTAGAATTATTTTTATTTCATTAAAAATAATTGTTTGTTGCTTGTGTGCATGCTTTCTGGATGTTTTATATATATTAGTTATTTAGGCTATATATATATATATATATTGGGTTGATTGATTGGTTGGATTCCCGCAGTCTCATTAGCGGATGCCCGCGGTTTCATAGCGGATGATTACCCTATACGCCCCACGCTATGATTAGTGGATGACCTTCTATACCACGATATTCTGCCACGAAGCAGAATGGGTATTATTTATGTGCTAACATCTGTGGATGCAGGGAAATAGGTTGGAGGAATCCAACTGGATTCCTCAAAAATATATTATCTGTTTGGTTATTTGTTTGCATATATATTGTTATATATGATGTGTTAGAAAAATAATAATTCGTTGCTTTGTGTGTTTAAATATCACTGGGCTTAAGTAATGATATTTAAAAATATCGTGGAAGGATATTTGAGATTTAAAAAGGGAAAATTCTATTTTTAAATAGAATTTGAATTTGAATGGAAATAAAATATAAAACTTGTTTTGAAAAATAAAACAAGTAGTTCCTTTATAAACGAAGTTTATAAATAGTTCTTTTATAACGAAGTTATAAATGAAGTGAAAAAAAATACCATTTGATAATTCAGAAATGGAAATACAAGTGTTTTGAAATATGATTCAAAAGGGAATTTAAATATAGAATTTGAATAATAGAAAAGGAAATAGAAAATTTGAATTTAGAATTCAAATAGAAAATCCAAGGTGGATTTGAATATAGAACTTTCAAATGGTGTTTGAATATAGAGAATTTGAAATAAAATTTTCCAAATAGAATTTGAAATAGAATTTCAAAAATAGAATTTTCAAAGGAGAATTTGAAATAGACTTTGAAAATAGAATTTCAAAGAAGAATTGAATAGAGATTGGAATTGGAATTCAAATATGAAATTTGAATAAAGATTTGAATTGGAATTCAAATATGAAGTTTGAATAGAGATTTGAAATAGAAATTCGAGTATTGAATTTGAACATGGAATTGAATACAGAAATTCAAGTAGAAATTTGAATATGAGATTTCAAAATAGAATTTGAAATAAACTTTGAAAATAGGATTTCAAAGTAGAATTTGAAATAGAATTTCAAATAGGATTTCAAAATAGGAAATCCAAAGGATTTTGAAATGGAATTTGAATTCAAGGGAATTCAAATGAATTTGAATATTAGAAATTCAAATGGTGTTGAAAAATGGATTTGAATATTAGAAATTCAAATGGTGTGGGAAATGAATTTGAATATTAGAATTCAAATGAAAAATGAAAATGAAATTTGAATATAAAGAGATTCAAATTGAATTCAAATAGGATTTGATCTATGGGATTTGAATATGAAATTCAAATGGAATTTTAAACTATGGAATTTTGTATCTAGAATTTAAAAAGGAGTTTGAATATTTAAATTTCAATAAATTTCAAATATAGAAATTGGAATATAGCAGTTCAAATGGAATTTAAATATAGAGTTTGAATAAAAGAATTCAAATGAATTCAAGTATCGAATTTGAACATAGGGAATTCAAATAGAAATTCAAATATTGAATTTGAATATCAAATAGAAAAGGAATTGGGATTTGAAATATAGAATTCAAAAGTGAGGTTGGAATTTGAATCAAGGAATTCAAATAAGGTTAAACGAAGTTGAATTCATTTAAAACGAAGTTTAAAGTTATTATATATATAAATATAATTAAAACGAACTCGCCGCAGCGCTGCAGTTCGTAAATTAGCGATTCGAACTTCAATTGAGTATACAGAACGCAATTGAAGTCGAAATTCTTTGAAACAAGAAACGTCAGGACCGGTTTGATAATAGTTTTCTAATGAAAGAGAAAAATCTGAATTTCGTCGTATAGATTTTGAGTTATGTCAAAATCAAATTTTCAGAAAAACAGCGCCATAATTGTTTTAAAACCATAACGGTTTATTTAATATTATAAAAGGATTTTAAGCAAGAAAATCCGAAGTTTCTATTTAGGAAATTCCAGAGCCGAGTTGTAAAATATATGCGAATTCAAGTTGTGTAAATGAATATGATTTTTGAAACAGAAATCAGATTTTTGATTATTGAATAGAATTAACTAATTCGAATGGTAATTAGTTAATGAGATTTCGAATTAATATTGGGCTTTAAATAAGTGAATTCGATTTGAAAATTTATATTCGAAATCAAACAGGAAACTAGGATTGAAATTGAAATTCGATTTGGTTATGAACGAGTTAAATATTTTGTTCGAACATGTTATGTTCAACAAAGAAGTGAAATAGGCAAAAAGAGCTAATTAAAGAATAATTGAGCGGAACTGAATTCAAACGATTCAAAATTGAATTCAAACGAATGAATTAAGTTGAATTGAATTGGAAAACAGGTGTTAAACAGATATGGGATGGAATATATGAAGATTTTAATTTATGTGCTCGACAATAAGGTACATGTTTAAATTCATATATGGGTTTTATGCGCCGTATCGGCAAGCCGCTTGGCTTTTCCTTTTTCTTTTCGATTGGAGAAGATACCGGGATGCTATTTGAAATTTCCCGATGCTCCCGATACAGGGGAGGTTATGGCGAAATTTTCCGGGAATTTAAGGAGTTAGAATATTTTTAAGATATTTTGATAATCTGAAATCATTGTATCGACGTATTGAATTCGATAGGAAAATGAATATAAAAATCGAATGTTGAAAAAGGGATAGAAATAAGTAATTGAAATTGTTTTCAATTGTAAATAGAGACATTTTCTAATATATAGAAAATAAAGGAAGTTATCATTTGGAAACGTTTTCCAAATGGCATAAGAGGCAAGAAGATTATTGAAAATATTTGGTTAACAAATATTGACAGAGAAAATGGAGAAGAGATTCAATTAATGAATATTAATTAAAGAGCCCAGTGATTTGTTTGTTATGTTGATTGAACACTTGTTTTTATTCGATAGTTAAATCACAGACTATCGAAGTTTTTGACCATCGTTGTCAATATGGAGAGACCGGTTGGATTATTATCCGAAGAACCACTCCGTATCGGCATAAGCGTTGCGAACCAAGTATGCTGAATATATTGAAGACGGAGTGAAGTGCAAGGGCTTTTCTAGTAATAGAAATAGTGCCTTCGGTTTCGTTCAATCCCAGAACGAACGTAAATGGACGCATGTCTGACAGAGTATTTCCAATGATCAAATGGGTTGGTCTGTATGAATATATATGGTTGCAACGGATTTATCCCTTAGCATAATATCCAGAATATTTGTGCAAACTCAACTAGTGATTAACGGATCTGACAATGTGGCATTCAAAGTGATTGTGTTATCAAGGAATGGTAAGTATGCGTAGCCTCAGGCCTCAACAACCGGGAAAGGACAAAAATCGGGCAGGCAGCATGGCTATGTGGGTCGCACCCATTAGGGTGTATAATCACCTATCTAGAGAAATTCCTTTTGTTTCTAAATCTATCGATTCTGCCCATTCGGGAAACGGTGGTTTGAGTCCAACCGTTGGTGATATACATTCGATACACTCAAGCGAAATGAGTGGTCGGTCATGTGTGGGCCGGGTTGCAAGATGTTCTTGTTGAACCCAGTGTATTCGCCTCTAGAGATACACAGTCGGAAGGTGGTTCCATACCTTGTCATGTTGGAAATCCAATCTCCAATAAGCGCCATGCGGTTTTTGATTTTATACTATATATGTGGAGCGTGAGATGCAAGCGTTCTGCTATTTGGTTATTTATTTGATGTAGACATTACTATAATATCACTGGATTTTCGTATCAAAGTGTTTTGGGTTATAGTAAGGTAAAAACCGTCCATGTTTATGTGTGGACTGGTCTTACTATTATCTTTTCTTTTGAAAGGATTTTTAAAAGTTAAACAAGTGGTTGGAGTTTACTCACACCAGTCCCATGACTGACCCAGAGTTTATTTTGTTTTGTTTTCCCTAAACTCTTGGGTGCCCAAATTTGTACGGGCAGTCAAGTGTTTCAGGCTTTTACAGATACACTTGGAGGAGCTTGAAGCTGGAGGCTTCAACGTTAGTTATTTAGAGTTACTTCCGCTGAATCAAATGTTATGTGTACTCTGATGATGGTATGTGTATATGTACAAAACAGATTTGTATTTCAAAGGTTATGTTATATAATATATTTTATTCGTTCCGCTGTGAGTTGTGATCTTCGTTTTTTCTCCTATTCTAAGTTTTCTATCTTATCTATTCTCACCCTCTATCTTCTTTCTAATAATGAGTCGTATTTCTGTGTTATTTGGGTTAGACATGTGTTGTATTTAGTCAACTCAGATAGCACGGATTTGCGGGTCGTTTCAGTTGGTATCAGAGCTGGTTGCTTAATTGGTACGGATGATAGGGGGTTCTCGCTTCGCGTTTGGTGGCGAACGGGAGACTCTTACCCCTACATCTCCCGACAATGTGGGTTGGTTGTGAAGTCGAGAGGCTGGCCGTAAAATCAGTTCTGAGGTATCACTGGATGTCACGGTGGGAGGTTAGCCCACTGCCTGATGGTTGCAAAGCCTAGGGCTGTTTCAGTTGGTATCAGAGCTTAGGTTGAGCGAACACCTAGGCTTGTGTGGCATGTGCTCATTAGAGATAGGGTCAGTAGTACCCTAGGATGAGTTGAGCGTATATATACGAGAGAGCGTATTTGTTATTTGATATAAAAATTGTTTTATATTGTGTTGGCTAGTCTGTTGAGTGGTTTATGAATTCTGGTCGAATCGTGGGACGCCGCGAAGTCGATAGGAATTTCTAAACACTTGAACAGAAGATTGAACACGATATTGTTTTAAAGTGGGTAAATGAAATAATTTTACCCAAAATTTTATTTTGATATAGAAAGAATAATTTTTGAAATTATTATATTATATGGATGTGTTGGATGTTGATTTTATAATCAAATGAGATTATGAAATTAGAATGGTTATTTATAACCAAATAGAAATTGTATAAGGATTAAATATACAAATGAGATGAATTAGAATTAAATTCAAACCAGAATTAAGAATTCAAAATCCTGGGGAATTTAAAAATATTTTTCAAAGTATATTAAAGTAATATAGCTTTGTTTTAGAAGGATTTGAAAGAAAATCATTTTAGATGGATTTAGAAATAATAAAGCACTGAACTCACTTCAGTGGCTGGGAAATAATTCTGATGATGATTGCAACATCATCAGTGTTCATTTCTGAGGTTCTAAGTGATAGGTTGCTACCTTAGAAAGTTTTGATGGAAATTTGTTTTGAAAGAAACAAGTGATTTGAAAATTCAAATGTTTGAATTTGAAATGGAAATAAATATATACGTATATATTTCTGTGATTTCAGAAAGAATTTGAAAAGAAAAGCCCAGGGATTTGAATTCTGGAATTTAAATTTAACTTAAACAAGTTAAATGGGTCGAAGTGAATAAATTGATTAAATCAATTTGAATTGGTTTAATAGAACATAGATTGGATATAAATGGATTGATCGTAGATCATTCGAATCAAATATGTGAAGACCAAAAGTTTTGGTTGGAGTTAATTTGTTGAAATATGAGGAGTTGAGTTTCAACATAAGTGAGATGTTGAAAAGAAATAGATTTGTACCCTTTTTCCTAACTTAGCAATTTCGAGGACGAAATTATTTTAAGGGGGAAAGAATGTAACGACCCAGATTTTTGAACAGTTTATTTTAAATATCTAGTATGGTTTTAAATATTGAATTCATAATATAAATGAATTTTATATTGGATTTGTCAATTTAATTATCGATATATGATTTAATATCGAATATATTTAATTATCGTAATAGTAAAAATTTGAATTCCCAGTGTAACACTAAATCAGAACGATTCAGTCGACTAATATAAATTCTGTATTGACTTAAAAAGATAATAATTTATTTTCGATGAATTTATTCGTTCAGAAATCGATATACATTCTAAACGGTTTAACTTAATTTACTAGTGTTATTTCATTTTAAACCGATTCTGTTAAGTTCAAATTATTGTATAAGCTTGAAAACGTCGGTCGTTGCGACTAAATAGCGGTTCAGGATTTTTAAATAAGGGACTGTGAGATATTTTAGTTTTTAATTAAAATAAATCAAATCAATAGCCACCCTATATCACTGTAATTCAGCCGACCTCCTTTTCCTTTTCACATACCTATTCTTCTCGAGCAGAAACTTTTGCTTCCCACCATCGATATCAAGGAGACAACAGTTTAATGGAGTGTACGTATTGTCCCCGTCCACCATTATAAAATCGCGACCCCTTATTCATTTCATTTAGTTCTTCGGCTAGGAAAAAAATCATGTCTTCGGCTAAATTAAATATGGTCGCTCCCTCATTCAGAAATCAAAATAGAATTTGTGATTTTCCCCTTCGCTGCCTTCCTTTAAGGATCCAAACCCACCTCGATCAAAGTTCAAGTATTCAAAGCCGATGCCTTCATTCGCAGAAGGAATAACATCATGATTTGGTATGGGATTTTACGGTCGACGGTGTGCTGATGGATGCAGATCGCGATTTTGGTTTAAGCTGCGATCAAACTAATGATGTTCGATTCTATCTCGTTCGATTTTATCTCGTTCGATCTAGAGATTTCGATTTTGGGGGTTGCGGTAATGGGATAAGGAGGAGTTTCGATGTTTGGTTAAGGGTGAAAAGGAGGGTCGAACTGGGCAAAAAAAAAAAAAAAAAAAAAGGGGTTACGGGATATGGATGAACGAGGGTTTCAAAGGGTCAGCCTTTGGCGTTAATGGGTATGGTTAATTCACGGTGTCAGCACAAGGATGTGTACTTACTTGCTGCTGTCGATCAATATTTTTAGAGAGCGACAGTCAGTAAGATTTCAAGGGGAAATCGGTTGTGATGCTTACAGAAGCTCCTGGTGATGGGATGAAGACTGGATAGATGCTGAGTTTGTGCAGGAGAACATGGCAACAGGGAGCTCACTGTTTGTGGCTTGTGAAGGAGGAACAACTTCGAAAGTTTAGCAACAATAAGGTGGTAAGATTTTTAGTTTAAATTAAATTAAATTAAAAATCAAATTAAGTTTTTACCTTCAATCCTGTTAGCCGATAAATTCGTATATCTGATAAATGCCATCTTTAAACTTGTACAAGGTGATTAAACCAAGAAGTCCATCCCGTAGAGTTGTAGTTATGGAAAATAAAATCGTGTGTTGGATTGGAAATTTTTCGGAATTAATTGGGACAAGTCACAAGTAAAAATCAAGGTGAGTAAATCTCATTCACCTTTAGAATTATTTTTATTTCATTAAAAATAATTGTTTGTTGCTTGTGTGCATGCTTTCTGGATGTTTTATATATATTAGTTATTTAGGCTATATATATATATATATATATATATATATATATATTGGGTTGATTGATTGGTTGGATTCCCGCAGTCTCATTAGCGGATGCCCGCGGTTTCATAGCGGATGATTACCCTATACGCCCCACGCTATGATTAGTGGATGACCTTCTATACCACGATATTCTGCCACGAAGCAGAATGGGTATTATTATGTGCTAACATCTGTGGATGCAGGGAAACAGGTTGGAGGAATCCAACTGGATTCCTCAAAAATATATTATCTGTTTGGTTATTTGTTTGCATATATATTGTTATATATGATGTGTTAGAAAAATAATAATTCGTTGCTTTGTGTGTTTAAATATCACTGGGCTTAAGTAATGATATTTAAAAATATCGTGGAAGGATATTTGAGATTTAAAAAGGGAAAATTCTATTTTTAAATAGAATTTGAATTTGAATGGAAATAAAATATAAAACTTGTTTTGAAAAATAAAACAAGTAGTTCCTTTATAAACGAAGTTTATAAATAGTTCTTTTATAACGAAGTTATAAATGAAGTGAAAAAAAAATACCATTTGATAATTCAGAAATGGAAATACAAGTGTTTTGAAATATGATTCAAAAGGGAATTTAAATATAGAATTTGAATAATAGAAAAGGAAATAGAAAATTTGAATTTAGAATTCAAATAGAAAATCCAAGGTGGATTTGAATATAGAACTTTCAAATGGTGTTTGAATATAGAGAATTTGAAATAAAATTTTCCAAATAGAATTTGAAATAGAATTTCAAAAATAGAATTTTCAAAGGAGAATTTGAAATAGACTTTGAAAATAGAATTTCAAAGAAGAATTGAATAGAGATTGGAATTGGAATTCAAATATGAAATTTGAATAAAGATTTGAATTGGAATTCAAATATGAAGTTTGAATAGAGATTTGAAATAGAAATTCGAGTATTGAATTTGAACATGGAATTGAATACAGAAATTCAAGTAGAAATTTGAATATGAGATTTCAAAATAGAATTTGAAATAAACTTTGAAAATAGGATTTCAAAGTAGAATTTGAAATAGAATTTCAAATAGGATTTCAAAATAGGAAATCCAAAGGATTTTGAAATGGAATTTGAATTCAAGGGAATTCAAATGAATTTGAATATTAGAAATTCAAATGGTGTTGAAAAATGGATTTGAATATTAGAAATTCAAATGGTGTGGGAAATGAATTTGAATATTAGAATTCAAATGAAAAATGAAAATGAAATTTGAATATAAAGAGATTCAAATTGAATTCAAATAGGATTTGATCTATGGGATTTGAATATGAAATTCAAATGGAATTTTAAACTATGGAATTTTGTATCTAGAATTTAAAAAGGAGTTTGAATATTTGAATTTCAATAAATTTCAAATATAGAAATTGGAATATAGCAGTTCAAATGGAATTTAAATATAGAGTTTGAATAAAAGAATTCAAATGAATTCAAGTATCGAATTTGAACATAGGGAATTCAAATAGAAATTCAAATATTGAATTTGAATATCAAATAGAAAAGGAATTGGGATTTGAAATATAGAATTCAAAAGTGAGGTTGGAATTTGAATCAAGGAATTCAAATAAGGTTAAACGAAGTTGAATTCATTTAAAACGAAGTTTAAAGTTATTATATATATAAATATAATTAAAACGAACTCGCCGCAGCGCTGCAGTTCGTAAATTAGCGATTCGAACTTCAATTGAGTATACAGAACGCAATTGAAGTCGAAATTCTTTGAAACAAGAAACGTCAGGACCGGTTTGATAATAGTTTTCTAATGAAAGAGAAAAATCTGAATTTCGTCGTATAGATTTTGAGTTATGTCAAAATCAAATTTTCAGAAAAACAGCGCCATAATTGTTTTAAAACCATAACGGTTTATTTAATATTATAAAAGGATTTTAAGCAAGAAAATCCGAAGTTTCTATTTAGGAAATTCCAGAGCCGAGTTGTAAAATATATGCGAATTCAAGTTGTGTAAATGAATATGATTTTTGAAACAGAAATCAGATTTTTGATTATTGAATAGAATTAACTAATTCGAATGGTAATTAGTTAATGAGATTTCGAATTAATATTGGGCTTTAAATAAGTGAATTCGATTTGAAAATTTATATTCGAAATCAAACAGGAAACTAGGATTGAAATTGAAATTCGATTTGGTTATGAACGAGTTAAATATTTTGTTCGAACATGTTATGTTCAACAAAGAAGTGAAATAGGCAAAAAGAGCTAATTAAAGAATAATTGAGCGGAACTGAATTCAAACGATTCAAAATTGAATTCAAACGAATGAATTAAGTTGAATTGAATTGGAAAACAGGTGTTAAACAGATATGGGATGGAATATATGAAGATTTTAATTTATGTGCTCGACAATAAGGTACATGTTTAAATTCATATATGGGTTTTATGCGCCGTATCGGCAAGCCGCTTGGCTTTTCCTTTTTCTTTTCGATTGGAGAAGATACCGGGATGCTATTTGAAATTTCCCGATGCTCCCGATACAGGGGAGGTTATGGCGAAATTTTCCGGGAATTTAAGGAGTTAGAATATTTTTAAGATATTTTGATAATCTGAAATCATTGTATCGACGTATTGAATTCGATAGGAAAATGAATATAAAAATCGAATGTTGAAAAAGGGATAGAAATAAGTAATTGAAATTGTTTTCAATTGTAAATAGAGACATTTTCTAATATATAGAAAATAAAGGAAGTTATCATTTGGAAACGTTTTCCAAATGGCATAAGAGGCAAGAAGATTATTGAAAATATTTGGTTAACAAATATTGACAGAGAAAATGGAGAAGAGATTCAATTAATGAATATTAATTAAAGAGCCCAGTGATTTGTTTGTTATGTTGATTGAACACTTGTTTTTATTCGATAGTTAAATCACAGACTATCGAAGTTTTTGACCATCGTTGTCAATATGGAGAGACCGGTTGGATTATTATCCGAAGAACCACTCCGTATCGGCATAAGCGTTGCGAACCAAGTATGCTGAATATATTGAAGACGGAGTGAAGTGCAAGGGCTTTTCTAGTAATAGAAATAGTGCCTTCGGTTTCGTTCAATCCCAGAACGAACGTAAATGGACGCATGTCTGACAGAGTATTTCCAATGATCAAATGGGTTGGTCTGTATGAATATATATGGTTGCAACGGATTTATCCCTTAGCATAATATCCAGAATATTTGTGCAAACTCAACTAGTGATTAACGGATCTGACAATGTGGCATTCAAAGTGATTGTGTTATCAAGGAATGGTAAGTATGCGTAGCCTCAGGCCTCAACAACCGGGAAAGGACAAAAATCGGGCAGGCAGCATGGCTATGTGGGTCGCACCCATTAGGGTGTATAATCACCTATCTAGAGAAATTCCTTTTGTTTCTAAATCTATCGATTCTGCCCATTCGGGAAACGGTGGTTTGAGTCCAACCGTTGGTGATATACATTCGATACACTCAAGCGAAATGAGTGGTCGGTCATGTGTGGGCCGGGTTGCAAGATGTTCTTGTTGAACCCAGTGTATTCGCCTCTAGAGATACACAGTCGGAAGGTGGTTCCATACCTTGTCATGTTGGAAATCCAATCTCCAATAAGCGCCATGCGGTTTTTGATTTTATACTATATATGTGGAGCGTGAGATGCAAGCGTTCTGCTATTTGGTTATTTATTTGATGTAGACATTACTATAATATCACTGGATTTTCGTATCAAAGTGTTTTGGGTTATAGTAAGGTAAAAACCGTCCATGTTTATGTGTGGACTGGTCTTACTATTATCTTTTCTTTTGAAAGGATTTTTAAAAGTTAAACAAGTGGTTAGAGTTTACTCACACCAGTCCCATGACTGACCCAGAGTTTATTTTGTTTTGTTTTCCCTAAACTCTTGGGTGCCCAAATTTGTACGGGCAGTCAAGTGTTTCAGGCTTTTACAGATACACTTGGAGGAGCTTGAAGCTGGAGGCTTCAACGTTAGTTATTTAGAGTTACTTCCGCCGAATCAAATGTTATGTGTACTCTGATGATGGTATGTGTATATGTACAAAACAGATTTGTATTTCAAAGGTTATGTTATATAATATATTTTATTCGTTCCGCTGTGAGTTGTGATCTTCGTTTTTTCTCCTATTCTAAGTTTTCTATCTTATCTATTCTCACCCTCTATCTTCTTTCTAATAATGAGTCGTATTTCTGTGTTATTTGGGTTAGACATGTGTTGTATTTAGTCAACTCAGATAGCACGGATTTGCGGGTCGTTTCATGTTACATTTGGTATCAGAGCAGAAGGTTACCAAACTAGGCAAAAGCTTTTAAAAACCTTCTGAAACTATTTTCAAAACCGTTTATAAAGAAGCATTTTTCAAGAAAAGTTTATTTTGAAAAGGCTATTCCCCAAAAGCCATTAGCACTTTCCTTTGTTTCCTCGTTTGAATCTCTATCTTTTCGTTTTTCAGCATGTCTGGGAATCTTAACTTTCCAGAGGGTGTGCCAATACCTGGCTGGTTCAGGAGGTACTTAGAAGCTAAGGCCGACGATGCAGGCCCAGCAGATATTCCTCCTCCAGCTACAGCGACTCCTCCTCCTCGTGGAAATGTTTTCGCAAAGACGTGTAGAGACTTTAAGGCTATGGGTGGAAAGGACTTCTGTGGGACTGAATCCTTTGTGGAAGCGAGGAACTGGCTGAAGGAGACCGAAGATTTGTTCGTCATCTTCAAAGTTGACGATAGGCAAAAGATACAGCTAGCAGTGTAGTTGCTTAAAGATGAAGCTTCATATTGGTGGGAGATTACCCATGCTGAGAGGCCAATGGAAACTTGGGAAGACTTCCGGGTGAGATTTGAGATGAAATTTCTCTCCCAAGCTGAAAGAAGCCTGCAGATGGAGAAGTTCTTAACTCTTAAGCAAGGAAGCATGACAGCCAGGGAGTATGTCAATCAGTTTAATCAGCTGGCCAGATTTGGGCTGGATTTAGTGAACACCCAACACAAGAAGGCTCTTCGCTTCGTCATAGGTTTGAATGAGCCACTACACAGCCTTGCTATGACTCATGTACCCATGGGGCGACCTTTGAGAGCTTGGCGGATATGGCCCTACTTAATGAAGAAGACGAGAATGGCAAGAAGGAGGTCAAGGCGAATGATTCTCAAAACAAGAAGAAAGACTCCGAGAAAGGAGGCAAGAACAACAACAATAAGAATGATAACAAGACACGCGAGAAAAGAAAATGCCACTTATGTGGAATTGAGGGGCATATAGCTCAGGATTGTAGAAAGAAGAAGGTGAAATGGGAGCATGCTTTTAGTGTGGTGATACTGGACATATCAGTAAGAACTGCCCTAAGAAGCAAGGGCAAGGCTCGCAAGTAGGACCTTCTAGGGGTACATCTTTAACTTCTTTCCCTAGATGCTTTGTTTTATCTTGTTTATCTTCTCAATCCTATCTTGAGAACCTTAGGTAGAACCCTTTTGGATGTAAACATGTGATTGAAACATGTTATGGTTGATGTTTGCGAATGGTTGCAAGTGGTCGCAAGTGGTTGCTCGTGGTTGCATAACACACATTAGGCACTAGATCGGCTCAGACACAATTTCATATTGCATATACATGAGTGTTTATACTTGTTTATGGATGAAATTGAATGTGTTATCATATGAATGTTGCATATGGATGGATGTTTTTGCACACATATAGTATTTATGTGACTAGGATTATTTGCATACATGTTGGATTCATGACACTAAACATATTTTGCATTAAGAAGATCAAACAGGCCTGATCATTTGCATTAGATAAGGAACATATACACACACACACTTTCTGCATATGTTCATATAGCATTAGAAATCTTTTAAGGACAATGATTGCTCGTGAATGATGGTTGAGTAGATGGATGACTGGACGGTAGGATATATTCTTCCTAACTTAGAGATTTCGGGGACGAAATCCTTTAAGGAGGGGAGAATGTAACAACCCGTATTTTTATAACATGTTAAAGTCATAAATCAAGGTAGAATTAAATTTTAAAATAAGAATCAGGGGAAATGGGTTGTGCCATTTCGTTCGTCTTGGAATTCTGCATGAAATTGAGTCCGAGTTTTCGAAAATCGGAGTCCGTATGACCAAAATATGACCCTCCGAAGTTTCAGGAATTTAAATAAAATAAAACAGCTCGAAAATAAAGCCAGAAATTCGAAATTCAAACCCAGAGAAGGCTGGCGGGAAAATTCCCGCCCATATACCCAGGTCGACTGGGGAGTCGACCTCCCCCAATCAGGTCGACTGGGGAGTCGACCCCCCTGACCAGGTCGACTAGGGAGTCGACCTGGGGGTCGACCTGCCTCCCGAACCTATTTCCTGAGCCAGATGCATTCTGATGTATTTAGACTTGTTTCGTGACTAGATTTGTCTGCCTAACCCTATATAAGCAGCCACTAGCCTCATTCTCTCCACACCATTTCATTCTGTCCTTATGCTGCTTCTAAGATAATCAAAATAATAAGATAAAAAGGAAGAAAAAGGACTGCTTCTTCTCCATCAAGACTACGCTTAGAGATTTGCAAATTGGGGGATTTCAATTAGAACACGATCAATCAAATAAAGATTCAACAATCAAATTCTACTTTCTAATTCTCGATCCACGCATTATAAGTTCAAGTTACTTTTAGATAAAAGCTGTAAACTTAATATCCATGTTGTAAATTGGAATTGGATCTATGTATGGTAAATGATTCATATCTATTCTTGTTCATCTTGGATCTTGACTTTCGTGAATATTGCATTGGACCTATTCATGTTGTAAATCAAACTCTCTCATGTCTATAACCTTAACATGCCTATGACGTTGAAACTATTGTTAAAGGCCAAGGACTATGACTGTGAACATAAGACTATGCATATGCCTATGACTGAGAACATAAGACTATGCCTATGATTGTGAACATACGACTATGCCAATGACTGTGAACATAAGACTATGCCTATGCCTATGATGGTGAACATAAGACTATTGCCTATGACTATGACAAGGACAATGGTGGCTAATCACCTATGACTCTTGACTATGAGAATTATTACCTATGATTATGAATATAAGGCTATTATCTACGACCATGACTTTGAAACTATCACTGTTAATTGACTATGACTATTTTCCTAGAACTTTTTTGGATAATTATCCATGACTATTGTGATTAATCGCTTATGGTTCATAATTATGAGATTTCTGCCTATGACCGTGGCTATTGGGTTTAATTACTTAAGGCTATTATAGTTGAATCCCATGTTGTACACCGAATTTGCAGTTGTTGGATCTCATACCTAGGGTATGACTTGCTTAGTTTATTCGTTATTATGAACACCAAAAACCATTGACCCATTATCCTTGTATTTTGCTTGCTTTTGCATGCCTATTCTTTTATGTCAAGTTTTTATCAGGACTATCGCCTTATTTTGCTAGATTTGAAAACCCTGTTAATTTCTATATGCCAGTGATGTTGTAACCGATTACCTCAAGTTATATCATGCCAGTCTTGTAATCTCTTTTACCGCTTTATGCTTGTCCCTTCTGCCTATCATAGTTTTGATGTTATTCCCTTTATCTCTAGATTTAGATTTGCTTGTAATTTAGATCGATTAACGTTTACATGCGATGGGAATACGATTTGGGTAGATTAGGCAAAACATGAACTGGTTATAAACATGAATCATGAACTTGATAATAGGCATAAGTTGAAATATGAAACTTGACACGAACTTGACATGAAACTTGAACATGGTCATGACACTAGAATGAACTTGAAAATGGCCAACTCGAGGTTGGGTTGAGTTTGCAGTGTAAATCTGCCCGGAACCGCCCGGCAAATCCAGTTACTGCAAACAATAGGATCCAATGTGGGTAGTTGGTCATATCGTGCTTGAAACCCAAGGTCAGACTGAGTTGTGGTGTAAATCTGCCCGGAACCGCCCGACATATCCAGTAACCACAACAACAAGTCTGATGTGAGAGGTTGGGATGCATTAATGAATTAAATGCCACATGATAGGGTTAAGTCATGAACATGAAAGACAACACTTAACCAACTTGAAACATGATTGGTAGGGTTAGGTCATGAACTTGAACGACAACACCAAACCAACTTGACACGTGAATTGTAGGGCTAAGTCATGAACTTGAATGACAACACTTAGCCAAGTTTAACATGACACATAGGCGGGTTAAGTCATGAATTTAAATGACAACACTTAACCCATTGGACGGAAACCCTAGTTACGCGGTCCGTTTCAGCAGTAACCCACTAGATGTATCATGGTACCCTGGAACTAGGCAGGGTGGTGCACGATTACTGGGCTGATTGTAAGCGACCAGAACGACGGCTGTGTGGGTGCGCCAGTGTAGGTTCAGGCGGGCTATGGTCGTGCACGTGGTCCGGAGTTGAAAAAGTAGGCATTGGGCATCAGTAGGTTTATCTGTGCATGCTTGATTCGTGTCGGTGGTTGGCACCATAGGGCTTGATACATCCTGTGGTGGACCTAGCACAGGTGACTACATTCGTGATAGGGCCGTATGACACAGAAACACAACGAGCTAGAATTTGTAGGGAGCCGATCGATTAGTGGATCGTTCCGTTGGACCTAGTAATGGGTCATTCACGATTTTGGGACAAGGGATCATTTCATGATTAATACTTGACCTGCGTTGGGCTACTAGTACAGTTGGTGCAGCGAACCTTGAACATGCGATGCTATACTTGACCTATACTTGATTCATCATGTTATGTTAGTCTATCTTATCCATCTTGACATCATACTTATGTTTACTTTCAGTTTATACATGTCATGTTACCTTTACCTGTTTTTATGCTGAATGTCACTTGGACTTACCAGTCTTTATGACTAACTCGTTTCCTTTTGCCTCTTTTTCTTTCGTTTCTTCCCCCAGGTTCACAGGGAGGAAACTCTAGCTCTTAGCTTGGATTTAGCTTGCTTTCTGTCAGCTCATGTACGGTTTGGTCTTGAGCTATGTTATGGCTACACGTCTGCTATTTTTGGGGAATAATTTACTTTTGTTATTTTTAAGTTTATGCTTCTTTATTTAGAACTTGATGTAATGGAATAATGGCAACTTGTACCTTGGATATATGAGGTTTTGACTCTTTTCTTGAAAGTAATAAGATTTGGTTTTTGATTTCTACCACTGCTTTATTTATGTTTTGTCTTGTGATATCTCTGTGTATGTTTACCTAGATATTGCTCCACCAAAACTAGTGCATTCCCTTTGTGAGTGACCCTAGCGGAGGTGGGGTGTTACAATAACTTGATAGAGATGGGGTTAGTAATACCCCAGATTAAGTTGAATGAATATATGTATATATGAGAGCACGTATTTGTAGATTTTGTAAATTGTTTTATATTATGTCATTTGATCGGTATAATTTTGAACTGGCAACTGACACGACGTTGTTTTGTATAGAGGGTAAATGAAATGATTTTGCCCAAAGCTTATGTCTATAATGTGGATGATACTCTAAAAACTTCTACTGGCAGGGGAAGGCTAGATGTTTTGGAAGGTATGCTTACTGTTAAAGATATTCCAGTTAAAGTATTGTTTGATATGGGCACATCACATAGTTTTATTTCAAGTAACAACGTAAAGAAGCTAAATTAAAAACTTAGATATCTTGAATAACCCACTAGTGTTAACAATTCGATAGGAGATTCCCTCGACCTTTGCCTATATTGTAGAGTGTCTATCTCTTATTCTCATTATCGATTTTCCTTCGATTTAATTGTTATGGATTTTACTGAGTTTGATCTTATATTTGGGTCGGATCGGTCATGAAATACGAGGTTGAAGTTAAGTCATATGGTAGAATTGTTAAAGCTAAAACGAAATTTGGGAGTTTTATAACCATACCATGCGAAGGACCAGACTCAGATAGAAAGGAATTTTGGTCTGCTCTTGAGATTTCCCCCACTTCTATAGAAAATATTCATGTTGTTAAGGATTACGTGGATGTTTTCAAAGATGCTGACAACTTTCCTCTTCAAAGAGAAATTAATTTCAGGATTGATTTAGTTTCGAATGTGAGGAAAGTTGTGCATTCGATTCGGAGAATGACAATAAAAGAGAAAGAAGAGTTGACCAATCAAACTCGACAACTTTTATGGAAAGGTCTGATCAGGCATAGTTTCTCGATTTGGGGAGAAACAACGGTGTTTGTTCCAAAGTCAGACGGTACCCTCAGATTATTTATGGATTACCGAGACCTCAACAAGAAAATGCTCAAGAATAAGTATTCACTTCTCCACATAAATGATTTTTTAGATAATTTGAATGAAGCGCGAGTATTCTTGAATATGGACCTAGTTAAAGGTTTTCATCAATTAAGAATTATAGAAGAGTGTGTTCCTTTGACAACTTTCAGGGTCCAGATTTATTTTAATAATGGTTAATAATGCCTTTTGTATTATGCAACTCCCTTTCATATTCGTAGACTTGATTAATCAGGTATTCTGAGAAGTATTGAACAAGTTTGTACTAGTCTTCATTGATGATATTCTGATCTTCTCGAAGACGGTATAAGAGCACATGAGACATTTAGAACAAGTATTAGAGATTTTTAGAAAGAATATGTTGAAAAATAAGTTTTCTAAGTGCCAGTTCTAGAAAGAAGAAGTGAAATTCCTTGTACATGTAGTATCTAAGGAAGGAATCTTGGTAGATCCGGGTAAAATTGCGCCATCCAGTATTGGAAGCAACCAAGGGTTCCCACAGAAGTTAAAAGTTTTCTTGGATTGGCAAGCTATTATATAAAATTCGTGAAAGATTTTTCTAAGTTGTCTAGTCCCCTGACAAAGCTTACAAAGAAGCATACCAAGTTTAGTTGGACGTCGAAATATGAAGCAGCTTTCCAAGAGTTGAAAGAAAGGTTTATTACTGCACTATTGTTGACGATTATAGATGGTAATCAAGATTTGACCATCTATATTGATGCTTCTAATGAAGGAGTTGGCGCAGTGTTAATGCAAAGAGGTAAAGTCATTGCTTATGCAGATCGATAGTTAAAGTCGCATGAGAAAAGTTACGCCACTCATGATTTGGAGTTGTTAACTATGTTATTTGCCTTAAATATTTGGAGGCACTACTTGTTGGGTGAGAAGTTTGAGTTATATACATATCATAAATCTTTGAAGTATTTATTCACCCAAAAAGATTTAAATATGAGGCAATAACGTTAGTTGGAGTTTTTGGCAACATATCATCTTGATATTTTATATACTCCAAGAAAGTCCAATGTTGTTGCAGATGCCCTCAGTAGAAAGAACGCGATTTTTGCTAATCTGATTATTACACCTTCGTTGATAGAGAAGATTTCTGTTCTACAAAAAGATGAGGAGTTTATTCAGAAGATTAGCAAGAGGATTCAAGAAGGCAAAGTCTCGTACTTCCAGATTGATAGTAAACAAGTTCTGAGATTAAAAAGACGAATTTGCATTCCAGATGTTCCAAAGCTCAGAAGAAAAGTGTTGGATGAATGTCACAAGTATAAGTTTAGTATTCATCCAAGGGTACAAAAGATGTATCGAGAATTGAAATGCACATTCTGGTGAAAGTATAAGAAAAGAGATATCTCGATATATGTTAGCATGTGTCCAACTTGCAATCGATTAAGGGTGATCAATAGAAGATCACTGGGTTGCTACAACCGTTAGAGATTCCGGAATGAAAGTGGGACCAGATATCAATGGATTTCATTAAAATTTTGCCTAAAACCAAGAAGGGTAATGAAAGTATATGGGTTATCGTAGACCGTTAGATGAAGAGTGCCTATTTTATTCCAGTGGGAGTTAATAGAACAGCTCAGAATCTTGCTCAGATGTTTTTTAAAGAAATTGTTAGACTGCATGGAGTACCCAGCAACATTGTCAGTGATCGATACCCGGTCTTTACCAGTAAGTTCTAGGAGGCATTTCAGTCTGAGTTGGGGACAAAGTTGAATCTTAGCACTGTTTACCACCCCTAAATAGATGGCTAGAATGAAAGGGTGAATCGTGTTTTGGAAGATTCGATGAGAGCATTATCCTTGATTTCGAAGGATCATGGGAAGATAATTTACATCACGTAGAGTTCTCATATAACAATATCTTCCAAGCTAGCTTAAAGATATCACCATTCGAAGCATTATATGGTATACCATGTCGATCTCCTGCATGTTGAAATCAGCCTGGTAATCGACTAGTGTTGGGTCCAAATATGATCCGAGTAGCCGCAGTCAAAGTGGATTTCATAAAGAAAAGGATGAAGGCATCTCAAAGCCGATAGAAAAGTTATGCGGTTTCTAGAAAAAGAGATTTAGAATTTGTGTTGGCATCCAGGTACATTTGAAAATTTAGCCACTGAGAGGAGTGATCCGGTTCAGGAAAACGGGAAAGTTGTCACCTAAATATATTGGTACATTCCCGATATTTGAAAAGACTGGGATTTTGGCTTACAGGATCTAGTCACCAGAGTGGTTACCCGGAGTGCATGATGTGTTTCACATTTCTCATCTTCAGAAGCATATGCATGATTCTGACTTAATTGTTGAGGAAGCGACACAAGAGGATTTAGAAATCACCACGAATTTGGTAGAACGAAGAGAGCCCCTAAAGATAATTGGTAGAGAAACAAGAGTATTGAGAAATAAAAGGGTGAACTTGGTGAAAGTGCAGTGGAGCGGAGATCCTAGAGACTATACATGAGAGACTGAGGATAGCATCAAAAAGGCTTATCCCAGGTGCAGAGTGGATATCTCTGAATAACTCTTCTATGAGAGGTAAACTAATATCTCTTTTATCATTTCTATTTCAGCTTTGCTTTCATCTAACTTCGAGGATGAATTTTTTTTAAGTAAGGGTGACTATAACGACCTAGAAATTTGAAAACAATTTAAAAATTATTTTTAATTTAATTTTATGAGAATTTACGATCGATTTTCAAAATTCGATGATTAAAGCTAATTTCGATAGATTACAAAGGAAATTTTTTTCAGCTGATCTCGGAATTTGACGAAACCAATTTTATCAGATGCGCAATGTTGAAAAATGGTAGGATTCTAAATTTCATAATTTTTGGAGTTAGTATGTGAGCATGCCAAATTAAACCCGTACCATGTCAACCCGTCAAAATTAAACGGAAATGTTATCGAAAAATAAAACGAAGGGTCAAACGAACTCGGAATTGGACGAGACCCGTTTTATTGGATTTGGAATTATGTGTTATGCTATATTCCAACTTTTCGTGTAAAGTAAAATTGTCATTGATCACACGATCAGAAGACGTGGAGCTGAACAAAAACACGTCAACACTTGAATTAAAAAGCTTAGCCTAATAATGCACTTTGAGGTGTCGAGCATCAAAGGCCATGAAGTTTTTTTCTTCTCATTCTCTCGTTGTGACACCTCAGTGATCCGAGGAATGGAAAATTTGTTAAAAAGCCCTTCCCTCTCTCTTTTTTCTCCTTTTCTTTCATTTTGTCTGAACTCCTTAACCTCCATCTCCTTCCTCCCATGACCTCCGATGAACCTGACTACTGCCGTAGACTCCCCACCTCCTCCTAATTGTGCGCCGCCAACCCCAATTCAAATTTGATGGTAAGATTTGTAGAATCTACAATTCAAATTTGAATAAAAACAATGCCATGACCTGTAATGACCTATACTTGGAAATTACGAGTACGGACTATTTTTATATAAATAAAAATAGCGATAAATTATTATAAATGATTTGGAACGAGTTTAAATCAATTTCACATGGTTTTAAACGATAAAAATGGTTAAGTAGGATTTGGCGGTTTTTAGTAAAAGCTTCTACAATAGATTTTGAGAAGTATTTGGAATTAAGGATTTTAATTTGTAAATTGAATTGAATTCTTAAGTAAACATTTTTATAAGGTTATGAAATGATTTTTGAATGCCAAATGACTTAACCAGATTTAGGAATAAGATTTTAAATCTTATGAAGTGGAACCAATTAAAGGAGACTTAATTGTTGAGTCAATAATCTAGATAAGAAATTAATTTGATTTGATTTATTTTGGCGCGAATTATTCGAAAAGACCAGGTTTAACCCATTTTGAACAATTGAACGATGACTAAAAGTCAAAGATATTGAAGACGATGCAAGACCGGAAATCTTCACATCGAATGGATTGTTGTTGATGCCCTAGATTTCGGTAGCTCCCTTGAAGGGGTTATAGTGGAAGTGGTCCGGACGTACTTGTTGATTATCCAGATGTGTGAGGGCCTTTCTCCTGTATTTGGACATATGGGATCAGGAATAAGATGCCTTCGGTTTCTTTCAGACCCAGAACGGACTTGCAAATGGATTGTGTGCCTTACGTTGAATTTCATACCATATTAATTGAACTCTATTAAATATATATCTGTTTGGTGGCGGAGAATTTATTCTCTTAGCTTAACACCCTTATCTGAGACGTATGAGCTTAGAGGTTATATATTAATAAACATCGGTTGTGTTACATGGACTGACAATGTGGCATGCTGAGATGAAGTGATAAAAGCTTTTGTTGAAAACCAGGGCTTTATGGATGATGATCAAAGCATGGCTAATATAGCATAGCTGTAACACCCCGCATTTTTAATGAAATTAAAAATGGGGAAATATGTATATATATTATATACATAGATATATTTAAGAGAAAAAATAAATATTGCAGCAAAACATGAAAAAGGGGAATGAGAAAAGAATAATTTTTAGCATTATTCTAAGGTTTGTAAACAAAATACTTAGTGGCTCATTTGGTTAAAGCACGTGACTTGTATACAAGAGGTTCTGAGTTCAATCCCTGCCAGTGCCATACTTTTGTTTTAGGGAATGGCTAAAAAGTGGCTTAGTGTGAAAGTAGTTCAATAAAAAAGCGGTTTAGTGTGAAAAGGGTTAATTGGAAAGATAGTTAAAAGGAATATATATATATATATATGACATGTGGGTGTCAACACCCCTGCTGCTGCGCATCATGTTGCACACATGGCACATTTTTATTTGTTAGTGACGATTTTTGAGTTTTAGGGATGACGTTGCCTCTTCTGATTGGTCTGGTGATGTAACAACCGCATTCTACGCAACGGAGAATCGTAGAATATTTTTTTCTTTCTTATATGAAGTCGTATGGTCATGTGGCTTTGGGAAACAACCATTGGGGTCATTTCCCATGTTCATGATTTTTGCCGATTTTTAAATGACCATTTTGCCCCTAGCTGATCTTGTTTCGGCCATAACTTTTGACTGGAAAGGAGTTTTGACCTGAGACCGCATCCATTGTCTTCGGATGATGGTTTACCTTTCCGTAGACTGATCACATCTGGAAAACGGACTTACTGTTTGGGAGAAATGGCTGAAATAAAGTTTGGAAGGTGAAAAACTGCTTAACCGGGCCAAATAGCGTAATTAGTGAATGGGCCCATAACCCATTTCGGGATTAGGGTTATGGGGAGGTTGAAAAGAGTTAGAGTTTCATTCCATTTTAGTTTTCTAGCCTCCACTTACCTCTTAGAAACCCTAAAAATGTCCTCCAACCTCTAAATCACCTCCAAATCACTTTCTAATCAAGGATTAAGCTTAGCAACATCAAATTAAGGGAGATCTTCACCAAATCAAAATTAGAGCTGCTGTTTGGCATTGGTATTCGCGCCATATCAGAGATTTATTTCGGATCTAAAGTTTATTTGTGGCTAAGGTGAGTGATTTGCATAGTTCCTCACTAATTATGGTTAATTAAGGGTAATTAGTGTTGATTAGCAAATTTATACATGTTAAAAATCTGGAAAAATATTGATAAATTTCGAAATAATGTTTTAGACCTCTGTTAGAAATTGGGTTTGATTTGGTTAAGTTTTACTAATCATGTCACTGGTTTTGCTTAAACATGCTTAAGGGAAAATATGGGGTTTTGGCTATGTTTGATCCATTTTAATCTATCATATTAATGTTTTGGTATTTGAGGTCGCTTCTACTTGTTGCTATGACTGTATGGTATGCTTCGTGATTGATTAGGATAGTTAGAATGGTCGAAAATGCCGTCGAATGGCGAAAAACACTCGCTGGAAAAGTTGCAGAAGACGGTGCAGGTTTTCATATCGGATCGGATGGATGGGCTCGGACCGGATAATGGGATGGGCAAGGGATCACCGAACCGAACCGAGGCATGGCATAAAAGAAAGTTTGGTGAAAAAGGAAGGCCATTATGGTTAAACTGGGATCGGATCGGAGCATCACAACCGAAGGGACCAACATCTAAAGGAGGAGAGCTACCGAACCGAACCAAGATGCCTCTACCCGACCCGACCCGCCAAAGGGCATCCGAACCGAACCGATGTACTACAAAGGGACTTGGAGGCCACGACCCGACCCGGAGCACTTGGAAGGAGGCCGATTCGAACCGACAGAGAAGAAGGACTGAGGATTCGAACCGATCCAGTGATGACCAATAACCCGAGATGCAAAGGTAGTCCAAATGGAAGTTAGAGCTCAGGATCCAGTTGGGAACCAATGAGTTCACTTCATGGTTGGGCTTTGCTGCGGGACATGTGCTAAGGAGTTGTCGACATTCATAACTTCGATTCACCACTGAAAAGGAATGACGGGCTACGTATCAGTGCAGTAAAGTCATCATGACTCGAGGGGCAAAGTGATCGTAGTAAGACTATGAGCCAGTGCAGTGGAGCCGTTGCGACTCCATGGGGCAAAGTGGACATAGCGAAGAATTAGTGGCTATTGATCAGTGCAGTGAAGCCGTTGTGACTTCATGGGGCAGAGTGATCATAACAAAGTATTGGGTGGTCGAAGTGGTGGATATTGTATGCTTTACGCACTGAGTGAGAGATGTGAGGATGGTTGCTATGCTAGATTGTTTGCCATCACTGTGACATGCACACCCCCACCCCCGTATGCTTGCACACCATATGTTAGTGGCACCTTAGAGTGTTGTACAGTATGTAGTGCTAACTCTTTGGTTGCAAGTCTAGGTTCAGGTATGGTTTAGTATACCTGTTATTATTCTTTTTAGCTGCTTATCGCTCATACCAGACTTTTGTCTGACCTAGAGTTTTATGTCTCTTCTTATTACTCTGGGTGCTCCTAAACGAGCAGACTAGAGACAGGTTAGCTGGTGATGCACGAGTAGCTGATCCGGAGGCAAGCAGGAGGCTTCCACGTATGACATATATATATATATATATATATATATATATATTATCCCTGTGTCGTCGGTGGTCACTACTTGGGCATTAGTAGTGTACCTCCCTTATCTTGCTTTTACCTTTAGAGACAGTTTGAAAAGTTGTAACAATGATGATGTGGAACATAAGCTGTATTTGGATTTTCCACTGCTATGATAGTTTGTTTTCTGCTTATGCAATGTCTCACCTGTTTTATGTCAAGTATGTTGTTATTATATTTTGTTCTATGGGCTGTGAGACATTCTACATGTTCCTTGTTGATTCTTCGTCTTCTTCCTTTCCTTCTGACGACCGTCCCGTGCTAACTGGGTATGTGTACAGCGCACTTTTGGAGTAAATGTCGGTTGGTGCGGGGCGGGCCGTCACATTTGGTGTTAGAGCTCTAGATTGCGTAGTTAACCTAGGAAAAGACACTAGGGAGAGATTGTACGTATATGAGAGTGCGTATTTTTGATTACTTTGGTTTTCAAAAGCTATATATATATATACTATTAGTATAGCTAAGGATGAAGTCGCACTGCACTAGCACCACTATGAAGATGGTTAATCGTTTCCTCTTTACATATTGAACGATGAGCCGATATGCAAGAGGTGCTGGTAGAGGAGCCAATAATGGGAATGTTGCTGACATGAGGGCGATGTTTACTAACCTCATGAGAGAAATGCTTAGGGATGTGCAAGGGGCAGCTCCCCCATGCCGGTAATGGTGGTGGTCCAGTAGTGCAGGCGCCTAGAGTCGATTTCGCCAAGCTATGCAAGGATTACACTAACCTTAGTGGGAGGTCGTTCCATGGAACGAAGTCGGCCACGGATGTTCAGGATTGGTTGGATAGCTGTGATCGTATCATCAACGACTTGGGTATCGAGGACGTGATGAAGAGAAGGCTAGCGTCTCGCCAGCTGCAAGGGCGAGCGATGAATTGGTGGAATGCTATGAGGACAGCCACTCCAAAGGATCAGGTTACTTGGGATCAGATTAAGGCTCGCTTTAGCGACAAGTTTATCCCAGCTGATCAGAAGTCGGAATTGTTTAGGAAGTTCTTGGAGCTTAAGCAGAATGGTAGGGTAGTCTCGGACTATATTGCTGAGTTTGACACTTTGTCAAGTATGGATTATCCCTTATCGATACTCCTGAGAAGAAGAATGAGAAGTTCATTACTGGTTTGGATGGATACTTGGGGGAAAGGCTTATCAACCACATCGATGAGACTTTTGAATCGATTGTGGGTAAAGCTTTGAGATCAGAAAGTCTTTACCCTAAGTTAAAGACTGAGGTTGCATCTACAGAAGGGCTGAAGCCGCAAGCAGGCGGTGGAGGCAAGAATAACACTCAGAACAAGAGGAAGCAGAACCAAACTAAGGATGGCCAGAAAAAGATCAAGAAAGATGTTGAGTGCTTTCAGGAGTGGTAAGAAGGGCCATTATGCCAAAGAGTGTCGGGCCAAGCCAGCGGATAGGAAGTGCTACAACTGTGGCCAAGTGGGACATCATAAGGATAAATGTCCACAACCTCTTAAGGAGAAGCAGATTGTGAAAGCATATGCTATCAGTGCTATTCCTTCTTCGTTGAATGCCCCAACTGCGGCGGAGAAAGGAAAGAATGTCGTCATTCAAGGTATGCTTTCTATCCTTGATGTACCTATTCGAGTTTTGTTTGATACTGGGGCTTCCCGTTCCTTCATATCTAGTGACCTGGTAGATAGGTTGGGATTGGAACCCGAGATAGTCGATAGACCGTTGGTTGTGACGAACCCGATTGTTGGTTCGACTAACCTTAGTACGATTTTCCGAAATTTGATCTTATCGAGTCATGGATGTATGTTTGTTTGTGATTGCTTTGTTTTGGGCTTTACTGGGTATGGCATTATATTGGGGGTCGATTGGCTCCAAAGATACGGGGTGGTGGTAGACTGTGAGGGCTTTTTGGTGACAGTTAGGGCGGATGATGGGCGGAGGGTATTGTTTGGTAGTCTACCTACTGATGGGGTAATGGCTAGTTTTATAAATTCCCTCGACATCCCGATTGATGAGTTGTCAGATATGCCCGTGGTTGGCCAGTATCCGGACGTTTTCGAGGAAGTGACCAGACTTCCACCACACTGAGAGATTGAGTTCCGTATTGATTTAGTGAAAGATGCCAGACCTATAGTGATGCCACTTCATCGTATGGCACCAAGGGAGTAGCGAGAGCTCGGGGTGCAAGTAAGCGATCTTTTGAAGAAGGGATTTATCAGAAGAAGTGTCTCCGAGTGGGGAGCACCAGTTGTGTTTGCCACTAAGGCTGATGGTTCCCTTTGTTTGTGTGTGGACTATCGCGAGTTGAATAAAGTGACAAGGAAGAATAAATATCCCCTCCCACGGATATTTGATTTGTTTGATCAACCGGAAGGAGCAAGAGTGTTCTCCCAGTTGGACCTCGCGACGGGATTTCATCAGCTCCGAGTAGCGGCTGAGAGTGTTCCGAAAACGGCATTTAAGACGCCGTCTGGATTCTATGAGTGGTTGGTCATGCCATTTGGGTTGACCAATGCACCAGCATACTTCGTGGATCTTATGAATCGAGTATTCAGAGATCAGTTGAATAAGTTTGTTCTTGTGTTCGTCGACGACATCCTTGTTTACTCGAGGACAGAGGAAGAATACAAGGGACATTTGAGGATAGTGATAGAGGTGTTGAGAAAACACCAATTGAAAGCAAAATTTTCTAAGTGTCACTTCTGGAGGAGGGAAGTGAGATTCTTGGGCCATGTCGTTTCAGAGAATGGTATTGCCATAGGCCCTGCGAAGGTGGCTACGGTACAAGATTGGTCTATGCCCAAGAATGCAACAGACGTAAGAAGCTTTTTGCGGTTAGCTGGATATTATCGTAAGTTTATCCAGGACTTCTCCAAGATAGCAGAACCGTTGACTCAATTGACTAAGAAGAATCAAGCCTTCATCTGGGACGGAGTGTGTGAGAATGCATTCAAGAGTCTAAAAGAAAAGTTGACGCGTGTGCCAGTGTTAGTCATTCCTAAAGGGAATGAAGAAATGACGGTATACACGGATGCTTGTGGTACTGGACTAGGTGTTGTATTGATGCAAGGAGGTAGGATTGTAGCTTATGCTAGTCGGCAACTAAAGCCGCATGAGAAAAAGTATCCTACCCATGATTTGGAACTGGCAGCGATCGTGTTCGCGTTGAAGATGTGGAGAAATTATCTCTTGGGAGAGAGATTTGAGTTGTTTACCGATCATAAATCATTAAAGTATCTCTTCTCTCAAAAGGATCTAAATCTCCAGCAGCAAAGATGGTTAGAGTTCTTGGCTTCATATGATTTGGATATCGCCTATACACCTTGGAAAGGCAATGCGGTAGCCGATGCCTTGAGTAGGAAACATGCCAGTTTAGGGGCTATGTTTCTTGAATGGAAGCAACTGGAGTATATCGCAGGTATGATTTCAGACCAAAGTGAGAATTGGATCCAGAGATGTTAGCTAGTTTGACGATCAGACCCACTTTGATTGAGCGGATTAGTTCCAGCCAGAGAGACGATCCTAATTTATTGGAAATCATCTCCAAGTTAGTGATGAATATCGACTGTGAGGAGATGAATTTTTATGGGCTTGATCGAGAAAGATGGCTTCGAAAGAATGGAAGACTAGTTGTACCCAACATGAATGGTTTGAGAAATGAAGTGCTTAGGGAATGTCATCACTCGAAACTGACTATACACCCCGGTGGTTATAAGATGTATCGAGACATGAAGCAGACTTACTACTGGGAAGGGATGAAAAGAGACGTTGGGAAGTTCATATCCAAGTGCATGAATTGTCAGCTAGTTAAAGCCGAGCAAAAGAAGCCTAGTGGTTTGTTGCAACCATTAGAAATTCCTGAATGGAAATGGGAGCAAGTCTCGATGGATTTCATTGATGGTTTACCAAGGACTAAATCGAGACATGATAGCATTTGGGTAATTGTGGATCGATTGACTAAGAGTGCAAAATTTATACCAGTCAAATCGACCAGAACGGCGGCTAAGTTAGCAGAACTATATATGAAGTGGGTAGTGAGATTTCATGGAGTACCTAAAAGCATTGTGAGTGACCGAGACCCGTTGTTTACTAATGGGTTTTGGAAGAGCTTACAAGAGGCTCTAGGGTCGGAATTATATCTCAGTATCGCGTATCATCCTCAAACCGATGGTCAGATAGAGAGGGTGAATCGTATATTGGAAGATCTCTTGAGAGCTTGTATATTGGATTTTGGTGGATCGTGGGATGACCATTTGCATCCAGTAGAGTTTGCATATAATAATAGCTACCAATCCAGTATCGGTATGGCTCCATATGAAGCTTTGTATGGAAGACCGTGCAACTCACCATCATGTTGGATAGAGACCGGTGAGAAGTTTGTGCTTGGACCAGATGTGGTAAGGGAGACTTCAGATAAGATTAAAATCATTCAACAACGGATAAAGGCTGCCCAGGATAGGCAGAAGAGTTATGCTGACAATAGGAGAAGAGACTTAAAATTCTCCGTTGGTGACTTGGTGTTTGTCAAGATTTCTCCGTTGAAGAGCGTGATACGATTTGGCAGGAGAGGCAAGTTGGCACCAAGATTTGTTGGTCCATTCCCAGTTCTCGAACAAGTTGGGAATTTGGCATATAGAATTGAATTACCAGAGAAGATGGCGGGAGTTCACAACGTATTTCATGTTTCCTAGCTAAGGAAGTTTGTGCACGACCCGGATATGACTATTTCACCTGATCAGTTAGAGGACTTCGATGTGGAACCCGAGGTAGTTGGGAATCGCAAGTTGATTCGTATTGTCGAGCACGATACGAAGCAACTTCGAAGAAATACGGTGAAGCTAGTCAAGGTTCAGTGGGGCGAGAACGAGAATGACTGCACTTGGGAGACAGAGGAGAGCATTAGGAAGACGTATCCAGAACTCTTTGCCTGGTAAGATTTTCTTTGCAATTTAGTTATTCCGCATGCTAGGATAGACTTGTTTTGCTTGTTTTGCATATTTGATTGTTGTTTTATGGCTGATAGGCATGCGGGACCTTTTATGTGTTTTGGTTAGGGAATTTCAGGGGCGAAATTTCTTAAGGAGGGGAGAATGTTACAACCCGCATTCTACGCAACGGAGAATCGTAAAATATTTATTTCTTTCTTATACGAAGTCGTATGGTCATGTGGCTTTCGGAAATGATCATTGGGGTCATTTCCCATGTTCATGATTTTTGCCGATTTTTAAATGACCATTTTGCCCCTAGCTGATCTGGTTTCGGCCATAACTTTTGACTGGAAAGGAGTTTTGACCTGAGACCACTTCCATTGCCTTCGGATGATGGTTTACCTTTCCGTAGAGTGGTCACATGTGGAAAACGGACTTACTGTTTGGGAGAAATGACTGAAATAAGGTTTGGAAGGTGAAAAACTGCTTAACCGGGCCAAATAGGGTAATTAGTGAATGGGCCCATAATCCATTTCGGGATTAGGGTTATGGGGAGGCTGAAAAGAGTTAGGGTTTCATTCCATTTTAGTTTTCTAGCCTCCACTTAGCTCTTAGAAACCCTAAAAATGGCCTCCAACCTCTAAATCACTCCAAATCACTTTCTAATCAAGGATTAAGCTTAGCAACATCAAATTAAGGGAGATCTTCACCAAATCAAAATTAGAGCTGCTGTTTGGCATTGGTATTTGCGCCGTATCTGAGATTTATTTCATATATAAAGTTTATTTGTGGCTAAGGTAAGTGATTTGCATAGTTCCTCACTAATTATGGTTAATTAAGGGTAATTAGTGTTGATTAGCGAATTTATACATGTTAAAAATCTGGAAAAATATTGATAAATTTCGAAATAATGTTTTAGACCTCTGTTAGAAATTGGGTTTGATTTGGTTAAGTTTTACTAATCATGTCACTAGTTTTGCTTAAACATGCTTAAGGGAAAATATGGGGTTTTGGCTATGTTTGATCCATTTTAATCTATCATATTAAAGTTTTGGTGTTTGAGGTCACTTCTACTTGTTGCTATGACTGTAGGTATGCTTCGTGATTGATTAGGATAGTTAGAATGGTCGAAAACGCCATCGAATGACGAAAAACACTCGTTCGAAAAGTTGCAGAAGACGGTGCAGGTTTTCGGATCGGATGGATGGGCTCGGATCGGATAATGGGCTGGGCAAGGGATCACGGAACCGAACCGAGGCATGGCATAAAAGAAAGTTTGGCGAAAAAGGAAGGCCATTATGGTTAAACTGGGATCGTATCAGAGCATCACAACCGAAGGGACCAACATCTAAAGGAGGAGCTACCGAACCGAACCAAGATGCCTCTACCCGACCCGACCCGCCAGTGGGCATCTGAACCAAACCGATGTACTACGAAGGGACTTGGAGGCCATGACCCGACCTGGAGCACTTGGAAGGAGGCCGATCCGAACCGACAGAGAAGAAGGACTGAGGATCTGAATCGATCCAGTGATGACCAATAACCCGAGATGCAAAGGTAGTCCAAATGGAAGTTAGAGCTCAGGATCCAGTTGGGAACCAATGAGTTCACTTCATGGTTGGGCTTTGTTGCGGGACGTGTGCTAAGGAGTTGTCGACGTTCATAACTCCGATTCACCACTGAAAAGGAATGATGGGCTACGTATCAGTGCAGTAGAGTCATCATGACTCGAGGGACAAAGTGATCGTAGTAAGACTATGAGTCAGTGCAGTGGAGCCGTTGCGACTCCATGGGGTAGAGTGGACATAGTAAAGGATTAGTAAGGCTATGAGCCAGTGCAGTGGGGTGTATACGACTCCGAGGGGCAAAGTGGACATAGCGAAGAATTAGTGGCTATGGATCAGTGCAGTGAAGCCGTTGTGACTTCATGGGGCAGAGTGATCATAGCAAAGTATTGGGTGGTCGAAGTGGTGGATATCGTATGTAATGACCCGCATTGGAAGAGGTATTATAATTAATTTAATTTATTATATAAATGGTGATTAAAAGGATTAAATGGTCGTGGAATTAAATAATGATGAATATTTAATTTAAAATAATAAATTAAATAATAAATTTAATTCTAAAATAATCAGAATTGGCTGAAATGGCAATATGGCGTGAATTGGATCATCTGTGATATTTAATTCAGTGTAGAATTGAATTAGATTAACGAATATATTATATAAACAATAGTTTAAACATAGAATTTCAATATAATTAAAATCGAGCTTGAAATGGCGCTGCAGTTCGTAAATTGGCAATTCGAACTTCAACTGAATGTACAGGATTCGTTTTGAGCCTGATTTCTGTGAAACAAGAAACGTGTGGAGCTGGTGGGGTATATCTTTCTAGTGGAAGAGAAAAATCGGGACTTCGTCGTGTAGATTTCGATTTATGTCCAAATCAAATTTTAGAAAAGTCGCTGTGGAATTCCTTTATAATTTATAAAGGAATTATTTATATTTTTAAAAGGAATTTCAATATTAATCGAATATCGGGTTGACCCAAAAGTGAATATCGAGTTAGAAATTCATATAGGAATATTCTAGAGCTGTATGGTATTCCACTGTGAATATAGACGCTAATGTTTATTTATAAATATTTAATGTAATTATATTTAGATATATTTATATATTTAAATGGGTCATTCAGAGCTTTAAAAATAGTCAGTTTTGCAAACGACCTCAGAATTCGACGAAACTAATTTTGTTGGATCCGCAGTATTAAATTATTGTTAGATGTCAAGTTTCGTAATTTTTAGAGTCAGTATGTGGTCGTACCGATTTTTAAGGTGAAATACAGTCGATAAATTGACCTTTAAAAATAAGCTATGTGAGCATACGAAGTCGGAATTCGACTAAACCAGTTTCGTTAGGACCGTAATGTCGAACTCTAGCTGCATGTTGGTTTTTATTATTTTTGATATCATGTGTGTTCGTGGGAATTTTTAGAAAGCTAAAACGAATATAAAATAGTAAAAGAAAATATCTAAACTCATTGTGAGGTCAAAACAAAGGCCACCTACTACCTTCTTTGACCACACAATAAATCCCGTTCCCTCATATATATCATTCTTCAAGCCGTCAGGTTCAATTCATTCTCTAGTAAGTGTTCGATCTTATTAAAATCAAAAGAAAATAAAATCAATCTTATAAATCCATATACATATATATATATATATATATATGAAGTCGTATTCAAATCCTCTTCATCCTCATATAAGAATTTCTGGGTCCGACGATAGTTTTGGGGGATCGGTTTTATGAACCGTGAACTAGGGTTCGAGCAATTTGGAGACAGAAGCTGCTATTGGAGTTTTCGAGGGTGGATTTGCATTCACGAGATCGAGTAGCACTTATAGGCTTAGCCGTATGGAATTCGGTCATTAAAATGTTTGGTGTTTCCTATAAGGGTTGCGTCGACGCGAGTCAGTCAGTGGCACCGAGTTGTGCGAGGGCAGTACCAGGTTGAAGAGGATCTCGAGATTTGAATTTTGGTATTGTTTTTGTGATTTTAAGTGGAACGTGGAGGGTGCAGTTTGGGAATGGGCGTTGGGAAATGGCGTTCGAAGGGGAGCAAAGCTATGTGAGTTTGTATTTGGGGAAGAAGGGAGGTTGGACTGAACGGGTTAGGCCAAAGGAAGGGTAAGGAGTGAGGCCCATTTACGATTTAAAATAGTTTATTCTTAATTTAAATGTATGTATAACTTATATAACTCGTATCTTTGTCGTATGTTATCAGAATCTGACGAAACAAGATCCGTTGGGATTGTATGGACGGTTGTTACGCTATGAAACTGACTGGAAGTCCATTGGAGCTCGTTTGAATTTATGGCGAAATAAAATGTTTGATTCAAATCAAACAACAGTTTATCGTTCTTTAACGATGAACTGCAAATGTGAGTAAAATCTCACTAACTCTGAACAGTTTATAATTTCATGTTGTATTTTTAGAATTGTTAAATATTGGTTGATTGACTGTGTGTTGACTGTTTGATTGAACTGCTAGTCAGTTAGTTGAATTTCTATATTGATTTTGTTTAATAGAATATATCATATGGAACTGAAAGTGATGTTGATTTTATTGTGTAACATCTGTGGATGCAGGGAAACAGGTTGGAGGAACCCAACTGGGTTCCTCAACATTTATTTTACTGTTTTTCATATATTGTGATATATGATGTGATATATAATCTGTTGTCAATTATATGTGTTTGGACGATATTGATCATCGTGATTTGATATGTTGAATAACATAACATACCAGAATGGTGAAAAGGGAATTTTCAAAATGAATATTGAAAATAGATTATTTATAAAATCAAAGGATTTTATAAAAGAGATAATATTTATTACAATCAAAGGATATTTTATAAAAAGAAAATATATAAAAAAAATAGAGTTTTAATAAGGAAAATTATTTATAACCGAATAGGATGTTATAAAAAGGAAAACGTTATAAAAAGGAAAACGTTACTAAAAAGGAAATCATTTGTAAAGTGAAGAACCGTTATTAAAATTAAATCTTTATAAATGAATAGTTTATTCAAAAAGGAGTTAATCAAATTTAGTTATTCGAATAGAGTTAAATCGAATATGGTATTCGAAGGGAGTCAATCGAACATGGCATTCGAAGGGAGTCAATCGAATATGTTTTTCAAAAAGGGGTTAGTCGAGTCGAGTTAGCTGAATAGAGTTAATCGAATATTTGTTATTCGAATAAGAGTTAACCAGTTAGAATTAATCGAATAGAGTTAAAATAAAGGAGTTAATCGAATATAGTTTATTCGAATAGAATCAATTGAGTTAATCGAATATTAGTTATTCGAAGAAGAGTTAAATAGAGTTATCGAATATTAGTTATTCGAATAGAGTTAAATGGAAATAAAGGAGTTAATCAAATATAGTTTATTTGAGTGGAATTAGAGGAGTTAATCGAACATTAGTTATTCGAATAGAGTTAAATGGAAATAAAGGAGTTAATCGAATATAGTTTATTCGAATGGAATTAGAGGAGTTAATCGAACACTAGTTATTCGAATAGAGTTAAAGGAGTTATCGACTAGAGTTAAATCGAATAGAGTTAATCCAATAGAGTAAATTGAATAGAGATGATTCGAAAGAGAGTTACGTAAGGAAGTTAGTTAAAGAAATATAAAGTGAACTTTGCCTATTTCAAAGTTAGAAATGGTGTTCAGTTAAGGTCTGAGAGGTAGTTCTACCCCAACTTGATTGGCTTCGTTTTTAACTAAGGAATGGTTAAGGTTCGGCAGTAAAGGATGGTTAAGTGAATTTATTAATTAAAGGAAATGGTTTGAGTTGGCATAGCGATGTTTTATCTAAACATCTGTTTAAGTCCAATGAAGAAGTTTTTGAAATGTTTTCCAAATAAGAACCACAAATGTTTTCTGTATAGAAAACAAGAAATGGAAATGTTTTCCAATGGTAATAACATATATTTTCTAAATTTAGAAAATAAGAAATGTTGAATATAGGGAAACAGGAGATGAAAAATGAACTAAGGAGATAAATGTTAAATGATGTTTGATCGATAAAATTTCCCTTTGGAAATGATATCGTTGTTTGCACACGTGTTTTTCTTTGATAGTTACTTACAGACTATCGAAGTTTTGACCATTTTAACGTTGTTAATATGGAGAAACCGGTTGGATTATTATCCAAAGAACCATTCTGTATTGGCATAAGCGTTGCGAATCGTAAATGCCAAAGATAATTAAAGACGGAGTAAAGCGCAAGGGCTATTGTATAAGTCTTAGATAACAGTGTCTAAGATAGATGTATTGAATAGTGCCTTCGGTTCATCCTGTTCCTGGATGACTTGTATGGATGGATGTCTGACAGAGTATTTCCAGACGATCACGTATATTGATTTCTCCAACTGTACCAAGAGTTGAAGCGGAGAAGGAAACTTTTTTTAGCTAACACATAATGTATGGTTGAGGACGTCAATCGGTGATTTGATGGATTCGATGATGTGACATTCGAAGTGAATCTAGTGTGATGATAAAGCGTAGCTTCTAGCCTCACATCCGGTAAATGACAGAAATCGGGCGGGCAGCATGGCTAAGTCGGTCGCACCAAAGTAGGGTGTATAATCACCTGATCTAGAGTTTCATTTATTTCTAAAAATCTATTGTTGATGTTGTCCCATTCGGGAAACGGTTGCTGATCCCAACCGTTGGTGATATACATTCGATACACTCAAGCGAAATGAGTGGTCGGTCATGTGTGGCCGGGTTGCAAGATGTTCTTGTTGAACCCAGTGTATTCCTCTCTAGAGGTACAGTAGCGAAAGGTGGTTCCATACCTTGTCATAGTTGGAAATCCATTACCCAATACGTGCTTGCGGTTTTGATTGTATATTATATATGTAGAACGTGAGATGAAAGCGTTTCTGCTAGATGATTATTATATTGTGGTTGATAGACATTATTATAATATCAAAAGGTTTTTGATATAAAGATAATTTGGATTCTCATAAGGGAAAAACCCGTTCCGTTATGCGGCGTGGTCTTATGAGATATCGTTTACTTATTCAAACCATTTTAAACTGTTTTACTCACACCAGTCCCATGACTGACCCGGAGTTTATTTGTTTGTTTCCCTAAACTCTTGGGTGCCTAAATTTGTACGGGCAGTCAAGTAGTCGGGATTTACAGATATACTAGAAGAGCTTGGAGCAGGAGGCTTCAGGATTATATAGCTATAGTTATTTCCGATGTGTTGTAAGTGTTGTACTTTGATAATGATGTATATTCAAGTACAGATGTATATTTCAAGTTATGTTATATATATTATATGTTATTCATTCCGCTGTGAGGTTCGTGTTACTCTGATGTTGTGTTCTTCTTCTTCTTCTATTCTAATTTTCTATCTTATCTTTCCTCACCCTCTAATTTCTTTCATTAATGACCGGTATTTTCGATCCTTGGATGTTCGATATGTGTTGTATATCGGATAACCAAGATCGCCAAATTTCCGGGTCATTACAATTGGTATCAGAGCTTAAGTTAAGTGAATTACCTTGGCTCTGTGGCATGACTCGGTAGAGATAGGGTTAGTAATACCCTAGAATGAGTTTGAGTGTAGATATACGAGTGAACGTATTTGTTATTGATATAAAAAGTGGTTTTGTATTGTGGAGATTCATTGGTTGAGTTGTTTATGGGTTCTGGTCGATCAGTTTGATCCATTGTATCGGTAGGAGTTTATAAACACTCGAATACGATGGGTCGACACGATATGTTTTGAAAAGAGGGTAAATTAAAATAAGTTTACCCAAGGTATATCTTGATATAGAGAAGATATATATATCAAAATTATAATATATTGGGTATATTGGTTGTTATTATAATCGAGTAAGATTATAAATTAAACGGTTATGTAAATTACCAATCAAAATTCATATAAGTGAAATACGTGAAATCAAATGAGTTAAATCTGAAATTTAAACCTGAAATTGGGTTAAAACTCTAGAGAATTGGATAAGTGTTTGTAAATGAATTTGGATTAAAAGTAAGGAAAATTTAAGATCCTGGGAGATTTTAAATTGTTTTACAAGCAGTGTGAATTATATTTTGAAATGAATTTCAAAGTGGAAATGTTTAGAAATGGTTTTATAGTATTGAACTCACTTTGATCGCTGGAAAATAGATTCTGATGATGACAGCTGCATCATCGGTATTCATTTTCGAGTTGTAAGTGACGAATTACTACCAGAGATACTGCTTTGAATTTGTTTTGGGAAAGACAAGTTGTGTTGAATTTGAAAATGGGATTTATAATATAGAATTGAATATAGAATTTGAATAAAGAGAATTCAAATAGAATTGAATATAGAAATTCAAAGGGAGTTTGAATATAGAAATTCAAAGGGAGTTTGAATATATGAAATTCAGTGGAATTGAAATAGAAATTGAACATAGAAATTCAAAGGGAGTTTGAATATATGAAATTCAATGGAAGTGATATAGGATTTGAATATCGAAAGTGAAATGGGATTTGAATATAGAAATTCAAATGGAATTCAAATATAGAATTTGGATATAGAAAATATAAAGGAATTCAAATAAAGGATTTGAATATCGAAAGTGAAATGGAATTTGAATATAGAAATTCAAATGGAATTCGAATATAGAATTCAAATGGAATTTAAACTATAGAATTTGAATATATAGAATTTGAATAGAATTTGATATATAGATTTGAATAATAGAAGTAATATAAAATTTGAATAGAAATTGAATAGAATTAACTAAGTCAAAGAGGAATTAGTTAATCGAGTTTTGAATTTGAAGTTGAACTTTGAAAGGTGAATCGGATTTGTAAATGGATGTTCGAAATCGAATATAGAACTTAAATTTGAAATTTGGATTCAAATTAGTTAATAAGCAAGTTAAAATATTTTTGAACATGTCATGTTCAAATATAAAAGTGAAATAGACTAAAGAGTTAATTAACAAATTAATTAATGAATTGAGTTAAAACGATCAGGTATAGTTAAAATATATTGGGCAGGTATAATATACATGAGATAGGTATGGATAAGGTATGAAGGTATATAAATAGAATGCTCGATGAAAAGGTATGTATTTAATTCATATATGAGATTTTATGCGCCGTATCGGCTAGCCGCTTGGTTTTTTCTTTTTCCTTTGGATTGGTGAGGGCCATGGGAGGCTATTTGAAATATCCTGATGCTCCTAGTACAAAGGAGGTTATGGCGAATTTTTTCGGGAATTTAAGGAGTTAGAGTATTTTTAAGATAATTTGATAGTTAGAAATCAACGTATCGATATATATATAGAAGTCGATAAGGAAACGAACTTAGAAATAGAATAGTAAAATCAAAAAGGAAGACTAAGAATAAAATCTAGTAAGAATAGAAAGAGGAACCGTATACGTGTTTAAAAGTGAATAAGTAGTTGTATGGTATTGATTATTCGAGTAAGTAGTCATATCTGTTTTGACGTTATAAATGTTATTCAGTCAAGGTCTGAGAGGTAATTATACCCCAACTTGATCGATTTCATTATTAACAAATAAATAGTAAGATTTCAGACTCGAAGATCAATGTTGAATAAGAGTTAGTTGAATATAGTATTTGGGTTGTCGTAACGATGTTTTACACAACATTCGTTTTAACCCAAATAAGTGTAAGCTTGGAAATATAATAAAGAATATTTCCTAAGTATAGAAATAAACGAGATCGGAAAAGAGATAAGTAATTGGAATATTTTCCAATTATAAATAGCATATATTTTCTAAAGTTTAGAAAATAAAGGAAGGCGATAGTTGGAAATGTTTTCCAAATAACATAAAAGGCCAATATGGTTATTGAAAATATTTGGTTAACAAACATTGATAAAGAAATAGAGAAGTGATTTAACTAATGGAATATTAATTAAGGGCTCAGTGACGTGTTCAAAAGGAAAATTTAATTTTTGAAAAGAGTAATTTGTTTAAAAACTCCTATGGAAAGACTGTTTGAATTAAAAACAAATTTAACAGAAATTTGTGAAAGCAAAATTGAATTAAAGTAAAGTAGTAACTGAGGTTGAATTAGAATGATATCAAGACAAATTGGATTATGAGATTCAAATTTGAAGTGTAATGGGATAATCAAGTTAAGAGTTGGGAATCGAGAAGAAACTCGAGTTGAAATGATAATTGGCTCGGATATAAGCGAATGGTTGTGTTGTGGATAAAAGCATATTGGAATTTGATTGGGATGACCCTTGTATCCGCTGAATCGATAACAGGTGGAAAGGATAAAATGATATGCCGACAAAAGGTACAAGTTTATATTTCTATTGGATATAAGATTTATGAGCCGAATTGGCAAGCCGCTTGGCTGTTTGATTTTCTTTTTGGGTTGAAGATGGCCCAGAGAGGCGAGTGGGAGTTTGACCGATTGACTAGTACAAAGGAGGTGCTGGCAAAAAAATTCGAAGAGTTAAGGTGTTAGAAAATTTTCAGGATTTTTGAAAATTTTCATTGATAAGGATTAATTAATAATTTAATTGAATTTAAATTTGGTTCAGTTGAAACTGAGGTTAAGAAGTGAACAAATATGTTCTAACCAGTCGATAGGGTCGTTCTCTACCTTAGCAATTTCGAGGACGAAATTATTTTAAGTGGGGAAGATTGTAATGACCCGCATTAGCAGAGGTATTATAATTAATTAATTTTATTATATAAATGGTGATTAAAAGGATTAAATGGTCGTAGAATCAAATAATGGTGATTATTTAATTTAAAATAATAAATTAAATAATATATTTAATTCTGAAATAATAGAATTGGCTGAAATGGCAATATGGTGTGAACTGGATCATCTGTGATATTTAATTCAGTGTAGATTTTTTTTTTGGCAAAGCCAGCCAGTTTTTATAGTGGACCGTACCACTTTTTCATTATAGCAAATAACGAGTACAAAATATAACAGGAGATAAGCAAGAAACTTATCTGCTACAGACATACTGACTAAACAATAGGAATACTGTAATCAAAGCACCACGCAGGGTGTGATCAGTAGCTATATAGTACAGATAGATACATAACCCCAGAAGATCATATAAATATTTTCTTACAGAGCAGATTCTTTAAGACCTCAATTACTTGCCAAGCAACAAAGGAACAAGTATAACCAGATCAATAGAGTACTCCAAACCAGTAGCATAAAAGCGAGACACACACCAGCAAAAAATAGAGGCTGATTACCAAGCAGATCCAAGGAAGCAGCTAACACTAGCACAAGAACAAAAGCAGAAGATTGATCAAGAGGCAGAAGTTGAAATTAGGAGCTAGGAAGGTAGCTTGAAGCAGGGTGTATTAACACAGAATCAGCAACTGGTATGTCTCGCAACAGCACAAACAGATAGCTACATGGCATTCATCAATTATTACCTTCCTTTCAAATCCAGAACCACAAGAAAAGCAAGCCAAGCAAACCAAGCAACTACACAACCACAGAAAACTCCAAGACGACACACAGGATAAAGGTAACACAGCTCACAGAAACCAAAATCCTAACCAAGGATCTCAACAAAACAAACCAACCAAAACACAAGCCTACCACGACCAGCAAAAACTGGAGATCCCTACGCCTCTACACAGATAACCACTCAGAAAACAAGCTGCCAACACAGATTCAAACACAAGGACCTAAAACCGAACTATCAGACATCAACTCCTAAATACAAACCCAAGAAACCAATATAACCATACCAGATTCAGCAACTTTCATCACCCCAAGAAGAAGCTAACTGTAAATAAGGAAGGCCAAAGGTAAGGAAGCAGGCTAGCCAGAAGGAGGCGGAAACAATAGAACCGAAAAAGGAAGCAGGCGAGAGTACACACACAGGCAGATAGAAGATCTGAGGGAAATAAGACGGAAGCAAGGGATGGAGGCTATGGATCGAGTACGGATATGGAAAGGAGAACACAAGGATTAGAACAAGGAAACGGGGATAGATAGAGGGGCGAGCGGGACTCTGCTGTCAGAAAGGAGAGAGCGGAAGGAGGAGGCTAAGTAACGCATGGATGAGGAAGGAAACGCAAGGGACTGGATCTGACGGGAAGCAATTTAAATCCACAAGGAGAAAGCTAGGGGAAGAGAGGACGAGGAAGAAGGGGACAATCGGAATGAAAAGGATGGCAGAGAGGAGAGGAAGGAAGGGGGGTTACGGATTAGAAGAGCAGCCGGCCCTAGACGCCATTGAAGAAGAAAATGCTTCCTTTTAAACTTTTGGGGCACGAATTCAGTGTAGAATTGAATTAGATTAACGAATATATTATATAAACGATAGTTTGAACATAGAACTTTAATATAATTAAAATCGAGCTTGAAATGGCGCTGTAGTTCGTAAATTGGCAATTCGAACTTCAACTGAATGTACTGGATTCGTTTTAAGCCGGATTTCTGTGAAACAAGAAACGTGTGGAGCTGGTGGGGTATATCTTTCTAGTGGAAGAGAAAAATCGGGATTTCATCGTGTAGATTTTGATTTATGTCCAAATAAAATTTTAGAAAAGTCGCTGTGGAATTCCTTTATAATTTATAAAGGAATTATTTATATTTTTAAAAGGAATTTCAATATAAATTGAATATCGGGTTGACCCAGAAGTGAATATCGAGTTAGAAATTCATATAGGAATATTCTAGAGTTGTATGGTATTCCACTGTGAATATAGACGCTAATATTAATTTATAAATATTTAATGTAATTATATTTAAATATATTTATATATTTAAATATATTTATATATTTAAATGGGTCATTCATAGCTTTAAAAATAGTCAGTTTTACAAACGTCCTCAGAATTCGACGAAACTAATTTTGTTGGATCTGCAGTATTAAATTATTGTTAGATGTCAAGTTTCGTGATTTTTAGAGTCAGTATGTGGCCGTACCGATATTTACGGTGAAATATAGTCGATAAATTGACCTTTAAAAATACGCTGTGTGAGCATACAAAGTCGGAATTCGATGAAACCAGTTTCGTTAGGACCGTAATGTCGAACTCTAGCTGCATGCCGGTTTTTATTATTTTTTGATATCATGTGTGTTTGTGGGGATTTTTAGAAAGCTAAAACGAATATAAAATAGTAAAAGAAAATATCTAAACTCATTGTGAGGTCAAAACAAAGGCCACCTACTACCTTCTTTGACCACACAATAAATCTCGTTCCCTCATATATATCATTCTTCAAGCCGCCAGGTTCAATTCATTCTCCAGTAAGTGTTCGATCTTCTTAAAATCAAAACAAAATAAAATCAAATCTTATAAATCCATATACATATATATATGAAGCCGTATTCAAATCTTCTTCATCCTCATATAAGAATTTCTGGGTCCGACGATAGTTTTGGGGGATCGGTTTCATGAACCGTGAACTAGGGTTCGAGCAATTTGGAGACAGAAGCTGCTATTGGAGTTTTTGAGGGTGGATTTGCATTCACGAGATCGAGTAGCACTTGTAGGCTTAGCCGTATGGAATTCGATCATCAAAATGTTTGGTGTTTCCTATAGGGGTTGCGTCGACGCGAGTCAGTCAGTGGCACCGAGTTGTGCGAGGGCAGTACCAGGTTGAAGAGGATCTCGAGATTTGAATTTTGGTATTGTTTTTGTGATTTTAAGTGTAACGTGGAGGGTGCGGTTTGGGAATGGACGTTGGGAAATGACGTTCGAAGGGGAGCAAAGCTACGGGAGTTTATATTTGGGGAAGAAGGGAGGTTGGGCTGAACGGGTTGGGCCAAAGGAAGGGTAAGGAGTGAGGCCCATTTACGATTTAAAATAGTTTATTCTTAACTTAAATGTATGTATAACTTATATAACTCGTATCTTTGTCGTATGTTATCGGAATCTGACGAAACAAGATCCGTTGGGATCGTATGGACGGTGGCTATGCAATGAAACTGTCTGGAAGTCCATTGGAGCTCGTTTGAATTTATGGCGAAATAAACTGTTTGATTCAAATCAAACAACAGTTTATCGTTCTTCAACGATGAACTGCAAATGTGAGTAAAATCTCACTAACTCTGAACTGTTTATAATTTCATGTTGTATTTTTAGAACTGTTAAATATTGGTTGATTGACTATGTGTTGACTATTTGATTTAACTGCTAGTCAGTTAGTTGAATTTCTATATTGATTCTGTTTAACAGAATATATCATATGGAACTGAAAGTGGTTGATTTTATTATGTAACATCTGTGGATGCAGGGAAACAGGTTGGAGGAACCCAACTGGGTTCCTCAACATTTATTTTACGGTTTTTCATATATTGTGATATATGATGTGATATATAATCTGTTGTCAATTATATGTGTTTGGACGATATTGATCATCGTGATTTGATATGTTGAATACCATAACATACCGGAATGGTGAAAAGGGAATTTTCAAAATGAATATTGAAAATAGATTATTTATAAAATTAAAGGATTTTATAAAAGAGATAATATTTATAATAATCAAAGGAGATTTTATAAAAAGGAAATATTTAGAAAATAACTAGAGTTTTAAAAAGGAAAATTGTTTATAACCGAATAGGATGTTATAAAAAGGAAAACATTATGAAAAGGAAAACGTTACTAAAAAGGAAATCATTTGTGAAGTGAAGAACCGAACCGTTATTAAAAGTAAATCTTTATAAATGAATAGTTTATTCGAAAAGGAGTTAATCGAATTTAGTTATTCGAATAGAGTTAAATCGAATATGGTATTCGAAGGGAGTCAATCGAATAAGGTATTTGAAAGTTAGTAAATCGAATATGTTTTTCGAAAAGGGGTTAGTCGAGTCGAGTTAGCTGAATAGAGTTAATCGAATATTTGTTATTCAAATAAGAGTTAACCAGTTAGAATTAATCGAATAGAGTTAAAATAAAGGAGTTAATCGAATATAGTTTATTCGAATAGAATCAATTGAGTTAATCGAATATTAGTTATTCGAAGAAGTGTTAAATAGAGTTATCGAATATTAGTTATTCGAATAGAGTTAAATGGAAATAAAGGAGTTAATCGAATATAGTTTATTCGAATGGAATTAGAGGAGTTAATCGAACATTAGTTATTCGAATAGAGTTAAATGGAAATAAAGGAGTTAATCGAATATAGTTTATTCGAATGGAATTAGAGGAGTTAATCGAACATTAGTTATTCGAATAGAGTTAAAGGAGTTATCGACTAGAGTTAAATCGAATAGAGTTAATCCAATAGCGTTAGTCCAATAGAGTAAATTGAATAGAGATGATTCGAAAGAGAGTTACGTAAGGAAGTTAGTTAAAGAAATATAAAGTGAACTTTGCCTATTTCGAAGTTAGAAATGGTGTTCAGTTAAGGTCTGAGAGGTAGTTCTACCCCAACTTGATTGGCTTCGTTTTTAACTAAGGAATGGTTAAGGTTCGGCAGTAAAGGATGGTTAAGTGAATTTAGTAATTAAAGGAAATGGTTTGAGTTGGCATAGCGATGTTTTATCTAAACATCTGTCTAAGTCCAATGAAGGATTTTTGGAAATGTTTTCCAAATAAGAACCAGAAATGTTTTCTGATACAGAAAACAAGAAATGGAAATGTTTTCCAACGGTAATAACATATATTTTCTAAATTTAGAAAACAAGAAATGTTGAATATAGGGAAACAGGAGATGAAAAATGAACTAAGGAGATAAATGTTAAATGATATTTGATCAATAAAATTTCCCTTTGGAAATGATATCGTTGTTTGCACACGTGTTTTTCTTTGACAGTTAACTCACAGACTATCGAAGTTTTGACCATTTTAACGTTGTTAATATAGAGAAACCGGTTGGATTATTATCCAAAGAACCACTCGGTATTGGCATAAGCGTTGCGAATCATATATGCAAATGATAATTAAAGACGGAGTAAAGCGCAAGGGCTACTGTATATGTCTTATATAATAGTGTCTAAGATGGATGTATTGAATAGTGCCTTCGGTTCATCCTGTTCCTGGATGACTTGTATGGATGGATGTCTGACAGAGTATTTCCAGACGATCACGTATATTGATTTCTCTAACCGTACCAAGAGTGGAAGCGGAGAAGAAAACTTCTTTTAGCTAACACATAATGTATGGTTGAGGACGTCAATCGGTGATTTTATGGATTTGACGATGTGACATTCGAAGTGAATCTGGTGTGATGATAAAGCGTAGCTTCTAGCCTCACATCCGGTAAATGACAGAAATCGGGCAGGCAGCATGGCTAAGTCGGTCGCACCAAAGTAGGGTGTATAATCACCTGATGTAGAGTTTCATTTATTTCTAAAAATCTATTGTTGATGCTGTCCCATTCGGGAAAGGGTTGCTGATCCCAACCGTTGGTGATATACATTCGATACACTCAAGCGAAATGAGTGGTCGGTCATGTGTGGCCGGGTTGCAAGATTTTCTTGTTGAACCCAGTGTATTCCTCTCTAGAGGTACACTAGCGAAAGGTGGTTCCATACCTTGTCATAGTTGGAAATCCATTACCCATTATGTGCTTGCGGTTTTGATTGTATACTATATATGTAGAACGTGAGATGAAAGCGTTTCTGCTAGATGATTATTATATTGTGGTTGATAGACATTATTATAATGTCAAAAGGTTTTTGATATAAAGATAATTTGGATTCTCATAAGAGAAAAACTCGTTCCGTTATGTGATGTGGTCTTATGAGATATCGTTTACTTGTTCACACCGTTTTAAACTGTTTTACTCACACCAGTCCCATGACTGACCCGGAGTTTATTTGTTTGTTTCCCTAAACTCTTGGGTGCCTAAATTTGTACGGGCAGTCAAGTAGTCGGGATTTACAGATATACTGGAAGAGCTTGGAGCAGGAGGCTTCAGGATTATATAGCAATAGTTATTTCCGCTGTGTTGTAAGTGTTGTACTTTGATAATGATGTATATTCAAGTACATATGTATATTTCAAGTTATGTTATATATATATATATATATATATATATATATATATATATTATATGTTATTCGTTCCGCTGTGAGGTTCGTGTTACTCTGATGTTGTGTTCTTCTTCTTCTTCTATTCTAATTTTCTATCTTATCTTTCCTCACCCTCTAATTTCTTTCATTAATGACCGGTATTTTTGATCCTTCGATGTTCGATATGTGTTGTATATCGGATAACCAAGATCGCCAAATTTTTGGGTCATTACATCGTATGCTTTACGCACTGAGTGAGAGATGTGAGGATGGTTGATATGCTTGATTGTTTTCCATCACTGTGACATGCACACCCCCACCCCCATATGCTTGTACACCATATGTTAGTGGCACCTTAGAGTGTTGTACAGTATGTAGTTCTAACTCTTTGGTTGCAGGTCCAGGTTCAGGTATGGTTCAGTATACCTGTTCTTATTCTGTTTAGCTGCTTATCGCTCATACCATACTTTTGTCTGACCCATAGTTTTATGTCTCTTCTTATTACTCTTGGTGCTCCTAAACGAGCAGACTAGAGACAGGTTAGCTGGTGATGCACGAGTAGCTGATCCGGAGGCGAGCAGGAGGCTTCCACGTATGATATATATATAGATATTCTCCCTGTGTCGTCGGTGGTCACTACTTAGTCATTAGCAGTGTACCTCCCTTATCTTGCTTTTACCTTTAGAGACAGTTTGAAAAGTTGTAATAATGATGATGTGGAACATAAGCTGTATTTGGATTTTCCGCTGCTATGATAGTTTGTTTTCAGCTTATGCACTGTCTCACCTGTTTTATGTCAAGTTTGTTGTTATTATATTTTGTTCTATGCGCTGTGAGACATTCTACAGGTTCCGTGTTGATTCTTCGTCTTCTTCCTTTCCTTCTGACGACTGTACCGTGCTAACTGGACATGTGTACAGCGCACTTTTGGAGTAAATGTCGGTTGGTGCGGGGCTGGCCGTCACAGGTGACATGTCTTTTCATTCTGGATGGCTTAGATGAATCCTAGTCAGATCTAAGGGTTCTAATTAATCCTACACATCTATATAAGCACACATAAACCTAAACCCTAATCTAAACTAAATTCATTCATAAGCCGCCATGCTGATGCATCCTAAACTAAGCTAGTCTCTTCTCCAACAAATTAAAGCTTAGAAATTGTATAAAAAAAGATTATAGAACAATAACGAATGAATCTATTCTTTCTTCTATCACAGTGAGTATAGTTACTTTCACAAGATAATTAATTAAAATAATTATGATAAGTTTGTGAACTGGACTGTATGAATATGTCTGTTATCATACGCTATTAGATCTGTTTTATTGATATATGCCAGTTCTGTTATCACATGTAATTGATCTATTTTTTGATGCAGTTCATATGTTTAATTACATATGCTTTAATAAGAACTATGCAAGCTTATGTTTATTTATGTCTATGCAAGTTTATGTCTGTGATAGTTTATGTCTATGCAAGTTCATAATTAGATCTATGCAAGTTATGTTCATTTAGATCTATGCAAGTTTATAATTAGATCTATGCAAGTTATGTTCATTTAGATCTATGCAAGTTCATAATTAGATCTATGCAAGTTATGTTCATTTAGATTTATGCAAGTTCATAATTAGATCTATGCAAGTTATGTTCATTTAGATCTATGCAAGTTCATAATTAGATCTATGCAAGTTATGTTCATTTAGATCTATGCAAGTTCATAATTAGATCTATGCAAGTTATGTTCATTTAGATCTATGCAAGTTTATAATTAGATCTATGCAAGTTATGGTCATTTAGACCCATGCAAGTTTATGATTTATGATAGTTTATTTTCATATGCTAGTTAGATCCATTTTATATGTTATGCGAGTTTGGATGCTTTTTTTTATGAGTTAGGCTAATTGTGAGCCTAACGTATTATGTGAATTATACGTACGAACGACGTGGGAGCATTGGGGAATAGTTTGGGAAATATTAAATATTGGATATTATGTAATTGGTATAAATTGGTTAGTAACCATGTAATTAACTTGAGACATAAATTGGTATATTTTATATACATGGAAATTATGGACATAATTTGAAGGATAATTATGAACGTAGCTTGAATTGGAAATTATGGACAATTTGAAATGGGGATATTAATTCAAATTGGGGTTGAATAATAAAATGAGATAATGAACATGCCTAACCTGAGGTTAGATTGAGTTGCGGTGTAAGACTGCCTGGAGCCGCCCGGCATATCCAGCAACCGCAACAACAGGTCTAATGTGAGAGGTTAGCGCATCAAGGCCAAAACCCGAGGTTAGAATGAGTTTGCGGTAGAAGTCTGCCCGGAACTTCCGGCACATCCAGCAACCGCAAACAACAGTTCTAATGTGAGAGGTTGGTGCGTTAATAAATCAATTAATGCCAATGAACAGACATGCTAAGAATGGTAAGGCTAAGTAACATATGAATAGGCGACACTTAACCAATACAACATGTTAATTAAACAAATGGGTGGGGTTAGGTTAAATTGAGAACACTTAACCGTTATAACATGTTGGTTAGGAAACCCTAGTAACGAGGACCCATTTCAGCAGTAACCTACATAGATTTATCATGGTACCCTGAACTAGGCAGGGTAGGACACGATTACTTGGCTGATTATAAGTGGTCAAAATAGCGACGGGTGGTGCATTACTGTAGGTTCCGAATGGAGTACGGGCTTGCACGTGCTCCGGAGTGGAAAAATCAGGCACTGGGCATTAGTAGTTATACACTGTGCATATTGAATTGTGTCGGGTTTGCCATCATAGGGATTGATACACCCCAAGGTGGGACCAGCACAGGTATCTACAAACAAGCGGGGCCGAATGACACAAATAATAAATACATGCGAGTTAGGGAGCCAATCGATTAGGGGTAGTGTGGGGACATTTAGTATCTATTATGGCCAAGTAAGCTGTCAAGGATTGTATGGGGTGGATACCTCTTACTAGATGTTATGCCCGAGGGCCACCAGTTGCAGGACTGGGATCAACTATCAGTATGGAACTAGTAATGGTACGGTGTAATTAGCATTGGTGCAGTGTAGTAATTATCCTATAGTGATTAGAAGCGCAATCAACGTTTACCTTATTCATCTTGCTTGCCTTGTCATGCCTGTTTATTTTGCAGTCATTTCTTACTTTCCAGTTTATGTTCTCATCCTGTTACTTTAATGATTATATTGTTAAAGTTACTGGACTCGCCAGACTTTATGTCTGACCTCGTTTGTTTCGCCTCTTTTCTTTCTGCTTCCCCCTCCCCCCTCCAAGTTCTCAGGTTGGGCCTAGTGGAGCTTGACTTGAATCTCTTTCTCTCTCTTTTGGAAGTGCTTGGATTGCTGAAAGTAAAAGTTCAGCTTATCTCTTCTTATGGCTGTTTATGTTAGGGTTATGCTTTTTGTTTTATGTACTTAGAAAATAATTTGTCAAGATGGATATTAAGTGTACTTGGTTTTATTGTTGGTTTTGGTGTTGTAACCAAACTATTTTTCCACTGCAATGAAGTTGCTTTAAAATTTTAAAGTACCAATATATGTATCTGTCTCATTATATTCTGTTCTATACACTTATAATACTCCATGAAAGTTAATGCAATCCCTTTGTGAATGACATTAATGGACGTGGGGTGTTACACGCGGTATCATAGATGAAGGTTAGCAGAACAGATAAAGGATTTTGAAAACCGTTTTCAGAAGCATTTTTATAAAGAAGTATTTTCAAAAACATATTTTAAAGAAGGAGTTTTCAAGAGAAAGGTTTATTATGAAATATCTTTCTTTCGATTCTTTGTTTCGAATCTCTTCCTTTTTCCTCCTTGAATCCCTTTCCCGGCGTGTTGATGCTTATTCTAAGATATGTAAGGACTTTCGTGCGATGGGCGGAAAACCGTTTCATAGGACTGAGACGTTTGTCGAAGCTAGAATTGGCTCAAGGAAGTGGAGGACTCGTTTGGTATCTTTGAGATAGACGATGGAAGGAAGGTTCAGCTAGCTGCTTGGTTGATGAGGGAGTTTATGCTAAGGAGCACAACCCAAGGATGAGGAATTTTTTGATATGGTTGTAGTCCACGAAGAAGGTAAAGAAGAAAGTGGAAAGAATAATTAACCCTGTAACAAAAGAAGGTGTCTTTATTGTGGTATAACGGGCCACATAATTAAGGACTGTAGGAAGAAGAAGAAACCTGGTTGTTTTCATTGCGGTAAGGTAGGACATATGATTAAAGACTTCCCGAGGAGGCAAGGACAAGGGCAAGGGAAGAGGACAGGACCTACTTCTGGAGGATAGGTTCATGCTCTTTTGGCACCAGGACAGGAGAGAGATAGAAGCTTTTTTGTTGAAAGTTTGATTTTCTTTTTTGATCATCTTGTTCGAACTTTGTTTGACTCTGGCGCTTAGCATTCGTTTATACCTGCTTCGTTAGTTAAAACACTGACCTAAATACTAGTTTAGTTATGGATCCCATTATACTCTCAAATCATATTAGTGGTTCGGCTCATTTATCTATGCTTTGTCGGGATTTGAGAGTGTCTATCTTGGGCGTTGGGTTTGAATGCAACGCCTACGTTCTTGGTTTCATGGGCTACGGCTTGATTCTAGGGATGGATTGGCTTGCTAGGTATGGTGTCATCGTAGATTGTGAAAGGAGGGTAGTTAGATTGTTGATTCGTTGTGGAAGAACCCTTGATATTTCTTGTGACCGTAGAGGTCCGGTGATGCTTAGCTACCTAGAATCTCTTGACGCATCCATTGATGATTTGGAATCTATTTGCATAGTCCGTGAGTATGGTGACATCTTTGATGTGGTTCAGGGTTTACCCCCGAGGCGCGAGATAGACCTCCGTATATACTTAGTAGATAACGCAAATCCAGTTGCATTACCAGTGCGCCACATGGCTCCGAGAGAGAGGAGGGAACTCAGTAAGCAAGTAGGGGAGCTACTTGAGGAAGGGTTCATAAGAAGAAGTATTTCAGAATGGAGTGCTCCAGTTGCTTTTGCTACGAAGGCTGACGGTTTGCTTAGATTGTGCGTGGACTATAGGGAGCTGAGCAAGCTCACGAAGAAAAACAGACATCCATTACCGAGGATAGATGATTTATTCGATCAGTTGGTTGGCGCTTCGGTTTTTTCGCAGTGGGACTTAGCTATAGGATTTCATCAGTTGAGGGTAGTTGAGGAGAGTATAGATAAGACTACTTTTAGGACTCCCGACGGTTTCTTCGAATGGCTCTTCATGCCTTTTTGTTTGACGAATGCACCCGCATATTTTGTAGACTTGATGGGTAGGGTGTTTATGGAGTTTCTAAACAAGTTTGTAGTTGTCTTTGTGGATGACACTTTGATATTCTTTAGAAGCGAGGAAGAACATGCCTTACATCTTAGGGAAGTCTTAGAGACCCTTCGAGCACATCAACTCAAGGCTAAGTTCTCCAAATGTCATTTTTGGAGGAAGGAAGTGAGGTTCTTAGGACACATGGTCTCTAAGGAGGGGATAGCAGTGGATCCCGCGAAGGTGGTCGCAATCCAAGATTGGAAGTGTCCTACAAACGCAATGGAAGTAAGAAGTTTTCTAAGGTTGGCGGGCTATTATAGGAAGTTCATTAAAGACTTTGCATTTCACGAGATGAGAGCTTGAGAAAGGCAATTCTTGAAGACGGCACAGGGCTGGAAAAATTCATATGCTGATAAGAGAAGGACCGATCTTGAGTTCGGCATTGGGGACATGGTTTTTATTATCATCGTTGAGGAATGTAGTTTGTATTGGATCTGTAGGGAAGTTGGCACCGAGGTTTGTAGGGCCAATCCCCATTACAGATAGGATTGGACATATGGCGTACAGAGTGAAGTTGCCGGAGAAGCTTAGTGGCGTTCATGACGTATTTCACGTGTTGCATTTGTGGAAGTGTTTGCATGATACCACGGAAGTAGTGGAGCCAAGCATGCTTAAGGAAGTGGAAGTGGAGCGAGATGCCACAATTAGATGAGCTCCTACATGCATCCTTGGATCAGAGGTCAAGAAGTTACGCAACCGAGAGGTCAAGTTGGTTAAAGTCCAATGGGGAGATGATCAAGGGAACGCGATTTGGGAGACGAAAGACAAGATGCATGCGTCATATGCTTTCCTTTTTGAGGGTATGTTCTTAAATTCACCTTTTTCTACCTCTTTGTTTATACTTGTTCTATCGTTTAGTATATCCTCTCGATTACATCTTCGATCTTTAGGTAGGAAAATCTTATGGTTGTAAACATGTGTTTGAGACATGTTATGTTTTGGTGGATGCAAGTGTTTGTTTGTGGTTTCGCGTGGATGCATTACACACACATTAGGCACTAGATCGGCTCAATCACTTTCATATTGCATATGAATGAGTGTGCATATTTAAATTAATGGATGTATAATGATTGTGTTATCATATGATTGTTGAATTTGAATGAAAGGGTTATGCACTCATGTAGAAATAATATGTACCATTAGGGTTCTTTTGCATACATAATGGACGCATGGCACTATCATGATTTGCATTAAGGAGGTCAAATGAATCAGTAGACCGCATGATCTTTACATTAGATAAGGAACATATACGCACACCTTTGCATATGTTCATATTGCATTAGAAATCTTTTAAGTACAATGGATGTTTGTGGATGACGGATGAGTGGATGGATGATGGATGGTAGGATATATACTTCTTAACTTGACGATTTCGGGGACGAATTCCTTTGAGTAGGGGAAATGTAACACTCCGCATTTTTAATGAAATTAAAAATGGGGAAATATGTATATATGTTATATACATAGATATATTTAAGAAAAAATTTAAATATTGCAGGAAAACATGAAAAGGAGGAATGAGAAAAGAATAAGGTTTAGCATTGTTCTAAGGTTTGTAAACAAAAGACTTAGTGGCTCATTTGGTTAAAGTACGTGACTTGTATACAAAAGGTTCTGAGTTCAATCCCCGCCAGCGCCATATTGTTGTTTTAGGGGAATGGCTAAAAAGTGGCTTAGTGTGAACGCAGTTCAATAAAAAAACCGGTTTAGTGTGAAAAGTGTTAATTGGAAAGATAGTTAAAAAGAAATATATATATATATATGACATGTGGGTGTCAACACCCCTACTGTTGCGCATCATGTTGCACACATGGCGCATTTTTATTTGATAATGACGATTTTTGAGTTTTTGGGCTGACGTGGCCTCTTCTGATTGGTCTGGTGACATGTCTTTTCATTCTGGATGGCTTAGATGAATCCTAGTCAGATCTAAGGGTTCTAATTAATCTTACACATCTATATAAGCACACATAAACCTAAACCCTAATCTAGACTAAATTCATTCATAAGCCTCCATGCTGCTGCATCCTAAACTAAGCTAGTCTCTTCTCCAACGAATTAAAGCTTAGAAATTGTAAAAAAAAGATTGTAGAACAACAACGAACGAATCTATTCTTTCTTCTGTCACAGTGAGTACAGTTACTTTCACAAGATAATTAATTAAAATAATTATGATAAGTTTGTGAACTGGACTGTATGAATATGTCTGTTATCGGACGCTATTAGATCTGTTTTGTTGATATATGCCAGTTCTGTTATCATAAGTAATTAGATCTATTTTGTGATGCAGTCATATGTTTAATTACATATGCTTTAATCAAATCTATGCAAGCTTATGTTTATTTATGTCTATGCAAGTTTACGTCTATGCAAGTTCATAATTAGATCTATGCAAGGTATGTTCATTTAGATCTATGCAAGTTCATAATTAGATCTATGCAAGTTATGTTCGTTTAGATCTATGCAAGTTCATAATTAGATCTATGCAAGTTATGTTCATTTAGATCTATGCAAGTTCATAAGTAGATCTATGCAAGTTATGTTCATTTAGATCTATGCAAGTTTATAATTAGATCTATGAAAGTTATGGTCATTTAGACTTATGCAAGTTTATGATTTATGCTAGTTTATTTCATACAGTTAGATCCATTTTATATGTTATGCGAGTTTGGATGCTTTTTTTTATGAGTTAGGCTAATTGTGAGCCTAACATATTGTAATGACCCGGAATTTTGGCGACCTTGGTTATCCGATATACAACACATATCGAACATCCAAGGGTCGAAAATACCGGATGATTAATGAAAGAAATTAGAGGGTGAAAATAGATAAGATAGAAACTTAGAATAGAAGAAGAAGAAGAACACAACATCAGAGTAACACGAACCTCACAGCGGAACGAATAACATATAATATATATAACATAACTTGAAATATACATCATTATCAAAGTACAACACTTACAACACAGCAGAAATAAACTATAGCCATATGATCCTGAAGCCTCCTGCTCCAGCTCTTCATGTATATCTGTAAATCCCGACTACTTGATTGTCCAAACAAAATTGGGCACCCAAGAGTTTAGGGAAAGCAAAACAAAATAAACCCCGGGTCAGTCATGGGACAGGTATGAGTAAAATGGTTTAAAACAGTTTGAGCCATCAAACGATATCTCATAAGACCACGCCGTATAACGGAACGGGTTTTTCCCTTATGAGAATCCAAAATATCTTTATATCAAAAACCTTTTGATATTATAATAATGTCTATCAACCACAATATAATAATCATCTACCAGAAACGCTTTCATCTCACGTTCTACATATATAGTATACAATCAAAACTGCAAGCACGTATTGGGTAATGGATTTCCAACTACGACAAGGTATGGAACCACCTTTCGCTAGTGTACCTCTAGAGAGGAATACACTAGGTTCAACAAGAACATCTTGCAACCCGGCCACACATGACCGACAACTCATTTCGCTTGAGTGTATCGAATGTATATCACCAACGGTTGGGATCAGCAACCGTTTCCCGAATGGGACATCATCAACTATAGATTTTTAGAAATAAATGAAACTCTAGATCAGGTGATTATACACCCTAATAGGTGCGACCTACATAGCCATGCTACCTGCCCGATTTCTGTCATTTACCGGTTGATGAGGCTTGAGGTTACGCTTTATCATCACATCAGATTCACTTCGAATGCCACATTGTCAAATCCATCAAAAATCACTAATTGACGTCTACAACAGTATATTACTTGTTAGCTAAAGAAGTTTCCTTCCCCGCTTCCACTCTTGGTACAGTTGAAGAGATCAATGTACATGACCTTTCTGGAAATACTCTGTCAGACATTCATCCATACCAGTCATCCAGGAACAGAATGAACCAAAGGCATTATTCAGTACATCCATCTTAGGCACTGTTATCTAAGACTTATACAATAGCCCTTGCACTTTACTCCGTCTTCAATTATCTTTGGCATATATGATTCGCAACGCTTATGCCAATACAGAGTGGTTCTTTGGATAATAATCCAACCGGTCTCTCCATATTAACAACGCTAAAATAGTCAAAAATTTCGATAGTCGGTGAGTTAACTATCAAAGAAAAGCACATGTGCAAACAACGATATTATTTCCAAATGGAAATTATATCGATCAATCATCATTTAACATATATATATACACACACACACACACACATATATATATATATATATATATATATACTCACATTTCCTTATTTTCTATGTTTAGAAAATGTATGTTATTAACACTGGAAAACATTTCCATTTATTTATTTACATATCACTATCATTTCACAACTATCAGTCTCTGATTGTAAACTAGTAGGAGAACAATTCCCTAAGTATAAAACCTGAAGGCCGAAACCAACATCAGATCGATACCCAAAAAACTATTCAACTTAACTAATCTCTAGTCAGTTTCTTATCTTGTTTAACTCTATTCCTTTACCTCTATTTGATTAACTCTATTTGATTAACTCTAAATTCGAATAACTAATATTCGATAAATTCTTATTGATTAATTCTAATTCGAATAACTGATATACACGTAAATGTGTTTATTTTATCCGCTTATTTATCTTATTTTCCCTTTAAAATAATTGATACTTTGTATTTATAGCTGTATTTTCAGATTGTTGACAAGAAGCATGGTTTAGAGCATTTGATGGATAAAGCATGAAGAATTTGCTTAAAAAGAGTGAAGTTTAAAATTGCTAAAGCTTGAAGAGTCTAAAGCTTGAAGAACGGTTGCAATTATATTTCAGTTAAGAAGATTTGGCTCAATAAAGACTCAAACTGCATTCACATTAGCTCATTTGGAAGGCCTCTTACTCATGTTGCGTTCACACTAGTCTATTTGCTAGACCACTCACTCTAAAGCTGCATTCACACTGGCTTATGTGTTATTTGGGTTATTTCTTTAGTCCTACATTATGTAACTAGCTAGCTAGCCTTTGTCATATCAGCTATGAATACATTGTATCTTAGTCTTGTAAAGGACACATCGGGTTTTATTCTGTAATTCTCTTCTTGGAATAAAATCATTCTCTCCGTTTCTTTTTACTTTTTGTTTATTATATTTATGTTCATGTTATTTATTTTCTTTTTATCTTCTTCTTTAGCTATGTCTAGCTAATCCCCTTTGATTAGGGGGTGATGACGCTGATAGTATGATTCAATATGAATCACATAGCCAAAAGATGAGGACTGTATACATGTAGATCTGGATCTGAATTAAGGGTTAGATCTGAACCTTCATATTTTGTGTCGTTTAAGAGCTATGCTCCTTCATAGGATATATTCGTGTTCGATCTAATGTTTATCAGATCTAGATCTAATTTTAGGGTTTTTAGAAATTAATTAGTAAATCTGTCCTGATAGTCTATGGTTGTAGAGCTAAGCTCCTGCATAGGCTATGCTTGTCGTTATTTACATATTTGTTTCTAAAACCTATTATCGTTGATTCATGTTTGTGACAGAAACATGTATTAGATTTGGTTAATCTTTTGGCTATTGATGATTATGAATCTGATCTATGTCATTATCCCCTAATTGCTTTCACTTATTGTTAAAACTCTCTTTTATTTAATTTTGCTATTTTCTTTGTTTTCAACCAATCAAAAGTTAGGGATAACTTGATTGGATTTATTAATAAAATAATTTGGTCCCAGAGTTCGACACCCTCTACAACAATCCTTGTTGTTTAGGAAAGACGAACGAATTTTACAGTTGTTTACAATTGTATAATTTGTTCGCAAACAAATTTTGGCGTCGTTGCCGGGGACCAAAATAATTTTTGTTTTTAAATCCTTCGGGTTATAATTTTCTTTTTCTTAATATAAAAAAAAAACACAAAAACATTTTATAGTATTTCTTCTGTTTTCGTTCATATATAGAAAAAAAATTCTTACTGAGTTAATTTGGTATTAAATTATTGATACTACAATCTACTCATTAAGAGGAAAAAATCTTGCCATTTGTTTTTCATTTTTTTTTTCCAGTTTTTCAATAGAATTTCTTTCCGTTTTCCAGTATATCTCTTTCCCGTTTTTTTTTTCTTTTACAAATTTCTGGAAAAAAATCCTTCTTCCTATTTTTTTTTCGTCACTGCTTCTTTTCACAAATTTTCACCATCCAAGCACCCTGAACAGTCATCACAGACACCACAATTCAATTTCTACTACATAACCCACATTCTTTTCACGTTTCCCAAATCTGATACTCTCCTCAACTCCAAATAGTCATCTTCCCTGCTTAAACCGCAAGACATCCACCAATACACAAACTAAGCTCTCCTCAACCCCAACTAAGCTCCACAACCACTTACTGCCGCAAACTCCAGTTTCCAGCACCATCCTCCCCTCTGCCATACACAAACAACAGTGACTACATACCTTTACCACTTCAACGTCAACAGACATAGCACTCCATCCACTAACTTTGATCTTATCAGTCCATTCAACCATACTACCCTCATCACCCTGCTACATCCCGTCCAAATAGCCAATCAACGCCTCTTTCTCGCAGACCACTTCAAACGCCTCCATCACCATAACCCTCTTCACAACGTTTACATCAGCTATACCCTTACATAGACCACAACAATCAACGCTCTACGAACCCATATTTTTCACATCTACTTCTCCTAATCGCGACGCAAAACCCAACTCAACTAGCGAACGCCCAAAACCGAACCCCAAATCGCCATACCTACATCACAATTCCCCAAATCGAAGTAAACCCTCTACCTCCGCAACTTCAGACTGCCCAGACCATACTCCTCCAAACAAAGCCCCATCCGCAAATTCCTGAGATCACCCTTCATCCCCAAAACCGACTTCTTCAACCATTCACAGACCCCAAATCCAGCAACCCAAAACCGCTCCTGAAAAAACACCCATAATCGCACAGACTTCGGTCATCCCTCCACTGCTACCCTCATCCGTGAATCGCTGCAAACCACAAAACCTTCACAAAACCAAAACCGCCCCCAAATCGATTTCAGTTGAAACCGACAACGCAATAACCGAAATGTAAATCAAGTTTTGTGAATCAATTGATGCTTGCGCCCTATGAGGTTGATTCGCAGGTGTTTGCTTGTTGCGTGATTTGAAGAAACTTCTGGGTTCTGGTTTAATCTCGTAGTGGAGTCTAGGCGTCAGTTTTATTTTTGATTTTGGGCTCGCATTTGTTTCTCCGCACTGCCTGTTGACTTGGGCCGACAATTTCTTCAATTAATTTGAGTTTTGAGATTAGGCTGGTGGGCTTAGACTTTGGGTCGGGTTGTATTGAATATATTAGCTCCTTTGATTTTAGTTTTTTTGTTTAGTGTGATATTTTTTTTATTTATTTTTGGTTTAATTTTTTTTTTTCTTTCTTTCATTTTAGTTTTTTTTTGCATATAGTTTTTAGTGGTTAATGGTGATTTAAATTATTTAGTTTGTTCTTTATAATTTTTTTTTAAAGGAGGTTTTGACTTCATCCAGTATTTTAATTTTGCTCTTCTTTCGTTCTTTAACTCCTAATTTTCCTCTTAAAAAAAAAGAAGGAGGAGTTTTTCGAAAGCAGGAGGAGCCCGAACCCGTGCCGCAGTGCAGTCAAGCAAATAATAGGAGGCGACAACAATAAAAAGCAGCAGACTATACAGTGTTCGAGCGGTTGCACACCAAGTGGGGTGTGAACGCGCTAGCGCGACTCAACTGCACTGGACGGACTGCCGATCAAGGTGAGTATTTTCTAACTCTACAGGGACCGCTGCTGCAAATAAAAAAAAATTAGAGACATTGCTTGTAAAACTCTTCTGCAGGGCATCGGCTTGCTTGTAAAGAAAAAAAAATTGTTTTTTTATCTCTGCAATTGACTGATCTGAGACTGATTAAAAAAAATCCGCATTCATCGTAGTTTTGTTTTTACTTTCTAAGGACTTCATTATATTTTGACAATTTGGTTTAGTTCAAACGGATTATTTCTTGGTGTTTAGACTACGGCAGAGTAATAACTATTTATAAATATTACGGTGATTCGTAAATATTATATCGGTTGTTCCTCTGAAGGTACTTAAACCTTCGGCTGCATTGCTAGGGTGATTCCTGGTGCACCGATAACTCCTGTCCGTTAATTGGCTGAGAAGTCTTTTGTTGAAATAAATCAAACCGTCATTATATAATTCTAGAAATTGTAAATTGCATTAGGTTCAGTTAAAAAAAAATCTTTTGTGTCTAATTCTTTTTCTCTAAAAAAAAACAAAACTAGCTTCTTAAATTTGTTTTTTTTTCTCATCTTCCCTTATTCTTCTCGCTAGTGCATGCGTCATTGGACTCGTGATCCTTCGGATAATCGTTTAGTTCGAACAAACATTTCTTTAACCATGGCCGAAGAAAATCCCCCTCGATCTCTTATGGATAGATACTTCCCCGATCGGGTTTCTATTCCTTCTTGTATCATATTACCCGCCCCAACGGGTAACCACTTTGAAATTCATTCGAATCACATAAATACTCTTCCAAGTTCGGCAATCTAGAATGTGATGATCCTTATATTTTCCTGACCAAATTTGAACAAGTTTGTGCAACAATGAAATTTCAACAATTAAGTGACGATGGAATCAAACTTAGGTTAATTCCATTTGCACTTACCGATTATGCTGAGAAATGGTTGTATAGCTTGCCTTCAAATACAATTGGAACTTGGGGTGAATTTGTTAACATTTTTCTAAAGAAATTTTACCCTCTGGAAAAAACATCTAAAATTCGAAATGAAATCGTCAATTTTCGTCAATTTGGGGGTGAATCCTTTACAAAATATTTTGAAAGATTTAAAGAGCTTCTAGTCAAATGTCCACATCACAATTTTGAAAAATGGACTCTTTGTCAAATTTTATACGATGGACTTGAAAATAACTCTCGAACCATGCTCGAATCAATGTGCCAAGGAAATTTTCTAGCCCAAGATCACAATGCCGCTTGGCAATTTCTCGAAAATTTGGCTGAAAAATCAGCTCAATGGGAAAGATCTAACGAGAAATCAATTTATTCCCGATCTAGCGCTCATTCGGTAGGATCATCAGTTGCCTTAGAAGCAAAAATAGACGCGATGATATCCAAATTCGATAATGTCCTTTCATCAACTCAAATAAATCAAGCTCAAGCGTCTCAGACCTCATGTTACAAATGTAACGATCCTAACCACATAGATGATCAATGCCCACATTCAATGGAACAACTCAACGCATTTAACAAAGCTAGGAATGACCCATTCTCCCCAACGTACAATCCAGGTTGGAGAAACCATCCTAACTTCTCTTGGACCCAAAACAATGCAAATTTGAATGCGGTTCGACCTTCTTTTCAATCATTTTCGAATAATCCTTCGAAACCTCCCTTTCAACAAACTCAATTCCAACATCCTGCGCCACCTTCTCAAAACCAAGCGCAACAATCTTTTGTTCCCCAAGACGATAAACGATTGACATCACTTGAGAAAACTCTGGAAGAATTGACTAAAGCGACAACTCAAAATCTCCAATCAAATACCAATCTTCAAAATTTATTGACTTCGCACATGCAAAACACGAGTCAATCGATCGCTAAACTTGAAATGCAAATGAGTCAGTTAGCCACTTCGGTAAGCGAACGGGAAAGAGGCACTTTCCCGAGTCAACCCATTCCAAACCCCAACCGTCAAAATCCTAACTCCAACCAAATTCACATCATTCAAGATTCAAACGTGAGTCACTTGAATGCGGTCACGACTCTTAGATCCGGCAAAAAGATTGACAACCATGTGGTCAACCCAAATGCTTTACCGGACAATCTTCCAAACCCTATCGAAAATTCAACCAACTCAGATCAAAACATTGAGCCAATTTCTGACAAGGACCATCCTCAAACTCAAGTAGCCCAACCTACTGAGTTGTCTGCTCCATTTCCTCATAGACTCCGACCTAGGAAAAAGACGGATCAGCTAGAAAAAATCCTTGAAATATTTAAGCAAGTTAAAGTGAACGTTCCTCTTTTAGATATTATACAACAAGTTCCACAATACGCAAAATTTCTAAAAGATATGTGCACTCAAAAACGTCATACACATGTACCTAAGAAAGTGTTTCTAGTGGCAACTCTAAGCGAAGTCTTGTCCCAAGCAATGCCAGTGAAATACAAAGATCCTGGCTGCCCCACAATATCATGTACTATTGGGGACAAGAAAATCGATAGATGCCTGCTAGACTTAGGTGCTAGTGTTAACTTGCTTCCATATTCCGTCTATCGCCAATTAGGGCTAGGAGAATTGAAACCCACCAAGGTTACCCTTCATCTTGCTGACCGTTCAATTAAGAAACCTGTGGGCGAAATCGAGGATGTGTTGATCAAAATTGGCGAATTCATCTTTCCAGTTGATTTTATTGTCTTAGAAACTCAACAGGTTAGCAATCCTGCAAACCAAATCCCTTTGATTCTAGGACGACCCTTCTTAGCAACCTCTAATGCTCTCATCAACTGTAGAAATGGGTCTATGAAACTTTCTTTCGGTAACATGACTGTCGAGCTAAACATCTTCAGAACAGAAAACTCTCCTAACTCTTATGTGGACCAGTTTTCTGAAATCCATGCTGTCCACGATAATGAATCTGAGCTCGACCATCTGAATAACGAAATTGAATTGAATTACGAAACCTTATTTCAAAATATTCCCGAAAATGTCTCTGATTCGATTCCTGTCGAGCCGCTCATGACTGAGCCTATTCCTCAACCAAATTCTTCGGTTGAGTCATCCCCAAAATCTGAACTCAAAGTGTTGCCCAGTCATCTTAAGTATGCTTACTTAGGAGAAAATGAAACTTTTCCAGTCATTATCGCTTCTGACCTTACTTTAGAGCAGGAACAATTGCTCCTTCCCATCCTTAAGAAAAATAAGGAGGCAATTGGTTGGTCCATGGCTGATATTAAGGGGATTAGTCCCTCGATAGTCCAACATCGAATCCACCTTATAGATGATGCCAAACCCACTCGGGATCCCCAGCGTCGACTAAACCCTATCATGAAAGAAGCAGTTCGTGCTGAAATCCTTAAATGCCTTGACAATGGAATAATCTACCCGATTTCTGACAGTCAATGGGTTAGTCCGATTCATGTCGTACCTAAGAAATCAGGGATTACCGTGATCCAAAATGAAGCTAGCGAGCTTATCCCAACCCGCACCCAGACCGGTTGGCGTGTTTGCATTGACTATAGGAAACTTAACGCTGCAACACGTAAGGATCATTTCCCTCTGCCATTTATAGATCAAATGTTAGAACGACTAGCTGGTCATGAGTACTACTGTTTCCTTGATGGGTACTCGGGTTATAATCAAATCCCTATCGCTCCTGAGGACCAAGAGAAAACCACTTTCACTTGTCCGTTTGGTACATTTGCGTACCGACGTATGCCTTTTGGTCTCTGTAATGCACCTGCAACCTTTCAGAGGTGCATGATTAGCATTTTTTCTGATATGATCGAGCGATTTTTGGAAGTGTTCATGGATGATTTTTCCATATTTGGTGATTCTTACTTTGAGTGTTTACATCATTTTGATCTTGTTCTTAATCGCTGTAAAGAGAAACACTTAACGCTTAATTGGGAAAAGTGTCACTTCATGGTTAAACATGGCATTGTTTTGGGACATGTCATCTCTAACAAAGGAATTGAAGTAGACAAAGCCAAAATCGAAGTTATTTCAAATCTTCCCATTCCCAAATCAGTTAAGGACATCCGATCCTTTTTAGGTCATGCTGGTTTTTACCGTCGCTTTATAAAAGATTTTAGCAAAATCACTCGACCTTTGACCAATCTTCTTGGTAAGGATGTTCCTTTCGACTTCAATTCTGATTGCATTTCATCTTTTGAGCGTCTTAAAAATGAACTTGTCTCTGCTCCGATCATCTGCTCTCCCAACTGGAAGCTGACTTTTGAAATCATGAGCAATGCCTCGAATTTCGCTGTTGGCGCTGTCTTAGGATAACGTATCGATAAAAAATTTCATGTCATTTACTACGCGAGTAAGACTCTGAACGATACCCAAATCAATTATACGACCACTGAAAAAGAACTTTTGGCAGTTGTTTTCGCTCTAGAAAAGTTCAGGCCTTATCTAGTTGGCTCACACATCACGGTTTATACCGATCATTCCGCACTTAGGTATCTTTTCTCTAAAAAGGATGCTAAGGCTCGTCTCATTCGTTGGATCCTTCTACTTCAAGAATTTGACCTTACCATTAAGGATAAAAAAGGATCTGACAACGTTATTGCGGACCACCTGTCTCGTCTTCCAAATACCCCGTCTTCTTCTCTTCCGATCAACGAGAATTTCCCCGATGAACAGCTGTTTTCTCTATCCACTGATCCTTGGTTTGCTGACATTGTCAACTACTTAGTCACCAAGCAGATCCCTTCTTTTTGGTCTAAGCGGGATAAACACAAATTCTTTTCCCAAGTGAAACATTTTTATTGGGACGACCCCTATCTTTTCAAGTATTGTCCCGATCAAATCATTCGAAGGTGTGTTCCCGACACTGAAACTCACAGTGTCCTCTCTTTCTGTCATGACCAAGCCTGTGGTGGTCATTTCGGTCCCAAAAAGACAGCCGAAAAGGTTCTCCAATCGGGTTTCTACTGGCCCAACCTTTTCAAAGACGCGTACGAATATTGCAAAACTTGTGATCGATGTCAATTCTTAGGGAAAATTTCTAAACGGAATATGATGCCCCTAAACCCCATTCTAGAGGTCGAAATTTTTGATGTGTGGGGTATAGACTTTATGGGACCCTTCCCTAATTCTTTTGGGAACATTTACATTCTCTTGGCTGTTGACTATGTTTCTAAATGGGTCGAAGCTGTTCCATGCAAAACGAACGACAATAAGGTTGTTGTGCGCTTCTTAAAAGAAAACATCTTTTCTAGGTTTGGCACACCTCGCACAATAATCAGCGACAACGGGACACATTTCTGTAATCGTTCTTTTGAAGCCCTCATGAGAAAGTATACGATAACCCATAAGTTATCCACTCCTTACCATCCTCAAACTTGTGGGCAGGTTGAAGTATCGAATAGGCAGATTAAACAAATTCTTGAGAAAACTGTGAATCGAAATCGTAAAGATTGGTCCCAAAAGTTAACAGACGCTCTTTGGGCTTACCGCACCGCTTTCAAAACCAACTTGGGTATGTCCCCTTATCGGTTGATTTTTGGTAAGCCATGTCACTTGCCAGTTGAACTAGAACATAGGGCGTTATGGGCAATAAAAACTTTGAATCTTGATTTAGAGCAAGCAGGAGAACATAGGAAGCTTCAGCTTAATGAACTTGATGAAATTCGAAATGATGCCTTTGAAAATGAACGAATTTACAAGGACAGAACAAAAGTTTTTCATGATAAATCAATTTTATGTAAAACTTTCATGCCAGGTCAAAAAGTTCTGTTGTATGACTCAAAACTGCATCTATTTCTGGGTAAGCTAAAATCTAGATGGACAGGACCTTACACTGTACGGACTGTTTTTCCGTATGGTGTGGTAGAAATTGAGAATCCAACTGATGGATCATCCCTTAAGGTCAATGGTCAACGCCTTAAACCTTACTTGGAACCAATACCCAACCAAGAGGAAGAGCTCATGGTCCTCCATGAGCCACATTACATTCGGTAAGACGCACTAACCCTCTTTTGTACATATGTAAATATTCTCTTATTTGTTTTTCCCTTTCACTAAGATATGTCTGATTAAGACTGTGAGGGCACAGTCACACTCAAGTGTGGGAGGAATTTACATTACATCAGCAATCAAATTTTATGAAGTAGGTCATTCATTGAACAAGGATTAACTTAAATTCATAAATAACACCTTGGTTCTTGTTTGATAAGTTGAATTCTTGGGTGACGGGAATGAACATTATTTATTCATTGAATTGTAATGTGTCTTTTTAAGATGCTAGCTTGAGACTGTGCAGACGTTAGTCGTGTTCTGGAGTAAGCGTGTCAACCCTTGTTATACGTGTTAGAATGTGCAAGTAAAAATAATCAAAAAAAAATCAAGAAATAAAATGATTTTTGCACCTACATTTGTTGGATTTTCTGAGTTCGTTTTCATGCATAATATTTTCTTTTCCACTCAAATTTTCAAAATCGTAAGTTCTAAAATCCACTTGGCCCAATTAAGGAGAAATGACTCATTGTAGCGTTCTTCTTCGATACCCCACATTATTCAAACCCAAGTTTTAGTTCAATTACATCCATGTTTCGACAAGTTTATCCTATATTGGTATACTCAAGAACCTTTGTTTAAAGGTCAAAATGTCACTTTTTATACCAATATTACACCACCCACTCCGTACTTGTTTTAAGGTAGGATAACCATATACCACATCTTATTTTATATGGGTTATCTATCTTACGAAACTTTGCTTATCATTCCTTTCAGCTTTTTGTATAACATCAATCCAGACTTGTGTGTTGAATTAAGGTTATAGAAGTAGAGTAACTAGGGCACAAAAAAAACTTTCCTTTCATGAAGTATTGGTTTAGTAGAGGAGGAATCAAATGAAATAATGTACGGTATCATTCCATTCCATCTCCACTCATCATTCATCATGCAAATATGAAAAAAAAAGAAAAAAAAAGAAAGAAAGAGAAAAAAAGAAAAAAAATGAAATAAAGAGAGAGTCTCTCAGAATAAAATAGTCATTCATCATTCTTGACTATAAAGCATTCAGTTCCATTCCATCCACATCCATTATACCGTACTTGGAAGTGAGGATTGTAGTAGAGGAGATGAAAGGAAATAAAAATGTTCATATGTGCCTTAGTATTACTTTATCTTTTGTAGCTTGAAGTTTAGCTAATACACTTGCCCTTTTATCCATAACATTTTTAGAACTTACAAAATTTTCCTTCATCTATGCATAACTCATATCCAATACATTACAGTTACATTGGTGTGGAATCATTCCAAAAAAAAAAAAGGAATAAAGAAATGATTGGGTGCACGTTGTCGATGTGTAGAACTTTGGTTGACACCACGCTCTTAACCTTCAAGACAATTACAGTGTTATCAAGGAATTACGATTCAGCTTGAAAAAATTTGTTCATTTTTGCACTAATTATGGGATGGACAAATTGGGACTAAACCGTTATTATTGAAGTTAGGTGAAATCCTTGGAATGTGAAAGACCTTAAATATATTGTTTGATTAATCCGCGTACATAAGACGCTTTGGATTTTGTGGGTAGTATCCGCTGAAAACCCTCACGAGACAACACTCGTCCTACTGGGGACACCCAGAGGTTTAACGGCTTGTTGCATACGCTAAATGCAATCATGTTTCCTACGAAAGTGTGACATATCTTAGTTTAGTTTATTCGAGGACGAATAAAAAGATAAGTGTGGGGGTATTTGATATACACGTAAATGTGTATATTTTATCCGCTTATTTATCTTATTTTCCCTTTAAAATAATTGATACTTTGTATTTATAGCTGTATTTTCAGATTGTTGACAAGAAGCATGGTTTAGAGCATTTGATGGATAAAGCATGAAGAATTTGCTTAAAAAGAGTGAAGTTTAAAATTGCTAAAGCTTGAAGAGGCTAAAGCTTGAAGAACGGTTGCAATTATATTTCAGTTAAGAAGATTTGGCTCAATAAAGACTCAAACTGCATTCACATTAGCTCATTTGGAAGGCCTCTTACTCATGTTGCGTTCACACTAGTCTATTTGCTAGACCACTCACTCTAAAGCTGCGTTCACACTGGCTTATGTGTTATTTGGGTTATTTCTTTAGTCCCACATTATGTAACTAGCTAGCTAGCCTTTGTCATATCAGCTATAAATACATTGTATCTTAGTCTTGTAAATGACACATCGGGTTTTATTCTGTAATTCTCTTCTTGGAATAAAATCATTCTCTCCCTTTCTTTTTACTTTTTGTTTATTTTATTTATGTTCATGTTATTTATTTTCTTTTTCTCTTCTTCTTTAGCTATGTCTAGCTAATCCCCTTTGATTAGGGGGTGATGACGCTGATAGTATGATTCAATATGAATCACATAGCCAAAAGATGAGGACTGTATACATGTAGATCTGGATCTGAATTAAGGGTTAGATCTGAACCTTCATATTTTGTGTCGTTTAAGAGCTATGCTCGTTCACAGGATATATTCGTGTTCGATCTAACGTTTATCAGATCTAGATCTAATTTTAGGGTTTTTAGAAATTAATTAGTAAATCTGTCCTGATAGTCTATGGTTGTAGAGCTAAGCTCCTGCATAGGCTATGCTTGTCGTTATTTACATATTTGTTTCTAAAACCTATTATCGTTGATTCATGTTTGTGACAGAAACATGTATTATATCTGGTTAATCTTTTGGCTATTGATGATTATGAATCTGATCTATGTCATTATCCCCTAATTGCTTTCAATTATTGTTAAAACTCTCTTTTATTTAATTTTACTATTTTCTTTATTTTCAACCAATCAAAAGTTAGGGATAACTTGATTGGATTTATTAATAAAATAATTTGGTCCCAGAGTTCGACACCCTCTACAACAATCCTTGTTGTTTAGGAAAGACGAACGAATTTTACAGTTGTTTACAATTGTATAATTTGTTCGCAAATAATAACTATGTCTGTTTTAACTCTATCTTGAATAACTATATTCGATTTAACTCCATTCGCTTAACTCTAGATTGCAGCGATCACAATGGTTACGCCTAATTCCCTCGGGAAACATCCAACCGCCGTAGGCTATCTGCAGCCCTGCGAATTACGCTAGTAGTCGTGCTAAATGGAATCTCATCCCGAATAACTATGTATGTTTTACTCTAATCGATTCACTCTATTCATTTCCTAAACAAATATTCCTTTATCCTATTTATTTTCTAAATAAATATTCTCCTTTATAATCTCCTATTTATTTACTAAATAAATATTCCTTTATAATCTCCTATTTATTTTCCACTAAGTATTCCTTTTATAATTCTATGTATTTACTATATAAATATTCCTTTATTCTATTCTATTCGTTTATCAACATTTTTCCCTTTTTATAAAACTCTATTCGTTTTATAAATATTTCCTTTTATTTACTTTCGAAATATTTCCTTTTACAAAATCTGTTGATTTTATAAAATCCCTTTATTTCAATATACCTTGAAATAATTCTTTTTACATCCCAGGGTCTTTTTATGATATTAAAAATATCGAATAACAATGATCAATATCATGTTAACACACATAATCCATAACAGATTATATAACACATCATATATCACAATATATGAAAAACAATAAAATAAATGTTGAGGAATCCAGTCGGATTCCTCCAACCTGTCTCCCAACATCCACAGATGTTATACAATAAAACCAACATCACTTTCAGTTCCATATGATATATTCTGTTTAACAGAATCAATATAGAAATTCAACTAATTGACTAGCAGTTCAATCAAACAGTCAACACACAGTGAATCAGCCAATATTTTACAGTTCTAAAAATACAACATGAAATTATAAACTGTTCAGAGTTAGTGAGATTTACTCAAATTATCTGTAATCGTTAAATAATGATTTATGGTATCGGTTCGGATCAGGAAATTTATTTTGCAATAAATTCTAGACGAGCTCCAAAACATTCTAACCCAGTTCCACGGTGTTGTTCCCGTTCATACGATCCTAGCGGATCCGGTTTCGTCAAATTCCTTGCTTAAGATCCTTAGGCCCAACTACCCCTTTTCCTTTTGTCGGCCCATTCCTCTTCATGGATGGAAATCCAAACAAAACAAAGATCATTATAACTTGAAAAATGCAGCAGCTTAATGCACCTTCTTCACCATTTAACCAGTTCACTCCCGAAGCTCCTCATTCCTCTTTTGCCGTTCCCACCAGTCCGATCTACCCCAAATCCTTTCCGAACACCAAAACAACTCCAACATTTAGTACACAACGTCACCATTAATCAGCAACAAAAACCCAACTCCATTCAGTAAACAATACTGCGCCAAAAACAGAACCCAATCCCCGTCTCAACCACCCTTCACTCCTCGGATCAGCACAGTTTTCACAAACCAAACACCACCTTTCTTCATTCCAAACTGCTGAAGCCTCAATCCCCTTCTTACTCCACACCGAACACACAACAGTAAACAAAGATCTTCCTGTAACCTTCCAATACCGGTGCTCTCCCACCATGGCCGACATATCATCACCCCATAACTCTCCATCCTCTCCACGAAATTGCAAAGCAACTCCACCACTAAACTCAGCAACCATCCCTCTACTCAACCACCCCCGCACATTCGAACTCGGCCCTCGCCTTTCTATCACCACCTCGAGCAGCACGACTCAGATACAGGGAAGACATCAACATTTATTTTCATGGATTCCCACAAAATCATCATCTCGGCAGCTAATTCACTCCATAAACCCAATTACGACATCACAAATCAATATCGATGCTTCGATTTATCGTACGTGTTAACCCTAGCGTCTCGAGACTCCACGCTCACGAATTTCCAGCGACAAAGAAATCCGCCGAACCCAGAAAGAAGAGTATGAGGTTGAAGATAAAAGCTCTGTGGATCCAATTATATATATTTCCTATTTTATAGGATTATATTTTATTTTTTTGGGGATTTTTCTTCGATTGGTTTTCACTTTCCTGGAAGAGAAGGAAATGCGGCAGAATATCTCATTGACTTTCAACGAAAACCTTTTAGGGTTATGAGCAATTGAACGGTTATTTATAGCCAAGGAGATTGGAATATTCCATAGAATATTCTATTTCTATTTCTCTTTAAACGTTTTAAACTCCTATGATCACCCACGATATCCAAAAATCATGAAAATGGACATGCAGCTACATTCGACATTACGGTCCCAACGAAACTGGTTACTTCGAATTCTGAGGTCGTTTGCAAAACTGGCTATTTTTAAAGCTCTGAATGACCCATTTAAATATATAAATATATTTAAATATAATTAAATTTAATATTTACAAATAAATATTATCGTATATATTCACAGTGGAATACCATACAGCTCCAGAATAATCCTGTATGGATTTCTAACTCGATATTTCATCATCAGAGTTATATCGATATTCGGTTTATATTTAAATCCTTTTATAACGTAAATAAAGCGATGCAAATTATAAAGGAATTCCACAGCGACTTTTCTAAAATTTGATTTGGACGTAAATTAAAATCTACACGACGAAATCCAGATTTTTCTCTTCCACTAGAAAGGTATACTCCACCAGCTCCTAACGTTTCTTGTTTCACAGAAATCCGGCTTAAAACGAATCCTGTACATTCAGTTGAAGTTCAAATCGCCAAATGGTGAACTGCCGCGCCATTTCGAGCTCGATTTTAATTATAATATAATTATACGTTCAAGCTGTCGTTATTTAAATATATTCGTTATTCAAATTAAATTCTAAACTGAATTATATACTTTGAATTGTCCAGTTCACACAATATCGCCATTTTAGACAATTCTGATTATTTCTGAATTCAATATATTATTTAATTATTATTTTAATTAAATATTCACCATTATTTAATTTAACGACCATGAAATCCTTTTAATCACCCATTTAAATAATTAAATAAATTAATTATTATACCGCTGAAAATGCGGGTCATTACATTCTTCCCAACTTAAAATAATTTCGTCCTAGGTAGAAAACAAACCCTTTTGACTGGTTATAACTTATTTGTTCACTTCTTAACTTTAGTTTCCAACTGGACCAATTTAATTTCAATTAAATATTAATTAATTCTTATCAACGAAAATTTTCAAAAATCTTGAAAATTTTCTAGCGCCTTAACTTTTCGAAAAATTTCGCCAGCACCTCCTTTGTACTGGTCAATAGGTCAAACTCCAACTCGCCTCTCTGGGCCATCTTCAACCCAAAAGAAAATCAAACAGCCAAGCGGCTTGCCAATTCGGCTCATCAAAATCTCATACCATATGAAATATAAACTTGTACCTTTTTGTCGGGCATATCAACTCTATCACTTCCATATGCTATCAACTCAGCATATACCAACGTTATCCCAATCAAATTCCAATCTGTTTTATCCAAAACACCACCATTCGCTTATATCCGAGCCAAATATCATTTTAACTTGAGTTTCTTCTCGATTCCCAACTCTTAACTTGATTATCCCATTACACTTCAAATTTGAATCTCATAATCCAATTTGTCTTGATATCATTCTAATTCAACCTCAGTTACCACTTTATTGTCTTTACTTTAATTCAAATTTGATTTCACAAATTTCTAATAAATTTGTTTTTAATTCAAATAGTCTTTCCCTGGGAGTTTTTAAACAGTTTACTCTTTTCAGAAATCAAATTTTCCTTTTTGAAATTCAACATAACTTGTCTTTCCCAAAACAAATTCAAAACAGTATCTCTGGTAGTAATTCGTCACTTACAACTCGAAAATGAATACTGATGATGCAACTGTCATCATCAGAATCTATTTTCCAGCGATCGAAGTGAGTTCAATACTATAAAACCATTTCTAAACATTTCCACTTTGAAATTCATTTCAAAAATATAATTCACACTGCTTGTAAAACAATTTAAAATCTCCCAGGATCTTAAATTTTCCTTATTTTTAATCCAAATCCATTTACAACCACTTATCCAATTTTCCAGAATTTTAATTCAATTTCTGGTTTAAATTTCAGATTTAACTCATCTGATTTCACGTATTTCACTTATATGAATTCTGATTGGTTATTTACATAACCATTTAATTTATAATCTTACTTGATTATAATAACAACCAATATATCCACTATATTATAATTTTGATATATATATCTTCTCTATATCAAGATAAACCTTGGGTAACTTATTTTAATTTACCCTCTTTTCAAAACATATCGTGTCGACCCATCGTATTCGAGTGTTTATAAACTCCTACCGATATAGTTGACCAAACTGATCGACCAGAACTCATAAATTACTCAACCAATAAATCTTCACAATATAAAATTATTTTTATATCATCTACAAATACGTTCACTCGTATATATACACTCAAACTCAATCTAGGGTATTACTAACCCCATCTCTACTGAGTTACACCACAGAGCCAAGGTAATTCACTTAACTTAAGCTCTGATACCAACTGTTATGACCCGGAATTTTGGCGACCTTGGTTATCCGATATACAACACATATCGAACATCCAAGGTTCGAAAATACCGGATGATTAATGGAAGAAATTAGAGGGTGGGAATAGATAAGATAGAAACTTAGAATAGAAGAAGAAGAAGAACACAACATCAGAGTAACACGAACCTCACAGCGGAATGAATAACATATAATATATATAACATAACTTGAAATATACATCTGTACTTGAATATACATCATTATCAAAGTACAACACTTATAACACAGCGGAAATAAATTATATCTATATGATCCTGAAGCCTCCTGCTCCAGCTCTTCAGGTATATCTGTAAATCCCGACTACTTGACTGCCCGAACAAAATTGGGCACCCAAGAGTTTAGGGAAAACAAAACAAAATAAACTCCGGGTCAGTCATGGGACTAGTATGAGTAAAACGGTTTAAAACAGTTTGAGCCATTAAACGATATCTCATAAGACCACGCCGTATAATGGAACGGGTTTTTCCCTTATGAGAATCCAAAATATCTTTATATCAAAAACTTTTTGATATTATAATAATGTCTATCAACCACAATATAATAATCATCTACCAGAAACGCTTTCATCTCATGTTCTACATATATAGTATACAATCAAAACCGCAAGCACGTATTGGGTAATGGATTTCCAACTATGACAAGGTATGGAACCACCTTTCGCTAGTGTACCTCTAGAGAGGAATACACTAGGTTCAACAAGAACATCTTGCAACCCGGCCACACATGACCGACCACTCATTTCGCTTGAGTGTATCGAATGTATATCACCAACGGTTGGGATCAGCAACTGTTTCCCGAATGGGACAGCATCAACTATAGATTTTTAGAAATAAATGAAACTCTAGATCAGGTGATTATACACCCTAATAGGTGCGACCTACATAGCTATGCTACCTGCCCGATTTCTGTCATATAACGGTTGATGAGGCTTGAGGTTACGCTTTATCATCACATCAGATTCACTTCGAATGCCACATTGTCAGATACATCACAATCACTAATTGACACCTACAATAGTACATTACGTGTTAGCTAAAGAAGTTTCCTTCCCCACTTCCACTCTTGGTACGGTTGAAGAGATCAATATACATGACCTTTCTGGAAATACTCTGTTAGACATTCATCCATACCAGTCATCCAGGAACAGAATGAACCGAAGGCACTATTCAGTACATCCATCTTAGGCACTGTTATCTAAGACTTATACAATAGCCCTTGCACTTTACTCCGTCTTCAATTATCTTTGGCATATATGATTCGCAACGCTTATGCCAATACAAAGTGGTTCTTTGGATAATAATCCAACCGGTCTCTCCATATTAACAACGTTAAAATGGTCTAAAACTTCAATAGTCGGTGAGTTAACTATCAAAGAAAAGCACGTGTGCAAACAACGATATTATTTCCAAATGGAAATTATATCAATCAATCTTCATTTAACATATATATATATATATATTCACATTTCCTAATTTTCTATGTTTAGAAAATGTATGTTATTAACACTGGAAAACATTTCCATTTATTTATTTACATATCACTATCATTTTACAACTATCAGTCTCTTACTGTAAACTAGTAGGAGAACAATTCTCTAAGTATAAACCCCAAAGGCCGAAATCAACATCAGATCGATACTCAGAAAACTATTCAACTTAACTAATCTCTAGTCAGTTACTAATCTTGTTTAACTCTATTCCTTTACCTCTATTCGATTAACTCTATTTGATTAACTCTAAATTCGAATAACTAATATTCGATAAATTCTTATTGATTAACTCTAATTCGAATAACTATGTCTGTTTTAACTCTATCTTGAATAACTATGTTCGATTTAACTCCATTCGCTTAACTCTAGATCGCAGCGATCACAATGGTTACGCCTGATTCCCCCAGGAAACATCCGACCGCCGTAGGCTATCTGCAGCCTTGCGAATTACGCTAGCAGTCGTGCTAAATGGAATCTCATCCCGAATAACTATGTATGTTTTACTCTAATCGATTCACTCTATTCATTTCCTAAATAAATATTCCTTTATCCTATTTATTTTCTAAATAAATATTCTCCTTTATAATCTCCTATTTATTTACTAAATAAATATTCCTTTATAATCTCCTATTTATTTTCCACCAAGTATTCCTTTTATAATTCTATTTATTTACTAAATAAATATTCCTTTATTCTATTTTATTCGTTTATCAACTTTTTTCCCTTTTTATAAAACTCTATTCGTTTTATAAACATTTCCTTTTATTTACTTTCGAAATATTTCCTTTTATAAAATCTGTTGATTTTATAAAATCCCTTTATTTCAATATACATTGAAATAATTCTTTTTACATCCCAGGGTCTTTTTATGATATTAAAAATATCGAATAACAATGATCAATATCATTTTAAAACACATAATCCATAACAGATTATATAACACATCATATATCACAATATATGAAAAACAATAAAATAAATGTGGAGGAATCGAATCGGATTCCTCCAACCTGTCTCGCTGCATCCACAGATGTTATACAATAAAACCAACATCACTTTCAGTTCCATATGATATATTCTGTTTAACGGAATCAATATAGAAATTCAACTAACTGACTAGCAGTTCAATCAAATAGTCAATACACAGTGAATCAGCCAATATTTAACAGTTCAAAAAATATAACATGAAATTATGAAATGTTCAGAGTTAGTGAGATTTACTCACATTATCCGTAATCGTTAAATAACGATTTACGGTATCGGTTCGGATCAGGAAATTTATTTTGTAATAAATTCTAGACTAGCTCCAAAACATTCCAACTCAGTTCCACGGTGTTGTTCCTGTTCATACGATCCTAGCGGATCTGGTTTCGTCAAATTCCTTGCTTAAGATCCTTAGGCCCAACTACCACTTTTCCTTTTGTCGGCCCATTCCTCTTCACGGATGGAAATCCAAACAAAACAAAGATCATTATAACTTGAAAAATGTAGCAGCTTAATGCACCTTCTTCGCCATTTAACCAGTTCACTCCTGAAGCTCCTCATTCCCCTTTTGCCATTCCCACCAGTTCGGTCTACCCCAAATCCTTTCCGAACATCAAAACAACTCCAACGTTTAGTACACAACATCACCATTAATCAGCAACAAAAACCCAACTCCATTCAGTAAATAATACCGCGCCAAAAACAGAACCCAATCCTCGTCTCAACCACCCTTCACTCCTCGGATCAGCACAGTTTTCGTGAACCAAACACCACCTTTCTTTGTTCCAAACTGCTGAAGCCTCAATCCCCTTCTTACTCCATACCGAACACACAACAGCAAACAAAGATCTTCCTGTAACCTTCCAATACTGGTGCTCTCCCACCATGGCCAACATATCATCACCCCATAACTCTCCATCCTCTCCACGAAATTGCAAAGCAACTCCACCATTAAACTCAGCAACCATCCCTCTACTCAACCACCCCCTCACCTTCGAACTCGGCCTTCGCCTTTCTGTCACCACCTCGAGCAGCACGACTTAGATACAGGGAAGACATCGACATTTATTTTCACGGATTCCCACAAAATCATCATCTCAACAGCTAATTCACTCCACAAACCCAATTACGACATCACAAATCAACATCAATGCTTCGATTTATCGTACGTGTTAACCCTAGCGTCTCGATACTCCACGCTCACGAATTTCCAATGACAAAGAAATCCGCCGAACCCAGAAAGAAGAGTATGAGGTTGAAGATAAAAGCTCTGTGGATCCGATTATATATATTTCCTATTTTATAGGATTTTATTTTATTTTTTTGGGGATTTTTCTTTGATCGGTTTTCACTTTCCTAGAAGAGAAGGAAATGCGGCAGAATATCTCGTTGACTTTCAACGAAAACCTTTTAGGGTTATGAGCAATTGAACGGTTATTTATAGCCAAGGAGATTGGAATATTCCATAGAATATTCTATTTCTCTTTAAATGTTTTAAACTCCTATGATGACCCACAATATCCAAAAATCATGAAAATGGACATGCAGCTACAGTTCGACATTATGGTCCCAACGAAACTGGTTTCGTCGAATTCTGAGGTCATTTGCAAAACTGGCTATTTTTAAAGCTCTGAATGACCCATTTAAATATATAAATATATTTAAATATAATTAAATTTAATATTTAAAAATAAATATTATCGTATGTATTCATAGTGGAATACCATACAGCTCCAGAATAATCCAGTATGGATTTCTAACTCGATATTTCATCATCAGAGTTATATCGATATTCGGTTTATATTTAAATCCTTTTATAACGTAAATAAAGCATTGCAAATTATAAAGGAATTCCACAAAGACTTTTCTAAAATTTGATTTGGACGTAAATCAAAATCTACATGACGAAATCCAGATTTTTCTCTTCCACTAGAAAGGTATACTACACCAGCTCCCAAACGTTTCTTGTTTCACAGAAATCTAGCTTAAAACGAATCATGTACATTCAGTTGAAGTTCAAATCGCCAAATGGCGAACTGCCGTGCCATTTCGAGCTCAATTTTAATTATAATATAATTATATGTTCAAACTACCGTTATTTAAATATATTCATTATTCAAATTAAATTCTAAACTGAATTATATACTTTGAATTGTCCAGTTCACACAATATCTCCATTTTCGACAATTCTGATTATTTCTGAATTCAATATATTATTTAATTATTATTTTAATTAAATATTCACCATTATTTAATTTAACGACCATGAAATCCTTTTAATCACTAATTAAATAAATAAATTATTATACCACTGAAAATGCGGGTCATTACACATATTATGTGAATTATACGTATAAAGACGTGGGAACGTTGGGGAATAGTTTGGGAAATATTAAATATTGGATATTATGTAATTGGCATAAATTGGTTAGTAACCATGTAATTAACTTGAGACATAAATTGGCATAGTTTATATACATGGAAATTATGGACATAATTTGGAGGATAATTATGAACATAGCTTGAATTGGAAATTATGGACAATTTGAAATAAGGATATTAATTCAAATTGGGGTTAAATAATAAAATGAGATAATGAACATGCCTAACCGGGGTTACATTGAGTTGCGGTGTAAGACTGCCCGGAACCACCTGACACGTCCAACAACCGCAACAACATGTCTAATGTGAGAGGTTAGCACATCAAGCCCAAAACCCGAGGTTAGAATGAGTTTGCGGTAGAAGTCTGCCCGGAACCTCCTGGCACATCCAGCAACCGCAAACAACAGTTCTAATGTGAGAGGTTGGTGCATTAATAAATCAATTAATGCCAATAAACAAACATGCTAAGAATGGTAAGGTTAAGTAACTTATGAATAGGAGACACTTAACCAATACAACATGTTAATTAAACAAATGGGTGGGGTTAGATTAAATTGAGAACGCTTAACCCTTATAACATATTGGTTGGGAAACCCTAGTAACGAGGACCCATTTCAGCAGTAACCCATATAGATGTATCATGGTACCCTGAACTAGGCAGGATGGGGCACGATTACTGGGCTGATTATAAGCGGTCAAAATAGCAGCGGGTGGTGCGTTAGTGTAGGTTCCGACGGAGTACGGGCGTGCACGTGCTCCGGAGTGGAAAAATCAGACACTGGGCATTAGTAGTTATACACTATGCATTTTGAATTGTGTCTGTAACGACCCTGAATTTTGGGGCCAAGTTAAAATTTATTTTAAGTGATTTTAAATGAGTTTTGATATTTAAAATAATCTATTTTAAATAATAAGGATCACAAATTTGGTTCAAATCGAAGTTAGAATGAATAAATTAATTTTAAATATAAAACGAGCTAGAAATGGCGCGGTAGTTTGAAAAGTCAAACTTGAACTTTGACTAACCATACAGGATGCAAAATTTAACGGATTTTAGTGAAACCAAAAATATTAGAATCTATTTAAAAATATCTTTCCAACGAATCCGAAGAATCGAAATTTCATAACGGGAATCAAAAGTTATGGCCAATTCAATATTTAGAAAGGTCGCTATGAAATTTATAAGGGCCAAAATGCTACATTTTGCAGAATAAGGAATTAGGACCCGAAACCATCTCCATTGGTTTTAGAACGTTGTTTACATATAAAAATGACTATAAGAACTTATATTTTTGAGTTTCGGAAAAATTCCACTATTTTTGGTATTTTTAAATATTAAAATATACACCTGAAAAATAGAATTTTTGCAAACGAACTCCGAATTTGACGAAACCAGTTTCTATGGATTCGGAATATTAAATTAAGGTTAAATTCTAAAATTTATAATTTTTGGAATTATTTTGTGGCCTGTATAATTTTTACAGTGGAAATACAGCCTATTTTCAGACTTCGGAAATTTATAATAAATTCATACGGAATCGGAAAATTACGAAATCAGGTTCGTTGGGTTCGTAATGACCTGAAATAATTATGTTTAAAATTTTATTAATTTTGAAATCAGTATGTATTTATAAGAATTTCTGAATTGAAGAAAACAGTTGAAAATTGAGTAATTGGGCACGTAATGATATTTGGGCCCAAACCAAAATTAAACCCATGGTATATATTATCTTTTTTCTGAGATTTAGGGCTGAAATTCGAAATGCTCAGCAGCCACTTCTATTTTCCATCATTTTTCCCAATTTCCATGGCGGCTCTCTCTTCCTCTAAAATTTGTCGAAAATAAAATCTCTTCAAACCATAGCAAATTATATGTCCTCTCGAAGGTCTCGACGATACGAAGCTAATGGTGTAGTCGGTTTTGTCAAACAGCGCTCAGATTCGCCGGAATCTCGTCTTAAAGCTCGCTGTTTTCGAAATTCAGAAGCTCAAAACGTAAATCAAGAAATTCCCGTGAATCGAGGAAGAATTAGACGAAGTCACGAACACGGAAGTTCTTCGTCTACGGGAGGTGGAGGTGCTCGCCAAATTTCAGGCAGTTTGGAGGTGTGAGGCGGCCTGTGGGACCTGCGAGGCGAAATCCTTTCTAGGCGATTTCCCGATGATCGGAGAAGCTTTAGGGGCGGCTCTTTCTGGTGGTGGTGCGTCTCGCTAAGACGAAGACATTGGCGGTGGTCCCGTGGCGTCAGGTGGCCCGAGGCAGCGGCAAAGTGCGGTCAAAATTCGGCGGTGAACAGTGTTTTTCGGTCAATGGGCTGAGGGTATTTTCTATTTTATTTTTAAATTATTTAATTAATTTCCAGAACTTTAAAATTGCATAAAATGGTATTTTGTCATGTTAGAAAAATAGAAATTTGCATTGCATAAAATGGTATTTTGTCATGTTAGAAAAATAGAAATTTGCATTGCATAAAATGGTATTTTGTCATGTTAGAAAAATAGAAATTTGCATTGCATAAAATGGTATTTTTGTCAATGTTAATATGAGAAACTTCATTGTGTGAAAATAGAATTTTGTCAATATTAAAATGGAATTGCCATCGTATGTTAATTGGAAAATTTTTGTATGTTAATGTCACCGCATGTTAAATTAGCATTTTTATTAATGTTAATAAAAGAAAATGTCACCGCATGTTAAATTAACATTTTTAGTTACGTTAATATAGAAAACGGTCATTGTATGAAAATGACATTTGTGTCGAATGTTAATATAGGAAATATAAAAAGTGCATTGTATGAAAATAGCATTTTTGTCATCTCATAAAAATAATAAAAATGCATTGTATGTAAAATAACATTTTTGTTTAATGTTAATATTGTAAAGATACACCGTAGGATGTCATTAACATTTTTGTTAATATAATAAAAGTAATTTTACCATATGATGAGATTAACATTTTTTTTAAAGTTAATATTAAAGAAGATTTCACCGTAGGATGGTTAACATGATTTGCAATGATTAAAATAAAAGAATGTACACCGTATGATAATTTAACATTATTTTAATGTTAAAATGAAAGAATGTACACCGTAGGATGATTCACCATTATTTTTAATGTTAAAAGAAAAGAATTTCCATTTTATGTAAATTTAACATTATTTTCAATGTTAATAAATGGAAGATGCATGGCATGTAAATGTAACTTTATTTTAATGGTTATTAAAAGAGAATTCACCTCGTAGGGAAGTTAACATTATTTTGTAATGTAAATATATAAATAATTTGACCGTAGTATGTTTTAACATTTATTTTCAATGTTAAATATAAAAGAAAAGAATCTGTATGTAAGGTTTAACATTATTTATAATGTTAAATAAAAGAAATGAAACTGTATGTAAGGTTTAACATTATTTATAATGTGAATAAAAAAAAATGAAACGTATGTAAGAATAACATTATTTATAATGTTAAATGAAAGGTAAGGAACTGTATTGAAACATTAACATTATTTATAATGTAGGTAACAGGGAACTTACACCATAGGAAAGTGTTCATTATTCATAATGAAATTGGAAAAGAAATATATAAAGAAATGAATGGGATGGCACATTATAATTTACATTCTTAAATGAAAATTATAAAGTATAAAATAAATAATAATGAATTAAAAAGGGAAGAATTATCGTCTAATCCTAAACTACATTGTCATGTAAGTAGAAAGGTGAAAGTTAAGAGAAATGTGAGCTGCACGTAGGGACGATAAACTAAACGAATTATTTATATATATTTATATATATATAATTATAATATAACGAATCGAGCGCAGTAGTTCGTGTTTTGAAATCGAACTTTTAAACGAATATACCGGAAGATCCGACCGTCGGATTTTCCCAAAACTGAAACCGTTAGGACCGTCTTGGAAAAATCTTTCCAACGATATATGCTACGCAAAAATCCAACGGTTAGATTTTGAGGAAAGTGAAAAACAAAATTGATTGAAAACAGCGCCAAGGTCGCCTTTGACCTGAAGCGTCGTTAAATAAGGAATTAATTATATTAAATAATTAAGGCAAGGATTAATCGTTATTAAAATAAAATAACGATATGAAATATGTTTTTCTCAAAATATATGAATGCGAGATTATTTGGAAAGACCGGGTTAATCCCATTCCAAATGATCGTACGATTTCAAGAATTCAAGTATGAAGACGGCGTATGAAGACCGTAAATCTCCCCTCGAATGGACAACGATCAAGACTCTGAATTGGTTTGATCCCAATTCAAGGGTCGGGGTAATTGCCCAAACGTACGTGTTGATTTCACGGGTTTGACCCTAGTTCAGACCTAGAGCATGGGTATAAATGGATAGTGTGTCTGACATCGTACCCCACAAAATATTATGTTGTTGATATTCAGTTAATATATAAACGATTGGTGGTAGAGAATTTATTCTCTACTTAACACCCGTTTATATAGTGACGGACGATCAATAGTACGGTATGGAGTGACGGTGTGGCATACTAAGATGCAATGATCAGGGTTACTTGTTGAAAAGCAGAACCTTGTGGTATGAAGAACATGACTTCACGAGCCTCACAAACCGGTAGAGTCTAAAAAGGGGGAAGGGAACGCAGGGAAAGTAGCACGTTTCTTTCTAGTTAGTAGTCATTTTACTTTTGGAGGATGATGAAATGAGGCGCCTCGGATAAGTCCTATAGGACCGGGGAACGTGTGCTTAGGAATTGCCAATCCTCTAAGTTGTATGTGAGGACCGGCCCTGCAGGATCCAAGGGTTAACTGCGGGTAATCCTGAGACGTTAACTAGAGCGTCTCGAATCGGTAAGGAGTCCTCCCTAGCCTGGACTCATGATGGAAACCCAAATTTCCAATACGACCCCGACGGATTTGATTGTATTACTAGTATTGGAGGCATAATATATGGTACCTATGCTTCCTAGGATTGATACTTATAATTTGAATTGTTTTGAAACCATATACACTAATAATAGTATTAGTTACGTATTTGGCGTATTTAGCATGTTTAACCACCATAAGGTAAAACTCTATCCTCTTGGTGTGCGTTGCATTGTGTGATGGGACCTGAGTCTTATGGTGGTTCCATTTTTCAAAAGACATTGCGTTTGGTTACGTTTTACTTATCTGTATTGACACTATAGTTATGCACGACAATCCATTGGTACAACCCGTTCCGCGTTAGCGGCGTGGTCTTTGGATTTGCCTTATTAGTATAAGTTATTTAAGAATTCTCACACCAGTCCCACGACTGACCCATAGTTTGTTTCACCTTTTTGCAAACTTGGGTGCCCTCTCTTCTACACGGGCAGCCAAGTAGACAGGTTCATTCTTTGCTTGGAGCTTTTCTTTGAAGCTGCTTATTTTCTCTCTCTTGGATTCTGCTTGGGAGAAGAGGTGATGACTTGGAGCTTGAAGACTTTTTGTTTCTATTGGCATCTTTTCTTTTCTTTTTAGACATCAAACTTATTTCTTTTCTGCAAACTTGTTGTAATAATCTTAGTTTTCTGTGACTGTGGAATTTCTGTGATTGATGACATTATATTTTTCCGCTGCTATAATGTTATTACTCTATGAATCTCCTTTGCTATATTGTATCTGTGTTCGGTTTTATTGTATTTATGTTGTATTCCATATGATTTCTTCTTGCATTCACTTGTGGAAGTGCGGGGTCATCACAGTTGGTATCAGAGCTTTGGTTTACAAAGCGGAGTACAACATATCTATAATAATTCGTTTACATAGAATCACTATATTCTATGGCGAACAGTTCATGAGATACATAATAGCCAGTCACTTTATCGTCATCTTTTCATTCATCCTTCGATCTTTTAGAATCACCTTTTCTGTTGTTTTGACTCTTTCCTTGATCATACGTTCGAAGAAGACTAAGAGAAGTGGCGATGCTCAATTGGCACATGTGTACGAAGGAGCGAAAGGACCAACTTCTTCGGTAGAAAGCCTGATGTTATAGACGGTACCATCTCTGTTAAAAACATTCTCTGTGTTTATTCTTCCTCTTTTCCTCTTCTATTTTTCTTTTTCCTTTTCGGGGACGAAAAGTTTTTAAGTGGGGGAGACTGTAACGACCCTGAATTTTGGGGCCAAGTTAAAATTTATTTTAAGTGATTTTAAATGAGTTTTGATATTTAAAATAATATATTTTAAATAATAAGGATCACAAATTTGGTTCAAATCAAAGTTAGAATGAATAAATTAATTTTAAATATAAAACGAGCTAGAAATGGCGCGGTAGTTTGAAAAGTCAAACTTGAACTTTGACTAACCATACAGGATGCAAAATTTAACGGATTTTAGTGAAACCAAAAATATTAGAATCTATTTAAAAATATCTTTCCAACGAATCCGAAGAATCGAAATTTCATAACGGGAATCAAAAGTTATGGCCAATTCAATATTTAGAAAGGTCGCTATGAAATTTATAAGGGCCAAAATGCTACATTTTGCAGAATAAGGAATTAGGACCCGAAACCATCTCCATTGGTTTTAGAATGTTGTTTACATATAAAAATGACTATAAGAACTTATATTTTTGAGTTTCGGAAAAATTCCACTATTTTTGGTATTTTTAAATATTAAAATATACACCTGAAAAATAGTTTTTTTGCAAACGAACTCCGAATTCGACGAAACCAGTTTCTACGGATTCGGAATATTAAATTAAGGTTAAATTCTAAAATTTATAATTTTTGGAATTATTTTGTGGCCTGTATAATTTTTACAATGGAAATACAGCCTATTTTCAGACTTCGGAAATTTATAATAAATTCATACGGAATCGGAAAATTACAAAATCAGGTTCGTTGGGTTCGTAATGACCTGAAATAATTATGTTTAAAATTTTATTAATTTTGAAATCAGTATGTATTTATAAGAATTTCTGAATTGAAGAAAACAGTTGAAAATTGAGTAATTGGGCACGTAATGATATTTGGGCTCAAACCAAAATTAAACCCATGGTATATATTATCTTTTTTCTGAGATTTAGGGCTGAAATTCGAAATGCTCAGCAGCCACTTCTATTTTCCATCATTTTTCCCAATTTCCATGGCGGCTCTCTCTTCCTCTAAAATTTATCGAAAATAAAATCTCTTCAAACCATAGCAAATTATATGTCCTCTCGAAGGTCTCGACGATACGAAGCTAATGGTGTAGTCGGTTTTGTCAAACAGGGCTCGGATTCGCCGGAATCTCGTCTTAAAGCTCGCTGTTTTCGAAATTCAGAAGCTCAAAACGTAAATCAAGAAATTCCCGTGAATCGAGGAAGAATTAGACGAAGTCACGAACACGGAAGTTCTTCGTCTACGTGAGGTGGAGGTGCTCGCCAAATTTCAGGCAGTTTGGAGGTGTGAGGCGGCCTGTGGGACCTGCGAGGCGAAATCCTTTCTAGGCGATTTCCCGATGATCGGAGAAGCTTTAGGGGCGGCTCTTTCTGGTGGTGGTGCGTCTCGCCAAGACGAAGACATTGGCGGTGGTCCCGTGGCGTCAGGTGGCCCGAGGCAGCGGCAAAGTGCGGTTAAAGTTCGGCGGTGAACAGTGTTTTTCGGTCAATGGGCTGAGGGTATTTTCTATTTTATTTTTAAATTATTTAATTAATTTCCAGAACTTTAAAATTGCATAAAATGGTATTTTGTCATGTTAGAAAAATAGAAATTTGCATTGCATAAAATGGTATTTTGTCATGTTAGAAAAATAGAAATTTGCATTGCATAAAATGGTATTTTGTCATGTTAGAAAAATAGAAATTTGCATTGCATAAAATGGTATTTTGTCATGTTAGAAAAATAGAAATTTGCATTGCATAAAATGGTATTTTTGTCAATGTTAATATGAGAAACTTCATTGTGTGAAAATAGAATTTTGTCAATATTAAAATGGAATTGCCATCGTATGTTAATTGAAAAAAATTTGTATGTTAATGTCACCGCATGTTAAATTAGCATTTTTATTAATGTTAATAAAAGAAAATGTCACCGCATGTTAAATTAACATTTTTAGTTACGTTAATATAGAAAACGGTCATTGTATGAAAATGACATTTGTGTCGAATGTTAATATAGGAAATATAAAAAGTGCATTGTATGAAAATAGCATTTTTGTCATCTCATAAAAATAATAAAAATGCATTGTATGTAAAATAACATTTTTGTTTAATGTTAATATTGTAAAGATACACCGTAGGATGTCATTAACATTTTTGTTAATATAATAAAAGTAATTTTACCATATGATGAGATTAACATTTTTTTAAAAGTTAATATTAAAGAAGATTTCACCGTAGGATGGTTAACATGATTTGCAATGATTAAAATAAAAGAATGTACACCGTATGATAATTTAACATTATTTTAATGTTAAAATGAAAGAATGTACACCGTAGGATGATTCACCATTATTTTTAATGTTAAAAGAAAAGAATTTCCATTTTATGTAAATTTAACATTATTTTCAATGTTAATAAATGGAAGATGCATGGCATGTAAATGTAACTTTATTTTAATGGTTATTAAAAGAGAATTCACCTCGTAGGGAAGTTAACATTATTTTGTAATGTAAATATATAAATAATTTGACCGTAGTATGTTTTAACATTTATTTTCAATGTTAAATATAAAAGAAAAGAATCTGTATGTAAGGTTTAACATTATTTATAATGTTAAATAAAAGAAATGAAACTGTATGTAAGGTTTAACATTATTTATAATGTGAATAAAAAAAAATGAAACGTATGTAAGAATAACATTATTTATAATGTTAAATGAAAGGTAAGGAACTGTATTGAAACATTAACATTATTTATAATGTAGGTAACAGGGAACTTACACCATAGGAAAGTGTTCATTATTCATAATGAAATTGGAAAAGAAATATATAAAGAAATGAATGGGATGGCACATTATAATTTACATTCTTAAATGAAAATTATAAAGTATAAAATAAATAATAATGAATTAAAAAGGGAAGAATTATCGTCTAATCCTAAACTACATTGTCATGTAAGTAGAAAGGTGAAAGTTAAGAGAAATGTGAGCTGCACGTAGGGACGATAAACTAAACGAATTATTTATATATATTTATATATATATAATTATAATATAACGAATCGAGCGCAGTAGTTCGTGTTTTGAAATCGAACTTTTAAACGAATATACCGGAAGATCCGACCGTCGGATTTTCCCAAAACTGAAACCGTTAGGACCGTCTTGGAAAAATCTTTCCAACGATATATGCTACGCAAAAATCCAACGGTTAGATTTTGAGGAAAGTGAAAAACAAAATTGATTGAAAACAGCGCCAAGGTCGCCTTTGACCTGAAGCGTCGTTAAATAAGGAATTAATTATATTAAATAATTAAGGCAAGGATTAATCGTTATTAAAATAAAATAACGATATGAAATATGTTTTTCTCAAAATATATGAATGCGAGATTATTTGGAAAGACCGGGTTAATCCCATTCCAAATGATCGTACGATTTCAAGAATTCAAGTATGAAGACGGCGTATGAAGACCGTAAATCTCCCCTCGAATGGACAACGATCAAGACTCTGAATTGGTTTGATCCCAATTCAAGGGTCGGGGTAATTGCCCAAACGTACGTGTTGATTTCACGGGTTTGACCCTAGTTCAGACCTAGAGCATGGGTATAAATGGATAGTGTGTCTGACATCGTACCCCACAAAATATTATGTTGTTGATATTCAGTTAATATATAAACGATTGGTGGTAGAGAATTTATTCTCTACTTAACACCCGTTTATATAGTGACGGACGATCAATAGTACGGTATGGAGTGACGGTGTGGCATACTAAGATGCAATGATCAGGGTTACTTGTTGAAAAGCAGAACCTTGTGGTATGAAGAACATGACTTCACGAGCCTCACAAACCGGTAGAGTCTAAAAAGGGGGAAGGGAACGCAGGGAAAGTAGCACGTTTCTTTCTAGTTAGTAGTCATTTTACTTTTGGAGGATGATGAAATGAGGCGCCTCGGATAGGTCCTATAGGACCGGGGAACGTGTGCTTAGGAATTGTCAATCCTCTAAGTTGTATGTGAGGACCGGCCCTGCAGGATCCAAGGGTTAACTGCGGGTAATCCTGAGACGTTAACTAGAGCGTCTCGAATCGGTAAGGAGTCCTCCCTAGCCTGGACTCATGATGGAAACCCAAATTTCCAATACGACCCCGACGGATTTGATTGTATTACTAGTATTGGAGGCATAATATATGGTACCTATGCTTCCTAGGATTGATACTTATAATTTGAATTGTTTTGAAACCATATACACTAATAATAGTATTAGTTACGTATTTGGCGTATTTAGCATGTTTAACCACCATAAGGTAAAACTCTATCCTCTTGGTGTGCGTTGCATTGTGTGATGGGACCTGAGTCTTATGGTGGTTCCATTTTTCAAAAGACATTGCGTTTGGTTACGTTTTACTTATCTGTATTGACACTATAGTTATGCACGACAATCCATTGGTACAACCCGTTCCGCGTTAGCGGCGTGGTCTTTGGATTTGCCTTATTAGTATAAGTTATTTAAGAATTCTCACACCAGTCCCACGACTGACCCATAGTTTGTTTCATCTTTTTGCAAACTTGGGTGCCCTCTCTTCTACACGGGCAGCCAAGTAGACAGGTTCATTCTTTGCTTGGAGCTTTTCTTTGAAGCTGCTTATTTTCTCTCTCTTGGATTCTGCTTGGGAGAAGAGGTGATGACTTGGAGCTTGAAGACTTTTTGTTTCTATTGGCATCTTTTCTTTTCTTTTTAGACATCAAACTTATTTCTTTTCTGCAAACTTGTTGTAATAATCTTAGTTTTCTGTGACTGTGGAATTTCTGTGATTGATGACATTATATTTTTCCGCTGCTATAATGTTATTACTCTATGAATCTCCTTTGCTATATTGTATCTATGTTCGGTTTTATTGTATTTATGTTGTATTCCATATGATTTCTCCTTGCATTCACTTGTGGAAGTGCGGGGTCATCACAGTGTCGGGTTGCCATCATAGGGATTAATACACCCCATGGTGGGACCATCACACGTATCTACAAACAAGCGAGGCCAAATGACACAAGTAATAAATACATGCGAGTTAGGGAGTCGATCGATTAGGGGTAGTGTGGGGACATCTAGTATTTATTATGGGCAAGTAAGTTGTCGAGGATTGTATGGGGTGGATACCTCTTAGCAGATGTTATGCTTGAAGGCTACCAATTGCAGGGTTGGGATCAACTCTCAATATGGTACTAGTAATGGTACGGTGTAATTAGCATTAGTGCAGTGTAGTATTTATCCTATAGTGATTAGAAGTGCAATCAATGTTTACCTTATTCATCTTGCTTGCCTTGTCATGCTTGTTTATTTTACAGTCATTTCTTGCTTTCCAGTTTATGTTCTCATCCTGTTACTTTAATGATTATATTGTTAAAGTTACTGGACTCGCCAGACTTTATGTCTGACCTCGTTTGTTTCGCCACTTTTCTTCCCCTCCCCCTCCACCCCCCAGGTTCTCAGGGTTGGCCTAGTGGAGCTTGACTTGGATTTCTTTCTCTCTCTTTTGGAAGTGCTTGGATTGCTGAAAGTAAAAGTTCATCTTATCTCTTTTTATAGCTATTTATGTTGCTGTTATGCTTTTTGTTTTATGTACTCAGAAAATAATTTGACAAGCTGGATATTAAGTGTACTTGGTTTTATTGTTGGTTTTGGTGTTGTAACCAAACTATTTTTCCGCTGCAACGAAGTTGCTTTAAATTTTTAAAGTACCAATATATGTATCTGTCTCATTATATTCTGTTCTATACACTAATAGTACTCCATGAAAGTTAATGCATTCCCTTTGTGAATGACATTAATGGATGTGGGGTGTTACAACAACTTTGTGTTAAGGCGTTAATTCACGAGCTTCACACTCCGATATGAGTCAAAAACGGGATGAAGGACATCAGGGAAGATATGCGTTTCTTTCTAGCTGGAAGTGTTGCCATGGTATCGAGCCCAGGCAATTTACTTACGTGGAAGTTGGAATTGAGGCGCCTCGAATATGGCCGCACAAGGCCATGGTGGTCGATGTACTGACTAGGAGGTGCAATAGGACCGGGAGATGTGTTGTTCAAGTAATGCCAATCAGCGAAGTACTGTTGACCTGCCCTGCCGCTCCAAAGGGATGTTGTTTTCCATGGGACATTTTGCTAGAGAAGTTCCGATGTTCGAATGAGGAGGATCCCTTGCCTCAGCTCATGATGGAAACCCAATTTCCAATACGCGACTTTATGGTTTTAGTTGTAAACCAATATGGCGGCACAATATGATAGGGTATTATGCCGTCTAAGATTAATACATTTATTTTCGAAGTTGTTTTCAACACTTAGACACTAATAGTAATATCGAATGATTTTCATGTATCAAGAATGTTTGGCCATTATAAGGTAAAATTCTATCCTCCATATTGCGGTTTCATTGTGTGATGGGACATGAGACTTATAATGGCCTCATTTTTCAAAAAACATTGCATGATTTTATGCTCTGGCATTCATACAGAGGAATCTTGTTCCGTGTTATACGGCATGGTCCCGTGATATGTCTTATTTTAAATAAGTCAAGTTAACTGTAGGGTTTCTCATACCAGTCCCATGACTGACTCGTAGTTTTTTTCCCCTTGCATACTCGGGTGCCCATATTTTTACATGGAAAGCCAAGTGAATAGGTTGTTAGCTTTCTTTCTTTTGGGGATGTGTACTGGAGCTGTGGATGATATTTTGGGCTTGGAGATGAATTGTGGACTTTTATGTTTCTTTTGAACCTTTTTCAATACTCTCTACTATGTTAATTGTCTTTTGATTCCGTTGTATAATTTTTTATATTTGAAACTCTGTGATGTATAATTATGATCCTGCTTTGTTGTAGAAATTGATGTATCTCTTAACGTAAATTCATGTACATTATTATTTGTTGTTATGCTATGTTTTGTGATCCACTGTTGTGTTTAATGTATTATGTTCCAACGACTATCCTTTCCGCTCAGGATCAGGGGATGGGTCATCACATCTCCTATATTTCTTTTATAACTACTCAGAACTTTATCGGAAATCAAAAGGAGAGAAATCTAATCGTAGGGAAAATCTAGCTCTTGGTTCTTTTAAAAAGTCCATCAACATGAGTTGAAGAGAAATGTTCCTTTCCACACAATTCACTTTTGACTACTGCTAAACCAAGATAACTATCCATCTTTGAAAATAAAGATGAACGATACTTCTATCCAAAATGCTTACACTCATTAATCAATTTCAAAAAGTTCGCTTTTTGGCTCTTTTTTCCAAAAAAAAAAGCAATACAACAGAAGCCAACTATTTCCTTTCCAATATCAGAAATGGCTCATTATACGGATAGTTTGTCTAAACTCCAAACCAATCCATCGATATCACAATTCCCTAGCTAGACTAGATTCCAATCAAATGCATAGAACTAAACCCTCACTTATAACCCCAAAACTGTGTGCTTTACCTAAAATACTACAAGTTTAGCATCGTCACAAATACAAATCCGAAAATCAATCTCTCTCTTAGAGATAATCTTTCAACCGTTTACCATATTTGGAATATATATAGCACAAAGAGAACTGAATCTATACTCCATAGAGATGCACTAAGTAAAAATAGGGATATCATCATGACTGACCCTTCGTGTCGCAAGAAATCTGAAAAATTAGTCCATCACATAGCCTAGCCTAACCATTTTCTTCTTGTAACCAATATAGACCCCAATTGGCTAACTAATTCATCCTCCAAATTTTCCTATGTTAATACCCTAGGTACCCTAGGTATTGATTTTGATGACAACAACTATATAAACATGACTACTAAGATATCTACGAGTTGTGCAGTTATTATCAGATATATTATGGAATATTTTTAGAAATATTCAATAGTACAAAAGAGGAATTATATTAGAAGTTTAGTCAGAGCAATGGAAGGATAATCAAAACAACTGAAGACCAAAGCGTATTAGAGAAGAATGTTGACGAACATAGGTGTTTGAAGTAATAAGGAGTAGGAATGGCGATGGGGCGGGTCAGGGTGGGTTTCTCATGCCTCGAGCCCGACCCAGACTTTTTAAACCCCACCCCAGACCCTCCCTGTAGACCCTTTTCGGTTCTAGAATTTCGCCCCGTACTTGAAACCCGTATGGGTCAGCGTAGACCCGACCCGCCCCACGACCCGGTGATATTGTGTTCTATTATACACAAATTTATATACTTATATTTTTTGTCACTAAATAATAAATTAGATACCTATTATAATGTGTTCACAGTGATAAGAAAATATAATAAAATGAGTTGTAATATAATAGCTCAAAATGTATGCATTTGTTATTGTATGACTATCATTGATGCAAGTTAATACTATGAAAATTTTGTAGTGTGATTGAAAGAATATAATATTCAAGTTATAATCATGTATACCTAAGAAGATTAACAAGTAATCATTATAGTTATATAGTGTTTTAATGATGTTTCAATCATGTGGGTCAGGTTAAGACAGGCCAGCCGTGCCCTAGACCCGACCCTAGACCTGGACCTCCAAAGGCGGGTCGCTGGTCTACCCGCCCCAAAGACTCTATGGAGAGGTTCTAAATGGGTTAAAACAGGGGCGGATCAAGCGGGTTTAGACTCTAGACCCGCCCCATTGTCATCCTTAATGAGGATTGGTTGAACCTTATAATATCTTGTAAAAGATCCCATGGCAATTATACTTGACAATAATCAACCATTGACCTCAACTGAATCACCAAAATCCACAAATATAAAGAAATCTGAAGTGATGAATATTTGCAACACTTATAAGTGTCTTTTGTAACACTAGGTATGCCGACATACACCTTTTGGTATGTCGACATATAACGGCTTTTTCAGATTTTCAAATTTAATTTGAGAAGTTATTTCCCTTCATCCCTTCACCAAATGACACATCCTTTCAAATACTTTTTAAAGGCTCCTGGTAACAAATTTTAACATTATTTTTTCACATTTTCTTTTATTCCTTCTCTATATATTCTCTACACAAATCCATTGAATAATATCCTATTATTCTTGCAAATCCACTCTCTTTCACTCCTATTCTTCATTTATTTGAAAGCCACACAATATCAGAGAGTTGTATTTGAATTCATATCATTCTCTCTTTGATTTTATCCTATATCCTCAAAGAATTCAAAGACATATTGCCATTGGAGGTCTATAGGATCATTATACCAAATCTGCCAGAATCTATATTGAAGATATGACTACTTGCCATTATTTGTTGTTGTTGATAAGGAGAAGGTGTATTTTGTAGCCCGTGAAATCAAGATTGTAAAGGTATTCTTGCCACCCTAGTCTATACACATCATCTCTCTAGTGTCTGAATAGCATTAAGATCCATTAATATTGGGTTATAGATGCCCTAGTCCCTAACAATTGGTATTAGCGCAAGGTTTTCAAAGTTATCACAATATGATTTTTGAAAATTATAAATGTCTACTTGTAACACCCCACATCCGCGAGGGTCACTCACAAAGGGAATGCACTAATTTTGGAGAAGCGTTATTGAGGTAAACAATCACAGAATTATTACAAGACAGAACATAAATAAAACAGCGGAAGATTCAAAAGCTAAATTTCATTACTTTCAAAAAGAGTCAAAACCTTTTTCATCAAATAGCCAAGGTCATTATTTTCCATTACAATAAATTTTGTCTTGCATAAATAAAGAAGCATAAACTTGAAACAACAAAAGGAGCTTAATTCCCCAAAGGTAGCAGAAATGTAGCCATAACATAGCTCAAGATCAAACCGTACATGAGCTGAACCGAATGCAAGTGAAATCCAAGCTAAATGCTAGATTTTCCTCCCTGAGAACCTGGGGGGAAACGGAAGAAAAAGATACGAAAGAAAACGGATCAGTCATAAAGACTGGTAAGTCCAAGTGACTTTCAGCATAAAAACAGATAAAGGTAACATGAAATGTATAAAATGAAAGTAAACATAAGGATGCTGTTAAGATGGGCAAGATAGACTAAGATAACATGATAAGTCAAGTATAAATCAAGTATAGCATCACATATTCAAGGTTCGCTGCATCAACAGTACTAGAATCCCAAACCCATGTCTTATATAAATAATGAAATAATTCCTTGGCCCAATATCATGAAATGACCCATTTCTAGGTCCAAAGAAACGATCCACTAGTCGATCGGCTCCCTACAAGTTCTAGCTCGTCATGTGTCTGTGTCATACGGCCCTATCACGAATGTAGTCACCTGTGCTAGGTCCACCATAGGGTGTATCAAGCCCTATAGTGCCAACCACCGACACGAATCAAGCATGCATAAATAACCCTACTAATGCCCAATGCCTGCTTTTTCAACTCTGGACCACGTGCACGACCATAGACCGTCTGAACTTACACTGACTCACCAACATAACGGTCGTTCTGGTCGCTTACAGTCAGCCCAATAGTCGTTCCCCACCCTACCTAGTTCCAGGGTACCATGATACATCTAGTGGGTTACTGCTGAAGTAGACCGTGTAACTAGGGTTTTCGTCCAATAGGTTAAGTGTTGTCATTTAAATTCGTGACTTAACCCTTATCAGTCTAGCATGTCAAGTTGGTTAAGTGTTGTCATTCAAGTTCGTGACTTAACCCGCCTACGAATCATGTATCAAATTGGTTAAGTGTTGTCTTTCATGTTCATGACTTAACCCTATCATGTGGCATTAATTCATTAATGCATCCCAACCTCCCACATCAGACATGTTGTTGTGGTCACTGGATATGTCGGGCGGTTCTGGGCAAAATTACACCACAACTCAGTCTGACCTCGGGTTTTCAAGTGCGATATGACCAACTACCCACATTGGATCCTATTGTTTGCAGTAACTGGATATGCCGGGCGGTTCCGGGCAGAATTACACTGCAAACTCAACCCAACCTCGAGTTGGCCATTTTTAAGTTCATTCTAGTGTCATGCCCATATTCAAGTTTCATGTCATGTTCGTGTCAAGTTTCAAGGCAAGTTTCATGCCCACATCCAAATTCAAGTTATAACAATGTTCATGTCAAGTTTCATGGCGAGTTTCATACCAAGTTTCCTATAATTACCAATTTTTCCCAACGTTACCCCATCTAAATATTAGGCTAACAATCTTAGCCTAATTTTCCGTCCGCATGATTTTTAGCATAATATTAGGCTAAAAACTTGGCCTAATTTAACGTACACAAAATTTTCATAAAGAAATTCGTTAACATGACATAGGTGTAAACTTGGCATTCTTGGCATAGTCAATATGAACACCATAGGTGTGTACTTGCAAAACAATCAACATGAATATCATAAGTGTGAACTTGCAACGTAGACTAAACCAACATACATATATGTGAATTTGCAACTTAGACTAAATCAACTTACATATATGTGAACTTGCAAATCAATCACGAACATATGAATAAGTGTGAACTTGAAATATGACATAGGTTTAACATATACACATAAACATGTAGATCTAACATTTGGTCGCATATGTGATATGTTTTCACAACCTAAAACTTGCATAAATGATAAACTACACAACTTGTCATCATGGGTTATACTCCAAGTTCATATACATATGAATGGACTTATTCATTAATTCCCAATTCAAAATGATGATAGAATAGAACTACAGGCATAGATCAACATAATAAACATTGCTCTATTATCAATTTATTTCCAAGGCATGACCTAACTGAATAAATTGATTAAAACATCACTGGCATAACATTACGAACATGAAAAAGGTTTGAATAATAATCTAGATTCAAGAACACGGATAGATCTAACTTAAATAGAAAAATCCCAAAAATCAAGACAAATAAAGAAAATAGGTCTGAATAGAAAGTCAAGCTTAGATCCAATTTCATAGTCATAATCCTAGGCAATAACCTCATAGGTGATTAGCCACAATTGTCCTTGTCATAGTTATAGGAATATTCTTATATTCACAGTCATAGGCATAGGCATAGTCTTATGTTCACCATCATAGTCATAGGCATAGTCTTATGTTCACCGTCATAGTCATAGGCATAGGCATAGTGTTATGTTCACAGTCATAGGCATAGTCATGGTCTTATGTTCACAGTCATAGGCGTAGTCATAGCCTTATGTTCACAGTCATAGGCATAGTCATAGTCCTATGTTCACAGTCATAGGCATAGTCATAGTCTTATGCCATTAACAACAGTTTCAACGTCGTAGACAATATTCCCAATAGTCAAGATTTAAGAAGAAAACAAGAATAGATATGAATCATACATAAATCAATTCCAATTTAACATGCACATATTAGATTTATAGCTTTTATCTAAAAGTAACTGGAACTTACAGATCGTGGTCTAAGAAATTTAGATGCAAAAGTCAAGTCTAGAAATTTGTCGTAGAACGTTGCGGTGTCGCTGATCTATTCTCTTGAATTGTTATAGAAGCGTTGATCTTTGATTTTAATCGAGTTTGAATGCTTAAGCTTTAATTTGGAGGTGGCGACCATGGTTCAAGGGGTAAATTAGCAGCATAGCAGTGTAAGAATGATTTGTATGAATTAGGCTAGGTCTTAGGATGTATTTATAGGGGTAGCAACTAGTTTAGGCCCTTAGATTAACCCTAGAGTAAATCCGGACCATCAAAACACGTCTCAGGCTACAAAAATGGGTTTTGGGTCAAAACAGGCTGACCAGGTCGACCTGTAAGGGGGGAGGTCGACCATATGGTCGAGCTGGGGGGTAGGTCGACCACATGGTCGACCTGACCCCCAGGTCGACCTGCCTGGTCTGAAATTTGTTGAATCTTCTACAGGCCATAACTTCTTCATCCGGACTCCAATTTTTGAAAACTCGGACTCTATTTCATGCAGAATTCCGAGATGAACGCAATGGCGTAAGCCGTTTCCCTTGATTCTTACTTTAAAATTTAATTCTGCCTTGATTTATGGTTTTAACATGTTATAAAAATTCGGGTTGTTACATTCTCCCCTCCTTAAAGGATTTCGTCCCCGAAATCTTCAAGTTAAGAAGAATGCATCCTATCATCCAATCAACTACTCAACCATCATCCACAAGCAACCATTGTCCTTAAAAGATTTCTAATGCCATATGAACATATGTAGAAAGTGTTTGTATATGCTCCTTATCTAATGCAAATGATCTAGCCTGATTGATCTTCTTAATGCAAAATATGTTTAGTGTCATGAATCCAACATGTATGCAAATAGTCCTAGTCACATTAACACTATATGTGTGCACAAACATCCATCCATATGTAACATCCACATGATAACACATTCAATTTCATTCACAAACATGTATAAACACTCATGCATATGCAATATGAAAATGTGTCTGAGCCGATCTAGTGCCTAATGTGTGTTATGCAACCACGAGCAACCACTTGCGACCACTTGCAACCATTTGCAAACATCAACCATAACATGTTTCAATCACATGTTTACGTCCAAAAGGGTTCTACCTAAGGTTCTCAAGATAGGATTGAGAAGATAAGCAAGATAAAACAAAGCATCTAGGAGAAGAAGTTAAAGATGAACCCCCAGAAGGTCCTGCTTGCGGGGCTTGCCCTTGCTTCTTAGGGCAGTTCTTGCTGATATGTCCAATATCACCACACTGAAAGCATGCTCCCATCTTCATCTTCTTCTTTCTACAATCCTGGACTATATGCCCCTCAATACCACAGAAGTGACATTTTCTTTTCTCACGTGTCTTGTTATCCTTATTGTTGTTGTTGTTCTTGCCTCCTTTCTTGGAAGTCTTTCTTCTCGTTCTGAGACTCATCTGCCTTAACTTATCACTCATACCTTCCTTACGTAATATGTTAACAAGCCTCATGGAAACTATCTCCATCGTACGGAAAACCCTCTACGAAGCTAGAAAGAAGATTAGCCGCAGGTAAAAACTACTGCGACTACAGATGGAGAAAAGAAAGGAAAAGAGGTTCAAACGAGGAAACAAAGGATAGTGCTAATGGCTTTTAGGGAATAGCCTTTAAATAAAACAAGACTTTTCTTGAAAAAATGCTTCTTTGTAAACGGTTTTGAAAATAATTTCAGTAGGTTTTCTAAAATCTTTTGCCCAATCTAGTAACCTTCTGCTCTGATACCAAATGTAACACCCCACCTCCGCTAGGGTCACTCACAAAGGGAATGCACTAGTTTTGGAGGAGCGTTATCGAGGTAAACAATCACAGAATTATTACAAGACAAAACATAAATAAAATAGCGGAAGATTCAAAAGCTAAATTTCATTACTTTCAAAAAGAGTCAAAACCTTTTCATCAAATAGCCAAGGTCATTATTTTCCATTACAATAAATTTTGTCTTCCATAAATAAAGAAGCATAAACTTGAAACAACAAAAGGAGCTTAATTCCCCAAAGGTAGCAGAAATGCAGCCATAGCATAGCTCAAGATCAAAGCGTACATGAGCTGAACCGAAAGCAAGAAAAATCCAAGCTAAGTGCTAGAGTTTCCTCCCTGAGAACCGGGGGGAAACGGAAGAAAAAGAGGCGAAAGAAAATGGGTCAGTCATAAAGACTGGTAAGTCCAAGTGACTTTCAGCATAAAAATAGATAAAGGTAACATGACATGTATAAACTGAAAGTAAACATAAGGATGCTGTCAAGATGGGCAAGACAGACTAAGATAACATGATAAATCAAGTATAAATCAAGTATAGCATCACATATTCAAGGTTCGCTGCATCAACAGTACTAGAATCCCAAACCCATGTCTTATATAAATCATGAAATAATCCCTTGGCCCAATATCATGAAATGACCCATTTCTAGGTCCAACGAAACGATCCACTAGTCGATCGGCTCCCTACAAGTTCTAGCTCGCCATGTGTCTGTGTCATACGGCCCTATCACGAATGTAGTCACCTGTGCTAGGTCCACCATAGGGTGTATCAAGCCCTATGGTGCCAACCACCGACACGAATCAAGCATGCACAGATAAACCTACTGATGCCCAATGCCTGCTTTTTCAACCCCGGACCACATGCACGACCATAGCCCGCCTGAACCTACACTGGCGCACCAACACAGCCGTCGTTCTGGTCGCTTACAATCAGCCCAGTAATTGTGCCCCACCCTGCCTAGTTCCAGGGTACCATGATACATCTAGTGGGTTACTGCTGAAATGGACCGGGTAACTAGGGTTTTCGTCTAATAGGTTAAGTGTTGTCATTTAAATTCGTGACTTAACCTTTATCAGTCTAGCATGTCAAGTTGGTTAAGTGTTGTCATTCAAGTTCGTGACTTAACCCACCTACGAATCTTGTATCAAGTTGGTTAAGTGTTGTCTTTCATGTTCATGACTTAACCCTATCATGTGGCATTAATTCATTAATGCACCCCCAACCTCTCACATCAGACCTGTTGTTGTGGTCACTGGATATGCCGGGCGGTTCCGAGAAGGATTACACCACAACTTAGTCTGACCTCGGGTTTTCAAGTGTGATATGACCAACTACCCACATTGGATCCTATTGTTTGCAGTAACTAGATTTGTCGGGCGGTTCCGGGCAGAATTACACTGCAAACTCAACCCAACCTCGTGTTGGCCATTTTCAAGTTCATTCTAGTGTCATGCCCATGTTCAAGTTTCATGTGATGTTTGTGTCAAGTTTCAAGGCAAGTTTCATGCCCACATCCAGATTCAAGTTATAACAATGTTCATGTCAAGTTTCATGGCGAGTTTCATAACAAGTTTCCTATAATTCCCAATTTTTCCCAACGTTACCCCGTCTAAATATTAGGCTAACAATCTTGGCCTAATTTTCCATCCGCATGATTTTTGGCATAATATTAGGCTAAAAACTTAGCCTAATTTAACGTACACAAAATTTGCATAAAGAAATTCATTAACATGACGTAGGTGTAAACTTTTCATTCTTGGCATAGTCAATATGAACACCATAGGTGTGTACTTGCAAAACAATCAACGTGAATATCATAGGTGTGAACTTGCAACGTAGACTAAACCAACATACATATATGTGAATTTGCAACACATACTAAATCAACTTACATATATGTGAACTTGCAAATCAATCAAGAACATATGAAAAGTGTGAACTTGAATGGCATAGGTTTAACATATACACATAAACATGTAGATCTAACATTTGGTCACATATGTGATATGATTTCACAACCTAAAACTTGCATAACATGATAAACTACACAACTAGTCACCACGGGTTATGTAACAACCTGTATTTTAATAACATGTTAAAACCATAAATCAAGGCAGAATTAAATTTTAAAACAAGAATCAAGGGAAACAGGTTGCGCCATTGCGTTCGTCTCGAAATTCTGCTTGAAAACGAGTTCGAGTTTGCGAGAATCGGAGTCCGTATGAGGGAGATATGACCCTCCGAAGTTTCAGGAATTTTCAGAATCCAAAACAGCTCGAAATTCGAATTCGAAATTCGAATTCAAACCCCGCAGCAGGCAGGGCGGGAAAACTCCCGCTCATAGACCAGTTCGACTTGGGGGTCGACCGTCGACCTCCCAGGGGCCAGGTCGACCATAGTGTCGACCTGGGGGTCGACCTGCCTCCCGAACCTATTTCCTGAACCAGATGCATTCTGATGTATTTAGACTTGTTTCATGACCAGATTCGTCTGCCTAACCCTATATAAATAGCCCCTAGCCTCATTCTCTCTACACTATTTCATTCTATCCTTATGCTACCTCTGTGGAAATCAAAATGATAATATTTAAATTAAAAAGAGACCACTTCTTCTTTGTCAAGACAACAGCTAGGAATTGCAAATTGGGTGTTTTCAACTAGAACAAGACTAAACAAATAGAGATTCAACAACTGCAAAAACCATTTCTAGAATCAAATCTCTGCACTCTAATTCTCGATCCGCGCTCTGTAAGTTCTAGTTGTTTTTAGATTTAAACATTTAATTATAATATGGTCATGGAATAAAATGAAATTGGACCTAAGCTTGATTATCTATTTGGATCTGTTCTTGTCTCTTCTTGAATCTATGATTTTGGGTTATTTCTTATCGACTGAATCATGCCCATTCATCTTGTTGGACCTAGTTTATTATTCAAACGCTAGATTGTAACATAAATTCTTGGATCTTGACTTGTGGGAATATTTCTATTTGGGGCCTATTCATGTTGTAAATCAAATTCTTTCATGTCTATAAACCTTAATATGCCTATGAGAATATGGACATAAGGTTTTGCCTATACCTATGACTATGATGATGAACATAAGACTATGCATATGCCTATGATGAAGAACATAAGACTATGCCTATGACTATGACAAGGACTATTGTGGCTAATCACCTATGACTCTTGACTATGAGAATTATTACCTATGATTATGAACATAAGGCCATTATCTATGACCATGACTTTGAAACTATTACTGTTAATTTCCTATGACTATTGCCTAGAACTATTTTGGATAATTAACCATGACTATTGTGATTAATCGCTTAGGGTTCTTAATTATGAGATTTCTACCTATGACCATGACTATGACTATTAGGGTTAATTACTTGGGACTATTATAGTTGATTGAAACCCATGTTGTATACCGAATTTGCAGTTTGTTGGATCTCATACCGAGGGTGTGACTTGCTTAGTTTATTCGCTATTATGTACACCGAAACCATTGGATCCATTATCCGTGTATTTGGCTTGATTTTGCATTCCTATTCTTTTATGTCAGCGTTTACCATGACTATCGCCTTATCTTGCTAGATTTAGAATCCTATATGCCAGTGATGTTGTAACCAATTTATGTCATGCTAGTCTTGTAACCCCTTTTATCGCTTTATGCTCGTCCCTTTTGCCTATCGTAGTTTTGATGTTATTCCCTCTATTCTGAGGTTTGGATTTATTTGTAGTATGGATCGATTCACATTTACGTGCGATGGGAATAAGATTTGGTTAGAATAGGCAAAACATGAATTGGTTATGAACATGAATTATGAACTTGATAAAAGGAAAAACTTGAAACATGAACGCTGTTATAACCTGAACTTGGATATGGACATGAAACTCGACATGAAACTTGACACGAACTTGATATGAAACTTGAACATGGACATGACATTAGAATAAACATGAAAATGGCCAACTCGAGGTTGGGTTGAGTTTGTAGTGTAAATCTGCCCGGAACCGCCCGGCAAATCCAGTTACTGCAAACAATAGGATCCAATGTGGGTAGTTGGTCATATCGCGCTTGAAACCCGAGGTCAGACTGAGTTGTGGTGTAAATCTGCCCGGAACCGCCCGACATATCCAGTGACCACAACAACAGGTCTGATGTGAGAGGTTGGGGTGCATTAATGAATTAATGCCACATGATAGGGTTAAGTCATAAACCGCTTGAATATACTTAACCAATTTGACACGATGATTCGATAGGATTATGTCATGAACCACTGGAATATACTTAACAATTTGACACGATGACTTGATAGGGTTAAGTCATGAACCGCTCGAATATACTTAACCAATTTGACACGATGATTTGATAGGGTTAAGTCATGAACCGCTTGAATATACTTAACGAAATTGACACATGATTCGTAGGGCTAAGTCATGAACTTGAACGACAACACTTAGCCAATTTGACATGATACGTAGGCGGGTTAAGTCATGAACTTGAATGACAACACTTAACCAACTTGACATGCTAGACTGATGGGGTTAAGTCTCGAATTTAAATGACAACACTTAACCAGCTTGACATGCTAGACTGATGGGGTTAAGTCTCTAATTTAAATGACAACACTTAACCTACTGGATGGAAACCCTAATTACGCGGTCCTTTTCAGCAGTAACCCACTAGATGTATCATGGTACCCTGGAACTAGGCAGGGTGGGGCATGATTACTGGGCTGATTGTAAGCTACCAGAATGACGGCTGAGTTGGTGCGCCATTATAGGTTCAGGCGGACTATGGTCGTGCACGTAGTCCGGAGTTGAAAAAGAAGGCATTGGGCACCAGTAGGTTTACACTATGCGTGCTTGATTCGTGTCGGTGGTTGGCACCCTAGGGCTTGATACACCCTATGGTGGACCTAGCACATGTGACTACATTTCGTGATTGGGCCGTATGACACAGACACATGAACGAGCTAGGACTTGTAGGGAGCCGATCGATTAATAGATCGTTACGTGAAATTCGTTAGGTAGCATAATCCCTAGTGGTCCTAGGTGGCATAAACCCTAATCGAATCTAGAAAACGTTCAATAGGTAGCATAATCCCTTGTGGTCCTAGGTGGCATAAATCCTAGTTGAACACGCGATAGTTCATGATAAGGAAACCTAGCCAGAACAAGGGTGGCGGTCCAAACGATTTCAAGAATGGTGGCACTACGTTGAAGTAGTATAGAAATACGTGATGAAACCCGTACGATATACGGCAAGGGACTGTACATATACATGGAAAGGATGATAAGGGTTGGGGTACTAGTACAGTTGGTGCAGAGAATATAGGAAATCAAAGAAAATAGTGGAATGGTGAAACTTAGAAATCTTGTTACGTTATACTTAATAGAAACCTTGCAATGTTATACTTGATTCATCGTGCCTGTAGCTTACCTTGTCATTATGCTTATGTTTACTTTCAGTTTATTCATGCCATATTATCTTCACCTGTTTTTATGCTGAAAGCCAATAGGAATTACTCAGTCTTTATGACTGACCCAGTTTGTTTCGCCTCTTTTTCTTTCGTTCCCCCCCCCCTCCCCAGGTTCGCAGGGTGGGAATACAGCTTAGTTCGGATCTCACCAAGCTCCAAGGCTCTTTCATGTACTGCTTGCATTTCTCTTGGCTATGGCTTGCTTTGCTGTTTTACTTGGGGAATGATTTATGACTATGGTTTTATGCTTTTTTACTATTACAAGACAGATTTCGATGTAATGGATTTAGTAGCATTTCGATGTAAAAGGCTTTAGACCTTTCTAGATTTTAAAGCAATGAAATTTGGTTCTTTTTCCGTTGTTTTATATGTTCTGTCTTGTAATATTTCTGTGTATGTTTACCTAGATAATGCTCCACCAAAGCTAGTGCATTCCCTTTGTGAGTGACCCTTGCAGAGGTGGGGTGTTACATTTGGTATCAGAGCAGAAGGTTACCAGACTGGGCAAAAGCTTTTAAAAACCTTATGAAATTATTTTCAAAACGTTTACAAAGAAGCATTTTTCTAAGAAAAGTTTTGTTTTACGAAAGGCATATTCCCCAAAGCCATATGCACTATCTTTTGATTCTCTCCTTGAGTCTCTTCTCTCTTTCTTTTTCACCATAGTTTGTAGGCATGCGACACATGTCAGAGGGCAAAGTAGTGTCCAACCTCCATCTGTAGCCGTAGTAGTTTAACTTGTGGCTAATCTTATCTCAAGCTTTGTAGGGTTGCCGTGCGATGGAAGTAGCTTTCGAGAAACTTTTCAACAAGCTATACAAGGATAGTAGGAACGAGGATAAAGAACACAAGTCTAAGGATGAGAAACTTGTTGATATGGCTTAATCCACGAAGAGGAAAGAGGTGAAAGGAAAGAGGCCAAGTGGAAGAATAATATAAACCCACGACAGGAGAGAATATCTTTAGTATGGTAGAAAGGGGCATGTAATAAGTATTATAGGACAAGGACAAGGGCAAAGAACAAGATCGTCGAGAGGGCAATTGTATGCTCTCACTACTAGCGTACCTAAGAGAGGTGGTAACGTTTCTGTTAAAGGTTTAGCTTTTCTTTTCTATCATCCCATTGGAACTTTGTTTTTGTACATCGCATCCTTTTAATTCTGCTTCGATAGTTGAAGTCTCTGCACCGTAGTACTAGCGTAGTAGAGGATCCCGTTTTTGTCTCCAATCCTGTTAGGGAATCAGCTCAATTATTCATGACTTGTTTGGATTTGAGAATGTCTTTGCTAAGTGTTGAGTTTAGAAGTAATGCTCATGTTTTTTTTGGGCTATGGGTTGATTCTAGGGATGGAGTGGTTATCTAGTAATGGTGCCATTCTTAAGTATGAAAAGAGGGTAGTTAGATTCTTGACATGCCTTGGTAATGCCCTCGAAGTCTAGCGTAACCCTTAGGGTTCTGCCATGTTTAGTTACCTAGAATCTCTTGATACATTTATCGATCCGCTCGAGTAGTGTTCGCCACTAAGGCGGATGGTTCATTTCGCTTATGCATGAGTTATAGAAAATCACCTTAGTAAGTACACTTGGCAACATGGTTGGCATTTGTTTATTTTCAAGAGATAATTCATTTATGTGGAATACCTTTTAGTAAGTGAACGAGATCCGAGATTCACTAGTGAATTTTGGAGAGCTTGCATGAAACCATGAGTACGCAGTTATGTTTGAGCCGAGTATACTAGAAGGAGGATAAGGGAAAGTGGGACGAGAGGCAATAGTGAAATGAGTTCCAACTCATATTTTCGAAACAAGAATTAAGAAGCTACGAAATTATGAAGTTAAAGGCGGACAAAGCACAATGGAGTTAAGCTCAAGGAAATGCGACTTAGAAGATTGAAGACTAGACACGCGCATCATATCTCTTTTTAATAGTATATCTCTGATCCCTCTTTTCCTGTAGAGCTTACTTGCATGCTATCTTTTAAGTATAACCTTTCGGTCCTATTCTCAATCCTATTTCTGTTGCAAACCCCATAGGGAGTATGACTTATCTGTTAGTAATACATGTTGGGGCTTGAGGGTGTCCGTTGGGTTGACTAAACTTTTTGGGTTTTATAGGATATGGGCTGGTGCTTAGGGAGTTCTTCTCCTATTCAGTATATATGTGACGTAGATTTACAGCTTTGACATTGCCTAATGGGCACAAAGTTTTTACTTGCTTCTATCATTCGGCTATATCTTTAGGTAGGAACAATTGGGTGAAACATATGTTTGAGGCAAGTTATGATTGATGGTTGCAAGTGGTTGCAAGTAGTCGCAAGTGGTTGCTCGTGGATGCATAAACACACATTAGGCACTAGATCGGCTCAGTCACATTTTCATATTGCATATGCATGAGTGTTTATACTTGTTTATGGATGGAATTGAATGTGTTATCATGTGGATGTTGCATATGGATGGATGTTTGTGCACACATATAGTGTTTATATGACTATACATGTTGGATTCATAGCACTAAACATATTTTGCATTAAGAAGATCAATCAGGCCTGATCATTTGCATTAGATAAGGAACATATACACACACTTTCTGCATATGTTCATACATCATTAGAAATCTCTTAAGGACAATGGATGCCTATGATTGATGATTGAGTAGATGGATGATTGGATGGTAGGACACATTCTTCTTAACTTGAAGACTTCGGGGACGAAATCCTTTAAGGAGGGGAGAATGTAACAACCCGTATTTTAATAACATGTTAAAACCATAAATCAAGGCAGAATTAAATTTTAAAACAATAATCAAGGGAAACAGGTTGCGCCATTGCGTTCATCTCGAAATTCTACTTGAAAACAAGTCCGAGTTTGCGAGAATCGGAGTCCGTATGAGGGAGATATGACCCTCCAAAGTTTCAGGAATTTTCAAAATAAAAAACAGCTCGAAATTCGAATTCGAATTCAAACCCCGCAGCAGGCAGGGCGGGAAAACTCCCGCCCATAGACCAGGTCAACCTGGGGGTCAACCATAGTGTCGACCTCCCAGGGGCCTGGTCGACCATAGTGTCGACCTGGGGGTCGACCTGCCTCCCGAACCTATTTCCTGAACCAGATGCATTCTGATGTATTTAGACTTGTTTCGTGACCAGATTCGTCTGCCTAACCCTATATAAACAACCCCTTTGCCTCATTCTCTCTACACCATTTCATTTTGTCCTTATGCTACCTCTGTGGAAATCAAAATGATAATATTTAAATTAAAAAAAGACTACTTCTTCTTCGTCAAGACAACAGCTAGGAATTGCAAATTGGGGTTTTCAACTAGAACAAGACTAAACAAATAGAGATTCAACAACTGCAACAACCGTTTCTAGAATCAAATCTCTACACTCTAATTCTCGATCCGCGCTCTGTAAGTTCTGGTTGTTTTTAGATTTAAACATTTAATTATAATATGGTCATGGAATAAAATGAAATTGGACCTAAGCTTGATTATCTATTTGGATCTGTTCTTGTCTCTTCTTGAATCTATGATTTTGGGTTGTTTCTTATCGACTGAATCATGCCCATTCATCTTGTTGGACCTAGTTTATTATTCAAATGCTAGATTGTAACATAAACTCTTGGATCTTGACTTGTGGGAATATTTCTATTTGGGGCCTATTCATGTTGTAAATCAAATTCTTTCATGTCTATAAACCTTAATATGCCTATGAGACTGTGGACATAAGGTTTTGCCTATACCTATGACTATAATGATGAACATAAGACTATGCCTATGCCTATGATGAAGAACATAAGACTATGCCTATGACTATGACAAGAACTATTGTGGCTAATCACCTATGACTCTTGACTATGAGAATTATTACCTATGATTATGAACATAAGGCCATTATCTATGACCATGACTTTGAAACTATTACTGTTAATTGCCTATGACTATTGCCTAGAACTATTTTGGATAATTAACCATGACTATTGTGATTAATCGCTTAGGGTTCTTAATAATGAGTTTCTACCTATGACCATGACCATGACTATGACTATTGGGGTTAATTACCTGGGACTATTATAGTTGATTGAAACCCATGTTGTATACCGAATTTGCAGTTTGCTGGATCTCATACCGAGGGTGTGACTTGCTTAGTTTATTTGCTATTATGTACACCGAAACCATTGGATCCATTATCCTTGTATTTGGCTTGCTTTTGCATGCCTATTCTTTTATGTAAGCGTTTACCATGACTATCGCCTTATCTTACTAGATTTGGAATCCTATATGCCAGTGATGTTGTAACCAATTTATGTCATGCTAGTCTTGTAACCCCTTTTATCACTTTATGCTCGTCCCTTTTTCCTATCGTAGTTTTGTTGTTATTCCCTTCATTTTGAGGTTTGGATTTATTTGTAGTATGGATCGATTCACGTTTACGTGCGATGGGAATACGATTTGGGTTGAATAGACAAAACATGAATTGGTTATGAACATGAATTATGAACTTGATAAAAGGCAAAACTTGAAACATGAACGCTGTTATAACCTGAACTTGGATATGGACATGAAACTCGCCATTAAACTTGACACGAACTTGATATGAAACTTGAACATGGACATGACATTAGAATAAACATGAAAATGGCCAACTCGAGGTTGGGTTGAGTTTGAAGTGTAAATCTTCCTGGAACTGCTCGGCAAATCCAGTTACTGCAAAAAATAGGATCCAATGTGGGTAGTTGGTCATATCGCGCTTGAAACCCGAGGTCAGACTGAGTTGTGGTGTAAATCTGCACGAAACCGCCCAGCATATCCAGTGACCACAACAACAGGTCTGATGTGATAGGGTTGGGGTGCATTAATGAATTAATGCCACATGATAGGGTTAAGTCATGAACCACTTGAATATACTTAACCAATTTGACACGATGATTTGATAGGGTTAAGTCATTAACCACTGGAATATACTTAACCAGTTTGACACGATGACTTGATAGGGTTAAGTCATGAACCGCTCGAATATACTTAACCAATTTGACACGATGATTTGATAGGGTTAAGTCATGAACCACTTGAATATACTTAACGAACTTGACACATGACTCGTAGGGCTAAGTCATGAACTTGAACGACAACACTTAGCCAATTTGACATGACACGTAGGCGGGTTAAGTCACGAACTTGAATGACAACACTTAACCAATTTAACATGCTAGACTGATGGGGTTAAGTCTCGAATTTAAATGACAACACTTAACTAACTTGACATGCTAGACTGATGGGGTTAAGTCTCGAATTTAAATGACAACACTTAACCTACTGGACGGAAACCATAATTACGCGGTCCTTTTCAGCAGTAACCCACTAGATGTATCATGGTACCATGGAACTAGGCAGGGTGGGGCGCGATTACTGGGCCGATTGTAAGCGACCAGAACGACGGCTGAGTTGGTGCGCCATTGTAGGTTCAGGCGGACTATGGTCGTGCACGTAGTCCGGAGTTGAAAAAGCTGGCATTGGGCACCAGTAGGTTTACACTGTGCGTGCTTGATTCGTGTTGGTGGTTGGCACCCTAGGGCTTGATACACCCTATGGTGGACCTAGCACAGGTGACTACATTTCGTGATTGGGTCGTATGACACAGACACATGAACGTGCTAGGACTTGTAGGGAGCCGATCGATTAATAGATCGTTACGTGAAATTCGTTAGGTAGCATAATCCCTAGTGGTCCTAGGTGGCATAAACCCTAATCGAATCTAGAAAACGTTCAATAGGTAGCATAATCCCTAGTGGTCCTAGGTGGCATAACTCCTAGTTGAACACGCGATAGTTCATGATAAGAAAACCTAGCCAGAACAAGGGTGGCAGTCCAAACGATTTCAAGAATGGTGGCACTACTTTGAAGTAGTATAGAAATACGTGATGAAACCCGTACGATATACGGCAAGGGACTGTACATATAAATGGAAAGGATGATACGGGTTGGGGTACTAGTACAGTTGGTGCAGAGAATATAGGAAATCAAAGAAAATAGTGGAATGGTGAAGCTTAGAAATCTTGCGATGTTATACTTAATAGAAACCTTGCAATGTTATACTTGATTCATTGTTCCTGTTGCTTACCTTGTCATTATGCTTATGTTTACTTTCAGTTTATTCATGCCATATTATCTTCACCTGTTTTTATGCTGAAAGCCACTAGGACTTACTCAGTCTTTATGACTGACCCGGTTTGTTTCGCCTCTTTTTCTTTCGTCCCCCCCCCCCCCCCAAGGTTCGCAGGGTGAGAATACAGCTTAGTTCAGATCTCACCAAGCTCCAAGGCTCTTTCATGTACTGCTTGCATTTCTCTTGGCTATGGCTTGCTTTGCTGTTTTACTTGGTGAATGATTTATGACTATGGTTTTATGCTTCTTTGCTATTACAAGACAGATTTCGATGTAATGGATTTAGTAGCATTTTGATGTTAAAGGCTTTAGACCTTTCTAGATTTTAAAGCAATGAAATTTGGTTCATCTTCCGCTGTTTTATATGTTCTGTCTTGTAATATTTCTGTGTATGTTTACCTAGATAATGCTCCACTAAAGCTAGTGCATTCCCTTTGTGAGTGACCCTAGCGGAGGTGGGGTGTTACAGGTTATACTCCAAGTTCATATACATATGAATGGACTTATTCATTAATTCCCGATTCAACATGATGATAGAATAGAACCACAGGCATAGATCAACATAATAAACATTGCTCTATTATCAATTTATTTCCAAGGCATGACCTAACTGAATAAATTGATTAAAACATCGCAGGCATAACATTATGAACATGAAAAAGGTTTGAATAATAATCTAGATTCAAGAACACGGATAGATCTAACTTAAATAGAAAAATCCCCAAAATCATGACAAATAAAGAAAATAGGTCTGAATAGAAAATCAAGCTTAGATCCAATTTCATAGTCAAAATCTTAAGCAATAACCTCATAGGTGATTAGCCACAATTGTCCTTGTCATAGTTATAGGCAATAGTCTTATATTCACAGCCATAGGCATATGCATTGTCTTATGTTCACCGTCATAGTCATAGGCATAGTCTTATGTTCACCGTCATATGCATAGGCATAGTCTTATGTTCACAGTCATAGGCATAGTCATGGTCTTATGTTCACAGTCATAGGCGTAGTCATAGCCTTATGTTCATAGTCATAGGCATAGTCATAGTCTTATGTTCACAGTCATAAGCATAGTCATAGTCTTATGCCATTAACAATAGTTTCAACGTCGTAGACAATATTCCCAATAGTCAAGATCCAAGAAGAAAACAAGAATAGATATGAATCATACATAAATCAATTCCAATTTAACATGCCCATATTAGATTTATAGTTTTTATCTAAAAGTAACTAGAACTTACAGATCGTGGTCTAAGAGATGCAGAAGTCAAGTCTGGAAATTTGTCGTAGAACGTTGCGGTGTCGCTGATCTATTCTCTTGAATTGTTGTAGAAGCGTTGATCTTTGATTTGAATCGAGTTTGAATGCTTACGCTTTAATTTGGAGGCGGCGGCCATGGTTCAAGGGGTAAATTAGCAGCATAGCAGTGTAAGAATGATTTGTATGAATTAGGCTAGGTCTTAGGATGTATTTATAGGGGTAGCAACTAGTTTAGGCCCTTAGATTAACCCTAGAATCAATCTGGACCATCAAAACACGTCTCAGGCTTCAAAAATGGGTTCTGGGTCGAAACAGGCCGACCAGGTCGACCTGTAAGGGGGGAGGTCAACCATATGGTCGAACTGGGGGGTAGGTCGACCGTAAAGTCGACCACATGGTCGACCTGACCCCCAGGTCGACCTGCCTGGTCTGAAATTTGCTGAATCTTCTACAGGCCATAACTTCTTCATCCGGACTCCGATTTTCAAAAACTCGGACTCTATTTCATGCAAAATTCTGAGATAAGCGCTTTGGTGTAACCCGTTTCCCTGGATTATTATTTTAAAATTTAACTCTTCCTTGATTTATGGTTTTAACATGTTATAAAAATTCGGGTTGTTACACTAGTGACACTAGTAACACATTTATTAATTCTTTTATATAAGGGCAATCTACCACTAGACCCCTCTATTTGATGGCAGTAATTATGCTTATTGGGCTTGTAGGATGAAATTTTATTTAATGTCTAATGGTTTAGATATTTGGAACATTACCCAAATAGAATATATAGAGCTTCAAACCGAATATTCAAAATGGACACTAGACCAAAAGACACAATCACTTAATAATTCTAAGGCCATGGACATTTTATTTTTCTCCTTAGATAGAAATGAATTTAATCGAGTGTCAATATGTAATTCTATATAAGAAATTTGGAGAACACTAAAAATCATACATAAAGGCACCAATAAAGTAAAACAGATAAAGATATCTATGCCAACTCACTAGTTTCAACTTTTCCAAATGAAATCAAATGAGTCTGTTTCTGATATGTATTCTAGATTTCAAGATATAGAATATGCCTTAATATCACTAGAAAAGAAAATTACTAAAGAAGACCAAGTTAGAAAGATCTTGAATTCACTTCCTTATGAATGAGATCAAAAGACTTCGGTAATTGAAGAAGCCATTGAAATTAGTACTATGTCAATAGAAGAATTAATTGGTAATCTAATGTCTTATGAAGTAAAGTTGCAGGTTAGAAAAGAGAATCATGGCTCACTGGCACTTAATGCTATGATCGACAATGATGAATCAAATGATGATGCTATTAATGATGATCTCAAGTTTATTACCAAGAAGATCAAGAAATTCTTGAAGTATTGGATAACGAAGAAACTTCGAAAAACTAACAAAAATAATTCCAAAAATGGAAATATTGTTAAATGTTTCAAACGTGATAAACCTGATCATTTGAAAAGAGACTGTTCCAACTTGAGAAAACTAAAGTATTTTTCAAACACTTTCAATAAGGAGAGGAAACAAACATTCAATGCAACATGGGATGATTTAGAGACATCATCAAGTGATAGATTTTAGAAACGAAAAAGGCTAACATATGCTTCATGGCAATGGATGATCAGGTATGGATTTTTTTTTTTTTTTTTTGCATAGTAAACGGGTTTGAATGGCCCCAACCCTTTATTATAAACTCAGAATAGTTACAATGAAGAGAAATAGAAAAAATATCAAATACAAATTATAATAGTTCGCACTAATACATGTTTAGCAAGAGATACATTACTAAACACCCTATTGTTTCGCTCCATCCATAAATGATACAATGTCTTCTTTAATAATTTCAAAAGTAAGCATCCACTAATGCTCTTCCATCTCGTGTATTTAAAGATTAAATACCATTCTTGTGCTGATGACCTCAAAGGAGAATGAAGACCAAAATGTAGAAGCACACTCTTCCAAATATAAGCAATAAAATTACACTGAAAGAACAGATGCTTCAAAGTTTCAGTTCGGTCATGGTAGAAAAGACATTGATCAGAATCAATAATATTCATAGCATATAATTTATTTCTTGTATGAAGTCCATTTTGCAAAATTCTCCACAAAAGAAAATTCTCCTTTGGCATATTGTTGTCATCCAGACCCTTGCAATCCAAGGAAACTAAACCCGAGACTATTCATACAAACATAAACAGTCTTTACCGAATGTTCTTTGCAGTTCCGATAAGCATGAGTTAAAGGAGATGGATGAGTAGCAAGTAAAACAATATTCCATAAGGAGTTTATTGCTGAATTGTTGCAGAACTACAACGAGGAAGAACAAAAGTGCCATTCACCATCACACTTTCCACTTTTGCACCTTCTCTAATACCAGTTAAATTCCTTAAGTTAAAGTCAACACATTTTGCCAGAATTTTACCTTTCTCACACTATGGATCAAACCAAAAAGACAACATATTTTTATGAAACAAAGAACATTGAAACAATGAAAAGAATATCATTCTATGCTTCATAACCTTCCTCCAGCTGTAATCCACCGGAGTATTCATTGTCCAGAAACGATCATTTTAATTAAATTTTGCCTACACCAGCATGCCCAAAGATTGTTGTCAAAACAGTAAAGTTTATCAATTCTAGTCGAAATAGCTGCCTTATTCCATTCTCTAAGGTTCATCACTCCCAAACCACCTGATTTAAAAGGATAACATACTCTCTTAAATAAAACAGGAACTAACCATTTTGAGAAAGGATTTCCATGCCAAAGAAAATGACAAAGGGCAAAGTTTATCATTTCAATAATTCTCGCAAGTGATATGAACAATCTTGCATAGTAAATACTCATTGAAATCGCACAGATTTAACAATAACCATCTACCAACAATGGAGAATTTGGATGATGGCCAACCAGATATCTTAAAGATGATGCTTTCTACCAGAGGAAGACATTGAGCTACCTTAATTCTTCAAGTGCATAAAGGAGCTCCCAAATATTGTTCATCATCACTCATTGGAGTTAAACCAGATAATACATATAAGTCAGCCTTTAAAACTTCAGAAATGCCACCAGCTTTGATTTTTGACTTACTTCTATTGATGGATAACCTAGTCAGCAATTTGAATGATTCCAGGACATCCAGAATCCCATTAATTGATTTTATATTAGGTTTAGTAAACAAGATGAGATCATCAGCAAACAGAAGTGAAGAGATGTTTGATGATTTACAATATGGGTGAAAGTCCACTAAGTTAGAGATCATAGATTGATGAGGAAGATTTGTGGACAATTCCATAACACATACAAATAAGTAGGGAGAGATAGGATCTCCTTGCCTTAACCCATGCTTAGACTTGAAATAACCAAATGTAGATCCATTTATACTTAGGGAAAACTGAACAGTAGAAATACAAGTGTATATCCAACATAGGTGTGGAATAGGAAAATTCATCTTGTACAAAACATATTTGATAGTATCCCACCTAACAGTGTCATACGCCTTTTGTATGTCCAGTTTTAAAACACATCTAGGAGAAATAGATCTCCTATTATACCCTCTCATTAACTTTGTTGCTAGTAATATATTGTCTACAATATCTCGGTTGGGCAGAAATGCACTTTGATTAGGAGAAATTACATTTTCAATAGCCAATTTAATCCTAGCAGCCAAGATTTCAGCAATACACTTGTAAATCACATTACAACATGCTATTGGTCTAAAATTAGAGACCAATGAAGGATTTTTAGATTTGGGAATGAGAGCCAATCTAGTAGAGTTAATTCCTCCTAACATCCTACTATGTAAGAAGAAGTTTTTAATGGCCTTAATCACTTCCTAACCAACCGCTGACCAAGAACACTTAAATTTTTTTACACTATATCCGTCAAATCCAGAAGAGCTGAAAATATTCATGGAAAAAATAGCAAAAGTAATTTCTTCATCAGAGACTTTAGATATTAAAGCAGATCTCACAACATTAGAAATCGTTAGCATGTTTATTTCAGAAAAAGACCCAAGATGAATAGAAGAACCCGTTGAGTTTCCAAATGAAGAAGTAAAGAAATCCAAAATTGCATTTTGAATTTCTACAGGGTTTGAACAACTATTACCATTTTTATCCAGAATGGAAGTGATATTGGATGTTGCTTGATTTATCTTCAGGGTATTATGAAAGGTTGAAGTGTTCTTGTCTCCATATAAATTCCATTTATTCTTGTTCTTTTGTTTCACCATTTTTGCCTCCTTAGTGATTGATTTTGCAAGGTCAGTAGTTACTTTTGCTTCTTTCTCTCATAGTACTCCAATTCTAGAACTGTCAGAACATGTGAGAATGTCATTTTGCACCTAAAAAAGTTCCTGCCTTATAGAGTTTGAGTGGGAGTATCCATCACCAAATTTTTCTGCAGCCCAACTCCTTAAAACCAGCTTCAGTCTTTTAAGTTTTTCCTGCAATAAAAACATAGGATTCCCAATTACAGGAACAATCCAACTATGACAGTAGTTAAATAATCTGGATGATCAACCCAGTTGTTAAAAATTGAAAATGAGGAGTGTCTTCTCATGATTTTCTTTCCCCAGTCCATCACCAGTGGGGAGTGGTCTGATAGTGAGGGAGAGGAATGCGATAGCATAGGGTGGGCCAAGCATTAATTACAGAGAAATTTTGGAGAGCTCTATCCAACTTACAGTAAGTTCTAATACCATTCCTGTAACAATTGTTCCATGTAAATTGAGCACCAGTGTAAGGGATATGGAGTAGATTGGAATCAAAATTGTATTATTTTGTGGCCTTGATTGTTTAAAAGTGAGGGAAGCACCACCACTCTTGTCAGATGAACATTGCATATAGTTCCAGTCACCAATACATATCCAAGGAAGAGAAAATTGTTGAAGAGTGGGAATTAAGTCAAGAAAAGATTGCCTATTTGCAAAACTATTTTCTACATATATAACATTCAAGAGAAAGGATGATTTTGAAGGAATATGATTGATTTCAGAGTGAATGAATTGTCTGTGAACATTTAGAGGAGACAAAGAAAAAATACTAGGGTTCCAAATAATCAACAGCCTCCCAAAAGGAGCTTGGGCAAGATTGTGAATATAGTTCCATGCAGGTTTAATGTTTCTGATTGAAGTGGATGTAGAGAGGTGATTAAGTTTAGTCTCTGCTATAGCCATAAGTTGAATGTAATGGGAGTTGATCAAGTTAGCTATTTCAAGTTGTTTTGGAAGGAGATTTGCACCCCTAATGTTCCAAAATGAAATTTTGTCTATCATTGAGAAGAGGAGGAGGATGATGCTCTGGTTTTTACACTAGAAGAAATAGGTTTGGGAATTTGTTGAGAAGGCATTGACAAAACAGATTCTTCAATAGAGTAATCAATGGAGTGGTCTAGGTCAAGAGTAGTAGTAATTTTCTTTTTTGGCCTACCTCTACTCTTCTTGGTAACTTCGTTTCTAGGAATTGGAAAAGTAGGAGATTCTGGCACTTTGGAAGCAAAAGATGATGCTAATGACTGTTGGATGTGAGGAGGAAAGTTCAATGAAGATTCTTGAATGTTAAGGTCACCAAAGATATGATTTGGCAAAGATAGAGAGTTGTATGGGGACTTAATATGAAATGGCAATTTATCGGGAGGTTGCTTTGGTTCATTGAGAGGAGTTGATACAAAAACAGAAGGGATTTTTACATGGTTTTGGGGTTCAATTTGCATAGGAGAATTAACATTCAATGATTCAATGCGCACTGAAGGGACATGCACAAGAGTAGTGGTAGGATTTTGGTTTAAAAGATCAAATGGGTTACTACGCATTGCATCAATAGTATGAGGAGATGCCATGGAAGTCAATGACATTAATGATTTGTATGATATTGACTATTTTCCTTTTGAAGAGAATGTAAACATGGAAATTATTCCTTCAGTGCAGTTTTCACCCAATGCATCATGCAAAACATCTGTTTTTGCAGTAACATTTTCTACATTATCGTCTTTGTTTTCATCACTAACAGCATTCCTTTTTATTTCATTCACTTCTTGATCAATGCTAGCATTAATAACATTTTCTTTTTCTACTCTCCTCCATTCTTTCTTTGAATTTCTATATCTTTTCCTTTGAACAACCATAAATCCTTCCTGGGTTTCATGATCAAATTGACCTTCTACATTCAACGCTTCTTCTCCTTCTTTAAAGTTTTGATGCTTTTTTCCTTTGCTTTCAGTTTCCACCACCTTACTAGACTCATACTTTTCACACTACAGAGTTGCATGACCAAAAATTTTGCACTTTGTACACAACAGAGGTTTCCAAGTATACTCTACAGCTATGTCAGGACATGTTTCATCACCAACTACCAAGAAATCAGGAAGATCTATATCTGGTTTAACTTCAATTAAGCACTTAGCGTATTCAAATCTTTTCATCTTTTGAGTGTTTTCATCATAGCATAAAACTTTTCCAATATGAAACCCTATCCAGTTTATACCCACTAATGACCATAATAATGTTGAAATCCTATAAAAATGTATCCATATCAGAACAGTTTTAATTGTTGCCTGCGCAGACGATAGGGAGGAGGTCCAATTGGATATGATGAACATCTGCCCTTTAATAAACATAGGGTTCTTCCTCAAGACATAATCCTTATCCTCCTGATTAACAAATTTGAAAAAGTAGTTTTGTTTATCATAATACATTTCAAAACCACCCTTTTATTTCCAGACCTTATCAACATGTTGTTTCATTACCATATAATTAACATTACCAGCGAGAAAGGAGCTAACCAAGCAATCAGTCCATGACTTCGATCATTCATCCAACACAATCTTTGGGGGAGGCACTGATCAACCCACATAGTTGACCTCAAACTGCACAGGTACATAAGCTCCAGCATTTTTGGCTTCGAGTAGAAAAGCGATGAGAATTTCATAAAAGATGAAGTTAAGATAGGAGGAGGGATTGGACGAGAACGAGGAGGAAGGATCGGCGGTGGCCGAGGTAAAGGAAGAGGAGGAGTGGGGATGGCCTCAGGGATAGGGTTAGGTAAGGTACGAGGTTGATGGGGAGTGACAGAGGAGAGAGGGGATGCGGCGATTGGGCGGGGTAAGAGGGAATCATGAGAAGACACTAAAGAAGAATTTTGAATCCCAATTCAAAAAAGATCAGGTATGGAATTTTGATAAAGAAATTACTAAAGTTTTAAATGATACGCATCGGGGTTATGAAATACTTAGGAAAAAGTACATTAATAGTTTGACAGAAATAGGTAGATTAAAATGGAAGTTTGCCACAAGAGCTTCTTAACACGTCTTAATTACTTTGCAAGACACGGCTTTGAACTAATTAATTTACAGGACAAAAACGTCGCTTCTCCCTTTCTTTAATTTACCAGCCGAAAATCCTTAATCCCAAATCGAGAAAAATGGCTTTCACTTCGATCCCTCTCCAAATCACACCTCCTCAATTTGTTTTCAACTTCAACCCAAAACTAAATCACCACCTATCTTCTCAAGTCCGTTAGTTTTTTTTGAAATCAAATTCGACTTTAATTGTAGGAAATCGTGAGGCCCTCGATTTTCTCTGTTGAATTGCTTGTTCTTTGGTGAGTGTCTATTTTATTTGGTCTTTTTCACACGTTTATTTTAACAAGCACCTGATTCATAGATATGAGCACCTGATTTTCACAAGCACCTGATTCAACATACGAGGAAGTTTGTTGTAGTTGGAATAATGGGCTCTGAAAGGTATTCTTTTATTATAATAAAATATGCACTGTATATTTAGGCTGGTTGCATCATTCACTTTAGATTACGATTTTAGTATCAGACTATCATTTCAGATTTGATTAAAACAAGAAAACCAGTTATTTTTGTCGGTCAATTTTTTTTGTACTCGCTTTGGGTATGAAGTTGGATATGAAATAATTTTAGTTGATGACGCATGTTCTTTAGTTTTTGGTTATTTGTGATCTATAAATGATAAATGATTTTATCTTTTTGTTATTTTGAAGGAATCACATAAAGAATGAAAGAACCATAACTACATAAAAGGAGCATGCAGGGGAATAGTGGGATGAACACAAATATGTCAGTATTCCTTAAAATCAATGCTTTATAATGCTTTGATTTTAATGGCCTGTTCAACGTAAGAACTGTTGAATAATTCGTGGAACTGTTGAAAATGATAAATACATTTATCTTTTTTGTAAACCATGAGCAGCTTATAACTAAAAATGTTAAAAAAACATCCCTAACTCTAATCGGACCTTAATTAACAAAAAAATTGAAAAAACAGACTACACGAAAGATTTCTTTTTATCCCACTATTCAATAAAGATAAAACCATTAATCTTTTGCCTGTAAAACATTTGTCTGCGTAGAACAAACACAGACAAACATTTGTGTGATGACCCCAAAACCCCGTACTGACAGTGTCAAGGGTAATCTTTGGAATATAACACATAAACAGATAATAGCAAATCAGAAATAAATAAATACAACAGATAATGTACAAATAATACACTGGATTAACATCATCAGAGTTACACAGTATACAGGATCATACTTAGTACAAATACAGTTCAGCTATACGTAAATGTCTACAACGGAAAACAAACATAATTTGTACAATATGAGCTGAAAAGCATAAAAAGAGATAAATGATAGAATCCATCTTCAGCTCCAGCTATCCAGAAAGAGCCTGCTAAAACCTGAATACAAGGCTGCCCGTGTAGAAAAAGGGGCACCCGAGTTTGCAAGTGAAACAAACGACGAATCATTCATGGGACTGGTATGAGAAATCTACTCAACACATTTTATAATATGGCTAATCGCAGGAACACGCCACTTTCGCGGAACAGGTTTACTCCATTGGATTGCAGTGCTTAAAACAAGTAAATCTTTTAAACATCGCAACGCTTTTTATAAAAATGAAGCTGATATAAGACTCAAGTCTCGTCACACAATGCAATGCAAACCGGAGGATAGAGTTTTACCTTATATCGACCAAGATATGCTTAATACGTGCAAAGTAAAATCACTTAAAATGTAAACTTTATCGTTCAATTCTTAATCAGACTCCAACTGTAAATTAGTAAGAGAACGATTCCCTAAGTATTAACCCCGAAGGCCGAAACCAACATCAGACCAATACCCAGGAAACCACCCATCTTAGCTCGTTTCCAGTTAGTTTCTAATTTTATAAACAATCATAAATATCAATCATAGACGGCATGGGTACCATATATCATGTCGCCACATATAGGTTTACAATCAAAACCACACGATATCGTATTTGGAAATTGGATTTCCGTCATGAACCAAGGCAAAAGATAGTCCTTACCGACTTCGAGATGCTCTAACCCACCCCTCAGGAATAGCCGCAACTGCCCCTTGGATCGTCAGGGCCGGTCCACCGATGTGGATTATTATGCCTGAACACTGCGTTCCGCCGCCCTTTGGGGCGTAAATGAGCCAATGAATGACTCCATCGGCTTCACATAGTCACCGATATATCTGAGGCGTCTCGCAACAGCAACAACCACACAGGTGAAAATAATATATATGTCAGCCAGTTTGAGCACCGACACCACCTCTAGCTAGAAAGGAACGCAGGCCCTCCCTGATGTCCTCTCCCGTTTCTGGTTCATACCGGGGTGTGAGGCTCACGAATTCACGTTATACACAAAGCTATGCCACACAGGAGGTGCTTTAATCATCAACCACAAGACTTTGCTTTTCAACAGAAGCCTTATCCCAATTCATTAGTCACTAACCGTAAATTAGTAAGAGAACGATTTCCCAAATATTAACCCCGAAGGCCGAAACCAACATCAGATCAAAACCCAGGAAACCATCCGACTTAGCTAACCTCCAGTTAGTTTATAAATTTCACATTCAACCATCAAATATTCAATAAACCAGGTAAAAGCGGTTTATTTCCATTCCATATTGTTTATAATATTTTATAACGATTTATCGCTATTTTTATTTATTTAAAAAATAGCCATTTCATTCAAACGACGTTTCGGGCCATAACGCGGCCGTGACGCTGTTTTTCTTCAGAATTGATTTACACATATCTGAAAATCTAACCGTTGGATCTTCACAAATTTTATATCATTAGAAAGATCTTTTCGAAACGAATCCAACGGTTTCAGTTTTGTGAAAATCCGACGGTCGGATCTCCCGGTACACTCGTTTGAAGTTTCGATTTCAAAATACGAACTACAACGTCGTTATTCGATTTAATTTATTTATATTTATATATATATAAATATAATCGATTCTGGCGCTGTTTTTCTTCAGATTTTGAATTAAACATTCCAGGCAATCCAACCGTTGGATTTTCACAAAGATGGTGTCGTTGGAAAGATATTTCCAAAGTGAACCCCACGGTTTCGGTTTCGGGAAAATCCGATGGTCAGATCTCCCACACTAATCATTTGAAATCACGGTTTCAAAACACGAACTGCAGCTTCGTTATTCGATTTATTTTAATTATATTTATTTATATATATATAATCAATTCTTCGATTTCAAAACCATATTCTTTTCATACACTTGATAAAAATGATATTTTTATCCAACATACATTTATTTCGACACTTCGCTATTTTTAACAATTCATGTATATAATAAAAATGCGATTTTTATTGTAAAACAATTTATTTCAAAACACGACTATTTTATATAGTTCATATAGATGATAAAAAATATGATTTTTATTATAAAACAATTTATTTCAAAACACGACTATTTTATATAGTTCATATAGATGATAAAAAGATGATTTTTATTATAAAACAATTTATTTCAAAACACGACTATTTTATATAGTTCATATAGATGATAAAAATATGATTTTTATTATAAAACAATTTATTTCAAAACATGAATGTCGTTCAACACATGAATTTCTATTCAACACATGAATTTCTATTCAACACACGAATATAGTTCAAACACATGAAAATAATTCTAACACATGAATATTATTGAAAATTTCGGAAGCATAACGACAGGGTACTAAAACCGGGACCGTCCCTAGTACGGTTCCTCGCTCTAACTTAAAGCCTCGCAGCTTTTGACAATGGGGATTTCATGCATCTAGTTCGCACGCAGGCGGCATGTATATTTTTTTTTCTTTTTCACAAACTAATCCTATGTGGTTTCAACCAAATAACTCTCAACCACAAACGGGTATTTTTCAACCACAATCAATCAATTTCAACCAAAAACAATTTTAATCAACCATTCGCTATCAACCAATTTTCACACCAATCACAACCAATAAATATCGTCCATGGTTTGTGGACGAGGGGCGTGTATATATATATATTTATATAAGTATATTTCACTTCATTTCAGCACATATATAATTTTTACAACGCATATATAACTTATACATCGAACATACAACTTATACAACGCTTATACATGAGGTGTACAACGCTTATATGACTCATACTTTGAATATATAATTTATACATCGTCATTTCCATATCGTTTATAATTCCGAAATCTCACATTGGGTTCCACTCCACCAAAAATAGCAGAAGGCTCAGAAAAATATGCGGTCTCTTCTAGAATGTAGAAGGCGTCCACATGAGTCCACTGTCTCTTGTTTCACTGAATTTCGTCAACAAACGAAAAAGATATGATTTTATGCAGTCTCTTCTAGAATGTAGAAGGCGTCCACACGAGTCCACTATCTCTTGTTTCACTGAATTTCGTCAACAAACGAAAAAGATATGATTTTTACAGTGAAATCAAAAACCGTAGCGCTTTAAAGTGCTATAGAATAGTTTAATTTAAAATCAGCTGTACCTTTCAAAATCTGTTCAAAACTAGGTTTTGATTTTTCATGAAATCCGTTGCTCGATACGACGATCGGCCACTACCACGTGGGAGGGCTTGGAGAGGCACTCCTACGCCAGAAGTAGGGCCCACTTCGGTGGCCTGAGGCGAGCTCGGCGGTGCTTTAAAGGGCGCGACTTTCGAGGTCCTGATCTCGAGATTCTCGCCACGGGGGAGGGTAAATCGGGTATGGATTGGAAGCCTGAGGAGAGATCTATGAAAAACTCAACTGGGGGGAGGACTGAAGATGGACGGAGCGGTCGGAATTTGATCGGGAAGTTGGGAGGCGGCCTCCGCCGTTTATTGCGATAGAGAACGAGGGTTTTTTTATTTTATTTTTATTTTTAAATTATGAAGAATAAATCCTACTGGTCAATGCCTTATTAAATTTTTAAAATAGCGTTTCTCCAAACGAACACCAATCCAAACCCAACGACTGTTGTCCTTAGCCAAATACCCCATCCCGAACACAATAGGATATGTTTCGTAGGCCCATTCGACTGTTTCAGTCAGTTTCTCTTCAAATTAAAATATAAAACATTCAATATTGAATTTGAACGTATATTTCAATTTGTCGAGGCTACATATTGATTCTAAAAATTCCAGAAAAATAAATCTAGCTATGTTTTGACAATACGGTCCCAACAAAACTAGTTTCGTCGAATTCTGAAACCGTTCGATAAATGGCCCTTTTTTGGTCGATCCAATTTAATAGAAATCGACCAAACACATTTTCCTTTTCCACGCTCACATACTAGCTTCAAAAATTAGGAAATTTGAAACCTAGCAATAATTTAACATCCCGGATCCAACTAAAGTTGTTTCGTCGAATTCTGAGGTCGTTTGCAAAATGGCCATTTTCACGGGCTATATAAACTCTATAGCGACCTTTCTGAAAATTCATTTGGCCATAACTTTTGCTTCCCGCTATGAAACTTCGATTTTTCAGATTCGTTAGAAAGATATTCACTAACAGATTTAAATATTTTTGGTTTCACTAAAATCCTTTTTATTTTGAACCTGGTACAGTCAGTCAAAGTTTGAATTCAAATTTTGAAACTACTGCGTCATTTCAGGCCTTGTTTATAATTAGAAATAATTATATTCATTTTCAAACATCGATTCAAACTTACTTTTCGTCGTTATTATTTAAAATATTTATTTTAAATATTTAAAATCCACTTAAATAGCCAAATTAAAATTTTCAAACTGGTTCAGATTTTCCGGGTTGTTACAATCTCCCCCACTTAAAACTTTTTGTCCCCGAAAAGGAACAAAGTCGAAAGTGGTTTGATTAATCAACTCTTCTTTCAATCTGGCCTCCATTCTCCAACCTTTCAGTTTCTGTTCAAATTCTTCAAAAATTTGGCTAACACCCTAAATTTTTGAAAAATTTCGCCATAACCTCCTTTGTACGGGGAGGGGTTTGGAAATTTATTGGGCCGTATTAGGTACCCAAAAAATCCTAATAAGCATGCACATATTTATAGTGATATATTCCGGTGTCCACAGGGGAGTGTGTATAGATCATAACTCCAGAGAATAAATTCTCGTCACCCTATAAATGGTTTTTGTGCCTTAATGACCAGAGAGACGTGCTTATTGTCATCTCCAGACCCGTGTGGGGTTTTTATTAATCTGGCAATTTACCGTTGTATTTTATGTGGTCCATATCAGTCATAAGTTCAACCTGTAATATATAGTCATCGCCATACGAGCCTCTCGCTCGTATGGTAAATCTTCAACCTCGTCACACAAGCTCCAAATGCTTATGTGGTATATGATGAAGTATGCCTATCTTCAAGAAGTATGCCATGTAGTGTAGTTCAAAATTAATTTTTACTAGCCTATGGCGACGTATATTATTACACATAATAACCAGCACTCCGCATCCAATGGCATTCATAGGAGTTGATATAATAATATTTCGCATCCAACTCATTAAGGTTTACCTATTTGTCGGGCACGCAAATAAATTCTTTACTCAACAGCTAATCCATTTACCTGTTGAAACATATATAATGCACATGTATATATTTCTATGTATTTTTAACTCAGTTCAATGTGTGATTTAATCGAATAAATTCTACCATTCATTCTCTTACTGATCAAATTAACTTTTGTTCTAAATAATCATATCCACTATCACACAACACAAACAAAAATCAATTTGTTTTTAACTTTTCAAAAATATACTAATCGATTCATACACTCTTTTAAAACAATCAGACTATAGAATTAAAAGTTTACATCCATGAACAGAAAATAACCACAAAGTAGAGAACATAATGGAAATTTCAAAATATGGTAAATGTACCTTGCACCAGAGTCAATCAGAGATATCCACCCTGCACTTAGGATAGGCTTTCTTAATACTTTGCTCTGTTTCCCAAGTACAATCTCGCGGATCTCCACTCCATTGCACTTTGATTAAGTGAACCTTCTTGTTCCTCAGCTCTTTGGTTTCTTTGCCAATTACCTTTAGCGGCTCTCTTCTCACAACCAATTCTGGAGTGATTTCAATATCCTATTTTGTGGCCTCTTCCACAACCAAGTCTGGGTCATGGACATGCTTTCGAAGTTGAGATACGTGAAATACATCATGTACTCCAGGCAACCAATCAGGTAATTAAACTCTATAAGCGAGGGTTCCAATCCGTTCAAGTATAGGGAATGGACCGATAAATCTGGGCGCTAACTTCCCAGTTTTGCCAAATCGAATCACTCCTCTCATCGGAGAAACCCTTAGATACAATAATCACCAACAGAAAAAGCCAAATCTCTTCTTCTCGAATCAGCATAGCTCTTCTGTCGGCTTTGAGCGGCGAGTAATCGTTTCTTAACGAAATCGACTTTATCCGCAGCTTGCCGAATCATATCTGGCCCCAGTACAAGCCTATTACCAGGTTCAACCCAACAAGCAGGAGATCGGCACGGTCTACCATACAATGCTTTGAATGCTGACATTGTCAGGCTCGCTTGGTAGCTGTTGTTGTATGAGAACTAAGCCAAATGTAAATGGTCTTCCCATGATCCACCAAAATCAAGAACACAAGCCCGCAATAAATCTTCTAGTATACGATTCACCCACCCAGTCTGACCATCTGTCTGAGGATGATAGGCGGTGCTTAGATTCAGCTTCGTTCCCAGTTCTACTTGAAATGCCTCCCAGAATTTGCTAGTAAATATTGGATCTCTATCACTAACTATACTGATCGGCACTCCATGTAGCCTAACAATTTCCTTGAAATAAATCTGCGCTAGACTCTGAGCAATTCTGTTCGATCTGACAGGTATGAAATGGGCGGTCTTCGTGAAGCGATCTACGATCACCCAAATACTGTCATTTCCTTTTCTGGTTCTGGGCAAACCATCTATGAAGTCCATGGAAATATGTTCCCACTTCCAACCTGGAACGTCCAGTGGTTGCAACAATCCAGAAAGCTTCTGTTGGTCGCTTTTGACTAGTTAGCAAGTAGAGCATCGGCTAACATATAAAGAAATGTCTCTCTTCATCGACCTCCACTAGAAAGTGTGTTTGATGCCATTATACATTTTGCTCACTCCTGGATGGATACTAAGTTTTGACTTGTGGCATTCATCCAACACTTCCTTTCGGAGCTCAGAAATGTTAGGAACACAAATTCGACCCTTTAGCCTTAGAATCCCTTGGTCATCAATCTGGAAACCCAAGTGTTCGCCTTTCTGTATTCTTTCTCTGATCCTCTGAATGAAGTGATCGTCCTTCTGAAGAGAAGATATTTTATCAATCAAGGAAGTCGTAATCATAAAGCTGGCGATTATTGCATTCTTTCGACTTAGCGCATCGGCCATGACATTGGCTTTCCCTGGAGTGTATAGAATCTCAAAATCGTATGCTGCAAGGAACTCTAGCCAACTTTGCTGCCTCGGATTCAAGTCTTTTTGGGTGAATATATACTTTAGCGACTGATGATCTGTAAACAGTTCGAATTTCTCACCCAAAAGATAGTGCCTCCAGATTTTCAAAGCAAATACGATGGCCAACAACTCAAGATCATGAGTGACGTAATTCTTCTCATATGGATTCAGCTGACGGCTAGCATAAGCAACCACTTGACCCCTTTGCATTAATACTGCACCAAGGCCCTTGCTAGAGGCATCCGTCCAGACTTTCAAGTCTTGATTGCCATCGATTATCGTTAACACTGGAGCCGTTGTTAATCTTAACTTTAGCTTCTCAAAAGCCTCCTCACATTCTGGAGTCCACTTGAATTTTGTGTGCTTCTTTGTAAGCTTTGTTAAGTGACTAAATATCTTCGAAAAATCTTTAACGAACTTCCGGTAATAACTAGCCAATCCAAGAAAACTTCGGACTTCTATAGGAGTACTAGGCTATTTCCAATTTTGAATAGCAGTGATTTTACTTGGATCTACAGCAATTCCCTCCTTTGATACGACGTGGCCAAGAAACTTTACTTCATCTTGCCAGAATATACATTTGGACAGTTTAGCTTTCAATACATTCTTTCTCAGAATTTCTAGAACTTGCTCCAAATGTTTTTCATGTTCGGCCTTTGACTTAGAGAAGATTAGAATATCATCAATAAAAACTAGAACAAACTTATTCAAGACTCCTCTGAACACTCGATTCATCAAATCGATGAAGTATGCTGGAGCATTACATAAGCCGAACGGCATTACTAACCACTCATAAAATAAGTCGGGACCTATGAATGCTGTCATAGGAACACACTCTTCGGCAATACGAAGCTGATGGAAGCCTGTAGCTAGGTCCATCCTTGAAAATACTTGTGCTCCATTCAGACGATCCAATAAATCATCGATTCGCGGCAATGGATATTTATTCTTTATTGTCTGCTTATTCAAGTCACGATAATCCACACATAGTCGCAGAGTACCGTCAGACTTTGGGACAAATAACACTACTGCTCCCCAATCAGAGAAACTAGGCCTGATCAGACCCTTCCATACCAGCTGTCGAGTTTGATTATCTAGTTCTTCTTTCTCCTTTAGAGTCATTCTCCGAATAGCATGCACTACTGGCCTTGCATTCGGAATTAAAGCAATCTTGAAATCAATTTCTCTCTGTGGAGGTAGGCTAACTGTGACAACCCGGATTCCGATAGACCGAATTTTTCAAATTCGACCTATCAAAACCCGAGTTGGGTGCTCTGGTATCCTGCAGAAAAAGACAGAGATAAAGAAACATGTCAGAACTCGTAGAGCATCTCACAGCGGAAGGAATAAAAATATAATATATTCAAAAATAGCTTTACCTTATAATTCATACTGTCTAACCAGTATCCAAAGCTATACCATCTCTGTCATGAACCTAACCTGGAAGTATGTAATGAGGAGGGGGTCAGAACATAAGTTCTGTGTGAGAGGACTTATAATAAACTTCTGTGTAACACTACATATACCGTTCCGTATATTTTCTTAGTTATTAGGTTAATCTCGTCATTAGCACCTAAGGCTAAACTCATGTCGTTCTTATTCACATACTAGTATATTAGCCTAATATCTCGTATATGTGGATACCCCCCACTCGTATTATCTTTTCCATGTATGTGTATAGTCCCTTTCCATTTATCGTATGGACTTCATTACGTAACTATATACTACATCAGCGTAGTGCCACCATTTCCGTAATTGTTTGGACTGCCACGTTTCCTTAATTCAGTTAGGGTTTATGCCACCTAGGGCTACTAGGGATTATGCTACCTAACGAAATATGCCCTCTAGTCTAGGACACACTACCCAGAGCGATATATGTTCCTAGACCTTCCCCGCGTATGAACCATTTTTCGATGACTAGATGCACATGTACTCTATATGTGCTACCCGAGTCCCGTGGCAGGGCAAGTCAAGAAACACGGAACTCGGTCGGGAGCTTTAAGTTGTCTGCCGATGCAGATGCTAAGGTCTGTTTTTCTAGTGGCTATGGTCCCACTCGACCCCTCCCTCAACTAATGAAAGGCCATCCTTGAAAAATGAGAACTATATGCCGGCCCCTCTATGCCCCACTAACCTATGGCCAACCGCAACCTCAACCACAACTAGATAGCAAGTATATGGTTCGTAGGAGTTCTCCGCCTTTCTGCTGTGCGTATCTCGACTGACTCAAGATGGTAGGTAGACGACGAGTTGCTATCACAGGGCTACTGGTCTCGCCGAATCACGCTGGTCCATCCTAGTCTTTAGGTTGCCATTTATTGCAACCAAGGCATACCCTTTGTTCTTCTAACGCAGACCTTAACCTCTGTGAGCCCAGGAGGATCATCTGCAGCCTCATAGAGGGATACCAAGAGTACCCTCACGTCCCCTCGAAGCCTCGTGCTTCGTAACCCAATTCGTTGGAGACTTCTTTAAAATCAGACGGCCGTACGCTCCTTCTCGTGTTCTACTAAGGTTTACTACTTAGTTTCTTTAACTAAGGTTTACTACTTAGCCCTCTTAGTTTTTAACTAAGGTTTACTTAGTTTCCTGAATCGTCGTTTTCTTAACTAAGGTTTACTACTTAGTCCTTTTAACTAAGTTTTACTACTTAGTTCTATCAATCGTTCATTTTTCTTAACTAAGGTTTACAACTTAGTCTACTTTAACTAAGGTTTACTACTTAGTTTTCTTTCTCGTTATCTACTTAGTTATTTTAACTAAGGTTTATTACTTGATTCTCTAAACCAAGGTTTGATACTTAGTTTATGTTTACCGTTGGTTATCAACTAAATTTATACTTAACTTACTTAAGTCCATTGATAAGCCTTATAACATGTTGTCTTTCAATTTCATAAATTATTCCCTTTTTGGGTCACAACAACATGTTATATTTAATTCATTGTTAAGTATACCTTATCCCACATATATACTAATTGGGGGAACAACCCCCTAAATACCAGCCCCGAAGACCGAGATCAACATCAGACTGACACCTCGGGAATTACTCTACCCAACCAACATGTATGATTCAAAATTTACTTCTTCTTCCTTTTCAAACCGCTTAATTTATAATTAAGTATATCTCCTCATATAAGTTATCTTATTCTTCCCTTTTTCGTTCTTATAACTTATCATATCTCATAAGTCATATTTTCCCCTTTTGTCCCTAGGACAAGTCTAACCTATTATCCTTCTTTTTCTTATTCAAATTTGTAATAGGTTATTTATCATTCCCCATATTCCGTCATTAGTTCAGATTAACCTTTTTATTATTATTGTTTCCATATTTTACACATGTCTTACTACGGTTAAGTCTTATACTTACATGTTTATACATACCTTGTATTACTACAGTTAAGTCTATACTTACCTGTACCCACTTAACCCTCTAACCATACCCTTGTCACCCACATGTCTTATTATGGTTAGCATTCCTTAATGCATTCATTATGCCATAACGATGTATGACCACCCACATTGGACTAACATTTTGTGGCTGCTGGATGTGCCGGGCGGTTCCGGGCAGTCTTATGCCACAACTTGAGTCCAACCTTGTGTCATAAACCGTTACGCTCAAATTTCCTCCTTTGACCTCTCACATTAGACGTCCAATTGTGGCAGCTGGATTTGCCGGGCGGTTCCGGACAGTCTTACACCACAATTGCGTCTAACCTCGTGTCAAAGGTTTATTAATATTCGTATTTCACCCAAACCCCCAAATTTCATGTTATGCGGTTCAAATTTACTTTTAAGCCTATTCAAGTGGTCATTAATTAGACCAATTTAATGTTGATTCATAACAAATTACATGTAACCCAATTACCCAACTTTTATTCAAATTTACCAATTCCAAATCATTTATTTCCAATGGTATTCATATTTTTAAATAAGTTCGAGTCCTATAAAAATATGACTAACATATTAAATCCCCAAATTCAAATCCATGTTTTATTCTAGTGTCATAGGCTAATTAACAAATTCAAATCTTTTCAATGATGACAATCTTATGCTTAACCCCAAATCGTGTTCATACTTATACTTCCCAACTTGGTTTACACATTCAAACCTTGCCAATGGTACACTATACCCAAACCCCTTTGTAATTCATAACCAAACTCTCCAATTTATGTCATATCCCAAAATCTAGTGTTTCCCCTTTTCGTTCGCAATATTCAATCGTATTCATTTCATGATAGATCTAGGCTCGAGATAGCCTAATTATAAAGAATTAAAGAGGGAAGGATAAATGGAGGAACGTGACCATATAATAATTTAACATATGAAAACATTACAGGTCCAAGCTTTCACAATAATTTCATCGCATGTTTTACATGGGGAATGTTTGAACGATAAATAATAATCTTATACAAAAGTTGTATTATAAACCACTCACATTGCTTGTCGTCTTCAAAATGAGTACTAGATAACTCTAGTATTGTTTTCCCTCTTTTGCTTAGCTTGGATTTCTGTTTTCGAATCATCTTTGATTTCTCTTTGCGGCATAAATTCGCAAATCTGAATCCATTATCTTCTCTTTAGCTTTGAATCTCTTTTCTATTTCATTATTGTTCTAGATCTTATTCTTTTTATTTTAAAGAATAGATGTTGTAGAGAAAAGAGGGGAGAATAGATCCAAGATCTTTTGGAGAAGAAGAAAATGAGAGAGAAGGGAGCCATGGCTTCGCCACAAATTGTTGTGAAGTTTACAATGAGCTTAGGGTTGTTTATATAGGTGCCAAACTACGAATCTAGCCCTCTTTTATTTGTTAAAGAACATTAATGAAGATTTATTTAGCAAAACCATTCCTTTGTTTATACCTTAACCGTATAAAATTTATTTCCCTTTTTCTTTTATTTAAACAAGGCAACAATTTATTTTTCTCTACCTTTTTAACAAAATTATTATTTATTTATGTAAATAAATACCATATGTTTACTTACACTCATGTTCTTATCAAATATGGTATCCAACTATGCCTTTATTTTTATTTTATTTTTAATCGTAGAAAATATAGTATGTGTTAACTATTTTACTAAAGGGAATTTAATATCTTTTTATTTTTATTTTATCCTTCTCATAGCCATTATTGATGGCTATTTATTCATTGTTTTTCTATTCATGTCATATTTGAAATGCCTAAATGCATTTACTACATGTACTCTCTTTTTCCATATTTAATGTAACCGTTATATTATCCCTAAATATAACATTAATGTCTTTAATTTACCAATTTCATTTCTTACCAGTAAAACAAATCCCCTAATCTCGAATTAGTGTTGCCTCTTATATACATATACATACATACATATATATATATATATATATATATATATATATATATATATAAATACCAAATACTTAACATTTGGTCAACCTCAAGCCAATTTATTAATGTCATAATTATGCATTAACTTTTTTATTTTTATTTACATGTTTGCTATAAATAATCGTAGGTGCATGCATCTAGTCTCCTTAATCACAGGTGCATGCATCTAGTCTCCTTAATCATAGGTGTATGCATCTAGTCTCCTTAATCACAGGTGCATGCATCTAGTCTCCTTAATCACAGGTGCATGCATCTAGTCTCCTTAATCACAGGTGCATGCATCTAGTCTCCAAACATTTAAATCGAAAAACGTGCCACATTTATTTCAACCTCTGTCGGTTCCAAAAAGAGTACTTAATGCTTTCTTTCTTTTTCAAATACATTGAACCTTTTTAGTGCATGATAATCTCTACAATTTAAACTAAATTTATGAATGCGCATATGAATGTATTTCCATTCTCCTCTTTAAATGTGCATTCCTTATTGTATATTACTCTTCTTTTCCTTAAATATGTCAATACATATAAAATATATATATTTTTTATCCTACGCATATATAAACTTCTGTGACTTACAACTTCTTCATATGTTATCCGTTTTACGCAAACTTGGTATCCATCTGAACCAGAATTTTGAGGTGAACGCAATGATGACATCTCTTTTACTTGATTCCTGGTATTTAAATTAAGTATCTTTATTTTATTATCTTTTTCTGTTACATACATTGTTATCGTATAATTTTTCTTCTTTTCAACGTATGTATTAATTTAAACTGCATATCACTATCATGCATATAAACATTTTTAATTACATTAAAAATGCGGGGTGTTACATTCTCCCACCCTTAAGAAATTTCGTCCCCGAAATTTGGTAAGGGTAAAATCAAATAATCCCTCGCATATTATATCATCCATCATGTGTACATCCATTTTTTCAAACATTGTGCACATGTGCAAAGTGAAACACATCATAGTAATGCATGTATGCCCAATTTGGTACCACCTATATGTATACAAATTTTTAAAAACTCTTTCAAAACATGATGCTCACATCCTAAATATACTTGCAGTTCTATATGAATGCAATATTTTTGAAAAACCAAAACATTTTTCATCCAAATTTTCCCACACTCTTAAATAAGAGCACGGTTCATCCAATTGTTGCATCCAAACCCTACCAACCATCATTAAATTCGAAATTTAGAAAAATCTAATTTTTTTCAAATTTGATTTCTTATGTTACAAAAAGGTATAAAACGGAAAATTTTACATTTTCCGTTTTTCTTTTATGTACCTTTTCTAGTTACACTTGGATTTTTACATAGTTATTCTATAAAAAGTTCCTATTTTCCTATCCGAGCACAATTACATAAGAAACTTTTTTTTTCAACATATCTTGGAGTAATTTCATATTTATTCATCCTTTTTTTTCTTTTTCTTAAGATTTTCAATTTCTTTTCCCGTCACGTTTTGTTGCTTGATTGATTCAGTTGTTTTCTTGTTAGTTAGGCTAGTCTTCTTCTTAAGTTTATTTTTCAACCAAGCTTTTTTGTTTTCTACTCAACAGTATCTTACACAGCTACAACTATGGGCCTAGAATCTTAGGACTTTGTTACCTCTAACAATCGTGAGTCCACACAATAGGATCTATACACTTGTTTGCCATTCCCTACCTAGTAGTAACTACTAGTCCATGTTGTGTATTACTAGCCTATACTTTATCTCTTTTTCTCAAGCAACAAACCTAGGTTTCTCAATGTTTATGCATTCTACGGGAATTTTCCATTAGTTTTAACATTAGCTAATCTTTGACTGGAAATTGGTAAGAGAATAATTCCCTAAGCATCAACCCCGAAGACCGAAATCAACATCAGATTGATACTCAGAGAATCACTCATCCCCACCAATCTCCAGTTAGGTTCTAATAACTTATCATTGGGTTAGACTCAAAGTGGTTCTTCAACTCACTAGGCTTTCCTAGGCACTTTCGCGAATTCAATTTTCTCGACTATATATATTCCCAATCCATTTTTCAACCTTTTCTAGTTTATAAGGTTTCACTTCTAAACCCACTACTCTGAAATAATAACATTTCAGTTTTAACTCTATGGGATACTTTCTTTCCCTAATACCAAATCATATTGTACACTTTCCAACCAAACCATCTAAGGGTCTCAAAAATTTCTATGTTTATTACTTTAGTGTACAAACTAAATATCCCAACTCTTTTCATGTCTAGTGGGCTACTATATGAATCTAGGTTTATATATATATAATATATTTATATTTAAGAAAATACAAATACGTACACTCATTATCTCCCTAGGAACACTGAACCGAAGATCTGATACCAGATGTGACAACCCGGATTCCGACAGACCGAATTTTTCAAATTCAATCTAACAAAACCCGAGTTGGGTGCTCTGGTATCCTGCAGAAAAAGACAGAGATAAAGAAACATGTCAGAACTCGTAGAGCATCTCATAGCGGAAGGAATTAAAATATAATATATACAAAAATAGCTTTACCTTATAATTCATACTGTCTAACCAGTATCCAAAGCTATACCATCTCTTTCATGAACCTAACCTGGAAGTATGTAATGAGGAGGGGGTCAGAACATAAGTTCTGTGTGAGAGGACTTATAATAAACTTCTGTGTAACACTACATATATCGTTCCGTATATTTTCTTAGTTATTAGGTTAATCTCGTCATTAGCACCTAAGGCTAAACTCATGTCGTTCTTATTCACATACTAGTATATTAACCTAATATCTCGTATATGTGGATACCCCCTACTCGTATTATCTTTTCCATGTATGTGTACAGTCCCTTTCCATTTATCGTACGGACTTCATTACGTAACTATATACTACCTCAGCGTAGTGCCACCATTTCCGTAATTGTTTGGACTGCCATGTTTCCTTAATTCAGTTAGGGTTTATGCCACCTAGGGCTACTAGGGATTATGCTACCTAAAGAAATATGCCCTCTAGTCTAGGACACACTACCCAGAGCAATATATGTTCCTAGACCTTCCCCGCGTAAGTATCGTGAACCGTTTTTCGATGACTAGATGCACATGTACTCTATATGTGCTACCCGAGTCCCGTGGCAGGGCAAGTCAAGAAACACAGAACTCGGTCGGGAGCTTTAAGTTGTCTGCTGATGCAGATGCTAAGGTCTGTTTTTCTAGTGGCTATGGTCCCACTCGACCCCTCCCTCAACTAATGAAAGGCCATCCTTGAAAAATGAGAACTATATGCCGGCCCCTCTATGCCCCACTAACCTATGGCCAACCGCAACCGCAACCACAACTAGATAGCAAGTATATGGTTCGTAGGAGTTCTCCGCCTTTCCGCTGTGCGTATCTCGACTGGCTCAAGATGGTAGGTAGACGACGAGTTGCTATCACAGGGCTACTGGTCTCACCGAATCACGCTGGTCCATCCTAGTCTTTAGGTTGTCATTTATTGCAACCAAGGCATACCCTTGGTTCTTCTAACGCAGACCTTAACCTCTGTGAGCCCATCATCTGCAGCCTCACAGAGGGATACCAAGAGTACCCTCACGTCCCCTCGAAGCCTCGGGCTTCGTAACCCAATTCGTTGGAGCCTTCTTTAAAATCAGACGGTCGTACGCTCCTTCTCGTGTTCTACTAAGGTTTACTACTTAGTTTCTTTAACTAAGGTTTACTACTTAGTTTCTTTAACTAAGGTTTACTACTTAGCCCTCTTAGTTTTTAGCTAAGGTTTACTTAGTTTCCTGAATCGTCGTTTTCTTAACTAAGGTTTACTATTTAGTCCTTTTAACTAAGGTTTACTACTTAGTTCTATCAATCATTCATTTATCTTAACTAAGGTTTACAACTTAGTCCACTTTAACTAAGGTTTACTACTTAGTTTTCTTTCTCGTTATCTACTTAGTTATTTTAACTATATTACTTGATTCTCTTAACCAAGGTTTGATACTTAGTTTATGTTTACCGTTGGTTATCAACTGAATTTATACTTAACTTACTTAAGTCCATTGATAAGCCTTATAACATGTTGTCTTTCAATTTCATAAATTATTCCCTTTTTGGGTCACAACAACATGTTATATTTAATTCATTGTTAAGTATACCTTATCCCACATATATACTGATTGGGGGAACAACCCCCTAAATACCAGCCTCGAAGACCGAGATCAACATCAGACTGACACCTCGGGAATTACTCTACCCAACCAACATATATGATTCAAAATTTACTTCTTCTTCCCTTTTAAACCGCTTAATTTATAATTAAGTATATCTCCTCATATAAGTTATCTTATTCTTCCCTTTTTCGTTCTTATAACTTATTGTATCCCATAAGTCATATTTTCCCCTTTTGTCCCTAGGACAAGTCTAACCTATTATCCTTCTTTTTCTTATTCAAATTTGTAATAGGTTATTTATCATTCCCCATATTTTGTCATTAGTTCAGATTAACCTTTTTATTATTATTGTTTCCATATTTTACGCATGTCTTACTACAGTTAAGTCTTATACTTACATGGTTATACATATCTTGTCTTACTACAGTTAAGTCTATACTTACTTATACCCACTTAACCCTCTAACCATACCCTTGTCACCCACATGTCTTATTATGGTTAGCATTCCTTAATGCATTCATTATGCCATAACGATGTATGACCACCCACATTGGACTAACATTTTGTGGCTGCTGGATGTGCCGGGCGGTTCCGGGCAGTCTTACGCCACAACTTGAGTCCAACCTTATGTCATAAACCGTTACGCTCAAATTTCCTCCTTTGACCTCTCACATTAGACGTCCAATTGTGGCAGCTGGATTTGTCGGGCGGTTCAGGGCAGTCTTACACCACAATTGCGTCTAACCTCGTGTCAAAGGTTTATTAATATTCGTATTTCACCCAATCCCCCAAATTCCATGTTACGCAGTTCAAATTTACTTTTAAGCCTATTCAAGTGGTCATTAATTAGACCAATTTAATGTTGATTCATACCAAATTACATGTAACCCAATTACCCAACTTTTATTCAAATTTACCAATTTCAAATCATTTATTTCCAATGGTATTCATATTTTTAAATAAGTTCGAGTCCTGTAAAAATATGACTAACGTATTAAATCCCCAAATTCAAATCCATGTTTTATTCTAGTGTCATAGGCTAATTAACAAGTTCAAATCTTTTCAATGATGACAATCTTATGCTAAAACCCAAATCATGTTCATACTTATACTTCCCAACTTGGTTTACACATTCAAACCTTGCTAATGGTATACTATACCCAAACCCCTTTGTAATTCATAACCAAACTCTCCAATTTATGTCATATCCCAAAATCTAGTGTTTCCCCTTTTCGTTCGCAATATTCAATCGTATTCATTTCATGATAGATCTAGGCTCGAGATAGCCTAATTATAAAGAATTAAAGAGGGAAGGATAAAAGGAGGAACGTGACCATATAATAATTTAACATATGAAAACATTACAGGTCCAATCTTTCATAATAATTTCATCGCATGTTTTACATGGGGAATGTTTGAACGATAAATAATAATCTTATACAAAAGTTGTATTATAAACCACTCACATTGCTTGTCGTCTTCAAAATGAGTACTAGATAACTCTAGTATTGTTTTCCCTCTTTTGCTTAGCTTGGATTTCTGTTTTTGAATCATCTTTGATTTCTCTTTGCGGCATAAATTCGCAAATCTGAATCCATTATCTTCTCTTTAGCTTTGAATCTCTTTTCTATTTCATTGTTGTTCTAGATCTTATTCTTTTTATTTTAAAGAATAGATGTTGTAGAGAAAAGAGAGGAGAATAGATCCAAGATCTTTTGGAGAAGAAGAAAATGAGAGAGAAGGGAGTCATGGCTTCGCCATGAATTGTTGTGAAGTTTACAATGAGCTTAGGGTTGTTTATATAGGTGCCAAACTACGAATCTAGCCCTCTTTTATTTGTTAAACAACATTAATGAAGATTTATTTAGCAAAACCATTCCTTTGTTTATACCTTAACCGTATAAAATTTGTTTCCCTTTTTCTTTTATTTAAACAAGGCAACAATTTATTTTTCTCTACCTTTTTAACATAATTATTATTTATTTATGTAAATAAATACCATACGTTTACTTACACTCGTGTTCTTATCAAATATGATATCCAACTATGCCTTTATTTTTATTTTATTTTTAATCGTAGAAAATATAGTATGTGTTAACTATTTTAATAAAGGGAATTTAATATCTTTTTATTTTTATTTTATCCTTCTCATAGCCATTATTGATGGCTATTTATTCATTGTTTTTCTATTCATGTCATATTTGAAATGCCTAAATGCATTTACTACATGTACTCTCTTTTTCCATATTTAATGTAACCGTTATATTATCCCTAAATATAACATTAATGTCTTTAATTTACCAATTTCATTTCTTACCAGTAAAACAAATCCCCTAATCTCGAATTAGTGTTGCCTCTTATATACATATACATACATACACATATATATATATATATATATAAATACCAAATACTTAACATTTGGTCAACCTCAAGCCAATTTATTAATGTCATAATTATGCATTAACTTTTTTATTTTTATTTACATGTTTGCTATAAATAATCGTAGGTGCATGCATCTAGTCTCCTTAATCACAGGTGCATGCATCTAGTCTCCTTAATCATAGGTGCATGCATCTAGTCTCCTTAATCACAGGTGCATGCATCTAGTCTCCTTAATCACAGGTGCATGCATCTAGTCTCCAAACATTTAAATCGAAAAACGTGCCACATTTATTTCAACCTCTGTCGGTTCCAAAAAGAGTACTTAATGCTTTCTTTTTTTTTCAAATACATTGAACCATTTAAGTGCATGATAATCTCTACAATTTAAACTAAATTTATGAACGCGCATATGAATGTATTTCCATTCTCCTCTTTAAACGCGCATTCCTCATTGTATATTACTTTTCTTTTACTTAAATATGTCAATGCATATAAAATATATATATATATATATTATCCTATGCGTATATAAACTTCTGCGGCTTACAACTTCGTCATATGTTATCCGTTTTACGCAAACTTGGTATCCATCTGAACCAGAATTTTGAGGCGAACGCAATGATGACATCTCTTTTACTTAATTCCTGATATTTAAATTAAGTATCTTTATTTTATTATCTTTTTATGTTACATACATTGTTATCGTATAAATTTTCTTCTTTTCAATGTATGTATTAATTTAAACTACATATCAGTATCATGCATATAAACATTTTAATTACATTAAAAATGCGGGGTGTTACACTAACAACTTCTTCGAACACGTCCGCATAATTCTTAACGACAGGAATATCTTTTATGCGGTCCTATATATTCTCTGTGACTACAGGGATATTTTCTATTTGAGCAGGAGAAACATCCAATCTGCCCAGAAGTCTTTTCTATTCGAATTCGGAACTTCGTAGGGTATGGTGATATAATCCCCTGATTTAATCTTTGCCCTAACCACTCTCTCGGCACATTTAACCTCTGCTTCATATTTGGTTAACCAATCCAATCCCAGAATAAAATCGAATGCAATAAAATTCATGACGATAGAGATGGTAGGGAACTTATAACAGGAAAAAGAGACAGGCACCGCACAAATCCAGCTAAGATCGAGAGAACCTCCAACCGGATTATGGACAGTGATGGGTTCTTTGAGCTTCCTCAATTTCAAGTCCAACTTCTTGACCGCATTCTTTGCAATAAAGCTTCATGACACGCCTGTGCCGAACAATACTTTGACTGGATTGTTTTTGACAGTAAGCGTGCCTTCTAAAACATCAGATCTTCCCTGACTAGCTGAGGGTGTTGCGGTTTCTGCCACTTCATTCACATGCACTTTGTTCCTTTTTAACAACCAGCAGTCTTGCTTTACGTGACCAGCCTGATGACAAAGATTACACTCTCGGGTCAACTGAAACTTGTTCTTGGATTTAGGTTCATAATTCTTTCGTTTGTTCCAAGATTTACAACTTATCGCCAAATGTCCTTGCCTATTGCAGCTTGAGCATGTGGCGGTCGTTACCGGTTCTTTCCCAGATCTGGCCTTTTTTTCGATTGAATTTTGGCTTCCTACTGACCTCCGGCATCATACTGGCCTCAGGACTATTCGTTTCAGACTCCCCTTTGTTACTAGAACTGACTTCCCCTTCGTAGCGCAATATACCTTTCTTGTCGAGATCCTCATACTGGTAAGCCATGTATATCATCTCAGAAAAAGGAAGCTTCACATGCCCCATTATGCTATTCTGGTATTTTCTTTGCAGGCCATGAATAAACCTCAGATTCTTCCTCTTTGGATCTTGAATCAGATGCGGGGCAAAGTGAGAAAGTTCGTTGAATTTCTTATGACATTTTGGAATATTCATATCTCCTTGTATCAGGTAACTAAATTCATCACATAGCCGCTCAGTTGCTTCGGGAGGAATAAATCTTTCGCTGAAAACCTCTTTGAATCTATCCCAGGTGATATCACCTTCTGGATTATCCATGGTGATTGTTTCCCACCAGATTAAAGATTCATCTTTGAGCGCCCAAGATGTCACTAATCTTTTCTGATCATCTCTCAACTGGATACGTTCAAAAATTCTTTCAACAGAACTCATCCAAGCTTGAGTTTGAATTATAGATTCGTTGCCCGAGAATTATGCTCCACCCAGATTTCGATATCTCTTTAATAGAGCCTCTAGATCTGGTTCTGCATTCCTCTTGTTTCTGACACTCATTTTCTAGTACTTCTACAAATAGCAGACCAAGTGTCAGGTCAACAAAAAAGATATTATAAAGCATAGAGACATATACTTGAACGTAAATGTGTTTATCGGGCGTATTTCATTCTGCTATACTCATACTAGGATATTACTGATCCTATCTGTAATGAGTTACTCGTCCTAGAACACTACTGGTCCTATTTCTGACGAGTTCGTTAATATGTTATATTCCAGGACTAAGCTTAACCAAAGCTCTGATACCACATTGTGACGACCCCAAAACCCCGTACTGACGGTGTCAAGGGTAATCTTTGGAATATAACACATAAACAGATAATAGCAGATCAGAAATAAATAAATACACCAGATAATGTACAAATAATACACTGGATAAACATCATCAGAGTTACACAGTATACAGGATCATACTTAGTACAAATACAGTTCAGCTATACGTAAATGTCTACAGCGGAAAACAAACATAATATGTACAATAGGAGCTGAACAGCATAAAAAGAGATAAATGATAGAATCCATTTTCAGCTCTAGCTATGCAGAAAGAGCCTGCTAAAACCTGAATACAAGGCTGCCCGTGTAGAAAAAGGGGGCACCCGAGTTTGCAAGTGAAACAAACTACGAGCCAGTCATGGGACTGGTATGAGAAATCTACTCAACACATTTTATAATATGGCTAATCGCTGCACCACGCCACTTTCACGGAACGGGTTTACTCCATTGGATTGCCAGTGCTTAAAACAAGTAAATCTTTTAAACATCGCAATGCTTTTTATAAAAATGAAGCCGATATAAGACTCAAGTCCCATCACACAATGCAACGCAAACCGGAGGATAGAGTTTTACCTTATATCGACCAAAATATGCTTAATACATGTAAACTAAAATCACTTAAAATGTAAACTTTATCGTTCAATTCTTAATCAGACTCCAACTGTAAATTAGTAAGAGAATGATTCCCTAAGTATTAACCCCGAAGGCCGAAACCAACATCAGACCAATATCCAGGAAACCACCCATCTTAGCTCGTTTCCAGCTAGTTTCTAATTTTATAAACAATCATAAATATCAATCATAGACGGCATGGGTACCACATATCATGTCGCCACATATAGGTTTACAATCAAAACCGCACGATGTCGTATTTGGAAATTGGATTTCCGTCATGAACCAAGGCAAAAGATAGTCCTCACCGACTTCGAGATGCTCTAGCCCGCCCCTTAGGAACAGCCGCAACTGCCCCTTGGATCGTCAGGGCCGGTCCACCGATGTGGATTATTATGCCTGAACACTACGTTCCCCCTCCCTTTGGGGCGTAAATGAGCCAACGAATGACTCCATCGGCTTCACATAGTCACCGATATATCCGAGGCGCCTCGCAACAGCTACAACCACACAGGTGAAAATAATATATATGTCAGCCAGTTTAAGCACTGACACCACCTCTAGCTAGAAAGGAACGCAGGCCCTCCCTGATGTCCTCTCCCGTTTCTGGTTCATACCGGGGTGTGAGGCTCGCGAATTCACGTTATACACAAAGTTATGCCACATAGGCGGTGCTTTGATCATCAACCACAAGACTTTGCTTTTCAACAGAAGCCTTGATCACTGCATCTTAGCATGCCACACAGACAATTCACACCATGTAACTGATGGCTATCAATCACACAGAATGAATTCCAATGTCAGACACACAGTCCATTTACAAGTCCGTTCTGGGTCTGAACGAAACCGGAGGCACTATATACCTCGCATACCCATCGATCTCCACGTACGTCTGGACGATCACCACTCATTATCCATATTTCGGGATGCCTCCCAATCAGGACATCAGTTATCATCCAACCAAGGTGAAGGTCTCCGGTCTTCAACCACCGTCTTCATCATCGACTTCTTATCGTCGATTCAGTTATTCAGAATGGGATAAACCCGACCTTTCTGAGCAACTCGCGTATATAATAAACAAGTGCTACACAAACACAACATACACCTTATTCCAATTCATTAGTCACTAACCATAAATTAGTAAGAGAATGATTTCCCAAATATTAACCCCGAAGGCCGAAACCAACATCAGATCAAAACCCAGGAAACCATCCGACTTAGCTAACCTCCAGTTAGTTTATAAATTTCACATTCAACCATCAAATATTCAATAAACTGGGTAAATTCGGTTTATTTTCATTCCATATTGTTTATAATATTTTATAACGATTTATCGCTATTTTTATTTATTTAAAAAATAGCCATTTCATTCAAACGACGCTTCGGGCCATAACGCGTCCGTGGCGCTGTTTTTCTTCAGATTTGATTTACACATATCTGAAAATCTAACCGTTAGATCTTCACAAATTTTATATCATTAGAAAGATCTTTTCGAAACGAATCCAACAGTTTCAGTTTTGGGAAAATCCGACGGTCTGACTCCCGGTACACTCGTTTGAAGTTTCGATTTCAAAATACGAACTGCAGCGTCATTATTCGATTTAATTTAATTATATTTATATATATATAAAAATATAATTGATTCTGGCGCTGTTTTTATTCAGACTTGAACTAAACATTCCAGACAATCCAACCGTTGGATTTTCACAAAGTTGGTGTCGTTGGAAAGATATTTCCAAAGCGAACCCAACGGTTTCGGTTTCGGGAAAATCCGATGGTCGGATCTCCCGCACTAATTGTTTGAAATGACGGTTTCAAAACACAAACTACAGCTTCGTTATTCGATTTATTTTAATTATATATATAAATATAATCTATTCTTCGATTTCAAAACCATATTCTTTTCATACACTTGATAAAAATGATATTTTTATCCAACAGACATTTATTTCGATACTTCACTATTTTTAACAATTCATGTATATAATAAAATTGTGATTTTTATTGTAAAACAATTTATTTCAAAACACGACTATTTTATATAGTTCATATAGATGATAAAAATATGATTTTTATTATAAAACAATTTATTTCAAAACACGACTATTTTATATAGTTCATATAGATGATAAAATATGATTTTTATTATAAAATAATTTATTTCAAAACACAACTATTTTATATAGTTCATATAGATGATAAAAATATGATTTTTATTATAAAACAATTTATTTCAAAACTTGAATGTCGTTCAACACATGAATTTCTATTCAACACATGAATTTCTATTCAACACACGAATATAGTTCCAACACATGAAAATGATTCTAACACATGAATATTATTGAAAATTTCGGCAGCATAACGACAGGGTAGTTAAAACTGGTACCGTCCATAGTACGGCTCCTCACTCTACCTTAAAGCCTCGCAGCTTTTGACAATGGGGATTTCATGCATCTAGTTCGCACGCAGGCGGCATGTATATTTTTTTTTCTTTTCCACAAAATAATCCTATGTGGTTTCAACCAAATAATTCTCAACCATAAACGGATATTTTTCAACCACAATCAATCAATTTCAACCACAAACAATTCTAATCAACCATTCGCTATCAACCAATTTTCACACCAATCACAACTAATAAACATCGTCCACGGTTTGTGGACGAGAGGCGTATATATATATATTTATATAAGTATATTTCACTTCACTTCAACACATATATAATTTTTACAACGCATATATAACTTATACATCGAACATACAACTTATACAACGCTTATACATGTGGTGTACAACGCTTATATGTCTCATACTTCGAATATATAATTTATACATCGTCATTTCCATATCGTTTATAATTCAGAAATCTCACATTGGGTTCCACTCCACCAAAAATAGCAGAAGGCTCAGAAAAATATGCGGTCTCTTCTAGAATGTAGAAGGCGTCCACACGAGTCCATTGTCTCTTGTTTCACTGAATTTCGTTAACAAGCGAAAAAGATATGATTTTTATAGTGAAATCAAAAACCGTAGCGCTTTAAAGTGCTATAGAATAGTTTAATTTAAAATCAGCCGTACCTTTCAAAATCTGTTCAAAACTAGGTTTTGATTTTTCGTGAAATCCGTTGCTCGATACGACGATCGGCCACTACCACGTGGAAGGGCTTGGAGAGGCACTCCTGCGCCAGAAGTTGGGCCCACTTCGGTGGCCTGAGGCGAGCTCGGCGGTGCTTTAAAGGGCGCGACTTTCAAGGTCCTGATCTCGAGATTCTCGCCACGGGGGAGGGTAAATCGGTTATGGATTGAAAGCCTGAGGAGAGATCTACGAAAAACTCAACTGGAGGGAGGGCTAAAGATGAACAGAGCGATCGGAATTTGACCGGGCAGTTGGGAGGCAGCGTCTGCCGTTTATCGCGACAGAAAACGAGGGTTTTTTGATTTTATTTTTATTTTTAAATTATGAAGAATAAATCCTATTGGTCGATGCCTTATTAAAATTTTAAAATAGCGTTTCTCCAAACGAACACCAATCCAAACCCAACGACTGTCATCCCTAGCCAGATACCCCCATTCAGAACACAATGGGATGTGTTTCTAGGCCCATTCGACTGTTTCAGTCAGTTTTTCTTCAAATTAAAATATAAAACATTCAATATTGAATTTGAACGTATATTTCAATTTGTCGGGGCCACATACTGATTCTAAAAATTCCAGAAAAATAAATCTAGCTATGTTTTGACAATGTGGTCCCAACAAAACTAGTTTCGTCGAATTCTGAGACCATTCGAAAAATGGCCCTTTTCTGGTCGATCCAATTTAATAGAAATCGACCAAACACATTTTCCTTTGCCACGCTCACATACTAGCTTCAAAAATTATGAAATTTGAAATCTAGAAATAATTTAACATCCTGGATCCAACCAAAGTGGTTTCGTCGAATTCTGAGGTCGTTTGCAAAATGGCCATTTTCACGGGCTATATAAACTCTATAGCGACCTTTCTGAAAATTCATTTGGCCATAACTTTTTCTTCCCGCTATGAAACTTCGATTTTTTAGATTCGTTAGAAAGATATTCACTAAAAGATTTAAATATTTTTGGTTTCACTAAAATCCGTTTTATTTTGAACCCGGTACAGTCAGTCAAAGTTTGAATTCAAATTTTGAAACTACCGCGCCATTTCAGGCCTTGTTTATAATTAGAAATAATTATATTCATTGGCAAACATCGATTCAAACTTACTTTTCATCGTTATTATTTAAAATATTTATTTTAAATATTTAAAATCCACTAAAATAGCCAAATTAAAAATTTTAAACTGGTTCTTATTTTCCGGGTTGTTACAATTTGTTTGTGTAAACCATTTATCTCATGCCTATGTAAAACATTTGTCTGTGTAAATTATAAGTGCTACTTTAATATTAAAATTTAATGTCATCTGCATGATCAATTAATTTGGAGCAAAAATGAAATGATAGAAGAAAACAATACAATTTATTTTGAAACATAAATTACTTAAAAAGATAAATATACTTTTCTTTTGGTCTACTTGTTTTTAAATGGAAAAATAAATTATTCTATGAAGTATTTTTTATTGAAAATACTAATATGTATTAATCTTATGGGAAAGAAATAAACTATTTAAAAAGATAAATATATTTATCTTTTGTCTACTTTATTACATAAAGTAATGTTGAAAATGATGTATACATTAAAAAATAAATAGATATTTTATTGAAAAAAAACTTGTAAGTATATACAAAAATATAATTTCACAATTTTCATTAAAAAATTAATATGTATATTAGTTTCTATTAAAATGTATAACTTATTTAAAAAGATAATTGTATTTATCTTATTAAAATAGTATAAACATTAAAAAGATATATACATTTACTTTTTAAAGCCATACATCAACTTTATATTGATAACGTAGGAAACAAGATAAATACATTTATCTTGTTAAACAAGTAATATTTTTTCCATTTAACAACATTTAGTAGAATACCTTATTTTATTTTGGATTTAAAAAAGATAGTTGCATCTATCTTTTCAAAACTGAACTTCAGATTTAAAAAAGATATTTGAATATATATGCCATATGTTATTTGTTAGTTGCAAATATGCAATGTTAATGATAAAACTGAACTTTTGATTACAAAATTGCATTTGTGTAACTAACAATTTTTAAATGTTTAGTAGAATATCTTATTTTATTTCAGAATTAAAAAAGAAGTTGTGTCTATCTTTTCAAAATTGAAATTAAGATTTTAAAAAGATAGTTGAATGTAAATGTCATGTATTAATTGTTAGTTGCAAATATGCAATGTTAATGATAAAACTTAAATTTTGATTACAAAATTGCACTTTTTAATTAACTATTTTTAAATGTTTAGTAGAATATCTTATTTTATTTCAGATTTAAAAAAGATAGTTGCATCTATCTTTTCAAAACTGAACTTCGGATTTTAAAAAGATAGTTGAATATATATGTCACGTGTTAATTGTTAGTTGCAAATATGCAATGTTAATGACAAAACTGAATTTTTGATTATAAAATTGCATTTTTTTAATTAACAATTTTTAAATGTTTAGTAGAATATCTTATTTTATTTCAGATTTAAAAAAGATAGTTGCATCTTTCTTTTCAAAATTGAACTTCAGATTAAAAAAAGATAGTTGAGTATATATGTCATGTGTTAATTGTTAATTGCAAATATGCAATGTTAATGATAAAGCTGAACTTTTGATTACAAAATTGCAATTTTTTAGTTAACAATTTTTAAATGTTTAATAGAATATCTTATTTTACTTCAGACTTAAAAAAGAAAGTTGCATCTATCTTTTCAAAACTGAACTTCGGATTTTAAAAAGATAGTTGAATATATATGACATGTGTTAATTGTTAGGTGCAAATATGCAATGTTAATGATAAAACCAAAATTTTGATTATAAAATTGTAATTTTTTAATTAACAATTTTTAAATATTTAGTAGAATAACTTCTTTTATTTAAGATTTAAAAAAGATAGTTGCATCTATCTTTTTAAAACTGAACTTCAGTTTAAAAAGATAGTTGAATATACATGTCATGGGTTAATTGTTAGTTGCAAATATGCAATATTAGTGATAAAATTAAACTTTTGATTACAAAATTGCATTTTCGTAATTAACAATTTTTAAATATTTAGCAGTATATCTTATTTTATTTTATATTTAAAAAAGATAGTTGCATCTATTTTTTCAAAACTGAACTTCAGATTTAAAAAAGATAATTAGTTGTTTAGCTCTATTTATTGTGTGACATAAATGTTTAGTAATAACACATGACATATATTCAATTATCAATTTAGATCATGATTATAATTTTAGTATTGAATAGTGGGCTAAAACAGACATATATTTATCTTTTTAAACAGTTTATGTTTTTCTCATATGATTTATATTACTACGAGTGGAAACCCATGCGATGCACGGGAGCATAGACTTTTAAGTGTTTTAGTTTGCATTCTTCAATAAGCGATGAGATCTTATTATATAGTAGCAATATATGATGTACGTGACATGCGTATGTGTTAGGATTCTACTGTATAAACTAAATTTTGCTGCAAAAAGTAAATAATGCATGTATGCATGATAACGGCACGCGCTCTGCGCGTGGATTATTGTCTTTGAAATATTCTATATGCATTTAACATATATAATTAAAAGAGTAGAAACATTAGCACACACTAAACATTAATATTCCAACTTTATTCATTAAAGAATTTACCATATCAAAATTGCATGCTGACGTAGAACAAAAGAAGGATGCCACATGATTCATTAAAATAACCTAATAACTAATCTGCACATACATTAATAACGACTAATAAAATTAGTTGAAACCTCCATGTTTTGCTAACTACCAATACATAAATTGGTAAAATATGTAAAAGGGCCTTTGCGCTTGCTTAGTTCATCCCAAGATAATGTTGATGTCCGCAAGAAGGCCTGGAAAGTACAAAAAAAAAACTAAAAAAGCTGAAAGTCACATAAATGATATTAAATAAACGTCAGATTTCTTTTCTTGTTTGGACTGGCATAAAAAGCCAAAAGTTGCATACATAGTTAAACGCAGTTGCAGTTGGGCAAAGTGAAAACAAAATTACATGCAGCTCATGAAATGTGAGGTTACATTATTTGAAAAAACATAATGGCAGTTGGCAAAAAAAATCAGTAACGAACACATTTCAAAACCGCATGAAAAAGACAACAAAAGCATCCCAAATTTTCGTGACATATCAACACAGAAGCATTAATATACAAAGAGTGTAAAACAGAACTTATCCAGTCCGCACTTGAGTGGATAAAAAAACAAAATATGCTGCAGGCGTTATGGACAGGGCCGGCCCTAGGGTGTCTATTGCCCCAGTCAAACAACATTTTTTCTGCTTTTCTTGCCCTCAACCAATAACGTCAATACTGCTTGCCTCGCAGTGTACGAATTTTGAAGCTCGAGCAAAATAAGATGTAATTTTGTTCTCATTTTAAATTGTTCCCAAATTATAAAGTGATTCCGAGTCTCTTATTTTTCAATGAAATCTGAAAGTGAAAATCATGAACCTTAGTTATGCAAATTAACTTTAATCGGTATTTTTTTATCTACGATGTCTAATTTTTTTTCAGATTGCTTTCATGACTTTGCTTGAAGTATGTGAAATTTTAAAAAAAATTGCTGATCTTGAATTTGCTTGAAGAAAATTTTTGCTGATCTTAAATTTGCTTGAAGTTGGAATGGTTAGCGATTGATGTTTTCTATATTCAAACTGGTTAAGACGGCCTAAACGGATGCAAACTTGTAAGATTTTTTAATCTTGTGCATATATAGTATCTGCCCATTTCGATGCATTTTCATCAATTTAACTGTATACAAAATACTTGAACATTTTTCTAGGTTTGCCCACCCCAAATTAAAATCCTAGTTTCATCGCGCTGTGTGTGTGTGTGTGTATGTATGTGTGTGTGTATGTGTGTGTGTGTATATATATATATATGGGAGCGTCTATTTCAACACAATTTGGTGACACAAATGGTGACACAAAAGATCTGCACCATTAGATCTTTTTGTCTTTACATGGGAAGGTGGAATTCAGGGGGCAATCCAATGGTAAGAATTCATTGTGTCACCAATTGTGTCACCAAATTATGTCAAAATAGACTTTCCATATATATATATATATATATATATATATATATATATATATATATATATATATGAAGAAGGATATCATGGTAGATATTATTAGAATTAAGAGTTTGTCGCAGCAGTTTTCAAACATAAGCATATCATGATAAAAACCCAAAGTGCCAAATATGACATTTATAGTGAATTTAAATATTAGTTGCGAAATCGTCATATGGAAACAAATAAGATTGTAGTAATTTTAATCTCAAGTTACTAAATTTTAAAACAACTGGTTTTCATAAACAAAAAGTTAAATTTAACATCAAGTCCGTTATCATTTTGGATCATGTGCTTCAAGAGCCACCATAATGCAGCTGCTTCTCTTGCGGATTGAATTAAGATTCTGGTACCTTGCCTAGTAGCATAACTTGAAGAGTGGTGGACAAAACAAAATGGTGCTCATTGAGCCAAAGAGACATGAATCCAAAAGTCTATGCATGAAATGGCAGACAGATAGTTAGAAAGCCTAAATGATTTATAGTATTGTATAATCGATAACTTACACATATAAATCTGGTCCATCGACTATGCCATGAGCCTTCTAAACTTTATAATCATGATTGGTTTTTCTGCATAACACTAAGACAAAGAAATAAGTTAAACAAACTTACATTGTAGCACAACTAAAGAATTAGAACAAAAGGAAATACAATGAGATAACAAAAGAATAAAATAAGGGGATATAGTGAATTGAACAAATAGCTAACCTGAAAAATGTTACTGGACAGTGCATCATAAAAAAAGTGAGTAGATAGCACTTTCCAAGCAGTTTACATAATCGAAACAGCAACCCACTTATGAAATGTCATGTAAGCTAAAAGAATAATATAATTAGGAGAAATAACTTATAATAGGAAAATGCCTTCTCTTAATCATTTTGCAAAGGTTTGATTACAAATCAGAATAAAAATATAAGATCAAAAAAAGTAACATCAACGTGTATAAATTCATTAGCGTTGGAACTTGCCGATTTATAAACAACCATTATCTGCGCCATTCAAAAGTGGGAAATTGAAATTTAAACCTTATCTCGTTAATTCAAAATTAACAATAATGCAAATCAGGAAACGCTCAATGGAAATGGAGAGAGATACCTATAATGCTAAAACAGTGGCCAAATAGTGAAGACCATTAATACATGGAAAGTGCTTGAAATCAAAGGTAGACACAATGTAGTATGTTCAACAGCAGTTGGAAATGAATTAGAAGAAATGAATATGGTAAGTAGAGTAAATGAACACTACTGTTGTTGCAATTTAAAGAAACCAATATCCGTAATAAGACCTGTTAAGGAAACTATTTTTCCACTTTAGTTTTCTTTGCATTTCTAACGATTATTAAATGCAAAGTTGCAAATATACAGTTGAAAATCTACATAAGAAGGATAAATAAAAAAATTATATGGAAATAAATGAGTTAAAAAAACAAAACAAAACAAAAAACAAAAAAATCGACTGAGTTGAATTTCAGCCGATTGAAATAGATGTAGAGAAGTGAGAGAAGTAGAAACCAATCATGGAAGGAACAAAGCTGAAGAGTATTGAAGAATATAAAAATGAGACCTGCTCGGCATTTCATAAGATGGAACAACAAATTTGTATAAATCGTGCGCACTAACAGACGTGGGTAGTTCAGTTAATGGGGATATGATACCAATGTAACGGCGGAAATGAAAGTGCAAACACTGTTGGTTTTGTGCTGACATGGATAAGTGATAGCCGTATGTTTTAATTGGCTCTACACAAAAGAGTACCATTTCTATGCAAAATAAAGCTCAACCACTTTCTTTCTTTCTTTATTTTAGACGGATCGATTTTTATAGAAGTTTAAATATTTTGATGACTTAAGTTTCAATTTGCATGTATAGAAACGTTCACCATAACCAAGAGAAATACAGTTAGTTATCTACGTTAGGGGAATAGAGGACCAAAAGCAATTGAATCTAAAACACAAAAAAGCTTCATTCAAAATTTCAAACACACATAAAAAGCTTAGTTTTTTTTATAGTTAACTTAGTTCAGCAATCAAAAACATGAAATCTATAAGGATAAAGCATCTTGTGTTAACAAACTACTCCATGTTTTGAGTATATGAAAATATATCAACTCAAATAATTTTCTATTTTAGTTTGTGAACATAAATTGCATTTTACATAGTGTGTATGTACGCAGTCATCTTAGTTGAATTAAACCATGCTACATAATTAGCGTCTACATTCAGTAATATCTAAATATTTATACAACAAACATCTTTATTAGTTTAGTATAATTTAATATCTAAAGAAATAATGACTTGCTTTCAATTACTGGTGCAAATGATAACATTTATTTGAACACTCCAGCTCTGCATCAAAAATGTATTCCCTCATACAATATGGGTAGCATCATCAGTCCAAGACGCTTTCAACCAAATTGATGTTGCCTGAATAGCAATAATGCAACACGTATAAAATATCAATTATACCTGAAAATTCTTGTGATCTTATCCAAGAGCTTTTCAACCGAATTATTGCTGCGTAAACCAAAATGTTGTTGCCACCCCTTTACAAGTAGCTATAATGCAAATCAGAACATTCAAAATTGCAGGGGAAGAGCAATTGAGATAGAATGAATCAAAACATGGGCTAATAAATGGAGCATGTTATTTAAGAACAAATAAGATTAATGGAAAATAAGATTGGGTAATCGGGAATGATGGAAAGAGTTTTTTTTTTAATCAAACCGAAAAGAATGATATTGCTACTATGACTAATGTGATAAGGAGTTCCATACAAAAGTCAGCATATATGATACTTAATCACATTAACACGTAATTCCATGACTAACCGCATACACTCATTTTGCAACAACAACCTTCTTTGGGGTCTTCCCTGCAGCCATCTTCTTAGGTGATTTAACTGCACCTCGTTAGCAGCAGTCTTCTTAGGCAAAAGCACTGGATTTATGTTAGGCGACGCTCCACCATGTGCTATGGTCACTCCACCTAACAATTTTCCCAGTTCCTCATCACTTCTTATTGCAAGAAGTAGATGCATTCCCATGTAGCCCCAAAACTTCGGTGGTGAGGTACTCTAGAATGGGGGTAAGAAAAACAGGGGCTCCAGTACCAATATGCTTTACATAGCGACCCTTCTTCAAGTACCAACCAAGACGACGGACGGGGACAGAAGGCCGGCCGAGCTTGACTTTCCTCCGGCTTCTGAATCCCTTTTTTGATTTTCCACCGGCTTCCGAATCCTTTTTTGATTTTCCACCGGCTTCCGTCGCTTTGTATTATGTTTTGAGAATGAAATTAGGTCTGATTGGATTTGCGGGAGAAATGTGGCTAATATCCTGCATTAAAAATTAAATTATTATTTTGGTTTAGTTAGAGAAAAGAGAGGGGAAGGAGATTGAGGGAAGTGGGATACGTGCTGACGGGAATGGGATGCATGATTAATTTAACGCCAGACGGAGTACGTGTTTCTTTTGTAGCCGCTTGATATACATTAGTAAATTAAATTTGGTCCGCTCTTTGTCTCTTGGTTTGTCCTACCAAGGGATGTTATTATATAGATTTTCAATAAGATTGTAAATCTATTATACTGTTGAAAAAGATAAAACCATTTATCTTTACCTGCATATGATTAATTAGCTGTATTTAACCGCATCTTTATGCCAAAATAACTATATTTATCTTTATTTCAAAATAACTGTATTTATTAACTGGTAATTTGTTTTATCTTTATGCAAAAATAAATTTATTGATTAATGTCTTTTTATATAAACAACTTCTAATCTACAGTAGGTTGAGGGAAATAAAATTTAGCTCAACTGGTTCATTATGATTAACACTGCGATATTTACATTGTAAAAAAATGGCCTCTAAACCTTTGAAACTGGATTGATCATGATAATGCAAAAAGATAGAGTTGTAAACTTTTCTAAACCGAGTTGTTCCACTTTAGGTTGCCTACAACATTGTCTTAAAAGATCCAGAAACTTGGAATGGTACGTCGTCTTGTCTATGTAACACCCCACCTCCGTTAATGACACTCACAAAGGGAATGCCTTTACTTTGGTGGAGCATTTTAGTAAACAGAACAAAAAATTTCAAGACAGATAAACAATACTTGATAAATTGTAACTTTATTACAGCGAAAAACAGAAATCAGTATGGTTACATCTTTACCAAAAACTCAAGTACATAAATATCAGTCTTGTTCAGAAAGTCATCAGAGTACAAAACTTTAAAATCATAATCCCCACAGAAGATGCCATAAGGAGTTAAGCCATACTTTTCACACTTCAAGTACTTCAAGCAGAAGAAATACGGATCAAGCTAAAGTATTCCCTCTTTGGAAAAACTGGGGGGAGAACGGAAGAAAAGGGGCGAAAACAAGCAAGGTCAGACATAAAGTCTGGCAAGTCCAATGACTTTCAGCATATGAACAGATAATAATAATCATGGCATGCAAATAAAACTGGATGAGAGATAATGGTAACAGGAGTAGTAGATATACTTAGGTTAAACAGAAGAAACAGAATAATATTACTTTTCATTTCTCTGCACTAATACTAGTATAACAGGATTAGGAGTCACCCCAATGTCTAAACTGAAACAGAAACGGGAACAGAATAATTTCCACATAAGAGAATGCTAGTAATGGGCCTTTACCAACCCAACAGAAACAGAATGCTAATAATGGGCCTTTACCACCCGAACAGAAACAGATAGAAACAAAATGCTAATAATGGGCCTTTACCACCCGAACAGAAGGTACAGAAACAGAATGCCAATAATGGGCCTTTACCACCCGAACAGAAGGTACAGAAACAGAATGCTAATAATGGGCCTTTACCACCCGAACAGAAGGTACAGAAACAGAAACAGATTAATCCTTACGAAAACAGAATGTAGAATTAGGTATACACTAGTAAATGGGCCTTTACCACCTGAACAGACGGTACCACGCAGAAACAGACAGGTGTTGCCACCCAACAGAAACAGACAGTACCAACAGAAACAGACAGAACTAAGTGTACCCTAAAACCCTACCCCAAGCGATCGGCTCCCTAATACATAAATACCCTGTGTCGGCTCAACAGTAGGGTGTATCACTCCCTAAAGTGACAACCAATTGGCACAGACCTATTTACAGATGTCACGGCGTCTTACATCCTCAACGGCAGACCGGGATCCATGCACGCACATGACCCGGTTGGAACGCACCATCAACACCCCTCGCCATTATCAGAATGAACCGCTTATAATTAGTTCAGTAAGCGTGCCCGGACCCTACCTACTGTTGGGCCAATGTTTTGATACCATAAAGGGTTACTGACTAATATGGGTCCCAAACAACAGAAGACACAAGTAATTTCCCTCCTAACCTTGTGTCCCCAGACTAACAGATTTCAGATTAACTTGTTTACAAGTTCAGACATACAGAGTTCAGATCAACTAGTTCACAGATCAGACAAGTTTTCAGACTAACGGATCAGATATACGGATTTAACAGATTTACAGATTTGTCTAACTTTGTAATTGGGCCTACAGATTCACGAAACGGGTTTGTTAAATTCATTAGTCCAATTGGTTTAACCCTATCCACCCAACACGTTTTAGACATCATATTTATCCCAGATTTTCATTAATTAAATATTAATGCACAGACCTCTCACATTAGGTCGGTAGCTTGTGGCCGCTGGATATGCCGGGCGGTTCCAGGTAAACTACTGCCATAAGCCAGACCTAACCTCGTGTCTAAGCATATTTTAGTTATGCTTACGACCTCTCACATTAGACTGACAGTTTGTGGTCGCTGGTTAAGCCGGTTGGTTCCGGGAAGGCTTCTACCGCAAACAGAGTCTAACCTCGTGTCATAGCCAATTCATTCCAATACAGATTTTTCGTATATCAGACTAATCCTGTTTATTTAACAGATTAAACTTCTTCATAGGATATAACAGATTAATCAAATTTCCATGTTCTACTAAATCTTAGGTTGAGCCTACGGATTTCCATACCCAGATTACCATTATCTAGTTTCAACAGATCAGACAATTCAACAGGTAGCAGGTCTAGCAGTTTAAGCGATTCAACAGATTTAGCAGTTTAGGCAATTCAACAGTTTTAGCAGATAACGGATTAGGCATTTTAACAGATTTAGCAGATAACAGATTTAGCAGATTATATATATCTAAAACTCTATTTACATATCTTGCCTAATCATAAATTTAGCCTAAACTTGCATGCCTAAATCAAGGTCATAATACAATATATGCCCCAAATTTTAGCCTTAATGCTCCCATTTACAGTTCATGTCAAAACTAGATTTAATATTCTAGTTCGCCATTTATGTCCAAGACTAATACACATGTAAATCATTCTCTATTATAGCCAACTCAGATTATGCCAACATATTTGCTACGCCAGATTTACTTAATTAAGCTACACCCAATCCCCGTATAACATGTTTCCACAAGTTCTCTAAATACTCATGAAATGGCCCTATAGGCTCGATGTACATAATAGTGAATGGGAATAAACTAGCAAAGTTACATACTAAATATGAGATCTAACATCATTAAGGGAATAGGCATAAGAAACTAACTACAATAGTTATAAGCAACTAACCACAATAGTCATGGGCGACTAATCACAATAGTTTCTTATTCAATGTCATAGGAAATAGTCTCATAGTCATGAATCATAGTCATGGGCAGTAGTCTCATAGTCAATGGATCATAGTCATAGGCAATAGTCTCATAGGCAACAGTTTCATGTCCAATTATGCATTATTATTTGTCCCAAAATTTAGCGTTCGTGCGTTAATCTCTTATGAGATGTGGCGCAGGCTCGTGGTAGCCTGGCTATAGAACAGAAAAAAGAAAGAGATACAGAATAAAATATATCAGAATAGAACGTACACAACCTCAAATTCAGATTTACAATCATGTCACGATTATAGTTACAGTTTATAGCGGAAAATAAATGTACTTGCCTTTCGTGGTTTTAAGAAAGGATAATAAACTGTTGTTGATGCAGAAATGTTGAATTACTCCTCTTTAATTGTTGTTGTAGCTCTAAACTTTGATTTGAGATTTGATTTAGCTTTTAATTCTATTCAGGTTGGAAGAAGATGCATCAGTCCAAGTTTTGATTCTAGCAGAGTAGCGACGTCATTTTTATTTTTGATTAGAACAGAGGCAGAATATAGACAGAATGAAATTGTGTAGAGAAAATGAGGCTAGAGGGCTGTTTATATAGGATTAGGCGGACGAATCTAGACAGAAAACGAGACCGGATACATCAGAGTGAACCAGGTTCAAAAACTGGGTTTCGAGAGCAGGTCGACCCCCAGGTCGACTCCCCAGTCGACCTGGTCATGGGGAGGTCGACACCCTAGTCGACTCCCCAGTCGACCTGGGTAGGGGGGCCGACTCCCCAGTCGACCTGGGTATATGGGCGGGAATTTTCCCGCCAGCCTTCTCTGGGTTTGAATTTCGAATTTCTGGCTTTATTTTCGAGCTGTTTTATTTTATTTAAATTCCTGAAACTTTGGAGGGTCATAACTTGGTCATACGGACTCCGTTTTTTGAAAACTCGGAATCGTTTTCAAGCAGAATTTTGAGACGAACAAATGGCGCAACCTGTTTCCCTTGATTCTTATTTTTAAAAATTAATTATTCTCTGATCTGTTACTTATACATACATAGAAAATACGGGGTGTTACAGTCTACCTCTTCCATGTTCCTACTTATATCACCAACAGAGTCATTTTAAGGTTGCTGTGAATGTTCTGTTTGTTTATTCTCGTACTCAGTTGTTTTATTCTTTTGTGCATTGAGATCATCAATCTTATTAATGCTAGTTTCATGCTCTACTGCAGGGTGTTCTATTGAAATTTGTGCACAAAATTTATGTGATAATTTTGGGCTCTTCTGATTTAGGTGAGGATTGGCTTCATCCTTTTAAATGTGTAGGCCAAAGGCTAACTCACTAAAATGGGTTCTGAAGATTACAAAATTCAAGAAGAATTATGTTTTGAAAAGGATGGGAATGGAAACAACTGAAGATTTTAGATTGTTGCAGCAATGATAGTAAGAAGAAGTTCAAAGTTGACAGCATGTATAATATACTTTTCTCAGCGAAAATGAAGATTAAACTGTTCTTTGAAAAAAAGCTAAATGCATATATATTTTTCTATTCTATCGTATACTATTTTTTTTCTTTTGCTTTTGTTGATGTATATGATTAATTGGTGGATTTTATTGGTGTGCATAATTAATTGGTAGCATATTGTAACAAGGGCATAATAAAAGGGGGTGTTCGTTGAATAATTCAGTTGAGCATTGTAACGACCCTCAGTCCGGCCCGGCCTAAACCGAACTAGAATGAAGATTGTTTTGAGAACAGAACACATCAGAACACAAACAAGAGAACATTTCCATTGCTTATTACAACAATTACATCAGAGTACAAGAATATGAGTACATGAATAAATACTTTACAACTTGAAAATATAAAATCTGAGTTATTACATAATACATTGCAGCGGAAAGATAATAATACAAAATAATACAGCGGGAGACTAATATGCTCTGGACACAGCTTTAAGCTTCAACCCAGAATCCTGTTATAAATGAAAATCTGCAAAAACCAAAACTCCAACTGCCCATGTGGAAAATAAGGGCACCCAGAGTTTAGGTTAAAACAATAAACTCCAGGTCAGTCATGGGACTGGTATGAGAACTCAAAAACCGTTATTAATATTTTATTTTAAAGTCGGGTAAATCTAGGGACCACGCCGCTAATGCGGAACGGGTTTCCTCCCAAGAATACCAGTGCATAAAACATCGCAATGCTTTTAGAAAAATGAAGCTATTATAAGACTCAGGTCCCATCACACAATGCAAGCGCAAACCGGAGGATAGAGTTTTACCTTATAATAGCCAAACATGCTTGGTACGCTAAAGTTCTCTTTTATACTATATAAGTGCATAGTGTAGAAATCAATTTCGAAAATAAATGTATAAATCATAGACGGCATAGTACCCCATCCTACTATGTCGCCATACTAGGCTATACAACTAAAATCGTTAAAGCTCGTATTGGAAAGTTGGATTTCCATCATGATGGCTCCTGATTCGAAAGATCTATCACGTAGTGCAATACTTCACGGCTTACCGTGACACACATACGCACCTTTGGGATATCAAGTAACCCGCGGCTTACGTCCCAGCGAGAGAAAACACCGCTTACTCTATCCCTCTGGGAATCGAGGGTATATACCCACTTCCCAGCTCATCCCGGTCGACCGAATCCATCCTAATATCGAAAGTATACTAACCTAACCATCAGTTCACCATCATACCGGGGTGTGAGGCTCGCGAAGTCACGTCATACCACAAGGCTCTGCTTTTCAACAAAAGCCTTGATCATTTTTATCTTAGCATGCCACATTGTCCATCATTGTCATATCGTTGATCAATCTACCAATATATATACCCTCTAAGCTCGTACGTCTTAGAGAAGGGTGTTGTGCAAGAGAATAAATTCTCTGCCACCAAACAGATATATATATTTAATAGAGTTCAACAAACACAACAAAAGGAATACAACGTCAGACATACAATCCATTTAAAACTTATGCTCTGGGTCTGAGCGAAAGTCAAATCCGGTAATCTATCCAAGTTCGTTTAGATGATTACAAATTATTCCATCGTCTTGGGTGTACAGCCCAATCAAGATATCAATAATCATCCGCACGACTCGAATATTTCACGGTCTTCAACCGTAGTCTTCGTCTTCTATCTTTAATCGTCGTATGGATTAATCGGAATGGGTTAAACCGGTCTTTCCGAATAATTCGCGCAATTTAAAAACATGTGCTATAGGGAACACAAAAAAAAACGCCTCATTCCAAATCAAGAATATTCTTTTGATTAAATGTTCTTTTCTCTAGGAAATTTTCCCTTTAATTTTATCAAAGATAAAATTCCTTTAAAACATATAGTTAAATAATCCTTTGGATATCGTTTCAAAAGATTTAATCTTTTCTCAACTACATTAAGCCCTATCCATCTAGTCGGAATTTACGTCTTACCGAATAAATCATTTATTTCATTAGCCCGGTCCCAACCCATTTAACCCATGGAATAAAACTGGTGGTACTCCATATCTAGACCCAATACGTTACGGTAAATTTAATTACTGTTTATCGTTTAAATCTAATTAAAGATTTAACTAACGCATGGAGCAAAACTGGTGGTACCCCATTCTCGATCACTTATTAAATTTAGTAAATTCAATTTCTTTATTCCTCTTTAATTCTGATTAAAGGTTCGTTAAAACTCTATTTGGTATTAACCTTCCATAAATTATTATTTAATGATTTTTCAACTTTAAGAAATTAATCTTATCTTAATTGGGTTAAAGAACAAATGTTGCTTAAAACATTGTTCACGACAAACCCTAAAATCCAGTCTCTTTAAATTTCAATTTAATGTATTAATTGGAAACTTCGCACTAGAAAATTTCATTAAATCTTTAATTAAATGATTAATGAATGAAAAATCATAATTTCACTATTGATTTGGGTTTCAAGACCTAATGTCATTTAAAACATTATTCACAATCAACCCACCATCAATTTTCAAATAAATTTTCAATTTTGTTTAATAATTGAAAAACCTCTTCTTTAAATCTTTATTAAAAGATTTATTCTTTCTTAAGTAGGATTCAAGAACAGTGTTATTTAAGACACCATTCACGACAAACCCAGCATCTTATTTAATATTAAATATAAAACTTTGAATAAAATATATCGACCTATATTCAATATTAAATTCTAAACCAACATATTTTAGCGTTCCTAACTTTAATAAAGGAATAACTTTTATTAACAAAACATTATTTAGCGTTTCTAATCTTTAATAAAAGAATAACTTTTATTAACAAAACATTATTTAGCGTTTCTAAAATTTAATAAAAGGATAACTTTTATAAACAAACATTATTTAGCGTTCTAATCTTTAGTAAAAGAATAACTTTTATTAACAAACATTATTTAGCGTTCTAATCTTTAATAAAAGAATAACTTTTATTAACAAACATTATTTAGCGTTCTAATCTTTAATAAAAGAATAACTTTTATTAACAAACATTATTTAGCGTTCTAATCTTTAATAAAAGAATAACTTTTATTAACAAACATTATTTAGCGTTCTAATCTTTAATAAAAGAATAACTTTTATTAACAAACATTATTTAGCGTTCTAATCTTTAATAAAAGAATAACTTTTATTAACAAACATTATTTAGCGTTCTAATCTTTAATAAAAGAATAACTTTTATTAACAAACATTATTTATTGTTTCATTTATTCTTTTAATGTTCAATTTAATATTACAATAAAATGTCATTTTTGAAATTTTAAACTTTATGTATTAATTTAATCATTAATACAACATTTATTATTACAATATTATATTTTCAAAATGTATAACTTTTGAATTTCAATTTATATATGTTAATTAAGTATTGATTATTGCATTAACCTCTCACATTAGATATATATTGTTGCGGTTGCTGGATGTGCCGGGCGGGTCCGGGCAGTCTTATACCACAACTCAATCTAACCTCGGGTTAAGCAATACTTATTTTATTATAATAATTATTAAAAATTCCAAACGTTCCATTTCAAATCTTAAATCTTCATTCCTTTATTGTATAGTAAATATACTTCATGGAAACATCCATTCACGTATAAGAAGCGCAATTTAACTAATCGGTTTAGTGTACATCAAATTATATTAAAACGCATTAAAATTACATTTAATTCTTTAATTGTAAATTCTTTTGAAAACTTTTGAAATTCCCACCTTGGAATGAGACTCACATCAAATACCATTAAATAATGGATTTTAAATCATACATGAAATCAACAATAACATTCATCACATAATAACATTCATATAATGTCCACATCACATTTAAACAACATTTAAGGAATAATTTATTAACTGTGCACTTGGGCGATGTGTGAAAATATCAGCCCAATCAACACATATGAGACAGGTAACTCATATATGGCAGTGTAGCAAATTCCAATTATCATAATGAATTATCATAAATTAGTTAATTACAGAATTTCAATTCAAACATTGAATCAATACACAAAAATCAGGCATTCCATAGCAACAATTTACAACCAAACATGCATATCACAGAATTAATTCTCAGACATTCATCACAGACATTTAAAATATATTTATTTCAGAAAATAAATAATTACTGAAAATAAAAATTGAGTGAGAAAAGAGTTCTCACCGAGATTTGACTTTATCGGGTCCAATTGGGTGGTTTTGGACCCAATTTTGGCCCAAAATTCAACATCCTCAGAATTTAGCGAAATTGGTGTCTATGCATTGCTAAAAATATACCGATCATGGCAAACCCTGTTTTGAGTCATTTCGAGTTCGTTACAAAAAGTTATGATTTACTGAAGTTTGGATAATTTTAAATAATTATTTATATTCATGAAAATACCTAAAAATTTGACTGTCTTCAAATTGGACGAAATTAGTGTCCACGCGAAGCTCTCATCACCACGATCGCGGCGAACCTGAAATCATCGAATTTCGACTTAGTATGCAAAAGTTATGCGCGTTCGAACATTGGATATTAGATTAATTAATTAATCAAATAATCAACCTTTTCTCTCTCTTCATTTTCTGGTCAAACCAGTGCTTTTAGAACTTTGACCGGACTTTCCCGCCAAACCGTTGACCTGCACCGCCGCCGCCACCCACCATTGGAACCGCCTCGACGAGGCGAAGCTTCGCCGGAAGTGGGCCCCCCCCAGGCCGCCGCCGATGGCCGGAAATCGCCGATTTCCGTTCGTCAGGTTGCGGGCCCCACAGGCCACATCCTTGCTCTGTTCTACCTGAAATTTTTACAGCACCTTCCTCTCGCGCATACGAACAACTTTCGTGTTGGTGACTTCGTCCAGTTCTTCTCTGATTTGCGGGAAAAAATTCATTTGTGTTTGCTGCTCCGTTTTATCAGTTTTGCCGTTGATCTGAGATTCCGGCGAATCCGTGCGACATTAGACGCTGAATTTTTCGTGGAAGATAGATAATAAGATGATGATCAATACCCAGAAGGGGTTTGATTTATTTTGCTTTGGTTTGGGAGAAATAAAATTTTCAGTTTGAGGGTTCTTTTTGTAAAGAAGATTTTAGGTGGAGAAGCCATTGAAATTGAAATGAGGAAGAAGGTGGCTATGGTTTGTTTCTCTAGGTTATGGCTGAAATAAGAAAATATATAGGCTGGTGTAATTGGGTTTTAAAACCCTTGTTTATTTTTACTTATTGGATAATAGGCCCATGTTCATTCTTTAATTCAATTTCTTGCATTTTTGACCGTTTAAAAATTACTACACTCACATACTAATTTCGAAATTAATGAAAATTTAAACATAAATAATATTTGACATTACAAACCCAACAAAACTGGTTTCGTTAAATTTCGAGTCCATATGAATATTTGGTGAATTTTTTTATTTATTAAAATTGACCGTTTCTAGAAAAAAAATCAATAACTGCCACAAAATGACTCCAAAAATTGTGAAATTTGGAATTTAACTATATTTAAATATTCCTGATCCATGGAAACTGGTTTCGCCGGATTCGGAGGCTGTTTGCAAAATTTCCATTTTTGGCGCATATATTTTAATATTAAAAATACATAAAATAATGAAAATTTTCCGAAACTCAAAATATCTCGATGCTTATACTTTTTCTTTATGTAAACGTCATTGTGGACTCAATGGAAGTAGTTTCGAGTCCAAATTCGGTCATATGCAAAAAGTAACGTTTTGGGCCTTTAAATAATATTATATTATTAAATTCTATAGTGTTTTTCTAAAACTTGAAATTTTCATAACTTACAAAATAAAAACTGGAATTTTAATTTCTAAAATTCTTTGGATAAATATTTTCAATACGGTCCCAATGTGTCCAGTTTTATCCAATTCCAATTTAATATTGATTTTATATGATTTTCCAAAGCTCAAAGTTGAAAACTGAAATTACCGCGCTATTTAAAGTTCAGTATAGAATTATTATAATTTGTAACGTCGTATTAAATAGATTTTAATCGTTATTATTTAAAATATATCATTTTAAATATCAAAATCCATTAAAATAACCAAAAACAATATATTCTTTTTGTTCCAAAAATCCGGGTTGTTACAAGCATTTTAGTCCAATGTATTTGATTGGTTGTTCTATGAATAATTTGACTTGAATATTTGAATAACCGAGTATGTTGAATTGTTTTTGATCTATTTTTGTTACTTTTGGTTGTATGCAGTTGTTCGTGTTTAATTATTATTTGGAATACGATGTTGTTAGTTTTGTCCAAAATGATAAATTGATTTATCTTTTTTATTCTTATGCTATCTTTTTATGTGTTTTGATTATGTTGTTGTGTCTGATTAATTGGTTGATTTTGTTCTAATTTTGCTACTGGTTTTGCTATGTAAATTATGTACAACATTATAAACTAGTTTTGTTGAATTGTTTTAAATAGTAAAAATGAAAACAGAGAAAGACGTACCTAAAGGCACAAAATCAACATAGACAAAAATGATATGTATATACAATACAACAGAGAATTTACTTTAAATATACATTGAATGGGATGGTGACAGAGATGATTAAGTAAAAGATAAATAGCTTTATCATTTTAGCACTACATCACGGTTGCTTCGCAACCAAACAAAATAGAGTAACCACTAAACATAGAACTTGAGAAGTGAATGAAATAATTGTCAGCTGTAAAATAAAAAAAGCATTAATATAAAAATAATAATTCATTTTCTTACAACCTATCTACGTTGTTCTGGTTCAAAATGCATAAGCAAACACATCTTCGATGTTGTCCTCATCTTGACAATGAAATAAAAATCTCAGGTACACCATTCAGTGATTTAAAATCAATGATATATACGATAGAGCAAAGCTGAATAATTTTGTTCGACCTGCATCCTTAGATTATGTGACGACCCCAAACCCCGTACTAACGGTGGCAAGGGTAATCTTTGGAATATAACACATAATCAGATAATAGCAAAACAAAAATAAATAAACACACCAGATAAAGAACAAATAATCGACTGGATAAAGATAATCATCAGAGTTACGCAGTATACAGGATCATACTTAGTACAAATACAGTTCAGCTATACATTAATGTCTACAGCGAAAAACAAACATAATATGTACAATAGGAGCTGAACAGCATAAAAAGAGATAAATGATAGAATCCATCTTCTGCTCCAGCTATCCAGAAAGAGCCTGCTAACCTAAACACAAGGTTGCCCGTGTAGAAAAAGGGGCACCCGAGTTTGCAAGTGAAACAAACTACGAGTCAGTCATGGGACTGGTATGAGAAATCTACTTAACACATTTATAATATGGCTAATAACAGGACCACCCCCCTTTGGCGGAACGGGTTTTCTCCATTGGATTGCCAGTGCTTTAAAACAAGTAAATCTTTTAAACATCGCAATGCTTTTTATAAAAATGAAGCCATTATAAGACTCAATTCCCATCACACAATGCAACGCAAACCGGAGGATAGAGTTTTACCTTATAATGGCCAAAATATGCTTGATACGAATAAAACACTTAAAATTCTTAATCAGACTCCAACTGTAAAATAGTAAGAGAACGATTCCTTAGGTATTAACCCCAAAGGCCGAAACCAACATCAGACCAATACCCAGGAAACCATACGTCTTAGATCGTTTCCAGTTAGTATCTAATTTTATAAAACAATCATAAATATCAATCATAGACGGCATGGGTACCATATATTATGTCGCCATATATAGGTATACAAACAAAACCGCACAGTCACATATTTGGAAATTGGATTTCCATCATGAACCAAGGCAAAAGATGGTCCTTACCGAATTCGAGACTGCCTAGCCCGAGCCTCAGGATCAGAACGCATCAACCCTTGGATCGTCAGGGCCGTTCCACACGGAGTGGATTATAATGCCTGAACAATGCGTTTCCCCGCCATTTAGGGCGTAAATGAGCCAACGAATGACTCCATCGGTCCAGGATCGACCGATATTTCCGAGGTGCCTCGCAACAGCAACAACCACACAGGTGAAAATAATATATATGTCAGCCAGTTTAAGCACTAACACCACCTCTAGCTAGGAAGAAACGCATGTCCTCCCTGAGGTCCTCTCCCGTTTCTGGTTCATACCGGGGTGTGAGGCTCGCGAATTTACGTTATGCACAAAGCTACGCCACATAGGCGGTGCTTTGATCATCAACCACAAGACTTTGCTTTTCAATAGAAGCCTTGATCACTGCATCTTAGCATGCTACACAGCCAATTCACATCATGCAACTGGACGATCTCCATGTACGTCTGGACGATCACCACTCATTATTTATATTTTGGGATGCCGCCCAATCAGGACATCAGTTACCATCCAACCGAGGTGAAGATCTCCGGTCTTCAACCACCGTCTTCATCTTCGACTTCTTATCGTGGATTCAGTTATTCAGAATGGGATAAACCCGGTCTTTCTAAGCAACTCGCGTATATAATTAACAAGTGCTACACAAACACAACATACGCTTCATTCCAATTCATTATTCACTAACCGTAAATTAGTAAGAGAACGATTTCCCAGATATTAAACCCGAAGGCCGAAACCAACATCAGATCAAAACCCAGGAAACCATTCGACTTAGCTAACCTTCAGTTAGTTTCTAAATTTCACATTCCATATTGTTTATAATATTTTATAACGATTTATCGCTATTTTTATTTATTTATAGCCAATTTATTCAAACGACGCTTCAGGCCATAACGCGGCCGTGGCGCTGTTTTTCTTCAGATTTGATTTACGCATATCTGAAAATCTAACCGTTGGATCTTCACAAATTTTATATCATTAGAAAGATAATTTCAAAATGAATCCAACGATTCCAGTTTTGGGAAACTCCGACGGTCGGATCTCCCGGTACACTCGTTTGAAGTTTCGATTTCAAAATACGAACTGCAGCGTCGTTATTCGATTCATTTTAATTATATTTATATATGTATATAAATATAATCGATTCTGATGCTGTTTTTCTTCAGATTTGAATTAAACATTCCAGACAATCCAACTGTTGGATCTTTACAAAGTTGGTGTTGTTGGAAAGATATTTCCAAAGCGAACCCAACGGTTTCGGTTTCAGGAAAATCCGATGGTCGGATCTCCTGCACTAATCGTTTGAAATCATGGTTTCAAAACACGAACTGCAGCTTTGTTATTCGATATATTTTAATTATATTTATATATATATATATATATAAATATAATCGATTCTTCGATTTCAAAACTATTTTCTTTTCATACATTTGATAAAAATGATATTTTTATCCAACCGACAATTATTTCAACACTTCGCTATTTTTAACAATTCTTGTATATAATAAAAATGTGATTTTTATTGCAAAACAATTCATTTTAAAACACGACTATTTTATATAGTTCATATAGATGATAAAAAATATGATTTTTATTATAAAACAATTTATTTCAAAACACGACTATTTTATATAGTTCAAATAGATGATAAAAATATGATTTTTATTATAAAACAATTTATTTCAAAACACGACTATTTTATATAGTTCATATAGATGATAAAAATATGATTTTTATTATAAAACAATTTACTTCAAAACACGAATACCATTCAACACATGAATTTCTATTCAACGAATGAATTTCTATTCAACACATGAATGTTTTCTATAGTTCGTATATATACAATAAAAATGTGATTTTTATTGTTAAAACAATTTATCTAAAACACGAATACCATTCAACACATGAATGTCTATTCAACGAATGAATTTTTATTCAACACATGATGGTTTTCTATAGTTCGTATATATAAAATAAAAATGTGATTTTTATTGTTAAAACAATTTATTTAAAACACGAATACCATTCAACACATGAATTTCTATTCAACAAATTAATTTCTATTCAACACATGAAGGTTTTCTATTCAACACACGAATATAGTTTCAACACATGAAAATAATTCTAACACATGAATATATTCAAAATTTCGGCAGCATAACGGCAGGGTATTAAAACCGGGGCCGTCCCTAGTACGGCTCCTCGCTCTACCTTAAAGCCTCGCAGCTTTTGACAATGGGGATTTCATGCATCTAGTTCGTACGCAGGCGACATGTATATTTTTTTTTCATTTCCACAAACTAATCCTATGTGGTTTCAACCAAATAATTCTCAACCACAAACGGGTATTTTTCAACCACAATCAATCAATTTCAACCACAAACAATTCTAATCAACCATTCGCTATCAACCAATTTTCACACCAATCACAACCAATAAATATCGTCCATGGTTTGTGGACGAGGGATGTGTATATATATAAGTATATTTCACTTCTATCAACACATATATAATTTTTTACAATGCATATATAACTTATACATCGAACGTACAACTTATACAACGCTTATACATGAGGTGTACAACGCTTATATAACTCATACATCGACTATATAATTTATACATCGTTGTTTTCCATATCATTTATAATTCAGAAATCTCACATTGGGTTCCACTCCACCAAAAACAGCAGAAGGCTCAGAAAAATATGCGGTCTCTTCTAGAATGTAGAAGGCATCCACATGAGTCCACTTTCTCTTGTTTCACTGAATTTCGTCAACAAAAGAAAAAGATATGATTTTTACACTGAAATCAAAAACCATAGCACTTTAAAGTGCTATAGAATAGTTTAGTTTATAATAGGCCGTACCTCAGCTGATTTGTTCAAAACTAGGTTTGAACTTTTTGATCAAATGTTGAAGCGGATCGACGATCGGGTTGTGCCACGGCCTGGAGCGTGGAAATGCGCGCCTAACGGTGGTAAGGGGGCCCACTTCGATCGAGGCTGGCGGTTGTGGCGGAGGGAGGAAACGGCGAACTTCCCGGGCTTGGATCTCGCGATTTACTCAATGAAAAAATCGAACCCTGGTATGGATTTAAAGCTCGTCTCGAGCTCTTCAAAATCTTCAACTGGAGGGAAGGCTATAGATGCGTGGATTTGGAGGAATCGAGGAGGGAAGGTTTGAATCACTTCCGCCGTGCATCGAGGGCTTATCAGGGAGAGAGAAATCATAACCGACCAATGATTTTTTTTATATTTATAAATTTTAAAAATCCAAAAATACCCCTTATCTCATACGAACTCCAATCCAAACTCAACGACTGTCGTCCCTAGCTAAATACCCCATTCCGAACACAATGGGATATGTTTTAAAGGCCCATTCGACTGTTTCAGTCAGTTTTTCTTCAAATTAAAATATAAAACATTCAATATTTAATTTGAACGTACATTTCAACTTGTCGGGGCCACATACTGGTTCTAAAAGTTCCCGAAAAATAAATCAAGCTATGTTTTGACGATACGGTCCCAACAAAACTAGTTTCGTCGAATTCTGAGACCGTTTGAAAAATGGCCCTTTTCTAGCCGATCCAATTTAATAAAAATCGACCAAACACATTTTCCTTTGTCACGCTCACATAAAAGCTTCAAAAATTATGAAATTTGAAACCTAGCAATAATTTGACATCCCGGATCCAACAAAAGTGGTTTCGTTGAATTCTGAGGTCGTTTGCAAAATGGCCATTTTCACGGGCTATATAAACTTTATAGCGACCTTTCTGAAAATTCATTTAGCCATAACTTTTGCTTCCAGCTATGAAACTTCGATTTTTCAGATTCGTTAGAAAGATATTCACTAACAGATTTAAATATTTTTGGTTTCACTAAAATCCGTTTTATTTTGTACCCGGTACAGTCAGTCAAAGTTTGAATTCAAATTTTGAAACTACCGCGCCATTGAAGGCCTTGTTTATAATTAGAAATAATTATATTTATTTTCAAACATCGAATCACACACACTTTTCATTGTTATTATTTAAAATATTTATTTTAAATATTTAAAATCCGCTTAAATAGCCAAATTAAAATTTTCAAACTGGTTCAGATTTTCAGGGTTGTTACAATCTCCCCCACTTAAAACTTTTCGTCCCCGAAAAGGAGCAAAGTCGAAAGTGATTTGATTAATCAATTCTACTTTCAATCTGGCTTCCATTCTCCAACTTTTCAGATTCTGGGAATTTTCAAATTCTTCAAAAATTAGGCTAACACCCTAAATTTTCGAAAAATTCCGCCATAACCTCCTTTGTACGGGGAGGGGTTTGGAAATTTATTGGGCCGTATTAGGTACCTAGTAAATCCTTATAAGAATGCACATATTTATAGTGATATATTCCGGTGTCCACAGGGGACTGTATATAGATCATAACTCCAGAGAATAAATTCTCGTCACCCTATAAATAGTTTTTGTGCCTTAATGACCAGAGAGACGTGTTTATTGTCATCTCCAGACTCGTGTGGGTTTTCTTATTAATCTGGCAATTTACCGTTACATTTTATATGGTCCATATCAGTCATCAGTTCAACCAGTAATATATAGTCATCGCCATACAAGCCTCTCACTTGTATGGTAAATCTTCAACCTCGTCACACAAGCTCCAATTGCTTATGTGGTATATGATGAAGTATGCCATGTAATGTAGTTCAAAATTAATTGTTACTAGCCTATAGCGACATTTATTATTACACACAGAATAACCAGCACTCTGCAGCCAATGGCATTCACAGGAGTTGATATAATAATAAAATTGCGCATCCAACTCATTAAGGTTTACCTATTTGTCGGGCACGCAAATAAATTCTTTACTCAACAGCTAATCCATTTACCTGTTGAAACATATATAATGCACATGTATATATTTCTATCTATTTTTAAATCAGTTCAATGTGTGATTTAATTGAATAAATTCTACCATTCATTCTTTTATTGATTAAATTAACTATCGTTCTAATAATTTAATTAATCATACCCACTATCACACAAGACAAACAACAATCAATTTGTTTTTAACTTTTCAAAATATACTAATCAATTTCTATACTCTTTTAAAATAATCAGACTATAGATTTAAAAGTTCACATCCATGAAAAGAAAATAACAACAAAGTAGAGAACAAAATGGTAATGCAAAGTATGGTAAATGTACCTTGCACCAGAGTCAATCAGAGATATCCACCCTGCACTTAGGATAGGCTTTCTTAATGCTTTCCTCTATTTCCCAAGTACAATCTCGCGGATCTCCACTCCATTGCACTTTGACTAAGTGAATCTTCTTGTTCCTCAGCTCTTTGGTTTCTTTGCCGATAATCTTTAGCGGCTCTCTTCTCACAGCTAATTCTGGATTAATTTCAATATCCTGTTGTGCGGCTTCTTCCACGATCAAGTCTGGATCATGAACGTGCTTTCAAAGTTGAGATATGTGAAATACATCATGAACTCCTGGCAACCAATCAGGTAATTGAATTCTATAAGCGAGAGTCCCAATCCGTTCAAGAATAGGGAATGGTCCAATAAATCTGGGCACCAACTTCCCAGTTTTGCCAAATCGAATCACTCCTTCATCGGAGAAACCCTTAAATAAACATAATCACCAACAGAGAAAGCCAAATCCCTTCTTCTCGAATCAGCATAGCTCTTCTATCGGCTTTGAGCGGCGAGTAATCGTTTCTTAACGAAATCGACCTTATCGGCAGCTTCACGGATCATATCAGGTCCCAATACAAGTCTATTACCAGGTTCGACCCAACAAGCAGGGGACCGGCACGGTCTACCATACAATGCTTCGAATGGTGACATTGTCAGGCTTGCTTGGTAGCTGTTGTTGTATGAGAACTCAGCCAAATGCAAATGGTCTTCCCATGATCCACCAAAGTCAAGAACACAAGCCCGCAATAAATCTTCGAGTATGCGATTCACCCTCTCAGTCTGACCATCTGTTTGAGGATGATAGGCGGTGTTTAGATTCAGCTATGTTCCCAGTTCTACTTGAAATGCCTCCCAGAATTTGCTAGTAAATATTGGATCTCTATCACTAACTATACTGAGCGGCACTCCATGAAGCCTAACAATTTCCTTGAAATATATCTGCGCCAGACTCTGAGCAGTTCTGTTCGATCTGACAGGTATGAAATGGGCGGTCTTCGTGAAGCAATCTACGATCACCCAAATAATGTCAATTCCCTTTCTTGTTCTGGGAAAACCATCTATGAAGTCCATGGAAATATGTTCCCACTTCCAACCTGGAATGTCCAGCGGTTGTAACAATCCAGTCAGTTTCTGTTGGTCGCTTTTGACTAGTTGGCAAGTAGGGCATTGGCTAACATATAAAGAAATGTCTCTCTTCATCGACTTCTACAGAAAGTGCGTTTGATGTCATTATACATTTTGCTTACTCCTGGATGGATACTAAGTTTTGACTTGTGGCATTCATCCAGTACTTCCTTTCGGTGCTCAGAAATGTTAGGAACATAGATTCGACCTTTTACCTTAGAATCTCATCATTATCAACCTGAAAACTCGAGGGCTCGCCTTTCTGAATTATCTCTCTGATCTTCTGAATGAAGTGATCATCCTTATGAAGAGCAGATATTTTATCAATCAATGAAGTCGTAATAGTAAAAATGGCGATCATAACATTCTTTTGGCTTAGCGCATCGGCCACGACATTGGCTTTCCCTGGAGTGTACAGAATCTCAAAATCGTATGCTGCAAGGAATTCTAGCCAACATTGCTACCTCATATTCAAGTCTTTCTGGGTGAACAGATACTTTAGCGACTGATGATCTGTAAACAGTTCGAATTTCTCACCCAAAAGATAATGTCTCCATATTTTCAAAGCAAATACGATAGCCAACAACTCAAGATCATGAGTGACGTAGTTTTTCTCATGCGGCTTCAGCTGACGGCTGGAGTAAGCAACCACTTGACCTCTTTGCATTAATACTGCACCAATGCCTTCTCTAGAGGCATCTGTCCAGACTTTCAAATCCTGATTGCCATCGATTATTGTTAACACTGGACTGTTGTTAATCTTAACTTTAGCTCCTCAAAAGCCTCCTCACATTCTGGAGTCCACTTGATTTTGAGTGCTTCTTTGTAAGCTTCGTTAAGTGACTGGATATCTTCGAAAAATCTTTAACAAACTTCCGGTAATAACTAGCCAATCAAAGAAAAATGTGGACTTCTGTAGGAGTACTAGGTTGTTTCCAACTTTGAATAACTGTGATTTTACTTGGATCCACAGAGATTCCCTCTTTTGATACGACAAGGCCCAGAAACTTTACTTCATCTTGCCAGAATATACATTTGGAAAGTTTAGCTTTCAATACATTCCTTCTCAGAATTTCTAGAACTTTCTCCAAATGTTTTTCATGTTCGGCCTTTGACTTAGAGAAGATTAGAATATCGTCAATAAAAACCAGAACAAACTTATTCAAGACTCCTCTGAACACTCTATTCATTAAATCGACGAAGTATGCAGGAGCGTTACATAAGTCGAACGACATTACTAACCACTCATAGAATAAGTCTAGACCTCTGAATGCTGTCATAGGAACACACTCTTCGGCAATACGAAGCTGATGGAAACCCGTAGCTAGGTCCATCCTTGAAAATACTAGTGCTCCATTCAGACGATCCAATAAATCATCGATTCGCGGCAATGGATATTTATTCTTTATTGTCCGCTTATTCAAGTCACGATAATCCACACATAGTCCAAAAGTACCGTCAGACTTTGGGACAAACACCACTGCTGCTCCCCAATCAGAGAAACTAGGCCTTATCAGACCCTTCCACTCAAGCTGTCGAGTTTGATTGTCTAGTTCTTCTTTCTCTTTCAAGGTCATTCTTCGAATAGCGTGCACTACTGGCCTTGCGTTCGGAATTAAAGCGATCTTGAAATCAATTTCTCTATGCAGAGGTAAACTAACGACTTCTTCGAACACATCCGCATAATTCTTGACGACAGGAATATCTTTTATGAGGTCCTGTATATTCTCTGTGACTACAGGTATATTTTTTATTTGAGCAGGAGAAACATCCAAAGCTACCCAGAAGACTTTTCTATTAGAATTCTAACCTTCACAGGGAATGGTTATATAATCACCTGATTTAATCTTCGCCTTAACGACTCTGTCGGCGCATTTAACCTCAGCTTCATATTTGGTCAACCAGTCTAACCCCAAGATAAGATCAAACTCTGTAAAATTCATGACGACCGCGATGGTAGGGAACCGATAACGAGAAAAAGAAACCAGCACCCCCACAAACCCAACTGAGATCGAGGGAACCCCCAACCGGATTATGGACAGTCATTGGTTCTGTGAGCTTCTTCAAATTCAAATCCAGATTCTTAACCGCATTCTTTGCAACAAAGCTTCGCGATGCGCCAGTGTCAAACAGTACTTTAACTGGAATATCTTTGATAGTTAGCGTGCCTTCTAAAACATCTGGCCTTTCCTGAGCAGACGAGGATGCAGGCACTTCTGCCACTTCGTTCACTTGTACAATTTCAGGCTTCTTTAAGAGCTGACAATCCTTTACAAGATGACCAGTCTTATGGCATTGTTTGCACTCCCTATTCTCTTGAAAATTATTCTTGGATTTAGATCTACTCTTCTTCTGCATTTTCAAAGAATTAAATTTCCTGGACATATGACCCTTTTGATTGCAGTTAAGGCATGTGGCCGTCGTTACTGGATCTTTCTCAGATCTGGCCCTTTTCCGATTAACTTTGGGCTTCTTACTCACCTCAGACATCGTACTGGCCTCAGGACGATCAGTTTCAGTCTCTTCTTTGTTATTAGAACAGACTTCCTCTTCGTAGTGCAACATACCTTTCTTGTCGAGATCCTCATACTGATAAGCCATGTATATCATTTCTGAAAAAGGAAGCTTCACATTCCTCATTACACTATTCTGGTATTTCCTTTGCAAGCCATGAATAAGCCTCAGATTCTTCCTCTTCGAATCTTTACTCAGATGCGGGGCAAAATGAGAAAGTTCATTGAATCTCTTATGATATTCTGGAATGGTCATATCTCCTTGTATCAGATAAGAGAATTCATCACATAACCGCTCAGTTGCTTCAGGAGGAATAAATCTTTTTAGGAAAATTACTTTAAATCTATCCCACGTGATATCACCTTCTGGATTATCCTCAATAATAGAATCCCACCAGAACAAGGCTTCATCTTTGAGTGCCCAAGATGCCAGTAATCTTTTCTGGTCATCTCTCAGCTTTAAACCGTCAAAGATTTTCTCAGTAGAACGAATCCAAGCTTGTGTTTTCATAATAGATTCTTCGCCCGAGAACGGTATTCCACCCATATTTTGATACTTAATTAATAGGGCCTCAATATCTGGTTCTGCATTCCTTCTGTTTCTAACACTCATTTTCTAGTACTTATGCAAATAACAGATCAAGTGTCAGGTCACAAAAAAGATATTTCAAAGCATAAAAACATATACTTGAATGTAAATGCATCTATCAAGGTGTTATTTCATTCTGCTATACTCATACTAGGATATTACTGATCCTATCTATAATGAGTTATTCATCCTAGAACACTACTGGTTCTATTTTTGACGAGTTCGTTAATATGTTATATTCCAGAGCTAAGCTTAACCAAAGCTCTGATACTACGTTGTGACGACCCCAAACCATGTACTGACGGTGGCAAGGGTAATCTTTGGAATATAACACATAATCAGATAATAGCAAAACAGAAATAAATAAACACACCAGATAAAGAACAAATAATCGACTGGATAAAGATAATCATCAGAGTTACGCAGTATACAGGATCATACTTAGTACAAATACAGTTCAGCTATACATAAATGTCTACAGCGGAAAACAAACATAATATGTACAATAGGAGATGAACAGCATAAAAAGAGATAAATGATAGAATCCATCTTCAGCTCCAGCTATCCAGAAAGAGCCTGCTAACCTGAATACAAGGTTGCCCGTGTAGAAAAAGGGGCACCCGAGTTTGCAAGTGAAACAAACTATGAGTCAGTCATGGGACTGGTATGAGAAATCTACTTAACACATTTATAATATGGCTAATCACAGGACCACGCCACTTTTGCAGAACGGGTTTTCTCCATTGGATTGCCAGTGCTTTAAAACAAGTAAATCTTTTAAACATCGCAATGCTTTTTATAAAAATGAAGCCATTATAAGACTCAATTCCCATCACACAATGCAACGCAAACCGGAGGATAGAGTTTTACCTTATAATGGCCAAAATATGCTTGATACGAATAAAACACTTAAAATTCTTAATCAGACTCCAACTGTAAAATAGTAAGAGAAAGATTCCCTAGGTATTAACCCCGAAGGCCGAAACCAACATCAGACCAATACCCAGGAAACCATCCGTCTTAGCTCGTTTCCAGTTAGTATTTAATTTTATAAAACAATCATAAATATCAATCATAGACGGCATGGGTACCATATATCATGTCGCCATATATATATATACAATCAAAACCGCATAGTCACGTATTTGGAAATTGGATTTCCATCATGAACCAAGGCAGAAGATAGTCCTTACCGAATTCGAGTCAGCCTAGCCCGAGCCTCAGGATCAGAACGCATCAACCCTTGGATCGTCAGGGCCGGTCCATATGGAGTGGATTATAATGCCTGAACAATGCGTTTCCCCACCCTTTGGGGCGTAAATGAGCCAACGAATGACTCCATCGGTCCTGGATCGACCGATATTTCCGAGGCGCCTCGCAACAGCAACAACCACACAGGTGAAAATAATATATATGTCAGCCAGTTTAAGCACTGACACCACCTCTAGCTAGGAAGAAACGTATGACCTCCCTGCGGTCCTCTCCCGTTTCTGGTTTATACCGCGGTGTGAGGCTCGCGAATTTACATTATACACAAAGCTACGTCACACAGGCGGTGCTTTGATCATCAACCACAAGACTTTCCTTTTCAACAGAAGCCTTGATCACTGCATCTTAGCATGCCACATAGGCAATTCACACCATGCAACTGATGGCTATCAATCACACAGAATGAATTCCAATGTCAGACACACAGTCCATTTGCAAGTCCGTTTTGGGTCTGAACGAAACCGGAGGCGCTATATACCTCGCATACCCATCGATCTCCGCGTACGTCTGGACGATCACCACTCATTATCCATATTTCGGGATGCCTCCCAATCAGGACATCAGTTACCATCCAACCGAGGTGAAGATCTCCGGTCTTCAACCACCATCTTCATCTTCGACTTCTTATCGTTGATTCAGTTATTCGGAATGGGATAAACCCGGTCTTTCTGAGCAACTCGCGTATATAATTAACAAGTGCTACACAAACACAACATATGCTTCATTCCAATTCATTATTCACTAACCGTAAATTAGTAAGAGAACGATTTCCCAGATATTAACCCTGAACGCCGAAACCAACATCAGATCAAAACCCAGGAAACCATTCGACTTAGCTAACCTTCAGTTAGTTTCTAAATTTCACATTCCATATTGTTTATAATATTTTATAATGATTTATCGCTATTTTTATTTATTTATTTATAGCCAATTTATTCAAACGACGCTTCAGGCCATAACGTGGCCGTGGCGCTGATTTTCTTCAGATTTGATTTACACATATCTGAAAATCTAACCGTTGGATCTTCACAAATTTTATATCATTAGAAAGATCTTTTCAAAATGAATCCTACGGTTCCAGTTTTGGGAAAATCCGACGGTCAGATCTCCCGGTATACTCGTTTGAAGTTCCGATTTCAAAATACGAACTGCAGCATCGTTATTCGATTCATTTTAATTATATTTTTATAAATATATAAATATAATCGATTCTAGCGCTGTTTTTCTTCAGATTTGAATTAAACATTCCAGACAATCCAACCGTTGGATCTTTACAAAGTTGGTGTCGTTGGAAAGATATCTCCAAAGCGAACCCAACGGTTTCGGTTTCGGGAAAATCCGATGGTCGGATCCCCCGCACTAATCGTTTGAAATCACGGTTTCAAAACACGAACTGCAGATTCGTTATTCGATATATTTTAATTATATATATATATATATAAATGTAATCGATTCTTCGATTTCAAAACTATTTTCTTTTCATACATTTGATAAAAATGATATTTTTATCCAACCGACAATTATTTCAACACTTCTCTATTTTTAACAATTCATGTATATAATAAAAATGTGATTTTTATTGCAAAACAATTCATTTCAAAACACGACTATTTTATATAGTTCATATAGATGATAAAAAAATATGATTTTTATTATAAAACAATTTATTTCAAAACACGACTATTTTATATAGTTCATATAGATGATAAAAATATGATTTTTATTATAAAACAATTTATTTCAAAACACGACTATTTTATATAGTTCATATAGATGATAAAAATATGATTTTTATTATAAAACAATTTATTTCAAAACACGAATACCATTCGACATATGAATTTCTATTCAACACATGAATGTTTTCTATAGTTCGTATATATAAAATAAAAATGTGATTTTTATTGCTAAAACAATTTATTTAAAACACGAATACCATTCAACACAGGAATTTCTATTCAACGAATGAATTTCTATTCAACACATGAAGGTTTTCTATAGTTCGTAAATATTAAATAAAAATGTGATTTTTATTGTTAAAACAATTTATTTAAAACACGAATACCATTCAACACATGAATTTCTATTCAACGAATGAATTTCTATTCAACACATGAAGGTTTTCTATTCAACACACAAATATAGTTTCAACACATGAAAATAATTCTAACACATGAATATTATTCAAAATTTCGGCAGCATAATGGCAGGGTAGTTAAAACCGGGGCCGTCCCTAGTACGGCTCCTCGCTCTACCTTAAAGCCTCGCAGCTTTTGACAATGGGGATTTCATGCATCTAATTCGCACGCAGGCGGCATGTATATTTTTTTTCATTTCCACAAACTAATCCTATGTGGTTTCAACCAAATAATTCTCAACCACAAACGGGTATTTTTCAACCACAATCAATCAATTTCAACCACAAACAATTCTAATCAACCATTCGCTATCAACCAATTTTCACACCAATTACAACCAATAAATATCGTCCATGGTTTGTGGATGAGGGGCGTATATATAAAAGTATATTTCACTTCTATTCAACACATATATGATTTTTTACAATGCATATATAACTTATACATCGAACGTACAACTTATACAACGCTTATACATGAGGTGTACAACGCTTATATAACTCATACATCGACTATATAATTTATACATCGTCGTTTTCCATATCGTTTATAATTCAGAAATCTCACATTGGGTTCCACTCCACCAAAAATAGCAGAAGGCTCAGAAAAATATGCGGTCTCTTCTAGAATGTAGAAGGCGTCCACACGAGTCCACTGTCTCTTGTTTCACTGAATTTCGTCAACAAACGAAAAAGATATGATTTTTAAAGTGAAATCAAAAACCGTAGCTCTTTATAGTGCTATAGAATAGTTTAATTTAAAATAGGTCGTACCTCAGCTGATTTGTTCAAAACTAGGTTTGAACTTTTCGATCAAATGGTGAAGCGGATCGACGATCGGGTTGTGCCACGACCTGGATCGTGGAAAGGGGTGCCCAACGGTGGTAAGGGGGCCCATTTCGATCGAGGCTGGCAGTCGTGGCGGAGGGAGGAAATGGCGAACTTCCCGGGCTTGGATCTCGCTATTTACTCAATGAAAAAGTCGAACCCTGGTATGGATTTAAAGCTCGTCTCGAGCTCTTCAAAATCTTCAACTGGAGGGAAGGCTATTGATGCGTGGATTTGGAGGAATCGAGGAGGGAAGGTTTGAATCACTTCCGCCGTGCGTCGAGGGCTTATCGGGGAGAGAGAAAACATAACCGACCAATGATTTTTTTTATATTTATAAATTTTAAAAATCCAAAAATACCCCTTATCTCATACGAACTCCAATCCAAACCTAACGACTGTCGTCCCTAGATAAATACTCCCATTCCGAACACAATGGGATATGTTTCGAAGGCCCATTCGACTGTTTGAGTCAGTTTTTCTTCAAATTAAAATATAAAACATTCAATATTTAATTTGAACGTACATTTCAACTTGCCGGGGCCACATACTAATTCTAAAAATTCCCGAAAAATAAATCAAGCTATCTTTTGACGATACGGTCTCAACAAAACTAGTTTCGTCGAATTCTGAGACCGTTTGAAAAATGGCCCTTTTGTGGTCGATCCAATTTAATAGAAATTGACCAAACACATTTTCCTTTTCCACGCTCACATACTAGCTTCAAAAATTATGAAATTTGAAACCTAGCAATAATTTGACATCCCGGATCCAACAAAAGTGGTTTCGTCGAATTCTGAGGTCGTTTGCAAAATGGCCATTTTCACGGGCTATGTAAACTCTATTGCGACCTTTCTGAAAATTCATTTAGCCATAACTTTTGCTTCCAGCTATGAAACTTCGATTTTTCAGATTCGTTAGAAACATATTCACTAAAAGATTTAAATATTTTTGGTTTCACTAAAATCCGTTTTATTTTGCACCCGGTACAGTCAGTCAAATTTTGAAACTACTGCGCCATTTAAGGCCTTGTTTATAATTAGAAATAATTATATTTATTTTCAAGCATCGATTCACGCACGCTTTTCGTCGTTATTATTTAAAATATTTATTTTAAATATTTAAAATCCACTAAAATAGCCAAATTAAAATTTTCAAACTGGTTCAGATTTTCCAGGTTGTTACAGATTAAAATTTGCATGAGCCGAGTATTGTCAGCAACTTACAAGCAATGATAAAACGAATAGTTAGTTTGAGCATTGGTTAACCAACTAAAAATTATGAAGCAGTGATACGTTTCTATAATTTTGACGCCAGTTTTACACAACAGTGCATGCCAATTTTCCAAAATGTGCGGGGTGGTTCTGAATTTAGGAGGAGATTTTAAGTTTGCTAAAAATCTGAAATATGATCAAAGACTCAAAAGTTTACCAATTGAAAAAACCAGCAAAGCAAAAGACAGTGAAAACAACCCAATTGCTTGGTTATAAGTAATATGGCAATTAGATGTCTTACTGACTCCACCCCAACTCCAAACATGTTTTCTTTTACATAATCATAAGTAAAAGATAAACGGTTTTATCATTAAGTGAAATGTAATATTTTTATGCAATTACTTGATCATTATTTTAAAAAGATAAACACATTTATCTTTTTAAGTTGTCAAAAAGATATAAAATGATAAACATGTTTTCACTATTAAAATATATCTCTAAGTTAAAATGATAAACGTATATATTTATCAAATTAATCATTAAAGTTTCAACGTCATCCATTTCAAAATCATCAATAAATTCATGTAAATTAAAAATATTATCAATAAAAGATAAATTGATTTATCTTTCTTCAAAAAGCAGTAGAACCTTATTACAGATTACAAACTCATGCTCAGTTATCTTAATAACTTCATCAGCCATTAGAAATTCAATATCAAGTTCATTATTAAAATTTCAGCATCAGCCATTACAAAATCATCAGCAAGAACAACAGAACACCTGTCAATAAAGTTTCATTGTCATTTATGTCACTGACTTACGTCCATGCACAGGAACATAACATCTCACTCCATTAAACTCCACAAAAACAAAAAAAAAAATCAGATCTAATAGAAAAACGAATAATGAGATACGTGACAAGTATGAATCATCAAGCGAATGTTTAGGTCTAATATACGTGACAAAATAAATCGCCTGACAATAACAGGACTGAAAATCGATTCATCAAATAGGAGTAGTCGAATCATAAGATACGAAGAAAATCAAGTAATTCCGACGAATGTTTACTGAATTTGTTTGAAGCACGAGATGTTTTTGAAAATCTTCTGTTTAATTGTTTAATGAAGATCAATTTTATAATCTGAGAAAGGAACGGGTTTGTGAAATAAAGAGCGCATTAATTTTTTTCCTTAAAACTAATTCCGACGAAGCCATATCCTAGAAAAAAATTAGGCTATAATGGTAAGCCTTTAACACAAATTTCCCCTAAATTAAAAATATCTAATGAAAAGTGAGTAAAGAAAAACAATGTCTAGAAGATGAAACTGAAAGATTTAATGCTCATAAAAATGAAAAGGATTTAATACTTGGAAGTTTTGAAAAAGTTAAAATGAGTCCTTAAAATTTGAAAATCTTTCAACAAAGTCACATATAACTGATCTAAATGAAAAAATAACATCTCTAGACAATGTTATTCTTAATCGTAGTAAGGATTTTAATGAAATGAAAACTGACTTGATAAATTTAACAAAGGGAAGGATAATCTTGAGAAATTATTATCTACATCTAAACACACTAAGAATAAGCATGGACTTGGCTACATTCCTAAGGTTAAATCAAAGAAAAATAGTACTCGATGTACTAAGTTTGTGAAAGCCACCAAGTTCAAACCAGAACCTAGGAAATTAAAGTTAAATCCTCCAAATAGGTTCATTAACTTATGGGTTCCAAAATGGTTGGATAATACCCAAAAAGACAATTATGTTGATTTTTAATAAGGTTCATTTATGTAATGAATATATTTCGAAAGGGCATTCAAACTCTTCATGGGTTTGGCATCCCAAAACTTAACCCTATGGACCCCGAAATTAAAAAGGGGTACCAGTGTGCATATTTTATAATTTTTCAGGTACCAAATAGTCGATGCTCAAAGCATATGACAAGAACTCTATTGAACCTCGGATAAATATGAAAAGGATTTGTTATTGGCATTAGCAAATTCAGTAACTCTAAAACTCTGATTATTTACTTTTTTCATGTTACTCCACTTATGTTTTATTTATATGAATATACAAACTCTACAAATTGTCTAGCAATAAATTAAATAATTCTTTTTACCTTTTTTGTTAATGACAAAGGGGAAGAAAATGTATAAATATACTAGACAAAATGATGGGGGGAGTGCACAAAGTTAGGGAGTCAAATATAAAAAGTATTATATTTTATCTCTTAAATATTTATATGATTGTCATCATAAAAAAGGGGGAGATTGTTAACACCCCAAGTACCCCAGGTATTGATTTTGATGACAACAACCATATAAACATGACTACTAATGTATCTCCAAGTTGTGCAGTTACATCAGATATATTATGGAATATTTTTAGAAATATACAAGAGTACAAAAGAGGAATTACATTAGAAGTTTAATCAAAGCAATGGAAGGATAATAAGAACAATTGTAGACTAAAGGGTATTAGAGAAGAATGTTGAAGAACAGAGGTGTTTGAAGTGATGAGGAGTTGGTTGAACCTTAGAATATCTTGTTAAAGATCCCATGGCAATTATACTTGAAGATAATCAACCATTGACCTCAACAGAATCAACAAAATCCACAAATATAAGGAAATTTGAAGTGCTGAATATTTGCGACACTTATAAGTGTCTTTTGTAACCCTAGGTATGCCAACATACATCTTTTGGTATGTTGACATATAACAGATTTTTCAAATTTTCAAATTTAATTTGAGAAGTTATCTCCTTCCATTCCTTCACCAAAAGACACATCTTTTCAAATAATATTTAAAGGCTCCTGGTAACGAATTTTAACATCATGTTTTCACATTTTCTTCTACTCCTTCTTCATATACTCTCTATACAAATCCATTGAATATTATCCTATTATCCTTGCAAATCCACTCTCTTTCACTCCTATTCTTCATTGATTTGAAAGCCACACAATATCAGAGAGTTGTACTTGAATTCATATCATTATCTCTTTGATTTTATTTTATTTCCTCAAAAAATTCAAAGATATATTGCCATTAGAGGTCTATAGGATCACTGTATCAAATCTGCAAGAATCTGTATTGAAGATACAACTACATGTCATTGTTTTTTGCTATTGATAAGGAGAAGGTGTATCTTATAGCCCGTGAAATCAAGATTGTAAAGGTGTTCTTGCCACCCGTGGAAAGAAAGAGATTATAGTGAAATTCTACACGATGAATTGCAAGATTGGACGTAGGATTGGATAATCCGAAGCAGTATAAAAATCCTGGTGTTATTTACTTTACTGCATTTTATTTTATTACATATTTCTTTCTGTTTGAATTTGAATAGAAATAGTAAATACACTTCATCTCTCTAATGTATGAATAGCCTTAAGATCCATTAACACTGGGTTATATACACCCTAGTCCCTAACATCCTATCTCAAAACTTTAGAATATAAGCACCTCAATCAAACTCTACTACTATTACAGAACTTGGGTTGTATGGTTGATTTATCTAGACCCAAAACCAGCCCATACCTGAAACCGCCCCCAAACATCAAGATTTCTAGTTTCAACGTCGAGTCGCCATAGATAATCAAGCCGATCTCCCTACCGGCTTCAGAAAATACTACTGGACCTAAGTGAAAAACAATCGCTGGTGCTATCATCACAAACTTGGGGACTTTACCATGTCTTTAAAGGACAACTTCATTAGCCTACAATACAGATGCTCAACTCTCCTCATTGTGGCCATGGCCCGATGCAGCCACCCCAAACAACACATCAAATGAAAAGGGAAAAAATATTCCTAAACCAAATAGGAGAACTAGAAAGAACTAAGGATAGATAAAATTCTTCCTTTCACCAACCCTTTCCTTCTCCCATTCTTCAATCACTTTTGATCAACACCTTTCCTCACAATCATTTTCACATTAATATATTATTGTTGATCTTTCACTTGCCATCCTTAAATTTACCCTTTAGGTAGGAAGTTCTTCTTATTCCTAATCGATTGGTTACCGAAAATGTATAAAAATCTATTTTCACAGTATAAGACAATCTATGTTATAGAAATCTGTAATTATAAGATATTTCTTTATAATTATTTTTAAGTTGGCGGGTAGTGCGCAATATGGTAAAACCCTCACTTTGCACCAATCCATTCATTATTGCAATGATGTTTTCTATGTTTAATTTCAAACCAAACTATGGAAATACATGCCTTTTTCTTAATCAATCAATCTAGGTTATTCTTAACTTCCAAATTAAACTTTTCTCACTAAACTAGTAAGGTTGTTCCGTCCATGATTAACACTTTTTAATATTTGTCAAGCAACAAGTTCCTTTCAAACCTCGACCTTTCCCAATTACTATGATAAACGGGATGTCTATAATCAAAATTTCAACTTATAAAGAAAAGCTTTGATAAAACGCCTTATATCTCAACAAAAAAGATAAAGACTCAGAATTCGAAAGGAAGGTTACAACAAACTATAGGGGATATTTTATTTTCAAAAAGTAACTTTTGATTTCCAAAAATATATTTCTTTTGAAAACACTTTTCTTTAAAACAAAACTTAAGTGATCCTGGTAACCATAGGCTTTAATACCAAATGTAACACCCTACATTCCATAACGTCACCCATATGAGGATTTCATTAAGAAAATATGGAGAGTTCTATGTATAAAGGCATAAAGATCACAGAGACTAAGATTTCACAAAACATAAAAATAGTAAATTTATAGCGGAAAATTTTCGTTTTTAAATACAAAATCATCTTTATTTCAATTAACCAAATAGTTACAAAGTATCATGTCTAAAGATCTTAGTCAGAAACAACATCAGAGTAAAATAATATTATCCCCCAAATAGTCAAAAAGATATTACCCCTTCCCATAAGCCCTTTATATCTTACCAAAATGGACTTTTATCTACGAGCCTATTATATCCCTAATCGAAACGAACTCCTATTGTTGACGGCAAAAAATGTCGTAAACACCCAAGATTCCAATTACATAGGAATTATAGTTTCGATCGTAAGAGTAAGTGCAGAAAGAAGTAAATAACACAAGAGATTTATAGTGGTACGACCTTGCAAGAGAGTTACGTCAACTTTGGAAGAGTTGTTGGAATATTATTAATAACAAAGAGTTACAAGGTGGAGAACATCTCATGACATCTCTTTACATACATTTCTAAGTAATATGATGTCATAATTATCATATATTAAAATATTAGGAAAAAGACAATTTTGCCCTTCTTCTTCCTCAAAATGAAGACGCCATTAAAGAGGCTACTTGGAGCTCTTGAGAGATGCTAAGTCACCAAAAATCCAACCCCTATGAAGTGTTAGGTCAAGGGGTATTTATAGTGGAGGGCTAGGTGGGAGTAGGTAGAAGTAGGGGACCACACCAGGAATTTCATATCCCCTATAGCCAGCCTCCAGAATTTCGAATCCCATAGAGCATGCGCCCGAAAACTTCATACCCCTCCCCGAAGGACGAATTTCGTACCCTTTGGGGTATGCTAGCGGTACGAAATTCATACTCTGAGGGGTACGAAGAAATGCTCAATTGGGCTTAAGGGATCGAGTCGAGACTTGAGGCCTTTCGGGGTTCAAGGTACTGGTTTGACAATGTTTAGAGGAGCGACGAGGTTCTCGCTGGCATGATCCCTTCTCGGCTTGGCTCCTTCACTCCTTGGCGACACTCGTGGCTTTGGTTTCACGCGATACATTGAGTTGAGCGTGTCTCGTGTACTTTTGGGAACCGGACCAAAAGGTCAGTTAACATTTGCCTCCCCCCCCCCAAAGTATGCCTTGTCTTGATATGATGTGCTTTGTGTTGGTTGAAGTAGTCGTTGAGTCGTAGACTTTTCTTGTAAACTTGAGAAAAATAGACATGTGTTGCCGAGCTCGCTTACTATAGGATCGTAAAACGAGTCTTCGGGGGCGCGACGGTATATTTACGTCGTTAAATGCTTGTGTTTCCTTGCACTCGTGTGCTTGTAGAGATATGCATTGAAATGCACGCGTATACATCGTCATTATTCTTCATTTTATTTCATACCCATGCTTGGGTATGAAATTTCATACCTTGGTTTGGGTACAAAGTTTTGTACCCTGGTGGGTACAAAATTTCGTACCCTGATCGATACGGAATTTCGTACCCCGATGGGGTACGGAAGGGTGGATGGAATACGAGAAGACATCCCCTTTTCTTTATAGATAGCCCCCCTACTTCATTTCCTCCTCCTTGCTTTTTGCCTTCGCCGTGATTGATTCCAGAGCTCCAAGCTTTTATACTTAGAAAATTTTGAAAAGATAGGACTCGAAGGTGAGCCCATGAGGAGAAGAGGAAGGGGGAGTTGAGCGCCTTGCTGGCGATGGAGAGTAGGGAGGCTCCGAAGGAGGAGCTCGTACCCCGATCAGGTATGAAATCCATACCCAACGGGGTACGAGATTCATACCCAACGGGGTACGAGATTCGTACCCCATGGGTTATGAATTTTGTACCCGTGGGGTATGAGTTTCACACCTTTTGGGGTTGCGAATTTCGTACCCTTTGGGTTACGAATTCCCATACTCTTTCCATAGTACAAAGACTTCGTGCTTCTCCGGGATCCCCGATCTTTGCCGTTTTGTTGCGCGTTTCCTCCGGAACTCTATGAAACACCCCACCTCCGTTAAGGTCACTCATAAAGGGAATTCCTTAACTTTGGTGGAGCGTTTAGGTAAAAGATGCAGATAAATTACAAGACAGACAAATAAAGCAGCGGAAAATAAAGTCATTTTATAAACAATGTGGTTCAGTCAAGCTTTTACAGCAATTGTCTCAATCATACTTAAAAATAATACATAGAACTTCTGTCTTGATTCAAAAACTTCCAAGTATAAAAGAAGCATAAAAATAACAATAATATTCCCCAATAAAGCTAAATGGTAACATTTCCTCCCTGTGAACTTGGGGGGGGGGGGGAACGGAAGAAAAGAGGCGAAAACAAACTAGGTCAGACATAAAGTCTGGTAAGTCCAGTGACTTTCAGCATATAAACAGGCAAAAGCATCATGACATGAATAAACTGAATATAAGACAATACTGTGATAACATGGATAACCAGATAACCTAATATTAGCATAAGATATGATAAGGCAAGATAAACTGAATGCACTTCTACTCTTTCTCTGCTTCGCTACTACTTTGTTATTCTGATTTCTATATCTTTGCACCCCCTAACTAGAGTCCTAACTAATAATCTGTGTAAAATGATAATATGATAACGTGATCCCAATCCCTGCAATTGTGGTAGCCTTCAGGTGTACATCTAGTATGAGGATCTTACCTCAATCAGCCTAATTGCCATGAAGATGTTAGATGTACCCTTACTACCCTATCAATCGGCTCTCTACTTGTATTAATGTTCCATGTGTCTGTGTCAATCGGCCCTCTCTTGCGTGTAGATACCATGTGCTGGTCCTACCATAAGGTGTATCAATCCTTATGATAGCAACCCGACACGATTCAAGATGCACAGTGTATAATTACTGGTACCCAATGCCTACTTTTTCCCACTCCGGAGTACGTGCACGCCCGTAAACCATCGGAACCTACATTGACGTACCCCCTGCCACTATTTTGATCGCTTATAATCAGCCCAGTAATCGTGCCCCACCCTGCCTAGTTTCAGGTTCCTTGATACATCTATGTAGGTTACTGCTGAAATGGATCGCCGTTACTAGGGTTTCTTACTGGTTAAGTTTTTGGGCTTATATTTACTAATATTACCCACCAACCCGATATGTACTTAACCCTCCCACTGATTCAAACATGTTTACTTAATGGTTAAGTTTGTGGGCCTATATTTACTAATATCACCCACCAACCAGATATGTACTTAACCCTCCCACACATTATGTCATATTGGTTAAGTGTTGTCCATTCATGTTAACTTAACACACCCACTCATTATGTCATGTTGGTTAAGTGTTTCTTATTAACCCTTCTCACTCGTCATGTTGGATTGGTTAAGTGTTTCCTGTTAGCTTAACCTTGTTCATTCATCATGTTATATTGGTTAAGTATTTCCATTAACTTAACCCCATTCGTTCATCAAGTTACATTGGTTAAGTGTATCTTATTAACTTAACCCCACGCGTTCATCATGTTGCATTCGTTAAGTGTCATCAATCAATTCAAGTTAACCTAACCCACCCACTTGCCGTGTTACATTGGTTAAGTGTTGCCTTCTTGTGTTAACTTAACCCTTCCCATTCATCATGTTATATTAGTTAAGTGTTGCTGTCTTGTTTTAACTTAACCCTACCCATTCATCATGTCATATTGGTTAAATGTTTCTTATTAACTTAACCGTACTCATTCATCATGTCACATTGGTTAAATGTTTCTTATTAACTTAACCTTACTCACTTGTCTAATTAACATGTTATAACGGTTAAGTGTTCTAAATTTACTTAACCTCGCCTTCTTATCTAATTAACGTGTTATAACGATTAAGTGTTCTAAATTTACTTAACACCATCTTCTTGTCTAATCTATACTATATTATAATTAGTGAGTTTGCTTTGGAAGCCTCACAAGCATTCTCGCTTATCTAAAGCTTAACGGTCTCTTTTCGTCATTTTCTTTTCTTCCTGTGCGCATCTCACCCATCCCCTTTTTACCCTCATAAACCCTAGCTAATCATTTTTTTCCTTCGGATTCATGCTTTTCCCCCTTCTTCGTTAACATCTCCACCTGTCAACGTCGTTAGCTCTTTCGTCTCTGCATCTCCACCCCATGTATTGTCAACAGCGCTCGCTTCGCCACCCAATCGACTACCAACCGCGTTCGCATCTCCTTCCCCTTCAGCTATCCTTAAATCATGTTCCGAGGTAATTTTTTCTATTTGATGTTCTTGATTTCAGCTACTTCTAGATATTAGGGTTTTATTTATATCATTCTCCATTCTATTCTAAATTTAGTCTACATTCACATTAAGTTTCTTATTAATGTGCTAATTGAATTAATTATAAAGAATACATTGTGCTACTAATCTTTGCCATATCCTTCATGTTTGCATTTGTAATTATTCTTTTTCCCGACTGATGGAAAATCGGATTGCTTACAATGACAATAGATATTTATCTTGATGTTATTGAAACTCGCTCATATATGGAAAAAATCAATTTTTTAACAACTATTTTATCATATATGTATTTTTAGATATAATTTTTGTGGATTCTTTTTTCCCAGTAGCGATGACATTAGCAAGTTCTCAATTTGTGGGTCCTTAAAAAAATTTAAATTGAAGTAAGATTAGTGCATCTTTTTTTAATACTATATGTATAGTTAGTGTAAATAGTATGAAAGAAGTAAGCCTATAAGAAATCTTCACTGGCTTTATACTAATTTTTTTTTTTGGAAAACAGTTAACTTTTGTCGTGTAAAAAAAAAAAGTGATCGTAAACAATTGTTCTGAAAGTTTTAGAAGGATATTTAGGTTACATTATGATTACTAATGTTGTTTTCCAATATGATATGCTATTATTAAGTGCAGCGTTGATATCTATTAGGGATGAAACTATCATATTAGATTTATCTATACATGTTTAATATTTGGGTGTTGGACGTGATTTAAGAAGATGTGAATTTTGTAGGTTTCCGTTTGTGGATATTATTATGTGATACATCATCCTAGAATGGAGAAAATGAAGCAGTTATTGGAACCTACAAACTTTAGAAAGCTTAGAATGGTAAGTTTTTATATATATACCAATGACATATTTTGATTAGGGCCATTGAATGGTATATTCTGATTAGGGCCATTGAATCGAAATATGGGTTAATACCATTAACGAGACTGATTTTTTTCTTATTAATACGTAGCAATCTCTGTTACTTAAATTAAATAGATGCAATCGTATTTCTTTCTATAGCATAAAGCAAGATGAGGTATATTAATGAAGGTAAGGATATAAAATCAAATATTTTGATTTCAATATTCTTCCTACACAACAAAAAGCATGAGATTTTCTGTGATTACTTAATAATTTGCTTCCTATAATAGCATAACAAATTGCTTCCTATAATCATACAAAGAACAAGTTCCTATTATCACATGCTAAATTGCTTCGACATATGGGTATTTTTGAAAATTATTATACAAGTAAAATACAATGTTTGAGTATTTTATAAGGTGTATGTTAATTTCATAGTGTAAATTTGGGACATACATACATCTCATAAATACAATTACTTTATGCCTTAATGCTGGCAATTTTCTTTAGACCGGATTAAAATAGCATGAGAAGAAATTTGAAATTATTTAGAATCACTTTTTCATGTTTGATGACGTTATATTCTTCCGTTTTGAGTCTTTTGACATAGATTACATATAATCCTTTGACTGCACATAATACTATTATGGGTTCTATCTGATTTGGCAACTCTCCCTGTTTACATAATCATAATAGTAGTGTACAAGCATTATTCATTTATCATGAAAGTTAGAACACATGAAAAGCCACATTTTATTTAATATATTTAGAACTGTCAACTGAAAGATAATGAGCAAATTGGTTTGTTTTTTGCATGCATTTTCACAGTTCATATTCTTATTTATTTTTCCTTCTAAATTTCTATAGGTTTGAATTTGATTTTTTTTATAGCTTTTGGGTTTTTTGATTTCATGATGCACTTGTGATTGGCTTTCACTGTTCTACGATTTGGTAGATTTTTTTTAACTGTATTTATGTTAATGGTTGATAGGATAATTTTGATATTTCACATATTGAGCATAATAGTAATTTTGATTTGATTTTGTACATAATTTCCAGTTAGAGACAGAACTGAAATATTGATTAAACAAGCAGGTCTAAATTTCATTTTGACTTACCTTTATCTTTGAACTGATGGCTTATGCATTGAAGGTATCATTTATTATTTGCAAACATATTTCCTGTTATACATTACTTACTAATTGATATTACGGGGATGCCTTTTTTCACCCTATTTCTATTTAGAAGTTAAATTCATTTGATTAATTTCCATGTGAAGAATTACCATCCTTGCACATGTAGAAAAATACTTCTGCTTTTTTCTATTGAATAAACAACATGTTTCTCAGTTGTAAATTTTATTTTCAGAACAAACTAAACTTACGTGTATATATCATTTTGCCTAATGGACTTCAATAAGATTACTGTCTGTGTGTATGTGCACAATACTACTTTTTGCATTATTTTATCATAATGCTAATTTATTGAATCCTGGATCATGCCTAAACTTTTGATGACCCTTATTTACTTTTTTCTTTCGTTCTTTCCTATAATTCATTTTTGCCTGTATTTAGAACTCTAAACTGAAAGATAATAAGCACATGGATTTGTTTGTGGCACGCATTTTTATAGTCTTATTTTCTTTATTTCTTTTCCTTCCTACTTTTTTTCCTTCTATTTCTGTATTTTTTCATCTCTAAAATATCTGTAGGACTGAATTTGAGTCGTTTTTTCTTCAAAATTTGGACCTTTTGATTTCAGGATGCACCTGGTGGTTAGTTTTTACTGTTCTATAATTTGGTCGACTTTTTTTAACTGTGTTTATGTTAATGGTTGATATGATAATTTTGATATTTCACATATTAAACATAATACTATATTTTGATATTTGATTTTGCGTTTGATTTCCAATTAGAGACAGACCTAAATATTGATGAAACAAGCAGTCTAAATTTCATTCTGACTTACCTTCTAAATGTTTGAACCGCTGGCTTATGCACTGAAGGTTTTATTTACTATTTGTAAAAATATTTCCTATTATATATTACTTACTAATTGATATTACAGGGGATGCCTTTTTCACCCTATTTCTATTAGAAATTAGAAATTATATTCATATTAATAATTTCCATGGGAAGAATTACCATTCTTGCACATGTAGAAAAAAACTTCCTCTTTTTTCTAATGAATAAATAACATGTTTCTAAGTTGAGTTTTATTTTCATTACAAACTAGACTTACATGTATTTATCATTTTTCCTAAGGGACTTCGCTACAATTAACATGAGTGTGTATAATACTGTCTTTTTGCATCATTTTGTCAAAAATGCTAATTCCGTGAATGCAGGATTATGCTTAAACTTCTGGTGCCCCTTATTTACTTTTTCATTCTTTCCTGTGTTTCATTTTTTCCCATATTTAGAACTCTTATCTGAAAGATAATAAACACATGGGTTTGTTTGTGGCATGCATTTTCATAGGCTCATCTTCTAAATTCCTTTTCCTTTCTACTTTTTTTCCTTCTATTTTTGTATTTTTTTCTTTAAAACGTACATAGGTCTGAATTTGATATATATTTTTACAATTTTTGGATCTTATGATTTCACGATGAACCTAGTGATTAGTTTTTACTGTTCTTCGATTTTGTTGACTTTTTTAACTGTATTTATGTTAATGGTTGATATGATAATTTGATACTTCACATATCACACATAATAGTATATTTTGATATTTGATTTTGCACATAATTTCCAATTAGAGACAAACCTCAAAAATGTTGGTGAAACGAGCATATCTAAATTTCCGTTTGTCTTGCCTTTTATCGTTGAACTGTTGCCTTCAGTGTTAAAGGTATCATTTACCATTTGTAAATGTATTTCCTGTTATACATTACTTATTAATTGTTATTACAGAGGATGCGTTTTTTCTCCCTGTTTCCATTTATAAATTATATTCATTTGATTAATTTCCATGGGAAAAACTACCATCCTTACACATGCAGAAAAACACTTCAGCCTTTTTTTATTGAATATACAACATGTTTCTCAGTTGTAAGTCTTATTTTCAAAACAATCTTAACTTATATGTACTATCATTTTGCCTAAAGGACTTAGCTAAGATTGCCGTGTATGGTATTTGTTTTTGTGTGTGTGTGTGTAATACTATTTTTGCATTGTTTTGTTAAAAGCTAATTTATTGAATGCAGGATCATGTTTAAACTTTTGATGTCCCATATTTACATGTTCCTTCATTTTTTCCTATGATTTTTTTCTGTTTTAGTTTAACAATTACCATTGATAAGCAGCCTCCTTACTAAAGTGTTCGCTGATAACCAATTTTAAGGAAAAACCCTACCTATGAATAAAGTTTCCCAAGGATAAATATGTTTGGAATAGGGTTCTTCTATTTAAATTGTATTAGCCATTTGCAACAACGTTGCTATGGGTAATATGGGAATACTTTGCTAAGCTATACTGATATTAAATCTAAGTTAGGTATCCCCTGTTTGTATCCTAAGCTAAGAAATATGGAAATAAGGAGTAGAATTAGAAAACATTCCTGAATAGGAGCATAAGCATGGTTTGATTCAATTTTTGATAAAGTTACATGCATGCTAAGAATTAGTATTTTTTTCTTATATGCAACTTTGTTGTAATGACCCAGATTTTGAGCGACTTTGGTTATCGACGTAAGTTCGACGTCGATAACCAAAACATCGAAAAATCCTGGTAATTAATGAAAGAAATTAGAGGGTGAGAATAGATAAGATATAAACTTAGAATAGAAGAAGAAGAAGAACACAACATCAGAGTAACAGGAACCTCATAGCGGAACGAATAACATATAATAGATAACATAACTTTGAAATATAACAGTTATGTATACAATAGCACTTATCAGAGTACAGCACTTACAACACAGCGGAAATAACTATAGCTATATGATCTTGATGCCTCCTGCTCCAAGATCTCCAAGTATATCTGCAAATTCCTGACTACTTGACTGCCCGTACAAATTTAGGCACCCAAGAGTTTAGGGAAAACAACAAAGTAAACTCTGGGTCAGTCATGGGACTGGTATGAGTAAAACAGTTTAAACAGGTATATGAACAAGTAAACGATATCTCATAAGACCACGCCGCAGAACGGAACGGGTTTTTCCCTTATGAGAATCCAAAATATCTTTTTATCAAAAACCTTTTGATATTATAATAATGTCTATGTACAAATAGATATCAACTAGCAGAAACGCTTTCATCTCACGTTCTACATATATAGTATACAATCGAAATCACAAGCACGTATTGGATAATGGATTTCGAACTATGACAAGGTATGGAACCACCTTCCGATCAGTGTACTCTAGGAACGATACACTGGAGTTCAACAAGAACATCTTGTAACTCAGCCACACATGATCGACCACTCATTTTGCTTGAGTGTATCGAATGTATATCACCAACGGTTGGGATCAGCAACCGTTCCCGTATATATATGGGACAACATTGTTAGATTTAAGAAACAAATGAATATTCTCTAGATAGGTGATTATACACCCTACTTCGGTGCGACCGACTTAGCCATGCTGCTTGCCCGATTTCTGTCATTTACCGGTTGATGAGGCTAGAAGCTACGCTTTATCATCATATCAGATTCACTTCGAATGCCACACTGTCAGATCCATCGAAAATCACTAATTGACGTCAACAACCATACATTACGTGTCAGCTAAAAGAAGTTTCCTTCTCCGCTTCCACTCTTGGTACGGTTGAAGAAATCAATGTACGTGACCTTTCTGGAAATACTCTGTCAGACATCCATCTTCATTCACTTAAAATGTCACATCGTCATACCCGCCAAATCACAAATTGACTTATCCAAAAATAACACGGGTATACAGCTAAGAGAAACGAATTCCTCCGCCACCAAACGTGAATACGTTTGAACAGATCAACTTACGCGGTCCATTGGATATACTCTGTCAGACATCGTCCATACAAGTTGTCCTAGGACTGGACAAACCGAAGGTACTATTCAGTATATCCATCTTAGTCACTGTTATCTAAGACTTATACAACAGCCCTTGCATTTTACTCCATCTTCAATTATCTTTGGAATATATGATTCGCAACGCTTATGCCAATACAGAGTGGTTCTTTGGATAATAATCCAACCGGTCTCTCCATATTAACAACGTTAAAATGGTCAAAACTTCGATAGTCTGTGATTTAACCATCAAAGAAAAACAAGTGTGCAAACAACGATATTATTTCCTGATGGAAATTATATCGGTAAATCATCAACATATATCTAAATATATATTCACATTGCCTTATTTTCTATGTTTAGAAAATATTTGTTATTAACACTAGAAAACGTTTTCCATTTGCTTATTTACAAATCACTACTCTTCCCCAACTGTCAGTCCCAGACTGTAAACTAGTATGAGAACAATCCCCTAAGTATAAATCCCGAAGGTCGAAACCAACGTCAGATAGGCACTTAGAAAACCATTCAATTTACTAATCTCTAGTCAGTTCTAATTTTACTTAACTCTATTTGATTAACTCTGATTGATTAACTCTAACTGGTTAATTCTAACCAATCAACTCTAACTGGTCAACCTTAATTAATTAACTCTAACTGGTTTTACTTGGTTTGACTAACTCAATTTATTAACTAGACTGACTAATTCAACTCGATTAACCTAACTTGATTTACTTATCTCGATTAACTGAACTAATCACTTTGATTAACTCGACTAATTCACTTTGGTTAACTTAACCAATTCACTTAACTAATTCACTTAGTTTAACCTAACTATTCACTTAACTCCTGTCGAATAAACTATATTCGATAACTCCTCTAACTCTATTCGAATAAACTATATTCGATTAACTCATTTACTCTATTCGAATTAACTATATTCGATTAACTCCTTTTCTCTATTCGAATAAACTATATTCGATTAACTCCTTTTCTCTATTCGAATAAACTATATTCGATTAACTCCTTTGATTTAACTCTAATCGATTAACTCCATCGAATAAACTATATTCGATAACTCCTTCGATTTAACTAATATTCTATAACTCACTTCGATTAACTAATAATCGATAACTCCTTCGAATAAACTACGTTCGATAATCTCCTCTCGAATAAACGATATTCGATAATCTTCCCTTTCGATTTAACAAATCGATAACTCCTTTTCGAATAACTAAATTCGATAACTCCTTTCGATTTAACTAATCGATAACTCCTTTTGATGAAATTAACATCGATTAACTCCTTTCGATGAAACTAACATCGATTAATTTAACTCGACGAACTTAACTCGACTCACTTATCTCGATAATCTAACTCAAGAACTTAACTCGATTAACTTAGCTCGATAATCTAACTCAAGAAATTAACTCCTATCGAATAACTAGATTCGATTAACTTAACTTATTTAACTCATCTTGATTAACTCCTATCGAATAACTAGATTCGATTAACTTACTTAACTCACTGGTTAACTTGACTTACTTAACCCAACTGGTTAACTTGACTTACTTAACTCACTGGTTAACTTGACTTACTTAACCCAACTGGTTAACTCTATTGAACTGGTTAACTCTACTGAACTGGTTAACTCTACTGAACTAGTTAACTCTATTCAACTAACTCAACTCGACTAACCCCTTTCGATTAGCATATTCGTTTTACTAACTTTCGAATACCATATTCGATTTACTCCCTTCGAATACCATATTCGATTTAACTCCTTTCGAATAACATATTCGATTTACTTTATTCACTTTATAAAGATTTCCTTTTTAACAACGTTTTATTCATTTGAAAAGATTTAATTTTAAATAACGGTTCTACACTTTAAAAATGATTTCCTTTTTATAACGTTTCCTTTTCAATTCTATTTGTAAATGGTTTACAAATATTTCCTTTTCAAATTTATTCTTGAAATATTCTAACTCCTTAAATTCTCTGAAAAATTTGCCATAACCTCCTTTGTAACGGGAGCATCGGGAAAATCCCCAAACCCGCCACACAGGCCTTTCCATTCAAAAAGAAAATGGTTTGTAATTATTTCCTTTTTGATTGTCTCCTATTTATAAATATTCCAATTTATAAACATTTCTTATTTAAAAATATTCCACTTTATAAATATCTCTTATTTATAAATATCCCATTTTATAAATATCCTATTTTCAATATCACTTTGAAAATCTCCTTATCAACATTTCGGTATGTTATGGTATTCAATCATATCAAATCACGATGTTCAATATCGTCCAAGCACATATAATCGCCAACAGATTTTATATCACATCATATAACAATATATGAAAAACAATAAAATAACTGTTGAGGAATTCAGTCGGATTCCTCCAACCTGTCTCCCTGCATCCACAGATGTTACACAATATGATTATCATCACTTTCAGTTCAATATCAATTATTCTGATAGAAGAATCAATATATAAATATTTAACGGTTTATATATATATAATTATATATATATATATATATAATTTTCACTAACTGACTAGCAGTTCAATCAATCAACCAACACACAACAATCAACAGATGATTAACAGTTCTAAAAATACATTATAAAAATATAACTGTTCAGAGTTGGTGAGTTTTACTCACATTGGACTGTTATCGTTAAAACGATTAACTGTCTTTGATTTGATTCAGACAGACAATTTATTTTACAATAAATTGTAGCGAGCTCGGATTCACTCCCAGTCAGTCCCATTGTGTTGCTCCCGTCCATACAATCCCAACGCAACTTACGGTTCGTCAATCTGATATCGTATGACTAAGATATCGTCATTACAAGTTATACAATTAATTTAAAAGAGAATTAAATTAATTAAATTCACCATTGAGCCTCACCACCATTTCCTCGGCCCATTTAAATTAACCAGCCCGCTTCCTCATATTGTCGTCCCCAAAATCGAAATACTGTGTCCTCAAACACACAGTAGCCATTTCCCAACCTTTAGCCTCCACCGATCCTTCCTTTGGTATTGAAAACTCAAACAAAACATCACCACACACTCCACTTCACTTGAGCTTCATCCCTAACATCAAAACCTGCAGCTCGCTCCAGCTTGGTGAAAGCCAACGTCGAGACAAGCCAGAGGACTCACCGAACCAAAAACAAACATCTTCACCCACGAATGATTCCTCCAGTCAGAACACTCTACTACCGAATATATGCTACACCCATGCTCCCTTTATACTTCATAAAAATCCAACAAGAATTAGCACACCATCCCTGTTATAAACCGTACTATTCTTCATTGATTCCTACCCTCCCAACTTTTCATGATATCAAGAAATGAGCATCCTACAAAGAACCGCAACCCCAGACTCTCCCTTCTTTCCACCGATGCGTCATCACTCAGCACATTCTGCTACAGTGGGAACCTACCCAAAAACTCACGAAAGCCCCCAACAACTGCTCGCGTCAATCTCCTTTGTATCAAACTCCTCAAACAAAACCCACGGCCAACCTCTCCTTGAAATCAACAACAGACAACTCCAAGACCATTCGATCTCGTGCTCAACTCGACTGCCACTTCCAGTCGAAGCTCGACAGTACCTCCCCAAAGATTAACCTGTTGTTCACATCGACAAAAGCATATGTCGAACTCCACCATCCAAGAGCTACGGACTCGCTCTCGTTTGATTTTACGAACAAATTGATTTTGATTTGTGGTTCAAAGATCACCATTTTATTTGAGGGTAGCGGCTCCTACTTTGACCGGTGAACAAATAAAATTAGGTCATAAGGGATTGTTAAGGTGGGGTATTTATAGCCTTTAGTAAATATCTAGATATTTTGTGTAACACTGTAGTGTGTGGTTAAGAAAATTCGGCGTTGCTTCTCTTGTACACACATATTGTTTTAATATTATATATATACATAAGCTGTGGTTGTATTCAAATGGAGGTTCTTGGTTTTGATTCCTCCCGCCCTCTATGTCGGACATCAACCAAACGTCAACTTGTCATTTGAACCAAATGTCTCGTATGGCTTGGTGTTATCTAAATAACAAGTAAGCTAGACTAGGTCTAGACAGAGATGTCAATATAAACAAAAACAAAATGGCATGGTATAAATGAAATGCAAGTGGCACATGTACATGCATGGTGCCAACATTTCTCAAGCCATGCATATGTTATTCCTACTTTAACTGTTCAGTACTGTTTTGATTTATTTAAATTAACGTTGTCAATCGTTTTAACGTTCACATTGTTTCGAAACAAGACCCAATCAATGTAGATTCCCACTTTATAAAACTTCGTTCACATTTGACCCGCTATGAACAGAAATAAAAATACCGTTTTATCCAGCTCGGTGCTACGATCCCAAAAGTATAATAATATCGGTAGGTGGACTCATATTGTGAAACCCAACCATATCGATACAGTGTGCACAATACTCCAAATAAAAAGTTGCTTATTTAATTAATTAAAAATTACAGTAAAATTCTAAAAATTAAATTATTACTATTCCCCAAAAGAACCTTGTTTAAATTCCAATCCGATCTCTAGTTATATCGAATAAACCGTTACGGTCGATAAACGATTCTATAGCGACTTTTCTGAAATTTGATTTGGACGTAAATCAAAATCTACACGACGAAATCCCGATTTTTCTCTTCCACTAGAAAGATATACTCCACTAGCTCCACACGTTTCTTGTTTCACAGAAATCCGGCTTAAAACGAATCTTGTACATTCAATTGAAGTTCAAATCGCCAAATCGCGAACTACAGCGCCATTTCAAGCTCGATTTTAATTATAATATAATTATACGTTCAAACTGTCGTCGATTGAATATATCCGTCAATATAATTCAACTCTAACCTGAAATATATATTTTGAATTGCCTACTTCACATTATATCGTCAATTCAGCTAATTCTGATTATTTCAGAATTATATATATTATTTAATTATTATATTTAATTAAATATTCCTTATAATTTAATTAACGACGGTTAAATTTCCTATATCACTATTTAAAACAATTAAATAAATTAATTATACCCCTGGAAAATGCGGGTCATTACATTCTTCCCCCCTTAAAATAATTCCGTCCTCGAAATTGCTAAGTTAGAGGACGACCCTACCAATTGGAATTCCTAAGATTTGTTTACCCCTTATTTCTGATTTTAACTAAACCAATTAATATCACTAAATTATTAATTCAATTCGACCAACTAAAATTTCCAAAAATTCTGAAAATTTTCTAACACTTTAAATTTTCGGAAAATTTTGCCAGCACCTCCTTTGTACTGGTCCTATCGGTAAAACCACAACTCGCCTCTCTAGGCCTTCTCCAACCCAAAAGAAAATCAAACAGCCAAGCGGCTTGCCAATTCGGCTCATAAATCACCAAACTCATATGAAATATAAACTTGTACCTTTTTGTCGGGCATATCATTATATCCCTACCATCTGTTATCAACTCGGCATATACAAATGCCATCCCAATCAAACTCAATCACTTTTATATCGTCAAACCAAATCATTCGCTTATACTCAAGTCGAATCCCATTTTCAATCTCAAGTTTCATCCTTGATTTTCAAATTCTAAGTCCAGCTAAATTTCAAATTCTTGACTTATCCATTCAATTCTATTTAACTTAGTTCAAGTTAAATTTCAATTTATTTTTACCATCTCATTTTATTTAACTTCATAAGTTAAATTTAAATTTCAGAACTTAAATTCCTGGGTAAATTTCAAATCAATTTGAAATCATAATACCTATTCAAAACCTTTGAATTTTCTAAACAACTTGTTTCCTCAAAACAAATTCAAATCAAAATCTTTGGCAGTAATCCACCACTTAGAACTCGAAAATCACACCGATGATACTGCGCAGTCATCATCGGAATTATTTTCCAGCGACCCAAGTGATTTCAATACTATATCATTTCAAAACCCTTACTAAATACATCCATTTTGAAAACATCTCAAAATCTCCCAAAAACTTAAAATTTCCTTATTTTAAATTCAAATTCTGATTTAAATTCAGATTCAATTCATCTTATTTCATATACTTTACGTATATGATTCTAATTGGTTATATATAACCATTCCACTTTACAATCTCATTCGATTATAATTACAACCAATATATCTAATATATGATAATATATTACATATCCATACTGTGTCGGTCCATCGTATTCAAGTATTTATTTACTCCTACCGATACAGTGGATCAAACTGATCGACCAAAACTCATAAACAACTCAGTCAATGAATCTCCACAATATAAAACCATTTTTATAACAAATACAAAGACGCACTCGTATATACACACTCAAACTCAATCTAGGGTATTACTAACCCTAGAGCCAAGGTAATTCTTAACTTAAGCTCTGATACCAACTGTAACGACCCAGATTTTGAGCGACTTTGGTTATCGACGTAAGCTCGACGTCGATAACCAAAACATCGAAAAATCCTGGTAATTAATGAAAGAAATTAGAGGGTGAGAATAGATAAGATAGAAACTTAGAATAGAAGAAGAAGAAGAACACAACATCAGAGTAACATGAACCTCACAGCGGAACGAATAACATATAATAGATAACATAACTTTGAAATATAACAGTTATGTATACAATAGCACTTATCAGAGTACAGCACTTACAACACAGCGGAAATAACTATAGCTATATGATCTTGAAGCCTCCTGCTCCAAGCTCTCCAAGTATATCTGCAAATTCCTGACTACTTGACTGCCCGTACAAATTTAGGCACCCAAGAGTTTAGGGAAAACAACAAAGTAAACTCCGGGTCAGTCATGGGACTGGTATGAGTAAAACAGTTTAAACAGGTATATGAACAAGTAAACGATATCTCATAAGACCACGCCGCAGAACGGGATGGGTTTTTCCCTTATGAGAATCCAAAATATCTTTATATCAAAAATCTTTTGATATTATAATAATTTCTATGTACAAATAGATATCAACTAGCAGAAACGCTTTCATCTCACATTCTACATATATAGTATACAATCAAAATCGCAAGCACGTATTGGATAATGGATTTCCAACTATGACAAGGTATGGAACCACCTTCCGATCAGTGTACTCTAGGAACGATACACTGGAGTTCAACAAGAACATCTTGTAACTCAGCCACACATGACCAACCACTCATTTTGCTTGAGTGTATCAAATGTATATCACCAACGGTTGGGATCAGCAACCGTTCTCGTATATATATGGGACAGCATTGATAGATTTAAGAAACAAATGAATATTCTCTAGATAGGCGATTATACATCCTACTTCGGTGCGACCGACTTAGCCATGCTGCCTGCCCGATTTCTGTCATTTACCGGTTGATGAGGCTAGAAGCTATGCTTTATCATCATATCAGATTCACTTCGAATGCCATATTGTTAGATCCATCGAAAATCACTAATTGTCGTCTACAACCATACATTACGTGTCAGCTAAAAGAAGTTTCCTTCTCCGCTTCCACTCTTGGTACGGTTGAAGAAATCAATGTACGTGACCTTTCTGGAAATACTCTGTCAGACATCCATCTTCATTCACTTAAAATGTCACATCGTCATACCCGCCAAATCACAAATTGACTTATCCAAAAATAACACGGGTATACAGCTAAGAGAAACGAATTCCTCCGCCACCAAACGTGAATATGTTTGAACAGATCAACTTACGCGGTCCATTGGATATACTCTGTCAGACATCGTTCATACAAGTTGTCCTGGGACTGGACAAACCGAAGGTACTATTCAGTATATCCATCTTAGTCACTGTTATCTAAGACTTATACAACAACCCTTGCATTTTACTCCGTCTTCAATTATCTTTGGCATATTTGATTCGCAACGCTTATGCCAATACAGAGTGGTTCTTTGGATAATAATCCAACCGGTCTCTCCATATTAACAACGTTAAAATGGTCAAAACTTTGATAGTCTATGATTTAACCATCAAAGAAAAACAAGTGTGCAAACAACGATATTATTACCAGATGGAAATTATTTCGGTAAATCATCAACATATATCTAAATATATATTCACATTGCCTTATTTTCTATGTTTAGAAAATATATGTTATTAACACTAGAAAACGTTTTCCATTTGCTTATTTACAAATCACTACTCTTCCCCAACTATCAGTCCCTGACTGTAAACTAGTATGAGAACAATCCCCTAAGTATAAATCCCGAAGGTCGAAACCAACATCAGATAGGCACTTAGAAAACCATTCAATTTACTAATCTCTAGTCAGTTCTAATTTTACTTAACTCTATTTGATTAACTCTGATTGATTAACTCTAACTAGTTAATTCTAACCAATCAACTCTAACTGGTCAACCTTAATTAATTAACTCTAACTGGTTTTACTTGGTTTGACTAACTCAATTTATTAACTAGACTGACTAATTCAACTAGATTAACCTAACTTGATTTACTTATCTCGATTAACTGAACTAATCACTTTGATTAACTCGACTAATTCACTTTGGTTAACTTAACCAATTCACTTAACTAATTCACTTAGTTTAACCTAACTATTCACTTAACTCCTGTCGAATAAACTATATTCGATAACTCCTCTAACTCTATTCGAATAAACTATATTCGATTAACTCATTTACTCTATTCGAATTAACTATATTCGATTAACTCCTTTTCTCTATTCGAATAAACTATATTCGATTAACTCCTTTTCTCTATTCGAATAAACTATATTCGATTAACTCCTTTGATTTAACTCTAATCGATTAACTCCATCGAATAAACTATATTCGATAACTCCTTCGATTTAACTAATATTCTATAACTCACTTCGATTAACTAATAATCGATAACTCCTTCGAATAAACTACGTTCGATAATCTCCTCTCGAATAAACGATATTCGATAATCTTCCCTTTCGATTTAACAAATCGATAACTCCTTTTCGAATAACTAAATTTGATAACTCCTTTCGATTTAACTAATCGATAACTCCTTTCGATGAAATTAACATCGATTAACTCCTTTCGATGAAACTAACATCGATTAATTTAACTCGACGAACTTAACTCGACTCACTTATCTCGATAATCTTACATAAGAACTTAACTCGATTAACTTAGCTCGATAATCCAACTCAAGAACTTAACTCCTATCGAACAACTAGATTCGATTAACTTAACTTATTTAACTCATCTTGATTAACTCCTATCGAATAACTAGATTCGATTAACTTACTTAACTCACTGGTTAACTTGACTTACTTAACCTAACTGGTTAACTTGACTTACTTAACTCACTGGTTAACTTGACTTACTTAAACCAACTGGTTAACTCTACTGAACTGGTTAACTCTACTGAACTGGTTAACTCTACTGAACTAGTTAACTCTATTCAACTAACTCGACTCGACTAACCCCTTTCGATTAGCATATTCGTTTTACTAACTTTCGAATACCATATTCGATTTACTCCCTTCGAATACCATATTCGATTTAACTCCTTTCGAATAACATATTCGATTTACTTTATTCACTTTATAAAGATTTCCTTTTTAACAACGTTTTATTAATTTGAAAAGATTTACTTTTAAATAATGGTTCTACACTTTAAAAATGATTTCCTTTTTATAACGTTTCCTTTTCAATTATATTTGTAAATGGTTTACAAATATTTCCTTTTCAAATTTATTCTTGAAATATTCTAACTCCTTAAATTCTCTGAAAAATTCGCCATAACCTCCTTTGTAACGGGAGCATCGGGAAAATCCCCAATCCCGCCACACAGGCCTTTCCATTCAAAAGAAAATGGTTTGTAATTATTTCCTTTTTGAATGTCTCCTATTTATAAATATTCCAATTTATAAACATTTCTTATTTAAAAATATTCCACTTTATAAATATCTCTTATTTATAAATATCCCATTTTATAAATATCCTATTTTCAATATCACTTTGAAAATCTCCTTATCAACATTTCGGTATGTTATGGTATTCAATCATATCAAATCACGATGTTCAATATCGTCCAAGCACATATAATCGCCAACAGATTTTATATCACATCATATAACAATATATGAAAAATAATAAAATAACTGTTGAGGAATCCAGTCGGATTCCTCCAACCTGTCTCCCTGCATCCACAGATATTACACAATATGATTATCATCACTTTCAGTTCAATATCAATTATTCTGATAGCAGAATCAATATATAAATATTTAACGGTTTATATATATATATAATTACATATATATATATATATAATTTTCACTAACTGACTAGCAGTTCAATCAATCAACCAACACACAACAATCAACATATGATTAATAGTTCTAAAAATACATTATAAAAATATAACTGTTCAGAGTTGGTGAGTTTTACTCACATTGGACTATTATCGTTAAAACGATTAACTGTCTTTGATTTGATTCAGACAGACAATTTATTTCACAATAAATTGTAGCGAGCTCGGATTCACTCCCAGTCAGTCCTATTGTGTTGCTCCCGTCCATACAATCCCAACGCAACTTACGGTTCGTCAATCTGATATCGTATGACTAAGATATCGTCATTACAAGTTATACAATTAATTTAAAAGAGAATTAAATTAATTAAATTCACCATTGAGCCTCACCACCATTTCCTCGGCCCATTTAAATTAACCAGCCCGCTTCCTCATATTGTCTTCCCCAAAATCGAAATACCATGTCCTCCTCAAACACACAGTAGCCATTTCCCAACCTTTAGCCTCCACCGATCCTTCCTTTGGTAATGAAAACTCAAACAAAACATCACCACACACTCCACTTCACTTGAGCTTCATCCCTAACATCAAAACCTGCAGCTCGCTCCAGCTTGGTGAAAGCCAACGTCGAGACAAGCCAGAGGACTCACCGAACCAAAAACAAACATCTTCACCCACGAATGATTCCTCCAGTCAGAACACTCTACTACCGAATATATGCTACACCCATGCTCCCTTTATACTTCATAAAAATCCAACAAGAATTAGCACACCATCCATGTTATAAACCGTACTATTCTTCATTGATTCCTACCCTCCCAACTTTTCATGATATCAAGAAATGAGCATCCTACAAAGAACCGCAACCCCAGACTCTCCCTTCTTTCCACCGGTGCGTCATCACTCAGCACATTCTGCTACAGTGGGAACCTACCCAAAAACTCACGAAAGCCCCCAACAACTGCTCGCGTCAATCTCCTTTGTATCAAACTCCTCAAACAAAACCCACGGCCAACCTCTCCTTGAAATCAACAACAGACAACTCCAAGACCATTCGATCTCGTGCTCAACTCGACTGCCACTTCCAGTCGAAGCTCGACAGTACCTCCCCGAAGATTGACCTGCTGCTCACATCGACAAAAGCATATGTCGAACTCCACCATCCCAGAGCCACGGACTCGCTCTCGTTTGATTTTACGAACAAATTGATTTTGATTTGTAGTTCAAAGATCACCATTTTATTTGAGGGTAGCGGCTCCTACTTTGACCGGTGAACAAATAAAATTAGGTCATAAGGGATTGTTAAGGTGGGGTATTTATAGCCTTTAGTAAATATCTAGATATTTTGTGTAACACTGTAGTGTGTGGTTAAGAAAATTCGGCGTTGCTTCTCTTGTACACACATATTGTTTTAATATTATATATATACATAAGCTGTGGTTGTAAACAAATGGAGGTTCTTGGTTTTGATTCCTCCCGCCCTCTATGTCGGACATCAACCAAACGTCAACTTGTCATTTGAACCAAATGTCTCGTATGGCCTGGTGTTATCTAAATAACAAGTAAGCTAGACTAGGTCTAGACAGAGATGTCAATATAAACAAAAACAAAATGGCATGGTATAAATGAAATGCAAGTGGCACATGTATATGCCTGGTGCCAACATTTCTCAAGCCATGCATATGTTATTCCTACTTTAACTGTTCAGTACTGTTTTGATTTATTTAAATTAACGTTGTCAATCGTTTTAACGTTCACATTGTTTCGAAACAAGACCCAATCAATGTAGATTCCCACTTTATAAAACTTCGTTCACATTTGACCCGCTATGAACAGAAATAAAAATACCGTTTTATCCAGCTCGGTGCTACGATCCCAAAAGTATAATAATATCGGTAGGTGGACTCATATTGTGAAACCCAACCATATCGATACAGGGTGCACAATACTCCAAATAAAAAGTTGCTTATTTAATTAATTAAAAATTACAGTAAAATTCTAAAAATTAAATTATTACTATTCCCCAAAAGAACCTTGTTTAAATTCCAATCCGATCTCTAGTTATATCGAATAAACCGTTACGGTCGATAAACGATTCTATAGCGACTTTTCTGAAATTTGATTTGGACGTAAATCAAAATCTACATGACGAAATCCCGATTTTTCTCTTCCACTAGAAAGATATACTCCACTAGCTCCACACGTTTCTTGTTTCACAGAAATCCGGCTTAAAACGAATCATGTACATTCAGTTGAAGTTCAAATCGCCAAATCGCGAACTACAGCGCCATTTCAAGCTCGATTTTAATTATAATATAATTATACGTTCAAACTGTCGTCGATTGAATATATCCGTCAATATAATTCAACACTAACCTGAAATATATATTTTGAATTGCCCACTTCACATTATATTGTCAATTCAGCTAATTCTGATTATTTCAGAATTATATATATTATTTAATTATTATATTTAATTAAATATTCCTTATAATTTAATTAACGACGATTAAATTTCTTACATCACTATTTTAAACAATTAAATAAATTAATTATACCCCTGGAAAATGCGGGTCATTACATTTGTCTTTTTTATGAATTGAACATAGTAAAACTGAGTGAGATAGGAAAACTTTTATGTTCTCCAATCATTTAATGGATTTACTGAGCTCAATTTCCTTCATGCTATTCCAGATTGTAAAGTTATCTATGAGTTGACAATTGCTTCAATAATCGATTCATTAAACAATTTGTTCTCTATTTGGATGATAGTTTATGCATCTTTTTATTATTATTTTTTTTTTGGACTTGATCATCAATTAGTCTACTGTATCAATTTGTCTCTAAATATTTTTAACACTTTCAAATTAATTTCAGTGTTACAGTAGGATAATGAATTTGAACACCAGTATTTCAATGTTATCTTTTTGATCATCTCTTTTCAGCCTGATAGTCGACCTCACTGTCTTTGATTTGGACCATTTTTATTGGCCGTTGAAATCTGAAATTATCGTTCATCGTTGTGGTAACTTTTGCATTGCTCAGCTCATAATCTTTTTTGTCAAATCAAACGTGTGACTTCGGGCTTCATTCTATCTTCCCTTCTCCTGTATTTTTGTTTATCCGTAAATCATCGCAACGTTGTGTGTTGTGTAGGATAATGATATTACTTCTATATATTTTGCAAATAAACTGTAATGATTTCCCTGGTTCGGGCCGTCTTGCACTGAAAATAATGCGCATTCTATGCTACTCATTGATTCAAAATTTAGTGTTGTCGGTTTTTAGGTTATGCTGCCACTGATGTTCATAATGCATTATGTTACTTTATGTCTCGAGTCCGCTGGTTTCTTATTATTAAACTTTGAGATTTTTGAATTCATTGAATTCTACTTGCATTGCTTTTACAGGATGACGAAGTGCATAGTTATCTACTGCACTCGGAATATGTTGATCACCAAGTTCTATTTGCTAGAGTAATATTACACCCTAAAAGGTATAACCTTTTGTTCCAAGTTTTGATGTTCGATTATTTTTTGCTTAACATAATTTTGTTTAATATGTTTTGTTTGATAAAGATACAACTGGAATTAATAATAGTTGCATATATTTTTGGCTTCATCGTTGTTTCCATTGTATATGCTTCAGACAGGGCATGGATTTGTTCAGTTTGCCTTTCATCTGATTGCCTTTTCTGTCAGCTATGATAACAATTAAAGCACTGATTGCCCATGTTATACTAGATTATCTATATACTATATTATAATTACTGGGTTAGGATAGGAGCGCTGAGAGAGCTTCTCCTTATTTTAAACTCATGGGTCGCAAATTTAATATCTTACTGGGGATATTTTATCTTTTCAGTAGCGAGCCATATTAACTGATATCTTCTCCCCTTTCTCCCATCCTCTTCCTAACCCTAAAAATATTTATTTGCTGTATTTTTGTGAAAATATTCTCTAAATCCCGTTTATTGTTCCTCATGCCCAACGCCAACCCACTTAGCATCAGAATCCCTTGATTCATCAGTCTACGATTTCTGTTAGCTTGATAACCATCGACCCTTCGTCGTCATTTCATTCAGGAGTTAGAGTTACCCACCGTCCACCATCATCTTCACTTCATGTCTGGTAATAATATTTAGCTTTTTAGCCTTTCTAAAAGGGAATTTTCTACCCTTTAATTAACATGTTTATTTCTTGAAAAGCAGTTCAAAAATATGTATTTTGAAGTTCAGTTTTTTTTTGGTTTAATGTACCAACAAGTCTGAATTCCTACTGTCTTGCACGGAATTTTTGATAGATATAATGCTACTGAATCTTTCGAAATGTTATTTTTAATACATTTGTTTTGGTCTAGATTTGTTTAGTTAGGGACCTAAAGCACAATTTCTGGAGTTTAGGTACTACTGGCTTTACAGCTTACAATTAAGACTTCATTCATGATTTAGGAAGACTCTGTTTTCTTCACTTTTTTCCTAATTGTATTTGACGCTAAAACTTGAAAGCATTACTGACTGTTATGAACCAAAATTTTCATTTCTATTATATCTTTGAATTTAAAGCTTATTTTTGAAGATATATATGTGTCAAAATGAATCATGCATCTTCTGATGCTTCATCCTATGCAGACTCATTTTTTAACATTATACATGTTTGGTTTGAAGTTCCTTAATATTAATTTAATTATCATTTTTCATCTTAATAAAATTAACGTTGAATTTGATTTCGTTTTTGAATCAAGGTCATAATCATCGACATTGAGGTTTCTATACTTGAGACCTACTTGAAACTCTCAAGTCATATCAAAACATGATTGTCATTTATGAGTTATTACTGTATTTTATTGTATCTATCAACAAAAAAGTGTTTTGATTATTTTTTGGTTACAAATCATGAAAATTCTTTGACAATGAACTTGCAGACTTCTGTTATATTTGGTTTCACAATTAATGATTATGCAGTCAATATTCTCCTGTTCATTGAAGTTTTTGTCTAGATCTTTGTTTTTTCCAAGCTTTTTTCAAATATGAACTTTACAAGTGCATTATATTTTTCAACCGAAGGACACCTTCCACCACTGCTGTTTATTCTCATGACTGAAATTTAAATAGTTTATGTGATGATATTCAAAAAGAAAGTGATAATATTTTATTTTGGATAACTAGGGATAACACTGATTTGTCAATGTTTCCAAATTGAAGCATGCTTGCCTGAGCATTCTATTGTTCTAAGATTTCAATCTCATGAATTTGCCTTTATTATTACTTTTTCTTTTATAAGCCTTCCATCTATGAATTTTCGTACATTATCTTTTAATTCTGTATATATATACACCATTTTTTACAGTCAACTTTTAGAAATAAACTTTTGTTTCCGAAAGAATTGATAGATCATTTCATGTAATACATTATGTAAACATTGATTGAGTAGATTCATTTTAAATGCTTATGAATGATTTTAATATATTAATCAGGTCTAACCTGTTATGTAAATGTTTTACGTATATTAATGTGTTTCAACTCATAATTTCTACCATTCATATTCCAGTAATATGTTTCATAAAATTAGTATACCTGATCAATAAAAAAATTATATAAATATTTGTATGTTTCAGAGAAGAACCTTCGTATGTAATTGTGTAGGTCACTAAAGTGAAATGGAAGAATGGATCAGTTCAATTTAGTTTAACCTCAGTGGCATCAAATCAATTCAGCAACACAAAATGGTGATCATGGGCATCAACCCGATACAACCAGTTTACAAAGACGTCGAATTGATACATTTAGAGCTTTTCTTATCTCTTCGCAACTTCAAGCGAACAACGGTCTTCGGGTAAGCCTTTACTTTCAAGTTATATGTTTCTTTTATTAGTTTATCAATCCATATTTGGTTAATGATAGTATGATGGTTATAAATTTATGAATTGATATGCCTCAGTATTAGTTTATAGTTGTTTTCTAAGGTATTTTACGCAGTAATTAAAAAGGTAATTTTTTAAATTCTCCTAAGCTCTTTTTTAAGGGTTTTTTTTGAAAGAACTTAAAAGAAAAAAATTCACTTCTCCTAAGCTCTTCATTTTAATTTCAAAGTAGTTATAGTTTTATATGTAAATTTCTAGTGCTTTTTATTTTAAAGATAACGGCCAAACTATTTAAAGCAGCTTATTAAATAAGTTGTACACATGATTTATGTATGTTATTTTTATCCAGATATCCTCCTTTTGTCCTGACTACAAATTTATGCATAATAATGTGAGCATAAAAAGCTAGCTAGGTTTACCTTATGCACATAGTTAAAAAAATATCTTACTAGCAGAAAATAACACATAATATATTTTAATTAAAACACAAAGCTTTGCTAATTGTCCTCAAGTAATATATTTATGATCAATTTTCAAATTAATGGGAAATCTAAAAGTATTATTTGACATTTTGTGTTTGACTCATTATGTGTATATGCTTTGTGAATTTGGCATCCTTAATTGTTCAGTTTTTTTTAATATATATATATATATATATATGTAAATTTTAACATGATCCATAAATTTAATTAGTAAGCTGGATCTAATAATAATTTAGTGCAGCGGAAAAATTGGCAGAGGCTGTCTGATTTAAGGATTTCATTATGTAAGTAACAACTGTCGTAGAAATGGAACATGAATAAAAATGCCAACATAAACACAAAAATGCGTTAGCTCATTCAAATCCAATATGATATACATTTATTTTGCACAAAGCCTTGAAATGTTATTTCTTTGAATAAAATATTTAAACTTGATTCATTGCTTCTGCATTCAGGTTGATTCTTAGGTGCAGATGTTATATATGTTACGGAATAAAGCAACCATATTTTGTAATCCCAATTTTTTGGTTCTTTTAGTCTAATGGATTATTTTGTTTTTGTGATAGATGACCAACCTTATATATTGTGCATGCTGAAATTTCTGATTTTGAAAGGAATTAATTGGACTATGAGCAAACTTTTAATTTTAGAAAATCGATGTTTTTCTTTTTAATATTTTGTAAGGAAATGGTAAGTTGCTGCCTTTATAACCGTAAATCTAACTATTATATTTGATGCGAATACAACCTATTGATCTTCCTTTTTGGAGCACCATATCTTCTTCTTGCATTAGACTTCTATATTAATGGAAATATCATGTGCTCTTCATGCATAACCCATTCAAATGCATTTTCCAGAAAAATGTTGTAGAATAAAAAAAAAGTCAGCTGGGAATTGTTAATAAAGCTTAACACAAAAGATCATGCTCTTCTGTTTGGTAAGCTCTTCTGTTTGGCTTTCATAAGGTTCTGTAAAATGAGTATGCATTTACTTATTAGTCATTCCCTTATCCTATCGATATCTCAATCATCCATATTTACATATTACAATTATAAATTGTTGCATTATTGTAATGATACAGTTTGTTGTTTCCAATAAATGAGTTGAATTCTTTAGAGAGGCCTGCTACGATAGTCTCCTGTAGGCGACTGTCCATGCAATCGCGGGCCCCCTTGAGGAATTCAGGGGGGCCTGTGTATTTTTTTTCAGCGGACCCCACTGCTCTCGGGGGGCCGCGCGAGTGCAGGCACAGTCGACTATATGCGACTGTGCCTAGCATTTTCTGTTCTTTAGAATCAAACAGTGATAAAGTTCATTAATTGTCCATCTCTCACTACCTTATAGCCATCAATCTAATTATTAACTGCCAATAATGATTATTTACAATATGAGTACAAAATGTTATTGTGGATCTTCATAATTTTACTTCAGTGAAGTATCCAATGTACCCCATGTTTATTTCATACATCTACCACTCTCCCTCGAACAACTGTATTTTTGGGGATTCTTATAATTATATTTTTATAACTTTATCGGTCAAAAGAAAATGAAATATTGATAGATATTTTTTGTTGTACGAGTTAAAACATAGAGTTGAAAATTTGGAAAATATTGATACACTATAAAAGAATAATATCATTTAGTAAGAAATGAATAGATGGAGAAATAAAAAAAATCACTATGATATTCATGCGACAGATTAAAACAGGTTAAATGATAACTACTAAAGGTTAGTTATGACACATACACATAGCAGAAGCTCACATTTAGATTGAATATAATCATTTATGTATTGTACATATTATAACAAGCTTAATCATCGTTTTTAGTTCTCTAATTTATAGAAGCAAGTTCCACACTCTAAGCCATTTCAAAGGTGAAAATATATAATTAAAAGCCATGGTGTAATTTCTACACTAGTGGATACTGTCATCCCTTTATTTGTATTTAGGTTGGAAAGATATTGCTACATGTATACAATAATAATAATATAATACAAGAATTACTATGGAGTTTCTAAAACTATCATAATGGACTCAATATTTAGTTTTGGAGGAATATATAATTGAAATTTGGGCTTATCAATGACGACGAATGGTGTTGCGCACACATAATCACATATACAAAAATTTGTGCACACGTATAACCATACATTTGTGCATACATATGTATGAATGCAGCCAACAACTTTGTGAAAACTTCTCATCAAACAGGCATAAGTCCAAGATTCTACATGTTTTAGTTCAGAACTGATGATAAGTTTTGATTCCTCTATGTCGGTTCTTTAGCTTTTCTTAATAACATTATTGTATTGTTCAATCTATGATTAATCATTGACAAACATGTAGATTTCTCCATGATGTCTGTTTTGAATTTCATTGTAGGTTTGAGTGTAAAAGACAACAAGGTTTTTAATGTTGTGCTTCTTCCGCAAAGGTACCCTATTACTCGATCTTCGTTTTCCATGGAAATATAACATCTTTAGCCACTCATTCCTTATTTCTATTTGTATATTTCTAATATGACTGCTGCTTCTTAACAACGTTTGCCCTGTTGTAGAAAAATTAGATGAAAAAAATCACGATATACATATTATATCATTTTTTTTTTTTGAAAACCCAGGAGAACCCGGCGGGCCGGTAAACTCCTGAAGAGTATTATATCATTTTTCATGTTCATACAAATATGACATGTGTAACTACAATGTCCATGAATTCTCCATTATTTATATTTTATTTTTTATGTTATTACCTTTTAAAATACCACATGGTGTTGAATTATAGGCCATTTTGCTTATACTACTATTACTTTGCATAAAGTTTATACTTAAACCTAGATCTGGACCTTTATATTTGACCATTGGGTGTAATTTGTTTTGCAATAAAATGGGTCAATATATTATTGTGTACTTTCATTTGTTGTCGATAGTTTTAAGAAACCTTTCTCGCCCATTGGTCCAAATTCGAGGCTTCAAAGCTTTAATACAAATACATGATCAGATTTGAGCACTCAAAATCAAGGCATGACTTTTTTGAATAATTAATTTCATCCTTTAATGTATAGTCTGTCAAACCTTATTATTTGCCCTCCTTTGAATTTCAGCATGTGAACATATTTTCAGCAAAAAGAATAGCAAGGTTTGAATTTCAGCCTGTGAACATATTGTCAGCAAAAAGAATAGCAAGGTTTGAACACTGATTTATAGTGTCAAATTTTATGCTTGAATACGACTGTTGATTTGTAATGACTTATTAACTTATCTTAAAAAAGATCGTATTATATTTTGCTGTTTAATATCCATTTTTGGGGGTGAATATGGCATGTTTAGCTACATTATCTTCAATTTTGATTTGTGTGCTTATTATCCTATATTGACGTATCTGACTTTATTATTTGCTGTAGTTATCTTCTAAATATCATTTTTAGTTTGAAGAGAACAGTGCCTTAGCAAACCTTTATAATTATTCCTTGCTAACGTTAGAGCTTTAATTGTAAACGTACACTTTACGCCAATGTACCTAATTCCTGATCTTAATTTTCAAAACTATATTTTCTTCTGCGATGATTTCTCTTTTTTGTGCATCTGTTCTCTTTTTAGATTACACAGTATATAACATTAAATATATAGGATGAAATTTACAGTGAAATCATATAACGATTAAGATATCATGTTATTTTTGGTCTGAAGGATTTCTTTCTATTTGATATTATATATTGTATGGATAAGACTGTGTTAGACTCTTTAATTCTTTCAATGAAATTTAAATAAAATACTATTCTAAATCTAATTCTACGTTCTAATCAATAAAAAAAATTGATACAAAAATGTTGAAGTCCACAATGTATTCTCAGTATTGGTTTCTTTTATCGCTTTGCCTGAGCATTGTTAAATATCATATATGAAAAAGTATGTGACCTTTTATATTGGAACATATGTGTTATATGTTATGTTTGCTTTTTGGGTTTTATTTATTTATTTGCAATTAGGAAATAAATAAGTTACAAACCTTAATATGACATAAGACTTGATTTTAAATATTAGTAACATTCACTACCAAAAATTAAAGCAATTTGAATGTGTAAACAAAATGTACTAACAAATTTGCGAGATATTAAGGGTAATAAATCTCAATTATTATTAAACAATGGAATTTGATTTTCCAACCATATCTGGAATTTGCGAGATATTAAAGGTAATCTGGAGCGCGCAGGTTCGAGTCCCGGCCTCTTCACATATGTGAAGGAAAGGCTGTGCGCCCTTATCGACCACCCCCAGAGCCCGAAAAGCCGTGTGAATAGTACCAGGATAGGAGACTGACCGGGGAAGTCCTTTCGCGCTTGAGTATGGGAGCCTTTGGCATTGGGTATCCACCATCTGGATTGCATTTGAATTTTTTTAGAGAGCATGCCACCATCTCCTTATATTAACCAATTTAACAAAACTATTAATTTTAAATTGAGGCCTTGACATATAATATTTTAATGATTCTTTAAATAAGAGATAATATTTTAATGATGATGCAACTTCTGCTATGATGTACCAATCATGTACAAAATTATCCTTTGGTGGAGAACAATTACATCCATCATCACAAAAGCTACGTACGAGAAATGTCGTATTGCAGTTTTTATATCTTCTTCCATATGTATTGCACGTATTAAAGTCCCATCACGTGCCCTACGTATTAAATCTGCAAAACCTTACCACACAATGAAAACAGAAATAGTCCCTAAATTTTAGCAATAAGAAAACACACGTTTTATGTCGGATGAATGTTTACTACTTTTGCTGATAGTCGTAATTTTTCAAATGCATTATGTTACCAGATTCATATTAGTTATATGCAAACATGCCATTCTTTTTTTTGTAGATAACATTCACTAGGTATGTGGAAGTCCACCTAAATATTTACTTTGATGTGTCGTACACCATTATTTATATCTGCATATTTTTTGACTTTTACTTTGTTAAAATTTCAGCTATGGCTGCTGGGGTGCATTGCAACTTTGGTACGATTATTGTGTTAAGTGGATATGGAAAAAATACCCGATAGCTTTTGAGCATTACTAACCTGTCTTGCTTCTTAAGATATAAATTTAATTTTAAATAAAAGTGACGTTGTAAACTATTTGAATTTTAATTGTAAGATGATTGGACATAGATTTTGCCTGCAAATAATTTTAACTTCTTTTCCATGCTGTTATGTTGGTTGATTGCTTATGGCTGCAATTGTTAAACAATCTTTTATTCAATCCCTTGCTGCATTTCAGTTTGAAGTGCACTTATATTGGTCCATCCCATATATTATGAGAAAACAAACTATTTTGAAAAGAAATTAACAATAAAATAGCTTTTTTTGGGTGTTTTTTATGTTTTAAAGCATGAAGAACACTCAAACTTCTTCATTGTTTATGGATTTTCGCATTGATTAGGAAGTGCAAGTCTTATTCCTTTTTTTGTATTTTTAGTGCTGAAAAATACAAAACTTGCTTTGAAAAAATAAATACAAAATAAAACCAAAAAGAAGCTAATATTTTGCTTATCAACCTATGCGACATGTTATTTCAGCCTATCTCTACTTCATTTACGCTTTCACTTAGATCGTATTTGCATCCATGTTCATTTTTGCCACACCGTGTGCGAAGCCCGGGTTCACACTTGTTAACATGTTATAACGGTTAAGTGTTCTAAATTTACTTAACCCCGTCTTCTTATCTAATTAACGTGTTATAACGGTTAAGTGTTGTCTTAGTTAACTTAACCTTACCATTCTTAACATGTCTTGTTCACTAGCATTAATTGATTTATTAATGCACTAACCTCTCACATTAGATCTATGTTGTTGTGGTTACTAGATGTGTCGGGCGGTTCCGGGCAGTTTTACACCATAACTCAATCTAATCTCGGGTTTTTCTTGGGCATGATGCACTAACCTCTCACATTAGATAGATGTTGTTGTGGTTACTGGATGTGCCGGGCAGTTCCTGGCAGTTTTACACCGCAACTCAATCTAACCTCGGGTTAGGCATGTTTATCTTTTAGCATGTTTACCATACATATCCAAGTCTAGATTTTATATGCTATTTATCCCAAATTCACAAAATTAGTCATGTTCCAATTCTCAAGTTATACCTCAACAAAGCTAATTACAGGTTATGCCCTACAAATTCAAATTCAAGTTATTACTCAACATAGGTTACACCCAATCTTCCCAAATTTGCAATAATAATCATGCCCAAAATTACAATATTCATTATACTTGGCATCCCAGCCAATAGTTAGGACAAATCTAGGTTTAATATTCCAATTTACATTTTTCCCCAATCTAGATTTAATATTTCAAGTTACCCCAAATTCGGAACAATAACAATCATGCCCAAAGATTGATTTTTATGCCAATTAACCCATCTTGCAGTTATGACGATAATAATGCCTAATATCAATTACAAGTTATACCCAAATCTCAGTTACAAGTTACACCCAATAGTACATAAAATGGGTTAGGCCCAATTCTCGTGTATTCCAATCGTATATATAACAATATTTCATCTACGTTCGAGACAACCTAGATCCAAAATTAAAGGGGAAGAAGAGGAAACATCAAGGATTAGGCATAAAATAGCCATACGACGCTAGATTTGATAACAATAATATCAGGAACATAAAAGAAATATAGATCTGAATTACACCGCAGGCATAAATTTGATAGATTACATTTGAATAGCATCGCAGGCACTATTCTGATAAAATAGATTTGAATAACATCACAGGCACAAATCTGATAAAATAGATTTGAATAACATCGCAGGCACAAATCTGATAAAGTAGATTTGAATAACATCGTAGGCACAAATCTAATAAAATAGATGGATAAATCTGAAAAGGATATTCTCACAATCAGGTATATCTTGGATTCAGATGATTTCATGCCAAGAAATTTAATTAAGAATTCACATCTGAAAGTAACTTGAACTTACAAAACAAAGGACAAATCTTATTTTCTGGGATCTGTTTTCTAAAACTGACCCTTGATGAAAACCGTCGATTCTCTAATTTAGATTTGATTCGTAGCTTCTAACTTGCTTTCTAGTTTGCTTCCTAGTTGGAGAAGAATGGTGGCTATGCTAGGTTGACGATGGACAACATGGTGGCTCCTTGGAATGAAATTGTGTGAATTAGGGTTGAGGGTTGGGGTTTCTTTTATAGAGGTTTAGATTTATGTGAGTTGTTAGATCAACCTAGGAGCAATCAGAACCATCCAGACTAGATAGAGCTATCAAGAAATTGCCACCTATGCCCTAGTGACTCAGCAACAAGTCAGATAATCGTCACTGTTTGGATCTGGGCGAGGGGGTCGACCCCTATAGGGGGGTCGACACCTTAGTCGACACCCCTCTTGGGGGGTCGACACCTATGTCGACCCCCTGGGGGAAGTCGACCCCTATGGGCGGAAATTTTCCCGCCCAGCTGATTTATGTGATTTTGAAATTCGAAATGTTTTGTTTATTTAATTACTAAATTATATAATTTTATGTTTAAACATGAAATCTTCTGAACTCCGTAACTTCTTCATATGGAGTCCGATTCACACAAACTCGGACTCTATCTCAAGCAGAATTCTGAGACGAACGCAATGGCGTAAACCGTTTCCCTTAATTATCGCTTTTACAATTTAGTATTCTTTAATTCGTTACTTTAATAAACATAGAAAATACAGGGTGTTACATTCTCCCCTCCTTAAAGGATTTCGTCCCCGAAATCTTCAAGTCAAGGAGAATATATCCTAACGTCCAACATCCGTCTACTCAACCATTCAATCACGGGTGTCCATTGTCCTTAAAAAAATTTAATGCTTTCATGATCATATGCATAGTGTGTGTACATGTCCTTATCTAATGCAAAATCAAGCAGTCTACTGATTCAGTTGACCTCCTTAATGGGAATTATGTCAGTGCCATGAGTCCATCATGTATGCAATTATTCCTAATCATACTTTATAACTTCTACATGAGTGCACAATCATTCATACAAATGCAACATCCATATAATAACACATAAAGTTCCAATCCATAAAAATTCACTCATGCATATGCAATATGAAAGTGACTGAGCCGATCTAGTGCCTAATGTGTGTATATGCATCCATGAGCAACTACTAGCAAACACTTGCAACCACTTACAACCATCAATCATAACATGTTTCAAACACATGTTTACATCCATTGGCTCTACCTAAGGATCGAGGATAGGATCGAGAGGATATACTTAAAAGATAAAGACTAGCAAATAAACTTTACAGAAAAGAGAGATCAAGGAAATACCCTCAAAAAGGGTATGATGCGCGTATCTAGTCTTCAGTCTTCTAAGTCTCATCTTCTTGAGCTTCATTCCATATTGCTCTGACTGTCTTAACTTCACGATTTGCGTAGCTTCTTAATTTCTGTTTCCAGAATATGCGTTGGAACTCATTTCAATGTCGCCTCTCATTTCACCTTTTCTTTTTATAGTATACTTGGCACTACAACTTCTGCCGTGTCATGCTAACATTCCCAGAACTATCTCTTGAAAATAAACAAATGCTAACCATGTTACCAAGTGTATATGCTAAGACAATTAGATTCTTCTCCATCAATCTTGTAAGTGGGGCTAATACCTTCGCAAAGTCCTTAATTAACTTCCTATATTAGCCCGCTAGTCCAAGAAAGCTTCTTACTTCTGTTGCATTCCTTGGGACCTTCCAGTCTTGCACCGCAACTACTTTTGCGGGATTTACTGCTATCCCTTCTTTGGGCGCCACATGTCCTGGAAACCTTACTTCTTCTCTCCAAAAATGACATTTTTGGAGAACTTCGCCTTAAGTTGATGCGCTTGGAGGGTATCCGAGACTTCCCTTAGATGCTCTATGCACAAACGAAGTGAACCATCCACCTTTGTAACAAAAACGAATGGAGCACCCCATTCAGAAATACTTCGCCTTATGAACCCTTTTTCAGGTAACTCTTTTACTTGTTTACTGAGCCCTTCCTTTCCCTTGGATTCATGTGTCGTACAGGTAATGCAACTGGTTTCGCATTGTCAGCTAGATATATGCGGAAGTTTATCTCGGGTTTTAGGGGATAAGCCCCTAACCCGATCAAAAACATTTGCGTACTCATGGACTATTCTAACGGATCGCAAATCATCGATAGATGCATCAAGTGATTCTAGGTAGCCAAGACAAACCGATCCCTTAGGATCGCACGAAACCTCAAGGGTATTCCAAAGCAAGTCAAAAGTCTAACTACCCTCTTTTCATAATTACTAGCTAACCATTCCATACCTATAATCAACCCATAGCCCATGAAACCAAAAACATAAGCATTACACCTAAACTCAATACTTAACATAGCTATTCTCAAATCCTTACAAACCAAAGATAAACGAGCCGAACCACCAACCGGATTTGAGACAATAATGGGATCTTCTATTATACAAGTACTAAGGTGTAGAGACTCAACTATGGAAGCAGATATAAATGAATGTGAAGCGCTAAAATCAAAAAGAGTACTAACAGGATGATCAAAAGAAAACTAAACTTTTTCAATAGAAACTTTACTACCTCTCTCTCAGGTACACTGGCGGTGAGAGCATGCACTTGCCTTCCTGAAAATCCTGTCCTTAGTTCTTGCCCTTGTCTTTAATTCTATGACCCGTTATAAAGACGCTTCCTCTTGTCTTAGGTTTTCCTATTCTTCCTTCCCTTCTTGTCCTGTGATTCTTCCACTTACACCTCTTTCTTTTTACCTCCTTTGTGAACCAAGTCTATATCCATGAGTTTCTCATCCTTGGGTTGTGCTCCTTAGCCAAACTCCCTCATTCTCACCTTTTCCATCCTTATGTAACTTGTTGACAAGTCTCTTGAAAGATGCCTCCATCGCATGGAAATCCCCACAAAGCTTGAAAGAAAATTAGCCACAGGTGGAACTACTACGACTATGGATGGAGGTTGGGCACTTCTTCGCCCTTTGACAGGTGCCGTAGTCTCACCAAGCCTACGGAACCATGTCGCGATGAGGTTACCTCCCAGAAATCCAGGAGCCCCAGAAACTCAAGAAAGAGGAAACAAGGATTCAAACAGAGGATCAAAAGATAGTGCATAAGGCTTTTGGGAATATGCCTTTAAAATAAAACATTTCTTTTGAAAATGCTTCTTTTAAAACCGTTTTGAAAATAATTTTCCAAATCTTTTATCTGATCCGGTAACCTTCACTCTGATACCAAGTGAAACACCCCACCTCCGTTAAGGTCATTCACAAAGGGAATGCCTTAACTTCGGTGGAGCATTTAGGTAAATTATGCAGATAAATTACAAGACAGACAAATAAAGAAGCGGAAAATAAAGTCATTTTACAAACAATGTGGTTCAGTCAAGCTTTTACAACAATTGTCTCAATCATACTTAAAAATAATACATAAAACTTTTGTCTAGATTCAAACTTCCAAGTATAAAAGAAGCATAAAAATAACAATAATATTCCCCAATAAAACATGAACCAGCCATAGTAGTGGAGAAGAGAGAGAGCCCAAAAGAAATACATCGACTGTCTTCGAGCTTGGAAAGAAAACAGAGCAAAGTGGTAATGTTTCCTCCCTATAAACCTTGGGGGGACGGAAGAAAAGTAGCGAAAACAAACTAGGTCAGACATAAGTCTAGTAAGTCCAGTGACTTTCAGCATATAAAAAGGCAAAAGCATCATGACATGAATAAACCGAATATAAGACAATACCATGATAACATGGATAACCAGATAACCTAAGATTAGCATAAGATATGATAAGGTAAGATAAACTGAATGCACTTCTACTCTTTCTCTGCTTCGCTACTACATTGTTATTCTAATTTCTATATCTCTGCACCCCCTAACTAGTATCCCACTAGTAATCTATGTAAAATGATAATATGATAACGTGATCCCAATCCCCGCAATTGTGGTAGCCTTCAGGTGTACATCTAATATGAGGATCTTACCTCGATCAGCCTAATTGCCATGAAGATGTTAGATGTACCCTTACTACCCTATCGATCAGCTCCCTACTTGTATTAATGTTCCATGTGCCTATGTCAATCGGCCCTCTCTTGCGTGTAGATACCCTGTGTTGGTCCCATCATAAGGTGTATCAATCCTTATGATAGCAACCCGACACGATTCAAGATGCACAGTGTATAACTACTAGTACCCAGTGCCTTCTTTTTCCCACTCCGGAGTACGTGCACGCCGGTAAACCGTTGGAACCTACACAGACGTACCTCCTGCCGCTATTTTGACCACTTATAATCAGCCCAGTAATCATGCCCCACCCTGCCTAGTTTTAGGGTACCTTGATACATCTATGTGGGTTACTGCTGAAATGGGTCCCCGTTACTAGGGTTTCTTACTGGTTAAGTTTATGGGACAGTATTTACTAATATTACCCACCAACCCGATATGTACTTAACCCTCCCACCGATTCAAACATGTTTACTTAATGGTTAAGTTTGTGGGCCTATATTTACTAATATTACCCACCAACCTGATATGTACTTAACCCTCCCACACATTATGTCATATTGGTTAAGTGTTGTCCATTCATGTTAACTTAACACACCCACTCATCATGTCATGTTGGTTAAGTGTTTCTTATTAACTCTTCTAACTCGTCATGTTGGACTGGTTAAGTGTTTTCTATTAACTTAACCATGTTCATTCATTATGTTATATTGGTTAATTATTTCCATTAACTTAACCCCATTCGTTCATCAAGTTACATTGGTTAAGTGTATCTTATTAACTTAACCCCACGCGTTCATCATGCTGTATTGGTTAAGTGTCATCAATTAATTCAAGTTAACTTAACCCGCCCACTTGTCGTGTTACATTGGTTAAGTGTTGCCTTCTTATGTTATCTTAACCCTTCCCATTCATCATGTTATATCGGTTAAGTGTTGCTCTCTTGTTTTAACTTAACCCTACCCATTCATCATGTCATATTGGTTAAGTGTTTCTTATTAACTTAACCCTACCCATTCATCATGTCATATTGGTTAAGTGTTTCTTATTAACTTAACCTTACTCACTTGTCTAGTTAACATGTTATAGAGGTTAAGTGTTCTAAATTTACTTAACCTCACCTTCTTATCTAATTAACATGTTATAACGGTTAAGTGTTCTAAATTTACTTAACCCCATCTTCTTGTCTAATTAACATGTTATAACAGTTAAGTGTTCTAAATTTACTTAACCCCATCTTCTTGTCTAATTAACATGTTATAACGGTTAAGTGTTGCCTTAGTTAACTTAACCCTACCATTATTAACATGTCTTGTTCATTAGCATTAATTGATTTATTAATGCACTAACCTCTCACATTAGATCTATGTTGTTGCGGTTACTGGATGTGCCGGGCGGTTCCGGGCAGTTTTACACCATAACTCAATCTAACCTCGGGTTTTTCTTGGGCATGATGCACTAACCTCTCACATTAGATAGATGTTGTTGCGGTTACTGGATGTGTCGGGCGGTTCCAGGCAGTTTCACACCGCAACTCAATTTAACCTCGGGTTAGGCATGTTTATCTTTTAGCATATTTACCATACATGTCCAAGTCTAGATTTTATATGCTAATTATCCCAAATTCACAAAACTAGTCATGTTCCAATTCTCAAGTTATACCTCAACAAAGCTAATTACAGGTTATGCCCTACAAATTCAAATTCAAGTTATTACTCAACATAGGTTACACCCAATCTTCCCACATTTGCAATAATAGTCATGCCCAAAATTACAATATTCATTATACTTGGCGTCCCAGCTAATGGTTAGGCCAAATCTAGGTTTAATATTCCAATTTACATTTTCCCCCAATCTAGGTTTAATATTTCAAGTTACCCCAAATTCGGAACAATAACAACCATGCCCAAAGCTTGATTTTTATGCCAGTTAACCATCTTGCAGTTATAACGATAATAATGCCCAATATCAATTATAAGTTATACCCAAATCTCAATTACAAGTTACGCCCAATAGTATATAAAATGGATTAGGCCCAATTCCCCTGTTTTCTAATCGTATATATAACAAGATTTCATCTAGGTTCGAGACAACCTAGGTCCAAAATAAAAGGGGAAGAAGAGGAAACATCAAGGATTAGGCATAAAATAGCCATACGACGCTAGATTTGATAATAGTAATATCAAGAACAGAAAAGAAATATAGATCTGAATTTCATGCAGACATAAATCTCATAGATTACATTTGAATAGCATCGCAAGCACTATTCTGATAAAATAGATTTGAATAACATCGCAGGCACAAATTTGATAAAATAGATTTGAATAACATCGCGGGCACAAATCTGATAAAGTAGATTTGAATAACATAGGCACAAATCTGATAAAATAGATGGATAAATCTGAAAAGAATTATCTCACAATCAGGTATAGCCTGGATTTAGATGATTTCATGCCAAGAAATTAAATTAAGAATTCACTTTGAAAATAACTTGAACGTACAAAACAAAGGACAAATCTTGTTTTCTGGGATTTTTTTTCTGAAACTGAAAAGCTATCCCTTGACGAAGACTATTGATTCTCTAATTTAGGTTTGATTCGTAGCTTCTAACTTGGTTTCTAGTTTGCTTCCTAGTTGGAGAAGAATGGTGGCTATGCTAGGTTGACCATGAACAACATGGTGGCTCCTTGGAATGAAATTGTGTGATTTAGGATTGAGGGTTGGGGTTCCTTTTATAGAGGTTTAGATTTATGTGAGCCGTTAGATCAACTTAGGAGCAATCAGAACCGTCCAGACTAGATAGAGCTATCCAAAAATTGTCACCTATGCCCTAGTGACTTAGCAACAAGTCAGAAAATCGTCACTGTTTGGATCTGGGCGAGGGGGTCGACCCATATAGGGGGATCAACACCCCAGTCGACACCCTCTTGGGGGGTCGAGACCTATGTCGACCCCCCTGGGGGGAGTCGACCCCTATGGGCGGGAATTTTCCCACCCAGCTGATTTACGTGATTTTGAAATTCTAAATGTTTTGTTTATTTAATTATTAAATTATATAATTTTATGTTTAAACATGAAATCTTCTGAACTCCATAAATTCTTCATACGGAGTCTGATTCACGCAAACTCGGACTCTGTCTCAAGCAGAATTCCGAGACTAACACAATGGCGTAACCCATTTCCCTTAATTCTCGCTTTTACAATTTAGTATTCTTTAATTCGTTACTTTAATAAACATAGAAAATACAGGGTGTTACATTCTGAATTTTCGACTGCCTGCTTTTGGATTCACATTTCACTTATGCACTTGCGCGACTACACTAACGCATATGCAAATTATCACACGGCCAATGACCTAAGTTCTCACATAGGATAGTGCATAAACTTGGACTGTGACTGAACTGTTTGACTGTCTGAGTTTCTTTTGTATATCTTGATTCTTCGTAACACTGCACACATATGTTAGTTTACACCAACACGAGGGGTACAGGTTATTGCACCACGATGTCTAATGCTAATGTGTTAAAGTATAGATAGCGATGCATACAAGATCAATTACTGGAAAGAATTCGGAAGCCGAGGCTTCCTTTCCATCATCGCATACATCCGACTCTACTAGTAATGCTAGCTCGACGGGAAGAGAGCTTGAGACTACTGAAAGATCCACCCCTTCTCAAATCGCGAGTTTAACCGAATCGTCGGAGCACGGAGAACAGACTGAAAGACAACACTCTTTAGTTGTATACGAAGAGGTAGAACATGTGGACATTATCGAGGGGGACGCACCGACAGCTCCGATGTCCCCAGATATGTTACCCGATGCAGTGATTCTTGAAAATTCGAAAAATTCGGTGCCATCGCACATGGATGCAACAACAGTTAGAAAAATGGAGTTGCGGTTCAATATTCCTATGTATCATGTCCATGCACCAGGAGAGGGAGGTAGGGCTCACGCACCAACCGAGGATCTTACTGCTTGGAATAGACAAGCTTTTGTTTCTGGGTGCGTGCCCCCAGCTAGTAACTTCATTTGGGACATGTTGTACTACTTCCGCATCGCACCGTCGCAACTGAATCCGAATGCATATGCTTCGCTCTTAGGCACTTATGTTCTCTATCGTGAGCACTTGCACTTAGAACCTACCGGGGAAGATATCCGGTACTTGTTTCAATTAAAGAGAAAGGCCCACTTATCGCCTTCCCAATGGTTCCTGGAAGCATCGCCTGCCACTAAGTTCTTTGTCGGGACGTGGCCGAAGTCGTCAGTGTTCAAGCATGAATGGTACTTCGTGCGCTATCCTCTTGGATTTGCGAGGAGATGGTTGGAAGGAAGTAAGCTTTTTTGAACTCTGCTTTTTACCGTAAAGTTTGCGGATTCAATGTCTTATATTCGATTTCGTTTTAATCATGACAGGGAATCCTGAGGCGCCTACCGGTGTAGAGTATCAGCAACGCCTCGAGACTTTATGAGCGATTCCGGTTGAGGCGTATTCCACTAGTACAGTCACAAGTTAGGATCGCCTTCGTCGTGCAGGGCTGCTCCTCGACAATCGAGCTATAATCAGGCCTGCCATCGCAGGTGGTAGGGAAAGGGAGGAGGCGAGGAAAGACACGGGTTTATGTCCAAAAGAGAAAGATGCCCTCTATTGGGCCTAAACCGCGAAAGACTGTTAAGTCCCACGGAGGCACTGGTGCAGATAAGGCTGGCAGTGAGGAGATAGTTACCCAGGATAAGGGTCTGTTGGATGCTCTTATCCCGCCTCCGATAGGAGAGGTGGGTGGAGAAGCGTTGGCCAGGCCACAGTCCCCGGTGACTCCTTCAAAGACCGCCGTCTCACTCAAGGCAGAGGGCCAGTTCGATGATCTTAATAAGCTTCCCCTAGACTTGTCTCCTTGGCTTGGTATGACAAGTATGGAGGAGCTAGCTTTAGTTGCGGAGGGGTTGACTCCTTCGAGCGGACCACAATCTGGTCTGTTGAGAGAACACTTAGGGCATACACTCATAAACACTGCATAGCATAGAGATTGCCTGTACATACAAAGTATCTGATTCCGTACTTGTTTCTTTGACATGTGATATGGCGAGAGGATGCGTAGGACGAGGCTATGGGAACAGAAGTCGCCAATATCCCAGGATTCCCTTTTTCGATAGCTTTAGGAGAGCGACTAGCCTATATGATGACTTTCCACCTCCACAAGATCGCAGTAGTGAGAGCCGTCACTACACCAGAATAGGCATTTCGCAACAACTTTGAGCCGTTGCAAATGATGTTAGCAATGGCTTTAAGCCGTTGCAAAATCTTGGGGTTGCAAAAATTTCGCAACGGCCAAGAGCCGTTGCGAAATATGAATTTAGCCGTTGCGAAATATTATTTTGCAACGGCTAAAGTCCGTTGCAAATTTAAGTTTTGCAACGGTTATAGTCCGTTGCTAATTGGAAAACAAAATTAAAAAAAAAAGTTACTGATTTTTGCATATTTCTGTATCCCTTGATCCATCCATGGATCTTTGGTTGATGATTGTAGATCCACCTATAACATTCAAATAGAAGAAAAATAATAATAACATGGAAATGATCAAAAAAGCCCATATTGCAATAAAACTCATACTAATATCAATACCAATACATACAATTTCAAGCCTGATAACAAAACAATGCAAAAATTCATTCAAAAAAATAGTTAACAAATGACCGTATATGCAACCATTTTACATACATATGCTATAGAATAAGTTTAAAACATAGGTATTGGAGCTTTTGAATTGTTAGCAACTCTGCACTCGCATATGCATAGGCTTCGCGAACCTTCCACTACACGTTGAGATCGTCGCACATGCAGCTTTATGTTCACCAACCAGCAATCAGAAAATTGTCATCAACAAATATTATAGGTGAAAAGAAAAACCTTTCAAACTTCTGTTTTATTATAGATTATAGATTTTTAAGTTGAGAGAATTCATATTTTTCTGTTTTTCGGGAACATGTAACGTTATGGTAACTCCAATTTTTAAGCAGGCAAATAAACTTTTTCTCGTATCATCTCTTCCTTCAAAAATTTATTATATTGACAGTATAATAAATACTAAGTGAAAGTAAAATAATTATGACTGTCATAGCATTAACGTATAAATTATTATTTGGTAAAAGAAACTTAAAAGAAGAAGAAGAAGAAAGCAAGTTTTACCTCTTTTCCAAGATAACACAGAGAAGCTATCAGAAGTGACTTCGGTTTGAACTTCTTCAAAACATGCAGCTTCACTCCATGTCTGAACTTCATCACTGGCAGCATAAAGCAGTTTTCTACCCAAAGACAGTGTGCAAAAAGCAGTTTTCTACCCAACATCTGCATTGTTTAATAATGTTCATTACTCTACTATAAACACAAGGAACATGCAGCATAACGACTAATTTCATCATAACACACCTTGGCACCAGCAAGAACTCCCTCTACATGTAATGTGTTCCCATAAATTGTGCATCAGTTCCTATAATAGCACCAGGAATATAGAAATTGTAAGGATTATAAGGAGATTGGGCATAGTTTAATAACAGGAATACAGGGATTGCTTACCATAAAAGTTAGAATCATGTTACATTGCATGCTTCAAGTCCGCAACTGTTTTGACTACAAAGTGAACCAGAGAAAGTTAGTCACACAGGTTGCATAATTTCAGTTGGACATCCAATGCAAACACATATTTGCACATGCACGTTTAACAAAGGAGGGGATAAAGCAACACTTCTGTTCAAGCTCATACTTAGCTCATATGAAGGTTGCAGCATTAAAGTCAATGTTTAAAATGTTGACATGGATAATCTTAAAGACCATATACATGTGTCTTGATGTTCAATTTATTCAATGCAGATATGAAATATTGATATATTCTTAATATTACTTTTGTACATGCTAGTAACTGTAAATATGAGGGAAATACTATGGGATATGTATCTTAAAAACTCCACTATTATCAATATGTCCTAGCTCTTGGAAAGAAATTTTAATACTGTCTTTTATGCTAAAGAGAAAGAGATGGCGACACTATCACTTGCTGCAAACGTTTAAAATTGCATGGAATTATGAAGTAATATGCTAATGGAATACATATATAAATTACTTTTGAGCTAAAAATTTAACTTCTCATTCTCATCTTAAATTAAGTGTGAATAGCTTTTACTGACCACATGTCCATATGTATGCATTTATTCTAACAAATTCAAGTTTAGTCATAAACTGAGACAATTTGCTAATAACTCGTTGCGATCATATGATAAACAATTCTGGGATATTTACCTGAATATTGAAATAATTATCAGTGCAAAGAGATACCAAGAGCGAGTTTCATCATTTATATTACATGTATACTGCATATATACGCTTGTCTACAAGATGACAAATTGAATGTTAGTTTAACATTACTTAATAATCACATCACATTCTATATTAATTTATGCAGTAGTGGTTGCAAACCTCATGACAAGCATGCTACTTGTATTATCCTTTAGAGCCATGACAACTTTGAGTTACTGTTTAGTACATCAAAATGCATGCAAGAATATTTCATTACTTAATAGTAAACAACTAAATAGTAGAAAATCTAAATATGACTGCATTGCTCAAAGTCACAGAGACAGCTTCAGTAATTTAAAAAGTGATCAATAGCAACTTCAAAATAAGTTCATTCAACTTAATATGAAGTTTCCTACCTATTGATTTGCACTATATATAGGTCACAGGTTTTATGTATAACTCATAAACATAAGCTTAACACTAAAGGATTTATTTACCTTATTGCTTGAAATAAATGGCCGCTAAGTTATTAGTTTTTCAGGTTCTAACACTCCCTGTTACTTCAACCATTGTGCTTGCTTCAGATCCAAGTCTTATTCATGACTTCATGGCGGATAAAACATAAGATAGCATTAATATCATTAAATATAGTTATGAATGGATATCTAATATTTCTCTATAGAATACTCAACAACTATTTTGTTAAACCACTAATTTACACAAGGGCTAGATTTTGTTTATTAATTTACACAAGGGCTTGATTTCAACACAGTTGTAGATTCGAAGCATGTAATGCTTCCTGTTACTGAACTAACTTGATTATAGGGATTGTAAGGATTATAAGGAGACAGGGCATAGTCAAAACAGTTGCAGACTTGAAGCATGCAATGTAACAGGATTATAACTTTTATTGTAACTGAAATTATAAGGATTGTAAGGATTATTTTCATGTAATGTACTTAAAAAAAACACATCCATGAAACTAATACAAATTTTGACATGAGCTTTATAAAGTTCTTACATATTAGGCTTTGGAAATGAGCTTAAGTGTAACATGAAACAAAATTACATTTTCCACTTAGGAAAAAAGCATGCAATTTAGAGAGATTCTTGAGGTTTTCTCCATGTTTAGAAGTTGTTATTCTTTGAATTGTTTTTTCTTTGACGTAATAATCCAAGACAAGAGGCACATCGGGAGGTCTTTATAAAAACAAAACAGAAGAGTAGTCTTTGAACATTAGACACCTAAAGACTATTTTTATTTTTGGACATAGGTTGCTCTGTTTAGTGCAATATAGAAAAGCACAGTCAGATGTTGTAAGGCATGATTGTTACTAAACTATGCATTTTACTGCCAAATTTTAATTCATATTGGAATTTTTGTGTACTAAACTGGGTATAGTTTTGTAATTAGCTTTAGCCAATGATACATTACATGTCATGGCTATAAATAATCCTACTGACCACATAACTATCATTACTATATGCATACTTAAATTTTAACGTGCACAAAGTATGGAATGAACACAGTAAAGATTACTAGATCAAAAAAGCCAGCAGTGGGAGAGATTACTGACCTAAAAGATCGAAAAAGGAATCACATAACTCTTCAAATGATTATGGTGTAAACTTGAAGTTTTCGAGCATTAGAGAAGTAAGGAGATTATACTTACATTTAGTACTGATCATGAATATCAACCTCAATCTCCCTTTTACTCCTTTTGTTGGACAACTGCACTACCAGACAAGAAGTCAAGGCTTTGAAAATAAAAGTTGTAGAGGCATTGCAGAAACAACACTTATCTACATGGGAATAGTTTAATGGAAACAGTTTATGTTTGACCTTGAAGCTGTGAAGATGGCTTATCGGGTACCGAGGGGAATTTTGTATTAGTCAGAGCCTTGGTTGTAGTCTCGGCCTCTCGATTCATCAGCAGTTGTCGTATGCCGAACCTATTCTTCTAATAAGGGGGCTTCCTAGTTCTCTTCGTTTTCAACACCAACAACATCAACATCTAGTTACAATCCCCTGATTGTAAGGATTATAATGTGAAAGCTTACCGGTTCATTTCATCATCCCATGATACAATAATAATTTTGACAAGAAATTAATATGATCATGTTAGTCCAGTTTGCACCTGGATAATAATCTAACACTTGACAGATAACGATCACTCATAGCATGTATAAATTAATTATATTGCCTAGATCTAATGTGTCCAAAACATTGAATACAACTTCATGTTTCCTATGCACATCATATGAAATGAATGGCACACAAACTTCCATTTAGCAGTTTGGCTTCTTAGTAGAACATTGAATACAACTGGGCAATTCATGCAGACACAAATAATGATACATATTGTATTATTTCTTGAAATTCACTCTTATGCCAATAATGATAAATAAAAGCAAGAAAACGAAAAACAAACCAGAAATTGTATTATTTCCCAACCAAACACTTGCATTGTTAGCGAAAGATTAAAAAAGATCAAAATGGTAATACATGATATAAGAATTACAAACTCGATTATAGCAGAATGGATTTAGATCCAAATTTCAATCCAATTTCAAATCAAACAAAACACGACTTAATATCCGATGTCAAATCAGAATGGTAATACACTCGGTTAGAGCAGAATTATATTCTCCGATTTCTAAACCCTAAGGTGACTGAAGACCTTGAGTGTCAAATTAATATCGGATTTCAATCGAAATTACAGCCTTCAATCAAAACTGGTTAGAGAATCTTCAATCGAAATTAATATACGATAGCATACCGTGAGTCGATCGATATTACAGTCTTCAATCGAAATGGGTTCTGGAAGCATCGATTTGGAATCGGATTGAAAATCTTCGATTGAATCAGATTGAAAATCTTCGATTGAATCAAACTGAAAACCTTCAATTTTGAATCTAGAGTTTAGGTTTTCGCTTTCCTTTTTTCTTTTTTGGACGGTGTGAATATTGTGAATGAGGAATAGCGTATTGGTTTGAGAACGGGGGTTGGAAATTAGTATACATCATAGAACGGATTTAAGCCGTTGCGAGATGCAGATCGTAGGGACTCCAACCTTTTAATGGCTTTGCAACGGCCCAAATCCGTTGCAAATTAGAAACGGCCCAAAGCCGTTGCAAATCTTGCGCATTAAGGAGTTGCGAAATTGTTGATATGGTGTAGTGCGTCATCGAAGTAGGCATTGACAATCTTCGACACCCCCTCCTCCTCCTCCAATCCGAGTATCTGTGGGAGATTCTTAGCTCGACTTATGTGGCTCGAGGCATTCATCATCGACGGTTCCTCCTCACACAGCTCCCTTGGCTCTCGTCCAGCCAAATAAGGGGAAGGATTCGTCTCTTAGCCACTCGAGACCAGCGGGCACGACTACAACGAGGAGGCAGGATGTAGTAGAGCCTGAGAGGCGAGAGCTTTCCGTGGATGAAAGGAAAGCGTTGTTGAAGAAGAACTTCCCTCAACTCTACTTTGACGAGCTGATATTCCTTCCTGATCTCAACACGCCCCTTCTAGGGACTCCGAGGAGGTATGGATGCATGTGAGGGCCGCGTACCATCAGGCTAACGAGCTTACTAGTTATGCCAACCATCTTTCGGAATTGATTAGAAGGAAGAACTTGGAGCTCATCACTCAGGGGCTGAACATTGATGCCGAGCGGACCACCATCGATAATTTGAATAAGGAAATAGGTGGGTCTGCTCCTTGTTGTAAACATTTTCTAATTCACCTTTACAATTTTAGGTGCTAATTCTTAGCTTTGCTGTCATAGTGGAGATGAAGTACGCATACGAGATACTGAAGAAGGAAGATGCGCATGCCGACTCAACTTTTAAGAACACGGTGGCCTCTCTGACTACTGAAAATATGGCTTTAAAGAGAGACTAGGTCGAGCTGGAGAAAGTGTATGCTGAGTTGGAAAAGGATCACGAGTGAGTGACCAAGTTCGAAATTGACAACGATGCTTTGAGAGCAAAGAATGAGAGGTTAAGGGTTGAAAATGTCGAGGTTGTTGAGTTGAGGAGGCAACTTGAGGCGACGAGGAATACAAAGGAGGTCGTTGAGGCTAGTAATAGGGATGTGTTAAGCTTGATAGATGGATTAAAGGTCGAGCACCTATGTAACAACCCGTAAAATGCGAGCCAGTTTGAAATTTTTATTTCGGCAATTTTAGCGAATTTTGATTATTTAAAATGAATTATTTTAAATAATATCGTCGAAAAATTTATTTTGAATAGAATTCGAACGTATATATTATATACGTCGTCGTTAGAATATATAATAAATATATATAATTATAAAAGGAATTGAAAATGGCGCGGTAGTTCGAAAATTCGATTTCTAATTTCAAATGAATATACAGAATCCAATATAAGTCAGAATTGAACGAAACAAGAAATATTTGAATCTGTATAACTATATCTTTGTAACGAAGTTAACAAACTGGGATTTCATCTTAGAAATGATAAGATATGTCCAGTTTAAAATTAGAAATAGTCGCTGTGGAATTTATATATATTTTTATATATATAAGGCCCTTAAAAATAGACATTTTGCAAATGGCCTCGGAATTCGACGAAACCACTTTTGTCGGGTCCGGGATGTCAAACTATTGCTAGGTTTCAAATTTCATAATTTTTCGAATCAATATGTGAGCGTGGCAAAAGAAAACGCGTTTGACCAGTTTCTGTTGAATTTAATCGACTGGAAATTGGCCATTTTTCAAACGGTCTCAGAATTCGACGAAACTAGTTTTGTTAGGACCGTATCGCCAATACGAAGCTAGAAAATATTTTTCAGGAATTTTTCTAGTTAGTATGTGACCCCGGTAATTTGAAATGTACGTTTAAAATTCAATATAAGGATTTAAATGTAAATTCAACGGAAACTGATTGTAACGATCAAACCGGCTTACGATACATATCCCATTGTGTTCGGAATGGGGGTAAAACGCTATGGACGACAGGCGGTGGGCCTCGTTTCGAGGTCGGATATGAAAGTCAACCCTAGTACAAATTTAGATAATTTAAATAATAAAATAAAATAATAAAAAAATAAACTTCTCCCCTTTTTCTTTCTACTTGCCCCCCCCCCCCCCCCGATCATTTATCAGTTTGGAAAAAAAAAAAAAAACCCTAGAAACTAATACGAGCGCCGCCTTACCTGGAACCCGCCGAGGAACCTTCGCCGAAGCCCCACCACCCGACCAACCTCCTCCTCCCACCGAACGACACATCGAAGCAACGCCCTCGCAAATCGAAGCAGCACCCTCGTCGCAACCCTCGAACCCAGACGCGACGCCCCCCTGAACCACCGACACCTCCGAACGCCGCCGAGCCGCCCTCGACTTCCCTCCTCCCCTTCGCATACCACGGTGAGCCATTTTACTTTATATTTATTTTTATTTCTGTTTTATAATTTCTGATTTAAAAAAAACGATTTAAAAACGAATTACTGTATTTTTTTTTTTTAAGATTTGAAAACTGTTTTTTTTAGTTTTATAAACTGATTTTTAAATAAGGCAAAAACTGAAATTTTATAAAAGATTTAAAAACAAGAATTTTTAAAGTAAATAAAAACTGATTTTTTGTTTTAGGATTTAAAAATTGAAATTTTATAAAAGAAAGTAAAACAGAAATTTTTAAAAGGATTTTTAAAAAAAACTGCATTTTAAGAAAACAAAAACTGTTTTTAAAAGATTTTAAAAACTGCATTTTTAAAAGGATTTTTAAAAACTGCATTTTAATAAAAGAAAAACTGCTTTTATTTTAAAGATAAAAACTGCATTTATTTAAAAGAAAAAAAAGGATTATAAAAGCAGTTTTGAAAGAATAATAAAAATATAATCTTTATATTTAATAGCGAAGTCAAAATGCAATCTTTATATATTGAATAACATAGTAAAAATTCGGTTTTTACCTATGTAGAGGATACAGTCAACGAAAGCAACAAGAAGGACAAGAAGGCGAAGTTTCTATTAAGGAAAAATCGTGTGAGTGGATAGCTATTGGTGAGGATTTCTCACTCTTCAATCTCTTTTTATAATTTTATATATGTGTTGAAAGTGGAAGTGAATTGCTATATATAAATACATATATATATATATATATATATATATACGCCCCTCGTCCACAAACCATGGACGATATTTATTGGTTGAAATTGTTGTGAAAATTGATTGATAGCGAAGTGAAATAATATATATATGAAAAGTGAAATTTATATATATAGCAAAGTGAAAATATCGAATATATGAAAAGTGAAATTTATATATATAGCGAAGTGAAAATATCGAATATATGAAAAGTGAAATTTATATATATATAGCGAAGTGAAAATATTCGAATTGAAAACAATGTATATGAAATATTCGAATTGAAAACGATATATATATATATATGAAATGAAAACAATGTATATGAAATATTCGAATTGAAAACGATATATATATATATATATATATATATATATATATATATGAAATGAAAACGATGCATATGAAATATTCGAATTGAATTGAATAGAAAACGAATTCGAATTGAATTGAATAGAAAACGAATTCGAATTGAATTGAATAGAAAATGAATTCGAATTGAATTGAATAGAAAACGAATTCGAATTGAATTGACTAGAAAACGAATTCGAATTGAATTGAATAGAAAACGAATTCGAATTGAATTGAATAGAAAACGAATTCGAATTGAATTGAATAGAAAACGAATTCGAATTGAATTGAATAGAAAACGAATTCGAATTGAATTGAATAGAAAACGAATTCGAATTGAATTGAATAGAAAACGAATTCGAATTGAATTGAATAGAAAACGAATTCGAATTGAATTGAATAGAAAACGAATTCGAATTGAATTGAATAGAAAACGAATTCGAATTGAATTGAATAGAAAACGAATTCGAATTGAATTGAATAGAAAACGAATTCGAAATGAATTGAATTGAAAACGAATTCAAATTGAATTGAAATTTGAATTGAATAGAAATGAATTTTAAAACGAATCTATAAAGAAGAATTCAATTGTGATTTGAATTGAAAAGGAAGTTGAAAATGTTTTTGAAACGAATTTAAAACTATTTATAAACTTCGTTTTAAATAGAAATCGACGAAATATATATTATATATATTATATATATAATATAATGGCCTGAATAGAACGCGCCGCGCCGCGGCAGTTCGCGAATTTCGACCATTGACTTCGAACGGACATTACGGGAGATCCGACCGTCGGATTCTCCTGAAATCAGAACCGTTGGGTTCGCATCGAAAAGAGCTTTCTAAGGAATATTAGAAATTTGAAATCTAACGGTTGGATTTGGAATTATGTCCAAATCAAATTTGAAAAAGGTCGCTGTAAGTGCAGTTCGATGGCCATTGTTGGAAATCGACTGTACGGGCCTTGATAAAATTATTAAAAATAGTAATAATTTGTGTAAAATCATAAGAAATGATTTGTGAAGAATTGGGATGAAAAACTCCATATTTGAAAAGATAAAAATAGATTTTTATCGAAATGAACTAGTTATTAACTAGAAAAATAATCCAATGGTTATAAATAAATAAATTGGATTAGATTTGAATTGAAATTATCTATGGATATTTTCGATATTGGATTCCGTGATTACAGATATTGTGATGGGAATTTGGAAGATATCGATATCGTTATTCCCGATATAATATCTGTTGGTTTCAGGATTTGATGTTAAATATAAGTCAATACTCTCTCTATTTAAAACCTTATATTTAATGTCAAATTTGATTGATTGATGGTTTGGATTGTGCTCGACCAGTTTATGAGCAAAATATGCTTTTACATTTAGCATTGGGTTGGGTTGAAAATATCTGTGTGCTAACGCCTTGTGAAACACTTCACGATTTGACGATAAGGTGTTTAGCGATATTGTGTTCATTTCAAATTTAATGAATGATTGTGAAATGATATTTTTCTTAAAGCGAAAAGAAACGTGTTCCCGATTCTGGACAGGGAATGTTTTATAAAAATGTTTTATAAAACAGAAAGGATTTCGAGGCCCAAAACCCGATGATTTCTAAAGTGATTTAGAAAATGTATTATATGTTACATTGTGGTTCATCGCATATTCGATTAGTTGCTATTGATGATGTATCTGTTTGGTGGCGGAGAATTTATTCTCTTGCTTAACACCCTTCTTTGAGACGTACGAGCTCAAAGGTTATGTGATTAATAGTGACTGATCATATGCGTGAATTACTGATGTGAAGTACTATATTTTGAAAGTACTTGTGATTATTACGTTGTGAAATGATTTTCCCTACTTCGGGATATGAAATGATTTAGTATGTGACTAAAGATTCGGGTAACCCTGAGACTAAAAGTATGGGTGAGAGGGCGGTGTATGCTCTCCTGAGTGGGAGGTGCATCGTCGGTGTAGCCTACTCCTATGTGGGGTAGGTGCACATATATATATCGAGTTGCGAGGTGCGTACCCTTTGCCTTGTCGATGGGGAGCACGATATTTGGTTGCATACTTGTTTGTATGCATTGTTATGTTTTGGAATTCACATTTCCAAATGATTTGATTTGAGATCCCGAAGTGAAATCTACTTTGATATAGAAAGTTAGATATGTATTTCAAATGATTTGAAATAAGAAATCGGGAATAAAATCCAAAGGAATAATTTCTGTAAATTGAATTGGATTTGGAAAATCTAAGTGTTGTGATTAATCTAAGTGGGTAGATTGGGATATTGCATGTTGTGTGATGCATAGTAGATCCATATATCTATATTGATTGTTGCTTATACACTGGCTTTCATGGGGGTAAACCCGTTCCGCGAAAGTGGCGTGGTCCCGTGATTTGCCTTATTTTTAAACAAGTTTAACAACTGTTTTTGAGTTCTCACACCAGTCCCATGACTGACCTGTAGTTTGCTTTTCCCTTGCGAACTCGGGTGCCCCTATTTTCCACACGGGCAGTCGAGTAGTTTTATTTTGCAGATGTATTGAGCAGGATTCTGGATTGAAGCTTTAAGCTGTGTCCAGGCATTTACAGTCTTCCGCTGTGTAGTTTATATTTCCGCTGTGCACTGTTTTACATTTATGTAAATTTATCTTCCGCTGTGTATTATATTTCGATATACTCTGATATTCTGTACTCTGATGTAACATTATTATGATGTTTATTGAAGTCTTCTGTTATTTGTTCTGATGTGTTGTATACCCAAAGTTAGCGTATACGGGATTCGAACGGTCTTGGTCGGTTTAGCGATCGATTAGGTCCGGGCGAAATCCGTGTCGTTACAACGTGGTATCAGAGCTTTGGTTAAACTCAAATCTTTGGGGTACAACTCGTTAGAACAGAATAAAAGACTCATCAGAGGTAGGATTAGTAATGTCCTATAAAATAATCCTCATTAGAGATAGAATCAGTAGCATTCTAGAATGAGTGACTCGTTAGAGATGGGGTTAGAAATGCCCCAGAATGAGTCGAGAGTTATTTGTTTATAAATAACGTATCTGTGATTATATATATAATCTGATTTTAGAAAATATGATTTTAAATATATAAAATTATATATTTGAAAATATAATCAATTAATTGATTGATGTTTGTGTTGTTTGTTTAATTGTTTGATAATTTTGAATCATTATGCCTAACTGAATCAAATAGTAAACTATATTGAAATTTGGTTGCAAATGCATACATATACTTGCACTTACATTGAACAGGTCATAGCAAGGAGGCTAGAGCAGAGAATAAAATTTGTTTGCCCGACAAATAGGTACATGTTTACTACATGATTTACTGTTTTGTTTGGGTGATGATGATTTTGTGAGCCTATTGGCTAGCCGCTTGGCTTTTTCTTTTTCTTTTTGAGATCTGAAGGACCGGGGAAGCTATTTGAAATTCCCCGATGCTCCCGGTGCAGGGGAGGTTATGGCGAAATTTTTCAAAAATTTAGGGAGTTAGCCAAATTTTTGAAATTTTGAAAATTCTCAGAAACTGAAAAGTTGGAGAATGAAAGTCAGATCGAGTGTAGGGTTGAATAATCAAACCACTTTCGACTTTGTTCCTTTTCGGGGACGAAAAGTTTTAAGTGGGGGAGATTGTAACAACCCGTAAAATGCGAGCCAGTTTGAAATTTTTATTTCGGCAATTTTAGCGAATTTTGATTATTTAAAATGAATTATTTTAAATAATATCGTCGAAAAATTTATTTTGAATAGAATTCGAACGTATATATTATATACGTCGTCGTTAGAATATATAATAATTATATATAATTATAAAAGGAATTGAAAATGGCGCGGTAGTTCGAAAATTCGATTTCTAATTTCAAATGAATATACAGAATCCAATATAAGTCAGAATTGAACGAAACAAGAAATATTTGAATCTGTATAACTATATCTTTGTAACGAAGTTAACAAACTGGGATTTCATCTTAGAAATGATAAGATATGTCCAGTTTAAAATTAGAAATAGTCGCTGTGGAATTTATATATATTTTTATATATATAAGGCCCTTAAAAATAGACATTTTGCAAATGGCCTCGGAATTCGACGAAACCACTTTTGTCGGGTCCGGGATGTCAAACTATTGCTAGGTTTCAAATTTCATAATTTTTCGAATCAATATGTGAGCGTGGCAAAAGAAAACGCGTTTGACCAGTTTCTGTTGAATTTAATCGACTGGAAATTGGCCATTTTTCAAACGGTCTCAGAATTCGACGAAACTAGTTTTGTTAGGACCGTATCGCCAATACGAAGCTAGAAAATATTTTTCAGGAATTTTTCTAGTTAGTATGTGACCCCGGTAATTTGAAATGTACGTTTAAAATTCAATATAAGGATTTAAATGTAAATTCAACGGAAACTGATTGTAACGATCAAACCGGCTTACGATACATATCCCATTGTGTTCGGAATGGGGGTAAAACGCTATGGACGACAGGCGGTGGGCCTCGTTTCGAGGTCGGATATGAAAGTCAACCCTAGTACAAATTTAGATAATTTAAATAATAAAATAATAAAAAAATAAACTTCTCCCCTTTTTCTTTCTGCTTGCCCCCCCCCCCCCCCGATCATTTATCAGTTTGGAAAAAAAAAAAACCCTAGAAACTAATACGAGCGCCGCCTTACCTGGAACCCGCCGAGGAACCTTCGCCGAAGCCCCACCACCCGACCAACCTCCTCCTCCCACCGAACGACACATCGAAGCAACGCCCTCGCAAATCGAAGCAGCACCCTCGTCGCAACCCTCGAACCTAGACGCGACGCCCCCCTGAACCACCGACACCTCCGAACGCCGCCGAGCCGCCCTCGACTTCCCTCCTCCCCTTCGCATACCACGGTGAGCCATTTTACTTTATATTTATTTTTATTTCTGTTTTATAATTTCTGATTTTAAAAAAAACGATTTAAAAACGAATTACTGTATTTTTTTTTTTTTAAGATTTGAAAACTGTTTTTTTTAGTTTTATAAACTGATTTTTAAATAAGGCAAAAACTGAAATTTTATAAAAGATTTAAAAACAAGAATTTTTAAAGTAAATAAAAACTGATTTTTTGTTTTAGGATTTAAAAATTGAAATTTTATAAAAGAAAGTAAAACAGAAATTTTTAAAAGGATTTTTAAAAAAAACTGCATTTTAAGAAAACAAAAACTGTTTTTAAAAGATTTTAAAAACTGCATTTTTAAAAGGATTTTTAAAAACTGCATTTTAATAAAAGAAAAACTGCTTTTATTTTAAAGATAAAAACTGCATTTATTTAAAAGAAAAAAAAGGATTATAAAAGCAGTTTTGAAAGAATAATAAAAATATAATCTTTATATTTAATAGCGAAGTCAAAATGCAATCTTTATATATTGAATAACATAGTAAAAATTCGATTTTTACCTATGTAGAGGATACAGTCAACGAAAGCAACAAGAAGGACAAGAAGGCGAAGTTTCTATTAAGGAAAAATCGTGTGAGTGGATAGCTATTGGTGAGGATTTCTCACTCTTCAATCTCTTTTTATAATTTTATATATGTGTTGAAAGTGGAAGTGAATTGCTATATATAAATACCTATATATATATATACGCCCCTCGTCCACAAACCATGGACGATATTTATTGGTTGAAATTGTTGTGAAAATTGATTGATAGCGAAGTGAAATAATATATATATGAAAAGTGAAATTTATATATATAGCAAAGTGAAAATATCGAATATATGAAAAGTGAAATTTATATATATAGCAAAGTGAAAATATCGAATATATGAAAAGTGAAATTTATATATATATAGCAAAGTGAAAATATTCGAATTGAAAACAATGTATATGAAATATTCGAATTGAAAACGATATATATATATATATGAAATGAAAACAATGTATATGAAATATTCGAATTGAAAACGATATATATATATATATATATGAAATGAAAACGATGCATATGAAATATTCGAATTGAATTGAATAGAAAACGAATTCGAATTGAATTGAATAGAAAATGAATTCGAATTGATTTGAATAGAAAACGAATTCGAATTGAATTGACTAGAAAACGAATTCGAATTGAATTGAATAGAAAACGAATTCGAATTGAATTGAATAGAAAACGAATTCGAATTGAATTGAATAGAAAACGAATTCGAATTGAATTGAATAGAAAACGAATTCGAATTGAATTGAATAGAAAACGAATTCGAATTGAATTGAATAGAAAACGAATTCGAATTGAATTGAATAGAAAACGAATTCGAATTGAATTGAATAGAAAACGAATTCGAATTGAATTGAATAGAAAACGAATTCGAATTGAATTGAATAGAAAACGAATTCGAATTGAATTGAATAGAAAACGAATTCGAATTGAATTGAATAGAAAACGAATTCGAAATGAATTGAATTGAAAACGAATTCAAATTGAATTGAAATTTGAATTGAATAGAAATGAATTTTAAAACGAATCTATAAAGAAGAATTCAATTGTGATTTGAATTGAAAAGGAAGTTGAAAATGTTTTTGAAACGAATTTAAAACTATTTATAAACTTCGTTTTAAATAGAAATCGATGAAATATATATTATATATTATATATATATACAATATAATGGCCTGAATAGAACGCGCCGCGCCGCGGCAGTTCGCGAATTTCGACCATTGACTTCGAACGGACATTACGGGAGATCCGACCGTCGGATTCTCCTGAAATCAGAACCGTTGGGTTCGCATCGAAAAGAGCTTTCTAAGGAATATTAGAAATTTGAAATCTAACGGTTGGATTTGGAATTATGTCCAAATCAAATTTGAAAAAGGTCGCTGTAAGTGCAGTTCGATGGCCATTGTTGGAAATCGACTGTACGGGCCTTGATAAAATTATTAAAAATAGTAATAATTTGTGTAAAATCATAAGAAATGATTTGTGAAGAATTGGGATGAAAAACTCCATATTTGAAAAGATAAAAATAGATTTTTATCGAAATGAACTAGTTATTAACTAGAAAAATAATCCAATGGTTATAAATAAATAAATTGGATTAGATTTGAATTGAAATTATCTATGGATATTTTCGATATTGGATTCCGTGATTACAGATATTGTGATGGGAATTTGGAAGATATCGATATCGTTATTCCCGATATGATATCTGTTGGTTTCAGGATTTGATGTTAAATATAAGTCAATACTCTCTTTATTTAAAACCTTATATTTAATGTCAAATTTGATTGATTGATGGTTTGGATTGTGCTCGACCAGTTTATGAGCAAAATATGCTTTTACATTTAGCATTGGGTTGGGTTGAAAATATCTGTGTGCTAACGCCTTGTGAAACACTTCACGATTTGACGATAAGGTGTTTAGCGATATTGTGTTCATTTCAAATTTAATGAATGATTGTGAAATGATATTTTTCTTAAAGTGAAAAGAAACGTGTTCCCGATTCTGGACAGGGAATGTTTTATAAAAATGTTTTATAAAACAGAAAGGATTTCGAGGCCCAAAACCCGATGATTTCTAAAGTGATTTAGAAAATGTATTATATGTTACATTGTGGTTCATCGCATATTCAATTAGTTGCTATTGATGATGTATCTGTTTGGTGGCGGAGAATTTATTCTCTTGCTTAACACCCTTCTTTGAGACGTACGAGCTCAAAGGTTATGTGATTAATAGTGACTGATCATATGCGTGAATTACTGATGTGAAGTACTATATTTTGAAAGTACTTGTGATTATTACGTTGTGAAATGATTTTCCCTACTTCGGGATATGAAATGATTTAGTATGTGACTAAAGATTCGGGTAACCCTGAGACTAAAAGTATGGGTGAGAGGGCGGTGTATGCTCTCCTGAGTGGGAGGTGCATCGTCGGTGTAGCCTACTCCTATGTGGGGTAGGTGCACATATATATATCGAGTTGTGAGGTGCGTACCCTTTGCCTTGTCGATGGGGAGCACGATATTTGGTTGCATACTTGTTTGTATGCATTGTTATGTTTTGGAATTCACATTTCCAAATGATTTGATTTGAGATCCCGAAGTGAAATCTACTTTGATATAGAAAGTTAGATATGTATTTCAAATGATTTGAAATAAGAAATCGGGAATAAAATCCAAAGGAATAATTTCTGTAAATTGAATTGGATTTGGAAAATCTAAGTGTTGTGATTAATCTAAGTGGGTAGATTGGGATATTGCATGTTGTGTGATGCATAGTAGATCCATATATCTATATTGATTGTTGCTTATACACTGGCTTTCATGGGGGTAAACCCGTTCCGCGAAAGTGGCGTGGTCCCGTGATTTGCCTTATTTTTAAACAAGTTTAACAACTGTTTTTGAGTTCTCACACCAGTCCCATGACTGACCTGTAGTTTGCTTTTCCCTTGCGAACTCGGGTGCCCCTATTTTCCACACGGGCAGTCGAGTAGTTTTATTTTGCAGATGTATTGAGCAGGATTCTGGATTGAAGCTTTAAGCTGTGTCCAGGCATTTACAGTCTTCCGCTGTGTAGTTTATATTTCCGCTGTGCACTGTTTTACATTTATGTAAATTTATCTTCCGCTGTGTATTATATTTCGATATACTCTGATATTCTGTACTCTGATGTAACATTGTTATGATGTTTATTGAAGTCTTCTGTTATTTGTTCTGATGTGTTGTATACCCAAAGTTAGCGTATACGGGATTCGAACGGTCTTGGTCGGTTTAGCGATCGATTAGGTCCGGGCGAAATCCGTGTCGTTACAACCTAAGAGAGGTGGAGCAGTTGAGAGAGGAGCTTGAGGATATCAAGTTTAGGGTGAAGACATCCTTGGTGGAGCATATCCGAAATATGTACGTTAAAGTTCTTAAATTCTGTGGCCTCTCGTGGGTTGAGGAGTACGCCCGAGAGATGGCTCGGGCCTGGGATAGATTGGTGTCGTACGAGGCATATTTGTGTCAAGTGGATGTTGGGTATTTGGATGACCAACTTATAATTGACCTCCTGACTGTTAAGGAGCATGAAAAGCTAGAGGAGGGGAAGAAGCTGTTGCAGGAGGATGCATAGAGGGAGAGGCTGGAGAGGCTTAACATGGAGAAGGGGAAGTCTATTGTTAGTGAGAGTGTAGTTGTAGCGCAATCATTTGCGGAAGGAAGCTCTTATCAGCCGTTAGTACCTGAAACTGGCGCAACAAGCTATCCCGCAGCTTTGGATCGGGCCTTGACTGAGTATGATCCTGAGCATCCGGGATTGGGAGAGACTGGATTTACCCTATCTACTACGACGAGCCCACTTCCCATCACTCATGCACCGTCCATGACTGGAGGTAAATTTCTGTCACCATGTATTCCCGAAGATGGTATTATTACCGAATTTGTAGGCTAAAAGGTTGTGTTTTTGCTGTGCGACCCTTCCTGGATAAAATATGATAACAGGCTTTGCCACCATGCTTCCTTAGACAATGGAATCCAGGCCCGGGCCACAAGGAATGCAGTTCGAAGAAGGAGGCGGCCCGTTGGACACTTATTCAAATATCAAGCTAGGATCTAACTTTTGTGAAGGCCTTATTGAGGAAGGAGAGGTGGTTGATGGCCAGAGTGCCCATGCCAGGGGCCCAGTGGACGTCAATGTGCCTTCGATGTAGGCCATAATGGATTCCATGAAGGTTCGGATGATGGCCGAGTACGAGGAGATAGAGGAGAAGAGCAGGCAGGATGAGGCTGCCAGACATGAGGCCCTAATGAAGGCCAGACAGGATGGCAAGGGAAGAGCCGTTGCTATGGCTGAGAAGGGGAAGGCCGACGATGAGGCGGAGAAGAAGAGGGCTGGTGACGAGGCCCAGAAGAAGAAGGAGGATGACCAAGCCCGGCAGAGGGCCACCGAGACCTTTAAGAAGCTTAAAGTTTGTGATTCTTTGAAGCTTAAGTCCCAGAAGCTGGTTGACCGACCGGTTACCAAGGAGGCGGAGCGAGAAGCCAAGGAGGTGCCAGGAAAGAGTGATGTTGTGGTGGCCCTTGTTGCGGGGAATGCACCCAAGCCATTGCCGCACACTATTCCTACTGATATCACGGAGGTTTTGAGCGGTGACGGTTAAGGCGAGAGGCGCCTCCCGATTTCTCATGAGTCGGTGACCCCTCAAAAAGGCAGAGGAGGAAAGAGTGGGTCTGGAAAGAAGAGGCCTAACATGGGTGGAGAGCCATCTAGTGTTGAATCTGCAAAAAAGAAGAAGCACAAGAAAAAAAGGCATGATTAGCATTAGTAATTGTAGTAGATGTTACCGCTATTTTGGTTATGCAGGCCGATAGTATACGCGAGTACGACCCTTGCTTTTGGTTTTTAAAGGCATAGTGTGTTCTCATGTACACCCTATTATTAGAAAAGAAAGATGTTAGACATGCAGTTTGTTTAGTGTATGTGTTGTGGAATGAAATATGAATTAGTAAAAAGTGCAGTTTATGTTAAGTGTTCGAATGTTCTTCTCATGTTTTCCAGCGTTTTGTACTTGCATAAGCGTACTTATTGTTACACTAACATAAATGTGATCCTGCTCTGGGTCGTTTCCAAATGTGGGAGATCGAGCGCTGGTTTCAGTAGGTTTCCCTTAGCTCAGGAAACCCACAGTTGCGAAACCAGACCAGTCGCCTTCTGTCTTGGGCTGCCCGGAGTTAGTCCCAAGTAGAGCGAAGGTGTAGAATGTCGCGATTCGTCCGATGGGAGGCTCTCCCATCGTTCATTCGAGTGATGAGCGCAAGCGTCATTTATTCGCCGAAGTAAGCCCGGATCATCAGCCTGTAGGGTTCGATCGTGGCCATGGGTTGCACTAAGCCTTGAGAGCTTCGGGGAGAAGACGATTTAAGGTCGGTCTCGGTGCTACACCAAGATTCGACCGACACCTGTAGCTAGGTGAGAAGTTTGCATCACACTGGGTTGGCTATTGGGTGGTCTCAAGTCCTTAAACTCAGGAGCGGAATGATTTATCCTCAGTCTCGGTGTGGGGCCGAGATTCGAGTTAGTGGTTGTTTATACTTGGTCGCGTAGTGGGCCGGGGACTCGAGTAGCGATGCCGGCTCCCGTGCTCGGGGCACCGATCATTGCCACTGTTCTTTTCCCTCGATGTTGGATCGAGGTTTGGATGGCGGCACCGGTTCCCATGCTCGGGGTGCCGATGCGGAGATCAAATGTTTGTACGCAAGCCAATTGTAAGGGTTAATCAAGCATGTCATGCACGGAGTAAACATGGAAGGGAGACAGGAAATTGAATATCATTTCTACTGATGACTTTGGTAGTAATAGCCTTTACAATGCCTTGAACTACAAGAAAACAAAACATCGTTGGAAAGCATAAACAACTGTACACTAAGTTATGTAAAGTAGCAGCGGAGATGTTTGTTGTTCCGTGCCTTTGGAAGTTCGGTTCCGTCCATGATTGCGAGTTTTAAAGTTCCATCGCTGAGCTTCCGTTGTATGGAGTACGGGCCTTTCCAATGAGGAATGAGGCCTGTTGGTGGGGGAAGACCCTTTTTAAGACGAGGTTGTCGATGTTGAGGTCTGTATGGCGGACTTTGGCGTAAAACTATCGGGCTACTCGTTATCATTGGGTGGCAGCTCTGAGGTCAGCTTCGCTCCTCTTTTCCTTTAGTAAATCGGGAGACTCCAAAAGTAAGTTTTGGTTTATCTTTGGATCATCGTAAGTGACTCAATGAGACTGAAGCTTTAGTTCAATGGGGATGACGGCTTCGGATCCATAAGCAAGGGCAAAGGGAGTGTATTCGGTCGCTGACTTGTAAGTGGTTCGATAGGCCTACAGGGCCAGAGGGAGTTCATCCGCCCACATGCCTTCGGCTTTTTCCAAACGCTTCTTGATGATGGATTTAGTTAATTTGTCAACAACCTCAACTTGCCCATTGGCTTGAGGATGAGCCACCGCTAAGATTCTTTTTTTTTATTTTGTGTCGCTAACAGAAGACTTTGAATTTAACGCTCTTGAACTGGGTATCGTTGTCGAAAATGATAGCTTGAGGGACACCATAGTGGGTGATGATGTTACGGACGATGAAGTTGATCATTTTCTTAGTGGTTATTATGGCGAGAGCTTCGGCCTCTGCCCATTTGGTGAAGTAATCAACTGCGATGATAGCATAGCGTGCCCTACCTTTGGTCATTGGAATAGTTCCAATGATGTCGATTCCCCACATGGTGAACGACCAACGGCTGACCATTTGAATCAATTTGGTAGGCTGGGCCTTTGGAATTTTTGAGAAGCGTTGGCACTTGTCGCACTTTCATGCATAGTCTGCGGCGTCTTGATCGATTGTGGGCTAGCCATGCCTAGTGATCTTCCTTGCTAGGGTCTACCCCTAGCGTGGTCGCTGCACTTGCCTTTGTGCACGTTTGTGAGTACACCATTGCCATTTTCCATTGGCCTTTTTCACCAGGATGGGGTTGGAGACCCATTCCGGGTAGTCGGCTTCGCAAATGAAGTTATTTTTGAGTAGACGGTCTACCGCTTCCTCGAGTGTTTTGGATCTTTTGGGTCCTAAGAACCGGAGTTTCTGCTTGACCAGAGGCAATGTAAGATCAAGATTCAAATAGTGGCAGGAAAATGCAGAGTCGATGCCCCTCATGTTAGAGTGAGTCCATGCAAACACGTCTAGGTTAGCCCTTGATAAATTCACAAGATCTTCTTTTATTGCGGGGTGGAGTTGCGATCTGATTTTTAGTACACTTGACGGATCATCAGGGTTGATAGGGACGTCCACTATAGATTCAACTGGAGTAGCCCTTTCATACTCGGGATCTTCGTCCTTCCTTGGATCGTGATCATCGGAACGACAACAATGGCGCCATAGCAAAGGCCCAGATGCCACTAACTGCTATGCGGAAACGGTCTTGGCGCAAGAGTGTGGAAGCACAGCCTTGCCTTTGTCCTTATTGCATGCATTTTTCCATTATATTGCATAGCATTCTCTAGCATTTGCTTGGTCACCTCTAACTGTTTCGATTTCGTTCTCCGTCGGGAATTTCATTAGGAGGGACCATGATGACATGCAGAACCGAAATTCTATATGGAAGGGACGTACGAAGAAGATGTTGTAAGGAGAGACAATGTCGATAACCATGAAGGTGAGGACTTAGACTCGGCTCCGATCCCCGTTACTAAGTTCAACGGGTAGGTTGATCATTCCTACGGGATGGCCAGAAGCTCCATTGAAGCTGTGGATCGTGCCACGACACAGTTTTAAGTCCTTTGTTTCTAATTTCATTTGATCATAGGAAGCTTTGAAAATAATGTTGACCGAGCTTCCCAAATTAATCAATACCCTTCGGACAGAAGCGGCACCGATATGAGCTGTGATAACGAGAGGATATGTGGTCGGTATCTCAATTTCCATGGAATCTCTTTTGTGGAAAATGATGTCGTCCCGCATAGATTTTGAAGCTTGGATGGGACGGATTCGTCTGGAGCGAAGCAGGCCTCATAAATGGCATGCTTTATAAAACTCATATATTCTTCCATTTTCCAAAAGCTGTCATGCGTGGGGTAAGGCCCACCACAAATAGCACTGATTACAATCCCCCGCCTTGGGTTGGACGGACCTGGGGCCACTTTGGCGGGTGCTGGAAGTGCTGGCGCCAGAGGTTTTGAGTTAGCTTTGGGAGGAAAGGGCTCTTGGACGTACTGCTCAAGGCTCTTATCACGGCTAAGCTTTTCAATTGCGTCCTTGAGCTGGCGACAATCGTTGGTATTATGACCATACATGTCGTAGTATCGACAGTATTCGCCGGTGTTCTTCTCGAAGTCAGTGGAATCCCTGATGTGCGGTTTCTCGTATGGAAGTGTGTTACATGTCTCCAAGTAGATTGTTTCTAAGTCTTCATTCAGCGAGGTGTAGGTCTCGTAAGCATGGTAGGGGTCGGGTTTTCTTGGCTCCGTTGGGACCTGAGTGTTATTTCATCCAGCCTGCCTACCATTATTTGGCCTTTGTCTATAGGGACCTGCCCCCTTGCCCTTATCGAAAGGCTCTCCGACTTGTTTCCCTTTGACACTGTTATTTGTGGTATTGGTATGTGGATTGTTGGAGCGACTGGTTTCTGAGAGTCAGTTCCGTCTCAGTTCTTCCTAGCATAAGTATTGCCCTGCCTTTTCGTAGAAAGCGTCGAGGCTTTTAGGTTGCTTCCTATCGATCCATACCCTGAACTCGAAAGTAGGAGGACACCTTTTACTAACTGAAAAAGTACAGTGCGATGGTTTGGGTCTTTGACCTCGGCGAGGGCGGTATTTGAACCGGGAAAGGTAGCCCTTAAGTGACTCGACGGGTCCTTGATAGAGGTTAGAGAGAGTGAGGGCATTCTTTGGAGTTGGGATGTGTACTCTGGATTGTTTGACCAATTATGTTGCTAGTTGGCCGAAGTTATTGATGAAATCAAGTGGGAGACGAGAGAACCAAAGTAAGGTTGTTCCTGACAAGAAGACCGAGAAGCACTTGCATTTTACTGGGTCGTTGCCATGACTGGTGTCCATTTTCCATTCGTATCGATCCAGGAAGGCATAAGGGTTGGTTGTGCCATCATAAAGTGGCATTTGTGGCATGCTGAAGCGTCGTGGCCACTTGGCTTCGTTCACCCTTCTTGTGAAGGGGTTACGCCTAATATGGGCTTCACATGAGTCATTTACGTTCCCCCGCATTTCCCTCATAATCATTCGGACCATGTCGGGAAGATAAGTTGGATGGAGATCCGCCATCGTAATCCATGGATTTTGGTGAGGTTCAGGAGTTTTGTTGCAGAGCGTCTCCTATGATGAATGTTCGGATCTTCTTCTTCCATATCCTCAACATCTATGATCGGGTTTTGGTATGGGCGACGAGGCTGAGCAGGCTGATGCGCATCTTGTTCTAGAAGAGCGCGAGCCGCTGGGAGAGTAGGTCCATCATCCTTGGCGATGACAATTGGTTTCTATTAAGCAAGGGGTTGGTTGTTTGGACCCAGTCCATCGTTGATAATCAATCGAGAGTGATCTCGGTACTATGCCCCCTCGCTACAAGTGACTGTAGTTCGGTCGTCGTTTCTGTTTCCATTGCCATTGGCGTAGCCATTGTTGTTGTCGTTGTCCAGGGCATTGGTGCGGATGACGAAATTGTTGATGAGGCCGAACCTTCGTCTTTGATGTGGGCCCCTCGACTCAAAAGAGGAAGTTTCTGAGATAGTGCGCCGAGGTTGGGTGTTGTTCTGAGCGAGCTGTAGTCAAGCGACAATGCGTTAACTTTCTTGAAGTTGGCGCATAAGGTCGATATTATTTCTCAACGCCTGATTAAGCTCGAGTGTCGTACCCTCATATTTTTCATTAAGCACGCGGATCTGCGCTTGTGTTGCGGGAGCTTCGGGGTCCACATGAGGAAGGGTTTCAGTTGTGGCCGGGATATCCACCGGCTGGGGTTACTGGGAAGTTCCAGCTTCGGCTGAAGAGCCGGCTACTGCATTTTTTGCTTGCTTTACCATCATAAGCGGACTCGGAGGCAGATTGAGCAAAGGAACCTAACGCTCGTCGAAGTCGAGATGGTATCGTGCGACTAAGATACAAATCCGAGTTTTCTCAGCGAAAGCACCAAAATGTTGACGGCAAAAAATGTCGTTAACACCCAAGATTCCAATTACTTAAGAATTATAGTGTCGGTTGTAAGAGTATGTGCGGAAAGCAGTAAATAACACAAGAGATTTATAGTGGTTCAACCTTGTGAGAGACCTACGTCCACTTTGGAAGATTCGTTGGAATATTATTAATAACAAAGAGTTACAAGGTGGAGAACATCTCATGACATCTCTTTACATACATTTCTAAGTAATATGATTTCATAATTATCATATATTAAAATATTAGGAAAAAGACAATTTTTCCCTTCTTCTTCCTCAAAGTGGAGATGCCATTTAAGAGGCTACTTAGAGCTCTCAAGAGATGTTAAGTCACCAAAATCCAACCCCTTTGAAGTGTGAGGTCAATGGGTACTTATAATGGAGTAGTTAGGTGGGAATAGGTAGGAGTAGGTAGAAGTAAGGGACCACATTAGGAATTTCGTATCCCCTATAGTCGGCCTCCAGAATTTCAGAACCCATAGAGCATGCGCCCGAAAACTTCGTACCCTGTGGGGTACGAAATTCGTACCCCGAGGGGTATGAAGAAATACTGAATTGGGCTTAGGGGATCGAGGTCGAGACTTGAGGCCTTATGGGTTCAAGGTACTGGTTTGGCAATGTTTAGAGGAGCGACGAGGTTCTCGCTGGCGTGATCCCTTCTCGACTTGGTTCCCTCACTCCTTGGTGACACTCTCGGCTTTGGTTTCACGCGATACGTTGAGTCGAGCATGTTTCACATACTTTTGGGAACCGGACCAAAAAGCCGGTTAACACCAATCTCAGCTTATTAGTTTCATAAATTTAACCTAATACATTTAAGTTTATTAACAAGCCCAACATAACCACTCGTGATATTTCTAGGTTGTAATTAATATTTCTAAATAAATGTAATCTTTTTATACAACCCTCCCCATGTCACTTAATGTCAAATTAAGTCCAATTTATTATTATTTACATGTTTTTCATTTACATGTTACTCAATGTCCAATTAAGTGCAATTCATTCTAGTTAACATGTTATCCAAACACATGTTACTTAATGTCCAATTAAGTGCAGTTCATTCAAATTCACGGTCCATTATCTGAATACAGTATTCATTAATTTCCAACATGCCGAAAATCTCTTTTTACTAAATTTCGTTATCTTCCAAATATTGCAGTTTGTTTGTTGATTACAACTTTGAATAGAATTTCAAAATGCCTCTTGTATACCAATTATTGTATAAATTTACTAAGCCCCAATAAAACATTTTTATACCTTCTCTTATTATTATCCAATTGCGCTCTTATCATTTCATTTCATGTTTTAACCCAACTTGTGCAAAAATAAGAACAAATGAAAGGTTTAGGCTCAGAAAATCCTAAACTCAACATCATAATTAAAAAGGAAATGGCTTAGGCTCAAATGGACAGAAATATATCTAAAATAAAATAGGGCTAATTAAATAACTACAATAAAAAAATTATAAAGAACAAAGCTATAGATAATTGAAATAAATTACATAAATGGATTTACTGAAATATACAAAAGGGAAGAACAGGAACATAAATCAGATCTAAAAGAATTACTTACATAGAAAAGAATTAGGGATAACTAGATCTATAAATAAACAACAATTGAACTAGACATGTGTATAACTATAGAAAGATTTACATATGTAAACACTGTAACAACTATTATATCAATTTTAACCTTAACTTGGAAGAAATCTTGTAATCATGGTAATACTTACATAAAATTTGAGCAAATCCAATAAGCCTTGGTAGATCCTCTCTATCTATGAATATTCCCCTAGAAATATGTGTAGAACCTAGCCCCATTACTCCATTAAAATTATATTTGAGAAAAGGTTATTTGAGAGAGGTAGAAAAATGGAGTAGTGAAGATTAGGTTAGGTTTTGGGGGCTATTTATAATAGAGCTAGGGTATCTAGGTTCATTGGATTTTATGTTTAGATTTTAAGCCATTAGATTAGAAGAGGATTTGGAAGCAAAACCCAAAAACATAGCTCAAATGATCAAAATCATGTATGGCAAAAAACTTGCCAGGCCAAGTCTGGGTCGACCCACACCCTTATGTGGGTCGGCACAGGGGTCAACCCACTTAGGTCTGGGGTTGACCCAGTGGTCGACCCAGCTTGGATCTTTTTTCTTCTAAATTTTATTTTAATTTTTAAACAGCTATAACTTTTTCATTTTAAGTCTGATTTTAGCAAATCAAATATCTATCTTAATCAGAATTTCATAATGGACCCAATGGCGCAACCCTCGTTGCCTAACTCTTAATATTATTTTGATTAATATTTATATTCTCATTTTATTCCTTAATTGATTAATTTGTTAATTAACTATTGTTTGTTAAAAATTCGGGTTGTTACGGTAAGTTCTGCTCTTTTAGTGAAACTTAACATGGAAGCGTATCATTCTTGAATCTTTGTTTGAACTCATTGTAGAAAAGCCTAACACTCCAAATAGAGCAAGTAGTTTGAGGAAAGGGGAACACCAAGATATTTGATTCAGAGGGATCCTTCCTTTATACCAAGAGTAGGTTCGATGTCTCGAGAGTTTATAGTTGCATTGTTGAAATATACTTTCGATTTAGTGGCGCTTCCATTTAAACCAGCATGTTGGCTTAGCTTTTGGAAGATGGTTTGTAAAGCTAAACTGGTGATAGGGGAGATTTTACAAAGATCATTAGGTCGTCTGCGTATAATGGATGAGAGATAATAGGTTGAAAAGAGAAAACAAGGTGGAAAAGCTTCAACTCGGTTGTTTCCTGCATAAGATAGGAGAAAAATTCCACTGCAATTGTAAATAAGGATGGAGAAAGCGGGTTGCCTTGGTGGATGTCCCTGTTCGAATAAATAAACTCCTTGGGAATGCCTTGAAACAAAATAGAAAATGTCGCAGTTGACATGCATTCAAATATGATATTGATAAAGTGTGTTGGAAATCCCATAATTGACATAATATAACAAATAAATTCATGGCTTATCATGTCGTAGGCCTTTTGGAGATCTATCTTAACACAAAACTTAGAGACACTAGGTTTTTTGAAATCTCTGATTAGTTCATGTGCCAATAAGATATTTTCACCTATGTAACGCCCTTGGATGAATGCACATTGGATATCAGAGATTAAGTAGGGGATAAATTCCTTTAGCCTATTACAAAAGATTTTTGAGAAGACTTTGTAGTAAACATTACAACAGAAGATTGGCTTAAACTAGGATACATTCGAAGGCCTATCAGTCTTGGGAATCAGTGCGATGAAATTGTGATTTAGCCCTTTTGATAACTTAGCTGAGGTGAACATGTCTTGCACAACAGCAAGCAACTCATGTTGTATTTATCGCCAATGTATTTTCATGAAATTGGAATTCATGCCATCAGGATCGGGGCTAGGATCATTGTGAATTGAGAAAACAACCTGCTTTAACTCAGACATAGTGATGGGTTATAGTAGAAAGTCGTGTCCTTGAGAATTTATCATAGATATAGGTTGGAATGCAGGGAAATCAGCAAGCAAATTGTCATTGAATATAGAGGTAAAAAAGGAAATAGCGGAAATACATAATTACATTCAGCGGAAGACTATCAAATGCTCAAGACATAGCTCTAGCTTCAATTCAGAATCATGCCGTATAAAATATCTAAAAAACCAAAACTACTAGTTTCCCATGTGGAAAATATGAAAAACCAGAGTTTAGGTGGGAAACAATAAACTCCAGGTCAGTCAAAAGACTAGTGCGAGAACCAAAAATAGTTTTTTACTTTATTATAAAATTAGGTAAATCACGGGACCATGCCGTATAACACGGAACAGGTTTTCTTCACATGAATACCAATCATAAAAACTCATAATACTTTTGAAAAATGAAGCTATTATAAGACTCAAGTCCCATCACACAATGTAATGCAAACCGGAGGAAAGAGTTTTATCTTATAATAGCCAAACATGCTCGATGCGTGAAATTTCTCTTTTACTATTACTAGTGCATAGTGTGGAAATCATTTTCCCAAACAAATGTATCAATCTTAGATGACATGATACCCCATCCTATTATGTAGCCAAATAAGTTTACAACTGAAAACGCAAGGCTCATATTGGAAGTTGGATTCCATCATGATGGCTCCTAATTCGAAAGATCTATCGCAGAAGTGTGTATCTCCATGGTTAAGTCCAGACGTTGGCACCGTAATACACACGCACACAACATGGAGGGAATCAAGTATCACTCCCCGCGGCTTTAGTCTAGGCTTGGAACACCGCTATACTCTATCCCTCCAGGCATGGAGAAACCACAACCTAGATCATCTCAGTGGATGAATCCATACAACCCTAAAAGATGTTCACTCTCACCCCATAGTTTGTTCATTCTCAACTTGAAAATTATATTGATCTAACCATCAGTTCACCATAGGGATGGCAATGGGGTGGGTCTAGGGTACAAACCCGCTTGACACGCCCTTGTTTTGACCCATTTAGACCCGCCCCATAGGGTCTTCGGGGCGGGTAGACCCGTGACCCGCTTTTGGAGGTCCGGGTCTTGGGTCGGGTCTTGGGCATGGCTAACCCGCCCCAACCCGACCCGCATGATTGAAACACCATTCAAACACTTTATAATTATATCTTGTTAATCTTCTTAGATATACATGGTTATAACTTGAATATTGTATTCTTTCAACCAACAAACTATAAATTTTTCATAGTATTAAGTTGCATCAATGATAATCATACAATAACAAATGCATACATTTTGAACAATTATCTTACAATTCATTTTATTATATTCTCTTATCATTGTGAATATAATATGCATATAATTTATTACCTAGTGTTAAAAAATATAAATATATAAATTTGTGTATATTAAAACACAATATCACCGGGTCGCGGGGCAGATCGGGTCTACCCTGACCCGTATGGGTTTCGGGTACGGGGCGAAATTCCAGACCTGCACCGGGTCTACGGGGCGGGTCTGGGGCGGGGTTTAAAAAGTCCGGGTCGGGTCCGGGGCATGAGAAACCCGCCCCATTGCCATTCCTAGTTCACCATCATATTGGAGTGCGAGACTTATCGAAGTCACATCTCGACACAAAGCTACGCCATATTAGCTATGCTTTGATCATCATCCACAAATTTCTGCTTTTCAACAAGAAGATTTGATTTATCTGCCCACAACACTTAGCATGCCACATTGTCAATTCACAACATATAATTAGTGTCTATTAATATATAACCCTTTGAGTACATAAATCTCAAAGGAAGGTGTTAAGCTAAGATAATAAATTCTCCACTACCAACTGGTATAACATCAATAGACATCAATTTATTATGTCGTAACTCACAATGTTGGACACACATCCATTCATAAGTTCGTTCTGGGTTTGAACGAAACCGACGGCACCATATTCCTCGTCCAATAAAGGAGAGAGGACCTTGCATATCTGGTCAATCTCCAAGTACGTCTGGACGATTGCCACTTATAACCTAGTCTTGGGTTGTACACACCAATCAAGAAACTAGAAATAATCTAAACAATGTGAAGATCTCCAGTCTTCAACCACCATCTTCAAGCATCTTCAATACTTGTCGTAATAGTTGTTCAAAATGGGTTGAAACTTGGTCTTTCTGAAATAACTATCGCATCTTTAAAATCAATTGATATATAAACATATCATAAGTCTAATTCCATTTTGGAATATTCATTTCACCCAAATCATTCTTTACATTGGGAATTACTCCCATAAATCTTATTAAAGATTTACATTCTTTAAACTTCTTGTTTAAATCTTTCATTGGAAACCATTTCAAAAGATGATATAATCTCTTTTCACAAACTTAACTCAAATCAAGGTTTATTAGCATTACCAAGATTATCGAGCCTTACAAAAAAAGGTATTCTCTCATATCATTTTTCTGTTCCCATCATATTCATCCCATGGAGCAAAACTGGTGGGACTCCATATCTAACACTCATTGTGTTTTGGTAAGTTTAATTACTTACTTTCATTTTCAAATCTTTGTTGAAAGATTTATTAAAAGTCTAATTTAATTTCCTTTTCATTCAATTAAATCTTTATTGAAAGATTTATTAAAACTCTAACATAGTTTTAATACTCGAAAAATCATTATTCAATGATTACTTAATCTTTTAAATAAATCGTGTCTTTCCAAATAACTATTCAATGATTGCATAATTTTGGAAGGGAATCATGTATTTAACTAGTTAAGAATAGATGTTATTCAAGACATCATTCACGACAAACCCAAAATCCAACTTGATATCAACTATAAGGCTCTAAATAGAAATCATATCGGCTTATATTCAACATCAAATTCTAAAACCAACAGATACCGTATAGGGAATAACGATATTTATATCTTTCAAATTCCTCAAACAGTATTTGTATAATTGCGGAATCGAATGTCGAAATATCTGAAGATTATTTCATTCAAATCCAATAAACTTAAGTTTGATAACTTTTAGTTTAGCTTCAAGCTAAATTTCAAAATATTGGTTTACTATGTTAAGTAAATCAGGTCAAAAGTCCAAAAATTCAAATCATAGTTCAGAACTTCATTGTTCTTACTTAAATCATTTTAGAATCATTAATTTGGGTTTACCATGATTTTTCTTCTTTTTAATAATTTTTATAAGGCTCTTTCGGTCGGTTTCCAATTCGTGTCACCGAACTTCATCTATAGAGACCTTTTCAAAAATAGAGTTGAACTTATCTTAAAATCTAACTATTGGATTTTAAAGCTTTGTAAATCATTGGAAAGGCCTTTTCATTTTGAACCAAATGTTTTTCATTTTGGGAAAATCCGACGGTCGGATCACCCGGAATGTCAATTTGAAGTTAATGGTCAAAATTCGTGAATGGCTATTGCGTGACTCGTCCTATTCAAACCATTTTATTATTTATAATAATATTCTACAATTCAATCCAAACGTATTTTATAAAACGTTTATAAGTTCATTTTAAAATGATTCAACCTCCAATTCAATTTTAAATCCAAGTTGAATATCCCCATATTATTATAATACTAACATAATAATATTTTTTAAAATATAGTATTTTGAAATCCAAATTCTTTTGACATCCATTATAAAAATAAATAAGGTCATAGGAATAATTCGTTCGAGCTAAAAATGTCGTTTATATACCTAACTCGAATTTACAATTCAAAATCTAATTTGAATTAAAACAAGCCATTTTCAATTCAAATCTTCTACAAATCTATTTCAATCTTTTTAATAGTTGTTTGAAATTATATGAACTTCATTTTCAAATAATTTGGATTTAAAAATCCAATTTCCATTCTCTTGTCAAATTTCACTTAAATGAATATAAAATTCATTTAAAATTCCAATAGAATGAAATTCTATCAAATTCCAATTTTATACTCGTGGTATAAATTTTTATGTCAACAATATAAACACATTCATATCAACTACCATCCATCAACCAATAATTATAATATAAGCGTTTCTACCAACCACGCTTATATTCATAGTTTAATAATATGAAAAATAATAACTGTAAATATCATCCATCGACAACGAAGCAAACATTGCAATCACAGGCAATCAATACACATTCAGATATGATTATAATAACTATAAAAATCACTTGAGTGAGTTCTCACATTGATCGGTTTATCATTGAATAACGATAAACGTCGATTGATTAAATCAGATGTTTTATTTCACCGTAAATTGCAATGAGCTCCAAAATAGCTTTTCTGCAGAGCTTGACTCCATATGATCCCAACGTATCTTGTTTCGCTTAATTTTGATAATGAATGTAGAAGTTATAAATTTTACTAGTCGAATACAATAAAACAATACTTAATAAAATTAATCATCTAATTAATTTACCTTGGGATAATCTCCCCTCCCTAATCATGTTGTTCATCTCCTTCCTCTTACAGGCATACGCACGCAACAACCCCTATTAAACTCATAATTAACGCAAACTTTTCCCTCCCCATTCTCTTTTAAAACTTGTTTTACAATAAAAAATCACCAATATACTTCTCTTCAACAAGTCCATCAGCTCATCCCCATCTAAAAACACCTGAACTCCTCTTCTCCAATGCGTTCAAGGACACTTCCGCATGCACCATGTATAGGTGCTGAAATTTATTTGCACCATAATTCACCAAATTTTGACAAAACCTTCCACTCGACCTCCTCAACTCGAATAAAAACTCCATTCCTTCAATTGAATTACTAGTTTCCCATAATGATTAACCCTAGGTCATGCCTATGAAAGCACAACAACAAAGATGGATGTCACACCCTACAAATCCGAGAAAGAACCGAAGAAAATGCTCCAGGAATCCAAATATGTATATATCATGATTTATAGTTTTTTATTTCATTTTGTAGAAATTTTTTATGCTCACGAATTTTCATTTGGAGGTGGAGGCATGAAGATTGACTATAAAAGGAAATGAACTAGGGTTAGGATTATTTATAGTGTGAGAATATTTTTTTATGCAATTATTATAGTAATTTTATTGAATTATTACTTGTATTTGTGGTTTAAAAATCCATATGATCACGGACGATATCCAATTTCGATGAAAACGGACATATAGCTGCATTTTTATATTACGACCTAACGGAACTTATTTCGTCGAATTCCAAGTCCGTTTGCTCACACATTGTATTTTTAAAGTCAAATTATTGATTAATTCACATTTAAATTCCACATGGTCACATACTAACTCTGATGAGCACGAAATTTGAAATATAACAATAACTTAATATTCTAGATTCGATAAAATTGGTTTCGTCGAAAACGGGGGTCGTTTGAAAAATAGCTATTTTTAAGGATTAAATAAAACAAATAAAATATAAATAAATTCAAAATAGTTCAAATAAACAATAATAATAAATTAATATTATCGTATATATACAAATAGAATATCATATGGTTCCAAAACAAACATACTGGTGCTTATAACTCGATGTTTTCAAAATCCAAATTAAATTAATATCCAATTTTATAATAAATCCTTTTATTTTATTTAATAAATTGTTATAATTTATAAACGATTCCATAGTAACTTTTTGAAATTTTTATTTGGACATAACTCATAATTTATAACATGAAATCTTGATTTTTTTTTACTTTCTTAGAAAGATATTGTTGAATAGATCCTAACATTTCATGTTTTAACGAATTCTGACTTATACTGAATTATGTACATTCAATTAAGTTTCAAAACTATTTATTTCGAACTACTACGATGTTACGAGTTCATTTTATAATAATATAAACTTATATGTACAAAATTCATTTTAAATCAATTCTAAGTCATTAATCCTAAAAATAAATTGTTTTAAATATTTAGATTCCATTAATTATTATTTAATAAATTTTGGGTTGTTACATTCTCCCACACTTAAAAAGATTTCGTCCTCGAAATCAAAGACGGAACTGAAGGACATTTACTTAACCAACTCAACCTTCGTTCTAACTAACTCAAGTTCTTCAACTTTTCAATTTCTAAGAACTTCCCAATTTCTCGAAATCTGGCTAACGCTTTGAATTTTTTTGCCATAACCTCCTTTGTGCGGGTTGATCGATACAACTACAACTTGCATCTCTGGGCCCTCATCAAACTAAAAGAAAATCCAAAAGCTAAACGACTTGCCAATCAGCTCATAAAATCATCAAACCCAATCAATACAGTAAATACGTACCTTTTTGTTAGACATTCAATTTTATTCCTCTTCCTGGCTTTCAATTAATAACCTGTCCAATATATATATATATATATATATATATCCAGTTCTTATTAATTTCAAATTAACGCAACACTAATGTTGAATTTGACTTACCTCAATTCAATATTTCATTCTTACATTGGTTTTTTCATTCCAAATTTATTTAACTCCACAATTTTGATTTATTTGATTCACTTTTATCTTTTCTATCTATTTAACTCATGTTAGTTAAATTTAAAGCCCAAGTCATTTCCAAATACTTACTTAAATTAGTTTAAGTATATTTTGACATTTCAATTGGAATTATATAGTCAACCCATTTCCAAACCCAAAAATATACACTAGAGTTGCCAGCTGTCATCAACATAATCATCCTCAAGTGATTGGAATATGATTATATATCAACCTAGTATATTTGAGACTTCGGATATACGTTTGCAAGGCGTATATTCAAAATATTCTTATACTTGGTACGTTAAATAAAATACTCAAACTCTTATTATAAATTATAATCTTTCATAATCAAATTAATTTATATATATATATATATATATATGCAAATTCATTTTCTTCTATATATATAATACCCTTCACACACATTCTAAGGCATTACTAACCCTATCTCTAATGAGTCACTCTTATAGGATATTACTAATCCTATCTCAGATGAGTTCTTTTCTTCCGCTCTAACGAGTCATACCCCAAAGATTTGAATGAATCTAAGCTCTGATACCAATTATGATGACCCTAGGCTTTTCAACCATCAAGCAGTTGGCTAACCTCCCACCGTGAAAAACAATGATACCTCAGAACTGTTTTTACGACCATCCTCGTGACTCAACCAACCCAATAATGCCCATTATGACGTGTAGGAGTAAAAGTCTCCTGCTCACCACAAACAGCCGAGCGAGAACCCCCTATCACGTTCTTTAACCAGCCATGATACCAACTGTGAAGTCCCGCTTTCTTGACCGATTCAAATCGATTGTGAAACCGACTTAAACCAATCAACAAGACGTATCATTTTGGGATTACGACTAATAAGAATGAACAAAACAAATTTTCATTAACATTATTACAATGTTACATCAGAGTACAAGAATATATCTGAGTACATAATAAACGCAGAGTATAACAAATTACAATGCATAGTGGAAATACATAATTACATTTAGTGGAAGACTATCAAATGCCCTAGACATAGCTCTAGCTTCAATTCAGAATCCTACTCTATAAAATATCTGCAAAACCAAAACTACTAGCTGCCCATGTGGAAAATATGGGCACCAAGAGTTTAGATGGGAAACATTAAACTCTAGGTTAGTTATAGGACTGGTGTGAGAATCAAAAGCAATTATTTACTTTATTTTAAAGTTGGGTAAATCATGGGACCACACTGTATAACATGGAATAGGTTTTCTCTACATGAATACCAATCATAAACGCTTGCAATGCTTTACGAAAAATGAAGTTGTTATAAAACTCAAGTCCCATCACATAATGCAACGCAAACCGAAGGAAAGAGTTTTACCTTATAATAGCCAAACATGCTTGATACACGAAATTTCTCTTTTATTATTTCTAGTGCATAGTGTGGAAATCTTTTTCACAAATAAACATATCAATCTTAAATACCATAATACCCCATCCTATTATGTCACCATATAGGTTTACAACTGAAAATGCAAGGCTCGTATTGGAAGTTGGATTCCATCATGATGGCTCCTAATTTGAAAGATCTATCGCGGAAGTGTGTATCTCCACGGTTAAGTCCAGGAATTGGAAAGCATTGTAATACACATCCACACTACATGGAGGAATCAAGTATCTCGCCCTTGGCTTTAGTTTGGGCTCAGAACGGTGCTATACTCTATCCCTCCAGGCATGGAGCGACCATAACCCAGATCATCTCGGTCGACCGAATCCATACAACCCTAAAAGTTGTTCACTCTCAACCCATAAGTTGTTCATTCTCAACTTGAAAGTTATACTGATCTAACCATCGTTTCACCATCATACCGAGGTGTGAGCCTTGTCGAAGTCACATCTCGACACAAAGCTACGCTATATCAGCAATGCTTTGACCATCATCCACAAAGCTCGGCTTTTCAACAAGAAGATTTGATCTATCTTCCCACAACACTTAGCATGACACGTTGTCAATTCACAACATATATTTGTGTCTATTAATATATGACCCTCTGAGTATATAAGTCTCAAAGGAGGATGTTGAGATAAGAGAATAAATACTTTGCTAGCAAATGATATAACATTAATAGACATCAATTTATTATGCCATAACTTACAATGTTAGATATACATCCATTTACAAGTCCGTTCTGGGTCTAAACGAAACCGAAGGCACTTATTCCTCATCCAATAAAGGAGAGGACCCTTGCATATCTGGTAAATCTCCAAGTACATCTGGATAACCACCACTTATACCTTCATCTTGGGTTGTACACCCGAATTGAGACATCAACAATAATCCAAACGTTGTGAAGATCTACGGTCTTCAACCACCGTCTTCAAGCATCTTCAATACTCGTCGTATTAGTTACTCAGAATGGGTTGAAACCTGGTCTTTTCAAAATAACTATCGCATCTTAAAAAATTAAGTGATATATAAACATATCATAAGTATAATATTCATTTCTCCCACATCATTCTTTACACTGGGAATTACTTTTATAAATCTTACTAAAGATATATAATCTTTAAACTTCTTATTTAAATCTTTCCTTGGAAACCATTTCAAAAGATTATATAATCTCTTTTCACAAAATTAACTCAATTCAAGGTTTATAAGCCTTGTTTGGGATTATCGATCCTTGGAAAAAAGGTAATCTCTTATATCGTTTTCCCATTCCCATCTTATTCATCCCATGGAGCAAAACTGGTGGTACTCCATATCTAACACCCATTGTGTTTTGGTAGGTTTAATTATGTTCTTTCATTTTCAAATCTTTGTTGTAGGATTTATTAAAACTCTAACTTAGTTTTAATTTTCATTTCATTCAATCAAAATTTTATTGAAAGATTTACTGAAAATCTAACATAATTTTAATACTCCAAAAATCATTATCAATGATTACTTAATGTTTTAAATAAACCATGTCCTTCCAAATAACTATTCAATGATTTCTTAACTCTGAAAGCCAATCCCGTCTTTAACTGGGTTAAAAATAGATGTTATTCAAGACATCATTCACGACTAATGTAACACCACGTCATTTTAACAACTCTAAAAGAGGATGAATTAAATAATTATTAATTTAATATTCAAAATTAAGGGAAATGGACTGCGCCATTGCGTCCGTCTTGAAATTCTGGTCAAGATAGACATTTAGTTTGCGTAAAACGGACACTATATGAAGAAGTTATGAAGGTTTGAATTTTGTATAAGCGAAGAAGGATTATATATATATGTATATATATATAATTAAATTAGAAAAACTAGAAAACCATTTGAAAATTAAAAATCTGAAGGTGGCAATCTTCCCGTCCTAGGGAGTCGACCCCGGGGTCGACCCCCTAGGGCTAAGGTGGCAATCAAATTCTAGGGGATGGAAGCTATATATACGGCTTCATTTTCTGGTTTTCTTACACTGAAAATCAATGGAGGCCTAAGTGCTGCTGGTGCCTGGACTGAATCAAAACTCTTTCTTCTTCTTCTACCAATCAAAGTTAGAGATTCAAGTGTAGATCTTTTCTTCTTCTACCTTTCTAGATCCAAACTCTATGAGTTTCAAGTTGCTTTTAGATTTAAATAAATAAAAAGTTAACATGATAGGACTATTAATTTGGATCTATGCATGTTAATATTTGGATCACTTTAGATCTGTAATAACTTGTGAATCTGTGATAATTTGGTATACTATGACTTGGATCTAAATCTTTATCATGTCAGATCTACTTTTGATTATAGATCTAACCTATTTAGATCATCTTGTACCTATTATGTTTGAGGTTAATTTGGATTTGTCATTAGTTGGACATCAAAATCCTTATTTAGATCTAATCATGCATATTATGACATCCCTACTATGTTAGAACCTGTTATTATCAGAAGTTCACCGATCTACGCTTATATGTCCATCTTATCATTATGCCATCATAAGTTTATGTCAATTCTGTTAGAATAATCATCTATGTCATCTTCCCTTCACCCTTTCCCTTTTATTTTATATAGCCAGGCTACTATCGAGCCTAGGCATGCCGCTTAATTATGCGATTACGATAGTTTGGGAATGAGGGGAAAAACATTGAAATTGGGCATATCTTGTGAATTGGGAATTTGGACATAATTGGTAAAAAGGTGGAAGTTGGCATAATTTGAATAATGTATATGTATACGAGTTTGGACATATAATTCACTACGAACATATTTAGGGAAAAGGGGCATGAAACCTATAACCTATAACGACATAGGTAAAATTGGCTAATAATGAAATGCCTAGTATTACAGTAATTAGAAATTGTAATTGCGCCTAGACACAAGGTTAGATTACGCTTGTGGTGGAAGTCTGCCCGGAACCGCCCGGCATATCCAGCAATCACAAGTGGTAGATCTAATGTGGGAGGTCTAGGTGCACAAATACGAGATGTGCTAAGACACGAGGTTAAGCCCATTTTGTGGAATAAGTCTGCTCGGACCCGCCCGACATGTCCAGCATCCACAAACGGTAAGCTTAATGTGGGAGGTCTAACATACTGTAACCATAAATGAAAATATGGTAATAAACCTTGAATGCTTAACCTAGTTGAACCCATAGGGAATTGTATGAATATAAACTCAAGTTGGGGTTAAGTAAACTTGGTTGAACAGTGGGTGGGTTAAGTAAATCTGAGGGGGTGGGTAATATTTACATATAGGCTCACGAACTTAAGCTGATAGGGTTATGTAATTAAAGACACCTAGTGGTATACATAACCAATGGAAATATTAGAGTTATGTAATTAAAGACACCTTTTTAGGGTAAGCATAACTTGTAGAAATGATAGGGTTATGTAATTATAGACACATATACATAACCGATGGAAATCCTAGTGGGGATACAAGACAAGCGGGAGAGCTTGTATCATATTGTGTGGGACCCATTTCAGTCAGTAACCCTTAATATGTATCAAACGAGTAATGCAAGCTAGGTTGGAGTTAGGGCACGCTTACTGGACTGATTGTAAGAGATCGAAACGAGGAGGACAGTGTGGGCGGCGAAAACCAATCGGGGATATGCGGGTGCATAAGCTAGGTAGAGGAGCCTAAGATGACTGTGACACGTGTAGATATGGTTGTGCATATCAGTAAAGGGTTGCCACTATAGGACGTGATACATCCTACGGTGGGGCCGGCACAGAGTATCTACGCAGAGTAGGGAGCCGATCGATTAGGATAGTGGTTAGGATACATCTGGATGTATGCCTAAATCTACCATCTTCTAGTTGTTGGGATCATATCATTTCTGGTTATACTAGTATTAGTGCAGAGTAATCTTTAGAAAGGCATATACACTTTATCATGTTTACCTTGTCATACCTACCTTTTATGGTGTTATCTTACTTATCCACTTTATATGTCTGTCATGCTACTTTTACTTATTTACTTGCTAAAAGTAACTGGACTTGCCAGACTTTATGACTAACCCTGTTTGTTTCCTCTTCTTTCTTCCGTTCCCCTCCCCCTCCAGGTTCTCAGGGTGGGAATACTCAGGCTTGACCGTGATTCTGCTTTCATTTTGCTGGAGCTGCGTAGATGTATAGCTCAAGCTCCTGTCATTGCTAATATGGCTATGTTTTATTTTGCGGAATTTTGCTTCTTTTATGTACTCTGATGCTTTAAAGTACAAGGCAATAGTTTTTATGATGCAACGATTTTTGTGTGTTTCAGACATGTGATGTTTTTGAACCACGATGCTTTTGAACCACGATGCTTTATGATTAATAAAGCTTTTAATTCCGCTATCATTTTGTATCTGTCTTGTAATATTTACGTTTACCTATAACGCTTCATGAAACTTAATGTGTTTCCTTTGTGAGTGACAATAACTGACGTGGGGTGTTAAACTTGGTATCAAAGCTGAAGGTTACCAAATTAGATAAAAGTTTTTGAAAATTATTTTCAAAAAGGTTTTAAGAAAGCATTTTTCAAAAAGAAAAGTCTATTTGAAAAACATATTCCCCAAAGCCATATGTAACATCCTTCAATCCTATATCTAAATCCATTTCCTTTTCGTTTCAGCATGTCCGGGGAACATAACATTCCAGAGGGCATTACGATACCTGGCTGGTTCTGTATGTATCTAAAGGCTACGGCGCCTTTCGAAGGACAAGGAAACGTTCCTCCCCCAGCTGCACCCGTCGTCCCTCCTTCTCCTCCAAGAGTAGATAATTTCGATAAGATCTGCAAAGATTTATGTGCCATGGGAGGGAAGCCATTCCGTGGAATCGAAACATTCTTAGAGGTAAGGAATTAGCTTAAGGAGACTGAGGACTTGTTTGTAATATTTGAAGTGGAAGATCGGAGGAAGATTCAGTTAGCTGCCTGGCAACTAAAAGATAAAGCTTAGTTTTGGTGGGAAGTTACCCAAGCCAGACGTCCGGTGGAGACATGGGATGATTTTAGGATGAGGTTTGAAATGAAGTTTCTCTCTCAACCTCAGAAAGGCATGCAAATAGAGAGGTTCTTGGCACTCAAATAAGGAAACATGACTATTAAGGAATATGTGAACAAGTTCAACCAGCTTGTAAGGTTTGGATTGGAATTAGTAGATACTCCGCATAAGAAAGCCTTATGGTTTGCTAAAGGACTAAATGAACCCCCTTCATAGGTTAGCTATGTCCTATATCCCAATGGGAGCGACTTTTGAAAGGCTTGTTGATATGGCCCTGATGCATGAGAAAGACAAGGGAGAAAAGAAGGAAGTTAAGGATGAGGAAACAACGCAAAATAAGAAGGTATGGCCCAAGAAAGGACAGCAGCAACAACAACAGAAGAAAGGCGGAAAGAGTGACAAGGCTAAAGATAAGAGGACATGTTACAGTTGTGGACGAGAAGGTGACTTGGTCAAGGACTGCAAAAGAAGGAAGAATACTTGCTTCAATTGTGGAGAGGTCGGGCACTTTGCTAGGGAGTGCCCAAAGAAATAGGGACCACAGGGATAAGGCCAGAGGGCAGGTGCTTGCTCTCGCGATTAGTGCTCCGGATAGAGGTAGGAAATTTTTTGCGGAAGGTTTGATTTCTCTTTCCATTCATCCTGTTAGAACTCTTTTTGATTATGGCGCTTCACATTCATTTATATCTAGTTTTGTGGTTGGATTTCTGCACTTAGATACTAGTATGTAGTGGATCCCGTTATTGCCTCAAACCCCATTGGTGGTTCGGCTCATTTGTCTATGATTTGTCGGGGTTTGAGAATATCTATCTTAGGCGTCGAGTTTGAGTGTGACGCATATGTGCTCGGTTCTATGGGCTACGGTTTGATACTAGAGATGGATTGGCTAGCCATGTATGGTGCCATTCTGGATTGTGAGAAGAGAGTGGTTAGGCTTCTGACTTGTAATGGGAGGACCCTCGAGATTTCTTTTGACCCGCAAGGATCAGTTATGCTTAGTTTCCTAGAGTCTCTTGATGCATCTATCGATGATCTGCAATCTGTTCTAGTAGTCTGGGATTATTCTGATGTTTTTGATGAGGTTCGGGGTTTACCCCCAAGGCACGAGATAGATTTTCGCATATATTTGGTAGATAATGCAAATCCAATTGCATTACTGTGCGCCATATGGCTCCAAGGGAAAGGAGGGAGCTTAGCAAGCAAGTAGGAGAGCTACTTGAGAAAGGGTTTATCAGGCGAAGCATAACTGAATGGGTGCTCTAGTAGTATTCGCGACTAAGGCGGATGTTTCGCTTCGTTTGTGTGTGGACTATAAATAATTGAATAAACTCACTAAGAAGAACAGGCACCCACTTCTGAGGATAGATGACTCGTTTGATCAACTTGTTGGTGCCTCGGTATTTTCTTAGTTAGACTTGGTCACGGGGTTCCATTAGTTAAGGGTGGCTGAGGATAGTATAGATAAGGCCGCTTTTAGGACTCCAGATGGTTTCGTTGAATGGCTAGTTATGCCTTTTGGTTTGATGAACGCACCCGCCTATTTTGTTGATCTGATGAGTAGGGTGTTTCGGGAGTTTCTAAATAAAATTTTCGTGGTCTTTATTGATGATATATTGATCTTCTCAAAGAGCGAAGAAGAGCATGCCCAACATTTGCGGGAAGTTTTGAAAACTCTCCGTGCACATCAGCTTAAGGAAAAATTCTCCAAATGCCACTTTTGGAGAAAGGAGATGAGATTCCTAGGGCATGTGCTTTCTAAAGATTGGATAGCTGTAGATCCCGCAAAGGTGGTTGCAGTTCAAGACTGGCAGATTCCAAAGAATGCGATAGAGGTGAGAAGCTTTCTGAGGTTAGCAGGCTATTATAGGAAGTTCATTAAGGACTTCGCAAAGATATCAGCCCCACTCACCAGGCTGTCGAAGAAGAACTTGGCATTTTCGTGGGATATAGATTGTGATGTTGCTTTCCAACGACTGAAGAGGGCTCTAACAACAGCCCCGGTCTTGATCTTTCCCGATGGAAACAAAGTGTTTACAGTGTACATTGATGCATGTGGTATAGTACTTGGTGCAGTTCTGATGCAAGAGGGAAGGGTAGTAGAGGGAGACAACTAAGGGTTCATGAGAAGAACTATCCAACCCATGATTTAAGCTAGGTGCCATAGTATTCGCGCTTAAGGCGTGGCATCATTATTTGCTTGGAGAGAAATTCGAGTTGTACACTGATCATAAATCTCTCAAGTATTTGTTCTTGCAGAAGGATCTTAATTTAAGGCAGCAAAGTGGATGGAGTTCCTAGCTTCTTATGATTTCGAGATTGCTTATACCTCTGGCAAGGGTAATGTTGTGGCAGACGCACTGAGCAGGCAAAGGATGGCCTTAAGTCCTCTATTTGTGGAAAGGAAAAGCTTGGAGTTCATATCGACTTTTGACTTTAGACCCTCCACCGAGCTTTTGCCTGGTTTGTTTGCGTCGTTAGAGATACGACCTACTCTTATGGATCAGATAGGAACTTCGCAGCGAGATGATCCCCAAATTTCAGACATCTTGGATAAGCTCAGTAAAGGGGAGACTTCTAGTCACCTCAATAGATATTCCATTAACGGTAAAGGGTGGTTGTGACGAGATGGAAGGTTTTGTGTTCCTCAAATTGGAAGTTTGCTAAAGACAGTCCTAGAAGAAGTCCATCATTCTAAGATGACTATTCATCTAGGCGGTGATAAGATGTATAAGGACACGAAGAGGGTTTTCTTTTGGGCTGGGATGAAGAAGGATGTGACAGAGTTTTTTTCTCAATGTTTAGTTTGTCAGCAAGTCAAAGCTAAGAAAAAGAAGCCCAGTGGTTTACTTCATCCTTTAGAGGTTCCATAGTGGAAGTGGGAGAGTGTCTCTATGGATTTCATAGATGGTTTACCTAGATCAAAGAAAGGCAACACCAATATTTGGGTGGTAGTAGATAGACTTACTAAGAGCGCTCATTTAATTCCAGTTAAGAATAAGAGGACGACAGCTTGGTTGGCAGCAATTTATGTTCGAGAGATAGTCCGCCTTCATGGAGTACCTTCCAACATCGTAAGCGATAGTGACCCCATCTTCACTAGTGAATTTTGGAGGAGTTTGCAAGAAGCATTAGGTACACAGTTATGTCTGAGCATTGCTTATCATCCTCAAACCGATGTACAGACGGAGAGGGTGAATAGAATACTTGAGGATCTTTTGAGGCTGTGTATCCTAGACTTCGGAGGGACTTGGGACGAGCATCTTCCTTTACTAGAGTTTTCCTATAACAACAGTTATCAAGCTAACATTGGCATGGCACCTTTCGAAGCATTGTACGGACGACCATGTAGATCACCAACTTGTTGGTGGGAATCTACAGAAAGGTTATTGCTTGGACCATATATGATTTAGAGAAACGTCCGAGAAGATTGATCTTATTAGACGATGAATGAAGACCGCTTAAGATAGACAGAAATCCTACGCAGACAAGAGAAGGACTAACATTGAATTTGAAGTAGGAGATATGGTTTCATTAAAGTGTCACCTTTAAGGAATGTGGTTCGCTTCGGATCTGTAGGGAAATTGGCACCAAGATTCGTAGGGCCATCTCCCATAACAGAATGAATTAGCCAAATGGCCTATAGAGTAAAGCTGCCAGAGAGACTATTCGGCATTCATGATGTTTTCCACATTTCTCACTTGCAAAAGTGTTTGCATGATACCGCGGAAGTAGTTAAGCCGAGTGTATTGGAAGAAGTAGAGGTGGAACAGGAGGCAACAGTCAGACAAGTTCTTTCCCGTATTCTTGGATCAGAAGTTAAAAAGCTACACAATAAAGAAATCAGGTTGGTGAAGGTTTAGTGGGGAGATAACCTAGAAGATGCAACTTGGGAGACTGAAGAGAATATTCGTGCTTCATACCCTTTTCTTTACGAGGGTATGTTCTTAACTCCTTTTCCAAAGCTTTTATTTATGCTTGTTTCTATCATTTAAGTATGTCCTATCGATCGAATCTTCGACCTTTAGGTAGGAATCCCATGTATGTAAACATGTGTTTGAGACATGTTATGTTTGATGGGTGCAAGTGGATGCAAGTGTTTGCTAGTGGTTGCTCGTGGATGCATATACACACACATTAGGCACTAGATCAGCTCAATCACTCTCATACTGCATATGGATGTGTGTGTATTTTTCTTTTTTTATAGATGGAAATGGATGTAGCATCGTATGGATGCTGCATTTGGACGGACGATTATGCACCCATATAGAACTTACATGCTATAAAAGGATTGTTGAATACATGTTGGATTCATGGCACTAACACACATTGCATTAAGGAGGTCGACTGAATCAGTGGACCGCATGATCTTCGCATTAGTATTGGGACATATACACGCACGTTTGCATATGTTCATAAAGCATTAGAAGTCTTTAAGGACAATGGATTCTTGTGATTGGTGCATGAGTAGATGGGTAATGGATGGTAGGAAATACATTCTTCTTAACTTGGAGATTTTAGGGACAAAATCCTTTGAGTAGGGGAGAATGTAACACCCCGTAATTTTAACAACACTAAAAGAGGATAAATTAAATAATAATTAATATAATACTCAAAATTAAGTGAAACAGACTACGCCATTGCATCTGTCTCGAAATTCTGGTCAAGATAGACATTTAGTTTGCGTAAAACGAACACCATATGAAGAAGTTATGAAGGTTTGAAGTTTGTATACACGCCGAAGAATTATATATATAATTAAATCAGAAAAAATAGAAAACCGTTTAAAAATCACAAATCCGAAGGCGGCAATCTTCCCTCCCCAGGGGAGTCGACCCCTTAGGGGGGTGTCGACCCCAAGGTCAACCCCCTAAGGGGGGTCGAACCCCCTAAGGCTGAGGTGGCAGTTGAATTCTGGGGGCTGGCAGCTATATATACGGCTTCGTTTTCTGGTTTTCTCACACTGAAAATCAATGGAGGCCTAAGTGTTGTTGGTGCCTGGACTGAATCAAAGCTCTTTCTTCTTCTTCTGCAAATCAAAGTTAGAGATTCAAGTGTAGATCTGTTCTTCTTCTACCTTTCTAGATCCAAACGCTGTGAGTTTCAAGTGGCTTTTAGATTTAGATAAATAAAAAGTTAACATGATAGGACCGTTAATTTGGATCTATGCATGTTAATCTTTGAATCACTTCTGATCTGTAGCAACTTGTGAATCTGTGATATTTTGGTATACTATGACGGATCTAAATCTTTATCATGTCAGATCTACTTTTGATTATAGATCTAACCTATTTAGATCATTTTGTACCTATTATGTTTGAGGTTAATTTGGATCTGTCATTTGTTGGACATCTAAATCCTTATTTAGATCTAATCATGCCTATTATGACATCCCTACTATGTTAGAACCTGTTTTATTATCATAAGTTCACCGATTTGTGCTTATATGTCCATCTTATCATTATGCCATCATAAGTTTTTGTCAATTCTGTTAGAATAATCATCTCTGTCATCTTCCCTTCACCCTTCCCCTTTTATTTTATATGGCTAGGCTACTATCGAGCCTAAGCATGTCTCTTAATTATGCGATTACGTTAGTTTGGGAATGAGGGGGAAAACATTGAAATTGGGCATATCTTGTGAATTAGGAATTTGGGCATAATTGGTGAAAAGGTGAAAGTTGGCATAATTTGAATAATGTATATGTATATGAATTTGGACATATAATTCACTATGAACATATTTGGGGAAAAGGGGCATGAAACCTATAACCTATAACGACATAGGTAAAATTGGCTAATAATGAAATGCCTAGGATTACAGTAATTAGAAACTGCAATTGTGCCTAGACATGAGGTTAGATTACACTTGCGGTGGAAGTCTGCTCAGAACCGCCCGGCATATCCAGCAATCACAAGTGGTAAATATAATGTGGGAGGTCTAGGTGCACAAATACGAGATGTGCTAAGACATGAGGTTAAGCCCAATTTGTTGAATAAGTCTGCCCACACCCGCTCGGCATGTCCGACATCCACAATCGGTAGGCTTAATGTGGAAGGTCTAGCATACTGTAACCATAAATGAAAATATGGTAATAAACCTTGAATGCTTAACCAAGTTGAACCCATAGGGAATTGTATGAATATAAACTTAAGTTAGGGTCAGCTAAACTTGGTTGAACAGTGTGTGGGTTAAGTAAATCTGAGGGGGTGGGTAATATTTACATATAGGCCCACAAACTTAACCTGATAGGTTTATGTAATTAAAGACACCTAGTGGTATACATAACCAATGGAAATATTAGAATTATGTAATTAAAGACACCTTTTTAGGGTAAGCATAATTTGTAGAAATGATAGGGTTATGTAATTAAAGACACATAGTGGTATACATAACCGATGGGAATCCTAGTGGGGATACAAGACAAGGGGGAGAGCTTGTATCATATTGTGTGGGACCCATTTTAGTTAGTAACCCTTGATAGGTATCAAATGAGTACCCTAAACTAGGTCAGAGTCAGGGCACGCTAACTGGACTGATTTTAAGAGATCCAAACGAGGAGGATGGTGTGGGCGGCACAAACCGATCGGGGGACATGTGCGTGCATGGGCCTGGTAGAGGGGGCTAAGACGACCGTGACACCTGTAGATATGGTTGTGCATATCAACGAAGGGTTGTCACTATAGGACATGATACATCTATGGTGAGGCCGGCACGGAGTATCTACGTGGAGTAGGGAGCCGATCGATTAGGGTAATGGTTAGGATACATCTAGACGTATGCCTAAATCTACCATCTTCTAGTTGTTGGGATCATATCATTTCTGGTTGTACTAGTATTAGTGCAGAGTAATCTTTAGAGAAGCATATACTCTCTATCATGATTACCTTGTCATACCTCCCATGGTGTTATCTTTCTTATCCACTTTATATTCCTGTCAAGCTACTTTTACTTACTTGCTAAAAGTAACTGGACTCGCCAGACTTTATGGCTGACCTTGTTTGTTTCCTCTTCTTTCTTCCGTTCCCCCCCCCCCCCCCCCCCAGGTTCTCAAGGTGGAATACTCAGGCTTGACCGTGATTCTGCTTTCATTTTACTGGAGCTGCTTAGATGTATGGCTCAAGCCCCTGTCCTTGCTACTATGGCTATGTTTTATTTTGGGGAATTTTGCTACTTTTATGTACTCTGATGTTTTAAAGTACAAGACAATATAGTTTTTATGATGCAACGGTTTTTGTGTATTTCAGACATGTCATGTTTTGAACCACGATGCTTTATGATTAATAAAGTTTTTAATTCTGTTGTCAATTTATATCTATCGGTTAATATTTATGTTTCTGTTTACCTATAACGCTTCACGAAACTTAATGCATTCCCTTTATGAGTGACATTGACGGACGTGGGGTGTCACAACTAACCCAATATCCAACTTGATATTAAATATAAGGCTCAAGACATAAATCATATCGACTTATATTCAACATCAAATTTTGAAACCAATACATACCGTATAGAACGACATTTATATCTTTCAAATTCCTCAAACAGCTTCTATATAATTACAGAATCCAATGTCGAAATATCTGAAGATTATCTCCATTCAAATCCAATGAACTTAAGTTTGATAACTTTTAGTTTAACTTCAAGCTAAATTTCAAAATATTGATTTACTATGTTAAGTAAATATGGTCATAAGTCCAAAAATTCAAATCATAGTTCAAAACTTTCACAATTATTACTTAAATAATTTTAGAATCATTAATTATGATTTATCATGACTTTTCCTTATTTTTAATATGTTTTATAAGGCTATTTCAGTCATTTTCCAATTCCGATCACCGAGCAACATCTATAACGACCTTTTCAAAAATAGATTTGAACTTATCTTAAAATATAACCGTTGGATTTTAAATCTTTAAATATCATTGGAAAGCTCTTTTCATTTTGAACCAAACATTTTTCGTTTCGGGAAAATCCGACAGTCGGATCTTTCGGAACATCAATTTGAAGTTAATGGTCAAATTCGCGAACGGTCGCAACACGACTTGTCCTATTCAAACCATTTTATCATTTATAATAATATTATCAATTCAATCCAAATGTATTTTATAAAACGTTTATAAGCCTGTTTTAAAATGATTCAACCTCCAATTCAATTTTAAATCCAAATTGAATATCCCATATTATTATAATATTAAAATAATAATATTTTCCAAAATATAGTATTTTGAAATCCAAATTCTCTTGACATCCATTATAAAAATAAATAAGATCAATGGAATAATTTGTTCAAGTTAAAAATGTCATTTATGTACCTAACTCGAATTTACTATTCAAAATTTAATTTGAATTAAAACAAGCCATTTTTAATTCAAAATTTCTACAAATTTATTTCAATCTTTTCGGTAGCTATTTGAAATTATGTCAACTTCATTTTCAAATCAGTTTAGATTTAAAAATTCAATTTCTATTCTCTCGTCAAATTCACTTAAATGAATATAAAATTCATTTAAAATTCCAATAGAATGAAATTCAATCAATTTCAATTTCATATTTGTGGTATAAATTTTTGTGTTAACAATATAAACACATTCATGTCAACTACCATCCATCAACCAATAATTATAATATAAGTGTTTCTATCGACAATGCTTATATTTACAATTTAATAATATGAACAATAATAACTATAAATATCATCCATCAACCATGAACAAACATTACAATCACAGGTAATCAATACATATTCAGATATGGTTATAATAACTATAAAAATCACCTGAATGAGTACTCACTTTGATTGGTTTATTGTTGAATAACGATAAATGTCGGTTGATTAAATTGGACATTTTATTTTGCCATAAATTGCAATGAGCTCCGAATCGCTCCAAACTAGCTTTATTGCAGAGCCTGCATCCATACGATCCCAGCAGATCCAATTTTGCTGAATTCTAATAACGTTTATAGAAGTTATAAATTTTAGAAGTCGAATACAATAAAACAATAATTAATAAAATTAATTATCTAATTAATTAGCCTTAAGGTAATCTTCCCTCCCCAATCACGTTGCTCATCTCCTTCCTCTTACAGGTATACACATGCAACAACCGTCCTTAAACTCACCATTAATGCTGATTTCTCCCTTTTCATTCACTTTCCACACTTAACAATTTTACAATCCAAAATCACTAACAACTCCATCAACTCATCCCCATCTATAAACACCCGAACTCCTCTTCTTCAGTGCGTTCAACAACACTTCTGCATGCACCATGTATTGATGACGAAATTTATTTGCACCATAATTCACCAAAATTTGACAAAACCTTCTGCTCGACCTCCTCAACTCGAATACAAACTCCATTCCTTCAATTGAACCACCAATTTCCCAGAATGATTAACTTAGGTCACGCTTATAAAAACACAGCAACAAAGATGGATGTCACACCCTACAAAACCGAGATAGAATCGAAGAGAAATGCTTAAGGAATCCGAATATGTATATATCATGATTTATAAATTTTTATTTCATTTTGTAGAAATTTTTGAAGCATACGAATTTCCTTTAGGAGGTGGCAGCATGAAGACCGACTGGAGAAGGAAATGAACTAAGGTTAGGATTATTTATAGGGTGAGAATATTTTTTTAATTCGATTATTATATTAATTTTATTGAATCATTACTTGTATTTATGGTTTAAAAATCTGTATGATCACATATAATATCCAATTTCGATCAAAATGGACATATAACTATATTTTGACATTACGAACTCAACGAAACTTGTTTCGTTGAGTTCCGAGTCCGTTTGCTCACATAATGTATTTTTAAAGTCAAATTATTGATTGTTTCACATTTTCCACAAGGTCACATATTAACTCTGATGGGCACAAAATTTTCAATCTAGCAATAATTTAATATTCCAAAATCAATAAAACCGTTTTCGTTGAATAGGAGGTCATTTGAAAAATGACTATTTTAAGGCTTAAATAAAACCAGTAAATATAAATAAATTCGAAAACAATTCAATTAAATAATAATAAATTAATATTATCATATGTTTCAAAATAGAATATCATATGGTTTCATAACAAACATACTAGTGTTTATAACTCGATATTAACAAAATCCAAGTTAAATTGATATCTCATTTTATAATATACTTTATTTTATTTAATAAATCATCATAATGTATAAATGATTCCATAGCGACTTTTTGTAATTTTGGATTTGGACATTACTCACAATTTATAACATGAAATCTCAAATTTTTTACTTTCATTAGAAAGATATTGTTGAATAGATCCTAACGTTTCTTGTTTTAATGAATTCTGACTTGTATTGAATTTTGTACATTCAATTGAAATTCAAAACTAAATATTTCATATTACCGCGACATTACAAGTTCGTTTTATAATTAATATAAACTTATACGTTCAAACATCATTTTAAATAAATTTTAAGTTGTTAAACCTCAAAATAATTTGTTTTATATATTTAAAATCCACTAAATATTGCGTAATAAATTTTGGGTCGTTACAAATATGATTACGTTATTGTGTTTATAATGGAAATTAGGATGAGCGGTCGTTAAAGTAAAAAAAATTAGTTGTTTGAATTTTCTTTAATAATGAAGGTTGTAAATTAATTCGGCAAAACTTTAATATGAAGTGAAGTGTTTAATTGAATTTTCTAACATGTTTTTTTAAACCAGGAAAAATGTTCGATTATTTTGTCGATCATAATTAGATATATGAAGTCTGAACTGGTATAAAAGAATCAATAAAGGAACATTTCTGTAGTTGTGTACACGAACTTATTGTTTTTGCTAAATCTAATAATTGAAATAACGTACATATTCGTTCTCTGTGTAGTAAGTGCAAAACTTTGAAGCATTGAAACTAGATATAGTAGAAGTACATTTGTATAAATTTGGTTTTTTGCCGAAATATTACTTATGGGATCGTCATGGATAACTTGTTAAACCTACACATAATCTTGTAGTGGTAAAGGACGATAATGTTATGACGAATCCAATAGGAAAATAAGGTGCAAAATACAATATGACCTATGTTTCCCACTATTGATCAAGGCGACGATGAGAACAAAATTTTTGAAGAAGAACAGACTGTGAAAGCTAATTTCTCTATGATTTATTGGATTCTGCTAAGAGGAGGTTGTAGGATGGTTGTAAAAGTAGAATCGAATTATCTGTAATTGCTGATTGCATCATTATGAACTTAAAATTAAACCTCATAGAAGTTGGATTTACATCAGTTGTACAAGCTGCAAAATGGAACATGTCACCCAATAATTTGATGTGCATAGTCATTATAAAATAAAAAAACTTATATTTGTTTTTGGACTATCGTACCAGAAGATAGATACATGTATAAAAGATTGCATTTTGTATTGGAAAGATGACGTTAACTTTAGAAAATGCAAAGTATATAATGAGGAAAGATTTAAACCAAGAAAAAAAGGAAAAGAAGTTCCATACAAGAGAATGCATTATTTACCCATCACTTCCAGACTTCAATGGATGTCATATGCGATGGCACGGTGTGAGAACACCAGAAGAAGGTTCTTTGATACATCCATCAGACAGAAGCATGGAAACATTTCGATAGGACTTATCCTGAATTTGCTCCAAAAAGCCTTAATGTTAGACTAGGTTCATGTAAAAATGGGTTTTCACCATTCTTCCAGTTTTATAATTAATATTCATCTTGGCCTATTATTGTTACTCCTTATAATTTATCTCCATGGACGTGTATGAAAACTCTATATATGTTTCTAACGATTATTATCCTTAGTCTCGATGATCCAACACAAGGAATTGATGTTTATTTACAACTATTGATCGAAGAGTTGAAAACACTGTGGCATGAAGAAGTTGAAGCATGCTACATTTCTAGAAAAAAGAATTTTCATATGTTCGCTTCTTTATTATGAACTATTAGTGATTTTCATGCGTATGACATGCTTTCGGGTTGGTGCACAGCTGGACGTCTAGCTTGTCCTCATTGCATGAATGAAACACAAGCATTTTCATTGACGTATAGAAAGAAAATTTCTTGATTTCTGTTTTTGGTGTTTTCCATATCCTAATCATAAATTTAGAATGGATAAAAAGAACTTTAAAACTAATAGAGTAGAGAGCATGCTACCATCTAAGGTTTGGTCAAGCGAAGAGATATGTGAAATCATATAAGACTATCCAAAGATACATGAAACTGGGGTACATGTTAAAAATTCAGGTAAATCGGACATTCATAACTGGTGCAAACAAAGCATATTTTGGGAGTTACCTTACTGGAAAGATCTCCTACTCCGACATAATATCAACATCATGCAACACAACAAAAAAGACAAGTTTGATAATGTGTTTAACATAGTGTTGAATGTAAAGTGGAAACAAAGGATGATGCAAATTCTAGCCGAGATATATTACACTTTTATAAGCGGCCCGAACTTCATTTATTTGTAATAAAAAACTCAAAACATGTTATAAGCTAGACAACAAGTAAGTAAAACTTGTGTTAAAGTGGGTGGAAGAACTAGAATGTCCTGATAAGATTTCTTCCAACCTCCACAGATGTGTTGACTTTAAAAATAGTAAATTGAGTGGGATGAAAAATCACAAATGTCATATCATGTTGGAATTTTTTTACCTATGATTTTCAAAGAATTGTAGCCCGTAAATGTATGGTGTGTTATAACAGAATTAAGTATGCTTTATAAACAGCTTTGTTCGACGAAGTTATAGGTAGATCGTATATGTAAACTTGAAGTAGAAATCCCTGTACTACTCCGCAAATTAGAGAAAACATTTCCATCAGTTTTTTTAATGTAATGGAGTATTTACATGTTCATCTTCCATCCGAAGCACTTGTTCGAGGACCTGTGCAATATGGATAGATGTGTCTATTTGAGAGATAATTTTAAATATCAGTGATACTTATGTTAGTTTAAAATTTTAGATTTATATTCCAAAATCGAAATTAAATTAATTTTGTTATAGGTACTTGAATCATTTGAAGAAAAAAGTTAGACAAAAAGCATAAGTGGAAGGTTCGATTTGCAAATCGTATCTTGAAGAAGAAGCTTCATTTTTTCCCTCTCATTACTCTAGTAATGATGTGAACTTATCGGTTGTAAGTGTTCCCCGTAATGAAGAAGCAGCTCAGCATGATTCTTCTCAAACAATGTTATCTATATTTAGACAACATGGAATATCTGCTGAAAATGCATAGAAATATGGTTAGACGATATAGATTACCATGTAGCACACACATATATTCTTTTAAATTGTGTTGAAGTTGCATCATTTGTTAGATAATACTGAATTCATGTACAATTCAACTATACGTATGTATAATAATAATAATATAATATAATACATATTTGTAGTATATACAAATCACAACATTCATCCGGCGATCTCAGCAAAGAATTTGCTGAATGGTTTTCGACTATGTTCTTGATCCAAAAGATTGTGTTGTTGACGAAGGATTACGACATTTTTCTATTGGACCAAAAGGAAATATCAAGACTTATCCAATATTCTTCGTCAATGGATTTAAATTCAACACCAAAGATTATGGGGTTGAAAATTTAAAGTATAACAACGGTGTGTTTGTCAAAGACAGTGATGGTCGAAAGGAGCGTATAAAAGATTTCTTAGGTGTCGTAACACAAATTTTAGAGTTGACATTGACATATTATATACAACCTACAGAGAAAGTTTTTTTATTTAAATGTAACTGGTTTAGCAATATTCCTAGTTATGAAATTAACATGCACACAGATTATAAGGTAATTGAAACAAAGCATACCTCGCATTACTATAAGTATGATCCTTCGTATTATGTAAGCAAACATTACAAATTTATTTTGCTCCGTATCCGTCCTTAAAAAAAGTAAACTGGTGGGCTGTTTCTAAAACAAAGGCAAGATTTACATTTGATGAAAATAATATTATAAACGAAGTAGCATATCAAGTGGATCTCGAGTCAAATACTGAAATAATAATAACCGATGACATTGATGTAGGATAGTTGAATGATGAAGTGAATGTTTTAATAGATAAGTACCGAAGAAAATGATATAGCGTACGAGACTGAGTCTGAATAAGAAAATGATGAAGGCTGATCATAGATGGCATTGTTTATTGTATATTATATTAGTTTGAACCATGTATTAAGAATGATGACTATGTTCTATACTATTCTGAGCTATGTAATAATAATGATGGCTATATATGTTATGCATTATTCTAAGTTATGTATTATTCTTTTCATGTATGATTACATGCAGGGGATGATTATGATATGTTGTATGATTATCACTTGACTAATGTTTATTTGATCATTATTCTTTTCTATGCATTATATGACATGATATATATGTTTGTGGCAGATATGTCGGATATAAGACATAGGAGTACATCTCAGCCTTCTCCTTCTCAGTCTCTTGCTCTTGAAGTAGGTCCCGGGAGCTTAGAGCCAAATTTATACTAAATTGCGGAGATATTCCTAAGAGTGTTGGGTAATTATCAAATTTAATTCAATTATATTATTTAAAATATATTAAATATCTACATTAACGTTTATACAAAGGGTTCGAGGCAGAGCGTTCCGACTTTATCTTACAGGTATCAAGGCACTCATATAAGATTCAGATGTCAGGATGTTGGCCTCATTGGGACATTATCCCCACCTCATATCAAAAACGCTATATGGGCCGATTTGATGGTAAGTATCAAATTTTATATTTCCATCAAAAATTAATACGCTGTATATAATTCAAAATAATTTTAATATGTAGGCCATTGTACGAGTGGAGCCGCAGGATCTGGATGTTTTTAGAAATCACAGGAATAGGAAATGCAGAAAAATTACAGGGAGAAGCTTTCAAAAGCCAAAAACCCTAAAAAAAGCCAAGTTTGGATGGGTGATGATATTTGGGCTGGATTTCTCGAACATTAGGACTCTAGAGCAGTGACCATTTGCATTTATATTGGTTGCATTATTTTGATTAATCATGTATCCAAAATTGATAGGAAATATCAGCTAGGAACAAGATGAATAGGAATAAGAACCCAGCTTTACATCGTGGTGGATCGAAATCCTTCCAACGATATATGAGGGAATTGATAAATTTGTAATTGATGTTTATTTTATCTAACTGATGTTTATTTTATCCATGTGTATCTTTAGTATATCTTTAGCATATGTTCATGTATATCATTCATGCATATTTTTAGTATATTTTATTCATGTATATCTTCAGAATCCGAGTTACGGAATGGAGCCTACAATGCCTGAGGTTTTCAGAGTTACACATGTCGTTGGGTAGACATAAGCCGATGGGAATGCTTCATATGATTGAATGCACTAGAAAGCTGCATTAGTAATGGTAAATATACTTATTCATAATGACAATGTTTCATATTTGTTTATTCCATAGTATTTAAGTAAATTGTATAGCTATTGTGCCAAATTTATGTTCGTAATTGCAGGAGAGATATGAAGCAGAGTAAGCAAGACTGACATAAGCCACTGGACGGGAGGAGATTACGCTTGAAGAGTTGAATTGCATATGGGATTCAATTATTGCATCGCCTAGTCGAAATAGGCTTTACGGTTTCAGCAATATGAAGGTAAACCATTTTAATAATTTATATTTTAATTAAGTATAATAATATTTTTGTATGTATGTGAACCTACATAATTAAACTATGAAATAAAATATTTGTTAGGAAAGCAAAAATAGCTAATAAAATCCATGTATGAGATTTCATGATAACATCGTGAATCTACATAATTGAACCATTTTACATTCAAAAGTTTATAATATACAATATATATATATATACACACACACACACAACACACACAAATATACAGTAGCTAATTAAATTTACTCGTTTGTTAAAGTTGTATACTTAAAGCCATATAATATACAATATTTACATAAACAATATTGAAAAATCAATTTATGATTTATTTAAATTAGTAAACTCATATTTGCAAGTACCTTCATTTCAAATTTCTACAATCGTTTAACTTAGTCAATGATACCATTATTTATGGTCCAAGTAATATTTAGACACTACCATATTATTTGTTTCATAATATTAACTTGAATTATTTCATAGGCTTTTAATTTCCTGAGAGCTTACAGGAGAACCATTTATGAGGAGGAGATTGCTCGAATGCAAAGATAGTTGAATGAGCTCAATGATTGGAGAAAGAGCTACTTGGTGCAGAGATAGATGAGTGTATTACTGCCTACCATCAGGCACATGGGACAATGCCTAGGGAGGGAGATTCAAAGGGTTCTGGTGATGATGATGATGCATAGTTGAATTTTTCCTATGGGTATGATTTATGTACATATTATGATGAGTTCAATACTTAGTAGTTGTTTGGTGAATTTGGGAGTTTTTTATGGTTTTGATGCTTAATACTTAGTAGTTGTTTCATGTATATTATGATGAATTATGTGCTTATTTGGTTTGGTGAATTTGGTAATTTGTTTTGTTAATGGTGAAATATGTGTTAATTGATGATATGATTGTGTGAATGTTGATTATTTGATTATATGGTGGAATGATATTGTTTGTGAAGGATGATATCGTGTTGATTGAATGGTTGTATGGTTTGAATGGGATGGAGTTGCTGGTTGGGATAGTAAAAATAACCCAGGTTTGCAATGGCTAGTAACGACAATTTGATCCAATTTCGCAACGACTTGCAATGGCTTTTTTTTTCTTCTAGTTTTGTAACGACTTGCAATGTAATGCCCGGAGAACCAACTAATTGCCACATTGGCTGCCACATGGATAGATTGTCGTTGCTAGTCATTGCTAAATTGGTGACGGAGTCGTCTCTATCTTCGTTGCTGTTACTGTTGGCAAAGGGGTAAATTGCAACGATTTTTAACTACGGCCTGCAATGGCCGCTGACGCCTTAAACCCATTGCAATTTATCCTATGTTTTGTAGTGTTTATTGAATTGGATTTCCAATATATAAAGTTTTACATCAACCTCAACATGCTTATAAACATGCTTATGAACACCTTATGTATCTGGAATGATGTGAATCGTACTATTATTTGAATCAATCCATGAGGAAAACAACCGGCATTGTCTTATAATGCATAAGTGTTCTATCAGCCACTAGATTGTGGATCGTAGGCCTTAATAATATATGTTAACACCCAATTTGCATTGACCTAATGGAAGGAAGTGGAAGCTTCAAAACCATAAGACAATACTAAGAACGGATGGCTTGAGGCAATGAAATTGGAACTGAGAAGGGAAGGCTGTATGGACAACTAGATCATCATCAAAAGCAGGGTATGAAAGCTACGCAACTGACATCGATACCAAAAGATATAAAGAAAAGGTCAATAAGATTGGCATCAAAATAGAAGCCTGGGAAGTGTCAAAGCCGGCACCGATAGCAAAAGGTTCAGGAGGAACCAAGCCGACACCGATAGTAAAGGGAACAACAACAACGATACTGGAATAGCAAGAAAAGAAGAAAATAAAGGCATGATGTCGACACCAACATGCAATGGGCAATTAGCTTGGTATTGACACCGAATGTGGAAGGCTAGCATGTAAATCCAACACTAAAATAGAAATAAGGTTAAAGCACAAGACCAATAATAAGTGGGATAGAAGCAAAGAAGTGTTATCAACACCAACATGCTTGGTGTCGAAACTACTGCACAAAGGCGGCACTACAGTTTCAAAGGAAAAAAAGCATAAGGGTGACACCTAGTTACTATCCAAAAGCGTGAATACGACACCGAGAGTCGTTACAGTAAACAACAAGGATAGAGCCAAATGCTAGTAAGCGACACCAAACATGTGATACCAAGGAGGTGACACCAAGAAATGACACCAAGTGGCTTCACTACATGGCCGTAGTAATAGAGGGCCCAAAACCTCTATAAATAAGACCCTAGGGGTCACATTTTGAGGACTTCTCCTCATTCCAAATCTTATAACCCTAATTTGGAAATCAAATTGGGGATTTCTTATGTAACCTCCATTATGAATAAAATCATCAAAGCCCTTAAAGTGAATGTAGGTTCAATCCAAACCGAACCACTATAAATATTGTGTCCTTTACTTTTTCACATATTTTACTATATATGACCGTATTTATAAATATCAACACTCTTCAACCCAATATTCCAAGTAATTACCAAACTACTCTTAATGCATATTCTAGTTCCAATTAGTAACGGTTGTTGAAGCACTATCTTAATGTAACTGTTGATCCTTAAGTCTCGTAAGCGTGCTACTCACCTCTTAAAGGAAGAGTAACTAGTCTTCGAGCTTAGGATCTTGATATCTAAGGAACGGTGAATTCAGTCAATCTTAAAAGAACTAGATTACCCTAGTTCTGCAACCATAACCCTACATATTGGTGTTGACGAAAAATATCATTAATAATTTTTTTCCAAAGCCGACCGGTTTTAAGGTGATCACAAACACCTTTTATTATAACCAATAATAAAAATACAAAATAAGTACAGGTGACTGTGGTTGACAATCAGCTAAATTCAATTTTTAAGGTGGACCGTCCACCGCATACAGAGTGTATAGTGTTCCGTCCACTATACCTAACAGGCTTGGAGCACTGGAGCTAGTTACAGAACTAAACTACAAATTTCATACTCTACGCAGAGAGTTTATTACATATCCTATAAATAAAATACAAGAAAGTTGCCTTGTAAAAAAATATATATATAGGAAAGTTTACAATATCCAAAAGGACAATGCAAATTCCATGTGCAACACTCAATGACACAAATCTTGAGCCACGAATAGTAGGTATCAACTGTAGCTCCAGAATCCATCTAGCCCGGCTAGAAAACTGACATAAGACAAGTGACATAGGCAAAAGCCATGAATGATTGGCTAGCAAAACAGCCTGGCAGAAGGAGAAACTTAGAAGAAAAATATCAGCAGAAAATCCAAAACGACACGTTGAGCACATGACATGTCCATGTTTGCCAAGGTCTCTGATGAGAACATGAGAACCGAACATCCAAAAATCCCCCCATACAAGACTGAAGCAAGCACAGGTAGACAAACCATTACATACCAACCCATGAGATCACCAACGGTGAACCATAAAGATGGAACTTGTATAAGACCATTACATAGTAGAATTTCGTACAGCATGTGCTTACGTCCAACATCCAAAAGAAAGCCTCAACTGACAACTCCTACAACCAATACTACACCACAAACTGTCAAACTATCACCACAAGTCGAAGAACACAGTATGTTCAAACTCTAAAGAGAGGAACCAACACAACAATCGAAATGTATTCATGTTGCCAAACCATTACTAAAATAACTCACTGAGATGGAGGCTTTGATTCGCAACAAAAACCCACAATTTACTGAAAATCAGTCACATGCGTGGACTAAATTGCTACTCGGTAATATATAGTACAATAATATAGCAACTAGAAAAACTCAGACTGTGAATCACGATACCTACTGATGAAGATAAACCACGCTGCATCTTTGGACTCACCGCGTGGAACCAAGCAACCAAGAAGAAGCAAGTCGAAACTAGATCTGAAGCCAAAAATAGCCATCATGCTAGATTTCAGTTGGACGTCTGAGGCATGAAAAGGTAGGGAGGGTAGTTGAGAGGTCAGAAAAACGGTGAAAAGTAGGAGGCAATTAGCCGCTGTTAGGGTTTTAGATCTCGGAAAATTAAAGACCGGTGTCGAAAATTGCACGCAAAGCGAAAACAAGGAGGAAGGCTAGCGTGAAGAACAGGGAAATTACAGGAAGCGAAGATGTGAAGTGAAGAAGCGATGGAGATTAGAGAGCGGTGGAGGAAGATGATTGTTGTATCCTTATCGCCATTAACACAATTCTCCACACTGAAAACCCTTGCAAAAACATCACAATCTATTTTATTGCTACTTGCTTAAAACCATTTAAAGATAACAAGTGGAACTCCACTTAAATATTTTGTTAACTTTGCATCAAAAAGCTGTACAATCCAATTTCAAATCATGCAAAAACGTGGGCTTAATAAGACACTAGGATCAAGCAATTAATGTGATGCTGCATTGATGAGCGAAACATGAGAAGCAAGTGGGAGGACCTAAACCACTTAGCGAACAGAAACATGCAGAATTGTTGCTCTATTCCATCATATAGTTAAGATGGTGTTCTATTGCAATAGGTGTGAAGAGAAGAAGTCGATGCACTGTTGCAGTAGATAGGAAGTGATCACACTAATGACAGAAACATGTGAAACTTAAACGAAAATTGAAGGTTGCCAACGATTTGAAGCTTTTGTCGTAAGACGCTGAAACATGCAAAGCATACACTAGGGCTGGATTCTGTTCGGTATCAAAATTTAAAATTTAAAATTCAAAATCATTATACGAAAATATACGGTAATAGAAAAATCGTGTCATTACCAATCAAAGTAATTGGTAAACCGATAATTTGGTTTTTGGCTGGTAATGGTCGGTAGAGATCGATAACATTTTTTTTTTTTTTTTTTTTTTTTTTTTTTTTTTTACCGTTTGCAAGTTTGTTATGTATTTATTTACATGTTTCCATGCTAAAAGAGTAAATACTAAGAGTTGTTATTTTCTATTAAACTATTATTTATCACTTTTATTTTGTGTACGCAAGAAGCTAAATTTTGTAAAAAATCATATTATCTTTAAAATATACACAATAGGAATTGCATTCAATTTGATAGCATAATAGTATTTTCCTATATTTTCTATTAAATCATTATATTTTAATGCGGTGTTACATATTAGAAATATTATACACACACATGTGTATGTGTCTATATATGTATGTACGTGTGTGTGTATATATGTTTATGTGTGCAAAGATATATGGTAGGTTTGGTAACTACTATATTTACCATAACCATACCACATAATTTCACGCAGTTCGACAAACTGTACCAAACAAATTGATTATCAATTTTTTCGGTATCATTTTAATTGGTAGCGGTTGTAATGGCGATAAACGGTAATATGGTAAAAATGTCCATTTCTAGCATGCATAGCTAATATTATAGTACAAACAAATTTGTAATACAATTTCTCATTACAATTACTTTTTTCTCTTCGTTATAGTGTTTTAAATGTGTCACATGTTCTAATTATTATTTACTAGAACTTCTTATGTATCAATGGCTAAGAGACTTTTTTTTGCAATAGTTAATGGTTAAGAGACCCTTTTTTGGCAATTTGTTGCTTAGGTATATGTTTTTATAGTTTTAATATTTCTTGCTTTATGCATAAATCATAAAAGTTAATTCGTTGGATTGTTAGTATATATGTCAAATATTCGTTGTCTTTTGTCCAACCTTTAGGTGGCTAAAAACAATGTTTGCTTTTTGTAGTTCTAATTTTATTTTGACGAATTGCATCTTATACGCTACTGAATTCATAAGGTGAATGCAATAGTGCAGACCCAACGCATAGCAAGGCGATCAAGGCAGTCGCCTAGGGCAACCGGCCCGGCAGAGGCAACGGTGGAGGATGGTAGGGAGTTTATCGGATTTTAATGTTAAAATCGTTGTATACACATGCTTTATCATTACTTTATCAGTTGGCAATGTGGTGCGATGGTAACAATGTTAGGTTGGTACGGGGCAACCAAGGTTTAAGCCCCAACTTATGCATTTTTTCTGCTAATTTGTCACTATTTATTTGGTTGGGACAGCCAACTATCTTGGGTCGACACTGCAAGAGCGTCGTATAAAGTAAATAGAGGCCAAAAAATTGTAACGTCCCAGATTTTGGTCATTTAATATTTAACATTTAATTTAGATTTAAATGTTGAACTAGAAAATATAAATGGATTTAATATTGAATTTATCAATTTAAATCAATATACGATTTAATATTGGATAGTCGTAATATGAAAACGTAATATAATTGAATTCGCAGTTAGAAGTGAATCAAAATATATTTGAATTTGAATCAAAATGATTCTGTCAATTAATGTAGATTTTGTATTAAACTAAAATGATAATAATTGTTTATCATCGTTAAATTTATTTGAAATCGATGTATATTTTAAATTGAATTTAATTTTAATCGTCAGTTTGAATTTATATCCTTTCCCGACGATCGAACTAGACTTTGAAACCTGTTCCGTTGTGTTCATGGTAGCGGTTAAGCCTTAGGAATATTAGTCATTGCGCCTCGGGTTGTGTTCTTTACCGCAAGATATTTTTATCTGTAAATAAGTATAAGACCACCTCGAAATCAAATCAAAATGTTTTCATAATTAATTCAGCCACCCTATCTGTTACTTAAGCCGACCCTAACATTTCATTTCACAGACCTACTGTTTTTCTTGAGCACAATATTCTGTCTTCCAGCTTCGATACAAAGGGAGACAGGATTTTGATGGCCTTTGCACTTATGTCTGCTCTTGCGTCTATAAATAAACGCAATACCCTCATTTTTTTTTCTATCTTCCCTCTTTCGTTAATTCCTTCAGAAAAATCGAATGCCTCAATTAAAGCCACCACACTCCTCTTAATCAATTTAAGGTTGTTCGGCAAAGAAAAAGAATCAAAAAGGGATTTCGATCCAATTCGCGGTCCCCTTTATCACCTCAAGATTTTCGGAAGCTCGACACTGAGCTGGTGATACTCGCGAGTAAGGGGATTGCGACAGGAGTTTGCTCGTTCTGAAGCTCTCGACATCATACTGGGAGCACTCGTGATTGTAAAATTGAAATCGCCTTTCCCCTGCAGCTCGATACTGGTTTCAAGTCGCTCGCGAGTTTCTATAAGGGAGGGTCTTTGGAAGGGTGCGATGGCAATTTGGGGAAGAGGATCGATGTCGCGTATACCACTGGAGGTCTCGATGGGTCAATTTTGATTAGAGAGAACTAGGGTATTCGAAGTCTTGTTCAAAGCAGCAGCTGGGTACAGTTTCTACTGTATGGTCAAGGAAGAAGGTATTAGCTATTTTATGGTATAATTAAGGAATTAGGTAATTTAGTTGAGTTGATAACTTAAATTAATTTCTGAAATTTAAGATTTTTATATGGAAACTAGTTTATAAAATTTGTAACTAATTAAAGAAAATTTTACAAACTAATATCGTTTGTCAATAAAGGAATTAAGTGGTAAACTTATAATTTGAGTATAAAGTTAGGTTTAAAAAAAATTGGAATTTAGTTTACACGGGTAATTAATAAATTTAATTCGAATAATTCGATAACTAAAATTTTATTTATATGGTTTTACATTGAAAAACAGATGGTGGGATAAATCATTATGAAATCTATATAATTGGCTTCATTGGATGGATCGCAAATAAAATCCCTGGTGAGTAAATCTCACTCACCTTTAGAATTATTTTTATTTCATCAAAAATAATTGTTTGTTGCTTGTGTGAATTTTTCTGCTTGTTTTATATATATTAGTTATTTAGGCTATATATATATATATATTGGGTTGATTGATTGGTTGGATTCCCGCAGTCTCATTAGCGGATGCCCGCGGTACCATAGCGGATGATTACCCTATACGCCCCACGCTATGATTAGTGGATGACCTTCTATACCGCGATATTCTGCCACGAAGCAGAATGGGTATTATTTATGTGCTAACATCTGTGAATGCAGGAAAACAGGTTGGAGGAATCCAACTGGATTCCTCAAAAATATATTATCTGTTTGTTGTTTGCTGATTTCATATATTCCTATATGATGTGTTAAAAATAAAATGATTGAAAATTTGGTGATTTGATTGTTTAAATATCACTGGGCTAAGTGTTAATTTATTTAAAATATCATGGAAGGATATTTGAGATTTTAAAAGGGAAAATTCTATTTTTAAATAGAATTTGAATTTTCAATGGAAATAAAAATATAAACTTGTTTTTTTTAAAATAAAACAAGTGGTTTCTTTTTAAACGAAGTTTACAAATAGTTCTTTTATAACGAAGTTATAAATGAAGTGAAAAGAATTATCATTTGATAATTCAGAAATAGAAATACAAGTGTGAAATTGGAATGGGAAATCTATCTTCAAAAGGAAAATAGAGATATTGATTTCAAAAAAAGGAATCGAAGTCGAGACTTGTTTAAAGAAATTGAATAAAGAGAATTCAATGAAGTTAACTATAGAGATTTGAAAATATGATTCAAAAGGAAATTTAAATATAGAATTTGAATTCAAATAGAAAAGGAAATGGAAATTTGAATTTAGAAGTCAAATAGAAAATCCAAAGTGGATTTGAATATAGAACTTTCAAATGGTGTTTGAATATAGAGAATTTGAAATAGAATTTCCAAATAGAATTTGAAATAGAATTTCAAGACAGAATTTTCAAAAGAGAATTTGAAATAGACTTTGAAAATAGAATTTCAAAAATAGGATTGCAATGAAATTTGAATTCAAATATAATTGAAAGAGAATTTGACTATAGAAATTCAAAAGGGATTCAAATATAGAACTTGAATTCAAAGGAATTTAAATATGGGATTTGAATTCAAGGGAATTGAAATAGGATTTGAATTCAAAGGAATTCGAATGGGATTGGAATAAAGGAAATTCAAAAATGGAATTTCAAATAAAAGAAATGTAATTTGAAATATTGAGAATTTCAAAGAAGAGAAAGTGGAATTTGAAACATTTAGAATTTCAAATAGAATTTAAAGGGAGTTTGAATATTTGAATTTCAAATAGAATTCAAATATGGGGTCTGAATGTAGCAGTTCAAATAGAATTTGAATAAATGAATTTGAATATAGAATTGCAAGGTAGAATTGTAATGAAATTTGAAATATCGAATTCAAGAGAATTGAATATGGATTTGAATTTAGAATTCAAAGAAGAATTGAATATAAACTTCAAATATAATCGAAATAGAATTTGAATATATAACTCAAATAGAATTGAATATGAAGTTCGAATAAAGATTTGAAATAGAAATTCAAGTACTGAATTTGAATATCAAAGAAATTGGGATTTGAAAATAGAATTCAAAGAAATTGGAATTTGAATCAAGAAATTCAAATAAAGGAAATTGGAGTTTGAATATTAGAAATTCGAATAGAGTTAAAATGGAGTTGAATTCATTTTAAAGAAGTTTAAAAGTATATATATATATATAAATATAATTAAAACGAACTCGCCGCAGCGATGCAGTTCGTAAATTGGCGATTTGAACTTCAATCGAGTATACAGAACCCAATTGAAGTCGAAATTCTTTGAAACAAGAAACGTCAGGACCGGTTTGATAATAGTTTTCAAATGAAAGAGAAAAATATGAATTTCGTCGTATAGATTTTGAGTTATATCAAAATCAAATTTTCAGAAAAACAGCGCCAGAACTATTTAAAAACCATAACGGTTTATTTCATTTTATAAAAGGATCTTAAGCGAATAAAATCCGAAGTTTCTATTTAGAGAATCTCAGAGTTGAGTTGTAAAATATATGCGAATTCAAGTTGTGTAAATGAATATGATTTTTGAAACAGAAACCAGATTTTGATTTATTGAATAGAATTAACTAAATTGAATAGAAATTGGTTAATGAGATTTCGAATGGATATTGGGGTTTGAGTAAGTAAATTCAATTGGAAAATTTATATTCGAAATCAAAAAGGAAACTCAAATTGAAATTGAAATTCAATTTGGTTGTGAGCAAGTTAAGCATTTTATTTGAACGTGTTATGTTCAACAAAGAAGTGAAATATGCAAAAAGGGCTAATTAAAGAATAATCGAGCGAAACTGAATTCAAACGATTCAAAATTGAATTCAAACGAATGGATTGAGTTGAATTAGAAACAGGTGAACAGGTGTTAAACGGATATGGGATGGAGTATATGAAGATTTTTATTTATGTGCCCGACAAAAAGGTACATGTTTAAATTCGTATATGGGTTTTATGCGCCGTATCGGCTAGCCGCTTGGCCTTTTCTTTTTCTTTTTGAGATAAGAAGGACCGGGAAAGCTATTTGAAATTTCCCGATGCTCCCGATACAGGGGAGGTTATGGCGAATTTTTCCGGGAATTTAAAGAGTTAGAATATTTTTAAGAAATTTGACAATTAGAAATCTATATATCTATATATATAGAATCCGACAAGGAAACGAAATCAAAAATAGCGTAAAGGGCCAATATGGTTATTGAAATATTTGGATAACAAATATTGATAAGGAAATGGAGAAGAGATTTAATTAATGAATATTAATTAAAGAGTCCAGTGATTTGGTTGATATGTTGATTGAACACTTGTTTTTATTCGATAGTTAAATCACAGACTATCGAAGTTGTTGACCATCGTTGTCAATATGGAGAGACCGGTTGGATTATTATCCGAAGAACCACTCCGTATCGGCATAAGCGTTGCGAACCAAGTATGCTGAATATATTGAAGACGGAGTAAAGTGCAAGGGCTTTTCTAGTAATAGAAATAGTGCCTTCGGTGTCGTTCAATCCCAGAACGAACGTAAATGGACGGATGTATGACAGAGTATTTCCAATGATCAAATGAGTTGGTCTGTATGAATATATATGGTTGCAACGGATTTATCCCTTAGCATAATATCCAGAATATTTGTGCAAACTCAACTAGTGATTAACGGATCTGACAATGTGGCATTCAAAGTGATTGTGTTATCAATGAATGGTAAGTAATCGTAGCCTCAGGCCTCAACAACCGGGAAAGGACAAAAATCGGGCAGGCAGCATGGCTATGTGGGTCGCACCCATTAGGGTGTATAATCACCTATCTAGAGAAATTCCTTTTGTTTCTAAATCTATCGATTCTGCCCATTCGGGAAACGGTGGTTTGAGTCCAACCGTTGGTGATATACATTCGATACACTCAAGCGAAATGAGTGGTCGGTCATGTGTGGGCCGGGTTACAAGATGTTCTTGTTGAACCCAGTGTATTCCTCTCTAGAGATACACAGTCGGAAGGTGGTTCCATACCTTGTCATGTTGGAAATCCAATCTCCAATAAGCGCCATGCTGTTTTTGATTTTATAAAATATATGTGGAGCGTGAGATGCAAGCTTTCTGCTATTTGGTTATTTACATGATGTAGACATTATTATAATATCACTGTATTTGATATCAAAGTGTTTTGGGTTATAGTAAGGTAAAAACCGTCCATGTTTATGTGTGGGCTGGTCTTACTATTATCTTTTATTTTGAAAGGATTTTTAAAGTTAAACAAGTGGTTGGAGTTTACTCACACCAGTCCCATGACTGACCCAGAGTTTATTTTGTTTTGTTTTCCCTAAACTCTTGGGTGCCCAAATTTGTACGGGCAGTCAAGTAGTCGGGATTTCACAGATTCATTTGAAGGAGCTGGAAGCAGGAGGCTTCACCGGTTAGCTATAGGCTATTATATATTCCGCTGTGGACCTTGTTTGTATCTGGAAACAGGTGTTTATAACTGTTCCAGAAATGACTGTTGTGCTCTGATGATGGTATGTATATAAAGTTACTGATTTGTATTTCAAAAGTTATGTTATATAATATATTTTATTCGTTCCGCTGTGAGTTGTGATCTTCGTTCTTCTTCTATTCTAATATTTCTTTCTTTCTATTTCTCATCTTCTAACTTCTTTCTATTAATGGTTCGTATTTCTGTGTTATTTGGGTTGGACGTGTGGTGTTTTAGTCAACTCAGATAGCTCGGATTTGCGGGTCGTTACAGTTGGTATCAGAGCATAGGTTGAGCGAATACCTAGGCTTGTGTGGCATGTGCTCATTAGAGATAGGGTCAGTAGTACCCTAGAATGAGTTGAGTGTATATATATACGAGAGAGCGTATTTGTTATTTGATATAAAAATTTGTTTTATATTGTGTTGGCTAGTCTGTTGAGTGATTTATGAATTCTGGTCGAATCGTGGGACGCCACGAAGTCGATAGGGATTTCTAAACACTTGAACAGAAAATACGACATGATATTGTTTTCAAGTGGGTAAATGAAATCATTTACCCGAAATTTCTATTTTGATATAGAAAGAATAATTTTCTAGAATTATTATTATATGGATGTGTTGGATGTTGACTTTATAATCAAATGAGATTATAAATTTAGAATGGTTATTTATAACCAAATAGAATTTGTATAGGAATTAAATATACAAATGAGATGAATTAGAACTAAATTCAAACCAGAATTAAGAATTCAAAAATCCTGGGAAGTTGACAAATATTTTTCAAAGTAATATAGATTTGTTTTAGAAAGATTTGAAAGAAAATCATTTTAGATGAATTTTGGAATAATAAAGCACTGAACTCACTTCAGTGGCTGGGAAATAATTTTGATGATGATTGCAACATCATCAGTGTTCATTTCCGGGTTTCTAAGTGATGGATTGCTACCTTAGAATTTTTTTGATGGGAATGTGTTTAAAAGAAAACAAGTTTAATTGAAAATTCAAATATTTTGAATTTGAAAAGATTATAAATATATGTACATGTTTATGGGATTTCAAAAGAATTTGAAAAGAAAAACCCAGGGATTTGAATTCTGGAATTGAAATTTAACTTAAACAAGTTAAATGGGTCGAAGTGAATGAATTGATTAGAATCAATTTAAATAGATTTATTGAAATAAATTGAAATAAATATGAATTGAATGTGAAGGCATATGAAAGGAAGAAGACCAAAAGTTTTGGTTGAAATTAAAGTCATAGAAATATGAGGAGTTGAATTTCAACATAAGTGAATATGTTGAAAAGTAATGAGTTTGTACCATGTTTCCTACCTTAGCAATTTCGAGGACGAAATTATTTTAAGGGGGAAGGAATGTAACGTCCCAGATTTTGGTCATTTAATATTTAACATTTAATTTAGATTTAAATGTTGAACTAGAAAATATAAATGGATTTAATATTGAATTTATCAATTTAAATCAATATACGATTTAATATTGGATAGTCGTAATATGAAAACGTAATATAATTGAATTCGCAGTTAGAAGTGAATCAAAATATATTTGAATTTGAATCAAAATGATTCTGTCAATTAATGTAGATTTTGTATTAAACTAAAATGATAATAATTGTTTATCATCGTTAAATTTATTTGAAATCGATGTATATTTTAAATTGAATTTAATTTTAATCGTCAGTTTGAATTTATATCCTTTCCCGACGATCGAACTAGACTTTGAAACCTGTTCCGTTGTGTTCATGGTAGCGGTTAAGCCTTAGGAATATTAGTCATTGCGCCTCGGGTTGTGTTCTTTACCGCAAGATATTTTTATCTGTAAATAAGTATAAGACCACCTCGAAATCAAATCAAAATGTTTTCATAATTAATTCAGCCACCCTATCTGTTACTTAAGCCGACCCTAACATTTCATTTCACAGACCTACTGTTTTTCTTGAGCACAATATTCTGTCTTCCAGCTTCGATACAAAGGGAGACAGGATTTTGATGGCCTTTGCACTTATGTCTGCTCTTGCGTCTATAAATAAACGCAATACCCTCATTTTTTTTCTATCTTCCCTCTTTCGTTAATTCCTTCAGAAAAATCGAATGCCTCAATTAAAGCCACCACACTCCTCTTAATCAATTTAAGGTTGTTCGGCAAAGAAAAAGAATCAAAAAGGGATTTCGATCCAATTCGCGGTCCCCTTTATCACCTCAAGATTTTCGGAAGCTCGACACTGAGCTGGTGATACTCGCGAGTAAGGGGATTGCGACAGGAGTTTGCTCGTTCTGAAGCTCTCGACATCATACTGGGAGCACTCGTGATTGTAAAATTGAAATCGCCTTTCCCCTGCAGCTCGATACTGGTTTCAAGTCGCTCGCGAGTTTCTATAAGGGAGGGTCTTTGGAAGGGTGCGATGGCAATTTGGGGAAGAGGATCGATGTCGCGTATACCACTGGAGGTCTCGATGGGTCAATTTTGATTAGAGAGAACTGGGGTATTCGAAGTCTTGTTCAAAGCAGCAGCTGGGTACAGTTTCTACTGTATGGTCAAGGAAGAAGGTATTAGCTATTTTATGGTATAATTAAGGAATTAGGTAATTTAGTTGAGTTGATAACTTAAATTAATTTCTGAAATTTAAGATTTTTATATGGAAACTAGTTTATAAAATTTGTAACTAATTAAAGAAAATTTTACAAACTAATATCGTTTGTCAATAAAGGAATTAAGTGGTAAACTTATAATTTGAGTATAAAGTTAGGTTTAAAAAAATTGGAATTTAGTTTACACGGGTAATTAATAAATTTAATTCGAATAATTCGATAACTAAAATTTTATTTATATGGTTTTACATTGAAAAACAGATGGTGGGATAAATCATTATGAAATCTATATAATTGGCTTCATTGGATGGATCGCAAATAAAATCCCTGGTGAGTAAATCTCACTCACCTTTAGAATTATTTTTATTTCATCAAAAATAATTGTTTGTTGCTTGTGTGAATTTTTCTGCTTGTTTTATATATATTAGTTATTTAGGCTATATATATATATATTGGGTTGATTGATTGGTTGGATTCCCGCAGTCTCATTAGCGGATGCCCGCGGTACCATAGCGGATGATTACCCTATACGCCCCACGCTATGATTAGTGGATGACCTTCTATACCGCGATATTCTGCCACGAAGCAGAATGGGTATTATTTATGTGCTAACATCTGTGAATGCAGGAAAACAGGTTGGAGGAATCCAACTGGATTCCTCAAAAATATATTATCTGTTTGTTGTTTGCTGATTTCATATATTCCTATATGATGTGTTAAAAATAAAATGATTGAAAATTTGGTGATTTGATTGTTTAAATATCACTGGGCTAAGTGTTAATTTATTTAAAATATCATGGAAGGATATTTGAGATTTTAAAAGGGAAAATTCTATTTTTAAATAGAATTTGAATTTTCAATGGAAATAAAAATATAAACTTGTTTTTTTTAAAATAAAACAAGTGGTTTCTTTTTAAACGAAGTTTACAAATAGTTCTTTTATAACGAAGTTATAAATGAAGTGAAAAGAATTATCATTTGATAATTCAGAAATAGAAATACAAGTGTGAAATTGGAATGGGAAATCTATCTTCAAAAGGAAAATAGAGATATTGATTTCAAAAAAAGGAATCGAAGTCGAGACTTGTTTAAAGAAATTGAATAAAGAGAATTCAATGAAGTTAACTATAGAGATTTGAAAATATGATTCAAAAGGAAATTTAAATATAGAATTTGAATTCAAATAGAAAAGGAAATGGAAATTTGAATTTAGAAGTCAAATAGAAAATCCAAAGTGGATTTGAATATAGAACTTTCAAATGGTGTTTGAATATAGAGAATTTGAAATAGAATTTCCAAATAGAATTTGAAATAGAATTTCAAGACAGAATTTTCAAAAGAGAATTTGAAATAGACTTTGAAAATAGAATTTCAAAAATAGGATTGCAATGAAATTTGAATTCAAATATAATTGAAAGAGATTTTGACTATAGAAATTCAAAAGGGATTCAAATATAGAACTTGAATTCAAAGGAATTTAAATATGGGATTTGAATTCAAGGGAATTGAAATAGGATTTGAATTCAAAGGAATTCGAATGGGATTGGAATAAAGGAAATTCAAAAATGGAATTTCAAATAAAAGAAATGTAATTTGAAATATTGAGAATTTCAAAGAAGAGAAAGTGGAATTTGAAACATTTAGAATTTCAAATAGAATTTAAAGGGAGTTTGAATATTTGAATTTCAAATAGAATTCAAATATGGGGTCTGAATGTAGCAGTTCAAATAGAATTTGAATAAATGAATTTGAATATAGAATTGCAAGGTAGAATTGTAATGAAATTTGAAATATCGAATTCAAGAGAATTGAATATGGATTTGAATTTAGAATTCAAAGAAGAATTGAATATAAACTTCAAATATAATCGAAATAGAATTTGAATATATAACTCAAATAGAATTGAATATGAAGTTCGAATAAAGATTTGAAATAGAAATTCAAGTACTGAATTTGAATATCAAAGAAATTGGGATTTGAAAATAGAATTCAAAGAAATTGGAATTTGAATCAAGAAATTCAAATAAAGGAAATTGGAGTTTGAATATTAGAAATTCGAATAGAGTTAAAATGGAGTTGAATTCATTTTAAAGAAGTTTAAAAGTATATATATATAAATATAATTAAAACGAACTCGCCGCAGCGATGCAGTTCGTAAATTGGCGATTTGAACTTCAATCGAGTATACAGAACCCAATTGAAGTCGAAATTCTTTGAAACAAGAAACGTCAGGACCGGTTTGATAATAGTTTTCAAATGAAAGAGAAAAATATGAATTTCGTCGTATAGATTTTGAGTTATATCAAAATCAAATTTTCAGAAAAACAGCGCCAGAACTATTTAAAAACCATAACGGTTTATTTCATTTTATAAAAGGATCTTAAGCGAATAAAATCCGAAGTTTCTATTTAGAGAATCTCAGAGTTGAGTTGTAAAATATATGCGAATTCAAGTTGTGTAAATGAATATGATTTTTGAAACAGAAACCAGATTTTGATTTATTGAATAGAATTAACTAAATTGAATAGAAATTGGTTAATGAGATTTCGAATGGATATTGGGGTTTGAGTAAGTAAATTCAATTGGAAAATTTATATTCGAAATCAAAAAGGAAACTCAAATTGAAATTGAAATTCAATTTGGTTGTGAGCAAGTTAAGCATTTTATTTGAACGTGTTATGTTCAACAAAGAAGTGAAATATGCAAAAAGGGCTAATTAAAGAATAATCGAGCGAAACTGAATTCAAACGATTCAAAATTGAATTCAAACGAATGGATTGAGTTGAATTAGAAACAGGTGAACAGGTGTTAAACGGATATGGGATGGAGTATATGAAGATTTTTATTTATGTGCCCGACAAAAAGGTACATGTTTAAATTCGTATATGGGTTTTATGCGCCGTATCGGCTAGCCGCTTGGCCTTTTCTTTTTCTTTTTGAGATAAGAAGGACCGGGAAAGCTATTTGAAATTTCCCGATGCTCCCGATACAGGGGAGGTTATGGCGAATTTTTCCGGGAATTTAAAGAGTTAGAATATTTTTAAGAAATTTGACAATTAGAAATCTATATATCTATATATATAGAATCCGACAAGGAAACGAAATCAAAAATAGCGTAAAGGGCCAATATGGTTATTGAAATATTTGGATAACAAATATTGATAAGGAAATGGAGAAGAGATTTAATTAATGAATATTAATTAAAGAGTCCAGTGATTTGGTTGATATGTTGATTGAACACTTGTTTTTATTCGATAGTTAAATCACAGACTATCGAAGTTGTTGACCATCGTTGTCAATATGGAGAGACCGGTTGGATTATTATCCGAAGAACCACTCCGTATCGGCATAAGCGTTGCGAACCAAGTATGCTGAATATATTGAAGACGGAGTAAAGTGCAAGGGCTTTTCTAGTAATAGAAATAGTGCCTTCGGTGTCGTTCAATCCCAGAACGAACGTAAATGGACGGATGTATGACAGAGTATTTCCAATGATCAAATGAGTTGGTCTGTATGAATATATATGGTTGCAACGGATTTATCCCTTAGCATAATATCCAGAATATTTGTGCAAACTCAACTAGTGATTAACGGATCTGACAATGTGGCATTCAAAGTGATTGTGTTATCAATGAATGGTAAGTAATCGTAGCCTCAGGCCTCAACAACCGGGAAATGACAAAAATCGGGCAGGCAGCATGGCTATGTGGGTCGCACCCATTAGGGTGTATAATCACCTATCTAGAGAAATTCCTTTTGTTTCTAAATCTATCGATTCTGCCCATTCGGGAAACGGTGGTTTGAGTCCAACCGTTGGTGATATACATTCGATACACTCAAGCGAAATGAGTGGTCGGTCATGTGTGGGCCGGGTTACAAGATGTTCTTGTTGAACCCAGTGTATTCCTCTCTAGAGATACACAGTCGGAAGGTGGTTCCATACCTTGTCATGTTGGAAATCCAATCTCCAATAAGCGCCATGCTGTTTTTGATTTTATAAAATATATGTGGAGCGTGAGATGCAAGCTTTCTGCTATTTGGTTATTTACATGATGTAGACATTATTATAATATCACTGTATTTGATATCAAAGTGTTTTGGGTTATAGTAAGGTAAAAACCGTCCATGTTTATGTGTGGGCTGGTCTTACTATTATCTTTTATTTTGAAAGGATTTTTAAAGTTAAACAAGTGGTTGGAGTTTACTCACACCAGTCCCATGACTGACCCAGAGTTTATTTTGTTTTGTTTTCCCTAAACTCTTGGGTGCCCAAATTTGTACGGGCAGTCAAGTAGTCGGGATTTCACAGATTCATTTGAAGGAGCTGGAAGCAGGAGGCTTCACCGGTTAGCTATAGGCTATTATATATTCCGCTGTGGACCTTGTTTGTATCTGGAAACAGGTGTTTATAACTGTTCCAGAAATGACTGTTGTGCTCTGATGATGGTATGTATATAAAGTTACTGATTTGTATTTCAAAAGTTATGTTATATAATATATTTTATTCGTTCCGCTGTGAGTTGTGATCTTCGTTCTTCTTCTATTCTAATATTTCTTTCTTTCTATTTCTCATCTTCTAACTTCTTTCTATTAATGGTTCGTATTTCTGTGTTATTTGGGTTGGACGTGTGGTGTTTTAGTCAACTCAGATAGCTCGGATTTGCGGGTCGTTACAAAAATGATCTCCTACAAATAACCAAGTACGACCTTAGCTAAGCTCAGCATTTGGCAAACCAAATTCTTTGCTGTTTGAACTTCACGCAATGAATGATTTAGCCATTTTCCTTCAAATTTGCTATTAATAAACTCAGAAGAACTCTTTCTTTGTTTTTAGTTATTTTTTACGTTTCTTACTATAATATATCACTGGTTATGTTTCTTGCATTTGATTTAAATTTGCATATTTTGATTGTTTTATTATTAGTTGGCATTTTGTTATGTCATAATTTATGTAGTATGAGATAATGTTATGTAAGCTAATGATTGAATCAATGCATGCATGTTATGATTAGATGTAGTGCAAGCTAACTTTGAAGCATGCGCATATCCAAAATCTTTGATTATGTTCAATAACAGATAGAGGATTTTTTTTTTTTTTTTTTTTTTATATATTAAAACATTTTAGCATACTATGATCTTTGAATACAATGAAACACGACTATGATCTTTGAATACAATGAAACACGATTAGATAGCAGTTGGGGGTGATTCTATATAGGTTAGCTCGAAAAGAGAGCACGATCAATATCCTATTAATGTATTCATATTATGACTAGACGTAGATCCGTTTGAACGCTCAGATATATCATGTGCATTAGTTGTGTTTATATTTGAGAAATTCTTTTTATTTCAGGGAAAGGAAAAAGGTTCTGGTTTAAAAACATTCCCCAAGTAAAACCGAATCAACGTCTAAGCTGGCATTTTGACTACACGGGAAAACAAACAGATCCACGATTCTGTGCTCTCCCACTAAAAATTCCAGAAACGAAACCAACAAAAAAGGGACGATTAAATTTTTGGAAATATATTTATTTCTGGAACCAGAATATGAACGGTATTATAGATCGAATTAGGGCATCCACATCTAGAAGCAGCAGAAGCGGCAGTTTGGAATCCTCATCGCGAGTTTCACGGCACAGTCGTCGAATGTCGTCGTCGATACAACTTGGCCGTGTCCAGCCTCAGGCGCCTGGCTATCGAACTATCTTCTGTAATGATCGGGATGCTAATTTAGCTGTCCAATTCAAGGTTTGAATTTTTCGGATCTGTTGTTTGGATATTTATTTTGTTATTTATGTACTTGTTGTACTGGGATGTGCTTACGATCGTAATTATGAAAATTGCTTAGGTTTGCTGACGAAGTTTGAGGTATGCATTGTAAAAGAATAATAAAAGTTGGTATAGTTGGTTATCAAAATCGATAAAAGAATGTAAGAGATGGTAAGAAATTCGATAATTTTACGTGTAGACTCAAGTTTTGAAATTCAAGCCAAAAATGGACACATCTATTATACATTTAGGATGAAGACGAGTCTTGTTGACTAATCTATACGTTGGACTGACTTTGCTATTCCCAAGTTCTGTTACTAAAGGATCGTGTTAAATGTTGAGAATTTACATTGGATCCAAAATAAATGGAAGAATCTAAAACTAAGGCAAGAGACACCAAAGGTGACTTAGTTACCAGCATTTTTGGGGGTCTTATTTCATGTGTTCATGATTTCTTGGAACTCCCACCCTGCATCAGATCTAGGTAAAATCAGTTCTGGCAGTGACATGCCTAGATCAAGCAAATGCAAGGCAGAAATCATCATTATTTGTAATTTCAATTTTGCATCAAGCTTATTGCACAGAGTCTTTTGATTTCATTTATCATATGCAAAGGATGTGATACATAAAATATTCTAGATGTACGACCATTCACTGTTGTGCTTACATGCATTGTGGATGAATATAAAAGCTTTTCATGTGATACTTGAGTTTTATTGGAATTCTCGCCGATCACCACTGGATATAAAAAATACAAAACAAATATTTGGCGTCATGTACCCAACAAATATATTATATTGTTGTTTTTCACGATACTCAAAGCAAACTAAATCAATTAAAGAAGTGTTCAGCAACCATCGTTTTAGTTTAAAGATGGTAACTCACCGCTTAGAAATCATCTCAAAATTTTGAACCATGTCATCATGTAAATTTGAAAATAAAGTATTTTTAGTCGTTGCTCCTATAGCACTCCATAATTTTATGTGAAAAATAGAGAAATACTTTTATCATCTCATGATAAATATGTGCTTATCTCAAAAGAATTCCAGCACACCTGAGGAAAAAAAACTAGTATTGCAAGAATTTGAAGAAGTGTCAATGTTGTTAACTCTATTAAAGAAAATTTGTTGTGACAAAATAAATTACTATATTCTTATGTGTTGTATTTTGGTGGTATGGTGATAAAACGAGCTAACAATTTATTATGTGAATTTTAGTGTGTTTAGAATTGCTGTATTGTTTTGTTATCATGCACATGTATATTTTTAAATACTTAAATTATTAAAATACTAAAAAATTATGTTTCAATTTGGATCATGGTTCATAGAAAATTAAAACTGCATGCCTTTATTGTGTGAAGAATCAAACAATGTATACACCTATACTTATTCACCACGTAGTCAATTAAACAAAGCAGCAAAACGCAAGATTCGCGCCTTCCACTTAGGCGTGAACTTTTTATTTTTTTATTTTACGGAGCTACAATTGTTAATTTATTATGTCTGTTGATTTTTATGCATAATAAATTTTGATGATTTTTTTTGTGAAACCCTTATTATTTACCAAAATAAGAAAATACGCTTTTACTTTTTATGTTTTAAGTTAAGCCATTGAATTCCGCAACAACAATAAAATCACATACAAACTCACCAGAATTAAAGAATAACCTGCATCATAAATCAAACTATAAAATCCAAAATCTTCAAATTAATTGTAATAATGACGACTTAAGTTGCTTGCACGTCTAAAATGCAAGTTTCAATGGAAAAACATGAAAAAAATGGCTTAATTGATTATATTTCAAAAAAATATTAGTATGTTTATATGATGAAGATGCATGGAATATATCATTTTTATAAATATAATTCAAGTTTTTTTAAGCAAAAACATACCAATTATAAATATTTATGTAAATTTTATTTTAACAATACAATGACGAATGGTTTCAGATTGATTGCGTGGTAAACGGTGCAATGTTACGTCGTATAAAATGCAATAAAGGTTTGTTTTACGTTTCTGAAATTTCAGTTGGTCGCTTTATATTTTCGAGTCTCTTTGAGGGTTGATTTCTACAGCGATAAGCTGCAACATTTTTTCCTTAATATTTTTGTAAATAATAAAGGTGCATGCATAATTCGTACTTTTTACAATGAAGAGTTATACTATATAAATCAATAACAATGAAGTATTAAGCTTAGCATTCGATAACAATAGACCAATAACATCTTGAACTAAAACTTCCAAATCATAAAATAATGTAGAAAACAACATTTAGATAACAAAAATAAAAGGATATTAATCAATTCTTCAATGTATTTCAGTTTAATATCAAAATTTTCTAACAAAATCTAAAGGGTCCGGTCATAAAGAGAATTAAATTTTCCATAGTTGTTATATTCTTGGGCCACAAATAAGAGAACTTAAAAGGAAATATAGAAGATGATGATAGAGAATAGAGAAAACAAGGAAAAAGTGCTAACGCGATCGTTTTATTCTTAAGGTCCAAAAATATATTTTGCACCTTTTTAGTTTCTACAAAAAAAGGAGAAAAGAAAAAGACAAAAAATGTGTGCCTTTAACACAGTGTTATTAAAAGCGCGCATACGCGCAACGATGCGCACCTAAAGCGCATCGCTTAAGGTATGCGATGCGACTTGAACTATGCGCGCGCTTTTCTTGCTTATGCGCTATGCGCAACGCGCAATAATGCGCAAAGTATGCGCGCTCAGTTGTAGATGTGCGAAAATATGGGGAAAAAAGAAGAGTAAAATGTAATTGACAAGCTTTAATCGGGTTTGATTGACAAGCTTTAACTCATACCCATTTCAATTATCGGTCGCTTCAAACGAGATCATCTTCTTACAACGGCTTCAACTCGTACAACGACCATATAAACTTCTCTTCTTCTTTAATCCTTCTTTTCTTTTTGATATATTTCATCTGTAACTTCTATTTTCTTCTGTTTTCTTTTTTATTCTTTTAATTTGTCTGCTGTGTGCTTATCAATTAGTCTCAGTGGATCTATTCAGTAATGAAATGCGTTCTTTAGTGGCGTATGTAGTCTGTTATGTCCTTACCGATTTGTCTCATTGAGTTTCTTCGGTATTGACATGAGTTCTTTAGTACTGTATGTATATGTTTGTATTCATAATATATATGTATATATATATATATGTGTGTGTGTGTGTTTATATATATTACATGTGCACGTATATACAAGTTATATTTAGTACTTCATTTTACTTTTTTCAATGGGTTTTTTCATTGCTACTATTTATCTTGTTTTTATACTATATACACATGTATATACAAGTTATGCACAAGTTTTCTTTCTGTCTATGTAAGGACATAGCTATTGTTTTTTGCAGCATAACTCCTCGAATTTCTTCAGTTTTGTTCGTTTGTATTAAATTAGTTTGTATAAACATAACAACCGCCATGCATTTCTTTCTAATATCACATCTTATGTTCTTTAATGTTTACAGTCTTTTTTTTTATGTAGTGAAAATTTGATTTGCGTATGAATGTGTTATTTTCTATTAGTTCATAATGTTTAAATGAATGTGTTATATTCTATTAGTTCATAATGTTTACATGTGCAATGTGTGTGTATCTAAATTTTATATATTATGCGCTTTGCTTTAATGAAGCGTGCGCTTCGCGTTTGCGCGTTGCGCTTATGCTTCAAAGGGACTTGGCGCTTCGGTGCGCGTTTCGCGTTTAATAACACTGCTTTAACACCACCTTGGTGGTAGAAAAATGCAAATTCATGCTTTGAGCGTTTTTGAGCAATGTGTGTAAGCATGAACCTTGACAACATTAACTACGGCACATTTAAAAAATATCGTGCAAGTGATAATAATATTTATAACCATACAAGTATCAAAGATTTAAATTTCCGATTTCGTTTTGTTTAGAAAATTCCACATAAGCTATCTTATATTAGAAGAGGTCTTTCACTAGTATATTTCGGAAGTACATCTTGGATTGATGTTTTGGATTTAAAAGTACATCTCACAAATGTCCCATTGTGATTTATGTGTCTAGAATTGATATTTTAATTATTATTTAAACAACTAATTTTCAAAATAAAAGTAAAAATGGTAAAACACTTGATTTGCGTAGAAAAAATAAAATCAATGTTTTGAAGAAAGGCAGTAGTTTGATTAGCTTAATTTATTTGAGAATGACTGAATAATATATCCTTATTTGAACATAAAAAACAGTCTATTGTTTCGACTCATCAAGATAACAAAAAAAAAAAGCGTTCAAGGAGTTGATTATTAGTAATTAGATTTTTTTTTTGTATCTATTTAAAATGAAAAAAATATTTTGCAAAAGAAGAAAATGATATAATTTCAGATGAAATCATGGACTGAGATATTATTCATATTTTGGGTGAGATTTGAATATTTCAAACGAGATGAGCATCGCAGAAAATATGAAGGAAATTTGATGTCTCATCTCGTTTGAGCATCAAAAAAGAGGTCTCGGATGAGATATATGAGATTTAAAACCATGACGAATATTAGCATACATCGTATAAATCCTTTGATTTTTTTTTTTGGGGCTGCTCAGTTTGATACATCATCCGATCTCTCTCTCTCTCACACACACACACACACACACACACACACACATGGTATGAAAGGAACTAATAACAAATTTTTATATCGATATATTACTCCTTTTTGATTAAAGCAGTTTTCGGAATGATCACTTAATATATATGACACGTCAATTTCATACTAGAGTTTTTTTAATTTTTAACATCACGTGGTGATTGCAAGACATATGTCTGGTCCATGTTAACAAAATTCACTGCAAAATTTGATGTGGATTTCTTCCAACATGCCACCCATTTGCAATCCACAAAATAGTGCCTAATTTGATATTACATCATTGTTGATACGTGAATGCCTGCACTCAAAAGCATTCATTGTGTATGTTTGTTTCAAACGACCAAAAATGCTTATTTAAACGAGCGTTACTGCATGCGCTTCGCGCGTGAATTACTTCTCTACCAATTATATATAGTGGAAAATAGGGAGAAGGACAAACTTTAGAAATTTTTTGGTGAAAAGTATGGGAAGTTTCAAAATTAGGAAGAAGGCCAAATGATAGTGTAAATGGAAAAAGGTTAGTGGGTCCCCTGAATTCCACCTTTAGTGTAAATGTGTCCTCCTAATTTTGAAACTTCCCATACTTTTCACTAAAAAATTCCAAAGTTTGTCATTTAAAAGAAAATCCTCTTATATATATATTTAATTATATTTTTACATTGTAATAATGTATGTTTAGTTATATTTTTAAGTTGCAACATATACTTTTCTCATCAAGTTTTAATTTTTGTTTCTATTATTTATTGAGGAAGAATTAATTTGTTGAACACATTTATTTTTCGGATCCTATTTTTAAGTGATATGATCTAATTCTTAGTGTAAAGTTCTGCCTCCATTATTTATTTAGTCTGACAATGTTTTCAGTAATTAATAATCAGTATGTTAATATAAATGGTTCAGTGGCTGGATTACCAATGGCAATAAATATCTGTAGCTTTTCAGTGTCTTGATTAAGGAATAGTTGTACCCAAAAGCCAACATGTAGCCTTACATCCTGAGTCTCTCTTATTTTTCGGGGCTTGAAGAAGATGCGTTATGCTAATTTACATAGTTATGACATAGTTGAAAAAAAAAAATATAAATTCTCAAAAGCTGTATAAGGAGAATAACACTCTCTGTTTGTTGCAACGTTACTCAAAGTTCGGGTAGCAACCATTTTTCTTTTATTCTGTTTTTGGGGTGTTTGGGTGAAAGGGGGTATGTTTTTTTTCGGATTTGTTTGGGGGGGGGGGGGGGTGTTCACCTGAAAATGTTGGCTCCCTTCCGAGTTCCGACACTCAGTTAAATGATAGCTAGACTTATATACCATAGTATCAAAGTTTTGGTATCTGAAACGCTAAGTCCAAACAAAATTGAATAATGCAGCAACTTAATACAAAATTAAAGTAAAATGCCTAGGGAAAGACAAATAACTTTTTTGCTTGATATAATACTCACATCGGGATTATGTGGCAATGTGAGTAAGGAATTTATTTTTTGTTCTTTTCATTTATTTACAAACATATCAATATTGATATTCCATAGAATCTCCTGTTGTATCCCACTGCATTGCTTTTTCATACTCAACATTCATTTCCTTAAGGCTCTTTCATAATTATTTCTTGTTTTCAGGGGAATTCAGTATCAACGACCAAATACAATGTTCTAACCTTTTTACCCAAAGGTTTATTTGAGCAGGTGATTCCATCTCTTTTCTGTATGCTGTTTTTTATGACATCTCATGTTAGGGAGATTCTTCCTTTTGGTTTTCATGATCTTATCGTATTCTTGATGTCCCCACTTTATTCTACTAAAAAAACATATTATTCTGACAGTTTAGACGGGTAGCCAATTTGTACTTTCTTATGATATCAATCTTGTCCACTACTCCAATGAGGTAATCCTTGTAATCCTCTGTTGAGCTGTCATCATGTGCTGCAGCTTTTATATTTTTGGCTCAAATTATTAGTCACATGATAACTCTCCAAGTTAAAACGCACTTTTGCTTCATCTGTTTATTCTCTCCACATAGTTACTCTGCTTTCATACAGTCCAGTTTCCCCTATAACGAATGTGCTCCCACTGAGTCTCGTACTTACGGTTTCTCTTGTGAAGGAAGCTTTCGAAGATTGGGTTAGTATTTCCTGATTTGTTTTATTTTGAGCTGTCGGTGTAGCTGACCTGAACTGGTTGTTGACCTATTCTGTTGTATTTGTATCGTGCAGAAGCGTTTGCAAAATGATATGGTAATAAATAACACACCGGTTGACGTATTGCAAGGTGATAAGTGGGAAACTGTACCTTGGAAAAAGCTTCAAGTTGGAGACATTGTGAGGGTAAGTTTGTTATATTCATGACAGTATTGAATATTATGAAGCTAGACCCTAGCCACATTTAGCCATATGTTATTAGTGTATGTACCCACTTAAAACCCCTAAAAGTAGAACGAAGGAGTATATTAAAATTGTAAAATGATTACATCGAACATGAGTGCTTACAAATGATTTTAAGGTGTCATCGGTGCAAGATCTGGATTAAAAAAATGAGATTATGTCCGGTTAAACCTTTTTGTATATCATATCATATCATTAATATGTGGGCTAAATCCCTTTCCTAGGAGACTAGACGAAAAATCCTTCCAGTTTCTTCTTTGTACAACATAGCTTTTTTAATTGAAATGAATACATACCTGTTCTCACAATCGTACAATTTATGCTAATATAAGTTCTCTTTATGCCCCGTGTATAAATTTGATGTTCACTTTTTGGTTTGATGATTTCTTGTGTAATTTGTATGCTAGACATGGATTTTATCTTTTGATATAGATCAAACAAGATGGCTATTTCCCAGCTGATCTGTTGTTCCTTGCTAGTTCAAATCCTGATGGAGTCTGTTACATTGAGGTTCTAATATTCCAGTTTTTTAGTTAGAAAGTTTGATTGTCTTACACTCACGCGCATGGGCATGCATATATATATATATATATATATATATATATATATATATATATATATATATATATATATATATCTGTTGGGATGCAAAATTAAACACAAAATGGGATACAACAAATATAGACTGTTGTATCTTTTTGTCTTTACGTAGTAGGTGGAAATCAGTGGGACATATAATTGTCAAGATCTCGTGTCCCATTTTGTGTTTAAATAGAGTTTTCCATATATGTATATATATAAATATATATATATACACACACGCGCGCACACACACATACATATACATGTGTGTTTTTGTGTGTGTTACATTGATTGCAATTACAATTCTTTCCTTGTAGACTGCAAATCTAGACGGGGAAACGAATTTGAAGATCAGAAAAGCTTTAGAGAAGACATGGGATTACCTTCTTCCCGAGAAAGCCGCGGAATTCAATGGTTGTTATCTTGGATTTTAATACATCTATTGAACATCATTATGCGTGACAAATCTCTTGAAAACTTTATTTATGTGCATGCGGTAGTGAAGGGATCACGTATTCTGGTAGTAAAGGGATCACATATTCTGTTAAACATATTAACTCTGTTTATATTTAGCCAAAGGTAGGTTAGTAGAAGGTTTTAAGACTATTTGAGACTTGATGTGCTCTGTTCATAAGAAGCTTGTGATGATCTGAACGAATACTATCTGCAATTTTCTGGCATATATCCTATCTATTATCAAGATATCAACCATTATCGGAAAATCCTAGCTAAAATGCCGGTTTTAAATTGACTTCTTTGCTTCCAGGACTAAAATTTGAATGATGCATCATATGTATCAGTAAAGTGTATTCATCTTTCCGGCCAACAATGAACCAAAGTGTCTTTTTATGCATATTAGTGTTTTGGCCCATTAGTTTGTCAATGATCGTGTGATCTATGCATTATCTGTTTATTATCATATACTGATAATATTTTCTTTTTTGTGCATGTCTTAGGTGAAATTCAGTGTGAACAACCCAACAATTCACTATACACATTTACAGGAAATCTGGTCATTCAAAAGCAAACATTACCTCTTTCCCCGAATCAGTTGCTGTTAAGAGTAAGTTTTTGTTCCTTTTTAGTGTTATTTTGTATATGTTGTTTAATGTTCAAGTAAAATTTTAAACCGTTGGTTGTCAGGTTTTTATATGGAAAATTTAAAATGATATACATGTACGTTGGATCATGCAAGCAAGTCTTGTCTTCTTCGCACTTAAATTAATTACCCATTGAAATGACTGTAATCCTGAGCAGTGTATTAAAAAATGCGCTTGAGGCGTGCCTCGAGGCGCACCTTGAGGCGAGGCGTAGGCAAAAACGCCTTGAGGCGCATCTCATGAGGCGTTTTACCTCTGGGGCTTTAGTCTCAACCAATTGAGGTGTGAAAAGCGCAAAGAACGTACGCCTCAAAGCCTCAATTGGCTGAGGCGTACGTTTTTTTGTCTTTTTTTTATACTGTATTTTTTGTTTTGTTTTATGGTTTATTGTTTTTACTTACTATTTGAGTAATGGAATCAAATGCTTTATGGTTTTTATGGTTTTTATTTACTGTTTGATGCTTAATAGTATTCCATATTAAAAATTAAATATATGTGTTGTGCCTTTTTTAAACCCGAAAGGCTTACGCCTCAACGTTTCGAGACTTACGCCTCGCCTCACGAACCCGAAAACGCCTCACATACGCCTTTTGCTTGTTAGAACATTGATCCTGAGTGTATTATGACAAACTTAACAAGCAAGAGATCAACTTCCGACAGTTATAGCCAGTTTACTATGTTTTATGGTATTTGTATTAGTATTGTGAGTGTGAGCCCATCGAAAAAGGAAAATTTGTCTTGCATCAAAAAAATGCTGGAAATTGATTTTTTATTTTTTTTGTTGGAAGAGAGGGATTGTAATATGGATAACAAAAGGAGGAAATAGTTGATAAATCATTCAGTAGTATGTATATAAAATATAATTATGGCGTTGGTCCAGCGTAGAATTTTGAAACTGAAATTTGAGAATTACCTAAATGAATATACAATACATCGACCTTTAATGCATGGTGGTATAGTTTGCACTAAAAGTTTGAAGGGATAATAAGAATAAAATTGGTGTTTCACTTTCACTATGCTAATTGAGTCAGTGAGGAGTGCTAGATGTTAAAAAATGTTCATAAAGTCCAGACTGAGTCTAGCAGAGCCTTGGTCAAAATAAATGCTCGCAGCGTAGTTTGGTATAGATAAATGTCGCATCAGATAACTATGAAACATTACAACAACAACAACAACAACAACAAAGCCATTAATTCCCAACATGTTGGAATTAGCTAGAGATGGAACTCATAACCAATAAATCAAGATAAAATAACAAAATAATAAGATTTTGGCACATGGATCGCTAACTTTCATGCGTTCATGTTCGACACCAACTCTTTGGCTATATTCCAATTTCTCAGGTCTCTTTTTACTACTTTCTCTCATGTCATTCTTGGCCAACATCTACCTTTCTTTGAGCCTTCGGTGTGACCTATAATTCCGATGCACACAGTTGCATTGTGAGGTCTCCATTGGGGATGTCCTAACCATCTTAAGCGGTGTTGGACTAACTTCTCTTTAACTGGGGAACTTCAAATCTGTCATGAATATCATCATTCTAATTTGGTCCCGTCTGGTATGCCCACCACTCGCAGCATACACATCTCTGCTATAATTAACTTCTGGATGTGTTGCCTTTTAGTATGCAAACATTCCGTACCATATAACATTGCAGGTTTGATTGTTGTTTTATAGAACTTTCCTTTTAAGTTTTTGTGGGATTTCTCTACCATAAAGAATGCCAGATGCTTGTTGCCGTTTCACCTATCGTGCTCGAATTTTAAAGCCGACATCTTCATCAATCTCACCATCAAACTACAACATAGATCTTAACTGTGAAAATGATTACTTCCTGGGTACTACTTGACAGACTAAGGTGATCTCTCCATCTCATCTGATATAGCTTAGCTCACACTTTATATATTTTGTTTTGTTTCTGCTAAGCCTGAAACTCTTTGATTATAAAGTTTTCCTCCACAAACTTCTATCAATCAATACAACATCATCAACATAGAGCATACACCAAGGAATCTCACATTGTATACCCTTCGTGACTTCATCTATTACTAAGGCAAAAATATGAGGGTTCAAAGCTGATCCTTGATGTAATACTATACTAACTGGAAAGTCACTGGTTTCACCATCGCATGCTCCGACACAAGTCAGGTCCAGGGCTGTAAAACGATGGACCGGACAATGAAATGTTCGAGTTCGGACCGAACAACAAATCGGACGGACAATTGTCTGACTTGGTAACGTATGGATGACAACTGTTATGTTCGAACTCGGTCTACTAAAAATTTACAAGGACCGCGTCCGGTCCGTTAAACTAATTCGGATTCGGATGGGCCCGGACAGTACGATTTAAGCTTACATAAAATTACACCGATTCGGTAAGCTGTAAAGATTCTGCATAGTGCATACACATAATAGCTTACAACTTGAATCAAATGAACAAATTAAAAGCTGAACATTATATCATTCAAAAATTATATTTTAATGAACATCGTATCGAAGCTGGAGAACATTAAAAAAACCAAAATTATTTCGTGTAACAAAAATAGTAGATTACTTTCTGGGTTAAATAAAGTTTAGATACAATTTACCATTGTCTACAAATGATAATAAGAAAAACATAACCTACTATATTAACAATTAAAACACAAATTTTTCTAAAAACAAAAATTTGCCAAGCTCTGTAATAGTAAGCATCCTTGATTCCTTGAATTAGCTCCACTAGCTGAGAAACAATACAAAGTAAAACAAACCTCAATAATTAGAGTATGGAGCAAGAAGACTTGTATGACCCCAAACAAAATGTAACATGTATGCATGCATGACATCATTGACATGAACAAAATATTTTATGTATAAACATGAACTGTGCATGAAAGCTACCAAATTTTATGAAGTACAAGCATATATTAAAAAATAACACATCGCATATGTTCAAATTGGCATGAAGTACAAATATTATATAAACATGAACTGTATATGAAAGCTACCAAAATCTAAACACATTGCATATGTTCAGATTGGCATTTTACGGTCAATGCATACCATGCTACCAAATTTCATGAAGTACAAGCATATATTAAAAAAAATAACATGTTCTTATGCTTTCATGCTATGTAGCTTGCAACTATATATCAGATGGTCCAATGTGTATCGCAGATCAAGCATATCATTTGAATAAGGAAAAAATGATGAAATTTTCATGTACAGTACCCAAAAAAAGATGCAAGAACACTGATTACCCGTAAGTTTCACTTCAGTTGCATTTAGTCAAATTCAATGTACTTCGTATCCTCTTCTTCATCTTGCACCTGATCACAAAACCAAAACAAAAAATTCATGTTAGCAAATTGTAAACTGCTACAGCAACACTAGTATAATTTAATAAATGAGAAATTTTAATTGCTTAACTAACAAATCATATATTTACCTGTTTCAACGCATAACTGGATCGTAGCCAATCGCCACTACATATTAATGCTTCGACCGTCTCAACCTTTAGAGAACTTCGAAACTGGTCAAGAACTCTACCGCTGGCACTAAATGCAGACTCGGAAGCAACACTACTTATTGGAATAAAAAGTATATCATAAGCCAAATTTGGTAATGTTTTATATTTTGAAGCATTAAATTTCCACTCGTACAGAATATTGAATTTGTCATCTAACCCGTTATACTTGTAATGAGATTCCCTTAAATATACATCAAACTCTGATTTAGATGGTTCTATAACGTCCGACTGTTCAATTCATAGTTCAAACTCAGATCTACTCTTTGTCATTGATTTGTTATTAGAACCATAATTGTTATAACTTTTTCTGCTAGAACTAATGTTCAAAGGTGCATTTTGTACATATTCTGAGTACAATTCTCGTAAAGAAGAAACGACATATTTCATGTTTTGATCCGATTCCCCAACAGGATGAATTCTTGGAAAACAAAATTTGGTTAGCTTCATGTTGTATACAGGGTCTAGGACAAAACACCAATTGACATCAACAGATTGCATTTACCCCCAATATTTATCGAATTTGATTTTCATTTTATTCACCATTTCACTCATATTAAAACAATCTATGAATTCTGCCAGCTTTTCATTTAGTTTTTGTTTAATCTTCCAAAGTACAGGCATAAATAAATTTGAAGTTGGATAAGAAGTGCCTGAAAAAGTATGGGAAGCTTCACTAAAAATTTCTTGAATTTTACATATTGATTCGGCTTTCTCCCAATCCAATGTTGAAGGAAGCCAAGTATAAGATGAATCTCGCTTTTGATACATAGAAAACAACCGTTCAAATTGAACTTCACACTCAAGCATTTCATATGTTGAGTTCAATGAGTAGAAACATCAAGGATTAAGCATTTAGAAATTGGGAGTTGTAGCTGTTTAACTACGTCTGCAAACTTGCTAAAGACGTTGGGGAGACATTTTAAAATATGTCACGCTTTCTCGGTATTTTGTAGCACACCCTTTATTTCACTCAGTCCATCTTGCACCATTAGGTTTAAAATATGTGCACAACATCTAACATGAAAGATCTTTCCTTTAAAACAAAGTCTACTCTTTTGTGAAAAGTTATCTTTCAATGTTCTAACAGCTAGGTCATTACAAGATGCATTGTCAAGTGTAATCGAAGATATTTTATTCTTTACCACCAATCCAAAAGGCATGAAAAAACAGCATCGGCAATAGCAATGCCGGTACGTGGGGATGCAAAACTACTAAAGTTTAGAATAGGCTTTTGTAGTTTCCAATCCAAGTCCAAAAAATGACATGTAAGACATATATCCAGTAGTTTGATTTGATGTCCATAAGTCAGTTGTTAAACTTACTCTTCCCACACCCCTTAGCGTCTCTTTCGGTTTTTTCTTCTCATTTCCATAAACTTTCATACATTCATTTTTTATGGTTATGCTTGAAATTTTCTCAAATTCAGGATTCAAGATTGAGAAATAAAAAAAAACTCATGTTCAACCATTCTAAATGGATATTCATGCACGATTATTATAGCCATTATTTTCATAACTTTTGTCTTGTCATACTTATGAAGAGCTAATTTCTCAATCAAATCACTGTCATTCGTTACTTTTTCTTTCAAAATTTCTTTCCCTAATATCTGTTATTGTTTTGTCTAACAATGTGAATACGACGTTTGCTTAAGTGCCTTTTAAATGTAGTTGTACATCCAACTTTTGTAATAGTTATCTTTTGCTTACAATGTATACGCATACCGTACTTTCGAGTTGTGTCATCTTTAGTCTTCTATGTTTGTCTTTCAAACTCAAGCCAAACTTCTAATTTCCTTTTTTGCGTCTTTTTTTCACTCTCATTGGCGTTATCCTGATTCCTTAGCTTTATGATTTGTTTGTTCTTCATCTTCATCTTTTGCAACCTGATTGTCATCGTAGTTGATCATTTCTTCCTCGGACCGCTTGTTACTCACATCATCTCCTAAAAATAATGCAAAAGGTAAACATAAAAAATAATTGCTTATATCATTAAAAATTGGGTTAATGTAGTTAAATATTTCATTCTAAATGCAAAGATAAAAGGGCAGACAATTAGCAGAATCTTCAGTGAAAAAACTGTTTATGCTAGCTAATTAGCTGCATAGTGACATAAAAAAATGATAAATCTTTTTTAAAAAAAGAAAACATGCAATGAAGTCCCAGATTAAGCAACAATATTATCATACAGTTCTTGTTCTTAAAATCTCAAAGTTGAAACTTCATCAATAAACAATGTTATGCACTGAACAAATTCACAGATTCCAAGCACTGCCTGCAGCTGTTTTGCTTATTCCACAAAAAGCACAGACCAAAACGGCTGTTTTGGTAATCAAGGTGGATTTAAACTCAAGCCAACAACACTTCAAAAAATATACGCTCTTCTTTTTATAATTTAGTAGCCTATTACTCTTGGGAACCGGGAAGAGCTCTGATATCTTGTTAAATACATCATAACCTCCTTATCGTTTTGATATTTTGCAACACTCAAAGGGTTTTATGAACAATCCATGATTGCGGTTTGAACTCTGGGGTTTTGAAATACCATGGCAACTCAGGATTTTCCATAAATCTTGTTTTAGGAAATTAACCTACAAAACCTATAAAGTCTATCAATTGAATCCAATTTTTACATAAATTTGAACTATAAAACTGGGCGTATTTCACTCAAAAAAAAAAGAACAAAAAAAGAAAAGAAAAAGAAACGAGAGACACTAAATCATGACATAAATAGAATTTATCATCATCATGACACAAAGGTAATCCAACATTATCAAAATAGAAGTACGGGTCGTAAATTATTCAGACCAGTTCATTTGCAAATCATAACCAATTGAGTTCAAATGTAGGGTATTTAGGTTATATTTTTATCATTCAAGTGTATTGCAGTGAACCAAGTTGTAAAGTATGCATATTCACTTAATTTGCAAGTGTAATTATTCAGCTAATTAGCAAAGCACAATGAGACATGAGCATAATAACTTATATTGCATTTGGAATCTGTATAACCAAAATTGGCAACAATAACAGAGAAGTGCAGAAATACGATAAAAAACTTAGGAAATAAATCACTCTTTAGCATACCCAAAAGTCACGACATTGGAGATGAAGTAGCCTGGGGAAATGATTAACTTCCGGAGGCACTAAACTGTGGTGCGATGAAGTCGGTAGCTGATTACATGCTGCAGAAGCTTGGGTGATAATTGACAGTCGGAGGCTGATGTGGGTGTGGATTGGAAGCAGTGGTTGGTGATAAGGAGAAGGCGGATGTGGAGAAGTGATTTGGGTAGGGTTACTGATGGTTTTCAATTTTTTAAAATCTAACGGGAAGCTTTCAGATCTGAGAGGAGGATGATAGCTTCAAAAATGAGGATAGGAAGTAACAGGCGTTTGAATATAAAGTAACGATCGACAATAATTTTGACTTGATCAGAGATTTGAAGAAATTTGAAACAATGATTTGGGAATGAAAATGCACGGAAAAGATGAAACATTTGTCTTGGAAATAAGAAATAATACGAATGCAATAATTAAAGTAGATTTGCTGAACTGTTGAAGATACATTTCTCAAACAGAGAGCAAAAAATAATAATACATCACTATATAATGCATAGAATAGTAAACGTCCTACATCATGCCTGTTGAGTGGTCTGTTCACAGACAATCTCGGTCCAAACACAAAATTTTCGGGATCAAACCAACATTGTCGGGCGGACAACTAGTGTTTGATTTTATACCGTTACTTATTCAGACAAACTAACGGGAGAACAAAAATTTGGATCAGACTCGGCTAGACATCAGACAGTTTTATTTGGTTTACAGCCCTAGTCATGACCCTATCGTACATATCCTTAGAGCAGTAAATTTTGTACGAATGTTCGACGTGCGTTCGTGTCCGTGACCGATATACGTCTGTCCGATTTTCTTTTAGGACACGAGTTAGGACAACAAAATTTTTACGAGAAAAAAATCACATTTGGTCCGGGCTTGTCCGAGTTCGTCCGAATTCCCTGTAATTCGACGTATAGTTGAGAAAAAATATAGCAAAATGTGATATAAATAGCCATGTCCGACCGATTCCGATCGTGTTCGTGCCCGAAAAATATATGTTCATGTCCAACCGATTTTATTTAGGACACGAATTAGGACAACGAAAGTTGTCCGAGAATTTTTTTGATTCGGTCCGTGTTCGGTCTGAATTTTTAAAGGACAGAAATTGAACACACCTCCGTCCAGTTCGGTCCGACCGATTTACACCCCTACATATCCTTGATACGGGGTAATGTACTCTAATGAGGATCTCTTCTTTTCTAGCATCCACCATACAACCTTTCTCGGTATTCTGTTATAAACTCTCTAAATCAATGGATATCATGTGCAAATCTTCCTTTTGCTCTTCAAATCTTTTCATAAGTTGTCTTACTAAGAAAACCACCTCTGTAGTTGACCTTTTAGGCATGATAACAAACTGATTTATTGAAAAACTTGTCAACCTTTTCAAACGATATTCGAAAACTCTCTCTCAAAACTTCATTATATGACTCATAAGCTTAATTCCTCAATAGTTTGTACAACTTTGAATATCTCCTTTATTCTTGAAGATTGAAATTAAAGTGTTTCTCCTCAACTCATCTGAAATCTTATTTGATTTGAAATATTATTGAATATCTTAGTTAGCTAGGTTATCCTTGCATCTCCAAGTCCTCTCCATACCTCAATGGGATGTCATGAGGCCCTATCGACTTGTCTATTTTCATCTATTTCAACGTCTTCTTTATCTTAGACTCACGAATTCTCGAAACAAAATGTCTACTGGCGTCGTTGAAAAAATATTCCAACTTGATTGTAGGGCTGTCACTTTCTTCGTTGAAAAGCTTATTGAAGTATACTCTCCATCTATTTATTTATTTATTTCCGTCGTCCTTGCCAATAGTCTAACATTCTCATCCTTAATGCATTTAACTATGAAACATTATTGGCATACTTTATGAAACTCGATTCTTTGAATTTAGACCATCATTACTTATTATTTCATTATGAGTAAGATATATCATAGTTCAAGATTCCGACCGACTTCCCAGAATCACAACCATTCTTGTCTGGTTCTGGTGGTAATCAAGCCGAATACGCCTTGAGCTATGGTTCCATATATTATAATAGAAAAGGGAAAGCCTAGTAAGCAAGAGAAAGACGTACTTCCTTTCCTTTTCTGTTGTCATTGTTGGTTTTTTTTTGGGGGGGGGGGGGGGGGGTGAGAAGCTAGAGAAAGATGTATCAAGCAGAAAGGGAGATGACATCGATTTATTTTCCATCCATTAGGGCTTTTTATAAAGCAAGTCAGCGACTGATTTGGAGCTGGGTCTGAGTTTTGTATATTCACTTTCTTGGGCTGGGTTGAACTGGCAGTTTGAGTTATTACTTTGTTGGTAAGGAACTATGGGATGCTATTTTTAGTTAGTATAGATATTATACTGTAAAATAAACCGTATTCTGTGATTATATGGTAGCGATATAATTTAAAATAATTTTTATAAAATTTATGCGAAATTTTTTCATCCTTAATTTGTATGAAGTTCAAATTGCTTATAAGAACAAAATTTATTATTTTGCATATTTCTGAGCAGAAACACTGGAATTCGCAAAATGAAATTAAGCGGAATTTTCGAAAAAGCACCGAAATTTCAATGACTGGAGCGGAAAAGGAAAATTTAAACCTTGATACACACACACACGCTTTGGTCTATCAATAGCATATTTCACAATTAAACACTACAACCGCAAGCAATAAAATTTATGCATAGTAAAATTTATTCCATGACAATAACTGAATATTTATGTATCAAATAATCACGGGTGTTGAACCAAAAGTACGATAATAGGAGCAGTTTGGTTTTTGATTTATAATATATTACTTTATAATATAATCTAAAATATATATAAAATAGAATTTAAAAATATACAAGATAAGAATGAGAACGAAGAAATCATTGAGGAAGATTTCGAAGAAAAGAAAAATTAATGAGCAACTTTTACAATCTTTATATTGATTTATAAAGAAGAATACTCATTGAATGAAGTGTATAGTCAAATTACATTTTGAGATTGTATTAGAAGAAAAAGAACTTCAACAAATGGGAAAAATAATAATTGATGCTTTTATTGTTATTATATTTATTTTAATTGAAGTAAAAAAAAAAGATTATACCGTATTCTTAAGAAGTGAAAACCCCACCATTATATGTGTTTCACTTTATTGCAAAAAAAATCATTGGTCAGCCTTCTTGGTACCTGGTAAAAGTATGACTTATTTCTGGGAATTTTTGTCCCTATTTGACTTAGCAAGATCATATTTAGAATCTTTGGAATTTAGATTACTTTGTTCTGTTAATGTTCCTTCCATTTTTGATATAAAGCATGTCAATGCAGTTGTCCTAACCTGTCTTTGTATGTAATCCATCCTAAAGTATCTTTGTGCTTACGTATAGCAAAATAGCAATATCTGTTATTTAGATTAAGAAGGTTGAATTATCATCAGTCGCTCTAGTCTAATCTTGGTGCACCAATGTTTAGTATGTTTCATTCCATTAGCACTTATTTATCCCAACATTGGTTTGACAGCTACATCGTTAGCAGATTTTACTTGATTGAGAGTAATGATGATATGGATAAGCGGTTTGATATTACTATTGCGGTTCTTTGATTATTCGTATCTAGCATCTACATCTTAAGTATGGTTCGAATATTTTCTAATAAATCAAATTTCACATTTTGAGGTCTATATGTTTGTTCTCGTCTCATCTCATATTTTCATATATAAGAATATTTACATGCTATATGGTTCTGTACGAAACGAGTGGTGTCCGTGGAGATGATTATGTCCTTTGTATACATACTAAGAAGCTGTCTTGACTTTTGAATTTTTATTCTGGGACAAACTTGTAGTATCTCTAAAATGATAGATGATTTTAATAGTGAAATTCATTGTTCACGTAATCATTATGAATTTGGTAGTGATGCTATGGAATCTAGGATGTTTGCCTCGTTTTATTTGATTCTCATAGTTGCATCAAAACTTAACATTGAAAATATGCGTTTAAAATTTAAATTTGCAGACATGCAAAATATGTTTTTTTCTCCAAGGACAAAAGTTAAATGCAGATTACATTTATAAAGCTTAAGGAAAGTACATTTTCTTATGTTCAATTAAATATAGATGAACAAAATACATGATTATACAGAAGTAAGTGAGTTATAACGTTGAACGGTAGGATATTCCATTTCAAATTATTCAGCTGTTTTTAATAGTAGTCAACATGAAAAGACTGTCATCTAATGAGAGGGTAATATCAACGTATATACAGAATTTTTGTCTAAAATTAAGATGTATGATTTCTGCTGATCTGGATTTCAATCATCTGACCAGCTTATTGTGAAGCGTGATTATTGAAGAATTTACGTTTAATATCGTGTTTATGCCTCTCAAAACAAGATCTTGACTGAGATTGTGCGACTTAAAATATTTAATACCTTGGCAGTGTAATGGTTGTCTATCTCTTATTATATAGTTGACCGATGTCTTTACCATCGATATCACTTTTCAGGGTTGCAGCCTCCGGAACACTGAGTATATTGTTGGAGCCATCATATTTACTGGACATGAAACAAAAGTATGTTCTTTGTATATGCAAACAGACTAAGTACCTCTTCTTTCTATTTATATTTTCTCATTGCTGCAGGTTATGATGAATTCTATGAATGTTCCTTCTAAAAGGAGTACATTGGAGAAGAAACTTGACAAACTTATACTTACACTATTTTGTGGTCTCTTTTTCATGTGTGTCCTTGGATCCATTGGAAGGTGATCTTATTCATCTTTTTTTTTTTTTTTTTTTTTTTTTTTTTTAAAGAATAAAAAAAAAACCTTCATTTGTATTCTTTGTTTCCTTTTTATTCTTCTTGTTATTCATTGGGAACTACATTATTTTCTCCTTTGTGATGTCACTGTTTGCGGTGCTGGGGATAATAAGTTTTGAAGTTTGCAAGTTTAATTATATATTTTCGGTGGCGTAACATCATCTCCCTTTTTTGTAGTCTAATTATTATTTTGTTAAGTGCCTCATGCTAAGCAAATTTTATTTTCAATACATATATGAAAATCGTTAACATTTCATTTATTATCTTCAGTGGAATCTTTATTAGCAAAAAATACCACTACCTTGGCTTTTTTGGGAAAAAGGATAATCAGTTCAACCCAGACAATAGATTTCTGGTACCAACTTTTGTCAACTTATCACTTAAATTTTCTTTTATTATTTCTAACTCTGTTCATTATCTTTTACAGACCATGATTCTTTCAATGTTTACATTATTGACACTGTATTCAACTATCATTCCGATATCCCTTTATGTGTCCATTGAGGTTGAGTTTATAAAATTTGGTCTTCTTGTTTATTTCTCATGTCATTCATTTAACTGTACTTTCTTTTCTCTTCCATCAGATGATTAAGTTTCTGCAGTCTACACACTTTATAAACAAAGATTTGCATATGTATCACGCTGAAAGCAACACCCCTGCATTGGCTCGTACTTCTAATCTAAATGAAGAGCTTGGACAGGTATGTGTCTTTGCTTAATGTACCACACACCAGTATACGAAGTAATTAATTAAAAATTATCTCGTTTCTCGTTGCATCTCACTTCTGAACAAGGTTTATTCTTAACTTTTTAACTGTCATTTCAGAGCGAAGATTTGCATGGTTTTCACCCAATTTAAATGTACCATCCTTGCAAAATATTTTTATCGACTCTTCATTTTTGAATAATACAAAGAATAAAGTATGTGAAATAGGAAATTAAGGGAAAAGGTATGTTTTTAGTTGTTTGTATACTGCTTTATTTCCCTTAATTTTCTATCTAGAGGGAGGATTTATATGGTTTTCGCCCTAGTTAATTTTACCATTCCGCGAAAAGAAATCTTTATCAACTCTTCATTTTTGAACAATGCAAAGAAGAAGCATGTGAAATAGGAAATTGAGGGAAAAGCATATTTTTACTTTTTCGTATGCTATTTTATTTCCCTAAATTTCCTCTTCCAGACAGAAGAGTTGCATGGTTTTCACCCCATTTAAATGTACCATCCTTGCAAAATATTTTAGTCTACTTTAATTCGTGAACGTTGCAAAAAGTATGTGAAAGGGGAAAGTAAGGAAAACGGCACTTCTAAAATTTTTGGGGAAGTAAGGGAAAAGGTGATTGTTTATCTTTTTGTGTACAACTTTATTTCTGCCTGTGTCACCATAAACATTGTGCAAAAAAAATAAGGTGATGATTTAAAGGTGAATGAAGTATGTTTGATCAGGTTGTACATTTACTGAGAAATTCAAATGATGTACCTGCTGTTGCAAATGAGCAGAGGATTCTGTACTCGACAAAAGTTGGTTCAGGGAGTGCCTTGACACAATTATTTTTCAACCAAATCCTTGCTTCTTTTGAACACAGACAGTGTCAAAGTGCCCAATAAACAGTCATATGTTATTCTGTGAGATATTTACCTTTGGTCTTCTCATTCAGTATTATTATTAGAAAAAATGAAGTTGTGCTCACATGAACTCAATGACAGTACTGATTATTTGAGTGTCTACACTGATTCTATGGTTTATGCATTCTTACAGATGTGTGATTGTGCACACATGTACTGTCATATCAATCTGATTACTCTAACAGAATAGATAATGCCAGAGTTGCTACAACAAGTGCGGTCTGCCTTGTATATTAGGGACACATATACTTGTGTCGCCAATAGAATAGTGGAAATCAAGCTTCTATTAGCGATTTTAAACAGAATTGTTTCAGTAGCCTCTGATTGTAATAAAATAAATTTGATTACCACCATTGAGTCATTTGCATATATGATGCTTGTATTTTGAACAAATATTGTAGTGTTCATGCCTTGATAAATAAATAACATCATCTCTGGATCCAGGTGCAATATATTTTTTCAGATAAGACAGGAACATTAACAAGAAACTTGATGGAATTTTTTAAGTGCTCGATTGGAGGGGAGATCTATGGAACTGGTATCACAGAAATAGAACTGGGCATAGCTCAACGTAATGGTTACCAAGAGGTAAGCTTCTGGCAAATAAGTACAGTACTCATAATTTAAAATTATACAGATCTGGTGTGTCAGTTTGAATGTTTCTTTACAGCCCAAGAAGTCATCTAGAGCTGTGCATGAAATGGGTTTCAATTTCGATGATAGTAGACTAATGGGTGGTGCTTGGAGAAACGAGCGGGATCCTGATTTATGTAAGGTAGGCCGATTTTAGATTTTTCTCTTTGTTTTTTCTGATACATGCTGGACAACCTTTCCTATTGTAATAGTTCTCCCTTCTCTACTATTGTTACGAAGTCCGTTAGATCCTCGGTTGTAAGTGGAAGTCTAAGATATCTTATTTGCTAACTCTAAAATAAAGAAGGAAAATTTTATTTACATCCACTTAACCTATTAGTTAATCCACCCTAGATTTTAGGAGTAATACCTACTTTTATGGTCTCTCTAATTATTTAAAATCGATTAGTTAATCAACACAAATTATATCTTTCATTCTTTCATTGCGCACCTATACATCACCTTTTTTATGAATTGTCACACGAAGTAGCTTCTTAATATACAAGCTGAATATTTCATGTACTGTAGGATTTGTGTATCCTTTAAAGTAACATGCATGGTGTCAATATGAACTATTAAGAAGTGAGTACTTTAGGTCAAGTAGTTGGAGAGGAGGATCAGGAATACATACATGAAAATAGAGAAAATGGGTGCAAGAAATCAGTTGAAAATATGGTGACCCAGAACACAAAGATGTGAATTGTCAAGAAATTAACAATTTTGGTCAAGTAGCAAGAAATATTAACCACGAACTCGTACTTCAAAATATGGAAAAAAAAAAGATGCTGTGAAACTGCTATTAGTGTTGAATTTGAAGATGTAATCATAAATGCATACGTAAATTGTGAAAATATAAGCTTTTTAACACCAGAAAGTGGATATCAGACCTATGAAACAGAAGGATTCAAAGCTTGAAAATATGGATATTGGAGAAAAAACTGATGCTTCTGATAAAAATGAAAATCTTAATTCGAGCAAAAGGGAAGGACTTATTTCTATTTTTAAGCATCGAAGTATCAGCTAAGAAGCAATGATATGTTATCTTGACCCAAATAAACGCTAAACAGCGTACAAAGCAATGTGAAAGTAACTCTCTTCATTTGCAGCATATCACAGACAGCTATAATACTTTATTCATAAAATAGTGCAATTAAAATATAAATAAACATGAGGAAACTGAAGTCTTAAGTACATTGAAATGATTCAGTAGATTCGATCTTCAAAGTATTCAATATCACAGTTAGTTCATTGACGTAATGCTTAAGTATATGCAACATTAATCATTTTGGAGAGTGGGTATTTACGAATATGAACATGATCAAAGAAATATCAGTAAGGTTCTCTAAAAGCATTTTAGATGTCTGTCATACAGTATACAATCTGTTTATTTTGTTTGTTTTTGTATTTATGGTAACCTAAATCGTAGTGAATACCTCAGGGTTGTTTGTCTGCTTAGTGCTTACACGTTGGTCCATGATTCTTTATTTTAACTAAATTAGTTTTTACCCTAGTTAAATTTTTGGATAATCTAATATAACAAGTAGACCGCACAGTCATTAGTGTAAGCAATTATATCTTACATACTCCTCAAATTGGTTGAAAAAACATTACTATATTGAATCATGGTTTGTGTAACATCTATAATAATATTTAAAAAATGATCCAATGCAAAGTTTCAACAATTAATCACTCTGTTTGAAATATGAATTTGATATTTATGGTTTAGACAAACATATGTTTATATATTTAAACACGGATTTTACATATGTTAACAAAAAAAATCCACTTTCATTTAAAAAATTACAGTTCGTGATTTTTTACAATTGATTTATTTGTTTTGATGCTAAATTCTGTGAATTCCAAATTCAGACTCACCACGCTATTATATATACAATTATGACTAATTAATTGTGTAACTAATACTGTGGAAATATGAGAAGAACTAGGGTTGAAAAGATAAAATAGAGATTGAATATCTGGAGAATTAATGATGATAGACTATGTAAAGAATTTCTTGAATAGCATGAGATTAAAAACGCACAAAGGTGGGAATAATAATTGTTAATAATTTGTGTGGATTAACTAATCGATTTTAAATAATTAGAGAGACAATAAAATTATGTATTACTCCTAAAATCCAAGGTGGATTAACAAATAGGTTAAGTGGATGTATATAAAATTTCCAAATAAAGAATATGAAGGCAATATTTTCATATTGGATTCAGTTGGAGATTGTGTGTACTCATATAACCATGGGGATACACTCTATTTTGCAGTAATTAATTCAAGATTTTGCAAATGGTTAATCATGAAATATCTGAAGAATTATTTCACACTCCATTGTACCATAGCCTAAATTCTACTGATATATCTCTTGCAACTCCATTTTTTGTTATGGTTAATATATCTGGCTCTTTAACGTATCTTTTTCCCGTTTCAATTTTCAAGAAAGAGCTCAAGGTTTGATGTACCTAAGGCTTTGATGGACAAAATTAAATTGCTACAATAAGGGTTAAAACTGCATTTTGAAACTGTATTTTAATAAATCCATCTGTTACTGTACTTGTCTTGCATCATTTTTTGAGCCAGTCCATGTGCAATACAAATGCCATAAGTTGATCTGTAAATGTTCGAAATTTAACATTAAAAATTAATAATACAGTTGAATACAGACTGATTTTGTCACAAGTTAAACCGATAGAGATTCAGCCAGAAATGTAAAACATACGTTCTGCTTGAGTATAATTTTGTTTATGTTAACAGAAAATAAATCAACTGAATATATTTCGTCTGAATCTTATTTTGTTTGTTAGGTCAGGACAATAATAATTTTTCAGTCTATTCTCTTATGTACTTTAGGAATTCTTCAGATGCCTTGCAATTTGCCACACTGTGCTACCAGAAGGTGAGGAAACTCCTGAAAAGATTAAATACCAAGCTGCCTCGCCAGATGAATCTGCTCTTGTAGTCGCTGCAAAAAACTTCGGATTTTTCTTTTACAAGTAATTTCCATCATTTTTATTTTATTGAAATTTGCATATATTCAATACTTTTTTTTTTTGGGTATATTCAATACTTAACATGCTGTGATAGATTGCACGTCTCTTTGTGTGCACCACTACATTAGTAGGCTGCTTGTCTATTTTCATGTGTAGGACTGCATAGATTATTAGTTGTACTTGCAATACTTCTGGGATCTCATATTTTTTTTGTTTTGCTTTTTTGATCAGCATGAACTACTAAAATTGCCGCTGCATAGATATTATCAACATTTAATATCACTTAAATATATGGTCTAACAATTTAACTTTCTTTACAAATGCAAATTGTCCCTCTACATATATTAATCACTTAAAAATAAGATCTAGCAATTAAACTTCATTTACACATTCCAAAAGCCTATCTACAAATGTTAACTAATCTTATCGCTTAAAAATATGATCTAAAAAATGTCCTTTTTTTTACAAACTCGTTTTTTTACCAATTAATAATATAAGTAAAAATCAAGCTAACAAAAATTAGATGTTGCAACGTAGAAATAAAAATTCAAGCTTACTTCATATGGTTTCAACGGAAAAAAATATTGTTTAAATATTTGTGTAAATCGTTTTCTTTTGAGTGTGGTAAACATGTTTCCTGCATGTTTCTATTCCTCTTCATCATCGATAAACCTGACTGAATTATGAAGATAGTATAGTACTGACAAAATAATGAAATATTATTGTAAACTGTATGATGTAATATATATTCCTTGTATACCTATCAGCGTGTTGCAACTTATGACTATTTTAAATACATGTTTACCCTTTAAGATATCACACAAATGGGTAATATAACTGAGCTATACAATTTGCTGAATAAATATTTGTTTTAGTGTTTCAGCTAACTTCTTGTAAAGAATAATCGAGTTACTCCGATTTTGTAGGCGTACACCAACCACCATCATGGTCCGTGAATCACATGTTGAGAAGATGGGAAAAGTTCAAGATCTTCCATATGAAATTTTGAATGTTTTGGAATTCAATAGGTAAACATAATTGCTTACCATTTGTTTTAGTGTATTTTAAATGTCTTGGAATTCAACAGGTAAACATAATTGCTTACTATTTGTTTTAGTGTTATTTATTTAATTTTTATAGTGTTTTGTAACACATAATGGTTTCTTTTTTTACTGTAGTACGAGAAAGCGGCAATCAGTTATATGCCGTTATGCAAATGGAAGACTTGTTCTTTACTGCAAGGTAAACTTTTGAACTTCTATTTGCTAATATCTTTTCTTGTCATGCTACTCGTAATAATAATAACACTGAATTCATAATATGCAGGGTGCTGACACTGTTATTTATGAGAGGCTAGCTAATGTAAATAATGATATAAAAAATATAACTAGGGACCATTTAGAACAGTTTGGTGCTGCTGGTTTACGAACACTCTGCCTTGCTTATCGAGATTTAAGCGATGAGTATTATGAGAAGTGGAACGAGAAATTCATTCAAGCTAAATCGTCACTTCGTGATCGTGAAAAGAAACTTGATGAGGTATATGTCTACCATGTTTCACTGCTGTATACGACTATATCATATAGTCTCCAAGTGTTCATTTAATTTAGTTATGTCAGCTTCTTGATGATTTTCAGTTAGCTAGCTGTTCATTAGATAACATCATTATCGTTTTATCTTTTTTTAGTAAAAACAACAAGGTTTACAGTTTCACTAGGGTTTTTAACTGCAAATAAATTAACATGCATATTTCCTTTTTTCTGGCATGTTTATTGACGATGCTTAAAGGGTTATAGTATTTTTATTTTTCCCTTTTCAAATTGGAGTGATTGTTATATTCAGTTATTATATCCACTATTCGTTTCATTCAATTTTAGATCTTATGGCTTTGCCAAGCATTTTTGCAACCTTCACTGAATCTGGAAATGAGATTTTTCTTTTTCTTTTTCCTCCTTTCTTTCTTTATATGGGTCAAAAGGTGCAAATGGAACGCATCAATTGGATTCGGCAATTATAGTTTATTTTATTATAGAAGGTGGCAGTAAAAATTACATTTCAAATTTGTATATAATAGAAACAAGATTTTAGTGCAGGGAAGATTATGATATTGTATACATGAATTTTCGTACTGAACCATATGTTGTAAACAAGGTTTTAATTTCCATCTGGCACACCGGAATCCTGGCCATCCGTGTCTTGTTCTGCCAGTGAGCGTGATGGTATTCGTGAATAAACCCGATTTCATATCTATCATTGAAAGCAAAACAAAATTATCATGGTAAAAAATGTAAAAATTTGAGGGGTTGTGGGATAAAGATAAAAGAACAGAGAAAAAACAAAGGAAATGAATATCTGCTCCGAGCTGCTGTGTAAACCCAAGTATAATGATCACGACTTCTTCAATTTTTGAGCAAGCAAACCTTTTGCAATCATGAAACTGAATTAGAAAAGAGGGGGGGGGGGGGGGGGTAGGGAGATGGAGCGTCGGAGGCAAACCTATCTGGGTACATAGGGTTACTGAGGAGATGGATGAAATGAAAATTTGGGCACACTTAAATTAATGTGATGTAAACTTGATGGGTCTTGGGGAAGAATACGATTACTCGATTTCATTCGAAAGAGGTGAATGATATATTGGGCTAAACAAATTTGATTAGTATGTTAGGTAAATTCTAGACTTTAGAGATTTAGAATCATGACTAAAAATAGTGTATTTGATAGTATACTTCAGGTTATGGTGAAATATAGAATTGAAATTAATCAAAGCCGGAGCAGAATCGAAACGGAACTTCTGAAATGGAACTGAAATCATAATAATGTCCGATGACCGAAACGGAGACGGAAACGCAAACGGAAAATTCGAACCTTGGTTGTAAATTGTTTATGTAAACTTCACCTTTCAAATTTTCTGTAGCTGGATAGTTCATCTCTTTTGTAAACTTCACCTTTCAAATTTTATGTAGCTGGATAGTTCATCTCTTTTGACATTTCGCAGGTGGCAGAACTTATAGAGAAGGAACTTATACTAATTGGGTGTACTGCCATTGAAGATAAGCTTCAAGAAGGGGTACCGGATTGTATAGAAACTCTTTCTAAAGCTGGAATTAAAATTTGGGTACTAACTGGGGACAAGATGGAAACAGCAATTAATATTGCTTACGGTATGATTATTTGACATTGCTATACTTTTTCTAATACTGTGTTTTCTCACAGATACTCATTTGATTATTCATCACTTGTTAGCTTTATCAGAACACACACATGCCTTTAAGCATAGTCTTCAGTGTACCTAATTCCATCCAATTAAGTAGTTTTTTTTTGTGTGTGTGCGCGCGCGCGTGTGTATATGTGCATGTGCATCTCTCTCTCTCTCTCTCTCTATATATATATATATATATGTGTGTGTGTGTGTGTGTGTGTGTGTGTGTAGGGAAAGTCTATTTAGACATAAAATTTTGACACAATTAATCTTCACCATTGGATTGTCCAGTGAATTTCATCATTCCATACAAGGACAAAAAGATCCAACGGTCGAGATTTTGTGTCCAAATAGCCATCCCTATATATATATATATATATATATATGTGTGTGTGTGTGTGTGTGTGTGTGTGTGTGTGTGTGTGTAGGGCATTGGTCAGCCATGCCTAAAATCTCTGTGAATATCGGCTAGAAGGTTCGAATTAAATAATAGAATGAAGTGATAGGGGAGAGGTATATTATGTAACTCGGAACTTGTGGCTGATATTCAAGGGGATTTGTGGTGTAACAAAAATGAGATGTAGCCGATTCTTGCTAATATATATGTGTGCGTGCGCACACGCGCGCATGTGAAATTGCGTAGTTAGATGGTAGGGCATAATTGTACAAGTCTTACATGTACACCATTCTGCAAGTGTAACGGACCGGAGAATTCGATGCTCGAATTTTCGACACAATTACATCTCGTGTCCAAACTCGAGTACCAAACATCTAGATAGTTATTAGAAAGAATATTAGAGCATGAGAAAAGAAAGAAAAAAAATATCAGAATAGAAGAAGAAGAAACAACACAACATAGAGTTTCACATCGCATCAGAACAAAATATAATATAGAAATAAATATTTATTGAGAGCTTTAAAATACTTACAATCATCAGGGTACATCAATACATCTGAACAGTTATAATAATCTGTCGTCATATACAACACACAAAGGAATACACACCAAATATATATTATACGTCTGAACTCCTCCAACACGACTTCTGAAGTACGCAACATCTAAATCTAAACATGTAAAACCCGGTTTAACCCGAGCATTACAAACGTCAGATCAGTCTGGTGAACCAAAGTGAGAAAACACACTAAGTTTAAAGGTATCACACAACTTGATTTTAAGCTCAAAATATGTTCGAAAGAAAATGATAATCGTAAGACCAAATCCACACATAAATACAGATGATTTTTATCTTACGATAATGCTATATATTTTGAAATCAATATCTTTTCTGATATTATAATAGTGTAAATACAAATAAATATCAATCTAGCAGAACGCTTGCATCTCACGCTCTACATACATAGTATGCAATCACCTTTCCAACAATGTACCTCCAGAGATGAATACATTGGGGTTCAACAAGAACATCTTGCAATCCAGACTAAACATGACCTGCTCCTCACTTCGCTTGAGAGTACCGAATATATCATCACCACGATTTGGGGCCAGCCAACCGAACCGATAGCATACATACAAATTTTTTAAATAGGACAACCTAAGGCATTTGATTTCTCCAGATCAAGTAATAATATAACCTTTTGATGGGTGCGACCCACATAGCTATGCGACATATCCGATTTTATACCATTTCCCCGTTGATGAGGTTTGAGGGCATGCTTACTTTTTAAACATCTGGTCATCATTCACTTTGAATGCCACATCGTCAAATCCGCCAGAAATCACTAACTAACGTCCACAAAAATACTCTAGTTGTTAAGCTAAGAGAAACGTCGTTCTCCGCCACCAACTATGGTATATTTGAAGAAATCAACGTACCTGATCCCTTTGGAAGTACACTGCCAGACATTCATTCATACAAGTCATACAGGAACAGAATGAACTGAAGGCACCCTCCTACCACATCCTAGGTATCACCCTATGGATCAGCAGCGAGCAGTCCCTGCAATCTGTCGATTTTAATCACGATAGGATCACCATTAGAATATCTCCAGGCGCGACTCCAGAGAATTCGGCAAGTAGTCTTTTCGCTTATGAAGATCCCCGGTTTTCGCTGCTCCATCTTCAATCAACGTCTTCCACGTAATCGCTGGTTCAGAATGGTTTTCGAATATAAATTTGATCTCGGTCTTTCCGTACCAACAACCATATGGATCAGATTTGATAGTCGGTTATTTAACTATCAAATAAACAATCATGAGAATAAAATGAGTTTACTGATTCAGTGCTTGGCATTACTTGGCCTCTTTAATTAATAACAATTAACGATGGTTAATTTAAAACTCTTAAATCTTTCAATGTTATGAATATATCTTGTCACTTCTTATTCAACATAAGATTATTTTCAAAATTATTTTAATTTAATACTTAGGAAAATATTCTATAATCATATCCAATCTTCTATCTTATTATCATTCCCAAAACATCTGCTACATTACTGCTCATTATCTATAATTGGGAAATAAATTCATCTTACCGCTCGTAAAACAACGTTACGAAATCTTTCTTGTTTTATTATTTGAAATAATAACCAACCCTTATTCTTTAGAATAAATCTATTCCAAAACTCACTTTTTTCATTTTCTTTTTATCTCGAAAATACCATTTTAATTTCACACCATCTCCTTTTATTTCTTTTACTTCGAGAATATCATTATATATATATATATATATATATATTCTTCAATCTTTCCATTTCTGTTACTTTGGAAACCTCATTAAACGTATTTCAAATCTTCTTATTTCCGTTACTTTGGAAATCTTATTATACATATTTTAAATCTTCTTATTTTCACTGCATTATTATTTCTCATATGGAAATAATAAATCATTTTATACCACTTTACCATTACAACTAATATCATCCTGAGATAATCCTGAAGTCGTTCAAGTTGGGGTATTTTAAATACCTCTTAGATCTTGATCAAAAACGTTCTTATCTTAAAATAGAAATGAGTTGTAATTCAAAAATCGATATTTCATTCTAATATCAAAACAAATTCCATTTGACTATTTTATTCAAAATATGATTTTATAAAACCTTCTTACTTTTGAAAATCTCCTTCTCGAAAATAACCATTATTGCTTAATTCATTGATTAAGAAATTATTTACTAAACATCACCTTTTAATGTCTACTTCTTTAACAATTCGTTTTATAACTCGGATTTAGATACAAAATCCTATTACTTATTTTACCAAATTCACTTTTACCAATCCCTTTTCTAAACCATTCAATCCCTTCCCGCTTTGAATATCTTATTTTGATTCTATTCATTACTCTTAATTCCATTATTAACTAACGTTAATTTAAAATTAACATTTTAACACCTCATCCCTTTTTATAACCTCGTTTATATAACTCTGGTTTAACATAAACCATTTTTATCTTTCTTTCCTTTACTTAATTCAAATATTAAGTAAACATTTATTTTAATCTATCGTATTCGCTTAAAATCCGTTTTATAACTTCGTTATAAAACTCGGGGTTTTTAATATAAAGCTCGTTCATACATTCAATTATATTCCATTTCAACTTCGATTACTTTTTAAATGCATTCCAATTAAAAAGTAATCTCTTTCATCATTATTATTAATTAAAATAATAATTTACTTCAATCATTAACTACTGCAGAAGTAGTTAACTTCTTTATTAACTAAAATAAATAGTAAATTCCCTCTTTAAAAAATCTTATTAAAACTAAAACAAATATTCGTTAAACTATTCCATTATTCCAAAATAAATTCATTTAATAATCAGTTCCAGTTTAAAACAATTAACTTAGTCAACTCAAAATACAGTTATCTTGGTAACCAAATTCAATTGATCCTTTCTTTAAATTAATTAATAATATAATTAATTTAAATAATTCCATATAATTGTTTTCTTAAAAACAAATGTCCAACTCTTAACTGTTAGATTAATTTTCTACTCTCTTGCTTATAAATCTGATAAATATCATAAATTGCTTTATAAAATTATTTGATAATTGAATATAAGTAAATAATAAATAGTTAATATTTATTTCCTTTTAATAACTTTTATTTAAAATATTAGATTTAAAAATCTATCTTCAGTTATAAAATAAATTTTATAACTTCACTTCTATCGATTCACCTGACAGTAAATATATATATGAAACAATTGATTTATAGGCTATATATTGTCAATTACTCAACCAATATTGCCCATTGGTTAAATCAAAATAACCGTTGAATTTTAGGTCGACGGTCAACAATTAAATCAATCATTCAATCAGAACAGTTCATCTAATGATAATTTGAAAATAAAAAACATTAAATATATTTGAGGAATCCAGATTTGAAAATAAATAACATTAAATATATTTGAGGAATCCAGTTGGATCCCTCCAACCTGTTCTTCCCTGTATCTAAATAGGTTATCTCAAATAAAATTATTTAATAAGAATTATCCAATATTTAAACTAATAATCTCTATAACAGTCAATAATAAAATTTTAACACAACAAAACAATTCATTATAATAAACACATTTGTTGTTTATTTTATAAACGTGACCAATAAGGTAAGTTACATCAATTGGTTCCAATCGTTAAAATAACGATTTGGTTTTCACTGAATTTTTACAACATTTAATTTCATCGGTTCAATCAATATATGAATATATATTTAACAAACAAACAGTCAACCATTAGCAATTATAACACACAAAATAAAAATCCAACTTATATATAAAATATAAGTAGGAGGAACTGAGTGTATAGCACACAAAATAAAAATCCAACTTATATAAAATATAAGTGGGAAGAACCGAGTGAGTTTAACTCACCTTGATTCCATTTATCGCAGAAGCGGTTCAGTTACAGTTAAATTAAACAGTCGTTTAATTTAACTGTAAATTTTCGTTGTTTCTATTTCTATCCAGATTAGTTCCAGATTGTAGTACCCATCAACACGATCGTAACGTAATTTGTTTTGTTCCGTTCTGATATGATTTCCACAATTAACTGTAAATTTTCGTTGTTTCTATTTCTATCCAGATTAGTCCAGATTGTAGTACCCATCATCACGATCGTAACGTAATTTGTTTTGTTCCGTTCTGGTAAGATTTCCACAAGTTATTAGCATTTAAAAATTAACGATTAAACTAAAGTTACTTAAATTCCTAATGATAGAATTAAATAACTAATTACGGTTTTAAAAACTTAGTATATAAACTAATTACATTGATTTATAATAAGCGTCCGGTTTAAAACTTCGCTGCCTTCATTTGCCTTCTGTTTCAACCTGGAAGGATTTATATGACGATTAGATTATTAATGTTTTAAGTTACCATGATTAAATAAACAATTGTCTCTTAATAAAAATTAAATTAAACTTAACTACGTTTTAAAATTAACCGGCCAACTTTATTTCTTCTGTTTCGTTCGCTACTCTTCTTCCATCACGCCAGACTTCACTGCATTGACCCAAAAGCCCGTCGACGCACCACCTAGGGATGACCAGATGTTCATCAGACCCTGCCACTCGAGTCGTCGTAGCCTGTTCGTCCTCCACCCTGAACGCTGCCAAGCCCAGGCATCCCAATCGTCAGCAAAACCATTCGAACCCCTCGCCTATCTGAGCCATTCATGATCACCTCACACCGTAAAACACCATCATCACCGTTCATACCCTAGACCTTGTCGAGCCCTACGTTTTTGCTTTTGGGAGTTTTGGATTTAAATCTGTAGATTAAGAGATCGGTGGGAAAAGGTTTCGGACGACGCTATTCGTTCATGGTGAAAGAGGCGGCGGATTTTATTCTTTGACCAGGCGGAGTAAAAATTTAGGGATGGACGGCGGGTTTAGGTATTTATAGTGAATGGGTCATAATATTTAATATATGAAACTTTGCAACGAAGTATCACACAAAAACTCATACAAACGACCATCGTTATCAAGGGGCGTCTAAGCGCATACAAGCCCAAGGCTCAAGGCTTGCGCCTTTTTGCAGTTTGAGGCGCTTTATTGGCTAAATTCAAAATTTTGTTTATAAATAGTTAAATAAAAATTTTGATTGTTCAACAAATTATAAAATTTGGTTTAAAATTTAAATCTTATTCATAAAATATATGTAAATAATTGAATGAACTATAAAATATGGTTTAAAAATTAATTTGTAGCTAGTAAAATAGCAAACCAAACTCATATAAAAGGCACACAAAAAAGCCCAAGGCTTAAAAAAGCCCCAGCTCAATGCTTGCGCCTTTTTGCGCCTTAGCTACTTTGCAAACGACTTTCAAACGAGATGAAAATCCTAATTCTGGCATAAGAAAATATTCCGAACACGATGGGACAGGTTTCGTCGAATTTTGAGGTCGTTTGTAAAAATTCATTTATAATTCATAGGAGAAAAATCACACGTTTAAATTTCCCATGCTCACAGAATAAATCCAATAAACTTGGAACTTTAATATTCTACTTGTCCTTTTCCTTACGGATTCAATGAAATTTGTTTCGTTAAAATCGGAGTTCATTAGGCCAATCGTTCATTCCTCTAAAGTTACTAGTCTAAAAATATAAACGATTAAAATAAAAAAAGTGTGTTTGACGCTGCCACGATTACATGGTTAATCGGGTTGCTACCAAATTTGAAAAGTAACAATAACTTACTAATACAGATCCAATAAAACTCGTTTGATCGAAATCCGACTCCGTTTGAAAAACGACGATATTTTATAATTTAAATTGTTTGTCGGTTTACAATTAAATTCCGTATGCTCACATATTAACTTCGTTCGGCCCTAAAATTTACAGCACGCTATGTTTTGACGTTCCGCTTCCGAATCCAACAAATCCGTTTCATCGCAAACGGAGGTCGTTTGAAAATTGGCTATTTCTAAGGCCTTTAAAATATCGATTAAATATAAATAAATTCCAAATTAATTCAATTTAATAATAATAAATTATTATTATCATAAATATCCAAATATACAACTTCAAATATAAATTGTGCAACTTAATATTATCATTTTCGAGCTAAACGCTATCTATATATATATAAATCCTTTTAAATTAATTAATAAACGTTATATTTTAATAACGATTTCCGTAGCGACTATTTTAAAATTTGAATTGGGCATAACTAACAATCTATAAAACGAAGTCTGAATTTTTCTCTTTTATATGAAAATTATAATCAACAAGATTCCAATGTTTCTTGTTTTACAGAATTCTGATTTAAAACGGATTCTGTATATTCAATTGAAGTTCAAAATTCAATATTACGAACTACTGCGTCATTTCGAGCTCGTTTTAAATTATATATAAATTTACGTTTAATTGTCGTTAAATAACAAATTTTATATTATAAATCCATTTATAAATTCAAATTCAACATTATAAATGATAAAATATATAAAATATCGACTACCAAAAATACGGGACGTTACAACAAGTCAACGTATGCCGACTTCTTTTCATTTAAATCATACGTTATTTTGTTACCTCCCTTTGAAACAATCATGTGATATCTAAAAATATGGATTGTGGCTACAAATGATCTAAAAGTTGGCGACAAATAAAAAAGTCATGGTGTCTTCATTTCTAAAGTAATTCAATCCAATTCAATCATGTGATATCTAAAAATTATGGATTGTGGCGACAAATGATCTAAAAGTTATGGAAGATGGCGACAAATGAAAAAGTCATGTTATCTTCATTTCTAAAGCAATTCAATCCAATGTTTTGGTAAGTAGGGTTTGTTATTAAATTTTAAGTTCTATGTTGGTGTCCAGCTTGCAACTTAATCAACAATGGAATGAAGCAATTTACTGTCAGTTCAGAGACTGATGCTATTAGAGATGCTGAAGAGAGGGTAAGAGAGGACTGGTTATACCCACTTTTTCTATTCTGGCCTATTAAAGCAAATCTTCTATTCACATTGGTTATTTTCATCTTCTATTTACTTCTAGGGTGACCCTGCGGAGATAGCTCGCTGCATAAGAGATACTGTAAAAAAAGAATTAGATCAATGTCTAGAGGAGGCAAAAGAGTGTTTGCGCACTCCTTATGGAGTTAAGTTGGCACTTATAATTGATGGAAAATGTTTAATGTACGCATTGGAGCCAAGTTTGCGAGTTAAACTGCTAAATCTGAGTTTGAACTGTAGTTCGGTTGTTTGTTGTCGTGTATCTCCGCTACAAAAGGCACAGGTAATTTTGATTTCTGTTAGATGTTATGGACTATTACTTGGATGAAACTTTTATGTGCTCTCAGGTAATATTCCGGATTTCCTTGAATGTGTCATATTCATCCTATCAAATACCTGGAGGGTTATGACCCACAGTTAGTTTATAAAAGGCTTATTTGAGTTAATAACTTTGGTTCTTATTATTGTGTATGCTTTCTTTATCGTCAAAAGGTATTTTTGTCTTAAGCTATACTGGCCATTCTTTATGTTATGTGACCCTGTGTACTTAAAGCCGCGCTAAAGTTTTGCAAAATCACCGTTTAGTTCATAACACTATTTCGATTTAGTGTTATTAAATCACAGATCTGTTTTAAACCTTGCTATTTTCTGCTACACTCGTTAAATCATGATTTTTAGCATCCGCTTTAGCAATATATACAAAGGTTGTTCTGAATAGTTCTCTTTTAAACCTAGCAAACAAAGTTAGGGTAAAAGCTTAATTATAAAGCATTAGTACTTAATATAAAGTAAAAATATATTATAGTCACCAAATTTAGTTTGCACAAATCATGATATTTTTCGGTTTTGTTGTATAACATTAAACAATATTTTCTCTTACACAAATGATGTGAGAAGGAGAATAAGTTAACTTAAATATTTGGTTTTTATATCTAATGAAGCCTTCTACACCACTGATATATCCTCTATATATATATATATATATATATATATATATATATATATATATATTACACCACCAGTGTTATTAAACTGATAAACACTGTAACTGCAGAATGTAACATGATTGAATAGCATGTACTTTTGACGACCAGTTATATATACAGTCTGATAACTAATGGGAAGTTATATGATAACATAGAACATCTGCCTATGTCTGTTCTTGCATCTTTGTTCGATAACCAAATGGGAAGTTATGTAATAACATTAACATCTGCCTATGTTTATTAAATGACATGAAATGATCTAGATGACTTTCCCCTGCATTTTCTTTCTGCATCAAGTTGTGGACAGTCCATTTGTCATCATCGTATGGCAACTTTCAAGTAATATTATTGACAATGGTGAAGTTTCCATCTTAATTGCGTTACTCTTCATATTTTTTTTCAAGGTTACTAGCCTTGTGAAAAAAGGTGCTAAAAAGATAACATTGAGTATTGGAGATGGTGCAAATGACGTGAGCATGATTCAAGCTGCCCATGTAGGTGTTGGAATAAGTGGAATGGAGGGTATGCAAGCAGTAATGGCTAGTGATTTTGCAATTGCACAGTTTCGCTTTTTAACCGATTTACTTCTTGTGCATGGACGTTGGTCGTATCTCCGGTTATGCAAGGTTTTATTTCTTTCACCTTCATTTAATGACAGTTTTTCGATCTTATTTTGACTACATTATTATATATTTCAGGTTATAACTTACTTTTTCTACAAGAATCTTACTTTCACGCTGACCCAGTTCTGGTTTACTTTCCAAACTGGGTTTTCTGGTCAGAGATTTTATGATGATTGGTTTCAATCGCTATATAATGTCATATTTACCGCGCTACCAGTGATCATTGTTGGCTTATTTGATAAGGATGTTAGTGCAACTTTATCAAAAAGATACCCGGAGCTATACAAAGAAGGAATAAACAACACTTTTTTCAGATGGAAGGTTGTAATAGTGTGGGCAATCTTTTCCTTCTACCAGTCCATGGTCATTTATTATTTCACTGTTGTCTCTAGTCAAAACAGTCATGGCTCTTCTGGGAAAATGTTTGGACTTTGGGACGTAAGTACAATGGCATTCACTTGTATTGTAGTTACAGTAAATTTACGGCTACTCATGGCATGCAATTCCATCACAAGATGGCACTACATTGGTGTCTGTGGAAGTATTTTGGCATGGTTTATTTTCATCTTTATTTACTCTGGAATTATGACATCCCGCGATAGACAGGTAATTTTCTCTCTCCAAATTTCATTCCTTCATATTTTTATGCATATGATCATTTTGCACCTGTTTTTTTTTTTTTTTTTTTTTTTTTTCAGGAAAATGTTTTCTTTGTCATTTATGTGCTGATGAGCACATCATACTTCTACGTAACGCTCTTGCTCATACCTATTGTTGCTCTCTTCGGTGATTTCGTATACCAAGGGTAAGATTAACTTAACTTGGTCACTTGATATATCCCAATGTTTCAATAGCATTATATATGACATTCGTTCATTCATTTTTTGTCCGAGCAGGGTGCAAAGATATATGTTCCCATACGACTATCAGATAGTTCAGGAGATCCATAGAAACGAGCCAGATGTAAGCAGTAGAACAGAATTGCTTGAAATCAATAACCATTTGACGGCAGATGAGGCAAGGAGCTATGCTATCTCGCAGCTGCCAAGAGAAAATTCAAAACACACAGGATTTGCATTCGATTCGCCTGGGTATGAATCATTCTTTGCTTCACAACAAGGTGTTTTGGCGCCACAGAAGGCATGGGATGTTATCAGAAGAGCAAGTGTGAGATCGCAGCAGAAAACACCCAGAAAATGATATTGTTCTGCACGCTTTTCTTTGGCTTGGTTTTATGTACATTCCAGCTGGGTGTAAAATGAAACAGTTCGTCACAGTAATAGATCAGTTCATAGCCTTCCTACATATACAGTAGCTTAAAACGATTTTTTGCTGAACTAATTATTGATCCATTGTGTCCATTTATGGATACTTGGAATGTATAGGATACAGACTAGATGAAAAGGCCGAAGTTTTCTAATTTGTACTGTTAGTTCAAAATATTACGTGTTCTGCGCTGATTATCTATGTTGGTAGGTGTATTATGTGCAGGTGTTGCCAAGTTTAATATGGTTCAATGCTGATTCATATGTTGCCCTTTTTTTAGGTTTGTAGTCAGATGCCTTGATTTTATGTGCATGTATATTGCATTTGTCAATGCACGCTTCTACTGTTGCGCCTATATTGGTGGTTTGTAACACGCAAGTCTATGAAGGATTTTGCACTTTAGAACTATACTGGTGGCTTTGTTATGTAAGAGAGCCAGCACGCCACTTCTATGCTATGTAAAACAACGAACCTATCAGAAGAACGCTGTCACCCGTACTGGAGAAAATCAGTGACAAGTACATTAATCACTGAAGAAACAAGAGCTAACTCATAATATATGCGACCTAACGCAAGTTAAAAAGTCACCAAAAAAAAAAGGCTTTTTCCACCGGATGAAAAACAAAAGCAATTCGGATGTTGATCAAAATACTATGAGCATTGCAAAATTCAGTATGAATATTCAAAATTAGAATATGAGCCCAATGAATATTTGACTGAATATTCAACAAGCAAATATTTAAGGATCGATTCAGAATTGGTCTCTGATGTTTATTTAATAAGCGCCCTTAGACCAACGATCAATATACCATCCCCTCCCGCCGGCCTTTCCACACACACCCCACCCCATAAATGACTCCTAGTCGGCTTTATTTCCATCCATAAGACGCTATCGTCTATACTTCAAAATTACACCATGACTTTTTTTTTTCAACACCCTTAACGCAACATAAAACTGAAAATATCTTTACTGTTTGGAGATTTAACACATCGAACGTACTTGAAAGCTATTTTGTTGAACACGACACCAAGACCAGCTAAAGCACTCCTCCGAGCAAACAATTTATTGTTCCATGATGCAGGGAGGGGACTACTATCTATGCAGTATCTATCGTCATTATTCGAAGGACTCGATTAAGCACAACAAACAATCAGGTGATAAGTTTTGCAAAAATAATAATGAATACCTTTAACATCGAGCATCCCGAAAGCACACGTATATTGCAGGCGATTCAGGGTCGATTCGCAAAAACAAACCGTTAAACTTCATTTTATGAATTGTAGATATATAAAATAAGGAAAGCTAACTTTAGTGGGAGAGAAGCAAGAAACATTTACTTTTTTCATAAGATTGTTAATAAGTTGATTATAGTTTATTATTGATCCAAAAATAATAATTTGTTATGAGAAAAGAATGACGAATGAGGAGTTAATGAAGCTATTTGTAAGAGAAAATGGGATCAAAAGATCACATTACTACCACTTTCTGAATTGTTATGAGCTGCTTACCAGTCAACTAAAGTGGAACTCTAATAATGCGAAGAGCCTCTACGATGTTCAAACTTCCTTAAGGAAAAGAAAAGGCTTAAAATCAACTTACTCGTCTAGCCCGAGAGTCGCTTGGAAGAGATTCCAAATCAGAAGAGAAAACCAAGTTGATGAGTTTAGTTAAGACCCAGTGAAGATTATAGACCAGTGTGCGTCAAAGTTACAAAGAGGAAAAACAAAATTGATGTTGTCTTGAACACAAATGTCATAGTCGCAAATGAAATTCATGAAAGAAGACATTAGTATAGAAGTTTACAAGCTCAAAAAAAGTAATGAGTAGATTTGCTAACATTGATCAGTTGAGGTTAGGAAATGAAGCGCAAAAGTTAGCTATAGAACAACAAAAAATAGAAGCAAGCAATAATGGACTAAATTTTGATGAGAAAGAATGAAGTTCAAGCGTAAATATTAGATGAAACTTAAAAAGCAAGTGCTTATTTCAAAGTTCCCTCATGTGGTTCGTTTTATTATTAGCGATGGGGGCAATTGTATTATTATTAATGAACTATTTTTGACTGAATTTGTTAGTTATGCTATAAGCTCTAAATTACAGTTTCATTCATACAATTTGCTAATCAGCTAAATAACATTTTTTTAGCAAATGACATTCTCCCATAATATAGTACTACATCACAAATACAAAACAACTTCATACAAATGTAAATTGATATATTACCATTGGAACTAAGAATCGCCAAAGTGATTTCATATATGATTCATAAAATATTTTTGAAATCTACCGTGATGACCCCAAACCCCCGTTCCACGGTGGTAAGGGTAATCTTTGGAATATAACACATAAACAAATAACAACAAAGCAGAAATATATAATTACACCAGATAATGTACATCAAATTACACTGGAAATAATAATCATCAGAGTTACACAGTATACAGGATCACACTTAGTACAACATATAGTTTCATCTTTATATAAAATGTCTACAGCGGAATGAAACATAATATACATAACAGGAGTTGAACAACATAAAAGAAGTGATAGAATCCATCTTCAGCTCTATAGCTATCCAGAGAGAGCCTGCTAAAACCTGAATACAAGGTTGCCCATGTAGAAAATAGGGCACCCGAGTTTGCAAGTGAAACAAACTACGAGTTAGTCATGGGACTGGTATGAGAAATCTGCTAAACTTATTTTACAATAAGGCCAATCACAGAACCACGCCGCTAACGCGGAACGGGTTTACTCCATTGGATTGCTAGTGCTTAAAATAAGTAAATCATTTAAACATCGCAATGTTTTTTTACAAAAATGAAGCCATTATAAGACTCAGGTCCCATCACACAATGCAACGCAAACTGGAGGATAGAGTTTTACCTTAAAATGGCCAAAATATGCTTGATACGAATAGAACAAAAGCATTTGATATTATTACTAGTGTTTATATGTTTCAAAAACAATTTCAATCATAAGTATTAATCATAGATGACATAAGTGCCCCATACCACTATGCCGCCAAATATATGTTTACAATCAAAACCGCACGACGTCGTATCTGGAAATTGGATTTCCGTCATGAACCAAGGCAAGGGATCGTTCTTACCGCTTCGAGACGCTCTAGCCCGTGTCTCAGGACCTAGACTCAGGTGGGCCCTTGGATCATCAGGGCCGGTCCACACGGAGTGGATTAAAATGCCTGAACACATCGTTTTCCCGCCCTATGGGGAGTCAAACTGTTCATATCCCGACCAAACCATCGGCTTCGAAGAGACCGAAATAACCGAGGCACCTCGCTATCCATTATCCACATAAGTAAAACATCCGGGTGTGTAAAACCCAGACACCACTCCTAGCTAGAAGGAAACACATGTCCTCCCTGAGGTCCTCTCCCATTTCTGGTCCATACCGGGGTGTGAGGCTCGCGAATTAACGCTATACACAAAGCTATGCTATTTAAAGGCGTGCTTTGATCATCAACCACAAGGCTCTGCTTTTCAACAAAAGCCTTGATCACAACATCTCTGTATGCCACGTTGTCAACCTACAATGTCAGACACACATCCATTTACAAGTCCGTTCCCGGTCTGAACGAAACCGGAGGCACCTTATTCCTCGTCCCATATGTCCAATACAGGAGAGAGGTCCTCGCTCATCCGAACGATCAACAAGTACGTCCGGACAACCACCACCGTAACCCCTTCAGGGAAGCAACTCCCATCAAAGTCATCAGTAGCCATCCATTCGATGTGAAGATCATCGGTCTTGCACCGTCTTCATATCTTCGACTTCTAATCATCGACCAATTATTTGAAATGAGATTTAACTCGGTCTTTTCAAATAATTCACGTATATTTAGAATTCAAATCAATTCATTTCCATGGTTAAATTATTTGACATCCATAATCCAGTTCATTAATGTAATTTTCATGTTAAACACATTCAACCATCAAATATCCAATAAATCGAGTAAATTCGGTTTATTTCCATTCCATATCGTTTATAATATTTTATAACGATTTATCGCCATTTTTATTTATTTAAAAATAGCCCATTTATTCAAACAACGCTTCAGGCCATAATACAGCCATGGCGCTGTTTTTCTTCAAATTTGATTTACACATATCTGAAAATCTAACCGTTGGATCTTTACAAATTTTACATCATTGGAAAGATCTTTTCAAAACGGACCCAACGGTTCCAGTTTCGGGAAAATCCGACGATTGGATCTCCCGGTACAATCGTTTAAAGTTACGATTTCAAAATACGAACTGCAACGTCGTTATTCGTTTTATTTTAATTATATATATATATATATATAAAATCCATTCTGGCGCTGTTTTTATTCAGATTTGAATTAAACATTTCACACAATCTAACCGTTGGATCTTTAAAATTTTGGTATCGTTGGAAAGATATTTTCAAAGCGAACCCAACGGTTTCGGTTTCGGGAAAATCCGATGGTCGGATCTCCCGTAATAATCATTTAAAATAATGATTTCAAAGCATGAACTGCAGCGTCGTTATTCGTTTTAATTTAATTATATATATATATAAATATAATCCGTTCTTCAACTTCCAAACCATTTTCATTTCATATATGTGGTAAAAATAATATTTTTATCCAACAAATATTTATTTCAACACATGACTATTTTTAACACTTCATGTATATAATAAAAACGTAATTTTTATTGTCAACACAATTTATTTCAAACATGAATATTTTATATACTTCATATACGTGATAAAGATGTGATTTTTATCTTTCAAATTATTCATTCGTCATATGAATTTTTTTCCAACATATGAATATATTTCAACACATGAATATAAATCAAACACATGAATATTTCAGAAAATTTCGGCAGCATAACGGCAGGGGGTTTAAAACCGGCACCGTCCCGAGTACGGCTCCTCGCACTACCTTACGCCTCGCGGCGTTCCCTAAGGGGCTTATCCTTATAATCTAAATATTTCGATCATTTTCATATCCCAATGAATTTTTCAACAAACAATTCCAATTTTGTTTTCAACCATAATCAACCATTCCCGTTTATCAACCAAATTTCCCGTCAACCAAAATCCAAACAATCACAACCAACATATATCGTCTATGGTCTGTGGACGAGGGGAGTGTGTGTGTGTATATATATATATATATATATATATTTGTAGATAAATATATTTCAATTTCATTTCAATTCCATTCAACGCACATATGATTTTTACAACGTATATATAACTTATACATTGCACATATAATTTATACAACGCTTATACATGAGGTGTACAACGCTTATATAACTTATACTTCGATTATATAATTTATACATTGCCATTCCATTCGAATTTGAATTTAGAAATCTCACATTGGGTTCCACTCCTTCAAAAATTGTAGGAAGATCCAAAAATTCTCCGATCTCTTCTATAATGTAGAAGACGACGACACGAGTCCAATGTCTCTTGTTTCACTGGATTTCGACAACATAGCAAAAAGATATGATTTTTATTGTAAAATTATAATTCGTAGCGCTTTAAAGTGCTATAAATAGTTTAAATTATTTCAGCTGTTACCTTTCAGAAGAGGTTCAAAACTAGGTTTTGATTTTTTGCTTTCAATCCGTAGCACGATAGGAGGATCGGCCAACGCCATGTCAAAGAGGGTGGAGTCGCGTTCCTGCGCATGGTGGAGGGGCCCACTTCGATGCACCGGGAGAGGGGCGACGGCGAGTTGAAGTCTCCGACTTCGGGGAGGTGAATCTCGCGATATACTCGACGATAGGGGGTGCAACGGGTATTGATTTGAAGTTGGAGAGAAGCTCTACAAAAGCTTCAACTGCATCATTCGATTCTAATGAGTGGTTTCGCCGGAAATTAAGAGAGAAGGGGGAAGCAGTAGTCGCCGTCGGTCGAGGGTTACGGGGTGGAGGGGGGTTTATCGATTTTCTGGAAAAATATAAATTATGAAAGAAATTTAATGATTGGTCGATATTTATATTATCTCCAAAATTAGGGTTTTCTTATACGAACTCCAAATCAAACCCAACGACTGTCGCCCTAGCTAAATACCCTCATTCCGAACACAATGAAATATGTTTTGTAAGCCCATTCGACTGTTTCAGTCGGTTATTCTTCAAATTAAAATATAAAGCATTCAAATATGGATTTGAACGTATTTTAATTTGCCGGGGCCACATACTGATTCTAAAAATTCCAGAAAAATAAATTTGGCTATGTTTGGACGATACAGTCCCAACAAAACTAATTTCGTCGAATTTGGAGACCGTTTGAAAAATGGTCATTTTCCGGTCGATCCAAATTGACTGAAATTAACCAAACACATTTTCTTTTGCCACACTCACATATTAACTTCAAAAATTATGGAATTTGGAATCTAGCAATAATTTGACATTCCGGATCCAACAAAAGTGGTTTCGCCGAAAACGAAGGTCGTTTGCAAAATGTCTATTTTCAAGGGCTATATTAATTCCATAACGACCTTTCTGAAAATTCATTTGGCCATAACTTTTGATTCCTCTTATGAAATTTCGATTTTTCAAATTCGTTAGAAAGATATTCTCATAAGGATTTAAATATTTTTGGTTTCACTAAAATCTATTTTATTTTACATCCTGTACAGTCAATCAAAGTTCGAATTCAAATTTTCAAACTGTCACGCCATTTCAGGCGTTGTTTTATAACTAAATAAATATATTCACTATAACTTCGATTCAAAAGAATTTTTAGTCGTTATTATTTAATATAAATTATTTTAAATGTTCAAAATTCATTAAAATAGCCAAATTAAATTTTTTTAAATTGGTTCTGATTTTCCGGGTTGTTACAATCTCCCCCACTTAAAATCTTTTCGTCCCCGAAAAGGAACGAAGCTGAAAGTTGTTTAACTAACTAACTCAACTTTCATTTTGGCTTTCATCCTTTAACTTTTCAGTTTCTAAGAATTTTCTAATTCTTCAAAAATTTGGCTAACACCCTAAATTTTGGAAAAATTTCGCCATACCCTCCTTTGTTCGGGGAGGGGTTTGGAAATTTATTGGGTCGTATTAGGTACCAAATAAATCCTAAAAAGCATACACATATTTATAGTGATATATTCCGGTGTCCACAGGGGAGTGTGTATAGATCATAACTCCAGAGAATAAATTCTCGTCACCCTATAAATAGTTTTTGTGCCTCAATGACTAGAGAACGTTTTTATTGTCATCTCCAGACCCGTGTGGGGGTTTTATTAATCTGGCAATTTACCGTTACATTTTATATAGTCCATATCAGTCTTCGGTTCAACCTGTAATATAGTCATCGCCATACAAGCCTCTCGCTTGTACGGTAAATCTTCAACCTCGTCACATAAGCTCCAAATGCTTATGTGGTATATGATAGAGTATGCTATCTTCAAGAAGTATGCCATGTATGTAGTTCAAAATTAATTGTTACCATCCTATGGCGACGTTTATTATTTCACACAGAACAACCAGCACTCCGCATCCAATGGCATTCACAAGAGTTGATATATATAAATAAAACTGTGCATCCAACTCATTAAGGTTTACCTATTTGTCGGGCACACAAATAAATTCTTTACGCAACAACAAATCCATTTACCTGTTCAAACGTATATAATGTACATGCATGTATTTCAATCAATTTCAAATCAGTTCAATATTTGATTTACTTTGCATAAATTTACCCTTCATTCTCTTATTGATTAGATTAATTATCATTTCAATATTTTGATTAATCAAATTCATAATCACACAACACAAACAACAATCGATTTGTTGATTAACTTTTCCAAATTTATAGTTAAATCATATACTCTTTTTAACAATCATATCTGCTAAGATCAGACTATATAATTAAAAAAATTATATCCATGAAAAGAAAACAACAACAAAGTAGAAAACAATACGAAAATGCAAAATACTGTAAATGTACATTGAACCAGAGTTAATCAGAGATGTCCACTCTGCAATTGGGATAGGCTTTCTTATTGCTCTCCTTAGTTTCCCAAGTACAGTCTCGCGGATCTCCACTCCATTGCACTTTGACTAAGTGAACCTTCTTGTTCCTCAGCTCTTTAGTTTCTTTGCCAATAATCTTTATCGGCTCTCTCCTCACTGCCAATTCTGGAGTAATCTCCAAATCTTGTTGTGCGGCTTCTTCCACGACCAAGTCTGCATCATGTACATGCTTTCTAAGTTGAGACACGTGAAATACATCATGTACTCCCGGCAACCAGTCAGGCAATTGAACCCTATAAGCGAGAGTTCCAATCCGTTCGAGCACAGGAAATGGACCAATAAATCTAGGTGCCAACTTCCCTATTTTACCAAATCGGACTACTACTCTCATCGGAGAAACCCTCAAATACACATAGTCACCAACAACAAATGCTAAATCTCTTCTTCTCGAATCTGCATAGCTCTTATGTCGGTTTTGAGCTATTTGCAATCGTTTCTTAATAAAATCGACTTTATCCGAAGCTCCACGGATCATACCAGGTCCCAATACGAGTCTATTGCCAGGTTCTATCCAACAAGCGAGAGATCTGCACGGTCGACCATACAGTGCTTCGAATGGTGACATTTTCAGGCTCGCTTGGTAGCTGTTGTTGTATGAGAACTCAGCCAAATGCAAATGGTCTTCCCACGATCCTCCATAATCAATAACACAAGCCCGTAATAAATCTTCTAGAATACGATTCACCCTCTCAGTTTGACCATCTGTTTGAGGATGATAAGCGGTGCTCAAGTTCAGTTTTGTTCCCAATTCTACTTGGAATGCTTCCCAGAATTTGCTAGCGAAAATCGGGTCACGATCACTAACGATACTCATGGGAACTCCATGCAGTTTAACAATTTCTTAAAATAAATCTGCGCCAGACTCTGAGCGGTTCTATTTGATCTAACAGGTATAAAGTGGGCAGTCTTCGTGAAACGATCTACGATCACCCAAATACTGTCATTTCCTCTCCCGATTCTAGACAAACCATCTATGAAATCCATAGAAATTTGTTCCCACTTCCAACCTGGAACTTCCAATGGTTGCAACAATCCGGCGAGTGATCGCTCTTGACTTGTTGACAACTAGAACACCTGCTAACATATATAGAGATGTCTCTTTTCATCGCCTTCCACCAGAATGTTCGCTTGAGGTCATTATACATTTTACTAACCCTTGGGCGGATACTCGGTTTGGACTTGTGACAATCATCCAATACTTCTCTTTTGAGCTCAAGGATGCCGGGAACACAAATTCTTCCTTTCAATCTCAGAACTCCCGTGCTATCCACTTGGAAACTGGAGACTTCGCCCCTTTGAATTCTTATGATCATTTCTTTAACAAAATTATCGTCTTTCTGAAGAACGGATATTTTATCTATCAACAAAGGCATAATGATAAGATTGGCGATGATCACATTCTTCCTGCTGAGCGGATCAACCACAACATTGGCTTTTCCCGGCGTATACAGAATATCAAGATCATATGCTACAGGAAATTCTAGCCAACGCTGCTGTCTCAAATTCAAGTCTTTCTGGGTGAACAAATACTTCAATGATTGATGATCAATATATAATTCAAATTTCTCACCCAAAAGATAGTGCCTCCATATTTTCATAGCAAACACGATGGCTAACAATTCAAGATCGTGAGTTGCATAATTTTTCTCATGCGGCTTTAACTAATGGCTAGCATAAGCGACTACTTGGCCTCTTTGCATTAATACTGCACCAAGACCTTCTTTAGAAGCATCTGTCCATACTTTCAAGTCTTGATTGCCATAGATAATTTGTTAATACTGGAGCAATTGTCAATCTTAACTTTAGCTCTTGGAAAGCTGTCTCACATTCTGGAGTCCAATTGAATCTTGCGTGCTTCTTTGTAAGCTTTGTTAAGGAACCAGATATCTTCGAAAAATCTTTAACGAACTTTCGATAATAACTAGCCAATCCAAGAAAACTTCGGACTTCTGTGGGAGTATCTGCTTCCAATCTTGAATAGCTGTGATCTTACCGGGATCCACAGAAATTCCTTCTCTTGATACAACATGGCCAAGAAACTTGACTTCTTCTTGCCAGAATATACATTTGGAAAATTTGACCTTTAAAACATTATTTCTCAGAATCTCTAACACTTGTTCCAAATGTTTTGCATGCTCGCTCTCTAACTTAGAGAAGATCAATATGTCATCAATGAAAACCAGTATGAATTTATTCAATACTTCTCTGAATACCCTATTCATTAGATCGACAAAATAAGTTGGAGCGTTACATAAGCCGAACGGCATTACTAACCACTCATAGAATAAATCTGGACCTGTGAATGCTGTCAAAGGAACACATTCTTCGGCAATTCGAAGCTGATGGAAACCAGTAGCTAGGCCCATTCGTGAAAATACTTGTGTGCCATTCAATCGAACCAACAAATCATCAATTCGCGACAATGAATATTTATTCTTTAATGTCTGCTTATTCAAGTCACGATAATCCACACATAGTCTGAAAGTACCGTCTGACTTTGGGACAAACACCACTGCTGCTCCCCAATCAGAGAAACTAGGTCTTATCAGATCCTTCCATACAAGTTCTCGAGTTTGATTGTCTAATTCTTCTTTTTCCTTCAAAGTCATTCTTCGAATAGCGTGCACTACTGGCCTTGCATTCGGAATTAAAGCGATTTTGAAATCAATTTCTCTACGCGGAGGTAGGCTAACAACTTCTTCAAACACATCCGCATAATTCTTGACGACAGGGATATTTTCTGTGTCGACCGGAATAGGTTCTAATTGAGCAGGAGAAACATCCAGAGCTGACCAAAAGTCTTTTCTATCTGAATTCGGACCTTTACATGGAATGGTTATATAGTCTCCTAATTTAATCTTCGCCTTAACCACTCTGTCGTCGCATTTAACCTCAGCTTCATACCTGGTTAACCAATCCAATCCTAAAATAAGGTCAAATTCGGTAAAATTCATGACGATCGCGATGGTAGGGAACCGATAACGGGAAAAAGAGACAGGCACCCCACAAATCCAACTAAGATTGAGGGAACCCCCAATTGGATTATGGACAGTCATGGGTGCTTTGAGCTTTTTAAGTTTCAAATCCAGTTTTTTAACTGCATTACTTGTAATAAAGCTTCGTGACGCGCCTGTATCAAACAGTACTTTAACTGGAAGGTCTTTGATAGTAAGCGTGCCTTCTAAAACATCTGGCCTCGCTTGACTGACCGAGGGTACAGGAACTTCTGCCACTTCATTTACATGCACCATTTCAGATTTCTGTGATAGTTGACAATTCTTCGCAATATGACCAGCCTGGTGGCACTTATATCATCCCCTATTCTCCTGAAACTCCTTTTGGATTTAAATCCACTCTTTAATCGCTTCTTTAAGGGTCCACATTTTATCTCCAAATGCCCTTTCCGATTACACTTAAAGCAGGTGGCAGTTGTTACTGGTCTTTTCTCAGATTTAACCTTTTTCCTATTGAATTTAGGCATCTTTCTGACCCCAGACGCCGTACTTGTCTCTGGGCTATCCGTTTCAAATTTCCTTTTGTTGCTATAACTACATTCTTCTTCGTCTTCCAAAAGGCCTTGCTTATCAAGATCTTCAAACTGGTAAGCCATATATATCATTTCGGAAAAAGGTAGCTTCACATGTGCAGTTACACTACTTTGGTACTTTCTTTGGAGCCCGTTAATAAACCTCAGATTCTTCCTCTTAGGATTTTGAATAAGATGCGGGGCAAAATAAGAAAGTTCATTGAATTTCTTATGATATTCTGGAATGGTCATATCTCCTTGTATCAGATAATAGAATTCATCATATAGCCGATCAGTTGCTTTTGGAGGAATAAATCTTTCATTGAAAATTTCTTTAAATCTATCCCAGGTAATATTACCTTCTGGATTATCCCTGATGACTGTTTCCCACCAGATTAAAGCTTCGTCTTTGAGTGCCCAAGATGCCGGTAATCTTTTCTGATCATCTCTCAGCTTTGAACCTTCAAAAATTTTCTAAGCAGAGCGCATCCATGCTTGTGTTTGAATAATGGATTCATTGCCCAAGAACGGTACTCCACCCAGATTTCGATACCTCTTTAATAGAGCTTCAATATCTGGTTCGGACCTACCTCTTCTACATCTGCCACTCATTTTCTACGATGTCTGCAAATAGCAGACAAAGTGTAAGGCCAACAGAAAAGGTATTTTAAAGCATAGAGACAAATACTTGAATGTAAATGTGTCTATAGGAGTGTATTTCATTCTGCTACACTCATTCTAAGATATTACTGATCCTATCTGAAATGAGTTATTCATCCTAGAACACTACTGGTTCTATTTCTGACGAGTTCGTTAATATGTTATATTCTAAAACTAAGCTTAACCAAAGCTCTGAAACCACGTGTGACGATCCCAAACCCCCGTTCCATGGTGGCAAGGGTAATCTTTGGAATATAAGACATAAACAAATAACAGCAAAGCAGAAATATATAATTACACCAGATAATGTACATCAAATAACACTGGAAATAATAATCATCAGAGTTGCACAATATACAGGATCACACTTAGTACAACATACAGTTTCAGCTTTATATAAAATGTCTACAGCGGAATCAAATATAATATACATAACAGGAGCTGAACAACATAAAAGAAGTGATATAATCCATCTTCAGCTCCATAGATATCCAGAGAGAGCTTGCTAAAACTTGAATACAAGGCTGCCCGTGTGGAAAATAGGGCAACCGAGTTTGCAAGTGAAACAAACTACGAGTCAGTCATGGGACTGGTATGAGAAATCTACTAAACTTATTTTACAATAAGGCCAATCACAGGACCACGCCACTAACACGGAACGGGTTTACTCCATTGGATTGCCAGTTCTTAAAACAAGTAAATCCTTTAAACATCACAATGCTTTTTACAAAAATGAAGCTATTATAAGACTCAAGTCCCATCACACAATGCAACCAAACTGGAGGATAAAGTTTTAACTTATAATGGCCAAAATATGCTTGATACGAATAAAACAAAAGCATTTGATATTATTACTAGTGTTTATATGTTTTAAAAACAATTTCAATTATAAGTATCAATCATAGACGGCATAAGTGCCCCATACCACTATGTCGCCAAGTATATGTTTACAATCAAAACCGCACGATGTCGTATCTGGAAATTGGATTTTCGTCATGAACCAAGGCAAGGGATCGTCCTTACCACTTCGAGACGCTCTAGCACGTGTCTCAGGACCCAGACTCAGGTGGGCCCTTGGATCGTCAGGGCCGGTCCACACGGCGTGGATTAAAATGCTTGAACACTGCGTTTCCCCGCCCTATAGGGCGTCAAACTGGTCATATCCCAACCAAACCATCGGCTCCGAGGAGACCGAAATAACCGAGTCGCCTCGCTATCCATCATCCACATAAGTAAAACATCCGGGCATGTAAAACCCAGACACCACTCCTAGTAGAAGGAAACACATATCCTCCCTGAGGTCCTCTCCCGTTTCTGGTCCATACCGGGGTGTGAGGCTCGCGAATTAACGCTATACACAAAGTTATGCTGTAACACCCCACCTCCGCTAGGGTCACTCACAAAGGGAATGCACTAGCTTTGGTGGAGCATTATCTAGGTAAACATACACAGAAATATTACAAGACAGAACATATAAAACAGCGGAAGAAGAACCAAATTTCATTGCTTTAAAATCTAGAAAGGTCTAAAGCCTTTTACATCAAAATGCCATTAAATCCATTACATCGAAATCTGTCTTGCAATAGTAAAGAAGCAGAAAACCATAGTCATAAATCATTCCCTAAGTAAAATAGTAAAGCAGCCATAGCCAAGAAAGGTCCAAGCCATATATGATGATCTTGAAGCAGAAATAAGTCCAAACTAAGTAGTAGTGTTTCCTCCCTAAGAACCTGGGGGGGGGGGGGGAGAACGGAAGAAAAAAAGGCGAAAGAAAACTGGTAAGTCCTAGTGACTTTCAGCATATAAACAAGTAAAAATAACATGACATGTATAAACTGAAAGTAAACATAAGGATGATGACAAGATATGCAAGTTAAACTAAGATAACAAGATAAATTATGCTAACCAGATAAACTACGGTAACAAGATAAACTATGCTAACCAGATAAACTACGTATAGCATCGCATGTTTAACATTCTCTGCACCAGTACTAGTATAACAGAATTAGGTGTTATCCTAATGTCCAAACAGAAACGGAAACAGAAACAGGGTGATCTTTACAGAAATAGTAATGGGCTTTTACCTCCCTAACAGAAACAGAAACATAAATGGGCCTTTACCACCTGTACTAGTAACCCAACCCGTGTCATGTATTAACTATGAAATGATCCCTTGCCCAATATCATGAAATGACCCATTACTTGGTCCCACGAAACGATCTATTAATCGATCGGCTCCCTACAATTTATAGCTCGTCATGTGTCTGTGTCATACGGCCCTATCACGAATGTAGTCACCTGTGCTAGGTCCACCATAGGGTGTATAAAGCCCTAGGGTGCCAACCACCGACACGAATCAAGCACGCACAGTGTAAACCTACCGGTGCCCAATGCCTGCTTTTTCAACTCCGGACTACGTGCACGACCATAGTTCGCCTGAACCTACAATGGCGCACCAACTCAGCCGTCGTTCTGGTCGCTTACAATCAGCCCAGTAATCGTGCCCCACCCTGCCTAGTTCCAGGGTACCATGATACATATAGTGGGTTACTGCTGAAAAGGACCGCGTAACTAGGGTTTCCGTCCAGCAGGCTAAGTGTTGTCATTTAAATTCGAGACTTAACCCGTCTACGTGTCATGTCAAATTGGCTAAGTGTTGTCGTTCAAGTTCATGACTTAGCCCTACGAATCATGTGTCAAGTTGGTTAAGTATGTTCAAGCGGTTCATGACTTAACCCTACCAAATCATCGTGTCAAATTGGTTAAGTATATTCAAGCGGTTCATGACTTAACCCTATCAAATCATCGTGTCAAATTGGTTAAGTATATTCAAGCGGTTCATGACTTAACCCTACCAAATCATTGTGTCAAATTGGTTAAGTGTTGTCTTACATGTTCATGACTTAACCCTATTATGTGGCATTTAATTCATTAATGTCCCTGGGAGGTCGTTACTATGGTCGACCCCCAGGTCGACCTGGTCTATGGGCGGGAGTTTTCCCGCCCTGCCTGCTGCGGGTTTTGAATTCGAATTTCGGGCTGTCTTTGATTCTGAAAATTTCTGAAACTTCTAGAGGTCATAACTTGGTCATACGAACTCCGATTTTCGAAAACTCGGACTCGCTTCCAAGCAGAATTTCGAGATGAACGCAATGGCGCAACCCGTTTCCCTTGATTCTTATTTTTAAAATTTAATTCTGCCTTGATTTATGGTTTTAACACATTATTAAAATTCGTGTTGTTACATTCTTCCCTCCTTAAAGGATTTCGTCCCCGAAATCTTCAAGTTAAGAAGAATATGTCCTACCATCTAATCAACCATCTACTCAACCATCATCCACAAGCAACCATTGTCCTTAAATGATTTCTAATGCTATATGAACATATGCAGAAAGTGTGTGTATATGTCTCTTATCTAATGCAAATGATCAGGCCTGATTGATCTTATTAATGCAAAATATGTTTAGTGTCATGAATCCAATATGTATGCAAATAGTCCTAGTCATACTAACACTATATGTGTGCACAAACATCCATCCATATGCAACATCAACATGATAACATATTCAATTTCATCCATAAACAAGTATAAACACTCATGCATATGCAATATGAAAATGTGTCTGAGCCAATCTAGTGCCTAAGGTGCGTGTATATGCATCCACGAGCAACCACTAGCAACCACTTGCAACCATCAATCATAACATGTCTCAAACACATGTTTACACCCAATTGTTCCTACCTAAAGATATAGTCGAACGATAGAAGCAAGTAAAGAAAAACTTTGTACCCTAAACACCAGCCCAAAACCAATATATATGATTCTAGGAAACCAAGCATGATAAAATCCTTTTAGGTCGCAAGAAATCGCTTCCTAAAACCAACCCATATCCTATAAAGCCCAAAAAGTTTAGTCAACCCAACGGACACCCTCAAACCCTAACATGCATTACTAACAGATGAGTCATACTCCCTATGGGGTTTGCAACAGAAATAGGATGGAGAATATGACCGAGAGGATATGCTTAAAAGATAGCATACAAGTAAGCTCTACAGGAAAAGAGGGATCAAGGATATACTCTTAAAAAGAGATATGATGCGCGTATCTAGTCTTCAATCTTCTAAGTCGCATTTCCTTGAGCTTAACTCCATTGTGCTTTGACCGTCTTTAGCTTCACAATTTCGTAGCTTCTTAATTCCTATTTCCAAAATATGAGTTGGAACTCATTTCACTGTCGCCTCTCATTCCACTTTCACTTATTCTTTTTCTAGTGTACTCAGCTTAAACATAACTGCGTACTCATGGTTTCGTGCAAGCTCTCCAAAATTCACTAGTGAATCTTGGATCTCATTCACTTACTAGAAGGTATTCCACATAAATGAATTATCTCTTGAAAATAAACAAATGCCAACCATGTTGCCAAGTGTACTTACTAAGGTGATTTTCTATAACTCATGCATAAGCGAAATGAACCTTCCGCCTTAGTGACGAACACCACTCGAGCGGATTGATAAATTTATCAAGAGATTCTAGGTAACTAAGCATGGCAGAACCCTAAGGGTTACACTAGACTTCGAGGGTATTATCGAGGTAAGTCAAGAGTCTAACTACCCTCTTTTCATACTCGAGAATGGTATCATTTCTGGATAACCACTCCATCCCTAGAAACAACCCATAGCCCAAAAACATAAGCATTAAACTCAACACTTAGCATAGACATTCTCAAATCCAAACAAGTCATGAATAAATGAGCCGATTCCCCAACAGGATTTGAGACAAAAATGGGACCCTCTACTACGCTAGTACTAAGGTGCAGAGACTCAACTATCAAAGCAAAATTAAAAAGGATGCGATGCACAAAAACAAAGTTCCCATGGTATGATAGAAAAGAAAAGATAAACTTTTAACAAAAACGTTACCACCTCTTCTTAGGTACGCTAGTAGTGAGAGCATACAATTGCCCTCTGGACGATCTTGTCCTTTGCCCTTGTCCTTGTCCTCTAATACTTAACTACATGTCCCTTTTTACCATACTAAAGATACCCTCCCTTGTCATGGGTTTTATTATTCTCTCACCTTGGCCACTTTCCTTTCACCTTTTCCTCCTTCGTGGATTAAGCCATATCAACAAGTTTCTCATCCTTAGACTTGTGTTCTTTATCCTCGTTCTTACTATCTTCGTATAGCTTGTTGACAAGTTTCTCGAAAGCTACCTCCATTGCACGACAACCCTACAAAGCTTGAAATAAGATTAGTCGCAAGTAAAACTACTGCGGCTATAGATGGAGGTTGGGCACTCCTTTGCCCTCCGACACACACCTACAAGACTATGGTGAAAAGAGAGAAAGAAGAGATTCAAAGAGAGAATCAAAAGATAGTGCATATGGCTTTGGGGAATATGCCTTTCGTAAAACAAAACTTTTCTTAGAAAAATGATTCTTTGTAAACGTTTGGAAAATGATTTCAGAAGGTTTTAAAAACTTTTGCCCAGTCTAGTAACCTTCTGCTATGATACCAAATGTAACACCCCACCTCCGCCAGGGTCACTCACAAAGGGAATGCACAAGCTTTGGTGGAGCATTATCTAGGTAAACATACACAGAAATATTACAAGATAGAACATATAAAACAACGGAAGAAGAACCAAATTTCATTGCTTTAAAATCTAGAAAGGTCTAAAGCCTTTTACATCAAAATGCCATTAAATCCATTACGTCGAAATCTGTCTTGCAATAGTAAAGAAGCATAAAACCATAATCATAAATCATTCCCCAAGTAAAACAGTAAAGCAGCCATAGCCAAGAAAGGTCCAATCCATATATGATGATCTTGAAGCAGAAAGAAGTCCAAACTAAGTAGTAGTGTTTCCTCCTTGAGAACCTGGGGGGGGGGGGGAACGGAAGAAAAAGAGGCGAAAGAAAACGGGTCAGTCATAAAGACTGGTAAGTCCTAGTGACTTTCAGCATAGAAACAAGTAAAGATAACATGACATGTATAAACTGAAAGTAAACATAAGGATGATGACAAGATAGGCAAGTTAAACTAAGATAACATGATAAACTATGCTAACCAGATAAACTACGGTAACAAGATAAACTATGCTAACCAGATAAAATACGGTAACAAGATAAACTATGCTAACCAGATATACTACGTATAGCATCACATGTTTAACATTCTCTGCACCAGTACTAGTATAACAGAATTAGGTGTTATCCTAATGTCCAAACAGAAACGGAAACAGAAACCGGGTGATCTTTACAGAAATAGTAATGGGCTTTTACCTCCCTAACAGAAACAGAAACAGAAATAGGCCTTTACCACCTGTACTAGTAACCCAACCCGTGTCATGTATTAACTATGAAATGACCCCTTGCCCAATATCATGAAATGACCCATTACTTGGTCCCATGAAACGATCTATTAATCGATCGGATCCCTAGAAGTTATAGCCCGTCATGTGTCTGTGTCATACGGCCCTATCACAAATGTAGTCACCTGTGCTAGGTCCACCATAGGGTGTATCAAGCCCTAGGGTGCCAACCACCGAAAAGAATCAAGCACGCACAGTGTAAACCTACCGGTGCCCAATGCCTGCTTTTTCAACTCCGGACTACGTGCACGACCATAGTCCGCCTGAACCTACAATGGCGCACCAACTCAGCCGTCATTCTGGTCGCTTACAATCAGCCCAGTAATCGTGCCCCACCCTGCCTAGTTCCAGGGTACCATGATACATTTAGTGGGTTACTGCTGAAAAGGACCGCGTAACTAGGGTTTCCGTCCAGCAGGTTAAGTGTTGTCATTTAAATTCGAGACTTAACCCGTCTACATGTCATGTCAAATTGGCTAAGTGTTGTCGTTCAAGTTCATGACTTAGCCCTATGAATCATGTGTCAAGTTGGTTAAGTATGTTCAAGCGGTTCATGACTTAACCCTACCAAATCATCATGTCAAATTGGTTAAGTATATTCAAGCGGTTCATGACTTAACCCTATCAAATCATCGTGTCAAATTGGTTAAGTATATTCAAGCGGTTCATGACTTAACCCTATCAAATCATCGTGTCAAATTGGTTAAGTATATTCAAGCGGTTCATGACTTAACCCTACCAAATCATTGTGTCAATTTGGTTAAGTGTTGTCTTACATGTTCATGACTTAACCCTATCATGTGGCATTAATTCATTAATGCACCCCAACCTCTCACATCAGACCTGTTGTTGTGGTCACTGGATATGCCGGGCGGTTCTGGGAAGAATTACACCACAACTCAGTCTGACCTCGGGTTTTCAACTGCGATATGACCAACTACCCACATTGGATCCTATTGTTTGCAGTAACTGGATTTGCCGGGCGGTTCCGGGCAGAATTACATTGCAAACTCAACCCAACCTCGAGTTGGCCATTTTCAAGTTCATTCTAGTGTCATGTCCATGTTCAAGATTCATGTCAAGTTCGTGTCAAGTTTTCAAGGCATGTTTCATGTCAAGCTTCCTGTGATTACCAATTTTTCCCAACGTTACCCCATCTAAATATTAGGCTAACAACCTTAGCCTAATTTCTCGTCTGCATGATTTTTGACATATAATATTAGGCTAAAAAATTAGCCTAATTCAACGTACACAAAATTGGCGTAAAGCAATTCATTAACATAAACATGACATATGTGTAAACTTGGCATTTTCGGCATAGTCAATATGATCATCATAGGTATGAACTTGCAAAATAGTCAACATGAATATCATAGGTGTGAATCTTGCAACGTAGACTAAATCAACGTACATATATGTGAACTTGCAACATAGACTAAATCAACGTACATATATGTGAACTTGCAACATAGACTAAATCAACTTACATATATGTGAACTTGCAAATCAATCACGAGCATATGAATAAATGTGAACTTGAAATATGTCATAGGTTTAACATATACACATAAACATGTAGATCTAACATTTGGTCACATATGTGATATGATTTTACAACCTGAAACTTGCATAACATGATAAAACTACACAACTTGTCACAACGGGTTCTACTTCAAGTTCCTATACATATGAATAGACTTATTCATTAATTCCCAATGATAATAAAATAGAACCACAGGCATAGATCAATATCATTCAATAACATAATCAATCTATTTTCAAGGTATGACATAACTGAATAAATTGATTAAAACATCATAGGCATATAAATCTGATAACATTATGAACGTAAAAAGGTTTGAATACTAATCTAGATTCAAGAACATGGATAGATCTAACTTAAATAGAAAAATCCCCAAAATCAAGATCCAAGGACAAATAAAGAAAATAGGACTGAATAGAAAATCAAGCTTAGATCCAATTTCATAGTCATATTCCTAGGCAATGAATCATAGGTGATTAACCACAATTGTCATAGTCATAGTCATAGGCAATAGTCTTATGTTCACCGTCATAGTCATAGGCATAGTCTTATTAGTCATAGTTAGTCTTATGTTCACCATCGTAGTCATAGGCATAGGCAAAATCTTACGTCCACAGTCATAGGCATAGTCACAGTCTTATGTCATTAACAATAGTTTCAACATCGTAGGCAATATTCCCAATAGTCAAGATCCAAAAAGAAAACAAGAATAGATATGAATCATACATAAATCAATTCCAATTTAACATGCCCATATTAGATTTATAGTTTTTATCTAAAAGTAACTGGAACTTATAGATCGTAGTCTAAGAAATTTAGATGCAGAAGTCAAGTCTAGAAATTTGTCGTTGAATTGTTGAATCGCTGAATCTTGCTTTGATTGTAGAAGCAAACCCCCAATCCTAGCCGTAGTCTTCAAGAAATAATCTTCTCGTTTTAATTTAATTTATCTTAATTTAATTTAGAAGAAGAAGAAGCCATGATCATCAAGAGTTTGAGCAGCATAAGGTTAGAGAAGAATGGTGTAAAGAAAATGAGGCTAGGGGGCTGTTTATATAGGGTTAGACAGACGAATCTGGTCACGAAACAAGTCTAAATACATCAGAATGCATCTGGTTCAGGAAATAGGTTCGGGAGGCAGGTCGACCCCCAGGTCGACACTATGGTCGACCCCCAGGTCGACCTGGTCTATGGGCGGGAGTTTTCCCGCTCTACCTGCTGCGGGTTTTGAATTCGAATTTCGAGCTGTCTTTGATTCTGAAAATTTCTGAAACTTCTAGAGGTCATAACTTGGTCATACGAACTCCGATTTTCGAAAACTCGGACTCGTTTCTAAGAGGAATTTCGAGACGAACGCAATGGTGCAACCCGTTTCCCTTGATTCTTATTTTAAAATTTAATTCTGCCTTGATTTATGGTTTTAACACATTATTAAAATTCGGGTTGTTACATATGCTATTTAAAGTCGTGCTTTGATCATCAACCACAAGGATCTGCTTTTCAACAAAAGCCTTGATCACAACATCTCTGTATGCCACATTGTCAACCTACAACGTCAGACACACATCCATTTACAAATCCGTTCTGGGTCTGAACGAAACCGGAGGCACCTTATTCCTTGTCCCATATGTCCAATACAGGAGAGAGGTCCTCGCTCATTCGAACAATCAACAAGTACGTCCAGACAACCACCACTGTAACCCCTTCAGGGCAGCTCCCATCAAAGGCATCAGTAGCCATCCATTCGATGTGAAGATCATCGGTCTTGCACCGTCTTCATATCTTCGACTTCTAATCGTCGACCAATTATTTGAAATGAGATTTAACTCGGCCTTTTCAAATAATTCACGTATATTTAGAATTCAAATCAATTCATTTCCATGGTTAAATTATTTGACATGCATAATTCAGTTCATTAATGTATTTTTCATGTCAAACACATTCAACCATCAAATATCCAATAAACCGAGTAAATTCGGTTTATTTCCATTCTATATCGTTTATAATATTTTATAACGATTTATCGCCATTTTTATTTATTTAAAAATAGCCTATTTATTCAAACAACACTTCAGGCCATAACGCGGCCATGGTGCTGTTTTTCTTCAGATTTGATTTACACATATCTGAAAATCTAACTGTTGGATCTTTACAAATTTTACATCATTGGAAAGATCTTTTCAAAACGGACCCAACGGTTCCAGTTTCGGGAAAATCCGACGGTCGGATCTCTCGGTACAATCGTTTAAAGTTACGATTTCAAAATACGAACTGCAACATTGTTATTCGTTTTATTTTAATTATATTTATATATATATAAATATAATCCATTCTGGCACTGTTTTTATTCAGATTTGAATTAAACATTTCACACAATCTAACCGTTGGATCTTTACAAATTTGGTATCGTTGGAAAGATATTTTCAGAGCGAACCTAATGGTTTCGGTTTCGGGAAAATCCAACGGTCGGATCTCCCGTAATAATCGTTTAAAATCATGATTTCAAAACACAAACTATAGCGTCGTTATTCATTTTAATTTAATTAATTAATTATATATATAAATATAATCCGTTCTTCAATTTCCAAACCATTTTCATTTCAAAAATATGGTAAAAATAATATTTTTATCCAACAAATATTTATTTCAACACATGACTATTTTTAACACTTCATGTATATAATAAAAATGTAATTTTTATTGTCAAAACAATTTATTTCAAACATGAATATTTTATATACTTCGTATACAAGATAAAAATGTGATTTTTATCTTTCAAACTATTCATTCGTCATATGAATATTTTTCCAACATATGAATATATTTCAACACATGAATATAAATCAAACACATGAATATTTCAGAAAATTTCGGTAGCATAACGGCAGGGGGTTTAAAACCAGCACCGTCCCGAGTATGGCTCCTCGCACTACCTTACGCCTCGCGGCATTCCCTAAGGGGCTTATCTGTATAATCTAAATATTTCGATCATTTTCATAACCCAATGAATTTTTCCATAAACAATTCCAGTTTTTTTTCAACCATAATCAACCATTCGCATTTATCAACCAAATTTCACGTCAACCAAAATCCAAACAATCACAACCAACATATATCGTCCGTGGTCTGTGGACGAGGGGAATGTAAATATATATGTAGATAAATATATTTCAATTTCATTTCAATTCCATTCAACGCACATATGATTTTTACAACGTATATATAACTTATACATCGCACGTATAATTTATACAACGCTTATACATGAGGTGTACAACGCTTATATAACTTATACTTCGATTATATAATTTATACATTGCCATTCCATTCGAATTTAGAAATCACTCATTGTGTTCCACTCCTTCAAAAATTGTAGGAAGCTCCAAAAATTCTCTGGTCTCTTGTTTCACTAGATTTCGACAACATAGCAAAAAGATATGATTTTTATTGTAAAATCATAATTCGTAGCGCTTTAAAGTGCTATGAACAGTTTAAATTATTTCAGCCGTTACCTTTCAGAAGAGGTTCAAAACTAGGTTTTGATTTTTCTTTCAATCCGTAACATGATAGGAGGATCTGCCAACGCCACATCGAAGAGGGTGGAGTCGCGCTCCTACGTGTGTTGGAGGGGCCCACTTCGACGCACCAGGGAAGGGGCGGCGGCAAGTTGAAGTCTCCGACTTCGGGGAGGTGAATCTCGCGATATACTCGATGATGGGGGGTGCAACGAGTATTGATTTGAAGCTGGAGAGAAGCTCTACAAAAGCTTCAACTGCATCGTTCGATTCTAATGAGTGGTTTCGCCGGAAATTAGGAGAGAAGGGGGGAAGCTGTAGTCGTCGTCGGTCGAGGGTTACGGGGGGGAGGGGGGAGGGAGGGGGGTTATTGATTTTCTGGAAAAATATAAATTATAAAAGAAATTTATTGATTGGTCGATATTTACATTATCTCCAAAGTTTGGGTTTTCTTATACGAACTCCAAATCAAACCCAACGATTGTCGCCCCTAGCTAAATACCCCCATTCCGGACACATTGGAATAAGTTTCGTAAGCTCATTTGGCTGTTTCAGTCGGTTATTCTTCAAATTAAAATATAAAACATTCAAATATGGATTTGAACGTACATTTTAATTTGTCAGGGCCACATACTGATTCTAAAAATTCAAAAAAAATCTGGCTATGTTTGGACGATACGGTCCCAACAAAACTGATTTCGTCGAATTTGGAGACCTTTTGAAAAATGGTCATTTTCTGGTCGATCCAAATTGACTGAAATTAACCAAACACGTTTTCTTTTGCCACGCTCACGTATTAACTCCAAAAATTATGGAATTTGGAATCCAGCAATAATTTGACATTCTAGATCCAACAAAAGTGGTTTTGTCGAAAACGGAGGTCGTTTGCAAAATGTCTGTTTTCAAGGGCTATATTAACTCCATAGCGACCTTTCTGAAAATTCATTTGCCCATAAATTTTGATTCCCGCTATGAAATTTTGATTTTTCAGATTCATTAGAAAGATATTCTCAAACAGATTTAAATATTTTTGGTTTCACTAAAATGCGTTTAAATTTTTGATTCCCGCTATGATAGCTCGCGGTCGAGATGAATGTTGAAAGCTTCTTTTATTATAAGGATGTTATCTCAGAATACATCTGTTGTAACGACCCGAACTTCCCCGGTAAGGAAAGCCCGGATTGAGTTGAGAACAAGCCACATCGGGACGCAGACAGAAGAATATTTCATTGCTTATTACAACAATTCATCAGGTTACAAGAATATACAGAGTATGAATCAAATAATATACATTATAAAATATCAGAGATTACAATACATTTCACTGCAGCGGAAAATAATACAAAACACAACCGAAAAGAATATACGAATACAGAGCTTTCCGGATATCGTTCCAGCTGTAAAGCAGGATCCTGTCAATATAAATATGCAAAACCAAAACTACTAGCTGCCCGTGTAAAAATAAGGGCACCCAGAGTTTAGGTTAAAACAATAAACTCCAGGTCAGTCATGTGACTGGTATGAGAACTAAAACAGTTATTAATCTTTATTTTAAAGTTAGGTAAATCAAGGGACCACGCCGTATAACACGGAACAGGTTTCCTCCCAAGAACACCAGTGCATAAAACAACAGCGCAATGCTAAATAAAGAAAAATGAAGCTATTATAAGACCCAGGTCCCATCACATAATGAAACACAAGCCGGAGGATAGGGTTTTACCTTATAATAGCCAAAGAATGCTTGATACGCTAAATTTCATCTTTTATTATTACTATAAGTATATAGTGTCAAAACAATTTCAATCATAAATATCAATCATAGACGGCATGGGTACCATATATCATGTCGCCATACTAGGCTCTACAATCAAAACCGCAAAGTCACGTATTTGGAAATTGGATTTCCGTCTGTGAACCAAGGCAAAAGATAGTCCTCTACCGATTTGAGACGCTATAGCCCGTGTCTCAGGATCAGAGCTCGAGTGACCCTTGGAGCGACAGGGCCGGTCCACCGATGTGGATTAAAATGCCTGAACACTGCGTTTCCCCACCCTTTGGGGTGTCAATGAGTCAACAAATGACTCCATCGGCTTCACATAGTCACCAATATATCCGAGGCGCCTCGCAACAGCAACAACCACATAAGTCAAACTCGTCAGGGCGTGTAAAACCATTGACGCCACTTCTAGCTATAAGGAAACGCATGCCCTCCCTGAAGTCCTTCTCCCGTTTCTGGTTCACAACCGGGGTGTGAGGCTCGCGAATCAACGCTACACAAAGCTATGCCACACAGGTCGTGCTTTGATCATCAACCACAAGAATTTTCTTTTCAACAGAAGCCTTGATCATATTGCCACTTAGGCATGCCACACAGGCAATTCACTCCATGCGTTTGATATCCATCAATATATAACCTCTGAGCTCGTACGTCTCAGAGAAGGGCGTTAAGCCAGAGAATAAATTCTCCGCCGCCAAACAGATGTATATTTAATAGAAATCAATCAACACAGAACAAAATCCAATGTCAGACACACAGTCCATTTACAAGTTCGTTCTGGGTCTGAACGAAACTGGAGGCACCTTGTACCTCGCATATCCATCGATCTCCAAGTACGTCTGGACGATCACTAACTGATTCCCTCCTCTTGGGTGTACGGCCCAATCAAGATCATCAGTAATTATCCAAACGACGTGAAGACCTCCGGTCTTCAACCACCGTCTTCATCTTCGACACCACGTCGAATCAGTTATTCAGAATGGGATAAACCCGGTCTTTCTGAATAACTCGCGTATATAATAAACCAGTGTTACACAAACGCAACATACGTCTCATTCCAATTCATCAGTCACTAACCGTAAATTAACAAGAGAATAATTCCCCAAATATTAACCCTGAAGGCCGGAACCAACATCAGATCAATGCCCAGGAAACCATTCTTCTTAGCTAACCTACAGTTAGTTTCTAAATTTCACATTCTAAGGGAAAGGTTCCCATTTATTTTATCAAAGATAAATTCTTTTAAATTTATTCTTTAATCATCCTTTGAATATCACTTCAAACTAGTCGAGATTGGCGAACCACACCGAAGTAATCATTTATTTTATTTCCCAATCCCAACCTATTCATCCCATGAAGTAAAACTGGTCATACGTCATATCTAACACCACAGTGTTATCGGTAAATTCAATTACCATTTCACGTTCAAATCTAATTAAAGATTTAACTATTGCCTGTAGAAAAACTGGTGATACTCCATTCTCGATCTTTTCAATCTAATTAAAGATTCATTAAAACTCCACTTGGTTTTAATCTTCCCAATAATCACTATCAATGATTATTTAACTTGGGAAATCACATCCTGGCTTTAACTGGGTTAAAGAACCAATGTCATTTAAAACATGGTTCACGATACACCCAAAATCACATTCCATTCTATCAGCTTTTAACCGTAAAATAGAAAGTGAGCAATTCCCTAAGTATTAACCCCGAAGGCCGAAACCAACATCAGATCAATACCCAAGAAACCATTCAACTTAACTAATCTCCAGTTAGTTTTTGATTTTCTTAACTCAGTTGGGTCTAAGAACAGTTTTATTGAAGATACCGTTCACGACAACCCAAAATCACATTCCATTAATTATCGGGTTAAAGAACAAGTGTTATTTAAAACACCGTTCATGATAAACCCAAACATCAATTCAAATTCAATTCCAATTAAATACCATTTAATTGGTACACTTCACTAAATCTAAATAAAAAGATTTAATCTTTTTTCTCAACTGGGTTTAAGAACAGTGTTAATGAAGACACCATTCATGACAAACCCAAATCACATTTGATATTAAATACAAGGCTCTGAATAAAAAATATATCGGCTTATATTCAATATCAAATTCTACGACCAACAAATACTGTATTGGAAAAAACGATATAAATATATCTTTCAAATTTCCCTAACAATATCTCTATAATCACGAAATTCAACATCGAAATATTCCAAAGATAATTTTGATTCAAATCCATTCCAATTCAATTATTGGAAATTCTTGTTACTTTTAAAACCATTTACAAATTCAATTTATTTATTTAAAAACAAATAAATTATTATTCTAGTTCAAAACTAGTACATTTCGATAAAAATCTAATTTTATCTTTTCAAATATGGAGTTTTTCATCCCAATTCTTCACAAATCATTTCTTATGATTTTAAACAAATTATTACTATTTTTAATAATTTTATCAAGGCCCGTACAGTCGATTTCCATCAACGGCCATCGAACTGCACTTACAACGACCTTTTCCAAATTTGATTTGGACATAATTCCAAATCCAACCGTTAGATTTCAAATCTCTAATATTCATTAGAAAGCTCTTTTCGATACGAACCCAAGGTTCCGGTTTTAGGAGAATCCGACGGTCGGATCTCCCGCAACGTCAATTTGAAGTCAATGGTCGAAATTTGCGAACTGCCGCAGCGCGGCGCGTTCTATTCAGGCCATTATATATATATAATATATATTATATATATTTCGTCGATTTCCTTTTAAAACGTATTGTATAAATCGTTTTAAATTCGTTTTCGAAACGATTTCTACTTCATATTCAATTTCGAATCAAAATTGAATATTCCACATCATCGATATACAAATGATAATATTTTCAAAACGTTAAATTTTGAAATCACTTTCTTTTCTATACTCATTATAAAAATGAATATAATCGATATAAATATCGTTCGCGATAAAATGGCGCATATCTAACCAACACGGCTTTATATATTTCAATAACTTCGTTATTCTATTCAACAAATGAATATTTATTTTTCTATTCAACACATGAATATATATTTTCAATTCAACACATGAATTTATTTTCTATATTGGAATGAGGCCCAATCAATTACCATTTAATGTTAATTATATGGATTTTCTACAACACATGTATATAATAGCAACGATAAATAATCAACCATCATCCAGAGTACACCACACAACTGCATAAGCATTGAATATAAATAATTAACGCTTACACAGTCTGTCAACCCATCGATTGACACACAACTAAACAATCCGGATTAGTGTACGTCAAATATCATCCCAATACCCGTGTGGGGTTTCAAATCAACAAACACACATTTTATTTGTGCAGTTGGGCGATGTGTAAAATTTATCGTCCCAATCAATATCAGTCAAATCAGTGTATATAAACAAATCGTCCAATTTGTTTATTACTATTTATTTTATATACACGTTAAAAATCATATTTTTAACCATAAAATATTTTCCACTATAAAATATTTTATTTCATTCACCATCACACAATCAAATTTCACAACACAGCAACCAAACAAACAAGTCATCCATGGTCTGTGGACGACGGGTGTCGGGTGCTACTAAACACCGTCTGCATCCTAGTATATATTTCAACTAGAAAATAAATTAAAAGTGAGAAGTTCTCACCGACTAGCTAAACCAAACGCCACGACTCTTCATGTAGGAAATCTTCGCCGTTCTCGCCTTTTGTCACTTTCGTTGTCCGTAGCCACTACATATATAAAAAAACACATTTTTATATTGTTGGTATTTATATAAAAATTCTATTTTTACACCGCTACTATATAGATTAAAATTCTATTTTTATACCGCTACTATATAGATAAAAATTCTATTTTTACACCGCTACTATATAGGTAATAATTCTATTTTTACACCGCTACTATATAGATAAAAATTCTATTTTTATACCACTACTATATAGATTAAAATTCTATTTTTATACCGCTACTATGTAGATAAAAATTCTTTTTTTACACCGCTACTATATAGATAAAAATTCTATTTTTACACCGCTACTATATAGATAAAAATTCTATTTTTATACCGCTACTATATAGATAAAAATTCTTTTTTTTTACGCCGCTACTATATAGATAAAAATTCTATTTTTATAACGGTGTTCATATAATAAAGATTATATTTTTATAACGCTCCTTCCTATATAAAAATTATATTTTTACTTTGCTACATACATGGAAAAATTATATTTTTCTTCGCTACTTCATACGATTAAAAATCCCACCTTTTCACGATTAAAAATCGAATCTTTTTAATGATAAAAATCTAATCTTTCGTGTGTTAAAAATCATAGCTTTCATCAATAAAAATCCCATCTTTTCTATAACAAAAATCTAATTTTTCTATGTTATAAAAATCGAAATTACTTAAAAGAAAATTAAAATGAAAATAAATATAAACAAGAAGACTTACAGTTGGATTTTCGAGAGGGGGGGGGGCATTTTCTTGCGAATCGAAGTGAAGAGGAGGGCAAGGGGTGGCGGTTATTCTCATTTGGGCTAGGTCTTCTCGTTTGGAAGAGTGGAGGAGTAACGACGTCGGAGGGGGAAGGAGATGGCTGGAGGGGGGTTGCACGTAGGGGGTGGGGGCGAGGTGGTGGTTGCATCGGTTCTGGGGGGCTTCAACGCAACGGAGAAAGGAGGGGAAGGAGGGAGGAGAAGGAGGAGGGGGAAGAGGGCTAGGCGCGGCGGCGGCTGCGTCACCTCCCTCTTCTCTTTTTTTTTTCTTTTTTTTATTTAATCTGATTTGGTTTGAAGAAGGGGGTGAACGGTATAGGGAGGAGAGAGGGAGTTTATTATTTTATATTTAATTACCCCAAAAAGCAACTTTTTATTTCGAACTCGAAATCGAACCCACCGACAGTCGTCCATAGCTAATTACCCCCATTCCGAACACAATGGGATATGTATCGTAAGCTGATTCGATCGGTTTTCGTCAAAATCAAAATATAACTATATATATTGAATTTGAACGCACATTTCAATTTACCGGGGCCACATACTGACTCTAAAAATTCTCAAAAAATATTTTCTAGCTTCGTATTGACGATATGGTCCTAACAAAACTAGTTTCGTTAAATTCTGAGACCGTTTGAAAAATGGCCATTTTCCAGTCGATTAAAATCAATTGAAACTGGTCAAACACGTTTTCCTTTGCTACGCTCACATATTGATTCCAAAAATTACGAATTTTGGAATCTAGCAATAACTTGACATCCCGGATCCAACAAAAGTGGTTTCATTGAAAATTGAGGTCGTTTGCAAAATTCCCATTTTTAATGGCCAAAATTCCATAGCGACTATTCTGGATTTTCAACTGGACATAACTTTTTATCCCTGCTATGAAATTTCAATTTTTCAGGTTCGTTGGAAAGATATTCTCTAATAGATTCTAATATTTTTGGTTTCGCTAAAATCTGGTTTATTTTGAATCCTGTACATTCATTTGAAGTTTGAAATCGAATTTTCAAACTACCGCGCCATTTTCAATTCCTTTTATAATTAAAATAAAATATTTATATTCTAACGTCGAGCTATATAAATATATACGTTCGAATTCTATTCAAAATAAATTTCTCGTCGTCATTATTTAAAATAATTCATTTTAAATATTCAAAATTCACTAAAATTGCCAAAATAAAAATTTTAAATTGGCTCGGATTTCCGGGTTATTACATCTGTCGATTGCGACGCACCTTCATAATCATAGTGTTGTTGTTCATCTATATCTCTCTCGCCTTCAATTATTATGTTATGGAGAATACTGCAGGAAAACATGATTGTTAGATCAAAATTTGGACCTAACACCCAAATTGTTCTGAATCTTATAGAGTTTCAACTGAAGAATAAGGAAAAAGAAAATAACACACAAAATTTATAGTGGTTCGGCGTTAACGAGCCTACGTCCACTTTATATATTATTGATTATACTTTGAAAGCTAATACAATCAACGATTTCTCTCAATGCTCTAGTAGTCTGACAATAATGGCGGATTCAATACTCAATATTGCCAAAAAGACCCCAAAAAATGCCAAGCTCCGGGCTATTTATAGCTGATTTTGTCAGGCGGGTCGTGGTAACACGTGGCACGAATCCCGAGAACATCGGATCGCATCGCCACCGTTGAGGAAATAGTCAAATTAGCCATTGTGGACAGGTGTCGCGATCCCCTTGAAAATCGGATTGTGCAGGTGGGGAGAATCGGTCAAAATGACGGTTAGGGACACGTGTCGCTAGATCCGTGCGTCTCGGATCGCTGAAGACTTGCTCACGCTTGAACGGGTCAGAGGGTTCGCCATGCATCAGGGGATCAGATCGGTCTACGCTGGGCAACAATATAAGTTCGGATCGAGTTGCATAGAGGTTTCGTTTCGCTGATGGAATGGGGGCGATCCGTCGAGATGTGATCCGATGGTGGGCGAGTCGATAGTGTGCGATCCGACGTCGGGCGAGTCGATGATGCGATCCGTTCATTCATGCACTTGGGGGATATAGTTCCATACCTTCCTCTTGTAAGTGAAACTGGGCGGCTTGGTCAAAAAGCTAGCCAACATTTTGCCCCCTCGAAGTATGTTTTATCGATGATGGAACATGCTTCGAAGCTATAGAATCGTCTTTTCACAGCGAGTCGCGAATCAGTGAACAATTCTTTTTCTGGGATTTTTCAGAGTCTTCATTACTGAATTTATCGATTCGGATCGCGTGCTCGAGTCGCGGTCCGTTAGCAAGCCATTCGTTTCGTTTTTTGGTGTGCACTTGGGCCTCTTCATGGAACGGAACGAAACGGGCTCCTCCTCGAGATGTGGTGGGCTTTTGGTTCGCGGCCCGCCTATTTTCGTGGATCGAATAGGACAAAGAAGGGGAGACAAATGGTCGCCCTTTTTCCTATATAAGTCGACCCCCTCCTCCACTTTCTTCCTTCTTCTTTCTTCCGTATCGTTTCGCCTGCATCGTTGAGGAAAAAACCCTAGTTTTTCAAACCTTCAAAAATCCGATTACTTTCCCAATTTTTAGAAAGGTAATTCCACCGAAAGCACCCTTATTCGTAATCGCTGTTGTTTATGAATTTTTTCGACTGGTTTGAGGGAGAAACGATGGAATTTTGTGATTTTCTGAGGGAACCAGCGAGGCGCCATGGCTGATGGGCATAGAGGTTGGAGTTCGGAAATGAGAAGGAGAGGAGGAAGACGAAGGAGCAAGGAGAAGAGAGAAGGCCGGTTCGGATCGTGGGCAAGGAGAGGAAAGGAAGAAGATGAAGGCGAGTGGCGAGACGGAGGGTCGTGGTGACGGCAGAGGCGCGTATCGTGGGGGGCTGCAACGATTCGGCAAAGACCCCGATCACTTAATTTCACGATCCATGAAGGGGCGATCCCTTTGCCCTGCGATTCGAAGGGGGCGATCCCTCTACCCTGCGATCCGAAGGAGGGCGATCCCTCTACCTTGCGATCCGACTCGTAGTTCACGATCCAAACAAATTTCGAACTTTAAACGATGCCTTGTCACCATAAAATTCTGAACAGTTAGGCTAGGGCCTTGATGTTGGACTTTCTGGACTAAATGACCACATAATTTGACTGCATATGACGACTAATATTTTGATGATCTTGATAGCTTTCACGCTTTATCTTTAATGTACACACAAGCACACACACCGGCACTTGCACACACGGGGGATGGGTAGTTTTAATCTCATTATTCATGTTTTCTCGTCCTAGCAGTAATGTCGAATAATCAATCTCCTTCAAGATCCGCAAAAGAAATGGAATCCGAGGTTCCTGAGCAATACAACCCCGAGATTCCTCCAATTAATCCAGGAGGTGAAGATTCCGGATCTGAATACGAGGCAACGGAATCAGATCCATCCGAAAACACTTCATCTAGTGAAGAGTTTGAGATAGACAGGCGAGCTCCCAAAGAGATTCCTGGCGCGATCGGGATAGAGAAATTTTCTGATTCTTTAGCATCTAAACTCGATGATATAAAGCTTAAAAGAATCTGCTTGAGACACGGGATTCCTTGGGATGATATTATGACACCCGGTAGCGAAGATAGACCCCACTTAGCTCCGGAAGGACATATGGCAATCAGTCGAACCATGTGCTTGGTAGGAGCTATTCCTCCGTTTCCTTCAATCGCCATCGAGACTTTAAAACGACTGGGTATCGCCCCGATGCAGCTTCATCCTAATGCCTACGCATCTCTATACTCCCTATATGTTGCATACGCGGAGATTCTACACACCGAACTCACATTCAGAGATTTGACATTCTTCTTTCTTTTCAAGCATCGCTCCTCGGCTACCCCAAATTTCTCTTTCTTTGAATCGGTGGCGAATAGGAAGGTTCTGTACGATGGATATAGCAATATAGGGGATCCTAAGTCTGATTGGTTCTATATAAAGAAACAGGACGAATGCTCAAGAAAATGGCTTAAATCAAGTAAACTTCAAGCTTTTAACTGAGTATCTTGTTTAAGAAGTCAAAGCATTAACATTCTTTCCCCTTTTTCTTTGTCTTAAACAGATCACGTCTTCCCGAAAACAGAGGGTCCGTTATACAACCATCGATTGTCTATTCTTTTACAAAGCAGATCCGACTTTCTAAGGATCAAAAAATGCATTACTAATGAGAATCTTCATAAACATCATCTTCTGGATATAAGATTTGGACTTGGCGCTGGCGGCAAACCCTATAAGTATGTGCCCCCAACGGAAGGAGAGGGAACATCACAAGCAGTAGAAACATCCAAGTTTCGCAAAAGTCCTTCCCCGATAGTTATCCAAGACGATGAGGACTTGAACATATACAAAGGGGATGAGGCCCGCGGTGACAAGTCCAGGGAAATCCCAGTTTCTACTCCAATCGAGACCGCTGCTCCCGATGAGTTGACAGAAGAGCAGTTATTCGACGAGCTGAGCAAAATTCCTCTACCCGATGATGTATACACAGAGAGGGACTTTGAAGGGGAGCCATTCTTCCATACTTCTGAGGAGGCCATCGCTCCAACTAGAGAATAAGAAACTGGTCAAATGAGCCTGTCTTCAGGCCCGGGTCTGTTAGGGGGAATTATATGGGATGCACAATTCACACACACTATCTGACCTCGCACTCTTATATCGTCAATACTCAAAGTTTTAATATGTTCTCTTCTCTTTTGCAGGAAAGATGTCCCGCAGGCGATCTTACTCTTATCGTTCTCTTCGTGAGGGGACACCCAGTCTTCATCCGGGTACTGAGCGCTCTCGCGGCCCTTCTCACAAGCCGACTTCCTCACAACCCCGGTCTCCACCGAAATCGACATCTGCCAAGCTTCCTAGTTATCCGTTAGTTCCTGCAGGGGGAAAGAAACTTCCTAAAGAGTTAACTCCTCCGAAAAGTGCACCTTCTCACAGTAGGTCGTCATAAAGGCATCATGAGTCTAAGGATAAGGGCAAGGACCCAATCAAAGAGTCTGAAAAGGAGAGGAGTGACATCGTCCCTTCCAGCCAGCCAGAGTTGGCTGCCCCCGGGTCACGGGATTACATGCATGGTCCCGAGATTCAGGGTAGGCTGGAAAAGCTGCGGGAACAATTCCCAGACATATTCTTCGACAGGATGACGTTTGTTCCAGCCTTGGAACCGGTCCCTAAGAACTGGGATAATGAAGTTGTCGGGCACATCCGCCACGTTGCCAGGCAGTATGAGATGATGAAGAAACATGCAGTTAACCTTTCAGAAGTCATCTGAACGCTCGAAATAGAAGCACATAGATCTAAAGCGAAACTTGAAATCAACGAAAGGGCCAGGACAAAGATGGAGAAGGACCTGGAAGATGCTCAATCCCAACTTGCTTTGGCGCGGAGAGATGCCGAAAATTATAAGATTGAATTAGAGAATGCTAAGCAGCGCTTTCATTCGGAACTTGACTCCAATAGCCAAGAGAAGATGGCTTTAAAGAAGGAGGTTGAAGATCTCAAAATGGCCAATATTGAGTTGAAAACAGCACAAGGCCATTTTGAAGCTGAGAGAGCTGCCTAGGAGGCAGAAAAAGCAAGTTTGAAAGAAAGTCTGGCTTTGGCTAAAGCAGAAAAGGTGATTTTGAATGACCAGGTCGCGGACGCGGAGAGACGGGCAGCTCTTGCCAAAAAGAATTTTGAAAGTTCCATCGAATTGGCTACTGCTTCTAACAACAAGCTCCTCGAAAGAGAGAAGGATATCGAGGGGTTTGAAGAAATGATTTTCGACTTCCTTGGCCAAGTTCTCAAAACCCGCAACATCTCGTGGATCCCGGATTACCACGTTACCTTAGCCAATTTATGGGATGCGATTGTTGAGGGTGAGAAGCAGAGATTGGGAGTTGAAGAAATTGATGAAGATGAGTTAATGAAGAGCATCTTGAGGGATAACGAGCCCGAGGACCTGGCAGAGGGTCGTCGTCCGATTCTAGCGGAGATGGAAAGGGCCCTGGCAAAGGGTAAAGGCAAAGCTGACGAGGGCTCGAGTTCAGCCGTGGAGCCCAAAACCTCCGGAGTTGAGGAATACCATCCCGATGATCCACTAATCCCTTTGGGCCTAACTCCCGTGGTCGTGGGAGCCTCTGCGACTACTCAAGAAGGAGGATCTGCGGAAGATATCTCTCTCTTTTCCCCACAACTTGTTAAAGCAATTGTGAATTGTCGTCGTCTGGTAGAACAACCAATTGAATTAGTAATGTGTGTTCCTCATGATACAGGTGGCGAGACCGTCGACAAGGGTGTTGAAAAAGAAAAAGAAGCGGAGAAGGAAGCTTTCTCGCCAGGTGCCGGTATTGATACATCAAAGCAGGCTGAGGTCACAACAGCAGAAAGAAGCATCCCGGTACCTAGTACTGATGTTCCCAAGGATGCTGAGATCATTGAGGCCTTGAAAGACATGGATGGGCGCCATGTAGAGGATGAGGAAGATATTATCGACACCAAAAAAGCCGACGACGACGAAACCTTGGCCAGCCGAAAGGCTAGGCAGGAAAAAGAGATGGCTTCGAAGAAGGCGGCAGAAGAGGCTTTAGACGTAATCCCTCTTGCAGAATTTGATCCCAAAACCGGGATGATTTTGAAAATCCAGCCCAAATCCATCAGCAGACAGCTTCATTTTGCAAATCCTGATGACTTCCCGGCTTCCCTTTCTGATAGAAGGAAGAGAAAAGAGGTGGAAGAGGAATCTTCAGAAGAGTCGGATGTTCCTCTCATAGACAAAAGGAAGAGGAAGAAAGGGGATCAATCCGATGCCGACAAGGCGAAGCTGGAGAAACAGAAGCAGGAGAAGAGGCCAAAGCGTAAATAGGATATTGTTGTTTGTTGATATTTTGTTTTTAGGTTTTCCACTGGCCAAGAAGTGTAATTGTGAGACTGGCCCTCACTCTCCTCTCTAGGTCGTTTTTCACTTTGTTGGTTCGCAGTATATAAATGAAAGTTTATCTCTTTTTGCATCATTGTGTACCTGTATTCAAATAAACTTTCCATGTTTAGTAACAGACCATCTAATTATATCTACAAATCAATCGAACAACAGAAAGAAAATTTTCGTGCTGCATTGCTGCATTAAAGTTCGTGTGTATATGCATATGGCCCCCAATCAATCGTTAATGTGGCACTTAACTAGGGCTTATTAAAGATTGATTAGCATTATTCGCATGTTGCCCCCTATTTCTGAATATGGGGGACTCAGAAAATTTCATAAGATAACTGTTCTTATGGTACTGAATTTCTTGTGTTGGGCTGTGTTGGCAAATTGAAGGCTGTTTGCCTAGTTGAGATAGGGCTGAAAGCTAAACCCAGCTAGGGTAGCCGCTTGTTTCAGACCCTTTGTTCAAATTCAATAGTTCAGTCGGTTCCCATTCCTTTAGCAGGGGAGAAGATCTTTCTCAGCGCTCAATCGGAGACGCTTTTATACTCTCTCTCTCTGGAGAGTTAGAGTTCGAGCTCAGTGATTCATTCGCTCCCCGATCCTTCAGCGGGGAAGGAGCTCTTTCTCAGCGCTCGATCGGAGACGCTTTTATACTCTCTCTCTCTCTCTCTCTGGAGAGTTAGAGTTCGAGCTCAGCGGTTCATTCGCTCTCCAATCCTTCAGCGGGGAAGGAGCTCTTTCTCAGCGCTCGATCGGAGACGCTTTTATACTCTCTCTCTCTCTCTGGAGAGTTAGAGTTCGAGCTCAGCGATTCATTCGCTCCCCGATCCTTCAGCGGGGAAGGAGCTCTTTCTCAGCGCTCAATCGGAGACGCTTTTATATTTTCTCTCTCTCTGGAGAGTTAGAGCGCAATCAACGATATAATTTACTTTATTGTATCCTCAGAATTTTGACTTGTGATTACATTCCATTCTGATGGAAGGCATTTATGATTATATGCTTCTGGGATCGTTGGATTATTCACAACGATTTTTATAACAAATAAATAGGCAGATAAATAAAGGTGCAATAAAGGTAAATGACACACAATATTTTTATAGTGGTTCGGTTGAATCATGACCTACGTCCACTTTATAATTTTTTGCTTTAAGGAATCAGAATATTCTAGGCAAGTCGTGCCTTGTACATGGTTTTCAACAAAGCAAAAGAATAGATTTGAAACTTTTATGTTAAGTATGGCCGTAAATGTTGGGCATTCCACACTCTGGGGATTTCCTTTCCATCTACGGTTGCCAGCTTGAAGGTTCCATTATCAAGCTTGCTCAGAATGGAGTACGGTCCTTCCCACTTCGCTCCCATATGAGTTGGGGGTGGAAAGACACGTTTCAGAACCAAGTCTCCGGGTTCCCAGGTTCGGGCTCGAACCTTTTTGTTGTAATATCGGGCGACCTGTTGTTTGCATCTCAAGGCACGCAGGTCTGCTTCATCCCTCTTTTCTTCGATCATATCCAGGGACTCAAGGAGCAATTCATTATTGGTCATCGGATCATAATAAGTCACCCGGTGAGAAGGTACCTTTATCTCAACCGGGATGACCGCTTCCGTTCCATAAGCTAGGGAGAAGGGGGTATGTCCTGTTGCCGATTTATATGTTGTCCTGTAGGCCCATAGTGCCAAGGGCAATTCATCAGCCCACATGGCTCTAGCCCGCTTCAGTCTTCTTTTCAGAATGAACTTAATTACTTTATTTGCCGCTTCAACTTGTCCGTTCGATTGCGGGTGCGCCACAGAGGTGTATCGATTCTCAATGTGGTATTTTTGGCAGAAATTTCTGAATTCAGCGCTATCGAACTGAGTTCCGTTATCCATTATCACAATATTTGGAATTCCAAATCGGCAAATGATGTTTCGAACGATAAAATTGATCACTCGTTTGGTTGTGATCGTAGTTAGTGGTTCAGCCTCGACCCACTTAGTGAAATAATCCACGGCCACAATAGCGAACTTTACTCCGCCCCTTGCTATGGGGAGACTTCCAATGATATCAATTCCCCACATAGCGAAAGGCCATGGGCTCATCATTGTTTTTCACTGGTTAGGAGGTGCTCTAGGTATTTTTGAAAATCTCTGACACGCATCACACCGTCGTGCGTATCTTGCCGCATCCTTGTTTATGGTAGGCCAGAAATAACCATGCCGCAACACCTTTTTTGCCAAAGTTTGCCCTCCAGTGTGGTCGCCGCATTCGCCTTCGTGTACCTCCTGCAGCACACGCTTGATGTCATCGTGAGCTATGCACCGGAGGAGGGGCATTGAAAATCCTTGTCTGTAAAGAACTCTGCCTTGCAGAACGTATCGGGCAGCTTTACGAATTACTCTACGCCTCTCGTTTTTCTTGGTCGGAAGCGCTCCATTCATCAGGAAATCCTTTAGAGGGGTCATCCAGGACTCCCTTTCTGGTTCCGCCTCTAGTATTAGATCGATCTCCATTTGATCAATACTAGGGGACCGAAGTACTTCAACGGGGGCTAGCCCGATCTCTTCAGGATCGTCGGAACTAGCCATCTTTGCCAGTTTATCCGCCTGTTGATTCTCTGACCGCGGTATGTGAGATATGCTGTAGTGATCAAAATCGTTCAGCAACTCCTTCACTTTCTTCAAGTATAAAATCAATCTTGCACTTTTAGCTTGGAATTTTCCAGTAACCTGGTTCACAACTAACTTGGAGTCGCAAAAGATGTTCAGCTTTGTGACCTCTAATTCCTTTGCGATCCTTAATCCGGCTATCAAGGCTTCATATTCGGAGTCGTTATTAGTGGCGTGAAACTCCATCCGGATAGCATAGGATATGAATCGTTTCTCTGGAATTTCAAGCACTATTCCAGCGCCGGATCTTTCGTTATTCCTAGCGCCATCAGTATACAATCTCCAGGCATTGGGATCGAAAAGTAGTTTTGAAGGATCGACTTCTTCGTTAGCTATCTCTTCCTCCGGGACGGTAAACTCTGCTATGAAGTCGGCTATCACTTGCCCCCGAATTGACCGTCTAGGCTGAAAGTTCAGATCAAATTGACTTAACTCAATGTTCCATTTGAGTAATCTTCCAGACACCTCTGGTCTCTGTAAAACTTGCTTGAGTCGGTGATCAGTGTATACGGTAATGGGATGCGCCTGAAAATAATGTCGAAGCTTTCTAGAGGCGATCAGCAAACTATATGCCAACTTTTCTATCCTTGGATAATTACGCTCTGCCGCCGTCAATTTTTTGCTCACGTAATACACGGGTCTTTGGACCTTATCTTCTTCTCTTACCAACACTGAGCTGATCGCGTGGGATGACACCGCCAGGTACACGAATAAGTCCTCGTGATCCATCGGCTTAGATAATATCGGAGTTTTCTCCAGGTGCCTCAGTAAGTTCTGGAATGCTTCTACGCAGTCGGGCGTCCATTTGAAGTGGCGTTTTCCTTGCTTTATTAATTCGAAGAATGGGATGCATTTGTCCGTAGCCCGGGAGATAAATCTGCTTAGTGCGGCTACTTTTCCTGCAAGGCTTTGCACATCCTTAATTTGCCTAGGTTCCTGAATGTCTCTGATTGCCGCGATCTGGTCTGGATTAATCTCAATCCCACGGGAACTGACTATGAACCCCAAGAATTTTCCGGAAGCGACACCGAATGAACATTTTGTTGGGTTGAGTTTCATTCCGTATTTTCGAAGGATGCCGAACATCTCTGCCAAGTCCATAGTGTGATGGGAGGATTGCTTGGACTTAACCAACATGTCGTCGACATATACTTCCATTGTCTTCCCAATCTGGTTATAAAACATTCTGTTGACTAAGCGTTGATATGTAGCGCCTGCGTTCTTCAAGCCAAAGGGCATCACTACATAGCAATATAATCCCAGATCCGTGATAAAACTAGTGTGTTCTTGATCTGGAACATGCATTGGAATCTGGTTATATCCTGAGTAAGCATCCATAAATGAGAGAAGTTCATGACCCGCCGTCGAATCTACCAACTGGTCGATCCGGGGTAACGGAAAACTGTCTTTTGGGCAGGCTTTGTTCAAATCCGAGAAGTCGATACACGTTCGCCACTTCCCGTTGGCCTTCTTTACCAGGACTGGATTTGAAATCCAGTCTGGATAGATCGAGTCTCTGATAAATCCATTACTCTTTAGCTTTCCAACCTCTTCTTTCAAGGCAGCGGACCTCTCTGGGCCCAGCATTCGCCTTTTTTGCTTTACAGGAGGATGTTTAGGGTTAATGCTTAATGAATGGCTCATGATTGATGGGGATATCCCGCACATGTCTGCATGAGTCCAAGCAAATACATCCAAGTTATTTTTTAAGAAATCCGTCAGTTCTTTAGCGAGATTCGGATTTAACTGGGATCCAATCTTAAGGACCTTCTCTGGGTCACTATCATCGATCGGTACATCCACAGTTGTCTCGTTGGGGGTCGCCATTCTGCCCCCAGGTTCTTGATCCTCTCTGGGATCTATATCCTCGGGAAACTCTCTGAGCGACTTTCCAACGGTTATCCTCTTTAGTTGCTATAAGGTCTTCGCCCTTGTAGGGGTAGAAGCGCCCTTGGTTTCTATGTCCCCTCCATTGCGAAGTAACTTTAGATCGGCAACATAGCATGCTCGCGCGGCAACCTGATCTCCTCTGACGATACCAATGCCAGCTTCTGTGGGGAATTTCAATAACAAGCACCAGGGGGATATACAGGCTCTAAACTTTGTGAGGGCCGGTCGGCCCAAGAAGGCATTGTAGGGCGATTCAACGTCCAAAACCACGAAGGGAAGGATTCTCACTCTCTGGCGTTCTCCTTCCCCAAGCGTAACCGGTAACTCTACATAACCCATTGGAGCGGTGGATGCTCCGTTGAATCCACAGATCCATCCTTGACAGGGCTTCAAGTCTTTTATTTCGAGGTTCATCTGGTCAAATGCCCTTTTGAAAAGAATGTTGAAGGAACTCCCGTTGTCCACTAAAACCTTATGAACAGTGGCTGGTCCAATAGGTACTGTAATTACAAATGGATCTTCAGTCGGAGCGTGGACTCCAATGCTTTCTCGTTCTCGGAAAACGACATCGTCGGTCATCATCTTTTGTTGCTTCACCGGGATATTGTCCTCGGGGTTACTACACTCCCCTACCTCGAGGTGTTGCTTGGCTGAATTGACATATTGATCCAATGCCTTGGAACTATGCCCAGCAAGATAAAGTCCTCCGATTACGGTATTGATAACAATGTTCTTTCCCTTTTGCTGGGCAGTTGGCCTAGCAGCAAGTTGATTCTGGTTCTGATTTGGGGCCTGTACTGCTTGCCCCCTGTCTCTGGGCGTTACTCTGTATTCATCTAATTTTCCTTCTCGAAGCAGCCTTTCGACTACATCTCTTAGGTGACGGCATTCATTTGTCGAATGGCCGTGAATCTGATGAAAGAGACAAAACTTCCCCGTTTCACGTTCTTTCTCCGTCGACTCTCTGGGAGGTGGCCTCTTATTCTGGAGGACTTCATACGCATCCATGAAGATATTTTCCAGAGTATCATTTATTGGTGTATAACTTTCAAAGGCCCTGGGACGAGTCCTTCTCTGGGAGTCGTTCCCTCGGTTCCTCTTCCGGTTGTTGCCGTTACCATTATTATTGTTGTTCCCCGACTGACGACCACCCTGATTCCGGTTTCCGACATTAACCTCGACTTTCCCCGAGCTGTCTCCTGTTTGCTTAATGGCGACATTGCTCTGGATTTCCTCCTTATCAGCCGTTTTTGCCTTTCGGTTAGCATACACTTCTTCCCGACGTAAATGTACGTTAGCTTTTTCGTAGAATAACTCTCTAGTATGGGGTGGCTTGCCTGCCAGGTATCTCCCAAATTCAATGTCTTTATCTACTCCATCAATCAGTGCTGCGACAACGGTTGGTTCATGGGGATCTTTAACTTCAGTAGCGGCCAAGTTGAAACGATCTAGGTACGCCCTCAAACTCTCGCCTGGTCGCTGCTTGACGAGGAACAAATCAATCACACTCTTTGTCTTTTGTGCATAGATACGGCATTGTTCTACGAACTTCTCACTCAACTCCCTGAAGCTAGAAATCGATCTTGCTGGCAAGCGAGTAAACCATAACAATGCTACATCCTCCAAGAATATGGGAAATGCTTTGCACTTGACAGCGTCAGAAGCTGCGGCAGCGGTCATTGACCAAGAGTATCTCATCAGATGCTGGACAGGATCAGACCTACCCGCGTATCGGTTCATCTGTGGCATGTTGAAACGCCTCGGGAAAGTCGCATCCAAAATATCATCAGTGAAAGGGGTGTGACTGCGGTCAATTCCCCAATCTTCATTCCGTTGCCCACGACTATCTGCCAGAATTTGATGGATCATGGCTGCCACATTTGCACTGGTCAGCGGAGGTTCTCTAGTCTCTCTTCCGGGAGCAGTCACAAAATCTGGGGCTCGGATAGGGCTTCTTTGCCCCCTGTTACCATGAGCATGTGCGCGACGACGGGGCTGAGGTAGTCTGTTCTGTACAGGATTGTCCACATCTCGAGCTCTGGGAGTCGCGGCGTGATCGTTCACATTACAGTTTGAGGGCCCCGCCTCCAGCGCTTCTTCTTCCCGTGACGGCAAGGTTCCGAACCGAAGCTGCTCTATATTTTCGGCTCTCTCATATGGTCTCCGCGGAGGTCTCGGCGATTCCTCTGACGAAGAAGAATACCCTGGAGTGAGCGGACGAGCTGGTGGCGTCCTTTGCCTTGCGAGTTCATCAAGACTTTTATCCATAACAGTCAAATTTTGTCGCAGGACGGAGCTTTCCGGCCTTTGGGCAGCCAATTCATCAAACAATCTCTCCCACATTTCGGAAAAGCGAGAGAGATCCCCCTCAGTAACGGGAGCAGCAGGGTCATATTGGTCATCATCACTTTCTCTTATGCGCAAAGAGCTTGAGCCAGGTCGAGCGGAGGGGCCAGGACGGTAGGAGCGAGCCATAGGCTCCTTTCCAGGTCGAGTTGTAGTCTGGTCATCAATTCGGATCGCTGTGGATCGAGGATGGTGGCTCGCAGCGCCCCCCTGGGATCGGTTCGTGGTCACGATGCGCGGAGGATTCGAGGCGTTATCTCGGGACCGAGTAACAACCCCTTCAGCAGTCTGGATCGCCTCGTTCTCGTCGACTCAGAGCGTGGCGTCTTCATCAGATCGGTTCGCCCCCTGCGCTCCGCGATCCAGAGTTTCCTCATTGCCTATCTCATGCACACTTTCTTCGATTGTTTCACTGGTTCGTGAAGCTCGTGCTTCCTTAGATCTCTTTCCAGTCATGATATCCGAATCGCTGGAATCATCAAAGAACTGAATAGTGAAACTTTAGGACTGTCCTCTCAGTGAAAGCACCAAAATGTTAGATCAAAATTTGGACCTAACACCCAAATTGTTCTGAATCTTATAGAGTTTCAACTGAAGAATGAGGAAAAAGAAAATAACACACAGAATTTATAGTGGTTCGGCGTTAACGAGCCTACGTCCACTTTATATATTATTGATTATACTTATTGATTATACTTTGAAAGCTAATACAATCAACGATTTCTCTTAATGCTCTAGTAGTCTGACAATAATGGCGGATTCAGTACTCAATATTGCCAAAAAGATCCCAAAAAATGCCAAGCTCCGGGCTATTTATAGCTGATTTTGTCAGGCGGGTCGTGGTAGCACGTGGCACGAATCCCGAGAACATCGGATCGCATCGCCACCGTTGAGGAAATAGTCAAATTAGCCGTTGTGGACAGGTGTCGCGATCCCCTTGAAAATCGGATCGTGCAGGTGGGGAGAATCGGTCAAAATGACGGTTAGGGACACATGTCGCTAGATCCGTGTGTCTCGGATCGCTGAAGACTTGCTCACGCTTGAACGGGTCAGAGGGTTCGCCATGCATCAGGGGATCAGATCGGTCTACGCTGGGCAACAATATAAGTTCGGATCGGGTCGCATAGAGGTTTCGTTTCGCTGATGGAATGGGGGCGATCCGTCGAGATGCGATCCGATGGTGGGCGAGTCGATAGTGTGCGATCCGACGTCGGGCGAGTTGATGATGCGATCCGTTCATTCATGCACTTGGGGGATATAGTTCCATACCTTCCTCTTGTAAGTGAAACTGGGCGGCTTGGTCAAAAATCTAGCCAACAATCGAACAACAGAAAGAAAATTTTCGTGCTGCATTGCTGCATTAAAGTTCGTGTGTATATGCATTAAATATCTTGCCTTCAATTATTATGTTATGGAGAATACTGCAGGAAAACATGATTATTGTCATTTTTTTCTAGACCATAAATGTAACGTCCCGTATTTTCCGTAGTCAGATATTTAATTTATTTTATTATATTAAATATTGATTTATAATTTTAAATGGATTTAAAATATATAATTCGTTATTTAACAAAGTTTAAACAGTTAATTTATATATAATTATAAATCGAGCTCGTAATGGCCGCGATAGTTCGTAATTGAGTTTTGAACTTCAATTGAATATAAAGAATCCGATATAAGTCGGAATATCGTGAAACAAGAACCGTCAGAATCTATTTGATTATATTTTTTTAATGGAAGAGAAAATGGAGATTTCATGTTATAGATTGTGAATTATGTCCAATTCAAATTTTAAAATAGTCGCTATGGAATTATTTGTAATTTAATTCGATTTAAAAAGGGTTTTTGATCATAACTTAAGATAACTATCAAATTAAGCCATGAAACGAATTCCGTTGAATTCGTACTGACGTTTAGAGTCATAAAATATATATTGTTTGTTATTTTTGAAGACCGGCTAATTTGGTGTCCAAAATAGCACTTGGTGTGCGTGTAAAATACCGTACCGGGAAAACAATCTCGGAATGCGACGAAGTGTGTGCCGTTAGATTCGTATTAATTAGTTATCATAGGATTTCAAAGTTTCAAGTCATTTGGATTTATTTTGTGATCGTGGAAAATTTAAACGCGTGTTTTCACTTGAGATTTATAAAGGAATTTTCACAAACGATGTCGGAATTCGACGAAACCTATCCCATTGTGTCAGAAATATTTTTCTATGCTAAGGTTATCATTTTTGTTGAAAACGGAGATTGTATATCATGGTTTTAAGACGTTACTTCAGCGTTAAGTTATCGAATAATAATATTATATTAAAATTATATGCTATAAATACCCGTCCATAGTTCTAACCCTAAAATCTATTTACACGCGGTCAAACATGTATGAGCGCCTCCACCCAAAGAAACGAACGACAGAGAAAACTCCTTCCTTTTCACTGAATTTTCTCACAATCCATTCTTCAATTCGCAAAACTTTCAACACCATTCTCTTCAGCTCTTCGAGCTCAACTTCTTGACCCGTTGTGATCGAACTTTAAGCTCCGAGGTGGCCAGTAGCTCATTCTAAGCATGGTGCAGCTCGTGTGGGATTTCAGGTGGAGGAAAACATGGAACTGCAGTGGACTCCAGGTGAAGGACGGTGGACCTGAGGCGCATCAGTTGGTGGCCAGAGGTCATACTCCGATCAACTGTGGTCGGTGCAACACAGTATTGGAAGCATCAGTCTTGGGTATTCTGAAATGAAGACATGGAGTTGAGTATTGAACAAGTTGTGAGGCTGGCTTGGTATTGGAAGTAGTTGAGTATCAATTGTGAAGCGGTTGAGTATCGAAGCAGTTGGGTATTGGATGCAGTCTTGAGTGTCGAAGCATGGTATTGGAAGCGGTTGAGTATCGAAGCAGTTGGGTTTTGGATGCAATCGTGAGTGTCGAAGCATGGTATTGGAAGCGATTGTGATGCGGCAGTTCGGTGATGAAAGTGGGGCATTTTAGTTCTAACGTGAGGAAGTAAGGTCCCAGTTCTCTTTTTGATGTCAAAGAAGTATTATTGGGCTTTGTTTAAATGAGCATTTGCGTTTTACTGTGAAGAACCCTTGGTTTTCAAAATTAGAAAAGGGTTGGGAATAAATAAAAAGAAAAGTGGCGAAGTTGTTTTACCGAGATGAAGAAGAAAATACGGTTTTAAACATATATTTAGATTAGGAATGGAGAGTGTAGCTACAGTTGAAGACTTCACCGTGAATTGAAAATGTGAACAGATGGGCTCAGCTTCTTGTGGAGCAAATATGATTATTAGGTCATGACGTGGTAAATTTGTGAAGATCTGAACAAAATTTATGTGAGCCTGCATCTTTCCAAAGCAAGAAAATGTGGAATAAAAGAAACAAAATTTGCCATTCCTTTGGGATGTAAACGAAAGGATCAGACATGGAGCAGTATTAAAGTTTAAAGAATTGGGAACAAAAGTGGGTTGTATTTGTTAATTTTAAAGTCAATATTGGGTATATGGTAACCGTTAGCACTACAAGTTCATATCGGAAAATATGACCACCACAGACAAAAGAACATAAATCAGTTCAAGTGCAGAAACTTGCTTCAATACTTTATTTGAAGCGTCGGCCGGTTTAAAAACATTGACAAAGTAATTAAAATTTATTTTATTTTAGTTAAAGAAATTAATAACTAATTATTTATTTAACTCATGTACTAAGACGAGGATAGATTATTATTGTGCGATCAAAATGGAACGGAACCAGAGACACTGGAACCGTATTGGAGAAGGAAACAATATGGAACTGATGTGGACAGTGCAGGAGACGACTGGAGTTTACAGTTATAATTAAATGACTGTTTAATTTAACTGTAACCGAACCGAATCAAACCAAAGTGAGTTTGACTCACTCAGTTTTTATCCCACTTATATTTTATATGAGTCGGGTTTTTAATTTGTGTGCTGTAGTTTATAATTGTTTGCCGTATGCTGAATAGTATTTATATATTGAATGAATTGGTTGAATTAAATGTTTGTTTATTTCAAACAAAAATCTAATCGTTATTCTAACGATTATTTCCAAATAAGGTAACTTACCTTGTTGGTTACGTTTATAATGATATAAACGTTTTAAATTAAAATATGGATGTTGGATTACTGTCATTTATTTATTCTTGAGTACCATGTCTGTTATTTGGATCGAATAATATTATTTGAGATAACATATTTGGATGCAGGGAAACAGGTTGGAGGGATCCAACTGGATTCCTCAAAATTATTGTTATTTTCATATATCACAAGTATATGAAATGTTTCACTAGTATGGATTGGACAATTGATTTGATTGTTGACTGTTGAACTGAAATTCAACAGTTGTTTGTTTGAACCAATTAGTAGTTGGCATCAGATGGCTTGAAAATCAATTGTGTTATAACTAAGGATTTACCGTCATGTAAATCGACTAGAGTTAAGTTATAAATTTATTTCATAACTGAAGATAGATTTTTAATCTATTTATTTAAAATGGAAGTTAATTAAAATGAAATAGATATTTATTATTTTAATCTAAGTATAGGAAATTATTAAATGGCTTTATAACGCAAATTCTTATGTAAATAAGATTTTATAAGCAAGCAAGCAGAAATTAACCGAACGATTAAGAATTGAATTATTTATTCTAAGAAACAAATAAATGAAGTTATTCAAATTAACTATATTATTAATTAATTTAAAGGAAGAATTAATTAGAATTGGTTAACTAGATAACTGTGTTTGGGATTGATGAAGTCAACCGTTTTTATTTGGAATTGACTATTAAATTATATTAGTTTATTATCAATTAATCTATTGAAATAGTTTAACGAACATTTTTTTAATTTAATAAGACATAAAGAGAAGTTTATTATTTTAGTAATTAACTACTTTTACAGTAGTTAGTGATGGAGTAAATTATTAATTTAATTGATAATAATTAGGAGATTTCTTTTTAAGTGAAATTCATTAAGTAAGAAATTAGAGTTTGAAATGGAATCGAGTTGAATTGTGAAAGGAGTTCTCAATGGGTTTTATATTTAAAACCAAGTGTTATAACTATGTTATAAAGAGATTTAAGCGAGTACGATAGCTTAAATGAAATGTAACCTAACAGTTGGATTGAGAAAAGGAATCGAGATATAAAAAGGGATTTATATCAAATCCTGAGTTTATAAACAAAATTTATAAAAGAGATGTGGAATTAAAAACATCGATTTTAAATGGGCGAGACTTAATAATGAAAGTAAGTGAAGTGAATGGAACTGAAACGAGATTCCCAAAAATGGAAAATAGTTAAATGGATTGCAAATGAAATATAATGGGTTGATAACGAGTTAAGATAAGAATTGGAACCTAATCGTAGATTGGTTGAGTGGAGTGATTTGCTGAGTGTTAATCTGATGTTGATTTCGATATTCGGGGTTGATACTTAGAGGATTTTTCTCTTACTAATTTACGGTCTGGGACTAATGAATGTTGAAATACAGAAATGCGTGAATAAAAGATATTTCCATAATAAAAAGGAAATAGAAGACTTGAGAAAGGATAAAAGATATTTTCAAAGAGAAAAACGAAATAGAAGTTTAAGAACATATAAGATGGGATTTCTAGGGTAACGGAAATGGAAAGGAGATTGTGAAAATGCATAATGATTTTTTCAAAGTGAGAAAATGAGAATTAGAATGGTTTTGTTCTAAAAAGGAAGTGTGGGCTATGATTTTCAAGTAATTAAACAAAAGAAATTTATCGTAATGATTATTTTTACGAATAAGAAGATAAACTGATTTCCCAGTTTAGAAAATGAAGAATGTTGTGCAAATGATAGTTAAATAGAATATTGGACATTGTTATAATATATTTTTCGAAGTATTAGAATAAATGGGGGTTTTGTGAATTAGTAGGAAGTGTAATATTATTTCCAAATATTGGAATATTTAAATTACCATTTATTTAATTATTTTAAATTAAATAGGCCAAATGATGCTGAGTACTAAACCAGTAAATATATTTTATTTTATTGTTGAATGGTTGTTTATTTGATAGTTAAATAACCGACTATCAAATCTGGCCAATACGATTGTTGGTACGGAAAGACCGAGATCGTATTTATATTCAAAAACCATTCCGACCAGCAAATACAACATGTTGAAGATTTCAGATAGCGATCGAGATGGAGAAACTGAAGACCATGGATCTTCATAAAATGGTAGAATGACCTAAAATCTCTGGATTAGCGGCCAGAGATATACTATGATTCTGTCGTGGTTGAAATCTACGGATTTGTAAGGACTACTCGCTAACGATCTATAGGGTGATACCTAGGATGTGGTAGTAGGGTGCCTTCGGTTCATCCTGTTCCTGGATGATTTGTATGGACGAATGTCTGACAGAATATTTCTTAAGAATCACGTACATTAATTTTTACAAACGTATTTCTGTTAGTGGCGGAGAATGGCCCTTCTCTTAGCTTTACGACCAGTGTATTTTTGGGAACGTCAATTAATGATTTTGTGGACCTGACAATGTTACCTTCAAAGTGAATGATGATGTGACTTGCTAAAGGTAGTGTTAAACCTCAAGCCTCTTCGACTGGGAAATGAAAAAAATCGGTTAAGTTGCATGGCTAAGTGGGTAGCTTCCAAGTAGGGTGTATAATCACCTATCCAGAGAAAATCTATTTCATTCTTTAATCTATTTCGATGCCGTCCCTTACCGGGAAATGGTGGGTCGCACCCAACCGTTGGTGATATACATTCGATACACTCAAGAGAAATGAGTGGTTGGTCATGTGTGGCTGGGTTGCGAGATGTTCTTGTTGAACCCAGTGTGTTCGCCTCTAGAGATACACTATCGGAAGGTGGTTCCATACCTTGTCATAGTTGGAAATCCAATCTCCAATAAGAGCCCACGGTTTTTGATTGTATACTATATATGTGGAACGTTAGATGCAAGCATTCCGCTAGATTTATATTTATTTATGTTTAGACACTATTATAATATCAAAATAAGCTATGATTTCAAAAAGAAACGGTTTGACTTAAAAATCAAGTTGGGTGATGTTTTTAAACTTAGCGAGTTTTCCCACTCTGGTTCACCAGACTGATCCGGCGTTTTGTAAATGTTCAAGTTAGACCGGGTTGTGCACGTTCAGGTTATCGAATGCTGTGAAGTCCGAAGACGAGCTGAAGGTGTTCAGACGTATGATATCTAGAATTTTTCCGCTATATGCTGTATATGAGGACAGATTAAAATAATTGTCCAGATGTATTGATGTACTCTGATGATTGTAAGTTTTTATTTCAAAGATCTCAATAAAGTTTTGTTTCTATTATATTTTATTCTGCTGCGTTGTGAGACTCTGATGTTTGTGTTCTTCTTCTTCTTCTATTCTAAATTTTCTTTCTTATCTCACCCTCTATATTCTTTCATTAACTATCTGGGGTTTTTGATATTTGAGTTCTAACAAGTAATACGGGTTTGTGTATTGTTGTTGGAATTCGGGAGTCGATATCCCCCAGGTCGTTACAGTGGTATCATAGCATAAGGTTTAGTAATAACCTTGGCTCTGTGGCGTAACTCGATAGAGATAGGGTTAGTAGTACCCTAGATTGAGTTGGAGTGTATATATATGAGAGCGTGATTGTAAATTTTATATAAAAATGTTTTGTATTGTGTTATTTGATCAGTTCGATTTTGAACTAGTAATGGACACGATATTGTTTTGTAAAGAGGGTAAATGAAATAATTTTATCCAAAATATATTTTGTATAGTAAAGAAATAATTTTATCAAATTATTTAGATATTGGATGGTTAGATAGTGTTGAATGAATTATAAGCTAAAGAAATGAATTCCAAAATGATAATTTAAATAGGATCGAATATGAATTGAAACTGGTTAATGTAACCCTGTATTTGCACTGAATGATGTTATATGTTTGATTTTGAGAATCTGTATGGTTATATTTGTTAATCAATGAAATATTACTGAAGAATTACATGTATATGTTACTTACATGTTGAATGGAGCTAAGTACAGGTGCCAGAAGGCTAGAGTATTGAAATTGGTTGAGTATATCGTAATATATTAGGCAAGTATGCTCAATAACGCTCGCATAAGATACGCCTACGCGAAATATAATTTTTGGATTTTGTTTTCCGACCTTGTGTGTCGATGTATATATATTTGTTGTTCCTGCAATATCGTAGAAGTCACTCCGTACAGGGGAGACTCTGCCAAATTTTTCCAGGAATTTAACGTGTAAGAAAGTTTTCAATATTTTTGAAAAGTTTTATTCACAATAGTGAATTGGTTTTTGATTCAGAATAAATTGGAGTTGAAAGGTTAATGGGTTGTAACACTTCTTCTACCTTAATAATTTCGGGGACAAAATTCTTTTAAGGGGGGAAGAATGTAACGTCCCGTATTTTCCATAGTCAGATATTTATTTTATTTTATTATATTAAATATTGATTTAGAATTTTAAATGGATTTAAAAATATAATTCTTTATTTAAAAAAGTTTAAATGATTAATTTAAATATAATTATAAATCGAGCTCGTAATGGCGCGGTAGTCCGTAATATTGAGTTTTGAACTTCAATATACAAAATCCGATATAAGTCGAAATTCTGTGAAACAAGAAACGTCCGAATATATTTGATTATATTTTTCTAGTGGAAGAGAAAAATGGAGATTTCATGTTATAGATTATGAATTATGTCCAATTCAAATTTTAAATAGTCGCTATGGAATTATTTATAATTTAATTCGATTTAAAAAGGGTTTTTAATCATAACTTAAGATAACGATCGAATCAAGCCACGAAATGAATTCCGTTGAATTCGTATTGACGTTTAGAGTCAGGAAATACATATTGTTTGTTATTTTTGGAGACCGGGTAATTTGGTGTCCAAAATAGCACTTGGTGTGCGTGTAAAATAGCGTACCGGGAAAACAGTCTCGGAATACGACGAAGTGTGTGCCGTTGGATTCGTATTAATTAGGTATCGTAGGATTTAAAAGTTTTAAGTCATTTGGATTTATTTTGTGATCTTGGAAAATTCAAACGTGTGTTTTCACTTGTGATTTATAAAGGAATTTTCACAAACGATGTTGGAATTCGATGAAACCTGTCCCATTGTGTCCGGAATGTTTTACTATGCCAAGGTTACCATTTTCGTCGAAAACAGAGATTGTATATCATGGTTTTAAGACGTTACTTCAGCGTTAAGTTATCAAATAATAATATTATATAAAAATTCTACGCTATAAATACCCGTTCACAGTTCTAACCCTAAAATCTATTTACACGCAGTCAAACATGTATGAGCGCCTCCACCCAAAGAAAAGAACGACAAATAAAACTCCTTCCTTTTCACTGAATTTTCTCACAATCCATTCTTCAATTCGCAAAACTTTCAACACCATTCTCTTCAGCTCTTCAAGCTCAACTTCTTGACCCGTTGTGATTGAGCTTTAAGCTCCGAGGTGGCCAGTAGCTCGTTCTAAGCATGGTGCAGTTCGTATGGGATTTCAGGCCGGACTCTAGGCGAAGGACGGTGGACCTGAGGCGCAACAGTTAGTGGCGGGAGATCATATTCTGATCAACTGTGGTCGGCGCAACACGGTATTGGAAGCATCGGTCTTGGGTATTCTGAAACGAAGATATGGAGTTGAGTATTGAACTAGTTGTGAGGCTGGCCTGGTATTGGAAGTAGTTGAACATCAGTTGTGAAGCGGTTGAGTATCGAAGCAGTTGGGTATTGGAAGAAGTCGTGAGTGTCGAAGCATGGTATTGGAAGCGGTTGTGATGCGGTAGTTCGGTGATGAAAGTGGGGCATTTTAGTTCTAATGTGAGGAAGTAAGGTCCTAGTTCTCTTTTTGATGTCAAAGAAGTATTACTGGGCTTTGTTTAAATGATCATTTGCGTTTTACTGTGAAGGACCCTGGGTTTTCAAAATCAGAAAAGGGTTGGGAATAAATAAAAACAAAAGTGGCGAAGTTGTTTTACTGAGATGAAGAAGAAAGTACAGTTTTAAACATATATTTAGATTAGGAATGGAGAGTGTAGCTACAGTTGAAGACTTCACCGTGAATTGAAAATGGGAACAGATGGGCTCAGCTTCTTGTCGAGCAAATATGATTGTTGGGTCATAACGTGGTAAATTTGTGAAGATCAGAACAAAATTTATGTGAGCCTGCATCTTTCCAAAGCAAGAAAACGTGGAATAAAAGAAACAAAGTTTACCATTTTTTTGGGGTGTAAACGAAAGGATCAGACATGGAGCAGTATTAAAGTTTAAAGAATTGGGAACAAAAGTGGGTAGTGTTTGTTAATTTTGAAGTCAGTACTGAGTATATGGTAACCGTTAACACCATAAGTTCATATCGGAAAATATGACCACCACAAACTAAAGAACAGAAATCATAGAGCAGCAACTTGCTTCAACAATTTATTTGAAGCGTCGGCCGGTTTAAAAACATTGACAAAGTAATTAACATTTATTTTATTTATTTAAAGAAATCAATAACTAATTATTTATTTAACTCATGTACTAAGACGAGGATAGATTGTTATTATGCCCTCAGAATGGAACGGAACCAGAGACGCTGGAACCGTATTGGAGAACGAAACAATATGGAACTGATGTGGACAGTGCAGGAGACGACTGGAGTTTATAGTTAAAATTAAACGACTGTTTAATTTAACTGTAACCGAACCGAATCAAATTAAAGTGAGTTTAACTCACTCAGTTTTTATCCCACTTATATTTTATATGAGTCGAGTTTTTATTTTGTGTGCTATAGTTTATAATTGTTTACCGTATGCTGAATAGTATTTATATATTGAATGAATTGGTTGAATTAAACGTTCGTTTATTTCGAACAAAAATCTAATCGTTATTGTAACGATTATTTCCAAATAAGGTAACTTACCTTGTTGGTTACATTTACAATGATATAAACTTGAGTACCATGTCTGTTATTTGGATCGAATAATATTATTTGTGATAACATATTTGGATGCAGGGAAACAGGTTGGAGGGATCCAACTGGATTCCTCAAAATTATTGTTATTTTCATATTTCACAAGTATATGAACTGTTTCACCTGTATGGATTGGACAATTTATTTGATTGTTGACTGTTGAACTGAAATTCAACGGTTGTTTGTTTTAACCAATGAGAAGTATTGGTTGAGTAATTGGCATTAGATGGCTTGAAAATCAATTGTGTTATTACTAAGGATTTACCGTCATGTAAATCGACTAGAGTGAAGTTATAAAATTATTTTATAACTGAAGATAGATTTTTAATCTATTTATTTAAAATGGAAGTTAATTAAAATGAAATAAATATTTATTATTTATTATCTAGTATAGGAAATTATTAAATGGCTTTATAACGCAAATTCTTATCTTAATAAGATTTTATAAGCAAGCAAGCAGAAATTAACCGAACGGTTAAGAATTGAATTAATTGTTCTAAGAAACAATTAAAAGAAGTTATTCAAATTAATTATATTATTAATTAATTTAAAGGAAGAATTAATTAGAATTGGTTAACGAGATAACCGTGTTTGGGATTGACGAAGTCAACCGTTTTTATTTGGAATTGACTATTAAATTATATTAGTTTATTATCATTTAATCTATTGAAATAGTTTAACGAACATTTGTTTTAATTTAATAAGACATAAAGAGAAGTTTATTATTTATATTAGTAATTAACTACTTTTACAGTAGTTAGTGATGAAGTAAATTATTAATTTAATTGATAATAATTTAGGAGATTTCTTTTTAAGTGAAATTCATTAAGTAAGAAATCGAAGTTTGAAATGGAATCAAATTGAATTATGAAAGGAGTTCTCAACGGGTTTTATATTTAAAACCAAGTGTTATAGTTAAGTTATAAAGAGATTTAAGCGAGTACGATAGCTTAAATGAAATGTTACTTAACAGTTGGATTGAGAAAAAGGAATCGAGATATAAAAAGGGATTTATATCAAAACCTGAGTTTATAAATAAAATTTATAAAAGAGATGTGGAATTAAAAACATCGATTTTAAATGGGCGATACTTAATAATGAAATTAAGTGAAGTGAATGGAACTGAAATAAGATTCCCAAAAATGGAAAATAGTTAAATGGATTGCAAGTGAAATATAATGGGTTGATAACGAGTTAAGATAAGAATTGGAACCTAACCGGAGATTGTTTGAGTGGAGTGATTTGCTGAGTGTTAATCTGATGTTGATTTCGATCTTTGGGGTTGATACTTAGAGGATTATTTTCTTATATACAAACTGCTCGTATGTGTTATGATGAAGAGGAATTGGTTACTCAGTTTTGTGGCAACCTTGCTCAACTTACAATGAGGGTGCGTATAATAGAGTAACATATACAGTTGAAAACCATGTATAGAAACTTCATTAAGGCATGCACGTGATACACAACAGTTATTAATGAGGTTATATCAGAATATTTGTTTGAACAGACACCAATGACCACTACGCCATAGATGGCCTACCTCAATGAAAATCCAAGGTGTTGCTAGCTACAATGTAACGATAGGTATGCTGATTTTTGTCTATTGCAACACACGCTTCAAAGTGTTACCATAGAAAATCCAAGGTGTTGCAGTAGCCACGTGAATAAATTTATCAATATGGGTGATTACGATCCAACGGTCCACGTTAGCAATCTGCATGAAATAATCTTTAATGTGGGAAGCAAAAACAAAAAACAAAATGGCAAATGACTTAGCAAAATTTTCAAGGGTTTCAATCGAAAACTTAACAAAATACGCCGCCGCTCAACCTGTTAAAGACTCTCACTCACAATTTCAATAAGGGCTAAAAGTTCAAGTTTACAAGCTTAATTGGGGTTCGATTACGGCAAGTTCGAGTTCAAGTTCAATTAGGGCTTCGGTGTTTCAGTTAGGTCGTCAATTGGGTTTCATTTGGGTCTCAAGTTTCAGTTACGGCTTCGATTTATTCTGCCGCTTAAGGTATCACTCAATGTATATTCCAAGTATTTCCTAATTTGTTTGTTCAATTTATGGATTTACTTGTGTATTCAGGTGTAATCATATTCCTGATTTTATTATTATGTTTATTTTTGTAACAAACTTATGTTGAGCAGTGCTTATATGATATTATTGTGTTTTTTTGCCTTATAGTCATGGCTAAATAATATTTGTGTATGTTATTTGTGTGTAAATTAGTGATGAACGAGGAAAAAATATAGGTAGAACTTCCTAAGTTCAGATGGCTGCATATTATTTGTGTGTAAATATAGGCCTCGATTACCAAAGAATACATGCATGTCCAAATGACTGCATGCTATATTGGGCAAAAAATGAAAAGGAAAATAACTGCAAAACTTGTGGTGTTTCAAGGAAAATAACTGCATGCTATTTAAGTAAGAAAATGTTTCTTCTGCCTTGATTACATGTTGTAACTGATGTATCATGTTTGTGGCTTCTTTTTGTATCTTTTTTTTACTGTTTCTTCCTATATTACATGTTAGTCAAGTGGTTGTTTTATTTAATAATGCGCTTGGTTTATTTTATTTTGTAATTATTTCAATCTAATGTTAATTTCTCCATTTTGTGTTGGATGGAGGCAAATATTAGGTTCCACCACAAGGGAAAATTTGAGAAGAATGAATATGTTGGTGGAGAAGAGGCTATTGTCAAGGGAGTTAATCTGGATAGGTTTTCGTACACAGTACTGATGGAGTTTGTCGAGGAAGAGCTAGAGTACACCGAAATTGGAGGAATATATGCATGGAAAGGTCCAACAAGTGGGTGGAAATTGGTGGCCGATGATGTAGAGCTGTTGTTTATGGTGCAAATAAAAAATAATGGTGATTACATTGATTTCTATGTCGACACTATCGTCGATGATAGTACCAAGCCAATTAAACAAATGCAGCTACATGTTATTGTATGCCCAAGGAAGAATCTGTTTCCAGGTATAAACATGTCTTCTCATTTGTACTATTTTTATGAATTTGGTCATTTTGCTGAATATGTTTCTCATTTAGGACTTGTTTTATTTTTAGTGCACTTAGTAGAATAATAAAGAACTTGTATGTTGCAGCTACGAAATCACAGAAACAACAGTTTGTCACCGCTCACCATCTGCAACAGGTAGCAAAAAAGAAGCAGCAGACTGATCAAGTCTTTACTCCCAGAAAGTCGACACGGCTAAACAATTCCCAAGTGATCAACGAAGTTGTTGTGAGTCCACCTATCAACAACAAGAAGACTGAAGTCTTTACTCCTAGAAAATCGGCACAACTAAATAATCCAGTTACGAACAATCCAGAAGCGATCAACAAAACTGCTGCGAGTCCACGTATGAACAAGAAAAAGGTGGTCAGCAAGAAGTCAACTAGAGTCAGTAGTTCGATGAAGTTACCAGAGAAGGAAAATCCAACTGAAGTCAGTGATGCAACTTTGAATATCAACTCAGCAGGTGCCAGGAGTAAATTGGATTTCAATAATTCTTCACATGATGAAGAGGAAAATACAGATGAAAATGAGTTTCTGGTAAGAAGACTACAATCTGATCTTCTAATATATGATCTACATATTTTGCTAATATATACAATAATTTCTTTTTTAATTACTTTTAGAATGATGATCTATCACCTCCGCCACCTACACCGCTTACAGAATACGAAAGTGAGAGAGACAAAAATGTCTCATAGAAGAATAGTGTTTTTGAAAAACTTGGGATGCCTAAATTAATTTCTAGAATGAGAAATGAATTTGGAAAAAATAAAGAAAAATAAAAGATGCTTGATGAGGAAAACGAAGATTATGTTCCAGAAATTGAAGATGATACTTCAAAAAATCAGGAAAAGGTGCGTTATAGCTGAAGATTTAATTTTATGTTGGTAATTATAGACTAGCTTCATTATTTTTTTATTTTATTGTTTTTGTGTGCGTATTTTAGAGAACCAAAATAGTTAGGGTTACAAAGCCTCGGTCTGGACCAACAACTCGTTCATGAGCCAATGTTGAATCTGCAACTGATAAGAATGCAACTCCAAAGGCAGGGGAAGTACCAGTTCGTACGCAATCTGATGGTCCACCATGTAGTGTTGAGTTACTACACAATGAAGGAATAAGAACAATGGAGGCTTATTTGGCTATGCGAGAACACCAGAAGATTAACAGTAGTGGAAGTGGAAGTGCATGGAATAAGGCCATTGTCGGAAATGTCTCGACAAATATTGAAAACGAAAAAGATGAAGGTAGTATTTGATCGAGTTCTGATTTTAATAGTTTAAGTTCTCATTTATGTTTTTCCTAGCCTTCTCATTACTATTATATGTACTTTGTAACGGTGGTCGGAGCTCCCAGAAGGCTCAGGGGGAAAACAAAGATGGATAAAGTTCATTCAAGGCCATATGACAAAAGAATTGTAATCCCAATGAATGATCGGGGCCAACCTATTTCATAAGATGACCAATTAATGACTGAACTGAGTTATTTTTTAGGAACACTGAAGAGGTGTGTTCCATTTACTTACAAGTCTTGGTTTGATGTTCCTGCAAGTTTGAAAAACACATTGTGGAGCTATGTGAAGGTAATTTGCAAACTTAGCTGAATTTTACTTAAATATATAAAACTTGTCACAAAAGTAGCATGAAGCAACGGTATATTATTCCGAATGAATGTTAATATTGGGATTTGAGGTTAATTCGTGACGTTTGGAGGGGACACAAGAGTCGTATTTAAAAGGCACATTATACAGCTTATGAAACTAATGAAGACAGACATGAAAATAGGCCGGACGAAATTCCACTTCAGGATTTCAAAGTACTCTTGCAGTTTTGGGGAGATGAAAAAGTTTAGGTATAATTTTAAGTTTTATCACAGAATTTTTTTCCTTTTTATTCATTCAAATCAGTCGGATAAACATCTTTATTTCATGTTGTTTTGTAGTCCAAGGCTCTTACAAATTCTGCAAATCGGAAATCATATACACACACACACACACTGCTGATTCAAAACTTTTTTCCCAAATTCGGCATAAGATGATATGTATTTCGCTTATTTTTATGGTTAGCTAATTAAAAAATATAGGTCATATGGAGGTATGCTTGTTTAACTCGAATGCAGTATCCTTGTTTAACTTGTGAATAAATTACATATCCTTGTTTAACTTGTTTAGCAATATTAGTGATATATGTTCTAGAACAATTGGTTTGGTATCCTTTAACTATCTAATGTTTTTTATATCAGTCTAAGGAATCAGATGGAGAACTTTATGTTAAAACTCGCAAGCGGAATGAAGGAAAGGTGTACAAGACTGATGCTTCAATAATGAACTACAAAATTGTAAGAATTTTATTTTTTCTTCAATCAGGTGTCAAAAAAATGCTTCATTTTTCATATGATCATCATTGTTGTAGAACTAGATCCTGTTTTGTTGAAATCGATAGCAGGATCATAGCAATGGGTGTGATCTTTTACTTTGGATTTTAGTGTGTTATATGCTGCAATTCTTATTTAAGAAACTTGTTTAAAAATTGTTAATTTTACTTAATGTCACATTTTAAAACTACTTTATTTTTCAGGAGAAAATTGAAAAAGCAATTGGAGAAGGAGGCAGTGATGGAGTTGTTCATGAACTTGTTTCTGATGGAAAGTCGCACAGTCCATCATGGCTTATAGGACGGCACACATAGTCTCCAAAAGTTTCAACAGCTGTTCCAACAGCAGGAACATACATACAGGAGCTGGCAACGAAGATAAGGGAAGATATAGCTGATGAAGTTGAAGCAAAGGTGAACAAGATGGTCCAAAGTGAATTTGATGCAAAGGTGAACGAAAAAGTTCGGGAGAACTTGACAAGGATGCTTAAGAAATTAGGTGAAGCAAACCCTGACATGCACATTGATATTTGGGATCTTTGGGCGACGGTTTGCAGTGAAGGCACTGAAATTGAAAGCAGTGAGCGCAGTGGAGGCTCGCACTCTTAGTCGTTGATATTGGGGATCTTTGTGCAACTGCAGTGAACATGATTTGATATTTAGTACGTACTAGCTGTGATTGTAAGCATGCTCTGTGAACATGATTTTTCTAGCTATGTTTGTAAGTACTATTTGTGTTGCTTGTGAATCTGAGATAAGAAGTAGTTTAATTCAATGTGATGTTAAATTTTGTAATGTTGCAGTATGTGATTTAATGTTGTCATAGCTCTTATGTAATGTTGTTGTATGTGATGTTAAATGTTGTCATTGCTATGATATGGTGGTGTCATTGGATGATAAAAGTATTGCATAGATTAATGCATGTGGGCCCCATAATAGGATTCCGTGAATCCGGGTTACAAATTTTAGTGGGCACCACATTTTTGTAAATTTAGTACATGTGGCAACACCTGTGCTGATGTTGCCTTAGGGTCGCGAAGATGTTGCCTTTAACTCTAAGGCAACGCGGAAAAAGGCAACCCCAAAAAAGTGTTGCCACAGATTATTTTTGGCCTACACCAACATTTTTTGGCACCTCCTGCATCACTTCTCTGGTGTTGCAGTAGACGTTCAAAGGGCGTTAGGTTTTAAAACACTGGACTGCTTTCATTGGGCATATTGCTTCGATCTATGTTAAAATTGATTAGAAAGATTTGAATGTCCTTAAATTGAATTATCTATTTTTAAAGGGGTTTGTAATATTTAAGGTTGGTTTTGTGTAATATTAAGAATAAAAATGGAACATGATGGTTCATTATGTAATGCACAGTGTATTATCTTATCATAAACTACTACCTCGCGCATTTATTACACACTGTTACTATAGTATTGCACTGTTAAATCGAAACTTTAGTAAATCCACTCATTTCAATCAATGGAGTTGTCTTCTCCAGTGAAGACACACACATAACTTTGCATATATAGATATGAGGTGTAATCTCCTTCTTTCTTACAGTTATTCAAACAATCATGTAACGCCCAAACAATTCATACTTATCTATCCCTCACAATAATGCATCATGACCTTTGTCTATTTATTTTGAAGCCGGTTACCTTTTGAAGCTGGTTACCAACCGTTGGATAGTCCATGCACCAATGAGGATTGACTCATCAATTATCAAGAGCAACATTATGAGGACATCTGTCATAAGTTCCCAAATATGAACCAACTAAGACTTCAGGAGATTGTCGAACCTTCTTATGGGCAAGAGGCAAACCAGATTTTAGTTGCTCGACCTCAATTTGGACAAGAGGTAGACCAAATCTCACTTGCTCAATCTATGTATGGAGAAGATGTTAATTCTTACCTAGTCTGTTGCCAGCGCATGTATGGTGATAATAGCAAGGGCAAATGGAGAAAATATCAACCGTAAAATCTAGTTTTTTCCATTTTATCGACCATTTGCAATAACTCGGAATGGGTAGGCGACCGTTTATATGAAAGGTGGTATCATATATGAAAATGAGTTAGAACAAGAGATAAGAAGTCTTAGATTATTCCAGAAGTGCTGCAGATTGAACTCAACATGTAGTTAAAATTTTTGTTTTGTTTTCACTAACGCATATTGTTAGGGTTGTTATTAGTTTATTATGTATTCATGTCAAAAATGTAGATCGATTTATCATTTTAGTTGATGAATTATTACTTTAAGTAGTGTAGTTAGATAAAATATATGATAGCCAACGCAATACTGTAGTATGAAGTAGCAGTATATAACATATAACATACAATGATCTACAACACAGAACAACCATGTAAAACATTCAAACTATGTTGACATGTAACATATAATGATACACAATGACCGATACATATTTACATCATGAAAGCAAGTAAATAATCAAAAGTCATCATAAATTTACTATGCCGTCGTAGTCATCATTGTCGTTGTCGTCGTCATCATCGTCATTGTTGTCGTTGTCAACATAACCTGCACCCCTACACCCTCGACACCAAAAGCTGTCAGCTGAGCCTGTTGATTATCGATATGAGCCTTCATCGCCTGTACCTCCATCTGAAGTAACTGACTTAGCATTTGAGAACGAAATAGCGCCATACGCTATATAACGATAATATGTTGTCTATGCTAGTCTAACCTGGGTGAATACTGTGATTATAAAGTATTATTTCGTTGTATGTTTTTTAAATAATTATAGAAAAAAATTAGCAATTAATTTAATTACCTCAAAAATTGGGTACAATCCATGAGTGAGGATACCAGCAATATCCTCATCCGGTGGATACATCGTATGCTTTGCGATCAAAGCATCGCTGCGATCATATGCTTTGAAACTTATCATTCAGGTCAAAATTCATAGGCTGCTGTGAGTACTGTGATGGGATGAGATCAAAATTAAATAGTTAAGGATGAACTCTACTTGTAACCAGATGTGGAACATGATTAGAGTTCATACTCCGGTTGTAATCTGGTAACATGTAGCATCGAGAATCATCTCTATCTCAATATACATCAAAGTCTACACTTGGTATGATTTTTTTTTTTTTTTTTGCGTATCCACCCATCCAGTCTGTCTAAGACCATGTATGTACCATGATCCTATCGTCAAATGTCTGCTGAACATATCATCATAAGATGATGAATCTTTAGATACATATAGATTCTAATGGACTGATAGTAACACCATTCCTCAAAGTATCAAATAGGAAGATAAGCCGGTGTATGTAAAACAATATGACGGAGACACAAATGATATGCAACAAAGAGAGGATGACCATTATGAAACTGACCAACATGTGTCAGGGCAATCCAGTATGAAGCCCGCAGTGCACATAAAATATTGGCCCTATAGCTCATATCAATTTGAGATCGAGCCGTTATCAAGTTGTGTCTAACCCCAGATAGCGAATGTGAAACCAACCGAATAATGTGACTTTATTGCATGACTAGTAGACTGAACAATATGAAGATGCATGTTCGTCATGTACTCATAATACCTACATGGCAACATATACCAGAATGCGAGCATCTGCCTCACCTTCCCGAAAGCATAAGAATCCAGAGTGGTATACAAAAAACCTAATATAGATGAACCCCGGTTTATAGTATGAAGTTGATCTAAATTAGACATCGCTTTAAGATTCCCTAGTCATATAATACTTTGTTGGTTCAAAAAGAATGTCAAACCAAAAAGATGTAAGAGAAAAGCCCGATATATTCCATCGCTCATAGGCTCAGCACCCATATGCGATAAAATATGCTCTTGTAGATAGGTGTAACACCACACATTTTTAAATAATTTAAACAAATTACAAACAATGAAAATAAATGTTTTTTAAATTGTTAGAAATTGGTCTCAAACTTATGCCATTGTGTTCGTGGCAATTTTCTAATAAATTTACATATGTAATATTCCCCGAATGAAGTACATATGGAAAAGTTATTAACATTAGAAGTTTTGTATCGAAAAATAATTATACGTTTAGATGTACATGAATATATCTTACAAACATATGCGTGTATTAATTATAGAAATAACGTGTGTTTGAAATTCAAATAAATGCGTATAACAAAAGACATAAAATCAAGAAATAATGGAGAAAAAAATTAGCATTAATAACCAATGTTTAAAACACAAACGTTAAAAGTATAAATGTCAAAAGAAAACATGTGCGGGTTGACCCCCACAACGCCTAGGTCGACCTATATGATGCTCAGGTCGACCCAAGCGAGGCATAGGCCGATCCTAACACGTTAAGTAAACGTGTTTTATTTCGTGTTGTACAATTATATTTTATTTATTCTTAATCTAATGGACGACATGATTTTGGACATTTATAAATAGACGTGCAGGGCTAGCCTCTGAACTCGTATTTTCTAAGTGGGCATGGGAGCTGTAACACCCCACCTCCGTTAAGGTCACTCACAAAGGGAATGCCTTAACTTTGGTGGAGCATTTTAGTAAACAGAACATAAACTTACAAGACAGATAAAACAGTACTTGAAATTTTTTAACTTTATTACAGCGGAAACAGAAATTAATATGGTTACATCCTTTCAAATTTCAGAATTCAAGTACAAAATATCAGTCTTGTACAAAAGCCTTCAAAATGCATGGTTTAAAATCATAATCCCCATGGAACGGAAGCTATACAGAGCCAAGCCATACTTTAAGCACTTCAAGCAAAGAGAAATCCGGATCAAGCTAAAGTATTCCCTCCTTGGATAACCTGGGGCGGAAACGGAAGAAAGGAGGCGAAACAACAAGGGTCAGACAAAAAGTCTGGCAAGTCCAGTGACTTTCAGCATATGAACAGATAATAATAATATGATATGAACATAAAACTGGATGTGAGATAACTATAACAGGTGTAGCAGATATAACAGAAAAACAGAATGATATAAACTATTGTTTTACACTTCTCTGCACTAATACTAGTAAAGCAGAATTAGGTGCCACCCTAATGTCTAAATTGAAGCAGGAACGGGTACAGAATACTTTAACAGAAACAGAATGCTAATAATGGGCCTTTACTACCCGATCAGAAACAGACAGAAGCAGAAACAGATTTATCCCTACGGAAACAGAATGTAGAATTAGGTGTACACTTAGTAATGGGCCTTTACCACCCGAACAGATGGTACCACACAGAAACAGACAGGTGTTACCACCCAACAGAAACAGACGGTACCAACAGAAACAGACAGAACTAAGCGTACCCTAAAACCCTACCCCAAGCGATCGGCTCCCTAATACATAAATATCCTGTGTCGGCCCCACAGTAGGGTGTATCACTCCCTAAAGTGACAACCAATTGGCACAGACCTATTTACAGATGTCACGGCGTCTTACATCCTCAGAGGCAGACCGGGATCCATGCACGCACATGACCCGGTTGGAACGCACCATCAACACCCCTCGCCATTATCAGAATGAACCACTTATAATTAGTTCAGTAAGCGTGCCCGGACCGTACCTACTGTTGGGTCAAAGTTTTGATACCAGAAAGGGTTACTGACTAATATGGGTCCCAAACAACAAATGACACAAGTAATTCCCCTCCTAACCTTGTGTCCCCAGACTAACAGATCTCAGATTAACTTGTTTACAAGTTCAGACATACAGAATTCAGATTTACTAGTTCACAGATTAAGTTAACAAGTTTTCAGACTAACAGATCAGATGTACAGATTTTTCAGATTTGTCTAACTTTGTATTGGACGGGTTTACTACACCTATTAATCCCGTTGGTTTATCCCTATTTTCCCCAATACGTTTTAGACGTCATTCTTATCTTAGATTTGCATTAATTAATTATTAATGCCCAGACCTCTCACATTAGGTCGCTAGCTTGTGGCCGCTGGATGGGCCGGGCGGTTCCGGGCAGACTTCTGCCACAAGCCAGACCTAACCTCGTGTCTTAAGCAGGTTATGACTAACTTCTCACATTAGAACCTATTGTTTGCGGCCACTGGATGTGCCGGGCGGTTCCGGGCAGAATTACGCCGCAAACTCATTCTAACCTCGAGTTAGCCATGTTTATCTTTACGGCCAATTAATTAATAATTTACCGTTTATGCGCACGCCCAATATATATATATATATGCCAATTCAGATTATATCAATAACAGGATGATTATATCAACACAGCAGATAACAGATTTTAGCAGATAGCAGATTTTTCCAGATTATATGACTTAACGGATTTAATAGATTTAGCAACTTAGCAGATTTTGGCATATAACAGGTTAGGCATCTCAACAGACAAATTTAACAGATTTGGCATTTCAATCTAATTAGCAGTCTATGCAATATAATAGAACTAGCAGTTTTAGGCAACTTAGCAAATTAGCAAAATAGGCAATTTCAACGGATTCAGTAAATGACAGATTTAGCAGGTTTAATATTTCTAAAGGTTATATTTACATGCCTTGCCTAAACATAAATTAGGCCTAAATTCACATGCCTAAATAATTGTCGTGATTCACAATAAGATCGTATACTTCCATGTTTGCATACATTTACATAGCGCAGAATATGGACATAATTTACCCTATAACATATGTTCCAATTTTTTTGTTAAACTAACCTCATACAGCAGATTCACATATAAATTATACCAAATATGATCATTAATTACAATGCATGCCATATATGCAAAATTCCCTATTTAGGTGTAATCACAATAGTAGAGATCCTAATTAATGTAAATCTTTTACACCTACGTTTCCATATCCTTCTTCTTATTAAGTCATGAATCATTATGCAAAATATACCCAACAATCTAAATCTTTAAATCATATCTTCTAAAAAAATCAGATCTTGACTTTTATATGCATTTTGTCCAAAGTCTCAAATCATATGTAATCATACAATGGTTCCTTTTTTCTTCTATCATAGAATATGCATAGATCCAAATCTAGTTTACAACATATGCTCATCTTTTTTTCTAATTAATTACAGATCTAAATTACAACATACACTATGCATACAACATATATAAATTATATGTTCATAGTCAAATTTATGCATCCAATCCCAAGTCACATGTCCAATATATTTTATGCCTCAGACCTAAAGTCATACATTCAATTCAGTCTTGTCAAATTTCGCATCATTCATCCCAAAATTTGCGTTCATACGTTCATCTCTTATGAGATTAGGCACAGGCTCGTGGTAGCCTGGCTATAGAAACAGAAAAGAAGAAAAGGGATACAGAACAGTCACAGAAAAACAGATCTGACAGAAGAGAATATATATACAATCTCAGATTCAGAATTAAAAACATATCAAAATTATAATTAACGTTTATAGCGGAAAATAACTGTACTTGCCTTGATTGGATTAAAGAAAGAACTTTAGTTGTTACAGAATTGTTGCAGAAGCTTTTATCTCAAATTCAAATTTTAGGATGATGTTGATTGACTTCTAGTTTTGATTCTAGCAGAGTAGCGACGCCATTTTTATTTTTAATTAGAAGAAAAGAGCAATGGAGGCTAGAGAATTGTGTTAGAGACTTAGGTTAGGTAGAGTCTAGGGTCATTTTTATAGAGTTTATGAACTGATTAGGACCATCGATGTTGCTTGGATTGATCGTAGCCATTCATTCGAAAGAGAGACCAATTAGAGCCTGCCACCTAGCCCTAATGACAAAGCATGCTTCTGAAAATCGACCAACATAGACTAGGCCAGCCAGGGTGGACTGGGTTCGACCTGGGTCTGGACCAGGTCGACAGCCCTGTCGACAGCCCTGTCGACCTGGCTAGACTAGGTCGACAACCCAGTCGACCTGGGTGCATTAGGCGGGAGTTTTCCCGCCTTGGCCAATTGGGCCCGATTTTTAATTTTAAACTTAATTCAGAAACTTCCGGAGGCTATATCTTCTTCATACGAACTCCGTTTTTCGAAAACTCGGACTCTATTTCGCGTATTTTTCCGAGACGAACGGAATGGCGTATCCCGTTTCCCTTAATTCTTTGATTTGAAATTAATTATACTTTAATTTATGACTTTCACGGTTATAGAATACACGGGGTGTTACAGGAGCTTAACCATTTCCTTTTGTTCCCCAATTCTTCAAAATATAAATATTTTGGAACTAGGCTTGCTGGATAGAAATCTAAGGTAGAAATTGTAGATCTAGGTAGAGATATACAAACTATGCTATCAATATGAGGAAAGTCCTACAAATTTCGTTATTAAATTAGTTTATTTTTATTCTTGTAGATCCAAATTTATATTCCATACGAATTCTAGTTAGTGGATCTTACAAAGGTGAAAGATATGGGTAATATAATTGGACTAGAAATCAGATCTGAAATTTGAAATACTTTTTTTGGGTGGGTGAATTTAAATTATATACCTTCTCTGTTGATGGTATATAATATCGTTAGACTCCCCTTAAATTATTGAATTTGCCATAAGTTGTGTTTGAGATAATTGTAGAAATGGTTTATGCAAGCTATTCCCTATTAAACTGTAAATTGTTAAAAGAGCACTTATAGGAAATTGTTATTTTTGTGGAACTGGATCCAAATAAATGAATATAAGTAATGTTAAGATTGGGAATTATGGGAAAAATGCATTAGTCTAAAAGCAAGGGATTTACGCTAATATGTCAAAATTTGGAAATGTAGGTAAAAAGGGGATTCTAATGAGTACATTGGTTTGAAGTTAGTATTAAGTTAGTTGGTTGGTTGAGAAAAGAGGATATTGTTACACCACATACTTTATGAGCCCAAACTTTGACAAAAATCGAATTTCAAACCCATGAAAGTACGGAGAGTATAAATCTAGTACATGTAATTAATGAGCATGAGCATAATCAAAGTACAATAAAACTAACTCACAGCGGAAACAAGATAGGATAACAAGTATAGACTAAGGCAATTACCTTAAAAGCAAATTGCCACATCAATACCAAGCATGAGAGAACAAGAGAAGAAATCCAAACTTGACCACTTGCGAAGACCATGTCTTCCCTAAGATAAACCTGAGAGTTGTTATGAGGAGGGGGTCAAAACAACAAGTTCTCGTGAGTAGAAAATGCATAACACTGTATACAATACACAAATAAATCCCGTATGGTTTGTAATTCTAACCTAACCTTGTAAAGATAAAGCATAATGGTCAACTACCGTTCCCAAGGTAGCACTTCATAAAGATAATGCTATCGCAATATACTAAGATAGAATTTTATGCATAAGCATGAAGCCTTTAAACCACCATTCGAACAAAAACCAGAACTAAGGGGTAGGCTCTCCAAGTACTCAATACACTAATAATAAGGAAGCGGGTCATATCTATATAGACACTTATGGCCTCACTAATAATATACCATAAAGGTGGATTCGTTGATCACTTAATACCTTACTAGGTAGTTTACTACTCACTAATATAAATTAGAGGACACCAACAACCAATTCCTACTAATTTAAGGCTTCAACCATTCACGCATATTCCCAAACCCCGCATAAGGCGAGAGATAGTAAGCAATCACTTATTACCTACAGGCTAGGTAGATGATTAATCATCATTTATGACCTTTTCCCTAACAGATTCCTTTGTTACTACTTAACTAACCTTATTGGATGATCCCATAGTCACTTAGTACTTCCCGTAGGATAGGCAGTCATATGGACATTTGCACCTTATCCCAAGACGGACTTTAACCTAATCACTTACTTCCTAGAGAAAGAGGACTATCAGGGAGGTTACTGACCTCATTCTGAATTAGCTAGTTGATACTTCTTGTTTGTAGGGCAGTGAGCTATTCGGTCACTTAATACTTTTTAAGGGTGAACCATATAACTCTACCCTTGAGGGGAAAGGGAGTCCAGTCACTTAATACCCAATAAGCGGATGTCACTAATTAATACCTCTTATCTCGAAGTAGGCTATGCTAAGAATTATTTTCTTTCTGGTTTCTTCTTTCTGGAGGGTGATGGGACCTACAACCCTATAATAACTTGCATTGAAGTAAACCTTTAAGACAATTGATGTTACATAATAATTTATTATCATGGGTTCCTATCTCACATCAGTTGTACTTATATCCAACTACTCGAAAGTGCATACTTCTATCGAATAGGGAAAGTCACCTCGCACCATTAACCTACTAAGTCCAGTTCTTATTTATAATTAAAGAAACTATTTCTAGAATTAAACTAGAATAATATAAGGATGATTTCCTATATCTTCCTATCCTAAAATATTTATTTATTTCCTTATTGGACTTTGTATTTACTACGGGTATCAATGCCCCAAATTACCATTAAATTTCCTTTAATCCAAATTATTATTGTAATGGTCACATACAATTAATGACCCTATCGGTCATATTTCTTAAGGCAGTGGACACTCATTCAATTTGATTCCATAATTGTCTCCTGCCATTAATGACCCTAATGGTCATGTTTCCAACGGCAACAGTCAACCTATTTAATGTCATTTATATCAATCCCATTTAATTACCTTAATTCTAATTGTTATAACTCCCAAACATTACTATGGTTATTTAATTTATACTAATTCTTATATAAGTATGTATGTATAAGTTTATTATATTGATTCCCTAGTTTAAGTCACAACATTTATTCCTACTTATTTTAAATTGTTACCATTTGATACTTGTTACGTATTTTTTCCTTCCCCACAACATTTATGGTTACAATATTTATTCCCTTATTTGTAACTTTTTAATTATACCAATTAACTCAATAGTTATTACTATCAACATAATGGTTAAAAATATTCATTTCCATTTATTATGGGAAATCTTATCACCTATGTTCCCATATGTTCCCATCAAAGATGGAAACCAATTAATTTCAAACACACAACATACATTTATTTAATAATAGCGTTGTTTATGTAGGTTTGGACGGGTAAGGTTAATATATATATATATGTATATGCATGTTATTTACATAGTTCCTACTTATGTTTTATTATTATTATTATTATTATTCTAGTCCAAAGTAACAACTAGAACAACTCTTTTGGAGTTTAATCCTGTTGAGATTCAAAATCTCATAAAAAATCATTTATTGTAATTATTGTAAATTTTCTCAAACTATTCAAAAGAAGGAATATTGATATATTTCAAATCATAAGAAATACGTAATCTTTTATTTGCAATATATGATTTAAATTACGTACAAAATACGTGAATTTTCACATCACTTCCTGTTTGATTTGTTTATATTCCTTGTAGATTTAAACCATTGCTTGTTTATCTAAAAAGAATAAAAAGGGCTTATTTAAAATAATCAAGTAAGAACCCCAAACAATACCAAACACAAACAGGTTTATAATTCTAAAGCAATAAACTGCGCAAACTATAACTTTACACCCAAATCTTATATATTTGGAATAATAACATCACAAAACTAACAACATATACGGACTGATTTCTAAATTCAGGGTGTTTACAATAACCACAAACTATCCAAAAAAATGTAGGTAAAAATAAGAACACTGTAACTGAAATACCTACGAATCCATATCAGACTTATTTATATACTTGCATATATATAATTTTAGATTAACACAAACAAGATAAATCTAATACTTTTAGGCATATAAATTCAGATTTGACACAAATGAAATAGATATGATATTCTTAACAATGAATATATCCCCCACTCACCTGAAAACCATTCCAAATCCAAGTCAGAAAATAACTTCTAGGCCTATAATTCCAAATCCTACAAATCTACAATTTGTATAAAAAGGGAATACATATATATGTTAAGATTTGTAGATCTGAAAGAAGAATAAGAAAAGGAGAAGGAAAACTATCAATAAAAATCATCTATTCGTAGTACCAACCCTTATGCACAAATATGGATTCAATATCTCGAATCCTTGTAAATCTGATACTTTTATGTTTATATTCTAGAATTTTAGATAAGATTGTTGAATTAGGAATGCCAAAGCTTAGCTGCTGCCTCTAAAAAATGTATGCAAAAGTGTAGGGGTCTAGCCCTTTATTTATAGGCGTAGAAATGACCCTGAACCATTTGATTTAATTCTAAAAAAATCGTCCGTCGATATATACATAGATATATATATCCCTAGCCACCACAGGAGCAGCGACCTATAGGTCGTTGGGATGGTCGACCTACCTCTTGTGGAAGTTAGGGTAATAAATGGCAATGTTAGTTGTCTAATTAAATATATTCTATTTAATTATTTTCTGTTCATTTCTATGTTTCGTCCATAATCTTTTCATACGAATTCCATTCGTGAAGTTCCAAACACTAAAGTTAACCAGAATTCCTTCACAGACGCAACAGTGCAAGTTTTGCGGTCAGATTCCATCGTTTGCTCAAATTTATTTATGGGAACTAACTAAATAACTAGTTTAACTATTGCCAAATTCCGGGGTGTTACATATATATTTTCATAATTTAATATAATAGGAAAGATAGTAAATGCAATTGCAATAACAAGAGTAAGAAAACCAGGTTAGTGAAAAGTAAATTAATTACTGTATTTTGCATTATCCGATAATTAAAAAGAATAAGGGAAATATCTTGCAATCATGTGTTACTATTTATGATACTAGTATAAGGAAGTAGAATTTTATGCAGCTTCCATAACCAACCAAGTGGAGTAGACTACTTCCTAGAAAAATACTTAAAATAACTCTAAAGTAAATAAATCTGTAATGAAAAGAAAAAAGGATGAAATACATAAGAATTGACAATTCGGTTATTTACAGTTTTTTGCAATTAATTATGTATGTTCTTAAAAGGCTTAGATATGTAAATGTTAATAAAATGACGTAGATTTAATCATCTTTTTACATGTGAAAAATAGAATAAAAAGTGTAAGTTTCTGTATTAAAATGGAATTATACTAAGTTCGAAAAATCTGGATATTTGTTAGTAAAATTATAGCATGAGGGCTATAATTAATAATAAGAAAGGGAAAATAAAGCAACTAAATAAGACTCAGATTAGATCGAACTGGGCAGGAAATGCAAATTAGTAGCATAGTAAAAGAAAAGTAAATTAAGATAAACACATAATGGAAGATTAGACATGGGGTTTAATAAAATAGTAGGCTGCTTTTGGAGCAGTCTGAATGGAGTCAGGATGAAGAGCCTAATGAATCAGATCATTATAGGTTCTTTGATTTAGTGAGAGCACGTCCATCATGTTGTTAAGTGGGACTGGATGGAAGTGCAAGACATCTACAGGATGTGGTGATACTCTAGGATGACCCTCTAGGGTAGACCTAATGAAACTACACTCCTGGAGGCAGGTCTGTAGGGGTTCAATCAAAATATTATGCCTTAACCATAATTGTATTGTAGGCCTAACGAAGCCATCTTTTATCAGCGGTCAGAAGGCTGATGGATGGGGGTAATCGTATGAAGCCTAGACTCATGGCCTCACGAGCAGGTTTTTAGTGGGTAAGAGACCATAAGGATAATCACATATGAATATCAAATATCACCAGTCATAGCGAGAACGGGAAAGATCGGAGCTAAAACAAAAGGTTAATGATCATTCACTATCAAAACATTGGACGAGGGACAACTCCAATTAAATGTTTAAATTATTTTCTATATGGCACGGTCACTTAGCTCTTGATGGTTTTTGCAACTAGTTTGGGGGGGGGGGGTACGTAGAGTTATAGCCACAGAGAAAGGGACAAAACAAATAGAATATCTATGTTATTGACTTAACGAAGTTGTTCTTTACAGATATAGAAATATCCGCCTGAGTTCCGAATAAAGGCGGGACTTAATAGCGGAGCTCATGTAGTAGATAGTATGATTATGTGTAAGTCCTCAATGTAGGCACTGGATAGTACATCATGGATGGTCGAACATTAGAGCGAGCTAATGGGGATGCGGCTTCATATTTTCCTATTAGATGATGGAACATGTATATTGTAGGCCTCACTAAGTTGTCCTTTACAGATATAGTTGTAGCACTCTTTCATAGCAAAACGACAGGGTCCTATTGAGGAGGATTCAGAAGTTCCTATAGGTAGTACTTTGGACCGAGGTGTTCTATTGGGAATGTAACTACATATATTGATATTAGATCTAGTCTACCAGAGGGATAAATGAGTATAATTTGTGCACGATGGCAAAAATATTATAGACCCAAATAACCTAATATAAATAAAAGAGAAAATAGAATGTTATACGTAGTGTTGAACTTATAAGTGTATAATTTGTCCATTCACTAGAACTTTAGTTCTGACCCCCTCTACATAACAATCCGTAAGTTAGGTGATATAAATAGTTTATTCGGCTTAGGGACACATATTTAGAAAGTGTCGTTATCTCGGTAAGTATTTACTTGCTAATATTTCAATCATTTCCGCTCCGAGTTCTCTTATTTGTGTTCTGATATATTTATCTTTGTGTATCTGCAGGATATCAAATACCCAGCGTGAGCTTTAGTGGACTTGCGTTTTAGCATTTCGCAAAAATCCAAAACTGTTGGGGTTTGGGTTGTTACATTTGGTAAGCCTAGGTTTAGTGGTCCTAAAACGATTCTGAGTGAACATATTTGTATTTTAAAAATATAAATATCTAATATTATATATACCTAAATCTATAGAGAAAAATTTCTTTTCAAACAGACGACATATGAAAATATTACGGTAATGTTTTGTACATCAAGATTAGGATTATGGGAATCCAAGGGTTTTCCTAGGTTGACCATGGTAGAAGAGGCACAAAAGGTTTAAAATGAAATGAAAAATTCATATGTTGATATATGGAAATTGGTATTATTTCAGATTAGTGGGTGAGATGATAGTGCCCTAGAATTTATAAAAGCGTAAGAGAGAAAATAAATTAGATATATATATACACACACACACACACACATCTCTCATGGGTGGCATTAGCATATTTCAGTTAAGACATGGCTGATATTGAGAAATTGATGGGAAAAGCAATCGGATTGATATGAATAATTTTATAGGAATATTTGTAAAAGAAATGGAAGTTAAGAACCCCCTTTAAGTCAAGCTTCATAATTATACTTCTAAGAACTTGAAAAAAGAAAAAGATTTTTTGAAAATTTTAAAGTTTAAACTTTAACATATGCGGATTTAAAATATTTATTTGTTTAAAAGTAGAAAATGATATGAAAATCAATTTTTGGTTCAAAAGTAGAGTTGTTTTGAAAAAAAAAATGTTTTATGAAGTTAGACAAAATAAGTGGAAAAGGACTAGAACTTTTGGAATTAATTGTAGAAAAGTCTATTTTGTTGAATTAGAAGGAAGTTAGAATAGAGTATGTACATTGTAGAAGAAAATTTAAGGTAAAGTTATCAAACCCATAAACGACTACACGAATTTAGTATGAATAAAAATAGAAATTGTCATGAGTGAGATGGCCTGTGACACACTTTAATTCGTCGGGGCAAGAAGAATTATACGATAGGTTTTTGTGAATGACTAGTTTGTAAGTAAACGTTGTTAAAGTAATGAGAAATATGTAGTGAAAAAGGTGTACCAAAAATAGATAGAGTACCATATTTTGTGATACCTATTTCAATAAAGAAATAAAAAAAGGATTCTTGTTACTTTACACAAAATGCAAAATCTTCCTTATAAAAGATTCATGGAAACTCAGCATTATTTGTTTGTCTTGAAAAAAAATTAATTAGTAAGTAGCTCTAACATATTAAGGAGCATGACCTCTTGAAAAGAAAATGTTTAGTAATGGATAACCATGATAAATGAATAGGAAATAGTCAATCTTATCAACTTCAGTTTTTAACTTTTAAGAACGGTTTCAAAAAGATATTTTTTTTAAGAAATAAATTTAGTGAAATGAATAAACTTTGAGATATATATATATATATATATATATATATATATATATCAAAACACCAATTTAGACTTGTAAGTATGGAACAAATGGAAATTAGCACCTAGGTAAAAATTATGGAGGGAATGGTAATAAAGGAATCCTATAGTCATAGGACACTAGGTAGATCCTAGAAGGACCATATTGGTATATAAGTAGACAATAAAACTTAAGTAGTAATTGTAGAAGGCCTTTAAAATAGAAATGGACTGAAAAAGATCAAGTTTTAGGTTCTTGCAAATAAGTAATGAGATAAGTTATAATTAAAGAAAAATTAAAGGTCTATTAGTATGGTATTCCGTCATGGCTAAGTAGGGACAATTGAATGTAGAACTATTATGATGCCTGAGACTCAGTCGTAGGGACTAAGGTAATAAGTAAGGTTCAGCTATGATGACCGAGATAAAAGGACAGTTAGATTTTTTTGGGTTTGAGGGGTCATATAGCATATAGAAACCATCTTGGTAATAGATGGGGGCCCAATAGGTTAAAGTGTAGGAAGCCTTTTGGGGGGGTTTTAAGACGTCTTGGAGGCAGTTTCCGAACTAAGACCAAGTTTGAGATTTAGTCAATGTACGATAAATTTGGCTTTGTGTTTTTTTCCATTTAGTACTATATACCAATACATAAGTGTTATATGTTAATTATTGTAGAAGTCGGTGCTTACTAGTAAAATATTCTTTTTTTTGTGAATCTATAATGATCACTCTAAAAGAATGTTAATAATGGGTGAAATTAATAAGAGGCCGACAAAAGAAAAGGAAGGAGTAAAAAGAAAACAACAAATCTATGTATAAAAAAAGCAGTTACAGTAGTAAGAAATGAAAATTTGAAGAGAAAAATAAAAAAATTTGTTCAAAATTTCGAAAATTTAAAAAGATAAATTTTCTTATGTAAACTATACATGGAGAAAAAAAAAATTGATAAAGCACTGAGAAAAGTTCTTAGTATAATGAAAAGGGTGCTTAAAAGTGAAGCGAATTGTAATGTCCCGTATTTTTGGTAGTCAAATATTTAATTTATTTTGTTGTATTAAATATTTATTTAGAATTTTAAATGGATTTAAAATATGTAATTCGTTTATATAGCGAAGTTTTAACGTTTAATTTATATATAATTTAAACCGAGCTCGTAATGGCGTAGTAGTTTGTAATATTGAGTTTTGAAGTTTAATTGAATATACAGGATCCGATATAAGTTGAATTTCTGTGAAATAAGAAACGTTTGAATCTAGTTGAGTATAATTTTCATATTAAAGAGAAAAATCTAGATTTCGTGTTATAGATTGTTAGTTATGTCCAACTCAAATTTTCAAATAGTAGCTATAGAAATCATTACTAAAATATAACGTTTATTTAATAAATTAAATAGAGTTTTAATATAATTTGGATACCGTTTTAACTCGAAATGTAAATGTTGAATTGTATAATCTATATTGGTATATATTTGAAATTATATGATAAATTTTATTTGGATATACGATAATTATAATTTATTATTATTTAATGGAATCATTTTGGAATTTTATAATATTTAATGGATATTTTATAAGCCTTAGAAATAGCTAATTTTCAAACAACATCCATTTGGGATGAAACGAAATTTGTTGAATCTGAAACGTCAAAACATAGTGTGTTACAAATTTTTGGTCCAAACGGAGTTAACATGTAAGCGTACGGAATTTAATTGTAAACCGACAAATAATTTAAATTATAAAATATCGTCGTTTTCTAAACGAAGTCGAATATCGACCAAACGAGTTTTATTTGATCTATGTTAGTAAGTTATTGTTATGTTTCAAATTTGGTAGTAATCTGATTAACTATGTGATCATGGCAGCGTCAAACACCCTTGTTTTTATTTAATCATTTATATTATCTAGACAGGGCAACTTTGAAGAACAAACGACTGGTCAAACGGACTCCAATTTTAACAAAATAAATTTCACTGGATCCGTAAGGAAAAGGTCTAGTAGATTTTCAAAGTTTCAAATTGATTGGATTTATTTTGTGATCATGGGAAATTTAAACGCGTGATTTTTTGCTTGTGATTTATAAAGGACTTTTACAAACGATCTCGAAATTCGACGAAACCTATCCCATCGGATCCAGAATATTTTTTTATGCTAGGATTAGGAGTTTCATCTCGATCGGAGGTCGTATGTGCTTGATTCAACACAATTCTTCAACGCTAAGTTTCCTTAAATTAAAATAATAATATTTTCTACCCACATACGCATATACCTCTCTTTATATAACGTAAAACCCTATTCTGCAAACAACCCATAGTCAAAGTTCTGAGCCGCTGCACCATATAATTTCAATGGGCATGAATCCTCCAATCTCCTCTTCCACTTTTCCTTCAATCCATTCGTTCAAATCAAAAACTTCCAACAATAGATATGTTGTGCTCGATGAGATCTTCAGCCTTAACGGTGGAGATGGGATTCAGTGAGGAGGTTTGACCGAATCGGGACTTGAATGGTGTAACGTTCGAGAGGGGACTGGAGGAGATAGGGTTGACTGGCAAGATGACATTTTTGGTGTTAGACGAGAAGGTGATGGCGCTCAAGATGGAGGCGCCTGGTGGATGTCTAGAAGTGGGATGGTGGTGCGGTAGCCGGTAAAACGTGGTGAAGGGAGCGAAACTAAGGCGTGAAGCAGAAGCATATAATGGGAAGGAAGGCAGGCATGTATTGGTTTTGTGAAGCAGCATGATTCAAACGAAATGGGGTAGTTTTAAGGAGAAGCAGATAAGGATCGGGCCATGTCTTTTCAGAAACAAATGAGGAAGCAAGAAAAATATCGAAGAACGAAGGAAGAATGGTCGGCCAGAAATAGATGCAGACAAAAAGAATTTTGATCGTGATTTTTATCCAAGGTAAAGAGGCCCATTTATAAGAAGAGATTAAAAACAATGAGCCTTTATATTTTCGACGTAAATAGGATATAAACAAATGTTAATTATGAATTAAATTATCAAATTAAATTATATATGAACTAAATGGTAAATTTGTACAGCCATGAGATGTCTGAAGCCTGGATCGAATACACGAGAGCAGAAGGAAAGAAGATGGGCTGTAATTTCCTTGTCTAATCAAAACGTAAATTAGTGGATAATTAATTATAATTAATAATTAATTTATATATTAAATTATGGTAACTTAAATAACTAATAAATTGTACATCTTATCAGTATTAGATAAATAAGGTGTCGTTGGAACCGCAGTGATGAGAACTACTTTATGGAACCAAACTGGACAGTTTGGGAAACATCAGAAATTTTTAGTTAAATTAAACGCCAGATTAATTTAACTAAATCAAATCATTTCAAAAATAAATGGAATCAAGGTGAGTTAAACTCACTCAGTTCTTCCCACTTATATTTTGTATAATTCGGGTTGTATATTGTGTGTTATGGTTGCTAATGGTTGATTGTTTGGTAAATATATATTCATATATTGATTGAACCAATGAAATTAAACGTTGTTTAATTTCAGTGAAACACCAAATTGTTATTTTAACGATTGGACCCAATGAAGGTAACTTACCTTGTTAGTCACATTTTAAATAAACGTGTTTATTGTGAAGAATTGTTTTGTTGTGTTAAATTTTATTATTGACTGTTATAGATATTATTAGTTTAAATATTAGATAATTATTATTAAATAATTTTATTTGAGATAACGTATTTGAATGCAGAGAAGAACAGGTTGGAGGGATCCAATTGGATTCCTCAAATATATTAAATGTTAATTATTCTCATATTATCATTAAATGAACTGTTCTGATTGAATGATTGATTTGGTTATTGACCATTAACCTGAAATTCAACTGTTGTTTTGTTTTAACCAATGGCCAATATTGGTTGAGTGCTGGCAACATATGAACTATAAATAAATCGTTTTATTTCTATTGATTTACCGTCAAGTGAATCGACGGAGATGAAGTTATAAAATTTATTTTATAACCGAAGATAGATTTTTAAATATATTATTTTGAATAAAAGTTTATTAAAGAAAATAAATATTTATTATTTCTTATTTAAGTTTATAAGGAATCGTTAAATGATTTTACGAAGTAAATTCTGAAGTTAATCAGATTTATGGGAAAATGAGCAGAAACTAACCTAACGATTAAGTGTTGGATAATTGTTTGTAAGAAATGATTAAATGAAGTTATTTAAATTAATTTCATTATTAATTAATTTATAGAAAGGATTAATTGAAATTGGTTAACGAGATAACTATGTTTTAAGTTGACTAAGTTAATTGTTTTAATTGGAATTAATTATTAAATTTGTTTGTTTTGAATTAATCTATTGAAATAGTAACAAATATTTGTTTAAATTTTAGTAAGATTTTAAAGAGGAATTTACTTTTTATTCTAGTTAATAAGGAAATTAACTACTTCTACAGTAGTTAATGATTGAAGTAAATTATTATTTTAATTAATAATAATTTAAGAGATTACTTTTTAATTGAAATTCATTTGAAAAGTGATCGAAGTTAAAATGAAATCTAATTGAATTTGAAAGGAGGTTCGAACGGGTTTTATATTAAAACCGGAGTTTTTATAACAAAGTTATAAAAAGGAATTTTAAGCGAGTACGGTAGCTTGTATTAATGTTTACTTAATGTTTGAATTAAGAAAAAGGTAATTGAGAGTAAAAGGGTTTATCTTAAACCAAAATTATACAAACAAAGTTTATACAAAGAGATGAGGTATTAAAGCGTTAAATTTAAATTAACGTTATTCAATAATGGAATTAAGTAAAATTGAGAAAACTGAAATAAGATTTTCAAGTGGGAAATGGCTGGATGGATTAGAAAAAGGGATTGTTAAAAGTGAATTTGGTAAAGAAGTGAGTAACAGGATTTTTAACAAAAATCCGAGTAATAAAAGGAATTGTTTAAAGAAGTAAAAGGACAGGTGATGTTTTAGTAAGTATTTCTTAATCAATGAATTAAGAATAATTGTTATACTCGAGAAGGAGATTTCAAAAGTGAGAACGTTTTATAAAAGTCGTATTTTAAATAAATTAGTGAAATGAAATTCGTTTTTGATATTAAAATGAATATTGGTTTTTGAATTACAACTCATATCTATCTTAAGATAAGAACGTTGTTGATCAAGGTCTGAGAGGTAAATAAATACCCCAACTTGAACGACTTCAGGATTATCTGAGGATGATATTAGTTTGTAACGGGAAGGAGGTTAAGAATAATCTATCATTTCCATACGAGAAATAATAACGCAACGTTAATTGCAAGATTTGAGAATTTATAATGAGATTTCCAAAGTAATAGAAATGTGAAGATTTGAGAATATATGCGTAAAATGATGTTCCCAAGGTAAAGATAATAAAAGGGAATTGAGTGAAACTATAATGATATTTTCGAAGGAAAATTGAAAAGTGGAGTTTTGGAATGGGATTATTCTAAAAGAATAAGAGTTGGTTATTGTTTTCAAATAATGAAATAGATTCCATAATATTATTTTAGAGCGATAATATAAGTTGATTTCCTAGTTATAGATAATGAGTAATGAGGTAGCAAATGTTTCGAAATGAAAGAAATATAGAAAATTAGATATGATTACAGGATATTTTTCCTAAATAATAAAATAGAATAGTTTGAAAATAATCTTATGTTGGATAAGGAGTGAAAAGGTATAGTCGTAATATCGAAAGCTTTAAGAGATTTAAGTTGACAATTTGTTAATTATTTTTAAATTATAAGGCCAAGTAATGCTGGTACTGAACTAGTAAACTCATTTTTTTATTCTCACAATTATTTATTTGATAGTTAAATAATCGACTATCAAATCTGACCTATATGATTATTGGTACGGAAAGAACTGATCGAATTTATATTCAAAAACCATTCTGAACCAACGAATACATAGAAGATGATTATTAAAGATGGAGCAATTGAAGGCCATTGATCTTCCTGAGCGGAAGAGGTACTTGTTGAATTTCTCTGGTTTAGCGACCAGAAATATTTCTACAGTGATTCTGTCGTGATTGGAATCTACTGATTACACGAACTACTTGCTACGGATTGCACGAATCACTCCCTCCTAGGATGTGGTTGGAGGGTACCTTTGGTTCATCTAGTTTCTGGATGACTTGTATGGATGGACGTCTGACGGAGTATTTCCAAAGGAATTACATACATTGATTTCTCCAAATGTACCATAGTTGATGGCGGAGAAAAGGCTTTTCTCTAGTCTAATAACTAGAGTTTTTTGTGGATGTTAATCAATAAATTTCTGTAGGATCTGACAATGTGGCATTCAAAGTGAATGGTGGCCAGATGCTCTAAAGGTAATTGTGACCTCAAGCACCATCAACTGGGAAATGGTAAAAATTGGGTAGGTCGCATAGCTATGTGGGTCACTCCCATTAGGGTATATTGTCATCATCTAGAGAATATTCATAATTGTTCTTCTTTTCGCTTCTGTATCTCACGGAAACAGTTATGTTGGATCCAACCGTATGTGACAATATATTCGGTACTCTCAAGCGAAATGATAGGCAGGTCATGTTTAGCTTGAGTTGCAAGATGTTCTTATTGAACTCAGTGTATTCCTCTCTAGAGATACACTGTCGGAAAGGTGGTTGACCATACCTTGGCATGGAAATCCATTCTCTAAAAGGAGCCCGCGGTTTTGATTGTATACTTTGTATGTAGAGCGTGAGATGCAAGCATTTTGCTATATTGATATTTATTTGTATTTATACATTATTATAATATCAGAAAAGATATTGATTTCAAATATGTTTTGGGTTATCGTAAGGTAAAATCCGTCTGTATTTATGTGTGGATTTGGTCTTATGATTATCCTTTTCTTTCGAAAAGATTTTGACTTAAAAATCAAGTTGTGTGATACCTTTAAACTTAGTGTGTTTTTCTCACTCTGGTTCACCAGACAGGTCCGGTATTTGTAGTGCTCGGGTTAGACCGGGTTTTACATGTTTAGGTTATCGGATGCTGTGAAAAGACAAGCTGGAAGAGTTTAGATGTATGATGTTATATTATTCCGCTGTGTGTTGTATATGAGGACAGATTATTATAACTGTCCAGATGTGTGATGTACTCTGATGATTGTAAGTATTTTTAAAAACTCTCAGTAAAGATTTATTTCTATATTATATTTTGTTCCGTTGCGATATGAGGCTCTGTGTTGTGTTGATTCTTCTTCTTGTTCTATTTTGATATTTCTTTCTTATCTTTTCTCACTCTCTAACTTCTTTCTTTAAGCTTTCTAGATGTTCGGTACTCGAGTTTGGACACGGGATGTGTTTTTGTCGAAAATTCACGCATCGAATTTTCTGGAATGCTACATGAATAATGTGTCATTTTCCGTTTCCTACCCATTTCCAGCATAAGAAATCGAGTTTGGACAAATTTTTATAAAGGTTAAATATTAGATGTTTTGTGGTAGAGTTTGAATGCAAAAATTAGTTGAAGTATGCTTCTATTTTATAGAAATGTGGGAAATTTTTGAAGAAAAGCTATTTTGATTTTTGAAATATTACATGTAAAATTGCAAGTATATTTTGGATGTTGCATCATAGTTTGAAAAGATCTTTTAAAGAAAGGGGTGCTCATAGGAGGTATCACTTATAAATTCATTTACATTTTTACATTTTATGATGTATTGCACTTTGCACAGTAACACTAATGGTTGCAAAGTTGGATATACACATAATGGATGTGAATGATGCGAGCAATAACATAGTTTTACCATGAGGAATTTCGAGGATGAAATTTCCTAAACGTATGAGAATGTAATATCCCACATTTTTAAATAATTAAATAATTGAAACAAATTATGAATGGTGAAAATAAACATTTTTGGAATTGTTAGAATTTGACCTGCAAAACATATACCAATGCATTCGTGGTAATTTTCTGATAAATTTACATATAAATATTCTCCGAATGGAGTTCATACGGAAAAGTTATTAACGTTCGAAGTTTTGTATTAGAAAATAATTATACATGTAAATGCACGTGAATATATTTTACAAATATGTGTGCGTATTATTTCCAAAAATAACGTGTGTTTTAAATTCAAAATAAACGTATATAATAAAAATAATTAAATCAATGGAAAGAAATTAGCATTAATAACAAATGTTTAAAATACAAACATTAAACCTATACACATCAGAAAGAAACGTTTGGGGGTTGACCCTCACAACGCTCACGTCGAGTCGAAGGTTGTGTCCACCCATAGGTCGATCCAAGCGTTGCGTAGATTGACCCTAACACATTAACTAAACATATTTTATTTCATGTTGTACATGAGATTTTATTCATTCTAAAATGAACGAACGACGTGATTTCGATATTTAAATAAACATACAGGGCTAACCTCCAGATTCGTATTTTTCTGAGTTGGCGCTGGAGCTTTGCCATTTTCTTTCCTCCTCCAAATCTTCAAAAATTAAATATTTTAGATCTAGGCATTTTGAATAAAATTTGGAGGTAAAAACTATAAATCTAGGAAGAGACATTTGATTTATGCCATACATATGAGGTAAGTTCTACCGATCTAGCTTTTAAATTATGTGACGGCCTGCCCCGCACCAACCGACATTTTCTCCAAAGGTGCGCTGTACGCATGTCCAGTTAGCATGGAACGGGTCGTCAGAAGAAAAAAAGGAAGAAGAGAATGAACTAACAAGGAACCTATAGAATGTCTCACAGCGCATAGAATAAAATATAATAACAACATACTTGACATAAAACAGGTGAGACAGTGCATAAGCTGAAAACTAGAACTAAGCATCATAGCAGCGGAAATCCAAAATACAGCTTATTACAACTTTTCAAACTGTCTCAAAGCAAAAGCAAGATAAAGGAGGTACACTGCTAATGCCCAAGTAGTGACCACCAACGACACAGGGAGAATATCTATATATCATACGTGGAAGCCTCATGCTCGCCTCCGAATCAGCTACTCGCGCATCACCAGCTAACCATAACCTGTCTCTAGTCTGCTCGTGTGAGCACCCAGAGTAATAAGAAGAGACATAAAACTCTGGGTCAGACATAAAGCCTGATATGAGCGATAAGCATCTAAACAGAATAATAACAGGTATAATCCAATCATACCTGAACCTGGACCTGTAACCAAAGAGTTAGCACTACATACTGTACAACACTCTAAGGTGCCCTTTCAAATGGTGTAAAGATAACGGGGGTGGGGGTGTGCATGTCATAGTGATGTCAAACAATCAAGCATAGCAATCATCCTCACATCCCTCACTCAGTGCGTAAAGCATACGATATCCACTACTTTGGTCACCTAATACTTTGGGCCATGACGGAATCCAATCCCGTGTAACTATCACTACAAGCCCACTATCCATCTCTCAGTGGTGAACCAAAGTTATGAATACCGACAACCCCTTTGCACACGTCCCACAGCAAAGCCCAACCATGAAGTGAACTCATTGGTTCCCATCTGGATCCTGAGCTCTAACTTCCATTTGGACTACCTTTGCATCACAGGTTTTAGTCATCATCTTCATCCGGGTCGGTCTTCACTTCACCTTGCCTCAGATCGTGGTCATCACCCTCGCTCGGGTCGGATCGTGGTCTTCACTTCAAATCCAAGCATCTCGGATCGGGTCGGTCGTGCTCCCTCCATTGGATCGAGTCGCGCCATACGGATCGGGTCGTGCTCCTTCTAGCTCGTGGCGCTCCAGCTCCATCGGATCGGGTCGAGGCACTCCCACTGGTTCGGGTCGTGCTCCATAGCTCGTGGCGCTTCCCTTCGGTCGTGATGCTCCTCCCCCTTCGGATCGTGGATGCACACAGGTTCGGATCGTGAGCTTCTGAAGTGGATCGGGTCGGATCGGAGATGGCATGCGATCGGGTGCTCTAGCGCGTGACGCGGTTCGAGTTCGAGCTCCTCCCACAATCGGATCGTGGTCTCCGGTCCAGGTCGTGGCACATAGGGGCGATCCGCGATCCGGTCCCTGCACAGCTTCCCTGCGACTTTTTTCACGCCATTCGACGGCGTTTTCGACCAATCTAACCCTTCTAAACAATCACAAAGCATACCATACAGTCATAGCAACATGTAGTATCGACCCCAAACACCAAAACATAAATCATAGCATGTAAAATGGATCAAACATACCCAAAACCCCTTAATTTCCCTTAAGCATGTTTAAGAACAACTAAGCATAGGATTAACAAAACTTAACCAAATTAACCCAAATTCATATCAGAGGTCTAAAACAATATTTCAGAATTTATGAATATTTTTCCAGATTAACATGCACAAATTCGCTAATTATCACTAATTACCCCTTAATCCCCCAAATTCCGGGATTTGCAAAATTAGTCGAAATTAACCCAAATTCATATCAGAGGCATAAAATGATGTTTTAGAATTTTGGGAATTTTTCTAGATTTTTCTGAGCCATAATTTCGCTAATCTTCGCTAATTACCATAATTAGCCATAATTAGGGAGGAACTATGCAAATCACTCACCTTAGCCACAAACAAACTTTAGATATGAAATAATCTCTGATTTGGATCCAATCCCTATGTGTTCCAGTAGCTCTCTCTCTGATTTGGTGCTACCCTCCCTTGATTTGATGTAGTTTTGCTTAATCTTCAATTAGAAAGTGACTAGAGACGATTTGGGATGAAATTAGAAGGTGGAGGCCATTGCTAGAGCTTGAAGGAAGTAAGTGGCGGCTGGAAAAATGAGTCTAAAACCGAAATCCTAACCCTAGCAGCCCTTAAATACCCCAAATCCCGAAATCCCCCATTGGGCCTAGTTGCTAATCACCCGGTTAAGCCCAATTAGCTGTTTTTCACCTTCTAAACCTTGTTTCAGCCATATCTCCTAAACGGTAAGTATGTTTGACTAATGTAACCACTCTACGGAAAGAGAAACCATTATTCGAAGCCAATGGAAGTGGTTTCAGGTCAAAATTCCTTTCCAGTCAAAAGTTATGGCCAAAACAGTACCAACTAGGGGCAAAACGGTCATTTAAAAATAGACAAAAATCATGAACATGAGAAATGACCCCAATAATCGTCTTCCAAAGTTACATGACCATACGACTTCGTATGTGAAAGAAATAAATATTCCACGATCCTATGATGCGTAGAATGCGGGTCGTTACAAATTAGTTGTAACGACCCGGGTTTTCCAGTAATTTGAATCTGAATATTTAAACTTGTTTTAAATATTAAACTTGAAATACTAATGGATTTTAATATAGAATTCATTTATTAAACGACAGTTGAATGTATAAATTTATATAGAATTTAAAATGAACTCGTAACGATGCAGTAGTTCGTAATATTGAGTTTTTAACTTCAATTGAGCATATAGAACCCATTTTAAGTCGGAATAATTTGAAACAAGAATAATCCGAATTTATTTGATAATAATTTTCTAATGAAATAGAAAATTTTAGATTTCATATTATAGATTGTGAGTTATGGCTAAATCAAATTCAAGCATAGCAATTATAAAAAAAGATTAATTTCTTTTTTATTCAACCTTATAGAATTCGATTTATTTTAACAGAAAAAGTTTCTAGTTTTTTGTATGAGATGAATTTCAATATAGGTGGCTAGGTGCTATCGAAGTCGTACCAGGGCTTGTTCGATCGGAGCCCCTTCTTCGACTTGTTCGAAATTATCTGCCTTCCCGAAGCAGAATAGTGTGCCTGCGAATGACGCTACCCTGTGTGAGGCATGAGAATCCCATTGAGTAATAATTTTTGAAGTAATAATTCCATATAAGTAAAATTTGAAGTGATATATTATTCCGTTCGAATATATTCGACAGTATTAATTCTATTATTAAATTTAATGGTTTCGAAATTTTATTTTATATTTAACTGATATTATATAAGCCTTAAGAATAGCTATTTTTCAAGTGATCTCTGGTTCGACGAAACAAATTTTATTAGAATACGTATAGCTAATTATTGTAGGATTTTCGATTTGGAGTCAATCGTAGTCGTTTTGTGAGTGGACGAAAATTAAATGTGAGCTGATGGATATATTGAAATTAAAATAACGCCGTTGTGCAAACGGAGTCAGAATTCAACGAAATTAATTTCGTTGGATCCATAACGTTAATACATAGCAATGTATCTATTTTCGTTATTTTTAAAGTTCGTGTGTGACCATATGAAAGTAAACGTCGGTAGCGTGATACGTAGGTTTAATATTTATTATATTTAATCTTATTAAAATCTCCCTACTATTTCTTCCTTGCGTCCTAAACTTCAAATTACCTTGCGAGCCAATATATCTGTACCCATGCCAACCAAGTTTATTTTTGAAATCTCCACCCATGCAACAACTACCCTTTTCTCTCTGCAAACCTATATCCTAAACCTTGGCTCCTACACTGTTCTCTCCTATAAAACAATGTTGCTCCATTCTATTTCTTTTGTTCGTTCTAGTAAGGTAGAAAACCGAAAATTTCTTTAACAAAAATAAATTTAAAACAACTCCAATTAAACTTTTTAAACCATGAGATAAATCCCATTAGTTTTCACGCGCCGGGAGCTTCGAACTAATATTAGTTTCTAGAGGTTCAAATTGTTTTCCTCGTCAATGTCGTATATCTGTCATAGCCTTGGTGATGGTGTGCGTGAATGTGGGTTCGCAGATTTGAATTTTGAAGCATAGTATGATGTTTGTAGTAGGATTTCGCACGTGTTGGTGGATTTTGGTAGGAGTTGTTGCGAAATAATGTTATTGGTTTTACTGGGGTGTCGTGGAGTCGGTTTGAGCCATGATGGGGATGACGTGATTCGAGCTTGATCAAAGAATTACTTGAGAATGGAGATGCTGATGGGGAGTCCAACGGTAAAGGTATTGGATGAATTCGTGGAGTAAAGATCGAGAAACGTGGGAGGGTGATGCATGGAGTTCACTGTTATGGGGAGAATGACCTATAGCTTATTTTTGTTATTTCGAATAAGGATAGGGAAGAGATAGAATAGGTGGGTGGGATGAAGTAATAGTTTGGGCACGGCGAAAATTGGGTGAGGCCATTATTTTAAATATAAAATTAAGTTAACTTAAAATTAAATAATTGTTTAAATTTATTAATGTAATATCTAATTCATCTGTTAACAGAATTGAACACAGTTGGGCAGTTGGGACCGTATGGTCATAGGCTACACAATTGAGCTGGTTTGGTCAGCATTGGAAGTAGTTGAGTTTTTTTAATAAAATTAAACACCTATTTAATTTTATTAAAATCGAATCGTTTTAGTGCACAATTAAATCAAGGTGAGTATAACTCACTCAGTTGTCCCACTTATATCTTATATACGCTGGGTTTAATGTTTGTGTGCTATGTTTGCTAATTATTGGATGATTTGATGATTATTTGAATATATGCTAAATATTTTTACATAACTGATTTAAATTAAACGTTCCTATAATTTAATTGAAACCAATCGTTATTTTTAAAAATTATTTTCAAATGAGGTAACTTACCTTGTTGACCGTTATCTGTTTGCATTGTTGTTATTAGTTGACCATTATCTGTTGAATTAATTATTCATGTTCATTATAATAGATAATATATTATCGTATTGAATGGATTGTTTTATTTGAGGTAAACTATTTGGATGCAGGAAAAATACCGACTGGAGGGATCTAGTTGGATTCCACAAATTTATTGTTTATTTTCATGTTATATTATATGTACTGATTAACCAATCTAAGTGGATGAATGACTTGGTTATTGATTGTTGAATCCAAATTCAACGTTTATTTTGTTATTAACCAAGGGTAGTACTGGTTAGGGAATTAATAGCAGATGGCCTAAAATATACACCATTTTATAAAGTTTGACCATCAGGTGAATCAATAGAAATGAAGTCATAAATTTTATTTTATAACTGAAGATATAATTTGAAATATATTATTTTGAATGGAAGTTTATAAAAAAGGAAATAAATATTTATTATTTATTTAAGTTTATAAGTAATTGTTAAATGATTTTATAAAGTTAATTATTATATTAATAAGATTTATAATCAAGTAAGCTGAAATTAACCTAAGGGTTAAGAGTTTAAATTATTTATTTCCAAGAGAAGATTAAATGGATTTATTTAAATTAATTATATTATAAATTAATTTAAATGAAAAGACTAATTGAAATTGATTAACAAGTTAATCATGTTTAAAGTTGACCAAGTCAACTGCGTTAACTGAAATTGATTATTGAATTAGTTTGTTAATTTAATAAAGATAGTTAATGGTGAAGTAAACCATTTTTATTTTTATAAATACCGAAATTTGATTATTAGTTATTTAATAATATGGTAATATTGGAATTTAAAGCTTTTAATGGATGTTTACGAAGTCTTAAAAGCTCGTTTATAGTTTAATGAATTTTTAAGCGCTTTTATAATAATAGTAATATAAGTTAACTTTTAAATTAAAGTATAAATTAAAATTCTTATTGGGATTATATTTAACTGGATTTTATAAAAATCCAGATTTGACGAAGTTATAAAACCCAAGTTTGATTGAATATATTATTGGAACAAGATATTAATTGTAAACTTGAACTCTGTATTCTTTTTGCCTGTTTTCTGCCTTTGTTACCTTGTATTCGTCTTAGCATATCAATAAAAGTGGTAGGGGTCCACTCAACCCCGTCGGCTTTGCCAAAAATAATTGTAAACTTGGAAATGTCTTATGAATAAAATAAAAGCTCAAGATATGAAATTTAATAGTTAGAACCTAACTGGAGATCGGTTGAGTTAAATGATTTTTTGCGTATTGATCTGATGTTGGTTTCGGCCTTCGAGGTTGATATTTAGGGAATTATTTGCTTACTGATTTTCGCTTAGAGACTGATGAATGTTGAAATGGAAATTGAAACAAAAAAACCAAATTTGAGATAAAGTGGTTAAGCGAATTAAGTTATAAAGATTTGGTCTAAATTCACATATTTTGAGAGTGAGATGAAGTTTTATCGAGATGTAAATAAAATGGGTTTGAAATAAACTTATCAAAATTTTATTAAAAGGTTCTATTTATAATACAACGAAGGCTTGTACTAATGTATTCGCAATTATTAAAATTAATAGAAAAGTTTTTAAATAATAATTTACTTAATGCTTAAATTAAGTAAACATGGTTAAGATTGTAATAAGATTTCCAAAGAGTGAGTATGGTATTATAAACCATAATTTGAAAAGTTTTATAAGTTGAATAAAAAGGTTTGAGTATAATCTTATTTTTGAAATAAGAAGTGAAAAAGCTGCGTTTTCAAATGTTGGAAGATTTAAAGGTTTTGATTAAATAAAGGAAATAGAGATAAAATGGGTTTTATATTAAATCTGGATTTTTATAAATGAGGTTTATAAAAAGAAATGTGAAGTGAAAGTGTTAATTTTAATTTAGCATTATTTAATAATGGAATTAAGAGAAATAAATGAAATCGAAATAAGATTTTCGAAGAGGAATGGCTAAAGGGATTAGTAAAAGGGATTTGTAATAGAATTTGGTAAAGGATTAATAATGGGTTTGGTAATAATAATCTGAGTTATAAAATGGATTTTTTTAAAGAAGTTAAGGTTAAAAGGTGATGTTTTATCAAGCAATTACTTAATTAACATATAAAGTAATAACAAGTTATATTTAAAAAGGAAGATTTTCAAAAGTAAGAAGGTTATGTAAAACCATATTTTAAATAAAATAGTTTAATGGGATTTACTTGATATTAGAATGAATATGGGTTTTTGAGTTACGACTCATATTTATCTTAAAATAAGAATGTTGTTGATCAAGGTTTGAGAGGTAAATAAAATACCCCAACTTGAACGACTTCATAGTTATCTGAGGATGATATTGGTTTGTAATGGTAAAAATGTTAGAAATAACTTATTATTTCCATAACAGGAATAATAATGCAACGTTAATTGCAAGGATTTGAGGATATAAAATGATATTTCCAAAGTAACGGAAATCAAAGGAGATTTTGTGAAAATATAACGATAATTTTGAGATTAACGAAATTAAAGAGATGGGTTTGAATAGGTTTATTCAAAGGAGATAAGTGTTAGTACTGTGTTCAAGCAATGAAAAAAAAGAGATTTCGTTACAACGTTTTACGTGAAATTTGATTGAACCCAAGAATGGGAGTATATGCATGATGTAATTCTAAAGTATTTAAAATCTTTTTGAGAATACTCTTAAATAAAATAAGAAGTAAATACTGCTTTGAAAAATATTCAAAGATTTAGAAGTTTAATCAACCATTCGTTAATGTTTTAGTTAAAAAACAAGTGATGCTGAGTACTGAACCAGTGAACTTATTTTATTTTCATGATTGAATGGTTGTTTATTTGATAGTTAAATAGTCGACTATCAACTAGAGAAAAACAAGTGATGTTTTTCTTGCCTATACATTTATTGATACAGAAAGACCGGTATCGAAATTTTATTCGAAAACCATTCCGACCAACAAATACGTGAATGTGGGAGATATCAGATGATGATCGAGATGGAGCAATTGAAGAACATGGATCTTCATAAAACGGGAGAACCGCTAATAATCTATGACTTACAACTAGAGATAAACTATGGTTCTGTCATGGTTGGAATCAACGGATTGCAAGGACTTCTCGCTACTGATCTATAAGTTGATTCCTAGGATGTGGTAGGAGGGTGTCTTCGGTTTGTCCCGTCCTAGGACAACTTGTATGGATGGATGTCTGACAGAGTATTTCCAAAAGGGTCACGTACGTTGATTTCTTCAAACATACCAAGTTGGTAGCGGAGAAGGGTACTTCTCTTAGCTTGACAACTAGAGTATTTTATGGACATCGATTAGTGATTTTTTGGCGGATCTGACGATGTGACATTCAAAATGAATGGTGGCCATATGTTCTAAAATGATAATTATAACCTTAAGCATCTTCAACCAGGAATGGTATAAAATCGGGTAGATCGCATGGCTGAGTGAGTCGCTCCCATTAGGGTGTATTGTCACCATCTAGAGAAATTTCTATTTGTTATTCTTTCGCTTCTGTATCTCCCGTGAATGGTTACCAACCGTAGGTGACAATATATTCGGAACAGTCAAGCAAAATGATTGGCCGGTCATGTTTATCCAGGGTTGCAAGATGTTCTTGTTGAATCCTAGTGTATTTTCTCTAGAGGTACACTGTCGGAAGGTGGTCCCATACCTTTACATAGTTGGAAATCCAATCTCCAATAAGTGCCCGTAGTTTTTTGATTGTATACTATGTGTGTAGAATGTGAGATGCAAGCGTTCTGCTAAATGGTTATTTATTTGATTTAGACACCATTATAATATTAGAAAAGAAATGATTTAAAAAAAAGGTTATCGTAAGGTAAAAACCGTCCATATTTATGTGTGGCTTTGGTCTTACGATTATCTTTTTCTTTCAATTATTTTTTAACTTTAAAATCAAGTTAGATGATGCCTATAAATTTAGCGAGTTTTCTCACTCTAGTTCACCAGACTGATCCTGGCGTTTGCAATGCTCAGGTCAGACCCAGTTTTACAGGTTCAGGCTATCAAATGCTATTAAGCCTAGAGTTGTATTGGAGAAGTCCAAATGTAAGATATTATCTAGTATTATTTCACTGTGTGGTGCATATGAGGACAAATGATCATAACTGTCCAGATGTGTTGATGTACTCTAATAATTTGTATGTATTTATTTCACGCTCTCAATAAAGATTTATTTCAATATAATATTTTGTTCTATTGCGATGTGAGACTTTGATTCAGTTATGTTTCTTCTTCTTATTTCTTATGTTCTTAATAATTCTTTTTTTCTTATCTCACCCTTTAATGTCCTTCTATTAACTTTCTGGTGTTTTTGATATTTGAGTTTTGGCAAGTAATACGATTTTATGTATTATTATCGAAATTTGGGCATCGAAATTCCACTAGGTCGTTAAATTAGTTTATTTTTATTCCTATAGATCTATATCTATAATCCATACAAGTTCCGATATGGGATCCAAATAGGGTTACAAAGGGGAAGACTACGGGTAGTGGAATTGAATTAGATATCCAATCTGGTACTTGTAGTGTTTTTTCCAGGTGAGTGGATTTAAATTATATATCTTTTTTGTTGATGGTATGTGATATCACTGATTCCCGTTAAATTGTTGAATTTGACATAATTTATTTCAGAATAATTGCAGTACTTTGTCGTAGATAGACAATGGAGTCATATTGAGGAGGATACAAAGGGTATTATGGGTTGTACTTTGGGCTAATGTGGTTTATTGGGCATATATCTACATACATATTGACTAATAGATTTGGTCTACCTAAAGGGTAGATGGGTACGAATTATGCACAGAGATGAGAGTATTGTAAACCCAAATAACCTAATATAATTAAAAATAGAAATAGAGTGGTATACATAGTGTTGAACTTAAAAGTGTTTAATTTTTTCATTGGCCAGAACTTTAGTTCTAACCCCTTCCTCATTACAATCCACTAGTAGGTGGTAGACATAGATTATTTAGTTTAGAGATACTTGTTTAGAAAGTGTGAATATCTTGGTAAGTGTTTACCTATGATTATATTTTAATCATTTCCGTTATGAGTTCTCTTATTTATGCTCTGACATATATATCTTTGCCTATTTGTAGGACACCAAATACCCAACTTGAGCTTCAATGGACTTGGGTTTCAGCAGTCCATGAAAAATCTGGACCCACTGAAGTTTGAGTTATTATAATAGCTAAGGGTAGCAGCTCGGACATAATCCTCCTCAAAATGCGGTAAATATAAAGGGTACATGTTAGGAGTCTCATAACTAGGGTCAGATGGATACGACGTCTATTTGGACCCCTTATCTAAATCCTAATAAGCATATAAAAATTGGTATAGGTGATAACAAGCTAAAAATTCTGAAAATGAAATATATATATATATATATGGTGCTACCACCGCACAACTAAGGAATACAATAAAGGATAATCAAATGACCGTGCTGGGTCGAATCTATAAGAACGGTGCAAATGGACTAGTTTGTAGTCCATCCATTAAAGTCTGAAATAGTTTATAGTAATACTATGCTATATACCTCGCCCAATTGCCACGACAACTGAGGTACTGAGACCATTAAATAAATATTTATTTGTTATTAACATAACATAACAGCATGACTGTAATATGTGATATGTTGGGTAGTTATTTTGTACACTACTAATTATCTAACAGTTTGAAATCATACCTCAACGGTATATCAAGATGTGAACATACAGTGCGAGTAACCCTCATGTATCTCATGTATAATCCATAAGTAGTATATTACCGTCTTGGGTGTAGGAGAAACATGCACCGGACCATCCAACTCCTCTGTTTGCGCTCGCATGGTAGGCTTGCGATTTTGGTTACATGTGGCGGCATCTCGACACGTTTTCATTTTCAAAAAAGCTAAAAATCAAAATTATGCTTGGTGGAATGACAGAAAAAGAGTAGGACACGTAATTCATATGCTCCACACTTAGACATTTATGTAATAAAAGCTCTTTGCTAGGTGCTTATTAAATAATTATTGAAAAGACAACGTTAAAAAATTAAATAACTAATGAAAACAAAATAAGGTGATAAATGGTCGCCTTGTTGTAAACCTCTGTTGCTGTAAACAAATCCATACGGGCTTGCATCATTGATCTTTAAAAAATGGAAGAAAAAAATACAATTGTAAACTAGATTAACTAATTTTTTAGGAAATCCTATTAAGAAACACATGACACACGAATTCTCTATTGATTTTGTTATATGCTTTTCACATATCAACTTTTAGACGCAAATTACTTGAAGCCTTCCTGTTAAAATTCTCACCATTTCAAGAGCAAGCATAGAGTTTTCGACTATGTTCTGATCATGAATGAAAGCATTCTAATAATATGATATTAAAGCATTAACATATCCTTCGATTCTATTTCATATGGTGTTCAGTGGAATTTTATATATCACATTGTAACACAAAATAAGGCAAAAACCTGACAGGGACAATGCATTGTATTTTTTTTGGGAACTAGCATTATAAATGTGTGGTTGATCTCTTTTATAATACATCCAATTTTGGAAGCTATAGGACCTGAAATAAGGATGCCATATTCATTAAGATTTCATTCATACCTTTTCTATTTCCACAGGTTGACATTTTTGAATAATTATTTTTAGAACATTGATCTTATTCTTTAACCAATTTGTTTTAAATTTCTATTGGTTATCAATAGCCTGACTATACAATGTGCACTCAAGCTGAAAAAGATCATTTTTATAATCTTGCAACACCTTTGGATATGTCAAATTATCTATTAAAATCTGATAAAATTTATTATTATCTTCCTTTAGTTGATCAATAATAACATTTAAAGAAATTCTTCCTCTGTTTCACTGTTTAATATAACCTTTCACTTGTTTCAATTCTCGAATAAACTGGAACAAATGACTATCATTATAATTTACTAGTGTGTAACCCATGCGTTGCACACAATGATATTCTTGAAGATAATATTTATTATTATGTTAAAATAAGAACTTTGTTATGTAATATAAGTTAAATTTTGGCAAGATATAAAAATTATAAATTAATACAATTATTATAGTTTATGTGCAATTTATGTTCTATGGTTGCAAACACAATATGTGCGTATGCGTGTGTATTTGAGAGACAAAATGATATTATAATTTTGATAAACAAGAATATACCATACATGTTTAAACCGATGTAGGTATTAATTTATAAGATGAAATAGTAAATATTATTTAATAGATTTTTTTAAACAAGAAAAATTTAAAAATTACAAAAGTAGCTTAAATATACGGACTTATAGCAAGAAAAGCCAAGAAGAAATTTGTGAAAAAAATGTATAAATTTATTCTAGATTAGTTAATATTAAAAAATAATTTGGTGATATGGTTTGTGCTAAGTCCTTGCTATAAATGAATCATAATTGATTTGCAAATTAATTGTTGATGTACATAATTTATGTTATGTAATTTATACATTTTTATAGTTGAATGGAAAATTACCATTATATATATATATATATATATATATATATAAAAGGAACGTTCAACAACACCCAAAACTTGGAGCACCCCAATAGCCCCTATATCTCCTCATTTATAGTAAAATAAATTACTGGGGGGACAAAGACTTAGAGCAAGGAGAGAGAAACTGGGATGTGTTGTGGAAATCAAGAAGGGCTAAAGGGGTGCTGCACTGTTTGAGGTGCTCTTGATCATATCCCTATATATATATATATATATATATATATATTCGTGTATACTTTTAAGACCTATTAGAAAACAAACTAAATATTCATTTAGTTTATTTGAATTTAAGATTTCATGAGTAGTTTAAACATTTGGATTAAAATATAAAAATAATAAAAGAATTGAGTGGGTTCTGTAAATAATTGTGGAAATATTTAAATTTTGGTATTTGAAGTTGAATATTTTTTTTCGATGTATGATAAATTAATTGAGATAATTGAATTGTATATTATTTTTTTTTATTGCTTACGTCACTGTTTCAAATCTCGCAAATATCGCCCGAGATCTCCTCCGAAATCTCGTTTTGGGCTCCTTCCGAGACGAAACAGCAAATATCACTATAAATCTCCTTTCGAATATATCGCCCGAGATATTGCAATATCGAACGATATATCGACCGAGACGAAATACTGGAATATCGTCCGAGATCTTAGTTTTTTGGTCAAAATTTAAATTTGTACCTGAACTAGAACTATAATTAAAAAACTCAAATCTAGCCATATCAAGCTTTTGTTATTTTACATTTTGTGTGTTAAATGACTATATTGTATGTTCGTATATGTTTTACAATGCTTATGATTTTCATATTCATCTTTTTACATACATGTTACTTATGAAATTATGTATTTTATGGTCTATTTATACTGGATATTTTAATGTTTTGGATCCTTTTAATGTTTCCTGTCTAACAATATTCCTATTTTAAGCATATTACGATTTAGAGTGTGAATGATCTTTCGCAAAATAAAGAATAATAAATTTATTTTGTATTTTAAGTTTAAGTTACTATGTTTTTGATAGCATTCATAAAAATCATTTTGTTAAAATATCATTTTTAACATATCATGTACCCCGAGATTTTTCCGATATGAACTTTCAGACCCGAGATGAAAATCCAAGACGAACTCCCGAGTTAGGCTCATCTCGTCCGAGATCTCCCCCGATACGAGACCGAGTCTATAAAATCCTCGAGACGAAACGCGACCGATATCTGAGATTTAAAACCTTGGTTTACATATCTATTAAATAATTGTAAAGAGGAAGAATTTGAAACTTTTTGTTCATGGGTCTAATACCTACTCTGCACGCTTTTATAATTGTGTGTTCTGTCTGGCACACGTCTTATAAAAGGCAGGCTATAGTAATATAGACATTTGAATATTGGTTTTGATGTTACCATGACAATATTTAACCTTATGACTGTGAAAATTAACATATTTCAGGAAATAAGTCGTTAACGTTATGACTGTGTTTGACATTACATATGGATACTGCGACTGATATTACCTGGTCAATACATGATATTGCAGTCGTAATGTTTTAAGCGGATTCAGTCATACTCTTTGGTAAAATTTGCTTTGATATTAACATTTATATGGCCATTTGTTGTCTTTTTCCTAAAATATGGTATTAAAACTTAAATTTAATACAAAATATCCTGAGAGTTTTAAGCTAAGCATCGATAACAGAAAAAATTAAGGAGAGAGCTTTAAAAGGTTATGCTTTACTATTATTTAATATATCGTACTAGCATTTTGTAGAAGTTACATTATATCCAGACTATATGGACTGCATATTTTTGCAGTTAAAAGGAATATTTTCTGGGATAGGTTTACTTTGAACAAGCTGAACAAATAAAGTGCAGTTAGGGCTGACAATTAGAACCGAGAACCGAAAACCCGAACCGAATCGACTCGAAAAGACCTAAGCTAAACCCGATGTCTCTTGGTTCGGGTCTTGGTGATGAAAAATACAATCAAATCCCAATTAAACCTGACCCGAATTGACCTGACCTCAAATACCTGACAAAAATCATTGAAATATATGTAATTTTAGTGTTACTATACAACCGAACCCGAACCGACCCGACCCCAAGCTTGGGTCGGGTCTAGTCCAAAATTTTGAAATGTATAGTTCAAGCCCGACAAATCTGACCCGCGTAGAATCGTGACTCGTCGGGTTAGCCCATCATGTCATGTTTAATTGCCACCCGTAATGATAGTTCCTTAGAGTCATTAAATGAACGCGGATGAGGATTCACAATAAAATTAGGGAAAACATTGTGGAACGTGAGTTGGAAAACAACCTTATAGATTTTACTATGCATTATAAAGTCTTTTCCATCTCTCCAAGTAAATTTGTTGCCCATTCCGTTTAGCTCTGATAGACCCACTGTATGAATTGTCTTAAAAAATTCTTCATCAACATTTAAATTGGAAGAAGATGAACTCGCTCTATTGGGGCTTTATAAAACCGTGTTAAAGTCTCCTCCCATAATCCATGGGAAGTGATCGTATAGAGAAATACAATGAACATGGTCTTGTAACTCCCTCTATTGAGATTGAGTATAAAGACCATATATTATAGTAAAAACCAGTTCAAGATGACCAACATTAGTGATAATACCCGAAATAGCTTGAGAATTACTAGAAAATATATTAGAATGTCAATAGTCGTTGTTTCAAAGCTCCACAATTCTACTTTTACAATTAACATGATCAGATAAACAAAAATCCCATATGTTATCATAAGTTTTGGAAAATAAATTCACGTCTTTGTCCTCTATTTTATGTTCAAGAAAATCACCTACAGAAACTTTAATTTTTAAATTCTCTTATACTCTCTTTATGTTTTGTAATGCTATGCAAAATACAAAATGAAACCATAATGCCCTAAATGTCTAATAAAAGTTTTCACACAATATACGTACGATGACCTTTTATACCTTTGAGACCCATTGTAGGTTCCTAGTCGATATAAGTTGGTAGGCAAGAGTGTAAGGTAAAAAGAAAAAAATTCCAGACATAGATTTGTAGAATAGTACAACAAGTTCACAAATTATACAAAAATAGAAAAATAATATAGTTTATTGTTAATGTCAAAAAATGAACACTGACACCCCGAGAGGTGCGTCGACACCTTTAAACTGTTTAGATCTAGATAGGGGTAATCACAAACAAAAGTAGTAAAAAAAAGAGAGCAATTATAGTGGTTTGGCCTCAGTTTTGGCCTACATCCACTTTAATAGAGGATTTTGTTATCATCTCGATTACAAGGTACATGTTTTCTATCATTTCATACATCTTTTCTCATTATACAACAAATCTCTATTCTCTTTCTACGATCTCTTCGATTCACCGTGAAAAATACTTAGATCTCTCTAGATGTGGAGATTATTGAAGTAGATCTTCGATAATATTGCACTTGGATGATCTTTGGTGATTTCTCGATGGTTGAGATGATGGATCGGAGCTTGAAAGAGCTTTAATGGAGTTTAAGATGCTTTAAGACGTTGTAGAATGAAAATGGCAGCACTTCTTGGTTCTAGAATTCCCCTCTTAATGTGTGAGAAGGTGGGAGTATTTATAGATGAAGTTGGGAGTGGAGTGTAGTTTTGTAATTATGTGTGCAGAAGCCTCGGGTCGGTGGACGACCTGACTATATGTGAATGACCTAACTTTACACAGATGACCTGACTTCACGCAGATGATCTGATTACTAAAACAAACGACCCATCTTATGCAACCTGGCAATAGCCGGCATCTCATTTTCTTTGCATGATAATTGGCGGTCTACTATTGATCATTGGCAGAACATTATACATGATGCATCCATCTTTATTTCAATTGCCACGATCCACGTGCCAATCCCATAGCTTCAGCGACCCATACTTGCCTCTCCATAACTGTCAATCTGTTGGTATGTGTAACAACCTAAAACTTCGGGCAGTAAATATTTAAAGGTTATTTAAATATTTAAATCTTGGATTTAATGTTATAAAAATGGTTTTATAACCTTGATTAAATTCCTTTATAAATAATAATTAATGAGGAGAAAACATGTTGTTGAATTTTTGTTTACGAAGATAAGTAGTTCGAAGAAATATCGATAATATGACCGAAAACAGTTGTCGATAAACGACGTTTTACTTGTTAAAAGTTGTTAAAACATCATGTGCATGTCGTAACAATAGAATAACACATATTGTATGTGCATAGCATGTAAATAAAATACAAATGGTATATGTATATATATATTCTATAATTTGAAAAATGGATTAAAATGATAGGGACACGTGCCATCAAATGAACGATACACATGCCTTAAGATTAAATAAGATAAAGACACGTAAAAACATTAGGTGTTCATGTGTAGAAACATTTAAAGACACCTAAGGAGGCATGTGTCTACATCCTAAAGCTTGCATGAAGATAAGGTGGACAAGTGTCCAAAGCCAAATTACCAAACTAGCCTTAAGAAGTGCTATATAAAGAGTGGAAATCTTCACTCCTTTTCATGCATTCAGAAAATAAAAACAAGATAAAATAAAGAGGAGATGTTTAGGAGAAGCCAAGAGAATAAATACAAGTTTAAACTACAATTCTAAGGTGAGAAAAACTATTTGATAACATGAATTCATTTCATATTTAGGAGAAAAGTTGTGAAATTAAAGGATGAATTATTGGTCTTGAATCTATGAAAATGACGTTCGGTATTTTGACCATAACTTCCTTAATTCTTAATGAAAATTGGATTTCTTTATCAATCTGGAAAGCTAACTAAAAGGCCTACAACTTTCATTTGGTTCACTTTTTCTAATTCAATAGTTTGTGTACCTGAAAACTGGATGCAACATCAGGTAAAATTTGCCTAAAATAGACGTGTTAAAAATGCCTTGTATTATTGAATTATATGTATATATATTAAATTGATAAATAATTTTGATGTTTTCTTTTCATGATAATTAAGTAGACTAATAAAGCTTCTTATATAGAAAATTTGGAGTCAAAAACTATATTTATCGTAGAGAAATAGAATCAAACATTTTGCCGAAAAACTGATCAAAAATCTAAATTTCAAAACTTTTCGTAGCTTTCTGATATTTTCTCTGAATGATTTATGAAGCAGTATACCAAGGCCATAACTTTTCATAGCATTTCAGAACCATTGTCTTGTCTCTAAACTATCTATAAAGCACTTTAACGAGTCCAGAAGTTTTCACAGTGCGCCAAGAACGCTATAATATCTGTTTTGGGTCTTAGAACTTTTCACAGCGCACCTGAAACGTTGTAATAGCTGTTTTGAGTTTAATACTGTTATAAACTTCCCAGAACTTTTCAAGCGCAACAGAGCGCTGTAATAACTTTTGAGTATAAAACCATGGTAAACTACTCCATATCCTCTCAAAATTGGGCTTGAGCTTCCTCATCATATCATAAACAAACCGTCAAAAGTAGGGATGTTAAATCAAAGTAAAAGAGAGTCAAAACGTGTCAAAATCAAGAACAAAGTGGGTTGAAGTGAATTTTGCGAATTACGACGATTTGAGGAAGAATTTGATTGCTTTGGGGTGATGATAAGTACTATATTATGTTCTACAAATCTTTTGCATGAAGATAGCAAGGAGTACTGTGAGTATACTCGTCTTCTAACAATTACTTATTTCTTAAGCTTGTGTTTTAATTTAACGTGGTACATGTTTTCAACATACTATATTGACTGCAATCTTTTCTTCGGTAAGCAAACAGCATATACGATTGATGATTGAGGACATTGATGACTTGCATAAAGTTTTGAAATCAAGAACATAAGGATTAGTAGGGGACTGGGATAGACATAGAATACCTAAGGTTTGATAGCCATAATTGCATTATCGAAACACATTACTTTGACAACTGTTTTATGTAAAACAATATTTTCATGTATTCCTTTTCATGATTATTAGTTTGAAGTTATAAACTATTTTACCACAAAGGAGTTTCTTGGTATTTAAAATAGAAGATGTTTATCTTTTGAAAGGAAGTTTTACAAGATATATATAGATATCTTTCAAAACGAGTATTTGTATAGTGTTTTACCCTTACTTGATATAAAGAGTATTTTTGGAAGTAAATATTGATTTTAAATGTTTTTTGTAAAGAAGAACTATGTTGGCTTGATCCTATATTTAATTGCTTATCCCATTAGATAAAGGTACATAGGCTGTCACAAGTGGTAGTGATGTAGCTGCTATAATAATAAAATATATTTTTGTTTATTATTGGATATTTCATCTTGTAATAATGCATTTTCATGTTTATCATTTGAGCCTTGCTAATGTGTTTATCGAGTGTGCAGGAATGAATACCGATGTCCATCTCGTTAGAGTTGCACAATGATAGATGTATGGTAATTATGCTTAATTCATATTTAAGCACACCATGTGGATTTAATGAATACTCTGATAAGTGGCATCTATTAAAATTCTATCCAATGCATTTAGTGATGTTGTTTATTTATTAAAATAAAGTGGCAGCTGTCATAATTTATTTTGGTTGGAAGAATTTTTATTATAATTTTGACTGGTCGGAATTTCCGAGGCGTTACAGTATGCCATCCCACATTTCCAACGACCCAATAATGCAAGTGATCCACGTATTATTGTTTGAGCGACCTGATATTCCACGACCTGATTATATGTAAACGATCTGTTTCGTATCACGTAGGAGTTTGCCACATGCACTCGACTTTGCCATTGAACCATGCAACAGCATGCATGACCCATATGCACAGAAGAACTATCAACGACCCATATGAGTACAAACGACCTGACATAAGGCAAACGACCCACCTGTCAATGACCGGCCAATTTGTGGACGACCTGACTGTGAATAAGCTGATGGTGAGTGACCCGAAGATGCTGGATGACTCGAGTATTTTGACATTTATATTATGCCACGTTCATATATTATAATGTACGACTCATGCATCTATTCCCAGCGACCCACGTGGGTTACTCTTCACTTATGTAATTCTTTTGCACGACCCAAGCTGATATATGTGTGTTTCATACAATTAACGTGCCATGGGTATGCATCACGTGTGCTTCATATGGTTCATATATATTACACGACCCATGGTGTACATGTCTGCATGCTCCAATATATTTTGTACAGGCATAATTATATACACATGTTGCGCCATGAACAATGCAATTGTATACATAACCCACGTATTCAGTTACATGTAACATTCGTGCCCATCGATCCGTTTATAGAACCTTAACCTGGATCGTGTAATATGAACCACATGTGTTTATCATAATTGATGGTCCACCATATATACTCGATGGTTGCCAAACGACCCATGCTGATGTGGTCAAAGAAAAACATTAGCGATCCGTGGCGTTGGATGATTCGATATACTATTTTGAACCGCGTTTTATAACAATGTTAACATTTTCCCCTCGAAGCTTATTTTTTCAAAGAAAAGTTGGGCTTCGAAATCAATGGTACCGATAACTTTCTGACGGGTAGTGACTAATTCTTTCGATGGGTTGGCAAACTTAAACTTCGATGGATCGCGTACGCTAATTTGTTGGGTCGTGTACTCGACAGTGTGTACTTTGGTTGAGATTTTGTAATTTTCTGATGGGTCGTAGCAGGCCCATTAACAGTTCATGTACAGCCGTTCACGAATGCCTTATATGCCTCCCAGGATCCTTATTTCTGTTACTTCACTTCTATTTTATTTGTTCAGGAAAACCATTAATGGCGGAAGTTGCTTCAGAGAGAAAATCGCATCGACCTAACTTGAGTTTGCTTCTTCACTGATTGGATCTACAACACTATTGTCGGCACCGATCGGAATTAAGCTGAGGTTTATCTTCGAATCCAATTTGTCGTAGTTTCAATTGATCTAGGGTTAATCTGAAGTTTTTTTTCCAGATCTAAATTTGGATCACTGTGCTTCGACAACGTTGTGCAATTCCACCATCACAATTATATCAGTAGCAATCGAAGGTGTTGCTTCTCTTAGCTTCTATGTCGAATAGACATTTGGCATTTAGAGTTTTAGCTAATCATGTTCTGGTCCCAGATTTGCTTTAGTTGACTCATTATCTCAGCTCGGATCTTTGGGAGCTCAACGATTTTGTGAATTCCGGCATGTGAAGTTTTTGTCATCCAAACCTCATGGTCTCCTGGTAATCGGCAACTAGTGCTTATGTCAAATTGGGCTGGATTTTGCCTAGATCGATTCATGAATTCAGACCAGAGTTTGACGATCTAGTGTTTGCATTAAGTTGATTAACCATTGTTCGGTGGTGATCTGGGATTTACAGTTAGCTAATTTCTTTGTTGGCTGTAATTTCTTGATGCGCTGAACTGGCCTTCAACATTTAGAATTTGGATCAACGCACTTCAGTTGTGACACTTGCAATGCCAAAATCTAATTCATGACTTCCGTGCTATCTTGCAGTTTATGACCCAACGTTTGCTGTTTTGTGTGGTTGAGTTCAACTATGGATTTGCGTTTTGAAGTTTATGGAGTGTATTATGTCTATATTTCCAGATTTGGTTCTTTCTAATGTTGCTGAATTCTCATAAACTGTCATTAATAGACGTCGATCATTTATGCCTACCGACAGTGAAAGTAGGTGCTGATTGCTCAAGGTTTTCATACCGAACCTATTTCAAGTGTTTTAGGACTTAATTCAATCATGGATTAGTACTGAAATGTCTTGCGACTTTCCTCTACTTTTTTTGATTTGTCGTGTATGCTAACGAACCCATGTATTGAGTCGATTTTACTGATGACATATGATGTTGGTAAACCTTCGCGTTGATCCGCATTTGAATTTGAATCTGATAACTTGGTGTTTATTTTAATTGAATCCAATTTCAACATTGGCCAGACTTGTGCTTTTGAATTTCTAAACTAATTTGTAACTTCAAGGTTTAAGTTCATGCACGAATTTTCCTGTTTTGACAGGATCGAATTGTGATTCTTGTGTTCGGTGGTTCGTATTTTGACAAGTGAATCAACTTTTATGTGAAACCCCTTTTTAATGAATCATGTCCTATTGATAATTAGATTCTCGATTTGATTTTGTTAACCTTGTACTCAGATGCTAGAATCCGTTTGCACTTGATTCACAATTTTGATGTGTTAGACACTTATGATATGTTGATATATATGCTCCTTTGTTAGTTGCGGTTTTTGTTAATGATACACGAACTTTGTTGTTGATGCATCAACCAGCCTGTCTTCACAATTTTCTATGATTTTTGGCTATAAGACGCTTCACGTACCCAGGTTGTTGGATGAACCATGCCCATGAGTTGTTGGATGACGGATGTCATTCGGGTCACTGAACAACCTGATCTTTTGGGTCGGTGAACGATGCAGACACTTCGGGTCGGTGAGCGAACCATGCTTGGGTCGGTGGACGACCCGTGCCATTGAACAATGGAATGCGCTCCTCCAATGCGTGATATCCAGGTGACCCGAATGTGATCTTGACCCAAGTATTAGGACTTTAAAATTGAACACATAGTTTTCATGCCATGTGTCCTATAACAACAGCAGATATTTGCACGTTTTTGGAGTTATTCTTCACCATCGGTCGTCCACATCGATAATAGATTAGTTAATTAAAATGAACTACAGCGAACTACAAGACTTAAACTGAATGACGTACCTAAACAAGACTATTTCATTTAACAATTTATAACTTGTCATACTTTTCCTGTATAGATATGACACTTTGGTTTGAGTTCACAGAGGCGCTTGAGATCAACTAATTGGCACACGCTGACTGTGGATTTCAAGCTTTGCTTTCAGTAACTTGTGTAATTTTGCATGACGGTTCATACTTTATGAAACATGTGCCCATACATTGCTTTAAAAACGAGATTCAATGTGTAGAGTGAATACCAGACAAACGAGTAGTTATCGTTCTGGAAAGGAGATCACTTCTTCTTAAGTTGGAGCTTTAATTTGAATTTCTGAGGCTAGAACGGCAACAACTTCTGGATTGTGAACGAATCAGTCTTTGGTTATTCCTCATCCTCTTGACAATTTGCTGGAGAGATATCATTCTGTGCTAACTCAAATTTTTTTTTTAATCAAGCATGCACTCAGTTTGGCATTCCCAATTCTGACGCAAAATTGCATGGGAAAGAGGAATTTTCTTATTGTTCATCTTTAGGCTTGTTGTAGTAGCGTAGCTGGTGCCTTCTAGTATCTGTTGGACTTGGAAATTTGAATTTATATATGGCTTTGAACCAGTCGACAATGCACACTAGCTTGTTTGGACCCTTGCCTTATTTCGATGAAAAGTTGTGCAACATTGTTCCAATTTTATTGGATAGTTTCTATTGGCATGTATGCTCATCCAGAAATCCGAAAATGTTGAACTTTTGCATGCATTTGGCGGCGAACTCATTGTCGATTGCTGAAAGTTTGTCTGATGAAGTTTTTAAGTCTGGCCTGACACATAGAATTATTAGCAATTCCCCAGTTAGCATAACTCATGTTCTCCGCCAATCCTTTTGGGTGGAAATGACCATAGGATATTCGGGAAGCTGAAAGGCTTATGTGTATCGCTTAACAAGTTGTACTAAGCTGGCATTTGCATTCTTCCTTTTCAGCATCCATCCTAGGAACTATGAGTCATGGAGCTAGGTCTTGGAATTTTTAAATGTTGTGCAAAAATGAATTGCTTCTTGCATTATTCCTGCCTTTGCCCATGTTGACTTTTTCCGTATTCTGGGATGCTTTTTGCATATTGTCACTTCGCGGTATTATTATCTCTTCCAATAGTCTTTGATACTATGGATCATCACGGGCTGTATATAAATTTGAATCTCAACTTCATAGCGGCTTGCCCCATTGCATGACTATTGCTCAATCTTCTTTTTATAACTCATGTTGACACCGTTAATGGATATTACCTTCAATTCCTTCAGAAGTGTTATTGATCTATTGGATTTGAACTATGCCATGCTTGCATAGTTGCCTTTTAAGCATCTCTTATCCTCAGTTTTGTAGCAGAATACCATTGGGTTCTTTAAGTTACTTATGATTGGAGCTTTATAGACGAGGAAGCCTTTGCGTTGCGGGGTTCTAGTTGCATTTCCAAGACTGATCTTCCTTAGTGTAATGAGTCTTATCGACATATCAAGCATATCGATTTTGTCAAATTTTCAGATATCTACCCTTAAAGGCGAGGTCTTTTTGCCAAACTCTTGAGGCGAGATCTTTTGTTTGTTGTACACTTTGGCAAATATATTTCCGAGTGTATTCGCCTTTTTGTCGAGTGTAAGATAGTTTTTCACTTTTTACGATGTCGTCATAAACTCGTGGTATGCTTTTCGAGCATCATCCAATCTTGATGAGGTAGTGTTGCCCCCATATCATGGGTCGCCATGCATTACATAGGATGGATATGATCACCTTTGTCGAGTTTCTTTGATTTTAGCTAAGGCACTAGAAGCTTCCATCTTGTCGATGAGGTCATGTTGCTCCTACCAACGCATTGAGAGTTTTTGAGTTCGCCACTGCATTTAGGAAACCCAACTTTGATGGTTGATCACATGCTTCTTCTTTGGAGAGGTCTTTAGTTCCTTTTCCCCCAAACATGTCTTATATTTTGCCCAATATTCGTCTACAATCTAGCTAGTTAATTTAGGCATTGAAGACTTTCGTCTACAATTAAACCGATTAATTCAAGCATCGAAGACTCGATTGGATGCCTCACATAAGGATGCCTTTTGTTTTTCCCGGCGTTCGTCTCATCCGACCGAGTAATGGCGTCAAAGACTTGACTAGGTGTCTTCGCGTAAGGAAGACTTTAGTTTGTCCCAGTGTTCGCCTCATCTGGTCGAGTAATGGCATCGGAGATTTGATTGGGCACCTTCACGCGAGGAACAAATTTCGTTTGCCTTCATGTAAGGTAGTTCTCTCCAGTGTTTGTCTCATCTGACCGAGTTACGACGCCAGAGACTCGACTGGGCGCCTTTGCATAAGGAAGACTTTTGGTTTGTCCTTCATGTAAAGAAGACCTTGATGCACCTTTGCGTAAGGAAGGTTTTGGATTTGCCCCAGCGTTCATCACATTAAGCCGAGTAATGGCTTCAGAGACTTGACCGGACATCTTTACGTGAGGAAGACGCTTGGTTTGCCTTCGCATAAGGAAGACATCGGATTTCTCCAGCGTACGTCTCATCCGGCCGAGTAATGGCATCAGAGACTCGACTGGGCGTCTTCGCATAAGGAAGACTTTTGGTTTGGCCTTCACGTAAGGAAGACCTTGGTGCACCTTCGCACAAGGAAGGTTTTGGATTTGCCCCTGTGCTCATCTTATCTGACCAAGTAATTGTGTCAGAGACTTGACTGGGCGCCTTGGCGTAAGGAAGATGTTTTGTTTTCCTTTGCATAAGGAAGACATTGGATTGCTCTAGCGTTCATCTTATCTAACCGAGAAATGGCGTCAGAGACTCGACTGAGATCTTTCGCGTAAGGAAGACTTTTGGTTTGGCCTTCATGTAAGGAAGACCTTGGTGTACCTTCTCGTAAGGAAGGTTTTGGATTAGCCCCAGCATTCATCTTATCCGGCCAAGTATTAGCATCGGAGACTTAACCGGGCACCTTTGCGTGAGGAAGACGTTTGGTTTCCTTCGTGTAAGGAAGACATTGGATTTCTCCATCATTTGTCTCATTCGGTCAAGTAATGGCATCAGAGACTCTACTGGGCGACTTCCGTAAGGAAGACACTTGGTTTTCGTCTTCCCGTAGGAAGACGTTTTCTTTTACTCAACATTTGTCGCAATCGGACCAAATCAAGTCTGGCTCTGGCGATCTTGTTGAGTGTCTTTCTTGGAGAGGTTCTTTGCTCTTTATGCTTACTACTTGACTCTTAGTTACTCCTCCCCTTCGATCTACAAGGCATTTCATTACATCTTCGCTTATATGCAGAATGATGCTTGTAGCACTCGACACTTAAGTTGTCCTCGTCGGGATGTGATATGAGGGTCACCCGGTCTTGTCGAACTTTGAGGAAGTGAGTGCTCTTTAGGTTAATTGCAAAATCAAATCGATACTTAAGAAAATTTTGAATTATTTCATTAAAAATTTGCAAGCATATGATTGAGATAAGAAGGTGTGTTTTCATCAGCAGAGATGGCATTTAGTTACAATACCCCATTTTGATATGGGAGGTTCGTACTTGTAAAAAGAAATTACAATAGTTTTTTCATAAGAAATGAACAATGTTTTTATTAAAGAGTTGACATGAGTGGTCATTATTCCAAGCTTTAAGCATTTGAATTCTATCAACAGTTATTGCATTGAACTAGTCACTGAATGGTTGAAGAGGTGTTAATTGCAGATGGCCTTTTCACATATTGTTGTAGCTTATTCTTCCTAATCAATTTCTAAACCAAGCTGTTTAATTATCTGCATTCATTAGTATCGTGACCAGGCTGGTTTTGGTAGCGACAGAACATTCCATAACTAGTTGCCTTATCATTTGCTTTTATTGGTCGTGGAATCGGATAATATCCTGCATCTTTGGTGGCAAAGAAGATGTTCTCTGGGGTATCATTTAGTGGAGTCAACTCTACGGATTTGATAAATTGGAATCTTTTATTATCCTTCTCCCCTTTTCTGTTGTCCTCATTTTTCCTTTCCAGACCTCCGGCACTCTTCTCGTCACATTGATTATCATTGCTTTTCATATCTTCTACGGCACTGCTTTCAGCAAAATTCTGGATAGATGGATCTTCCTCCAATCTGATGAATTCTTCAAATTTCTTATAGAACTTCTCGAGCGTCTTTGGTCCTTCATTTTTATCCATTTCCCAAACTCACTCTTTTTGTCTATAGCATTAGCTAGAGCCATTAGGATCATGCGTGGCTCTGAATTCCCCACTTCAGACAAAGCAACATTGAACCGATTGAGAAAAGCTTTAACAGATTCCCCCGGATTTTGCTCCATTGATGATAGTGACCTAAAGTCTTTGGCCTTCGTGGCATGCAACCTAAATTGCTCTTTAAACTTCTTGGTCAAGTCGGAAAACTGATCTATAGATTTAGGCGGCAACTTCATGAACCACAATGATGCCACACCCTCCAAGTAGAGAGGAAAGTATAAACATCTCATCTCATATGTCGCCCTTGTTGTGCTCATGTGCCACTCGTACTTGAACAAAAAGAAATTAGGATTAATAGTTTCATTGTAGGGAGGCAAAGTAGGGGGAGTAAACTTCTTGGAGAACTCTGCTTCATAGATTCTTTCGGTGAACGGAGTTTTGCTGGGACAAAATCCCATTCCCTTTCATCATATTGTGAGCCAGGCTCTCCTTCATAATTTGCTTTATCATGTCCGAGATATAATCCTCAGTGTTATGTTGTTCCGCAGTAAGACTTCATTCTCTTTGCTAGATGGTTGTCTAGGCAAGCGATCGCAGTTAGAGGACCGAGGTCCTTTACCTCCACCGCGGGGACGTGCTCCATTGGCAGGACTAGCAACCTTTCGAGTAGTATTTCAATCGGAATGATTTCTATCCTTCAGCTTTGAGTCATCAACATTAGCTTCGTCTTTATCACTCAACCAATCATCAACATCTTCCCCTTGTCATTATGATTACGATCAGAAGCTGATGAGTTTGCATTCTCCTCAAGATCAACATGGATTCTTTGAGTGCTGGATTGGCTTGAGCGGTAAGAATAGCATTCAACTTCCATCAAAGCCTTGTTAGAAATATCCATCTGCTGATTCAAGTTGGCATCAACTAGATCCAACTCATCTCCGTTTACGTCAGCTCCACCTATCGAACTTTGACCATCTTCAAGGTGATTGGTTTGTAGTGTAGCTTCATTGGCAACATTATCTAAACCTCTACCGGACTTACTTCCAGCTTTCTTCGGTGGAGCTATTATCTTAGACAAGCTTTTGAACTTTGAAGAGAATCTTTCAACTAGCCTAGATTTTAGACTTCGTGAATCTATCGTAGAAAACTAGCTTCAAACTTCGACATCCCCGACAAATCTCTTGACCTTTGGATATGGATGTGGCCCCATGGCGGGCGCCTAGTTCGACCTCAGTTTTGGCCTACATCCACTTTAATGTAGGATTTCGTTATCATCTCGATTACAAGGTACACATTTTCTATCATCTCATACATCTTTTCTCCTTATACAACAAATCACTCCTCTTTCTACGATCTCTTCAATTCACCGTGAAAAATACTTAGATCTCTCTAATATGTGGAAATAATTGAAGTAGATTTTTGATAATTTTGCACTTAGATGATCTTTCGTGATTTCTTGATGGTTGAGATGATGGATCCAAGCTTGAAAGAGCTTTAATGGAGTTTGAGATGCTTTAATACGTTGGAGAATGAAAATGGCAGCACTTGTGGTTCTAGAATCCCTCCTTTAATGTGTGAAATGATGGGGTATTTATATATGAAATTTGGAGTGGAGTTGCAGCTTTGTAATTATGTATGCACAGTGTTTACACCCAAAATTGGCACAAACAACTCAAGTATTATGAATACAATTCAACAAAAAATATGTGGAGCCATCTCTAAAAAATCACAAGCATCAAAATGAGAAAAATGACACGGAGTTTATAGTGGTTCGACCTTTGAGGAGGTCTACGTCCACTTTAATGAAGAATCTTATTATTCACCAAGAGTTTTACAATATTTGTTCACTCATACATTTGTAGAAGCTCTTTTCGATATACATTCATCTTTACACTTATTGAGAATGATAGAAAACTTGAAAGGACAGCGAAGAACTCTTTGATGACGGAGCTTTTGCGATTAATCCTTAATCCTTCCTCTCATGAAACACTTATGCTTCTTCTTCTATGGAAGCCATGGCCACAAGCTTGACAAGTCTTCGGTGAATGATGAAGAATGAATGTTGGAATGCTTGGAAAGAGTCAAAGAACAATTCGGCAGCACCTTGTTGCTCTCCCAAAAATTCCCCCCAAAATGATGGAAGTGATCCCCTATTTATAAGTGACGAAATGGCTGAAATATGACTTTCAGGTTATGGGTCGGTATTTTGAATATTTACGGAAATGCCACTGCTTTCTGTCACCAGCTGGCATGCTCTCATACCAACCAGATAAGCTCTGACCGACCCGTAACCCATTTAGACGACCTGGAAGCTTTCGTGCAGAACAGACCGACCAGGGATCTTCGATGTAAGGTGGACCGACCAGAGTTATGGAGATAGAACCGATCAGCTATGACATGGAATCCGGACGACCCGAAGACTCAGATCCAGAATGGAACGACCAGGACTCTATGAACGACGGAACCTACCAGGGTAATATCAAGAAAGAAACCGACCTCTTTATTTGGAGAAAAGAGCGACCGGGAGTCTGTAAGGAAAAGGACGACCAGGGCTTTTGTGAGGAAAAGGACGACCAGGGACTTCATCCATTATGACCGAACCTTCTTGAAAAATGATCTGAAGGATTTCGACCGACTAGGAGCTCTGTGAGAACCGACCCCTTCTTAAGCGTTACAGAATCCACCCGTATAAATTCGTCAATAACCCATCAATTATACATATCAATTTTAGTGGATAACATTTTGCCCCTCGGAGTTTCATAATATTTTGTATGAAAAATTATGGACTTCGAAATATTACTCGATATGCTTATGGATTATATTAATCGAATTTAACTAGGGATCGGTTTTAAACTTAATTCATATTGGTCGATTTTTTCTTTTCAGGTTAATTCGGCCCATTCAATAACGGGCTGGGCTGGTTGGTCTGGCTATATAACTTCACCTTAACCCTTTGATATTCCTCATTTCTCTCAATCATGACCTAATTCATTTTAATGGCGGCGTCCTCTTGAAGAAATCTCTCCAATCTCATTTTGCTCCACCAATTCAATCCAGGAATCCGATCCACTCACGGCTGCTTTCCTCGAATCTTTGACAAAGATTTGAATCCCAGTCACTTGAGTTCACATCTCGCTGAAGCCTGGAAGTCCGATCCAAACTCCGCCAACTAGTTGATCTAATTGCAGGTATATGTCTCTGTTTTGATGTTAGTTTGGGAATGATCGATGTTGACTTTAAATTCGACTGGATTCTTTGGGTTAAAATGCAATCGGATCGGGGTTGATGGGAAATTGCGGTTTGTGATGTTGTTTAGGGTTGAACTGAATGGATATTGGATCGATGTAACCCTTTTCATGTACTTAAATTCTTGGATTGGATATTCTTTGATATAAGAATTGTTTGAAGTAATTACAAGGGTCAGTTTGATTTGTTTCAGGGTTATGTATGATGAAACCGACGTAGAACATTTCATAACACTTTGGTTTTGTAATAATGCCCGCGATATGTTTATATGAATTCATGATTTGATGAAGCTATGTTAATGTCTTGTGATGCATGTCTGATTCCCCTTCTAGAGTCATCCCTTTATGCTGTTTGTATCATATACTTTTAATAGCAACCGTATCTGCTTTAATATACGACCGACTCGGGTCGATTTTCTGTGTGCATAGCTTCTAAAACCGACCAGCTTTAAAACCGACTAGGGCTTTAGTTGATTTTCGACCGACCTAAGGTGGAATTTGATACAGACCGACACAGGCAGGTTTTGAGCGACCTGAGCTCTAGTTTTGCTTTAAATCGACCAGTCTTAGATAAGTTCTGGGGCGACCGACCAGTCCTGTGGTCGTACAGGACCGACCAATCCTTGGATCGTGATGGACTGACCCTGTTCAAACTTGATTCTTACTATGTCCTGCACATATTCAAGCTACTATTTCGAGCCAATATGCTCTGTTGCTAACTGCTCGTGTTAGCAACAAGTTAGACTAATAATTTTTTAAACATTCATGAAATTTTACATGGTTCATTATGACTTATGCTTAGATAAATTTGTTATAGAAGTAATCCATTTTGGCATAAGTTTTGAAATAGCCAACTTTCCTTACACATATATGATGCATAACCATATTATTTAAGAAGAGTTCACCTGTATTTCGTTTTTCAAACACATCTATTTGTGTAGAAATGGTAACTAGACAGAAAGCTCGCCAAATTGCTAAGGAAACTCCATTAGCTAGTGAGGCTGGAACTTCGGATCAAAATATTGAAACCTCTTATGCCGTTGTCACTGAGACGAATGTTGATCAAAACTTTCCAATCCCTCGATTTCTTACTCATACACCAACTGATAGCTACTTGACGACGCTTGACGTTGACTTGTATCGCAAATTGTGCAAGCAACATAGCCTTTCTGATGACGAAGTCAAGTTCCCTGGAAAAGATGATTTGCCTGATCACCCTCCCCTTGGATATGTTACAGTTAATCGAGGGATGCTCCAGAGTGGAGCGATTCCTCCTTTCAACCCTTATATAGAAATGATCATGAAAAACTTGGCCATTGCTCCTTATCAGTTACACCCCAATGGCTATTTTATCCTTATGAGTTTATACGTGTTGTTTATGAGAGTTATAAAACGCGAACCAACTTTCAAAGATATATGCTCCTTATACTCTTTTAAGCAAAGGAAGAAAGATCGTCCTTCCTTTTTCTTCGTAGAAAGCAGACAATCTAGGGTCATAACTAGCTTGCTAGAAAGTGTCAAAGGATTCCCCGATCAATATTTCTATATCCGGTGCCCTGACAGCTTTCTTGGTCGGTGGACCGAAGGAGGTAAATATTCACAAAAATTTTGTTTCACCTTTCACGATAATTTACTGATTCTCTTCTTCATTTTACAGAGGCTCCTTCTGACCAAGGAACAAATGTTGACCAATCTCTTCTGAAATTACTACTATTTGTTAGCGAAACCGAAAGAAGTAGACAGTTTTTTCTTTCCGAAGAATTCCTCCGACAATACGACCTACTTCCCCCATCCCGTATTTTGACGGTGAAGAAGACAACCAAAAAATACATGAAGAGGTGTGCACAAGCTGGTAGTGGTAGCAAGAAACCTTTGGGCACCCCTGAAAGACATGAAGATACTTCTGAAAAACAGGTTGATACTTCAGCAATCCCGGAGAAAATTGCAGAGATTGTTCCTGAGAAACAGGCAAATACCCTAAAAATCTGAGAAAAAATTATGGAAACTCCGCCTCCTTCAAATACTGGAGAGTAAATTGTACAATGGGAGGGTAAACAGCTTGAGGTAGAGGAAACAACTTTAGATGACGAACAGAACATTGAGGGTGTTCTTATGGACTCATCTATTCCAAGTACCCAAGATGGAGATTCCACGGGTACCATTGGCGAACTTCCTGACTTAGATACCGTGCGATACCTTAATAAGGACAATATTCCTACCTCAGGTTCCACAACCCCCAGCGTTCAGCTTGATACCAACCCTCAAGAGATTCCCGAATCAGTACCGGATGCAAGAATAGACATAGGATCAAATCCCGACACAAGCTTGCTAGGCATGTTTTTTTTATAGGTCTAAGCTTGCTTTCATAGTCGTATTTTTATCTGTTTACTCCATATGTTGATTTATTCACTTACTTTCAGGTGCTGAAGGAATCTGTTACTTTTACAGGAATGAGACCGTCCTCACTTATTGACAATTTCCGGAAAAATAGACAGTCTTCCTCCAACCTTCCCCATCTTTCAAAGAAACACATTAAGCAAGCCCCTCCTTTAACCAAGACATCTGAACCTCAAAAGTTACACGACCATCACCCAATTCCTTCGCATGTCTCTTATGAACGAACTACAGAGCAAAGAGCATGGTTTTATGATCATCTAAGGTCAATGGATGATGAGGCAAGGCAAGAAAAAGGGAGCTCTCAGAAAAAGAGGAAAAGTGGAGATGATCTGAGCATGGAGGTCCCTCAGAAGCGTGCACGAGGATATGTTCCTCCTTTTCCAACCCCAGCCGAGCTTCAAGCTATTATTTCAAGGCCATGCGAAGTACTCGACGTAGAGAAGGAATTTGGATGTTCCAGCCCCCCTCTTTCTCACATATTCGGAGATTGGGACATGAGAGGGATGAAATTCGACGTAGATCTCTGCCCCGAATGTAACACCCCGAATTTCAGTTAACACTGATATTCACTAATTACAGAATTAATAATCTCAGATGTGAGAATCAGGGGAAACAGGTTACGTCATTGTGTTCGTCTCGGAAAAATACGCGAAATTGAGTCCGAAATTTTGTAAATCGGAGTCCGTATGACCCGGTTAAGGCCCAAAGAAGTTTTCGGGAAATTTGAATTTCGAAACATGCAGAAATGGGGGCCAGGCAGGAAAACTCCCGCCCAGCCAAGTCGACTTGGCTGTCGACAGGGCTGTCGACTTGCCTGTCGACATGCCTGTCGACTTGGCAGTCGACAGGGCTGTCGACTTGCCCTGTCGGCTGATTCTGGCCTGGGTGCACCTGGTTGAGTTTTGGGCTGGGTTGGAGGGCTTGGGACGAAATCTGACGGACCTAAACTAACCTAGGGTTAATCTAAGGGTCTAAAACACAACCTAATCCTATAAATACACCCTAAGACCACCCTAATCCATACTAAAAATAGAATCTATGCCATCATGCCGCCAAAATGCAACTTAGAAGGAGCCTCCACTAATTAGAGAAGAGGATTGCAAGCTAATCAACTACTAATCCACCTCTACTTCATCTCTAGCAACTATCTAAGGAGCTAATCTTGGAGTTTGTGAGTTTCTATCACTTTAATAACCAATTGCTAAACTAAGTAGATGAGATGTGATGAGATCATATGGTTTTGCTTGCGGATCAATGGGTTTTAGGTCATATGTTATGATGCTAGTTTGCTAATCACCATGTTTAACACTTATTCATGATGACACTATGTTTATGCAAGTTAAGTGTTTGGGTTTATGCATGTTAAGTGGTGGGTTTTATGCATGCTAAGTATTTGGTTTTATGCATGCTAAGTGTTTGGTTTTATGCAAGTTAAATGCTTGGTTTTATGCTAGAATCATGTGTGAAATAAGTGACATGACATGCAAGTTTAACCTATGAGTTTGGATCTATAATATGCATAATCTATGCAAGTTGTTTGGATTAGTGATATGCATAACATATGCGAGTTTACCTTTGTATGTCATACATACATATGCAAGTTCATATGTAACATGTTATGCAAGTTTGGTGGTTGATTATATGCAAGTTCATATGTAACATGTTATGCAAATTTGGTGTTTGATTATATGCAAGTCTATATATGACATGTTATGCAAGTTTGGTGGTTGATTATATGCAAATAACATGTGCAAGTTTACACCTTTGTATGTCATACATACATATGCAAGTTTACCCCTTTGTATGACATAAGTACATGTGCAAGTTCATCCCTTTTAGACCTATGACATGTATGCAAGTTGACACCTTTATGATAGGTCTATGACATGAACATTTATGCAAGTTACCATCTTTATGACATATGTGATTCATGCAAGTTTGGGTTGGTTATTTATGCAAGTTGGGTTTATGGTCATATATGCAAGTTGACACCTTTTAAACCCATGATAATGCTAATGATATGCTAAGTTGAACCCATTGTGTGTATGATGAATCTCCTCTTTTAAAGTATGTCATGTTAACGTATTTACGTGGGGACGATGGGGTAAAAAATTAATGAACACATAAAATTGTGTGAAGTTGGTATGATTAAACATACCATAAAGTGGATGGACATAATTGGGAATTTACCTATTAAGTTAGGTCTACCCATATTATGGAATTGGGAATTTACCAATTGAGTTAGGTCTACCCATATTTTTAAATATTTGTAATTAATTAGGGATAATTAATACAAATTATGGGGGTGATTAATTAGGTGTAATTAATCGACTATGACACGAGGTTGGACCCTTTTGTAGCATAAGACTGCCCGGAACCGACCGGCAAATCCAGCGGCTACAAATGATTGGCCCAATGTGAGAGGTCTTAGTCATAAACTAAATACGTGACAAGTGTAAAGACACGAGGTTAGACTCTGTTATGGTGTAAGGCTGCCCGGAACCAACCGGCATATCCAGCTGCCAAAAAAGACAGTCTAATGTGAGAGTTCTTTACAAAGGTTACGATCTTAATTAATTAAGAAACACTTAACCAAATTAGCATGTAGTGGGGCATGAGGGGTTAAGTGGGTGCCTTGGGTGGCATGTAGTAACTAGTGGGGGTACCTTGGGTGGCATGAGGAAACTAGTGGGTTGCCTTGGGTGGCAATAGAAAATACTATTAGAATACTTAACCAAAGTGGAACATGTGATTAAACATGATTAAAGGGTTAAGTAAGTGCCTTGGGTGGCATGTGGGAATCAAGTAAGTGCCTTGGGTGGCATGTGGAAATCTAGTGGGTGCCTTGAGTGGCAATTAAAATATGATTAAAAGACTTAACCAAAATTTATAACATGTAAGTGGACATGGTTAAAGGGTTAAGTGGGATTCACTAGAAATGACAAGCTTAGGTGGGTAGCTTGTGGGGGCCCATTTCAACCAATATCCCAAACGTATCTTTGTGGGCTCGACCCAAGTCGAGGACGGGACACGCATATTGGGCTTGACTATAAGAGGACAAAACGGGTTAGCGGTGGCAACGCAAGTCCAACGGGTTTCATATGCGTGTGTGGACCCGGGCTGGTAAGTAAGACGTTGTTGCATCGTGTAGGTATAAGCCGTGCACCGTTGATATTATCAGGTTGCCACTTTGGGGGATGATACACCCCACTGTGGGGTCAGCACGGGTATCTACGTTAGGGAGCCGATCGCTTGGGGAGTAGTGGGTACACCTAGTGGAGATAGGGGCAGACGGCACCTATGTAGTCAGCTAGGGGTACACGAAACTACTATTAAAAATTACTAAGTACACTTAGTGGGATCAACCTTAAGTAGGAATTACCCTTGGGTGGGTAGAACTGGTGTGGTGCAGTGTAGGAATTACCCTTGGGTGGGTAGATCTGGGGTGGTGCAGTGTAGTAATTATCCTTGGGTGGGTAAATGCGTCTTTACGGTTATCTTAGTTCATCCTAAGTCTAGTTGGCTGCTTAGTGTAGCCATTTATCCCCAGTCATTACCGTATATCAAGCTTATGTCTCACTCTGGTTACTTTAATGATTGTATTGTTAAAGTTATAGGACTCGCTCAGACTTATGTCTGACCCCGTTGTTTTTATCTTTTTCCCAACCCTCAGGTTATCAGAATGGGCCTAGCACTAGTGGGCTTTGATCAGACTGCTTTATCTATCTTTTGGAGCTTGGACCGTGGATGTAAAGCTCAGTTTATCTTTTCTATTATGGCTATTAAGTTATGTAGTGGGATTATGTACTTTTGTTTTATCAGGATGGATATTATGTGCTTGACTCTTGTTTATGGGTTTGGTGTAACCAAACATGTTTTACTTTCCGCTGCAATGAAATGATGTTTTAAATTGTCAAGTATTACTTATATCTGTCTTGTTGTAATTTTTCTGTTCTATATTCACTTAAAATACTCCACCGATGTTATGGCATTCCCTTAGTGAGTGACCGTAGCGGGTGTGGGGAGTTACACGTGGTATCAGAGCTTAAGGTTACCAGAACAGATAATTTTTTTAGAAAAACTATTTTCTAAGAATATTTTTGAAAGGAGTATTTTCAAAAACATGTCTTTTAAGAGAAAAGTTTTTGAAAGAAAAGCATAATCCCCAATAGCCATATCTATATCTTTCAAATTCTCCGTTTTGAATCTCTTCCTCTCTCGTTTTGAGTTTCCCTCCGCGTATAGATGATCTTTCTAAGATAGATAAGAATGGAAAACCACTTCAAGGGACTTAGACGTTAGTCGGATTAGAAGTTGGTTCAAGAAGGAGGAGGACTAGTAGGTACCTATTGGATAGACGATGGGAGGAAGGCTCAAATAGTTGTTTGGTTAATGAAGGATGAAACCTCATTGGTGGGAGGTTACGAGTGGAGAATGGGAAGAAGAAGGCGAGTAGTTATCCTTTTGGGAGGAATAGGACACCTTATTAGGGTTGTCCAAACGGGCAAGGGCACGGTATGGAATCTTCTGGAGGGTAGTTGTATTCCCTCACGGCTAGTGTACCAGATGGGGATAAGACCGTCTAGGTTGGAATTTGGATTTCTTTATTATCCGGTTCAAAATTTATTTGATTCTGACGCATCGAGTTCGTTTATCTCATCGTTGTTAGTTGAGTCACTGCACTTAGACACCAGTTTAGTAGATGATCCCTTAGTTGTTTCAAACCCAATTGGGGGCTCCATGATGTGTTTGGGTTTGAAAGTTTCTATACTTAGCGTTGAGTTTAGATGTGATGCTTCTTGGGCTTCACGGGCTATGGGTTAGTTTTGGGCATGGACTGGTTATCCAGTAATGGTGCCGTTCTTGTTTGTGGAAGGAGAGTTGTTAGGCTTACGACCCGCTTGGGTAACACTCTCGAGATCTCTTGTAATCCCATGGAATCTGTTATGCTAAGTTATCTAGAATCGCTTGACACGTCGGTCTAGAGTTTGCGATCTGTTAGAGTGGTCCGGGAATACTCGGATGTGTTTGAGGAGGTGAAGGGCTTACCTCCGGAGCGGGAGATTGACTTCCGAATATATCCGGTAGACAATGCCAAACCAGTATCTTGGCCAGTGTGCCACATGGCTCCTCGTGAGAGGAGGGAACTCCATAAGCAAGTAGGCGATTTGCTTGAGAAGGGGTTTAGAAGACGAAGTATATCGGAGTGGGGTGCTCCAGATGTTTTTGCTATGAAGGCGGATGGGTCCCTCAGACTTTGTGTAGATTATAGGGAGTTTAACAAGATAACAAAGAAGAATAGACACCCATTGCCGAGGATTGATGATCTCTTTGATCAGTTGGTTAGCGCCTCAGTGTTTTCGTAGTAGGACTTAGCCACGGGGTTTCATCAGTTGAGAGCGGCTGAGGATATTATAGAGAAGACTACCTTTAGGACTCCGAATGGTTTTTATGAGTAGCTGGTGATGCCATTTGGTTTGACGAACGCCCCCGCATACTTTGTTGATTTGATGAGAAGGGTGTTCAGGGAGTACCTAAATAAGTTCGTGATGGTCTTTGTAAATGACATCTTGGTCTTTTCTAGGAGCGAAATAAGTTTTCGTATGTGCTCAATAGGTTGAGCAAAGCCAGTTATGGGATAAACGGTGGTTTTGGAGCGAGACTGGCAAGGACATCCAGAGTTGGACAAGGGCTTAATTATTTAGCCGTTTTTACTAGTATCATCTCACGTAGGTCGTCTGAATTCGAAGGAGGTATCCCTTGGGTGTTTGTCTGATATTGGTTTAGGCCTTTGGGGCTTTGCATTTGGGGGATGTCGAGTTCGACTAGGGTGGTCTGCGTGAGAGATGGACAGTTGTGATGATTTTGGATGGGGTAATATCCTGGTTTTCTCTAAAAGTGGAGAAGAGCATGCCCTACATCTTAGGGAAGTGTTGGAGACTCTTCGAGCGCATAGTCTTAGGACAGCAAAAGTGGATGGGATTCTTAGCATCTTATGAATTTGAGATAGCGTATACCCATGGCAAGGGTAACGTGGTAGCGGACGCCTTAAGTAGAAAAAGGTTGTCCTTGAGTTCATTGTTCATTGAACGACGGAGCTTAGAGTTTATTTCTATGTTTGACTTTAGACCTTCCGTTGACTTTGTACCCGGTTTGCTAGCCTCCTTGGAGGTTAGGCCTACTCTTTTGGGGCGGATTGGCGGAGCGCAGCGAGACGACCCACAGTTGGTTGAGTTAGTAGAGAAGCTCATGAGGAGGGGGAGTCGTCCAGCCATTTGAGTAGGTACACCCTAGATGGTAAGGGGTGGTTGCGTAGAGACGGTAGACTTTGTGTACCACAAGACGAGGGTTTGAGGAAGGCTATACTTGATGATGCACATCGTTCGAAGATGACCATTCATCCCGGTAGGGACAAGATGTACCAAGACATGAAGCGAGTTTTCATTTGGGCCGGTATGAAGAAAGACGCGGCCGAGTAAGTCGCTAGATGCTTGGTGTGCCAACAAGTAAAAGTGGAGCAAAGGAAACCCGGTGGGTTGCTTCACCCATTGGAGGTTCCGCTATGGAAGTGGGATAGTGTCTCGATGGATTTTGTCAATGGATTACCAAGATCGAGGAAGGGTAATACGGGAATTTGGGTTGGGGTAGACAAACTTACTAAGAGTGCCCATTTTATACCCGTGAAGAGTAAGAGGACTGCTCAATGGCTAGCTTCAATCTACATTCGAGAGATTGTTATATTGCATGGTGTACCTTCCAGCATAGTGAGTGATCGAGATCCTATCTTCACTAGCGAGTTTTGGAAGAGTTTGAAAGAGGCGGTAGGGACTCAGCTGCGTTTGAGCACCGCAAATCATCCTCAAACGGACGGCCAGACCGGGAGGGTGAATCGCATTTTAGAAGACCTTTTGAGGCTATGTATCTTAGATTTTGGAGGTACATGAGAAGAGCATCTTCCATTGGTGGAGTTCGCATATAATAACAGCTTTCAGTCTAGTATTGGCATGGCTCCTTTCAAAGCTTTTTATGGAAGGCCTTGTCGATCACCTACATGTTGGTGGGAATCTACGGATAAGATCTTGCTTGGGCCCGGTATGGTTAGGAAGACTTCGGAAAAGATTGATTTGATTCGAAGAAGGATGAAAGCGGCGCAAGACAGACAGAAATCTTATGCGGACAAGAGGAGAACAGAGCTTGAGTTTGATGTTGGGGACATGGTCTTTGTCAAAGTATCTCCGTTACGGAATGTGGTTCGCTTTGGATCTGTTGGGAAGTTAGCACCAAGGTTTGTTGGACCGTTTCCTATTAAGGAAAGGGTTGGACAGATGGCCTATAGAGTGGAGTTGCCCGATAGAGTTAGTGGTGTACATGATGTATTCCATGTGTCACATTTGAGGAAGTGCCTACATGAGACCGCAGAGGTGGTAGAGCCGAGCTTGCTTAGAGAAGTAGAGATAGAGCGTGATGCGACTATTCGACGAGCTCCTACACGCATCCTTGGGTCAGAGATTAAGAGGTTGAGAAACAGGGAGGTTCAACTAGTCAAAGTGCAATGGGGAGAAGATGAGAGCAACGCTACTTGGGAGACGGAAGCGAAAATGCGTTCATTATACCCATTCCTTTTTGAGGGTATGTCTTTTAACTTCTCCTTTATCGTTTGTCTAGTACTTATCTTATCTTTAGTATGTCCTCTTGTTAGTGCCTTTGACCTTTAGATAGGGTAAACCTATGGTTGAAACATGTGTTTGAGACATGTTATGATTGATGGATGCATGTTGATGCAAGTGTTTGCTAGTGGTTGCTCGTGGATGCATATACACACACTCTAGACACTAGATCGGCTCAATCACTTCATATTGCATATTGCATATAATTGTGTGTAGGTAGCTATATTTATGGATGTATAATGGTTGTGTTATCATATGGATGATGCATTTTGGTGAATGATTGTGCACTCATGTAGATATAGTATGTGTCGATAGGGTTCTTTCGCATATATATTGGATGCATGGCACTATCACGGTTTGCATATGTTCATACATTAGATAGGGAACATATACACACACTTTTTGCATATGCTCATACATCAGTAGAAATTGTTTTAAGGACAATGGATGCCCGTGTTTGATGGATTGAGTAGATGGTTTTTTGGATGGTAGGATATGCATTCTCCTTAACTTGGAGATTTCGGGGACGAAATCCTTTAAGGAGGGGAGAATGTAACACCCCGAATTTCAGTTAACACTGATATTCACTAATTACAGAATTAATAATCTCAGATGTGAGAATCAGGGGAAACGGGTTACGTCATTGTGTTCGTCTCGGAAAAATACGCGAAATAGAGTCCGAAATTTTGTAAATCGGAGTCCGTATGACCCGGTTAAGGCCCAAAGAAGTTTTCGGGAAATTTGAATTTCGAAACATGCAGAAATGGGGGCCAGGCGGGGAAACTCCCACCCAGCCAAGTCGACTTGGCTGTCGACAGGGCTGTCGACTTGCCTGTCGACTTGGCAGTCGACAGGGCTGTCGACTTGCCCTGTCGGCTGATTCTGGCCTGGGTGCACCTGGTTGAGTTTTGGGCTGGGTTGGAGGGCTTGGGACGAAATCTGACGGACCTAAACTAACCTAGGGTTAATCTAAGGGTCTAAAACACAACCTAATCCTATAAATACACCCTAAGACTACCCTAATCCATACTAAAAATAGAATCTATGCCATCATGCCGCCAAAATGCAACTTAGAAGGAGCCTCCACTAATTAGAGAAGAGGATTGCAAGCTAATCAACTACTAATCCACCTCTACTTCATCTCTAGCAACTATCTAAGAAGCTAATCTTGGAGTTTGTGAGTTTCTATCACTTTAATAACCAATTGCTAAACTAAGTAGATGAGATGTGATGAGATCATATGGTTTTGCTTGCGGATCAATGGGTTTTAGGTCATATGTTATGATGCTAGTTTGCTAATCACCATGTTTAACACTTATTCATGATGACACTATGTTTATGCAAGTTAAGTGTTTGGGTTTACGCATGTTAAGTGGTGGGTTTTATGCATGCTAAGTATTTGGTTTTATGCATGCTAAGTGCTTGGTTTTATGCAAGTTAAATGCTTGGTTTTATGCTAGAATCATGTGTGAAATAAGTGACATGACATGCAAGTTTAACCTATGAGTTTGGATCTATAATATGCATAATCTATGCAAGTTGTTTGGATTAGTGATATGCATAACATATGCGAGTTTACCTTTGTATGTCATACATACATATGCAAGTTCATATGTAACATGTTATGCAAGTTTGGTGGTTGATTATATGCAAGTTCATATGTAACATGTTATGCAAATTTGGTGTTTGATTATATGCAAGTCTATATATGACATGTTATGCAAGTTTGGTGGTTGATTATATGCAAATAACATGTGCAAGTTTACACCTTTGTATGTCATACATACATATGCAAGTTTACCCCTTTGTATGACATAAGTACATGTGCAAGTTCATCCCTTTTAGACCTATGACATGTATGCAAGTTGACACCTTTATGATAGGTCTATGACATGAACATTTATGCAAGTTACCATCTTTATGACATATGTGATTCATGCAAGTTTGGGTTGGTTATTTATGCAAGTTGGGTTTATGGTCATATATGCAAGTTGACACCTTTTAAACCCATGATAATGCTAATGATATGCTAAGTTGAACCCATTGTGTGTATGATGAATCTCCTCTTTTAAAGTATGTCATGTTAACGTATTTACGTGGGGACGATGGGGTAAAAAATTAATGAACACATAAAATTGTGTGAAGTTGGTATGATTAAACATACCATAAAGTGGATGGACATAATTGGGAATTTACCTATTAAGTTAGGTCTACCCATATTATGGAATTGGGAATTTACCTATTGAGTTAGGTCTACCCATATTTTTAAATATTTGTAATTAATTAGGGATAATTAATACAAATTATGGGGGTGATTAATTAGGTGTAATTAATCGACTAAGACACGAGGTTGGACCCTTTTGTAGCATAAGACTGCCCGGAACTGACCGGCAAATCCAGCGGCTACAAATGATTGGCCCAATGTGAGAGGTCTTAGTCATAAACTAAATACGTGACAAGTGTAAAGACACGAGGTTAGACTCTGTTATGGTGTAAGGCTGCCCGGAACCAACCGGCATATCCAGCTGCCATAAAAGACAGTCTAATGTGAGAGGTCTTTACAAAGGTTACGATCTTAATTAATTAAGAAACACTTAACCAAATTAGCATGTAGTGGGGCATGAGGGGTTAAGTGGGTGCCTTGGGTGGCATGTAGTAACTAGTGGGGGTGCCTTGGGTGGCATGAGGAAACTAGTGGGTTGCCTTGGGTGGCAATAGAAAATACGATTAGAATACTTAACCAAAGTGGAACATGTAATTAAACATGATTAAATGGTTAAGTAAGTGCCTTGGGTGGCATGTGGGAATCAAGTAAGTGCCTTGGGTGGCATGTGGAAATCTAGTGGGTGCCTTGAGTGGCAATTAAAATATGATTAAAAGACTTAACCAAAATTTATAACATGTAAGTGGACATGGTTAAAGGGTTAAGTGGGATTCACTAGAAATGACAAGCTTAGGTGGGTAGCTTGTGGGGGCCCATTTCAACCAATATCCCAAACGTATCTTTGTGGGCTCGACCCAAGTCGAGGACGGGACACGCATATTGGGCTTGACTGTAAGAGGCCAAAACGGGTTAGCGGTGGCAACGCAAGTCCAACATGTTTCATATGCGTGTGTGGACCCGGGCTGGTAAGTAAGACGTTGTTGCATCGTGTAGGTATAAGCCGTGCACCGTTGATATTATCAGGTTGCCACTTTGGGGGATGATACACCCCACTGTGGGGCCAGCACGGGTATCTACGTTAGGGAGCCGATCGCTTGGGGAGTAGTGGGTACACCTAGTGGAGATAGGGGTAGAAGGCACCTATGTAGTCAGCTAGGGGTACACGAAACTACTATTAAAAATTACTAAGTACACTTAGTGGGATCAACCTTAAGTAGGAATTACCCTTGGGTGGGTAGAACTGGGGTGGTGCAGTGTAGTAATTATCCTTGGGTGGGTAAATGCGTCTTTACGGTTATCTTAGTTCATCCTAAGTCTAGTTGGCTGCTTAGTGTAGCCATTTATCCCCAGTCATTACCGTATATCAAGCTTATGTCTCACTCTGGTTACTTTAATGATTGTATTGTTAAAGTTATAGGACTCGCTCAGACTTATGTCTGACCCCGTTGTTTTTATCTTTTTCCCAACCCTCAGGTTATCAGAATGGGCCTAGCACTAGTGGGCTTTGATCAGACTGCTTTATCTATTTTTTGGAGCTTGGACCGTGGATGTAAAGCTCAGTTTATCTTTTCTATTATGGCTATTAAGTTATGTAGTGGGATTATGTACTTTTGTTTTATCAGGATGGATATTATGTACTTGACTCTTGTTTATGGGTTTGGTGTAACCAAACATGTTTTACTTTCCGCTGCAATGAAATGATGTTTTAAATTCTCAAGTATTACTTATATCTGTCTTGTTGTAATTTTTCTGTTCTATATTCACTTAAAATACTCCACCGATGTTATGGCATTCCCTTAGTGAGTGACCGTAGCGGGTGTGGGGTGTTACACCGAAGATAAACGGGACATGATTGAGGATGTAGCACGAGCTAGGGATATTCTAAACGATGTCAGCAAAGCTATTGACAAGCGTTTCTCAGCATGGCAGCGACTTGGTTATGACTTTCAGAATCTCAATACCAAGCGAATTGAAAGCATCAAAAACTTGGAGGATGAAAAAGCCTAGCTTATTCAAGTCATCATGGCCCAGGAAACACAGATCTCTTCATTAGAAGGGGGTTTTAGGATTAATGACTTGGAATCCGAGATCGAAAGGCTTCATAAAGAACTCGAGGTTGCCAAACAAAAGGAAATTGAACTGAAAAAAAATCTGAAGATGCATTAAAGGCACAAGAGGATGCTGAAGCTCTGCTAGCCCTGGAAAGAAGGACTTCATCTGCTCGTGAGTTGGAAATCATATCTCTTCGTGACAAACTTGCCGTTGAAACTGCCAAAACTTCTTCTTTGGAGAAAGAAAGGCAAGAAGCTTTAGGAAATGCCCGAAAGATTAAAGAAGAGGATGAAGCAACCTTCATGGAATTTTACGTTTGCAGCATTGTATATGGGGGGAGCCTTCGTTTCTTAGGGGATGGTTATGGGAACACCCTTGCTCACGTTTGGGAAGAGGTATTAAAACGATCCGACGGGGCCGAGGACAACCAACTCCAGCTTAACTTATTGGATGAAGAAGATCGAGAGGCCTTGGCTGAAGGTAGAAACTTCCTCAAGAGCCAATGTAACAACCCGTAAAATCTGGGCCAGTTTAAAATTTTTATTTTGGCAATTTTAGCGAATTTATATTATTTAAAATGAATTATTTTAAATAATATCGACGAGAAATTTACTTTGAATAGAATCGAACGTATATATTATATACGTCGTCGTTAGAATATAAATAATTATATATAATTATAAAAGGAATTGAAAATGGCACGGTAGTTCGAAAATTCGATTTCTAATTTCAAATGAATATACAGAATTCAATATAAGTCAGAATTGAACGAAACAGGAAATATTTGAATCTGTATAACTATATCTTTGTAATGAAGTTAACAAACTGAGATTTCATCTTAGAAATGATAAGATATGTCCAGTTGAAAATTCTGAATAGTCGCTATGGAATTCAGGCCCTTAAAAATGGACATTTTGCAAACGACCTCGGATTTCGACGAAACCAGTTTTGTTGGGTCCGTGGTGTCAAGTTATTGCTAGATTCCAAATTTCATAATTTTTCGAATCAATATGTGAGCGTGGCAAAGGAAAACGCGTTTGACCAGTTTCAGTTGATTTTAGTCGACTGGAAATTGGTCATTTTTCAAACGGTCTCAGAATTTGACGATACTAGTTTTGTTAGGACCGTATCGTTAATACGAAGCTAGAAATAATTTTTCTAGAATTTTTCGGGTCCGTATGTGGCCCCGGTAAATTAAAATGTGCGTTCAAATTGAATATATACTGATTTATGTTTTAAATTTGATGAAAACTGATTCAAACAGTCGAATTGGCCTACGATACATATCCCATTGTGTTCGGAATGGGGGTAATTAGCTAGAGACGACAGTCGGTGGGTTTGATTTGGAGGTCGAAATAAAAAGTTGCTTTATGGGGATTTAAATGAATAAAATAAAATAAAAAAAAACAAAGTGGGTCAAACCCTTGCCCAAACCCGGTCAAAGCCCTTATCCCTTATACCCGGTCAAACTCTCTTTTCCCCCTCAGAAATCGATTTAGGATATAAAAAAAAAAGAAAAAAAAAGAAAAACAAAATGGCCGGTGTTGACCTCGTCCAGCCACCATCGCCACCGCCGAGCTCAGACCGGCTACCGCTCCCCTTTCCCCCTTCGTCGAACTCCTCTCCCCTCTTCTAGCGCCGGCATACGAGCCCCCCCCCCTCATTTCGAGAACATCGTGAACCCCAGCCACAAAATAAACCCGCCTCCAGGCATCCTTGGCCCTGTCTCCGTTCACCCTAGCCACCCCCGACCACTGCTAGGCGTCCGCGACCCCCCTGAGCCGCCATTCCACCTCCGGCCGTCACAACTGCACCGGCGCAGCCCCCCCTTCTCACGTCTACGCGTAGAAGACCCCCTCAAGCTGGAGATCGACATTAACAGTGAGTGTTTTCTTAGTCAAACACTGTTTAATTTCTGATTTCTAAAATAAATAGATTTGAGTTGAAAATCTGACTTTTTTTTATATATATGTTTTGCTGTTTTAATATCTGAAATTGAATTATTTTTAAAATCTGAAGATATATGGTTTTTAAAATCTGAAAAGATATAGTCTTTAAAACTGAAAATATAAAAATACGTTAACTTTGTTTTGAAATTTAAAAATGTCATTGTTTTAAGGTTTAAAAATATGATTTTTGGTTATATGAAAAGATAAGATTTTTAAGATCGGAAAATTTAGATTTTTAAAAAGAGGAAAGACAATATTTTTAAAAGAAGAAAGTCTAGATTTTTCTAATATAAAGAGTAGATTTTTCTGAACAAAAGGAATAGATTTTTCTAGACAAAAAGAATAGATTTTTATTTAGTAGAAATAGCGATAGAAAAATGTGATCTTTGAATATGAAGTAGCGATCAAAATTCGATTTTTACATATATGAGGTAGCGTTATAAAAATATGATCTTTATTAGAAGAAGAGCGTTATAAAAATATAATTTTTTATAACGAAGTAGCGAATTAAAAATATGATTTTTATTGTATGTGAAGTTAAAAATACGATTTTTATATATGTAACAGAATAAAAATATGATTTTTATTATATATATAGTGAAACAAAATGTGATTTTTATAGCGTAGAAATAAAAATGTGATTTTTATTATGAACAGCGTGAATAAGAATGTGATGGAACTGACGGGCCGCAAAACAGAATCCAGACCATTCAGAAATAAAGAATGGCGGAGTGGAACCCTTGGTGAGAACTTCTCACTTTAAATTTTATTTCCTAGTTAGAAATATATACTAGGATGCAGACGGTGTTTAGTAGCACCCGACACCACTGTCCACAGACCATGGACTTGTTTGTTTGGTTGCATAGATTGGTTAGATTATTTGGGTTGAATTTGATTGTTTGGTGTAATGGAAATTGATTTGATTGATATGTGTATGGCATGGGCCATCACTAGACCGGGGACGAGGCTAGGCCTTGCCCCATTTCTAGTATCATGCCGTTATGCCGCCGAAATTTCCTAAAAATATGTTAGAAAAATAAAAATATCATTTTTATTGTGCAAATGAACTGGATAGAAATTCATGTGTTGAATAAAAATATTTTATCGTTAAAAATATAATTTTTAACGTGGAAGTGAATAAAATAAAATATTCATTTACAAACCAGACGGTTTGTATATGTACACTGATTTGACTGATCTTGATTGGGATGACAAATTTTACACGTCGCCCAACTGCACAAATAAAATATGCGTTTGATTGTTTGAAACCCCACACGGGTGTTGGGATGAAATTTGAAGTTCACTCATCCTGATTGATTAAATATGTCGATTGATTGATTGACAGGCTGTTATAAGCGTTGAATATCTATATTTGATGCTTATACAGTGTAGTGCACTTTGGTTGATGGTTGATTATTTTTCAATGCTATTATATACATGTGTTGTATGGAAATCCATATAATTAATTTTATATGGTAATTGATTGGGCCTCATTCCAATTTGAAAAATAAAGAATATTATAAAATAAAAGTTTATGTGTTGACAGTACTCATTCATTGAGATTGGTCATGTGTTGAACGAAATATTTTAGTAATAAAATTTACACCTTTGTAATATAAAATAAAAGTTCATGTGTTGACAGTACTCATTCATTGAGATTGGTCATGTGTTGAACGAAATATTTTAATAAAAGAAATATTTGAAATAGAATATTTGAAAATAGAAATTTATGAAGCCGTGTTGATTAGATTGACGCCATTTTGACGTGAACGATATTTATATCGATTTTATTCATTTTGAAATGAATATTGAAAAGTGATTTCGAAATCGAATATTTTGAAATGAATTGAAAACGATTTCGAAATGAAATGAATTGAAAACGATTTCGAAATGAATTGAATTGAAAACGATTTCGAAATGAAATGAATTGAAAACGATTTCGAAATGAAATGAATTGAAAACGATTTCGAAATGAAATGAATTGAAAACGATTTCGAAATGAAATGAATTGAAAACGATTTCGAAATGAATTGAATTGAAAACGATTTCGAAATGAATTGAATTGAAAACGATTTCGAAATGAATTGAATTGAAAACGATTTCGAAATGAATTGAATTGAAAACCATTTCGAAATGAATTGAATTGAAAACGATTTCGAAATGAATTGAATTGAAAACGAATTCAAATTGAATTGAAAGTGAATTGAAATGAATTCAAATTGAATTGAAATTTGAATTGAATAGAAATGAATTTTAAAACGAATTTATAAAGAAGAATTCAATTTTGATTTGAATTGAAAAGGGAGTTGAAATTGCTTTTGAAACGAATTTAAAACTATTTATATAATTCGTTTTAAACAGAAATCGACGAAATATATATTATATATATTATATATATAATATAATGGCCTGAATAGAACGCGCCGCGCCGCGGCAGTTCGCGAATTTCGACCATTTGTTTCAAACGGACATTACGGGAGATCCGACCGTCGTATTCTCCTAAAACCGGAACCGTTGGGTTCGTATCGAAAAGAGCTTTCTAAAGAATATTAGAAATTAGAAATCTAACGGTTGGATTTGGAATTATGTCCAAATCAAATTCGAAAAAGGTCGCTGTAAGTGCAGTTCGATGGCCATTGTTGGAAATCGACTGTACGGGCCTTGATAAAATTATTAAAAATAGTAATAATTTGTGTAAAATCATAAGAAATGATTTAGAAAGAATTGGGATGAAAAACTCCATATTTGAAAAGATAAAAATAGATTTTTATCGAAATGAACTAGTTTTGAGCTAGAATTATAATTCTATTTATTTTTAAATAAATAAATTGAATTTGAAAAGGGTTTTATAAATAACCAGAATCTCCAATGATTTCATTGGAGTGGATTTGAATCGAAATTGTCTTCGGAATATTTCGATGTTGGAATTCGTGATTACACAGGTGTTGTTATGGAAATTTGAAAGATATATATTTATATCGTTATTTCCAATACGACATTTGTTAGTCGTAGAATTTGATGTTGAATATAAGCCGGTATATTTTCTATTCAGAGCCTTATATTGAATATCAAGTGTGATTTGGGTTTGTCGTGAATGGTGTCTTCACTAACACTGTTCTTGAACCCAGTTGAGAAAAGATTAAATCTTTTTATTTAGATTTAATGAAGTGTACCAATTAAATAATATTTAATTGGAATTGAATGGATATTGATTTTTGGGTTTATCGTGGACAGTGTTTTTAAAAACAACACTCGTTCTTTAACCCGATAATTAATGGAATGTGATTTTGGGTTTATCGTGAACTGTGTTTTAAATGACACTGATTCTTTAACCCAGTTAACGATTAAAACTAAGTGGAGTTTTAATGAATCTTTAATTAGATTGAAAAGATCGAAAATGGAGTATCACCAGTTTTGCTCCAGGCGATAGTTAAATCTTTAATTAGATTTGAACGTGAAATGGTAATTGAATTTACCGATAACACTGTGGTGTTAGATATGAAGTATTACCAGTTTTACTTCATGGGATGAATAGGTTGGGATTGGGAAATTAAAACAAATGATTACTTCGGTAAGGTTCGCTAATCCCGACTAGTTTGAATTGATATTCAAAAATGGATTAAAGAATAAATTCAAGGAATTTATCTTTGATAAAATTAATGGGAACCCTTTCCCTATGAATGTGAAATTTAGAAACTAACTGTCGGTTAGCTAAGCAGAATGGTTTTCTGGATATTGATCTGATGTTGGTTTCGGCCTTCGGGGTTAATGTTTGGGGAATTATTCTCTTGATTAATTTACGGTTAGTGACTAATGAATTGGAATGAGGCGTATGTTGTGTTTGTGTAACACTTTTATAATATATACGCGAGTTATTCGGAAAGACCGGGTTTATCCCATTCTGAATAACTGATACGACGATAAGTCGAAGATGAAGACGGTGGTCGAAGACCGGAGGTCTTCACGTCGTTTGGGTAATTACTGATGATCTTGATTGGGCTGTACACCCAAGAAGATGGAAACAGTTAGTGATCGTCCAGACGTACTTGGAGATCGATGGATATGCGGGGTACTAGGTGCCTCCGGTTTCGTTCAGCCCCAGAACGGACTTGTAAATGGACTGTGTGTCTGACATTGGATTTTAGTCCGTGTGATTGATCTCTATTAAATATATATCTGTTTGGCGGCGGAGAATTTATTCTCTTGCTTAACGCCCTTCTCTGAGACGTACGAGCTCAGGGGTTATATATTGATGGATATCAATCGCATGGAGTGAATTGCCTGTGTGGCATGCTAAGAGGCAAATGATCAAGGCTTCTGTTGAAAAGCAAAGTCTTTTGGTTGATGATCGAAGCACGGCCTTTGTGGCGTAGCTTTGTGTAATGTTGATTCGCGAGTATCACACCCGGTATGAATCAAAAACGGGAGACGGACATCAGGGAGGACCTACGTTTCTTTCTAGTTATGAGTGGCGTCAGTGCTTGAACTGGCTGACGAGTTTGACTCATGTGGATGTTACTTATTATTACTTGCTGAAAAGCGAGGCGCCTCGTGATATCAGTTTCGGCCGATGCTTCTGGTCGGCTGACGGGCCAGGCTTACGCCCCAAAGGGCGGGGAAACATAGTGTTCAGGCATAATAATCCACATCGGTGGACCGGCCCTGACGATCTAAAGGGTCGATGCGCTCTGACCCTGTGGCTCGGGCTAGAGAGTCACAAATCGGTAGAGGATCTTGCCCCTAGCCTCGGTTCATACCATAAATGATAACCCAACTTCCAATACGACATTTGCGGTTTTGATTGTAAACTTATATATGGCGACATAGTGTTATGGGCCATTCATGCCGCCTATGATTGATACTTATGATTTGAAGTTGTTTTATACACTATGCACTTATAATAGTATCAAATGATTTGTTTTAAACGTATCAAGCATTCTTTGGCTGTTATAAGGGAAAACCCTATCCCCCGGCTTGCGTTGCATTGTGTGATAGGACCTGGGTCTTATAACAGCTTCATTTTTCTTTACTTAGCATTGCGCTGTTTGTTTTATGCACTGGTATTCTTGGGAGGAAACCCGTTCCGTGTTATACGGCGTGGTCCCTTGATTTACCTAGCTTTAAAAATAAAGATTAACTGTTTTAGTTCTCACACCAGTCACATGACTGACCTGGAGTTTATTGTTTTAACCTAAACTCTGGGTGCCCCTATTTTGACACGGGCAGCTAGTAGTTTTGGTTTTGCAGATTTATATTCACAGGATCCTGGTTTACAGCTGGAACGATATCTGGAAAGCTTTGTATCCGTATATCTCTTTCTAGTTGTGTATTGTATTATTTTCCGCTGCTATGTATTTAAATGTAATTTAAATCTCTGATATTTTTGTGTAATATTCATTTATACTCTGTATATTCTTGTAATCTGATGCATTGTTGTAATATACAATGAAATGTTCTTCTGTATGCGTTCTGCTTTGTCGTGTTCTCAAACGATAGGGCGTTTCGAACGGCCTGGATCGGTTTAGCGACTGGTTCGGACCGAGCGAAATTCCTTCTCGTCACAGCCAACGTGGTGAAACATCCAGAGCTAAAACTTCAGGTATTATTGTTGATGATACTTTCACTAGGCTAACTGCTGGTGTTAACATATCAAACTTTCCAACCCATGTAGATGTCGCAATTCCTCTCCCCACTGTTGGAGGAGAAGGTGATTTTGCTGGAAATTTTGCTAAAAACAAACAGCATGATTTGGATGGAGTAATAAACATTGATGATTATGCAATCGACACGAACCCTCCCATCTCAGGTAAAGATGACATGCGTCAAGTTATGCTAGACTTAGATTATCTCCTTGCCTCTCTGGGACATTCTAAACTTGTGGACTGTTATAATCATACAATGAATTTACTTTCACCATTGCCTCCTGTCGGTGGATATACTGCCATGGTGATGAATGCCATCGAAACTGACTTGCCTTCATTTAATACAGGCCCATTTGTTGATGCTTCCACGGAAATAATGCTCTCTCAACCAGGCTCTCAGGAAGAAAGAATTGATGCGATTGTCAACTTTGATCGAGACCTCCATAAACTCCAAGAAGAAGATCATGACTCTGAAGAAACAATCGATGACGTGATTGATAATCAAGGAAAAAAGGTCAATTCTTCCACTGGTAGGGGAAACCAAAAACGTTCTATCAAGAAGAAGGCTACTAGCTTATCAACCCCTGAGGGTTCTACTTCCAAACCTACATTGAGATCTGGCGATTTGAAGAAGTAGTGGCTTAGACTTGCTCGTTTTGCATTTATCAGACTTTATCCAGACCGGATGTATATGAGAGTGCCGGTCCTTGCTTACTACTTTGCAATGTCTTAAATTCTGAATAATTTGTATTTGACAATGCTGCGACTTGATCCTGTGTTTGAATGTGATGTGACAATGTTATGTGTTTTTGTACTTTTAACCTTGTTATTACGTTTTTTCCGTATATTCTGGTTTGTACACCACACTTGCACATCTCACTTTACACATTTTGGTTGTTTATGGATTTTTCAACTATATATGGTTGTAATGATCCTTTGGTACGTGAAGAATCAAATAGTTACTTTCGGCTTTCTGATATGATATGTCCTCGTATCAATGGATTGTTTTAACCCTGATATATTGAAAAATGGACTTGAGGATTGGATGCTTTAAGTTGTAATCAGAATTTAAAAAGCGTCTATCATTGCACTGTGACAATTGGGAGCTTTTTATTCTTCATATGAACTTTGCATGTATTATCTAGAATTCTCCATCCTTTGCATCTGGATGTACTAGATATTTGAGAAATAAGTGGATGCCTCTTGAAGAGGTCTTTTACCCAATTCGTGACATTATTTGATCAGATATTTACTGACTTTTGCAGTCGATTAAGTGCCCCCGGAGAGGTCTTGGGTTAAAAACTCAGTTTGGCAAGAACGTGGTCAGATTTTTCTGACTTTAAGTTATTTGACTGAGCACCCTCGGAGAGGTTTTGGGTTAAAAACTTAGTTTGGCAATAACGTGGTCAGATTTTTCTGACTTTAAGTTATTTGACTGAGCACCCCCGAAGAGGTTTTGGGTTAAAAACTCAGTTCGGCAATAACGTGGTCAGATTTTTCTGACTTTAAGTTATTTGACTGAGCACCCCCAGAGAGGTTTTGGGTTAAAAACTCAGTTTGGCAATAACATGGTTAGATTTTTCTTGACTTTAAGTTATTTGACTGAGCACCCCCGGAGAGGTTTTGGGTTAAATTTGTGTCTGCCTAGTTCCATGTAGTAGGTATTGATTTTATTGGACATTTGAATTGATCAAGATGTCTTGGTAGTAAAACCATAACCCTAGGTTAATCCTTTCGGATGATACTCCTTTGGTGGAATTATAGCGAGTTTTCTTGATTTTATTCCTTTGGTTTTTCCCGCTGGTTGGCCTTGGTGTTTTGTTCTTCTTTTTATCTTATGGAGACATTTCATACTCCCGTATTTTGACGGGCGGTGCTTTATGAATCCATGTACGCAATTTGTCCTTTTAGAATATGCTATGAACTAACACCGGGCTTTCATCGGACAATGAGCCAGCGGATTTATTATGTCCTTTCTTGATGTGATGGTTGCCAGTGGTTCAGCTTCAGCCCATTTAGTAAAGTAGTCCACAACAACTATGGCATACTTGAAGCCGGATTTTGTAGTAGGTAATACTCCAATCAAGTCTATGCCCCAGACGGTAAATGGCCAAGGACTCAACATTTGTGTCAACTCAGTCGATGGAGCTCTCGGAATTTTCGCGAATTTCTGGCATCGGTCACATTTTCTAGCGAAGATCATAGAGTCGAGATTTACATCAGGCCAAAAGTAGCCATATCGAAGAATTTTTTTGGCAAGAGTTTGTCCACCTACATGCCCTCCACAATCTCCTTCATTTAATTCTGCCAGGATTGCTTTGGATTCTTTCTTTGTTACACATCGTAGCAAAGGTGTTGATAATCCTCTCCTATATAAGCGACCATCTTGGACGAGATACAAACGAGACTTTCGAATCAACTTCTTGCGACTCTTCGAGTTTTCAGGAAGTGTTCCATGGAGTATATAGTTCTTGATGGGGGTCATCCACGAGTCTGGGTCGTCGGTTGTCTCCATAACCCAATCTACATCAGATTCTTCAATACTAGAACTAGATAAAACTTCAACAGGAACTAGATCGAAGATTTGAGGATCTCCGGTACTAGACAGCTTTGATAAAGAATCGGCTTTCCAATTTTCTCCTCTAGGGATATGGGAAATAGAATAATACTCCAGATTGTCAAGAAACTCTTTGGCTTTTTGTATATACGTCGGGAGCTTTCCCATCTTGGTCTGAAATTCACCTTTGATCTGGGAAATCATCAACTGTGAATCGCTGAAGATAACAAACTTTTTAGGCTCAATTCTTTCGCAACTCTCAATCCTCCAAGCAAAGCTTCATACTCAGCCTCATTGTTGGTAACGGGGAATTCGAACCGCAGAGCACAACATATATGTCGTCTTTCTGGAGTTTCAAACACTATCCCTGCCCCAGCACATTATTCATTCTTAGCACCATCAACTAAAACCTTCCATCTGGCGACCAATTCATTGGTTTCTTCCATTTCCTCTCCTCTATTAGTGAACTCGGCAATAAAATCAGCCAGAGCTTGCCCATTTATCGCTTTCCTGGGGTGATGACTGAGCTCAATATTCCACTTTAGTAATCTCCCCGAGGTTTTTGGACGGAACAACACTTGTTTCAAAGGTTGATCTATAAGGACCTTAATAGAATGAGATTGGAAATAAGGCCCGAGCTTCTGTGATGCGACAAGCAAAGCATATGCAAGCTTTTCTATCTTCGAATAATTCATCTCCGCCCCCGGTAAACCTTTTACTGATGTAGTATACCAGCTACTGAACTTTATCTTCTTCCCTGATGAGGGCTGCGCTTAGAGCATGGGATGATACTGCAAGATATAGGAACAGGCTTTCTCCATCCTTTGGTTTTGACAGCATCGGAGGTGATTCCATGTGCTTGATAAGACCCTCAAATGCTTGCTGGCACTCAGGAGTCCACTGGAAACTCTTCCTTTCCTTTTTCAATGCATCAAAGAGGGGAATACACCTGTCCGTCGCCTTTGAAATGAAACGGCTTAAAGCTGCTACCTCGCCATTCAAGCTTTGGAGTTCCTTTTTAGTCCGCGGAGCTTGCATTTCTCGCAAGGCAACCACCTGCGCTGGGTTTGCTTCAATGCCCCCGAGCATTTACCATAAAGCCAAGAAACTTCCCTGAAGCTATACCAAATGAACATTTGAGTGGATTCAGCTTCATGCCGTATTTCCTTAGGATTTGAAACATCTCGTCAAGGTCTTCCATATGACTTTTTTCTTCCTTGGATTTCACCAACATATCATCAACGTAGACTTCCATTGTCTTTCCAATTTGCCCTTTTGAACATTGAATTTACCAGGCGTTAATATGTGGCACCTGCATTTTTCAAACCAAACGGCATTACCTTATAACAATACAACCCACGATCAGTTATGAAATTAGTACTATCCTGGTCCGGCTCGTGCATCATGATCTGATTGTAGCCTGAGTATGCATCCATGAAAGACAATAGTTCATGCCTCGCCGTTGCATCAACAAGCTGATCAATTCGAGGTAGGGGGAAACTGTCTTTCGGGCATGCTTTGTTTAGATCAGAATAATCAACACACACCCGCCATTTACCATTTGACTTTTTCACAAGAACTGGATTAGACACCCAATTAGGATAGGTGGATTCGCGAATGAAATTGTTCTTCAATAGCCTATCCACCTCATCCTTCAAAGCCTCGGATCTTTCAGGGCCTTTCATCCGTCTTTTTTGTTTCACAGGATGTATGTTAGGATCAATATTCAGCTTATGCACCATCACTTCTGGAGATATTCCGCACATATCTGAGTGATTCCAAGCAAAGACATCCAAATTTGCCTTTAGAAAAACAATCAATTCCTTTTGCAGCAAAGGATCCAACTGAGAGCCTATCTTCACCATCTTATCTGGATCATTATCATGGACCTGTATAGAAATGGTAGCTTCAGCTGGTGCTGCCCTTTCATCCCCTGCACTGGTTTTTCACGGATCCATATCATCTTGCATGTCGTCGTATTCTCCAGCACAGGGGGAGGTCATTAATTGCTATAAGGGGGCTTCACGGATGCAGAGAGGAGTCTCCACATCCTTCTTGATTTCATACTTCCGAGCTTCAATCAATTCTTCCATATAGCAATCTCTTGACTCTTGAGGATCTCCTTTGATTACTCCCACTCCGTTTGCAGTTGGGAACTTCATCATCAAGCACCATGGAGCAAGAGCTATCCTGAAAGCAGCTAGTGCTGGCCTTCCCAAAAATGCATTATACCCTGAAAGTGAGTCTATTATAACAAAAGGCTGCATCATGGAAACTTACTTCTTCCCCTCACCAAGCTCTACGAGGAGATCGACCACACCAATAGGCTGAGTTGGTACACCAGTGAAACTGTGTATTTTATTTTTACTTGCTCGCACATTATCCATAGACAACCCCATCTTAGAGAAAGTATTGTAAAACAGGACATTTACAGATGCCCCATTATCAATCAGTACCTTCTTTACTATTGCTGGACCCAAGCCAATAGTGATCACCATTGGATCAATAGTTGGAGTCAGCATTCCATTAGAATCCCGATCTCGGAACACCACATCTTCCTAGGATGTTTTTGGAATTTTACAACGAAGAGAGTTACTGTAAACTTTGAATCCATCTTCTTTTGAAACACTAATTAGTTCATTTGTATACCTGACAATGTCCTCCCAGGTATCTCCTGCAGGATCAGGTCCACCACTAATCGTATTGATAATAGATCGAGAACCATTTGCAGGTGTTCTTCCGTCTTGACTTGGATGAGCTTGCTGCCCCTGAGTAGGCTCGGTATCTGATGAACGCTTCATATACTCCTGAAGACGTTTTTTTCTTAACAACTCTTCAATCAGATTCCTCAAGTGAAGACACTCATTCGTGTCATGACCCGGTCGATTATGAAATCGACAAAACCTTCCTGAATTTGCAGCTTCTTCGGACACCTTTATTGGCTTTGGGCTCGGATAATCCTCCGTTTCCTTAGTTGCCATGTATATGTGCTCAATTGTATCATTCAAAGGAATAAGGTATGTTGGCTTGAAGAAGCGTCGCTTTTTGGAATCCTTGTTGTTCCTAGCATCATTACCGTTTCCTCTTTTTTGCCCCCCTCCTAAATTTCTTTGATTGGTTTTTGTAGAAGCTTCCTTCCTCTCTGGAACTACATTAGTTTTGACATTGTCAACAGAATAAATGGGATCATCTTCAAGACACATGTATTCATCAGCTTTGTCATAGAATTTCTCTAATGTATTGGGCTTCTTTCTCTTTAACCACCTTCCAAATTCAGATTGTTTATCTATGCCCCCCATTAAAGCCATTAGAATTAGCCCTGGCTCATGGGTCCCCCACTTCGGCAGCGGTAGCATTAAAACGATTCAGAAAAGATCTAATCGTTTCACCCGGGGCTTGTTCCAACTCGTTGAGGGACATAATATCTCTAACCTTCGTTGTCTGGAGGCGGAACTGGTCTTGGAAGCATCTTGCTAGCGTGAAAAAATTATCAATAGACCTGGGAGGCAATTTAGTGAACCATAATGATGCTACCCCGTCCAAGTACACTGGGAAGTACAAACACTTAAGCTCGTCAGTTGCTTGGGCCCCATCCATGTGTTGGTCCTATCGAAACAAAAACACATTGGGGTCTCCTGTCCCATTGTAGGCTTGGATTGTAGGTGGCTTGAATTTCCGTGGGGAAGTTGCCTTTTTGATTCTTTCAGTGAGAGGGGTTTTTGATGGCGCGAACTCCCATTCAGCCTCATTATCGTTTTGATATTTGCTTTCTTTCATAATCTGTCGGACCATTTTCCAGAGACGATCCTTCTCGTGGAGGCTATCCGCGGGGCGGACGCTTTTGTCTCGGCCTGAAGCTTGCTTAAGCAAACCATCACGGTTGCGACTCCGGGGTCCTGGTCTTTCTTCATTGGAAAGTGCCCCTTTGGCAGAATTAGCAACTTGACGAGAAGTAATCCCCACATTACGGTTCCAATCAGCATGCTTCGAATTCTCAAGTTTTCCTTTATCAGGATTAGAGATCTCTTGGAAAGATTTTTCTCGATTCGGACTAGAAGAGGAGGAACCGACATCTTCTGCATGAACAGGCTTTGAAGCTACCTTTGCTGTAGCGGCTTGAAGAGCAAAGAGTGAATCTAGCCTTGCCAACATGGCTTTGTTAGCTATCTCCAACTATTGTGTCAGTCCAGCGACGGCTTGATCAAGCTCGCCTCTTGTGACATTCACGCCTCCATTCGATGTTTCACCTACTTTAAGCCCGTTAACCACGAGGGTTTCCTCTCGATTTCCCTCATTAGATGCTCTAGCCCTTACTTCCTTATTTGCTATTGGCGGCATTATTTCAGAAAGTAGCTTAACCTTGTGGTCGTGGGTTCGGGCCCTACGGTGGGCGCCTAATTGTTTACACCCAAAATTGGCACAAACAACTCAAGTATTATGAATACAATTCAACAGAAAATATGTGAAGCCATCTCTAAAACATCATAAGCATCAAAATGAGAAAAATGACAAGGAGTTTATAGTAGTTCGACCTTTGAGGAGGTCTACGTCCACTTTAATGAAGAATCTTATTATTCACCAAGAGTTACAATATTTGTTCACTCATACATTCGTAGAAGCTCTTTTCGATATACATTCATCTTTACACTTATTGAGAATGATAGAAAACTTGAAAGGACAGCGAAGAACTCTTTGATGATGGAGCTTTTGCGATTAATCCTTCCTCTCATGAAACACTTATGCTTCTTATTCTATGGAAGCCATGGCCACAAGCTTGACAAGTCTTCGGTGAATGATGAAGAATGAATGTTGGAATGCTTGTAAAGAGTCAAAGAACAATTCGGCAACACCTTGTTGCTCTCCCAAAAATTCCCCCCAAAATGATGGAAGTGATCCCCTATTTGTAGGTGACGAAATGGATGAAATATGACTTTCAGGTTATGGGTCGGTATTTTGAATATTTACGGAAATGCCACTGCTTTCTGTCACCAGCTGGCATGCTCTCGTACCAACCAGATAAGCTCTGACCGACCTGGAAGCTTTCGTGCAGAACAGACCGACCAGGGATCTTCAATGTAAGGTGAACCGACCAGAGGTATGCAGATAGAACCGATCAGCTATGACGTGGAATCAGGACGACCCGAAGACTCAGATCCAGAATGGAACGACCAGGACTCTATGAACGACGGAACCGACCAGGGTAATATCAAGAAAGAAACCGACCTCTTTATTTGGAGAAAAGAGCGACCGGAAGTCTGTAAGGAAAAGGACGACCAGGGCTTTTGCGAGGAAAAGGACGACCAGGGACTTCGTCCATTATGACCGACCCTTCTTAAGAAATGATCTGAAGGATTTCGACCGACTAGGAGCTCTGTGAGAACCGACCCCTTCTTAAGCGTTACAGAAACCACCCGTATAAATTCGTCAATAACCCATCAATTATACATATCAATTTTAGTGGATAACATACAGGCCTTGGGTCGATGGACAACCCGACCCTATGTTGGATCTTTAGCTATTCAGCGAGGATCGTTAATTGGGGATTTATAGAGAGTTTGCTTTATGAAATGTCTGAGAGACACATATAATTTACTTATCACCACCTAACTTCACACGGGCTGTAACACCCTGTAATTTTGAAAACTTGACATAAGGGATAATTAAAGAATACTTAATTTTTATAAGAAGATTTAAGGGAAACGGGTTGCGCCATTGCGTTCGCCTCAGAATTCTGCTTGGGATAGAGTTTGAGTATGCATAAAACGGATACAGTATGAAGAAGCTTTGAAGCTTAGAAGAATCCAAGAATTAGCATAATTTAATAACAAATCAAAAATGAATTCAAAAATTAAAATCAGCCAAATCTTGGTGAGCGGGAAATCTCCCGCTCTAGGGTGTCGACCCCCCATAGGGGAGTCGACATAGGTGTCGACCCCCCTATAGTGTTGAATGGTGCTTCAAAGTTGTCCCACATCGGGAAATACTGAACTAAGATCCTGGATATAAACTAAGATGTTCCTCCTCACATTGCCAATTGGTTTTGTGATAATAAGGGAATTAATCTAACATGGTATCAGAGCTCAGGATTTCAGTAGAGAGTTGAAGAGAAAGTGCTTCAACAATTGAAGGTGATGAGAAAGTGCATCACAAATCGAAGAGAAAGTGCTTCGATCTCAACAACTTTGAAGCAAGGGGGTGTGTTGAATAGTGCTTCAATGTTGTCCCACATCGGGAAATACTTAACTGAGATCCTGGATATAAACTAAGATGCTCCTCATAACATTGCCAATTGGTTTTGTGATAATAAGGGGATTAATAAAAAAACTAACATATAGGGGTGTCGACCCCCATCTGCCCAGATATGGTCTGACGAGTTTTGTAGTCTGGACTGATACGTCGTCTTCTGGGATTGACTGGATGACGTGTTTTTCTGGTTTGGATGGTTCAGATGGATCATAATCTAATCTAAGCCCTAAAACTAACCCTAATATCATTGTTATTCGTCCATGGTGCCTCCATGTTGCTCTAATCTAAATTAACCTAGCCTTTCTTCTCCAACCAAAATCAAAGTAGAGATTTAGAGATAGTTCTTCTTCAATAATCAAATTAGAGGATCAGATCTACATCAATCAAATAGAGATTATTCAAGATCTGAATTGCTACAACAAGACCTAATTTTCTAAGAATCCTATCGCTGTGAGTCTATGTCACTTTCACATATAATTAAATTAAAAGTAATTGTGATAGGATTGTAAATTAGATCCAATGTATATGCCTGTGACTGAGATGAATTTTATCAAGTTTGTAAATCATTATCCTTTAAATTCATACCCATAAATCTGCCATATGCCTTTCTGATCCAGTTTATCGTTATATGCCTGTTTATGTTTCATATGTTTGTTCTTATGTTTATGCCAATTTTGATGTTGATTCTCTTCTCCTCTTCTTTTCCATTTTTTATGAGATTAGGCTAACTTCGAGCCTAACGTATGCATTGAGATTTGCGTACGAATAACGTTTGAACGATTGGGAGAAGTTTGGGGAAATTTGTAATAAAACGAGATTATTGGCATAAATCAATTTGAGCATAATTGTGTATAAATTGTATACATGAGATTTGGCATAAGTTGGGTGGGGCATAATTGGATATAATTTGTATACATGAGGTTTGGCATAAATTGTTAATAACAATGAACGCAAATTAATTTGGGTGTAATTTGGCATAACATGTATACATAAGATTATATGCCTAGTTTGAATTAAAATTATAAAAATAATTTAGATTGGAAATTATGGATAATTGGAATATATTTTAATCCAAGATTTAAAATTACGACTTGAATCAAGAAAGCGATAATGAACGCCTAAGACACGAGGTTAGATTTGAATTGCGGTATAAGACAGCCCGGAATCGCTCGATACATCCAGCAACCTAAATTTCGTAATCTAATGTGAGAGGTCAAAGGCAGAAATTAGATACGTAATAATGCAAAGACACAAGGTAAGATTCGGATTCCGGTATAAAACTGCCCGGAACTGCACAACGACAATCTAATGTGGGAGGTCTTACAAGATTATGACTATAATGAATTAATGAACACTTAACCAAGATAAGACATATGGTAAGACATGGGAATGATAAAAGGGTTAAGTGGGTAACATGGGTAGCATGTGAAACATAATTAAAACACTTATCCAAGATGATACATGTGATTAGACATAGGGATAAAGAGGGGTTAAGTGGGAATTCCTAGTGGGGACCAAGCTTAAGAGGGAAGCTTGTGTCAAGTGGGTGGACCCTTTTCAACCAGTAACCCATTTTAGTATCTATATGAGCTCGAACTAGGTCGAGGATGGGAACATACTTACTGGGGGGTATTGTAAGAGGTCAATAAAGAGTTAGCGATAGCGGTGCAAGTCCAATGGAGTCATGTGCGTGCGTGGGTCCGGGCTAGTAGGTAAGACGCTGTTACATCGTTTAGGTATAAGCCGTGCATTTTAGTAGTATTGGGTTGCCACTTTAGGGAGTGATACACCCTACTGTAAGACCAGCACGGGTATCTACGAGTTAGGGAGCCGATCGAATGGGGATGGTAGTGGGTACAACTAGTTGAGATAGGAGCAAGCGACACCTATGACAGTAGCTAGGAGTACACGAAACTACCATCATTATTGTTATTATTATGTTTAGTAAGAGGGAACAACTTTCAGTATAGAACTAGTAGCGGTGTAGGAATTATCTTATAGTGATTAGAAGCGCAATCAACGTTATATCTTGTTCATCTTGTTTACCTTGTCATATTTTCTTATGTTACAGTCATCTCTTATATCTAGTTTATGTTCTTATCATGTTACTTTACTGATTATATTGTTAAAGTCACTGGACTCGCCAGACTTTATGTCTGACACTTTTTGTTTCGCCTCTTTTCTTTCCTTTTCCCCCTAGGTCCTCAGGGTGGGACTAGCGGAGCTTGACTTGGATTTCTTTCTTCTTGAAGTGCTTGGAAGTATTGAAAGTAATGCTCAGCTTTATCTCTTTTCATTTTGGCTATTTTGAGTGGGATTATGGTTTTACTTTTATGTACTATGATGATAATTTTGTACATGATGGATATTTATGTACTTGGCTTTAGTTTATGGTTTTTATGTTGTAACCAGACATGTTTTGCTTTTCCGCTGCAATGAATAAATTTTGAATTTTCTTGAGTGCCATTTTATATATCTATCTAGTGATATTATGTTCTATACTCTTATAATACTCCATGAAAGTTAATTCATTCCCTTAGTGAGTGACATTAATGGACGTGGGGTGTTACACGTGGTCTCAGAGCTGAAGGTTACCAAAACAGATAAAAGATTTTGAAAACCGTTTTCAAAAGCATTTTTTTAAGAAGTATTTTCAAAAACATGTTTTAAAGAAGTGTTTTCAAGAGAAAAGTTTATTATGAAAAACATAATCCCCAAAAGCCATATATCTATCTTTCGATCCTCTGTTTTGAATCTTTTCCTTTTTCCTTTCAGCATGTCTGGGGAACCCGTTATACCCGAGGGCGTTCAGAGACCAGGTTGGTTCAGAAGGTATCTGAAGGCTAGGGCTACTGCCGCAGGCCCAGCAAACGTTCCTCCTCCCCCAGCTGCAGCCGCTCCTCCTCCTCCTCCCCGTGTAGATAGTTTTTCTAATATATGCAAAGACTTCCATACGATGGGCGGAAAGTTGTTTTATGAGACTGAGACGTTTGTGGAGGCTCGAAATTGGCTCAAGGACGTGGATGACTTGTTTGGTATCTTTGAAATAGACGAGGGAAGGAAAGTTCAGCTAGCTGCTTGGTTAATGAAGGATGAAGCTTCCTTTTGGTGGGAAGTAACTAATGGAGGACATGCAGTGGATACGTAGATGGACTTTAGACAAAGGTTCGAGTTGAAATTTCTTTCATAAGAGGAGGAGAGTTTATACATGGAGAGGTTCTTGGCTTTGAAACAAGGGAGTTTGTCTGTGAAGGAGTACGTTAACAAGTTTATCCATTTAGCAACATTTGGTATGTAATTAGTTAATACACCACATAAGAAGGCCTTGAGATTTGCCAAGGGTCTGAATGAACCATTACACGGGTTGGCTATATCCTACATTCCTATGGGGGCTACTTTCGAGAATCTTGTTGATATGGCGCTGATATATGAAGAGGAGAAAGGTGTAACAATTGAACGTATTAAGGTGAACACTTTAATATTAAAATATTTACCCATAAATTTCTTCTTGATATATGACTTAGAAAATAATATTAGTTTAGCTTAAATCTTAAATTTTAACCCCCATAAGTTAATAAGTCATATGTAAAACTGAGTCCGAACTGAGTTCGCGAATCGGTTCGAAACTGAGTTTGCAAACTCGGTTCGAAACGAGTTTGCTGCAAACTCAGTTCCAGACTGAGTTCACGAATTCGTTCCGGAACTGAGTTTGGACTGAGTTCACAAACTCGTTCCGGGACTGAGTTCACGAACTCGTTACGTGACTGAGTTCGCGAACTCGTTCTGGGACTGAGTTCGCGAACTCGTTCCGGGATTGAGTTCGCGAACTCGTTCCGGGTCTGAGTTCGCGAACTCGTTTCAGGACTGAGTTTGCGAACTCAGTCCCGGAACGAGTTTACGAACTCAGTTCGAGTTAGCCATCTGAATCATACAACATGGAATATAATACCTCTTCCACGTAGTTTACATTTCAACATCAGCTCCTCTTCACTCTTGTACAAATGTGAGCTTGAAAACAATTTAACTTCATTAACAGCAGGATATTCCTTTGATTTGACCATGCTATGCGATAAAGACACTAAACTTCTGCCATTTTGTGTCAAAATAACTAAAAATTATGCCATTAGTAAAATCAAGCAAAACAATATGCAGATGTAATTGTGATCGGAAATTTGTACCTCCATTATCCGTATTTTCAGGTCCTAGCATCCACATGTAATAAAATCTCTCAATCATTCCTTGAAGCGTTGCTAACATGCGCTGAGCTCCAATTCCGAAAGCCTCACCGCTATGAATATAATTATGAATGACTCCAATATTATGATTACTTTCTTCTACTTCTAGGTGATTGAGTCATAAAGATTCGTGAGACGGGATGGGAGGACAAAGAACTCCAATTTCACTATGTATCTGCATCGAAGAATTATTCAATTACTTTTGCTAGAAAAACTCAATAACCATTGTGATAAGAATGAAATATTTCTAGTTGCATACTAGCAATAAAGATCCACTGTGATCATCTCCACCCATTCCTACAGAAATGACATCAATGATTGCCTTAGCCACCATAGTCTACAACATGTCTGCCCTCCTGACCTACAATACAAAAACAAAGTTCAATTTTGGATAAAAGATCTACTATTAACTAAAAAAGAGGAGGTGAAATTTAGAAAAGTGCCAACCGGATCCATTAACACATCGACCAGGAAAAGATAATTCATACTCAGTTTCGAACTGAGTTTACAAACTCAGTTCCAACTGAGTTTATAAACTCAGTATGTAACTCAGTTCAAAACTGAGTTTATAAACTCAGTTCACAATTGAGTTTACAAACTCAGTTTCGAACTGAGTTTACAAACTCAATTCCAACCGAGTTGTAAAGTCAGTTCGTAACTGAGTTTGTAAACTCAGTTTTGAATGGTTTAATAAAATGTTTGAATCTGATGCACTACAGTCGCCAGAATTCACAAGTACATGGAACTTTAACAAACTCCAAAACATATTGACATCTAGTGATTATATTAACAAACAACATAATTTCATTCTCCTACATAACCAGATCGGTTGTCAATGTTGGACCTGACCCCAAAGCCATTATTCCTTGTATTATTTGATAAAGCATACAAGCACATTCCATTTCTAAAAGTAATTTCATAATTATGACATGTAATGCACATACAAAGTCAAAAACCGGTGCTGCAAATCATTTTACACTTATATATCTATATAAATATAAAAGTATGGAAATAACTAATATGATAACTAATAAAAATTATTTATTTGTGCACATAGGTTAATATTGTCTAACAAGTAGAAAATAAAAAATGTAGTATATCCAATCACAATAGAAACAACAAATAAGCAGATTCAAACTGCAGTGGGATGATTGAACTCTGTTTTTCCATTCAAACTGCAGTGGGATGAATCACAATAGAAAATAGCTGATACTTACCATTTAATTTCCAGTTCCGATCAACATATTCTCTTAAAAACTGAAAATAGGGCTTATTACCAAAAACATAAAAGTCTATAGAATTGGTCCATTGTTCTCTACCTTTATTAACCAAGTATTCATCTATTACAGCAATTCTAAGATTATCCAAAACCGTAGGTTCGTAATATTTCAGTTGGATCAAAGACTGATGAGATCTATTCTCTTTAATTACTTCTGACCAAGTTTTTGAAATAAAAGACCTTACTTTAGTCGAATCATTCTGATCTTTGGGAACTAAGTCTGGAAAATCGAATCTAGAATCCAGATTGGGGAAAAAGGTTTACCTTGAATCGGAGTCCCCATCTGCGTTGCATGCTGTTGGTTTATCCTTCGATCTGGTGGAAAAGCATGACGGTAATCTGAATCGAAGAAAAGATCAGCTTTTGTCTTCGTGTTAGTATTTATCGGATTTGAGGTCGCCATTGTTCAAGAACGAGATAATTAGAAAACAACCCGGCCAATTTTTTTTGGGTTGGTGAGAAATGAAAATTCAGCACGTAGAAAAGATAAGGCTTATTAAATACGGGCAAAACATGTGCCAAAAGGAAGCGATCCGAAGTTTAATGATCAATGGTCAGATTTGCAAGATTGGGAAGACGCGGATCGGTTAAGGTGTAGCAAATGAAATTTGATACAGCTATGAGCTGTATCAAATTTGATATAGCTTTAAGCCTTATCAAATCTCTGAATCCTGATGTGTCAAATTTGCTATTATGGTGTAGTGTTAGTGTAGTTAAGGCAACAAGATAAGAAAGTGGATCCAAAGAAAGCATAACAACAACAACAAAAGAAAGCTGGCAAGGATAACAAAGGCCAAGGGAAGAAAAGATGTTTTAGTTATGGAACACTGGGCCACTTGTGATGACCGCCCACAGCCCCCGCACTATACAAGAGGAATAATGCGTCGAAAGGTGTGCCAGGCGGCTATGGACGATCATCCAAGTCTGGTAGATAAACAAAACCTGTCGTAAACTCACACTGCAAGGATAAAATATAATAGAACATATATAAAAGGTAGTAATAGTGAAGCAGAAATACAAGACTTTCATACAACCAGAAAGTAATATACACAACTTAGAAATAGTGTTTATACAACGTTGCCTCACTACATCACTCAGAACAGCAAACATTGGAAATCCAATTACTATATAGTCAATCAGGTCGTCCTCACTAAAGCATTACTTGTCACCTGTTACTTAGTTTGCCCATCCACAACCGGATGAACAGCCCAAGGTAATAAGTGGAAACATAAAACCTCGAGTCAGACAACAGTCTTAGTGAGCGATAAAACAGCTAACAAACTTCAACAATAAAGTGTATGAGAAAGGATAGATAAACATACTAATCTACCCATGACACCAGAGAAGAACTCAACCTTATCTTCCCAACATCAGACAGTGATAGCCTTTACAATCTATTCAACCAAAGGAATAACAATTCATACATGGGAACCAGAACAAGCATTGATAACATTCATAGCATCCAGATTACATAGGTCTCACGTAGACAACCCTAATCGAGTTTAACATTCCCCGAGTAGTCTCCCCAGAGGTCTAAACCAATATCAGTTAAGCACTCAAAGAACATCTCCCTAGACTTTGGGTAATCTATATGAGATAGTATAAACAGAACAACCAATCATCCATGACTGACTCTGGCTATCACCGCCAATACTGCTTTGAAATCATCGTTAATTGTATGACGGCCAACCTTGACATATGTCAAGGGCTAACGGTAACCCCAGTTCTAGCATAAGCTCCATATGTCCAACCTTGACAACTAGGCCTTTCAACGACACCCAAGGTACTCGACCTATAATCAGCCTTTTGGGTGCCCCCATCGTACCCTTGCTTTGAGCCTGCTAGAACTTACGAAAACGATAATCGCTTGGCCTTCAATATCTCTAGTCATCCAACCTTGACGACTATTTACTGCGCAAGCAACCTTATCGAGCAACCATTATCCACCAACTCATGACCTTTGAGTTGTCTGCCTATTCATTGCTTCTCACCGATCAACGAACATATCACATCACTACGAACATCCCCTTTTGGACTCTTGTCGAAGCCACCACCATCGTTGAACCAACCAACATCTTTATAAGGTTTAAAGCAATCCATACATTATTTTAGCACTTCCTGACTTCCCAATTAAATTTACTTTGAAGTCACACCATCACTGGAAATGTCTGGGTCACTTTAGTCCGAATCACTTCTGGCTAATCCAATTCTGGTTGAACCAATTCTGCCCGATCCAACATCTGGCGGAGCCAGCTTCTACCCGAGCCAACTTCTACCCGTCCAACTTCTGCCCGAGCCAACTTCTGTCTGATGCAACTTCTGCCCGATCCAACTTCTGGCTGAGCCAACTTCTGCCCGAGCCTACTTCTTCCTGAGCCAACTTCTTCCCGATCCAACTTCTGCCTGAGCCAACTTCTGGCTGAGCCAATTTCTGCCCGATCCAACTTCTGCCCGAGCCAAATTCTCCCCGATCCAACTTCTGCCCGATCCAACTTCTGGCTCAGCCAACTTCTGCTCGAGCCAACTTCTGCCCAAGCCAACTTCTGGCTGAGCCAACTTTTGGCCGAGTCAATTTTGGTCAAGTCAATTATAGCCGAGTCAAAACCTGCATATTGCAATTCAACTCCGATTTCGATCAAAACTTCGCCAAACGACGAAACCAACTCTACCAAAATCATCAAACACAATCATAAACATATCATAACATTACTAACCACATGAATATGACGATTACCACAACAATGATGTAAATCTCACCAAAAATGATTACAATGAACATATGATCAAAATGAGAGATCTGACTAACATAAACATGTAAAATGACATGAAATTAACGAGTAAAACTTGTTAGATTAGATCATAGAGTGATGCGTATGAAAATAGACATGTAATGGTGTAAATCTATGGTAAAACATTCCAATTTGATGAGAAACATGCACAAACACTCATATACTTCATTGCATTCATGCGAGAGATGTAAATCACTCACCAATTATCCAAAACAAAGCAAAATGATGAAATACAATTCCGGATAGCGAAGAGGTAGCTCCTAGCCCTTCGATTTAATGAATCCTTACTTGAAATGATGTAGATCTAGCCTCCAATAGTGTAGATCTATGATTTCCGTACTTAGATTTGGATTTTTAATGGTGGAAATGTGTTAGAGGAAGAAGTAGATCAATGCCCCCAAATGAGAGAATGGGAAAGTAACCCTTTTCCCTCCACTCTCACCCCCTATTTATAGGGTTCCACCAAGGCTCCAAAACCAGAATAGCCAACTGAAAAACCTTAAAACAGCGATTTCTCCCAAACCGCTGAGCCAAATCTTTAATGTAACCACTCTACGGAAAGGCAATCATCAATTCCTTTCCAATGGCATAGGTCTCACGCTCTGATTCGACCTGAGTCAAAAGTTATGCCCTATACAAGGATGACACGGAAAAAATGGTCATAAACAAAATCGGTAAAAATTATGGACATGCCTCACATCCCCATAAACAACATATTAAAAGATGAGAATGATCCAACCCTCATAGAATGAAATAAAAATATTTTATGATCTTTCGATACGTAAAATGTGGGTTGTTACATTCTTCCCTCTTTAAGAATTTCGTCCCCGAAATTCCAAACACACAAGTAATCACAATGATTCTGCATGCCTATCATCCATGAGAAGCCAATTCTATCATCCAAACTAGCAACCATCAAGCCATGCATCCATAGCCTTATCCTAGCACGCGGAATTCTATCAAATAACAGCAAGATACAATGATATAACGAAGATACAATATCAAATGGTCCTACCGACGAAGAGTTCTGGATGAGTCACTCTCATGCTTTCTTCTGTCTCCCATGCACAATCATCTCCATCCTCACTCCATTGTATCTTGACTAGCGTAACCGTCTTCCTCCTGGGCTGTTTCGTGTCATTCCCCACAATACGAAATGGCTTACGAGGTCTCGAAACTACGGTCTCTACTTCAAGGTCTTCGTATGGCTCTGGAGATATCACCACATTCGAATCATGCACGAATTTCCATAGAAACGACACATGGAACACATTATGCACACTCGACATCTTGTCGGGTAACTCCAATCTATATGGGAGTTTTCCAATTCGCTCGACTATCGGAAATGGTCCAACAATCCTTGGAGCTAACTTTCCTTTCTTACCAAATCTAACCATTTATTTCAACAGCGAAGCTTTTATGAAAACCATATCACCCACGTCGAATTCCAAGTCCTTACGATGCTTATCGGCGTAACTCTTCAGACGGTCCTGGGCTGCCTTCAATCGTTGCTAAACTATCTCGATACAATCCGAGGTTTCTCAAACCATCTCAGGCCCAAGTACTAACTTATCTCTAGTTTCTAACCAACATGCTGGATAATTGCACGGCCTCCCATACAATGCTTCGTATGGTGCCATCCCAATGCTAGACTGGTAGCTATTATTATACGTAAACTCAACTAGATGTAGATGGTCTTCCCATGATCCTCCGAAGTCTAACACACAAGCCCTCAGGAGATCTTCCAAAACTCAATTGACTCTCTCAGTCTGACCATCAATTTGGGGATGATATGCCGTACTCAAGCACAACTTGGTTCCCAAAGCTTCTTGTAGACTTTTCCAAAATGCACTCGTGAATAATGGATCTCAGTCACTCACTATACTCTTTGGGACACCATGGAATCGAACTATCCATTTCACATAAAGTTCAGCCAATTTCGATGTGGTCCTAGTCAACTTGACAGGAATAAATCTCGCACTTTTGGTCAAACGATCCACGATAACCCAAATCCCTTCGTTTCCTGCCCTTGTTCTAGGTAGTCCATTGATAAAATCCATCGATACTTGCTCCCACTTCCACGTAGGAACTTCCAATGGATGAAGCAAACTGCTCGGCTTCTTCTGTTCAGCTTTCACTAACTGACAGTTCATACACTTGGAAATGAACTTTCCAATATCTCGCTTCATCCCATCCCAGTAATAGACTCTCTTCATGTCCTGATACATTTTACTTCCACTGGGATGAATCGTCAGCTTTGAGTGATGACATTCTCTTAGAACCTCATCCCTCAATCCGTCGATATCAAGAACAACTAATCACCCTTTCTTTCGAAGCCAACCTTCTTGATCGACCTCGAACTCTTTATCTTCTGGTTCCAGTTTCTGAATGAACTCGACAAGCTTCACATCTTTCTTTTGGCTCTCGCCAATTCTTTCGATAAGAATAGGTCTTATCGATAAGCTTGCCAATATTTCAGGTTCCAACTCACACCTTGGCCTGAAATCAAACCTTGCCAAGTACTGTAGGCTCTTCCATTCCAAAAACATCGCTCCTAAACTCGCGTGTCTTTGGTTTAACGCATCTGCAACTGCGTTACCTTTGCCCGGAGTATAGGCTATGCCAAAATCATATGACGCCAGAAACTCTAACCATCTTTGCTGCCGAAGATTCAAATTATTTTGGGAGAAAAGATACTTCGATGACATATGATCTGTAAACAACTCGAATCGAACTCCCAACGGGCAATGTCTCCACATCTTTAGAGCAAATACAATCGCCGTCAATTCCAAATCATGAGTTGGGTAATTCTTCTCATGCGGCTTTAGCTGTCGACTTGCGTAGGCCACAACTTTATCCTTCTACATTAGTACTGCTCCAAATCCAGTACCACATGCATCAGTATATACCACTTTCTCTTTATTCCCACTTGGAATGGTGAACACAGGTGCACTAGTCAATCTCTCTTTCAGGATTTCAAACGCTTGTTCACACTTTGCATCCCATGTGAACCCTTGGTTCTTCTTCGTCAATCCTATCAATGGTGCAGCTACTTTGGAGAAATCATTGATAAACCGTCGGTAATAACCTGCCAACCCAAGGAAACTCCAAACACCCATCGCATTCTTAGGTCGATCCCAGTCCTGGATTGTTGCAACTTTAGTGGGGTCAACAGCTATCCCTTTTCCAGAAACTACATGACCTAGAACCTCACTTCATCCTTCCAGAAGTGACACTTTGAGAACTTAGCCTTAAGCTGATGCTTCTGCAAGATCTCTAACACAACTCTCAAGTTTGTCTTATGTTCTCCCTCATTTCTGGAGTAAACCAGAATATCATCCACGAACACAAGCACAAACTTGTTCAACTGGTCACTAAATACTCTATTCATAAGATCCACAAAATACGCTGGTGTGTTAGTCAATCTGAATGGCATCACCAACCACTCAAAGAAACCAGATGGTGTCCTAAAAGAAGTCTTTTGCACACTATCCTTAGCCACCCTCAACTGGTGAAATCCCGTTGCCAAATTCATCTGAGAAAACTCTTTGGCTTCGTGAAGCTGATCGAATAAGTCATATATCCTAGGCAACGGACACTTGTTCTTCTTAGTCACCTTGTTCAGCTCATGATAGTCCACAGACAATCTAAACAAACCATCCTCCTTGGTTGCAAATATGACTGGTGCACCCCACTCAGAAACACTCCTCCGAATGAATCCTTTTCCCAAAAGGTCACAAACTTGCACCTCTAACTCTCGCTGTTCCCTAGGCGCCATCCGCCTAAGAGGCATAATGATTGGTCTAGCATCTTCGACCAAATCGATCCTAAACTCGATCTCATGATGCGACGGCAACCCTTTGACCTCATCAAAGACATCTACATACTCATTAGTTATTAGCACTGATGACAGGTCTTCTTGTGGAATCCCAAGCGAATATAGATAACTCACGAAGCCCCGTCTTCGCGCTTACATCTAATCAACACCTTTCGCCCTTCCATATCCCCGACCCTCACCTCTATCTTCTCGCAATTCACCCTTGCCGCATACCTCTTGAGCCAATCCGTGCCCAAGATGATCCCAAACCCGGCGAAGTTAAGAACAAAGCAATCACACACAAAGAGCAACCATGACTTGACAACACTAGACTACGACATATCATGCAAAGATTTGATGAACCCCCAATTGGATTAGTCACCACAAAGGGTCTATCGTAAATCTCAGGTTCCGAACCCAAGAGGCACACAAGCTCATTTCAAATGAAAGAATGTGATGCTCCAGTATCGAAAAGCACACGAACTGAAATACCATTAACAGAAAGAGTACCTTGCACCACGACACTCTTTCCCTTCTCCTCTGCAGTAGGAACTCTTGAAGAAGTTGGCACAACATCCAAAGCATATGCCCTCACAACCTGCTTTCCCTTAGCTGATTCTGGACAATCTTTCTTCTCATACCCAGGCATCCCACATTTGAAGCACTTCTTCTCAGCTTTGGGATTCTTGCACTCATTAGCAAAATGACCTTTCTGCTAGCAGTTAAAGCAAACCACCTCACTCTTTGGCTTCTTTCGGCCATTTTCCCTTTTGTTGTTGCTGCTTCCTCTTCTTATTATTACCACCCTGCTATGGTTTCTGAGCCTCTTTGGTGGCAGCGACAACATTTGCTTCCTTAGGAAACAAGCTCTCATGACGAATAGCTTTTTCCACAATCTTCTCAAATAAATCATCAAGATGGTCGACTAACGACTTTTCGATATAAGCATCCAAACCCAAGACAAACTTCTCGTTCTTCTGATAGGGTGTATCAATGTATGAACAAGCATATCTAGACAAAGCCTCAAAATCAGAAATGTAGTCAAGAACTGATCTGCCATTCTGCTTCAACTCTATGAACTTCTTGAAGAGAACAGACTTCTGAGCAGTGGAGATAAACTTTGCTTCAAACTTAGCTTGGAATAGCTCCCATGAAATTTCTTCCTTTGGAGTCTTGAGTGTAATAGAACTCCACCATTCTATGGCCAGGCCTTGCAGTTGCCTTGATGCAAGCTTTCTCTTTATTGCATCCTCAATACCCAAGTCTCCAAAGATTCGAACACATGAATCCATCCACCTCTGAATCTCTCCAGCTAGTTCAGTTCCCTTGAATGGTTTTCCCCCTAAAGATGTAAAGTCATTGCACAGCTTTGCAAAATATACCATTCTAGGAACTCGCACACCAACATCTACCGTTGCTGCCACCGGAGCGGGCGCCCTTCGCATAATTGCTTCTGCCATGCCTTCACACATGGCCGGGTAATTAGGTTCAACATCATTTCCCCCTCCAGTATTGGCTCCCCTAGCAGTGTGCCTTGTTTCTCGTCTACTCATTCTAAATCTGCAATTTAGATGAATTAGTCACTTTCAAGAAAAACTGCTAAAGGAAAACAACCACTACTACTATATATGCTACTATGTATAGTAAGCATCCAACTGAAATCTACAAGTACGTCTCTCGTATGTGATTACGTCCTTGAACAATTGCGAAAAATTGTTGACCAGAGCTCTGATACCAAATGTGACGACCGCCCACAACCCCTGCACTATACAAGAGGAACAATGCGCCGAAAGGTGTGCAATGTGGCTATGGACGATCATCCAGGTCTGGTAGATAAACGAAACCTGTCGTAAACTCACAACGCAAGGATAAAATATAATAGAACATATATAGAAGGTAGTAATAGTGAAGCAGAAACACAAGACTTTCATACAACCAGAAAGTAATATCCACAACTTAGAAATAGTGTTTGTACAAAGTTGCCTCACTACATCACTCAGAAAAGCAAACAGCGGAAATCCAATTATTATATAGTAGTAAAACTGGTACATGTGCGTCCTGCACACCATCGATCAGCATAGTCGTCCCCACTAAAGCATTACCTGTCACCTGTTACTTAGTCTGCCCATCCACAACCGGATGAACAACCCAAGGTAATAAGAGGAAACATAAAACCTTGAGTCAGACAACAGTCTTAGTGAGTGATAAAACAGCTAACAAACATCAACAATAAAGTGAATGAGAAAGGATAGATAAACATACTAATCTACCCATGACACCAGAGAAGAAATCAACCTTATCTTCCCCACATCGGACAGTGATAGACTTTACAATCTATTCAACCAAAGGAATAACAATTCATACATGGGAACCAGAACAAGTATTGATAATATTCGTAGCATCCATATTACATAGGTCTCACGTAGACAACCCTAATCGAGTTTAACATTCCCTGAGTACTCTCCCCAGAGGCCTAAATCAATATCAGTTAAGCACTCAAAGAACATCTCCCTCGACTTTGGGTAATTTATATGAGATGGTATAAACAGAACAACCAATCATCCATGACTGACTCTGGCTATCACGCCAATCCTTCTTTGAAATCATCATTAATCGTATGACGGCCAATCTTGCCATATGTCAAGGGCTAATGGTAACCCCAGTTCAAGCATAAACTCCATATGTCCAACCTTGGCCTTTCAACGATACCCAAGGTACTCAACCTACAATCGGTCTTTTGGGTGCCCCCATCGTACCCCTGCTTTGAGCTTGCTAGAACTTACGACAACGATAATCTCTCGGCCTTCAATATCTCTAGTTTTCCTACCTTGAGGGATATTTACTGCTCAAGCGACCTTCTCAAGCAATCATTATCCACCAACTCACGACCTTTGAGTTGTTTGCTTATTCGTTGCTTTTCACCAATCAACGAACATATCACATCAATTTGAACATCCCCTTATGGACTCTTGTCGAATCCACCACCATCATTGAACCAACCAACATCTTTATAAGGTTCAAAGCAATCCATAGCATTATTTTAGCACTTTCTGACTTCACAATTAAATTTACTTTGAAGTCACACCATCACTGAAAATGTCTGGGTCACTTTAGTCCGAATCCCTTCTGGCTGATCCAATTCTGGCTGAGCCAATTCTGGCTGAGCCAATTCTGCCCGATCAAACTTCTGGCGGAGCCAACTTCTACCGAGCCAATTTCTGCCCGATCCAACTTCTGCCTGAGTCAACTTCTGCCCAAGCCAACTTCTGCCCGATCCAACTTTTGCGTGATCCAACTTCTGGCTGAGCCAACTTCTTCCCGAGCCAACTTCTGCACGAGCCAACTTCTGCTCGAGTCAACTTCTGGCTGAGCCAACTTCTGGCCGAGTCAATCATGACCGAGTCCAAACCTGCATATTGCAATTCAACTCCGATTTCGATTAAAACTTTTCCAAATGACGAATTCGACGAAACCAACTCAACCAAAATCATCAAACACAATCATAAACATATCGTAACATTACCCACCACATGAATATGACGATTACCACAAAAATGATGTAAATCTCACCAAAAACCATTAAAATGAACATATGATCAAAATGAGAGATCTAACTAACATAAACATGTAAAATGACATGAAATTAACGAGTCAAACTTGTTAGATTAGATCATAGGGTGATGCATATGAAAATGGACATGTAATGGTGTAAATCTATGGTAAAACATTCCAATTTGATGAGAAACATGCACAAACACTCATATACTTCATTGCATTCATATGAGAGATGTAAATCACTCACCAATTATCCAAAACAAAGCAAAATGATGAAATACAATTCCGGACAGCGAAGAGATAGCTCCTAGCCCTTCGATTTAATAATCCTTACTTGAAATGATATAGATCTAGCCTCCAATGGTGTAGATCTATGATTTCCGTCCTTAGATTTGGATTTTTAATGGTGGAAATGTGTTAGAGGAAGAAGGAGATCAATGCCTCCAAATGTGAGAATGGGAAAGTAACCCTTTTCTCTCCACTCTCACCTCCTATTTATAGGATTCCACCAAGGCTCCAAAACCATAATAGCCAACTGAAAAACCTTAAAATAGCGATTTCTCCCTAACCGCTGAGCCAAATTTTTAATGTAACCACTCTACGGAAAGGCAATCATCAATTCCTTTCCAATGGTACAAGTCTCACCCTTTGATTCGACCTGAGTCAAAGGTTATGCCCTGTACAAGGATGATAGGGGAAAAATGGTCACAAACAAAATCGGTAAAGATTATAGACAAATCTCACATCCCCATAAAAAGCATATTAAAAGATGAGAATTGAAACACACCACCTCCGTTAAGGTCACTCACAAAGGGAATGCCTTAAGTTTGGTAGAGCATTATAGGTAAAAGACACAGATAATTTACAAGACAGATATGTATATAAGCAACGGAAAAACAAACTTTATTTCAAACACGGTTCATAACAAAATATTACAACAAACTGTTTCAAACCAACTTCCAAATCACTACATCAAAATCTCTGTCTTGATTATTACATAAAGAAGCATAAAACACAATAAAACTGCATAAATCCCCAAGTAGTAGTGTGTCCAATACCATAGCCAAAGATAAGAAGTTCCTAACTATACATCACAGAGTCTTCAAGCTTGGAAAGATGAACGGTCCAAATTAGGCTAAGTTATTCCCTCCCTGGGTACCGGGGGGAAACGGAAGAAAAGAGAGGGAAAGAAAACGGGTCAGACATAAGTCTGGTAAATCCAGTGACTATTCAACATGTAAACTGATAAGAGAACCATGACTTGAATAAGTTGGAAACAGGATAATAATAAGGAAATAAGGTAGCATAGGATAAGGTAAGCTAAACAGGGCAAGATAAACTAATCATATTATCGCACTCATGTCCATATTCTCTGCATCTACTAGATATTTTAACCATTATCGTGAGTTCAAAACCTAGTGATCCCTTTTTATTGATCGGCTCATACTCGCACGCGTTTACCACTTGTGTCATACGGCCCCGCTCGATTGTAGATACATGTGCTAGTCCCACCATGGGGTGTATCAAATCCTATGGTGGCAACCCGATACGATTCAAGATGCAATGTGTATAACTACTGATGCCCAGTGCCTGCTTTTTCCACTCTGGAGTATGTGTGCGCCCATGCTCCGTCGGAACCTACATTGATGCACCAACCGCCGACGTTTTGACCGCTTATAATCAGCCCAGTAATCATTCCCTACCCTGCCTAGTTCATGGTACCATGATATATATATGTAGGTTACTGCATTATGGGTCCCCGTTACTAGGGTTTTCTAGTCAACATGTTAAATTGGTTAAGTGTCCAAGTTAACCTAACCCACCCAACAGTTTATTTAACATGTTGCATTGGTTAAGTGTTGCCTTAATTATCTTAACCCTACCAATCCTGACTTAGCTTTAATTCATTTATTAAAGAACCAACCACTCACATTAGACAGGTATTGTTACGGTCGGGTCCAGGCAGTTCTACACCGCAACTCAGTCTAACCTCGGGTTCCTTTAGGCTTGATGCACTAACCTCTCACATTAGATATATATTGTTACGGTTGCTGGATGTGCCGGGCGATTCCGGGCAGTCTTACACCATAACTCAATCTAACCTCGGGTTAGGCATATTCGTCTTTTCTAAATTTAATATTTACTTCTTTATATTTATATGTAAATTATTGTCATTCAAATCAAGCCCCACTTTCCTTTTTAAATCAAGTTCAAAATTTTTAGGTATAAAAATTAATACCACTTTATGCCATAGAACATTTTCATGTTCATGAGCCAAATATGTCAACTATATATAATTTCATACTTTTCCCCCAATGTTACCCCCGTTAAATGCTCGCATGAATCACATAAAATGTTAGGCTCGATACGTAGCCTAACTTATACACAAAAGGGGAAAAAGAGGAACATGTAATCATTCCAACATCATAAAAATATGGATCTAACTACACATGAACTTGACATAGAACAATATACATTCAATTATGAACTTGCAAATTTAGATATACTTAACATGGATCGTGAAATAGGGGTTTTACATAGAATTGCATAAACTTAACATTAGGCATGTAATTGTGAACTTCGCAAATTAGTTGGATCTAATCTAACATGAACCTAATCATATTAGCATGTAGTTTTGGTCATATATGTGAACATGGTTGAACTTTCATAACCATAACAAAATTACCAAATTGTCATATAACATATAGGTGTTATTATCAAATCATGCGACATGAAATGTCATTGCCAAAATTTACACAATGTGATATCCATCGCCAAAATGTACCATATGGTTTGTCGTTGCCAAACTACACATTATGATATGGCATCGCCAAATTATAATATGTCATCGCCAATTATGTCATCACCAAGTATACAACATAATATGTCATCTCCAATTTATTCAACGTGATATGTCATTGCCAAAGTATAATATGTCATCGCTAAACTACACAACATATATGTCATTGGCAAATTATACAACACATGGGTTCAAAGCATTTAACTTTGATCATCAAATTACATACAACAAGATTCACAACTTAGCATAGAAAGAATCATAGTCTCAATCAATTCAGTTTTAACAAAAAGGATAGGCATAGATTTACATTAGACGATGTTCTATATCCAGTTATTTAGTCACAATTCTAACATCATTTAGGTCTAAATGATAACTGGACTTACAACAAGGAGGCTAGTCTTAAGTTCTGGGATCTATATTCTGAATTTGAGTAGCTCTCCTTTGTTGTAGACATTGAATTCTCTTAGTTGAATTAGATTTGATTTGCAATTCCTACTTGCTTTCTAGTTAAATGAGAATGACGGCTACTCTAGGTTGAGTGTTGACAGAATGACGGTCTTAGGAATATTTTTGTGTGGCTTTAGGTTGCTTATATAGAAGTTTAATTTAATAGGAGCCGTCAGATTATCCTAGAGCAAATCAAAGCCATTCAAACCTAAGAGAACCAACCAGAACGTGCCACGCAAGCCCTAATGACACAGAAATTCGTCACAGGAGAAAACACGTCAGATTTTAGATCTGATCCGAGGGGAAGGTCGACACCCAGGTCGACCTGTATGGGGGGAGGTCGACCCCCTGGTCGACCTGGCCTTGGTCGGGAAATTTCCCGCCCAGCCCGCTTCTACTACAGATTTTGAATTTTTGAATTTCTGAACTATATTCTGAACTGTTTATTTAAATTCTTGAATCTTCTGAAGGTCATAACTCCTTCATATGGAATCCGATTTACGCAAACTTGGACTCTATCTCAAGCAGAATTTCAAGATGAACGCAATGGCATAACCCGTTTCCCTTAATTCTTACATTTGAAATTAATTATTCTTTAATTCGTTACTTTAGTGTTTACCGAAAATACGGGGTGTTACATTCTCCCCTCCTTAAAGGATTTCGTCCCCGAAATCTTCAAGTCAAGAAGAACGTATATCCTACCATCCAATCGTCAATCTACTCAACCATCAAACACAGGCGTCCATTGTCCTTAAAAGACTTCTAATGCTTCATGATCATATGCATAGTGTGTGTACATGTCCTTATCTAATGCAAAACCAGGCGGTCCACTAATTCAGTTGACCTCCTTAATGCAAGTCATGTCGGTGTCATGCATCCATAATGTATGCAATCTTCCCTAATCATACTTTCTACATGAGTGCACAATCATTCATACAAATGCAACATCCGCATGATAACACATCAAGCTTCAATCATATACAAGTACATATATGCATATGCAATATGAAAGTGATAGAGCCGATCTAATACCTAATGTGTGTGTATATGCATCCACGAGCAACCATTAGCAATCACTTGCAACCATCAACCATAACATGTTTCAAATACGTGTTTACATCCATTAGTTTCTACCTAAGGATCGAGAAAAACACTGAGGAAAAAATACTAAAAAGATAGATACAAGCATGAACAAATTTAAGGAAAAAGTGTCAAAGATGTACCATCAAAAAGATAAGGGTAGGCTACGCGTATCTTGGCCTCAGTCTCCCAAGTCGCGTCTTCTTTAGCGTCACTCCATTGAACCTTTACAAGTTTGACTTTGCAGTTGCGTAGCCTTTTGACTTCTGTACCCAAGATACGAGTTGGAGCTCTTCTCATAGTCGCCTCTCATTCTACTTCTACTTCCTCTAATATGCTTGGTTCCTCCACTTCTGCAGACTCATGTAAGCACTTTCGTAAGTGAGATACGTGAAAGACATTATGAACTCCAGCCAATCTTTCGGGCAGCTCTACTCTGTAAGCCATCATCCCAATCCTTTCAATGATAGGAAACGACCCTACTAATCTTGGTGCCAACTTTCCTTCGGATCTGAAGCAAAAAACGTTCCTCAAAGGAGATACTTTAAGGAAAACCCTGTCCCCAACCTCAAACTCAAGGTCGGTCCTTCTCTTATCTGCGTAGGACTTCTGTCTATCTTGGGCAGTCTTCATTCTTTTTCGTATCAAGTCCACTTTCTCTAAAGTTTCTCTAATCATATCCGGTCCAAGTATGAGCTTATCTGTAGACTCCCACCAACAAGTTGGTGATCGGCACGGTCTTTCATATAAAGCTTCGAAGGGTGCCAGGCCTATGGTGGCTTGGTAGCTATTGTTGTAGGCAAACTCCACCAAAGGAAGATAATCCTCCCATGTTCCTCCGAAGTCAAGAATGCATAATCTCAAGAGGTATTCTAATACTCTGTTCACCCTTTCCATCTGACCATCGGTTTAGGGGTGATAGGTCATGCTTAAGTATAGCTGTGTGCCTACAGCCTCTTGCAAGATCTTCCAAAACTCGCTCGTAAAGATAGGATTTCGGACGCTAACAATGCTAGAGGGTATCCCATGGAGTCGAACTATCTCTTTAAGGTAAATGGATGTTAAAGATGAGGCAGTCCTCCTACTTTTAACGGGTATAAAGTAAGCGCATTTTGTGAGCCTGTCCACTATTACCCAAATACTGGTATTGCCCCTTCTTGATCTAGGCAGCCCATCAATAAAGTCCATTGAAATGCTATCCCATTTCCACTGTGGGACCTCTAGAGGATGAAGCAAACCACCAGGCTTCTTTTGCTCCGCCTTGACTTGCTGGCATACTAAGCACTTCAAGATGAATTCAACTACATCCCTCTTCATGCCATCCCAAAAGAAAACCCTTTTTACATCTCTATACATCTTGTCTCCACCGGGGTGTATGGTTAACTTGGAATGGTACGCCTCTTCGAGAACCTTCTTCACCAAATCCCTTGCTTGTGGGATGCATAGCCTTCCATCCCGCCTCAACCATCCCTTATCATCAATGGAGTATCTATTGAGGTGACTAGAAGTCCCACCCCTAATTAGCTTGTCCATCACATCAACTAGCTGAGGGTCTTCACGTTGCGCGGTCCCCATTGAGTCCAAAAGAGTAGGCCGCACCTCTAGCGATGCTGACAACCCAGTCACATAATCGCTGGAGGGTCTAAAGTCAAAATTGGCTATGTACTCCAAACTCTGCCTTTCAACAAAGAGAGGGCTTAAGGTCAGCTTCTTTCTACTCAAGGCGTCTGCTACTGCATTGCCCTAACCAGGGGTATAGGAAATCTCAAAATCGTAGGATGCCAAGAATTCCATCCACGTTTGTTGCCTCAAGTTAAGATCTTTCTACGAGAAAAGGCACTTCAATGATTTATGGTCAATATACAATTCAAATTTCTCACCTAGGAGATAATGGCGCCAAGACTTAAGCGCAAAGACAATGGCTGCCAACTCTAGATCGTGGGTTGGGTAGTTTTTCTCATGTACTTTCAACTACCTACCTCCATAAGCTACTACCTTCCCCTCTTGCATCAAGACAGCACCTAGTCCCGTACCACGTGCATCTGTGTATACGGTAAACATCTTGCTCCCATCCGGCAATGTTAGAACTGGGGCTGTAGTTAGAGCTCTCTTTAATCATTGGAAAGCAATATCGCAATCCAAATCCCAATTGAAAGTTAGGTTCTTCTTCGTCAACTTTGTAAGAGGAGCTGAGATTTTCACAAAGTCTTTGATGAACTTTCGGTGAAAGCCCGCTAGCCCGAGGAAGCTCCGGACCTCGGTCGCATTCCGTGGAACCTTCCAATCTTGCACTGCAACTACTTTTGCGGGGTCCACGGCTAACCCTTCCTTGGATAACACGTGTCCAAGAATTCTTATTTCCTCTCTCCAGAAGTGGCATTTGGAGAATTTGGATTTCAACTGATGTGCTCGAATATCCATGACTTCTTTTAAATGTTGAGCATGCTCTTCCTTACTCTTTGAGAAAATCAAAATGTTATCTATGAAGACCACCACAAATTTACTGAGGAACTCCCTGAACACCATGCTCATCAAATCCACGAAGTAAGCAGGTGTGTTTGTCAGGCCAAAAGGCATGACAAGCCACTAAAAGAAACTATCCGGAGTTCTGAATGCGGTCTTATCAATGCTCTCTTCAGCCACTCTCAGTTGATGAAACCCGGTAGCTAAATCTAGTTGGGAGAAAACCGATGCACCTACAAGCTGATCGAATAAGTAAATTCTTGGAAGTGGGTGCCTATTCTTCTTGGTCTTCTTGTTTAGCTCCCTATAATCAACGCATAGGCGAAGCAAACCGTCCGCTTTAGTTGCGAAAACTACTGGAGCACCCCATTCAGAAATATTCCGCCTTATAAACCCCTTCTCAAGCAACTCTTTAACTTGCTTGCTGAGTTCTTTCCTCTCCCTTGGAGCCATGTGTCTAACGGGTAAAGTGACGGGTTTTGCATTATCAACGAGGTATATGCGGAGAGTCTATGTCCCGCTTTGGAGGTAACCCTTTAACCTCTTCAAAGACATCTGAGTATTCACGGACTACTCTAATAGACTGCAAATCCTCAATAGACGCATCAAGAGATTCTAGATAGCTAAGCATAACAAAGTTAATGAGATTAAAAGAAATTTCGAGAGTGTTACCAAAGCGAGTCCTAAGTCTAACCACTCTCCTTTCATAATTTAGGATGGCACCATTACTGGATAGCCAATCCATGCCTAGAATCAACCCATAGCCAGTGAAGCCCAAATCATAGGCATTGCATCTAAACCCCACACTTAGTATAGAAATTTCCAAATCCAAAAAAATCATTGACAAATAAGTTGAGCCCCCAATTGGATTTGAAACAACCAAGGGATCCTCTACTAAACTGGTGTTTAGGTGCAGAGATTCAACTAAAGCAGTAGATATAAAAGAGTGCGATGCGCCAGAATCAAAGAATGTACGAACAAGATGATCAAAAAGATAAACTAAACTCTCAACATAAACATTTCTACCTCGTTCTTGCAGAGGTGCCATGAGAGCGTGAACCTGCCCTCCCGAAGTAGATCCAGCTCTCTGCCCTTGCCCATGCTTTCTTGGGCAGTCCCTAGCCATGTGTCCTGCCTCGCCGTAATGGAAACAACCACCTATCTTTCTTTTCTTCTTCCTGCAGTCCTTAACCAGATGTCCAGGAATGCTACAAAAATTACACTTCCTCTTGTCAAGGGTTTTGTTGTTCTTCCCGCCCTTCTTGGAATCTGTCTTCTTACTCTGTGATCCTTCCCCTTTCTTATCCTGATATGCTTCCACCTTTGTCTCCTTCTTTCCAACCTTATCTTCTTCTTGTAATAGTGCCATGTCCACCAGTCTCTCATAAGTCGCACCCATAGGTATATGGGACATAGCTACACTGTGAAGTGGCTTATTCAATCCTTTAACAGAGTGGAGAGCCTTCTTATGTGGAGTGTTCACTAACTCCAATCCGAACCTAGCCAGCTGATTGAATTGGTTAACGTATTCCTTGACCGACATACTTCCCTGTTTGAGAGCAAAGAACTTCTCCATCTGTAGGCTTCGTTCAGCTTGTGAGAGGAATTTCATTTCAAACCTCATTCTAAAATCCATCCAAGTTTCAGTTGGTCTTTCAGCGTTAGTGACTTCCCACCAATAGGAGGCTTCGTCTTTGAGCAACCATACCGCCAACTGTATTTTCTGCCTATCATCCACTTCGAAGATATCGAACAAATCCTCAGTTTATTTGAGCCAGTTTCTCGCTGCCACAAAGGATTCATTTCCATTTAAGTTATTTCCACCCATGGCTCGAAAGTCCCTACATATTTTTGAAAAAGCATTTGCACGAGGAGGAGGGGGAACCGCAGCAGTTGGGGGAGGAGGAACGTCTGCTAGGCCTGCGGCATTAGCCCTAGCCTCTAGGTACCTTCTGAACCAGCCAGGTACCGGCACGCCCTCTGGAAGGTTAAGATCCCCAGACATGCTGAAACAGAAAAGGAGAGATTCAAAACAAAGGATAAAAAGATAGTGCATATGGCTTTGGGGGATTATGCCTTTTAAAATAAAACATTTTTTTCTTGAAAATTGCTTCTTTAAACTTCTGTTTGAAAAACAGTTTTTAAATTTTTTATCTGATTTGGTAAACCTTTGATCTAATACCAAGTGAAACATCCCACGTTAAGGTCACTCACAAAGGGAATGCCTTAAGTTTGGTGGAGCATTATAGGTAAAAGACACAGATAATTTACAAGACAGATATGTATATAAGCAGCGGAAAAACAAATTTTATTTCAAACGTGGTTCATAACAAAACATTATAGCAAACTGTTTCAAACCAACTTCCAAATAACTACATCAAAATCTTTGTCTTGATTATTACATAAAGAAGCATAAAGCACAATAAAACTGCATAAATCCCCAAGTAGTAGTGTGTCCAAAGCCATAGCCAAAGATAAGAAGTTCCAAGCTATACATCACAGAGTCTTCAAGCTTGGAAAGAGGAACAGTCCAAATTAGGCTAAGCTATTCCCTCCCTGGGTACCTTGGGGGGCGGAAGAAAAGAGAGCGAAAGAAAATGGGTCAGACATAAGTCTGGTAAGTCCAGTGAATATTCAACATCTAAACTGATAAGAGAACAATGACTTGAATAAGTTGGACACAGGACAATAATAAGGAAATAAGGTAACATAGGATAAGGTAAGCTAAATAGGGAAAGATAAACAAGGCAAGATAAACTAATCATACTATCGCACTCATGTCCATGTTATCTGCACCTACTAGATATTTTAACCATTATCGTGAGTTCAAAATTCAGTGATCCCTTTTCATTGATCGGCTCCTACTCGCACGCATTTACCACTTGTGTCATACGGCCCCGCTCGATTGTAGATACCTGTGCTGGTCCCACAATAGGGTGTATCAAATCCTATGGTGGCAACCCAACACGATTCAAGATGCACAACAATTACTGATGCCTAATGCCTGCTTTTTCCACTTCGGAGTACGTGCACACCCGTGCTCCGTCGGAAGCTACACTGACGCACTAACCGCCATTGTTTTGACCACTTATAATCAGCCCAGTAATCGTGCCCCACCCTGCCTAGTTCAGGGTACCATGATACATCTATGTGGGTTACTGCTGAAATGGGTCACTGTTACTAGGATTTCCTAATCAACATGTTAAATTGGTAAAGAGTCCAAGTTAACCTAACCTCACCCATCAGTTTAGTTAACATGATGCATTGGTTAAGTGTTGCCTTGATTAACTTAACCCTACCATTCCTGACTTAGCTTTAATTCATTTATTAAAGCACCAACCACTCACATTAGACAGGTATTGTTGCGGTTATTGGATGTGTCGGTCGGGTCCGGGCAGTTTTACATCGCAACTCAGTCTAACCTCGGGTTCCTTTGGGCTTGATGCACTAACCTCTCACATTAGATATATATTGTTACGGTTGCTGGATGTGCCGGGCGGTTCCGGGCAGTCTTACACCGTAACTCAATCTAACCTCGGGTTAGGCATATTCGTCTTTTCTAAATTTTCATATTTACTTCTTTATATTTATATGTAAATTATTGTCATTCAAGTCAAGCCCCATTTTCCTTTTTAAATCAAGTTCAAAATTTTTAGGTATAAAAATTCATACCACTTTATGCCATAAAACATTTTCATATTCATGAGCCAAATATGCCAACTGTATATAATTTCATATTTTTCCCCCAACGTTACCCCCGTTAAACGTTCGCATGAATCACATAAAATGTTAGGCTTGATACATAGCCTAACTTATACACAAAAGGGGAAAAAGAGGAACATGTAATAATTCCAACATCATAAAAATATGGATCTAACTACACATGAACTTGGCATAGAACAATATACATTCAATTATGAACTTGCAAATTTAGATATACTTAACATGGATCGTGAAATAGGGGTTTTACATAGAATTGCATAAACTTAACATTAGGCATGTAATTGTGAACTTCGCAAATTAGTTGGATCTAATCTAACATGAACCTAATCGTATTACATGTAGTTTTAGTCATATATGTGAACATGGCTGAACTTTCATAACCATAACAAAATTACCAAATTGTCATATAACATATAGGTGTTATTATCAAATCATGCGACATGAAATGTCGTTGCCAAAATTTACACAATATGATATCCATCGCCAAATCATACAATACGGTTTGTCATTGCTAAACTACACAATATGATATGCCATCGCCAAATTATAATATGTCATCGCCAATTTATGTCATCACCAAGTATACAACATAATATGTCATCTCCAATTTATTCAACGTGATATGTCATTGCCAAAGTATAATATGTCATCGCTAAACTACACAACATATATGTCATTGGCAAATTATACAACATATGGGGCCAAAGCATTCAACTTTTATCATCAAATTACATACAACAAGATTCACAACTTAGCATAGAAAGAATCATAGTCTCAATCAATTCAGTTTTAACAAAAATGATAAGCATAGATTTACATTAGGCGATGTTCTATATCTAGTTATTTAGTCACAATTCTAACATCGTTTAGGTCTAAATGATAACTGGACTTACAAAAAGGAGGCTAGTCTTGAGTTCTGGGATCTGTATTCTGAATTTTAATAGCTCTCCTTTGTTGTAGACGTTGAATTCTCTTAGTTGAATTAGATTTGATTTGCAATTCCTACTTGCTTTCTAATTGAATGAGAATGTTGGCTACTCTAGGTTGAGTGTTGACAGCAAGACGGTCTTAGGAATATTTTGCATGGCTTTAGGGTTTAGATTTAGGTTGCTTATATAGAAGTTTGATTTAATAGGAGCCGTTAGATTAACCTAGAGCAAATCAAAGCCATTCAAACCTAAGAGAACCAACCAGAACGTGCCACGCATGCCCTAATGACACAGAAATTCGTCATAGGAGAAAACATGTTAGATTTTAGATCTGACCCAAGGGGGAGGTCGACCCCCAGGTCGACCTGTATGGGGGGAGGTCGACCCCCTGGTCGACCTGGCCTTGGGTGGGAAATTTCCTGCCCAGCCCGCTTCTACTACAGATTTTGAATTTCTGAACTATATTCTAAACTGTTTATTTGAATTCTTGAATCTTCTAAAGGTCATAACTCCTTCATATGAATCCGATTTATGCAAACTCGGACTCTATCTCAAGCAGAATTCCGAGAGGAACACAATGACATAACTCATTTCCCTTAATTCTTACATTTGAAATTAATTATTCTTTAATTCATCACTTTAATGTTTACCGAAAATACGGGGTGTTACAAGAATGATCCAACCCTCAGAGAATGAAATAAAAATATTTTACGATCTTTCAATATGTAAAATGTGGGTTGTTACAGCACTTAAGCAAGGACTGTAGGAAGAAGAAGACGGGTTGCTTCTAATGTGGTGAGGCAGGACATATGATTGAAGACTGCCCGAGGAGGCAAGGACATGGGCAAGGGCAGAGGACAGGACCTACTTCTGGAGGGAAAGTTCATGCTCTCATGGCACCAGGATAGGAGAGAGGTAGAAAATTTCTGTTGAAAGTTTGATTTTCCGTTTTGATCATCCTTCTCGAACTTTGTTTGATTCTGGCTCTTCACATTCATTTATATCTGCTTGGTTAGTTGAAACACTACACCTAAATGCTAGTCTAGTTATAGATCCAGTTGTTGTCTCAAATCCTATTGGGGGTAGGGCTCATCCTTCTATGTTATGTCGGGATTTGAGAATATATGTGTATGGCGTTGAGTTCGAATGCAATGCTTATGTGATTGGCTTCACGGGCTATGGTTTGATTCTAGGAATGGATTGGCTAGCCAGGTATGGTGCCATTCTCGACTGTGAAAAAAGGGTAGTTAGACTGTTGACTAGTTGGGCAATACTCTCGATACTTCTTATGACCCTAAGTGCTCTGTTATGCTTAGCTACCTAGAATCTCTTAACACATTTATTGATGATTTGCAATTTGTTCGAGTAGTCTGTGAGTATGCAGACGTCTTTGAGGAGATTAGAGGCTTATCTCCAAAACGCGAGATAGATTTCCGACTATATTTGGTGGGCAATGCAAAGCCAGTTGCATTGCCTGTGTACCACATGGCTCCAAGAGAAAGGAGGGAGCTTAGTAAACAAGTGAAAGAGTTGCTTGAGAAAGGGTTCATACGAAGAAGTATCTCGGAGTGGGGTGCTCCTATTGTTTTTGCTACAAAGGCTGATGGTTCGCTTAGATTGTGTATGGACTATAGGGAGATGAATAAGCTCATAAAGAAGAACAGACACCCATTTCCAAAGATAGATGATTTGTTCTATCAATGGGTTGGTGCTTCGGTTTTCTCGCAGTTGGACTTAGCTACAGGATTTCATCAGCTGAGGGTAGCTGAGGATAGTATAGATAAGACTGCTTTTAGGACTCCCGACGGTTTCTTTGAATGACTCGTCATGCCTTTTGGTTTGACGAATGCACCCTCATATTTCGTAGACTTGATGAGTAGGGTGTTTAGGGAGTTTCTAAATAAGTTTGTGGTCGTCTTTGTGGATGATATCTTGATATTCTCTAGAAGCGAGGAAGAACATGCCTTACATCTTAGGGAAGTTTTAGAGACCCTTCGAGCACATCAACTCAAAGCTAAGCTCTCAAAATATCATTTTGGAGGAAGGAAGTGAGGTTCTTAGGACACGTGGTCTCTAAAGAAGGATAGCAGTGGATCCCGCGAAGGTGGTAGCAATTCGAGATTGGAAGATTCCTAAGATTGCTATAGAAGTAAGAAATTTTCTTTGTTTAGCGGGCTATTATAGAAAGTTCATCAAGGACTTTGCTAAGATATCAGCCCCACTTACACAGTCGATGAAAAGAATTGGGCCTTTTCTTGGGATGTTGACTGTGACGATGCTTTCCAATGTTTGAAGAGGGCATTGACGACATCTCCAGTTTTATTTTTGCCTGATGGGAGTAAACCGTCCATAATGTATACCGATGTTTGCGGGATAGGGCTTGGCGCAGTTTTGATGCAAGAGGGAAGGGTGATATGCTATGGTGGAAGGTAGCTAAAGGCCTATGAGAAGAATTACCCTACCCACGCTTAGAGTTAGCTGCTATAGTTTTTGCGCTTAAGTCTTGGCGTCACTATTTTCTGGGTGAGAGGTTTGAATTGTATACAAACCATAAGTCACTAAAGTACTTGTTCTCCCAAAAAGATTTAAACTTAAGGCAATAAAGGTGGATGGAGTTCTTAGCATCCTACGATTTTGAGATTGCATATACCCCTGGCAAGTGTAACGTTGTAGCTGACGCCTTGAGTAGAAAGAAGTTGACTTTGAGTCCTTTGTTTGTCAAGCGGCAGAGTTTAGAGTATATATCTACCTTTGACTTTAGACCCTTTATCGATTATGTACCCGGTTTATTGGCATCGTTAGAGGTGCGACCTACGCTTTTGGGAAAGATAGGTTCGGCACAGCGAGATGACCCACAACTGATAGAGATACTAGACAGGCTCATAAGAGAGGAGTCTTCAAGTCATCTTAGTAGGTATGCTATCGACGGCAAAGGTTAGTTGCGTAGGGATGGGAGACTTTGAGTATCTCGAAACGAGAGTTTGAGGAGAACAGTCCTTGAAGAAGCACATCGTTCTAAGATGACCATATATCCCGGTGGTGATAAGATGTATAGGGACATGAAGCGAGTTTTCTTTTGGGCCGGAATGAAGAAGGATGTGGCTGAGTTCGTTTCTAGATGCTTAGTGTGCCAGCAAGTCAAGGCTGAGAAAAAGAAGCCTGGTAGTTTATTTCACCCTTTAGAGGTTCCACAGTGGAAATGGGAAAATGTTTCCATGGATTTCATCGATGGGTTGCCGAGGTCAAGGAAGGGTAATACGGGGATTTGGGTAGTAGATAGACTTACCAAGAGCACCCATTTCACTCCCGTTAAGAGTAAAAGAACAGCGACATGGTTAGCATCTGTTTATCTCCGAGAGATAGTTCGTCTACACGGCATACCTTCAAGTATCGTAAGCGATCGAGATCCCATTTTCACTAGTGAGTTTTGGAAGAGCTTACAAGAGGCGATAGGAACACAATTGTGTTTGAGCACCGCTTATCACCCTCAGACAGACGGCTAAACAGAAAGAGTAAATCGGATTCTAGAAGACCTCTTGAGATTATGCATCTTGGACTTTGGAGGGACATGGGAGGAACACCTACCATTAGTAGAGTTCGCCTACAACAGCAACTATCAGGCTAGTATTGGCATGGCACCTTTTGAAGCTCTATATGGATGACCTTTCCGATTACCTACTTGTTGGTGGGAGTCTACGGATAAGATTTTGCTTAGGCCTGAAATAGTTAGGGAAACCTCGGAGAAGATAGACTTGATTCGAAGACGCATGAAGACAACACAAGACCGGCAAAAGTCATACGCTGATAAGATACGAACTGATTTTGAGTTCGATGTTGGAGACATGGTTTTTATTAAAGTGTCACCATTGAGGAATGTAGTTCGTTTTGGATCTATAGGGAACTTGGCACCAAGGTTCATAGGGCCATTCCCCATTACTGAAAGAATTGGACAGTTGGCCTACAGAGTGAAGCTGCCTGAGAAGCTTAGTGGTGTTTATGACATATTTCATGTGTCGCATTTGCGAAAGTGTTTACATGATACTGCAGAAGTAGTAGAGCCGAGCATGCTTAGGGAAGTGTAAGTGGAGCGAGATGCCACGATTGGATTAGCTCCTACATGCATCCTTGGATCGGAGATCAAGAAATTATGCAACCGAGAGGTCAAGTTGGTTAAAGTTCAATGGGGAGATGATCAAGGAGACGCGACATGGGAGAATGGAGACAAGATAGGAGCGTCGTACCCTTTCCTTTTTGAGGGTATGTTCTTAACTTCTCCTTTTTCTACCGCTTTGTTCATACTTGTTCTATCGTTTAGTGTATCCTCTCAATTATATATTCGACCCTTAGGTAGAAAATCCTATGGTTGTCAACATGTGTTTGGGACATGTTATGTTTGGTGGACGCAAGTGGATGTAAGTATTTACTAGTGGTTGCTCGTGGATGCATTTACACACACATTAGGCACTAGATCGGCTCAATCACTTTCATATTGCATATGAATGAGTGTGCATATTTAGGTTAATGGATGTATATTAAATGTGTTATCATATGGATGTTGCATTTGAATGAATGGTTGTGCACTCATATAGAAATGATATGTATCATTAGGATTCTTTTGCATACATAATGGACGCATGGCACTATCATGTTTCGCATTAAGGAGGTCAACTGAATAAGTAGACTGCATGATCTTTGCATTAGATAGGGGACATATACACATACTTTTGCATATGTTCATATAACATTAGAAATCTTTTAAGGATAATGGATGTTGTGGATGATGGATGAGTAGATGGATGATGGATGGTAGGATACATTCTTCTTAACTTGAAGATTTCAGGGACGAAATCCTTTAAGGAGGGGAGAATGTAACACCCCGTAATTTTAAAAACATGACACAAGGGATAATTAAAGAATAATTAATTTTTATAAGAATAACTAAGGGAAATGGGTTATGCCATTGCGTTCGCCTCAGAATTATGCTTGGGATAGAGTTCGAGTTTGCGTAAAACGGATACAGTATGAAGAAGTTATGAAGCTTAAAAGAATTCAAGAATTAGCAGAATTTAATAACAAATCAAAAATAAATTCAAAAATCAAAATCAGCCAAATTTGGGTGAGCGGGAAATCTCCCGCTCTAGGGTGTCGACCCCCCTAGGGGAGTCGACATAGGTGTCGACCCTCCTATAGGGGTGCCGACCCTCATCCGCCAAGATCTGGCCTGACGAGTTTTGTGGTATGGACTGATACGTGGTCTTCTAGGATTGGCTGGATGACGTATTTTTCAGGTTTGGATGGTTCAGATGGATCCTAATCTAATCTAAGGGTCCTAATTCACCTAGAGCATTTATAAAATACCCCTAAACCTAACCCTAATATCATTGTTATTCATCCATGATGCCTCCATGCTGCCTTAATCTAAATTAACCTAGCCTTTCTTCTCCAACCAAAATCAAAGTAGAGATTTAGAGATAGTTCTTCTTCAACAATCAAATTAGAGGATCAGATCTGCATCAATCAAGTAGAGATTATTCAAGATCCGGATTGCTATGACAACGCCTAATTTTCTAAGAATCCTATCGATGTGAGTCTATGTCACTTTCACATATAATTAAAAGTAATTGTGATAGGATTGTAAATTGGATCTAATGTATATGCCTGTGACTGAGATGAATCTTATCAAGTTTGTAAATCATTATCCTTTAAATTCATACCCATAAATCTGCCATATGCCTTTCTGATCCAGTTTATCGTTATATGCCTGTTTATATTTCATATGCATGTTCTTATGTTTACGCCAATTTTGATGTTGATTCTCTTCTCCTCTTCTTTTCCTTTTTTTATGAGATTAGGCTAACTTCGAGCCTAACATATGCGTTGAGATTTGCGTACGAATAACGTTTGAACGATTGGGAAAAGTTTGGGGAAATTTGTAATAAAATGAGATTATTGGCATAAATCAATTTGAGCATAATTGTGTATAAATTGTATACATGAGATTTGGCATAAGTTGGGTTCGGCATAATTGGATATAATTTGTATACATGAGGCTTGGCATAAATTGTTAATAACAATGAACGCAAATTAACTTGGGCGTAATTAGGCATAACATGTATACATAAGATTATAGGCCTAATTTTGATTAAAATTATAAACATAATTCAGATTGGAAATTATGGGTAATTAGAATATATTTTAATCCAAGATTTAAAATTGGGACTTGAATCAAAAAAGTGATAATGAACGCCTAAGACATGAGGTTAGATTCGAATTGCGGTATAAGACTACCCGGAACCGCCCGACACATCCAGGAACCGCAATTTGGTAATCTAATGTGAGAGGTCAAAGGCAGAAATTAGATACGTCATAATGCAATGACACGAGGTTAGATTCGAATTGCGGTATAAGACTGTCTGGAACCGCCCGGCATATCCAACAACCGCAAAATGGCAATCTAATGTGGGAGATCTTGCAAGATTACGATTACAAGGAATTAATGAACACTTAACCCAGATAAGACATGTGGTAAGACATGGAAATGATAAAAGGGTTAAGTGGGTAACATGGGTAGCATGTGAAACATAATTAAAACACTTAACCAAGACGAGACATGTGATTAGACATGGGGATAAAGAGGGGTTAAGTGGGAATTCCTAGTGGGGACAAAGCTTAGGAGGGAAGCATGTATCAAGTGGGTGGACCCTTTTCAACCAGGAACCCATTTTAGTGTCTATATAAGCTCGAACTAGGTCGAGGACGGGGACACGCTTACTAGAGTTGATTGTAAGAGGTCAATAAAGAGTTAGCGATGGCAGTGCAAGTCCAATGGAGCCATGTGTCTACGTAGGTCCAGGCTGGTAGGTAAGGCACTATTGCATCGTGTAGGTATAAGTCGTGCATTTTAGTAGTATCAGATTGCCACTTTAGGGAGTGATACACCCTATTGTGGGACCAGCACGGGTATCTACGAGTTAGGGAGCCGATCGAATGAGGAGGGTAGTGGGTACAACTAGTGGAGATAGGAGCAGGCTACACCTATGACAGCAGCTAGGAGTACACGAAACTACCATCATTATTGTTATTATTATGTTTAGTAAGAGGGATCAACTTTAAGTATGGAACTTGTAACACCCGTAATTCTGTTAATATTAATATTCACAAATTAAAGAATAACTAATCTCAGACGTGAGAATTGTGGGAAACAGGTTGCGCCATTGTGTTCGTCTCGGAATTCTGGTTGAATCAGAGTCCGAGTTTGCGTGATTTTGGAATTCGTATGAAGAAGTTATGGCCATCAGAAGTTTCAGAAAATTCAAAACAAATTTCAGAAAATTTAAAATTCAAAATTCGAAGTCAAACAGGATAGGCGGGAAATTTCCCGCCCAGCACCCCAGGTCGACTGGGGAGTCGACTGCGCTATCGACCTGGGTGTCGACCTGGTTAGGTCGGCTAGGGTTTGACTGAGCCCAATCTTGAGCTGCTGATGTGTCTTTAGGGCTGAGTTGGCTAATTTAACGGTTCAGGTTAGTTCTGAGTTGATCTGACGGTCTAAATAAATCCTAAACTCTATACATACCTAGGTAGTCCCTCACTCTAAATCACATGAAAAATAGAATAGCCACCGTCATACCGCCGCCATGGAACTCAGTGTAGCCGCCCCCAACTAAGAAGGAAGAAAGCTAATCAAAACCCTAATTCTACTCAACTCTAAAGCAAATCAAGACTCTCTTTCTTCTCTAATTGTGAGTATGATGATTTTAACAAGATTATTGCAAACTAATTACATTAAGTTGTGATATGGATCATAAGAAAATGATGTGAATTGTCATATATGTTGTTGTAAACCTTATGCTATCATGTATGTTGTAAATCCTATGTTATGTGATGATGATATCCTATATGTTGTAAATCATGCTATGATGATATTGTATAGGTTGTAATTTTCTATGCTAAGTTGTGATAAATCATACATGTTATAAAGTCATGATGTTATTATCTATGCTAATTAGTTCATGTTAATCAAATCATAATGTTTGGGCTATGTTGATCTATATGACAAATCATGTATGCAAGTTTAGATTGATTAGTAAAGATTATGAACATATGCCATGACATCTATTTAGACCTAGAATTATGACATCTAGAATTATGCTATGACATATGTGAATTCTATGTGTTAGATGCTAGTTCACACCATCATTATGTCGCCTAAACCACATATGCAAGTCCATAAATGAATTTGGATTATGATCATATTATGTGAATTGTGACATTTTACCAAACAAGTTGACACCTTTAGATTCATGACATGTGTAGTTTCATGCAAGTTTCACCCCTATTATGATTAGGTCTATTTTATTTGTCTATATGTTGTGATAATTTATCTTTGTGCTATGAGTTAGACTATTCGAGTCTAACGTATATTCTACGTTGAATAAACGAACGTATAACGTGGGGTAGGGGTAATATTAAGGATTTAATATTAAGAAATTGGGATTCAATTGATATGATTTTGCATACCATAAGTGGATGGCCATAATTGAGTCAATTATGGACATCATTAAAATTGGAAGTAATTAATGATTTGAATAGGGATATATTTAAAACTGGGGTAAAAGATTATAAGTGATAATCAATGCTTAGGACACGAGGTTGGACTCGTTTGTGACGTAAACCTACCGGGACCCGATCGGCAAATCCAGTAGTCACAAATGTCAGCTCAATGTGAGAGGTCCTAGGCCCAAACTAAAGCATAACAGTTGTAAAGACACGAGGTTAGACTCTTTTATGGTGTAAGACTGCCCGGACCTGCCCGGAAAATCCAGCTGCCATAAATGCCAGTTTAATGTGGGAGGTCTTTATGAGGTTATGGCCTGAATGAATTAAGAAATACTTAACCAGATAAACATGTAAGGTGGGACATGGGGGTTAAGTAGGTGCCTTGGGTGGCATGAGGAATCTAGTGAGTGTCTTTAGTGGCATTTGAAATACGATTAGTAAGACTTAACCAAACACACATGTAAATGAACATGACTAAGAGGGTTAAGTGGGATATACTAGTGGGGACAAGCTTAGGTGGATAGCTTGTAGGGGCCCATTTCAACCAGTAACCCAAACGTATCTTTGTGGGCTCGACCCAAGTCGAGGACGGGACACGCATACTGGGTTTGACTATAAGAGGCCAAACGGGGTAGCGGTGGCAACGCAAGTCCAACGGGTTTCATATGCGTGTGTGGACCCGGGCTGGTAGGTAAGACGTTGTTGCATCGTGTAGGTATAAGCCGTGCATTCTCAAGTTGTATCGGGTTGCCACTTTAGGGGGGGTGATACACCCCACTGTGGGGCCAGCACGGGTATCTACGAGTAGGGAGCCGATCGAAAATGGGTAGTCGGCTACACCTAGCGGAGATAGGGGCAGGCGGCACCTATGTAGTCAGCTAGGGGTACACGAAGCTATTTATACAATTTCTAAGTGAAGCAAGTGGGATCAACTTCTAGGGTGACTGGTGTGGTGTAGTGTAGTAATTATTCGTTAGTAATTAGGTGTGCCTTTAACGTTATCTTTATCTGCTCTTCCATACCCCATAGTTCATAGACATTTCCTTGTTTTCCAGCTTATGCCTTAGTCTAGTTATTTTGATAATAGTGTTGTTAGAATTATCATACTCGCCAGACTTTATGTCTGACCCCCTCTATTTCTATCCTTTTCCCCCCTCCAGGTCCTCAGGGTGGGCCCAGCTCTAGTGGAGTTTGATTGGATTTCTTTATCTCTCTTTTGGAAAGCTTGGACCGTTGAAGTAAAGTCCAGCTTGTTATCTTCTTTAATGGCTATTTATGTAATGGGATTATGTATTTTGTTTTATCAAGATGGATATTGTACTTGACTCTGATTTATGGTTTTATGATGTAACAAACATGTTTAATTTCCGCTGCAATAAAATGAAGTTTTAGATTTCCAAGTACTACTTATTATCTGTCTTGTTGTAATTTTTCTGTTCTATATTCACTTAAAACCTCCATGGAAGTTAATGCATTCCCTTTGTGAGTGACATTAATGGACGTGGGGTGTTACAGAGCTAGTATTGGTGCGGTGTGGGAATTATCTTATAGTGATTAGAAGCGCAATCAACATTATATCTTGTTCATTTTGTTTACCTTGTCATGTCTGCTTATGTTACAGTCATCTCTTATATCCAGTTTATGTTCTTATCCTGTTACTTTATTGATTATATTGTTAAAGTCACCGGACTCGCCAGACTTTATGTCTGACTCTTTTTGTTTCGCCTCTTTTCTTTCCTTTTCCCCGCAGGTCCTCAGGATTGGACTAGCGGAGCTTGACTTGGATTTCTTTCTTCTTGAAGTGCTTGGAAGTGTTGAAAGTAATGCTCAGCTTTATCTCTTTTCATTATGGCTATTTGGAGTGGGATTATGGTTTTACTTTTATGTACTCTGATAATAATTTTGTACAAGATGGATATTTATGTACTTGGCTATAGTATATGGTTTTGATGTTGTAACCAGGCATGTTTTGCTTTTCCGCTGCAATGAATAAAATTTGAATTTTTTAAGTACCATTTTATATATCTGTCTTGTGATATTTTGTTCTATACTCTTATAATACTCCATGAAAATTAATGCATTCCCTTAGTGAGTGACATTAATGGACGTGGGGTGTTACACGGACGACCTGACTTCACGTAGACGATCTGATGACTAAAGCAAACGACCTATCTTGTACAACCCAGCAACAACCGACATCTCATTTTCTTTGCATGATAATTGGCGGTCCACTGTTGATCGCTGGCAAAATAATATACACGATGCATCCATCTTTATTTCAATTGCCACGATCCAAGTGCCAACCCCGTGGCTTCAGCGACCCATACTTGCCTCTCCATAACTGTCAGTCTATTGGTATGCCATCCCACATTTCCAACGACCCAACAATGCAAGTGGTCCACATTATATTTGAGCGACCTAATGTTCCACGACCTGATTATATGTAAACGATCCATTTCGTACCACGTAGGAGTATGCCATGTGTACTCGACTTTGCCCTTGAACCATGCGGCAGCATGCACGACCCATATGCACAGAAGAACTATCAATGATCCACATGAGTACAAAAGACCTAAGATAAAGCAAGCGACCCGCCTGTCAACGACCTGCCAATTTGCGGACGACCCGACTATGAACGATATAATGGTGAGTGACCTGAAGATGCTGGACGACCCAGGTATTTTGACATTTATATTCTGTCATGTTCCCATATTATAATGTACGACTCATGCATCTATTCCCAGTGGCCCACATGGGTTACCCTTCACGTATGTAATTCTTTTGCATGACCCAAGCTGATATATGTGCGTTTCATACAATTAACGTGCCATAGGTGTGCATCACGCATGCTTCATATGGTTTGTATATATTACACGACCCATGATGTGCATGTTTGCATGCTCCAATATATTTTGTGCATGCATAATTATATACGCATGCTGCGCCATGAACCATGCAACTGTATACACAACCCACGTATTCAACTATATGTAACATTTGTGCCCACCGATCCATTTATAGAACCTTAACCTGGATCGTGTAATATGAACTACACATGTTTATCATAACTTATGGTCCACCATATATACTTGATGGTTGCCAAACGACCCATGCTGACGTGACCAAAAATAAACATTAGCGCTCTGTGGCGTTGGATGATCTAATACACTATTTTTTGAACCGCGTTTCATAATGGTATTAACATTTATAAATTCAAGTATCCTAAATGAAATATAGGATGTCTCTAAAGTAATACAAGTACTAGTATAGCTCTATAATACAACACAACGGAATGTAAACGATGGTAAGCTATAAGTATGAATATATGAAAGTGTAATCTCTTGGTCGTACTTTGCACATCCCCATATGCTATTTCAACTTGTTATTCATAATCCACCCATATAACAATACTCAAAATAATAAGAAGCAAAACATAAAATCTCAGGTTAGACAATAGTCAGGTGTAAGCGATACACCATCTTAGAAATACTACAAAATTATACATAGTAAATATAGCATAGGGTATGAAGCACCATACCTGACATGTCCCTTCATCCAAAATTCTAGCTCATAATTGTTAATATATGCAAATCTACAATCATTCCAATGTAACATACTACAATCGAAATGTTCATTGTTTAGTTATACAATTGAAAATATTTGCATTTTATGACACTTTAAAGTTATAAACAATTATGAAAGAATAGAATCCATCAAACAATCAATACCATCACTCATGTGCATTGAATATAAGATTACTAATATAACACAATCGCAAACCAGGACTCAATCGAAATCCTGATTTCATTTGTGCTCAAATCCATTCCATTTAATTAGGATGAGAATAAAGCTCACAATCACAAAACCCTAGTGCAGTCTACTATCACAATATCTGAGCACATAGCAAATTTAGGCAGGCATCCTACTACACCCCTTCTTTACGAGCACGTTAGGAAATTCTTCATTACCAATTATCCATGTACTACTGTCCCCATATGGAACTCAATCGTTATTCCATCCTGACTATCTCTACAATAAAACACACTCGCAGATTCTACACTCAAGCCCTCGTCATTGAACTCGTCATTGTAGATAACATCACGACTCTTATTGTTTAGTTATCGTCTTTGAAATAACTCCAGACATTCATCGTAAGTTGTAGAGCCATCAAACTATGGTTCTAAAGTTATTGCATCGAGGCGACGCTTCATCATTCGCCTCATATTTGAACCATACCCACACTATGCCCAGTGCATTCCTCCTCCATACTCGAATCACTTTTGAAACCTAATCTTTGCGTAGCTTCCTCCATGATCGAACCGAAGCCTTGCTGCCAAACCCGAAGAAAAACCCTAGACCAGTAATCCAGTTTGGTACCTCATCATCCTTAACCGTTATCGTTGGCTATTTACTTCGAAAATGGGATTAACACCAAGTTAGAGTGAAAGAACTATTCTTGGAGACAATTCAAATGTTATCAATCATAGATATAGTAGCAGATAAATTAAAGAAAATAAAAAGAAAAGAGAAATGAGAGAAGACAAGATATTTTAGAGCGTTTTGTTTGTAAATGAAGCCAACGTCCGATTTATAAGTTCTTTATTCAGTTACTGCCTTTTCAATTTTCTTTCTTGTAGTTTGAGTACAAAAGCAAGTCACAAGTACAAGGGTTGATTGGGGAAACATATTAACCTTCCTAAATGACTGTTGTGTAGGAGGAAAATTTTGAAGAATGATTTCAATAGAGTTTTAGCAGCTAGTTTTCAGTTCCTGTTTACTTTGCATGCAACCCTGTATTTATAAGAATTTGTAGAGGAATTTGGCTGGCCTTTCACCTTCAAAGAACTTGTATTCTTGCACCAAGGTCATACAAAAAAATGATGTTCGCCCCAATTTTCTTATGACTTAGTGCTGAGTCATAACTATGACTCGATATCGAGTCATATCTTTTATGACTTTAGGACAATTCTTCATATGTTGAGTTCTTTAGTCTGTTTTGATTCTACCTATGTAATTTTATAGCCTGTTAACTTGTTTGATAATACTTCATATTCAAGTTAGTTTGAACTACAACTCAAAGTTGATGAGTCATTAAGTAGACATCTTGAGTTGCCACCAAATTTGGTGAATAGGCTTAAAAAGCACACAAGTCATGATACAAGTGACGAGGTTGAGTAAAGTGGGCCACTGTGACGGCAAGGAATTTCGCTCGGTCCGAACCAGTCGCTAAACCGATCCAGGCCGTTCGAAACGCCCTATCGTTTGAGAACAGGACAAAACAGAACGCATACAGAAGAACGTTTCATTGTATATTACAACAGTGCATCAGATTACAAGAATATACAGAGTATAAATGAATATTACACAGAAATATCAGAGATTTAAATTACATTTAAATACATCGCAGCGGAAAATAATACAATACACAACTAGAAGAGATATACGGATACAAAGCTTTCCGGATATCGTTCCAGCTGTAAACCAGGATCCTGTGAATATAAATCTGCAAAACCAAAACTACTAGCTGCCCGTGTCAAAAATAGGGGCACCCAGAGTTTAGGTTAAAACAATAAACTCCAGGTCAGTCATGGGACTGGTGTGAGAACTAAAACAGTTATTAATCTTTATTTTCAAGTGAGGTAAATCAAGGGACCACGCCGTATAACACGGAACGGGTTTCCTCCCAAGAATACCAGTGCATAAAACAAACAGCGCAATGCTAAATAAAGAAAAATGAAGCTGTTATAAGACCCAGGTCCTATCACACAATGCAACGCAAGCCGGGGGATAGGGTTTTCCCTTATAACAGCCAAAGAATGCTTGATACGTTTAAAACAAATCATTTGATACTATTATAAGTGCATAGTGTATAAAACAACTTCAAATCATAAGTATCAATCATAGGCGGCATGGGTACCATATATCATGTCGCCATACTAGTTTTACAATTAAAACCGCAAATGTCACGTATTTGGAAATTGGATTTCCGTCTATGAACCGAGGCAAAAGATAGTCCTCAACCGATTCGAGACGCTCTAGCCCGTGTCTCAGGATCAGAGCTCGAGTGACCCTTGGAGCGACAGGGCCGGTCCACCGATGTGGATTAAAATGCCTGAACACTGCGTTTCCCCACCCTTTGGGGTGTTAATGAGCCAACAAATGACTCCATCGGTTCGAGAACGACCGATCAATCCGAGGCGCCTCGCAACAGCAACAACCACATAAGTCAAACTCGTCAGGGCGTGTAAAACCACTGACGCCACTTCTAACTAGAAAGAAACGCATGCCCTCCCTGAGGTCCGTCTCCCGTTTTTGGTTCATACCGGGTGTGAAACACGCGAGGTAAACGTTACACAAAGCTACGCCACAAAGGTCGTGCTTTGATCATCAACCACAAGACTTTGCTTTTCAACAGAAGCCTTGATCATTTGCATCTTAGCATGCCACACAGGCAAACCATCCTATGCAACCGATATCAGTCACACAGAATGAAATCCGATGTCAGACACACCGTCCATTTACAAGTCCGTCCTGGGTCTGAACGAAACCGGAGGCACCTAGTACCCCGCATATCCATCGATCTCCAAGTACGTCTGGACGATCACTAACTGTTTCCATCTTCTTGGGTGTACAGCCCAATCAAGATCATCAGTAATTACCCAAACGACGTGAAGACCTCCGGTCTTCGACCATCGTCTTCATCTTCGACTTATCGTCGTATCAGTTATTCAGAATGGGATAAACCCGGTCTTTCCGAATAACTCGCGTATATATTATAAAAGTGTTACACAAACACAACATACGCCTCATTCCAATTCATTAGTCACTAACCGTAAATTAATCAAGAGAATATTTCCCCAAATATTAACCCCGAAGGCCGAAACCAACATCAGATCAATATCCAGAAAACCATTCTGTTTGGCTAACCGACAGTCAATTTCTAAATTTCACATTCATAGGGAAAGGTTCCCATTAATTTTATCAAAGATAAATTCTTGAATTTATTCTTTAATCTATTTTTGAATATCAATTCAAACTAGTCGGGATTAGCGAACCTTACCGAAGTAATCATTTGTTTTCATTTCCCAATCCCAACCTATTCATCCCATGAAGTAAAACTGGTAATACTTCATATCTAACACCACAGTGTTATCGGTAACTTCAATTACCATTTCGCGTTCAAATCTAATTAAAGATTTAACTAACGCCTGGAGCAAAACTGGTGATACTCCATTTCGATTATTTCAATCTAATTAAAGATTCATTAAAACTCCACTTAGTTTTAATCTTTGACTGGGTTAAAGAATCAGTGTTATTTAAAAACACGGTTCACGATAAACCCAAAATCACATTCATTAATCATCGGGTTAAAGAACGAGTGTTATTTAAAACACTGTCCACGATAAACCCAAAAATCAATATCGATTCAATTCCAATTAAATATTATTTAATTGGTACACTTCATTAAATCTAAATAAAAAGATTTAATCTTTTCTCAACTGGGTTCAAGAACAGTGTTAGTGAAGACACCATTCACGACAAACCCAAATCACATTCGATATTCAATACAAGGCTCTGAATAGAAAATATATCGGCTTATATTCAATATCGAATTCTACGACTAACAAATGCCGTATTGGAAATAACGATATAAATATATATCTTTCAAATTTCCATAACAACACCTGTATAATCACGAATTCCAACATCGAAATATTCCGAAGACAATTTCGATTCAAATCCCCTCCAATGCAATCATTGGATATTCTGGTTATTTTCAAAACCCTTTTTCAAATTCAATTTATTTATTTAAAAATAAATAGAATTATAATTCTAGTTCAAAACTAGTTCATTTCGATAAAAATCTATTTTTATCTTTTCAAATATGGAGTTTTTCATCCCAAATCTTCACAAATCATTTCTTATGATTTTACACAAATTATTACTATTTTTAATAATTTTATCAAGGCCCGTACAGTCGATTTCCATTAATGGCCATCGAACTGCACTTATAGCGACCTTTTTCAAATTTGATTTGGACATAATTCCAAATCCAACCGTTAGATTTCTAATTTATCACATTCGTTAGAAAGCTCTTTTCGATACGAACCCAACGGTTCCGGTTTTAGGAGAATCCGACGGTCGGATCTCCCGTAATGTCCGTTTGAAATAAATGGTCGAAATTCACGAACTGCCACGGCGCGACGCGTTCTATTCAGGCCATTATATTATATATATATAATATATATAATATATACTTCGTCGATTTCTATTTAAAACGAATTATATAAATAGTTTAAAATTTGTTTCAAAATCTGTTTCAACTTCCATTTCAATTCAAAGCAAAATTGAATTCTTCTTTATAGATTCGTTTCAAAATTCAATTCTATTCAATTCAAATTTCAATTCAATTTGAATTCATTTCAATTCGCTTTCAATTCAATTCGAATTCGTTTTCAATTCAATTCATTTCGAAATCGTTTTCAATTCAATTCATTTCGAAATCGTTTTCAATTCAATTCATTTCGAAATCGTTTTCAATTCAATTCATTTCGAAATCGTTTTCAATTCAATTCATTTCGAAATCGTCTTCAATTCAATTCATTTCGAAATCGTTTTCAATCCAATTCATTTCGAAATCGTTTTCAATTCAATTCATTTCGAAATCGTTTTCAATTCAATTCATTTCGAAATCGATATAAATATCGTTCACGTCAAAATGGCGTCAATCTAATCAACACGGCTTCATATATTGATATTTTCAAATATTCCATTTCGAATATTTCTATTTCAAATATTTCTATTTTAAAACTGGAATGAGGCCCAATCAATTACCATATAAAGTTAATTATATGGATTTTTCATACAACACATGTATATAATAGCAACGATAAATAATCAACCATCAACCAAAGTGCACTACACCGTATAAGCATCAAATATAGATATCTAATGCTTATAACAGCCTGTCAATCAATCGATTGACATATTTAATCAATCAGGATGAGTGAACTTCAAATTTCATCCCAACACCCGTGTGGGGTTTCAAACAATCAAATACAGATTTTATTTGTGCAGTTGGGCGATGTGTAAAATTTATCGACCCAATCAATATCAGTCAAATCAGTGTATATACAAACAAATCGGCCGATTTGTTTATAACTATTCATTTATTCACATTCACGTTAAAAACTATATTTTTAACGATAAAACATTTTATTTCAACCTATGAATTTCAATTCATTTATTCAATAAAATGATCTTTTTATTTTCTAACATATTTTAGAAAATTTCGGCGGCATAACGGCACGATACTAGAAACGGGACAAGGCCTAGCCTTATCCCCGGTCTAGTGAAGGCCCACGCCATTCACACATCAATCATATCAATTTCATTTTGCAAACCACAAAATTTGGAGTAAGAGTCTAACCTAGCCTTACTCCTTCGCCTTATAACGGCGCACGTCTAATCCTAACCAATTTATCGATTCGATTTTTCGCACCACAAACCACATTCAAACTAATATCGCAATCAATCACCAAACAGCCAAACAAACAAGTCCATGGTCTGTGGACGATTGTGTCGGGTGCTACTAAGCACCGTCTGCATCCTAGTATATATATATAACTAGAAAAAAAAAAAATTGAAAGGTGAGAAATTCTCACATATAGCTATCCTAGCTCCACGGCACTTCATTGATAGGAATCTTCATCGCTATCGCATCTTCGTCATCTTCATTGCCCGTAGACACTATAAATATAAAAATCACATTTTTATATTCTCTATTATATAAAAATCACATTTTTATCGCTAACTTCATATTGTGAAAATAGAATTTTCATCGCTGTTTCATATTTGTAAAAATAGAATTTTCACTTCGTTATACTTTATATAAAAATCGAATTTTTAGTTCGCTATCCAATATATAAAAATCGAATTTTTAGTTTGCTATTCCATATATAAAAATCGAATTTTTAGTTTGCTATTCCATATATAAAAATCGAATTTTTATTTCAAAGTTCAAATCTATAAAAATCGAATTTTTATTTCAAAGTTCAAATCTTTTCTTTTCAAAATTCAAATCTTTTACTTTTCTTAAAATCAGTTTTTTTCCTTTTAAACAAAAATCAGTTTTTCCTATTTAAACAAAAATCAGCTTTTTCTATTTAAACAAAAATCAGCCTTTTCTATTTAAACAAAAATCAGCTTTATAATCTTTTAAAAAAACAGTTTTTAAAAATTATTTTTAAATCGGTTTTCAAATTACTTTTTAAATCAGTTTTCTAAACTATATAAATAAAACAAAAATAAAATATTAATAATAATAATAAAAAAACAAAACTTACAGCCGAGGGGGGGGTTCTGGCCTCTGGCGGCGGTCTTAGGTCAGGGAGGCGCGGCAGGTGGTCGGAGGTCCGGGGTGAGGGGCGGTTGTGGGTGCGGTGGCGGCAGGAGGTTTGGTGGCGCGTGTAGGGGTTTTCCAGGAGGGCAGAGCGAGGAGGAAGAGAATGGGGAAGAAGGAGGAGGGGGAGGCGGTTGCTGAGGGGGGAGGCGCGCCTCGCGCGGCGGCGCGGTGGGTGGCGAACGCCTCTGGGCGGATCGCGATTCCTCCGAGGTTTTTTTTTTTCCTTATCTTCTAACTGAAATCGGGGGGGCTAAAGGTTATAGGGAGAGAGGGTTATATATTATTTTTTATTTTTATTATTATTATTATATTATTTATCATTAAAAAGCAACTTTTATTTTCGACCTCTAAACGAGGCCCACCGCCTGTCGTCCATAGCGTTTCACCCCCATTCTGAACACAATGGGATATGTATCGTAGGCTGATTCAACTGTTTGAATCATTTTCCGTTAAATTTACATTTAAATCACTATATTGAAATTTAAACGTACATTTCTAATTACCGGGGTCACATACGAACTAGAAAAATTCTAGAAAAATATTTTCTAGCTTCGTATTGACGATACGGTCCTAACAAAACTAGTTTCGTCGAATTCTGAGACCGTTGGAAAAATGGCCAATTTCCAGTCGATTAAAATCAACTGAAACTGGTCAAACGCGTTTTCCTTTGCCACGCTCACATTTTGATTCGAAAAATTATGAAATTTGAAACCTAGTAATAGCTTAACATCACGGACCCAACAAAACTGGTTTCGTCGAAATCCGAGGTCGTTTGCAAAATGGCTATTTTTAAGGGCTATATATTATATTAAAATATATATAAATTCCACAGCGACTATTTCTAATTTTCAACTGGACATATCTCATCATTTATAAAGTGAAATCTCAGTTTCTCAACTTCGTTGGAAAGATATCATCAATTAGATCCTAATGTTTTTGGTTTTACTAAAATCCGGATTGTTTTGCACCCGGTACATTCAATTGAAGTTTGAAATCGAATTATCGAACTACCGCGCCATTTTCAATTCTATTTATAATTATATATAAATATTTTATATTCTAACGACGACGTATATAATATATACGTCGAATTCTATTCAAAATAAATTCCTCGTCGATATTATTTAAAATAATTCATTTTAAATAATCAAAATTCGCTAAAATTGCCAAAATAAAATTTTCAAACTGGCTCGCATTTTACGGGTTGTTACATATACCATGTCATAAGGGTTAATTTGTACCAAATCATATACTTGGCTTGTTTTTGGGTCATTTTTATTCTTTTTTTGGGCGCATTGGTCAAATTTCAAATCGTTTTGGCTTAGAATCTATGCACTAACTATAGTAAATTCCTATCAATTGAAAATAGATTAACATTTGACCCTAGAGTATGCCTTCGTTGAAAGAAAGGCATACACTGAGGTAAGCTATTTTTTATTTTTATTTGTCTTGAGGAATCTAGTTGGTTACATCGAGTTATTTCAAGAAGTTTCCTTTTTACTGGCTTGCTATTTTCTTGAAGTTTTTGATTGAGTCATCATTGTCCATTATCTTAATGTGATTTTGATTCCAAAACTTACACAATGTCTTTGAATATCAGGTAGGCCACCATGCAAATCTGGTGCTTGATTAGGTAAGCACGCAGTCATAGCTTATGACTTGATATCGCCTACTACCTAAAAAAAAATTGTCCTACACATTTTTTATTGGCTAATTCTATTTAAGCACAGTGAATTGTTGAGTTCACCCAGCGAATTTGATGACAAAACTAGCCTTGTTGTGAATTTTTAAATTCTCAACATATCTCGTAGAACCCCTTACGTGGTGCCTTTTGGGCATCACGTAGGGGATCTATGACGTGCCTTCAGGGTACAACATAGTGGCCCAACGTGGTGACCTAAAGGCTCCTCCTTGTAGGGGCTCGATGAGGTGCCTTAAGAGCACTACGTAGAGCTCCTATGATGGAGGGTAAAATTAGCTTTTTTTAACTATACATGGGTATACTTAGTGAAATGCTGGATGTTTTAAGTTTTTTCAACATTGTTGAGTGAACTCAGCAATTCACTAGGTTTAAATAGAATTAGCCTTTTTATTTATTCATTTCTCCTTTTCGTCTCTCTTAGTTTGCACCCATGTTTTCTTGATCGACTCGTTCCAGGCCCTATCTTTTCCATCTGATCCAATATCTAGTGGCAAACAAGCTTTCTTTGATCATCTTATGACACCAGGACCTATCGTCACCTCTTGAAGTCACTGCGAATTGTTTAGTTGAGCTACATCACTTGGAACACCCTAGATTTTATTCAGGTTCGATTCAGTGCGCTAAAATCTTATTTTTATTTGGATATGAACTTTGCCTTATCTAGGTTTGAAATTAAAATTTTGGACAAAGAAACGACATAATGTGACTTAGGATTTGCATCGTTGGGTTTGTTAATTTTTGGATTTGTTTTAATTTAGATTCAGATTGGAACGGTCGATTTTAGATTTGATTTTGACATATTTAATCGATTTTATACTTAGATTAATGCTTGATTAAATATGTGTAAATTTGAAGGAAAAAATATATTTGTGAACTTAGCAATTCCTTTCCATAAATTTAACCAAGTCAGGATTATCACATAGAACATGACCTACTTGAAAACAATAATGGTCCCATTACCTTTTCACACTATTTTTTGCACATCTAATAGTCCTGAAAAGAAAATCTTCCTATGAACATCAAATATATTACTGTTTTTTCAATCAGTAATAAGTTCTGTAAAGAAATGAGAAAATGATATTGATTTCTTTTCTAGTGCAAGCAAGCAAATTACACAGGCTAGTTTGTTGATAGTTTCCTGGATACATTGGGATCCTTTCACATAGGTATCACACTGCACTTTTCTTGTTCAGGGCTTAGAATCCAACTGGCCAACACACATCGTTCTCATTTCAATTCAAAGCATTTCTTGTTTGGGGAATCCCTTAGGAATAAAATGTATCTAGCATTAAACACAATTATGAAAAAGGAGTTATCGCTGGCCATAATTTAAGTCTATCGAAAAGTGTTCCACTCCCTTTGCGGTTGTATCATCATCAACAATAGTTCACACATGTATGATTCTAGCTATGTCTTTAACTCCTATCGCCCCATCACATTACACTATGCCAGTTTCGACCGGTCCTACTATTGATCGGATTCCTCCTGGTTTGAGAGTTAGAACTAATCTCATGAAGAAATGTTCTACTATGGTTAGAGGCATCTTCATATAATTCTATGTTTCTGAGAATGACATGCTTTTGTCTTCAAGGATTGAGTTCACTGACAGACTAACCCTAGGATTCATGACATGTCATCGATCCATGTGATCAAATGGTAATGCACCTATTCAATCCATTTTTTATTGTCGCTTTTTAGAACATGAGACTCCTGTCCTTCCAAATCCATCTAAATAGATATGCTTTTTCTCACTTTTTTGTACATTATCTTCATGTAGAGTCTTGGGCGCCCGCCAATATTCAACAAGTTGAGATATGTCCAATTGTTTAGAAAGAGAAAGGATTCCCTACATTTATTGTCATTAAAGCTTTAAAAAATCTTTCATGATAAACCTGCTTGATAAACTCTCGACATTCAAAAATCAATGCTTCTTTATTTACTTCCTAGAAGGATTAAACTGTCTTTGGACAACAAAAGGTAGGTGTTTGACATTAACTTGAAAGTTATTTGGATGTTTGGATTTCTAATTGGCCTTGCAACTTTTTATAGTTATGTAGACCCAAAATAAGAACGATGCAAATGAAGCTATTTTCAATGCCTTGAAGGAAATTCCACCTGTAGAAGCTTAATTTCTTCTCATAGATAATAAACTTCATCGATGTAGGCTATTGTACCAAGAAACGTTCATTTTCCTCGATCAAGTTCCAACCCCTATTTGTTTCACGATTCAGATTTGATCTACTTTTACATCCCGCGATTTTGAAGGTAATAGTCGAAGAAAAGGAGATGGGACATCTGGGAAGTTATACAAAGAAGGTTGTTAAGGAGATGAAACTCGCACTGAGATGAGTGAATGAGCTCGCATGCCCCTAATTAAAAAGGAAGAGATAAAGGGATTATATATCGAGAAGGCAAAGATGCAATCATTGTTGAAAAGTTAGATGAAAAAAAGCAACGAAAAATAAGAGAAACTCCCAAGTAACGAGGCACTGAATTGAGTTTTATTGAAGATTATGCTGAGTCTTACGATGAAACACCAAGTATGGTCCCTCATTATCAGAATACGGAATCTTATGGAGATATTATCGTAGATTCCATTATCACTTTTACGCAGCCCTAAAGTTCAAAGGAAGTCTCCATTAATTTATTTGATTTAAGTGGTATTCAAGCTAGCATCAGTGAATGTCTTAGTAGTTATTTCACACCAATTGAATTTGGATTTTCTCCTAGGCAAGTCATTTCGGAAAGGGGATACAATCCAACTTTGGTCGCTTGCATCATGGTTTGTGAAGTTCGTAAGGTTCAAGGGAAACACCACACACGATTTTAGGGTTATATGCACTACACCCACATAGTTTTACTTTTAAATCCATATTTTTTAGGATTTTCTTTTTAGGTTCAATGGGCTATGCTACTATGATGCTTTTTAGCATGATTTTGAGAAAGACCACAAACACATTCTAAATCTTCCTTTATTATAAGAGATGGAAGAACAAAAGCAGAGGAGATGGGTTAGGGAGGATGAAAAGAGAAAGAGGAGAAGTAGGGATTCAGAAGAGGAAAGAAAGTGATAGAGGGATAAAGAGACTTCTAAGGGTTGGGGATGCAGATTAAGGATTCTAAGGAAAACAAAACACTAGAAAGGTAGGGAGGGGTGAATAGTGTTTTATGGATTTTATTAATTTCTTGAAATCTTTTTGAATTAAACATAATGTTATGCAAATCATAGATATCAACAATCACAAAATCAGTCATAGACACAGAAAACAAAAATAAAAAGCAGTAAAAGGAAAGTATACACCATGATTTTATATTGGTTCGGAGTTTTCCTACATCTAGTCCCACATAACTCTGGGTTGTGCAGATTTCTTTTCAATATAATCTTCAAATTACAATTCTTGATTTCAATTGCCACAAGGTCCACTACCACCTGCTTCTAAGAACTGCGCGCTCTCTTGATTTACTCAGGCTACAAGGTCACCTAATTGATTTCCGGGCATGAGTTACACCCACTTGATTTACTGGTTGCAATCACACCTTTTTTCAGTATTAGTTTTGTAATATTGACTCGACAGAACTTGATATTGCGATCTTTGATTACAAACAGCCTAGAACTCTTAAGTAGCACTTGAATTTCAAAGAGAGTTTGATGTATATTAGAAAGAGAATAAGGTAGATATAATTTCTTTGAACATCGACAGAGTATAAGTATAGATTTTGAGAAATTAAGAAGAGTAATGTAAAGAAAAAGAAAGAAATGATTAGTTATTAAAAAATTCGAAATTTGAAGCCTATATGAAGCTTTCCAACAGTCACAATCATTATGAAAAGGTTTGAATTCAAAAGACACACATGTCGACATATATTATATTTGTTTGTATTAAAAAGCTTTCCAACAGTCACAACTTTTCAAAATTTAAAAATAAAACCAACGACACACATGTCGACATATATTAGCATATTTTCAAAAAAAGTAAAATTTTAAATCAAAGTAACTAAATTTAAATAAGCTATGGTGAATTTTGAGTTAAAACAAATTATATTCGTTTGTATTAAAATAAAGTATTTCAGTAGAAATATATATTAAAAACATATATTAAGATGATTTAAAAATGATTAAAAACTATATAAAAAATGATATAAAAGTGTGTAAATAAAACTTATAAATATAGGAAATATATTAAAACTTAATAAATATAACCAAGAGAATTAAAAAACATAAGTAACTATGATAAAATTAGAGTTAAATCTATAAATAATAAATTGTTGAAATCAAAAAATGATCGAAACACCAAAGGTATCTCCATGATACTTCACCACATGGTGTGACTTGAGTTTAGGGAGCCACAATCACAAAATAAACAGCAAAAAGTAGAGAATGCAAAGTTTTAGAGTGGTTCGGCTTTAAAAGTAGCCTACATCAAATATATAGAGTCGCTTCTCATTATCACTTTTAGGTTCAAAAAGTACATATTCTCTCTCATTACATCCATTCTCTCTTCTCACAAATATTTCTCTTTAGTCTATTCAAATTAGCTAAGATTTTTTTTGGAATTCTCTAAGTGTGGTGAGTGATGACGTAGATCTACAATTTCTCGGACACTTGACTGATTCTGGATGATTCAATGGCGGATTTGGTGTTAAATCTTCATTTGGAGATGATTAATGAAGGTAGAATCACTTAGAATGGTGGAGAAAATAGTTGGACAGCACTTCGTGAGTATGGAAATCGATCCCCATTAATGTAGAGCTCATGGGGTATTTATAGGAGTGAGGGGAAGCTAAAATATAGTGTGCAGAATTTGGGTTGTTTGTGAAGTAATTACGAAAATGCCACTGCCAACTGTTGCCAGTTGTCTATGACCAAGATGTGCGACCGACCACTAATAGTGCACGACCAAACATGTGCGAGCATCCGGGACATTGAACGAGCTGCCATGGTGTTTGACCAACCTGGTTGAGGACGGGAGAGGGAGCTCCACAAGAGCTAAACACAGGAAAGAATCCGGGGTGGTGCTTGAATCAAATAGTGCTCGAACAGGCTTACAATTGGTCGACCAGAATGAGCTGTGAGCCAAAGTGCTGCTCGACTGCAGGGGTGCGTGACCGACCAGATTTATGTTTAACTTTGAGAGTGAACGAACAGCCCGAAAACCAAATGACGAACGATCCAATGATGACGTGCTTGACCCATTGTTTTTTCTTAGCTTTAATCTATCAATATGTGCACAGTTTTTTTAGCGGATAAACATTTGCACCTCAAAATCTGTAATTTTTTGTTTGCAAACATTGCAGGCTTCAAAATGATTAAATATAGCACGATTCGATAGATTAAATTTGGCTTCTCTTAGGATAGTTGCACGTAACATGACCAGGTTGGTCGCACTTGTGTCGCCATAGGTCGGTCACTCTCATGCCTGGACGACTGAGCAGTCTGAACGGCTGAGCTCTGGGTCGTGCGAGTCCATTGGTTCGATCCAGCCCACCGGTCGGGCTAGCCCGTTCACATTCCTTGCTTTATATTATCCCTTTGGCCCTTGCATCCGCATCTTTCCTATTTTCATTCGAAAATTATAGGAAGTATTTTATTGGCGGTTCTCTTTTCCTAAGAAATCCGTCTTGGCTCCAACTCAATTCAAGCTTGTCTTCTTTTTGATTGGATTCATGTCACCAGTCCTCTGGTGCTTCAAGTCCGCTGCTAAATTCGATTCATCCGAAAAATCCTGTCAATCTCAAACCGCATCAAGTTGACCTTTTCAGAACTAAAGTGCCACACTCATTTCATATGATTCCCCTTTTAATTGCATATTGACTTGGCTTGAGAAACAGTCAGAATTTGAACTGAAATAGCTTGGGCTCGGTTCGAATTCGAACTGAACTTTTTAGTGACTTTTGGGATTGTAATGATTAGGAGATGAAATGAATTGAATTGGGTTAAATATTGTGTACGAGTGATTGAGGAATTCGAATTACACAAGATCCCTTGAATTTCTGATTTGTATTAAGCACACATAACTTGCTCGATGAAATGTTTGAATCGTGAGACACTTTACATTTTATGGATTTGCTTGCACATCTGAATTTGATTGGGTTTGGTTTAGAGTTGTGCACGTGAATGACTGAGAGACTTGTAAATCCCCTAAACCTAGATTTGAATCAGACGTCCATGAGGTATTCGATGAAATGCTTGAGACATGAGACTTTATATGCCTTGATGAGTATCGACGCCTCAAGCTTTAATGCGTGATCATTTTAACAAGTCGTGCATGTTGAATGAGCACTCAATTTAGCAATTTCCAATGTCGATTCAATGCTTCAACTCACTTTCCTTTTTTAGAAATAATCTTTGCATACTAACCAGTATTTGATTTCATGCTTATTCCGCTTGCAGTGTGGAAAGTTTAGTTTAATTATGGCACTATGGAGCCCAGTTATGCTACTTTGATTTTTTGAAAAACACCAGGCCACAACATAATTTCATGCCTTTTTTATGGTCCTGCTCGACCCTGAACTGGTCGATCATGCTCGCCCCATGTGGGTTCGAGCATGCTCGACCACATGGGGTCGGTCATGCTAGACATAGTTTAGGTCTGAGCATGCTCGACCCTCATGTGGGTTCGAGCATGCTCGCCCTACATTGGATCGGTCATGCTCGACTAATGTGGCTTCGAGCATGCTCGTCCCTTATAGGGTAGGTCATGCTTGAACCTATGGGTTCGAGCATGCTCGACCCACATGGGGTTGGTCATGCTCGACCCAGTTTGGGCTTAAGCATGTTCGACCTATACTGGGTCGACATGATCTTACTATTTGTATATTTTCCTTGCGTTAAGGCTTTTTTTATTGTTGAATCTTTTTGCTCCACTAAAGTTATAATAACCGAGCTATAATTTAGCTGTTGGTTGCTCACACCACCAGCATGTCAGTGTAAATAATTAAGAATACAATGTAGCTCATGACTTAGGTTGGATGACATATTCACAGGGAATTGTTTTGTTTGATCATTTATAGTTAAGTTGAATATTTCCTACGCGAGTATGACCATTCTAAGACCATTTTTCGGCGATACTTGGAATCAGATAATCAGTGTATGCTGATCTTAAATCCTGAGTCTCATTTTATAACAACATGCACAATCCCCTTTTGAGTTAGGAACTGTGTACCTGTAATTTATTTTCGAATATAATCACTTGTGTAGAAATGTTAACTCGACAACAGTTACGCCAGCATTCTGAGGAGCCAACTATGTCCAGTGAAGTTAAACGTTCTGTTTCTGAGTCTACGTCGGCAACTGTCCCCGGGGCGAATGTTAGTCATGATTTTCCTCAACCCCAACCCATTACCAATGTACCTCTTGAAAGACATGAAACGACACTCTCTTTTAGTTCATTCCAGCAAATGTGTAAGCAATTTAGAATCTCAGAAAAGGATGAGGCCAAATTCCCAGCGAAGGAGGATTTTTTTGATCTTCCACCTACTGAGTATGTTGTAGTTAACCGTCATATGCTGTAGAGCAGAGCAATTCCTCCTTTCAATCCTCACCTGAAATCAATCCTCCGGCACTTGGCTGTTGCCCCGAACCAACTGCACGCGAATGGTTATTTCATTTTGATGGGTATTTATGTACTTTTTATGAAGGTCAAATAGCGCGCACCCACATTTCAGGATATTTGTTCTTTGTATGCTTTTAAAAGTAGGAAGGATCGTCCTTCGATCATCTTTGTTGAAGGTAAACATTCCAAGATTATCACTGATCTGGTTGTAAGTGTTCGAGGGTTCCCGAGTCAATATTTCTATGTCAGGTGCCCTGGAAACTTTTATGGCTGATGAATGGAAGGAGGTAAGCCTACTTCCTTAAAGTCCTTTATTACTTTTCCCATCTGAACTCTGATTTTCAAATCTTTCTTTACTTTACAGAAATTCCATATCTTGATCCAAATTCTGCTATCGATTAGGATTTAGTTGATACTTTAAAAGTTGTTGACGAGAAATAACGGAGTGGAAAATTCTTAATCACAGAAAAATTTCTTCATCAATACCATATACTTGACCCTTCTCGTACTCTTATATTATATCCAGCTTTTAAGAAAGAAACTGCTAGTAAATCCCCCACTCAGAATTCTCCTTTAATGAAATGTTCAGACCCTGCGGGTAGTAGTAAGACACTGCCTAAGTCTAAGTTGGTCCCTTTTGAGGAAGAGGGGTCTCAACACCGCAAGGGTAAGAGTGGACAGATTGAAAAGGAAGTTACTACCCTAGATCCTATGAAGGAAACCGAGCGGGTTGAGGAGGATAAAACTAGCTACTTCTGAAACCATTTCGGACACAATGAAGGGGATCAAGCAATCTGGAGATGCTGAAGAAATTTCTAAGGGGAATGTAGATGCTGATAAGGTTGATGAGAACCCCACTATGTAAGATATTCGGGGGGACTTCTGCAGATACTTATCAGGGTTTAGGTGATCTTAGCTTAGCCAGAGATCTTATCCAGGGTGAAATTGTCATCCAACCTCCTAAACCTCAAGCCAAAGAAGCAGGGATTAATATAGCTAAAGCCCCCATCACTTTACTAGGAAAAATACTTGCGAATCTCAGAATTGCCTCAGAACCACTATAAAAATTGGTTTTTTATTAGATACACATTAGCAAATGTTTTATTTATGCCATGAGCTTACGATTCCCTGCATTAGTTTTTTGAACTTGCCCCAGTAATTTTTAGTATAAGTACCGAACTTCTGCTTTGTTTCTTTTTCTAGGCCCAGAGATGAAGCCCTCATTTATGAAGGATTTCAATGAAAAAATATCAAGTCACTGTAATCCGAAACATCTTCTGAAAACTACTCGTCCTTCACAACATTCCTAATGATACCATCATTCTCACGTCCACAACCTCCCCATCAATCTCGGCCAATTCCAAAACTTCCTGAAACTGACAATCAAAGGCAGTAGAGGCATAACCATGAAGCTATGCTAGAATAATAAAAGAGGAAGGAAGAGGAGAAAAAGAAAAGGAAAAACAGGAAGAAGGGAGATAAGGGTGACCGGGGCAAGGACAACTCTCGGAAGTGTCATAAACCAGACAAACTTCCTATGCCAGATTTTCCAGTGCCAGATATTCATACTGCTTCCGATCAACTGTCCCTAGCTTCCCGATCCGTCACTCCAACCCTTGCTGACCTTCAAGCGATCATAAATAGGCCTCACTATGTTCTTGGACCAGCTGACTTTAGTCTCGTTAACCGATTCCCTGGTTGGTGTTTAAGAGGAATGTACCTCAATTTAGACATTTATCCTACTGGCAAGCGGGACATTCTCGAAACATTCGATACTTTGAAGGGTCGTATGTTTACACAACATGACACTGCCAAAAGTCATCTCGAGGTTTAGTTAGATACAGTTATAGGCCATGCTGAGAAGCAGCTAGGCCAATGGTATGTTTGTTCTCACGAAATGCAGAGGCTAAATAGAATCAATATTGACCGAACTGCCACACTAGAGAATGACAAGGTCAATCTAATCAAGGTCCTTAAATCCCAAGAGAATACCATTGCTTCTTTCTTTCAAAGAAGTACAGAACTAGCGGGTTTAGAGGCCGAAAATAAGAGGCTTAAAGAAGTGCTTGCCGCCATGAAACAGAAAGAGAATACACTAACAGTACAAGGTCAAGAGGCTCAATCTGCTCGACAACTTGCTAAGTCTCAATTAGCTATAGAAAAGAATGCCTCCGCTACTCATCAGCAAGAAAATACTATTCTCCGAGAAAAGATTGCCTCTCAAAGTACGACTCTTTCCATAGAACAGGCCAATAATAAAACTCTTGAGGAAGATAAACTCAAAGTTGTAGCTGCCCTCGAAAAAGCTCAGGCGGGTGCCGATGCTTCTTTGTTTAATTTTTATGTCTACAGTGTTACGATTTGGAGGAGCTTACATTTTCTAGGAGATAAGTTCGCAACTATTCTGGCTCTTGTCTGGGAACGGATACTTGAGATTAATGATGGCGACCATACTGAAGATAATCTTATTGAAGATCTTTTAGGTGAAGGATCCCGCGAAGCCTTAGCTGAGGGGAATATTTTGCTAAAGAAAATGCGAGGATTGTTAATTGACAAGGCCGGACCTTCTGGGGGGAAGCTTAGGACACAACCAATATCGATGCCCCCGCTGATGATGCTAAAGCTGAAGTCTTTAGTTCGCAAACTCCGATTAATACTCTTGTTGTTCTCAAAGAAAAGGACACAATTACCGAGGAGCACAATGTTGAGGGAGGTATTACTGAGTAGCACAACGGAAATGATGAGGAAGATGATAATGATGCAGCAGGTTTGAGGTCAAGGAGCACAGAAATATTCAAGCAAGTCTTGAAGCCGCAGGTAAAATTGAAATTGTCCAAGCTATGTTATACTTAGACTTCCTATGCCCTTCACCTAGGACAAATGCATTCTACATTTATTGTTCATCTATTTTAGGTTTAATCTCACCCAATCTTCCCCTGTTGTAGGCAAGCCAATGATAACTGAGGCTATTATCACTAGTTCAACTTTGATGTCGGTTCCTTTTGTCCTAGTCACTACTCCTCCTCTGGGTGATGCATCTTTGCTCAGTGTTAAGACCCCAGGATCACAAGAGACCCAAATCGATGCGCTTGCCAACTTAGATGATGACAATGACTATATCCCAAGTGACGAAGATTCTGACTATACCGACGAGACCCCAGGAAAAGATGCTGAGGATCCAAAGAAGCAGAAAACTAATCCTTCATCATCCTTGAAACGTAGAGGATAAAAGAGCGTTATTTAGAAGAAAGGAGGAGTCATCAATCTATCCTCCCAAGAGAGTCCCAGTGGGCCGATGATCAAAGATATGAGCCGGCCAGCCAGTATTCCTTCTCATTCCTCTAATAATCCATCTCTAAGGTCAAGTGACTCTAAGAATGGGAAGAAGAAGAAGTAACGCTTATACTAACTTGCTTTACTTTTGTCATTTCCTCTCATGTTTTGCATTTAGACCGGTTATATAAGCAAGTGCCGGTCCTCACTCATCACTTTATGCACATTTGTGTCTGAAACTTTTGTACTTGACTTTGTATCAGACTTGTGTTATTGCTGATGCGATGAAATTGTGTTCTGTGGTCTGCTTGTTGTACTTAAGCTCTTTACTTTAGTGTTTACACCAAAAATGGTCCACACACCTCAGATACAAAGCTATACTTCACCAATTTGGTAGGGAATAAAGTGGAGCCGTATTCAATCAGTAATTAAAAGTAAAAAATGCAGAAAAAAGGTAAAAATAGAGACGAGGTTTAGAGTGGTTCGTCCGTTAATGAGGCCTACATCCACTATGAAGGAGATTTCTAATCTCATGATATGAATTACAAAGTACATCAATTCTCTCTACATCATACACTTCCATTTTCGCCTAATACAACCTTGTTTATATACTTTAATCTAGGAAATTATATAGGAAGATGGTTGAATTTGAGGAGAAAGAGGATGAATGGATGATTGAGATTAAGGATATCTTTGTTCTCTCTGAATCACGAAATTGGGCTTGACGCCATGGCCAGATCCATAGTTTGTGACAGAGTTTGGCAGCATTTCGCGGTTCTTTTGATCTCCTCCTTTTCTCCCCCCTTTTTTCATTGGTGGCTATGGTATATTTATAGGTGAGTCATTGGTTTGAAATCCCTTTCCCGCCTTGTAAATCTCTAATTCTGCTAATTACAATTGGGCCATTGGCCAGCTGTCGTAAGCTGTCTTAGGTTGTTATGTGTAGATGACTTTTTGGGTCGGGCGCCTTATGTAGTTGAGCGGGTTTACAAGAGCGGGTGCTCCTATGCAGGCAACCATTTTGGGAAAACGGCTGTGAGCACGACACAAGTCTGGAATTGACTCTCCATTTTTCCCTGTGCGACCGGTTGCTTTAATTCAAGGGTGCTCGTCCTCTTATTGCTCCTGCAAGGTGTGGTTTGTCTGGCAGCTGTTCAGTGTGGTCGTTCTAGCCCATGTTTGATGAGTGACCTGTTTCATGCTGATGCTTGACACGGCCTTGTACTTGCGTGAGTGGCTGGTCTTAGTTTTCGTGCCTGCATTGTGATTTGGACCCAAGTTTCAGGGTCGCATGTTGCACCATGTCGTCCGGTTGTACTTGGTCGATCTGATCTGTTCCGGGCTTTGACATTCGGCACTTGCTTTTGTGACCGTTCTTCTCCATTACTGATGCTCCAAGTGCCTTAATGATTTCCTGTGCGAACAACCCCGATGATGTTTGCAACGTATCCCTTGTTCAATGTACGCGTGGATTTTTTAAGGATTAACACATGCCCCTCGAAGCATGTGATTTCTTTTAATAAGGAATTACTGGCTTCGACATATTCAATTGTACATTGTTGAGTTGGCTTGTTGGGGGGGTCGGTCGCACGAGAAATTAGGAGCGTATTATCCAGGGGAGTCGATCTTATTTTCGTGATGCGTGTGCGGAACTTGACGAGTCTTCTCGGCTTTCGTGCAAATAGCTGTATAGTGAGCGGGCGGCGGTTCCTTTTTGGCTTTCCAATCTCTTTCTTTTTCAAGTGTCATTTTGCTAAGGAAAAGTGAATGGAAGTTTTAATGGCGACGTTGTTTTGAGTGATCTTCTTTACCGCTGATACTCTTCTATACCTTATGGAGATCCCAGTTCTTTTAACGAATCGATTTGGCAATCAATTCGTCTGGACCGTCCGCTCAGATTTTGGGCGGCTCGTTTGCTTGTAGGCAATTTTCTTTTTTCCCTGTGGGTTTGCCTTTATGCAATCTCTAAAGCGTGAATTTGTTCGTGCGACTTCTTAGGGTTTCTGAGCACAGTTTTCTTTTTCTTTTTTTTAGAGAGAGAATTCAAGGAATCGTTAATGTCGAACCGGGACCCAGAAAGAAGTTCTGACCAAGTTACGCCCGCCCCTCATGTCGTTCCTTCGATGGACACTGCCCAAGAATCTCTGCAACTTCGTGTGCTTTTGGAGGTTCCAAACAAGAGGCCTTTGACGGAGCTCTCGCCCACCTCGTTCCGTCAGTTGCGCAAACAATTTGGGTTTTTGGAGGAGGAAGAGGCCAGGTTGCCTGTGGGAAAGGAATTTGCCGACAACCCTCCTAAGGGGTTTGTTGCTGTTACTCGTGGTATGTTGAAGAGTGGGGCGGTTCCCCCCTTTAACCCTTTCATAGAGATGGTTCTTCGTAATTTGGCCATTGCTCCTTACCAGCTACACCCTAATGGTTATGCAATCTTGACAAGTCTTTATGTCCTTTTCATGAGAGAAAAACATCGGGCTCCTTCATTTAGGGACATACGCTCATTGTATGCTTTCAGGACAATAAGCCTGCGTCCCTTGTTTGTCTTTATGGAAAGCCGTGGTTCGGGTATAATCACCGGCTTAGAGGACAGTGTGCGAGGATTTCCAAATCAATATTTCTTTGTGAAATGTCCTGACAACTTCTGTGGCCTTTGGAAGGTGGTAAGATTCTTACCCTTCAGATTCTAGTCTCTTCTTCCTCTCATTTTTATTTTTTCTGAGACTTTTCAATATATTGCAGTGCTTCCTGATCAGAATGTACCCTTTGATCAAGACTTATGCAACTCGTTATTAGCTGTTGACGAAGAACAGAGAAATAGGAAATTCTTGATTAATGAAGGGTTCTTAAAGCAGTATAACTTGCTTTCATCTTCACGTACTTTTCTGGTGGATGCTTTTGGAAAAAAGAATGCTATCAACCTGTCCCCTGTCAAGAAGTCCTTGGAAAAGGGGTTTCCCGTGTCTCGGATGGCAGTAAGGCATCTTCCAGTGGTAGGGCGATCTCTGTCAAGAAGACAGCAGTCAAACACCCCAAGCGCAAAGGTTCTAAGATCTCAACGGCTTTGCACGGAGAGGATGGATCTTTGGTAGAGGGAGCCTCCCAGGGAGTTGTGAGCACGATCCCTTCGAAGACTGCCCCGGCCAGTTTCGGGAGGCGGGATGGCTTGATGACATTATAGAGATTTCTTCCAAAAGCTTGCGAGGCAGAAGGAATTCCCCCAAGGGAGATCAAGAGGAAGATGGTACAGAGGCTTTAAAAGAACTTAATCTTTCTGCTCTGACTGGAGGACTCGTTCAAGGTAAGGTTTTCATTTGAATATTCATACTTTTAAGGAGAATATTTAGTTACACGACTTTACGAAAGAAACCCTTGTCTCTGGGTCGAAATGGTATTTCACAAAGTCTGGAACCACTTCAACCTCGTATATCATATGTATCTCTTTCCTTGGTTTTATTCTCTAGTTCCTTTCAATAGAAGTGGTTAAATTTTTCCCTTTCTTCTTAGATTCAGGAATGAGGTTTCCATTACCAGGTAGTCTCTCTCAACAGCTCGCTCTTACCGATCCGCGAGATATTTTGCAGTCTAGTCTCTCTTGCGGGAGCAAACGCTCCTTCCCCTTTCCAGATCCCTTATCCCAAGATTCTCTTGAGGCACCACTGGCAAAATTGTTGAAGAAAAAGAAGTATGATCATCCTCGAATGTTAAAAGGGGGAAAACAGGATGCTGAGTGAACAACAAGTGATATGAGGCAGGTCAGGGATGAAATTGGTGAATCTTCTGAGCGAGTCGGACTTTTGTGCCCCAGTTCCTCGGTTCCTATGGAGCCGTTGCTTAGTTCTTCTGTACCTATTATGTCTGTTTCCAGTCAGATTCAAGCGATCCTTAACAGACCTCCTTATGCAGTTACCCCTGGAAATACTGCGTTGCGGGATAGATTCGTTGGTTGGCACTTGAGTGAAATAGACCTTGATTTAGACTTGTCGCCATGTGACGATCAGAGTAGCGTTGGAGAGCTGAGTGCTATAAAAAATTATGCGACCTCTCAGCTTACCACAATCATGAGTAACCTTGAAGCTCAGTTAAACGAGGACGAAAACACTTCCAGGGAGCGGTTGGAGTCTTGGAATAGGTTTTGCTTTGAGTTCCAGAAGTTGAACACTCAACATCTCAAACACATCGGGCTTCTGGAAAATGACAAGACTGAACTGATCCGTGAAGTGGAAAATCAAGCAACTGAATTTGCACTTCTTAAGAACGGGCCTTGTCGGGTGAAAAATTTGGAGGCTGACAATAGGAGGCTTCAGGAAGAGATTGAAGCTTCAAAGAAGCAAATAGATGAAGTCCAGACTGACCGCGAGTTCCTTGAATCCCAGCTAACTTCTGGACATCAATCCGTGGTTTCTTGCCGCCATGAGAAAGCAATGCTCGAAGGTAAAATTATTTTGCAAGGCAAAGCTATTGAAACCTTAGAGGGCAATAAGGCAAAGCTATCCAGCGATCTTGCGGAGGTCAAAAAGAAAACCGATGAGACCTTGTTTCGGTTTTACACTCTCAGTGTTATGACTCGCGGAAGCTTTAGCTATCTGGGCAAGGACTTTCCTCGTACATTAGCCCTTGTCTGGGAAGAGGTGCTTGGTTATTCCAAGGATAAGGAGGATAAGGCTCTACAAGAAGCCCTTCTTGAGCCAAAAGACCGTTATGCTCTGGAGACGGGTAGGAGCATATTAGCTGGTGAACGAGCCAAATCCCTTGGAAAAGAGGTTCGGAATGTGGTTCCCGTCCGTGCTCCTAGTTCTGTAGGAGAGGGTGCCCCAGAATCCCCAACTGTTCTGACGGAACCCCCTACTGCTGGTGAAGGTACTTCTAAGGCTCATTTGGTTGAGGGTTATGTTACACCTGAAAATGTTGCCAAATGATGTAAAATTTGTTCTGTACTTTTTTAGTGTCAGTCTGATAACTGTGTACTTTTGTGATGAACCTGTCGGTGTTGGTATGTTGTAACTTTTACTTATCCGTATCGTGTTGCGCTTTTTGCGAATCATGCGCTGGTTACGTTTTTACGTCGTTTAACGTCAGTACTACGGGTTGGTCTTGATTTTAGACATATTATCTCCTCTTTGAGGGGTTTTAGTCTTAACTGCATATTTATTAGCATTTTCAACGATTTGGTAACCCAAACCTTTAAAGTTAATCTTAGGTGTGTATTTTTATGAGATGCAGACACCTTACTGTACATTAAACTTTGTTCCTCATTGGCTTGGTGTCCCAGGCCCTTTTGAAACCTAATTAAATGTACTTCCATATACTAGGTTTATTCCTTTTAATGTATCCAAATCCCATATCTCACTAACTCATTGGCCCGAGTCCTTCGGAGTCTGGTTTTGGGTACGTGCCCCTATGGGAGGACTTGGGTTAAGCATTTTCGACCCAATTTCGGTCCTATTTGATCCAGATATTATGATAAAATAGAGACCCAAATTGGATTTATTATACCCCCTTTCGGCTGGGATTTCTGCTGAAATCCACCCTTGGCTTTGTTTGACTTGGTTAACAACAAAGAACAAGGACAGACACCTCCTTTTGGTAAGGGTTTCTTTTACCCCCTTTCGGCTGGGATTTCTGCTGTAATCCACCCATGGCTTTGTTTGACTTGGTTAACAACAAAGAACAAGGACAGACACCTCCTTTCGGTAAGGGTTTTCACGAACCAGCCGGTTTTTGCCAACTTTGCATCTTGCCCTATGAAATAGACATTGGTCGTTTGATTGAGAAAATTAAGAAATCTCCCCAAGCCAAATGACCTGTGTCCTGCACCCAAGAGGGTGTTTCTTTGGCGGGCTCAGCTATTTTATCCGAGGGACTTTTTTTTTTGAGTTGCTTTTGCTCCAATATATTTGTGGGACCCTCCAATTCTAGGGCTGGTTTTAACCAGCCTAGGTTCTTTAAGAAAGGGCAACAAAGAGTGCGGCCTCTGGATTTCGGTGGGCTCTCCATGAATTACCTTTGAAAAGTTTTGACCCCTTTTGGTTTCTGCAAAATGATGAGCTTGATTACCCTGCTTGGTTTGTTCAATGCCTTTGGTATGTTGTGTACCGTTTTGCCCTATACACGAGACCAGTTTCAGCATTAGTTCGTGAATAAATTTTATTTTCCATGAGACTACAATCCATGGGTGAATATCTTCAATCATGCAGAGTTTTTACTTAACATAATAAAGATGGATTCGTAGATCATTTCATGGAAAAGGACAAGTGAGAAAGATAAACTACAAAAGCAGTAAAATAGAGCGGAGAAAACAGTCGGTTATATTTTAACTCCAAACACTGGATTGCACCCAAGAGTCATCAATCAATGATTGGTTGCATGTCTTCTAGCGCTTGGGTTATTTCGTGCGACCCGACCTGATCAGCAACCTTTCCCTGCCTCTGATTCTCTGGTGCATTCTGAGGATTTTTAACATATTGCTGTAATTTATTCTTTCAGATAAGCTCCTCAATCAGATTCCTCAAGTGTCGACACTCGTTTTTGTTGTGCCCCGGTTGATTATGGAATCGGCAGAACTTACCAGAATTTGCTTGTTGTTCTGTGGTTCTTTGTGGTTTCACCTGAGGGAAGATGCCTGAATCCTTCGTAGCAGAATAGATTTTATCTGGAGTTTCAGTCAGGGGAGTCAATTCTGATGGCCTGAAGTACTTGGACTTCTTATGCATTCCATTGTCCCTTCCATCAAACGCCCTCTTATGCCCAGAGTCGTTCCTCTAAACCGTCTAAGATGATTCGTTATTCTTTCCTTCCTTAGCAGTGCTACTCCCCATAGCCTTCGGAGCGTCTGTGGTATCGATTTCCACGCTCATGTACTCTTCTGCTTTCTTATAGAACTTCTTCAGAGTCTTTGGCTTCTTCATCTTGAGCCATTTTCTGAATTCTGACATTTTATCGATAGCCCCTTTTAAGGCCGCCAATAGGTACCAAGGCTCCGGTTCTATAACTTCCATTGCGGCAGCATGGGAACATGTAAGGAAAGCTTTAATGGTTTCTCCGGGCCTCTGTCCCATCTCACTAAGTGACATCACGTCTCTTGCCTTGGTAGCCTGCAACCGGAATTGATCCTGAAATCTCCTTGCCAGATCAGCGAACTAGCTGATGCATCTAGGCGGAAGTCTGGTGAACCATAATGAAGCCACACCTTCCAAACACACAGGAAAGTATAAGCGCTTGATCTCATCAGTGGCCCTAGTTCCATTCATGTGCTGGTCGTACTTGAACATGAAAATGGTAGGATCTCCAACTCCACCGTAAGGTGCTATTGTCGGAGGCGTGAACTTCTTTGGGAATTTTGCTTGACGGATTTCTTCAGTGAACGGGTTCTTGCTGGGGGAGAACTCCCACTCCCTCTCCTCGTCTTCTCGGGTTGCCTTCTCTTCCATTATTCGCTGGATCATATCCGTCATGCGCTTCTCATCATCTGCTTGGTCATTGGCGCCGATATTAGTGTCCTCAACAGTGCGGTCGCGGTTTGCGCTTCGGTGCCTTGTATTCCCTTTAAGGAGTACACCATGGGTGGGACCTGCAGCCGTTCGAATTGGCCGTCCCCCTTTGCACTGTTGAGATCTGGCTTTAGGATCCTCAATGCCGGCCTCTTCCCTGTTTCTCACAGTGCGGTGAGGTCGTTCAGGATCTGAGGCTGATGAGTCCCCTTTCTCGCCAACATCATCCACAGTTCTTGGAGACGGTAGATTAGTTGAACGTCGGTAAGGGTATCGAACCTTTCCATTATCATCTTCGCAGTGTTATCCATCTTTTCGTTCAGGCCCGTTACAACCACATTTAATTCATCTTGTGTTATAGGGGGGCTTCGTTTGCCCCTTGATTCGGGATCTGAGGCGTAGCTTCGTCAGTATTGTTGTTCTCGTTGACGATGGCAACTTTAACGAATTTGTTACCCTTCTTCGATCCAACCATGACTCCAAAAGAGAAAGTGATTTCGGAATGTTTTTTTTAGGAAATTATGACACGGCCCCACGGTGGGCGCCAAAAATGTTTACATCAAAAATGGTCTAAACACCTCAGGTACAAAGCTGTACTTCACCAATTTGGTAGGGAATAAAGTGGAGTCGTATTCAATCAGTAATTCAAAGTAAAAAATGCAGAAAAAAGGTAAAAATAGAGACGAGTTTTAGAGTGGTTCGGCCGTTAATGAGGCCTACGCCCACTATGAAGGTGATTTCTAATCTCATGATATGAATTACAAAGTACATCAATTCTCTCTACATCATACACTTCCATTTTCGCCTAATACAACCTTGTTTATATACTTTAATCTAGGAAATTATATAGGAAGATGGTTGAACTTGAGGAGAAATAGGATGAATGGATGATTGAGATTGAGGATATCTTTGTTCTCTCTGAATCAAGAAATTGGGCTTGACGCCACGGCCAGATCCGTGGTTTGTGACAGAGTTTGGCAGCACTTCGTGATTCTTTTGATCTCCTCCTTTTCTCACCCCTTTTTTCAGTGGTAGCTATGGTATATTTATAGGTGAGTCATCGGTTTGAAATCCCTTTCCCGCCTTGAAAATCTCTAATTCTGCTAATTACAATCGGGCCATTGGCCAGCTGTCGTAAGATGTCTTAGGTTGTTATGTGTAGATGACTTTTTGGGTCGGGCGCCTTATGTAGTTGAGCGGGTTTACAAGAGCGGGTGCTCCTATGCAGGCAACCATTTTGGGAGAACGGCTGTGAGCACGACACAAGTCTGGAATTGACTCTCCATTTTTCCCTGTGCGACCGGTTGCTTTAATTCAAGGGTGCTCGTCCTCTTATTGCTCCTGCAAGGTGTGGTTTGTCTGGCAGCTATTCAGTGCGGTCGTTCTAGCCCATGTTGGATGAGCGACCTGTTTCATGCTGATGCTTGGCGCGGCCTTGTACTTACTTGAGTGGTTGGTCTTAGTTTTCGTGCCTGGATTGTGATTTGGACCCAAGTTTCAGGGTCGCATGTTGCACCATGCCGTCCGGTTGTACTTGGTCGATCTGATCTGTTCCGGGCTTTGACATTCGGCACTTGCTTTTGTGACCGTTCTTCTCCATTACTGATGCTCCAAGTGCCTTAATGATTTCCTGTGCGAACGACCCCAATGATGTTTGCAATGTATCCCTTGTTCAATGTACGTGTGGATTTTTTAGGGATTAATATTTAGCTTTATCGTACTTTCTTGTTTTGCATTCAACACCTATTTCTTTACAAATTTACAATGCAAGTCTTCTGTATCATAAGTCCATTGCTGTTGCAATGCCTGGTGCTACAATGTCTTGTGGTATATTTTGTAAATAATAGTTTTTCTAGTTGTAGCTATATTGCCTTCATACCACAGATCATTACTAGTTGGGTCTACTCGATCAGCTTCATTGAACTCTTTCGGTTTTGATTGAGGTGGCACTCGAGACCTTTTCTGTGAGTAACCACTTTTTGTGTTTATTACTATGTTAAAGTCTCCGAGGTTTCCTTAGCCCATTTCAAGAAATTCAACTTTGTTGATCGAGGTAGTCCTTATAACTACAAAGCCTTCTTGTTCGGTGTAATCTGTGATGGGCATATGGTATGTTTTGGTGAGCATTATTGATTTATCCTAGTGCGATGGTGATGCCCCCATACCAAAGTTTGTCACAGACTTTTATAGGCTTGGTGTGATTGACCATATTTAGAATCTCTTGGTTATGACTAAAACACCGAAAATTCCTGTTGTAGTGGCTAAGTCTATTGCTTTTGCCATCACATTTGGGATTTTCTAGTTTTCTCATGACCTAAGGATTAATAACTTAGTTGATCAAACTCATGCCTTTTAATGAAAGGGAATTTTTTGTTTTTGAGCCCCTGCTTGAGAGGTCTTATATTTTTGGGCCCAATGCTTATCTTTTTTCGACTAGTTAATTCAGAAACAGGAGATTTGTTTGCAACTATGATGATGTATTCTAGCATCGGTGATTTCATTGGGTGCCTTTTGAGAGGTCTTTAAAATCCATTATTCGTTGTGCATAAATAATTTAGATACTTAATCAAATTTGTCGGATGCCTCTGAAAAGGTCTTTTGAGTCCGTTGATCATCGGATTTGGGATGATCAGATCCTTGTCTAACCAGATTCCTCCGCAAGGGTCTTTTGCCTTCATAGAGGTCTTTGAAGCCCAATGTTTGTCGCAATCGGACCAGGTAATTCCTGGTACTAATGTTCGATTGGGTTCCCCCGAAGAGGTTTTTTCCCCCAAAGGGGTCTTTTAGGGCCTATTAATCATTGAGTCTGTGATCAACAGACATTAACGAATTAGTCAGATGCCTCCGAAAAGGTCTTTATAACCTACTGAATGTCGAGTCTATGATTAGCAGACCCTAACAAATTGGTCGGGCACCTCGAAAAGGTCTTTAATTAGCTTTACTATGAGGGGCTTGGCTATTGCGCAGTTCCATGGTGCGGACGCCGGTACCATTACCAGATGCCTGTCGTACCAAGCAATCCTAGTATGGGGCTAGGGTCGTTAGCTTCCATTTCAGGAGTTGCCCCTTTGATGAAACTTGCAATTTTCTTGTCCTTAAATTTGATGTTGCACCATTTAACTGTCTGAATCTCGGTGGCTTTCAATTTTCCTGGCAGGGTAGTGCTTTACACTTACGTATTTGCTGCAAATGGTGTTTGTTGCACACACTACTTAAGCTGTCCCTACCGGGATTTGCTGTGGAAGTCACCATATTTTGTTCAGGTCGTTAGTAGGCAATCATTTGAAGCCTGTAATCAAAAATCATTTTTAGCAACTTTGAATGATTAAACAAAAGTTTGCCAGTAAAAGATTTAGGCAAGCAACTTCACTTCTTCATTCATATGTACACAAAGTTTAACTACAATGCATGGAAAGTATTTATAACTTTTGTAGAAACATGAATGAAAAGTTATGCGTAGTAACGACGCAGATGAATGTTGATCCATGCCCTTGGGATTATTGTTCCATCCGTTGTCTTCAATTTGAAAGTACCATCAAAGAGTTTCCGACTTATAACGAAGGGCCCTTCCTAGTTAGGACCGAAAACTCCCGTCCCGGTCATTATCTTTTCAATACCAGATTTCCCACTCCAAAGGTTCTCTGTTTGACTTTCAAATTAAAGTGTCTAGCAAACCTTATTTAATGAGCAACAACTCTCAGTTTTTCCTCAGTTCTTCTCTCCTCGAGTAGATCAAGTGCTTTGAGCTATAGCTTCTCATTCTCTGCCTGGTTGAAGTGAATTCTACGGTGAGTAGGTACTTCCAGCTCTACCGAATCATAGCTTCGGACCCAAAGGCAAGCGAGAACGGAGTACGCCCTATCGCAGACTTGTGAGTTGCGCGATACGCCCATAGTGTAGTTGATTTTATTATCTTATTAACTACTTCGATTTGCCCGTTGGCCTGCGGATGAGCAACCACTGAAAAACTCTTTTGAATTTTGTGCTTGATACAGAAGCTTTTGAATTCGTCACTTTCGAACTGTGTCCCATTGTCTGTGATTATCTTCTGTGGCAAACCGAATCTACATATGATATTCTTCTAGACGAAATTGATCATCTATTTTGAAGTGATGGCGGCCAGTGGCTCTGCTTCAGCCCACTTAGTGAAGTAATCAACAACTACAATGGCATGTTTGAAATTGGACTTTGTTGTAGGAAGTATTCCAATTAAGTCAATGCCCCAGACGGTAAATGGCCACGGACTGACCATTTAAGTCAACTCTGTAGATAGTGCTCTAGGAATCTTTGCGAACCTCTGACATCGATCACACGTCTTGGTGTAAGTTGCGAAGTCCAAATTAATGTTAAGCCAGAATTAGCCGTATCGCAGAATTTTCTTGGCCAATGTCTGTCCTCCTATATGACCTCCAAATTCTCCCTCACGAAGTTTTGCTAAGATGGCCCTAGATTCTTGTTTAGTCACACATCGAAGCAAAGGCATAGAGAAGCCCCGCCTGTATAGACGACCATCCTGGATGAGATATAAAGATGCTTACCGGAGCAATTTCCTTCGTTTCCTTGAGTCATCTGGGAGCTCTTCCTTGAGGAGATAATTTTTGATCAGAGTCATCCATGAATATGGCTCTACGGCGGTTTCCATGATCTAATCTATATCATTATTATCGGTGTTGGGATTTGAAAGGATTTCAATAGGAACTAGTCCCATCATATGAGCATCCCCTGTACTAGCAAGTTTGGCAAGTGAATCTGCTTTCATGTTTTCTTCTATAGGAATGTGAGATATCACATAGTACTCCAGGTCATCAAGATGTTCTTTAGCCTTGGATAGATAAGCTGGAAGATTTCCTCCTTTGGTTTGGAACTCTCCTTGAACTTGAGATACCACCAGCTGTGAGTTGTTGAAGATTTGTAAGGCATTCAAGCTCAACTCTTTCGCGATTTTTAACCCAGCGATTAATGCCTCATACTCTTCCTCGTTGTTAATTGCAGGGAACTCGAACCTTAGAGCACAACATATCGATCGACCTTCAGGAGTTTCTAGAACTATCCCTGCCCTCACACAATAATCATTCTTAGCCCCATCAACAAACAACTTACATTTGGTAACTGCTTTAATAGATTCTTCCTTATCCTCCCCTTTATTTGTGAATTCCGCGATGAAATCAGCTAAAGCTTGGCCCTTTATTGCTCTTCGAGGATGGTAAGTGATGTTCTATTGACTAAGTTCAATATTCCATTTTAACAATCTTCCTGAAGTTACTGGTTGGAATGAAACTTGCTTTAAAGGTTTATCTGTGAGAACATAGATTGAGTGGGCTTGGAAGTACGGTCGGAGTTTCTTCGAAGTAATGAGTAAACTATATGCAAGCTTCTCCAATTTAGAATAATTCAGTTTTGCCCCGGTGAGTCGCTTACTAATGTAATAAACCGACCATTGAACCTTGTCATCTTCTCGAACTAGAGCTGCGCTTAAGGCATAGGATGATACCGCCAGGTACTGGAATAAGCTTTCTCCATCTTTGGGCTTTGATAACATAGGTGGTGACTCCATATGTTTAATTATCTCCTCGAAGGCTGCTTGACTTTTGGGAGTCCAATGGAAATCTTTCTTCCACTTCTTTAATGCATCAAACAATGGAATGCACCTGTCTGTCACCTTTGAAATGAATCGACTCAAAACTGTTACCTTGCTATTTAGACTCTGAAGTTCTCTCTTTGTTTTAGGAGCACACATCTCTTGTAAAGCTAAGATTTAAGTGGAATTTGCTTCTATCCCCCGGGAATTGACCGTAAACCCAAGAAAATTTCCAGATGTGACTCTGAATGAGCATTTAAATGAGTTTAACTTCATCTCATACTTTTTGAGAGTGTGGAACATTTCATCGAGATTCTTCAAATGATCTTTCGCCTTTTTTGACTTGACCAGCATGTCGTCAACATGAACCATAATGGTTTTACCAATATGTGCTTTAAACATTGCATTCAGAAGATGCTGGTAAGTTGCTCCAGCATTTTTCAATCCGAACGGCATGACCTTGTAACAGTATAAGCCTAGATCTGCTATAAAGCTCATGTTTTCCTGGTCTGGCTTGTGCATCACTATTTGGTTGTATCCTGAATAAGCGTCTGTGAAAGATAGAAGTTCATGCCCTTGCGGTTGCATCAACGAGATGGTCGATCCTAGGTAATAGTAAATTGTCCTTTGGGCGTGCTTTATTGAGATCAGAATAATCGATACATGCTCGCCATTTGCCATTGGATTTTTTGACAAGTACTGGATTAGAGATCCAATTTGGATATGTGCATTCTCATATGAAGTCATTTTTGAGTAACCAATCCACTTCCTCTTTGAGTGCTCTAGATCTCTCAGGTCCTTGTGTTCTTCTTTTTTGTTACACTAAGTCATATTCGGATCAATATTCAATTTTTGTACTATTACATCAGGAGAAATTCCACACATATCAGAATGATTCCAAGCAAAAACATCCAAATTTGTTCTTAAAAACATAGTCAAATCTCTTTGTAGCTTGAGGCCCATATGAGAACCTATTTTCAATACCTTATCTAGATCATCATCATGAACTGGGATTAAAATTATGGCTTCAGCTGGTGCCGCGCGGTCCTCCCCTGCACTGGTCTTCCTTGGATCCATCTCTTCTTGGACCTCACTATGTTCACCAGTACTGGGGCCCCGCCCTAATTGCTATAAGGCGGTGTCGCGAATGCGGGGGGATCCCCCGCATTCTTTTCCATTTCCTTCTTCTTGGCTTCAACCACATCTGCCATATAGCATTCCCTAGCCGTCTTATGATCACCCTTAATCATACCAACCCCACTTTCAATCAGAAATTTCATGCTTAGACACTATGGAGCTAATGCAATCTTAAAGCAAGTCAGGGCTGGCCCTCCGAGGATTGTGTTGTAAGCTGAAAGTTTGTCCACCACGACAAAAAATTGCATCATTGCAACCTTCTTCTCTCCTTCGCCAAGTTCCATAAGGAGATTTATATCACCCATTGGTTGAGTCAGTTGTCTGGTGAATTCGTGTATTTTACTCGGACAGGCTCGCATATTTGACAAATGAATGTTCATTTTACAGAAGGCATTGATGAAAAGCACATTGATGGATGCTCACTATCAATCAACACCCTTTTTACTATAGCTGGACCAATGCCAATGGTGACAACCATGGGATCAACCGTTGGCGTTAGCAACCCATCAGAGTCCCTATCCTTGAACACCACTTCCTCGCCTGAAGTCTTTGGGATCTTTGCTGGAAATGTGTTGCTTAGGACCATGCAATCTTCCTCTTCTGAAGGGTTTTTCATCTCATTAGCATACCTCTCGATATCCTCCCAGCTTCCTTTGGCTGGATGAGGACCTCCTAAGATTGCATTAATGATTGTTCGAGGATTAACAAGTGTTGGGGCTTTCTCTCCAGATCTAGATTGTTCCTTAGCAGTGTTTTTCCCTTCAAAAACTAGAGCATTTTGTGGATTCTTTACATACTGCTGTAGTCTATTTTTTCGGATTAGTTTTTCAACCATGCTTTTCAAGTGCCTCAACTCATTCGTGTTACGACCCGGCAGGTTGTGGAAGCAACATAGAAACTTCACGAACTTATATTAAAATCATTGACCTTTATCGGCCTCGGCTGTGGATAATCTTTGGTATCTTTTGTAGCGAGAAACACATGTTCCAAAGTATCCATAAGCAGAGTCAACTCTGAGTTTTTGAAAAGCGAAGCTTCTTGCTATTCCGATTATCCTTAGCATCATTGATTCTTTTCTGACTTTCGGAGTTCTTTTGATTATCTGGAACATCGTTCCCCTTCCTTGACGGAGCCTTGCTTCCCTTAGCTGTATCTATGGCATAGGACATGTCATCTTCCACATCAATAAATTCTAGGCCTTCGCTGGCTTCTTCATCTTAAGTCATTTCCCGAATTTTGACTTCTTAATGATGGCGCCTTTCAACGCCATTAGAACTAATCGGGGTTTCGGATCGGCCACTTCCACACCTGCAGCGTTGAATCGATCCAGGAAAGCTTTGATTCATTCTCCTGGCCTTTGCTCCATGTCATTCAGTGACATCATATCTTTGACTTTTGTAGATTATAGCCTGAACTATTCCTTAAATTTCTTAGCCAAAGAGGAGAAGCCATCCATAGACCTTGGCGGGAGCTTTGTAAACCATAGCGAGGCTACTCCTTCTAGGTATATGGGAAAATATAGACATTTGAGTTTATCCATGGCCCTTGCCCTGTAATTGTGTTGGTCATATTTATACAAAACAAGTTAGGATCTCCAGTTCCATTATAAGCTTAGATCGTAGGTGGATTGAATTTCCATGGGAACTTAGTGAATTTGATCCTTTCTGTGAGTGGAGTTTTGGATGGAGCGAAGCCCACTCTTTATCTTCATGTACTTGACCAGCACTCTCTTTCATGATTTATCAGACCATATTCTCGAGGTACTCCTTCTCATTGTGTAGATCCGCGGGGCGGACGCCATCACCTTCAATGGATTTTTTCTTGCGCAAATGATCTCGGCTATGGATCTAGGGACCGGTGCCTTCCTTTTAGGGAAGCGCCACTTTGGCGGAGCTTGTCGCTTTATCAGAAGTTGCTTTCTCAATATGGTTTCGAACAAGAGATTTTGAATCTTCTTGATTGACTCTGTCTTAATCATCAATCTCACGAACATATTGATTTCGATTTGGAGTAGAGGCAGAAGAATTGGCAGCTTCGGTATAAGTGGCGTTGGAAGTGACTTTCGCCATAGCGGCTTGAAGAGTGAACATCATTTCTAGTTTCTTCATCATAGCATTTGTTGAGATTTCCATTTGACTTGTCAATCCAGCGACAGCTTTATCCAACTATTCCCTAGTTACACCAGCTCCGACCTTAAAGGATTCACCAACTTTAAAGTGGTTGGTAAGTGGCCTAGCTTTGTTAGCAACAATACCAATTTCTTCGATGTTTTTACTTGCGGTTTTCTTTGGTCTTGCCATTATCTCATACAAGGTTTTGAACTTTGAAGAGAGTTTGTCAATTGTGCCGAACTTTAGATTTGAAGGATCTATAGTAGGAACGGGCTTCAAATGCTATATCCACAAAACACTTAGAAAAGGGAAGTGTGAACGTGGCCCCGTGGTGGGCACCAAATGTTGAAATCAAAAAAATGACCGCAACACCAAAGGTGTCTCTAGGATACTTCACCAAATGGTATGACTTGAATTTAGGGAGCCACAATCACAAAATAAATAGTAAAAAGTAGAGAATACAAAGTTTTAGAGTGGTTTGGCTTTAAAAGTAGCCTACATCGACTATAGAGTCGCTTCTCATTATCACTTTTAGGTTCACGAAGTGCATATTCTCTCTCATTGCATCCATTCTCTCTTCGCACAAATATTTCACTTCAATCTATTCAAATTAGCCAAGGAATTTGTTGGATTTCTCTAAGTGTAGCGAGTGGCGATGTAGATCTACAATATCTCGGACCCTTGAGTGATTTTGGATGATTCCATGGCGGATTTGGTGTTAGATCTTCATTTGGAGATGATTAATGAAGGTATAATCACTTAGAATAGTGCAGAAAATAGTTGGACAACACTTCGTGAGCATCGAAATCGATCCCCATTAATGTAGAGGTCATGGGGTATTTATAGGAGAGAGGAGAAGCTAAAATATAGTGTGCATAATTTGGGTTGTTCATGAAGTAATTATGAAAATGCCACTGCCAGCTGTTGACAGCTGTTGCTAGTTGTCTATGACCAAGATGTGCGACCGACCACTAATAGTGCACAACTAGACATGTGCAAGCGACCGGGTCATTGAACGAGCTGCCATGGTTTTTGACCGACCTGGTTGAGGACTGACCGGGGTGGTGCCTCAGTTAGATGGTGCTCGAACAGGCTTACGACCGACTGACCCGAATGAGGTGCGAGCCATAGTGCTGCTCAACTGTAGCGGTGCGCGACCAACCAAATTTATGTTTGACTTTGAGAGTGAACGAGCGATCCGAAAACCAAATGACGAACGATCCAATGATGACGTGCTCAACCCATTGTTTTTCTTAGCTTTAATCTATCAATATATGCATAGTTTTTTTAGTGGATAAACATAAATATTGTAATTAGGAGTTAAAATATATTTAAGAAATAACGCATAACTACTAAAAGAGGGATAAAATAAAATTCAGGAGTTAAAATAGATTTAGGAATAAAGAGATATGGATTTAAAATACGAAAATAATTTTTAAAAATAGATTTTAAAACAAGGAAGTAATTTTGAAATCATTTGAAAAATTTGAAAATTGAATTCAGTGTTGATCGAAGTCTTAACAGGATATCTAGACACTATTACTCTATATTTCTTGAACTCTTGAATTCTTGATACTCATGAGTCTTGTATCTTGAATCCGTCTACTTTGAAATCTTGATTCTCTGAATTGTACAGTCTTCAATGATTAATATCTACATAGATTTTATGTATATAACTATATATATCTAGATAACTGTGTTAGTACATATTTTACAACAATAATAATTAAAACAAGGTTTTGTCATTAAAACCATCATCATCAACATCTCAGTCTCTAACAATCTTCCCTTTTTTGATGATGACAACCTTGGTTTGTAAAATATTCATACCTGATATCTTGATTCTCCAGTTACTCCTCCTTACTCCAGTAACTCCTTCTGAAACTATTAACTCCCCCTTAATCTAAGCCCTTTTATAAGTTACTCCCCCTTACACCATGAACTCCTTCTGAAGCTACAAACTCCCTCTTAATCTAAGCCCTATTTTATAATTCTCTCTCTTTGTCATCAACAAAAATTATACAATCCTTAATAGACAATACTACTCTTGCTAAAACTAAGACATATTTCTAAAACTAAGACTAATATACCTAAAACCATTTTAATCCAAACTAGTACCAAAATCTAAAATAGGCTTAAGTACATAAATGAAAACTATCGTAAATGAATACATACTTTTAACATTGTGATATGTTGTTTACAAATATATGAGAAAATTTAGTGAATTTTGTACGAATAGTTACATACAATAGCGATTACACGAATATACAAAACCTAACTATCAATTATTTTTGACAATTGGGGACTTGTAAAGGTAAAGGAGGAAGAATTCTTCATTTAGTTCAATCACATTTCCTTCCTTATCAAAAAAAAAAAACTTAGATGACGCAGATAACTTGATCGTCATCATTCATTCCTTAATTATCTTCCTCCACTTCCTCTTCTTCTTCAACCTCTTCTTTTCCTTCTTCTTCTCCATCTTCCTCCATAGGGTTATGAACTTGAATATTGGAGAAATCATCTTCAATGATAATTGGATTAATTTGGTTATCCATTATGTATTTCAGAAGATTCCTAACAATCTTCCCTGGCTTTTCTTGATCTTTAGCCATCCGAAGTTGTAGAAGTTGTATTTCAGCAAGCAATTGTAGGGTAACTTTCATAGATTCCTCTAATTTGATAACTCTTCCATGCGTTGATTGTTGAATCGGGCCGAGACTAGGCGTATGAAAAGAAAAGGAGTTGTTCCGGTTGTTGTTTGAAGTGGAAGTCGTTGTTTTATTGTTTCAAAAATTTATTATAGAGAAAATGAGTGGGAAGAGAAGATTTTCGAATTGGAGTGTTTAAATAAGATCAATAACTAATTTTAAAGGGAATTAAAAATTTAAAACTTTTCAGTTATATATCGACATATAACTTTGTGTATGTCGACATATATGTATAATTTTTAAATTTTTTGCTTTTTCTTATATATATATAATTTTAATCGGTTCGGACTAGGGAAAGCATGTTAATGGCGATAGGCGAGTTTTTCCATTTCCATTTCTTCTTACTTCTTCATCGCAAATTCTTCTAAGTCCATCATCTCCCTCTTCATCACAGAATCGCTCTCCCCTTCTCTTCCTTCAGCATTCGCCTACTTTCGTTGTGCTGAGGTTTCCCCTAACCCTAATTTCTTCTTTTAGATTTAACTGATTCCTCCAAAACCTTCTTTGCTTAGTTCTGATTCCCCTCCAACTTCAGCTCACTTTCTTGCTACATTCATTGGCTTCATTCCTTAGGGCGGAGTCCTTTTCCATACATGGCAACAACACTTATTTCCTCGTAGAATTTGTTGTGTTAAGTTTCTTTCTTCCCCAATGAGTCACACGATGTATCCAAGTGAGTTTGCTCCGTATTACTTGGTGGAAATTTTCTCATGTGTCCTAGTTCGCCGGGAGTTATAGGGTACGTTTGAAACTACTGGTGCTCCTTTCATAGGCAAAATGGCGGGATTCAACATATACTAGTTTGGGTTCATCTTGCTTTGGTTGTGGAGTTTTCTTGGCACCAACGCAGAGTTTGTTATCAGATTCAGAGTAGTCTGCTGCTGGTTTTTATTTTGCGAATCTCTAGACTCTTATTTGGTATGCCAATATCTATTATTTACTAGGAATGCAATGTATTTATGTCCTCTTTCTCTTACTTAGTGAGCGATTGGAGATGTATTGGCTTATTGGGTTGCGAGTCTGGATTTGTTGGGCAAAGCTCTGGTTTATTTTGACTGTTTGTTACCTAAATTCATATCGTCTTATAGGTGCTTGAGTATGGTGATTGTAGTCTGTAGGTGTTAGGAAGTATCAGAGTGTGTATGTGGTTTTTTCTCTGGGTTATGGAGTGTTTTTGCAGCTTAATTCCATGTTAGGTATATCAAGGATTGTTCGTCAGTGTTTTTATTTTTGCTCGGCATCCTACCGTGCTCTCTTGGCAATAGCCTCGGCTATGGAGGAGTTACTAGGGTTTCGTGTGCTAGAGCATTTTCATTTTGCCTCGTAGCTTGCATAAGATATTTTTCTCTGGTTCTCTATGGTCACATCATGATGGTATTTCACAATCGCTAGGCTATATTTGTCGTGCTTGATTGTAGGTCAGAATTAACATGTATTCTTTGGTTACATGCTGCTCCAGGGTAGTGGGTAGCATGCAATGAATTTCCATATAAAATCTATTGGGTAACTGTGCATCTTTCACTATTTGGCTCTACAGTCTAGGGACTTTTATTCTTTTACTGTTCAGAGTCTATTGTTTGCCCTTTGTAATAACTTATGAAATCTCACTTCTTTTTGAAGTATGTTAGTTATCTGTTTTTCTCCCTACGTGGAGTAAAGGATGTAGTTTATAGTAGTATACTATATTAGCTAGCTTCCGTACTATAATCAAGAAAAGATATAGTGGACGACCCACTTAGAAATGTCGTACGTAGTGGACGGTCCACTTTAAAAACTGAATAGTAGGTTGGTAACCGCCATCCTCCTATATTATTTGTTTTTATTTTTTGGTTATAATAAAAAGTGTATGTAGTCACTTTAGAAACCTGACGGCTTTGCCAAATTTTTTTAAAATTAATTTACTTCGGTTAATGAACAAATGCCTAATTCTCTTCTTAATTTAGTAAATGTTGCTTCGTTTAATGGTTTAGTTAATATATCTGCAATTTGATTTTCTATTTTAATAAATTCAAATGAAATATTTTCCTTATTTACAGTATCTCTAAGGAAGTGGTGTCTCACATTACTATGTTTTGTTCAAGCATGATGTGTCGGATTTTTAGATAGATTTATAACACTCATATTATTGCAGTAAATCAGTGATTTGGTTATATTAAATCCGAAATCTCTTATAGTTTGTTGCATATCTATTACTTGAGAACAAGCTAAAGCAGTAGATTTATATTTTGCTACGGTTTTTGACAAGGAAACGGTATTTTGCTTTTTACTAAACCAGAAAACCAAAGAATGACCCAAAAAGTGACAAGTTCCACTCGTATTTTTTCGATTTGATTTACAACCAGCATAGTCAACATCGCAACATGAAATTAAATCAATTGTATGATTCTTAGGATAAAATAAACAAAAGTCTAATGTATGTTTAACATATCGTAGAATATGTTTTTCAACTTTTAAGTGAGTTTCCTTAGGTTGTTATTAATATTTAACGCAGAGACAAACACTATGCATTATGTCTGGTCTACTTGCAGTTATATATAATAAAGAACCTATCATAATTATATATAATTTGTGATCAACATCTTTTTAAGAGTCGTCCTTACTTAAGGCTTCATTGGTTGCCATGGGTGTGGGTTTTCCTTTAGTACTGACCATGTTAAATTTAATAATTAAATCCCTAGCATATTTTTCTTGATTAATAAATATTCCATTATCTAATTGTCTTATTTGTAATCATAAAAAGAAAGTGATTTCTCCTATATAACTCATTTCAAATTCTTTCATCATGATTTCTAAGAATTCTTGATTCATTTTATTATTTGTTGATCTAAAAATTATATCAACTACATAAAATTGTACTATTTTTTTATCATTTTCCATTCTTTTAATAAATAGTGTATTATCTACTTTACCAATTTCAAATATTGATTATAACAAATAAGTTCTTAATCTACCATACCAGGATCTAGGAGCTTGTTTTAATCCATATAAAGTTTTCTTTAACTTATAAACGTGGTTTGGAAAAATTTCATCCTCAAATAATGGGATTGTTCAACATAAACATCTTTAGAAAAGAACTTTATACATCAATTTGAAATTATTGTGATTAACGAAAGCAAGTAGTAATCTAATAGGTTTTCATCCTGCTATAGGATTAAAGATTTCATCGTAATATATTCCTTCTTCTTGACAATATCCTTAAGCAACTAATCGTGCTTTATTTCTAACAACCTCACGATGTTCATTCTTTTTTTTTTATAAACCCATTTAGTTCCTATTATTGTTTTATCCTCCAGTCTATGAAAAGTTCTCATGCATCATTTCTGGCGAATTGATTCAATTCCTCTTGCATAGCAAGTTTCCATAAATCATCAGACAATGCTTCCTTTGGAATTTATGGTTCAATAGTTGATATAAAAGCTATATTACTCATATTATTTAATGGATTTATAGTTCTAACTAAAGATTCAATATCTCCTAGTATACTTTCTACAGGATAATCTCTTAAAAGTCTAATTCTTTTATTGGGTTGATTAATTTCTTTATTTATTTCATTTAATTAATTGTCATTATCACATTCATCTTTATTATGTTTTTGATTTAAATCTTTATAATTTTCATCTAAGGATACATTTCAAGTTACTTCAACAGTACTAGTTTTTAAATTAAAAGCTCTATATGCTTTACTTCTATTTAAATACCAATAAAAATTCCTTTATCTGATTTAACATCAGATTCATCTTGATTTTCTTTAGTATTTAAAATAAAACATTTACTTCCAAAAATTATGAATGAGATACCTTTAGTTTCTTATTATAAAGAAGTTCATATGGAATTTTGTTAGTCGATGGTCTAATTAAAATTTTATTTAAAATATGACAAGCTGTTGCAGCTGCTTCATCCCAAAAACTTTTTGGTAGATAACTATCAGAAAATGTAGTTCTTGCACACTCTTGGATTGTCCTATTTTTGTGCTCAACTACTCTATTTTGTTGAGGAGTTCTTGAAAAATAAAATAAGTAATTCCCTTTTTATTATAGAAATTCTCAAAATTTCCATTTTTGAATTCTCTACCATGATCACTACGTATAGTTTTAATTTTAAACATAATAAATTTGAATTCTCTTAGCAAAATTTTTTAAATAGATCAAAATCATCACTTTTATTCTTAAGAAAAAGTGTCCAAGAAAATCTACAGAAATCATCCATAATTACGTAAACTTATTTATTGTAGTTTATTAATTGTGTTTGAGATGGACCAAATAAATCCATATGAAGTAATTCTAATGAATTTGAAGTAGTAATCTCATTTTTAATTTAAATGAACATTTTCTTAATTCCGTAATTTGTATGTGTCACATAAATTATTTAATTTGAATTTCATTTTGGGTAATCCTCTAACTAAATCTAATTTGGAGATTCTAGATAGGTGTTTGAAATTTAAATGACCAAATATTTTATGCCAAATCCAAGGGTCACTTATATTAACCAAAAGACATAAATTATTGTTAAAAATTTCATAAATAAGATGTAAATATTTTTCATTCTAATTCTTTCGAAAATTATGTTTGAATTAATATCTTCGATAAAGCACTTTTCTTTTTCAAATTTGATTTTATAGCAGTTATCACATAATTGACATCTACTAAGTAGATTATGTTTTAAATTCCAAACTAGTAAAAAATCAAAATAAGGAGTTGTAGAATTACCAACATTGCTGATGCCAATCACATATCCTTTTGAGTTATCACCAAAATTGACCATTCCTCCATCTTCATAGACTATTTTATTCAATAATTCAGGATTTCCCGTCATATGCCTTGAACAACCACGATCAAAAATCCATTTATCCATTTTGATTTGCACCATTTAACCGTCAAGTTTTGAATCATCAACAACCATGTAACACATCTATTCCTATACAACAACCGATTCGGTAGACAACTTGATTTTTCAATTAAATTGAATGCATACTTATGAAACAATGATGAAATACATATTTTGAACTAGTGTTATAGAAATCTTCAAAATTTACAATTTAAACTTTTCAAAATTCATATTATGAAAACTTTGAAAACCAACGCTCTAATACCAATTGTTCGGGATGTAGATTAAGGATCTTAAGGAAAACTAAATACTAGAGAGGGGTGAATAACATTTTATGGATTTATTAATTTCTTGAAATCTTTTTGGATTAAACAGAATGTTATGCAAATCATAGATATCAACAATCATAGAATCAATCACAGACGCATAAAACAAAAAATAAAAAGCAATAAAAGAAAAGTGCACATTAAGATTCTATACTGGTTCAGAGTTACCCTACATCCAGTCCTACACAACTATGGGTTGTGCAGATTTCTTTTCAATATAATATTCAAATTACAATCCACGATTTCAATGGCCACGAGGTCCACCACCACTTGCTCTAGAGCACATGGCACTCTCTTGATTTACTCAAGCTACAAGATCATCTAATTGATTTTCGGGCTACAATCACACCCAATTGTTTTGTGGGATATAATCACGCCTTTTCTCATTTTTAGTTTTGTAGTTTTGACTCGATAGAACTTGATCTTGCAATCTTTTTTTTTTGGCAAAGCCAGCGGGGATTAATGGCCCCTACCATATATTCATATTATAAGGAGGACTTACAACATAAATGCGACGATACAATACATAGATAAGAAGAGAAACAAGGATAAGAAAGGATATAGTCATATCCATTTGCATTTGACAAGGGGATCAAATGCATACGGAGACATGTGAATCTGACTGCTTATACTGCTACAAGCCGTGTTATATAGAACTGTTCTACTTCTTTGCATTCCATTGAATACCCTATCATTCCGTTCTCTCCATAGCACCATGAGAGCAACCTTGAGCATAATGAGAAGCTCATAAGTCGTCGACTCCTTCCAGCGTGTTGCCTTATAGATGCTCAACCATTCTTCATCATTGTTGACATGTGGTGCAGCAAAACCACCACGTCTCTTTATCTTCCGCCATATATAATTGGAGTATTGGCATTTAAAGAATAAATGTTGTATGTCTTCTTCACCTTTGTTACACAGATTGCAAGTAATATTAACATTTATCCCTCTGGTTATCAAACTTTTCTTTGTGTTCAATGCGCACTTATAAACCTTCCACATCATGTAATTCAGTTTTTCAGTGTTTTTCACATTCCATATTCGTCGGTACCACTTGCATTTTCTCATCAGTTCCTCTCCCATCAATACTCCATAAACCGCAGCCGTATTGTATTCAGTCTTAGAATCCATCCATTCAAGAACATCTGTAGTAGGTTGTGAATATTGCAGTCCATTGTATTTACGCCACACAGGTAAGAAACTAGCGGTTCTCATAGAAGGAAACCTTATTTTACCGTCAATTATATAATTGCGTGCTAATGCATTTTGCGGAATTCCGCTCTGTAGTATCTCATGATACTGCAGAATATTGTGCAAAACCACACCTTTATCAATCCAAGGTGAACTCCAAAACCTTTCTTTACTATCTGCAGAGATCCTTATCTTTAAGTGGCGCATAAACTTGTCTCGTACCTTAATAATCATTTTCCAGACCCAGCTTTGATGTGGCTTAATTTGTACTGTCCAAATTTGATCACCTTTGAGGTTATGCTTCTCACACCAGCGAACCCAAGTATTATCTTTTTGCATCACAATATTATCAAAATTTCTAGCTACAGCAGCCATATTCCATCGCTTAATGTTTTTTAATCCTAAGCCACCATTACACTTCGGTTTCTCCAACTTATGGTAAGCTATTGGAGACATTTTGTTAGTGTGTATACTGCCAAACCAAAGAAATTTCCTCATTGCAGTTCTAATCATGACAATAAGTTTTTGCGGCAGGAGAAAGGTTCTGCACCAGTAAACAGACATGGAAAAAATAACTGCATTGAGAATAACAAGTCTTCCCGACTGAGAGAGAAATCTATTTTCCCATCTTGAGAAAACCGATGTAATTTTTTCATATAGAGGCAAACATTGAGCAGTTGTTATTCTTTTTGTCGCAAGAGGAATTCCCAGGTAATAGAAATCATACTCCAACAAGGACATGCTAGTTATAGATAAGCATTCATCAGTTAGATACGGGGATAGGCCAGCAAGAAGAATTTTGGATTTATTGAGATTCATGCTCAGGCCAGAAAAGGAGTAAAAAGAGTTCAAGGTGGACATAATGGATCGGAGGGAATTTAAAGATGGTTTGGTAAAAATCAGGAGATCATCAGCGAATGCCAAAGAAGTAATTTGGGGGGCATTGCATTTAGGATGGAGGAGAATATTCTTTAGCCGAACCTGATTATTAATAGCAGCAGTTAAAACTTCCATTACAATAATGAGTAGGTAGGCTGATTATTGATCTTGCAATCTTTGATTACAAATAGCCTATAACTCTTGAGTAGCACTTGAATTTCAAAGAGAGTTTGATGTTGAATTGAAAGAGAAGTATATTGATATAATTTCTTTGAAAATTGGTAGAGTATAAGTGTAGATTTTGAGAAATTAAGAAGAATAATGGCAAGACGAGAAAAGAAGAAGAAAGAGATGACTAGTTACTGAAAAATCCGAAATCTGAAGCTTATATATGGTTTTCCAATAGCCACAACCATTTAGAAAAGGTTTTAATTCAAAAGACACATCTTTTCAAAATTTAAAAATAAAACTAATGACACATATGTCGACATATCACTTTTTGTATGTCAACATATATTAGTATATTTTCAAAAAATAAAATTTTAATTCAAAGTAAATAATGTTTAAATAAATTATGTTGATTTCTGAGTTAAAACAAACTATATTCCTTTATATTAAAACAGAGTATTTCAAGTAGAATATATACTATAAACATATATTAAAATGATTTAAAAATGATTAAAAACTTTATGTAAAATGATATAAAAGTATACAAATAAAACTTACAAATATAGGAAATATATTTAAACTTAATAAATATAGCTAAGAGAATTTAAAAACATAAGTAACTATTATAAAATTAGAGTTAAATCTATAAATAATAAATATTTGAATTAGGGGTCAAAATACATTTAGGAAATAAAGTATAACTATTAAAACAAGAGTTAAAATAAATTTCAAGAGTTGAAATAGATTTAAGAATAAAGAGACATAGATTTAAAATAAGGAAGTAATTTTGAAATCATTTTTAAAAATAGATTTTAAAACAAGAAAGTAATTTTGAGATCATTTGAAAATAGTGAAAAAAATATGAAAATAGAATTCAGTGCTAACCAGAGTTTTAACGAGATATCTAGACATTATTACTCTTTATTACTTGAACTCTTGAATTCATGATACTCATGAGTCTTGTATCTTAAATTCTTGTACTTTGAAATATGAAAATAGAATTCAGTGCTAACCAGAGTTTTAACGAGATATCTAGACATTATTACTCTTTATTACTTGAACTCTTGAATTCATGATACTCATGAGTCTTGTATCTTAAATTTTTCTACTTTGAAATATTGATTTTGTGAACTGTACGGTCTTCAATGATCAATACCTTCATAGATTTTATGTATATAAATATATATATTCTAGATAACCGTGTTAGTATATATTTTATAACAGCAATAATTAAAACAAGGTTATTGTAATTAAAACCTTCATGATCAACATCTCAGTCCCCCACCAGCCCCAATATGGAAATTCCTTCCTACCTTTGCTACTTCGGTCATTATGTCTACAGAAGTTCTTCCACACAAGTTGTTGCCGCCCCTTCTTCTTCCGATCTCCACAGTTAGCATCCTTATGCTCTTTCGCTTGGCATGGCTCGTCTATTAGCTTCACAACTGGGATAGTTTTTGAGGGGTGGTCAAGTTTGATAAATATCTAAGCCCTATGCAGAAGGAGTCCCATCTATCAAATCTCCCATTATTGCAAAAAGCCTTGGATCAACTTGTGGGGTCGATGAAAATGTGCAAGGAACTCGCTAACACCAATCCTTACAACTGTTAGGAGTTAATTACTTCAAAGATTAGAGGGAGGATTTAATCTATAGCCTAGAGAGCAGGATAAGGAGATCGCTCATCTAAGAGGGAATAAGACCTGATCCTTCTGGATAAAAAAGGACTACAGGCTTACTGAAGGAATTAACTAAAGTTGATAAGAAATCATAAAAAATTCATAGCTCCTAGCTTAAGAAAGCTCATCTAAATGAGGATATGGATAAAACAACTGAAATTAAAGCAGAGAAGAAGCTCACACTCCAAAGTAAAAAAAAACACCATTAAGTTTTCTGAGGCTGCGAGAAGGTGATAATAAATCATTAATAAGTAGATTCAGAAGATTTCGTCACTTGGTCAGTTGATTTCAGGCGTAGAGGGCGATAGGGGTGAGCTTATAGCCGAGAACTCAGATCTCTTGAAGGCTTATAATAAAAAATAAAAAATAAAAAATCTGAACGTTGCAACTTTCAACTTTTACACTCTATCTATGCTGAGAATGGGTAGTTTGTGTTACTTGAAGTATTAATTCCCTTACTCACTTGCCTTAGCTTAGGAAGAGGTTTTGTCCCTTCTCGAGAATGTTGAGTATACCGAAGAGGAGTTGGTAAGTCATCATTTGAATTCCAAGTCAAAGGGTGTGCTTGTGACCGACAAAGAGGAGGTTAGACTTGAGGTAACAAGAGGCTGTTCAAGCCGCTGAAGTCCAAGCTTTAGCTAAAATCAAAGCCACCACTCAGATTATGAATTTAGTTTGAAATTTTCACTATAAGGCTTTAGATATCAATGTTCGGTTGAAATTTTAATTTATAAGGAATAAATTATTAGTGGAGTTTATAATTAGAAATGATTTTAAAATTAATAATTTTAGGATTCTTCAATCCCTTGAGTTCCTTCTTTATAGTGAAACATCCATGAAGAACTTATCCCCATGTCGACGGGTGTTGCTTCTACTGTTGTTGCTACTGTAGTCATTCCTGAAATCTTGATCTAATGTCAAATTACTCCTAAGATCATCAGCTTACTAAAGAGGGTAATGTAGAAGGTTTTGAATTTGAAGCTTGCATTAAAACCCCCATTGTAGATAATGAATGCCTCTTCCACCCCTAAGCCTGAGGACTTCCAATTTACACTTGAAGAACCATGTGAGTTAAATTGCTTTCTTTTTTGATGTCATAGGTCAAACATCCTTATTGTTAATGTGCCCGACTTTTGAAGCTACTGGAGTTGCTATTGTCTTCACGACATCGATTGCCCATCTCTGTAACTGCCTCAAGTCTGTTCCAGCATCTGATCCCTGACTGGGTCTCAATGTGAGACGACTACAACATTGCAGAGCTTGAATGGCACTTTGGTGCATAGAAACAAGGAACATGGGACGTGGCCACGTTCAGCGAACCGGTTTGTTCGTCCCCGATCCCAAAACGAAACGCGACCCGGAAACGTTAGCGGTCGCGAAAAGAAGATGATGACGCACAGGTTTTTGAAAATAATAAACGACTCTTCGATTTGTGTTGTACAACTGTATATGGTTGTAATATATATTGGAAGGATAGCTGTATAATATATCAATTTGTATATAGATTGAAAGGGCAATTGTAAATTTGCAAGATCTTCACAAAATTTGGTAATTAACATAAAAAATAAATAGATCTGTTTTTCCAAAGTAGAAGAAAATTTTGTACCCTTGCTTTCCCTCATATCCATGCGTTCCCTCATAACGGAAACATTCAAGACAACCTTCCACGTATCCGTTTTCGTACCGCGTTATGTATCGAACCACGTCCTATGTAACCATGCTTTGGTGTCATTAGGACGAGATATGATGAGCACAAAATAAGGGATGAAGGTGTCAATGGTGGAAGACGATAATATGGGATAGGATCATAGATCCCCAAAGTTCTTGTAAGTCCCACAAACATAATCGTAAAACATATCTACGAGCAATGCTAGAGTTTCTAGAGCATCTACTTAGATAGGTCCCACTATTTCACAGAGACTGAAGACACTCTATGTGGGGAGTTTGAGAAAGTTTAGAAGTTTCCAACTAGGGGAGGCAAAGGAATTATAGGAAGGAAGTAATTTTATTTTCTTAGGTTTTTTTATTGTTGTACAGAATTTATATTTATTACTTTTTAAATTAATCAAGCTGAGATCATACGGGTTTCGGCCCCACTGATTAAGTCGGAGTCAAAAAAAATATTGCATATAATGTAATACCATTATTTCTATTATAATTTCATTGTATATATTCCATGTTCTGCATGTTATGCTATTTTCCATATATCATTGCTTATATATAGCTAGTTTGATGTTCTATCTTTGTTTACTTCAATCTTGTGCATGTAAATATAAATAACATCCATGAACTATGATTTCGTATATAATGTCGTTCGATAGCACATTATAATACTCTTCTCTGTTGTAGTTTCCATCTTAAAATTATTTATTGGACTTAAATAAACTATGTTACGACTCGTTTCTACTTTTTCTTGGCCCCTTCCAATGTGCGTAGTGCCCTCACTCGCCAGGGCTCCTTACATTCTAGAACTGAACTTAGGATTCTTTTGCAACTTGTCTGTTTGCCCTAGTCCAATATGAGTGTTGATATTCTTTAGGTGTCAAAGTGTATGCTAGTCTTAATCTTCAGAGACTTGGTTGTTCACGTTCCAAGGTGCTCAGTTCCTCCAGTATTGAAGCCCACCTTAGTTTGAGTTATCCTTTAATCGATCATCTAACCAATTTAACATATTTTGAATAACTTTATGATCTTGAGCACAATTATTCCAACTCCAAGTGATTTGAATGATTATTTCACAAGCTATGATTCCGTTGGCCTTTGAAATTGACTCTGCTAATTATGTTGTTTTGGATTGATTTGATCGTTGGTTCAATTGTCTTAAAGCATGACTCAGCCGGCTCCAAAAGATTTATGATTAGAAAATTTCTAGTCCAATAGTTCGAGAAGTGTGGGTTTTCTGATTGCAAAATTATTTAGATCAGATAGTCACTGCTCCAACAGTTCGAGGGCCTCAAAGTGAAATTCAACTGGCTTATATAAAGAGTTTCGAGATTGTTGTACGATGATCCAGCGGCCTCGAGGCTATGTTCGCCACCTTCAACGAGGATTTCAAGATCAATGTCTAATGGTTTGATGGCCTATGGGCTAGCTTCACATCACTGAGAGGAATCTTGAATTGATGTCGATGATCAGGAAATCTCGGGGATATATATTCCACTATTGAGTAGAATTTAAAGATCGATGTCCAATGATATAGAAACGTCAAAGCTATGTTTGCCACCATCGAAAGGAATTTTGAGATCGATGTACGATGATCCGACGGCCTTAAGGCTATGTTCACCATCACTGAGAGGGATTTCAGGTGCCCGATGATCCCATGACCTTGGGGCTACGCTCGCCAATATCAAGGGAAATTTCAAGATCGATGTCCAACTTTCTCGCAACCTCTGGACTTTGTTTACTAGCATCGAAAAGAATTTCAGAATTAATGTCCGACGATTCGACGACTAGGGCTATGTTTTCTGCCATCGAAAGGAATTCTGGTATCGATGTCCGATGATCCAAAGATTTTAGGGTGATGATTCATCGACTTCAAGAAGTTTCAGCTATCTTGCAAGAAAGCAGTTTTGCTAGTTCCCAGAAATTAAGGGTATGATAAGTTGTCTTAGTGGTCCTTCATACTCAAGCTTATAAAGAGAACACATATTTTTGATTAAAAGGCTAATTTTATTAACAACTTAAAGAAAAGGCAAGCCCTGCAAAAAGATAATGCCCTCAGTGATCGGGTTGTTTGCTGAAAATAAAAAAGTACATAATTAATTCATAGCTATGCTGCAGCAAGTTGTCATTCCTAGCTCGTTGGATTTGGATTCATCAACCATTGTAAGCATATAAGTTCCATCTTCGGGTATTTTTCCACTCACATAAGGCTCTTTTCAATTTGGTTCAATGGGTGTTTATTGTTCACTTCAAAACAAGGACCTCGCTTTAAAGGTTCAGTTGCAAACTTTTGCATTGAAATGCCTTGCCAGTCTTTGCTAATGTGCAGCTATCCTCATATCGACTTCCTCTCATTTTGCATCAATTTGATCATCCGAGCAACAAATGCTAATTCTTTCTTTGATTGAACTGTAGTCATCGATGTGTAATGAGCTGTAAATTTATCGGGATCGTAGCTTCTTAGACATATGTTAAGTCATAGGGTGTGTGCCAAGTCATAGATTAAGTGATCTGTAAGACTATAGTGTAAGTGGAAGCTCATTAAATCAGCTTCTTTTATCTTTAATGAGTCATTTTTTATGGTGGACTTGATGATCTTTTTCATTGCATCGATTTTCCATTTTCCTGCAAATTAACTACCATGGAGAAGCTTCTCCTAGTTTTGAATTGCTACATAAGTTCTAAACTAACACTTTCAAATCGAGTTTGATTATTAGTGATTTTTGTTTGAGGCATCTTGAACTTTTAAATATTTTTAATCACAACGTTAATTAATTCCTTAGTGATGATTGTTGCAAGAGATTCTGCTTCGGCCCATTTCGTTAAGTAATCAACGACAACTATCAAATATTTAGCTCATCCTTTTTCCGTTAGTAGGACGATATGAGATCCATGTCCCAGAATGTGAATGGTCAAGGGATGGCCATTTGTGTTAGATCAAATAAGGGGGCTTTTTGAAATTTTGAGTATCTCTAACATGTATCACATTGTCCTATGTAGCCAGTTACATCTTCATTCAGATCTGGCCCAAAGTATCCATAATGCAACACCTAATTCATAAGTATTTGCCTTTTGGAATGATCGCCACAACTACCTTTGTGCTTCACCATGGGTGCGCCTCGTTTGGGCTTACAGATCATAGGATTTTCTTGAATAATCTCATTATGTGTAATCTTTCATCCCATATGAAAAATATTATTTCCTTTCGGAGGAGCTTGCTCCATGCATTCACGTCACTAAGTAGATATCCTTTGAGCGTATAGTCTTTGATTTGCATTATTCATAATTTAGGCTATTCCATAATCTCTGGAATTCAATCCACATCCATCCCATAATTGCTTGGGGTTGTGAGAACATCTATCGGAGCCAATCCCAACAATTGCGCCTCTGTAGAGCTAGCATACTTGGATAAAGAATTAATTTTCATATTTCCTTCTCTAGGGATGTGTACGGTACTGTAGTGCTTTTGAACATTAAGAAGCTCCCAGTTTTTGACAAGGGGAAAATTTCACACTCCTTGTTTGGTACTCTTTCCAAACTAGATAGATAACAAGATGTGAGTCATTTAAAATGTGTAAACTCTAATCCTAACTTCTTGTAGTGCTCCAACCCTGCATTTAATGCTTTATTCTCCATTGTTCGTGATGGGAAATTCTAACTATACTGCATAGCAAACTGCTCATCCTTACGGAGTCTTAAGTATGACTCCCGCTCCTAAATAACTTGACTCCCGCTCTTAAATAACTTCTATTGAGTTACCATGATCATCATTTCTTCTTCCACCTCATTCCAAATTGTGAATTATGCGATTAAATCAGTCAACGCCTTATGTTGATTGCTCTTTTGGGGTGATCAGTCACAACGTACTAGCTTAATTCGATATTTCACTTCAACAGTTGTCAACAAGTCTCTATGCATAACAACATCAATTTTAGCGTTGGACGGTTAGCACTTTTGTCTAACAAGCAAAGAAGTACAGTCATAACATTCTTGAGGCTATCAATAAGAAGTAATCAAGTTTCTCCGCCTTTGGATAATTCTTCTCTGCATCCGTGAACCACTTGCAAATATAATTTACTAGTAATGAACTTGCACCTCCTCATGCATGAGTGCTACACTCAATGCATAAGGAGACACGACCAAGTAGAAGGATAAATATTCTCTATCCACCATTTCTAAAAGAAGGAGTCTTATTGTGTCGCAATAGCTCTTCCAATACCACCTAACATTCTGGGTTCCATTCTAGGTTTGTCTTTCCTTTCTTCAATGAATCAAAGAAAGTTATGCATTTGTCTATGACCTTTGAGATAAAATGACTAAAGGCAACAATCTTCCAAATCAAGCACCGCAATTCCTTCATGTTCCCTAGGGCTTTCACTTTCCTTAGTGCAATAATATGCACTAGATTAGTTTAGATAACCCGTGCATCAACAATGAATCTAAGGAATTTTCCTAATGCAACTTTGAATGAACGCTTACATGGAATAAGCTTCATATTGTACCTCCTTAGGACTTCAAACATCTTTTCCAGTTCATGTAAATGGTTCGCGAACATTTGAAACTTCACCATCATGTCATCTACATGAACTTCCATTGTCTTTCCAATCTTCTTCTCGAACGTTGCATTCACCAGTCCTTGGTGAGTAGCTCTTGCATTCTTTAGTCTAAAAATTATCATATGATAACAACAGAGGTCTGGATTACCTATGAAGCAAGAGTTTTCTTAGTCCAATTCATGCATCATAATTTGATTATATCCAGGATAGGCATCCATAAATGATAGCACTTCATGTCATTCGTTGTCGTCAATAAGCTGATTAATTCTTAATAATGGTAAGCTATCCTTGGCGAAGTTTATTAAGATCCGAATTGTCTATATGAACTCTCCACTTCCTATTTGACCTCTTAATAGCACGATATTGGTTACCAAATCCAGATATGTAGCATCTATGGCAAACCTATTGGCTATCAACTAATTAACTTCAACTTTTGGCAAAGTAGATTGCTTCGTACCTTGACTACACCTTATATGATTTATGAGAGTAAAGCAAGGATTAATATACAGTGCAAGAAACACTATCTTCAACGATACCCTGCACGTATTAGAATAAGTCCACACAAATAGGTCAAGGAAATTTCAAACGAAAGTAATTAACTCCCTTTACATCTTACATCGAGCTATGATCCAACTAGCAAAACTGAACCCACCTCCTTCATATTTATAGGGATAAACCCTGTGATATTTGTTGATAATGCCCCATTATACTGTGCACTCTTTTTTCTAGGGTTCATAGCCCTACCAACATGACCATATTTCCCGAGGCAAGGGTTTTTCTGTAGTTGCTATGCGTGAGGAATATAAATGTGGAGGGATCCCCTATAAATTAAGATCACCACAAAAATATTACGAGACCATCCGATTCAAAATATTATTGAAGAAATTAATTCAAATGTACGAACTAAAAATCAATTAAATCTAGTAAGTCATGTAGGTTTTCTATCTAATATAGAACCTAAAAGTGCAAAAGAAGCATCTACTGATGACAATTGGATTATATCTATGTAAGACGATCTTAATCAATTTGAATGCAATGAAGTTTGGGTAGTTCCTGTATCTAGTAATCAAGCTGTCATCGGTACAAAATGGGTATGTAAGAATAAAACCAATGAATTAGGAAATATAACTAGATATAAAGCAAGATTAAGGATATAATTAAGAAGAAGGAATAAACTATGAAGAAACGTTTATTCCAGTTGGCATATTGGAAGCAATACATATCTTATTAGCCTATGTATGTTTTTCATAACTTTAAACTATATCAAATGGATGTAAAATTTGCTTTCTTAAATGAATATATAAAAGTAAACGTTTACATTTAGCAACTTCCCTTGTTTACACATGAAAAATTTCCTTATCACGTGTTTAAGTTAAAAAAAGACTTTATATGGCCTAAAATAAGCACCCCGTGCTTAATATGAATGTCTTAAAATTAATCTTATAAGTTTAGGATTTCAAATTGAAAACGTTGATCAAACACTATTTATAAAACGATCTTAAAAGGATATTTTGATAATTCAAATATATGTAGACGATATTATTTTTGGTTCTACTAACGAAAAATTATGTCAAGAATTTTCAAACATAATGACTAAGGAATTTGAAATGTCCCATATGGGATAATTATCTTAATTTATTGGTTTGCAAGTTAAACAATTACCTAATGAAAGTTTTATAAATAAAGAAAAATAATGTAATAATTCTATAAAATGATTTGGAATGGACAATATTTCTGCTAAACCAACTCCCATGAGTACAACAACTCATCTCGATAGAGATGAACATGGCAAAAGTGATGATAAAAAATTATATCGTAGTATGATAGAATGTTTATTATATTTAACCGCTAGTCGATTTGATATAATGATGACTGTTTGTTTATATTTCAAGCAAATCTAAAGGAATCACATTTACGAGACGTAAAACCTATATTACGTTATCTAAGAAATATCAAGGACTTTGGACTTTTTTATCCGAAAGATTGCTGTTTCGAATTAGTATCCTATAGTGATGCTAATTTTAGAGGAAGATGGATGGATCGAAAAAGTAAAAGTGGTACATATCATTTTATTATAAAATCACTAGTCTTTTGGTTTAGCAAGAAACAAAATTGCATTTCACTATCTACATTAAGCTAAATATATATCAGCAGCTTTGGCTTGTGCTCAAGTCAAATACATGCAACTAACACTAAAAGATTTTGATATGAATTTATCAAAATCAACTATCTATTGCGATATTACTAGTGCAATAAATCTATCTAAAACTCCAGTTAGCCATTCTATAACTAAGCATATAGATATCCGTCATCACTTTCTACATGGTAATATAGAAAAAGTAATAATAAACTCAGAATTTGTATCGCGTCTGAAAATCAAATAGCGGGTATTTTTAAAATATCATTACTTGAAAATATACTATAAAATTAAAGTGAGAACAAAGAATAGTATCGTTTAAAGGTTTATAAAATTCAAAAAATTTACTTAAAAAAACATTTTTTGCATCAATCAGAACTCAAACCCTGGTGGCTTGAATACTAGTCACATACATTTTCCATTTGGCTAATTGATGTTTCTTGCCTACTTAGATAAACTTATTATACTTGCACTAAAACATACTCGTAATATAAAATATAAACCACTAGCTTTAAAATCTATTTATATAATAAATAATAGGTTCAAAATTACTCGTTTTCAAGAAGCTACATATTACATTCCTGAAATTCAGAAAAAAATCTACCTATAAATACAAGTTAAAACATTAAAAAAAATATCGATAAAAGTCTAGACATCAAAAACTTCAAATCCAACACATGTTATAATAAGTGTATTTTACATTACACATAATATTATGTGCACAAGTTTGAACTTATAGATCATATAAATATCATCATCATGTTTATAACTCATGTATATTGCAAAATGTATGTATTATGTTTTCTTGCATTGAACATAAAGAAAAACTTATATTCTCATTCGAGAGTTATATAGTTTTCTTCCCGATAAGTTATTCTTCTTTTTGGTCGATGACAAAGGGGTAGAAAAAATAAATATAACATGTACACAGGGGGAGCAACATATTCAGGGGGAGCACAGGTAAAAATAAAATTCTAGATTTTATTTTAATATATCATATATATATATATATAAAGTTGTATATAGTTGTCATCATCAAAATTGGGAAGATTGTTAGAACCTCCATTATCGAGCTATGATTTTGACTACGACAACTATATATCAACAATATTATTCACTAACGTCTATTACAGGAAGAAGAAATAGAATACAGCTTAAAGACAAGAAGATTCGACAACAAAATATATTTGTATATTTTTAGTGTATTCGAGTCTGTATTTCATTGGTTTTTATTGTTTAAATCTCTCCAATAGTACATATATATAATGTTTTTATATTTAAAAGGCTGAAGTACATATGCAAAAGTCATGTGCATTAGCCGGTTGAATCAAATATTCGGCCGACTAATTATTGGGTGTTCAAACTTTTATAGTTTGAACATTCAGTCGGTTGAATATTTCATTCAACCGACTGAATGGCATGTCTTGTGCATATGCACACTTATTTCAAATTCTGGTCATTTTTCAACTGGTTGAATTCAAAATTCAGTTGGCTAAACTGAAGGGTTGTGACTTTTTAAAGAGTCATAACTCTTTAATCCAGAGTTATGACTATATCGTTTGATCAAATCTTTTCACGAATAATTGCAACCTTTTATTTATAATAAATATATTTCAGAATAACTTGTTTTAATCATCGAACTTTTCTAATCTTATAATTCTTATATTCTAAAATATTTTTATTCGATGTGCACTTGTGCTCTCAAATATTCAATATTTTGTGATTTTAATTCACTTTTCTACTTTATTCTTCATACGATTTCAAATATATATACATATATATATATATATATATATATATAAAAACAAAGGAGAATATTATAGGAAGGGTGTACTCAATAACGACTTATCCATGTTATCAAGAATACTTATATAGTGAAACTAACCTTTTGTATTTGTTGAAGTCCAGTTCCGCTGCTACGGCAAGAAGTCCACTTTGGCTGTTGAGGCGAAACTCGTTTTGCTGCTCAGGTCCCCCTTCTGCTACTCAGGTCCCTCTACTGTTGCTCAGGTGTTGCAATACCTATTCCCCTGGTTAAGTAAGGGTGTTGATTTGTTGAATTCCAGAAGGAGTCTAGGACTGGACGTATGATAGGGCTCCAAACCAGTATAAAAATTCCTAGGGTTCTTTACTTTACTTACAACTTTAATATTTCCTTATTTGTGACATTATATCTAATTATTTATCTCATTAAATATTTACTTGTACAAATCAAAGTTGATATATCACCGATTAATACTTCCACACTAAGTATATCACACGTGTTTTCATATTACCTGATCCTACTCATCTTTTCAACTTTTACAAAAAAGAAGTACAATTAAATAAAATTTTCATCCAAACCTTACCATTCAACTTTAATTATTCGAATTTCAGGAAAATTCCAAATTATCAAATTTACTTCATTATGTTAGAAAAAGGTACAAAACAAAAACTTGCATTTTCCATTTTATTTTTATGCAGCTCTTTCCCTGTACTTGGAGCTTATTCTAAGGTTCTACCCCAAAATTATATTTCTCCCAAGCATAGTTTACATAAGAAAATTTTCTTTCTTAAATTTCCCAAACTTATTTTGGGGAACTTATCTTCCCCTTAAAATTTTCTTTTTACACATTTATTGATGTTTTCATTCATTTTTACATTGCATAATTTTCCTTGTAGTTTTTCATTTTCTTTATTTGTTGTTCTTTAGTTACTTCTTGTGTTTACTTTCTTTTTAAAGCTATCACTACCATAACACAAAAAGAAATAATGTACTATAATAATGGTTGCATTACAACAAATATAAATATCGACATAGAAATAAAATCCTTAATACTAAAGAAGAACACGAAAATGCTACTACAAAGAAATGTCAAAAACATAGCCATAATACTAACCCGTCTACCACAAAAAGGAAGGAGGTTGAGGGCCTAGTCCCAGATGACTAAAAATGCCCATAATTAAAGCATTCGATCAGCTAAGACGCTCGTTGTGACATCTAGTACTCTGAACGCTTTCTATGGCATCTGATCAAACTGCTGTTATAACTCATGTTGGGACTAGCTGACTTGCGCTGTGTCTGGGCCACCTTTATCTGTGTTTAGGGCAACTCTCTTTGTCCATGTAAGATCTCCTGGTGCTCGCACGCTAACTAATCATGCCTTTTAGCCACAGTTCTCTTTTGACCTCCCATATCTCATGGCTCATAGGAATCTTGCTCATCAGGCCAAGCGCCCCACTGTGGTTTCTTTGAAACCCTAGCTCCTTTGAAAGTTGTCTCAAAATATTAGTGTCCCTAATACTAAGGAGATGACTCAATGTACTATTATTGTATCTCGGGTTCAGGCTCCTTCTCGTGCTCGTGCTCATGCTCAGACTGTTGTTGCATAGTCTGCGGGGCCTATAAATGTGCTAGCTCAAGAAGTATCCTCCTTGGGGTGGAGAAATCTACCATGGGATGAGTATGTTTAATAAAACTCTCATTATCCATCCCAACCCCTGACTCTCTAAATGTTACGGTCCATAGTTGGAAAAAGAAAATTGAAGACGGTTGACTACTGGATGTTGCGCGTATAGGGTCATAATCTCTCTAGCCCGATTCACCTGAATGCCTATGAAAATGGAATAGTTAGCATGTCTAATCATACTCAAAATTTGATCAAAACTCCCTGTTTTGGGAAAGCTTATACTGCAGAATGCGTATTCCCATTCTAGGTATAAGGCATAAATGGCCAACATTTTAAATCTACTATTGTGGATCTATAAAAATATATCCTATGATGGCGTCATCCGACAACTGAACCTGGTCTAACTCTAGGTCGTGCCATATAATACCTAACATGGCCCCTAATTAGGTCTCGGTAAATTCTACCCTAACACCTATTACCTCCGACTCGAAGGCCAACTCATAACCAGCGATATCCGTCTATAAGTTAGCATAAAAAAGACGTACTAATCTAGGGTACGACCTATGCTCAAATGTCAAGTTGCTCGAAATTCAATGCATCCCAGTGTCTAGATAAAGATGCTCTAATGGTGCATCGGGAAAGTCAAAAAACTTAATTGTCCTTCCCTAAAGAATTTGATGGGTAGTTGAATCTACATAATCCTGGATTACCTTCCTGTTATTCTGATACCAAGCAATTTCCTCTGGTGTCAACCGGGGAAAAATGATAACCAACGATTACCCTGAAGGAATGGCGAAAAACTGTCAGATCTGTGAAAAAGACCGAATTTGGATAGATCTCTCAGCATGCTCTGAGTTGAAACTAATTTCAAGCGAAACAGAGGAGTTTTGGAGTAGTAGGAGGTGTTGGAAGCAGTGGTTCTTTAATTCTCATTCCCTTTACAAATACTTCACGAATCCATTTCCCTTAGTTCAACTGCCTTCTATACCAATTCTCCAAAAAAAATCCATATCAGAAGTGAAGAAATTCCATATCAAAAGTGATATCCGGTTCTAGTGCCACTCATGCGCGCTATATACATATATTTTCCTAATCCATTCCTTCTCTTATGTTTACATAAATTCTAAGACACTATCTCTAGTCATAAATCTAAAATAATTGTTACTTTTCAAATACCAACACATGAACTTTTTTATATAAAACCTATTGTACATCCCACACCCTATTCAAATTATTTGCAATTCTTGGATATCCTATAATCGTACCCCTGCGTACAAATTTGTTACCACGTTCCTTTCATGTGTGGTTTTATCAAAAGTGGGCTTTCTCTATGGATCAAGGATAATATATACGATAATTATATTTTAAAAATACAAATACATTCTCTCGCTATTGATTTAGGACCACTAAGCCTAGGCTCTAATACGAAATGTTGCAAACGAACTCTGACGGTCTTGGGTTTTTCACAAAATGCCTAAACCCCAGTCCATTGAAATCCAAGTGTTGTATCTGTTTAAATAGGCGAAGATAAATATATCAGAGCATGAATACGAGACTCATACCGGAAATGACAAAAACATAATATTAAGTAAATACTTACCATAATATTAACACCGTCTACACAAGTGTCTCTAAGCCAAATAATCTTTATCTTCCACCTAACCTGTGCATTGTCAAGGGGGTCAGAACTAAAGTTCTGGCGAATGGAAAAAGTATACACTTTTGAATTCAACGCCACATATAACGTTCTATCTCTCTTTTTATTTGTATTAGGCTATTAAGGTTTACAATACTCTCGTCTCCATGCGTAAATCATACCCATCTATCCTAGATAGATCAAACCTAATAATCCATATATGTAGCTAGAGGCCCAACTGATCGTCATAGCCCAAGATACTACCCATAGTATCTTCTGTATCCTCCTCGATAGGACTCCGTCATCTATCTACGTAAGAGTGTTCCAACGACATCTGTAAAGGACAACTTCATAAGGCATGCAATACAGATGTTCTATCATCTGATAAGAAACCGTGAAACCGCATACGCACCAGCTCGTTCCAATACTCGGACATCCTGTAATGACCCGCATTTTCAGCGATATATAATTAACTTATTTAATTATATAAATAGTGGTTTAGAATTCAAAAGGTCGTTAAATTAAATTATATGGATTATTTAATTTAGTTAAATAATAGAATAATGTATCTAATTCGGAAATAATCAAAAATAGTGGAATTCACAATATAATGTGAAGTGGATTATTTAAAATATATAATTCAGTTTAGAGTTGAATTATATTGACGAATATATTATATAAATGACAGTTTGAACATAGAATATATTATAATTAAAATCGAGCTCGAAATGACGCTGTAGTTCGTAAATTGGCGATTCGAACTTCAACCGAATGTACAGGGTTCGTTTTAAACCGGATTTTTGTGAAACAAGAAACGTTAGGAGCTGGTGAAGTATATCTTTCTAATGGAAGAGAAAAATCGGGATTTCATTGTGTAGATTTTGATTTATGTTCAAATCAAATTTTAGAAAAGTTGCTATGGAATTCCTTTATAATTTGCAACGCTTTATTTATGTTATAAAAGGAATTTCATTATAAATCGAATATCGATTTATATCGGTATTTGAAATATCGAGTTATAAACCCAATAGGAGCTGTATGGTATTCCACTGTGAATATATACGATAATATTTATTTATAAATATTTAATTTAATTACTTTTAAATATATTTATATATTTAAAAAGGTTATTTAGGGCTTTAAACATAGCCCCTTTTGCAAATGACCTCGGTTTTCGACGAAACCAATTTTGTTGGATCTACAATATTAAATTATTGTTAGATTCCAAGTTCCGTGATTTTTAGAGTCACTATGTGGCCGTACGTATTTTTAGAGTGAAAAACAGTTAGTGTTTTGATGGTTAAAAATACGCTGTGTAAGCAAACGGAGTCGGAATTCGATGAAACCAGTTTCGATAGGACCGTAATGTCGAACTGTAGCTGCATGTCAATTTTCGTGATTTTTTGGTATCGTATGTGATCGTACGGATTTTTAGAATATGAATACGAGTAACGGTTCAATAGAAAATTAATATAAAAATAATATCCTCTGACAATAAATAACCAACCTTCCTTCTAAACCCTAAGAATTTCATTCCTCAGGTCAACGAAGTTCCTGCCGCTCTCTTTTCTTTTTACAACAAATCGTTCTCTTTGTAAAATCATAGAAAATGGAATAAAAATCTTTAAATCATAAATCTTATATATTTGGATTCAGGAAGCTTTCCTCTTCGATTTGATACCCACTTTATTGGGTGCGACGCCTCTTCGTCGATGTTCAAATATGTACAATGAACCTAGGGTTCCAGAAATTTTGGGTATGAAACATCGATTCATATTTTCGTTGTTGGAAATATAATGAGAAGATGTTTTGGAGTTCATGTGACCCAATTTCAGGGTATTCGATGTAGAAAGGAGTCGCTCGACTTCTGGAGGTGCTCACGGAAAACCTGGAGTCGCGATGCAAGGATGAGTCATGAGTTGGTCAATGTTGGGAGGAGATTGATGCTTGCGTAAAGAGCAGTAGTTTGGTGAGCTCAGCTTGTTGTTTCGCGAGGTATGGAAGGAGCGGTTACCATCTGAAATGGCCATCGACGAGTTCTGGAGCTGGATAAATCGTATGGGGGAAGATGATGTAGCGGGTGGGGTTTTTACTTGTTGGATGGGCTGATGTTGTGGGGTAAGGCCCACTTAGGAATTTAAATCCAAGTTTTTAATTAAAGTGTATAACTTGTAAACCGTATAAATTGATCATATGTTAATGGAATTCAGCGAAACAAGATCCATTGGGATCATCTGGACGGTGGCTGAACTGATTGGGAATGAAATGAAGCTCATTACAATTTATTGCAAAATAATTTGTCTATCTAAATCAATGACAATTAATCGTTTTTAACGATAACAGTCCAATGTGAGTAAATCTCACTAACTCTGCTTAGTTTATATTTTTACATAAACTGTACTTTATTTTTGATTGCTATGTATTGATTGTTTGGACTGTTAAATAGATTTGATTGAAAATGTAGATCTAGTTATAGATAAAAATCGACGATCAATATTTGATTATGTATCAGTATATTTCATGTTGGAATGAAATTGATGTATATTATACTGTGTAACGTCTGTGGATGCAGGGAGATAGGTTGGAGGAATCCGACTGGATTCCTCAACATTTATTTTACTGTTTTTCATATATTTTGATTTATGATGTGATATACAATCTGTTATGGATAATATGTGTTAGAATTATGTTGATCATTGTTATTCGATATTTTTAATATCACAAAAAGACCCTGGGATGTAAAAAGAATTATTTCAATGTATATTGAAATAAAGGGATTTTATAAAATCAACAGATTTTATAAAAGGAAATATTTCGAAAGTAAATAAAAGGAAAATTTTTATAAAACGAATAGAGTTTTATAAAAAGGGAAAAATGCTGATAAAATAAATAAAATTAATAAAGGAATATTTATTTAGGAAATAAATAGGATTTATAAAAAAGGAAGTTGACGAGATATAAAAGGGTTAATCGAATTTAGTTAATCGAATATGGTAAGTCGAATATAGTTAGTCAAACATAGTTATTCAGGATAAGTTCCCATTTTGCACGACTGCCAGCGTAATTCGCAGGGCTGCAGATAGCCTACGGCGGTCATATGTTTCCTGAGAGAATCAGGCGTAACCCTTGTCATCGCTGCGATCTAGAGTTAAGCGAATGGAGTTAAATCGAATATTAGTTATTCGAATTAGAGTTAAACAAATAGAGTTATTCAATTTGAGTTAAAGAAATAGAGTTAAACAAGATTAGAAACTGACTAGAGATTAGTTAAGTTGAATAGTTTTCTGAGTATCGATCTGATGTTGGTTTCGGCCTTCGGGGTTTATACTTAGAGAATTGTTCTCATACTAGTTTACAGTCAGGGACTGATAATTGTGGAATGATAGTGATATGTAAATAAACAATGGAAATGTTTTCCAGTGTTAATAACATATATTTTCTAAATATAGAAAATAAGGGAATATATGTGTGTATATATATATGTGTTAAATGATGATTGATCGATATAATTTCCATTTGGAAATAATATCATTGTTTGCACACGTGTTTTTCTTTGATAGTTAAATCACAGACTATCAAAGTTTTGGCCATTCTAATGTTGTTGATATGGAGAGACCGGTTGGATTATTATCCGAAGAACCACTCCGTATTGGCATAAGCGTTGCAAACCAAGTATGCTGAAGATAATTAAAGACGGAGTAAAGTGCAAGGGCTGTCCTATTTACAGAATAGTGCCTTCGGTTTGTCTAGTCCCAGGACAACTTGTATGGAAGAAGGTCTGACAGAGTATATCTAATAGATCACGTAAGTTGATCTCTTCAAACGTATTCACATTTGGTGGCGGAGGAATTCGTTTCTCTTAGCTGTATACCCATGGTATTTTTGGGGAAATCAATTTCTGGTCTGGCGGGTATGATGATGTGACATTCAAAGTGAATGGAGATGTGGCATGTAAAAGATAAGCGTAGCTTCTAGCCTCACCGGTAAATGACAGAAATTGGGCAAGCAGCATGGCTAAGTCGGTCGCTCCGAAGTAGGTTGTATAATCACGTATCTAGAGAATATTCATTTGCTTCTTTAATCTATCAATGTTGTCCCATATATATACGGGAAACGGTTGTTGATCACAACCGTTGATGATTTACATTCGATACACTCAAGCGAAATGTGTGGTCGATTATGTGTGGCTGAGTTGCAAGATGTTCTTGTTGAACTCCAATGTATCGTTCCTAGAGTACACACATCGGAAGGTGGTTCCATACCTTGTCATAGTTGGAAATCCATTATCCAATAAGCGCCTGCGGTTTATGATTTTATATTATATATGTGGAACGTGAGATGCAAGCATTCCGTTAGATTGTTATTTACTTGATCTAGACAATATTATAATATCAGACAAGTATTGATTTTAAAGTTGTTTGGATTCTCATAAGGGGAAAACCCGTTCCGTTTTCACGGCGTGGTCATCCTTTATTTAACCTAGTGTTTGGAGTTTTATTCACACCAGTCCCATGATTGACCCGAAGTTTATTTGTTTGTTTTCCCTAAACTCTTGGGTGCCTAAATTTGTACGGGCAGTCAAGTAGTCGGGATTTTACAGATACACTTGGAGAGCTTAGAGAAAGAGGCTTCATGATTACATAGCTATGTTTATTTCCGCTGTGTTGTAAGTGCTGTACTCTGCAATGTTATTGTATACATATACTGTTTGTATTTCGAAACTTATGTTATATTTTATTCGTTCCGCTGTGAGATTCGTGTTTACTCTGATGATGTATGTTCTTCTTGTTCTTCTATTCTAAGTTTCTACCTTATTTATTCTCACCCTCTAACTTCTTTCATTAACTATTCGGTTATTTTCGATCCTTGGATGTTCGATATGTGTTGTATATTGGATAACCAAGATCGTCAAATTTTTGGGTCGTTACAGTTGGTATCAGAGCTTAAGTTAAATTATTACCTTGGCTCTGTGGCGTGACTCAGTAGAGATAGGGTTAGTAATACCCTAGATTGAGTTGAGCGTGTATATATACGAGTGAACGTATTTGTTATTCGATATAAAATAATTTTATATTGTGGATATTTAATGGTTGAGTTGTTTATGAGTTTTGGTCAATCAGTTCGATCCACTGTATAGGAGTTGGTAAACACTTGAATACGATGAACCGTCATGGTATGTTTTGAAAAGAGGGTAAATGAAATATTTTTACCCAAACTATATTATTGATATAGAGGATTTATATTGGAATGATTATAATATATAGGATATACTGGTTGTTATTATAATCGAGTAAGATTATAAAAATGTGAAATGGTTATGTAAATAACCAATCAGAATTCAGATAAGTATAATGAATTGAATTAAATCTGAAATTAAAATCAGAGTTAAAATGTAAACCCTGGAATTTGAAAGGTGTTTATAAATGGAGTTAAATTAAGTATATGTAAATCTTAAGATCCTGGGAGATTTAAAATTGTTTTACAAGAAGTGTGAATTATATTTTGAAATGAATTTCAAAGTGGAAATGTTTAGAAATGGTTTTATAGTATTGAACTCACTTCGATCGCTGGAAAATAGATTCTGATGATGACAGCTGCATCATCAGTGTTCATTTTCGAGTTGCTGAGTGACGGATTACTTCCAAAATATTTTGTTTTTGAATTGTTTTGAGAGAAACAAGCTATTGGAAATCCAAAAAGAAATGTTTGGTTTTAGAAAAGCAAGGCTATATAAATTTCCCAGGAAGAGACTGTTTGAATTAAAAAAAAATTAAATTGAAATTAAAGTAAAGCCAGTTAAGTGGTAATAGAAATTGAATTGAAATGGAACGATATCAAGTAAAAATGGATTTGAATATACTTGGACTTAGATGTGTAAATGGATTGATTTTTGAAATGAAAAAAAATCTGAGTTATGAGATAAAAGTAACTGGCAAGAGAAATTAACCAGTTAATGAAAAATGTGGATGGAACTTAACTTGGTTAAGTATACTGGATTGATGAGTTAAGAGTTTGGAATCGAGGATGGAACTCGAGTTTGAAATGTTATTGTGGTTTGGATAAAAACAGATTGGAATTTAATTGGGATAACATGGGTATATGTTGAATTAGCAGCAGATGTAAAGGATATAATGATATGCTCGACAAAAAGGTACAGGTTTATATTATATATGGGGTTGAGATTTTGATGAGCCGATTTTGCAAGCCGCTTGGCTGTTTGATTTTCTTTTGGGTTGGAGATGGCCAAGAGAGGCGAGTTGGAGTTTGACCAATTGACCTGTACAAAGGTGGTGCTGGCGAAATTTTTCGAAAATTTCGGGTGTTAGAAAATTTCCAGGATTTTTGAAAATTTTCATTGATAAGAATTAATTAAATATTTAATTGAAATTAAATTGGTTCAGTTAAAACTAAAGTTAATAAGTGAACAAATAAGTTCTAATCGGTCACAGAGTTTGATTTCAACCTTAGTAATTTCGAGGATGAAATTTATTTAAGTAGGGAAGAATGTAATGACCCGCATTTTCAGCGATATATAATTAACTTATTTAATTATATAAATAGTGGTTTAGAATTCAAAAGGTTGTTAAATTCAATTATATAGATTACTTAATTTAGTTAAATAATAGAATAATGTATTTAATTCGGAAATAATCAAAAATAGTGGAATTAACAATATAGTGTGAAGTGGATTATTTAAAATATATAATTCAGTTTAGAGTTGAATTATAATGACGAACATATTATATAAACGACAGTTTGAACGTAGAATTATATTATAATTAAAATCGAGCTCGAAATGGCGCGGCAGTTCGTAAATTGGCGATTCGAACTTCAACCGAATGTACAGGGTTCGTTTTAAATTGGATTTCTGTGAAACAAGAAATGTTAGGAGCTGGTGAAGTATATCTTTCTAGTGGAAGAGAAAAATCGGGATTTCATTGTGTAGATTTTGATTTATGTTCAAATCAAATTTTAGAAAAGTCGCTATGGAATTCCTTTATAATTTGCAACGCTTTATTTACGTTATAAAAGGAATTTCATTATAAACTGGATATCGATTTATATCGGGATTTGAAATATCGAGTTACATACCTAATATGAGCTGTATGGTAGTCCACTGTGAATATATATGGTAATATTTATTTATAAATATTTAATTTAATTACTTTTAAATAAATTTATATATTTAAAAAAGTTATTTAGGGCTTTAAAAATAGCCACTTTTGCAAATGACCTCGGTTTTCAACGAAACCAATTTTGTTGGGTCCGCAATATTAAATTATTGTTAGATTCCAAGTTTCGTGATTTTTAGAGTCACTGTGTGGCCGTACGGATTTTTAGAGTGAAAAATAGTCAGTGTTTTGACGGTTAAAAATACGCTGTGTGAGCAAACGGAGTCGGAATTCGACGAAACCAGATTCGTTGGGACCGTAATGTCGAACTGTAGCTGCATGTCAATTTTCATGATTTTTTGGTATCGTATGTGATCATATGGATTTTTGGAATATGAATATGAGTAACAGTTCAATAGAAAATCAATATAAAAATAATATCCTCTCACTATAAATAACCAACCTTCCTTCTAAACCCTAATAATTTCATTCCTCAGGTCAACGAAATTCCTGCCGCTCTCTCTTTTCTTTTTACAACAAATCGTTCTCTTTGTAAAATCATAGAAAATGGAATAAAAATATCTAAATCATAAATCTTATATTTTTGGATTCAGGAAGCTTTCCTCTTCGATTTGATACCCACTTTATTGGGTGCGACACCTCTTCGTCGATGTTCAAATATGTACAGTGAACCTAGGGTTCCAGAAATTTTGGGTATGAAACATCGATTCATATTTTCGATGTTGGAAATAGAATGAGAAGATGTTTTGGAGTTTGTGTGACCCAATTTCTGGGTATTCGATGTAGGAAGGAGTCGCTCGACTTCTGGAGGTTCTCACGGAAAAACTGGAGTCACGATGCAAGGATGAGGCGTGAGTTGGTCAATGTTGGGAGGATATTGATGCTTGCGTAAAGAGGAGTAGTTTGGTGAGCTCGGCTTGTTGTTTCGCGAGGTGTGGAAGGAGCGGTTACCATCTGAAATGGCCATCGATGAGTTCTGGAGCTGGATAAATCGCATGGGGGAAGATGATGTAGCGGGTGGGGTTTTTACTTGTTGGATGGGCTGGTGTTGTGGGGTAAGGCCCACTAAGGAATTTAAATCCAAGTTTTTAATTGAAGTGTATAACTTGTAAACCGTATAACTTGATCATATGTTAACGAAATTCAGCGAAACAAGATCCATTGGGATCGTATGGATGGTGGCTACACGCTGGAACTAACTGGGAATGAAATGAAGCTCGTTACAATTTATTGCAAAATAAATTGTCTGTCTGAATCAAAGACAGTTAATCGTTTTTAACGATTACAGTCCAATGTGAGTAAAGCTCACTAACTCTGCTCAGTTTATATTTTTATATAAACTGTACTTTATTTTTGATTGTTATGTATTGATTGTTTGGACTGTTAAATAGATTTGATTGAAAATGTAGATCTAGTTATAGATAAAAATCGACAATCAATATTTGATTCTGTATCAGTATATTTCATGTTGGAATGAAATTGAGGTATATTATACTGTGTAACATCTGTGGATGTAGGGAGACAGGTTGGAGGAATCCGACTGGATTCCTCAACATTTATTTTACTGTTTTTCGTATATTTTGATATATGATGTGATATACAATCTGTTATGGATTATATGTGTTAGAATGATGTTGATCATTGTTATTCGATATTTTTAATATCACAAAAAGACCCTGGGATGTAAAAAGAATTATTTCAATGTATATCGAAATAAAGGGATTTTATAAAATCAATAGATTTTATAAAAGGAAATATTTCGAAAGTAAATAAAAGGAAAATGTTTATAAAACGAATAGAGTTTTATAAAAAGGAAAAAATGTTGATAAAATAAATAAAATAAATAAAGGAATATTTATTTAGGAAATAAATAGGATTTATAAAAAGGTAGTTGACGAGATATAAAAGGGTTAATCGAATTTAGTTAATCGAATATGGTTAGTCGAATAGAGTTAGTCAAACATAGTTATTCAGGATAAGTTGCCATTTTGCACGACTGCTAGCGTAATTCGTAGGGCTGCAGATAGCCTACGACAGTCGGACGTTTCCAGAGGGAATCAGGCATAACCATTGTGATCGCTGCGATCTAGAGCTAAGCGAATGGGGTTAAATCGAATATTAGTTATTCGAATTAGAGTTAAACAAATAGAGTTATTCAATTTGAGTTAAATAAATAGAGTTAAACAAGATTAGAAACTGACTAGAGATTAGTTAAGTTGAATAGTTTTCTGAGTATCGATCTGACGTTGGTTTCGGCCTTCGGGGTTTATACTTAGAGAATAGTTCTCATACTAGTTTACAGTCAGGGACTGATAGTTGTGGAATGATAGTGATATGTAAATAAACAATGGAAATGTTTGCCAGTGTTAATAACATATAATTTCTAAATATAGAAAATAAGGAAATATGTATATATTTATATATATGTTAAATGATGATTGGTCGATATAATTTCCATCTGGAAATAATATCGTTGTTTGCACACGTGTTTTTCTTTGATAGTTAAATCACAGACTATCAAAGTTTTGACCATTTTAACGTTGTTGATATGGAGAGACCGGTTGGATTATTATCTGAAGCACCACTCCGTATTGGCATAAGCGTTGCATACCAAGTATGCTGAAGATAATTAAAGACAGAGTAAAGTGCAAGGGATGTCCTGTTTACAGAGTAGTGCCTTCGGTTTGTGTAGTCCCAGGACAACTTGTATGGAAGAAGGTCTGACATAGTATATCTAATAGATCGCGTAATTTGATCTCTTCAAACGTATTCACGTTTGGTGGCGAAGGAATTCGTTCTCTTAGCTGTATACCCATGGTATTTTTGGGGAAATCAATTTGTGGTTTGGCGGGTATGATGATGTGACATTAAAAGTGAATGGAGATGTGGCATGTAAAAGATAAGCGTAGCTTCTAGCCTCACATCCGGTAAATGACAGAAATCGGGCAGGCAGCATGGCTAAGTCGGTCGCTCCGAAGTAGGGTGTATAATCACCTATCTAGAGAATATTCATTTGCTTCTTTAATCTATCAATGCTTTCCCATATATATACGGGAAACGGTTGCTGATCCAACCCGTTGGTGATTTACATTCGATACACTCAAGCGAAATGTGTGGTCAGTCATGTGTGGCTGAGTTGCAAGATGTTCTTGTTGAACTCCAGTGTATCGTTCCTAGAGTACACTGGTCGGAAGGTGGTTCCATACCTTGTCATAATTGGAAATCCATTATCCAATAAGCGCATGCGGTGTATGATTTTATATTATATATGAGGAACGTGAGATGCAAGCGTTCTGCTAGATTGTTATTTACTTGATCTAGACAATATTATAATATCAGGCAAGTATTGATTTTAAAGTTGTTTGGATTCTCATAAGGGAAAAACCCATTCCGTTTTCACGGCGTGGTCTTATGAGATATCATTTATTTAACAAAGTGTTTGGAGTTTTATTCACACCAGTCCCATGATTGACCCGGAGTTTATTTGTTTGTTTTCCCTAAACTCTTGGGTGCCTAAATTTGTACAGGCAGTCAAGTAGTCGGGATTTTACAGATACACTTGGAGAGCTTGGAGCAGGAGGCCTCAGGATTATATAGCTATTGTTTATTTCTGCTGTGTTGTAAGTGTTGTACTCTGCAATGTTATTGTATATATATACTGTTTGTATTTCAAAAGTTATGTTATATTTTATTTGTTCCGCTGTGAAATTCGTGTTTACTCTGATGATGTATATTCTTCTTCTTCTATTCTAAGTTTCTACCTTATCTATTCTCACCCTCTAACTTCTTTCATTAACTATTCGGTTATTTTCGATCCTTGGATGTTCGATATGTGTTGTATATTGGATAACCAAGATCGTCAAATTTTTGGGTCGTTACACATCTAAAATATACCACTCGATGCATACATAAAGGACTTACATGTAATCGTTTTATTTACTACTGAGCTCCGCTAATAAGGCCTACCTTGTACAGAAGTCAGTCGGGGATTTGTATATTTGTAAAAGACAGCTTCGTTAGGCCTATGACTATAACACAGATATCCAAATTTGGTATTTCTCTTTCTCCGTGGCTATGGCTCCACACAGCCCCCCTCAACTAGTGAAAGACCCATCAAGAGCTAAGGAACCGGCTCCGACAGTAAACAATCTAAACATTCAATTGTCGTTATCCCTTATCCAATGTCTTAACAATGCAAGATCATTGGCTTTTAGTTTAGCTCAAGTCTTTCCCGTTCTCGCTCTGACTGATGATGATGATAGGTATCTAAATGATTAGTATCCATATTAGGTCCTAACCACGAAGCCTGCTCTCTAAGCCAAGGAAACATCGAATCATAAAGTCATTCATTAGTCTTTTGGCTTCCCTTGATACAAATGCAGTCAAGGCATATTCTTTGATGGAACCACTATATACATGCCTTTGCGCATGCAACTTCGTTAGTACTTCCCCAGAGAGACATCCTGGAGTATCCTCACGTTTCGTAGAAGTCTCACACTTCCCTCCGACCTCTTTGAACATCATGTTAGACATGCTCCTACTATATTTAAAATGTCTACGGTGATCTGCTTCATTAGGCTCTTCATCTAGAATCCCTACGGACTGCTTCTAAACGCACCTCACTATTTATTAGACTCTATGTCTAATCTTTCATCACAATTTCTTATATCACAACATGAATTAGTGTTTCTTGCCCATTTTTCTACTCTGGGCATTATTTATTAGCTTATTAGCTCAATCCACGATCTAAGTATTAATTATTATAAGCCTCTTCAAATTAAACTTCTCGTGTTATAAGTTTACTTGCAAATTTTCAAATTTGCATACTTCGTTCCTTTTTCCTTATTAATACAAGCCTACAATTAGTACATATGTTAATTGTAAATTTAGTTATCTTTTATTTAATCCAAGTTTGCAAAGTTGCACACTTTTGTTCTATTTTTCACGCGCATAACAAGGATTAAATTTGCATCTTTCTATCTAACATTTACATAATTAAACCATTCCATAACATGCATAATTTATTTTATAAAAACAGAAAATAACCAAATTATCAACACTTGCTTATTTCTCCCTTTTTCTTCTTTCTTTTATTTAATATTTTTTTTACTTCACAATAATTGTTGGTTTAGCTTTAGGTAGTAGTTTTACGCCACTTGGTTCATTACAAAAATTGCATTACAACCTATTTTCTTATTTTAATATTGGTACTAGGAACAGTAACACATAATTGCAAGATATTTCTCATTTCTTATCCTAATTGTTGGATTGGTGCAAATTATGGTAACTTCCCTATTTTGCATTGATCCTCTTTTCCATAATCTTACCCTTGCATTTATATTTACTTCTTCCTTATAATATTAAATTATGGGAATTCATCCCTTTTTCTAACCAAACAACTAACATAATACTAACTTCCATACCATCTTATACATTGTATTCCGCTTTTTCGTTTATTCTGTAAGTTTTGGTAATTTACTGTAAATATCTTACTTTTTGTGCTTATGTCTTTTTCCATAGAACCACTATCTCGATATATAATTAGTTAATTGGGATTCATTTCACCCTACTAAGCATTTTCTTATAAGCACACTTTTACTGTTCATAGTTTAATTATAGGTAATTTTTTCGCATACAATTTCCATACACATTTTACATCAGATTCAACAGTTAACGGGAATCAAACAATATTATATATCATTGGCATAAAAGACATATAATTTAAATCCACTCACCAAGAAAAGCCTCCCAGTTCTAGATCTGATTTGAATCAAGATTTACTATCCACAATCTTTCCTTTTTGTAAATCTATTTGAATCTACAAACTCGAACACGCAATAATAGATCTAGAAGAAAGAAAAATGAACTAATTAAAATCAGATTTGAAGAACTTGCCTCATATAGACAGAGAATGAAGATATTTATATCTTAATTCTACAGTTTCTACCTTCAGATCTTGAATCAGAAACCCTAAATCTAATATTTTCAATTTTTGAATAATTAAAGGAAAAAGAAATAGCAGAGCTTCCATGCCCACAAAAATATGAGTTTAAAGGCGAGCTTTGCACGCTTATTTATAGATGTCCAAACTAACCCTATCCATTTGATTTAAACCAAAGGAAATCTCACAGTCAAAAACATCTGGATACATCAGTTTAATGTTGTTGGGTCAACCCAACCCATGCTTGGGTCGACACATGGGTCGACCCGACCCTTACATAGTGACCCAAATATGTTTACACATGTCTTTCCATATTTGATTCGACTTTATTTATCTCATTAATTTTATTTTTGAACGTTGGTTTAATTTCCAATTTTATTTGATTTTGTTCCATTTTGACAAACTTCTAATTTCAAATCCAAATGCATACTATTTCAGGAATTAATACAAGCATATATTTTCAAAATAAATATATTTACGCACATTTACACATATAATTATTTTCCAACACAGAACTTGGAACGTTAATAACTTTTCCATACGAACTCTGTTTGGAACATATTACATATATAAATTAATCTGAAAATTGCAACGAATGCAATGGTATAATTTTTTTAGCCAAATTCCAAAAATGTATATTTTCACTGTTAATAATTTATATCATTATTTTGATTATTTATTACTTAAAATGTGGAGTGTTACAAAAACCCTTATCCAGAGACTCGAAATTAAGTGTTATGGATGTTGTAGTCATTTATAATAATAAAATTTAACAATCGAACATGATATGCAAATGGTATCAGTACCAATAGCGCTTAAGTATGAAAAAAAATTAAACATAATTTCCAAAAAGCATATCTTATTTCATTACCCAAAATTTCATACATTTTTATACAATCCCAAATGTTTCCATGGTTCCGATATAATATAATAACATAAATTGTAACGACCCGGATTTTTCAGGTATTTTAATTTGAATATTTAAACTTGTTTTAAATATTTTATTTGAAATAGTAGAATTTATTTATTAAACAATGACTAAAAGTATTAATTTATATTTACATTTATATTTAAAACGAACTTGTAACGGCATAGTAGTACATAATATTGAGTTTTGAACTTGCAATTGAATATACATAATACATTATAAGTCGGAATTCTGTGAAACAAGGAATGTTAGAATCTATTAGATTAGATTTTTCTAATAAAAGAGAAAAATCGAGATTTTATCTTATAAATTGTAAGTTATGTCCAAATCAATTTTTCAAATAGTCGCTATGGAAATAATTTATAAACTATAACGTTTATTTAATAAAATAAAAAGGAATTTCTAAATAATATGAATATCATTTAACTCGAAAATAGTAATATTGGGCTATTATTCCATATTGGTTGAATTTGAAATGATATATTATTCTATTTGGATATATATGACAATAATAATTTATTATTATTGAATTTAATTGTTCTGGAATTTAATTATATTTTATAGACATTATATAGCCTTAAGAATGACCATTTTTCAAACAACCTCCGTTTTCGATGAAACAAATTTTATTAGAATATGTATAGCTAATTATTGCTAGATTTCCAGTTTGGAGCTAATCGGAGTTGTTTTGTGAGTATGCGATATATAAATGTGAACCAATAAACAAATTAAAATTAAAATCGTTGTTGTGCAAACAGAGTCGAATTTCAATGAAATTTATTTCACTGGTTCTGAAACGTCAAGTTATCACAGTGTGTCTATTTTATTGAGGTATAGGGAACGATACATAAATGTGATGGTGGAGCGGTGATCAGCAAAGAGAGGCGCTCGAGTGGGTATATTTTTTGAAAAATCTGGCCTTAAACTTGTTCACACCTGGAGCATGGAGATTCACATCTGCCAGAGATTGGCAACGCCCAGTGGGTGCATAAGGTCTCGATGAGTCGAGGCTGGCGAGAATAGTCGACAGATGAAGTCAGATTGGTGGTTCATGGTCAATTGTGTGGTATCGTGTATTAACGTGCACAGGTGTGATGCTCAAAAAGCTTCAGGTGAAGTTGGGGATGATGATCGTTTTGCAAGTGGCTATGTGGTGTGGGTTTAGGCCGAACGTATATCGAGCAAGGCCCATTTGTTTAATTTAATTATATTGTTTTATAATCGTTTTAATGTCATATCTTGACCATACCTTATCATAATTGAGCTTGGTTGGTCATGTTGGAAGCCTATGGACGTATGCTACGAGATGGAGTTGGTTTGGTCAGAATTGGAGGCAACTGTGATTTTTAATTAAATTAAATGTCTGTTTAATTTAATTAAAACAAGCCGTTTAAACGACGAATGGGAATATAGGTGAGTATAACTTACTCAGTTATTCCACTTATATTTTACGTTCATTTTATTAAATCGAAAGCAATTTTTATTTTAACGATTCTTTCCAAATGAGGAAACGTACCATGTTGGTTATGTTAATAATAATAATAATATAAGTGTATTAAATTAAAGTGGATGTTTCAATTGTTGTTATTAGTTGATCATTATCAATTGAATTAATTATTCATGTTTATTATAGCAAATAATATACTATCGTAATTGAATGGATTGTTTTATGTAAGGTAGCTTATTTGGATGCAGGGAAAAAAGTTTGGAGGGATCCAACTGGATTCCTCAAATTTATTGTTTATTCCTCAAATGAAAAGATTAGTTGGAATTGATTAACGAGTCAATCATGTTTAGAGTTGACCAAGTTAACTGCTTTAACTGAAATTGATTATCAAATTAGTTGATAATTTAATGGAAATAGTTAATGGTGAAGTAAACCATTTTTATTTTTAATAATGTTGAAATTGGATTATTATTTATTTAATACTAATTAAAGTGGTAATCTCTGAATTTGAAGTTTATTAATGGAGGTTCATGAAACTATAAGGCCTATTTATAGTTAAATGATATTATAAGAAAATCTATATTAATAATAATACAAGTTAAGTTTAAATTGAATTCTTATTGTAATTTTATTTAATTGTATTTTTTGAAATCCATGTTGAACGTAGTTCTTAAAATCGAGTTTGTTGAATATGGTGTAAATGATTTCAATTAGTAAAACGAGTTATTAGAAATGGCTTATGAATGAAATAAAAGCTCAAGATATATTAGAACCTACCTAGAGAACGGTTGAGTGGAATGATTTTCTGAGTATTGATTTGATGTTGATTTCAGTCTTCGGATTGATACTTAGAGGATTATTCTTTTATCGATTTACGGTCAGGGACTGATGAATGTTGAAATGGAAGTTAAAATAGAAACCAAAATTTGAATAAAGTGGTTAGGCGAGTTTGAGATGACCTGAAGCGATCCGAACTTCCCCGGTCTCTGAAGAGATGAGAAAGAACGAATTACTGTGAGGACAAGACAAATCAGAACGCAGACGGAAGATAATTTCATTGTTATTACAACAATTCCATCAGAATACAAGAATATACAGAGCATAAATGAATAAATTACATTCGATAAATATCAGAGATTAAAATAAATTACATAGCAGCGGAAAATAATACAAAGCACAACGGAAGGTGATATACGAATACAGAGCTTTCCGGATATCATTCCAGCTGTAAACCAGGATCCTGTGAATATAAATTAGCAAAACCAAAACTACTAGCTGCCCGTGTCGAAAATAAGGGCACCCAGAGTTTAGGTTAAAACAATAAACTCCAGGTCAGTCATGTGACTGGTGTGAGAACTAAAACAGTTATTTAAACTTTACTTTAAAAGAGAGTAATTCAAGGGACCACGTCGTATAACACGGAACGGGTTTCCTCCCAAGAATACCAGTGCATAGAATAAACAGCGCAATGCTTTTTCGAAAAATGAAGCTATTATAAGACCCAGGTCCCACCACACAATGCAACGCAAGTCGGAGGATAGGGTTTTACCTTATAACAGCCAAACATGCTTGGTTTAAAACAAATCATTTGATACTATAATAAGTGTATAGTGACAAAACAATTTCAATCATAAATATAAATCATAGGCGGCATGAATGTCCCATACCACTATGTCGCCATACTAGTTCTACAATTAAAACCGCAATACACGTATTGGAAATTGGATTTCCGTCATGAGTCGAGGCAAGGGGCAAGCTCCTCTCCGCTTTCGAGACACTCTAGCAAATGTCTCAGGCCTACGCACTCTGGGCAACCTTGGATCTTCAGGGCCGGTCCTCACTTACATTAGAGGATTGGCAATTCCTGAACACACGTTTCCCGGTCCTTACAGAACTAAAATCGAGGCGCCTCATCCAACAACCACATAGGTGAAAAGTATATAAATGCCAGGGCTGGCAAGTCACTAACACCACCAAAGCTAGAAAGAAACGTCGTGCTCTCCCTGCAGTTCGTATCCCGTTTTTGACTCATACTGAGGTGTGAGGCTCGCGAATTCACGTTTTACACAAAGGTGCCACGTAGGCCGTTCTTTGATCATCAACCACAAGACTTTGCTTTTCAGCAGAAGCCTTGATCCATGCAACTCAGCGTGCCACACAGGCAATTCATGCCATGCGATTGATATCTATCGATATATAACCTCTAAGCTCGTATGTCTTAGAGAAGGGCGTTAAGCAAGAGAATAAATTCTCCGCCGCCAAACAGATATATATTTAACAGAAATCAATCAACACAGAATAAAATCCAATGTTAGACACACAATCCATTTACAAGTTCGTTCTGGGTCTGAACCAAACCGGAGGCACTTTCCTCGCATATCCATCGATCTCCAAGTACGTCCGGACGACCACTAAATGATTCCCTCATCTTGGGTGTACAGCCCAATCAAGATCATCAGTAATCACCCAAACGATGTGAAGACTTCCGGTCTTCGACCACCGTCTTCATCTTCGACATATCGTCGAATCGGTTATTCAGAATGGGTATAAACCCAGTCTTTCTGAACAACCCGCGTATATTAAAAACAAATGTTACACAAACTCAACATACGCCTCATTCCAATTCATTAGTCAATAACCGTAAATCAGCAAGAGAGCAATTCCCCAAATATTAACCCCGAAGGCCGAAACCAACATCAGATCAATACCCAGGAAACCATTCATCTTATCTAACCTACAGCTAGTTTCTAAATTTCACATTCTTAGGGAAAGGTTCCCATTAATTTTATCCAAGATAAATTCTTTAAAATTTATCCTTTAATCTTCCTTTGGATGTCATTTCAAACCAAATTATGGTTTTCCAAACTAGTCGAGATTAGCGAACCACACCGGAGTAATTATTTATTTTATTTCCCAATCCCAACTTATTCATCCCATGAAGCAAAACTGGTAATACTCCATATCTAATATCACAGTGTTATCGGTAAAATTAATTACCATTTCACGTTCAAATGTGATTAAAGATTTAACTATCGCTTTGGAGCAAAACTGGTGATACTCCATCCTCGCTCACTTTCTAAATTTGATAATTTAGATTATCAATTCACATTTCAATCTAATTGCAGATTCATTAAAACTCCTTTTGCTGGGTTAAAGAACCAATGTCATTTAAAACACAGTTCACGACAAACCCAAATCACATTCTATTTATTTATCGGGTTAAAGAACAAGTGTCATTTAAAACACCCTTCACGATAAACCCACAAATCAATTCTATTCAAAACCCATTTCAAATCCAATTTATTTATTTAAAATAAATGGGTTATTATTTTAGTTCTAAACTAGTTCGTTTCGATAAAAATATATTTTTATCTTTTCAAATACGGAGTTTTCATCCCAATTTTCCCCAAATCATTTCTTATGATTTTACACAAATTATTACTATTTTTAATAATTTTATTAAGGCCCGTACAGTCGATTTCCATCAACGGCCATCGAACTGCACTTACAGCGACCTTTTCCAAATTTGATTTGGACGTATCTCTAAATCTAATTGTTAGATTTCAAACTTCTAATATTCGTTAGAAAGCTCTTTTCGATACAAACCCATCGGTTCCGGTTTTAGGAGAATCTGACGGTCGGATCTCCCGTAATGTCCGTTTGAAATAAATGGTCGAAATTCACGAACTGTCGCGGCGCGGCGCGTTCTATTCAGGCCATTATATTATATATATATAATATATATAATAAATATTTCGTCGATTTCTATTTAAAATGAATTTTATAAATAGTTTTGAATTCGTTTTCAAAAACAATTTCAACCTCCGTTTCAATTCAAATCAAAATTGAATTCTTCCGTATAAATTCGTTTTAAAATTCATTTCTATTCAATTCAAATTTCAATTTCTATTCTATTCAAATCCAATTCGTTTTCTATTCAAATCAATTCAATTCATTTTCTATTCAAATCAAATTCAATACGTTTCTTTTTTAATTATTTTATTTTCCACCAAAAAGCAACTTTTATTTTCGACCTCAAAACGAGGCCCACCGCCTGTCGTCCATAGCTAATTACCCTCATTCCGAACACAATGGGATATGTATCATAAGCTGATTCGATCATTTCGATCAGTTTCCATCAAAATCAACATATACTTCTGTATATTGAATTTGAACGCGCATTTCAATTTACTGGGGTCGCATACGAACACTATAAATCCCAGAAAAATATTTTCTAACTTTGTATTGATGATACGGTCCTAACAAAACTAATTTCGTCGAATTCTGAGGCCGTTGGATAAATGGCCATTTTCCAGTCGATTAAAATCAACTAAAACTGGTCAAACGCGTTTTCCTTTGCCACGCTCACATATTGATTCGAAAAATTATGAAATTTGGAATCTAGCAATAATTTGACATCACGGATCCAACAAAAGTGGTTTCGTCGAAATCCGAGGTCGTTTGCAAAATTCCCATTTTTAAGGGCCTGAATTCCATAGCGACTATTCAGAATTTTCAACTAGACATATCTTTTGATTCCCGCTATGAAATTTTGATTTTTCGGATTCGTTGGAAATATATCATCAATTAGATCCTAATGTTTTTGGTTTCACTAAAATCCGGATTGTTTTGCACCCGGTACATTCAATTGAAGTTTGAAATCGAATTATCGAACTACCGTGCCATTTTCAATTCTATTATAATTATATGTATAATTATTTATATTCTAACGACGATGTATATAATATATACGTTCAAATTATATTCAAAGTAAATTTCTCGTCAATTTATCTAATATAATTCATTTTAAATATTCAAAATTCGCTAAAATTACCAAAATAAAATTTTAAACTGGTTCAGAATTTCCGGGTTATTACAATCTCCCCCACTTAAAACATTTCGTCCCCGAAAAGGAACAAAGTCGAAAGTGGTTTGATTAATCAACTGTACGTTCGATCTGGCTTCCATTCTCCAACTTTTCAGTTTCTGAGAATTTTCAAATTCTTCAAAAATTTGGCTAACACCCTAAATTTTCGAAAAATTTCGCCATAACCTCCCCTGCACCGGGAGCCACGGGAAAATCCTGAAATTGCCATATAGGCCTTCTGATCTCAAAAAGAAAAAGAAAAAGCCAAGCGGCTAGCCAATAGGCTCATAAAATCATCATCACCCAAACAAAACAGTAAATTATAGTAAACATGTACCTATTTGTCGGGCAAACAAATTTTATTCTCTGCTCTAGCCTCCTTGCTATGACCTGTTCAATGTAAGTACATGTATATGCAAGCAAATGCGACCAATTTTTAATACAGTTCAATATTTGGTTCAATTAGGCATAATGGTTCAAAATTATCAAACAAATAAACATACAGCACAAACATCAATCAATTAGTGGATTAACGTTTCAAATTCATAATTTTGATACATATACAGAAAATCATGTTTTTGATGCCAATTCACAACAAATGAATCTATCTATATAAGTTTTGGTTATCACACCAGTCTAATGGAAATATATTGATATCACACCTTCGAAACACGAACATAAATATTGATGATGCCATGGTCATTATCAACATCATCTCCGGGCGACTAGAGTGTGATTCTATATCTATCCAGTATATTAAAACTTCGAATATACGTTCATGACGCGTATACGCGAAATCTTTATATACTAGATTGTCCAAATCAATACAAATAAAATATTCAGATACGTATAAAACAATTTAAATTTTCAAAACAAAATTGTTTTCATTTGAAAAATATACTCTTCACACCCGTTCTAGGATACTACTGATCCTATCTCTAACGAGTCATTCTTATTGGATATTATTAATCCAATATCTGATGAATTCTTTCGTATGGTTCTAATGTGTCTTGTTCTCGAGCTCTGTAAACCAAAGCTCTGATACCAAATGAAGCGACCCGAACTTCCCCGGTCTCCGAAGAGATGAGAAAGAACGAATTACTGTGAGGACAAGACAAATCAGAACGCAGACGGAAGAACATTTCATTATTATTACAACAATTCCATCAGAATACAAGAATATACATAGCATAAATGAATAAATTACATTCGATAAATATCAGAGATTACAATAAATTACATAGCAGCGGAAAATAATACAAAGCACAACGGAAGGTGATATACGAATACAGAGCTTTCCGGATATCATTCCAGTTGTAAACCAGGGTCCTGTGAATATAAATCTGCAAAACCAAAACTACTAGCTGCCCGTGTCGAAAATAAGGGCACCCAGAGTTTAGGTTAAAACAATAAACTCCAGGTCAGTCATGTGACTGGTGTGAGAACTAAAACAGTTATTTAAACTTTACTTTAAAAGAGAGTAATTCAAGGGACCACGCCGTATAACACGGAACAGGTTTCCTCCCAAGAATACCAGTGCATAGAATAAACAGCGCAATGCTTTTTCGAAAAATGAAGCTATTATAAGACCCAGGTCCCATCACACAATGCAACGCAAGCCGGAGGATAGGGTTTTACCTTATAACAGCCAAACATGCTTGGTACGTTTAAAACAAACCATTTGATACTATAATAAGTGTATAGTGTCAAAACAATTTCAATCATAAATATAAATCATAGGCGGCATGAATGTCCCATACCACTATGTCGCCATACTAGTTCTACAATTAAAACCGCAATACACGTATTGGAAATTGGATTTCCGTCATGAGTCGAGGCAAGGGGCAAGCTCCTCTCCGCTTTCGAGACACTCTAGCAAATGTCTCAGGGCTACGCACTCTGGGCAACCCTGGATCTTCAGGGTCGGTCCTCACTTACGTTAGAGGATTGGCAATTCCTGAACACACGTTTCCCGGTCCTTACAGACCTAAAATCGAGGCGCCGCATCCAACAACCACATAGGTGAAAAGTATATAAATGCCAGGGCTGGTAAGTCACTGACACCACCAAAGCTAGAAAGAAACGTCGTGCTCTCCCTGTAGTCCGTATCCCGTTTTTGACTCATACCGAGGTGTGAGGCTCGCGAATTCACGTTATACACAAAGCTGCCACGTAGGCCGTGCTTTGATCATCAACCACAAGACTTTGCTTTTCAACAGAAGCCTTGATCCATGCAACTCAGCGTGCCACACAGGCAATTCATGTCATGCGATTGATATCTATTGATATATAACCTCTAAGCTCGTATGTCTCAGAGAAGGGCGTTAAGCAAGAGAATAAATTCTCCGCCGCCAAACAGATATATATTTAACAGAAATCAATCAACACAGGATAAAATCCAATGTCAGACACACAATCCATTTACAAGTTCGTTCTGGGTTTGAACCAAACCGGAGGCACTTTCCTCGCATATCCATCGATCTCCAAGTACGTCTGGACGACCACTAACTGATTCCCTCATCTTGGGTGTACAGCCCAATCAAGATCATCAGTAATCACCCAAACGATGTGAAGACTTCCGGTCTTCGACCACCGTCTTCATCTTCGACATATCGTCGAATCGGTTATTCAGAATGGGTATAAACCCGGTCTTTCCGAACAACCCGCGTATATTAAAAACAAATGTTATACAAACTCAATATACGCCTCATTCCAATTCATTATTCATTAGCCGTAAATCAGCAAGAGAGCAATTCCCCAAATATTAACCCCGAAGGCCGAAACCAACATCAGATCAATACCCAGGAAACCATTCATCTTATCTAACCTACAGCTAGTTTCTAAATTTCACATTCTTAGGGAAAGGTTCCCATTAATTTTATCCAAGATAAATTCTTTAAAATTTATCCTTTAATCTTCCTTTGGATGTCATTTCAAACCAAATTATGGTTTTCCAAACTAGTCGAGATTAGCGAACCACACCGGAGTAATTATTTATTTTATTTCCCAATCCCAACTTATTCATCCCATGAAGCAAAACTGGTAATACTCCATATCTAATATGACAGTGTTATCGGTAAAATTAATTACCATTTCACGTTCAAATGTGATTAAAGATTTAACTATCGCTTTGGAGCAAAACTGGTGATACTCCATCCTCGCTCACTTTCTAAATTTGATAATTTAGATTATCAATTCACATTTCAATCTAATTGCAGATTTATTAAAAGGGTGCATTTTTTACAGGTCCCTATTAATGTTTAAAATATAAAAAAAGTCCGGTCGTAAAAAGAATATAAATTACATCCCTATTTTTGAAAACCAGGCAATAAAATTCCGAATATATCCTTTCTAGCCCTAAAATCCGTCGTTCCACCAATTATCATTTCATTTTTTGCGGCGCATAATTAGGGCATACGCTTGAAGAAGAAAATTAATTTTTTTCAGCCGATTTACATTTTTGTAGTCTCGATCGAGTGAAAATGGCTAAAGTCGATGGCGATTTGATCAGAAAATTTCATCGATAGGGCGAGAATGAAGGTAAAAATTTGATTTTTTTATTTTTCTGTCAAACAATAGTAAATCGAGCCATATTTTATATTAAAATATGGATTAACTTGGAATTGTTGCATTATTATATGATTACATACAAATATTAATTCGAATTTGGTTGAAAAATTGTTTTTGGTTGAAAAAAAATGCCATACTATCTTTTTTTTCTTCAGAATTGAGACATTGTAGAAAGACTTTGTTATGAAATATGCTTGAATAGTAATATGGTTGAATTTTTTGTAGTCAGAATTTTTTGTTGACGATGTGATTTTAATCCTGAATGTTGCAAAATTATTTGATTTGCATAAATGAGTATATGAAGAAATTCTGAATGAAAATATGCATGTATTTACATTATTTTCATAGGTGTATGCATATATTTGTTACGTATGCAAACACACAATCATATATTAAAAATAGTTTTCATTTATTTAGAGATGTTTCATGCAAGTATGCAACTATCAGCAGGTTCATGCATAAATGTATGCATTTAATCACAATTGTTGCATGTAATTCTGTATTTCTTCTACTGCTGTTACTAAGCCCCGCATAATTTATAGTGTATTAAGAGTAGATGAAAAAGATTGTTAGATATTAGTAAGAGATATTGAGTGTTATTAAATAATTGTTAAGAATAATTGCATTATTTTATGCTGATGTTATGAATAAGTATATAAATGTATGCTAGTAAGCAAAATGTTAATTTTATGAATAGTTATTTGATTGTATGCTATTACTCAGAATACTTGCACACTTATACTCTGTAATTAAATTTTAATGCAAGATTATATGCTATTACGAATTCTTGCATGCTTATATGAAAGTTTGAAGAACTGTTTCATACTTGTATGCTATTAATATTATTTGATGCAAACAATTGTGCTGTTATTAAGAAATTTTGCGCACCAGGTTGCTATTAATAACAATATTTGCTCAAATTTGTGAATCTATCCAGTAAACTTAGATAATTGTTGCATATATTCAGAATATTTATCCATTTGAGAGCATCAATTCAAATTTGATGCAAAAAAAGTGTGCACATATTTAGAATACGTGCAAACTTGTATGCTTCTGATAAGAATATATGCAAACATGTTTCCAGTAATTAAAGATGTTTGAAAACCTGCGTTTTATGTTGAAAATATATGTATATTTCTTTGCAAATATTTAAAGTATTTGGACACTTGAGTGAATATGTACAGAAAATTTGAACCATTGTGTGCATCTATTAAGAATATATGCACAAATGTGTGCATATTTTAAGGATATTTGCACATATGAGTTCATTTATTAAGAAAACTTGATTAGTTGTATGCTTGATCTATTCCTAATGTTTCCACATTTGTTTGAATTTATCAGCTGTTATTTGTATTCATGTATTGAGAATACTATTGCATTTATCACCGGAGTACATTTGGATACATTTGAATATATTCAGAAAATTTCACGTATGCACGCATGTATTCATTACATTTGCATATATGAATGCATATATTCAACACATTTGCATACATCCTTGAATGCATAAAAAATAGTTTCATAAACAATGAAGTTTATCAGAATTATTGAAGTCTTGTACGCATTTATTCAAATTTGGTCATGCAAGTGTGCAGTTGTCACCTAAATTTTGTAAGATTATATGCATGTATTAGCAACTGTTGCATGCAAATGTGCAGTTATCAGCTGAATGTTGCATGATTACATGCATGTATTATGAAGTGTTGCACCGGATGTGCATTTGTTAGTTGATTGTTTCACAGTTATATGCATTTTGTCCAACTTGTTTTAAAATCTTATACTTCTTATTGCAGAGATCTATGGTGGAAGAACTGATGCAGAAGATAGTTGAACATAGTTGGATACCATTGGATAACCTAACACAAAAGTACCTTCTACCGAATGCAAAATTGAAAGATCAAAATTTAGGAAAGTTGATGTTTACATATCTTGTAAATATGTTGACTGATATTTTGTTTTCAAACAACTGGGAAATTATTATGAAGGTTGAAAACTGAATTACTGTACAATTTATGTTGTAAATTCAAGTTCTTCTGACTTTATATCATGATATAAAATGTTGCTTATTTGTGTACACATATTCATAATACTTGCACACTTATATGAAAATACTATGGAATTTACTTATTTGAAATGCCAAATTATTCAGAATAATTTCGTACATCTATGAAAGTATTCTTATTAGTTTCATTAGTATATGAAAATGCTTTAATTTTTTTGCTGTGAGAACTTAATATGAGTACTTGCATACATTTATGCAATTTTTCCAGATAATATCATAATTTTCTTCTAATAATTGCAGTATTAATCGAACAAGCAATGCTGCCATTGTTTTTTCAAATGCATATTGTACATAGATAACTGCATAATATTTAAGGATAGATTAAAAAAAAAATTACACCAATCATTCCCAAACTTCATATAAACAGAACTATCAAAATAAACACGACGAACTGTTTATAAAGATACTTTCGCACCTATATGTAACTACGACGAATTGTTTCATACATATATGCAGAAATGTAAGATGATACGGAAAAATGATGCAAGTATTCAGTATAATTTCATACATGTATGCAACAATACTGAATAATTGCATATATATAAGCCTAAAAAAATAACTATAAAAACAACACAATTTAACATTAAAATACTGACCTAAATTTAAACCAGAATGTAAATGCTCACAACACTATACAGTATAACCTTTTTAAAAGAAAAAAATTACAAAAAAACATCTAATAGCCTTTTGCAGAACCCGTCATCTTCTATGATCATCATTCAGGAAATTTTTGAGTTGCTGAAAATACCAAATCCAATTGTCTTCATCTTCTCCAGACACAATAATAATTGCTACATGGAAAAAACCTATGAAAAAAATAAATTAAAAAAAAAGAAGAAAATAAATTACATGAACACATAGTACAAAAAAGAAGTAAAACTGGAACAAATAATTAGTATACTACATCACAAATTTGCAGTAAAATCACATTTATACATACAATTATGTTTTATTTTTCCATATTTAATCAAATTTGCACAAAAGCATTCAAATTCTAAAATATATTTGCATACATAAATGCACATAACTATAACAGTTGAAAACAATCTGTATAGACATAATAATTGCATTCAAGTATGCATGTATCCATATTAAATGCATACCTTTATGCATTTAATTCAATATTCCGAACAATTGTTTGCACACGTTTACAATTTCTGCATTATTGCATGCTATTATAAACCAAAATATGCATAATTAAAAGCGTATATACAAAATAATATTATAAAAAAGAATATATGCATAGCCCTATAAACCAGTTATAACAATAGTGGCATAACCGTATGCAAATATTAACAAAATATGCATATTTATATACACATATTCAGAATATATGAAGAAAAGTATTGCCGAACTAAACAAATAGATCTGTACGATCTATAATAACATTAAAATTGTATACAATATTGTGAATCGACAAGCCTAAAAAATACATAAGATCAGATTAATCAATTAACAAATATCGATCAAAAAATGATACCTGTAGAAATTAAAAATTAATAAAAAGCATAAGTTACCTTGAAGAATAAACAATCAACATATAAATCAAGGATGGATCTAATCAAAACACTGGAATAATTCCAAGCACCGTAAATTTCAGATCGACAGAAGGCATAAATTGAGAAAGATGGAGGCGCCGCCATATCATAGGACTATATGATTTCCGAGCGCTGTATATTTCAGATTGACGGAAGGCAGAAATTGAGAAAGATGGAGGCGCCGCCATTACACAGAATTATATGATGCTGGAAAAAATAAAACCGTAATACGGGTTTCATATTACATGAATTAAGGCGATAATTAAGTGAGAAAGGGCAATTCTGTACAAAAAACAGCCGCTATTTGAAAATAGGGATGAAATTTATATGTTTCTAAAGGGGAGGATGTGAGCCTAATTAAGTTTAGTTTTAAGGATGTGAGCCTAATTTTCACTTATTAAAACTCCTTTTACTGGGTTAAAGAACCAATGTCATTTAAAACACAGTTCACGACAAACCCAAATCACATTCTATTTATTTATCGGGTTAAAGAACAAGTGTCATTTAAAACACCCTTCACGATAAACCCACAAATCAATTCTATTCAAAACCCATTTCAAATCCAATTTATTTTTTTAAAATAAATGGGTTTTTATTTTAGTTCTAAACTAGTTCATTTCGATAAAAATATAATTTTATCTTTTCAAATACGGAGTTTTTCATCCCAATTTTCCCCAAATCATTTCTTATGATTTTACACAAATTATTACTATTTTTAATAATTTTATTAAGGCCCGTACAGTCGATTTCCATCAACGGCCATCGAACTGCACTTACAACGACCTTTTCCAAATTTGATTTGGACGTATCTCCAAATCCAACCGTTAGATTTCAAACTTCTAATATTCGTTAGAAAGCTCTTTTTGATACGAACCCAACGGTTCCGGTTTTAGGAGAATCCGACGGTCGGATCTCCGTTAATGTCCGTTTGAAATAAATGGTCGAAATTCACGAACTGCCGCGGCGCGGCGCGTTCTATTCAGGCCATTATATTATATATATAATAAATATTTCATCGATTTCTATTTAAAACGAATTTTATAAATAGTTTTGAATTCGTTTTCAAAAACAATTTCAACCTCCGTTTCAATTCAAATCAAAATTGAATTCTTTCGTATAAATTCGTTTTAAAATTCATTTCTATTCAATTCAAATTTCAATTTCTATTCTATTCAAATCCAATTCGTTTTCTATTCAAATCAAATTCAATTCGTTTTCTATTCAAAACAAATTCAATTCGTTTTTTTTTTATTATTATTTTATTTTCCACCAAAAAGCAACTTTTATTTTCGACCTCAAAACGAGGCCCACCGCCTGTCGTCCATAGCTAATTACCCCCATTCCGAACACAATGGGATATGTATCATAAGCTGATTCGATCGTTTCGATCAGTTTCCGTCAAAATCAACATATACTTCTATATATTGAATTTGAACGCGCATTTCAATTTACTGGGGTCGCATACGAACACTATAAATCCCAGAAAAATATTTTCTAACTTCGTATTGACGATACGGTCCTAACAAAACTAATTTCGTTGAATTCTGAGGCCGTTGGAAAAATGGCCATTTTCCAGTCGATTAAAATCAAGTGAAACTGGTCAAACGCGTTTTCCTTTGCCACGCTCACATATTGATTCGAAAAATTATGAAATTTGGAATCTAGCAATAATTTGACATCACGGATCCAACAAAAGTGGTTTCGTCGAAATCTGAGGTCGTTTGCAAAATTCCCATTTTTAAGGGCCTGAATTCCATAGCGACTATTCAGAATTTTCAACTGGACATATCTTTTGATTCCCGCTATGAAATTTTGATTTTTCGGATTCGTTGGAAAGATATCATCAATTAGATCCTAATGTTTTTGGTTTCACTAAAATCGGGATTGTTTTGCACCTGGTACATTCAATTGAAGTTTGAAATCGAATTATCGAACTACCGCGCCATTTTCAATTCTATTATAATTATATATATAATTATTTATATTCTAACGATGACGTATATAATATATACGTTCAAATTATATTCAAAATAAATTTCTCGTCAATTTATTTAATATAATTCATTTTAAATATTCAAAATTCGCTAAAATTACCAAAATAAAAATTTTAAACTGGTTCAGAATTTCCGGGTTATTACACGACCCCAAACCCCCGTTCCACGGTGGAAAGGGTAATCTTTGGAATATAACACATAAACAAATAACAGCAGAACAGAAATATATAAATACACCAGATAATGTACAACAGAATACACTGGATAAACATATTCATCAGAGTTACACAGTATACAAGATCATACTTAGTACAAAATACAGTTTCATCTTTACATAAAATGTCTACAGCGGAATCAAAACCTAATATGTACAACAAGAGCTGCATATCATAAAAAGAAAGAAATGATAGATTCCATCTTCAGCTCCATAGCTATCCAGAGAGAGCCTGCTAAAATCTGAATACAAGGTTGCCCATGTAGAAAATAGGGCACCCGAGTTTGCAAGTGAAACAAACTATGAGTCTGTCATGGGACTGGTATGAGAAATCTACTTAACTTATTTTAATAATAAGGCCAACCACAGGACCACGCCGCTAACGCGGAACAGGTTTACTCCATTGGATTGCCAGTGCTCAAAACAAGTAAATCTTTTAAACATCGCAATGCTTTTTACAAAAATGAAGCCATTATAAGTCTCAGTTCCCATCACACAATGCAACGCAAACCGGAGGATAGAGTTTTACCTCATAATAGCCAAAATATGCTTGATATGAATAAAACAAAAGCATTTAATATTATTACTAGTGTTTATATGTTCCGAAAACAACTTTAATCATAAGTATCAATCATAGACGGCATGGGTACCATATATCATGTCGCCACATATAGGTTTACAATCAAAACCGCACGATGTCGTATTTGGAAATTAGATTTTCGTCATGAACCAAGGCAAGGGATCGTCCTTACCGCTTCGAGACAATCTAGCCTACCATATCTCAGGGCCCAGACTCCGGTGGGCCCTTGGATCGTCATGGCCGGTCCACACGAAGTGGATTAAAATGCCTGAACACTGCGTTTCCCCACCCTATGGGGCATAAACTGGTCATATACCGACCAAACCATAGGCCCTGGAGCGACCGATATAACCGAGGCGCCTCGCTATCCATCATCCACATAAGTAAAATGTCCGGATGTGTAAAATCCAAAACACCACTCCTAGCTAGAAAGAAACGCATGTCCTCCCTGAAGTCCTCTCTCGTTTCTGGTCCATACCGGGGTGTGAGGCTTGCGAATCAACGCTAAACACAAAGCTAGTTGTTTAAAGCCCTGCTTTGATCATCTACCACAAGACTCTGCTTTTCAACAAAAGCCTTGATTACTGCATCTCAGCATGCCACACAAGCAATTCACGCCATGCAACTAACGTGTATCAATCACACAGAATGAAATCGAATGTCGGACACACAGTCCATTTACAAGTCCGTTCTAGGTCTGAACGAAACCGGAGGCACCTTATTCCTCTACCGTATGTCCAATACAGGAGAGAGGCCCTCGCACATCCGAATGATAACCAAGTACGTCTGGACGACCACCACTGTAACCCCTTCAGGGCAGCAACTCCCATCGAAGGCATCAGTAGTCATCCATTCGATGTGAAGATCATCGGTCTTGCAACGTCTTCGACTTCTAACTGTCGATCAATTATTTGAAATGAGAATTAACTCGGCCTTTTCAAATAATTCACTTATATTTAGAATTCAAATCAATTCATTTCCATGGTTAAATTATTTGACATCCATAATTCAGTTCATTAATGTAATTTTCGCGTCAAACACATTCAAACACATTCAACCATCAAATATCCAATAAACTGGGTAAATTCAGTTTATTTCCATTCCATATCGTTTATAATATTTTATTGTGATTTATCGCTATTTTTATTTATTTAAAAATAGCCAATTTATTCAAACAACGCTTCAGGCCCTAACGCGGCCATGGTGCTGTTTTTCTTCAGATTTGATTTACACATATATGAAAATCTAACCGTTGGATCTTTACAAATTTTATATCATTGTAAAGATCTTTTCAAAACGGATCCAACGGTTCCAGTTTTGGGAAAATCCGATGGTCGGATCTCCCGGTACAATCGTTTTAAGTTACGATTTCAAAATATGAACTGTAGCGCCGTTATTCGTTTTATTTTAATTTTATTATATATAAATATAATCCATTCTGGCGCTGTTTTCATTCAGATTTGAATTTAACATTTCACAAAATCTAACCGTTGGATCTTTACAAATTTGGTATCGTTGGAAAGACATTTTCAAAGCGGACCCAACGGTTTCAGTTTCGGGAAAATCCGACAGTCGGATCTCCCGCAATAATCATTTAAAATCACTGTTTCAAAATACAAACTGCAGCTTCGTTATTCGATTTATTTTAATTATATTTATATATATGTAAATATAATCCGTTCTTCGATTTCCAAACTATATTCATTTCATATATTTGATAAAAATAATATTTTTATCCAACAAATAATTATTTCAACACATGACTATTTTTTACACTTCATATATATTATAAAAATGCGATTTTTATTGTTAAAACAATTTATTTCAAAAATGAAGATTTTTAGCAATTCATATATATAATAAAAATGTGGTTTTTATTATTTAAACAATTTATTTTAAACATGAATATTTTATATACTTCGCACATACAATAAAAATGTTATTTTTATCGTTCAAACCATCTCTATTTCATACATTCAATAAAAATGTTATTTTTATCGTTCAAACCATTTCTATTTCATACATTCAATAAAAATGTTATTTTTATCATTCAAACCATTGCTATTTCATACATTCAATAAAAATGTTATTTTTATCGTTCAAACCATTTCTATTTCATAGATTCAATAAAAATATTATTTTTATCGTTCAAACAATTTCTATTTCAAAAATGAATATTTCTCCAACACATGAATATATTTCAACACATGAATAATAACCAAACATATGAATATTTCAAAAAAAAATTGCAGCATAACGGCAGGGTAGTTAAAACCGACATCGTCCCGAGTACGGCTCCTTGCACTACCTTAAGCCTCGCAGCGTTCCCTAAGAGGCTTATCCTTATAATCTAAATATTTCAATCATTTTCATATCCCAATGGATTTTTCCACAAACAATTCCAATTTTGTTTCAACCATAAACAATCATTATCAACCATTCGCATTTATCAACCAAATTTCACATCAACCAAAATCCAAACAATCACAACCAATATATATCGTCTATGGTCTGTGGACGAGGGGAGTATATATATATATATGTGTGTGTGTATATATATATACGTATATAAATATATTTTGATTTCTTTTTAATATCATTTCAATTCCATTCAACGCACATATGATTTTTACAATGTATATATAACTTATACATCGCACATACAACTTATACAACGCTTATACATGAGGTGTACAACGCTTATATAACTCATACATCGATTATATAATTTATACATCGTCATTTCATATCGTTTATAACTTAGAAATCTCACATTGGGTTCCACTCCTTTAAAAATTGTAGGAAGCTCAAAAAAATTCCGGTCTCTTCTAGAATGTAGAAGACGTCCACACGGTCCCGGTGTCTCTTGTTTCACTGGATTTCGACCATATAGCAAATAGATATGATTTTTATAAATTTGCAACGGTTTTAAAGTGTTAAAACTGCTTTAAAATTAAATAGTGATACCTTCAGCAAAACCTTCCAAACTAGGTTTTGATTTTCAACACAAACTGTTGCACGATACGAAGATCAGGCTACGCCACCTGGAAGAGGATCGAGACGCGCACTGGCGCCACCCCTGGTTGGCGAACTCGAACGTGGTGGGAAGGGGGTACGGCGGCTCGAAGTCGTCGACTTCAGGAGGTCGATCCGGCTTCAATACGCAATGAAAAAAATCCAATGTTTATATGGATTTGAAGCTGGGGATGTCCTCTACAAAATTCCCAACTGGAGGGAGGTCTGATTTTATGTGTGGAAGGAGAAATCAAGCCGGGAAATTTTGAACTACTTCCCTCGTCGCTTTGAGGGCTTACGGGGCTTTGGAAAAGTAACGATGAATTTGATTGGCCCATGTGTTTTTATTTTTATTTTTAATTTAATTAAATCCAAAAATACCCTTTTCTCATACGAACTCCAATTCAAGCCCAACGGCTGTCGTCCCTAGCTAAATACCCCCATATTAAACACAATGGAATATGTTTCATAGGCCCATTCGACTGTTTCAGTCGGTTTTTCTTCAAATTAAAATATAAGACATTCAAATATGGATTTGAACATACATTTCAATTTTCCGGGGCCACATACTGATCCCAAAAAATTCCAGAAAAATAAATATAGCTATGTTTGGACGATACGGTCCCAACAAAACTAATTTCGTTGAATTTGGAGACTGTTTGAAAAATGGCCATTTTATGTCGATCCAAATTGACTAAAATTGAACCAAACACATTTTCCTTTGCCATGCTCACCTATTAACTCCAAAAATTATGGAATTTGGAATCTAGAAATAATTCGGCATCCCGGATCCAACAAAAGTGGTTTCGTCAAAAACGGAGGTCGTTTGAAAAATGTCTATTTTCAAGGGCTATATAAACTCCAAAGCGACCTTTCTGAAAATTCATTTGGCCATAACTTTTGATTCTCGCTATGAAATATCGATTTTTCATATTTGTTAGAAGGATATTCATAGATTTAAATATTTTTGGTTTTACTAAAATTCGTTTTATTTTGCATCATGTACAGTTAGTCAAAGTTCGAATTCAAATTTTCGAACTACCGCGCCATTTCAGGCCTTGTTTTATAATTAAAGTAAATATATTCGCCATAACTTCGATCAAAACAAATTTTTGGTCGTTATTATTTAAAATAATTTATTCTAAATATTCAAAATCCACTAAATAGCCAAATTAAAATTTTTAAATTAATTCTGATTTTCCAGGTTGTTACAGAGTTAAATTATAAAGATGCGATCTAAATTCGCTATATTAAATAAGAGATGAGTTTTTTATCGAAATATAACTAAAATGGGTTTGAAATAAACTTATCAGAAGTTTTTAAAGGGTTCTATTTATAATTGAATTTAGGCTTGTATATAATGTTATAAAAAGATTGTTAAAGCTAATAGAAAAAGTTCTAAATAATAGTTTACTTAATACTTAAATTAAGTAAACATGCTTAAGATTGAAATAAGGTGTCCAAAGAGAGAGAGTATGGTGTTTAAACCATGGTTTAAATCAGATAGTAAAAATGGAATTTTTGGAATAGTTACTGGGATAGAGTTTGTTAATAAACTTCCATTTATTATGAAGATAAGAATGTTGTTGGCTAAGGTCTGAGAGGTAATAAAATACCCCAACTTGAACAACTTCCTAATTATACAAGGTTGATATTAGTTTAGAAACGAGAGTGGTCGAGAGAAATAAAATTAGTATTTTCATGAATAGTATTATAGACTATAATTCAAAATGTTTATAAGTTGAATAAGATGATTTTGAATATTCTCACGTTGTTGAAATAAAAAGTAAAAAGTTGTGTTCCAAATATTGGAAGATTTAAAGATTTTGATTAAAAAATGAAAAAAATTAAAAAGGCCATTTGACGTTGTATAATAAACTAGTGAATACATTTTATTTTTATGTTTGTTTATTTTGGTAGTTAAATAACCTACTATCAAAATCTGACCTAATGCGTTATTGGTACAGAAAGACCTGGATCAAATGATATTCGAAAGCCATTCTGAACCAGCGAACACGTAGACGAAGAAGATATTTGATGCTGATCGAGATGGAACAATTGAAGACCGTAAATCTTCATGAGCGGAGGAACTATTGTTGAATTTCTCTAGCTGATCCCTTGATATCTTTTAATAGTGATTCTATCGTGATAGGAATCTATGGATTACAAGGACTATTCACTACTGATCCCTATGGTGATACCTAGAATGTGGTACGAGGGTGCCTTCGGTTTGTCTAGCCCCTGGACAACTTGTATGGACGGGTGTCTGACAGAGTATTTCCAAAGGGTTCACGTATGTTGATTTCTTCAAACGTACCAAGTTTGTTGGAAAAGAAGGATACTTCTTTAGCTTAACAACCTGTGTATTTTTATATAAATCAATTAGTGATTTTTTGGTGGATCCAACGATGTGGTACTCAAAGTAAATGGTGGTCAAATGTTCTAACAAGGTAATTTAAACCTCAAGCCTCATCAACCAGAAAATGGTAAAAAATCAGGTAGGTCGCATGGCTATGTGTGTCGCTCCCATTAGGGTGTATTATCGCTATCTAAAGAAATTTCATTTGTTCTTTTTTCATTTCTGTATATCCTGGCAATGCGGTGGTTGGCCAACCATAAGGTGACAATATATTCAGAACACTCTAGCAAAATAAGTGGTCGTCATGTTTAGCCTGGGTTGTAAAATGTTCTTATTGAACCCTAGTTTATTTTCTCAAGAGGTACACTGTCGAAAGGTAGTCCCATGCCTTGCCATATTTGGAAATCCATTCTCCAATAAGAGCCCGTGGTTTTTGATTATAGACTATGTATGCAGAGTGTGAGATGCAAGCGTTCTGCTAGATTGTTATTTATCTGATTTAGATACTATTATAATATCAGAATAGATATGATTTCAAATGTTTTGGGTTATCGTAAGGTAAAACTGTATGTATTTATGTTTGGATTTGGTCTTATGCTTATCCTTTTAATTTTGAATTTTTTTTTACTTCAGAATCAAATTGGATGGCACCTATAACTTAGTGAATTTTCTCACGCTGGCTCACCGGCCTGATCCGTGGCATTTGTAATGCTCGGGTCACACCAAATTTTACAACTTCACGCTATCGGATGTTGTGAAATCCAGATACGAGCTAGAGAAGTCCAGATGTATGATATCTAATTTTATTCCGTTGTGTGTTGTGTGTATAGATTGGTTGTTATAACTTACTAGATGTACTGATGTACTATGATGATTGTAAGTATTATTTCAAGCTCTCAACAAAGACTTATTTCTATACTATTTTTTGTTCCATCGCGATGTGAGACTCTACTTATTCTTATATTCTAATATTCCTTTCTTCCTTATCCTCCCCTCTTATTTCTTCTAACTTTCTATGTTTTCGATACTTGATTTTGGACACGGGATGTATTAGTGTCAAAATTCGAGCGTCGAATTTCCCTGGTTGCTACAGTTGGTATCAGAGCTAATGGTTCAGTAATAACCTTAGCTCTGTTGCATAAATCGATAGAGATGCAGTTAGTAATACTCTATATTGAGCTTGAGTATATATATAAGAGATCATATTTGTAGATTTTATGTACAAATGTTTTGTATTGTGTTGTTTGATCGGTTCAAGTTGGACTGGCAACTGATATAATATTATATTTAAAGAGGGTAAATGAAATAATTTTGCCCAACTTATATATTTGTATTAAAAGAAAATAATTTTATCAAATTATTAGAATATTGGTTGTTTGATTGATTAGAATGGGGATTCAAATGAGATTATGAGTATGAATAATTCAATATAACCAGGAGAATTTATGAATAAAAATTTAAAATAGGATTAAATAAATCAGAATTTAACTTAAAAATAAGTTAAATATGGGATGACTTGGGTATGTTTATTGTGCCTTGTTTTTTATTGAATGCTAGATTGGTTGAATAAAAATTCATCACTAGTTTAATAGAGTTATGTTAGGGACCGCGGAATGGATCGTTCAGGCAAAGCAAACACTAGAGGGGGTGAATAGTGTTTATAAGAATTTAAACAAAACTAAAAACTAGAGAGAACTATAGGATGAATCAAACACCACAAACACAATCACAGACACATATTCAAACACAAATGCAAAATAAATAGAAATAAAAGAGTAGAAAAGGAAAGAACACACTGGATTTTATACTGGTTCGGATCACTCCGACGTCCAGTCCCGCACAACGCTGGATTGTGCAGAGTTTTATTACTATTTTCAAATAGCCAAATGCAACCTCCTTGATTTCATGGCTCAACAAGGATACACCGACTCCTATCCCTTGATTCATGGCTCAACAAGGATGCACCGGCTCTTATTCCTTGATTTCACGGCTACAAGGATACACCGATTACTCTTTGACTTACAAACACGGTTCAACTCAAGCAATTACAAAACAGCCCTATAACTCTTCAATAGCACTTGATTCAGAGAGTAGAAGGTGTAGAGAGAAGAAGTTTGATCAAATCAGAAGTGAATTCGGTAGAGTGTAAGTGTAAAAACCATAAAAATGATTAAGAATAATGGTAGCATGAAAGAGGATGAAGATGGAGAAGAAGAGATGTTGAAAAATTCGGCTAAAACCTCTAGTATGAAGGGTTGCAACGGTTCTGAAGTGTTTCAAATAGTGAAAAGACCATTCCCTTCAAAATTAGAAAAATAGTTTTTATATGTCGACATTGTCATATGTAGTTTTCATTTTCAAAGCATTTTTCAAGTATTTTGATATAAAATTAATTCTGAAAATTCTTGAGTAAAATTCTAATGTTGTAAATCAGTACTATATGATAGAAAAACATGTGAAAGCATTTTTTTAAACTATATAAATATATTTATAAAATTATAAGGTTATAAACTATATAAAATATAAATAAAGTATATACAAAAACTTAAGTTTGAAAAACAAAGAAGAATAATAATAGATACAAACATAAAAACAAAATAGAGAGGTTTGAGAATAAAATAGAAAAACAAAATAGAGAGGATTGAGAGAAAAATTGAAAAATCAGAATTTGAATTTGAACCTGGAGTGATATTTAGAGTCTTACAAAATCTAAACTCTATAATTATATTAATCTTGAACTCTTGAAATCTTGATTACTCATGAGTCTTGAATCTACTTTGAATTCTAAATCACAAAAAGCTCTTAAACTGTACAATCTTCAGTGTTAATTCCTGCATATGAATATATATATATATATATATTCCAGATAAAGATGTTAGTATATATTTTATAATCAATGGTAATTGAAATAAGGTTGTTGTCATCAAAACTCCATTCTCCAACAATCTCCCCCTTTTTTATGACGACAACCTTAGTTTATAAAATATCATAATTATATATACTTATTTGATGATGATCCTCTTATACTCCCCCTGTCTATAAGAATTCTATAAAACTATGCCTATATTTTATAATTTCTCCCCCTTTGGCATTATCAAAATGAAAGATTAATGATACTCCCCGTAGGTTAAACAACTGTAGAATCTAAGTAATATTCCTAAAAATACTCTGAATAAAACATAAAAAATACTTCCCCTTAATTTATTAACTAATTCTAAGTAGAACATTCCTAATCTATTTAAAATAAAGAGAATAATACTTAAATAAACACAAACCAAATTAAATATCATTATTACATATGTTTGTTAAACCAATCCAAACTAAACCACACCATATGTCTTAATATTTACAAGTTCCAATCAACATAGTCTAAATCAAACCAAACCATATGTTTTAGAGTAATTAAACCAATCAATCAAATCGTACCAAACAACTAAACATCTCTTGGAACTTCAACCCAACCATCTTCTCCAAAGATAGGATCCTTCTTAATTACTTCCCAATCTTCATCTTCTTTGGTTGGTGGACCCTTTGCAAGATTATTTTCTTTATCTCTGAAAAGAGAAGAGACTAGCCATCGCATTGAGTCAAAGTGCTTTTCTTGTTGTTCGAACATCTTTATTTGACTCAATTCAAGATGATGCTGATTTCGTAGAATGATAGAGAGAATGTTTTTGAATGAATTGAGAGTTTCTTCTATATTTTCAGTTAGATTATGGATAGGATTTGCCATGGAATTGATGAGAAATGATTAAAGAAGAAGGAGTAATGAAATAATGAAGTTTTCTGGAAGAAATGGACTTAAATAGGGTCTGGAATTCGTTGGATTTTTAATAGACATGAGTAGTTATTTTAATTTTTAAAATTTTTCTGTTATATGTCGACATACATGTTTTGTTATGTCGACATGCTATAGTATGCTTTTTGAAAATTTTGAATTTTTGAATTCTTTTAAACCCTTGTAATATTATAATATATTTTATGATTTTTCAGAAACATAAAGATGATTTAAACAGAAATATAACTCCATTCATTACTTAATAGAAAGCAAATACATCCAACTAAACACGACACAGTTAAATACGAGATTTGAAAGTAAATACAAGGAAATATATAAAGATAGATTAAACTAGATGGCCTAGTTTTCGGATGGTGATGAGGAAGATGAAATTTCAAGCTTTCTTCCTATCTTGACCATGAATTTGGTCATTTTGGAAAGCTTCTTGTTAAACTTCTTGTTAATCTTCTTTTGATTTTTGATGATTTTCGCTTGATTTTGAATAATCGTGTCTTTGAGGTTATGATTTGAGGTTGGATACTCGATACTTTCCATAGAAGTCTCTTTTTCTTCGACCTCCATTGGGTCTTGCTCTTTTTGCAGTCGAGCTTGTTTGGCCTTATACGTCTCATAAGGTTTGAAAGTGATAGGAATTTGCATGAGATGAATGTTTGATGCGTCAAACACTTTCCTAGAACATATTCTTCTCTGTCAAGATCAACTCCAAAGTATTTGAAAATGCGGGTGAGATAAACACCATAGTAGAGAGTGTTTTCTCTTGAAGATACATATATGGGTTTAAATTCATTTAGAATCATATCGGCCCAATTGATAAGGTAATTACCCATAATGGCAAAGAGAGCCCTCTGGACTTTAAGAGTTAGATTATTCTAATTTCTGGAACGGGGAGTGGTGGTGTATTGAAGGAGGAGGTTGACGATTCTTGTTTTTGGATGAAAGAAACAATTTTTGAAATCCATTGGAGCACCATCTTCGAAGATATCGTGATAGGTTTCCAAATCGGTTTCATCGATAGCGAAAGTTGAGAAATCCATGCCCTCGCTTCTACAATTTAGAATTTCTCCTAAAAGATCGGCGTCGAGAACAATTTGAGTTCCATTGACACTACTCCAAATTTGATATTTGTTGCCTTGATGAAATCTGCAGTTGAGATTTGCGTAGAACATCTTCACGGGTTCGGGATAACATACTTTGTCGTTGTCATGAGATTCAATTAGACTCAAGATTTCGTTGTGTTGGAAGAGAGAGATGAGATCATAAGATGGAAAGTCGCTAAAGACAGCGAAAGCACCCATGTTAACTTTAGCATTTGCTAAATAGCCACCATAGGTTTTAATGGCCTCTTTGTCATTGTAAAGGTAACCTTTTATGGTTTTGGTTATCTTCAATTTCTGAGATGAACTTGAGGAAGCCATTGATATGATAGTCTTGAGAAGGATAGATATAAAGAGTGTTATTTTGAGTTGTAAATGAAAGGTAATAAGGATATATATATATAGAGAGAGAGAGAGAGAAATTGAATAGAAATGAATTGAATGAATATGAATTGAACAGGCACAACTTTTCAGATTGAAAGGACACCTTTTCAGACCTTGGGAGTTGATGAAAAGATTGGAGGGAAGTTTGAAAGTTTAAACTTTTGAAATTCAAAATTTAAATTTCAAATATGTTTCGTATGTCGACATGTATATTTCTGTACGTCGACATATAAGGCATATTTCAAAAGAAAATTGGATTTTCAAGTTTTGAATTAAATTATCGATTTATATTTCAGGTTTAACGATTTCCTGAAATACTTCTAATCCTAATGAACATACAAATAATTTATTTTATTAATTTATTGGTTATTTAATATTATATTATTATTTTGAATTTCAAAATTTGAATTTCAAATTTGAATTTCAAATTTCAAATTTGAATTTCAAATTTCAAATTTCAAATTTCAAATAGTTTATTAAATTTTAAATTCAAACCAAAGAAAATAAACAAAGCAACCATTCAACCAAATAAAATTAAAATGTAATTAATTCGTACTCGGTTTTTTGATCCTTTTCTTCATGATCTTCTGAACTATAAATTGTTGTAAAGCATATATTTGTATTTTCAGTTTCTGGTTCTTCTTCACTTGATGACGAATCTGAATCATCTAATGTTGCTGCATATGCTTTCTTTCTTTTCCTTGACGAATTTGAGTTGTCCGGTTATTGAGTACATTTGTCTGGATATGAACACATTTTCTTTACATGCCCTGGTTTGTTGCAGTTAAAGCATTGTCCATCATTTAAATTTAAATTTGCTTTATTATAACCATTCCTTCTAAATTTTAGGAATCTTCTAAACTGATTTGTCATGAGTGTTGTTTCTTCATCATCTTCACTACTCGAGTCAGAATCATTTGTTGTGGCTTTCAATGCAATAAACTTATTTTCAGTTGATCTACATTCTTTTCTTTTCTGTAATTGAACTTCATATGACATTAGATTCCCAATTATCTCTTCAATCTTCATTTAATTGACATCATTGGCTTCGTCTATAGCCAAAGTCTTCTGATCCCATTCTTGAGTTAACGAATTTAATATTTTTCTGACTTGATCTGCTTTTGAATAAGTTTTTCCAAGTGTTGTTAGTGAATGCACTATCTCTTGAAATCTGCAATACATATCTGAAATAGACTCATTCTCATTCATTTTAAATAATTCAAATTGATTGACTAGCATGCCTATCTTAGTCTGTTTAAGTTTACTAGTTCCTTCATGAGTAACTTGTAAAGTTCTCCAGATTTCATGAGCAGTTTTACATATGGATACTCTATTAAACTCATTTCTATCTAATGAACAAAATAACATATTCACAGCTTTAGAATTGCTCTGTGCAGAAGCCTTTTGTTCATTTGTCCATTGTGAAAATGCAGTTGTGGGTTTAACATATACAATTTGTGTACTATTCCATGTGTCTAATCCTACAGACGGTAAATAGATTTTCATTCTATATGCCCAATATGAATAATTACTACCATTAAATAGTGGTGGTCTAACAGTGGATTAGCCCTCTATAAAATAACTATTATTGCTACCAGTGTTGGTTTCCATTTTACCAAATTTTCAAAAATCAGATTATGAACTTTTTGAAAGACCTTGCTCTGATACCAATTGTTAGGGATTGCGGAATGGATAGTTCAGGCAAAGAAAACACTAGAGGGGGGTGAACAGTGTTTATAAGAATTTAAACAAAACTAAAAACTAGAGAGAATTATGGGATGAATCAAACACCACAAACACAATCACAAACACAGATGCAAAATAAACAGAAATAAAAGTGCAGAAAAGGAAAGAACACACCGGATTTTATACTGGTTCGGATCACTCCTACGTCCAGTCCCGCACAACACTGGATTGTGCAGAGTTTTATTACTATTTTCAAACAGCCAAATACAACCTCCTTGATTTCACGGCTCAACAAAGAGACACCGACTCCTATACTTTGATTCACGGCTCAACAAGGGCACACCTACTCCTATTCCTTGATTTCATGACTACAAGGATACACCGATTACTCTTTGACTTACAAAAAGGGTTTATTCAACCCAAACAATTACAAAACAGCCCTATAACTCTTCAATAGCACTTGATTCAGAGAGTAGAGAGTGTAGAGAGAGGAAGTTTGATCAAATCACAAGTGAATTCGGCATAGTATAAGTGTAAAAACCATAAAAATGATTAAGAATAATGGTAGGATGAAAGAGGATGAAGATGGAGAAGAAGAGATGTTGAAAATTCGGTTCTAACCTCATTTTATAGAGTATGAAGGGTTGCAATGGTTCTGAAGCGTTTCAAATAATGAAAAGACACTTCCCTTCCAAATTAGAAAAATAGTTTTATATGTCAACATACATATTTTGCTATGCCGACTTAGTCATATGTAATTTTCATTTTCAAAGCATTTTTCAAGTATTTTGATATAAAATTAATTCTGAAAATTCTTGAGTAAAATTTTAATGTTGAAAATCAATATTATATGATAGAAAAACATATGAAAACATATTTTTAAACTATATAAATATATTTATAAAATTATAAGGTTTTAAACTATATAAAATATAAATAAAGTATACATAAAAACTTAAGTTTGAAAAACAAAGAATAATAATAATAGACACAAATATAAAAACAAAACAGAGAGGATTGAGAATAAAATAGAAAAACAAAATAGAGAGGATTGAGAAAAGAATTGAAAAATCAGAATTTGAACTTGAACCTAGAGTGCTATTTAGAGTCTTACAAAATCTAAACTCTATAATTATATTAATGTTGAACTCTTGAAATCTTGATTACTCATGAGTCTTGAATCTACTCTGAATTCTGAATCTCAGAAATCTCTTAAAATGTACAGTATTTAGTTTTAATTCCTGTATACAAATCCTGCATATGTATATGTGTGTGTATATATATGTTCTAGATAAAGATGTTAGTATATATTTTGTAATCAATGATAATTGAAATAAGGTTGTCATCATCAAAACTCCAGTCTCCAACAAGTTAAGTATACGTTGAATCTGAGAAAATAAATTTCAGTTTAATAAATTTCAATAGAATTGCTTTTAAATAAAACTAAATAATTTTACCCTGTATTTGTTACTTGCAGTATAAATTAAGTTAAGTACAGGTTGAAAAAAAGGAAGAGATGCTAGTTGCTTTTCTTCGTGATTAGAGTATGGGTTACCTGACAAATAGGTAAACCTTGATATTGATTGGTTGATTAATTTTATACCCCTTAGTTGGTTAGTTGCTTGGCTTTTATTTTATTTTGATCAATGTAAGGCCTAGAGTGGCAGTTGTAGTTGTTCCGATCGAGCCGTACACAGGAGGTGCTGGCGAGTTTTTCGTAAAAATTTTAGAACTTAGAAATTTCCGATAATAACTTTTCAACCCGGAAATTATATTTATGGTTTGAAAATAATTAGGTTTGTAGCATCCTTCTTGCTTAGTAATTTTGGGGACAAAATTATTTTAAGGGGGTAAAATTGCAACGACCCGGATTTTTCAGGTATTTAAATTTGAATGTTTAAAGTTATTTTAAATATTATATTTAAAATAATAATGGATTATATATAGAATTTATTTGTTAAACGACGATTAAACATACTAACTTATACTTATATTTAAAATGAAATCGTAACGCCGTGGTAGTTCATAATATTGAGTTTTGAACTTTAACTGAATATACAAAATCTGGTATAAGTCAGAATTCTGTGAAACAAGGAACGTTATAATCTATTAGAATATAATTTTCTAATGAAAGAGAAAAATCGAGATTTTATCTTATAAATTGCAAGTTATGTCCAAATCAAATTTTCAAATAGTCGCTATGGAAATCGTTTATAAACTATGATGTTTATTTAATAAAATAAAAAGGAATTTCTATATAATTTTAATATCGTTTAACTTAAAATAGTAATATTGAGTTAATATTCAACATTGGTTAAATTTGAAGTGATATATTATTCCATTTGGATATATACGATAATAACAATTTATATCGATGAATATAACTGTTTTGGAATTGAATTATATTTTATCAATATTATATAGGCCTTAAGAATAGCCATTTTTCAAATGACTTCCGTTTCTGATAAAACAAATTTTACTAGAATACGTATAACTAATTATTGCTAGATTTCCATTTTGGAGCCAATCGGAGTTGTTTCATAAGTGTACGATATTAAAATGTGAACCGATAAACAACTTGTAATTAAAATAACTTTGTTGTGAAAATAGAGTCGGATTTCAATGAAATTAATTTCATTCAATCCAGAATGTCAAGACATGGCAGTGTGTCTATTTTTGTTGCGTTTGGAGTTGTGTGTGACGGTGCATATATATAGCGTTTGACGTTAAATAGCAGTAAAAACTAAATTAACCGTAACAAAATAATAAAACTTAATCCCTAAGAAAATAAATAGAAGTAAATAGTACTTAAACATTTCTTCACCTATCTAAGTACCTACCTAAAAGCTACCATCAAAGGAAAAAAACACCCTATATACTGAACCATGCTTATATGATAACCATACAGTGCATTAATCCTTCAAATCAAAGCATGCATACAGTTGATTCTTACACACACACTGCTTTGTTTAGCCAAAGCCTACTCTATTTTGTACTAGGTGAAATATGACATTGTTCTTCCCTTTATCCCTAAGTTTCGAAAATTAAAACATGAAGGCCTAATGAAGTGAAAGCAAGACCTACTTAGATCCAATCACCCTGCCATTGGAAAGGAGAAACCAATCGGCATATCCCTCAGCTACCCTTCTACCTAAAATATACTTACGTGCGTCCCAAACCTTATACATGATGGCCAAGGATTCCTCTGCCTATAAATACAGGGTAATATTAATCATTCCCATTTTCCAGAGATCCAAATACGATGAAGGAAATTAAATTTGATAGCTCTTATGATTTTTAAAAAATCATATATACATCCTAAAACTAACTCCATTAAACTCGTATCGACTCAAGCTTCGAATGGGTACCAATCGCTGGAGGTGCGACCATAACCAAGGACGAAAGTCAAAAACTAGGTTTGGGTTTTTATCGAGATATAGGGAACGATACAAAAATGCGATGGTGGAGCAGTGATCAGCAACGAGACGCGCTATAGTGGGTATATTTTCGCAAAATCTGGCCTTAAAATTGTTCACACCTGGAGCATGGAGATTCATGCCAGTCGAAGATTGGCAGCGCCAAAGTGGGTGCACAAGGTGTAGGTGAGTCGAGGATGGGGAGAGTAGTCGACTGGTAAAGTCAAATTGGTGGTTTGTGGTTAGTTGCGTGGTATTAACGTACCCGGGTGTGATGCACGAAAAGCTTCAGGTGATGTTGGGGGAGATGATCCTGTTGCAAGTGGTTATGTAGTGCGGGTTTGGGCTGAACGTATATAGTGTGAGGCCCATTTGTTTAAAAATTAAAGTTTAATTTAACTAAATTGTTTTATAATCGTATTAATGTCATAACTTGGCCATACCTTATCATAATTGAGCGCGGTTGTTCACGTTGGAACCGTATGGATGCAGGGCACGAGATGGAGCTTTGGTCAGAATTGGAGGCAGCTGTGATTTTTAATTAAATTAAATGTTTGTTTAATTTAATTAAAACAAGCCATTTAAACGACAAATGGGAATTTATGTGAGTATAACTGACTCAGTTGTCCCACTTATATCTTATAAGTCGGGTTTAATGTTTGTGTGCTATGTTTGCTAATTATTAGATGATTTGATGATTGTTTGAATATATATTGAATATTTTTATATAACTGATTAAATTAAACATTCATTTAATTAAATCGAAACCAATCATTACTTTTAATGATTATTTCCAAATGAGGTAACTTGCCTTATTGGTTACGTCATAATATAAACGTATTAAATTAAAGTGAATATTTGAATTGTTATTATTAGTTGATCGTTATCAATTGAATTATTATTCATGTTTACCACAGTAGATAATATACTGTCATAATTGAATGGATTGTTTTATTTTAGGTAACCTGTTTGGATGCACGGAAAAACAGGTTGGAGGGATCCAACTGGATTACTCAAATTTATTGTTTATTTTCATATTATCATTATATGAACTGTTTAACGAATGTGATTGGACTTTTGAATTGGTTATTGATTGTTGAATCCAAATTCAATGTCTGTCTTTTTATTAACCAATGGGTAGTATTGGTTGAGAAGTTAATAGTATATGGCCTAAATATACACCATTTTATAAAGATTGATTTACCATTAGGTGAATCTGTAAAAATGATGTAATAACCCGGAAATTCTAAGACAATTAAAATTTTTTATTTTGGCTATTTTAATGAATTTTGATTATTTAAAATGAATTATTTTTAATAATAACGACGAAAAATTTATTTTCGATGAAGTTAAAATGAATAAATTTATTTTAATTATATAACGAGCCTGAAAAGGCGTGGTAGTTTGAAATTTCGATTTCGAATTTCAAATGAATATACAGAATTCATTTTAAGTCGGAATTGGACGAAAAAAGAAATATTTGAATCTGTTTAATCATATCTTTCTAACAGATGTATGAAATTGAGATTTCACTTTAGAAGTTGAAAGATATGTCAAGTTTAAAATTCGGAAAAGCCGCAGTAGAATTTACATATATTTTAATAAACATAAAGGCCTTGAAAATAGAAATTTTGCAAACGAACTCGGTTTTCGGCGAAACCACTTTTGTTGGATCCGTGATGTCAAGTTATTGCTAGGTTTCAAAATTCGTAATTTTCTGAATCAATACGTGAGCGTGGCAAAGGAAAACGCGTTTGACCAGTTTCAGTTGATTTTAATCGACTGGAAAATGGCCATTTTTCAAACGGTCTCAGAATTCGACGAAACTAGTTTTGTTAGGACCGTATCGTCAATACAAAGTTAGAAAATATTTTTCGGAAATTTTTAAAGACTGTATGTGGGCCCGGTAAATTGAAATGCGCGTTCAAATTTAATATATAGAGTTATATGTTGATTTTGACGAAAACTGATCGAAACGATCGAATTAGCTTACGATACATATCCCATTGTGTTCGGAAAAGGGGTAATTAGATAAGGCGACAGTCGTTAGGTCCGATTTGGTGTTCGAATCGAAAAGAAAATTTTTAGAGAACTAAAATAATTAAATAATAAGATATATTTATATAGCCCCTCCCCCTTATTCTCTCTCATCCTCTCAGATCCTAATCGAAAGAATGTGAAGACTGTTGTCTTGAAAAATAAAAACGAAAACAAACTTTGTTTTGAAATTTAAATCGTTTTATACGTATTTGAATATTTATTTATATTGATGTGGACAATCCAATATATAAAGATTTTGCATATACGCCTTGCAAACGTGTATTCGAAATTTTAATATACTGGATAGATATAGAATCACACTCTAGTCGCTCGGACATGATTCTGATGATTGACGCGTCATCATCAAAATTTATTTTCGAGTTTCGAAGGTGGGATTTCTATATATTTCCAATTGACTGGTGTGAGAACCGAAATTAGATAGGGCCTATTGTTGTGATTTGGCATCAAAAATCTGATTTCTGGACTATGTATCAAAATTATGAATTTGAAAAGCTAATCAACTAATTGATTGTTGGTTGTGTTGTTTGATTATAGTTTGATTAATTAAATTTGAACCATTATGCCAAATTGAATCAAATATTGAAAATTGTTAGAATTTGCATACACGTATATCTATTGAACAGGTCATAGCAAAGAGGCTAGAGCAGAAGAATAAAATTGTTTGCCCGACAAATAGGTACATGTTTGCCATAATTTACTGTTTTGTTTGGGTGATGATGATTTTATGAGCCGATTGGCTAGCCGCTTGGCTTTTTCTTTTTCTTTTGGTTTGAAGAAGGCCATGGGAGGCTATATGAAATATCTCGAAGTCCCGGGTGCAGGGGAGGTTATGGCGAAATTTTTCGAAAATTTAGGGTGTTAGCCAAATTTTTGAAAAATTTGAAAAGTTCTTAGAAACTGAAATGTTGAAGAACTTAAGCCGTAATGGAAATAATGGAAGTTCAGTTGATTAAAAAACAACTTTCGGCTTCGTTCCTTTTCGGGGACGAAAAGTTTTAAGTGGGGGAGATTGTAATAACCCGGAAATTCTGAGCCAATTTAAAATTTTTATTTTGGCTATTTTAATGAATTTTGATTATTAAAATGAATTATTTTAAATAATAACGACGAAAAATTTATTTTCGATGAAGTTAAAACGAATAAATTTATTTTAATTATATAACGAGCCTGAAAAGGTACGGTAGTTTGAAACTTCGATTTCGAATTTCAAATGAATACACAGAATTCGTTTTAAGTCGAAATTGGACAAAACAAGAAATATTTGAATCTGTTTAATCATATCTTTCTAACGGATGTATGAAACTGAGATTTCACTTTAGAAGTTGAAAGATATGTCCAGTTTAAAATTCAGAAAAGTCGCTGTAGTATTTATATATATATATTAATATATAAAAAGGCCTTGAAAATAGAAATTTTGCAAACGACCTCGGTTTTCGACGAAACCACTTTTGTTGGATCCGTGATGTCAAGTTATTTCTAGGTTTCAAAATTTGTAATTTTTTGAATCAATATGTGAGCGTGGCAAAGGAAAATGCGTTTGACCAGTTTCAGTTGATTTTAATCGACTGGAAAATGGCCATTTTTCAAATAGTCTCAGAATTCGACGAAACTAGTTTTGTTAGGACCGTATCGTCAATACGAAGTTAGAAAATATTTTTTGGGAATTTTTAGAGACTGTATGTAGGCCCGGTAAATTGAAATGCTCGTTCAAATTCAATATATAGAGTTATATGTTGATTTCGATGAAAACTGATTGAAACGATCGAATCAGCTTTCGATACATATCCCATTGTGTTCGAAATAGGGGTAATTAGTTGGGGGCAACAGTCGTTGGGTCCGATTTGGTGTTTGAATCGAAAAGCAACTTTTTAGAGAACTAAAATAATTAAATAATAAAATATATTTATATAGCCCCTCCCCCTTATTCTCTCTCATCCTTTCAGATCCTAATCGAAAGAAAGAAAAAAAAGGAAAAAAAAACTCTGTGTTGACCCTTCTCCCCTCCACGATCATCGCTCCCATCGCCGCCTAACCTCGTCGTTGGCCCCCCCTTCTCACCGCGATCCCCTTCCTTCTCCACCCCAGCGAAGCCCTCTCCCCTCCTCCAGTGGTGAGCGCGGGCCCCAAACTCCAATGCGTCGAACCCTCCACAGCTGATGATCCTCTCTGTCCTCCGCCTTTCTTCCCTTCCCCGCCACCTTCTCCTCCCCCTTTTTTTCCCAATCCGAACAACCCTAGCCACCCCCCCCCCCCCCCAGTCTTACAAACCACCGCCGCCATAGTCTGTGCCCACCATCGGAAAGAAACACCCCCCTCTCTAGTTCGAGACCGACGAACTCCAGCCCCTGTCGCGAGCAGTTCAAAACGATAAGGGAAGGTGAGTTTTTATTTATTTAAAATCAATTTTTCTAATTTATAAAATATAATTTTAAAATACGTTTTGCTATTTTATAAAGTATTATTTAAATATCAGTTTTTCTATTTTAGGAAGTACATGAACAAGATAATATTTTTATCATGAACGAGATTATGTTTTTATAATGGAAAGATTTGAATTCTAGTAATGAAAAAGATTAGATTTTTTTTTGAAGTTAGCGATATAAAAATATAATTTTTATATATGTAGCGTTGGGATAAAGTTATGATTTTATCTAGGAGAAGAAGCGATAAAAATGTGATTTTTATCTAAGTAGAGTTGAAATTAAAAACATAATTTTTATTATATTACTAGCAAGATAAAAATATAATTTTTATCTATATAGTAACGATGTAAAAATAGAATTTTTATCTATATAGTAGCGATGTAAAAATAGAATTTAATCTATATAGTAGCGATGTAAAAATAGAATTTTTATCTATATAGTAGCGGTATAAAAATGTGATTTTTATCCATATAGAGCGAATTAAACATGTGATTTTTATATATATAGCAACAATATAAAAATGTGATTTTTATATATGTAGTGGATACGGTGGATGAAAGTGACAAAAGGCGAGCACGGCGAAGATTTTCTACATAAGAAGAGTCGTGGCGTTTGGTTTAGCTTATCGGTGAGAATTCCTCACTTTTATTTTTATTTCCAGTTTGAAACATATACTAGGATGCAGATGGTGTTTAGTAGCACCCGACACCCGTCGTCCACAGACCATAGACGACTTGTTTGTTTGTTTGATTTTGATGTGTAGTTGATTGTGTGATATGGAATGGAATAAAATATTTATATAGTTAAAAATATTTTATAGTTAAAAATAGAATTTTTAACGTGTATATAAAAGGAAATAAATAAATATAAACAAATCGGACGATTTGTTTATATACACACATTTGACTGATATTGATTGGGACGATAAATTTTACACATCGCCCAACTGCACAAATGAAATATGTGTTTGATTGTTTGAAACCGCACACGGGTATTGGGATGATATATGACATACACTAATCCCAATAATTAGTTGTATGTCGATCGATTGATTGACAGACTGTTATAAGCGTTAAATATTTATATTTAATACTTATACAGTGTAGAATGCACTTTGGATGATGGTTGATTGTTTGTTGTCATTGATGTATACATGAATTGGATGAAATCCATATAGCTGAAATTATATGGTAATTGACTGTGTCTGATTCCAGTTCATAATGATTATATATTTTAAAATAATATTCAGTGAATATTGAAATGTGAAGCCGTGTTAAGTAGTTAAACGCCATTTTAACACGAACGGGAACTTTGTCGATTTTATATGTTTTTAATGAATATTGGAAAGTGATTTCAATAATCGAATATTTTAGAAAATGAATTCGAATTGAATTAAATAGAAAATGAATTTGAATTGAATAGAAAATGAATTTGAATTGAATTGAATTGAATAGAAAATAAATTCGAATTGAATTGAATAGAAAATGAATTCGAATTGAATTGAATAGAAAATGAATTCGAATTGAATTGAATAGAAAATGAGTTCGAATTGAATTGAATAGAAAATGAATTCGAATTGAATTGAATAGAAAAAGAATTCTAATCGAATTGAAATTGAATTAAATAGGAATTCAAATCGAATTGAAATTGAATTGAATCGAATTGAAATCGAATTGAAATTGAATTGAAATCAAATAGAAATGAATGCAAAAAGGAATTTATAAAGGAAAATTCAATTTTGATTTGAAATCGAATAAGAAGTTGAAATCGTTTTGAAAATAAATTTAAAACGATTTATAAAATATGTTTTGAAAGGAAATCGACGAAATATATAATATATATATATATATTATATATATAATGGCCTGAATAGAACGCGCCGCGCTGCGGTAGTTCGTGAATTTCGACCATTGACTTCGAACAGACATTACGGGAGATCCGACCGTCGGATTCTCCTATAACTGGAACCGTTGGTTCGTATCGAAAAGAGCTTTCTAACGAATATTGGAGATTTGAAATCTAACGGTTGGATTTGGAATTATGTCCAAATCAAATTTGGAAAAGGTCGTTGTAAGTGCAGTTCGATGGTCGTTGATGGAAATCGACTGTACGGGCCTTGATAAAATTATTAAAAATAGTAATAATTTGTGTAGAATCATAAGAAATGATTTGGTAAGAATTGGGATGAATAACTCCATATTTGAAAAGATAAAAGTAGATTTTTATCGAAATGAACTAGTTTTGAACTAGAATTATAATTCTATTTATTTTTAAATAAGTAAACTGAATTTGAAATGGCTTTAAAAGTAACCAGAATTTCCAATAATTGAATTGAAATGGATTTGAATCGAAATTGTCTTTGGAATGTTTCGATGTTGGATTTTGTGATTATATAGATATTGTTATGGAAATTTGAAAGATATATTTATATCGTTATTTCCAATACGATATTTGTTGGTCGTAGAATTTGATATTGAATATAAGCCGATATATTTTCTATTCAGAGTCTTGTATTTAATATCAAATGTGATTTGGGCTTGTCGTGAATAGTGTCTTCGTTAACACTGTTCTTAAACCCAGTTGATAAAAAGATTAAATCTTTTTATTTAGATTTAATGAAGTGTACCAATTAAATAATATTTAATTGGAATTGAATTGGTATTGATTTTTGGGTTTATCGTGAACATTGTTTTAAATAACACTTGTTCTTTAACCCGATAATTAATGGAATGTGATTTTGGGTTGTTGTGAACGGTATCTTCAATAATACTGTTCTTAGACCCAAAGGAGTTAAGAAAATCAGAAACTAACTGGAGATTAGTTAAGTTGAATGGTTTCTGGGGTATTGATCTGATGTTGGTTTCGGCCTTCGGGGTTAATACTTAGGGAATTGCTCACTTGCTAATTTACGGTTAGGGACTGATTGAAATATGATGTGATTTTGGGTTTATCGTGAACCGTGTTTTAAATGACATTGATTCTTTAACCCAGTTAAAGATTAAAACTAAGTGGAGTTTTAATGAATCTTTAATTAGATTGAAAAGATCGAGAATGGAGTATCACCAGTTTTACTCCAGGCGGTAGTTAAATATTTAATTAGATTTGAACGTGAAATGGTAATTGAATTTACCGATAACACCGTGGTGTTAGATATGAAGTATGACCAGTTTTACTTCATGGGATAAATAGGTTTGGATTGGGAAATAAAATAAATAATTACTTTGGTGTGGTTCGCTAATCCCAACTAGTTTGAAGTGATATTCAAGGGAAAATTAAAGAATAAATTTAAAAGAATATATCTTGGATAAAATTAATGGGAACCTTTCCCTAAGAATGTGAAATTTAGAAACTAATTGTAGGTTGGCTAAGAAGAATAGTTTCATGGGTATTGATCTGACGTTGGTTTCGGCCTTCGGGGTTAATATTTGGGGAATTGTTCTCTTGCTAATTTATGGTTAGTGACTGATGAATTGAAATGAGGCATATTTTATGTTTGTGTAACACTTGTTTATTATATATGCGAGTTATTCAGAAAGACCTGGTTTATCACATTCTGAATAACTGATTCGACGATTAGTCAAAGATGAAGATGGTGGTTGAAGACCGGAGGTCTTCACGTCGTTTGGATAATTACTGATGATCTTGATTGGGCCGTACACCTAAGAGGAGGGAATCAGTTGGTGATCATCCAGACATACTTGGAGATCGATGGATATGCGAGGTACAAGGTGCCTCCGGTTTCGTTCAGACCCAGAACGGACTTGTAAATGGACTGTGTGTCTGACATCGGATATCATTCTGTGTGATTGATGGATATCGGTTACATGGAGTGGTTTTCCTGTGTGGCATGCTAAGATGCAAATGATCAAGGCTTTTGTTGAAAAGCAAAGTCATGTGGTTGATGATCAAAGCACGGCCTGTGTGGCATAGCTTTGTGTAACGTTGATTCGCGAGCCTCACACCCCGGTTGTGAACCAGAAACGGGAGATGACATCAGGGAGGGCATGCGTTTCCTTCTAGCTAGAAGTGGCGTCAGTGGTTTTACACACCCTGACAAGTTTGACTTATGTGGTTGTTGCTGTTGCGAGGCGCCTCGGATATATCGATCGTTCTCGAACCGATGGAGCATTTCGTTGGCTCATTGACGCCCCATAGGGCGGGGAAGCGCATGTTCAGGCATTTTAATCCACTCTGTGTGGACCGTCCCTGACGATCCAAGGCTTGTCTACACGCTTGCCTGAGACACGGGCTAGAGCATCTCAAATTCGGTGGAGGACTATCCCCGGCCTCGGTTCACGGATGGAAATACAACTTCCAATACGTGACGTTTCAATTTTAGTTGTAATCCTATATATGGCGACATAGTCGGATAGGGCACTCATGCCGTCTATGATTGATATTTATGATTGTATATAAAATCAGAAACTAACTGGAAACGAGCTAAGATGGGTGGTTCCTTGGGTATTAGTCTGATGTTGGTTTCGGCCTTCGGGGTTAATACTTAGGGAATCGTTCTCATACTAATTTACGGTTGGAGTCAGATTAAGAATCAAAAGATGAAATTTAGCGTATCAAACATCTTTGGCTATTATAAGGTAAAAACCCTATCCTCCGGCTTGTGTTGCATTGTGTGATGGGACCTGGGTCTTATAATAGCTTCATTTTTCTTTATTTAGCATTGCGTTGTTGTTTTATGCACTGGTGTTCTTGGGAGGAAACCCGTTCCATGTTATACGGCGTGGTCCCTTGATTTACCTAACTTTAAAATAAAGATAAATAACTGTTTTAGTTCTCACACCAGTCACATGGCTGACCTGGAGTTTATTATTTGAACCTAAACTCTGGGTGCCCTTATTTTGACACGGGCAGCTAGTAGTTTTGGTTTTTGCAGATTTATATTCACAGGGTCCTGATTTACAGCAGGAACAATACTCGGAAAGCTCTGTATCCGTGTATTACTTCTAGTTGTGTTTTGTATTATTTTTCCACTGCTATGTAATGTATTGTAATCTCTGATATTTTCTATGTAATATTTATTTGTTTATACTCTGTATATTCTTGTATTCTGATGGAATTGTTGTAATATACAATGAAATGTTCTTCTATTTGCGTTCCGATGTGTCTTGTCCTCAACTCAATCTGTGATTTCCCGTAAGGGGGATTTCGGGTCGTTTCAAATGAAGTTATAATTTTATTTTATAATTGAAGATAGATAAATCTATTATTTTGAAGAGAAATTTACAAAAATGAAGTAAATATTTATTATTTAAGTTTGTAAGTAATTATTAAATGATTTTATAAAGCAAATCCTTATGTTTTATAAGCAAGTGAACTGAAATTAACCTAAGGGTTAAGAGTTGGATTAATTGTTTCCAAGAGACGATTAATTGGGCTTATTTAAATTAATTATATTACTAATTAATTTAAATGAAAAGACTAGTTGGAATTGATTAATGAGCAATCATGTTTAGAGTTGACCTAGTCAATTACTTTAACTGAAATTGATATCACATTAGTTTGGTAATTTAATGGAAATAGTTAATGGTGAAGTAAACCATTTTATTTTTAATAATTCCGAAATTTGATTATTATTTGTTTAATAATAATCAAAGTGGTAATCTTGGAATTTAAAATTTATTATTGGAGCTTTATGAAACTATAAGGCCTATATATAGTTAAATGATATTTTAAAGCAAATCCATATTATTGATAATACAAGTTATGTTTAAACTGAATTCTTATTGGAATTTTATTTAATTTAATTTTTTAAAATCCAAGCAGAACGATGTTTTTAAAAATTGAGTTTTTTGAATATGGTGCAAATGATTTCAATTAGTAAAACGAGTTAATAGAAATGGCTTATGAATGAAATAAATGCTCAAGATATATTAGAACCTATCTGGAGATAGGTTGAGTTAAATGATTTTCTGAGTATTGATTTAATGTTGATTTCGTTCTTCGGATTTGATACTTAGAGGATTATTCTCTTATCGATTTACAGTCAGGGACCGATGAATGTTGAAATTGAAATCGAAACGGAATCCAAAATTTGAATAAAGTGTTAGGCAAGTTAAGTTATAAAAATGCGATCTAAATTCACTATGTTAAATAAGAGATGAGTTTTTACCAAGATATAACTAAAATGGGTTGGAAATAAAATTATCAGAAGTTTATAAAGGGTTCTATTTATAATAGAATTAAGGCTTGTATATAATGTTTTAAAAAGATTGTTAAAGTTAATAGAGAAGGTTTTAAATAATAATTTACTTAATACTTAAATTAAGTAATTGTTGATCCTGAAATTAGAATCAACACCAAAAGTAATGCAAATACTCCACAAAGTGTGAAAAATAGAAGAAATGGAGCCTCACAATAGTAGGAATGCAAATAGGGAACACAACATTTTATAGTGGTTCATCAAGTGTGATCTACGTCCACTTTAAAGAATGATTCCATTATCACATCAAGAGTTACAAAGCAAGCATATTCTCTCATTACATTCATCATTAGCCTCACTACTTCTCTCTTAGATCCCTTAGAAATGGTTAAAGAGAGATTTGATAGAATACTTCAAAGATGGTAGGTGATTGGATGAATCTAGACTTTCTCATGAACTTTGATGAATTTCCACGGCTTCACGATGGATTTGGAGCTTGACCTTCAATTAGAAGTGGTTGAAGATGAACAAATTCCTTAGAAAAGGTCGAGAATTGGATTTGGCAGCACTTCGAGGTCATCAAAAGCCCCCTCCCCCTTTAAAGTGGAGTAGAACCCCTATTTATAGAAGTGAGGGATAGCTGAAACATATCTCTTCAGGTTTTGGGTCGGGCTATTCAGTATTTACGAAAATGCCACTACCAGTTGTCGCTAGCTATTGCCAGCTAATTACCATTTTTTATGTACCTGCCCGATCCAGTATTGTCCAGATCCGATCCAAATGCAACAGAGCATGCTGACTTGTTGATTCATAACCTAACTGATCCGATCCATCGCACTAGGCCGACCCACTTCAGAGATGAACATACTGATCCGTACCTTCAGAACAATCCAACCCGACCCGTTCCTTGATAATGGTCCGACCCGATCCGTTCCCTAATAAGGTGCGTCGATCCATTCTGAGATGAGTAGACCGATCCGATGTCTTTTAAAATGGACCGACCCGATCCACACTTAAATCAAACAAGGCCGACTCGAGCCACTACCCTAGACTAACCTGATCCATTTCATTGTGAAATTTGACCGACCTATATTAATGTGTATACAATTTTGGGGATAACATTTTACCCCTCGGATTTTATGATTATTGCTTCGAAAAATTATAAGCTCCAAAATAAACATTTTACCATATTATGCTATGAATCATTCATGATGGGCTTGAATAATGGGTCAGTAAAGAGTTAGTTGGGTCGGATGGTTTATACTGGTCGGGTTAGGTCGTTTGCATTGGTCTGGGTCGGTACATCCGCTATAAAACACCCTTTGGCCCTTCATTCTCCTTCGTTATTCACAGTCTCTGAATCGGGCTTTTTAATGGCGGTGCCCCCTTTCTAAAGCAAATCCGCGATCTCGCTCTGCACTCAAACTATTCCCCAATCTCGATCGAAGTTCACCTTCTCCAAGCTCATGTAGCTCTGAATTCAACAACAACGGTTCAATTCAAATCGACGAATCCCTTTCAAGATTAAAGCTCCACTTCATAGGTAAATGCCTCTTCGAATTACTTGATTTGATTTCGGTTTGAAGCTTGAGAACTTGAGTTGGATTGTTGTTGAGGCCGAAGTGTATGTTTGAAATGTGAGGCTTTGAATTTTAGTTTTCTGACACTAAAATGGTTTGAAATGGGATTAGATCTGATTGGAATAGATTTGGGTTGTATATGATTGATCTGAATTTATATAAAACCCATTAAGTCTTGATTTTCTCATGATGCACATAACGCGCTCGATGAAATGCTCGAACCATAAAATTGTCTGAAATTTTCAAGCCTTTGTATTTGATTTTGTTGCTGTGAGTATGCTTGCCACTTTGTTTGTGCTGTATTTGTCATTGCATGTGTTATTCATTTCAAAACACCATGTTTTGGTTGCCATTGATCACACAAGCCTAGTTTTACCCGAAACTTCACAAGCAAATTAGGCTGATCCAGCTCTGGTGGGTTGTAATTGACCCAATTTGGGCTGGTTATAACTGATCCGATCGGGGTTAATCATGATCGACCCGACTAGAGGTTGGTGATGACCGACCCGATCAAGGTCAGTGATGACCGACCCGATCAGGGTCAGTTATGGCCGACCCGGTCTTTACTTGGGTCAAAATCGGTTTCCTTGTGCCTAGTGCCTCTGAACATTTTATATTTGGTTTTTTGTCCTGTGATTCGAACATATGTTTTTGGGCCAACATACTATACCATCGACTACCCGAATAAATGGTAGGTTAGATAATCGTTCAGAAAATGCGCATGTGACTTTCTAGGACTTATACTGAAATGCTATGGTCATGTTAAAAGGTTCTCCGGACCATTCCGCTTGAGCACTTAAGTGTAAGCTAGCAGTAAGACTTGAAATTGTCCAACCTCATTACGTTGATTTACAAGTCCTAAGCCTTACTTTTACTTAGTTGCACACAACATTTTCTATTATAAAAAGGATATACCTGTAGCTTGTTGTCAAACACGGTTGTTTGTGTAGAAATGGACACTAGACAGAAATCTCGCCAACAACTTGGAACAACATCAAAATCCACACAAGTTGTAACTTCTACTCAGGTCACTAATGCCCCTAATCCAGATTTTCCTGTTTCTAAGCCCTAAACTAGAGTGCCCAGTGACAGGAAACCAAGTAAGATGGGTGATCGTGTGTACAAAAGCTTACTGGCTCAATTTAGAATACCAGAAACCGAGGCCAAGTTTCCTGAGGAGAATGAATTTGCAGATGTTCCCCCTCTGGATATATTGCTGTTAATAGATATATGCTGTCGATGGGTGGCGTTCCTCCATTTAATCCCTTCATAGAGATGGTTTTGAAGCGTCTAGCTAATGCCCCTATGCAATTACATCCCAATGGATATGCCATTTTGACCTGTCTTTACATACTCTTCATGAATATTATGGAGCATGCCCCTTCATTTACCGAGATCTGTTCATTGTATATTTTCAAGAAGAGACAGGGTACACCATCGATTTCATCTTAGAAGGAAAATACCCCAAGATTATAACTAAACTGATGGACAACGCCAAGGAATTTTTGGAAAACTATTGCTTTGTACGTTGCTCCTATAATTTTTATGGAAGATGGATGGAAGGAGGTAAGAGCATTCCATCCCATATCTTTTCGCTTGCCCCTACAATTAGTTTCCAAATACTGAATTTTCCTTGTTTTGTAGTCATTCCTTCCTCGGATTCCAATGACACTATGGGCCAAGAGTTATATGACGATTTGCAAACTGTTACTGAAAAAATGCGAAGTAGGAGATACTTGATCACAAAACAGTTTCTTCGTCAATAAGATTTACTTGACCCTTCTCATACGCTTAAATTTGATTTATTTCATAAGGAAAAGACTGCCTACAAGCCCCCTGCTAAGAAATCCCCACTACAGAAATGTTTTGATGCTGCAGGTAGTAGCAAAGTTCCCCCCAAATCTAAATTAACCGTCATTGTAGAAGATGAGCTTCCGCAGGATGAGGTTATAAGTAAGCAAGCTGGGAAGGACACAAAGCGACTTGATAAAGAGAAAGCCTTATCAGTTATTCCTTCTGGTCCATTGGTTAAACATATCGTGGACACGGAACTCCCTTCTAAAAGCATTGCAGTTAAGTCTGACAAAGGTCCTACTGTTTAAGTTACCCAAGGTAAGAGTTCTTTGGATACCTTTAAGAACTTAAGTGACCTCAGTTTAGCCAGTGACATTGTCCAAGTTGAAATTGTCATTCTACCTCCCGAACCCCGGATCACGAGAACAGAAAGTATAGTTGGACCCTCTATCACTCAGCATGCCTTAGGACAAATTATGAAAACTGGTTCGTTGCCAAATACGCACTGACGAGCTCTTACTTTTCTTATTGCTTACTTGCTCTTTGGATTAAACTAGTCTTATCCTTGATTAATATAAGCATTGAATCCTTGTTGCATTCTTTCCCTCAGGTACAAAAACGATGTTGAAGGCCTCATTCATGAAGGATTTTAATGAAGTGATAAGCCATCAAGATCCAAAGCATTTTTTTAAAGAAGTCTCATCCTCTGCAACATTCAAAACACTCACAACATCCGCAGCCTTCCTATGAACCTCATCGAATTAGTGATCTTATTGAGACTAAGCAACAGAGGGAGTGGAGGCATGATCATTTTGAAATGCTCAAGGCTCAAAAGAGGGAAAAGCAGAGAAAGCAGAAGAAGCATCATAAGAAGAGGGGGAGGAGCGGCAAGGATGACGATGGCCACGAGAAGCGTCACAAATCAGACAAACTTTCAATATTGGATTACTCAGTGCTAAGTAACCAAGATACCAGAAATGATTCACCTTTGGTTCCACCACCAGCGACCCCTACTTCTTCTGATCTTCAAATAATCATGGATATACCCCGTTATCAGATAAGGCCGACCAATTTCATGTGGTGAGTGCTTTCATGGCTGGGATTTGAGAGGAATGTATTTTGACATGGACTTGCATCCTAATGACAAGCGGGACCTTCTCGAAGAACTAGTCGGTACTAAGAGTAGCATGGTTACTCAATATGAAGTGGAAAAAAGTCAAGCCAAGGTTAAATTGGACAAGTTGAAGGAACATGTTGAAAAACAGTTTGATGCGTGGATGAAATTTCCTTATGACTTCCAAAGGGTTAATGCAACTCGCCTTGATTACATTGAAGTATTGGAGAATGACAAGGCCACTCTAATTCACGCACTTAAATATCAAGGTTCAAAAAAGGATTTAGAGGATGAGGTCGCCAAACTTAAAGAAGAACTTGTTGTCGCTAAGCAGAGGGAAGATACACTTGAAAAGCAAGCTCAAGAAGCTCAAATTGCTCGGCAATAAGTCGAGGCCCAATTAGCCGAAGAGAAAAATAACTCTACCGCTTTACGATAGGAGAATACTGCCCTTCATGAGAGGATCTCTTCCCTGAGTACAACTCTTCCCTCTACACAGCAGGCCCTGGAGGGAGAAAAGCTCAGCCGCTGTCGACCTTGAAAAGGCCCGTTCGGATTCTGACACTTCCTTATTTAACTTTTTGGTCTACAATGTTATGAATAAAGGGAGCTTACGCTACTTAGAGGGAAAATTTGCAATTACTTTAGCTCTTGTCTGGGAACGAATCTTAGAAATTAACGAAGGTGAGTGCAGCGAAGATGACCTCCTAGAAGACCTTTTAGATCCAAAGTCTCATGACGCTTTGATCGTGGGAAAGGCTCAATTGGCAGCGGCGAGAGGCTTTCCTGATGACAGAGCCGGGCCTTCAGGAGAATTTATTCAGGATACTAATGTTGAAGCTCATATCATTACTGTCGATGTTGAGAACTCTGAATCACAGTCTCCCACTTATCCTCCTGCGCCTCAAAAAGTTAAGGGTGGAAATGACGACGATGATGGTATCCTTGATGCAAGCGGGTTTGAAATTGAAGCACGCAAGAATATTGAGGCGAGTCTCACAGCTGCAGGTAAAACCGAAGTTGCTCACATTACGCCAAACTTAGATCACCTGTTCCCTTCTCCCGGTACAACTGCATACTTGGCTCACTGTTTATCTTCTTTAGGTCTGATTTCACCAAACTTCCATCAGGCGGTTTTACCGCTACGATGACTGAAGCCATATTCACTGATTCGGCCCTGATATCGACACCTCCTGTTCCAACCTATACTCCCCGTCCAGGCGATGGATCTTTGCCTGATACTAAAACTCCGAGGTCACTGGATACAAAGATTGGCGTAAAGGACACTGAACCCCTAGGAAAGCGGGGGACATCATCAGGCCGAACTGTCAAGAAGGTGGTTACTAAGAAGAAGAAGAAGAAGAAGAAGGGTGTTATCACTATATCCTCTCAGGAGAGCCCTGGTGGGCCTTTGACCAAAGGTGAAAGTTAATCAATTGGCCCTTCTCCTCTCTTTAAAGCTGACAGACCGGGTTCAAGGTCTGAAAATCCAAAGAATGGGAAGAAGAAGTAGTGCTTATGACCAGCTCCCTTTCTTCTCATTTTCTTTTTATATTCTGTATTCAGACCGGTTGTATATGCATGTGCCGGCCCTCGCCTCCTACTCTCGTGCTTACCTCTATGCACACGTTTATGTTTGATGCCTCGTTTCTGACTTGTAACTTTGTGATCTGATCTTGCGTTGCTGAAATGAAACTGTGTTCTGTTTTTTGTACTTGAGTTTTGTCGTACTTTGCTGCTTTGCATTCCACACTTGCTTTCTTTTCATGCTTTCAACACAAAATCTTTACACTGCAAGTCATTTGTTATTGCAATAGTTTATACTGAAATGATTTCGTGGTACTTTTTAGAAAATGATTTTTCAGTTATAGCCACGAATCACTATTGGTTGGATCTAACTTGACCAATTTTGCCGGATTTCCTCGATTTGACTGTGGCATTTTTGAGATTTATATGAATAACCGCCTTTATACTTGTCATAATAGCGGGGCTATTGATTTTACCTCGGTCATTTCGAAGTTCTTTTTTACTGGTCAAATTAGTTCATGTAAATGCTCAACCCTTAATTTTGAAATTGTGACGAATTTGTGGTATGTCTTAAGAAATGAGCATCATTAAATCTATTTAATGCGATGGTGATGCACCCATACCAAAATTCATTACAGATTTTATAAATTAGGTGCAGCGTTACGCGACTAACTTGGTTAGGAATCTTTAGACCATGTGTTCTTGCCATTGTTGGTCTTTTTGGCATGAATCCGGTCGAAGGTTTCCAATTTAGTTGGTCTTATTTATACCTTTTAACAGAGGTGAAATCCTGTTTTCGTGCCCTGCTTAAGAGGTCTTACTGTATATTCAATCGCTTTCCTCTGAGGAGTGTTTGTCTGTAGACCCTTTATTCATTATGACCGAATGATTCAGCCATTTGTAGAATTTGTAGGGCACCTTCGAAAAGGTCTTTGGGTCCATCATTAGCCGAACTTGGAAGACTCAACATATGACCGGATGCCCAAGCGGGGGTCTTTTTAAACCCGGTGTTTATATCGCTATCCAGCCATGTATTAATGGCATCGACGATGAACCGATTGCCCCTCAGGGAGGTCTTTGGTTAAAACTCAGTGTTTATACCGCTATCCGGCCATGTATTAATGGCGTCGACGATCAGTCGGATGCCCCTCGGGAAGGTCTTTAGTTTCAAAGCCCAATGTTTATCGCAATCCAGCCATGTATTAATGGCGTTGACGATTAACCAGGTTCCCCTCGGGCAGATCTTTGGTTTAAAAGCCTAATGTTTATCGTCATCGCACCATGTATAAATGGCGATGACGATTGACTAGGTGCCTCTCGGGGAGGTCTTTGGTTTAAAAGCCCAGTGTCTATCGCAATTTAGCCATGTATTAATGGCGTCGACTATTAACCAGGCGCCCCTCGGGGAGATCTTTGGTTTCAAATTGCGTTATTTCACGGGGAAAACGCTAGTTCACCTATCGGGTTTTACCACGATTTATTAGGACTAGCGCTTGAGACCCTGCAACTAAGCAGGTGCCCCTTTTGTGAAACTTGCAGTTTTATTTGCAGTTTGAGCGTTGTTTCATCTGAGCGCCTGGTTCTTGGTGTCCCTTCCTTATGATGCTATGTTTCACACTTCATGTATTTTGCTGCGGATGGTGCTTTAAGCGTTAAGGTACGGGTCCCAATCGGGATGCGCCGTAATTGTCACCAGGTTACTTTAGGTCATAAACATGATAGTGTCCTTTTAAGAGGGGGCCTGCAATCAAAATCTAATTTTTAGCAAATAATTTGTGAATCGTACGATTTAGGCAAGCAAAGAAGTTCCTTTCATTAGTATGTACAAAGCTGGTAATAATGTTGCATGATATCTACAATGCATAATATTTACAACTTTTCAGATCTTATGAAAGAAACATTAAGCGAAGTAATGACGAAGATGTATAGCATTGAAATGATGAGCTATTCTTCTTTAATGTGCCATGGCTCTAGATTTTGTTTCTCTTCTTCTTTCTTCCTTGTCTCAGCAAGCTGAGCCAGATAACATTCTCTCGTTGCCCGTTGGTCACTTTTGACTGTGCCAATTCCATTTTCAGTAGGGAATTTCATTGTGAGACACCACGGGGCCATCGTTATTCTGAAGGTTGCAAGGGTTGGCCTTCCAAGAAAGTCGTTGTAATCAGAGAACTCATCTATTATGACAAAGTCTTGTTTTAGTGTCGCTTTACACTCTCCTTCTCCAAGCTCGACAAGAAGATTGATGACGCCAATTGGTTGAACGGCTTGCCTCGTGAATCCTTGGATTTTATTCTGGCAAGCTTTCACATCATCCATTGAGAGTTTCATTCTATGAAATGCATCGATGAAGAGGACATTGACTGATGCCCCACTATCGACTAAGACCCTTCTAACAATGGCTGGTCCCAAGCCAATGGTTATCACCATGGGATCTACCGTTAGAGCTATGAGTCCGTTTGCATCCTCGTCTTTGAACACGATATCATCCCATGGAATTCTCGGCATCTTTGCCGACAAAGCTTCATTCATGATCATGAGATTTTCTTCTCTCGGAAGGTTCTTTTTTTCGTCGAAGTATTTCACAATGTCCCCCAGCTTCTTCCGGCTGGGTGTGGCCCACCTGAAATGGTATTGATGATCAACCTTTGAATATAAGCAACCGAAACATTTTCATTTTGCTTAGCTTGTCCCGTAGAGGTTCCTTAGCCTTGAGCATTCTGGGCATTCTGCGGGTTCTTTGTATACTACTGAAGTCTATTTTTTCTTATCAGTTCTGCAATTAAGCTTTTCAGGTGTCTACACTCGTTTGTATTGTGATCTGGCTGATTATGGAACCGGCAGAACCTTCCTGACTTTATTATTGCATCACTGATTTCACTTGTTTTGGTACTGGGTAATCTTCAGTATCTTTGGTCTCCATAAAGACGTTCTCCAAGATGTTGTTTAGAGGAGTCAATTCCGAATTCTTAAAGAAACGAAGCTTTTTGTTTGGTCGGTTGTCTCTTTCATCATTCCCTCTTCTCTGACTACCGGGATTCTTCTAGCCACCTTCTACACCATCATTCTTCTTCTCAGGCCATGCACTGCTTTTAGGGACATCTATAGTATAGGCAGGATCCTCATCCACATCGATATACTCCTCAGCTTTGTCAAACAGTTCCTCAAGAGTGCTCAGTTTCTTTTTCTTAATCCATCGTCCGAGCTTGGTTTTCTTACTTGTGGCTCCCTTCAAAGCCATTAGAACCAAACGCTACTCATAGTTTCCAACCTCAGCCGTGGCGGCGTTGAAACGGGTGAGAAAAGCCCTTATGAATTCCCCTGGCCTTTGTTCAAGTTCATTCAACTCCATGACATCCCGTATTTTCGTCGCTTGGAGCCTAAATTGTTATCGAAACAATTTAGCCTAGGTAGCAAAGTCATCTACAGATTTGGGTGGTACCTTTGTGAACCAAAGCGATGTCACTCCCTCGAGATAAGTCGGAAAATACAAGCACTTCAACTCGTCAGTGGCCCGTACCCCGTCCATATGCTGGTCATATTTGAATAGAAATATGTTGGGATCACTTGTTCCATTGTAAGCCAGGACTGTTGGTGGTTTAAATTTGTTTGGATATGGTGTCATTTTTATCCTTTCTGTGAGTGGTGTTTTGGTGGGAGCAAATCCCCAATCCTTCTCATCATCCGGCTTCTTTGAGGTTCTTTCCATAATTCTGCGCACCATATCCGTTATGCGTTCTTCTTCGTTGGGCAGGCCCACGGAGCGAGCGCCTTCATCCCTACCGGATGTTTTCCTAAGAAAACGGTCACGGTCTGGAATCTGGGGCCCTTTGCCCCCCTCTTGGGGAGGTTACCCTTTGGTGGAACCAAGCGGTTGTCGAGAAGTCACTTTATTGGAATGGTCGCATGCTTGAGACTTTGCTTCCCTTCAAGGACCATTAAGATTTGTAACCTCTTGAATGGAATTTCCTCGATTTGGGCTCGAAGAAGAGGAAGCTGCGTTATCCGTATGATCCACTTGAACATACTTAGCACGGGTTGTTTCCATAGTGACTTTTGTCGTGGCGGCTTGCATGACGAACATGGACTCGAGTTTTTTCATCATGGCTTTGCTTGCAATTTCCATTTGGCTTGTTGAAGTCGCGGCAACTTCATTCATTTATCGTCTTGTCACGGCAGCTCTGACCTTAGAACTTTCCCCAACATCAAATTGGTTGGTGAGAGGAGTGTTCTCTTTGTCGGCGGCATTATCACCTTCTTGGCATTTTGACTAGAGACACTTTTTGATGGTTTACCCATGATTTTAAGCAAGGACTTGAATTAGGTCATGATGAGATTGGCTTATATTCTTAAAGCAAAGTCTTGAACCTTGTGAGAGAGTGTGAGAGAACGGAAGATTGAATCGGCCCCATGGTGGGCGCCAAATTTTGATCCCGAAATTCGAATCAATACCAAAAGTAATGCAAATACTCCATAAAGTATGGAAAATAGAAGAAACGGAGCCTCACAATAGTAGGAATGCAAATAGAGAACACAACGTTTTATAGTGGTTCGATCAAGCGTGATCTACGTCCACTTTTAAGAATGATTCCACTATCACATCAAGAGTTACAAAGCAAGCATATCCTCTCATTAAATTCATCATTAGCCTCACTACTTCTCTCTTAGATCTCTTAGAAATGGTTAAAAAGAGATTTGATAGGATTCATCAAAGATGGTAGGTGATTGGACGAATCTAGACTTTCTCATGAACTTTGATGAATTTCTGTGGCTTCACGACGGATTCGGAGATTGATCTTCAATTAGAAGTGGTTGAAGATGAACAAATTCCTTAGAAAAGGTCGAAAACTGGAATCGATAGCCCTTCGGGGTCATCAAAAGTCCCCCCTCCCTAAAGTGGAGCAAAACCCCTATTTATAGAAGGGAAGGATGATTGAAACATATCTCTTAAGGTTTTGGTAGGGCAATTCAGTATTTATGAAAATGCCACTGCCAGCTGTCGCTAGCTGTTGCCAGCTAATTGCCAGTTTTTATGTGCCTGCCCGATCAAGTATTGTCCTGATCCAGTATTGTCCCGATCTGATCCAAATGCAACAGAGAAAGCTGACCTGCTGATTCATAACCTAATCGATCTGATCCGTCACACTAGGCCGACCCGCTTCGGAGATGAACATACCGATCCGTACATTCAGAACAATCCGACCCGATCTGTTCCTTGATAATGGTCCAACCCAATCTGTTCCCTGATAAGGTGCGCCGATCCATTCTGAGCTGAGTAGACCGATCCGATGTCTTTTAGGATAGACCGACCCGATCCACTCTTAAATCAAACAAGGCCGACCCGAGCCACTATCCTAGACCAACCCAATCCATTTCATTGTGAAATTTGACCGACCCATATTAATGCATATACAATTTTGTGGATAACAGTAAACGTGCTTAAGATTGAAATAAGGTTTCCAAAGAGAGAGTATGGTGTTAAAAACCATGGTTTAAATTGGATAGTAAAAATTGAATTTTTGGAATAATTACTGGGATAGAGTTCGTTAATAAACTTCTGTCTATTCTAAAGAAAAGAATGTTGTTGACTCAAGGTCTGAAAGGTAATAAAATATCCCAAACTTGAACAACTTCCTGATTATCCAAGGATGATATTAGTTTAGAAACGAGAGTGGTCAACAGAAATAAAACTAGTATTTTCATGAATGGTAATATACTATAATTCGAAATGTTTTTAAGTTGAATAAGATGATTTTGAATATTCTCATGTTATTGAAATAAGAAGTAAAAAGTTGTGTTCCAAATATTGGAAGATTTAAAGATTTTGATTAACGAATGGAAAAATTAAAAAGGCCAAGTGACTCTGTGTACTGAACTAGTGAATCTATTTTATTTTTATGTTTATTTATTTTGATAGTTAAATAACCGACTATCAAAATCTGACCTAATATGTTGTTGGTATGGAAAGACCGGGATCAAATTGATATTCGAAAACCATTCCGAACCAATGAATACGTAGACGAAGAATATATATAATGTTGATGGAGATGGAATTACTGAAGATTGTAAATTTTCATGAGCGGAGGAACTATTGTTGAATTTCTCTAGCTGATCCTTAGAGATCTTTTGACAGTGATTCTGTCTTGATTGGAATCTACAGATTGCAAGGACTACTTGCTACTGATCCATAGGGTGATTTCTAGGATGAAATACGAGGGTGCCTTCGGTTTTCCCAGTCTCATGAACTTGTATAAACGGATGTCTGACAGAGTATTTCCAAAGGGGTCACGTACGTTGACTTCTTCAAACATACCAAGATTGGTTGCAAAGAAGGAAACTTCTTTAGCTTTACACCCAGTTTATTTTTGTGAAAATCAATTAGTGATTTTCTAGCAGATCTGACAATGTGGCACTCAAAGTGAATGGTGACCAAATGTAAAAGGTAATTTAAACCTCAAGCCTCATCAACTGGGAAATGATATAAAATCGGGTAGGTCGCATGGCTATGTGAGTCACTCCCATTAGGGTTTATTGTCGCTATCTAGAGAAATTTCATTTATTCTTCTTTCGTTTATGTATCTACCGGGAATGCGGTGGTTGGCCAACTGTAAGGTGACAATATATTCGGAACACTCAAGTGAAATGAGTTGTCGGTTATCTTTAGCTAGGGTTGTAAGACATTCTTGTTGAACCCTAGTGTATTTTCTCAAGAGGTACACCGTCGGAAGGTGGTGCCATACCTTGCCATAGTTGAAAATCCTTTCTCCAATAAGAGCCCGTGATTTTTTATTATAGACCATGTATGTAGAACATGAGATGTAAGCGTTCTGGTCACTGTTTTAAATCTCGCAAATATCACCCGAGATCTCCTCCGAGATCTCGTTTTGGGCTCCTTCCGAAATGAAACAGCAAATATCACTCTAAATCTTCTTTTGAATATATAGCCCGAGATATTGCAATATCGAATGATATATCGACCGAGACGAAATACCGGAATATCATCCGAGATCTTAGTTTTTTTGGTTAAAATTTAAATTTGTGCCTGAACTTGAACTATAATTAAAAAACTCAAATCTAGCCATATCAATCTTTTGTTAGTTTACATTTTGCAGGTTAAATGACTATATTGTATGTTCGTATATGTTTTCCAATGCTTATGATTTTCATATTCGTCTTTTTACATACATGTTACTTATGAAATTATGTATATTATGGTCTATTTATGCTAAATTTTTTAATGTTTGGATCCTTTTAATGTTTCCTTTTTAACAATATTCCTGTTTTAAGCATATTACGATTTAGAGTATGAATGGTCATTCGCAAAATAAAGAATAATAAATTTATTTTTGCATTTTAACTTTAAGTTGCTATGTTTTTGATAGCATTCATAAAAATCATTTTGTTAAAATATCATTTTTAATATATCATGTACCCTGAGATTGTTCCGATATGAACTTTCAGACCCGAGACGTAAAACCGAGATGAACTCCCGAGTTAGACTCATCTCGTTCGAGATCTCCCCCGATACGAGACCGAGTCTATAAAATCCCCGAGACGAAACACGACCGATATCCGAGATTTAAAACCTTGGTTCTGCTAGATGGTTATTTGATTTGATTTAGACACTATTATAATATCAAAATAGATATGATTTCAAATGTTTTGGGTTATTGTAAGGTAAAAATCATCCGTATTTATGTGTGGATTTGGTCTTACGATTATCTTTTCTTTTGAAAAGTTTTTTACTTTAAAGTCAAGTTGGTTTTCACATATAGCTTAGTGAGTTTTCTCTCGCTGGTTCACCAGATTGATCTGTGGTGTTTGCAATGCTCGGGTCAGAATGAGTTTTACAGGTTCAAGCTATCGGATGCTGTGAAGTCCAAAGACAAGCTTGAGAAGTCCGGACATATGATATCTAGCATTTATTTCATTATGTGTTGTATATGACGACAGATTATTATAACTGTCCAGATGTATTGATGTACTCGGATGATTGTAAGTACTATTTCAAGTTCTCAATAAAGATTTATTTTTATATTTTATTTTATTCCAGCGCTATGTGAGACTCTGTGATGTGTTGGTTCTTCTTCTTATTCTTCTATTCTGATATTTCTTTCTTTCTTATCTCACCCTCTTATTTCTTTCAGCATTCTGCGTTTTCAATACTTGAATTTGGACACGGGATGTATTAGTGTCGAAATTCGAGCGTAGAATTTCCCGGGCCATAAATACTTCAAGAGCAACATATAAAGATGTTCCCCTAATTGATCAGATTACTAATAACTGACATAAAACAATTATTATAACATTCAATGATAAAACACAATGAACTCCAAAAGATAATTCTTAAATAACCAACGATGCCTCCTTATGTCTTTGGAAGATTTATTCGTCGAAGCATAACAACCTAAATGTAACGTCCCGCCTTTTTGACCGCTTCAAATCGGTAATTAAACCAACTTGAAACATCCAAATCGACGGATCATTATTTAGCTTACCGAGTTTAAAAACAGAATTAACACAGAAATTAGAATAAGTAAATAACACAGTATTAAACAGCGGAATAAAAATTTTATTTATTAATCACAGTTTTGAATACAAGGTATTTATATATAGCGGAATGTAAGAAAATATTTGAATACAAGGAAAATCTTTACTGGTTTAAAAACTTCATAGTGCACCGTCTTTGCTGAGGAAGGTGGCAATGAGAATTTTAATTTGAAATTATATGCTACCGTGAATTACCGTTTAACGCTCTGAGTTCCTACTGCTAACGAAATATCCAAACACAACAAAAATTACATGTATCTCTTTGTTTCAATGTTCTGAATTCAACAACATTAATCCGGTTGTAATCCGACTCCATCTGTGTACGACAATATTTTATTTTTAAATCATTTAGTGGTCCACTGTTTATTCACACACCAACTCCGTTCGTTTTTAAATTTGAAACGTTAAATTTTAATTCCTATATATACGCAAATCCATGCAAATCCAAGTCGATTTCCATATATCTAAACAAATAAAATTCTCCATTTTACTTAACATTAATTAACGTTTATTTTATTATTTTTAATCACTTATATTTTCCCATCGAATGTTTCAACCAAATTCAATCCAAATATTCAACAACAAATATATGAATTCTCAACTGACCATAATAATTTAAATATTGGGTTCAATTCATACACAAAACCATATATTTGATTTTAAATTTTCTAACTCCAGTATCAATATAAAAATGATCATTAATAATTAATTCTTCAATTAATTTCACATTCCAGTTATCGAAATTTCTGGGTCGTTACACTGAAACACCTTACGTTCGAATTAGTCAAAAAAGTAACCAAGAGTTAAAGGGATTCAAGTTATACAATAAGCCGGATGTTATTAAACATAATAATCATAATCAAACAAATACATGCATGACTTATAGGTGACTATTCGTCTCTGCTTTATAGTTTTACCATGGTAACTACAAATCTGTATGGCTAACTCGGGTCTACTGAGTATGAATTCCTAGTGGTCAATTAGATGAAAACATAATGGTCTTTACGAACATAATCTCTTATCTAACTTCATGTATAACGCTTTGTTTTGCTAGCCTCTATAAGAGGCTAATGGTTTTGTGGGCTTACCAATAACCAGCTCATTGTGTATTACTTTCTGTGCGTAATATACTTATAGTTTTACAATAAGTTTTCCTTATGCATTGGAGTTTTGGACAAATACTGTATGGGTGATGACTGAAGTATAGGGCACAACCCTGCATTGGTTCAACATGGTTTTCTAATAATCTAAGTCAAAATTGTCCTCTTCTCATTTTTCTAATGGTAAGGGATTATAAATTATTTTAGTAAAATACAAGATTAAATACCCTTAAATATTTCTCTGAAAACATAAGCCGTAATAAATATTTCGTTCCTTCGAATTTTATGTCCAAAATAAGGAAATTTTATAACTCTTTACTAAACAAAACAATATGCCAAAATATATTCTTTCAAAATATTTGTTGATGATAACTAATATTTCTTAGAAATAATCATACTTCAAAATTCATGGCAACAAAGCCAAAACCTTTCTAAACAAGTATTTAAAACAATGCAACACAAGTATTTCACTTCAAAGGATTCGCCCTTCCATTATACAAGGACAAAGTGAAGAAAAAAAAGGAATTTATAAGCATACATGCAAAACAAAATTGGATTCGCACCAACGTGGTATCATCAACAAAACAAAAAGGCAGGGTTGCTTCATTTTGAAATAAACATACAGTTCAAAAAAAAAAATACTTTGGCTTCTCTAGAGCAGCGATACAAATCCTTTAAATTTGATTTAAATCCAAGTTATATTAAAAAAGCAGAGCGATACAATATGCATCGACATCGAAACGAAATGACGGAAATTGGATCTAAAAGAGTAGCTTCCCCCACCTTGAAGCAAAATATCGATTCTAAGCCGCTTCATTCGCAACATTTCTGGTTGAAACACTTCATATTAAGTTCGTAAGTACCATGCGCCTCTTTTAGTAACAACACAACGAATCAGGAAAAAGCAACAAATCAAAACGAATATGTGAAGGAAGCAATGCTTCAACTGATGGTAAAGCCGTTATTTTTGTAAAACTGCAATCTATCTACTTGAAGAGATAATTTTCACCAACCCCTTAATATTTGACAAACTCTAATTGGTCAGTAACCTTCCTTTTGAGATTTACAATAGTGATCTAAGAATTAAAATATATAAAACAATTGCAAACCCCTTAATTTCCTTAGTTAACTAATTATTTACTTAGGCTTTTCTAACTTTGAAAATTCATATCAAATCATAAAATTATGGGGAAATTCTTAAAAAGTCACATTAAATCCATTTATACATACATTTATACACAATTTAAATAATTAGAATATAAAATAATGTATTTTCTTATCCTAGAAAATTCATCTAATATTCATACTTGCTTATAAAATCATAAAACTTAAAAATCAAATAGAGTTTCTCACATCATACTAAAATCTCAGGTCAACTGGATGTCATATGATAAGGTTTCTAACTTAAACCTGCATGAAGTTTCATAATTAAATCACATAGTCGTCAACAAGTATATGTATCATCTTGCAGAATCTAAATATAGCATAAGAAATCTTGAAAACACACTTCAATTCGGGCATTGATGTAGAACCAAATCAAACAACGCGGAAAACAAGCGAATATCATCATTCACCGATCCTTGATTAAGGAAAGGATGAAATTTGAGTTTGCTTGGACTCCTAAGCTTTGATTTCCTCTCTTCTGGCTTTTTCTCTGTGATTTCTTCTAGGTTATGATCAGCCTTATGTATCTTTGTTTTAGTCGGAATGAAATGATGTGAAGTTGAAGAGGTGAGTGGATCAATATTTAAGTGTGGGTTTTTTCCATTTCGCTATCCTCAAATTTCTCCTTCCAAATATACATTTTAACTGATCTAGTCAGTTAATTAATTATTACTGAACTTATTGATTTATAAAATCCCATTCTCCTCATTAGCTACATTATTCTATTTAATTTAACCAATTAAATATTTTAAATAATATTTAATAAATTTAGGGATGTTACACCAAGTGTCAACCACCGAACAACTTATGATGTTTGGCCTCCGCTCCACTACCACAGGACTAGAACCCATGTCAAATCACTCGATAAGCCACTACATGGGGGTCATATGGAGTGGCAAATAGAAAGGGAGTTTCGTTTGGTGATTGGCTTATCGAGTGATTTGACATGGGTTCTAGTCCCGTGGTAGTGGAGCGGAGGCCAAACATCATAAGTTGTTCGGTGGTTGACACTTGGTGTAACATCCCTAAATTTATTAAATATTATTTAAAATATTTAATTGGTTAAATTAAATAGAATAATGTAGCTAATGAGGAGAATGAGATTTTATAAATCAATAAGTCCAGTAATAATTAATTAACTGACTAGATCAGTTAAAATGTATATTTGGAAGGAGAAATTTGAGGATAGCGAAATGGGAAAAACCCACACTTAAACATTGATCCACTCACCTCTTCAACTTCACATCATTTCATTCCGACTAAAACAAAGATACATAAGGCTGGTCATAACCTAGAAGAAATCACAGAGAAAAATTAGCCAGAAGAGAGGAAATCAAAGCTTAGGAGTTCAAGCAAACTCAAATTTCATCCTTTCCTTGATCAAGGATCGGTGAATGATGATATTCGCTTGTTTTCCTGTTTGATTTGGTTCTACATTAATGCCCGAATTGAAGTGTGTTTTCAAGATTTCTTATGCTATATTTAGATTCTACAAGATGATACATATACTTTAGAATGGACCATCCATATCAAATGACCACCAAGCAGATTTCTATGATCGATCGCCGAATGACTCCTCCCAACAAATACTGAACATTAATATACACAAGAAAACAATTATCATCCATTCAAACACGAACCTACAAGCAAACAATGCAGACCACCATAAAATACATCTAATGTAGCCTAACAGTCACCAAGCATGAACAAGGCACTTACAACAAGCTTACTCAAAATTTAGATTCGGATTAGAAAAAAGTTTTAGAATTTTAATTTAACCTTAAAATGAGTTTAGAACATTTTAAAACATATAGGTACATATATAGACAAGTGAGAGATGGTATATCACTCACCAACCACCCAAAAATGGAAATCTACACGCAAACAATGGCAAATCTTGCAGCTCTAGCTAAGCTATGTTCTTGCTTCCAAAGATGCTAATCCAAAGTTTGTTGATGGATCCCCTTACTTTCCTATGATTTGGTCAAGATTGGACAAGTAGGAAGGAAGATAGGTAAAGAGAAGAGTGATGGAGGTGAAAAGTGAAAATGAGAGAAGATGTAAAAATTGGTTTACGGAGAGCCTTACCCCGCTATTTATAGGAAAAAACCAAGCGCTCCTATCCTATCGAACCAACATATCAGATAAAATGGGGCGGACTAGGAACTCCGAGCCGGACCAAGCTACCTCATCTCCAATCCTCGAACACTCCAAAACACCGATTTAGGGAAAATATCCAAAAGCAAATAACTTCTAATCAGAAACTCATAATCGGTATTACAGTCAGTCTTTGGAAAAAGAAATTATTGTCTCTTTCCCATAGAAGTGGTCTCAGGTGCTCATTCGACTCATTCAAAGGCTACAGCATGAACAAATTCCTAAGGGTAAAGTAATCCAAAAAATATTAAAAATAGAAAATATCATTAGTAAGCAATCCAAAAGCCAAAGAGCCATATGACCTCATGGAAATTAAATAATAATATTTTATGATCGTGCGATGAGTAAAATATGGGTTGTTACAAAATGTGTATCCATTGGCCAATTTACGTAGTTTTGGAGATGCGTTATAATTAGGGATTGTTCAAATAGAAGTGACTCGGTTCCAAACATTAAAAGCATGGAATTTATCATGTATGTAGAAGAAAATAAATCATGGATGACACTGTATAAGGCTACTTTACAATAGGTGCTCTTCCAAAAAGCAAAAATAAAATGTGGAAGCTCTTACGAGAAAACATTATGTCATATTATGTAGGATGACATCTAATTCGAAATAGGATTTTAGTTTCTAGTTAAGGTGTGCTGATAAAACAAAGATAAGAAACTTTTTTGAGAATAGACAAGAGACCTTTTAAGGATGTCCATCAAGGAGGTTTTGAAGATCACACTGGGGCAAAGTTCAACTTATAAGGTAGTATGTTATGGATACTTCCAGCCTACTATCAACCAATATGTGGTATGAAGAATTTTGAAAATATCGCGATCCCCATCCAATAACTAACACATAGGATAAGCCCGTCGTCATTTGCAATTTGGAAAATCAATATGATTGTGTTGCTGCCAATGGTATGCAGAAAGCCGAATATGCAATCAATTGCAATACATATTTTTATTAAGTAATAAAGGAGAAGTTACCAATTGCCATTACTTTGGCAAAAATGACCCGTTTTGTAGTTAAAATAGCTTAAACAAATTTATTATTATTGATAGCGAAACACAATTTTGGAGTGTAGAATTCATCGAATTATATCTCTATATCAAATTTAAAAGATGTACTCGGTAGTAGCACACAAATGAATAAATAGAGACAATGATTATGATCATCAAATTCTTCATCAACAAGTGGCTAAGGCAATCAAAAGAAAATTGGTTGATGAGTCATCATTCACATTTTTTGATATTATTCCAAGTCGTTGCTTGGTTCCTTAAGCACATGTCCTAATGCTTTTACGATATGTAATTTGTGTAATTCAGAAGCAACTCAGTATTAGTATGATGGACTATAAACAAAATTGATAACTAAGTTTAATGCTTCGTTCTCTAAATCTTTATATGTTGATTCATTCTTTAGGTCTTACGATAAACTCACACCAATAGATTTGCATTGACATTTCATCCCTTTTTTCAAGATATGGAAATTCGAAACACATTCCTCTTAAGAAACTTACTGATTCTACATCCTCCCTTTTAGAGATTAGTTTATGTATCTCCTTTCTTTTATTTTTGCTTCTCTCGTTTCCTAATTTAAAAGCAGTCACTTAAACATATATTACAACGATTATGAGTCATGAACATATATCCTAAAAATGCATATTAAGATTAGTAAGATCACCTAATTATCCCCTTGAATTTCCCAATTCCTAAATAAGATGTAATTTATGAAATAAAATTAAGAGGGAAATAATGATAGTTTTTCATACACATAAACATGTATACCAAAATTTTCTTTTAAAGATTACCACAAAGCGTTCTTATGGATTTTCCATAACTCGTCGTATCCTTAATTTGAGCAACCGGTTTCTATTTAAATAATTGTGTTATGTGATAAAATAGAAAATATAATTATAATTTAAATCGAAACCAACATCTGAAATTAGGAAGGCATATACACCTCAATTTGACTACACTTCTAATCCTCCTTGATTTCATCATATTCCATATTAATTATAGTCAATGGAAAAAGGGAGAAAGTAATATTATTTAATTCAGAATGTGTAGTGGGAATCAAAGAAGATTAGACATGTAGCCAAATTGAGATGCAGTTGATCATTGCGCATTCAATGGCTACTCAACTAATGCAACAACTTAGATGTCCACTAATTTCCACCACAAGTTCTCATTTAAATAATAGTAATAGTGGAAAATAAGAAAGGTAACTATTATTTAAATGTAAATGTATAAGGAAAATCAAAATGCATTTGAGGTGTTGTGCTATTTTGAATGTTTAGTATGCATGTATGTATGTATATATGTGTGTGCGCATGTGTGTATGAAGTAGCTATATGGATACAAAATTACACAAAAGATTTGAACCGTTTGGGAATTTAGCGGCAATCCAATGTCGGAGATCCGTTGTGTTTATATTTTATGTCGTGTGTGTGTGAATATAATTTGAGCTCGTTCCAACATTCGTAACAATTTAAAATCTTAGCTTAATTATTCACCGTTGAGACATTTATTTGAACTGTTAAATTTAAACATTAAATATATTATTCTATGAATGTCGGAACGAGCTCAAATTTTGGATAGATAATAATATATATATGTGGACTGAACATCTATAAAATCTTGTTGGATTTGAATTAGTGTAGCTCACGATATGGTAGGGGTGCTAAAGAGATGCTGTAAAACAGAGGTCCCTCTGAACACACACACACACACACACACACACACATATATATATATATATATATATATATATATATATATGATTACCCAATTTCAAAAAAAATATATATATATATATATATATATATATATGATCAAGCGCACCCCAAATAGTGCAGCACCCCTTTAGCCCCCTGATTTCCACCACACATTCGTTTCTCTCTCCTCCCACTCACTCTCTCTGCTCCCACTAACTTTTTTTAATATAAATGAGTGGTTATAAATGGGGTGCATTTGGGGTGCTCCCAAATAGGGGTGCCATGGAACCCTATATATATATATATATATATATATATATATATATATGTGTGTGTGTGTGTGTGTGTGTGTGTGTGTGTGTGTGTGTGTGTGTGTGTGAGTGTGTTTCAATGACACTCGTAACAGTGCGGGTACCTCATTTGTCCCTTAATTTTCACTAGGGCCATCAATTTCGTACACGACCCGAAACACGACTCGTAACCCGCACAAAAAAACCCAACCCGACCCATTTATAAACGGGTCAATTTCGGGTCAACCCGCTCTGACCCGTTTAATAAACGGGTGGGTTACGGATTGACCCGTGAACCCATTTCTGATCCATCATAACCCGTTTAATATAAAACATACCAAACCCAAGCAGTATAAAATCATTTTTATGAAATTCATACGCCTAGCAGAGAGGTATTTTTAAGTGTAAAATCATGTATATGCCTTTTTAAGTGTTGTGTTTTTAAGCAATGTATTATTCTATTTCAGTATGCTTTTATTTTGCAAAATGTAGATGATAAAAAAATTTCTGCAAAATTAAACAGGTCAAAACGGGTCGACCCGCCCCGTTTATAAACGGGTTGGGTTTGGGTTGACATAATATGATCCGTTTATTAAACGGGTTGACTCGGCCCGTTTAAAAATTGACCCGAACCCGACTTGACCCGACCCGAACCCGACCCATTGACAGCCCTAATTTTCACCACTCATTTCCTCTTCTTTCCCTCCACTAACTCTCTGATTTCCCACTCATTTATTTTAGTATAAATATGCAACGATTATCATGGAACATTTGAGGTGCTCCATTCTAAGATGTCATTGAACGCTCACTCTATATATATATATATATATATATATATATATATATATATATATATATATATATATACACACGCACACGCACTGACAAATTTAACCGTTAAAATTATATTTCTCAATTTATGTTTAATTTTGTATCTAAATAACCGGCTCCATGCAGACATACGCCCGAATTAAGAAGTTGTTAGTACAAAGGAAAAAATGAAAATTGAAGAGAAATGGATGAAAATGACATACATTAACGGTATAAGCTCAATGCAGTTTTCCCAGACGTGATACAGAGGATCCGATCATCAGAATTCAGAAATAGGTTTTATAGTCTGGAACATCGCAATAGTTCATCATATTACTGATTATGTACGGAAATGTTTTCTCAAATGTGCAAAATTGAGTTCAGAGTCTCAGCTTCATAGAAGTAATCAACATAAAATAAAAATTATTATCGCAGAAGTGCCACAAAAAATTGGCTATGACCTTCCACGGTCTTTGATGAAAATTAACAGAATTAAATTAGATCGATCTCAAAAGCAAAATAAAAATAACATACGAAGGCAACTGCAAAAAGCTTGAGGAATGGAGGGAACTCATTGGCTTAACAAATATATAAAACCATATACATGTACAATTCTCTCAACAAACATCCTACACACCAGAAAAGATTATTATCATTGTTTGGTTTTTTCCTTTTTGTGATGTTTTTGTGATGCAAAACGAACAGCTTGCATTTTCAGATCCAAGTTGGCGGTTTTTCCATCATCATAGATGACATACAAAGATGAGCATGTTATCTCCCTTTCTTGAGTGGTAACATCAGCAACTATTCCTTTTTTCCTTTAAAAACAAAGTTTGATGGTAAATCACTATTCCATATTGAAAATTTGGAAATGAATCATAAAAACATTAGAAGTGATATAACAAATGTATACTTTTGGATACGAAAAATGCAGTATCCACATCAATATATGAAATCATTTTCGAATATCAGATATTCACAACCGTGTTGATGGTCCGCTGACAATAAGTTTTAAAGAATAAATGGGAAAATTTGGTTCACTGTAAAATCATTCTAGTATCCATGCTTATAGAACTACCTAGTAAAAATAAAAATGATGATGAAAGATAGTTTTGAGCATTGAATTTCATTTGTATACACCTTATATAAATTATTAACTTGATGAACGAGGTATGTCGACCATTTTATGTAGTAAATTGCAGATTATCAATTATTATCTTAATGAAAATCGAACGGATAATTTTTGAATGTGGATCTTCATATCCATGTCCACATTTGTGTTTACTAATATTGGATATTTTTCGTTTTTTGAATACAGATGCGGACGGCTTTAGATTTTTTAGGTATCTAATAATAGATTGGTCCAACAACATATTCTCAAAAAACACCCAAACTGTGTCAATTTGGCAGGAATATATTATGCAAATACCATGTACAGGGACCTCACTGAGGTTCATACATAATGGTTTTACAAAAGGACAGGAAGGAAAGGCTTCCAATTAAATTGATCAAAAAACAGTGACTGCTTCTACATTTTCCTATCATCCTATGTACTAGAACAAGGAGTGCCAGAAAGTTTAGCATAGCTGCTTGCTTCAAAGACTAAACCAACAAATTTGTTCATAGACGCTTTTCTTCCATTAACTATTCTAAGCTTCTAATCAGCATTGATATCAAATTGATTCAAATTAACTGGAATTTCCTATTTTCAAACAGATCCATAAACATCGCTTATGATTGTGTTTACCTCAGCATATTAGATATTCTAATCTTGTAAGGCTATAGATGTTTGAGTTCATTGCTAGGCATCATTTTTTTTTTTTTTTTCACTCACACTAAAAGATTAGGCTAGACGACATTTGAAATTATTAGATTCTCAACTAGCACATGTGAAAGTTAAAGGTATATAGTTCCTAACTTAATTTGAAGAAATCACATATTTTAAGCATTAAATGTTAACTAAAGTGTTATTGTTGACAATATAAAACAGAAACAGGCCACGCCAGTTTTCTTGTTAACCTTACATATTTTTCATATATTTTCCATATATAATTTCCTTTTCTTCCCCTTTTCCCATCCTATCTGACCCTGCTTTAATGAACCTTAAATATGACATAAAAATATCAACTGCTCTTTTTCTCAAATTACCCCAGTGTAAATACTAATTTTAATGAATAACTAGAAGAAGAAAAAATTGCTAATTACTTGGCTTTGGACGGAAACTAAACATAACATCCGGAAAAGAAAAGAAAAAATCAACGGGAGATTGTTATGTAACATATGGTATATTAGCGATCAACTTTTTCAAATTTTGCGCTAATTAGTAATCGATTAAATGATATTTATGTCAACAAAATATCAATACGAGTTTATCCCAAACTACAACATTGCGTTCATCCATCGGCTGTGCAGCCATGTGCTGCACAGCTGTCTTCCTCAAAAAACATTGCCCTCATCCAGAGACAACCAATTTAGCATTCCCCCTAGCCAATATTGTAACAAAAATATACTCGGTAGTGTCCAAACAAAACATCCTAATTTAATACCATACCCAACTTTTGAAGTCAAAAATCGTCAGCAGGAAATTCAGAAGTAGACATGTACAAACAAAAGAACTCCTATACTTACCAAGAATTATCTGAAGGCTGATGTACTTCAACTTTTTTCCCAATTGCATCCTTACCTAGCTTCTGCAATATCCAGTTTGCCTCCATCTCTTGATTTTTTAAAAGATTTGGTGAATGGTCAATTATAGCAGTTATGTTCTCTCCTCCACTTCTGCTAAGACTATATTTTGTTATAGTGGTAGGCCTTTTTCTCTTTGAACGCCGACCTTTAACAAAGCTAACTTCTTCTCCCTTAAAAACCGAACTACCCTTTTGTTCAAAGTAAGGAGTTTTGAATTTTAATTTCAAAAGTGGTTTAGGGTCCCGAGAGACATCACTTGAGACAGCACTGGAGAAAAAATTTAGCCGTGAAGATTGATGACCTGTGCATGGACTGGTTGGTTGTTTCTTTTTTGTGAGGGTGATGTCTTCATCGTTGTCTTTTCTAACGGAAATATTAGTGTATTCACCAATGTTTTTTCTCTTTTTGCTAGATGCCATAAATGGTTGTCTGGGACCTTTATATTCATGCTGTGGGTTTCTCTTCATACCTGTAAAAGTGAGCTTTGCACATAAGAATATGGCAGGTGTATATCCATTCAAAAAACTGTTTATCACCCTGCAACATAATTTATAGCTAACAGAGAATGTTGATTTTGATATCACATTAGCAAGCATAGAAATTACCAAAGATAAAATAAAACTATTAATAATAATAATAATAATAATAACAACTTGCTTGTGCATCAAAGAGAGAAAAGCCATGTTTTTTTTCTGTACTTTTAGATAGCATGATATAATCAGATTATTCATTAGTACATTCCAAAAGAGTTAAATGCCACTAAACTCAAAGAACTGCATATTCAGGAACTTAATTTGATTTCAACTGGTTGTATGCTTAGTGCCCATAGTCTGAACTTCGACCATATAGCCTACTGTGCTGCAAAATGGAAACCTAAAATCATCAGATCAATTAAGACTCAAAAACTTGGTATCATAAAGGTTTCAAATTTCAGATTTTCAGTCTATGTTTAGTCTCAGGACTTCTACATGACATTTCATACTGAGGAGACCTTGAATGAGACAACAGTATCTCAGGTGCACATTTTGAATAGCTCAGCTCTTAAAGTACATCTCGGGACTATCTCGGAGTAGCTCATGTGTCCAAAGTTGATTTATAATAATTTTTTAAACAATTATTATTTAAAACGTAAAAACAAAAATTGTTAACACATTTTATTAGCGTACAAAGAAGAGTAGAAATGATTGTTCTGAAGAAGAAAGGAAGCTTGGTTAGTTGGATTGATTTTGTTATGATTATCCTTTTATGAACGATGAAACAAAATAAAGTTTTTGTTTTGACTCATCGACATAAAACGTTTTATATAGCACCCCTCTTTGTGTGTGTGTGTGTGTGTGTGTGTGTGTGTGTGTGTATAGCACCCCTCTTTTACAACACCCCAAAAGCCCCGCTATTGTAGCCAAAAATTTGCATTTAAATAACTGTATTGAGGGTAGAGAGAGTTAGCGGAAGGAGAGAAAAAGAGGAATGTGGTAAAAACCAGGGGTATTTATGGGTGTTGCGCTATATATATATATATATATATATATATATATATATATATGTATGTATGTATGTATGTATGTATGTATGTATGTATATATATGTATGTATGTATGTATGTACGTACGTATGTATAGCACAGTTATGAATGGCGCGATACGGCGCGCGCCATGGTGCAGGCACAGCGCGGCGCGGCATCTGCGTCATTTCTTCTTGCGGTGCGGCGCATATGAGAAGGCGCGGCAAAAGACGCAAATGGCGCACGGCGCAAAAAAGGCGCAAGGCGCAAAATGATGCGCCTTTTGTTTTGTTTTTTTGTGTTTTGCTTGTTTTTTGTTTAATTTTTCATTTTTTGCATTTCACATAAAATTATTGTTGATCATATTATTGCGTTTGCTAAAGTTTTGTATTTGGTTTTTATTTATTTTGTGGGTTCTGATGGATGGTTTTTCTACAGTTCTTTTTCGTTGAAGAGAAACAAATATATCGATATTGAAAATATATTTTATTTATGTAATACTCTTATATCAAATATAATATTGCTTGTACAAAAAACATGTATTTCAAATGATTGTGTATTTTATTTCAAACAGTTTGTAGAGCACTAAATAGATTATCAATAAATATTTATCATTTTTTTTTATAAAGTTATCAATTGCATCAGGAAAACATTTTACCAATCGATATGTTATTCTTCCTCACCAATTGTTCTTTGTGTTGCTAAATATAACCACATCATAACAATAAAAAGACTTGATATAATCTAATTGTCCTTATGAATCCGATGATGCAGATGTGGATTTGGAAAATATGATTGTTGAATCGGATTCGGAATTCTAGTTTATTAGTAATATGTATTATTATTTTGGATTTTAAAAACTATTATGCTTGAAATTCTATGCTAATGATGTCAAATATGATCATGTTTCTTTTTGCAAAATAGTAAAAACTTTGATTGCATATGTTTTAGCAAAAAATACTGAATTTTTAAATTTGTTGTTATATGTTAAATTAAAAAAACAAAAATGCGCAGTAAATCAGAAAGGCGCGCGCCATTTGCCGCGCCATGCGCCAAGGCTCCAGACTGATATTGCACCTTTTTGCGCCGTGCGCCATTAATAACTATGTATATGAGATAAGATCAAGAACACCCCCAAACAGTGCAGCACCTCTTTAACCCCCTGATTTCCACAACATTCATTTCATTCTCTCTCTTCCCACTAACTCTTTTTTTCCATTAGCTTATTTAATTATAGATGAGTGGTTATAATTCAGGTGCAAATGGAGTGCTAGAAAATTGGGGCTCTTTGAGCGTGCCTATACACACACAAGCATGCGTGTGTGGATCGCTAAATAATAATTAGACTGAGTAGTCTCTTCTGAATCTATATGAAAAACAAAAAAAACTTTGTAAAATAATACAATTTCGGTGGAAAACTCGGATTAAGCTTCTGACCCATACTTTGGACAAGACCAGTGTTAAATGAGACTTGATGTCTCATCTCGTGTAAGTTTGAAAAGAAGACCTCGGGTAACATATAGATTTAAAAACATGGTGCTAATAAATGAAAATATGATGTAAACCGGTGTAAGCATTGAATATCCGGAGTATTTACTTTTTCCATCCCTGTTGAAGGTTTCATGCATCTGGTTATCGTTATCTTCTGATTTCAGCTGGCTAATACCTTCATGTCCTAAGATCAGAAGATAGCGACCACATCAGCGTTTGATATAAATACGCAGAATTGCCACAATGATAATGAGTAAACTAACAAAAATAGAAAGACAGAATGTTGTGTAACATCTAAAACATGATCACAACATAGGTACAATAAGGATGCACTAAGTCGAGTAAAGCATTGTTTTTTTTTTTTTAATAATAATTGGTTTTGAGTTGGTATGCAGCTATTTTCAGGTTTTGGTAGGGGAAATTAAGAATAATTAATGATGACTTATAACTGAAACAACTTAGAAAACAAATGAAAACCAGAAACCTTCCAACTGCAGTGAATGTTCTCTTGATATCACAGTATCATGTATGCCACCCTAAGCAAATAATTTAATATTCGCTCATGATTTAGAATTAGCAGCTGTCATATTCGTGTTGAAGGCTTTACACTTGGAAAACAGGTTTGAGATCATTACTAACCATAAGTTCATTAAATACATGTCCTCCCCTTCCTCCCCCCCTAAAACCAAAAAAAAAAAAAAAGGAAACCTTAAACGTAAGGCAACAAACGTGGATGAAGTTTATAGCATTGTATGGCCTCAAGATTCGATATATCCCTCGGAAAGAGTAATTTCTTTACTGATGCCCTTAGCTGAAGGCATGCTACTCTGGGTGCTATGTACGAGTGGAGGCAGCTGAAACTCCTCTTAAATTTCAATTTTCAACTGCCGTCACAATTCAATCAAGATATTTAACAACAAATGCTAGCATTGACGAACATCACTAGTCAAAAGCAAAAGAAGAATGCAACAATAGTTGATATTCTAGCTAAGTTGAATACGGAAGAATATTTCTCGCATCTCAACAAACATTTGATCGATCAAAGAGGATGGCTAAGAGGAGATGGATAGCTACGTGTTCCAATTGTGGACATTCTGAGGAAGTATTGGTTGAATATCACTGTTTTAGAATAACCATTCATTCTGATGTAGATAAAATGTAAAGAGACATGAAGCGGATTTTATATTGATCACTGTTATTACGGCGCTCGACTAGTCGTCGATTAGTCGACATTGCAGCATCGATTGGAAGAGTCGACTTGCCATTAGTCGAGCTCGAACCCTAAATCATGAAGTCGAACTCGAAGTCATGAACTTGAACCCTAACTCACAAAGTCGAAGTCGAAATCGACACCAAATCACATAGTCGAAGTCGAAATCACGAACTTGAACCATAGATCATGAAGTCGAAGTCGAATTTGTTTTATCAGTAACCAGAAATCGAACCCTAGTTTATTATAAACCGCAATTATCCATTAATACACTGCAAAGATGTATATTTTTATTTATTTATATACTGCAATTGTGTATTAATATATATGTATATATTTATTTATTTATCGACTAGTCTACGACTAATCTATGACTAGTCCGACTAGTCAACTAGTTGGACCTCTATCGACTCGACTTGCCGTCGTAACAACGATGATATTGATCGAAAACAAAAGGGCAAGCAGCAGAACGTCGCTATCTGTTTGACATGCCAACGAATCAAAGCTGATCCAAGGAAGCCCGAAGGTCTTTTGTTAGATGTTCTAGTTTGAAAGTGGAAACACATATTTCATAGATGCAACAAAGCTATTTGGCACATAGTGGATAAGCTCACTAAAAGTGTCATTTTATTCCGATGAAAAATAATTGAACCATAGCATCTCTAGCACAGATTTACTTCAAGTGATATGATTAAATGGAATTCCAATTAAATGGATTTTATTTCAAGAGAATTAACACAAATACAAACAAGTTAAAAGGTTTCAAAGCTAGAAAACAATGTAAACCCGAGTTTGACAACAATTTGTAGCCAAGGTAGAGTAACAGAGGAGAGTGAAGATCAATAGTTCAAAAGACCAAAAATGATTTCTATGTTGCTCTAACACAAGCATTTAGGCAAAATCATTCATTAGAATTGCCAGATCACAAAAGATTGGATAAGAAATCGGATCGTGTGATTATCAAGGAAGAAAAGGTATTTTTAATGACAAAAATCATGTCCGTATTCACCATAACTTGTTGGGTGCCACATCACTTTTTTCTTCACAATAATTTGTATTTTTGAAGTTTCGTTTTAAAAAAGGTTCCATCAAATCATGTTGGTACTGAAATAATCTGTCTCATGCGAGATTCAACTTTTTCTGCAAGTACTGAAGTAATTCATCTACTCTTTCAGAATTGGGTCCTCCCATAAGATCATCTCGATGCTGACCATAATCATGTCAATACCGACCACATTTGCCTTGCATTAATCCTACACTAACTTCTTGTGCTCCATTATTCTAGACAACTCATTAAGCTCTTTATCCATTCCATCATCTTGAAGTTTTGACTCATTAAGAAGTCGCTCAGTTCAGATACTGGATAATAATATGTATGTATGTGTGGACGTGTACCACATGTGTGTGCATGTATGTATATACATAGACATAAACAAATCACTAGAATCTACAGTCCTTTAAATTTAACCTCAGCTTTAACACCCTGATTTCAGTCACAAGTTTTTATTTAATTAATGGTATGATGTGTTAGGGGAAGGAATAATGAATATTTAAATAATAAAAACTTGATTTGATCGATAAAACAAAGTTGGTTAAGTTGATGCGATATTTGTGTTATGTTTAACGTCGGTTTTCGTTACAAATGGCATTGGAGTTTGCTTTCAGTTATTTTGTTGTTGCAACAGATTATGTGCACCACAGGTTTGAGTGGGAAAGTGTGAAATGGATGACGGGTAATTTCATTGTGAGTGCATGTTACAAACAGCTCATTAATAGAATAAGGACTTGTGTATGAAATGAGAGGAAGTGATAGTAAATACCTGTGTGCAAGCTCACTGGAGCTGAAAATAATGTGATTATTATTAGGTACCTAGCTGCCCTTGTTTTAAAGAGCATACGACATTGTAAAAAACGGACTGTACTCCTCTTTCTCTTTTGACACTATTTTCTTTGAACAAGCGATTAAAACTAAGCGAGAAAATGAGTGTATTTAATATTTCCTAACTAGATGGAATGAATTTACAACTATTTATTAAATGTAAAACCTGCCACTTTTTGCATATATACTCTAGCGTACGCTTTAATATGCAGGAAAACAATATTTGTAAGATTTTGGGTGCGCATATATTTTGAACCTCTAACTAAAATTAATAAATTAGCATGAATACAAGTAGAAAAAATGTGTCAAAAACATACCATGGGAAACTGCCATATTTTGCTCTCTATGGCAAATTGAAGTCTCCAACTTTGGGATGCTTGGAAGATTTTTGGTTTTTGATCCCAAATGAATGACTAATTTGGATCCCTTCGCATTTTCACTTTTGCTTGCAATTTTGGCAGCACTTTCATCATAATGAATATTTTGAATTGTCTGACCCCGATTTTGGACTTCAGAATTTAAATACAAATCACTGTCCAATTGTTGAATTTCTCTAACAATATTATGCTTTTCATGTGACTCTTCTGCATTAACAATCAATTTCATATTTTTTTTCACAGGAATCTTAGTAGGCAACATGATCTTAATGGTGGGGTCATCCAACCCTTTATTATCACTTGACCCTTTGACAGAAAATTTTAAAGGTCGTCCGTGATCCTGTTTAGAGTTCACAGAGTAGTTTTGTTCAGTGTCTATGTACAAAGAAGCATCTTCTCGTACTGGCAACCCAGCATCAGCTCGTAAGCTAGCAATTAATTTGCGATCATGTTCATCTTTTCTTCTCCATAGTTCTCGAACAGCATCATCTGTGTCCTTCACCTAATAATTAGAAAATACATAGAAAATTAAGACAATATTAACTGATAATTATAACAAGCGAACAGAAAGCAATGGAAAATATAAAGTACTTGGTAGCAATCACCACGACATGCTGCACATGTGTACTGTAAATTTTGATCGGACTGGAACTCTTGATATTTTTCATCGCTGCATATAGATAAACATGTACATGCTTCAGATTTTAAAACAGTGATGTGATACATATCATCTGTTGATGTTTTCGCTGAAGTTCGTTAAAGTATATACTAACCTTATGCCATCACATGGGCAATGTATCCAACTTTCACAGATATCACAGCAAACCATAGGTGTCATTTCAGAATCTCTATAAACCTATGAAAAAAATTATTGGTTAACCGCTAGAAAGGCTAAAGAATTGTTCCAAAAAAGTGTATAATAACACCAGTTGAAGTACAACAATGAAATAATTAATTTACGTTACAATTATTTGTTTAGCATGATGGTGTTCCATAGAATGATGTAGATGTTCACCATTGATGCTCTGATACCTAAATGTAACATCCGAGATTTTTGACCATTCAAATCGACAATGATCCTCAATGTCGACATAAACAAACCAAAATAGAAGTATGATAAAATCGGTAACGGTTGTCAATTACTGTTCTTGAGAATCTGACTCATTCGTTTATTGTTGTTTCAAATCACTTTAGGTTACCGACAATGATCACGACTTAACCAAAGGCTTGTGTAAAAAGTCCAACAACTGTCAGAGAACCATTTAAATAAATGCACAAGGTGCATTCCTTTGCAATGCATAGGAAAGGCTGAATGAGCAACCAATTGTCCACCACTCTGAGAAAAATATTTTGCCACTAGATGTTATAATGTCGTGTTGCTGCTGCTGCAACCATATTTGCGACATTGTTTAATGATTAAAAGTAAATATCACCCAAAGCTATTGTAAAATACCTTTAAACAAATTGGACAGTAATTTCCTTTCACGAATAGCCTTCCACAGGCATCACAACAGGTATACCCTAGAAACCACCTGTGAACCATTAATTTAGAATGTTACAATGTGCACAAAAGTAAAACTGATGCATACACCGTTGCTTCTTAATGCACAAAGCACATTAAATCTGAGTCATTTCGTCCGAAACAACTAAGAATGCCCTATCATAAAAACTCTAAGGACACAACCCCAAAATGCAGAAGAAAAGTAGATTATAACTAAAATATTTCAGCGTAATTCTTCAATCATTACCTAGTGCTTGGACCATTACCAGGGACGGTGGAGCCACAACTGTGACACCTTGTATGTTTTGCACACACATAAGTCCCATGACCAACATTCTGTTAAGCAAAGACAAAAGCTAAGGGTGACAAATATACGTAAAATGGACTGTCAAATTTGTAGTATAATGTTTTACTTTGTGAGGTGGTGTCTGACAATAACAATGATAAGCTCCATCACAGCGCCTACAGAACATTAGTTTACTGGGGTCACCAGCACTCCGGCAAACCTAGGTATTAAAATTGTAAACATTACGGGAACTAATGTCATCATTAAAACAGAAAGAAGTATATAACTCCATTAGCATACAAGGAACAAACCTCACAAATGCGACAAGAAGGGCATTGCCATGAACTCCAGTGAAATAGATCTGAACACATGCATTTTTAGGAAACATTCTTAAACAAGTCGATGGACAAATGAACAATTCACATCAACACAATATCCAGACCTCGGTTTTCAGCCCAGCTTTTTATACAGTTCCTATGATACTTTTTGTCACATGTTTTGCATGAAAGCATTTTTAGTGCCTTTGTACTGCCTTCATTCTCCCCGGAAAGACATATCCTGCACATGACCTTGACACAAGAAGAACCCAATTCCTCCTTGCCATGAGAGCTGTGAGCTTCTTCCAACTCCTGAATGCAATTATATGTTTGATGAGGGTAAAAAGGTAATCTAAATTGCATGAATAACATAATAACAAGTGACAGCCTCCATGAATCAATTGAAATCAAGGCTCACCAAATCGGCTTCCCCAGTCTCCAACTTCCTAAAATAATCCTCCTTGGCCTTCTTCGCCTCCAAAGCTTGCCTCTGCAGCATTGCTGCCACTTCATCCTCATCAGCCTGCCGCACGATACGTGGCACGGGAACCTGCACGGTACCGGTCTCCTCGGCGATCCGCACTGTCCACGCGTCCTGCGTAAATGTCTCCAGAGCCTCGATTTGGAGCGCGAATTTCTTCCTCTCCTTCTCCTTCTTCAGCCCATCGCGAAATCCCAGATCGCAAAAGCATATCTTTTTGCTGAAACCAATAAATGCAAGCCGGTTATAGTGAGAAATAAAAGGGAAGACGGATGGAAATCAAGAGAGCGGAGTGTGACCAAGTGAGTGGGCAGGCGGTGTGAAAAATCATCAAATCAAGAGTGCGGAGTGCGAAATTTGTAAAATATAAATTACAAGGGGAGGAAATAAAAATATTGTTACAAACGTAAAGGTTGGAGATACAGGTTTTAATTTGTTTTTCGTTCGGTATAATCGAAAACAAAGAAAAATAGAAATTACGATTTGGGGGATAAGAGGGAACCGGTTAAAAGGGCAGGAAGAGTTTGGATAAAATTTGTGGTTTCAGATTTGAACAGTTGATCCGGGCCTTTAATTTTGAATTTGGGCTTCTCGACGGCAGATGGTAGGGTTTTGCGAAGTTTGGGGTTTCTACCAATCAAAAATACTTCAACCCGATTACTAGACTTTGGTTTAGCTCCTAATATGAAATTCCAAAACTCGATTTTTTTTTCTATTTGTATAAAATTTTCTCAACCGTTATTGTTCTTCGGGAGAAATGAATTCAAATCCATCTAGGGGTTGTGGATTGTGAGTTATAGGGTTGTATGCAGTTTGAAGAAAAGGAGTTTGTTTGGCAAGAAGGTAGGAGTGGCAGAGTAGGATGGTTTCTATAGAATTGGAGGAGTGAATTGGTGGAGGATGGCGATATGTGAAGTGGTTTTGTGAAAAAGATGAACGTGGGAAGGAGATGGAGGCAGTGTTGTTATGTGGTGGATGGGTAGAAGAGTGGTGCTAACAGTAATGGATGTTTATGTATCAAAAGGAGACAATTCTGAATTGATGGGTTATGATGTAGGTTGGTCGATGGGGTATAGCTGCGGTGAAGATGAGTTTTGCAATGTGATGTGTTTGTACGTTTTGCAGTGTGATTAGAAGGTGGGAGTTGGGTTAGGTGTTTTGTTTTCGGATTGTGGAGTTTGTGTATGCAGATATGACGAGGGGAAATAGGAAAAGGAAGTCGATTTTGTATGATGTGTGTTGTCGATTCGCAGGGGTTGTGTATTTTTATGATATGGAGAAAGAACTGTAGTGTGATGAATGTTAACTCTTGTGTGATGAGGGCGGGGAGGTGGTCGGACAGTGATGCTCTAGAAGTAGGTGGTTTGGGGAAGTGGTCGGAGATTGGTAGTCCAGATGGTGTTCAATATGTATGGATCATGTAAATGAGGAAGTTGTGTACTATGTAAATAAATGCAATTGTAATATAGCAACTTTTTTTATCAAGAAATAGTGTGTTGAAAACAGTGGTCCTGTTTTTGTGCTCAATACAAATAAACAAAAGACTAAACCGAGAATGACAAAAACAATGAGAAATAAACTAAACACCAAAATCAGAGTAAAGATATAAACAACAAGATTTGTAAAAAAGTTTTATAGGATTTTAACCCAGAACTAACTAACACTATCGGAACTGACACAGGTCATGTACATACACAGAGTATATGCAGAGATGTAAACTTAACTCCTGTTTATTAAAAAATAAAAATGGAAAATTAAAGATAAAAGATAAAAGAAACTAAGAACTAAATGAAGACAAAGGCAAATAAACATAAAGACACACAAGTGAAATGAAAAAAACAAAATGCAACGCATATACACACAACTTTCATTTTTCAAGAACACATAATAAAACAAAAATACTAATCCGAAGAGTAAAATTAAAATTAAAATACCCTCCTGGGCAACGACGCTAACAACTTGGTCAATGCAATGGAATTTTCTAACGACTATAAATTAGTCGCGCTAATTGTAATAAACTGCAAGCGCATTGCATAGAATTTTAGTACGTGGCTAGCGCGGATCGATTCACACAAAAAGAATTGATTTAAAATTCTACTCAATCAAATTAACTAAACTTGGGATTGTTATGAAAACTAGAAACCAAAAATAATTAAAAGTTGAGATTAAAAACTATGCGATTAAAGATCAATTTAGAGGCAAATCCACTTTCTTATTTTTCACATAAATCAACATAAAATCAAATGATGATCTCTTTTAAATTTAAATAGGATCGTGATGTATTTATCATAAGAAATGCCTATTTATTTTATTAATTAACACATATTAAGTCATCAAACTATAATACACATCTAATCTTACTTTTTTAATTCATGAAACATGGAATAGAATATGAAACCAAGATCTAGTTTAAGCATGATCTATTTACTATTAATTAGTAACATAGATCATCAAATTTTGTTCAAAACTCCACTTCATTGTCATAATCAAATTTAGATGAGGAGACAGTTTATGATTAATGAGATAAGCATAGCCTATTTATTATGAATAACATAGGCTATCAAATGCAACATGAAACACAAATAAACATAAACATTTATTTTCTCATGAAGCATAAAAGAGATCATACATAGAAAGTAATGTTAAATCTACATGATTAACAAAGGGCTTCATTACCCTAAATTGTAGAGATTTAGCCTCTCAGTTGTGTTATCATTTCAACACATAGAGATTTCAACATTAAAAAAGGTAGAAACTAAACAAAGAAAAAGAAGACTAATTATAAGAAAGAAATGAACTAAACTACCAAACTAAGCTACTAACATAAGAATAGAGAGCATGTAAATAAAAATGAACATAAGTGAGAGCTGTAAAGAAAATGAGAAGGCTTAGTAAGCCATTTTCATTTCTCTTTGAAGTGTAGCTACAACTTGTATATATGATCCAAGATAATGGAAAAAGATTAATACATAAATAGAACTCGAGTCCTCTTTTTTGGAACTACCCAAACTACCATCTTCATGTGTAGAAGCTTCCAAGTTGTCATTAACAAATAATCACTCATGAAATATGCAAGATGCTTTTAGCATCCGGTTCCACTAACTTGTGCATTAGTTCCTAATTGCAGCTTTAGGCTAAGTGCTTAGGAGGGTAGGTGGTGTCTTCCATGATGCATGAAATGAATTATTTCCATCTTTTCTTTGTATTTCTTCACTTGTGCATGCATAACCAGGAAAATTCTTCATATTTTGCTCCTTATTTCCTATAAATAACAACAAAAAGGTGCAAGTAAATTTTATCAAAAACTAACACATGCATAAATGACCATTTTGCCCCCGAATGAATGATGATTTGAAAACAATTAATTTTTGGTTTAATCATACAAAATACCCTAATATGCTCATTTATTAAATAAATTACACGTGGTAGTAAAAATACACACATTTTTGTGTCCACCATTCCATAAGGATAAGACTCAAAATATAAAAAGAGAAGTTTAAAATGTTATAACTGAGATTGAAATAGAATAAAAGGTAGGAACCAAGCACTAGATGAGCTAAAGAAAAGATACAACTTAAACGGTAAAGATGTAAAGGCAAAACATCAAATCATCTTTTATATATCAAAGCTTTCAACGTTCGAAAATGGCAGCAAACGTCTCTTTCCCTCTTTACCCCTTTCCTCTTCGAGCCGACAACCCGTAAGACGATCCGAACTTCCCCGTAAAGGAAAGCACAGATTGCTTTTGAGAACACGATAAATCAGAACACAGACAGAAGAACATTTCATTGCTTATTACAACAATTTACATCAGAGTACAAGAATATACAGAGTATGAACAAATAATTTACATTTGCTAAATATCAGAGATTTACAAGTTACAATGCAGCGGAAAATAATTAAAAAAAACACAACTGAAAGAGATACATGGACACAGAGCTTTCCGAATATCATTCCAGCTGTAAACAAGGATCCTGTGAATATAAATCTGCAAAACCAAAACTACTAGCTGCCCGTGTGGAAAATAAGGGCACCCAGAGTTTAGGTTAAAACAATAAACTCCAGGTCAGTCATGTGATTGGTGTGAGAACTAAAACAGTTATTATCTTGGTTTCAAAGTAAGATAAATCAAGGGACCACGCCATATAACACGGAACGGGTTTACCCCCAAGAATACCAGTGCATAAAACAAACAGCGCAATGTTAAATAAAGAACAATGAAGCTATTATAAGACTCAGGTCCCATCACACAATGCAACGCAAGCCCGAGGACAGAGTTTTACCTTATAACAGCCAAATATGCTTGGTACGTGAAATTTCATCTTTTATTATTACTATAAGTGAAGAAATCAACTTCAAATATAAATGTATCAATCATAGATGGCATAGTGCCACATCCCACTATATCGCCATACTAGGCTGTACAATCAAAACCGCAAATGTCACGTATTGGAAGTTGGATTTCCGTCGGTGAACCAAGGTAAGGGATCATCCTTACCGCTTCGAGATTGTATAGCCCGAGCCTCAGCAACAGCCGCAACTGCACCTTGGATCGTCAGGGCCGGTCCACAAGGAGTGGATTAAAATGCCTAAACACTGCGTTTCCCCGCCCTATGGGGCATAAAATTGGTCTGTATAAAGACCATACCATCCATTGGCTCCGCAAAGACCGATATAACCGAGGCGCCTCGCTATCCATCATCCACATAAGTAAAACATCTGGGCGTACAAAACCCAGACACCACTCAAAGCTAGAAGGAAACGCATGCCGTCCCTAAGGTCCTCTCCCGTTTCTGGTTCACACCGGGGTGCGATACTCGCGAATTAACGCTACACAAAGCTATGCTATATTAAAGCCGTGCTTTGATCATCAACCACAAGACTCTGCTTTTCAACAGAAGCCTTGATCATTTGCATCTTAGCATGCCACACAGGCAATTCACGCTATGCAACCGATGTCTATCAATCACACACAATGAAATTCGATGTCAGACACACATCCGTTTACAAGTTCGTTCTGGGTCTGAACGAAACCGGAGGCACCTTATTCCTCGTCCCGTATGTCCAATACAGGAGAGAGGTCCTCGCATCTCCGGTCGATCTCCAAGTACGTCTGGACGATCACCACTTATTACCTTGTCTTGGGTGTACAGCCCAATCAAGACATCAGTAATCATCCAAACGATGTGAAGACCTCCGGTCTTCAACCACCGCCTTCATCCTCGACATATCGTCGAATCAGTTATTCAGAATGGGATAAACCCAGTCTTTCTGAATAACTCGCGTATATAATAAACAAGTGCTATTAAAACACAACATACGCCTCATTCCAATCCAGAATATTCCTTTATTCAAATATTCTTTTACTTTGGGAAAGGTTCTCATTAATTTTATCAAAGATAAATTCCTTAAATTTATTCTTTAATTTTCCTTTGGATATCAATTCAAACCATTTTAAGGTTTTCCAAACTAGTCGGGATTAGCGAACCTTACTGAAGTAATCGTTTGTTTAATTTCCCAATCCCAACCTATTCATCCCATGAAGTAAAACTAGTAATACTTCATATCTAACACCACAATGTTATTGGTAAAATTAATTACCATTTCACGTTCAAATCTACTTAAAGATTTAACTATCGCTTGGAGCAAAACTGGTGATACTCCATTCTCGATCATTTCTTGAATTTGATAATTTTAGTTATCAAATTTTCCTTTCAATCTATTTAAAGATTCATTAAAACTCTAATTGTAACGACCCGCATTTTCAGCGATATAATAATTAATTTATTTAATTATTTAAATAGTGATCTAGAGAATATAATGGTCGTTTAATTAAATAACTATTGAATATTTAATTAAAATAATAATTAAATAATATATATAATTCAGAAATAATCAAAAATGGTGGGATTCACAATATCGTGTGAATGGGATTATTTATAAGATATAATTCAGCTTGAAATTGAATTTGAATAACAAATATATTATATAAATGATGGTTGAACGTATAAATTATAATATAATTATAATCGAGCTCGAAATGGCGCGGCAGTTCGCGATTTGACGATTCGAACTTTAAATGAATATACAGAAGCCGTTTTAAGTCGGATTTCTGTGAAATAAGAAACGTCAGGAGCTGGTGAAGTATATTTTTCTAGTGAAAGAGAAAAATCAGGATTTCGTCGTGTAGATTTTGATTTATGTCCAAATCAAATTTTAGAAAAGTCGATGTGGAATTCCTTTATAATTTATAACGATTTATTTATATGTTAAAAAGGAATTTCATTATAAATCGAATATTGATTTATATCGGGATTTGAATATCGAGTTATAAATCCAATGAGAGTTGTATGGTATTCCACTGTGAATATATACGATAATATTTATTTTTAAATATTAAATTTAATTGTTTTAAATATATTTATATATTTAAAAGGGTTATTTAGGACTTTAAAAATAGCCAGTTTTGCAAACGACCTCAGAATTCGATGAAACCAATTTTGTTGGATCCGCAATATTAAATTATTGTTAGATTTCAATTTCCGTGATTTTTGAAGTCAGTATGTTGCCGTATCGATTTTTAAAGTGAAAAACAGTCGATAATTCGACCTTTAAAAATATGCTGTGTGAGCAAACGGAGTCGGAATTCGACGAAGCCAGTTTCATTGGGATCGTAATGTCGAACTGAAGGTGTATGTCCATTTCCGTGATTTTTGGGTATCATGTGTGATCACAGGAATTTTTAGAAGGCGAATATTGGCAGCGTTATAATATAAATCAATAAAATAATAAAGGGAAAATATCTAAAAACAATTATAAAGCCTAGAGGAGGCCGCATCCTCATCAATTTCAGCCACAAACAAAAATATGATCCCCTATAAAATCGTTCTCATATGCCGCCACCCATAGAAACCATAAAACGTGAAAAATTCAAGTTCATAAATCAAGAACAAATCAAAATAAAATTTATAAATCCCATGACTAGTGTATTCGAGCTCCTCTTGAGTTTCTCTTCCATACTATATAATTATTTCTGGGTTCGACCTTCTTCCTCGGTGTCGATTTTCTGAAGCGTTGAGTAGAGTTATAAATTCAAGGATTTGAAAGCATCAATTTGTGTTTTTGATATTAGATTTGGGTTCAGGAGTGGAATTAACATCGGTTTGTGGAATCTTGATGAACTCGGTGGAGTTTTTGTTCGGTGATACCTGAACTGGGATCGACGACGGACTAGGTATTAAGGCGACAAGTTTCATGATACTGATATGGTGTTGGGGAGGATGTGAAGAGAGAAATTGTGGTGATTTTAGTTTGAATTTAAAGAGAGTGATGATGGAGTTTGGATCTTTGGAAATTGCGGCTATGGTGGAGTGTTTACTGGAAGCTTACGATTTGGGATCGGGGAAGAAAAGGGTGTGGGTTTGGGCTGGCACTTGGGTGAACGGGCCGACAAATTAGAAGAGGGTGAGGCCCAAATTCTTTAAGTAAATTTAAAGTTTTATTTAAGTTTAAATGTGTATTAAACTTGTAAAATTCATAACTATTACATACGATATCAGATTGACGAACCGTAAGTTGCATTGGGACCGTATGGACGAGAGCTTCACAATGAAGCTGACTGGAAGTTGATTGGGGCTCGTATGAATTTATGGCAAAATAAATTGTTTGATTCAAATCAAACAAACAGTTTATCGTTCTTTAACGATGAACTGCCAATGTGAGTAAAACTCACCAACTCTGAACAATTATATTTTTATAACGTATTTTTAGAACTGTTAATCATCTGTTGATTGATGTGTGTTAACTGTTTGGTTAAATTGCTTGTGTATTGGTTAAAATCATAGATAACGATATATATATAAATCGTTAATCAAATATTGATTCTGTTTAGCAGAATATTTCATATTGAAATGAAATCGATGTTAATTATATTGTTTAACATCTGTGATGCAGGGAAACAGGTTGGAGGGACCCAACTGGGTTCCTCAATATATAAAATACTGTTTTGTTTCATATATTGTAATATATGATGTGATATATAATCTGTTGATGATTATGTGCGTTTAAATGATATCGATCATTGTGATTTGGTATTTTAAATACCGTAAGAAATACTGGGATGTAAAAAGGGGGATTTTCAAAGTATATTTGAAAATAAATTATTTATATGAAATCAATGGATTTTATATATAAAAGGAAAAAGGATTTTATATAAGGAAATAATTATAAAATCAAAAGAGTTAAAAAGGAAATATATTTGTAAAACAAATATAAAGGAAATTATTTGTAAAACAAATATGAAGGGAATATATTTGTAAAACAAATACAAAGGAAGATATTTGCAAAATAAATAGAAAGAGAGATATTTGTAAAACATTTACAAATATAATTTAAAAGGAAATATTTGTAAAACATTTACAAATAGATTAAATGGAAATATTTATTTATAGGAAATAAATAGAATGTTATAAAAGAAATATTTATCTGTTAAATAAATAGAATTAAAAAGGGAATAATTATTTGTTAAGTAAACAAATAGAAAAGGAATAATTCAAAGGAGATAATTCAAAAGGAAATGATTCAAAGGAGTTAATTCAAAAGAGTAAATCGAAATGAGTTAATTGAATATTAGTTATTCGGTTAGAGTTAATCAGATAGAGTTGATCGATAGAGTTAGAGTTAACCAGTTAGAGTTAATCAGTTAGAGTTAACCAGTCAGAGTTAATCAGTTAGAATTAATCAGTTAGAGTTAACCAGTTAGAGTAATCCAGTTAGAGTTAACCAGTTAGAGTTATTCAAATGGAGTAAATTGAGTAGAGTTATCGAATATCGCTTATTCGAAGTAGAGTTATCGAATATCGCTTATTCGAAGTAGAGTTATCGAATATCACTTATTCGAAGTAGAGTTATCGAATATAGTTTATTCGAGAAGAGTAATCGAATATAGTGTATTCGAGAGAAGAGTAATCGAATATAGTTTATTCGAGAAGAGTAATCGAATATAGTTTATTCGAGAAGAGTTATCGAATATAATGTATTTGAAGAAAAGTTATCGAATATAATTTATTCGAAGAGGAGTTATCGAATATTGATTATTCGAAGTGAGTTAATCGAATATTGGTTATTCGAAGTGAGTTAATCGAATATTGGTTATTCGAAAGGAGTTATCGAATCTAGTTATTCGAAAGGAGTTATCGAATCTAGTTATTCGAAAGGAGTTAATCGAATATAGTTTATTCGAATAGAATTAAAGGAGTTAATCGAATATAGTTTATTTGAATAGAATTAAAGGAGTTAATCGAATATAGTTTATTCGAATAGAATTAAAGGAGTTATCGAATATAGTTTATTCAAAAGGAGTTAAGTGAAAAGAGTTAATTGATAAGAGTTAATCGAATAGAGTTAATCGATTAGATTTAAATCAAAAAGAGTTAATCCAATAGAGTTAATTGATATGAGTTAATTGAATAAAGTTAATCGAACATAGTCTATTCGAAGAAAGGTTTTCGAATCTAGTTATTCGTAAGAGAGATTATCGAATATAGTTATTCGAAGGGAGGAGTTATCGAATAGATATTATTCGAAAGAGAGTTACGTAAGGAAGTTGGTTAAAGGTTTAAAGGATAAACTTTGTCAATTCCAAAGTTAAAACGTTGTTCAATTAAGGTCTGAGAGGTAATCATACCCCAACTTGATTGACTTCCTTCTTAACTAAGGAAAGGGCTAAAGTTTGATAGTAAAGGATGGTTAAGTAAATTTAGTTAATAAGTGTAATGGTTTGAGTTGGCATAGCGATGGTTTGTTTAAACATCTGTATAAGTCCAATGTAAGAGTTTTGGAAATGTTTTCCAAATAAGAATCAGAAATGCTTTCTAATATAGAAAACAAGAAATGGAAATGTTTTCCAGTGTTAATAACATATATTTTCTAAATTTAGAAAATAAGAAATGTTGAATATATGGAAACAGGAAATGACAAATGAAATAAATTAATGATAAATTAATTTAAAGGATAAAAAGATGAATGCTGATTGATCAATAGAATTTCCATTTGGAAATAATATCGTTGGTTGCACACGTGTTTTTCTTTGATAGTTGACTCACCGACTATCGAAGTTTTTGACCATTTTAACGTTGTTAATATGGAGAGACTAGTTGGATTATTATCCGAAGAACCACTCTGTATTGGCATAAGCGTGCGAATCATATATGCCAAAGATAATTGAAGACGGAGTAAAGTGCAAGGGCTGTTGTATAAATCTTAGGTAAAGATTGCCTAAGATGGATGTACTGAATAGTGCCTTCGGTTTGTCCAGCCCCAGGACGACCTGTATGGAAGAATGTCCGACAGAGTGTATTTAATAGATCACGTAAGTTGATCTCTTCAAACGTATTTACGTTTGGTGGCAGAGGAATTCGTTTCTCTTAGCTGTATACCCGTGGTATTTTTGGGGAAATCAATTTGTGATTTGGCGGGTATGACGATGTGACATTCAAAGTGAATAAATGTGTGATCTGTCAGAGATAAGTGTGGCTTCTAGCCTCACAACCGGGAAATGACAAAAATCGGGCAGGCAGCATGGCTATGTAGGTCGCACCAATTAGGGTGTATAATCACCTGATCTAGAGTTTCATTTACTTCTAAAAAAAATCTATTGTCGATGTTGTCCCATTCGTGAAACGGTTGCTGATCCCAACCGTTGGTGATATACATTCGATACACTCAAGCGAAATGAGTGGTCGGTCATGTGTGGCCGGGTTGCAAGATGTTCTTTTTGAACCCAGTGTATTCCTCTCTAGAGGTACACTAGCGAAAGGTGGTTCCATACCTTGTCATAGTTGGAAATCCATTACCCAATACGTGTTTGCGGTTTTGATTGTATACTATATTTGTAGAACGTGAGATGGAAACGTTTCTGCTAGATGATTATTATATTATGGTTGATAGACACTATTATAATATCAATGAGTTTGATATAAAGATTATTTTGGATTCTCATAAGGGAAAAACCCGTTCCGTTATACGGCGTGGTCTTATGAGACATCATTTAATGGCTCAAACTGTTTTAAACTGTTTTACTCATACCAGTCCCATGATTGACCCGGATTTTATTTTGTTTTGTTTTCCCTAAACTCTTGGGTGCCCAATTTTGTACGGGCAGTCAAGTAGTCAGGATTTTACAGATATACCTGGAGAGCTTGGAGCAGAAGGCTTCAGGATTATATAGCTATAGTTATTTTTGTTGTGTTGTAAGTGTTGTACCCTGATAATGTTACTGTAAACATATACTGATTTTATTTCAAGGATATGTTATCTATTATATGTTGTTCGTTTCGTTGTGAGATTCGTGTTACTCTGATGTTGTATGTTCTTCTTCTTCTTCTATTCTAAATTTCTATCTTATCTATTCTCACCCTCTAATTTCTTTCATTAACTACTGGTATTTCTCGATGTTTGGTTAGTCTTCACTGAGTTTATGTCGATAACCAAAGTCGACAAAAACCGGGTCGTTACACTAATTCAGTATTAATTTCCAAAAATCATTACTTAATGATTTTTCAAAATTAAGAAATTAATCTTATCTTTAACTGGGTTAAAGAACTAATGTCATTTAAAACACAACTCACGATAAACCCAAAATCACATTCCATTAACAATGGAATCTTCATGGAATACAGATCAATATATATAATCGATATGAACTTCCATATCCAACCGATAATATAAATGGAACAATGGCAAAGCCTCTTAAATTCCATATATAGTAACAGTCTTTCTCCATAGAAGTTCACTTCGATCATTACTGAATCGAATTCCATTCTATTCCAATTTATTGTATTAAATTGGAAAAAACTTTACTTTCGAAAATCCCCATTAAATCTTACTAAAAATATTTATAAATTCCGAATCACATTTCACTGTAAATCGGGTTAAAGAACGAAGGTTGTTAAAAACACAGTTCACAATAAACCCAATTCACATTTCATTTTCAATTCTAATTAAATGTTAATTAATTGGTAATTCTTCTTTAAATCTTAATTAAAAGATTTATTCTTTTCACGTTAGGTTTAAGAACAGTGTCATTCAAAACACAGTTCACGACAAACCTAAAATCCAATTCAATATTAAATACAAGGCTCTGAATATAAATTATATCGACTTATATTCAAAAATTCTGAAATCAGTAAATATCGTATTGGGATAACGATATATATATCTTCAAATTCCTCCACAATATCTGTATAATCACGAAATCCAATATCGAAATATTCTAAAGATAACTTCTATTCAAATCCATTCCAATTCATGTATTTGGAAATTTTGGTTATTTTTAAAACCAATTCAAACCCAATTTATTTAATTAAAAATATTGGATTTTTAATTCTAGTTCATAACTAGTTCATTTCGATAAAAATATATTTTTATCCTTTCAAATATGGAATTTTTCATCCCAATTCTTTCCAAATCATTTATTATGATTTTACACAAATTATCGATATTTTTAATAATTTTATCAAGGCCCGTACAGTCGATTTCCGTAAACGGTCATCGAACTGCACTTACAGCGACCTTTTCCAAATTTGATTTGGACATAATTCCAAATCCAACTATTAGATTTCAAATCCCTTATATTCGTTGGAAAGCTCTTTTCGATACGAACCCAACGGTTTCGGTTTTAGGAGAATCCGACAGTCAGATCTCCCGTAATGTCTATTCGAAGTCAATGGTCGAAATTCGCGAACTGCCGCAGCGCGGCACGTTCTATTCAGGCCATTAAATATATGTAATATATATATTTCGTCGATTTCCATTTAAAACGTATTTTATAAATTGTTTTAAATTCGTTTTTAGAACGATTTCAACTTCATATTCAATTTTAAATCAAAATTGAATATTCCATATCATTAACATATAAATGATAATATTTTCAAACATCAGATTTTGAAATCACTTCCTTTTCGGTGTTCATTATAAAAATGAATAAAATCGATATAAATATCATTCACGTCAAAATGGCGTTAAACTAATCAACATGGCTTCATATATTTAAACATATTCGTGTCCATCCTAAATCGGACATCAAAATCATATTTTGATTCTTTTCTGAATATTATTTTAAAATATTCATTATTTTAAAATAATTGCTATCTTTAAAATATTTATTCTTTCTGAATTGGAATCAGACACAGTCAATCACCATATAATGTTGTTTATATGGATTTCATACACACATGTACACAACAATAACAAAAAACAGTCAACCATCATCCAGAGTGCATTACACAACTGCATAAGCGTTAAATATAAATTTCAACGCTTACAACAGCTTGTCAACCAACCGATTGACATACAACTAAATATTGGGATTAGCGTATGTCCAATATCGTCCTAATACCCGTGTGGGGTTTTCAAACAACAAACACGATTTTATTTGTGTAGTTGGGCGATGTGTAAAATATATCGTCCCAATCAATATCCGTCAAATGTGTGTACATAAACAAATCGTTTGATTTGTTTATGAATAATTTTCATTTTATTAACTTGTTTGAAACTATATTTTTAACGATAAAATATTTTACTCAACATATGAATATTTTGTATAATCCATTTCACATCACAAACAATTTCAAACAACACAATCCAATCAAGAAAACAAATCGTCCATGGTCTGTGGACGATGGGAAGCAGTTCATATATGCAGCTATAAAATAAATAACTGAATAAGAAATTTTAGTGAGGAGTTCTCACCTTTGGTTTCCACTCCGTCATTCTTTATTGGACAGTTTGAATTTGTTTCTCGTCCGTTCCATCACAATCTGTTTTCACGCGGTATATGTTAAATATTACATTTTTAAACGATGATTATGATAAATAAAAATCACATTTTTATTTCAAAGTTATATGGATAAAAATCATATTTTTAACTAGTTATTTCTATGATAAAAATTATATTTTTATCCTATATTATGATATATAAAATCATAATTTTATTTTCTCTACTTCATGTATAAAAATCACATTTTCATATCGCTTCTGTATATATAAGAACCTAATTTTTATTTCTGCTATTTCATTTTCCCTTTTAAAACTGAAAAGAAACAATGCAATTTTTATTCTCAAAACAATGTATATTTTTCTTTTCAAAACATATGTATATTTTTCTATTCAAAACATATGTGTATTTTTCTATCGATGTTATTTCTTTCCTCCATTCATGTTATATATATAAAAAAATCAGATTTATAAAACAATAAAATATATATAATTTCAGATTTTTAAATCGATGTTTGCATAATAAAAATCATATTTTTTTCTTCAATGGCATATATAAAAATTATATTTTTACTTCAATGACATATATAAAAATTATATTTTTACTTCAAAACCATGTTACTGACTTAAATAATGTAATTAATAAACTAGTTAAATTATATACCTTTCTTCTCGTCGCCTTTAGGTTTATTCGAAACCCACGCTCCTTTTCAGGAATCGCCATCGTATCTCAACCAAGACGAGCTATTGTCGATCTGACCTCCCCTATGCACGCGCCAGAATGACTGCAACCTTCTCCTTGAACATCATCGACTGAAATGAAGTAGCGGTTCGCGGTGGCTTGATTTGGGCGGAGGGCTGAAGTGGTGGGGTTCACATTGGGGATGGCATCGCTGGAACGGAGGAGGATGCTTGGGGAGGGACTGCACAGTTTAGAGGGAGGGGGGTCGGAGCTATTGGCGGTCACAGCGATTGTCGGAGGGGAGGCGGAGGTGGAGCGGCGGCGTATAGGGGGCGACGGCCTTGGCTGCGCGGTGGAGATTTGGGGGATTTGGGGGAACGACAGGTTTCCTCCTTTTCTTTTTTTATATTTATTTATGGAATGTTGACTATGAAGGAGAGGAAGGATTATATAATTTATTTTATATTTTTTTTCCTTTAAAGTAACCCTTTCACTCGAACCCCAAATCAAACCCACCGATTGTCGTCCCTAGCGTAATACCCCCATTTCGAGCACAATGGGATATGTCTCATCAGCCGATTCAACTGTTTCGATCAGTTTTCCTTTAAATTAAAATATAAATCTATATACTCAATTTTAAACGTACATTTCAATTTACTGGGGTCACATACGGACTCTGAAAATTCCAGAAAAATTATTTCTAGTTTCGTACTGACGATACGGTCCTAACAAAACTAATTTCGTAAAATTTGAAGACCGTGGCCATTTTCTGGTCGATCCAAATTGACTGAAATTGACAAAACACGTTTTCTTTTGCCACGTTCACATATTGATTTCAAAAATTATTAAAATTAGAATCTAGCAATAACTTGACATTCTGGATCCAACAAAAGTGGTTTTGTCGAAAACGGAGGTCGTTTGCAAAACGGCTATTTTTAAGGCCTTTATATATACATAATATATATAAATTCCACAGCGACTTTTCTGAATTTTCAACTGGGCATAACTTTTTATTCCCGCTATGAAATTTCAATTTTTCAGATTTTTTGGAAAGATATTTTCAAATAGATTATAATATTTTTGGTTTCACTAAAATCCGGTTTATTTTGAATCCTATACATTCATTTGAAATTTGAAATCGAATTTTCAAACTACCGCGTCATTTCCAATTCCTTTTATAATTAAAATAAATATTTATATTATAACTTCGATTTAAATAAAATTATACGTTCTAGTTCTATTCAAAATAAATTTCTTGTCGTTATTATTTAAAATAATTCATTTTAAATATTTAAAATAATTCATTTTAAATATTTAAAATTCATTAAGATTGCTAAAATAAAAAAATTAAATTGGTTCTGATTTTCCGGTTTGTTACAACCCGTCCTTCCCTTTGATATTCCTACCATCTTCATTCCACCTCCAGCTCTGCCCAATCCATCGACTTCAACCATCTTTTCTTCATCTTCTCTTCCTACTATTCCCTAATTGAAATGTCAACGAGAATGGACTTCCTTATTAAGCATTTTCCTCACAATGTTGAAAAGTACATCCCCAGTTACATGCACCCAACATTCGCCGACAGTGCTATGGATCATGCTGAGGTACTAATCGAGGTTGGTTCTCTCATATGGAAAGAAACGCCTGTAGGATTTTTCCTAGATAATCTTATCTCCTTTACTGCTGTGGTGCAGAAAATTAGATCTATTTGGAAACTAAAAGGATCGTTAAGAATTAAATTTGATGGTGTCCTTTACTTGTTTCAACTTACCATTGAAGAAAATAGACAAAAAATCTTGTTGGGTGACCCCATTATTATGAAGAGTGAGTTGTCTCTTATAAAACCCTATGATCCTCTAGTAAGTAATGCCTGTAGGCTGATAAAAGTTGCTCCAGTTTGGGTCCAGCTATCTAATATTCCTCTTTTTGCTTGGTCTTACACTGGAATCAATTGGTTAGCTAGCAGACTTGGTAAATTACCGTGTTTAGATGTGTTAACACCAAAAATGTGATGTCAACACCCCGAGAGGTGCATGAACACCTTTAAACTCCAAATAGCAAGGTTAAGAGCAAGTAAATGCAGAAAATATCAAAGTAAAGAGGAAATTTATAGTGGTTCAGCCTCGATTTTGGCTTACGTCCACTTTAAATTGGGGATTCAATTATTTTCTCCAATACAGGGTACACAATCGATCTCATTTTACACTTTTCTTTATCTTTTATAGTAATTCTCTCTCTTCTCTTCAATATCTTGATAAATCTCTATCTCACTCTGGAATATCTTCGAATCTTCCCTAGTAGCGGAGATTGTTGATATTGATCTGCAGTAATTGAGCTCGAAGATGATCTTCGACGATTTCTCAATGAGAATGATGATGGAGATCTTTGAATGAAGCTTGAGGAAGCTTTAATGGAGTTATAGAAGCTCGAGTGTTATTGGAGATCGATAATGGCAGCTCTTCAGGAGGAGAAATTCTAACCCTTTTTATTGTGAGGAGGTGGAGTATTTATAGGCAGAGTTATGAGTGGTGTGAGGCTCGAAATAATGTGCATGTAGTTCCCTGGATCGAAGGGCGATCCATAGCTGTGGATCGAATGTGATCCATCGTTCTAGGCACTCCACTTCATGTGTGCTCAGTCCACTGATCCATGCTATTTACAACCCATGCCTTGCCTTTAGATTTTGTCATGCGCGATCCATGCTTGGATCTGGCACGATCCATGTGTTTTGGTGAATGACCCACTGATTATAATATTTGTTGATCCATCGATGGATCGTGTGTCACCGACCCATCGCTTTGATCATATCCACATCATTGATCCAATTATTTTGCTAGAGATCCATGTATGGATCATACACCTCGACCCATCGAAGTATTGTGGAGTCGATCCACCGCTTTAGCTTATCGCGATCCATTCTATATTATGTGATCTTATCCATAGATAACATACACGGTCCATGGCTTTGAACAGTCCATCGTGTGTTTAAATGTTATAACCAATCCATAATAGAAACAAGGACCCCGATCCATATAGTAACATATGACCTGATCCATCCATAAGCTGTCATGACCCAATCATGCATACAGTCTAAAGCATTGTCTTTGAATCACGTTTTCAACGGGATTAACATTTGCCCCTCAGAGCTTATTTTTTCTAGAGAAATGATGGTCTTCGAAATCAATAGCTTGGATGGTACTCTATGGATTGCAAATGACCCTCTCAAGTGTACCGTAATTAACTTAAATCGGTGGATCGTGGATGATTGTTCGTTAATGGACCGCAAAAGCCCATTTCAAAATTGATTTATATTTACTGCTTTCGGATCTGTTTCTCTCTTATACTTCATTTCCATTTTATCTTGGAAAATTACTTAAATGGCGGAAACCCTCTGAGAGACTTTTTCCGACTTAACCCTGCTACTCCGTTACCGATCAGATCCATGCCGCCGATCATCTGAGATCTCAAACTCTACCCAATTCCAATCATTACCACAACTACAGCTAATTCGAACTCATTTGTGGCCATCTCATTCAGATCCGATTTATTTTAGCTTCGTTGAGCTTCTATCAACGTTTGCTTTCATGATCCAATCGTCTTCGACCATTTCAAACTATTATAGGTGTGATTTCTTTTGGTTTTTTACATCGAGCCAATTTCAGGCGTTTAGGGTTTTGGAACTAAATCGGATTTTTGGGGGCATTGATTGACTTGTATCTTTGCATCAATTTCAAAAACTGGGTGTTTATGTCGATTTGATGATTTGTATTCGAAAATAGATCCGATCAAACTGTAATTTGTACTTGAATTCGAACTTCAGCTCCAATTGGGTTCGACATTCTTAAGGTTTTTCAATGTTAAATTGTGTATAAACTTTGCTGCTTGATAAACTGCTTTTCAAAACACTATGCATTGCTTTGAATTGGTCATGGAGATTTAGTGTTTGTTGCAGTCGAGTCTTGGTTGTGATTTTACGATTTCATGGCATGTTGATTGTCTTGCGTATTGATGATGAATGCTCCAATTTGCACTTGTCGACTTTGACGTTGTGTTGATGTGTGAATTTTCATGTTGATTGGTGCCTCAATGGATCACACTTTGAATTTGGTCATGACCGTGATGGATCAGATGCTCACGATCCATGATGGATCGAATGCTCATGGTCTGTGATGGATCAGATGCTTACAATCACGCTTACAATCAATTCATGGATTGCGCATTCGCGACCTATTGGTGGATCACCTACCTTAGAGATATTTTGGTCGTTGAGTTTTTTTGAAGCGATCCAAGTTTTTAAAAGTGATCAATAACTTGAACCTGCAACCTATAAACTGAACTCATTTTTTTCATTGCTGCTTGCCCTACAACAACACAAACACTGGCAGTTTTTAGGCGAATATTTTTCCATCGACCGCCCACATCAACGACATATTAATTTAATTATTAAAAACGAACTACGACGAATTTTATAACTTATACTGAATGACGTGCCTATACATAATCATTTCGTTCCAAACCGTTTATAACTTGTCGAACATTGCCTGCACAGACCTAACTCTTTAATTCAAATTCGTGACAATGCTTGAGATCGACTAATCAACACATGTCGACTAAAGATTTCAAGATTCTTTTTTAATAACTTGTATAGTTTTGCACAACACTTCACACTTAGGAAATGCGCACCTTTTAAATAACAAGATTGCTTGTGTAGAATGGATATCCGATAGAAATCTCATCAGCACTCTGAAGAGATGACTACTTCTACTCAAGTTGGAGCTTCTACACAAACTTTTGAAGATGGAACGACTACAGCTCCAGGGCCGGTAGCAAATCAGATTATTCCGTTCCCCATCCCCTTAGCAGTCCGTCGTCTGAGAGATGGTCTTCAAAGCTTACACAATGTAACTTTATGCAACTATGTACTCAATTTGGCATTCCCGAGATTGACGCGAGACTATTGGGGAAGGATGAATTCGTTGATCGACTGCCCTTCAGCTTCATTGCAGTTAACCATTATATGCCAATGAGTGGTGTTGTTATTCCCTTCAATGCTTTTCTGTAGTCCTTCGTCATTTAGCGATTGCCCCCTTTTAGCTACATCTGAATGGCTATGCCATTTTAATAGAGCTCTGCGTGCTTTTCATGAGGACGACGCATTCCATGCCTACATTTCAGGAATCTGCTATCTGTGCATCTTCAAAAGGAGGAAGGAGCATCCGTCTATTATCTTTGTCGAAGGCGCTCGAAATCGCAAGCTTGTCCTTGACTTATCAGATAGCGCTTCGGGATTCGTGAACCAATTCTTTTATGTTCGATGCCCGTAAAGCTTCTATGGAATCTGGATGGAAGGACGTGAACATATTTGCTTAGAACTCTTTGTCCAGTTTTTTTCCAAGTTTTGGTTATTAAATCTTCCTTTTCTTTTATAGAACTGCCGATTTTCGTTAAAGACTCTGTCGTTTGCAAATCTACTTTTGAGAGATTGAAAGGTGTCGTTGATCAAGAGAAGACTAAAAAGTTCTTGATAAACGAAGAGTGTCTTCGTCAATTTGGGTTGCTTGACTCGTCTCGACCTTTTCTATCTTAAGAAAATTCTTTTGCTTCTCCTTCTATTCCCAGAGTATCGGAAGCCTTAGCTTTTGGAGAAGACATTGTATTGAAAGATTCTACCTAAGAGTCTGTCTTAAAGAAATGCACGGACCTTACTGGCAGAGTTGGTTCATCTGACCAACCTAAGATGCCTCCCATTATTGAAGAAGAGATTGTGCATTGCGAGGGTAAAGCTCCTGCGAAGACCAATGAGCAACTTAAGGAAGGAGAGATCGCGATCCTTTTGTTGAAAGAGTCGATACTAATCCTACGATCCCAACCGCCACTGGGGATGACTTTTTGGACATATACGGGGGTTTGAGCGATCTTAATGCCACTTCAAGCGAGCTTTCTACAGGTGACACTGAAACTTCCCAACTTGCTACACCAACTCCAAAGATATCTTTTGAATTAGCTCTTACTCCTTCTTCTCTATTTATGAAATTGTAGCTTCTTTGACTCTGACTACGATGAGCTGTCTGTTGCTTGATGCACTTTAGATCACACACAACACACACTTATAGCTTTTACTATCTTGCATATATGCTTTGTATTTCCCCGGTGTTTCCTTCTTTAAAGACTGAACTCTTGCTTTCCTTTGTTTCAGGTCAAACTATGAGCCATTATTATGTGGATGAATTCAACCGTTACACTGGCTCTTATAATCCGCGATGCTATGTGCCACCTTGTCCTTAAAGGCGGAAGACCGATGAAGAGCGAAGGCTAAGAAAAGATCAGAAGGCACGTGAGCGACAAAAGAAGGATGAGCAGGGATAGGAAAGCTCGAGATGACCGCCACGACCGGGATAGACGGGAAGAAGAAAATCGCAGGAAGAGGAGAGAGAGAGAGATGGTAAGGATAAGGATCGTGGTGGAGACGAGAAACATATCGGAACCGATAAGGATCCTGCTTCCACTGCTCAAACTTCCATAAGCCTTCAACCTATTGCATCTCCAACTATTGCTACTACTTCCCCTCTCGTTGATATCCAGGCAATTATCCAAAGGCCACGCTATACTCTTCCGCCTGCACCTAGCACACTTTATTCACGGTTTCCCAACCGATTTCTGATTGGATCACGCTTTGATTTGGACATAACTCTGATAGATAAAGATGTGATGCTTAGGAATCTTGAGATGGTGAAGAATGACATTGAGAGGTTGTCCTACTGGCAAAAGCTAGTCGATGAACTTCAGCGGATCAACAAGCTTATTTACGAAGCATTGCTCGCTTTGGATAACGACAAGGCTGAATTGGACAGAACTCTCAAAGCCCGCAACACCAATATCAAACATCTTTTTGAGCAGAATGAGGAACTGGAGGCTGAGAATCGGAGAGCTAAGGAAGAGCTTTCTGATGTCACTTCTTCTTATAAGCAAAAGAAACCCTTCTGACTACTCAAGTTAAAGACGCTCACTCAGCCCAAAAGAATGTTGAAGATAGATTAACTGTGGAGCAACAAAGCACCGCCTACTTGGAGAAAAAGGTTAGTTCTCAAGACTTAGAGATTTCTTTTTTTTTCCTTTTTTTTCTTTTTTTAAAAATTTAGGGTGTCTTCCATCGAAAAGTTTTCATAAAAAAAATCATTTTTTTTAATATTTAAAATAAAAATCCGCGTAAAAAGCTTTTGTTGATTGACCCACGTTTCAGCTTGCGTTTTGCCTACTTGGAGATTTCTTTACTGAGGGTCGGATTGGAGGAACTTGAGCGAGAGAGAAATCAAGCTCTTTCTAATAAGGTTGTTGCTGAGCAAGCACACGCTGATACCAAGGCCAGTTTCAGTGACACTTTATTCAGATTCTATACTTTTAGCATCATGAGGTAAGGGAGTTTATCTGTCTTACAAGATGCATATCCGATCAATCTAGTCGAGGTTCGGGAGTTAGTTCTTGCATAGCTTGATGGCAGCGGTTACACAGAGGAGGAGCTTTTGCAGCAATTCTTGGATGAAGAAGGTCGTGCTGCCCTTGCAAAGGGAAAAGAAGAACTCAGGAAGGAGCATGGCTTAACGGCTGAAGCTGGACCTTCTCAGGAGCATATCACTTTCACAGCCACTACCACTGTCGAGGCTACTTCCACTGAAGCTATTACTTCTGATCCCAAGCCTTTTGTTGTGCCTTCCACATAGCCCGCAACTAATCCTGAAGAAAAGAAGGAGGCTGCTGAGGAGAATCTAGAAGGTGATGACGACAACGATGATGACCCAAGCACTTATGAAGTAAAGCTCAGAGTCCCTCCTAACTCAGATAAAATCGACGTTGATCCAATCTTACCAAATTGGGACCTCTTATTCTCCCATCTGAGTACAATGGGTTCCTTGATTATCATCCGTTTAAATTAGGCTTGATACTCTAAAGCGTTCTCCTACCGTGAATAAAGGATGTAACACCCCGCATTTTATGACAACTTAATAATTAAATAGTGCATATGTGTGTGTGTATATATATATATATATATATATATGCGTTGACATAAATATATATATAAAGAATAAAATAAAGATAATGTATGATTGCATGTAATAAATACATGCACTGAAAAAGAAGAAAATACTAATGCAAATAAAAATGTAATGCATGCATTAAAAAAGAAAGAAAGGATTGGTTGCATGCAGTATAAATATGATGCATGCACTGATTTACAAATATTATGCATTAATAATAAAGGAGAAATAAAAGAAAAAGATGCATGCAATGGGTTAAATGAAATATTGTAACAAACATGAAAAAGAGAAGTAAGAAGAGAACAATAATTACCATTGTTCTAAGCCTTGTTAACAATAGCCTTAGAGTCTAGTTGGTTAGAGCATATGGCTTGCATACAAGAGGTGCAGACTTTGATCCCCATCGACGTCATATTTTTATTTTAAGGGAACGGCTAAAATAACACATGTTCTAAAGAGAAATTATGTATAAACGCACATATAAGGAAATATATACATATAAGGAAGTAAAGAAAATATATGTGTATATATATATAAGAAATAAAGTTTAAGATAAGGCTGCAATCAATGAAATATGGCAATAATTAAAGAACGGTACAACACCATTTGAATTTTGAAAACAAAATAAAAGTTGTGCTTATATATATATATACACTAAAATAGTCATTAGAATATTTTTATGCATATAAGAAGATTACATGTGAATATAACAGTTAAATAAATTCCAGAAATTCAAACATTCAAAAATCAAATTTCTGCGCCAAAACAGCTCGAGGGACCCATACGGGGGCGACACCCCTGTAGGGGGGTCAACACTGGTGTCGAGACCCTTCAGATCCGACAAGATTCATCTGCGAACCTGGACTATTTTCTTAACCAGATTCAATGCTAACTCAGCGCTGCGTGTACGATAAGATCTTGAACACCTATAAATAGGCTAGTAGAGCCTAGCCTAAATCTCATATTCTCTGCAACAACGTCTAAGCTCTGCCATTCTTCCTCCTCCTCAAATCTCTTCAGAAAAAATAGAATAATTAGTTTAGGAAAATTCTGATTCAAAATAGGAGGAAAAGAATGAATATTAATAAGAAGGTGTTCAGAATCATGTTCGGAGTAAGGTAATTTCTTGGATTTGGTCTATTTAATTTTTCTCCTCTTTCTTCCCTTTTTCTTTTAGTAAGAATTATGGATCCATGGTTGCTAGGTTCTAAATTCAGTTAGGAGGACCATATAATACTAGATCTGGACCAGATTTATGATTTGGAAGGCAAATTAGGTGAGTGGATTTAAGTTATATCATTTTTGATAATGGTATATTATCGTTTGACATTCCCCATTAACATGCAATGTAAATTTGATAGAATGATTAAAGTGATGAAATGCTAATATGACATGTTGAAATATTAATATGTTACAATATTAATATGTTGGAATATTCATATGTTGAAACGTTTAATATGCTGAAATGTTCATATGTTGAAATGTAAACTTGTTAAAACATGTGTAGCGATTACTTTTGTATACATACATGTTCTAATTACATGATTAACTTGCAGCATATTATGTACTTGAATTATTAACTGTAGAATTGAGAAAATTATATGTTAACTTATTAGATTTGAACAATTACATGATTAATGATTACATTTTAGAATAGAATCAATTACATGTTAGAAAGAACATGCGACATAAAATGGGCTTAATATGATGACATGTAAAATATAGATTATATTAAAAATTTGAAAGAATGGACACGCCTAATTTATATAGAAAATTTACAGTAAATAGAAAACTGTAACTACACTTAGACGTGAGGTTAAATTCAACTTTTGGTAGAAGTCTGTCCGGAACCGCCCGGCAAATCCAGCGTCCATAAGTTATTAATTTAATGTGAGGTGTCTAGTGCGTAATTATACATGAAACAGTGCTATGACACGAGGTTAAGTCCAACTTGTGGTAGAAGTCTGCCCGGAGCTGCCCATCAAATCCAGCATCCACAAGTGGTCGGCTTAATGTGAGAGGTCCAGTGCATATATATATATGTATGTATGTATGTATGTATAAGGATAGAAATAAATAGCACTATTGCGATTAATGGTAATGAATAAGGAAAATAATGAAAGTTACAACAGTAAAAGAAGTGGAATGAATGGGGAATGATAATAACCTATTATAAATAAATTACCTTACTGAGAATGTTATATAATAGATAGGCTTGTCCCAGGTACAAGTGGAAATTATAACTTAGGTTATAATAAACAATAAAGAAAATGGAATAACTTATGTAATGAGATAAGTTGTACTTAATTGTAAATTAAGTTATTTGTGAGAAGAGAATATGAATTCTACGGATGAGGACAACAAGTTATATTTATGGAAAGGAAACTTATTAGTAAACCTTAGTTAAGAGATCTAAGTTAATAAGTAAACAACGATAAGTGGTAGTGATAGTATAAGATGAAATTATGATTTAATAAGAAAGCATGAAGCAAACTTATGAAATGAAATAAGTTATATTTAATCATAAATAATAAGTGACATGTTAAACAGAAAACATGTGAACTGAGATATACTTAATTACATATTAAGTAGAACATGTTATTATAACTATGAAATCAAACAATAATATAAAGAGATTGTGGATTACAAACCTTGGATCACAATCTAGAGAATAACATGTTGTGAGCTTATTAATAAACTTAAATGGGTTAAGTTATATGACTGAAATTAATAAGCAAGTGGAACTTGGTAACTTGAATAAGAAGTTAATGTGAATGGGAATAACCAAGTTAGATGGAAACCCAATGAGGCAGAGCAAGAGCATAATGGAATGTTTAGACATAGGGTCTAATAACACATTAAACTGAGGCGCTTGGACCAGTCTGTACGATTGAGGGCGAATAACCCAACATGGTAGATCATCATGGTGTCATGAGGCACAAGGGGAGCGCACGTTCATCTGATTATTATGTCAGCTCCGAAGGACTAGAAGAGGGAGCACGTGGCTTCGTGGGACGTGGAAGGTGCCCCTAGTAGTCTTCTATGGTGGTGCAGTGTTCGGGATGTGCTCACAGAGGTTTGGTCTGCGCGTAACTACCTGCTGAGTAGCCTTGACTGCAAAAGTAGCTTTGCAGTCAGAAAGCTGTGACGAGGTGACACTAGGGTGATTCGGCGGTCTCCTCAACAGAGAGGCAGGGGTCACGACCAACAAGGATAGTAGATCGTCGGGTACCCTTCATCGGCAGCCAGTGTGATGCGAAAAGACTAGAGCTAAGCCCAAGACGCCATCCACCTTTCACTATCGAGGCACGATGGTTGAGGGAAGACGCCAACTAGATATTTAGATTGTTTGTTAGGGGCAAGTCGCTTAGCTCTTGTAGTCTTTACTAGTTGAGGGAGGGGTCGAGGTGGGGACACTGCCACCATGAATAACAAACCTGAAGGATATCTGTATTTTGAGGCTCTTAAAGGCAGGCCTGTATAGATATGGAAAATCTCCCGACTGAGTTCTGTGTTTCTTATACAGCCCTGCCACGGAATTCGGTGCACATTAGAGGTTATGTGCTGTTAAGGCATCGAGTACGATTGATGATACGTATGTGGGAAAGTCTAGATACATGCATGTATGCTCTGGGTGGTGTATCGTAGGCTCTAGGGCATTACTCTACGATCTGATTTGATCAAAGGTGGCAGTCTGTACGCTTACGTAGCATTGCAATAGCGGATCTATGCTGAATGTAGCATTGTTATATAGAGGTTCGTACGTCACTCCGGCGTAGGATGATGGACTGCGTATATTTCTGTGGCGTTACGACGGAGACCGGGCTAGTGGGGTACTGTGGGGTGTACCTTAATTTGGAGGTAGATACATATATACTTTATTATGCTAATCCACTGGAGAGTAAATTGGTACGACGTGTGTGTAAGCCTTGAGTTCTGTGAACCCAAGTAACCTAATAAATAAGAAAATATGATTGAACGGTATATGTAGGGTTATTCAAAAATGTATAGTTTAAATCCAGTCACCAAAACCTGTGTTCTAACCCTCTCCTCATCACATACTCGCAGGTTAGACTTGTGGTAGAGATATGATAGCTTTGGATACTGGTTAGGCAGTATTATAATTTAGGTAAGGCTATATTTTGATTATATTATATTTTATCCATTCCGCTGTGAGACATTTTCTGAGCTCTGAGATATTTTATATCTCTGTCTTTTCTGCAGGATACCAGAGCAACTAACACGAGTTTCGATGGATTAGAATTTTGGAAAAAAATTCGACCTATCAGAATTCGATTTGTTATAAAGGAACTGGAACTGAAGCCATATTACCCCTTCAGTTCAAGTGATGGCAAGCGCTTTGACTACTACTCCTCCCCCAAGCGATCCTTTCTTGGCTCTCTAGACTACCCCTGCTTCTTCTCAACCTGAGTCCCAATCAGGTAAAATTACTGTGCTTTGCGATTTGGATGACTAGACTGGCTTATCCGAAGGAGGAATGGTGGACGTTGAAGAAAGCCCAGAGAAAAGCGTCAAGGACCGCTCAGGCAAAGTTGTCAAGTCTTAATCAAAAAGTCACAGGAAAAAGCGCAATGCCGACAAGAAAGTACTCACTTCGCCTTCCCTTGACATTCCTGAGGACGACTAAGATGATGAAGAAGCTAAGGATGAGAGTCTGCCCACCATTACTCCTCCTCCAACCAGACTTGGCAAGCTTACACTTAGGTCAGATAGTTCTTCCAAAGGCGGGAAGAAGAAAGATTGATGCATTAGACTGCTCACTTTACTTGCTTAGCTTCCTTGATTGTTATTTCTTTTGACCGTATGTTATGCAAGTGCTGACCCTTGCTTCTAAATTTTTAAAGACTTTCTTTTGAGACTCTATTTGGTGTAATAATATTTCTTTTGGTTTGTTGTACTTAAGCTCTTACTTTAGCTTTGTTGTACTTTCATGTATTCACCTCTTTGCGGAGTACAAGTCTTTTATTTGTTGCAATGTCATGATGAGCTTGTCGTATGTCTTCTGAGCATTGTTCCATTCTAATGTGGTTGTATTGTCCCCATACCGTAGGTCATCATGAATTGCACAGGCTGGATGTGATCAACTTTGTCAAGTTTCTTTGATTTTGATTGACGCACTTGAAGCTTCCACTTTGTTGGCAAAGTCTTGTTGCTTTTGCCAATATGTTGAGAGCTTCTGAGCTTGCCAATGTATCTAGGAAACCCGGCTTTGTTGGCTAATCAAATTCTTCTTTTTGGATAAGTCTTTAGTTCTTGTGCCCCCGGAGAGGTCTTGAGCTGAATCCAATGTTCGTTTCTGCCGACCTTGTAAATTGGGCCTCAGAGAAACTAGATTAGACACCCTTTTTCGGCTGGGATTTCTGCTTAATCCAACGTTCATTTTCTCTTGCCGGATAAACTAGGCATCGGAGACTAGATCAGACACCCCCTTTCGGCTACGATTCTTGGTTAATCCTATGTTCGTCTGCTCCTGCCAAGTAAATCAGGCATTAGAGACTAGATTGGACACCCCTTTTCGACTGGGATTCCTGCTTAACCCAATGTTCGTTCTATCTGACCTTGTAAATCAAGCCTCGGAGGAACTAGATTGGATGCCCCTAGACAGGTCTTATCAACCCAACGTTTGTCCCTTCCCCCCCCGAGTAAATCAGGCATCGGAGACTAGGTTGGGCGACACCGGGTATGACTTTTCCTTTAAGCTTCACTTTGAGAGGCTTTAAGCTTCGTTATGAGAGGCTTTTACGCTTCACTACGAGAGGCTTTAAGCTTTGGTAAGAGAGATTTAGCTCCTAAGGTTCAAACTTCACAAAAAGTAGGATGCAATAAGAAAAATGTCACCTTCAATAACCCTCCTTAACAAGAGTACTATTGGAGCTTTTAGAGCAAGTGTTAGTAGTACTCAAGATCAAAATGTGAAGGGAGTAGATCTAAGATAGGATGAAAACATGGTTGAAGAAGGGGAAATAACCAATGACAAAGGTAAGAGTGTTGAAACAATACATGCACATGAAACCTTGACAGGTAAGGTTGCAAGTAATTCCTTGGATTCCTGATAAGTGCTAGTTCTAGATCTCTAAACAGTTTTAATCTTTTACTAGGCTTGATGGAAGATTACAGAAGTGAGAATGAAGAGTTTAGTAAAGGTTTCCAAGTTGAAATCAGTAAAGATAGTTTTGAAGACGATAGTGTTGTAAACAAGTTAGTAACTAAGGTTCCTTTGACTGATTTAACCGGTGAGACCGAGGTGAACGAATTGAGTAAAATTCCTGAAGTCAACTATGAAAGTGGCAACCAAGTACATGTAGCCTCTGAGTGTTGTACCATTACACAAGTTGTACATGATACTGGATTCACTACTAACAATAAAGCTGTTGAGTATGAATCTATTTTGCAAGATTTTCTTTTTGCATTGTGTGCTATAACTTCCACTGAGAATGATACCGATGACTCTTCAGTTGAAGTCCTAATGGTGCCTGCTAAGCAGGAAACTACTTTGCAAAATATACTTGACATTGGAAATAGTGATGATTCCATAGCTACACCTTCTTCAAGCAAGGAATGTTTCTCACAGGTTACTAATACCCATCCTTATAGTAACATCTCTTCAGCCCTGGGCACAAAGGAACTTCAGAACAGATGTATGATGGTGATAAAGCCAAAAAGTTTTACAGAGTAGCGAAAATTCAAAAATCTATAGATAGTTTTCTGCTGACTCTCCATTGGCAAAAACTGTTCTTACAGCTAATGAACTGACACGGATCTTGACTAGATCTAAGGCAAACGACAAAAACAAACTTACTGAACTTCCCAGTGTTAGAAAACATCTGCATTTGGAATATTATGGGAGCTCACTTGGACATTATGTTGGACCAATGCAAGCTTTTAATCAGGAAATTTAACCTCGGTGCTCTTGCTATCTTAGAAACTAAGATGATTGAAGCCCTTACTGCTAGAGCTACTAGGTACATGAATTCTAATTGGGATTTGATTCATCATTTATAGGATGTTATGGTAGATAGTACTTATTTTTGTTCCTGCGATACATAAGTTCACTAAAATTACATCTTCAAGTCAGAACATTCACTGTCATAACTATCACTTACATTCTTCTACTTCTTATTACTTTACTTTATTTATGCACATAATTATGCTACTGCTAGGAGTTCCCTTTTCCAAATGCTTCCTGCATTAAAAAACACATTCATCCTTGGATAGTTTGTGGGTATTTTAATTCCCCTCTTAAATTATCTGATAGAGTTTGAGGCTCTCATGTCTCACTATCTGAAATTCGACCAATTAACTTAGCAACCAATGAATCTAATCTTTTGGAGATCAACTCCTTTGGAGTTGCTTTCTCTTGGAATAACAGTAAGAGAGGGCACATGTACTTTTTCTAAAATTGATCATGCTTTCTGCAATGTTATTTCTCTCAATAAATGGCCTTGCTTGTCCAATGAGCTACCCTTGCCCATTTTACCTAGGAGTAGTTCATTTTGGTGAGAATGAAATTTTAAGAAAGCCAAGCTTTAAATTTTTAATACTTGGATTAAAGATCTTGAATTCTTGGGCATTATTAATAAGGAATGGGAGATACCATACTTTGGTAATCCTATGTTCATTCCACATAAAAAAAACTAAAAGTCCTTAAGAATGCCCAAAGATCTTGTGCTAATATAAAATTTAGTTGCAGCAATAGTCAATCAAACCTTTGGTTGCATCACCTTAAGCAAATCCGAAGTCAGATGTTAGATGACCCTAGTAATCCTAATCTTGCAAGTCTAGAAATAGAATACTCTTATAAACCCAAAGAAGCTCTTCATCTTGAGTCTTTCATGAGAAACAAGCAGCGAGTCTACGGTGGTTTGAAGAAGATGACAAGAACTCTGCCTTCTTCCATGATGCACTGAAAGCTAAATAGACCAGGGAGAACATACATCTGACCAATGATCAGCATGGTCAGGTACATTCTACTTATTTAGGTGTTTAAAGTGATTTTGTTTAGTATTTTTATGTTCTTTTCGGAAATGTCACTAGCTTTGAACCTAAAATTGATGAAATAAATCCTATATTGCTCCCTAAACTTAATTTTTATAAGTACAAATTGTTGTACTCTTCCATCACTATTTTTGAGATTAAGGATGCTATGGTTTCCCTCAACAATATTTCTTGTGGGAGTTCTGATGGTTTCAATGCGTTGTTTTACAAACATGGTTGAAATGTTGTGAATAGTGATGTCTACAATGCTATTCTCCTGTTTTTTAAAAAAAGGTCAAATGATGGAACCTTATAACAACACTATTACTGATCCTATACCTAAAGTTAAGAATGCTAACTTTGTTAATGCATTTAGGCCAATATCATGCTGCAATACTATCTACAAATGTACCACCAAGATTATGGCCAGTGGATTTATTCTTGTCTTGCCTTTTTTTATCTCTTCGAACCAATCTACTTTTTTGCCTAATAGAAATATACTAGATAATGTGATGTTGGTACATGAATTACTTAAAAACAGTAAATCTAAAAACACTTCACCTAGAGCTATGCTAAAATTTGATATTATGAAAGCCTTTGACACTCTACAATGGAAATCGATAACTAGAATCTTGAGTTTTATGAACTTCACCCTTGTTTCAATGCATGGATAAATTCTTGTATCCGTACTGCTCATTTCTCTGTTATTGTAAATGGTACACATGTTAGTTTTTTCTATAGTAAACAAAGAATTAGGCAAGGGGACCCTATCTCTGCTTGTATTTTTGTTATATTTATGGAACTTTTGACTAGGATGCTTTATGGTTTTGTTGATAAGAACTTTTTAAGCTTCATCCTAAATGCAAAAACCCTTGTATTATATCCCTTATGTTACAAATGACTTAATTATTTTTTACAAACTTGATTGTAATACACTTATGAACATCATGAATAATCTTGAGAAATTCTATGATATGACTAGTCTAAAAATCAATACTGACAAATCCAAGTTTGTGATTGCTAGAGTTAATCTAGCACACATTAATCAAATTCACAATCTCACTGGTTTAAAATGCAATGACTCAACCATCACTCACCTTGGTTTTCCTTTAGCAACCTCAAGAGTCACAACATAACAATGTTTACCTTTATTTAAGGTGGACTATTGGTCTACTAAGATGCTTAGTCAGGACGGTAGAATCATTTTAATTAAATCTCTTGTGATTGCAATGCATGTGCATTAGGCACGTACCTTTATTCTTCCACAAAAACTTCTAAATATGATCAGAACTGCTTTCATGAGGTTTGTGTAGAAGGTTAATATCCACATGAAATATTTGGCTCCTACTTCTTTTTCACTCCTTGAAAAAACCTATTAGCAAGCTGGGCTGGGTATTATCAAAACTAGCTACTTGAACAAAGCTGCCTTTGGCAAAAATTTAGATGATATTCCATGTAAAAAAATAGCCTATGTAACACCCTGTATTTTACATTAATAATAAAATAAAAACATTGATAAATTATAATTTCATAATTTATCCCCGAAACATATACCATTGTGTTTGTGGCAACTTTCTGATTCATTTAGGTATATAGCATGCCCAAAACGGAGCATGTATGCATAAGTTATAAATGAATTAACAATCAAAAGATTTTATGCATATGTATGTATGTATGTATGTATGTATGTATATGTATGTATATACGCGTAGATTCGAAATTGAAACTTGAATATAGTTTGTAACTGGAATAAGATAAATTAGGAGAATTATATTAGGTAATTAATTAACGTTATTTATTAATGTTAAAATCATAAATCACAATGGTGCATAAATCTCGTTTGGACCCAGGATGGATTGACCAATAAAAGACTTGGGTCGACTTATGTGTCGACCCAGGGAACTACCTACCTCAAAGGTGGGTCGTATAGGGGTCGACCTAATTGGCCCAGATCTGTTTTTTGTGTGACGTGCTTTTCTGATATAAATTATTTGGATTTTGTTTGATTAAATCTGATGGATCAGACTTTCTCGTACACCTATAACAGACTAGCTGGGACTAGCTTTAAACTCATATTTTATGAGACGTTGCCTAGGCTCTGCCATTCTCTTCTCTCTCCAAACCTTTTCAGAAATTAAAATGTTAGTTCCTGGGGATTCTGATTCAAGGTTTGAAGATAAGAGATGTTAATCTACAACACAGGTATCTAGATTTCCGATCAACGTGAGGTAAGTTCTTAAATTTGATTTATTTAGGTTTTTCTCTTCCTTATCCTCTTCTTTTAGCATCAGATTTGTGAATCCATGGTTGTTTCAATAATAAATTCAGTTAGAAAGACCATGGTGTAACAGATCTGGATCTGATTCAAGGATTGGAAAGCTGTCAAGTGAGTGGATTTTGAATTATATCTTTTGAATAATGGTATATTTACTATTTATGTTCCCTGTTATTCTTAACATGCAAAACAACTATGAATTATTGCAATAACGATAAGATTGATTCTCTGTAATGTTAAGAATATATTGTTGTATAAGTCCATCCTATTCATATTCTATTTAGATTAAAAATTACTATAATGCTGGAATTGTGGAATTTACAATAAAAGTGAATATGTTACAGAAAATGTTGTTAATGAAAAATTGGATATTGTAAATCAAATTACAGTGAAGTTGGGAATAATGAAAAAAAGGATATGCCTAATTTGTGTGGAAAATTTACAGTGATTGGGAAATTATAGATAACTGCACTAGGACACGAGGTTAAGTTCAACTTATGGTAGAAGGCTGCCGAAAACGCCCAGCAAATCCAGCATCCACTAGTGGTCAGCTTAATGTGAGAGGTATGGTGCATAAATATATATAAAAATATATGTGTACAACAAGCAATAAATAAATGGTGCCTATGAAAATATACAAGACGGTATAGAAAGAGATGTTGCAACAATAAAAGTTTGGTTAATGTTAAAGAACCCAGGAAAATGTGATGAATAGGGATATAATTTATTATAATTAATTGGCAAAGCTGACCAGATTTTAAGGTGACTGCAAACACCTTTTTATTATAACTAATAATAAAAAATACAATATAATACAGGTGATTGTGGTTTACACTCGACTAACTTGGTTTTTAAGGTGGACCGTCCACCACCTACGACATTTAATGTGGGTCATCCACAATATCTACACAAGATTAAAGTACTGGAGCTAGCTAACTTACTAGACTACTATATTATATATTATTCTCCATGTAGGCAGCAATAAAAGGTGCTGGAAAAATATAATACAGATAAGACTGCATATATCCCTCCATGCCATGAACAGTGATATGCTGACATCCTAGTGTACACAACAGAAGCCAATTACATACATCATATCCAGGGTCCCCAAACGAAATCCATCACCTAGCAAAACTACAAAGTGACAATAGCTGGGCAGTCCATTTCTAAATATTCCATCAGCAAGTGGGCAAGCCCATCACTAGTCGAGAGAAATATACCCATGAGGTAGTTGAATAGAACACAATAGCCAGAATAGCAAGTACGAGCAAAGCTTCCATGTAGCCAACTAGCAAGGATCAAATCCAATCACACCATGGGTAGCACGTCTCTAGAAATAACATGATAGCCTACACTGCATAGTGAACTTCACATGCGAGAATGGAGTTCCCCAGATAGGATGAAAAACACCATCAAACTTGAGAGCAAAAATCAACGCCTAAGGGTCTCGTGGATTGCCTCCAGTCGATAGTGCATAACCATCCAGACAAGAAACTAGTCAATGCATAAAATCCATGGTGGACAAGCAGCAAAAGCTACATGAAATACCAAAGATCCAAGCGCACAAATAACATAAAACAAACCAAACTTCAGGATAAGTAACTAACTCCAACCAATATGTCACAACTGACACCAGAATTCTTCCAACAAGACGTCAAATAAAGGAACATTGAAGACCCATAGAGCATTAAGTACCATCACAGAGAAGAAAGCTTAACGAGACGCAAAAATAAAAACATTCTACAGGAGTTACTGCTCACCCTATTTACTTTGCATTAGAGACAGACTTCCGTACCTCGCTGAATGACCAGTTGAAGAACTTGCGAGAAGTAATTATCTGAAATAACTAGGCAGAGAAGGAGTCAGCGTCAGCAACAATGCGCTGGAGGAGTAAGCATAAATCTGAAGAGGTAGGAGGAAAGCGTACATCGACGCTCGAATCAATTACATGGCCAAACTTATAGAAGAAAGTGATGAAATAAGTTTACCAAGGCTATCACGCACAGAGAAATTAGGGATGTGAGCAATAGAGAGAATTGGTAGAGAATAAATGTTGAAAGAAGAGATTTTGAGGAGGGAGAACAGATGCATGAAAGAGGGAAATTTTTCCCTATCACCATTAATGATAGACTCAATAAACAAAGTTTTTTTTTGAAGTATCGCCAATATTATAATTAATTATATTAATGATAATGCAATATAATAGGTAGGCTTGTCCTAGGGATAAGTGGAATTGTAACATGGGTTATAGCAAATAGAAAGAAAACTTATTAATAAACCTTAGTTGGGGGAACTAAGTTAATAAGTAAACAACAACAAGTTGTTATGACAGTGTAAGACAAAATTATGATTAAATAAGAAAGAATGAAAGTAGAATTATGGCACGAAATAAGTTATACTTAATTGAATATTAAGTAGACATGCCATAACAAAACATGAGAACTAGTAAAAGATATACTTAATTATAGGTTAAGTAAAACATGTTATTGAACTTGTAGACATTTAATTGGACGGTAAATGACATGGTAATAAGGTAAAGAGCTTGTAGATTACTTTCGTTATTTAAAATTTAGGGAATGACATGTTATGGGCTTATTAATGAACTTAAAACATGATTAAGTTAAATTTGTATGATTAATAAGCGAGTAGGGTCCATTCCTCGGAGATATAAGGGGATTGGGAAAACCTTGTAACTTGAATAATGCAGGGAATAATTGGGTAATTAAGTTAATTGGTAATCTGATAAGATAAAACATTAGTGGGATTAATAGATGTAGGGTCTAATAACACATTAGTGTAATGCGCTTGGACCAGTCCGCATGTATGAAGGTGAAAAACCCAATGAGGTAGATCATCGTGGTTTTTGGAGGCATGGAAGGAGAACGTCCATTTAATTACTTTGTTGGTTCTTCTGCTTGCTGACTCTGTGGGACTAGAAGGAAGCACGCAACTTCCAAGGGACGTAGTAGGGTACTCCATGGTGGTCCTCTGTTGCAGTGCGGCGCTCAGCTGTACTCACAGGAGTTGGGTCTGCGCTGTACGACCCGGTGAGTATACCTTGATGGCAATGATAGCTGGCAGTTAAAAGGCCGTGGCGGATGGCGTTGCGTGATTCGGCGATTTTACCTTATATAGGAGGGTTAGGACAAATAAAGGATAGTAATCGTCGTGTACCTGTCATCGACAGTCAGTGGGATGTGGAAAGACTAGAGCTTAACTAAGAGACCATTGATCTTTCACTATCGAGACGTTGGATGTGGGACACACCAGATTGGATGTTAGATGGTTTGCTAGGGGCACGTCACTTAGTCTTGATGTAGTCTTTCACTAGTTGAGGAAGGGGTCGAGGCGGGACCATAGCCACCATGAAAAGGCAGACCATAGTTTAGATATATGTACTCTAGGCCTTTTTAGCAGACCTATACGGATATGCAAATGCTTCCGACCGAGTTTCATGCATTGGATGCATTCTATTATGGGACTCGGGGGTACAGTAGGCAGTATGTACGTGTGAGGGTCTAGGTACAAGCACTTGGTGGTTTATCGTAGGCACTAAGTCATTACTTCGTGTTGAGACATGATTCGACCGAGGAGTTCGGATATGGCAGTCAGTACGCTTACATGGCATAGCGATGGCGGTTATATACGATAACGTTGCATAGTAATATGGATGTCTATGCGTCGTTCGACGTAGGGTGAGAGTTTGCAAACGCTTCCATGGCATGGCAGCGGAGACCGTGGGAGAAGGGTATTATGGGAAGTACCTTGGTATATCGTGGGTAGCTACATATATGTATTATATTATGTTAACCTACTGGGAGGTAAATGGGTACGATGTTTGTATAAAGCCTTGAGTGATGTTAAGCCAAACAACCTAATAAATAATAAAATATAAGGAATATGCAAGGTTATTTTAGAATGTATAATTTATCTAGTCACCAGAACTTTATGTTCTGACCCCTTCCTCATAACATATTCGCAGATTAGGTTTTTGGCAGAGATATGATAGCTTTGGATACTGGTTAGGCAATATTATTACCGTGGTAAGACTACATTTGATTATATTATATTTTATCCATTCCGTTGTGAGATGTTTTCTAAGGTCTGATATATTTATTATCTCTGTCTTTTATGCGGATACCAATAGAGCCAACTCGAGTTTCGATAGATTGGAATTTTTGAGAAAAATTCAGTCTGTTGAATTCGGGTTGTTACATATAGTATCAGTGCTTAGGTTTAGGATTCTTGCATAAATAATGCGTGAACGTATTTGTATTTTTTTAAAATATTATATATATACACCTAGATCCATGAAAGAACCCCCCGAATAGGAAGAGCGACATAAGGAAAGGTTGTGATATTCATATTAGCAATGTAACGGAATGATTATGGAAGTTTGATACTAATAGGTGGTTTGGGTGAAAAGTGCACAATTTGCTTTGTAATGAAGAAACGTGTATCCTATATGTTAGTGCTTGGGATTAGCGGATTTGGTAGTAGAGCCTTATAAATTGGGAAAGGGTAAAAAGGAATGGATTAGGAATATATATATTTAAGAGAAATGACTTTGAGGGAAAATCTAGGAAATATTAGGTAAGTTGGAAACCCACTTTGAGTCTATCCCCATTGTTAACTTTTGAAAATTTGAAAATTTAAAAGCTTTTGGGTGATACTTTATGGTATTTTTCAAGTTTTGAGCTTAAAAGCTTACAATTTGAAAATATGTGCTAGTTAAATTGTGTAGAAATATTTTTTGAAATAAAAAAAGATATTTTTTATGTTTGAAAAAAATATGTAAGATACATATTTGAAAAAGTACATATCGAGTTTCGGAGAAAAAATAAAATAGAATGGGGTATATTTTGGAAATGATGATTCCTTATGAAATTTTTGTTTAAAATGAATTCTTTTAGAAAATTGTGCACATTATAGAGCATGTGTAGCTCAATAGTTTTTAAGCTATAATATATGAAAGAGTTAAATAACAGAACATAGAAAAGATTGCATTTTGTCAAAAACTAAAATTTTCAGTAAAGGGATTTATTTCTGGAAAGCTCTATTCTTTTGACAATTGTTCTGACATGAAACTTTGATGAGTGGACAAAATAAGTTGTAAGAATTTAGAACAGAGTAGATATTTGCACCTTGATGTAAGTTATTGAACTGGCATTGTAAACATGAGCGGTTGTGAAATTGATTGAGAAATGGTTGTCCTTGTCTACTTCAGTTTTTATGATTGAAAAAAAAAGTTTGCTTTTTTATGAGATGACATCTTTTTAAGGTTTGGAAAAAATAATTTTTATAGAAAAAAAAAGTTTTGACGCTTTTGGGTTTTTGAAGGAAAATGAAAAAAAAGCCAAAACACGTTTTTAAAATCATGGAGTAGGTAAGGATTAGTACCTAGGAAAGACGAGAAATATTTTGAGGCCATGATGTAAATAGCAAGGACTATTTTGGAATAATGTTAAATTCCCATAGAGTGCATAAGCACTATGGAGCCTACGTTGTTGCTTGGAAAAGAATTAGCACACAATAAGGACTAGTTGTGACAAGTAGATGGTAGAGGGCAAATGTGTTGTTTAGATCCTATGGCTTGGACTTTTCTTTGTCGATGGAGACATGGTCCTAGGATTCTTAGCCCTTAGTAGTATATGTGTAGTGTGCTTGTTTTCCTATTTTAGTTTTGGAATAATTAGAAGGCTTATTTAAAACTAAGCTTATATCGAAAGAATAAGTTAAGTAAGCTAAGGAAAGAAAGTAATGACATAACTAAAAGAAAACAAATACTGATGACAACAACAAAATAAAGCAATAAATATGATAGTTAAGAAAAATGGAAAATTTTGAGGAATAGGAAAGTGGACTTTTATAAAGTAAGTTCGAAAAGAAAATTTTCTTATGTGAACTGTGCTTGGATAAGAAGATTGGAAATCTTTATATAATAGCTGCATAAAATCCAAGTACAAATTAAAAGAAGGGTACATAAAGAAAAACGGAAGATGTGAAGTTTTCCGCTTTCTATCTTTTTATAACATAAAAAATCGAATTTTGAAAATCAGATTTTTTTGAAATTCGCAAATTTAAAGGCAATTGGTAGGGTTTTGGATGCAAAAATTGGATGAACTACGATCTTGCTCTGTAAGAGTGTGGGAAATTTTGGATGAAAAAGGTGTTTTGGTTTTCAAAAATGTTGCATTCATATAGAAATTGCCAATGTATTTTGGATGTATGCATCATGCTTTCAAAAGATTTTTAAGCGAATTTTCATTCATATAGGAAGGTACTACTTAGGCATTCATTACATTCATATATTGTTATGTGTGTAACACTTTGCACGAGTGCACAAATGATTGAAAACTTGGATGTATATCAAATGGTTGCAATATATACGAGGGAGAACATCACTTCATCATTATCAAACTTCGAGAACGAAATTTCCAAAGGAGGGGAGAATGTAACACCTAATATTTTACATTAATAATAAAACAAAAATATCAATTAATTATAATTTTAGAATTTAGCCCCGAAACATATACCATTGCGTTAATGGAAATTTTCTGATTCGTTTTGGTATATAACATGTCAAAAACAAAGCACGTATACATAAGTTATTAATGAATTAACAATCAAGAGATTGTACGTATATATATACGCATAGATTCGAAATTCAAACTTAAATATAGTTTATAAACAGAACAAAATAAATCAGGAAAATTATATTAAGTAAGTAATTAACGTTATTTATTAACGTTAAAATCAGAAATCACAACGGTGCATAAATCTTGTTTGGACCCAGGATGGGTCGACCCATAGAAGACCTTAGTTGACCCATTTGTCGACCCAATCGGTCCAGATCTGTTTTTTTGTGTACGTGGTTTTTTGATATAAACGGTTCGGATTTTATTTGATTAAATCTGATGGACCGGACTTTCTTGTACACCTATAAATAGACTAGCAGGGCCTAGCTTTAAATTCATATTTTCAGTGATGCCGCCTAGGCTCCGCCATTCTCTTCTCTCTCCAAACCTTTTCAAAAATTAAATGAAGACAAGAAATGTTAATCTACAACATAAGTATCTAGATTTCTGATCAACGTGAAGTAAGTTCTTGAATCTGATTTAATTAGGTTTTTCTCTTCCTTACCCTCTTCTTAAGCATCAGGTTTGTGAATCCGTGGTTGTTTTAATAACAGATTTGGTTAGGAAGACCACAGAATAATAGATATGGATCAGACTCAAGGATTGGAAAGCTGTAGGTGAGTGGATTTAGAATTATCCTTTTAAATAATGGTATATTTACCATTTATGTTCCTTGTTATTCTTAACATGTTAAATAAATGTCAATTATGGCAATAGCAATAAGATTAATTTGCTGTAATGTTAAGAATATACTGTTGTATAAATCCATTCTATTAATCTTCTATTTAGATTAAAAATTAATGTAATGTTGGAATTGTGGAATTTACAGTAAAAGTGAATATGTTATAGAAAATGTTGTTAATGACAAATTGGATATTGTAAATCAAATTATAGTGAAGTTGGGAATAATGAAAAAATATATGTCTAATTTGTGTGGAAAATTTACAGTAATTGGGAAATTATAGATAACCACACTAAGACACAAGGTTAAGTTCAACTTGTGGGAGAAGCCTGCCCGGAATCGCCCAACAAACCCAACATCCACCCGTGATCAGCTTAATGTGAGTGGTCTAGCGTATAAACATATATAAAAATATATGTATATAACAAGCAATAAATAAATAAATGGTACGTGTGAAGATATACAATACGGTAAAGAAAGAGATGTTACAACAACAAAAGTTTGGTTAATGTTAAAGAACCAAGGAAAATGTGATGAACGAGGAATATAACTTACTATAATTAATTATATCAACGAGAATGTAATATAATAGATAGGTTTGTCCTAGGGACAAGTGGAATTGTAACATGGGTTGTAGTAAATAGAAAGAGAGCTTATTAATAAACCTTAATTAGAGGAACTAAGTTAATAAGTAAACAACAACAAGTTGTGATGACAGTGTAAGCCGAAGTGTTATGATTAAATAAGAAAGAATGAAAGTAGACTTATGGAATGAAATAAGTTAACTTAATTGAATATTAAGTAGACATGTCATAAGAAAACATGAGAACTGGGAAAAGATATACTTAATTATACGTTAGTAAAATATGTTATTGAACTTATAAACATGTAATTGGACAGTAAATTACATGGTAATAATGTAAACTGATTGTAGATTACGTTCGTTAATTACAATCTAGAGAATGACATGTTATGGGCTTATTAATGAACTTAAAACATGATTAAGTTGAATTTGTACGATTAATAAGCGAGTAGGGTCCATTCCTCAGAGATATAAGGGGCTTGGGAAAACCTTGTAACTTGAATAAAAAATGAATAATTGGGTAATCAAGTTAATTGGTAATCTAATATGATAAAACAAGCGCGTGATTAAAAGACTAGACACAGGATCTAATAATACGTTAGTGTAATGCGCTTGGACCAGTCCACATGTACGAAGGTGAAGAACCTAACGGGGTAGATCATCATGGTGTCTGGAGGCATGAAAGGAGCACGTCCATCTCATTATTTTGCTGGTTATTCTTCTTGCTGGCTCTACAGGGCTGGAAGGAAGCACACAGCTTCCGAGGAACGTGGTAGGGTACCGTAGTGGTCCTTTGTTATGGTGCAACACTGAAGCTATACTCGTAGGGGTTGGTTCTGCGCGGTACCACCCGTTGAGTATACCTTGATTGCAACGGTAGTTGGCAGTCAGAAGGCTATGGTGGATTACGTTGGATGATTCGGCGGTTTTGCCTCAAATAGGCGGGTCAGGACCAATATAGGATAGTAATCGTCAGGCACCTGTCATCGACAGTCAGTGGAATGCAGAAATACTAGATATAAACCAATAGACCATCGATCTTTCACTATTGAGATGTTGGTTGCGGGACATGCCAAATTGGATGTTAGATTGTTTGCTAGGGGCACGTCATTTAAGTCCTGATGTAGTCTTTCACTAGTTGTGGGAGGAGGCGAGGTGGGACCATAGCCACCGTCAAAATACAGATCATAGTTTAGATATATGTACTTTAGGCCTTTTTAGCGGACCTATACAGGTATAGAAAAGATCCCGATCGAGTTCCATGCATTGGATGCAACCCTATTACGAGACTCGAGGTACATTAGACAGTACGTATGTATGAGGGTCTAGGTACATGCACTGGGCGGTGTATCGTAGACGCTAGGGCACTATTCTGTGTTGAGACTTGATTCGACCAAGGAGTTCAGATACGACAGTCAGTACACTTACGTGGCATAGCAATGGCGACTCTGTGCAATAACGTCGCGTAGTAATATGGATGTTCGTACGTTGTTCGGCATAGGATGAGGGTTTGTATACGCTTTCTTGGCGTGATGGCGGAGACCGTGCGAGAAGGGTACTATGGGAAGTACCTTGATATATCAGTGATAGCTACATATATGTATTATATTTGGTTAACCTATTGGGAGTTAGATGAGTATGACGTTTGTATAAGGCCTTGAGTGCTATTAACCCAAACAACCTAATAAATAAGAAAATACAACTGAACGATATATGTAAGGTTATTTCAGAATGTATAATTTATCCAATCACCAGAACTTTGTGTTCTGACCCCCTCCTCATAACACACTCGTAGGTTAGGTTTATGGCAGAGATATGATAACTTTGGATATCAGTTAGGCAGTATTATTACTTTGGTAAGGCTATATTTGATTATATTATATTTTATCCATTTCTCTATGAGATGTTTTCTGAGCTCTGATATATTTATTATCTCTATCTTTTCTGCATGATACCAGACAAGCCAACCCGAGTTTTGATAGATTGGGATTTTTGAGAAAAAATCAGTCTGTTGGAATTCATGTTGTTACAACCTATGGTTTAATTGGTCTTACGAGCATGTGCTTAAAGATAAGAACTATTGGGCTTTGAATGCTCTTCAAGGACATAGATGGACTTGGAAAAGTCTTATTAAACTCAAGGAACTGTTTCTTCTTTATTTTAAATTTGGGCCTCTGGCTTTTGATCGTATTAATTTTCGAGAGGATCCATGGTCAGATTTTGGTTATATTATTGAGATTTCGATCGCTTATCTTGAAAAGCAACAATCTGGAATAAGACACTCTAACAATGCTGCTGGGGTTATGAATAGAAATATGTTTTGTTTGCCGGATTCTTCCAATCAAAATGTTTTGACACTGTGGAATAAAATGCTCTCCGGCATGGCTTTTGCTAATGCTCATGTTAGCACCATTTGGAAATGGCAAGATGAGACATTAAACATAAAAAGACTATATTTTTCTCTACTTGGTATTACAAATTTTATTGATTGCAGATGGCATAAGATGGTGTGGAGAAGGGACAACAATGATAAAGTGCTAGTGGAAAGTCCTAAATAAAGCCATCTTCACCAAAGACAAACTTATAAGCCATTAGATGGATGTAGATCTTTCTCTGCAACTTCTGCTGCCTTCTTTCTAAAATGGTGCAACACTTATACTTTGAGTGCTCTATTATTCAGTTGCTATAGAATGATACTCTAGTCTCTATCTCAGTTTGGTGGTGGAAAAACCCAACATAGCAGTGCAATGGAATGGGAGGAGATAAGAAAGAAAGTTGGAGGGAGAGGTACTAAAGCTAGGCTGTATAACTTTGTATTGAACAAATTTGTGTATAGGGTTTGGAAAGGAAGAAATCCTCATGTTTTTTTACCCTGACCGAGCTCTGAATGTTGGCCTATTGAAGCAGTGCTTTTTTTTTGTTCTGCGTTGTGTATTTTGTCTGTCTCTCGTTGTGATTGGTATACCTTGTGTACTCTATTTTCCTTTTTCATTGTTTTCTGTCTTTGTATCTATGTGATCGTATCAGGTGTATCAAAAAAGTGGTAGGGGTCCACTCAACCCCGTTGACTTTTCTCAAAAAAAGATGTAAAGGTAATGATAAAGAAAGAAAAGAATATAATTATTATGTTAAGTAATTTATGATATACAGAAACAGTTTTCAGAAAGTGACTATCATGAAAAAGTAAATATCCTAAAGATGATTAAATATCATAATAACATAAACGAATAATGGAAGTCCGTACCGACGATGGACCAAATGTTCTTAGGAGCAGTAAGTACGTGACTTCAAAGAGACGTAGAGGATACCTTAGCGAGACCCTCCGATGTATGCATTGAGGCGATTCATTGGAACGAGGTCTGCAGTCTTCATCAAAAGGGTGTTGCCTTGACTGCATTAGGCTGACTAAAGGTTGATGTGTGATTAGGTAGCTATGCGACATCTAGGTCGACGCCTGTTATGGTAAAACCCAACGGGATAGTAGCTGCATAAGTATCGATCATTATCAACTAGTAGCGGGTACAAGGAAGTACTTGGGTTAGTCCTCTATATGTCAGCGATCTTTCACTATTGGGACATTCGATTAGGATTATGTAAAGCCCCATTTTTTTAGTTTGATCTTTTAGGGCAAACTATCTACCCATGAGAAATACCTTCCAACTAGAGAGAAGCGTTTGCGGGTAGCCATGGTCACATTAGAAAGTGACAGACCATAGTTTATAGTAAATTCCTAACTAAGTTCCGAGAGTGGGTAGTACTACCTTCTTCGAGCGAAACCTAGAAGTCAAGAAAAATGATTACATGTAAGTCCAAAATGCAGGCATAGTGAGGCTGTCCATGTGGATTTCCATGGTGTAGGCATAGAGGAGAGATCCATTATGGATGCATTTTACACATTTTCGTATCAGACAATGGAACATCTATAATATAGGCAAATCTTGGGCGGCCCATTATAAATGTTGTTTTAATGAGAACACCAACCCCTATCCCATATGGAAACTTTATAATCATCCAACTTTCCTTCTCAAGTATGCTTTTCATCCTAAATGATGGCACTCGTTGGTCATATCGTCATAGGTCTATGAAAAAAATGAACTTCCCTGAGTATTTATCAGTATACGTTGACTTTTTTGGAGGGGCTTCTTGTACTGATTATTTTACATATGTCCAAATATACATTTTCCAATGAGTCATTGAACAAAGTAAGATGACTATAAGTAGGAAATTAATAACATTTCCTTGAACTCTGCTGTTGATTGCAACCTCCATCTCAATTAACACCTCTCCTCTAGTTGTTATTCTAATTATTTTATTTTTGGACATTAACCTCAACCTTACCCGAGGTCTCTTCGGACTGCTTAATTGTAACATTACTTGGACAACCTTATTGCTAATTCTACCTACTTCTCCCTTGCGGAACTCCTTTCCATTTTCTTACATAGTATTTAGGCTACTTTGTTATAAAATTGGTCTAGTGTGAAAGGTGATTATCTGACTAACTAGTCACCGGACTTGGAATCGGGGTCAACAACCCTAGCGAATGCCATCAAAATTGTCTCACCATTTGGTTCGCTAGCCTCGGCTACCACTATATTGAAATTCCGGACAATCCTTCAATGGCTCCCTTATAGCTTGTTTTATGCTAAAGAGCATCATTACGTGCTCTAAGAGAGCTATATGAATGTAGAACCGTATAAGAAACTTCCTTCTTAGCTCCTTAAATTATGAAATACAATTAAGAGGTACCTTTGTGAACCACATTAAGGATACTCCTTCAAAATAAATAGGAAAGGATTTAGATTTAATCACACTGGAAGCTTTGGATGAATCCTCATAACACTAGTATCTGATGAGATGCTACATCAGGTTTGTCTTCCTCCAATAATGTATCTTCGTATGAAAGTTAAACCTGCATGATTATTCAAGGTCTAGGATACTATCAGTAAATAATGTGTGGCTCATTTCTAATCTCTCATCCTTATTGGAGTAGTTTGTCTGTCTCTTATTATATATGCCAAAACATGGCTGCCAAATTCGAAGACTAGATTGGAGAAGATTGATATTTTGGGTCCTCCCTATGCCTTTATTTTCTTGGTTCTCGTCGTTTAGATCGAACCTCCTAAGCGACATCTCTGGTAGCATTTCCTTGGATGTCCTGGTCAGTCATACGATAAGTAAGGAATGCAATCACAGCACATGAAAGTCTAAGAGCATCTTGGTTTAGTCTAGAAGTCACCAACCCTTGGTCGATACGTGTTTGGTTGTTTAGTTCAAATACTTCAGTTAAACCAGGTTGACACGAGTAATTCTCCTTGGAACGATATGTCTTTGGTAGGTATGTCCCAGACCGACACCGATATATATGCCAACAACTTGTTTCCCAGCCTATTTCCTTCTACACTTCAATGTTGGCTCTTATAATTCATTTTCGATGGATAAGACTTCCCTAATTTATAATATTGCTAGGATAGAGATCGCCTTCTCATTTCATCCCACCCCATATCCATTTTATTAACTTGATTTCTCAAGTCAATATTGCCTCTAATATATTGGTTCTACACCTCATGAGTATGTTCCAATTTCCCCCATCAAAGTTATGAAATTAGCATGAGTAACTAGAACATTAGGAGTTGGACCAACAATGATAGTTGTAGAAGGAGCGTTAATGGTATTAGCAACAACATTCTGGTTTCCTCGCCAAGTGCTCGATTTTTCCTAAGATACGGTATTTGCATGGGATGTAGAGGTTCCTATCTTTGTAGTTATGGATTTTCTTCCTTTTGTATTTACACCAATCCAAATAGTTAACAACTAAAATCTTGATCTTCGCTTAATGGTCTATGGGATCCGTTGGTAGATGAGAAGATCTAACAAGTAAAAATCGAACTTCTTAGTGAAAGCTCCAAAGTGTTTGCATAAAATGGAACTAACATCCAAAGATGAGTTTGAGTAGAGAGAAATGAAGAAAACTAAATGAAAGACGAGCACAAAGTAGTAAAATCACACACAACAGTTTACAGTGGTTTAGCGTTAATGAGCCTACGTTCACTTTAAAGATTCTAGCTCTTTCTTGTTTGATCTAAAGATTACAACGGTTTAGATCGATGAAGATCCAGAGTTGTTGAAATTATCAAGATACAAAACTTTTGAATCTCTCTAAGATAATTGAAATGTATAAGCAAAAGTGAGCTTGGATCGATCGAAAAATCAATGAAGAAGTCAAAAGCGGTGGGGTGATCACATCCGGAGAGTCTGTCCTGGATCACTCGTGGTTGATTTTCAAATCCGTACCATCTAGGGAAATCCAGATCAATACTGGTCTGGGTCACTCCACTTCTACAAGATTTCGATCAGAACAAATCTAGCCTCAAGATTGTCTTTGGTTCATATGTCGATCTTGAATTATAGGAGTGAAGTTGAAGTAGATATGCTTGATTTCTCAAAAGTGCATCTTTCTGGGATGATGTTGACTTTGCCAATTTGGATGTGGCAACTTGAACTTTAGCAAGTGTTTAAGTCGGCCAATCCGAAGTTGATCCTGGTTTTTAAGATAGTCTGTTCAGGTTTATCGGTTTGATTTGTTTTTTTATGGGCTTGATTCTAAGCATTCCGTCATGCTCTCTTCTAATTTTCTTCCAACCATTGTTCCATGATTATGTCCAAGTTGAACATATAGGCCTTCGGATTGTATAATGGATCATCTGCATGATCATCGCAATGTCACACTTATATGAATAGCCTTGGGTAGCCGATCTAAAAGATCGAGTAATTTTTACGTATACATTTCGAGTCTTTTATTTACTATTATTTGACTAATTAATTAATTCTTGGTATATGTATATATGTTAGTATAATGAAACTACATTTATATTTGGAATTACTGTGTGACTAATTTTGGAAAAAAAATATAATATTTAAAATATCGTAAATCATATTTACATATAATGACTATATATACTAGTGTGTGTCCCGTGCTACGCATACGGGCATCATCTATAAACAAATCGACGTTGAAAGTTGTAAATAATATAATGTACGAAAATAAAGAAATTTATATTGCGCATGCAAACATATTTTTAGCTTACCATAATGTATGTGTGCTATTATTATTATTATTATATATGTATATATATGAGAAAATCTGTTTAGACATAAATTTTTAACACAAATGGTGACATTAATGAACTTCACCATTAGACTGCCTCATGAATTTCACTTCTCCATATAAAGACAAAACGATCTAACGACTGAAACTCTTTGTCTCTCAGTTTGTGTCTAATTTTGTGTCCATATTGTCGCTTCCTATGTACATACAAATAATATATATTACATATTCATATTTTACACACACACATGTGTGTGTAGTGTGTAAAGGTTGTGTTATGTAATACTTTTAGTGGGAATATCCACATGCAATACTTAATTTTTTATGTTGTGTAGTGGTCATTAAAAATTTGAAATGCTGATCATAATAAATCTATCATCACCATAAAAATACCAGTTTATCAATAATAATTTTTATTGAACTCGGCATACCAGTTAAAGCGATATGATAACGGTGAATTTACCATTTTTAATGGTCGTTATTGGTAACATTTTTTCAATACCAGCGGTATCAACAATTTAACCAATCAATTTAAGACGTGTATTTTCTGATATGTTTTATTGTATGCATTTAAAACCAAATAAATTGTTAAAATCAATCCAATAATTGGGTGAAATAATTCCAAGCACACCTATTTTCTTTTCATCTAAGTTTTTATTTACTAACATTACATATATATTATAATAAAGATGCATTGTGTACAAAGAATATGTCAATAAAAAAAATTGATGGACAAATGTTAATTTACCATTATCAGTGAGATTATCGGTATACCAGTCGATGGATAACGATAGCGATAAGCAATTCTGACTTACCAGTAAAAACGATATGATAATGATATTTGCTAAACGATCACGGTAATCATTACCATAACAACCCTATATCTTATATTGGTCCAAGTATATCCTATACACACGGGAAAGGTCACAATAGTGAAGCATTATAAAGCTTGTATATTGGATGTATGCAAAATTATGCATGATGTCCCAAATTATTAATGGATATGCTTAGGAAATAGAAATAGTTGTAGGGATATAAACGTAACAACAATAGCAGTGAAAAATTTATACATCATCCAAAAATTCTTAATTACAAAATGCATACATGATTTGTTGTACCAAGTCATTTTCGAAAGTGAATCAGCAGATCACAACTCAAAAAACATAACAAAATTGATATCATTCAAAAAAAATTGTGGATAAAATAGCCCATTAAACCCATAGGAGGCCCATGCATCAAAATAAATAGCATATTGATACTTCACATAGTTTTTCATATTTTAGAGACCCTTGAACTCTTCTCCACAGTCGTTGATAACTAAGTAACAACATCCAGCAAACTTCCTCCCACTTTTCTGAAATCAATTTTGCAACGCCCAGCTCATTGGTCAATAGTTGTAGCAGTTAAAACTGTGACCAAATGCACACCAAATAATGCAAAGTGGAACAACCAATATATGTCTTATTGTCATCGATGAGTTCTATGTTGGAGCCCTCCAAGGAATGTAGTTATGCTAGGCATTGAAACATGAAGCCTAACAGATTTGTTTGTTCATTCCATCTTTTCTCTCTGAACTCCTTTTACCTTCTGTTCACCGTCATATATACACTTGATGGTTACAGTATCTAATGAACCTAATTTACCGATATGGGCTTTAGGACAAGATGTTAACCTAATATCATTGGGCTATTTGCATTTGTTCATTTTCAATGGTTTATTCTAAATATGTATTATTTTTGTACCAATCATATTTTTATTTACTACACAATTCCAAGATGTACTGTTTTATAGTCCTTATTAGATGTAATCATTGGTTTGCATGTAATCATTTTCTAAAATTGTTCACATTGCACTAATTTATTGTGATGAATAAACACTACTGTGCTTTATCATGGTCTTTTTCAGTCATGCTGGATATTTGACTAAAGCATGTCAATTCAACTTCAAGCTCTCGCCGACTTGGTTGTTGTGTACATTTTTATTTAGAAATATAGAAAAATAAATTATGTTAATTACTATTTGCAGGTTTTCTTTAGCTTTTCCTTGGATTAATATCAAATTCTGATGTTCACTTCCACCGAATTCCAAATTCTAACAGCAAACATAAATCCATCCACCAATGAAATTCTCGTTCTTTCGTATTTATGGATAGATATTAAAGCGAACTGATATATACATAAATACATACATGCATACATACATATACATATATATATATATATATATATATATATATATATATATATATATGCTATCTTCTTCAGAATCTTTAAAACAATTTTTTTGGGGGCTAAAACTATTTTTTATCCGAGGTAATGCCATTATTTTCTGAATTTTATCCTTAAAAGGACTACCCAACAATTTGCAAGCTAAACATCGAACTGTGCTATATATCAGATTTATATATGATAAAAACACATAAGTAAAATACCATGCATCATAGCTAATGTTTGGTGTTAAACTTTGGTACTTCTAATTAATATATGATTAGTTGAGTAGCAAGTCTCGTCTTATAAATCATTTTAAACAGCGATTTGTTGTTAATGTATGTTCTAAGAGTTGGTTCCAGTAAATTTAATTTTTAAATTATAGGATAATTTTGGGAAAAAAGTTGACAATTCATTTTTAAAAAGTTCATAAGGTGGCTTCATGGGCGAAGCACGACTTCGTCGTAGTTAGTATTTAAAAGGAAAGATAGTGAAAATGTAGCTAAAGCATAGAATTGCAAAATAATACCCGAGTATCAGTGATGGAAGTTGAACACTGAAGTAACCTTGTACCTTCTTTGCATCAGTAATGCCGTATATTTGCAATTTGGCAACTTCTTTGATAGGTTGGTGCTAAAAATATACCTAAAATAGCATGAGATTACCAAGGTTTAGTAAAATCGCCCTTGTTCTGTAAGACCGTGCGAAAGGAAATACATTATACTATATATACCTACTTTGATGGCAAATAGTCAAAAAGCAGAATAAGGATTGCAAATAGATGGCATATTATGAGTATCCAAATTACAGATGGAAAGATGTAATCTACACATTCATTTCCAAATAACAGCATGAATTTGACCAAATATAGATAGAAATGTGATTGTTCTAGCAATATTTCATATCAACACATTTTAGCATTTTGATCATATAAAAAGTAATAATCGTGCAACCTATTCGGTATTTACTTAAAATAATTCAGTCAATTTAAAGTTAATATTTCAAAGGAATTCATGGAACTACAATTTACCATTGCACACGAACTTGTTGCTCTATTTGATCTTGTCCTCTCATCATGAATTAACAAATTCAAACTTCTCCTTTGATTTACGGTAAAGATGAATATGATGGTAATCCAACCAGGTACCAAACCGATTTAAATGAACAAACTGCTGACATAAGATAGGAAATGACTCAATGTTCCATAGTAAATAATTCATAATCCATTAAAACAAATTTTAAAATGATCCAGTGCTACATAGCTGATAACTAACGGTTTCATATGATAACATATATACAAAGGCAGTGATCATAATGAAAGTATATGTTAAGGCCATACCCCTGTTGTCTTAAAGATAACCACCTTAATTAGTTCATCTATCGTCATGACCAACATAGGCATACATTTCGACAGATAGCAGGTCAAAAAATTGAATTTACTCTAATCCTTTACCTCCAATCATTTCGCCTGATCTTCTCAATAACTATGAGGAAAAAGTACTAAGAAATAAACAGAAAAAATCAGGACAACAATCAATCTTGTATGCATTTTGACAGACAGCAGGTCAAAGAATTGAATTTAACTCTAATCCTTTACCTCCAATCATTTCGCCTGATCTTCTCAGTAACTATGAGGAAAAAGTACTAAGAAATTAACAGAAAAAATCAGAACAATCAATCTTGTATGTGGGTAAAAAAGCTAATTTGAAACCATAAAATAACGTAGAGTACAAAAAATGAGACCATACCTCCAAAACATGTCCACAAAAAAATTACATGTGTTAAGCAAATACATGTATGATGCAAGTGTTAGTGCATCGTTGACTTTGTCGCATGCAAAACATGTCTTGGTTACTGGAATAAACGAATAATATAATAAATAAAAACATATAAGGAACTATTTGAAATAGATTGGTATATTATTTTCAATTGCATCGTTATCGACCGGCATTGGCGTAGTGAGAATGAAAAGATGATGTCCATGTATGATGTAACAGTGTATATACGAAATCCAAATCATTATTGCAGGAGAATCAAGGTTGACTTCTCACATTTACTCTTATGCACACAGAAAGGTTATTTCATATAGCAATAAAGCAGTTCAAATTATGTAGGGCAAACAAATCGAGTACTATTGTTTTTTTTAAAACAAATGACAAAAAAAAAGTGGTTATACACATGCATATTTCGATAACACCGATAAATGAGCATTACAAATTACAGCAGAGGAACCGGCAGTAACAATGACGGTGAATGTACCGTAAGCTAGCAAATACTCAGAAATTTTCTTTGAGACTAATGTTGAACTTATCATGGTAGTAAGTCGCAATTAGAGATAAACATTTATGCAGTGATAGAAAGTTTGTTAAAGAAGGAAAATTTTACTTAACAAAAATATTTTGACATGCCCATATGAGTGTAATGGCGCGTTTTGTTAGCTGTCGAATAATTAATTTATTTAATTATTTATATATCGATTTGGCGATATCGATAACTTAAAGTAAAACGTTTGAACTTATAGTTTATAATTATAATTATAAACGAGCTTGAAATGGCGCTGCAGTTCGTAAATTGGCGATTCGAACTTCAACTGAATGTACAGGGTTCGTTTTAAATCGGATTTATGTCAAACAAGAAACGTGTGGAGCTAGTGGAGTATATCTTTCTAGTGGAAGAGAAAAATCGGGATTTCGTCGGGTAGATTTTGAGATATGCCCAAATCAAATTTTGAAATAGTCGTTATAGAATCGTTTATCGACCATAACGGTTTATTCGATATAAGTAGAGATCGGGTTTGAATTTAGACAAGGTTCTTTTGAGACGTAGTGATAATTTAATTTTTAGAATTTTATGGAAATTTTTAATTAATTAAATAAACAACTTTTTATTTGGAGTATTTGGCACCCTGTAATCGACATTTCGGGGTTTCACAATATGAGTCAATCTACCGGTATTATTACATTTTTGGGACCATAGCACATCACTCATTTAAATGGTATTTTTGTTTCTGTCCATAACTGTCCCTACGTGAACAGAATATTTTATAGTGGGGTACGCTATGATTTTAACTTAAAACAAACTAAACTGAATGGTTAACTGGTCAAACGGACTCAGAATTCAACGAAACAAGTTTCATACGAAACCTTAGGAAGAGGTCTAGTGAAACGTCAAGGCCTCATATTTTTAGGATTTTTTCTGTAATTGTTAGGAATTATTGCTCGGTGTTTTTCATCAATATTTTCTAAGGGATTTTCGCAAACGGTGTCGGAATTCGACGAAACCTGTCCCATTGGATCCGGAATATCTTTTTATGCTAAGGATAGGTATTAGATCTCAAATTAGAGATAATCTGTGGCATTTTTAGGGATAAATCCTTCATGTAGAAATTGGAATAAAATACCTTTAATATTAAATGTCCCTGTATAACCCTTATTCATTCTAAGGCCACGCATCATTCTTTCTCTACCACAAATGCTACCAACTCAAATCCCAAGTATAAATCCTGTCGAACAATGCACAGCAAGAAAAATTCCTCAAAAGAAAAAATCAAAGAACTCAAATTAAAATCCTATAAATCCTAAAATCTGCTATGGTTGGAATCTCCACTAGTTTTCTTCAGATTGATGCCGTTATCATCGAACTCGGTGTGGTTTCCTTCGCTGTTGGTTTTCCGCGTGAGCAGTAGGGTTGACGATGGTTTCAATTTGGGTGCGTCGGAGGAGATTTCGAGGGTTCAGGCAGGGTCAGGGTAGCGAGGTGCATCGCTTGGCGATGGTGAGGGGTTGTCCGATCAACCAGGGTGAAGAGCGACAGTGAGGACGGTCTCGGTTTCTGGCAACCGAGTTGAAGGATGAGGGTGCGGGGGATATGAGCTCGGCAAGAGAGTGGTATTGGTGGTTTCAGTTGGGTGAATGGTCAAACGAAGAGGGAGCAAGGAGTTGGTGAAGTTCGGTAATGGATTGGTTGATTTGAGACCTGGTATTTCGTTTGGGGGAGATGAAGTGCTGGGCTCGGGTTTGATAAAGGGGAGACGGGTTGGAAAACTGAGTGGGCCGAAGGTTTAAATGAAGGGTAAAGGCCCATTAATATTTTCTTTAGTCCAAGTTTAGTTTAAATTTAATGTATGTGTATAGAACTTGTGAAATTCATATCTCTCTCGTACGTAATCAGTTTGATGAACCGTAAATTGCGTTGGGATCGCACGGACGTCAGCTACAACATGGAACTGACTAGAAGTCCATCCGAGCTCGTTACAATTTATAGTGAAATAAATTGTCAGAATCAAAGCAAGCAACAATTATCGTTATTAACGATGATAGCCCAATGTGAGTAAAACTCACCAACTCTAAATAGTTCTATTTTTACAGTGTATTCTTAGAACTGTTAACTATTGTCTGTTTGACTGTGTGTTGACTGTTTGATTGAACTGCTAGTCAGTTAGTGGAATATATATATATATATAAATATAAACCGATAAATATTTATATGCTGATTCTGCTTATCAGAATATTATACCAGTGTTGTCTAACATCTGTGGTGCAGGGAAACAGGTTGGAGGAATCCAACTGGATTCCTCAACAGTTATTTTTACTGTAATTTATGTATTGTGATATATAAATGTGATATATATAATCTATTGTGATTATGTGTGGTTGGACGATATTCATCGTTGTTAGATGATGTGTTAAAAACCATAAGAAATACCAAGATATAGAAAAGAGATTTTCAAACTATAATTTGAAAATAATTTATTTATATAAAATCGATGGATTTTATATTATAAAGAAAAGGGGATTTTGAGTATGAAGGAAAATATTGGTTAATCAAGTATAAAGGAGAAATATTTGTTAATCGAGTATAAAGGATTAAACAAAGTAATTGGTTAGGTTGACCAAAGCAAGTTAGTCGGGTTAAACAAAGTAATTGGTTAGGTTAACCAAAGCGAGTTAGTCGAGTTAATCAAAGTAATTGGTTAAGTTAACCAAAGTAAATTAGTTAAGTTAAACTAAGCGGTGAATCAAAGTGAATTTGTTAAGTTAAACTAAATGATTAATCGATGTGAATTAGTTAAGTTAAACTAAAGGATTAATCGATGTGAATTAGTTAAGTTAAACTAAGTGGTTAATCAAAGTGAATTAGTTAAGTTAACTAAGTGGTTAATCGAAGTAAATTAGTTGATTTAAACTAAGTGAATCGGCTAGAGTTAATCAACGTGAATTAGCTAAGTTAAACTAAGTGGATTAGTTCAGTTAATCGAGACGAGTTAACCAGTTAGGTTAAACCAGTTAGAGTTGACCAGTTAGAGTTGACCAGTTAGAATTGATCAGTTAGAGTTATCCAAGTAGAGTTAATCGAGTAGAGTTGTCGAATATCACTTATCCGAAGTAGAGTTATCGAATATGGTGTATTCGAGAGAAGAGTTATCGAATATAGTTTATTCGAGTGGAGAAATCAAATGTTATTCATTTGAGAAGAGTTATCGAATATAGTTTATTCGAGTGGAGAAATCAAATGTGATTCATTTGAGAAGAGTTATCGAATATTATTTATTCGAAGAGTAGTTGTCGAATATTGGTTATTCGAAGTTAGTTAATCCGAAGGAGTTAATCGAAGGGTTAATCCGAAGGAGCTAGTCGAAGAGTTATTCGAAGTTAGTTAATCCAAAGGAGTTATTCGAAGTTAGTTAATCCAAAGGAGTTATTCGAAGTTAGTTAATCCAAAGGAGTTATTCGAAGTTAGTTAATCCAAAGGAGTTAATCCAAAGAAGGTGTTAAACGAATATAGTTATTCGAGTAAAGTTAAAAGAGTTAATCGAATTTAGTTATTCGAAATGAGTTATTCGAATTAGATATTTGAATAGAGTTAAACACATTAGAGTGATTCGAATTACTTATTCGAATAGAGTTAAACATGTAAGAGTTAATTGAATATTAGTTATTCAATTTGAGTTAATCGAATTTAGTTATTCGAGAAGAGTTAAATCGAATTTAGTTATTCTAAAGGAGTAAGTCAATTTGAGTTAAGTTAATCGATTTGAATTAAGTTGAATCGAAATGGAGTAAATCGATTAGAATTAAGTTAATCGAGTTAGAGTAAATCGAATATTGGTTATTCGAAGGTAAGTTATTCGAATTAATTATTCGAAGGAGTTAATCAAATGAGTCGATCCAAAAGAGTTAGTCGAATATTAATTATTCGAATAGAGTTAAAGGAGTTATCGATTTTAGTTTGATCGAAAGGAGTTATCGATTAGTAAATCGAAAGGAGATTTTCGAATATAGCATATTCAAAAGAAAGAGATCGAATATTGTTTATTCGAAAGAGAGAGATTTCGAATATGAGTTATTCGAAGAGAGATAATCGAATATAGGTTATTCGAAGAAGAGTTAATCAAATAGAAATTACTCGAAAGAGAGTTATACGTCGAATTCGATTATAGCGAATTCGGGAAAGTACTATTTACTTTCCAGGGTTTAAATCAAGATTTAGTTATTGATTTAGAAATTATGTGTCTGTTAAATTATTCGAGTTAGGAGATAAAGTTATAATTTAGGTTAGATATTGCAGAAGTAGGAATTATAACGTTATAGTTATAATCAAACGTTTTCATATAAGAAGTAGATTCGTAACCTGAATCCGAGAATTTGCGTAAACAGATGATGGGAAAAAGTGAGTGACGAACTTCATCTATTTCACAGTAAAGGACGTTGTTCAATTAAGGTCTGAGAGGTAACTATACCCCAACTTGATTGACTTCAGAATTGACAAAGGAATAGTTGCGGTTCGATCTAAAAGGTTGATTAGGAATAAAGATAAGGAATAAGCGATAAATGGATTAAGCGAAACGATGTTTTATACAACGTTCATGGGAAATCCATAAATGAGTTTTGGAAACGTTTTCCAAATATAGTCAGATATGTTTTCTAAACATAGAAAATGAAATGTTTTCATGATAAGAATTTAAGAAATAGAGTTAAGCAAATTCAGAAACTGACTGGAGAGGGTAAGTTGAACGGTTTTCTAAGTGACGATCTGATGTTGGTTTCGACCTTCCGTATTGATACTTAGAGAATTGTTCTCATACTAGTTACAGTTAGGGACTGATAGTTGCGAAATAATAGTGATGTGAAAATAAACTATGGAAATGTTTTCCAATGATTAATAACATATATTTTCTAAATATATGAAATAAGGAAATATGAACATATGATGATTGATCGATCGAATTTCCATTTGGAAATAAGATCGTTGTTTGTACACCGACATGTTTCATTTGATAATTAAATCACAGACTATCAAAGTTTTTACCATTTTAACGTTGTTAATATGGAGAGACCGGTTGGATTATTATCCAAAGAACCACTCTGTATTGGCATAAGCGTTGCGAGCAATATCTGCCAAAGATAAATTGAAGACGGAGTAAAGTGCAAGGGCTATTGTATAAGTCTTAGATAACAGTGACTAAGATGGATATACTGAATAGTGCCTTCGGTTTGTCCAGTCCCAGGACAACGTATATGGAAGAAGGTCTGACAGAGTATATCCAATGGATCGCGTAAGTTGATCTGTTCAAACGTATTCACGTTTGGTGGCGGAGGAATTCGTTTCTCTAAGCTATATACCCGTGTTATTTTTGGATAAGTCAATTTGTGATTTGGCGGGTATGACGATGTGGCATTCAAAGTGAATGGTGATCAGATGTTCTGAAGATAGACGTAGCTTCTAGCCTCACACCGGGAAGTAACAAAAGTTGGGCTAGGCAGCATGGCTAGTTGGGTCATTCCCGAGCAGGGTGTATTGTCACCGATCTAGGGAATATTCATATTTATACTTCTTTTTGATTCTGTATCTTCGGATGACGGTTTGATGGCCTATAACCGTGGTGGCAATATATTCGCGACACTCAAGCTAAATGAGTGAGCGGTCATGTGTGGCCGGGTTGCAAGACGTTCTTGTTGAACCCTGAGTGTATCACCTCTAGAGTACACTATTCAGAAGGTGCTCCTATATCTGGTCTGTTGGAATCCATTCTCCGATAAGAGCCCTGTGGTTTATGATTTTATACTATGTATGTAGAACGCGAGATGCAAGCGTTTCTGCTAGATTGATACCTATTTGTACTTAGACATTATTATAATATCACAATGATATTGCTTGTCAAAGTTGTTCAGATACTCATAAGGGAAAAACCCGTTCCGTATTCACGGCGTGGTCTTATGAGATATCCTATACTTGTTTTAAACTATTTTACTCATACCAGTCCCATGACTGACCCGGAGTTTACTTTGTTGTTTTCCCTAAACTCTTGGGTGCCTAAATTTGTACGGGCAGTCAAGTAGTCGGGATTTACAGATATACTTGGAGAGCTTGGAGCAGGAGGCTGCAAGATTTGATAGCTATAGTTATTTCCGCTGTGTTGTAAGTGTTGTACTCTGATAAGTGCTATTGTATATATATAACTGTTTACTTCAAAGTTATGTTATATATTATATGTTATTCGTTCCGCTGTGAGATTCGTGTTACTCTGATGATTCTGATGTTCTTCTTCTTCTTCTATTCTATTAGTTCTATCTTTTCTATCTCATCTTCTAATTTCTTTCACTAACGTCTCGGAATTTCCGACTCTCGAGGAGTCGGAAATTTCCAGCCGTTACAATGAGTGTACAGAGATAACCAGGAAGAATAGTATTTCATTCTCTTCGAATCAGACATACAGTTCAAGAATCAGTACAGTAAAGCCAAAGTATTTTAACTCAGTAAGCCGATGGAGAAGTTGATATGTAGTTTAAGATAATAAATAAGTCAAAGAAATGTACGCAACAAATGCATATAGAAAAGTTTCTCAGATGTTTTAGAAATCCCCATACATATCACACTCATTTTCTCTTTCTTGTGCTTCAATCAGCATTAATGTCACAAACGCTAACATATCACACATACAATACTCATTTTCTCTTTCTTGTACTTTGGTTAGCATTATCGTTACAAATATCTTAATGTAGTATTCATATTACTGTAACTCTCTTACGTTGTGTTCACAAAATATCTTCCTTGGAGTTCATTTAAATAAGTAATTTCATCCTAAGAATCACTGTATCAAAATTGAAGGGGACTTAACTTAAAACATAATATATAAAAATATATTTGTGGATAAAACTAATGCAAACAATCGGTTTGATGTGTTATAGCGATTGTAAGCATAAAGCGAAACGCAACTCGAATTGTACGACTAAAACAAACCATAATTTTTCTTATCAAAGAGTTTAGATTATAACCGTTATTACTACTGACCCAAATCTAAAGTCCATAATATATGAATTCATAAATCTCAATCCAAATAGAATCTAGACCAGAAAAAAAATAACTTCAAAACTAACCCACTCCACGGTAAGAAGTTGAATAACAGCTCATTACATGGTTTATGTTAATTTAATATGAAGGTATAAGTAATGGTCTAACACCATGTTCATTTCAAAAAAAAAAAAAAATGACAGCCACCATATGTTAGTACTAATTTATACTTCGCAATCAATTATTGATGTATCATATATTCTAGTTTCTTGATTGTTTTCATTACAGCGAAGTCAATTAACAGTGTGGTAGATGCAATATTACTCAAATTTACGTAAAACTAAACATAAGATAGATTCATATGAACAAATTATAAATAAAATATGTAGTTACTATTAAATCAGTCAGTTTACATATTATTGAAATTGCCTAAAGCTAGAAATACTTACACACGGTGACAACATACGTGAATACTTCATGTACATGGAATAAGCTAACATAGCTTAAAAGAAAGGTTGTAGAAAGAAAGGTTGTGCTCAAAATGAGTGGATGATCTATCTCCGAAGTTGCTCTGTCGACTATATCAAACCAACAGATATAAGAATCGCTCCCTTAAGTTATGCTACCTCACAACAAAGTGGCATAAAGCTTTTTAACCATGATGTTCAGCTAATGGTAGGAAACATAGTTCCACAAATTTTGTTCCAAAAATAATAGTGTTACCAATGTAAGATATTTTCTATTATAATTAACGATGCAAACCTGTAAATGTTCAATTTACAAACAAACTCACCATAATAATTTTTTAATGTCATTGTTAATGAAAGCAAGTACTAAATAAAGAAAACCAAATGTCCTTCAGCATTATTGAAAAATGTACGTAACAAAATTAACTACCAATCCACTGTCTTTCATGACAAATGAGGTGCATGTATTTGTTGTTGCTCTACTGTTAATGTTATTGGAACAAAAATGTAATATTAGAATCCATAAACAGCAAGTACGAAACAATTCTTATTACATAAACTAAATGGCCAACTTCAAAAGGCAGAAAAATATCCTTTCCTATTGACTGTGAATAAAAATAACTGCAATATGCACTTTTTATTATTATGGCTACAACAATAAAGAAAAATGTTTTGTGCATTAACTGAAGCAACTATAGAGCATATCCATTACGAAACACACAACTTTATTTTTGATACCAATATTTCAGTTTTGAACTATCGGTACATATGGATTCAAAACAAATTTATCAAAAGATTCAGCAAAGTTCATTATATTGACAATAGATATAAACGAACGAATACTGCAAATTACAATAGCAAATTGTTGGAAAATCACAAAAGTCGGCAATGTAAGTAAATATTAGCTACTCACACACATGGCGATCTTGGTGAGCAGGGGAGAAGAGGCAGAGCCAAATGTTAGTGAAATGAGAGGTCAGAAAGGAGCAGATGTTGATTGGTGAGCATATGACCTGATTTTAGAGCATAGAATTGCAATAAGATAGATTTATCAGAAATCGAGTAAAAATAATAACAATAATTGAGAAGGGTATCAAAGTACGGCGCTAATTGTAGAAATTTATTACTGGCGGAGAACGGTGAGTTAGTTATAATAATTTGAACCAAAAAGACAGTTTTTTCTTTCTGAGGAAATTAAAAAATACATGAATATAATTTTACTTTTGCAGGGTTGTTAGTGTAGCCATTAAATAGTTAAAAAAATTCTTATCTTGTATCTATCAAAGCAAACGATTATATGTCAGCTTATAGATTAAATACAATCCATGGATATTAAAAGAACATTACATTCTTTTGTATAAAAGATTTAAGAATGGAAAATTTTGAGTATGTCATAGACTTTATTGTGCCATAGGCTTTGACATATCCACAAAGAGATTGTATTGGTTTGAGTATGCTAAAACCTAAGTTGATATCACCTTTGCCAGAAAATTATCAGACCATATTCTCTCTGTGTGTATATTGAGTGGTCTACTTAAAAAAGGGATTGTCTTAGTGAAAAAGGTAAAAGAATAAAATAAGAATCCTTATAATTTTGTTTCTTCATTGAAGGATAATCTTAATTTACTTGACTTATTAAAATAAGTAATAATGTGATTTTAATTTACAGTAGTCTTCTCTATTACTTTTTCTGTCAGAGTTATATAGCAAAAAATAAGTGTGTAGCACAGCGAGAAATGTCAAAATTATTTTGCGGCTGAACATATAAATTAATATTCTAATTGATCATTAGTAAGGGATGATTATCTAACTAAGGAAGTGTGAATTTAAGGTACAGTCAAATAGGAATAATAAAGTGCAAAATACATCGCTTTACTAACCATGCACATAACGTACAAATGATATTAATTAAGTATAAAATCATATAACGGAGGAAAACAACAATTGCAAGGGGATCAGACAGAGGAGAAAAATTTATCTACATATTGAGACATAAAATAACCAAAAAATGAAGTCGAGTCATTGAGCTCAGTAACATGGGAATCTTCTCCACCCATTGAACTTTCATATTTCAAAAAGCATATGTTATGTATTTCTGGGTTTACTTAAATATAATTATGTAAATCGACTAGGCAACAGGTTGATGTAGGGTACTTATAGTTTACATAATTTGTTGATGCAGTTGGGTTAAGCTAATAATTAATACATGAGAGAATTAAATAGAGAAAAATGAGGAATACCTGTGTTGATTGGGATCAAAGGACAAATACCCAAAAGGAGGGAAAACATCCAAAATCATTAAATCGTAGAGCGGTAAATGTCAAATAATATGGAAGGAAAATTCTTTTTTGCTTCATACTCAGTGGAACAATCCAAACATCTGGAATCGCATACTAGTCCCAGAAACATCTGAATTAACAGGCAAGAGAAGCAGTTATAATTAAGTAAGAATTATAGTCGCTGAGACATCTGAAATCGAGAATACTGAAAGTGAGGTAAATTAGTAAAGCTCACTTACCATTAAAACACAAAGATCTAGGCATTGTGGACGGCTATGAGTCAGTAGCATCGGTGTAATAATCAACGTTGGTAGCGTACGAGATGAAGGATGTAACGGCCCAGATTTTTTGACCATTTAGTTATTATTTAAAAATGTTTTTTTTTTTATTTTGGAATTCTAAATGGTTTAATTTCAATAATTTTGAATATTTTATTTTATTCCGAAATGGTAGAAATTTAGTGGATCTGCAATATAATGTGAACTGGCAGTATAAAAGGATAAATTTTTAATTTAAAATAGTACGTTTACAAAGGATGTAGTAGCTAACGAACTCGGATTTTGATGAAATCAGTTTCATTAAATCCGAAATGATGAAATTAGGTAACCAACCAAGTTACGTCAAAAATGGCATCTGTATGTTGAAAAGAAAAAAATAAAAGGCCAAAATTTGAACTAAATTTTGACGGTAATTGAAATTTGCTAATGCTAACGGCAAAACTGGAACCTAAGACCGATCCAGGAAAATTCTAAACATAGGATATTAGCTATATATGAAATTTGGGAAAATCCTATAACGGATATAGAAAGTTATTAAGGAAACAAAATTTAAATAAATTATTTGAAAATCTAAGCGAACTCCGATTTTTGATTTGAATACATAGGATTGAAGTACGTTAAAAACCGGACCAGATGGTGGAAGAATTTCTGAAAACCGTTATCGTTTGATACTCCAACATGAGACCGGAAGGTGTTGAAACTAACACAAAACACTATTTTGAATTTGAATTTAAATTATTTGAAAGTTCAAAAAAATTCAAAATTGATATATTTTTATATAGTATTGAAGAGCAAGAAAGATTGAACAACATGGTTGAAAAAGATTTCGGATAAGGTATCAATAGGTAAGTCAAATTAACGTCCGAATAGGGTTGAGAAAACACACTTTACTATTCATAAATTATTAAATTTATTTATAATTTAATTAATTTAAGGATTAATCCTAACCATCCATTTTCGACCGTTGGATTCGCGCCACCTCAGCAATCCATGTGACTCCTTCGGCTATAAATAGCCCCCCCCCTTCATTTTAAACTCACTTCTCCTCCTCCTCTTTCAAGCTTTGGCAATGGCAGAAATAATAATTAAATATTAGGAAATAGGGAAAAGGGAAGGAAGGGAGAAAGGAGGGCAAGACGGGGAGCTAGGGACTCTTAGGCAGAGGCTTGGGCTTCGCGGGGTAAGTTTTTAAATAATATTTATTTATTTATTTATTTGCGTAATATATATATATATATATATATTATAATTAAAATAGAATTTGTAAAAATAAATATCAGAACATTCTAAGGGTGACAGAGAGGATAGTGTCTAAGGCTTGAGTTTGGAAAATATAGTTTCCTGCTCTCCCTGGCTATCCCTAACTGATCCGACGGATGGGATGATTAATTTAAATTTAAATTTAAAATTTAATTTGAATTTAATTTGAATTTAATTTGAATTTAAAATAGACCAGGGGCATTTTCGTAATTTTTAACCATAAATTTTAAAAGCTTATAACTTTTTCAAAACAAGTCGGATTTCCACGAAACAAGGACCGTCGGATTCTTATCGAAAAATACTTTAAAATGAGTGGAAGCAGATTTTTGATCCGGGTTAAAATTTTTAAGTTATAATTAAATGAATATTTTTAAATATTTTATTTGAAAATTAAATTTAATTAATATTAAAATGATTTTTCAATTTTAAAAAAAATTGGATATGGCTAGAGATGGGAAAGTAGGATTTTTTAGAAGGGCAGGGAAGGTAATTTGGCTAATAACGCAATTAGAAATTAATTAAGATAAAAATAATTTAATTAATTTAATTAAATATATAATCATTTAAATTAGGTAAATATTGTAAATAGCATAACTTTTGCATACATTAACGAAATTTAACGAAACAGGATCCGTTGGGATCGTATGGACGAGCACTACGCAATGGAACTGACCGCAAGTGGATTGGAGCTCGTTTGGATTTATGGTGAAATTTAACGTCTGAACCAAATCAATGACCGATTATCGTTATTCAACGATAAACCGTCCAAGGTGAGTAAATCTCACTAACTCTGAGCACTTTATATTTTTATAAAGTATTTTTAGAACTGATAATTATTGGTTGAATTGCTGAGTGTTGATTGTTTGGTTGAACTGCTAGTCAATTGATTGAAAATACCGATATAGTTATATATATCGTTAACCGATGTTGATTTTGTTTATCAGAATACCTCATATTGAAATGAAATTGATGTGAATTATATTGTGTAACATCTGTGGATGTAGGGAAACAGGTCGGAGGAATCCAACTGGATTCCTCAACATTTATTTACCGTTTTTCATATATTCTGATATATGATGTGTTATATCATCTGTTGTTGAATTTGTGTGTTTGGATGATGATTGAACCTTTTGATTTGGTATTTTTATACCATAAGTGATACTAGAAAGTGAAAAGGGATTTTCAAAGTTTATTTTGAAAATAAATTATTTATATAAAATCAATAGATTTTATATATAAAAGGAAGAGAATTTCATGAGAGAAAATGATTATAGAATCAAAGCATTTGTAAAAAAACAAATATTGGTGAAATCAAATAGAAGGGAAAATATTGGTGAAATCAAATAGAAGGGAAATATTTGTGAAACGATTACAAATAGAAATAAAAAGGGAAACATTCGTAAAAGTATTTACAAATGGAATTGAAAAGGGAATATTCATGTAGGGAATAAAGAAAGTTGACAGAAGTACTAATTTGTTAAATAAATAGAAAAGTTAAAAGAAATATTTATTTGTTGAATAAACAGAAAAGTTAAAGGGAATATTTATTTGTTAAATAAATAGAAGCGAAAAGAGAATAGTTATTTGTTGAGTAAACGAATAGAAAAAGAATTTATTCAAGGGAAGTAATTCAAAGGAATTATTCCAAAGGAATTATTCAAAAGAGAAAAGTCAAAGGGATTAATTCAAAAGAGTTAATCAACTAGAGTTAAACCGTTGGAGTTAAACTGTTAGAGTTAAACAGTTGGAGTTAAACTGTTAGAGTTAAACAGTTGGAGTTAAACTGTTAGAGTTAAACCGTTGAAGTTAAACTGTCAGAGTTAAACCGTAAAGTTAAACAGTTAGAGTTAGTTAGTTAGAGTTAACCAGTTAGAGTTATTCAGTTAGAGTTATCCAGTTAGAGCTATTCAGTTAGAATTAACCAGTTAGAGTTAATCAGTTAGAGTTAATCGTTTTGAGTCAAATCGAACTAGAGTTATTCAAATATAGTAATCGAATAAGGGTTAATTGAATATTAGTTATTCAATTAGAATTGATCGAATCTAATTATTCGAGATAGAGTTAAAAATAGACAAAGTTATTTAAGGATGAATTTCCATTTAGCACGACTGCTAGCGTAATTCGTAGGGCTGCAGATAGCCTACGGCAGTCGGATGTTTCCTGAGGGAATCAGGCGTAACCATTGTGATCGCTGCGATCTAGAGTCAAGCAAATGGTGTTAAATCAAATAGTAATTAATCAATAGAAGTTAATTAAGTCGAGTTAGTCGAGTATTAGTAAATTAAGTAGGGTTAGTCAAAAAGGGAATTAATCGAATATCACCTATTCGAAGTAGAGTTATCGAATATAGTTTATTCGAGAAGAGTAATCGAATATAGTTCGTTCGAAGTGTGTTAAATCGAATATAGTTATTCGAAGGAGAGAATTATCGAATATGGTTTATTCGAAGTGAGATTTTTCGAATATTAGTTATTCGAAGAAAAGGATTATCGAATATTAGTTATTCGAACAGGGGAATCGAATATAGTTTATTCGAAAGAGAATTATCGGATAGTGATTATTCGAGAGTGAATCATACATGGAAATTCGATTATATCGAATCAAGGGAAGTTATGTTTACTTTCCATTTCAAATCAAGTTTTTATTATCTGTTAATAAAGTAGTTGGTTGTTTATTTATCCAAATTAAGATATGGAAATATATTTAAGTTAACATATTTTGAAAGCATGGAATTATAACATTTATAGTTATAATCAAATGATTCAGTAAAGGAAGTGGATTCATAAATAGAATCTGAGAGTTCGCAAGGAAGTTTCTTAAAGAGTAAAGTTTGAACTTTGTCTATTTCGAAGTTAGAAATGTTGTTCAGTTAAGGTCTGAGAGGTAATTATACCCCAACTTAAGTGACTTCGTTTTTAACTAAGAAGTGGATAAGGTTCTAAAGTGAAAGGGGTTAGGTGAATTTAGTTAATGAGCGAAATGGTTGGTGTTGGCATAGCGATGTTTATTCAAACATCAGTTTAAACCCAATGAAGGAGATTTGGAAATGTCTTCCAAATGAAAATCAGAAATGTTTTCTGAATATAGAAAATGAGAAATGGAATTGTTTTCCATTGTTAATAACGTATATTTTCTAAATATAGTAAATAAGAAATATAGGAAAACAAGAATAAGGAAAAGGGTAAATTTATGATAATTTGATGATGAATGATGATTGATCGATAGAATTTCCATCTGGAAATAATATCGTTGTTTGCACACCGACATGTCTTTATTTGATAGTTAAATCACCGACTATCAAAGTTTTGACCATTTTAACGTTGTTAATATGGAGAGACTGGTCGGATTATTATCCAGAGAACCACTCCGTATTGGCATAAGCGTTGCGAATCAAGTATGCTGAATATATTGAAGACGGAGTTATGTAAGGGCTATCCTATTTACATAATAGTGCCTTCGGTTTGTCCAGTCCCAGGTCAAACGTGAATGGACGACTGTCTGACAGAGTATATTCAAAGGATCGCGTAAGTTGATCTCTTCAAACGTACTTACGTTTGGTGGCGGAGGAATTCGTTTCTCTTAGCTGTATACCCGTGGTATTTTTGGTGAAATCAATTTGTGATTTGGCGGGTATGACGATGTGGCATTCAAAGTAATGGAGGTGGGATCTGTCAAAAGATACGTTATGACCTCAAGCCTCATCCACCGGGAAATGACAAAAATCGGGCAGGCAGCATGGCTATGTGGGTCGCACCCATTAGGATGTATGATCACCTATCTAGAGAAATTCCTTTTGTTCTTAAATCTATCGATGCTGTCCCTTATCGGGAGACGGTTGCTGATCCCAACCGTTGGTGATATACATTCGATACACTCAAGCGAAATGAGTGGTCGGTCATGTGTGGGCCGGGTTGCAAGATGTTCTTGTTGAACCCAGTGTATTTGCCTCTAGAGATACGCGTTCAGAAAGTGGTCCCATACCTTGTCAAGTTGGAATCCAATCTCCAATAAGTGCCTGCGAGTTTGATTGTATATTATATATGTAGAGCGTGAGATGAAAGCGTTCTACTAGATTTTAATTACTTGTGATTAGACATTATTATAATATCAGATAATATATGATTTCCAAAGTGTTTTGGGTTATCGTAAGGTAAAAGCCATCCGTATTTATGAGTGGATTGGTCTTACGATTATCTTTTCTTTTGAAAAGGATTTTGAAAAGTTAAACCAAATGATTGGAGTTTACTCACACCAGTCCCATGACTGACCCAGAGTTTTATTTTGTTTTGTTTCCCCTAAACTCTTGGGTGCCCAAATTTGTACGGGCAGTCAAGTAGTCAGGATTTACAGGTATGCTTGAAGAGCTTGGAGCAGGAGGCTTCAAGATTTTTCTAGCTATTGATTATTCCGCTGTGATGAAAGTGTTGTACTCTGATAATGGTATGATATACATATACTACTTTGATTTCAAGATATGTTGTCTATTATATTTTATTCGTTCCGCTGTGAGATTCGTGTTACTCTGATGTTGTTGTGTTCTTCTTCTTATTCTGTTCTAATTTTCTATCTTATCTATCCTCACCCTCTAATTTCTTTCTTGGACTATCCGGTAATTTCGACTTTTGATTGTTCGATAGGTGTTATATATCGGATAACCAAGGTCGCTCTTTTCCCGGGTCGTTACAGTTGGTATCAGAGCTGAAGGTTAAGTATTACCTTGGCTCTGTGGCGTGATTCAGTAGAGATGGGGTTAGTATTACCCTAGACTGAGTTTGAGTGTATATATACGAGTGAACGTATTTGTTATTTGATATAAAATGATTTTATATTGTGGAGATTTATTGGTTGAGTTGTTTATGAATTCTGGTCGATCAGTTTGATCCACTGTATCGATAGGGGTTTCTAAACGCTTGAATACGATGAACCGACACGATATGTTTTGAAAAAAGGGTAAATGAAATAATTTTACCCAAATTATATTTTGATATAAGCAAAGTATAGATATTTGAAATTATTATAGTATATTGAATGTGTTGGTTGGGTCAGTCGTGGGACTGGTGTGAGAATTCTTAACTAATAAATCACTATTAATATGGCAAATCCAAAGACCACGCCGCTAATGCGGAACGGGTTTACTCTAATGGATTGCCGTGCATAAACTTAAAGTGTCATAACAAATAAATAAGTACATCGTAAACAACGCAATGTTTTTTGGAAAAAATGGAATCACCATAAGACCCAAGTCCCATCACACAATGCAACGCACACCAGAGGATAGGGTTTTACCTTATGGTGATTAAACATGTTAAATACGGCAAATACGCATCTAATATTATTATTAGTGTATATGAAAGCATTTCAAAGTAAATGTATTAATCTTAGGAAGCATAGGTACCATATACTATGCCTCCGTACTAGTAATACAATCAAATTCGTCGGTTCGTATTTGGATTTTGGTTTCCATCATGAGTCAAGGCTAGAGCGGAGCTCCTTACCGATTCGAGACACTCTAGCTAGTGCCTCAGGATTCCCCGCAGTTAACCCTTGGATCCTGCAGGGCCGGTCCTCACATACAGCTTAGAGGATTGGCAATTCCTAAGCACACGTTTCCCGGTCCTATAGGACCTATCCGAGGCGCGCCACATTCCATCATCCACATAAGTAAAGTATCAGCGCTGGGAGGTCCCTGACACTACTTCTAGCTAGAAAGAAACGTGCTGCTTTCCCTGCGTTCCCTTCGCCCGTTTTTGACTCAACCGGGGTGTGAGGCTCGCGAAGTCCCGTTACACAAAGCTACGCCTAAACAGGCCATGCTTTGATCGTCTCCACAAGGTTCTGCTTTTCAACAATAAACCTTGATCATTGCATCTTAGTGTGTCACACTGTCACTCCATACCGTACCATTGCTTCTCCATCAATACATAAATGGGTGTTAAGTAGAGAATAAATTCTCCACCACCAATATTTATATATTAACAGAAAATCAACAATATGATATATAACGAAGTACGATGTCAGACACACCATCCATTTAAACTTATGCTCTGGGTCTGAACGAAAGTCAAATCCGTGAAACCAACACGTACGTCTGGGCAATGACCTTGACCCATGAATTGGTAGCAAGTCAATTCAGGATCTCGATCGCTGTCCATTCGAGGGAAGATTTACGGTCTTCATACGTCGTCTTCTTACTTCGATCTTTAACGCCGCTGGATTAATTTGGGATGAGAATATCTCGGACTTCCCAAACAATCCTCGTATATATATACATATATACATACATACATACATATATATATATTGAAAATCCTTCTTATTTGTTAATAATTATTTTTATTAACAATTCATTCTATTTTAATTATTTAAAATAGTCAAACTTCTTATTTAACGACGCATTCTCAAAATCATATTTTTATTTATATTAATTAAAATGTAAACTTTCATTACATATCGCATTCTTGCTTTCTTTACATTGAATAAAATGCAAACTTGAAATTACATGTCACATTCTTACTTATTTACATTGCATAAAATGTAAACTTGCATTTACATGTCGCATTCTTACCTATTTACATTGAATAAAATGTAAACTCATCCTACGGTGGAATTCCTTTATTTTAACATTAAAATAATGTAAATTTTTCCCTATGGTATATACACTTTTTATATTAACATTTAGAATAATGTTAACTCATCCTACGATGCATATTTTCTTAATTCTAACATTAAAGATAATGTTGACTTATCCTATGGTTAAATTACCCCATTATTAACATTAAAAATAATGTTAACTCACCCTATGGTGTTATTCCTTCTTAATTTCATAAAAAAAATGTAACATTCCTACGGTCAATTCTCTTTTATGTTAACATTATAAAATAATGTTAATTTTATTCTACGAAGTAATTCTCTTAATATTAACATTAAAAATAAAGTTAATTTTATCATACGGTTAAATTTCCTTCATATTAACATTATAAATAATGTTATCTAAATCCTACGGTTGAAATTTCTAGTTAATTTACATTAAAAATGTCCATTTCATCCTACGGTAAAATTTCTATTTAATTGACATTAAAAATGTCCGTTTTCCATGCATTGTAAATTACTTATTTTTAACATCAAAAATAATATTAATTCCTCATACAACTTAAATTCTTATTTGTATCATTAACAAAATTGTTAATTTTCATTAGATGTGAATACTTATTATTAACATTGACACAAAAATGTTAATTTATCATACGTTGTAAATACTTTTATATTAACATTAAAAATGTTAATGACATCCTACGGTTAAAGTTTTATTATGTTAACATTAAAAATGTTAATTACATCATACGGTGTTATCTTTAACATTTAAAAATGTTACTTTACACATGCGGTGAAATTACTATTTAATGAACATTAAAAATAATGTTAATTGCTCATGCGGTGTAGTTTCTTATTATTAACATTTAAAAATAATGTTACTTTCTCATACCATGTAAATTCCTTATATTTAACATTAAACAAAATGTTAATTTCTCATCACTTTAATTCAATGTAAATTACATGTTAACACAAATTCCTACTTTAATTACATTAAAAATGATGTAAATTCTCTACGGTATAAATCCTTTTTATAATTACATTATAATATAATGTAAATTCACATACGGTGCAATTCTACTAATGTAAATTTACATGCAGTGGAATTCTTTTACGTTTCATTATAAGATAAGGTGAAATAACATACGGAGAATTTCTTTTCATTATTACATTAAGAATAATATACTTTAATCCTACGGTTAAATTCCTTTTTATTTACATTACAAAATAATGTAAATTAGTCCTACAGTTAATTCTCTTTATATTAACATTATAAATAATGTTAACTTAACATGCGGTGTATTTCAATTATATTGCATTATAAAATAACGTAAAATAGCATACGGTGTATTTTCTTTTTATTATATTAACAAAATTTCAATTTTTCATACGATGGAAATTCTCTTCTTATTACATTGAAAATAATGATAATTTAACATACGACGCATTTTCTTTTAATTCACATAAATAAAAATGTGAAATATACATACGGTTAAAATTACTCTAGTATTAACATTAGAAACAATGTTAAATGAACATACGGTGGATTTCTACCATACTACATTATAAAATAATGTTGAATCATCCTACTTTATTCTTACAAATAAAAGTACATCTTATCATATAGTTGAAATGCTATTTTATTTTGACAAATAAAAATGTACATGTTATCATACGGTGAATATGCTATTTTATTTTGACAAATAAAAATGTACATGTTATCATACGGTGAATATGCTATTTTATTTTGACAAATAAAAATGTACCTTTATCCTACGGTGAATATGCTATTTTATTTTGACAAATAAAAATGTACCTTTATCCTACGGTGAATATGCTATTTTATTTTGACAAATAAAAATGTACCTTTATCCTACGGTGAATATGCTATTTTATTTTGACAAATAAAAATGTACCTTTATCCTACGGTGAATATGCTATTTTATTTTGACAAATAAAAATGTACCTTTATCCTACGGTGAAAATTCTCTCATTTTAACATTAAAATAAATATTAAATCATACTATGTCAAATTCTTGTATTTACATTGAACATAATGTTACTTTACATAATATGACATCTTCTATTTTTATCATAACAACAATTCTATTTTACATACCATGCACTTTTCTTTTTAATTAACATGACAAAAATGCTATTCTTCATACAATACATTTTCTTTTTTTCTTTCTTTCTTTTTTTCTTCTTTTTTTACATTTGACAAAAATGTAAATTTCATACGGTGACAGTTTTCTATATTAACATTTGACAAAAATGTCAATTAGTCATATGGTGACAGTTTTCTATATTAACATTTGACAAAAAATGTCAATTTTTCCCTATTTCAATTTTACATAAGAAGAGAATATAAATCTCATCACAAGTAGCATTCATCACAAGTAGCATTCTTAATTTATTTGCATCAAATAAATTGTAAATTTTCATCATATCGCATGACCACACATCCAAACATAACCACAAATCCAAATCCAATAACTAGCATCCAGGTGATTACAAGGTGATGTTATAACTGGGCATTAGTAAAATCAACACGGTGTAATTAAATAAAGAACATATAAATAATTTTTAATTAATTTATAATTCAGATTTAAACCTGAAATTTCAGGTCTAATCACATAGCATTATAGACAATTCCGATTTCACGTCATATGTTATGATCGGTTTAGATCTATGTTTAAATATCATGTCGTATCGGTTCTACTGCTAATAATCATAAAAATAATAATAAAATAAATTAAATTAAATAAAAATAAAATTCTCACAGTGGTCTAGTCTGAAAAGATGGCTCGGGTTCAATCAGATCCGGTGTTCGTATTCAATTTGATTTCAGATCTGGAATGATTCCAATGCAAATTCATAGGAAAAATCAAATTCAGGCTTTTAACAAGTGGCTGTGTAACACTTAAAAGCGTGGGGAAATCTGAAGCATACCATATTTTCAGAATTTGTTCAAAACTTCAAATTCAATTTTCAGGAGTTGTAGTTGACGAAACGACGAGCCGTTTGTTGGAGAAGGACCGGCTACGAGAGATCTATGCACGGCCAGAAGGTGGCGAGGTGCGGCGGGACCTACAGGGGGCGGCGGGGCTGAGAACGCGCGGACTTCGGGGGGTTGTGGCGGGCGGCTCAGGCGACGGAAAGGGACGGGACTTGTCGGAGATCGAAGAGCTCGGCGAGAGCTTCGAAACGTGTACTCACACGCTAATTTTCGTTGAGAAATGAAAGAGTTATGAGGGTTTGAAGTTTTCAGCCATGATGGGTTCAGCATGAAGAGGTGTCGGCTGAAGATGGAGGATGAACAGTGATTTTCGGATATTATAATATTATATTAGGGTTAACTAATTATGTAATTAGCCCGTTAAGGCCCGTTTTGGTCCGAACTCCGATTTAGGCCTGCTTACTGTCGTTCTTAAGGTTTTGACACCTTCTGAACGCAATGGGCTATGTGCCGGGGTCCAATTCCGAGGTCTGCTATGAGTTTTGGAATAAATACATTATTTTATTAATATTTTAATGTGTACTGTACGTGAAAATTCACCGAGGTCACAAACTAACTTCAAAAATCCTCGAAAAATATATTTAGCTATGTTTTGATGCTGTGGACCTATGAAAATTAATTTCGTTCAATTTTGAGCCCGTATGAATTTTTAAAGTCAAAAATTTGCCCGTTTACACTTAAAAATCAATTATAATTATATATTAATTCTAAAAATTACCGAAAAATCATTTTTAGCTTTGTTTTGATGATACGAATCCAACAAAATTTATTTCGTTCGATTCTGAGACTTTTTGAAAAATGGCTATTTTCAAGGCGAATATATTTAATATTAAAAATATATTTTAAACAAATATTTTCTGAAACTCGAAACATATAAGTGTTTACTGTTTTTCAATGCAGAAACATCATTCTGAAACCAATGGAAGTGGTTTCGAGTCGAAATTCCTTCGTATGCAAAAAGTAGCATTTTTTTCCTATGCATATTACCCACCGACTTTTCTAAAAATTGAATTGGCCATAAATTTTGATTTCCGCTATGAAATTTCGATTTTTCGGATTCGTTGGAATGATATTTTTAAATAGATTCTAATATTTTTGGTTTTACTAAATTCCGTTAAATTTTGCATCCTGTATGGTCAGTCAAAGTTCAAGTTTGACTTTTCAAATTACCGCGCTATTACTCGCTCTTTTTATAATTAAAATTAAATTTGTTCGTTTTAACTTCGATTAAAATAAATAAATCATTAAAAATACTTTAAATTCATTAAAATAAAAATTTTAAACTGGCCCTAAAATTCCGGGTCGTTACAATCTCCCCCACTTAAGAACTTTTCGTCCTCGAAAAGGAGAAAGAGAAAGAAGAAAGAGGATAAGAGAGAGAGAAAGCCAAGCAACGACTCATAAAATGTGAAATGGTTATGTAAATAACAAATCAAAATTCATATAAGTGAAATATATGAAATCAGATGAATTAAATCTGAATTTAAGTTCAGAATTGGAATTAAAATTGCTAAAATTTGAATAAGCGTTGTAAATGGAATTAAATTGAATATATGTGAATTTTAAAATCCTGGGAGATTTTAAATTTGTTACAAGCATTAAAAAGGGATATTTTGAAATGAATTTCAAAATGAAAGTGTTTAGAAATGGTTTGGAAAGTGACATAGTATTGAACTCACTTCGATAGCTGGAAAATAAATTCCGATGTTGATCCGGACATCATCGGTGTTCATTTTCGAGTTTGTAAGTGACAGATTACTACCAAAGATTTTGTTTTTGAATTGTTTTGAGAAACCAAGTTGTTTTGATATTCCAAAGGGATATTTGATTTTTGGAAAAGGCAAAGCTATTTGAAACTCCCAGGTAAGATTGTTTGAAATAAACACAAATTAAATAGAAATTTGTGAAAGCAAATTTGAAATTGAGTTGAAGCCAGTTCAGTGGAAATTGAGTTGAATTGAAATAAAATGGTATCAAGTAGAATTGGACAGAATTAGAGATTATCTGGGATAGAAATGGATGGTCGAGCAAGAAATTTGAATTGAGATTGGAATTGCAGTTTGATTGAAATTTGGCTTGGTTATAAGCGGATGGTCGTGCTGAAGATAAAAGTGATTGGGAGTTTGATTGGGATGATAGTGGTATATGCTAAATTGGTAGCAGAATTGAATGCCGACAAAAAGGTACACGTACATATTCATATGAGTTGGATGAGATTTATGAGCCTGTTTGGCAAGCCACTTGGCTGTTTGATTTTCTTTTGGGTTGAAGAAGGCCTAGAGAGGCGAGTTGGAGTTTGAGCTATTGACCAGTAAAAGGAGATGCTGGCGAAATTTTTCAGAAATTTCGAATGTTAGAAAATTTTCAGAATTTTTGAAATTTTCGTTTATAGAAATAAATTAATAAATTAATTAGAATTAATTGGTTTAGTGAAACCGGAGTAAATAAATAATTTTAACCTAGTTATAAAGTTCATTTTTCTACCTTAGCAATTTCGAGGACGAAATTATTTTAAGGGGGAAAGAATGTAACGGCCCAGATTTTTTGACCATTTAGTTATTATTTAAAAATATTTTTTTTATTTTGGAATTCTAAATGGTTTAATTTCAATAATTTTGAATATTTTATTTTATTCCGAAATGGTAGAAATTTAGTGGATCTGCAATATAATGTGAACTGGCAGTATAAAAGGATAAATTTTTAATTTAAAATAGTACGTTTACAAAGGATGTAGTAGCTAACGAACTCCGATTTCGATGAAATCAGTTTCATTAAATCCGAAATGATGAAATTAGGTAACCAACCAAGTTATGTCAAAAATGGCATCTGTATGTTGAAAAGAAAAAAAATAAAAGGCCAAAATTTGAACTAAATTTTGACGGTAATTGAAATTTGCTAATGCTAACGGCAAAACTGGAACCTGAGACCTATCTAGGAAAATTCTAAACATAGGATATTAGCTATATATGAAATTTGGGAAAATCCTATAACGGATATAGAAAGTTATTAAGGAAACAAAATTTAAATAAATTATTTGAAAATCTAAACGAACTCCGATTTTTGATTTGAACATAGGATTGAAGTACGTTAAAAAACGGACCAGATAGTGGAAGAATTTCTGAAAACCGTTATCGTTTGATACTCCAACATGAGACCGGAAGGTGTTGAAACTAACACAAAACACTATTTTGAATTTGAATTTAAATTATTTGAAAGTTCAAAAAAATTCAAAATTGATATATTTTTATATAGTATTGAAGAGCAAGAAAGATTGAACAACATGGTTGAAAAAGATTTCGGATAAGGTATCAATAAGTAAGTCAAATTAACGTCCGAATAGGGTTGAGAAAACACACTTTACTATTCATAAATTATTAAATTTATTTATAATTTAATTAATTTAAGGATTAATCCTAGCCATCCATTTTCGACCGTTGGATTCGCGCCACCTCAGCAATCCATGTGACTCCTTCGGCTATAAATAGCCCCCCCCTTCATTTTAAACTCACTTCTCCTCCTCCTCTTTCAAGATTTGGCAATGGCAGAAATAATAATAAAATATTAGGAAATAGGGAAAAGGGAAGGAAGGGAGAAAGGAGGGCAAGACGGGGAGCTAGGGACTCTTAGGCAGAGGCTTGGGCTTCGCGGGGTAAGTTTTTAAATAATATTTATTTATTTATTTGCGTAATATATATATATATATATATTATAATTAAAATAGAATTTGTAAAAATAAATATCAGAACATTCTAAGGGTGACAGAGAGGATAGTGTCTAAGGCTTGAGTTTGGAAAATATAGTTTCCTGCTCTCCCTGGCTATCCCTAACTGATCCGACGGATGGGATGATTAATTTAAATTTAAATTTAAAATTTAATTTGAATTTAATTTGAATTTAAAACAGACCAGGGGCATTTTCGTAATTTTTAACCATAAATTTTAAAAGCTTATAACTTTTTCAAAACAAGTCGGATTTCCACGAAACAAGGACCGTCGGATTCTTATCGAAAAATACTTTAAAATGAGTGGAAGCAGATTTTTGATCCGGGTTAAAATTTTTAAGTTATAATTAAATGAATATTTTTAAATATTTTATTTGAAAATTAAATTTAATTAATATTAAAATGATTTTTCAATTTTAAAAAAAATTGGATATGGCTAGAGATGGGAAAGTAGGATTTTTTAGAAGGGCAGGGAAGGTAATTTGGCTAATAACGCAATTAGAAATTAATTAAGATAAAAATAATTTAATTAATTTAATTAAATATATAATCATTTAAATTAGGTAAATATTGTAAATAGCATAACTTTTGCATACATTAACGAAATTTAACGAAACAGGATCCGTTGGGATCGTATGGACGAGCACTACGCAATGGAACTGACCGCAAGTGGATTGGAGCTCGTTTGGATTTATGGTGAAATTTAACGTCTGAACCAAATCAATGACCGATTATCGTTATTCAACGATAAACCGTCCAAGGTGAGTAAATCTCACTAACTCTGAGCACTTTATATTTTTATAAAGTATTTTTAGAACTGATAATTATTGGTTGAATTGCTGAGTGTTGATTGTTTGGTTGAACTGCTAGTCAATTGATTGAAAATACCGATATAGTTATATATATCGTTAACCGATGTTGATTTTGTTTATCAGAATACCTCATATTGAAATGAAATTGATGTGAATTATATTGTGTAACATCTGTGGATGTAGGGAAACAGGTCGGAGGAATCCAACTGGATTCCTCAACATTTATTTACCGTTTTTCATATATTCTGATATATGATGTGTTATATCATCTGTTGTTAAATTTGTGTGTTTGGATGATGATTGAACCTTTTGATTTGGTATTTTTATACCATAAGTGATACTAGAAAGTGAAAAGGGATTTTCAAAGTTTATTTTGAAAATAAATTATTTATATAAAATCAATAGATTTTATATATAAAAGGAAGAGAATTTCATGAGAGAAACTGATTATAGAATCAAAGCATTTGTAAAAAAACAAATATTGGTGAAATCAAATAGAAGGGAAAATATTGGTGAAATCAAATAGAAGGGAAATATTTGTGAAACGATTACAAATAGAAATAAAAAGGGAAACATTCGTAAAAGTATTTACAAATGGAATTGAAAAGGGAATATTCATGTAGGGAATAAAGAAAGTTGACAGAAGTACTAATTTGTTAAATAAATAGAAAAGTTAAAAGAAATATTTATTTGTTGAATAAACAGAAAAGTTAAAGGGAATATTTATTTGTTAAATAAATAGAAGCGAAAAGAGAATAGTTATTTGTTGAGTAAACGAATAGAAAAAGAATTTATTCAAGGGAAGTAATTCAAAGGAATTATTCCAAAGGAATTATTCAAAAGAGAAAAGTCAAAGGGATTAATTCAAAAGAGTTAATCAACTAGAGTTAAACCGTTGGAGTTAAACTGTTAGAGTTAAACAGTTGGAGTTAAACTGTTAGAGTTAAACAGTTGGAGTTAAACTGTTAGAGTTAAACCGTTGAAGTTAAACTGTCAGAGTTAAACCGTAAAGTTAAACAGTTAGAGTTAGTTAGTTAGAGTTAACCAGTTAGAGTTATTCAGTTAGAGTTATCCAGTTAGAGTTATTCAGTTAGAATTAACCAGTTAGAGTTAATCAGTTAGAGTTAATCGTTTTGAGTCAAATCGAACTAGAGTTATTCAAATATAGTAATCGAATAAGGGTTAATTGAATATTAGTTATTCAATTAGAATTGATCGAATCTAATTATTCGAGATAGAGTTAAAAATAGACAAAGTTATTTAAGGATGAATTTCCATTTAGCACGACTGCTAGCGTAATTCGTAGGGCTGCAGATAGCCTACGGCGGTCGGATGTTTCCTGAGGGAATCAGGCGTAACCATTGTGATCGCTGCGATCTAGAGTCAAGCAAATGGTGTTAAATCAAATAGTAATTAACCAATAGAAGTTAATTAAGTCGAGTTAGTCGAGTATTAGTAAATTAAGTAGGGTTAGTCAAAAAGGGAATTAATCGAATATCAACTATTCGAAGTAGAGTTATCGAATATAGTTTATTCGAGAAGAGTAATCGAATATAGTTCGTTCGAAGTGTGTTAAATCGAATATAGTTATTCGAAGGAGAGAATTATCGAATATGGTTTATTCGAAGTGAGATTTTTCGAATATTAGTTATTCGAAGAAAAGGATTATCGAATATTAGTTATTCGAACAGGGGAATCGAATATAGTTTATTCGAAAGAGAATTATCGGATAGTGATTATTCGAGAGTGAATCATACATGGAAATTCGATTATATCGAATCAAGGGAAGTTATGTTTACTTTCCATTTCAAATCAAGTTTTAATTATCTGTTAATAAAGTAGTTGGTTGTTTATTTATCCAAATTAAGATATGGAAATATATTTAAGTTAACATATTTTGAAAGCATGGATTTATAACATTTATAGTTATAATCAAATGATTCAGTAAAGGAAGTGGATTCATAAATAGAATCTGAGAGTTCGCAAGGAAGTTTCTTAAAGAGTAAAGTTTGAACTTTGTCTATTTCGAAGTTAGAAATGTTGTTCAGTTAAGGTCTGAGAGGTAATTATACCCCAACTTAAGTGACTTCGTTTTTAACTAAGAAGTGGATAAGGTTCGAAAGTGAAAGGGGTTAGGTGAATTTAGTTAATGAGCGAAATGGTTGGTGTTGGCATAGCGATGTTTATTCAAACATCAGTTTAAACCCAATGAAGGAGATTTGGAAATGTCTTCCAAATGAAAATCAGAAATGTTTTCTGAATATAGAAAATGAGAAATGGAATTGTTTTCCATTGTTAATAACGTATATTTTCTAAATATAGTAAATAAGAAATATAGGAAAACAAGAATAAGGAAAAGGGTAAATTTATGATAATTTGATGATGAATGATGATTGATCGATAGAATTTCCATCTGGAAATAATATCGTTGTTTGCACACCGACATGTCTTTATTTGATAGTTAAATCACCGACTATCAAAGTTTTGACCATTTTAACGTTGTTAATATGGAGAGACCGGTCGGATTATTATCCAGAGAACCACTCCGTATTGGCATAAGCGTTGCGAATCAAGTATGCTGAATATATTGAAGACGGAGTTATGCAAGGGCTATCCTATTTACAGAATAGTGCCTTCGGTTTGTCCAGTCCCAGGTCAAACGTGAATGGACGAATGTCTGACAGAGTATATTCAAAGGATCGCGTAAGTTGATCTCTTCAAACGTACTTACGTTTGGTGGCGGAGGAATTCGTTTCTCTTAGCTGTATACCCGTGGTATTTTTGGTGAAATCAATTTGTGATTTGGCGGGTATGACGATGTGGCATTCAAAGTAATGGAGGTGGGATCTGTCAAAAGATACGTTATGACCTCAAGCCTCATCCACCGGGAAATGACAAAAATCGGGCAGGCAGCATGGCTATGTGGGTCGCACCCATTAGGATGTATGATCACCTATCTAGAGAAATTCCTTTTGTTCTTAAATCTATCGATGCTGTCCCTTATCGGGAGACGGTTGCTGATCCCAACCGTTGGTGATATACATTCGATACACTCAAGCGAAATGAGTGGTCGGTCATGTGTGGGCCGGGTTGCAAGATGTTCTTGTTGAACCCAGTGTATTTGCCTCTAGAGATACGCGTTCGGAAGGTGGTCCCATACCTTGTCAAGTTGGAATCCAATCTCCAATAAGTGCCTGCGAGTTTGATTGTATATTATATATGTAGAGCGTGAGATGAAAGCGTTCTACTAGATTTTAATTACTTGTGATTAGACATTATTATAATATCAGATAATATATGATTTCCAAAGTGTTTTGGGTTATCGTAAGGTAAAAGCCATCCGTATTTATGAGTGGATTGGTCTTACGATTATCTTTTCTTTTGAAAAGGATTTTGAAAAGTTAAACCAAATGATTGGAGTTTACTCACACCAGTCCCATGACTGACCCAGAGTTTTATTTTGTTTTGTTTCCCCTAAACTCTTGGGTGCCCAAATTTGTACGGGCAGTCAAGTAGTCAGGATTTACAGGTATGCTTGAAGAGCTTGGAGCAGGAGGCTTCAAGATTTTTCTAGCTATTGATTATTCCGCTGTGATGAAAGTGTTGTACTCTGATAATGGTATGATATACATATACTACTTTGATTTCAAGATATGTTGTCTATTATATTTTATTCGTTCCGCTGTGAGATTCGTGTTACTCTGATGTTGTTGTGTTCTTCTTCTTCTTCTGTTCTAATTTTCTATCTTATCTATCCTCACCCTCTAATTTCTTTCTTGGACTATCCGGTAATTTCGACTTTTGATTGTTCGATAGGTGTTATATATCGGATAACCAAGGTCGCTCTTTTCCCGGGTCGTTACAAAGGAATTTACAGTCAGAATATTATTCAAATGGAAGTATCCCTTAAAGCAGTATGCTTCAGCGATTTCCCTGACGAAAGGTATGTCGCAATGGTATATTATCTGAGGTAGAGTTATTAGAGGTGAAAAGGGCGTGAAATCAGAAGAGGGGAAAGGGAATGAAATCGATCGTCGAAGAAGGGACTGTCGCAAGATTATCATGTAACCGTTAGGGTTAGTCATTCCGAAAATGGCATAAAAATGAAAAAGGAAGAGGTGTGAAATTGGAGTCCGAGTTTGTTCACACTTTATCCACAAGTGTGAACATAACTCTCCGATCTCATTAGTGGAAATCATGGGGTCCCTCTGATTTTTCCTAATTTCCACAAGAAAATCAGAGGGACCCCCTGATTTCCACTAATGGAATTTGAGAGTTATGTTCACACTTGTGGATAAAGTGTGAACAAACTCCTATTGGTGAAATTGAAAATCGAAGAAGGAATAACGCAATAGAAATTGTGAGAGGACAGGTGTCATCGCACAAACGCTTTGTTTCCTACTATCCAGTATAAGTAATAGATAGTATGTTAATATAATACATTGAGATAAACGTATGCATATTTAAAATGAAACAAATTATATATTATATATATTTATGTTTTTAGTAATACTACTATATTTTTCATGTAAATATATATATATATATATATGTATATAATATTTTTAATACATATGTATACATTACTTGAGCATACATGCATATAATAACTATAAATATATATACATATTTGGACAACATACAATACATATATGATGAGCCTACATTCCATTGTGTTGTAAATGCTAACATTATATACAGATATGTTATTGTTTGCGTAAATTATCATGTGAAGTATCCACACACTTGTGTATACAAGACATAGTTTGCTCATATATAAATTAAATAAATCAAAATTTTCTTTCAACAGTTTATAAATTTAAATGGAATATATGATTTATTTAAATTAGATTTAGGAATATTCTTAATAAAATAGACCTCATAGGCATAATAAAAACTAGTAAGGTAAAAAAAATTGAAATTCACTAATAAGTTTAGTTGTATGCTAGCTTGGTTACAACAACTGTATCAAATCGTAATAGCTTATATTGTCTAATTTGTCACGTTAATGTTTGCTAATTAAGCTCGTGGACCAGTTATAGAGTGTTTAGGAATATAATGTCTATTGAGTTTGGTTAATCAAGTACCTTAACCAACCTATCTTCCAGTCTAGACAAATAAGTGAGATTAAAAATTTCCTCTAATAAAAAAAACCAATTTGAATTGGGTATTTCGTTGTGTAACAAACTTATATCACCATGGAGAATAAACTTATCGCATCTAAATTGATGAGAAAGCCATATAAACTTGTGCTTAACAAAAGAATAGTGCCACCCTCTTTACTTCATAGGAGTAATTCGCTTCTCTAAATGTTTTAATATAGAAGGAATCGCCATGGATTAACAAAGATCAAAGGATGAACTTCACATCCAAGAAATGGACACGCATGGAAAAGGAAGCCATCGCTTCATCTCACGGTCGGCCCATTCCAAAAAGGCATGTCGCTACACTTTGGCTAATAAATATTGTCATGCTCCTATATTTTAAGGAAAATATTTTATATTTCCCTTGTTTTGAACAACATATAAACCCCCCTTGTTGTTTCACCTTGAAGATGAAGCAGGTCTGTTATAAGTATCTCTTTTAAGGAAAACCTGGTATGTTCGTTCAGAACTTGAAGTGCATAGGCACTTTCATTCAATTTTAAATTTCTTCACTATATACTAAAGTGAACATGATGAATGGAACCCATGGGTTCAAATCTCAGCAACTCAGATCAATTTGAGTCGAAAGGCTACATTATTATGTTTAGTAACTGACAACATCTAACCATTTTTTGAACTAATTTTTTAGTGCCAAACAGAGGATCTGAACCTACAATTTTATTATATTTATCCTATAACCTTATCAGGGTACTTTATGTTTTAGGGTTGAAGATGAAAATAAAATAAAAAGAACAAAACTCCAGCTGGGTGGATTATTCAGCAATGTGATAGTCGCCCTATACCACTAGTGCTTATATGACCTAACAGAGTGCTATACGAGAAATCGAGCAATGCCAAATTGTTATCAAGGGAAGGAAGTGAGAGAAAAGAATATAAATCCAAATGAAGAGAAAGAAAAGGAAGAGAAGTGAAGAGAAAGAAACACCAAATGTGCCCATGGAACCTATTATATATTTCACCACGCATTAAATATATTAAAATAGTAATCATAAATATAAAATAAGCAAGTTGGTAGTAATTTTATAAACAAGATAACCAAAGTATACACGTCGTACATTTGAATATTCAACAATAAATTTGTATAAGGGATAAATAAACTTAACCGATAATCTGTCTTTAATAATAAATAATCAACACTATCAAGGCACCACACTGTCATATAACACAATTATCAACAATAGTACAAGTGTAAATAAGAGAAGGTATTACCTCCTTATAATCCTAACCAAGGAATTTTTAGTTAATGCTCGTACCTATTATTTAGTCTACTCATTTAATGGTACCCGAGTCAATAAGAAGAAAAGCATACAGCTTCAAGTTAGACAATAGTTTGGTATGATCGATAAACAAATCTCAAAGTATTATAGAAAGTCATAATAGTGTATGGAATAGTGAGTATGGAAAATCATAATTAACCGATCCTTGTATCCATATAGTTATCACATATAGAGATACATACTACTCCATGACCATCATGTGGTATACTCTATAATGCAGTACTAAGATGTCTAGATATTCATCAACAATATCAACGTCATATAGCATCCTTAAAGTGAGAGTAAAGTAACGAACGTGGCATCCATAATTCATATGCACATTCAATCATTTGGTGCGTCTAGCACATGGCACCTAGTACTTTAGTCACCCAGTCCATTGATGAAATGAAAGTTTTAACGTCAATAAATCTACTAAACTATCAAAGTTATCAAAAATTTGGAGTATATTAGGAAAACAAAAATAATCTAATCCTAAACCATAATATGGACATTTAATACTGAATTAAGTTATAATGAAAACCATATATGTAAAAGGTAGAATAATCATCATTTTAAGGATATTGTAGACTTTATTCCTAAAGGCATAGACTTGACAGTTTTTTTACTAGACTGATTATGTGTAACTTTTAAATGGAGGGAGACTTTGACTTCCCTCCTTATTAAAAAAATCTAGTTGGTTATATTCAACCCTAACGACATTTGGACATACATAATGTTAGCGTAGGAAATAAGAGGCCAATAGTGGGTTAAATATTAGGTGTAACAACCCGGAAAATCAGAACCAATTTAAAAATTTTATTTTAGAAATTTTAATGGATTTTGAATATTTAAAATGATTTATTTTAAATAATAATGACTAAAAATTTATTTAAACAGAAGTTAGAACGAATAATTTTATTTTAATTATATAACGAGCCTGAAATGGCGCGGTAGTTTGAAAATTCGATTTCGAATTTCAAATGAATGTACAAGATTCAAAATAAATCAGATTTTAGTAAAACTAGAAATATTTGAATCTGTTTGAAAATATCTTTCCAACAAATGTGAAAAATCCGGATTTCATAACGGGAATAAAAAGTTATGTCCAGTTGAAAATTCAGAATAGTCGCTATGGAATTTAACGTAATACATGGCCTTAAAAAATAGCCATTTTGGCAAACGACCTCCGTTTTCGACAAAACTACTTCTTTTGGATCCGGAATGTCAAATTATTGCTAGATTCCAATTTTCATAATTTTTGGAACTAATATGTGAGCGTGGTAAATTTAAACGTGTTTGGTCAATTCAGTTCGAATTTAATCGACTGGAAAATGACCGTTTTTCAAACGGTCTCCAAATTCGAAAAAATTAGCTTTGTTAGGACCGTATCATCAAAACATAGCCGGATTTATTTTTCTGGAATTTTTGGAGTCAGTATGTGGCCCTAGTAAATTAAAATGTACATTGAAATCAATTTTGAACGTTATATTAATTTATATTTTAACTTTAATAAAAACTGATCGCAACAGTCGAATTAGCTTACCGGAAATATCCCATTGCATTCAGAATGAGGGTAATTAGCTTCGGGTGACAGTCGTTGGGATTGATTTGGAGTTCGAATTTAAAAAGTAACTTTATGGAATTAAATAATTAAATAATGTAAAAAAAAGAAGTCAACCCCTTTTTTAATTCTCTCTCCCCAATCCCCGTTCATTTTCAAAAACAAATAAAAAAACAAAAAGGAAGAACCGCTCAGACCGCCGTGCCTGGCCCAGACCGCCGCCGGTCGTCGGCCATCCCCCCTCTCTTCCGCCGATTCTCCTCCCCTTCCCCCTTTCTCTTCCCCCTTCATTTGAAGAACCGCGAGCCCTTCCCCCCATTTCTGACTCAACGCCGCCCTCTCCCCCCCTCAGATCCGCCACAACCATCTTCCCGACCACTGCGACCTTCCCCCGACCCCAGACCTCCTGCGCAAGCCCTCCTCCTCTAGAAAATCCAATTAACAGTAAGTTTTTCCTTTTCCTTTTTCTCTTTTTTATTTTATTTTATTTTATTTGGTGTATTTAATAATGTTGATTTTAATTTCAGTTTTATATATATAAATAAGCATTGATTTAAATTCAGATTTTTATATATGTTTTTTATTTAATAAAAATATGATTTTATTTAATAAAAATATGATTTTATTTAATAAAAATATGATTTTTCGTTAATAAAATATGATTTTTAGCTAACGGAAAACATGGTTTTAAGCTATATAAAAAGATTAGATTTTTAATCATAAAAAGATTAGACTTTTAATTATAAAAAGATTAGACTTTTAATTATAAAAAGATTTGATTTTTATTTGTTAAAGATTTGATTTTTATTTGTTAAAAGATTTGATTTTTATTTGTTAAAAGATTTGATTTTTAAATATGAATAGCGATATGAAAATATTATTTTTAATAGATAAAAGTATTATTTTTAGTTAGATAAAAGTAGAATTTTTATCGTATGTATGAAATATTATTTTGAATAGGATAAAAATAGAATTTTTACATATGTAGTAGAAATAAAAATTCGATTTTTATTATATATGAAGAGAAATAAAAATTCGATTTTTATTATACATGGAGAGAAATAAAAGTTCGATTTTTATTATATATGAAGAGAAATAAAAATATGATTTTTATTATATATGAAGCGAAATAAAGATATTATTTTTTATATGAAGTAGCGCTATAAAAATATTTTTTTATATATATAATGTAGCATTATAAAAATATGATTTTTATAATATAATAGAGGTTTAAAAATATGGTTTTTATTATATGAATAACAATATAAAAATACGATTTTTATATATACAATAGCATTGTAAAAATACGATTTTTAATGTATACACGGAATTGTAAAGATGTGATTTTTACATAATATAGCGTTATTAAAAATGTGATTTTTAATATAAATCGCGTGAAATAGATTGCGATGGAACTGGTTAGAAACAAATCCAATTCTAAACTGTTCAGAAATAAAGAATGGAGGAGTGGATCCCAAAGGTGAGAACTTCTCACTCTAATTTATTTTATAGTTAAATATATATATATATATATATATATACATATACTAGGATGCAGACGGTGCTTAGTAGCACCCGACACCTTTGTTTGAAACCATGTTTGTTTTGTTGTTTGGTTGATTCGTTTATTTGTTTGAATTTGGTTTAGGAAGTGAAATGAATTGATTGGAATTGGTATGTGTATGGCGCGAGTCAGGATTAGGCGAGGGATAAGGCTAGACCTTATTCCAGTTCTAGTATCGTGCCGCTATGTTGCTAAAATTTTCTAAAAATGTTAGAACAATAAAAATATCATTTTTATTGTATAAACAAACTGTATAAAATATTCATGTGTTGAAATAAATATTTTATAGTTAAAAATATAATTTTTATAGTGTATATGAACAAAATAAATATTCATTTACAAATCGGACGATTTGTTTATGTACACACATTTGACTGATGCTGATTGTTACAATGTATTTTACACATCGCCCAACTGCACAAATAATAATCAGTGTTTGTTGTTTGAAAACCCCACATGGGTATTGGGATGATATTGGACATACACTAATCCCAATATTTAGTTGTATGTTAATCGATGGGTTAACAGACTGTTGTAAGCGTTAATTATTTATATTTAACACATATGCAGTTGTGTAATGCACTCTGGATGATGGTTGACTGTGTTTGATTATTGCTGTGTACATGTGTGTATGAAATCCATATAAATAAAATTATTTGGTAATTGACTGTGTCTGATTCTAATTCGGAAAGAACGAATATTTTAAATTAACGAATATTTTAAAATGACGAATAATGAATATTTTAAAATAACTAATATTTTAAAATAATATTCAGTAAAGGATCCAAATATGATTTTGATGTCCGATTTGGGATGGACACGAAAATATTGAAATATATGAAGCCGTGTTGATTAGATATGCGCCATTTTGACGCGAACAATCTTTATATCGATTTTATTCATTTTTATAATGAATATCGAAAAGGAAATGATTTCAAAATCTGATATTTTGAAAATATTATCATTTATATATTATAATGATAAGGAAAATTCAATTTTGATTTAAAATTCAAGATGAAGTTAGAATCATTTTAAAACGAATTTATAAAATACGATTTAAATGGAAATCGATGAAATATGTAATATATATTATCTATATTTAATGGCCTGAATAGAACGCGCCACGTCGTGAAAGTTCGCGAATTTCGACCATTGACTTCAAGTGGACATTAGGAGAGATCCGACCGTCGGATTCTACTAAAACCAGAACCGTTGGGTTCGTATCGAAAAGAGCTTTCCAACAATGCAAGAAATTTGAAATCTAATGGTTGGATTTGGAATTATGTCCAAATCAAATTTGGAAAAGGTCGTTGTAAGTGCAGTTCGATGACCGTTTATGGAAATCGACTGAAAGGGCCTTAATAAAATTATTAAAAATATTGATAATTTGTGTAAAATCATAATAAATGATTTGGAAAGAATTGGGATGAAAAATTCCACATTTGTAAAGATAAAAATATATTTTTATCGAAATGTACTAGATACGAACTAGAATTATAATCCAATATTTTAAAATAAATAAATTGGATTTGAAATGGTTTTAAAAATAACCAGAATTTCCAATATATGAATTTGAATGGATTTGAATCGAAATTATCTTCGGAATATTTCGATATTGGATTCCGTGATTATACGAATATTGTGGAGGAATTTGGAAGATATATAAATCGTTATTCCCAATACGATATTTGTTGATTTCAGAATTTAATATTGAATATAAGCCGATATAATTTCTATCCAGAGCCTTGTATTTAATATTGAATTGGATTTTGGGTTTATCGTGAATGGTGTCATAAATAACACTGTTCTTAAAACCCATGTGAGAGGAATAAATCTTTAAAAAAAGATTATTATAGTTTCCAGTTATATTTAGTAACTGGAATAAAATGGAATGTGAATCGGGTTTACTGTGAACTGTGTTTTTAACGACATTCGTTCTTTGATCCGATTTACAGTGAAATGTGATTTGGAATTTATAAATCTTTTTATTAAGATTTAACAGAAATTTTCCAAAGTAAAATTTCCAATTTAATATATTAAATTGGAATTGAATGGAATTTGATAATAATCGAAATGGGCTTCTGTGGAGGAACACTATTAATATATATGGAATTTAAAAGGTTTTGTTGTTATTTCATTTATATTATTAGTAAGATACGAAAATTGATATCAATTATATATTGATGTGTTTTCTGTGAATATTCCATAATTAATGGAATGTGATTTGGGTTTATCGTGAACTGTGTTTTAAATGACATTAGTTCTTTAACCTAGTTAAAGACAGGGCTACATGTCTAACATTGTATTTTGAACTGTATAGTTGATCTCTACTAAATATATATTTGTTTGGTGGCGGAGAATTTATTCTCTTGCTTAACACCCTTCTCTAAGACGTACGAGCTTAGAGGTTATATATCGACAGAAATCTATAGTACGGTGTAGATTGTCGATGCGACATGTTTGTGTTTCCAAAGTTAAATAATCATTAATATTGATTTTTGGGAAGATTAAAACTAAGTAGAGTTTTAATGAATCTTTAATTAGATTGAAATGAGAATGTGATAATTTAAATTATCAAATTCGGGAAATGATCGAGAAAGGAGTACCACCAGTTTTACTCCAGGCGATAGTTAAATAATTAATTAGATATGAACGTGAAATGGTAATTAATTTTACCGATAACACCGTGGTGTTAGATATGGAGTATTACCAGTTTTGCTCCATGGGATGAATAGGTTGGGACTGGGATAATAAAAGAAATGATTACTTCGGTATGGTTCGATAATCCCGACTAGTTTGGATAAACCTTAATTTGGTTTGAATTGATATCCAAAGGAAGATTAAAGAATAAATTTAAAGAATTTATCTTTGATAAAATTAATGGGAACCTTTCCCAAAATATAAGAATATTTGAATAAAGGAATATTCTGCATTGGAATGAGGCGTATGATGTGTTTTATAGCACTTGTTTATTATATATGCGAGTTATTCGAAAAGGCCGGGTTTATACCCATTCTGAGTAACTTATTCGACGATAAGTTGATGACGAAGACGATGGTTGAAGATCGGAGGTCTTCACATCGTTTGGATAATTAGTGATGTCTTGATTCGGCTGTACATTCAAGAGGAGGTAATAAGTGGTGATCGTCCAGACATGCTTGGAGATCGACCAGATATGCGAGGACCTCTATCATGTATTGGACATATGGGACGAGGAATAAGGTGCCTCCGGTTTTGTTCAAACCCAGAACGAACTAGTAAATGGATGTGTGTTTGACATTGGATTTTATTCTGTGTTGATTGATTTCTATTAAATATATATCTGTTTGGCGGCGGAGAATTTATTCTCTTGCTTAACGCCCTTCTCTGAGACGTATGTTCGCTAAACGATATTCTATGGAATTAGAAAACCGTTGACAAAATATCGTAATAATAACCGCAAGCGCACAGCGTACAATCATAGTACATGGCGAATACGGGTTGATCCGCAGGGAAACAATTTATTCTATTCTTGCTCAATCAAATTAAACCGAAGGCGAGTGAACTTGTTAACTATAAACTAAAAGAAAATATCAATGTTAAAATGAATACAAATATGAGACTATGAGACAATTTAGGAGTAGATTCACTATCAACATCAATCTAATTAACATAAAAAATGGTTCTAACTCTTTTTAATAATTAACACATTAAGTGTTGTATTCATACAAGCATGATTTATATGCTAGAAAATTCAAGCTACATAAATCATCAATTTTCAATACAAACTTAAAGCCCTAATTATTACATAGAAAATAATAGTTCTAATATGAATTAGATTGTGATAAAGTATGATACTATTAATGATATGAGTATAACACATTTGGGAATAATCAACCAGCATGTGCTATCAATTTTCACCATATAAAATCTTTACTTTATCAATATCCAATTATAGATTAAGCTCAAATAAGAGAGTTAGAAACAAGAAATTCTTATGTTAATTAATCATGAATCATGAGATCTTCACTACCACTAAATTGAAGGGGTTTAGCTACTCATGATGGATTCAATGATAACATAAAGATATTTCATTATAAAAGAGAACAAAATAAAGAGCAACTAAAGATAAAAATCTATTCTACTTGTAAAAGAGAAAATAACATGTAAACGAAAAACAACAAATTAATATTGCATTAAAGCGACAGATTACAAAAAAGAAATGGCTAAGAAGTCGTGGCATAAAAAGAGAAGTTTTGACTTCAGCCTCACTCTAAACTAAAAATCCAAGATGATCCTTTACATTATCATACATGGGTTATTTATACATGAGAGAAAACCCTAAATTAAATTTTTGCGTGCTACCAAGAATGCCCCATCTTTAAGCTTCATTTTGTCTTTTAGCAATAATGATTCATGAAGCCCTAACTTTGTGTCTCCACTAAAGAAGGAAGGAGAGTGAATAGGGTCCACCATTAATTCTCTATTTGAATTGATTCCCTCTTTCATCTTTTTTGGCAAGGCATTGATTTCCTCCTTTTGAATTGATTCCCTTTCCATTGATCGATTTCCTTATTTTGTATGCATATATGTCTTTATGAAGTCCTCTTCTACATGCATCCAATTTCTGCAAAAATATGAAAAATGTCCAAGTAAACATTCTCAAAATAATATAAGCACAAAAATGACCATTTTCCTCCTATATGATGATAAATGCATGATGTTATGAAATCAATTCAATTATTGTTTAAACATGATAAAATACCCATATATGACATTTATTAGCACTAAACAAGAATAAATATGTGAATATAAATGTGCATTTTTACATGCACGTTAAATACCCCCACACTTGTCTTTTTATTCGTCCTCGAATAAACTGAAAAACTAAGCTAAATTCGTTTTCGTAGGAAACACGATTGCATTGAGCGTATGCAACAAGCCGTTAAACCTCTGGGTGTCCCCAATAGAACGAGTGTTGTCTCGTGAGGGTTTTCAGCGGATACTACACACAAAATCCAAAAGTTAAATGCAAAAATATTTACAAAATGCAAGATGTGAAAATATTTACATATGAATACAAGTTTTTAAAGAAATATTTACAAATGGATAATTTACTTTTAAATACTACACGAATGAGTTAACACAAATTTGGGTCGTCACTATGAAATTTAAGTCCGTTACTAATCAAAACTTCAAACCAAAGTCATGTTATCATCACAAACTCCTCCTGCTTGGCCAGTTATTTGGTAGAAACATAGTGCGAATATGAAATGAATTCTATAATCGATATCAACAATCGTAAAACGACATCTCAACTTCCTTTTTGTTAACAAGTTAGGTTGAATAAGTGAAGAGCGTGCTTGGATTTCAAGTGCTTTAAAAACTTTATTACAAAATATTTACATTATTACTATTTACAATCACCTAACCAAAAAAATCAAGGTATACCACTCATGCACTGCCTTGCAGACTGACGTGAGAGTTTGGGACAGAGCTTGGCGGATTGTGCAGATCAACGCTGACTTTGTCAACAAGATGTTGGTAATCCTTAGGTGTCCAACTCATAAAATGAGACCAAGATATGCCGATGCTGACTTTGTCAACAAGGAGTCGGAAAGAACTTGGCAGGTTTGCACACCAACGCCAGATGTACCAGCAATGTTGGATACCCTTGGATAAATATATATATATACACTTTTTTTTCTTTCTTCTTCTTTTTTTACATAAGAGAGAGAATTAAGTGAGAATATCTTAGCACAACTTCACTTAAAAGATCTAAAATGTTATCGCAAGTAGTCAAAATCAACCATACATTTAATCGGATTACAATTCAGAAAACATTTCATACTCATCACCTATGAATTTCCCAATATACCAGTTACACCAACTTTGCTCATAATTCAAACTTTCCTTTCATTATCCGCTAAGAGAAGTAAATTTCCAAATATTTAAATCGAACGACCAAAATTATATGCTTATACTCCATTATGTCTTATTTAGAAGTGTGATTTTTTTTTCTAGAAAAGGAAAAAAAATGCAAAAAGAGAAAGGGAAAAAAATGCAAACTTAAACTATGCAAAACAGAATGAAAATGAGACTCCCCCACACTTGATTTCGACTGTGTCCCCACAGTCAATGCATGACACAATGAGTTGAACGGAAGAGAAATATTTACATATTTACAAAGAAGGGTTAAACTTAACTTTCTTACTTCACGTAGCATGGCTCATGAAGAATCATGAGCTTCTCCTCTTGATCAGTGGGCAGTTCCAAGAACGGTTTTAGACATTGACCATTGACTTTGAATATGGATCCATCCCTCGGGTTTTCTATTTCAATAGCATCATGTGGAAAAAACAGTTCGAACAACATATGGTCCGGTCCATCTCGATTTTAACTTCCCAGGGAATAAATGAAGTCGTGAGTCATACAGCAGAACTTTTTGGTCTGGTAAGAATGTTTTTCTTAGGATTGACTTGTCATGAAAAACTTTGGTTTTTTCTTTGTAAATTTTCGCGTTTTCGTATGCGTCATTCCTAATTTCTTCTAACTCATTGAGTTGCAATTTTCGGTTTTCGCCAGTTTGTCCAAGATCAAAGTTTAAGTTCTTTATTGACCAAAGCGCTTTATGTTCAATTTCAACAGGTAAATGACAGGCTTTACCTTAAACCAATCGGAAAGGGGACATTCCAATATTAGTTTTAAAAGCAGTACGGTAAGCCCAAAGCACGTCGGTCAATTTTTGCAACCAATCTTTTCGGTTTTTATTTACAATTTTCTCCAAAATCTGTTTTATTTGACGATTCGATACCTTGACTTGACCACAAGTTTGCGGATGATAAGGAGTGGATAATTTGTGGGTTATTTAGTATTTCTTCATTAAGGATTCAAAAGATCGATTACAAAAATGTGTTCCATTGTCGCTTATTATTGTGCGGGGTGTGCCGAACCTCGAAAAGATGTTCTCTTTTAGAAATTTCACAACAATTTTATGATCATTTGTTTTACATGGAACAACTTTGACCCATTTCGAAATGTAATCAACAATGAGAAGAATATACAAGTTTCCAATGGAGTTTGGGAGAGGTCCCATAAAGTTAATACCCCATACATCAAAGGGCTCGATCGTAAGGATGGGGTTCAAAGGTATCATATTCCGTTGGGAAATCTTTCCTAGCATTTGGCAATGATTGCAAGTTTTATAGAATTCAAACGAGTCTTTAAAGAGAGTAAGCCAATTAAAACCACATTGAAGCACCTTTTCAGCGGTTTTCTTAGGACCAAAATGTCCACCGCACGCATGATCATGGCAGAATGAGTGAACACTCCTAATTTTGCTATCAATAATGCATCGACGAATGATTTGGTCTGGACAATACTTAATCAAGTACGGGTCGTCCCAATAGAAGTATTTCACTTGGGAAAGAAATTTGTATTTATCTTGTTTAGACCAAAACGAGGGGGTTTCCTTAGTGACTAGATAGTTCACTATGTCGGCGTACCAAGGATCGATTGAAATAGAAAGAAGTTGTTCGTCAGGAAAGTTTTCATTGATTGGCAACGAAGATGGCGCGTTAGGGAGACGAGATAAGTAATCGGCTATGACATTATCAGATCCTTTTTTGTCTTTGATTGTAAGATAAAATTCTTGAAGTAAAAGGATCCATCGAATTAAGCATGACTTAGCATCCTTTTTAGCAAAAAGGTGCCGAAGAGCAGAATGGTCTATGTAGACCGTGACATGGGAACCAATTAAGAAAGATCGAAACTTCTGAAGCGCAAAAACGACAACTAAAAGTTCTTTTTCGGTGGTTGTATAATTCAGTTGAGCGTCGTTCAAAGTCATACTCACGTAGTAAATGACATGAAGAATTTTTTTGATGCGTTGCCCTAGGAAAGCACCAACCACGAAGTTAGAAGCATCACATATGATTTCAAAAGGAAGTTCCCAATTGGGCGAATAAATTATTGGAGCTGAAATGAGTTCATTTTTAAGGCGTTCAAAAGAAACGACATATTCAAAGTTAAATTCGAATGGAATGTCCTTTCCTAGAAGAGTAGTCAAAGGACGAGCAATTTTGCTAAAATCTTTCACAAAGCGTCGGTAAAAACCAGCATGCCCAAGAAATAAATGAATGTCCTTAACGCATTTTGGAATGGGTAGTTTTGAAATCACTTCAACTTTCGCTTTATCTACCTCAATGCTCTTATTTGAAATTACATGTCCAAGGACAATGCCTTGTTTGACCATAAAGTGACATTTTTCCCAATTCAACGTTAAGTGTTTTTCTTTACATCGATTTAAAACAAGTTCAAGATGATGTAAGAAAGATGAAAAAGAATCTCCAAAGATCGAAAAATCATCCATAAAGACTTGAAGAAAGAGTTCAATCATATTAGAAAAAATTCCAACCATACATCATTGGAAAGTTGTAGGAGCATTGCAAAGACCGAAAGACATAGGTCGGTAAGCAAAGGTACCGAATGGACATGTGAAAGTCGTTTTTTCTTGATATTCGGGAGCGATTGGAATTTGGTTATAACCAGAATAACCATCAAAAAAGCAGTGGAATTTGTGACCGGCTAAACGTTCGAGCATTTGATCGATGAAGGGAAGAGGAAAGTGGTCTTTACGCGTTGCAGCATTCAGTTTTCGATAATCGATGCAAACACGCCAACCCGTTTGAGTACGAGTTGGAATAAGTTTGTTTTGGTCATTTGCAACAACGGTGAGTCCGGACTTTTTAGGAACAACACAAACGGGGCTAACCCATAAGCTATCAGAAATGGGGTAAATGATACCGTTATCAAGAAGTTTAAGAATTTCTTCGCGAACTACCTCTTTAATCTTAGGGTTAAGCCTACGTTGTGCTCCACGAGTGGGTTTGGCTTCATCGGTTAAGTGAATACGATGTTGAACTATTGCAGGACTAATTCCCTTGATGTCAGAAATGGACCAACCGATTGCATCTTTGTTTTTAGAAAGAGTCGAGAGAAGAGAAGTTTCTTGATAAAGAGTTAAATTTGAAGAAATTATGATAGGACAAGTTTTGTCATCACCTAAGTATACATACTTAAGGTGATCGGGAAGAGGTTTAATATCCAACTTTGGTGGTTTCTCGATCAAAGAGCTTAGTTGAGATTTGGACTCAACTGAAAGCGATTTAAAAGGAAGTTTGTATTCGACTTCGGTAGGAGTGTCTTGGAACATTTTTTTGTACTCGGCCTCACGCTCATCATTAAGGTCAATGTATTCATTTTCAGAGTTTTCGTCGATGGCACTAACTTCCATGGTTTGGTTACATGATTCATTTGATTGACTTTCAAGATTGAAAATGTTAAGATCTAGAGACATGTTTCCAAAAGAGATTTTCATTGAACCATTACGACAATTTATCAAAGCATTTGAAGTAGCCAAAAAGGGTTAACCTAAAATCAAAGGAATTTGACTCATTGGATTATTGACAGGCTGAGTTTCCAAAATAATGAAATCGATAGGATAAATGAATTGACCAACTTTGATGAGTACGTCCTCAATTTCTTCAACGGGTTTCTTAATTGAACGATCAGCAAATTGAAGAGTTAGTTTCATTGGTCTAAGTTCACCCAAACCAAGTTGTTGGTAAATAGAATATGGAATCAAATTAAAAATTGCACCCAAATCAACTAGGCATTTATTAATTGTTTTATCTCCTACCGTGCATGAGATCGTAGGGCATCCAGGATCTTTGTATTTGATCGGTACTGATTGGGTCAAGACTTCGCTAAGTGCAGCAGCTAAGAAGACTTTCTGGGGTACATGAGTGTGTCGTTTTTGGGCACACAAGTCTTTCAGAAATTTGGCGTAAGTGGGGACTTGTTGAATGATGTCAAGAAGAGGGATGTTAACTTTCACTTTTTTAAAATTTTCCAACATCTTTTCCATTTGGTCGGAATGTTTCTTTGGTCGAAGACGATGAGGAAATGGAACGCGAAACTCAGTAGGTCGATCTACTTGAGTTGGAGCAGAACTGGACTCAGAATTTGGATCGAGATCGTTTACAGTTTTAGAAGAGTAGAGAGGGACAATCGGTAAGTTATTTGGATTTTCAACTTGATTAACGATTTTCTTACCGGATCGTAAAGTTATGATAGCATTCAACTGAGTTTGATTGCTATCATGGATGACATGAGCTTGGTTTGGATTAGGATTTTGATTTCTAGAATTTGGAATGGGTTGACTCGGGAAAGTGCCTCTTCCCCGTTCACTTACAGAAGTAGCCAACTGACTCATTTGCATTTCAAGTTTAGCGATAGATTGACTCATCTTTTGCATGTGTGAAGTCAATAAATTTTGAAGATTGGTATTTGATTGGAGATTTTGAGTCGTTGCTTTACTCAATTCTTCAAGAGTTTTTTCAAGTGATGTCAATCGTTTATCATCTTGTGAAACAAAAGATTGTTGCGCTTGATTTTGAGAAGGTGGTGCAAAATTCTGGAATTGATTTTGTTGAAAGGGAGGATTTGAAGGATTATTCGAAAATGGTTGAAAAGGAGGTCGAACCAAATTTGAAGTTGCATTGTTTTGGGCCCAAGAGAAGTTAGGTTGGTTTCTCCAACCCAAATTGTATGTTGGGGAGAATGGATCATTTCTAACTTTGTTAAATGCGTTGAGTTGTTCTAACGAATGTGGGCATTGGTCAGCAATGTGGTTAGGATCGTTACATTTGTAACATGAAGGTTGAGACGCTTGAGCTTGGTTTGCTTGAGTTGATGAAAGGACATTATCAAATTTGGTTAACGTTGCATCTATTTTCACTTCTAAAGCCGTTGAAGATCCTACCGGATGAGCACTGGATCGTGAATAAATCGACTTCTCGTTAGATCTTTCCCATTAAGCTGATTTTTCAGCCAAATTTTCAAGAAATTGCCAAGCGGCATCATGATGTTGGGCTAGAAAGTTTCCTTGGCACATCGATTCAAGCATGGTTCGAGAACTATTTTCAAGTCCATCATATAAAATTTGACAAAGAGTCCATTTTTCGAAATTGTAGTATGGACATTTGAGTAGAAGTTCTTTAAATATTTTGAAATATTTTGCAAAGGATTCACCCTCAATTGATGAAAATTAACGATTCCGGTTCGAGTTTTAGTTGTCTTTTCCAAGAGGTAATTTTTTTATAGAAAAACATTCACAAATTCATTCCAAGTTCCAATTGTATTTGAAGGCAAGCTATACAACCATTTTTCGGTATAATCGGTAAGTGCAAATGGAATTAACCTAAGTTTGATTCCATCGTCACTTAGTTGTTGAAATTTCATGGTTGCACAAACTTGTTCAAATTTGGTTATGAAAATATAAGGATCATCACGTTCGAGATTGCCGAATTTTGGAAGAGTATTTATATGGTTTGAATGAATTTCAAAGTGGTTACCCATTGGGGCAGACAATATGATGCAAGATGGAATAGACACCCGATCGGGAAAGTATCTATCCATAAGAGTTTGAGGTTTTTTTTTGGGCCATGGTTAAAGGAATGCTTGTTCGGACTAAACGATTAGTAGAAGGATCATTGGTCCAACTACGCATGCACTAGCGCAAAGAAGATGAGAAAAGGAGAAAGAACAAATTTGAGAATAGGATCGAAGCGATTTTTTTAAAGAGAAAAAGGTTAAATTTATACAAAAAGGAAAATACTATTGGCTTTTTTTTCTATTTTTTTAAAGATGGATGAACCTAATGCAGTTTACAATTTTTCTAGAATTATATAGTGACGGTTAGATCAATTTCAACAAAAGATTTCTCAGCTAGTTAATGGGCATAAGTTATCAGTGCACCAGGAATCACCTTAGCAATGCAACCGAAGGTTTAAGTACCTTCAGAGGAACAACCAATATAATATTTACGAATCACTATAATATTTATAAATGGTTATTACTCTGCCGTAGTCTAGACACTGAGAAATAATCCGTTAGAAATAAACCAGTTTGTCAAAATATAATGAAGCCCTTAGAAAATAAAAACAAAACTAAGATGAATGCAATATTATTATTTTTTGAAAATCAACAAATTAACGAACAGTCTCAGAACAGTCACAGAACAAGAAATTGCAGAATTAATATTTTTTTACAAGCAAGCCACGGCACCTGCACAAAAAATCTTTACAAGCAATTTTTTTTAAGCAGCAGCAGCAGCAGGCCTTGTAGAGTTTAGAAAATTCTCACCTAGATCGGTAGTCCGTCCAGTGCAATTGGGTAGCGCTAGCGCGTTCACACCCCACTTGGTGTGCAACTGCTCCAACCAAATCTGTTTACAAATCGTTTGACCTCTGAATTTTGATTTCTTTTCTTGACTTCGGTTCCTTGATTATTGCTTGATTTTTTTAATTTTTTTACAGAAGGAGACGACTAAAAAATTGAAAACACAAGAAAAAGAAACTAAATAAAACAAAACTAAACAAAGTGAGGAAAACAAACAAAAATAAAAACTCAGCTTTTCACAGATAAATGACTCACGCACGCAAAGTAAAACTAACACACAAATAGCTGGACTCACCTACTAGAAACAGACAGACGCACCCAATTTGCTTACCCCTCAAGCACCAAAATCCCATGTTCCCAACAACTCAAAGAAAAACGCAAATAAACAGGTGCGCAAATAAAAAGTTTTCTTTCAGAAACTCAAGGAAAAAGAAACAACGAGAATCACGCTTCAACAAATATAAATCGAATCATGTAAGAAATATATTTCCTTTTTGTTTTTCTTTCCGAAAGTTGAATTTATGGATCTGCGAGTTAGGGGTGAGTTCGAATTATTGCGAACAGACTTGTGGTAGCCGATTGTACGGTGGAAGGTTTTGACGGAGAAGTGGTTTGATAGAGATGGTCGGAAGACTTGATGATTTTCTAGTGGTTTAAAACAGGGTAGATGGAAGGACCTGTGTTGACTTTGGTTTTGCAAGTAGCATAGGCTTTAGGGAGATTGCAAAAGGATGATGGAAGAAGACTGTGATGTTGTAAGGGGGTGTGTCTTGTGTTGGCGTGGTTTGATGAATTGGACAGTGGCGATGATGTGGATGGGAACTTGTAGCAGATGTTTTCGGTGTGGTGATATTTATGAATGTAGGGGGGTTATAAGTACAGAAAGTATGGCTATTGGCCGTAGGAAGAAGTAAGCCAGCGAAAGAGATGGATGGTGATAAGCAGTGGTAAGATACTATGATGGTGTTTGGTTGTGAATGGTAGGTGAATTTTGGAGAGAAAAGATGGAAGAAAAATGAATTTGTGAAGATGAGAAGGTATGGAATCTGAGTGATGGTTGGTTTATAAAGCTGAGAAGAGAAATTAGAAAATATAAGGCAGAGAAGGCAATCAGTAAATAGAAGATAGAGAAGGAAAGAAAATTATATAGGGAGGGCAAGAAAATGGAAAGCAATTGATTGGTTTATATATTTATTTACTATTTGTAAAGAAAGGAAAGAATTATGGAGAAAATTTGGAAAGAAATAAAAGAGAAAAAAAGGAAGATTTTTTTTATTTATAAGAATAGAAAATTAGATGAAGGTGGAAATAAATAAATGAGATGAAGGTGGAAGGAAATTAATGAAATGAAACAGGAAAGAATTTGAAAACACAAGGCAAGTGTTAATTTTTTTTTCTTTTTTTTAAGAGAGAGGAAATAGAAGAACTAACACAATAGGAAATCTATCAATGCATATGCACACAAAATGAAAACACACAAACGAAAAGAAACAAACACACAAACAAAAGTAAAACAAAACACTAACACAAAATGGAACAAAACACACAACTTTTTTTTAAAAAAATCAATAAATAAGAAAATTAACTCAAAGAATAAAACTAAAATTAAATTCTTTCCCCGGCAACGACGCCAAAAACTTGTTCGCTAAACGGATATTCTATGGAATTAAAAAACCGTTGACAAAATATCGAAATAATAACAGCAAGCGCATGGCGTACAATCGTAGTACGTGGCGAATACGGGTCTATCCGAAGGGAAAGAATTTATTCTATTCTTTTTCAATGAAATTAAACCGAAGGCGAGTGAACTTGTTAACTATAAACTAAAAGAAAACTAACAATGTTAAAATGAATACAAATATGAGACTAGGAGACAATTTAGGAGTAGATTCACTATCAACATCAATCTAATTAACATAAAAAATGATTCTAACTCTCTTTAATAACTAGCACATTAAGTGTTGTATTCATACAAGCATGATTTATATGCTAGAAAATTCAAGCTACATAAATCATCAATTTTCAATACGAACTTAAAGCCCTAATTATTACATAGAAAATAATAGTTCTAATATGAATTAGATTGTGATAAAGTATGATTCTATTAATGATATGAGTATAATATATTTGGGAATAATCAACCAGCATGTGCTATCAATTTTCACCATATAATATCTTTACTTAATCAATATCCAATTACAGATTAAGCTCAAATAAGAGAGTTAGAAACAAGAAATTCTTATTGTTAATTAATCACGAATCATGAGAGCATCACTACCCCTAAATTGAAGGGGTTTAGCTACTCATGATGGATTCAATGATAACATAAAGATATTTCATTATAAAAGAGAACAAAATAAAGAGCAACTAAAGATAAAAATCTATTCTACTTGTAGAAGAAAAAATAACATGTAAATGAAAAATAAAAAATTAATATTGCATTAAAGTGACAGATTACGAAAAAAAAATGGCTAAGAAGCCATGGCAGAAAAAGAGAAGTTATGATTTCAGCCTCACTCTAAACAAAAAATCCAAGATGATCCTTTACATTATCATATATATGTTATTTATACATGAGAGAAAACCCTAAATTAACTTTTTGCGTGCTACCGAGAATGCCCCTTCTTTAAGCTTCATTATTTCTTTTAGCAATAATGATTCATGAAGCCCTAATTTGTGTCTCCGCTAAAGAAGGAAGGAGAGTGAATAGGGTCCACCAATAATTCTCTATTTGAATTGATTCCCTCTTTCATCTTTTTTGGCAAGGCATTGATTTCCTACTTTTGAATTAATTCCCTTTCCATTGATTGATTTCCTTTTTTTGTATGCATATATGTCTTTATGAAGTCCTCTTCTACATGCATCCAATTTCTGCAAAAATATGGAAAATGTCCAAGTAAACATTCTCAAAATAATATAAGCACAAAAATGACCATTTTCCTCCTATATGATGATAAATGCATGATGTTCTGAAATCAATTCAATTATTGTTTAAACATGATAAAATACCCATATATGACATTTATTAGCACTAAACAAGAATAAATATGTGAATATAAATGTGCATTTTTACATGCACATTAACATACGAGCTCAGAGGTTATATATCGATAGACATCGGTCGCATGGAGTGAATTGCCTGTGTGGCATGCTGAGATGCAAATGATCAAGGATTTTATTGAAAAGTAGAGTCTTGTGGTTGATGATCAACGCACGACTTTAATATAGCATAGCTTTGTGTATAGCGCTAATTCGCGAGCCTCACACCTCGGTATGAGTCAAAAACGGGATAAGGGACCCAAGAAGGACATGATGTTTCTTTTTAGCTATGGGTGGTGTCATGGTATGGAACCCAGACATTTATTATTTTTACCTATGTGGTTGTTGGATTGCGAGGCGCCTCGGTTATATCTGTTACTACAGAGCCGATGGATACATCCCAGAGTGTGTAGTCCCAATTCATTTGCTAGAGTGTCTCAAAGAGGTTAGGAGTACATCCCTTTCCTAGACTCATGACGGAAATCCAATTTCCAGTACGTGACATTCGGTTTTAATTGTAGAGCCTACTTTGGCGACATGATAGATGGTACCCATGCCGCCTATGATTGATACATTTATATTTGAAATTGTTTTATACACTATGCACTTATAATAGTATCAAATGATTTGTTTTAAACGTACCAAGCATGTTTGGCTATTATAAGGGAAAACTCTATCCTCCGGTTTGCGTTGCATTGTGTGATGGGACCCGAGTCTTATAATAGCTTCATTTTTCCAAAAAGCATTGCGCTGTTTGTTTTATGCATTGGTATTCTTGGGAGAAAACTCGTTCCATGTTATATGGCGTGGTCCCTTGATTTACCTTATTTCTAAAGTAAAGTTTTAAATAACTGTTTTAGTTCTCACACCAGTCACATGACTGACCTGGAGTTTATTGTTTTAACCTAAACTCTGGGTGCCCCTATTTTCCACACGGGCAGCTAGTAGTTTTGGTTTTGCAGATATTATATTCACAGGATCCTGGTTTACAATTGGAGCTATATTCGGAATGCTTTGTATCCGTCTATTTCTTTCAGTTGTGTTTTGTATTATTTTCCGCTGCATTGTGATTTGTAAATCTCTGATGTTATCGAATGTATAATATCTATTCATACTCTGTTGTATTCTTGTACTCTGATGTAATTGTTGTAACAACAATAAAATGTTCTTCTGTTTGCGTTCTGATTTGTCGTGTTCTCAGACAATCCATTCTTTCTCTTCTCTTCGGAGGCCAGGGAAGTTCGGGTCGTTATAGTTTGGTATCCGAGCTTTGGTTTATAGAGCTCGAGAACAAGACACATTAGAACCGAACGAAAGAATTCATCAGAGATTGGATTAGCAATATCCAATAAGAATGACTCGTTAGAGATAGGATCAGTAGTATTCTAGAACGAGTGTGAAGAGTAGTGTTTTTAAAATAAAATAAAGGAAAACAATTTTTGTTTTGAAAGTTTAAATCTTATTATACGTATTTATTATTTATTTTAAATTGAATTTGGACAATCGAGTATATAAAGATTTTGCATATACGCCTTGCAAACGTATATTCGAAGTTTTAATATACTGGATAGATATAGAATCACACCCTAGACGCCCGGAGATGATTCTGATGATTGTAGCTGCATCATCCGAATTTATGTTCAAGTTTCGAAAGTGGGATATCCATATATTTCCAATTGACTGGTGTGAGAACCGAAACTAGATAGGGTTATTTGTTTGTGATTTGGCACTGAAATATGATTTTTGACTATATATATAAAAGTTATGTGATTGAAAAGCTAATCAACTAATTGATTGGTAGTTGTGATGTTTGATTATTTGTTCAACTAATAATTTTTTTAGAATGATAATGAATTTAACCCATATGACAATGAATGGTAAATATAGGCAAATGGAATCAATCATTGAACTGAATTGAAATTTGTTTGGAAATTGCATACATGTGCATGCATATATATTGGGCAGGTCATAGCAAGGAGGCTAGAGAAGAGGAACAAAATTGTATGCCCGACAAATAGGTACATGTTTACTATATTTATTGGGTTTGGATGATTTTATGAGCCGATTGGCTTTTTCTTTTTGGATAATGAGGGCCCTGCGTGGCTAGTTGCGATTTTATATGTCTCCCTGTATAAAGGAGGTTATGGCGATTTTTTTTTGAAAATTTAGGGTGTTAGCCAAATTTTTGAAAAATTTGAAAAATTATTAGAAACTGAACAGTTGAAGAATGAACGCCAGAATGAAAGTTGAGTTGGTTAGTTAAACAACTTTCAGCTCCATTCCTTTTCGAGGACGAAAAGATTTTAAGTAGGGGAGATTGTAACAACCCGGAAAATCAGAACCAATTTAAAAATTTTATTTTAGTAATTTTAATGGATTTTGAATATTTAAAATGATTTATTTTAAATAATAATGACAAAAAATTTATTTAAATAGAAGTTAGAATTAATAATTTTATTTTAATTATACAACGAGCCTGAAATGGCGCGGTAGTTTGAAAATTCGATTTCAAATTTCAAATGAATGTACAGGATGCAAAATAAATCGGATTTCAGTAAAACCAGAAATATTTGAATCTGTTTGAAAATATCTTTCCAACGAATGTGAAAAATCCGGATTTCATAACGGGAATAAAAAGTTATGTCCAGTTGAAAATTCGGAATAGTCGCTATGGAATTTAATATAATATATGGCCTTTAAAAATAGCCATTTTGGCAAACGGCCTTCGTTTCCGACGAAACCACTTTTGTTGGATCCGGAATTTCAAATTATTGCTAGATTCCAATTTTCATAATTTTTGGAACTAATATGTGAGCGTGGTAAATTTAAACGTGTTTGATCAGTTCAGTTCGAATTTAATCGATTGAAAAATGACCGTTTTTCAAACGGTCTCCAAATTTGACAGAAATTGCTTTGTTAGGACCGTTTCATCAAAACGTAGCCAAATATATTTTTCTAGAATTTTCGGAGTCAATATGTGGCCCCAGTAAATTAAAATGTACATTGAAATCAATTTTGAATGTTTTATTAATTTATATTTTAATTTTGATAAAAACTGATCATAATAGTCGAATTGGCTTACCGGACATTTCCCATTGTGTTCGGAATGGGGGTAATTAACTAGGGGCGATAGTCATTGGGATCGATTTGGAGTTTGAACTTAAAAAGTAACTTTATGGAATTAAATAATTAAATAATATAAAAAAAGAAGTCAACCCCTTTTTTAATTCTCTCTCTCCCCAATCCCCGTTCATTTTCAAAAACGAATAAAAAAGGAAAAGGAAGAACTGCTCAGACCGCCATGCCAGGCCCAGACCGCCGCCGCCGGTCGTCGGCCATCCCCCCTCTTCCGCCGGTCCTCCTCCCCTTCCCCCTTTCACGTCCCCCTTCGATTTGAAGAACCGCGACCCCTTCCCCCCATTTTCGATGTAGCGCCGCCCTTTCCCCTCCCCCCATATCCGCCACCACCATCTCCTCGACCACCGCGACCTTCCCCCTACCCCAGACCTCCTGCACAAGCCCCCCTCCTCTGGAAAATCCAATTAACAATAAGTTTTTACTTTTTCTTTTTCTCTTTTTTTATTTACTTAATTTTATTTAGTGTAGTTAATAATGTTGATTTTAATTCCAGTTATATATATATAAGCATTGATTTAAATTCAGATTTTTATATATGATTTTTATTTAATAAAAATACTATTTTTATTTAATAAAAATATGATTTTTCGTTAATAAAAATATAATTTTTAGCTAACGAAAAACATGGTTTTTAGCTATATAAAAAGATTAGATTTTTAATTATAAAAAGTTTAGACTTTTAATTATAAAAAGATTAGACTTTTAATTATAAAAAGAATTGATTTTTATTTGTTAAAAGATTTGATTTTTATTTTCTAAAGATTTGATTTTTATTTGTTAAAAGATTTGATTTTTAAATACGAATCACGATATGAAAATATTATTTTTAGTAGATAAAAATATTATTTTTAGTTAGATAAAAATATAATTTTTTATCGTATGTATGAAATATTATTTTGAGTAGGATAAAAATAAAAAATTTACATATGTAGTAGAAATAAAAATTCGACTTTTATTATATATGAAGAGAAATAAAAATTCAATTTTTATTATGTATGAAGAGAAATAAAAATTCGATTTTTATTATATATGAAGAGAAATAAAAATTCGATTTTTATTATATACGAAGAGAAATAAAAATACGATTTTTATTATATATGAAGCGAAATAAAGATATGATTTTTATATTTGAAGTAGCGTTATAAAAATATTATATATATATATATTTATATGATGTAGCATTATAAAAATATGATTTTTATAATTTAATAGCTGTTTAAAAATATGGTTTTTATTATATGAATAACAATATAAAAATACGATTTTTATATATGTAATAGCATTGTAAAAGTACGATTTTCAATGTATACACGACATTGTAAAGATGTGATTTTTACATAATATAGCTTTATTAAAAATGTGATTTTTAATATAAACCACGTGAAACAGATTGCGATGGAACTGGTTGGAAACAAATCCAAATCTAAACTGTTCAGAAATAAAGAATGGAGGAGTGGAGCCCAAAGGTGAGAAATTTTCACTCTAATTTATTTTCTAGTTGAATATATATATACTAGGATGCAGACGGTGCTTAGTAGCACCCGACACCTTTGTTTGAAACCATGTTTGTTTGGTTGTTTGGTTTATTTGTTTGAATTTGATTTGGGAAGTGAAATGAATTGATTGGAATTGGTATGTGTATGGCGCGAGCCAGGATTAGGCGAGGGATAAGGCTAGACCTTATTCTGGTTCTAGTATCACGCCGTTATGCTGTCAAAATTTTCTATAAATGTTAGAACAATAAAAATATCATTTTTATTGTATAAATGAACTGTATAAAATATTCATGTGTTGAAATAAATATTTTATAGTTAAAAGTATAATTTTTAACGTGTATATGAATAAAATAAATATTCATTTACAAATCGGACGATTTGCTTATGTACACGTATTTGACTGATGTTGATTGGGACGATATATTCTACACATCGCCCAATTGCACAAATAATAATCAGTGTTTGTTATTTGAAAACACCACACGGGTATTAGGATGATATTGGACATACACTAATCCCAATATTTAGTTGTATGTCAATCGATGGGTTGACAGACTGTTGTAAGCGTTAATTATTTATATTTAACACTTATGCAATTGTGTAATGCACTCTGGATGATGGTTGACTGTGTTTGATTATTGTTGTGTACATGTGTGTATGAAATCCATATAAATAAAATTATATGGTAATTGACCGTGTCTGATTCCAATTCAGAAAGAATGAATATTTTAAAATGACGAATAATGAATATTTTAAAATAACTAATATTTTAAATAATATTCAGTAAAGGATCAAAATATGATTTTGATGTTCGATTTGAGATGGACACGAAAATATTGAAATATATGAAGCCGTGTTGATTAGATATGCGCCATTTTGACGCGAACGATATTTATATCGATTTTATTCATTTTTATAATGAATATCGAAAAGGAAATGATTTCAAAATCTGATATTTTGAAAATATTATCATTTATATATTATAATGATAAGGAAAATTCAATTTTGATTTAAAATTGAAGATGAAGTTAGAATTGATTTAAAACGAATTTATAAAATACGTTTTAAATGGAAATAAACAATATATATATATATATAATATATTTAATGGCCTGAATAGAACGTGCCGCGTCGTGACAGTTTGCGAATTTTGACCATTGACTTCGAATGGACATTAGGTGAGATCCGACCGTCGGATTCTCCTAAAACCAGAACCCTTGGGTTCGTATCGAAAAGTGCTTTCCAACGAATATAAGAAATTTGAAATCTAACAGTTGGATTTGGAATTATTTCCAAATCAAATTTGGAGAAGGTCATTGTAAGTGCAGTTCGATGACCGTTTATGGAAATCGACTGAAATAGCCTTAATAAAATTATTAAAAATATTGATAATTTGTGTAAAATCGTAATAAATGATTTGGAAAGAATTGGGATGAAAAATTCCACGTTTGTAAAGATAAAAATATATTTTTATCGAAATGAACTAGTTATGAACTAGAATTATAATCCAATATTTTTAAATAAATAAATTGGATTTGAAATGGTTTTAAAAATAACCAGAATTTCCAACATATGAATTGGAATGGATTTGAATTGAAATTATTTTTGAAATATTTCAATATTGGATTCCGTGATTATATGGATATTGTGGAGGAATTTGGAAGATATATATCGTTATTCCCAATACGATATTTGTTGATTTCAGAATTTGATATTGAATATAAGCCGATATAATTTCTATCCAGAGCCTTATATTTAATATTGAATTGGATTTTGGGTTTGTCGCGAATGGTGTCTTAAATAACACTGTTCTTAAACCCCATGTGAGAGAAATACATCTTTTAAATAAGATTATTAGAGTTCCTAGTTATATTTAGTAACTGGAATAAAATGGAATGTGAATCAGATTTATTGTGAACTGTGTTTTTAACGACATTCGTTCTTTAACCCAATTTACAGTGAAATGTGATTTCCAATTTATAAATCTTTTTATTAAGATTTAACGGGATTTTTCCAAAGTAAAATTTCCAATTTAATATATTAAATTGGAATTGAGTGGACTTCGACTTGATAATAATCGAAATGAGCTTCTGTGGAGGAACACTGTTAATATATATGGAAATTAAAAGGATTTGTCATTATTCCATTTATATTATTAGTCGGATACGGAAATTGATATCAATTATATATTGATCTGTTTTCCGTGAAGATTCCATAATTAATGGAATGTGATTTGGGTATATCGTGAACTGTGTTTTAAATGACATTAGTTCTTTAACCCTGTTAAAGACAGGACTATATGTCTAACATTGTATTTTGAACTGTATGGTTGGTCCCTGCTAAATATATATCTGTTTGGTGGCGGAGAATTTATTCTCTTACTTAACACCTTCTCTAAGACATACGAGCTTAGAGGTTATATATCGACAGAAATCAATAGTACGGTGTAGATTGTCGATGCGGCATATTTGTATTTCCAAAGTTAAATAATCATTAATATTGATTTCTGGGAAGATTAAAACTAAGTGGAGTTTTAATGAATCTTTAATTAGATTGAAATGAGAATGTGATAATTTAATTTATCAAATTCGGGAAATGATCGAGAAAGGAGCACCACCAGTTTTACTCCAGGCGATAGTTAAATCTTTAATTAGATTTGAAAGTAAAATGGTAATTAATTTTACCAATAACACCGTGGTGTTAGATATGGAGTATTACCAGTTTTGCTCCATGGGATGAATAGGTTGGGATTGGGATAATGAAAGAAATGATTACTTCGGTATGGTTCGATAATTCCGATTAGTTTGGATAAACCTTAATTTGGTTTGAATTGATATCCAAAGGAAGATTAAAGAATAAATTTAAAGAATTTATCTTTGATAAAATTAATGGGAACCTTTCCCAAATATAAGAATATTTGAATAAAGGAATATTATGAATTGGAATGAGGCGTATGATGTGTTTAGAGCACTTGTTTATTATATACGCGAGTTATTCGGAAAGGCCGGGTTTATACCCATTCTGAAAAACTGATTCGACGATAAGTCGACGATGAATACGGTGATTGAAGATTGGAGGTCTTCACATCGTTTGGATGATTAATGATGTCTTGATTGGCCTGTACACCCAAGAGGAGGTAATAAGTGGTGATCATCCAGACGTACGTGGAGATCAACCGGATATGCGAGGACCTCTCTCCTGTATTGGACATATGGGACGAGGAATAAGGTGCCTCCGGTTTCGTTCAGACCTAGAACGAACTAGTAAATGGATGTATGTCTGAAATTGGATTTTATTCTGTGTTGATTGATTTCTATTAAATAAATATCTGTTTGGCGGTGGAGAGTTTGTTCTCTTGCTTAACGCCCTTCTCTGAGACGTACGAGCTTAGAGGTTATATATCGATAGACATCAGTCGCATGGAGTGAATTGCCTGTGTGGCATGCTGAGATGCAAATGATCAAGGCTTCTGTTGAAAAGCAGAGTCTTGTGGTTGATGATCAAAGCACGACTTTAATATAGCATAACTTTGTGTATAGTGTTAATTCGCGAGCCTCACACCTCGGTATGAGTCAAAAACGGGATAAGGGACCCAAGGAGGACATGACGTTTCTTTCTACCTATGGGTAGTGTCACGGTATGGAGCCCAGACATTTATTATTTTTACCTATGTGGTTGTTGGATTGCGAGGTGTCTCGGTTATATCGGTTACTATGGAGCCGATGGATAGGTCTGATAGGACCGGGAAACGTGTGTTCAGGAATTGCCAATCCACAAACGTAAGTGTGGACCGACCTTGGAGGATCCAGGGGCTGCCCAGAGTGTGTAGTCCTGAGGCATTTGCTAGAGTGTCTCTAAGCGGTTAGGAGTATATCCCTTGCCTAGACTCATGACGAAAATCCAATTTCCAATACGTGAAATTCAGTTTTAATTGTAGAGCCTAGCATGGCGACATGATAGATGGTACCCATACCGCCTATGATTGATACATTTATATTTGAAATTGTTTCATGCACTATGCACTTATAATAGTATCAAATGATTTGTTTAAAACGTACCAAGCATGTTTGGCTATTATAAGGGAAAACTCTATCCTCCGGCTTGCGTTGCATTGTGTGATGGGACCTGAGTCTTATAATAGCTTCATTTTTCAAAAAGCAATGCAATGTTTGTTGTATGCAATGGTATTCTTAGGAGAAAACCCGTTCCTTGTTATATGGCGTGGTCCCTTGATTTACCTTATTTCTAAAGTAAAGTTTTAAATAACTGTTTTAGTTCTCACAACAGTCACATGAATGACCTGGAGTTTATTGTTTTAACCTAAACTCTGGGTAGCCCTATTTTCCGCACGGGCAGCTAGTAGTTTTAGTTTTGCAGATATTATATTCACATGATCCTGGTTTACAGCTGGAGCTATATTCGGAATGCTCTATATCCGTCTATTTCTTTCAGTTGTGTTTTGTATTATCTTTTGCTGCATTGTAATTTGTAAATCTCTGATGTTATCGAATGTATAATATCTATTCATACTCTGTTGTATTCTTGTACTCTGATGTAATTGTTGTAACAACAATAAAATGTTCTTCTGTTTTCGTTCTGATTTGTCATGTTCTCAGACAATCCGTTCTTTCTCTTCTCTTTGGAGACTGGGGAAGTTCGGGTCGTTATATTAGGTGACACCCGTCTTAACAATGTTTGGACATGGAACGTCGACGTAGAAAATAAGAGGCATTGTTAAACTTCGATAAGGGAAATTTGGTTAGAAGCGTTACTAAATACTAGTTAAAGCTCATCTTTTTGACCTTTGGAAGTGCAATGTCGGCATAGGAAAGAAGAGGCCATGGTTAGAATGAGACAGGAGGGAATAAAGTCCTAGTAATGTTTGATACGAAACATTAAAGTAGGCAATAAGAAACTTTATGCACTCTACGCTAACATGTGTGGCTCCCATCCTGGTGATTCATGGTCAACTTTAGAGAATGTGATAAGAGATTACAAATAGTGGACCAGTCTAAGTGATCTTTGTTCAAGGTGAATACATGAATAGAAAATAAAAGACATTTTACTGCTACATACAGAAGGAGGGCGTAAGTGTATACGATGAGTCACATAGTGAGTTTACATTTCGTGCTCTTCTTCGCTAGGAGTAGTGCAATAGAAAAGGGACAATATGTCATGATAGGCCATTCGAAGGTTGGGTTTTGGGTTGACCACTAGGTTAGGTCATATGGTGCAAATAAATTCCCCGTTTAGGAGTTAGGCCTTATGAAGGCACGAAATTATACATTCTATGTGTCGTTTGACCTTTTCATTTTGTTTTATTCCCCACTCACTAGACTTTATGTTTGGCCCATTCAGTATTCCCTACCTTAGGAGGATAAGGTAGTAACCGATCTTTACTTTTACATTTTCTTTGGTTTGCTTGAGAGGGATTACTTGATGTGCTATATAGGTTTTAAAGTATGTAGTGGTATTTGAGACTATATTTATTTATGATCTTAGATTATTGGTATTTTCTAAGAATGGTTATTACTTGCTTTTTCTATAATATAATATTCTATTGTTGTGATGTTGTTTTTATCATATATCGGTATCTTAGTCTCAAATGATTTTATTTTCCCCCCGATGATCTATAACCATTAATATGACCAAATATGGGGTGTATCAAGGGGCATTGGTTGTCATAGCTACTATCGGAGCTAGGTTTTAGCATACTTAAAACTAATTTCAAAAAAATAAAGAAAGTTTCAAAAACTTTTTCAAAATATTTATTTTGGGAAGTATAAGTGTAATTATTTTCAAAAAAGGATTCTATTTAGGATCATTTATTTCCATTTCTCTTTTATATATTAACTATCATTTTCCTTCGTTGCGCCCTTTATGATGGAAACTTATTTAATCTTTCAATATCCATAAATAAATATATATGACTCTCCTAGGATAGACCCTACAAACTTTCCCGGTTTTGGACGTTAATAAGCCCATTTCGTTCCATCGATATTTGCAATCTACGATACAAGTTGAGCACCGCGATAGGGAGCAGTGGATGTTCTAGCCAATGGAGTTCCTGTTCTTCCATCTGATATCCTTAATATTCCAAAATTACATAAAGGTTATGCCAATCTTGCAAGCAAAAGATTTATGATTATAGAGTGTCATGTGGAGGCTAGAGTTGGATGTTTAACTATGTGGGTATATCCAGACTTATAAATTTATAAGATGGAGCTAGGAAATAGCTTGCCATTTTCCAGTTGTAGGGAGAGATTTATGCTATTGGGGGATCTTAAAGGTAGATATTGGTAAGATGACATAGGAAAGGTTTCCAAAGAAGATTTTCAGGGAAATTCTTGTCCCAAGATGAAGAATATTTTCCGTTGGAAAAATTATTAATCTCAAAAAGAAATTTACCAGTAAGAAAGTATGTTAATCAATTTTAAAAACCTTTCAAGATTAGGATTAGAGTTTGTAAATATCCTATATAAAAAGCACTTAACCTTGCTAAAGGTCTAAATCAATCATTGCAGGATTTAACGGTAATTCATCCAAATGGAGGCTATATTTAAGGGATTAGTAGAGTTGGCTTTGCTCACTAATGTTGAGAAAGATGAGAAGAAACTGGAAGTGGCTCCAAAAAGTGAAGGGAAGAAAGTTTGGAAGGACAAAAGGAAAAGAGGAGGAAGTGTTGGAGAACAGAGTTTTGATGAAAACAACCTTATTTTAATTATCATTGGTTGTAAAATATATACTAACACTTTTTGTACATAATACACACACACACACATATGCAGAAATTATATACAGGAAATATTACTGAAGACTGTGCAGTTTAAAGATAACAGAGAACCAGAATTCAGAGAAGTATCAAGACTCATGAGTATTCAAGATTTCAAGAGTTCAAGATTAATATAGTTATAGAGTCCATATTATGTAAGACTATAAATAGCACTCCAGGTTCAATGTTCAAATTCTGATTTTCGAATTCTATTTTCTATCCTCAATTCTCTATATTTTATTTCTTTATCTTTTCAATTTTTCTATTTCTTATTTATCTTTGTTTTTTGAACTTACATATATTTTTATTCTTATACTTTATTTTTATATAGTTTAAAACTTTATAATTTTATAACTATGTTTATATAGTTTAAGTTTATGTTTTCATATGTTTTTCTACTTTATAATATTAATTTACAACACTATATTTTTATTAAAGAATTTCCAGAATTATATTTATATCAAAACACTTGAAAAATATTTTAAAATTCAAAAATATACTAGAGTATGTCGACATGCCAAAAACACCATGTCAACATATAACCGTAAGAAATTCAATTTTGAAAGGAAGTGTCTTTTCACCATTTGAAATGTTTTAGAAAATTGCAACCTTTCACACAATATAAAAAGGGCTTGAATTTGATTTTTTAAACATCTCTTCTTCTCCACTTTCACTCTCTTCCATTATATAATTATTCTTAATCATTTTTATGATTTCTACACTTATACTCTGTCGAATTCAATTTCGTTTTAATCAAACTTCTTCTCTTCACACTCTCTTCTCATCTCTCTCTGAATCAAGTGTTATTGAAGAGTGTAATTTCTTGGGTTGAGTGAAGTAGGAATCGGTGTGTTCCTTGTAGCTGTGAAACCAAGGAAGTAGGAATCGGTATTTCCCTTGTAGCCACAAAACCAAAGAAATAGGAGTCGGTGGTATCCCTTGTAGCCGTGAAATCATGGAGGTTGTACTTGACTATTGGAATAGTAATAAAACTCTGCGCAATCCAGCGTTGTGCGGGACTGGACGTAGAAGCAATCTGAACCAGTATAAAATTCGGTGTGTTTTTTCCTTTTCTGCATTTTTATTTCTGTTTATTTTGCTTCTGTGTTTGAATCTGTGTTTGTGATTGTGTTTATGGTGTTTGATTCATTCTGTTATTCACATAAGTTTTAGATTTTGTTTAAATTCTTACAAACACTATTCACCCCCTCTAGTATTTGTTTTTCCTTAACGATCCATTCCGCATTCCCTAACAATTGGTATCCGAGCAAGTACTTTCAAAAAGTTCTAATCTGATTTTTGAAATTTTGGTAAAATGGCAAATTTTGGAATCTCTGTTAATACTAGTGTCAATTCATGCATTGCATCAATGTTGAAAAAGTCTGCATATAATTATATTAAAGAGGCATGTGATCTACTGAAATATTGTTCAATTGAGAAAAGGATGAGTTCTATAACTTTTGAAAATTCAAAAGTTGAAAAGATGGGTAAAGTGGTTGTTGGCAATTCAAATTCTGAAAAGGTGGCTGTTGGAAATTCAAATCCTGAACTGGTGTGTTACATGGCTATTGAAAATTCAAATTCTGGAAAGCAATTGGTGGAAATGAAAAAAAGAACAAATGGATACTGGATAGTGGCTGTTCGAGACATATGACTGGAAATCCAGAACTACTCAATAATTTAAAATATGAAGATGGATGAATGGTGAACTTCGAAGGCAACTCAATAGGATACATTATTGGAATCGGCAATGTCGGTAATTCTGAAACTCCTACTATTCATGATGTTTTATTAGTTAGGAATTTAAAACACAACTTGCTAAGTATAATTTAACTTTGCGATAAGGGTTATTAAATAAATTTAGAAAAGAATAAATGTTTTACAAAAGATAGGAATTCAAAAGTTATATGCGAAGGAGAAAGAAAGAAAAATATCTATATATTGAGTATGAAAATCTCCAGCGATAATTTATGGCTTATGGCCAATACAAGTGATCCCTGGATCTGGCATAATAGATTCGGTCATACAAATTTCAAACACATCTCTGGGATTTCTAAATTAGATTCAGTTAGAGGATTACCTAAAATGAAATTTAAAGTTAATAATTTATGCGATGCTTGTCAATTTGGAAAATTAAAGAAGTGTTCATTTAAATCAAGAAGAAATCACTACTTCAAAACCATTAGAGTTACTACACATGGATTTATTTGGTCCATCTCAAGTTCAATCAATAAATCATAACAGATATGTGTATGTAATAGTTTATGATTTTTCTAGATTTACTTTGACTTTGTTTCTTAAAAATAAAAGTGATGCCTTTGATCAGTTTAAAACTTTTTCTAAAATAACTCATAATTTATTATCACTAAAAATTAAAATAATACATAATGATCATGGCGGAGAATTCAAAAATGAGAATATTGAAAAATATTGTAATAAAAAGGGAATAACCCACAAATTTTCAATTCCAAGAACCCCTCAACAAAACGGAGTAGTTGAACGTAAAAATAGAACAATACAAGAATATGCAAGAACTATGTTATCCGATAGTAATTTACAAAGAAATTTTTTGGCTGAGGCAATTACAACACCTTGCTATATTATTAACAGAATTTCAATTAGATCTTTAACTCATAAAACACCATATGAACTTTTGTATAACAAGAAACCAAAAGTATCATATTTTAAAATATTTGGAAGTAAATGTTTTATACTAAATACAAAAGATAATTTAGACAAATTTGATTCAAAATCCGATAAAGGAATTTTTATTGGATATTCAGAAAGAAGCAAGGCTTATAGAGTTTTCAATACTCAAACCAATACTGTAGAAGAAACATTAAACGTATCTTTTGATGAAAACTATAAAAGTATAACTCAAAACAATGAAGACGATTGTGAAAATGAAATTAATAAAATAAATTATGAGGATAATCAACCAAATAAAAGAATTAGATTACATAGAGATCTTCTTGGAGAAAATATCTTAGGAGATATTGAATCTGTTGTTAGAACTTGTAATCAACTAAATAATATGAGTAATACTGCATTTATATCAACTATTGAACCCAAAAATCCAAAGGAAGCTTCTTTCGATGATTCATGGATACTTGCTATGCAAGAAGAATTGAATCAGTTTACCAGGAATGAAGTATGGGAACTTGTTCCTAGACCAGAGGATATAACAATAATTGGAACCAAATGGGTCTATAAAAATAAAATGAATGAACATGGTGAGGTAGTTAGAAATAAGGCATGACTAGTAGCACAAGGGTATACTCAAGAAGAAGGAATATATTACGATGAAACTTTTTCCCCCGTAGCAAGACTAGAGGCTATTATGATTTTACTAGCTTTTGCGAACTATAATAAATGCAAATTATATCAAATGGACGTCAAAAGTGCTTTTCTAAATGGATTTGTCAAGGAACACGTATATGTAGAGCAATCACTCCTATTTGAAGAGGGGAAATGACCAAATCACGTATATAAGCTGAAGAAAGCGTTATATGGATTAAAACAGGCTCCTAGGGCTTGGTATGATAGATTACGAAATTATTTGTTACAATCAAACTTTAAAGTAGGAAAATTAGATAATACTCTGTTTATCAAGAAGAATAACAAAGATATACAACTAGTACAAATATACATTGACGATATAATCTTTGGGTCAACAAATGATAAAATGAATAAAGAATTTTCAGAAATTATGACCAAAGAATTTGAAATGAGTCATATGGGAGAATTATCATTCTTTTTAGGATTACAAATTCGACAATTAACAATGGAATATTTATTAATCAATAAAAATATGCAAGAGACTTAATTTAATAGATATAATCTAACAACAACAAATGGTAGACCAACACCAATGGCAACTAATATTGCTTTAAGTAAAGATGATACATCAAAAGACGTTGATCCAAAGCTATATAGAGGAATGATAGGATCATTACTATATATAACCGCTAGTAAACCAGATATAATGCATAGTGTATGTCTCTGTGCGAGATATCAATCGCAACCTAAGGATATACATTTAAAAGCCGTAAAACGTATTCTGAGGTATGAAAAGCATACATCAGATTTTGGATTATTTTAACCTAAGAATGATTCATTCGATTTATTTTTGTACTGTGACGCTGACTATGCAGGACGCAAATCCGATCGTAAAAGTACTAGTGGAACATGTCACTTCCTAGTACATTTCCTTGTATCATGGTTTAGTAAAAAGAAAAATACCGTATCTTTTTCAACAACTGAAGCAAAATATATCTCTGCTGCTTTGGCTTGTTCACAAGTAATATATATGCAACAAACTTTAAACGATTTTGGTTTAAATATAAATAAATCACCTATCTAATGTGATAATACAAGTGCTATAAATATTTCTAAAACCCAACTCATCATTCGAGAATAAAACATATCGATATGAGACATCATTTTCTAAGAGATAACGTAAGTAAAGAAAAGATTTCACTCGAATTTATAGAAACAGATAAACAAATTGCAGAAATATTAACTAAACCATCAAATGAAGCAACATTCATTAAACTTAAGAGAGAATTAGGCATATTCCACTAAGTGAGCTAGAATAATTAAATATATAAAAATAAAATAAGAAATTCAAATAATAAATTTTAAATCAAGACTATGTCGACATAGAGTTTCTGTTATGTCAACATATAACTGCTAAAATTTCAAAATTTAATTCCCACCAAAAGTTAGTTATTTCAATTATTTAAACCTTATATTTCGACTTTTCCTCTTCATTTTCAATCCTCTTCTCTGTAAAAACTCTAAATTAAAAAAATACAATGGCCTCCACTAATCTAAATACACAAATCAACTCCGAATCTCACGCTAGACCATCCGAGAGTCCATTTCAATGATCTACACTCTCTCATGTCATCGAAACCGAAGAAAAAATGGAGAATGCTTTGCAAATGATGGATAAGAAACAAATACTTCATATTAGAATGAGTCAGGAGCAGAATAGGCACGGGAAAGTGATAAGAAGCCTTTTGAAATGTATAATGGATAACGAGGCTAATCCGATTATCATAGATGATGATAATCAAAACATGGATGAGGAGGAAGAACCAGAAGAAGAAGAAGAAATAATGGAGGAGAAAGAGCATCAAGAGACGCAACAAACGATTAAGAATGAAGATGATAAGGTTGAATGTGTAGGAGAAGTTGTATTTGACGATTAGTGATTAAGGTTTTCTTCGATTTTCGTTGTATTACATTTCAATGATGTATCGTACGTATATAAATCTATGTAGTTGTACAAATTGTACCTAATAAAATTATCATTTATAATTAGTTATCTCTCTTTAAAACATAAAATAAATTGAATGTTCGATTAAGGGGGAGTATTCTACTTAGAATTAGTTAAGGGGGATTATTATTATTGAGTTAGTTACTTAAGTTATATTCAGATAGTTATCTAATTTAGGGGGAGTACATTTAGAATTTCTTTTTGATAATGCCAAAGGGGGAGAAATTATAAAATATAGATATAATTTATAGGATTCTTATAGAAAGGGGGAGTATTTGAAGGATCATCATCAACAGGTATATATAGGTATGATATTTTATAAACTAAGGTTGTCATCATCAAAAAGGGGGAGATTGTTGGAGAATGGAGTTTTGATGACAACAACATTATTTCAATTATCATTGATTATAAAATATATACTAACACTTTTTGTATAGAATATATATATATATACACACACACACACACATATATATATAATTGTAGAAATTATATACAAGAAATATTACTGAAGACTGACAGTTTAAAGATAATAGAGAACCAGAATTCAGAGAAGTATCAAGACTCATGAGTATTCAAGATTTCAAGAGTTCAATAGTTCAAGATTAATATAGTTATAGAGTCTAGATTATGTAAGACTCTAAATAGCATTCCAGGTTCAATATTCAAATTCTGATTTTCAAATTCTATTTTCTATCCTCAATTTTCTCTATTTAATTTCTTTATCTTTTCAATTTTTTTTCTTTATCTTTTCGATTTTTTCTTTCTTATTTATCTTTGTTTTTCAAACTTAAGTTTTATATATTTATATTCTTATACTTTATATTTATATAGTTTAAAACTTTATAATTTTATAAATATGTTTATATAGTTTAAGTTTATGTTTTCTTATGTTTTTCTACTTTATAATATTAATTTACAACACTATATTTTTATTCAAGAATTTCCAGAATTATATTTATAGCAAAACACTTAAAAAATGTTTTAAAATTCAATAATACACTAGAGTATGTCGACATGCCAAAAACATTATGTCGACATATAACCGTCAGAAATTCAAATTTGAAAGGAAGTGTCTCTTCACTATTTGAAACATTTCAGAAATATTGCAAAACTTTTACACTCTATAAAAAGGGCTTTAATTCGATTTTTAAACATATCTTCTTCTCCGCTTTCACTCTCTTTCATTATATAATTATTCTTAATCATTTTTATGATTTATACACTTATACTTTACCGAATTTAGTTCTGTTTTGATCAAACTTCTTCTCTCTACACTCTCTTCTCATCTCTCTCTAAATCAAGTACTATTGAAGAGTTATAAGGCTGTTTGTAATTGCTTGGGTTGAGTGAAGTAGGAATCAGTGTGTTCCTTATAGCCATGAAACCAAGGAAGTAGGAATCAATGTTTTCCTTGTAGCCGTGAAACCAAGGAAATAGGAATTGGTGGTATCCCTTGTAGCCGTGAAATCAAGGTGGTTGTACTTGACTATTGGAATAGTAATAAAACTCTGCGCAATCCAGCGTTGTGCGGGACTGGACGTAGGAGCAATCTGAACCAGTATAAAATCCGGTGTGTTCTTTCTTTTCTGCTTTTTTATTTCTGTTCATTTTGCTTCTGTATTTGAATCTGTGTATGTGATTGTGTTTGTGGTGTTTGATTCATTCTGTTATTCACATAAGTTTTAGATTTTGTTTAAATTCTCACAAACACCATTCACCCCCCTCTAGCGTTTTTTTTGCCTTAACGATCCATTCTGTAACGTCCCGCCTTTTTGACCGCTTTAAACCAATAATTAAACTAATTTAAAACGTCTGAATCGACGGATCGTTATTTAGCTTATAGAGTTTAAATGCAGAATCAACACAGAAAACATATAACAAAGAATAGCACTGATTTGAACAACAAAATAACTTTTATATATAATCAGAATTTTTGTACAAGATTTTCTATACAATGGAATTTAAAAACCATTTAAATAAAAATAAAAATCTTTACTGTTTAAACTTCAGAGTGCGCTACCTCTAGGAATCCCCAGCTTCGTCAATCTTCGAATCATAAGTTGTATTCTTTAAATCTGTACTGCTCGGGTCTGACCCGAGCGTTTCATGCAAAACATAAAACACTCGAGTCAGGATTAAATCATAGTTCAAGCAAATTAATTTCAACATAAACTAAAATATAAAAGTCAACTCTAGCTTCAAAAATGTATTTCCTATGTCTATGTTTAATCCAGTGATCCTGGAAGCTTCCCTCGCGTTCCAAGTACCCAGAAATATAGGTGTAGCCGAGACTTCGAAACATAGTGGGGAATATACGTATAAATAGACAGTAATGGTGCCAACTCAAATGCACCAATGTCAAAACCCTTTCAGCAGATAAGGGCTGCATGCGTTAGTAACCAACTAGGTAGGTTAAAGTCAACCAACGAACACCAATGTAGAGTTGAAATGTACAGTACTTAAATATGCATGTGCGTAGAGCCATAGTCAAACCAGGAACTCATGCATGACATAAGGATAAGGACCACATTAATTCCAAATTTCATAATGGTATCACAGTATAGGACTACATATTTAATAACTCTAGCATATAAAAAGAAATGTGTTCATTGCCAAATAACCCAGTGACTATCAATGTAAGCATGTAAGAATATACCACATGGTGAGACTTAAAATAATATAATTGCAAACTTATCCTAGACTGATGCAAAGCACGGCTGCACAAAGGCAGTAACAGTGCAGTCAACAAATACATCAAAACAAGTGTACTAAAAACACTAAATGCCAAGAATCGTGAACCACAAGGCCAAGGGTCATCAAGTTTTCAAGTAAGATAGTGCTGCCTACAATAGACAGTCAGACATGCAAGAGTTTTTAAAGGTTGACAAAGGCAGGTGCTTCCATATGTTTCTCAGTTCACTTAACAGGGTGTCAACAATAGAAAAATCATTAAATTTTATATGTTGCCAAATGATCTGAGCGTAAATTTACTATAAGATGACATTATTGCAGTTGAAACCATACCTAAATCATAATCGATCAACTCCTATAACAAACCAGAGTTCACGTTAGTGTTTTCTGGATACCTGGAGATGGATATTCTTCGCTGTTTTTAACTATGCAGATATTCCATATTTCTTTCATGCATTAATTTCAATGACACACTCAATAACATTCATGCATATATATATATACACACCAAACCGACAATAAACAAAGATGAAGGTTTGTTCACACATTGCTCAGTGTCGGGTTTCCAGTTTATTACATTTTCAGGTTGTTATAGGAGACTAAATTAGCTCCTTACAACTCATTCAAAAGCATGCATACATAAATATAGTATGTGTCTGCATCATATCATATAAGATCAACAATGGTTCAAGTGAAAAAAATGGGAAGTTACTCACATAGTACTGTCTATTGTATTCCGTTTCCAGTCATAACACTAAGCAAATCATATCGCTCAATTCCAATCATTTAACTCTAACAATTGTTCATGGTTTAAATATAACTCACATGTATATTCACATACATACTGCCTCATAAATTTATGTCTGTAAACAGATTTTAACGGGTTTACTCACATACGATATATTCCCTGTTCTGTTTCTCCCTATATTCATGTTGGTTTTCGGTTAAACCTATTGGTGTGACTAACAAATTTAATGATATAGGTGAATGACTACATAGGCTTGAGTTTTACAGTAAACAATTTAGTATGAATTGATAGATGAACCAACATAGGTTTATAAGTGTATACCAAATAAGGCAAACAATTTGATACAGGTTTCATTAGCATTACCCTTTTGTCCTTGTATTTTAGTCTTGTTCATATCTATTCCTAGGATCAGAACACTCCTGCTACTCCAATTAAATAGTCATTGATAATACTTTGGGTTTGAACCGTGAACCTAGGGAATAACTGGTAAAACATAATGTTGGATCACAAGCATTCTCATATAAAATGATCTGAGCACACAAGATACCCACTTCCCAAAACACGATGCAGAATTAGTATACTAGGGGTATCCCTCAAGCATTTGTTCCATGTTTAAAGGAACAGAATGTGGCTAATACATATGTTCAATTTCCAAGGTAATACACATGATGTAACACGTCATACATGATGAAAGGGTTGTTACAGTTAAGCGTTAAGGTTGAAATATCACTAATGCAAATTATGTTCATATATGATCGACCTGCAGTGGTCTTCATTTCTCAAGTTACAAACTTTGTATCATTGTTGCCATTTCGAAACATTAAATTAAACTTTTATCATATAGACAACCATTCCAAAAACCAACAGTAAGCCAAAATCAATCATCATGCTTTAGTTTAAAACTGAAGTTCAATTTATTTGAACTACGATTGAATCGTGAGTCAATGACTCACCTTAAACAGCAAGATAAGGCGCTGTAGTAATCGGCAACACAGTGAAGGCGAAGGCGAAATGATGAGTTGGTCCTCTATTTGGTGACGCATGAGAACCGAGGCTGAAAATGGTGATGCAGGTGGCTTCAGTGAAGAGCTAATGGTGCTAGAGTGGTTTGCGGTCTCGATTAGATGAAGAAGTTTTGATTTAAAAAAAAGGTTTACTGCTGTGGCCATTAACGTATTGATTTTTTCTAATTTTGGGGAAAATCGATCTTGTGTGGTCTGGAGCAATCGGCCATGGATTTTAGGGAAAAGGTTTAGATGTTCTCTTCGGTGGCCATTAGTAATTGGAAAGGAAGACGATTGATTTTGTTGAAGGAAACCTAAGGGAGATTTCGTGATTTTTATAGAAGAAATTTAGAGGATAAAAACAATGTCAAATTCATTAGGTTTTAGGATAGCTGTAAATTTCAATGGGTAGGTCTGTGGAGATTATTACTGAGGAAGGTAATTACTTAGGGCAGGCGATATTCAGGAAAAGTTTATTTTCGTTAAATTTTTCTGCACTGTAAACTGAAGTTGAACGCTCAGTACTTGTATGTCAAAAATCTTCGTTTAAATGTTCAGATAAAAAATTATTTTTGTTGCAATACGAATTTGTTTATATACAATGTTATTTTAAATTTTAAATTATTAATCGGTTCTTTGATTTTATTTCGTTTGTCCCCAAACAACTCTGTTTCATTCCAACTTTGAAGCGTCAAATTTTAGTTCCTTTATATACACAAATATACACAAATCCAAGCCAATTTCCATATATTTAATCAAATAAAATTCTCCAATTTATTTAACGTTTATTTTATTATTTTTAATTCAGCGATTTAAATTTTTAGTCGAAATCCAAATCGAATATCCAATCAAATCCAATTCAACTATTCAACAATAAATATTCGATTCTCACCAACCATTCTGAATATTAAATTCATTTCATACACAACCAATATATTTTTGATTTTAAATTTCTAACTCCAGTATCAATATTAAAATTGATTATCTGAAATCAAATCTTTAATAAATCTCTTATTCCAGTTGTCGAAATTTCTGGGATGTTACATTCCTTCCCCCTTTAAAACTTTTCGTCCTCGAAAAGGAGAGATCATTAGAGTTATACCATTGTATATTTCAAATTTTCATTTTTGGATGAAAATTTTCCACAACTAATTTAAATATCGATATCTAAGTCATCGGATCCTCTTTGTTTTATCCATTATATTCAATTTACTTGGAAAATGACATTCCCTTTTAACATTAAATTCCTTTTTAAATCTCAAATCCTACACATTATTCCAAACTTCTTTATAATCTTATCTATTAACATTTACTTGTCCATCGTCTCACACATTCAACTACATCTCCTTATACTCAATCTTCTCCAACACTCATTGAAGAGTGTAGATATCGTTTTCTTTCCAAATCACAAATTGCCGACTCGAATTTTCCCACAATCCGAGATCCTTTATATTTTTATACATAACACGAAATTCATGTAGAAAATATTTGAATTATTATTCCAAAGCTATAGAATTGAAATTACTTCAAAATCTTTTTTATTAACTTATTAAATTAGGTATATTTTAAAATTTAAATTATTGATTTAATAACTCGAAGTTTGACAAGTCTATTGTCATTCTTACAGATGTTAGGCATACGCTGGCCAGCGCACGACTAAAATCTCCAAGTACTAAATATCCTTGCTTCAACTTCTAGTGAAAATATTTCAAAAATTCCTTTAAAAAACAGATACGGAAAGTACCAATGTGATATTGATGTTGATCATTCATGAATCACAGATACACAACGGTTTCGTCTGGATCCCTTAGAAAACATCCGTATCCATAGGAATTCACTTCCCTGCGAATTTCCTCATGGACAGATCAACAGAAGATATCTAAGAATCAAAAGAAGGACCGAGGTCACTGAGCATTGACTACTCTATCTCAAAGTCACAAAACAAGGAACTATGAAGATACTTCAAGTCACGAGAACAAATCAAGTAATAAAGACAAATCAGGTCACGAAGACCAATCAAGTCACGAAGACACAGTGCTGCATCAAATAGGTGGCTCTACATCACTAAGATATCTTAACATTGCATGGCTCCAATCTACCTTTAGTAACTCAAGTAGTTACATCTCTTTCATGTGTAGATATGCCATGTGGACTGCAGGTATACAATGGTTACGCCTGATTCCCTCAAGAAACATCCCTACCCATAAGCCTTCACAGCTCTGCGGATTACGCCCTTATCACGACTGTAGATCGCAACAGACACAATGGTTATGCTTGGTTCCCCCAAGAAACATTCGTCCACCGTAGGCTATCTGCAGCCCTGCGAATTTCGCTACATGGTCGAATTCCAATGACTCTAGATCGCAACGATTACAATGGTTACGCCTGATTCCCTCAGGAAACATTCGACCGCCGTAGGCTATCTGCAGCCCTACGAATTACGCTAGCAGTTGTGCTCAATGTCAACTCATGAGTTTTATGTCCGGACAACCTACTGCCACCAGCAGCATATCTCAACGGAGCTCGAATTCAAAGGAGAAGGAAGGTACTTTCCTTATTTTTACTTTGAAAACATATAATACTATATACATATAGTATTTTATTTCATACTCCTCATAAATCATACTTATGTAACTTACATAAGATTTTCTTTCCAAATCACATTTTCAAACTTCTCTTTTTTTTATATAAAATTTATCTCAATTCATTACTTTCCAACCAATGGTTTCCGGATTCGCTATATTCACATTTATATTTCTCAAAAACTTCTATATCCAATATCTCAAATCGAATATCCTCAAGTTACCATTCAAATTTCAAATTTTCAATTTAATCTCTTTATCAATTTAGATATTTGATATCCTTCAAACTCAGATTTATGAATCGTTCGGCTATAAACCAAAATCTCTGTCACATTCTTCGACCGTAAATTAGCAAGCGAACAACTCCCTAAGCATCAATCCCAAAGGCCGAAACCAACATCAGATCAATACTTAGAAAGTCATCCAACATGACCAATCTCCAGTCAGTTTTCAACTTTCTAGACCTCGTCTCTTAATTTCTTACCAAAATCATTTTACGCGATATTCGAATTCAGTTTACGGATCTACTTCTTTAATTATAACAATATCATTATAATTTCTTCTTGGAAATAATTCACTTTCAAGATTTCAAATAACATCATACAAATGAGATTAAACCATTAATAGCAATTTCAAAGAGTTCAAAATTTTTCATACCATTCTATTTAAATAATTATACATAGTCTTTATCTATTCAAAACACGTACATAGGAGATTTAGGATTACAAATGATAGTACTACGAAACAGAGTTAACTTAATTAGGATTTACAATCTTCGATGTTTGTCTTCTTTTTGAACCATGATCCACATCTCTGCGTAAACTACTTTCATGATATTCATTTTTCTGGAGTCTCAACAAAAGGATTAGTGCATTCCATATCCACATGAACCCACTCCTTGCAGTTCTTACAATAATACGAGACGGAGTCGTCTTTATCTACGTACTTCACAGTTTTCTCCCTAGAGGCGTGCAACACAACCTGTCGTCCTTGTTGTCTCTCGCAACAGTTTCGAGCTATATGTCCAACTTGCTTACAATGATAACAAGCGATTGGTTCATCAGACGCCTCAGCAATGACAGTCTTCTTCTTTCTCACTTTAAGACAACGACTGGGAAAATGTCCCTTCTCTCGATATTTAAAACAGAAAATACTGGATCTGTAAATTTTTCCTTCTTTCTTTCCCTTGTCTCTCTCTCCGCACGTAGTCGTGTAATGTCCCTTTTTCTGACATCTGTAACAGATGACATTGTCATAGGGGCCAACTATCTGTTTTTCCTTAATCCTCTTCTCGTATTCCAACATTACTTCTTCCCTTGTTTTACATTCTGCCGCTCTTCGTTCTCGACGTGCGGCTTTTTGTTCTTGAGTTCTTGCCATTCTGATTTATTATCAAAACCCGTTATTTTCTCACGATCTTTCGAAGAACATTTCTGATTATCATATTTATTTTCTTAACTCAAGAAAATTTCTTATTACCATTGGAAAATATTTTCATGTATTCACACATCTTTATTTTCTATAGAAAATACACTTTGTTCTCAGGGAAACATTTCTAAATTCGTTATTTGAATCAACACAGATATTTAAGTAAACACTGCTATTTTCACTTAACTGCTAATACTCATTTACTTACTTCATTTAGCCACCCCTGCTATCGAACCTTAACGATTTCTCAATCAATAACGAAGTCAATCAAGTTGGGGTATATTTACCTCTCAGACCTTAACTGAACAACATTATTAACTTCGAAATAGATAAAATTCACCACTTCAAACAACAGCAAAACATTTATTCATGAAATTCCTGATTTTAAGTTAAGAATTTATTTCCTTTACAATTATCGTGGACAATAATTTACCCCTTCGAAATATTTAACTTTAAATAAATAACTAATCAACGATATATTAAATTTTATTTAAAATAGAAAGTAAATGGGACGTTCCTGAAATTCGACATGATTGTCTCCCATAAATAACTTCCTTCCGAACAATCACTTATCCGTTAATATATTCCGAACTTCGGAAAAATCTCCTTTGATTTATATTCTAAACTTCAGGATAACCAAACCGTTCTGGTCGACTTCATTTCTTTTATCCCAAAACTACTTACACAATTTTTCTTTCATATGTTATTTACTTCTAAAAAGTAAATAATATTCCTTTTTTGAGAAATCTGAACTCGTCACATCAAATCAGCTTTGATTTATTTAAATATAGGTTCATATTATTTTAAAATCCTTACTCGCTTTCTGTTTTGTTCATGTTCTCGTTTATACTACATTTATAACCCTCGTTTACCATTCACTTCTTAGCTATCGAATCTGTATACTCGATCATACCTTATTGGTTTGAAACCCATTTTTAAATTATCTTGCTAAATTCTGAATAAATTAGTAATTCCAATTATAAACGTTTTGATTTTCCTTCCATAAATTTATATTCCGAATATCGAAATAAAACTCATCGTTTCATTTTTGAAACAATTTAGCGTTTCTCCTTTCCATTCAAATTTCCATCTGAATTCATATTATAATAAGTTTCAATTATCTTTATTTGTGAAATACATGATTATATAAATTTATTCATTTATCCTCTTATACTTAACTACCTTTGATACCATTCGATGAGGGGTTCGAGATTCAAATCTAAGGGGATTTATCGAAGATTAGCTCTCGCAAATTCTGGATTTGAAGACTTCCAAAGACTGGGGATTCCGGAGAGAATTTTAAATTTCAAGACAAAATTTTCATTTCCCGCTATATTAGTTTCAAAATACATACTATTTCCAAAATAATTTATCTTTTAAAACACTTTGAAAATCATTTACTTTTCAAAAATGTTTATATATTGAAACCTTTTATTTTCAAAATCAGCTTTCTAGTGTTGATCCAATTCTTTTAAACCCAATAAGATAGGCTTTGAATAAACCAAAGCTCTGATGCCACTGTAACGTCCCGCCTTTTTGACCGCTTTAAACCAGTAATTAAACCAATTTAAAATGTCCAAATCGACGCATCGTTATTTAGCTTACAGAGTTTAAATGCAGAATCAACACAGAAAACATATTACAAAGAATAACACAGATTTGAACAACAAAATAATTTTTATATATAATCAGAATTTTTGTACAAGATTTTCTATACAGCGGAATTTAAAAACCATTTAAATACAAATAAAAATCTTTACTATTTAAACTTCAGAGTGTGCCACCTCTTGGAATCCCCAGCTTCGTCAATCTTCGAATCATAAGTTGTATTCTTTAAATCTTTACTGCTCGAGTCTGACCCGAGCGTTCCATGCAAAACATAAAACACTCGAGTCAGGATTAAATCATAGTGCAAGCAAATTAATTTCAATATAAACTAAAATATAAAAGTCAACTCAAGCTTCAAAAATGTATTTCCTATGTCAATGTTTAATCCAGTGATCCTGGAAGCTTGCATATACACACGTGTACCATGTACTCGTGTGTACTGCCCCCGCGTTCCAAGAACCCAAAAATATAGGTGTAGCCGAGACTTCGAAACATAGTGGGGAATATACGTATAAATAGACGGTAAGGGTACCAACTCAAATGCACTAATGTCAACACCCTTTCAACAGTTAAGGGCTGCATGCGTTAGTAACCAACTAGGTAGGTTAAAGTCAACCAACGAACACCAATGTAGAGTTGAAATGTACAGTACTTAAATATGAATGTGCGTAGAGCCATAGTCAAACCAGGAACTCATGCATGACATAAGGATAAGGGCCACATTAATTCCAAATTTCATAATGGTATCACAGTATAGGACTACATATTTAATAACTCTAGCATATAAAAAGAAATGTGTCCATTGCCAAATAACCCAGTGAATATCAATTTAAGCATGTAAGAATATACCACATGGTGAGACTTAAAATAATATAATTGCAAACTTATCCTAGACTGATGCAAAGCACGACTGCACAAGGCAGTAACAGTCCAGTCAACAAATACATCAAAACAAGTGTACTACAAACACTAAATACCAAGAGTCGTGAACCACAAGGACAAGGGTCATCCAGTTTTCAAAAAAGATAGTGTTGCCTACAATAGACAGTCAGACAGGCAAGAGTTTTTAAAGGTTGAACAATGGCAGGTGCTTCCATATGTTTCTCAGTTCACTTAACAGGGTGTCAACAATAGAAAAATCATTAAATTTTATATGTTGCCAAATGATCTAAGCGTAAATTTACTGTAAGATGACATTATTGCAATTGAAACCATACCTAAATCATAATCGATCAACTCCTACAACAAACCAGAGTTCACGTTAGTGTTTTCTGGATACCTAGAGATGTATAGTCTCCGCTGTTTTTAACTATGTAGATATTCCAGATTTCTTTCATGCATTAATTTCAATGACACACTCAGTAACATTCATGCATATATATATATATACACACACACACACTAAACCATCAATAAACAAAGACGAAGGTTTGTTCACACATTGCTCAGTGTCGGGTTTCCAGTTTATTACATTTTCAGGTTGTTATAGGAGATTAAATTAGCTCCTTACAACTCATTCAAAAGCATGCATACATAAATATAGTATGTGTGTGCATCATATCATATAAGATCAGCTATAGTTCAAATGGAAAAAATGGGAAGTTACTCACATAGTACTGTCTATTGTATTCCGTTTCCGGTCATAACACTAAGCAAATCATATCATCCAATTCCAATTATTTAACTTTAACAATTGTTCATGGTTTAAATATAACTCACATGTATATTCACATACATACTTCCTTATAAATTTATGTCTGGAAACAGATTTTAACGGGTTTACTCACATACGATATATTCCGTGTTCTGTTTCTCCCTAGATTCATGTTGGTTTTCGGTTAAACATATTGGTGTGACTAACAAATTTAATGATATAGGTGAATGACTACATAGGCTTGAGATTTACAGTAAACAAGTTAGTATGAATTGATAGATGAACCAACATAGGTTTATAAGTGTATACCAAATAAGGCTAACAATTTGATACAAGTTTCATTAGCATTACCCTTTTGTCCTTATATTTTAGTCTTGTTCATATCTATTCCTAGGATCAGAACACTCCTGTTACTCCAATTAAATAGTCATTGATAATACTTTGGGTTTGAACCATGAACCTAGGGAATAACTAGTAAAACATAATGTTGGATCACAAGCATTCTCATACAAAATGATCTGAGCACTCAAGATACCCACTTCCCAAAACACGATGCAGAATTAGTATACTAGGGGTATCCCTCAAGCATTTGTTCCATGTTTAAATGAACAAAACCTGGCTAATACATATGTTCAATTTCCAAGGTAATACACATGATGTAACACGTCATACGTAATGAAAGGGTTGTTACAGTTAAGCGTTAAGGTTGAAATATCACTAATGCAGATTATATTCATGTATGATCGACCTGTAGTGGTCTTCATTTCTCAAGTTACAAACTTTGTATCATTGTTGCCATTTCGAAACATTAAATTAAACTTTTATCATATAGACAACCATTCCAAAAACCAACAGTAAGCCAAAATCAATCATCATGCTTTAGTTTAAAACTGAAGTTCAATTTATTTGAACTACGATTGAATCGTGAGTCAATGACTCACCTTAAACAGCAAGATAAGGCGCTGTAGTAATCGGCAACACAGTGAAGGCGAAGGCGAAATGATGAGTTGGTCCTCTATTTGGTGACGCATGAGAACCGAGGCTGAAAATGGTGATGCAGGTGGCTTCAGTGAAGAGCTAATGGTGCTAGAGTGGTTTGCGGTCTCGATTAGATGAAGAAGTTTTGATTTAAAAAAAAGGTTTACTGCTGTGGCCATTAACGTATTGATTTTTTCCAATTTTGGGGAAAATCGATCTTGTGTGGTCTGGAGTAATCGACCATGGATTTTAGAGAAAAGGGTTAGCCGATCTCTTCGGTGGCCATTAGTAATTGGAAAGGAAGACGATTGATTTTTGTTGAAGGAAACCTGAGGGAGATTTCGTGATTTTTATAGAAGAAATTTAGAGGATAAAAACAATGTCAAATTCATTAGGTTTTAGGATAGCTGTAAATTTCAACGGGTAGGTCTGCGGAGATTATTACTGAGGAAGGTAATTACTTAGGGTAGGCGATATTCAGGAAGAGTTTATTTTCATTAAATTTTTCAGCACTGTAAACTGTAGTTGAACGCTCGGTACTTGTATGTCAAAAATCTTCGTTTAAATGTTCAGATAAAAAATTATTTTTGTTGTGATACGAATTTGTTTATATACCATGTTATTTTAAATTTTAAATTGTTAATCGGTTCTTTGATTTTATTTCGTTTGTCCCCAAACAACTCCGTTTCATTCCAACTTCGAAACGTTAAATTTTAGTTCCTTTATATACACAAATCCAAGCCTATTTCCATATATATAAACAAATAAAATTCTCCAATTTATTTAACGTTTATTTTATTATTTTTAATTCTACCATTTAAATTTTTAGTTGAAATCCAAATCGAATATCCAATCAAATCCAGTTCAACTATTCAACAATAAATATTCGATTCTCACCAACCATTCTGAATATTAAATTCATTTCATACACAACCAATATATTTTTGATTTTAAATTTCTAACTCCAGTATCAATATAAAAATTGATTATCTGAAATCAAATCTTTAATAAATCTCTTATTCCAGTTGTCGAAATTTCTGGGACGTTACACATTTCGCATTCCCTAACAGGAAGATCTACTGAAATGAAGGAAATGCAAATGAAGCATTTGAAGTGTCATAATTGTGGCTTGATAGGGCATTATGCTAACGATTGCAGATATGTAGGGGAGCATATGAAGCTAAAGTGTTATGTTTATGATCAGGTAAGGCATATCTATGAGAATTTTGTCTATGGTCAACTAAGTTTCCCTCTCAGACTTCTATTCAGCTAGCTCAGGATTATGCTCTTGAGGCAGTCCCTTCGCCAGTGTGCATCCAACTCAGGATAAGGGAAGAAACTTGTCATTATATGCGTGTTACCTCTCTTTGATCTTTGTACTTTATTTGACTCTTGGACTTCTTATCCTTTTATATCTCTTAAACTTGTAGGAAATCTACACATAAATGTCAAATATTGTAATAGGATCTATAGTAGTGTCAAACTCTGTAGGCAATCGGCCAATTTATCTATGTTGTGTCGAAGTTGGAATTAATTATGCTAGGGGTTGAGTTGATTGTGATGCCTCTGTTTTTTATTTACCTGTGTTTAGGATGATTCTTGGCATTGATTAGTTAAATATGTATGTAGCTAGTCTAGAGTGCTATATGAGGGTAGTCAGACTGGGTACTCGCAATGGATGTACCTTTGAGATTTTATGTGATCCACAAGGATCATTTATGTTGAGCTACCTATATTTTTTTGACTTATCAACTTAGAATTTGAGTTCAATGCTAATAGTGAGATATTTTTCTGACATATTCAAGGAGGTTACCTCTCTTCCACCATGGAGAGAGACTGAGTTCAGGTATATTTTGATGATAATGTTAGACCGGTTGCTTTACTGGTTACGCATATTGCTCTCTGGAACAATGTAAGATAAGCAATCATATTAAGGTGTTGTTGGAGAAGGGTTCCATAAAGAGGATAATTTTTGAGTGGGGTGCGCCTGTCATCTTTACTACTTAGTCATATGGTTTCATTAAAATTTGTTTCCATTATTAGGAATTAAATAAATTTATAGAGAAGAATAGCTATCCTTTCCCCTGTATAGACTATATCCTTGATCAATTAGTTAGAGTCAAAGTATTTCCATAACTTGATCTTTTACATTTTCCATCAGTTGAGAGCGGAGGAGAATAACATTGAAAATACTACATTTAGGACTTTGAATGGGTTTTATGAGTGGTTAGTCATGCCATTTAAACTGACAAATGTCGCAACATTCATTATAGATTTATTGAGTAGCATATTTTTGGGATTGTTAAATAAGTTAGTCATAGTTTATTTTAGTGACATCTTGGTTTACTCAAGGAGTAGGGAGGAGCATGTTTTTTTTCTTATGAGGTACTTAGGACCTTAAGCGTAAAGCTAGGTTCTCCAAGTGTCGTTTTTGGAGGGATGAGGTTCGATTTTTTGGGCTTGTTGTTTTAGACCATAGGCCGGCAATGGATCGGGAAAAGTGGCAATAGTTTACGATCAACAAGTCCCTAAGAATGCCACTAGGGTGAGAAGTTTTCTTTGTCTTGAGAAATATTATAGGAAGTTCATTAAAGAATTTTCCAAGATATTGGTCCCTTGACCCGCCTTACCAAGAAACTTTTATCTTCTAATTGGAGTGTTGTAACACCTCGAAATTTTAAATAGACATTATAAGGATAAACTAAAGTATACTTAATTAAATATTGGGAATTAAGTAAAACGTACCATACCATTACATTTATCATGGAATTCTGCTTAAGATAGACTTCAAGTTTGCATAAAACAGACAACGTATGAGGTAGATATGAAGCTTAGAAGTTTGTATACGTATAAGAGAATTATATATATATATATATATATGTATATAAGCTCAGAAAATTCAAAACAATTCAAATTCACGAAGCGGGAATGTAGAGTGGCAAGCAGCGGGAAATCGACCCTTTAAGGGTCGACCATGCCAGGTATGGGTCGACTAATGGCCAATTGGGTCGACCCATGGGTTGACCCAGAGTGGAATGGGTCGACCCATCGGGGATCCGGCCAAATTCTTTCTGCTGAATCTGGACGAAACTTTTGGTTGGGTTCAGTGGGGATAGTCTATATAAAGGCTGTCATTTCTCTTATTTCCTACACCTAAAAATAATGGAGATAAGGAAAAGCTGCCTCGGCTTGGACTGAAATTAGACTATCTTCTACAACAAATGACATATACATATACAAGAATCTCTTCTGCAACATCAACATATTTCATTTGTTCTTTAAATCCAACCTCTGTGAGTTCATGATACATTTAGATATAAAAATTTAACAGTAATCCTTGCATGGGTATAAATCTAGATCTGAATCTATACTTGTTAAAGATCATATTCATACCCAAACAATTCTGCTATTATATGTATTCTTCTGTACACCTGATCTGTTGTTCAGTTCTTATATGCTTATTTCTGCTATCATATTCCCATCTCTATTATTATATGGTTATTTTGTTTTTATATGCTTATTCTCTTCTTCTGTCTCTCATTCCATTTTTATTTTTATAGCCTAGGCTACCTTCGAGCTTAGGCCAATATCGCTGAAAATATGTGTACGAACGAAATTGGGATAAATGAGTGGAATGATAACTTGGGGGCATAACCTATAGTGTGAAATACGACTAAAATTTTGAGGGCATATGTTATACTATGAATTATGACTAGGATTGGGGGCATATGAATCTGAAGGCATAATTTAAGATTAAGCGAAACATGTTAATGGAACTATAAAGAACATGTGAAACTTATTTTAATCTATTAGTGTTATGTAAACCGATTAAATCTGTTCGGGTTAAGTAAGTCTGTTTAATCTGTTGGGGTTAAGTAAACCTGTTTAATCTATTGCGGTTAAATAAACCTGTTAACCTGTGGAAACTTAACTTGTTAATCTGTAGGGGTTAGGCGAACTTGTTAATCTGTAGGATTAACTTGTTAAAAATCCTAGTTAATTGGGGGACACAAGTTTAGTGATTTGACTTGTGTCAACTGCTGTGTGGGACCAGTATCAGTCAGTATCCCATTCTGGTATTAAAAGGGAGCTCCGCACTAGGTAGGGGCCAGGGCATGCATACTGAACTGATCATAAGAAGTTCATCTGAAAAGGGGTGTGTACAAGCGCGTTCCAATAGAGTCATGTGCGCTCATGAGTCCGGTCTGAAGGGGGAAAATAAGCCTCTGTAGCACCAGTAAATAGGTCTATGTCCTTCTGTAGGTTTCCACTTTAGGAAGTAATACACCCTACTGTAGGGCCGACACAGGGTATTTACAAGTTAGGGAGCCGTTCTCTTGGGGATAATAATTAGGGTACATCTAGTCCTGTCTATTTCGTTTGGGGTGCCTATTATTTTTGTTTAGGGTAACACCCGTTATATTCTGTTAAGATACCCATTATTTCTGTTAGGGGTAAAAACCGTTATTAAACTAGAGTACACCTAAAACTATCAATATCTTTCTGCTGGGATCATTTTTTAGTTCCCTTACATATCTGTTATACTAGTATTGGTGTAGAGAAAAGTATTTGAGAAGCATAACCTACTCTGTTTATTCTATTTATCATGTTCAGTCTGTTCATACCAGTTATATGATATTGTCATCTCTCATCCAGTTTATATACCTGTCATGATACTTTTACTTCTATATGTTACAAGTCACTAGACTCGCCAGACTTTATGTTTGACCCGTATTGTTTCCTTTTCTCTCTTCCTTCCCCCTAGGTTCTCAGGGTGGGAACGCTCAGGCTTGATTATAATTCTCTCTTCTGTTTCTGCTTCGATGTATAGCTTTGACTACTTGTCTACTTGTTTATGGCTACTTGCTAGGATTATTTTTCATTTCTGTACTCTGATGGTTTTTAGCGCAAGACAAATGTTTTTATTTGATGTATTTTGTTCCAGAATTTCAGTCTGATGTTGTAACTAGATTTTGAGACCATGAAGTTTTCTGTTGGAAAATAAAGTTTTTACCACTGATATTTTATATATCTGTCATGTGAGATTCTGTTCTATTTACCTATAACGCTTCACGGAACTTAATGCATTCTGGTAAAGTGTGACATTAACGGACGTGGGGTGTCACATTTGGTATCAGAGCTGAAGGTTACAAGATCAGATAAAAGGTTTTGAAAATTGTTTTCAAAAAGGTTTCAAAAAGAAAGTATTTTCAAAAGAAAAGTCTGTTTTTGGAAAACATGTTCCCCAAAGCCATATAAAATATCTTTCGATTCTGTGTTTGAATCCCTTTTCCCTTTTTTCCAACATGTTTTGGGAACTGAATCTTCCAGAGGGCGCTCAGATACCGACTTGGTTTCGTAGGTACCTTGAGGCTACGACGCCTGCTGGAGGCCAAGCAGACGCCCCTCCCCCAGCTACAGCCATTTGTTCCTCCTCCTCCTCCTCCGCAAGCGGATAATTTCTCTAGGATCTGCAAGGATTTCTTTGCTATTGGAGGAATGCCATTCCGAGGAGCTGAGAACTTTGTGGAAGCACGGAATTGGATAAAAGAGACAGAGAAACTGTTTAGGCTTTTTGAGGTTGATGACCGTAGAAAGATACAGTTGGCTGCATGGTAGCTTAAGGGTGAGGCTTTGTTCTAGTGGAAGTGATGCAAGCAGGGTGTCTAGTTGATACTTGGGAATATTTCCGATAGAGATTCGAGACGAAGTTTCTTTCTCAGGTAGAAGAGAGTATGCAAATGGAGAGGTTTCTGGCACTTAAGCAAGGAAGCATGTATGTCAAAGAGTATGTCAATAAGTTCAATCAATTGACAATGTTTGGTCTAGATCTGGTGAATACCCCACACAAGAAAGCTTTAAGATTTACATGAGTATTGAATCAACCTCTTCAAGCATTGGCATTGTCTCACATTCCGATGGGGGCTACTTTTGAGAGACCGGTTGATATGGCATCGATGCATGAAGATGGTATGGACGAGAAAAAAGAGGCTAAGACTGATGAGACATAAAACAAGAAAGTGTGGCCCAAGAAAGAACCACAGAAGAAGGGTGGAAAGAATGACAAGGATCAAAGCAATAAGAAGTGTCATGGATGAGGGAATGTGGGTCGTTTGGTCAAAGATTGCATAAAAAGTAAGAATGATTGCTTCCACTGTGGTCAGGTCAGACATTATACTAGGGAGTATCCGAAGAAGCAAGGTCAGGTCCAAAGGGCAGGATCTTTTAGAGGGAAGGTGCATGCTCTCGAGGCCAATGTACCAGACATAGGTGGGAAAGTTTTTGTTGAAGGTTTGATTTCTCTTTCTGATCATTCTGTTATGAGTCTTTTTGATTTTGGCGCTTATCGCTCTTTTACACCTGATTCTGTGGTTGAGTTTCTGCGCCTTAGTACTAGTATTGTTTCTGATCCCGTTATGGTCTCAAACCCCATTGGGGGCATGGCTCATCTGTCTATGATATTTCGGCGTTTGAGGATATTTGTGTTGGGCGTCGAGTTTGAGTGAGATGCATATGTCCTTGGTTTTATGGGCTATGGTATGATTCTAGGGATGGATTGGCTAGCCATGTACGGTGCCATTCTGGACTGCGAGAGGAAGGTCGTTAGACTTTTGACTTGCTGAGGGAGGACTCTCGAGATTTCCTGTGACCCAAAGGGGTCTGTTATGCTTAGTTTCCTAGAATCACTTGACGTTGCTATCGATGATTTGTGATATGTACCTGTAGTTTATGAGTATCCGTATGTTTTTGATGAGGTTATGGGCTTACCTCCATAGCGAAAGATTGATTTTCGAATATAATTAGTGGATAATGCGAAGCCATTCGCATTGCCTGTGCGCCACATGGCTCCTAGGGAAAGGAAGGAGCTTAGCAAGCAAGTGAGGGAGATACTTGAGAAGGGGTTCATTAGGCGAAGCATATCTGAATGGGGTTCTCCAGTCGTCTTTGAAACTAAGGTGGATGGCTCGCTTCGCTTATGTATGGATCATAGGGAGTTGAATAAAATCACTAAGAAGAATAGGTACCACTTCCGAGAATTGATGATCTGTTTGACTAGCTTGTTGGTGCATCTGTTTTCTCTCGGTTATACTTGGCTACGAGGTTTCATCAGTTGAGGGTAGCCGAGGACAGTATAGACAAGACTGCTTTCAGAACTCTAAACGGTTTCTTTGAGTGGCTAGTTATGACTTTTGGGTTGATGAATGCACCCGTGTATTTTGTGGATCTGATAAGTAGGGTGCTCCAGGAGTTTCTGAATAAGTTCATTGTGGTCTTTGTGGATGATATTCTGATCTTCTCAAAGTGCGAGGAAGATCATGCCCTACATTTAGAGGAAGTTTTCAGGACTCTCCAAGCGCACCAGCTTAAGGCAAAGTTCTCCAAATGTCACTTTTGGAGAGAGAAAGTAAGATTTCTAGGGTATGTGGTCTCCGAGGATGGGATAGCGGTGGATCCCGCGAAAGTAGTTGCAGTTCAAGATAGGAAGGTTCCAAAGGATGCAACGAAGGTGAGGATTTTTCTCAGTTTAGTGGACTATTATAGGAAGTTTATCAAGGACTTTGCAAGATATCAGCTCCAATCACTCGACTGATGAAGAAGAATCCGACATTTTCTTAAAGCATTGACTGTGAGGATGCTTTTCAGCTGTTGAAGAGGGCCCTGATAACAACCTCAGTTTTGACTTTGCCTAATGGGAACAATGTGTTCACGGTGTACACTGATGCATGTAGTACATGGCTTGGTGCCATCTTGACGCAAGAGGGAAGGGTAGTATGTTACGGTGGTAGACAGTTGAGAGTTCATGAGAAGAACTACCCTACCCATCATTTGAAATTGGCTGCTATAGTGTTCGAACTTAAGACTTTGCGACATTATCTACTTGGAGAGAGGTTCGAGTTGTTCACGGATCATAAATCTCCAAGTATCTATTCTCGCAGAGGGATCTCAATTCCAGATAGTAGAGATGGATTGAGTTCCTAGCATCCTATGATTTTGAGATTGCTTTACCCCCTGACAAGGGTAATTTGGTGGCGAATACATTGAGTAGGCAGAGGATGGCTTTGAGTCCTCTATTTGTAGAGAGGCAGAGCTTGGAGTACATATCGGCCTTCTATTTTAGGCCTTTATGGACCTTACACTTGGTTTGTTGGCATCCTTAGAGGTGCAACCTACTCTTATGGATCAGATAAAATCTTCGCAGCGAGAGGACCCACAGATGGTAGACATTTTGGATAGGCTTGGTAGAGGGGAGACTTCTAGTCACCTTAGTAGATACTCCACAGATGATAGAGGGTGGTTGCGACGAGATGGAAGGCTTTGTGTTCCCCTGGTTGGGAGTTTGTTGAAGATAGTCCTTGAGGAAGCCCATCATTCTAGGATGACTATCCATCCTAGTGGTGATAAGTTGTATAGAGATATGAAGAGGGTTTTCTTTTGGGCTGGGATGAAGAAAGATATAGCAGAGTTTGTCTCTCGATGTTTAGCTTGCCAGCAAGTTAAAGATGAACAAAGGAAGACCAGCGGTTTGCTTCATCCTTTGGAGGTCCCACAGTAAAAGTGGGAAAGAGTCTCTATGAATTTCATCAATTGTTTTCCTAGATCGAGGAAATGCAACACCAGTGTTTGGGTTATAGTTGACAGGCTTACTAAGAGCGCTCATTTCATTCCTTTTAAGAGTAAGAGAACGACAACATGGTTGGCATCAGTTTTTCTTCGTGAGATAGTCCGTTTACATGGAGTACCTTCTAGCATAGTGAGTGATCGTGACCCCATCTTCACTAGTGATTTTTGGAAGAGCCTGCAAGAGGCATTAGGTACACAGTTATGTTTAAGCACCATATATCACCCTCATACCGATGGGCAGACTGAGAGGGTGAATAGAGTTCTTTAGGATCTTTTGAGGCTGTGTATCCTAGACTTCAGAGGGACTTGGGAGGAGTATCTTCTGTTGGTTGAGTTCGCCTACAACAACAATTGTCAGGCTAGTATAGGCATGGAACCCTTCGAGGAATTGTACGGACGACCTTGCAGATCACTGACTTGTTGGTGGGAGTCTACAGATAGGCTTCTACTTGTACCTCAAATGATTAGAGAAACTTCAAAAAAGGTTGATCTTATCCGCAGACGCATGAAGACAACTCAGGACAGGAAGAAGTCTATGTAGATAAGAGAAGGACCGATATTGAATTTGAGGTGGGAGACATGGTTTATATCAAAGTATCACCTCTAAGGAATGTTGTTCGCTTTGGATCTGTAGGGAAATTGTCGCCAAGTTTGTAGGGCCATTTCCCATAGTGGAAAGGATAAGTCAAATGGCCTATAGGGTGAGACTACTAGAGAGATTGGCGGAAGTTCATGATGTTTTCCACGTTTCTCATTTGCGGAAGTGTCTGCACGATACAACAAAGTTAGCTGAGCCGAGCATACTTGAGGAAGTAGAGGTAGAACGTGAGGAGACAGTTAGACGAGTTCCTACCCGTATACTTGGATCAGAGGTTAAGAAGCTTCACAACCGAGAGGTCAAGTTGATGAAAGTTCAATGGGGAAAACACTGCGAGGACGCAATTTGGGAGACTTAAGACAAGATTCACGCTTTGTACCCTTTCCTTTTCAAGGATATGTTCCTAGCTTCTTTTCCCAAGCTTTTATTCGTATTTGTTTCTGTCAATCAAGTATATCCTATCGATCAAGTCTTCGAACTTTAGGTAGAAAAACCAATGGATGTGAACATGTGTTTGAGACATGTTATGTTTGATGGATGCAAGTGTTTGCTAGTGGTTGCTTATGGTGCATATACACACACTAGGCACTAGATCGGCTCAAAGCACTCTCATACTGCATATGGATGTGTGTGCATTTTAAAATTTTGTGGATGGAAACGACTGTATCATCATATATATGTTGCATTTGGATGGATGATTGTGCACACGTATAGCGTTTACATGATATACTAAGACTATTTGCATACATATTGGATTCATGGCACTAACATACATTGCAATAAGGAGGTCACTAAATCAGTAGACCGCCTAATTTTTCGCATTAGCATAGGGACATATACACACACCATTGAATATGTCCATATAAGCATTAGAAATCTCTTATGGACAATGGATGCCTGTGATTGATGGATGTGTAGATAGTTGATGGATGTTAGGATAAGCATTCTTCTTAACTATGAGATTTCGGGGACGAAATCCTTTAAGTAGAGGAGAATATAACACCCCAAAATTTTTAATAGAAAATATAAGGATAAACTAAATTATACTTAATTAAATATTGGGAATTAAGTAAAATGGACCGTATCATTGCGTTCGTCTTGGAATTCTACTTAAGATAGACTTCGAGTTTGCGTAAAATGGACATCGTATGAGGTAAATATGAAGCTTAGAAGTTTGTATATGTATAAGAGAATTATACATATATATATATGTATATCAACTCAGAAAATTCAAAACAATTCAAATTCACGAAGCGGGAACCCAGGGAGGCAAGCAGCGGGAAATCGACCCGTTAAGGGTCGACCCATGCCAGTTCTGGGTCAACCTGTGGCAAAGTGGGTCGACCCATCGGGGATCTGGCCGAATTCTTTCTGCTGAATCTGGACAAAATTTTTGGCTGGGTTCATTGGAGATAGTCTATATAAAGGCTGTCATTTCTTTTATTTCCTACACCTAAAAATATGGAGATAAGGAGATGCTGTCTCAGCTTGGACTGAAATTAGACTATCTTCTACAAAAATGGCATATACATATACAAGAATCTCTTCTGCAACATCAGCATATTATTCTCTGTTCTTTAGATCCAACCACTGTGAGTTCATGTTACTTTTAGATATAAAAATTTAACAGTAACCCTTACATGTGTATAAATCTGGATCTAAATCTATACCTATTAAAGATCTGGTTCATACCTAAACAGTTCTGCTATTACATGTACTCTTCTGTACACCTGATCTGCTGTTCAGTTCTTATATGCCTCTTTCTGCTATCATATGCCCATCTCTGTTATTATATGGTTATTTTGTTTTTATATGACTATTTTGTTCTTCTGTCTCTCATTCCCTTTTTATTTTTATAGCCTAGGCCACCTTTGAGCCTAGGCCAATATCACTAAAAATATTCATACGAACGAAATTGGGGTAATTTGGGGGAATGATAACCTGGGGGCGTAACTTATAATGTGAAATATGACTAAGTTTTAAGGGCATATGTTATACTATGAATTATGATTGGATTTGGGGCATATGAATCTGTAGGCTTAATTTAAGATTAAGCGAAACATGTTAATCGAACTATAAAGAACCTGTGGAACCTGTTTTAATCTGTTAGTTTTATGTAAACCTGTTTAATATGGTGGGTTAAGTAAGTCTGTTTAATCTGTTGGGATTATGTAAATCTGTTTAGTCTATTAGGGTAAAATAAACCTGGTGACCTATGGAAACTTAATCTGTTAATCTGTGGGGGTTAGGCGAACCCTGTAGGCTTAAATTGTTAAAAATCCTAGTTAATTGAGGGACACAAGTTTAGTGGTTTGACTTGTGTCATCTGCTGTGTGGGACCCATATCAGTCAGTATCCCATTCTTTTATTAAACGGGGGCTCCACACTAGGTATGGGCCAGGGCACGTATTTTGAACTAATTAAAAGAGGTTTATCTAAAAGGAGGTGTGTACGGGCGCATTCCAACGGAGTCAGTGCGTGCATGAGTCCTGTCTAAAGTGGGGAAATAAGTTGTTGTAGCACCAGTAAATAAGTCTGTGTCCTTCTGTAGGTTGCCACTTTAGGAAGTAATACACCCTACTGTAGGGCCGACATGGGGTATTTACAAGTTATGGAGTCGATCGCTTGGGGATAGTAATTAGGGTACATCTAGTCATGTCTGTTTCTGTTAGGATGCCTGTTATTTCTGTTTAGGATAACAACCATTATATTCTGTTAAGGTACCCTTTGTTTCTGTTTTGGGTAAAACCCGTTATGAAACTAGAGTATACCTAAAAACTATCAATATGTTTCTGTTGGGATCATTCTGTTTAGAGGATACCTAATCCCGTCACATATCTGTTATACTAGTATTGGTGTAGAGAAAGGTATTCGAGAAGCATAACCTGCTCTGTTTATTCTGCTTATCCTGTTCAGTCTGTTTATACCAGTTATATGATACTATTATCTCTCATCCTGTTTATATGTCTGTCAGATTCTTTTACTTCTTTATATGCTAAAAGTCACTGGACTTACCAGAATTTATGTCTGACCCTTATTGTTTCCTTTTCTCTCTTCCTTCCCCCAGGTTCTCAAGGTGGGAACGCTCAGGCTTGATTAGGACTCTCTCTTCTGTTTCTGCTTGGATTTGGATCTGCTTCAATGTATCACTTTGACTACTTATCTACTTGTTTATTGCTACTTATAAGGATTATGATTTTTCATTTTTGTACTCTGATGGTTTTTAGCGCAAGACAGATGTTTTTATTTGATGTATTTTGTTCTAGTATTTCAGTCTGATGTTGTAACTGAACTTTGAGACCACGATGTTTTCTGTTCAAAAATAAATTATTAAATTTCCGTTGCTATTTTATATATCTGTCTTGTGAGATTCTGTTCTGTTTACCTATAACGCTTCACAGAACTTAATGCATTCTGATAAAGAGTGACATTAACGGACGTGGGGTGTCACAAATGCCAAGCATGATGATGCTTTTGACAGGTCGAAGGAAGTTTTGGCTAGTGTATTATTATTACTAGTACTAGACAGAACCAAGCCCTTCACAGTTTGTAACAATGCATGTAGTACATCTTGTGGGAAGTGTTTATGAAAGAATGTAGAGCAGCATGTTATGCTAGTAGACAATGGAAAAATCACAAGAAGTAATACCTGACACATTTTCTTGAGTTAACAACTATATTTTTTATCTTAACTCTTGTAGGAACAATTTTTTAGGTGGGATATTCGAACCTTTTTGCTGATCATAAGTCGTTGAAGCATTTATTCTCTCAAATGGATTTAAATTTAAGGTAGAAAAGGTAAATGGAGTTTATTTGCCTCTTATGATTTTAGGATTTCTTATACCTCTAAATGGTAGTGGGATGGCAGGCGCTTTGAGTCGACATTACTTGGAGTTGAGTTCTCCACTTCTTGAGTGAAAGCATTTGGGATACATTGCTTCTTCTGATTTTGAACTTTCATTAGTTATAATTTCTGGATTCTAGTAACACCTGATGTTCAGCCAACTCTAAAAGATTGGGTATGGGAAGAGGGAAGTGGGTTTGTTGATATTATGTATAGACTCAGCAAAGGTAAGTCACAACACACTCTAGACTATACAAGTGACTAAAAAGGATGGTTGAGGATAAATGGTAGGCTTTATGCACCCTATAGTGTAAATTTTGTGGATGCGACGTTAACAGAGGCTCATCATTTTAGGATGACGATTCACCCCGATGGAGATAAGATGTACTGAGAAATGAAGAGGGTAACCTGTTAGTTCGAAATGAAGAAACATGCAGTTGGATATATGGCAAAATGTATAACTTATCAAAGAGTGAAAGCGGAGAAAAAAGGCATGAATTACTTAATCCATTAGATTCTCTGTAGTACAAGTGAAAGAGCATCTCTATAAACTTCACTAATGGTGTACTCCATCTTGGAGGGGGAATTAAAGCATTTAAGTCAAATTTGATAGACTAACTATGTATGCTAATTTCACACATGTTCGAAGTACTAGGACAACAACGCCATTAGTGACGTTATATGTGAGAGGTCGTTAGACTGCATGGAGTTCCTTCCGGTATAATCAATGATCATGGCCTGCACATTATGAGCGAGTTTTGGAGGAATCTTCAAGGCGTCTTAGGAATAGGTTGAAACTTAGTTAATCCCCATATATGAATAGACGATAGAGGAGGTGAATAGGATTTTGGAGGACTTTCTTTGGATGTGTATTTTGGATTTGGGAGGATATTGGGAGGATCACTTTCCACTAGTTGAGTTTGTTTATAATAATAGCTACCAAGCAAGTATTAGGATGGCACCTTTTAAAATCTTATATGTTAATCCTTGTAAATCACCATCATGTTGATGGGATATGACTAATATAATTATTCTTAGACCCGACATAGCGAACGACATGAATGAGAAGGTGGAGTTGATTTTTAAAGAGGTTAGAGAAGGCTCAAGATAGACATAAGTTATATGCAGATAGGAGGTGATCTAAATTATAGTATGAGATTGGAGATATGGTAATCATCAAGGTTTCACTTCTCAGACAAGTAATAAGGTTTGGACCAACTAGAAAGTTTACAACATGATTTTTATAATCCTTTCATTTTGTGGAAATGATTAAGAGATTGATATGTATAGTGGAGATTCCAAAAAAGTTGTATGGAGTGCATAATTCTTTTCGTGTCTCACACCAAGTGTTTGCATGATTTTGCAGCTACTATAGAGCCTGGTTAGATGGAGGAGGTAGAAGATAGACACGAGTCACTTATTTGTTCGATACCTACTGGCATACCAGGTCATAATGTTAAGCAATTTATCAATAAACCAATTCATCTTGTCACAATTCAGGGGGGATATGACTCAGCCGAGGGTGCATGGGAACCAAAGGAGAAATTCAAACAGTGATCATATTTCCTCCGTGACATGCTTGAACGATTGGGTAGCCATTATGATATTTTCTAATAGTTTTATTTTGAGGGATGTTAAGATCCAATGGTTAGAAAAAAAGGGAATGGTGTGTTTATATAGATTTAAACCAGTCTTAATCTAACAGTTGTAAGAACCTAGGTAATGCTATAAATAGACAATATGCCTAACCCTAGAACTCTTATTATTTCTTCAATAAGAACCGTTCCTTCTTCATTTCTTCTTTTTTCTCAAAACCCTTTTCTCTTCCAAAAAATAAAATAAAAGATAAATCAAAATGAAAAAAATTATTATAAAGAGAAAAGATAAGGAAGTCCATGCTAGTATAACTTCGGTTTTGGGCGAATATGAATTACATTTTGAATCAAAAAGGATAATTCACTAGTGTTAGGCATCCTTTTTATTAAATAAAATATGCATTGGAATTTTTTGTAAAATTTATATATTTATAAATCAAAAACTGATTGGATTAATTATGCTTGAAACTATAATTATAAGTATGAAATCTAAACCTGTAAACCAAGAATGTAAACCTGTAAACCTAGAATCTAAAACTGGATACATATAAATTGGGGCTTGGTTAATATAACTAGATTTGTAAACCATAATTTAGAGCGTACTAGAAAAGGAGAAATAAACTAATCTTAAAACCTAATCTAGACTTTTAATATAGGATCAAGTTATAATAAAAACACTGTGTGTGAAAGGTGGAATAATCATCATTCGCTTTATTGAGGACACTACAGACTTTGGCCTGATGGCCTAAACAATGTAGAATATTTATTAGATTGTTTTTGAGAACTTAGATAGCTTTTTAACTTTGGAAAGAAGGGTGGGTTTGACTTCCTTATTAGTCAAACAAATCTATTTGAGTAGGTCTTATCTTAACGACGCTTAGACATTATAACTCCTCGTAAAATATACACAAAATAGGCACAGATAGTTGAATTAAGAATAAACAACAATAATTGATAAAATATTAATGGACTGGAAATAAGAATATTGTATAACTGAAAACAGGGCCACGAGATTATTTCCATCGTATTCGTGGCGAGATTCTATCTCATTTTCATATTTTATTTATCGAAAAAGGAGTCCATATGAAAAAGTTATGAATAAAAAAAGTTATACCAAAGTGGTATACTTACAACATTTGAAATTCAAATTAAAAGAATATAAATCTAGAATAAAACATATACTAATGGCATAATAGAATATTACTTGAAAATCTGAATTTGCGTGTATATACTTATATACAAGTGGGAACAAGAATAAAGAAATAAATGAAAGAATCAATCCCATTTATTAAATATAAATTAAACAACAAGGGAAATAAAGTTCACTGTGCTTGAGACAAGAAGGGGATTAATTGCTCCCTGAAAGGGTGGTCGACCAGTCGGTTGATCGCTTCCCAAAAGGGAGGTAACCCGACTTTCCATGGAGGAGGTCGATCGACCTTCTGGTGGAGGAGTGAGTTGGTGGATATTTTGTTGAGTTTATATATATAGTTTTACATAAACGGATTGTTCGAATTATATGTAACTAATCCTACGGTCTGCACACGCTCTAACATAAAAAGACCTCTAGACTCTCCCCTAAACCCTACATTTAATTTCTCTGTGCGCCTCCACTCTGCTTCTCTATGATCTTTCTGAATTCTAGAAATTAGACAAGTGAGGATTCTTGTTCTTTCTTAACCTACTTCTCTACCTTTCCAATCTATTTTTCATATGGTAAATCTGGAATTAGAATATATATATATATATATATTCATCTATATGTATGTATAAGACTTTAATCAAATTCTTATATGTATATACTGGTTTGGGAAGAAGTTTCGAAAACGATATTGTGAGAAAACAATCCAGAAACCAAGTTCTACATAGTATATTCATCATTCTCCTTATATTGCTGTAAGTGGAAATTATTTAAATTTATTATTTTGTATATTCTGTTAATTTAGATTTGGATTATTACACCTAAAGCAGTTTGGATTTGCACGACAAAATATATAAACAAATCCTTTAAATCCCTTATAATTTGCAGAAATGGTCAATCAATTGGTGTATATTGGGTTTTGGTTATTGATGTAATAGAGGATAGGCTTTTGGGTGTTGTACAATTTCTGACAGTAGTCTGATTCACTTTCCTGTAAATTATAAATTCATATACATGTGTGCAAAAAGCATAAGACTTGAGTAATGTAGATTTAATAGGTTTAAGCATATACCTATTAAAGAAAAATCACAGATGTTCCTTGCGTTTACCTGCTCGTGCCTAACTCCCCTTTCTTCTTCCGCTGCCACCCACCCTCCTCCACGCCGTGCCGTAAATCTACCTCACCTTCCAAGCCTCTCAGTCCATGCTCTCACACAAGATCTGGACATTCCTTCAATAAGGCTGCAGCACCCGCCAGATCTCGTTCCAGCGTAGAGATGGCTAGTCCTCTCGTGGGCCTTGAGGCAGCAATCCTTGAAGCCGCACAATCACTCACCTATCTTCTTGGTGGTAACTTGCCCTTGCAACTTACTAACATTCTCTCTGTTGATTCTACTTCCAATTGGAGGAACACTGCCACGAATATGTAAGTAAATGAGGCACTCGAGTCTATGGAAGCTGATGACCTGAATGGTAAGACTATTGAACGAACGACAGTTGATGGATTGGGTACTGAACACTCTAAATCTGTTGGTTTGAAGTAGTACCCACAAACTGTTTTTGAAATTCCAACAAAACCTACGCTAACGCCAATTGCCCTCCTGATACTATGCCATAAATAGTGCTAACGCCTAGATGGACCTCACGTTTCTCCAACTTCCCACTGTAGCCGGACCATATACTCCGCATGAGGGCTTTGACATTTCAATAATTAATGGACGAAATGTTATGACTTCTCTTGTGCATAAATTAGGGGAACATTACTGGAAAGATCACCTTGTTGGATTTTTCTTAGGCTCTGCTCCACCTTATCTTATGGTGCGAGAGCAATGTAATAGGTATTGGAAAATGCGAGGCAGATTGCACGTTAAAATTTTTAACACAATGTTTTACATGAAATTCAACACTCCAAATGATAAACTGTGTGTACTGGAGAGGGATTCTGTAGTGACCCTCCTTCTCGGTCGATCCAAATCGATCGTTAAACCGACTTAAATCAAACCAGAAAAGGGGGATATGCTAACTTTGGGCACACAACACATCAAGACAAACAACTGAATACTTTTATAAACATCATAAAAATGTTACATTATAGTATAGAATATCAGAGTATCGAAAATAATATACAACGAAAAATAAATTTACAATAAACGTAATACAATGCAAAGGAAACAAATAAACTAACACAGCGGAAGACTATCAATGCTCTGGACACAGCTTTAAGCTTAGATCTAGAATCATCCTAAATGAAATAATCTGCAAAACCAAAACTACTAACTTCCCGTGTGGAAAATATGGGCACCCAGAGTTTAGGTAGAAAACAATAAACTCCGAGTCAGTCATGGGACTGGTGTGAGAACTCAAAATAGTTATTAATAACTTAAATAAAATAAGGAATATCATGGGACCACGCCGTATAATACGGAGCGGGTTTACCCCCATGAATACCGATGCATAAACAATAACTAATAATAGTCATATGGATCTACAATGCATCACACAACCTGCAATTTTCCAATTTACATATTTAGGCTTAATCCCCAATTTAGATTTTTTCCGAAATCCAATTCACCTTACAGAAATTATTTCTTTGGACTTTATTACCGAATTCTTATTTCAAATCATTTGAAATACATATCTAACTTTTATATCAAACTAGATTTCACTTTGGGATCTTAAAACAAAATCTTTGGAAATATGAATTCCAAAATATCATAATGCATACAAACAAGTATGCAACAAAATATCAGGCACGACCCTCAGACAAAGCTGTACGCGCCTCTCCAACTCGATATATATATATGTGTGTGTGTGTGTGTGTGTGTGCGCGCACCTTCCACGATGGATCAGGCTACACTAACGATGCACCTCCCACGCCCTCAGAGAAAATCCACCGCCTTCACATTTTTAGTCATCCAGGGTTACCCAAATCTTTGGCCACATACCAAATCATTTCATATCCCGAAGTAGGGAAAATCATTTCACAACATAATAATCACAAGTACTTTCCAAAATATAGTACCTTACATTAGCAATTCACACATATGATCAGTCACTGTTAATCACATAACCTTCGAGCTCGTACGCCTTAAAGAAGGGTGTTAAGAAAGAGAATAAATTCTCTGCCACCAAACAGATACATCATCAATAGCAACTAATCGGTTATGTGTTGAACTACAATGTAAAACCATAATACGTTTCCAAATCATTTCGAAATCATTGGGTTTAGCCCTCGAAATCCTTTCTGTTTTATAAAACATTCCCTATCCAAAATTGGGAATACATCTCTTTTCACTTAAGAAAAATATCATTTCAAAATCATTCATTAAATTTGAAATGGACTCAACAACATCGCTAACCGCTCATAGTCAAATCATGAAGTGTTTCGCAAGATGTCAGCATACAAATATTTCTACCCAACCCAATGCTAAATGTAAAAGCATATTTTGCTCATAAACTGGTTGAGCACAATCCAAAAAATCAATCAATCATCAATAATTTATATCAACAGCCAAGTATATTTGGTTTATACCATACCTCATGTTTTGATAAATGTAATTACCATTCATTCCTTCACATCTAATTAAAGATTTATTAAAACTCTTCTTTGTTTTAATATCTAAAATCATTACTTAATTATTCAACTTTCTGGAAATTAAACCTGCCTTTAACTGGGTTAAAGAATCAATGTCGTTTAAAACATTATTCCCGGTAAACCCAAAATCATCTTCCATCAAATGGAATCTTCACGGAAATCTGATTAATCGTAATTGATATAAATTTTCGTATCAAACTAATACTATGTAACAACCCGGAATTTTGGAACCAATTAAAAAAATTTAGTTTAGAAATTTTAATGGATTTTAAATATTTAAAATGATTTATTTTAAATAATAACATTTAAAAGTTTATTCAAATTAAAGTTAGAACGGAAATTTTTTAATTTAATTTTAAAGGAATTAGAAATAGCGCGGTAGTTTGAATTTGAACTTTGACTGACTGTACAGGATGCAAAATAAATCGGATTTTAGTGAAACTAAAATATTAGAATCTATTTAAAAATATATTTCCAACGAATCTAAAAAATTGAAATTTCATAGCGGGAATCAAAATTTATGTCCAATTTAAAATTCAGAATAGTTGCTATAGAATATATATATATATATTAATATTAAAAATAGCCATTTTACAAACGAACTTCGTTTTCGACGAAACCACTTTTGTTGGATCCGGAATGTCAAATTATTACTAGGTTCCAATTTTCATAATTTTTGGAATTAATATGTGAGCGTGGCAAAAGAAAATGTGTTTTGCCAATTTCAGTCAAATTGGATCAACCAGAAAACGGCCATTTTTCAAACGATCTCCAAATTCAATGAAATTAATTTTGTTATGACCGTATCGTCAAAACATAACTAAAAATAATTTTTCTGGAATTTTTAGAGTCAGTTTGTGGCCCTGGTGAATTTAAATGTACGATCAAATTAAATAAATAAATGATTTATATTTTAAATTAAAGAAAAGTGGGCTGAGACGATCAAACGGGCTGACGGGACCTAGCCCATTGTGTCCCAAAGGGGGTTATTTGGCTAGGAGAAACGTTCTTTGTGCAGGGATTGGAGTTATTAAGAAGTAATGAGTTTTTTTTTGTAAATTAGAACATTTAATAATATAATATTATAAATAACCTTAACTAATCAAAAACCCTAACCCTAAAATAGTAGCCGCCATGTTCAGAAATGGATGGCCACCAAACTCCGAAATAAATTCCATAATTTATCATACTAAGAATTAAGCCTAGGTTATAAAGCAGAAATGGAAGACCTTGGTGAGTTCTCGGATATGAATGGAGGTGATGGGTCAAGGTGGTGCATGGTGGAAGAAATCGGTGGTTGAAGTCGTTGGCTTTGGGCTCTTTTTCCGAGCCAAGCAGAGGTGCGAGTTGCACCATAGAGGAGGCGCCAGAAGGGGGGCCAAGGCTGACGTAGTGGCGAGGTCTGATCGGGTCCAGCCGGCTCTGGGGGTGGTGCGATTTGAAGATGGGCGTCAGAGGTTTGGGTTCTCTTGAAGGTTGAAGACGACGATTGTTGGAAGACCAAAGTAATTAAACTAATTATTTTATTTAATAACTTATTTAAATTATCAAATGTTCAAATGCTTATAACTTTTGCAAATCAACACAAAATTACACGAAACTGAAAGCGTTTGAATAGTGAAAACGAAATCTTCGTGATGGAATAGACAGAAACTGATTTGGCAGAATGGAAAGCTTTTGGTGAGATTTCTCAATTTAAGTTTGAAATACTATATATATATACATATATATATATATTTAAATTGATTGTTGATTGTGCTATTAACGCTATATGCAACACACGCACACATCGTATAAAATTAAGATCGATTGATTTATTTTGGTTATGATGAATGATTGGTTCTAAATATATGTTGTTCGTTGAAATTTGTTATCCTTAACATGTTGATAATTTGTAAAAGATTTATTTGTTAATTATATATGTTGTTCATTAAAGTTTGTATACAAATAAATAATCACATTTATTTGTCATATTAAATATTAAAAATTGTGTACGGATTAAAGTTCACATATTTATTTGTTATGATATTTGATTACCAATATAAAATGTTGCATTTGATTTAAAGTGTCATTTTAGTGATAAATTGTTACATTAGATTAAAAATACCATTTTTGTTATAAAATGTTGCATTAGTATAAAAATACCATTTTGTTATAAAATGGTATATTAGATAAACATGTCATTTTTATTAGAAATGTTTATTTAGAATAAACATGTCATTTTCATTAGAAATGTTTATTTAAAATAAACATGTCATTTTAGTTAGTAAATGCCATATGATAATAAAAATGTCATCTTGGTTAGAAATGTTTATTTAGATTAAAAAATAACATTGTAGTTAGAAATGTTTATTTAGATTAAAAATAACATTCTAGTTAGAAATGTTTTATTAGAATAAAAATGACATTTTTGTTAGAAATATGCTATGTAAGATAAAAATAACATTTTGTTAGAATATGTTATGTAAGATACAAATACCATTTATTTGGGAAATGTTATGTTACTTAAAAATAATCATTTTTGTCAAATATGTTAGTTGAAATAAAAATAATCATTTTTTTCGAACATGCTAGTTGAAATAAAAATAATCATTTTTGTCGAACATGTTAGTTGAAATAAAAATAATCATTTTTGTCAAACAAGCTAGTTGAAATAAACATTTTGGTCAAACATGATAATTTTTGATAGTAATGTCGCCTTAGTCGCCTTAGAATAAAATATCATTTTTGTTAGTAATATCGGCTTAGAATAAAAATATCATCTTTGTTAGTAATGTCACCTTAGAAAAAAAAACATGTTTACATTGAAAATCTCATTTTTTTTTTTAATGTAATGAATGAAACTAGGAAAATGGTCATGTTTAAAATAGAAACATGTTAACAGTTAAAAACCTTATCTTTAATGAAAAGAATGATTTATATGAAAATTGTTCATGTCAAAATAAAAGTGTTGAAACATTAAAAATCACATTTTTGATGAAAAGGTTGATTCATTAGAAAAATATTCACCGCTTGAATAAAATGTTGAGACATTAAAAACTCTATTTTTAATGTAAAAATGATTTTCCAAATAAAATATGTCTTTTATTTAGAATAATGATTTGTCATTTATGTTAGAGAAACATATTTTGTAAATCAATAGGTCAATTAGTTAGAATAAATTTTTGGCAAATGAAAATGTCATTAGTGAGAATATGTAATGTTAACATAGAAAATGCCATTAGTTAGAATATGTTATGTTAACATAGGAAATGTCATTTTAGTTAAAAATGTCATGTTAGAATAAAATTGTCATTTTAGAATAAATGTCATTTTAGTAATAATACGTCATTTATTTAGAATAATGATTATCAGTTATATTAGTAGAAATAAAAACAAAACATTTACTTTTGTCAAATTATATTAGTTGGAACGAAACATTTACTTTTGTCAAATTATATTAGTTGAAACAAAACATTTACTTTTGTCAAATTATATTAGTTGAAACAAAATATTTTCTTTTTTCAATCATATTAGTTGAAACCAATTTATTCTCTTGCTTAACACTCTTCTCTGAGACGCACGAGCTCAGAGGTTATATATTGGTAGTTATTGATCGCATGGCATGAATTGTCAATGTGGCATGCCAAGATGAAAATGATCAAGGCTTTTGTTGAAAAGCAGAGCCTTGTGGATGATGATCAAAGCATAGCCTATTTCGACATAGCTTTGTGTATAACGTTACCTCGCAAGCCTCACACCCCAGTAAGAGTCAGAAACGGGACAAGGGAATGCAGGGAGTGCACACGTTTCTTTCTAGCTAGAAGTGGTATCAGAGTTTTGCAAGCCCTGACATTTTACTTATGTGGTTGATGGAATGAGGCGCCTCGGATTTATTGGTCGATTGTGACCATTTTATAGGTTCAATAAGACCGGGAAACGTGTGTTCAGGAATTGCCAATCCACTAAGGTATATTTGTGGACCGGCCATGCAGTATCCAAGGGTTCACTACGGGGGATCCTGAGACATTGCTAGAGTGTCTCGAATCGGTAAGGAGATCGTCCCTAGCCTTGACTCATGATGGAAACTCACTCTCCAATACGACATTACGGTTTTGATTGTAAACCTATATATGGCGACATAGTAGGATGGGGTACTATGTCGCCTATGATTGATACATTATGATTTAAATTGTTTTTCGAAACATATATATACATTAATAATAATGTCAAATCCGTTTTATCGTATCAAGCATTTTTGACCATTATAAGGTAAAAATCTATCCTCCAGTGTGCGTTGCATTGTGTGATGGGACTTGAGTCTTATAATGGTTTCATTTTTTTAAAAAGCATTGCGTTGTTTAACGATTTACTTTATTTCATGCACTAGCAATCCAATGGAGTAAACCCGTTCCGCGTTAGCGGCGTGGTCCTATGATTAGCTATATTGTTAGATAAGTTAGTAAAGATTTCCCATACCAGTCTCACGACTGACCTGTAGTTTGTTTCACTTTGCAAACTTGGGTGCCCTCTTTTCCACACGGGCAGTCGAGTAGCTTATTTTGCAGATATATTGTGAAGGATTCTGGATCGAAGCTTAAAGTTGTGTCTAGAGCATTGATAGACTTCCGCTGTATCAGTTTATTGTTTCCACTGCATTGTAGTAAATTTATTGTAATTTAATTTTCCGTTGTGATATTTTCTTCGATGTACTCTGATATTCTGTACTCTGATGTAACATTATTATAATTTGTATAAAAGTCTTCTGTTATTTGTTTTGATGTGTTGTATGCCCAAAGTTAGCATATTTAGGTTTTTGAGCGGTTTTGTCGATTTTGCAATCGATTAGGTCCGGGCGAAAGCCGAATCGTTACATACTATAAATGGAATAACGACAAAGCCTTTTAAATTCCATATATAGTTACGGTCTTCCTTCATAGAAGCTCATCTTGATTATCACTAAATTGAATTCCACTAAATTCCAATTTAATATATTAAATTAGAAAACTTTACTTTGGAAAATTTCCATTAAATCTTAACTAAAGACTTATAAATTCCAAATCATATCTTCATAATTAATTGGGTTAAAGAACGACTGTTATTTAAAACATTGTTCACTACAAACCCCAAAATCCAATTTGATATTAAATATAAGGTTCTGAATAGAAATAATATCGGCTTATATTCAACATCAAATTCTGAAACCAACAGGTATCGTATTAGGAATAACGATATCTATATCTTTTAAATTCCTCAACAATATCCATATAATCATGGAATCCAATATCGAAATATTCCGAAGATTATTTCCATTCAAACCCATTCCAATACATATATTGTAAAATTCTGGTTATATTAAAACCATTTTCAATCTGACTTATTTATTTATAAACATTGGATTATTATTCTAGTTAATAACTAGCTCATTTCGATAAAAAAATATTTTTATCTTTCCAAACTTGGATTTTTTCATCCAAAATCTTTCCAAATCATTTATTATGATTTTACACAATTTTTTCGTATTTTTAATAATTTTATTAAGGCCCTTATAGTCGGTTTCCAATATTGGCCACCGAACTGCATCCGTAGCGACCTTTTCTGAAATCGATTTGACCATAATTTGAAATCCAACCATTCAAATTTAAATATGTTATATTCATTGAAAAGATATTTTCGATACGAACCCAACGGTTATGATTTTAAGAGAATCCGACGGTCGGATCTTCCGTTACATCAATTTGAAGTTAATGGTCTAAATTCGCGAACGGTCGCTACGCAGCACGTTCTATTCAAGCCATTATATATATATATATATATATATATATATATCATCGAATTACATTTAAAACATATTTTATAAATTATATTCCATTATATGACAATTTTGTACAGTGCATATATGTGTTAAAAATTATATTTTTAATGACCCAATAATTATTTCATTACATGCCAATTTTATACAGTGCATATACATGTTAAAAATTATATTTTTAACAATCCAATAATTATTCCATAGCATGACCATTTTATCTCTCTCATATGCATGTTAAAAATAATATTTTTAACGAACAAATATTTATTTCAACACATGACAATTTTTATCTCTTCAATATGTTAAAAATAATACCTTTAACGAACAAATATTTATTCCATTTCTTCGCATTCCAATTTCTATACATCGCGTATATTTTTTTTATACAACACATATATAATTTATACAACGCATGTATAATTTATACAATGCATATATAATTTTCACATTGCATATATATATTTTTCACAACACATATATATATATATATATTTCACATCGCATATATACTTTATTCACATCACACACACACACACACACATATATATATATATATATATTATTCACATCGCATATATATATATTTTATTCACATCGCATATATATTTTATTCACATCACATATATATATTTTACACACATTGCATATATATATATATATATTTTTCACATAACATATATACGTTTATATATTTTACATCACATGTATATTTATTTTTCACATTGCATATGTATATATATATTTTATATTTCAACATCACAATCACATCACAATATAGTCAATTTAAATCGTCCATGGTCTGTGGACGAGAGAGGTGAGCTAACAGACACCGTATACAATTTACAATGATTAAAAATGATAAAAACCACTACTGGCAGCTCATGTATGCAGTTATAAAATAAATAACTATACAAAAATTATAGTGAGAAATTCACACTTTGGTTTCCATTCCGTCAGTCTTTAATCAAGGATTTTATTTTTTAAAATTAAATTAAACAGTTGTTTAATTTAGCTTAAAATTCACTTTGCTCCAAATCTCTCCCAGTCAGTTCTATAATGTAGAGCTCGTCATTGTGATTCCAACGCATTTGAAATCGTTCGATTCTGTTTGAATATGGACGAGTTATGAATTTTACAAGATTTTAAAACAATTTAATTATATAATTTACAAAAATTACCCTTCCTTCTTCCTCGTTACCTTCTTCCTGAGAAAACTGCAACCCCCATCAACGTTCTCTCTCCACTGCGCACCGCCCGAGGTCCCACCGGCCGACGATCGATACCATCCCCATGAAGCCACGACCACGCTCCACCGATGCCATGTACTAGGCCTAGCTCGACGTCCCCAATCCACCGGAATCCCATTTCGAATGTCAGACTTTTGAGGAGTAAATTCGAATGACCTACGCCATGTTAATTCCTCAAATTTATATAAAATCGAAGATCTTTCTTGCCCCTTTCATTTTCGTTTTACAATGCTCAGCTGATTCCTAATATTTTCAGCGTGATTAGGGGATTTGGAATCGAATGATAATGGCCTTTGAAATGTTTGAGCGGCGGCTTGAGTATAATAATCCTAGGGTTTAGATTTAGAAGAGTATATATATATAATTTATATTATTATTTTATTCTTGGTTTATTTAATTTTGACGTTTTTTTGAATCTGAACTTCAAACCAAATCCAACGACTATCGTCCCTAGCCAAATACCCCCATTCCGGACATAATGGGATATGTTTCGTAAGCCAATTTGACTGTTTCGATCAATTTTCATCAAAATTAAAATATAAATCAAAACATATTGAATTCAAACGTACATTTTAATTTGTCGGAGCCACATACCGACTCCAAAAATTTCTGAAAAAAATCTAGCTATGTTTTGACGATACGGTCCTAACAAAACCAATTTCGTCGAATTTGGAGACCTTCGAAAAATGGTCTTTTCTGGTCGATTAAATTTACACTGAATTGACAAAACACGTTTGAATTCACCAAGCTCACATATTAATTCCAAAAATTATGAAATTTGAAACCTAACAATAATTTGAGATTCTGGATCCAAAAAAGTGATTTCTTCGAAAACAAAGGTCTTTTGCAAAATGGCTATTTTTAAGGGCTATATATTATATTAAAATATATTTAAATTCCATAACGACTATTTTAAATTTTAAACCGGGCATAACTTTCAATTTATATTATGAAATCTGAATTTTTCACATTCGTAAGAAAGATATAATCAAACAGATTCTAACATTTCTGGTTTAACTGAAATCCGATTCATTTTGAATTCTGTACATTCATTTGAAATTAAAAATCGAATTTTCAATCTATCGCGCCATTTGAGGCTCGTTTTGTAACTAAAATAAATTTATACGTTCTAAGTTCAATTTAAATAAATATTTAGTCGTTATTATTTAAAATAAATCATTTTAAATTCTCAAAACCCTTTAAAATAGCTAGAATTAAAAATTTAAATTGGTTCAGAAATTCCGAGTTGTTACAATCTCCCTCACTTAAAATCTTTTCGTCCTCGAAAAGGAGAGGAGCTGAAAGTTGTTTAACCAACCAACACAACTTTCATTCTGGCTCGAGTTCTTCAACTTTTCAACTTCTAAGAACTTTCTAATTTCTCAAAAATTTGGCTAACACCCTAAATTTTCGAATTTTTTTGCCATAACCTCCTTTTTATGTACGAGCTGATCGGTAAATCCGCAACTTTTCTCATAGGGCCTTCATTAATCAAAAAGAAAAAGAATCGGCTCATAAAATCATCAAACCCAATGAATATAATTAGCATGTACCTATTTGTCGGACATACAATTTTATTCCTCTTCTTAGCTTCCATGCTATGACCTGTTCATTATATACACATGTACATATATGCAATTCGAACAAATTTTCAATTTAGTTCAATATTTGATTCGATTTGGATTTATTCACCTTTCATTCTCTTATTGGTTTTATCATTCCAATATTTTAATTAGTTGAATTAAAAATCACAAATCATAAGCATCAATCAATTAGTTAATTAGCTTTTCAATCATATAACTTTTTATATACCCAAAAATCATAATCACAAATACGTTAATTATAAACTTGTCACTCTCAACTCATTCTAGAGCACTACTAACCCTATCTCTAATGAGTTTCTCATTCTAGGACACTACTGATCCGATCTCAAATGAGTTTTCTTTCATAGGATGTTACTAATCCAATCTCTAATGAGTCTTTTATTATTTTCTAACGAGTTATACCCCAAATATTTGAGTTAACCAAAGCTCAGATACCATATTGTTACTCGACGAGATCTGGTAGGCTTAGCAACCATCCCTTCATCCCCCAAGGTAGCCTGCTACTCTCCCACCGTGGTCTACATTGATCCCCCAGACACCTTGTTTTACGGCGAACCTCTCAACTCTTCTCCAACCCTCAAAAGGGACATGTAGGGGTAGAGTCCACTGTTCACCACCAAACCACATGGCGAGAACCCACTATCATGCATACCCAGCCTCTGCCAGCAACAAGGACTGGTGTGAGAACTCAAAATAGTTATTAATAACTTAAATAAAATAAGGAATATCATGGGACCACGCCATATAACACGGAACGGGCTTACCCCCATGAATACCGGTGCATAATCAATAACTAATAATAGTCATATGGATCTACAATGCATCACACAACATGCAATTTTCCAATCTACCCATTTTGGCTTAATCCCCAATTTAGATTCTTCCGAAATCCAATTCACCTTACAGAAATTATTTCTTTGGACTTTATTCCTGAATTCTTATTTTAAATCATTTAAAATACATATCTGACTTTTATATTAAAGTAGATTTCACTTCGGAATCTCAAACCAAAATCTTTGGAAATATGAAATCCAAAATATCATAATGCAAACAAACAAGTATACAACAAAATATCGGGCACGACCCTCAGATAAGGTTGTACGCGCCTCTCCAACTTGATAAATATATGTGCACCTCCCACGATGGAACAGTGTACACTGACGATGTACCTCCCATGCCCTCGGAAAAAATCCATCGCCCTCACACTTTTAGTCATCCAGGGTTACCCGAATCTTTGGCCACATACCAAATCATTTCATATCCCAAAGTAGGGAAAATCATTTCACAACATAATAATCACAAGTACTTTCCAAAATATAGTACTTAACATTAGCAATTAACACATATGATAATTCACTATTAATCACATAACCTTTGAGCTTGTATGTCTCAAAGAAGGGTGTTAAGAAAGAGAATTCTCTGCCACCAAACAAATACATCATCAATAGCAACTAATCGGTTGTGTGTTGAACTACAATGTAAAACCATAATACATCTCCAAATCGTTTCGAAATCATCGGGTTTAGCCCTCGAAATCCTTTCTGTTTTATAAAACATTCTCTGTCCAAAATCGGGAATACATCTCTTTTAACTTAGGAAAAATATCATTTCAAAATCATTCATTAAATTTGAAATGAACTCAACAACATCGCTAACTGTCTCATAGTAAAATCGTGAAGTGTTTCACAAGATGTCAGCATACAAATATTTCTACCCAACCCAGTGCTAAATGTAAAAACATATTTTGCTCATAAACTAGTCGAGCACAATCCAAAAAATCAATCAGTCATCAATAATGAATATCAACAACCAAGTACATTTGGTTTATACCACACCCCATGTTTTGATAAATTTAATTACCATTCATTCCTTCACATCTAATTAAAGATTTATTAAAACTCTTCTTCGTTTTAACCTCTAAAATCATTACTTAATGATTATTCAACTTTTTGGAAATTAATCCTGCCTTTAACTGGGTTAAAGAATCAATGTCGTTTAAAATATTATTCACGGTAAACCCAAAACCATCTTCCATCAAAACGGAATCTTCACGGAAATCTGATCAATCGTAATCGATATAAATTTCTGTATCAAACTAATACTATAATGAAATAACGACAAAGCCTTTTAAATTCCATATACGATAACGGTCTTCCTTAACAGAAGCTCATCTTGATTATCACTAAATCGAATTCCACTCAATTTCAATTTAATATATTAATTGGAAAACTTTACTTTGGAAAATTTCCATTAAACCTTAATAAAAGATATATAAATTCCAAATCATATATTCACTATTAATTGGGTTAAAAAACAACCGTTATTTAAAACATTGTTCACAATAAACCCCAAAATCCAATTTTATTTTAAATATAAGGTTCTGAATAGAAATAATATCGGCTTATATTCAACATCAAATTCTGAAACCAACAGGTATCGTATTGGGAATCACAATATCTATATCTTTCAAATTCCTCAATAATTTCCATGTAACCATGGAATCCAATACCGAAATATTCCGAAGAATTATTTCCATTCAAATCCATTCCAATTCGTACATTGGAAAATTTTGGTTATATTAAAACCATTTTCAATCCAATTTATTTATTTATAAACATTGGATTATTATTGTAGTTAATAACTAGCTCATTTTGATCAAAATATATTTTTATCTTTCCAAACTTGGAATTTTTGATCCAAAATCTTTCCAAACCATTTATTATGATTTTACACTATTTTTTCATATTTTTTTAATAATTTTATTAAGGCCCTTATAGTCGATTTCCAATATCGGCCACCAAATTGTATCCATAGCGACCTTTTCTGAAATTGATTTGGACATAATTTGAAATCCAACCGTTCAAATTTAAGTCTCTTATATTCATTGGCAATATCTTTTCGATAAGAACCCAACGGTTTCGGTTTTAAGAGAATCCGACGGTCGGATCTCCCGTTACATTAATTTGAAGTTAATGGTCGAAATTTACGAACGGTCGTTGCGCGACACATTCTATTCAACCCATTATATATATATATATATAATATGTATATCGTTGAATTCCATTTAAAACGTATTTTTTAAATCGTTTATAAATTCATCTCAAAATGATTTCAACTTCACTTTCAATTTTTAATCAAAATTGAATATTCCATTATATGAAAATTGTATACAATACATATATATGTTAAAAATTATATTTTTAACAATCCAATAATTATTTCATTACATGTCAATTTTATACAGTGTATATATATGTTAAAAATTATATTTTTTAATAATCCAGTAATTATTCCATTGCATAACCATTTTATCTCTTTCATATACATGTTAAAAATAACATTTTTAACGAACAAATATTTATTTCAACACATGACAATTTTTATCTCTTCATTTATATGTTAAAAATAATATTTTTAATGAAAAATTATTTATTCCATTTCATCGCATTCCAATTTCTATACATCGCATATTTTTTTTACACAACGCATATATAATTTATACAACACATATATAATTTTTACATTGCATATATATATTTTTCACAACGCATTTTTTTTTTCACATCGCATATTTTTTTTTTCACATCACATATATATATTTTATTTACATCGCATATATATATATATATTATTCGCATCGCATATATATATATATATATGTGAGAAACTTGGGTAACTTTGTATTGATGCATCAGGCCAAACTCAACCCAAGCCCATGAAGACAGCAGATAACACAACAGGTATACGAAAAATGATAGCAAATATAGTAGGTGACGGGTATGAATGCACACACCAATCAACAATTAATACCATATTCCGTGGAGAGATAGCAAGCAACCGGAAGCATTCATCCCCCAAATAGCAAAATTTAGGGTAATTCATGGTGGCCGGTAGCTCCAGTAATCGAAAATGCGATCTTCTTCCTGGCCAATTCTGGTAATCTTTGATCATTTAATTCTCTTAATTAAGATTTTAACGTCAGTTTAGATGAGATTATTAATCACGTTGCTTTCTCTTTTCTTCTTCTCAAAAACGTGCTGATTTCTCTCCTTCCATATGTGATGGACTGTAGTTGTCAGTGCTATATGGAGCAGTTGTAGTCTCAATGGCGAGCAAGCCTGCGTTCTTAGGTGAATGATCTCTTCCTCTAAGTTCACATCACATATATATATATATTATATTATTATATTTATTTTCCTCATCGCATATATATATATATTACATTTCAACATCACAATCACAACACAATACAGTTAATTTAAATCGTCCATGAGCTACGGATGAAGGAGGTGAGCTAACAGGCACCGTATACAATTTATAATGATTAAAACTGGAAAAAATACTACTAGCAGTTCATATATTCAGTTATAAAATAAATAACTGTACAAAAATTATAGTGAGAAATTCTCACTTTGGTTTCCACTTCGTCAATCTTTACTTGAGGATTTTGTTTTTTTAAACTAAATTAAACGGTTGTTTAATTTAGCTTAAAATTCACTTTGTTCCAAATCTCTCCCAGTCAATTCTATAATGTAGAGCTCATCATTGTGATTCCAACGCATTTGAAATCGTTTGATTCTATTTCAATATGGACGAGTTATGAATTTTACAAGATTTTAAAACAATTTAATATAACTTAATTATATAATTTACACAAATTACTCTTCCTTCTTCCTCGTTACCTTCTTCCTGAGAAAACCACAACCCCCTTCAACGTTTTTTCCCCACTGCGCACCACCCTAGGTCCCACCGGCTGATGATCGGATACCACCCTCATGAAGCCACGTCCACCCTCCACCGACGCCGTGTACTAGGCCTAACATGATGTCCCCTATCCACCGCAATCCCATCTCGAACGCCAGACTTTTGAGGAGTAAATTCAAACGACCTACGCCATGTTAATTCCTCAAATTTATATAGAATCGAAGATCTTTCTTTCCCCTTTCATTTTCGTTTTACAATGTTAACCTGATTCCCAATATTTTGAGTGTGATTAGGGGATTTGGATTCGAATGCTAATGGCCTTTGAAATGTTTTAGCGGCGGCTGGTGTATAATAACCCTAGGGTTTAGATTTAGAAGAGTACATATATAATTTATATTATTATTTTATTCTTGGTTTATTTAATTTTGACACTTTTTTGAATCTGAACTCCAAACCAAACCCAACGACTGTCGTCCCTAGCCAAATACCCCCATTCCGGACATCCCTATTTAATTTTGACGTTTTTCTAGTCGATTAAATTTAGGGTGCGTTAGGCACACATCCCTATTAACTTTTAAAATATAAAAAAAAAACCGTCCGTAAAAATAATGCAGAGTACATCCCTATTTTTAAAACACGGCTGATAAAATTCACATTGTAGCCCTAAAATCCTTCAAAACCCATATTCAACAATCGTATTCATTTTTTCCATCAAATCATTCTATTATCTCAAGCGATTGAAGAAGGAAATTAAAAATTCGCAGCTGACTATCATTTTTTTCTTCTCGACTGGACAAAAAAGTACGAAAATTGTTGTCAATTTCATTAGAAATTCTTAATAAATGGCGAAAACAAAGGTATAAATTATATTTCTTTATGTTATCTTCCACAATTGATAATTTACGAATATTATACGTTAAAATAAGTGTAAGTAGGAATGATTCTATGATTTTGTAATTTGTTGCGTGATTGTATAATTTTATTCATATTTGTTGCATGATTCTGAAAGTTTAATTAGAATTGTTGCATGATTATATGAAGTTAACAGATAATTGTTGTACTCGTGTATTTAGAATACTTTTTTTCATTTTTCACCGGAATTAATTCGTTGATCATTCGAATAAATGAATTTAAAAAGAAAAGTTGCATGCAATTATGCATGTGTTAGGAATATTTCGTAATTTTATGCATATATTAAGTACGTTTGTACCTAGGTATGCATATATTCAAAATATTTGCGTACAGTGATTCATATATTAGAAAAAGTTGAATGTATCCAAGAATTTATATACAATAGTTGCATACAGTAATGAATGTAATCAGAATTTTTGCATTCTTGTAGACATTTTATCAAAATTGTTGATTGATTGTAGTTATTTTGAACTGTTGCATGCAAATGTGCAACTATCAGCAGATTCATGCTTAATTATATGCATTTAATCACAGTTGTTGCATGTATTGTGCAAATATCAACCGATTATTGAAAAAATGTATGCATTTGTCCAAAACTGTGGCATGCAAGTGTGATTTTATAGCATAATTGTTGCATAATTTTGTGCATTTAATTAGAACTGGTGCATTCAATTCTAAATATATCAACAGATTGCTGCATAGTTATATGGAAGCAGAATTGTTGCATGCAAATGTGCAACTATCAACTGAATGTTGCATAATTGTATCCATTTTAATCAAAACCGTTGCATGCAAGTGTGCTTATAGCATCTAATTGTTGCATGATTCTATGCATGCAGTAAGATGATAGTGTGCAATTATGACCCAATTGTTTCATAATTATATGCATTTAAGAAACGTTATTTGCAAACTTGTATGCATAAAATATGATGACTTGCATATAGGTTTGCTGACTTCGTAAATGTTATCATACTAATGTAGATTCTGAGAATGTTTGCATATTTCTATGCATCTTTTCATACTAAATATAAGAATTCTAACAAATTGATAATTTTTTTTTTACATTTTCTGCAACGTCGATTGTGGAATGTTTGTAATTAATATAATGAAACAGAGGAGTGAGTACAAACAAGTCGGCAAAGAAGATGAAATATACAAGCCTGATTGTATAAGTCAACAATGAGTTGTGCTTGTTGCTCAAATTCTAAGTTGCAAACGTTACAGTTGGACTGTAGATAATGACCTGACACAATTCTTCCTGCTATTAGATGAAAACAAACCTTCTGATTAAAATTATTTAAACTGGTGTTTAGATTTCTGTACAAATATGTTGACCGATTTTCTGTTTTCGAACTACTGTGACATGGTTATGTATTTTTGGTATTGAATTACTATGAAATTTTATGTATTGAATTTAGTTCTTATATTCTTAAATGATATTATGAATTGTTGCTGTTTTGTATATAGTTATTCATAATACTTGCATGCTTAAATGCAAGAATTGTTAAATGTTACGCATATTTGAATTGACAAAAAATTCAGGATATTTCCATATGTATATGAAAGTAGTGGTATTGGGTGCATGCGTTAGTGCAAATGCTATAAATTATACGTTGTGTGAAAATATTTTAAATACTTGCATACATTAATGTATTTTGTCTACATAGTTGCTTACATTACCGCAAGTATTTGCAGAATTAATCTAACAATCGATCTTGCCTTTTTTTAGTTGATAAGAAATTTAAAACTGGAGAATGCGAAGATAAAAAGAACTCAAGATTAAAAAAGGGAACTAATATTCAAAGTTAAAAGAGGATAAGCATACACGCTGAATATTTGAATACTTGAATGCAAATAATAAGAATAATTGCATGTTTGTATACATCAATTGAGAATACTCGTATACATTATCTAGTTATAAAAATACTTTCGTACCTGTATGTAGCTACCATGAATTGTTTCATATATTTATGAAGCAATGCAAAATATTAGGAAAAAACGATACAAAATATTCGGTATAATTGCATACATGTATGCAACTATACTGAATAATTGCATATATATAAGCTTTTTTAAAAAATAACTGTAAAAATCACAGAATTTAACATTAAAATATGGAACTAAATTCAAAGCAGAACGTAAATATTCACAACAGCATTAAGTACAACTTTGTTAAAAAAAAATACAAAAAAAAACATCTTATAGTCTTTTGAAGAACACGTCCTTTTATTATGACCCAACTTCTTGCACAAACCACATCTAGTAGTCTTTGAAAATTCACCTGCAGATTTCAACATTTTAGAAGATGATGGACTATCAGACATTCTTCTACATTTTGGAGGAGCTATAAATCAACATTAATAAGCCTAATCTGCATTAATCAAATAAAATTACATAAACATGATCATATAATTATAAATAGATGCATACATGCATGCATATAACAGTAATAGCTGCATACTTATGTGCCAAATTTCAGAATATTTGCATGTATTTTTATACAAAATACATGCAAATCACTTTTAATATGAATATATTAAGAATATATGCATATTTGTATGCAACTAATCATCTGGCACAGAAACAAATAGATATTTGAAATAGCTATATATTTATGTGCATATATACAAAATATATGCATATATATACGCAACTTTTCTGAATACATGCAAACCCAAGTGTTCTAACAATAATTGCATATTTGTATGCTCATATTCACAATATATGCATATTGTTGTACACATATTCAAAATAGAAGAAAAATATGTTGAAAAATTAAATTATACGGCTGTACAATCAATAAAAACCACACAAATTTATACAATGATTACATTATCCATCAATAAAACTAGACAATTAAAAAAAATTATATTAATAAACATAATCTGCAGTAATCAAATAACATTAAACAAAAATTTACAAAAAGTAAAAATATTAACAGTATATGCATATATTAAACATTTTGATATGCATGTATTAAAATAATATGCATATTTGTATACAATTAATCAACAAACACACACAAACAGATATTCAAAATAGTTTTATATTCTAATGCATTTATACAGAATATATGAATACATATACGCAAATTTCCTGAATATATGCAAAGCCCTATACATGTGTTCTAACAATAGTTGCATATTTGTATGCAATTATTAATAACTTATGCATATTTGTATACACCTATTCAGAATATAAGAACAAATGTATTGCCAAACTTAATAAATAAAACTGTACGATCTATAATAACATTAAAACTATATACAATAATTAAATTGTCCGTTGACAAGTATATACAATTAAAGAAGATCAGATTAATCAATTAACAAAGATCGAGCAAAAAAGGATATCCGCATTAAAAAACACTACAAAGAACACAGTGTTTTGGGACGGTCTGAAGCCATCGGCGGCCGTCGTTAGCCGTCGCCCGCCGTTGCTATGGGTCGTCGCTATTTAAGTCGTCGCCAACAGGAATAACAACGGGTTGAGCGACGGCTCCGTCATTGATTTAGCAACGGCTAACAACGGTTATTTGCCAAGTGTCATCTTACGTGGCAAGTAATTTCTTTTACCGGGAAGCCGTTGTAAACCGTCACAAATCCGTTACAAAAGGACGCTGCAAGCCGTCGCTATGTATTGAACAATAGGCCGTCGCTAACTATCGCAAATCTGAAGCAAAAATTTTGCACTGCACAACAATTCCTTTCCATCAAACCACATCACTATCATCACTATCATCTCATCTCATCAATTCACTATTAATTCACCAATATCATCTCATCATTTCACCAATACTCATCTCATCGTTTCACCAATACTCATCAATAATCAATTCATCAATTAAAAAAATAAAATTATAAACACCATACATATGAAAACACATCATACCATCATGAAATACCGTCATACATATCAAAACACATCATAACATCGTCAAATACCATCGTACAACACAAAACACATCAAACCATAGTCAAATACCATCATACACGCACTAGCATATAAAAAACCAAGTATATTTACATACCAGAGCAAAAACCAAGAAATTAGCACCTACACTAATCTTCCTCATCTTCCTCGTCGTCGTCTTCTTCTTCCTCCCCTCGATAAATAACAGAATCTCCTCCCTCTCCTCCCTCCCCAGGCATAAACCCATGCTCCTGAAAGTAAGCTGCGATGCCCTCATCTATATCCTATTGCATCTGGGTTTTTCGCTATTCCATCATCTCATTCATCTGCTCCTACGTCCAAGCAATAGTCGCCTTGTAACACCCCGCCTCCGCCAGGGTGACTCTTGCAAGCACTCTGACTTTGGAGGGACGTTTGAATCAGGTAAACATGCATAATGATATATCAAGGCAGAACAAGAACATATGTATATATGTAAACAAAGTAAATAACATAGATAAAACAGCGGAAGATTTCAAACCATTTCAAAACAAGTCTGGTACAACATAATGTCAACTTTCCAAATACACAAGTCTAGATAAAGACAACATTGCTGAAAAACTGAAATACATAAGTACTATCCCCAAATAAGTGATAACCATAGCTAGCTTCATGTCAAGACCGTACATGAGCTAAAATCCCACAAGCAAGCGATCAGAAATCCAGCTAAGCTCCAATATTCCCTCCCTGAGTACCTGGGGGGGGGGGGGGAACGGAAGAAAAGAGGCGAAAGAAAACAGGTCAGTCAAAAAGACTGAGTAATCCCTACTACAATCAATGTAAACTGATAAAGTTAACTGTCATGAGCAGCAGGGATGAACATAAGGATAATTACATACTAGCATGGTGAATATCTAACAGATAGTTCAAAGGAGTCATCACATAATCAAGGTGAAGTTTTTCACCACAGGTGTACCAGCATTCTAACATGTCATGTATAAACAAGAATTTATCCCTTGGCCTAAACTTGGCCCAATATCAGGTGTTGACCTAAGTCAAGATCCAACTTCTCAGTACCAATACTAGTATAACAGGATTAGGTGTTACCCTAATGTCTACATCGAAACAGGACGGAACAGAATGGTCCATAGATAGAGTTCGGGAAAAATGGGCTTTTGTCACCCTAACAGATAAAGTACAGAAACGGAATGCTAACAATAATGGGCCTAATAGATAAAGTACAGAAATGGAATGCTAACAATAATGGGCCTTTACCACCCTAACAGAACAGAGTACAGAAACGGAATACTACAATTAGGTGTACACTAGTAGTGGGCCTTTACCACCCTAACAGACGGTACCACGCAGAAATAGACGGGTGTTACCACCCAACAAAACAGACGGTACCAACAGAATCAGACAGAGCTAAGTGTACCCTAAATCCTACCCAAGCGATCGGCTCCCTAATACATAAATACCCTATGTCGACCCCACGATAGGGTGTATCACTCCCTAAAGTGGCAACCAATTGGCACAGGCGTATTTACAGATGTCACGGCGTCTTACATCCTCAGAGGCAGACCGGGATCCATACACGCACATGACCCGGTTGGAACGCACCATCAACACCCATCGCCATTATCAGAATGAACCACTTATAATTAGTTCAGTGAGCGTGCCCGGACCCTACCTACAGTTGGGTCAAAGTTTTGATACCAGAAAGGGTTACTGACTAATATGGGTCCCAAACAACAGATGATACAAGTATTCCCCCTTGTGTCCCCAGACTATCAGATTCAGATTAACTTATTAACAGAGTTCAGACATACCAGGTTCAGACGATCAGTTTTCAGACTAACGGATCAGATAACAGATTTACAAACTTGCCTAACTTGGTGTGGGTCCTACAGATCCGCAAAACAGGTTCGTTTAATTTATCAATCAAGTTAGTTTATCCAGACCAGGTATCCAATCGGTTCTCAGCCTTATCAAATTACTGAGTTGGATTGGCTAGGTATAGTTCAACTTAACCCCGTTAAATTACCGAGTTCAGATTGGTTAAGTGTAGGTTAACTTAACCCTAACCACTAGTCGTATTTTTCGGTTAAGTGTCATTAAGAAATCAAGCCCGGTTTCACTTAACCTACCCATTCATGTCAAATTGGTTGAGTGTCATAAATTAAATTTACTTAACCTTATCATGTAACATTAATTAATTTAATGCACCTTAACCTCTCACATTAGACCTCGTTGTGGTTACTAGTTAAGCCGGGCGGGTCCGGGTAGCTTTACACCACAACTTGGTCTAACCTCGGGTTCAAGGTACAACATGACCAACTTCTCACATTGGGTCCTATTGTTTGTAGCAACTAGTTAAGCCGGTCGGTTCCGGGTAGGTTTACGCTACAAACTCAACCCAACCTCGAGTTGGTCACACTTATCTTTTCTAAGTGTCATGTCCATCATGTTTCCAAAACATGTTACAAATTTTCAAGCAATTGGGTAGACCTAACTTAATAGGTAAATTCCCAATGGGTAGACCTAACTTAATAGGTAAATTCCCAAGCTTATGTTTTTATGTCTTTTAAGTTTACCCAACCCCAAACGCAATCCCATCGCTTACATATCGCAATAGCGCATAAAGGATAGAAAGAGGGAACTTGGCATAATCACGACATAAAGGTGTTGAAGCCACAAGTTCAACATGGTGGCATATGAAATGGACATATGTTCATATACTTGCATATTACATTTTTAGGCCTAAAAAGCATGCATAAAACCAAACTTGGCATATTGGTGATACATGGTGCTAAATGACATGTAGAAATGGCCATAAGTTCGCATCTAGCCTCACATGCAAGTTATCATAAGAGATATGATAACTTACATGTTGCCAAAATGCAACCTTTGGCATAAAGCTTGAAGCTTTATGTTCAAAAACCCAAGATAAGCTTGCATAACATGTTAGCATGAACAAAATGTTCAACCTAAACTTGCATAACATAACTTGCATATCATATGACAAACATGCATATCAAACTTGCATAACATAACACGATGAACTTGCATATCATGACATGGCATACTTGCATAACATAACATGATGAACTTGCATATCATAACATGGCATACTTGCATATAAACTTGCATATCACAACATGATAAACTTGCATATCATAGCATAGCAAACTTGCATATAAACTTGCATATCACAACATGATAAACTTGCATATCATAGCATAGTAAACTTGCATATAAACTTGCATATCATACATTTAACTTTAGAGTTTAAGTATGAAAGTAGAATTGGGCTTACAATGCTTATGAAGACACAAAAATATGATAAAGCCCTTATGCAACCAAATAGACCCAAAATGCAAGCTCTAACATAAAAACTCTTGAGCCAAAATGATCAAAACTCTTTCTTTATGATGCAAATATAGAAACTTGACTTGAATGCAAGCTAATGATGCTCATACAAGCTTGAAAACACTTGTATGCATGGAAAATCTCTCATAGAAACAATTTAGAAATTTTATGAAGAGAGTGGAGGCCATGAGAGGTAAAATTTTGCCATAGTTTAGTTGTATGAGTGAATAATGATGATTTAGGGTTAGGTTAGGGTCTTATCTATAGATTAGGCAAGTGTTTTAGGCCATTAGATTAACCCTAGGTTAGATTAGGACCATCAGATCTCGGAAGCTTCCAGAAAACAGCCCAAAACACAGCCAAACCCTAAAATGGTGCACCATGCCAAACTGGCCGAGCACCCCCTGTCGACAGCCAAGTCGACAGGGCTGTCGACTTGGGTCCAACCAAGTCGACTCCCAAGTCGACAGGGCTGTCGACTTGGGTGCTCTGGCGGGAATTTTCCCGCCTGGCCCAATCTAACACTAATTTTCAAATTCAAACTTGAATTTGAAATCTGTTTTTACTTTGAAATTTTCTGAAAACTTCGTTGGGCATTAATCGGGTCATACGGACTCCGATTTTCGAAAACTCGGACTCTATTTCGCGTATTTTTCCGAGATGAACGCAATGGCATAGCCCGTTTCCCTTGATTCAGATTTTAGAATTAAATTCTGCCTCGATTTATGTTATAACAGGTTATTGAAAATACGGGTTGTTACATTCTCCCCTCCTTAAAGGATTTCGTCCCCGAAATTTTCAAGTTAGGAAGAACGCATCCTACCATCCATCATCCATCTACTCAAATCATCATTCACGAGCAATCATTGTCCTTAAAGATTCTAATGCGGTATGAACATATGCAAAAGGTGTGTGTATATGTTCTTATCTAATGCAAAGATCCTCAATGCAAAGTATGTTAGTGAAATGAATCCATTATGTATGCAAATAGTCCTAATCATATAATACTATATGTGTGCACAAACATTCGTCCATATGCAACATCCATGTGCTGAATTAACCATCTTGCAACCATAATAATTGAAAATGTACACACGTCCATATGCAATATGAGAGTGTATTTCAAGCCGATCTAGTGCCTAGTGTGTGTTTATGCATCCACGAGCAACCACTAGCAACCACTTGCATCCACTTGCAACCATCAAACATAACATGTCTCAAACACATGTTTACATCCATAGGATTCCTATCTCAACAAGATACAGTCGAGTGATGGAAGCGAGTACAGATGAAACAAAAACTTGGTACGTATACTTACAGACTACTAGTACAGATCAGATTTTTCCCAAATGATTCTTAGGAAACTAAGCATGGTAGAAACCCAGAATGTATTCGTCATAGTCACCCTCATGCTCAACACAGATACTCTAAAACCCCAATTTATCACAAACAGATGAGTTATAACTCTCAGGGAGTTTGAGACTATTACCAGATCAGAAACAAGACTAGCATTAAAGTATCGAGTTTCCATTACAGAATCAAAATACCAGAAAAAGAGTTTCAAACTGAAAATCAGACAAGGAAAATTAAACATCCTACAGACAAATTATTCTAGCTCTAATTTATTCACTCGCCATGCGAGTATTCACTGTTCCTTCTGATGTAGTCCCTTTCTTCTTCGGGCAGTCCCTAGTGAAGTGTCCCATCTCTCCACAGTTAAAGCAAGTACCCTTCCTCTTTCTGCAATCCTTGTTTATATGAGTTGAGCTTCCACAAGTAAAGCACTTCTTTTCCTTCTTATCTTCAGACTTCTCCTCCTTCTTTTGTATTTCCTTTTTGGGCCCCGTTTTCTTGTTTTGAGACTCATTCACCTTGACCTCCTTCTTTGCACTCTTGTTCTCTTCATTGAGTAGGGCCATATCTATCAAACTCTCAAACGTGGCCCCCATGGGCACATGAGACATAGCTAACTCCTGTAACGGCTCATTCAATCCTCTAGCAAAACGAAGAGCCTTCTTCTGAGTAGTACTCACCATATCCAAGCCAAAACGAGCCAACTGATTGAACTTGTTCACATATTCTTTGACAGACATGTCTCCTTGCTTCAAAGCAATAAACCTCTCCATTTGCAAATTCTCTTCAGCAGAAGACAGAAACTTAAGCCCGAATCTTGTCCTGAAATCGGCCCAAGTCTCAACGGGTCTAGTACCATTGGTGACTTCCCACCAATAAGCGACTTCATCTCTCATAAGCCAAACTGCCAACAAGATCTTTCTCTGATCATCTAATCCAAAGATAGTGAATAAATCCTCGGTCTCTTTCAACCAATTCCGGGCCTCTACAAAAGTCTCGGTACCTAGAAAGTTCTTGCCACCCATTGCTTTGAAGTCCTTGCAAATCTTCGTGAACTCTACTCGAGGATGCTGAGGGGGAGGAGGAGGAACCTCAGCGATAGGAGGAGGAGGAACATTAACCACCGGAGGAGGAGTAACATTTGCGGGGCCGACTTCGGTCGCCCTAGCCTCCATAAGTCTCCTATACCAAACAGGAACTTGCACTCCCTCTGGGATAACAAAGTTATCTGTCATACTGAAACGAAGGAAAAGATAGATTCAGAACGAGGGAACTAAGAATAGATAGCTAAGGATTGTGCTAATGGCTTTTTGGGGAATAGCCTTTAAAATAAACTAGACTTTTCTTTGGAAAATACTTTATACTTGGTTTTGAAAATAGTTTTCCAAAAGTTTTCTAAAAACCTTTTTGTTCCTTCTCGTAAACCATATGCTCTGATACCAAATGTAACACCCCGCCTCCGCCAGGGTGACTCTTGCAAGCACTCTGACTTTGGAGGGACGTTTGAATCAGGTAAACATGCATAATGATATATCAAGGTAGAACAAGAACATATGTATATATGTAAACAGAGTAAATAACATAGATAAAACAGCGGAAGATTTCAAACCATTTCAAAACAAGTCTGGTACAACATAATGTCAACTTTCCAAATACACAAGTCTAGATAAAAACAACATTGCTGAAAAACTGAAATACATAAGTACTATCCCCAAATAAGTGATAACCATAGCTAGCTTCATGTCAAGACCGTACATGAGCTAAAATCCCACAAGCAAGCGATCAGAAATCCAGCTAAGCTCCAATATTCCCTCCCTGAGAACCTGGGGGGGGGGGGGGGACGGAAGAAAAGAGGCGAAAGAAAACAGGTCAGTCAAAAAGAATGAGTAATCCCTACTACAATCAATGTAAACTGATAAAGTTAACTGTCATGAGAAGCAGGGATGAACATAAGGATAATTACATACTAGCATGGTGAATATCTAACAGATAGTTCAAAGGAGCCATCACATAATCAAGGTGAAGTTTTTCACCACAGGTGTACCAGCATTCTAACATGTCATGTATAAACAAGAATTTATCCCTTGGCCTAAACTTGGCCCAATATCAGGTGTTGACCTAAGTCAAGATCCAACTTCTCAGTACCAATACTAGTATAATAGGATTAGGTGTTACCCTAATGTCTACATCGAAACAGGACGGAACAGAATGGTCCATAGATAGAGTTCGGGAAAAATGGGCTTTTGTCACCCTAACAGATAAAGTACAGAAACGGAATGCTAACAATAATGGGCCTAACAGATAAAGTACAGAAACAGAATGCTAACAATAATGGGCCTAACAGATAAAGTACAGAAACGGAATGCTAACAATAATGGGCCTTTACCACCCTAACAAAATAGAGTACAGAAACGGAATACTACAATTAGGTGTACACTAGTAGTGGGCCTTTACCACCCTAACAGACGGTACCACGCAGAAATAGACGGGTGTTACCACCCAACAAAACAGACGGTACCAACAGAATCAGACAGAGCTAAGTGTACCCTAAATCCTACCCAAGCGATCGGCTCCCTAATACATAAATACCCTATGTCGGCCCCACGATAGGGTGTATCACTCCCTAAAGTGGAAACCAATTGGCACAGGCATATTTACAGATGTCACGGCGTCTTACATCCTCAGAGGCAGACCGGGATCCATGCACGCACATGACCCGGTTGGAACACACCATCAACACCCATCACCATTATCAGAATGAACCACTTATAATTAGTTCAGTAAGCGTGCCCGGACCCTACCTACAGTTGGGTCAAAGTTTTGATACCAGAAAGGGTTACTGACTAATATGGGTCCCAAACAACAGATGACACAAGTATTCCCCCTTGTGTCCCCAGACTATCAGATTCAGATTAACTTATTAACAGAGTTCAGACATACCAGGTTCAGACGATCAGTTTTCAGACTAACGGATCAGATAACAGATTTACAAACTTGCCTAACTTGGTGTGGGTCCTACAGATCCGCAAAACAGGTTCGTTTAATTTATCAATCAAGTTAGTTTATCCAGACCAGGTATCCAATCGGTTCTCAGCCTTATCAAATTACTGAGTTGGATTGGCTAGGTATAGTTCAACTTAACCCCGTTAAATTACCGAGTTCAGATTGGTTAAGTGTAGGTTAACTTAACCCTAACCACTGGTCGTATTTTTCGGTTAAGTGTCATTAAGAAATCAAGCCCGGTTTCACTTAACCTACCCATTCATGTCAAATTGGTTGAGTGTCATAAATTAAATTTACTTAACCTTATCATGTAACATTAATTAATTTAATGCACCTTAACCTCTCACATTAGACCTCGTTGTGGTTACTAGTTAAGCCGGGCGGGTCCGGGTAGCTTTACACCACAACTTGGTCTAACCTCGGGTTCAAGGTACAACATGACCAACTTCTCACATTGGGTCCTATTGTTTGTAGCAACTAGTTAAGCCGGTCGGTTCCGGGTAGGTTTACGCTACAAACTCAACCCAACCTCGAGTTGGTCACACTTATCTTTTCTAAGTGTCATGTCCATCATGTTTCCAAAACATGTTACAAATTTTCAAGCAATTGGGTAGACCTAACTTAATAGGTAAATTCCCAATGGGTAGACCTAACTTAATAGGTAAATTCCCAAGCTTATGTTTTTATGTCTTTTAAGTTTACCCAACCCCAAACGCAATCCCATCGCTTACATATCGCAATAGCGCATAAAGGATAGAAAGAGGGAACTTGGCATAATCACGACATAAAGGTGTTGAAGCCACAAGTTCAACATGGTGGCATATGAAATGGACATATGTTCATATACTTGCATATTACATTTTTAGGCCTCAAAAGCATGCATAAAACCAAACTTGGCATATTGGTGATACATGGTGCTAAATGACATGTAGAAATGGCCATAAGTTCGCATCTAGCCTCACATGCAAGTTATCATAAGAGATATGATAACTTACATGTTGCCAAAATGCAACCTTTGGCATAAAGCTTGAAGCTTTATGTTCAAAAACCCAAGATAAGCTTGCATAACATGTTAGCATGAACAAAATGTTCAACCCAAACTTGCATAACATAACTTGCATATCATATGACAAACTTGCATATCAAACTTGCATAACATAACACGATAAACTTGCATATCATGACATGGCATACTTGCATAACATAACATGATGAACTTGCATATCATAACATGGCATACTTGCATATAAACTTGCATATCACAACATGATAAACTTGCATATCATATCATAGCAAACTTGCATATAAACTTGCATATCACAACATGATAAACTTGCATATCATAGCATAGTAAACTTGCATATAAACTTGCATATCATACATTTAACTTTAGAGTTTAAGTATGAAAGTAGAATAGGGCTTACAATGCTTATGAAGACACCAAAATATGATAAAGCCTTATGCAACCAAATAGACCCAAAATGCAAGCTATAACATAAAAACCCTTGAGCCAAAATGATCAAAACTCTTTCTTTATGATGCAAATATAGAAACTTGACTTGAATGCAAGCTAATGATGCTCATACAAGCTTGAAAACACTTGTATGCATGGAAAATCTCTCATAGAAACAATTTAGAAATTTTATGAAGAGAGTGGAGGCCATGAGAGGTAAAATTTTGCCATAGTTTAGTTGTATGAGTGAATAATGATGATTTAGGGTTAGGTTAGGGTCTTATTTATAGATTAGGCAAGTGTTTTAGGCCATTAGATTAACCCTAGGTTAGATTAGGACCATCAGTTCTTGGAAGCTTCCAGAAAACAGCCCAAAACACAGCCAAACCCTAAAATGGTGCACCAGGCCAAACTGGCCGAGCACCCCCTGTCGACAGCCAAGTCGACAGGGCTGTCGACTTGGGTCCAACCAAGTCGACTCCCAAGTCGACAGGGCTGTCGACTTGGGTGCTCTGGCGGGAATTTTCCCGCCTGGCCCAATCTAACCCTAATTTTCAAATTCAAACTTGAATTTGAAATCTGTTTTTACTTTGAAATTTTCTGAAAACTTCGTTGGGCCTTAATCGGGTCATACGGACTCCGATTTTCGAAAACTCGGACTCTATTTCGCGTATTTTTCCGAGACGAACGCAATGGCATAGCCCGTTTCCCTTGATTCAGATTTTAGAATTAAATTCTGCCTCGATTTATGTTATAACAGGTTATTGAAAATACGGGTTGTTACACGCCTCCTCCATCGACCTCCTATAACTACGCTGAACATCTTACGAAATAAGTAAGTTCACATTAAAGTTATTTAAACATGTATATGGTTTGTGTTAAACATGTATATAGTTGAACATGTATAAGGTTTGTGTTAAACATGTATGAGTTTAGTGTGGTCCAAATGTTAATATTAAATAGCATAAGATTATTTCTCATATTTTAAAACTATAATTTATGTCTAAAAAAAGGCTTACCACCTGATTGCCGAAACCAAATCGCCTTCCTCGAGTAGGAGGATCAGTGATAGAACGCCATATACGATTGGACTCTGCAACCATAAGCTCATGTCCAACAGCCTCTATCACTCTAGCAGCCTCTGCATCATACTTCCCCTACAATAGCAAAACACAAATGCTATAAAATTTACTTATATACTGTGACATGAACGAATATGAAATATTTTAATTTGTATGGATAATCATATTTACCATTATACGAGCACTCTTCGGATTCGCCCAATCATATGTAACATTTCCTTCTTCATCAGTTTGCTCCTGAAGTACCCCGAACTTCCCTGGAAAGGAAAGCCCGGATTGAGTTGAGAACACGACAAATCAGAACGCAAACAGAAGAACATTTCATTGCTTATTACAACAATTTACATCATAGTACAAGAATATACAGGGTATGAATAATTATTATACATCAGAGAAATATAAGAGATTTACAAGTTACAATGCAGCAGAAAATAATACAAAACACAACTGAAAGAGATACACGGATACAGATCTTTCTGAATATCATTCCATTTGCAAGCTAGGATCCTATGAATATAAATCTGCAAAACCAAAACTACTAGCTGCCCGTGTGGAAAATAAAGGCACCCAGAGTTTACGTTAAAACAATAAACTCATGGTCAGTCATGTGACTGGTGTGAGAACTAAAACAGTTATTAATTTGATTTTAAATTTAGGTAAATCTAGGGACCACGGCATATAACACGGAACGGGTTTACCCCCAAGAATACCAGTGCATAAAACAAACAACGCAATGCTAAATAAAGAACAATGAAGCTATTATAAGACTCAAGTCCCATCACACAATGCAACGCAAGCCGGAGGATAGAGTTTTACCATATAATAGCCAAACAATGCTTGGTACATATAAAACAAATCATTTGATATTTTTATTAGTGTTTATATGTTTCTAAAACAATTTCAATCATAATGTATCAATCATAGACGACATAAGTGCTCCTACCACTATGTCGCCATACTAGGCTCTACAATCAAAACTGCAAAATGTCGTATTGGAAGTTAGATTTCCATCTATGAACCAAAGCAAGGGATCGTCCTCACCGATTCGAGACAATTTAGCCTACCATGTCTCAAGAACATAACACATCGTCCCTTTGGAGCCACAGGGCCGGTCCACATTTTAAGTGGATTAAAAATCCATGAACAATACGTCTCCCTGCCCTATGGGGCGTAAATGAGCCAGATGACTCAATATCCATCGACACCGCAGTGACTGATATATCCGAGGCGCCTCGCATTCCAACAACCACCTAGGTAAAAATATAAAAATGTCAGGGCATGCAAAACCCTAACACCACCCCTAGCTAGAAAGAAACGCATGTTCTCCCTAGATCCTCTCCCGATTCTGGTTCATACCGGGGTGTGAGGCTCGCAAATTAACGCTATACACAAAGCGGTGGTATATTAAAGCTATGCTTTGATCATCAACCACAAGACTCTTCTTTTCAATAGAAGCCTTGATCATTTGCCACTCAGGAATGCCACACAGGAAATTTACGCCATGCGACTGATGTCTATCGATATACAACCTCTAAGCTCGTACGTCTCAGAGATGGGTGTTAAGCAAGAGAATAAATTCTCTGCCACCAAACAGATGTATATTAGATAAAGATCAATCAGCACAGAGTAAAATCCAATGTCAGACACACAGTCAATTTACAAGTTCGTTCTTGGTCTGAACGAAACCGGAGGCACCTTATTCCTTGTCCCATATGTCCAATACAGGAGAGAGGCCCTCACATATCCGTCGATCTCCAAGTACGTCTGGACGATCACCACTTATTACCTCGTCTTAGGTGTACAGACCAATCAAGACATCAGTAATCATCCAAACGATGTGAAGACCACCGGTCTTCAACCATCATCTTCATCATCGACTAATCATCATATCGGTTATTCAGAATGGGTATAAACCCGACCTTTTCGAATAACCCGCGTATATAATAAACAAGTGTTACACAAACACAACATACGCCTCATTCCAATTCAGAATACTCTTTTATTCAAATATTCACATCATTAGGGAATAGGTTCCCATTAATTTTATCAAAGATAAATTCTTTTAAATTTATTCTTTAATCTTCCTTTGGATATCATTTCAAACCATATTAAGGTTTCCCAAACTAGTCGGGATCAGCGCACCTTACCGAAATAATCATTTATTTAATTTCCCAATCCCAACCTATTCATCCCATGGAGCAAAACTGGTGATACTCCATACCTAACACCACTGTGTTATTGGTAAATATTAATTATCATTTCCCCTTCAAATCTAATTAAAGATTTAACCACCGCTTGGAGCAAAACTGGTGATACTCTGTTCTCGATTATTTCAATCTAGTTAAAGATTCATTAAAAATCCCCTTAGTTTTAATCTTCCCAAAAATCAATATTAATGATTATTCAACTTCGGGAAATCATATCCTGTCTTTAGCTGGGTTAAAAAACCAATGTCATTTAAAACACGGTTCACGATAAACCCAAAATCACATTCCATTTTATTCCAATTACTAAATATAACTGGAAATTCTAATAATCTTAATTAAAAGATTTATTCTTTTCACACGGGGTTTAAGAGCAGTGTTACTGAAGACACCATTCCATTAGTCTCTAACCGTACATTAGTAAGAGAACAACTCCCTAAGTATTAATCCCGAAGGCCGAAACCAACATCAGATCAATACCCAGGAAACCATCTAACTTGACTAATCTCTAGTTAGTTTCAAATTTTCTTAACTCTATTGGGGTTAAGAACAACATTTTTAAAGAAACCATTCACGACAAACCCAAAATTCAATTCAATTCCAATTAAATATTAATTAATTGGTAAACTTCATTAAATCTTGATAAAAAGATTTAATCTTTTCTCAACTGGGTTTAAGAACAGTGTTAGTGAAGACGCCGTTCACGACAAACACAAAATCCTATTTGATATTAAATACAAGGCTCTGAATAGAAAATATATCGTCTTATATTCAATATCAAATTCTGAAATCAACAATTATCATATTAGAATAACGATATATATATCTTCCAAATTCCTCCACAATGTCCGTATAATCACGAAATCCAATATCGAAATATTCCGAAGATAATTTTGATTCAAATCCATTCCAGTTAGTATATTGGAAATTTTGGTTATTTTTAAAACCATTTCAAATCCAATTTATTTATTTAAAAAAATATTGGATTATAATTCTAGTTCATAACTAGTTCATTTTGATAAAAATATATTTTTATCTTTTCAAATATGGAATTTTTCATCCCAATTTTTTCCAAATCATTTATTATGATTTTACACAAATTATTAACATTTTTAATAATTTTATCAAGGCCCGTACAGTCGATTTTCATAAACGGCCATCGAACTGCACTTACATCGACCTTTTCCTAATTTGATTTGGACATAATTCCAAATCCAACTTTTAGATTTCAAATTTCTTATATTCTTTGGAACACTCTTTTTGATACGAACCCAACGGTCCCAGTTTTAGGAGAATCCGGCTGTCGGATCTCCCGTAACGTCAATTCTAAGTCAATGGTCGAAATTCGCGAACGGTCGTGGCGCTGCGCGTTCTATTCAGGCCATTAAATATATATAATGTATATATAGTATATATTTCATCGATTTCCTTTTTAAACGTATTTTATAAATAGTTTTAAATTCGTTTTCAAAATGACTTCAACTTCAAATCAAAATTGAATATTCCATATCATTAATATATAAATTATAATATTTTCAAACATTAAATTTTGAAATCACTTCCTTCTCGATATTCATTATAAAAATGAATAAAATCGATATAAATATCGTTCAAGTCAAAATGGCGTTAATCTAATCAACACAGCTTTATATATTTAAATATATTCGTGTCCATCCCAAATCGGACATCAAAATCAGATTTTGATCTTTTACTGAATATTATTTTAAAATATTCGTTATTTAAAAATAATCATTATTTTTAAAGTATTCATTCTTTCTGAATTGGAATCAGACATAGTCAATTACCATATAATGTGTTTTGTATGTATTTCATACAACACATGTATACAACAACAATGATAAACAATCAACCATCATCCAGAGTACATTCTACACTGCATAAGCATTAAATATAAATAATTAACGCTTACAGCAGCCTGTCAACCAATCGATCGACATACAACTAAACAATTGGGATGAGTGCACGTCAAATATTATCCCAACACCCGTGTGGGGTTTCAATCAACAAACACAGATTTTTGTTTGTTCAGTTGGGCGATGTGTAAAATTTATCGTCCCAATCCATATCAGTCAAATGGGTGTACATAAACAAATCGTCCGATTTGTAAATGAATATTTATTTTATTCATATACACGTTAAAAATATATTTTTAACTCAAAGATTTTTCTTTCAACACATGAATATTTTATAAAATTCGTTCATTCAATAAAAATGATAGTATTATTGTTCATACATTTTATTCAACACATGAATACTATCTTATCACTTCACATCACAATCACAATCAATTTTTACATCACAATACAATCAAACATGTCGTCCATGGTCTGTGGACGATGGGGAGCTATTCATATATGCAGTTACAGAATAAATAACAATACAGAAATAATTTTATTGAGAAGTTCTCACATATGGATCCACTCCGTCTATTTTATCTGAATTTCTGAACCATTCGGGTTTGAATTTGTCCAAATTTTCAACTAGCTCCAAATGGGACCCGATTAGTCTTGTTATGAAGTTGTCGACTCCACGATCACAACGGATCCAGTTTCATGCAAATCAGAGTTCGTATCGATAAGTTTTTTACGTATGAACTTTAAAACAAAATAAAAATAAATATTTGCAATTTAACCCTTACCCGTGCTTCCCTCTCCACCATCAGCTGTTACCGCCGCCTGAGCCCACCAGAGCTCCGACCAACCATGGCCGCCGCTTCCTTGCTCCGCCACGCCCCTCCACCTGAAGCCGCCACCCCTGAAACCTCGCCAATCACCAGAAATCGTTGTTACCCTATTTTGCCGTCGAAGCCAATTCCAGCGCCATCGCGCCACCATCCGGTCGCACTCCACCTGGGTTGTGAAAGTGTGTGCGTGTACTTGTCAGGTAATAGTACACTCGGATCATGTAATATGGAATAACAAACAACTATTTGTCTAATACAATAGTTATGCAAATAAATATGAAATTGAAAGATCTCTCAGAAACAGTATCACAGATATGTAAATGAAGTAAAAGGAAAATCACACCAGGGATTTTTATACTGGTTCGAAGCACCGTCCTACGTCCAGTCCCAGACCTCTCTCTGTATTTTCACTAATCAACTACCTCGCTTCACCCGGAGGAACAGGTTCACAATACCCGAGCAGCCAAACGGGATTTCACGCCTCTTACAACACGAGGACTTCACAACTTTGCCTCTCACAACATGGATGACTTCACACAAGATGAGTAGACTTGTAATTTGACAATGTGTGTTCTTAATAACACGAATTTGTCAATTCTCATACAACCTTCCTATAATCTTATCCTCAAATAGAATTTGAATTCGTGAAGATTTGGAAGATGATATCGTGTTTGAATCAAAAGAATAGTATGTAGATTCTAGGATTCAACAGTGATATAAGAAGATTATGAGATTTTGAATTCTTTTAATGATCAAGAATGAAATCGGCAATAGATAGAATAGATAGAAAGAATTAGTTATTGGAATTGATGATTTCGTGTTGTATTTATAGAGGATAAAGAGTTGCAAACATTGGTGAAGAGAAGTATTGAATAGAAATGATTTCTGATGAAAGGAAAAGGAAGAAACCATTGATGAATGAAGATGTCTGTACGAAGAGTTGCTTTTAGTTCGAAGACCAGTCGACAGGTAAAAAATAACCAGTAGACTGGTATTTGAATATATATATACGTTATATACATGTGTGCACGTTCATTGTGCATTTCTACCCAAAAACGGTCGACCGCACGTATTGAAACCGGTCGACCGGTTTTTGGCATTATGCACAATGAATGTGCATTCACATACATATACATATATATATTCAAACTACTGAGGTATATGATTATTTGAGGATAGATTTTAACATTTTTAACACAACTAAGGTACTAAATAATCAACCTCTAACTTTCAATACCATTGAATATCTTCTTTTTGTCGAACTTGAAACTTCTCCTTGTCATTAATCAAAATGCCATGAATTCCTTGATTCAACATTCTCCCCCTTTTTGATTGATGACAACATGCTCTGAAAGTGTTTCTAACTCCCCCAGAATATGTACTCCCCCTGAAATATATATTAAACAAATCTGCAAAACATATTGTTAGTAACATTTTTCTCCCCCTTTGTCATCGACAAAAAGGAGTAGATATCATACAAATACCATAACTTAAGCATGAAATGCACAAGGATTGTAGCATACAATACACACCAGACATAGCCAAACAAGTTATGTATCTAAGAGTTAATACGTACAAACCCAAAATGAAATACAACACTATTTATGTACAAGTGCTAAGTTAAGTCTTGTTTAAGTAAAATATAATACCAAAAGACGTGGATGAAAAGAACTACTGAGGTGGAGAATCAGATTCAGTTGTATCCCAATCTATTTCTTTGTTTCCTTCTTCTTCCTTGTCTCCTTCGTCTTGAACATCTTCTTCCTCAGTCTCGGTTTCCCCACGACCACGTCCAACAGTTGCTCCAGAACTTGTGCCTTCCTCTGAAGATGACCATGTAAAAGTAGGAGGCATTGGACGTTTGCCTGGGTCGTGTATGTGCGTAGAGGAGGATGACAATGCACATGAAATTGCATCCCAAAGAGTACCAAAGAAAGACTTAAGTATTGAGAAGCGCTTGTCAAGCTTTGTATCTAAACGTTCGATTTTGTTGTCGGTACGCTTAAGTCTTGCTTTAAGAAGGAATTGATTCCGTGCAATTTGTTCAAGTGAATCTTTAGTCGACGAGGATGGTTGAACGAGTTTAACCTCTTCTGGTTTAGGTTTGGAGGCTTTTGATGAAGTGCTTTCTTGGGGACCTTGTTGTTGATATTATTCAAAGGGTATGATATTCAAACAAGGTTCAGGAAGCTTCATTCTCTTTTTCATCGCTTTGTCGACACATTTTGGTTTGGAGATTTTGAATACGAGCTTGTTTTGCTAATTCTTTAACATCGTAGAGAATAAAATCAGAGATAAAAAGGAAGTGAATGGGTGAGTTTGATAGAACCGACGTTTTGATTGGGAGTTTAAAAACAGAAAATCACGTAACCGGTCGACCGTTGAGTTTTCACCGGTCGACTGGTTTCAAACAGAAACATTTTCGGTCGACTGGTGAAATTTTTTCCGGTCGACTGGTTGATGAAAAGGCATATTTTTCCAGAGACTTAAACGATCGACCATTAACTTCATACTGGTCGACCGGTATATGAAAAATATGTTTTTCAGAGACTTTTCCGGTCGACTGGTGGATTTCTGGCGGTTGATCGTTTCGTATAAGCTTTGTTTTTCCTGTTTTCTGAGATTTTTTGAATCTCTATAATTTCGTAAAAATAATTTCAAAATAAGAAAGAATCAAACAAAATATATGAAAACAAACAAAGGAAATCTTATTGAAAAACACTTATTATCTAACAAAGTAATAACGATATAAGATCAATGGGAGGTGGATGACTTGTCTTCGAAATTTTCTTTGATATTGGTAATTCTCGGAGTCCATGGCGACCAAGTTTCCTTTGCTCCTTCATTTCTCATGTAGTTACGATCCCAAGAGTTAGGACTCCTAGACGAAGATGGAGCATGTAACATTGGTTCATGAACGTCGTGTTTATCCGTGCTATAGAAAAATGACGCCATGCGTTCTAAGAGAGTTAAACGGTCGGACGTAAGTTTTTGTTCGTAATGAAGTTGACGCTGGAGATCCATCTGATGTTTCTGGCAGTGGTGAATCTCACTTATCTTTTCTCTAGTCCTTGGGGAGCAAAATAAAGCTTTCTTAGCACGTTTGGACTTTGGTGTATATCTGGGGGTATGCGAACATTCTGGTCCACTTTTAGGTGTCTCCGGAGAGTAGTATTCCTCTAGTTCAGAACTAGTGACCGAGATATGTGATCTCTAAGCACATTCTTCGCAAATGTGTGCCATTTTGGATATAATTAAACTTGTTTACGAATAATAAAATGGACTCAAAGGTAGTAGTTGCAGAAAAGAGAAGGATAGAACATATATATATATATATATATATATATATATATAGGATTTTCTAAATAAAGAGTAATGGTTAAAAACATTCAGATCATATAAACCATAAAAATTTAAAGCTCATAATTTTTTACTAATAATTGCCAAAGCTACTTAATAGCTAAGATATATAGAAATGAAAGCACCGTTTAGAAAAGAACTTATCAGTGTTTATGTACGTTTATACGTTAAACATCGAGTTCAGTTCTAGAAATCAATTCAAGCTCTCTACGCAAAGAAATAAAACTTGATTCAAGTAGAGGCTTAGTAAAATGTCCGCTAGCTAATGTTCAGTCTGGACATATTCGAGACATATTGTTCCTTTTTCAATATTATCTCTTAAGAAATGATGTCGAATATCAATGTGCTTTGTTCGAGAATGATTGACTAGGTTTTTCGATAAGTTGATCGCACTTGTGTTATCACAGTATATGATGGAGTTTGATAAATGAATATCAAAATTACGAAGTGTTTGTTGCATATATAGTACTTGAGTACAAGCTAGAGCTGCTGATATATACTCAGCTTCACATGTCAAGAGTGAAATACAATTTTGTTTCTTACTAAACCAAGAGACAAGTGATTTTCCAATAAAATGGCACGTACCACTTGTACTCTTTCTATCCGTACGAGAGCCGCCGAAATCAGCATCACTATAGGACACTAATTCGAATGGACAATCTTTTGGGTAGAAAAGACCAAAGTCTTTGGTTTTATTAATATACCGTATTATACGTTTTACAGCTCGTAAATGTGATTCTTTAGGATTTGCTTGAAATCTTGCACACAAACAAACACTCATCATTATATCAGGACGACTTGCGGTAAGATAAAGAAGAGAACCAATCATGCTTCGATATAACTTCTGGTCAACATTCTTACCATGTTCATCTTTTTCAAGATGTGTACTCGTACTCATAGGGGTCGATTTACCAGATGTATTTTCTAAACCGAAGCGTTCTATAATATTTCCACAGTATTATTCTTGATTAATAAAAATACCATTAGAATGCTGTTTGATTTGAAGACCAAGAAAATACGATAGTTCTCCCATATGAGACATTTCAAATTCTTTGGTCATAATATTTGCAAACTCTTTGCAGAGTTTATCGTTTGTTGAGCCAAAGATAATATCGTCTACATATATTTGGATAACTAATATATCTTTTTGAGAATGTTTGATGAATAAAGTCTGATCGACTTTACCAATTTGAAATCCAGAATCAGTAAGATAACTTCTTAAACGTTCATACCAAGCACGAGATGCTTGTTTTAGTCCGTATAAAGCTTTCTTAAGTTTATATACATGACCTGGATGTTTCTCATGTACGAACAAGGGAGGTTGTTCGACATATACATTCTCTTTGATAAACCCATTTAGAAAAGCACTTTTGACATCCATTTGATAAAGTTTGAAATTATGATGACAAGCAAAGGACAATAAGATTCTAATAGCTTCTAGTCAAGCAACGGGTGCAAAAGTTTCTTCGTAATCAATACCTTCTTCCTGATTGTATCCTTGTGTTACTAATCTTTGTTTATTTCTGGTTATATTTCCTTGTTCGTCGGCCTTATTTTTATAGACCCATTTCGTACCAATAACTGACTGATCAGTTGGTCTTGGAACAAGTTCCCAGACATCACGCTCGAACTGATTTAGTTCTTCCAGCATGGCAATGATCCAGTAATCATCAGTAGCAGCTTCTTTCGGATTCTTAGGTTCGATATTTGAAAGAAACGCAACATGACCCATTTCATTGAGTTGACTCCTTGTTCTTATTTGTGATGTTACTTCTCCGATAACATTTTGAACCGGATGATCTCTTAGAATTCCCGGAGGAGATCGAAATCTTGGTGGAGAAGGTATCACAACAGGCTGAGAAATATCCTCAATAATTTCTGAGTCAGAGTCATTATTTGTGATGATAGGATTATCAGTGACTATAGTTTCTTCGTCATCTGATACATTATGAGACGGTTTATAGAATTCATCGAAAGAGACATGAAGTGATTCTTCAATAGTTTTAGTTCTCTTATTAAATATACGATAGGCCTTGCTTCGTTCTGAATATCCGACAAATATACCTTCATCGGATTTTGGATCAAATTTTCCAAGTTGGTCTTTTGTATTTAAAATAAAGCATTTAGAACCGAAAACTTTGAAGTATGAGATATTTGGCTTTCTTTGATTAAATAACTCATAAGGTGTATTCTTGGTAAGAGGTCGAATGGATACACGATTCAAAACATAACACGCAGTTGCAACAGCTTCTGCCCAAAAATGTTTTGGTAAGGTGGATCCATTTAATAATGTTCTTGCACATTCTTGTAATGTTCGATTTTTCCGTTCTACAACTCCATTTTGTTGTGGAGTTATAGGAAACGAAAAATTATGATTTATACCTTTCTTTGTACACATTCATTATTTTTGAACTCTCCACCGTGATCACTTCTTATATTCTTAACCTTAAGCTCTTTTGATTTTTTTAATTCTCTTGACGAAGGATTTGAAATGATTAAAAGTGCCACTTTTGTTTTTCAAGAAAATCACCCATGTATAACGAGAATAATCATCAACAATTACAAACACATATCGACTATGATTTATTGACTGAACCTATGTTGGTTCGAATAAATCCATATGTAGTAGCTCAAGCGGTTGTAATGTTGATATGACTTTCTTGGATTTGAATGACGATTTAGTCAATTTTTCTAATTGACATGCATCACAAATATTATCAACCGTAAAAATCATTTTGGGTAGTCCTCTAACTAGATCATTTTGGCTAGCTTGTCGATAGTTTTGAGGTTTATATGACGGAAACGTTTGTGCCATAGCCATGGATCATTATCATTTGCTACAAGACACATATCTGAATTATGATTAATATTCATATTCAGAATATAAATATTTCTGTCTCTATAACCTTCGAAAACTAAATTACGATCTTTATCTAAAATACTACATTTGTTATCCGAAAAAGAAATGGTAAAACCTTTTCGCATAGTTGACTGATACTAAGTAAATTGTGTTTTAAATTTTTAACTAGCATGACATTTGTAATAAGAGGTAAGTTAGATGTACCGCAATTGCTCACATCGCCGTTGCCGATGATATAGCCTTTTGAATTATCTCCAAAAGTGACGGAGCCACCATCTGAATAAGTGATATTTGTCAATAAGCTCTTGTCTCCAGTCATATGCTTCGAGCAACCACTGTCCAGTATCCACTTTCCTCTTTTCTTAAGTGGGACCTACAAAAAATAAAATTAAGTTCATGGTACCTACCTTTTCATAGGGTCCTAAGAGTTAGGTCTTAGGAGTCCAAACCCATACGGGTCCGGTATCCCCTTTATATAAATAATTGGAATTATGATGCACAACATTCAAAAAATTCTGAATGTATTTGTTCCTAATCAAATTGTTATTTGTTTTAGGAACACATATTTTGATAGTCCTAACATTTTTCTTTTGAAATTTCACAACCGGTTTTGGTTTGGAATATAATAAACTAAGATTTTTCTTAGCTTCAGTTTCTTGTACCTTTTTCTTTTTTCTTTTTCTTTTATTGCCAAGATGTTTCTTGATATCTTGTTTCTTATATCCCAAACCTTGTTTATTCGTAGCAGATTGTGAACTTTCAATAATTTTTGTCAAAATTTCTCGACCTTTGTTGAAGTTAGAAACATTTTGAGTGATGTTGTCTAACTTAGTTTGTAAACTAGCGTTTTCTAGGCCTAGAATTTTGACTTTCGCCTTAAGCTCATGATTTTCAGTAGTAAGATCATCATTTTTCTCTTTTTGAGTTTCAATTTCTTGACTTAAAAGAGATAATTGAGAATCAATATTAGATGATGATTCTTGAACATTTTCAAGTTCCTATTCTAATATTTTCTTCTCATCTTTTAACATATCTCATTCAAATTCTTCTCTACTTAAATCTGCTTGAGCTTACTTGCATTGTCGTTTCATATCTTTAAATTTAAATATTAATTCAGCATTTATATCAAGAACTTCTTCAAAAGAAGGAATTTGTACCTCATCTTCTGTCGTCATGAAACATACATTAGCTTGTTCATTATCTGAGTCACTTTCACTATCAGAAGTAGATGAGTCTAAATCATCCCATGTCACTGAGAATGCTCGTTTCTTTGACTTGTCCTTCTTGTGTTTGAATTTTTCATTTTCTGACTTCTTCTTTTGCTCTGGACAATCCTTTTGCATATGTCCCTTTTTGTGACAATTGAATCATTCTATATTTGATGATGATGGTTTGTTTGAACTGAACTTCTTTTTGTTGTATCGACTAGCTTTTCATTTCTTTAAGAATTTCTTGAATCCTTTTGCAATGAACGCTAGATCTTCATCTTCGGAATCTGAGATGTCTTCATCTTTTTCAGCATGAAAAGCTGCAATTTTCTTTTCTTCTTTTTGTTCTTTTCTAGCCTACAAGTTAGCTCCATAGGACATAAGATTTCCTATCAATTCATCAGGCTTCATGGTGGAAAGATCATTAGCTTCTTCTATTGCTAATACTTTTCCTTCCCATTCATTAGTCAGAGAACGTAGGACTGTTGAAACTACATTAAATCAGAATATTTTTGCCCTAATCCGATAAGTGCATGATGAATGGTTTGAAACCGCGAATAAATCTCATTGATTGTTTTATTCGGCTTCATTTTGAAATTGACTTTTCAACAATGCTATTTTTGCTTGTTTAACCTTGTTAGTACCTTCATGAGTGGTCTTTAGCATTTTCCAAATTTGATATGCAGTGGTACAGATGCTAACATAGTTATATTCATTTTGATCTAATGCACAAAACAACATATTTATTGCTTTTGCATTTACAGCTGCTGCTGTTTTCTCCGCAGGTGTCCATTCTGAATACTCAGTTGTTGGATTCACTATTTCTTTTTGAGTAGCATTCCAAGCATCATAGCTAGTTAATTTCTTGTAAAAAGCCATACGTGTTGCCCAATAGCTATAGTTTAGACCATTGAAGAAAGGAGCTCTTTGTGTTGATTGACCTTCAATGTAAGTGGTGTTAGTGCTACTTTGGGTTATTTGCCATATTACTAGAATATATCAAATAACTGTGTTACGGTTATAAGATGACCGTGCTCTGATACCAATTGAAAGTGTGTGCGTGTACTTGTCAGGTAATAGTACACTCGGATCGTGTAATATGGAATAACACACAACTATTTGTCTAATACAATAGTTATGCAAACAAATATGAAATAGAAAGATCTCTCAGAAACAGTATCACAGATATGTAAATGCAGTAAAAGGAAAATCACACCAGGGATTTTTATACTGGTTCGGAGCACCATCCTACGTCCAGTCCCAGACCTCTCTCTGGATTTTCACTAATCAACTACCTCGCTTCACCCGGAGGAACATGTTCACAATACCCGAGCAGCCGAACGGGATTTCACGCCTCTTACAACATGAGGAGTTCACTACTTTGCCTCTCACAACACGGAGGATTTCACACAAGATGAGTAGACTTGTAATTTGACAATGTGTGTTCTTAATAACACGAATTTTTCAATTCTTGTACAACCTTCCTACAATCTTATCCTCAAATAGAATTTGAATTCGTGAAGATCTGGAAGATGATATCGTGTTTGAATCAAAAGAATAGTATGTAGATTCTAGGATTCAACAACGATATAAGAAGATTATGAGATTTTGAATGCTTTTAATGATCAAGAATGAAATCGGCAATAGATAGAATAGATAGAAAGAATTAGTTATTGGAATTGATGATTTCATGTTGTATTTATAGAGGATAAAGAGTTGCAAACATTGGTGAAGAGAAGTATTGAATAGAAATGATTTTTGATGAAAAAAAAGGAAGCAACCATTGATGAATGAAGATGTCTGTACGAAGAGTTGCTTTCAGTTCGAAGACCAGTCGATAGGTAAAAAATAACCGGTAGACTGGTATTTGAATATATATATACGTTATATACATGTGTGCATGTTCAATGTGCATTTCTGCCTAGAAACGGTCGAGCGCACGTATTGAAACCGGTCGACCGGTTTCTAGCATTATGCACAATGAATTTGCATTCATATATATATACATATATATATTAAAACTACTGAGGTATATGATTATTTGAGGATATATTTTAACATTTTTAACACAACTAAGGTACTAAATAATCAACCTCTAACTTTCAATACCATTGAATCTCTTCTTTTGGTCGATCTTGAAACTTCTCCTTGTCATTAATCAAAATGCCATGAATTCCTTGATTCAACAGGTTGGACGCTCCTCGCCACTAGCAACCGACCATCTCAGACACCCAATCCCCTTGACGTCGACATTGGCCAGAAAATGGCCAAAACAGTTTCGTGCGTCAACCATAATCGTCGTGCCATTCATCTCTGTTTTTCGACCACCACGGCCAGTTTCTGACCATCAACCCAAAGACAAACTTGTAGGCTAGCCTCCCCTCTACAATTTCCTCTACTGTGCTATCATCCAATTCCCAACGGTTTGATCAAAAAATGCCCAAAACCGAAGGTCATTTCTGGCCGTTGACCATCGATTTCTCCCAATCCATGCGATGATAGGTCCCCAACTTTTTGTGGTAGGTAGAGGCTCTAATGATCTTCAAAACCCAGAAACCGTTTGTGGAAATTGTGTATGGATTGAAAGATATAAAGGTTTTTGTGTTCGGGGGCTTTTTTGCAAAATTGTAGAAGTGGCTGCCTCAATTTTGGGGGAGGAATAAATGAGTGTTTATGAAGTGGTGGGGGTGTTATATAGTAGTGGGGTTTTATTTTAATATTTTCCTAGTTCACGCTGTCTCCAATCGATAGTTATCGATGCCCTAGCCACACACGAACTCTGTTGACGATGAAAATTGACTATGTCTTGATGATACGGTTCCAACAAAACTGGTTTCGTCGAATTCCGAGTCCGTTTGCTCAGAAAGCTCTATTTCTGGCTTAAATGGCTACTCAATTCACAATTTATCCCGTACGGCCACACATTGACTCCAAAAATTATGGAAATTGAAATCTCGCTATGTTTTGATGAAACGGTTGCAACAAAACTAATTTCATCGAATTTGGAGACCGTTTGAAAAATGGCCATTTTCCTGTCGATTAAATTCAAATTGAAATTACCAAACACGTTTAAAGTTGCCACGCTCACATATTGGTTTCAGAAATTATGAAAATTGGAATTTAGCAATAACTTAACATTCCAAATCCAACAAAAGTGGTTTCGTCGAAAACGGAGGTCGTTTGTAAAATGTCTATTTTTAAGGCCTCTATATATATTAAAAAATATATATATTTCACAATGACTTTTCTGAATTTTAATTTAGCCATATCTTACAATTTATAAAATGAAATCTCATTTTCTTACATACGTTAGAAAGATATTATTAATCAGATTCAAATATTTCTTACTTCGTTCAATTCTGACTTATATTGAATTATGTATATTCGTTTGAAATTTGAAATTTGAAATTGAATTTTCAAACTGTCGCGCCATTTTAGACTCGTTTTATATTTAAAATAAAATTATTCGTTTTAACTTCGTCGAAAATAAATTTTCGTCGTTATTATTTAAAATAAATCATTTTAAATATTCAAAATCCTTTAAAATAACCAAAATAAAAAATTTAAATTGGTTCTGATTTTTCGGGTTGTTACAATTTCCCCCACTTAAAATCTTTTCGTACTCGAAAAGGAATAGGATGAACCGAAGGCACTCTCCAACCACATCCTATATAGGAATCACCCCAAGGATCAGTAGCGAGAAGTCCTTGCAACCCGTATATTTCAACCATGACAGGACCCCAGTATATCTCTGTGTCGACTCAGAGATTGTTAGTGGTTCTTCCATTTATGAAGATATACAGTCTTCAATGCTTCATCTTCATCGCCTTCCAATTAGTCGCGAACGTACAGTTGATTCGAAGTGGTTTTAGGCCTAGTTCCCATCCCAGTCTCTTCGAAAACAACTCGTCAAAAGGTAAATATAACACTTCATTTGATAGTCACTTGTTTAACTATCAAACCATAACTATGATGTTAAGTACATTGGCAGCTCAGGTCATTTCTAACAAAACACTTCATTTAAACCATTTTATCAATTTCATAATCTTATCTCGACAAAACTTTTCTGATTCATTATTTGAAAATATAATCAATACTCGCTTCGAATAACTTATTTATCAAACTCGATTTTTATTTCCTTTGTTCGGAAATATTCTTATATATTTTAATAAAAACATCTTTATTTCTCCTTATCTTGAAACATCATTTTAAATTATCGAACCCTTTTCTATATTTCTTATCATTGCAAATATCGCTATAGTTTTAAAACCACTTTCCATTTACCTTACATATCATGGTTTGATAAACCATTTCCTTTAATTCGAAAACCCACTTTGCATGTAAATTCTCTTTTCTTGATTAAGTAAACTGCCTCGACAAAATCTCCTTTACCATTCGATTCCAATATGGTACTTGAACCCACTTGTTCCTTTGGTAATTCCCTTAGCATCTCTTTACTTAATTTTATTAAGTGAATAACCCAAACTCCTTTCTTTTAAGCCTTATTTAGGTAAACTTCTTCGACAAAATCGTATTTTCAATTTGATTCAAATATGGTTTTACAAATCATATCTTTCATAAGTAATCTCCTTACAATCTCCTAACTTGATTTATTAAACTATTAATCATCTTTTCACAAATCCACTTAAAAATCTCTTTTGAAACCCTTATTGTAATCAAATCCACTTAATTAAAGCCTTGTTAAAACCCTCGCATTTATCTTACAAATCCTACTTGCAAACATGGTTTGTAAACTTGGATTAAAAATCCTCTTATAAAACTCTTACTAAACCTTAATCAAATCTTATCGACACGTGGTTACTTCTTAATTAAATTCTAATTAAAAGAAATCACTTAAATTTCTTAATTAAGCAAGTTCTTATTGGAATCCTCGTATCGACTTACGAGTCATTTTACAACTTGGTTTGTAGACCCAGGTCATAACCCTTTTATAAAGCTTTTACTAAATCATAACAAACTTATTCTCATTTGGTCACCATTTAAATGTAATTTACCATTTCTATAATCTCTTTAGTTATCATTACTTAAAATGATAATTTACTTTAGCATTAACTACTTTAATCGTAGTTAATTCCATTATAAACTAGAAATAAAATATTTAATCGTTTAAAAGATCATTAAATAATAATTAATTTAATTAACAAAATTAACTTGATAATCATTTTTAAACCGTAGTTAATCAACGATTAACTAAATTCTAACAATATTCATTAAGTTTAATGAATATTCAAGAACTATTGATTTGATTAATTTTAAATCAAATCATTCTAATCGTCAACTTTGGTTAACACAGTCGCCTTTGTCGACCGTCAACATCAGTTAACCATTAACTGATATTCACTCACTGTTTCCCCTTTTTAAATTAATTAATAACTTAATTAATTTAAAAATATCATTTTAATGGTTTTGTAAAACACAGATTCAATTTTACTAACCAATTTATTAGTCTCTGCTTTTCTGATCATTAATGACATTTTTCTTCATTATATAAACCTTTTAAAACAAATTCTTTAATAAAACATGATTATAAATATAAATATATTTATAAATTTCTATTTGAATAAACTTATATAAACAGCTTCAAATTTCATTTTAGTTATAACAATAAATTGAGAACTGAAATCCTTGTCAGTTCGCCTAACGGCAAAACGACACCATAACTGATGGATTTTACACCATCACTACCAATCACTTAATCAATACTGTCGATTGATTAAAAACACAACACGATCAACAACCATTCAACCATTAACATTCAACAGGTTTTGATGTCAAATTTGGGGTTTAATCAGTTCATGTGTAAACAATATAAAAATAAACAACACACATGATAATTTGAGGAATCCGGTCAGATCCCTCCAACCTGTCCTTCCCTGCATCACAGACTGTTATAACATTTCACAATAGTATATATAATTTAAATAAATAAATTAACGATGATAATATAATCAACAGCAACCATTAAATCAACCATAAGCAACCAAAGCAGCCAATCAACCAATTTGTATGTTTATATGGATTTATCACATCATGGCAGTCCAGAAAAGTATGAGAATTAACTCACCAATTATTTTTCAGTCGATGGTTTCAGCGTTTGTTTCATATAATTTTAAACGGACGTTTAAAATTACATGACATTCCAATTGTCTCTATTTCTGACCGGACTAGTCTGTACGCGTAGTACTCGTCGCCACGATCCCAACGGATCCTGTTTCATCGAATTTCGTCAACGTAAAGAAACTGTCGCAGTTTAAAGTTTATAAAAGTTAACGATAAATTAATTAAATAATTAAATTAAAAATTACCTTAATCCATCATTAAACCGTTATAATCATTGGCCACGTCAGCAAATGGCTCACGCGTTTTCTCTTCAATACTATCGCCTGGAACCCAACTCCCCTTCCATCGTCAAAAGCTCCGCCCCTCCACAACACCACATCGCCACCGTCCGACAATATGAGACCGCCGGAACCCCTCTAGTCTCACCGCCGTTCATCCCTCCGTCATTGCCTGGAAGCCCCGACCCCCTAGCGCCTCCGTTCATCGGCAAAACCCAAACAACCGAAAACTGGTCGTGGCCCCATTTCTTCCACCTCCGATCACCAGAACCAACGCCACCGCCACGAAACTGACGTCCTCACATCCTACTACCATTCCCCTTCAGTCGCCTCGCCCCTCGTCAACCAGAGTCGCCGGAATTGGCAAAAATACGACCGCCACTTCAAATAAAAACCCAGAAATGATCAACTCCGTTCAACTCCCCTTTCCGACCACCATGGCCAACTTAAGGCACCCCGACCTGAACCAAAAACATTGCCCTCTCTCTCCTCTACAACTTTCCCTTTGGTTCCTCATCAATCGCCACCCAAAACTCCTCCAAAAGGACAAAAACGAAAATGATTTTCTACCGTTCCTCGCGATCTCCGGCCACCACAGGCCACGAAACTCCCCAAATTTTGGCTGTAGGTAATCCTTGCCCCGATCTACGACTTTACTTAGGAACCCCATAGCAAAAACTTCACGGATCGAAAGATATAAATGATTTTGTGATTAAGGACTTATTTGCAAATTTGATGAAGAAAATTAAGTGTGGGCTGGAAATTCTGATGGGGAAGGGTATATGTAGGAGAATTTTATTATATTTTATCTTGACGTGATGTCTGACAATGACCGACGATTTTTATTTCGTGCTTATCGCAATTTCTGAAGGTTGTTATTCGCTCCTGTGCTTACATATAAACCCCGTTCGAGACGTGAATGGACGGCATAGTATAATTTGATGATACAGTCCTAACGAATCTTGTTTCGTCGAATTCCGAGTCCGTTTGCTCAAACGGCGCTCATTCACGTCTATTTGGTCGTTTTTATTTGCATTTTATTTTGCCATGCTCACAAAATAACTCTGATTGACGTGCAACTTGAAATCTAGCATTAATTTGTCATTACGGTCTCAACAAAATTTGTTTCGTCGAAAATAGAGTTTGTTTGAAAAAAAAGTCCCTTTTATAACTGCCCAACTAAAATAAAATAAACCAATTTTAAAATACTTCAATATAAAAATATCAAAATATTGTAATTAGTCAAACTCGACCAGAATTTCGTATAGATTCAAATAAAATAACTCGGGTTGAAATCCAAGTCAGTTCGATATTCAAAATATTTAAAAACCCCTTATTTTATAAAATAAATCGATTTAAATTATAAAGGAATTCCATAGCGACTTTTTCAAAATTTGATTTGGACATAAAATAAAATCTACAACACAAAAACTCGATTTTTCTCTTCCACTAGAAAGATATTGTCTAACCGGTCCGAACGTTTCTTGTTTCGAGAAAATCCAACTTATTCTGAACCCTGTATGGCCGTTTAAAATTCAAACCGCCATTTTACGAACTGCCGCGTCCCTGCAGCTCGTTATATAATTAAATTATAAATTATACGTCCGACGGTCGTTAAATAAACGATATAGTCGATATATTTTCAATACAGACCATATTAACCTTTTATATTTTGCCAATTCACATTATAAGGCGAATTCAACATTTTTCCAATATTTTGAAATTAAAATATTATTATATTCTATTTATATTATTAATTAAATATTCAACATAATTAAATATCCATTATTTAAACTCAACTGCCATTTTAAATAAATAAAATAATTTAAATAATTGGGCTGAAAATACGGGTCGTTACAGGTATGTATGCTCTGTGTTATGAAACATATGCGATACAGTTTCTGTTTTGTATATACACACATATATGATATATATATATATATATATATATATATATATACATGGGTATATATATATATATGTGCACACACACATATAATTACACATGGTCAAAGACCGTGTCTTATTAGACTTTAGATACGGCTAAAAGTCGTATGATAATATATTGAGATACAGTTGGTAGCCGTATCTAATAATTAGACACGCCACTTTTTGATACGGCTTTTTACCGTGTGCAACGGCTTTAGATATGGCTAAAAACACAACCTAATCAGCATATATGGTGTAGTGTTTATTTCACTCTTAACTATAATGTTTGTTATAATCTTACTTTCAACATAGAACCATTACCATAACATTATGTTATAAGTTGCGCTTATTAAACTAAATTTACAATGTTAAGTTTACAGTCTTTCTTGTTTCATTTATCTTACGTAACACCTTCTAGTTTTCTTTCCTTTGTTCCTTACGTCTTTGCAAATTTATTTCTTTAGAACATTAAGCACGTTACTACTTGATTGGTTATTAAAAATGCATTAAATTTATTTTTGTAATTTAAGGTAATTGCAGCAATAGAAATCCATAATTTCAAGACATTTCTTTCCATTATTTTTAGGCTACTGGACAATGCGCAATACGGATAAATCCCTATTTCGCATTAGTCTCCGTTTTTATTTCTTCTTATACTTGAAACTATATTTCCTATATTTCTTTCAGACCAAACTAAGAAAACATATTCCTATTTTCCAAACCAATCAATCTAGGTTTTGTTTAACATTTCACTACCATAAGTGTATGTTAATTCCTGTTTTCCAATTCATCTCCCCAAATTTGACATATTTTCTGTAAATCGAATACAATTAGGTTTAAGCTCAAAATTTGCATCCCAATCCATTCATAGATTTACCCAATTTAAGATTGAAACCATAGCCTTAACTAAGAAAAATAGGTATTTTCATATTCAAATTTTAAATTACAAGTTTTGTGCCATCCATTTTCTTATGTCATCCTAGCAGGGATTTAAAGAAAGAATTAAACTAGAATAGAATTACATATAAATTGTATAGGGAATAAATTACTACAATTAAATAATCTTGAATTACTACGATTTTATGGGGTTTAAACAGTATCACATGGCATTATATAAAAATATAATTTAAATCCACTCACCTGTAGTGCGTTCTAAGGTCTGGATTTGATTTGGATGCAAGTTTATTTTTTGTTATCTTTTCTTTTCGAATATATGAATTTATTGTGCTGGAAGTTTGGACATCTAAATTTGAATCCACTTCTTTTGACTCTAAATCCCAAATCAAATAACCTAAATCTAATATATTTTATGGTTTAAAGAATTTGGAGGAGAAAGGGAATAATAGGGCTTCAGCGCCCTCTCAAAAAATACGAGTTTGACGGCTCAATCTAGTAGGATTAATTATAGATGTCCAGACAACCATGCTCGTCAGATTTTAAATTAATAGAAATCTCACTGTTAAACCAGACTAGGTTTCTATTCACGCTCCAAAAAACGATACTAGCCAACGTCAGTTGGCCCATGCCCATTCCCCGGTCAACACATAGGTCGACCCAGCACCTATATGGGCCAACCCAAATGATTTAAAATAAATCGTTTGGTCCCTACACAGTTTTCTTGCCTGTTTAGTCAGTTTGCATATATATATATTTCTCGACCATTATTTTTTTATTTTTTTATTTTTGTTATATTCCTTTTTTGGTTTTTACTCGCATTCCAATTTCGAATTCGAATTTGTAATTTATTGCGTGCGTAAATTCACGTATATTTACATTAGATTTCAAATGCTAATAAATTCTCCATACTAAGTCCAATTGGAGCATGTTATATGTATAAGTTAATTGGAAAATTTATATGGATGCAATGATATTCGTTTCAAAGACAAATTCCAACAGTCTCACAATTTTTATTTTTCATTAATAATTATACCTGCCAATTTTCCGATCGTTTTTATTATTAAAAATGCGGGGTGTTACATAAATGCCTGCGATCACATGGTAAATACTGCCAATGACAACGGCAGCTATTCATGCAATACTTTTGTTCTTGTAAATTTTTATGCTCACATGTTTTGGCTACATGTGCACGATGTATAGGAGAAGCTAACAAAAGTTATTATGATCTCGTTTCGTTGTGGTTTAGAGTTGAGAACTACAGACATAGTTATACCCATCATTTTCTTCATGTTCTTGACATTAGCTACTGAGGCGTACATGAACGCCCTATTATAAAACCACCATATATTGGTAAATCCGACCCATTTTTATAGTGGCTGAAACTACTTTCCATTACAATGAATACATAAAAGTACAAGAGTTAGACTATTAGACTAACTACTAGAGCTGGTTTGAAATGCCAGAAGACTGAAAATTACAGACTAGGAGTGAAATAGATTGCCTCAACTACTATACAGGAATCCTACTAAACCTCCAGAACGGAGTGTAGTGAACATCCCTTGTCCTCAACATGACGAAATGCATGACTATAGCCCTTAAAAATAAAGACTAGGTCAGGGGTAAAACTGTTACAGATTGAGTCATAGATAAATTTCCTATCCCATGATGCATCAGAGAAAGTCACCATGTTCGCTTCACCTTCAGGTCCATCAGTAGCCAAGAAAATCCCATCTTCATCAGTATGGTAGAATAAGTACCTTGTCTCTGCATGATCGTCATATAAGTAAATATAAAAGTTATTATCTTCTAGAGAGAATATCATTTCCGATGGTAAATGGTACCAAACATGTAACACCCCGAATTTTCTGATAACACTAAGGTTGCTAAAATAATAATAATAAGTGTGTAAAAGAGGGGGTGTATCTAATATGCATATAAAAATAATAATAAGTGTGTAAAAGAGGGGATGTATCTAATATGCATATAAAAATAATAATAAGTGTGCAAAGGGGGGATGTATCTAATGTGTACGTATTTATATGAATTAACAAATAATAGTAAATGTTGATAATGTACATTAAGAGAGTAATTATGACATAAGTAAAATTAGGAATTATTTACATATAGGATTTGTCCTAAATGAGAAATGTGTACATTGTAGAATATATATATATATATATATATATATATATATATATATATGCTAAAACATGAAATTACATGTAATTGAAATAGTAATTATGGCATAATTCAAAATGGGGGTAATTTGCATGCATAGTAATTATGGCATAATTCAAAATGGGGGTAATTTGCATGCATAGTAATTATGACATAATTTAAAATGGGAGTAATTTACAGTCCTTAATTGTGAACATAATTGGCCTCTTTTGAAATTGATGGCCTTGATTAACCCTAGCATTATCGGACGGCTCAAATCAAAATGCAACTCTATAAAAAGACCTTAGGTCTCCAACTAAATATTCACATGAAAATAAGAGTTGAAGCCGCCATGCTGTCGAATGAGAATTAGAGGGAGCCTCCATTTGAAAGAGATGAACAACAAAGCTAATACAAGTAAAAGATTAAAACTACAACAAATAAATCAAAACAACATCTACAACAAAGGATAGCATCACCAAATTCAGAATTCAGAATCCTGAATACAAGATTCGTCATACGTTGTAAGTAGAGTGCTATTCCGATATGAATAACAATTGGATCTTGATTTGTATAAAATGTAAATGGAATTGTACATAATTTGTAGTGATGATAATTCTTAATTGTGTGATGCTATGATCCAAATTATAAATGAATTGGAGATGTTGTGGTGTGATAATATTAGATCTATTGGGTATTTGCAAGTACATGATTCATAGTGACACTTATATGCTTGTGGTAGTTTGTTACAACCAAGTTGAGATTCATGCAAGTATGTGATCCACTATTATGTCAACATAACTTAGACCCTTGAACATACATGACTATGATCATTGCAAGAGTAGCTTTGACCCTTTTTGCTAACATGATTCATATAAGTTTAGGTTGGAGTAATTCTAGTTGAATCATACTTTTGTATTAGTGACAAAAGTAAACACCTTTGTGAACACCTAATGACTTTATGGACATGACTAGTTTATGTTTAGTGTTATGCCTAAATGAAAATATGTTTTAGGCTTATGTTGTTATCAAAATCATGTGATAATATATGTGACACCTAATTGAGTAGATTCATATTCTAGAATGCAAGTTTACATGATTTGATTGAAACCCATGATTCATGTTTAGGTTCATGTTTTATGTCAAAAATAGATGATATTACAATGCAAGTACACAAGCCTCTAATTTGTGTTAATTAAATGGCCATATTGCAAGTTCATGCACCTCTAATTTGTGTTAATTAAATGGCCATATTGCAAGTTCATGCACCTCTAATTTGTGTTAATTAAATGGCCATATTGCAAGTTCATGCACCTCTAATTTGTGTTAATTAAATGGCCATATTGCAAGTTCATGCACCTCTAATTTGTGTTAATTAAATGGCCATATTGCAAGTTCATGCACCTCTAATTTGTGTTAATTAAATGGCCATATTGCAAGTTCATGCACCTCTAATTTGTGTTAATTAAATAGCCATATTGCAAGTTCATGCACCTCTAATTTGTGTTAATTAAATGGTCATGTTGCAAGTTCATGCGTTCACACACCCCTTTTATGCTGCTTAGAATATATCATGTTCTAGGCTTTCCCTTTTTATGTTTCTAAGTTGGGCTGAAATGTTGAAGCCCAACATATGTCATAATATAGCAAACATATAAAACGGGGGTAATAACGTTGGGGTAAAAATAAAACATATGTGTTGCCATGTTTGACACATGCCAACGACTTGAGAACATTTATGTGGTAAAAGTTATTATACCCAATAAGAATGAATTTGAATAATGGGCCGCAAATATTTACATATAAAATGGAAAGAGACAAAATATGTAAACTAAGAAAATATGATGTAGGTAGGCCTAAAATCATGAAATGGGTTAGGGCCATGATTGGTGTAAACCTTTACACCATTAGTTTTAAAATTAAAATATATGACATCCCTTCTAATCACATACACCAAAACGTTCTAGGGTGACAGAGAGGATAGTGTCTAGGCTTGGGTTTGGAAAATACAAGTTTCCTGCCCTCCCTGGCTATCCCTAACTGATCCAATGGACGGGATGGTTATGAATTTAGAAAGATGCCTGACCCGAGGTTAGACTGAGTTATGGTGTAAACCTGCCCGGAACCGACCGGCACATCCAGTAACCGTAACGATACCTGTCTAATGTGAGTGGTTAGTGCTTTAGTTAATAAATTAAGGCTAAGTCAGAGTTGATAGGGTTAAGTCAATTAAATAAATACTTAACCAAATTCAACATATTAACTAAATTGGTGGGTAGGGTTAAGTTAATCTGGACACTTAACCAATATAATATGTTGACTAGGGGAGTGGGTAAGGTTAAGCAAATGTTTAACCATTATAACATGATCAACTGGACTAGAGAGTGAGGTTAAGTTAATTAGAACACTTAACCATAGAAACACGTTAGTTAGACAAGTGATTGAGGTTAAGAAAAAAATTAGAACTCTTAACCATGATAACAAGTTGATTTGACAAATGGGTTGGGATTAAGTAGTTAGAAATACTTAACTGATAAAGCATGAATGATTAGAGTTAAGTAACAAGAACACTTAACCAGTGTAATTTGACTTGTAGTAAAGTTAAACGTGAATGGACAACACTTAACCATTATAACCTGTTAATTAAACAAGTAGTAGGGTTAAGTTAGCTAAGGAGACACTTAACCGTTGTAACAGGTTAGTTAAACAGATGGTGAGGTTAAGTTAACACGAGGAGGCAACACTTAACCAGTATAATCTGAGTTGTGGTAGGGTTAAGTCAACAGGAATAACACTTAACCAGTTTAATATGACAAAAGGGATGGGTTAAGTTAACTTGAATTGACTAATGACACTTAACCAAACCAACTTGATGAGAAAGAAAACTAAGTAGTAAACCTTAGTTAAAAGGGACTAAGTAGAGAACCCTAGTTAAGAAAACAACGGTTCTAGAAACTAAGTGGTAAATCTTAGTTAACAAAACTAAGTAGTAATTCTTAGTATAACACGAGAAGGAGCGGACGTCCATCTAATTTTAAAAGAAGGCTCCAACGAATTGGGTTACGAAGCCCGAGGCTTCGAGGGGACATGAGGGTACTCTTGGTATCCCTCTGTGAGGCTGCAGATGATCCTCCTGGGCCCACAGAGGTTAAGGTCTGCGTTAGAAGAACCAAGGGTATGCCTTGGTTGCAAAATATGGCAACCTAAAGACTAGGATGGACCAGCGTGATTCGGCGAGAAAACAGTAGCCCTGTGATAGCAACTCGTCGTCTACCTACTATCTTCAGTCAAGCGAGACACGTGAAGCGAGGAGGCGGAGAACTCATACGGACCACATACTTGCTATCTAGTTGTGGTTGCGGGGTGTTGTTGGCCATAGATTAGTGGGGCAGATAGGGGCCTTCGTACAGTTCTCATTTTACAAGGGTGCCTTCCATTAGTTGAGGGATGGGTCGAGTGGGACCATAGCCACTGGAAAAACAGACCTTAGCATCTGCATCAGCAGATATTGAAAGCTCCCGACCGAGTTCCGTATTTCTAGAGTAGCCCTGACAACGGAACTCGGGTAGCACATTACAGGACATGTGCATCTAGACAAGCGATAACGATTCGCGATACATGCGTGGGGAAAGTCTAGGAACATATACCACTCTAGGTAGTGTGTCCTAGACTAAAGGGCATCGTTCGATCGGATGCATAATTCCTAGTTAGACCTTGGTGGCATCAAACCCGAATCCAAGAAGCATTCAGCAGATAGCGTAAAACTCTAGTAGAAGCTAGAAAGCACTTGATAAGAAACCCTAGATTAGATCTAGGTAATAAATAATAAATGTATGCCTGAAGGCAACCGAAACAACCAGAATTGGGATCACGTTAACATTACTAGTTTGGACACTAGTTAGGTGGTGCAGAGATTAGTATGGGGTACGACAGTAGATTCGGTCCTAGACAACTTAACTTAGTTATGGTGCTTTCCCCTTTCCAGTTTATATTTATCATGCTCTTTTTCTTATCCGTAGACTGAATAGTCACTAGACTTACTCAGGCTTTATGTCTGACTCTACTTTTCTTTCGTCTTCTTTCCTTCCGTTCCCCCCCCCAGGTAGTTGAGGAGGGAATAGTACAGCTCAGGTTAGATTGGATCGCTGCTCTTTCCAAGCTCGAAGATTTGTGGAAATTTTGCTTGGATTCTCTTTTCCATTGCTATGGCTGGCTCATGCTATATTGGGGAATACAAATGTATTTTTTATGCTTCTTTATTTTGTAAAGACAGATGATACTCTGATATTGTAAAGCAATCTTGTACAAACTATTTTATAAATAAAGCAAAATTTTATTTTCTGCTGATTAATGTTTGTCTGTCTTGTAATTTATCTGCATCTTTTACCCATAATGCTCCACAGAAGTTAGTGCATTCCCTTTGTGAGTGACACTAACGGACGTGGGGTGTTACAAAACACGCTCAGTTGGAGCCCAAGTCGAAAAAGGTACGTCAGATGGAGGTGGGGCAGGAACCAACACATACTACATATATGTAAGAATAAAGAAATACCGATACCATAAAGAATTAGATGGGCCATGGATGAGATGAGGGATAGATGACAGGACAGATGTGACCAATGTGGTACCTTAGGTCATAAGAGAAGGACGTGCAGAAAACAATGGATTGTTTATTTCCTTTGATTACTTATGTCATTCATATATTACAAAATTAGTGCTTTTATTTCGTATGCAACTTTGGATTTTAAGAGTTATGTTTTCTGAAACTTTGGCACAAGTTGGTTTTGTGATTGCAATTTATTTTGAATGCAAAACTTGTTATATGCATAATCAAATAACATCAAAGTATTACATCATCGATTACATAATCATTAGAATAATTAAATAATATAATAAACAAACAATACATTAATTATTAAAATTACACAATACATTATTTCATCAAACCTATCTAGTACACAACTATTGCATTATCCATTTCACTGGAATCTTCTTCTAATAAGATTTAATTACCATAATTGTAACAACCTATATTTTTGTACTTCTTAATTTTTTTTAATTTAATATGACTTGGATTATTATTATGATAAGAAAAAAAATCTAATGATTTAATCATGTAAGTTAATGGTATGAACTTTATTTAATCAACTAAGTAGAAAATTTCAACGAATATAAACAAAATGTAACTAGTAGTGATGGTAAATGAAATTATGAGTTAGTCTGTATTGATAAATATTAAAGTTAGAATTTAAGATTGAAGTTTTTGAATGAAGTTGAGTTAATTAATTTATAATTGAAATTAAAAATGAATTTGTTAAATAATAAAATTTGGAATTCAAGAGAAATGGAAGCTGATTTATAAAGTTAATTTGAATTTTATTTTGACTAGGATAAGGTTAATAAGTTTTTGAATTGAATGAAAAATAATTATTTTAAATTGGGATTTTATACAAATTTAATTAACCTGTCAAAATAACCATTTTGCAAATGATCTCAGAATTCGATGTTGTAACACCCCGCATTTATTAAATATTAAATGTGTAATTGTGCATATATGTATATATCCATGAACATTAATGCTAAAATAAAAGAAAGAAATGAATGAATGCATGCAATCAAGTAATGCATTAAAAGGAATCAATGCATGCATTAAAAAGTTTAAAGGAAGAAAAAAAGGTTAATGCATGAGAAGTAATTAGAATGCATAAATAAATGCAGTGCATTAAAAAGAGAAATGAATTAATGCATGCAATTCAAACAATAAGATTATAGAAAAACCAAGCTATATTTGGAAGAGAATAATGTTATTAATTAACATTTGAATCAGAAGATCGTATGCACATATACGTATATATATATATATATATATGTATGTATAAGTGGAATTTAAACTTGATTATGGTCCACGAAGGTAATAAAAAAATTCATAAGGAGAATATATAGCAAGAAATTAAGTTGCTAAATAAAACGTTAAATTCAGTATACACAGTGTCATAAAACATGTGCATGGACCCAGATGGGTTAACGCACTTTGTGCCTGGGTCGACCTAGAATCGACCCACGAATAGGGTGCGTAGACCTATGGGTCGACCCAAGTAGTGTCCTAGTTTGTTTTGTGATGTGGGCGCTTTGGTGTGTGTGGTTCGGATTTTCATAAATTAAATTTGATGGACCAAACTCTTCTAGTACGCCTGTAAATAGACTAGCAGGGCCTAACTTTATTCTCATCTTTTCTTAGGTGCTGCCTAGGCTCTACAATTCTCTTTCCTCACCAAACCTTTTCAAAAAATAAAATATTAGTTCTTAGGGATTATGATTCAAGTTTGAAGATAAGAGATACATATCTACAACATAGGCATCTAGAATTCTGATCAACGTGAGGTTCTCGAATCTGATATGTTTAGGTTTATTCCTTTCTTTCCCAGTTCTTTTAGTATCAGATTTGTGAATCCGTGGTTGTGTTAATATTAGATTCAGTACGAAAAACCATGGAATAGCAAAACTGGATCAGATTCAAGAATTGAAAAGCTGTCAGGTGAGTGGGTTCAAATTATACCTTTTCAAATAACGATATATCTATCATTGCATTCCACGTTAATATGTTTAACCTGCTGAAAATTGGTAATTGTGGTAATTGGTTGTTTAGCCTACCTAAATGTGTTGAAATTTTCACTGTTGTATAGATCTGTGATGACCTCCCATAACTCGTGCACTTAACAAGGGAAATAATGCGCTGAAAGATGTGCCAGACAAATATAGACGATCATCAAGGTAAGATAACACATGTGAAACCTGTCGTATAACTTACAGCGCATGGATAAAATATAATAGAACATATACAACAGATAATAACAGTGAAGCATATTTGAGCAGAAATTTGAACTTTCATTACAACAAGAAAGAATATCCGTACATCTTTGGATTACAACATAAGTGTCTGTACAAATTCACCTCACTACAACACTCAAAATCAATCATCACACAACGGAAAACAACAAATACTATATAGTAAAAAGTAATGCGCCAGCCTCCTGCTTACCACCGCACAACATCCCCTCCTCACTAAGCTACATGTAACTTGTTACTCAGTCTGCCCATCCAAAACCGGAAGAACAGCCCTAGGTAATAAGAGGGAAACATTAAACCTTGATTTAGACAACAGTCTTAGTGAGCGATAAAACAACTATCTAACATCATCAATAAAGTATATGAGAATAGGTAGACTGACCAACCAATCTACCAACTCACTAGAAAAGAACCCAACCTCGTCTTTCCCACATCCGACAGTGATAGCCTTTACAAACCAACATTTGAAACAACTATTCATCCAGGGAAATCAAACAACTATTCATTCACGGAAATCAGAAGTAACCAGACAGTAGCAACCATAGCAACTAGTTATATCTCACATAAACCATCCTAATCGAGATCAACATTCCTCAATCAAAAGCCCCGAAGGCCTAAACCAACATCAGACAAGCACCCAGGAAGCATCTCCTTCAACATTAGACAATCTACATTAGACGGTACAAGCAAAAAAACCATAACTCACGACTTTGGCTATCACCGCCTATCCTGCTTTGAAACTGTCGTTAATCGTATGACGGCCAAACCTTCCATATGTCAAGGGCTAATGGTAACCCCGGTTCTAGCAAAAACTCCATATGCCTTTCAACGATACTCAGGGTACTCGACCAACAACCCTCCGGTCTTTTAGGTGCCCCTATTATACCCTTGCTTTGGGACCGCTAGAACCTACAACAATGATAATCTCTCAGCCTTCAGTATCTCTAGTCATCCAACCATACGTCTATTTGTAGCTCAAGCAAACTTCTCGAGTAACCATTATACATCAACTCACTACTTTGAGTCATCTTCACACTCTTTGCACTGCGATGATCAGCGAACACTCACTATGCTTCAGACATTCCTCCTTGAATTCGTGTCGAAGCTAGAACCACCGGGGACTCAAAAACAAGCTTCGTTTGGTTGATACTGTATTTCATAGCATTTCTAGCTTTTTCGTAATGAAAAACTGGCCAAAATGTCAAAACAACCTTTTATAGCGTTTCTAAAATGCTATTGTATGTCCTGGTTTAATTCTGGCACTCCCTGGCACGGTCATCTTGTACTGTGGCACTTGATACTGTGAAAACAATGTAAATCCCCAGCGCGGACCATGGAAAATCACTAATTATACCATGCGCAGTACATCTGGTACTTGGCACTTGGTACTCTGGCACCTGGTACTTTGGCATTTAGCCCGAACAATACCATAGCGTTTAGCCCGATCCATGTTACTGTATTCAACCTGATCCTTCCCCTGGTACTGCCCGATCCATGAGTTCCCCAGCACGCACCTTGCCAGATCACGTATTTCAACATGCACAGGCCAGTGTAGTACTAGTACTTTGGCCCAATCCATACCATAGCATTTAGAAACGCTATAAAATGTTTCTTTTGCCCGATCAATGCCAAATGCGCAGATCCCCATCGCGCACTCTGCCAGATCCAACTTTTTCATGTGTGCACACCCCAGGTACTTCCCCCTGGTACAGCCTGATCCATATGCGGCAGTTTTTCCTAGTATATACCTATTATAGCGTTTTTAAATGCTGTGAAAGCCAAAAATTGATTTTTGGCCAATTCTTCAACTTAGTTTTGCTCGATCCATTGACCACTTTTTCGCCTGATCCATGGACAATATTTAGCCCGATCCATACGCTAAAACTGCCAAACTTCGATTAATCTTCACGCTTGCACATAACTCGATTTCATACTCAAAAATTAATCAAACTCCAACTTTTTCAATAACCATTTAACCAATATAACTACAATAAATTACGAAATCATCAACGAACATTTAAACGACGATTTAATCAATATAACAACAACAAATCACAAAATCATCATTAAAACAATGATTTAACGATTAATCAAATCATTAAATGGATCTAAACATAGAATTAACATATGATTTTACCGTTTATAAGTTACTAGATTAGATCCTATGGTGATCTGAATTAAAATCATACTTACACCGATTAGATCTATTGGAAACCAACTTGAAATGATGAACATATGACATTACAACCCATATAATTGATTGAATCCACATGAGAGATGCTTATCGCTCATCAATTTTTCGAATTAACTCGAAATCGCTAAATTCTCAATTCGGACAGCGAAGAATATGCTTCAATCCTCTTGATTAGATGCAATCTCTCCACTAGATGTAGATATAGCTTCAAACGATGTAGATCGTCGATTCTCTTATGTAGATATAGAATTTTAATCGTGCAAAGGTGTATTTGATTGAGCAAGGAGGATCACGAGCTCAACCAAATGAGAGAATGAAGAAAAGTGACTTGAACAGAAATTGTGAAACACAAAAACAGCGATTCCTCCCAAACCGCTGAACCAAATCTTTAATGTGACAACTAAACAGAATTGGCAACACCATTTCCTTTCAAATGAGACCGACGTCATCACTTGATTCGATCCCAGTTAAAAGTTATGCCCTGTACAAGACCGACAAGGGCAAAATGGTCACAAATAAAATTTGTAAAGATTACGGACATGTCTCACATCCCTATAACCAACATATCAAAATATTAGAATGATCCAACCCTTAAGGAATTAAATAAAAATATTTTACGATCCTCCAATATGTAAAATGCGGGCTGTTACTTTTTCCCCTCCCCTATTAGGGTTTCGCCCCGAAATCCCAGCAACACAAGCAATCAAAAAAATTCCGCATGCCTATCATCCATGAGCAGCCAATTCTATCACCCAAACTAGCAGCCATCAAACCATACATACATAGTCTTATCCTAGCACACGGAACTCTATCAACAAACACAATCACAATAGTACAAGTTACAATGATGTAATGATGACATGATATTTATGAGTCATATCGACGAAGAGTTCTGGATGATTCGCCTTCATACTCTATTCCGTCTCCCACATATAATCATCATCATCCTCACTCCGTTGTACCTTGACTAGCCTAACCGTCTTCCTCATAAGTTGTTTCGTGCCATTCCCCATAACATGAAGCGGCATTCGAGGTCTCGTAGCTACGACAACTTCTAGATCTTCGTACTTCTCCAGAAATTCCACAACATTTGAATCATGTACACATTTCCGTAGAAACAACACATGGAAAAGATCATGCACACTCAACATTTTCCTGGATAATTCCAATCTATACGCGAGCTTCCTTATCCACTTGGCTATCAGAACGGTCCAACAAACCTAGGAGATAACTTTCTTTTGCTTCCAAACCGAACAACATGCTTTAACGACGAAATCTTCACGAAAACCATATCGCCAACGTCGAATTCCAAATCCTTACGACGACGATCTAGGGATGCCTTCATTTGTTGTTGAACGATCTCGATACAATTCGAGGTTTCGCTTGTCATCTCAGGCCTAAGTATTAACTTATCTCCGGTTTCTAACCAACATGCCGGAGAATTACACGGTCTACCATATAACACCTCGTATGGTGTCATCCCAATTATCGACTGGAAGCTATTATTATATGCAAACTCAACTAGATGTAGAAAGTCCTCCGAAGTCTAATACATAAGCTCTTAGGAGATCTTCCAAAACATGGTTAACCCTCTTGGTTTGACCGCCAGTTTAGGGATGATAAGCCGTATTCAAACACAACTCAATTCCCAAAGTCTCTTGCAAACTCTTCCAAAATCCACTCGGGAACAATAGATTTCGATTACTCGCTATGCTCTTCGAGGTACCATGGAATTGAACTATCCATTTTATATAAAGCTCAGCCAACTTCGATGTTGTCCTAGTTGATTTGACAGGAATAAACCTTGCACTTTTGGTCAAGCGTTCGACGATGACCCAAATTCGTTCGTTTCCTGCCCTAGTTCTAGGTAGTCCATCGATAAAATTCATCGATATCTGCTTCCATTTCGATGTAGGAACTTCCAATGGCTGAAGCAATCCATTGGGCTTCTTCTGTTCAGCTTTCACCAACTAACAGTTCATGCACATTGAAATAAACTTTCCAATGTTCCTTTTCTTTCCCTTCCCAGAAGTAAGATCGCTTCATGTCCTGATACATCTTATTATCACAAGGATTAATCATTTGACGGCCCGCGCCGCACTAGCCGACATTTCCCTTAAAATGCGCGGTACTGATGTCCAACCAGCACGGGACGTTCACCAAAAGAAAGAAACAAGACGATGAATCAACAAAGAACCTGTAGTCTATCTCACAGCGCATGGAATAAAATATAATAGTAACATAACTTGGTATAAAAAAGGCGAGACAGTGCATAAGCTGAGAACTAAATCATAACCATCATAGCAGCGGAAATCCAAAAATACAGCCTATGATCCTCCATTATTACAACTTAAAAAAAATACTGTGTAACACCCCACTCCCGCTATGATCACTCACTAAGGAATGCCATAGCATCGGTGGAGTATTTTAGTGAATATAGAACAGAAAAATTACAACAAGACAGATATAAATAGTACTTGAAATTTTAAAACATCATCTCATAACAGCGGAAGTAAAACATGTCTGGTTACATCATAAAACCACAATAAAGGTCAAGTACAATATCCATCAAAATAAAGAAGTACATAATCCCACTCTCATACAATAGCCAAACAAAAGAAAAGATAACTGGATAACTGGAGCTTTACATCTATCCAAGCTCCTAAAGACTGGAACAGCAATCCGATCAAGCTCCACTACTGCTAGGATCCACCGTAGGACCTGAGGGTTGGGAAAAAGATAAAAACAACAGGGTCAGACATAAGTCTGAGCGAGTCCTATAACTTTAACAATACAATCGTTAAAGTAACCAGAGAAGACATAAACTGATATACGGTAACATATAGGGATGAATGGCTACCCTAAGCAGTCAACTAAACGAAGATAAAGGATAAAGACGCATCTACCCTCCCTAAGGTAAATTACTAAACTGCACCACACCAGTCGTTCCTAACTTAAAGGTTGATCCCACCCAAGGACTTATAAAATTTACTAATTAGTACCTGCGTACCCCTAGGTGACCAAGTAGGCGCCACGGGGCCCTACAATCCACTAGGTGTACACACTACTTCCCATTCGATCGGCTCCCTAACGTAGATACCCGTGCTGGCCCCACCGTGGGATGTATCATTCCCCAATGTGGCAACCTGATGGAACTAAAGGTGCACGGCTTATATCTACTCGATGCAACAACGGCTTGCCTACCAGCCCGGGCCCACTCACGCATATGAAGCCCGTTGGACTTGCGTTGCCACCGCTAACCCGTTTGCCTCTTACAGTCAAGCCCAGTATGCGTGTCCCGTCCTCGACATGGGTCGAGCCCACAAAGATACGTATGGGTTACTGGTTGAAATGGGCCTCCACAAGCTACCCACCTAAGCTTGTCCCTTTTTCTAGTATATCCCACTTAACCCTTTAATCATGTTTTAATTACATGTTCCATTTTGGTTAAGTATTCTAATCGTATTTTCTATTGCCACCCAAGGCAACCACTAGATTTTCTCATGCCACCCGAGGCACCCACTTAACCCCTCATGTCCCTCTACATGCTAATATGGTTAAGTGTTTCTTAATTAATTAATTAAGAACGTAACCTTTGTAAAGACCTCTCACATTAGACTGTCTTTTATGACCGCTGGTTAAGCCGGTTGGGTCCGGGCAGCCTTATGTCATAACAGAGTCTAACCTCGTGTCTTTACATTAATTACGTATTTAGTTTGTGCCTAAGACCTCTCACATTGGGCTAACATTTGTAGCAACTGGTTAAGCCGGTTGGGTCCGGGCAGTTTTACGCTACAACTGAGTCCAACCTCGTGTCTTAGTCAATTAATTACACCTAATTAATCACCCTCATAATTTTATATTAATTATCCCTAATTAATCAAGTTTTCTTAACATGGGTAGACCTAACTTAATAGGTAAATTCCCATGGGGTAGACCTAACTCAATAGGTAAATTCCCAACACATAGTATGGGTACACCTAACCAAATAGGCAAATTCCCATACTATGTTTATTTATTTTGTGTTATGCATAATTATATTAATTTCACACAATCTTATTAACTTATGCATTTAATTACCCCATCGTTCCCACGTAATTTCGTTCATGATATAACACATATAAAAGGTGTCAACTTGCATATGAATGAACATGTTTCAAAGGTGCCATCTTGCATATTAACAAACACATAACTTGCATATGAACTTGCATAACATGTCACATAACTTGCATATAATATGTCACATAACTTACATATTCATTTTGCATAACAAACTTGCATATTAGCTTATAGACTTGCATAATGTGTCATCATGAACTTGCATATTAATAAACATGTAACTTGCATATTTACATACATGTAACTCGCATATTAACAAACATGTAACTTGCATATAAAGAAACATGTAACTTGCATATTTACATACATGTAACTTGCATATTAACAAACATGTAACTTGCATATTAACAAACATGTAACTTGCATATTTACATACATGTAACTTGCATATTAACAAACATGTAACTTGCATATTTACATACATGTAACTTGCATAGCATATTACCATGAACTTGCATAACATGCATATGATTACATAGCCCACAACTTGCATATTTAGCATCATGCAAACATAACATACATCATATTAAACTTGCATAAGCTTACATACTCAACATGCATAAACATAAGATTAATGCTAACATCATATCATATGATTCAAAGCTCATTAACCCACATACAAAACCATAAATCTCATCACATCTCATCTAATTAGTTTACCAAAAGATCATCAAAGTGATAGAAACTCACAACTAGCAACTTTGAACACCAAATGAAGAAGATTAAGATGCTAAGAAGGGATTAGAAGTTGATTAGAGAGTGATTAGTATGCAACCCTCTTCATAAAATTAGTGGAGGCCATGAGAGCTAGCATTTTGCCATAGTTTAGTCACTAGGTTTAATTATGAATGAATTAGGGTAGGTTAGGGTCTTATTTATAGATTAGGCAAGTGTTTTAGGCCATAGGATTAACCCTAGATTCAATCCAAGCCATCAAAGCATGTCTTGGGGAAGAAGTCAAGTGTAGGAACCATCTAGGGCCTTTAGATTAAAGATGGACCATGAGAACCATTCAAATGCAAAATCTGCACTTGAGCGAATCGGCCCACGGGTTGACAGCCAAACACCCTGGATTAACCCCTAGTCGACCCAGCGGGCTCGGGTCGACTTCAAAAATCGGCCGGTTCGGTTATTCCCCTCTCCCAATTCGCTGTTTTGAGCATTTTTGCATATTTATTTATTAAATTTTCAATTATATATATATATATATATCAATATATATATATATATATATATATATATATATATATATATATCTACACAACCCATTTCACTTAATTAAGTATACTTTAATTTGGGAATTTTCGTGAAACTTCGCGAGGCCATATCTTGGTCATACGGACTCCGATTTTCGAAAACTCGGACTCTATTTCGCGTATTTTTCCGAGACGAACGCAATGGCATAGCCCGTTTCCCTTGATTCCCATTTTAGAATTAAATTCTGCCTCGATTTATGTTATTACAGGTTATTGAAAATACGGGTTGTTACATTCTCCCCTCCTTAAAGGATTTCGTCCCCGAAATCTTCAAGTTAGGAAGAACGTATCCTACCATCCAATCATCCATCTACTCAAAGCATCATCCACGAGCAATCATTGTCCTTACAAGATTCTAAATGCTGGATGGATATATGCAAAAGTGTGTGTATATGTACTTACCTAATGCGAAAATCAGGCGGTTACTGATACAGCAAACCTCCTTAATGCAAACCATGATAGTGCCATGCATCCAATATGTATGCGAAACCCTATTGACACATACAAATTTCTACATGCGTGCACAACCATACACAAAAATGCATCATCCATATGATAACACAGCCATGATACATCCATCAATCTAACTACCACATCCATTTATGCAATATGCAACATGAAGTGACTGAGCCGATCTAGTGCCTAATGTGTGTGTATATGCATCCACGAGCAACCACTAGCAAACAATTGCATCCATATGCATCCATCAACCATAACATGTTTCAAACACATGTCTCAACCATAGGTTTTACCCTATCTAAAGGTCATAGGTATTAGCGAGAGGATATACTAAAGATAAGATAAGTACTAGACAAGCAATAAAGGAGAAGTTAAAAGACATACTCTCAAAAAGAAATGGATACAAAGAACGCATCTTTGCTTCCGTCTCCCAAGTAGCATTGCTTTCGTCATCTCCCCATTGCACTTTAACTAGCTGAACTTCTCTGTTCCTCAACTTCCTAGTTTCTGACCCAAGGATGCGAGTAGGAGCTCGTCGAATCGTCGCATCACGCTCTACCTCTACATCTCTAAGCAAGCTCGGCTCTACCACCTCCGCGGTCTCATGTAAGCACTTCCTCAAATGTGATACATGGAATACATCATGAACACCACTAAGTCTGTCGGGCAACTCCACCCTATATGCCATCCATCCAATCCTTTCCTTAATAGGAAACGGCCCAACAAATCTCGGTGCTAACTTCCCTACGGACCCAAAGCGAACAACATTTCTCAAAGGAGATACTTTGACAAAAACCATGTCCCCAACCTCAAACTCAAGATCCGTCCTTCTCCGATCCGCATAAGATTTCTGTCTATCTTGCGCTACTTTCATCCTTTTTCGAATTAAATCAATCTTCTCTGAAGTCTCTCTAACCATATCCGGCCCAAGCAAGATCCTATCCGTAGATTCCCACCAACATGTAGGAGATCGACAAGGCCTTCCATAAAGAGCTTCGAAAGGAGCCATACCAATACTGGACTGAAAGCTGTTATTATATGCGAACTCCACCAAAGGAAGATGTTCTTCCCATGTACCTCCAAAATCCAAGATACAAAGCCTCAAAAGATCTTCTAAGATACGGTTCACCCTCTCGGTCTGACCGTCCGTCTGAGGATGATATGCGGTGCTCAAACACAACTGAGTCCCTACCGCCTCTTGCAAACTTCTCCAAAACTCACTAGTGAAAATAGGATCTCGATCACTCACAATGCTGGATGGTACGCCATGCAATCTAACAATCTCTCTAACATAGACTGAAGCAAGCCATGGAGCGGTCCTCTTACTCTTTACGGGTATAAAATGGGCACTCTTTGTAAGTCTGTCTACCACAACCCAAATTCCCGTATTGCCCTTCCTCGATCTCGGTAACCCGTCGATGAAATCCATCGAGACACTATCCCACTTCCACTGTGGAACTTCCAATGGGTGTAGCAACCCACCGGGTTTCCTTTGCTCCACTTTAACTTGTTGGCACACTAAGCATCTAGCCACATACTCGGCCACATCTTTCTTCATACTGGCCCAAAAGAAAACTCTCTTCATGTCTTGGTACATTTTGTCTCCACCGGGATGAATAGTCATTCTTGAACGATGTGCATCATCCAAAATAGCCTTCTTCAAACCCTCATCTTGCGGTACACAAAGTCTACCGTCTCTATGCAACCATCCCTCCATAGGCTATTACCCTTCCCTCCTGCATCAAGACTGCGCCTAATCCTGTTCCACAAGCATCGGTATAAACAACAAACGGCTTACTCCCATCTGGAAGCACTAAAACTGGAGCGGTGGTCAAAGCTCTCTTTAACCGTCGGAAAGCATCATCACAATCTACATCCCATGAGAAAACCAGATTCTTCTTCGTCAAGCGGGTTAATGGGGCTGATATCTTCGCGAAGTCTTTGATGAACTTCCTATAATATCCTGCCAACCCCAAGAAACTTCTTACCTCGGTAGCATTTCTAGGAACTTTCCAATCCTGGATAGATACTATCTTTGCGGGATCCACAGCTATCCCTTCCTTAGAGACCACATGCCCTAAGAATCGCACTTCTCTTCTCCAAAAATGGCATTTAGAGAATTTAGCTTTAAGACTATGCGCTCGAAGAGTCTCCAACACTTCCTTGAGATGTAAGGCATGCTCTTCTTCATTCTTGGAAAAGACCAAGATGTCATCCACAAAAACTACTACAAACTTATTCAGATACTCTCTGAACACTCTACTCATGAGATCAACAAAGTATGCGGGGGCGTTTGTCAACCCAAATGGCATCACTAGCCACTCATAAAAACCATCCGGAGTCCGGAAAGCAGTCTTCTCTATACTGTCTTCCGCCACTCTTAACTGATGAAACCCTGTAGCTAAGTCCATCTGCGAAAATACTGACGCGCCAACCAACTGATCAAAGAGATCATCTATCCTCGGTAATGGGTGTCTATTCTTCTTCGTGAGCTTATTAAGTTCCCTATAATCCACACAAAGTCTGAGGGACCCATCCGCCTTCGTGGCAAACACTACTGGAGCTCCCCACTCCGATATACTTCGCCTTATGAACCCCTTCTCAAGCAACTCCCCTACTTGCTTATGAAGTTCTCTTCTCTCACGAGGAGCCATGTGGCGTACTGGCAAAGACACTGGTTTGGCATTATCCACCAAATAAATTCGGAAATCTATCTCCCGCTTCGGAGGCAAACCCTTTACTTCTTCAAACACATCCGGATATTCCCGGACTACTCTGACAGAACACAAACTTTCGACCGAAGCATCGAGCGATTCAAGATAACTTAGCAAAACAGATTCCATGGGATTGCAAGAGATCTCGAGAGTGTTACCCAAGCGGGTCATGAGCCTGACAACTCTCCTTTCGCAATCAAGAACGGCACCATTACTGGATAACCAGTCCATGCCCAAGATCAACCCATAGCCCGTGAAGCCCAATACAAAAGCATCACATCTAAACTCAACGCTAAGTATAAAAATCTTCAAACCCAAACATATCATAGACAGATATATGGAGCCCCCAATTGGGTTTGAGACAACCAAGGGATCATCAACTAGACTGGTGTCTAAGTGCAGTGACTCAACTAACGATGATGAGATAAAAGAATGCGATGCGCCAGAGTCAAACAAAGTACGAACTGGATGATCAAACAGAAAAACCAGACTTTCAACGGAAATAGTTCTACCTCTCTGCTGAATCGGTGGAACTGAGAGAACCTGAACTTGCCCCCCTGACTGAGGTGGTGCTATAAGAGCTTGCACCTGGCCTCCTGAGGTAGACCCCGTCTTCTGCCCCTTCTTTGGGCAGTTTTTCACAAGATGCCCTGCTTCACCACAATGAAAGCAACCGGTCTTCTTCTTTTTGCGACAATCCTTACTGAGGTGTCCTGGTGTTCCACAATTGAAGCACTTCTTCTTCGTCTTCTTTTTGTCACCATTGCCTTTTCCGCCCTTGCCTTGTTGTTGCTGTTGCGGTTTCTTCTGATCCCCCTTTTTCTCTGGTGCCTTAGAATTCTTATCATCCTCATGCATAAGTGCCATGTAGACAAGCTTCTCAAAAGTGGCCCCCATAGGAATGTGAGTCATAGCTATTCCTTGCAATGGTTCGTTCAAGCCTCTAACGAACCTCAAAGCCTTCTTCTCCGGTGTATTCACCAACTCTATGCCAAACCTTGCTAATTGATTGAATTTGTTGACATATTCTTTCACCGTGAGATTCCCTTGCTTCAAATTCAAGAACTTCTCCATAAACAGATTCTCTTCCGCCCTTGAGAGAAACTTAGCCCCAAACCTTTGCTTAAAATCTGCCCAAGAGTCAACAGGGCGTTCTCCATTAGTGACCTCCCACCAGAATGAGGCCTCTCCCTTCATTAACCAAGCCGCCAACTTGACTTTCTTTCCCTCTTCCACTTCAAAGATATCTAGCAACTCTTCCACTTCCTTAAGCCAATCTCTAGCCTCTACGAAAGTCTCTGAACCAAGAAAAGGTTTTCCTCCTATAGCCTTGAACTCCTTGCAAACCTTAGCAAAATTATCCACTCTAGGCTGAGGAGGAGGAGCGGTTGTCTCTGGTGTAGTAGCATTGGCCGGACCCGCAGCCGCGGCCCTAGCCTCTTGCAACCTCCTATACCATAGTGGTATAACTAAACCCTCCGGGATGTTAAGATCTTCAGCCATGCTGAAACGAAAGAGGAAAGATTCAAAAAGGAGATTCCGAAAGATAAAGATATGGCTATTGGGGATTATGCTTTTCTTTTTCAAAAACTTTTTCTCTTAGAAGACATGCTTTTAAAAATCCTTTCTTCGAAAATACTCTTAGAAAGTAGTTTTTCTCAAAAATTTTATCTGTTCTGGTAACCTTAAGCTCTGATACCACGTGTAACACCCCACTCCCGCTATGATCACTCACTAAGGAATGCCATAGCATCGGTGGAGTATTTTAGTGAATATAGAACAGAAAAATTACAACAAGACAGATATAAATAGTACTTGAAATTTTAAAACATCATCTCATAACAGCGGAAGTAAAACATGTCTGGTTACATCATAAAACCACAATAAAGGTCAAGTACAATATCCATCAAAATAAAGAAGTACATAATCCCACTCTCATACAATAGCCAAACAAAAGAAAAGATAACTGGATAACTGGAGCTTTACATCTATCCAAGCTCCTAAAGACTGGAACAGCAATCCGATCAAGCTCCACTACTGCTAGGATCCACCGTAGGACCTGAGGGTTGGGAAAAAGATAAAAACAACAGGGTCAGACATAAGTCTGAGCGAGTCCTATAACTTTAACAATACAATCGTTAAAGTAACCAGAGAAGACATAAACTGATATACGGTAACATATAGGGATGAATGGCTACCCTAAGCAGTCAACTAAACGAAGATAAAGGATAAAGACGCATCTACCCTCCCTAAGGTAAATTACTAAACTGCACCACACCAGTCGTTCCTAACTTAAAGGTTGATCCCACCCAAGGACTTATAAAATTTACTAATTAGTACCTGCGTACCCCTAGGTGACCAAGTAGGCGCCACGGGGCCCTACAATCCACTAGGTGTACACACTACTTCCCATTCGATCGGCTCCCTAACGTAGATACCCGTGCTGGCCCCACCGTGGGATGTATCATTCCCCAATGTGGCAACCTGATGGAACTAAAGGTGCACGGCTTATATCTACTCGATGCAACAACGGCTTGCCTACCAGCCCGGGCCCACTCACGCATATGAAGCCCGTTGGACTTGCGTTGCCACCGCTAACCCGTTTGCCTCTTACAGTCAAGCCCAGTATGCGTGTCCCGTCCTCGACATGGGTCGAGCCCACAAAGATACGTATGGGTTACTGGTTGAAATGGGCCTCCACAAGCTACCCACCTAAGCTTGTCCCTTTTTCTAGTATATCCCACTTAACCCTTTAATCATGTTTTAATTACATGTTCCATTTTGGTTAAGTATTCTAATCGTATTTTCTATTGCCACCCAAGGCAACCACTAGATTTTCTCATGCCACCCGAGGCACCCACTTAACCCCTCATGTCCCTCTACATGCTAATATGGTTAAGTGTTTCTTAATTAATTAATTAAGAACGTAACCTTTGTAAAGACCTCTCACATTAGACTGTCTTTTATGACCGCTGGTTAAGCCGGTTGGGTCCGGGCAGCCTTATGTCATAACAGAGTCTAACCTCGTGTCTTTACATTAATTACGTATTTAGTTTGTGCCTAAGACCTCTCACATTGGGCTAACATTTGTAGCAACTGGTTAAGCCGGTTGGGTCCGGGCAGTTTTACGCTACAACTGAGTCCAACCTCGTGTCTTAGTCAATTAATTACACCTAATTAATCACCCTCATAATTTTATATTAATTATCCCTAATTAATCAAGTTTTCTTAACATGGGTAGACCTAACTTAATAGGTAAATTCCCATGGGGTAGACCTAACTCAATAGGTAAATTCCCAACACATAGTATGGGTACACCTAACCAAATAGGCAAATTCCCATACTATGTTTATTTATTTTGTGTTATGCATAATTATATTAATTTCACACAATCTTATTAACTTATGCATTTAATTACCCCATCGTTCCCACGTAATTTCGTTCATGATATAACACATATAAAAGGTGTCAACTTGCATATGAATGAACATGTTTCAAAGGTGCCATCTTGCATATTAACAAACACATAACTTGCATATGAACTTGCATAACATGTCACATAACTTGCATATAATATGTCACATAACTTACATATTCATTTTGCATAACAAACTTGCATATTAGCTTATAGACTTGCATAATGTGTCATCATGAACTTGCATATTAATAAACATGTAACTTGCATATTTACATACATGTAACTCGCATATTAACAAACATGTAACTTGCATATAAAGAAACATGTAACTTGCATATTTACATACATGTAACTTGCATATTAACAAACATGTAACTTGCATATTAACAAACATGTAACTTGCATATTTACATACATGTAACTTGCATATTAACAAACATGTAACTTGCATATTTACATACATGTAACTTGCATAGCATATTACCATGAACTTGCATAACATGCATATGATTACATAGCCCACAACTTGCATATTTAGCATCATGCAAACATAACATACATCATATTAAACTTGCATAAGCTTACATACTCAACATGCATAAACATAAGATTAATGCTAACATCATATCATATGATTCAAAGCTCATTAACCCACATACAAAACCATAAATCTCATCACATCTCATCTAATTAGTTTACCAAAAGATCATCAAAGTGATAGAAACTCACAACTAGCAACTTTGAACACCAAATGAAGAAGATTAAGATGCTAAGAAGGGATTAGAAGTTGATTAGAGAGTGATTAGTATGCAACCCTCTTCATAAAATTAGTGGAGGCCATGAGAGCTAGCATTTTGCCATAGTTTAGTCACTAGGTTTAATTATGAATGAATTAGGGTAGGTTAGGGTCTTATTTATAGATTAGGCAAGTGTTTTAGGCCATAGGATTAACCCTAGATTCAATCCAAGCCATCAAAGCATGTCTTGGGGAAGAAGTCAAGTGTAGGAACCATCTAGGGCCTTTAGATTAAAGATGGACCATGAGAACCATTCAAATGCAAAATCTGCACTTGAGCGAATCGGCCCACGGGTTGACAGCCAAACACCCTGGATTAACCCCTAGTCGACCCAGCGGGCTCGGGTCGACTTCAAAAATCGGCCGGTTCGGTTATTCCCCTCTCCCAATTCGCTGTTTTGAGCATTTTTGCATATTTATTTATTAAATTTTCAATTATATATATATATATATATCAATATATATATATATATATATATATATATATATATATATATATATATCTACACAACCCATTTCACTTAATTAAGTATACTTTAATTTGGGAATTTTCGTGAAACTTCGCGAGGCCATATCTTGGTCATACGGACTCCGATTTTCGAAAACTCGGACTCTATTTCGCGTATTTTTCCGAGACGAACGCAATGGCATAGCCCGTTTCCCTTGATTCCCATTTTAGAATTAAATTCTGCCTCGATTTATGTTATTACAGGTTATTGAAAATACGGGTTGTTACATACTGTCTCTAAAGCAAAGCAGAAAAGGTGAACTACCAATACCCAAAGTAGTTACAACAACAACATAGGGAGAATATATGTAAATAATACGTGGAATCCTCCTACTCGTCTCCGGACAACTACTCGTGCATACCAGCTAACCTGTCTCTAGTCTGCCCATTTAAGAGCACCCAATGTAATAAGAAGACACATAAAACTCTGGGTCAGACAAAGTCTGGTATGAGTGATAAGCAGCTAAACAAAACAGTAATAGGTATAAGTAAATCATACCTGAACCTGGACCTGCAACCAAAGAGTTAGCACAACAAGATGTACAGTACTCTAAGGTAAACACAACATAGTTTGTAAAGTGGAAATGTGCATGTCATGGTGATAGAGAACATCAAACATAGTAGTCATCCTCACATCTCTCACTCAGTGAGTAAAGCATACAATATCCACCGCTCTGTTCACCAAATCTTTGGGGTCATGACGACAACTCCGTACAACTATTGCTATGACCAATTTGCCCTTTTTGGGGCTATGACGGCAACTCCGTTCAATTATTACATTGTCCCCACTGCACTGGTCCATAGTCAATAACCCTAATGGGCCAACCAGTCCACACTTCCCTTGCTCTGGTTCGTCTACATGCCCCTCTCTTCAGCGGTGAACCAAAGTTATGGATATCGATAATCCCTTTGCTCATATCTCAAAGCAGAGTCCAACTCGAGAAGTTAACTCGTCGGTTTTATCTGGATCCTGAGTAATAACTTCGAATTTGGACTTCCTTTGCATCTCAGGTTTTGGTATCATTCATTTTAGTTCGGGTCGTGGCCGTGGTCCTCGTCAGCATACACCCCTTCAGGAATCGTCAGCATACCCCCCCTTCAGGAATCATCAGCATACCCCCTTAAGGAATCGCCAACATAGCCCCTTCTGGAATCGTCAGCATACCCCCTTCAAGAATCCGGTTCATGACCATACCCCTCTGAGGAATCCGGTTCGTGACCATACCCCCCTGAGGAATCCGGTTCGTGACCATACCCCGTGAGGAATCTGGTTCGTGACCATACACCCCTGAGGAATCCGGTTCGTGACCATACTCCCCCTGAGGAATCCGGTTTGTGACCATACTCCCTGACCACCATCAGGAATTCTGCAGTTTTTCCAACAAGCTAATTTCGCCAAACAATGACATTTTCAACCATTCTAACTTTCCTTTGACATCACAAAACATACCAAAAGGCAGTAACATCAAAACAACAATTTAACATGTTAATACAGATCGAACATACCCAAAAGCACGATTTTCTCCTTAATCCCCTACCATGTTTTAGCCTTAGAATTAGCAAACTTAATTAAAATTAACCCAAATTTTCACCAGAGGCATAAAATAATGTTTAAGAATTTCTAAATATTTTTCCAGATTTTTATCATGCATAATTTCGCTAATTATCACTAATCACCCCAAATTAGCCGCAATTAGCGAATAAAAGTGCAAATCACTCACCTTAGCCATAAATAAATCTCTGATCTGAAACTATAACTGATATGGCACTGATCTCTATGTATTGCAACAGCTCCAACTCTGATTTAGTGTTGATTTCTCTTGATTTGATGCAGTTTTGCTTAATTAGTGATTAAAAGTGATTAGGGAGTGATTAAAATGAGGTTTGGGTGATGCAGGCCATTACTAGGGTTCAAAGGATGTTAGTGGCGGCTAAAAAATGACAAAAAAAGGGTTTCTTTAACCCCTTTCAGGCTTTATATAACCCTAATCCCAAATCCCTAATGGACCTAGCTGCTAATTACCCAATTAGGCCCAGTTAAGTTGTTTTTCACCTTCTAAACCTTATTTTAGCCATATCTCCCAAACGGTAAATCCATTTGATTAATGTGACCACTCTACGGAAAGAGAAACCATCATCCGAATCCTATGGAAGTGGTTTTAAATCAAAAATCCTTACCAATCAAAAGTTATAGGCGAAACAAGATTCGCCAGGGGCAAAATGGTCATTTAAAATTTGGTAAAAATCGTGAATATGGGAAATGACCCCAATAATCGTTCCCCATAGTTACACGACCATACGACTTCATATGTAAATGAAATAAATATTCTACGATCCTCTGATGCGTAGAATGCGGGTCGTTAAATTCTCCACCTTTAACAAATTTCGTCCCCGAAATTCCTTAACCAAAACATACAAAGGTTCTCGCATACCTATCAACCATTAGCAATCAATCAAACATACATAACAACACAATAAACCTAACCTTACATGCAGTTTACTAATAAGGGAACACTATATCATTACTAAAACCTTACCAGGCAAAGAGTTCTAGAAACATTTTCCTCATGTTCTCCTCTGTTTCCTAAGTACAGTCTTTCTCATCGTCACCCCACTAGACTTTGACTAGTTTCACCACCTTTCTTCGAAGCTGCTTCGTATTGTGCTCGACAATACGAATAGGTTTGCGATTCCCAACCGCCTCGGGTTATACCTCGATATCGTCCAACCGATCTGGTGAAATAGCCACATTAGGGTCGTGCACAAATTTTCTTAACTGGGAAATATGAAATACATTGTGAACTCCCGCCATCTTGTCAGGTAACTCAACCTTATACGCTAAATTCCCAACTTGCTTGAGAACTGGAAATGGACCAACAAATCTTGGTGCCAAATTACCTCTCCTACCGAAACGAATCACACTCTTTAATGGAGAGATCTTGACGAATACCAAGTCACCAATGGAGAACTTCAAATCTCTTCGTCTCTTATCAGTATAACTCTTCTGCCTATCTTGGGCGGCCTTCATTCGCTGTAGAATAACCTTGATCTTCTCTGAAGTTTCTCTTATTACATCTGACCCAAGCACAAATTTCTCACCGATTTCCAACCACCATGATGGTGAGTTGCACGGTGTCCCGTACAAAGCTTCAAATGGAGCCATACCAATACTGGACTGATAACTATTATTATACGCGAACTCAACCAAATGCAAATGATCATCCCAGGATCCTCCAAAATTCAATATAAGCTCTCAAGAGATCCTCTAATACACGATTCACCCTCTCTGTTTAACCGTCGGTTTGAGGATGATATGCGATATTGAGATGTAATTCTGATCCTAAAGCCTCTTGTAAACTCTTCCAAAACCCACTAGTAAATAATGGATCTTGGTCACTCACAATTCCTTTGGGTACTCCATGAAATCTCACCACCCACTTCATATACAGTTCTGCTAACTTAGCTGCCGTTCTATTTGACTTGACTGGTATGAACCTTGCACTCTTAGTTAATCGATCTACAATCACCCAAATACTATCGTGACCTGATCTAGTCCTTGGTAAATCGTCAACGAAATCCATTGAGACTTGTTCCCATTTCATTCGGGAGTTTCCAATGGTTGTAACAAATCACCAGGCTTCTTTTGCTCAGCTTCAACTAATTGGCAATTCATGCACTTGGATATAAACTTCCCAACGTCTCTCTTTATCCCTTCCTAATAGTAGGTCTACTTCATGTCTCGATACATTTTGTTACCACCAGGATGTATAGTCAGTTTGAGTAATGACACTCTCCAAGCACTTCATCTCTCAATCCATTAACGTTGGGTACAACTAGTCTCCCCTTCTTTCGAAGCCATCCTTCTCGATCAAGTCCAAACTTTCTCATCTCCTCATTGTCGATGCCCATCTTAACTTTCTAGAGGATTTCCAATAGATTAGGATTATCCCTCTGATTGGAACCAATTCGCTCAATCAAAGTCAGTCTGATCGTCAAACTTGCTAACAATTCTGGATCCAATTCACACTTAGGTCTGAAATCATATCCCGCGATATATTCTAGTTGCTTCCATTCCAGAAACATAGCCCCCAAACTGGCATGTCTCCTACTCAACGCATCAACCACCGCATTGCCCTTCCCGGGTATGTATGCGATATTGAAATCATATGAAGCCAAGAACTCTAACCATCTTTGCTGACGAAGGTTTAGAACTTTCTAAGAGAAAAGATACTTTAATGACTTATGGTCGGTAAACAACTCGAATCTTTCTTCCAAGAGATAATGTCTCCATATCTTCAACGCGAACACGATCGCTTCCAATTCCAAATCATGGCTAGGGTACCTTTTTCATGCGGTTTCAGTTGCCGACTAGCATAAGCTACAACCCTTCCTCCTTGCATCAGTACAGCACCCAGTCCGGTACTATAGGCATCCGTGTATACCGTCATCTATTCGTTCCCTTTTGGAATAACTAACACTGGCGCACACGTCAACTTTTCTATAACGACCCGGGAAAAAGCGACCTTGGTTATCCGATATATAACACCTATCGAACAATCAAAAGTCGAAATTACCGGATAGTCCAAGAAAGAAATTAGAGGGTGAGGATAGATAAGATAGAAAATTAGAACAGAAGAAGAAGAACACAACAACATCAGAGTAACACGAATCTCACAGCGGAACGAATAAAATATAATAGACAACATATCTTGAAATCAAAGTAGTATATGTATATCATACCATTATCAGAGTACAACACTTTCATCACAGCAGCATAATCAATAGCTAGAAAAATCTTGAAGCCTCCTGCTCCAAGCTCTTCAAGCATACCTGTAAATCCTGACTACTTGACTGCCCGTACAAATTTGGGCACCCAAGAGTTTAGGGAAAACAAAACAAAATAAAACTCTGGGTCAGTCATGGGACTGGTGTGAGTAAACTCCAATCATTTGGTTTAACTTTTCAAAATCCTTTTCAAAAGAAAAGATAATCGTAAGACCAATCCACTCATAAATACGGATGGCTTTTACCTTACGATAACCCAAAACACTTTGGAAATCATATATTATCTGATATTATAATAATGTTTAATCACAAGTAATTAAAATCTAGTAGAACGCTTGCATCTCACGCTCTACATATATAATATACAATCAAACTCGCAGGCACTTATTGGAGATTGGATTCCAACTTGACAAGGTATGGGACCACCTTCCGAACGTGTATCTCTAGAGGCAAATACACTGGGTTCAACAAGAACATCTTGCAACCCGGCCCACACATGACCGACCACTCATTTCGCTTGAGTGTATCGAATGTATATCACCAACGGTTGGGATCAGCAACCGTCTCCCGATAAGGGACAGCATCGATAGATTTAAGAACAAAAGGAATTTCTCTAGATAGGTGATCATACATCCTAATGGGTGCGACCCACAAAGCCATGCTGCCTGCCCGATTTTTGTCATTTCCCGGTGGATGAGGCTTGAGGTCATAACGTATCTTTTGACAGATCCCACCTCCATTACTTTGAATGCCACATCGTCATACTCGCCAAATCACAAATTGATTTCACCAAAAATACCACGGGTATACAGCTAAGAGAAACGAATTCCTCCGCCACCAAACGTAAGTACGTTTGAAGAGATCAACTTACGCGATCCTTTGAATATACTCTGTCAGACATTCGTCCATTCACGTTTGTCCTGGGACTGGACAAACCGAAGGCACTATTCTGTAAATAGGATAGCCCTTGCATAACTCCGTCTTCAATATATTCAGCATACTTGATTCGCAACGCTTATGCCAATACGGAGTGGTTCTCTGGATAATAATTCGACCGGTCTCTCCATATTAACAACGTTAAAATGGTCAAAACTTTGATAGTCGGTGATTTAACTATCAATTAAAAACATGTCGGTGTGCAAACAACGATATTATTTCCAGATGGAAATTCTATCGATCAATCATCATTCATCATCAAATTATCATAAATTTACCCTTTTCCTTATTCTTGTTTTCCTATATTTCTTATTTACTATATTTAGAGAATATACGTTATTAACAATGGAAAACAATTCCATTTCTCATTTTCTATATTCAGAAAACATTTCTGATTTTCATTTGGAAGACATTTCCAAATCTCCTTCATTGGGTTCAAACATGTTTAAACTGATGTTTGAATAAACATCGCTATGCCAACACCAACCATTTCGCTCATTAACTAAATTCACTTAACCCCTTTCACTCTCGAACCTTATCCACTTCTTAGTTAAAAACGAAGTCAATCAAGTTGGGGTATAATTACCTCTCAGACCTTAACTGAACAACATTTCTAACTTCGAAATAGACAAAGTTCAAACTTCACTCTTTAAGAAACTTCCTTGCGAACTCTCGGATTCTATTTATGAATCCACTTCCTTTACTGAATCATTTGATTATAACTGTAAATGTTATAATTCCATGCTTTCAAAATATGTTAACTTAAATATATTTCCATATCTTAATTTGGATAAATAAACAACCAACTACTTTATTAACAGATAATTAAAACTTGATTTGAAATGGAAAGTAAACATTACTTCCCTTGATTCGATATAATCGAATTTCCATGTATGATTCACTCTTGAATAATCACTATCCGATAATTCTCTTTCGAATAAACTATATTCGATTCCACTGTTCGAATAACTAATATTCGATAATCCTTTTCTTCGAATAACTAATATTCGAAAATCTCACTTCGAATAAACCATATTCAATAATTCTCTCCTTCGAATAACTATATTCGATTTAACACACTTCGAACGAACTATATTCGATTACTCTTCTCGAATAAACTATATTCGATAACTCTACTTCGAATAGGTGATATTCGATTAATTCCCTTTTTGACTAACCCTACTTAATTTACTAATACTCGACTAACTCGACTTAATTAACTTCTATTGATTAATTACTATTTGATTTAACACCATTTGCTTGACTCTAGATCGCAGCGATCACAATGGTTACGCCTGATTCCCTCAGGAAACATCCGACCGCCGTAGGCTATCTGCAGCCCTGCGAATTACGCTAGCAATCGTGCTAAATGGAAATTCATCCTTAAATAACTTTGTCTATTTTTAACTCTATCTCGAATAATTAGATTCGATCAATTCTAATTGAATAACTAATATTCAATTAACCCTTATTCGATTACTATATTTGAATAACTCTAGTTCGATTTGACTCAAAACGATTAACTCTAACTGATTAACTCTAACTGGTTAATTCTAACTGAATAACTCTAACTGGATAACTCTAACTGAATAACTCTAACTGGTTAACTCTAACTAACTCTAACTGTTTAACTTTACGGTTTAACTCTGACAGTTTAACTTCAACGGTTTAACTCTAACAGTTTAACTCCAACTGTTTAACTCTAACAGTTTAACTCCAACGGTTTAACTCTAGTTGATTAACTCTTTTGAATTAATCCCTTTGACTTTTCTCTTTTGAATAATTCCTTTGGAATAATTCCTTTGAATTACTTCCCTTGAATAGATTCTTTTTCTATTCGTTTACTCAACAAATAACTATTCCCTTTTCGCTTCTATTTATTTAACAAAAAAATATTCCCTTTAACTTTTCTATTTATTCAACAAATAAATATTTCTTTTAACTTTTCTATTTATTTAACAAATAAGTACTTCTGTCAACTTTTCTTTATTCCCTACATGAATATTCCCTTTTCAATTCCATTTGTAAATACTTTTACGAATGTTTCCCTTTTTATTTCTATTTGTAATCGTTTCACAAATATTTCCCTTCTATTTGATTTCACCAATATTTTCCCTTCTGTTTGATTTCACCAATATTTGTTTTTTAACAAATGCTTTGATTCTATATTCATTTTCTCTCATGAAATTCTCTTCCTTTTATATATAAAATCTATTGATTTTATATAAATAATTTATTTTCAAAATAAACTTTGAAAATCCCTTTTCACTTTCTAGTATCACTTATGGTATAAAAATACCAAATCAAAAGGTTCAATCGTCATCCAAACACACAGGTTCAACAACAGATGATATAACACATCATATATCAGAATATATGAAAAACGGTAAATAAATGTTGAGGAATCCAGTTGGATTCCTCCGACCTGTTTCCCTGCATCCACAGATGTTACACAATATAATTCACATCAATTTCATTTCAATATGAGGTATTCTGATAAACAAAATCAACATCGGTTAACGATATATATAACTATATCGGTATTTTCAACCAACTGACTAGCAGTTCAACCAAACAATCAACACTCAGCAATTCAACCAATAATTATCAGTTCTAAAAATACTTTATAAAAATATAAAGTGCTCAGAGTTAGTGAGATTTACTCACCTTGGACGGTTTATCGTTGAATAACGATAATTGGTCATTGATTTGGTTCAGACGTTAAATTTCACCATAAATCCAAACGAGCTCCAATCCACTTGCGGTCAGTTCCATTGCGTAGTGCTCGTCCATACGATCCCAACGGATCCTGTTTCGTTAAATTTCGTTAATGTATGCAAAAGTTATGCTATTTACAATATCTACCTAATTTAAATGAATATTAAATTAATTTAATTAATTTAATTATTTTTATCTTAATTAATTTCTAATTGCATTATTAGCCAAATTACCTTCCCTGCCCTTCTAAAAAATCCTACTTTCCCATCTCTAGCCATATCCAATTTTTTTTTAATTGAAAAACCATTTTAATATTAATTTAATTTAATTTTCAAATAAAATATTTAAAAATATTCATTTAATTATAACTTAAAAATTTTAACCCGGATCAAAAATCTGCTTCTACTCATTTTAAAGTATTTTTCGATAAGAATCCAACGGTCCTTGTTTCGTGGAAATCCGACTTGTTTTGAAAAAGTTATAAGCTTTTAAAGTTTATGGTTAAAAATTACGAAAATGCCCCTGGTCTATTTTAAATTCAAATTAAATTCAAATTAAATTTTAAATTTAAATTTAAATAAATCATCCCATCCGTCGGATCAGTTAGGGATAGCCAGCGAGAGCAGGAAACTATATTTTCCAAACTCAAGCCTTAGACACTATCCTCTTTGTCACCCTTAGAATGTTCTGATATTTATTTTTACAAATTCTATTTTAATTATAATATATATATATATATATTACACAAATAAATAAATAAATAAATATTATTTAAAAATTACCCTGCGAAGCCCAAGCCTCTGCCTAAGAGTCCCTAGCTCCCCGTCTTGCCCTCCTTTCTCCCTTCCTTCCCTTTTCCCTATTTCCTAATATTTTATTATTATTTCTGCCATTGCCAAAGCTTGAAAGAGGAGGAGGAGGAGTGAGTTTAAAATGAAGGGGGGGGGCTATTTATAGCCGAAGGAGTCACATGGATTGCTGAGATGGCGCGAATCCAACGGTCGAAAATGGATGGCTAGGATTAATCCTTAAATTTATTAAATTATAAATAAATTTAATAATTTATGAATAGTAAAGTGTGTTTTCTCAACCCTATTCGGACGTTAATTTGACTTACTTATTGATACCTTATCCAAAATCTTTTTCAACCATGTTGTTCAATTTTTCTTGCTCTTCAATAATATATAAAGATATTTAAATTTTGAATTCGTTCGAACTTTCAAATAATTTAAATTCAAATTCAAAATAGTGTTTTGTGTTAGTTTCAACACCTTCCGGTCTCATGTTGGAGTATCAAACGATAACGGTTTTCAGAAATTCTTCCACCATCTGGTCCGGTTTTTAACGTACTTCAATCCTATGTATTCAAATCAAAAATCGGAGTTCGTTTAGATTTTCAAATAATTTATTTAAATTTTGTTTCCTTAATAACTTTCTATATCCGTTATAGGATTTTCCCAGATTTCATATATAGTTAATATCCTATGTTCAGAATTTTCCTGGATAGGTCTCAGGTTCCAGTTTTGCCGTTAGCATTAGCAAATTCCAATTACCGTCAAAATTTAGTTCAAATTTTGGCCTTTTATTTTTTCTTTTCCACATACGGATACCATTTTTGACGTAACTTGGTTGGTTACCTAATTTCATCATTTCGGATTTAATGAAACTGATTTCATCGAAATCCGAGTTCGTTAGCTACTACTTCCTTTGTAAACGTACTATTTTAAATTAAAAATTTATCCTTTTATACTGCCAGTTCACATTATATTGCAGATCCACTAAATTTCTACCATTTCGGAATAAAATAAAATATTCAAAATTATTTAAATTAAACCATATAAAATTCCAAAACAATAAAAAAACATTTTTAAATAATAACTAAATGGTCAAAAAAATCTGGGCCGTTACATTCTTTCCCCCTTAAAATAATTTCGTCCTCGAAATTGCTAAGGTAGAAAAATGAACTTTATAACTAGGTTAAAATTATTTATTTACTCCGGTTTCACTAAACCAATTAATTCTAATTAATTTATTAATTTATTTCTATAAACGAAAATTTCAAAAATTCTGAAAATTTTCTAACATTCGAAATTTCTGAAAAATTTCGCCAGCATCTCCTTTGTACTGGTCAATAGCTCAAACTCCAACTCGCCTCTCTAGGCCTTCTTCAACCCAAAAGAAAATCAAACAGCCAAGTGGCTTGCCAAACAGGCTCATAAATCTCATCCAACTCATATGAATATGTACGTGTACCTTTTTGTCGGCATTCAATTCTGCTATCAATTTAGCATATACCACTATCATCCCAATCAAACTCCCAATCACTTTTATCTTCAACACGACCATCCTCTTATAACCAAGCCAAATTTCAATCAAACTGCAATTCCAATCTCAATTCAAATTTCTTGCTTGACCATCCATTTCTAACCCATATTATCTCTAATCCAGTCCAATTCTACTTGATACCATTCTATTTCAATTCAACTCAATTTCCACTGAACTGCCTTCAATTCAATTTCAAATTTACTTTCACAAATTTCTATTTAATTTGTGTTTATTTCAAACAATCTTACCTGGGAGTTTCAAATAGCTTTGCCTTTTCCAAAAATCAAATATCCTTTTGGAATATCAAAACAACTTGGTTTCTCAAAACAATTCAAAAACAAAATCTTTGGTAGTAATCTGTCACTTACAAACTCGAAAATGAACACCGATGATGTCCGGATCAACATCGGAATTTATTTTCCAGCTATCGAAGTGAGTTCAATACTATGTCACTTTAAAAACCATTTCTAAACACTTTCATTTTGAAATTCATTTCAAAATATCCCTTTTTAATGCTTGTAACAAATTTAAAATCTCCCAGGATTTTAAAATTCACATATATTCAATTTAATTCCATTTACAACGCTTATTCAAATTTTAGCAATTTTAATTTCAATTATGAACTTAAATTCATATTTAATTCATCTGATTTCATATATTTCACTAATATGAATTTTGATTTGTTATTTACATAACCATTCCACATTTTATAATCTTATTCGATTATAATCACAACCAACACATTCAATATACTATAATAATTTCAAATATCTATACTTTGCTTATATCAAAATATAATTTGGGTAAAATTATTTCATTCACCATTTTTCAAAACATACTGTGTCGGTTCATCGTATTCAAGCGTTTATAAACCCCTATCGATACAGTGGATCAAACTGATCGACCAGAATTCATAAACAACTCAACCAATAAATCTCCACAATATAAAATCATTTTATATCAAATAACAAATACGTTCACTCGTATATATACACTCAAACTCAGTCTAGGGTATTACTAACCCCATCTCTACTGAATCACGCCACAGAGCCAAGGTAATACTTAACCTTCAGCTCTGATACCAACTGTAACGACCCGGGAAAAAGCGACCTTGGTTATCCGATATATAACACCTATCGAACAATCAAAAGTCGAAATTACCGGATAGTCCAAGAAAGAAATTAGAGGGTGAGGATAGATAAGATAGAAAATTAGAACAGAAGAAGAAGAAGAACACAACAACATCAGAGTAACACGAATCTCACAGCGGAACGAATAAAATATAATAGACAACATATCTTGAAATCAAAGTAGTATATGTATATCATACCATTATCAGAGTACAACACTTTCATCACAGCGGCATAATCAATAGCTAGAAAAATCTTGAAGCCTCCTGCTCCAAGCTCTTCAAGCATACCTGTAAATCCTGACTACTTGACTGCCCGTACAAATTTGGGCACCCAAGAGTTTAGGGAAAACAAAACAAAATAAAACTCTGGGTCAGTCATGGGACTGGTGTGAGTAAACTCCAATCATTTGGTTTAACTTTTCAAAATCCTTTTCAAAAGAAAAGATAATCGTAAGACCAATCCACTCATAAATACGGATGGCTTTTACCTTACGATAACCCAAAACACTTTGGAAATCATTTATTATCTGATATTATAATAATGTCTAATCACAAGTAATTAAAATCTAGTAGAACGCTTGCATCTCACGCTCTATATATATAATATACAATCAAACTCGCAGGCACTTATTGGAGATTGGATTCCAACTTGACAAGGTATGGGACCACCTTCCGAACGTGTATCTCTAGAGGCAAATACACTGGGTTCAACAAGAACATCTTGCAACCCGGCCCACACATGACCGACCACTCATTTCGCTTGAGTGTATCGAATGTATATCACCAACGGTTGGGATCAGCAACCGTCTCCCGATAAGGGACATCATCGATAGATTTAAGAACAAAAGGAATTTCTCTAGATAGGTGATCATACATCCTAATGGGTGCGACCCACATAGCCATGCTGCCTGCCCGATTTTTGTCATTTCCCGGTGGATGAGGCTTGAGGTCATAACGTATCTTTTGACAGATCCCACCTCCATTACTTTGAATGCCACATCGTCATACTCGCCAAATCACAAATTGATTTCACCAAAAATACCACGGGTATACAGCTAAGAGAAACGAATTCCTCCGCCACCAAACGTAAGTACGTATGAAGAGATCAACTTACGCGATCCTTTGAATATACTCTGTCAGACATTCGTCCATTCACGTTTGTCCTGGGACTGGACAAACCGAAGGCACTATTCTGTAAATAGGATAGCCCTTGCATAACTCCGTCTTCAATATATTCAGCATACTTGATTCGCAACGCTTATGCCAATACAGAGTGGTTCTCTGGATAATAATTCGACCGGTCTCTCCATATTAACAACGTTAAAATGGTCAAAACTTTGATAGTCGGTGATTTAACTATCAATTAAAAACATGTCGGTGTGCAAACAACGATATTATTTCCAGATGGAAATTCTATCGATCAATCATCATTCATCATCAAATTATCATAAATTTACCCTTTTCCTTATTCTTGTTTTCCTATATTTCTTATTTACTATATTTAGAGAATATATGTTATTAACAATGGAAAACAATTCCATTTCTCATTTTCTATATTCAGAAAACATTTCTGATTTTCATTTGGAAGACATTTCCAAATCTCCTTCATTGGGTTCAAACATGTTTAAACTGATGTTTGAATAAACATCGCTATGCCAACACCAACCATTTCGCTCATTAACTAAATTCACTTAACCCCTTTCACTCTCGAACCTTATCCACTTCTTAGTTAAAAACGAAGTCAATCAAGTTGGGGTATAATTACCTCTCAGACCTTAACCGAACAACATTTCTAACTTCGAAATAGACAAAGTTCTAACTTCACTCTTTAAGAAACTTCCTTGCGAACTCTCGGATTCTATTTATGAATCGACTTCCTTTACTGAATCATTTGATTATAACTGTAAATGTTATAATTCCATGCTTTCAAAATATGTTAACTTAAATATATTTCCATATCTTAATTTGGATAAATAAACAACCAACTACTTTATTAACAGATAATTAAAACTTGATTTGAAATGAAAAGTAAACATTACTTCCCTTGATTCGATATAATCGAATTTCCATGTATGATTCACTCTTGAATAATCACTATCCGATAATTCTCTTTCGAATAAACTATATTCGATTCCCCTGTTCGAATAACTAATATTCGATAATCCTTTTCTTCGAATAACTAATATTCGAAAATCTCACTTCGAATAAACCATATTCAATAATTCTCTCCTTCGAATAACTATATTCGATTTAACATACTTCGAATGAACTATATTCGATTACTCTTCTCGAGTAAACTATATTCGATAACTCTACTTCGAATAGGTGATATTCGATTAATTCCCTTTTTGACTAACCCTACTTAATTTACTAATACTCGACTAACTCGACTTAATTAACTTCTATTGATTAATTACTATTTGATTTAACACCATTTGCTTGACTCTAGATCGCAACGATCACAATGGTTACGCCTGATTCCCTCAGGAAACATCCGACCGCCGTAGGCTATCTGCAGCCCTGCGAATTACGCTAGCAGTCGTGCTAAATGGAAATTCATCCTTAAATAACTTTGTCTATTTTTGACTCTATCTCGAATAATTAGATTCGATCAATTCTAATTGAATAACTAATATTCAATTAACCCTTATTCGATTACTATATTTGAATAACTCTAGTTCGATTTGACTCAAAACGATTAACTCTAACTGATTAACTCTAACTGGTTAATTCTAACTGAATAACTCTGACTGGATAACTCTAACTGAATAAATCTAACTGGTTAACTCTAACTAACTCTAACTGTTTAACTTTACGGTTTAACTCTGACAGTTTAACTTCAACGGTTTAACTCTAACAGTTTAACTCCAACTGTTTAACTCTAACAGTTTAACTCCAACGGTTTAACTCTAGTTGATTAACTCTTTTGAATTAATCCCTTTGACTTTTCTCTTTTGAATAATTCCTTTGGAATAATTCCTTTGAATTACTTCCCTTGAATAAAATCTTTTTCTATTCGTTTACTCAACAAATAACTATTCCCTTTTCGCTTCTATTTATTTAACAAATAAATATTCCCTTTAACTTTTCTATTTATTCAACAAATAAATATTTCTTTTAACTTTTCTATTTATTTAACAAATAAGTACTTCTGTCAACTTTTCTTTATTCCCTACATGAATATTCCCTTTTCAATTCCATTTGTAAATACTTTTACGAATGTTTCCCTTTTTTATTTCTATTTGTAATCGTTTCACAAATATTTCCCTTCTATTTGATTTCACCAATATTTTCCCTTCTGTTTGATTTCACCAATATTTGTTTTTTAACAAATGCTTTGATTCTATAATCATTTTCTCTCATGAAATTCTCTTCCTTTTATATATAAAATCTATTGATTTTATATAAATAATTTATTTTCAAAATAAACTTTGAAAATCCCTTTTCACTTTCTAGTATCACTTATGGTATAAAAATACCAAATCAAAAGGTTCAATCGTCATCCAAACACACAGGTTCAACAATAGATGATATAACACATCATATATCAGAATATATGAAAAACGGTAAATAAATGTTGAGGAATCCAGTTGGATTCCTCCGACCTATTTCCCTGCATCCACAGATGTTACACAATATAATTCACATCAATTTCATTTCAATATGAGGTATACTGATAAACAAAATCAACATCGGTTAACGATATATATAACTATATCGGTATTTTCAACCAACTGACTAGTAGTTCAACCAAACACTCAGCAATTCAACCAATAATTATCAGTTCAAAAAATACTTTATAAAAATATAAAGTGCTCAGAGTTAGTGAGATTTACTCACCTTGGACGGTTTATCGTTGAATAACGATAATTGGTCATTGATTTGGTTCAGACGTTAAATTTCACCATAAATCCAAACGAGCTCCAATCCACTTGCGGTCAGTTCCATTGCGTAGTGCTCGTCCATACGATCCCAACGGATCCTATTTCGTTAAATTTCGTTAATGTATGCAAAAGTTATGCTATTTTCAATATCTACCTAATTTAAATGAATATTAAATTAATTTAATTAATTAAATTATTTTTATCTTAATTAATTTCTAATTGCATTATTAGCCAAATTACCTTCCCTGCCCTTCTAAAAAATCCTACTTTCCCATCTCTAGCCATATCCAATTTTTTTTAAAATTGAAAAACCATTTTAATATTAATTTAATTTAATTTTCAAATAAAATATTTAAAAATATTCATTTAATTATAACTTAAAAATTTTAACCCGGATCAAAAATCTGCTTCTACTCATTTTAAAGTATTTTTCAATAAGAATCCAACGGTCCTTGTTTCGTGGAAATCCGACTTGTTTTGAAAAAGTTATAAGCTTTTAAAGTTTATGGTTAAAAATTATGAAAATGCCCCTGGTCTATTTTAAATTCAAATTAAATTCAAATTAAATTTTAAATTTAAATTTAAATAAATCATCCCATCCGTCGGATCAGTTAGGGATAGCCAGGGAGAGCAGGAAACTATATTTTCCAAACTCAAGCCTTAGACACTATCCTCTCTGTCACCCTTAGAATGTTCTGATATTTATTTTAACAAATTCTATTTTAATTATAATATATATATATATATATATATTACACAAATAAATAAATAAATAAATATTATTTAAAAACTTACCCCGCGAAGCCCAAGCCTCTGCCTAAGAGTCCCTAGCTCCCCGTCTTGCCCTCCTTTCTCCCTTCCTTCCCTTTTCCCTATTTCCTAATATTTTATTATTATTTCTGCCATTGCCAAAGCTTGAAAGAGGAGGAGGAGGAGTGAGTTTAAAATGAAGGGGGGGGGCTATTTATAGCCGAAGGAGTCACATGGATTGCTGAGGTGGCGCGAATCCAACGGTCGAAAATGGATGGCTAGGATTAATCCTTAAATTTATTAAATTATAAATAAATTTAATAATTTATGAATAGTAAAGTGTGTTTTCTCAACCCTATTCGGACGTTAATTTGACTTACTTATTGATACCTTATCCAAAATCTTTTTCAACCATGTTGTTCAATTTTTCTTGCTCTTCAATAATATATAAAGATATTTAAATTTTGAATTCGTTCGAACTTTCAAATAATTTAAATTCAAATTCAAAATAGTGTTTTGTGTTAGTTTCAACACTTTCCGGTCTCATGTTGGAGTATCAAACGATAACGGTTTTCAGAAATTCTTCCACCATCTGGTCCGGTTTTTAACGTACTTCAATCCTATGTATTCAAATCAAAAATCGGAGTTCGTTTAGATTTTCAAATAATTTATTTAAATTTTGTTTCCTTAATAACTTTCTATAGCCGTTATAGGATTTTCCCAGATTTCATATATAGTTAATATCCTATGTTCAGAATTTTCCTGGATAGGTCTCAGGTTCCAGTTTTGCCGTTAGCATTAGCAAATTCCAATTACCGTCAAAATTTAGTTCAAATTTTGGTCTTTTTTTTTCCACATACGGATACCATTTTTGACGTAACTTGGTTGGTTACCTAATTTCATCATTTCGGATTTAATGAAACTGATTTCATCGAAATCCGAGTTCGTTAGCTACTACTTCCTTTGTAAACGTACTATTTTAAATTAAAAATTTATCCTTTTATACTGCCAGTTCACATTATATTGCAGATCCACTAAATTTCTACCATTTCGGAATAAAATAAAATATTCAAAATTATTTAAATTAAACCATATAAAATTCCAAAACAATAAAAAAACATTTTTAAATAATAACTAAATGGTCAAAAAAATCTGGGCCGTTACATTTTCCTTCAGGCAAATGCATTCTCACACCTTCTGTCCCAAGCGAAAGCTTGATTCTTTTTGGTCAATTGAGTTAACGGTGTCGCTATCTTGGAGAAGCCTTGGATAAACTTACGATAATATCCAGCTAACCCCAAGAAACTTCTTACGTCTGTTGCATTCTTGGGCGTAGACCAATCTTGCACCATAGCCACTTTCGCAGGATCCATGGCAATACCATTCTCTGAAAAAACATGGCCCATGAATCTCACTTCCCTTCTCTAGAAGTGACACTTAGAAATTTTTGCTTTCAATCGGTGTTTCCTCAACATCTCCATCACTTTCCTCAAATGTTCCTTGTGTTCTTCCTCTGTCCTCGAGTAAACCAAGATATCGTCCATGAAAACAAGAACAAACTTATTTAATTGATCCCTAAAAACTCTATTCATAAGATCCACAAAATATGTGGATGCGTTGGTCAACCCAAATGGCATAACCAACCACTCATAGAATCCCTATGGCGTCCGAAATGTCATTTTAGGAATGCTCCCAGCCACTACTCAGAGCTGATGAAAACCTGTTGCAAGATCCAACTGGGAAAATACTCTTGTTCCATCTAGTTGATCAAACAAATCATCTATCCACGGAAGAGGATACTTATTCTTCCCCGTCACCTTATTCGACTCGCGGTAGTCCACACACAATCGAAGGGAACCATCTGCCTTAGTATCAAACACAACTGGTGCTCCCCACTTAGAAACACTTCTTCTGATAAATCCCTTCAAAAGATCGCTCACTTGTACCCCGAGCTCTCGCTGCTCCCTTGGCGCCATGCGACGAAGAGGCATCACTATAAGTCTAGCATCTTTCACTAAATCAATCCGAAACTCAATCTCTCGGTGTGGTGGAAGTTCGGTCACTTCCTCGAAGATGTCCGGATATTCGCCAGCAACAGGCACATTTGATAACTCATCCTGTGGGATGTCGAGGGAATGTAGAAAACAAGCCATCACCTCATCACTAGGTAGGCAACCCAATACCACCCTCCGCCCATCGTCCACTCTAATGGTCACCGAAAACCCCTCATAGTCTACCATCACTCCATACCTTTGGAGCCAATCGACTCCCAAGATAATGCCAAACCCAGCAAAGCCCAAAACAAAACAATCACAAGCAAACATACATCCATGACTCGATAAGCCCATATTATGGCAAATCATACTAAGGCTAGTAGAACCACCGATCGGGTTCATCACAACTAAAGGTCTATCGACTAGTTCAGGTTCCAATTCCAACCTATCTACCAGGTCACTAGATACGAAGGAATGGAAAGCTTCGGTATTAAATAACACGCGAACAGGAACATCATAAATGGAAAGCATACCTTGAATAACGATACCTTTTCCCTTCTGCGCTGTAGTTGGGGCATTCGACGAAGAAGGAACATCGTTGATGGCATATGCTTTCATGATCTGCTTCTATTTAGGAGGTTGTGGACATTTATCCTTGAAATGTCCCACTTGGCCACAGTTGAAGCACTTCTTTTCCCCTGGCTTAGCTCGACATGCATTAACATAGTGGTCCTTCTTTCCACTGCTAAAACACTCGATATCTTTCTTTTTCTTCTTCTTCTGACCATCCTTGGTCTGGTTATGTTTCCTCTTATTCTGGGAATTACCCTTGCCACCACTGCTTGCTTGCGGCTTTGGCTCTCCTGTAGATGCAGTAACAACCTCGGTCTTTGACTTAGGGTAAAGACTCTCCGATCTCAATGCTTTTCCCACAATAGATTCAAATGTCTCATCAATATGGTTCATAAGCCTTTCCCCCAAGTACCCATCTAAGCCAATTATGAACTTATCATTCTTCTTCTCGGCAGTGTCAATAAGGGATAATCCATACTTCGATAAGATATCAAATTCAACAATATACTGCGAGACTGCCCTACCATTGTGCTTAAGCTCCAGAAATTTCCTAAACAACTCTGACTTCTGAGTAGCTGGGATAAACTTATCACTAAAACGAGTTTTAAACTGATTCCAAGTAACTTGATCCTTAGGAGTAGCTGCTTTAATGGCATTCCACCAATGCATTGTACGTCCTTGAAGTTGACGCGATGCTAACTTCCTCTTCATTGTGTCTTTGATCCCCAAATCTTCAAAGATGCGCTCACAACTATCTAGACAATCTTTAACATCCATAGACGGCTCCGTTCTGTGGAATGGCTTCCCACTATGACTAGTATAATCCTTGTTAAGCTTGGCAAAATTGGCCCTAGGCGCCTGCACCGCTGCACCACCACCGTTAGTAGCATTGGGAGATTCTCCCTGAACATCCCTGAGCATCTCTCTCATGAAGGTAGTAAACATCGCTCTCATATCAGGAACACTCCTATTGTTTTCTACTGAACCCATACTCTTCGTATATAGTCTCGTCGTTCAATCTGTAAAGAGAAAACGATTAACTATCTCTTTAGTGGTGCAAGTGTAGTGCGACTTCATCCTTAGCTATACTAATAGTGTATATATATATATATATCTTTTGAAAACCAAAATACCACAAATACGCACTCTCTTATACGTATAATATGTCTCCCTAATGTCTTCCCTAAGTTAACTACGCAACCTAGAGCTCTGATACCAAATGTGATAGCCCACCCCGCACTAGCCGACATTTCCTTTGAAATGCGTTGTACCGATGTCCAACCAGCACGGGGCGATCGTCAAAAGAAAGAAACAAAACGATGAATCAACAAAGAACCTGTAGTATATCTCATAACGCATGGAATAAAATATAATAATAAGATAACTTGGTATAAAACAGGCGAGACAGTGCATAAGCTAAGAACTAAATCATAACCATCATAGCAGCGGTAATCAAAAAATACAGCCTATGATTCTCCATTATTACAACTTAAAAAAATACTGTCTCTAAAGCAAAGTAGAAAAAGTGCACTACCAATGCCCAAAGTAGTGACTAGCAGCAACATAGGGAGAATATATGTAAATAATACGTGGAAGCCTCCTACTCGTCTTCGGACAGCTACTCGTGCATACCACCTAACCTGTCTCTAGTATGCCCTTTTAAGAGCACCCAGAGTAATCAGAAGAGACATAAAACTCTGGGTCAGGAAAAAGTCTGGTATGAGCGATATGCAGCAAAACAAAACATTAATAGGTATAAGTAAATCAATCCTGGACCTGGACCTGCAACTAAAGAGTTAGCACAACAAGATGTACAGTACTCTAAGGTAAACACTAACATAGTGTGTAAAGTGGAAATGTGCATGTCATGGTGATAGCGAACATCAAACATAGTAGTCATCCTCACATCTCTCACTCAATGCGTAAAGCATACAATATCCACCGCTCTAGTCACCCAATCTTTGGGGTCATGAAGGCAACTCCGTACAACTATTGCTATGACCAATTTGCCCTTTTTTGGGTTATGGTGACAACTACGTTCAATTATTACACTGTCCCCACTGCACTGGTCCATAGTCAATAACCTTAATGGGCCAACCAGTCCACACTTCCCTAGCTCTGGTTCGTCAACATGCCCCCTCTCTTCAGCGGTGAATCAAAGTTATAGATATCGATAACCCCTTTGTACACGTCCCGCAGCAGAGTCCAACTCGAGAAGTTAACTTGTTAGTTCCCATCTGGATCCTGAGTAATAACTTCGAATTTGGACTTCCTTTGCATCTCGGGGTTTGGTATCATTCGTCTTAGTTCGGGTCGTGGTCGTGGTCCTCGTCAGCATACCCCTTTTAGGAATCGTCAGCATACCCCCTTCAGGAATTGTCAGCATACCCCCTTCAGGAATCCGGTTCGTGACCACACCCCCTTGAGGAATCGGTTTCGTGACCATACCCCCTAAGGAATCCGGTTCATGACCATACCCCCCAGAGGAATCCGGTTCGTGACCATACCCCCTGAGGAATCCGGTTCGTAACCATACACCCCTGAGGAATCCAGTTCGTGACCATACCCCCTGACCACCATCAGGAATTCTACAGTTTTTCCAGCAAGCTAATTTCACCAAATGACGCCGTTTTCAACCATCCTAACTTTCCTATGACATGACAAAACATACCAAATAGCAGTAACATCATACGGAATCAATCAAAAACATCAAAACAACAATTTAACACGTTAATATGGATCGACTATACCTAAAAGCATGATTTTCCCTTAATCCCCTAAACCGTGTTTTAGCCTTAGAATTAGCAAACTTAATCGAAATTAACCCAAATTTTCACCAGAGGCATAATATAATGTTTAAGAATTTCTAAATATTTTTCCAAAATTTTATCATGCATAATTTCGCTAATTATCACTAATCACCCCTAATTAGCCGTAATTAGCGAATAAAAGTGCAAATCACTCACCTTAGCCACAAAGAAATCTCAGATCTGAAACTATAACTAATATGGCACTGATATCTATGTATTGCAATAGCTCCAACTCTGATTTGGTGTTGATTTCTCTTGATATGATGCAGTTCTGCTTAATCAGTGATTAAAAATGATTAGGGAGTGATTAAAATGAGGTTTGGGTGATGGAGGCCATTACTAGGGTTCAAAGGATGTTAGTGGCGGCTAAAAAAATTACAAAAGAAGGGTTTCTCTAACCCCTTTTAGGATTTATATAACCCTAATCCCGAAATCCCTTATGGGCCTAGATGCTGGGTAATTAGGCCCGGTTAAGCTGTTTTTCACCTTCTAAACCTTATTTCAGCCATATTTCCCGAATGGTAAATCCGTTTGATTAATGTGACTACTCTATAGAAAGAGAAAACATCATCTGAATCCAGTGGAAGTGGTTTCAGGTCTAAACTCCTCAGCAATCAAAAGTTATAGGCGAAATAAGATTCGCCAAAGGCAAAACGGTCATTTAAAATTCGATTAAAATCATGAACATGGGAAATGAGCCCAATAGTTGTTCCCCAAAGTTACACGACCATACGACTTCATATGTAAATGAAATAAATATTCTATGATCCTCTATGCATAGAATACGGGTCGTTACAAATCGTTAACTTCGAGTGATGATATCCCTCAGTACCTCATCTCTCAATTCTTCGACATCAAGAACAAGCAGTCGTCCTTGCTTTCGAAGCCAACCTTCTCGATCGACCTCGAACTCTTTATCCTATGATTCCAACTTCTGGATAAACTCCATAAGCTTTGCAACTCGCTTTTGGCTCTCGCCAATCCTTTCGATGAGAGTTGGTCTTATCGATAAGCTTGCCGACATTTTGGATTCCTACTCACACTGTGGTCTGAAATCAAATCCTGTGAAGTATTCGAGGCTTTTCCATTCCGAAAACATCGCTCCCAATTCTGTATGTCTTAGACTCAATGTATCTACAACCGCGTTACCTTTACCAGGAGTGTAGGCTATACCAAAATCATATGATGCAAGAAACTCTAACCACCTTTGCAGCCGAAGATTCAAATCTTTTTGGGAGAAAAGATACTTTAACAACTTGTGATCCGTAAACAACTCGAATCGAACTCCTAATAGGCAATGTCTCCACATATTTAGAACAAACGCAATCGCTGCCAACTCCAAATCAAGAGTTGGGTAATTCCTTTTGTGCGGCTTCAGCTGTCAACTTGCATAGGCTACAACCTTATCCTTTTGCATCAACATTTCTCTAAGTCCAAGGCTGCATGCTTCGGTGTATACCACTTTTTCTTCATTCCCACTTGGAATCGTCAAAACAGGAGCACTCGTCAGTCTCTCTTTCATGATTCTGAAAGCTTGCTAACACTTTGCATCCCATGTGAACACCTGATTCTTCTTCGTCAATCCTGTTAATGGTGCAACTGTCTTGGAGAAATCCTTGATAAACTGTCGGTGATAACCTGCCAATCCAAGGATACTTCTCACGTCCGTTGAATTCTTAGGTCTATCCCAGTTATGGATTGCTGCCACCTTAGCAGGGTCAACCGCTATCCCATTTTCAGAAACTACATGTCGTAAGAACCTCACTTTGCTCTTCTAGAAGTGATACTTCAAAAACTTAGCCTTCAGCTAATGCTTTCGCAATATTTCCAAAACAACTCTCAAGTGCGTCTTATGCTCTTCCTCATTCCGAGAGCAAACCAGAATATCATCCGCGAACACAAGCGCAAACTTGTTCAACTGATCTCTGAAAACCCTATTCATAAGACCTAAAAAATACTTTGGCGCGTTAGTCAACCCCAAACGGCATCACCAACCATTCGAAGAAACTGGATGGTCTCCTAAAAGTAGTCTTTGACACACTATCCTTTGCCACCCTCAACTGGTGGAATCCTGTTGCCAAATCCATTTGGGAAAACACTTTGGCTTCGTGAAGATGATCGAACAAGTCATCGATCCTCAGCAACGGACACTTGTTCTTCCTGGTCACCTTGCTCAGCTCACGATAGTCCACACACAATCTCAAGGATCCATCAGCCTTGGTTCCGAACACAACTGGTGCACTCCATTCGGATACACTCCTCCGAATGAATCCTTTTCCTAAAAGGCCACGAACTTGCACCTCTAGCACTCGTTGTTCCTTAGGCTCCATCTGCCTAAGAGGCATAACTATAGGTCTAGCACCCTCGACAAATCGATTCTAAACTCAATTTCACGATGCGGCGACAAGCCTTTGACTTCTTCAAAGACATCCTCAAACTCATTAGCGATCAACACAGATGACAAGTCTTCTCGTGGAATCACAAGCAAATATAAAAAGCACACGAAGACACCATCTTTTGGCTTACATTGAATCAAAATCTTTCGCCTTTCCATATCCTCGACTCTCACCTTAAGCTTCTTGCAATTCACTTTTGTCGCATACCCCTTGAGCCAGTCCATACCCAAAATAAACCCAAACCCAACGAAGTTCAAAACAAAGCAATCACATACAAAGGAGGAACCATGACTCGCCAATGCTAGACCATGACAAATCATACACAAACTAGAAACACACTCAACTGGATCAGTCATAATAAAAGGTCTATCACAAATCTCGGGTTCCAAACCCAAGCGACACACAAGCTCATGGCAAACTTCCCATTCTTGTGTTAAGGGGTCTCAATATATGAACGAGCATACTTGGACAAAGCTTCAAAATCAGAAACATAATCCAACATTGGTCGACCATTTTGTTTCATCTCCACAAACTCTTTGAACTAAATAGACTTCTGAGTGGTAGAGATAAACTTTGTCTTGAACTTATCTTGGAACTGTTTCCATGTTATCTCTTCTTCCAGAGTTTCCAAAGTGACAGAATTCCTCCAATCCATGGCTCTGTCCTACAATTGTCTCGATGCAAGCTACCTTATCGTTGCATCATCTATACCCAAGTCTCCATAAATTCGTTCATAAGCATCTAACCCCCTTTGAACCTCTTTAGTCGGCTCTGTCCCCTTGAACGGCTTTATCACCAAGAGCAATGAAGTTCTTACATAGCTTTGCAAAGTCAACCACCCTTGGTATCTACACATGAACACCAACATCTACCACGTCTGCTCCTAGAGCGGGTACCCTCCTCATGTTCGTTGCCATCATAGCCTCGAACATAGCTGGGAAATATGGTATACCACCATCTCCCCCTCCAGGAACATTCTCCTCCCTAGCAGTGTGGCTCTATGATCGATGACTCATTCTAAATCAGAAAAATAGAATGATTAGGCCATTTCCAAAAAAACTACAATGGAGTTCAAACGCTATAATGCTATACACCAATATATAGTATACATTCTTCAGAAATCTACAAATATGTCTCTCATATATAATTACGCCTTTGAACTTTGGCTAAAATCGATAACTAGAGCTCTGATACCAAATGTGACGACTGCCCATAACTTCCACACTTAACAAGGGAAATAATCCACTGAAAGATGTGTCAGACAACTATAGACGATCATCAAGGTAAGATAACACATGTGGAACCTGTCGTATAACTCACAGTGCAAGGATAAAACATAATAGAACATATACAACAGGCAATAATAGTGAAGCATATTTGAGTAGAAACTTGAACTGGAAAGAATATCCATACATCTTTGAATTACACCATAAGTGTACGTACAGATTCGCCTCACTACAACACTCAAAATCAATCATCACACAATGGAAAACAAAAGATACTATCTAGTAAAAAGTAATGTGCTAGCCTCCTGCTCTTCACGGCACTACATCCTCGCCTCATCAAGCTATGCTACCTATAACCTGTTAGTCTACCTATCCAAAACCAGATGAACAACCCAAGGTAATAAGAGGGAAACACACAACCTTGAGTCAGATAACAGTCTTAGTGAGCGATAAAACAGCTATCTAACATCAATAGTAAAGTATATGAGAATAGGTAGATCAATTAACCAATCTACCAAAATACTTTAGAAGAACCCAACCTCGTCTTCCACACATCCGACAATGATAGCCTTTACAAACTAGCATTTGAAACAACTATACATCCAAGGAAATCAAACAACTATTCATTCATGGCAATCAAAAGTAATCGGACAATAACAACTATAGCAACTAGTTGTATCTCACATAAGCAACCCTAATCGAGATCAACATTCCTCAAGTATAATCCCCGAAGGCCAAAACCAACATCAGACAAGCAACAAAGAAGCATCTCCTTTGACGTTAGACAATCTACATGAGACAGTACAAGCAAAACAACCAAAATTCACGACTCTGGCTATCACCGCCTATCCTGTTTTGAAACCATCGTTAATCGTATGGCGGCCAACCTTGCCATATGTCAAGGGCTAATGGTAACCCCGGTTCTAGCAAAAACTCCATACGCCTTTCAACATTACGCAACTAGGCCTTTCAACGATACCCATGGTACTCGACCAGCAACCCTTTGGTCTTTTAGGTGCCTTTATTATACCCCTGCTTTGAGCCCGCTAGAAGCTACGACAACAATAATCTCTCGGCCTTCAATATCTCTAGTCATCCAACCAGATGGCTATTTATCGCCCAAGCAACCTTCTCGAGCAACCATTATTCATTAACTCACTACTTTGGTCATCTTCACATTCATTGCATTACGATAGTCAACAAACACTTCACTATGCTTCAGACATTCCTCCTTGCTAGAACCATCGACGACTCAAAAACAAGATTCATTTGGTCGATACTGCATTTCATAGCATTTCAATTTTTTCGCTATGAGGAACTGGCCAAAATGTCAAAACAGCCTTTTACAGTGTTTCTGAAATGCTATTATATGTCCTGGTTCAATTTTGCCACTCCCTGGAACTACCTTCTGATACTCAAGCACTTGGTTTTGTGAAAACAGTGTAAATTCCCAGCGCGCACTATGGAAAATTATTAATTTTATCATGTCCAACACGTCTGGTACTTGGTACTCTGGCATTTAGCCCGATCCGTACCACAACATTTAGCCCGATCCATGCTACTGTATTTATCCTGATCCATCTCCCTGGTACTGCCCGATCCATGATTTCCCCAGCACACACCTTGCTAGATCACGTATTTCACCATGCGCAGGCCAATGTGGTACTGGTACACTGGTACATTGGCCCGATCCATACCATAGCATTAAAAAATGCTACGAAATGTTTGTTTTGCTCAATCCATGCCAAATGCATGGATCCCCAATGCACATTCAGCCAGATCTAACTTTTTCATGTGTGCACACCCCCAGGTACTTCCCCCCGTGTACTGCCCGATCCATATGTAGCAGTTTTGCCCAATCCATACCCATTATAGTGGTTTTAAACGTTATGAAAGCCAAAAATTGATTTTTGGCTAATTCTTCAACTTAATTTTGCCTGATCCATTGACCACTTTTATGCCCGATCCATATGCTGAAACTTCCAAACTTCGACTAATCTTCACGCTTACGCACAACTCGATTTCATACTCAAAAATTGATCAAACTCCAACTTTTCAATGACGATTTAATCAATATAGTTACAAGAAATCACGAAATCATTAACGAATATTAAAACCATGATTTAATCAATATAACAGCAACAAATCACACAATCATCATTAAAACAACGATTTAACAATTAATCAAATCATTAAATGGATCTGAACATAGAATTAACTTATGATTTTACCGTTTATAAGTTGCTAGATTAGATCCTATGGTGATTTGAATTAAAATCATACTTACATCGATTAGATCTATTTGAAAACAAATTAAAATGATGAACATATGATCATACAACCCATATACTTGATTGAATCCGCATGAGAGATGCTTCTCACCAATTCTTTGAATTAACTCGAAATCGCAAAATTCTCAATCAAGACAATGAAGAATGTGCTTCGAACCTCTTGATTTGATGCAATCTCTCTTCACTTGATGTAGATCTAGCTTCAAACAATGTAGTTCTTCGATTCTCTTATGTAGATCCAGAATTTTAATAGTGGAAATGTGTATTTAATTGAGCAAGGAGGATCATGAGCTCAACCGAATGATAGAATGAAGAAAAGTAACCCTCTCTCCATGCCTCTAACCCCCTATTTATAGCCTCCCACCAGCCACTAATTGGCCTCCTCAAATCATCCCATTAATGGCTCTAAAAACCTGAACAGAAATTGTAAAACACAAAAACAGCGATTCCTCCCAAATCGCTGAACCAAATCTTCAATATGACTACTCTACGGAATTGGCAACACCGTTTCCTTTCCAATAAGACCAACCTCAAGACCTGATTCGATCTCCATCAAAAGTTATACACTGTACAAGATTGACAAGGGGAAAAGCATCACAAATAAAATTGGTAAAACTTATGGACATGTCTCACATCCCCATAACGAACATATCAAAATATGAGAACAACCCTCAAGGAATTAAATAAAAATATTTTACGATCCTCCGATAAGTAAAATTCAGGCTGTTACAAGATCTATTTTGTGAACCTGTTAATTGGATTAAAATCACTGTAAATATGGAATTGTGGGATTTATAATAAAAGTAAATACATTATCCAAAATGTTGTTAATGACAAATTGGATATTGTAAATCAAATTACAGTGAAATTGGGAATAATAGAAAAAGAATAGATATGCCTGATTTGTATGTAAAATTTATACTAATTGGGAAATTGTAGATAACCGCATTGAGATATGAGGTTAAGTTCAACTTGTAGTAGAATTTTCCCTGAAAAAACCGACAAATCCAACATCCATAAGTGGTCAACTTAATGTGAGAGGTCAAGTGCCTAAACATATATAGAAATATATGTATAAAACAAACAATAAGTAAATAAATTTAATACGCTTCTTGCGGTTAAAAAGAAAAGAATTCAGTAGTTGTGAATATCACGTGAAATTAAAGTTAAATGTCTAACTCAGAAAATAAGAAAGGAAGGGATGTAATGGACTGAGTTAGTTGGATTTGAGGAAAAGTGATATATTTCCCTAAGAAACCTATTTCTTAGAACGTATTTGCAAGAGAGCGACAATGAAAAATAAAGAAATAGCTTGCAACCACGGATCTAGATAGGCGTACATTATGAAAATTGATCATTGTATCTTTCTGTAAATCAAACTAATAAGGTGCATAAAATGTTTTCCTTAAAGAAGTAAGGATCATGCATGACAGCGAATAAAGAAAACAAGATTACAATGGTATAAGAATTGGAATGAACAATGAATGATAATTACCTATTATGATTAAGTACAAATGAAAGAATGGATGATAATAGGAAAGCTTGTCCTAGGGAAAGGTGGAAATTATAACATAAGTAATAATAAATGGAAAGAAACTTGTTGATAAACCTTAGTTAAAGAGAACTAAGTAAATAAGTGAATAACAACAAGAGGTTATGTTAAGCAAAGTCACGGTTAATGAAAAAGAATGAAGTAAGAAGAATTATGGAACGAAATAAGATATACTTAGTTATAAATTAAGTTATATGTTAACTGGAAATCTGCTGATTGTGATAAGATTTACTAAATTATACATTAAGTATAACATGTTATTATAACCTGTAAACCTGAAATTTGACAATGAATGGCGTGGTAATAATGTAAGAAGATTGTAGATTACTTTCATTAATTATAATCTAGGGAATAACATGTTATGGGCTTGTTAATGAACTTAAATGGGTTAAGTTATATAACTAAATTAATAAGCAAGAGGGACCATTCCTTAGAAATATAAGGGGATTGGAGAGAACACGATAACTTAAATAGAAAGTTAATATGATTGGAAATAACCAATTAATTGGAAACCTGATGAGGTAGAGCAAGCCCGTAATTAAACGTTTAGACATAGAACATTAGCTTGACGCGCTTGGACCACTCCGCACATCTGACTGTGTAGAACACAATGGGGTAGATCGTCGTGGTGTCTACAGGCACGATGGGAGCATGTCTATCTGATTATTCTGCTGATATTTGCTTGCTGGCTCTGTGGGACTGGAAGGAACAACACAACTTCAAAGGGACGTGGTACGGTACTTTGCGGTGGTCCTCTTTGCTGGCAGCGCTCAGGTTGTATTCGCAGAGGTTGGGTTTGCGCGAAACCCCCCAGTGGATATACCTTGACTACAACGAAAATTTGGCAGTCAAAAGGTTGTTGGGCGGCGTTGGGTGATTCGACGATTTTCTTGCATACGGGATGGGTCACGACCAACACAAGATAGTAATCGTCGGATACTTGTCATTGGCAGTCAGTGTGACGCGGAAAGACTAGGCTAAACCTACAGACCATCGATCTTTCACTATCAAGACTTTGGTTGTGGGACACGCCAATTTGGATGTAGATTGTTTGTTAGGGACCCATTACTTACCTCTTGATGTAGTCTTTCACCAGTTGAGGGAGGGGTCGAGGAAGCACCATAGCCACCGTAGAAATGCAGGCCATAGTTTAGATATATGTACTTTAGGCCTCTTTAGAAGACCTATACAAATAAGGAAAATCTCCTGACTGAATTTCGTGCATTCAGATGCAGCCCTATTACGAAACTCGAGATACAGTAGAGAGTACGTACATGTAAGGATCCTGATACATGCACGTCACACCGGGTGGTGTATCGTAGATGCTAGGGAATTACTCCATGTTAAGATCCATCTTGGCCGATGAGTTTGGATATGGCAGTCCATACGCTTACGTAACATGGAGATGGTATTTCAATGCGAAACGTGGTGTAGTTTTATTGAAATTTGTACGTCGCTTTGGCGTAGGATAAGAGTTGCATAACGTGACGTAGTTTTATGGAGATCCGTAAGTCGCTTCGGCGTAGGATGAGAGTTGCATACACTTCCTGGCATGACGGTCGAGACCGTGCGAGAAGGGTACCATGGGAAGTACCTTGATATTGGGGGTAGCTACATGTACAATATATTAGGTTAATTCACTGGGAGGTAGATTAGTACGACATGTGTGTAAAGGCTTGAGCGATATTAACCCAAAACAACCTACTAAATAAAAAAATTTAACTGAACGATATATGTAGGGTTATTTCCGAATGTGTAATTTTAGTCTAGTCACCAGAACTAGTGTTCTGACCCCCTCCTCATAACGTACCCGCAGGTTAGGCTTATAGCAAAGATATGGTAGCTTTGGATACTGGCTAAGCATTATTATTTCTTTGGTATATTTGATTACATTTTATTCCACACCGTTGTGAGATGTTTCTTGAGCTCTGATATATTTTATATCTTTGTCTTTTCTGCAGGATACCAGACAAGCCAACTCGAGTTTCGATAGATTGGGATTTAAAAAAAAAAAACCAGTCTGTCGGAATTCGGGTTGTTACAACTGGTATCAGAGCTTAGGTTTAGGATTCCTATCTAGATTGTGAGTGAACGTATTTGCATTTTTAAAATATAAATAGATTATATATATACACCTAGATTTATAAAAGGAACCTACTAAATAGAAAGAACGGTTTATGGAAAGAATTGGGATATCAATTTTGTACACTAGTGGAATGATTATGGAAATTTGAGACCCTTAGGTGGTTTGGGTGAAAAGTGTACAATATGCTTTGTATTGGAGAAAGTGCATCCCGTATATCAGTATCTGAGATTATTTTGGATTAGTGGGTTTGGCAGTAGGGCCTTATTAATTGGAAAAGAGGAAGATGCATTATGAATGTATATATTTGAGAGAATTGAATTTATGGGAATATCAAGGAGAGTCCAGGTAAGTTGGGAACCTACTTTGAGTCTATCCCCATTGTTAACTTTTAAAAACTTGAAAATTAAAAAACCTTTAGGTAATATTTTATGGTGTTTTTCAAGTTTAGAAGTTAAAAAGTTACAATTTTAAAATATGTACTAGCTAAATTATGTAGAAATAATTTCTGAAATAAAAAGATATATTTTTTATGGTCGAAAAAATATGGAAGTAACATATTTGAAAAAGTACGTATTTAGTTTTGAAATAAAATGGGTATATTTTGAAAACAGTGATTTCTTATGAAATTTTTGTCCAAAATGAATTCTTTTAGAAAAAGGTGCACATTATAGACCATGTGTAGATCACTAGTTTTCAAGTTATAAAGTATGAAAGGATTAAAATGCAAAGCATAGAAAAATTGCATTTTTGTTAGAAATAAAAATTTTAGGTAAAAGGAAATTTTGAAGTTCTTTATTCTTTTGACAACAATTTTTGATAATTGTTTTGACATAAATTTTTTGGTGATGTTTGCACAAAGATGTAAGTTTTTGAGCTGACATTATAAACATGAATGGTTGTGAAACTAATATAGAAGTAGTTGTCCTTGTCTACACCATTTTTTGGTGATTTGAAAAAGAAATGTGTTTTATATAAGATGACATATTTTTACGGTTTGGAAAAGGAAAGTTTTAATGTAGAAAAATAAAGTTTTGACACTTTTAATTTTTAGAAGAAAAATAAAATGAGGAAGCCAAACTATGTTTTTAAAATCATGGAGTAGGTAAGGATTAGTACCTAGGGAAGACGGGAATTTTTTTGAGGCTATGAAGTAAATAACAAGGACTGTTATGAAATAATGGTAAGTTCCATAAAATGCGTAAGCATTAGAGAGCCTAGGTTAACAGTTGGAAAAAACAGTTAGTACACAGCAATGACTAGTGGTGACTACTGGATGGTAAAGGGTAAGTAAGTGTTTAGACCCTTTGTTTTAGACTTTTCTTTGTCAGAAGGACATGGTCCTAGGATACTTAGCCCTTGGTAGTAGCTGTGTAGAGTGCTTGTTTTCCTGTTTTAGTTGAAGGATTAGAAGGCTTATTTGAAAACAAACTTAGATCAGCCGATTAAGTTAAATAAGCTAAGAAAAGAGTAATGGCATAACTAAAAAGGAAACAACAAATTCAGTAAAGCAACAAACATAACAGTTAAGAAAATGGAGAATTAGGAGAAATGAGAATAAAAATGGATTTTTCCAAGATAAGTTGAAAAAGAAAATCAATAACAAAGGAAATTTTCTTATGCTTGGATAGAAAGATAGGGAATCTTTATATAATAGTAGCATAAAACCCAAGTATGAATAGAAAAGGTACATAAAAGAAAAATGGGAGATGTCAAGTTTTCCAGCTTTTTGTAACATATGGAATCGAATTTAGAAAATTAGATTTTTTTTGAGATTCGAAAATTTAAAGTTGGTTGGTAGGATTTTGGATGCAAAAATTGGATGAACTTCGCTCTTGATCTATAAGATTGTGGGAAAAATTTGGATGAAAAAGTATTTTGATTTTCAAAACATTGCATTCATGTAGAAACTGCCAATATATTTAGGGTGTGTGCATCATGTTTTCAAAAGATTTTCAAGAAAAATTTGCATTCATATAGGAGGTTCTGCTTAGGCATACATTGCACCCATGTATTAATATGTTGTATTACACTTTTCACAAGTGCACAAATGATTGCAAAAGTTGGATGCGCATATGATGGTTGTAAATTATATGAGAGATTACTTGATCTTACCCTTACCAAATTTCGGGGATGAAATATCCTAAGAATGGGATAACACCCTACATTTATTAAATATTAAATGAGTAATTATGCATATATGTATATATGCATGAACATTAATGCTAAAATAAAAGAAAAAAAATGAATGAATGCATGCAATCAAGTAATGCATTAAAAGGAATCAATGCATGCATTAAAAAGCTTAAAGGAAGAAAAAAAGATTAATGCATGAGAAGTAATTAGAATGCATAAATAAATGCAGTGCATTAAAAAGTGAAATGAATCAATAAGAGGAATGAATCAAGCACGCAATTCAAAAAATAAGATTATAAAACAACCAGACAATATTTAGAAGAGAATTAATGTTATTAATTAACATTTGAATCGGAAGATTGAATGTGTGTATATATATAAGTGGAATTCATACTTGATTATGGCCTATAAAAGCAATAAAATAATGCAGAAGGAAAGTATATAGCAAGAAATTAAGTGCTAAATAAAATGTTAAATTCAGTATACATAGATTATAAAACGTGTGCATGGACCTAGATGGGTCAACCTACTTTGTGTTTGGATCGACTTATGGGTCGACCCATGTACATGGCGGGTCGACCTAAGCAGGGTCCAGGTTTGTTTTGTGATGTGGATGGTCTGATGTGTGCGGTTTAGATTTTTATAAATTAACTCTGATGGACCAGACTCTTCTAGTACGCCTATAAATAGACTAATAGTGCCTAGCTTTATTCTCGTATTTTCTGAGGTGCTGCCTAGGCTTTGCCATTCTCTTTCCTCTCCAAATCTTTTTAGAAAATAAAATACGAGTTCTTATGGATTCTGATTCAAGGTTTGAAGATAAGAGATATAGATCTACAAGATAGGTGTCTAGAATTCTGATTAACATGAGGTAAGTTCTCGAATCTGATCTGTTTAGGTTTCTTCGTTTCTTTCCCTCTTCTTATAGTACCAGATTTGTGAATCTATGGTTGTTTTAATATTAGTTTTGGTTAGGAAAACCACGGAATAGCAAATTCAAATTAGATTCAAGGATTGGAAAGCTGTTAGGTGAGTGGGTTTGAATTATACCTTTTTGAATAATGGTATATCTATCGTTTGCAATCCCCGTTAATATGTATAATTTGCTGAATAATTGATAATTGTGGTAATTGGATGTTTAACCTGCTGAAATGTGTTGAAATTCTCATTGTTGTATAGATCTTTTCTGTGAATTTGGTAATCGGATAAAAATCACTGTAAAACTAGAATTGTGGGATTTATAATAAAAGTAATTATGTCATAGAAAATGTTGTTAATGACAAATTGAATATTGCAAATCAAATTACAGTGAAATTAGGAATAATAGAAAAAGAATAGATACGCCTAATTTGTAAGTAAAATTTACAGTAATTGGGAAATTGTAGATAACCGCATTGAGACATGAGGTTAAGTTCAACATGTGGTAGAAGTATGCCCGGAACCAACCGGCAAATCCAACATCCACAAGTGGTCAACTTAATGTGAGAGGTCTAGTGCCTATACAACAAACAAAAAGTAAATAAATTTAATATGTTTTTTTCGGTTAAAAAGAAAAGATTCAGTAGTTGTGAATATCATGTGAAACAGAAGTTAAATGTCTAACTCGGAAAATAAGAAAGGAAGGGATGTAGTGGACTGAGTTATTGGATTCTAAAGAAAAGTGATATATTTCCCTAAGTAACATATTTCTTAGAAAGTAGTTGCAAGAGAGCCATAATGAAAAATAAAAGAAATAGCTTGCAACTACGGGTCTAGATAGGCGTACATTATGAAAATAATTCACTATATCTTTTTATAAATCAAACTAATACTGTAACACCCCGAATTTCAATTAACACTAATAGTTAGTAATTCAAGTATAATTAATCTCAGATGGAAGGACCAGGGGAAACGGGCTGCGTCATTGCGTTCGTCTCGGAAAAATACACGAAATAGAGTCCGAGTTTTCGAGAATCGGAGTCCGTATGGCCCGGTTATGGCCCAAAGAAGTTTTAGGAAATTTAAATTTAAAAAGCAGATTTGAAAAACAAGTTTGGAGCCAAAAGAGGAAAGGAGGGAAAAATTCCCGCCTAGCCCCGTGTCGACAGCCATGTCGACAGGGGTGTCGACAGCCCTGTCGACAGGGGTGTCGACACAGGGTGTCGGCTCTGTGGATCTGGGTGCACCAGGTCTGGTCTTGGCTGAGTCTAGGGCTATGTTCTAGAGGGTTCCTAAATCTAAGGGTCCTAATCTAATCTAGGGTTAATCTAAGGGCCTAAAACACTTTCTAATCCTATAAATAAGACCCCAACCCTACCCTAATTCATTCATAATTAATCCTTGTAATTAAACTATGGCAAAATGCAACTTGATCATGGCCTCCACAAATCAATGAAGAGGGTTGCATGCTAATCACTCTCTAATCAACCTCTAATCCCTTCTTAGCATCTTAATCTTCTTCATTTGGTGTGCAAAATTGCTAGTTGTGAGTTTCTATCACTTTGATGATCTTTTGGTAAACTAATTAGATGAGATATGATGAGATTTATGGTTTTGTATGTGGGTTAATGAGCTTTGAATCATATGATATGATGTTAGCATTAATCTTATGTTTATGCATGTTAAGTATGTATGTTTATGCATGTTGAGTATGTAAGTTTATGCAAGTTTAATATGATGTATGTTATGTTTGCATGATGCTAAATATGCAAGTTGTGGGCTATGTAATCATATGCATGTTATGCAAGTCCATGGTGATATGCTATGCAAGTTACATGTATGTAAATATGCAAGTTACATGTTTGTTAATATGCAAGTTACATGTTTGTTAATATGCAGGTTACATGTTTGTTAATATGCAAGTTACATGTATGTAAATATGCAAGTTACATGTTTGTTAATATGCAAGTTACATGTTTGTTAATATGCAAGTTACATGTATGTAAATATGCAAGTTACATGTTTGTTAATATGCAAGTTACATGTAAGTAAATATGCAAGTTACATGTTTGTTAATATGCAAGTTACATGTTTGTTAATATGCAAGTTACATGTATGTAAATATGCAAGTTATATGTTTGTTAATATGCAAGTTCATGATGACACATTATGCAAGTCTATGAGTTAATATGCAAGTTTGTTATGCAAGTGAATATGTAAGTTATGTGACATATTATATGCAAGTTATGTGACATGTTATGCAAGTGCATGTGCAAGTTATGTGTTTGTTAATATGCAAGATGGCACCTTTGAAACATGTTCATTCATATGCAAGTTGACACCTTTTATATGTGTTATATCATGAGAACGAAATTACGTGGGAACGATGGGGTAATTAAATGCATAGGTTAATAAGACTTTGTGTGAAATTAATATAATTATGCATAACATAAAATAAATGAACATAGTATGGGAATTTGCCTATTTAGTTAGGTGTACCCATACTATGTGTTGGGAATTTACCTATTGAGTTAGGTCTACCCCATGGGAATTTACCTATTAAGTTAGGTCTACCCATGTTAAGAAAACTTGATTAATTAGGGATAAGTAATATAAAATTATGAGGGTGATTAATTAGGTGTAATTAATTGACTAAGACACGAGGTTGGACTCAGTTGTAGCGTAAAACTGCCCGGACCCAACCGGCTTAACCAGTTGCTACAAATGTTAGCCCAATGTGAGAGGTCTTAGGCACAAACTAAATACGTGATTAATGTAAAGACACGAGGTTAGACTCGGTTATGACATAAGGCTGCCCGGACCCAACCGGCTTAACCAGCGGTCATAAAAGACAGTCTAATGTGAGAGGTCTTTACAAAGGTTACGTTCTTAATTAATTAATTAAGAAACACTTAACCACATTAGCATGTAGAGGGACATGAGGGGTTAAGTGGGTGCCTTGGGTGGCATGAGAAAATCTAGTGGTTGCCTTGGTTGGCAATAGAAAATACGATTAGAACACTTAACCAAAAATGGAAACATGTAATTAAACATGATTAAAGGGTTAAGTAGGGTATATTAGAAAAAGGGACAAGCTTAGGTGGGTAGCTTGTGGAGGCCCATTTCAACCAGTAACCCATACGTATCTTTGTGAGCTCGACCCATGTCGAGGACGGGACACGCATACTGGGCTTGACTGTAAGAGGCAAACGGGTTAGCGGTGGCAACGCAAGTCCAACGGGCTTCATATGCGTGAGTGGGCCCGGGCTGGTAGGTAAGCCGTTGTTGCATCGTGTAGATATAAGCCGTGCACCGTTAGTTTTATCAGGTTGCCACGTTGGGGAATGGTACACCCCACGGTGGGGCCAGCACGGGTATCTACGTTAGGGAGCCGATCGAATGGGGAGTAGTGTGTACACCTGGTGGATTGTAGGGCCCTGTGGTGCCTACTTGGTCACCTAGGGGTACGCAAGTACTATTAGGTTAATTTTATAAGTCCTTGGGTGGGATCAACTTTTAAGTTAGGAACGACTGGTGTGGGGCAGTTTAGTAATTTACCTTAGGAAGGGTAGATGCGTCTTTATCCTTTATCTTAGTTTAGTTGACTGCTTAGGGTAGCTATTCATCCCTATATGTTACCGTATATCAGTTCATGTCTTCTCTGGTTACTTTAACGATTGTATTGTTAAAGTTATAGGACTCGCTCAGACTTATGTCTGACCCCGTTGTTTTTATCTTTTTCCCAATCCCCAGGTCCAGTGGTGGATCCTAGCAGTAGTGGAGCTTGATCAGATTGCTGTTCCAGTCTTTAGGAGCTTGGGTAGATGTAAAGCTCCAGTTATCCAGTTATCTTTTCTTTTGTTTTGGCTATTGTATGAGAGTGGGATTATGTACTTCTTTATTTTGATGGATATTGTACTTGACTTTTATTGTGGGTTTATGATGTAACCAGACATGTTTTACTTCCGCTGTTATGAGATGATGTTTTAAAATTTTAAGTACTATTTATATCTGTCTTGTTGTAATTTTTCTGTTCTATACTCAATAAATACTCCACCGATGTTATGGCATTCCCATGGTGAGTGATCATAGCGGGAGTGGGGTGTTACACGTGGTATCAGAGCTTAAGGTTACCAGAACAGATAAATTTTTTGAGAAAAACTAGTTTCTAAGAGTATTTTCGAAGAAAGTATTTTCAAAAGCATGTCTTTTAAGAGAAAAAGTTTTTGAAAAAGAAAAGCATAATCCCCAATAGCCATATCTTTATCTTTCGGAATCTCCTTTTTGAATCTTTCCTCTTTCGTTTCAGCATGGTTGAAGATCTTAACATCCCGGAGGGTTTAGTTATATCACTATGGTATAGGAGGTTGCAAGAGGCTAGGGCCGCGGCTGCGGGTCCAGCCAATGCTACTACACCAGAGACAACCGCTCCTCCTCCTCAGCCTAGAGTGGATAATTTTGCTAAGGTTTGCAAGGAGTTCAAGGCTATAGGAGGAAAACCTTTTCTAGGTTCAGAGACTTTCGTAGAGGCTAGAGATTGGCTTAAGGAAGTGGAAGAGTTGCTAGATATCTTTGAAGTGGAAGAGGGAAAGAAAGTCAAGTTGGCGGCGTGGTTGATGAAGGGAGAGGCCTCATTCTGGTGGGAGGTCACTAATGGAGAACGCCCTGTTGACTCTTGGGCAGATTTTAAGCAAAGGTTTGGGGCTAAGTTTCTCTCAAGGGCGGAAGAGAATCTGTTTATGGAGAAGTTCTTGAATTTGAAGCAAGGGAATCTCATGGTGAAAGAATATGTCAACAAATTCAATCAATTAGCAAGGTTTGGCATAGAGTTGGTGAATACACCGGAGAAGAAGGCTTTGAGGTTCGTTAGAGGCTTGAACGAACCATTGCAAGAAATAGCTATGACTCACATTCCTATGGGGGCCACCTTTGAGAAGCTTGTCTACATGGCACTTATGCATGAGGATGATAAGAATTCTAAGGCACCAGAGAAAAAGGGGGATCAGAAGAAACCGCAACAACAACAACAAGGCAAGGGCGGAAAAGGCAATGGTGACAAGAAGAAGACGAAGAAGAAGTGCTTCAATTGTGGAACACCAGGCCACCTCAGTAAGGATTGTCGCAAAAAGAAGAAGACCGGTTGCTTTCATTGTGGTGAAGCAGGGCATCTTGTGAAAAACTGCCCAAAGAAGGGGCAGAAGACGGGGTCTACCTCAAGAGGTCAGGTGCAAGCTCTTATAGCACCACCTCAGTCAGGGGGGCAAGTTCAGGTTCTCTAAGTTCCACCGATTCAGCAGAGAGGTAGAACTATTTCCGTTGAAAGTCTGGTTTTTCTGTTTGATCATCCAGTTCGTACTTTGTTTGACTCTGGCGCATCGCATTCTTTTATCTCATCATCGTTAGTTGAGTCACTGCACTTAGACACCAGTCTAGTTGATGATCCCTTGGTTGTTTCAAACCCAATTGGGGGCTCTATATATCTGTCTATGATATGTTTGGGTTTGAAGATTTCTATACTTAGCGTTGAGTTTAGATGTGATGCTTTTGTATTGGGCTTCACGGGCTATGGGTTGATTTTGGGCATGGACTGGTTATCCAGTAATGGTGCCGTTCTTGATTGTGAAAGGAGAGTTGTCAGGCTTATGACCCGCTTGGGTAATACTCTCGAGATCTCTTGTAATCCCATGGAATCTGTTTTGCTAAGTTATCTTGAATCACTCGATGCTTCGGTCGAGAGTTTGCGTTCTATCAGAGTAGTCCGGGAATATCCGGATGTGTTTGAAGAAGTAAAGGATTTGCCTCCGAAGCGGGAGATAGATTTCAGAATTTATTTGGTGGATAATGCCAAACCAGTGTCTTTGCCAGTGCGCCACATGGCTCCTCGTGAGAGAAGAGAACTTCATAAGCAAGTAGGGGAGTTGCTTGAGAAGGGGTTCATAAGGCGAAGTATATCGGAGTGGGGAGCTCCAGTAGTGTTTGCCACGAAGGCGGATGGGTCCCTCAGACTTTGTGTGGATTATAGAGAACTTAATAAGCTTACGAAGAAGAATAGACACCCATTACCGAGAATAGATGATCTCTTTGACCAGTTGGTTGGTGCCTCAGTGTTTTCGCAAATGGACTTAGCTACAGGGTTTCATCAGTTGAGAGTGGCGGAGGACAGTATAGAGAAGACTGCTTTCCGGACTCCGGATGGTTTTTATGAGTGGCTAGTGATGCCATTTGGGTTGACAAACGCCCCTGCATACTTTGTTGATCTCATGAGTAGAGTGTTCAGAGAGTATCTGAATAAGTTTGTAGTAGTTTTTGTGGATGACATCTTGGTCTTTTCCAAGAGTGAAGAAGAGCATGCCTTACATCTCAAGGAAGTGTTGGAGACTCTTCGAGCACATAGTCTTAAAGCTAAATTCTCTAAATGTCATTTTTGGAGAAGAGAAGTGCGATTCTTAGGGCATGTGGTCTCTAAGGAAGGGATAGCTGTGGATCCCGCAAAGATAGTATCTATCCAGGATTGGAAAGTTCCTAGAAATGCTACCGAAGTAAGAAGTTTCTTGGGGTTGGCAGGATATTACAGGAAGTTCATCAAAGACTTCGCGAAGATATCAGCCCCACTAACCCGCTTGACGAAGAAGAATCTGGTTTTCGTATGGGACGTAGATTGTGATGATGCTTTCCGACGGTTAAAGAGAGCTTTGACCACCGCTCCAGTTTTAGTGCTCCCAGATGGGAGTAAGCCGTTTGTTGTTTATACCGATGCTTGTGGAACAGGATTGGGCGCAGTCTTGATGCAGGAGGGAAGGGTAATAGCCTATGGAGGGAGACAATTGAGAGTGCATGAGAAGAATTACCCTACCCATGATCTAGAGTTGGCCGCGATTGTTTTCGCACTTAAGTCTTGGCGCCATTATCTTCTTGGTGAGAGATTCGAGTTGTTCACCGACCATAAATCATTGAAGTACTTATTCTCTCAGAAGGATTTAAACTTAAGACAGCAAAGGTGGATGGAGTTCTTAGCATCCTATGATTTCGAGATAGCATATACCCCTGGCAAGGGTAATGTGGTGGCAGACGCCTTGAGTAGAAAAAGGCTATCTTTGAGTCCATTGTTCGTGGAACGGCGAAGCTTAGAGTTTCTTTCTTTGTTTGACTTCAGACCTTCTGTTGATTTTGTACCTGGTTTGTTGGCATCCTTGGAGGTTAGACCTACTCTTTTGAGACGGATCGGCGAGGCTCAGCAAGACGACCCACAGTTGGTTGAGTTGGTAGAGAAGCTTATGAGGGGGGAGTCGTCCAGCCATTTGGGTAGATACACCATAGATGATAAGGGATGGTTGCATAGAGACGGTAGACTTTGTGTACCGCAAGAAGAGGGTTTGAAGAAGGCTATTTTGGATGATGCACATCGTTCAAGAATGACTATTCATCCCGGTGGAGACAAAATGTACCAAGACATGAAGAGAGTTTTCTTCTGGGCCGGTATGAAGAAAGATGTGGCCGAATACGTGGCTAGATGCTTAGTGTGCCAACAAGTTAAAGCGGAGCAAAGGAAACCCGGTGAGTTGTTGCACCCATTGGAAGTTCCGCAATGGAAGTGGGATAGTGTCTCGATGGATTTCATCGATGGGTTACCGAGATCGAGGAAGGGCAATACGGGAATTTGGGTTGTGGTAGACAGACTTACCAAGAGTGCCCATTTTATACCCGTGAAGAGTAAGAGGACCACTCCATGGCTTGCTTCAGTCTATGTTAGAGAGATTGTTAGATTGCATGGCGTACCATCCAGCATTGTGAGTGATCGAGATCCTATCTTCACTAGTGAGTTTTGGAGAAGTTTGCAAGAGGCGGTAGGGACTCAGTTGTGTTTGAGCACCGCATATCATCCTCAGACGGACGGTCAGACCGAGAGGGTGAACCGTATCTTAGAAGATCTCTTGAGGCTTTGTATCTTGGATTTTGGAGGTACATGGGAAGAACATCTTCCTTTGGTGGAGTTCGCATATAATAACAGCTTTCAGTCCAGTATTGGCATGGCACCTTTCGAAGCTCTTTATGGAAGGCCTTGTCGATCTCCTACATGTTGGTGGGAATCTACGGATAAGATCTTGCGTGGGCCAGATATGGTTAGAGAGACTTCAGAGAAGATTGATTTAATTCGTAGAAGGATGAAGGCAGCGCAAGATAGACAGAAATCTTATGCGGATCAGAGAAGGACGGATCTTGAGTTTGAGGTTGGGGATATGGTTTTGTCAAAGTATCTCCATTGAGAAATGTTGTTCGCTTTGGGTCCGTTGGGAAGTTAGCACCGAGATTTGTTGGACCGTTTCCTATTAAGGAAAGGATTGGACGTATGGCATATAGGGTGGAGTTGCCCGACAGACTTAGTGGTGTTCATGATGTATTCCATGTATCACATCTGAGGAAGTGCTTACATGAGACCGCGGAGGTGGTAGAGCCGAGCTTGCTTAGAGATGTAGAAGTAGAGCGTGATGCGACGATTCGACGAGCTCCTACTCGCATCCTTGGGTCAGAGACTAGGAAGTTGAGGAACAGAGAAGTTCAGCTAGTTAAAGTGCAATGGGGAGATGACGAAAGCAATGCTACTTGGGAGACGGAAGCGAAGATGCGTTCTTTGTATCCATTTCTTTTTGAGAGTATGTCTTTTAACTTCTCCTTTATTGCTTATCTAGTACTTATCTTATCTTTAGTATGTCCTCTCGTTTGTACTACTTGACCTTTAGATAGGGTAAGCCTATGGTTGAAACATGTGTTTGAAACATGTTATGATTGATGGATGCATGTGGATGAAATTGGTTGCTAGTGGTTGCTCGTGGATGCATATACACACACATTAGGCACTAGATCGGCTCAGACACTTCATGTTGCATATTGCATAAATGGATGTGGTAGATAAAATTGATGGATGTATCATGGTTGTGTTATCATATGGATGATGCATTTTTGTGTATGGTTGTGCACGCATGTAGAAATTTGTATGTGTCAATAGGGTTTCGCATACATATTGGATGCATGGCACTATCATGGTTTGCATTAAGGAGGTCGACTGAATCAGTAAGACCGCCTGATTTTGCATTAGTATACGGACATATACACACACTTTCTGCATATGTCATACATCATTAGAAGTTTCTAAGGATAATGGTTGCTTGTGGTTGATGGTTTAGTAGATGGTTGTTTGGTTGGTAGGATACGTTCTTCTTAACTTAGAGATTTCGAGGACGAAATCCTTTAAGTAGGGGAGAATGTAACACCCCGAATATCAATTAACACTAATAGTTAGTAATTCAAGTATAATTAATCTCAGATGGAAGGACCAGGGGAAACGGGCTGCGTCATTGCGTTCGTCTCGGAAAAATACGCGAAATAGAGTCCGAGTTTTCGAGAATCGGAGTCCGTATGGCCCGGTTATGGCCCAAAGAAGTTTTAGGAAATTTAAATTTAAAAAGCAGATTTGAAAAACAAGTTTGGAGCCAAAAGAGGAAAGGGGGGAAAAATTCCCGCCTAGCCCCGTGTCGACAGCCATGTCGACAGGGGTGTCGACAGGGGTGTCGACAGCCCTGTCGACAGGGGTGTCGACACAGGGTGTCGGCTCTGTGGATCTGGGTGCACCAGGTCTGGTCTTGGCTGAGTCTAGGGCTATGTTCTAGAGGGTTCCTAAATCTAAGGGTCCTAATCTAATCTAGGGTTAATCTAAGGGCCTAAAACACTTTCTAATCCTATAAATAAGACCCCAACCCTACCCTAATTCATTCATAATTAATCCTTGTAATTAAACTATGGCAAAATGCAACTTGATCATGGCCTCCACAAATCAATGAAGAGGGTTGCATGCTAATCACTCTCTAATCAACCTCTAATCCCTTCTTAGCATCTTAATCTTCTTCATTTGGTGTGCAAAATTGCTAGTTGTGAGTTTCTATCACTTTGATGATCTTTTGGTAAACTAATTAGATGAGATGTGATGAGATTTATGGTTTTGTATGTGGGTTAATGAGCTTTGAATCATATGATATGATGTTAGCATTAATCTTATGTTTATGCATGTTAAGTATGTATGTTTATGCATGTTGAGTATGTAAGTTTATGCAAGTTTAATATGATGTATGTTATGTTTGCATGATGCTAAATATGCAAGTTGTGGGCTATGTAATCATATGCATGTTATGCAAGTCCATGGTGATATGCTATGCAAGTTACATGTATGTAAATATGCAAGTTACATGTTTGTTAATATGCAAGTTACATGTTTGTTAATATGCAGGTTACATGTTTGTTAATATGCAAGTTACATGTATGTAAATATGCAAGTTACATGTTTGTTAATATGCAAGTTACATGTTTGTTAATATGCAAGTTACATGTATGTAAATATGCAAGTTACATGTTTGTTAATATGCAAGTTACATGTAAGTAAATATGCAAGTTACATGTTTGTTAATATGCAAGTTACATGTTTGTTAATATGCAAGTTACATGTATGTAAATATGCAAGTTATATGTTTGTTAATATGCAAGTTCATGATGACACATTATGCAAGTCTATGAGTTAATATGCAAGTTTGTTATGCAAGTGAATATGTAAGTTATGTGACATATTATATGCAAGTTATGTGACATGTTATGCAAGTGCATGTGCAAGTTATGTGTTTGTTAATATGCAAGATGGCACCTTTGAAACATGTTCATTCATATGCAAGTTGACACCTTTTATATGTGTTATATCATGAGAACGAAATTACGTGGGAACGATGGGGTAATTAAATGCATAGGTTAATAAGACTTTGTGTGAAATTAATATAATTATGCATAACATAAAATAAATGAACATAGTATGGGAATTTGCCTATTTAGTTAGGTGTACCCATACTATGTGTTGGGAATTTACCTATTGAGTTAGGTCTACCCCATGGGAATTTACCTATTAAGTTAGGTCTACCCATGTTAAGAAAACTTGATTAATTAGGGATAAGTAATATAAAATTATGAGGGTGATTAATTAGGTGTAATTAATTGACTAAGACACGAGGTTGGACTCAGTTGTAGCGTAAAACTGCCCGGACCCAACCGGCTTAACCAGTTGCTACAAATGTTAGCCCAATGTGAGAGGTCTTAGGCACAAACTAAATACGTGATTAATGTAAAGACACGAGGTTAGACTCGGTTATGACATAAGGCTGCCCGGACCCAACCGGCTTAACCAGCGGTCATAAAAGACAGTCTAATGTGAGAGGTCTTTACAAAGGTTACGTTCTTAATTAATTAATTAAGAAACACTTAACCACATTAGCATGTAGAGGGACATGAGGGGTTAAGTGGGTGCCTTGGGTGGCATGAGAAAATCTAGTGGTTGCCTTGGTTGGCAATAGAAAATACGATTAGAACACTTAACCAAAAATGGAAACATGTAATTAAACATGATTAAAGGGTTAAGTAGGGTATATTAGAAAAAGGGACAAGCTTAGGTGGGTAGCTTGTGGAGGCCCATTTCAACCAGTAACCCATACGTATCTTTGTGAGCTCGACCCATGTCGAGGACGGGACACGCATACTGGGCTTGACTGTAAGAGGCAAACGGGTTAGCGGTGGCAACGCAAGTCCAACGGGCTTCATATGCGTGAGTGGGCCCGGGCTGGTAGGTAAGCCGTTGTTGCATCGTGTAGATATAAGCCGTGCACCGTTAGTTTTATCAGGTTGCCACGTTGGGGAATGGTACACCCCACGGTGGGGCCAGCACGGGTATCTACGTTAGGGAGCCGATCGAATGGGGAGTAGTGTGTACACCTGGTGGATTGTAGGGCCCTGTGGTGCCTACTTGGTCACCTAGGGGTACGCAAGTACTATTAGGTTAATTTTATAAGTCCTTGGGTGGGATCAACTTTTAAGTTAGGAACGACTGGTGTGGGGCAGTTTAGTAATTTACCTTAGGAAGGGTAGATGCGTCTTTATCCTTTATCTTAGTTTAGTTGACTGCTTAGGGTAGCTATTCATCCCTATATGTTACCGTATATCAGTTCATGTCTTCTCTGGTTACTTTAACGATTGTATTGTTAAAGTTATAGGACTCGCTCAGACTTATGTCTGACCCCGTTGTTTTTATCTTTTTCCCAACCCCCAGGTCCAGTGGTGGATCCTAGCAGTAGTGGAGCTTGATCAGATTGCTGTTCCAGTCTTTAGGAGCTTGGGTAGATGTAAAGCTCCAGTTATCCAGTTATCTTTTCTTTTGTTTTGGCTATTGTATGAGAGTGGGATTATGTACTTCTTTATTTTGATGGATATTGTACTTGACTTTTATTGTGGGTTTATGATGTAACCAGACATGTTTTACTTCCGCTGTTATGAGATGATGTTTTAAAATTTTAAGTACTATTTATATCTGTCTTGTTGTAATTTTTCTGTTCTATACTCAATAAATACTCCACCGATGTTATGGCATTCCCATGGTGAGTGATCATAGCGGGAGTGGGGTGTTACAAATACGGTGTGTAAAATGTTTCTTAATGAAGTAAGGAACATGCATGACAGTGAATAAAGAAAGAAAGAGTACAAAAGTATAAGAATTGGAATGAAAGGGGAATGATAATAACCTATTATGATTAAGTACGAATGAAAGAATGGAAGATAATAGGCAAGCTTGTCCTAGAGACAAGTGGAAATTATAACATAGGTTATAATAAATGGAATTTTTTTATTGATAAACCTTAGTTAAAGAGAACTAAGTAAATGACAACAAGAGGTTGTGTTAAGAAAAGTCATGGTTAATGAGAAAGAATGAAGTAAGAAGACTTATAGAATGAAATAAGTTATACTTAATTATAAATTAATTAATATGTTAACTGGAAACCTGCTGATTATGATAAGATTTACTAAATTATACATTAAGTGGAACATGTTAATATAACATGTAAAACTGAAATTGGACAATGAATAGCGTGGTAATAATGTAAGAAGATTGTAGATTACTTTCGTTAATTACAGTCTAGGGAATAACATGTTATGGGCTTGTTAATGAACTTAAATGCGTTAAGTTATATAACTGAATCAATAAGCGAGAGGGGCCATTCTATAGAGATATAAGGGGATTAGAGAGAACATGGTAACTTAAATAGAAAGTTAATATGATTGGAAATAACCAAGTTAATCAAAAACCTGATGAGGTAGAGCAAGCGTGTAATTAAACGTTTAGGCATAGAACGTTAGCACGACGTGCTTGGACCAGTCCGCACGTCTGAAGGTGAAGAACCCAATGGGGTAGATCACTGTGGTGTCTAGAGGAACGAGGGGAGAACGTCCATCTAATTATTCTGGTGATACTCTACATGCTGGCTCTGTGGGACTGGAAGGAAGCATGCGACTTCCATGGGACATGTTAGGGTACTCAGTGGTGGTACTCTGTGTGGTGGCAGCACTCAGGCTGTACTTGCAGAGGTTGGGTCTGCGCGAAACCACCCAATGGCTATACCTTACTGCAATGGTAGTTTGGCAGTCACAAGGTTGTTGGGCGGCATTGAGTGATTTGACGATTTTTCGTACAAACTGGCTGGTCACGACTAATACAGGATTGCAACCGTCGGATACCTGTCATCGGCAGTCACTGTGACGCGGAAAGACTATGTGACGGCCCGCCACGCACCAACTGACATTTGCTCCAATAGTGTGCTGTACACATGTCCAGCTAGCACGGGACGGTCGTCAGAAGAAAGGAAAGAAGAGAGTAAAACAAACAAAGAACCTGTAATATGTCTCACAGCGCATGGGATAAAATATAATCATAACTTATACTTGACACAAAACAGGTGAGACAGTGCATAAGCTGAAAACAAACTATCATAGCAGCGGAAAATTCAAATACAGCTTATGTTTCACAACATCATTATTACAACTTTTCAAACTGTCTCAAAAAGAAAAAGCAAGATAAAGGAGGTACAGGTATAATCCAATCATACCTAAACCTGGACCTACAACCAAAGAGTTAGCACTACATAGCGTACAATACTCTGAGGTGCCACTAACATACAGTGTAAGAGATACGGGGGTGGGGGTGTGCATATTATAGTATGTCAAACAATCAAGCATAACAACCATCCTCACATTTCTCACTCGGTGCGTAAAGTATACGATATCCACTACTTCGTCACCTAATACTTTGGGCCATGACGGAATCCAATCCCGTACAACTATCACTACAAGCCCCTAATTTGTCTCTCAGTAGTGAATCAAGGTTATGGATACCGATAACCCCTTTGCACACGTCCCGCAGCAAAGTCCAATCATGAAGTGAACTCGTTGGTTCCTAACTGGATCCTGAGCTCTAACTTCCAACTTGGATTACCTTTGCATCTCAGGTTATTGGTCTCCTCCGGATCGGTCCTCATTCAGTTAACAACTCATACCTCGCGTTCAAGCTTCCTGGTTCAGTCTGCAGTCACCATACTGGTTCGGGTTGAGTTCCTCCATTCAGATCGGGTCGCGCCATCAGCTCGTGGTCCTCTAGCTCCGTCGGATCGGGTCGTGGCCAAGCTTCGGGTCCATCGGTTCGGTTCGTGCTACCTCGTCTGGATCGGGTCGTGGTCTTCTCTTCGAATCGTGTCGTGGAGTGCACCGGTTCGTGGTCCATGTGTGCGAGCAGTTCGGATCGGAGGACTTCAGAGGCGAACGGATCAGAGATAGCTGGATCGTGAGCGACTCATATACTAGCTCGGCTCGTGGCTTACCTAGGCGATCGACTCACGGATATTAGGAACGATCAGGTTGGGTCGTGATACCCCTCCTGCGATCCGATCCGGTCCATTTCCTGCACTTCTTCCAACAAATTGTTTACACCATTCGACGGCGTTTTCGACCAATCTAATTGTTCTAAACAATCACAAAGCATACCATACAGTCATAGCAACATGTATAAACATCCACAAACAACAAAACATCAATATGGTAGGTCAAAACGGATAAACATACCCAAAACCCATATTTTCCCCTTAATCCCCCAAATTCCGGGATTCGCAAAATTAGTCGAAATTAACCCAAATTCATATCAGAGGTATAAAATGACGTTTTAAAATTTTAGGAATTTTTCTGGATTTCTCTGAGCCATAATTTCACTAATCTTCGCTAATTACCATAATTAGCCATAATTAGTGAGGAACTATGCAAATCACTCACCTTAGCCACAAACAAAACTTAGATCTGAAATAAATCTCTGATTTGGTGAAGATCCCAATGCAAAACAGCAGCTCTAATCTTGATTTGGTGTTGATCCGCCTTGATTTGATGTTGCTAAGCCCAATCTTCAAGTAGAAAGTTATTTGGAGGTGATTTAGAGGTTGGAGGCCATTTTTAGGGTTTCTTAGAGGTAAGTGGAGGCTAGAAAACTGAAATGAAATGAAACCCTAACTCATTTCAGCCTCCCCATAACCCTAATCCCGAAATGGGTTATGGCCCCATTCACTAATCACCCTATTTGGCCCGATTAAGCAGTTTTTCACCTTCCAAACCTTATTTCAGCCATATCTCCCAAACGGTAAGTCCGTTTTTCGCATGTGACCACTCTACGGAAAGATAAACCATCAAACGAATCTAATGGAAGTGATTTCAAATCAAAACTCCTTTCCAATCAAAAGTTATGGCCGAAACAAGATCAACTAGGGGCAAAACGGTCATTTAAAAATCGACAAAAATCATGAACATGGGAGATGACTCTAATGGTTGCTTCCCAAAGTTATATGACCATACAACTTCATATGGGAAAGAAATAAATATTCTACGATCCTCCCATGCGTAGAATGCGGGTTGTTACATCCACCCTCCCCCCCTTAAGAAATTTCGCCCTCGAAACTCCCTAACCAAAACACACAAATGGTCCCGCATGCCTATCAGCTCCAAAACAACAATCAACATGCAAAACAAGTCTATCCTAGCATGCGGTTTACTAACAAGGGAAGAAACTATCACTACCAAAACCTTACCAGGCAAAGAGTTTTGGATACTTCTTCCTTATGTCCTCCTCTGTTTCCCAAGTACAGTGTTTTTCATTCTCACCCCACTGGACTTTGACTAGTTTCACCGCCTTCCTTCGAAGCTGCTTCGTATCGTTCCCAACAATACGCATAGGCTTGCGGTTCTCAACCGCCTCGGGTTCAACCTCGATATCGTCCAACTGATCTGGTGAAATAGCCACATTAGGGTCTTGCACAAACTTCCTTAACTGGGAAACATGAAATACGTTGTGAACTCCTGCCATCTTGTCAGGTAGCTCTACTTCATACGCAAAATTCCCAACTTGCTCGAGGACTGGGAATGGGCCAACAAATCTTGGTGCTAACTTACCTCTCCAACCAATCTGAATAACATTCTGAATGGAGAGATCTTGACGAACACCAAGTCGTTAACGAAGAATTACAAATCTCTTCGTCTCTTATCGAGATAAGTCTTCTGCCTATCTTGGGTAGCCTTCATTCTCTAATACACAATTCACTCAAATACCATCATGACCTGACCTAGTCCTTGGTAAACTATTAATATAATCCATTTGAGACTTGTTCTCATTTCCATTTAGGAATTTCCAATGGTTGTAACAAACCACTAGGCTTCTTTTGCTCAGCTTGTACTAACTGGCAATTTATGCATTTGGACATAAACTTCCCAACGTCTTTCTTTATCCTTTCCCAGTAGTAGATCTGCTCCATGTCTCAATACATCTTGTTACCACTGGGATGTATAGTCAATTTCGAGTGATGATATGCTCTAAGCACTTCATCTCTCAATCCATCTACGTTGGGTACAACTAGTCCCCTATTCTTTCGAAGCCATCCTTCTCGATCAAATCCTTGCTTGATCATTCTCTCTCCATCGATACCCATCTCTACCCTAGAGATGATTTCCAATAGATTAGGATCGTCCTTCTAACTGGAACCGATCCATTCAATCAAAATCGATCTAATCGTCGAACTTGCTAACATTTCTAGATCCAATCCATACTTAGGTCTGAAATCATATCTCGCGATATACTCTAGTTGCTTCTATCCTAGAAATATAACCCCTAAACTGGCATGTCTCCTACTCAACGCAACTATTACCGCACCCAAACCCTTTACTATGATCACTCTGCTCCATGGAGTCATGACGACTCCATTGCACTGATCCATAGCCACTAGTCCCTTGCTATGTCCACTCTGCCCCATGAAGTCATAACAACTCCACTGCACTGGCTCATAGCCTTACTAATCCTTTACTATGTCCACTTTGCCCCTCGAGTCATAACGACTCTACTGCACTAGCTCATAGTCCTACTACAATCACTTTGTTCCCCATCGCTGGAACCCTACAGGTGATAGTCTACTCAAGGGAAGAAAAATAGGAAAAATATAGCAACCATAACATCCATCAAACAAGTCCTACCTATCACCTGCTAAATTCATAAACACATCGACATCTACATGATTAGTCTAACCAATCCCAATATGTCGATTCTATTATGTCTGGTCCAACCAACATCAATAACTAATGGAAGCCCAGCCTCCATACATACACCGATGCCTACTTGACTGGTCCAACCAATCCCAGGCCAATGGAAGCCCCGCCTCCCTACGGACTACCGTACGTCCAACGTACATTTATCCTCCAAGGATAACTAGATCACGTCCAACGGATCCAGGGTAACGGGCGTCCCCAGATACCCCTTCTTTTAGTCCGCCTAAAATACTTGAGTCCAACCCAAGTCTATCCATTATCTTGCTGCCCTCTCGAGCCCAACTCAAGCCGAATCCAATTCCTTGCAGCCTTCTCGAGTCCAACTCGAGTCAATCTATAACTCAGACCCAGTCTTGAGTATCCATTATCGACAAACTCTAGTCCAACGTGAGTCGTCGTCTCCTTATTCGTTGCATCTCCAAGATCAACGGACACCCATTTTCCTTTTACGAGTTCAAGTCCAACTTGAATCGCCCTAATCTTCATTGTATCTTCCATGATCAACGAACACATCCTATTCCTTTAAAGTCCTACTATCCAAAGAGAACATCAGCATAGGGTTCTAAACAATCCATTACTTTGCATCTTTCTCGAGTCCCAGTCGAGCAATCTCATAACCTTATCGAGTCTAACTCTGGACAGTCTATACCATTGAACTGTCTTATCATGTTCCGTCTGCCCATCACTCCTTGAGTAAACCAAGATATCATCCAATGAAAAATCACAACAACTATTTACCCCTCACGCAAACCATCCTAGTCGAAATCGACATTCCCCAAGCACAAGCCCCAAAGGCCTAAACCAATATCAGACAAACACCTAAGGAACATCTCCTCCGAGTTCGGACAACCCACGTGAGGTGAGGTGATACTAGCAAAACAATCTAGCACTGGAGCACTCATTTGCCTCCCAGAGACAACTAGAACTTATTACAACGATAACTTCTCAGCTTCCTTAACTCCAATTACTATCTCCATCACTAGGTAGGTACCTAATACCACCCTATTCCTTTGGAGTAGATCGACTCCCCAAAATAATGCTAAACCCAGTAAAGCCCAAAACAAAGCAATCACAACAAACATACATCCATGACTCGATAAGACCACATTACAACAAATCATGCCAAAACTAGTCGAACCACCAATCGGGTTCGTCACAACTAGAGGTCTATCGACTATCTTGGGTTTGTCAAACAATACCCGAACAGAAACATCTTAAATAGAAAGCATACCTTTTATAACGACACCCATTCCCTTCTGCGCCGCACTTGGAGCATTCAACGAAGAAGGAACAACGTTGATAGCATGCGCTTTCACAGTCTGCTTCTCCCTAGGAGGTTGTGGGCAATCATCCTTGTGATGTCCCGCCTGGCCGTAGTTAAAGCACTCCCTTTCCCCGGGCTTTTCTCGACAATCTCTGGGATAGTGGCCCTTCTTGCCACAACTAAAGCATTCGCCATCTTTCTTATTTTTCTTATTCTGACCATCCTTGGTCGGATTCTGCTTCCTCTTGTTCTGAGAATTCTTCTTGCCTTCATCGCCTGCTTGCAGCTTTGGCTCCTCTGTAGATGCAATAGCAACTTCGGTCTTCGACTTAGGGAAAAGGCTCTCTGCCTTAATGCTTTTCCTACAATAGACTCGAACGTCTCATCGATATGGTTTATAAGTCTTTCCCCCAAGTACCCATCCAAGCCAGTTATGAACTTCTCGTTCTTCTTTTCGACTGTATCGATAAGGGACCATCCATATTTCGATAAAGTATCGAATTCTGCGATGTACTCCGAGACTGCCCTACCATTCTGCTTAAGCTCCAAGAACTTCCTGAACAATTCTGATTTATGAGCTGCTGGAATAAACTTATCACAAAAGTGAGTCTTAAACTGATTCCAAGTAACTTGATCCTCTGGAGTAGCTGTCTTAATGGCATTTCACCAATTCATCGCTCGCCCTTGCAACTGACGAGACGCTAGCCTTCTCTTCATCACATCCTCGATACCCAAGTCGTCGAAGATATGATCACAGCTATCCAACCAATCCTGAACATCTGTGGCCGACTCCATTCCGTGGAACGACTTTCCACCAAGGTTAGTGTAATCCTTGCACAACTTAGCAAAATTGGCCCTAGGCGCCTGCACTACTGGACCACCACCATTTCCAGGATTGGGAACTGCTCCCTGAGCATCCCTAAGCATCTCCCTCAAGAAGTCGGTGAACATTGTCCTCATGTCAGGAGCATTCCCATGGTTGGTCCCTCTACCAGCACCCCTGGTGTCTCTACTCATCGTTCAATATGTAAAGAGAAACGATTAATGACCCCATAGTGGTGCTAGTGCAGTATGACTTCATTCTTATACTACTAATAGTATATATATAGCTTTTGAAAACCAAAGTAATCACAAATACGCGCTCTCATATACGTACGATCTCTCCCTAGTGTTTTTCCCTAGGTAAACTACGCAACCTAGAGCTCTGATACCAAATGTGACGGCCCGCCCCGCACCAACCGACAATTACTCCAATAGTGCGCTGTATACATGTCCAGCTAGCACAGGACGGTCGTCAGAAGAAAGGAAAGAAGAGAGTAAAACAAACAAAGAACCTGTATTATGTCTCACAGCGCATGGGATAAAATATAATCATAACTTATACTTGACACAAAACAGGTGAGGCAGTGCATAAGCTGAAAACAAACTATCATAGCAGCGGAAAATCCAAATACAGCTTATGTTTCACAACATCATTATTACAACTTTTCAAACTATCTCAAAAAGCAAAAGCAAGATAAAGGAGGTACACTACTAATGCCTAAGTAGCGACCACCAACGACACAGGTAGAAAATCTATATATCATACGTGGAAGCCTCCTGCTCGCCTCCGAATCAGCTACTCGCGCATCACCAGCTAACCTGTCTCTAGACTGCTCGTGTGAGCACCCAGAGTAATAAGAAGAGACATAAAACTCTGGGTCAGACAAAAGTCTGGTATGAGCGATAAGCAACAAAACAAAACAATAACAGGTATAATCCAATCATACCTAAACCTGGACCTACAACCAAAGAGTTAGCACTACATAGCGTACAATACTCTGAGGTGCCACTAACATACAGTGTAAGAGATACGGGGGTGGGGGTGTGCATATTATAGTATGTCAAACAATCAAGCATAACAACCATCCTCACATTTCTCACTCGGTGCGTAAAGTATACGATATCCACTACTTTGGTCACCTAATACTTTGGGCCATGACGGAATCCAATCCCGTATAACTATCACTACAAGCCCCTAATCTGTCTCTCAGTAGTGAACCAAGGTTACGTATACCGATAACCCCTTTGCGCACGTCCCGCAGCAAAGTCCAATCATGAAGTGAACTCGTTAGTTCCCAACTGGATCCTATGCTCTAGCTTCCAACTTGGTCTACCTTTGCATCTCAGGTTATTGGTCTCCTCCGGATCGGTCTTCATTCAGTTAACAGCTCATACCTCGCGTTCAATCTTCCTGGTTCAGTCTGTAGTCACCATACTGGTTCGGGTTGAGTTCCTCCATTCAGATCGGGTCGCGCCATCAGCTCGTGGTCCTCCAGCTCCATCGTATCGGGTCGTGGCCAAGCTTAGAGTCCATCGGTTCGGTTCGTGCTACCTCGTCTGGATCGGGTCGTGGTCTTCTCTTCGAATCGTGTCGTGGAGTGCACCGGTTCGTGGTCCATGTGTGCGAGCAGTTCAGATCGGAGGACTTCAGAGGCGAACGGATCAGAGATAACTGGATCGTGAGCGACTCGTATACTAGCTCGGCTCGTGGCTTACTTAGGCGATTGACTCATGGATATTAGGCACGATCAGGTTGGGTCGTGATACCCCTCCTGCGATCCGATCCGGTCTATTTCCTGCACTTCTTCCAACAAACTGTTTACGCCATTCGATGGCGTTTTCGACCAATCTAATTGTTCTAAACAATCACAAAGCATACCATACAGTCATAGCAACATGTATAAACATCCACAAACAACAAAACATCAATATGGTAGGTCAAAACGGATCAAACATACCCAAAACCCATATTTTCCCCTTAATCCCCCAAATTTCGGGATTCGCAAAATTAGTCGAAATTAACCTGAATTCATATCAGAGGCATAAAATGACGTTTTAGAATTTTAGGAATTTTTCTAGATTTCTCTGAGACATAATTTCGCTAATCTTCGCTAATTACCATAATTAGCCATAATTAGTGTGGAACTATGCAAATCACTCACCTTAGCCACAAACAAAACTTAGATCTGAAATAAATCTCTGATTTGGTGAAGATCCCAATGCAAAACAGCAGCTCTAATCTTGATTTGGTGTTGATTCGCCTTGATTTGATGTTGCTAAGCCCAATCTTCAAGTAGAAAGTGATTTGGAGGTGATTTAGAGGTTGGAGACCATTTTTAGGGTTTCTTAGAGGTAAGTGGAGGCTAGAAAACTGAAATGAAATGAAACCCTAACTCATTTCAGCCTCCCTATAACCCTAATCCCGAAATGGGTTGTGGGCCCATTCACTAATCACCCTATTTGGCCCGGTTAAGCAGTTTTTAACTTTCCAAACCTTATTTCAGCCATATCTCCCAAATGGTAAGTCCGTTTTTCGCATGTGACCACTCTATGGAAAGGTAAACCATCAAACGAATCTAATGGAAGTGGTTTCAGATCAAAAATCCTTTCCAATCAAAAGTTATGGCTGAAACAAGATCAGCTAGGGGCAAAACGGTCATTTAAAAATCGACAAAAATCATGAACATGGGAAATGACTCTAATGGTTGTTTCCCAATGTTACATGACCATACAACTTCATATGGGAAAGAAATAAATATTCTACGATCCTCCGATGCGTAGAATGCGGGTTGTTACAGACTAGAACTAAACCTACAGACCATCGATCTTTCACTGTCGAGACTTTGGTTGTGGGACATGCCAATTTGGATATAGATTGTCTGTTAGGGTAATGTCACTTAGCTCTTGATGTAGTCATTCACTCGTTCAGGGAGGGGTCAAGGTGGGACCATAGCCATCGTAGTTTGGATATCTGTACTTTAGGCCTCTTTAGCAGACCTACACAGATAAGGAGAAGCTCCCGACTGAGTTCCGTGCATTCAGATGCAGCTCTATTATGAAACTATGGGTACAGTAGACAGTACACACATGTGAGGATGTGGATACATGCACGCCGCACCGGATGGTGTATCATAGTCACTAGGGTATTACTCCGTGTTAAGATTGATATTAGCTGACGAGACTGGATATGGTAGTCTATACACTTACGTAGAATGGCGATTGCAGTTCAATGCAAAATGTAGCATAGTTTTATAAAAATCTGTACATCACTCCGGCGTAGGATAAGAGTTGTATAACGTGGCATAGTTTTATGGAGATCCGTAGGTCGCTTCGGTGTAGGATGAGAGTTGCATACCCTTTCATGGCGTGATGGTGGAGACCATGCGAGAAGGGTACCATGGGAAGCACCTTGATATTGGGGGTAGCTATATACACACTATATTAGGTTAATCCACTAGTAGGTAGATGGTTACTACATGTGTGTAAAGCCTTGAGTGTTATTAACCTAGAACAACCTAATAAACAAGAAAATGTAACTAAACGTTGTATGTGGGGTTATTTCATAATGTGTAAGTTAATTCCAGTCACCAGAACTTGTGTTCTGACTCCCTCCTCATAAGGTACTCGCAGGTTAGGCTTTTGGCAGAGATATGTTAGATTTGGATACTAGCTTGGCAGTATTATTATTTTATAAGGCTATATTTGATTACATTCTATTTTATTCCATTCCGCTGTAAGATGTTTTTTGAGCCTTTATATATATTTTATATCTCTGTCTTTTTTGCAGGATACCAGACAAGCCAACCCGAGTTTCTATAGATTGGGATTTAAAAAAAATGGCCTGTTGGAGTTCTGGTTGTTACAGATTCCCTCTACGATCTTGGTTTAATGTTGTCGTATCACATCGCAACCTTGTCCACTGACGTACTAGTGTATTATATGCAAACTGTACGACAACAATATATACGATGTTTTGGTAATAATTGTAATTCCTCTTACGCTATTTTCAATAGTATATTTAACCATAATCACTATTATAGCAACATATTGTATTATATAATATCTAGTTTAACATATCCTAAAGAGCTGGAAACTCTCGTAACATCTCTTAAGTTATTGCACCCTCGAACACATTGGATATAAGGTGTGAATTACCGTAAGCATCTCTGACGCTATGACACTTATATTATTACATGATTTTGATTTGACTAATATGAGAATATTTTATTTCTGATCTGAGTATTTTTGTCTTTTCATTTATGCTTGATCAGCCTGAGTATTTCATTTTGCGAAGACCACATTATATTAGAGGATGAAGACGGAGTTTGGTACATTATCTATAATATATATTTCCACTACATCATTTCTATTCCACCGCATTATTGTATTATGTCTAGGCATATATAACTTTGATAATAGTTGTAAAGTATAATCAGATGTATGTTTTAAAATCTTCATGAACTATTATTTGTTTATTATATTTTGTCCTTCTGCTATGAGATTCTACGATTGTTTTTTCTTCTTTTGTTATTTTCTTATATTTACCCCCAATAACTATCTGTATTTTAGATTTATTTGGGTCGACATGTATGGATTATTGTCGACTAACGGTTAAAAATGCACATCATTGCAATTTGGTACCTGAGCTAGTTTAGCGAAAACCTTGGCTCTATTTGGGTTTAACTCACTGAGATAAGGTGGTAATACCCTAGAATGAATTTGAGTGTATATGATAGAGTAATTGTAATTCAGATATAAAAATAGTTTTCTATTGTGTTAATTTGTTTCACTGAGTGTTTATGAATTCTGGTCGATACTTGGGATGCCAAGGCATCATTAGGGATTTTTAAACACTCGAATAGGACAAACCGACACAAAATTGTTTTGGATTATATATTATATAAATAATTATTTTGGAAATAATAAATGTTGATTATATTGGTTGTTAGAAGATGTTGATATTAGATTATCGTCAGTTATTGTTCGATTAGTCAACAATTTTAACCATTCACTGTTGAATGACTATAAGGAAATGAAACCTTGTGAATATGATTGATAATAAAAAATTGGGAAAAAAATGAATTTAATTTAGGATTTGAGAATTTAAATCGCATGCTTTTGAAAGGTCATTTGAAATTGTTTTGAAAAAATATTAGTATTATATTGAAATATTTTGGATAGCGATTGTTTTTAAATATTTTGAATATTAATATGCAAATGGAAATCAAGTTATATAAGTAAAATGGAAAATGACATAGAAATGAAATGAAAAAATTGTTAAGGAAATAAATTAATGAAATGAGAAAATGAAATAGAGATTGATATAAGATGGAAATGAACTTAAATTATAAAGTAAAAATAGGTATAGTGAACCATAATGATTGAAGACAAGTCAATTGGATTCTCGAACTATAGATTAATTAATGTGAATTCATTATAAGTGAATAAGTGCATGTGTTAATACATTTGAAATGACTTGAATGTAAGTCTATATAGTTATTAATAAAAATGAATGCTAATGAATAAAATCAAATAAATAGGATTGTGATAAGAAGTGAAGTGTAATAAACTAAATGTGATATGTAAAGATATGAATTGGTATTAGTGCTAGAAATTCAGATGAATACTAGTGTTAGCTGCATTGTTTATCAAGATTGCTATAAGTGTATGACTATTATGTATATATTTGTTTATTTCTTATATATGTGTTTGTTATTATTTTCTTGTTGAGTATTTTAGCAGGTACTTATGGCATTTTCTTGCTGCTGGAGCTGCTTGCACATAAAATATTGCTTTTGCTTGCTTAAAATAAGCTAAAATTGCTAATAACGCTAATGAATTGTATGTATTCCGAATTATTTAACGTATTTTTTTATTATACAATGTTTCCTAATGGTTTGGGATGCTTCATCATTTATATGAGAAGTATATTATTTGTGATTATATGTATATTGTTATTTTTTCAGACCTAGCCGTACAAAGGAGACTCTACCGAAATTTTTCATGAATTTAAGACTTAGAAATTTTGTAGAAAATTGGTTTTTTCAAGCCTATATTAAACTACCTATGTAAATTAAATGTTTTTTAAGTTGAGCAAGAAATTATATGGTTAAATATATTAATTGATGATTTTGTTACAATGCCCTTTTCGAGGATGAAACATTTTGAGTGGGGGAGAATGAAAAAACCCGTATTATTCTCCTTCTTAAAATTTTGAATTTAATATGATTTTGATTATTATTATGGTTAGAAATAAAATATAATGATTTAGTTATGTAATATTATGGTGTGAACTTAATTTAATTGACAAAGTAGTGAGTTTCAATAGATATAACCAAATTGTAACTTGTATTGATGGTAAATGAAATTGCGAGTTAGTCCTTATAAATATTGAAGCTAGAATTTAAGATTGAAGTTTCTGAATGAAGTCGAGTTAATTTATTTATAATTGAAATTCAAAATGAATTTGGTAAATAATCAAAATTGGAATTCAGGAGAAATGGAAATTGATTCATTAAGTGATTCTGAGTTCTATTTCGTTTAGGATAAGGTTAATAAGTTATTTTTGGCATAGCCAATCGGTTTTCATAATGATCTGTAACTCTTTTTATTTTAATAAATAATAAATACAATGTTAATAGGAGATAAACAAAATGTTTATGTACTACACTCGGTTTTGTAGTGGATCGACCACTATACAAATCAAGCTAAAAATCCGGAGCTTGACTATTTGTCTAGACTGTCAATAACATACAATTACATACTCCATGCAGGAAGCCAATGTATAAACGCTACCAATAGGCAAGAAGTTGACATCAAAAAATGACATAAACATATTAATCACATGCTAGCTACATAGGATAGCAACACAAAACATGCAGTACCACCCTATAATAACCTTACCACCAAGCATTTAACATCACCGTAGCATACAAGATGGTAAGTACAATGTTTCCAAAAGGAAATGTCACTTCACAACACTTCACTGAATTTAGCGTATCATAATACCATAGCTTACACAGAAAAAAGACATCACCAAGATTATTGAGCAGCAATAGGCGAGCACCCGAGCAAAAGCTAACCTCCTTCATTGTCAAGACAATCTTCGAGGAGGCAGGCAAGATAGGACATGCATACCCATAACCAAAAACTGCCATTAACCTCTGAAAACTACCTATTACACAACCAATACTTGACATACAACAAGAACACAACGCCCTGCATCCAACCCCTGCACTACCCGGCTTAAGACAACTAATCAGCACCGGTGCCAACCAGTAATCACTCACACAAGCCTAAACTTCCTTGTTAACATCAACAACACATCACCAAGCCACGCGGCTCCAAAAAATATAACATCAAAGTATAACATACCTAAAACCAGTGTAATAAATGGCTAAAGAAGAGAAAATCGCCAAGCCAACACCAAAAACTCAGACAAAAAATGACTAAACCAAATCAAACACTATCGCAAAGCTCAAGTCGAAACGTTCATTACCCCAACACCGCACCAAAGAATGACAGGCAGATAAAACCAAACCAACCAAGCTAAAACTAAGAACATGAAAACAACCACCAGAAAACTAATGCAAATGCAAACTCACCAACACGTCACAAGCGATCCACAATTAACGACCTGCATTCTATGTATAAGAGGACCGAAGAATATTTATATAATATTTATATATTTACATATGATGTCGTATGATTGTAAAATTTTGGGAAATGACCAATACGGCCATTTCCTACCTTCACCATTTTTGTTGAATATTAACGTAACCATTTTACCCTTTGAGAATCTTATTTCTCCCATAACTTTTGATAGATAAGGAATTTAGACTTGAAACAACTTCCATTGAATTCGGGCGATCCCATTCCTTAGATGGTCACGTTAAGCAAACAGATTTGTCGGTTAAGGAAATGGATGAAATAAAATTGTGTAGGCTTAAATGGTTGTTTGGGTCATTAGCAAGTGGGGCCCACAATCCGTTTTGGGTTTGATGACTTGTAGGGGATGAAAAGGTCGGAGAATTATCTCGTGTTCACTTATCAAACTACCAAAGTAGATCGAAACCATAATAATGGCCTCGACCTCTTAAATCAACCATTAATCTCTTTTTTAATTAGCTTTCAACCAAAGTAAGAGACATCAAGTCAAAACAACACCAATACAAGACAAGGGTTGTTGTAACACATTGGAATCCAAGCCAAATGTCTCCTGTTTTCGGATCTAGCATATATGGGGTGACTAAGGTAAGTAATAACATTCTTACTCACTAATTAGGGTATACGAACATGTAAAAACCTCATAAAATTGTGGAAAATTGTTTATAATTTTTATTAATCCTATGATGACACATATCTAATTTTGAAAATTGATCGACGCTTTCTAGGAACTAGAAAAGCACGAATTTATTATAATAACTACAAGCACACAGGTGTTTAGTTTGCAGGTCGAACCCAGGGAGGAAAGTAAAATTCTATTATTTATATATTTCTTGGGCGAGTTAGATAAAACTTGGGGATTGATTTTGAGAACAAAGAAAATTGAAATTGCAAATAGAACTCTTATTGAATTGAATCAGATCTGAATCAAATCAAATCAAATCTATATTCAATCCAATATGACCAAAGAAAACAATTAAAAAGCAAAAATTAAAATTGCAGAAATTAAATAACAAACAAGAATAAAATTAGGATTACCGCTAAATCTAATTAGACGATCAATCACTAATGAAAACAAGCGCAAAAGACAACTAGTACTCTACCAAATCTAATTATGTAGATGGCACTAGTTTCTAATAAAATAAAAATGCAGAAAAGTAAAAGAAAACTCTTAATTCATGGATTAAAAATTTACAATGAGAATACAAGGGTATTTATAGGATATATAGCCAACCTAAACCCTAATTCAATCTATGCATGTATGGGCCTGTTTACACAAGAATTATTTTATCATATCTCATGCCATTTTCTTGACTTTGTCTTGAGGAAACCATCTTGAGAATATCTTGTGAGTATCTTTGAGAATATCTAGGCCTCTTAATTAGCAATTATTCCTCCCATCTTAATTAGCAATTATTCCTCACATATCTTCCTTGTTTGGCAAGTAACTAATTGAAGGGAAGTAAGATTTCAAGAGATTTCTTCTACCAAGGATGAACATGTCTTAAACTCCAAAAGAAACAGAATGCAAAGTCTTCATCTGTAGATCTTCATATATATATATACACAGCATTTTGATCTTTATTTTCTATTTTTATGGCTGCATGTGGCTTAGTTGGCATATCCGTAAAAGTGACAAAATAATACTCAAGTAATATTTATTTACATACAAAAGATAAGATATAAGAGCATAAAATAAACACATTTTTATGTTAATCAAATACCCCCACACTTATCTTTTACTTGTCCTCGATTAAAATAAAAATGAACAACTAAACGAGATAGGTCACACTTGCGTATGAAACACGATTGCATTGAGCGTATGCAACAAGCCGTTAAACCTCTAGGTCCCTAGTAGGACGAGTGGTGTCTCGTGAGGGTTTTCAGGGGGTATTACCCACAAAATCCAAATGCAGTGTGCATTGATTTTGATGCAACTATATGAATGAACGGACATATACAAATGAAAACAAAAAAAATTGAAAACACGACTTATTTCAGAAAAGTGGTACAACAAATTAAATTAACAATTTCTAGTCAGTTGATTTTATTTTAGATACCTCAAGTCATCACAAATTTTCAATATATTTAAAGTTTTCAAATGTTATGTTCTAGTTTGGCTAGTTGGTTCGGTTGATAACATAGTGCGGCCATGAAATAAATTCTTAGTTTGCTTGTCACAGTTCGCAAAGTGATATTCTAATTTCCTTGTGTATGACTAGTCAAATCAATAAGGTCAAGAAGTTCTTGGACATCATCGCTTATTCTCTATGTCTACAAAAGTTAAAATTTATGATTAATTATATACACCTAACTTAAAAGACCAAGGTATACCACCTATGCACTTCCTCACGGACCAACGGAGTGTAGGGAAAGAGCTTGGCGGATTGTGCAGAGCGACGTTAACTTTGTCAAAAACATGTCTGTAACCTTAGGTGTCCTACTCGTAAAATAAGACTAAGATATACCAATACTGACTTTGTCAACAACATGTCGGATAGAGCTTGGCGGATTTGCGCACCAACGCTAGATTTGCAAGCAATATTGGATACCCTTGAATTACTATTATTATTGAAAATACAAGAACAAGAGAGAGTTACGCGACTTCAGCTTAACACAACTTAGTTTTAAAGATTCGAAGAGCCAATATAAGTATTTTAAGTCCTCCACTCAATAAACAAAGACTACAATTAAGAATAGACTTCATGGCCATCATCTAAGAATCTCTCTATGTACCAGTTACACTATTATCCCTCAAAATTCAACTTTTCATTATATTTCTTATTCGATCTTAGTTGAAAGAAAAAATACTATCTACCGACTAACAATTGTTAACTGATTTTGTTATATCAATGTAAAATGAGTCGTATTTCAAAAAAAAAAATATGGTAAGTTACTGCGATCTAAAATGCATTATGGTCCTATCTAAATGTATGAAAAAGAAAAAGAAAAAAGAAATAAAAATAAAAAGGATGCAATGCAGACTCTTCCCCCACACTTGATCTAAACGGTGTCTACACTGTAACGTTTTTTAAATTTGAAAGATCATACCCAAAGGTGAATGAGATGCAAAATTATTTATAGAATGAAATGCAATTTAACTATATGGGTAAAAGGATCATACGTATAATGATATATGTGTTTGCGATGCATGCGATGCAAAGAATGCCACCAATTTTTCCCCCACACTTGGTTCTAGCCCAATGAATCACATTCCCACTATGTCCAGGCATGTTTTCTAATTAGCAAAGGTTTTTGAAACCCATCTCATCTTTATATCTATATTTATGGTCCATTAGAAAAATGTCCAGTGCCACCCTAACCCAAAGTTTTCGTACATAAATAATGTTTCCACGACGATTCATGTGTTCCACAAATTTATCGGTGTAATTGTCCAAAAAGTTTTGATCATATATAAACTCGGTTGCAATCGTGAAATTTAAATTCTGAGTGTTGTTCAAGACTATGTGATCACATTTCTCAATTTTATTAATTGACAACGTATTTTCGACAAGGACAATTTTAAGTTCGTTTGAAACCTCAAAATCGAAATTTTCAAACTTGGATTGGTGGCTTGATTCTATTTCATCCTCATACAATTCAAAAAAATTATGTTCATTAAAATCAGTCTCTAATTTTGAGTTTTTGAAAAATTCAACATTTTTTTGTCCAATTTTTAAAATTTCAAGTTTCTCGCAGCCTGAAAGAGAAAGATCAAATCTGAGTTTAAATATTTTTCCTGAAAAGAGTTGAAGTCCAAATCATTTATTGAATTTTGAACAACTTCATTTAGATCGTTATTCTCAATTTCCAAAGTAGTTGTTTGAAAACTTTCACTGTCAGTAAAAATTGAATTATTTTCCGATTCAATGCCTATTTGGTTTTGTTGCTTGCGTTGTTCTCCAAAAGGTGTCATTAAATAAAGAAGTTCATCAATCTGTTTATCTAACCTTTCGACCCTCTCTCTAGGAATGTTAAGATAATATTCTTCAGAATTGTTGATTTGAGAGCTCTCGCTTTGGGTTTCTTGATTCTCAAAATTATAGTCCACGCCAATTTCACGATCAATATTATTTCCAATGTGGTGGTTGTTTGAATTTTCAAAAAAATGACAATGATACTGGAAATCATTTTGATTATAAAAATTATGTTCGTAACCAAAACTATTAAAATTCGAGGGAAAATTGCAATTTTGATTATTTTCAAGATGTTGGTATTGGCTATAACTTCGAAAATTTTGGTTCACAACCCCATGTTGATGTTGATCAAAGTTATACTGGGATTCAAAGCTATTTTTATTTGGATGTGGCCCATAATCGAAATTATTGAAATTTGAATTGAAATCGCAATTTCAATCATTTCTATGAATTTGAAAATGTTGGCCATTTGGAAAATTTCGAAAATTGTTGGCATTGGGCTCATGAAATTTTGAAAAATCTTGCCTAATGAATTGTAAATCATACTCATAATCCTCGAGTCGACGAGATCCTCTCAGGTTATTAGCCCACAATTCTCTCAAGGATTTTTTGAATCAGACATTTGGATGAAGTCAAGGCAAGATAGAAATTATCCTCACTTCAAAATAGTATAAAATACTGAGTTGTGCTCTATTAATTAACTGACTCAATTAGAAGGGGGAAGAGGGTCTTATGGCCTTTCACATATAGTATAAATACTACGGGATACGACCAATGTTTTACGGGTAGTATGCAACCTCTTTTGCTAATAGTTCAATAAATTTAACTGCTATATAACCGTGATCCAATTATACGAGACACTCAACTTTACAAAGCACCACTTTTCAATTATATTATTTTATATGAGCTTGTATTTTCCTAGAATCAACGTTTAATGAATTTTAAAGTTGAAAACCAATGAGAGTGATGATTTAAGTTTTGGAAATTAATTCCTAACAAACATATTCAGAGATTTCAACCACAGAACAGACGAAATAATAAATTGCAAAAATAATTTTTTTACAAGCGAGCCGCGGCACTTGCAAACTTTTTTTATAAGCAATTTCTGTACATTTTTCTTTAAAGCAGTTACAACTCCTGTTAGAATTTAGAAATTTTACAATGGGGTATGGCAGTCCGTCCAGAATAATCGAGTAATGCTCCCACTTCAATTTGACTATTTTCAATCTCTTGACTTCTGATTTCCTGTTTATTGTTTCAACGCTTCTTATTGCTTGACCACATTCTTTTTCTTTGAGTGTTTTCTTCTTCTTCTTCTTCTTCTTTTTAAGAGAAGAAAAGAAAAACAAACAAAATGAAGGAAAAAAATACAAGAACAAGAACTAATGTAAAACAAGCCTAGGCTCACTGAAAAGAAACAAATATTAGCTCAAGTTAAAGTTGGATGGGACGCACTCAATCAAGCAGCAGTAATCTTAAATTTAGATTATGAAAATAAATAATGCCCCAAATTAACCCGCAACTCAGATGCAATCAATAAAAGGAAGTAATAAAAAAAAATTCACACTAAAACAAAACTTGGCTCCTCCTTTCCTTCTCAGGAAGAAAATCACGCAACATGTAACGACCCGCATTTTTGGGCCATTTATTGGAAATATTTTATCTATTTAAAATATTGGTTTGAGAAGAAATAATCGATTTTAACCATTTAATTTGAATATTTAATTTATATTAATAAAATAATAATATTTTATTTTTGGCAAATTTGGAAAATGTTGATTTTTGCCGTATAACGTGAACGGGCGATTTTAAAATGGTTCAATATGGTTTATATTAAAATATCATGGCGATTTCGTTATGAAACGACGTTATAACGTTTAATTTATAATTTAATTAAATAACGAGCTGCAGCGGCGCGGTAGTTCACGATTTGGCGATTTGAACTTTAAACGGCCATACAGGGCCCATAATAAGTCGAACTACCTCGAAACAAGAAATGTCGGGACCGGTTTGACAATATCTTTCCAATGGCCGAGAAAAATCCAGTTTTCGTTGTGTAGATTTTATTTTATGTCCAAATCAAATTTTGAAAAGGTCGCTATGGAATTTCGTTATATATTATAACTTTATTTATATTAAATAAATGGGTTTATAAATATTTATAATATCGATTTGGCTTCAAACTCAACCCGGGATATTTTATCAGGGTAGTACACGATATTCTGGTCAGGTATGGCCAATTTCAATATTTTAATATTATTATATTGAGGTATTTTTAAATTGGGTTATTTTATTCAAAATTGGCCAGTTCAAAAGGGATATTTTTCAAACGACCTCTGTTTTCAACGAAACAAATTTTGTTGGGACCGTAACGGTAAATTATTGCTAGATTTTCAGACGGTGCGTTAATCGGGGTTATTCTGTGAGCGTGGCAAATTAAAAATGTAAAATAAATCGATCTAATTGGACGTGTACAAACGCTATTTGAGCATACGAGTACGGAATTCGACGAAACAAGATTCGTTAGGACCGTATCGTCAAAATATACTATGCCGTCCAGTTGCATCTCGAACGGGGTTCATATGTAAGCGTAGCAGCGAATAAACGATATTCGAAATAGCGATAGACACGAAATAAAAATCGTCGGTCGTTGTCAGACATCACGTCAACTTAAAATAATATACAACACACTTATATAAGGCCCCAACATCAGATTTTTCCAGCCCATCTTCTTTTCTCCTCATCAATTTTGCAAATAAGACCCTCAACACAAATCTAATTATATCTTCCAATCCGTAAGGTTTTTGCTATGGCGATCAAAGGCAATGTTGTAGATCCAGTCGAGATCTATCTCCACAAGAAAATCCAGCACCAACCGTCGCCTGTGGTGGCCGGAATCGGGTTAAAACCGTGAAAAACCATTTTCGTTTTTGTCAAAAATTGGAGACTTGTGGTCGATTTCGTTGGACGGGACCTTGGGGCTTTGGAAGAGGGGAGTTTTATCTTTCAAATGGCTGTGGTCTCAGGTCGTATAGTGGCGTGTGGTGGTCGTGAGGAAGGGATGAACAGAAGGTTGGATTTCTGGTCGGTTTTGCGAAGTGGTGTTGGGTTTATGGCCATTTCCGGCGACTGGAGGTGGTGTTGGCGACGAGTCCGGCGGCCAGTCGAAGGGAGGAAGGGTGGCGGTCACCGGGGAGGAAGTCCGGTCAGGCGAAGTTGTGTGTGGCGGCGGGTTTTCTTGGTTGAACGAATTACGGTGGTTTGCGTTTTTCTGGCGGACGGTGGGGTTCTGAGGGCCGGCGTTGAGGGTGGAGGGGCGCTGAACAGTGGCGAGTCTGGTGGTGGCCTTGGCGGGCGTTCCGGTGGTCAGCGCCGTCGCCGGCAATGGGAGGTTCACGTCGTGCTTTTGTGAAGAAAAGGGGATTACGGGCTTCAGGTAGGTGATTAAGGAGAGACGCGTTTTTTTTCTGTTTTGGGATGCTGACGTGGAGCTGACGTGGGGCTATTTAACGGTAATTATAGTTTAATTATTTATTTAATTAATTAAATAGTTAAAGTTAGAAATCGTATATTTATTCAACCTTGTAACTAGCATAACTTCTCCGTACGTTAACGGATTTCAGTGAAACTGGATCCGTTGGGATCGCAGGGACGAGATCTAGACGATGGCACTGACTAGGCCTGATCTGAGACAGTTGAAAATTGAGCTATTTTTGAACGTCCGTTCGAGATTAAAAGCGACAAACGCGTCCATCGTCAACCAGAATGAACTGGTGAGTTAATTCTCACACCTTCTGGAATCCTGTGATGTGGTAAATTCATATTAAAATATAATTTACCATTTAAAAATATAAATTGGTTGCTATTGGTTGCCATTAGCTGATCATCGTTGATTGGATGCACTTAATTAGATTTAATTGATCATATGAAATTTATTTCATATATTGTCATGAAATGTTTAACGAGCTGTGAGGCAGGTCAGAACAGATTGGAGGGATCCGACCGGGTTCCTCAAATATTTTATATGTTGTTTGTTTAGTTATATTGTTGATATTGAACTGATTGAACACCATATGGTTGAAAAACCTGTTTGAATGTGATGATTGAACAAATAACCACCCGTGTTGTGTTTAAAATCAACCGACAGTGTTGATTTGGTAACTGGCAGTGAATGGCCTAAATTGTATAGTTTCAAACGTCATTCGACCGTTCGGTGAAACGACATAGTTTTAAACTTATAAATTACTTTATAACTGAATTAAGGCTTTTCAACTCTTTTATATAAATGATTAAATTGGAAATTTATAAAAATACATTTTTGATCAAGGTTATAGAAGGATCATGTGAATGGTTTTAAATAGCAAAATCTTATGAACTACATATTCGAAAAGTAGAAAAACATAGAAATTTCCTACGAGTTGGTAAAATGATATTATTGTTTTTAAAACAATTAAATAGTGATTTTTAAACTCATTAAGCTTTTTAATTTAAAAGGGGCGATAAGGGTTTATAAAGAGATTTACAATCCAGGTTCAAACGAGATATGGTAAATGGGATTGGTAAGTACACGTAGGAATTTACATAAAGTTTTTCCTAAATTTTTACATCAAGATTAAATCAAATGAAATATTAGTAAAGTTGGATGATAGATTAGAAAGGGATTGAAATAGGGTGATGATTTCAGAATAAAATCTAAAGGGTTTTGAAAAGATGGTAAAAGGGTTTATAAGAAATTCAAGCGAGGTTTAGAAAGGAGGTTTTAAACCAAAGCGAGGACCAATATGTTAAAGGATTAAATTAAGTAAATAAAGTAATTGGAGTAAGGATTTTAAATAAGAAAGGAAATACATAAAGAGATTGGTTGTGTTGGAACGATAAGAGTTATAAAGGGATTTAAAATCCAAGTGTGCAAACGGGATGGGTAAATGGGATTTGTCGGGAGAGTATGAATTTAGAGAAAGTTTTACTTAATTTTTCAAATTAAGTAAAGTGGGTTTAAATGAAGTGAAACGTCGAAGAAAAGGGTTTATACATTAAGAATGGACATTTACTTAAGCAAATAAATTAAGTAAAGAGATCTTGAACGAAGATTTCAAATGAAATGAACGGTTTATAAAGCCAAATTTGAAATTCAAGATTTGTAAATGAGGGTTGAAATCAAAGGGGTTAAGTGACGAGCTGATATTATTCTGAGATAAGGACGTTGTCGATCAAGGTCTGAGAGGTAAATAGAATACCCCAACTTGAACGACTTCGTTATTATCGAAGGATGGTATTGGTTTGAAACGAGTGAAAGGTGTTGTGTTTTGGCGTGATGTTCCATACGTGAAGAATTGAAAATGAAGGCGAGACTTGGAAATTAAATAATATCGTAATATTAGTTTTCAAAAGAAATAAGAATATTGTTTTCAAATTATATTGAATATTTGTTTATTCAATTAGAGTCGATCGAATATCGTATTCGAGAAAGAATTAATCGAACATAGTTTTTCATAAAAGTCGCCATTGCATACGACTGCTAGCGAACTTCGCAGGGCTGCAGATAGCCTACGGCGGTCGGATGTTTCCTGAGGGAATCAGGCGTAACCATTGTGATCGCTGCGATCTAGAGTCAAGCGAATGGAATTAATTCAAGTTAGGAAAATATAAACATGTTTTAAAGTATATAAAATGGTATTAAGAATTCTATTATGAAATAAAGGTAATTATAAAGTTTAAATATATCGAAAAGGTTTTATCCATCAATTTTGTTAAATATATTTTTAAGAGGCCAAGTCATGCCAAGTACTGAATCGGTGAAATCATTTCACTGACACATTTGTTATTTGATAGTTAAAACACCGACTATCAAAACTTGACCAATACGATTGTTGGTATGGAAAGACCGGGATCGAATTATATTCGAAAACCATTCCGACCAACAAATACGTGAAGACGTCAATTGAAGACGGAGCAAGTGAAGACCGTGGATCTTCATAAGCGGAAGGACTACTGGTCCAATCTCTCTGGCTTGCAACCAGAGTTATTTGGTTGGTGATTCTGTCGTGGTTGGAATCCACGGGTTGCAAGGACTACTCGCTACTGATACTTGGGGTGATTCCTATATGTGATGCAGTAGGAGAGTGCCTTCGGTTCATCCTGTTCCTGGATGACTTGTATGGACGAGTGTCTGACAGAGTATTTCCAAAGGGGTCACATACGTTGATTTCTTCAAATGTACAATAGTTGGTGGCGGAGGACGACGGTTCTCTTAGCTTAATCCACTAGAGTATTTTTTGTGGACGTCAATTAGTGATGTCCAGAGGATCTGACGATGTGGCATTCAAAGTGAATGATGGCCAGATGTTTGAAGATGAATTCTAGCCTCAAGCCTCATCAACCGGGAAATGACAAAAATCGGACAGGTAGCATGGCTATGTGGGTCGCTCCCATTAGGGTGTATGATCACCTATCTAGAGAAATTCCTTTTGCTTCTTTAATCTATATTCGATGTTGTCCCTTTACGGGAGACGGTGGTTTGAGCCCAACCGTCGGTGATATACATTCGATACACTCAAGCGAAATGAGTGGTCGGTCATGTGAGGGCCGGGTTGCAAGACGTTCTTGTTGAACCCAGTGTATTCGCCTCTAGAGATACACGTGCGGAAGGTGGTCCCATACCTTGTCAAGATTGGAATCCCATATCCAATAAGCGCCCGCGGTTTTGATTGTATACTATATATGGGGGGCGTGAGATGCAAGCGTTCCTCTAGATTGATATTTACTTGTATTTAGACATTATGATAATATCAGGTCAAGTTATGATTTCGAAAATGGTTTGGGTTATAGTAAGGTAAAAACCGTCCGTGTTTATGTGTGGACTGGTCTTACTATTATCCTTTTGTTTCGAAAAGGATTTACAAAGTTAAACAAGTGTGTGTGCTGTGAATTTATCACCGATAGTATTCCAGACTGACCCGGTGTATTTTGTTTTAAATCAAATGTGCTCGGGTCAGACCGAGTATGTTCCAGGTTAGGTTTCGCTTGGAGTTTCAGGAGCTAGAAGCAGGTGGCTTCACCGCTAGTATATAAAGCTATTATTCCGCTGTGATTGATGAATGTTGTACTCTGATGATTGGTATGTATATACAGTTTTCTTCTGTATAAAGGATTTGTTATATTATATTTTATTCGTTCCGCTGTGAGATTCTGGTGTGTTCTTCTTCTTTCTTCTATTCTAATACTTCTTTCTTTCTATTCTCACCCTCTAAATTCTTTCTCATGACAATCTGGGGATTCGATACTTGGGTTTTTGGCAAGCGATACGGGATTAGGTATTGTTGTCGAAGACCCGATTGTCGGTCTTTTCCCCGGGTCGTTACACAACAAATATTCCTCTTTTTTTTAAATCTGCTTCGCGAATCACCAGATCGGTTGTTGTGGTGGATCGGTTGTTGGCTGCTCACGGTTCCGGGCCAATTTGGAATTATAGATTTGTGGAGTATGGGAACGACGCGATTTCAGTGTCTTCAGGTTCAACGCTAAGTTCTTACTTTGTTCGGAATTTTGTGATTTGAATTAGCGTTGGAGAAGATGGTTTGGTTTCGGGTACGGGAGGGAGTTTGCTGTTGAAGTGAAGACTGCAGTGTTGGTTTTAATATGGGGATGTTGTTGTGGCAAGAAGTAGTTGCGTGATGTATTGATGATCAGCGCGACGGTGGAGGGAATATTGGGTGTGTATGTGTTTTTTTGAACGTGGATATTGAGGGCAGTGGAGTTTTGGTGGTTTGTTGGTGGAAGGGATGCTTTGTGGCAAGAAGTGGTTGAAGGAATGTGTCAGGGGGAGTTGCATGATAGTAGTGAAGGATGAGGGTAGGTTTGTGCAAGACGTTGTTGAATATTGCGATGGAGATGATCGGTGGACGGGTACATATGGACGTGGTGCAGTTATTGGTTTATGACATTAGGTTTAGTATGGTGAAAGGGATGGATTTGTGGACGCTGAATTTGAAGGTGGAATTTGTAGTGAAGTTTTGAGATGAAGTGAAGATGCTTGGTGATGGTTTATGGACGGAAGATGTTAGATAGAAGACCTATGAAAGAAAAAAGGAAAGAAAATTTGGAGATAATATATATATATATATATATATATATATATATTAAGGAGGTAGAAAGGAAAGAAGTTGTAATATGGAAAGAAATAAAAGCAAAAGTTGAAAGTTTTTTTTTCCTTCCCTCTTTGTTGGGATTGTAGCATCAATCAATAATACCAAATCACTCAAAAAAGATTTTTTTTCAAAGAAAAAAAACAAATAAAATAGAAACTAACACAAATCGGATATTAAATAAATAATAAAATTCAATTATTGCCCTCCCTAGCAACGGCGCCAAAAACTTGATCGACGCTTTCTGGGAACTAGAAATGTGCGAATTTATTATAATAATTGCAAGCGCACATGTATGTAGTATGTAGGTCGAACATAGGGAGGAAAGTTAAATTTTATTATTTGTATATTTCTTGGGCGAGTTTGACAAAACTTGGAGATTGATTTTGAGAACAAAAAAAAATTGAAACTGCAAATAAAACTATTATTGAATTGAATCAGATCTGAATCTATTCATATATATTCAACCCAATATGACCTAAGAAAACATTAAAAAAGCAGAAATTAAAATTGCAGAAATTAAATAACAAACAAGAATAAAATTAGGATTGCTGCTGAATCTAATCAGACGGTCAAACACTAATAAAAATAAGTGCAAAAGACAACTAGTACTCGACCAAATCTAATTGTGTAGATGGCACTAGTTGCTAATAAAATAAAAACGCAGAAAATTAAAGAAAACTCTCAATTCATGGATTAAAAATTTACAATGAGAATACAATGGTATTTATAGGATACATAGCCAACCTAAATCCTAATTCAATCTATGCATATATGGGCCTATTTACACAAGAATTACGTTATCATATCTCATGTCCTTTTCTTGACTTAGTCTTAGGAAACAATCTTGAGAATATCTTGTGAGTATCTTTGAGAATATCTGGGCCTCTTAATTAGCAATTATTCCTCCCCTCTTAATTTGCAATTATTCCTACCATCTTAATTAGCAATTATTCCTCCCATATCTTCCTTATTTGGCATGTGACTAATTGAAGGGAGATAAGATTTCAGGAGATTTCTTCTACCAAAGATGAACATATCTTAAATTCCAAAAGAAACAGAATACAAAGTCTTCATTTGCAGATCTTCATATGTATATACACAACATTTTGATCTTTATTTTCTATTTTTATGGCTGCATGTGGCTTAGTCGGCATATCCGTAAAAGTGACAAAATAATACCCAGTAATATTTATTTATATACAAAAGATAAGATATAAGAAAATAAAATAAACACATTTTTATGTTAATCAGTAATATTTGTAATTCTCGAAATTTAATGGATTATGAAAACATATACTTCTTTTCGTGTTTAATCTTGTTTGATTGATCTAAATGTTGTTTGAGTGAGTTTGGTATGATAAGACATTTCCTAGGAATGATAGGATGGGTGCAAATGCCGACGAGTGGATAAATAGAATACTATAATTCATTTCAAACACGGTACAATTTCCAATTCCACCATGTCAGTTCGACCATGTAGAGCTTGACCAAATGTGTTAGATCAGTATGAAATTTTGGGGGGAGGACAAAAGAAGATCCCAAGAGGCTCTAGGCTAAATTTCAAGTCATTTGGCGTTTCAAAGACCAAGTTATGCCACTTACAAATTCGGTTCAGCTAAGGGATGTAGCTTTGGTTTGGCTAGGAATAAAGTGGAAGCAGGCAACGGGAGCAGAGGAGAGGGCTTCCAGCTTGGTGGTCGAGCCGAGCTTCGACTCGAACAAGTGCTCAAGCTCTGAATCAACATAGTCATTACGGGTTCGGATCGAACAAGTCTAGATCGTCATTATCGATCCGGTTATGACTATCCAAGCCCGGATTTGCGCTGCCGACTTAGAGTTGAGGGGACTCAATTCCGGTTTGACAATGTCGAGCTAAAATTGGGTCGATTCGAAAAGGGAGAAAGGGGAGGGTTCACGGATGGAGGAGCATGTATAATACTTCTTCGTGACGATGATCGAGCACTTTTGAAGAGAAACTCCTATACGAGTTGTCTAAACCTGAGATGCGAAGAAAATCTAAGTAGAGTGTTGCAATCAAGGATCCAGATGGGAACCATCAAGGTGATTTCTAAGTTGGGTACATGTGTAAAGGAGATATCGGTGCTTGTAACTTTGGTATGTTATTGAGTTAGTTACATGAGGACGGTTCAAAGCTAATGTGGTGTGGACTGATCGATATGGACCCTAGAGCCAATGCGGTGTGAACCGGGTAGGGTTATCAGCTATAGCTCATGTGTTGGGACATAGTGATAGCCGTGTGGAGCTCATGCGGTGGGGCCTACCAGTGTCTTGATTGATTTGGAGACCAAAATATCGAGTATCGTATGCTCAATACACTGAGTTAGAGAAAGTAAATATGGATGTTATGATTTGATGGTTGTTGTCACTATGACACGTACACTTCCATACATACTCAGTGTTATTGGGATTACCATAAAGTAGAGTACATTATTATGTGTGCTAACTCTTTAGATGCAGGTCCAGGTCAGCTATGGTTCTTCATACCTATTATATTTCCCTATTTAGTGATTTAGATTACTATCACGCACACCAGACTTTGTCTTACTTCAAAATTTTATGCATTGCTTCTTATTACTCTGGGTGCTCTTAAATGAGCAGATTAGAGGCGGTTGATGTGCTCGAGTAGCTGACTAGAGACGAGCACGAGCTTCCACGTATCATATATACTCTTATCCTTGTTTATTCCCGTTGTTCACTGGGTATAGTAGTGTTTTGTTTAGAGACAATATTTTGGAGATGTATCTATGTCTGGCTCAATAGATATTATGCTGTGATGTGAACCTACTACTCTGATGTTTATGATTTTGTTTTCAACTTATATACTGTCCCACCTATTTTATATCATGTCTTATGTTATTATTATTGTACTTTGTTCCATGTGTTATGAGATATATGACAGGTTATGTTGTTTTTCTTATTCCAACTTTAATGATCGCGTTGCATTAGTTGGGCACCATCACAGCGCACTCGTTGGGCGTCGGCTGGTACGTGGTGGCCATCATATTTGGTATCAGAGTTGAGGTTGCATAGTTTAGCCTAAGTGGCAAGTACCGGGGAAAGAGTGTACGTATATAAGAGCGCGTATTAGCGCTATTTTGGCTCTCAAAACTATATGTACACACTATTAGAACACTTAAGGTGAGGTCGCAATGCACATGCACCACTATGTAGGATTACCTGGAAAGACGATTGATCAATTGCTTTACAGATTGAATGATGATTCATCACGTAAGGAACACTGTTAGGAACTCCACTTGTCGAGTTGAGGAATGGGCAGGCTTAGAAGCCAATAGATTCAATACTCCTGATACGTAGACAATGTTTGATGCTTTTGTTAGATGCCTAGGAACACTCAAGGAGCTTTTCTGGATATTGCTGAAGGTGAAGGTGGTTCACTTGTGCATGCTCCCAGGGCTGACTTTGCAAATTTAAATAAGGATTTTAGCAGCCTGAGTGGTAAGCCGTTCTAAGGAATGGAGTTGGCTATGGAAGTCCAGGGCTGGATTGATACCTATGAGCACATCTTTGAGGACCTCAGACTCGAGGATGCTACAAAAAGGAAGTTGACTTCGGTTCAGCTTTAAGGAGGTGTTATGAATTGATGACTGCTACTCCTAGGGATCAGTTTACTTTGGATCATTCAAGGCTCGTTTATGTGAGAAGTTTATTCCGATTACTCAAAAGTTAGAATTGTTTTAGAGGTTCACTGAGCTAAAGAAAAGTGGTAGGACCGTTTCTCAATATATCATTGAGTTCTATGCTTTGTCTAAATATGTGATGTCTTTTATTGACACTGTCAAGAAGAAGAACGAGAAGTTCGTCACTGCTCTGGATGATTACTTAGGGGAGCGGCTTATTAATCATACTGATGAGACTTTTGATTTCATCATGGGGAAAGCTCCGAGGTCAGAAAGCCTTTTCCCTATATCGAAGACGGAAGTTTTTGTTGTTCCTGGAGAGGTGCCAAAGCCGTTGGTGGGTGATGGTGGCAAGAAAAAGTTTCCTAATAAAAGAAACCCTTTTCCAACCAAGGACGGGAATAAGAAGAAGGATAAGTCAGAATTAGCTTTCTATGGTTGTGGAAGGAAGGGCCACCATATCAAGGACTGTAGATCATAGCGGGGGGTGAAGAAGTGCTTCAATTGCGACAAGGAGGGGCTTTTCAAGAATTATTTTCCAGAGCCCCCAAAGGATAGAAGTTGGTGATATCATAAGCTATTAACGTTGTTAATTCTTTATCTAATAGCCCTAAAGTGGAGCAAAAGGGAAAGGGTATCGTCATCCAACATATGATTTTAGTTTATCATATTCTTATTCGAGTTCTGTTTGATACCGAGGCTTCCCATTCCCTCATATCAAGTTACCTGGTAGATAGGTTGGAGAACCTAAAATTGTTGACCGACCTTTATTTGTGATGAACCCGATTGGTGGTTCTACTAGGCTTTGCGTATTTATCATGGGTTGGTCTTATCGAACCATGGATGCATGTTTGTGTGTGGTTTCTTTGTTTTGGGATTTACTGGGTTTGGTGTTATCCTCGAAGTCAATTGGCTCCAGAGGCATGGGGGTGGTGGTGGACTTTGAGAGGTCTTCGGTGACAATTGGGGTAAATGATGGGCAGAGGGTGGTGTTGGGCTGTCTACCTAGTGATGAGGTGATGGCTAGTTTTCTTTATTCTCTCGGCATACCACATGATGAGTTATTGGGTGTTCCTAATGTTGGAAAGTATCCGGAAATCTTTGAGGAAGTGACCAGACTTCCACCACACAGAGATCAAGTTTCATATTAATTTAGTGAAAGATGTCAGACCTATGTAATGTCTCTTCAACAGATGGCACCAAGAAGACAGCGAGAGATCAAGATGCAAGTGAGTGACTACTTGAGGAAGGGATTTATTCGAAGAAGTATTTCCAAGTAGGGAGCATCTAAATGCATATGGTTCCCTTCGGTTATGCGTAGACTAACATGAGCTAAGCAAGGTGACGAGGAAGAATAAATATCCTCTTCCGCGAATAGACGATTTATTCGATCAGTTGAATGGTGCATGGATATTCTCCCAATTAGACTTTACGACGGGATTTCATCATCTACATATAGCAAATAAGAGCGTGCCTAAAGAAGAATCCGTAATGTCGTCTGGTTCTATGAGTGGTTAGTTATACCGCTTGGACAGACCAACGCACCAGCGTATTTCATGGATCTCTTGAATCGTGCTGTCATAGAATAATTAAATAAATTCGTGCCTATGTTCGTTGATGATATTATGGTCTACTCACAGATAGAAGAAGGACATAAGGAGAATCAAGGACTATGATGGAGGTGTTAAGGAAACACCGACTAAAGGCTAAGTTTTATAAATGTAACTTCTGGAGGAGGGAAGTGAGGCTCTTGGGCCATGTTGTTTCAGATAATGGTATTGTCATGGACCCCACGAAGGTAGCAACAGTACAGGATTGGTCTATGCCCAAGAGTGCAACTGATGTGAGAAGTTTCTTGGGGTTAGCTAGATATTATTATAAGTTTATCTAGGACTTCTCCAAGATAGAAACACCGTTAACTCAATTTACCAAGAAGAATCAGGTTTTGTCTAGGAGGCAAGACGCGAACGTGTATTTAAGAGTCTAACGGAAAGTTGACATGTGCTTCAGTTCTAGTTATTCTGAAAGAAAACGATGAGATGACTGTAACAACCCGAAAATCTGGGCCAGTTTAAAATTTTTATTTTGGCAATTTTAGCGAATTTTGATTATTTAAAATGAATTATTTAAAATGATATCGACGAAAATCTATTTTGAATATAATTCGAACGTATATATTATATACGTCGTCGTTAGAATATAAATAATTATTTATAATTATAAAAGGAATTGAAAATGGCGCGGTAGTTCGATAATTCGATTTCAAACTTCAATTGAGTGTACCGGGTGCAAAACAAACCGGATTTTAATGAAACCAAAAACATTAGGATCTAATTGATGATATCTTTCTAACGGATGTAAGAAACTGAGATTTCACTTTAAAAATTGAGAGATATGTCCAGTTGAAAATTCTGAATAGTCGCTATGGAATTCAGGCCCTTAAAAATGGACATTTTGCAAATGACCTCGGATTTCGACGAAACCACTTTTGTTGGGTCCGTGATGTCAAATTATAGCTAGGTTTCAAATTTCATAATTTTCCGAATCAATATGTGAGCGTGGCAAAGGAAAACGCGTTTGACCATTTCAGTTGATTTTAATCGACTGGAAATTGGCCATTTTTCATACGGTCTCAGAATTCGACGAAACTAGTTTTGTTAGGACCGTATCGTCAATACGAAGCTAGAAAATATTTTTCTGCAATTTATAGAGTTAGTATGGGACCCCAGTAATTTGAAATGTACGTTTAAAATTCAATATAGTGATTTAAATGTAAATTTAACGAAAACTGATTGTAACAGCCGAATCAACTTACGATACATATCCCATTGTGTTCGGAATGGGGGTGAAACGCTATGGACGACAGGCGGTGGACCTCGTTTAGAGGTCGTTTGAAAAAGTTGACTTTTTGAATTAAAATAAAATAATTAAATTAATAAAAAAAAATATATAATCCCTCTTCCCTCCCTATACCTCCAGGCCCCCCCCCCCCGATAATTCAGAATCGAAAAAGAAAAAAAAAAAAGAAAAAAAAAGGGAGATCGAAATCGCGTCGAAGCCCCCCCCCCACGCCGCCGCCGGTGGCAGAGCCACCACCACCTCGCGCGCCCCCCCCCCAGAGCCGTCGCGCAGCGCCCCTCCTCTTCCCTCTCCACTCTCCTCCTCCAACGTGAAGAACCCTAATTCCGCACCCCCTTGCTCACCTGAACCCTAGCCGCCGCAACCAGACCCCCTCCACCTCGCCTCGCAGCTCCGCTGCTCCCTCCTACTCGCGAACCCCCAAAGCGACGGAAGCCACAGCCCCCCCTGGACCCAAAACCGATGATGAACCCCCCCCCCTGTAAGTATTTTCTGATTTTATTTATTTTATTTACTGATTTTATTTGTTTTATTAACTGAATTTTATTTGCTTATTAATCTGAATTTTTAAATTTTAAAAACTGATTTTATTTATTTTAAAACTGATTTTATTTATTTTAAAACAGATTTTATTTATTTATTTTAAGACGTGGCTTTTAAAACAGAAAAGATTTGATTTTTAAAAAGTAATATAATACGATCTTTATATTTTTAAAGTGATAAAAATATAGTTTTTATATTTTTAAAGAATTAAAAATATAATCTTTATAGGATAGAGAATATAAAAATATCATCTTTGTATATGTAGCAAAATAAAAATCTGATTTTTATTTTATATACGTTGAAATCAAGTGATGTCTTTAAATTTAAAAAGGTGAAATCTTTAAATTTAAAAAGGTGAAATCTTTAAATTTAAAAAGGTGAAATCTTTAAATTTAAAAAGGTGAGATCTTTAAATTTAAAAAGGTGAAATCTTTAAATTCAAAAAGGCGAAATCTTTATATGGAAAATAGCGGGATAAAAATATAATTTTTATCTATATAACATAGAAGTAAAAATTCGATTTTTATATTGAATAGCAAAGTAAAAATTCGATTTTTATATTGAATAGCAAAGTAAAAATTCGATTTTTATATTGAATAGCAAAGTAAAAATTCGATTTTTATAATGAATAGCAAAGTAAAATTTCGATTTTTATATATTGAATAGCATAGTAAAAATTCGATTTTTAAATATATGAAGTGATTATAAAAGTATGATTTTTAAATTGAAAGTGAATAAATAAAAATGTGATTTTTATTTTAAAGACATCGAAATATAAAAATGTGATTTTTATATATATAGTGACTACGGGCAACGAAGACGATGAAGATGAAGATTTCTATCAAATGAAGTGCCGTGGAGCTTGGATAGCTTTCTGTGAGAACTTCTCACTCTTAATTCTCTTTTTCTAGATATATATATATATACTAGGATGCAGACGGTGCTTATTAGGAGCACCCGACACCCGTCCACATACCATGGACTTGTTTGATTGGATGTTTGGTGATTGATTGAGATATTGGTTTGAATGTGGTTTGTGGTGTGAAAAATCAAATCGATAAATTGGTTAGGATTAGACGTGCGCCGTTATAAGGCGAAGGAGTAAGGCTAGGTTAGACCCTTACTCCAAATTTTGTGGTTTGCATAACGAAAGTGAATTTGATTGATGTGTGAATGGCGTGGGCCTTCACTAGACCGGGGATAAGGCTAGGCCTTGTCCCGTTTCTAGTATCGTGCCGTTATGCCGCCGAAATTTTCTAAAATAAGTTAGAAAAATAAAAATAGCATTTTATTTAACGAATGAACTGAATAGAAATTGATATGTTAAAAATAAAATGTGTTATCGTTAAAAATATAATTTTTAACGTGAATGTGAATAAATAAATATTCATTTACAAACCAGACGGTTTGTTTATGTACACCTATTTGAATGACGTTGATTGGGTCGATAAATTTTACACATCGCCTAACTGCACAAATAAAATATGTGTTTGATTGTTTGAAACCCCACACGGGTGTTAGGATGAAATTTGAAGTTCACTCATCCTGATTGATTAAATATGTCGATCGATTGATTGACAAGCTGCTATAAGCGTTAAATGTCTATATTTGATGCTTATACAGTGTAGTGCACTTTGGTTGATGGTTGATTATTCATCGTTGTTGATATATACATGTGTTGTAGAAAATCCATATAATTAACATTATATGGTAATTGATTGGGCCTCATTCCAGTTTCGAAAAAAAAAAAATATTTGAAATAGAAATATTTGAAAAAGAAATATTTGAAATAGAAATATTTGAAATAGAATATTTGAAAATAGAAATATGTGAAGCCGTGAGGATTAGATTGACGCCATTTTGACGTGAACGATATTTATATCGATTTTATTCATTTTAAAATGAATATTGAAAAGTGATTTCGAAATCGAATATTTTGAAATGAATTGAATTGAAAACGATTTCGAAATGAATGGAATTGAAAACGATTTCGAAATGAATTGAATTGAAAACGATTTCGAAATGAATTGAATTGAAAACGAATTCAAAATGAATTGAATTGAAAACGAATTCAAAATGAATTGAAAACGATTTCGAAATGAATTGAATTGAAAACGAATTCAAAATGAATTGAAAACGATTTCGAAATGAATTGAATTGAAAACGAATTCAAATGGAATTGAAAGCGAATTGAAATGAATTCAAATTGAATTGAAATTTGAATTGAATAGAAATGAATTTTGAAACGAATTTATAAAGAAGAATTCAATTTTGCTTTGAATTGAAATGGAATTTGAAATAGGTTTTGAAACGATTTTAAAACTATTTATGTAATTCGTTTTAAATAGAAATCGACGAAATATATATATTATATATATTATATATATAATATAACGGCCTGAATAGAACGCGCCGCGCCGCGGCAGTTCGTGAATTTCGACCATTTATTTCAAACGGACATTACGGGAGATCCGACCGTCGGATTCTCCTAAAACCGGAACCGTTGGGTTCGTATCGAAAAGAGCTTTCTAATGAATGTTAGAAATTTGAAATCTAACGGTTGGATTTGGAGATACGTCCAAATCAAATTCGAAAAAGGTCGCTGTAAGTGCAGTTCGATGGCCGTTGATGGAAATCGACTGTACGGGCCTTGATAAAATTATTAAAAATAGTAATAATTTGTGTAAAATAAAAAAAAAATGATTTAGAAAGAATTGGGATGAAAAACTCCATATTTGAAAAGATAAAAATAGATTTTTATCGAAATGAACTAGTTTTGAACTAGAATTATAATTCTATTTATTTTTAAATAAATAAATTGAATTTGAAATGGTTTTAAAAATAACCAGAATATCCAATGATTGCATTGGAGTGGAATTGAATCGAAATTGTCTTCGGAATATTTCGATGTTGGAATTCGTGATTATACGGATGTTGATATGGAAATTTGAAAGATATATACATATATCGCTATTTCCAATACGACATTTGTTAGTCGTAGAATTCGATATTGAATATAAGCCGATATATTTCCTATTCAGAGCCTTGTATTGAATATCGAATGTGATTTGGGTTTGTCGTGAATGGTGTCTTCACTAACACTGTTCTTGAACCCAGTTGAGAAAAGATTAAATCTTTTTATTTAGATTTAATGAAGTGTACCAATTAAATAATATTTAATTGGAATTGAATTGATATTGATTTTTGGGTTTATCGTGAACAGTGTTTTAAATAACACTTGTTCTTTAACCCGATAATTAATGAATGTGATTTGGGTTTGTCGTGAATGGTGTCTTCACTAACACTGTTCTTGAACCCAGTTGAGAAAAGATTAAATCTTTTTATTTAGATTTAATGAAGTGTACCAATTAAATAATATTTAATTGGAATTGAATTGATATTGATTTTTGGGTTTATCGTGAACAGTGTTTTAAATAACACTTGTTCTTTAACCCGATAATTAATGAATGTGATTTGGGTTTGTCGTGAATGGTGTCTTCACTAACACTGTTCTTGAACCCAGTTGAGAAAAGATTAAATCTTTTTATTTAGATTTAATGAAGTTTACCAATTAAATAATATTTAATTGGAATTGAATTGATATTGATTTTTGGGGTTTATCGTGAGCAGTGTTTTAAATAACACTTGTTCTTTAACCCGATAATTAATGGAATGTGATTTTGGGTTTATCGTGAATCGTGTTTTTAAATGACACTGATTCTTTAACCCAGATAATGATTAAAACTAAGTGGAGTTTTAATGAATCTTTAATTAGATTGAAAAGATCGAGAATGGAGTATCACCAGTTTTGCTCCAGGCGATAGTTAAATCTTTAATTAGATTTGAACGTGAAATTTAGAAACTAACTGTCGGTTAGCCAAGCAGAATGGTTTTCTGGATATTGATCTGATGTTGGTTTCGGCCTTCGGGGTTAATATTTGGGGAATTATTCTCTTGATTAATTTACGGTTAGTGACTAATGAGTTGGAATGAGGCGTATGTTGTGTTTGTGTAACACTTTTATAATATATACGCGAGTTATTCGGAAAGACCGGGTTTATCCCATTCTGAATAACTGATACGACGATAAGTCGAAGATGAAGACGATGGTCGAAGACCGGAGGTCTTCACGTCGTTTGGGTGATAACTGATGATCTTGATTGGGCTGTACACCCAAGAAGATGGAAACAGTTAGTGATCGTCCAGACGTACTTGGAGATCGATGGATATGCGGGGTACTAGGTGCCTCCGGTTTCGTTCAGACCTAGGACGGACTTGTAAATGGACTGTGTGTCTGACATCGGATTTCATTCTGTGTGACTGATATCGGTTGCATAGGATGGTTTGCCTGTGTGGCATGCTAAGATGCAAATGATCAAGGCTTCTGTTGAAAAGCAAAGTCTTGTGGTGATGATCAAAGCACGGCCTTTGTGGCGTAGCTTTGTGTAACGTTTACCTCGCGTGTTTCGCACCAGGTATGAACCAAAAACGGGAGACGGACCTCAGGGAGGACTTGCGTTTCTTTCTAGCTAGAAGTGGCGTCAGTGGTTTTTCACGCCCTGACGAGTTTGACTTATGTGGTTGTTGCTGTTGCGAGGCGCCTCGGTTATATCGGTTTCGGCCGATGCTTCTGGTCGGCTGACGGACCAGACTTACACCCCATAGGGTGGGGAAACGTAGTGTTCAGGCATTTTAATCCACATCGGTGGACCGGCCCTGTCGCTCCAAGGGTCGATGCGCTCTGACCCTGTGGCTCGGGCTAGAGAGTCACAAATCGGTTGAGGACTATCTTTTGCCTCGGTTCATAGACGGAAATCCAATTTCCAAATACGTGTCATTTGCGGTTTTATTTGTAAACCTATATATGGCGACATAGTGGCATGGGACGCTCATGTCGCCTATGATTGATACTTATGATTTGAAGTTGTTTTATACACTATGCACTTATTATAGTATCAAATGATTTGTTTTAAACGTATCAAGCATTCTTTGGCTGTTATAAGGGAAAACCCTATCCCCCGGCTTGCGTTTGCATTGTGTGATAGGACCTGGGTCTTATAACAGCTTCATTTTTCTTTATTTAGCATTGCGCTGTTTGTTTTATGCACTGGTATTCTTGGGAGGAAACCCGTTCCGTGTTATACGGCGTGGTCCCTTGATTTACCTAGCTTTAAAAATAAAGATTAATAACTGTTTTAGTTCTCACACCAGTCACATGACTGACCTGGAGTTTATTGTTTTAACCTAAACTCTGGGTGCCCCTATTTTTGACACGGGCAGCTAGTAGTTTTGGTTTTGCAGATTTATATTCACAGGATCCTGGTTTACAGCTGGAACGATATCCGGAAAGCTTTGTATCCGTATATCTACTTCTAGTTGTGTATTGTATTATTTTCCGCTGCTATGTATTTAAATGTAATTTAAATCTCTGATATTTCTGTGTAATATTTATTCGTTTATACTCTGTATATTCTTGTAATCTGATGCATTGTTGTAATAACAATGAAATGTTCTTCTGTATGCGTTCTGTTGTGGTTTGTTCTCGAACTATCCGACGCTTTCCTTTACGGGGAAGTCGGAGGTCTTTACATTTGGTATCAGAGCTTTGGTTTACAAAGCTCAGAGAACAAGGCACATTAGAACCTTACGAAAGAATTCATCAGATATTGGATTAGTAATATCCAATTAGAATGACTCGTTAGAGATGGGATCAGTAGTATCCTAGAACGGGTGTGAAGAGTATATTTTTCAAATGAAAACAATTTTGTTTTGAAAATCTAAGTCAACTATTCGTATTTGATTATTTATTTATATTGATGTGGACAATCCAGTATATATAGATTTTGCGTATACGTCTGATCCGCGTGTATTCGAAATTTTAATATACTGGATAGATATAGAATCACCTTCTAGTCGCCCGGAGAGAACTCTGATGATTGATGCATCGTCATCAGAATTTATGTTCGAGTGACGAAAGGGAGATTTCTATATATTTCCATTAGACTGGTGTGAGAACCAAAATTAGATAGGGCTAATTGTTGTGATTTGGCATCAAAAAATCTGATTTTTGTATATATATCAAAATTATGAATTTGAAACGGTAATCCACTAATTGATTGATGTTTGTGTTGTTTGTTTAATTGTTTGATAATTTTGAACTAGTATGCCTAATTTGATCGAATATTGAATTGTATTGAAAATTGGTCGCATTTGCTTGCATATACATATATATCATTGAACAGGTCATAGCAAGGAGGCTAGAGCCAGAGAATAAAATTTGTTTGCCCGACAAATAGGTACATGTTTACTACATAATTTCCTGTTTTGTTTGAGTGATGATGATTTTGTGAGCCTATTGGCTAGCCGTTTGGCTTTTTCTTTTTCTTTTTGAGATCTGAAGGACCGGGGAAGCTATTTGAAATTCCCCGATGCTCCCATTGCAGGGGAGGTTATGGCGAAATTTTTCGAAAATTTAGGGAGTTAGCCAAATTTTTGAAATTTTGAAAATTCTCAGAAACTAAAGAGTTGGAGAATGGAAGCCTGATCGAACGTAGAGCTGAATAATCAAACCACTTTCGACTTTGTTCCTTTTCGGGGACGAAAAGTTTTAAGTGGGGGAGATTGTAACAACCCGAAAATCTGGGCCAGTTTAAAATTTTTATTTTGGCAATTTTAGCGAATTTTGATTATTTAAAATGAATTATTTAAAATGATATCGACGAAAATCTATTTTGAATATAATTCGAACGTATATATTATATACGTCGTCGTTAGAATATAAATAATTATTTATAATTATAAAAGGAATTGAAAATGGCGCGGTAGTTCGATAATTCGATTTCAAACTTCAATTGAGTGTACCGGGTGCAAAACAAACCGGATTTTAATGAAACCAAAAACATTAGGATCTAATTGATGATATCTTTCTAACGGATGTAAGAAACTGAGATTTCACTTTAAAAATTGAGAGATATGTCCAGTTGAAAATTCTGAATAGTCGCTATGGAATTCAGGCCCTTAAAAATGGACATTTTGCAAATGACCTCGGATTTCGACGAAACCACTTTTGTTGGGTCCGTGATGTCAAATTATAGCTAGGTTTCAAATTTCATAATTTTCCGAATCAATATGTGAGCGTGGCAAAGGAAAACGCGTTTGACCATTTCAGTTGATTTTAATCGACTGGAAATTGGCCATTTTTCATACGGTCTCAGAATTCGACGAAACTAGTTTTGTTAGGACCGTATCGTCAATACGAAGCTAGAAAATATTTTTCTGCAATTTATAGAGTTAGTATGGGACCCCAGTAATTTGAAATGTACGTTTAAAATTCAATATAGTGATTTAAATGTAAATTTAACGAAAACTGATTGTAACAGCCGAATCAACTTACGATACATATCCCATTGTGTTCGGAATGGGGGTGAAACGCTATGGACGACAGGCGGTGGACCTCGTTTAGAGGTCGTTTGAAAAAGTTGACTTTTTGAATTAAAATAAAATAATTAAATTAATAAAAAAAAAAATATAATCCCTCTTCCCTCCCTATACCTCCAGGCCCCCCCCCCCCGATAATTCAGAATCGAAAAAGAAAAAAAAAAAGAAAAAAAAAGGGAGATCGAAATCGCGTCGAAGCCCCCCCCCCACGCCGCCGCCGGTGGCAGAGCCACCACCACCTCGCGCGCCCCCCCCCCAGAGCCGTCGCGCAGCGCCCCTCCTCTTCCCTCTCCACTCTCCTCCTCCAACGTGAAGAACCCTAATTCCGCACCCCCTTGCTCACCTGAACCCTAGCCGCCGCAACCAGACCCCCTCCACCTCGCCTCGCAGCTCCGCTGCTCCCTCCTACTCGCGAACCCCCAAAGCGACGGAAGCCACAGCCCCCCCTGGACCCAAAACCGATGATGAACCCCCCCCCCCCTGTAAGTATTTTCTGATTTTATTTATTTTATTTACTGATTTTATTTGTTTTATTAACTGAATTTTATTTGCTTATTAATCTGAATTTTTAAATTTTAAAAACTGATTTTATTTATTTTAAAACTGATTTTATTTATTTTAAAACAGATTTTATTTATTTATTTTAAGACGTGGCTTTTAAAACAGAAAAGATTTGATTTTTAAAAAGTAATATAATACGATCTTTATATTTTTAAAGTGATAAAAATATAGTTTTTATATTTTTAAAGAATTAAAAATATAATCTTTATAGGATAGAGAATATAAAAATATCATCTTTGTATATGTAGCAAAATAAAAATCTGATTTTTATTTTATATACGTTGAAATCAAGTGATGTCTTTAAATTTAAAAAGGTGAAATCTTTAAATTTAAAAAGGTGAAATCTTTAAATTTAAAAAGGTGAAATCTTTAAATTTAAAAAGGTGAGATCTTTAAATTTAAAAAGGTGAAATCTTTAAATTCAAAAAGGCGAAATCTTTATATGGAAAATAGCGGGATAAAAATATAATTTTTATCTATATAACATAGAAGTAAAAATTCGATTTTTATATTGAATAGCAAAGTAAAAATTCGATTTTTATATTGAATAGCAAAGTAAAAATTCGATTTTTATATTGAATAGCAAAGTAAAAATTCGATTTTTATAATGAATAGCAAAGTAAAATTTCGATTTTTATATATTGAATAGCATAGTAAAAATTCGATTTTTAAATATATGAAGTGATTATAAAAGTATGATTTTTAAATTGAAAGTGAATAAATAAAAATGTGATTTTTATTTTAAAGACATCGAAATATAAAAATGTGATTTTTATATATATAGTGACTACGGGCAACGAAGACGATGAAGATGAAGATTTCTATCAAATGAAGTGCCGTGGAGCTTGGATAGCTTTCTGTGAGAACTTCTCACTCTTAATTCTCTTTTTCTAGATATATATATATATACTAGGATGCAGACGGTGCTTATTAGGAGCACCCGACACCCGTCCACATACCATGGACTTGTTTGATTGGATGTTTGGTGATTGATTGAGATATTGGTTTGAATGTGGTTTGTGGTGTGAAAAATCAAATCGATAAATTGGTTAGGATTAGACGTGCGCCGTTATAAGGCGAAGGAGTAAGGCTAGGTTAGACCCTTACTCCAAATTTTGTGGTTTGCATAACGAAAGTGAATTTGATTGATGTGTGAATGGCGTGGGCCTTCACTAGACCGGGGATAAGGCTAGGCCTTGTCCCGTTTCTAGTATCGTGCCGTTATGCCGCCGAAATTTTCTAAAATAAGTTAGAAAAATAAAAATAGCATTTTATTTAACGAATGAACTGAATAGAAATTGATATGTTAAAAATAAAATGTGTTATCGTTAAAAATATAATTTTTAACGTGAATGTGAATAAATAAATATTCATTTACAAACCAGACGGTTTGTTTATGTACACCTATTTGAATGACGTTGATTGGGTCGATAAATTTTACACATCGCCTAACTGCACAAATAAAATATGTGTTTGATTGTTTGAAACCCCACACGGGTGTTAGGATGAAATTTGAAGTTCACTCATCCTGATTGATTAAATATGTCGATCGATTGATTGACAAGCTGCTATAAGCGTTAAATGTCTATATTTGATGCTTATACAGTGTAGTGCACTTTGGTTGATGGTTGATTATTCATCGTTGTTGATATATACATGTGTTGTAGAAAATCCATATAATTAACATTATATGGTAATTGATTGGGCCTCATTCCAGTTTCGAAAAAAAAAAAATATTTGAAATAGAAATATTTGAAAAAGAAATATTTGAAATAGAAATATTTGAAATAGAATATTTGAAAATAGAAATATGTGAAGCCGTGAGGATTAGATTGACGCCATTTTGACGTGAACGATATTTATATCGATTTTATTCATTTTAAAATGAATATTGAAAAGTGATTTCGAAATCGAATATTTTGAAATGAATTGAATTGAAAACGATTTCGAAATGAATGGAATTGAAAACGATTTCGAAATGAATTGAATTGAAAACGATTTCGAAATGAATTGAATTGAAAACGAATTCAAAATGAATTGAATTGAAAACGAATTCAAAATGAATTGAAAACGATTTCGAAATGAATTGAATTGAAAACGAATTCAAAATGAATTGAAAACGATTTCGAAATGAATTGAATTGAAAACGAATTCAAATGGAATTGAAAGCGAATTGAAATGAATTCAAATTGAATTGAAATTTGAATTGAATAGAAATGAATTTTGAAACGAATTTATAAAGAAGAATTCAATTTTGCTTTGAATTGAAATGGAATTTGAAATAGGTTTTGAAACGATTTTAAAACTATTTATGTAATTCGTTTTAAATAGAAATCGACGAAATATATATATTATATATATTATATATATAATATAACGGCCTGAATAGAACGCGCCGCGCCGCGGCAGTTCGTGAATTTCGACCATTTATTTCAAACGGACATTACGGGAGATCCGACCGTCGGATTCTCCTAAAACCGGAACCGTTGGGTTCGTATCGAAAAGAGCTTTCTAATGAATGTTAGAAATTTGAAATCTAACGGTTGGATTTGGAGATACGTCCAAATCAAATTCGAAAAAGGTCGCTGTAAGTGCAGTTCGATGGCCGTTGATGGAAATCGACTGTACGGGCCTTGATAAAATTATTAAAAATAGTAATAATTTGTGTAAAATCAAAAAAAAATGATTTAGAAAGAATTGGGATGAAAAACTCCATATTTGAAAAGATAAAAATAGATTTTTATCGAAATGAACTAGTTTTGAACTAGAATTATAATTCTATTTATTTTTAAATAAATAAATTGAATTTGAAATGGTTTTAAAAATAACCAGAATATCCAATGATTGCATTGGAGTGGAATTGAATCGAAATTGTCTTCGGAATATTTCGATGTTGGAATTCGTGATTATACGGATGTTGATATGGAAATTTGAAAGATATATACATATATCGCTATTTCCAATACGACATTTGTTAGTCGTAGAATTCGATATTGAATATAAGCCGATATATTTCCTATTCAGAGCCTTGTATTGAATATCGAATGTGATTTGGGTTTGTCGTGAATGGTGTCTTCACTAACACTGTTCTTGAACCCAGTTGAGAAAAGATTAAATCTTTTTATTTAGATTTAATGAAGTGTACCAATTAAATAATATTTAATTGGAATTGAATTGATATTGATTTTTGGGTTTATCGTGAACAGTGTTTTAAATAACACTTGTTCTTTAACCCGATAATTAATGAATGTGATTTGGGTTTGTCGTGAATGGTGTCTTCACTAACACTGTTCTTGAACCCAGTTGAGAAAAGATTAAATCTTTTTATTTAGATTTAATGAAGTGTACCAATTAAATAATATTTAATTGGAATTGAATTGATATTGATTTTTGGGTTTATCGTGAACAGTGTTTTAAATAACACTTGTTCTTTAACCCGATAATTAATGAATGTGATTTGGGTTTGTCGTGAATGGTGTCTTCACTAACACTGTTCTTGAACCCAGTTGAGAAAAGATTAAATCTTTTTATTTAGATTTAATGAAGTTTACCAATTAAATAATATTTAATTGGAATTGAATTGATATTGATTTTTGGGGTTTATCGTGAGCAGTGTTTTAAATAACACTTGTTCTTTAACCCGATAATTAATGGAATGTGATTTTGGGTTTATCGTGAATCGTGTTTTTAAATGACACTGATTCTTTAACCCAGATAATGATTAAAACTAAGTGGAGTTTTAATGAATCTTTAATTAGATTGAAAAGATCGAGAATGGAGTATCACCAGTTTTGCTCCAGGCGATAGTTAAATCTTTAATTAGATTTGAACGTGAAATTTAGAAACTAACTGTCGGTTAGCCAAGCAGAATGGTTTTCTGGATATTGATCTGATGTTGGTTTCGGCCTTCGGGGTTAATATTTGGGGAATTATTCTCTTGATTAATTTACGGTTAGTGACTAATGAGTTGGAATGAGGCGTATGTTGTGTTTGTGTAACACTTTTATAATATATACGCGAGTTATTCGGAAAGACCGGGTTTATCCCATTCTGAATAACTGATACGACGATAAGTCGAAGATGAAGACGATGGTCGAAGACCGGAGGTCTTCACGTCGTTTGGGTGATAACTGATGATCTTGATTGGGCTGTACACCCAAGAAGATGGAAACAGTTAGTGATCGTCCAGACGTACTTGGAGATCGATGGATATGCGGGGTACTAGGTGCCTCCGGTTTCGTTCAGACCTAGGACGGACTTGTAAATGGACTGTGTGTCTGACATCGGATTTCATTCTGTGTGACTGATATCGGTTGCATAGGATGGTTTGCCTGTGTGGCATGCTAAGATGCAAATGATCAAGGCTTCTGTTGAAAAGCAAAGTCTTGTGGTGATGATCAAAGCACGGCCTTTGTGGCGTAGCTTTGTGTAACGTTTACCTCGCGTGTTTCGCACCAGGTATGAACCAAAAACGGGAGACGGACCTCAGGGAGGACTTGCGTTTCTTTCTAGCTAGAAGTGGCGTCAGTGGTTTTTCACGCCCTGACGAGTTTGACTTATGTGGTTGTTGCTGTTGCGAGGCGCCTCGGTTATATCGGTTTCGGCCGATGCTTCTGGTCGGCTGACGGACCAGACTTACACCCCATAGGGTGGGGAAACGTAGTGTTCAGGCATTTTAATCCACATCGGTGGACCGGCCCTGTCGCTCCAAGGGTCGATGCGCTCTGACCCTGTGGCTCGGGCTAGAGAGTCACAAATCGGTTGAGGACTATCTTTTGCCTCGGTTCATAGACGGAAATCCAATTTCCAAATACGTGTCATTTGCGGTTTTATTTGTAAACCTATATATGGCGACATAGTGGCATGGGACGCTCATGTCGCCTATGATTGATACTTATGATTTGAAGTTGTTTTATACACTATGCACTTATTATAGTATCAAATGATTTGTTTTAAACGTATCAAGCATTCTTTGGCTGTTATAAGGGAAAACCCTATCCCCCGGCTTGCGTTTGCATTGTGTGATAGGACCTGGGTCTTATAACAGCTTCATTTTTCTTTATTTAGCATTGCGCTGTTTGTTTTATGCACTGGTATTCTTGGGAGGAAACCCGTTCCGTGTTATACGGCGTGGTCCCTTGATTTACCTAGCTTTAAAAATAAAGATTAATAACTGTTTTAGTTCTCACACCAGTCACATGACTGACCTGGAGTTTATTGTTTTAACCTAAACTCTGGGTGCCCCTATTTTTGACACGGGCAGCTAGTAGTTTTGGTTTTGCAGATTTATATTCACAGGATCCTGGTTTACAGCTGGAACGATATCCGGAAAGCTTTGTATCCGTATATCTACTTCTAGTTGTGTATTGTATTATTTTCCGCTGCTATGTATTTAAATGTAATTTAAATCTCTGATATTTCTGTGTAATATTTATTCGTTTATACTCTGTATATTCTTGTAATCTGATGCATTGTTGTAATAACAATGAAATGTTCTTCTGTATGCGTTCTGTTGTGGTTTGTTCTCGAACTATCCGACGCTTTCCTTTACGGGGAAGTCGGAGGTCTTTACAATGACGGTATACATCAATGCTTATATTACTATATTAGCGATAGTGTAAATGCAAAGGGATAAGGTTGTCACTTATGCTAGTCGGCAACTAGAGCCACAAGGGAAAAGGTACCCTACGAATGACTTGGAATTTGCAGCAGTTGTCTTCGATTTGAAGATGTGAAGACATTATCTTCTGAGAGAAAGATTCGGCTTGTTTACTGACCACAAGTCATTAAAGTATCTTTTCTCTCAGAAAGATTTAATTTTTGGTCAACAATGATTGTTAGAATTCTTGTCTTCCTATGATTTTAACATTGCATATACTTCAGGAAAGGGTAATGCGGTTGTTGATGGATTAATTAGAAGTCATGCCAGTTTAGGGGATATGTTTCTAGAGTGGAAGCAACTGGAGTATATTATTGGTTATGATTTTAGATCAAGATGTGAATTAAAGCCAAAGATGTTGGAAAGTTTAACAATTAGACCAAATTTAATCAAACGGATCTGTTCTAGTCAGAGGAGCAATCCTAGATTGTTGGAGGCCATTTCCAAGATGGAAGCTTCTAGGGATGATGAGGTTAAGAGCATGTACGAACTTGTCCATGATCGCTGGCTTCAGAAAAGTTGGAGATTAGTTGTACCCGATATCGATGGATTAAGAGATGGAGTAATTAAAGAGTGTTATCACTAAAAGTTGACTATACACCCCAGTGGTAACAAGATGTATCGAGACATGAGTTAAACATATTACTGGGAAGACATAAAGAAGGATGTTGGGAAATTCATCTCCAAGTGCATGAATTGCTGATTGGTTAAGGTCGAGCAGAAGAAACCTAGTGGCTATATGCAACCAGTAGAAGTTCCCAGGTGGAAATGGGAGCAAGTTTTGATGGATTTTATTTATGGTTTGCTTATTTATGGTTTGCCAAGATCTCGGGAGGGACATGATAGCTTTTGGGTCATTGTAGATCGGATGACCATGAGCACTAGGTTTATACCCGTCAATCAAATAGGATGGCAGCCAAGCTAGTAGAGTTGTATGTGAAATGGGTTGTGCGATTCCATGGAATACCAAAAGGCATTGTGAGTGATCGGGATCCATTATTTATTAGTGGATTCTAGAAAAGTTTACAAGAAGCCTTGGGATCTAAGTTATATCTCAGTGCCGCTTACCATCCTCAAACCGATGGTCAAACTGAAAGGGTGAATCGCATGAGATCTTGTATTCCGGATTATAGAGGCTTGTGGGATGATCATTTGCATCTTATTGAATCTACGTACAATAATAGCTACCATCGATCATATGTATGGCTCCGTATGAAGCTTTATATGGGAGGCCATGCAACGCTCCTTCATGTTGGTGGGAGGCAAGGGAGAAACTGATACTTGGGCCAAAAATGGTTATAAAACCTCAGAGAAGATTGAGATCATTCAATAACGGATGAAAGCCGCCCAAGATTTGTAAAGGAGTTACGCCGACATAAGACGAAGGGAGTTGGAATTCTACGTTGGTGATATGGTATTTGTAAAGATTTCTCCTTTGAGGAATGTGAATCGGTTTGGTAGCAAGGGTAAGTTGGCACCAAGGTTTGTTGATCCATTTCCAGTCCTTGAGCGAATTGGAAATTTGGCATATAGAGTCGAGCTACCTCAAAAAATGGCGTAGGTACACAATGTGATCCATGTTTCCCGTTTGAGGAAGTTTGTGCACGATCTCGATATGACTATCACACCGAACTAGTTGGATGATATCGAGGTGGAACCGAAGGCCGTTGTAGCTCGTGGACCTATTCATATCATCGGACATGAAATGAAACAACTTAGAAGGAAAACAATGAAGCTTGTCAAGATTCAGTGGAGTGCAGGTGAGAGTCATTGTATTTAGGAGACCGAGGAGAGCATGAGGACATCGTAGCCAGAGATCTGCACTTGGTTATATTTTAATACATCGCTCATAAATTTCCATTCATGATATCATCAGTCTTTTCATTCAATACCCCTATGCTAGGATAAACATAAATTGCTTTTCTATCATGGTTACTGTGTGCATTTGGTTGCTTGTAAATGATTAATAGGTGTGCGAGACAATCTTAATTATTGTTTTGAGGAATTTCAGGGGCGAAATTTCTTAACAAGGGAAAGTGTAACAACCTGCATTCTATATATAAGAGGATTGAAGAATATTTATATAATTTACGTATGAGGTCGTATGATTGTATAAATTTGGAAAATAACTAATAGAGTCATATCCTATCTTCACCATTTTGTACAATTTTAATGTGACCATCTTACGATTGGAGAACCTTGTTTCTCCCATAAATTTTGATTGGTATGGAATTTAAACCTGAAACCACTTTCATTGGATTTGAACGATGGTTTCCCATTCCTTAGTGTGGTCACATAAAGCAGACGGACTTACCATTTGGGGGAATGGATAATGTGACAGCCCGCCCCGTACCAGCCGACATTCCCAAAGAAACGCGTTGTGCCGATGTCCAACCAGCATGGGACGGTCGTCAGAAGAAAAGAAACAAGACGATGAATCAACAAAAACATGTAGTATTTCTCACAGCGCATGGAACAAAATATAATAATAACATAACTTGATATAAAACAGGCGAGATAGTGCATAAGCTGAAAACTAAATCATCATAGCAGCGGAAAAATTCAAATACAGCTTATGATCCAAACCATCATTATTACACTTTAAAACTATCTCTAAAGCAAAATAGGAAGGTACACTACTAATACCAAAAGTAGTGACTAGCAACAACATAGGGATTTATGTGTAAATAATACGTAGAAGCCTCCTGCTCGTCTCCGGACAGCTACTCGTCCATACCACCTAACCTATCTTTGGTCTGCTCGTTTAGGAGCACCCAGAGTAATAAGAAGAGATATAAAACTCTGGGTCAAACAAAAGTCTGGTATGAGCGATAAACAACAATACACAACAATAACAGGTATAATCCAATCATACCTGAACCTGGACCTGCAACCAAAGAGTTAGCACAATAAGATGTACAATACTCTAAGGTAATACTAACATAAAGTGTAAAAGTAACATGGGGGTGTACATGTCATGGTGATAGCAAACATCAAACATAACAATCATCCTCACATCTCTCACTCAGTGCGTAAAGCACACGATATCCACCACCCAATCACCCAATCCTTTGCTACGATCACTTTGCTCCATGGAGCCACAATGACTCCATTGCACTGATCCATAGCCACTAATCCATCTCTCAGTGGGGAACTAAAGTTATGGTTATCGATAACCCCTTTGCACATGTCCCGCAGCAAAGTCCAACTCACGAAGTCAGCTTGTTGGTCCCCTTTTGGGATCCTGAGTAATAACCTCTTATTTAAACTACCTTTGCATCTCGGGTTTTGGTAATCATCCCCGTTCGTCCTTCAGTTCAGTTCGTGATCCTCCATATCAACTCGTGGTGCTTCGAAGCTCCGGTTCATGATCAGCTTCCTCGGCTCGTGGTTCGCCCTAAGTACATCTCGTGGTTCCTCCTTCCGCTCGTGACTCATGACACCAAGGCTCGGTTCGTGGTCGTCTCCAGTTCGTGACATGTGGTCGGATCGTGGACCACCTTCAGGTCGTGGGACCCACTCGTGATCCCTATCTTGGTCGTGGTCTCCTGGCTCGCCATCCTAGGGGTCGTCCTCTAGGGTTCGCCTTATTCCTCACGGTCGGGGTGTGAGGATATGCCATCTTCCTCACGGTCGGGGTGTGAGGGTTCGCCACCTTACTCACGGTCGCGGTGTGAGGGTGCTTCACGATCCTAGGGGTCGGATCGTGAGGGACAGGTGCTTCACGAACGCGAATGACCAATTTCCTGTAACTTTTTCCAGCAAACAATCTATGCCTTACGACGGCGTTTTCGACCAATCTAACTTTCCTATGCAATCAAAAATCATTCCAAAAAGTAATAGCAACATATATAATCAACCATAAACACCAAAACAACAATTTAACATGCAAATATGGATCAAACATACCCAAAACTATGATTTTCCCCTTAATACCCTTATTCATGATTTAACCTTACGATTAGCAAAACATGTCCAAATTAACCCAAATTTCTAACAGAGGCATAAAATAATATTTTGGAATTTCTTAATATTTTTCCAAATTATTCTGAGTTATAATTTAGCTAATTAACACTAATCACCCCTAATTAGTGAAAAACAATGCAAATCACTCACCTTAGCCACACATTAATCTCAGATCTGAAAATATTCTGATTTGGGTCCAATCTCTATGCAACACAACAGCTCCAACTCTGATTTGATGCTATTTTTAACTTGATTTGATGTTGATTAGCTTAATCCTTGATTAGAAGGCGATTAGAGGTGTTTTTAGGAGGTAGAAGCCATTACTAGGGTTGAAGGAATGAAAGTGGCGAATGCAAAAATGACAAAGAAGGGTTTCTCTAGTCCCTTTCAGTCCTTAAATACCCCTAATCCCGAAATTCCCCAATGGGCCTAGCTGCTAATCACCATATTTGGCCCGATTAAGCAGTTTTCACCTTCTAAACCTTAATTCAGCCATATCTCCCAAACGGTAAGTCCGTTTGATTAACGTGACCACTCTACGGAAAGGTAAACCATCATCCGAATCTAATGGAAGTGGTTTCAGGTCAAAACTCCTTACCAGTCAAAAGTTATAGGCCAAACAAGATTCGCCAGGGGCAAAACGATCATTTAAAAATCGGCAAAAATTGTGAATATGGGAAATGACCCCAATAGTCGTTCCCCAAAGTTACACGACAATACGACTTCATATGAAAATGAAATAAATATTCTACAATCCTCCGATGCATAGAATGCGGGTCATTACAGATAAATAAGATTAGGAGGCTTAAATGGGTTGTTTAGGTCATTAGGTAGTGGGGCCACAACCCATTTCGGGTTTGATGACTTGTAAGGGAAGAAGGGGTCAAACAATTATCGCCTGTTCATTTCCAACTCCCAAAGTAGATCTAAACCATAATAATGGCCTTCGCCTCTCAATTCAACCATTCATCTCCTCATTAATTAGCCAACAACCAAATTAAGTGCACATCAAGTCAAATCAATACCTGAACAAGACAAGGGCTGCTGCAACACATTAGAATCTGAGCCAAGCGTCTCCTATTTTTAGATCTAGCATATTCAGGGTGACTAAGGTGAGTAATTGTCGCGAGTCGAAATCCTCCGATCTCCGAAGAGGCGGAAAAGCCTGGATTGTGCGAGAACACCACACATCAAAACAATAGAACTTTTCATTGCTATTACAACAATTTACATCAAAGTACAAGAATACCAGAGTATGAATAAATATTACACAGCGGAAAAGAAAATAATTTTTTTATCAAAGATTAATAATTTACATAGCAGCGGAAAAAAATAAAAATGTATAAATACAATGCATAGAGGAAATGCATCAACTAACATGGCTGAAAACAATACATAGATACAGAGCTTTCCGAATATAGCTCCAGCCGTAATCCAGGATCCTGGGAAAAATATAGAATCTACAAAACCAAAACTACTGACTGCCTTTGTGGAAAATTGGGGCACCCAAAGTTTAGGTGGAAACAAGAAACTCCGAGTCAGTCATGGAACTGGTGGGAAAGTTATGACAGTTATTAAAAAGGGTAAATAACGGGACCATGTCATATGTCACAGAACGGGTTTACTCCATATGAACACCAAAGCCTGAAATAAAACAATTTATGAACAAAGCAATGCTTTTATAAGACTCAAGTCCCATCACATAATGCAATACAAACCAGAGGATAGAGTTTTACCATATAATAGCCAAACATGCTTGATACACTTTGAAACAAATCATTTTGAGATACTACATGTCAAACACAACTTCAAATATAAAAGTACCAATCATAGACGACACATGTACCATATATTATGTCGCCATATAGGTTTACGACTAAAAACGAAAAATGTTGCACTGGAAATTGGATTTCCATCATGAGTCAAGGCAAGGGATGGTCTCCTTACCGATTCGGATCACCTCTAGCAAGATGACCCATGGTCACACCTATGGGCAACCCTCGGATCTTGCAGGGCCGGTCCTCTCTTACTTTTAAGGATTGGTTATTCCTAAATAATATGTTTCCCGGTCCTGTCGAACCTATCACTCGAGCCTTTTAGTCGGCTCTATATCCGAGGCGCCTCGCAATCCATCATCCACATAAGTAAAAATTTCTGGGATCCATTCCATGAAACAACTTCTAGCTAGAAAGAAACGTATGCACTCACTGCGTCGCTTATCCCGTTTCTGACTCATACCGGGGTGTGAGGCTCACGAATTAACGCTATACACAAAGCTATGCTACTTAAAGCTGTACTTTGATCATCATCCACAAGGTCCTGCTTTTCAACAAAAGCATTGAACATTTTCATCTTAGCATGCCACCGTGTCAATCCATACCATACCATTGATTTCTGCCAATATATAACCTCTAAGCTCGTATGTCACAGAGAAGGGTGTTAAACAAGAGAATAAATTCTTCGCCACTTAACATATATATATATATAGCAAATATCAACGAATACAACATGAAATACAATGTCTGACACACATTCATTTTCATGTTCATTCTGGATCTAAACGAAACCGTAGGCACCTTATTCCTCGTCCCATATACCTAATACAGGAGAGAGGCCAATGCATATCCGATCGATTTCCAAGTATGTTTTAAAATACCATCACTTATTACCCTGTCTTGGGTGTATAGCCCTATCAAGACATCAGCAACAACTCAAAACGATGTGAAGATCCCTGATATTCAACCATGTCTTCATCATTTACTTTATTCGTGGTAATCATTATTTACAATGGATAAAACCCGGACTTTCCAAATAACTTGCGTATCTTTGTAATCGTGTGTCAAATACACAAAGATAAACTTCACTTCATTCCAATCCAAAATATTCTTTTAATTAAATGTTTGCTCTCTTTAGAAAACAATTCTCAATATCTTTTTCGGAGATACATTATTAAATCTCAAAAATTATACTTTAATGATTAATCAAATATTATAAGTTAATCTTATATTACCTGGGTTAAAGAACAACAACTATTTAAAGCCTTGTTCATTGTAAACACCAAAATGCCATTTTCCATTCATTGTGGACTCTTTTAAGAATTACCTTTTAATTTAATAAAATTTGGGGAAATTTTCTAATTTTTCTTTATTAGATCCTTCTTTGTTTTATGGTTGGGTTCAAGAATAATATTTCGAAAGATACCATTCAAGACGAACCTCAAATTAACTCATTACGTTCAAAATATAAATTTCACCGTAACTGCTAAAAAAGGAATTTTTTACATAAATAATATTTACCTTTCAAGTCATGGAATATTTCCCCCAAACTCCTTCCAAATCACTTATTATGATTTATCATAATTTATTTGTGTTTTAATAATTTTATTAAGGCACTTACAGTCGGTTTCCAATATTGGTCGTCGAATTGTATCCATAGCAAACTTTTTAAAAACTGATTTGGACATATTTTAAGATCTAATCGTTCAAATTTAAACCACTTATATCCGTCGGAAAGACATTTTCGATATGAGCCCAACGATTCTGGTTTAAGGAGTCGGATCTCCCGTTATGTCAAAACTAAGTTACGGGTAGACGTTCATGAATTGTCACTGTACGACGCGTCCTATTCAAGCCCGAATCGATTTTATAATTTTCTAAATAAATCGAAAAACATTTCTAAATTTCTTTATTTAATGAAACAAAATTATTTCAGTCATTTATTTCAAAATCCAAATATTTCGCCATTTGGCCCTATTTTATATTATTCTAAGGAATAAAATAATATTATTTTTCGAAAGTTTTCTGTCCGTGCCTAAAATTTCCTTACAGTCATAATAAAAATAAACGGTAACTTCTGAAAGATAATCTCTTCTCAAACATTCACTAAACATTCTAATTGAACTTCACTTTGAAAAGTTACTATTCATTTAAGATTCAAATACTTTGCATAGCCAAAAGTACGTTAAAAATTACTTCAAAATCATTTGTCATAGTTACGAATATTCGTCTACATTTCGATATAAATGCGTCCATTCAAAACCGGACATCGGAATTATTTTCAGTTTTCACCTCATGTTTTTATATCATTAAAATATACCATTTTATTCTGGATTGAATGAAATTCAACCAAATATCGTGCAAACTTTTTCATATCAACTCAATACATCCAGCAATAATTGCGAACAACTATTTGACACTCAAATGGCATCCAGTGTGCATTTATTCTCATATAAGCTTCAATATAACATATGGAGGTTTATCTCGCATGTTTAACCAAACAATTAACACGCGAACTACAAACAAGGAAGATGTATAAATTAAAAACATCCCAGACCCGTGTGGGGTTTTCAACCATCAAATAATTATTTCATGAGTCAATTATTTTATCACATTGATTTTATTTAAATAGGTGAACATAAACAAGCCATTCGACTTGTAAATGTATTTTAATTCCAACTTCATTACTACAAGCAACATGACAATTTTTTCAAATCAATCCATTATTTTTAATTCTCATTCATATCACAACACAACCAATCATTCAATGCCATTAACGGCGCCACAAGTGTCCATCCACGTAGTCTGAAATGCAAGTGTCACAAATTCATACTACGCTTCTAACGCAAATGATTTGTGAAGAGTTCTTGTGTTGAACTCCAAAAGGGGTATTATATGCAATGAGTAATATAATTATATGAAAATTTTACATGTCGTTCCAATGATAACACAATGCAATTTCTAACTTGCAACTTACCAATTTTCACTGTATTACTTAGCAACTTAAAATGCCCAACTAATTAATTTTTCATATTTTATTAAACTACTCTAATGCACTAATTAAAGAAAGAATCTATTACCCTAGCCATCAAGAAACAATACACTACAATTTCTGAGTTTTTGGTGCTCGCTACTGCCCAAAAATCTCGCCTTTTTGACTCAGAACATCTTGAAACTTCTTGGCAACCTCGGTACACATTCTAGCAAGTGTATAAAGCAAGAAAGGAAGGATATTTGGTTGATTAGAGGCTTCTAGAGCTCGGGTCTTCACTGTTCGGAAGTGGAGAGAAGCTTGGAGAGGCCTGGAACTCGTCTGGAGAGCCTAGTGTTCACCAAGGAGGAGCTAGAGGCTAGTGCATAAAGCTAGAAACCCTAAATGAAGCACCATTTCATGTATTGGAGCAATTGGAGAAAGAGAAAGGAGAGAGAAGGGGGGTTGCGTGTTGCGCACGTGCGTGAGGAGAGGGTGCGCGTAAGGTAGTGTAAGGGGTGCGACTAAGGTTTTGGGGAGAGAGGCCATTCATTTTGGAAAAGAGCGTTTGAAGAAGGAGGAAATTATGAGGAAAGAAAGGAGAGAAAGTGAATTTAAGTAAGAATTCCCTCTCCACTCTCTCTGATTTCCCGGTTGCAAATGATCTCCGTTGGCTACTAAATTTTGCACAAGAAAATACACGGAATTCTGAATCCAACGAATCAAGGTTCGTCGAATTCCATGTTATGCTCAAATAAGCCCCAAAAATGCGATTTTAGTGCACCTTTTCTTCTTGTACGTCGGAACGGCAATTCCATAAATAATGAGATTTAGGATTCTTCCATTATTTGTTGATACGAATCCGGAAAATAAAGTGGAATTGAATTCCAAAATTGTCTCAACAACGTTCCTTGTAAATCGATCATCTATTTTAACCCAAACGGGTTTAACATGCACGGCCACATACTAACTCCGTTCATCGTGAAATTTGAAATCCAACAATGGTTTGCTGTCCCGAATCCAACAAAATTAGTCTTGTCGAATTCTGAGCTTGCTAGAAAAATCTCACTTTTTAAGGGCTATGCGATGATTTAAAAATCAAATTTTTAAATCCAGATTTTTAAATTATTTTAATAATTTTACTAAGTTTATTTTACGTCAAATAAAACATAAAAACCAAGTTTAAAATTATTCTCAAATTTTATTTAGCAAAAATAGTCAATTTATATTAAATACTCATCAAAATGGCTTAGATTAAAATTTAAAATTGGTTCCAAAATTCAGGGTTGTTACAACCTCCCATACTTAAAAAAATTTCATCCAAAAAAAACGGAGCTAAAAGTTGTTTAACTAACCAACTCATCTTTCATTCTGCCTTTCATTCTTCAACTTTTCATTTTCTAAGGACTTCCTAATTTCTCTGAAATTCGGCTAATACCCTAAATTTCTGAAAAATTTCGCTATATCCTTCTTTGTACGGGATGATCCGAAAAACTTATTGGGCCGTATTTGGCACCTAATAAATCAATATATTGCATACAAAACAATTGTGCACACCCATTATAATTTATAAGCCCTACTCCCGCATCGGTCTTCAGTTCAACCTATAAATCAGTCCTCACCATACAAGCGTCTTGCTCATACGGTAATCCAAACCTCGTCATATAAGCGCCAAATGCTTATATGGAATATGATATGCTATGCTATCTTCAGTAGTATGCTATGTGGTGTAGTTCATAATTTATTTGTTACTATCCTAAGGTGTACATTGTATTTCACACAGAGCAACCATCACAGTGCATCCAAATCATTCACATTAGTTATAATATGTAATAAAATTGCGTAACCAACTCACCAAGGTGCGCCTGTTTGTTGGGCACACATTTTATTTCTTTACTCAACGCTAAGACAATAACCTGCTTAACAAGTATATGTATATGCATATATTGAAAATAAGGTGTCCATGTTTTTAATTTAATCTATAGGGCTCTTCTGGCCCTCTTCACATAAGCACCAAGTAGTTATGGGCTCATATGGATAGTACATAACTCATAACATACTATGCGGCGTAGTCATAATTCACATATATCTAAGCATATACATCAATAGCAACAAGTCATAATATAAGATCAACAGCCACCCTCACATCATATATAAAATATCTTAGTGAAACATCACCAAAAAAGATCAAATATATCATAGACACAATATATACCCTAGCGTGATGTGTCCCTTAAGGTATCAACCATGTATATGCATCTATCTGCCCATATTTAATGCTCACCCGAGTACTGTTACGTACTTGAGGTGGCTCATAAAATACCATATATCCAAAATATACATACCCAAAATATACATATATAAATATACATATCGTGCCTCTATCGCACCAAAAAGGAACTAGCGCACTGATATATAAGACTACTAACTACCATCACTGCTCCGTGCTAGAGCTATGCACAGAGGGCCCTGATAAAGATAACTCCTTGGGAAAATCATCCTCAAAGACTGAAGAGAGAAGAGGCCTGTCGTCATTATCATCCTCATCTTCCATTTCTTCCTCCATCTCTTCCTCCGTCTCAGTCTCATCCTTATCCACCACTGGAATCTCCTCAACCAGCTCATTGACCTCTATAGGTAACGGAGCAACTAGCGGCTCCTCATCAGCTAATGGTTCCAGGATAAGATCCAAAGCGGGTTAAGCTTTAGGTCCCAAAGGATGAGTAGGATTAGCAACCATCATACCCATCATTTCCTCGTAGTCAGGTTGGGCATCTAAAGCTGAGAGGGGTGGGTCTAACAACATCGCGTCCTCCACGGGAAAGGTTATAGGAATGGGTTCTTCCTTGACCATGTGGCCATACCCATTTAAAACAAATCCCTCATCATCTTACAACATCTACCTGTCATAATCGGCCGAGTCCTCAGGCTTTGGAGTGTCTGATGCCATAGAAACATCCTTTGATTCTGAGCTTGAATCTATATCTGGAAGGCTGGGGGTACGAAAACAGAAGCGGCATTTGATGTATATGTGTCGTTCCTACCATGGCCTGGAGCTACTGGGGTACTGTGATGATAGTAAGAACCAGAACTGATACTACCCAAGCTCTCGGTAGAGCTGTTTGAACTATCGACAAACTAGTTCAATCAGTGCGACACCCCACGTCCATTGATTCACTCTTTATCAGAATGCACTAAGTTTCGTGAAGCGTTATAGGTAAACAGATATAACATAGCAGTGAAAATATAACACTTTATTTTCCGAAAAAAATACCATGGTCCAAAAATCCAGTTACAACATAAGTTTGAAATACTGAAAACCAATTATATCAAATTAAAGTACCTGCCTTATACTAAAACCATCATAGTACATAAATATAAATCCATAGTCCCCAAAATTAGCCATAATAAGGTAGACATGTAGTCAAAGCGATACATCTAAGCAAAGCAAAGAAAATCCGACCCCAAGTATAAATAGGAGAGAGTGTCCTAATCAAGCCTGAGTATTCCCACCCTGAGAACCTGGGGGGAAAAGGAAGAGGGAGAAAAGGAAACAAAACGGGTCAGACATAAAGTCTGGCGAGTCTAATAACTTTTAGCATATAAAGAGATAAAAGTAACGAGACAGTAAATAAATTGGTGAAAGATAACAGCAATATATAACAGGTATAAATAGGATGAACATGGTGAATTATTCTTCTCAATTACTTTCTTTGAACCAATACTAGTATATCGCATTAAGTGTTTTCGACTACTTGATATAAACAGAATGATCCCAACATAGAATAAATGATAGACTTAGGTGTACTTCTAGCAACGGGTTGTACCCCAAATAGAATAACAGGTACCTAAACAGAATATAACGGGTGTTACCCAAACAGAAATAATAGGTACTTAAACAGAACTAGATGTACCCTAATTATTACCCCCGCGATCGGCTCCCTACCACGTAAATACCCTGTGCCGGCCCCACATTAGGGTGTATTACTTCCTAAAGTGGCAACCACCAGAAGGTCACAAACCTATTTACAGGTGTTATGGCGTCTTATTTTCCCAGACAAACCCGACCCATGCATGCACCTGGCTCCATTGGAACGCGCCATCAGATTACCCCATCCCAAATGAAACTCTAATAATTAGTCTTAGTAAGCATGCCCTGACCCCTACCTAGTGCAGGGTCCTCTTTTAATATCATACCAAGTTACTGACTAATATGTAACACCCCACGTCCATTAATGTCACTCACAAAGGGAATGCATTATCTTCTATGGAGCGTTTTAAGTGTGTATAGAACAGAAACTTAACAACAAGACAGATAAAAACAGTACTTGAAAATTCAAAATTTTATTCATTGCAGCGGTAAACACATAGGTTTGATTACATCATCAAAAACCAGAGTCAAAGTACATAATATCCATCTTGACTAAATCAGAGTACATAAATTGAAAGACATAACCCCAACACAAAGTAGCCATAAATAAGATAGGCTGAAATTTTACTTCAACGATCCAAGCAACTTCTAAAAGCAAGAGATACAGCTGTCCAAAATCAAGCTCCACTGGTGCTAGTTCCACACTGAGCACCTGAGGGGGGGAGTAAGAAAAGAGGTGGAAACAAAGGGGGTCAGACATAAAGTCTGGCGAGTGCGATAACTTTAACAATATAATTACCAAAATAACTAGGCTAAGGCATAAGTTGGAAAATAAGGAAATGACTGTGAACAATTGAGTATGACAGAGTAAACAAGGAAATAAGATGAACAAAGATAACGTTAAATGCGCACCTAAACCACTATAAGATAATTACTATACTCCACCACCACTAGTCACCCTAAAGGGTTGATCCTTCCTACAGAACTTAATAATGATAATGGTAGTTTCGTGCACCCTTAGTTGCCTTCATAGGTGCCGCCTGCCCCTATCTCCACTAGGTGTACCCACTACCCCCATGCGATCGGCTCCCTAACTCGTAGATACCCGTGCTGGCCCCACAGTGGGGTGTATCACTCCCTAAAGTGGCAACCCGATACCACCAATAATACACGGCTTATACCTACACGATGCAACAACGTCTTACCTACCAGCCCGGGCCCACACACGCACATGGACCCGTTGGACTTGCGTTGCCACCGCTAACCCGTTTTGGCCTCTTACAGTCAACCCAGTATGCGTATCCTGTCCTCGATTTGGGTCGATCCCACAAAGATATGTATGGGTTACTGGTTGAAACGAGCCCCCATTACTTGACACAAGCTATCCACCTAAGCTTGGTCCCCTCTAGTACATCCCACTTAACCCTCTTCTTATTCATGTTCACTTACATGTTTCAATTTTGGTTAAGTGTTTCTAATCGTATTTCACAAGCCACCCAAGGCACCCACTTAACCCCTATGTCCCACCACATGTTTATCTGGTTAAGTGTTTCTTAATTCATTAACACCGTAACTTTGTAAAGACCTCTCATATTAGACTGGCATTTATGGCAGCTGGATTTGTCGGGCGGGTTCGGCCAGTCTTACACCACAAACGAGCCTAACCTCGTGTCTTTACAACTATTACGCATTTAATTTATGCCTAAGGCCTCCCACATTAGACTGGCATTTGTGGAAGCTGGATTTGTCGGGCGGGTCCGGGCAGTCTTACACCACAAAAGAGCCTAACCTCGTGTCTTAGGCGATTAATTACACATATGTAATTATCCCCCAATTTGAATTAATTTCCTTATTCAAATTATCAATCAATTCCAAATTTAACTATGTCCATAATTGACTCAATTATGTCCATCTATTTATGGTATGCAAAATCATACCAATTATCATCACAAATTAATTCTATGCCATTTAAGGCATTTATGCCAATTCTCAATATTAAATCTTTTAATGTTATCCCATTGCCCCACGTTGTACATTCGTTCGTTTAACGTAAAATATACGTTAGACTCGAATAGTCTAACTTATGGAATAAAGGGAAAACATCACAACATTCATAGCAATAAAACTATATCTAAACATAAGGGGTGAACTTGCATGTGTGAATGAGGTTCTTCATCTAAAACTTGCATAGGCCAAAGTCACAAACTTGCATAAAACTACATATATCATAGATAAAAATCTAAAGATGTAAACTTGTTTAGGTAATAGTCACAAACTTGCATAAACCATGTATTTCATAGATCTAATCATAAGATGTAAACTTGCATAGGCAATAACCACAAACTTACATTACATGATTCATACTCCAAACACACACACACACACACATATATCTATATATATATATACACACTTGCATATGTGATTTATGCAACATAACGATGGTGTAAACTTACATCTAAACATGTAAACTAGCATGTAGAATTTTGTATACTAGCATATAACTCACACATGTCATAGCCTAACTTTAGATCCAATTTACACATAAAATAGATGTCATGAAACATGTAAGGTTGTATATAATTTTCACTAACTTGCATATGATCCATGCCTCAGTTAACATCCTAACTTGCATACAAACATATGATTTATCATATGAATTAGTTCCAACTACATAACCAAACTAGCATATGAAACATCATTATGAATTGATTATACATAAGCTAATCATAGAATTACAAGATAGATGATAACATCACAACTTTACAACATAGATGATAACATCATAGAATTTACAACATAGATAATAACATATGGTCAATGATTCACAACATAACCATATAATCCACATCATAGCTCAATCCAATTGAATTGTTAATTATCTTATTATAGAAATCGAACTCACAACTCAAAGAAGGTCTTGTGTTCTGAAATCTGAGTTCTGAAATTGATTTAGCTTTCCTTTGAAGAAGACAATTTGTTGCGGTTTAGATTAGAATTGAACTGATTAGCTTTTCTTCCTCTCTAATTGGTGGCGGCTATTCTAGGTTGCAAGGTGACGGCATGGAGGCCATGATTCTAATTTTAATTTGATTTTAGGATTTGAGTCTACATGTGTTTTTATAGAGTTTAGGATTAATTTAGGCCGTCCGATCAACCCAGAATTAACCCCATCCATTCAGACCAGATCAGAAACCCTAATGACTCAGCATACAGTAATAAAAAGGACATCAATCAAATCTGCCTCGGGTGGGGGAGGGGGGAGGGCGGGGTCGACCCCCTAGTCAACCTGTGTGGGTAGGTTGACCCCCAGGTCGACCTGGCCCTGGCGGGAAATTTCCCGCCTAGCCCAATCTGACTCTAAAATTCGAATTTTTGAAATCTGTTTAAATTTTTCTGAAACTTCCGATGGCCATAACTTCTTCATACGAAGTCCAATTCACGCAAACTCGGACTCTATCTCAACCAGAATTACGAGACGAACACAATGGCGCAACCCGTTTCCCTTAATTCTCACATCTGGGATTAGTTATTCTTTAATTTGTGAATATTAATATTGAAAATTACGGGGTGTTACATTCTCCCCTTCTTAAAGGGTTTCGCCCCCGAAATCTCCAAGTTAAGGAGAATGCATATCCTAATATCCAAACAACCATCTACTCAACCATCAAACATAGACATCCATTGTCCTTATAAAATTCCTAATGCTATATGAACATATGCAAGAAGTGTGTGTATATGTTCTTTATCTAATGCAAAATCAGGTGGTCTACTGATTCAGTTGACCTCCTTAATGCAAACCATGATAGTGCCATGCGTCCATTATGTATGCGAAAGAATCCTATCGATACATATTATTTCTACATGTGTGCACAACCATTCACCAAAATGCAGCATCCAGATGATAACACAACCATTATACATCCATTAACTTAAATGTGCACACACATTTATATGCAATATGCAATATGAAGTGACTGAGCCGATCTAGTGCCTAAAGTGTGCGTATATGCATCCACGAGCAACCACTAGCAAACACTTGCATCCATATGCATCCATCATGCATAACATGTCTCAAACACATGTTTCAACCATAGGACTACCCTATCTATAGATCAAAGATACTAGCGAGAGGACACACTAAATATAAAACAAGTACAAGCTAAGCGATAAAGGAGAAATTAAAAGACATACCCTTGAAAAGAAAAGGGTACAATGAACGCATCTTCTCTTCTGTCTCCCAAGTAGCATTGCTCTCATCATCTCCCCTTTGCACTTTAACTAGCCTGACCTCTCGATTCCTCAACTTCTTAATCTTCGACCCAAGAATGCACGTAGGAGCTCGTCGAATCGTCGCATCACACTCTATCTCCACCTCTCTAAGCAAGCTCGGCTCTACCACTTCCGCGGTCTCATGCAAGCACTTCCCCAAATGTGATACATGGAATGCATCGTGTACCCCACTAAGTCTCTTGAGCAACTCCACTCTATACGCCATCTGTCCAATCCTCTCCTTAATAGGAAACAGCCTTACGAACCTTGGTGCTAACTTCCTAACGGACCCAAAGCGAACAACATTCCGTAATGGAGACACCTTGACAAAGACCATGTCCCCAATATCAAACTCAGGATCTGTCCTCCTCTTGTCCGCATAAGATTTCTTCCTATCTTGCGCTGTCTTCATCCTCCTTCAAATCAAATCGATCTTTTCCGAAGTCTCTCTAATCATATCGAGCCCAAGCAAGATCTTATCTGTAGATTCCCACCAACATGTAGGCGAACGACACGACCGTCCATAAAGAGCCTCGAATGGTGCCATGCCAATGCTAGACTGAAAGCTATTATTATATGCGAACTCCACCAAAGGAAAATGTTCCTCCCATGTACCTCTGAAGTCTAAGGCACATAACCTCAAATAGGTCCTCTAGAATACGATTCACCCTCTCGGTCTGGCCGTCCGTCTGAGGATGATATGCGGTGCTCAAACATAACCGAGTCCCTACCGCCTCTTGCATGCTCTTCCAAAACTCGCTAGTAAAGATAGGATCGCGGTCGCTTACTATGCTAGAAGGAACACCGTGCAAACGAACTATCTCTCGAATGTATACGGAGGCGAGGCTAACCATGGAGCAGTCCTCTTACTCTTTACGGGAATGAAATGGGTGCTCTTAGTAAGTCTATCTACCACGACCAAATCCCCGTATTATCCTTCCTCGATCTCGGTAACCCATCAATAAAGTCCATCGAAACACTTTCCCACTTCCCTTATGGGACCTCCAATGGGTGAAGCAATCCACCGGGCTTCTTTTTCTCTGCTTTTACTTGTTGGCACACCAAGCATCTAGCGACAAACTCAGCCACATCCCTCTTCATACCGGCCCAAAAGTAAACTCGTCTCATGTCCATGTACAACTTGTCCCCGCCGGGATGGATGGTCACCTTCGAACGATGTGCATCGTCAAGAATGGTCTTCCTCAAATTCTCGTCCCGTGGTACACAAAGTCTACCGTCCTTACGTAACCAACCCTTATCATCTAGGGTATACCTACTGACATGGCTCGATGATTCCCGTCTTTTGAGCTTCTCTACTAACTCAACCAACTGTGGGTCATCTCGCTGTGCCTCACCAATCCGTCCCAAAAGCATAGGTCTGACCTCTAAGGATGCTAGCAAACCGGGTACAAAGTCAATGGAAGGTCTAAAGTCAAACGTAGAGATGAACTCTAAGCTTCGCCGCTCAACAAACAACGGACTCAAGGACAACCTTTTCCTACTTAAGGCGTCTGCCACCACGTTACCCTTGCCATGGGTATATGCTATTTCGAAATCGTAGGACGCTAAGAATTCCATCCACCTTTGCTGCCTTAAGTTCAAGTCCTTCTGAGAGAACAAGTATTTTAGCGATTTGTGGTCAGTGAACAATTCGAATTTCTCGCCAAGAAGATAATGGCGCCAAGACTTAAGCGCGAAAACAATAGCAACCAACTCTAGGTCATGTGTAGGGTAATTTTTCTCATGCACTCTCAACTGCCTTCCTCCATAGGCTATTACCCTTCTCTCTTGCATTAAGACTGCGCCTAGTCCTGTCCCACAAGCATCGATATGAACGGTAAATGGCTTACTCCCATCTGGCAACACTAAGACTGGGGCTGTGGTCAAAGCTCTCTTTAAACATTGGAACGCATCATCACAATCTACGTACCATGTGAAAACTAGGTTCTTCTTCGTCAAGCGTGTTAATGGGGCTAATATTTTTGCGAAGTCTTTGATTAACTTCCTATAGTAGCCAGCCAACCCAAAGAAACTCCTCACCTCGGTAGCATTTTTAGGGGCCTTCCAATCTTGGATGGCCACTACCTTCGCGGGATCCACATCTATCCCTTATTTGGAAACCATGTGCCCTAAGAATCGCACTTCCTTCCTCCAAAAGTGACATTTAGAAAATTTAGCTTTAAGGCTATGCGCTTGAAGGGTCTCGACATTTCCCTAAGATGTAGGGCATGCTCTTCCTCGCTCTTAGATAAGATCAAGATGTCGTCCACAAAGACTACCACGAATTTATTAAGGCACTCCCTAAACACCCTACTCATCAAGTCAACAAAATATGCAGGGGCGTTTGTCAAACCGAAGGGCATCACAAGCCACTCGAAGAAGCCATCCGGAGTCCTAAAGGCAGTCTTGTCTATGCTATCCTCAACCACTCTCAACTGATGGAAACCTGTGGCTAAGTACAACTGCGAAAACACTGAGGCGCCAACTAACTGATCGAAGAGATCGTCAATCCTAGGCAGTGGGTGCCTATTCTTCTTAGTAAGTTTATTAAGTTCTCTATAGTCCACACAAAGTCTAAGGGACCCATCTGCCTTCGTGGCAAATACTACTGGAGCACCCCACTCCGATATACTACGTCTTATGAACCCCTTCTCAAGCAATTCTTTCACTTGTTTACTGAGTTCTCTTCTCTCTCTGGGAGCCATGTGGCGCACAAGTAATGCAACTGGATTTGCATTATCTACTAGATATATTCGAAAGTCTATCTTACGTTTTGGGGGTAAACCCCTCACCTCATCGAAGACATCAACATATTCACGGACTATACAAACAGAATGTAAATCATCATCGGATGCATCAAGGGATTCTAGGTAGCCAAGCATTACAGGACCTCCAAGGTCACATGAAATATCAAGGGTCTTTCCACAACGAGCCAACAATCTAACTACCCTTCTTTCACAATCTAGGATAGCCCCATATATAGTTAGCCAATCCATACCTAGAATCAAGCCGTAGCCCATGAAGCCAAGAACAAAGGCTTTGCATTCAAACCCAACGCCCAAGATAGACACTCTCAAATCCCGAAAAATCATAGAAGGATGAGCCGAACCATCAATATGATTTGAGACTACTAAGGGATCCATAACTAAACTAGTATTTAGGTGCAGTGTTTCAACTAATGATGTAGAGATAAACGAATATGATGCGCCAGAATTGAATAAAGTACGGACATGATGATCAAACAGAAAAACTAAACTTTCAACGGAAATTGCTCTACCTCGTTCTTGCAGCGGTGGGACCACGAGAGCCTGAACTTGCCCCTTGCCTGCCCTGGTGCCATGAGAGCCTGCACCTGTCCTCCCGAGGTAGACCCTGCCCTCTGCCCTTTCCTTGGGCAGTCCTTAATCAGATGTCCCGCTTCGCCACAGTGGAAACAGCCAGTCTTCTTTGTCTTCCTACAATCTTTGCTTAGATGGCCGGGTGTCACACGGTTAAAACATCTTTTCTTTCCCTTACCATTGTTGCCTTTACCACCTTTCTTGTTCTGTTGTTGCTATTGCAGTTTCTGTTGATACCCTTTCTACTCGGGTTCCTTATTAGCATTGGCGCCCTTCTCTTCTTCATGCATAAGCGCCATGTCAACTAGTCTCTCAAAGGTAGCCCCCATAGAGATGTGGGTCATAGCTAACCCATGAAGCGGCTCGTTCAAACCCTTAACAAATCTCAGGGCCTTCTTTTCTGGTGTATTCACCAAGTCCAAGCCAAATCTCGCCAACTGATTGAACTTGTTGACGTATTCTTTCACTGATAGATTCCCTTGCTTCAATGCCAAAAATCTTTCCATATATAAATTCTCTTCAGCCCGTGAGAGAAACTTTGCCTCAAACCTACTACGCCTGAAATCTGGCCATGTATCAACTGGACGCTCTCCATTAGTTACCTCCCACCAAAACGAGGCCATCCTTCATTAGCCAGGCAGCGAACTGGACCTTTCTTCCATCTTCCACTTCAAAGATCCCAAACAATTCTTCCACCACCTTTAGCCAATTTCGACTTCAACAATTGTCTTCGTCCCATGAAAAGGTTTTCCACCCATTGCCTGAAAGTCCTTACATATCTTTGCAAAAGTATCGACACGAGGAGGAGGAGGAGGAGCATTTGCTGGACCTGCGATGGTGGCCCTAGTCTCCAAATACCTCCTAAACCATCCAGGTATCGGTATCCCCTCGGGTATCTCGGGAATTCCAGACATGCTGAAACGAAAAAGGAAAGATTCAATACAAAATTATCGAAGGAAAGATATATGGCTCTTGGGGTTATGCTTTCTAAAATAAGTTTTTTTCTTGAAAATACTTTCCTTAAAACATAATTTTGAAGGTACTTCTTTATAAAAGTGTTTTTGAAAAACAGTTTTTCAAAATTCATATCTGTTCTGGTAACCTTCAGCTCTGATACCATGTGTAACACCCCACGTCCATTAATGTCACTCACAAAGGGAAGGCATTAACTTCTATGGAGTGTTTTAAGTGTGTATAGAATAGAAACTTAACAACAAGACATATGTAAACAGTACTTAAAAATTCAAAATTTTATTCACTGCAGCGATAAACACATAGGTTTGATTACATCATCAAAAACCAGAGTCAAAGTACATAATATCCATCTTGACTAAATCAGAGTACATAAATTGAAATACATAACCCCAACACAAAGTAGCCATAAATAAGATAGGCTGAACTTTTACTTCAGCGATCCAAGCAACTTCTAAAAGCAAGAGATACTGCTATCCAAAATCAAGCTCCACTGGTGCTAGTTCCACCCTGAGCACCTGGGGGGGAGGGGAGGAAGAAAAGAGGTGGAAACAAAAGGGATCAGACATAAAGTCTGGCGAGTGCGATAACTTTAACAATATAATTACCAAAATAACCAAGCTAAGGCATAAGTTGGAAAACAAGGAAATGACTGTGAGTATGACAGAGTAAACAAGGAAATAAGATGAATAAAGATAATGTTAAATGCGCACCTAAACCACTATAAGATAATTATTATACTGCACCACCACTAGTCACCCTAAAGGGTTGATCCCGCCTACAGAACTTAATAATGATAATGGTAGTTTCGTGCACCCCTAGTTGCCTTCATAGGTGCCGCCTGCCCCTATCTCCACTAGGTGTACAACTACCCCCATGCGATCGGCTCCCTAACTCGTAGATACCCGTGCTGGCCCCAAAGTGGGGTGTATCACTCCCCAAAGTGGCAACCCGATACCACCAATAATGCACGACTTATACCTACACGATGCAACAACGTCTTACCTACCATCCCGGGCCCACACACGCACATGGACCCGTTGGACTTGCGTTGCCACAGCTAACCCGTTTTGGCCTCTTACAATCAAGCCCAGTATGCGTGTCCCGTCCTCGACTTGGGTCGAGCCCACAAAGATACGTATGGGTTACTGGTTGAAACGGGCCCCCATTACTTGACACAAGCTATCCACCTAAGCTTGGTCCCCTCTAGTACATCCCGCTTAACCCTCTTCTTATTCATGTTCACTTACATGTTTCAATTTTGGTTAAGTGTTTCTAACCATATTTAACAAGCCACCCAAGGCACCCACTTAACCCCCATGTCCCACCACATGTTTATCTGGTTAAGTGTTTCTTAATTCATTAACACTGTAACCTTGTAAAGACCTCCCACATTAGACTGGCATTTGTGGCAGCTGGATTTGTCGGGCGGGTCCGGGCAGTCTTACACCACAAAAGAGCCTAACCACATGTCTTAGGCGATTAATTACACATAAGTAATTACCCCCCAATTTGAATTAATTTCCTTATTCAAATTATCAGTCAATTCCAAATTTAACTATGTCCATAATTGACTCAATTATGTCCATCTATTTATGGTATGCAAAATCATACCAATTATCATCACAAATTAATTCTATGCCATTTAAGGCATTTATGCCAATTCTCAATATTAAAATCTTTTAATGTTATCCCATTGCCCCACGTTGTACGTTCGTTCGTTTAACGTAAAATATACATTAGACTCGAATAGTCTAACTTATGGAATAAAGGGAAAACATCACAACATTCATAGCAATAAAACTATATCTAAACATAAGGGGTGAGCTTGCATGTGTGAATGAGGTTCTTCATCTAAAACTTGCATAGGCTAAAGTCACAAACTTGCATAAAACAACATATGTCATAGATCTAAATATAAAGGTGTAAACTTGTTTAGGTAATAGTCACAAACTTGCATAAACCATGTATGTCATAGATCTAATCATAAGGTGTAAACTTACATAGGCAATAACCAAAAACTTACATTACATGATTCATACTCCAAACACACACACACACACACACACACACATATATCTATATATATATATACACACTTGCATATGTGATTTATGCAACATAACGATGGTGTAAACTTACATCTAAACATGTAAACTAGCATGTAGAATTTTGTATACTAGCATATAACTCACACATGTCATAGCCTAACTTTAGATCCAATTTACACATAAAATAGATGTCATGAAACATGTAAGGTTGTATATAATTTTCACTAACTTGCATATGATCCATGCCTCAGTTAACATCCTGACTTGCATACAAACATATGATTTATCATATGAATTAGTTCCAACAACATAACCAAACTAGCATATGAAACATCATTATGAATTGATTATACATAAGCTAATCATAGAATTACAAGATAGATGATAACATCACAACTTTACAACATAGATGATAACATCATAGAATTTACAACATAGATAATAACATATGGTCAATGATTCACAACATAACCATATAATCCACATCTAGCTCAATCCTATTAAATTGTTAATTATCTTATTAAAGAAATCGAACTCACAACTCAAAGAAGGTCTTGAGTTCTGAAATTGATTTAGCTTTCCCTTGAAGAAGACAATTTGTTGTGGTTTAGATTAGAATTGAATTGATTAGCTTTTCTTCCTCTCTAATTGGTGGCGGATATTCTAGGTTGCAAGGTGACGGCATGGAGGCCATGATTCTAATTTTGATTTGATTTTAGGGTTTGAGTCTACATGTGTTTTTATAGAGTTTAGGATTAATTTAGGCCATCCGATCAACCCAGAATTAACCCCAGCCATTCAGATCAGATCAGAAACCCTAATGACTCAGCTTTCAGTCATAAAAAGGTCATCAATCAAATCTGTCCGGAGGGGCAGGTCGACCCCTAGGTCGACCCCCTGGTCGACCTGTGTGGGTAGGTCGACCCCCTGGTCAACCTGGCCCTGGCGGGAAATTTCCCGCCTAGCCCAATCTGACTCTGAAATTCGAATTTTTGAAATCTGTTTAAATTTTTCTGAAACTTACGATGGCCATAACTTCTTCATACGAAGTCCAATTCCCCAAACTTAGACTCTATCTCAACCAGAATTCCGAGACGAACACAATGGCACAACCCGTTTCCCTTAATTCTCACATCAGGAATTAGTTATTCTTTAATTTGTGAACATTAATATTGAAAATTACGGGGTGTTACATAATATGGGTCCCACACAACAAATGACACAAGCACCCCTAGACTTGCGTCCCCAATCAACTAGGCTTTAGATAGGTTAAGTTTTACATTGGTTAATAGTGTCCCTACAACCCCACCAAATAAACAAGTTTACCTAACCCCCCAACAGACCAAACAGAATATATAGGTGATGTATAGTTCCATTTACATGTTCCCTTAATCTTTGTATTAAGCCTACATGTTTCCATATTCATACACCCTATATTTCAGTTATATTGCATAGTATAGGTTATGCCCCAAACTTTAGTCATATTCATAGTATAGATTATGCCCCTAAATTACTATTCCCAGTTAAACCCAACTTCGTTCGTACGCATCTTTCAGCGATATCGGCGAAGACTCGAAGGTATCCTAGCTATAAAAATAAAAGAAATGAGAGAGGAAGAAGAACAGAAATAGGAATTAATAACAAAAATAGGCATAGAAATAGGCATACAGAAATAACTGAACAAAATAGGTGTATAGCAAATTTCATGTCATTATAGCAGATCTGTTTAATTATTTTTCAACATCTTAACCAGCATAAGTTTTAGATCTTGTTTATTAACATGTTAAGATTACTTGTCAAATATTTATATCTAAAAGCAACATGAACTCACAGAACTGGACCTAAAGAACTGAGAAAAGTATGTTGATGTTGTAGCAGAGATTCTTGTATACGTATAAGCTATCATTGAAGAGAAATAGGCTAGTTCGATCCAAGATGAGGCAGCATCTCCTTGCCTCCATTGTTTTAGGTGAATAAAACAATAGAAATGTTGTCCTATTTATAGCCTACTGCCTATAAATCTCGTTCAGAAATAAGTCCAGGTTCAGGGTACGTACCTGGATGGGTCTAGGGTGGGTCGACCCCGGTCAACCCGAGGGTCGACACCCCCTTGTATGGGTCGGCCACCAATGGATAGAATTCCCGCGTGCCTTCCAGCTCTTCAATTTGGATTTATTTTGAATTCTGGACTGGTTTATTTTATATATATTTTACTTATATGTATACAAACTTCAAACCTTAATATCATCTTCATACGATGTCCGTTTTACGCAAACTCGGAGTCTATCTCAAGAAGAATTCCGAGACGAATGCAATGGTAAAGTCTGTTTCCCTTAATTCCCAATATTTAATTAAGTATTCTTTTAGTTTATCCTTATAGTATTCTTAAAATTGTGGGGTGTTACATTATCCTCTACTTAAAGGATTTCATCCCCGAAATCTCCAAGTTAAGAAGAACGTATATCCTAACATCCATCAACCATCTACTCATCCACCAATCACGGGCATCCATTGTCCTTAAAAGATGTCTAATGCTTATATGAACATATGAAATAGTATGGGTACATGTCCTTACACTAATGCGAAAAAATCAAGCGGTCTAGTGATTCAGTTGACCTCCTTAATGCAATCTATGTTCGTGCCAGGTAAACAAAATGTTTGCAAATAATCCTCGTATAACATGTAAGTTTTATATGTGTGTACAATCATTCATCCAAATGTAACATCCATATGATGATGCATCCATTTTCATCCATATAAAATTTAAAACGCACACACATCCATATGCAATATGTATGTGATTGAGCCGATCTAGTGCCTAATGTGTGTATATGCATCCATGAGCAATCACTAGCAAACATTTGCATTCACTGGCATCCATCAAACATAACATGTCTCAAGCACATGTTTACATCCATCAGTTTTCTCCCTAAAGGTCGAAGATTCGATCGATAGGATACATACGAATGATAGAAACAAGTACAGATAAAAGCATGGAAAAAGAAGCTAAGAATATACCCTTAAAAAGGAAAGGGTACTGATCGCGAATCTTGTCTTCAGTCTCCCAAGTCACATCCTCATTGTCTTTTCCCCATTGAACTTTCATCAACTAAACTTCTCGATGGCGGAGCATCCTAACCTTTGATCCAAGTATACGGGGAGAAACTCGTCTAATTGTTGCCTCCTTTTCTACCTCTACCTCTTCAAGCATGCTCGGCTCAACTACTTCTGCCGTATCATGTAGACACTTTTGCAAATGAGAAACGTGGAAAACATCATGCACGCCCGCCAGTCTCTCTTGTAGCTCTACTCTATAAGCCATTTGACTAATCCTTTATGTTATGAGAAATGGCCTTACAAACCTTGGCACCAATTTCCCTCCAGATCCAAAGCGAACCACATTCCTCAAAGGTGATACCTTGATGAAAACCATGTATCCCACCTCAAACTCAATATCAGTCCTTCTCTTATCTGCATAGGACTTCTGCCTGTCCTAAGCTGTCTTCATGCGTCTGCGGATATGGTTAATCTTCTCTAAAGTCTCTCTTATCATCTCAGGTCCAAGTAGAAGCCTATCTGTAGACTCCCACCAACAAGTGGTGATCTATAGGGTCGTCCATACAATGCCTCAAAGGGTGTCGTGTCAATACTAGCCTAATAATTGTTGTTGTATGCGAACTCCACCAATGGAAGATGCTCTTCCCAAGTCCCTCCGAAGTCTAGGATACGCAACCTCAAAATATCCTCAAGAACTCTATTCACCCTCTCAGTTTGCCCATCTGTCTGAGGGAGATATGCGGTGCTCAAACATAACTGCATACCAAGTGCCTCTTGCAAGCTCTGCCAGAACTCACAAGTAAAGACGGGATCACGATCAGTCACTATGCTGGAAGGCACTCCATGTAGTCGGACAATCTCACAAAGATAAACCGATGCCAACCATGTTGTCGTTCTCTTGCCCTTATCTGGATTGAAATGAGCGCTCTTAGTAAGCCTATCTGCTATAACCCAAATGCTGGTATTACCCTTGCTCGATCTAGGTATGCCATCAATGAAATCCATAGAGACGCTCTCCCCTTCCACTATAGGACCTCCAAAGGGTGCAGCAACCCGCCAAGCTTTTTCTGTTCATCTTTAACTTGCTAGCATATTAAACACTGAGCTACGAATTCTGCTACAACTTTCTTCATCCCAACCCAAAAGAAAACCCATTTCATATCTCTATACGTCTTATCACCACCCGGATGGATAGTCAATCTTGAACGATGGGCTTCCTCAAGAATTGTCTTCAATAGACTCCCAACTCGGGGAACACAAAACCTTCAATCCTTTGTAGTCATCTTTTGTCATCAGTGAAGTATCTATTAAGGTGACTAGAAGTATCTCCTCTGCTGAGCCTATCCAAAATGTCTGTTATTCGTGGGTCCTCTCGTTGCGAAGATCCTGTCTGATCCAAAAGAGTAGGTCACACCTCTAACGATGCTAACAAACCAGGTGTAAGATCCGTAGAAGGCCTAAAATCGAAGGTCAATATATACTCCAAGCTCTGCCTCTCTATGAATAGAGGACTCAAGGTCATCCTCTGCCTACTTAGCGCGTCTGCCACCACGTTACCCTTGCCAGGGGTATAAGAAATCTCAAAGTCATAGGATGCTAGGAACTCCATCCATTTCTGCTGTCTCAAACCGAGATCCTTCTACGAGAACATATACATGAGAGATTTATGGCTCGTGTATAACTCGAACCTCTCTCTAAGTAGGTAATGTCGCCAAGACTTAAGTGCGAACACTATAGCAGCTAATTCGAAATCGTGAGTGGGGTAGTTTTTCTCATGAACCTTCAACTGTCTACTCCCATAGCATACTACCCTTTCCTCTTGCATCAAAATGGAACCGAGTACATGCTCCCATCAGGTAATGTTAGAATTGGGGCTATTGTCTGAGCCCTCTTTAATCGCTGAAAATCATCCTCACAATCAATGTTCCAAAAAAATTCTGATTCTTCTCCGTCAGTCTGGTGAGTGGGGATGATATGCTTGTGAAGTCTTTAATAAAATTCCTATAGTAGCCCGCTAAACTAAGAAAACTTCTCATCTTCGTTGCATTCCTTGGAGATTTCCAATCTTGATTGCAACTACTTTTGTGAGATCCACCGCGATTCCTTCCTTGGAAACTACATGCCCTAAAATCTCACTTCCTTTCTCCAAGAGTGGAACTTGGAGAATTTTGCCCTAAGCTGGTGTGTTCTGAGAGTCCTTAAGACCTCCCCAAATGCAGGGCATGCTCTTCTTCATTCTTTGAGAAAATCAAGATGTCATCAACAAAGACCACAAAAAATTTATACAGAAACTCCCTGAACACTCTACTAATTAGATCCACAAAATATGCAGGTGCATTAGTTAACCCAAAAGGCATGACTAACCACTCAAAGAAACCATCTAGAGTTCTGAAAGCAGTCTTATCTACACTGCACTCGACCACTCTCAACTAATGAAATCCCGTAGCCAACTCTAACTGTAAAAAAATAGATGCATCAACAAGCTAGTCAAACAGATCATTAATCCTCGGGAGTGGGTGCCTATTCTTCTTAGTGGGCTTGTTTAACTCCCTGTAATCCACACATAAGTGAAGCGAGCCATCCACCTTAGTTGTGAAAATGACTGGAGCACCCCGTTCCGTTGTGCTTCGCCTAATAAACCCCTTCTCAAGTAGCTCCCCTACTTGCTTGCTGAGCTCCTCCTTTCCCTAGGAGCCATGTGGCGCACAGGCAATGCAGCTGGCTTTGCATTGTCCATCAAGTATATCTGGAAATCAATATCGTGATTCATGGGTAAACCCTGAACTTCCTCAAAAACATCAGGATACTAATAGGCTACAGGTACAGATCACATATCATCTATAGAAGCATCAAGCGACTCTAGGAAACTAAGCATAACAGACCCCTTAGGGTCACAAGAAATCTCGAGTCCTCCCATGGCAAGTCAAAAGTCTAACGACCCTCTTCTCACAGTCCAGAATGGCACCATACATGGCTAGCCAATCCATCCCTAGAATCAAACTGTAGCCTATGAAACCAAGCACGTATGCGTGGCTCTCAAGTTCGACACCTAACACAAATATCATCAAACCCCAAAAAATCATAGACAGATGAGCTGTGCTACCAATGGGGTTTGAGACAACAACGGGATCAGAAATAATACTAGTACTAAGGTGTAGAGACTCAACCATGGAATAAGATATAAAAGAGTGAGAAGCGCCAGAATAAAAAAGAGTCCTAACTGGACGATCAGAAAGAGAAATAAAATCTCCAACGGAAACTTTCCTACCTCTGTCCGGTCTGCTAGCCTCGAGAGCATGCACTTACCCTTTAGAAGGTCCTGCCTTCTGCCCTTGTCCTTGATTCTTCGGGCGTTCCTTACTATAGTGTCCAGTTTCACCGCAGTTGTAACAAGAATTCTTCCCCTTTCTTCAATTCTTTATCACATGACCCAAGCATCCGCAACCGTGACATTTCTTCTTATCCCAAGCTTTGTCATTCTTTCCATCTTTCTTTTGTTCTTCTTTCTTGGGCCAGATCTTCTTGTTTCGTGTCCCATCATACTTTGCCTCTTTATTTTTGCCTCTTCTCGAAAATTACTCCCATTGGAATATGAGACATAGCCAGTCCATGGAGGGGTTCATTCAATCCTCTTGCGAACCTCAAAGCTTTCTTGTGTGGAGTATTTACCAACACCAGACCAAACCTGGCCAACTGGTTAAACTTATTGACATACTCTCTGGCCGACATACTTCCTTGCTTAAGTGCCAGAAACCACTCCATCTGCATACTCTCTTCTACTTGTGAGAGAAACCTCATCTCGAACCTCTAACGAAAATCATCCCATTTATCTGCTGGACTCTCTACTTGCATTACTTCCCACCAGAATTGTAACAGCCCACATTTTACGTATCGGAAGACCGTAAAATATTTTTATTTTGTTCCCTGAGAGTTGGATCATTCTCATATTTTAATATGTTGCTTATGGGGATGTGAGACATGTTCATAGTTTTTACCGATTTTGTTTATGACCATTTTCCCCCTGTCAGTCTTGCATAGGGAGTAACTTTTGACTCAAGTCAAATCAGAGGGTGAGACAGTATGCCATTGGAAAGGAAATGATGATTTCTTTTCCGTAGAGTGGTTACATTAAAGATTTGACTCATCGGTTTGGGAGAAATCGCTGTTTAAGGTTTTTCAGTTGGTTGTTCTGGTTTGGAGAGCTATAATGGGTTGATTTGGAAGGCCCATTGGTGGGCTATTGGAAGGGTATAAATACAGGGTAAGGGATATGGGAAATAGTTTTAGTTTTTCATTCTCTCATTTGGTGCCTTGTGCTCCTTCTTCCTCTAACACCTTTCCACCATTAAAAAAATCATAATCCAAGGAGGCAAATCATAGATCTGTACCATTGGAGTCTAGATCTACATCAAGTGAGGCAAGGATACATCGGATCAAGGTGTTTGGTGCGAAGTGCTTGCTGTCCGGATTCATTTGCCTTTGATTTTTGCTTGTTTGGGAGAATCGATGAGTGGTTTACATCTCTCACATGGATTCATTGAAGTGTATAGGTAGTTGATCATATTTTTTTATTAAATTCAAGTGTTTTCTCATAGATCCATGCATTGGTAAGTCCATCTTCATATTAATCACCCTATGATCTGATTTAACAAGTTTAGTAAGGTAATTTCTACGATATTTCATGTGAATGCGCAAGTTAAATTCATGGTTTTGCTCATATGTTCATTTGTGGTGATTTTGGGAAATTTTACATAATTATCAATAGAATTTCCATATTGGTGTTATCTTTGACTTCATATCATTATTGTGGTCATATTGGATGAATCAGATGAGTTGGTTTCGTCGAACGAATCGTTTTGGCGAAGTTTTGGTCGAAATTGTAGTTGCATTGGAGGATGCAGGTTTTTAATCAAACATGGTGGGCCGTTCATGGTGGGTCAGTCGAACCGTGGGAAGGTTTTCTTGGAGGAAAAGAAATAAGTTGGGTTGGACTTGATGTGGGTCGGTTGAGTTTTGCCAGGGTCGGTCGAGCTTTGTACCGGGTCAGTCGAACGAGTGAGTATGAGGTTGAGCATTTCAGGTTCGATCCTCCATGAAGCAACTGGGTCGGTCTCATTTTGGGTCGGTTATGCAGAGTTAAGTGGGTCGTTCATGATGCCTGGAATGGTGGAATAGTGGGTCGGTCGGTCTCCACATAGAAGGTGGGTCGATCTGCTTATAATGGTCGAGCATGATCTGGTCGGTCGTGCATAACAGGGTCATTTCTGAAAAATTTATTTTTCGGGTACGACTCAGATTTGAATAAAAAGGTCTGAAAGGTTCGAAGTGTTGAAAGGTGTTCATTGATCGGTGTAGAACAGCAAATGAGGTGACAACTCAAAGGTTGTGAGTTGGTGAATAATGGTTGCTCGAGAAGGTTGCTTGGGCTATGAAGAGTCATCAAATTGGATGACTAAGAGATGAGAAGGCCGAGAGATTATCATTGTCGTAAGTTCTAGCAGGCTCAAAACAGGGGTACGATAGGGGCACCTAAAAGACCGGTTGTAGGTCGAGTACCCTGGGTATCGTTGAAAGGCCCAGTTGTCAAGGTTGGACATACATACGTATTGTTGAAAGGCGTATAGAGTTTATACTAGAATTGGGGTTACCATTATCCCTTGACATACGGAAAAGTTGATCGTCATACGATTAACGATGGTTTCAAAGCAGGATTGGCGATGATAAACAGAGTTAGTCATGGATGATTGGTTGTTTAGTTTGTACCGTCTCATGTAGGTCGTCGAAAGCCGAAGGAGATGTTCCTTGGGTGCTTGTCTGATATTGGTTTAGGCCTCTGGGGCTTGTACTTGAGGGATGTTGAATTCGATTAGGATGGTTTACATGAGATATATATAATCTGGATGTTATGACTGCTTTACCATGATTGAATGAGTGTTCTGGTTTCCATGGATGAATGTTTGAATTGCTTAATGTAAAGGCTATCACTATCTAATGTGGGGAAGACGAGAATTGAGTTCTTCTTTGGTGTTTGGTAGATTGGTATTTTAATCTACCTATTCTGATATACTTTGTTGTTGAAGTTTGTTAGCTGTTTTATCGCTCACTAAGACTATTGCCTGACTCAAGGTTTCATGTTTCCTCTCATTACCTTGGGTTGTTCATCCGGTTGCGGATGGGCAGACTAAGTAGCAGGTTATAAGTTATTAGTGAGGAAGATGATGCTGTGCGGAGGCGAGCAGGAGGCTAGCGTACTAGTTTTATTACTTTCTAGTATTTCTATTTCCGTTGTTGAGTGCTCTATGAGGGTTGTAGTGAGGCCTTATGTATAAACTTTGGTATTTGTTGGATAACATTTCAGGATGTTGTGAAAGTTTGAAAAGTTTGCTATATGACGTTTCATTACTATTACCTGTTGAGTCAAGGAATTCAAGATGTTTTGATCAATGACAAAGAGAAATTCAAGATCGACAAAAAGAAGAGATTCGATGGTATTCAATGTTAGAGGTTGATTATTTAGTGTTTAGTTGAGTTATATTTGTTAAAATCTATCCTCAAATAATCATATACCTCAATGTTTTTTTTGAATATATATGTGAATATATGTATGCACATTCATTGTGCATACTGCCTGAAACAGGTCGACCGGTTTCATTCTGGACGGTCGACCGTTTCTAGGTAGAATGCACAATGAACGTGCACACATGTATATAACGTATATGTATATATATATATATATATATATATTCAAATACCAGTCTACTGGTCATTTTTTACCAGTCCACTGGTCTACGAACTGAAGCCATCTTTTCGAATAGACACCCTATTTCATCAATGGTTATGATCCTTTCTTTTCACCAAAAATCATCTCTATTCATTGCTTCTCTTCACCAATGATTACATCTCTCCATCCTCTATAAAAGCAACATGAAATCATCGTTTTAATTACAACAATTCTTTCTATTCTTGCTATCTAAGTGCTGATTTCATTCTTACTCTTTAAAAGCATTCAAAAGCTCACTATTCTCATATATCGTTATTTGAATCCTTGAATCTATATATTATTCTTTAGATTCAAACAACGATATCATCTACCAAATCTTCGTAATATCAAAATCATATTTGAGGATAAGATTATAGGAAGGTTGTACAAGAATTGACAAATTCGTGTTATTAAGAACACACATTGTCAAACTACAAGTTTATATCTTGTTTGAAGTCCTCGGTGTTGTAAGAGGCGAGTTGTGAAGCCCTCGTGTTGATAGAGGCGTGAAATCCCGTTCGGCTGCTCGGGTGTTGTGAACCTGTTTTCCTTAGGGTTAAGTGAGGATAGTGTTTAGTGAAATTCCAGATAGGAGATCTGGGACTGTTCGTAGGACGATGCTCCGAACCAGTATAAAAATCCCTGGTGTGATTTTTCTATTACTACATTTACTATTATACAATTCTGTGATTATCTATTACTTCATACTTGACTATTGTTCGTCATATTACACGATCCTTGTGTGTATTATACTCTGTCTCAGAAATTGTTGACGATATCCCTCAACTTGTTGTGATACCTTCTCCACCAAGATTTAGATCTCCTCCGAGAATTCTAAGAGATCATCCAGTTCAAAATGTTATTGGAGAAGTAACATCACAAATTAGAACAAGAAGTCAACTAAATCAAATGGGTCATGTCGTATTCCTTTCAAATATCGAACCTAAGAATCCGAAAGAAGCTGGTACTGATGATTACTGGATCATTGCCATGCAAGAAGAACTAAATCGGTTTGAGCGCAATGATGCCTGGGAACTTGTTCAAAGATCGACTGATCAGTCAGTCATTGGTATGAAATGGGTCTACAAAAATAAGGCTGACGAACAAGGAAATATAACCAAAAATAAAGTAAGATTACTAGCACAAGGATATAATCAGGAAGAAGGTATCAATTATGAAGAAACCTTTGCTCCCGTAGCTCGATTAGAAGCTATTCGAATTTAACTATCCTTTGCTTGTCATCATGATTTTAAACTTTATCAAATAGATGTCAAAAGTGCATTTTATTTATCAAAGAGAATGTATATGTCGAACAACCTCCTTTGTTCGTACATGAGAAATATCCCGATCACGTATATAAACTTAAGAAAGCTTTATATGGATTGAAACAAGCACCTCGTGCTTGGTATGAACGATTAAGAAGCTATCTTATCGATTCTGGATTTCAAATTGGTAAAGTTGATCAGACTCTATTCATTAAACATTCTCAAAAAGATATATTAGTTATCCAAATATATGTAGACGACATTATCTTTGGTTCAACAAATGACGAACTTTGCAAAGAGTTTGCAAATATTATGACCAAAGAATTTGAAATGTCTCATATGGGAGAACTATCGTATTTCCTTAGTCTTCAAATCAAACAACTTTCTAACGGTATTTTTATTAGTCAAGAAAAATACTGTGGAAACTTAGTTAAACACTTCAGTTTAGAAAATACCTCTGGTAAACCAACTCCTATGAGTACGACCACACATCTTGAAAAAGATAAACATGGTAAGAATGCTGACCAGAAGTTATATAGAAGCATGATTGGTTCTCTCCTATATCTTACCGCGAGTCATCCTGATATTATGATGAGTGTTTGTTTATGTGCAAGGTTTCAAGCTAATCCTAAAGAATCACATTTACGAGCTGTAAAACGAATAATACGATTTCTTAATAACACCAAAGACTTTGGTCTTTTCTACCCGAAATATTGTCCATTTGAATTAGTATTGTATAGCGATGCTGATTTCGGTGGCTCTTGCACAGATAAAAAGAGTACAAGTGGTACGTGCTATTTTATTGGAAAATCACTTGTCTCTTGGTTTAGTAAGAAACAAAATTGCGTTTCACTCTCGACATGTGAAGCTGAATACATATCAGCTGCTGTAGCTTGTACTCAAGTTTTATATATGCAACAAACACTTCGAGATTTCGATATTCATTTATCAAAGTCCATCATATATTGTGATAACAAAAGCGCAATCAATTTATCAAAAAACCCAGTCAAACATTCCCGAACAAAGCACATTGATATTCGACATCATTTATTAAGAGATAATATTGAGAAAGGAACAATATGTCTCGAATATGTCCAGACTGACAACCAATTAGCAGACATTTTTACCAAGCCTCTACTCGAATCTAGTTTTATCTCTTTACGTAGAGAGCTCGGCTTGATTTCTAGAAACGAACTTGGTGTATAATGTATATAAATATATATACACACTATTGAGTTCTTCTCTAGCCGGTACATTCATTTGTTTTTTAACTTAGCTAATTAATAGTCTTTTACTATTATTAGCAATTCATTTTGAGCTTTACAAACTTTGACTGGTTCATATTCTCTGAATGCTTTCCATCCATTACTTCCTACTTCGTAAAAGCTATAAATACATACTCCTTCTTATTGTTTTCTGCATCACTTTCTTAGTGTCTAGTTTTAACATTCATACACAAGTCCATATACTCTTATGGCACACATATGTGATGAATGTGCTCAACGGTCTCACATCTCGGTCACTAGCTCTGAACCGGAGGAGTACTACTCTCCGGAAACACCGAAGAACAGACCAGAATGTTCGCATACTCCTAGACATACACCCAAACCCAAACGAGCTAAGAAAGCACTATTTTGTTCTCCGGGTACGAGAGAGAAGATCAATGAAATTCATCTCTACCAGATACATCAGTTGGATCTCCAGCGTCAACTGAATTATGAACAAAAACTCACATTTGATCGTTTAACTCTCTTAGAACGAATGGCGTCATTTTTCTGTAGCACGGATAGACATGGGGTACACGAACCAATACCAATGTCACACCCTCCGTCTACATCTCGAAGTCCTAACTCATGGGACCGTAATTATACGAGAAATGAAGGATCAAGAGAAAATTGGTCGCCATGGACGCCGAGAGTTTCGAATATTCAAGAAAAATCCGAAGACAAGTCATCTACCTCTCATTAAGTTATATCGTTTTTAAAACGTTTATGTTGCAAAATAATTGTTTTTAGTTTTAATTCTTATTTCTGTATTTGTTTTCATAATCTTCGTTCAAAATTCATGTTGAGTTGAAATAAATTAAAGTTCTCTATTTTCAAAATTTTCAGAAACCAGAAAAACAAGCATACACAGGAACGGTCGACCGTCTGGAATAAACCACTCGACCGATAAAGGTCTCTGGAAATGTTTATTTTGTTGAACCGGTCGACCGCCTGAAAACTACCAGTCGACCGTTTAATTCTCTGGAATTTTTTTTCAACACAAAAGTACACCAGTCGACCGTTTATAATCCACCAGTCGACCGGTAATGTTCTCTGGAATTTATTACCCCTAGGAACCAGTCGACCGTTTTTAATCCATCAGTCGACCGACAAAGTTCTCTGGAACTTATTTACCCAGGAACCAGTCGATCGGTCCAAAAATAACGGTCGACCGATCACACGTTTTTTCAGTTTTCCCTCTCCAAATCGACACGTCGAATCATTTTTACTACATCCTTTCACTGATTATTTATTCATCTCCTTCTCTAACTATTGAAAACCCAAAAACCCCCAAATCAATTTCTTTTTATTTTCAATGGCACCTCCTCAAAAGAAACCCAAAAAAATCATCCTCCACTTCAACCCATAGATGCTAACATCAAACAATGGCTCATGGATCATGTTGCAATGAAACGATGGAATGTTATGAAGGCTTACAACATTCACGAAGGTTCTTTCATAGATTTATCTGCTTTTATCCTCTATGATGTTGAAGAATTGACGGTTAAGGCTCGTATAAATTCACTACTTACTTTTGATAAGAACAACATAGAGATTAATCATATTATGATTACGTTGTTCTATGCTAACCTTAACCTACAGAAATTCAAACCAGAGAATGCTTCTAATTGTGTTTGGTTCGTAGTTTGTGGTCATCATGTTTTCATTTCGAAGGAAAGAATGGCCATGGTTCTCGGTTCACCTAATAGTGGTCAAGAATTTTCTTCTGATTTCTGTACAGTTCACACTCGTGATAGAATCAATCATCTTTTTATCGAGGATCATAAAACGAGTACCAAGGCGATTAATTTACGACCCACGGCTCGAGTATACATCATGTTCTTACATGATCTTTATTGCCAAGGGTTGGTAATTTTGACGCGGTTTATAAAGAAAATTTCAAAGCACTTTACGCGATCTATGGAGATATCGAGATAAATTGGATAAACATGATTTTCGACGAGATCCTGCTTGTGAATGACCGCACAAGGCCACACTTATTTTACAATGAATATATTATGCGGCTATTACTCGCTTGTGGAGCAAAATCTTGCGAATCTAAAATCTCCAAGCCAAAGTGCATTAACTTAGCAACTCGAAAAAGGATGAAGCTTCCTGACCCTTGTATGAGTATTATTCTTTTTGAGCAACACCAACAAAAATGTCCTCAAGAGACCACTTCTTCTACGATTCCCAAACCTAAGCCCGAAGAAGTCAGGCTTCTTGACCCTTCGTCGTCAACTAAGGACTCGCTTGCACAAATTGCACAAAACCAATTCCCTCTAGAAGCTAGACTTAAAAGAACCGACACCAAACTCGACCGTTTGGATACAAAGCTTGATAAACGGTTCTCCAAGCTTAAATCCTTCTTTGGTACTATTTGGGATGCAATTTCTTGTGCATCGTCATCCTCCTCTGCTCAAATACAAGACCCGGGAAAACGTCCCATGCCTCCTACATTTACATGGTCAACATCTGTGGAAAGCACATCCTCAGGAAACAATGCTGGACGTGGTCGCGGGACTTATGAGACCGAGGAGGAAGAAGAAGGGACCAACGATGACGACGAATTGGAAGGAGACAAGGATGAAGGACAAAGTAAAGCCATTGATTTGGAATCTACGGAATCCGATTCTCCACCTCACTAGCTTATTATCATTCGCGTTTTATGATAGTATGTTTTAATTTTATGCAAAATTTAAAACCGACACTTCTATATAAATAGTGTCGTATTTATTTTGGGTGTGTACATCTTAAAACTTTAGGTACGTGACTTGCTTTTGGTATGCTTGGGTTGTATTATATGCTACAATATTGAATGCTTATTGTGCTTTTATAATTTGTGTGATCTCTATTCTTTTTTGTCGATGACAAAGGGGGAGATAAATGTTACTAACAATGTGTTTTGTAGACATTTTTTAAGTATGTATTTCAGGAGGAGTATACATTCAGGGGAAGTAATAAACTCTTTCAGATCTATATTATCATCAATCAAAAAGGGGGAGAATGTTGAGTCAAGGAATTCAAGATGTTTTGATCAATGACAAAGAGAAATTCAAGATCGACAAAAAGAAGAGATTCGATGGTATTCAATGTTAGAGGTTGATTATTTAGTGTTTAGTTGAGTTATATTTGTTAAAATCTATCCTCAAATAATCATATACCTCAATGTTTTTTTTGAATATATATGTGAATATATGTATGCACATTCATTGTGCATACTGCCTAAAACCGGTCGATCGATTTCATTCTGGACGGTCGACCGTTTCTAGGCAGAATGCACAATGAACGTGCACACATGTATATAACGTATATATATATATATATATATATATATATATATATATTCAAATACCAGTCTAATGGTCATTTTTTACCAGTCCACTAGTCTACGAACTGAAGCCATCTTTTCGAATAGACAGCCTATTTCATCAATGGTTATAATCCTTTCTTTTCACCAAAAATCATCTCTATTCATTGCTTCTCTTCACCAATGATTACATCTCTCCATCCTCTATAAAAGCAACATGAAATCATCATTTTAATTACAACAATTCTTTCTATTCTTGCTATCTAAGTGCTGATTTCATTCTTACTCTTTAAAAGCATTCAAAAGCTCACTATTCTCATATATCGTTATTTGAATCCTTGAATCTATATATTATTCTTTAGATTCAAACAACAATATCATGTTCCAAATCTTCATAATATCAAAATCATATTTGAGGATAAGATTATAGGAAGGTTGTACAAGAATTGACAAATTCGTGTTATTAAGAACACACATTGTCAAACTACAAGTTAATATCTTGTTTGAAGTCCTCGGTGTTGTAAGAGACGAGTTGTGAAGTCCTCGTGTTAATAGAGGCGTGAAATCCCGTTTGACTGCTCGGGTGTTGTGAACTTGTTTTCCTCAGTGTTAAGTGAGGATAGTGTTTAGTGAAATTCCAGATAGGAGATCTGGGACTGGACGTAGGACGGTGCTCCAAACCAGTATAAAAATCCCTGGTGTGATTTTTCTATTACTGCATTTACTTATCTGTGATATTGCTACTGTGAGATCTTTCTTAGTATATACCATATTTTCCGCATATCCATATTACTGATCCTGCCTAAAGTCGTCTATCGACACTTTCATTACCTGTTGTATAAGTTCTATTATATTTTATCCTTGCTCTGTGAGTTCTACGACAAGTTCCGCTTGTGTTTACCTACTCTGATGATTGTCCATAGCTTCCTGGCATACCTTTCAGCGCATTATTTAACTTGTTTAGTGCAGGGGTAATGGGCAGTCGTCACAAGATTGAAGCCTCATCTTTCAGCTGCCGTGTGGCCAAATGAATCTTCCTACGATCGTCAACCTCGAAAATCCCAAACAAGTCTTCCGTCTCTTTAAGCCAGTTCTGACCTTCCACAAAGCTTTAAGTTCCGCGGAATGGTTTTCCCCCCATAGCACAGAAGTCGTTGCATATCTTAGAGAAATAATCCGCTCGCGGATGAGGAGGAATAATGGATGTAGCTGGGGGAGGTCCGTTTGCTTGGCCTCCGACAGGGGTCGTAACCTCGAGATATTATGGAACCAAGCCGATATCTGAACACCCTCGGGAATATTCGGTTCCCCAGACATGATCTAAGCAAAGGAAAAGGGATTCAAACAAAGGATCGAAAGATATTTCGTATGGCTTTAGAGACTATGTTTTTCAAAAACAGACTTTTCTTTTGAATACCCATTCTTTTTAAAACCTTTTGAAAACAGTTTTCAAAATCTTTTATCCAATCTTGTAACCTTCAGCACTGATACCAAATGTGACACCTACGTTCATTAATGTTACTTTTTATCAGAATGCATTAAGTTTCGTGAAGCATTATAGGTAAACAGGCATAGAATTGCACAAGATAGATATAAAATAGCAGCAGAAATATAATACTTTATTTTCCAAAAAAAAACTATATCGTGGTCCAAAAATCCAGTTACAACATAAGTATGAAATACTGAAAACCAATTACATCAAATTAAAGTATCTGCCTTGTACTAAAACCATCAGAGTACATAAATATAAATCTATAGTCCCCAAAAACAACCATAATAAGGTAGACAAGTAGTCAGAGCGATACATCTAAGCAAAGCAAATCCAACTCCAAGTAGAAATAGGAGAGAGAGTCCTAGTCAATCCTGAGTATTCCCACCTTGATAACCTTGGAGGGAAAAGGTAAGGAAGAGAGAGAAAAAGAAACAAAACGGTCAGACATAAAGTCTGGAGAGTCCAGTAACTTTTAGCATATAAAAAGATAAATTTAACGAGACAGTAAATAACCTGGTGAAAGATAACAACAGTATATAACAGGTATAAATAGGACGAACAGGGTGAATTATTCTTCTCAATTACTTTCTCTGCACCAATACTAGTATATCGCATTAAGTGTTTTTCAACTACTAACATAAACAAAATGATCCCAACAAAGAATAATTGGTAGACTTAGGTGTACTTCCAGCAATGGGTTCTACCCCAAACAGAATAACATGTACCTAAACAGAATATAACGGGTGTTACCCCAAATATAAGTAATAGGTACCTAAACAGAACTAGATGTACCATAATTACTAACCCCGCGATTGGCTCCCTACCACGTAAATACCCTGTGCTGGCCCCACAGTAGGGTGTATTACTTCCTAAATCGGCAACCACCATAAGAACACAGACCTATTTACAGTTATTATGGCGTCTTATTTTCCCAGATAGACCAGACCCATGCACGCACATGGCTCCATTGGAATGCACCATCAGAACACCCCATCCCAAATGAACCTCCTATAATTAGTCTTAGTAAGCGTGCCCTGACCTATACCTAATGTCAGGTCCTCTTTTAATACCATAACGGGTTACTTACTAATATGGGTCCTACAAAACAAATGACACAAGCACCCCTAGACTTGCGTCCCCAATCAACTAGGCTTTACACAGGTTTAGTTTTACATGGGTTAATAGTGTCCCTACAACCCCACCAGATTAACAAGTTTACTTAACCCCTAACAGACCAAACAGAATACATAAGTGACATACAGTTCCATTTACAAGCTCCCTTATTCTTTGTATTAAGCCTACATGTTTCCATATTCATACACCCCATATTTTAGTTAAATTGCATTGTATAGGTTATGCCCCAAACTATAGTTATATTCATAGTACAGGTTATGACCCCAAATTACCATCCCCAATCATTCCCAATTAACCCAACTTCGTTCGTATGCATATTTCAACGATATCATCCTAGGCTCGAAGGTAGTCTGGCTATAAAAATAAAAAGGAATGAGAAAGGAAGAAGAACAGAAACATGCCTAAATAATAGAAATAGGCATACAGAAATAAATGAACAAAATAGGTGTATAGCAAATTTCATGTCATTATAGCAGATCTGTCTAAATATTTATCAACATCTTAACAAGAATAAGTTTTAGATCTGGTTTATTAACATGTCAAGATTACTTTTTAAATTTTTATATCTAAAAGAAACATGAACTCACAGAGACTGGATCTAAAGGACTGAGAAAAATATGTTGATGTTGTAGCAGAGATTCTTGTATACGTATAAGCCATTGTTGAAGAGAAATAGGCTAGTTTAATCCAAGCTGAGGCAGCATCTCCTTGTGTCCATTGTTTTAGGTGAATAAAACAATATAAATGTTGTCCTATTTAAATCCTACCGCCAACGAATGTCATTCAGAAACAAGTCCACGTTCAGGGTACGAACCTGGATGGATCTGGGGTGGGTCGACCCCATGGGGCTTGGGTCGGTCCCCAATGGGTCAAATTCCCACGTGCCTTCCCGCTCTTTGATTTTGATTTATTTTGAATTCTAGACTGGTTTTGTTTATATATATTTTACTTATATGTATACAAACTTCAAATCTTAATGCCTTCTTCATACGATGTCTGTTTTACACGAACTCGGAGTCTATCTCTTGCAGAATTCCGAGACGCACGCAACGGTACAGTCCGTTCCCTTAATTCCCAATATTTAATTAAGTATTGTTTTGGTTTATCCTTATGGTATTCTTTAAAATTACAGGGTGTTATAATCAGGACCACAGATACTATCTCCGGTATGTAAAGAAATTGGGGGACTATAGCAAGCTCTGAAAGACAAGCTCCTATCGGAGGATGAGGAAGAAAGAATGAACAGGAGCTCGGGATGCCCCGGGGGTGAAACCTAACCTCTCTACGAATTCGAAACAAAGAAATTTAAATTAGATAGTGGGTTTAGATCAAATCATTTAAAAATAAACAACTAATGCTTTTGCATATTCACTGTCCAAAATCGTGAATACATTTCTTTCTATTTAAATCTTAAAGCATTTCAGAATTTATCAACTATCCAAAATCGCCGAAAAATCCCGCTAAACCAATCCTAATTCAAGTATTTTTAATAACCAATTAAAAATCAGAAGCCAAGGTAGTTCATGGATTATTAAATTCCATAAATATTTACTAAGCATAATTTCTCGATACTAATAGAATATATAATAGAAAATTAAACTACGTGCATGTTGTGATTACGCTTACATCTCCTCATGGACACATAACTCTTAACTCATCCTAGGATATTTCTAACCCCATCTCTAATGAGTTTTCTCATTCTAGGATACTACTGATCCTATCTCTAATGAGTATTCTTATGTAGAATGTTACTAATTCTATCTCTGATGAATTCTTTCGTTCGATTCTGATGTGTCTTGTTCCAGAGCTCTGTAAACTAAAGCTCTAATACCAAGCCTGTCGCGACCCAAAATCCTCCGATCTCCTAAGAGACGGAAAAGCCCAGATTGTGTGAGAACATGATGCATTAGAACATAGAACAACATAACTTTTCATTGCTATTACAACAATTTACATCAGAGTACAATAATGTCATAGTATGAATAAATATTACACAACGGAAAATAAAATAAAAATATTATCAGAGATTAATAATTTACATAGCAACCGAAAAAATGAATAAATACAATGCACAGCGGAAATACATCAACTAACATAGCTGAAAACAATACACAGATACATAGCTTTTCGAATATAGCTCCAGCCGTAATCTAGGATCCTGGGAAAAATAAAGAATCTGCAAAATCAAAACTACTGTCTGCCCGTGTGGAAAATAGAGGCATCCAGAGTTTAGGTGGAAACAATAAACTCTGAGTCAGTCACATGACTAGTGTGAGAGCTAAAATAGTTATTAAAACTTTGCCTTAGAATAGGGTAAATCACGGGACCACGCCATAAGTCACAGAACGGGTTTACTCCATGTGAATACCAAAGAATGAAATAATACAATTTATGAACAACGTAATTGTTTTTGAAAAAATGAAGCTATTATAAGACTCAGGTCCCGTCACACAATGCAACACAAACTAAAGGATAGAGTTTTACCTTATAATAGCCAAACATGCTTGATACGTTTTAAAACAAATCATTTTGAGATACTATAAGTGCATAGTGTCTAACATAACTTCAAATATAAATGTATCAATCATAGACGGCATAAGTACTATATATTAGGTCGCCATATAGGTTTACAACTAAAACGGAAAAATGTCGTATTGGAAATTGATTTTCCATCATGAGTCCAGGAAAGAGATGGTCTCCTTACCGATTCGGATCACCTCTAGCAAGATGACCCAGGATCACATCTATGTGCAACCCTTGGATCTTACAGGGTCGGTGGTCTCTTACATTGAGGATTGGTTATTCCTGAACAATAGGTTTCCCAGTCCTGTCGGACCTATCACTTGATCTTTTTAATTGGCTCTATATCCACGGCACCTCGCAATCCATCATCTAAATAAGTAAAAATGTCTGGGCTTCATATCATGACACAACTTCTAGCTAGAAAGAAATGTATGCACTCCCTGCGTCCCTTATCACGTTTCTGACTCATATCGGTGTGTGAGGCTCGCGAATTAATGTTATACACAAAGTTATGATACTTAAAGCTGTGCTTTGATCATCATCTACAAGGCCCTTCTTTTCAACAAAAGGCTTGATCATTTGAATCTTAGCATGTCACCTTGTCAATTCATACCATACCATTGATTTTTGCCAATATATAACCTCTAAGCTCGTACATCTAAGAGAAGGGTGTTAAGCAACAAAATGAATTATCCGCCACCAAACATATATACATTTAGCAGAGATCAACAAATACAACGCGAAATACAATGTCCGACACACATCCATTTTCATGTTTGTTCTGGGTCTGAACAAAATCGCAAGCACCTTATTTATTGTCCCATATGCCTAATACAAGAGAGAGGCCCTCACATATCTAGTCGATTTCCATGTACGTTTTAAACATCCACCACTTATTATGTTGTCTTGGGTGTACGGCCAGATCAAGATATTAACAGCAGCTCAAAACGATGTGTAGATCCTCAGTCTTCAACCGCCGTCCTCATCATTTACTTTACTCGTCTTAATCATTATTTAGAACGGGTAAAACCCGGACTTTCCAAATAAATTGCGTTTCTTTGTAATCATGCGTCAAATACAAAAGGAGAAACCTCACTTCATTCCAATCCAAAATATTCTTTTAATTTAATATTTGCTCTCTTTAGAAAACAGTTCTCAATATCCTTATCGGAGATACATTCTTAAATCTCAAAAATTATACTTCAATGACTAATCAAATATTATAAATTAATATTATATTACCTAGGTTAAAGAACAGCTTCTATTTAAAGCCTTGTTCACTGTAAACCCCAAAATGCCATTTCCTATTCATTATGGACTCTTTCAAAAATCACCTTTTAATTTAATAAAATTTTGGGAAATTTTCAAATTTTCCTTTAGTAGATCCTTCTTTGTTTTATGGTTGGGTTCAAGAACAATATTTCGAAAGATGCCATTCACGATGAACCTCAAATTAACTCATTACATTCATAATATAAATTTCACCATAACCGCTACAATAAGAATTTTAGACAAAAATAATATTTATCTTTAAAGTCATGGAATATTTCCCCCAAACTCCTTCCAAATCACTTACTATGATTTATTATAATTTATTTGTATTTTTAATAATTTTATTAAGACCCTTACTGTCGGTTTCCAATATCGGTCACTGAACTGCATTCATAGCGACCTTTTTCAAAACTGATTTGGACATATTTTAAAATCTAACCATTCAAATTTAAACCACTTATATTCATCGGAATGACATTTTCGATATGAACCCAATGATTCTGGTTTAAGGAGAATCCGAAGGTCGGATCTTCCACTATGTCAGTTCTACCCAATGGTTTTTGTTTAAGGAGAATCTGACGATCAGATCTCCCGCTATGTCAGTTCTAAGTTACGGGTTGACTTTCGTGAACTATCGCTGCACGACGCATCCTATTCAAGTCCGAATCGGTTTTATACCATTTTAAATAAATCGAAAAACATTTCTAAACTTTTTTATTTAATGAAACAAAATTATTCCAGCCGTTTATTTCAAAATCCAAATATTTCGCCATTTGGCTGCATTTTATATTATTCTAAGGAATAAAATAATATTATTTTTCGACAGTTCTCCGTCCACGCCCAAAATTTCCTTGCAATCATAATGAAAATAAACGAATAACTTCCAAAAGAAAATCTCTTCCCAAAAATTCGCTACATATTCTAACCAAACTTCACTTTGAAAAGTTACTATTCATTTAAGATTTAAATACTTTGCATAGCAAAAGTACTTAAAAATACTTCAAAATCATTTGTCACAGTTACGAATATTCATCTATATTTCGATATAAATGCGTCCATCTGAAATCGGACATCGAAATTATTTTCATTTTTCACCCCATATTTTTATATTATTAAATTATACCATTTTATTCTGGATTGAAATGAAATTCAACCAAATATCATCCAAAATTTCTCATATCAACCCATTACATCCAACAATAGTTGCGAACAACTATTTGACATTCAAATGACATCCAGTGTGCATTTATTCTCATATAAGCTTCAATATAACTTATTGAGTCTTATCTTGCCTGTTTAACCAAATGGTTAACACGCGAACTACAAACTAGGGAGATGTGTAAATCAAAATCATTCCAGACCCGTATGGGGTTTTCAACCATCAAACAATTATTTCATGAGCCAATTATTTTTATCACATTGATTTTATTTAAATAGGTGAACATAAACAAGCAATTCGAATTGTAAATGTAGTTTAATTCCAATTTCATTACTATAACCAACATGACATTTTTGTCAAATCAATGCATTATTTTTAGTTCTCATTCATATCACAACACAACCAATCATTCAATGCCATTACCGGCGCCACAAGTGTCCATCCACGTAATATGAAATGCGAGTGTCACAAATTCATACTACGCTTCTAATGCAAATGATTTGTGAAGAGTTCATGCGTTGAACTGCAAAAGGGGTATTATATGCAATGAGTAATCTAATTACATGAAAATTTTACGTGTCGTTCCAATGATAACACAATGCAATTTCTAACTTGCAACTTACCAATTTTCACCGTATTACTTAGCAACTTAAAATGCCCAACTAATTAATTTTTCATAATTAATTAAGATACTCTACTGCACTAATTAAAGCAAGAATCTCTCACCCCAGCCATCAAGAAACAAAACACTGCAATTTCGGAGTTTCCGGTGCTCGCTACCACCTAAAAATCTAGCCTTCTTGGCTCGGAACGTCCGAAAACTTCTTGGCAACCTCGGTACACACTCTTCGGTACACACTCTAGAAAGTGTATAAAGAAAGAAAGAAAGAGCTTTGGTTGATTGGAGGCTTCTAGATCTCGGATCTTCACTGTCCAGAAGTGGAGAGAGGCTTGGAGAGGCCGAGAACTCATCTGGAGCGCCCTGGGTTCACTAAGGATGAGCTTGAGGGTAGTACATAAAGCTAGAAATCCCAAATGAAGCACCTTTTCATGTATTGGAGCAATTGGAGAAGGATAAAGGGGAGAGAATGGGGGGCTACGTGCTCCGCACATGTGTGGGGGGTGCACATGAGCTAGGGTGGGGTGTGGCTACGGTAGGGGACTAGGGTTTTTGGGAGAGAGGCCATTGATTTTGGAAGAGAGGGTTTGAAGAAGGAGGAAATTATGAGGAGGGAAAGGAGAGAAAATGAATTTAAGTAAGATTTCTCTCTCTGCTCTCTCCGATTTCCTGACTGCAAACGATCTCCATTGGCTACTTAATTTTGGCATAAGAAAATACACAGAATTCTGAATCCAACGAATCAAGTTTCATCGAATTCTAAGTTTGTTTGATTTTCCAATTAAATTCTCAATTATGCTCAAATAATCCTCCAAAATGCCATTTTAGCGTACCTTTTCTTCTTGTACACCTGAACGACAATTCCGTAAATAACGGAATTTAGAATTCTGTCATTATTTGTTGATACGAACCCCAAAAAAAGTGGAACTGAATTCCAAGATCGTCTCAACAACGTTCCTTTGTAAATCGATCGTCTGTTTTAACACAAACAGGTTATTGAGCATGACCACATACTAATTCCGTTCGTTGTGAAATTTGAAATCCAATAATGGTTCGTTGTCCCGGATCCAACAGAATTGGTCTCATTAAATTCTGAGCTTGCAAGCAAAATCTCACTTTTTAAGGGCTATGTGATGGTTTAAAGATCAAAATTTTAAATTCCGGATTTTTTAAATTGTTTCAATAATTTACTAAATTTATTTTACGTCAAATAAAACATAATAACCAATTTTAAAATTATTCTCAAATTTTATTTAGAAAAAATAGTCAATTTATCTTAAATACTCATAAAAAAGGCTTAAATTAAAATTTTAAATTGGTTCCAAAATTCCGGTTTGTTACAGTAATGGTGTTATTACTCACTGTTTACGGTATATTAACATATAAGCACCTCATAAAAATATGAAAAAATACATATAATTCGTTATTAATCTTATGAAGACACATCTCTAAGTTTCGGTTGGTTTGGACATGGTTAGTAAATCTAATAATTTAAGGGATTATGAAAACATATACTTCTTTGGGTATTTAATCTTATTTGATTGATATAAATGATGTCTAAGTGTGTTTGGTATGATAAGACATTGCTTAAGAACGCTAGAATAGATGCAAATGCTGAAAAGTGGTGAAACAGGATACTTTAATTCATTTCATACACCCTATAGTTTCTGGTTCAACCATGCTGGTTCGACCAAGTCGAGCTGGGCCAGATGTGTTAGATCAGTATGAAATTTTGTGGGGACGACAAGGAAGGTCCCAAGTGAGTCTAAGACAAATTTCAAGTCGTTTGGAATTTCAGAGATCAAGTTATGACACTTACAAATACCGGTTGGCTAAGGGAAGTAGCTTCGATTCAGCTAGGAGTAAGGTGGAAGCAGGCAAATGGAGCAGAGATGATGGCTTTTGGCTCGGTGTTTGAGTCGGGCATCGACTCGAATAAGTGTCCAAGCTCTATATCGAATAATTATGAATCATCAATTTCGATCAAGATATGACAATCCAAGAATGGATAGGCATTGGTGATCCAAAGTTGGGAGGACAAAAATTTGTTTCGAGAATGTCGAACCGGAATTGGGCCATTCAAGAAAGGGATAAAGAGGAGGGTTCCTAGATAGAGAAGCATGCATAATACTTCTTCGTGACGACTATCAATCTCTTTTGAAGATAAACTCCAATACGACTAGTCCCAACCCGAGATGCGAAGAGAGTCTAAGTGAGGAATTTCCGTAAAGGATCCAGAAGGGAACAATCTAGGTGACTTCTAGGTCGGATTTCGCTGTGGGTACGTTTATAAAGGAGATATTTGTATTCGTAGATTTGGTATGTCATTGAGGGAGTGACACGAGGATGAATCCGAGCCAATGCAGTGTGGACTGATCGGCCTGGACTCCAGAGCCAATGCGGTGTGGACTAGGTAAGGTTATCAGCTGTAGTTCATGCGGTAGGACAAAGTGATAGTCAGGTGGAGCTCATGCGGTGGGGCCTACCAGTGTCTTGATTGGTTCGACAACTAAAGTGTCGAATATCGTATGCTCAATACACTGAGTTAGAGAATGTGAGGATGGATGCTATGATTTGATGGTTGCTATCACTATGACACACACACTCAGTGTTGTTGTGATTACCATAGAGTAGAGTACATGATCATGTGTGGTAACTCTTTGGACGCAAGGCCAGGTAAGATATGGTTCTTTATACCTATTATATTACCTTATTTTGTGATTGAGATTACTATTGCGCACACCTGACTTTGTCTGACTTGGTGTAACAACCCGCCCACAATAGGCCTAAATTTCGACCAAGAAAAGGCCCATCGAAACTTAGAGACATTCCAAACGGGTCGTTGGTTCCTGTAAGGAATTACATTTGCAAAGATAATACATATATATTCTTCGAATGGAAATCTCACACAGCGGAAAGAGAAACTATAATATTGAAATAAGATGTACCAGTTAATTTTAAAATCACAGAATTCCAACACAATAGTCAATATTACATCTATTCTATGGGTACATCAAATAATTCATTCTCAAATGTTTTCATAAGAAGTAAAGAAATAACAACTAATAATAGCATGATGACATTGTCTTCTTCTTCAGCGTCCATCATGATTTCATCCATGGCTTTCTCCCCATCTGTTGAAATGTTGGATATATTAAGAAGAGGGGTTAGAACGCAAAGTTCTATGTGACTGAAATATGGTGTTTACTCAATGTCCATACCCTAGTTTTTAGCAGGTTACATATGTCAATGGATGTCTACGCAACACACAACATTCACACAAACACCAATTGTTTAACCAATGAGGTGGATATATGAGTCAATCACTTAAGACCTCCATTCGTGCATTTAGGGTAAAGACCCAATGAGGTAGGCATTCTCGGTCACTTATGACCCTATTAAAGGTGAATTCTTATGATCGCTTATAACCCTGAGGAGGACCCTAGCCCCTTAAGACCCCATCCTAGTACATCAACGTTCTTAAGTTTATACTCTCAATTGTAATATGAGAAGTAGTATTACGAACGTTACTACTTAACTAATATTACAGTAGAACACCTATGTCACTTATGACTTCCCTTAGACAGTTGGTGAGCATGCAATGGCCACATATGTTTCATATACAAATCATGTGCTTAGTTAATCCCTACAAGCTTCTACAGGAAGTGGACATCTCTCGTGAACTACCCTACTCTGTTACTGCTTATGCCAAACTACTTTTAGAGAAGGAGGACACATAGACTTACTTCTAATCTAATAAGGGTGAGTCCCACGACTTTGGTTCCTCTCCAAGGAATAAACCTTCAGAGGGATCCTAGTCCTAACCACTTAAGACCTAAATTAGACAAGTAGAAGTCAACCACTTAAAACCTTCTCAAGGTGTAGTAAACCTGCCTATTTTCACACACAATAGACTTATATATATTGTTATACACACACACTAGACCTTTCACATTAAACCATACACTTGTAGATGCTGGATATGCCGGGCAGTTCCGGGTTGACTTCTACTACAAGTAGGTTTAATCTCGTGTCATGGTGTACTAAGTTTGAATGGCCCATGGCACCTAGACCCCTCGCATTACTTCAGCCTACTTGTGGTTGTTGGATTTACCGGTCGGTTCCGGGCAGACTTCTAAAACAAATGGCCACTAACCTCCTGTCTGTGTGTCATTATTAGTATACGTAAAGCCATCTACATACACATACACAAGTTATCAATATATATGTATATATATGTATGGGGACATTTCCAATTCGAACTCTATCCAAATCGCATTTTTTACGCTATTACTACGTTAATTATGTTGATTACGCTATACTAGTATAATAATTATACCACATAATTAATGTTAGTTTTCGTATGAACGAGAGAACGTTCTAACGAGATTCAAATTATCAGTCTTATCTAAATTAAGGTATACAAGTTAATTTCCATATCTTGACCGCTACAATTTAGGCATGATGGCATAAGAGCATAATAATAGCAGTGAATGGAAAATACAACATGCATACAAATTTCAACTTTCATCCTAAACTTATTGGAATGATTTCAATAATGGATCAAGAATAGAGTATAACATACACATATAATATATATATATATATTCATGTATGCTTATAAGTTCCACTTTATCTAATTTACCCCTTTTTGGTGTTTTGCACATAAAAACGTTGACATTTGATATATTTCAAGCAAGAATACGTTTGGTTTCAAAATAGGATCCAAACCTAATCAAATCATGGAATAACCAAATTTAAACCCTTTTAGGTTACAATCAATGTTTTCATAAGGGTGAATTACACGAAGTAGGAATAATAACAAAATTCATTTCATCCTTAATCCAGTATTAAGATCCAAATCCATAAACCCAAATAACATGACAATTTTTATGTAAAATAAAAACTATAGGATTTGGTTTTTCTTGTTTTGATGTTATCGATTTCCAAATCCTCTTAGGCATAGCTATCAACATGTTAACCTACAAAAAAATAATAGAATATGCCTAAGAACACAATATTCCACTCACAGATCTAAGGAAGGACAAATAGGATTCTTGTTGTATGTTCAGATCTGTGCTTAATCTTCGTGATAAACGTGCTCCAATCCTCTAATATATATGTAAGAATCATATTTTAGAATCCTATATATATAACTAAATTCTAGAATTCATACTAAAAATCTATATGAATTTAGATTATAAAAAAAATAAGAATAAAGGTTAGAGGAATAGAAGAGATTTTTTTTTACCTTTTATGGAGTTCAGCAATGGCAGAAGGATAATATGGAGGTAGAGATAAGAGAGTGGCTAGGGTTTGATTGTTAGGTTTGAGGACCTATATATAGTCGCTTGTGCAAGCGTAGGCCGTTAGATTATTTAGATCTAATCTCGACCATATAATAATATATATTTCTTTAGAAAACCCTAATAACCATAGATTCATTGGGCTTGTCAGCCGCCAGGCAGTCGACCAGCGGTCGACACCCCTTCTAGTAGGCGGTCGACCTCCTGATTGCTGAAATACCCAAAGAATTTATGTGGCGCTGAGTGGATAATTAATTAATACGTTTCTTTACTTGCTTATCTCTATCCTTACATGTAATATTTCCTATCCCCATAGTCTTATCTTCTGTTTGAATTTTAAATTCCCCTCCTTTATTTTAATATACTTTGGACTATATATATATATATATTACTCGTTTGATTATATATATTTATGCATTTTACTGTCCAATTTCATTCTCTTGTAACTTCTTCATACACTAATCATTTTCAGCATATTATATATGAAAACGATTCAGAATTTCACCACGAATCCAAATAAAAGAATTCATTGGAAAATTCCTAAAGCTGTAAAATCTCATTTTCCAACCCTATCATTAAATTGTTTTATTTTATTTTTTATTAATATTTATGTATTTTACGGGTGTTACATTCTCCCCTCCCTAAAATATATGTAACGACCCGAATTTTTAGTCATTTTAAACATTTATTTCTATTTTAAATGTTGAGTTGATAATATAAATGGATTTTTATATTGAATTTATCGATTTAATAATTGATATATGATTTAATTTCAAAGATATTAAATTATCATATATGGTAACAACAAACAGTTGAATTCAGAGTTAAAACTAAATTGAAAGTATCTAGTCGATCAATATCAATTCTATTTGAATATAAACGATAATAATAATTTATTATCGATAAATTTGATTGGTTTAAATTTAAATTAATATCTACTTCATATGATGGAATCAGGTTTTGAAACCTGTTTTATTGTGTTCAGAATAATGGTACAACCCTAGGAGCATCGGTTCTTGCATTTTGATTGGAGTTTGGAACCGTGAAATATATTATTATAAAATTTAAACGGATAAGAACAAGCCATGTCAAATTAAATTATATGTACTTAACCTATACCTACTTGTATAATGCGTAGACCCAAATTCCTTCAGGCTCAAGGTTCATCATCTATAAATTTGCGCACATCCTCCTCATCTCCTTGATTTCGATTCTTTTGAAAATCATTCACAAACTTCTGAGCAATCAAAAAAGATTGCTCCTTAATAATTCAAAATCAATAATTCATATCATAGAAAATCGCTCCCTACTTCCTCATTTATTCCAAAACCAACGAAGTTTTTTCTCCCCTTCATTCTCTTCTTTTCCCCAATCATATATCGAGAAACCAAAATCGAGCCGAGACTTCGATATATACTTCCTTATTTCTTTGAAATCCACGAAAGCAATTCACGTTATTCCACCTCATTTCTTTTCCCCATTTCAAAGAAAAATCGATCCACCAATCGAAGAAAAGAATAAACTAAAAATTGAAATCGAGAATTCACTATGCTCGAAATCTGAAGATCGAACGCGGTCTAAGAGCACTCGCGATTCCAGTCAGCATCACGAGACCCTTGGAGTTCGTCGACGTTCGGGAGACATTCGAAGGAGTGTAATGATGATGCATTCGAATAAGGTATTGTCAAGGGTTGGTTCAGGATGTTGCAAACGAGTGAATAGTGGGAGTCGACGTTGTACTAGGGTGAAATGATAACCGGCAGTGTGTTGACCTAGGGGAGTTCAGTCAGTGATTTCTTAGAAATGCTGGATGCTCGTGATTAGTTATAGGCTCTCGATTAGAGAGAGGTCAGGACAGGATGAGTTGAAGGATTTTGAGGCAATGCCGGAGTAACAGTAGTGTTCAGTTTGCAGTAGTAGTGAAGGATGCTGGTCTGTGGGTATTGGTGACAAAAATAAATGCAGTTTTATTGCAAGGTGTTTAATGAAATGTTGAAGAGGGATGGTGAAATTTTTGGGGCTGATTACAGCTGAAGATTGTTGTGTTTACTTCATTGAGGGTTGAGGCAACGAGGTATACGTTTTTATGTAATTTAAATCACATAGAACAAATTATTTAAATATGTTAGTAGTTAATTTAAATTAATAATAGCTTAATCGATAAATAAAAATTAAATAATCATAGGTAGAAAATAAGTCGATTTAAGATAAATTCAGTTGAGGCGATTCAAGTAGACGCGTAATCGAGATGATATGGCATTCTAAATTGGGATATTCGACAATTAAAATCAAGGTGAGTGAGCCCACTCTCTAAATTTGTTTATAATTTATTACAAACGAATATTTATTTGATATAATGTTATATGTTTATTGTCGGTTGCTTGGATGCATTTAAATATTTTTGTGGCTATTATATATATTAGTTATATTTAGGCTTGGTGATGTGGCAATTATAAATATATATATTGGATAGTTCCCGCAATACCATTAGCGGATGCCAGCAGTATCATTAGCAAATGACCTTTTGCACCCTACAATATATATAGTGGATGAACTTCTATACCGCGTTATCCTGCCTTGAAGCAAGATGGGTATTATTTAGGTTGGATAACATCTGTGGATGAAGGAAAACAGGTTGGAGGGATCCAACTGGATTCCTTAAAGTTTATTATTATTCGTTTTCATATATATTATCATATATGATGTGTTAGAAAACCTATGATTAATAATTGGGTGTTCTAGATGTTTGAATATCACTAGCCATAAATATTGATATATATAAGTATCAATAAAAGAAATTTTGAGATTTAAAAGGAAAAATCTATTTTTCTGAAATGGAATTTGAATTCCGAATGGGCTAGGAAATACTATGAAACATGAACTTGTTTTGAATAATAAAAACAAGTAGTGAATTTATAAATGGAGTTTGTAAATGAAATGGATAATTATCATTGGATAATTGGGAAATTTAAATTCAAATGTGAATTTAAAATGAGAATTAGGAATCGTTTTAAATAGAAAACGATGAAATCTATTCCGATGTACAAAATGGAAATTGAATAAAAACAAATCCTTACGTATTATGATTGGAATTCGACGATGTCGAATTTATAAAAAAATAAATTATTTCCTGAAAGGATATTTAAATTGTATTAGATAGGAAATGAAATTAAATATGAAAATAGATTCTACAATTATATTTATAATAATAAAATATTCCAAAATAGGAATCAGATATCAAATAGATTTTGAAATGGAACTTCTTTTAATGAATAAAACAAGGAAGAAACTTTATAAACGATTTTTATAAATAAAGTGGGATAATTATCATGGGATTAAAATGAACTGGAAATCATTTCAAGCATGAATTTAAAAAGAATTGGAAATCATTTCAAAAAGGGAATGACGAATTTTATTCCGGAATTCAGATTATAAACGAAATTGAGTTAAATCCAAGTAAGTAAAATTGAAATTCGATTATATCGAATTTCACATATTTTATTTCAAAGGGGATTGGAGTTACAAATAGAAGATTGAGTTGTAAATAAATTTGCAACAAAGTAATGAAATAATCGGCGATAAGAGATAATCGTAAATATTAAGTTGGATTTGGAAACCTAGATTAATTTATATTTAAAAACATGGAAGAATGGAATCCAAATTTATTTATAAATGAAGTTTAAACGATTATATTTAAATATAAATATAAACGAACTCGTGCAGTGTGGTAGTTCGTAATTTGACGTTTCGAACTTCAGTTGAGTATAAAACTCAATTTAAGTCGGAATTCTTTGAAACAAGAATCATCAGGACCGATTGAATATTAGTTCTATAACGGAAGAGAAAAATCTAGAATTCGTCTTATCGAGTTTGAGTTATGTCAAAATCAATTTTCCAGAAAAACAAAGCTATGATCATTTATAAATTATAACGATTAAATAAATAAAATCGAAGGATTTTAAGTTAATCAAATTTGAATTTTCATTATTAAAACCTAGACTTGAGATATAAAATAAATATGAACTTAAGTGGAGTAAGTGAATTGATTTTTGAAACAAAAATTATATTTTTAATTTTTGAATGATTAACTAATTAGAAGAATAATTATATAATGAAGTTTTGGATCGAAATTGGACTTTAGATAAGTAAACTGGATTTGTCAATTTATATTCGAAATCGAATATGAAACTTGAATTGGAAATGGTAGTCGATTGGTTTATAAACAAATTATATTTATATATATATATATGGTCATGATATGTTCAAATAAAAAGTGAAATAGGAAAAAGAGCTAATTAGGGAATAAATTAGCGAACTAGTTAGAAACAACTGGATTAGTTGAAATAAATTGGGAATGGGCGTATGTATGTTAGACAGGTATGGAATGAAGAGAATGAAGATTATAATTTGAGTGCTCGACAAAAAGGTACATGTTTAAATTTCCATATGAGATTTTATGAGCCTATTGGGCAAGCCTCTTTGCTTTTTGATTTTCTTTTTGAATGGAAAGGGCCTAGAGAGTCGAGTTGTAGATGTAGCGATTAAGCCGTACAAAGGAGATGCTAGCGAATTTTTATCGAAAATTTAAGGATTAATAATATTTTTAAGAAAATTTGATAACTAGAAATCAATATATCATTATATATAGAATTCAATAAAGAAACAAACTTAAAATAGAATATTATAAACAAAAAGGAAACCCATAAATTTAAATCTGGTAAGAATAGAAAGAGAAACGTATACGCATTTAAAAATATAGATAATTGGTTTTGAAGTTAGGAATGTTATTCAGTCAAGGCTTGAGAGGTAGTTGTACCCCAATTTGCTTGATTTCATTATTAACCGATAAGTAGAAAGATTCGGTCTCGAAGATCAATGTTTGAATAAGATTAAGTTGAATGCAGCATTTTGGGTTGTTGTAATGATGTTCTGCACAACATTCATTTTAACCCAAGTAAGTGGTATTTTGGAAATATAAAAATAAATATTTCCTAAGTATAGAAATAAATGAGATCGAGAAAGAGATAAGTAATTGGAATGTTTTCCAATTATAAATAGAAGATATTTGCTAAGTATAGAAAATAAAAGAAGGTGATATATGAAAATGTTTTCCAAATAGCATAAGAGGCCAAGATGATTGTTGAAAATATTGGGTTAACAAATATTGATAAGAAATTGGAGAAGTGGTTTTAATGAAATATTAATTAAGGGGCCCAGTGATTATTTGATGTTTTGGATGAATGATTGTTTTTCTCCAATTGTTAAATAATCGACTATTGAAGTATTGGCCAATATCGTTGTCAATATGGAGAGACTAGTTGGATAATTATCCGAAAACCACCTTGTATTGGCAGTAGCATTGCAAATCAGATTATATGAAGATGATCAAAGACAAAGTAAAATGCAAGGGCTTTTTCTATTAATTCTAGGTAGAAATTGCTTAAGATGGATTAATAGAAATCGTGTCTTCAGTTTCGTTCAGTCCCAGAACAAACTTGTATGGACGAATGTCTGACAGAGTATTTCCAATGGTTGTATATGTTGATCTGTACAAATATACGTATGGTGGCGGAGAATTTATTCTCTTAGCATAAAATCCAGAATATATTTGTGCAAATCAATTGATGATTGACGGATTTGATGATATGGCATTCAAAGTGAATGAAGATGTGGCATATCAAAAGACAAATGTGGCCTCAAGCCTCAACAACCGAGGAATGACAAAATTTAGGCAGGCAACATTGCTAAGTGGTTAGCTCCCAGTTAGGGTGTATTATCACCTATCTAGAGAAATTCATTTCCTTCTTTGTTCTATTCGATGATGTCTCTTTCGGGAAAACGGTTGTTGATCCCAAACGTTGGTGATATACATTTGATACACTCAAGCGAAATGAGTGGTCAGTCATGTGCGGCCGGGTGACAAGATGCTCTTGTTGAATCCAGTGTATTCCCCTCTAGAGATACACTATTAGAAGGTGTTTTTATACCTTGTCATAGTTCGAAATACATTACCCAATAAGCGCCCGCGGTTTTGATTGTATATTATGTATGTGGAACGTGAGATGTAAGTGTTCCGCTAGATTGCTATTTATTTGATTTAGACATTATTATAATACCAGTGTAGTATTGATTTTAAAGATATGTTTTGATTTATCATAAGGTAAAAACCATCCTTATTTATATGTGTATCAGTCTTACGATTATCTTTTCTTTCGAAAAGGAATTTTAAAAAGTTAAACCAATGGTTGGAGTTTACTCACACTTATCCCATGACTAACTTAGAGTTTATTTTGTTCTGTTTTACCCTAAACTCTTAGGTGCCCAAATTTGTACAAGCAGTCAAGTAGTTCAGGTGTTTACAAATATCCTTGGAGGAGCTTGGAGCAGGGGGCTTCAGCGTTAGATAACTATGTATTATTTATTTCCACTGTGATGAACAAATGTTGTACTCTAATAATGGTATGTATATACTGTTAAAATTTTGTATTCTAAAAGTCGTTATATATATTATATTTTATTAAGCTGTGATGTGAGATTTTGTGTTGTTGTTTCTATTCTTCTTCCATCTTTTCTTCTTTAACCCATAGTGATTTGTATTTCTGTGCAATTTGGGTTAGACGTGTGGTGTATTTAGTCAGCTCAGATAGTATGAATTTGCGGGCCATTACAGTTGGTATCAGAGCTTAGGTTGAGCGAACATCTAGGCTTTGGTGGGGGAATACTCATTAGAGATAGTGTTAGTAGTACCCTAGAATGAGTTGAGTGTATACATACGAGAGCGCATATCTGTTAGTTGATATAAAAATTGTTCTATATTATGTTGACTTGTCTGTGGAGTGGTTTATGAATTCTAGTCGAATCGTGGGAAGAGTTTCTAGACATTTGAATAGAGAATTCAACATAATATTATTTTAGAATGGGTAAATAAAATAATTTTACACAATATTCTATTTTTATATAGAAGGAATAATTTTCTGAAATTATTATAATATATGGATGAGTTGGTTGTTATTATAATGGAATAGATTATAGAATTGTAATGGTTATATATAACCAGATAAAATATGTATTAGAATGAAATATACAAATGAGATGAATTAAAATTGGATTCAAACCAGAACTTTGATTTTAAAGCCCGGGAGGTTGGATAAAAATATTTTTCTGAAGTATATTAAAATAATATAGATTTGTGTTAGAAGGATTTTTGAAATAAAAATCATTAAAGCACTGAAGTCACTTTAGCCACTGGAAAATAATTATGATGATGATTGCAGCATCGTAAGTGTTCATTTTCGAGTTTGTAAGTGATGGATTGCTACCTTAGATTTTTTTTTGATGGAAAGTTGTTGAAAGAAAACAAGTTGGTTTGGAAATTCAAATGTTTTGAATTTGAAATGGTTATAAATATATGTGTATATATTTATGTGATTTCGTAAAGATTTGAAATAGAAACTCAGGAGTTTGAATTTTGGAATTTATATTTAACTTAAGCAAGTTAAATGGATCAAAGTGAATAAATTGATTTAGAATCAATTTGAATGAATTTGAATGCATATGAATGGAATATGAATTGAATGTGAATGTATTGGTTGTAAATCATTCGGATAAAATGAATGTAAGCATATATGATATGCAATATGAATGAAAACCAAGAGTTTTGTTGGAACTAAAATTGTAGAAATATGAAATGTTGAGTTTCAACATAAGTGGTTTTTGAAAGGTTAATGGGTTTGAAGCATTTTTCCCACCTTAGTAATTTCGGGTACGAAATTCTTTTAAGGGGGAAGAATGTAGTGACCCAAATTTTTGGTCGATTAGTTTAAAACATTTAATATTGTTTTAAATATTGAGTTGATATTATAAATGTATTTTTATATTGAATTTATCGATTTAATAATCGATATACGATTTAATTTCAAAGCTATTAAATTATCGTATATGGGAACAACAAATAATTGAATTCAGAGTTAAAACTGAACTGAAACGATCCGGTCGATCAATAAAATTCTATTTGAATATAAAACGATAATAATAATTTATTATCGATAGATTTGATTGGTGTGAATTTAAATTAATATCTACTTCATATGATCGAATTAGGCTTCAAAACCGATTCCATTGTGTTTAGGATAGTGGTACAATCCTGGGAACGTTGGTTGTTGTGTCTCGATTGGAGTTCGGAACCGAGAAATATATTATTATAGAATTTAAATGGATAAGAAAAAAGTCAAATTGAATTAAATTATATGTACTTAACCTATACCTACCTATATAACGTGAAAACCTAAATTCCTTCAGGCTCAAGGTTCTTTATCTATAAATTTGCATGCATCCTCCTCATCTTCCTCCTTAATAATTCTAAATCGATAATTTATGTCAAAGAAAATTGCTTCCTCCTTCCTCATTTATTCCAAAACCAGCGAAGTTTTTTCTCCCCTTCATTCTCTTCTTTTCCCCAGTCATAATTCGAGAAACCAAAATCAAGCTGAAACTCCGATATATTCTTCCCCATTTCTTTGAAAACCACAAAAGCAATTCAAGCTATTCTACCTCATTTCTTTTCCCCAGTTCAAAGAAAAACCGATCCATCGATCGAAGAAAAAAAAGAAAATGAAAATTGAAATCGCGAATTCATTGAATCTGAAGCTCAAACGCAGTCTAAGAGCACTCGTGATTCCATTCAGCATCACGAGATCCTTGGAGTTTGTCGACGTTCGGGAGAAACTCGAAAGAATGCAATGATGACGCATTCGAATAAGGTATTGTCAGGGGTTGGTTCAGGATGTTGCAAAGGAGTGATTGGTGGGAGTCGACGTTGTATTGGGGTGTACTGATATTCGATAGTGTCTTGACCTGGGGGAGTTCAGTCGGTGACTTCTTGGGAATGTTGGATGCTCCTGATTAGTTATGGGCTCTCGATTACATAGGGGTCGGGATAGGATGAGTTGAAGGGTTTAGAGGCAATACAGGAGTAACAGTGGTGTTCAATTTGCAGTAGTGGTGAAGGATGTTGGTCTGTGGGTATTGGTGATAAAAAGAAATGAAGTTTGATTGCAAGGTGTTTGGTGAAATGTCGAAGAGGGATGGTGAAATTTTTAGGGTTGATTACAGCAGAAGATTTTTGTGTTCACTTCATTCATGATCGAGGCAACGAGGTATACGTTTTTACGTAATTTAAATTACATAGAATAAATTATTTAAATATGTTAGTAGTTAATTTAAATAATATTAGCTTAATCGATAAATAAAAACAAAAAAATCATGGGTATTCAAGATGGATTCAGTTGAGGCGATTCAAGTAGACGCATAGCAGAGACGATATGGCATTTTAAATTGGGAATTCGACAATTAAAATCAAGGTGAGTAAACTCACTCTATGGATTCGTTTATAATTTATTATAAACGAATATTTATTTAATATAATGTTATATGTTGTTTGTTGGTTGCTTGGAAGCATTTAAATATTTTTGTGGCTATTATATATATTAGGTATATTTAGGCTTGGTCGTTGTGGCTATTATATATACATATATATATATATATATATATATACTGGATAGTTCCCGCAGTACCATTTGCGGATACCCGCAGTATCATAAGCGGATGGCCCTATGCGCCCCACAATATATATAGTGGATGACCTTCTATACCGCGATATCCTGCCTTAAAGCAGGAGAGGTATTATTTATGTTGGCTAACATCTGTGGATGCAGGAAAGTAGGTTGGAGGGATATAATTGGATTCCTCAAAGTTTATTATTGTTTGTTTTCATATATATTATCATATATGATGTGTTAGAAAACCTATGATTTATAATTAGGTGTTTTGGATGTTTGAATATCACTGGCCATAAATATTGATAAATATAAATATCGTGAAAAGAAATTTTTAGATTTAAAAGTAAAAAACTATTTTTCTAAAATAGAATTTGAATTTCGAATGGGCTAGGAAATATTAACTTATTTTGAATAATAAAAAAAATAGTGAATTTATAAATGGTGTTTATGAATGAAATGGATAATTATCATTGGATAATTGGGAAATTTAAATTCAAATGTGAATTTAAAATGAGAATTGGGGATCGTTTTAAATAGAAAATGATGAAATCTATACCGATGTTCAGAATGGAAATTGAATAAAAATAAATTCATGCGGATTTATGATTGGAATTCGGCTATGTCGAATTTATAAAAAAAATAATCCAGAAAGGATATTTAAATTGTATTAGATTGGAACTGAAATTAAATATGAAAATAGACTCTACAATTATATATATATATAAGTTATAATAATAAAATATTCCAAAATAGGAATCAGATTTCAAATAGATTTTGAAATGGAACTTGTTTTAATGAATAAAACAAGGAAGAAACTTTATAAACCATGTTTTTAAATAAAGTGGGATAATTATCATGGGATAATTTGGAAATGTAAATTCAAGCATGAATTTAAAAAGAATTGGAAATCGTTTCAAAAAGAGAATGACGGATTTTATTCCGTAATTCAGAATATAAACGGAATTGAGTTAAATCCAAGTAAGTAAAAATTGAAGTTCGATTATATCGAATTTTATAAAAATATTTTATTTCAGAGGGGATTGAAATTATGTATAGAAGATTGAGTTGTAAATAAATTTGCAACCAAGTAATGAAATAATCGACGATTAGGATAATCGTAAATATTAAGTTGGATATGGAAAACTGGATTAATTTATATTTAAAAATATGGAAGAATGGAATTGAAATTTATTTATAAATGAAGTTTAATCGATTATATTTAAATATAAGTAAAAAAGAACTCACTGCAGCGTGGTAGTTCGTAATTTGACGTTTTGAACTTCAATTGAGTATATAAACCTTAATTTAAGTCGGAATTCTTTGAAACAATAATTGTCAGGACCGTTGAATATTAGTTTTCTAACGGAAGAGAAAAAATCCAGATTTCGTCTTATTGATTTTGACTTATGTCAAAATCAAATTTCTAGAAAAACAATTCTATAATCATTTATAAACTATAATGATTAAATAAATATAATCGAGGGATTTAAAGTTAATCAAATTTGGATTTTCATTATAAAAACCCAGACTTGAGTTATAAAAAAATATGAACTCAAATGTAGTAAGTGCATTGATTTTTGAAACAAAAATCATATTTTTAATTTTTGAATAAAGTTATCTAATTAGAAGAATAATTATATAATGAAGTTTTAGGTCAAAATTGGACTTCAGATAAGTAAACTGGATTTGGGAATTTATATCTGAAATCGAATATGAAACTTGAATTGGAAATGGCAGTCGATTGGTTTATAAAATAACTAATATATATATATATATATATGATCGTGATATGTTCAAATAAAAAGTGAAATAGGAAAAAGAGCTAATTAGGGAATAAATTAGCGAATTGAGTTAGAAACGATTGGATTAGTTGAAATAAATTAGGAATGCGCGTATGTATGTTAAACTGGTATGGAACGAAGAGAATGAAGATTATAATTTGAGTGCCCAACAAAAAGGTACATGTTTAAATTTCCATATGAGATTTTATGAGCCTAACGGGCAAGCCGCTTGGCTTTTTGATTTTCTTTTTGAATGGAAAGGGCCTAGAGAGACGAGTTGTATTTGTACCAATTAAGACGTACAAAGGAGATGCTGGTGAAATTTTTCAGAAATTTAAGGAGTTATAATATTTTTAAGAAAATTTGATAAGTAGAAATCAATATATCAATATATATAGGATTCGATATAGAAACGAATTAAAATAGTATATTATAAACAAAAAGGAAATCTATAAATTTAAATCTGGTAAGAATAGAAAGAGAAACATATATGCGTTTAAAAAAATGGATAATTGGTTTTATATGATGTTGATTATTCGAGATAAGTAGTATTGTCTATTTTGAAGTTTGGAATGTTATTCAGTGAAGGTCTGAGAGGTAGTTACCCTAACTTGATTGATTTCATTATTAACCGATAAATAGAAAGATTCAGTCTTGAAGATCAATGTTTAAATAGGATTTATTTGAATGTAGTATTTTGGGTTGTTGTAACGATGTTTTGCACAACATTCGTTTTAACCCAAGTAAGTGGAATTTTGGGAACATAAAAATAAATATTTCCTAAGTATAGAAATAAGCGAGATCGGGATAGAGATAAGTAATTGGAATGTTTTCCAATTATAAAGGGAAGATATTTTCTAAATATAGAAAATAAAAGAAGGTGATACACGAAAATGTTTTCTAAATAGCGTAAGAGGCCAAGATGATTGTTGAAAATATCGGGTTAACAAATATTGATAAGGAACTGGAGAAGTGATTTATTTAATGAAATATTAATTAAGTGGCCCAATGATTATTTGATGTTTTGGATGAATGTTTGTTTTTCTTCAATAGTTAAATAACCGACTATCGAAGTATTGGCCAATATCGTTGTCAATATGGAGAGATCAGTTGGATTATTATCCGTAAACCACCCTTTATTGGCAGTAGCGTTGCGAATCAGATTATATGAAGACGATCAAAGACGGAGTAAAATGCAAGGGCTTTTTTGTTAATCCTTGATAGAAATTTCTTAAAATGGATTTTTAATAGAAATTGTTTCTTCGGTTTCGTTCAGTCCCAGAACGAACTTGTATGGACAAATGTCTGACAGAGTATTTCTAGTGATCGCATATGTTGGTCTGTACAAATATACGTATGGTGGCGGAGAATTTGTACTCTTAGCATAATATCCAGAATATATTTGTGCAATTCAATTAATGATTAACGGATTCGACGATGTGGCATTCAAAGTGAATGAATATGCGACATGTCAAAAGATAAGCGTAGTCTCAAGCCTCAGCAACCGAGGAATGACAAAAATTGGGCAGGCACCATGGCTCAGTGGGTAGCTCCAAATTAGGGTTTATTATCACCCATCTAGAGAAATTTATTTCCTTCTTTATTCTATTCGATGTTGTCCCTTGCGGAAAAACGGTTGTTGATCCCAACCGTTGGTGATATACATTCGATACACTCGAGCGAAATGAGTGGTCAGTCATGTGTTGCCGGGTTACAAGTGGTTCTTGTTGAACCCAGCGTATTCCCCTGTAGAGATACACTATAGGAAGTTGGTTCCATACCTTGTCATAGTTGGAAATCCATTACCCAATAAGCACCCATGGTTTTGATTGTATATTATTTATGTGGAACGTGGGATGCAAGCGTTCCGCTAGATTGCTATTTATTTGATTTAGACGCTATTATAATATCAGAATAGTATTGATTTTAAAGATATGTTTAGGGTTATCGTAAGGTAAAAACCATCCGTGTTTATGTGTGGATCGGTCTAACGATTATCGGTTCGTTTGAAAAGGATTTTTGAAAAGTTAAACCAATGGTTGGAGTTTACTCACACCTGTCCCATGACTGACCCAGAGTTTATTTTGTTTTGTTTTACCCTAAACTCTTGGGTGTCCAAATTTGCACAGGCAGTCAAGTAGTTCAGGTATTTACAGATATCCTTGGAGGAGCTTGGAGCAGGAGGCTTCAGCTTTAGATAATTATGTATTATTTATTTCCGTTGTGATTAACAAATGTTGTACTCTGATAATGGTATGTATATACTGTTAAAATTTTGTATTCCAAAAGCTGTTATATATATTATATTTTATTCCGTTGTGATGTGAGATTATGTGTTGTTGTTTCTATTCTTCTTCTATCATTTTCTTCTCTAACCCATAATAATTCATATTTCTATGCAATTTGGATTGGACATGTGGTGTGTTTAGTCAACTTAGATAGTACGGATTTGCAGTCCATTACAATATATTTCATCGCGGAATCTGTTTAAAGGGGCGGAAAACACAACTCGTTCGAAACATCCATGTTGTACACCCATGTTATTTTTAGTTCATCCATAAACATCCATGTCTCGCAGTGGTTATGAACTGCAAACTCACTAAAGTGAGCTCTACCCTAGCATGTAGGTGTAATAAGCGATGCAATATGTATGCAAACAACCTATTTATGCATATATTTCTATATGAGTGCGCTGTGCAATGGTGTTGCATCCATTACCTAACATCTGATTTAGCAATCACAATGCATCCATAAACGTTAATTTGAGGAAAAATTACCCGAGAAAAGCTCTAGGTGAGCCTGTCTCGTCTTGTCTTCGGTCTCCCATGTGCTTTCCGCAGTGTTATTTCCCCATTTTACTCAGACAAGGCGAACAATTTTGTTGCGGAGTCTCTTGATTCCGTGCTCTACAATCCTTGCAGTGGCAAGGGGAACCCTGGACTCCAATTCGAGTTTTTCTATGTCTCAATTTTATCAAGCTCGAGTTTGATAGCATAATCATGAAGGCATTTCCACATATGAGATACATGAAAAACATTATGGATTCCTAATAGACACTCTGGGAGATCCACTCGATAGGACAAAAATCCTATCTTCTCAATAATGCGAAAAGGCCTGATAAATCTAGGAGCAACTTCCTAGTCTTGCCAGACCGAACAGTCTTCTTGAAAGGGGATACTTTTAGAATACCAAATTGCCAACATTAAACTCAAGTTCCTTCCTTCACTTATCGGCATACTATTTCTAACAGTCTTTGGCTGCCTTCATTCTTTGCCTAATCAAGGATATCTTCTTCGCAGAATCACGGATGAAGTCTGGTCTGAGTAGAACCTTATCGGTAGTTTCCCGCCAACAAGTTGGCGATTTTCATGGGCTCTCGAAAAGCACTTCAAAAGGGGTCATACCAATCGTCGTTTGAAAATTATTGTTATAAGTGAACTATACGAGTGGTAACTGATGCTCCCAAACTCTTCCAAAGTAGATGATGCAAGCTCTGAGCAAGTCTTCCAAGATCATGTCTACTCTTCTTGTCTGTCCGTCGGTCCGCGGATGATAGTGGTGCTTAGGTTGAGGGTCGTTCCCAATGCTTCTTGTAGGCTTCTCCAAAATTCTCTTGTGAAAAAGGGTTCTCTATCACTCACAATACCCGATGGGATACCATGTAATCTGGTTATCTCTTTGACACACGGTTGGGCTAATGAGGTTGTAGTCCTTGTCTTCTTGATTGGTATAAAATGGGCACTTTTAGTCAAACGATCTAACACTACCTAAATGGCCTCATTAACCTTTTGGCTTCTAGTAAGTCCATATACAAAGTCCATGGAAATATGTTCCCACTACCACATGGGGATCTCTAAAGGTAGTAAAAATCCTCCGAGTTTCCCTTGTTCCACTTTCACTTTTTGGCATATCAAACATTTGGTCACAAAATCAGCTACATCTCTCTTCATTCCTTCCCAAGTGAGATTCCTCTTCATATCTTTATACATTTTATCCCTACCGGGGTATATGGTCATTTTTGACCTATGGCACTCCTCCACAACTTCTTTCCTCAGTGCTTCATTTTTAGGGACGTAAAGTCATCCATCCCAAAGTAAAATTCCATTATCGCCAATCGAATATCTAGTCGAATAAGCAAAGGTTTCCTTCTTTCCCACTTTCTCCTTAAGGCTTCTTAATTCTTCATCAAGATCTTTTGTACTTCGAATCCTCTATTTTCGAGTAGGTCTAAAAATCATGGCTCCAAGAAAACGATTAGAAGCTATTGGCGAGGGTTGCAAATTGAAACTAGAGAGATCTCTAATTGTTTCATTTTAGGATTGCATTCAAAGTCGCATGTTTCCTACTTAAAGCATCTGCCACAACATTTCCATTTCCCAGGATATATTGAATCATAAAATCAAATGAGGCAATATATTCCATCCACCGTTGTTGTCTCAAGTTTAGGTCACATTGAGAAAATAAATATTCAGGGACTTATGGTCAGTAAAAGGTTAAAATTTCTCCCCTAAAAGAAAATGCCTCCACATCTTTAGGGCGAACGTTATTGCGGCTAACTCAAGGTCATGGACTAGGTATCTCTTCTCTGGATCCTTGAGTTGTCAATTAGTGTAAGCAAATACTCTTCCTTCTTGCATAAGGACCTCTCCTAAACCGGTCCCACATGCATCGGTGTAAACTGTAAACAATTTTGAACAGTCTGGTAAAATTAGGACTAGCGCACTAGTTAATACTTCCTTTTATTTCTTAAGGGCTATGTCACATTTATCACTCCAAGAAAACACCTAATTCTTCCTCGTTAATCAGGTTAAAGGAGTAACAATCTTTGTGAAGTCTTTAGTGAATTTCCTACAATATCCGGCCAATCCAAGGAAGCTTCTTACTTTCGTAGCATTTTGAGGTATCCTCCATTCTTTGATTGTCTCGATCTTCGCAGGGTCTAAGACCAAGCCTTCACTTGACACAATGTGTCTTAAAAATTGAACTTCTTCCCTCTAGAAATGGCACTTCGAGAATCTTGCTTTCAATTGGTACTTTCTTAATATCCCTAAAACTTGTCATAAGTAATTTTCATGCTCTTCATGTTATTTTTAGAATATAAGGATATCGTCTACAAGACTACCACAATCTTATTTCGAATACCCCTAAATACTCTACTCATGAGGTCAACAAAGAAGGCGGGTGCATTCGTTAGTCCGAAGGGCATAAATTCGCATTGAAACAATCCATTCGGCGTCCTAAACACAGTTTTGTCCTTATTATCCTCCGCAATTATTAACTGGTGAGATCCAGTAGCAAGGTCTAACCGGGAAAATACGCGGGCTCCTCCCAAGTGGTCAAAAAGGTCATCGATTCTAGGTAAAGAGTGCTTATTCTTCTTGGTTAACTTATTTAGTTCCCTACAATCCACACAATGTCTAAAAGATCCGTCTTCTTTGGTGGTAAATACAACAGATGCGCCCCATTCTGAAATCTTCTTGTCGAGCTCCCTTCTTTCTTTAGGCGCCATATGCCTCAAGAGTAGTGCTACAGGTCTAGCTTCCTTCTCTAGGTCAATACGAAAAGAAATTTCTCTGTGGGGTGGAAGTCCCGTGACTTCTTACAAAACATCTAAGAATTCACATACTGTAGGGACCGAAGATGGTCCTTCTGAACTAGGAGATAAGGAATATAATAAGACTTTATCCTTGTTTCTAACATTACAAGGAATATTAAGACTACGTCCTTTTAGGCTCCTAAGATGAACGATTATCTTATCATAATCTAGGGTGACCCCATAAAATGATAGCCAATCCAAACCTCGGATAAGGTCATACCCCATAAAATCCAACGCATACACTTCGCAAAGGAACTTGACATTGTTGACCTCCAATACTAGGTCTTTAAACAACAGCTCAAGATACTTAGATCCCCCAATAGGGTTGGCCACCTCTATTGGACTATCAGAGATAGACATGGGAAGGTTCAACAGATTAACTAATCTCTTAGAGGTAAAATAATGAGTCACTAAGGAATCGAAAAAGGTGTATATATATTTCCTAAAACAAAAGTTATACCTTCAAGTGCGGGTTGCCATTGGTCCCTTGGGGGCCGGCTTTGAATTGGTGTTGCCTCTATTGCATAATTATGGCCACTTTTGACAACCTTGGGCTTTAGGCAGTCCTTAGCCATGTGTCCTTCTTCATGGCAGTTGCAACATTTTCCTTTGAACTCCTTCGCCAACAAGGTCCTACAATCCTTGGCCTCATGGCCCTTGCGGTTGCACCTCGTACAAGTCTTTGCTTCCTTCTTGAATTTGCCCCCTTTCTTCTTGTTTTCCACCATTCCATTTTCTTATTTTTGTTGGAGCTTCCTTCTCCTTTCTCACCTTCTTTATCCTCCTTGGAGCCTTCAGTCGTACATAGGGTAGCTGTGTCTACTAGGGTTTCAAAAATTTCCCTAAACATTACTTGGACTAATAAAGTTTCCTTCAGTGGAGAGTTTAGCCCTTTAACAAATTTCAGGGGTTTGCTCATGGGGGTGTCTACTAAACCTCTTCCAAACTTACTTAATTTGATAAATTTCGCTACACACTCTTGCAAGCTCAAGCTTCTTTGCTTGAGGTGAATAAATTTCTCAACTGGATAGTCATTTCTACTCTAAGCAAAAACTTTGCTTCGAAACGGGTTCTGAATTCGGCCCATGTAAATATCCTGCCCTCGTTCTCTCCAGATACTAAATTTCACCATTCAAGGGCCTCCTCTTTCAAGTGCCAGGCTGCTATTCTCCTTTTCACTTCATCGGGCCAGCCAGTAGCTTCAAAAATTCTTTCACAGTCCATTAGCCAAGATTGCGCATTGGTAAAACCTTCCTTTCCAGAGAATGATTTCCCTCCAAGATTCGCGAAGCTTTTGTAGAAATGAGAAAAGTCAAAGGCTACCTCAGTGGCAGGAGCTGCAGGCGCCGTTGGGACAGGATTTGTAATAGGGATCTGTTCAACAGTACGGAGATACTATTGGAACCATTATGGCAAGTGTCGGGGCTTTCCCGGTTACCCTGCTCAGCAGTATTATCAGCCATTCTACTATCTAAAAAGAAAAGGAATAATCCCTTAGTGGATATTCCTGAGATAGTATTTAAGCTGAAAAGGGAAGAAAACGATAAAACTGCCTAGTATAAATGCGTACGCTTATTGGGGTAAATATATATTATATATATAGTTTGAAAAACCTTTTCAAAATACAAATACGTCTCTCATACATATAATCTCCTTATAATCAGTTAACCTAGGTTCTGATACCAAATGTAACAACCCGCCCGGAATGGGCCTAAATTTCGATCCAGAAAAGGCCAATCGAAACTTAGAACGATTCTAAACGGGTCGTTGGTTCCTGTAAAGAGTTACGTTTGCACAAATAATACATATATATACTTCGAATGGAAATCTCACACAATGGAAAGAGAAAATAAAATACTGAAATAAGATGTGCCACCTAATTTAAAAATCACAGAATTCCAACACAGTTGTCAAGATTACATACGTTCCATGGGTACATCAAATAATTCATTCTGAAATGTCTCCATAAGAAGTAAAGAAATAACAACTAATAATAGCATGACGACTTCATCTTTTTCTTCATCTCCCATCATGATTTCGACCATGGCTTTACCCCATCTACTGACCTGTTGGATATGTTAAGGAGAGGGGTCAGAACATAAAGTTCTGAGTGACTGAAATATGGTGTTTACTTAATTTCCACACCCTAGTTTTTAGCAGGTTACATATGTCAAGGTATGTTAACGCAACACACAACATTCACACAAAGACCAAGTGTCTAACCAATGAGGTGGATATTCGATTCAATCACTTAAGACCTCCATTAGTGCATTTAGAGTAAAGACCCAATGAGGTGGGCATTCTCGGTCACTTATGGCCCTATTAAAGGTGGATTCTTATGATTGCTTATAACCTTGAGGCGGACCCTAGCCCCTTAAGACCCCGTCCTAGTACGTCAACGTTCTTAAGTCTATACTCTCCATTGTAATATGAGAAGTAGTACTGCGAACGTTACTACTTAATTGATATTATGGTAGAACACCTATGTCACTTATGACTTCCCTTAGACAGTTGGTGAGAATGCAATGGCCATATATCTTTCATATACCAATTATGTCCTTAATTAAGCCCTACAAGCTTCTAGAGGAAGTGGACATCCCCCGTGAACTACCCTATTCCGTTACCACTTATGCCTAACCACTTTTAGAGAAGGAGGACACAAAGACTTACTTCGAATTTAATAAGGGTGAGTCCTATGACTTTGGTTCCTCTCCAAGTAATAAACCTTCAGAGGGATCCTAGTCCTGACCACTTAAGACCCAAATTAGACAAGAAGAGAGTCAAACACTTAAGACCTTCTCATGGTGTAGTAAACCCTCCTATTTTCACACATAATAGACTTATATATAGTTATATGTCCTAGAAGACTTCTACTACAAGTAGGTTTGACCTCTTGTCATAGTGTACTAAGTTTGAATGGCCCATGACACCCAAACCCTTACATTAGTTGGGCCTACTTGTGGTTGCTAGATTTGTCGGTCGGTTCTGGGCAGACTTCCACCACAAATGGACACTAACCTCGTGTGGACATTTCCAATTCGAATTCTATCCAAATCGCATTTATTACGCTACTATTACGTTGATTACGCTATATTAATATAATAAATATATCGCATAATTAACGCTAATGTTCGTATGAATGAGAGAGCACTCTAATGAGATGCAGATTGTCAATCTTGTCTAAATTAAGGTATACAAGTTAATTTCCATGTCTCGACCGCTACAATTTAAGCATGATGGTGTAAGAGCATAATAACATATAGTAGTGAATTGAAAATACAACATACATACAAATTTCAACATGCATCCTAGGCTTATTGGAATGATTTCAATAATGGATCAGGAATAGAGCATAACATACACATATAATGTATACATGTATGTTTATAAGTTCCACTTTGTCTAATTCACCCCTTTTTGGTGTTTGCACATAAAAAATCTACATTTGATATATTTCAAGCATGAATACATTTGGATTCAAAATAGGATGCAAACCTAATAAAATCATAGAACAACCAAATTTAAACCCTTTTAGGTTACAATCAAACATTTTCATAAGGGTGAATTACACAAAGTAGGAATAACAACAACACCCCTTTCATCCTCAATCCAACATTAAGATCCAGATCCATAAACCCAAATAACATGACAATTATTACGCAAAATATAAACTATTGGATTTAGGGGTTTATGTTTTGATTTTATCGATTTCCAAATCCTCTTAGGCGTAGCTATCAACATGTTAATCTATAAAAAAAATAGAATATGCCTATGAGCACAATATTCCACTCATAGATCTAAGGAAGGACAAATAGGATTCCTGTTGTAGATTTAGATTTGTGCTTAATCTTCGTGATAAACGTGCTCCAGTCCTCCTAGTGTATATGTAAGAATCATCTTTTTAAATCTTATATATAAAACTAAATTCTAGAATTCATACTAAAAATCTATATGAATTTAGATTAGATAAAAGATAAGAATAAAGGTAAGAGGATAGAAGAAAAATTCCTAACCTTTTCTGGAATTCAACAATAGAAGAAGGATAATATGGAGGTAGAGATAAGAGAGTGGCTAGGGTTTGATTTTTAGGTTTGAGGACCTATATACAGTCTCTTGTGTAAGCGTAGGCCTTTAGATTATTTAGATCAAATCTTGACCATATATTAATATATATTCCCTTAGAAACCCTATCCAATATAGATTCATTGGACTTGTTAGCTGTCTGGCGGTCAACCTGGGTGGTCGACACTCCTTCTAGGAGGCGGTCGACCTCCTATCGCTGAAATACCCACGAATTAATGTGATGCTGAGGTGGATAATTAATTAATACGTTCCTTTATTTGCTTATCTCTTTCCTTACATGTAATATTTTCTATCCCCTTAATCTTATCTTCTATTTGAATTTCAAATTCTCCCTCCTTTATTTTAATATATTTCGGACATATATATTACTTATCTGATTATATATATATATATATATCTGTGTTTGACTGTCCAAATTCATTCGCTTGTAACTTCTTCATACATTAGCTGTTTACAGCATATTATATGTGAAAACAATTCATAATTTCGCCATGAATCCAAATAAAAGATTTTCGTAGCCAAATTCCTAAAGCTGCAAAATCTCATTTTTCCAGCCTATTATTAAATTGTTTTGTTTTATTTATTATTAATATTTATGTATTTTACAGGGTGTTACACTTGAGGTTTTATGCATTGCTTTTTATTTCTCTAGATGCTCTTAAATAAGCAGACTAGAAACAAGTTGGTGTGATCGTGTAGCTGATTGGACGAGCAGGAGGCTTCCACGTATCATATATACTCTTATCTCAGTTTATTCATGTTGTTTACAACTTTGGGTATAGTGGTGTTTTGTTAAGAGACAATATTTTGGAGACGAATCTATGTATGGCTCATTAGATATTATGTTATAATGTAATCTACTACTCTGAGTTTATGATTCAGTTTTAAGCTTTTATACTGTCTCGCCTGTTTTATGTCATGTTTAATGTTATTATTATACTTTGTTCCATGTGTTGTGAGATATATGACATGTTATACGGTTTTTTTTATTTCTACTTTGATGATCGCCTTGCATTAGTCGGGCACCATCACAGCGCAACTAGTTGGGTGTCAGTTGGCATGGGGTGGTCATCACATACAACCATTAGGGTCTGTTAGCAGTGAGTAACGAAGTAAAGTGAGCCAAGAGAGCAATGGGGTTCATATTAGTAGATCGTGATGTGACTCAAACAATTGTCAATGAAAGGATTGGTGATCGGTGAGCAAGGCACTACAAGAACGTGTAGTGAAAGATTATATGAAGCAGTCATGGATTTGAACAAATAAAGGGCAAAACTAAGCAGATCTACTTTTGCGAAAATAAGGGTTAGGGTTAGCGAGCTAAAATCCACAATGACGAAAGCTAGCTAAGGATGAAATGATGGACGAAGGAAAGGGGAAGGGTTAAAGATGCAAAGAAGGTTAAACGAACATAAAAGAAGTATGATCCAATTCTGAATGATAATGAATACCGGGACTTTGCAATATTTAATTGATCACAATTTTGTATATTCCATTTACTATAGAGGTTCCCAGGGAATTCATTAAAGGAATATTTCCAATAAAAACAACTTGTTGTTGCATATCCCTACCGGTTTTCCAAAATATTCCTGCAGGGACATATAATTCAGAAGAATATGCGAGTGATTCATACACAACATCTCTTTCCTTTATCAGGGGTTCCACCAATTGACACCTTTCCAAAAATAATTGAAATTCCATTTCTTGATCTCTATCTTCAATTTTTGGAAACGTTTAAAATTATTTCGTTAGACCCTGATTAATGAACCTACAAAATCCCTCAAATCAGAAAGGAATGAAGAAAAAAGGAATCTTGCCGCCATTAACAGATGGTAACTTGCTATATATTCGTGGTTAATAAGTTTTGAATTGAATTAAAAATTATTATTTGAAATTGGGATTTAATTAAACTATTTACGTAGTCATTTTGCAAACGATTTCGGAGCTTCACGAAACCTATTTAAGCAGGTCTAGAATATTAAATTATAGTAAGATTTCAAATTTTGTAGCGAATGGATTTGTTGTTTGATCATGTTAGCTCTTAATGCGTAGTAATTGGTTTAAGGAATTTAATTAAATAGATATACATTAATTTTAGAAATCATCTATGTAGACTATGAAACTGGACGTTGGCACTAGTCCCATTGCTTTAAGAAGGCCTTTTAACATACAAATCGCCTGTTGGCATGCATAATTTGGACTCAGACTCATTTTGGCTTTAATACACGCAAATCGAGAGAGTTTATTAATAAAGTATTACACAAACCTATTTTTTTTCATGGCTGCTCCTTATAGAATTCCAGTGGCCAAAAAACACCCATCTTCTCCCCTTGATCTCTCACGATCCATGCGATGATAGCAATTGAATAAACCAAATTATCCTACGTTAGCAATTGAATCACTTAGTTATTCACATTTGGGGTGAACAGGAAGTCGGGGTTTTTTTTGGGTTCGGTTTGTATTTTTGCCTGTAGCGAGTAGAAGAGGAGTGGGAGTAGTGGTGATGATGTGGTAGAATTTGTTAGGTGAGAGTTATTTTAAATTATTTTATACATATATTTGAATACAAACCTTAAAACGTGAATAACTTTCTCACCCCAAACTCAGATTGACGCGCAATTTGTTTTGTTGGAATCATATCAGAATTCGTGACGACTTGAAGCTAGTTTGGATGAATTCTAAGACTGTTAATTTTTGGGCCTTTAGTTAAATTTCCAACGGGTTCAAAACCAATGGTGAGTGATTAAACCCACTCACGCTTAACTAAAATATTTGATTATTAGTTAGATTAAAATCATATTGCTATAAAATTGTACTAGTTACTACTTGGATGTTAAAAATGCATATTTATTTTGATTTGCATCGATAGTATAATTTAATTTAACTGCTAATATAAAATTTCACAGTTAGGTTAAATTTGAAATTTAATTACTAGTTTAAACCTAACATCTGATGATTAGCAAACTAGGTTGACATTGAACTGTTTGGATGAATTGATTTTGATAGATGCTTTGAACTGACGTGTTTGATATATCAATGTTTGATTGTGTGACTTACCCTGATAATCACTTATTTATGTATGCATGTTGTTTGTGTTGATTAATTCCAACCATTTACCTATTACAAGCATCAAATAAACACGAAATTAATCATTGAAATGAATTAGGAACATAGTTTGAAATGATAAATACCTATGACCCTTGATTTGGATTGAAATGATATATATTCATCCCTGAAATAATAAAATAAAATTTAGGTATCACTTAGCGATATAATAGAAAATTATATACAGACAACGGTTGGTATATAAAAATTTATTTTAATTGTTGAATTTTGAAATATTGTTTTAAAGGCAATAAATGATGTTTATAAATTGATTTCCTTTATTAAAAGTTTAAGGAAATTAATATGAATTGAATCTACTGAAATTGAATAGTTTTAAAATTTTAAATGACTAATCATCTTGAAATTTACTTCAAATTAATTTGATTTAAAGTGATATTTGAACTATGAAGTCGAGACTATTATAAATTGAAATGATTCAGTATGAGAATTCTAATTGTAAGCTTTAAGTATTTGAATCGAATGGGTTGAATTGAATTGAGTAGAATTTGAAATGGAATTCGATTTGAATTGAAATATCAAAATTGAGTCAGTTGATTTGAAACTGGAATATGACTTCAAGTTTATTTAAAATTTGGAAGAAACGATTCTAAGTCAAACTATAGTATTCTAAACCATTATATAAACTATTTTACTAAATAACTATTCTACTTTATAAACTATTTTATTTTTAACTTATATATTAACTATTTTAATAAACTACTTTAACAATCAACTATTTACTTTATAAACCGCTTTAATGTAATATATAGCTACATATATAGCTAAATATTATAAATCAATTTTAAAATTCAACCACTTACATATAAAACTCAATGTTTACACTAACTATTTATTTTTCAATCGGTTTCAGATACGTCTACACTATTTTAATATATAAAAAAATTCAACTATTTTAATTATTCAACTTGTTTTAAAATTTGGAATTGTTTCAATATTCTAAGTTTGGTTTAAATAGAGATTTCCATGTGAAAGTATATTCTATTTCAAATATGGATTTAAAGCAAAATCTGATATTTTGATATGAAGTACGAACCGTTTTGAAATGTAAAAGAACTAACCATTATAAAATAAGCGTTTGGTTGTTAAAGAGATCAGAATCGGATACTGGCATACTCTCTACCAATACTGAAAATCAATTTATCAACGGTACACGTGGTTGAAAATCCAGAATGAAGTAGGATGGTTTGGCGAACGCTACTAGAATAAAGTAAGAGAACGATGATGGGTATCCTTGACCTTTAGGTTGTAATTAAAATGACTAAAACAAGAGCTATACCGTGACCAAGTGGGTTAGCTACCCCTATCGACAACACTTCTTCTTTAATTATTATAGTTCCTCGGTTTGATTTGATGTACATCCTTGATTTGGGAGTGTTATTCGAGGTGGACGGTAGTTGCAGGTCGCCACCAGTTCGAGCGTGCAATCGATAAATTCCTACCCTGGGTATTACCTCATGTGTCTTGTTATATTACCCTAATTGAACCCCTACAATTCTAATTCAATGTTGTCGTATCACGACGCATCCCTATACATCGATGTACTTGTGTGTTATATGCAAACTATACGGCAACGATATAAACAGTGTTAGGGTAAAAATGGTAACCCAGCTTATGCTATTTTCAATAGTATATTTAACCAAAGGCATTATTATAGTAACGAATTGTATTATATAATGTCTAGTTTAACGGATCCTTAAGAGATGGAAATTCTCATATCATCTCTTAAGTTACTACACTCACGAACTCATTGGATATGAGGTATGAATTACCATAAGCATCTCTGACGCTGTGACACTCATATTATTACATGATTTTGATTTGACTAATATATGAATATTTTAGTTCTGCTCCGAGTGGTTTTGTCTTTTCATTTATGCTCGGGTCAGTCTTAGTTTTTTAGTAAGCGAAGACCACATTACATTGGAGGATGAAGACAAAGTTTGGTATATTACCTATTATATATATTCCCACTACCTCATTTCTATTCCATTGCATTATTGTATTATGTCTAGGTGTGTATAACTCTGATAAGTATTGTGAAGTATAATCGAATATTTGTTTTTATAGCTTTATGAAATACTGTTTGTTTATTATATTTTGTTCTTCCGTTGTGACATTCTGTGATTGTTTTTTCTTTCTTTATTTTCAAATATTTACCCCGATAATTATCTAGATTTGTTTGGGACGACATGTGTGGATTATTGTCGACTTGAACGATCAAAAATGCAGGTCGTTACAGTGATCACACAACCTTCTATTATCCTTTTCTGTCGACTGACTTCAACTTGAATCTCATGTAAGGACAGAGTGAGAGGGAGGGAAAGTAAGGGTCATGCCCCCCCCCCTCGCCCTCTTGACTTTCAAAACCACTACAGCTTTTGTGACTTTTCAATAGTTTTTCTGACTTCCAATACAAATTCTCAGGTTTTACTGCAAACACAAATTATAAATGGCACTGCTTGTTGTCCTCCCTAAGAGTTACCACCACACTGCTTATCTTGGAAAAAAAATTCCAGTTTACAAATTGTTGTGCCATTTATTCATATATATTTTTCCTAATTGAATTTAGATTTGAATTTGGTAAAGTTTTATGTCTTGCCAAAAAATACATTCTAGACAATTGGCCCTTCATTCGTCAAAATGCTAGCTTCGTCCTTGATCTCATGACATATTGAAATCGCTCTTAGGCAAAATTGAATTCTCTTATGACACAACTCAGATCTATCCACTTGTAAAATTCATGATAGGGAAGACCATCCTTGGTGAAATTTTCATCTCAACAGCATGTGCATCCGTGATAACGATGTCCTACATTTGTTTTATTTTTACACACAAAGTTTACATAAATAACTCTACAGTGACAAATTGGCTGTGACGATTGTCTCGCACTGTTGTTATAGACAATTTGCTTTCCTGATCTAAGACCTGGTGAATCTAAGAAAACCTGGTTCTCCAACACAGTTTCGATAACAACACCGTTGCTGAGGAACTGATTCTAACTAAGTTTCATAAAAAAAAAAAAAAAAAAAAAAAAAAAAAAAAAGAAGAAGAAGAAGAAGATCATTTTCTCATTGACCATAATATTTCATCCAAACATTATCCTTGATTTTCTAATTATCCATGTCTGTTTGAGTAGCTTATCATGAAATGTATGGAACTATAAATCAACTTATCAACATAAAAGAATTTAAAAATACATTGGAAACTTGGTTTAATCAAATATCAAAACTACCTTCAAATGCGAAATCGTTTTGAAAACTAACCTCCTTTTGATATTTGTTAAACAAAATAAGTTGCTTAAACAATACTGCGGAGTATAGTGGATGGCCTTTGACTTTATCACCACAATAGCGTATCAATACCTTTTGAATTTTCTCAACATCGTCTAGTGCTTAATATATATTATTGTTTCAAAATCGGTAGGATTAAAAGTACTGATTGATACCAGATTTATTCTGTCACCACGTAAATGAACATTTTTGCGTTCAGCATGGAAAAAAAAAAAGCCTCCAATCTAGTATATTAAACTTCTTTCTTTTGACCTAGAGCTGGTGGAATAACAGATGCTTTAATTTATTGTAAGCCTTTTATTTGATTTCCCTAATTTATAATATTATTTTGTTGATGCTACGGTGACTTCACTCATTTCCATGTCGTCGTTGTCATCTTCATGCCCAATTCAAACGTCCTACCATCACCAGCGACCTTAAGCAAGTGCTTTTACCAATCCTCTGAAGAATTTTTCTTTTAGGATTCATGGAGATAGACGGAGATGTTTTGTACTTATATAAATGGGCTTGACTAGCTTTTACATCATCAGGCTATTTCTCATAATTATATATCAATATTATCATTGGTTAATGTTGTTTATGCAAAATGATCTTTAGTTGATTCTCCTTTGCGTATTAATGCATAATTTGTTTACATGAAAGAGTTGAAAACTCACTAGCAACAAAATAGCCAGTTTGTTGTGGCTCCATCAAAAAAGTCAGGGGCATTATTGATTCAATAATTCAGCCAAAATAAATATTTCATAATTTCAACATGAGTATAATGTATGTTTCTTAGTGATCACTTATGTTTATGCAGATTTTCTTGAATATAAAGATTTTCTTTTGTTTGTTTCTTTCCTTTATTTGTATAGCTATATATTGTTTCTAGTGTTAGAATATAATGTAACTTGTTCAAGATTACCATTACTAAAATTATGAAGATTTCAACAAGCATTTGGACAAAAAGATAAGTAAAAGATGGCGAAATTGTCATTTAAAAGGCAGACAATACATGCACAAACAGAAACGAACATAATAATTCAGAGTATGCCTTCCAGTTCAGGACTCTAGATTTAAATTTGATTAAACTGGTCCACTTTCCTGGGTTTTACTCTTGCAGGCAACATAAAAGAAACAGAAACAAAAAAAACAAAAACAAAGATGAAATATGCACACAGATAGGAGAATAACAAAATGTATTCAATCAACTAGTTTCTCTTTTTCTTTTATTGCTTTGTGTTCCTTGATTTTTAACTTCATATTCTTCCATTTTCATGATTAAATCTTCTGCATTTTCCGCAGTAACTAAAATCTGCCTTGCTGAGTCTTCAATGAATCCCTCATCTACTGCTTTGTCAAATAGTGCAAGCAAGTTGTTATAATAGCCATCTACATTTAATAACCCCACCTGTACCAGAAATGTTCTCATGTATTAGTTATAATAGTAATACCTTATTGTGCATCTTATCTCCACATTGATTAGTGTATAAATTTCTCATATTAACATACTTTTGTAATATAACACAATGACATGAAATAAAGACTGATAGTTTCTATATATTTATTCAATGCAAATAACAGTTTTGTAGTAGAGAGAATATACATAAGTAGGAAGGTTGAAAAGCAGCAACTTACAGTTTTTTCATGTATTCCAAGCTGAGCCCATGTTATCACTTCCAACAACTCCTCCAATGTACCATAACCACCTAAATATTATTTTTCTTTTAGTCTCCAAACTAACAAATATTATATGTAGGGAATCTCATCTTTCTGTTCCCTTATATTAGTACAAAATGTGAAATAATAATAATAATAATAATAATAATAATAATAATAATAATAATAATAATAATAATGCTTCAATGATGAAGAAAAAGAAATGCTAACCAGGAAGAGCAATGAAAGCATCTGAGCTTTTGGCCATTGCTGCTTTCCTTTCGTGCATGTCTGCGACTATCTTCACCTCCCCTATGCCATTTCCTGAAATCTGCTCATATTCACGGTGCATTGTTAATTTTTGAACGTAAAATATAGATTTTTTGTGCAATGACCCTTCATTTTACCTCATGTGCCATTAGAGCTTTAGGCATAACCCTGCCACATTGCATTAAAAAGAAAGAAGAAAAGTCGTACATGTACAAATTAATTCAAGTAGATGAAATAGAATAATTGCTGCTAACCTGCGTAAAATATTAAATAGTGTACGGGTTCAAATTAAATACCCAAGAACATGACATCCACCATCAAAAACAGTTTGCGATATCAACCCCATTAAGCCTACGCTTCCTCCACCATACACCAGGTCTATTTTCTTCTCAACCTGAAAATTTAAGGGAAAAAAAATGATTATACATTTGTTGTTCCATGCTCCCTTTTTCGAGAATAAGAAGTTTTTAAACTATTTTAATATATCCATCCTTTGTTATTATTCTATGCTAGATGTTACAAAGAACAAAAAATTCCATATATATACACAAGTTCAGCAACATGAGCTAGTATTAGATTGAAAAACATACCAATAGTTTACCAAGCTCGAGAGCCGAACGACTGAATGCAGGCTTGTTTCCTGTTCTACTGCCACAGAAGACACATATACTTCTGAACTTCGATTTTGGCGTGCTGCCTTCGCATTTTTGTTGGGTTTCGTCCATTAATGTGAGTAAAAAGAATGAGGTAATAGCAAAAAAATAAAAGAGAAAGACAATGTGAGAAGAAGAGTGTGTGTTGATTGAATTCGCTGAAGAGAATAATGGACTTGTAGTAACCTCCTTTTGTCTACTTATATAACAAGTACTTTTAAGTGTTGGTGATGAACCCACCAGGTACCATCCATTCATGGATCTTTAGGAATAATTCAAATCGTTATCTTTACTTTTTTTGCGTATCCAATCAACGCTTTAGTGATGTGCTTTTATTTATTTTTTGGCATTAATTTATTAGCAGAATGTTGGTCATGCTTTCTAACATAATGTATTGTTTGTTGGCTGAAGACAAACGCTCCAATTTTTTATTCCATAAGGTGGATGAAATAAGGGCACTGTTATATAAATCCCAACATGTACTGTCTTTTATTCAACAAAAGTAAAAAAAAAACAAATTTCATGTTACACAATTTCAGTGAAGAAACATTACCATATGCTTCAAACATTTGAGCTTACTTCGTAAAATTAATTCTTATGGGTCGTCCCGTGAAAACTGACTAGACCAGCAAAAAATTGCGGAAAACATAATAGTGTGTTCTCGAGTGAGGACCACGGGTTGGAGTAGACGAGGCGGAGTGGCAATGTAATGTCTAAGGTTATGAAAATGGATCGGTTGTTGGTAATTAGGTTTAAAGAGAAAAAAAAATTCAATAACTTGATAGTATGAAATATTATTAGTAATATGGAGCACTTACTGAAACCGGAATAGGTAAAATAAAGACCGTGTAAAAGACAACACTACTGGGGGTAGACATGTCAAACGGGTTGGGTTAGGTCTAATTTGATCCAACCCACTTATGATCCATTTACGACCAACAAATTCAATAAGCGTGTTAACCATTTAACTCATCTAAATGTGATTTGATTAACAAAAACGACGATATAAAATAATTTTAATTTTTACATTTTAAATTTCAATAATTTTTTTTTTTAAATTTTAGCTTTCATCAAAATTTCAATTTTTAACATTCAAATTTAAATTTTGAATGCCACATTTCAAATGTCAAAATTTATTTTGAAATTCATTAAATTTCACAATATGAAATTTCATATTTCAACATTTCAAATATTTGAAATTTGATATTTCAAAAATTGCAATTTTGAAAATTTTAAAATTGAACTTTGAAAATTTGAAAAGTTTAAATTTGAAATTTAACTTTCGAAATTTTAATGTTTAAAAATTTTTAATTTAAAATTAAAATTTTGAATTTTGAAATGTAAATTTTAAATAATTTGACCTTATCAAATTTTGAAAATTTTAGATGTTAAATTTGGAAATTTGAATTTTGACTTTTGAATCTTGAATTTTTGAATTTTGAATTTTAGATTTTTCATTTTGAGATTTTGAAAATTAAAAATTTGAAATCTTAAAATTTAAAATTTTGAAATTTGAAATTTTGTAATTTAAAATTCTGAAATCTGAACTTTTGAGAAGTTTAAAATTTTGACATTTTAAATTTTAAAAATTAAAATTTCATATTTTGAATTTCAAAATTTTGCTTTAAAATTTCAAATTTTTGAACTATAAAATTATGAATTTTCAGGCTTTAAAATTTTATACTTTAAAATTTGAAAATTTCAAATTTCAAATTAGAATTTCAAACTTTAAAATTTCATAATTCAAATTTTTAGTTTTTAATAAGTGGGTATATGGGTTACCTATTTATAACCCTTTTAAAAATGGGTCATGTAACGACCAGCATTTTACGTATCGGAAGATCGTAAAATATTTTTATTTAATTCTCCTAGGGCTGGATCATTCTCAATTATTGATATGTTGTTCATGGGGATGTGAGACATGTCCATGATTTTTGTCAACTTTATTTGTGATCATTTTGCCTCTGTCAGTTCTTTACAGGGCATAACTTTTGATAGGAATTGAGTCAGGTGCTAGGATTAACTTCACTGGATCGGAAATGGTGTTTCCAATCCCGTAGAGTGATCACATTAAAGATTTGGCTGAGAGATTTGGGAGGAATCACTGTTTTAGTGCTGCACATTTTCTGGATAGACTAATTAGTTATTAGTGGGCTGATTTGTGAGGCCCATTAAGGCTAGGGGCTGTTGGTTATAAATAGAGGGGTAGAGGTAAAGAGAACGATTTAGTTTCTTCATTTCTTCGTTTGGTTGGGGTTTGTAATTCTCCTAACTCCACCAAATACCTCTCCACTCCATTAAATTCATAGATCTACATAAGAAGATTGAATATCAACATCAAAGAAGAGTAGATCGCAACAAATTGATTAATTTGAAGGTCGTTCTTCGCTGAATAGAGATTCATTGGTTTCAAGCTCTTTGTGCATTTGGTGATTGGTAAGCATCTCTCACACGGATTCGATCGAGTATATGGGTTTGTTTGATCTTATTTTCATCAAAACATGTCATTTTCACCTAGATCTAATCGAGGTAAGTCTATCTTCATTTGAATCACCATAGGATCTAATCTAGCAAGATCATAAAGGTAAATCCATATGCTAATTCTATGTTTATGCAAGTTTAGATCCATTTATTTATTTGTTAATAGTTTTACCATGATTTGGTGAATTTCATATGATTGTATGATGATTATTGATGTGCTAATGATTGATTTGTCATGTTATTGATTGTTTGGATGAAATTGGTCGATTTGGACGAGTTGTGTCCATAGATGTTCGTTGTTGATGCTGAATCGGGTCTGGATCAGTCAGTAAAACATGGATCCATGGATCACACGTGTTAGCATGGATCACATGGATTGTTGCTCACGAAATGATGGATCGACCAAAGTGTGTTCGGGTCATACAAATTGAAGGATCGGATCGACTAGTAAGTGAAAGCTTGGATCGAATGGATTGGCCAGAAGCAAGGCAAAAGGCATGGATCGTAGGGAAAAAGGGGATCAAACCGATAGCGCACGCGATGGATCGCTTGGATCTGGCAAGTGTGGAAAGTGGCAGATCAATGGATCGGGTCGGTGAGTGGAAATGCGGCATACCAATGGATCAGATTGGAGGCAACCCAATGGATCGGGAAAATTGGTGGATCAACATTTGGATGGATCGAGCAAAGGTGGACTGCTTTGATCGGTGGAGCACGCAAGATGAAAACAGATGGATCAGCTGATGTGCGTGTATTGACGGATCATGCATGGTTTAGCCACTGATGGATGGTAGCGTTCTGTTGAAACGCTATGGAAAGTAGATGGATCGCCGCACATAGCAAAAAGATGAATGTTGTGCCAATTGGACGAAATGTTAGCAAATCATGAGTTGGTCAAGATAGTTTGATCACGCAAATGTTTTCCATGTGATATTGACCAAATGAATTTATTTTTGGTTTGACGATGGGCGTAGCCTCGACGTAAATTCAGATGGAATATTTGAAGCAATGTGGAGTGTTCGTTGATCGATGAAACGCAATGAAGTTGTGAAGACGACTCAAGGATGTTTTAGTTCGTGGATAATAGTTGCTCAAGAAGGCACTTGAGCTTATGGATAGTCATCAAGGTGGATGGCTAGATTTATTGAAAGCCGAGGGATTATCGTTAGTCGGAGGTTTTAGCAGACTCATAGCAAGGGTATAATGGGGACGCGCAAAAGACTAGATGAGTCGAGTACCCTGGGTATCGATGAAAGGCCTAGATACGTAGATGACATATGGAGTTTTGCTAGAACCGGGGTTACCATTAGACCTTGTTGGATGGCATGATGTGGCCAGTCATACGATTAGCGATGGTTTCAAGGCAAGATAGGCAGTGATAGCCAGAGTCATGGATGTTATTGTTTGTATCGTCTTGTGAGGATTGTTCGACGTCGAGGGAGATATCTCTTGGGTGCTTGTCTGATGTTGGTTTAGGCATTCAGGGCTTGTGCTTGGGGGATGTTGAACTCGATTAGGATGGTCTACGTTTGATAACTGGTTGCTATGGATGTACTATTTGTTTCTTCTCTAATTCTCCAGGAAAGGCTATCACTGTCATTTGTGGAGGAGACTGGTTGGGGTTCTTCTCTGTTGATGTGTTGGTAGATTGAATGATTGATCTGCCTACCTCTCATATACTTTATTGATGATGTTAGATAGTAATTTTATTGCTTATTAAGACTATTGTTTGACTTAAGGTTTTATGTTTCCCTCTTATCACCTTGGATTGTTCATCCGGTTGTGGATCGACACACTGAGCAGCAGGTAATAGGTAGTAAATCTTGATGAGGACAATGATGTTGAGCAACGATGAGCTGGAGGCTGACGTATTATTTTCCTACGATACATAATTATTGTTTCCGCTATTATGTTTGATGTACGCTACTCTAAGAGAACTTATAGTGAGACTGATTGTACATATTCTTTTGATGTAATCCAGTGATGTTTGGATACTTTCATGATGATATGGAAAGTTTAAGATTCAGCTCAATTATGTTTCACTATTATTATCTTCCTATTGTATATATTCTATTATATTTTATCCCTACACTACGAGTTATACGACAGGTTCCGCTTGTGTTTTCTTCTCCGATGATCATTCCGTATCGGTCTGACACATCATACAGCGCACTTCTCCTCGGTTTGTGTGGAAGGTATGGGGCGGTCGTCATAGGTAACCCCAACACATAACCAATTTAATAAAATTCAAAAATGGATTTACCCAACCTATTTATAAGTAGGGTAAATAGGTTGGGTTTATGTGTTGAGCCATATCTTGATAGGTCTAATTGGGGGCGTAAATAGAATGACTATGGAACAAAGCATGAGCTAAAAAACTACATAAATTACCTTATCATTCTGATTTTTACGAGTTCAACTTTCTATTATTTTCTCTCTTATTTTTTTCTTATACACCACAAACAAACATATGGATGTTGTATGGTGTAAACATATATGTAATTCAACTTATGTGTGTATGCCGATCATTACAAATGCACTATGCAATTGGTATGAGTCGTTTGTAGTTTGTCCTAAACAAAATTTTTGCAAACTTCTAACATCTAATTTTTTTATCCTAATCAAATTTTGAGCAATTGATTGTTATCCCAAATAATCAACGATTTTAAAATTTTACATGGTAGATGGAATTTCTAAGCTAATTTGTCGATAGCTGCCCCATAGCTGTTAACATTGCAAATGAGGAATAGGGAGCGCATCACGCACCTTTGACCTAGGTTCATCCACCCAATAAAGCTAATTTTATTACTTGAGTTCAATAATCAATTGGTTTTAATTTGCTAGAGGTTATATACATTATCTCATTTACTCTTTTTTTTTCACATGAGTGGTCTCATAAACCTAAATATAAAAAAGAATCCTAACTTCAGTATTCTCTAGCTAAAATTATGGGTTTTACAATTAGCTTGGATGTTATTTGTAAGGTTTGCTGCTTATATTAGAAAAAATATGTCCACCTACATTTTTTCCTCCTTTCTTACCTCGGTAATATTTTATTTTAATTGATCTCTTAAGCTACCTTATAATTATTTAAATAAAATGACACTTTTTTCTATTCTTTCAATTTTTCCACTTTACTGCTATTTTATTTACTACTGTTCCAAATATTAATCATGAATTACCCAGTTGGTGTTATGATATGAGAAGAAGGAAATTTTGGAAGAAGACATTGATTTTAAAGAAGAAATAAAATTGAATTTTAAGTATTTTAAAAATTCTTGTACTTCTCTAAATGCAGGCAGTTTTTTGAGGTTTTCTTCAGCGTAACTGGTATTTGATTGCAATTAAGTAAAGGTCTAACTTGGATTATTAAGTCTATTGCCTAATGCACTTGAATAATAATGCTACATTAAATTTTAACTAATTTTACCTTTTCAAATTGCATTATTGGATGATAAAAAATTATCATGGACTGTGCAAACAAGTTTACTTCTTATGACGTACATATGCTTCCAAACTCATATAATTTCATTTTTTTACGTGAAATTAGGCACTTAAATTCTAGTAATATTAGCACAACAAGTCTTAGATGGTATACACATAGTATATGTTAATTAATGTTTGAATCACGCTATGCAAGTTTCAAACTTATCCCTTTTTACACCAAAGTGAAAGTTCTTAAGTACAAAGGCAGTGGTGTTGGTTTTAATTTTGTAATATATTAATTGAATAATATGTGTTATTTTACTTTATTTTTGTGATAAACAGATATTTCATAATAAAAAGAAAACGAAAGAGTGGATCGATTCCAATACTCGAAGAGATGTGTTGAAGTTGTTTTCATTAGTCTTGTCCCACATTGAGTAATTTGTATCATGTTTCCTGTACATATACTTTGAGACCGTGTTTCCTATCACCATTTGGTTTTAGGAATACTTGTTTGTTCTTCAGTGCTTCTACATTATTGCGCTAATTGAACAAATAAATATTGAGTGCTATTATTGGAAATTGTTTGTGTCACATTTACGAACAGGACATTTTGTATTGCTTTACTTTGGCTTATCCCACTTACAAACGTGATAGTTATTATATTTTGGTTTTAAAGCATTTGCAATTGGTAATGTATGATTTGGATATGAAAATGTCAAATGTCATCATTATGGATTGAGAAATATCTTTGGTAAATGTCACTAGTGTTGTTTTTCACTAGAGGTCAATAAATTCTATGTAAATGGAATATTAAAAAAAAACATTCATGCATTTATACAAAGAAAAGTTGAAAATATGAACGAGGTAAAAAAATAGTTTTTTCAGGATTAGGCAAATTTATTTGTTCATAAAACACTGATGTTTTTAGCTCAAATTTAAAAGGTCTACATGTGGAGTATGAATAATACCCTAAGTTAATCAATTATGGACGCGACGCTTGGCTTAAAACGTGGAGGGATTATTTCGTTTGTACAAGGGTTGATAATTTCATGCATTTTGGAAAGTACATTTCGAACGTGTAACTTTTATCTTTTTATATATTCCAATGTTAAAAAAATCATTCTTTTCAGGCTTATGTTTTTATTTATTTTTTGAATTTATATAGCCAAGACTGCACACTCTAAATTGAAAAAATATTAGGTCGCAAGTCAAGGTAATTTCCAAGATGCAGAGAGAATATTCCCTCTTTTTAGAATATGTAAGCGAATATGTTTGTAAAATGTGTGAGCCGATTTTGTTCTAAATGATAGGAAAGAGAAGAGAAACTGGGGTTTCCCACACGTGTTGCAATATGAGAAAATATATTTGCTTAAATATAGTTTTCTTATGAGAGAATTGAGCTGATTGGATACCCAAATGTTTGATATATTGTGACAATGGATGTCTTGCATGAGCATTACATACGCATGTGTTGCAATTGCCGCCTTCGTACATCAAATCGATTGGATGAGGTTTGGGTCCATAGTGTATTTTGGGATATAATTATTTTGATTAAAATTGGCCATTAAAATCTAATATATTCTTCTTCTTCCTTATATTAGCAAATCTAGAAACTATTTCAAATTACTGGAATCTGAAACGTGCAAAGGCATTGCAAATCAAAAACACCAAATGCGTTGCAAATAAAAAAACTTATTCTCTACTCCTTTTTCATTTCTATCAAATTGAATCGCATACTTGATATTGCATATGACAAATTAGATACTCTTATTACTATAGTTGACTCATAAAATAGTTTGGATTGATTTTGGCAGTGCTATCGCAATCAATCAGAATAATAATCATCGTGAATCTATTGTATATTGGAAGACAATTTTTCTTAATACACAATGCATATTTTTTTAATTAAAAGTGTGTCAAGTGGAAGTAACATTTTAAGAAAAGCGTTATCGACATGCCTTAGAGTGATCTATATAGGTTTGATTATATGACTGTCATGCCACCTTACCATATTTCCAGAATATACGCCAATAATTTTAAGACATCATTTTTGCAATGACACTGCACAGTTTGAGAGAGTTTGTTTTTGATTTCACCAGATCGAAGATATTGGATGGTGTTTATTTGAGACGTTATCCAAAGAAGATGCATTTTCAATTGGTCGAACTACAGGTGGTTTATATACTTACAATGCCAAAGCTAAAAAAAATAGAAAATGAGAATACTTTATACTACACAACAACGATTATATATGAAATGAAAGCAAGATTATTACACAAGGAATGGGCACATGGGGACATGTGCAACACAAAGATGGGTACTCCGTTTGATGTATATCATAACAAATCATTTGCCAAAGAGGATTGCGATGTTATGGAGGCCAAGTATCTAATTGAGGACTAACAAGTATGGCTACTAATTTTTTTTATTATACAATGATGGTGATAGGTCGACAATGGAGTAACTCAATGATATTATACATACTCTAAACCCATCCACCTAGCATAATATGAATATGATGAGGAGAAAAAGTCTCATCCATAATAGAGCAACTTCTCCTAAAGATCAAAAGAAATTTTTTAAAATATAGAAGGAGGATATGAGGCTGAATAATCTAACATAGTATTTATAAGTGGAAGAATAAATAACAGAAAGAAATCACTGAACTATCAGTGTCTCCATTTCGGAATCACATATTGGAGGAAAAAAGGAAAATTAAACCCCCGTGAAAACTCTTTTAATCAAAAGAGGAAGTTCAAAATACGAAAATTTTCAAAAATAAGAAATATCAATTGACAATTGAAAACCTTTCAGCCGTAATATATGAATTCAACATGATTGTAATAGAGGGTTCTTGATTAATCAACTCTAGTGATGGTAAACATATTTGCAATGTCAAGAGTCTATTCAAAAAATTGAACTGTATAAGGAAGAAAATTATCTCGTTGTGCGTAACTCGAGAAAAGTAAAGGTCATGGGGAAGGGAATTGCAGATTTAAAGTTCACATCTAGGAAAATTTCTAACTTCAAATGATGTACATTATGTACCTAGGGTTAGAAAAAAATTGTTTCTCATAATTTATTAAATAAGTTTAGCTTCAAGCAAGTCTTTGAGTTAAATAAGCATGTGCTGATTAAATGCAGAATGTTTACTGAAAAAGGGTACATGTGTGGTAGAATGTTCAAACCAATCAATACAGGTTATGCAGTATTAAAATTAAACTTATTTACACACTAGTTTAAATATTTTTAGGAACTTCAACCCATCTGCCTTTGCCGAAGATTGGATCTACTTTAATGACATCATTATCTTTGTCATCTTTGTAAAGAGTGCATTCGGGGTTCTGATTTGGTTCATCTTTGGTTATGAAGAATATCATCCATCGGAGAGCATTGAAATCTTCTCTTACTCCTTGATCATCTGCATTAGGCTTTATTCTAAATGCCTTTGATTTCGGAAGATGAATGAGAAAACATTCTTGAAGGATTTGAGAGTTTTTTCTATGTATTTGGCTAACCTACTGATTGGATTATCCATGCATTTTGTTTTTGGATAAGTGATGAATAAGGAAGAAGATAATGGTGCTTTTACCCAAAATTCTAGTTGAAATGGGTATTTATAGGAGTTTAAACGGTTTGAATTGAAAGAAAATGAGTAAATTATTGAAATTTCAAAATATATACGTTGTATGTTGACAATATGACATTGGGTATGTTGATACATACTCATTGCAAAATTTTAGATTCTGATTTATTTTGAGTCGTTGTGGATGATTTTGTTGATTTTCAAAGACTATATTAATAACAAAAGAAATAATAAACTAGAAGTTTCATTAACATTTGATAGAAATCACATTAGACATAGAAAACTAAAGATACTATGCATATAAACTAGAAACAGCACTTAGCAACGACTCAAAAACTACAATAGATAATGTAAGAACTCTAAAAGGGGGTTGATGAAAATGATGATGATGATATGCCAAGTTACGAGTTATCTTGCCAAATAATTTTTCCATTTTTCTTAAGATCTTATCGAAATTCTTTCTTATGGATCTTTTAAGCATCTTTTGATTCTCAATGATTTACTTTTGGTTTCTAAAGAGAGTTGTGTTGTTTGGATTTGGTGGAAACTCAATACCCTCCAAAGAAGTATCCTGCTCTTCCTTTTCCTCTTCCTCCAATTTTATTCCATACCACTTCCATCTCCTTCTTCTTCTTAAATTCTCTTTCTTCCTCGAAAACTAATCTTGCCTCATTTTGGTAAGAGTTTCATAAGGAACGAAGATTAAAGGAATTTTCATAAGAGCGATATTGGCTTGGGTGAAAACTATTATTTGAGTGAATTCTTCTCCTTTGAAATCAACATCAAAATAAGTAAAGATTTTTCTAAGATAATCACTATGGAAAAAGAGACTTACACATTGTAGATGTTGGGCTGTTGTAACTTCGTGATCAAGGTGTGATGGTTTGTTGTAAAATATGATTTACTATTCTCGCTTTTAGACTTAAATAGTGATTGATAAAATATTGGTGTTCATAGTTTTCAAAAAGATGGTGAAGAGTTTATGTGTCATGTTCATAGAGATATCCAAACCGGTAAATCTAAAATTAAGAATATCACCCAAATTTTACAATTCAAAACGATTTGTGTTCCTTTAACAGTACTCTGAATTTCGCCTTCATTCCTTATATACAATTTTCCTTGTAAATTTACACAAAACATTTTAATGAGACCTGGATTACAAACAAAATTATTTTGAAGAGAATTGGCTAAGTTAAGAGCACCACAATTTTCTAAAAGAGAATCGATTTAATAAGAAAGAAAATCACAAATCTTCGGGGATGAACTTTGCTAAAATTCAAATATGATAAACAAGTTTGAATAGCCTCCTAATCATGAAAAAGGAAGGCTTTAGTTGCCTTGGACAACCTCATAGTTTTTGGATTTGAGGATGATGAAGCAATTAATGATAGTCCTGAAGAGATAAGAGTGTATAAAGATAGTTTTGAAATTTGAAATAAAGTGAATTAAATGAAGAGATAAGAAGTAAATATACAGAGACTGAATAGACGGATTCTTCTGGTCAAAATATGCTTAGTAATGACATAAGAGTTGGTGAAAAAATTGTGGAAAAGCGTGAAATTTGAATTCAAACCTAAATTCATCAGTTCTGTCAGTATGTCGACAAAGTTATGTTGGAGAATGGAGTTTTGATGACAACAACCTTATTTCAATTACCATTATTGATTTAATGTAAAATATATACTAACATCTCTATCTAGAATATATATATGCAGGGTTTGTATACAGGACTCAAATACTGAAGACTGTACAGTTTTAGAGTTTCAAGAGATTCGGGATTCAGAAGAGATTCAATACTCATGAGTAATCAAGTTATCAGGACATCAAGATTTCAACAGTTCAAGAAAAATATAGTAATAGAGTCTAGTTTATATGTAAGACTCTGAATAACACTCCAGGTTCAAATTCTGTTTTTCAAATTCTGATTTTCAAATTTCAAATTTTGTTTTCAAAATTCAAATTTTGATTTCAAAATATTATTTTATCTTACTTATAATTTCAAACGTATAAGTTTAAAGTTTTAATAAATATAAGTTTTTATATATAGTTATATAGTTTTAAACATTATAACTTTACAAATATGAATATATATTATATTAATGATTTTATATGATTTTACACTTTAGAATATTCATTTATATCACTAAGTTTTAATTCAAGAATTTATAGAATAATATATATGTTTAAACACTTGAAAAATAGTTTTAAAAACCAAAATGCAAGGCATATGTCGACATATATTTATGCCTGTGTAGACATACAACTGTCATTTTTTCTATTTTCAAAGGAAACGTCTTTTCACTATTTGTAACGTTTATAAAACGTTGCGACCATTGAAATGCTACAAATAGGGTTTGTTTTCGAATTTTTTTCATAATTCTTCTTTTCCATCTTCACCCCTTTCCATACCACCGTTATTTATCATTTTCTTGATTTCTGCACTTATACATTGCCGATTTCTACTCAAATTATATAAAACTTCATCTCTTCTCAATCTCTATCTACTATTATCAATTTGGAAGTGCTATTGAAGAGTTATAGGGTTGTTGTAATCATTTGGGAAGTGTTTGGGAAAGGATGTGTTCCTTGTAGCCTTGAAATTAAGGAAAGAGAGTGGTGTTAACCTTGTAGCCGTGAAATCAAGAGTGGTGGAATCGGTGTTAACCTTGTAGCCATGAAATCAAGGGTGTTGTACTTGGATATTGATTATAATAAAATTCTACGCAATCCAGTGTTGCGTGGGACTGGACGTAAGAGTAATCCAAACCAGCATAAAATCCGATGTGTTCTTTCCTTTTCTGCATTTTGTATTTATCTGTTTCTGTGTTTGTGTTATCATCTCTGGTGTGTGTGATTCATATAGTAGATCATATAAGTTTAAGATTTTTATAAATTCCTCATAAACACTATTCACCCCCTCCCCCTCTAGTGTTTGTTTTGCCTTAAGATCTGCATTCCGCAATCCCTAACAATTGGTATCGGAGCATAGGTTCTCAAAAAGTTCATAATCTGATTTTTGAAAATATTAAATGGCAAGCTGCACTGGTAATAATAGTTTTTCCATAGAGGGTCAGTCCACTGTTAGACCACCACTGTTTACTGATAGTAAATATTCATATTAGGCATGTAGAATGAAAATATATTGATAATCAGTAGGATTAGACACATGGAATAGTACACAAACTGAATATGTTGAACCCACCACAAATTTTGCAAAATGGACCAATGAACAAAAGGCTGTTGCACAGAGTCATTCTAAAGCCATGAATATGTTGTTCCATTCATTAGACAGAAATGAATTTAATAGAGTGTCAATTTGTAAATCTGCTTATGAAATATGGAGAACATTACAAGTTACTCATAAAGGAACCAATAAAGTTATACTGACAAAGATATCAGTGCTAATTAACCAGTTTAAGTTATTTAACATGAATGGGAATGAATCTATCTCTGATATGTATTGCAGTTTCTAGGAGATCGTGCATTCATTAATAGCATTGGGAAAAAAATATTCAAAATAAGACCAATTCAGAAAAATACTTAGTTCGTTGACTCCAGAATGAGATCAGAAAACATTGGCAATTGAAGAAGCCAATAATGTCAGTGAAATGGAGATTGAGGAGCAAATTGGGAATTTGATGTCGTTTGAAATTCAATTACAGAAAAAGAAAGGAAAATAAGCCCACAGAAAAGAAAACTGTAGCATTCAAAGCGACAACAAATGGTTCTGATTCAAGTAGTGAAGACGATGAAGAAATTGCTTTACAAGGTCTTTGGCCACTTGAGTTCAAACTGCCCTACCAAAAGCAATGATGAGCCTGAGATGAATGTAGAAAGTAGGAAAACTGGAGTTGACATTAGTGAACCAAGAACACAGGTTGTTGCTCGTGTAGTTGAGGGTGGCGTTGGCAAGAGTGCGGCAGTAACAAGGCAACCCAAACCAGATACAACTAGGAACAGCTTCAACGTGCGAGTAAAGCCAATAGTAAGTCAGTTGAAATGGAATAAAGTTGCTGGAAACTCATCTAAACATTGTTCTAGTGATGCATCTACCATACAAACAACTAATAGGTATGGAGATTTAACAGTTTGAGCGGCAGTGGTAAACCCATACCCAGTATTCAAGAGATTGAAGAAGGGGAGTTAGTCGATGACATAGAAGCTGGTGTTTTGTATAAGAATGTTGATTCAGGCATGGACAAGAATGATGACAGTCACGAAAAGGTTAAGGGAAAAAGTTGTGTCACTGATTGTGAGAAACAAATTTCTAGCATTGTAGCGAACCTTAATGGTGAGCACGAATTGTCAGGTAATGAAGACGCTATGCAAACTATTTTAGATGATGTTTCCGAGTTTGAGAAAACTTTAGAATCAGCTGGTTTTGACGTATCCATTCCCTTAACTGTTAATGATTTACAAGTATGCAAAGAATTTGGCTTTAAGCTAGGATTCTTGCAAGGCACAATTCCTCTCAACAAGGATCGGATTGGAGTTTCTGTCCAGAACCCCATGCACCAAACTGTAAGTGCAGTGAATGATGTCATCCAAGCTTCCTCTCATGTGCCTGAATTAGTGGGAAATTTAGACAACTTTCTTCATGATAACTTCAACTTATCAGTTGGTTCTAGTCACACCAAAAGGAAGCAATCAAAAGCAAAAGAGAATAAGAAGCTGAGTGTAGAGAAAACTGTCCTTGAAACCATAGAGAATCTTGGAGTAGAGATCGATAGTGGTAAGCTTGACCCTTTATATGTAATGAGAAGCTAAAGCTTATGGAGCTTATGGGAAAGAACCACTCTTCCTTTCAAATTAAGAGGTCTATGAATGACACTGGTAAGAAGCCAAAATCGAACCCATAAGCTAGCATTCCTCCGCCTCCGGGATATAAAGCTAGACCACCGGACATCATTGTTTCTAACACACCAGCCTCGTCTACAACTATAGCTAGCTACAGTGCGGGCAAATCGCCTCTTAACGCAGTATGACGAGGGCCAAGTTGAACACACCTTTTGATAATGATTAAATGTAATGTTGGTGTCTCCAGTGCTTTCCTTTTGGCACTATGGATATCAAATGTATTTGTACTAATGTAACTGGTAATAAGGAGAAAATGTATTTGTGGGTTTCCCCTTCAAGGGAACATGTATCTTGCAGTTGATATACACTATGTATCTCACCTGTGTGAGTTGTATCCTTTTTTTAATAATGAAGTGTTACGGATCACTATAAAAACCGGTCAGCCTTGCAAAAAAAGTTGCTTTAATGAAAAGGAATTTCAGAAAATTTCTAAGATATAAAAGGAGAAATAATTTTCAAAGAAATAATCAAGGGAGTTCAGGAAGAAATGATGATCGATGTTATAACAACAACAAACCCGGCCATATAAAAGAATGTGTCCATATCCCGATAAATCAAATCAATAGAGAGATAATAGTAATTCGTCAAAGAAAAGAAAGAGGGCATATGCCGCAACTTTAGATGATTCAGATTCATCATCAACTTATGAGGAGTCAGAAACCATAAATTCAAATATGTGTTTCATAGCGATTCAAAATTCAGAAAATATCGAAGAAATGGATCTAAAAACCAGGTATACCTTAATTAATTTTTAATTTTTTGGTCGATTTGGATGAATGGATGTTTTGTTTGACTTGTTTGAATTTGAAATTAAAATTAAAATTCAATCTTGAACTTTAAAATTCAAATTTGAAATTTGAAATTCAAAATAATAATTAAATAATAGATTGTAAATATAATAATAAATAAATTTTAGATGTTTGTTAGGATTAATATTAACTCAAGGAATAATAAATCTGAAATATAAAAGATTAATATGATAAAACCAATAGTCAAAACAATATATCCTTTGAAACTCAACATGTATGTCGACAAACATAAATAGACATGTCGACATATAGGCCAGTAAATGAAATTCAAATTTTGAATTTCAAAAGTTTAAGCTTTCAAACTTCCCTCCAACTTTTCACCAACTCCCAAAGTCTGAAAAGTGTCTTTAATATCTGAAAAGTTATGTCCATTCAACGTCTATTTATTTATCTATTCAATCCAATCTCTCTACCTCTCATTCAAAATTCAAACAACTTTCTTCATATCTATACTCCTAAAAAAAACAACTCCTTAATAGCTTCCTCAAGCACACCCCAAACAATGAGATTATCAAAAACCATCAAAGGATATCTCTATAACGATAAAGAAGCAAAAAATGCCTATGTTGACTACCCAGCAAATGGAAAAGTCAACACGGGAGCCTTCGCTATCTTTGAAGATTTTCCATTTTACAATCTTCATTCTCTTTTCGAACAAAATTGAGTTTTGAGTCTAATAGATTCATAGGATTACAATGAAGTATGTTATCCTAATCTTGTCAAAATGTTCAATGCAAATTTAAATCGCGACTTTTACGAAGGAGATGAAAGTCAAGTATGGAGTAGCGTAAAAGGCACTCAAATCATTTTAGATTGTGAAATTTGGGTAATATCTTGAATTGTAAGAGTACGACTCAGATTTTTTGGAATTTAAAATTGATGAAACGGATTTGGAAACATTTCATCACATATTTGAAAGCGATGCACATATTGTAACGACCCGCATTCTACGCATCGAAGGATCGTAGAATATTTATTTCTTTCACGTACGAAGTCGTATGGTCATGTAACTTTGGGAGACGACTAGTTGGGTCATTTCCCATGTTTATGATTTTTTCCGATTTTTAAATGACCGTTTTTCCCCTAGCTGGTCTTGTTTTGGCCATAACTTTTGACTAGAAAGGAATTTTGACCTGAGACCACTTCCATTGGCTCCGGATGATGGTTTACCTTTCCGTAGAGTGGTCACATTAGCCAAACGGACTCACCGTTTGGGAGATATGGCTGAAACAAGTTTCAGATGGTGAAAAACAACTTAATTGGGCTTAACCAGGTGATTAACAGCTAGGCCCAAAGGGGAATTTTGGGATTAGGAGCTTAAAAGTGCTGTTAGGGTTTGGAGAATACCTCTTTCTCATTTTTTTAGCCGTCACTATTCATTCCTCTTAACCTAGCCATGGCCTCCAACATCTAAAACATCCCCAAACCACTTTCTAATTGAAGATTAGCCTAATCAACATCAAATTAAGGAGGAATAGCACCAAAGCAAGGTTAGAACTGCTGTGTTGCATTGGGAACAGCGCCAAACAGAGAATCATTTCAGATTTGGTATTTTATTTGTGGCCAAGGTGAGTGATTTGCATAGTTTTGCACTAATTACGGTTAATTAAGGGTAATTAGTGAAGATTAACGAAATTAGACATGATAAAATTTTGGAAAAATATTTATAAATTCGAAAATATTGTTTTAGGCCTCTGTTAGAAAATTTGGCTAATTTGGTTAAGTTTTGCTAATCATATCATTAGATTTTCTTAAACATGCTTAAGGAAAAATATGGGTTTTTGGCTATGTTTGATCCGTTTTAACTTATCAAATTATTGTTTTGGTGTTTTTGAATGTTTATACATGTTGCTATGACTGTATGGTATGCTTCTTGATTGTTTAGAGAGTGTTAGATCGGTCGAAAACGCCGACAAATGGCGTAAAACAGTCGCTGGAAAGAAGTGTAGGAAACTAGCTGAACCGGATCGAATCGCCCCCCTCTGCCTCGACCCGACCCGATCGTGGCCACCCCCACGAGCTGCTCCACCCTTCCACATGCCACGAGCCGCCATATGTTCCTCATCCCTTCAAGTTTGGTCACCACGAGCTGATGCACCTAAAACTCCGATCCGATGCATTACGATCCGATGCACCACGAGCCGATCCGATGTGATGGCGCCGATCCGAACCAGGAGGAGGAGCCACGAGCCGATCTATGTGTCACGACCCGATCCGTATGCATCAACCCAATCCGAGCCAATATGGTGACCATGAACTGAACCAGGAAGCTTGAACGCGAGGCATAAACTATGAACTGAATGAAGACCGATCCGGAGGAGAAGACCAAAACCCGAGATGCAAAGGTAGTCCAAGTGGGAAGTTTTTACTCAGGATCTAGTTGGGAACCAATGAGTTAACGTCATGAGTTGGGCTTTGCTGCTGGACATGTGCTAAGGGTTTGTCGATGTCTGTAACTTTGGATCACAATGTATAGGGGGTACGTGAACGGATTCAGGGCCACAGTGGCCTAGGAAACACAAAAGAGTTATAGACCAATGAAGCAGGGTCGTTTGTAAAGATTTTGGTCATGACTCCATGGGGTGATCTTGGTAGTAGCAGTAGTTGTACAAGTCGAACTCCGTCACTACTTCGATGGGTCTAGTGATTGAAAGTGGTGGATATCGTATGCTTTACGCACTGAGTGAGAGATGTGAGGATGGTTGCTATGCTTGATTTGTTTGCCATCATTATGACATGCACACCCCTACCCCCGTATTCTTTATACCATATGTTAGTGGCACCTTACAGTATTGTACGGTATGTAGTGCTAACTCTTTGGTTGCAGGTCCAGGTTCAGGTATGGTTTAGTATACCTGTTATTGTTCTGTTTAGCTGCTTATCGCTCATACCAGACTTTTTTTTCTGACCCAGAGTTTTATGTCTCTTCTTATTACTCTGGGTTCTCTCACGAGCAGACTAGAGACAGGTTAGGTGGTATGCACGAGTAGCTGTACCGGAGACGAGCAGGAGGCTTCCACGTATGATATATAGATATTATCCCTGCGTTGCTGCGATCACTACTTTGGGCATTAGTGGTGTACCTTTCTTTCTTTTGTTTAGAGACAGTAATTTGGAAAGTTGTAATAAGCTGTATTTGGATTTCCGCTACTCTGATAATGATGTTGATGTTGGTTTTAGTTATCAGCTTATGCACTGTCTCGCCTATTTTATGTCAAGTATATTATTATTATATTTTATTCCATGCACTGTGAGACATCCTACATGTTCTTTATTAGTTTATTCTCTTCTTTCCTTTCTTTGGCGACCGTTCCATGCTAGTCGGGTATGTGTACAGCGCACTTTGGGAGGAAATGTCGGCTGGTGCGGGGCGGGCCGTCACACTTGGTATCAGAGCTCTGGGTTGCGTAGTTAACCTAGGGAAAGACACCAGGGAGAGATAATACGTATATGAGAGCGCGTATTTGTGATTATTTTGGTTTTCCAAAAGCTATATATATATATATTATTAGTATAGCTAAGGATGAAGTCGCACTGAACCGACACCACAAAGAGGATGGTTAATCGTTTTCTCTGTGCAGATTAAACGATGAGCCGATATGCAAGGGGTACCGGTAGAGGAGCCAATAATGGGAATGCTGCTGAGATGAGGACAATGTTTACTGATCACATGAGGGAGATGCTTAGGGATGTGCAGAGGGCAGCTCCCAATGCTGGTAATGGTGGTGGTCCAATAGTGCAGGCGCCTAGGGCCAATTTCGCCAAGCTGAACAAGGATTATACTAGTTTTGGTGGGAAGTCGTTCCACGGAACGGAGTCGGCTACGGATGTTCAGGATTGGTTGGATAGCTGTGAGCGTATCTTCGAAGACATGGGTATCGAGGATGCGATGAAGAGAAGGCTAGCATCCCGTCAGCTGCAAGGACGGGCGATGAATTGGTGGAATGCTATAAAGGCAGCTACTCCCGAGGATCAAATTACTTGGGATCAGTTTAAGGTTCGCTTCGGCGATAAGTTCATTCCAGCTGCTTAGAAGTCAGTGTTGTTTAAGAAATTCTTGGAACTCAAGCAGAATGGCAGAGCTGTCTCGGAGTATATTGCCGAATTCGACACTTTGTCGAAATATGGGTTATCCCTAATAGATACTGCCGAGAAGAAGAACGAGAAATTCATAACTGGCTTGGATGGATACTTGGGGGAAAGGCTTATTAACCACATCGATGAGACGTTTGAATCAATTGTTGGGAAAGCTTTAAGATCGGAAAGTCTTTACCCTAAGTCGAAGACTGAGGTCGCATCTGCAGAGGAGCCCAAACCGCAAGCAAGCGGTGGAGGCAAGAGTGGTTCTCAGAATAAAAGGAAGCAGAACCAGAATAAGGATGGCCAGAAGAAGAAGAAAGATGTTGAGTGCTTTAGCTGTGGCAAGAAGGGCCACTATGCTAGTAATTGTCGATCAAAGCCAGCAGACAGGAAGTGCTTCAACTGTGGCCAAGTGAGATATCACAAGGACAAGTGTCTGCAACCCCCTAAGGAAAAGCAGATGGTGAGAGCATACGCCCTTAATGCTATTCCTTCTTCGTCGAATGCCCCAACTGCGGCGGAGAAGGGAAAGAATGTCGTTATTCAAGGTATGCTTTCTGTTTATGATGTTCCTATTAGAGTTTTGTTTGATACCGGAGCTTTCAGTTCTTTCATATCTAGTGACCTGGTAGACAGGTTGGGATTAGAACCCGAGATTGTCGATAGACCTTTAGTAGTTACGAACTCGATCGGTGGTTCGACTAGCCTTAGTATGATTTGTCGTAATGTGGTCTTATCGAGTCATGGATGTATGTTTGTTTGTGATTGCTTTGTTTTGGGCTTTACTGGGTTTGGCATTATTTTGGGAGTCGATTGGCTCCAAAGATACAGGGTGGTGGTAGACTGTGAGGGCTTTTTGGTGACAGCTAGAGCGGATGATGGGCGGAGGGTAGTGTTTGGTGGTCTACCTAGAGATAGGAATCGACGAAGAGATGAACAAGTATGGGCTTGATCGAGATGGATGGCTTAGGAAGAATGGAAGACTAGTTGTACCCAATGTCAATAGATTGAGAGATGAAGTGCTTAGAGAATGTCATCACTCAAAACTGACTATACACCCCGGTGGTAACAAGATGTATCGAGACATGAAGCAGACCTACTACTGGGAAGGGATGAAAAGAGACATTGGGAAGTTTATATCCAAATGCATGAATTGCCAGCTGGTTAAAGCTGAGAAAAAGAAGCCTAGTGGTTTGTTGCAACCATTAGAGATTCCAGAATGGAAATGGGAACAGGTTTCAATGGATTTCATTGACGGGTTACCAAGAACTAGGTCGGGCCATGATAGCATTTGGGTGATTATGGACCGATTGACTAAGAGTGCAAGGTTTATACCTGTCAAGTCGAATAGAACGGCAGCTAAGTTAGCTGAACTATATGTAAAGTGGGTAGTGAGATTTCATGGAATACCCAAAGTCATTGTAAGCGACCGAGATCCGTTGTTCACTAGTGGATTTTGGAAAAGCTTACAAGAGGCGTTAGGATCAAATTACATCTCAGTACCGCGTATCATCCTCAAACCGACGGACAGACAGAGAGGGTGAATCGAGTGTTAGAAGATCTCTTGAGAGCTTGCATATTGGATTTTGGTGGATCATGGGATGACCATCTATACCAAGTAGAGTTTGCATATAATAATAGTTACCATTCCAGTATCGGTATGGCTCCATTTGAAGCTTTGTACGGAAGACCGTGCAACTCACCATCATGCTGGTTAGAAACTGGTGAGAAGTTTGTGCTTGGACCAGATGTGATAAGAGAAACTTCAGCTAAGATTAAGGTTGTCCAACAACGAATGAAGGCTACCCAAGATAGGCAGAAGAGTTATGCTGATAAGAGGAGAAGATAATTAAAGTTCTCCATTAGCGACTTGGTGTTTGTCAAGATATCTCCGTTGAAGAGCGTGATACGATTTGGCAGGAGAGGCAAGTTAGCACCAAGATTCGTTGGTCCATTCCCAGTTCTAGAGCAAACTGGGAATTTGGCATATAAAGTTGAATTACCAGAGAAGATGGCAGGAGTTCATAACGTGTTTCATGTTTCCCAGTTAAGGAAATTCGTGCACAACCCCGATGTGACTATTTCACCTGATCAGTTGGATGATATCGAGGTTGAACCCGAGGCGATTGGGAACCGCAGGCCTATGCGTATTGTTGGGGGCGATATGAAGCAACTTCGAAGGAAAGCGGTGAAATTAGTCAAAGTTCGGTGGGGCGAGAATGAAAATGATTATACTTAGGAGATAGAGGAGAGCAATAGGAAGACGTATCCAGAACTCTTCGCCTGGTAAGATTACAGTTTTAATTTAGTCTTTCCGCATGCTAGGATAGGTTTATTTTGTTTGTTTTGCATGTTTGATTGTTGTATATGGCTGGTAGGCATGCGGGATCCTTTGTATGTTTTGGGTTAAGGAATTTCGGGGACGAAATTTCTTAAGGGGGGAGAGTGTAACGACCCGCATTCTACGCATCGAAGGATCGTAGAATATTTATTTCTTTAACATACGAAGTCGTATGGTCATGTAACTTTGGGAGACGACTAGTGGGTTCATTTCCCATGTTCATGATTTTTGCCGATTTTTAAATGACCGTTTTGCCCCTAGCTGATCTTGTTTTGGCCATAATTTTTGACTGGAAAGGAATTTTGACCTGAAACCACTTTCAATTGCTCCGGATGATGGTTTACCTTTCCGTAGAATAGTCACATTAGCCAAACAGACTCAACGTTTGGAAGATATGGCTGAAACAAGTTTCAGATGGTGAAAAACGGCTTAATTGGGCTTAACCGGGTGATTAACAGCTAGGCACAAAGGAGAATTTCGGGATTCGGAGTTTAAAAGGGCTGTTAGGGTTTGGAGAATACCTTTTTCTCATTTTTCAGCCATCACTATTCATTCCTCTTAACCTAGCCATGGCCTCTAACATCTAAAACATCCCCAAACCACTTTCTAATTGAAGATTAGCCTAATCAACATCAAATTAAGGAGGAATGGCACCGAAGCAAGGTTAGAACTGCTGTGTTGCATTGGGAACAACGCCAAACTGAGAATCATTTCAGATTTGGTATTTTATTTGTGGCCAAGGTGAGTGATTTGCATAGTTTTGCACTAATTACAGTTAATTAAGGGTAATTATTGAAGATTAACGAAATTAAAATGATAAAATTTTGGAAAAATATTTATAAATTCGAAAATATTGTTTTAGGCCTCTGTTAGAAAATTTGGCTAATTTGGTTAAGTTTTGCTAATCATATCATTAGATTTGCTTAAACATGCTTAAGGGAAAATATGGGTTTTTGGCTATGTTTGATCCGTTTTAACTTATCAAATTATTGTTTTGGTGTTTGTGAATGTTTATACATGTTTCTATGACTCTATGGTATGCTTTGTGATTGTTTAGAGAGTGTTAAATCGGTCGAAAACGCCGTCGAATGGCGTAAAACAGTCGCTGGAAAGAAGTGCAGGAAATTAGCTGAACCGGATCGGATCGCCCCCCCTCTGCCTCGACCCGACACGATCGTGGCCACCCACACGAGCTGCTCCACCCTTCCACGTGCCACGAGCTGCTAGATTTTCCTCATCCCTTCGAGTTTGGTCACCACGAGCTGATGCACCTGAAACTATAATCCGATGCACTACGATCTGATGCACCACGAGCCGATCCGATGTGATGACGCCAATCCGAACTAGGAGGAGGAGGAGCCACGAGCAGATCTATGTGTCACGACCCGATCCGTATGCAGCAACCCAATCCGAGCCAGTATGGTGACCACGAACTGAACCAGGAAGCATGAACGTGAGGCATAAACCTTGAACTGAATGAAGACCGATCTGGAAGAGAAGACCAAAACCCGAGATGCAAAGGTAGTCCAAGTGGGAAGTTTGTACTCAGGATCCAGTTGGGAACCAATGAGTTAACTTAATGAGTTGGGATTTGTTGCAGGACGTGTGCTAAGGGGCTGTCGACGTCTGTAACTTTGGATCACTATGTGTAGGGGGTACGTGAACGGATTCAGGGCCACCGTGGCCTAGATACGACTAAAGAGCTATAGACCAATGAAGTGGGGTCATTTGTAAAGATTTGGTCATGACTCCATGGGGCGAGCTTGGTAGTAGCAGTAGTTGTACAAGTCGAACTCCGTCACTACTTCGATGGGTCTAGTGATTGAAAGTGGTGGATATCGTATGCTTTACGCACTGAGTGAGAGATGTGAGGATGGTTGCTATGCTTGATTTGTTTGCCATCATTATGACATGCACACCACCACCCCCGTATTCTTTATACCTTATGTTAGTGGCACCTTAGAGTATTGTACGTTATGTAGTGCTAACTCTTTGGTTGCAGGTCCAGGTTCAGGTATGGTTTAGTATACCTGTTATTGTTCTGTTTAGCTGCTTATCGCTCATACCAGACTTTTTGTCTGACCCAGAGTTTTATGTCTCTTCTTATTACTCTAGGTGCTCTCACGAGCAGACTAGAGACAGGTTAGGTGGTATGCACGAGTAGCTGTACCGGAGACGAGCAGGAGGCTTCCACGTATGATATATAGATATTCTCCCTGCGTTGTTGTGGTCACTACTTTGGGCATTAGTGGTGTACCTTTCTTTCTTTTGTTTAGAGACAGTAATTTGGAAAGTTGTAATAAGTTGTATTTGGATTTCCGCTACACTGATGATGATGTTGATGTTGGTTTTAGTTATCAGCTTATGCACTGTCTCGCCTGTTTTATGCCAAGTATATTATTATATTTTATTCCATGCGCTGTGAGACGTTCTACAGGTTCTTTATTAGTTCATTCTCTTCTTTCCTTTCTTTGGCGACCGTTTCGTGTTAGTCGGGCATGTGTACAGTGCACTTTGGAAGGAAATGTTGGCTGGTGCGGGGCGGGCCGTCACACATATAGAATTCAAAAATCACTTTTTTCCCATAAGCAAGAAACGTTAACCGCCTCCTTCAACATACAATCACTCCTTGTTCCGGAAATTTCAACAATCCTACCCTCAAAGTCCAAAAAGCACTCTTTGTTATTATTAGTACTTATGACATCAAATGGGCCGATATGATTTTAAAAGAATTTAAACCCAAAGAAATGTCCATAAGAGAAAACACTCTTTATCATGGAGTTTACGTTACTTGAATTTTTAAATATTTTGGAGTGGATCTCAAAGGAGAAGAATTTGTGTCAAGAAAAGTATTTGACTCTACAAATATCCTACTTATGCAAATTCCTATCACCTTCAAGCCTTATGAAACATTTGAAAATAAACAAGCCCGAAAGCAACAACAAGAAGAAGAGGATCCTATGGATATCGAAGAAGAAGAAGAAACTTCTTTAGAAAGTATACAGTGTCCATCTAATACTAGAACCATTTCCAAAGAAATGCTTATCCAAAATCAAGCAAAGTTAGCCAAGAACCAAACGAAGATAAAAAAGACTCTTACTCATATGTCTAAGTTTACTGGCGAAATAGGAAGAAAACTTGGAATATCATCTTCCTCCTCATCATCCATTGAAATCTAAGCTTATTTAGTTTATGTTATCTTTCGCATTTGCTTGTATTTCCTTTCGAATCTCGTATTTAGTATCTTATATTAGTTGGATGTATTTGCTTTCAAGAAGTAATGAATGGTGTTTTATTTATGTCAAAATAATCTTTAATTTACTGTAAAAACACATTAGAATTAAATATAATAAGAATTAACTAAAAATTGAAAATAAGCAAAAAAATCACTAATGTATGTCTACATACATTTATCACTATGTCGACGTATAACTGCTACGTTTTCAATTTTGTTCAAAATTTAAAATTTAAATAACTAACTCATGTCTATTCAATTCCAATGAACTCCAGACCCTATAAGTACCTATTTCTTCTAGAAAAAGTTAATATATCATTTCTCTTTCTTCTCTAATCAATTCTTATCTAAAATATCAAATTATTGCAAATCCCATTCATAATTTGAGTGGGAATCTTGAAGGTACTTTGAATTCATTCAAGAATACCCTATCCATGATGCTATGAAATCAGCGTCATCTAGATTTGATTCAAATGAAAATGTTTGAATATCAAGAGAAACACTTTGACGTAATTCGTTGGTCAATCTCTTCCTATTTCAGAGATGAAAACAACAAAGCACCACTCACCAATGAAGAAGACTGGAAGGACATCAAGAAAGATCCAATCTTTTGAAAAGATGAATGGGTAGAAGTTCCAAGAGATGTTTGATTTGAATTGTTTGGTATGATTTGTTTGATTGGTTTGATTTGAATTTGACTTGAACTTGTTTGTAAATATTGCTTGGTTTGGATTGCTTGGACTTGAAACTTGTATATATGGATTGAAACAATTGTAAATATTAACTATAATCTTAGATTGATGCATTTGATCATACTTTTAGAATAATATAGGCATGAGTTTAGGGGAGTCAAGTATATTAATTATTTTAGTATAGAATCAAATATTATAATCTTAGGATATATAGATACATATAGGTTATAGATATTTATGGTATAGATTTAGGGGGAGTATATTTAGAATTTCTTTTTGTTGATGACAAATGGGGAGAAATTATAAAATATGAATTATTTAGGCTTAGGTTAAGGGGGTGTATGTAGGATATTGTGAAAGGGGGAGTAATCAAAGGTACAAATCTAAAAGAATCAATAGGTATGAATATTTTATAAATTATGGTTCTGATCATCAAAATGGGGAAGATTGTTGGAGAATGGAGTTTTGATAACAACAACCTTGATTCAATTATCATTATTAATTGATTATAAAATATATACTAACATCTCTATCTAGAATATATATATATGAACGGTTTGTATACAGGACTTAAATACTGAAGACTGTACAGTTTTAGAGTTTCAAGAGATTCAGGATTCATAAGAGATTCAAGACTCATGAGTAATCAAGTTATCAAGATTTCAAGAGTTCAAGAAAAATATAGTAATAGAGTCTAGTTATATGTATGACTCTGAATAGCACTCCAGGTTCAAATTCTGATTTTCAAATTTCAAATTCTATTTTCAAAATTCAAATTCTGAATTCAAATTATTTTCAAATTATTATTCTATCTTACTTATAATTTCAAACATATAAGTTTAAAGTTTTAGTAAATATAAGTTATATATATAGTTATATAGTTATGTAGTTTTAAACATTATAGCTTTATAAATATGAATATATATTATATTACTAACATTTATATAATTTTACGCTTTAGAATATTCATTTATATAACTAAATTTTAATTCAAGAATTTCCAAAATAATGTATATGTTTAAACACTTGAAAAATAGTTTTAAAAACCAAAATGCAAGGCATATGTCGACATACATTTATGCCTATGTCGACATACAACTATCATTTTTTCAATTTTCAAAAGAAGTGTTTTTCACTATTTGTAACATTTCTGAAACGTTGCAACCATTGAAATGCTATAAATAGGGGTTGATTTCGAATTTTTTTCATAATTCTTCTTCTCATCTTTACCCCTTTCCATTATTTATCATTTTCTTAATTTCTACACTTATACTTTGCTGATTTCTACTCAAATTATATAAAACTTCATCTCTTCTCAATCTATATCTACTACTATCAATTTGGAAGTGCTATTGAAGAGTTATATGGCTGTTGTAAGCATTTGGGAAAGGGTGTGTTTATTTTAGCCCTGAAACCAAGGAAATGGAGTGGTGTTAACCTTGTAGCCATGAAATCAAGGATGGTGGAATCAGTGTTAACCTTGTAGCCGTGAAACCAAGGGTGTTGTACTTGGATATTGATTAAAATAAAACTGTGTGCAATACAGCGTTGTGTGGGACTGGATGTAGGAGTAATCCGAACCAGTATAAAATCTGGTGTGTTCTTTCCTTTTTTGCATATGTTTGATTCTGTGTTTGTGATCATCCCTGGTTAGTGCAATTCATATAGTAGATCATATAAGTTTAAGATTTTTATAAATTCCTCACAAACACTATTCACCCTCTTTCAGTGTTTGAATTGCTTTAAGATCCGCATTCCGCAATCCCTAACAAGTTAAAGAGGTATGTTGACATATCTATTGGTTTAAGGGGACAACTTTTTTTTAACTTTTATTTATATGTCTACCTAATTGAATACACACATATTTATTTTATTTTTCCTTGATTCTACCTAAACTAATCTATATATAGTTTAAATTCAAAACTTTGATATTTAAAGTAATATTATATTATTATTTTGAAATTTAAAATTTAAAATTCAAAAACTTATTTATCATGAAAACATCAAAATCAAGCAACTAATCAAAGCAACCAAAGAAAGCATACGAAACTAAACAATAATAATATAAGTGCGTACCTTTTTGATACATTACCGTAAAATATGTTTTGTCGTTTACTTTATATTTCTCATCACTGGATCGCTCCGAACTTGAGCATGGACTTAGAGGAATCTGAATGTGCTTGGTTGAAGCAATGGATGCCCCGAAGGCTTGGATTTTGGATGCGTTGAATCCCAGTTCGGCCATATTTCTGACTCGGCTATCATTCCACTAAGTTTCGGTTTGACATGGGACACACACGACAAGATGGCTTTGATTCAAGAAGAATAAACAATAAGAAGACTTCTTTCATGGATCAACATATCCGGTTCGACCATGCCATATTGGACCATTTTGGCCATGCCGGACCAGAAGAGGCATGTCCCACTTTCCCTACTCTACAACCTGGCCCACACCACTATCTCCACTACTCCGAAATCCCTCCATTAACCTATGCCGAACCGGATTCGGCTCCACCTTTAAATAAATGGAATTTAGGAATTTCAAGGGATCGATTCCTGGAGATGGCACGTACACGCGAGGACTTCACTGCTTCCATTAATAACTTTCTTTTCTCTCTACTTTCTTACATGAAAACTAATTGTATTTGTAATTGTACAGTATAATAAACGATATATTACATAAAATAGATGTAAGCCTGATCGCCAAACCACTATAAATCTTGATGTCTTTCCTTTTTGTCTTTTTAATTTGATATTTCTTCATATTCTATGTACTACATACAATTCAAAATTGTTTGAACCATTTTTGGTGCAAACATTTTGGTGCATTCACTGAGAAATGAATGATTCTCGACTATTAGATCTTCTCATCTACTATTGGATGTCATAATCCATTGAGGGGAGATCCAAAGTTGAATTAGCTAATTTCCTAACTACTTAGATTTGCTTAGATCTGCAAGGAAGGAATAGCCACAGCGGGGAAAAGGGACCTACCACAGCAGATGGTGCACCAACACCGAAGAACTTGTTTAAAGTGACGGATTTCACAAATTCTTAAAAATTCGATGGCTCTAATATGGTTCTGCAATGTCTAGTTCGGTCATCTCCCAACTATCTCTGTCCGACATTCTCAACTCTAACTTTGGATCGGTCCATCTGTATTCCCTATTTTTGGATCAGTGAAGGGAAAAAGCGTTGGTTCAGCCATGTCGAACCAGGCAAGGCAAATCTACTAACGTATCCATTGGTTTAAACAAAATGGCGCACCACCAACAATGATCGTCAAGACTTGACAGCCAAGATTCTACGGTTAGTCCAAGAAAACCAACAACAAAATGGCGATGATTAGAACTCTTCCCATTGCCATAACCCATTCACAGAGGTTGTTCAATGCGCAGAATTCTCATGCAACTCCAACATGCTAACCATAACAACATATGCGGGGAGGACCAATTCTTGACATTCCCTTTCAAATGAATTGATGGTGCGTGGATTCCGCTAAAGCGAAAAATGCTATTCTTGAAAGAGTAGAGACCATCTGGTTTACACAATGTTAGCTCATCCAATCAGCAAAATCTAAATTTACATTGGTATAGAGCAGACCGAACTCAATTCCGAAGATGACTCGGATGACCATAGCGAGGATAATTGTCAATAACGGAATACTGGAAAGCGACCAAGGATCCCAAAATACAAAATATATACTTCTCTCGATGACATCATGGAGAACATCTACCCTGTGATCCACTAATTGGAGGATTATAAAAGATCGCTCAACGTTAAAAAATTGATGATGATCAGTTTTCACTCATGAAGGGCTAAACAAAAATAGATAGGTGCCTAAAGTCAAGAACCAATTAAACCTCTATAGTCGCTGATCATACCTATGGTTAGTCATTAAGGCGAGAATAACTCTACCGCGCATCAGCTACCATATGCTCTTGAACTAGACACGAAAGCTTAAGATTAAAGTGGACGTGACTCGACTATACACTTCCTACTTCGTATTTTTTATGGTGGAACATCAGTGCACCACTCAAGGCTCAGTAAGTCACATCACCATTTCTAGGCTTATCCATTCAAAGTCTATATCGACCAGCTGCAACATTCGGTCCTACAACGACCCGAGGCCTCCGTAAGTTTATCCAAATGGAACATCGAATTAGGATAATTTGGCATCGTCTATCTCCCTTTGAAGGTAATTTGGGGGGAAATTGACAAGTTCTATTGCTGAATTAACTACACCAAATGATTCATTAAAAAGCAGTGATCAGATAACCGTCTGATGGAAGATGATATGAATGGCATCTATAACCATCATTGTTCTCGCATTAAAATATAAAATTTCACTATCCGACTATCTTCCTTGACTGCCAGTGCACCGATCCTTGCTCCAAACACAGGGGGAACCTGGAAATTCAGGCTCAAATTACAAAAATTCTATTGTTTAAATTTGTAGCTAATGCAATATTTTCATCTGCAACCTTACATACGCCCGAGTATGACTAACTACTTAGTCTTGCCCAAGCTTCTACAAGTCAAAAATTTAAACACTTAAGCCTGTATTCTATTTGATTGTCCATACATCAACTCCTGTCCTCAACACAGGACCAAAGCGTAACTTTCAATCGAGGAAACATGATTATCTTTTTAGATACCTTATCCTATGTTCCGACAGGAAAAGTGCGAAGCTTCTATAGACATGGATCCATTATTATCCTATCAATTACAATCTTAACATCGATAAGCTAAGATGCTATGGTTAACGGACATTATTCAATTGTCTAACCCTTATTTCTTACCCTTGACATAATGGTAATAAAGTAATTCAAAGAGGGCGCAACTTCATCATTCACTCACCAAGCCCACCAAACCGCCTTTGTCTTTTCGCGACCTCGATCAAGGTCTGATTGTCTTTGGAACTGCTACTCCATGACAATATGAAAGGATTTCCTTCATTTACTAGACCTCCAGAAGACATCTCCTATGCGGAGACAAGATAAAGAAAATTGGATTGGTAAAAAATAGCAATGCCATTCCCACTCAAAATAATACTTACCTCTTCAACATGATTATTTTTCAATTATGCACCTTGTATTTGCATGCTTCATGAGTTATTAACATGACTAACTCAGATGAATTTATATATGAATGGTACAGGTACCCAGGGTTTGTTACCGATCAAACCAACAACACCCGCATATAAAACCTTGAAATACCAGCGCGACAAACGCGACAGGACTGCCTGTTTACTAAATCATGCCCTCATTGCAAGAACTGGAGTATCGCTCGATGTGGATCTGACTGCACATTTTCTCAATTAACTCATGTGTAATGTGTCTCAAGACAATTGTGCATCGCTCAGTGCATTTAAAGATCCAATTTCAAAGGATACGGTTCATCCATCCATAAGCCAGCTCCCACCCTTGGCCCATCAAATTATATAAATCTAGGTGGAGGAGGGAGAACTTCTCATGAATCTACTCTTTCCCAAATTATTCAGGAGAATAAAAAGCTTGATCAAACATGGTCCAGTCATTCTCCAACTGGCTCTTGTCTTGACATTGACAACCCGAAGCAGACGAAATTCGATCGTTCACCCACTAACTATTTCCTTTGACACTGGGGCAAGAGTATAAAGACAAATGGGTGTGACATGTGTTTTTTATGCCCAAACATACTTAGGAGTCCATCCCTATTTCTAGCTTTGATCCACCAGGCGATGTATAAATATGTATTTGGCATTATGTAATCAGGTGTGACTTAACTACCTAGGTGATCAACAACTCCAGTCGTTGATCTGACGGGAGGAGTATAAAAATGATAAGGATGTGATCCAATGATCCACATAATGACATTTTTTCCTTCGATTTGGGGACAAGAGAACAACAATGAGACGAATGTGAGCTAACTGTACATCAAATAACACCTATGCATTTGACATGACATGAAGAATCCAACTCGGTATGGACATGATCTGGTTGTCCACCTGGCAACTATTGCCATCAACGTGGAGGCAAAAGAAAAATGCTAAGACAAGGGTGAGGGTGACTCGACCTCTCATCCAATAATGAATCTAACTTTATCCCATGTTTTAACGGGAGGAGTATAAACTTTACATGGATGTGATCTTACCACCCTCAAGGAGTCCTTTGCCTTTGACGTAAGGGCAAAAGGACGACGAAGGGAAAAATGTCACTCAACAGCCTTCCTGACTAACTCTAGTCCTCAGAGCTTGGAATGGAGGATAAATCGAGGACGAGTGTGATAGGCATGCCATGACTGACAACCACTCGCTCCATAACACTAACATGGACTGACAATGGAAGAGTATAAAGGACGATTCCATGACGTCCATAACTCAAACTCGAACTGATGAAGGGATACTATAAAAGATGAACTCCGACATTTGTATTAATTCTGCCGCCCTGTGACAGGGGGAAAAGTAGTAAGACTTAGAGGGTTGACTACAATACCCAGCACAAGGCTTTCTACACGACTTAAGGTTGTGATCACGAAGAGGCCTTAGGAGTGAGATACTCCATCACTTTCCACATGACTTGAAGTTGTGATCGCAAAGAGGCCTTGGTAGTGGAATATTCCATCACTTGTCACATGACTTAAGGCAATGACCGGAAGAAGGCCTGATAATGGAATGTTCAATAACATATCGCGCAACTTAGAACAATGACCAAAAGAAGGCCTTGGGAGTGACTCTTCAATCGACGCACAAATCCATGAGTGAAGGACCAAAGCATGAGTGCAACGATGAGTAGCAAAATGCAAGTACATTAAATGGAAAATACAATGCCTTGAGCACTTGGATGAACCAATCACTTAATCTTGGAAAACAACATCACTTTTTATGCATATGTATAAACTTGAAATGGGTGTGGTACGACCAACTATCTCTTGCCATTACCCCATGACCAGGGGTAAAGTTGTTTAAAGTGTTAAAAAAGGAATAACTGGCCCATTGTTATTAACTCTTGCATTAAAATTGGTAGAAAACTTTTACACTACGAGACAGATGAGGCACGACCATCCATCTACTGCTTCCATCCCGCGTTCCAATGATAAGAGCACATATACAACTAGACATGACCCAACCATCCTACTTAAGACATCAATTAAGCATGAAACAACTGTTTAGCCCTTGAATTTCCCCTTGATATAAGAGGTAAAAGAGATCATTCAAGGCGACTATAATTTGATTCCAATCCTCAAAGCGTGGATAGAAGAATAGATAAAAAGTGAGCTTGAATCAATCATTCATATAACATCATTTCACCCTCACCATGATAAACAAAAACTTATATGGATGGGTGCCAATCAATCAGTCTGCATTTTACCCAACTCACGATTCGATGAGAGAGTAAGGATCCTGAGAAGACATGGCTTTGATGTCTACTAATCAACCAACTCCCACTGATTAGGGGAAAAGGATGCAAGCTTTAAGGGGAATGATTTGACCAACCAATAATTGACTCCAATTATCAGCACCGTAACTAATAAAATAACTCGAGTTGGATATGACGTAACCATACAATTTATTACTATGTTTCTTGATTCATAAGACAAGCATGAATTCAGACATGTAATCTGACAAGAATCGGAAAGTTGTGCCCTGCTCACGACACTTATATTTAGAGTTCACAAGATTCTAGGATATAACCAAAAGGATGACTCCTTATTGAACTTCTCAGATTAATGCCTAGGCACTTAGGAAACCAATCATCATCCAAATTTAGATGTCAAATCATGGACCGCAAGTACACTGAATAGAAAGTGCATCGCTCGAGCGTTCATTACAAATGCAGCCAACATGGCAACATAATATATCCAATTCATCTTGACTTAGCACCTCTTTTACCATAAGCAGAAGCTTGATTGAAGGCTATTGGAAACGCAAATTGATGCATTCATAACTCAGTAGCTCATGATGAGATTAAGAGAATGATTTCAGAGTAACGACCACTTTATACATAATCAAATTGTTCTGACGTGATTGACCATGCATTTGGGGAGAAATAGGACGTAGAATCAACTATAAGTTGAAAAGCTTGAAGATCCATGCATACCCAACATTTTACTTCTTCACAAGATGGAATTCAGATCATTGCTTGGAATTACATAAATAGAACCAATTTTAGCAATCAGGCCCTGCTATCTTATTTGATAAGCTCAAAGGAACCAAGCACTTAGAACAAAATCAATGAGAGTGCGATGAACATTCTAGACAGAGAATGGAATCTTTTTTGAGTACTTTGATTTACCACGATTCAAAGCATGTCATATTTGCAGCAAGATGTACTTTTAAGGAAAAATGTTGACTGACATTTTTTCAAGATCGTTGCGCTTCGTACTTCTTATCACTAGATCGCTCAGGACTTGAGCATAGACTTAGATGAACCAGGATATGCTTGGTTGAAGCAATGGATGCCTCAAAGACTTGGATTTTTGATGTGTTAAGTCCCAATTCTATCGTGTTTCTGACTTGGCTATCATTCCACAAAGTTTCACTTTGGCATGGGGCCCACACACTAAGATGGCTTGGATTCAAGAAAACAGATAGGACGAAGACTTCTTTTCGGGATCAGCATTTCGGTTCGTTCATGTCGAATCAAAAGGGGGAGTCCCTCTCTCCCCACTCTACAACGTGGCCTAAACCACTATCTCCGCTACTCTAAAATTTGCTCCATTACCCTATGTTGAACCGGATTCGGCTCCACCTATAAATACATGGAATTTAGGCACTTCGAAGGATGTTCCTTCTAAGGATATATTCCAAGAGATTGGCACCTACACGCGAGGACTTCACTGCTACCATTAATAACTCTCTTTTCTCTCTACCTTCCTGGATCTAAACTAAATGTGTTTGTAATCGTACAATACAATTAATGAAAGAATGCATCAAGTGGACGTAGGCTTGACTAACGAACCAATATAAATCTTGTTGTCTTTCTTTTTCTCTTTTTAATTTGTTATTTCTTCATATTTTATGTTGTACATATGATTTTAGAGTGTTTGAACCATTTTTGGTGCAAACATAGATATATTGTTGTGAAAGATATATTTGTTATTTCAGTGTCTGAATCATTATCGCTTGACGATGTTATTGAATCTGAATCATCCAGTGTTGTTTTATATCCTCTCTTTCATTTTCTATATACACATTTTTTTGGAGAGACCATTTATTTATCTAGATATGGATGAACTGTTTCATATGCCCTAGTTTGTTGCAGTTATAGCACCTGACATCCGTTTGATCCTCGTTTCCGCTTCCTTGACCTGTATTATCATTCCTTCTAGAACTATTTTTTTTTTTATATTTCAGGAACTTCCGAAAGTTTCTAGTCATCAGTGCAATTTCCTCATTATTGTTATCTGAGTTTGATATATCCATCATGGCATTGGAAGCGATTGATTTCTTCTCGACTTCAGTGTTTTCCCTTCTACCATGTATTTGAGCTTAAAACGACATTAAGTTTCCAGTTAATTCTTCTATTTTCAGAGTATTAATATCATTAGACTCTTTAATAGAAATTATCTTTTGATCCCAATCAGTTGTAAGTGAATTTAATATTTTTCTAACTTGATCTCCCTTAGATTTTTTTTACCAAGGGAAATAAGTGAATGAACTATATCTTGAAATCTACTATACATATCAGATAGTTACTTATTTGTATTCATCTTAAATAACTAAAACCAATTAGTTAACATGAAAAAAATGGTTTAACTTTACTAGTGCTTTCATATGTAACTTGTAGTGTTTTCCAATAGAAGAAAACGTTGCGTTAGCAGTTATTCCTCGGATTCTATTTTGATGAACTGGTGTGGTTGTTTAACATTCATCAGATCCTAATGGACGTGGACAAGGACAGGTACGAAAAAGTGTATGACATCTACTTCCAGTACAGGGAAATGCATAAGATCGCAAGACATCTCTCGGAGTTGACCTTTAAGAAGCATGTTCAAATACAAAATCTAGAATTAGATATTAAAGCTGGAAGGAAGAGCCTTAAGAATAGGGAGAACGAATTAGGTAAGACAACTTTCCAAATTATATCTGTTTCTATGTATATGAGAATCACGTTTATATGCTAACTCTTTATTGCCGAAATAGAGTAACTAGAATAGGAGTACAAGAGGGTCAAGGTGAGGCGAAACAGGCTTGAGAGTCGTATAAAGATAGAGTAGCCTCGGTCTCATCAAAGAATACGGTTCTCAAGCAAGATATTATGGCTTTAGTAGAGGATAATATACGATTGAAGAATAAAAATAAAGAGGTGCACTAGCTTCGAAAAAACAACGAGGCCCTGGCTGAAGGGAACAAGAAACTGAAAGAGGAGAACGAGCAGGCGCAACGACTCATCAGTGAGAACAATGAGCTTAGAAAGCTTCTTGATCTGAGGAATGCTGAGCTCACTCAGGCTATGAAAGAAAAAGCGGACGTTGAGGCCACGAGCAAGAAGGTGCTAAGCCAGGTGGACAACGTAAAAGTCGAACATCAGGTTGAGGTGGAAAGGCTAGAGGCTGAAATTGCAGACACTGAGGCTAGAGTGGAGGAGTCTTTAGAGCAATTCATTTGTGGCATGTACGTCAAAGCACTTCAATTCCATGGAAACTCAAGGGTTGAAGATTATCCCCAAATTACGGCTCAGACTTAGGAGAGGCTGGTGCAGTTTGAAGCTAGGTTGCGGCAGGTGGACTCGATTGATGAATTTAATTTAATATTTGAGAATTTGACCAAGGAGGAGCGCAAGGTGCTGGCTGAAGGGAGAACGTTGTTGAGAGAGTATGCCGAGAAGGCAAGGATGAAGCAACTCACTATTGTGATAGGAAAATCCTTGGACATCGAGAGCATGATAGTCGCTCACGAGTTTAGAGGAAGTAGCTCTTAGTAGAAGCAGGTTGTTCTGTCCTCTTCTACAAGCGGTCCATTGGTCCCAACCCCCATCTCTACCGAGTATGATCCCAATTATCCGGGGTTGGGACATGGAAGTTCCTTTCAGCCAACAGTGGGGAGCACTTTGCCTCTCAAAACCACACTACATGTATTAGAAGATAAAGTTTCATTCTCACGAATGCTTAGAAGGACGGTAAACGAAGTCGAAGTAGACTAATTCATCCTTCTTTTCATCGTGTGGGTTCCTCTGGAGCATAGGTGACAACATGGTTCGCACCAACATTGCCTGCAATTCCTGGATTTGGTGTGGGAATTCAAAGTGGGAAGCTTGGAGATAGAGGCAGTCACTTAGACACATTCTCTGACTTGGATCTTGGGGATTTTGCAGACCTTCTCTCGAAAAAGAAAGGAAAGGGTGGCGAGGATGCGCAAGTTACTTGACCGATGGGAGCGGGTGAGAAAATGATGTATGATTTGGTTGAAAAACAGAAAGCCGAGCTACTTGCTAAATCGGAAGAAAGGGAGGAGAAGAGGAAGGTGGATGAGGCGTCCCTACAGACGGCTCAGACGGAGGCCATGAAGAAAGCCGAGGATGAGGCTCAGGCTAAAGTGTAGGAGGCGACAAAGAAGAAAGCCGATGATGAAGCCGTCAAGAAGAGAGACGATGACGAGGCCTCCAAGAAGTGGGTCGATGATGAGTTCAAGAAGTTATAAGAGGAAGAGACCAAGAAGATGAAGGATGGACGTGTGGCCGATTAGAAGGAAGCCAGTAAAGCCAAGAAAAAGGCAGATAATGATGCAAAGAAGGCCAAAAGGAGGCCCAGAAGGAGGAGGGCACCAAAGCAATACTAGCACTCGCCAGCGACGTCACACCCAAACCTTTGCAAGTGATCTCGCCCGTTGATGGGTAAGTCGCTGAGATCTCAAGTGGCGATGACGATGAGGAGAAGTTCAAGGTGGTTCCCCATGGATTGACTACCCCGACCAAGGGGAGGAAAGGAAGAGGAGGGAGAATCTCCCGAAAGAGATAGACGAAAGTTGGTGACGGGCCATCCTACGCTAAGTCCGACAAGAAGAAAACGAAAGGAGGCTCATCCAAGTGAGGGTTATAGAAAGTTTTTAGATATGTAGGCCGATAGGATGTGCGAGTACGACCCTTGCTTTTGGAGGCGTGATGTGGTTTTCATGTAAGTCACGCCTTTAGAAAGAAATAGACAGTTGTAATTTTCTTTTATGGATGAAAGTTTAGTTGACTTTGCTTATATCACATGTTATTTTAAGTGTTTGAACTTTCGTCTACGCTTTTCAGTATTTATACTTGCGTAAATGTAATCATCGTCACATTTGGGGAAACATTTATGTGACCTCGCTCTTGAGATTCTCAAGTCGTGCGAAGCATGTATGTGTTGACTCCGCTCTCGGGACTTTCCTTTGGTTGGGAGCCTTGAGTCGTGTGGAGTTTGAGTTTGGCGACTCCCTTCTTTGGATTTCCTTGCATTTGTTGAACCCAAGTCGTAAGGAGGAAAGGCCGACGTTGTTATTTCATCCTTTAGACTCACCCATCGTTTCATTTGAGTTAGAGTTCGAGGGCGTCGTTGGTTCTCCAACTTTTCACCCGGATCCAGACCCTGTGGTTTGGATGGAGCTGAGCGAGCGACCGATGTCACACTAACTTGGCTGGTGGGTTGCCTCCATGTCCAAAGACCTAGGAACGAGTTTGGACGCTCAAGTTAATGAGCGTCACGAGTTATATATACTCGGCCTCGTCGTTGGTTCGAGATTCGAGTTTATTTGTGAAGGGTAGACCACATCACAAGTTTTGATTCTTTGTAAAGACTCGAGTAGGAGGATTGATTCCAAGGTTCGAGGTGTCGATCCAGTGTTGTTTGCTCGTACATGCAAGTCGGTTGTCATAATAGCTCAAACATTCTACGTAGAAAGTAAACACACAAAGTACATGGACATTTGAAATTTCTTTACTGATAACTTTGGTAGTAATGGCCTTTTCTGTACAGTGCCTTAGACTTTGAAAACAAAACATTCGTGGAAAGAAGTAAATACGTATAATAGACTAAGTGAAGTAGCGGTGTTCGTTGTTCCATGCACTTGGAAGTTCGGTGCCATCTACGGTCGTTAGCTTGAAGGTTTCATCTCCAAGCCTCCGTTGTATGACGTACTGACCTTCCCAATGAGGACCGAAATCGGTCGTGTGGGAAAGATCCACTTCAGGACGAGGTCGCTAATGTCAAATTGCTTTGGACGGACTTTGGAGTTGAAGTACCAGACTGAGTTCAACTTCGTCTCTTTTCTCTTCGAGTAAGTCAGGTAGTTATAAGAGAAGATCTTGGTTGGCCTTTGGATTAAGTGTGTGACTCAATGAGATTGGAGCTTGAGCTAAATGAGAATAATGAATTTGAATCCATATGAGGGAGCGAATGGAGTATCTCCGATCGCTGACTTATGAGTAGTCCGATAAGCTTAAAGGGACAAAGAGAGTTCAATTACCATAATCCCCAGGCCTTTTCCAGATGCTTCTTGATAATGGATTTGATCACTTTGTTGATAGCCTTGACTTGCCCATTGGCTTAAGGATGAGCTACTGCCAAAAATTTCTTCTTGATGTTGTATCGTCGGCAGAAGGTCTTGAACTCAACACTCTCGAATTGGGTCCCGTTACTGAAAACGATAATCTTGGGAACTCCAAAAAAAATAGATAATGATGCGGATGAAGAAGTTGATCACTTTCTTGGTAGTAATTGTAGTAAGAGGCTCGGGTTCGGCCCACTTTACAAAGTAATCAATTGCGACGATAGCATACCGTGCACCGCCTCTGGCCACTGGAAGAGTTCCGTTGATATCAATTCCCCATATTGCAAATGGTCATCTGCTAACCTGTAACAACCCGAGATTTTAGAGATTGCCAAAATTTTAAATTATAATATAAATTATGATTAAATATGGGATTAAAGATTTATTTATGGAATAAATTGATGATAATATGGTTTATTTAAAAGAAAACAATGTATATTGGTTAAGAATTTGGGTTTGATGTGAACAATTGGAATGAAGTGTGAGATTTTATGGGTTATAGAGTGAAAAAAAAAAGAAATAAATTATTGGATTCAAATTTAGGATATTGGGATTTTATCCCTATATTAGCCTTTTTGTCCTAAAATAAAAGGATAAACATGACGAAAATAAATTTCTATATATGAAAAATTGTTGGAAATGTTGTTTTAATACGTTAAAACTGTGAATACACTTTTGTATAATTGTTAGGAGTGAGAAATAATTGTTAGTTTGGTGAAATATGTGAAATTTGAAATGTATGACCTTAAATAACAATATTGACAAATAGTGTTGTAATAAGGGGGAATCAAGGAAAAAAATAATTTTTTTCTGGTATGATTAAGTTTGGAACAATGTTTTAATGTTATAAAAATGTTAAAAACATTTTTATGCACTTTTTCTGATGAAAAAATAAACAATTTTTGTTGGTGGAAAATGATGGAAATGGTGATTTTCACCATAAAATGTGAATACTGATAAACTATTCATGTTAAATTGTGTAAATAATATTTTTACTTGAAAAAAAAAATTTAATTATTTTTCTTTATTAATAGATTTCATTTGTTAAAACATGAAGAATGCAATCCATTTCATGTAAAGTGGACTCTTTATAAGAAAGTTATGTATAATTTGGTGTAAAGTATGAAATAGACTTAGTTAAAATAGCTTTAAGCACACTAATGGGCTTTAAGGAAAATAAATACATACCATTTAACCCATTAGACATCTCTAGAAGCTATAGCATGCTATGTACGGCAATCCATTGTAGCCTTCTTCCCCAAAACGCAGAAAGAGAAACTTCTCAAAAAAAAAAAAAAAAAAAAAAAAAACTTCTTTCAGGTTGCTATTTTATCGTTTGCATGCCGTTTTTATCACTTCTTTCAGGTTTCTAGAGGCATATATCCTATCAAAGCTCATCTTTTGCTGCTTAAATTTGCCTACATCTCTGGTTAGAAAGGTAAGCGTTTAGCTTACAGCAAATTTTAGTTGTATTTGCAAGTTTTGATGATAATCCGTATGTTTTGTTGCTCAAAACTACGGTATTTATGTCATTTTATTGCTGAAATTGAGTCATCTTTGGAAAATCATATCTCCTTCGTTTTGCAGCGAAATATTTCCAAATTTTACTATGTTTCAGATATTATCTTATAGTTTAATGTTGCAAATTTTCATTCCATTCTGAAATGTTTAGTTGGTGAAAATCACTTGCCGAAGTTGATCAAAAATATGATTTTCAGCTGAGTTCATTTTGTATTCAAAATGTGCCATCTTTGGAAAATAATATCTTCCTCAATTTGCAGTGAAATTCGTCCAAAATTTATTATATTCTATTCTTTATATCATTCTTCAATCCAGCAAAATTTTGTTTGATTTTGAGTTATTTAGAGGTGAGAAATTAGTGTCCGAAGTTGAACAAAAATTTATTTTCAGCTGTGTTTATTTTATGGCTGAAAAGTATTATGTTTGAAAAATCATATCTCCCTCATTTTGCAGCGAAATTCATCCAAAATTTCATATGTTCTAGTCTTTATATCAATCTTCAATCCTGCAAATTTTTGTTTGATTCTGAGTTGTTTAGAGGAGATAAATTAGTGTCCGAAGTTGGACAAAAATTGATTTTCAGCTGTATTTATTTTATGGCTGAAAAGTGTTATCATTGGAAAATTTTATCTCCCTCATTTTGCTGAGAAATTCATCCATATTTCAGTATGTTCTAGTACTTTTATCAGCCTTTGATGCTGAAAAATTTGGTTTGAATCTGAGTTGATTAGATATGAGAATTCAGTGTCCGAAATTGGGCAAAATTTGACTTTCAGCTGAGTTCATTTTATGGCTGAAAAGTCTTATGTTTGAAAAATTGTACCTCCTTTGTTTTGCAGCGAAATACTTTCAAATTTTGATACATTCTTGTACATATATTATTGTTTGTTACTGCAAAATTTCATTAATTTATGAGTGGTTTTTGATATGCAAAACATTTCTTCAAAGTTGGCCAAAAACATGATTTTTAGCATAGTTCATTTGTGTACGAATGAAACCAATTTGAAGTGATATTTTGAGATGTTTTAGAAGTTGATAAGTTTTAGCGATGAATATTGGTTTTATAACTTCTCTTTTTCAATGTGCTCGATGATGAATCAATTTAGATGTATTTTTATGATAGCCGATGAAATGAGGCAATTTTGATGTTGAAACTCTAATTTGAGGTTATGGTTGGAAATAACCTCCGCGATGCTTCTTATACTTGCCAAGGAGATGAGGCAAATTATTTATGATGATTGATAGTATTTTGACATTCATGATGGATTTTACTTGTTGACGAGATGAGACAAGTCACGATGTAATTTAGTACTCGTCGAGAGAGAGAGATGAGTTAGGCATCTTTAAACTCGCCAATGAGATGAGGCAGTGTATAATTGATGGTGTTTTATGATGGTTTTTCTAATTTGGTATCGACTAACGATTAGTAAACCAATAGGTGCGAACATATGGTATGGGACGTATGTTAACACCTATTGGGTTCCTGTTCGAGAAGTTGAGGCACATTCAAGATGTTACTAGTACTATTACCGAGTAGACGATTGGAGTCATCACAATGCTTTGACTATAGCCATCATGATGATCACGATGTTTGTGACTCCAATCACCACGATGTTATTACTCGGATTTTGTGACTAAGGGCATCATGTTGTTTCGGCGATAGTCATTAAGATGTTCATGATGTTTATGGCCCTAGTCATCACGATGGATGGTACCAATATGCAGTACTAGTCAAGACGTTAAGCACGTGCAGTTTTCTATAATGTTTTGATTTTCGAATTCACCTTTTGATGACAATATTGAATAAGGCCTTGAGTATGAAAAAGGCCAAGTTCATATTATGTTTTATGATGATTTCGAATATGAAGTTTTGAACCCTTCTTGGGTGCTATCCAAATAAATTTGTGACCTTCTTATGATTATATCAATGAAATGAGGTATGGATTATGGTAATTCTTTTATGATGAGTTTTAGTAATGGATTGAGATGTATTATTATTTATACCGATGAGATGAGGTATAATTATTAAGAAGTTTCTATTAAATGAGTTTTATGATATATTGAATTATGTTGGGATTTAGTATATGCCGATGAGATGAGGCATATATAAAGGTGTTTATCTTTTATTTAAAGATTATGTATGTCTTTGTTTGATATTCTTAATTATTCATAGACAAATAAAGTACGATCTTTGCACTATATCTTATATGTCTACGGAATCCCTTATGAATCCATGATAGACCGTATGAGGCATATTGTTTAGAGTTGAGTGGAAGAACTATTTCGTTCCGTTGGTAACAATGGAATGTTTCACTTATCACTTATAGTTATTTTCCTTTACTACTGATAAGACTAGTTTGCCTGACCCGTGTGCTTTTCACTCGGGTCAGACCGAGTTGCAGGTTATGTATGGATTGCAGCTTCCCTTGGATATTTTTACTATCTTTCGTTGTGCTTTATCATTTTGACTTGGATATCGTACCATATGAGTAGTTGACTCTTATGTTATCAAGATGTATATTTTATGGGATAGGCATACATGTGAGTCAGTGGTTCTTACTACTTATGTATGATGTATTATTATAGAGATGTATGGTGATGTATGTACTTATGTATATATACTCTGATCTGGTTTTGCTGTTCTGTGACTGATGATTTCTATCTGCATGTATATTACATTATTTCTGAAATGATCCAAAACCACCATAGAGTGCATTAGTCAAGGACTAAGCATGTCTACCACTTATGAGGTTAAAAAAAAAAAGGAGACATAATTGACATGCTTAGATCTTAACTAATGTATTACTATGATGGTCGCCCTTAACCAACCCTATTCTCTGCATTAGTAGACAGGATTACTTAGTGATTCACTTTACTAATGAAGGTCTCGAGGTGGGGCGTCACAGCTTGGTATCAGAGCCTGGTTTCAGAATATAATGTAGTATATACAGAACAGTATACTAGATACCATACATCAAATATAATACATTTGTGCACATCATCCTTTATCATAGCCTTTACTTGGCCCTTGTCCTTGTTTTGTCTTGTGTCCATTTTCGATTCCTTTGTGATGGATAGAAGGAATACGTCTAGGAATGGAAAATTCGTTTGACATTCCGTAGTATTCATCTCGCTATACCTTTATGGTTGTTCTATATGTGACTTTATCTTTCGGTGTGACATGGGCATTTTATATGTTGAGTTTTTGGGAATTAGGCTAATTAGTGATTTCCTTTGGAATTTACGTGGCTCCTATCCTTGTTTTATGGTCTGGAAAGAAGGGATCGTTTGGATACCATACACCTCTTATTGACGATATGATGGGGTAAGCCACCTAATAAGGGTGGAACTTCCCGTATAGGTTTCCTACCTATGGATTGTGTGTCTCTCCGTGAATAGCACTTCGCGGCCTATAACCTGTTATTGAATTGGTGATTCTCTGGATATCTTATTCAGATTATTAGAGTATCTCATACTTGAACTCCGAATGAGAGTTTAAACAACCCATACATCCTTTTTAACTTTCGGGCCATGGTTCATTTGTTAATCTTAATCCTATGAGTATGAGAGATCCCTTTTACCATATCTTTTTGCGTTGTGGAATTCGAATACCCGACTTGTGTTATCGAGCCATCGGGTTTAATCGTATCTCTTGAATTCCTCTTATGGAGATAAAAGTTTGTTTTGAACCTGGATGGAAGCTAATGAGTAGATAATCTTAATTTTTCAGAGTGCGCAGCAGAAACAAATTTATTGTTTCGACTGAGTACAGTAAATAATATACCTTGTGGATTATTGGAAAATATTTTCTAATTACTCTGATGTTAAAGATAAAGGTATTGAATTGGATTTATTTTAAGATGAAAGTATTAAGCAAATTTTGTTATGGTTATTGATAATGTTGATGTGTCGAGACGTGGTTTAAGAATTCTAGTCGAGACAAGGGACGCCTTGGGTCGATAGGAGTTCCAAAACAACGTATGAGGCATTGTTAACATGGGAAATAACCAGTATAAAATTTAACATTGAAAGAATGGTTTTTATACCTTTCTAGTGAATGATTCTAAGAATATGAAGAATTAAGTAGTATTTGAGTTGCAATAAAACTTTGAGAAGTAGATTTTATAAATGCGTAGTAATTTAATTTATAAAGTCATAATGGTGAAGCTTGAATCTCAAAAAAAAAAAGAGAGAAAATAAAATAAAAACATTAATATGAATTTCAGTATCAAGGAAGTTGGCACCACACTATATTAGACCATTTCCAATTACTGAGCACCTACTCTTGGATGCTAATTAAGTATCATTTCCACATTATCGCTTGAGTAAGCAAGGCATCCTCTGTGTATCTCAACTCGAAGTACATTCACTAATCTGAATCTGTTACTGACTCTTTAGAATAACCTGAGCTTGAGATCTTTCCAAGACTGTCCGGTAGCCTATTTATGTTCTTGGCGCGGAGGTGGGGCTCCTTCGAAGAAAAAAAAATGTATCGCTCGTTAAGATTTAATGTTTTAATAATCCCAGCGATTGCACTGGGGGAAATTAGAGAATTTATCGAGCTTTCATATCATGGTTTCTTTCTTCTCATTGTGTTAGAGAGAATTCTTTACCTCAGATATTTATTCCTTCCATTCTTTGATGCGTTTGTTGAGTTTACATGATCTTTCCTCTAGGAATTGCGAGGACGCAATTTTGTTAAGGAGGGGAGTCTGTAACACCCCGAGATTTTAAAGATTGCCAAAATTTTAAATTATAATATAAATTATGATTAAATATGGGATTAAAGATTTTTTATGGAATAAATTGATGATAATATGGTTTATTTAAAAGAAAACAATGTATATTGGTTAAGAATTTGGGTTTGATGTGAACAATTGGAATGAAGTGTGAGATTTTATGGGTTATAGAGTGGAAAAATAAAGAAATAAATTATTGGATTCAAATTTATGATATTGGGATTTTATCCCTATATTAGCCTTTTTGTCCTAAAATAAAAGGATAAACATGACGAAAATAAATTTCTATATATGAAAAATTGTTGGAAATGTTGTTTTAATACGTTAAAAGTGTGAATACACTTTTGTATAATTGTTAGGAGTGAGAAATAATTGTTAGTTTGGTGAAATATGTGAAATTTGAAATGTATGACCTTAAATAACAATATTGACAAATAGTGTTGTAATAAGGGGGAATCAAGGAAAAATATAATTTTTTCTGGTATGATTAAGTTTGGAACAATGTTTTAATGTTATAAAAATGTTAAAAACATTTTTATGCACTTTTTCTGATGAAAAAAATAAATAATTTTTGTTGGTGGAAAATGATGGAAATGGTGATTTTCACCATAAAATGTGAATACTGATAAACAATTCATGTTAAATTGTGTAAATAATATTTTTACTTGAAAAAACAATTAATTATTTTTCTTTATTAATAGATTTCATTTGTTAAAACATGAAGAATGCAATCCATTTCATGTAAAGTGGACTCTTTATAAGAAAGTTATGTATAATTTGGTGTAAAGTATGAAATAGACTTAGCTAAAATAGCTTTAAGCACACTAATGGGCTTTAAGGAAAATAAATACATACCCTTTAACCCATTAGACATCTCTAGAAGCAATAGCATGTTATGTACGGCAATCCATTGTAGCCTTCTTCCCAAAACGCAGAAAGAGAAACTTCTCAAAAAAAAAAAAAAAAAAAAAAAAAACTACGTACCCTGTAATGGCCACCTCCCTCAAAATCAATTTCTTAGCAATCTCTCCCCACATCAACTTAATTCCTAGGTAAATCAACAGCAAGAGGTAATCTCTTTCCTATAAAATCCCTTGATTCCATCAAAAATCCGAATTTGATTTTTATAATCCCTAATTTTGCTATTTTATCGTTTGCATGCCGTTTTTATCACTTCTTCCAGGTTTCTAGAGGCATATATCCTATCAAAGCTCATCTTTTGCTGCTTAAATTTGGCTACATCTCTGGTTAGAAAGGTAAGCGTTTAGCTTACAGCAAATTTTAGTTGTATTTGCAAGTTTTGATGATAATCCGTATGTTTTGTTGCTCAAAACTACGGTATTTATGTCATTTTATTGCTGAAATTGAGTCATTTTTGGAAAATCATATCTCCTTCGTTTTGCAGCGAAATATTGCCAAATTTTAGTATGTTTCAGATATTATCTTATAGTTTGGTGCTGCAAATTTTCAGTCCATTCTGAAATGTTTAGTTGCTGAAAATCACTTGCCGAAGTTGATCAAAAATATGATTTTCAGCTGAGTTCATTTTGTATTCAAAATGTGCCATCTTTGGAAAATGGTATCTTCCTCAATTTGCAGTGAAATTCGTCCAAAATTTAATATATTCTATTCTTTATATCAATCTTCAATCCTGCAAAATTTTGTTTGATTTTGATTTATTTAGAGGTGAGAAATTAGTGTCCGAAGTTGGACAAAATTGTATTTTCAGCTGTGTTTATTTTATGGCTGAAAAGTATTATGTTTGAAAAATCATATCTTCCTCATTTTGAAGCGAAATTCATCTAAAATTTCATATGTTCTAGTATTTATATCAATCTTCAATCCTGAAAATTTTTGTTTGATTCTGAGTTGTTTAGAGGTGAGAAATTAGTGTCCGAAGTTGGACAAAAATTGATTTTCAGCTGTGTTTATTTTATGGCTGAAAAGTGTTATCATTGGAAAATTTTATCTCCCTCATTTTGCAGAGAAATTCATCCATATTTCAGTATGTTCTAGTACTTATATCAGTCTTTGATGCTGAAAAATTTGGTTTGAATCCGAGTTGATTAGATATGAGAAATCAGTGTCCGAAATTGGGCAAAATTTGACTTTTAGCTGAGTTCATTTTATGGCTGAAAAGTGTTATGTTTGAAAAATCGTATCTCCTTTGTTTTGCAGTGAAATACTTTCAAATTTTGAAACATTCTTGTACATATATTATTGTTTGTTACTGCAAAATTTCATTAATTTCTGAGTGGTTTTTGATATGCAAAACATATCTTCAAAGTTGGCCAAAAACATGATTTTTAGCATAGTTCATTTGTGTACGAATGAAACCAATTTGAAGTGATATTTTGAGATGTTTTAGAAGTTGATAAGTTTTAGCGATGAATATTGGTTTTATAACTTCTCTTTTTCAATGTGCTCGATGATGAATCAATTTAGATGTATTTTTATGATAGCCGATGAAATGAGGCAATTTTGATGTTGAAACTCTAATTTGAGGTTATGGTTGGAAATAACCTCCGCGATGCTTCTTATACTTGCTAAGGAGATGAGGCAAATTATTTATAATGATTGATAGTATTTTGACATTCATGATGGATTTTACTTGTCGACGAGATGAGACAAGTCACGATGTAATTTAGTACTCTTTAAACTCGCCAATGAGATGAGGCAGTGTATAATTGATGATGTTTTATGATGGTTTTTCTAATGTGGTATCGACTAACGATTAGTAAACCAATAGGTGCGAACATATGGTATGGGACGTATGTTAACACCTATTGGGTTCCTGTTCGAGAAGTTGAGGCACATTCAAGATGTTACTAGTACTATTACCGAGTAGACGATTGGAGTCATCACAATGCTTTGACTATAGCTATCATGATGATCACGATGTTTGTGACTCCAATCACCACGATGTTATTACTCGGATTTTGTGACCAAGGGCATCATGTTGTTTCGGCGATAGTCATTAAGATGTTCATGATGTTTATGGCCCTAGTCATCACGATGGATGGTACCAATATGCAGTACTAGTCAAGACGTTAAGCACGTGCAGTTTTCTATAATGTTTTGATTTTCGAATTCACCTTTTGATGACAATATTGAATAAGGCCTTGAGTATGAAAAAGGCCAAGTTCATATTATGTTTTATGATGATTTCGAATATGAAGTTTTGAACCCTTCTTGGGTGCTATCCAAATAAATTTGTGACCTTCTTATGATTATATCAATGAAATGAGGTATAGATTATGGTAATTCTTTTATGATGAGTTTTAGTAATGGATTGAGATGTATTATTATTTATACCGATGAGATGAGGTATAATTATTAAGAAGTTTCTATTAAATGAGTTTTATGATATATTGAATTATGTTGGGATTTAGTATATGCCGATGAGATGAGGCATATATAAAGGTGTTTATCTTTCATTTAAAGATTATGTATGTCTTTGTTTGATATTCTTAATTATTCATAGACAAATAAAGTACGATCTTTGCACTATATCTTATATGTCTACGGAATCCTTTATGAATCCATGATAGACCTTATGAGGCATATTGTTTAGAGTTGAGTGGAAGAACTATTTCGTTCCGTTGGTAACAATGGAATGTTTCACTTATCACTTATAGTTATTTTCCTTTACTACTGATAAGACTAGTTTGCCTGACCCGTGTGCTTTTCACTCGGGTCAGACCGAGTTGCAGGTTATGTATGGATTGCAGCTTCCCTTGGATATTTTTACTATCTTTCGTTGTGCTTTATCATTTTGACTTGGATATCGTACCATATGAGTAGTTGACTCTTATGTTATCAAGATGTATATTTTATGGGATAGGCGTATATGTGAGTCAGTGGTTCTTACTACTTATGTATGATGTATTATTATAGAGATGTATGGTGATGTATGTACTTATGTATATATACTCTGATCTGGTTTTGCTGTTCTGTGACTGATGATTTCTATCTGCATGTATATTACATTATTTCTGAAATGATCCAAAATCACCATAGAGTGCATTAGTCAAGGACTAAGCATGTCTACCACTTATGAGGTTAAAAAAAAAAATTGACATGCTTAGATCTTAGCTAATGTATTACTATGATGGTCGCCCTTAACCAACCCTATTCTCTGCATTAGTAGACAGGATTACTTAGTGATTCTCTTTACTAATGAAGGTCTTGGGGTGGGGCGTCACATAACCATCTGCGTAAGTTCAGTAGGCGGGCCTCTTGGAATTTTGGAAAACTTCTGGCATTTGTCGCACTTGTGGGAGTAGTCTGTTGCATCCCGGTGAAGTGTTGGCCGAAAATAGTTGTATATGAGAATCTTCTTTGCGAGAGTTTGTCCCCAAAGTCATCACCGCACTCGCCTTCGTGTTCATCCAGCAGTACACGCTCGGTGTCGTTTTGGGATAACACACTGGAGTAATGGAACAGAGAATCCACTTCTGTAGAGCACTCAATCTTGAACGATGTAGCGTGATGACTTGCAGATGAGTGCTTGTCTCTCGTTTGAGTTATTGGGGAGGATTCCATGAAGCTGGTAATTTTTTATCGGTGTTATCTAAGACTAGGGTTCGGCTCGGTCTCTTTCATCAATATCGAAGCAGTCTACATCTGATTGATACTCAGAGAATCGAGTACATTGAGTAGGACAAGTCCTAAGAGTTATGCATCCCTAGAGCTTTCTAGCTTGGCTAATAAATCGGCTTTCTCGTCCTGTTCCTGAGGGATGTGTGTGATGGTGTAGTGGTCGAAGTTGGTAAGAGATTTGCGGACCTGAGCAAGATAGGGAGCCAACCGCGCCCCCATGGCTTGATATTCGCCTTGCACCTGGCGTACAATGAGCTGCGAGTCAGAGTAAATTAGGATAGCCTTGATGTTAAGTTCGATTGCAATTCTGAGTCCAACAATCAAGGCTTCATTTCTGCATCGTTGTTGGTGGAAGGGAAGTCGAGCTTCAGAGAATAACAAATCGAGTGTTCCTCAAGAGTAATGAATATGACTCCGAAGCTAGAACAATGATTGTTAGATGATCCATCCACGCATAGTTTCCACTGAATGTTTGGAGGCTCACTGTCTTCTAGTCTTCAGAAATAGTGAACTCCATGATGTATTCTACAAGGCTTGTCCGAGGATGGTTGACAGGGAACGAATATAATCTCAAACTGTCTCGGTTCTATATTCCACATCAAAAGTCGAGCTTCAGAGAATAACAAATCAAGTCGTTGCATGATCTGTCGCCCAATATAGACTTTTCCTTCTTACTCTTTCTTAATTTACAAGGCTCTACTGCCCAACCCACAAATCTGAAAGACCAAAATTTCAGATATTAACACAAGAATATTTTCTTTTTATTTCAAAACATTTTTGTACACTTTATACCTTAGCCACTCATGGGTCTACTGTCCTCACATTTCCATAACCATTATCTTAGTGTACAAAACTAATATTCCAAATTTTATCATATGTCGCTCCACTTATTTAGTGGGCTCCTCGATTGATCTAGTATATATGTAATATATATTTATACTTTGAAAATACAAATATGCTCACTCATTACCTATATAGGGATCCAAAACCTAGGCTCTGATACTAGATGTAACAACCAAGATTTCAGCGGGTTATATTTTCACAAAATGCTAAAATCCAAGTCTACTGAAACTCGAGTTGGTCTGTCTGGTATCCTGTAGAAAGAAAAAGATAAATATATCAGAGCTCTATATCTTATAGCGGAACTGAATAAAATACAATAAGTAAATACTTACCATAATAGTGACACTGACTAACAAGTGTCTCTAAAGCTGTAAAATCTCGGTCATATGTCCAACCTGCGGGTTTAGTATGAGGAGGGGGTCAGAACAAAAGTTCTGGTGAATGGAGAAATTACACTTTTTAAAAATAACACTACATATATCGTTTTATCACTAATTTACTTTTATAAGGTTATTAGCGTTTATAACATTATTGCCTCTACGTGTACATCGTACCCATCTACTACCAAGAAGATCAAACCTAATAATTCATATATATATATATATATATATATATATATATAGTTATATGACCAATATATCTAAGTACTACTCATAGTACCCTACTCGAAAGGCCTCCGTAGTCACGCTGCGAAAGCATTCTAGAACACCATCGTCGCGCTATGAAAGTGTGTTATCTACTATCCGCGCTCCGACAATATGCTAAACCCTTGCACGGAAGTAACGTTCGGACACCCACGATGAACCACCAGTGCATACACCAAGGACCTACTTGCGATCGTACCATCTACTATCTGAGTTCCTCTATCAGGCTAAACCCTTGCATGGAACTCAGTCAAGGGATTTATGTATCTACCTACGATACATATGTCCATAAATTGGTTTGTTCCTTTTTCTCGATGGCTATAGCCCCACTCGACCCACCCCTTAACTATTAAAAGACCATTTCAAGTGCTAAGTGACTATTCCCCTAACAAACAATCTAAACATCCAATTGGAGTGTCCCTCATCCAACGTCTCAATAGTGAAAGGTAATTGTCTGTTTGTTTAGCTTCAGTCTTTCCATACGCGCTCTAACTGACGATGACAGGTATCCAACGATCAACTATCATTATAGGGTCATGACCATGAAGCCTGTTCCCAAAGTCGAGGCAACCTACGAATCCTAAAAAAATCATCCTATCAGTTTTCTGGCAACCCTCAACATAAATGCAGCCAAGACATACTCTATGGTTGGAACTGTACAAACCTGCATCTGTGGTAGCTTGCCATGGGTATCCCTGAAAGGGCCATCTCATAGTACCCTCACGTCCCGTAGAAGTCTAGAACTTCTTCCAGTCCCGTTGAACATTAAGTTGGACATGCTTCCACCATATCTCTGGACACCTACGATGATCTACCTGTTGGGCTCTTCATTCAAGATTCCTTCGGACTATTCCAAAAGCATCTTGATTTTTTATTAGACCATATGTCAAATTTTTCATTATGTGTTTAACTTACTTTTATTTTCATTAATTGATATTATTGGTCAATTCATTTAATTTAAACATTTGTTTATCGATTTTATTGGTCACTATAGAAGCATAAAATTGCCTATTTAGGAGGCCACCATAAAACCGTAGAATAACCCTATAATCACCTATTTATAAGACCACCATATAACCATAGCCATAGAATTATGCTTAGTAAACTTAATATGCAATTTTAAGTTTATTTATAATAAGCCTTCATATTATAATCTTACTTACACATAAATCAAAGGGTTCTTTTGGCTCACGCCCCTAGAAACTTTCAAAATATAAACGGCCCCCCTCCAATCTTTTCTATGTAAAGTGGGTCCCTAGAATTGGGGTTACGTGTTTTTCAAAAAAAAAAAACGTTGTCCAATAAAAAAATAAAATTTTTTAAAATCTATAAATATTCTCAGAACACCACGGGAAGAAAAAACTTGCATATATGTATGCAAATATACACAATAGTTGCACACATGTATGCAAGTATTCCTAAAGAAGTTTACACCGAAAATCTACATGAATTCTTTCATACATGTATGTAAGTATTCTGAATAGATGCATGCATGTACGCAAATAATTCATGAAGGTTTCACGTTGAAAAATCTGCATGAATACTTGCATGCATGTATGCAAGTATTCTGATTTCTTGCATACATATATGCAAGTAAAAATGAACTGATATTTGTATCTACAGATTGCTGCATACATGTGTGTAAGTATTCAGTTTTATTGCATACATTTATGCAAATAATCATGAACTGATTGCATGATTGCGAATTATTGCACACTTGTGTGCAAGAATTTGTATTACTTGCAAGCATGTATGCAAAAAAATCCAATGATGATGCAACACTGAAATAGTTGCACAGATGAATGCAAGAATTTCAAATATATGCATCCTTTGATGCAATTAACAGTAGTTTCGTTGTTTTTCGTTCTTTTTTGTTTTTAGTGCTTCTTTTTTGGGGGTTTTTTGGGCTGAATTTTTTTACGTTTACATGTTTTAATTAAATACGAATTTATGTAATTTTTTTATGAATTTTCGAAAAATAGAGACCTAATTTATAATAAGTTTTGTACCGGATGTGAGCCTAATTTTGAAACTATCAAGTGATATGTGCCTAATATTCACTATATCAAAGTTGCGTACTATGATTCATTTTTATGTCTGCAGAATTATCGTAATATTATTCTTGCCAACATATTCAACCTGTTTTATTATGACCCATTTATGTGATTATACAATTATCATAATGAATTACATTCCTTTTTAGCTATCATGTTTTTAACTTGATTTCTTACTTTCTTTCTTTATATAACATCGTCTTGTCAAGTCACCCTTTTTACATCCATCTTTACAAATTTATTCTTTAGAAAGTAATATGTATTCCTATTTGATTGGTTATTGAAATTGCACTAGAATCTATTTTCATAACTTAAGGTAATTGCAGTAATAGAAATCCATAATCGCAAAACATTTATTTCAATTATTTTTAGGCTATTGAATAGTGTGTAATATGGCTATATCCCTACTTATTTTGCACTAATACATGCCTTTATTTCTTTTTTATACTTCTTTATTTTTCTACAAACCAAACTATGGAAATATAATTCCCTTTCCTAACCAATCAATTTAGGCTATTCCTACCTTTTCATTTTGATAGGTATGTGTTAATTCCTTTATGTTCCCTATGTACACGCAATTGTGTACTGTTCAGGGAACTAAAGCGAGGTGCCGCCGAAATTTTGTTAAATCGTTTAAATTGAAAATATTTACGCGATTGAATTACGTTATTGTATTTGTAATGGGAGGTAGGATGACCCACTAACAAAAGTGTAAATGATGAATTAATAAAATTGTTTTATTAAAATTTCAATGCAAATTTTATCATACTTTTAATTATATATCTACTTAGGAAAAATAGACAATTATTTTACGGATCTAAGCTGGATGTACAAATGAAAAGAAGCTGATGACACAATAAATAAACAATTTATTAATAATGTTGCCGTGTTTATTGATTTCACCTTAAGTAACAGGAGAAACAACTTCGAAATCCATTGTCCATGTAGTAGATGCAAATTATTGAAGCATTTGATACCGCAAATGGTTAGAGTTCATTTGCGTCAGTATGGATTTGTGTTGAACTATTTGGTTTGGGATTGTCAAGGAGAACCGTTAACATCTACTTCTATACAAGTTGAGAAGGTAGTGAATAATGAAATTGCTACGATGAATCTCGTAGAACATATGATTAAAGATGTTGCACGTTTAATGTTCCTGGTTCAACAATTTACTGGTGACGATAGTAATGATGAAGAAGAACCAAATGGTGGAACAAAAAAATATATGATTTATTAGATGTCACGAAGAAACCCCTTTTGGGAAGGCTGTAAAAGCGGAACCCAATTATCAGTAACTGCTGAATACATTGCGATGAAATCTAAATACAACCTCATAGAAGCTGGATTTACAGTTGTTGTACAAGCCGCGAAGCGGCATATGCCTCCCAATAATTTAATGTGTGAAAATCATTATGAAGTAAAAAATATGATGTCGGCTTTGGTTTACCGTATGAAAAATAGATACATGTCTAAAGGGTTGCATGCTATTTTGGAAGGATGATATCAACCTTAAGAATTGTAAAATATGTAATCAGGAAAGATATAAACCAAGAAAGAAAATGGGAAAGGAAGTTCCATATAAATGTATGCGTTGTTTACCTATTATTCGTAGACTTCAAAGGTTACATTCATCTTCTGTAACCGCGCAACATATGAGATGGCACAGTGGGAGAACACAGAAGGAAGGTACGTTATCACACTCAGCTGATGGGAAGCATGGAAGCATTTTGACCACAAGTATCCCGATTTTGCATCCAAGAGTCGTAATGTTAGACTTGGTTTATGTACGGATGGATTTTCACCATTTTCTCAATTTGGTGCTAAATATTCGTCATGGCCTATAATTGGCACATCTTATAATTTATCTCGGTGGATGTTTATGAAAACTCCTTATATGTTTCTCACAATTGTCGTCCCTAGTCCTGATGATACGACATAAGGAACCGATGTTTATTTACAACCGATGATTGAAGAATCAAAAAAACTATGGTACGAAGGAGTAGAAACATATGATATTTCATAAAAAAAAAGAACTTTCAAATGTATGCTTCTTTATTGTGGACAATTAGCGATTTTCCTGCATATGCAATGCTTCCAAGTTGTAGTATAGCTGGTCGTCTAGCTTGTCCTTACTGCATGGAAGAAACAAGAGCGTTTTCTTTACCTTACGAAAAGAAAATTTCACGGTTTGACTGTCATAGATGTTTTCTTCATATTAATCATCCTTTTAGAAGAGATAAGAATTTTTTATAGCTAATAGGCATGAAAATTTGAGACCACCTACGGTATGGTCAAGTGAAGATATTTATGAACCTGTAAAGGATTATCCAAAGATACATGAAACCGGAGTACAAACAGAAATTCAAGATAAATCATCGATTCATAATTGGTGCAAATAAAGTATATTTTGGGAGTTGCGTTATTGGAAAAATTCCCTGATTCGTCATAACGTTGACGTGATGTATACTGAGAAAAACGTGTTTGACAATGTATTTAATACAATTTTGAATGTTAAAGGGAACACGGAAGATGATTTGAAATCAAGACCTGATAGTGAAGAAATATGTAATCGTCCTGAGTTTCATGTAAAGCCAAATGACACCAAAAAACCAAAAGCGTGTTATGAAATAGACAATAATCAAGTTAAAATACTTTTAAAATGGGTGGAAGGATTAAGATTCCCGGATGGTATATCTTCTAATCTTCGTAGATGTGTCGACTGAAAAACAATAAACTTAGCGGGATGAAAAGCCACGACTGTCATGTTATGATGGAAAATTTATTGCCCGTCGCTTTCAAAGAATTCTTGCCCGTAAAATTTTGGAACATTGTAACAGAACTTAGTCTGTTCTATAAAGAGCTCTATTCTACTACATTAAAAATTGATCATCTACGTAAATTAAAGGAAGAAATCCTTATATTGCTCTACAAACTAAAAAAAATATTTCCTCCAAGATTTTTAAATGTTATGGAGCATTTACCTATTCATCTTCCATTAAAAGCACATCTTCGAGGGCCTGTGCAATATGGATGGATGTATCCATTTGAAAGGTATATTAATATTCAGTTAATTAAATATTGGTTAATCAAATGTATAAAAAATTAATTTATAGTAATTCTAAATAGTTATTTAAATCATTTAAAGAAAAAAGTGAGGCAGAAAGCTCGAGATGAAGGTTCAATTTGCAAATCATACATCAAAGAAGAAGAAGTTTCGTTTTTTCTTTCTCATTATTTTAGTGATCATGTGAACATATCATTTGAAAGTACTACGCGTAATGATGTAGACATTGATCAAGATGATTGTCAACTGACCTTATCTATTTACAAAAAGCATGGTCGGCCTTCTGGTAGATGTGTGGAAGCTTGGCTGGATGATGGAGATTATAATGCAGTACATACATATATTCTTCTCAATTGCACTGAAGTTGGACCGTTCGTTAGGTAATGAACTTATATCATCTATACATGTACTGTATCATTAATCATAATGTAATATTTGTCCTATAATTGCAGCATTTATGAATCACAACATCCAAGCGTAGATATCACCAAAGAATTCACTATTTGGTTTACTTATTATGTTTTTGATACAACAAATTATGTTGTAGATGAAGGATTGAAACATTTAGCAATGGGACCATAAAGGAAAGTTAAGACATATCCAATATTCTTTGTCAATGGATATAAGTTTAATACTAAAGAATATGGTGCTAAAAAACTAACTAACAATAGCGGTGTATTTGTTAAAGATAGTGATGATCTGAATGACCATATAAACAATTTTTACGGCGTACTAACCCAGACATATTTCACACGACACGCAGAAGAAATATTTTTGTTTAAATCCAACTGGTTCAGCAACGTTCCATGCTCTGGAATCCACGTGCACCCAAAATATAATTTACAGAAATAAAACATACTTCACATTATTTTGAGTAGGATTCTTTTGTACTTTCCAAACAAGCTCTTCAAGTATATTACGCTCCTTATCCATCTATAAGAAAAGAAAAAATAGATTGGTTGGCTGTTTTCAAAATAAAGGCAGGGTTTACATTTGACGGACATAATATTCCTGACGAACAAACTTATCAAGTAGATGTCGAGGAAAATAATGGAAGATTAATAACCGATGATCAAACAGAGTTTGGACCTCTGAATGATGAATCAAATGCATTAATTGAAGCATTTGAGGCTATAGATGAACCATATATATAGAAGGAAACAGAGTCAGAATTTGAAAGTGACGAGGAATAACCAATAATCCTCATTTTAAAAAGGTAATTTTATGTTATGTCATGTCATACTGTTTGTTATAATATGATAATTTTATGTTATGCCATGTCATACCATTTTGTTATAATGTGATAATTTTATGTTATGTTATGTCATATTATTTATATCACATAGTCTAATGTTATGCCATACTATTTGTTTTACGTAGCCATTTTATGTTACGTTATATTGTTGTCTGTAACAGGTGTGACCTCACACGGTACTCCAGTAGGTGGCGATGGCAGTGGTCCATCACAGGAGCTAGTTCATTATGCGGTATGACTTAAGTCGAAAGCCAACAGAGGGTAAGTATTAAATTTCTAGTATAAATTTAATTTTTGTACAATAAATTATATAAATATACATACAGTAGCCATGAAATGTTTTTTTTGTTTAACACAGAGCTAGATCCTTCCAACACAGTCTTGGATATATCAAAACGCGCTTACCAGGTTCGTATGACTACATACTGGCCCACGTGGACATTGATGCCCGACATTGTCAAGGAGACAATCTAGAATGATTTCCTGGTACGTGTGATATATCATTCGTTACATTAAGTAGTCATGCTCCTATTTGATCAATTCATATTTATGCTATTTTTAAAAAAATGCAGGGAGCGGTGGATCCCTAGGAGACAGATATGGACCTCGTCAAGCGCTACTGGAACAACAAAGTAGCCAAAAATTACAGAAAACAATGAATAGCACAAAATCAGGTGGGAAAAGACTGGATTGGATGAGCGATAAAGTGTGGGATGAGTTGTATACTTATTGGAATAATAATGAGGAGTTTCAGGTAAATTTACTGCATATTTAATTTAAATTGTTCTACTCAATTAATATATAAATTAGAATAAAACATTTTTTTAATTTAAATGTATAGCCCAAGTTCGTGAGAAATGTGACAAACAGAAGCAAGAATCCGGTTACACATTGCGGTGGTTTCAAGTCGTTCCAGCACCATCGCGAGGACCTGGTATATTTATAAATTACATAGTTAAAGATTTTAATTTATAATTAAGTTGTTAAAAGTTATAGTTGATTTAACTTTAAGTTCTAATATACAATATATATATATATATATATATATATATATTTGAAAATTATATATATATTTATATATATATATATGCTTATTTCAAGAGAAACAACGTGGTGTTCCCGTGTCGCACTGGGATGTTTTTCAGCATACACATGCGTTGAGTCAGATTGACGACACAGACTCAGTTTCCTACTTTTGGGACCACGATGCCAAGGCGCGTAAAGCGTATGTAAGTATAACATAGTTAACTTAATGTTATAATTTAATTATAATAGTGTTATCTAAATTCAGTTGTATTTTGTTTAACAGGATAAATTGCAGTAACAAAGGGCATATATGCTTGAGGAGATTGGGAGGACCGAGTTGACTATCAAGGACGAGGATAGACTTTTTGATGCGGTCATGGATCCACCTACCCGTAACAGACGTTATGGTTTTGGCAATCTAACGATAATAGAAACTAAAATTTATAATAAAAACTGAAATTTACTCGAATTGCTGTTATACAATACTGAAAATCTAAATTTATATACATGTTGCGTCATCGCAGTAGTCGTACCAGAGAGCTCAGGACAAGGAGAACATCGCGCAGTTAAGAGCTCAGATCGCAGATCTTCATGAGCGTGATCACCACTGCGAAGAGCAGATGGAGCAGCTTAACCAGGTCTGGCGGAGTCAATTGCCCAGTACGGTACACCACCTTCGTCTTTCGAAGGAGAGAGTCGAGGTTAGTTTATTTTGACATTATATACGTTTTAAGAGTGGGTAAAGCCTATGCTTTATACATTATGATGGTTTTTTGTATATATTGATGTGTTGTTGGTGATGACGGTTTGGAGATGGTTTGGACACGGTTTCTTTGTATATATTTGTGCTTGGTTGGTGGTGATGATGGCTTGGGCATGGTTTTTTTGTAAATATTATGCTTGGTTGATGATGTATTATGTAAATATTGGTTTATGTTATGTGTTTTGCATGGTTTGTGTTTGATTTTGGTATGATACTATGTTTGGGGATATATGTGATTGGTAATGTGATGTATATGCTCGAATTGGAGCAGTTTCGACAAATATATAGTGTGTGTGGCTAGAAGCAAATAATTTGAATTTTGGAAAAAAACTCAGATTTCCAACGACTTCCAACGGTTGGCAACGGCTTACAGGTCCACGTATTTCAATGTCTTCCAACGGCATTTTTCAATATCTTTCAACAGTTTCCAAAGGTTAGTTGGCTAGACAAAATAGACATGTGGCAAAGGTTCACAGTTGGAAGCCATTGGAAAGTATCCGTTGATGGTATTGGAAGTCGTTAATCCATATACCAACGGCTGGCAACGGTCCCCTGCCACTGTAATTCACTGTTCCTCTTGTAGTGAGAATTGCTCAAGATTATTTTTTATTTAAATTCAACTTGTGGGTTATTGGAAAAGATTGTTTTGAGTTATTTAAATTATGAGAAGACTATTGAGTTCTCAATTTGTGAATTGTCTTGTATAAGGGATAACTACATATAATTCATATTATATATACACACGCGCGTATTATACATACACATATAATATTATGTGTGTGTATATATATATATATATATATGTGTGTGTGTGTGTGTGTGTGTGTGTGTGTATATTATAGAAAAAGTCTATTTAGACACAAAGATTTGACACAAATTTGGAGACATAAAATCTCAATCATTGGATTGCCCCCTGATTTTCACCCCTTATATAAGGACAAATTAATCCAACGGTTGAGATTTTGTGTCTCCTAATTTGTATCAAATCTTTGTGTCTAAATAGGCGCTCATATATATATATATATATATATATATATATATATATATATGTATGTATATATATATATATGTATGTATATGTATATATATGTATGTATATGTATATATATGTATGTATATATATATGTGTATATATATATATGTATATATATATACACACACACACATATATATATATATATATACATATGTATATATACACATATATATATACATATATGAGGCATGCTCTAGGGCACCCCTATTTGGTAGCACCCCTTTTGCACCCCAAGGTAAAACACTCATTTATAGTTTAATAAGTTAGTGGGGGGAGAGAGAGTTAGTGGAAGGAGAGAGAATGGAGAATGTGTAGTGGAAATTACGGGGGCTAAATGGATGCTACACTATTTAGGGTGCTCTTGATCCTATCCCTATATATATATATATATATATATATATATATATATATATAACATTCGTGCATAATAAAACGGTTGTCAATCTACGTAATAATTAATAAAACGTAAACCTGAGAGGTGTCGTAATAGTCATAGTAACTCGGTGTGAAATAATCGCAGGCAAGTCGTGCAAGATCCGGAGGTTGTCTGCAGTAACAGCAGCATCAAGCGGAACATTAGCCGATCTGATATTGATGTATGTCAAATATCGAACGGTGCATATACCAGTTTTCACCGGATGTAGCCGCGACATATCAACGTATTAGTTTATAAAAAAAGTTTAAAACGAAAATTTTGAAATGTATCAAATGAAAAAATTGGCCAAAAGCATTTAATAGATATAAAGTTCAGAAGTTTGTTCAAAAACGTTTAGGCATCAGGCGTTTGTTGAACAAATGTTTGTTCACAAAACCATTGGTAAATCTTCGGTTTTCTCAATTTGAGGTGCGGAAAATCGGAAATCCACATCTTGAATTGTTAAAGAGACACATTTTAGAAAAAAATTAGATCAAATGACACGCGACTTTTGCTATGTAAATTAAGGACTACTTTCATGTTTTAATTGGAAAAAACCCAAATATTTTAAACTAAGGACATGTATTGCCATTTCACAAATAATAAAAATTAATATAAAAATATTTTTATGTGATTATAAGATTAAAAAATAATAAAAATTAATTATGAATTGTTTTTTTGTTGTAAATATGGAAGAACAAGCAATATTAGAAAATTCCGGACGGAAAGCTAAATGCATATAGCTTCGTTATTTACGGTGTAACTTTTTTATGGTGTAAATGATATTAGCTTTAAAATGACTTAATTCTGTATTTGGATGATACAATATAAAGCTATATTTTTAAGTTATAAAGCTATACTCATTTAGCTTTCCGAACTGATTATTTTTATATGTTTATAATAACATAAACTGACTGAAATAATTTTAAAATCATATTTTTTTTTCTTTCATTTTTGAGGATTGTTTTTTATTTCATAAATTAATTCGTTAACAATGAGAGTTAAAATGAATTTTATGTTGCATAATAAAATTTGGTTTTTGTCCTTAATTTAATTATGAAACTTACTTGTCCTTTGATCTATTTTTTTTTTTAAATTTGTTCTTCAAACTAAATACCCCTTATGTTTATGTGTAATCTTATAAAGTCAGAAATTACTCGAGAATCAAACAATAACATGACAAGATAAGGAAAACGGATCCTCCCAATCAACCGACTTTAACAAGGCAACAGTACCACATATAATACTCATGCCGGTGTTACGCGCTTTCTCAAACAACCACTTTTATTTGTAAGCTGCAGTTAATCGCCGCGAATAACTATTTTTTCTATTCATAATACAAAGTATCACTGTTCCTTTCATTAGGCTTGCGTTAGCATACAATTTTGCTCTATTATTGCATGTATAAACTATAAACTGCAGTAACGTCCTCAACCTGACCGTTGAATATTTCATACCATTTACATCCCTTATCTCTTCTTAACGTGTCAAATGTATTGTGTGTGTTTTCTGCATGGGTACAGTGTTCAAGATTGGAAAATGATATGATCAACTTCTTAATTTGATTCTCTCTGATTCAAAATTGAATTAAATAATCTTGTTGAATATTAGATGCTTTTTAGTTACAGAATTCAGTTTGTTTTCTGTTTTGTTAGTTTATCTACTTACTATTACTTAATTCCATATTCTTTACTCTATGCTCCTTCCTGGATCTTTCCAATGATGCATCAAGAATTAAATATAGGCCTCATAATTGCACTAAGGTCGTATTCAACATTAATTGGTATGGTTTCCTTTTATAATTTCATGTGCTTATATTATCTTTATTTTCAATTCTTTGCCTTCTGTCATTGGAGGTGTAAACGGGTCAGATCGAACCGGACGGAGGTGTGTTCAAGCACTGTCCTATAGAAATTCAGAAAGACGGACATCATATAGTCTCGAACCGAGCTGGACAACTGACTGTCATGTACGATATATCATTAGATAATAGAAAAACATCGAACATATTAGATCGGACCAAACACTAGTGTGTCCAAGCTTTATCCTATAAGAGAATTAAACGGACACGAACCAGATACCTTATAGCTTCGGACACTGTCCGGCCTATATGTAGTATACGTTTATTTTTTGCTGGTACATAGAACTTTTTTTTAGACCAAATGTTATATCCATTTGGTTAATAATTCTTTACTAGGGGTGGTATATTTAATATCACAAGTTCCAGCAACATAACTATTTTTCCAAATGACATTGGTAAGGAAATATTTGAAGAGAATTAAAGCAAGGCTGTACAATGAAAATGCATGCACTGTAGTGAGAAGGCTGTAATGTATAACTTCTTATGAAGGAACATAATTTTTTTAACTAAGGACGTGGTTTATTTTAATATCACAAATTCCAGGAACATAAGCTAGTATTTGGTTTATCATTTTGAGTTTTAGGTTTTCGTCCATACAAAAACGTGCACAACGCATATATATTACTTAAAACAACTATTTAATTTAGAAAACAAAGTTAACATACAAAATAAAAAACAACTATTAAAGAAACTTCCTCTTTCCATGATTGTTACTTCTCTCCGCGGTCTCCTTCAACTTCTTTTTATTCTAATTCTTCTTTCAAACCTTCAATGTTTTGTAATTAATTTTAAAAACTCAAAACTCATTTTTACCCGAACGCAGACTATTTTTGCAAATGACAATGGTAAGGAAATATTTGAACAGAAATGCAAGGCTGTAAAATGAAAACGCATGCAGTACTTTAGTGAGAAGGGCTATGAGAGTGACTGACATTGAAGATGGAGGCCAATGCAAACAGAATGTTCTTTACATGTTTGTTCGGATGCAGAAACGCTGCTTGGTGAGCCATAAATTGGTCCTGTTTTGGGTTTTGAATTCGTGGGCTAACAGGGAAGGATCAGTGCCATACTGCACTGTTCCTTGTGAAATTTCGGTGGAGGAGAGGTCTCATGGCCCCGGAGGAGTTAATCATTCATAAATGATGACATGAGTCCACCTATTTTTGCTGGTCCATCGCCTAGGCTCCCTTTTTAAATTCTTCTTCTTCCATTTTATGTGAAGGAATAAACTCATTTAATGGGATGTAACGTATCACATTTGAGGCCCAGGGGTGAAGGTTCTACCGTAAATTTAGCAAATAAAATAACATATCCTCAAAATTCTCTATCCTCCTGTACCCAACCAACCAACACCCTTGAATTTCACATTTTTACAATTAAACCCTCTTTTATTGTTGGACTTAATTGCAGAATGATAAAACTCAGATATTCTTATTGGTTGGGTATAGAAGGACAGAGAACTTTGAGGACAAATGATTAACTCAATCTATGTCATCTTCGATGTATTGCTAAAATGTCCTATGTAATATGGATGTTACGGCTATAATAACCGTCATTATTAGCATCATTAGTGTTCCGTAACCTTAACAACTATTGATAGTTGTAAATTCTAGCAACCATCATCGCAACCATCTAACCATCGTATTTTAAAGCATTTCGTACATATATTTCTAATTACATTTATTATTTATAATAAATTCATATACCTATAACTGTTTTTTTATAAATGTATTTTGTGTGTATATAATGATCATACACGTATATATTATTAGTTTATGAAGACGTATATTATTAATACACAAGCTATTAGTTTAACTAAATTATCACTTTTAATATTTAAACGTTAAATATTTTATGAAACAATCATCTATGGTTGATATGGTTAGCTACGATAATCTGATATTTCAACCGTTATTATAACCGTTAGCATTGTAGATAGCAACCATGCAAATGATTTGTGTGGCTAAGCGGTTGATGGTTCAATCGTAGCAACCATACTATGTATTTCGTAGATGTTAAACGAAGAACACTTTTATATTAAGTAAAAATGAAGTGTTATTAATTCAAATAGCTTCGTTAGTCTTAAAGTGGCGTATGTTAAGAAAAGTTAAATGGATGTACCTTTATTTTTGAAATTAGCCTCTTTTGTTACGCAGAACCGGCATCTGTAGTATGTTTCCTAATAAAGCACATCTTTACGTGGACTTATCTGGCATGAAATTTTTAAGAACAAAGCTGCTTCTTGCAGGTGAAATTCAGTCGTTCACAAGGTTTCACAAAAAGATTGAACAGTACTGCCCTTTGCTGGGAATTTAACCTTACAAGCCTCCATCAACGTTCTGACCACTACGACATAATTAACTTTGAAAGCTTTTCAAATTTTTTGTCAAAATGTTGTTCCCTACACTGGGGTCCGAGGGCCGGTGTTTTCATCGGAGTGCGGGGCAGCGCAGGTAGCATTATCCGTTGACGGGGTTCGACCTGCCTAGTTAAATCACAGAGGTCCGAAATAGTGGTCTATGCAGAGTGTGAAGCAACACCCCGTCAGAAATAGTATATTTTATTGGTTTTTGAATTTGAATTCAAAAACTAACGGTGATATCAATTGTAAAACAGTCACAATCTTTCAATTCTAAGTGTTCACATTTTTTTTCATTTCAAAACGACCATCATCAAATAAGTTTTAAAAGGTTTTTTTTAATTTGTGCAACTAATCCCAAAAAGGAATATTTTTTTAATCAATACATTGTGATATAAAAAGGAAAAAAATATTCTTGAAATACAGCGATTTACTCGTGTCTTGCAATTATTGATCGATCTTATCCGATATACAACAACGATTAACATCTATTAATTTATTGACTGTAACATACATGTTCTATTTATACATAATATTTATGTTATATGTTGTCCTTTATCAAAGGATTGTCCTTGTCCACGGGTTTAATGGGCTTTTTCTGGAACGGGCCTTCTTTTACAGCGTTAACTGAAGTTAACTCCCACGTTATATTTGTTATATTAGCTTGTAAAGCACATATTGTTGCAAGTACGTGTCTTTTTTTTAATAAAGGGAGAAAAACACCAACAACACATGACTAATCAAGCAAATGATATAGGCATAAGTTTAAAATGCTGTGAATTTAACCAATTTTATATAAGAAGTGTAACTCTTGTAAATGTTGAAATAAATTGTCTATTGAAGAGGAGAAAAATATAATAGTCCACGGAGATCATTGACGTTTAAAAGTTAAAAAAATATACCTGAAACATCACATACTCTATCAATTGAAATAAGTGAAAGGAAAAAAGAAAAAAAAATGGCATGTCATAGCATGCGTATATGTAAAACACTCAGTGTTGGTAGTTGGTTACCAATTATCGTATTTTTTTTTCAAATTTTCATTTCTTTTTTATATGTTCGAAATTTAAACTGTTAGTAGACAGTTATGACTGTTTTTCAACAATCACATCCATTTGTGCTTCTGTGTATACATCTCCAACATCAGTTTCATACTTTTATACTCGTTTTTTATACCTCTCTTTCTAAATACAATAAACTCTCGACGAATTCAGACGTTACTTTCTATCTGGATTCAGATTTATTGTACCATGGGAATCAATTTGCCAACAATCCTTAGCAAACATAGAAGCAATCAAGGAAAAATATTGCTTTTAAAAACAATGACTACGAGTGTTAAAACCAAATTATAATTCCAATTCTTCAACTTATGTAGGACTGTAAATTTTGTTCGAATGTTTAATTTTCGATCGTGTCCGTGGCCGAAGTATGTCATTCAATTTTCATTTAGGATACGAGTTAGGACAACAAAATTTATACAAGAAAAAAAATCATGTCTGGTCAATGTTCATTTGAACTCATCCGAATTTTTTGTAACTTTGTGTATAGTTGAAGAAAATCTAATACAAAGTATAAAATTTAATATAAATAATCATGTCTGATCATGTTCATTTGTGTCTGTATCCCAAAAACATATGTCCGTGTTCGACCAATTTTATTTAAGACATGAGTTAGGATAACAAAATATGTATGAGAAAAAATTTCGTCCGGTCCGTGTCCGCTTTAACTTTGTTTAGGATAAACACTGAACACACCTCCGTCCGGTCCGATCCGACCAATTTACAGCGGTATACTTAACCACTCACTTCAACTTCGTTTACTTTGTATGTTCCCCATCTCTACTTCTTCTTCTTTTTAATTCGAAATGCAAATACTACATTCCTATTTTTCTACTAATATTGCACCATTGTTTCAAAGCTTATTTATGAAATTTAAAATGTATTATTTACTTTTTTTTGCCAATATTACATTGTGGTAAAAGCTAAACGTCAATATGAAAAAAATTAACTATACACTACTTGAAGATTTTTTTCTCCCACCTTGGCTGAATGTGTGAACAGGTGACAACCAATGTGACAATCTATACTCTATAGGGCTGCACACAACCCATATCCAACCCGACCCAACCCACCAATCCGACCCAACCCACATAAACCCAACCCAACCCAACCCATCCTAGTTCGGGTCGGATATGGGTTACAATATATAACCCATACTACATACGGGTCGGGTTTGATATTTTGTTCAACCCAACCTTATTTTAACCCAACCCAACCCTATATTAAAAAAATAATTTAATATCAACCTACTAAAAATGAGAATAGTATAATACTAGAATAATGTTTATGTATTCTATAGTAAATATACAAAAATCATATTTCATGTCAATCCAAACTAGATAGAATTTGGAAAATATATTTTAAAGTGCATTTCAGTGTATCTTAAAATGAAACACTAGTTCTACTATATAGTAAATTAATTTTGTATAATGTGTTTTACAATGAAATTTTAATAAAATATATCTTATAATGAATCAGTTATTTTAAATACATTATGCTAGCAAAAATCTAATATATTATGTTGAATATTTTAATACTATTTTTAAAAAAACTCCCTTTATTCTCATTTTTTTATAAAATTCAAGCAACCCAACCCAACCCTACTAAACCCGACCCAACCCATACTTCAACCCAACCCATATCCAACCTCATATAGGGTCGGATACGGGTTGAACTTCCTTAAACCCATACATATGCGGGTCGGATGTAGTATTTGGTCCAACCCGACCCAACCCATACGTTGTGCAGCCCTAATACTCTATACTTTTATTTCGGTATATTTAATGTGATATAATTTGACTAATACTTATTATATTTATATGTACAAAATGCTAGAAATACAAAAGAACCAAGTCATAGGGTGTCTTTTTTGCGAATGGTAACGGGCTATTTAAGCACGGTATGTGAACGTACATCACTGTGGTCTAGTGCATCGACAATTTCCAGATTTCGCGGGTCATTGCGGAAAATCTGCATAATTCATCATCACTCGATATCTAACACAGATGTCCTGAAGGTGGAGGTGCAGATGGAGGAGGAGGTGCAGTAAGAAGTATCTCAGATATAGGCAAGATGAAAAATTTCAAGAAAATATATATTAAAGAATTAAAAAAAATTAAAAATAGCGGTATAAAAACAAACCTGTTTTGCAGCTTCGTTTGCGCAAAAAATTCAAATAGAAGAGGGGTGGAGTTGGTTTGATGTTGAAATGTTAGAAGGGGTGTAATGTAGGAGGAGGAAACGTTATAGAAACTGGATTGTTCGCTTGCGTCGCAAGTTGATGTCGGACGCCAACGATCCATTTTTTAATGGTCACTTTGAATGTTGTTTAATGTGGATTAGTGTGTCCACGCGTCGGACGCGTCGCACGCAAACGCATTGCGAACGTAGCATTATTTTGCGAACGACATCTTTATTCAACTAACGCTACGCAAGTTACGAAAGGCCAAGGTTGCGTTCTTAACCAACGCGAGCAGGGCATTTAAGCGGGGTATTTGAGCGTGGTACTGTAGCGAACGAGGAATGTGTTTTTAGCGGCGAACGGGGTATTTGAGCGGGGTATTTGAGCGGGGTATTTTTAAAATAAGATATAAATAGATTTGATTAGACAAATACGACTACAAATACAAATACAGTTTCTGATACAAATACACGTACAAGTACAGTTACAGATACAAAGACAAATTAGCGCAGACCAGCAGAAACCAACCGATCTCTAATGTTATCTTGAACTAATGTCATTTCTTGGTTTCCATCTGAGTGTACACGTTCAGTGCCTCTATTCATCGTATTTCTCATACTGTAATATTCCACCATGTAGTGATCGGGGATTAGTTCAGGATTATCATCAAACGCCATAAAATCAGGGTCACCGCTATTATATTTGCGTATGAAATTGTGTATGGCCATTATAGATACGACAACTTTCACTTGAGTGTTGAACCAAAACGTAGGCATCTTATTGAGAATGGTAAATTTCTTTTTCCAAATGCCAAATGTTCTTTCGACGGTCATCCGTAGACTCGAATGGTAGTAATTAAACACTTCATTGACTAACTTTGGTTGATTCGTGGTATCACGGAAATGCGGAATATGGTACCCCATATTTCGGTATGGCGGTAAATATCCAGTCTGAAGTGGATAGCCCGAATCAATCAAATAATACTGTCCAGTTAGAGGGCTAGGAAAGTTAAGCTTCTATCGTTTGTAACAGCATTAAAAATTCTACTATCATGTGCAGTCCCTTCCCAACCCGCCATAACATACGTAAACTGTAAATCGAAATCACAAACCGCTAATATATTTTGAGTTGCAAAACTCTTTCTTCCGATATAAGGGATAATTTGATCAGCGGGTAAATGTGCAGATACGTGTATACCATCTATAGCGCCAATACAGTTTCTGAAATACGGATAATACCCGGTTGAATTTCTGATGTGAGGTGGAACAGTAGTAAATTGTTGTTCTCCTGGCTTTATTACATCCGCAACGAGTATTTGAAAAGCGTTTAGGACATCATGAAAACAAATGGAAATTGTGCTACCTAATCGTTGAAATCTTTCTTGAAGTTGTCTATTTGAAAGCCCTGTAGCGATTGTATAAATGAAAATTCCAACCATTTCGACGACACAAATTTCTGGTCTGGAAGCGAGACCATGATGTTGCAGTTTTTCACATAATGCGTGAAAACAAAGTCTTTTCATCTGGAAATTATTTTGGCATCGGTTCTGATGACCATTCAAAATTTCGTTGATCCAAGATAAGCCATTGAACTCCGAAGTAGTAATCCGCGTCATATGATTTCTCGTTTCAGCCCGAATCAGATATACCCCGTAGAGATCAATCATATCGTCGTAATCGGAGGATGAATCAGAGTTAGACATTAATCGAAAAAGTAGAAAGAGTTGAAAAAGTTGTTGAAGGAGTATTGTGAAAGGTGTTAAGGGTAAAGGAGGTGATTTATAAAGAGGAAGAGGAGTTGAAAATCAAGCCGTTGGCGTCCGACGCGTCGGACGCCGACGGCTTGATTTCCAACTTCCACTCAGCGTTCTATGTGGCAGTGGAAATTAGTGCTCGCGTCTGACGCGTCGGACGCGACAAAAATTCCCAACGTGCCTACAATTGACTGTGAATGCACCTCAAGTCATCAAATCGAATCAAATCAGAGACAAACTTTGACCTTTATCACGATTCTAGACAATAAAGCGCTGCATTCAACTTTAAACACCAATAAACAACCGAACACTTTGATAATGTAACCTATATTTGGAAAGAAAAAAAGAAGCTACATTTGGATAAAAGTTAAAGCGGGCAAGAATGAAATAAAATTACCTTTTTGTTCACTAAAATAATGGACGTTGCTGCATATGGAAATTATCTGCGATATGATATATAGAAGGAAATTTTAATTAGGGTAGTACTATAAGACGTGCTTTTACATGACTGGACGAGTATTTTTTTCAATCAGTTTTGAACTATAAGACCACCCATTTTTCAGTCAGTTTCCAATAAACGACCAAATTGATTTTTGTATTGGTTTTTCCAATTTAAATTTAAAAGATTTTTAAATGGGTTTGCTGTTGATTTGTTACACATAGATATATAAGTTTGGCCAGTTCAATTCAAATCATTGTTCTCTTATTTTTCACATCCCATTACTTTATTCATTTTCAAAATTGTCCATATTTTCACAAAACAATTAATTAGAGCTTCTCCAATGCAAGTGTTTTTTTGATGTTAACTAAATACCATACAGATGATTAACATTTTCATTCATTTTTTAGTCATGCCAATGTTAAAGTTATGTGTAGCATGATGTTGCAAACTTTTTGTTAGACATTATGAAATGAAATGTCTAGTTATAGACATTGTATTTCACAATGTGAAATACAATACAACCCCTACTTTTTATTTATTTAATTTTGAAATATTCCTAAAATGACATATGTACAAAATGGAGAGCTTTTAGACATTTGCATTGGAGAGCAAATTTAAATTTTATTGTAGAAGCTAGTTTTGTATAATTAATATTGTGGAATAGACATGGACACATAGGCTTTTTTTGACATTACATTCAATTAAGGTTGAAGATGCTCTTATCTTCAAAAGAAATTACCACGTAATAAGCTTCAAGACGAAGTAACTGTAAAACATTGTTATCTATATTAGATTTTGTTCTAAGAACGTGCCTATAAGTTTTATGAATTAATTTTGTGATAAAAAATTCCCTATTTTATAAATGTTATTCTATGAAAAAACAATGTTTGTTCGCAGCTCAGCGGTTAAGGACTTCGCGCCGTGATAATAGAGGAATGAGTACGAAACCCGAAATGGTATGCTAAGAGCTTAATATCAGCAATTTATGTGGTGTTCGCGGACCGAGCTAGGCGCACTAAAGGGGATTCTATGATCCCAGTCGGTTTGCTCCGGAACCAAAAAAAAAAAAAAAAAAACAGTGCTTTGTTGCCACGTATCATTATCTGGGGTTTTATGTAGGTACAGTGCCTGGATTCTAAACCGCCCCGGGCTGAATTAACTTAAATCAGCTTATGTTTTTTCCCTCCCCTGTGACATGCTCGTTTTCACATTTAATGATAGGATATGTTATCATATGCAACAATCCTAATGTTGAATTGTTTGATTTAATTTTTTAATTTCAAATAATAACAATAATGCATACCATGTAAAACCTAACACAATAACCTTAACTGTATGGTAACACCATAGTTTTGAGTATGATTTAAAATTCAAACCGTAATGTTCTAGAATTTAAAGCTGGATCAGACCATTAGAACATATCGTGAGGAATATATTTAAAATTAGATTGTTAATGTAGAAAAAAATGACAATATGAAACTAGAATAAAATTCATAATAGTTATGGTTTTCTTTCATTTCAAGATAGAATATCTGTTTAGTTCTAATATAACATTTATTAAAAAAAAGTTTCTCACCAAGAACAGCTTGCAGCCATGGCTTCTCCCAAATCATCCCTTAATTTGATATTCGACGACAACCCCAACCTAAATAGGGGTGTTTCTTCTTCTAATCCCTCTTTAAGTATCCCTCAATCTACTCCTAATTTCTTAGTGCATGAGGATGGCTTCACTAAGGTTATTAATCGCAAGAAAGGGGCTAAATCCTTCTTGAATCCAAATACTTCTAACCGATCAGATAGAGGAGCAGGAAAATATGTGGATCTTTCATTAAAGCCAAAGCAAAAGCTATTTCCTGCTTCTAATGGGGTTAGGTTTCCATCAAGAAACCCTAGCAGGAAAACCCAAGAATCTAATTAATCTGCAAGTATTAATCGTGACAAAGGATTAAAGATTTCCTCATGGGCAGACATGGTTAAAAGTGGAGGACAGGATTCAAACTATGATATAAGCTACATTTCTCCAGTGGAAACAATAGAAGAGAAAACAGTTGTTGTTTCTGAAGAAGCAAGCATTCGTACAGAGGGAAAATGGGGACTGTCTATAATAGCTTATGTTTTTGGAAAACGACCTCCGTACTACCACTTCAGAGCTTTCGTCGCACGAACGTGGAATCCGGTAGGATCATTTGAAATCTTTATGCGAGAAAATGGATTTTTTGTAATTCGTTTTACCTATTCTGAAGATACAGAAAAACTGCTACGAGGAGGGCCTTATTTCATTAATGGGAAATTGATTATACTCAAGAGGTGGACCAAGAAATTAGCTCTTGATAGGGATCTGCTGAGCACTATGCCAATATGGATAAGATTACCTGAATTGAATCTGCCATTATGGGAGAAGGAATTCTTTAGCGCGATAGCGAGTTTAGTGGGGGTTCCAATAAAGATGGATGAATAAACAGCTAAAGAGACGCAACTTAGTTATGCTCAGATTCTAGTAGAGATAAGTGCTGATGCGGATCTCGCCAACGAAGCTACAGTTTATTTGCACGATGCGGAGAGAATCTCTCAGTAGATTACCTATGAACTGATCCCGGATCGCTGCAAGATCTGCAAATGCTTTGGACATTCCTTAGATGACTGTGTTCACAACAAAGAAAGGAATGAAAACCCCAAAGAAGATGCAGATATCGATTCAGTTAATGATCATAATGATTCTGAGATCAATCCAAAGGTAATCCCCTAAATTCCCCCAATCTTGTACATGATTCCCAAGATACAATGCATTTGGACATTCAAGATAACAATGCAGAAGAAGGGGAAATACTGACACGAACTACTCTACTAAACAGTTGGAAACTACTGTTCTTTACAAGAACTTGCGTCCCAATAAGACTCAAATCGTAACCAAAGATCCTTCTACATCATCGGTTATGTTAGAGCCAAGAACTTCTAATTACAGTAAAGCTGATTACATGGGATCTCCAGAGCAGATCAGTAAATCCCCCTTCCACAAGAAGGATTAAAGTTTTATTACAATTACAGAGAATATAAATTTATTTAAAGAGAAAATAGCAGATTGCGCGACTCTTCTCTCTACTAATCCCATTTATACAAACAGTTCTTCGTTTCTGAAGGGCTCGCACCTAGAAGAGCTTCTTCTATCACTGAAGCTGATATTCAGAGGGCTATGAATCACTCCATTTCGACTTCAAAACCTGCTGCAGCCTCCAAATCTGCAGTTACAATTAAAAAGAAGAAAACTAGAACAAAAAGTCTATCCGATATCACAGCAATTGAGGATTCGGAGGACACAAAAGAACATGAATTCAGAGAAAAATACATTGGTAAGAATGCCAATTGGGGAAAACTGCTAAAAGCCCCTGAACAAACAAATTTTAAGAAAAGCGGCAAACAGCTAGGAGTAAAGGTGGATAACAATAAGCTTAATGCTCCACCGTAGATGAAGAGTATCTTGGGTTGTATCCTTATATTTTTTCATTTTATTACTATTTTATATATGGATATTATAGCTTGGAATGTTAGGGGCCTTAACTCCCCTGAAAGGCAGTTAGACCTTTCTGAGTTTTTAGTTAAGTATAAACCTAGTATTATATGTTTACTTGAGCACAAGCTTAATGACCAAAAAATTGCTGATTTGCATAATAGAAGATTTTCTAATTGGAATTGCATGAATAATAATGTAATGGGGGGTAAGGGTAGGATTATGGTTATGCATGACCCCACTATTTGGCCCGTCACTAATTATTTTATTGATATGCAATATATATACTGTTACTTTAAAAACAAAGGTGGTCTTACTTTAAAGATTACTTTTGTTTATGCATCTAACTTTGAGGAAGACAGAATTAAGTCATGGAATTGTCTTGAGCAATTTAGTGTTTCTAATAATAACCCTTGGATTTTAATTGGGGATTTCAACACTACATATATTTGAAAAAAGGGGAAGCAACCCAGTCCCATTTAATAAATTGGAAAAGGTTGCTAACTTTATAATAAAATCTGGTTTAATTGAGCCTCCCATCCATGGTAATAAATTTACATGGAAATAAGGTGAATATAGAAATATTCAGTACAAATTATATAGGGTTCTTTTTAATCAGATGTTTATAAACCTTTTTTCATATGTTAAATGTAGTACTCTTCCTCAAAATTCGAGTGACCATACCCCTATTCAGATTTCTTTTAATGATAATAAAGGTGGTGCTATCAGCATTCCTTTCATATTTAAGAATGGTTGGGTTTTTTAGGATAATTACAAAGAAATTGTTCATAACACTTTGTCTAATAACATATTTGGTACTGCTCAGTTTAAGTTTAACAAAAATTTGCAGATAGTTAAAAAGAATCTTAAAAGTTGGAACTGTAATAAGAATAAGAGGGATATTACTTCTATTAGGAATGAATGTGTTGAGCTCCAAAACAAACTAGATGATAACTGCTCAGACAAGGTCATTGCTGACTCACTTTTTAATGCTCAAGCCAACCTAGTTAATGCTTTACATATTAAATCTGTTAATCTTAAGCAAAAGGCCAAGGTTGACTGGCTAACTCATGGTGATGAGGCTAGTAAATTTTTCTACACTAGAATGTCAAATAGGGGGACTAGAAATGATATTGGAAAAATTATCAATAATAATGGAAAAATAATTAATAAGGCTTCTTTCATTGAGAAAGAGGCCATTAATTATTTTTGTTCACTATATAACTCTACTAGTTATTGTAACTCTTTTCCCAATATTGAGTTCAAATATATTGTCAACATTAATTGTGCTGATATATTGATTGCTCCTATTAAAAATGAGGAGGTTAAAAACATCATTTTTAATGCAAATGATGATAAGAGCCCTGGACCTGATGGGTTTGGGGAATTTTTTTACAAAACCCATTGGTCTGATATTTAATCTGCTCTGTGTGATTCTATAAATGAATTTTTTAATTCTGGGCAGTTATTAAAAAAATACTAATTATTCTTTTTTAGCTTTGATTCCAAAAGTTGAAACACCTTTAGATCTAAATGATTATAGACCTATTACGTGTTGCAACTTTATTTATAAGATTATCTCTTCTATTCTATGTAATAGATTGAAGTATTTTCTTAAATTCATGATTTCTGAAAATCAGAGTGCTTTTATTCCTGGAAGATTAATTTCTGAAAATACATTATTAGCCCATGAGCTTATTAGAGATTTTAATTAAAATAAGCAGAAATCTCATGTGCATTAAAATTGACTTGCACAAAGCCTTTGACAAGAATAATAGAAATTTTATTATTTTCGACTAAAATGGGTTTTAATGATAAATTCTGTGGGTTAATTAAAGTATGCATTACCAATGTGACTTATTCTATTATGATTAATGGTTCCCCAAAAGGTTTTATTCACAGCAATAGAGGAATTAGACAGAGAGACCCTTTGTCCCCATATTTATTCTCTATTGTCATGGAATACTTTTCAACTCAAATGGAAATTGAAATGGCAAAGGAAAACATTAAGCCAATAAATAGAAATAAGCCACACATTACACAAGTATTATATGCAGATGACATGCTGTTATTTCTGAAAGCTGATAGGATTAATGCTATATCTATTTGCAAAATTTTAGAGAACATGGAAAATTTTGCTGGCCTTACAGTCAACCCTGATAAAAGAAAATTTTACCTCAGTAAAGATGCTATGCATAAAGATGATATTTTGAATATTTTAAAATTCAAAGAGGGGAAGTTACCAGTCAAATACCTTGGCTTACTACTTAGCATTAATCAGATTAAAGATAGGGACTGTTCTAGGTTACTTGACATAATTCAAGGTAAACTAGAAGGTTGGTCTAGCAAATTATTATCCATGGCTGGTAGAATGGAATTAATTCACACAGTCATCACTGCAGTCATCATCTATTGGGCTCAAACACATAACGTACCCTCTAGTATTATTCTTAAAATAGAGAAACTGTGTGCCAATTTTATTTGGAGTGGTAAACATCATAAAATTGCTTGGGATAAAAAGTTTGCAAACCAAAGAGAAATGGTGGTCTAGGGCTTAGGAACATCAAGGATTTTTCTGAAGTTTGCAAATTTAAGTTATTTTGGAAATTTATGGACGGTAAGTCTTTATGGGCTAGGTGGATGAGGGCCAAATATTTGAAAATAAGAATTTTTGGACTGCTAGAAAGGAAAATCACCATTCATATGTCTGGAAAAACATTCTTGATTGTAGAGACATAGGTAGAATTTTTTTGGTTAGGAGGATTAAAAATGGTAATCAAACCAGTTTATGGTTTGATCCTTGGATTTATGGTAATTCCCTTATTAATCTACTAGGGTGGAACAATTTATATTTATTAGGGGGTGTTATTGATTATGTTAATAACATCATTGAAAATAATTGTTGGAGCTTTCATAATTGTACTGCTGCTCTTATTTATAAAGAGGCAATTAGTAGTATATGCATTGATCAAAGCTTATACAAAGATGACTGGGGGTGGAAGTTATGCTCTAAGGTTAACAAATTTTCTTTCAAAAAATGTTGGAATTTATTAAAGGGGATGATGTTGATGTTGACTGGCACAAAGTTATTTGGTGCAAATTTAACTGCCCAAAGATGGCACATTGTACCTTTTTTGCTATATTAAATAAGCTTCCCACTAAGGATAGAAGTTGTAAGTGGGGTAAGGATCAGGATAATAAGTGTTTTTTTATGTAAAAAAGATTTTGATAGCTCCAAACATTTATTTTTTGATTGTGAATATTCCTAGTACATTTGGTATAATGCCAAAAGTACTTTGCGATTCAATCATACTTATCCTCCTTTAGACATTAGAAGCAGCATTGATTATATTTTGAAAATTTTCAAACCCAAGACAAAATCATTTATTAAGGCTTGTGTTCTACTCACTACTGCGGTTTATTACATTTGGAAGGAGAGAAATCTTAGAATTCATACTGATAAAGTTATGACTTGTTATCAACTTTGGAGAGTAATACAGTCTGATACCCAAATTATTATGAAAAAGGCTAACAGATAGAAGATTGGTAGCACTACTAATCAAGTTATTCTAAGCACGGATGCTGATTATAATAAGCATGTAGAAGATTTCTTACTAAATGGCAAGCAGAGCTCCCACAAGCGCATGTACTCTGACTTCCTGCCTGGAGAAAGACATCCAAATCATGATAATAGCTTTCAATTCTGCAAAGGGAGTGAACAATTAATTATTGACAAACATAGAAAAAAATCTAATTTATTAAAGAATAATGGGAGTTTCTCACTTGTTACAGGGAATAGAGATAATCTTTGTTCCAGTAGTGATCCAGAGTGGATTCAAGGGTTTAAGGATAACTCTAACTTTCTAACTGAAGCGAGATCCAATCATGTTCACATAAACTCTTTCTGTAAGGGAAGTAAACATCTTTCAGTTTCATGCCATCCTCTTTTTAATATTAATCCAGACAATAATTTAGATTTCATACCTGAAACATAAAGAAATCACTTAAGGAGTGATTCAGAGTGCATCAAAACCCAGGAGAAAAGGAAAGCTCGTAGCTTTTTCCATGGATCTGACAACAACATGTTGAAGATTAGAAACGACAGAAGCTTTTACACAAGGTTGGCGCAAATCACTATAGAAGCAAGATTAATAACCTAATCTATCACTTATCTTGCTGGGAAGATGGAGAGAGTAGCTCAAGCAAGCAACTTGAAGCAGGATCTAGCTTCAATAGCCTCGGAGATCAGTATATGAGTTTGTTGAGCAAATAAATCGATGGATTTGAAGCTTCAGTTAGTAGATTTGAAGACAAAACTGTTCTCATTCTAGATAACCCTAAATCCCACAAAAGGAAACTAAGAGACATCGAAGACACTGACTGGAAGCCACCATGAAGAAGATTCAAAGATAATCGGATAAAGAAATTGGTGAATCCTCCCTCTGTCCACCATTTTTGTGTTTTATCTGTGAGGGTTTGTAAGTCGAGTTATTGTCGGCTAGGGTTTGATTATCGGGTTATAAACCCTGCGTGTTGTAAATCGGGTTTGTTCCCCGATCAATTGGGTTGTGGGCCTTTATTTTTACCTCTTTCAAAAAAAATTCATTATAGTCACTTGAACCAATCTCATGCAATCCACTCCTTAGATTAGTGAACTAGGAATTATGAAACCAGCGAAATGCTTTTAAGAACAAAAGTTTCACATTCCAGGCAACTCTTAAATTTCCCTCAATAACTATATTTGCACCTTACAACCAAAAACGAAAGTTGAGTATATAATTGGGAAGGAGGTCAAACTAAAAAAAAAGACCGAAATACAAACTCTAAAAATAATCAAATTAGAGCATTGTTATTGACACTCCAAATATTGTTAAAGGAAGACTAATTATTCTTTTTTAAAATAATTGTTAAGAGAAGTACCAACGAGGGAAGTAGCCCATTAACAAATAAATGTAATTTTATCTTATTACCCATTTAGGTTTAATTTCACTCTTCTGCTCATTAATCTAATTTTTAATGGTTAATCAACACCATTAATTATGCAGAAATCAAACCCTAACCAAAAAACAAGATCGAAAAACAAAAACTATATGATATTGACATAGGAGAGTGAGCGTTATGCTGGAGTTGATCAGAGTGATGAGATGGTAAGATCTAATTTCAGTTTATTAAATCGTATGCACATGTTGTTAGGGTTAAGATCTAATTTCAGTTTATTAAATCGTATGCATATGATATCAACTATTCTCTGATGTTATTTGCAGTTAAAGGATTTAGGGTTTTTTGATTTAGTGATTTAAAGGTTTTACAGCACGTAAGTTTTTAAAAGTAAGGGTAAAAGTGTAAGAAGTTAAAAAAATTAGCTACCTACAGTGACCTCCTCTTAACAATTTAAAACAAGTGGAGTGTTCTTAAAATTTGCCCACCCTCCCCCCTTAACATAAATTGGAGTGTCAATAACAAAAAGAAAATTGCTAAACACAACTAGGATTATATTTATTTTTATATAAAAATGCTGGTTATAACATTATATGTAGTTTTAATCTGTTCAAAATAATAATTACATTTAGCAGTATCTTTCAATTTAATATTTTTTCAAGCTTGTTATTTAGTCTAAAAATAAAAATTGATTTCTTTCGACTTATTTTTTTCTAAAATCTGTACTTGTGTTTATATTTTACTTTATATAAAATATTTAGTTTCTAATTTTATAACTGAGAAATATTTTTGTGGTTCAAAGTAAAACAAGGCTTAATTAGGGCTTCTCAATTAGAATTGAGAATTAAAATTTGAACCGAACCAACCAGGAAAGGCCCGTACTTGATGGGTCTCGGATCGGGTCTAGATGATGAATAAAACAATTAAGGCCCGATCAAACCTGAGTTGAATTGACCCGACCAAAAAGCTTTGAAATATATGTATTTTTAGTGTTACTATCTTACCGAATCTGAATAGACCCGACCCAACCCGACCTGAACCGAAGCTCGAATCGAGTCCAGAATTTTGAAACGTATAGTCTAGACCTGATAAAACCCGATCAGCCATGAACCAAGACCTACAATTTCGGATCTGGATTCATCGGGTCGGGTCTAATTGCCACCTCTAGGCTTATTTAAATTTTGGGCTGGACTACTTCACCTTTGGCAGTTTTTGTGGTTGACTCTCCCTTTCCGTCCGGTTTTCAAAACATTGAATAGCACAAAAGTTTATATATATATATATATATATATATATATATATATAAAGAGAGGGAGAGAGAGATGTTAAACTGCATGTTATTATACTAATAAATTGTAGAATTTTCAGGCTTTATGTTATTTGTCAAATAATCCAGTTTTGAATTTAGCTTGTTCGGGGGATATGACAAACAATACTCTTTGGAAGTTGTTAAAGGGCAAAAGTGAGGTGAGTTTTGTAATTAATTATATAGAAATTTTAATTTAAATGTATAATTATCATGCAATACATGATAAATATAATTTGTTATTTTAAATATAAGTATTTTAAGTTAAATGATAAATGAATAAAAAAAATAAACTTGTCTCGTAATTTGGAAAAAATAATTTAATCTTTTATGTTTGTAGTATACTTATTAAATTATGGTTCTATATAATACCTATTAGAAATATTAATAAATATTAGCTAACTAATTTTTTCTAAATAGTTTAAATTTCGTATTATGTAATTAATTTATGTAAATATATGGAATTGAATATAAACTGTTAGAAGTTAATCGGTGAATTATTTGTTGATAATTATGCACAAGTTATATATATACATATATATACACATACATACATACATATATATATATATATTGTAAAATAATGAGAGGTTTTATTAAATAATTTATTTGATTACTAAAAGTTTCAAATATTAAAGATCAACAAAGAGTTAAGCGGAAGAGAGAAAACTCTTATTATCAAGGAGAGAACAATTTTTTTTTTAACTTTACTATTATTTAATATATATCCAGACATCTGAATTAGTAGGATATTATGTTCGGCGTACTTTATATTTTAAAGGTCGTGAATTGAATGGACTTGTATACCTTGTCATTTATAGTGAAAGTTAAAGAGGCATCCTTATTTTCAAAGTTTATTCCATGTGGCTTCCTCCGTAATTTTTTATCTAAAGCGGGTCCTTAATTCATGTAACAACATGTTTTTTGTTAATTCTACACTATTATATGTATTTTTTTTCAAAAAAATATAAATATTTACGGAAGGATTCTGAAAAAATAAATTACTGAAATATCAGCGCTTTCTGTGAATAAGTGCAGATATTTCTGCAACTATTCACACAATGCACTGCAGATGTTGAAATAGGAATGAATATTTGCACCAATGTCCGCAATTGTTATAAATAATTGCACACATATCTGCAATTGTTTTACAACGCAATGTAAAAATGTATTACTATTTAAAAAACTGTAGAAATATTTGCAGATTTTGCAAATAGTTACATCTTTTGCAGCATTTTACTGGAGATGAAATATTTTTCATCTATATGCATTTTAATCATTTTTCTGTTGATTTTTCTGCAATACTATTATGTTTGAATAAATGATGGCATTGAATTTGAAATTTTTATGCAAATCAGCAAAGATCACATGAAAGTCTATAATTTTTGGTATAATTGCTACAATTTTTGCAATTTCTCGGAAAATAACATCAATTCGCTAGAACGTGTATATTTTTGATATATTTTTTTTGAATCATTTTTTCTTAGTTTTCTTACATGACTATGATGATGATTATATGTTGAATTAATTTTTGAAATTTGATAAATATGTACATATTTTTTGTTGCTTTTTTTTTGATGATTTTCAAAAAATAGACACTTAATTTATAAAGTTTAAACACATAGTGTTTTATTGTATTTAGAAAGTTAAATTGGACCTAAATCAAACTGTACTTTAGTTATATTCTACCTTAGTATACCATCTTTTGCTTATATATATACATACATACATACATATATATATATATATATATATATATGTATGTTGATACTATGTTAATTTTTATTGCTTCACATAAATGGGCTATTCGACCCATGATACAACCTGTCCATGACACATGAGCATGATACAAACATAATACATCTAAAGTTCCGCTTTTCCTCTACACCCTCTGCAAAGCATGAAACTTTATAATTAGAGCACAGAAAATTCATGGTGACTTCCAATTTTCTAGTCGAATTCCTCCAGTCACTGTCTTCCAGTTCCATTTCTCCAATTGCAATAATTCTCGTTCCCCCACACTGGTAAGGATCTTCAGCTTTATTCTTCCAATTATAATGGCGGTCTTTCTGTTAGTCAAGTTTAAATTAGCTAATACGTCTTTCTCTTTTTGCTTAAAAATACGGGAATTGCGTTTTCTCTATGTCTACCACACTGTGGCTATGAGGCAAATCTTGTCGATCTCTATCATCAGTTTTGACATGTGTCACTGATCATTCAAGAACCGAGTTTCCTCCTCTAGGCTATCTATGTTGCCAGTATTATAGCACTTGAGTTTTTGTATCGCCCATAATCGTTTGCTGAACTTGCACTAAAAAAATAGGTGGTTTAGGGTTTCGACAGTGTAACGACCCGTGTTCTACACATCGTAGGATTGTAGAATATTTATTTCTTTCCCGAGTGAAGTTGTATGGTCATGTAACTTTGGGAAACATTTATTAGAGTCATTTCCCCTGTTCATGATTTTTGTCGATTTTTAAATGACCATTTTGCCCCTAGCCAGTACTGTTTTGGCCATAACTTTTGATAGGGAAGGAATTTTGACCTGAAACCACTTCCATTAGATTCGTTTGATGGTTTCTCTTTCCGTAGAGTGGTCATAATAGCCAAACGGACTTACCGTTTGGGAGATATGGCTGAAACAAGGTTTGGAGGGTGAAAAACTGCATAATTGGGCTAAACCGGGTAGTTAGCAATTGGGCCCATAAGGGGATTTCGGGATTGGGGCTGTATAAGGGCTGATTAGGGTTAGAAAACATCCTTTTAGTCATTTTTCCAGCCACCACTTCATTTCATAGAACCCTATTAATGGCCTCCAACCTCTAAATCACTCCAAACCACTCCAAACTTGAAGAAAAGAGATTAGCAACGACAAATCGAGGCAAATCAACACCAAATCGGGATTAGAGCTGCTATAACACCTTGTTATCTTCACCAAATCAGAGATTTATTTCGGATCTTGTTTTATTTGTGGCTAAGGTGAGTGATTAGCTTGCTTTTTGCACTAATTATGGTTATTCGGGGTGATTAGTGCTAATCAGTGTTTTTAAACGAAAATAAATTCTGGAAAAATGTTTATAAATTCATAAATAATGTTTTAGACCTCTGATATGAGTTTGGGTTAATTTGGTTAAGTTTTGCTAATCATGTCATTAGTTATGCTCACATATGCTTAAGGGAAAATATGGGGTTTTGGGCATGTTTGATCCATTTTACCATGTCATATTGTTGTTTTGGTGTTTGAGGTCACTTGTATGCGTTGCTATGACCCTTTGGTATGCTTTGTGATTGGTTTCAGTAGTCAAAATGGTCGAAAACGCCGTCGAGAGGCGTATAAACACTTGCTGGAAAGTTGCAGGAATTAATGCAGGAAATCGGATCGGATCGCCCCCTAACCGACCCGAGGTGCAACTCGCGAACCGAACCGATCGTGATACCCGATCCGAATCGCTAGTCAATGGTGGCCATGAACTGATCTTCTCGTGCCCACGATCCACCCACCTCCTTCGACCCGAACCGCTCGCCTGAAGGACCCCACGAACCGACCCGAGGTGATGATACCGATCCGAACAAGAAGGAGTAGCCACGAACTGGAGGAGCACGACTCGATCCACTGGGGGAGTTGACGACCCGAACCACCATGAGTCAGAGCACCGAACCGATCCGCCACCTGAGAAGTTCCACGAACCGAACCGGCGAACATCACGAGCTGACTAAGGGCGAGGACCACGAAGACATGGTGGCACGATCCGACCCGAACTGAAGTGGGGGACCCGATCCAGATAGGGGAGCACGATCTGAACCGAGCAAGGGTGATGACCACGACCTGAAGCAAAGTGAAGAAGGCCGATCCAATGGAGATCCATAACCCGAAATGCAAAGGTAGTTCAAGTGGAAGTTCGAGCTCAGGATCCAGACGGGAACCAATGAGTTCACTTCGTGATTGGGCTTTGCTGCGGGACGTGTGCTAAGGAGTTGTCGGTGTCTATGACTTTGGATCACTATGTATTAGAGGTGTATGGACGGACTCGGGCTTTGGATATGGTGCGGCTAGGGAGCTACCTACCAATGGAGTGGGGTCATGGAAACGTTGGGCGTGATCCCATAGGTTTGGCGTTGGTGGTAGTAGGAATGGACATAGTCGTACAAAGTCGAGTTCTGTCGTTTTCTTGAAGGGTTATGGTGATCAAAGAAGTAGATACCGTATGCTTTACGCACTGAGTGAGAGATGCAAGGATGGTTGCTATGCTTGATTGTTTAACACACACATCCCCACCCCCGTATACGTATATTATGTGTTTGTGACATCATAGAGTGTTGTACCGTGTAGTACTAACTCTTTGGTTGCAGGTCCAGGTTCAGGTATGACTTAGTATACCTGTTATTATTCTGTTTATGCTTGCTACCACTCATACCAGACTGATGTCTGACCCAGAGTTTTATGTTTCTTCTTATTACTCTGGGTGCTCGCACGAGCAGACTAGAGACAGGGATAGCTGGTAGTGCGCTTGGTAGATGGACTGAAGACGAGCAGGAGGCTCCACGTATGATATATAGTTATTCTCCCTGTGTCGTGATTGGTATCTACTTTGGGCATTAGTAGCATACCTATTTTGCTTATCTTGGAGACAGTATTTTGAAGTTATAATAAGCTGTATTTGATATTTCCGCTACTCTGATGATGTTAGTTCAAGTTTTCAGCTTATACACTGTCTCATCTGTTTTATGTCAAGTATATGTTGGTTATTATATTTTATCCCATGCGCTGTGAGACATATTACAGGTTCTTTATTTGGTTCATCTTCTTTCTTTCTCTTCTTTGGCGACCGTCCCATGCCAATTGGACATGTGTACAGCGCACAATTGGAGTAAATGTCGGTTGGTGCGGGGCGGGCCGTCACACTTGGTATCAGAGCTCTAGGTTGCGTGATTCACCTAGGGAAAGACACTAGGGAGAGGTAGTACGTATATGAGAGCGCGTATTTGTGATTATTTTGGTTTTCGAAAGCTATATCTATATATAGTATTAGTATAGTTAAGAGTGAGGTCGCATTGCACTGCACTGGCACCACTATGGAGATGGTTAATCGTTTTCTCTTTAACAGATTTGACGATGAGCCGAGGAAGAGGTGCTGGTAGAGGGACTAATAATGGGAATCCCCCTGACATGAGGGCCATGTTTACCAACCTCATGAGAGAGATGCTTGTGGATATTCAGAGGGAGGCTCCTAATGTTCCCAATGCTGGAGGTGCAGCGGTGCAAGCGCCTAGGGTCGATTTCGCCAAGCTGAGTAAGGATTACACTAATCTTGGTGGAAAGCCGTTTCATGGAACAGAGTCGGCCACGGATGTTCAAGATTGGTTGGATAGTTGTGACCGTATCTTCGACGATTTGGGTATCGAGGATGCGATGAAGAGAAGGCTTGCGTCTCGTCAGCTGCAAGGACGAGCGATGAATTGGTGGAATGCTATTAGGGAAGCCACACCAGAAGATCAAGTTACTTGGGATCAGTTTAAAGCTCGCTTTAGCGACAAGTATATCCCAGCTGCCCAGAAGTCAGAATTGTTTAGGAAGTTCTTGGAGCTTAAGCAGAATGGAAGGGCAGTATCGGATTATGTTGCTGAGTTCGACACTTTGTCGAAGTATGGGTTATCTCTAATCGATACTCCCGAAAAGAAAAATGAGAAGTTCATCACTGGTTTGGATGAATACTTAGGGGAGAGGCTGATTAATCACATCGATGAGACGTTTGAGTCGATCGTGGGAAAAGCTTTGAGGTCAGAAAGTCTTTACCCTAAGCCGAAGACTGGGGTTGTTGCTGCATCTGCTGAAGAGTCAAAGCCGCAAGCAAGCGGTGGAGGCAAGAATAACTCTCAGAATAAGATGAAGCAGAACCAAGCTAAGGATGGCCAGAAGAAAAGCAGGAAAGAAGTCGAGTGCTTCAAATGTGGAAAGAAGGGCCATTATGCAAGGGAATGTAGGGCCAAGACAGTGGGAAAGAAGTGCTTTAACTGTGGCCAGGAGGGACATTTTAAGGATAAGTGTCCGCAACCTCTGAAGGAGAATCAGATTGTGAAAGCATATGCCATCAATGCTGTTCCTTCTTCGTCGAATGCCCCAACTGCGGCGGAGAAAGGAAAGGGAGTCGTCATTCAAGGTATGCTTTCCATTTATGATCTTCCTGTTAGAGTTTTGTTCGATACCGGGGCTTCCCATTCCTTCATATCTAGTGACCTGGTAGATAGGTTGGGATTGGAGCCCGAGTTAGTCGATAGACCATTAGCTGTGACGAACCCGATTGGTGGTCAACAAACCTCGGTATGATCTGTCGTAATGTAGTCTTATCGAGTCATGGATGTATGTTCGTTTGTGATTGCTTTGTTTTGGGCTTCACTGGGTATGGCATTATTTTGGGAGTCGATTGGCTCCAAAGATACGGGGTGGTGGTAGACTGTGAGGGCTTTTTGGTGACAGTTAGGGCGGATGATGGGCGGAGGGTAGTGTTTGGTAATCTACCCTGTGATGGGGTAATGGCTAGTTTTGTAAATTCCCTCGACATTCCGCATGATGAGTTATCAGGTTTGCCCGTGGTTGGCCAGTACCCGGACATCTTCGAGGAAGTGACCAGACTTCCACCACACCGAGAGATTGAGTTTCGTATTGATTTAGTGAAAGATGCCAGACCTATAGTGATGCCACTTCGTCGTATGGCACCACGAGAACAGCGTGAGCTCGAGGTGCAAGTTAGCGATCTTTTGAAGAAGGGATTTATTAGAAGAAGTGTTTCCGAGTGGGGAGCACCAGTTGTGTTTGCTACTAAGGCAGATGGTTCCCTTCGATTGTGTGTGGACTATCGCAAGTTAAATAAGGTGACGAGGAAGAATAAGTATCCTCTACCACGGATAGATGATTTATTTGATCAACTGGAAGGAGCAAGGGTGTTCTCCCAGTTGGACCTCGCGACAGGATTTCATCAGCTCCGTGTAGCAGCTGATAGTATAGCTAAAACAGCATTTAGGACGCCGTCCGGGTTTTATGAGTGGTTGGTCATGCCATTCGGGTTGACCAATGCACCAGCATACTTCGTGGATCTTATGAATAGAGTATTCAGAGACCAACTGAATAAGTTCGTTCTTGTGTTCGTAGACGATATCCTTGTTTACTCAAGGACAGAAGAAGAACACAAGGAACATTTGAGAATTGTGTTGGAGGTGTTGAGAAGACACCAACTGAAATCGAAATTCTCTAAGTGTCATTTTTGGAGGAGGGAAGTGAGATTCTTGGGCCATGTTGTTACAGAGAATGGTATTGCCGTGGACCCTGCAAAGGTGGCTACGGTACAAGATTGGTCTACGCCCAAGAATGCAACAGACGTAAGAAGTTTCTTGGGGTTAGCTGGATATTATCGTAAGTTTATCAAAGACTTCTCCAAGACAGCGACACCGTTGACTCAGTTGACTAAGAAGAATCAAGCCTTCGTTTGGGACGGAGGGTGTGAAAATGCATTCAAGAGTCTAAAGGAAAAGTTGACGCGTGCGCCAGTGTTGGTCATTCCTAAGGGAAATGAAGAGATGACGGTATACACGGATGCTTGTGGTACCGGACTGGGTGCGGTATTGATGCAAGGAGGTAGGGTTGTAGCTTATGCCGGTCGACAGCTAAAGCCACATGAGAAGAAGTATCCTACCCATGATTTGGAATTGGCAGCGATTGTATTTGCGCTGAAGATGTGGAGACATTACCTTTTGGGAGAAAGATTTGAGCTGTTTACCGATCATAAATCGTTAAAGTATCTCTTCTCTCAGAAAGATCTGAATCTCCGTCAGCAGAGATGGTTAGAGTTCTTGGCTTCGTATGATTTTGATATCGCGTATACACCTGGGAAGGGTAATGCGGTAGCCGATGCCTTGAGTAGGAGACATGCCAGCTTAGGGGCAATGTTTCTTGAATGGAAGCAGCTGGAGTATATCGCGGGGTTTGATTTCAGACCAAGGTGCGAATTGGATCCAGTTATGCTAGCTAGCTTGACGATCAGACCCACTTTGATGGAGCGGATTGGTTCCAACCAGAGGAACGATCCTAACCTATTAGAAATCATCTCCAAGTTAGAGATGGGTATCGAAGAGGAGATGAATGTGTATGGGCTTGATCGAGATGGATGGCTTCGGAAGAATGGGAGACTAGTTGTGCCCAACGCGAATGGTTTGAGAGATGAAGTGCTTAGAGAATGTCATCACTCAAAACTGACTATACATCCCGGTGGTAATAAGATGTATCGAGACATGAGACAGACTTACTACTGGGAAGGGATGAAAAGAGACGTTGGGAAGTTTATATCCAAATGCATGAATTGCCAGCTAGTTAAAGCCGAGCAAAAGAAGCCTAGTGGGTTGATGCAACCATTAGAAATTCCCGAATGGAAATGGGAACAAGTTTCGATGGATTTCATCGATGGTTTACCGAGGACTAGATCGGGACATGATAGCATTTGGGTAATTGTGGATCGACTGACCAAGAGTGCAAGATTTATACCAATTAAGTCGAACAGAACGGCAGCTAAGTTAGCAGAACTATATATGAAGTGGGTGGTGAGATTTCATGGAGTACCCAAAGGCATTGTGAGTGACCGAGATCCGTTGTTTACTAGTGGATTTTGGAAGAGCTTACAAGAGGCTTTAGGATCAGAATTACATCTCAGTACCGCATATCATCCTCAGACCGACGGTCAGACGGAGAGGGTGAATCGGATATTGGAAGATCTCTTGAGGGCTTGTATATTGGATTTCAGTGGAGCATGGGATGACCATTTGCATCTAGTGGAGTTTGCATATAATAATAGCTACCAATCCAGTATCGGTATGGCTCCATATGAAGCTTTGTACGGAAGACCGTGCAACTCACCATCATGCTGGATAGAGACTGGCGAGAAGTTTGTGCTTGGACCAGATGTGGTGAGAGAAACTTCCGATAAGATCAAGATCATTCGGCAACGAATGAAAGCTGCTCAGGATAGGCAGAAAAGCTATGCTGATAAGAGGAGAAGAGACTTGAAATTCTCCGTTGGTGACTTGGTGTTTGTCAAGATCTCTCCGTTGAAAAGCGTGATACGATTTGGCAGGAGAGGCAAGTTGGCACCAAGATTTGTGGGTCCTTTCCAAGTTCTCGAGGAAGTTGGGAATTTGGCGTATAGAGTCGACTTACCAGAGAAAATGGCAGGGGTTCACAATGTGTTTCATGTTTCCCAACTAAGGAAGTTCGTTCACGACTCAAATGTGACTATTTCACCTGATCAGTTAGAGGACTTCGAAGTAGAACCTGAGGCGGTTGAGAACCGCAAGCCGATTCGTATTGTGGGGCATGATACGAAGCAACTTCGAAGAAAGTCGGTGAAGCTAGTCAAAGTTCAGTGGGGCGAGGACGAAAATGATTGTGCTTGGGAGACAGAGGAGAGCATTAGAAAGGCTTATCCAGAACTCTTTGCCTGGTAAGATTTACTTTGCGATTTAGTCATTCCGCATGCTAGGATAGACTTGTTTTGCTTGTTTTGCATGTTTGATGGTTGTTTTATGATTGATAGGCATGCGGGACCCTTGTGTGTGTTTTGATTAGGGAATTTCGGGGGCGAAATTTCTTAAGGGGGGGAGAGTGTAACGACCCGTGTTCTACACATCGTAGGATTGTAGAATATTTATTTCTTTCCCGAGTGAAGTTGTATGGTCATGTAACTTTGGGAAACATTTATTAGAGTCATTTCCCCTGTTCATGATTTTTGTCGATTTTTAAATGACCATTTTGCCCCTAGCCAGTACTGTTTTGGCCATAACTTTTGATAGGGAAGGAATTTTGACCTGAAACCACTTCCATTAGATTCGTTTGATGGTTTCTCTTTCCGTAGAGTGGTCATAATAGCCAAACGGACTTACCGTTTGGGAGATATGGCTGAAACAAGGTTTGGAGGGTGAAAAACTGCATAATTGGGCTAAACCGGGTAGTTAGCAATTGGGCCCATAAGGGGATTTCGGGATTGGGGCTGTATAAGGGCTGATTAGGGTTAGAAAACATCCTTTTAGTCATTTTTCCAGCCACCACTTCATTTCATAGAACCCTATTAATGGCCTCCAACCTCTAAATCACTCCAAACCACTCCAAACTTGAAGAAAAGAGATTAGCAACGACAAATCGAGGCAAATCAACACCAAATCGGGATTAGAGCTGCTATAACACCTTGTTATCTTCACCAAATCAGAGATTTATTTCGGATCTTGTTTTATTTGTGGCTAAGGTGAGTGATTAGCTTGCTTTTTGCACTAATTATGGTTATTCGGGGTGATTAGTGCTAATCAGTGTTTTTAAACGAAAATAAATTCTGGAAAAATGTTTATAAATTCATAAATAATGTTTTAGACCTCTGATATGAGTTTGGGTTAATTTGGTTAAGTTTTGCTAATCATGTCATTAGTTATGCTCACATATGCTTAAGGGAAAATATGGGGTTTTGGGCATGTTTGATCCATTTTACCATGTCATATTGTTGTTTTGGTGTTTGAGGTCACTTGTATGCGTTGCTATGACCCTTTGGTATGCTTTGTGATTGGTTTCAGTAGTCAAAATGGTCGAAAACGCCGTCGAGAGGCGTATAAACACTTGCTGGAAAGTTGCAGGAATTAATGCAGGAAATCGGATCGGATCGCCCCCTAACCGACCCGAGGTGCAACTCGCGAACCGAACCGATCGTGATACCCGATCCGAATCGCTAGTCAATGGTGGCCATGAACTGATCTTCTCGTGCCCACGATCCACCCACCTCCTTCGACCCGAACCGCTCGCCTGAAGGACCCCACGAACCGACCCGAGGTGATGATACCGATCCGAACAAGAAGGAGTAGCCACGAACTGGAGGAGCACGACTCGATCCACTGGGGGAGTTGACGACCCGAACCACCATGAGTCAGAGCACCGAACCGATCCGCCACCTGAGGAGTTCCACGAACCGAACCGGCGAACATCACGAGCTGACTAAGGGCGAGGACCACGAAGACATGGTGGCACGATCCGACCCGAACTGAAGTGGGGGACCCGATCCAGATAGGGGAGCACGATCCGAACCGAGCAAGGGTGATAACCACGACCTGAAGCAAAGTGAAGAAGGCCGATCCAATGGAGATCCATAACCCGAAATGCAAAGGTAGTTCAAGTGGAAGTTCGAGCTCAGGATCCAGACGGGAACCAATGAGTTCACTTCGTGATTGGGCTTTGCTGCGGGACGTGTGCTAAGGAGTTGTCGGTGTCTATGACTTTGGATCACTATGTATTAGAGGTGTATGGACGGACTCGGGCTTTGGATATGGTGCGGCTAGGGAGCTACCTACCAATGGAGTGGGGTCATGGAAACGTTGGGCGTGATCCCATAGGTTTGGCGTTGGTGGTAGTAGGAATGGACATAGTCGTACAAAGTCGAGTTCTGTCGTTTTCTTGAAGGGTTATGGTGATCAAAGAAGTAGATACCGTATGCTTTACGCACTGAGTGAGAGATGCAAGGATGGTTGCTATGCTTGATTGTTTGACACACACATCCCCGCCCCCGTATACGTATATTATGTGTTTGTGACATCATAGAGTGTTGTACCGTGTAGTACTAACTCTTTGGTTGCAGGTCCAGGTTCAGGTATGACTTAGTATACCTGTTATTATTCTGTTTATGCTTGCTACCACTCATACCAGACTGATGTCTGACCCAGAGTTTTATGTTTCTTCTTATTACTCTGGGTGCTCGCACGAGCAGACTAGAGACAGGGATAGCTGGTAGTGCGCTTGGTAGATGGACTGAAGACGAGCAGGAGGCTCCACGTATGATATATAGTTATTCTCCCTGTGTCGTGATTGGTATCTACTTTGGGCATTAGTAGCATACCTATTTTGCTTATCTTGGAGACAGTATTTTGAAGTTGTAATAAGCTGTATTTGATATTTCCGCTACTCTGATGATGTTAGTTCAAGTTTTCAGCTTATACACTGTCTCATCTGTTTTATGTCAAGTATATGTTGGTTATTATATTTTATCCCATGCGCTGTGAGACATATTACAGGTTCTTTATTTGGTTCATCTTCTTTCTTTCTCTTCTTTGGCGACCGTCCCATGCCAATTGGACATGTGTACAGCGCACAATTGGAGTAAATGTCGGTTGGTGCGGGGCGGGCCGTCACAGACAGAATCATTGCATAACACATACCTATTTTCGTTAATATTTCCCCAACTGTGTATGCAATCTTTAGTGGGTAAACGACCAAGAATGGCTTTGTATAAGACATGCACCATTTTTGGGGGACAAGATTTAGACCAACCCACGTTACTTCGTGGTACAATTGGATGTTAATTTCTGATACTATCCCAAACCTATTTTGGTCCGAAACAACATACTAGACCACACTCAAAGATCTTCGGTTCTGTCAAAGTAAACCGTTTTAGCTGCCAGTTCCTCTGACAAAGTTCGAACCACCACATTATTATTGCAGTCCCAAGCATTTTGCGAGATTATAGTGTCCACCATTACCTTAGGAGCACCATTTGATGAATAACTATCCCACCCATATTCGTCGATAAGACTATTACCATTGAGCCATGGGTCACACCTTAAGTCAGTAGAGTTACCGTTGGCAGTTTCTCTTTGAATCCTTTTTTTTAGTTCATCCCTTTGCTTCAAATAGCTTTACAGATAGTTGATGCGTTATTGTCTATTTTTATGGTCCAAAAATTATCTTTCATGTATCTGGCCCGCATCCAAACGACCCTTAGGTTGTTAGAGTAGATTAGCTTCCATGCTAATTTGAGCCCATAAGCCCGTTTAAGTTCAAAAAGATTTTTCAGTCCAACTCCACCTTCATTTTTGTTTCTACATAACAACTTATAGCTTATCTTGTGAAGTCCTCCTCTCCAAATAAAATTCGCATAGACCATATTAATTTTAGCAATTGAACAGTCTGGAATTTGAAATTCTATAGCCAGAATCTGAACTTAGAAGCGATAACAGTGGGCACCGGTTTAATATAATCAGCAAACGATAGCAGTCTCGACCTCCACCCTTGCAATCTATCTCTAATATCATCCACTAGTTTACCACACTCTGTATCAAAGATGGGATTATTGGATAGAGGAACAACTAGATGATTGACATGGAGAGTACCTTCCTGAACCCCAATAACATCTAATAGGTTCTGCTTATCACTACAGAACTATTAAAGTAGCATTTTGTTTTAAGTTCATAAACTTTGAGGCTAAACCATATCTCCAAATTGGAAAAAATGTGTTTGAAGTGATTGATAACAGTAGTGGGATCTCTGAAAATCATAAGGAGATCATCGGCATATATCAAATGGGTGATTTTAGGCTGGTGATTATGAACAGGCAAAATTAACATATTTTCAGTGGCTAATTCCATTTGGAGAGTAAACCACTCCATAGCAACAGCGAAAAGATTAGGGAAGAGTGAGTTGCCTTGCCTAATACCTCTTGAACTTGTGATGTAACCCTTAGAAACACCATTGATCAAGATAGAGTATGTAGGCGAGTCTAAGCAGAAGCTTATAAGATTAATTAGTTTAGTCGGAACACCCATAGATCGAAGTATGTGAATAATGAATCTTCTGTTAACTCCATCATAAGCTTTATGCAAATCAATTTTATGGCACATCTTATCTGTCCCTTTTATGTTAAATTCTTGAACTAACTCATGGCCATAAGGGAAATCTCCAAAATGAACCTTCCTTTTATGAATGCATTTTGATGTTGAGAAATCAGTTAAGGTAGCACACTATTCAATCAGATAATTTTACACAGAATTTTGTAAATCACATTGCAAAAAGCAGTCAGCCAATAATCTTCTATCCTTAACGGGTTAGAAAACTTAGGGATTAGGGAAAGAAAAGCGTGACTAATCTCTCTAATAATTTCCTCTTAATCAAGAGTGTAACAGCCCGCATTTTACGTATCGGGAGATCGTAAAATATTTTTATTTTATTCCCTAAGGATTGGATTATTATCATCTTTTGATATGTTGCTTATGGGGATGTGAGACATGCCCATAATTTTTACCAATTTTTGTTGACCATTTTGCCCCTATCAGTCTTGTACAGGGGATAACTTTTGACTTAGGTCGAATTAGAGGGTAAGACCTACGCCATTGGAAAGGAATTGATGATTTTCTTTCCGTAGAGTGGTTACATTAAAGATTTGGCTCAGCGGTTTGGGAGGAATCGTTGTTTTAAGTCTTTATAGTTGGTTGTTCAGGATTTTGAGCCACATTGGGCTGATTTGAGAAGGCACAAGTAGTGGGCTAATGGAAACCATAAATAGAGGGTGAGAGGTATGGGAAATAGTTTACTTCCCCATTCTCTCATTTGATGAGATGGCCAAATTGTGTTGTTAGTAGTTTCATAACATGTTCATGATTTTGTTGAATGAATTGGATGAGTTGGATTCGTCGATTGTGTCAACTGGTGAAGTTTTGGTTGAAATTGGAGTCGCATTTGGGAAGTGCAGGTTTTGGGTCATGCATCCATGGTCGGTCGCGCACCGTAAAGTGGTTTTTTTGGAAAGCAAGACAAAAGGGAGATTGGTCGAGCGAGCCAAAAGGGAGATCGGTCGAGCGAGCCAAAGGGAAGATCGGTCCAGGAAGATCGGTTTAGGGAGATCGGTCCAGGAAGACCGGTCTAAGTCGGTCCAGGAAGATCGGTCTAAGGAGATCGGTGGGGAACGTTCCTAGGAGATCGGTTCAGGGAGATCGGTTTAGGGGATCGTTATAGGGAGATCATCGTTTTAAGGAGATCGTTCTAGGGAGATCGGTCTAGGGAGTTCGGACCGGAAGGATCAGTCGGATGGAAGGATTGGTCGGACGTGACTTCGAAGTGGACTTAAGTAGGAATATTCTAAGTGTTGAAGGTGTTCGTTGATCGGTGTAGAACAACAAATGGTATGACAACTCAAAGGTATCCTACGCTGAGTCGGATGCAAGATTGGTCGTTATACGATTAATGGTGGTTTCGAAGCAGGATTGGCGGTGATAGCCAGGGTCAGTCATGTATGATTGGTTGTTCTTTTTGTACCATCTCACGTGGATTATCCAAAGCCTAGGGGGATGTTCCTTGAATGCTTGACTGAAATTGGTTTAGGCCTCTGGGGAGAGTACATGAGGGATGTTAAACTCGATTAGGATTGTCTGTGTGAGACCTATGTAATCTGGATGCTTTGAATGTTATTAGTGGTTGTTCTGATTTCCATGGAAGAATTGTTGTTACCTTGGATGTTATGGATTGTAAAGGCTATCACTATCCGATGTGGGGAAGATGGGAGTTGTATTCTTCTATAATGTTGTCGGTAAATTAGTTAGTTTATTTACCCATTCTCATATACTTTATTGTTGAAGTTTGTTAGTTGTTTTATCGCTCACTAAGACTGTTGTCTGGCTTAAGGTTTTATAATTCCCTCTTATTACCTTGGGCTGTTCATCCAATTATTGATGGGTAGACTAGGTGGCAGGTGGCAAGTGACATCTAAGTAAGGACGATGTAGCAGTTCGGAGATGAGCAGGAGGCTGGCGTACTATCTCTCTTACTATATAATATTTGGGTTTTCGTTGTTTGTTATTCTACTCTGAGTGCTGTAGTGAGACAAATTTGTATAGTCATATGTGCAATCTTGGTGTAAGGATATATTTTCTTGTTGTTTTGAAAATTTGAGATTTCTGCTCAAATATGCTTTACTAATATTACCTATTGAATATGTTCTGTTATATTTTATCCTTGCGCTGTGAGATTGAAGATAGGTTCCGCTTGTGTTTACCTACCTTGATGAACGTCCATATTTGCCTGGCACACCTTCCAGCGCACTTCTCCTCTTGTTTAGTGCAGGGGTTATGGGCAGTCATCACATTTGGTATCAGAGCTCTGGTTATCAATTTTAGCCAAAGTTCTAACACGTAATTACGTAAGAGAGACGTATTTGTAGATTTCAATTAGATATATACCATATAATGATACATAGTATATTAAGGTTCGGATTTTATTCCTATTTATTATCTCATATGTGGACTAATCATTCTATTTTTTGTTTTAGAATGACCCATCAAACTTTAGGAAACACTACTAAGGAGGAGCCTGCTATTGGAGGGGCAAGCGATGGCAGCCAGTTGGAAGCTTTCGTTGTTATCTCGGAATGTCTATTTATGTTCGGGCTATGATGGCACTACAACAAAAATACCATATTACAACTTTAGTTTTACAACGGTGGTAAAAGCACCATTGTAATAAATGTTTTTTACAACTTTTTCCCAGAAAAGCTGTAATAAACTTATTTTTAACAACTGTGTTATTTTGACAGTTGTAATAAAAGCCTATCACAACTTTTATTTTTTGAATGTTGTAATATATGAATATATTTTAATATAATTAACAACTAATAATTAATATTTAATACATTTATATTGATTACTTATAGTTAACAAATAATTTACTATTAATAATCAATTAGGAAGTAATAATTAATAATCAATCCGTAATATTTAATACTTAGCAATTAAGAAGAATAATTAAAAAATATAGTTAATATTACATAATTACTATTACATAGTTAATAATTAAAATATAATAATTAATGCTAATCATGAATAACCAATGATTACTATTAATAATTAAGAAGTAGAGATTAATAATTAAGAAGAAGAGATCAATAACTAAGATTATATTTAATAATTAATTTATAATAACGAATGATCAATAAGAAATCTTTAATAATTAAAAAGTAATAATAATAATTATTATTTAATATTTCAAAAAAGTTTAAATTTTTCTAGACAAAACTTATAAAATATTGAATTTTTCACAAAGTAATTTAAAAAAAAAAATCAATGAACTAGTACTTTTATAAAATACCCAAAATTTCGAAAAACTAATTAGTTTTTCTTTTTCTTTCTTATGATAATTGAACCTTAAAATCAAAATGAATATTTAGATGAATTAACCAACATGTTCTATTGAGTGTTGAAATTCATATTATATTTAATATAATATTTAACTTATTAATTCTAACTTATAATTTTTAATTATTTAAATTTTGGTGAAATTTTAATGGTGACCTGTGGAAAACCGGGGGTCATAACAATGCAAAACGATGAAACAAAGGTAGAAAAACTGAAAATTTGGCTCGAATTCGCATCCTATATTTCTAGAGCCTTCTGTGGCAGAACCCTCTAAAGTAATTCCAAATTAATTTGCTTCTTCTTCTTTCCCTCAAAATGGATCCCCAATTCCTCCTCAGCCAAGGGAAATTCCGACCTCTTCAAAATAATTTGCGTCTTTTTCTTTTCCTCAAAAAAGATCTGATTCCAATTCGTTACTACTAAACAAGTACGAGTTGGGCAAGCTCCTTGGCCATGGAAACTTCGCCGAGGTCTGCTACGCATGCAACCTCGCCTCCAACGAAGAAGTCGTTATCAAAGTCTTTGACAAGGAGAAAATCCTCAAATCCGGCATCATCAACTACACCAAAAGCGAGATCTTAATGCTCTGTCGTCTTCGTCATCCCGTAAGAAATTCTGATTCTCAAATGTTATCTGTGTTATATAGCAGTGTTTCATGATTCATTTTGTGTTAGATTTGTAATAATAAATTTCTGTAAACTTAGATGAAAATCAAATATATTTTGGATCTACAAACTTCGCGAGTACTGCCGACTTGGGTTAGGTATGAATTTTGTAGAATATATATTGAAGTCATGATATCCAACCTGAACCGTGGTATTCATTAGAATAAAATCATGAGATCCAATATTTAAAAGAAGAAATCATGATATCTATTTGGAAAATCAACCGTATGTCAATTGTACTGCTAACAAACTTTGCTTATAGCTAACAATAATATACTAATATCTATTTGGAGAAAATTGCTGCCATGCTTGGTCATCTATTGCACCAATCACCAGCTTATATTTTGGTATTACTTGGTGCTATTGAAAAGGTTACTCAACATGCAATTGGATGCGAGGGATTTTTAGGAAGACTGGACAAGGATGGTCCAAAATTTAACAGTAATGGATATTCTAATTTACTAAAGCTTTTACTAACAAAGCAGAGACATGATGTAGCTTCTCGTGTAACTTATATTTTGCAAAGACTACATTTCTATTATTCTATCACTAGATTTCATATTTGGTGAATGCTTTTCTCGGTATTCGGTTTACATACATGCTTTGAAATCTAAATCTAGACCTTGTTTCTCTTTTTAGTCTGCAGTATTCTCTGCATTAGCCAATCCTTTGTAGAAATTCAACCAGATACTGGAATAGATTATCTTCTTTTTGTTGCTTCTGAAATTAAATGAATTATGGTTAGTTTGATGATCTGATAACAGCTATGTGATGTTTTTTAAAAAGTAAAAATGAAAAAAAAAGACCGATAATTGTAATTTGTAAAACCGCTGCTTACGTTGGCACTTTGTGACTGCTGCAGAAGATATTGTGCACAACTGGACCGATTGAGGATCCTTCACCTGCAGCCTCCGCAAGAAGATGTGTGAGTCCAATAATATCTGAAGGAGTATTATCTTACAAGGCTACTACTAATCATATATCCTCGTCTAAACGTAACATCTCCAAATATGATATTGATGTACACTTGTTGTCGCTCCTCATGGTATTTTTTTGGTTCTCTTTGTCTTTGTTACTATTATAAACAATGAAAGAAATGCCATTCTAATTTGTAGCTGAGAGTAAGAATGTAGATGATAAACCTCTTTCGAATATTTTAAGTATAAGCGTAAGATATATGTTTGTATTCTTCATCTTTTCATAATAGCCCTAAAGAGGAAAATCTTTCCATATAATCGTTTTTGTTCATTCCAGTACTTGTGTAATAATCACAAACTTTGGATATACACACAAATTTGGACTACCGTTGGGACGTTTATCGTTTCCAGAAAACGTGACACATTTGTAAACAGTTGATTGAAATTGATTATTTAAATATATGCAATTGTTCTATAATCCTGTTATGATTGTTTAGAATTCAGTCAATCACTAATCTTACGTGCAAATTATTCAACAAACACCATTTGAAACTTCTAGGTGATACGTGCACTTGATTTGAGGTTTTATGCATAAGCTACTACTCCGATCATGTGTTAAGCAACTCAGTGTGTTATCAGTACAATTTTTTGTTAGAGAGGTTTAATCTCATGAGATATAGGGTTTTTACATCTATAGGATCTCATGCTCATACGTATGCCCAATCCATGAGTTAACAGTTTCAATTCATAAACCTTCTCAATTGTACCGTATATTTCTGACAACCTTATTCTTGGCAAGTTCTTTTACCTTGCTAACCACACCGAGCTGCCTGTGTTTTACCCATATCACCTTTCTGACAAGTTTTATACGATACTTTGTAATAAATCTTTAAATATAATATGATACCTTAGTGTATTTTCTATTTACCCAGTCAAGTTATCGCCTAATTTTATGCTTCATATGTACGGTCTGATATCTCACATCATGTAGGTATTGTATGGTGCTGACCTTGAAACATCGGTGTTTGGTAGAGGATTTCCTAAACCACAACTTCATTTTCGAACGATATGAATGTAAATTTCCATTCAGGATGGAATTTAAACAATTTTCCACGCCTTCCTAGTTCTGTGCTTTCTTATGAAGATGAAGATATATTCGGTGCCATTGTGCCTTGGCTATATGTCGGGATGTGTTTTTGTTCATTTTGTTGGGTAAATTCGAGCAAGTCATGAGAAAACATCTACCCAAACTTTTTAAAGAGCAGCCTACTTTACTGCATGACTTGGTAAGAATTTTTTTGCACTCCCCTTCTTGTTATTGATTGTTTATGTTAGACATAGAATTAGTCATATTCTTCTTCATTAGCAATTCACCGCATGATTTGTTTGTTGGTGTATACTTTTGTTCATAATTAACATGTTACACAGCTATCACCATCAATTTTGAAATCTAAAGGAGTTCCCGTTTATCGGGCAATACAAAAATCAGAAGAATTTGTCACTCTGCGAAATGCCAGCTTGGAACGTGCACTAGAAAACCAAAATTTAATGATTGGAATAGAGAGTTGTTGGCAGTCAAAAATCATCTTTGATTGATGCCATTGATCTTGTGTACCCCGCTGAAGTGTTGGACTGTATGTTTTGTGTTTTGTAACCGTATTATGTAAAAAAATGATGAGAGTTTGAAAATATTAATAAATTGTTTTGCTTCATATTTTAAGTTTGTTTGATATCTTAAGTTTTGGAGATAATATGTTCTGAAATGAATTCCTTTGTCAGTAATATGTATATAATTTGTGGATATATTACAATCGTAAAATAATAATCATAATATATGACAATGGTTATGAAAAGTTGTAAAAATTATACAGTGCATAACAATTGTAATAAAAGTTATTACAACGGTGGAAAAAAGTTGCAAAATATACATTTCACAATGGTGCCGCAACTGTGCAAAAAAGTTGTAAAAAATTTTAGTCTATTACAACTTCTTAATAGACGACGGTGGCTCCACCGTTGTAAAAACTTTTTACAACTTTCTTGTAACACCCCACCTCCGTTAAGGCCACTCACAAAGGGAACGCCTTAACTTTGGTGGAGCATTTTAGTAAACAGAACAGAAAATTTCAAGACAGATAAACAATACTTGAGAAATTATAACTTTATTACAGAGGAAAACAGAAATTAGTTTGATTACATCTTTACCAAAAACTCACGTACATAAATATCAGTCTTGTTCAGAAAATTGTCGGAGTACAAAACTTTAAAATCATAATCCCCACAGAAGCTGCCACAAGGAGTCAAGCCATACTTTAAGCACTCTAAGTACTTCGAGCAGAAGAAATCCGGATCAAGCTAAAGTGTTCCCTCCTTGGAAAACCTGGGGGGAACGGAAGAAAAAGGGGCGAAAACAAGCAAGGTCAGACATAAAGTCTGGCAAGTCCAGTGACTTTCAACATATGAACAAATAATAATAATTATGACATGAAAATAAGCTGGATAAGAGATAACAGTAACAGGAGCAGCAGATGTACTTAGGTTAAACAGAAGAAACAAAATAATATTGCTTTTCATTTCTCTGCACTAATACTAGTATAACAGGATTAGGTGTCACCCAAATGTCTAAACTGAAACAGAAACGGGAACAGAATAATTTCCACAGAAGAGAATGTTAGTAATGGGCCTTTACCACCCCAACAGAAATAGACAGAAACAGAATGCTAATAATGGGCCTTTACCACCCGAACAGAAACAGACAGAAACAGAATGCTAATAATGAGCCTTTACGACCCGAACAGAAACAGACAAAAACAGAAACAGAATGCTAATAATGGGCCTTTACTACCCGAACAGACGGTACCACGCAGAAACAGACAGGTGTTGCCACCCAACAGAAACAAACCGTACCAACAGAAACAGACATAACTAAGTGTACCCTAAAACCCTACCCCAAGCGATCGGCTCCCTAATACATAAATATCCTGTGTCGGCCCCACAGTAGGGTGTATCACTCCCTAAAGTGACAACCAATTGGCACAGACCTATTTACAGATGTCACGGCGTCTTACATCCTCAGAGGCAGACCAGGGTCCATGCACGCACATGACCCGGTTGGAACGCACCATCAACACCCCTCACCATTATCAGAATGAACCGCTTATAATTAGTTCAGTAAGCGTACCCGGACCTTACCTACTATTGGGTCAAAGTTTTGATACCAGAAAGGGTTACTGACTAATATGGGTCCCAAACAACAGATGACACAAGTAATTTCCCTCGTAACCTTGTGTCCCCAGACTAACCGATTTCAGATTAACTTGTTTACAAGTTCGGACATACAGAGTTCAGGTCAACTAGTTCACAGATCAGACAAGTTTTCAGACTAACGGATCAGATATACGGATTTAACAGATTTACAGATTTGTCTAACTTTGTAATTGGGCCTACAGATTCACGAAACGGGTTTGTTAAATTCATTAGTCCAATTGGTTTAACCCTATCCACCCAGCACGTTTTAGACATCATATTTATCCCAAATTTTGCATTAATTAAATATTAATGCACAGACCTCTCACATTAGGTCGGTAGCTTATGGCCGCTAGATATGCCGGGCGGTTCCGGGCAGACTTCTGCCACAAGCCAGACCTAACCTCGTGTCTAAGCATATTTTAGTTATGCCTACGACCTCTCACATTAGACTGACAGTTTGCGGTCGCTGGTTAAGCCGGTTGTTTCCGGGCAGGCTTCTACCGCAAACAGAGTCTAACCTCATGTCATAGCCGATTCATTCCAATACAGATTTTTTAGATATCAGACTAATTCTATTTATTTAACAGATTAAACTTCTTCATAGGATACAACAGATTAATAAAATTTCCATGGTTTACTAAATCTTAGGTCGAGCCTACGGATTTCCATACCCAGATTACCATTATTTAGTTTTCAACAGATCAGACAATTCAACGGGTAGCAGATCTAGCAGTTTAAGCGATGCAACAGATTTAGCAATTTAGGCAATTCAACCGTTTTAACTAATAACAGATTAGGCAATTTAACAGATCTAAAACTCTATTTACATATCTTGCCTAATCATAAATTTAGCCTAAACTTACATGCCTAAATCAAGGTTATAATTCATAATACAATATATGCCCCAAATTTTAGCCTTAATATTCCCATTTGCAGTTCATGTCAAAACTAGATTTAATATTCTAGTTCACCATTTATGTCCAAGACTAATACACATGTAAATCATTCTCTATTATAGCCAACTTAGATTATGCCAACATATTTGCTATGCCAGATTTACTTAATTAAGCTACGCCCAATCCCCGTATAACATGTTTCCACAAGTTCTCTAAATACTCGTGAAATGGCCTTAACAAAAGGAATATGGGATAAGCACAAGAATTGATATACAAGAATAGGCGTGCAATAATGAACTAAATACAATAATAATGGCCCAATAGGCTCGATGTACATAACAGTAGATGGGAATAAACTAGCAAAGTTACATACTAAATATGAGATCCAACATCATTAAAGGGATAGGCATAAGAAACTAACTACAATAGTTATAGGCAACTAACCACAATAGTCATGGGCGACTAATCACAATTGTTTTTTATTCAATGTCATAGGCAATAGTCTCATAATCATGAATCATAGTCATAGGCAATAGTCTCATAGGCGTGAATTATAGTCATAGGCAATAGTCTCATAGGCATGAATTATAGTCATAGGCAATAGTCTCATAGGCATCAGTTTCACAGATAACAGATTTAACAGATAACAGATTTAGCAGATCTAAAACTCTATTTACATATCTTGCCTAATCATAAATTTAGCCTAAACTTACATGCCTAAATCAAGGTCATAATTCATAATACTGTATATGCCCCAAATTTTAGCCTTAATATTCCCATTTACAGTTCATGTCAAAACAAGATTTAATATTCTAGTTCACCATTTATGTCCAAGACTAATACACATGTAAATCATTCTCTATTATAGCCAACTCAGATTATGCCAACATATTTGCTATGCCAGATTTACTTAATTAAGCTACGCCCAATCCCCGTATAACATGTTTCCACAAGTTCTCTAAATACTCGTGAAATGTCCTAAACAAAAGGAATAGGGGATAAGCACAAGAATTGATAAACAAGAATAGGCGTGCAATAATGAACTAAATACAATAATAATGGCCCAATAGGCTCGATGTACATGACAGTAGATGGGTAAACTAGCAAAGTTACATACTAAATATGAGATCCAACATCATTAAGGGAATATGCATAAGAAACTAACTACAATAGTTATAGGCAACTAACCACAATAGTCATGGGCGACTAATCACAATAGTTTCTTATTCAATGTCATAGGAAATAGTCTCATAGTCATGAATCATTGTCATAGGCAATAGTCTCATAGGCGTGAATTATAGTCATAGGCATGAATTATAGTCATAGGCAATAGTCTCATAGGCATCAGTTTCATGTCCAATTATGCATTATTATTTGTCCCAAAATTTAGCGTTCGTGCGTTATCTCTTATGAGATGTGGCGCAGGCTCGTGGTAGCCTGGCTATAGAACAGAAAGAGGAAAGAGATGCATAATAGAACGTACACAACCTCCAATTCAGATTTACAATCATGTCACAATTATAGTTACAGTTTATAGCGGAAAATAACTATACTTGCCTTTCGTGGTTTTAAGAAAGGATAATAAACTGTTGTTGATGCAGAAATGCTGAATTATTCCTCTTTAATTGTGGTCGTAGCTCTAAACTTGGATTTGAGATTTTATTTAGCTTTTAATTCTATTTAGGTTGGAAGAAGATGCATCAGTCCAAGTTTTGATTCCAGCAGGGTAGCGACGCCATTTTTATTTTTAATTAGAACAGAGGTAGAATATAGACAGAATGAAATTGTGTGGAGAAAATGAGGCTAGGGGGCTTTTTATATAGGATTAGGCGGACGAATCTAGACAGAAACGAGACCGGATACATCAGAATGAACCAGGTTCAAAAACTGGGTTTCGGGAGCAGGTCGACCTCTAGGTCGACTCCCCAGTCGACCTGGTCATGGGGAGGTCGACACCCTAGTCGACTCCCCAGTCGACCTAGTTGGAGGGGGGGGGGTCGACTCCCCAGTCAACCTGGGTATATGGGCGGGAATTTTCCCGCCAGCCTTCTCTGGGTTTGAGTTTCGAATTTCTGGCTTTATTTTTTAGCTGTTTTATTTAATTTAAATTCCTGAAACTTCGGAGGGTCATATCTTGGTCATACGGACTCCGATTTTTGAAAACTCAATAAGTGGAACATTGAACTAAGTCAGTTTTATTTGAACTTTCCTTACCAAGTCTTCTACCATCGGGACACAAAGCCTTCCATCTCTCCTCAGCCAACCCCTATCGTCTATAGAATATCGAGCAAGGTGACTAGATGTCTCCCCTCGAACCAGCTTATCCAAGATCTCAATCATCTGAGGGTCTTCCTTTTGCGAAGCCCCAACTTGATCTAGGAGGGTAGGCCTGAGCTCTAAAGATGCCAAGGAACCGGTCACTGACTCCATTGCCAAAGAGAAATCAAAGGTCGCTAAGAACTCTAAATTCTTCATCTCAACAAATAGAGGACTTAGTGTCAACCTCTTCCTACTCAATGCATCCGCTACAACATTCCCCTTGCCAGGGGTATAGGATATCTCGAAATCATAGGAAGCCAAAAATTCCATCCATCTCTGCTGTCTTAAGTTCAGATCTTTCTGCGAAAAGAGATACTTCAAAGACTTATGATCAGTATATAACTCAAATCTCTCTCCCAGAAGATAATGACGCCATGCTTTGAGGGCATATACAATCGCTGCCAGCTCTAGATCATGAGTGGGATAATTCCTCTCATGCACCTTAAGTTGCCTCCCACCAAAACATATAACTCTGCCCTCTTGCATCAGAACGGCGCCCAATCCCGTGCCACAAGCATCAGTGTACACGGTAAATATCTTACCACCATCGGGTAAGGCTAGAACTGGTGCGGAGGTAAGGGCTCTTTTGAGTCTCTGAAAAGCAAGCTCACAATCCATATCCCAAGCAAAGACTAAGTTCTTCTTCGTCAACTTAGTAAGAGGAGCAGATATCTTTGCGAAGTCTTTAATGAACTTCCGATAGAAACCTGCAAGACCCAGAAAGCTTCTCACCTCGGTTGCATTCCTTGGCGTCTTCCAATCCTGAACTGCAACCACCTTAGCGGGATCTACCGCTAAGCCTTGCTTAGATACGATATGCCCAAGAAATCTGACTTCCCTTCTCCAAAAGTGGCACTTGGAGAACTTGGCTTTTAACTGGTGTGCTCTGAGTGTATCCATCACCTCTACTAAGTGCCTCGCATGCTCTTCCTCATCCTTGGAGAAGACTAGAATATCATCAACAAAGACCACGACAAACTTATTCAAGAACTCCCGAAACACCCTACTCATCAAATCCACAAAATACGCGGGTGCATTTGTCAAACCGAACGGCATAACAAGCCATTCAAAGAATCCGTCTGGAGTTCTGAATGCAGTCTTGTCTATACTGTCTTCAGCCACTCTGAGCTGATGAAAACCCGTAGCAAGGTCAAGCTGAGAGAAAACAGAAGCACCAACAAGTTGATCAAAGAGATCGTCGATCCTTGGTAACGGGTGTCGGTTCTTCTTAGTCAGCTTATTCAATTCTCTATAATCCACACAGAGTCGAAGAGAGCCATCTGCCTTAGTTGCAAACACCACAGGCGCTCCCCATTCGGATATACTCCTTCTGATGAAGCCCTTCTCAAGCAATTCTTTCACTTGCTTGCTCAGCTCCCGTCTCTCACGTGGAGCCATATGCCGAACGGGCAAAGAAACAGGTTTAGCATTATCTACCAGATAGATGCGAAAGTCAATCTCTCGTTTAGGGGGCAATCCCTTAACTTCTTCAAAAACGTCTGGATAATCTCGGACCACCCTTACAGACTGAAGGGCCTCCTCTGATGAGTCGAGAGATTCTAGATAGCATAACATGACGGGATTCTTCGGATTGCATGAAATCTCTAAGGTGTTGCCCAGGCGAGTCACAAGCCTCACAACCCTATGCTCACAATCCAGAATGGCTCCATATCTAGACAGCCAATCCATGCCCAAGATCAATCCGTATCCCCTGAAACCTAGAACATACGCACTACACAAGAACTCAACGCTGAGTATAGAGATCCTTAGATCCACACATATCATGGATAGATGAGCAGAACCCCCAATGGGATTCGAAACACAAACGGGATCATCCACTAAGCTAATACTGAGGTGCAAACTATCAACAAGATCAGATGAAATAAAGCTATGTGATGCACCGGAATCAAACAAGGTACGTACTGGAAGATCAGAGATATAAACAAGGTTCTCAACAGAAACACTACCTCTCTCGGGAACTGAAGCGGCATTGAGAGCATGAACTTGCCCTCCTGAAGATCCAGCCTGTCCTTTCTTCTTTGGGCAGTCTTTGCTGAAGTGCCCAGTCTCTCCACAAGAAAAGCATCCACCACTAAGCTTCCTTTTCTTCTTCCTGCAATCTTTAGCAAAATGCCCAGCTATGCCACAGTAATTGCACTTCCCCTTGCCTTTGTTGTTGCCCTTCTTGTTCTTATTCTGATTTCCTTGACTGCTTTGACCTTGGTTGCCTTTGCCTTGAGAATCAGCCTTCTTTGCTTGAGTATCGCCCGACTTGACTTCCTTCTTTCCCTCTCCCTGGAGCAGAGCCATATTGACCAAACTCTCGAAAGTGGCTCCGTGCGGAATATGTGACATCGCCAAGCCCTGTAGTGGCTCATTCAATCCTCTGGCAAACCGAAGAGCCTTCTTCTCCGGGGTGTTTACTATATCCAAACCAAAGCGGGCCAGCTGATTGAACTTGTTCACATACTCCTTGACCGACATATCCCCTTGCTTTAATGCAATGAATTTCTCCATTTGTAAATTCGCCTCAGCTGAAGATAGAAACTTGGTCACAAATCTAGCCCTCAAATCGGCCCAAGTCTCAACGGGCCTCGTCCCATTGGTGACCTCCCACCAATAGGCCGCCTCATCCTTCAAGAGCCATACGGTCAATAAGATCTTCCTCTCATCATCTATTCCAAAGATGGCAAACAAGTCCTCCGTGTCCTTCAGCCAATTCCTAGCTTCAACGAAAGATTCTGTGCCTAGGAAATTCTTGCCTCCCATTGCCTTGAAATCTTTACACACCTTTGTAAACTCAATCTGAGGATGCTGAGGGGGAGGAGGAGGAAGAGGAGCCTCAGCAACGGGAGGAGGAGGAACATTAGCAACGGGAGGGGGAATATTAGCTGCTGGAGGAGGGGGAGCAGGGACCACCGGAGGAGGGATATTAGGGATAGGATTCTCAACCACAGGAGGAGGAGTGGGAGTAGGGTTGGCGGGACCAGCTGCCGCCCTAGCTTCTAGGAGTCTCCTATACCAGAGTGGTACGTTCACTCCATCTGGGATGTCAAGATTCTCAGCCATACTGAAACAAAAGATAAGATAAGATTAGGTCAAGGGAACGAAGGATAACGCTGATGGCTTTTGGGGATTAGCCTTAAAATAATCTAGACTTCATTTTGGAAAATACTTAGTAGGTTTTTCGAAAATAGTTTTTCGAAAAGGGTTTTTTTTTTTTTTTTTTCAAAAGTTTTTGTTCAATCTTGTTAACCTTGTGCTCTGATACCAAATGTAACACCCCACCTCCACTAGGATCACTCCTTAGAATGTACTAGCTTTGGAGGGGCGTTATTGTGAAGGTAAACATGCACAGAGATATAGCAAGACAGAGTATATAAAAATAAATATAAGTAAAGCAGCGGTAGCAGATAAAAACCCATCATCATTATCTCAGAAAACCCACATAGTCAAGTACATAATATCAAAATGTCATGATCCAAAATACAACTCCAGTCTAGATACGTGATAACAAAATACATAGTAAACATCAGTACTAATCCCCAGAAATAAAAGATAAGCCACAGCTAGCTCAGATCCATACATGAGCTATCCAACAAGCAAGTCAAAGATCCACTAAGCAGATGTAGTCCCTCCCTGAGAACCTGTGGGGGGGGGGGGGGAAACGGAAGAAAAGAAGCGAAAGAAAACAGGTCAGTCAAAAAGACTGGTAAGCCCTACTACGATCAATCTATAAACTAATAAAGTTAACAGTATGATGGAAACTGAGATGAACATACTGCCAATAGATAAAGGTGACATCACATAGACGAGATTAAACTTTGCACCACAGTGTACTAGCAAACCCACAAAACAGATCTTGATCCCTTAGCCCAAACTTTGGCCCAATAACATGAAGTGACCTTAGTATAAGGCCCAGCCCAACGGTCTAGTCGATCGGCTCCCTATAAACCTAACACGTCAAGTGTTGGTGTCCATACGGCCCACATGGATGTAGTCAGACTGTGCTGGGTCCACCTTCGGGTGTATCAAGCCCTAAGATGTCAACCCCCAGACACCTAAGCAATAATGCACAGTCTAAGCCTACTGGTACCCGTGCCTCGAGTTTGTCCAACATCGGACTACGTGCACGTCCGTAGCCCGCCGGACCCGCACCGCTGTACCACTCAGCCGTCGCTTTGGTCGCTTACATCAGTCCAGTAATCGTGCCCCGCCCTAGCCTAGCCTCTAGGGTTGTGAATGATACCAACTGGGATTACTGCTGGAACAGACCACGTTGCTAGGGTTTCTAAGAGGGTTAAGTGTGGTTTTAACCCCTCACTAAACCTGGATTAGATTAGCTAAGTGTAACCACTTATCCCCATCTAATCCTCGCATCCCCATTATTGGTTAAGTATTAGTGGGCCATGACTTAACCCTAATCATGAGGCATTAATTACTTAACGCACCCAACCTCTCACATTAGACATCCGTGGTTACCTGGGAAGATTTACACCACGTCTAGGTCTAACCTCGGGTCTTATGGTGCAACATGACCAACTACCCACATTAGACCCCACGTTGTGGTTACCTGGGAAGATTTACACCACAACTAGGTCTAACCTCGAGTTGGCCATATCATGTTATCTAATGTCATGTCCACTTCAAAACATATTTACAAATTAACATATACTTGGGTAGACCTAACTTAATAGGTAAATTCCCAAGGGGTAGACCTAACTTAATAGGTAAATTCCCAATCTTTTAGTTTCATGTATTTTTAAGTTTACCCAAACCCTCCCAACGTCATTATCTCGCTTACATATTCGTCATAACGTATAAGGGTATAAAAAGGTAACTTGGCATAACATACATGGTGAACTTCACATGTCATAATAAACATGCATACATGTTAAACTTGCAAATCATGTCATGGTGAACTCGCATAAACATGCATAGCTTATTAAATATGCATAACATGGTAAGGTGAACATGCATAATCCATTTAACTTGCATAACATGGTAAGATGAGCTTGCATAAGCATGCATAATCCATTAAACTTGCATAACATGGTAAGATGAACATGCATAATCCATTAAACTTGCATAACATGGTAAGATGAACATGCATAATCCATTAAACTTGCATAACATGGTAAGGTGATCTTGCATAAACAAGCATAACCCATGAAACATGTAGAACATGACATAATAAGCTCGCATAAGCATGCATAACTTGTGGAACATGTAAAACATGGCATAGAAATCTCGCATATGCATGCATAACTTATGAATCACATAAAACATGACATAGTGAGTTCGCATAAGCATGCATAATCAACTAAACTCACATAAATCTCAACTTTCACCAAACATTAACTTTAAAGTTTGTAAAGTGAAGGTAAGAGGGCTTACAAATATAAACAAGCCACAAATCCACCAAATAAGATGAAGAAGCCCTTTTAAAAACCAAAACAAAGCCTCAAATAAGAAAACCCTTTTGCAAAATCCCAAAAACACAAACTTTAGCAAATCAAACTTGCATCTTAATGAAGTATGCAAGTTATTAAGCATTCATACAACATAGAAAAGGTTGTATGATCATCATATCATCATAGGATTAAACTTTGAGGAAGGTGGAGGCTAGGTTTTAGGTGGAGGCCATTTGAGGATTCAAATTGACATAGTTTAGTTGCAAGATTGATTAATGAGGCTTTAGGGTAGGATTAGGGGTATATTTATAGAGAATTAGAGTGTTTTAGGCCCTAGGATTAACCCTAGATTAGGTTTGGCCCGTCAGATCTCAGAATTCTCCAGAACCAAGCCACATGACCCAACCCAAATCAGAAATGGTGCACCAGGCTGGAGTGCCTGGGCACCCCCTGTCGACAGGGCTGTCGACAGGGCAGTCGACACCCTGGGTGCCCTGTCGACATGCCTGTCGACATGGGCCCCCTGGCGGGAATTTTCCCGCCTAACCCTGATTAGCCCTAATCCTTGATTTTAATTTGAAATTTAAATCTGTCTTTAGCATAGAAATTTCTGAAAACTTCAATGGGCCTTAACTGGGTCATACGGACTCCGATTTTCGAAAACTCAGACTCTATTTCGCGTATTTTTCCGAGACGATCGCAATGGCATAGCCCGTTTCCTCTGATTCTGATTTTTGAATTTAATTCTGCCTCGATTTATGTTATAACAGTTTATTGAAAATACGGGTTGTTATAGGATTCCTATCTATAGGTCGAAGACTCGATTGATAGGATACAGTCGAGTGATGGGAGCGAGTGAAGATAAATAAAAACTTAGTTTCCATTAGACCTTGGTTGAGAGACAAATTCCCCTAAGTATCAACCCCGAAGACCGAAATCAACATCAAATTGACACCCAGAGGATTACCCTCTTTAGACAATGTCAAAACTGGAAATCTCAACCTTATCAGAAATATTCAGATATTTACAGATTACCGGTACAGATCAGATTACTAAATGATTCTTAGGAAACTAAGCATGATAAAAACCCAGAATGTATGCGTCATAGTCAACTTAACGCTCAACACAAATACCCAACTTATCATAATTAGATGAGTCATAACCCTTATGGGTCTGAGTCTATTGTGGAATCAGAAACAATACTAGTATTCAAGTGTAGAGTATCAATTACAGAATCAAAATGCCAGAATCAGAAAAGAGTTTTAACTCAAAAATCAGATAAAGAAATTAATCCTCCTATAGAAAGTTTTCCTATTTCTATCCTATCCACTAGCTTCGAGAGTGTTCGCCTGCCTTCCAGAAGTTGGTCCTGCCCTCTGCCCTTGCCCTCGCTTCTTCGGACAGTCCCTAGTGAAGTGTCCCATCTCACCACAGTTGAAGCAAGTGCCCTTTCTTTTTCTGCAATCCTTGTTCAGATGAGTCGAGCTTCCATAAGTAAAGCACTTTTTCTCCTTCTTATCTTCAGACTTTTCACCCTTCTTTTGTGTTTCCTTTTTGGGCCATGCTTTCTTGTTCTGTGGTTCTTCCTTCTTTGCCTCTTTCTTGCCGTTGTCTTCCTCGTGCAGTAGTGCCATATCCACCAATCTCTCGTAAGTCGCTCCCATGGGTACATGGGTCATGGCTAGGCTGTGCAGTGGCTCGTTCAATCCTTTAACAAAGCGAAGAGCCTTTTTATGCCGGGTGTTGACTAAATCTAGTCCGAACCTAGCCAGTTGGTTGTACTGGTTGACGTATTCCTTGACCGTCATACTTCCTTGCTTAAGAGATAAGAACTTTTCCAGTTGTAGACTTCGTTCAGCTTGCGAGAGGAATTTCATCTCAAACCTTGTTCTGAAATCCATCCATGTTTCAACCGGTCTCTCGGCATTAGTGACTTCCCACCAATAGGAAGCTTCGTCCTTGAGCAACCATACCGCCAATTGTACCTTATGCCTATCGTCCACCTCGAAAATAACGAACAGATCCTCAGTTTCTTTGAGCCAGTTCCTCGCTTCTATGAATGATTCAGTTCCCTTGAAATCCTTTCCACCCATGGCCCTAAAATCTTTACAGATCTTTGAAAAAGCAATTGCATGAGGAGAGGGCGGAGGAGGAGGAATCGCTGCAGCTGGAGGAGGAATATCTGCTGGGCCTGCATCGTTGGCCCTAGCCTCTAAGTACCTCCTGAACCAGCCAGGTATTGGCACGCCCTATGGAAAGTTAAGATTCCCAGACATGCTGGAATGAAAGAAAAAGGTTTAAAACGGAGAACTGAAAAGATAGATATATGGCTTTTTGGAGATTATGTTCTTCAAAAATAAGCATTACTTTTGAAAATACTTCCTTTTTAAAACCTTTTTGAAAATAGTTTTCAAAATTTTTTATCAAATCTGGTAACCTTCAGCTCTGATACCAGTGTAACACCCCACCTCCGTTAAGGTCACTCACAAAGGGAATGCCTTAACTTTGGTGGAGCGTTTTAGTAGACAGAACAGAAATTTACAAGACAGATAAAAAATACTTGAGAAATTATAACTTTATTACAGCGGAAAACAGAAATCAGTTTGGTTACATCTTTACTAAAAACTCAAGTACATAAATATCAGTCTTGTTCAGAAAATCGTCAGAGTACAAAACTATAAAATCATAATCCCCACAGAAGCTGCCATAAGGAGTCAAGCCGTACTTTAAGCACTCTAAGTACTTCAAGCAGAAGAAATCCGGATCAAGCTAAAGTGTTCCTTCCTTGGAAAACCTTGGGGCGGGGGGGGGGGGGGACGGAAGAAAAAGGGGCGAAAACAAGCAAGGTCAGACATAAAGTCTGGCAAGTCCAGTGACTTTCAGCATATGAACAGATAATAATAATCATGACATGAAAATAAGCTGGATAAGAGATAACAGTAACAGGAGCAGCAGATGTACTTAGGTTAAACAGAAGAAACAAAATAATATTACTTTTCATTTCTCTGCACTAATACTAGTATAACAGGATTAGGTGTCACCCCAATGTCTAAACTGAAACAGGAACGGGAACAGAATAATTTCCACAGAAGAGAATGTTAGTAATAGGCCTTTACCACCCCAACAGAAACAAACAGAAACAGAATGCTAATAATGGGCCTTTACCACCCGAACAGAAACAGAATGCTAATAATGGGCCTTTACCACCCGAACAGAAACAGACAGAAAAAGAAACAGATTAATCCCTACGGAAACAGAATGTAGAATTAGGTGTACACTAGTAAATGGGCCTTTACCACCCGAACAGACGGTACTATGCAGAAACAGACAGGTGTTGCCACCCAACAGAAACAGACGGTACCAACAGAAACAGACAGAACTAAGTGTACCCTAAAACCCTACCCCAAGCGATCGACTCCCTAATACATAAATACCCTGTGTCGGCCCCACAGTAGGGTGTATCACTCCCTAAAGTGACAACCAAATGGCACAGACCTATTTACAGATGTCAAGGCGTCTTACATCCTCAGAGGCAGACCGGGGTCCATGCACGCACATGAACCGGTTGGAACGCACCATCAACACCCCTCGCCATTATCAGAATGAACCGCTTATAATTTGTTCAGTAAGCGTGCCCGGACCCTACCTACTATTGGGTCAAAGTTTTGATACCAGAAGGGTTACTGACTAATATGGGTCCTAAACAACAGATGACACAAGTAATTTCCCTCCTAACCTTGTGTCCCTAGACTAACAGATTTCAGACTAACTTGTTTACAAGTTCAAACATACAGAGTTCAGGTCAACTAGTTCACAAATCAGACAAGTTTCCAGACTAACGGATCAGATATACGGATTTAACAGATTTACAGATTTGTCTAACTTTGTAATTGGGCCTACAGATTCATGAAACGGGTTTATTAAATTCATTAGTCCATTTGGTTTAACTGTAACACCCCACCTCCGCCACGGTCACTCTTGCAAGTACACTGGCTTTGGAGAGGTGTTGGACAAGGTAAACATGCATGACGATATCACAAGACAGAACATATGAGTAAAACAGAGTAAATAAAGCAGCGGATAAAATTACTATTTCAAAACCATAGTCAAGTTACATCAAAGTACTTAGTCATCATTTTCCAACAAAACAAAGTCTAGAAAACATAAACTGAAAAATAGAATGAGTAAAGTATTCCCCAAAGATAACAGTAGTATCGCCATAGCAAAGCCCAAGTCCAAACCGTACATGAGCTATCCAGTAAGCAAGCTAAAGATCCAAGCTAGGTGCTAGTGTTCCCACCCTGAGAACCTGGGGGGGAAACGGAAGAAAAGAGGCGAAAGAAAACGGGTCAGTCAAAAAGACTGGTAAGTCCTATCTACTATTAGTATAAAAACTAATAAAGTTAACTGGACATGTAAAACAGAGATGAAACATAGGATGATAACTGGCATGGTGAAAAGTTAACAAGATAGATCAAGTGTGGCATCACATATACAAGGTTAAGTTGCACCAGGTGTACTAGTATTCTAATCCATGTCAAGTATAAACAAGAAATGATCCCTTGGCCCAAAGTTGGCCCAACATCATGAGGTGACCTAAATCAAGGTCCAACTACTCGGTCTAGTCGATCGGCTCCCTATAAGCCTAACTCGTCGTGTATCGGTGTCATACAGCCTAATCATGGAATGTAGTTAACTGTGCAAGGTCCACCCTAGGGTGTATCCAGCCCTAAGGTGTAAACCACAGACACAATTCAAGCACGCACAGTCTAAACCTATTGGTGCCCATGTTCAACTCCGGACTTAATGTGCACGACCATGGTCCGCCTGAACAACCGGTGCACCATTCAGCCGTCTCTTTTGGTCTCTTACAATCAGTCCAGTAATTGTGCCCCACCCTAGCCTAGTCCAGGGTATCCAGATACTCCCAAGTGGGTTACTGCTAAAAAGGACCACATAACTAGGATTTCAAGCGGGTTATGTGTGGTTAACCCTATCCTAACCATGTATTGAGTTGGTCAAGTGTATCCAAGCAGTTCATGACTTAACCCTATCAATACATCGTGTTTAATTGGTTAAGTATTCAAGTAGTCCATGACTTAACCCTACCAACCCATCGTGTTTAATTGGTTAAGTATTCAAGTAGTCCATGACTTAACCCTATCATGTGGCATTAATTAACTTAATGCACCCCAACCTCTCACATTAGACTTTGTTGTGGTTACTAGTTAAACCGGGTGGGTCCGGGTAGCTTTACACCACAACCTAGTCTAACCTCGGGTTTTAAGTGCGATGTGACCAACTACTCACATTGGGTCCTATTGTTTGTAGCCACTAGTTAAGCCGGTCGGTTCCGGGTAGATTTATGCTACAAACTCAACCCAACCTCGAGTTGGCCACTTTCATGTTTTCTACATGTCATGTCCACGTTCATGTTTTCAAGCATAATCACATGTCATATTTTCAAGTCATGTTTCATGTCATTTAAGTTTACCCATAACGTAACCCCATCGCACGTAAGTTCGCATCAACACAAATAGATCAAAAAGGGGAACATAAGAATATGACAAGATGGCAAAGGCTATCACAAGTTAAACATGGTGATATTTGAGGCAAAAGTGTTCAATATAGTAGCATATGGCCTCAACATGTATGATAGCATAAAAGGTGACTTGGCCTCAAACATATCAAATAGCATAAGGGTGCTTTGGCCTCAAGCATGCATAATAGCATAATGGTGATTTGGACACAAGCATGCATAATAGCATAAGGGTGATTTGGCCACAAACATGTATGATAGCATAATTAGCAAATAGGGTGGTAACATGGTAATAGTTGACATAGGATGACAGTCCTAACTTGTGCATAGCAAATAGAGTCAATATCATCATATGCATGTTAAGGAACATGAGGGGTTAAGGTTTGTTAACATGCATAAGCCATAATCCATTTCATAGCACTTTTCCCAAAGGTCAACATGAACTGTACTAGGTTCATGATAGGTCCACAATCATAGATCAAGAGAGGCATGAATAGATCTATGCATACAATGATAGGTTCAAGGCAAATATTGCACTTAGGTCCAATTCCAATCTACACATGTATGGCATTAAGCTTAGCAAATAGGGTGATAAACTTGTGATTAGCATATAGGTTGCATCATGGAAAGTTAATATCAAGGTCATGAGGGGTTCTATGTTGCATTTATGCACAATCACCACATGAAGCTCATAGCTTTCCACCCAAAAGTCAACATAAATGGTACTAGATTCATGATAGGTAAACATTAGGTCCACAAACATATATCAAAAGGGTCATGAATGAATCTATGCATGAAATCCAAGGCAAGCAAAACACAAAAGTCTCATTTCAACTTGCTACATGTCATATTAAGTTCATAGTTTAAATCTAAGAGTAGAATAGGGCTTACAAAGCATGGCTATGAGAACTAGAACACAATAGAACAAGATAGAGATGTTGTAGAAGCCCTAGGAATGATGTAGCAACACAAATAGCCTTGAGAATAAGTAGCTCCTTTGATTTGATGAAGAAAGATGGCTCCTTTTTGCCTTAGATGCCCTCAAGCTCTCATGAGGAAGATGGAGGTCATGATATGAAGATGGAGGCCATGGTTAGGGAGCATTTTGGCATAACTTCGTTGTAGGATTGAATTATGAGGGTTTAGGCTAGGTCTAGGGGTGCTTATATAGAAGTTTAGGGTAGTTTAGGCCATAGGATTAATCCTAGTTTAGATCCTAGCCATCAGAATTCGTCACAAGGCCAGAAACATGACTCAAAACACTCAGCAGGTGCACCAGGCCAAACTGACCGACCACCCAGGTCGACAGGGGTGTCGACTGGGCAGTCGACACCACCTGGGGTGTTTCGACTCCCAAGTCGATTCCCCAGTCGATTTGGGGGCTGGGCGGGAAATTTTCCCGCCCAGTCCGTTTGGCTCCAAATTTGAAATTTGAACTGTTTTTGAACTTGAAATTTTCTGAAAACTTTGACGGGCCATAACTGGGTCATACGGACTCCGATTTTCGAAGACTCGGACTCTATTTCGCGTATTTTTTCGAGACGAACGCAATGGCATAGCCCATTTCCCTTGATTCAGATTTTAACATTTAATTCTGCCTTGATTTATGTTATAACATTTTATTCAAAATACGGGTTGTTATATTCTCCCCACCTTAAAGGATTTCGTCCCCGAAATCTTCAAGTTAGGAAGAACTTATCCTACCATCCATCATCCATCTACTCAAAACATCATCCACGAGCAGTCATTGTCCTTAAAAGATTCTAAATGATGTATGATCATATGCGAAAGGTGTGTGTATATGTACTTATCTAATGCGAAAATCAGGCGGTTACTGATTCAGTAAACCTCCTTAATGCAAAGTATGTTAGTGAAATGAGTCCATATGTATGCAAATACCTAACATAATTCATAATCTCTACATGAGTGCACATAACATTCATCCATATGCAACATCCATGTGATAGCATAACAAGTTTCATCCATGAATAAGTATAAGCACTCATGCATATGCAATATGAAAGTGTGTGAGCCGATCTTAGTGCCTAATGAGTATCATGCATCCACGAGTATCCACTTGCAAACACTTGCAACCACTTGCAAACATCAAGCATAACATGTTTCAAATACATGTTTCATCCAAAGGGTTTCTACCTAAGGTTCTCATGACAAGATTAACGAGATAACAAGATAAACATGGATAGCAAAAGAAAGATATGCTAACTAGCAAAAGAGATTGAGAATGTACCCTCAAAAAGGAATGGATAAAGCCCACGCATCTTCTACTCGGTTTCCCAAGTTGCATCTTCATCGGCTTCACTCCACTGAACCTTTACTAACTTGACTTCTCGATTCCTCAGCTTCTTGATCTCCGGTCCCAAGATACAAATCGGAGCTCGCCTCAAAGTTGCCTCTTTCTCTACCTCCATGTCTTCAAGAATGCTAGGCTCAACTACCTCGGCTGACTCATGTAGGCACTTTCGGAGATGCGAGACATGAAAAACATTGTGCACTCCGGCCAGCTTCTCGGGCAATTCCACCTTATAAGCCATCTTCCCAATTCTCTCTACGATAGGGAAGGGTCCTATGAACCTTGGTGCCAGCTTCCCAACTGCTCCAAAACGAACCACGTTTCGCAAAGGAGAAACTTTCACAAAGACCATATCTCCAACTTCAAACTCCAAGTCTGTCCTTCGCTTGTCTGCATAGGATTTCTGTCTGTCTTGGGCCGTTTTCATCCGCCTTCGAATCAACTCAACCTTCTTGAATGTGTCCCTTATCATGTCGGGCCCAAGTATAAGCTTATCCGTCGTCTCCCACCAACATGTTGGTGACTTGCACGGCCTCCCATACAAAGCTTCGAATGGTGCCATTCCTATGCTTGTCTGATAGCTATTATTATAAGCAAACTCTACGAGAGGAAGATGATCTTCCCAAGTTCCACCAAAGTCAAGAATGCATAGCCTCAATAGATCTTCTAGTACCCTATTCACCCTTTCGGTCTGGCCATCCGTCTGTGGGTGATAGGTCGTACTGAGATTCAATCGCGTACCCATCGCTTCTTGCAAACTATTCCAGAACTAGCTAGTGAAGATTGGGTCAAGATCGCTAACTATGCTAGAAGGAACTCCATGCAAAGACTAAATTCTTCTTCGTTAACTTGGTAAGAGGGGCTGATATCTTAGCGAAGTCCTTAATGAACTTCCTATAGTAGCCTGCCAGACCGAGAAAGCTTCTTACTCCGGTTGCATTTTTCGGAGTTTTCCAGTCTTTGACCGCAACCACTTTCGCGGGATCCACAACTATGCCTTGCTTAGAAACTATATGTCCAAGAAACCGAACTTCCCTTCTCCAAAAAAGGCATTTGGAGAATCTTGGCTTTCAACTGGTGAGCTCTAAGCGTATCCATCACTTCCTTGAGATGTCTAGCATGTTCTTCCTCGTCCTTTGAGAAGATCAGAATATCATCCACGAAAACAACCACAAACTTGTTAAGGAACTCCCTGAACACCCTACTCATCAAATCAACAAAGTATGCGGGTGCATTAGTCAAACCGAACGACATGACTAGCCATTCAAAGAATCCATCTGGAGTCCTAAACGCAGTCTTGTCAATACTATCCTCAGCCACTCTAAGCTGATGGAATCCGGTGGCTAGATCGAGCTGAGAGAAAACAGAAGTACCAACAAGCTGGTCAAAGAGATCATCAATCCTCGGTAACGGGTGTCTATTCTTCTTTGTCAGCTTGTTCAACTCGCGATAATCAACACATAGACGAAGCGAACCATCCGCCTTAGTAGCGAATACCACTGGAGCACCCCATTCAGAAATGCTTCACCTAATGAAATTTTTCTCAAGCAACTCCTTGATTTGCTTGCTAAGCTCTCTTCTTTCTCGCGGGGCCATGTGCCTAACAGGCAATGAAACTGGCTTGGCATTATCAACCAGATAAACACGGAAGTCTATCTCGCGTTTAGGGGGTAACCCCTTCACCTCATCAAAGACAAAAGGATATTCTCGGACCACCCTCATAGACTGCAGATCTTCGATGGACGAGTCAAGAGATTCAAGATAACATAACATGATGGGATCCATAGGGTTACAAGAAATTTCTAGGGTATTACCGAGGCGAGTCATGAGCCTCACCACCCTATGCTCACAATCAAGAATGGATCCATAATTGGACAACCAATCCATGCCCAAAATCAACCCGTATCCTGAAAACCCGAGAACATAAGCATTACACATGAATTCTACGCTCAAGATAGAAATCTTCAAATCCACACAAATCATAGATAAATGGACGAAACCCCCAATTGGATTTGAAACACTGACGGGATTCTCAACTAGACTAGTACTTAGGTGCAAACTTTCAACAAGATCGGAAGAAATAAAACTATACGATGCGCCAAAATAAAATAAGGTACGAACAGGGAAATCAGAAATGTAAACATGACTTTCTATAGAAACAATACCTCGATCAAAAGCTGGAAGGGCGAGGAGAGCCTGCAACTGCCCTCCAGAGGGTCCTGCTCGCTGAGTTTGCCTTTTCCCTTACCCTCGCTTTTTCGGGCAATCCTTACTATAGTGTCCAGACTCTCCACAATGAAAGCGTACGCCCAGCTTCCTCTTCTTCTTCTTACAGTCTTTGGCTATGTGCCCAGTGGTCCTACATAAGTTGCACTTCCTTGTCTCTCTTGCCTTGTTGTTGTTGTTGTTGCCCTTGTTTCCCTTCTTGTTGTTCTTGTCTCCTTTCTCGGAATCTTCCTTCTTGCCTTGAGACTCATTCGCCCTAGCCTCCTTCTTGCCACTCTTATCTTCCTCTTGAAGCAGGACTGTATTTACCAAACTCTCGAAGGTCGCCACCATGGGTATATGAGACATGGCCAAACCGTGCAATGCCTCGTTCAATCCTCGAGCAAAGTGTAGGGCCTTCTTCTGAGATGTGTTAACCAAGTCTAGACCTAATTGAGCAAGTTGATTAAACGTATCCACGTATTCCCTAACTGTCATGTCCCCTTGCTTTAGAGATAGGAACCTCTCCATCTGAAGGTTCTCTTCTGTTGATGATTGAAACCTCAGTCCAAACCTTCTCCTAAAAATCATCCCAAGTTTGAATTGGCCTAGTAGTGGTGGTGACTACCCACCAATATGCAGCTTCCCCTTTCAACAGCCATACCGCCAACAGAACTTTCCTACGGTCTTCCATATCAAAGATAGCAAAGAGGTCTTCGGTTTCCTTTAACCAGTTTCTTGCCTCAACAAAAGTCTCCATCCCAACAAAATTCTTACCACCCATCGCCTTAAAGTCCTTGCAAATCTTCGTGAAATCCGCTTGTGGATGCTGAGGAGGAGGAGAAGGAACCTCAGCTACGGGAGGAGGAGGAATGTTAGCCACGGGGGAAGGAGGAGGAATGTTCGCGGGGCTGGCTTCATTCGCCCTTGCCTCCATGTACCTTCTAAACCAAATAGGTACTGGTACGCCCTCCAGAATGGCAAAATTATCGGCCATACTGAAACGAGGAAAAAGATAGATTGAGAACGAGGAAACAAAGGATAGTGCTAATGGCTTTTGGGGAATAGCCTTTTAAAATAAACTAGACTTTTCTTGGAAAATACTTAATTGGTTTTGAAAATAGTTTTTCAAAAGGAAAGTTTTTTTTTAAACCTTTTGCTCAAATCTTGTAAACCTTATGCTCTGATACCAAATGTAACACCCCACCTCCGCCAGGGTCACTCTTGCAAGTACACTGGCTTTGGAGGGGTGTTGGACAAGGTAAACATGCATGAAGAAATCACAAGATAGAACATATGAGTAAAACAGAGTAAATAAAGCAGCGGATAAAATTACTATTTCAAAACCATAGTCAAGTTACATCAAAGTACTTAATCATCATTTTCCAACAAAAAAAAGTCTAGAAAACATAAACTGAAAAATAGCATGAGTAAATTATTCCCCAAAGATAACAGTAGTATCGCCATAGCAAAGCCTAAGTCCAAACCATACATGAGCTATCCAGTAAGAAAGCTAAAGATCCAAGCTAGGTGCTAGTGTTCCCACCCTGAGAACTGGGGGGGGGGGCACGGAAGAAAAGATGCGAAAGAAAACGGGTCAGTCAAAAAGACTGGTAGTCCTATCAACTATTAGTATAAAAACTAATAAAGTTAACTGGACATGTAAAACAGAGATGAAACATAGGATGATAACTGGCATGGTGAAAAGTTAACAAGATAGTCAAGTGTGGCATCACATATACAAGGTTAAGTTGCACCAGGTGTACAAGTATTCTAATCCATGTCAAGTATAAACAAGAAATGATACCTTGGCCCAAAGTTGTCCCAACATCATGAGGTGACCTTAATCAACGTCCAACTACTCGGTCTAGTCGATCGGCTCCCTATAAGCCTAACTCGTCGTGTATCGGTGTCATACGGCCTAATCATGGAATGTAGTTAACTGTGAAAGGTCCACCCTAGGGTGTATCCAGCCCTAAGGTGTAAACCACAGACACAATTCAAGCACGCACAGTCTAAACCTACTGGTACCCATGTTCAACTCCGGACTTAATGTGCACGACCATGGGCCGCCTGAACAACCGGTGCACCATTCAGCCGTCTCTTTTGGTCTCTTACAATCAGTCCAGTAATCGTGCCCTACCCTAGCCTAGTCCAGGGTATCTAGATACTCCCAAGTGGGTTACTGCTGAAAAGGACCACGTAACTAGGATTTCAAGCGGGTTAAGTGCGGTTAACCCTATCCTAACCATGTATTGAGTTGGTCAAGTGTATCCAAGCAGTTCATGACTTAACCCTATCAATACATCGTGTTTAATTGGTTAAGTATTCAAGTAGTCCATGACTTAACCCTACCAACCCATCGTGTTTAATTGGTTAAGTATTCAAGTAGTCCATGACTTAACCCTATCATGTGGCATTAATTAACTTAATGCACCCCAACCTCTCACATTAGACTTCGTTGTGGTTACTAGTTAAACCGGGCAGGTCCGGGTAGCTTTACACCACAACCTAGTCTAACCTCGGGTTTTAAGTGCGATGTGACCAACTACTCACATTGGGTCCTATTGTTTGTAGCCACTAGTTAAGCCGGTCGGTTCCGGGTAGATTTATGCTACAAACTCAACCCAACCTCGAGTTGGCCACTTTCATGTTTTCTACATGTCATGTCCACGTTCATGTTTTCAAGCATAATCACATGTCATATTTTCAAGTCATGTTTCATGTCATTTAAGTTTACCCATAACGTAACCCCATCGCACGTAAGTTCGCATCAACACAAATAGATCAAAAAGGGGAACATAAGAATATGACAAGATGGCAAAGGCTATCACAAGTTAAACATGGTGATATTTGAGGCAAAAGTGTTCAACATACTAGCATATGGCCTCAACATGTATGATAGCATAAAAGGTGACTTGGCCTCAAACATATCAAATAGCATATGGGTGCTTTGGCCTCAAGCATGCATAATAGCATAAGGGTGATTTGGACACAAGCATGCATAATAGCATAAGGGTGATTTGGCCACAAACATGTATGATAGCATAATTAGCAAATAGGGTGGTAACATGGTAATAGTTGACATAGGATGACAATCCTAACTTGTGCATAGCAAATAGAGTCAATATCATCATATGCATGTTAAGGAACATAAGGGGTTAAGGTTTGTTAACATGCATAAGCCATAATCCATTTCATAGCACTTTTCCCAAAGGTCAACATGAACGGTACTAGGTCCATGATAGGTCCACAATCATAGATCAAGAGAGGCATGAATAGATCTATGCATACAATGATAGGTTCGAGACAAATATTGCACTTAGGTCCAATTCCAATCTACACATGTATGGCATTAAACTTAGCAAATAGGGTGATAAACTTGTGATTAGCATATAGGTTGCATCATGGCAAGTTAACATCAAGGTCATGAGGGGTTCTATGTTGCATTTATGCACAATCACCACATAAAGCTCATAGCTTTCCACCCAAAAGTCAACATAAATGGTACTAGATTCATGATAGGTAAACATTAGGTCCGCAAACATAGATCAAAAGGGTCATGAATGAATCTATGCATGAAATCCAAGGCAAGCATAACACAAAAGTCTCATTTCAACTTGCTACATGTCATATTAAGTTCATAGTTTAAATCTAAGAGTAGAATAGGGCTTACAAAGCGTGGCTATGAGAACTAGAACACAATAGAACAAGATAGAGATGTTGTAGAAGCCCTAGGAATGATGTAGCAACACAAATAGCCTTGAGAATAAGTAGCTCCTTTGATTTGATGAAGAAAGATGGCTCCTTTTTGCCTTAGAAGCCCTCAAGCTCTAATGAGGAGGATGGAGGTCATGATATGTAGATGGAGGCCATGGTTAGGGAGCATTTTGGCATAACTTCGTTGTAGGATTGAATTATGAGGGTTTAGGCTATGTCTAGGGGTGCTTATATAGAAGTTTAGGGTAGTTTAGGCCATAGGATTAACCCTAGTTTAGATCCTAGCCATCAGAATTCGTCACAAGGCCAGAAACATGACTCAAAACACTCAGCAGGTGCACCAGGCCAAACTGGCCGACCACCCAGGTCGATAGGGGTGTCGACTGGGCAGTCGACACCACCTGGGGTGTGTCGACTCCCAAGTCGACTTCCCAGTCGACTTGGGGGCTGGGCGGGAAATTTTCCCGCCCAGTCTGTTTGGCTCCAGATTTGAAATTTGAACTGTTTTTGAACTTGAAATTTTCTAAAAACTTTGACGGGCCATAACTGGGTCATACGGACTCCGATTTTCGAAGACTCGGACTCTATTTCGCGTATTTTTCCGAGACGAACGCAATGGCACAGCCCGTTTCCCTTAATTCTGATTTTAACATTTAATTATGCCTTGATTTATGTTATAACATGTTATTCAAAATACGGGTTGTTACATTAACCCTATCCACCCAACACGTTTTAGACATCATATTTATCCCATATTTTGCATTAATTAAATATTAATAGACAGACCTCTCACATTAGGTCGGTAGCTTGTGGCCGTTGGATATGCCGGGCGGTTCCGGGAAGACTTCTGCCACAAGCTAGACCTAACCTCGTGTCTAAGCATATTTTAGTTATGCCTACGAACTCTCACATTAAACTGACAGTTTGCGGTCGCTGGTTAAGCCGGTTGGTTCCGGGCAGGCTTCTACCGCTAACAGAGTCTAACCTCGTGTCATAGCCAATTCATTCCAATACAGATTTTTCAGATATCAGACTAATTCTGTTTATTTAACAGATTAAATTTCTTCATAGGATACAACAAATTAATCAAATTTCCATGGTTTACTAAATCTTAGGTCGAGCCTACGGATTTCCATACCCAGATTACCATTATCTAGTTTTCAACAGATCAAACAATTCAACAGGTAGCAGATCTAGCAGTTTAAGCGATTCAACAAATTTAGCAGATAACAGATTTAGCAGTTTAGGCAATTCAATCGTTTTAGCAGATAACAGATTAGGCAATTTAACAGATTTAACAGATAACAGATTTAGCAGATCTAAAACTCTATTTACATATCTTGCCTAATCATAAATTTAGCCTAAACTTACATGCCTAAATCAAGGTCATAATTCATAATACAATATATGCCCCAAATTTTAGCCTTAATATTCCCATTTACAGTTCATGTCAAAACAAGATTTAATATTCTAGTTCACCATTTATGTCCAAGACTAATACACATGTAAATCATTCTCTATTATAGCCAACTCAGATTATGCCAACATATTTGCTATGCCAGATTTACTTAATTAAGCTACGCCCAATCCCCGTATAACATGTTTCCACAAGTTCTCTAAATACTCGTGAAATGTCCTAAACAAAAGGAATAGGGGATAAGCACAAGAATTGATAAACAAGAATAGGCATGCAATAATGAACTAAATACAATAATAATGGCCCAATAGGCTCGATGTACATAACAGTAGATGGGAATAAACTAGCAAAGTTACATACTAAATATGAGATCCAACATCATTAAGGGGATAGGCATAAGAAACTAACTACAATAGTTATAGGCAACTAACCACAATAGTCATGGGCGACTAATCACAATAGTTTTTTATTCAATGTCATAGGCAATAGTCTCATAATCATGAATCATAGTCATAGGCAATAGTCTCATAGGCGTGAATTATAGTCATAGGCAATAGTCTCATAGGCATGAATTATAGTCATAGGCAATAGTCTCATAGGCATCAGTTTCATGTCCAATTATGCATTATTATTTATCCCAAAATTTAGCGTTCGTGCGTTAATCTCTTATGAGATGTGGCACAGGCTCGTGGTAGCCTGGCTATAGAACAAAAAGAGGAAAGAGATACAGAATAAAACGTACACAACCTCCAATTCAGATTTATAATCATGTCACAATTATAGTTACAGTTTATAGCGGAAAATAACTGTACTTGCCTTTTCTGGTTTTAAGAAAGGATAATAAACTGTTGTTGATGCAGAAATGCTGAATTATTCCTCTTTAATTATGGTCGTAGCTCTAAACTTGGATTTGATATTTGATTTAGCTTTTAATTTTATTCAGGTTGGAAGAAGATGCATCAGTCCAAGTTTTGATTCCAACAGGGTAGCGACGCCATTTTTACTTTTAATTAGAACAGAGGCAGAATATAGACAGAATGAAATTGTGTAGAGAAATGAGGCTAGGGGGCTGTTTATATAGTATTAGGCGGACAAATCTAGACAGAAACAAGACCGGATACATCAGAATGAACCAGGTTCAAAAACTGGGTTTCGGGAGAAAGGTCGACCCCTAGGTCGACTCCCCAGTCGACCTGGTCATGGGGAGGTCGACACCCTAGTCGACTCCCCAGTCGACCTGGTTGGGGGGGTCGACTCCCTAGTCGACCTGGGTATATGGGCAGGAATTTTCCCGCCAGCCTTCTCTGGGTTTGAATTTCGAATTTCTGGCTTTATTTTCGATCTGTTTTATTTAATTTAAATTCCTTAAACTTCGGAGGGTCATATCTTGGTCATATGGACTCCGATTTTCGAAAACTCGGACTCGATTTCATGCAAAATTTCGAGACCAACGCAATGGCACAACCCGTTTCCCTTGATTCTTATTTTAAAAATTAATTATTCTCTGATTTGTTACTTATACATTCACAGAAAATACGGGGTGTTACATTCTCCCCTCCTTAAAGGATTTCGTCCCCGAAATCTTTAGGTTAAGAAGAATGTGTCCTACCATCCAGTCATCCATCTACTCAACCATCATCCACAAGCATCCATCATCCACATCATCCACAAGCTATATTTATGGATGTCTAATGATTGTGTTATCATATGGATGATGCATTTTGGTGAATGATTGTGCACTCATGTAGATATTGTATATGTCGATAGGGTTCTTTCGCATACATAATGGATGCATGGCACTATCATGGTTTGCATATGTTCATACATTAGATAGGGAACATATACACACACTCTTTGCATATGCTCATACATCATTAGAAATTGTTTTAAGGACAATGGATACCCGTGTTTGATGGATTGAGTAGATGGTTGTTTGGATGGTAGGATATGCATTCTCCTTAGCTTAGAGATTTCGGGGACGAAATCCTTTAAGGAGGGGAGAATGTAACACCCCAAATTTCGGTTAATGCTAAATTTCACTAATTACAGAATAAATAATCTCAGACGTGAGAATTGGGGGAAATGGGCTGCGCCATTGCGTTCGTCTCGGAAAAATACGCGAAATAGAGTCCGAGTTTTCGAGAATCGGAGTCCGTATGGCCCGGTTATGGCCTAAAGAAGTTTTCAGAAAATTCAAAGATAAAAACAGAATTTAATATTTAAATAATCAGATTTTGAATTGGGGCCAGTGGGGGCCAGGCGGGAAAAATTCCCGCCCTAGCCATGTCGACAGCGCTGTCGACAGGGCTGTCGACAGGGGTGTCGACTGCCCTGTCGACTTGCGTGTCGACAGGGGTGCGACGCCCAGTAAAACTGGGTGCACCAGTTTGGGTCCTTGTGCTGGCCTAGTGGGCTGGTTCTAGAGATTTCCTAAATCTAAGGGTCCTAATCTAACCTAGGGTTAATCTAAGGGCCTAAAACACTCACCTAATCCTATAAATAAGACCCCAACCCTACCCTAATTCATTCATAATTAGGTCTTGTAACTAAACTATGGCAAAATGGAATTTGAGCATGGCCTCCACAAATCAATGAAGGGTTGCAAGCTAATCAACATCTCCTTCAATTAAAGCCACTAATTACACTTCATAAGTTTGCTAATCTTGGTTTTGGTGAGTTCCTATAGCTTTAATAATCAATTGTTAAATTGATTATGGTAGGATGTGATAAGACATGGTTATGTTTGTGGATAAGTGAGTTTATGCAAGTTGTATGATATGTGAATTGCAAGTTTTATGCCATATGCAAGTTTATTGCCATGTTTTATGATGTAAAATATTATGTTGAACATTTATGCATATGTAACATGTTATGCAAACTATATGTGAGAACATATGCAAGTATATGTAACATGAAATGCAAGTTATGCATGTGATTTTATGCATGCTAAGTATTTGGTGTTATGCATGCTAAGTATTTGATTTTGTGCATGCTAAGTATTTGATTGTATGCATGTTAAGTATTGGGTTTTATGCATGCTAAGTGTTTGGGTTTATGCAAGTTAAGTGGTATGTTTATGCATAATAAGAAATTGGTTCTATGCATGCTAAGTAGGTGGTTTTATGCATGCTAAGTGTTTGGTATTATGCATAAATCATGACATGCAAGTTTACCCTCTTAAATGTGATGCATACATATGTGAGATAACATCTTTATATGCTATGCATGTTTACCCTCTTTTAAGATGCAAGTCATATATGCAAGTTCAACATGTTAAGCAAGTAATGTGTATGCTTATATGCAAGATCAACATGTTATGCAAGTATGTGTATGATGTTATGTAAGTTATGTGCATGTTGTTGTGCAAGTTCATATGCAAGTTAGGTGTATGAGATTATGCAAGTTATATGCATGATGTTATGTAAGTTATGTGTATGTTGATATGCAGGTTATGTTTATGATATCATGCAAGTTATGTGTATGATGTTATACAAGTTAACATGTAACATGTTGTGCAAGTTCACACCTTTAAGACACATGCAAGTTCATCTTTGTATAACCTATGAACACTTATGCAAGTTGCCTTTAGATATGACATATGTATGTTCATACAAGTTGGGTTATTTAGCAATGCTAGTTGGGTTAATATTATGATGTAATTAGACACCTTTTAACCCATGTTAATGCTATTGTGTGCTAAGTGAAACCCATGTTAAGTGTGAGAGAATCTTCTCTTGGAAATATATCGTGTTAGCATAAGTGCGTGGGGAAACGATGGGGTTAATAGACATGTAAATGAATGGTGTGAAATGGTTATGATTAAGCATACCATAAAATGATTAAGCATAAGTGGGAATTTACCTATTGAGTTAGGTCTACCCCATGGGAATTTACCTATTGAGTTAGGTCTACCCATGTTATGAAAACTTGATATTAATTAGGGATAATTAATATGGGGGTGATTAATTAGGTGTAATTAATCAACTAAGACACGAGGTTGGACCCTTTTGTAGCGGAAGTCTGCCCGGAACCGACCGGCCATCCAGCGGCTACAAACGATTGGCCCAATGTGAGAGGTCTTAGTCATAAAGTAAATACATGATTAAAGTAGAGACACGAGGTTAGACCCTTTTGATGACAGAAGTCTGCCCGGAACCAACCGGCATATCCAGCAGTCATAAAAGACGGTCTAATGTGAGAGGTCTTTATGAGGTCATGATCTTAATTAAGGAATTAAGAAACACTTAACCATAGTAGCATGTAGTGGGACATGAGGGGTTAAGTGGGTGCCCTGGGTGGCATGAGGAGACTAGTGGGTTGCCTCGGGTGGCAATGAAAAATACGATTAGAATACTTAACCAAAGTGAAACATGTAATTAAACATGATTAAAGGGTTAAGTAAGTGCCATGGGTGGCATGTGAAAATACGATTAGAGTACTTAACCAAAGTGGAACATGTAAATTAAAACATGGGTGAAGGGTTAAGTAAGTGCTGTGGGTGGCATGCGGAAATCTAGTGGGTGCCTTAAGTGGCAATTTAAATATAATAACAAGCTTAAGTAGTAGCTTGTGGGGGCCTTAAATGGCAATTAAAATATGATTGAAAGACTTAACCAAAAATTTGTAACATGTAGGTAGACATGGTTAACGGGTTAAGTGGGATTCACTAGATAAAATGACAAGCTTAAGTAGTAGCTTGTGGGGGCCCATTTCAACCAATATCCCAAACGTATCTTTGTGGGCTCGACCCAGGTCGAGTGACGGGACACGCATATTGGGCTTGACTATAAGAGGCCAAACCGGGTTAGCGGTGGCAACGCGGGACCAACGGGTTTCATATGCGTGTGTGGACCCGGGCTGGTTGGTAAGTCGTTGTTGCATCGTGTAGATATAAAGCCGTGCACTGTTGATATTATCTGGTAGCCACTTTAGGGGAATGATACACCCCAATCGTGGGACCAGCACGGGTATCTACGGTAGGGAGCCGATCGCTTGGGAGTAGTGGGTACACCTAGTAAAGATAGGGGCAGACGGCACCTAGGTAGGGGTACACGAAACTACTGGGTAAAATTACTAAGTACACTTAGGGGGATCAACCTTTAAGTAGGAATTACCCTTGGGTGGGTAGAACTGGTGTGGTGCAGTGTAGGAATTACTCTTGGGTGGGTAGATCTTGGGTGGTGCAATCTAGTAATTATCCTTGGGTGGATAAATGCGTCTTTCCGGTCGTCTTAATATATCCTGTGTTTAGTTGGCTACTTAGTGTAGTCATTATCCCCAGAGGTACCGTACCTTGTTTATGTCATACCCTAATTACTTTAATGGTTGTATTGTTAGGGTTATAGGACTCACTCAGACTTATGTCTGACCCCGTTGTTTTTATCTTTTTTCCCAACCCTCAGGTCCTACGGTGGATCCTAGCAGTAGTAGAGCTTGATCCGATTGCTGTTCCAGTCTTTAGGAGCTTGGGTAGATGTAAAGCTCCAGTTATCCAATTATCTTTTCTGGCTATTGTATAAGAGAGTGGGATTATGTACTTCTTTATTTTGATGGATATTGTACTCGACTTTTATCGTGGTTTTATGATGTAACCAGACATGTTTATTTCCGCTGTTATGAGATGATGTTTTAAAATTTCAAGTACTATTTATATCTGTCTTGTTGTAATTTTTCTGTTCTATATTCACTAAAATACTCCACCGATGCTATGGCATTCCCTTAGTGAGTGACCATAGCGGGCGTGGGGTGTTACAAATTCGACCCAAAACAGTAGAAAAGTTCAGATATATAATTCATTTGTGGCTAAGGTGAGTGATTTGAATTGTTTTTCACTAATTATGGCTAATTAGGGGTGATTAGTGTTAATTAGCGAAATTATGCATGTTAAAATTCCGGAAAAATGTGTAAAACCTCTTAAATATTATTTTAGGGTTCTAATAGAAATTTGGGTTAATTTGGATATGTTTTGCTAATCCTATCATTAGTTATGGTTAAACATAATTACGGGGAGCACCACGGGTTTTGGATTTGTTTGATCCATATTAACATGTTAGATTGATGTTTTGCTGTTTATGGTCGATTCTCTTTGTTGTTATTACTATTTGGAATGTTTTGTGGTTGCTTGGTTAAGTTAGATTAGGCGAAAACGCCATCGTATGGCGTAAATAGCTTATTGGAAAAGTGCTAGGATTCCAAATCGGATCGGAATAGGGGATCGGATCGGACATATCCGAACCAAACCGGAGTAGTGGCAAGTTTTGTGCATGGCAAAAAGGAAGGCTACCTATGTTGAATTGGAATTGGGATTGGACCGGAGCTTGACATGGGGCTCAGATTGGATTAGAGTTACGGAGCGGGATCGAACCAGGATTTGGAGGCAAAGGAGCGCCGAACCAAGGCTAGAGCATCACCCGAACCGAACTGGAGGGAGATGACCAAACCGAACCGACCTGAAGTGGAACACCGAACCGAACGGGAAGCCTGGGGATGATGTATTCGAACCGAACCAACTGAAGTAGATTGAACTGAACCTACTGAAGCAGTTCAAATCGAACTGGGTTTGAACCTCTATTTCTACCACATGACTACTCTTCTGAAGACCAACTCCAATTCGACCAAAACCCGAGATGCAAAGGAAGTTCAAGTGAGAAGTTAGACCTCAGGATCCAGATGGGAACCAATGAGTTAACTTCATGAGTTGGACTTTGCTACGGGATGGGTGCAAAGGGGTCATCGATGTCTATAACTTTGACTCACCACTGAGAGACAGATATTGGCTATGGATCAGTGCAGTGGAGTTGTCATAACTCCATAGGGCAAAGTGATCGTAGCAGGGCTATGAGCCAGTGCAATGGGGTTGTCATGACTCCATGGGGCATAGTAGACGTATCAAAGTATTAGTGGTTACGGATTAGTGCAGTGGAGTCGTCATGGCTCCATGGGGCAGAGTGATCGTAACAAAGAATTGGGTGATCAAAGTGGTGGATATCGCATACTTTACGCACTGAGTGAGAGATGTGAGGATGATTGCTATGTTTGATGTTTGCTATCACCATGACATGCACACACCCTCCCCATTATTTTCACACCATGTGTTGGTGTCACCTTAGAGTATTGTACATCCTGTTGTGCTAACTCTTTGGTTGCAGGTTCAGGTTCAGTTATGGTTATGTATACCTGTTATTGTTCTATTTTTGCTGGTTATCGATCATACCAGACTTTTGATTGACCCAGAGTTTTATGTCTCTTCTTATTACTCTAGGGGCTCCTAAATGAGAAGACTAGAGAAAGGTTAGTTGGTTATGCACGAGTAGCTGTCCGGAGATGAGTAGGAGGCTTACACGTATTGTTCCCATATATTCTCCCTGTGTTGTTGCTGGTTACTACTTTGGGCATTAATAGTGTACCTTCCTATTTTTCTTTAGAGATAGTTTTAAAAGTTGTATTAAATATGGTTTAGATCATAAGCTGTATTTTGAATCTTTCAGCTATTGTGATGGTTTAGTTTTCAGCTTATGCACTGTCTCGCCTGTTTTATATCAAGTTATGTTCTTGTTATATTTTGTTCCATGCGCTGTGAGATATACTACAGGTTCTTTGATGATTCATAGTTTCAAATCCCTTCCCTTTTCCTTTCATTTGATGACCGTCCCGTGTTGGTTGGACATCAGTATAGCGCATTTCAGGGAAATGTCGGATGGTATGGGGCGGGCCGTCATAGTTCTACGGAGATCGGTCCAGGAATATCGGTCCAGAAGGATCGGTCGAATGGAAGGATTGGTCGGACGTGACTTCGAAGTGGACTTAACTAGGAATATTCAAAATGTTGAAGGTGTTTGTTTATCGATATAGAACAACGAATGGTATGACCATTCAAAGGTATCATGAGTGGGGTGATAACATTTTAGACTATATTGAACGTTATATTGAAGTTGTTTGGTTCGGTGGTTATGGTGGCTTCGACGATAGTCCAGATGAGGATGTTCGAAGTGATGTGATTTGTTCATGGTTTGTTGTATACAACTAATGTGGAATGACTCAAGGATGTATTGAGTTCGTCTGAAAGAACCACTCAAGGATGTATTGAGCTCGTGTGAAGTAATGGTTGCTCCAAAGTGTTCTGAGCCTATGAATAGTCGAAAGTGAAGATGGATAGAGATACTAAAGGCCGAGGAATTATCATTATCGTATGTTCTAGCAGGTTCAAAGCAGGGGTATAATAGAGGCAGCTTAAAGACCAAATGTAGGTCAAGTACCCTGGGTATCGGTTGAAAAGGCCTAGGTACGTATCAATTGCAAGGCATATGGTTTTTTTGCTAGATACGGGGTAACCATTAGCCCTTAACATATGGCAAGGTTGGCCTTCATACAATTAACGGTGGTTTCAAAGCAGGATTGTCGGTGATAGCCAGAGTTAGTCATGGATGGTTGGTTGTTCTTTTTGTACCATCTCACGTGGATTATCCAAAGCCGAGGGAGATGTTCCTTGAGTGCTTGACTTATATTAGTTTAGGCCTTTGGGGAGAGTACTTGAGGGATGTTAAACTCGATTAGGATTGTCTTTGTGAGACCTATGTAATATGGATGCTATGAATGTTATTAATGGTTGTTCTGATTTCCATGGACGAATTATTGTTACCTTGGATGTTATGGATTGTAAAGGCTATCACTGTCCAATGTGGGGAAGATGGGAGTTGTATTCTTCTATGATGTTGTGGGTAAATTAGACAGTTTATGTACCCATTCTCATATACTTTATTATTGAAGTTTGTTAGCTGATTTATCGCTCACTAAGACTGTTGTCTGACTCAAGGTTTTATGTTTCCCTCTTATTACCTTGGTCTGTTCATCTAATTTTGGATGGGCAGACTAGATGGCAGGTGACAGGTGATTGCTTAGTGAGGACGATGTAGAAGTTCGGAAACGAGCAGGAGGCTGCCGTACTATCTCTCTTACTTTATAATATATGGGTTTCCGCTGTTTGTTATTCTACTTTGAGTGCTGTGGTGAGGCAAATTTGTATAGACATATGCTGCAATCCTGGTGTAAGGTTATATTTTCTTGTTGTTTTGAAAATTTGAGATTTCTGCTCAAATATGCTTCACTAATATTACCTGTTGAATATGCTCTATTATATTTTATCCTTGCGCTGTGGGATTGACGATAGGTTTCACTTGTGTTTACCTACTTTGGTGATCATCCATAGCTGCTTGGCACATCTTCCAGTGCACTTCTCCTTTTGTTTAGTGCGGAGGTTATGGGCGGTCTTCACAACGAGCTTCCTGAAATGCATCTAACATGTAACTTTTCAGGTGTTTCCATTGCAATTTCAGGAAGGCTTCCCCCATGCCATCAGGCCCGGGGTTGGAGTCTTATGGATAGAGAGAAAAGCAGCCTTCAATTCCCGCTTGTCAATATTCCCAGTCAGCAGCAGTCTTTCCTTAGTAGTGATTTTCCTTCTACACATAATATTAGGTAAATTTTCTGCGTAGTCTCCATTGAATAAATCTGAGTGGTAGGCAATTGCTTGATCATTTGACTTGAGTCGCGCTGTTTATTTAAATAATTTAGGAGATTGTTATAATGCTTTCTTTAGGACATTTTAGTGTTGAGAAATTTGTTGCATTCGTTTCCCTTAGCAAGCCATTTCTCTTTAGCCTTTTGCCAGATTTCAAGCGACTGCTTAGTCAAAGCTTCTTCGAGTTGTCTCTACAATGAAATTAATCATTATTAAGTTCTTTGTTCATTGGGTCTGTGCCATGGAGAGTTTGCACAAGTTCCAACTAATCTTGTAAGCTTTGAATTTTGTTCCCCTCTTTAGGTTTGGTCTTGTCCCAATCCTTAAGTCTTTGTTTGCATATATAGGTTTTATTTTTTAGCATGTATATTTGTGTTAACGACAAGATTTAAAATTTCCTTTTTAGATTTCGTCATGCTCGTCGATAATTTCTAAAATTTTGGTCTTATTTCAGATATTTTGGTAATTCCCTTATAATTAGCATTTTTGTTCTACAAATACACCAAGTTTTGAATTAGGATTTTGCATAGCAATCCCTTATTTCGAAAGTTGGTGTGTGTGTGTGTATGTATGTGTGTATGTGTGTGTGTGTGTGTGTATATATATCTTTATACTTGTCAACGTGTAAATAACGTCTATATTTCTTTGAATTAGAAAGTGCAAACTAGTTAGCTTTTTTTCGATAAAAATTGCAAGCTAGCTTGTGCTTTTTAGAATGTATTTAAAATTTAGAAAAATCAAATATATTTCTTCATAAATGACAATAAGAATTATTTAAGTACAATTTTAGTAAGTAAGTGTATTTTTCGTTGTTATTGAATTTTGTACATTTTCATATTTTTCTTTTAAAAATTACAAGTTTTTTCGTATTTTCTGCCAAAGTATGTATATTATCTTACATTTTTCGTTGTTTCAAAAGTAACAACTTAATTAACAAAATTATATCTACATCTGGGTTTTTCACAACAATATTAAAAACAACGTTTATCGCATCAAGCGAAGCATTTAAGCGGAACAATTAATTAAAGTAATTGAGGTTGAAACGAGATAACTAAAGAGAGATACAAAAAGATATGGTTTAATCCGGTTAAAGAAAAGTGGAAAGAAAAAAATAACTATTGACGTCCGACTTCATGAGGATCTTTTTTGCTCCATCAGGGAAAATGGACAAATTGCTCGATTAGGTTTTGGATGCGTCCAAATTTCAACGCTAGGTACAACTTTTAAAACATATTTTTTATGGATTGTTAATGTGACTCCAATTTTGATTATGGAGGGAGGGAGGAGAAATTTAACAGTTGTCCATATTTATTTTTTTGTTAAGGGGAGGACCAAATATATAAAAGGAAAAATAAAAAGAGACGTATGTACCCTTCCCCATGTCATCACATGTTGCTTTACTTAAACCTAACATTAATATAAACCTTCAAAAATCTATTGAAAAAACTGCGCTGCTTTAGAAATCAAACTAAATCGCCTTTTATCATCCATGCAATTTTCTTGTGTCACCATTATATTTCAAATTCCATTTGTAATGCATATGCGTCATTAAATAAATTAGTATTCTCTATTAGTAAAATTGAGTTTAAGGTTTGAATTAAGGAAAATTAGAAAGTTAATTTTGGAATTTTTATTTATAGTTTTAAGAGGGGGATAATTTATTTTGTTACTTTTATAACAATTTAAAATTTTTATAGCCCCATTAATCAAAATAGAAGTCCTATTAACAATCTTTTTTTTCTTGTTTTGTGGTGGATATTAGAGAGTGACATGTGTACAATGATCAGCTGTTGAGGAAGCAATAATCATGTGTAAATTACAAAACATACACCTGAGTTGCATGTTGATGTGAGTAGTAAAGTGTGCGAGTTGTGCTTCATTGGTCTGCTTACTTTTGACAACTTAAAATTATTCAACTTGTTTTTGCCTAATAAACCAGAATCCCAATTGGCCATATATTATAGCATATCAGATGGTGAAAAGGGGGGAAAAAGTTAAAGTCACGTCTTTTTCTCATCCTCCTGTTACAGATTTGAGCCTGAAAAGTAGAACTGAACTAGAATTTTTACTATTTATTTTTTTGAGTGAGGATGGATAGTCGGGTTTCTAAAAATTGTTTATGTCTTGGAATTTTGTTTTCATCGTCGAATGTATTTCCTTTCAACATTTTTTTGCAGTAATGGGTATAGGAATATTATTTTCTATCATTATTTTAAATGAACAGAAGAAACCATGAAGAAAAAAAGCATATAACATAGCTAGTGGAAATGTGTTATTGCCCACACTTTTTATTTATAGGGGATTTCCCTGAGCCTGGACTGTTCAGGCAACCGTCCATGTAACAACCCGCATATTTGGAAACAATTTAAAATTTATTTTAATAGAAATTAAATATTTTGAATGATTTATTTTGAGAATTAACAATTTAAAATTTATTTAAATCATGGTTTGAACGTATAAATTTAAATTATAATTAAAACGAGCTTGAAATGGCATGGTAGTTTGAAAATTGGTTTTGAAATTTAAATGAATATACATAATTCAAAATAAATCAGATTTTAGAAAAAAAGAAACATTAGAATCTTTTTAATTATAACTTTCTAACGAATGTAAAAATTTGAGATTTCATATTATAAATTGTAAGTTATGTCCAACTCAAAATTTAAAATAGTCGCTATGAAATTTATTAATATTTTAATGTTATTTAAGCCCCTTAAAAATATCTATTTTACAAATGACCTCCGTTTTTGACAAAACTAATTTTGTCGGATCCGGAACGTCAAACTATTGTCAAGTTTAAAATTTCAAGTCAATTGGAATTAGTATGTAAGCGTGGTAAATTTAAACGTGTGTTCAATTTTAGTTGTAAATTTAATAAGCTAGTTATAAGGCTATTTTTCAAACGGTCTCCAAATTCGATGAAATTAATTTTGTTACGACCGTATTTGTGAAACATAGCTAGATTTCAAATTTCATAATTTGTGGAGTCAGTATGCGGTCATGGCTAATTAAATTTTACGTTCAATTTCAATTTTTAATGTTATATTTTAATTTTGATAAAAGTCGATCAAAACAGTTGAATTGGCTTACGAAACATATTCCATTAAGTCTGGAATGAGGGTATTTGGTTAGGAGCGACAATCATTGGGGTTCGATTGGAGTTCGTAGCATTAAACAAACATTTCACGAATTAAATATTATTAAAAATATTATATATATATATAAACCATTTCTCATGAAACCCTAATCTATCTTCCCCTTTAAGAAAATGGACCGCTAGTTTATTATGGAAGGCCTATAATGTCCGGAAATAATCCCTTAAATTCTCGATATTCACTACGAATTAGCTTATGAATTATAAACGAAAATTGTAGAGAATCTTTAAGGATTCAAAATCAGAAGGCTGTGATCTTAATTCGTGTTCATGAGGGGAGAAAATTGAGCATAAATGCTCGGCGTTCGAAGCAAGTTTGGGCTCTAGGGTTAGGGTCGTCAATTTCTAACATGACCCGAAACACGACTCGTAACCCGCACGAGAAAAACCGAACGGACCCATTTATAAATGGGTCAATTTTGGTCAACCCGCTCTGACCTATTTAATAAACATGTGGGTTTCGGGTTGAGCCGTGAACCCATTTTTGACCCGCCATGACCCGTTTAATATAAAATATATTTTTATTCATCATATGGCATATACACGGACCGGGCTGATCCTATTAGACTTAGTGCTGTTACTTTTACTTTCTTTTGTCTATGCATATTATGTTGATTTCTAGAAATACTACTGGAGCTGATGTGATTAAAACATATGAAAGGGAAAACTGAAACTTAGATACACATTGATGTTGCTGGATGCTCAGGTGAAATGTGGATTTGAATGCTCATGCATTATATCTTATGTTTATATTTTGCTAAATGCATTTCCAGAATGCAGACAATTTTTAAGAATACAGTCAAGTAATCAGGTTTATGGGTTCATAGGTCAACCTGTTTAACCCGACCCGACCCATTTAAATAAACGGGTTACACGGGTCAGGTCGGATTAACCCGTTTATAAATAGGTTGGGTTCGGGTTGAGAAAATATGACCCGTTTAATAAACGAGTTAACCCAACCCGTTTAAGAATTGACCCAAACCCTAGTTAACCCGACTCGAAGCCGACCCGGCACGAACCATTGACAGCCCTAGCTGGGGCCCACCAGGCTGGCGCTGGTGCTAGGCGCGAGAAGATCTCGCATAGCCCAACGTTGTGGACATGTCACGTTTTGGTCCGGTGGTGTCTAGTGTTGCGTCCGAGGAGAGAGAAGACGAAGGTTTTGGGTTTGAAGAAAACAACGGCTGAACCTTGAAGAAGAAGATACGTCATGGCCTTAATTACAGGATTTAGTTAAGTAATGGTAATTAGGTAAGTTTAATTATTTTTTAAATTGTTTCGATATATATATTATAACTTTTAACGACCATAATTCGTGCAATTGAAAAATGGAATTCAACAATTCGAGATGCGTTGAGATCGTTGAGTTGAACATTGCGCAATGGAACAGGCCAGAACAGAAACAAAAATAGTTGGAAATTTTGATAAAATTAAATGCTTGTTTAATTTTGTTAAAACAATTGTTTAATAACAATTTCGAACCGATCAATGTGAGAACTCTCTCACTCGATTTTTTTTACAGTTATTATATTTGTGACTGAATATATATTGATTACCTGTGATTGCTGTAACGTCCCACTTTCCCTACAATTTAAGTCGACATCTAACTTCCATAGTCAACCCAAATTATACAGGAAAGCAGAAAGTTAGTAGAAAGAAATTAGAGGATGAGAGAGAAAGAAAGAAATATTAGAATAAAAGAAAGAAGAACATCAGAATCTCACAGCGGAACGAATAAAATATAATATAATCATGTATCCTTACACAAAAGAAAATTTTATACACATACCAACCATCAGAGTACAACATATATCAGATACATTGGAACAAAACTTTAAACAACTAACTGTGAAGCCTCCTGCTTCCAGCTCTTGGGACTCCAAGCGAAAACTAACCTAGAAAATATGTTCGGTCTGACCCGAGCACATTTTCTAGGTTATTTTTCGCTTGGAGTCCCAGGAGCTGGAAACAGGAGGCTTCACTGTTGGTTATTTAAAGTTCTGTTCTGATGTATCTGATATATGTTGTACTCTGATGGTCGGTATGTGTATAAAATTTTGTTTTATGTAAAGATATATGATTATATTACATTTTATTCGTTCCGTTGTGAGATTCTGATGTCCTTCTTTCTTCTATTCTAATATTTCTTTCTTTCTCTCTCATCCTCTAATTTCTTTCTACTAACTTTCTGCTTTTCTATATAATTTGCGTTGACTGTGGGAGTTAGATGTCGACTTAAATTGTACGGAAAGAGGGATGTTACAACTTGGTATCAGAGATATTGGTTTGGTAATAACCTTCGCTCTGTGGCTTAACTCAATAGAGATGGGGTTAGAAACACCCTAGATTGAGTTTGAGTGTATATATATGAGAGCGTATTTGTAATTTGAATATAAAATTATTTTTACATTATTGTGTAAAGAGGGTAAATGAAAAAACTTTACCCGAATAATAATTTTATACATAAAAAAGGTGGGAATAATTCCCTCAAATTATTAATTTGATGGTTGAAACTTGTTTTGCTTGATTGGTTGATTTGATTGATTAGGGAGTTGAATGGTTAATTAAGGAAAAACTACAAAAGTGAATAATAATTTTTCAATTTAAGTAAAAAATGAATTATATAAGTTATATTTGAACTTGAATATTGAAATAAAATATAACTTAGGTCAATGCTATTTTGACTTGAGTTGAGAAATAGAAATATCCAAATGGAATGTTTTGGATTATATGGCTAAGATTGATTGTATAGATATGGATTTAAAGTTGGATGAACTTGATTGAAATCAATCTTGAATAGAATTGATTTATTGAGATAAATCCAGGATGGTATGGATATCTAAATTTAACTGGCATTGTTTTGAAACTAATAAAGTTCATTGGAGTTGAGAGCAGGTGTAGAAGAGCCAATTTATCTGTAAAACATGTCCAAGAAGATTCTGCAGCTAACTGAATCCAGTCTGATTAAAGCTGCCTAGTAATTGAGCAGGCTCGCTTATTGTTTACCGCTCATCGTGTAATAACGCTCGAAAAGGCACGTTTACACGAAATATAAATTTTTTGTTTTTGGTTTGGGCTTAAATTGGATTTTTCCTTTTTTCGACCGTATTGGTAAACATATATATATTTATTGAACCTATAACATTGCAGATGTCCCTCCGTACAGGGGAGACTCTGCCGAAATGTTCCTAAAATTTAACGTGTTAGAAAAATTTCAAAATCTTTTGGTAATTTTTGGTTAATAAGAATAAATTTGTTTTCCGATCAAAATTATTGGGACCAGTTTTAAATTTGAATTTAAAAACCGATGAGTTTTTAACCAAAATAGATTTTTGAAATAATATGGGTTTGGGGCATTTTTCCTGCCTTTTAATTTCGGGGACGAAATTCTTTTAAGGGGGAAGGAATTTAACGACCCATATTTTTAACCATTTTATTTAAAAATTAAAAATGGTTTTAAATGGTGTTTTGCAATTTAATTTAGTAATTTTTAAAATTATATTAATATAAAATAATGATTTATTCCGAAATAGTCAGAATATATTGGATTTGCAGTTTTTATATGAATTGGCGATATAAATAATTTAATTCAATTTGGAATCAAATTATTTAACCATTTCGTTATTAAACATTGTTTGAACGTTTAATTTATAATTTTAATTATATAACAAGCTGCAGGGGCGCGGTAGTTCGTAATATAACGTTTTGAACTTTAAATGGTTGTACAGGATCCAATTTAAGTCGGATTTCTTTGGAACAAGAAACATCCGAATTTATTTTATAATATTTTTCTAATGAAGCAGAAAAATCGAGTTTTCGTATTGTAGATTTTGTTTTTTGGCCAAATCAAATTTTCAAATAGTCACTATGGAATCCATTTATATAATATAACGATTTATTATATAAAAATAAAGGGTTTTTAATTTATTAAATATCGTTTTGGCTTAGAATTCAACCTAGAATATTTTATTTTGAAAATATATGCAATTCTACTCGGGCATGGCCGATTATAATATTATAACATTATTATATTAAGGTATTTTAAAATTGGTTTATTTTAATAAAATGTGGACCCTTAAAAAGGGACTTTATTCAAACGATCTTCGTTTTCGATGAAACAAATTTTATAAAGACCGTAACAGCTAATTATTGCTAGATTTCAAGTTTCACACCAAACAGGGTTATTCTGTGAGCATGAAAAATTAAATGTAAATAAATCGACCATTTTGACTCGAACGAGCGTCATTTCCACAAACGGACTCGGAATTCGATGATGTCCATTCTCGTTACGATTAGAGTTCATGTGTGAGCACAATAAGTAATAAACAGTGTTTCGAATTTGCGATAGGTATGAATAAAAATCATTAGTCTTATCAGATAAAAATCTTCAATCAAATCACAATAAAATAATATAATAAAATATTATATTCTATTTTTATCCTATAAAAATAAACCACCGTAAAACTCTCTCCAGGCCAAAATCACACTTCACTTTCAGTTCACTTTCTTGCTTTAAACCCACTTTTCCAGTAATACGCTCTACTTTTAAAATCCAAAAATAATTCCACTAAACTTCTATAAATTCAAAGATGCCTATGTTTGGATTTCTATGGGAATAAACTTCAAATCCATATAAAATTTGTAAGACTCAATCATACATGGGGGATCCTTTCTTTGAACTTGGGTCTAAAGGTCGGCGACGGTTCTTTGACCGATTTTGTTGAGCTTGGGTCGATCTAGGTGGAGCCAGTTTAGGCGAAGGGAGAAGTGAGGATGGCGAGTCGGATGGCATGGGTTTGAGGTGGTCCGACGACTTCGATGGTCGGTGGTAAGGGTTGAACGGAAGGAAGTTAAGTAGGGTACTGGGTTGTGGTTCTTGAGACTGTAGTGGAGTTAAGGAGGACCAGAAGTGACAAGGTCAGTGCGAGGTGGAAGAGGAAGGGGTGGCGAAGGTCATGGTGGCGGTTTAGTGGGGCCAGGGTGGCCTGAGGTGTAGCAGTTTAAAGTTGAACGGAGGCATTCTGTTTTTTTTTTTGGTGTGGTATTTTGTTTGAATTGGATTCGGGTTTTTGGGGGAAAACTGGTTGAATTGAGGAGCATCATGGGACTGTGGGGTGGTGGTTCAGTGTCACACCGGAGGGAAGAGGCGTGGATGCCTGTAGTTCGTCAATGATGGTGAGATGTTCGGTGAATGGTAGAGACAGTATCGGGTTTTCGAGCTTTGGGAAGATGGATTAAGACGCGTGAAATTAGTTCTGGCGTGGATTAATACTTACATTAATTAACGTAAATTAAGTTGGGTTAAGGTTCCAGGATATGGTTCTTCCAAAACGAGGGGAAATTACCATTAAAGTTTCATTGGGGCCGATAGTTTATAGAGAAGGTATTTAAGGTATTCATGAGGTAGAAGAAAGGAACCATGTTAATTGGCTTGATTAGTGATGTGGCAGGTGAATATCAGGTTCTTAATTAATTAAATTAATAATTAATTAATATTAATGATGGCAGTTAATTATAATTATATCAATTCAAAGTCAAATGTTGTAAGTGTATAACGCTTTCGTTCGTGAACAGAATTGAACGTAAGGAGCGCCGGTGGGTTCATGTCAACGGTGCCGACTTATACGAGCTAGAATGGAGTAATTCAGAGGAAGATGGAATTTTATGTAGTTTTAAACGTTAGTTTAAAACTATATAAAACGATGCAACATCGTTGGAAACAAACAAGGTGAGTTAATTCTCACACTTCTGGACAGTTGTGACGTGTTAAATCTATATTATTAATATTTATCATTAATAAGTATAAATTAGCTAAATGGATAGCATGATTCTTATTTTTTATTGATTGATTGTTTGTCTAAAATTGGTCGTTCAAATGCATTATATTATATTATAATTCTCATGTTAGTGTTAACAATATTTTGAAGCTGTCGTGGAGGGAAGAACAGGTTGGAGGAATCCAACCGGATTCCTCAAATAAACTGTATATTATTTGTTGTTAATTATGAATTGTTTATACAAATTTATATTAACATATCCTGGTTAGTTATCCATGATTGAATGGATGTGAATTTTTAAATCTAATGGTCGTGTTTTAATCAATATGTAGTATTGATTAAGTAATTAGCAGCAGATGGTCCAAAATCCATCATTTTGAGATATTAATTCGCTATCAGGCGAATAAACATATTTTAAGTTATAAAATTAATTGTATAACTAATTTGAAGTTATAATTTATTTTAAATATACAGTTTTCAAATAAATTGATATTTATGACCTGGTTTTATACAGAAATATTAAAAGTATTATATAGTAACAACTTATGTTTGAATACATAAGAAAATCATGTATTAACAAGGAAGTTAATAATCCAGGATAATGGTCCTTAAGGGAAACAATCAAGTGAGATATTATTATTTATAGGGTTTTAACTCGACGATGGTTATAAAGCTAAGAAATATTTAATTTAATTATATGTGAGATGATTATTGAATAGTTTTCATTTATATTAAATTAATTATTATCTTAATGGAATTAACTAACCTCTGGTTAGTTAATTATGAAGTAATATACTTACCTTAGTTGATGATAAAAAAGACTTAAGAAATGAAATCAAGTTATATAAGACTTGTTAATAAAGAATGTTAAGAACAAATCCAAGTTATTAGCAAAATGGGTTTGAAGTTCTAAACTAAGACAAAGACCTTAAATAAATGCTTTACTTAAGGATGGAATTAAGTAAATGTCGAAGAGAAATTTAAAGGTGAAAGGATTGTAAGGTTTTTGAATAAAAGAAGGTGATAAAGGGATATATGGTTATAAACCAAAAGTTTATATTATATATAAAGTAAAAGGGGTTTTGGTTATAAAATAAAACTGTTAGTTTTAAATGATGTAAAGGAGGCTTGGGTAAAGTATAGTAAATGGATTCGAGTTATAAATAGAATATTATAAAGAAGTTTTAAAGCAAAAGGTTAATATTTTGGCAAATGATTTACTTAATAAATATGTTAAGTAAAATGGTTATTGTCGATTGAGATTTCAAAAATAAGGATATGGTTTACAAAACCATGTTTAAATAAAAAATAAGATCTGATTGGTATTATAAGAATATGGGTTTGAGTTACGAACTTCTATCCATTCTGAGATAAGAACATTGTCGCTTAAGGTCTGAGAGGTAAATAATGTACCCCAACTTGAACATCTTCACTATTATCGTGGAATGACTTTAGTTTGTAACGGTAAATGGGGTTGTAATGAGTAATTTTTGTAAAGCATTTGCTAATTCATTTTCAAGGTTTGAAATGAAATTTAATATATTGAGTTTTAAATTAAACAATGTGTAAATTCACACCGTTTAGCCATGTTAAATTATAAAGTTTTTATTTATACTATTAGGCTATATGTATATAACACTGTTTTCCAGGAAAAGGGAAATGAAACGAGTGGAATATACTTATTCGAAATAATAAGTAATTAGAAATGGAAAGAGTTATATTAGTTTTGGAAACGGGAATAAATGTTTATAATTTAAGTGGATAAAATCTTCAAGTAGAAGTGAATCGAAACCATTAAGTTTTTAATAAGAAAGCATTGTTGTTTAAATTGGTCTTTACCGCATAAGAACTAGTAAGTTAACGATATATAGATATATCGACATTGCCAAAGTTAAGAAAATAAATGGTTTATGAAAATATAGCAATGTTTTTTTTGAATTAAAGGAGACCAAAGTAGAGCGTGAATAAAGGAAAGGTACTGTTTCCAAAGCGACGAAACAAAGAATGAACTGTCAAGATATGTAAATGGGATCGACCTGAAATCCATGAAATGATTTATTAATGATTAGATGAAGTGTTCTAATAAATGGTTTTAAATAATAAGGGCCTGAGCTGCCAAGATACTTGACTGTACTGTTATGAGTTGATAGTTAAAAACCCAACTATCAATGAATATCTTATTGGACATTTTGACGTGTTGTTTCGAAGAGACCGGGACGGGAACTAGACCCAAAACCACTTCAAATCAACGCTGCGGTCGAAACTAACATGCAGGGAATAAAGATGGAGCAACTGAAGACCGGGGATATTCATAAACGGAAGAACTACTTATAATCTCTGGTCTGTAGCCAAAGATATACTGTGGTTCTATCATGATTGAAATCCACGGATTTGCAAGGACTACTCGCTACTGATCTGTAGGGTGATTCCTAGGATGCAGTAGGAGGGTGCCTTTAGTTCATCCTGTTCCTGGATGACTTGTACAGATGAATGTCTGACAGAGTATTTCCAGAAAACTCACGTACGTTGGTTTTTTACAATTATACCGAGTTTGGTGGCGGAGGAACTCTCTTGCTTAACACCCAGAGTATATTTGTAGACTTCAATTAGTGATTTGACGGATCTGAAGATGTGGCATTTAGAGTGAATGATGGCCAAATGTTCTAAAAGATAAACGTGACCTCAAGCCACAACAACTGGGAAATGGCAAAAATCGGGTAGGTCGCATGGCTAGTTGGGTCATTCCCAAGCAGGGTGTATTATCACCATTTAGAGATACAATTTCCTTCTTTAATCCTTCAATGTTGTCCCGCGGGAACGGTTGCTGATCCCAACCGTAGGGTGGTAATACATTCGGTCTACTCAAGTTAAATGAGTGACCGGTCATGTTTAGCCTGGGTTGCAAGATGTTCTTGTTGAACCCCCGTATATTTCTCTCTAGAGTATACTGATCGAAAAGATGTTCCCATACCTTGCCATAGCTGGAATCCAATCTCCAATAAGCGCCATGCGGTTTTTTTGATTTTATACTAAATATGTAGAGCGTGAGATGCAAATGTTCTACTAAATGGTTATTTATTTGTAATTTGATAGACACTATTATAATATCGCTAGATTTTTGATATATCAAAAATGTTTTGGGTTATAGTAAGGTAAAAACCATATGTGTTTATGTGTGGACTGATCTTACTATTATCCTCTTTTTCAAAAAGATTTCTAAAGTTAAGTCGATTGTCTGATGTGAATTTACCACCGATAATATTCTAGACTGATCCGGGTGTTTTCGCTTTGCTTCAAAATGTGCACGGGCAAGACCAAACATATTGTCCAGGTTAGTTTTCGCTTGGAGTCCCAGGAGCTGGAAGTAGGATGCTTCCCCATTAGTTAGTTAAAGTTCTGTTCCGATGTATCTGATATATGTTGTACTCTGATGGTTGGTATGTGTATAAAAATTTCTTTTGTGTAAAGATATATCATTATATTTTATTCATTCCGCTTTGAGATTCTGATGTTCTTCTTTCTTCTATTCTAATATTTCTTTCTTTCTCTCTCATCCTCTAATTTCTTTCTACTAACTTTCTGCTTTCTTGTATAATTTGGGTTGACTGTGGGAGTTAGATGTCGGCTTAAATTGAACGGAAAAGTGGGACGTTACAATTGCAGTACTTGTTAGGTGATTGATGAATGTTTACAGTTTTAATATTATTATTAAAATGTTTATATATATGCATTGTTAAATAAACGTTTATATTATAAATTATTCTAGGATGACAATTTACCCATATGTCTCCCATATATTAGCTACGTTCACATGGATTATGATGTAAACCCCATACGGGTATTGAGATGATAATTTTACGCATTGCCCAAGTGTACAAATAATAGTATCTGTTTGATGGTTTAAAACCCCACCCGGGTTTGGGGATGATAATTAAATCACACATATCCCTTTTATTTAATTGTATGTCAATCGATTGATTGACATACTGTTATAAGCGTTATTTAATGTTTATACAGTTGTGAATTGCATTTTGGGTGCGAATTGGATGTTTAATAATTGTTCGTAATTATTATTGAATAATGAAATCCATATAAATAAAATTATATGGTGATTGATGGAGTCTTATTCCAATTCGGAAATAACGAATATTTTAATATAATATTCTGTGAAGAATCAAAATATGATTTTGATGTCCGATCTTAGATGGACACAAAAATATTGAAATATATAAAGTCGAGTTAAGTATAAATACGCCATTTTAACTCGAACAGATTTGTTTATCGATTTTATTTATTTTTATAATAAATATAAAAAAGATTTGATTTCAAAATTTTATATTTTGGAAATATTATTACTTTGATAATATAATACTATGAGATGTTCGATTTTGATTTAAAATTGAAATGGAAATTCAAATCGTTTTTAAACAAATTTATAAACGTTTTATAAAATACGTTTATGAATATATTTGCTTTTGAAGTCAAATGATTGAAATAAAATTTCAAATGGTAGTTGTGAATAATTTATAATATTTACAAATTATTTTGGAAATGTTTTCAAATTTAATTTTATTTATAAATCGAGCTTGGGCTTGAATAGAACGTGCTGCACAGCGGTAGATCGTGAACGTCAACCCGTAACTTCGAATTGACGTAATGGGAGATCCGACCGTCAGATTATCCTAAAACCAGATCCGTTAAGTTCGTATCGAAAAGATATTTCAAATGATGATAAGAGATTTTAAATCTAATGGTTAGAATTTAAAATATGTCCAAATCAATATTGGAAAAGACGCTATGGATGCAGTTCCGTGGCCGATATTAGAAACCGACTGTAAAGGCCTTAATAAAATTATTAAAAATATGAATAAATTACGTAAAATCATAATAATTGACTCGATATGATTTTGGCTGAAATATTCCATGTTTGTAAAGATAAAATGTATTTTTATCAGAATAAGTTGTTTATCAACTTAAGTAAAGAACTGAAATGAATTGAAATGGTTCTGATATAACCAAAATTTCCAATATATATAAATTGGATTGGATTTGAATGGAAATAATCATTGGAATATTTCTATATTGGATTCCGTGATTATATGGATATTATTGAGGAATTTGGAAGATATAGATATCGTTGTTCCCAATACGATATTTGTTGGATTCAGAACTTGATATTGAATATAAGATGATATGATTTCTATTCAGAGCCTTGCATTTAATATCAAATTGGATTTTGGGTTTGTCGTGAATGGTGTCTTCAATAACACTTTTCTTAAACCTAGTTTAGAAAAGAATAAATCTTTTAGTTAAGATTAAAAGAAGTTTACCATTTTTTTTGCAAGGCTAACCGGTTTTTAAAGTGGTCCGTAACATATTTATTACAAAATAAAAGGTATAGAGGTTCAGGTAATATGCATTCGATATATCAACTTTAGACACTTCCATAGATGAAAATAATAAACTACTTGCATAAGCTAATATCCTGACAAAAAATTAAATGGAAATTACATTTATCAACACATTGCTTGAAATTTAGCTTTGAAAGAAGAGGCCAACAAAGAAACTTAAGCCCTTGTCATCATCCAAACCTTTTAGAAGCTTGATTTTCTTGCTTCTTGTTATCGGAGCATTTCCCATCGGTCTACCAAAAGAAGATATATTAGGAGGCGAGTTGTTGAAGCTATCTAGTGGTGGAGATTTGAACGCTGACAGTGGAGTAAGATGGGCATATGTGTTAGCCTTATCATTCATATTTCGCTTATTCTTGATCGAATAAGCACAGGAACTAGCAACTAAGGAAGTAGAAATAACCTCTTTATTAGATCCAGTAAGACTTACATCTTTTCCATTACTTGTGTTGAGAAAGCTTGGTTTAAATGCTGAAGGCAAAGCCTTGAAACTTTTATCCTCATGTAGACTTGCCTGTTTCAATAAGATGCTTTAGAATTGATGTTATTGTAGTTCTTTGTCATAATCTCCAAGAGCTTCTACTTCTTTCTACACGCTAAGTCATCAAGTTTACCACTTGAAATCTCTTCACTAAGGGTTTCAATTGATTGCTGAAAGCTCTCTTCATGGTGATCTAAGTTAATCCCAACCACCGATTTATTGCTCACTTCATCATTCACTTCCATGCAATCAAAATTTCATTGAAGGAAAGAGACAAGTTGTGCTTCGACTAGCTCCACTTCTTTAGGATCACTTGCTTGAATTTCCTTACTTACATAACTCATTCTGACATCATGACATCTACTCACGTCATTGCTTTTATTTTGAATAAACTTCTCACTGTTTGCTAAAGTATTAACCTTCTTCGTATTCAATAAGCTGTCATTTTTTCTTTTCATCTGTAACACAGCGGCTTCAGCAGGAGCATTAACTTTGCATGCATTGATCAAATTAGCAGTAGCATTGACTGTGCCAACAAGAAATTCACACGATAGCAGTTTTCTAACTTGACATATCTCCCCTTCCTCGCTATTCTCGACAAACTCAATTTCATTTTCATCTTCCTGCAAGTAAGATTGAATAGAATACTTGGAATTGCATATATTACCTTCAGCTTGCACTTCTTTCCCCTTGACTAAACTGGCTCCACAACCAACATTTGATTTACACATTACTTTTCTTCATTCAGTTGATGTGCCGGCATGCAAGCCATTACCAAATGAAAGCTTTTCTCACCGCTGCACATTAACAATAGAATTTCTTGTGTAAACTTTGCTCTTTACTAATGGCTCTGCCTCCTCTATAGTTTCAAACACTTGTTTATCGCAATTTAGAGTAGAATGTCCAAAACAAGCACACTCCACACAGTTTTCGGGACACCACAAATATGTTACATAAGCCCTCTGCTCATTGTCATCAGGCAATAAAGCAAGGAATTGATCGGGTAGCTTCATATGGTGTAACGTCTACCATACATTTTGCGTATTCGAGGCAATCGAGCCATTCAATGCTTTGTCCATGCAAAGGAATTTCCCCACTCTCGACGCCAACTAACTAATACCACGTTTGGACCAACAATAGAGAGGCAAATTCGTGAGCTTGATCCAGACAGGAATAGATTTAATAGATTTAGTCAAATCTCCTCATCTAGAATTCCAAGGCTTGACAAGAAATAACTTGTTTTGAATCACAATTGGGATAGCTTCCAAAAAAAATCATGATCTTCAACCCTTTCTAGTAAAAAAAAGATGACCTTTCCTATAGAACATATCTTAATCCCACCGGAGGGGTTCCAAAGCTTTGACAATCGCGAAATAATGGTAGAGTAATACAAAGGCTTATTGAGGAAATACCCTACGAGATAATCGGAGCATTGCTCCTCAGCAACTTCGTAGATTTCTTCTGAAGGTTGCAGAGCCTTACCTTTAAAAGAGAGTTTCAAGGGTGGAGCCTCGTACGATCCAGCATTTCCGGGTTTCGATTCGAAAAGGGATGACCATTTCTTGCCATGCGGACCGTTTCCAGAATTAGGGTTAGAAGAGGAGGTGGTTGAAAAAGGGGCAGGAGGTTCTGAAGGAGGAGGTGGAGGAGGGGAAGGTCTGACAAAAGGCGGTAGATTTAGGTGTTTGTTGATTTGGGGGGGGGGGGCAACCGAGAAGATAAATTGGGACGAGCTAGGAAAAAATGGAAAAGGAGGTTGCCATTGTGTATTCAGTATTCATGAGAGGAAGAACCAATTAATTAATTTAATTGGAATTGAATTGAAATTGGATTTTGGGTTTACTGTGAACAATGTTTTAAATAACATTTGTTCTTTAACCCGATTAACAGTGAAGATATGATTTGGAATTTATGAATTTTTTATCAAGATTTGATGGAAATTTTCCAAAGTAAAGTTTTCCACTGCAATATTAAATTGGAATTGAAATGATTTCGATTTAGTAATAATCGAGATGAGATTCCCTGAATGAAGACTGTTACTATTTATGGAATTTAAAAGGCTTTGCCGCAATTCCACTTATAGTATTAGTTATATATGGGAATTCATATTGATTACGATTGATCAGATTTCCCTGAAGATTCCATATTAAATGGAAGATTATTTTGGGTTTATCGTGAATCGTGTCTTAAATGAGATTGGATCTTTAACCCAGATAAAGACATGATTAATTTCCTAAAGTTGAGCAATCATTAAGTAATGATTTTTGAGATTAAAACTAAATTACAGTTTTAATGAATCTTTAATTAGATTGAAATGTGAATGGGATAATTAAATTTATCAAATTTGAGAAATGTTCGAAATGGAGTACCACCAGTTTTACTCCATGCGATAGTTAAGTCTTTAATTTGATTTGAAATGTGAACTGGTAGTTAAATTTACTTATAACACAATGGGTGATAGATATGGAGTACTATTAGTTTTGCTCCATTAGATGAATAGGTTGGGATTGGGGTAATAAAATGAATGATTACTTCGATAAGGCTCGTTAATCTCGACTAGTAGATAAACCTTAATTTGGTTTAAGTTGTGAAAAGATATTATAAAATCTTTTGAAATGATTTCCAAGAATATTTGAACAAAAGAATATTCTGGATTGGAATGAGGCATATGATGTGTTTCTATTTCACATGATTATAAGATACGCGAGTTAATCGGAAGATCGGGTTTAACCCCATTCTGAATAACTGATACGACGATTAAAAGTTGAAGATATGAAGATTGTGGTTGAGGACCGGAGATATTCACATCAGTTGGATGATTACTGATGTCTTGATTGTGATGTACACCCCAAACGAGGTAATAAGTGATGATCGTCCATAAGTACTTGGAGATCGAACGGATATACGAGGGCCTCTCTCCTGTATTAGACATATGGAATGAGGAATAAAGTGCCTTCAGTTTCGTTCTGACCCAGAACGGACTTGCAAATAGATTGTATGTCTGACATTGTGCTTTGTGCTGCATTCATTGGCCTTTGTTAAATATATATCCGTTTAGTGGCAGAGAATTTATTCTCTTGTTTAACACCCTTCTCTGGTACGTACGAGCTCAGAGGTTATGTATTGGTGGAAATCAATGGTATGGTATGGATTGGCAATGTGGCATGTTAAGATGCAATGATCAAGGCTTTTGTTGAAAAGCAGGGCTTTGTGGTTGATGTTCAAAGCACAACTTTAATATAATATAGCTTTGTGTAGCATTAATTCGCGAACTTCACTCCTCGGTATGAACCTAAAACAGGATTAGGGACTATAGAGAAATGGACATACGTTGCCTTCTAGCTACGAGTGATGTCATGGTGTGGAGCCCAGATATTTTACTTATGTGGATGGTGGAAGGCGAGGTACCTCGGATTTGATTTGGGTCGCCAATGGCCCTTGATTGGTCGACATACTGACCTTATGACAGGCCCGATAGGACTGGGCAACGTATTGTTTATGGTATAACTAATCAGCAACGGCTGATCGGCTCCGAAGATCCAAGGGTTACTAAGGGTGTGATCCTAAGACATGTGCTAGAATGTCTTGAAATCAGAAAGGAATATCCTTTGCCTTGATTCATAGATGGAAACCCAATTCCCAATATGTGATTTTACGGTTTTAGTTGTAAACCGATAGGGCGACATAATATATGGTACCTATGATTTCCATGATTGATACATTTATATTTGAAGTTGATTTCTTCACTTATAATAATAAAAAAAAGATAAATTTCATGTATCAAGCATACTTGGATATTATAAGGTAAAACTCTATCCTCCGGCTTGTGTTGCATTGTGTGATAGGACCTGAGTCTTACAATAGCTTCATTTTTCTTTTAGCATTGCGTTGGTTGTTTTATGGTATTCTTGGGGGTAAACCCGTTCCGTGTTATACGGCGTGGCCCCTTGATTTACCCAACATTAAAATAAAATTAATAATTGTTTAATTCTCACATCAGTCTCATGACTGATTCAGAGTTTATTGTTTCCCACCTAAACACAAGGTGCCCATATTTTCCACACAGGCAGCTAGTAGTTTTGGTTTTGCAGATATTTATTTTCATAGGATCCTGGATTATAGCTGGAGCTATACTTCGGAATGCTTTGTATCCGTGTATTTCTTTCAGTTGTGGTAGTTGATATTTTTAGCTGCACATTATATTTATGTATTATATTTTCGTCGCGATGTAATTAAATCTATGATATTTTTCCACTGTATATTATTTATTTGTACTCTTATATCTCGTACTCTGATGTAAATTGTTGTAATAGCAATGAAAGTTCGTATGTTTATTTTCTGATGCATCTTGTTCTCAAAGCAATTCACCTTCTTGTTTGGTTTAGGCCGACCGAAAAGTCCGGGTCGCGACAGTCCAAGGCCCAGTTGAGCAAAGGGCCAGATTTAGTAGGCTACACTCAAAAATTATTGGATAAAACATTGTTTTTTTTTTCACAATATATATTTGGTTGAAGTGCTAAGCTCTGAAATCAGATAATACATGGATCAACATTGAATCCTTGCAGCTGCTTTATTTCACACTAAATGTACTTTAACATTATAAATATTTGAGCCCTAAATTTAGTTTATCAAATGTTTGCCGAAGGCCTCTTTATACCTCGGTCGGGCCTATTGGAGATTGTATCACATTTATTTTCACCGTTCGTTATGAACATTTTTATACTACCAAACTGTTGGATGTAACAAGTAAGTAATATAGTCATAAATTCTCAATTTCATGATACAATGGACTACCATATGACTCTTATTTTTGTTTTATACCACAAAAATATTTGTTTTCTTGTTCAAGACACCTTCTTCCTTCTTTTCTCTCCTTTATTTTTTATGTTTTGTATTTCTTAATTATTATTTTTATTACCAGCTATAAGTGGAATTTTCAGTTTTTTATAAATGAAATGAACAAAAATACTTAACATTCTCTTTAATTCCTTCCTTGTATCAAAATTTTAATGCTGCCTCTCGCAAAATCGGTACCAACTTTATGTTGTATGTGTGTGTATAAGGAGCGTTCCAAGGCACCCCTACTATATCGTAAGCTACACTAATTAAAATTCAACTAAATTTTTTAGATGTTCAATCTATATATGTTATCATCTATCCAAAATTTAAGCTCATTTCGACATTCGTAGAATAATATATTTGATATTTAAATCAAAGGTTCGAAAACTCGATTTCGGTCATATGAAAATTTACTAGGTTCGGTCAATTTTGGTGGTTTCGACATTTTCGGCTTTTGTTTCGGTTTCAATCCAAAAATCAATCTTTTATATGTTTTGCGAAAAAATTGAGGATAAATGTTGCCAATTCTTAGCAATTGATTCAGTCCAAGCCGTAACTAAGATATGTTTTAATATTCAAGCCCATACCAACTGTTAGCAGCACATAAAGTAAACCAAAGCCCATACCAATATGCAACCTAATTACCATATGCTTTAGGTCATACCAATATTCAACCCTAATTTTGGCCCATACCAATATTCAACCCTAATTACCAATATTACAACCCATACTAGTATATAACCTCCTAACACACACACCGACAAATCAAAAAGAGGGAAAAGGGAAGAAAAACAGAAATATAAAGTGGGAAAGAGAAAAACAAAAAACCCTTCGCTGCGAGACCGATAACGAAGATCGAACACAAGATTTTTTTTAGAGTAAGCGAACACAAGATTGAAGCCTGCTATGCTCTAATTGAGGGTTTTCATGTGCTCGAATTTGCTGAGATCAAACACAAAGGTCGGCTTTGCTGGAGTCTAGGGTTTGCTTTTTTCAGTCGTTCAATGCTTTATGTTTTTCCTTGTTGTCTTCTTCTTCTATGAATGATTTCACGATTTTTAAGCGCTATTTTGACCGGGATGAGATTTTTCCCTAATCCCGTCCAACCACCGGCCGAAACCAATCCGAGTTAGTTGGAATCTCATGGTTCTGATCAGGACCTCATACCTTGTTTTAAATTTAATGGTTCGAATAAATTTTGGAACGGTGAATAATTAAGCTAAAATTTAGAAAAAATGCTACGAATGTCAAAACGAGCTCAAATTGGATAGATGATAATATATATGTGGATTGAACATCTACAAATTTTTGTTAAATTTGGATCAATGTAGCTCACGATACGATAGAGGTGCTAAAGGGGTGCTGCAAAACAGGGGCGCAAATATATATACACACACACACACACACACACACACACACACATATATATATATATATATATACACACACACACACACACACACATATATATATATAGGGGACAACTATTTGAATACAAAATTAGACACAAATCTTCGACCGTCAGATCCTTTTATCTTATACGGAAGGGTGGAATTCAGGGGCAATTCAATAATGGTTATCAATTGTGTCAACAATTGCGCCTAAATTTGGTGTCTAAATAGGTTTTCATATGTATATATATATACATATGTAAGTATGTATATATATATATATATATATATATATATATATGTATGTATGTATGTATGCATATGAGTATGTGTAACAACCCGCATTCTACGCATCGGAGGATCGTAGAATATTTATTTCTTTCCCATATGAAGTCGTATGGTCATGTAACTTTGGGAAACAACCATTAGAGTCATTTCCCACGTTTATGATTTTTGTCGATTTTTAAATGACCATTTTGCCCCTAGCTGATCTAGTTTTGGCCATAACTTTTAATTGGAAAGTAATTTTGACCTGAAACCACTTCCATTCGATTTGTTTGATGGTTTACCTTTCCGTAGAGTGGTCACATGTGAAAAACGGACTTATTGTTTGGGAGATATGGCTGAAATAAGGTCTGGAAGGCGAAAAACTGCTTAACCGGACCAAATAGGGTGATTAGTGAATGGGCTCATAACCCATTTCGGGATTAGGGTTATGGGGAGGCTGAAAGGAGTTAGAGATGCATTCCATTTCAGTTTTCTAGCCTCCACTTACCTCTTAGAAACCCTAAAAATGGCCTCCAACCTCTAAATCACCTCCAAATCATCTTCTAATCAAGGATTAAGCTAATTAAGCAACATCAAATCAAAGGAGATCTACACCAAATCAACGTTAGAGTTGCTATTTAGCATCGGGATTCGCACCAAATCAGAGATTTACTTCAGATCTAAGTCTTATTTGTGGCTAAGGTGAGTGATTTGCATAGTTCCTCACTAATTATGGCTAATTAAGGGTAATTAGTGTTAATTAGCGAATCTAAATATGATAAAATTCTGGAAAAATATTTATAAAATTAGAAATGATGTTTTAGACCTCTGATATGAATTTAGGTTAATTTGGTTAAGTTTTGCTAATCATATCTTTAGTTTCACCTAAACATGCTTAAGGGAAAACATGGGATTTTGGATATGTTTGATACACTTTAATATATTATATTGTTGTTTTGATGTTTGTGGTTGATTATGCATGTTGGTATGACTGTATGGTATGCTTTGTGATTGATTAGAATAGTTGGAATGGTCGAAAACGCCGTCGAGTGGCGTAAATTGCTTGCTGGAAGAAGTGCAGGAAGACACCCGAACCGGATCGGATCGGTAGGAGGACCCGATCCGCCCTCACACTCCACACTTCGATTCACTTGTACTTCTCGTGGCATGCATTACCCGATCCGACCCGCCTGGTGTTCTCTGACCCGATCTGCCATGACACCCCGACCCGAACCGATGTACTTCGACGAGGCTTGGAAAGAAGAAGCCGATCTGAACCGTGGCAAACTGGAGGACCCCGATCTAAATCGGCGATGGCGACTGGACGTGGTGATTCGATCCGATCTGCTGATGTGATGATGACCGATTCGATCCAGCGAAGGAGCACTCCAATCCGAACTGAACAGAGGACTAGGGGGAAATCCGAACCGATCCAGTGATGACCAATAACCCGAGATGCAAAGGTAGCCCAAATGGAAGTTAAAGCTTAGGATCCAGTTGGGAAACAGTGAGTTCACTTCATAGTTGGGCTTTGTTGCGGGATGTCTGCTAAGGAGTTGTCGACGTTTATAACTTCGATTCACCACTGAAAATGGATGATGGGCTACTTATCAGTGCAGTAGGGTCACTATGACTCGAGGGGCAAGGTGATGGTAGCAAGACTACGTTATCAGTGCAGTAGAGTCATTATGACTCGAGGGGCAAAGTGATGCGTAGTAAGACTATGAGCCAGTGCAGTGGGGTCATTGTGACTCCATGGGGCAGAGTGGACATAGTAGAGGATTAGTATGGCTATGAGCCAGTGCAATGGGGTCATTGCGACTCCATGGGGCAAAGTGGACATAGCGAATGATTAGTGGCTATGTATCAGTGCAGTGAAGCCAGTTTTGACTTCATGGGGCAAAGTGATCATAGCAAAGTATGTTGGGTGATCGAAGTGGTGATTATCGTATGCTTAAGCACTGAGTGAGAGATGTGAGGATGGATGCTATGTTTGATTGTTTTCCATCACCATGACATGCACACCCCCACTCCCGTTATCTTTACACCATTTGAAATGGCACCTTAGAGTGTTGTACAGTATGTAGTGCTAACTCTTTGGTTGCAGGTCCAGGTTCAGGTATGTTTTAGTCTACCTGTTATTGTTTTGTTTAGATGCTTATCGCTCATACCAGGCTTTATGTCTGACCCAGAGTTTTATGTCTCCTCTTATTACTCTGGGTGCTCACACGAGCAGACTAGAGATAGGTTAGCTGGTGATGCGCGAGTAGCTGATTCGGAGGCGGGCAGGAGGCTTCCACGTATGATATATAGATATTCTCCCTGTGTCGTTGGTGGTCGCTACTTGGGCATTAATAGTGTACCTCCTTTATCTTACTTTTGTTTCTGAGACAGTTTGAAAAGTTGTAGTAATGTTAGCTTTGGATCATAAGCTGTACTTGGATTTTCCGCTGCTATGTTAGTTGTTTTCAGCTTATGCACTGTCTCACCTGTTTTATGTCAAGTATGTTGTTATTATATTTTGTTCCATGCGCTGTGAGACATTCTACAGGTTACTTGTTAGTTCATTTCCTCCTCCCTTTCCTTCTGACGATCCGTCCCGTGCTAACTGGACATGTGTACAACGCACTTTTAGAGTAAATGTCGGTTGGTGCGGGGCGGGCCGTCACATTTGGTATCAAAGCTCTAGGTTGCGTAGTTAACCTAGGGAAAGATACTAGGGAGAGATAGTACGTATATGAGAGAGCGTATTTGTGATTACTTTGGTTTTCAAAAGCTATATATGTACATACTATTAGTAGTATAAGAATGAAGTCGTACTGCACTAGCACCACTATGGGGTCGTTAACCGTTTCCCCTTTTACAAATTGACGATGAGCCGATATGCAAGAGGTGCTGGTAGGGGAGCCAATAATGGGAATGCTGCTGACATGAGGGCGATGTTTACTGACCTCATGAGAGACATGCTTAGGGAGGTGCAAGGGACAGTTCCCAATCCCGGAATTGGTGGTGGTCCAGTAGTGCAAGCGCCTAGGGTCGATTTTGCCAAGTTGTGCAAGGATTACACTAACCTTGGTGGGAAGCCGTTCCACGGAACGGAGTCGGCCACAGATGTTCAGGATTGGTTGGATAGCTGTGATCGTATCTTCGATGACTTGGGTATCGAGTATGCAATGTAGAGAAGACTAGCGTCTCGTCAGCTGCAAGGGCGAGCGATGAATTGGTGGAATGCCATTAGAACAGCTACTCCAGAAGATCAGGTTACTTGGGATCAGTTCAAGGCTCGCTTTAGCGAGAAGTTCATTCCAGCTGCCCAGAAGTCAGTATTGTTTAAGAGATTCTTGGAACTCAAGCAGAATGGTCGGGCAGTCTCTGACTATATTGCTGAGTTCGACACTTTGTCGAAGTATGGACTATCTCTTATCGATACTCCTGAGAAGAAGAATGAGAAGTTCATTACTGGTTTGGATGGATACTTGGGGGAAGTCTTATCAACAACATCGATGAGACTTTTGAATCGATTATGGGGAAAGCTTTGAGATCAGAGAGTCTTTACCCTAAGCCAAAGATTGAGGCTGCATCTGCAGAAGGGATGAAGCCGTAAGCAGGCGGTGGAGGCAAGAATAACTCTCAGAATAAGAGGAAACAGAACCAATCTAAGGATGGCCAGAAAAAGAACAAGAAAGATGTTGAGTGCTTCAGCTGTGGTAAGAAGGGCCATTATGCTAAAGAATGTTGGGCCAAGCCAACGGAAAGGAAGTGCTACAATTGTGGCCAAGTGGGACATCATAAGGATAAGTGTCCGCAACCTTTTAAGGAGAAGCAGATTGTGAAAGCATATGCTATTGGTGTTGTTCCTTCTTTGTCGAATGCCCCAACTGCGGCGGATAAAGGAAAGAATGTTGTTATTCAAGGTATGCTTTCTATTTATGATGTACCAGTTCGAGTTTTGTTTGATACTGGGGCTTCCCGTTCCTTCATATCTAGTGACCTGGAAGATAGGTTGGGACTGGAACCTGAGATAGTAGATAGACCATTGGTTGTGACGAACCCGATTGGTGGTTCGACTAGCCTTAGTATGATTTGCAGGAATTTGGTCTTATCGAGTCATGGATGTATGTTTGTTTGTGATTGCTTTGTTTTGGGCTTTACTGGGTATGGCATTATATTGGGGGTCGATTGGCTCCAAAGATACGGGGTGGTGGTAGACTGTGAGGGCTTTTTGGTGATAGTTAGGGCGAATGATGGGCGGAGGGTAGTGTTTGGTAGTCTACCTAGTGATGGGGTAATGGCTAGTTTTATAAATTCCCTCGACATCCCGCATGATGAGTTGTCAGACGTGCCCGTGGTCGGCCAGTATCCGGACGTCTTCGAGGAGGTGACCGGGCTTCCACCACACCGAGAGATTGAGTTCCGTATTGATTTAGTGAAAGATGCCAGACCTATAGTGATGCCACTTCGTCGTATGGCACCAAGGGAGCAGCGAGAGCTCGGGGTGCAAGTCAGCAATCTTTTGAAGAAGGGATTTATTAGAAGAAGTGTCTCCGAGTGGGAAGCACCGGTTGTGTTTGCCACTAAGGCAGATGGTTCCCTTCGTTTGTGTGTGGACTATCGCGAGTTGAATAAGGTAACGAGGAAGAATAAGTATCCTCTACCGTGGATAGATGATTTGTTTGATCAACTGGAAGGAGCAAGAGTGTTCTCCCAGTTGGACCTCGCGACGGGATTTCATCAGCTCCGAGTAGCGGATGAGAGTGTTCCGAAGACGGCATTTAGGATGCCGTCTGGATTCTATGAGTGGTTGGTCATGCCATTTGGGTTGACCAATGCACTAGCCTACTTTGTGGATCTTATGAATCGTGTATTCAGAGATCAGTTGAATTAGTTTGTTCTTGTGTTCGTAGACGATATCCTTGTTTACTCGAGGACAGAGGAGGAACACAAGGGACACTTGAGGATAGTGATGGAGGTGTTGAGGAAACACCAATTGAAAGCGAAATTCTCTAAGTGTCACTTTTGGAGAAGGGAAGTGAGATTCTTGGGCCATGTTGTTTCAGAGAAATGTATTACCGTGGACCCTGCGAAGGTGGCTACAGTACAGGATTTGCCTACGCCCAAGAATGCAACAGATGTAAGGAGTTTCTTGGGGTTAGCTGGATATTATCGTAAGTTTATCCAGGACTTCTCCAAGATAGTCGCACCGTTGACTCAGTTGACTAAGAAGAATCAGTCCTTCGTCTGGGACGGAGTGTGTGAGAATGCATTCAAGAGTCTAAAAGAAAAGTTGACGCGTGCGCCAGTATTAGTCATTCCTAGAGGGAATGAAGAGATGACGGTATACACAGATGCTTGTGGTACCGGACTAGGTGTTGTATTGATGCAAGGAGGTAGGGTTATAGCTTATGCTAGTCGGCAGCTAAAGCCGCATGAGAAGAAGTATCCTACCCGTGATTTGGAACTGGCAGCGATTGTGTTCGCATTAAAGATGTGGAGACACTATCTCTTGGGAGAAAGATTTGAGTTGTTTACTGATCATAAATCGTTAAAGTATCTCTTCTCTCAGAAAGATCTGAATCTCCGTCAGCAGAGATGGTTAGAGTTCTTGGCTTCGTATGATTTTGATATCGCATATACACCTGGGAAAGGTAATGCGGTAGCGGATGCCTTGAGTAGGAAACATGCCAGTTTAGGGGCTATGTTTCTTGAATGGAAGCAACTGGAGTATATCGCAGGGTTTGATTTCAGACCAAAGTGCGAATTGGATCCTGACATGCTAGCTAGTTTGGCGATCAGACCCACTTTGATAGAGCGGATTGGTTCCAGCCAGAGGGACGATCCTAATCTATTAGAAATCATCTCCAAATTAGAGATGGACATCGACGGTGAAGAAATGAATGTGTATGGGCTTGATCGGGATGGATGGCTTAGAAGGAATGGAAGACTAGTTGTACCCAACGTGAATGGTTTGAGAGATGAAGTGCTTAGGGAATGTCATCACTCAAAACTAACTATACATCCCGGTGGTAATAAGATGTATCGAGACATGAAACAGACTTACTACTGGGAAGGGATGAAAAGATACGTTGGGAAGTTTATATCCAAATGCATGAATTGCCAGCTAGTTAAAGCCGAGCAAAAGAAGCCTAGTGGGTTGTTTCTACCAGTAGAAATTCCCGAATGGAAATGGGAGCAAGTCTCGATGGATTTCATCGATGGTTTACCAAGGACTAGATCGGGATATGATACCATTTGGGTAATTGTGGATCGATTGACTAAGAGTGCAAGATTTATACCAGTCAAATCGACCAGAACGGCAGCTAAATTAGCAGAATTTTATATGAAGTGGGTAGTGAGATTTCATGGAGTACCTAAAAGCATTGTGAGTGACCGAGACCCGTTGTTTACTAGTGGGTTTTGGAAGAGCTTACAAGAGGCTTTAGGGTATGAATTACATCTCAGTACCACATATCATCCTCAGACCGACGGTCGGACGGAGAGGGTGAATCGTATATTGGATTTTGGTGGATCATGGGATGACCATTTGCATCTAGTAGAGTTTGCATATAATAATAGCTACCAATCCAGTATCCGTATGGCTCCATATGAAGCTTTGTACGGAAGACCGTGCAACTCACCATCATGTTGGATAGAGACTGGCGAGAAGTTTATGCTTGGACCAGATGTGGTAAGGGAGACTTCAGACAAGATTAAGATCATTCGACAACGAATGAAGGCTGCCCAAGATAGGCAGAAGAGTTATGCTGATAAAAATAGAAGAGATTTAAAATTCTCCGTTGGTGACTTGGTGTTTGTCAAGATTTCTTCGTTGAAGAGCGTGATACGATTTGGCAGGAGAGGCAAGTTGGCACCAAGATTTGTTGGCCCATTCCCAGTTCTTGAACTAGTCGGGAATTTGGCATATAGAGTTGACTTACCAGAGAAGATGGCGGGAGTTCACAACGTATTTCATGTTTCCTAACTAAGGAAGTTCATTCACGACCCAGATATGACTATTTCACCTGATCAGTTGGAGGACTTCGAAGTAGAACCCGAGGCGGTTGGGAACCGCAAGCCGATTCGTATCGTCGAGCACGATACGAAGCAACTTCGAAGGAAGGCGGTGAAGCTAGTCAAGGTTCAGTGGGGCGAAAACGAGAATGACTGTACTTGGGAGACAGAAAAGAGCATTAGAAAGACGTATCCAGAACTCTTTGCCTGGTAAGATTTACTTTGTAATTTAGTTATTCGTCATGCTAGGATAGACTTGTTTTGCTTGTTTTGTATTTTTGATTGTTGATTTAGGGTTGATATGCATGCGGGAACCTTTGTGTGTTCTGGTTAGGGAATTTCGGGGGCGAAATTTCTTAAGGGGAGGGGGGAGAATGTAACAACCCGCATTCTACGCATCGGAGGATCGTAGAATATTTATTTCTTTCCCATATGAAGTCGTATGGTCATGTAACTTTGGGAAACAACCATTAGAGTCATTTCCCACGTTCATGATTTTTGTCGACTTTTAAATGACCATTTTGCCCCTAGCTGATCTTGTTTTGGCCATAACTTTTGATTGGAAAGGAATTTTGACCTGAAACCGCTTCCATTAGATTCGTTTGATGGTTTACCTTTTTGTAGAGTGGTCACATGTGAAAAACGGCCTTACCGTTTGGGAGATATGGCTGAAATAAGGTCTGGAAGGCGAAAAACTGCTTAACCGGGCCAAATTGGGTGATTAGTGAATGGATCCATAACCCATTTCGGGAATAGGATTATGGGGAGGCTGAAAGGAGTTAGAGATTCATTCCATTTCAATTTTCTAGCCTCCAATTACCTCTTAGAAACCCTAAAAATGGCCTCCAACCTCTAAATCACCTCCAAATCATCTTCTAATCAAGGATTAAGCTTAGCAACATCAAATCAAAGGAGATCTACACCAAATCAACGTTAGAGTTGCTGTTTAGCATCGGGATTCGCACCAAATCAGAGATTTACTTCAGATCTAAGTCTTATTTGTGGCTAAGGTGAGTGATTTGCATAGTTCCTCACTAATTATGGCTAATTAAGGGTAATTAGTGTTAATTAGCGAATCTAAATATGATAAAATTCTGGAAAAATATTTATAAAATTAGAAATGATGTTTTAGACCTCTGATATGAATTTGGGTTAATTTGGTTAAGTTTTGCTAATCATATCATTAGTTTCACCTAAACATGCTTAAGGGAAAACATGGGATTTTGGATACGTTTGATCCACTTTAATCTATTATATTGTTGTTTTGATGTTTGTGGTTGATTATGCATGTTGCTATGACTGTATGGTATGCTTTGTGATTGATTAGAATAGTTGGAATGGTCGAAAACGCCGTCGAGTTGCGTAAATTGCTTGCTGGAAGAAGTGCAGGAAGACATCCGAACCGGATCGGATCTGTAGGAGGACACGATCCGCCCTCACACTCCACACTTCGATTCACTTGTACTTCTCGTGGCACGCATTACTCGATCCGACCCGCCTGGTGTTCTCCGACCCGATCCGCCATGGCACCCCGACCCGAACCGATGTACTTCGACGAGGCTTGGAAAGAAGAATCCGATCCGAACCATGGCAAACTGGAGGACCCCGATCTAAATCGGTGATGGCGACTGGACGTGGAGATTCGATCCGATCTGCTGATGTGACGATGACCGATCCGATCCAGTGAAGGAGCACTCCAATCCGAACCGAACTGAGGACTAGGGTGAAATCCGAACCGATCCGGTGATGACCAATAACCCGAGATGCAAAGGTAGTCCAAATGAAAGTTAGAGCTCAGGATCCAGTTGGGAACCAATGAGTTCACGTCATAGTTGGGCTTTGCTGCGGGACGTGTGCTAAGGAGTTGTCGACGTTCATAACTTCGATTCACCACTGAAAATGGATGATGGGCTACTTATCAGTGTAGTAGGGTCACTATGACTCGAGGGGCAAGGTGATGGTAGCAAGACTACGTTATCAGTGCAGTAGAGTCATTATGACTCGAGGGTCAAAGTGATGCGTAGTAAGACTATGAGCCAGTGGGGTCATTGTGACTCCATGGGGGCAGCGTGGACATAGTAGTGGATTAGTAAGGCTATGAGCCAGTGCAGTGGGGTCATTGCGACTCCATGGGGTAAAGTGGACATAGCGAAGGATTAGTGGCTATGTATCAGTGCAGTGAAGCCCTTTTTTACTTCATGGGGCAAAGTGATCATAGCAAAGTATGTTGGGTGATCGAAGTGGTGATTATCGTATGCTTTATGCACTGAGTGAGAGATGTGAGGATGGATGCTATGTTTGATTGTTTGCCATCACCATGACATGCACACCCCCACCCCCGTTATCTTTACACCGTTTGAAATGGCACCTTAGAGTGTTGTACAGTATGTAGTGCTAACTCTTTGGTTGCAGGTCCAGGTTCAGGTATGTTTTAGTCTACCTGTTATTGTTCTGTTTAGATGCTTATCGCTCATACCTAGCTTTATGTATGACCCAGAGTTTTATGTCTCCTCTTATTACTCTGGTTGCCCACACGAGCAGACTAGAGACAGGTTAGCTGGTGATGCGCGAGTAGCTGATTCGGAGGCGGGCAGGAGGCTTCCACGTATGATATATAGATATTCTCCCTGTGTCGTTGGTGGTCGCTACTTGGGCATTAGTAGTGTACCTCCTTTATCTTACTTTTGTTTCTGAGACAGTTTGAAAAGTTGTAATAGTGTTAGCTTTGGATCATAAGCTGCACTTGGATTTTCCGCTGCTATGTTAGTTGTTTTCAGCTTATGCACTATCTCACCTGTTTTATGTCAAGTATGTTGTTATTATATTTTGTTCCATGCGCTGTGAGACATTCTACAGGTTCCTTGTTAGTTCATTTCCTCCTTCCCTTTCCTTCTGACGATCCGTCCCGTGCTAACTGGACATGTGTACAGCGCACTTTTGGAGCAAATGTCGGTTGGTGCGGGGCGGGCTATCACAGTATGCACATGTGCACACAATTGAAGTCTCATCCAAAGATGGAAAAAGATCAATTTTTCAAAAAAATGGTTTGTTTAATTAAATAAATAACATTGCATACATAAGAACATTGAAGATTTCGCTTAAGGTACTAAGCTAAACAAGTCTAAAGCCCTTTATTTTTTATTACTTGTAACTCCAATGAATATTTCAATAATAATGAATAAACACACAAATACAAATTTAAAAGAATTCATATGTGTGTGTGTGTATGTTGTAATGACCTGCCTTTTTGACCGCTTCAAATCGGTAATTAAACTAACTCGAACCATTCAAAACGACAGATTGTTTTTGCTTATAAGGTTTAATAGAATCAACACAGAATCACAACATAGAATACAATTTCTTGCACCAGAGTAATTTTTATACAAAGTATCATAGTTATACAAAGTTTTATAGAGAGGAAGAATTTACATAAATTTGTTTACCAAAAATTTAAGAATTTTAAACCCAACGAAAAGCAAGCGTCTTCATCACTCTGATACCACATGTAACAATTTGGCTTTTTCTTACAATTTTAGTCAGTAACAAAACCAACTCAAATCGTTCGAAATAGCCAATTGTATTAACTAAGGAGTTTAATAAAATATAATCACAAAACACAAACAGATCACAGATACAAAATTGCAGAATAATTCGCAGTGGAATAGATAATTTCGTAGTTCATGATGCTACTAATATCAAAACAAATTACATAAAATATCAGAGACATAAATTAATATATCAGAAATTGGGGTTACATAAGTGCCTAATATATAAACAAATGATGAAAATGGGAAAACCGATGCGAGTGTATTAATTTTTCAACAGCGGCATCCGATATCAAACCACAATTATATGCAGGTGGCTTTTTTTAAATGTTGCATTTTATTATGTTCAGCATCAGACATCAAATCGCGATTATTCTATTATCTATCAAATTTTCAGAGTGATGAGGCGGATTTCGTCATTAATCACTCTACGTCACTTAGGAAAGTTACGTCTGCACATCCTAGTGTTCTAGCTAAGATTGAAAGGGCTAGATTTCTGTATATTATAAGATTATGATACATCCAGCTTGATCATTACCATATTACTGCTCTATTGGACAGGTGGAGGCCAGAGACATCCCTTTTTCACATACCTATCGGTGAGATGACCATCACATTGGTGGATATAGCTGTATTACTAGGACTGCCTATTTAAGGCAATGTTGTTGCATCCGGAGGAGGAGAAGTTGATTATTCGGAGATATGTCACGACCTACTTGGTTTTGACCCACCGATCGAACAAGTAAGTGTTCGTGAGTTCATTGAGGTCATTTGTTTTCATTGTCAGTTTACGGGTGATATTCCATCAGATGCCACAGAGATTCAGATTCAGCAGCGGGCTCGTTGCAATATACTACACTTTATATTTTGCAGACTGATGTGCGACATTACCAAGACCCATGTAGATTTGAGATGGTCACCATATTTAGCTGATTTAGGAAAGTGTTCTACATATTCATGGGGTGGTGCAGTGTTGGCATATACGTTTCAGGGGTTGTCTAAGCTCGCTACTTTTGAGTTTTGCACTAGTGGAGGTTGTACGACACTTGTTTAGGTTAGAACCGTATTTTTATAGTTTATTGTTACGCAATATGTTGCATCAGTCTCTTTTCTAAATAATTTTTTATGAAATACAGTGTAATGACCCGCATTTTTCCAGGGGTATAATTAATTTATTTAATTATATAAATAGTGATTTAGGGAGTTAAATCGTCGTTTAATTAAATAAAGTGAATATTTAATTAATTTAAATAATAGGATAATATATTTAATTCATAAATAATCAGAAATATTGGAATTCACAATATTCTGTGAACGGGGTCATCCCTAAGATTTAATTCAGCTTAGAGTTGAATTATATTGACGAATATATTCAATCGACGTCAGTTTAAACGTAGAATTATAATATAAATAAAATAGAGCGCGTAACGATGTGGCAGTTCGCTATTTGGCGATTTGAACTTCAACTGGATATACAGGGTTCGTTTTAAATCGGATTTCTGTGAAACAAGAAACGTGTGGAGCTGGTGGAGTATATCTTTCTAGTGGAAGAGAAATATCGGGATTTTGTCATGTAGATTTTGAGTTATGTCAAAATCAAATTCTCAGAAATGCAGCGCCCTAACCATAACGATTTAATTATATTTTATATAAGGATTTAAATAGAAAGCGAACATCGATATAACTCTGGCGATGTAATATCGAGTTGTAAACCCATATAGGATTTATTCTGAGTTGTATAGTATTCCCCTGTGAATATAGACGATAATATTTATTTTTAAATATTAAATTTAATTATATTTAAATATATTTATATATTTAAATAGGTTATTTAGAGCTTTAAAAATAGCCACTTTTGCAAACGAAGTCGGAATTCGACGAAACTAATTTTGTTGGATCTGCAATATCAAATAGTTGTTAGATTTCAAGTTCCGTGATTTTTGAAGTCAGTATGTGGCCGTACCGATTTTTAAGGTGAAAAACAGTCGATATTCTAATAGTTAAAATAGGTTGTGTGAGCATACGAAGTCGGAATTCGATGAAACCAGTTTCGTTGGGACCATAATATCGAGTTGTAGCTACATGTCCAGTTTCATGATTTTTGGGTATCGTGTGTGATCGCACGAATTTTTAGAAAGCCAAAATAAATAAAAATAAAATATCTAAATGAAGTGTGTGGGCATTTAAGGTGCCATGTCCTTCATTTTTCAGCCACACAAATATATCAACCCGTTATATAAACTTCTCAAAGCCGCCACCATCTGTTCTTTCAGAAAAACCAATCCGCCTATTTCTAAAATCAAGAACAAATCAAACAAAGGGTAATAAATTCAAACACACACATATTTGGATTTGTCTTGCTCTACTCTTCAAACTGGTATGCAGTTCACTGAGTTCGACGCTGATTTTTGGGTTGGGTTTTTCGAGTGGCGACCTAGGGCACGGTCTTTCTCGAAGTTAAGGCGTCGGTTGAGAAATTCGAGTGTATAGTGGTATTCAGGGAGGAGAGTGGTATCATTTCTGAATTTCTGGGATTTTTTGTAGCAAAAAAAAAGTTCGATCCTAATATGGTCTAGCCGATGTGACGCGTTCTGGAGCAGCTGTTTTGGTGGCAGGTGATGTCGACGGAGGGGACGAGCTCGAGAAGAGGGGATGGACGGTGGTTTCCGTTTCAAGGAAAATGGAGAGAACAAGGAGGTAGGAAGTGACCGAGATGATGAAGCAACCAGGAGGTCGTGCTTTTAATTACTGGGAGGAAGAAGATGGTACAGTGGCGGGCTGGTTAAGTGAAGAACGGGTTGGGCTGAAAGGGTGAGGCCCGGTGTATAATTTCTAATAAAAGTTTTGTTTTAATTTAATTTAAAATATATAAAATCTTTTAAATGCTATAACTCGTTCATACAGTGTCGGTTTTACGAACGGTCAGATCCATTGGGATCGTATGGATGGTGGCTACACTGTGGAGCTGACTAGGAGTGGATTCGAGCTCGTTTGAATTTACGATGAAATAAATTGTTTGGTTCAGATCAAATAACATTTTATCGTTCTTTAACAACGAACTGCCAATGTAAGTAAAACTCACCAACTCTGAACAGTTCTATTTTTATAACGTATATTTAGAACTGATAAATGATGACCGAATTATGTGTGTTAACTATTGATTGAGTTGTTTGTGTATTGATTGAAATCATAGATAACGATATATATATATATATAAATCGTTAATCGAATATTGATTTTGTTTTATCAGAATATTTTATATATGTGTTGTTTAACATCTATGATGCAGGGGAACAGGTTGGAGGGGTCCAACTGGACTCCTCAATATTTATGATACTGTTCTGTTCATATATTGTAACACCCCACCTCCACTAGGGTCACTCACAAAGGGAATACACTAGTTTTGGTGGAGTATTATCTAGGTAAACATGCACAGAGATATCACAAGGCAGAACATAAATAAAGCATTGGTAGAAATTAAAAACCAACTTCTTATTATTTCCAAGAAAAGAGTCAAAAGCTCATATATCCAAGATACAAATTATTCCATTACATCAGTTTCCAAAGAAGCAAAACCTTAAGACAACCAAAAGTAAAATATTCCCCATAAATAGCAGAAGCAGCCATAGCATAGCTCAAGACCAAACCGTACATGAGCTGTTAGAAAGAAAGCCAAATCCAAGCTAAGAGCTAGTGTTTCCTCCCCGAGCACCTGAGGGGGGGGGGGAACGAAAGAAAAAGAGGCGAAAGAAAAAGGGTCAGTCATAAAGACTGGTAAGCCCTAGTGACTTTTAGTATGAAAACTAGTAAAGGTAACATGATATGTGAAAACTGGAATTAAACATAAGGGTGATAACAGAACTGGTAGGATAATCAAGATAACAAGATAAGTCAAGTCTAGCATCGCATGTTCAAGGTTCGCTGCACCAACTGTACTAGTATTCTAACCCATGTCAAGTATTAACCATGAAATGATCCCTTAGCCCAGTGTCATGAAGTGACCCATTACGGGGTCCTACGGTACGATCTATTAATCGAACGGCTCCCTACAAGTCCTAGCTCGTCATGTGTCTGTGTCATATGGCCCTATCCAAAAATGTAGTTACCAGTGCTAGGTCCACCATAGGGTGTATCAAGTCCTATGGTGCCAACCACCGACACGATTCACGCACACACAGTGTAAATCTACGGGTGCCCAATGCCTGCCTTTTCAACTCCGGACTACGTGCACGACCATAGCCCGCCTGAACCTACAATGGCGCACCTACTCAGCCGTCGTTCTGGTCGCTTACAATCAGCCCAGTAATCGTGCCCCACCCTGCCTAGTCCCAGTGTATCGTGATACATCTAAGTGGGTTACTGCTGAAAAGGACCGCGTAACTAGGGTTTCTAATGGGTTAAGTGTTGTCATTCAAATTCGTGACTTTACCCTATCCAAATCATGTATCAAGTTGGTTAAGTGTGTTCAAGCAGTTCATGACTTAACCCTATCAAGTCATCGTGTCAAGTTGGTTAAGTATATTCAAGTGGTTCATGACTTAACCCTATCATGTGGCATTAATTCATTAGTGCACGCCAACCTCTCACATTAGACTAACTGTTGTGGTTACTGGATTTGCCGGGCGGTTCCGGGAAGATTTACACCACAACATAGTCTAACCTCGGGTTTTTACGTGCAATATGACCAACTACCCACATTGGATCCTATTGTTTGCAGCCACTGGATTTGCCTGGCGGTTCCGGGCAGATTTACACTGCAAACTCAACCCAACCTCGAGTTGGCCATTTTCAAGTTTATCTAACTGTCATGCCCACGTTCAACAAGTTTTCAAGTCATGTTTCATGTCAAATCATGTCAAGTTCATGTCCATATTCAGGTTCAAGTCATAATAACGTTCATGTTCAAGTTTAAAGCTAAATTATGTTTTACCTAGTCTACCCAAATCGTATTCCCATCGCACGTAAGTTCGAATCGATACGAATAAATCTAACAGGGAATAACATAAAAAGGAACGGGTATAATGTGGCAAAAGTGATTACTAGCGTAGCATGATATGACTTAAAATAAAAGATTAAAACATTACTGGCATATGAAATATTGGCCTCAAACATAAAGATTCCAAATCTAGCAAGATAAGGTACTGGTTAAAATAACAGTTGTCACAAGGTGATAGTATAGTCATGGTAACGACTTTCATAAGGTGATAGTATAGTCATGATACTACTGTCATAAGGTGATAGTATAGTCATGGTAATGATTGACATAAGGTAATAGTCATAAACTTTTGACTAATAACAGGTTCAACATGATAATACGAGGGGTTTCTCTTTGGTTTACAACATGAATAGGCCCCAAATCAATGTCATAGTAATATTCAAGAGTCAAGATCCAAGACGAACGAGAATGAATGTAAACAGTCATCATACATAGGTCCAATTTCAATTTACATCATATTCATAATACATTTACAGTTTAAATCTGAAAATAACTGGGGCTTACAGATCGTGGTTCGAGAATTAGAAAAAGAGAGTCGATGTTGATTATGCTTAGTCAAGTCCTAATAGAAGTTCCCAAATCAGCAATTCCCTTAATGCAGTCTCAACGTAGTAGAAGCAGTTCCTCTTTCAAAATTTTCAACCAGAATCAGAGCAGAATAAGGTCAGAAAGAAATTTGGTGTAGAGAGACTGGTGTTAGGGGCTGTATTTATAGGGTCAGGTCAACGAATGTGGACAGAAATGAGGCCAAATACATCAGAGTGAATCCAGCTTCAGAAATGGGTTCGGGCACCAGGTCGACCCCCAGGACGACACTATGGTCGACCTGGTCCTGGGTAGGTCGACTACATAGTCAACCCCAAGGTCGACCTGGTTCTGGGCGGGAAATTTCCCGCCCTGTCCATTTGGAGGTTTGAAATTCGAATTTTTGAATTCGAATTGAGTCTGTTTTGAACTTGGAAATTTCTGAAAACTTCGAATGGCCATAATTTGGTCATACGGACTCCGATTTTCGAAAACTTGGACTCGTTTCCAAGCAGAATTTCGAGATGAACGCAATGGCGCAACCCGTTTCCCTTGGTTCTTATTTTAAAAATTATTCTTCCCTGATTTATGGTTATTACACGTTATAAAAACATGGGTTGTTACATTCTCCCCCTTAAAGGATTTCGTCCCCGAAATCCCTTAGTTAGGGAGGATGTGTCCTACCATCCAATCATCCATCTACTCAAAGCATCATCCATAGGCAACCATTGTCCTTAAAAGACTTCTAGTGCTGTATGGACATATGCAGAAAGTGTGTGTATATGTACTTATCTAGTGCAAAAAATCAGGCGGTTACTGATTCAGTAAACCTCCTTAATGCAAAGTATGTTAGTGTCATGAATCCAACATGTATGCAAATTCCTAACATAGTTCATAATCTCTACATGAGTGCACAATCATTCATCCATATGCAACATCCAAGTGATAGCGTAACAAGTTCCATCCATGTACAAGTATTAGCACTCATGCATATGCAACATGAAAATGTGCCTGAGCCGATCTAGTGCCTAATGCGTGTCATGCATCCACTAGCAACCTCTTGCAACCACTTGCAACCATTTGCAAACATCAACCATAACATGTTTCAATCACATGTTTACATCCATATGGTTCTACCTAAGGTTCTCAAGATAAGATCGAGAAGATAACAAGACAAACATAGATATTAGAAGCATGATACGAAAAGGTTTCCAAGTTTATAGGAAAAAGAGATCGAGAATGTACCCTAAAAAAGAAATGGCTAAAGCGTGTGTATCTTCTGTTCGGTTTCCCAAGTTGCGTCCTCTTGGGCTTCACTCCACTGCACTTTAACTTGCTTGACTTCTCGATTCCTTAGCTTCTTAATCTCCATTCCTAAGATACGAATCGGAACTCGCCTCAATGTCGCATCTTTTTCCACTTCTACGTCTTCAAGGATGCATGGCTCAACCGCTTCGGCTGACTCATGCAAGCACTTCCGGAGATGCGAGACGTGAAAGACGTTGTGCACCCCAACCAACTTCTCGGGTAAGTCTACCTTATAGGCCATCCGTCCAATCCTCTTAGCAATGGGGAACGGTCCTATAAATCTTGGTGCTATCTTTCCAACTGCTCCAAAACGAACTACATTGCGTAGCGGAGAAACTTTTATAAAGACCATATCTACGACTTCAAACTCTAGGTCTGTCCTTCTCTGGTCCGCATAAGATTTCTTTCTGTCTTGGGCCGTTTTCATCCGTCTTCGTATCAACTCAATCTTCTCAGAAGTGTCCCTTATCATGTCGGGCCCAAGTATGAGTCTGTCTGTCGTCTCCCACCAACAAGTTGGTGACTTGCACGGTCTTCCATACAGGGCTTTGAACAGTGCCATTCTGATGCTAGCTTGGTAACTGTTATTATATGCAAATTCCACGAGAGGAAGGTGGTCTTCCCAAGTACCACCAAATTCAAGAATACATAGCCTCAGGAGATCTTCTAGTACCCTGTTTACCCTTTTGGTTTGTCCATATGTCTGTGGGTGATAGGCCGTGCTCAAGTTCAGTCGTGCTCCCATTGCTTCTTGCAGACTATTCCAAAACTGGCTAGTGAAAATCGGGTCACGATCACTAACTATACTAGAAGGGACTCCATGCAACCGTACTATCTCTCGAAGGTAAATAGATGCTAGCCTTGATGCGGTCCTCTTGCTTTTCACCGGAATGAAGTGAGCACTTTTCGTGAGTCTATCAACTATTACCCATATGCTAGTATTTCCCTTCCTAGACGTAGGCAGTCCATCCACGAAATCCATCGAGATACTCTCCCATTTCCATTGCGGAACCTCCAAAGGATGTAATAGCCTACCAGGCTTCTTCGACTCGGCCTTTACCCGTTGGCACACCATGCACTTCGAAACGAACTCTGCCACATCCTTTTTCATTCCGGCCCAAAAGAAAATGCATTTCATATCCCTGTACATCTTATCCCCTCCGGGATGTATAGTCATCTTCGAGTGGTGCGCTTCTTCGAGAACTTTCCTTACTAGGTCTCCCACTTGTGGGACACATAGCCTTCCATCGCGCCTTAGCCATCCCTTGTCATCTGTGCCATACCTACTGAGGTGACTTGACGTCTCACCCCTAATCAGCTTGTCCATGATTTCGACTATCTGTGGGTCTTCCTTATGTGAAGTCCCTACTTGTTCTAGAAGTGTAGGTCTTAGCTCAAGAGATGCTAACGTAGCAGTCAATGACTCAACAGCAGGTATAAAATCAAAGGTTGCTATAAACTCAAGGCTTTTCATTTCAACAAACAAGGGGCTCAAAGTCAACCTTTTTCTACTTAGCGCGTCCGTCACTATATTACCCTTGCCAGAGGTATAAGCTATATCGAAGTCATATGATGCCAAGAACTCCATCTACCGCTGTTGTCTCAGATTCAAGTCTTTTTGTGAGAAGAGGTACTTAAGAGATTTGTGGTCGGTATACAGCTCGAACCTCTCCCCTAGAAGATAATGGCACCAAGCTTTAAGTGCAAAAACAATCGCGGCCAACTCCAAGTCATGCGTGGGATAGTTTTTCTCATGAACTTTAAGTTATCTGCCCCCGTAGCATATTACTCTTCCTTCCTGCATTAGGACAGCGCCTAATCCCGTGCCGCACGCATCTGTGTACATGGTAAACATCTTACCTCCATCGGGTAATGCTAAAACTGGAGTTGTGGTGAGGTCTCTCTTAAGTCTCTGAAAAGCAGCATCACATTCTATGTCCCATGCAAAAGGTAGGTTCTTCTTTGTTAATTTAGTAAGAGGGGCTGAAATCTTAGCGAAGTCCTTAATGAACTTCCTGTTGTAGCCCGCCAAACCGAGAAAGCTCCTCACCTCCATTGCATTCTTAGGAATTTTCCAGTCTTGTACCGCAACTACCTTTGCGGGATCCACGGCTATGCCTTGCTTAGAAACTACATGCCCAAGGAACCGAACTTCCTTCCTCCAAAAATGGCATTTGGAGAACTTAGCCTTTAACTGGTGTGCTCTAAGCATCTCCATGACTTCCTGGAGATGCCTAGCATGCTCTTCTTCATCTTTTGAGAAGATCAAAATATCATCCACGAAAACTACCACAAACTTGTTAAGGAACTCCTGAAACACCCTACTCATCAAATCTACAAAGCACGCGGGTGCATTTGTTAGCCCAAACGGCATGACGAGCCATTCGAAGAACCCATCCGGAGTACTAAACGCAGTTTTGTCAATGCTATCCTCAGCCACTCTGAGCTGATGGAATCCTGTGGCTAGATCGAGTTGAGAGAAAACAGATGCTCCCACAAGCTGGTCAAATAAATCACCGATTCTTGGTAGCAGGTGCCTATTCTTCTTTGTCAGCTTGTTTAACTCACGATAATCTACGCACAGACGAAGCGATCCATCCGCCAGTAGCGAATACCATCGGAGCACCCCATTCAGAAATGCTTCGTCTTATGAAATTTTTCTCAAGCAACACGTTGATTTGTTTACTGAGCTCTTTTCTTTCTCGCGGGGTCATGTGCCTAACGGGCAATGAAAATGGCTTGGCATTATCAACAAGATAAATTCGGAACTCTATCTCGCGTTTAGGAGGTAATCCCCTCACTTCATCAAAGACATCTGGATATTCTCGGACCACTCTTACAGATTGCAAATTATCGTCGGACGAGTCAAGGGATTCAAGATAACACAACATGACCGGACCATTAGGGTTACAAGAAATTTCAAGGGTATTACCAAGGCGAGTCATGAGCCTCACTACCCTTCGTTCACAATCAAGAACGACTCCATAATCGGACAGCCAATCCATACCTAGGATCAAACTGTATCCCATGAATCCGAGAACATAAGCATTACACGTGAGTTCTACGCTTAAGATAGAGATCCTCAAATCCACACACATCATAGATAAATGGGCGGAGCCCCCAATTGGATTTGAAACTATAACGCGATCCTCAACCAGACTAGTACTTAGGTGCAGATTTTCAACAATATCAGAAGAAATAAAAGTATGCAATGTGCCAGAGTCAAATAAGGTTCGAACAGGAAAGTCAGAAATGTAAACAAGGCTTTCTACGGAAATATTACTACCTCGGTCAGGAGCTGGAGTGGTGTTGAGAGCATGCAATTGCCCTCCAGAAGGTCCTGCTCGCTGGGTCTGCCCTTTCCCCTACCCTTCCTTCTTAGGGCAATCCTTGCTGATGTGTCCAGTATCTCCACAGTGAAAGCATTCACCCAACTTCCCCTTCTTCCTTCTACAGTCTTTAGCTAGATGTCCAGTAATACCACAGAAATTGCACTTCCTTGTCACACGTGATTTGTTGTTGCTCTTGTTATTCTTATTATTCTTGTTGTTCCCCTTCTTGAAGTCAGCTTTCTTATTCTGAGTTTCAATAAGCTTAACCTCCTTCTTGTTATTCTTGTCTTCCTCATGGAGTAGAGCCATATCCACCAAGCTTTCAAAGGTCGCCCCCATGGGTATATGAGTTAGGGCCAAGCTATGTAGTAGCTCGTTCAATCCTCGAGCAAAGCGTACAACCTTTTTCTGGGCTGTGTTGACCAAATCCAAACCGAACCGAGCAAGCTAATTAAACTTATTCACGTACTCCCTCACAGACATATCCCCTTACTTGAGTGCTAGGAACCTCTCCATCTGAAGGTTCTCCTCTGTTGAAGATAGGAATTTAAGCCCAAACCTCTCTCTAAAGTCCGCCCAAGTCTCAACTGGCCTGGTAGCGTTGTTGACTTCCCACCAAAATGCAGCTTCCTCTTTCAACAACCACGCTACCAACTGAACTTTCCTATGGTCCTCCATATCAAAGATAATAAACAAGTCTTATGTTTCCTTTAGCCAGTTTCATGCCTCAACAAAGGTTTCAGTTCCAACGAAGTTCTTGCGGCCCATTGCTTTAAAGTCTTTGCATATTTTGGCAAAGGCGGTACCAGGAGGAGGAGGAACCGCAGCCACTGGGGGAGGAGGAGGAGGGATGTCTGCCGTGCCCGTGTCGTTTGCCCTGGCTTCTAAGTACCTTCGGAACCATCCAGGCACGGGTATTCCCTCAGGAAGGTTAAGATCGGCCATGCTGAAAAATGAAAAGAAAAGATTCAAATGAGGAAACAAAGGGAAGTGCTAATGGCTTCTTAGGGAATAACCTTTTTAAACATAAAACTTTACTTGAAAAATGCTTCTCTATAAATAGTTTTGAAAACAGTTTCGGAAGGTTTTTAAAACTTTTGCCCAGCCTGGTAACCTTCTGCTCTGATACCAAATTGTGACACCCCACCTCCGCTAGGGTCACTCACAAAGGGAATGCACTAGTTTTGGTGGAGTATTATCTAGGTAAACATGCACAGAGATATCACAAGGCAGAACATAAATAAAGCAGCGGTAGAAATTAAAAACCAACTTCTTATTATTTCCAAGAAAAGAGTCGAAAGCTCATATATCCAAGAAAATTATTCCATTACATCAAGTTCCAAAGAAGCATAAACTTAAGATAACCAAAAGTAAAATATTCCCCATAAATAGCAGAAGCAGCCATAGCATAGCTCAAGACCAAACTGTACATGAGCTGTCAGAAAGCAAGCCAAATCCAAGCTAAGAGCTAGTGTTTCCTCCCTGAGCACCTGGGGGGGGAACGAAAGAAAAAGAGGCGAAAGAAAAAGGGTCAGTCATAAAGACTGGTAAGCCCTAGTGACTTTCAGTATGAAAACTAGTAAAGGTAACATGATATGTGAAAACTGGAATTAAACATAAGGGTGATAATAGAACTGGTAGGATAATCAAGATAAGTCAAGTCTAGCATCGCATGTTCAAGGTTCGCTGCACCAAATGTACTAGTATTCTAACCCATGTCAAGTATTAACTATGAAATGATCCCTTAGCCCAGTGTCATGAAGTGAGCCATTACGGGGTCCTACGGTACGATCTATTAATCGATCGTCTCCTTACAAGTCCTAGCTCGTCATGTGTCTGTATCATACGGCCCTATCCAGAAATGTAGTTAACTGTGCTAGGTCCACCATAGGGTGTATCAAGTCCTATAGTGCCAACCACCAACACGAATCAAGCACGCACAGTGTAAACCTACGGGTGCCCAATGCCTGCTTTTTCAACTCCGGACTACGTGCACGACCATAGCCCGCCTGAACCTACAAATGGCGCACCTACTCAGCCGTCGTTCTGGCCGCTTACAATCAGCCCAGTAATCGTGCCCTACCCTGCCTTGTCCCAGGGTATCGTGATACATCTAAGTGGGTTACTGCTGAAAAGGACCGCGTAACTAGGGTTTCTAATGGGTTAAGTGTTGTCATTCAAATTCGTGACTTAACCCTATCCAGATCGTGTATCAAGTTGGTTAAGTGTGTTCAAGCAGTTCATGACTTAACCCTATCAAGTCATCGTGTCAAGTTGGTTAAGTATATTCAAGTGGTTCATGACTTAACCCTATCATGTGGCATTAATTCATTAGTGCACGCCAACCTCTCACATTAGACTAACTGTTGTGGTTACTGGATTTGCCGGGCGGTTCCGGGCAGATTTACACCACAACATAGTCTAACCTCGGGTTTTTACGTGCAATATGACCAACTACCCACATTGGATCCTATTGTTTGCAGCCACTGGATTTGCCGGGCGGTTCCGGGCAGATTTACACTGCAAACTCAACCCAACCTCGAGTTGGCCATTTTCAAGTTTATCTAACTGTCATGCCCACGTTCAAGTTTTCATGTCTAGATTCATGTCAAGTTTTCAAGTCATGTTTCATGTCAAATCGTGTCAAGTTCATGTCTATATTCAGGTTCAAGTCATAATAACATTCATGTTCAATTTTAAAGCTAAATTATGTTTTACCTAGTCTACCAAAATCGTACTCCCATCGCACGTAAGTTCGAATCGATACAAAAAATCCTAATAGGGAATAACATAAAAAGGAATGGGTATAATGTGGCAAAAGTGATTACTAGCATAGCATGATATGACTTGAAATAAAAGATTAAAACATTACTTGCATATGAAATATTGGCCTCAAACATAAAGATTCCAAATCTAGCAAGATAAGGTACTGGTCAAAATAACAGTTGTCACAAGGTGATAGTATAGTCATGGTAACGACTTTCATAAGGTGATAGTATAGTCATGATACTACTGTCATAAGGTGATAGTATAGTCATGGTAACGATTGACATAAGGTAATAGTCATAAACTTGTGACTAATAGAAGGTTCAGCATGATAATAAGAGGGGTTTGTCTTTGGTTTACAACATGAATAGGCCCCAAATCAATGTCATCATAATATTCAAGAGTCAAATCCAAGTTGAACGAGAATGAATGTAAACAGTCATCATACATAGGTCCAATTTCAATTTACATCATATTCATAATACATTTACAGTTTAAATCTGAAAATAACTGGGGCTTACAGATCGTGGTTCGAGAATTAGAAAAAGAGAGTTGATGTTGATTATGCTTAGTCAAGTCCTAATAGAAGTCCTTAAATCAGCAATTCCCTTAACGCAGTCTCAATGTAGTAGAAGCAGTCCCTCTTTCTAACTTTTCAACCAAAATCAGAGCAGCATAAGGTCGGAAAGAAATTTGGTGTAGAGAGACTGGTGTTAGGGGCTGTATTTATAGGGTCAGGTCAACGAATGTGGACAGAAATGAGGCCAAATACATCAGAGTGAATCCAGCTTCAGAAATGGGTTCGGGCACCAGGTCGACCCCCAGGTCGACACTATGGTCGACCTGGTCCTGGGTAGGTCGACTACATAGTCGACCCCCAGGTCGACCTAGTCCTGGGCGGGAAATTTCCCGCCCCGTCCATTTGGAGGTTTGAAATTCGAATTTTTGAATTCGAATTGAGTCTGTTTTGAACTTGGAAATTTCTGAAAACTTCGAATGGCCATAACTTGGTCATACGGACTCCGATTTTTGAAAACTTGGACTCGTTTCCAAGCAGAATTTCGAGACGAATGCAATGGCACAACCCGTTTCCCTTGATTCTTATTTTAAAAATTAATTTTGCCCTGATTTATGGTTATTACACGTTATAAAAACACGGGTTGTTACATATATTGTAATATATGATGTGATATATAATCTGTTTGATTATGTGTGTTTAAATGATATCGATCATTGTGGTTTGCTATTTTAAATATCATAAAAGACCTTGGGATGTAAATAGAATAAAGGAATTTTTATAAAATCAATCGATTTTAGAAAAGGATATATTTTTAAAATAAAGTATTTATAAAATCATAGGATTTTATAAAGGATATATTTATTTAGAAAATAAATAAAGTTGATAAGGAAATATTTATTTAGGAAATAAATAGAAGTATAAAGGAAACATTTATTTAGAAAATAAACAGAATAAAGGAATATTTATTTGGGAAAATAAATAGGATTTATAAAAAGGGAAATTAACGAGATAGAAAAGAGTTAGTCGATTAGAGTTATCAAGTAGAAGTCAAATCAAATATAGTTTATTCGAAGGAGTTAATCAAACATAGTTATTCAGGATAAGTTACCATTTAGCACGACTGCTAGCGTAATTCGCAGGGCTGCAGATAGCCTACGGCGGTCGGATGTTTCCTGAGGGAATCAGGCGTAACCATTGTGATCGCTGCGATCTAGAGTCAAGTGAATGGAGTTAAATTCAATATTAGTTATTCGAATAGGATTTAAACAAATAGAGTTATTCAATTAGAGATTAAAGAAATAGAGTTAAGCAAAATTAGAAACTGACTAGAGATTATTAAGTTGAATGGTTTTCTGAGTATCGATCTGATGTTGGTTTCGGCCTTCGGGGTTTATAATTGGGTAGTCGTTCTCTTACTAGTTTACAGTTAGGGACTAATAGTTATGGAATGGTAGTGATGCGTGAACAAGCTATGGAAATGTTTTCCAGGGTTAACAACGTATATTTGCCAAATATAGAAATGAGGAGATATATATATATATGGTTGATGATTGATCGATATAATTTCCATCTGGAAATAATATCGTTGTTTGCACATGTGTTTTCTTTGATAGTTAAATCACAGACTATCAAAGTTTTGACCATTTTAACGTTGTTAATATGGAGAGACCGGTTGGATTATTATCCGAAGAACCACTCTGTATTGGCATAAGCGTTGCGAATCATATATGCCAAAGATAATTGAAGACAGAGTTATGCAAGGGCTATCCTGTTTACAGAATAGCGCCTTTGGTTTGTCCAGTCCCAGGACAACCTGTATGGAAGAATGTCTGACAGAGTATGTCTAATAGACCGCGTAGGTTGATCTCTTCAAACGTATTCACGTTTGGTGCTGGAGGAATTCATTTCTCTTAGCTTTATACCCGTGATATTTTTGGATAAGTCATTGTGATTTGGAAGGTATGACGATGTGACATTCAAAGTGAATGAAGATGTGACATGTAAAAGATAAGCGTAGCTTCTAGCCTCACATCCGGTAAATGACAGAAGTCGGGCAGGCAGCATGGCTAAGTCGGTCGCACTGAAGTAGGGTGTATAATCACCTATCTAGAGAATATTCATTTGCTTCTTTAATCTATCAATGTTGTCCCATATATACATACGGGAAACGGTTGCTGATCCCAACCATTGATGATATACATTCGATACACTCAAGCGAAATGAGTGGTCGGTCATGTGTGGCTGAGTTGCAAGATGTTCTTGTTGAACTCCAGTGTATCGTTCCTAGAGTACACTGATCGGAAGGTGGTTCCATACCTTGTCATAGTTGGAAATCCATTACCCAATACGTACTTGCGATTTTGATTGTATACTATATATGTAGAACGTGAGATGAAAGCGTTCTGCTAGATGATTGATATATTGTGGTTGATAGACATTATTATAATATCAAAAGGTTTTTCATATAAAGATAATTTGGATTCTCATAAGGGAAAAACCCGTTCCGTTATACGGCTTGGTCTTACGAGATATCATTTACCTGCTTAAACTGTTTTAAACTGTTTTACTCGTACCAGTCCCATGATTGACCCGAAGTTTATTTTGTTTTGTTTTCCCTAAACTCTTGGGTGCCCAATTTTGTATGGACAGTCAAGCAGTCGGGATTTACAGATACTTAAAGAGCTGGAGCAGGTGGCTTCAGGATTATATAGCTATAGTTATTTTCAGCTGTGTTGTAAGTGTTTTACTCTGATAAGTGCCATTGTATACATAACTGTTATATTTCAAAGTCATGTTATCTATTATATGTTATTCATTCCGCTGTGAGATTCGTGTTACTCTGATGATGTAAGTTCTTCTTTTCTTCTTCTATTCTAAGTTTCTATCTTATCTATCCTCACCCTCTAATTTCTTTCATTAATTACTGGGATTTTTCGATGTTTGGTTATCGACATCGAGTTTATGTCGATAACCGAAGTCACTAAAAATCCGGGTCATTACAGTTGGTATCAGAGCTTAAGTTAAGAATTACCTTGACTCTGTGGCGTGACTTGATAGAGATAGGGTTTGTAATACCCTAGATTGAGTTTGAGTGTATATATACGAGTGCGTATTTGTATTTGATATAAAAATGGTTTTATATTGTGGAGATTCATTTGCTGAGTTGTTTATGAGTTCTGGTCGATCAGTTTGATCCATTGTATCGGTAGGAGTAAATAAACACTTGAATACGATGGACCGACACTGTATGGATATGTGATATATTATCATATATAGGTTGTGATTATAATCGAGTAAGATTATAACATGTGAAACGGTTATATATAACCAATCAGAATTCATATAAGTTAAATACGTGAAATCAGATGGATTGAATCAGAATTTAAATTTAAATTTGAAATTAAAACCTTGGAGATTTGGAAAGGTGTTTGTTAACATATTTGGATTAAGTATAAGAGAATTTTAAAATCCTAGGAGATTTTAAATTGGTTTAAAGCCTTGTGAATGGTATTTGAAATATATTTCAAAGTGGAAATGTTTAAGAAATGGTTTTGAAGTGGTATAGTATTGAACTCACTATGGTCGCTAGAAAGTAACTCCGATGTTGACTGCGCAGCATCATCGGTGTGATTTTCGAGTTTCTAAGTGACAGATTACTACCAAAGATTTTGTTTTTTAATTGTTTTGAGAAAAACAAGTTGGTTTGAAATTCCAGAAAAGGATATTTGATTTTTGGGAAAAGCCAAGCTATTTGAAACTCCCAGGTAAAGGCTGTTTAAGATAAAAACAAATTAAAGTAAAATTTGCAAAATCCAATAAAATTGAGATGGAATTAAAAGCCAGCTAAGTGAAAATCTTATTGAAATAGATTGATGTCAAGTGGAATTAGACTTGGTTTGAGATAATCTGGAAGTATATTGGGCTAGTGAGTTATGGATTGGAAATCAAGAATAGTGCTTGAGTTTGAAATAAAATTCGACTTAAGTATAAGAGAATGGTTGTGTTAAAGATAAATTGATTTGAGATCAAGTTGGAATTGCATTGATATATGCTGAATTAACAGCAGATGGAAGTGATAAAGTTGACATGCTCAACAAAAAAAGAAAAAGAAAGGTACAAGTTTATATTTAGTATAAGCATGAGATTTATGAGCCGAATTGGCAAGCCGCTTGGCTGTTTGATTTTCTTTTGGGTTGGAGAAGGCCTAGAGAGGCGAGTTGTGGTTTTACCGATAGGGCTGTACAAAGGAGGTTAAGGCGAAATTTTCCGAAAATTTAAAGTGTTGGAAAATTTTCAGAATTTTTGAAAATTATAGTTAGTCGGAAGGAATTAATATTTTAGTAGATATTAATTAGTTGGAGAAACAAGAGATAAGGGGTAAACAAATAAACTTTAATCCAATAGATAGGGTCGTCCTCTACCTTAGCAATTTCGAGGACGAAATTATTTTAAGTGGGGAAGAATGTAATGACCCACATTTTTCTAGGGGTATAATTAATTTATTTAATTATATAAATAGTGATTTAGGGAATTAAATCGTCGTTTAATTAAATAAAGTGAATATTTAATTAATTTAAATAATAGGATAATATATTTAATTCATAAATAATCAGAAATATTGGAATTCACAATATTCTGTGAACGGGGTCATCCCAAAGATTTAATTCAGCTTAGAGTTGAATTATACTGACGAATATATTCAATCGACGTCAGTTTAAACATAGAATTATAATATAAATAAAATAGAGCGCGTAACGACGCGGTAGTTCGCTATTTGGCAATTTGAACTTCAACTGGATATACAGGGTTCGTTTTAAATCGGATTTCTGTGAAACAAGAAACGTGTGGAGCTGGTGGAGTATATCTTTCTAGTGGAAGAGAAATATCGAGATTTCGTCATGTATATTTTGAGTTATGTCCAAATCAAATTCTCAGAAATGCAGCGCCCTGACCATAACGATTTAATTATATTTTATATAAGGATTTAAATAGAAAGCGAACATCGATATAACTCTGGCGATGTAATATCGAGTTGTAAACCCATATAGGATTTATTCTGAGTTGTATAGTATTCCCCTGTGAATATAGACGATAATATTTATTTTTAAATATTAAATTTAATTATATTTAAATATATTTATATATTTAAATAGGTTATTTAGAGCTTTAAAAATAGCCACTTTTGCAAACGAAGTCGGAATTTGGCGAAACTAATTTTGTTGGATCTGCAATGTCAAATAGTTGTTAGATTTCAAGTTCCGTGATTTTTGAAGTCAGTATGTGGCCGTACCGATTTTTAAGGTGAAAAACAGTCGATATTCTAACAGTTAAAAATAGGTTGTGTGAGCATACGAAGTCAGAGTTCAACGAAACCAGTTTTATTGGGACTGTAATGTCGAGCTATAGCTACATGTCCAGTTTCATGATTTTTGGGTATCGTGTGTGATCGCACGAATTTTTAGAAAGCAAAATTAAATAAAAATAAAATATCTAAATGAAGTGTGTGGGCATTTAAGGTGCCATGTCCTTCATTTTTTTCAGCCACACAAATATATCAACCCGTTTTATAAACTTCTCAAAGCCGCCACCATCTGTTCTTTCAGAAAAACCAATCCGCCCATTTCTAAAATCAAGAACAAATCTAACAAAGGGTAATAAATTCAAACACACACATATTTGGATTTGTCTTGCTCTACTCTTCATACTGGTATGCAGTTCACTGAGTTCGACGCAGATTTTTGGGTTGGGTTTTTCGAGCAGCGACCTATTGCACGGTCTTTCTCGAAGTTAAGGCGTCGGTTGAGACATTCGAGTGTATAGTGGTATTCAGGGAGGAGAGTGGTATCATTTCTGAATTTCAGGGATTTGTTGGAGCAAAAAAAAAAAGTTCAATCCTAATATGGTCCAACCGATGTGACGCGTTCTGGAGCAGCTGTTTTGATGACAGGTGATGTCGACGGAGGGGACGAGCTCGAGAAGAAGGGATGGACGGTGGTTTCCGTTTCAAGGAAAATGGCGAGAACAAGGAGGTAGGAAGTGACCGAACTGGTGAAGCAACCAGTAGGTCGTGCTTCTAATTACTGGGAGGAAGAAGTTGGTACAGTGGCAGGTCGGTTAAGTGAAGAACGGGTTGGGCTGAAAGGGTGAGGCCCGGTGTATAATTTCTAATAAAAGTTTTGTTTTAATTTAATTTAAAATATATATATACAATCTTTTAAATGCTATAACTCATTCATACAGTGTCGGTTTTACGAACAGTCAGATCCATTGGAATAGAATGGACGGTGGCTACACTATTGAGCTGACTGGGAGTGGATTCAAGCTCGTTTGAATTTATGATGAAATAAATTGTTTGATTCAGATAAAATAACAGTTTATCGTTCTTTAACGATGAACTGCCAATGTGAGTAAAACTCACCAACTCTGAACAATTCTATTTTTATAATGCATATTTAGAACTGATAAATGATGACTGATTTCTGTGTGTTAACTGTTGATTGAGTTGTTTGTGTATTGATTGAAATCATAGATAACGATATATATATATATATATAAATCATTAATCGAATATTGATTCTGTTTTATCAGAATATTTTATATATGTGTTGTTTAACATCTGTGATGCAGGGGAACAGGTTGGAGGGGTCCAACTGTACTCCTCAATATTTATGATACTGTTCTGTTCATATATTGTAATATATGATGTGATATATGATCTGTTTGATTATGTGTGTTTAAATGATATCGATCATTGTGGTTTGCTATTTTAAATATCATAAAAGACCCTGGGATGTAAATAGAATAAAGGAATTTTTATAAAATCAATCGATTTTAGAAAAGGAAATATTTTGAAAATAAAGTATTTATAAAATCTTAGGATTTTATGAAGGATATATTTATTTAGAAAATAAATAAAGTTGATAAAGGAAATATTTATTTAGGAAATAAATAGAAGTATAAAGGAAACATCTATTTAGAAAATAAACAGAATAAAGGAATATTTATTTGGGAAAATAAATAGGAGTTATAAAAAGGGAAATTATCGAGATAGAAAAGAGTTAGTGGATTAGAGTTATCAAATAAAAGTCAAATCCAATATAGTTTATTCGAAGGAGTTAATCAAACATAGTTATTCAGGATAAGTTACAATTTAGCACGACTGCTAGGGTAATTCGTAGGGCTGCAGATAGCCTACGGTGGTCGGATGTTTCCTGAGGGAATCAGGCGTAACCATTGTGATCGCGGCGATCTAGAGTCAAGTGATTGGAGTTAAATTCAATATTAGTTATTCGAATAGGATTTAAACAAATAGAGTTATTCAATTAGAGATTAAAGAAATAGAGTTAAGCAAAATTAGAAACTGACTAGAGATTAGTAAGTCGAATGGTTTTCTGAGTATCGATCTGATGTTGGTTTCGGCCTTCGGGGTTTATACTTGGGTAGTCATTCTCTTACTAGTTTACAATTAGGGACTAATAGTTGTGGAATGGTAGTGATGCGTGAACAAGCTATGGAAATGTTTTCCAGGGTTAATAACGTATATTTGCTAAATATAGAAATGAGGAGATATATATATATATATATGGTTGATGATTGATCGATATAATTTCCATCTGGAAATAATATCGTTGTTTGCACACGTGTTTTTCTTTGATAGTTAAATCATAGACTATCAAAATTTTGACCATTTTAATGTTGTTAATATGGAGAGACCAGTTGGGTTATTATCTGAAGAACCACTATGTATTGACATAAGTGTTGCGAATCATATATGCCAAAGATAATTGAAGACGGAGTTATGCCAGGGCTATCCTGTTTACAGAATAACGCCTTCGGTTTGTCTAGTCCCAGGACGACCTGTATGGAAGAATGTCTGACAGAGTATATCTAATAGATCGTGTAAGTTGATCTCTTCAAACGTATTCACGTTTGGTGGCGGAGGAATTCGTTTCTCTTAGCTTTATACCCGTGATATTTTTGGATAAGTCAATTTGTGATTTGGAAGGTATGATGATGTGACATTCAAAGTGAATGAAGATGTGACATGTAAAAGATAAGTGTAGCTTCTAGCCTCACATCCGGTAAATGACAGAAGTCGGGCAGGCAGCATGGCTAAGTCGGTCGCACCGAAGTAGGGTGTATAATCACCTATCTGGAGAATATTCATTTGCTTCTTTAATCTATCAATGCTGTCCCATATATATATATATACAGGAAACAGTTGTTGGTCCCAACCGTTGGTGATATACATTCGATACACTCAAGCGAAATGAGTGGTCGGTCATGTGTGGCTGAGTTGCAAGATGTTCTTGTTGAACTCCAGTGTATCGTTCCTAGAGTACACTGATCGGAAGGTGGTTCCATACCTTGTCATAGTTGGAAATCCATTACCCAATACGTGCTTGCGATTTTGATTGTATATTATATATGTAGAACGTGAGATGAAAGCGTTCGGCTAGATGATTAATATATTGTGGTTGATAGACATTATTATAATATCAAAAGGTTTTTGATATAAAGATAATTTGGATTCTCATAAGGGAAAAACCCGTTCCGTTATACGGCGTGGTCTTATGAGATATAATTTACCTGCTTAAACTGTTTTACTCATACCAGTCCCATGACTGACCCGGAGTTTATTTTGTTTTGTTTTCCCTAAACTCTTGGGTGCCCAATTTTGTACAGGCAGTCAAGTAGTCGGGATTTACAGATACTTGAAGAGCTGGAGCAGGTGGCTTCAGGATTATATTGCTATAGTTATTTTCAGCTATGTTGTAAGTGTTGTACTCTGATAAGTGCTATTGTATACATAACTGTTATATTTCAAAGTCATGTTATCTATTATATGTTATTCGTTCCGCTGTGAGATTCGTGTTACTCTGATGATGTAAGTTCTTCTTTTCTTCTTCTATTCTAAGTTTCTATCTTATCTATCCTCACCCTCTAATTTCTTTCATTAATTACTGGGATTTTTCGATGTTTGGTTACCGACATCGAGTTTATGTCGATAACCGAAGTCGCTAAAAATCCGGGTCATTACATACAGCTTTGATCCTGGACTTATCTTCCCATCGGAAGACCGTCGGTGAGACCTAATCCTACCGATCCATCGATGCCGCTTAGGGCTAGGTATAATTATTGACCGTTTATTTAGTTAAATGCTAAAATTTCCTTTCATAATATACATGCTCTAAAATCATGTAATAGCTGGGTAGGACGGAAAAGTATGAGACAAACTCCAAGACGGAGTGTGAAGTTCTGCCGTAATGAGTTGGACATGCTTGAGGGCGATAAGGTTACATGGATACCATATAGTCAGGATGTGCTTGCCACACTTCCACTAATGTGCACAGCCGCTAGGTACCTCTAGACTGTGAGAGTACCTTTGATATGCTACATACGCAGCACTTGGCACCTTCTAGGTAGGGTTACAATTTGGTCTAATGCATCATATACCGAGTGATGCACCTTCTTACTCACACGCTTACGATACGCATGATTATCCGACACTCATCGCATTCTGGAATGACCGCCTGAACGCTATTGAGGTTGAGTGTAAGCCTACTATTTCTATGGATCAGTATATGATGTAATACTGGAACATTACCTGATGCTATGTCCTTCAGCCTTCAGTTTATTCGGTTTTACCACCTTACATTCCCAAGGCACTACTAGAGAGGAATGTCATAAGTATTATTTCCAATTAAATGCATTTATTGTTTATGAAAATGATTTTCTTTTAAATGTACAGACTGGTGGTATTTGCCGAGCATGGGAAGAAGTAGAAAGGCTCCGACAAAGGCAGACTGATGAGGAGGGAAAGTGTATGTGCACAAATATCCAAAAGATTTTAAATATGATCTTGTACAGAAACAAACTTAATAGGCTCACCTCCTCCTCTAGTAGGTCCACCTCCTCCTCCGATATGTCCACCTTCACCTCAAACAGTTCCAGAACATGAAGAAATTACACATGGCCCATCGCAACCAATATCTACATTACCCACTTCATCCAGTGCGGGATGACATAGAAGTAGCAGCAGCAGCGGTATTTCATCAAATCCCATACCATTGGTCAAGCGGAGACCGAGAGAGACTAGGTAGAATTTAAAGACTTCCATGACTAAATGGGGATGATGATTTGTTGGTATGTTTGATTATTCGGAATTGTCGTTGGTGTATGTTACTTAGATAATTCATTGGTTTATGTTTGATTATTTGGTATGTTCAAATATTTAGAATTATCGTTGGTTTATGTTGTCTGGTTGTTGTTTGCATGCTATTTGGATGTTTGGTATGGATATTCATATAGAATTAATATTGGTATTAATGTTTTTGGTATTGTTTTTGTTTGGCTGTATTTTACAGGCTCAGGTACGAAGGCGAATTCTCAAATTCGCTAGTAGGTACTTGTTGAATTAAAGGGTAGACAACCTCCCTTCCTCTCTTTATTGTTTTTTGCTTCGAACAAGATCTAAAAAGCTGATTATGTGAAGAATATTTCACTAAGTCTTGTAGGTGAGATATTTGTTCAATTATTTGCTATTTTCTTTGTTATATGGTTACAGGCTCCACGATTCGTCAGTGTCACTCATTTATTTCAAGTTTGCACTTCTCATCTAGGTCAAAATGGCTAAATGGTAATTCGATGATGAAAACATGGTTCAAACGCAATTGGAAGTCAAAGTGGGAGATGTAGAAGTAGAGTTCGAACTCTTTAGTTCCACACAACCATACGTGGTAGTCCGGCCTGTAAGATCGGCTCAACAATCCATCCATTCCAGGTTGAGGGAAGCACTTGCTCGGTAGTTATCTGATAGGTCAAGCTCTAGCATAACATATCATTCGGCCCTTTGCTATCGCGGCGGAGTCGAATGTAACGTGGTTGTTTCTAAAAGTCAGACAAATGCAGGTTGCTGATTGATTAACATAGAAATGTGTTTATGTTATGCTCTTATATCCTATCTTTTGTATATAAATAAATACTATTTGGGTATTATTTTGTCACTTTACAGATATGCTGATTTAGCCACATGCTGTTAGAAAATATAAAAATAGAGAATAAATTGCTGTATATTTACAATTGAAAACTTGCTGATGAAGATCTGACATCCAGTTGCTTTTTGGACAACAAAATAATTGGAAGAAGGGCTATACATATCACAAATCAATGAAGAATTGTCAAGCAAGCAAGAGGAAAAGAGGAAATGCCCAAATTTATTAGATTTCACTAAGGCCCATTTGTGATTCTCATTGTAAACTCTCTTGTGATTTCCCTAAGGCCCATTTGTCATTGTATTAGGGTTAGGGTTGGCTACCCATCCTATAAATACCCTTGTATTCTCATTGTAAAGATCATCCTAGAATTAATAGTCTTCTTCTTCTCTTTTTTGCATTTTTTTCTTAGCAATTAGTGTTGTCTACACAATTAAATTTGGTAGAACACTATTTGTATTTTTCATTAGTGATAAAACATCTGATTAGATTCAGCGGTAATCCTAATTTTATTTCCTATTGTTATTTAATTTCTGCAATTTCAATTTCTGTTCTTTTTACTGCTTCCTTAGGTCAATTGGATTGAATACAAATTTGATTAGATTCAGATCTGATTCAATTCAATAATAGATTAATTGCAGTTTCAATTTCGTTTTCTTTCAAAACCAACCTCGAAGATTTGTCCAACTTGCCCACCAAATTCTGTAAATAATAATTTTTAGTTTGCCTCCCTGGATTTGACCTACATACTACACGATCGGTGCACTTGCAGTATTTTCAAAGTCTGCGCTTTTCTAATCCATAGAAAAGCGTCGATCAAGTTTTTGGCGCCGTTGCCGGGGAGGCAATATTTAAATTTTACTATTTATTTAATTTCTGATTCGTGTTAGTTTTTATTTTTATTTTCTTGTTTTTGTTTCATTTATATATAACAAAATTCTTGATTGAATAGATTTGGTGTTGTCAATGACACCGTAAACTTCCACTTAAAAAAAATCTTGCCATTTATGTTTCATTTTGTTTCTTTTCTTTTCACAGCTTTCTTTCCTGTTTTTCAATACATTTGATTCCCTTTCTTCTTTTCCAAACTTTCAGAAAGAAATTATATATAAAAAAAATCAATCTTTCTATTTATATCAACATCCCTTTCCTAGATCGTCCACTGTAATATCCATCTTTGTAGCAATTCCCTCTATCTTCATTACAAAATCCATGACACCTTCAACATCATACCCATACTACAACAGACCAACCTCTCACGATATCCTCTGACCAACCATAGCCTTACATCTAAAATTCATCAACCACGTCCCTCTTCGACAAGTCCAGCCAACCAAACCTTCACAATCGCATCACACAATTCACAACATCCAATTCATCACACAACAACGGATCTACCATCAAACTCCTGAAACCCACAAATACAAAACGACATCAGCCTCCACAAACCTTCCTGTACCCACGCCACAAACACCATTCTTCACGATCATCCGCTGTTCCAAAATGTCCCCACCATAACCCTCCAGTAAATTACAAGTTCTTCCTCTCACCACTTTCTGACCAAGACACCAAAGCCACCAACATCCGCTTCCTACTGACATTGTCCAAACCAGAACCTCCCTCAAACACCTCCTTCCACAATCCACAACCATTCATAGTTTAGACACCTCCACCTTTGAAAGTCATCAGTCATCTCACGTCCACAAACGCATATCCGAATACCATCAATACCGCAAATCACCTCCACACAGTTCACCCAACACCATATCAAAACAACTCGACACCAAAAAAAAACCCAGATTCAAACAATCTCATCACAACAGAAATTCACGCTCCCCAAATCGCACCTAGGTCTACACCAGAATCGCACCATCTCAAACCTCTTTTCAAATCCAATCCTCAACCACAACTACGACTTTAGACCGAATTCATACCCATCACACCAATTACACGCAACTACGCTTCAGCAAACCCCAAATTGAATTGCAAAACCCAACTCCGACCAAATCAATAATCAACAACACCCCAATCCGCAAACACAATTCGCAATCCAATTCGAAACTCGAACAACTAACAACTCAGAAACCAAATCGTTCAAAAATTGTTTCAACCTAATTCGTTTCTAATCGAAACCTAAATTGGAAGTGCCCTTTGAATCAGCTTGGCCCGATCGAATTTCAAAAGAAAAATAGGCTGGAGTTCGAATTTTAATTAGTTCAGATTTTCTTTTCTGAGAACAAAAGTGGGAGTATATAAAAGAAGGAGACTTACTCCTTGTTGACCATTTCCTTTTGGTATGTCTGTTCATTTGTTGTGCGTGGATTCAGTAATGAGTGCATGGCCGTTTTGTTGGAAAAAAAATTGCGTGATTTGTTTCCAGTGTTAGGCAAGTAGATTTATTCCAATATCTTTATTTTCTGTCGATTTTGTTTTGGTCGGGTTTATCACGTCTTGAGATTTGTTTGGTTTTTTATTTAGTTAAGCTTAATTTTTTATTTTTGTTTACTTTTTTCCCTTTTTCTTTCTCTAGCTTTGATTTTAGTTTTTCTTTAGTTTTGATCTTTTATTTAGTTCTTTTTTCAATTTCAAAAAAAGAAGAAGGTGAAATATCAAAAACAAATCGAAGACCAAAGTGGAGGAACAAATTCAAGCAAACAAACAGGAAATTCAAAGGGGAACTGATTTCAAATAGCAAACAGTGGAGTTGAATAGCTAGCACTACTCAATTTTCTGGAAGGACAGCCATACACCACTGTAAAATTTTCTAAACTCTACAGTTTCTGCAGCTGTTTAGAAAAACAATATATAGACATTTCTTGTAAAATCTTATGCAGGGGCAGCGACTTGCTTGTACAATATTTTAAATTTCTACAGCTATCATTGTTTGATTATTGTGGTTGGTTGATATTTCCATAACTGAAAACTTCGTTCTCATTGTTTCAATAATAAAAATAGAAGTTGCAAAATAATATAATTGAAAAGTGATGTTTTGTGAAGTTGATTGTCTCATATAATTGGATCACGGATATATAGTAATTCAATTTATTGAACTATTAGCAAAAGAGGTTGCATACCACCCGTAAAACATTGGTCGTATCCCTTAGTATTTATACTATATGTGAATGACCATAATACCCTTTTCCCCCCTTCTAATTGAGTCAGTTAATTAATAGAGCACAACTTATTCTTTTATACAATTTTGAAGTGAGAATAATTTCTGTCTTGCCTTGACTTCATTAAAATGTCTGATTCAAAAAAAAATCATTGAGAGAAATGTGGGATAATAATCGGAGTAGACGTCCTCTTGAAGAGTACGAGCATGAATTACAACTCATGAGGCAGGATTTTCCAAAATTTCATGAGCCCAATGCCAACAATTTTCAAAATCATATAAACGATCGAAATTGCGATTTCACTCAAATTTCAATAATTTCGATTATGGGCCACATCCACACCAAAATTTTCAAAATTATAACCCATATCAACATCTTGAAAATAACCAAAATTGCAATTTTCCCTCTAATTTCAACAGTTTTGGTTACGAACATAATTTATATAATCAAAATGATTTCCAATATCTTTGTCATTTTTCTAAAAATTCAAACAACCACCACATTGGAAATAATATTGATTGTTAAATTGATGTGGACTATAATTTTGAGAATCAAGAAATCCAAAACGAGAGCTCTCAAATCAACGATTTTGAAGAATATCATCTTAATATTCTTAGAGAGAGGGTAGGAAAGCAAGATAGACAGCTTGATGAAAAAGATAGACAGCTTGATGAACTTCTTTCTTTAATGACATCTTTGAAAGAACAACGAGAGCAACAAAATCAAATTCAAACAAGCGATGAATCAGAAAATAATCCATTCTTTACTGTAGTGAAAATTTTCAGATTACAACTTTGGAAATTGAGAATAATAATCTAAATGAAGTTGTTCAAAATTCAAAAAATGATTTGGACTTTAATTCTTTTCAGGAAAAAGATATAAGCTCGGATTTTGATCTTCCTCTTTCAGGCTGTGAGAAACTTGGAATTCTAGAAATTGAACAGAATAAAAATGTTGAATTTTTCAATTCAAATTTGGAGAAGGATTTTAATGAACACGAATTTTTTAGATTATATGAGGATGAGTTGCCAAATGAGGAAACTTCCGACGAGTTTGAAGTTGTCAGTGTCGAAAATACGTTGTCAATGAATGAAATTGAGAAATGTGATCACATAGTCTTGAACTACACTCAGGATTTAAAATTCACAATTGCAACTGAGTTTATATACGATCAGAAATTTTTGGACAATTACACTGATAAATTTTTTGAGCACATGATTTATTTTTGGAATGTTAGCTTGATTGAAAAACTTCATGTTAGGACGACCCTGGATATTTATCTACTGGACTATAAATCTAGGTATAAAGATGAGATGGTTTTCAAAAACCTTTGCTTATTAGAAAGCATGCCTAGACACAGTGGGAATGCGATTCATCGGGCTAGAACCAAATGTGGGGAGAAAAGTTGGTGGCATTCTTTGCATCGTATGCATCGTAAGCGCATATATCATTGTACATATGATTTTCATTCGCATATAGTGGCTAAACTTCATTTCATTCTGCAAATAATTTTGCATCTCATTCACCTTTGGATACGATCTTTAAAATTTAGGAAACGTGTTTACAGTGTGGACACGGTTTAGTTCTAGTGTGGGGGGAGTCTGCATTGCATCCTTTTTATTTTTCTTTCTTTTTCATTTTTCATGCATTTAGATAGGGCCATCATGCATTTTGGATCATAGTAACATGCCATTTTTTTTTTGAAACATGACTCCTTTTGAATTGATACAACAAAATAAGTTAAGGATTGTTAATAAGTTGATAGTATTTTTTTCTCGCAGCTAAGATCGAATATAAAATATAATGAAAAGTTGAATTTTGAGGAATAATAGTGTAACCAGTACATTGAGAGATTCTTAGGTGATGGCCATGAAGTTTATTCTATATTGTGGTCTTTGTTTAAATTAGTGGAGGACTTAAAATACTTATACTAGCTTTTCGAATCTTTAAAACTAAGTTGTGTTCAGCTGAATTCGCATAATCTCTCTTGTTCTTATATTTTCAATAATAATAATAAAAGCAATCCAAGGGTATCCAACATTGCTTGTATATCTAGCGTTGGTGTGCAAACCCGCCAAGCTCTATCTGACATGTTGTTGACAAAGTCAACGTCGGAATTTCTTGGTCTCATTTTATGAGATTGGACACCTAAAGATTACCGACACGTTGTTGACAAAGTCAGCGTCGGTCTGCACAATCTGCCAAGCTTTGTCCCAACTCTCCGTCAGTCCGCAAGGCAGTATATGGGTGGTATACCTTGTTCTTTTAAGTTAGGTGTATGTAATTAATCATAAATTTCAATTTTTGTAGAGATAGAGAATAAGCGATGAAGCCCAAGCACTTCTTGACCTTATTTATTTGACTAGCCATACACAAGGAAATTAGAATACCACTTTATGAACTATGACATGCAAAATCAGATTTTATTTCATGGCTGCACTATGTTATCGACCTAACCAACTGGCTAAACTAGAACATAAAATTTGAAAACTTTTTTATATTGAAAATTTATGACAAGTTGAGATATCTAAAATAAAATCAACTGACTAGAAATTGTTAACTTAATTTGTTGTACCATTTTCCTAAAACAAGTCATGTAATTTTTGTTTCAATTGCATAAGTCCTCTGCATTCATGTAGTTACATTAGAGTTATAGCATACTACATTTGGATTTGTGGGTACTATCCGCTGAAAACCCTCACGAGACACCACTCGTCCTACTAGGGTCACCTAGAGGTTTAACGGCTTGTTGCATACGCTCAATGCAATCGTGTTTCCGACGAAAGTGTGACCTATCTAGTTAGTTCTTAATTTTTGTTTTACTCGAGGACGTGTAAAAGATAAGTGTGGGCGTATTTGATTAACATAGAAATGTGTTTATGTTATGCTCTTATATCTTATCTTTTGTATATAAATAAATACTATTTGGGTATTATTTTGTCACTTTTACAGATATGCTGATTTAGACACATACAGTTAGAAAATATAAAAATAGAGAACAAATTGCTGTATATTTACAATTGAAGAATTGCTGATGAAGATCTCACATCCAGTTTCTTTTTGCACAACAAAATAATTCGAAGAAGGGCTATACATATCACAAATCAATGAAGAATTGTCAAGCAAGCAAGAGGAAAAGAGGAAAGGCCCAAATTTATTAGATTTCACTAAGGACCATTTGTAATTCTCATTGTAAACTCTCTTATGATTTCCCTAAGGCCCATTTGTCATTGTATTAGGGTTAGGGTTGGCTATCTATCCTATAAATACCCTTGTATTATCATTGTAAAGATCATCCTAGAATTAATAGTCTTCTTCTTCTTCTCTTTTCTGCATTTTTTTCTTAGCAATTAGTGTTGTCTACACAATTAGATTTGGTAGAACACTATTTGTAATTTTCATTTATTTTTCATTAGTGATTAACCGTCTTATTAGATTCAATGGTAATCCTAATTTTATTTCCTGTTGTTATTTTAATTTCTGCAATTTCAATTTTTGTTCTTTTTACTGCTTCCTTAGGTTAATTGGATTGAATACAGATTTAATTAGATTCAGATCTGATTCAATTCAATAATAGTTTAATTGTAGTTTCAATTTCGTTTTCTTTCAAAACCAACCTCGAAGATTTGTCTAACTCGCCCAAGAAATTTTATAAATAATTTAATTTAATTTACCTCCCTGTGATTCGATCTGCATACTACACGATCTGTGCGCTTGCAGTATTATCAAAATCTGCGCTTTTCTAATCCATAGGAAAGCGTCGATCACTGCTTTTATGGTTGCAAAGCGTACATTGATGCAGAGAGATGCCAAGAATTGCAAACTTGTAATTTTTTTCATGGATCAATCCACTGTTGACGGAGAGGGGTGTCTAGTACACACTTGAGATGTAAGATGAGGTTAGTCGCTAGGAAAGAATGAATGTTGCAATAAAGAATGAAACGCTTACTGGGTGCGACCGTTTAACACACAACTAAGTGTATTCTTTGTTGTATTCAAATTTATGTTTATTTCGTCACAGTTACATAACGTGTTGTATCAAACAATGTTTGTCTGCTTTATACCCTATAATATGTTGTGTCAAATTATGTTTGTATGCTTTGTCCTATGATGTGTTGTGTCGAACGGTGTTTGTATGCAAGTAATACCTTTCTTCTACCACGTCTTGTTAGTTTGTAATGGGTACTCGAATTGGATGAAAGTTGTTTGTAATGAGTACTCGATCGTGTAACTTGTTGTGTACAATGCCATAGGTTAAGGTTCTAGGAAATTAACTAAGACGCATTTCAAACTTCTCCTTTGGCCAAATGTATTGACAAATTATCAAAATTCGCCTAAAGACGAAGTTTGAAAATGCGTCAACGAGTATCTAGTCAAAACATGTCTATATTTGTAAATAAATCTGAAACATGTTTAAACATGGTATACTTTTCAAAAACAAGCTTACTTATGCAAATAGTCCTTCATTTTCAGTTAAGCATATTATTACAGTATTTTGAAGCCAAACATGAAAGCATCATCAACTTATAACTCATCTTGCGAATTCAAATCAGCTTACACGTGTATAATGTATATATAGGAATTCAAAATTGTACCAAGATATTTTGATTGCAAGAATGATTCTATCTCAGGTCTGCATGATTGTCTTTTTTTTGTCTTTTTAAGGTTTTGTAATCCCATAAGCAATTCATCTCTACATGCGACTGTCTACAATTATAGTTCACTCATAATACTAAAAAAGATCAATTATGGTATGTCTATAGGTTGCCGGAGATATTCCAAGGAACACCAAAGGTACGCATAGTTAGACTACAAAAACATAGAATAGATTTTAAAAATATTAAAATGAAGGATAATGAGACCGCAAAAGATTAATATTCTAGAATTAAAGAAATAGTAAATTAAGTGGGAGCCTATGAAGAAATAATTACTAACAAGAATATATTACAAAATATACTAATTTCTTGTACAAAAAAATAGGATTTAATAATTTTTGTGATAGAGGAAGCAAAACATTTAGAAAATTTGTCACCAACAGAACTAATGGGTTCCCTCTAAGGAAATGAAAGTAGACGAGAAAGGCACAAGGAAAGTGGAGCTGAAATTTTCTTCCAGTTTAAAATCAATGTGCAATCTCAAAAATCATAACCTAACAGAAAAAGGAAACAGGAAAAACAAAAACAAAATAATGGTAAGTACCTCCATGTGTCATTTGTAAAAGAAAAAGTCACTTGGTGAAAAGATTATTGGTTTAAGGAAACCTGTAGTGCCAAAATTGTAAGAAATTTAGTCACATAGAAAAAAATTGTCGTTTAAAGAAACCCCATCAAGATAATTTTATTGAGGAGGAAAATAATGAGAATAATCTCTTCTATGCCTGTCAAGCTGCAAGGAAAGAATTTGAAGATACTTGGTTGCAGTAACCACATGACAAAAAACGAAAGCATATTTTGTAGTCTGGAAAAAATCAAGACTAAAGTCAAAATTCGTAATGAGACTTCATGGAAGTAGTTGGTAAAGAAACATTGTGGTTGACACAAAAAAGGCAAGAGATATATCAATGATATACTCTTGGTACCCAATATTGATCAAAACCTACATAGTGTAGGTCAAATGATTGGGAAAGGGTACTTTCTACATTTTGAAGGAGATTCTTGCACAATCTATTATAAGCAAGATGAATCCTTTCAAATTACATAGATGGAAATAAGAGAAAATGGATGCTTTCCCATATAATGGAGATAGGCAAGCACAAACAGATGAATCATGACTTTGGAATAAAAGGTTCGGTCACTTCAACTTTCATGGGCTAAAGATGCTCAAGAAGAATATGATGCATGACTTCTTAGATGTTAAGTAGATCAACACAATCTACGAAGGATGCATGCTCGGGAAACAACATTTCTAACCTTTTCCATCTCGCAAAGCCTAGAGAGCCGAAAAGTTAATCAAGCTGGTCCATACAGACATATGTAGGGCAATGCGCACTCCATCAAATAATCAAAATCGGTACTTCATTTTCTTCATCGATGACTTTGCTAGAATGACATGGGCTAATTTTATGCAACAAAAATCACGGGTCTTCATTATTTTCAAAAAAATTAGAACCTGGGTCGAAAAACAAAGCATTAGGAAATTATGTGATTTTCTTATTTCAAAAGTTTCTACTTTGAGTTAGATCTTTAACTAATTTGATTTTGTACTAGTTAGATATTATGTGTTTTTCCATCATACATCACTGGTTCGGATTCTTGATATGTTCATTCTATAAAACATAGTGCATTTGGAAATTATATTTAGCTAGGCTTGTGCTTGACTTACAAAAACTCATCTGCATTGACTAGAGAGGAAACCAAATGGGTGGATGGAAGAGATTATGGTTGCAGATATGTATTTTCATCTATATCAATCTGTTTACATGTGTTAATTTGTGTAGTTTCATCTTAATCCATTTATGTTACATTTGTTGGTTTGTGAGTAGAGATAAACTAGCTTCGATACCACATCACCAAACAGTTTCGTTATTCGGGTAAATCGCAACATGAGAATTTGATATTTAATATCTGATGAGCTTAAATTCTTACTGATTTTATAATTTTGTGTACTAATACTCGATGGAACTCACATTCTAACACACTTTACTAGTAGCTGCAAAATCCTTGGAAAAATAAGTAACACTTCCTTTTACATTTCACAGTTTGGGATACTAAATAGAAGGCATAGTTAAACAGAACCAAATATTCAGAGCAGTAAACACTAATATTCTTATAAGGTTAATTATGAAATTGCATATGTAGCATACTAATCGATGGTCATACATCAACCAAAAATAATTTTACCAATCAGTATGATGAAAGTTCAATAATTTTCTTTCGTCATAACCTACCTAATTTAACTTTCTACTTTAAATGAAGTTGTAAAATTATGGTGCTTGGATTTTTATTTTTTAAGTTTCTACTTTATCAATCTATTTTACATATGTTAATTTGTGCATTTTCATCTTAATCAATTTATTTTACATCTGTTGGATTGTTAGTAGAGATAAACTAGCTTCGATACCAAATCACCAAACTGTTTTGTTGTTCAGGTAAATTATAGCATGAGAATTTGATATTTAATATTCTATGAGCTTAAGTCCCTCACTGACTTTATAATTTTGTATACTAATGCTCGATAGCACATACATGCTAACACACTTAACTTTTACACTACTAGAATACATGCCTATTCCAACGGCTGTTAGCCGTTGGAGGCCGTTGGAATAACATATTGAACCCACGGATTATTTCCAACGGCTTCAAACGTTTTGTGCCATTGGAAACCTTTAGAAAACAATGGCCAGATAGCCGTTGGAAACCATGGAAAACTAGGTTATTTTTTTATACAACAAGCATATAACCTTCCAGCCACCCCATTTCCAATCTAATCCAATTCCAATCAATTCCACATATATACCAACAATAATATAAATAAACAAAATAAATCAAAGAAACAACAATATAAACAAAATAAAGCATCCAAAAATTCAGAAACCAACACATACATGTTCATAAACCAAATACATCAAATTTACATGTTCACAAACCATCTAAACATATTAAAAGTATTATCCTCACCCACCCCGTGCCAAAATATACAACATTCAAACAAAATGTCACCATCTTCAAGTCATAGAAAACACATACCTCAAGCATCGCTTCCGGAATCAACGGATGATGAAGGACGACTATCATGATTGTGCACATACTTCACGAACTTATGATTTAGCTGCTCCAACTGCATAGTCTGAAGATGACTCTACTCATGTAGCTGCTTAATCATGATTCTAAGCTCTTTTTTGTATTGGGCCTTCTTAGGTTGTCGAGTCTGCCAGTAGAATGAATAGTAAAAATGTTATGTCAGCATATAAAATAATATAACACGGTATATTTAAATGTTAATTTATTGTATGTATGCAGAAGGATTCATTGCCATTAGGTTATCGAAGCCACTATTCTCACCGCCACGTCGTCGAGATCCAGACATAATATACCTGCCACATTGATACATATACAATTCAAAATAATTATGATATGATTAACTGTTAAAAAAGTAATACATGTTACATAGTTGTCATGTTGAGTATGTGTTGTGTGTGTGATTATACATTTAATGTCGTTAAAATTGGATAACTTAGATAAATGCAATATTAAACATAGGTAAATGTAATGTGAATAGTTGTGAAATTTACCAAATTTTACTTAGTCTTCATTGTTTTCTTCGTAGTTATCTAATACAGACTCGGTTTCGTGTTTAATGTCGTTTTCCTCTACACTCTCAAATGCATTGGCTAATACATTTGCCTCATCATTTAAAGGTCCAAAATCAGTTTGACCGTCTGCAATTATTATTTCAACATTTTCTTCTAGATTTGCTTGATAGGCTTATTCATCAGGAATATATAGTCCATCGAACGTAAATCTTGCCTTGGTTTTAAAAACCGCAGCCTAATCTGCTTTATCCCTTTTCAGAGATGGATAACGGGTATAATAAGCTTGTAGGGCTTGTTTTGTAACGACCCGGATTTTTCGGCCGTTGAATTCTGAATATTTAAAATTTGTTTTAAAAACTTTAATTGAATTACATATAGGAATTTATTAATTAAAAATGAAGTTTGAACGTTAATTTATAATATAATTATAAAACGAGCTCGAAATCGCACGGTAGTTCGTAATATAGAGTTTTGAACTTCAACTGAGGATACAGGATACGATATAAGTCGGATTTCTGTGAAACAAGACACGTTGGAACCGTATTGATTATAATTTTCATATGAAAGAGAAAAATCTAGATTTCGTGTTATAATTTGTTAGTTATGGTCAAATCAAATTTTGAAATAGTCGATGTGGAAATCGTTATTTAAAATATACGCGTTAAAATAGCCGTTTGGTAAACGGACTCAGATTTCGACGAAATCAGTTTCATTGGGACCGTATCGTTAAATTATTATACGGTGGTGAGTGGCGTGGAAAACCGATGTCGTATGTGACCACGGTAGCCGTAAACGCTCGTTCAGTGCAATTAAATTTATTCAACTGAATAAAGGGATATTAGAGTGTAACTTGAACAAACCAGTTCCGGTGAGTTCGTAGCGTCGGATATAGTCAGGGTAGGTATATAGTTTGTTATTTTTAGAGATCGGCAAATTGGGTGTTCAGAAGGGCAGTGCGGTACGCGCCAAAAACAGTCTACCGGGGCAACAATCTCAGAATGCGACGAAACTAGTGCCGTTGGGTTCGTATCGAAAAGTTATTGTCGGTGTTCGCAGTTTCAAGTTGTTTTGATTTATCTGGTGATCGTGGAAAATTAAAATGTGTGTTTATTTCTGGTTTTATAAAGGAAAAATTTTCAAACGAAGTCAGAATTCGACGGAACTTGTCCCATTGGGTTCAGAATACCCTTTTACACCAAGATTAGCCTTTTTATCAGTAAACAGACTGTTCATTCATATGATTATTCGTTCATATTCAAGTACACAGAATTATATACGGCCGGTGCCGCGTCATAATTAACTTTTCAAAACAAATATTTCCAGATGATAGTATATTAAGAATATAGGTGTATTTGAGAAGCACGGGAAGTTAACAGAAGGTAAAATATTTGATTTTGATTGGGTAACACTTTAATTATGCTAGCATATCCAATATAGAATCATAATTTCAATTGTAAGGTTTTCAAAACAAAAGAAACAATCGTACAGACACAACTTAATTAAATGAAATATAGACAGCGTGCCGACCACATAAATAATAAACCGTGGTAATCACGGAATGTACAGTAACCTAAGCACCTAACCTACTCTACAAACCGTGGAGGCCAAGTTGTAGAATACTATATAAATTAGACCAAGCTGCCCTTTTCCTTATTTTCTTTTCTGTCTATTGAAGCACCTTCCTCAACAAAATCAAATCGACCAATTATCACAAAATCTCAAAATAAAATCTCAAACTCAGATCCGTTTAACTCCTTAAGTTGAGGGCTTTTTCCCTGTATAAATTTGCACCACTCGATACATATTACTGAGGAATCAATTTCAGCTGTCGCAGCCTAGGGCTAACCGCCGATGGCAAACCAGGCAACCGGAGCTTCTTTCAAGGACGGAGATGGGAACGTGGTGGCGAATTCATGAGGTACGGTGGCGAGTTGGGTAAGGGTGCGAAGTGATACTGGAGAAAGAGGTTGTTTTGTAGTTTGGGAAATGACAGCATGGGGAGAATGAAGTTACGTTTTGTAGTGAGAGATGGAAGAAATGTTTAAATGGAGAGGCAGAGCATATAAGCAGAGTGGTGTCTGTTACTTGCGTGGATGATGAATGGAAGAAGGACAGGGTTCGGTGTGTTTAACGTTACTAATAAAAGGTTAAGCCCATGATTAGTATAATTAAAAAGATAATTAAGAATTGATGGAGGTTTTTGTTTAAACCGTATTATATCATGAAGGATGGAAAAAGAAGAGAGGGGAAAAGAATGGAACTGCTATGGGTATAGGCGACTATGTTTGAGCTGGTAGGGCTTCAACGTGTTCTTGATGGGATGGTTATGAGTTGGGTTTGACCTTGAAACCACCAAGTAAGGTTTGGTTTTTCTGTAAAAGGATTGATCAAATTTAAGGTTACAAAATTACGCTTCAAACTAGAAGCAGGATCTAACATCATGTGTTCATTTTGAGGGGTTTCCAGGATATTTTGTTTCGCAACTTACTGGGTTGATTTGTGAGGAAAGGCCAGGTCGGGTCATCACAGGGGAGTGTGAGTGTGATGGTGTGGGTTTTGTTGTGAAGTCGCATGTCAGGGTGTTTTAGTGGGGAGCAGCAGTCTGTTACTTGAAATTAAAAGAAGGTTGCACGGCTAACATATGCCAAGGAATTTGACGAAACAGGTCACGTTAGGACCGTAACATCGAGATTTACATTATAGACCTGATGCGACTGAGAACTGAGCTACCAGAATTTCGTGATAAAATCAAACGCTGTTTGATTTTAAACAAAAGCAGAACCGTCAACTGCAAAACAAGGTGAGTAAACTCACTCGTTTAAAAATTATTTTATAATGTGAAATGGTTGCTTGGTTGAATAGTTGATAAATTGGTTGATATAATCACATCGTTGATTGATTTTTTCATTAATGCGATATTTTTGATGTTACTAACATCTGTGGATGCAGGGAAACAGGTTGGAGGGATCCAACTGGATCCCTCAACATTTTATTTACTGTTTTATTTGATGGTGATATATGTTATGCTACATTATCCATGGTTGAATTTGTGTGTTTGGTTTACCCTGGCCTTAGGAACCTGGTATTTTAGATACCGTAAAATATCATCGAATGTGAAAAAGGAAATTAGAATTTAAAAGTAGAGTTTATTTCCAAATTAGAAATAATTTCTTTTTCATTGAGTTGCAAATGTAAACCTATTCCATTGGGTAAACCAAGAAAAATGTTATAAATAAAGATATAAATTAAGTGGATCATTAACCATTGGATAAATTAAAAGGTGAGTTCAAATATGAATGTATATTTGAAAGTGAGTATCGGTTTTGAAACCAATATTTGGAAATGGTTCCGAATTTAGCAAATTATAGAGGAAAGTTTAAAGAAAGATTTTCAAATGCTTAAAATAAAAGAATAATAGTTTAAAACAAGGAAATATTTTGCAAATAAAATGTATATAAAAAGGGGATTTATAGAAATCGAATTAAGTGGTTAGAAAAATGTATAGTTTATAAATATGATTAAAGGAGAACTTGAATTGTTTAAAATAAACAGAGTTTATAAATGAACAACGGAAGCGTGTGCGTCGCACACGGTATTTTATTCAAAACAGCAATCATAACGCTGTTGTCATAAGAAATGCTTTTATAATCTTAAACAGCGATTATAACGCTGTCTTTGTAAGAAATGCTTTTATAAAACTAAACAGCGATTTTAGCGCTGTTGTTATAATAGATGTTGTAAATCTATACAGCAATTTTAGATGCTGCTGTTATAATAAATGTCTTGGTAAATCTAAATAGCAATTTTAACGCTGCAGTTATAATAACTGTTTTAATAGTAATCTTAATGCTATGGTTATGATAAGTATTCTATAATGCTAGATAGCGGTTTTAACGCTGTTGTTGAAAGCAATGTTTTATAAACCAAACATTTGAAGACAACGATTATAACGCTACCGTTATAATCAATATTTTTATAAAGAAGGTGTGTTCGTAGATCAAATCCGAGAGTCGCGTAAGCAATGTTTGGTTTAAAGTTGTGAGCTCTGACTATTTCAAAGTTAAGAATGTCGTTCAGTTAAGGTCTGAGAGGTAATTATACCCCAACTTGACTGACTGCATTATTGACGGAGAAATGGTTAAGGCTCGATAGCAAGGGTTGGTTAGTGATATCGTTAGTTAACGAATGATTTATGATTTGAATTATAATAACGATGTTTATAACATCAGTTAATTCAAAGGATTTAGAAATGTTTTCTAACTGGAGTAAAAGATATTTTCTCAATAAAGGAATTATATATATTGGAAATGTTTCCCAATAATCAAGAGAGAAAATAGAGCTTTGAAAGAACACGAAAGGTGGAAAATGGGAATTGGAAATGATAATGTAATAAAGAACTAATATAAAAAGGGCCCAGTGTTGTTTGATGCTTGATTGATAGAATTTCCATTTGGAAATAGGACCGTTGATTGTATGGATGTTTCTTTGATAGATAAATCACCGACTATCAAAGTTTTATTTTTTTATATATACCTCCGTTGTCAATATGGAGAGACCGGGATCAGATTTGATATCTGAAAACCACTCCGTATTGGCGTAAGCGTTAGGAAGCAACTTATGCTGAAGAAAATTGAAGACGGAGTTATGCAAGGGTTATCCTGTTTACGGGATAGTGCCTTCGGTTTGTCCAGACCCAGGACAACTTGTATGGACGAGTGTCTGACAGAGTATTTCCAAAGGGAGTTACGTACGTTGGTTCCTTCAAACGTACGAAGTTGGTGGCATAGAAGGGAAACTTCTTTAGCCTAACAATCTGAGTATTTTTGTGGGAATCAATTAGTGATTTCCGATGGATCTGACGATGTGGCATTCAAAGTGAATGGTGGCCAGATGTTCTGGAAGATAATTCAAACCTCAAGCCTCATCAACCCGGAATTGGACAAAAATTGGGCTGGCAGCATGGCTATGTGGGTCGCACCCATTAGGATGTATAACCATCTATCTAGAGAAATTCCTTTTGCTTCTTAAATCTATCGATGCTGTCCCTTATCGGGAGGCGGTTGCTGATCCCAACCGTCGGTGGTATACATTCGATACACTCAAGCGAAATGAGTGGTCGGTCATGTATGGGCCGGGTTGCAAGACGTTCTTGTTGAACCCAGTGTATTCGTCTCTAGAGATACACTACCGGAAGGTGGTCCCATACCTTGTCATGTTGGAAATCCAATCTCCAATAAGCGCCCTGCGGTTTTTGATTTTATATTATATATGGAGCGTGAGATGCAAGCGTTCCGCTAGATTCTATTTATTTGATTTAGACATTATTATAATATCACTGGATTTGATATCAAAATATTTTTGGGTTATCGTAAGGTAAAAACCATCCGTGTTTATGTGTGGATCGGTCTTACGATTATCTTTTCCTTCGAAAGGATTTTGAAAGTTAAACAAGTGGTTGGAGTTTACTCACACCAGTCCCATGACTGACCCAGAGTTTATTTTGTTTGTTTTCCCTAAACTCTTGGGTGCCCAAATTTGTACGGGCAGTCAAGTAGTCGGGATTTTTCAGATTCACTTGGAGGAGCTCGAAGCAGGAGGCTTCACCAGTTAGCTATAGACTATCATATTTTCCGCTGTGTATTTTGTTTTATCTGGAAAAAGGTGTTTATAACTGTTCCAGAGATAACTGTTGTGCTCTGATGATGGTATGTATATATACAGTTACTGTTTTATATTTCAAAAGTATGTTATCTAATATATTTTATTCGTTCCGTTGTGAGTTTGTGATCTTCGTTTTCTTCTATTCTAATATTTCTTTCTTTCTAATTCTCACCCTCTAACTTCTTTCTAATAATGATTCGTATTTCTGTGTAATTTGAGTAGGACGTGTGGTGTTATTAGTCGACTCAAAGGGTACGGATTTGCGGGTCGTTTCATTTGGTATCAGAGCTGAAGGTTGAGTGATAACCTTGGCTCTGTGGCGTAACTCAATAGAGATGGGGTTAGTAATACCCTAGATTGAGTTTGAGTGTATATATATGAGCGCGTATTTGTAGATTTGATATAAAAATTGTTTTATATTGTGTTGGCTGGTTTGTTGAGTGATTTATGAATTCTGGTCGATACAGGATGTACAACTGTATCGATAGGTGTTTCTAAACTCTCGAACAGGACAATTTGACACAGTATTGTTTTAATGATGGGTAAGTGAAATAATTTTGCCCAAAGGATATTTTGATACAAAAGAGATAATTTTCTGAAATTATCGAATGTGTTGATTGTTATTACAATTAAATGGAATTATAAATATTGAAGTGGTTATATATATAACCAAATTGAATTTGTATATGAATGAGATATACAAATAAGCTATATTGGAATTGGATTCAAACCAAAATTTGTGGAATTTAAATTCCGGGTGTTTAGAAATCTTTTGTGAGGTATTATAAAGTAATATAACATTACTTTAAAGTGTTTTGGATAAAATGTTTTTAAATGGATTTTTAAAGGGATTAAGCACTGAAACCACTTCAGTGGCGAGAAAATAATTCTGATAATGGATCGCGACATTATCGGTATTCATTTTCAAGTTTTTGAGTGACGGATTTCTACCATAGTAATTTGGGAATGAAAATTTGTTTGAAAATGACAGGATGTTTTAGGAAATCAAATGTTTTGAATGGAGTTGATTATAAATATATGTGATTTCAAACTCATTTGAAATAAAACCCAGGAGTTTGAATTCTGAAATTGTTTAACTTGTATAAGTTGAATAAATTGGTGGAAATAAATCAAATGGATAGAAATTTAAGTTAAATGGAAATTGAAACTCAAATGGAATAAGTGGATTGATTCCTGAAGTAGAGATCAGATTTGAATTGATAGAATTGAAGTGGACTAATCAGGGGTTGATTAGAAAGTTAAAGACTGGAAGTTGGATTGATTTGAGACCAAGTGGAAATGAATATATATGCGGAGCAGATATTGAATGGAAGCAAGTGCAAGAGATAGAATCATGCCCGACAAAAAGGTACATGTTTACAGTATTACTTGGGTTTGATGATTTTATGAGCCTGTGAGGCAAGCCGCTTGGCTTTTTGGTTTTCTTTTGGATGGGAGAAGGCCTAGAAAGGCGAGTAGTGATTGTACCGATTGAGCCGTTGAGGGGAGATGCTGCCGAATTTTTTTTCAGAATTTAAAGTGTTAGAAAATTTTCAGAATTTTTGAAAATTTTCGTCAGTAAGAATGAATTAATATTTTAATTGAAATAAATTGTCCCAGATAAACCGGAGTTAATAAGTAAACAAAAAGGATTTTTGAACCTAGTTAATAAGGTATGTGGTATTTTCCCTACTTAGCAATTTCGAGGACGAAATTATTTTAAGGGGGAAGGAATGTAACGACCCGGATTTTTCGGCCGTTGAATTCTGAATATTTAAAATTTGTTTTAAAAACTTTAATTGAATTACATATAGGAATTTATTAATTAAAAACGAAGTTTGAACGTTAATTTATAATATAATTATAAAACGAGCTCGAAATCGCACGGTAGTTCGTAATATAGAGTTTTGAACTTCAACTGAGGATACAGGATCCGATATAAGTCGGATTTCTGTGAAACAAGACACGTTGGAACCGTATTGATTATAATTTTCATATGAAAGAGAAAAATCTAGATTTCGTGTTATAATTTGTTAGTTATGGTCAAATCAAATTTTGAAATAGTCGTTGTGGAAATCGTTATTTAAAATATACGCGTTAAAATAGCCGTTTGGTAAACGGACTCAGATTTCGACGAAATCAGTTTCATTGGGACCGTATCGTTAAATTATTATACGGTGGTGAGTGGCGTGGAAAACCGATGTCGTATGTGACCACGGTAGCCGTAAACGCTCGTTCAGTGCAAATTAAATTTATTCAACTGAATAAAGGGATATTAGAGTGTAACTTGAACAGACGATCGAATCAGGCCAAGAAACCAGTTCCGGTGAGTTCGTAGCGTCGGATATAGTCAGGGTAGGTATATAGTTTGTTATTTTTAGAGATCGGCAAATTGGGTGTTCAGAAGGGCAGTGCGGTACGCGCCAAAAACAGTCTACCGGGGCAACAGTCTCAGAATGCGACGAAACTAGTGCCGTTGGGTTCGTATCGAAAAGTTATTGTCGGTGTTCGCAGTTTCAAGTTGTTTTGATTTATCTGGTGATCGTGGAAAATTAAAATGTGTGTTTATTTCTGGTTTTATAAAGGAAAATTTTTCAAATGAAGTCAGAATTCGACGGAACTTGTCCCATTGGGTTCAGAATACCTTTTTACACCAAGATTAGCCTTTTTATCAGTAAACAGACTGTTCATTCATATGATTATTCGTTCATATTCAAGTACACAGAATTATATACGGCCGGTGCCGCGTCATAATTAACTTTTCAAAACAAATATTTCCAGATGATAGTATATTAAGAATATAGGTGTATTTGAGAAGCACGGGAAGTTAACAGAAGGTAAAATATTTGATTTTGATTGGGTAACACTTTAATTATGCTAGCATATCCAATATAGAATCATAATTTCAATTGTAAGGTTTTCAAAACAAAAGAAACAATCGTACAGACACAACTTAATTAAATGAAATATAGACAGCGTGCCGACCACATAAATAATAAACCGTGGTAATCACGGAATGTACAGTAACCTAAGCACCTAACCTACTCTACAAACCGTGGAGGCCAAGTTGTTGAATACTATATAAATTAGACCAAGCTGCCCTTTTCCTTATTTTCTTTTCTGTCTATTGAAGCCCCTTCCTCAACAAAATCAAATCGACCAATTATCACAAAATCTCAAAATAAAATCTCAAACTCAGATCCGTTTAACTCCTTAAGTTGAGGGCTTTTTCCCTGTATAAATTTGCACCACTCGATACATATTACTGAGGAATCAATTTCAGCTGTCGCAGCCTAGGGCTAACCGCCGATGGCAAACCAGGCAACCGGAGCTTCTTTCAAGGACGGAGATGGGAACGTGGTGGCGAATTCATGAGGTACGGTGGCGAGTTGGGTAAGGGTGCGAAGTGATACTGGAGAAAGAGGTTGTTTTGTAGTTTGGGAATTGACAGCATGGGGAGAATGAAGTTACGTTTTGTAGTGAGAGATGGAAGAAATGTTTAAATGGAGAGGCAGATCATATAAGCAGAGTGGTGTCTGTTACTTGCGTGGATGATGAATGGAAGAAGGACAGGTTCGGTGTGTTTAACGTTACTAATAAAAGGTTAAGCCCATGATTAGTATAATTAAAAAGATAATTAAGAATTGATGGAGGTTTTTGTTTAAACTGTATTATATCATGAAGGATGGAAAAAGAAGAGAGGGGAAAAGAATGGAACTGCTATGGGTATAGGCGACTATGTTTGAGCTGGTAGGGCTTCAGCGTGTTCTTGATGGGATGGTTATGAGTTGGGTTTGACCTTGAAACCACCAAGTAAGGTTTGGTTTTTCTGTAAAAGGATTGATCAAATTTAAGGTTACAAAATTACGCTTCAAACTAGAAGCAGGATCTAACATCATGTGTTCATTTTGAGGGGTTTCCAGGATATTTTGTTTCGCAACTTACTGGGTTGATTTGTGAGGAAAGGCCAGGTCGGGTCATCACAGGGGATTGCGAGTGTGATGGTGTGGGTTTTGTTGTGAAGTCGCATGTCAGGGTGTTTTAGTGGGGAGCAGCAGTCTGTTACTTGAAATTAAAAGAAGGTTGCACGGCTAACATATGCCAAGGAATTTGACGAAACAGGTCACGTTAGGACAGTAACATCGAGATTTACATTATAGACCTGATGCGACTGAGAACTGAGCTACCAGAATTTCGTGATAAAATCAAACGCTGTTTGATTTTAAACAAAAGCAGAACCGTCAACTGCAAAACAAGGTGAGTAAACTCACTCGTTTAAAAATTATTTTATAATGTGAAATGGTTGCTTGGTTGAATAGTTGATAAATTGGTTGATATAATCACATCGTTGATTGATTTTTTCATTAATGCGATATTTTTGATGTTACTAACATCTGTGGATGCAGGGAAACAGGTTGGAGGGATCCAACTGGATCCCTCAACATTTTATTTACTGTTTTATTTGATGGTGGTATATGTTATGCTACATTATCCATGGTTGAATTTGTGTGTTTGGTTTACCCTGGCCTTAGGAACCTGGTATTTTAGATACCGTAAAATATCATCGAATGTGAAAAAGGAAATTAGAATTTAAAAGTAGAGTTTATTTCCAAATTAGAAATAATTTCTTTTTCATTGAGTTGCAAATGGAAACCTATTCCATTGGGTAAACCAAGAAAAATGTTATAAATAAAGATATAAATTAAGTGGATCATTAACCATTGGATAAATTAAAAGGTGAGTTCAAATATGAATGTATATTTGAAAGTGAGTATCGGTTTTGAAACCAATATTTGGAAATGGATCCGAATTTAGCAAATTACAGAGGACAGTTTAAAGAAAGATTTTCAAATGCTTAAAATAAAAGAATAATAGTTTAAAACAAGGAAATATTTTGCAAATAAAATGTATATAAAAAGGGGATATATAGAAATCGAATTAAGTGGTTAGAAAAATGTATAGTTTATAAATATGATTAAAGGAGAACTTGAATTGTTTAAAATAAACAGAGTTTATAAATGAACAACGGAAGCGTGTGCGTCGCACACGGTATTTTATTCAAAACAGCAATCATAACGCTGTTGTCACAAGAAATGCTTTTATAATCTTAAACAGCGATTATAACGCTGTCTTTGTAAGAAATGCTTTTATAAAACTAAACAGCGATTTTAGCGCTGTTGTTATAATAGATGTTGTAAATCTATACAGCAATTTTAGACCCTGCTGTTATAATAAATGTCTTGGTAAATCTAAATAGCAATTTTAACGCTGCCGTTATAATAACTGTTTTAATAGCAATCTTAATGCTATGGTTATGATAAGTATTCTATAATGCTAGATAGCGGTTTTAACGCTGTTGTTGAAAGCAATGTTTTATAAACCAAACATTTGAAGACAACGATTATAACGCTACCGTTATAATCAATATTTTTATAAAGAAGGTGTGTTCGTAGATCAAATCCGAGAGTCGCGTAAGCAATGTTTGGTTTAAAGTTGTGAGCTCTGACTATTTCAAAGTTAAGAATGTCGTTCAGTTAAGGTCTGAGAGGTAATTATACCCCAACTTGACTGACTGCATTATTGACGGAGAAATGGTTAAGGCTCGATAGCAAGGGTTGGTTAGTGATATCGTTAGTTAACGAATGATTTATGATTTGAATTATAATAACGATGTTTATAACATCAGTTAATTCAAAGGATTTAGAAATGTTTTCTAACTGGAGTAAAAGATATTTTCTCAATAAAGGAATTATATATATTGGAAATGTTTCCCAATAATCAAGAGAGAAAATAGAGCTTTGAAAGAACACGAAAGGTGGAAAATGGGAATTGGAAATGATAATGTAATAAAGAACTAATATAAAAAGGGCCCAGTGTTGTTTGATGCTTGATTGATAGAATTTCCATTTGGAAATAGGACCGTTGATTGTATGGATGTTTCTTTGATAGTTAAATCACCGACTATCAAAGTTTTATTTTTTTATATATACCTCCGTTGTCAATATGGAGAGACCGGGATCAGATTTGATATCTGAAAACCACTCCGTATTGGCGTAAGCGTTATGAAGCAACTTATGATGAAGAAAATTGAAGACGGAGTTATGCAAGGGTTATCCTGTTTACGGGATAGTGCCTTCGGTTTGTCCAGACCCAGGACAACTTGTATGGACGAGTGTCTGACAGAGTATTTCCAAAGGGAGTTACGTACGTTGGTTCCTTCAAACGTACGAAGTTGGTGGCATAGAAGGGAAACTTCTTTAGCCTAACAATCTGAGTATTTTTGTGGGAATCAATTAGTGATTTCCGATGGATCTGACGATGTGGCATTCAAAGTGAATGGTGGCCAGATGTTCTGGAAGATAATTCAAACCTCAAGCCTCATCAACCCGGAATTGGACAAAAATCGGGCAGGCAGCATGGCTATGTGGGTCGCACCCATTAGGATGTATAACCATCTATCTAGAGAAATTCCTTTTGCTTCTTAAATCTATCGATGCTGTCCCTTATCGGGAGGCGGTTGCTGATCCCAACCGTCGGTGGTATACATTCGATACACTCAAGCGAAATGAGTGGTCGGTCATGTGTGGGCCGGGTTGCAAGACTTTCTTGTTGAACCCAGTGTATTCGTCTCTAGAGATACACTATCGGAAGGTGGTCCCATACCTTGTCATGTTGGAAATCCAATCTCCAATAAGCGCCCTGCGGTTTTTGATTTTATATTATATATGGAGCGTGAGATGCAAGCGTTCCGCTAGATTCTATTTATTTGATTTAGACATTATTATAATATCACTGGATTTGATATCAAAATATTTTTGGGTTATCGTAAGGTAAAAACCATCCGTGTTTATGTGTGGATCGGTCTTACGATTATCTTTTCCTTCGAAAGGATTTTGAAAGTTAAAAAAGTGGTTGGAGTTTACTCACACCAGTCCCATAACTGACCCAGAGTTTATTTTGTTTGTTTTCCCTAAACTCTTGGGTGCCCAAATTTGTACGGGCAGTCAAGTAGTCGGGATTTTTCAGATTCACTTGGAGGAGCTCGAAGCAGGAGGCTTCACCAGTTAGCTATAGACTATCATATTTTCCGCTGTGTATTTTGTTGTATCTGGAAACAGGTGTTTATAACTGTTCCAGAGATAACTGTTGTGCTCTGATGATGGTATGTATATATACAGTTACTGTTTTATATTTCAAAAGTATGTTATCTAATATATTTTATTCGTTCCGCTGTGAGTTTGTGATCTTCGTTTTCTTCTATTCTAATATTTCTTTCTTTCTAATTCTCACCCTCTAACTTCTTTCTAATAATGATTCGTATTTCTGTGCAATTTGAGTAGGACGTGTGGTGTTATTAGTCGACTCAAAGGGTACGGATTTGCGGGTCGTTTCATGTTTGGCTAGTACAAAAGGGTAGTACTTTTGATAACATGAGGTATGTTTAATTTCTACAAGATTATACTTTGGATGCACGTTAATACCCGAACCTGGAACATTGCTGAAGCAGTTGCATATAAAGAAATAAACATCATCTATGGGCCTTGTAAAATATGTCAATTGCAAAATTTGAGTTAACCCGCCATAAAAATCATTTATATGATTATTAGGTTCTTCATTGCCTTTAGCAAACACACTAGTATTGTTTGTTAATTTTTCAGCACTGTATTCTTCGGTTTTAAATTTATACCCATTAACAAAAAATATTGGATACGTTTTGACTTTTCTTTTTGATCCAAAGGCTAAATGTTTCAGTCCTTCGTCGAGCACATGATTTGTGGAATCAAAAACATAGTTCCTAAACCAACTACTAAAATCTTTGCTTAAATCACCGCTTGAATTTTGTGATTCATAAATACTGCAAACACAAACATTATATGATACATTATTATTAACACGTTTAACTTAAATTTAGTAAAACTTGAAAAAAACGATTTCCTGACAAAAGGAGCAACTTCAAGACAATTAAGAAGAATATATGTGTGTGCTACTTGACAATCTTTATCATTTATCCATATTTCCACACATTTTCCAGCATGTCGGTCATGTTGCTTAAAAATAGATAATGTTGATTCAGAAGAAGAATCTTGTTCAAACCTCTCATCATTATGTGAAATGCTTCCAGATGATAAATTTATATGATCATTAAAATGACGAGAGAAAAAAGAAGCTTCTTCTTCGATATATGATTTGCAAATAAAACCTTCAACTCAAGCTTTTTGTCTCACCTTTTTCTTTAAATGATTTAAGTACCTAATAAAAATAGTTCGGTCCAATATTAAACTCTATTTATAATTAAATTAACATTGGAATACTTAGTATAATAACATTCCTTTCGAATGAATACATCCATCTATATTGCACAGGACCTCGAAGACGTGCTTCCTTCGGAAGATGAACAGGTAAATCTCCATTAAATTAAAGTAACCCAAAGGGAATATTGTCTCCAATTTGCAGAGTAATATAGGGATTTCTTCTCCAAGTTTAAGTAGACAGTCAACTTTTAATGTAGTTGAACAAAGCTCCTTATAAAATAAGCTAAGTTCTATTTTTACATTCCAAACTTTTCCAGGTAACAATTCTTTGAATGCGATGGGTACCAAATTTTCCATCATTACATGACAATCATGGCTTTTCATTCCATCAGCCTTCCATTATTATAGTCGACACATCTGCGAAGATTAGAGGAAATTTCATCGGGAAAACGGAATTCTTCCACTCATGTTAACAGTATTTTAACTTGGTTATTGTCTGTTCATAACATGTTTTGGGTTTTTACTGTCACTAGGCTTCATACGAAGCTCAGGACGATTGCATATTTCCTCTATATCACGTTTAGATTTCAGATCGTCCTTAGTCTTGCCCGTCACATTTAGAACTGTATTAAGCACATTATCAAATACGTTTTTCTCGTTATGCATCACGTCAATGTTATGGAGGATTAAGAAATGTTTCCAATAAGGAAATTCCCAAAATATACTGTTTGCACAATTATGAATTATTGATTTACCTTGAATTTCAATTTGTTCTCCAGTTTCATGTATCTATGTATAATCTTTTACAAGTATATATATTTCCTCGCTTGGCCAAACCGTTGGTGGTCGTAGAGTCTCATGTCTATTAGCCGTGAAGTTTTTTCTCTTTTCTAAAAGGATGATTAATATGAAGAAAACATCGATGACAATCAAACCATGAAATTTTCTTTCCATATGGTAACGAAAATGCTTGTGTTTCTTCCATGTAATAAGGACAAGCAAAACGACCGGTCGTACTCCAACCCGAAAGCATTGCATATGCAGAAAAATCACTAATGGTCCATAACAAAGAAGTGAACATCCGATTTTTTTCTTCTTTTTTGGTACTTCGTATGTTTCAACTCCTTTATACCATATTTTTTTCAATTCTTCGATTAACAGTTGTAAGTAGACATCAACGCCCTGTGTCGGATCATCAGGGCCAGAGACGACAACTGCGAGAAACATGTATGGAGTTTTCATACACATCCAGTGGGTAGATTGTAAGGTGTGATTATTATAGGCTAAGATGAATATTTAGAACCAAATTGAGAAAACGGTGTGAAGCCATCTGTACATAAATCTAGTCTAATGGCTCTCTGCTGCGAAATTGGGATATTTCTTGTCAAAATGTTTCGATGCTTCTTCATCCAATGGGTGTCTCAACGTACCTTCTTGAGGTGTTCTCACACTGTGCTATCTCATATGATGCGCTGTTACAAATGATGCATGTAATCTTTGAAGTCTAGGGGTGATGGGTAAATAATGCATATGCTTGTACGGAACTTCTTTTCCCTTCTTTTTCCTATGTTTGTATTTTTCTTGATTACAAAACTTACATTTTCTAAGATTGTTGTCATCTTTTCAATACAACATGCAACCCTTTAAAATGTATCTATCTTCTTATATGAAAAACTAAAAGATGACATAAGTTTTTCACTTCATAATAATTTTCGCACATTAAATTATCGGATGGCATATGGCGTTTAACCGCTTGAACAACGGCTATAAATCTAGCTTCTGTAAGGTTGTATTTTGATTTCATTGCAGTGTATTCTGCAGTTACCGATAATTGAATGCCGCTTTCACATCCATTCCAAATGTTTTTTTAGCATTATTCAATAAATCATATATTTTTTTGGCTTCAACATTTGGTTTCTCTACGAGTTAACATTGTCGTTACCAATTTGAACGATAGGGAACATTGATCGTGCAGCATCTTCGACCATATTTTCTATGAGATTCTTGCTAACTTCAACACTGTTGACCTTTGTCGACTGTTATTGCATATTAAGAGCTACAATTTCTCCATGACGATCCCACAACAAATAATTGGGTAGGAAAACACTTTGGCGCAAATGAATCTTAATCATATTCGGTATTAAATAATTCAAAAATTTGCACCTACTACATGGACAACAAATTTCTCTACTGTTTCCAATATTACTTATCGCAAATTCAATGAACACTTTTACCCCATTTTCAAAATGTTCACTTATTGCACCACTAATTTCCCTTCTTCGATACATCCAGCTCCGATCAATAAAGTAATTGGTTATTTTTCCTATTTTAAAACCTATGATGAAGTAAACAAAAGTAATCGTTAATTTTATATACTGTTTGAATTTTATTTACTAATTTATTAAACATGTACTAATTAATTTTATATTATTTACAAACTTTTTTCAAATAAACAACTATTGGTTCATTAACGCTTATATATCTTTTTTGATGGTCGATCATCATACTTTCCATTACAAACACAATCGTAATTATATTTCGTAAATCATATCATTTTAAATGATTTCACAAAATTTCGGCAGCATTTCTCCTGTGTTCCTTGTATCGTACACATGTGCGTGTGTCCACAAGGAACGTAAAGGAAATACCGTCGAAATTTTGTGAACCGTTAAAGTGATATAGTCTACAAAATATAATTACTTTGTAATGTTTGTAACTTGTCCAATATAGGGATAAATCTGACAAATGATGCATTAGATGAATATAGATGTCTGTTTTGTAGGAAAAAAAAAATCCATATAATGATCATATACAACACTTGTCAGACGGGGCCAAATAATAACTAAGGGTTTAAATATTTGTCTACATTAAATTTAAATATATAACTTATTTATATTTTACCATTTTATTACATGTGTACTAAATTATATATTTTCTGCAATTAACTAAATTCTAACTACGACGATTTCAATTAAAATCATTTATACATTAAATCATTTGGCATAAGCACAAAACCCAAGTTCGCACAAATTATCCAGAACTACGATCACTCAACATAATATATACTTCATGTTTGCATAAATTATATTATAAGCAAACTCTATCACACACATAAAGTTCACTACTAACCAAAGCTACCTAAATAAACACAATATACAAAATTAAAAAAAAATGCTTAAAATTTAATGATTACGGTGATAATAGTAAGCAATTAGGGGGTAACATGATGTAATATACATATACAAACAACTATGAATCAAGCAAACTTCAAATTAGAACCGAAATCAATGAAACCTAAAAATTAGATTTGGGGAAATTACTGGTTTTGGAGAGCAAGGAGGGTGGAGATAGGTTGGAGATGCTTCTAGATGATGTCGGAGGTGGTCGGAATGGGGGTGGAAGTGTTGGCACCAGTTTTGGATTGCAGAAAATGGTGAAAGGGGGGAAATTTCGTGCGTTTGGGGAAAATAATGATTCTCAGCTGGCTGGTTTAGGTGATATCCCAAAAACTTCCAACGGCTATTGACGATCACCAACGGCTATATTTTCATCAGTTTCCAACGGCTTGTTAAAGCCATTGGAAACAGAGCATTGGAATAGCCCTGTATTCTAGTAGTGGTAGCGGCGAAATCCTTGGAAAAATGGTAACACTTCCTTTATGTTTCACGGTTTGAGATACTAAATAGAAGGCACAGTTAAACATAACCAAATATTCAGAGCAATAAACACTAATATTCTTAGAAAGGTAATTATGAAATTACATATATATAGCCTACTAATTATGGTCATACATCAACCAAAAATAATTTTAGCAATCAGTATGATGAAAATTCAATATTTTTCTTTTAGATTTTCTTTTAATTTCATAATATTTTTATATATTTTATGTCAGGATGCTATTCCAGAATTCCCTTCCATATGTCTCGTAAAATGGGTCGTTATGAAGACGCATTGTTTCTTCTATATGCTAATAGAGGAGCTGGCAAGCCAAAGGAAATGAAATAGAAGGTGAATGCTAAAAAATATACTTGATATGGCAAGATATATTTGGATATATTAAATATGGCACCAGGTTATATTAGGATATATTTGATATGCCATATTGCAATTGGTTATATTAGGATATATTTGAATGGCATATGACTCCAGGTTATATTAGGATATATTTGATATGCTATATTGCACCAGGTTATATTAGGATATATTTGATATGGTTATACATTTTACTGTTTCCTGATATGCTCGGGTTGAACATGTATATATATGAGATTATTTTGTAATGAAATGCAAGGTTAATATTCTCCAAATTCTCTTAATCTTATCATGGTACCATGGCCTCCTAAGTTAATTTATTGCTGCCATGGATAGCTCTCGTCAAAATCTTTTGAGCTGTACAGTGAAGTGGAACGTGCTTCAATACCTACTCTCACCGATGCGCAAGTACAATAGCTCATCTCAACTCTCAATACTTCTTTAGCCATGTCTTCTACTCCAAAGTTGCATGGTAAGAAATTTTTGGACCAATGGATTATTGATACTAGAGCTTCAAACCATATGTTAGGTGATCTTGATTAATTTGTTGACATCAAAGAAATTGCTTCAGTTGCCTTTGGTTTTCCGAATGGAAAACATGCTACTGCCACTAAAGAAGGCCATATTAAATTAAGCCATAATTTAATTCTTGACAATATTTTATATGTACTTACTCTTAATTGTAATTTGTTGTCTGTGTCTCAACTGCTTGAAAAAACAAAAATTTATTGTTTTTTCACTAACAAGATATGCAATTATTCAGGACCGAGGTTTGAGGAACTTGGTTGGCATAGGAGAGCAGTGTAATGGGTCTATATCTCCCAACCAGTTCGTAGTATTCAAGCAAATAACTCCACAGTTGTAGACTCTGCTCAGTTTTGGCATAGACGGTTGGGATATCCTTCCGTGAAAGTGGTTCGTTCTTTGTTTTTTTACTATGCCATAGATGGCATACCGCAACGAAAATCCGTGGTGTTGCTTAGCTACAATATTACCTTAGCTATGTTGGATTTTGTCTATTGCAACGCATGCTTCAAGATGTTAGCATAGAATCAGCGGGATGTTGAAGTAGATCTAGATGTATTCTAATTAAAAAAATTAAAAAAAGTTTTACACCTCAGCAATTCACATCGTTTGTTAAAATAAAATCTCAGCCATCCATCCACACCATCAATCCATACCTCACCAATTTTCATTTTCCCTCTTTTATTTTCATTCAGCGCTTCCCTTCTCATTTCGTTCAAATTTCCAAAATCAATCCAAAACCCAAAATTTCCAAAATCATTCCCACTCAAAACCCTAAATCTCCCCAAGCCCCAATTCCCTCACAATCTGTATTACTCCTACGATTACAATCCTGCCCCCGCCCTTCCTCCTCCCTACGACAACCACGCTCAATTCGAGCGGCGGTGGGTATTTCGGCAGTTTGGAGGTGGTGAGCTTGGTGATGGAAGTGGTATATATGCTTATGATGGGTGTAAGGGGGAGCCATATGGTGCTAGAGGCACTGGAGAATTTGGTGGCGGTTCCATGAATTAGAGTTTTGAGTTGAAATTTGATGATTTTGGGCGGCCGATAGGGTCGAGTGGGTTTTGTGTGAAGGAGAAGACTAAGATTGTGTGGGATGTTCCTAAGATGGAATGCGAGCAAGATGTGTCAGTTTATATAACGCATAGGAGGTATAATTTTTGTAAATGATTGGTTGTTCTACCATCTCTATTATGAACTGAACAGGTGTTTCTCATTTGCCGTTATGCTTATGCAATCATTGGGGCTAGTCACTAAGACATAAGTTTGCAATTGGGTGCATCTTTTTTTCCTAAATTTTTTGTTGTTTTAATTCCTAGTTTGTTACTTTCATTAACTTGAGGCTAATGGTTGATGGTTCAATATGCATGAGTTGAAACTACTTGTCTTATTGTAGATCCAAAAGTTGTGGTATATTTCTTTATCCTGGTATCTTTCAAGGATAACGTTAAACATGTGCCCAGCACACATATTAGCAATGATTGATTAATATTAAAAGAAAAGGAAGTATTCCAAATACTCATTTTATCCTTGCATGAAATTAAACATGTGGATGTCTAGGGAGTTAAATTGACAATCTTAATATGTGCCCGCCTTTCGTGCAGTTGTTCGCATATATCATCTTTTATTATGTAAACAAGTGTAAATTGCACAGACCTGCATCTAATACTATCGATAGAAAATTTTACTTTTTATTCAATAAAATTTTTGGAAGGATGTGCTACAAGTTTACAAGTTGTGGTGGTCACAACAACTTTATGTCAAACAGTTTTGTTGATAGTGAAGTTAGCTGATAGTGAAGTTGCGGCAGTGTCAGATGTTAACTGATAGTGAAGTTTTATTGATAGATAATCGAGAAGGGATTGGTGGTGGGTGTTGCAAATTGTTGGTGAAATTTTGGTTTTCTATTCTGTTACGGTCATTAGAAAATAAAGGCAAACAATTACTATCCATACACCAATTTGCATTGCATTCCCATTTTACTGAAAAATAATTTATTTAGCATTTCCTTAAGCAGCATTACAATGAAATATTATGTAACAACCCGGAAAATCAGAGCCAATTTAAAATTTTTATTTTGGATATTTTATTGAATTTTGAATAGTTGAAATAATTTATTTTAAATAATAACGATTAAAAATTTATTTAAATCAAAGTTAGAATAAATATATTGATTTTAATTTTAAAAGGAGATAGAAATAGCACGGCAGTTTGAAAATTTGAATTTGAACTTTGACTAACTGTACAGAATGCAAAATAAATTGGATTTTGGTGAAACCAAAATTACTAGAATCTGCTTAAAAATATCTTTCCAACGAATCTGAAAAATTGAAATTTCATAGCAGAAATCAAAAGTTATGGCCAGTTGAATATTCAGAACAGTCGCTATGGAATTTAATATATAGCCCGTAAAAATAGACATTTTGCAAATGACCTCCATTTTCGATGAAACCATCCTGGTTGGGTCCGGAATGTCAAATTATTGCAGGATTTCAACTTTCATAATTTTTGGAATCAATATGTGAGTGTGGCAAAAGAAAATGTGTTTTGACAATTTCAGTCAATTTCGATCGACCAGAAAATGACCATTTTTCAAATGGTCTCCAAATTTGACGAAATTAATTTTGTTAGGACCGTATTGTCAAAACATAGCTAGATTTATTTTTCAGGAATTTTTGGAGTCAGACTGTGGCCCCAGTAAATTAAAATGTTCGATCAAATTAAATAATTAAATGTTTTATTATTTAATTTGAAAAATAACTGACTGAAACAGTCGAATGGGCCTACGGAACATATCCCATTGTGTCCGGAATGGGGGTATTTAGCTGGGACCGTCACTCGTTGGGTTTGTTTTGGAGTTAGGAGCGATATAGAAATTAAAGGAATTAAATATAATTAAAATAAAATTAAAATAGAAATACAGTACAAATACGCGTCTAGCATATAATCGTATTATGTTTACACGCCGCCCCTTTACTGTTCATAGATGGACACCCTCGCCGCCTTCTCTCCTCCATTCTGGCGAATCCGCTCAGCGAAACCCTTCGACCCAGTTGAAGCTTTTGAAGACCTCCCTCTCCTCTTCAAAACAAGATCGACCACACCCCTTATCGTCGCTCCATCGCTGAGAACCATCGCCGTGAAGTTGCGGACTTTAGAGCGTCGCCGCTTAGCACAACCACCATCGTAGTGGGCCCCCTACATCGATCTGCGCGCCCCTCCTGGCACTTCTACGTGGTGCCGTCCGATTCCGACCTCGTGCCGTGGATTGCAAGATATTTCCAAACCTAGTTTGGAACCATTTCAGAAAAGTATCGGTTTGTATTTTTTACATAGATTTTAACATTTAAAAACATTGTAGAATGTGATTTGAGAATAAAAATCATATCTTTTTGCTATGTTGTCGAAATCTAGTGAAACAAGAGATACAGGGACCGTGGCGACGTCTTCTACATTATAAAGGGACATGAGAATTTTTAGAGCTCGCTACAATTTTTGGCGAAGCCGAAAGCAGTGTGAGATTTCTGAATCCGAATTAATTAAATAAAATTATTTTAGGATGCAGACGGAGTTTAGAAACTCCTGACACCCATCGTCCACAGACCATGGACGACCTGATTGTTTTGTGGTATGTAATTGGTTGATTTTTGGTGTTTGATTATGGTTGAAAAATGAAATTGATTGATATTGTGGCATTAGACTGCCTAGAAAAATGTAGTAGGAAATTAAACCTCTTGTAAACACCGCGAGGCCTAAGGTAGTGCGAGGAGCCGTACATCGGGACGGTGCCGGTTATAATTACCCTGCCGTTATGCTGCCGAAATTTTCTGAAATATTTTTGTGTTATAAAACATTCGTGTTATTATATATTAATTGTTTGAATAATATGACAATCAGATTTTTAATATATATATGAAAATGATCATTATATGTCAATATAAAATCTAAATTTTCAATGTAATAAAAAATGGTCATTTGTTTCATAAAAATGAATTTACATTTAATTTTACATTTTTAATGTAAATGTAACATTAAAAATAAACATTTATATAGAAAATTGAATTTACATTTAATTATACATTTTTAATGCAAATGTAACATTAAGAAATAAACATTTATATAGGAAAATGAATTTACATTTGGTTTTACATTTTTAATGTAAATGTGACATTAAAATAAACATTTAGAAAAAAATGAATTTACATGTGATCTTACATTTTTAATGTAAATAAAACATTAAAATAAAAATTGTAATATAAATTGTATTTACATTGCATTTTACATTTTTTATGTAATGCAACATTAAATTAGACATTTTGAAAATAAAAATGTTTTGACATTGGATTTTACATTTTTAATGTATACACAACATTAAAAATGAAACATTATGAAATAAAGATGAGTTTACATTAGATTTTGCATTTCGATGTATATGAAAACATTTAAAATAAACCTTTTGAATTTTGATATAGAAATATATTTATATTGGAATTTTACATTTCAATGTATATGAAACATAAATATCAACATTTTGATATAGAAATGTATTATAGTGGAAATCTTCTTTTTAATGTAAAAGAAACATTTAAATAAAACATTGTTATATAAAATGTTTACATTGAAAACATCATTTCTAATGTAAAAAGAAACATTTTAATAAAACATTGTTATATAAAATGTTTACATTGAAAACATCATTTCTAATGTAAATGAAACATATAAAGATTACATTATTTTAATGTAATAAAAGATATGTATTGACATGGAATTTATATTTTTTTAATGTGTGTCAACGTTAAAAATAAACATTGTTAAACAAAAATGTCTTTACTTAGAGATATACATTTTTAATGTAACCCAACATTAAAAATAGTGATTTGTTAAATAGAAATACATTTATATTAAAATATACATTTCTAATGTAATGCAAGATTAAAAATAAACATTGTTAAACAGAAATGGATTTATATTGAAATATACATTTTTATGTAATGCAACATTTAAAAACAAACAGTTTGAAATAAAAATGTATTGATGTTGAAATTTACATTTTTAATGAAAATGAAACATTAAAAATGCCCATTTTTATATGAAATGTCTTTTCTTTGAAATTTACATTTTATTGCAAATGAAAACATTTTAAATGACCATTGCTATATAAAATATGTTTATATAGAAACTATATTTTTAAATGTAAGAATGGATTACATAGGAATTGTACATTTTTAATGTAATATAGAAATTCACATTTTATAAAATTTCACATTTTTTTATATAAGTGTGAAATCATATGAAAGAGTCAAGATGTGATAAGATTTGTTTTAACATTAAAATTTCATTTTTAATGTAACATATGATTTCACATATAAAAGAAGTCAATGTTGAATTAAAAATGGTGTTGAAATTGTTGAACGATTTATATATATATATATATATATATATATATATATATATATATATATATATATATATATATTAAAATAAAACGATTCGCGCCGTTGTAGTTCGCGTTTTGAAATCGTAACTTCAAAACGATTGTACTGAAAGAACCGACCGTCAGATTTTCCCAAAAATGGAACCGTTGGGTTCGTTTTGGAAAGATCTTTCCAAGGATATAAAGTTTGATAAGATCCAACAGTTAGATTTTGAGAAATGTGTAGATCAAATTTTGGTGAAAACAGCGCCGGGGCCATGTAATGACCCGAAGCGTCGTTTAATTAAAAATGGCTATTTTTAAATAAATAAAAATAGCGATAAATCGTTATAAAATATTATTAATGATATGGATTGAAAAGAAATGATTTAAATTATATATATATTCGAGAATTAATTGAAAAGTCTGAGTTAACTCCCATTTCAATTAATTATACGACGATCGGAAGTCGAAGATTTGAAGACGGTGATTGAAGACCGACAATCTTCACATCGAATTGATGACTACTGATGCCCTGGACCGATTTGCTCCTAGGAAAGAGTTACAGTGGTAGTTGACTGGACGTACTTGTTGATTGTCCGGGTATGCGAGAGCCTCTCTTTTGTATTGGACATATGGGACGAGGAATAAGGTATCTCCGGTTTCGTTCAGACCCGGAACGGACTTGTAAATGGATATATGTCTGACATTGGATTTTATTCTGTGCTGATTGATTTCTATTTAATATATATCTTGTTGGTGGCGGAAAGGTTATTCTCTTACTCAACACCCTTCTCTGAGACGCATGAGCTCAGAGGTTATATATTAATAGTTATCAGTCGCATGGCGTGAATTGTCAGTGCGGCATACCAAGATGCAATTGATCAAGGCTTAATGTTGAAAAGCAGAGCCTTGTGGTTGATGATCAAAGCACAACTTTATTGTAGCATAGCTTTGTGTATAGCGTTATTTTGTGAGCCTCACACCCCGGTATGAACCAGAAACGGGAGAAGGATCCAGGGAGAACATGTGTTTCTTTCTAGCTAGAAGTGGTGTCTGGGTTTTACAAGACCATATATTTTTACTTATGTGGATGATGGAAAGCGAGGTACCTCGGATATTGAGTCCCTAGTGCTCTATTTATGCCCCATAGGGCGGAGAAACGTATTGTTCAGAAGTTATAATCCACTAACATATTTTTGGTCTGGCCTTGTGGCTCCTAGATGCAGTTGCGGCTGAGTCCTGAGGCTCGGGCTAGAGAGTCTCAGATTTGGTAAGGACGATCCCTTGCCTTGGTTCATGATGGAAATCCAACTTTCAGTACTACCCATACGGTTTTGATTGTAAAACTAGTATGGCGACATAGTATATGGTAGCTATGCCGTCTATGATTGATATATTATAATTGAATTTTTTTTAAACATATATACACTAATAATAATAATATAAATCTGTTTTATCGTATCAAGCATTTTTGACCATTATAAGGTAAAACTCTATCATCCAGTTTGCATTGCATTGTTTGATAGGACTTGAGTCTTATAATGGTTTCATTTTTCTAAAAAGCATTGCGTAGTTTAACGATTTACTGTACATATGCACTAGCAATCCAATGGAGTAAACCCATTCCGCATTAGCAGCATGGTCCTGTGATTAGCCTTATCATTATTAAATAGGTTAAGTAGATTTCTCATACCAGTCTCATGACTGACTCGTAGTTTGTTTCATTTTTCCAAAAAGCATTGTGTGTTTAACGATTTACTTTATTTATGCACCGGCAATCAATGGAGTAAACCCGTTCCGCATTAGCGGCATGGTCCTGTGATTAGCCTTATTATTAAATATGTTAAATAAGATTTCTCATACCAGTCCCATGACTGACTCGTAGTTTGTTTCACTTTGCAAACTCGGGTGCCCTCTTTTCCACATGGGCAGTCGAGTAGCTTATTTTGCAGATATATTAGGCAGGATTCTGGATTGAAGCTTAAAGCGGTGGCCAGAGCAATGATAGTCTTCTGCTGCATTGTATTAAATTATTTTAAATTAATCTTCTATTGTGGTATTTATTTCGATGTACTCTGATATTCTGTACTCTGATGTAACATTATTGTAATGTTTATAAAAGTTTCTGTTATTTGTTCTAATGTGTTGTATGCCCAGAGTTAGCGTATACGGGTTTTTGAATGGTCTTAGTCGATTTAGCGATCGATTAGGTCCCGGACCTCCCGCCTGTGTGCGCAACTCTGTTTCTACCATCTCTGCTTCAGGTACTGTGAATGCACATGAGTTTGTGCAGTGGAGACTCCTCTACAGGTACATCTTTTCTCGGTCGAACAATCTTTATGTTTGTACTATGGATTCTTGTTCATAGAAATTTCTATTATATGTTAAACTACTAATCACTTGTTTGTTTTTTGAACTTCTTTTATGCATTATTTTCAAGCAAGTTCTTTTATCACTTTGTTGATTGTAATTCTTTTTTGCACTTACTATAGTTTCAAATCACCTCTTATGCTTGTCTCCTGTTGATGGATAACCAATGCTTCTTACCTCGGAAGAGTCGATCTAAATCCAGGTAATGTTAGTTATATTTTTTAGGATAATTTAAGATGTAACACATATATTAAACTATTATTTTCCCAATATAAAATGAATTCCCTGTGAAATTTAGTCTCTCTTAAATGCATGGCTGTTTTTTCTTCTTCCTCTTTTGCTTTTGTTTTGTTTTTCCTGTAAACTTAAACTCGGATGATGACTCATACTATATTAGTTTTTGGCATGTGTGTTGGCATTTACGTGGTTTTGTACAATGCTTATAAATAATTTAGAACTTGATAGCTTGTTGCTTCTATCTCCTGCTGAGAGATGCCTGTTTTTTGGCTTGTTGTAACATATATATTTAAGCATCAACACAGTTTGCCTCCTCTACTTTTAATAATCTTAAAACCTGACAATAATCAATTCTATCTTTTCATTAAATTTACTAATTGTAGTATACAAAAACAATTTTTTTTTTATTAATCTACATCGTCCATTACACAACCCTGCTCATGCTTATGTAAGGAAAAGATGGTTCCTTCTATATACGTGATCACATTTGTTTGTGGATCTTTACGGTTGCTTGGAAGTTATCATGAATGTATGTGATGCAGATCAATTCAAGGCGATCAATGATGAAGGAATGCCGATGTTTCAAAGCCCATTAATGATTGAACTAGAGAAGTTGCGCATACATTGCAAGTGAATCATCAGAAGGGAAAATATAAAGGAAGTAGTTTATATAATCATTTTCGTATTTTTTCTTGCTTATGGTTGTATGTATGAGTCTAAATATGAGTGAATCGAGTGACAATGTAGTGAGGGATGTATGTAAATATGAATGATTGTGTTATACGAGTGAATGTATAATAGTGGAGTCAAAAAATTTGTAACATTTGAGATGTTGAAATAAAATATTTATTTGAATAAAATATCGTGTTATAATAATATTTATTATAATATTATGAAATATTTGATTAATAGTAGTTGCGGTGTAATTACTTTTAGCAGTAGTAAAACAAATTTTAACAACTGCTAGAAACAGTTGTAAAAAAGGTTGACTTTTTAAGATTACCAACTATGCTAGATATATTACAACTGTTTTTGGCAGTTGTGAAAGGATATTTTTTGTTCTAGTGGTACCTATGGCAACACATGTATTGATGTTACCATAGGGTCGCAAAGGTGTTGCATTTGACTATAAGGCAACGAAACAAAAGGCAACCCAAGAAAGTGTTTCCACAGGTCATTTTTTGCCTATAGCAACACTTTTTGGCACCTACCGCGTAACTTCTCTGGGGTTGCCGTAGGCCGTCTATGACATAGTGTCTTAACTTTTGAAAGTAGTAGTAGTAGTACCAATAAAATTTGTGATGAGAACAATGAGGTTTGTTTTATGTCTAAACAGCCTCGTCAATCTTTTCCATTGAGTACAAGTAAAGCAATTGATATACACTGTAATATTTGAGGTCTTTATCGTGTTGCTTTTAGTTGTGGAGCTCATTGTTTTTTGAAGATAATTGACAATTGTTCTTGTGCTAATGGACATATTTGATGGTCGGTAGATATGAGGTTGGTGAATTAATTCAAAATTTCTTTGCTATGGTCAAAACGCGGTTTAATAGGTCAGCGATGGTTTTACGTAGTGACTGTTAGAACCTTTGTAATTACACAATTGTATTACAAACAGACAGCAACAACAATCACTGTTAATCAATTATGTCACAATTGTCACGTCAAACTATGTTTACAATAATCATAGAAAGCGTAACCGATTTGTGCATAAAATCAAAGATAAACAGAAAGTATTCTGTTTAAATAATGTCCGAGTCCAGAACTTTTCTGTTTCCTTGAAACAATATTGCCGTCGTATACACCAATCGACGTAGTTGCAATTTGTTTCCCAGGATAAAACGGACCAACTCCGTAGCTTAGTGCCAGCAAACGGAGCTCCGACGAACTGAAGTTGGTTATAGAAACTAGACCAGAGAATTACGTTGAAGAAGAAGGAATAATGCAGCAGAAAAAGTGAATTCTGTCTTTGTTTTGGGCAGTGTATATATAGGCAGGGAGGAGTGCCTGTTCGCATGCATCAGTAACCGTCAGAACAGGAAAGGTTGCGACCCTTTAACCGCTCTGTTATTAATATGCATATGCTGAGAATTCAAATGGTTGTACTCGTTCAGTTAACAGACATTCCTTTCGAATTCTGGACTGAACAGACACACCTTTTAAAATTCCGAGAAAAAATATTCTCATGTCAGTGCACTAGCCCAATCAGCAACGTCGGCCATATCCAATCAGGAGACCCCAAGAGCCCCAAGGCCCAAGGCCCTTATCTTTGACTTTTTAATGTATTTAATATGGCCAAGTCCACATCCTTTTATCATCCCTCTCTTTTTTATTTTACATAAGCCTATTTGGCTTCTAATATATAAGGAGAGATTGTGCTAATATTTCTATGATGTGGGACTTTAAATGTTGCTACCCCTATCTCTTCTTCTTCTTCCCATTTTTCTCTTTCTTTGCTCATTCATTTTCCAACAATCCCCCACATGAATGAGCAATCGATCTTAGTTTCACGAACCATTTATCGCATCGGTTAAAGTAGCACAAGGGCTTTGAACTTTCCTAGTGATTACCTATTTGAATTGTAACATACCGTCTTTCGTCCACTTCAAGTTGGTAACTAAACCAACTCAAACCGTTCGAAATGACAGAATGTTATTAGCTTCTGAGGTAAATAGAATAAATCACAGAATCGCAAACACAGAAAACCAGAATATCTCGCAGCGGAATAAATAAATTATACAATAGTAGTTCATGAAGCTACTAAAAATTTTCAAAACTTATACATAATATCAGAGTTACAAAATTTAATACAGCGGAAGTCTAAATACAAGAATTTCTAATACAAAGGAGAAATAGCCAGAATCAACAGGTAGAGTGATATCTTCAATAGTCTCCAGCTTCAAGAGGTGAAATATCGACACTGCAATACTCGATCTGACCCGAGCAATAATGCAAAATAAAACAACTCGGATCAGGACTAACATTCTCATGGAAGTAAATCAACTTAAATGAAATATTCAATGAAATGCATCAGTAACTTAAAGGATGTTTGGGATCACCATCCTCTAAGGATCCGTTAAACTAATATCATATAATATAATACGCTATTATAATAGTGTCTATGTTTAAATATACTATTGAAAATAGCGTAAGCGGGATTACCATTATTACCCTTACACCGTTTATATCGTTATCGTACAGTTTGCATATAACACACCAGTACGTCGGCAGATAGGGATGCGCCGTGATACGACAACGCTAAATCAAAATCGTAGGGGCTCGATCAGGATAATATGAGAAGGCACACGAGGAATACCCATGGTAGGATTCTACCGATGCACGCCCGGACCGGTGGTAACGCATAGCCGCAACTACCGCCCACCTCGAACAACACTCCCATAATCAAGGGTGGCCACCAATCAAATTACAAAGTAATAGATATAGTTCGAAGAAGTGTGTCCGATGGAGGTGCGACCTCACTTAATCACGGTATAGCACCTGTTTTAGTCATTTTAATTATGACCCGAAGGTCAAGGATATCCATCAACGTTCTCTTTCTTCAATCCAGTAATCGCCACCAAACCATCCTACTTCATTCTGGAACTCCACCACGTACACAGTTGTTAAAGTGGTTTTCGGTATTGGCAGAGAGTATGACAATATCCGATCCCGGTCTCTTTAACAACCAAACGTTTACATTTTTCACACCGTGGCCATTATAAAATCATACCTTGAAATAAATTGATTTAAGAAATTTCTTTAATTCAAACCAAACAGTTTTATGAATCAATTCCTTATATAAAATTATTTCAATTCATACTCAGTCAATTTATAATCGAATTCATATATTCATATCAATTATAAATTCAAATTCCAATTAACTACGTAGTTCACATTCACCTCCTATACAGTTCAATATTTAAGTCAATTCAAAATTCGCGTTTAGTTGATTAAAAATCAAATTCATTGAATCAAGTATCGTTATATAAATTTAATTCTTTAAAGCTCGCTTTTAAATCACAAAATCAAAACTTATCCACCTTTTGAGTTTATTATTAAAGTTTATAAATTATATATAAAATAAGCATTGAAAATATTGTTTATGAGTTATAAATTTATATAGAAAATAACTTTATAAACATATATAGGTTTAAATTAATTCAGAAATAGGTTTAAAAAGAATAATTTATTATAATATATTAATTTAAAGTTAAAGGTACATATATGATTAAATTATATGGTTTAAAATAAATAAATCATAAGTAAAATCTTAAATAAGCATTTAAATACATTTTTACTCATAAAATCATTTTAAAACATATAATTTAGAATTTACAAAATTTAAGTATAAACCTTTATAATTATAAAATATAAGATCTTAAATTAATATTATTACAATCAAACTTTCCAAATCATTTTAATTCGAAAACATGACCGACGGTGTCCATATATAGTTTTCTACCCTATGGTCAAGTGATACGGATATTTATCATTTCAAGCCGCAATTTATAAAATTTATACGGGTTTATCATTTCAACCCGCAATCCCAAATTTTATAAAAATCGTTCAGGTCTATCATTTCAACCCATAACGATTTTTCCCTAATCTAATGTCTGTTCGGGTATGTATCATTTCAACCCTTAGTGATTTTCCTAAAGTAGGGGTATATACAACATAACAAACCATCACATATAGTCAATCACATCATAGTCATATGTATATTTAGTGTACATACATTGTCATATGAATATCGTGTCACATATAAAAGTGTATATTTAAACAAACAATTTCTACTGACAATCCTATACATTTCATAACAGTTCATTTAGTTGATCTAACATCTATGAAGTAATGTGAGTCAGGTGTGAGATAAACTCACCTTTCGTGGCGCAGATTAAAGACAATAGATGAATTTATGCAGAATTGAAACGACGACTTCCATGCACGATTCAGAATAATTTCAGCTCGATGCTTACTCATTATATTTTTTTCATAAGTGGAGGATAGGGAATGTCTCAAAGGATCGGTAAGGCTACTGGGTTTCAGAACGGTCTTTAAGCTCAACACCAAACCGACTTAAAATATAAACACAACATTTACTTTTACAAATATTATATATATATTTATATATATACATACACGGATGGTAAAACCATAACATATATATATATAGTTCAAGTTCAATACATACCAAGATATTTTATAAATTTATATATTGTGTAACACACCAAAACTTTATATATAAAATAAATATACAATGCAAACCCACACGCAAAATACATAAAAACCATTGTATGCATATATAAACATTTAAAGAAATATACATACACATTTTTTTTAAACAAATAAATGTTCAAAACAAACTTAACACAAATATACGCACACACAATGTTGTACCCACACCATTTCACACGCATGAAAACACTCCCAAAGCTTGTATATTATAGCTTATATATACATACATATAAATTTTCCTTCAAAACAAATAGACTCAAAACAATACATTTATTGTTATAAAATATAAATTTTATTAAATACACACAAATACAAATGCAGTTACACACAATATTATAAAATACACGCTCACTACAATAACTACATGCATACAGTATGACTCACGCACCACACACTAGAAAAATAAAAACACTACACAAAACCCACACATGCCTATAAACAGGAATGCACATACACAATACACTACGCCACACACACAAAACAATACACTAAATCAATTAAATATATATATACCTTCGCAAACTATATATTATATATAGACAATCGTTAAAAATATATATACATACATATTAATAATAAAATAAAATTTCAAACAAATATATATATTTATATTCATATATATATATATATATATATATACACCCACACACTAAAATATATTTATTTATTTATTTAAAAATCAACACACATGCATGTACACCAAATATATATTTAAAGTAAAGATACTCCCATTTTTCAATGAAAATTACCACTAAGTATGATATATGTTAAAATATTCCTTATAGTTCACAACTTCAAATTCCATCTACCATATGTTCGTCATGCTTAATTGCCTAACATCTCTAACACTTCAAAGAAACAATAACATGAGAATGCTTGATTATGTCCCACTGTTACATAAAATAAATATAAATCATTGAGTCATTTGAAAGCTATGAAGTATGGGTTGCTGAATATCTCCACTACAATTAGCTAATATATAAAACAATAAACCATCATACCCACGCATACATGGAAACACCAAACTCACACACCCAAAACTTACACACACACTGATCACGCACACACCAAAACAATTATATAAGTATATATATCCATATATAAATATTTAAACAAAATACATGTACACATACATTTTTTTCAAGTAAATAAATTCAAAAGTAACTTACATATAACGCACGACATAAACTAAACACAAACCACACACATCACATGCAAGGCTCTCTCACGCACACCATACAAAACTCTCATGCCATCACACACACACACACACACACACACACATAAATACATAATCACTCGCAAACTCATGCACCTCAAAATAAGGAAAACTTACGCACACATAAGAAGAAATGAGACTAACGGTTAGTGTAACAGCAAAGAGAATGGCCGGTTCAGGGATGGAGGTGAGTAAATGTTCTCGGATTCAGGGAAGGGGCCGACAAGGCTGGCAAGGGGAAAGGCTCTGGTCTTCGGATGGGCTTCAGATCGGAGCAGGTGTTGGCTAGCTGGTCGGCGAAGGGAAGGCGGAGCTTGGCTGTTGGGTGCGGCAGTTTGGAAGGGTCGGATATAGCTGAAGGCGGTGGTGATGGCTGGAGGTGAAGGCGCGGGTTGGGGTAAGGCAGGTGCGGTTCTAGTGGCGTCAATGGACTGGAGGGATGGAAGCGGGGTTGAGGGAACAAAGAGTTACGATGGAAGGGAGGTGAGAAGCTAGCTCTTCTGGTTTCACGAAGAAGAAAGACAAAAATAAAAGGGGAAGAGGAATGGCGTAAAGAAGATGGAGAAAACAGGTAGAAGACTTTTTGGTTAAAGGAGAGCAGTGTATTGTTTTATTTCCCAATTTTATAACTAATGATGGGAATATAACGTATGTTTCGGAAATGAACGAAGCTTTGAAAATTAACATGCAAAATTTTAGGCAATTAAAACTGGACGATTTAAATTTTGAAAACGTGAACATATATGTAAAGAAATAATACAAATAAATGTACGCTGAACCTTAATATGTAATTAGTGTTTACAAAAAAAAAAAAACAAATGGATTATAACATTAAGGAATGAACGGTTTAAATTTTGAAATAACGAACGTATAAAGAAAACATTAATACTAAGGAACGGACGTTGAGCATTAAAAAGTAATCAATGCTTGTAATTAAAAGAAAATACATATTTTTATTCAGAGGACGGATGGTTTGGCAATAAATAAATAGACAATCAAACGTTTTGAAATTCAAAATGCACAAGACTGTTTTGGAAATATATAATTAACAAAAAGTTTGCAATCAATAATTGACGATATCAAAGGAAAAAGAATATGACAATTAAATTTTTGCAATGTTTGAATCAACAATAATCAATGCGCATGGAAGATATAAAAGAGGAATAATTTGTAATCAAATCAAAGATAAAATTTAACATTGGAAACATATTGTATACTTATACGAGCTTTCAATATTTAATAAAATTTCAAGAATAAATTTCAAATTCAAATAAATATCTCAATTAAAGTTTCCAATAAATAAGATTCTAACTTAGCAATTATTGATTTGTATTATTAAGTTATATTTATATAAAACGATTTCATTTGTTTTAAGAAAATCCAAACAAATTTAGTTTTAAATAATCAAAATAAAAATTATTTCCATAAAATGAAAATAATTAAAATAAATAAATCAAAATTTTGAATTAAACCATTAATTAAAATACTATAAAAATTTAGGTTGTTACATGAATCATCGGCGAATCAGTAGACATAGACTGTCCTTGAACTGTAAGCCTTTTGTGTAATTCCAAAGTAGATAACACACGATAAATGTTTCTTATAACCCTTCGTTCTCTGTATGTGTTCGTTTTTGCCTTGAACACCTGCCTGGTCTCATAAGTGCTTAGAGAATTTGGCCTCATAATTCTCTTTGAAGCGGCGCCTTCGCACTTACGTAGGTGATTCTGTAAAGGGTATTCTTTGATTCCTCAAATACAGACATCATTAAAAGTACTAATACTTATCCTTATTCAACATATAATGCACTGACTTATCATAGGAATGGTTTGTGTATAACAGTGCCATCAAGTTTCTCTAAAACTTCGTTGTCCCTTTGAACCTAGATCTTGGGATCTCCAGTCAACTAGGTGGGGTTTCCATTTCAGAAAAACCTTTAGTCTATAGGCCTTAGCCCCATTCCCTTCGATAAGGTTTGAACTTTCTCTCTTGGCAAGCCTTTTGTAAGTGGATCCGCTAAGTTATCTTTAGATCGAATGTAATCTATTGTGATAACCCCATTAGAGAGAAGTTGTCTTATCGTTTTATGTCTACGACGAATATGCCTAGATTTACCATTGTATAGTGTACTATTAGCTCTTCCAATAGCTGATTGACTATCACAATGTATACATATTGGAGGCATAGGTTTGCTCCAATTAGGAATGTCTTCCAAGAAGCTTCGAATCCATTCTGCTTCTTCTGCAGTCTTATCTAGTGCAATAAACTCTGATTCCATCGTAGATCTAGCGATACAAGTCTGTTTGGATGATTTCCATGAAATTGCTCCATTTCCTAATGTGAACACGTATCCACTTGTAGACTTTGTATCATTTGATCCAGTGATCCAATTTGCATCACTGTATCCTTCCACTATTGAAGGGTAATTTGTATAGTATAGACCATAACTCTGTGTATACTTTAGATATCCTAGAACTCTGATTATCGCTTTCCAATGATGTTTACCAGGATTGCTGGTAAATCTACTTAGTTTGCTTACAGCATATGCGATATCAGGCCTAGTGCAGTTCATAACATACATGATACTTCCTAGTATACGAGAGTATTCCAATTGGTAAATACCGTCACCAGTGTTCTTTACCCAATTTTGGTTCATATCTACTGGTGATTTAGCAATAGTTACATTATATTGCTTGAATTTCTCAAGTATTTTGGTGATGTAATGCGATTGGGATAATGCATATCCCTGTGGTGTTCTCAGAATTTTTACACCCAATATTACATCAGCCAGTCCTAGGTCTTTCATATCGAATCTAGAGGATAACATATCCTTTGTAGATGTTATTATGGCCTTGTTGTTGCCTAGGATCAATAGGTCATCAACATAAAGACAAACAATGACATATCCAATGTGTGTATGTTTTATGTACACACATTTATCTGATTCATTTATCGTGAATCCATTTGATAACATAGTATTGTCAAACTTCTCATGCCACTGTTTTGGAGCTTGCTTAAGGCCATAAAGTGATTTTACCAGTTTGCAAACTTTATGCTCATTTTCTGAGCTTAGAAATCCTTCAGGTTGTTTCATATAGATTTCCTCCTCTAGTTCACCATTCAAGAATGCAGTTTTAACATCCATTTGATGTATTTCCAAGTCATGTACGGATGCAATTGCAATGAGCATTCTATTTGACGTTATCCTCGTTACAGGTGAATATGTATTGAAATAGTCCAGGTCTTCCTTTTGTCTAAATCCTTGGACTACCAGACGAGCTTTGTACTTGTCTATTGAACCATCAGGTTTCAATTTCTTTTTAAATATCCATTTATTACCTAAGGCCTTACATCCTTGAGGTAAATCAACCAATTCCCATGTATGATTTGACATAATGGATTCAATTTCATTGTTAATTGCCTCCTTCCAATAAGGGGCATCATTGGAAGACATAGCTTGTTTGTATGTCAATGGATCATCTTCTAACATAAATGTATAGAAGTCCGGTCCAAAGGTTTTTAAAGTCCTTGACCTTTTACTTTTTCTTGGTTCCTCCACTTGCTGCTCAACACTACTTTGCTGAGTGTTATTTTGTTCAGCGTCCTCAATAGAGTAAGGAACTTCAATTTCCCTTGGTCTCTTAGGTGCATGATTTTCAGTACCATGTTTCAAGGGAAATACATGTTCGAAAAATCTAGCATTTCTCGACTCAATGATGGTATTTTCATGAATATCATCAATTTCAGATTTGTGTACCAAAAATCGATATGCAGCACTGTTTTGTGCATATCCAATGAATACACAATCAATTGTTTTTGGTCCAATTTTGACCTTCTTTGGTTTTGGTACCTCTACTTTGGCAAGACACCCCCACACTTTTAGGTATTTGTAGGATGGTGGTCTGTTTTTCCAAAGTTCATGAGGAGATTTAGATATTTTCTTTCGGGGTATTTTATTTAAAATATGATTTGCCGAAAGAATAGCTTCTCCCCAATAGTTATCTGGCAAGCCAGAGCTAATTAGTAAGGCATTCATCATTTCTTTAAGAGTTCTATTTTTCCGTTCGGCTATACCATTGGATTGAGGTGAATACGGGGCTGTAGTTTGATGTATAATTCCATGTTCAGCACAGAATTCCTCAAATGGAGACTCGTATTCTCCTCCTCTATCACTTCTTAAAGATTTTATTTTCTTGTTGAGTTGATTCTCAACTTCTGCCTTATACTGTTTAAACATTTCGAATGCTTCGTCCTTACTTCTAAGGAGATACACATGACAGTATCTGGTACAATCATCAATGAATGTAATAAAGTACCTTTTTCCACCTCTAGTTTGACACATTTTCAAATCGCATACATCAGTATGTATTAAGTCTAGAGGTTCTGTCACTCGTTCAACATGACGAAACGAGGTTCTTGTCAATTTTGCTTCTGCACAAACTTGACATTTATAGTTGGAATCTATATTGCATTTTGGTATAAATTCTAGATTAATCAATTTTCGCAATGTATCAAAGTTTACATGCCCTAATCTAGAATGCCATATGTTAGAAGATTCAACAATATAAGCAGAAGATTCACTTTCATTCATTTCAGTGCGTGGTACAATAGTGGTTACATTTGCTTTAAATAAACCATCACACACATAACCTCTTCCAACATACACCCCATTCTTGGAAAGAACAAATTTGTCAGCTTCAAAGATCAATTTGAAGCCATGCTTGCTCAGCAACGATCCTGAAATCAGGTTCTTGCGAATTTCTGGAACACGGAGAACATCATTTAAAGTCAGTTCCTTTCCAGAAGTCAGTTTCAGCACAACTTTTCCTTTTCCTTCGACCTTGGAAGTGGAAGAATTGCCCATAAAAAGTTGTTCAGCATCAGTTGCAGTTTTATAGGTTGTAAACATCCACTTGTTAGCACATATGTGTCGAGTGGCTCCAGTGTCTACAAACCATTCCTTTGAGTTGCCAATAAGGTTGCATTCTGATATTACTGCACATAAATCAAGATCAGAAATGCCTTTCGAAACATCAGCCGTATTTGCTTCCAACTTCTTCTTTTTAGGCGCACGACATTCGGCTGCTTTGTGCCCCTTCTTTCCACAGTTATGGCAAGAACCCAGAAATTTCTTTGACTTCTTAGGAGCATTCTCCCTTTTTCTTTTGTTAGTTTTGTCTGACTCAACAACATTTGCTTTGGTAGCAATATTCTGAGAAATCTTTTTCTCAGAATTTCTGTTATCTTCCTCAATGCGAAGCCGAACTATGAGATCTTCCATTGTCATTTCCTTACGCTTGTGCTTAAGGTAATTTTTAAAGTCCTTCCAAGAAGGAGGCAATTTCTCAATAGTTGCAGCAACTTGAAAAGTCTCGCTAAGAGTCATCTTTTCATCTTCTAATTGACGGATGATAAGTTGCAGTTCTTGAGCTTGACTTATCACCGTCTTTGAGTCAACCATTTTGAAGTCTAGAAATTTTCCAGCAATGAATTTCTTCATGCCTGCATCTTCAGTTTTGTACTTCTTTTCCAGAGCCAACCAGAGTTGTTTGGACGTTGCAAAAGTACAATAGACATTGTACAGGCTATCATCCAGACCATTCAGAATATAGTTTTTGCACATGAAATCTGAATTTGTCCAGATATTAAGTGCCTCTACTTTAGTAGCGTCAGGTTCGAGTTCGTCTACCACAGGAGCCTCTTCAGTCAGAAACTTTGCAAGGCTTAGTGTTGTTAAATAAAACAACATTTTATGTTGCCAGCGCTTGAAATTGATTCCATTGAACTTCTCTGGCCTTTCGCCATGAGACAGAGCCATTGTCGGAAGCACAGGCGCTGGCTGAGCAGTTTTCACCGTCTGAATCGGTGCAGAATCAGTGCTGCTGTTTTTCGTCATCTGCAACAAAATATTGTTTCAAGATTGTTAGAACCTTTGTAATTACACAATTATATTACAAACAGACAGCAACAACAATCATTGTTAATCAATTATGTCACAATTGTCACGTCAAACTATGTTTACAATAATCATAGAAAGCGTAACCGATTTGTGCATAAAATCAAAGATAAACAGAAAGTATTCTGTTTAAATAATGTCCGAGTCCATAACTTTTCTGTTTCCTTGAAACAATATTGCCGTTGTATACACCAATCGACGTAGTTGCAATTTGTTTCCCAGGATAAAACGGACCAACTCCGTAGCTTAGTGCCAGCAAACGGAGCTCCGACGAACTGAAGTTGGTTATAGAAACTAGATCAGAGAATTACGTTGAAGAAGAAGGAATAATGCAGCAGAAAAAGTGAATTCTGTCTTTGTTTTGGGCAGTGTATATATAGGTAGGGAGGAGTGCCTGTTCGCATGCATCAGTAACCGTCAGAACAGGAAAGGTTGCGACCCTTTAACCGCTCTGTTATTAATATGCATATGCTGAGAATTCAAATGGTTGTACTCGTTCAGTTAACAGACATTCCTTTCGAATTCTGGACTGAACAGACACACCTTTTAAAATTCCGAGAAAAAATATTCTCATGTCAGTGCACCAGCCCAATCAGCAACGTCGGCCATATCCAATCAGGAGACCCCAAGAGCACCAAGGCCCAAGGCCCTTATCTTTGACTTTTTAATGTATTTAATATGGCCAAGTCCACATCCTTTTATCATCCCTCTTTTTTTATTTTACATAAGCCTATTTGGCTTCTAATATATAAGGAGAGATTGTGCTAATATTTCTATGATGTGGGACTTTAAATGTTGCTACCCCTATCTCTTCTTCTTCTTCCCATTTTTCTCTTTCTTTGCTCATTCATTTTCCAACAGTGATAATGGACAAGAATTTAAATGTTTAAAGGATTTTTTTGATCAATAAGGCACCTTGCATCAAACCTCTTATATCAATACTCCCCAACAAAATGGTAGAGTAGAACGTAAATATAAACATGTTCTAAATGTTGCTCGTGCCCTACATTTTCAAGCTTTCTACCAATTGGTTTTTGGGGGGAGTGTGTCTTAACTAACTGTTTGGATTCCCACTCCTGCTTTGGATGGTAAAACTCCCTATAAAATACATTTTGGGAATCCATCTAGTATGTCTGCTTTAAGGGTATTTTTGTGTCTTTGCTATGCTGCAAATCGGCCTCGTGTCAAGGATAAAATTGTCTCTCGTTCTAGGAGACGTATCTTTGTTGGTTATCCTCTTGGTCAAAAGGGAAGGCGTTTGTATGATTTAGATGCTCATGTGTGTTTTTTTATTCGTGATGTAAAATTTATTGAGAATATCTTTTTTCTACCCATGATTCTTGTTCCTCCGACCCCAATGAGTGTTTGAAGCAGTTTCTATCCCTGAATTCCACGAGCGGTGTGTTTGATGATTATGATGAGTGTTGTGTTATGACTGATTTGGGTAATGCACGAGATGTCAAGGCTGTAGAGGATATGATAGTTGATGATAGAGGTGATTTGAGTGACCAGCAGCCAGCAACCCTGTCCGATAGGGTGGCCATGGAGTCCAGGGGGAGTACGGGAGTTGATTTAGATGGTTTGGAGTCTAGAGAAAATTCAAGCATTGTTTCAAATAGTGATAATCTTGGTTGTGGGCATCGCATCAAGCTTCACTCATCTCCTCTTCAAATATATGTTACTAACACAGTTATGTGAAAGATAGACCCCCTTAAATTGCAAACTGCGTCTCCTACTCCATCTCGCTCCTCTGGTAAACCTTTTAATATAACTTATTATGCGAATTATGATAAATTTTCTATGAAATATAAGAATTTCTTAGTAGCAATTGCATCTCAAAAAGAGCTTACTTCCTTCAAAGTGGTCGTATAGGATGAAGGTTGGCGTCAGGCAATGAAAGAGGAGATTGATGCACTTGAATGAAATAACACGCGGACATTGGAGGATTTGCCGCCAGGTAAGAAGGCTATTGGTAGTGGTTGGGTTTATAAAATAAAGCGAAGTGCTAATGGTGATGTCAAGCGTATTAAGGGATGCTTGGTTGTGTATGGTAACCGGCAGGTTGCTGGTATTAATTATAATGAAACTTTCGCTTCAATTGCTATGATGGGTATTGTTCATATTTTTCTTACCATTGTTGTTTTTTGTAATTGGGCATTGCATCAGATGAATGTATGTAATGCTTTTCTTCATGGTGATTTGGAGGAAGAGGTCTATATGCAGCTTCCACCAGGTTATAGTTATTCTCACCCTTATAAAGTGTGTCAGTTACGCAAGTCATTATATGGTTTACGTCAAGCTCCTCAGCAGTGGTTTGCTAAGTTATCTAGTGCTTTGCGGAAATTTGTTTTTACACAATCCTATGCTGATTATTCGTTATTTAGTTATCAGCCGGATAAGGTTCCTTTACATATACTAGCTTATGTGGATGATTTGATTATTACAGGTTCCTCACATAATGCGATCTTGAAGTTCAAGAAATACTTGAGTACATGTTTTCATATGAAGGATCGTGGTGTGTTGAAATATTTTCTTGGTATTGAGCATGTGGTGATGAGGGGTTGTTGCTTTCTCAATGGAAACATGCTTTGGATATATTGACAAAGACAGGTATGTTAGATTGTAAACCTATTGATACACTAATGGAACAAAACTATCAGTTGGCTTATGCGGCGAATGATCCTTATTAGCATCAAGAGCAATATAGGTGTTTGGTTGGGGGCTTGGTGTATGTTTCTGTTATTCGACCTGAGTTGAGTTATTCTGTTCATACTCTTGCTCAATTTTTGAGTAATCCTCAGGTCGCACATTGGAATGCTGCAATCTGTGTCTAACGGTATATTAAATGTGAACTTGGTCAAGGTATTTTGCTTTGTCCCAGTGATATGCAGTTGATAACTTATTGTGATAGTGATCGGGCAGCTTGTCATTTGATGCGTCGTTCGGTGTTTGGTTATTTTGTGCTTCTTAATCGCTCTCCTGTTTCCTACAAAACTAAGGAGCAACCGACTATTTCTTGTTCATCTGCGGAGGCAGAATATCGTTGTATGGCCCTTACGAGTTGTGAACTTAAGTGAATAAAATCATTGATGCGTTCTCTTGGTATGATTCATTCCAAGCCTATGGGTTGTTTTGTGATAGTCAATCTGCTTTGCATATTGCGAAGAACCAGGTGTTTCATGACCGCACCAAGCATATTGAAGTTGATTATCACTTTATTTGTGATTAGTTACAGCGTGAAAATATTACTATTTGGTATGTACCTATTAGTCATCAATTAGCTGATATTTTGACTAAGGCCCTTGGTCGTCAACAGTTTGGTTATTTGTTACGCAATTTGGGCATTTGTGATTTGCATGCTCCAACTTGAGGGGGGGTAATTGGATATATTTGATATGGCGGGTTATATTTGGATATATTTAATATGGAACCAAGTTATATTAGTATATATTTGATATGCCATATTGCAATTGGTTATATTAGGATAAATTTGATATGCCATATTGCAATTGGTTATATTAGGATATATTTGTTATGATTATATCTGGTTATATATTTTAGTGCTCCCTGATATGATCGAGTTGAACATGTATATATATATATATATATATATATATATATATATATATATATGAGTTTATTTTGTAATGAAAAGCAAGGTTAATATTCTCCAAATTCTCTTAATCTTATCAAATGTAGTGGGTATCTTAGCATAAAATATTCGTGGCCTGGAGCTTTCAGGACCCTTTATGGTGATCATGAAAGATATGAGACTATGCATTTTAAGCCATTCATGAGTAATTATTTCTCTAGCGATGGTTGTAACAAATAATCAAACCAACAGTTAGGGAGGTTTCCCTACTGTAAAAGGTTCTAAACCAATTTGTCTGTGCCAATAAATTTCGGCTGTAAAAATGTAATGTCTTAGTTCCGCATTTCCTTTTCTTTGTTTCTTCCTCCGTAATAAATCCACATGAGAATTCCTCCTCTTTTCTCACGAGAGCTCTAAAAAACCGATTTTACCATGGATTCATTCAGAAATAACTCTAAAAATGCCGATTCTGAATTGGATTTGAGAAACCGAAAGCCGATTTGATCCAAAGTTATCATTTGAAGGAGTATTCTCAGCGGAGATCTAGCTTACAGACTCTTGTTTATAAGGTGCTCTATGGTTTATAATTTTATGAAGATGAATGATAGTGGTTTGATAGGGTTTTTACGGATCTGGTTATCAAATTTTTGAATCTGATGAATTTTGTTTCTCGCAACTTTAATGCCTAAACTTGATGGTTGGTTATCAAATTTTTGGATCTGATGAATTTTTGGATCTGGTTATCAAAATTTACAGAAATGGTTGTATCCCCTATTTACAATATTTATTAATTGATGTTTCTGATATCACATAGCATCCGTGATTTAGTTCATAATATTTATTTGGTTCTTCATCCATATGCTAGAAATTAGGAAACAACAGCCAGATTACCTCAATAGTTGTTAAGGTTGGTGGAGTAATTGAAATAGCTCCTTATGAAGCATGTGCTGAATTTTTAATAAGTAGACTGAAGGTCGATGTGCATCAGTCCAAGATGGCAACATAGATGTCAAGGTATCAAGTAAGGTTTTACCCTTTTTTATAAATTGAGCTTTTGGCGACTGTCTGAATGTTTTGCCCACAAAGTTTCATCTTACGTTTGAGTATTGATCATAATCTTAATTACATGATTTTTTTTCTAACATGGTGAAATTAGAGCCATTGATGTTGATGTATTTTCTTCATGCTTGCTGGTTGATTTATATTTACAGGGAAACTTGATGTCTTGGGTTCATTCTGGTACGACATAAATTCCTGAAGCTAATTAGATTGTCAGGGAGGTTACTACTTTAAACTGGCCACTTCAAGCATGGAAACACAACCTGTGATGTGCCCACTTCCTAAAGAAAAAAAATAAACATTATGGAAGAGAAATTGCATCTTAGAGTTTCAATGTTTTAGGTATCCTTTTTCTTCCTTTTTGTTTGTTTGTTATAATGGTCATTACATAGTTGATTGTCATAGAAGAAAATATTAGCAAACGATAGAATATATACATTATTTTTCAAGACTTAAAAATGCTATAAGAATATGCTTTGTTGAACTCCTAAGTTATGAGAAGTTTTCTCTCCTCTTTCTCAAATCATTGTGCGGTTTTCTCTCATCTTTTACCATCATTTTTGAGAACAAAACTCCAAACTTTCAGAGTCAAATTCCAAAATAAATATCTGAAAGCACAAAAACTAATTTCGTATCCAGAAAAATAAAATCAGAAATTAATAGTCAAATTCCATAGTTCGAAGGAGGATTGTGCAAGCGATGCTTTGGTTGTTATGAGTTTGAGCTTCAATTGTGAATTTGTGGAGTCAGTTCTAGAAATTTTCGGTAGTTCAATTTCTGTAGATGAGACCCAGGAGAAGAGGATAATTTAGAAACTGATTTGCAGTAAGTTTTAGGTTAATCATTTCATTTTTTGATCGTTTGATTTAAATTTCTAATGTAAGAGATTGATTTAGAAATAAAACTTGACTTTGCTTTCAAAATGGATTTCGATCTAGATTTCGAAATCGATTTTGATTTTGAAATTAAAGTTTGATTTTGATTTCCAGATTAAAAACTATTGTTTGATTGTCGAGTATATGCTCTTGTGAGCTTGCGTAAAGTGCTTAATGTGTGGATGCCATAGTGCATCAGAATTTTTTTGTTCTGTGTAAATGTTAGAAAAAGTATCCTGAGAATTATGTTTGTCTATTTACTGTATTCCACCGCCACAACCCCCCACCCCAAAACAAAAAAAAACATATTCTCAGTACCAAACTGGTTTGCATGTATAGCCCTCAGTATAATCAGGTTTAAACTTACATTTGTTTTTAAAATATTTTTGTTTCTGTTATTATATTAATCTTACTCTATTTGCAGTTCAACGCTAGTTAGCAATAAGTTAGATTTGACCAAAAAATGTATTTAGATATACAAGTTCAACTTTGTTCTATTTTATTCATATGCGCCTACATAATTGCAGTTGATCTGAAGAAAGGGTGACAAACATATGATGTGGATGGCAAGCTTGTAGCAAGATAGTGCAGAAGCGTGCTGAAGCAAAGTCTGAAGTGCTATGTGGTTAACAAATGCTGTTAACTGGAGAAAGTGGGGGAGATGCTGGTGATGTATAGTTGGTTATTAGCACCCATTATGTTGTTCACCCTGGTTGGCGTGTGGTGAATTCATGTCATCCACAATGAGGTTTTCAAGGACACTTCATCTGAATATTTTGTATCAGTGCATCTTTAGCTTTACAAAAATATTAAAATTTGTTTTGACTCGTATGCAGGTCCCACCATACTTGCACGACAACACGTTAACAAGCCAAGTAACGTGTGGTTGTTTCTTCTTAGGAATAAGCTTATTTGATTTTGAACTCCTGCATATAGTTTATTTGATTTTGATCTCCTGCACATAGTTTATGGCAAGGAATAAGTTTATTTGATTTTGATCTCCTGTTCATCAAGTGCATGATTTTAAAACTGCTGAGGAAACATTGGCATACGTTTTATAATCAGACAGAATGTAACTTAGAATGGCAAAACCCACGGAGATGTTTTAACACCCACATTTGTATTTGAATGCAAATAATGTCAGTATAATTATTAGCTTACTTATCTTCTATGATTTGCAGCATCTGTGATGACTAAGTTCATTATTGTATAGATGGAAATTGGAACCTATAAAGAAAATTCAAAGATACCAGGTATCCCATTTTTTTGTGCATTGAAAATTGTATTAAAGAACACAGAGGATCATGTTATGGTAAAAAAATTAATATTTCTTTATTAATGACATAATATTATTCTGTCTCTGAATGTTGATTTTCATATTATTCTCATGCATTTCACTATCGCCTACATCTCAAGGTCTGCATTCCTTCTATATAATGGCAAACTATCTGTTTAATTTCCATCTTAAAGTGCTTCTTTCAACCTTATGCTAGTTTATTTGTTCCATTTTAGTACTATGCAACCATTCTCTTTATTTTATAAGTTCTTTAACACAAACCAGGCTTCAACATCTTTGTTTCTAAGCAAAATAATGTTCTGTTTTCAAGTATGATTAGTTGAAGAACTTAGCTAAAGCACTCTGTTGAAAGTGAAAAAATGAACCTTTGCTCAATTTGAAAATGTTATATATTGATGTGTATATAATTTTTGTTTGCATTATTTGATTTAATAAACGATGAAATAATCTTTCGTTTGATCTCCCTTTGTTACATGCATCTTTGTGTTTTTTAAGGGTTTTTAAGGGAACTTTTCTGTATGCATGCTTTTGTATATCTTCCATCCTTGATCCAGCATGATCCATAAATGTGTTATTTGCATATTATATTTGATTGTTTGCCTTGAGTTAGTCTAATGATTCTTTTTTCCATAGCCTAGTCTTTCGTGTTTAGTTCCTGTACTAATTTAACATACTATGTTGTTGGTATCTTTTTGCCCTTTCATTTGATTTAAGGTATTGTGGTGTTTGTTTACATTTGCAAGAGCTTTTATATGACATTAATTTGATGAAATGATGAAATACACTTTAGTTGGCCTCTTTGTAATGCAGGCATATGCGTGTTCTTTATTTTTTGTTATGTTTATGTACACATGCATGCTTCATATCTTCTAGCCTTGATCCATTGATCAAGTATGTTTGCAGCATATTATATATATTTGTTTGTACGTTTGGTTTCACTCGTTAACATATACAATTCATCGCTTTTTTTTTTTCAGCGTGGCTTTTCATTTTGAGTTCATGTAGGGATAAAGCTAGTATATTCTTAGTTTTAAGTTGGCTTAAATTTGGACCATAAGATTTGTTTGTCTTTATGTGTGAGGTAGAATTTAGGAGGAGATCTTGTGGTTGAGATCGCTTGTGTCTAAATTTATATCTAAATAGACTTTCTCTTTATTTATTGCATCCACTCTTGCAATTTTTTTTTTCGATTAAATATTCACTGGTATGATGATAGATTTTGAGTTTGTTTTGCTTTTTCTTCTATTTTTTAATTCATTAATGGTTAGAACTATAAAATAGCTAAACATGAACATTACATTAATCATACTTGATATATAATATAAATGTACGTATGTGTCTGTGACTAATTCAAATCAATACATTGATTGCATGTTCTTAGTCTTAAGTTGGTTTATATGGATTTTCAATTTTTTGGTTACTTCTATTTTCTCTTAAATTATGCTATAATTTTTTCATTAAAATCTAACTTGAAATGAATTTCGACAAATGATTTTATATTTCATATTGAACAATTAACGGTCGGTTTTCCCACCGTTGTGCGGTAATACTAGTTAATATATTATGCACCATTAGTTCTCATAAGATATATTTGTATACACATGATTTGATGATTATATTTGCTAAACTTGTTAAATCAAATATTTTTTGAATTAAAAAGTAATAAATTAATTGATTTAATCAATCAAATAATTTGATTTGTAGGACGAAGGATGCTAATTATATTGTCAATCAATCAGTCACGTATAAAAGTGGAAAGATATTCATTTTTAATTGGTTGATATTTTATAATGAAAAGAAATAAAAGATATATTTTGGAGAATTTTTAGGCTAAATTAGGGTATTTGATTAGGTATTCTATTTGCCTATATATTTTGGAATCCGTTTGTTATTTTTTCTTCTTCTCTCTTCTAGAATCTAATTGTGTAGAAATTCTAAGGAAACACTAATAATTCGTATCAGACCCTTCTACACAATTTTTTTGAAGAAGGTTTGAATATAGAGAAAATAATTGTTGAAAAGCTTAATGAAAAAAATTGAGTATTATGGTAAGCGAAGTGGATTAATAAAGATTTTGTTGAAAGGAATCCATTTTTTAGTTTTCCACTCCTCTCCTAAGAAACCCTAACAATATTAACATGCAGGGGGCAAAAAATAGCTACCATTGGTTAACTGGAAGAGTAAATGTTTTCATCAATGGCAACCTTCTCATCCTCAATGTGCAGAAGATGCTGTTGTCGGTATTGAGCGTGAGGCAGAAAAAACAACATAGTTCTTATTTCGTAAATGATAACATTCTCTTGAAATTTAGAGCTATTATATAACGTTGTATCTTGATTCTATGTTAAACAACGTGAGCTATGTTAGAGATAATCATCAAATATGTTTCCTTTTATTTATGAGTTATATTAGGATTGTATTACTTATGAGTTATATTAGGATTGCATTAATTAGGAGTTATATTAGGATTGTATTAATTTGGTTTATATTTGGTATAGATTCAAATATGTTAGAGCATATTCCATTCTAGAATGCTCTCTCCCATCTATAAATATGTAATGTAATTATGTAATCAAGAAATACAATTCTATTTTCTGTTTTCACATGGCATCAGAGCGCCATTATATAAAATTACACTCTTGTCTTTCTCAATCTCTTATCATGGCTAATGAAAACAATCATCTGACAACTCAAGAGTACAACAAGTTGGCTGCTCTCTTGGCCAAAGATGAAGTCGGTGAACTCTCGGCTAACTTAGCAGCTACAATTCTGTCATGTATGTCTTCTTTTTGGATTATAGATTCAGTTGCATCAAATCATATATGCACATCATTATCAATTTTTTCTTCATATGTTCCATTGCAGAAACGTAAGTATGTTCAATTACCTGATGACACTTTTGCATCAGTGACTCACATTGGATTTATTAAACATTCAAAATATCTTATTCTCAAAGATGTATTTTTTATCCCATCATTCAAATTCAATTTATTATTTGTCTCACAATTAACAAAACAACTTAATTGTGAAGTAATTTTTTCTAAATCTCAATGTCGTTTCCAGGACCTGTTGGCGAACAGGACGATTGGTTGGGGTAGAATTCATTGTGGTCTTTACTACTTGGAGGATATTCCCTATTTGAATTCCGCTTTTTCATTTCAGCACTCAGATAATTTTGATCTTTGGCACTCTCTCCTTGACCACCCTAGTAGTTCTCGTTTTAAATTTCTCATTAATAATTTTCCGGATATATCCGCAAATAATAATTTTATTTGTGATGTTTGTCCACAAGCTAAGCAATCTCGTGCTTCATTTCCGTAAAGTTTATCTCACTCCTCTGTATGTTTTGAATTATTACATGTTGATGTTTGGGGACCATTTAATGTTCCATCTAAAAATGGTTCACGTTTTTTCTCACCATTGTTGATGATTATTCAAGATGCACTTGGGTCTATTTAATGAAATTCAAGTCTCAAACTTTTTATATGATAAAACATTTTTTTAATCAAGTTAATAGACAATTTGGACTGTCAATCTCCACTATATGATCTAGTGATGGTGGTATTTTTATTCCACAACTTCAAGCTCTTCGATCTGACAATGGAACTGAGTTTCTTTCATTAGAGTTTCAAGATTGGTTTCATTCTCATGGTATAATCCATCAACGAAGTTGTGTGGCCACTCCTCAACAAAATGGGATTGTGAAACGTAAACATCGACACTTACTTGATGTTGCTTGCCCACTACGATTTCAAGCTAATCTTCCCCTCTCTTTTTGGGGCGAATGTGTTCTCACCACTGCATTTCTCATAAATTATCCACACGTACTCTTAATTTCAAATCTCCTTATGAAATTTTGTTTGGAAAGGTTCCATCTTATTCATCTTTACGTGTGTTTGGCTGTCTGTGTTTTGCAAAAAATATGCATATTAAAAATAAATTTAATGCACGAGGTAAGCCACACATTTTTGTTGGTTACCCATATGGTCAAAAAGAATATCGACTTTATGATCCTTATTCTCATCGCATAATATTCTTGCGTGACGTTATTTTTCATGAATCAGTTTTTCCGTATAAAAACATTTCAGATCATAGATCTAACGACATTTCCATCACTCCACTAGATGATGATTCACCTACAAATTTCACACCATTTCAAAATGATTCATCAGTACCAACTAATATTTCTTCATCTAATAAAACTGAAAATGGTGAAAATTCACTTCAAAATCATTCTCCAAATCTGATTCCAACAGAAATCGTTGATTCAAATAAGTCTCAGCAAACTAATAATAATTCTTCAATTATAATTCCCACGAATACTACTGATTTAAATCGTCCTCAGCGAATTCGACGAAGGTCATTATATCTCAATGATTATGCATGCAATGTCTCTCCTTCATCTACTTCTTTTCCTTTATCCAAATATTTCTCTTTGGAAAAGTTTAGTCATTCTCATCATGTTTTTTTGTCCAAAATTATAAATCATGATGAACCTTAAACTTATTCTCAAGCAGTTCAATCTTCTGCTTGGCGTGATGCAATGTCTGCTGAAATTCATGCTCTCGAAGCAAACAAAACATGGTCTGTTTGCTCATTACCACCAAATAAAACACCAATTGGTTGCAAATGGGTATATAAAATTTAATATTTCTCTGATGGTTCTATTGAACGATATAAAGCACGTTTAGTAGCCAAAGGTTACACCCAAGTTGAAGGAATTAATTACCATGATACTTTTGCTCCGGTAGCAAAATTGGTCACCGTTCGTCTACTTCTTTCTATCGCTACAATTAAAAATTGGTCTCTTCATCAATTAGACGTAAATAATGCTTTCCTCCAAGGTGATCTAAATGAGGAAGTTTATATGAAACTTCCTCCTGGTTTTCCTCGTCATGGTGACAATCAAGTTTGTAAGCTCCATAAATCTATTTATGGACTTAAACAAGCTTCGCATCAATGGTTCTCTAAGTTTTCTTCTAATTTAATTCAACGTGGTTTTCGTCAATCTAATTCCAATTACAGTCTCTTTACGTATATTCGTGATCATATTTCAGTATTTGTTCTTGTTTATGTAGATGATATTATCATTACAGGAAACAATGAATCTTTTATTTCCATGACAAAACAATTTCTCGTCAAATCTTTCTCCATTAAAGATCTTGGACGTCTAAGTTATTTTCTTGGTATTGAAGTTTCTCGTTCGAAAAAGGGATTATTTTTGCGTCAACGTAAATACACACTTGACATATTAAAGGATTCAGGTATGCTTGGTTCTCGTACAACTCTAATTCCTATGGAACAACATTGTCGACTTCTTCCAGATGACGGCAATCCCTTGCCTGATCCGTCTCTTTATCGACGACTCATCGATCGTCTCTTATATCTTACAGTTACTCGTCCTGACATTCAATATGTTGTCAACAAACTTAGCCAATTTATGCAAAGCCCTCGTTCCACACATCTTGATGCTGCAAATAAAGTCCTTCGATATCTTAAAGGTTCTATTGGTAAAGGTTTATTCCTATCGGCAACAAGTTCTTTTTCTCTGGTCGGTTTTGTTGATTCTGACTGGGCAGGTTGCCCCGTCATTCGTCGTTCTACTACCGGTTATTTTACAATGCTTGGTTCTAGTCTCATCTCCTGGAAATCAAAGAAACAACCGACTGTTTCTCGCTCATCTGCTGAAGCTGAGTATCGGTCTCTTGTTGCTATTACTGCTGAAGTCCAATGGTTACATTCAGTCTTATCAGAACTTGGTTTCCCACCATCTGTTCCTATACCAATACATTGCGATATCCAAGCTGCTATTCATATTGCATCAAATCCCGTCTTCCATGAACGAACTAAGCACATCGAAATATATTGTCATTTCGTTCGTGAAAAGATTCTCTCAGGTATTATTACTCCTTCTTATATTCGTTCTTGCGACCAACTAGCAGATATTTTCACAAAACCACTAGGTGCTGATAATTTCAAACGATTGCTTAGCAAGTTGGGCGTGATCGACATTCTCTCCCGGCTCCAACTTGACGGGGGTGTTAACCAACGTGAGCTATGTTAGAGATAATCATCAAATATGTTTCCTTTTATTTATGAGTTATATTAGGATTGCATTAATTAGGAGTTATATTAGGATTTTATTAATTTGGTCTATATTTGGTATACATTCAAATATGCTAGAGCATATTCCATTCAAGAATGCTATCTCTCATCTATAAATATGTAATGTAATTATGTAATCAAGAAATACAATTCTATTTTTTGTTTTCACATTCTAGGTTAAAAGGGTAAGACATTTATGCCTTTGTTAATTTAGTGGATGGTGTACCTGATACTGAAGAACTTGATCAGAGCTCATCATTACAGTTAGAAAATAGGTTTTATTCTACTTTTTCGTACTTGACTGGGAACATTTTTATCTTATTTTGATGTTTTCTCAGCCGACAAAACATAGTCATACGGAGTAGTTGAATAAAGTACACAAAAAGCAGTGTCTGTTGATTGTGCTTCTTCGTTTCAAACTAGTATGAGAGCAGAGTAACAGCATGGACGATTTTTCCAAAACATATATTTCCAGAAGATGTCTTCAAAACTTAAATCCACGAATGCCAGTGAAATATCGGTTATTTACTGCAATGGCATCATGATTCATCCCCAACTTTTTAAAAAGAAAAATTCTTAATTTCATCTGCATTAATATTAAATAAATTATACAACAGCTCAAATCTTTTGTTCCTCTTTTTACCAGTATCCATAATAAAATTTTGAAAAATTTCTACCATTTGAATATATGGCTCTTGACAAACAATCTCTCTTCCAAACTTTGTAGATTTCTATATGTGGATTATTGTACAACCATTGTTTATTAATATGTAAAGACAATCAATTGTTCTAATCTGATAGCATCAGAAGTATTCCTATAGTTAGTGGCATATACAGCGAATATTGTTGTATGAAGGTTCATCATTGTTGTTTAAATAACTTGGATATATACTAAAAACAGGAACATAAGACATCATGTCATTTAAAGTCATAAACATGTTGATCCTAATTTCAGAAAATCACTTATAAAAATGGTAAGTTACTGAACTAGCCAAGTAGATACAAACTCAGTGAAGATGTGGTACTGGTATAGGACCTGTAGTGCTATGTATTCACTTTCTACTAATTGATCTTCTAATACATTGAATTCCATATAGGAAATTTCAATCCAAAAAGAGTATAAAAATCGAAAAATTAACATTATTTTGTGTTGGATCGGTGCATTTGCTGCTCCAGCCAAGATACATTGGGCATCCGGTCTATCAAAAACACGGAGTGGTAAAATCATGAGGAGATTATGACAAATTTCTCACGTTCCGCTTCTAGAGTGTTGCTCATGTAATTCATGCTGCATGTTATTGACTAAAATGTCAATATTGCAATCCTAAAAGCTATTTAGTATATGTTTCTTTCATTTTTATGGGCTAAGAGCCCATCTCAAGATTATTAATTTGTGTACATTAATACTATTCTAAATTATCATTTTTATGTATTATACTTTTTTGTTATTGTATGAGTTGGATTTTCATTGAATTTGTAAACTTGATCAGATTGTCCTATTAGTTATGAGGTTACTTGAAATTGTTAAAAACTACAATAAATACTTTTTTCATTGAAATTGCATATTCGAACGATCGGTTTTTCCACCGTTGTGCGGTTATACTAGTAAATTTTCGTCGGTCCCAAACAGTTTTTGACAGCTTATAGGACGCTAAGTTTCGTATTAAATGGCGACTCATACATTGTTCAACTGTGATTGTCCATGTGTCCACGTCGACCATCTCAAACCGTCGGAAGCATCCACCTGCAGCCGTCGAAAAATACATGATGGAGCCGTCAGATCCATATTCTACAAAAGCTGTACTAATGAACATACAAATAATCATCTTGTTATATATTAAGAGCAAACTAACTTGTTTTTATTTACAGAAAGCAGAAGTCAGCTCATGTTTTTTGATAGAAAGCACAAATTATCAGATAATTTCTTTGAATTTTACCATTATCAAGCATTATCTAATTTTGAGAACTTTTCAAAAAGTATAAGTACAGGATAGCATGTGTTCAGTTTTTTCTCTAACTATAGATCTAACTTACTATACATTGCTTGGTGGTACTCTTATAACAGGATTTGGATATGAGATTTGTAACTTCTCCTGTAATATATAAATGTCAAAAGGAAAATTAGGAGGAAGGAGGTACCTAAGAATTCAACAGTGGTCTGTCCATTACTAATCCTACTAAGAAGCCTTGAGGAAAATCAGTGCCATATGGAGGATAATTAGCTTTAGTTGTTGTCCCTATCTATGAGGGAGCGTCCGAATATGAATATATAGGCATGGAACTTGTAGGGCTAACCATGCTTCTGTGAACGTGAGAAAAGCTAAAGTGATTGACAATACGGTAATCTAGCCAATTTGGTTCATTTTTATGTATATTCAAATGCCAGAAGTTGTGATTTATTTAGGGGGAATGAAACGAGCTTATTCAAAGTATATTGTTAAGCATTGCAATCACTTTCGTGTTTCTAACATCAAACCATTTTTCTTTCTCTGCAGATGTTATTACATTCTCAACTCTATGACTAGAATTTCGTTTTCAGTAAGTATCGTATTATAGTATTTTAGGCCAAGCATGAAAGCATCATAACTTATGGTTATAACTCACCTTGCGAATTCCAAATCACCTTACGGTTGTACGATGTATATATAGGAATTCAAAATCACACCAAAATATTTTCACTGCAAAAATGATTCTATCTCAGGTTCTGTCTAGAGGTTTTGGTTTTTACCGAAGGCCAAGAATCCACTGCTAAAGCAATTGCAGCATCAGCTTCTCTTAACGTATTTTCCAGTCTTGAACTTTCCTTAAGTCAAAACATCTACCTATATGCCTTATAATGGAGAGTAGCCTCTGAAGTTCATCATTATCAGGTTATTGGTAAGATAATCAATAATGTACCATTTAAAGCTTATTAAGGAATATACATGAAAAAACAAAGAGGAGTAAAAAGGTTGTGCGACTTAAAAGCAAAACCATGAGTGTTTGTAGAAATCGAGTTAGGGCGGTGAGTAAAGATTACGAGAGAAATGTAAAATGATTTCTATTATTAAGCTCTTGCAGTTTGTAATAATACTACAAATGGATATACAGCGCATGTTTATATAGTAAATGTAATGGGCTTATGGGCTAAGCCATAATTGGTTACAAAAGTTATTTGCGGATAACAAAACAGACGGTGGATGATAAGCTGAACAGACGGCTGATGTTGAGCCATGTAAGCAATCCGTGTAAGTAAAGATATATGGTAGCCGCTGTGTTAATACCATCATTTGTAATACAACTCTCTGAAAACTAGGGTTTCTCAAAACCTAATTTTCACTTTAATCATGGCGGCGCGCTTAATTTCTTCATATTATCGCTCTCAAACTGCTTTGTATGATTCCTCTGACTTTGGTGTTACTGGATCTGAGTGCTTCTTCATCAGATTTGCTCAATTCTTTGCTGGAATCACTGGATATGAGTACTCTTTCGTCAGATTTGCTCGATCCTTTGTTAGTATTACTGGATCTGGGTGCTTCTTCGCTAGATTTGCTTGTGCTGATGTTAACTTCTGATTGATCCTTGCTTTCACTGACGTTGAACTCTGAACGGAATCTGGTAAAGTTTTTCACACTTATCGCTTTAGTTAGTATGTCAGCCTTTTGGTAAGTTCCAGGTATATGGTTAACTTCAATTTCTCCTTTCTGAACCATTTCTCTTACAAAGTATAGATTTGTTTCAATATGTTTGGTTCTGGCATGTTGTATTGGGTTTTCAGACAAGTAAACGACACTTTTGTTATCACACCATAGTACTGGCCTTGCTGAAGTAGTAATTTGAAGTTCCTTTAGTATAGATTGGATCCATTTTATTTCAGCAGCAGCATTAGTTATGCTTCTGTATTCAGATTCTGTGCTAGACCTAGAAATTGTAGCTTGTTTCTTTGAACTCCATGATACTAGACTTTGACCAACATATACACAGCAGCCACTTGTGGATCTTCTATCATCAAGATCAGAGGCCCAGTTAGCATCTGCATACCCTATTATGTTAAGGTGTTGACTTCCTTTCAGCATGAGGCCACAGTCAATAGTACCTTTGAGATATCTTAGAATTCTTTTAATAGCCTTCCAATGTGTGTCCAAGGGTTTCTGCATAAACTGAGATACTTTATTAACACTGTAGGAAATGTCAGGTCTAGTTATAGTAGCATACTGTAGTGCTCCTACAACCATCCTGTATTCTGTGATGTTAGAAATTGCTTCTCCTCTGTATTTAGAATATTGTTGGCTACTTATCATGGGAGTTGGTTGAGGATTAGCATTCAACATCTTTGTTTTGTTGAGTAACTCTGTGATATATTTTCTTTGGCACAGAAATAATTTGTCATTATTTCTGGTTACTTCTATGCCCAAGAAATAATTAATATTTCCCAGGTTTTTAATAGAGAACTGTCTGTCTAGGTACTGTGTTAATTCATCTATGTCTTTAATATTGCTACCAGTAATTATCAAGTCATCTACATATATTAGTATAAAGACTGTAGATGATTGATTAATTCTAGTGAACAGAGATTTGTCTGATTTGGTAGACTGAAAGCCTAATTTATGTAGTGTGTTTTTCAGTCTATCAAACCATATATGAGGGGACAGTTTCAGGCCATATATAGCCTTGTTTAATTTACAGACATAGTTTGTAACACCCCACCTCCGCCAATGCCACTCTTGCAAGGACATTAGCTTTGGAGGGGCGTTAAACAAGGCAAACATGCATGCAGATATCACAAGACAGAACATATAAGTAAAACAGAGTAGTAAAGCAGCGGATAAAACTTAGCATTTCAAAACCATAGTCATGTTACAACAAAGTACTTGGTCATTATTTTCCAACAACAAAGTCTAGATAAAAGCATAAACTGAAAAACTGAAATACATAAAGTACTATCCCCAAAATGAAGTGATAAACCATAGCTAGCTCAATGTCCAAAACCGTACATGAACAAATCCAGTAAGCAAGCTGTAAAGATCCAAGCTAAGCTCCAATGTTCCCACCCTGAGAACCTGAGGGGGGTGGAAACGGAAGAAAAGAGGCGAAAGAAAACAGGTCAGTCAAAAAGACTGGTAAGCCCTAACTACTATCTGTCCATGAACTAGTAAAGTTAACTGGCATGAGAAGCTGAGATGAACATAAGGATAACAACATACTAGCATGATGATTAACTAACAAGATAGATAAAGGTGTCATCGCATAATCAAGGTTAAGTTTTGCACCACGGGTGTACTAGCATTTTAACATGTCAAGTAAAAACAAGAATTGATCCCTTGGCCCAAGCTTGGCCCAACATCATGAGATGACCTAAATCAAGGTCCAACTACTCGGTCTAGTCGATCGGCTCCCTATAAGCCTAACTCGTCAAGTGTCGGTGTCATGCGGCTTAATCATGTAATGTAGTTGACTGTGCAGGGTCCACCCTAGGGTGTATCAGGCCCTAGGGTGTAACCCTCTGACACCATACCATGATGCACAGTCCAAGCCTACCGGTGCCCGTGTTCAACTCCGGTGCACGACCATGGTCCGCCTGAACAACCGGGGCATCATTCAGCCGTCTCTTTTGGTGTCTTACAATCAGCCCAGTAATCGTGCCCCACCCTAGCCTAGTCCTAGGGTCTTATGATACTACCTAGAAGGTTACTGCTGAAAAGGACCACGCAACTAGGGTTTCTTAACGGGTTAAATGTGGTTAACCCGATCCAAACGTGGATTAAATCGGTTAAGAGTACCCAAGGCTCCTGACTTAACCTCGATTAATCCATCAAGCCCAAATTGGTTAAGTATTAAGTGGATCATGACTTAACCCTAATCAGGAGGCATTAATTAACTTAATGCGCTTTAACCTCTCACATTAGACTTTTTTGTGGTTACTAGTTAAGTCGGGCGGGTCCGGGTAGCTTTACACCACAACTAGGTCTAACCTCGGGTTCGAGCACAACATGACCAACTTCTCACATTGGGTCCTATTGTTTGTAGCCACTAGTTAAGCCGGGCGGGTCCGGGTAGATTTATGCTACAAACTCAACCCAACCTCGAGTTGGCCACACTCATATTTTCTAAGTGTCATGTCCATTATGTTTCCAAAACATAATTACAAGTTAACATATCACGTTATGTTATAAAAACCATGTTTATGTCATAATGTTACCCAACCCCAACGTAATCCCATCGTTTACATAATCGCATCAACGCATAAAGGGTAAAATAGGGAACTTGGCATAATCATGACAAAAAGGTGTTGAAGCCACAAGTTTATCATGGTGGCATATGAGATGTACATATGTTCATATACTTGCATATTGCATTATTAGGCTTCAAAAGCATGCATAAAACCAAACTTAGCATATGAGTGATACATGGTGATAAATGACATGTAGAAGTTGCTAGAAGTTCGCATTTAGCCTCACATGCAAGTTATCATAAGGGATATGATAACTTCAATGTTGCCAAAATGCAACCTTCAACATAAAGCTTGAAGCTTTAAGCTCACAACTTCAAGTTTAACTTGCATAACATGATAACATGATCAACCCAAACTTGCATGACATAGCAACATGTGTCATACATAATGATTAAACCAACTTGCATAATGATCATCCAAACTTGCATATAATGATCAACCAAACTTGCATATAATGATCAACCAACTTGCATATAATGATCAACCAAACTTGCATATAATGATCAACTCCAAACTTGCATCATTCATTTAACTTTAGAGTTCAAAGAAAGAAAGTAGAAAAGGGCTTACAATGCTATGAAGACACAAATAATTATTTAATATAAAGATTGAGACGAAGCCCTTATGCAAGCACCAAAAACCCAAATATGCAAGCTCCAAATGAAAACCCTTGAGCCAAATCAATAAAAACCCTTGCTTTGTAATAGAAATGTTGCAACTTGACTTGAATGCAAACTAAGAACACTCATACAAGCTTGAAAATACTTGTATGCACTCAAAATCTCACTTAGAAATAAACTTAGGAATTTTAGCATGAGAGTGGAGGCCATGAGAGGAATCATTTTGACATAGTTTAGTTGTAGGAATGAATAATGATGATTTAGGCTAGGTGTTAGGTCCTTTTTATAGAAGATTAGGGTAATATTAGCCATAGGATTAACCCTAGATTCAATCCAAGCCATCAAAGCATGTCTTGGGGAAGAAGTCAAGTGTAGGAACCATCTAGGGCCTTTAGATTAAAGTTGAACCATGAGAACCATTCAAATGCAAAATCTGCATTTGAGCGAATCGACCCACGGGTTGACAGCCAAACACCCTGGATTAACCCCTAGTCGACCCAGCGTGCTCGGGTCGACCTCAAAAATCGGCCGGTTCGGTTATTCCCCTCTCCCAATTCGTTGTTTTGAACATTTTTGCATATTTATTTATTTAATTTTCAATTATATATATATATATATCAATATATATATATATTTCTCTGCGCAACCCATTTCACTTAATTAAGTATACTTTAATTTGTGAATTTTTCGTGAAACTTCGCGAGGCCATATCTTGGTCATACGGACTCCGATTTTCGAAAACTCGGACTCTATTTCGCGTATTTTTCCGAGACGAACGAAATGGCACAGCCCGTTTCCCTTGATTCAGATTTTACAGTTTAATTATGCCTCCATTTATGTTATAACATGTTATTCAAAAATACGGGTTGTTACATGCTCCCCTCCTTAAAGGATTTCGTCCCCGAAATCTCCAAGTTAGGAAGAACGTATCCTACCATCCATCACCCATCTACTCAAAACATCATCCACGTGCAGTCATTGTCCTAAAAGGATTCTAAATGTTGTATGATCATATGCAAAGGTGTGTGTATATGTACTTATCTAATGCAAAAATCAGGCGGTTACTGATTCAGTAAACCTCCTTAATGCAAAGCATGTTAGTGAAATGAGTCCATATGTATGCAAATTCCTAACATAACTCATAGTCTCTACATGAGTGCACATAACATTCATCCATATGAAACATCCACGTGATAGCATAACAAGTTTCATCCATGAATAAGCATAAACACTCATGCATATGCGGTATGAAAGTGTGTGAGCCGATCTTAGTGCCTAATGTGTATCATGCATCCACGAGTATCCACGTGCAAACACTTGCAACCACTTGCAACCATCAAGCATAACATGTTTCAAATACATGTTTCATCCAAAGGGTTTCTACCTAAGGTCCTCATAACATGATTAACGAGATAATTAGACAAACTGGATAAACACGGATAGCAAAAAGAAAGATATGCTAATTAGGAAAAGAGATCGAGAATGTACCCTAAAAAAGAAATGGATAAAACCCACGCATCTTCTCCTCGGTTTCCCAAGTTGCATCTTCGTCGGCTTCACCCCACTGAACTTTCACCAATTTGACTTCTCGATTCCTTAGTTTCTTGATCTCCATTCCCAAGATACGAATCGGAGCTTTTCTCAAGGTTGCTTCTTTCTCTACCTCAATGTCTTCAAGAATGCTTGGTTCAACCACCTCAGCCGACTCATGAAGGCACTTCCGGAGATGCGAGACATGAAAGACATTATGCACTCCGGCTAGCTTTTCGGGCAATCCCACCTTATAGGCCATCTTTCCAATTCTCTCTATGATAGGGAAGGGTCCTACGAACCTTGGTGCCAGCTTCCCCGCTGCTGCAAAACGTACCACATTTCGCAAAGGAGAAACCTTCACGAAAACCATGTCTCCCACTTCGAATTCAAATCTGCCCTTCGCTTGTCAGCATAGGATTTCTGTCTATCTTGGGCTGCTTTCATCCTTCTTCTTACTAATTCAACTTTCTCGGATGTGTCTCGTATCATATCGGGCCCAAGTATAAGTCTATCTGTTGTCTTCCACCAACAAGATGGTGACCTACACGACCTCCCATATAAAGCTTCAAATGGTGCCATCCCTATGCTGGCTTGATAGCTATTATTATAAGCAAATTCTACAAGAGGAAAGTGGTCATTCAAAGTACCACCGAAGTCGAGAACACAAAGCCTCAAGAGATCTTCTAGCACTCTATTCACCCTTTCGGTTTGGCCATCCGTCTAGGGGTGATAGGCTGTACTCAAATTCAATCGCGTACCCATCGCTTCTTGCAAACTATTTCAGAACTGGCTGGTGAAAATTGGGTCACGATCGCTAACTATGCTAGAAGGAACTCCATGCAACCATACTATCTCTCGAAGATAAACAGATGCTAGCCATGATACGGTCCTCTTGCTTTTCACCGGAAAAATGGGTTCTCTTCGTAAGTCTATCAATTATTACCCATATCCCATAAAGCCCAAATAGTTTGGTGACGAACTTCCTCACCCCAACCATATATCACAAATAGGCTAGTCATACTCCTTAGGGGGTTTGCAACAGATCTAAGATTGAGGATAGGGCCGAGAGGATATACTTAAAAGATAGCATGCGAGTAAGCTCTACGGAACAATAGGGATCAAGGATATACTCTTAGAAAGAGATTAAATGCGCGTATCTAATCTTCGATCTTCTAAGCCGCATTTTCTTGTGCTTAATCCCATCGTGCCCTGACCGTCTTTCTACTTCGCAATTCCGTAGTTCTTAATTCTTGTTCCCAAAATATGAGTTAGAACTCATTTCACCGTTGCCTCTTGTTCCACTTCCACTTATTCTTTGCCTAAAATACTTGGCTTAAACATAACTGCGTGCTCATGGTTTCGTGCAAGCTTTCCAAGATTCGTTAGTGAATCTTGGATCTCGTTTACATATTATACTGTATCCCACGCAGAAAACTATCTCTTGAAAACAGTGCCAATCCACGTTGTCAAACTGGAACCGAGGTATGGGCTCTCTTGAGCCTTTGAAAAACAAGCTCACACTCCAAGTCCCATGCAAAGACTAAGTTCTTCTTCGTCAACTTAGTAAGAGGGGCCGAGATCTTAGCGAAGTCCCTGATGAACTTCCTATAGTAGCCCGCCAAACCGAGAAAGCTTCTTACTTCTGTTGCATTCCTAGGAGTCTTCTAGTCTTGAACCACAACCACTTTCGCGGGATCCACCGCTATGCCTTGCTTGGAAACTATATGTCCAAGAAACCGAACTTCCCTTCTCCAGAAATGACATTTGGAGAACTTGGCTTTCAACTGATGCGCTCTAAGTGTATCCATCACTTCCTTGAGATGCCTAGCGTGCTCTTCCTCATCCTTTCAGAAGATCAGAATATCATCCACGAAGACAACAACAAACTTGTTGAGGAACTCCCTGAACACCCTACTCATCAAGTCTACAAAGTAGGCGGATGCATTAGTCAATCCGAATGGCATGACAAGCCATTCAAAGAATCCATCTGGAGTCCTAAACGCAGTTTTATCAATGCTATCCTCAGCTACTCTAAGCTGATGGAATCCGGTGACTAGATCAAGTTGAGAGAAAACAGAAGCACCTACCAGCCGGTCAAAGAGATCATCAATTCTTGGTAACGGGTGCCTATTCTTCTTTGTCAGCTTGTTCAACTCTCGATAATCAACACATAGGCACAACGAGCCATCCGCCTTAGTAGCGAATACCCCCGGAGCACCCCACTCAGAAATGCTTCATCTAATAAAATTCTTCTCAAGCAATTCCTTGATTTGCTTACTGAGCTCCCTTCTTTCTCGAGGGGCCATGTGCCTAACGGGCAATGATACTGGCTTGGCATTATCGACTAGATAAATGCGGAAATCTATCTCTCGTTTAGGGGGTAACCCCATAACTTCTTCAAAGACATCAGGATAGTCTTGGACCACCCTTACAGATCGCAGATCATCGATGGACGAGTCGAGAGATTCAAGATAACATAACATGACGGGACCTCTAGGGTTACAAGAAATTTCTAGGGTATTACCGAGGCGAGTCATGATCCTCACCACCCTAGGTTCACAATCGAGAATGGCTCCATAACTGGACAACCAATCCACCTCCAAAATCAACCCGTATCCCATAAACCCGAGAACCTAAACATTACACATGAATTCTATGCTCAAGATAGAGATTTTCAAATCCACACAAATCACAGGTAGATGGGCGGAACCCCCAATTGGATTTAAAACACAAACGGGATCTTCAACTAAGCTAGTACTTAGGTGCAAACTTTCAACAATATCAGAAGAGATAAAGCTATGCGATGCGCTAGAATCAAATAAGGTGCGAACAAGAAAATCAGAAATGTAAACATGAATTTCTATAAAAACTCTACCTCGATCAAAAGCTGGGAGAGCGAGGAGAGCCTGCAATTGCCCTCCAGAGGGTCTTACTTGCTGAGTTTGTCCTTGCCCTTGTCCTTGCTTCTTGGGGCAATCCTTACTGAAATGTTCAGTCTCTCCACAATGAAAGCATTCGCCCAACTTCCTTTTCTTCTTCCTACAGTTTTTGGCTATGTGCCCAGTAATCCCACGGAAGTTGCACTTCCTCCTTTCTCTTGACTTGTTGTCCTTGCTATTGTTGTTCTTGCCTCCTTTTCCGGAATCTACCTTCTCGCCTTGAGACTCATTTGCCTTGACCTCCTTCTTGCCACTCTTATCTTCCTCTTGAAGCAGGGCCATATTCACCAAACTCTCGAAAGTCGCCCCCATGGGTATATGAGACATGGCCAAACCGCGCAATGGCTCATTCAATCCTAGAGCAAAGTGTAGGGCCTTCTTCTGAGCTGTGTTTACCAATTCTAGGCCGAACTGAGCAAGTTGATTAAACATATCCACGTATTCCCTAACTGTCATGTACCCTTGCTTTAGAGATAGGAAGCTCTCCATCTGAAGATTCTCTTCAGTCGATGATAGAAACTTTAGTCCAAACCTTCTCCTAAAGTCATCCCAAGTCTCAATGGGTCTAGTAGTGGTGGTGACTACCCACCAATAAGCAGCTTCCCCTTTTAATAGCTATACCGCCAGCAGAACTTTCCTACGATCTTCCACCTCAAAGATAGCAAAGAGGTCTTCAGTTTCCTTTAACCAGTTTCTTGCCTCCACAGAAGTCTCCGTTCCGACAAAATTCTTGCAACCCATCGCCTTAAAGTCTTTGCAAAGCTCCGCGAAATTCACTTGTGTATGCTGAGGGGGAGGAGGAACCTCAGCTACGGGAGGAGGAGAGATGTTAGCGACGGGGGAAGGAGGAGGAATGTTTGCAGGGCCGGCTTCATTCGCCCTTGCCTCCATAAATCTCAGGAACCAGACGGGTACTTGTACGTCTTCCGGGATGTTAAAGCGATCGGCCATACTAAAACGAAGAAAAAGATAGATTCAGAACGAAGAAACGAAGGATAGTGCTATGGCTTTTGGGGAATAGCCTTTTAAAATAAACTAGACTTTTCTTGGAAAATACTTAATTGGTTTTGAAAATAGTTCTTCAAAAGGTAAGTTTTTAAAAACACTTTTGCTCAAATCTTGTAAACCTTATGCTCTGATACCAAATGTAACACCCCACCTCCGCCAATGCCACTCTTGTAAGGACATTAGCTTTGGAGGGGCGTTAAACAAGGTAAACATGCATGCAGATATCACAAGACAGAACATATAAGTAAAACAGATAGTAAAGCAGCGGATAAAACTTAGCATTTCAAAACCATAGTCATGTTACAACAAAGTACTTGGTCATTATTTTCCAACAACAAAGTCTAGATAAAAGCATAAACTGAAAAACTGAAATACATAAAGTATTATCCCCAAAATGAAGTGATAAACCATAGCTAGCTCAATGTCCAAAATCATACATGAGCAAATCCAGTAAGCAAGCTGTAAAGATCCAAGCTAAGCTCCAATGTTCCCACCCTGAGAACCTGAGGGGGGTGGAAACGGAAGAAAAGAGGCAAAAGAAAACAGGTCAGTCAAAAAGACTGGTAAGCCCTAACTACTATCTGTCCATGAACTAGTAAAGTTAACTGGCATGAGAAGCTGAGATGAACATAAGGATAACAACATACTAGCATGATGATTAACTAACAAGATAGATAAAGGTGTCATCGCATAATCAAGGTTAAGTTTTGCACCACGGGTGTACTAGCATTTTAACATGTCAAGTAAAAACAAGAATTGATCCCTTGGCCCAAGCTTGGCCCAACATCATGAGATGACCTAAATCAAGGTCCAACTACTCGGTCTAGTCGATTGGCTCCCTATAAGCCTAACTCGTCAAGTGTCGGTGTCATGCGGCTTAATCATGTAATGTAGTTGACTGTGCAGGGTCCACCCTAGGGTGTATCAGGCCCTAGGGTGTAACCCTCTGACACCATACCATGATGCACAGTCCAAGCCTACCGGTGCCCGTGTTCAACTCCGGACTTAATGTGCACGACCATGGTCCGCCTGAACAACCGGGGCATCATTCAGCCGTCTCTTTTGGTCTCTTACAATCAGCACAGTAATTGTGCCCCACCCTAGCCTAGTCCTAGGGTCTTATGATACTACCTAGAAGGCTACTGCTGAAAAGGACCACGCAACAAGGGTTTATTAACGGGTTAAATGTGGTTAACCCGATCCAAACGTGGAATTAAATCGGTTAAGAGTACCCAAGGCTCCTGACTTAACCTCGATTAATCCATCAAGCCCAAATTGGTTAAGTATTAAGTGGATCATGACTTAACCCTAATCAGGAGGCATTAATTAACTTAATGCGCTTTAACCTCTCACATTAGACTTTGTTGTGGTTACTAGTTAAGTCGGGCGGGTCCGGGTAGCTTTACACCACAACTAGGTCTAACCTCGGGTTCGAGCACAACATGACCAACTTCTCACATTGGGTCCTATTGTTTGTAGCCACTAGTTAAGCCGGGCGGGTCCGGGTAGATTTATGCTACAAACTCAACCCAACCTCGAGTTGGCCACACTCATATTGTCTAAGTGTCATGTCCATTATGTTTCCAAAACATAATTACAAGTTAACATATCACGTTATGTTATAAAAACCATGTTTATGTCATAATGTTACCCAACCCCAACGTAATCCCATCGTTTACATAATCGCATCAACGCATAAAGGGTAAAATAGGGAACTTGGCATAATCATGACAAAAAGGTGTTGAAGCCACAAGTTTATCATGGTGGCATATGAGATGTACATATGTTCATATACTTGCATATTGCATTATTAGGCTTCAAAAGCATGCATAAAACCAAACTTAGCATATGAGTGATACATGGTGATAAATGACATGTAGAAGTTGCTAGAAGTTCGCATTTAGCCTCACATGCAAGTTATCATAAGGGATATGATAACTTCAATGTTGCCAAAATGCAACCTTCAACACAAAGCTTGAAGCTTTAAGCTCACAACTTCAAGTTTAACTTGCATAACATGATAACATGATCAACCCAAACTTGCATAACATAGCAACATGTGTCATACATAATGATTAAACCAACTTGCATAATGATCATCCAAACTTGCATATAATGATCAACCAAACTTGCATATAATGATCAACCAACTTGCATATAATGATCAACCAAACTTGCATATAATGATCAACCCCAAACTTGCATCATTCATTTAACTTTAGAGTTCAAAGAAAGAAAGTAGAAAAGGGCTTACAATGCTATGAAGACACAAATAATTATTTATTATAAAGATTGAGACGAAGCCCTTATGCAAGCACCAAAAACCCAAATATGCAAGCTCCAAATGAAAACCCTTGAGCCAAATCAATAAAAACCCTTGCTTTGTAATAGAAATGTTGCAACTTGACTTGAATGCAAACTAAGAACACTCATACAAGCTTGAAAATACTTGTATGCACTCAAAATATCACTTAGAAATAAACTTAGGAATTTTAGCATGAGAGTGGAGGCCATGAGAGGAATAATTTTGACATAGTTTAGTTGTAGGAATGAATAATGATGATTTAGGCTAGGTGTTAGGTCCTTTTTATAGAAGATTAGGGTAATATTAGCCATAGGATTAACCCTAGATTTAATCCAAGCCATCAAAGCATGTCTTGGGGAAGAAGTCAAGTGTAGGATCCATCTAGGGCCTTTAGATTAAAGCTGAACCATGAGAACCATTCAAATACAAAATCTGCATTTGAGCGAATCGGCCCACGGGTTGATAGCCAAACACCCAGTATTAACCCCTAGTCGACCCAGCGGGCTCGGTTCGACCTCAAAAATCGGCCGGTTCGGTTATTCCCCTCTCCCAATTCGCTGTTTTGAACATTTTTGCATATTTATTTATTTAATTTTCAATTATATATATATATCTCAATATATATATATATATATTTCTCTGCGCAACCCATTTCACTTAATTAAGTATACTTTAATTTGTGAATTTTTCGTGAAACTTCGCGAGGCCATATCTTGGTCATACGGACTCCGATTTTTGAAAACTCGGACTCTATTTCGCATATTTTTCCGAGACGAACGAAATGGCACAGCCCGTTTCCCTTGATTCATATTTTACAGTTTAATTCTGCCTCCATTTATGTTATAACATGTTATTCAAAAATATGGGTTGTTACATAGTTTAAATTAACACTGTATCTTCGTGGTTGACTCATGTAAATTTCTTCTTTAAGAACACCATTCAGGAATGCATTGTTGACATCCAGATGTCTGATGTGCCAATTTTTACTTGCAGCAATAGTGAGCACAAGCCTTATGGTTGTGGGTTTTACAACAGGACAAAATGTTTGATTGAAATCAAACCCATACTCTTGTGTAAAACCTCTAGCTACAAGCCTGACCTTGTACTTATTTATTGATCCATCTGGATTTCTTTTTAGTTTGTATGTCCACCTGCAACCTATTCTGTTTTTGTTGGCAGGAGGGCATACAATATCCCAAGTATTATTCTTGATTAGAGCAATGTATTCATCATCCATTACTGCTTTCCAGTGTTTGTTTTTAATTGCCTGATCAAATGATTCAGGTTCACTAATACTAGATGCAGCAGTGAATATTTTGGGTTTAAAGATACCACTTTTAGATCTAGTGATCATAGGATGACCAGTTTGAACTGGTTGTCTGGTTGGTGGTGAGTCATTGCTGCTTTCAGACCTTTCAGGAGTTGGTTGTTGATTATTTGACTCATAATTTTGATTCTGACTTTGAACAGGTGAATGAGAAGTCACACTGGGTGGCTCGAAGCTTTCATGATCATCATTGATTGGTGAGCTTTGAGCATCAGGCTGTTGATGGTTCTCTATTTGCTGCCAGCTTTCATTGATTGAGGCACGACAGGTATGGAAATTGTTGAATTTCTAACTTGACCTGTAGTACTTATATCCTTTGTACTATATGGAAAAACTTTTTCATCAAACACAACATGTCTACTGAAATATATTCTTCCAGTATTATTAATGCATTTATATCCCTTCTGGTTGGTAGCATACCCTAGGAAGGTACACTGCCTTGATCTGAAGTTTAGTTTATTAGTATTATAGGGACTTAAATATGGAAAACACAGACATCCAAACATTTAAAATTATTTATAATCTGGTTTGACATTGTATAATTTTTCAAATGGTGATATCCCTTTAATACACTTGTTGGTTGCCTGTTAATCAGGTAAACAGCTGTATTAAAGGGTTTAGGCCAGAATTTTAATGGCATACTTGCTTGTACAAGTAATGTCAATCGAGATTCAACCAAATGTCTGTGTTTCCTTTCCACCAGTTCATTTTGTTGTGAGGTATATGGACAGGTGGTGCTATGAATGATACCCTTTTGCCGAAAGAATTTATGTAAGCTTTTAAACTCACTACCACCATCTGTTTGAATGACTTTAACTGTGTGATTGTGTTGTTTCTCAGCCATGATAATATAGCTTATAACATCATTGTATGTTTTTGACTTGGTTTTTAAAAAATATATCCAAGTGAATCTGGTATAAACATCGACAAAAGATACATAATATTTATAGCCATAGTCAGAATATACTGGAGATGGACCCCAAAGATCTATAGCAATTAACTGCAGAGGTTCAGTATATGTAGTGTTAGAATCAGTGAATGGGAGTCTATGATTCTTACCCATTTGGCAGAATTTACAAATATAAGGTAAGGATACAGGGTCAAATTTGATTTGATTGTCATTCAATATGGTCTGAACAATTTTAGTACTAGGATGTCCAAGCTTGCAATGCCAAAAACTGAATATATTCATATTGTTATCAGTTTTAACATTCAAATTACATGTGGCATTGCACTTCTCTTGACTCACATCACTCTGGCATTTAACAGAATTAAATTTGTACAGGCCATTTGTCAAGTCACCCTGTAATATAATTTTTCTAGTTAGAATATCCCTGATTAAACGGTATCTTGGAAAAAATTCAAAGTAAACTTTGTTGTCTTTAGCAAACTGAGATACACTAATCAGATTTTTGGTGATTTTTGGTACTCTAAGCAGATTGCATAGCTGTAGTTGTTTACTACCATTAATATAAGTATCACTAACATGAGTAATTTGAATGTGTTTACCATTAGCAATAGAGATAGATTTATTACCTCGATATTCCTTGCATCAGATGTTAAGATTGTCCAGATTATTTGTGAGATGATTGGTTGCTCCAGAATCAGGATACCAACTGTCATCTTGCAAGTGATCTATTCTGGCTTTGTCATTTCCTTTATCCTGACTGCTGGTTTCTTGATTTATCTGTGCAACATTTGCATTAGGATTGTTGCTACTCTTCTGATTATGATTACTGTTAGAATATCTGAAATAACATTTTAATGCAATGTGGCCAATCTTTTCACAGATCTGACATTTGGGTCTGTTATTACCTCTTCCTCTGGTTGGACCATCACCTCTCTGGTAAGATGATTCTGATTTGTTATTGGTGTTCTGGTTCTTGTTCTTGCCACCTGTAGTGAGATTTGCATTAAGATCAATTTCTTGAATCCCTTTACTACTAATTCTTGATTCATGAGATAGTAATATGGAATGAACTTCATCAATAGGAGGAACAATTCTTTGGGTTGTGATAACAGCAACAACTACTTCATACTCTTCATTTAGTCCATTTAGTAAGTATAGAACATGATCCCCATTAGTCACCTTGTTGCCTGTAGCTCCGAGTAAATCACATAACTTCTTTACCTTAGCTCTGTACTCCCTCATATTCAAGTTTTCCATCTTTATATTTTGGAGTTGTCTTTTATAATGCAAGACCTTGGCAGATGATTGATTATTGAATTCTTTTTCTATAGTGGTCCATATATCATTAGCAGATGAATATCCAATAACAGTTGGTAACAAGTCTTCACTTATTGAAGATAAGAGCCAGGAATTGATTAGTCTATCTAGTCTGTGATATTGAACAAATGCCTCATTGGCAACTGTTCTATTGTCTTGATCAGTAATAAATTTGGCAGGAACAGGAGTAGTACCAAGAATGAATCCCTCTAAACCGTAGCCCTGTATTGCAGTTTCTACTTGTAATTTCCATAACACGTAGTTTTCTTCTTGCAATTGAATTGTGATTAATTGACTTTGAGGGCTAATTCCAGTCTTAACTAATTGGTGTACAGGTCCACTCGGTGGATTTGGTGGATTTTGTGGGTTGCTAGGATTTCCAGTATCAGTTCCAATTGCTGATGCAACAGAAGTAGATGTATCTACCATGTTGAAAAACAAGAACTCAGGCGATTCTGGATCAAATATCGATTATGATCGAAAGAGTGAGACTCTTGAGGCTCAGGATGAAGCAACCAAGAGTTTTGATGAAGAGGTATGTAGAAATTGATAGGAAGATCTGATGAAACTCTTTGGCGAGGCTTTAACTGTGTTCTTGGTGAGTTTCTTTAACTTTCTTGAATTGGATTCTTGGTGACTGATGCAGAATTTCAATGAATATAGTTTGACTTGTCGAGTTGCAGCCAAACTCAGAGAATTTAAGGCATGGCACCGATGATCACTCTATATTCAATCTCTCAAATGAAGTGATTACTCACGGATGAGGTAAAATATACCCAAATGATGAAGCTTAACCGATGGGTATATAATCTTCAAAAAATTCAGGACAAATGATGCCGTTAGGCTTTGAATTGCTCTGATACCAAGTAAAGATTATGAGGGTAATGTAAAATGATTTCTATTATTAAGCTCTTGCAGTTTGTAATAATGCTACAAATAGATATACAGCCCATGTTTATATAGTAAATGTAATGGGCTAAGCCATAATTGGTTACAAAAATTATTTGCGGATAACAAAACAGACGGTGGATAATAAGCTAAACAGACGGCTGATGTTGAGCCATGTAAGCAATCCGTGTAAGTAAAGATATATGGTAGCCGCTGTGTTAGTACCCACATTTGTAATACGGTGTGCATATTATGTTCTCATCACGATTGGCTTTGCTGATACAACAACTCTATCAAAGATGCCAACACCATTGGGCTTCCATACACCTTTGTATCCCCTCTACCTGCAGAATCAATCGTTTAAGATATAGCTCCTAAAATTCACAGCGTGCTGCTATTCACACCTCACTTTCCTCTATCGATCACCACACAATTTCGTTCAGTTGCAAACGGTCGAACCAACTTCACGTTCGGCGGTCATGAACGACTAATCGACAGCGTAAATTTTGAAAAATTCGTTGTTCGGCGGTTTGCGGCCAAATGAGTTGGTGGCCGAAATAGGGAAATGGGATGTGAATAGCAGCACACAGTTCATATCATAAGAACAAATTTGAGTCACCGAAGTATAATTAAAAAAACATACATGGATTTTATATTGAAACCGATGTGATTAATTCAATTCAAGACCACTCAAATCGAATATCTAAATCACATGAGCCTGGCGGAAGACGGGTTCCCTGTTAGATTTGCAAAAACAACCAATTCAATAACTCAAGTCACCAAACAATAATCAACCAGTCACAAACAACCAAATTCTCAATCACATGCAATAAAATAACGACAACGTCATCAAAATTAAATCACACGTAGATTTATAGAGGTCCCGCTAATAACTTGTTAGTGTATATCTGATGTGCACGTAAAAATGCACATTTATATTCACATATTTATTCTTGTTTAGTTGAATAAATGAACATTTTGGGTATTTTATACGATCAAACCATATTTTAAATGTTTTCGAAATCATCACTCATTTGGGGGGTTTAACGGTAAAATGTGCATGTTTTAGTTTGAGATTGCATTTACTTGTTCCTTGTAATTATCTCTTGTAGGAATTTAGGAGCAAAAATGATATATACACATGAAGATATGAAGAAAAACATGCATATAAAGAAGAGGAGGCAAGGAAATAATTCATATGGATAGTGGAGGCCCCCACCTTTCAACTAACCCCCTTATACTTAAGCTTCATATTAAAGACTAACTGGATGAAACAATAGACTTCGTGCATTCTACATGACTAATTATTAGTGGTAAAAAACAATTAGAAGCTTCTTGAATGAGCATTTTGGGGAATTCCTAAGAAAAATGATTAGGGTTTTAGATCATGCATATATACCCCCTTTGTTTCATGTATTTTGGATCCCTCTTGGATCATATGAAAGTGTAAGTGATCAAATGAATAAAAACTGCTTCCAAGACTCTTTCTTTTATTTTATCTTATGTCTCTTTAATTTCTATGCTCTCTACTTTATGTTCATAGCTTAGATTTATTTACATGCTCTCTACATTATGTTAATAGTTTAGATTTATTTACATGCATTTAGTTTAGTTCTTTTCTTGTTCTATTTAGATTTACTTTAATATTGCTTTCTTTTCCCATGTTGAAACTTACATATGTTAATATGATAACACATATTAGTAGCTAAGCCCCTACAATTTAAGGTTAATGAAGCTCTCTAATTTTATGTAAATTCAACATTTGTATGATTTGTTATCTCTCTAATTTGTGTTCATGGTAGTGGAATTTGATGTAAGTTTATACAAGTGAGTTTGATAGTTTATGTTGCATATGCAAATAAATTATTCTTATTCAATGTAAACACTAATTACACCAGTATTTGCTAAATGGTTTTTGATTATGAAATAAAAGCACGATCAAAATTTGATGATCTATGTCATTAATTACAATAGTGAATAGATCATGCTTAAAATAGATTTTGTTTTGCTTTCATTTTCATGAGAACAATAATGTGTGGTTTAATTGTTGTGTTATAGTTTGATAGTTTATGTTATGTTAACTAATAACATAAATAAACTATACTTATTGTAAATGCAACATTTATGTCACTTAATATTAAAAATAGAGATAATAGATTGTATGTTTGTTAATTTACATAAATATGAGAGGGGATTTAGCTCTAAATTGCTCTCTAATCACATATTTAGCTCTCAACTTAGTTTCTAGTTTTCATTTTTTTTAAACAATCCAAAGATTCATTAATTTGATTGAGTAAGATTAAAGATATTTCTTTCTCTGTAGATCGACCCGTACTCGCCTCCGTCATAATAATTGTACGCCGCGCGCTTGCGGTTTTATTACAATATTTTGTTGACGGCTTTCTAATTCGATAGAAAATCCGTTTGCAAATAAGTTTTTGGCGCCACTGTCGGGGAAAGAATTTTAATTTCAATTTTAATTTTTCTCTTCGAATTAGTTTTCATTTGTGTTAGTAAATAAAAATCTTGTGTTTTGATTTGTTGATCTTGTGTCGTGTGTGTATTATTTTGTGCATTGTTTGTTTTTGTGTTGTGTTCTTTCTCTTGAAAAAAAAATCATCCCCTTTGTTTCAATTTTCATTTGTGTCTTATTGAACATTTGTTTGTGTGTTTAATTTTTATTTCATGTTGTTTGTTCCATTTATGCTTTTTCATTTATCTTGTTTTTTTTAAAAAAGAAGAAGAAGAAAGAAATTGTTTTCTATCATCACATCACTACTTCTATGCTTCTTCTCAATTCTGTGCGTGCTCATTGTCATTTTGCTGACATTTCTGTTCATTGCTCCAATTTTTGTTTAGTTTAGTTATTGTGTTATTTATAAAGAGAGAGAGAGAGAGAAGAACAAAGGGACAACCAATAGCTTTACATTGCATTTCTTTTGCATTTTGACAGCTCTGAATTTGCATTCTGTTTCTTTACAAACAGTTTGTGTTTACTTAACCGCTGTCTTGAAACAGCATATACCTCCCCCTGAACCTTCATAGCCACCCATACTTCAACCACAACACCATGCAATCCAAAAACTCTGCTTCCCTCTCTACAACTCCAAGTTCAACCACAAAACCGTGCACATTGCTAAGCATCAAGTCATCTTCACTGCTAAAACTACCCTCCACAAACTATATCAATCAGTACGGCTACTTCAACAAAACCAAACACTGAATAATCCTCCACACAATCAACCTCAATTCATCACTGCCATAACTCAACAACCAAGCTTCACCTTCAACACAGTGCCAAGTACACCACATAACAACCACTTCTGTCAACTTCACAGCAACTTCCTCCTCTCCTTTCCATAAACTTTCAATCACAAACTCCCTTAAAACTTAACATCAGCCCCAAAGCCACTTCTGTCCACTCACATACAGTCATCCACCACAACAAACAACCACTCCTCCACAAAATTCGACAGCCTTACCCTCTTCACTCAACAACAAACTCTCCATACACCTGCAAATACACTTAGCATCAAGATTGCACGTCGATACCACTCCCTCCATCATCACAACCACCCATAATTTGCAACTGAACCTCAATACCACCAAACTATTACTTACTCAACACCCTCATTCAACATAATTCAACTGCTTCAGCTTACACCTTAACAACTCTTCTGTTCAACCACTTCTGCCACCCTTACCTCACAACCATCCGAAACAACAAGCTCCACTGCTCACTGTCTCCCCCTACAAAACAACAGACAACCAGCTTCTGATGAATCCTCGCTCAAACAACTGCCATTCCAGTAATCCCTACCAATCACTATAACTTCCTCAAACCACTGTACTACATCATTGCACTCTTCCCAAACAAGCTCGACCATCCAAACCCATAACATCAGCAGAAAGCAACTGCTCCTTCCCAATAGGTGTACCACAAGCAATACTTGAACCCGTCGCCTCGCACAAACCCCAATCACGAATCACCACCATGTACGAACCACCTGTTCACATCGCAAAATCCCTAATTACTACCCAAATCGAAATCCGAAACTTCATTTCTCTTCTGGAAATCAAAAATCGCCTTCACCGAAAAGAACGCCACTCAGAACCCTATTCAAACCATAGCTCTCCATCTCAAACCTGGAATCACCACCAGTGGTGGAACCGACTTGAAATTCCCCTAGACCCCCCTTTTCCCTCTCAATTTCTTTTTTTCTTTTCTCCTCGTTTGATTTTTTTATAAGTCGGCTTAGAATTTTCAGAGAAGCATTTGTTGAAGTTGTTTTATTATTCTCTTGTTTTATTGGGTAGTCGCCCGTATGAAGTGGTATGTTGGGCTTTTGAGATCCTTTTAGTGTTTAATTTAAATATTTCTTTTTTTCCTTGTTTTCTTTGAATTAAAAAAAAAACATTTTCTGTGAAGTGTTTTTACTTATTTTTTGTCTTAAATTAGTTTTTAGTTTTGGTCTTACCTTAATAAAAAAAAAAGTGCTTTTGTTTTCATTTTTCTTAGGCTTTTGTTTTGAATATATCATTTTTAAAAGGAAAAATCATTATTACAGGTTTCTCAAGCAGATAAAAAAGGGGAATTGCTAGCTCGGAAAATGCTTGCTTGGATTTGCTAAAATTATTTTGCTTGCGCTTGCTAAAAAGTGCCGCTTAAAAAAATTACTAATAATTCTGCATGCTCAAGTATCGTGTTTTAACTCCTTTATTTTATTTGCATTGTTGGTTGCTAGCATTTTCATAAAAAAATCCAAAAACAAAATAAAAATTCGTTCGTACTTGCATTGTTAATACATGTTTAATTTCTATTTTGCATTCATCTCATCTTATTTTCATTTCTTAGGGGCACACCCCAATTCATATAAGGTGGAGTTCATTACCCTTCCTTAGCCCAGAAAATTGCATATCATCATAGAATTTGACTAATAATAATGGTTAGACATTGGACTTGAGGGAGTCACGGGCTCATTTAGAGCATAATTATATTGTGATAGTTGATATATTTGCAATGAATTATTTCTTGGTGTCTAGACTACGGTAGAGAAATAACCACTTATAAATATTACGATGGTTCGTAAATATTATGTTGGTTATTACTCTGAAGGTACTTAAACCTTCGGCTGCATTACTAGGGTGATTCCTGGTGCACCGATAACTCATGTCCATTAACTAGCTGAGAAATCTTTTGTTATAAGTAATCAAACGTGTTACTTTATAATTTTGGGTTAGGGGCCACTAAGGACAGAAAATTTGTAGTTAATCCTTGCATTCATTTAGTTGCATTAGGTTCATGCATTAATATAAAAAAAAATCAGAAAAATCCAAAAAAAAAAAAAAACAGAAAGAGAAATGAAGCCATCTTAATTTGAAAATCAAATCCATTTCCTTTTATCCAAAAAAAAAGAATTTTAATTAAAAATATTTTTTAGAAAATTTTAACTTCTTCTACATTTTTGTAAAAAAGGGTTAGTTTTCTTTTCAAAAAAAAAAACAAAAATCAAAAATATTTTCCTTTAGTAAAAATTTAACTTTCCTTTCCCTAAAAAAACCGTAGAAAAAAAAAATCAAAATTCAAGTAAAAAATTCAATACAATTCTCGTTTTGTGAAAAAAAAAATTCGCTTCCATTCTCTTTTCAACCATGTTTTTTCTTCTTCTCCTCACTAATTCTGTAACAACCCGTATTTTTAATAACATGTTATAATATAAATCAAGGCAGAATTAAATTGTAAAATCTGTATCAAGGGAAACGGGCTGTGCCATTGCGTTCGCCTCGGAAAAATACGTGAAATAGAGTCTGAGTTTTCGAAAAACGGAGTCCGTATGACCAAGTTATGGCCCAATGAAGTTTTCAGAAAATTCCAAGCCTAAAAACAGTTCAAATTCGAATTCAGATTTAAATTTCAACCAAGGCAGAATGGGCGGGAATTTTCCCGCCCCAGGCAGGGTCGACACCAGTGTCGACCCCCCCTCAATGGGTCGACACCCATGTCGACCCAGGGGTCGACTCCCCCTGTCGGACCAGTTTTTCAGGTGCACTATTTTGACATGTTGGGTCTTGTTCTTGAAGTTTCTGACGGGAGTTGATGGCTCAGATTCGATTTAGGGTTAATCCTATGGTCTAAACTAACCTAATCACCTATAAAAAGACCCCTAGACCTAGCCTAAACCCTCATTAATCGTTCCTACAACTAAACTATGCCAAAATGTTTCTTGATCATGGCCTCCATCTTCATATCATGGCCTCCATCCTCTTCATGAAAGTTTGAGTGTCCTAAGCTAGTAAAAGAGCCACCTTTCTTAATCAAAACAAGGACCTTTCTTTGTCATTGGAGTTATTACTTCTTGTTTCAAGGCGTTTAAGTGGAGCTTATTATTTTCTTTGCGGATTTTGCTTGTGGCTTCGTCTCAATCTTTATATATATTGATCTAGATCGCATAACCGCTCATTGTAAGCCCTATATTACTCTTAGATTCTAACTATGAAGTTAAATGTGACATGTTGCAAGTTGAGTTTGGGCCTAAGTTTGATATGTGCTTTGATCCTATCATGTTATGCATAAATTTAGTCTATGCATGTTTACAAAGCTATCACCTTGACTTTGTGCATAGAAAACTATGAGCTTTGATCCTATCATGTTATGCATAGATGCATGTTTGTAAAGCTATCATCTTGACTTTTTGCATAGAAAGCTATGAACTTTGATTTGAAATGTTGCATTATGCAACAGGAGAACTCTCGTAACCATTATGAAAACTTGCATATAATGTTATATGCGAACTTCTAGTCATCATTCTATGTCATCTAGGACCATGCATCACCTATTCGCTAAGTTTGAATGTTATGCATGTTTTTGAGGCTTATAATGTAATATGCAAGTTTATGAACACATTTACCTCATATGCCACCATGTTTAACTTGTGGCCAAAGCACCCTTATGCTATTATGCATGCTTGTGGCCAAATCACCCTTATGCTATTTGATATGTATGAGGCCAAGTCACCTTTTATGCCATCATACATGTTGAGGCCATATGCTAGTATGTTGAACATTTTTGCCTCAAATATCACCATTTTTAAATTGTGATAGTTTTTTCCCCATCTTATGTCCACCTTGTCATATACTTATGTTCCCTCTTTGATCTATTTGCGTTGATACGAATTTACGTGCGATGGGAATACGTTATGGGTAGTTGGGCAAACTTAAATAACATGAGAACACGACTTGAAAATATGACATGAAGGTTTGACATGTGTTTATGCTTGAAACATGGACTTGGACATGACTTCTAGAAAACATGAGAATGGCCAACTCGAGGTTGGGTTGAGTTTGTAGCATAAATCTACCCGGAACCGACCGGCTTAACTAGTGGCTACAAGCAATAGGACCCAATGTGAGTAGTTGGTCATGTCGCACTTGAAACCCGAGGTTAGACCAAGTTGTGGTGTAAAGCTACCCGGACCCGCCCGGCTTAACTAGTAACCACAACACGGTCTAATGTGAGAGGTTGGGTGCATTAAGTTAATAAATGCCACATGATAGGTTTATGTCATGGACCACTTGAATATACTTAACCACATGAACATGATGGGTTGATAGGGTTAAGTCAACATGGACACACTTAACCAACCCAATGCTTAGTTGGATAGGGTTAAGTCGTGAACCTTTTTAGGAACACTTAACCAACTTGATACATGGTTTGGATGGGGTTAACCACACTTAACCCACTAGAAAACCCTAGTTACGCGGTCCTTCTCAGCAGTAACCCACTAGGGAGTATCGGATACCCTAGGGACTAGGCTAGGGTGGGGCACGATTACTGGGCTGGAGTGTAAGCGACCAAAAAGACGGAAAAAGTAGGTGCGCCATAGTAGATTCCGACGGACCATGGTCGTGCACATTGTCCGGGGATGAAAGACAGACTTGGGCACCAGTAGGTTTTGACTGTGCGTGCTTGTTTCGTGTCAGTGATTGACAACCTAGGGCCGGATACACCCTAGGGTGGACCTAGCACAGTCGACTACATTTCATGTTTGGACCGTATGACACCGATACACGACGAGTTAGGCTTATAGGGAGCCGATCAACTAGACCGAGTAGTTGGACCTTGATTTAGGTCATCTCATGGGTTTGGGCCAACATTGGGCTAAGGGATCATTTCTTGTTTATACTTGACATGGATTGGAATACTAGTACACACCTGGTGCAACTTAACCTTGTATATGCGATGCCACACTTGATCTATCTTGTTAACTTTCACCATGCCAGTTACCACCCTACATCTCATCCATGTTATACATGTTCAGTTAACTTTATTAGTTTTTATACTAATAGTAGATAGGACTTACCAGTCATTTTGACTGACCCGTTTTCTTTCGCCTCTTTTCTTCCGTTCCCCCCCCCCCCCAGGTTTACAAGGTGGGAACACTGGTACCTAGCTTGGATCTTTAGCTGCTTTTCTGGATAGCTCATGTACGGTTTGGACTTGAGCTCGCTATGGCTTTATTCTACCTTAGGGATAGTTACTTTATGTTATTTCCAGTTTTCAGTTTATGTTTCTAGACTATGTTTTGTGGAAAATAATGACCAAGTACGTTGATGTAACTTGACTATGGTTTTGAAATGTTAGTTTTATCCGCTGCTTTATTTACTCTGTTTTACTTATATGTTCTGTCTTGTGATATCTGCATGCATGATTACCTCGTTTAACGCCCCTCCAAAGCAAATGTCCTTGCAAGAGTGGCATTGGCGGAGGTGGGGTGTTACATTTGGTATCAGAGCATAAGGTTTACGAGATTGGACAAAAGGTTTTTAAAACTTTCCTTTTGGAAAACTATTTTCAAAACCAATTAAGTATTTTCCAAGAAAAGTCTAGTTTATTTTAAAAGGCTACTCCCCAAAAGCCATTAGCACTATCCTTTGTTTCCTCGTTCTCAATCTATCTTTTTCTTCGTTTCAGTATGGCCGATAATTTTGCCATTCTGGAGGGCGTACCAGTACCTATTTGGTTTAGAAGGTACATGGAGGCAAGGGCGAATGAAGCCGGCCCCGCGAACATTCCTCCTCCTTTCCCCGTCGCTAACATTTCTCCTCCTCTCGTAGCTGAGATTCCTCCCCCTCCTCAGCATCCGCAAGAAGATTTCGCAAAGGTTTGCAAGGACTTTAAGGCGATGGGTGGCAAGAATTTTGTCGGGACGGAGACTTTTGTTGAGGCAAGAAACTGGTTGAAGGAAATTGAAGACCTCTTTGCTATCTTTGATATAGAAGACCGTAGGAAAGTTCTGTTAGCGATATGGCTGCTGAAAGGGGAAGCTGCTTATTGGTGGGTAGTCACCACCACTACTAGACCAATTCAGACTTGGGATGACTTTATTAGAAGGTTTGGACTGAGGTTTCTATCATCGACAAAAGTGAACCTTCAGATGGAGAGGTTCCTATCACTACAGCAAGGGGACATGTCCGTTAGAGAATATGTGGATAAGTTTAATCAACTTGCTCGGTTCGGTTTAGACTTGGTTAACACAGCTCAGAAGAAGGCCCTACACTTTGCTCTAGGATTGAACGAGCCATTGCGCAGTTTGGCCATGACTCATATACCATGGGGGCGACCTTCGAAAATTTGGTGAATACGACCCTACTTCAAGAGGAAGATAAGAGTGACAAAAAGAAGGTCAAGGCAAATAAGTCTCAAGGCAAGAAGATAGACTCCGGGAGAGGAGGAAAGAACGACAACACGTCAAGTAAGAAGAGGAAATGCAACTTTTGTGGGATCAAGGGGCATCTGGCCAAGGATTGCAGGAAGAAGAAGAGGAAGTTAGGCGAGTGTTTTCATTGCGGAGAGTCTGGACACCTTAGCAAGGATTGCCCCAAGAAGCAAGGACAAGGGCAAGGACAAACTCAGCGTGCAGGACCTTCTGGAAGGCAAGTGCATGCCCTCAACACTGCTCCAGTTCAGGACCGAGGTAGTATTTCTGTAGGAAGCCTTGTTTATATTTCTGATTATCCTATTCGCACCTTATTTGATTCTGGCGCATCGCATAGTTTTATTTTTTCTGACATTGTTGAAAGTTTGCACCTAAGTACTAGTCTAGTTAAGGATCCCGTTAGTGTTTCAAATCCAATTGGGGGTTCCGCCCATCTATCTATGATTTGTGTGGATTTGAAGATTTCTATCTTGACCGTAGAATTCACATGTAATGCTTATGTTCTCGGTTTCACGGGATACGGGTTGATCTTGGGCATGGATTGGTTGTCCAGTTATGGAGCCATTCACGATTGTGAGCATAGGGTGGTGAGGCTCATGACTCGCCTCGGTAATACCCTAGAAATTTCTTGTAACCCTAGAGGTCCCGTCATGTTATGTTATCTTGAATCTCTTGACTCATCCATCAATGATCTGCAATCTGTAAGGGTGGTTCGAGAATATTCTGATGTCTACGATGAGGTGAAGGGGTTACCCCCTAAACGCGAGATAGACTTCCATATTTATCTTGTTGATCATGCCAAGTTAGTTTCATTTCCAGTTAGGCACATGGCCCCTCGTGAAAGAAGAGAGCTTGGTAAGCAAGTCAGGGAGTTGCTTGAGAAAAATTTATTAGGCGAAGCATTTCTGAATGGGGTGCTCCAGTGGTATTCGCTTCGTCTGTGTGTTGATTATCGTGAGTTAAACAAGCTGACAAAGAAGAATAGGCACCCATTACCGAGGATTGATGATCTCTTAGACCAGCTTGTAGGTGCTTCTGTTTTCTCTCAACTCGATCTAGCCACCGGATTCCATCAGCTTAGAGTGGCTGAGGATAGTATTGATAAGACTGCATTTAGGACTCCAGGTGGATTCTTTGAAGGGCTTGTTATGCCATTCGGTTTGATTAATGCACCCGCACACCTCATGGACTTGATGAGTAGGGTGTTTCGGGAGTTCCTTAACAAGTTTGTGGTCGTTTTCGTAGATGATATTCTGATCTTCTCAAAAGACGAGGAAGAGCATGCAGCACATCTCAAGGAATTTAGGGATATACTTAGAGCTCACCAGTTGAAAGCCAAGTTCTCAAAATGTCATTTTTGGAGAAAGAAAGCTCGGTTACTTGGGCACATAGTTCCTAAGCAAAGTATAGCTGTGGATCCCGCGAAAGTGGTTGTAGTTCAAGACTGGAAAGCTCCTAGGAACGCAACCGAAGTAAGAAGCTTTCTCGGTCTTGCAGGGTTTTATAGGAAGTTCATCAAGGACTTCTCTAAGATTTCAGCTCCTCTTACTAAGTTGACGAAAAAGGACTTAGCCTTTGAATGGGAATTGGAGTGTGAGCCTTCTTTTCAAAGGCTTAAGAGGACTCTTACCACAGCACCAGTTTTAGCTTTACCCGATGGAGGGAAGATGTTTGCCGTGAACACCAATGCACGTGACATGGGATTAGGTGCGGTCCTGATGTAAGAAGAAAGAGTAATATGTTATGGGGTTAGGCAACTCAAAGTTTATGGGAAGAACTACCCCACGCATGATTTGGAGTCGGCGGCGATTGTCTTCGCGCTTAAATCATGGCACCATTACCTTTTGGGCAAGAGATTCGATTTATATACGGATCACAAGTCGCTCAAGTATCTCTTCTCGCAAAAGGATGTCTATGCTAAGTGTTGAGTTTGGAAGTAGGGATTATGTTTTGGGCTTTGGGTTGATTCTAGGGGTGAAGTGGTTATCGAGTAGGGTACCATCCTCGGTTTTGAAAGAAGGGTAGTTAGACTCTTGACTTGCCTTGGTAATACCCTCGAGGTCTCGCGTAACCTTTAGAGTTCTGTCAGGATTAGTTACCTAGAATCTTTTGACCCATTTATTGGAAATTAATGATCTATTCGATTAGTGTTCGCGGATGGTTCATAGAAATCATGTTAATAAGTGCATTTGGCCACATGGAGTGGTATTTATTTTCAAAGGAAAGTTCTTCTACGTGGAATACCTTACAGTGAATTTTGGGAAAGCTTGCATGAAGTCATGAGTATACAGTTAAGTTAAGAACCGAGTATGCAAGAAAAAAATGAGTGAAAGTGAAATGAGAAGCGATAGTGAAATAAGTTCCAACTCACATTTCTGAAGAAGGAATTAAGAAGCTACGGAATTGAAAGGTTAAAAACAGTCAAAGCACAATGGAATTAAGTTCAAGGAAATGCGGCTTAGAAGGTTGAAGGCTAGATACGCGCATCATATATCTTTTTAGGAGTATATCCTTGATCCTTGTTTTTCCGTGGAGCTTACTTGTATACTATCTTCTCGATCTCTTTTCCTAATTAGCATATCTTTCTTTTGCTATCCATGTTTACCTTGTTTATCTTGTTTATCTTGTTATCTCGTAATCTTGTCATGAGAACCTTAGGTAGAAACCCTTTGGATGAAACATGTATTTGAAACATGTTATGCTTGATGGTTGCAAGTGGTTGCAAGTGTTTGCAGGTGGATACTCATGGATGCATGATACCATTAGGCACTAAGATCGGCTCACACACTTTCATGTTGCATATGCATGAGTGTTTATGCTTATTCATGGATGAAACTTGTTGTGCTATCACGTGGATGTTGCATATGAATGAATGTTATGTGCACTCATGTAGAGATTATAAATTATGTTAGGAATTTGCATACATATGGACTCATTTCACTAACATACTTTGCATTAAAGAGGTTTACTGAATCAGTAACCGCCTGATTTTTGCATTAGATAAGTACATATACACACACTTTTGCATATGTTCATACAGCATTAGAAATCTTTTGAGGACAATGATTACTTGTGGATGATGTTTTGAGTAGATGGATGATGGATGATAGGATACGTTCTTCCTAACTTGGAGATTTCGGGGACGAAATCCTTTAAGGAGGGGAGAATGTAACAACCCGTATTTTTAATAACATGTTATAATATAAATCAAGGCAGAATTAAATTGTAAATCTGAATCAAGGGAAACGGGCTGTGCCATTGCGTTCGCCTCGGAAAAATACGCGAAATAAAGTTCGAGTTTTCGAAAAACGGAGTCCATATGACCAAGTTATGGCCCAATGAAGTTTTCAGAAAATTCCAAGCCCGAAAACAGTTCAAATTCGAATTCAGATTTAAATTTCAACCAAGGCAGAATGGGCGGGAATTTTCCCGCCCCAGGAAGGGTCGACACAGGGGTCGACACCAGTGTCGACCCCCCCCAATGGGTCGACACCCATGTCGACCCAGGGGTCGACACCCATGTCGACCCAGGGGTCGACCCCCCTGTCGGATCAATTTTTCAGGTGCACTATTTTGACATGTTGGGTCTTGTTCTGGAAGTTTCTGATGGGAGTTGATGGCTCAAATTCGATTTAGGGTTAATCCTATGGTCTAAACTAACCTAATCACCTATAAAAAGACCCCTAGACCTAGCCTAAACCCTCATTAATCATTCCTACAACTAAACTATGCCAAAATGTTTCTTGATCATGGCCTCCATCTTCATATCATGGCCTCCATCCTCTTCATGAAAGTTTGAGTGTCCTAAGCTAGTAAAAGAGCCACCTTTCTTAATCAAAACAAGGACCTTTCTTTGTCATTGGAGTTATTACTTCTTGTTTCAAGGCGTTTAAGTGGAGCTTATTATTTTATTTGCGGATTTTGCTTGTGGCTTCGTCTCAATCTTTATATATATTGATCTAGATCGCATAACCGCTCATTGTAAGCCCTATATTACTCTTAGATTCTAACTATGAAGTTAAATGTGACATATTGCAAGTTGAGTTTGGGCCTAAGTTTGATATGTGCTTTGATCCTATCATGTTATGCATAAATTTAGTCTATGCATGTTTGTAAAGCTATCACCTTGACTTTGTGCATAGAAAACTATGAGCTTTGATCCTATCATGTTATGCATAGATGCATGTTTGTAAAGCTATCATCTTGACTTTGTGCATAGAAAGCTATGAACTTTGATTTGAAATGTTGCATTATGCAACAGGAGAACTCTCATAACCATTATGAAAACTTGCATATAATGTTATATGCGAACTTCTAGTCATCATTCTATGTCATCTAGGACCATGTATCACCTATTCGCTAAGTTTGAATGTTATGCATGTTTTAGAGGCTTATTATGTAATATGCAAGTTTATGAACACATTTACCTCATATGCCACCATGTTTAACTTGTGGCCAAAGCACCCTTATGCTATTATGCATGCTTGTGGCCAAATCACCCTTATGCTATCTAATATGTATGAGGCCAAGTCACCTTTTATTCCATCATACATGTTGAGGCCATATGCTAGTATGTTGAACATTTTTGCCTCAAATATCACCATGTTTAAATTGTGATAGATTTTTCCCTATCTTATGACCACCTTGTCATATAGTTATGTTCCCACTTTGATCTATTTGCGTTGATACGAATTTACGTGCGATGGGAATATGTTATGGGTAGTTGGGCAAACTTAAATAACATGAGAACATGACTTGAAAATATGACATTAAGGTTTGACATGTGTTTATGCTTGAAACATGGACTTGGAAATGACTTCTAGAAAACATGAGAATGGCCAACTCGAGGTTGGGTTGAGTTTGTAGCATAAATCTACCCGGAACCGACCGGCTTAACTAGTGGCTACAAGCAATAGGACCCAATGTGAGTAGTTGGTCATGTCGCACTTGAAACCCGAGGTTAGACCAAGTTGTGGTGTAAAGCTACCCGGACCCGCCCGGCTTAACTAGTAACCACAACACGGTCTAATGTGAGAGGTTGGGTGCATTAAGTTAATAAATGCCACATGATAGGGTTAAGTCATGGACCACTTGAATATACTTAACCACATGAACATGATGGGTTGATAGGGTTAAGTCAACATGGACACACTTAACCAACCCAATGCTTAGTTGGATAGGGTTAAGTCGTGAACCTTTTTAGGAACACTTAACCAACTTGATACATGGTTTGGATGGGGTTAACCACACTTAACCCACTAGAAAACCCTAGTTACGCGGTCCTTCTCATCAGTAACCCACTAGGGAGTATCAGATACCCTAGGGACTAGGCTAGGGTGGGGCACGATTACTGGGCTGGAGTGTAAGCGACCAAAAAGATGGCAAAAGTAGGTGCGCCATAGTAGATTCCGATGGACCATGGTCGTGCACATTGTCCGGGGATGAAAGACAGACTTAGGCACCAGTAGGTTTTGACTGTGCGTGCTTGTTTCGTGTCAGTGGTTGACACCCTAGGGCCGGATACACCCTAGGGTGGACCTAGCATAGTCGACTACATTTCATGTTTGGACCGTATGACACCGATACACGACGAGTTAGGCTTATAGGGAGCCGATCAACTAGACCGAGTAGTTGGACCTTGATTTAGGTCATCTCATGGGTTTGGGCCAACATTGGGCTAAGGGATCATTTCTTGTTTATACTTGACATGGATTGGAATACTAGTACACACCTGGTGCAACTTAACCTTGTATATGCGATGCCACACTTGATCTATCTTGTTAACTTTTCACCATGCCAGTTACCACCCTACATCTCATCCCTGTTTTACATGTTCAGTTAACTTTATTAGTTTTTATACTAATAGTAGATAGGACTTACCAGTCTTTTTGACTGACCCGTTTTCTTTCGCCTCTTTTCTTCCGTTCCCCCCCCCCCCCCAAGGTTTACAGGGTGGGAACACTGGTACCTAGCTTGGATCTTTAGCTGCTTTTCTGGATAGCTCATGTACGGTTTGGACTTGAGCTCGCTATGGCTTTATTCTACCTTGGGGATAGTTACTTTATGTTATTTCCAGTTTTCAGTTTATGTTTCTAGACTATGTTTTGTGGAAAATAATGACCAAGTACTTTGATGTAACTTGACTATGGTTTTGAAATGTTAGTTTTATCCGCTGCTTTATTTACTCTGTTTTACTTATATGTTCTGTCTTGTGATATCTGCATGCATGATTACCTCGTTTAACGCCCCTCCAAAGTTAATGTCCTTGCAAGAGTGGCATTGGCGGAGGTGGGGTGTTACAAATTCTTCTCGCTAGCGCATGAGTATTTGGACTCACAATACTTCTACGAATTGTTGGACACGTGACCCTTCCACTAATCGTTTCGTTCGAACCAACGTTCCTACAACCATGGGCGAACAAAACCCTCTCGAACTCTTATGGATAGAATTTTCCCCGATCGAGTTTCTATTCCTTCTTGCACCATATTTCCCGCCCCAACCGGTAATCACTTTGAAATTCGCTCTAGTCACATAAATACTCTTCCAAAATTTGGCAATCGTGAACGTGATAACCCTTACATTTTCTTACCCAAATTTATGAAATTTCAATAATTAAGTGACTATGGAGTCAAACTTAGGTTAATTCCATTTTCGCTTACCGATTATGCCGAAAAATTGTTGTATAGCTTGCCTTCAAATTCGATTGGAACATGGGGGAATTTGTGAAAAATTTTGTAATTTTTTTTTTTTTACCCTTTTTGTCCAAAATTCGGAACGAAACCTTTAATTTTCATCAATTTGGGGGTAAATCCTTTTCAAAATATTTTGATATAGTTAAAGAACTTTTAGTCCAATGTCCATACCACAATTTCGAAAAATGGACTCTTTGCTAAATTTTATATGATGGACCTGAAAATAACTCTCGAACCATGCTCGAATCAATGTGCCAAGGAAACTTTTAGCCCAAAATCATAAAGTCGCTTGGCAATTTCTCGAAAACTTGGCCGGAAAATCGTCTCAATGAGAACATTCTAACGAGAGATCAATTTATTCCCGATCAAACGCTCAATCGGTAGGAACTTCTGTGACCTTAGAATCTAAAATCAACGCGATGTTAACCAAATTCGATAACGTCCTTTCATCAAATAAAATGAATCAATCTCAAGCTTCTCAACCCTTGTGTTACAAATGTAACGATCCTAACCACATTGTCGATCAATGTCCAAACTCGTTGAAACAACTCAACGATTTCAATAAAGTTAGGAACAACCCATTCTTTCCAACGTACAATCCTGGTTGGAGAAATCATCCTAACTTCTCTTGGACCCAAAAAAACACAAATTCGAATTTGGAGTTCGAGCCCCTTTAAACTATTTTCGAATAATCCTTCAAATGCTCCTTTTCAAAATCAGTTTCAACATTTTGTGCCACCTTCTCAGAACCAAGCGCGACAATCATTCGTTCCTCAAGACGACAAACGAATGACCTCTCTTGAAAAAAGTTTAAAAGCTTTTACTAAGTTGACCAGTCAAATTTCAAACCATCTAAACTCATATATGCAAAACACAAGTCAATCGATCGCGAAACTCGACTCAACCCATCCCAAATCCCAAGATCCAAGATCCAAATCCAAACCAAGCTCGTGTTGTTCAAGATAGCAATCTAACCCAATTGAGTGCTATCACGACTTTAAGATCCAGTAAGAAAATCGATTATTAAGTTAAAAATCAAAATAATGTACCGGATGTTCCTCTCTACTCTTCTAAGCCAAATGATGAGTCAAACCCTGATCCAAATTCTGAGTCTAAATCTTCCCCAATTCAAGTAGACCGACCTATTGAGTTTCGTATTCCATTTCCACATTGTCTTCGACCAAAGAAACATTTAGACCAAATGGAAAAGATGTTAGAAATTTTCAAACAAGTTAAAGTCAACATTCCTCTTCTTAACATCATTCAATATGTCCCAACTTATGCTAAATTTCTCAAAGACTTATGTACCCAAAAACGACACACTCATGTACCCAAGAAAGTCTACTTGGATGCCCAATTGATCCCCATCAAATACAAAGATCCTGGATGTCCTACGATCTCGTGCACGATAGGAGATAAAAAAATTAACCAATGCTTAGTTGATTTGGGTGCGAGTGTCAATTTGATTCCTTATTCGGTTTACCAACAACTTGGCTTGGGGGAACCTAAACCAACGAAAATAACTCCTAAATTTGTTGATCGTTCAATTAAAAAACCAGTTGGAGAAATCGAGGACGTACTCAATAAAGTCGGGGAATTCATATTTCCTGTTGATTTCATAGTTTTGAAGACTCAACCCATGAATAATCCAATGAGTAAAATTCCACTGATTTTGAGCCAACCCTTGTTGGCTACTTCAAATGCTTTAATAAATTTTCGCAATAGTTCAATGAAAACCACTTTTGGAAGCATGACTTTAGATCTTAATATTTTAATCTTGAAAGTCAATTGAATGAATCATGCGGCCAAACCTTGGAAGTGAATGTCGTTTATGAAAATTTCAAACACGAATTGATTGACCTTAAAAATGAACGTGAGTCCGAGTACAGAAAATTATTCCACGACGCTCCTGACGAAGTCGAATACACGCTTCCATTTGAATCGCTTTCAATTGTGTCCGAATCTTAACCAAGTTCTTTAATCGAGAAACCACCAAAGTTGGATAATAAACCTCTTCCCGATCACCTTAAGTACGTCTATTTGGGTGATAACGAAAATTGTCCTGTCATAATTTCTCCAAATTTAACTCATGATCAAGAAATTTCTCTTCTTTCGACACTTTCTTAAAACAATGATGCAATCGGTTAGTCCATTTCTGGCATTAAAGGAATTAGCCCCGCCATCGTTCAACATCGTATTCACTAACCGACAAAGTCAAACACACTCGCGAAGTGCAACGTAGGCTTAGCCCTAAGATGAAAGAGGTAGTTTGCGAAGAAATTCTTAAACTTTTTAACAATAGTATCATTTACCTTATTTATGATAGCTTATGGGTTAGCCTCATTCACGTTATTCCTAAAAAGTCTAGACTTATCGTCATCGCAAACGAACAAAATGAACTCCTTCCAACTCGTACTCAAATGGGTTGGCGTATTTGCATCGACTATCGCAAATTAAAAATGCAACATGTAAAGATCACTTTCCTCTTCCCTTCATCTATCAAATGCTAGAACGCTTAGCCGGTCACAAACTCTACAACTTTCTTGATGGTTATTCCGGTTATAACCAAATTCCAATCACTCTCGAATATCAAGAGATAACGACTTTCACATGTCTATTTTGTACCTTTGCTTATCGACGTATGCCTTTCGGTCTTTGTAACGCTCCTGCGACTTTCCGACGATGTATGGTTGGAATCTTCTCTGATATGATCGAACGCTTTCTTGAGGTTTTCATGGATGATTTTTCGATCTTTAGCAAATCTTTTTCCTCTTGCTTACATCATCTTGAACTTGTTTTAAATCGATGTAAAGAAAAACACTTAACGTTGAATTGGGAAAAATGCACTTTATGGTCAAACAAGGCATTGTCCTTGGACATGTTATTTCAAATAATGGCATTGAGGTAGATAAAGCTGAAGTTGGCGTTATTTCAAAACTACCCGATCCAAAATGCATTAAGGACATTCGTTCATTTCTTGGGCATGTTGGCTTTTACGGACGCTCTATAAAAGATTTTAGCAAAATCGCTCATCCTTTGACTACTCATCTAGGTAAGGACATCCCATTCGACCTAAACTCTTAATGTGTCACTTCTTTTGAACATCTTAAAAACGAACTCATTTCAGCTCCGATAATTTGCTTGTGCAATTGGGAACTTCCTTTTGAAATCATGTGTGACGCTTCTAACTTCACAGTTAGTGCTATCTTAGGACAACGCAACAAAATCCTTCACATAATTTACTAAGCAAGTATAACCTTGAACGACGCTCAACTCAATTATATGACCGCCGAAAAAGAAATTTTAATTGTTGTCTTTTCGCTCGAGAAGTTTCGATCTTACTTGATTGGTTCCTACATCACGGTCTACACTGACCATTCTGCTCTTCGAGACCTTTTTGCTAAAAAGGATGCTAAGTCATGCTTAATCCGATGGATCCTTCTACTTCAGGAATTCGATCTTACAATCGAAGACAAAAAAGGATCTGATAACATCGTAGTCAATCATTTGTCTCGTCTTCTAAACGCGACATCTTCTTTTCCGATCAACGGAAACTTTCCTGATGAACAACTCCTTTCTGTTTCAATCGATCCTTGGTTCGCCGACATAGTGAACTATCTAGTCACTAAGGAAACTCCCTCTTTTTGGTCCAAACATGATAAATACAAATTTCTTTCCCAAGTGAAATACTTTTATTGGGACGACCCATACTTGTTTAAGTATTGTCCGGACCAAATCATTCGTCGATGCGTTTCTGATAATGAAATTAGGAGTGTTCTCTTGTTCTGCCATGATCATGCGTGCGTTGGACATTTTGGTCCTAGGAAAACCGCTGAAAAGGTGCTTCAATGTGGTTTTTATTGGTCTACTCTCTTTAAAGACTCGTTTGAATTCCGTAAAACTTGCAATTGTTTCCAAATGCAAGGAAAGATTTCTCGATGAAATATGATGCCTTTGAACCCCATCCTTACGATCAAAATCTTTGATGTTTGTGGTATTGACTTCATGGGACCTTTCAAAAACTCTTTCGGGAAGTTGTATATTCTTCTCGCCGTCGACTATGTTTCGAAATGGGTCAAAGCTATTCCATGTAAAACCAATGATCATAAAATTGTTGTGAAATTTCAAAAAAGAAAACATCTTTTCGAGGTTCGACACACCTCGCATAACAGTAAGCGGCAATGGAACACATTTTGTAGTCGATCTTTCGAATCCTTAATGAAAAAATACTCGATAACCCACAAGTTATCCACTCCTCACCATCCGCAAACTTGTGGTCAAGTCAAAGTTTTGAATCGTCAAACAAAACAGAATATGGAGAAAATTGTAAATAAAAATCAAAAAGATTGGTCATAGAAATTAACTGATGCGCTTTGGGATTACTATACTGCTTTTAAAACTAATCTAGGAATGTCCCCTTTCCGATTGGTTTATGGTAAAGCCTATCATTTACCCGTTGAAATAGAACATAAAGCACTTTGGGCAATAAAGAACTTAAACTTTGATCTTGATCAACCTAGCAAAAACAGAAAATTGCAACTTAATGAATTAGAAGAACTTTGGAATGACTCATACGAAATCACAAAAAATTACAAGGAAAAAAACCAAAGTTTTTCGCGATAAGTCAATCCTAAGGAAAATGTTTTTGCCAGACCAAAAAGTTTTATTGTATGACTCACGATTTTATTTATTCCCTGAGAAACTTAAGTCGAGATGGACCTGACCTTATGTTGTTCGAACCGTATTTCCACACGGCGCCATCGAAATAGAAAACCCGAGGGATGGATCCATTTTCAAAGTTTATGGTCAACGTCTAAAACCATTCTTGGAATTTTTGACTGATCAAGAGGAGGAGCTCATGATTCTTCATGAGCCATGCTACGTCAAGTAAGAAAGTTAAGTTTAACCCTGCTTTGTAAATATGTAAATATTACTTTTTCATTCACTCATTGTGTCATGCATTGACTGTGGGAACACAATCGAAATCAAGTGTGTGTGTGTGGGGGGGGGGGGGTTTCTCATTTTCATTCTGTTTTGCATAGTTTAAGTTTGCAAATTTTCCCTTTTTATAAAAAAATCAAAACCAAAAAATAAAATAAATTACATTTCTATTTACTTTAAGTAAGACATGATGGAGTTAGCATACAATTTTAGTTGTTCGATTAAAACATTTGGAAATTTAATTCTCTTAACGCATAACGAAAGAAAAGTTTGAATTATGAGCAAATTTGGTGTAACTGGTATATAGGGAGATTCATAGGCGATGAGTATGAAATGTTTTCTAAATTGTAATCAGATTAATTGAATGGTTGATTTAGACTACTTGCGATAACATTTTAGATCATTTAAGTGAAGTTGTGCTAAGATATTCTCTCTTAACTCTCTCTCTCTCTCCCTCATGTTAAAAAAAGAATATATATAATAATGATCCAAGGGTATCCAACATTGCTAGTACATCTAGCGTTAGTGTGCAAACTCGCCAAGCTCTGTCCCAACTCCCACGTAAGTCGTAATGTAGTGCGTTGGTTATACCTTGGTCTCATTTCTTGAGTTGGACACCTAAGGATTACCGACCCTCACATAAGTCGTAATGCTGTGTAGGGGTGGTATACCTAGGTGTTTGTAAATAATAATAATGTAAATATTTTTCATAATAAAGAGAGAGTAAACACTTGAAATCCAAGCACCTTCTTCACTTATTTGACCTAACTTGTTAAACAAATGGAAATTGAGATGCCATTTTATGATTATTGATATCGATTACAGAATTCATTTCATATTTGATCTATATTTTCTATCGAAATAACTGACCAAGCTGGAGGAGTTTGTAATGATAACCTGACTTTTGTTTGAAGTTTCGATTAGTAACGGACTGAAATTTCATAGTGACGACCCAACTTGCGTTAACTCCTTCGTGTTAAATTTAGAAGTAAATTACCCATTTGTAAATACTCTTTTAAAATCTTGTATTCATCTTGTCAATATTTTCGAATCTTGCATTTTGTAAATATATTTTGCACTTAACATTTGGATTTTGTGGGTAGTATCCGTTGAAAACCCTCACGAGAAAACACTCGTCCTACTAGGGACACCCAAAGGTTTAACGGCTTGTTGCATACGCTCAATGTAATCTTGCTTCCTACGAAAGTGAATTTATCTTAGTTTTTTTTTTTACTTTATTCGAGGATGAAAAAAAGATAAGTGTGGTAGTATTTGATGTGCACGTAAAAATGCACATTTATAGTCACATACTTATTCTTGTTGATCTTGTGTCGTGTATGTATTAAATTGTGCCTTGTTTGTTTTTGTTTGTATTTGTTTTCGTGTGGTGTTCTTTCCCTTTAAGAAAAAAATCATCCTCTATGTTTCAATTTTCATTTATGTCTTGTTGAACATTTGTTTGTTAATTTTTTATTTCATGTTGTTTGTTCCCTTTGTGCATTTTCTTTTATCTCATTTAAAAAAAAAAACTGTTTTCTATCATCACATCATTACATCTATGTTTCTTCTCAATTATGTGTCCTTTTATTGACATTTCCGTTCATTGCTCCATGTATGTCCCCCGTTTTTTTTTGTTTAGTTTTTCTGTTATTTAAAAAAAAAACAAAGGGACAGCCAATAAATTTACATTGCATTTCTTTTGAATTTTGATAACTCTAAATTTACATTATGTTTCTTTACATTCTCTTATTTTTTGCAAACAGTTTGTGTTTACTTAACCACTGTCTTTAAACAACATATACCTCCCCTTGAACCTTCATAGTCACCCATACTTCAGCCACAACACCTTGCAGTCCAAAAACTCCACATTCCCTCTTTACAACTCCAAGTTCAACCACAAAACCCTGCGCATTGCCAAGCATCAACTCATCTTCACTGCTAAAACTACCCTAAACAAACTATATCAATTACTACAACTACTTCAAGAAAACAAAACAAAAAATAATCCTCCACACAATCAACCTCAAGTCACCACTGTCATAACTCAACAGCCAAGCTTCACCTTCAACACAATGCCAAGTTCACCACATCACAACCACTTTTGTCAACTTCATAGCAACTTTGTCCTCCCCTTTCCATAAACTTTCAATAACAAACTCCCTTCAAACTTAACATCAGCCCCAAAGCCACTTACGTCCACTCACATACAGTCATCCACAACAATAAACAACCACTCCTCCACAAAATTAGACATCCTTACCCTCTTCACTCAAAAACAAATTCTCCATACGCCTACAAATACACCCAACATCAAGACTGCATGTTGATACCACTCCGTCCATCATCATAAACACCCACAATTTGCAATCAAACCTCAATACCACTAAACTGTCACTTACTCAACACTCCCATTCACCACAATTCAACAGCTTAAGCTTTTACCTTAACAACTCTTCTATTCAACCACTACTGTCACCCTTACCTCATAGCCATCCAAAACAACAAGCTCCATTTCTCACTGTCTCCCCCTAAAAAAACAACCGGCAATCAGCTTCTAATCATCCTCCCCCAAACAACTCGCATTCTAGTTAGCCCTATCAATTACTGCAACTTCCTCAACCCACTATACTTTCTACATCACTGCACTTTGACCAAACAAGCTCAGCCATCCAAACCCATAACATCAGCAGAAAGCAACTGCTCCGTCCTAATCGGTGTACCATGAGCAATACCTGAACCCGTTGCCTCGCACAAACCCCAATCACAACTCACCACCTGTTCACATCGCAAAATCCCTAATTACAACCCAAATCGAAATCTGAAACTTCATTTCTCTTCCATAAATCAGAAACCGCCTACACCGGAAAGAACAACACCCAGAACCCTATTCAAACCGTAACTCTCCATCTCAAACCTGGAATCTCCACCAGTGGTGGAACCGACTTGAAATTCCCCTGGACCCCGCTTTTCCCTCTCAATTTCCTTTCTTTCTTTTCTCCTATTTCGATTTTTTTTATAAGTCGGTTTGGAATTTTCAGAGAAGAGTTTGACGAAGTTGTTTTATTATTCTCTTGTTTTATTGGGTAGTGGCCCATCTGAAGTGGTGTGTTAGGCTTTTGATATCCTTTTAGTGTTTAATTCAAATATTTTTTTCTTTCTTGTTTTGTTTGAATTAAAAAAAAAAATTTTGTGAAGTGTGTTTACTTGTTTTTTTTTGTCTTAAGTTAGTTTTTAGATTATTCTTACCTTAATAAAAAAAGAAGTGCTTTTGTTTTCATTTTTCTTAGGCTTTTGTTTTGAATATATCATTTTTAAAAGGAAAAAACATTATTACAAGTTGCCCAAGCAAAAAAAAGGGAATTGCTAGCTCAGAAACTGCTTACTTGGATTTGCTAAAATTGCTTTGTTTGAGCTTGCTAACACCGCTTAAAAAAATTGCTAATAATTCTGCACGCTCAGGTATCGTGTTCTAACCTCTTTATTTTAATTGCATTGTTGGTTGCTTGCATTTGCATAAAAGTTCCAAAAACAAAATAAAAATTCATTTGTAGTTGCATTGTTAATTCACGTTTAATTTCTGTTTTGCATTCATCTCATCTTATTTTCTTTTCTTAAGGGTACACCCCAATTCATATAAGGTGGGGAGTTCATTACCCTTATCCAAAAAAATTGAATATCATCATAGAATTTGACTAATAATAACGGTTAGACGTTGAACTTAAGGGTGTCACAGGCTCATTTAGGGTTGACTTATATTGTGATATTGATATATTTGGAATGAATTATTTCTTGGTGTTAGACTATGGAATAGAAATAACCTCTTATAAATATTACAAAGATTCGTAAATTTTATATCGTCTGTTACTCTGAAGGTACTTAAACCTTCGGTTGGATTTCTAGGGTGATTCCTGAGGCACTAATAACTAATGTCCGTTAACTGGCTAAGAAATCTTTTGTTTAAAGTAATCAAATGGCTCACTTTATAATTTTGGGTTAGGAGCCAGTAAGGACAAAATTTTTATTGTTAATCCTCGCATTCATTTAGTTGCATTAGGTTCATGCATATATATATAAAAAATCAGAACAATCCTCGTTTTGTAAAAAAAATCAATTCTATTCTCTTTTCAACCTTGTTTTTTTTCCTTTTTGCTAGTATATGAGTAGTTGGACTCAAGACGCTTCTATGAATCGTTGGACACGTGACCCTTCCACTAATTGTTTAGTTTTAATGATCATTCCTTCAACCATGGGTGAAGAAAACCCCCCTCGAACTCTTATGGATAGAATTTTCCCCGATCAAGTTTCTATTCCTTCTTGCATCATATTACCTACCCCAACTGGTATTCACTTTGAAATTCGCTCTAGTCACATAAATTCTCTTCCAAAATTTGGCAATCTTGAACATGATGACCTTTACATTTTCTTAACCAAATTTGAACAAGTTTGTGCAACCATGAAACTTCAACAATTAAATGACGATGGATTTAAACTTCGGTTAATTCCATTTGCGCTTACCGATTATGCCGTAAAATGGTAAGCTTGCCATCAAATTCGATTTGAACATGTGGGGAATTTATGAAAATTTTTGTAAAGAAATTTTACCTCTTGGAAAAATTGTCCAAAATTCGAAACGAAATCGTTAATTTTCATCAATTTGAGGGTGAATCCTTTTCAAAATATTTCGAGAGATTTAAAGAACTTTTAGTCAAATGTCCAACCACAATTTTGAAAAATGGACTCTTTGCCAAATTTTATATGATGGACTTGAAAATAACTCTCGAACCATGCTCGAATCAATATGCCAAGGAAACTTTTTAGCCCAAGATCACGATGTCGCTTGGCAATTTCTCGAAAATTTGGTTGAAAAATCGTCCTAATGGGAACGTTCTAACGAGAAATCAATTTATGCCCGATCAAACGCTCAATCAGTAGGATCTTCTTTGTCGTTGGAAGCGAAATTCGACGCGATGCTAACCAAATTCGATAACGTCCTTTCATCCAATCAAATGAATCAAGCTAAAGCTTCTCAATCCTTGTGTTACAACTGTAACGATCCTAACAACATTGTCGATCAATGACCACACTCGTTAGAATAACTCAACGCTTTCAACAAAGTTGGGAATGACCCATTCTCTCTAATGTACAATCCTGGTTGGAGAAATCATTCTAACTTCTCTTAGACCCAAACAACCCAAATTCGAATTTGGTTCGACCCACTTTTCAACTGTTTTCGAATAATCCTTCAAATTCTCCTTTTCAAAATTAGTTTCAAAATTTGCACCACCTTTTCAGAATCAAGCGCAACAATCGTTCGTTCCCCAAGACAACAAATGAATGACCTCTCTTGAAAAAAGTTTAGAAGCTCTTACTTAGTTGACCAGTCAAAATACAAACCATCTAAACTCATATATGTATAACACAAGTCAATCGATCATGAAACTCGAAATGAAAATGAGTCTAATATCCACCTCTTTGAGCGAAGGGGAAAGAGGATCATTCCCGAGTCAACCCATTCCAAACCCCAAGAGCCAAAATCCAAATTCAAACCAAGCTCGTGTTGTTCAAGATAGCAATCTAACTCAATTGAGTGCTATCATGACTTTACGATCCAGTAAGAAAATCGATAATCAAGTTAAAAATCCAAATAATGTACAGGATGTTCCTCTCGACTCTTCTAATCCGAATGATGAGTCCAACCCTGATCCAAATTATGAATCTAATTCTTCTCCAACTCAAGTAGACCGACCTACTAAGTTTTGTACTCCATTTCCACGTCTTCTACGACCAAAGAAACATTCAGACCAAATGGAAAATATGTTAGAAATTTTCAAACAAGTAAAAGTCAATATTTCTCTTCTTGACATCATTCAACAAGTCCCAACCTACACTAAATTTCATAAAGACTTGTGTACCCAAAAACGACACACTCATGTACCCAAGAAAGTCTTCTTTGCTACTAGACTTGGCGAAGTCTTGACCCAATTAATCCCCATCAAATACAAAGATCATGGATGCCCTACGATCTCGTGCACGATAGGAGATAAAATAATTAATAAATGCTTAGTTGATTTGGGTGCGAGTGTCATTTTGATTCCTTATTCAGTTTGCCAACAACTTGGCTTAGGTGAACTTAAACCAACAAAAATAAATCTTCAATTTGTTGATCGTTCAATTAAAAAACCCGTTGGAGAAATCGAGGACGTACTCATCAATGTAGGCGAATTCATGTTTCTTGTTGATTTCATCGATTTGGAGACACATCCCATGAATAATCCAATGAGTCAAATTCCATTGATTTTAGGTCGATTATTTTTGGGTACTTCAAGTGCTTCAATAAATTGTCGCAACGGTTCAATGAAAATCTCTTTTGGAAACATGACTTTAGATCTTAATATGTTTAATCTTGAATGTCAATTGAATGAATCATGTGACCAAACCTTGAAAGTGAATGTCGTTCACGAAAATTTCTAACATGAGTCGATTGACATTAATAATGAACGTGAGGCCGAGTACGAAAAATTGTTCCACGATGCTCATAAAGAAGTCGAATACACACTTCCATTTGATTCGCTTTCAGTTGAGTCTGAATCTCAACCAAGTTATTTGATAGAGAAACCACCAGTGTTGGATCTTATACCTTTTCCCGATCACCTTAAGTACGTCTACTTAGGTCATAAAGAAACTTGTCCTATTATAATTTTTTCAAATTTAAATCGTGATCAAGAAATTTCTCTTCTTTAGACCCTTTCTAAAAACAAAGACGAAATCGATTGGTCCATTTCTGACATCAAGGTAATTAGCCCCGCCATCATTCAACATCGTATTCACTTAACCGACGAAGCCAAACCCACTCATGAAGTGCAACGTAGGCTTAACCCTAAGATGAAAGAGGTTGTTCGCGAAAAAATTCTTAAACTTCTTGACAACGGTATCATTTACCCCATTTCCGACAGCTTATGGGTCAGCCCCATTCACATTGTTCCTAACAAGTCTAGAATGACCGTTGTCGCAAATGAACAAAATGAACTTCTTCCAACTCGTACTCAAACGGGTTGGCATTTTTGCATCGACCATCACAAATTAAATGTTGCAACACGTAAAGATCACTTTCCTCTTCCCTCATCGCTCAAATTCTCAAACACTTAGTCGATCAAAAATTCTTCTGCTTTCTTTATGGTTATTCCGGTCATAACCAAATTCCAATCACTCCTAAAGATCAAGAGATAACGACTTTCACATGTCCATTCGGTACCTTCGCTTATCGACTTATGCTTTTCGGTCTTTGTAACGCTCTTGCGACTTTCCAACAATTTATAGTTGGCATCTTCTCTGATATGATCAAACGCTTTCTTGAGGTGTTTATGGATGATTTTTCGATCTTTGGCGATTCTTTTTCCTTTTGCTTTCATCATCTTGAACTTGTGTTAAATCGATGTAAAGAAAAACACTTAACGTTGAATTGGGAAAAATGCCACTTTATGAACAAATAAGGCATTGTCCTCTTTTTGGTCCAAACATGACAAATACGAATTTCTTTTCCAAGTGAAATACTTCTACTGGAATGACCCATACTTGTTTAAGTATTGTCTGGACCAAATCATTCGTCGACGCGTTACTTAAAGCGAAATTAGGAGTGTTCTCTCGTTTTGCCATGATCATGTGTGCGGTGGACATTTTGGTCCTAGGAAAACTGATGAAAAGTTGCTTCAATGTGGTTTTTATTGGCCTACTCTCTTTAAAGACTCGTACAAATTCTGTAAAACTTGCAATCATTGCCAAATGCTAGGAAAGATTTCTCTACAATATATGATGCCTTTGAACCCTACCCTTACGATTGAAATCTTTGATGTTGGGGTATTGAATTCATGGGACTTTTCAAAAACTTGTATATTCTTTTCGCTGTCAAATACGTTTTGAAATGGGTCAAAGCCATTCCATGTAAAACCAATGATCATAAAATTGTTGTGAAATTTCTAAAAGAAAACATCTTTTCGAGGTTTGGCACACCTCCCACAATAATAAGCGACAATGGAACACATTTCTGTAATCGATATTTCGAATCATTAATGAAAAAATACTCGTTAACCCACAAGGTGTCCACTCCTTATCATCCGTAACTTGTGGTCAAGTCAAAGTTTCGAATCGTCAAATAAAACAGATTTGGGAGAAAACTGTAAATAAAAATCGAAAAGATTAGTCTTAGAAATTAACTGATGCGCTTTGGGCTTACCATACTGCTTTTAAAACTAATATTGGAATGTCCTCTTTATAATTGGTTTATGGTAAAGCCTGTCATTTACTGTTGGATTAGAACATAAAGCGCTTTGGGCAATAAAGAACTTATTTGATCTTGATCAAGCTGGAGAAAACCAAAAATTGCAACTCAACGGATTAGAAGAACTTAGGAATGACGCGTACGAAAACACGAAATTTTTTAAGGAAAAAACCGAAGTTTTTCATGATAAGTCAATCCTAAGACAAATGTTTTTGCTAGACCAAAAAGTTCTATTGTATGACTCATGACTTCATTTATTCCCTGGGAAGCTAAAGTAGAGATGGACCGGACCTTATGTTGTTCGAACTGTTTTTCCACACGGAAACATTGAAATAGAAAACCCGAGGGACGAATCCATTTTCAAAGTCTATGGTCAACGTCTAAAACCATTCTTGGATTTGCGCACTGATCGAGAGGAGGAGCTTACGATTCTTCATGAGCCATGCTACGTCAAGTGAGAAAGTTAAGTTTAACCCTCATTTGTAAATATGTAAATATTTCTCTTTCATTCACTCATTGTGTCATGCATTAACTGTGGGGACTCAGTCGAAATCAAGTGTGGGGGAATCTCATTTTCATTCTGTTTTGCATAGTTTAAGTTTGCAAATTTTCCCACTTTTTTAAAAAAAATTAAAGCTAAAAAAAATTACATTTCTATTTACTTTTAAATAAGACATGATGGAGTTAGCATACAATTTTGGTTGTTCGATTAAAACGATTGGAAATTTACTTCTCTTAACGGATAACGGAAAAAAGTTTGAATTATGAGCAAATTTGGTGTAATTGGTATATAAGGAGATTCGTTGGTTATAAGTATGCATTGTTTTCTAAATTGTAATCCGAATAATAGATTGATTGATTTAGACTACTTGCGATAACATTTTAGATCATTTAAGTGAAGTTGTGCTAAGATATTCTCACTTAACCCTCTCTCTTATGTTCAAAAAAGAAGGAATGTATATAATAATGGTCCAAGGGTATCCAACATTGCTAGTACATCTAGCGCTGGTGTGCAAACTCGCCAAGCTGTGTCCCAACGCCCACGTAAGTTGTAATGCAGTTCTTTGGTTTTACCTTGGTCTCATTTCATGAGTTGGACACCTAAGGATTACCAACTCTCACGTAAGTCGTACTGCAATGTAGGGGTGGTATACTTAGGTGTTTGTAAATAATAATAATGTAAATATTTTTCATAACAAAGAGAGAGTAAGCACTTGAAACCAAGCACCTTCTTCACTTATTTGACCTAGCTTGTTAACCAAAAGGAAATTGAGATGTCGTTTTACGATTGTTGATATCGATCATAGAATTCATTTCATATTTGCACTATATTTTCTACCGAAATAATTGGCTAAGCTGGAGGAGTTTGTAATAATAACCTGACTTTTGTTTGTAGTTTCGATTAGTAACGGACTGAAATTTCATAGTGACGACCCAACTTGCATTAACTCCTTCGTGTTAAATTTAAAGGTAAATTATACATTTGTAAATAATCTTTTAAAAGCTAGCATTCATCTTGTAAATATATTTAAATCTTGCATTTTGTAAATATTTTTTGCACTTAACATTTGGATTTTGTGGTTAGTATCCACTGGAAACCCTTACGAGATAACACTCGTCCTACTGAGCACACCCAGAGGTTTAACGGCTTGTTACATACGCTCAATGCAATCGTGCTCCCTATGAAAGTGGATTTATCTTAGTTTTTTTACTTTATTGGGAATGAATAAAAAGATAAGTGTAGGAGTGTTTGATGTGCTCGTAAAAACGCACATTTACATTCATATATTTATTCTTATTTAGTTGATTAAATGAACATTTTGGGTATTTTATATGATCAAACCATGTTTTAAATGTTTTCAAAATCATCATTCACTTGGGGGGTTTAACGGTAAAATGTGCATGTTTTAATTTGAGATTGCATTTAATCGTTCCATGTAATTATCTCTTGTAGGAATTTAGAAGAAAAAATGATAAATAAACATTAAGATATGAAGGAAAACATGCATATACACAAGAGGAGGCAAGAAATAATTCGTTCTATGGATAGTGGAGGCCCCCACATTTCAACTAACCCACTTATGCTTAAGCTTCATATTAAAGACTAATTGGATGAGACAAAAGGCTTCATGCTTCTACATGACTTATTAGTGGCTAAAAACAATTAGAAGCTTCTTGAATGAGCATTTTAGGGAATAGCAAGAAAAGTGTTAGGGTTTTAGATCATGTATATATACTCCTTTGTTTCATGTATTTTGGATCCCTTTTGGATCATATGGAAGTGTAAGTGATCAATTGAAGAAAAATGGCTTCCAAGCCTCTTTCTTTTATGTCTATCTTATGTCTCTTTACTTTCTATGCTCTCTACTTTATGTTCATAGCTTAGATTATTTTTTTGCATGCTTTCTACTTTAGGTTCATAGTTTAGATTTATTTACATGCACTTAGTTTAGTTCTTTTCTTGTTCTATTTAGATTTTCTTTCATTTTGCTTTCTTTTCCAATGTTGAAACTTACATGTGTTAATATGATAACACATATTAGTAGCTAAGTCCCTAAAATTTAGGGGTAATGAATCTCTCTAATTTTATTTAAGTTCAACATTTGTATGATTTGTGATCTCTCTAATTTGTGTTCATGGTAGTGGATTTTGATGTAAGTTTATACAAGTGGTTTAATAGTATATGTTGCATAAGAAAATAAGCTATACTTATTCAATGTAAACACAAATTACATCAAAATTTGCTAAGTGGTTTTTGATTATGAAATAAAAGCAAGATCAAAATTTGATGGTCTATGTCACTAATTACAATAGTGAATAGATCATACTTAAAATAGATTTTGCTTTGTGTTCATTTTCATGAGAACAACGATTGGTTTAATTGTTGTTTTACAGTTTGATAGTTTATGTTATGTTAACATATAACATAAATAAACTATACTTATGATAAATGCAACATTTATGTCATTTAATATTAAAAATAAAGATCATAAATTGTATGTTTTTTAATTTACATAAATACGAGAGGGGATTTAGCTCTAAATTGCTCTCTAATCTCATATTTAGCTCCCTACTTAGTTTGTAGTTTTCATTTGCTTTTGTTAGTTAAAATAATCCAAAGTTCTGTTTAATTTGATTGAGTAAGACTAAAGTTATTTTTTTCCCTGCGGATCGACCCGTAATCACCCCCATACTAACAATTGTACGCTGTGCGCTTGCAGTTTTATTACAATATTTTGTTGACCGTTTTCTAATTCGATAGAAAATATGTTTGCAAACAATATCCACTTTGGAGAAATTATTTTATTACCACGATGAAAGTAATACAAGAGATTGATACAATGATCACTATATTTCAATATAAAAAAGATTTTGCGAAGAATAGAATTGAAGAATTTTAATTAGGTTATGAATCCTAATTTAACCCTTGAGAATTAAACCCTTGATTTGATCAAGTCTCCGTGCTCTACCTTTTAAAACCAGACAATATCTTATATATAAGGGTAGACAAATATTAGGTAATTCCCAAAATTGCCCCTGGATCCATCACAAATCAGTCTGCAAGTCTTTAGTCCGAAATCGCCTCAAACGTCTTTCACATATGGACAGACGTATGTCCGAGGTCTCATGGAACTATTCCTTGTATCCACAAACGTCTGATGCCCTTGGTCAGATGTCTGTTCGGACTCTCGGGAAATTGTTTCCTGTAGTCACAGACATCCGTGCTGAAGCGGCCTGTTCCACTTTGCTACATCAACTCCAGTTTCCATCAACAAGCTCAGATTTGCAATCCACCTTCTCCAACGCGAAGCTACTTTCAACCTCTTCGATCCAAAATATAGTATCACAAACTTTAGCGCTCCACCTCGATACTATATCCATCTCTATACACCAAATTCTAATGCACCCAAGTATTTCCTTCTACCTTCAAACAATAACATGAATACTTTCCCAATGAGCTAAGGCATAGCCACAACCCATTGCACTCTGTTAACGAGCTCCGGCAAAGCCTCCTCCCGCCAACGAAGTGTTGAAAGTATTCAAACCAAAACCATCTCACCAAAAGACAATGTACTTGGGAGCGAAAACGAGTACTTACCATGAAGATATATTTCCAATCTCTCACCGATATTCCTTTCCATCAAAACCAATAAACCACTCTCTCAAACCGTGCCACCCCGTGGTACCTAGCAACTCAACAATCGAATTAAGTTCGAGCAATGCTCGAACTTCCCAATCGGCAATGCTTTAGTAAATATATCTACCGTATTATCATTTACGTGCATTTTTTGAAGGTATACTAGCTTACCTTCATCCATGGCTACTAGAAATGACTCTCTCACCTCAATGTGCTTAGTCCGTGAGCTAAACGCCAAATTCTCCGCCAAATGTATAGCGATATGGCTTTCACATCGAACATCGATACTCTTATATTCGAAACTCAAGTCACACGATAATTGCTTCAAATAGAGTGCCTCCTTTGCCACCTCTACTTTGGAAATCAACACTGTCTCCGTAGTGGATAAAGCAACTACGGTTTGCAATCTCGATCTCCAACTAATGGTTGTATTGCCATGTGTGAAGACATACGCGGAAGTTGATTTCCTCCGATCCCCATCACCGGCGTAGTCCGAGTCACAATAACCAACTAACTTGCAACTCATCTCATCACTATCACCAAAAACAAGACCATGAAAAGTTGTGCCTTTCAAGTATCTCAATATAGTTCTCACGACTTCCCAATGTGATTTTCCCGGATTAGCCGCATACGGACTAAACACCCCGACGGAATTTGCAATATCAGGCCTTGTACACACCATGGATACATCAATCTACCAACCGCACTTGCATATGGCATCTTTGCAATGTAAGCCTTGTCTTTCTCCTCGTTAGGTGATCCCTTATCCGAAAGCTTCATATGCAAAGGTAAAGGTGTATTCAGCGCCTTTGCACTCTCCACGCTAAACCGGCAAAGTACTTTCTTAATGTTCTCCTTTTGAGTCAATCTCAACTCAAAATGCTTTCGGTCCCTTTCAATTTCCATACCCAAGATTTTCCTTGCATCTCCAAGATCTTTCATTTTGAATTTCGATTTCAAAAGCTTCTTCAACTTGTTGATTTCATTTTTTTCTTTGAAAGCAATGACGTCCACATACAAGAGAAAATACAACCAACAATCATTTTCCAACCACTTGAAATATACACAAGCATCTTTGATGCTTCGATGGAATCCACATTCACACATGAAATAATTGAATCGCTTGTACCATTGTCTAGGTCACTGCTTCAAATCATACACTGATTTCTTTAACTTGCAAAACAATTTCGACTTAACATCTACAACAAACCCTTCCGGTTGCTCCATATGGATGTCTTCACCTAAATCATGATGCAAGAAGGTGGTTTTCACATCAAGTTGCTCTAACTCCAATTCATGGGTAACAACTATAGCTAGTAAAACCCGGATAGAAGTATGATGTACAATCGGTGCAAAAATTTCATCATACTCCTTTCCTTTTTTTGTGCAAACCCCTTTGCCACTAACCTTGCTTTATATCTTCCATCATCCTTCACCTTTTAAATCCACTTGCTCCCTATAGCACGGTTTCCATTAGGGACTGGAACCAACTCCCAAGTTTGGTTCTTCATCAACGATTGCATCTCTTCCTTCATGGCGCAAATCCACTTCGAGCTATAACTCGAATTCATGACGTCATCAAGGTCCATCGGCTCATCTTGGAGTACATGAAAAGCATAGCCCAAATTATCACAAATGCTAAAGTAGTTCCAATTACCATGTCTTTCGGGTGGCCTTATTGCATGTTGACCAACCTGAGTAGCAATGTTATCACCCAAACCCCTTTTGGCTCCACCTCGAGTCGAATCCTCTATAGTATCATGTACATCACCAACATCACTAGAGGAACCATGTAACAACCCGCACCTCCGTTCACGCAAGATATTGTCCCTAACTTAGCCACCGTATAGGTGTGTGGTTTTGTTCCTCAAAGGCCTCGGCGTTAGTAAGAGATGGGCTCTACTATATAAGTACCCACTTCACACAGGATTCCACGATGTGGGACTTAGGGGTGTTACATTCTCCCCTCCTACAGAGCCCAATATCCCCATTGGCTCACAAACACCTCACCCAGGCGCTGTGGTCCACACAGGAGCCACAATTCCAACTGGATATTGGCTCTGATACCACTGTAACAGCCCACACCTCTGTTCATGCAAGATATTGTCCCCAACTTAGCCACTGTGTAGGTGTGGGGTTTTGTTCCTCAAAAGGTCTCGGCGTTACTAAGAGATGGGCTCTACTATATAAGTACCCACTTCACACAGACTTCCACGATGTGGGACTTAGGGGTGTTACAAACCATGTGGACTATGTGTGTTTCAACAATTGCTTCAACCCCATGAGCTTCTTCTTAAAATCTACCACCACTTGGATGGAATGTAGGAATGACTTCCTTCTCCTTTGATTCACCATGAACCAAATCCGAAACATCCGATGAGCTCTCGTTCTCCTTGAATAAAGACGACTCATCAAAAGTGACATGACGAGAATTAACAACCTTCTTCATTTCTGAATTCCAAATACGACAACCTTTCACGCCGTCCATGTAACTAAGCAAGATCCCCTTGAAAGCTCTAGCCTCAAGCTTATCATTTCCCAGATCACACACATAAACCGGACTTCCAAACACGTGAACATGTCTCAAGTCAACACTCCTCCCTTTCCACACTTCCTCTGGGATTTTGTTATTAGTAGTCGAGCACGGAATTCGATTCACAATATGCATCGTGGTTGACAAAGCTTCGGCCCAAAATCCCTTAGATAAACCCCATGTTAATCTCAAGCATCGAGCTTTCTCAAGTAGAGTTCGGTTCATTCTCTCCTCTACTTCATTAGCTTGCGGATCTCCCGGTGTAGTAAAATGTCTCTGGATTCCATGATGCTTGCAATACTCCAACCCGAAAACATACTCTCTGCCATTGTCAGTCCTTAGAATCTTCAAAGTCTTGCCACTCTCATTCTCAACAAGAGCCTTCCACTCTTTGAATTTAGTAAATTCCTCCGACTTGGCCTTCATTACATAGACAAATACCTTCCGAGATAAATCATTAATGAAAAAGATATAATAATGTGCTCCACCTAAAGAAGCAACCATTGTCGGTATACCAACATCTGAATGAACATACTCAAGAACCTCTCTTGAATTATGTTTCCCTTCATTGAATGATACCTTTGTTTGCTTCTCTATGACACATTCCTCTCAAAAATATGGTTTGTTGAAACTCTCACCCTTGATCATCTCCCGCTTCCGAAGAATATCCAAACTTCTCTCCAAGATATGACCCAATCTAAAATGCCACAACCGTGTCGCATCCAAGTCGCAAGAACTATCAACATCTACACAAGTTTCACCTCCTACGGTCACACCTTAAAGAAAATATATACCATGAGTCCTGGCACCTTTTATAACCACAAGTGCCCCCTTCGAAACCATCAAGCAATCCTTCTCGATAGTGATCTTGCATCCTAGAGAGTCCAATTGCCCTAAAGATATAAGCGACTTTCTAAGTCCCAGAACATAGCGAACATTGGTAAGCATGCGAACAATTCCATCAAACGTCCTTATTCGCACGGAGCCAATACCCATCGACTTGCAAATAACACAATTTCCGACAACAATTGTATTTCCCTCTCTGATTTCGTACGATAAAAAACACTTCCTATATGACGTCATATGATACGACGCACCCAAATCGAGTACCCATTCGTTATCTGAAACACCCGATGCTACCGCCATCAACACATTCTCATCAATCTCACCATCCCCACGCTTTATCCCTATGGATGAAGATGCTGCTTACTTCTTACCTTTGTCTAGACATTCATTCTTCCAATATCCCGGTTTCTTACATATAAAGAACTTGTCATTTCTTTCTTTCGATTTACCTCTCCAACCGAGATTCCTTGATTTAGAACGCCCTCGGTTTCCATTCTTCACATTCTTTTCTTTCTCCACAGACAACCTATGACCATTACTAGCTCCACTACTATCCTCACTCATCTCCTTCAATTGATCTCTCAACTTCTCACTAAGAAGACCCATCTTGACATCATCAAGAGTCAATGTATCTCGACCATACATCAAACTATTTGAAAAACCCGTATAACGGTCCGACAACAAACACAATAATATCTTCGCCTTCTGCTCTTCCTTAATCTTCAAATCAATGGCCTTCATCTTTATAAGCAAGTCATCAAAGGCATTCAAGTGTGCCTTAAGCGAATTACACTCCTTCATCTTGAAGGTGAAAAACGTCTTCTTCGTATACAATTCCTCCAACTTGTCCCAAATACCTTTAGCGGTTGCCTCACTACTAATTTCGGAGATCACATTCTCCACCATAGCAAGTTGAAGAATAGTGTAAGCCCATTCCTCCATCTTCTCTCTCTCTCTCTCAACATCTGAGATATCACTTGGCAATAAGTAAGTATCAAATACCATTCGGTGCACTCAATTTCGCCTAAGAACTGCTTTCATTTTCCATTGTCACTTCTCAAAGTCATGATCACCATTACACTTGTCAATTACCAATTGAGAACTCGACAACGCATTCGAACCATGTACATTAGGTGCTACACTATTCGAACTTCTGGTTGAAGGACTTACCAAGCTATTTTCTAAATTCGGCATTTTCACAAACATTTAATAAGCACCAATTGCTCGGACACCAACTGTTGAAACCGATGTGATTAATTCAATTCAAGACCACTCAAATCAAATATCTAAATCACATGCACCTTGCAGAAGACGGGATCACCGTTAGATTTGCAAAAACAACCAATTCAATAACTCAAGTCACCAAACAATGATAAACTAGTCACAAACAACCCAATTCTCAATCACAAGCAATAAAATACCGATAACAGCAACAAAAATAAATCACATGCAGATTTATAGTTGTTCCACTAACAACTTGTTAGTGTACATCCACTTTGGAGAGAGTATTTTATTACAACGATGAAAGGAATACAAGAGATTAATACAATGATCACTATATTTCAATATAGAAAAGAGTTTGAGGAGAATAGAATTGAAGAATTGAAATTAGGTTATGAACCCTAATTTAACCCTTGAGAATTAAACCCTTGATTTGATCAAATCTCCAAGATCTCCCTTTTAAAACCAGAAAATAGCTTATATATAGGGATAGACAAATATTAGGTAATTCCCAAAATTTCCCCTGGATCCATCACAAATCAGCCTGCAAGTCTTTATCTCGAAATCGCCTCAGATGTCTGTCCAAGGTCTCGGGAAACTATTACCTATACCCACGGATGTCATGCCCCCTTGGTTAGACGTCTTTTCACACTCTCAGGAAATTGTTTCCAGTAGTCACAGATGTTTGACTAAGAAAGCATAGATATCTGTGCTGAAGTGGCATGTTCCACTTCACTACAGCAACTACAATTTCCATTAACAAACTCAGATTTGCAATCCGCCTTCTCCGATGCGGAGCTACTTCCACCCTCTTCAATTCAACGTATAATATCGCAAACTTTAACATTTTACACTCCAGAACCTCAAAATATCTCCAAATCCCCAAAACAATCTCAACTTTTACCAAAATATAACTTATGTTAGCAAGAGGAAAAAGGTTGGAACCAAATACCTCCACATCGGTTATTTTAGTAAAGTCCAACTATTAGAATAGATGACTATGACCAAATTTTTAAATTTTGTAACATTAATGCATGGTTAACTTAACAAAAGCCTCACTCCAAGTTAAACACAAGAGTAGATTATGGTAGCATGGTGACATTTAAAAACAATAGGAAACCTCACGGATGCAGTGAACTAAAATTAGATATCCATGGCAGGACAATGTTAAGTAAAAGGTTTTGTTACTCAAAACCTCAAGTAACACATTACAAAAGCCACTCTAATAACCTGACTTCAGTTTGTTGTTTATTTCAACATTATCTTCCCTTTGCAATGGTTTAAATATTAGAAGTTGATACATATTTTTAGAATTTTCTAAGAATCTTGTATTCATAAACATCTAGAAGACTTTATTCTAGAATATTTTAATTATATATTTGTAATTGTAATTAAGCTAGAATTGTCTAAAATATCTAGAAAAATCATTTTAAAACAAATGAAGAAAAATCTTGAAATCTGTAGCATCAATTTTAGCTTCCTATAAATATAAAGCTTGGGTTCAGTAGCTGCTGTAATAACCAAAAAAATAAATCAACAAAGCTCATTTACCTAAAACAAATCAACACTATTTGCTCTACTCCAACTAAAACAACCATTAGCGGTATCAAAGCGAGGTTCGATCATATCACTGGGCGTAATCTTTCTTTCTCATAACCATGAGTTATGATTCCAACCGCTCTTCCTTACCTCTTCCACTTTTTCATGGAGAAAACTATGGATTTTGGTCCATTAAAGTGGTGACCTAATTCCGATCACAAAATTTAAGGAAAAATATTGTAGGGGAAGTCACTATTCTAGAAGATATCATATCTCTTTTAGAAGATCAAAAGTAGGCAGTGGATGATAGTCAAAAAAAAGATTATCATGTATTATACTTCTTGTAACAAGCAATGAAAGACAATCTTTTTCTATGAATTATGCGTACAAGGATAGCGAAAGAAGCATGGGACATGTTGCAAGAGGAGTTCCAAAGAATACTAAAGGTACACAAAGTTAGACTATAAAAAAACAGAAGAGATTTTGAAAATCTTAAAATGAAACATAATGAGAACGCAAAAGGTTACTATTCTTGAATTAAAGAAATAGTAATCAAATGGGAACCTATGGGGAAATAATTTCTTACCAGAATATAGTACAAAAAATACTAATCATAGAAAAATGTGATTCAATAATTTTTTTGATAGAGGAAGCAAAAAATTTATAAAATTTGTCACCAACTGAACTAATGGGTTCTCTCGAAGCATATGAAAATAGACGAGAAAGGCATAAGAAAAAAGAAGATGAAAATGCCTTCCAGTTTAAAATCAATCCGCGGTCTCAAAAATCAAAACCTGATGGGAAAAGGATATAAGAAAAACAAAGAGAAAATAATGATAAATATCCTCCATGTGGCATTTGTAAAAGAAAAAAGCACTTAATAAAAGATTGTTGGTTTAAAGGAAAACCCCATTAAATATATATATAATATATATCATATATATTTCGTCGATTTCCATTAAAAACATATTTTATAAATCGTTTATAAATTCGTTTTAAAACAATTCCAACTTCATTTTCAATTTTAAATCAAAATTGAATATTCTATATCTTTATCTTATTAAAATGATAATATTTTTAAAATGTTATATTTTGAAATCACTTCTTTTCGATATTCATTATAAAATAAATATCTCAATCGATAAAAAGGGCGTTTAACTACATAACTATTTTTTTATTGTTCAAAAATATTATTCAACACATGAATATTTTATATGGTTTATACATTCAATAAAATGATATTTTTATTGTTCAAAATTTTTATTCAATACATGAATATTTTATTCATTTCAATTAAGATGTTAAAGATGACATTTTTAATGTTCAAAAACATAATTCAACAAATGATTATTTTATTTTCATTAACATGTTAAAAGGTGACATTTTAATGTACAAAAATATAATTCAAAAAATGATTATTTTATTTGTTTATACAAACAATAAAAATGTGATTTTTATTGTTTAAACATTTTATTTTAAAAATATTCTTTTATTTTAAAATGTTCTTATTTCTGAATCGTAATGTGACTCAATCAATTACCATATAATTTCAGTTATATGCATTTCATACATCGCATATTTGCAGAAATAATGATAAATAATCATCAAACAGTCCATTCACATCTAGAGTGAAATTTACAACTGTGTGGGCATTAAAATAAATAAATAACGCTCATCACAGACTGTCAATCCATTGATTGACATACAATTAAATATTGGGACTAGTGTATGTCAAATATCATCCCAATACCAGTATGGGGTTTTCAAACAACAACAGTTTATTTAAATAAATCATTGCCTAATAAATTTAACCAATTCTAATTATGTTTGAATTATTTTCTATTTATCCATTTTCACTGTTCAAATTATAAATGAATATTTATAATTTAATTTCAACTACCATATTTTTGTTAACATTATTTTTAATATGTTAAACATTTCAACATCACAAACAACACACAATACAGTCAATTAAAATCGTCCATGGTTTGTGGACGAGGAAAGTAATTTAACATGCACCGTAAACAATTTATAATAATTAAACTGATAAAAACCTACACTGGCAATTCTATATATTTTTCAGCTATGAAAATAAATAAATAAATGTGCAGAATTTTTAGTGAGGAGTTCTCACCTTTGGTTTCCACTCCACCAGTTTTATTTTTGAATTTCTGAATAGTTTGGATTTGCCCAAGCGTGTTGTATTCTTCACCGTGTTTTCCAACGTAATCTGTTTCACGCAGTTTATATTAAAAATTATATTTTTAATATGATGTTTACATTTTAAAAATCACATTTTCAATCAACGCTATATATATTAAATAAAATCACATTTTAAAAACAATGCTTTTCATATAAGAATTCATTTCTAAAAACAATGTTTTTCATATATGAAAATTCCATTTTTACTATATGCTCTTCATATAAAAATTCCATTTTCATTATATGCTTTTCAAATATTTAAAAACAATGATTTTTCTATATAAAAATCACATTTAATATTTTTAGTTTAAAACTACTTTATAATAAGAATCACATTTTTATAGTGCATTATTACTTTTAGAAAAAATCATGCTATTTATATTTATTTTTAAAATCAATGCTATATATAAATTAAAAATCATATTTTTATACGGTGTTATTTATTTTTAAAAAAACATGCGATTTATCTTTTTAAAAAAATGCTATTTAAATTTTTAAATCATGTTATATCTATTTAAAAATGATACATTTTTAAATAATACCAATATATATATAAATTCCATTTTTATATCGCTATCCTATATATTACAAATCTTATTTTCATTTTTAATGCAATGCTTATTTTCATCTAATAAAACCTTTGCTATTTTATTTTGTAAAACATTGTGTATTTAAAAAACAAAGTATATATATATATATAATTAAAAATCATGCAATATATACTTTTCTAAAAATCATATTATATATATAATTAAAAATCATATTATTTATATTTTATAATGCTATACTATTTATATTTTAATAACAACATCTTTAAATCAAAGTTATTTTATTTTAAACTGAAAATAAAATCAATGCAAATTTATTATTATATATATTATTATTTTTGACTAGTTAAATTACTTAATTTCATCACTAATTACCATATAACCAATCTGAGCCGTCCATTTTCTGACCTAAAGACCGATGTTTTCTCATCTTCTTCATCCTCTGTTCGTCGTTCCAGGTCACAAAGAGACCCGCGATCACCTCGAACCTCCACCCACGCAACCCAATTAAGGCCACCAGACCTCTATTAAGACCCAGCACCGCAAAGCCCTCGACTTCCTCCACCATCGGCTGCAGCCTGGCCAAACTCGCCGCCTCCCCTGAGTTGGAAAACAGACCCAAACGCTGACTGTTTGGCCTCAAAATTTGCGAGAAACACAAGCCCAGACCCGATCTTAACCGTTCATAACATAGAGTCCTCTTAGATCTTCGATTTAGTCTTTGGAAGGTTTGAATTTTGTTGCATGGATTTAGAGATTTTGGGGAATCATTTTCGGAGTATTTTGGCCATTCGAATTATAATGGTGGCAGCTGTATGTTTGGGAGAGAGAGAATAGGGTTTGCGTTGAAATGAGGGTATATATAATATTTTTATATTATTTATTATTTTAATTTCAAAAATTCCATGTTTACCAGTACGAACTCCAAATCAAACTCAACGACTATCGCCCCTAGCCAAATACCCTCATTCCAAACACAATGGGATATGTCCGGTAAGCCAATTTGACTGTTTCGATCAGTTTTCTTTTAAATTAAAATATAAATCAATGTATATTGAATTCAAACGCACATTTTAATTTACTAAGGCCACATACTGACTCCAAAATTCCCGAAAAATAAATCTAGCTATGTTTTGATAATACGGTCCTAACAAAACAAATTTTGTCAAATTTGGAGACCGTTTGAAAAACGGTCATTTTCCAGTCGATTAAATTCAAGCTGAAATTACCAAACACGTTTAAATTTACCACGCTCACATATTAATTCAAAAAATTATGAAAATATGAATCTAGCAATAATTTGACATTCCGGGTCCAACAAAAGTGGTCTCGTCAAAAATGGAGGTCGTTTGCAAAATGGCTATTTTTAAGGGCTATATATTATATAAAATTCTATAGCGACTATTCTGAATTTTCAACTGGACGTAACTTTTTATTGCCATTATGAAATCTAGATTTTTCACATTCATTGGAAAGATAATTTCAAACAGATTCAAATATTTCTGGTTTTACTAAAATCCGGTTTATTTTGAATCTTGTACATTCATTTGAAATTTGAAATTGAATTTTCAAACTACCGCGCCATTTCAGGCTCGTTATATAATTAAAATAAATTTATTCGTTCTAACTTTGATTAAAATAAATTTTTAGTCATTATTATTTGAAATAAATCATTTCAAATATTAAAAATCCATTAAAATTTCTAAAATAAAATTTTTAAATTGGTTCTAAAATTCCGGGTTGTTACAATCTCCCCCACTTAAAATCTTTTCGTCCTCGAAAAGGAACGGAGCTGAAAGTTGTTTTACTAAGAAACTCAACTTTCATTCTGGCTTTCATTCTTCAACTTTTCTTTTTCTAAGAATTTTCTAAATTTTCAAAAATCTGGTTAACACCCTAAATTTTCAAAAAAATTCGCCATAACCTCCTTTGTACTGGTTGATATTTATAACCGTAACTTGCCTCACAGGGCCCTTATCAATCCAAAAGAAAAAGAAATAGCCAATCGGCCATAAAATCATCAAACCCAGGAAATACAGTAAACATGTACCTATTCGTCGGGCATACAATTTTATTCCTCTTCTTAGCTTCCATGTTATGACCTGTTCACACATATATATGTACATGTATGCTATTGCAATCAATTTTCAATTCAGTTCAATATTTGATTCGATTTGGCTAAATTTATCATTCATTCTCCTATTGGTTAAATTTATTATCATTTCAATATTTTAATTAGTTAAACTAATTATCAAACATCACAACCAGCAATCAATTAGGTGATTAACTTTTTAAATATGTATAACATTTACATAGTCAAAAATCATATTTTTAGTGCAAATCACAGTGATAAATTCTAACTAAGTTTTGGTTCTCACACCAGTCAATTGGAAATATATCGATATCCGACTTTCGAAACTCGAATATAAATATTGATGATGATCGATCAATCACCAGAATTATCCCCAAGCGACTAGAGTGTGATTCTATATCCATCCTGTATATTTGACACTTCCTATACACGTGTATCAGGCGTATATTAAAATCTCTATATACCCGATAGTCCAAAATCAATTTAAAATAAAATATTCACATATGTAAAATAAGTTTTAAATTTTCAAAAAAAAATTTGTTTTCCTTTTTATTTTAAAAATAACACTCTTCCCACTCGTTCTAGGTACTACTGATCCCATCTCTAACGAGTCATTCTCATTGGATATTACTAATCCAATCCCTGATGAATTCATTCATTCGGTTCTAATGTGTCTTGTTCTCGAGCTCTATAAACCAAAGCTCTGGTACCACATGAAACGACCCAAACTTCCCCGTAAAGGAAAGCCCGGATTGAATTGAGAAAAACACTCATCAGAACACAAACAACAGAACATTTCATTGCTTATTACAACAATTATATCAGAGTACAAGAATATATCAGAGTACAAATAAATATTATACAACAGAAACATATCAGAGATTTAAATTACATTTAAATAGCAGCGGAAAAATAATACAAAATATAACTGAAAGAAATGCACGGATACAGAGCTTTCTGAATATCGCTTCAGCTGTAAACCAGGATCCTGTGAATATAATATCTGCAAAACCAAAACTACTAGCTGCCCGTGTGGAAAATAAGGGCACCCAGAGTTTAGGTTAAAACAATAAACTCTAGGTCAATCATGGGACTGGTGTGAGAACTAAAATGTTATTAAATCTTTTATTTAAAAGTTGGGAAATCATGGGGCCATGTCGTATAACACGGAACGGATTTACTCCACATGAATCTCAGTTTAAGATAAAATCACGCTATGCTTTTTGGAAAAATGAAGCTATTATAAGACTCAGGTCCCATCACACAATGCAACGCAAGCCAGAGGATTGAATTTTACCTTAAAATAGCCAAATAATGCTTGATACACTATAAAGAAAATTATTTTGATATTATACGTGCATAGTGTTTAAAAACAACTTCAAATATAAATGTATCAATCATAGACGGCATGTGTAATATATCATGTCACCATACTATTTCTACAATCAAAACCGCACGATTTCGTATTGGAAGTTGGATTTCCATCTATGAGTCGAGGCTAGGGATCGTCCTCAACGAATTCGAAACAATCTAGCCTACCATGTCTCAGGATCAACCGCAACTACACCTTGGATCTTCAGGGTCAGTCCACAAATAATCTAGTGGATTAGTAATGCCTGAACAATAGGGTTTCCCTACCCTATGGGGCACAAAATCTAAGCCACTAGGGACTCAATATCCGAGATGCCTCATTCCATCATCCACATAAGTAAAAATGTCTGGGCTCCATACCATGACACCACTCCTAGATAGAAAGAAACGCATGCTCTCCCTGCAGTCCTCTCCCGTTTGTGACTCATACCGGGGTGTGAGGCTCGCGAAGTATCGCTATACACAAAGCTATGCTAACAAAAGCTGTGCTTTGATCATCAACCACAAGACTCTGCTTTTCAACAAAAGTCTTGATTATTTGCATCTTGGCATGCCACACTGATAATTCACGCCATACAACTGATGTCTATCAATATATAACCTCTAAGCTCATATGTCTCAGAGAAGGGTGTTAAGCAAGAGAATAAATTCTCCACCACCAAACAGATATATATTTAATAGAAATTAATTTATAAAGAATGAAATCCAATTTCAGACACACATCCATTTACAAGTCCGTTCTGGGTCTGAACGAAACCGGAGGCACCTTATTCCTCGTCCCGTATGTCCAATACAGGAGAGAGGTCCTCGCATATCCGTCGATCTCCGAGTACATCTGGACGATCACCACTTATTACCTTGTCTTGGGTGTACAACCCAATCAAGACATCAGTAATCATCCAAACGATGCGAAGAACTCCGGTCTTCAACCACCGTCTTCATCGTCGATTTTTAATCGTCGTAGTAATTATTCAGAATGGATCAAACCCGGTCTTTCCGAATAATTCACGTATTTTATAATCAATAATAAAGTGCTATAAAAACACATCATATGCCTCATTCCAATGCAGCATATTCTTTTATTCCAATATTCATATTATTAGGGAAAGGTTCCTATTAATTTTATCAAAGATAAATTCTTTAAATTTATTCTTTAATCTTCCTTTCAACATCGATTTCAAAAGATTTTATTAACTAGTCGGGATTATCAAACCTTACCGAAGTAATCGTTTATTTATATTTATTATCCCAATCCCAACCTATTCATCCTATGGAGCAAAACAAATAGCACTCCATATCTAACACCCACCGTGTTATCGGTAAATTCAATTACCATTTCACGTTTAAATCTAATTAAAGAAATAAACTATCGCCTGGAGTAAAACTGGTGGTACTCCATTCTCGATCATTTCAAGAATTCGATAAATTAAATTATCTCATTCCCATTTCAATCTAATTATATATTTATTAAAACTCCACTTTGGTTTTAATATCAAAAATCATTACTTTATGATTATCCAAATTTAGGAAATTAATCTTTATCTTTAACTGGGTTAAAGAACTAATGTCATTTAAAACGCAGTTCACAATAAACCCAAATCATCTTCCACTAACTATGGAATCTTCATAGAAAACGGATCGATATATAATCGATATAAATTCCCGTATCAAACTAATAATATAAATAGAATAACGGCAAGTCCTTTTTAAATTCCATATATAGTAAAGGTCTTCACTCACAGAAGCTTATCTCGTTTATTATTAAATCGAATTCCCTCAATTCCAATTTAGGATATTAAATTGGAAAACTTAACTTTAGAAAATTTCCATTTAAATCTTAATAAAAGATTTATAAATTCCAAATTATATTTTCACTGTTAATTGGGGTTAAAGAACAAATGTCGCTTAAAACATAGTTCAGGATAAACCCACAATCAACTTTCATTTCAATTCTAATTAAACATTAATTAATTAGTAAACTTCTATAAATCTTAATTAAAAGATTTATTCTTTACACACGGGGTTTAAGAACAGTGTTATTGAAGTCACCATTCACGAAAAACCAAAAATCCAATTTATTTTATTTAATTCCAATTAAATATTAATTAATCGGGAAAACTTCATTAAATCTTAATTACAGATTTATTCTAATAACTAGTTCATTTCAATAAAAATATATTTTTATCTTTTCAAATATGGAATTTTTCATCCAAAATCTTTCCAGATTATTAATTATGATTTTATATAATTTTTCCATATTTTTAATAATTTTATTAAGGCCCGTACAGTCGGTTTCCAATAACGGCCACCGAACTACATCCATAACGACCTTTTTCAAATTTGATTTGGACACAATTCTAAATCCAACCATTAGATTTTAGATCTCTTATATTCATTGGAAAGCTCTTTTCGATACGAACCTAATGGTTCTTGTTTTAGGAGAATCCGACGGTCGGATCTCCCGTTACATCAATTTGAAATTAATGGTCGAAATTCGCGAACGATCGCTGCGCGGCACGTTCTATTCAGGTCATTAAATATATATAATATATATTATATATTTTGTCGATTTCCATTAAAAACGTATTTTACAAATCGTTTATAAATTCGTTTTAAAACGGTTCCAACTTCATTTTCAATTTTAAATCAAAACTGAATATTCTATATCTTTATCGTATTAAAATGATAATTTTTTTAAAATATTATATTTTGAAATCACTTCTTTTCGATATTCATTATAAAATGAATAACTCGATCGATAAAAAGAGCGCTTAACTACATAACTATTTTTTTATTGTTCAAAAATATTTCAACATATGAATATTTTATATGGTTTATACATTCAATAAAAATGATATTTTTATTGTTCAAAATTTTTATTCAATACATGAATATTTTATTCACTTCAATTAAGATGTTAAAGATGACATTTTTAATGTTCAAAAATATAATTCAACAAATTATTATTTTATTTTCATTAACATGTTAAAAGGTGACATTTTAATGTACAAAAATATAATTCAACAAATGATTATTTTATTTGTTTATACATACAATAAAAATGTGATTTTTATTGTTCAAACATTTTATTTTAAAATATTCTTTATTTTAAAAATATTCTTTTATTTTAAAATGTTCTTATTTCTGAATCGGAATGTGACTCAATCAATTACCATATAATTTCAGTTATATGGATTTCATGCATCGCATGTTTGCAAAAATAATGATAAATAATCATCAAACAGTCCATTAACATCCAGAGTGAAATTTACAACTGTGTGGGCATTAAAATAAATAATGCTCATCATAAACTGTCAATCCATCAATTGACATACAATTAAATATTGGGACTAGTGTATGTCAAATATCATCCCAATGCCCGTGTGGGGTTTTCAAACAACAACAGTTTATTTAAATAAATCATTAGTTAACAGATTTAACCAATTCTAATTTAGTTTGAATTATTTTCTACATAACCATTTTCACTGTTCAAATTATAAACGAATATTTATAATTTAATTTCAAGTACCATATTTATGTTAACATTATTTTTAATATGTTAAACATTTCAACATCACAAACAACACACAATACATTCAATTTGAATCGTCCATGTTTTGTGGACGAGGAAAGTGATCTAACATGCACCGTATACAATTTATAATAATTAAACTGATAAAAACCTACACTGGCAATTCTATATATGTTTCAGTTATGAAAATAAATAAATAACTGTGCAGAATTTTTAGTGAGGAGTTCTCACCTTTGGTTTCCACTTCGCCAGTTTTATTTCTAAATTTCTGAATAGTTTGGATTTGCCCCAGCGCATTGTATTCTTCACCGCATTTTCCAACGTAATCTGTTTCACATAGTTTATATTAAAAATCATATTTTTAATATGATATTTACAATTTAAAAATCACATTTTCAATCAACGCTATATATATTAAATAAAATCGAATTTTAAAAACAATGCTTTTCATATAAGAATTCATTTCTAAAAAGAATGTTTTTCATATATGAAAATTCCATTTTTATTATATGCTTTTCATGTAAAAATTCAGTTACATTATATGCTTTTCAAATATTTAAAAACAATGATTTTTCTATATAAAAATCACATTTCAATATTTTTAATTTAAAACTATTTTATAATAAGAATCACATTTTTATACTGCGTTATTTCTATTAAAAAAATCATGCTATTTATATTTATTTTTAAAATCAATGCTATATATAAATTAAAAATCATATTTTTATACAACGTTATTTGTTTTTATAAAAACTTGCAATTTATCTTTTCAAAACAATGCTATTTAAATTTTTAAATCATGTTATATCTATTTAAAAATAATACATTTTTAAACAATACCATTGTATATAAAAATTCCATTTTTATATCGCTATCCTATATATAACAAATCATATTTTTATTTTTAAAGCAATGCTTATTTTTATTTAATAAAACCTTTGCTATTTTATTTTGTAAAACATTGCATATTTAAAAATGTTGGCCTACTTTGTGAACTAGGCAACACAAAGTCAAGATATCAGACATTGAAGAGCATTTTTAATTAGAAGACTTCCGTTCGGATCGGAGAAGGCACTACAGCCTAGATCGGACAGCTGCAATCGTTCGGATCGGGTCAAAGCAACGTATCGGTTCGGAGCGGATAAAATCTCCTATTCGGATCGGTGAGCTATTGCTTTTGAAGGCGGAGAGCGCGTGTTCGGATCGGAGGGCAGTCTTCTTCAAGATGAATTGTAAAGCCACCCAATTGCTACAGAGATAGGTCGGAGCGGAGCAGATTAAAGAAGAGAGAGCGTTGCTTCCAAGCCAATCCGGGTCGGATCGGGTATCCCGATCCGAACCCCTTATATGTGTGTCTCCACCCGAGCCCATTTTCCATATCATTCTCCAGCAAAAGCGCCTGGATATCCGGATCGGCTATGACTAGTTCCTACCCATAACGTTCATTACTCTGATGCGTTGTCAACACAACGATTCATCCGAACCCGAGGCTAATGGGATGGACGACACAAGGCTCCGATCCAGATCGGGCTCTGAGCAAATTCACACCTATAAATACCCCGTCTGGAGACAAAGAAAAGGATCTTTTTTGGGCATTTTGAGAATTCAACCACCTCCATAGTCCGAACTCCAATACTCCCGGAGAATCCAAATCATCTTTCATTATTTGTTTTAGTCAATTGAGTGAATATAAGTGAGTTGTGAGTGGAATCAAGTGAATCTTACATTGTATTTGCAACTGAATCATTGAATATAGTGAAAGATAAGTGGACGTAGGTATTTTTTCGCCGAACCACTATAAATCCTGTGTGTTCATTTTAATTTTTATCTCATCTCATTTGCTTTTAATCAATTTGGGTGTTAGAACCATTTTTTGGTCTAACATTTTGGTGCTTTCACTGAGAAACCTCATCTAAATTCTTTATTTTCCGGGATTTCTTTCTACTTTTTGGACAGTTGAGTTCGAAGAAGTTAATCCTTAAGTTTCTCCACTCTTTTATATTTGTTGAAGTGATTGTCAAAGAATCATGGCCAAAGGAAAAGGCAAAGAAGTTCAATCTGGTCGAGGAAATGGAGTTGGCGAAGATCAGCAAAATGCAGTTGTAACGAGGTCTCGGGGGCAGAGTTCAGTAGCAGGAAGAACCAATGCAGGAAATCCGAGCCGCCAACAGGGGGAGAGCTCCGATCCGATCCGGGTAGGAGACTCTGAAGCAGTGCATTCCCCCAATCTGAACCGACCCGAGCAGCTTGCCACGTACCGATCCGACCAGGCCCCCCAGCTCCGAACCGATCCGACCTCCTACCTCCGATCCGACCCGATGCTTGGTGAAGCTGGAACCTCTACTCGAGTCCCTACGAATGCTCCGATTCCAGCCACCAGGGTTAGTGATCAGGTCAATCCATCTGCGCCCATCACTCAAGGAGATTTCTCGCGCTTACTTGACATGCTTGAGAGCACAATGGAGGCTATGAAAGTTCACGAGCGCACTAATCTCATGATGCAGGAAAATATGAGGCTCATGAGTCGGGAGATTAGTGAACTCCGTCGACAGAGAACTCCATCACCGATTCGTCACACACCAGTGGATCAATCTTCATCTTCCGAGGAAGAGCGGCCCCGTGAACGAAGGCCGCTCGAACGACCTCAGAACGTGGAGCAGCTGACATTTGGATCTTTGGGATCTCGTGAGGATATTGCACGAGCGCTAGGAAACAATGACCCCACTCGGGGGCAAAGACTCCAGTCCCCTCCTCCCGAGATCGACCGGGAGCGCAGGGAACGGAATCGAGCAGAGGCAGCTCGAAGAAGAAGGGCATCTCCTGAACAAGAGCCCAGAAGGAACTCGGATACTAGGGCCAGGGAACCTGAGCGGCCCCTAACTAATGCTGATGTGCAGGCAATGGTTCGCCAGATCATGTCCGAGAGCCGGAACTATACAAATGAAGATTATGGCATTGAGCGAAGCCATACTCCCTTCACCGACGATATCCTCGACTTCCAATTTCCCCGACGCTTTAACTTGCCACAGATGGACAAGTACAACGGAAGGACTGATCCGGGACAGCATTTGATGCGATACTCGTGGCTCATGAATGCTGCTGCTGCCCCTGATGAAGTGAAATGCAAAGCATTCCCAATCTACTTAGAAGATGTGGCACTGTTCTGGTTTACCCGACTTCCTCCTCGTTCGATTTCGAATTACAAGGAACTAAGCGAGCGTTTTATGAACCAGTTCCGACTCCATGCTCGAAAGTCCAAAAGTGTTATTGAATTATCGAGAATCAAGCAGGCACCAGGAGAGTCTTTGAGGGCATATCTTGACCGTTTTAACCAAGCGGTGACTGAGGTCAGTGACCCGCATGAGCCCACTATTCTGATGGCATTGAAGGAAGGAGTCGATCCTGAATCCGAGTTCGGAGATTATCTTTCTGGGAAAACACCCTCCACAAGAGAGATATTCTACGAAAAAGCCGATATTTATCTAAGGCGAGAGGAGGCCAGGGCAAACCGAAAGAGAAAGTCTGAGACGTCTTCAAAAGAAAATGTGCAGAGTAATATCGCCGTAAAGCAGTCTGGGGAAAGTTCTGGCAAGGTTGAAGTAAATGTGGGAAACAAGGGTGGAAACAACAATGTTGGAAGCGGGGGTAGCAACAACAATAACCGTAATCCGAACGGTAACAGAAGAAATAGAAATAGGGGAAGCGATCCTAACAAAAGACCCCAATTCCAGACCTACAAGAATTATACACCATTGAAAGACACCCTGGAAAATATTTACCTGGATACGTACAATGTGTTACAGTACAAAAGACCGCCACCTCGTGATTCGACCGAGAAAGAAATGGCGACAGGGAAATTTTGTTTGTTTCATGGAACTCATGGGCATTCAACCAATGAATGTCGGCATTTGAGGGATGTAATTGAGAAGCTGCTGCGTGAAGGGAAGTTGGATGAGTATAAGGTTGCCCCGAGGGACAGGGGGCAAGGAGAGCAGGCTCCAAAACAGATTCTACCTGCTCCCAAGCCTACAGCGCAGCAGAAAGGTAAAGGAATTGTTATCAACTCCATAGTGGGCGGACCTCACCCGGCAATCCGAAGTTTCAGATCAATGGATCAATATGTAAATACCGCCAAGCATCTAGACGTGAATGAAGGTGATGATTTGGAAGATATCACCCCCATAAAACAACAAAAGACCATGTTTGACGACGTGGTATTCCGCAGCCGAGATAATACTGGGATCCAGTCACCCACTGACGATCCGTTGGTTATTACTACCACCATTGGGCCGGCCTTGGTTCATAAGGTATTAGTATGGAAGTTCCGTTAATATTTTGTTTAAAAAGTCATTCGACCAGATGAAGCTTGAATCTGAAGATTTGAAGCTATGTGAAGGTTGGATCAGAGGCTTCAACGGGGCGTCGACAGCTCCCATGGGATACATAGAGTTGCCCGTGACCCTGGGGCAAGGAGAACGTAGAAGAGTGCGGATGCTTCAGTTCGTAGTATTGGACGTAGATTCGCCTTATAATGCATTTTTGGGGAGGCCTTCCCTTGCTGAATTTAGAGTTTGTATCGCCCCTTGGTGCTTGTTACTTAAGTTCCCAACCGAAGCCGGAACTAGAGTAATCAGAGGGGATCAAGTTTCCGGACGGGCCTGCTATGTGGCCGAATTAAAGATGTTGATGAAAGGACTTAACATTGAGAGTAAAGATGCCTCATCTTCCTCAAAGGGGGACTCGGCATAGCAATTAGAGAGATTGACCCCAAAGGAGTTGCCTAAAGGAACGCCTGAAGACCTGGATCCCAGAAAAGACGAGGAACCAGAGGCTAGGAATGCAACTCCTAATGAAGCAACAGTGGAAATTCCCATTGATAAAGCTGATCCGACAAAAGTTTTGAAAATTGGTTCTCAATTGGATCCACGTCGAGCTAAAGAACTAACGAACTTCTTGAAGGCAAACTTAGACGTGTTTGCCTGGACCCATGCTGACATGTGTGGGATATCGCCATCCATAATAAGTCGCAAATTGAATGTAAACCCGAAACATCCACCTGTGAAGCAAAAGAGACATATGCTGGGCCCAGAGAGGTCGGTTGCTCTCAAAGAGGAAGTAGAGAAGTTGAAGCAGAATGGATTTATTCGAGATTCGACATATCCCGACTGGATATCGAATCCCGTCTTGGTAAAGAAGCCAAACGGAAAGTGGCGGACTTGCATTGACTTTTCAGATTTAAACAAAGCTTGCCCAAAAGATAGTTTCCCACTTCTCAGGATTGACCAGCTTGTAGATTCGACAGCAGGTCATGAACTTCTCTCTTTCATGGACGCATATTCTAGATACAACCAAATTCCTATGCACGTACCAGACCAAGAACATACGAGCTTCATTACGAATTTGGGATTATATTGTTATGTTGTAATGCCATTCGGATTGAAAAACGTTGGAGCTACTTATCAGCGCTTGGTGAACAGAATGTTTTATAATCAAATAGGAAAAACTATGGAGGTTTATGTAGATGATATGCTTGTCAAATCGAAGCAGTCCTCCAGCCATACGCAAGACTTGGCGGAAATGTTTGGTATCCTGCGAAAGTACCGGATGAAATTGAATCCTCTGAAATGCTCATTTGGAGTGGCATCGGGAAAGTTCCTTGGCTTCATTGTGAGTTCCCGAGGAATTGAAATCAACCCTAGCCAGATAGCAGCGATTAGAAATATCGAAGAGCCGAGGAGAATTAAAGACGTCCAAAGTCTTGCAGGGAAAGTAGCGGCGCTGAGTAGATTCATCTCCAAAACCACAGACAAATGTGTTCCGTTTTTTGATTTGATTAAAAGAGGAAAGAAGAACTTCGAGTGGACTCCGGACTGTGTTGAGGCCTTTCGTAATTTATTGGAACTGCTAGAGAAACCGCCGATTTTATCAAAGCCCGTAGATCACGAAGAATTGTTTGTTTACTTGGCAGTCTCGGCTCACGCCGTCAGCACAACCCTGGTTCGAGAAGAAGACAAAGTACAAAGGCCAGTGTATTATGTAAGCAAGAAATTAGCAGCGGCAGAGCGCAACTACCCAAAAATTGAGAAGCTTGCTTACAGTCTCCTGATCGCATCCCGAAAACTTCGTCACTATTTCCAAGCCCATCCAATAACCATATACACCGACCAGCCCCTAAGGCAGGTGTTGCAGAGACCCGAAGCATCGGGAAGGTTGATCAAATGGAACATAGAACTAAGTTAGTTTGATTTGAATTTTCAACCACGAAAGTCAATCAGGGGGCAAGCTCTGGCAGACTTTATTGCGGAATTCACCATTCCAGAGGAGGAAGTAATCAATGACAGAGTGGTTAAGTCCGAGGATGAGCTAAAGATAAATCCGTGGAAACTATATACAGATGGAGCCAAGAACGACTGAAGGTCCGGAGCTGGAATCGTCTTAGTCACTCCCGAAGGACGGTCGTTATATTACGCCCTGCGATTAGAATTTTCGGCGACTAAAAATGACTCTGAATATGAAGCCCTGATTGTCGGGCTGAAGCTTGCTAAAGACCTCGGAGTAAAAATGTTAGACATATTCTGTGACTCTAAAATTGTTGTTTGCCAAGTGCGAGAGGAATTTGTGGCTCGAGGACCTCGACTTATCGCCTACCTCAAGAAAGTGAAAGAGTTATTGAATAGCTTAGAGCGGTACAACATAACACACATTCCCAGAGTTGAAAACCAGAAAGCGGATAGGCTGGCAAAGCTGGCTAGTTCTGACAATCCAGAAGAGACTGAAATAATTCCAGTTGAAACGTTGGAATCGCCAAGCTTTGAGTCAATGGAAATTGAATTCGCTTTTGAAGCGGAACCAGAGAAGGAGTCATGGATGACTCCAATTAAGAATTTCCTTAAGAATGGGACACTCCCATCAAAGAAGAGTGAGAAAAGAGCTGTAGTTCGCAAAGCTACCAGATATGTCATACAAGATGATACTCTTTATAGGCAAGGATTTTATATGCCCCTGTTACGATGTATAGCACACGACGACATCAAGCGTGTACTAAGAGAAGTACACGAAGGTGAGTGTGGAGATCATACAGGAGGTGAAACTTTAGCAAAGAAGATATTGCGGTACGGATACTTCTGGCCTACGATCAATAAAGATGCAGCTGATTATTCACGACGCTACGATAAGTGCTAGAGATTCGCCAAAATCCCCAGGGCACCGTCGACCCAACTTAAATCAATGGTGAGTCCTTGGCCATTTGCCACGTGGGGAATTGATATCATTGGAGTTCTACCAATTGCTAAAGGAGGAGCTAAGTATGCAATAGTGGCCATGGACTATTTTACGAAGTGGGTGGAAGCTGAGCCCTTGACCAAGATCACGGCAAGAAAGGTGATAAGTTTTATGGTCAGAAATATCATATGCCGGTTCGGGATCCCAAGGACGATTATAACTGACAACGGAACCCAATTTGATAGTACTGAATTCAGAAATTTCTGCCAGAAGTATAAGATAGACAAACGGTATACTGCAGTTGCCTATCCGCAATCGAATGGGCAAGTAGAGGCAATAAACAAAGTAATAAAATCCATCCTCAAGAAACGATTAGAGCGTGCAAAGGCAAAGTGGGTTGATGAATTGCCCCTAGCTTTGTGGGCATATCGAACAACATTTAAAACGGCCACCGGTCATACCCCTTTCTCTCTCTCCTTTGGCTCAGAAGCTGTAATTCCAGTTGAACTAGAGGTTCCTTCCCACAGGGTGACATATTATGACCCGATGACGAATCGGGCACTCTTACTTGAGTCTCTTGATGAAGTCGAAGAGAAAAGGGACGAAGCAGATTTGCGTGCGGCAAGACATCGGCGTCAGGTGGCACGCTATTACGACAAAAAAGTTCGCCTCAGGACTTTTGAACCAGGAGATTTGGTGCTAAAGAGAGTCTTTCCATCCCTTCCTCACCTTGGTCCAAAATGGGAAGGACCCTTTGTCATTCAACGGAAACTTGAAAAAGGAACCTTCAAGTTAACGACCGTAGATGGCGAAGAAGTCCCCAGAGCATGGAATGCCCAACACTTAATGCGATATTTGAATTAGAAATGTTGTACTTTGTTTTATTTTTCTTATGAACTTTGTAATAAGGCACGACTTGCCTTGGGAAAATCTGACGATATGAATGAAGAACTATAAAGTGGATGTAGGCTACGACTTAGCCGAACCACTATAAAAATATTGTGTGTTATTTACTTTTATGCATTTACATTCATCAGTTATTCTGTTGTGATTATAAAATACAGGATGACTCAGAGCCTAAAAAGGTTGAAAACAGTTTAGACATAAAAAGAAGCACAACGACTGTTTGTGCGATAAGACATAAAAGAATGAGAAAACGACATTCTTAACTCTAACTTTCCAGAGAGAAAGAGAGTATAAAAGCGTCTCCGATTGAGCGCTGAAAAGGAAATTCTTCTCTTAACTCTAACTTTCCAGAGAGAAAGAGAGTATAAAGGCGTCTCCGACTGAGCGCTGAGAAAGAAATCTTTCCCCGCTGAAAAGCCGGGGAATGAATAGATTACTGAGCTCGAACTCTAACTCTCAAAAGAAAGAGAGAGAGTATAAAAGAAATGCCAGAAAAAACGACAGGTACTGACAACACAGGAAGTTCTATCCCGTCAGAGAATCGGGAGCATTCAGATTGCTTGATTAAGCATTAAATAATTTGTGGGAATTGACTGGGGACACGTATGTATACGCATATTTCCCCCCTCCACAACTTCGTTTCATAACTATAGACATGCATTTTTACATAAGTGTAGATCTACTAACAAACAAACATTGCAGAAAATGAATTATTTTTATTTACAAATGAATGAATTTGTACAGGAAAATGGCTAAAAAAGAAAGTGCAGGAGCTACTCTTGTAGCAGCAATTATTGGTTCACTAAATGCTAAAACGATACAAGGCAATCCACTCTTTAGATTTTGAATGAGCCTTGGATTTCTTGGCGGCTTTCTCCGCGTCCTTTGCTTCTTTCTCAGCCTCCGTCAAGATTCGTTTTGACTTCTTTTTTCCTGAAGATGCGGTGCTGGAGCCAGTAGACTTCTTCCCGGAGGGCGGGGCGCTGGAATCAAGAGAAGATTTTTTAGCGAGTTCCTCTGTAATAGATCTAGTTGAGAGCTTAACAACTAACCTTGATCCTGCATCCACGACTGCGAGGGGTTTGAGGACTTCGGGGTCTAGCTCTTCAGCTTTTAATTGCAAGCGTTTGTCTTGATCGACTTTCATTGCAGCCAAGGTAACATCATCAGCATTTTTTGACTCCCCGACTATTGCAACTTCTGGTTCCTCTTCATGCCCCCCGTCTCCGCCGTCGTCCTTTAAAGCTGCTATCATTTCTTCATCATGGGGAGTGGCGACCTTAGTTGGCTCACTTCCTTCTCCCAAGTCTATAGAAGCAGCCTTGTCTTCCCCTTTTTTGGCCTTATCTGCGGGCTTTGTCCCAGCGGTGGCTCCCTGAGTCACATCTGTCTTCACGGATGATTCAACACCTACAGAATGAGAAGCAACAGTTATCAACTCAGGCGAAAACAATGGTTCTTTCATCGATTGTTCAATCACGTGGCGAAAGGTAGAAATAGCCTTGGCAAATTGAGGAGAAAAGGTAGGGATACCTTCCGAAGACTTTTCTGCAGAGGTGGCTACTACCTCTGGTGTTGTTTCAGGAATAGGGGATAGCAGAGTTGCTCGGGGAATTCCCGGATTTTCAGGATCATACCCCTCTACTTCGGAAGTTGCAGGGGCAGAAGAAGAGGAACCAGCTTCGAGAACAGGTTTTTGTTTAGACTTCCGTCTCTCTTCTTCCATGGCCTCAGCAATAAGGCGGCGCCCTTCAGCTAGGCGCTCCGGTTCATCATCCCTCAAGTATTTCTCCATTAGTTTATCTTCATCGAGGGAATCGACCTTAAGTTCCTCTTTTTCCCACTCGACGATCTGATTCCATACTTGAACTAGAGTGGATGGATAGTCCTCGATCCAAGAAATGTTTCGACGATGAATAATATGTGCGAAGAATTCAATCATTAGTTCGCCGAAACCCTGAATATCAGCCTCCGCCTCTGATAGTTGCTTGCGGGCTTCCTCCGCAGATTTAATAGCACACTCCACATTGCCCTCGGCCAGGGCAGCCCTGTTCTCTGCCTCCAACAGCTTTGAAACCAAGTCGGCATTCTTCTTTTCTAATTCAGCACTCCTCTTTGCTAACTCGGCGTTTTTCCGTTCAAGCTCAGCATAAGCAAGGCGTGTCTTAGCAGCTTCTGACTTGGCCTCGTCAGCTTGCTTTTTTAATTCAGAGCGCTCCTGAGTGTGAGATTCAAGCAAGTTATGATAACGCTTTTGCATGTCCTCGAATTGTTGTTTGAAGTTAGAAGCGTCCCTTTGAGCGACAGCTAACTGAGCTTGAGTGTCTTCTAAATCTTTTCCTAGAGCTTTTAAGGCCTTAGCATCCTCCTCTGCGGTCTTTTGCATTGAATCGGTATTTGTGATTAGAGTGCGGATGATTCTAGAAAGATTGCATGAATATTTGAACATCTCAGTATATTGTTTTTCCACCGCATCAATCTTTGCTTTGGCCTCATCTGCCCACTTAGAAGAAATAGGTTCAAGAGCAGGTAAAAAAGTCAAAGTCTCGAAGTAGTGCTCGGGAAATTGCTCCTCTAAATATGCCCGCTTTACTGCAGTTTCCACATCTAGTGGGGGAGGAGCGGGAATTGATAATTTGGTGTCCCTGTGTGAAGAGGATTCAGTAGTCTCTTTGTCTGTCCTAGGTCGTTTAGTAGCAGGGACCTTGTGCTTACTTCGAGACCCAGTTTCTTTTGGAGGAGTTCTCTCCCTACTGCGCTTTTCATGGGACGAAGTGGAGTCTTTAGATGGTGGTCTGTCCTCTTCCCTACGGCTTTGATAACCCTTGTATTTCTCTTGTTCCGGCCGAACTGGTGAGCGAGAGCGTGAGGGTCGAGAACGATAGGGATCGTAAGGCCTTCTCTCATCCCTGCCGCGATCATCACGACGATCATATTCGACATCTTGAGGAGGATTGGACATGCTGCGACGAAGCTTTCTTATATCGTAGTAAGATCGAGACATCGTACCTGCACGATAAAACAAACGAAATTTAGAATTAATGGATTCATGAAAAAAGAGGTGCAATGAATGCTAATGCCGTTATATAAAGTGTATCCTAAGTGGCGTGTTTCCCCCCAACCAACCCGAGTCTGAAGCTAGACTAGTACGGGCAGGCTCTTTGGCCTTAGCGGGAGTGGTCTCTTCAGAAGAGGTGAAGACTAAAGGATCCTTCCTGAAATCCTCTGAAGTGTATATAGTCTCAGGTAAGGGGAGATCCCCCAAACCCTGAAATATTTGCTCATCAGTACTAGGGACATCCCCCTCGGAAGCATGAAGTGGCGACTCTTGGGAGGATTTTGACTTTTCCAGAGAAGTAGTCTCCTCGGGGGCAATATATCCTTCACGATGCTTTTCGGCCAGATTAGCCAATTCATCATCTTGTGTAGAAGATGGAGAAGGTGAAGTTTGAAGAGGCGCTGTAGGAACTCCTGAGCCTTCTCCAGTCTCTGGGACTACCTCCACTGGAGGAATGTATGCGTATGGAACCATCCCAAGACCAATGCTACGAAAAACGGATAACAGCCCATGAAAGTGAAGGTACTCGTCTTTAAGGGCTTCGTCGATAGTCAAGAATTTCTGATCGCAATTAAGAAGTCGGTGCATCCGGTCAAAGAACACCTGATCTGATATCTGTTTGGGATTGTCGACTGCAAACAAAAAGGAAAACAAGTCAAGGTGATGATTCGAGTGTATAAAGCCCGGATTTAGAAAATCAGTGCTTTACTTGATTTTGTCCACCTCCTGGCGCATCCAGGCTGTCGCTTCACGTAGAACCATTCTAGTCTGGAATCTCCAGCTTTACTGCTGAATGGTGCAGAGATTATCTTCCTTTTTGGAACTGACTCAAAGTAGCAGAAAGATGGAGTCTCTCGAGTCCGATGCTTGAAATTATAGAAGAAGTGAACGTCATCGAACGTGAGCTCTATGCCTAAGATTTCACGATATGCTATGTACAAGGTGTGCAAATAGGCATATGAATTAGGATGCAACTGCATGGGGGCAATCCGCATTTGTCTTAAAAAGTCAACGATAAAGGGAGAGAATGGAGGAATGGCGCCGACCATGCACATCAATCGAGTGACCGCCATATATCCTTCTGGAGGGTTGTGGGGACGGTCAGAGCGTGAAGGCACTAGAGTGTCCCTTTTCATTATCCCGTACTTTAAGCAAATTCGGATAAGTCGATCGTTGTCGATTGTTGATTCAACGAAGTCTGGAGGTGATTCCAATATAATGGCCGATTCAAATTCGTCAGGGGCTCGATCGTCACCAATCCCTCCTTCCTCCTCGAGACCTAGAGAAACTTCATTCTCTGAAGACACCTCGTTGCTTTCTCGACTTCCAACCCCGTAGTCTGGACCCTCGCTGTCCCATTCCGGATCAGAAGGAGAAGATATATCCTCAAGAGTGATTTTGTTAGAGGTTTCCGGGGCTTCTTTCCTATCAGCTAGTCTGGAAGAGCGTCTGGGTCTCATTGTCATAGAACTATTGAAGAAGCAATAGCACGGATTAGAGTAAATTAGCCCGTACCCCCCTATGTATGTGTGTGAACTAAAATGTGTGCAGCGAATGTGAGAAATGCAAAGTAAAAGTGCAACAATGTAAGACGAAACTTTGAAGAGAAAGTGATAGTAAGAGTAGTTCTTAATGTTCATTTATGTCTGCAAGGCACTATCCTAACTGTTCATGAAGTTGGAAGTAATATCTTTTAAATAGTTGAACGAAAGTTTGTGTTTTGGATTGAGTAATTTTCGGTTCGGATGTATACACCAGGTTCAGATCGGATAGGCAAGGTCACGTGTCAGCTTAAGGCAAAGGCTCACACTCAGAGAGATATATCCGGATCGGTTCGGGGGTTGACTTTCGGGGCGGGTCGGATTAACCTGGATAACCATGCTACTATTCTCTCTTTTGTTTCACAACCCGGTCCGACCCGAGCGCATAAGTCTTAACCCCCATTTTATTCATAGCTCCGACCCGACCCGGTCAAACAAGTTAAGTCCCATTTCTTTGCCTTATTGCTCCGACCCGGTCCGGTTCTGTAAAATTCTCTCTTTCCCTTTTTCTCCTACTATTCCCCCACCCGAACCGATCTCCTTCAATTTCCTTCCTCTTCCTCCTCTTAAGTAGCGAACCCAACTCGATATCCCAAGCCTTAATTAAAATCAAGTGCTTAAGCACTCAAGTATTCAACGACGAAACTCAACACCCTCCACCAACGCCTAGAAATGGCGTCGACGCTATCAACGACGAAGGCGGAGGATGAAGGAAGCCGTGGTGATGGAAAAAGTCAAAATACCTTGCTAGAATCGTTCAACTTAACTGCGAATGCGAATTAAAAACAATTATGGCAACGAGATTCAAGATTACAAGACTACCTATGTATTTGGTTCAAAGATTGAAGCGAGAATTTTGAAACTTCTTGGAAAGACTAGGGTTTCGATGTGGAATCGGTTCGGTTAGGCAAGAACAGTGAATGAAAGAAAAGAAGAAAAGTGAAGTAAATTTATATAAAAAACAAGTTGACTATTCGTATTCCCGATCGGACCGGCTCGAAAAGCCCAATGACGCAGCTTGGCCCACTAATCCATTGCAGAGTATAGGAAGAAGAAGATCCGTCCGGGTCGGAACCCGAACCAGAAATCTGTTTGGGTCGGAATCCGAACCGAACAGGATGAAGTACGACAGCTTGGCATGTGAATTCAAAGGGAAGGATGAAGGCGTCGTGCAACAGCAATCAAAGCATGCTCCGTTTCCAACAGAAGCATCCTTTGAGGGGGCAAAGTGTTGGCCTACTTTGTGAACTAGGCAACACAAAGTCAAGATATCAGACATTGAAGAGCATTTTTAATTAGAAGACTTCGGTTCGGATCAGAGAAGGCACTACAGCCTAGATCGGACAGCTGCAATCGTTCGGATCGGGTCAAAGCAACGTATCGGTTCGGAGCGGATAAAATCTCCTATTCGAATCGGTGAGCTATTGCTTTTGAAGGTGGAGAGCGCGTGTTCGGATCGGAGGGCAGTCTTCTTCAAGATGAATCGGAAAGCCACCCAATTGCTACAGAGATAGGTCGGAGCGGAGCGGAGCAGATTAAAGAAGAGAGAGCGTTGCTTCCAAGCCAATCCGGGTCGGATCGGGTATCCCGATCCGAACCCCTTATATGTGTGTCTCCGACCCGAGCCCATTTTCCATATCATTCTCCAGCAAAAGCGCCTGGATATCCGGATCGGCTATGACCAGTTCCTACCCATAACGTTCATTACTCTGATGCGTTGTCAACACAACGATTCATTCGAACCCGAGGCTAATGGGATGGACGACACGTGGCTCCGATCCGGATCGGGCTCTGAGCAAATTCACACCTATAAATACCCCGTCTGGAGACAAAGAAAAGGATCTTTTTTGGGCATTTTGAGAATTCAACCACCTCCATAGTCCGAACTCCAATACTCCCGGAGAATCCAAATCATCTTTCATTATTTGTTTTAGTCAATTGAGTGAATATAAGTGAGTTGTGAGTGGAATCAAGTGAATCTTACATTGTATTTGCAACTGAATCATTGAATATAGTGAAAGATAAGTGGACGTAGGCATTTTTTCGCCGAACCACTATAAATCCTATGTGTTCATTTTAATTTTTATCTCATCTCATTTGCTTTTAATCAATTTGGGTGTTAGAACCATTTTTTGGTCTAACAAAAAACAATGTATATATAATTAAAAATCATGCTATATTTTTAAAAAAAATCATATTATTTATATTTTATAAAGCTATGCTATTTATATTTTAATAACAACATTTTTAAATCAATGTTATTTTATTTTAAACTAAAAATAAAATCAATGCGAATTTATTATTATATTTTTTTATTAGTTAAATTACTTAATTTCATCACTAATTAACATATAACCAATCTGAGCCGTCCATTTTCTGATCTGAAGGCCGATGTTTGCTCATATTCTTCATCCTTTGTTCGTCGTTCCAGGTCACAAAGAAACCCGCGTTCACCTCAAACCTCCACCCATGCAACCCAATTCAGGCTGTCGGACCTCTATCAAGACCCACCACTGCAAAGCCCTCGACTTCCTCCACCATCGGCTTCGGCCTGGACAAACTCGCCGCCTCCCCTAAGTTGGAAAACGGACCCAAACACTGACCGTTTCGCCTCGAAATTCGCAAGAAACACGAGCCCAAACCCGATCTTAACCGTTCATAACATAGAGTCCTCTTAGATCTTCGATTTAGTTTTTGGAAGATTTGAATTTTGTTGCATGGATTAAGAGATTTTGGGGAATCATTTTCGGAGTATTTTGGCCATTCAAATTAGAACACTGGCGGCTGTATGTTTGGGGGGAGAGAATAGGGTTTGCGTTGAAATGAGCGTATATATAATATTTTTATATTATATAATATTTTTATATTATATAATATTTTTATATTATATATTATTTTAATTTCAAAAATTCCATGTTTACCAATACGAACTCCAAATCAAACTCAACGACTGTCGCCCCTAGCCAAATACCCTCATTCCGAACACAATGGGATATGTCCGGTAAGCCAATTCGACTGTTTCGATTAGTTTTCTTTTAAATTAAAATATAAATCAGTGTATATTGAATTCAAACTCATATTTTAATTTACTAGGGCCACATACTGACTCCAAAAATTCCCGAAAAATAAATCTAGCTATGTTTTGCAATATGATCCTAACAAAACTAATTTCGTCGAATTTGGAGACCGTTTGAAAAACGGTCATTTTCCAGTCGATTAAATTTAAACTGAAATTACCAAACACGTTTAAATTTACCACGCTCACATATTAATTCCAAAATTATGAAAATTGGAATCTAGCAATAATTTGACATTCTAGATCCAACAAAAGTGGTCTCGTCGAAAACGGAGGTCGTTTGCAAAATGGCTATTTTTAAGGGCTATATATTATATAAAATTCCATAGCGACTATTCTGAATTTTCAACTGGACGTAACTTTTTATTCCCGTTATGAAATCTGGATTTTTCACATTCGTTGGAAAGATAATTTCAAACAGATTCAAATATTTCTAGTTTTTTCTAAAATTCGATTTATTTTGAATCCTGTACATTCGAAATTGGAAATCGAATTTTCAAACTGCCACGCCATTTCAGGCTCGTTATATAATTAAAATAAATTTATTCGTTCTAACTTCGATTAAAATAAATTTTTAGTCGTTATTATGTAAAATAAATTATTTTAAATATTTAAAATTTCTAAAATAAAAATTTTAATTGGTTCTGAAATTCCGGGTTGTTACAAAAACCAGTGCCAAAATTGTAAGAAATTTGTCTACACAAAAAAAAATCATTTAAAGAATCCCATCAAGCTAATTTTACTAAAGAGGAAAATAATGAAAATAATCTCTTCGATGTTTGTCAAAATGCAACGGAAGAACTGAAGACACTTGGTATCTTAATTGTGGTTGTTGTAATCGCATGAATAAAAACGAAAGAATCTTTTGTAGTCTAGACAAAATCAAGACTAAAGTCAGAATTTGTAATTGTGACTTCATGGAAGCAGCTAGAATAGGAACCATTGCCGTTGACACAGAAAGGCAAGAGATATATCAATGATGTACTCTTGGTGCCTAATATTGATCAAAACCTACTTAGTGTAGGTCAAATGATTGAGAAAGGATACTTCTGCATTTTCAAGGAGATTCTTGCACAGTCTATAATAAGCAAGATGAATCTTTTCAAATTACAAAGGTAAAAATGAGAGGAAATAGATGCATCATATACAATGGAGATGTGTAAGCAGTGTCGCGATGCAAGCACAAACAGATGAATCATGGCTTTGGCATAAAAGGTTAGTCACTTCAAATTTCATAAACTAAAGATCCTCAAGAAGAAGAATATGGTGTGTGACCTCCCAGTAATTAAGGATATCAACACAATCTATGAAGGACGCATGCTCGGGAAACAACATCGTCAACCTTTTCCATCTGGAAAAGTTTGAAGAGCCAAAACCCAATAAAGCTGGTCTACATAGACTTATGCGAGACAATGTGCACTCCATCAAATAATCAAAAATAGTACTTCATTCCCTTTATCGATGACTTTACTAGAATGTCATGGGCTAATTTTATACAATAAAAATCGCAAGTCTTCAATATTCTCAAAAAAATTAGAACCCATGCAAAAAACAAAGTGGTCACTACATCAAGACAATTAGAAGTGATAGAGGCAAAGAATACACCTCTAATGAATTCAACAAGTTTTGTGAAGATGAAGGGATTGAGCACCAACTTACTGTTGGATATACACTAGAACAAATGGTGTATCTACGAGGTAGAACATGACTGTTATGCAGGCAGCACAAGCTATTCTCCTAGAGAAGGGTCTTCCAAAAATATTTTAGGTAGTGGAAGTAAGCACCGTGGTCAACTTGCTCAAAAGATGTCCAGCCAAAGCAGTGCAAAATAGGATGCCAATCGAAGCTTGGAGCAGACGGAAGCCTTTAGCAAAGCATCTCAATATATTTGGTTGTATATGCTACACTCACATTCCAAAGGGAAAATGGAAAGCTTGACAAGAAAACTGAGAAGTGATTTTTCTTAGGATATAGTACTCAATCAAAAGGTTATCGAGTCTATATCTCAGAGACAAATAAGTTAATAGTCAGCCAAGATGTAAAATTAGATGAAGATGATGCATACAATTGGGAGAAACATGAAGTTAAAAGAAAGACAGTAAACATCCCTCTACTAACAAGGCAAGAACTTGATCAAATTGAAGTTCCAACTAAACCAACAGCACAAGAACCAGCACAAGTAATGGAGTCCCCGCCGGACACACCAGCATAGTGAACAATATCACTAACAGAAATCTATCGGACATGCAACTTGGTGCTTATGGAGCTAGAAAGCCTTGAAGCATCTTAGCAACAAGAAGTATGGAGAAATGCTATGAATGGAGAGATAAAGATGATTGAAAAGAATGAGACCTGAAAGCATGTAGATCATCCACAGACAAAGACGCTATAGGAGTCAAGTGTATGACAAAGCTCAACTCAGATAGCTCTATCCAAAAGCACAAAGCAAGATTGGTTGCAAAAGGATACTCTCAACATTATGGAGTCGACTATAATGAAACTTTTGCTCCAGTTGCATGCCTTAACACTAATAGGGTTTTAATTGCTCTAGCCGTACAGAAGAAATGGAATAATTTTCTACTCGATGTGAAGTCGGAATTCCTTAATGGTTATCTTGAAGAAGAATGTATGGAACAACCTCAAGGGTTCATGGACAAAGGAAAGAAGATAAAGTTCTCAAACTAAAAAAGGATTTATATGGCTAAAGCAAGCTCCACGAGCTTGATATAAAAGAACTGACAGCTATTTCACTAAACGTTGATTCAGGAGGAGCAAGAGTGAACCAACACTTTACATTTAGACTCGAGGTACAAATGAAACATTTATTATCTCTTTATATATTGATCTCATCTACACAGGAAATAATAAGGATTGATTAAGAAATTCAAAAAAGATATGATGAAGAGTCTCGAGATTACGGACTTGGGTTTTATGCACTACTTCCTCGAGATCAAAGTAACTCAAAAAGAAGATGAGTCTTCATCTCACAAAAGACTAATAATAAAGAGATGCTCTTGAAAAAGTTCAAGATTAAAGGCTGCAAGATAGTTTCCACTCCACTAGACAACAATAAATCACTCAAGAAAGAAGATGGCTCACCGAAAGCAGATGAGTCAAAATTTCAAAGTCTGATTAGCAGCTTACTCTATTTATCTGCCATAAGACAAGACATAATGTACGTAGTTAGTCTCCTATCAAGATTCATGCACGATCCAAGTAAAGTTCACTATGGAGGAGCTAAGCAAATTCTTAGATACTTACAAGGGACAAAATTCTATTGAATATGGTACGAAGTCACGAATAAGTCAAAATTGGCTGGTTGCACAAATAGTGTTGAGGAGGATCCATGGACGACATGAAAAGTACATCAGGACATGTCTTCACACTTGGATCTGGAATATTTTCATGGGCCTCAAAGAAACAAGCAATAATAGCACAGTCTTCAGCTGAAGCATAATATATTGCAGCAGCCATGACTACAAGCGAAGATATATAGCTCTATATAATTCTTGAAGACATGGAAGAATCACTCAAAGAAGCTATGAAGATATATTGCAATCGCAAGTCGGCAATAGCAATGGCAAAGAATCATGTATTTCACGGCAGGACTAAGCATATGAGCATAAAGTATCATTTCATTAGATAAGCGGAAACAAATAAAGAAATAAATCTTAAGCACTGCAAGACCAAAGAGCAGTTAGCAGATATACTCACTAAGGAACTACTGAGGGACGAGTTTGAGCTATTATGAGACATGATCAAAATTAAAGAAATATGCATCAAGAAGGAGTTTTAGAAGTTATGCATATTTCTAGACTATTCTAAAAAATTTGTATTTATAAACATCTATTATTCTAAACTATATATTGTAATTGTAATTTAGCTAGAATTGTCTAGAACATTTAGAAAAATCATTGAAAAACAAATGAAGAAAAAACTAAAAGTCTATAGCACCGACCTTAGCTTCCAATAAGTACAAAGATTGTGTTGAGTATCTGTCGTAACAACAAAACAAAGGAAAATCAATAAAGCTAATTTTCCTAAAACAAATCACAACTATTTACTATATTCCAATTAAACAAATCTTCATTAAAAAATATATTTCCATAAAAAAAATTTCAAGGATGAAGATATAAACGCGAGTTAAATCTTAGTTTATTCTTTGAAACTCGAGCTCATTTAATGTAACCACATTATTGTACCATATATGTAGCCAAACAACGAACGAAAAATCAAAAATCCTACCCAAAGCATAATGCAGCTTGTAGGAAAGTTGTAAAACAACTACTGCGTGTCAGTTGGCTGAAGCTAATAATTACAGATGGATGGAAATTTACAGTTTGTCATTGACCACATAAATGGAACTTCACTGTAAACTCACTCTTACCCTAGTAAATTCATTATTCTTTTATTTCCCTATTCCGACAAAGAATTCCTTGAAATTTATTTCATTCCAATTTTAAAATTACAAAGTAAAAAACATTTCCTTTGCATTTTAAAGTTTTAGCTCCATTTAACAAATGACCATCTTATTGACTAAAGCAACATAAACTATATGAAACATTACTTATGATTATGAGAACTGCTGAATAACCCAAACATTTCAATCTTGAAACTAAATATCAAACTCAAACCTAAAATCAAAATCTTGGTTCTGGAGAAAATTAATTATGGATCATATACAGTATGAGTTTCTTCCTCGTGCCTATCTCAACCTCCCTGATATTAAACCGAACTCAAGCAAATGAACGAGCTCATCTCAAGCAAGGGGTAGCAACAACAAGATCGTAGAAAAGTGGACTTGATTTGGGATTTGGAATTTCAGATTCAAGAAATTAAAACTGATTGTAAAAAGAAAGCTAGCAGTCTCAAATTTAAGGAGTTGATTTAGGGTGCTACTATTTACACCCTGCTTTACACTTCCGGCCACCTTTCTCAATTTAATACAAATGATTATTTTTTATATTCTTTTGGCCACCATATATTATTCTTTAACTCAGTTATTCACCACTGTACTTCTTCTACGAAAAACACGTGCTTCACTACAATTTCAAACCATAAACCCTAACAAAAGCATATATTCTTTTGTGACTAATAGAGATGGAAAATGAAGATAAAAAATAGGTTAGAATTGCTTGATTTATATTATTTTCTATTATGTTATAGAACATGTTACTAGGGTTTTTTAATGGTTAAGGTTTTCCATTGCGTTTAAGATATTTTTTCTGCTTCGTTGGAAATTTCAAACTCAGAGGACATTAAATTTGACGATGTTGTAATAGAGAATGACAATGTAATTTTTGACTTGTAGGCTTTTTATCCATATAACTTACGTATCTTCTTTTACAAATTAATACATTAACTTTCTTTTTACCATTTGGTAGATGGCATATATAAATGATGATAAATTGGATGATAAACATGATGGTTGTGATAATATGATGCAAAATGTTCGATCAAATGACTCAAAAAACATAAATGTACGATGTAAGTGAGGAAGGAGGCGTTCGAGTAGAGGAAAGTGTCGGTGGCCTCTCCATTTTAGGTTATTAATTTAGACAGTGACCAGTAGAGGAAATTTGAATATTTAGGGTGCTTTTAGTTTTGGTGGCCAGAAGTGTAAATCGGGATGTGAATAGTAGCACCCTTGATTTAATGTATAGGATTATAATGAAAATTAAAGAGGCAATGGGTAAGCAGTGTCGAATGAATGAAAATCATAAGGCTTTAACAATATGCCGCACAATGATTTTTGTTTTGGTTCATGAAGAGCGAGATGGATGGTCCGTTGTGAAAAGTAGGAATCAGGTTCATATTTTCCACTATTATTATTAATTCATATTTAGAAATTAATAACCCCTAATATTTATTTTAGGATAAGAATTTATAATTAGCCTTAAGTGTCTGAATTTGTGGTTATGAATTATAAAATACAAATTAATAAATATAGTAGTATTTTAAACAACTACATATGTGATAGTTTATATATTGTTGTTGTTTATTTACCAAAATTTAGAATCACAATTTGAGTAACTATATTTTTGGCTAGAACGACTGGTTTTTATAATGCTCCATAACACTTTTTATTATATTAAAACAATAAATACAAGAATACCGGGTGTTACACAACATGTGTAACAACTAAAGATAAAGTACATCTCCACATAGGGAGCAGGGTAATGACCACAGATAAAATATATTATAATTGAAACGTTTCATGACTTCATGAATAACAAATCAACTTGCAAACTGCCTTGCTTTTAAACATGGCATTTATGTCCATAACTGACTCACCCAAACTAACTAATGCTACATTGTGTTGTGTTGTAGGCTACAAAGTCTACTCCTAGTAAAAGGAGTGGAAGCTTCCTTGGCCATAGGCGGTCGTGACAAATCAGTAGCAATTACCAAGTTAGGGAGGTGGTTTGTAGGATGCAAGTGGTAAGATGTGAGCATAGGGATGGTCTTGCTTGGGTTTCCCATGTTTTTTTGTCTATTGAAGACACTATTAACGTTGAAGCTTAATTGTCATGAGCTATGCCTATGTTTTTTGCTGTCACAGCAGATTTCAAAGTAGAGGGGGAGGGGGGGACTTGTATTATTGAGAAACTCTGGTTTAAAGTAGAAGTTACTTACTTGAACTACTGCATTTAATTGTGTAGGAGTAATAGAATAGATGTCAAAGCCACCCTTTTTCATAGTTTCTTCATATTCTCTATCTTCATTCAGAATTGCCTAAGGTTGAGCATCCTCATCGTTAATATTAACATTGCCACCAGAATTCAAGGATAGTTCAAATTCCGTCACATCCTTCAATATTAACGGTATAGCGTCCTCGTTGGAAATGCCTTCTTCACCTTCATAACCGCATGTCACCTGACCTTCGTTATGCATTTCTTTCAACCTAAGATCACTTGCACTATTTCCAATAGGAATAGTTCCCCGTTTTCTCGAACATTTATCACACAGCGAATCCAGAGTTGATGCATTAACACCGTTCTACTTTGCTTTCTGGGTGTCATTTTTGGGTGTAAATATTACTTCCATATTGAATGCTTCATGAATCTCACCAACCTCAGTCTCCTGAGATACAGCTTGATTCTTACAGTCATCATAAAGGTGAGAACTAGAAACATTAACATCAATTTGACCAATTAATGTTAAAGCTTCCTGTGGTGCCGACGACATCACCGCTTACACTCATTTTCGTTTTACCTTTTTCACCAATTTTTGGTCCAGTCATCATATCATTGAACTCATCCTCATCAATTTTTTCTTGCTGGTGAACTACATTGCCAACATCAAATTCTAAGCTCACCTACTTCTTTATCTTTCATATCCAATAGAGCACGTGAATCCTGCAGATTAACGAGGGCATCAAACTGCTGAATAACCCAAACATATTAATCCTGAAACTAAATATAAAACTCACACCTAAAATCTACATCTTGGTTCTAGAGAAAATTAATTATGGATCATCTATAACACAAGTTGCTTCCTCATGCCCGTCTCAACCTCCCTAATATTAAACCTGAACCCAAACAAATAAATAAACTCATCTCAAGCAAGGGCTAATAAAAACAAGATCGTAGAAAAGTGGATATGATTTAGAATTTGGAATTTGTGATTTAGGAATTTAAAGCTGATTGTAAAGAAGCAAGTTAGTAGTCTCGGAATTAGGGGATTAATTCAATATTCGAATTATTAGTAAATGAACAAAAGTGTTTGTAATCTCAAAATTTTGTAAGTGAATTGATAATCCTCAATGTACATAATGCAACACTATTTATATACATTGTAATAGCCGTTACAGGCCTAGCAAAATAATAAAAAGTCATTACAGACCTTGCAAAATAATAAAAATGATGGTTGCATTTATGCAGAACAAAGCATTATGTATTCCACCAACAAATATTCGGTATTCACTTTATACACCCCGCAAACTCTATTATCTAAGCTAGGATTTGGAGAAAGAAAATGGTTTTTGCCGACATCCTTAATAAGCCTCCTTCTCGATCTCCTCAGATCTGATTAAACCCCTCTATTCTATGCTTTTTCCCCTCGATCTAGTGATAGTACAAGTATTCGTGGTAGATCCATGGCTTTTAGTGGTGCATTTATCACGTTTAATGACCAGAGATTGATTTTTCTTCTGTGTAACCTTTGTAGTTTCCATGTCATAAGCATTTTAACTTCCTCATGGCCATCATATGTTGATTTCGGCTATGCAGAGCTTGTATCGTAGAGTTTTGAATCTGTACTTAGACAATTGCTTAGTTAAGATGTCGGTTGTTTGGTAAGTAGAAGGTACGTGATTCACCTGCAACTTTCCTTTTTGAACCAGTTCTCCTATGAAATATATATTCAGTTCTAAGTGCTTAGTTCTTGAACGTAGTATTTTTTTGATAAAAGAATATAAATAGCAAAATGGAGAATCTAGCCATCTCCAACGGCTCACAAAAACAGGTTCTATAGAGATGGCTACAGAAGCTGTGCACACACACAAACATATATACAACCAAAACCAATAACATCACAAAAGCAGTAGCTAGGAAAAGTATACAAGACCGTAAAGCAGAGACCATCCCCAGCATAAACGGGTCACACAAGTCCGATCTCAACACCAGGCCTCACGAAGTCTCCAAAAATCATCGGAGGACAGACCAAAAGCCAGAACAGTGTTGTCTAAGGCCATAGACTAGGCAATAAAGCTCCAAGCATAAACCCTAAGACTCTGGAAACAACTTCTCGTCCAAATCTGGAGGACCCACTGAAAACTGCACCCACAAGAGCCAAAACTTGAGACAGCGGTGAATCCCAATACTTGTGAACCAGGTCCTGCAGTAGTAGAAAACAACATCAAATCTTAAAGGGGGAGTGGGTAAGTGATTAAAAAGTAGAATAGAGAAAAAGAGCCATACACTAGTAGAGTCGGCCAATTCCCGCTTTGGGAGTGGTCAGAATCATAGTATCACCAAAAGTTCTTGCTAATCTCCTACAGCGGGCGCCAATAGAGCCCCTGAATGGTCTACCTCGGAAAGCTAGGAAAATGTCATCCCTTACCTTTCGGATGATGGAGGGGGGATCCATTGGCACTTCATCAATTCTTGCCTTATTTTTTGAGCACCATAAATGCCAATAGATAAGGCAAGGAATTAGACAAAAAGGATTGATCGAACCGTTTATCTGAAATGCCAAACCACCAGAATTTCAGTAAGACTTCAAGCGAAGCAGCATTACCTCGGCAACTTACTAGGTTCCCAAAGTAATTCCATACAGAAGTGGCGCAAGCACCAAAGAAAAAAATTGGGACTGGACTCCGAGGAACCCAATCTGTAGCACTGCTGCGAGATACAATTGGGATGCCTATTCTATATATGTTGTCATCTTTATGCGAGGATTTCCATATGAAGAGAGAAAACTTTGGGGGAATACGAACATCCCCGATAAAGGAAAAGAGGTAAAGTTGAGGGGTCGGAGTCCTCACTGGGTTCCAAGCCGCAGAGATAGGAAAGGGACCATCTACCTTACTGGTTCCACCACCATGTGAATCCGATAAGGCTTTCACATATTGCATCTGTTTCCACATCTCACTGGCATATGATGTGGCTGCATAATAACTCACAGTCGAGAGTCTGTAGTACTTAGTGTAAAGGAACATCACCCAAAGGGTGTCGTTCGCTTCAAATCTTACCCACAAATTGCATGCAAAAGCGGCACAAATGTCCTTTGTATTTTGGAGTCCCAGGCCTACCTCACCTCTAGGACGATAGATGGTGTTCCACAAGATCCAATGGCGCCGATTAGCATTGTCCTTGTTTCCCAAGAAAAAAGATGATGCTAAGGATCTGTAAGAACAGAAGAAGGAAGAGGTGGGAGTCATGGCAGCAAAGACGTGAGAACCTATTGAGTCTAGCACATATCTTATAAGAACTAATGTGCTTGCCTGGGAAAGATGGGTAGCATTTTAGCGAATGATCTTTCCCCTAGCATTGTCTGTCAGGGGATCAAAGATGGCGTTAAGCTTCCTGCCTCGGTACAGAACAATACCGAAATAGGGTAAGAGAAGAGAAGTAGCCTTGATACCCGTGAAAGTCTCAATCGAAGAGGCTCTGAACAGGGGCATACACTTCAAAGGGACGAAGAAGCTTTTACTAGAGTTAACCAGTTGCCCCGAGCTTCTCTCGTACTACTGAAATGGGAAACAAGGCATCAGACGAAGCCACGACAACCATTAGAGAAAGTGATGATGTCATCTGTGAAAGATAGAGAAGAGATAACGGGACAACCTCTTGGAATACCAAAACGTTGGATATCCCTGCTATCGTCAGACTATGCAAACCACGTACGAACGCTTCGGCAGTTATGAAAAACAAAGACGCGGATAGGGGATCTCCCTAACGAAGACCCTGTCCTGCTCTAAAAAAGCGTTGGTTGATTCGTTGATGAGAGCGAGGAACAAATAGTTGGAGACCTGTCTCCAAGTTAGATCAATAAGGGGTTCCGGAAACCGAAACCCCTTAGGACCTTGATGATGAAAAACCAAGACATGCGATCGTAAGCCTTAGACATATCAAGCTTTATGACCACGTTGGAACCTCTGGCTTTCTTATCGATCTGGGAAATCAGTTCATTGGCCAGAAGAACGTAGTCTGTGAACAAACGTCCTTTCACAAACCCATCCTGAAAAGAAGAGAACATATGCTCGAGAAATAATGCTAACCTAGAGGCTAATACCTTGGATATAACCTTATTAGAGAAATTGCACAAGGTGATCGGGCGAAAATCCGCACAAGTGCGAGGGTTTTCTCATTTGGGGATAAGAACTATATTAGTGGAAGTCCAACCAGGAGGGAGATCTCCACCGGAGAAAAGAACTGAATAGTAGACAAAAGTCCGCCTAAATAATCGGCCAAACACTTCGAAAGAAAACCTTGTTGAAGTCATCAGGTCTACTTGCACTGTCCATACTGAGAGAAAATATGCAAGATCGTATTTCCTTCATGGAATGAGGTGCCGCTAGACTAGAGCTCTCCATGGGAAGGACCGATCTAGGAATATAAGCCAGCAGTGTCGGGTCGTCAACCGCCACTGATGGAGAACCAAGAAAGGATTGGAAGTGGGATAGAATGGTATATTTAACTTCACTCGACGAGGAAGTCATCGAAAGATCAGGGCGCTGAATATGATGAATTGTAAGAAGTGTATTATTCTTACGGATAAAACAGTGGGAAAACTTGGAGTTTATGTCGCCTACAACAATCCACTTGATCCTCGCTTTCTGGCGATGACAGTTGTGCTCGATACGAAGTTCCGACGAGAAGGCCAGTTGAGCCACCGCCCAGGCTTCCTTATTAGCCAGAGAAGGGGACTCATCAAAAGCTAATTCTGCTAAGACAAATATTTCTTTGGGCCCACAAATGCGATCAAAGATATTCTTGAAAACAAGAGTGTTCCATGCCTTTAGACAAGTCTTAAGACGCTTAAGATTTCGAGAAAACACAACACAGAGAGAGCCTAGAATAAGGGATTTCTAGGATTCCTCTACAACACTGTGGAAAGTATGGTGAGATCTCCATATACTTTAGAACCCGAAGGAAGAGGGACCAGAAAGGGATAGAGCGGAGCATCTTAGAATCATAGGAGCATGACCAGAGAAGGTACAATGCAGGTAGGAAACAGAGTAGTTCAATGGAAGGTTGAACCAACCTTCCAATTCAAACACTCTATCTAGCCTGGATTGAATCCGGTCGGGCCCTTCTTAGTAATTACACCAACTGAAGGCTGAGCCGACAAAAGAGACTACAGAAAGCCCCAAACGGATTGAAGTCCACTACTGCTAAGTGGTTAACCGCATTACCTGCCTATTTCTCGACTTGATGGGCGACAACATTGAAGTCTCCCCCAAAACCAATACAGGAAATCCTAGATCAACGAGAGCCATGATGTCAAACCAAAGGGTCAGACGGTCTACCTTATCACACTTGACGTAGACCACCGAGAACAGGAAAGAGGAAGAGAAAGAAGGGATAGAACAGGCGACCGAGAGAAGCTGCTCGGTGTCGAAAGAGGGTGCACGAAAACATCTTTGGACCAGAGGATCCAAATTTTGTCGCACACATTGGCTATGGCTCCACCAAATCGAATAAACAAGGTCGGCTTGGTGATTTCCTATGGACCCATAAAAGGTCCTATAAGCGCCACCAAACAGATAGAATGCTTCTTAATAATGTGCTTGAGTCTAGCCAAAGACGCATCATAGCTGATACCACGAACGTTCCAAAAGAGAAAGTTCGCTATCAGAAAATAAGAAAGAGAAAGACAAATTAAAACAAAAAAGGGATGCTCACATTGCCAAAGAGATAAGCTGAACGAGTCTCTCATAAGAGATACAACGTGTGCCGAGTAGATCGAACGATCCTCTTAGACACCGCTATAGAGCATGTACGGATGGTGCAGGGAGTACAAGGAGCAGATCGCCTCCCATGACGTAAAGACCTGGCTGACGAGCAATCAGGAGGCTCACAGGACACAGAGAATCCCATGAAGACCCCTATGCCCCGGTCAGTAGGATGGAGACTAACACTCTAAACCGAGAAGGACAAGAGTTCTCAGTAAGTTGAAATAGGAAATCATTGATGATTACAGTCTCATCCTTACTGAGAAAGGGAAAGAGAAGGAAGCAGATGACTCGGATAGACCAGAAGAGAAAGTGGTGTTGCTCACTGAAGACAACACTCTTTGCTATTTCAACTTTACCAATGCCAGACTATCATTTAATTCATATCCCCGCACACTCGGTAAAGTTCACAAGCTCGAAAATCAAAAGCCTATAGTAGGTGATGTCCAACTCAAAAGGCCATCTCTTCTGTATACCCTATAATGAATCATAGGATGATCCGCTACACGGTTACGACGAAAAGTACACCCTTCCAAAGTAGACAAAACCCAATATAGGATCCACCTAAATGTATAAAAAACCGACAACCAAAGCAAACCAACCGTATCACTAATGACACATAAACTATATCGTAGTGATACAATTCATAAGATAACCCTAATGTGAAAACCACCATTTCTAGCTCATTGAAGCAAGCCCATAAAACAAACCCAAACTATGGCCAGTCCTCACGACCAAAATCTGTTCTTTCAAAACCTGGAACCATCACAAAGCCAAAAACTGGTTTGATAAAAGACACCCACACAAACTATCATTGACGCCTACAAGAAGACCATAAACCCGCGCAGGCTACGCGGTAAGGTAACCAAAAAATAGAAGGGACATGAACAACTGGAACAGGCCAACTTGACAGCCTTTCGGCACTAAGAGGAACTTCCCACCAAACTGGATCAAGAGGGATAGACACAAAGAGAGAAAAGGCAACAAAAAAATAGGTACGTTCACAAAACCAGGCATGTCATCAATAGACATGCTAACACACCCATGACCTGTCTCGCCAACATCCAAAAGAGGAACAACCGAGATAGGGAGCACACACGTACATGTGTCATGGTTCAAAGAAACACCAGGGAACATGAAAATTTGAACCCTTTAAGAACAAATAATAAGAAGCAACAAAATGTGAAACTCGAACCTAGTTGTTGAGTTAATGCATCAATAGTGCACACAAATTCGTAACATGCACTGTTGTAGAAGCTAAGTCCTCATTAACCACATCGATAGCCAAGCAACTGGCCACAACTACTACATCACAAAAACCAACACCAAGACACGATTCTTGATAGCAATTCAGCATGCCACTATTCTCCACTACCACGACAAGAGAGAAAGCCTCTGGCTGCAGATGGTAAACAACAACGGACTTGTGCCATTTAAGGTACTGCGCCCTCACGTAACCAAGAACTGTCACCATCTGCCAATGTTCACCTATAACATTGCTTACCGTATCACCACAAACATCATAACAACAAACCTAGGCACCACAAAATCATCAATAGACATTCCATCGAAACCATTGGAGAGAACAAAAGGAGCCGCCGGAGCTGCATAGGACGAAGAAATAACAAGTGCTTCAGATGACACATCAGGTTCAGAATACGAATCATGTTTCTAACATCTGCGACGTTGACCATTTTTGATCCGAACACTGAAAAGCCACTCGGTTGATCTGCCACTTTTCTAACCTGTGCTAACCTGGACGACAGAGTTGCTCTCTCCGCAGTGACAACAGTAGGTTGGGCCAAAGAGCTGCTAAAAACTCCAATAGGAGAAGAAGCGACAAAGAGAAGCAAGTCGCCTTGATCTAGAGCCGACAACAACCACTGAAGGCACGTTGGATGGGGCGGTCAAAACCCCACCGCTAGCATTTTCCGAAGGCAATAACTCACAAAAGTTGAGACCAAAAACACCACCACAAACAATGGAGCCAACCTCAAAGCCAGAAAAGAGCCCCACGCACCTATCTCTCTAGTCCCTGAAATGTAGACGGGGGGCAAATGAGGTGATGAAATCCTCGTCTTCTATTTGATTTCAAAGGCATGGGGAGTACCCATATCAATCGCGAAGATCATATGGCTCATCTTCCCCAAAGGGGAAAATGGTAAAGCAAAATTACCAGAGTAATTAGGCTCCAGTTCTAAGAAGTTGCCAAGAACTAGAAGAATCGGAACTGTACAAGACGTTCAAAAGACAATAGAGAACTCAGCGAAATAACAACCGCCTTTGGGCCCGAGATCACAATGGAAACAGGTTCACTAATGACCTTCTCTATCGAAGCGTAGATAGCTTCCACAGGGAGGCAAAAAACAGAAAAGAGTCTCGTACCTCAAAAGCCCCAAAAGGTGAAGAGAAAGCCATGAAATTGCCCAAAGCGAAGCCCTAGAAAAGAGTAAAACCAGTAGAGTCTTGAAGGGAGACTAACAAAAGCAATAAGAAATGATAAGAGAGAGTAATAAACGAGAAGAAGAAATAAGAAACAATGGAAGCTTGATAAAAATTATGCCATTAAAGAGTCGTTATGTTTTGATTCTATAAATCTTGTTTGTTCCTTAGTTCTTGAATGTAGTACTGGATAGGAATTTAGTGCGATTGAACTTAGATTATCACACCAGACTATTATTTTATTGCATGTGTCAATCTTTAATTCACTTAGAAGCGATTAAATCCATATTATTTTGGTTGTTGTTCTAGCTATGCTATGATACTCTACTTCTGTACTTTATCTGAAAATAATGTTTTGTTTCTTTGCACACCAAGAGATAAGATTTTGTCCCACAAATATATAGTGACCACTTGTAAATTTCCTGTCATCATAATCATTAGCCCAATCTGCATCTGAGTAAACATTGATGCTGAGATTGTTGCATGATTTTATAATTATTCCTTAATTAATTGTACCCTTGAGATATCTTTGTATTCTTTTGACCACCTTCCAGTGGTCACTTAATGGTCTTTGCATAAATTGACTTACTTTGTTCACACTGTAAGATATGTTTGGCCTAGTTATTGTAACATATTGAAGTGCTCCAATGACACTTTTGTACTATTTCTCATTTCATATTGGTTCACATTTTTCTTTACTAAGATGTGATTGGTTATCAATGGGGTAGGTAGTGTATTTGCCTTGTCCATCTTTGACCTGGCTAGGATTTCTGCAATGTATTTTCTCCGACTTAAATGTAATTCATTGTCTTTTGTTCTAGAGACTTCTATCCCTAGAAAGTATGACAGTTCCCCTAGATCCTTGACTGAGAACTCACTGTTTACTTTACTGGTAATCCACTTGATTTCATCCTCACTGTTACCTATGATTATGAAATCATCAACATAAATTAGTACATAAGTAATAGTTTCAACAATTAATTTTGTAACTAGTTAGTTATCAGATTTTGTGGAATTGTAGCCCTGCTTTGATAATGTTGCTTTTAGCCTATCAAACCACACTCTTGATGCTTGCTTGAGTCTACATATGGCTTTATTTAGCTTGCACACTAGACCTTTGTTCGCATTTCCTTGATTCCAAGAGGCTTCTCTATGTAAACTTCTTCGTGCAAGTCACCATTTAAGAAGGCATTACTTACATCAAGTTGTTTGATGGTTCAATTCTCATGGAAGGCTATGGTTAGTACTATTATAATTGAAGTTGGATTTACAACAGGTGAGAATGTCTCATTAAAGTCAATTCCACACTGTTGTGAGTACCCTTTTGTTGCTAACTTAGCCTTGTATTTAAATATGGTACCATCAGCATGTCTTTTTATTCTATTTGTCCATTTGCACCCTATAATGTATTTGTCTTTAGGTAGTGGAACTAAACACTGGGTTCGCTTTATATTTAAAGCATCTAGTTATTCCTTCATAATTGACCTCCACTTATCATTAAGTACTGCTTGATGATAAAAGGATGGTTCTGCTTTATTGAATTCAATGCATTAAATTTTTGGTTTGAATATACCACTTTTTGCTCTAGTTATCATGTGATGTTGATTCTGCATTTGATTGTTGCTACTGCTCTCCACTCTCTGAGTGGTTTCTAAGTTACTGCCTTGATCATTGTTAGCACTTTGATGCTATGAATCTGTATCAATGTTAGTGGCAGAGACCCAACACTCTTGACCTGATCCATTGTTGGATACTCTGTGTTGAGGTGTATTGACAGTTTGTGTTACTTGTGCGTGTGTCATAGTATCGCTAGATTGTGGCACATACACAATATCATCAACTTCTACAGGAATGGGTGGAATTAAGTATCTTGGATTGTATATTTTCTTTGTGGTCTTGTATATGGAGTTGCTGAATGAAAAAAAAATTCATTAAACACTACATGCCTTGATATATGAATTTTTCCACCGTTGTCAAGGCACTTATAACCTTTATGATTGGTAATGTAATCAAGAAAAGTGCACGGTGTAGATCTATAATCAAGTTTAAGTTTGTTGAATGGTCTAATATGAGGAAAACACAAACATCAAAATATTTTTAATCCATTGTATTCTGGTTTGACCTGAGTTAACATTTCTATGTGACATTTAAATTTAGTACCTTAGTTGTTAGTTTATTTATTAGATGCACTTTTGTGGCAAAGGTATCAGGCAAAAATTTTAGTGACAATGATGCTTGTGCAAGCAGTGTTAACCCAATCTCTACAATATGTTTGTGTTTCTCTCTATGAGACCATTTTGTTCAGATGTGTGTGGGCAAATTAGTCTGTGTGTGATACCCTTTTTGCAGAGATAATTCTTTTATGGTAAGAACTCTTTACCCACTTCACTTTGTAATATCTTTACTTAGAGATTCAGTTGGTTTTCAACACTTGCCATGAACTACGTAACTACATTGTTAGTGTCAGATTTTGACTTCAAGAAATATATCCACACATATCTAAAGTAAGCATCAATGATTGAAATGTAATACTTGTAACCATAGTCAGTGTCAATTGGTGTTGGACCCTAGAGGTCAACAACAACCAATTCTAGTGGGTTTAGGTATTTAGTTTCAGAATTTGGGAATGGTAATCTATGGCTCTTTCCCATCTGACAGTCTGAACATGTATGTTTTTTGGGAATATCAATCACAATGTAATTACTGTCTAAAACTTCCTTTACAATTCTAGCACTCAGGTGATCAAGCTTACAATGCCACAAATCAAAAGTCATATATTTACTTTTAATTCTATCACATTATAGGAATTTCTCTTTAATTCGGTTTTTCTTGTATTTCCAGTATTAAACTTGTATAGCTCATTATGTTCTCTACCTTGCAATAAAATTCCCTTAGTTAGCATGTCTCTAACTAGGCAGTATTTTGGGTAAAATTTAAAAGACATGTCCTTGTCTTTTGCACACTATGACACATTTATTAAAAAAATCTTTTGTACAATCCATGTGATAGATTGGTTGGATAGAGTTGTTTAGCACACTTAATACTAGCATGCCCAGTGTGAGAAATAAAGATTAAGTAACCATTACCCACAAGTAGAATTTTTTTACCTTTGCACTCTCTATTCCAAAGATTGAGATTATTTAGATTGTTAGTAACATGATGTGTGGCTCTAGAATCTGGGTACCATGCTTCATCTTGAATATATTCAATTATGGCAGAATTTGAAGTAGTTTTTTTTACTATTTTTGTTGTCAGTTTGACTGCTGACCATATTTGCATTGGGATTGTTGTTTCTACTGTTGTTGTTAGCTTATTGGTTCACATTAAGCTGCTGTCAAATTTGAAGTAGCATCTGTTAGCAATTGTGACGACCATCGATAACCCCTGCACTAAACAAGAGGGATAATGTGCTGTAAGGTGTGCACGACAGCTATAGACGATTGTCAAGGTATGATAACACAAGCGGAACCTGTCGTAAACACACAGCGCAAGGAGAAAATATAATAGAACATACACAACAGGTAGTGATAGTGAAGCAGAAAACCCCATACTTTCATAACAACTAGAAAGTAATTCCCATACATGTGGATAACAACAATACTGTTTATACAATTGGCATCACTACAACACTCAGAGAAAATAGCAAACAGCGGAAACCCAAATACTATATAGTAATAGTAATAAAACCGGTACGTAAGCCTCCAGCTCGACATCGATCAACATCACCGATCCCACTAAGGCATCACCTATCACCTGCTACTTAGTCTGCCCATCCAACAATCAGATGAACAACCCAAGGTAATAAGAGGAAACATAAAACCTTGAATTAGACAACAGTCTTAGTGAGCGAAAAAACAGCTAGCAAACTTCACTAATAGAGTATATGAGAATGGGTAAATAAACAGTCTAATCTACCCAGCTCCAGAGAAGAACTTACAACTACCTTCCCCACACTTGACAGTGATAGCCTTTACGATCCAAAAAACTCAAAGGAATAACAATTCAACCATGGCAACCAGAGCAACCATTCATACATAGCAATAGCAACTCAACCATCATCACGACAAGGCATTCAAACATCCATGACTGACTCTGGCTATCACTATCAACCTTGCTTTGTAACCATCATTAATCGTATGACCGGTTATACAATTTGCCATCTGTTAAGAGCCAATGGTGAACCCCGGTTCTAGCTAAAACCATGCACACCATACAACGAAATGTGTCTAGGCCATACAACGAAACCCAGGGTGCCCGACCATACGACAAAATTGTGTAACCCTTGCTTTTAACCCGCTAGAACCTACGACAACGATAATCTCTCGGCCTCTATAATCTCTAGTCGTCATCAACAGCGACTCTGCCACCATTATCACCTAATTCAGGACACTTTTGAGTTAGTTTCACCCGTTCCACTACAACTGGCAATGTAGACATCACCTCACTTCAATATTCCCATTGAATTCACCTCAAAGTTATCACCATTCATGAACCCAAGAAAACACTAATCATAAGGTCTGGAATAATCCATAGCATCACCTTAATTTGCTAGAGAAAACAAACTATAACACATAGACCATTCACCACAGCATTAAAAAGCGCTGCTAAAAACCCTTCAAACTCGACTGACCCTCTACCTTGGACCGACCGACCCGCCTGACCGACCCTACCTTGGACCGACCACCTTTCCTCTTACCCAGGTTGGAGCGACCAACCAGGACCTGAGCGACCGACCCTGATCTTCTGGAAAGCACGACCGACCCTCCCTTATTGGATTGACCGTTCCACTCCAGATCCAACTATTCTGGAATGCACGACCGACCACCGACCCAGTAGAGTGCGACCGACCCAATCATTAAACCATTCCCTGCTCGCTCGACAGAGCCTACTTCCCTGTGCTTGCCCGACCGAACCTGCTTCTTGTCTTGCTTCCCAAGAAACTCACACCATGGTGCGATCGACCCACCATGAAAGACCCAAAATTGCATCACTCTAATGCAACCCCGATTTGGACCAAAGCTTCGCCAAATGATAGATTCGACGATACCAACTTATCCAATTCATCAAATATGACCAAAAACACAATATAAATATGCAAACAACATGAAAAAAATAGTTTTCACCAAATCATGCACATCACTTCAAAAATCGTAATGGATGATTATATGAACAAAACTATAGATCTAACCTACCTAAACATATGAAATAACATAGAATCATTAATTTAAACTTACTAAGTGAGATCATAGGGTGAATCATATGAGAATGGACTTAATATGGCATGGATCTTATAGGAAACACATAAATTTTAAGAAAACATGATCAATTATTCATATACTTCATTGAATCCATGTGATAGATGTAAATCATTCACTGATTCTCCCAAATAAGCAAAAATCAATGCAATCAGATTCCGGACAACAATCTCTTCACACTTAACCCCTTGATCCAATGAATTCTGCTTCAATTGATGTAGATCTAGCCTCCAATGGTGTAGATCTATGATTTCTCCCCTTGAATTTTGATTTTAATAGTGGAAAGGTGTTAGAGGAAGGAGGATCATAAGGCTATTTAATAAGAGAACAGAGAAACTAAAACATTTCTCATACCTCCCACCCCCTATTTATACCCTTCCACTAGCCCTCAAATGGGCTTTCTCAAATCAGCCTACTGTGGCTCTCCAAACCTGAACAGCCAGCTGAAAAACCTTAAAACAACGATTCCTCCCAAACCGCTGAGCCAAATCTCTAATGTAACCACTCTACGGAAAGACAAACATCAATTGCTTTCCAATGGCACAGGTCTCACCCTCTGATTCCACTTGAGCCAAAATTTATGCCCTGTACAAGGCTGACAGGTGCAAGATGGTCACAACCAAAATTGGTAAAAATTATGGACATGTCTCACATCCTAATAAATAATATATTAAAAGATGAGAATGATCCGACCCTCAAGGAATAAGATAAAAAATATTTTATGATCCTCTGATACGTAAAATGCGGGCTGTTACATTCTTCCCCCTTAAGAATTTCGCCCCTGAAATTCCAGTCAAACACAAGCAACCATAATAATTCTGTATGCCTATCATTCATAAGAAGCCAATTCTATCATCTAAAATAGCAACCATCAAGCCATGCACTTATAGCCTTATCCTAGCATGCGGAATTCTATCAAACAACAACAAGATACAACGATATAACGATGATATAATATCAAAGGGTCCTACCGAAGATGAGTTCTGGATGAGTCTCCCTAAGCTCTCTTCCGTCTCCCATGTACCATCGTCGCCATCTTCACTCCAATTTACCTGAATAGCTTAACCGTCTTCCTCCTAAGCTGTTTCGTATCATTTCCCACAACAAGAATCGGCTTACGAGGTCTTGCAACTGCAGTTTTTACTTCTACGTCATCGTAGTGCTTTGGAGATACCACCAAATTTGAATCATGCACGAACTTCCATAGAAATGATACATGGAACACATTATGCACACTTGACATCTTCTCGGGTAATTCCAACCTATATGTGAGCTTTCCAATTCGCTCGACTATCGGAAATGGTCCAACGAACCTTGGAGCTAACTTTCCTTTGCTTTCGAATCAAACCACATGCTTTAATGGCGAAATCTTCACGAAAACCATATCGCCAACATCGAATTCCAAATCTTTTCGACGTTTATCAGCATAACTTTTGTGACGATCTTGGGCCGCCTTCATTCGTTGCTGAACGGTCTTGATACAGTCTGAGATCTCTCAAATCATCTCTGGCCTAAGTACCAACTTATCTCCGGTTTCTAACCAACAAGCCGGAGAATTACATAGCCTACCATACAATGCCTCGTATGGTGCCATCCCAATGCTAGACTGGTAGCTATTATTATATGCAAACTCAAATAGGTGAAGATGGTCTTCCCACGATCCTTTAAAGTCTAACACACAAGCCCTCAGCAGATCTTCCAAAACTCGATTGACTCTCTCGGCCTGACCATCAATTTGGGGATGATAGGCCGTACTCAAACATAACTCGGTTCCCAAAGCTTCCTGCAAACTCCTCTAAAATCCACTCGTAAATAATGAATCTTAATCACTCACTATGCTCTTTGGGATACCATGGAATCAAACTATCCATTTCACATAAATTTCAGATAATTTCGATGTCGTCCTAGCCGACTTGACAGGAATGAACCTTGCACTTTTGGTTAAGCAATCCACGATGACCCAAATCCCTTCGTTTCCTTCCCTAGTTCTAGGTAGTCCATCGATATATGCTCCCACTTCCATGTAAGAACTTCCAATGGCTGAAGCAAACCACTCGGCTTCTTTTGTTCAACTTTTACCAACTTATAGTTCATACGCTTGGAAATGGACTTTCCAATATCTCACTTCATCCCCTCCCAGTAGTAGACTCGCCACCTGTCCTGATACATCTTATTGCCACCGGGATGAATCGTCAACTTTGCGTGATGACATTTCTCTTAGAACCTCATCTCTCAATCCGTCGATATCAGGAATAACTATTTGGCCCTTCTTTCGTAGCCAACTTCCTTAATCGACCTCGAAATCTATATCTTCGGGTTCAACAAGCTTGCTAACATTTCCGGTTCCAACTCACACCTTAGTATGAAATCGAATCTTGCCCAATACTTGAGGCTCTTCCATTCTGAAAACATCGCTCCTAAACTTGTGTGTCTTCGGCTCAACGCATCTTCCACTGCGTTGCCTTTTCCAGGAGTATAGGCTATACCAAAATCATATGATGCTAGGAACTCTAACCACCATTGCTGCCGAAGATTCAAATCCTTTTGGGAGAAAAGATACTTCAACGATTTGTGATCCGTGAACAACTCGAATCGAATTCCTAATAGGTAATGTCTCCACATCTTCAGAGCAAACATAATCGCCGTCAACTCCAAATCATGAGTTGGATAATTCCTATCATGCGGCTTTGTCTGTCAACTCGCGTAGACCACAACCTTATCCTTTTGCATTAGCAATTCCAATACCACAAGCATCAGTACACACAACCATCTCTTCATTCCTACTTGGAATGGTCAACACAGGTGCTCTTGTCAATCTCTCTTTCAGGATCCCGAATGCTTGTTCACACTTTACATCCCATGTGAACACTTGGTTCTTCTTCGTCAATCTTGTCGACGATGCAGCTACCTTGGAGAAATCCTTGATAAACCGTTGGTAATAACCAGCCAACCCAAGGAAACTCCGAACATCCATCGCATTCTTAGGTCTATCCCAGTTCTAGATTGCTGCCACTTTAGTGGGGTCAACCAGTATCCCATTCCCAAAAACTACATGGCTTAAGAACCTCACTTCACTCTTCCGGAAGTGACACTTCGAAAACTTAGCTTTCAGCTGATGACACAAGTCTCAAGTGCGCCTTGTGCTCTTCCTCATTCCGAGAGTAAATCAGGATGTCATCCACGAACACAATCACGACTTGTTCAACTGATCTCTGAAAACCCTATTCATAAAATCCACAAAATACGCTGGCGTGTTAGTTAACCCGAATGGCATCACCATCCATTCAAATAACCCGGATGGTGCCCTAAAAGCAGTCTTTGGCACACTATCCTTTACCACCCTTAACTGGTGAAATCCCGTTGCCAAATCCATCTGAGAAAACACTTTGGCCTCGTGAATTTGATCGAACAAGTCATCAATCCTTGGCAACGGATACTTGTTCCTTTTAGTCACCTTGTTCAACTCACGATAGATCACACACAATCTTAACGAGCCATCTACCTTGGTTGCAAACACGAACGATGCACCCCATTTGGATACACTTCTCCGAATGAGAACTTCCCTAGAAGGTCACGAACTTGCACCTCCAATTCTCGTTGTTCCTTAGGCGCTAAGAGGCAAGACGATTGATCTAGCACTCTCGACCAAATCGATCCTAAACTTGATCTCATGATGCGATAGCAACCCTTTGACTTCGTCAAAGACATCCTCATACTCATTAGCGATCAACACAGATGACAAGTCTTCTTGTGGAATCACAAACGAATATAGATAGCTAAAGAAGACATCTCTTCGCGCTTACACCATATCAACACCTTTCACCCTTCCACATCCCCGACTCTCACCTCTAGTTTTTCACAATTCACCCTTTCCGCATGCTTCTCAAGCCAATCCATGCCCAAGATGATCCCAAACCCAACAAATTTAAGAACAAAGCAATCACACACGAAAGAGCAACCATGATCCGGCAACACTAGACCATGACAAATCATGCAAAGATTAGATGAACCCCCAACTAGATTAGTCACTACGAAAGGTCTATCACAAATCCTGGGTTCCAAACCTAGGCGACACACAAGTTCATTGCAAATGAATGAATGTGATGATCGAGTATCAAAAAGCACACGAACTGAAATGCCATTAACAGGCACCATGACACCCTTTCCCTTCTCCTCAGTGGTGGGGGCCTTTGAAGAAGACGGCACTACCCCCAAAGCATAAGCCTTAACCACTTGTTTCCCTTGAGCTGATTCCGGATAATCCTTCTTTTCATGCCCAGGCTTTCCACACTTGAAGCACCTCTTTTCAGCTTTGGGATTTTTACAATCCTTGGAATAATGGCCCTTCTGCCAGCAGTTATAGCAAGTCACTTCGCTTTTCTGCTTTTCTTGGCCATCCTTTCCTTTTTTTGATGTTGCTTCCTTTTTTATTATCACCACCTTGCTATTTGAACTTCACTGGTTACAGCGACAACATTGGTCTCCTTGGGAAACAAGCTCTCATGATGAACAACCTTTTCCATAAGCATTTCAAATGAATCGTCAAAATGATCTACAAGTGGCCTTCCAATGTATGTATCCAGACCCACGACGAACTTCTCGTTCTTCTAATAAAGAGTATCAATGTATGAATGAGAATATTTTGATAAGGTCTCGAAATCAAAAATGTAATCCAACACTGATCTTCCAATCTGCTTTAGCTCTATGAATTTCTTGAAGAGAACAAACTTCTGAGCCATGGAAATGAATTTTGCCTCAAACTTAGCTTGGAATTGCTCTCATGAAATATCTTCCTCTGGAGTTTCAAGTGTAACTAAATTAAACCATTCCATGGCTCTTTCTTGTAGTTGCCTTGATGCAAGCTTTCTTTTATTTGCATAATTTAACCCCAAGTCTCCAAAGATTTGGATATAAGAATCCATCCACCTCTGGACCTCTTCAGCTGGCTCAGATCCTTGAATGGCTTTCCTCCCAGAGATGCAAAATCCTTGCACAGATTTGCAAAATCCACTACTCTAGGAACTCACACACTTACATCTACTGTAGCAGGCACTGGAGAAGGTACCCTTTGGATAGATGCTTCTGCCATGGCTTCAAACATGTCTAGGTAATTTGGTTCACCGTCGTTTCCCCCTCTAGTGCCAACTTCCCCAGCAGCATGTCCTGATGGTCGTCTACTCATTCTAAATCTAAAATTTAGAAAAATTAGCCACCTACAAGATAAACTGCTGAAGAGATACAACCGCTACTGCTATATATGCTAATATATATAGTAAGAATCCAACTGAAATCTACAAATACGTCTCTTATACATAATTATGTCTTAGAACTTTGGCTAAGATCATTAACCAGAGCTTTGATACCAAATGTGGCGACCGCTCATAACCCATGCACTAAACAAGAGGAATAATGTGCTGAAAGGTGTGCACGGCAACAATGGATGATTGTCAAGGTATGATAACACAAGCGAAACCCGTCGTAAACTCACAGCGTAAGGAGAAAATATAATAGAAATATATAACAGGAAGTGATAGTGAAGCAGAAAACACCATACTTTCACAACAACTAGAAAGTAATTCCCGTACACGTGGATAAAAAAAATAGTGTTTATACAAAATTAGCCTCACTACAACACTTAGAGAAAATAACAGCTAGCGGAAATCCAAATATTATATAGTAAGAGTAATAAAACTGGTACATAAGCCTCTAGCTCGCCATCGATCAACATCACTATCCCACTATGACATCACCTATCACCTGCTACTTAGTCTGCCCATCCAACATTCGGATGAACAACCCAAGGTTATAAGAGGAAATACAAAACCTTAAGTCAGACAATAGTCTTAGTGAGTGATAAAACAGCTAGCAAACTTCATTAATAGAGTATACAAGAATAGGTAAATAAACAGTCTAATCTACCCAGCTCTAGGGAAAAACTTACAACTGCCTTCCCCACACCTGACAGTGATTGAATTTACGATCCAAATCATCTAAAGGAATAACAATTCAGCCATGGAAACCAGAACAACCATTCATACATAGCGATAGCAACTCGACCATCATCACAACAAGGCATTCAAACGTCCATGACTAACTCTGGCTATCACCATCAACCTTGCTTTGAAACCATTATTAATTGTATGACTGGCCAAACGATTTGTCGTTTGTCAAGAACCAATGGTGAACCCCGATTCTAGCTAAAACCGCACACACCATACAATGAAATGGGCCTTGTCCATACATTGAAATCCAGGGTACTCGACCATACGACGAACTCGTGTAACCCCGGCTTTGATCCCGCTAGAATCAACGACAACGATAACCTCTCGGCCTCCATAATATCTAGTCGTCATCAAGGGCGACTATCCCACCATTATCACCCAATCAGGACACTTTTGAGTTAGTTTCACCCGTTGCACTACAACTAGAAACGTAGACATCACCTCACTTCGATATTCCCCATTGAATTCACCTCGAAGTTATCACCATTCTCGAACCCAAGAGAACACCAATCATAAGGTCTGGAATAATCCATAGCATCACCTCAATTTGCTAGTGAAAACAAACCACAACACATGGGCCATTCACCATAGCATTAAAAAGTGCTGCCAAAAACCCTTCAAACTTGATCGACCCTCTACCTTGGACTGACCCACCCACCTGAACGACCCCACCTTGGACCGACCACCTTTCCTCTAACCCAGGTAGGAGCAACCGACCAGGACTTGAGCGACTGACCCTGATCTTGTGGAAAGCACAACCAACCCTCCCTCATTGGATCGACCGTCCCACTCCAGATCCAACTATTCTGGAACACACAACCGACCACCGACCAGGTAGAGTATGACCGACCCAATCATTAAACCATTCCCACACTCGCTCGACCGACCCTACTTCCCTGTGCTCGCCCGACCGAACCTGCTTCATGTCTTGTTTCCCAAGAAACTCACACCATCGCGCGATCAACCCACCATGAACGACCCAAAACCTGGGCCACTCCAATGCAACCCCAATTTCGACCAAAACATCACCAAATGATAGATTCAACGATACCAACTTGTCCAAATCATCAAATATGACCAAAAACATGGTATAAAAATCCGCAAACAACATGAAAACAATAGTTTGCACCAAATCATGCACATCACTTCAAAAATCATAATGGATGATCTTATGATCAAAACTATAGATCTAACCTACCTAAACATATGAAATAACATATAATCATTGATTTAAACTTGCTAAGTGAGATCATAGGGTGACTCATATGAGAATGGACTTAATATGGCATGGATCATATAGAAAAACACATAAATTTAAAGAAAAACATGATCAAGCATTCATATACTTCATTGAATCCATGTAAGAGATGTAAATCACTCACCAATTTTCCAAAATAAGCAAAAAAGCATTGCACTAAGATTCCAGACAGCAAGCTCTTCGCACCAAAGCCCTTGATCCGATGAATTCTTGCTTCAATTAATGTAGATCTAGCCTCCAATGGTGTAGATCTATGATTTCTCCCCTTGGATTTTGATTTTAATGGTGGAAAGTTGTTATAGGAAGGAGGATCACAAGGCCACTTAATGAGAGAATAGAGAAACTAAAACCTTTCTCATACCTTCCACCCCTTATTTATACCCTTCCACTAGCCCACAAATGGGCCTTCTTAAATCAGTCCATTATGGCTCTCCAAACCTGAACAACCAACTAAAAGACCTTAAAACAACGATTCCTCCCAAACCGCTGAGCCAAATCTCTAGTGTAACCACTCTACGAAAAGACAAACATCAATTCCTTTCCAATGGCATATGTCTCACACTCTGACTTGACTTGAGTCAAAAGTTATGCTCTGTACAAGACTAACACGTGCAAAATGGTCAAAACCAAAATTGGTAAAAATCATGGACATGTCTCACATCCCCATAAAAAACATATTAAAAGATGAGAATGATCAAACCCACGGGGAATAAAATAAAAAATATATTACGATCCTCTGATATGTAAAATGCGGGTTGTTACAGAGTATGGCCACTTTTTCCCATATTTGACACTTTGGCATGTTGTTAGGGTTCCATCTCCCTGCTCATCCTCTTCCTGTGTTGTATTGGCCACCTCTCTGGTAACTGTTTTGATTTCTTGAGTTGTTTGATTGATTCTTTGGTTTGTTACCAACAATATAGTTTAACTAGTAATATGTGTTTTGCTTTTTCTTCTGCAATAATCTTCCTTCATGTCCAAGAAACATTGAGTACACTTTATAGAGATAACGTGGGTTCAATAAATGTATTGAATGCTATTACAACTTTATATTCATTTTCGATTCCTCCCAACAATGTATAATAACTGTTCATTTTCTTCAATTTTGTGTCCTACACATGCTAGTTGGACACACAGATTTTTAACCTTCATTAGATACTCATTCATGCTTGAGTTGTCCTTCTTTATACTTTGTAGTTGTTTCCTGTAGTGTAGAATTCTTGCAGTAGATTGACATGTAAATGATCTTTCAAGTGTTTTACACATCTCATGTTATGTTTTACAACTGATTAATTATGGCATAAGAGAAGCACCAACTGGTGACATTAGCATGTAGCGGACAGATTGTCTTTCCTTTGACATGTTGTGAATTCTAGATTGGGAAACAATCACTATCTCTAATGTATTCTACTAGAACTGTTTTGGTTCCATAGAGACAGTCTTTCTAATCCATGTACTTTTATTATTGTCTCTATTTGCAGCTTCCACAAAAGGTAATTTGACTCATCCAATTGTATTGAGGTGAGTTGACTTTGAGGCTTTATGATTGCCTTGATCAAATCATGGGTGTTATCAGCGCTAGGTTGATTTGATCTTGCTGTGGATCTTGGGGGAGGTGGAGATGTCTCCTTCAACCATGATTTGCTGATTTCAGAATGATGCATAATCAAATGGGTAATATTTTTCGAGCTCTTGAACCTTGAATTGAGATTTTTGAGAACTTTTTTCAATTGAATTTTGAAGCAACCAAATTGCTAAAATGATGATTTCGATTTGTTTTGTGACCTGGTTGACTGATTAGCTTTCTTGGATGGCTTTATTCTTTGATTGAATGGTATTCTTTGATTTCTTAACCGGTTTACAAGGGTTTAAGAGTTCTTTTACCTCCAAGCTTGTAGATTTGAAAATTGTTCTAGCTAAACACTAATGGCGAGGAACAATTTTGAATCAACGCCTCAACTCTCACATTAGGAGATGAATAATCTTGGATGAGAGGTATCCAAGAGATGAAACAAATCTGATAGATAATGTATCTTTTGGTAGCTCACAATGAGACAGCACAACAAGATCGAAAGTTTAAAGTTGTTAGCAGAAATGCTCTGATGCCGTATTCAAAATATTTATAAATGAACGAAAGTGTTTGTAATTTCGGAATGTTGTAAGTGAATTGATAATCCTCAATGTACAAAATGCAACTCTCTTTATATACATTGTAACAGCCATTACAGGCCTTGCAAAACAATAAAAACGAATGGTTGGGCCCGGGCCCATTTATGCAGAACAAAGTATTATGTGTTCTGCCAATGGATATTCGATATTCACTTCATATTCAATACGTATGATCAGTTTGAAAATAAAAAGGAAAAGGGGTAAGCGTGAATGAAAATCAGAGCAGACTTTAATATTATGGCACACAATAATTTTTTGTTTCGGTTCATGAGGAGCGGAATGGATCGTTCATTGTGAAAAGTAGGAAAGTGGTTCGTATTTACTAATTTGTATTTTGAAATTAATAACTAATAATATTTAGTTTGGGATATGAATCTGTAATTCAGCCTTAAGTGGTTGAATTTGTAATTATAAATAACAAAATAAATAAATATAGTAGTATTTTAAACAAGTATGTATATATTAATATATGTTATAGCTTATATATTATTGTTGTTGTTTATTAACCAAAATTAAAAAATCACAATTTGAGTAGCTATCATAATCTAAAGCAATAGTAAATATATTACAAATAATTAACATCGATTCAATCATTTCTTATAGTGGACATATCCTCAAAGTTTCTTATAACCTATACTTAAAGCAACTTTCATTATAGTAAATTAATAAGTATGACCAAGGGAATGTTTAAAAAGGAATGTTTTTGCAATGTATTTCAGAAAATAATTTTCATTTGTAAAATTCATTATTATAAAATTTTATTTTCGAAGTTTAGAGAAATTTCTAATTTTTATGACTATTGCAAACTTATTTTATATATTTTAAATTATTTTAGATATTATATACACAGACTAACCGTAACTCAACTTATCTAGAAATAAATTTCAATATTTAGAACAAATAGAGTTTATTGATTATAATAACACATTTTTAATTACATATTATTTATTAATAATCATTAATTAAGATTAATTTTGAACAATGATTTATATAAAATATCACTTATAATTATAAATTACAATTTATAAATTATTTAATAATTTTTAATTATTTATTATAAATTATAAATTATAAATAGGAAAATACCGATAATGACAAACTTTGTAACTTTTTTCGCCTCAAGGACAAGCTCTTCAAAATTTAGTCATAAGGATAACATCAAATGAGCAAATCAAATCATCAAATAAAGCATAACAAAGTTATATCCCTTTTGAATTTGCTATGCCATTAAAAAAAACCTAAAACCAATAGCTCCTCCAAAAAAAAACCAATGAAATCAAACTGAATAATGTAGATCCTCTCATCATAATAGATTTCAAATAACTTTTGATATGCACAATAATACTTTAACACAATGACCAAGTTGATAATGAATGTATTGAAATATTGGACTATTGTCACCACTGAAAAAGAAATTCAATAAGTAAAAAATCAATTAGCAAAAATATATTTAAAACTAATATCTACAATAGACAATTCTGATACCTACAGACAAAAAACTGATACCTAATAATATAAAATTTATACAAAAAATAGCTACTATATTAAAAAAAATGATACATGACCACTACAAAAAACTATTTATATCATAAAGTGTTTGATTAGAAAGGAAGTAGTTTCATTTAGAAGATTATGATGAATGTGATAGTATTGTAACGATCTAGGGAAGTCGATGCCTGGATTTCGATAATAATACATAATCTGTATTAGTTGCCAAATCCCGAGTATCGAAAACCCCAGATATAGTTAATAGAAAGAAATTAGAGGGTGAGAAAAGATAAGGCTGAAATATTAGAATAGAATAAAAAGAAGAAGAAATAAACTAAACAACAATACACAGTCTCACAACGCAGCGGAATAAAATATAATACAGAAATAAATCTTTATTGAAAACTTGAAATAATACTTACAATTATCAGAGTACAGTGGACATCCAATACATCTGGATAGTTATCACTGTTTGCCCTCACCAACACACAGCGGAATAACATCTAAGTATATATCATAGGTCTGAAGTCCTCCAGCTAGTCTCCTGAAATCTGTATCATCTTATCCTGAACCTATAAAACTCGGCCTGACAATACAAACGCTAGGATCAATCTAGTGAGCCAGCATGAGAAAAACTCACTAAATAATTGGTATCAGCCAACTTGATTTTAAAGTTAAAAATCATTTCGAAAGAAAAAGATAATCGTAAGACCAATTCACACATAATAACGGGCGGTTTCTATCTTACGATAACCCAAACAATTTTTGAAATCATAATTATTCTGATATTATAATAATGTCTAAATCAAATAAATAACCATCTAGAAGAATGCTTGCATCACATGCTCTACATTCTTAATATAAAATAAAAACCGCAGGTGCTTACTGGAGATTTGATTCTGACTATGCAATGTATGGAACCACCTGTCGACCAGTGTACTTGTTACTACCAAAATAAAGCACCGAAACAACCTGACAGTGAAGGGTTAGCGGACCGCCACAAGCATAAAGGAATCCTACGTAAGCAAAAGAGAAGCACGAGGTGAAACCCGAGGTATAAGGAAATAATATAAGAGCAATGTAACTGACACCACCACTAAAGAAAAAAGCTCAGTAGCTGTATAAAAAAAGGATACTCGTAGGGTGGTTACGACATGATGGGTAAACGATGGAGGGTCACCCAAAACCGGAAGTCAATGAAGAGAAAGACCAAGAATCCTACAAACCAGGACCCAAAAGGAAGAAAGGGCTATCGGTATTAACTTGCTTAACATCGATACATCAAGGGACGAAAGCATCAAAGATACAGAGTTTGAAGCATATAGAGATTATCCGGGAAGTAGCTACAGAGACCCCTTTTAGATGGTCACCAAGAGGCTGCTTTAGTAAGAAACTAACAAAGCACCAGAAGCTACCTCCCCGGAAGCTGAGATACACTTTAGAAATCTATCGAAAGGCAAGCCAGAACCCCAAAGAGAGATGAACTATCTACACTAATATGCTTAGTGTCGATACTGACAGGGGTAGCGGATCCAACAACCATCCATCTGAATTATGAAGGCAAGTCCCATGCGGAATTAATTGAAGGACCGATAGCCCGAGACCGAAAGCCCATATCTGGAAGCTTATATCTGGAAGCCCATATCCGGAATCCTAAAACCTTTCGAAAACCATCCACATTGGCAGGCTTGGGACCAATGCAAAGAAGATAGACACGACATTAGAAAAAAGTCCCAAAAAACCGGGATCATCCACCCGAGATTCAGAATCGGCACCTTAAAAAACAACAAATAAGGCCATCGGAACCAAGAGGAAAGGCGGCCGAGAGTCAAAATTTCCGGAACAAAAAAGAAAAGTGGCCGATAGAGGCTTCTACTAGCCCAATTGGAAAAGTTGCCCCGATTTGTCTATAAATAAGAACCGAGGGTCTCATTTTGGGGATGGATTTTCTCATTCCCCGTTCTTATATTCTCTTTCTCTAGAGTAAACCCTAATTTCCAAATCAATTTGGGGATTTCTATTGTAATCACATATGTATTCCAAATCAAAGATTAAAAAAAAGTGAATATCGACACTTAACATATTCTCTTATGAGTTTCCTATGTGATATCTTAGCTATTTCCTACACAATCTATTATAGGCTTACTACCCGGTCTCGAGTTCCTACTCAAGCTTAGACCCTTCCGCAGAGTTCTAACAGAACCCCTTCCTACAAGCTGTTTAGCCTTTCATTAAGGGTTGCGTTTAGGGAACCCTTTGTCCCAAGATAACTGTTGGTTTTAGAGTTGCTTAAGCATGATGCTCACCCCCATTGAGGGAAGAGTAACTAACCTTTCAGGCTCTAAACCTTGATATCTAAGAAATGGTGAACTAACTCAGACTCGTGATAGCTAAATACTCCCATTTTCCCCTTAGGTCCACTTCCGTAGACCTGTCTCTGGTGTTGACGAAAAATATCATTAACAATACTCTAGAGGGGATACACTAGAGTTCAACAAGAACATCTTGCAACTCGACCACATATGACCGACCATTCATTTCGCTTGAATTTTCCAAATATACTGTCATCTTACGATTGGATCCAACATAATTGTTTCCCAGGAGACACAAAAGCGTAAAGAAGAACAAAATGAATATTCTCTAGGTGGTGACAATACACCTTAATCGGGAGCGATCCACTTAGCCATGCTGCCTGCCCGTTTTTTGTCATTTACCGGTAATGAGGCTTGAGGTTTAAAACTTCTTTTTTGGAACATCTGGCCACCATTCACTTTTAATGTCACATCGTCAGATCCATCAAATCACTAATTGATGTCTACAAAAATACTCTGGGTGTCTAAGCAGTAAGAACGAATTCCTCTTCCACCAACAGAAGTATGCTTGTAGAAATCAATGTGCGCAATCCTTTGGAAATACTTTGTCAGACATTCGTCCATACAAGTCATCCATGAATAGGATGAACCGAAGGCACTCTCCTACCAAATCCTAGGAATCACCCTATGGATCAGTAGCGAGTAGTCCTTGCAATCTGTCGATTTTAATCACGATAGGATCACCCTAAGAATATCTCTAGGTGTGACTCTGGAGAATTTGACAAGTAATCCTTTCTCTTATGAAGATCCACGGTCTTAATTGCTCCATCTTCAATTAGCATCTACCACGTTTAAGTATTAGTTGGTTCAAAATGGTTTTTGAATAAGTTCAATCCCAGTCTTTCTATACCAACAATCTTATATTCCAGATTTGATAGTCGGTTATTTAACTATCAAATAAACAACCATTCATCCATAAAAGAAAATTGAATTTACTAATTTAATGATTACCATCACTTTATCCTCTTTTTGATTAACCATTCGTTAATTTAAAACTTCTTCATTTTTCCAATAATTGGAATACTCATTTCTCTTCTTATATTTATATATAAGAATATTCAAAAATACTTTTAAGAATGAATTTCTAATCTCGGTCATTTGTCCCTAACCGTAAACTAGTAAGCGAATAATTTCTTAAGCATCAACCCCAAAGACCGAAACCAACATCAGATCAACACTCAGAATGTCATTCAACTCAACTAATCTTCAGTCAGTTTCTAATTTCCTTAACTCCATTTCTAAACTTCTAATTCCAAATATCAATTATCACTTCAAATGAGATATTCATCTCAACTTATATGAAATTTGATTAAACTCATATTATTACATTCAGCTTATAAACCTATATAAACTTTGATTAAACTCAAACCACTTTAATGCTATAAACTTATATGAAGTTTTAAAGGATTCAAACCATTATAATGTTATAAACTTATATACACTTATATGACATTTGATTATATTGATGATTAATCCCAAAATTATAAACTTATATGAAGTTTTAATTAAATTCAGTCTCTTATAAATAATTCTTTAATAGAGTATATATGGCTATTCAATTTTGTTCGCCTTAAATCCAATTTGAAATTATAAAATTAAAAACCTTTACGATTTTCCTTCTAAAAAATTTCAATTTTTCAATTTTTTTGTTTTAATCTTTTTTTTGGCATAGTTGACCGGTTTTTATAGTGTTCAGTAAAACTCCTTTATTATGACTAATAATAAAATTACAATATAGTATAGGTGACTGTAGTTAGCAGTCAGCTAATTCGGTTTTTAAGGTGGACCGTCCATCGCCTACGGAGTTTATAATGTTCCGTCCACTCTACTTATACAGGCTTACAACACTGGAGCTAGCTAATTTACTAGACTACAATATATTTTCATACGAACTCCACGCAGGGAGCCACTACATTTCATGGTTACGTAAAGTTACATACTACAATAGTAGTGCTTGACAAATGGATACACTAGACATACAGTACATGACTGTTTCGTAAAAGCAAACTTATCCATGATGAATGTCATATACATTTCCATGGGTACAGTGACATAAAGGTATGCCATACTGCTACAGGAAACAAGACAACTGCAGCAATGGATAACTCGAGCTCCACATCAAAGTTTAAACTCACATTTTCAAAGAAGGCTCCATGAAAGTCCCATCATAGGCACTTAAATTCGCAGATATCCAGGGAAGGAAGGAGAAGATGCTAATTCACCAATTCTCAAGATAAAATGCACGCAAGTGCATTTCCGGATTTGCTGAAAACCAGTGAACACATTGTTCCATAACACCAAACACAGGATAACCCAAAACCGGCACCATCAAATAACATAAATTGAACACCAGAGGTAAGAGTGAACCAGAATGAATGGAAACACCACCAAGAACAACTAAGTTCAGCGCAAAGCGTCTCATGTATACTCGTTAACAGGTAGTGCCCCAAGCACATTGGAAAAACACAATCTCAAGTGAACATAAACATTGCATCACATAAAGACAAAGAACTGAACTCCAAAACTAGAGGAGAATTAAGCATCTTAATAAATCACAACAGTCACAACACCAAAACAAAAACATGTACTAACTAACAAGTCGAAAAACTGACTTACATTGAATACCCAAAAGGCAATAAGGACCATCATAGAATAGACGTCTAAATGCGAACCAAATCAACTTTCGAGGAGTTGCTGCTCACCAATTACACCGCATTAGAGCAAGTCTCCCTACCACAGGCGTGACCATAGTTGAAAAACTAGCCTCTGACGAACCAAAGGATAGGTAATTACCTAAATGACCACGCAGTGGAAGAAAGCGTTTTGAGAAGGTGTTGAGGGGAATCGCGATCTATAGAAATGAGATTGAGGAAATTTGGGGTATTGGAACTCAGTTCTAATTACATGGCGAAATCTAGATCTGGAGGTGATAAATCGGTTGACTGTGGCTACCACGCATAGTGAAAACAAAGAAGGAGAAGATTTATAAGGAGACGAGAGAGTGATTTAGAGTATAGTTGATTGCAAGAAGGAAGAAGTGAAGAAAGGAATTTTCTTTGTCACCATTAACAGTAAACAACCGCAAACCGAAGCTTTTGATACAGTGATTGATTTTGCATGTTTTTACTAGTTTTAATCTCTATTCACCTCACCCGTGAATAATATTTCTTAATACAAGTTCCTTTTGACTTAATGAGTCAACCTGAATTCATACTTGCAACTTCAAGTTTAAATTCTGTTTATAACTTCTATTGAGGTATTTCATAAAATCTCCTTTATATTTTCCGTTGCAATTGGAAAATTCTGATCCATTTAAAATATTAGTTTCAAACCACATTTCCACTTTCTTTTCCATATCCATGCTCAAGTTATATCTTTCTCAAATACTCCAATGGTTTTTTACTTCTTTATAAATGCCACTTAAAAAATTGATTTCTCATCTTATTTGTTAAAACAAATATTTACTTTTCAGTTATATTTAATTCGGATTCTAAATAAATATTCTATTTGGAAATAAAATTTCCTTTAAACAGTTTTTAAATTTAAATTCTGTTTTGAAATCCATATATTATTTAAGGTATTTAAAATATCCAAAATCAACTATCAGTGTTACTTACACATCCAAACATTTCATATACTGTCATAGGTTATAAATCACATCATCATATATTTGAAAAGCAACAAAATATAAATGTTGAGGAATCCAGTTGGATCCCTCCAACCACTTTTCCTGCATCCGCGGATGTTAGTCAATAATAATAATACCCATCCTGCTTCAAGTCAGGATATCGCGGTATAGAAGATCTATCCACTATATATATATATTGTGGGGCGCATAGGGAAATCATCTGTGTGACGGCCCGCCCCGCACCAACCGACATTTACTCCAAAGGTGCGCTGTACACATGTCAAATTAGCATGGGACGGGTCGTCAGAAAGAAAAGGGAAGAAGGAAATGAACTAACAAGGAACCTGTAAAATGTCTCACAGCACATGGAACAAAATATAATAACAACATACTTGACATAAAACAGGTGAGACAGTGCATAAGCTGAAAACAAACTAACATAGCAGCGGAAAATCCAAGTATAGCTTATGATCCAAAGCTAACATTATTACAACTTTTCAAACTGTCTCAAAAAGCAAAAGTAGGATAAAGGAGGTACACTACTAATGCCCAAGTAGCGACCATCAACGACACAGGGAGAATATCTATATATCATACATGGAAACCTCCTGCTCGCCTCCGAATCAACTACTCGCACATCACCAGCTAACATGTCTCTAGTCTACTCGTGTGAGCACCCAGAGTAATAAGAGGAGACATAAAACTCTGGGTCAGACATAAAGCCTGGTATGAGCGATAAGCATCTAAACAAAACAATAACAGGTAGACTAAAACATACCTGAACCTGGACCTGCAACCAAAGAGTTAGCACTACATACTGTACAACACTCTAAGGTGCCATTTCAAATGGTGTAAAGATAACGGGGATGGGGGTGTGCATGCCATAGTGATGGCAACAATCAAACATAGCATCCATCCTCACATCTCTCACTCAGTGCATAAAGCATACGATATTCACCACTTCGATCACCCAACATACCTTTCTATGATCACTTTTCCCCATGAAGTCATAAATGGCTTCACTGCACTGATACATAGCCATAAATCCTTCGCTATGTCCACTTTGCCCCAAGGAGTCGCAATGACCCCACTGCACTGGCTCATAGCGTTACTAATCCTTTACTATGTTCACTCTGCCCCATGGAGTCACAATGACCCCACTGCACTGGCTCATAGTCCTACTACGCATCACTTTGCCCCTCAAGTCATAATGACTCTACTGCACTGATAACATAGTCTTGCTACCATCACCTTGCCCCTCGAGTCATAATGACTCTACTGCATTGATAAGTAGCCCATCATCCATTTTCAGTGGTGAATCGAAGTTATGAACGTCGACAACTCCTCAGCACCCGTCCCGCAGCAAAGCCCAACCATGAAGTGAACTCATTGGTTCCCAACTGGATCCTGAGCTCTAACTTCTATTTGGACTACCTTTGCATCTCGGGTTATTGGTCATCACTGGGTCGGTTCGGGTTACCCTTCTAGCCATCGGTTTGGGTCGGGTCCTCTACCATGAGTTGGTTCGGTTCGTGGTCTTCCTCTAGTAACGGCTCGGTTCGGATTCACAACGTCGCATTGGTTCGGGTCGGGTGTCCTACTTCGGGTCGGTTTGGGTTGCCATCCCCCTCCTTCAGTTCGTACTCCAGCTCCCGTTGCCTCGTCCGGTCCCGTTCCCTATTCTAATCCGATCCCTCGCCACACTCCGGTCCGAGCCCTTCGTCCTTAAGTCGATCCGATCCCCAGCTCAACCAACATGGCCTTCCATTTTACCAAGCCTCTCAAGTGTTAAGTTCCGATCCGATTCGGATGTCCTTGCCCGTCCACTTATCCGATCCGAGCCCCGTATCCGATCCGATCCGGTTCAAAACCTGCACTTTTACTGAGACTTTTCCAGCGAGTGTTTTACGCCATTCGACGACGTTTTCGACCATTCTAACTATTGAAATCAATCACAAAGCATACCATTCAGTCATAGCAACATGCATAATCAACCACAAACATCAAAACATTAATATGATAGGTTAAAATGGATCAAACCTAGCCAAAACCCCACATTTCCCCTTAAGCAATTTTTGGTGAAACTAATGATATGATTAGCAAAACTTAACCAAATTAACCCAAATTCATATCTGAGGTCTAAAAATCATTTAAGAATTTATAGGTATTTTTCCAGAATTTTATCATGTTTAAATTCGCTAATTAACACTAATTACCCGTAATTAGCCATAATTAGTGAGAAACTATGCAAATCACTCACCTTAGCCACAAATAAACTTAGATCTGAAATAAATCTCTGATTTGATGCGAATCCCAATGCTAAACAGCTGCTCCAATGTTGATTTGGTGTTAATCTCTCTTGATTTGATGTTGCTAAGCTTAATCCTTGGTTAGAAGATGATTTGGAGGTGATTTAGAGGTTGGAGGCCATTTTTAGGGTTTCTAAGAGGTAAGTGGAGGCTAGAAAACTGAAATGAAATGATTCTCTAACCCCTTTCAGCCTCCCCATAACCCTAATCCCGAAATGGGTTATGGCCCCATTCGCTAATCACCCTGTTTGGCCCAGTTAAGCAGTTTTTCACCTTCCAAACCTTATTTCAGTCATATCTCCCGAACGGTAAGTCCGTTTTTCACTTGTGACCACTCTACGGAAAGGTAAACCATCAAACGAATCTAATGGAAGTGGTTTCAGGTAAAAATTCCTTTCCAGTCAAAAGTTATGGCCAAAACAAGATTAACTAGGGGTAAAATGGTCATTTAAAAATCGACAAAAATCATGAACATGGAAAATGAGTCTAATGGTTGTTTGCCAAAGTTACATGACCATACGACTTCATATGGGAAAGAAATAAATATTCTACGATCCTCCGATGCGTAGAATGTGGGGTGTTGCATTCTCCCCCCTTAAGAAATTTCGTCCCCGAAATTCCCTAACCAAAACACACAAAGGGTCCCGCATGCCTATTAACCATAAAACAACAATCAAACATGCAAAACAAGCAAGACAAGTTTATCCTAGCATGCGGAATAACTAAATTACAAAGTAAATCTTACCAGGCAAAGAGTTCTGGATACGTCTTCCTAATGCTCTCCTCTGTCTCCCAAGTACAATCATTCTCGTCCTCGCCCCACTGAACCTTGACTAACCTCACCGCCTTCCTTCAAAGTTGCTTCGTATCGTGCTCGACAATACAGATCGGCTTGCGTTTCCCAACCGCCTCGGGTTCCACTTCGAAGTCCTCTAACTAATCAGGTGAAATAGTCATATCTGGGTCGTGAACGAACTTTCTTAGTTGGGAAACATGAAATACGTTGTGAACTCCCGCCATCTTCTCTGGTAAGTCAACTCTGTATGCTAAATTCCCGACTAGTTCAAGAACAGGTAATGGGCCAACAAATCTTGGTGCCAACTTGCCTCTCCTGCCAAATCGTATCACGCTCTTCAACGAAGAAATTTTGACAAACACCAAGTCACTAATGGAGAATTTTAAGTCTCTTCTCCTCTTATCAGCATAACTCTTCTGCCTATCTTGGGCAGCTTTCATTCGTTGTTGAATGATCTTAATCTTATCTGAAGTTTCCCTCACCACATCTGGTCCAAGCATAAACTTCTCGCCAGTCTCTATCCAACATGATGGTGAGTTGCACGGTCTTCCGTACAAAGCTTCATATGGAGCCATACAATACTGGATTGGTAGCTATTATTATATGCAAACTCTACTAGATGCATATGGTCATCCCATGATCCACCAAAATCCAATATACATGCTCTCAAGAGATCTTCCAATATACGATTCACCCTCTCCATCTGACCGTCGGTCTGAGGATGATATGCGGTACTGAGATGTAATTCTGACCCTAGAGCCTCTTGTAAGCTCTTCCAAAACCCACTAGTGAACAACGGGTCTCGGTCACTCACAATGCTTTTAGGTACTCCATGAAATCTCACTACCCACTTCATATACATTTCTTCTAACTTAGCTGCCGTTCTGGTCGATTTGACTGGTATAAATCTTGCACTCTTAGTTAATCGATCCACAATTACCCAAATGCTATCATATCCCGATCTAGTCCTTGGTAAACCATCGATGAAATCCATTGAGACTTGCTTCCATTTCCATTCGGGAATTTCTAATGGTTGCAACAAACCACTAGGCTTCTTTTGCTCGGCTTTAACTAGCTGGCAATTCATGCATTTGGATATAAACCTCCCAACGTCTCTTCTCATCTCTTCCCAGTAGTAAGTCTGCTTCATGTCTCGATACATCTTATTACCACCGGGATGTATAGTCAGTTTTGAGTGATGACATTCTCTAAGCATTTCATCTCTCAAACCATTCACGTTGGGTACAACTAGTCTTCCATTCTTTCTAAGCCATCCCTCTCGATCAAGCCCATACAAGTTTATCTCCTCACCGTCGATGTTCATCTCTAACTTGGCGATGATTTCCAATAGATTAGGATCGTCCCTCTGGCTGGAACCAATCCACTCTATCAAAGTGGGTCTGATCGTCAAACTAGCTAGCACTTCTGGATCCAATTCGCACTTTGGTCTGAAATCAAACCCTGCGATATACTCCAATTGCTTCCATTCAAGAAACATAGCCCCCAAACTGGCATGTCTCCTACTCAAGGCATCGGCTACCGCATTACCTTTCCCAGGTGTGTATGCGATATCAAAATCATACGAAGCCAAGAACTCTAACCATCTCTGCTGACGGAGATTTAGATCCTTCTGGGAGAAGAGATACTTTAACGATTTATGATCAGTAAACAACTCAAATCTTTCTCCCAAGAGATAGTGTCTCCACATCTTCAACGCAAACACGATCGCTGCTAATTCCAAAATGGGTAGGATACTTCTTCTCATGCGGCTTTAGTTGCCGATTAGCTTAAGCTACAACCCTACCTCCTTGCATCAACACAGCACCTAGTCCGGTACCACAAGCGTCCGTGTATACCGTCATCTCTTCATTCCCTTTAGGAATGACTAATACTGGCACACGCATCAACTTTTCTTTTAGACTCTTGAATGCATTCTCACACACTCCGTCCCAGATGAAGGACTGATTCTTCTTAGTCAACTGAGTCAACGGTGCCGCTATCTTGGAGAAGTCCTGGATAAACTTACGATAATATCCAGCTAACCCCAAGAAACTTCTTACATCTGTTTAATTCTTGGGCGTAGGCCAATCCTGTACCGTAGCCGCCTTCGCAGGGTCCACGGCAATACCATTCTCTGAAACAACATGACCCAAGAATCTCACTTCCCTTCTCCAAAAGTGACACTTAGAGAATTTCGCTTTCAATTGGTGTTTTCTCAACACCTCCATCACTATCCTCAAGTGTCCCTTGTGTTCCTCCTCTATCCTCGAGTAAACAAGGATATCGTCTACGGACACAAGAACAAACTTATTCAACTGATCTCTAAATACTCGATTCATAAGATCCACAAAATATGCTGGTGCATTGGTCAACCCAAATGGCATGACCAACCACTCATAAAATCCAGACGGCGTCCTAAATGCTGTTTTCGGAACACTCTCATCCGCTACTCGAAGTTGATGAAACCTTGTCGCGATGTCCAACTGGGAGAACACTCTTGCTCCTTCTAGTTGATCAAACAAATCATCTATCCGTGGTAGAGGATACTTATTCTTCCTCATCAGCTTATTCAACTCGCGATAGTCCACACACAAACGAAGGGAACCATCTGCCTTAGTGGCAAACACAACTGGTGCTCCCCACTCGGAGACACTTCTTCTAATAAATCCCTTCTTCAAAAGAATGATGACTTGCACCCCGAGCTCTCGCTGCTCCCTTGGTGCCATACGACGAAGTGGCATCACTATAGGTCTGGCATCTTTCACTAAATCAATACGGAACTCAATCTCTCGGTGTGGTGGAAGCCCGGTCACCTCCTCGAAGACGTCCGGATACTGGCCAACCACGGGCACATCTGACAGCTCATCCTGCGAGATGTCGAGGGAATTTATAAAACTAGCCATTACCCCATCACTAGGTAGACTACCAAACACTACCCTCCGCCCATCATCCGCCCTAACTATCACCAAAAAGCCCTCACAGTCAACAACCACCCTGTATCTTTGGAGCCAATCGACCCCCAATATAATGCCATACCCAGTAAAGCCCAAAACAAAGCAATCACAAACAAACATACATCCATGACTCGATAAGACCAAATTTCGGCAAATCATACTAAGGCTAGTCGAACCACCAACCGGGTTCGTCACAATCAATGGTCTATCGACTATCTCAGGTTCCAGTCCCAACCTATCTACCAGGTCACTAGATATGAAGGAACGGGAAGCCCCTGTATCAAAAAAAACTCGAACCGGTACATCATAGATAGAAAACATACCTTGAATAACAACATTCTTTCCTTTCTCTGCCGCAGTTGGGGCATTCGACGAAGAAGGAACAACATCAATAGCATATGCTTTCACAATCTGCTTCTCCTTAAGAGGTTGCAGACACTTATCCTTATGATGTCCCAGTTGGCCACAGTTGTAGCACTTCCTTTCCGCTGGCTTGGCCCGACATTCTTTAGCATAATGGCCCTTCATACCACAGCTGAAGCACTCAACATCTTTCTTGCTCTTTTTCTGGCCATCCTTAGATTGGCTCTGCTTTCTCTTACTCTGAGAGTTATTCTTGCCTCCACCGCCTGCTTGCGGCTTCAGCCCTTCTGCAGATGTAGCCTCAGTCTTTTACTTAGGGTAAAGACTCTCTGATCTCAAAGATTTCCCCACAATCGATTCAAAAGTCTCATCGATGTGGTTGATAAGCCTTTCCCCCAAGTATCCATCCAAACCAGTGATGAACTTCTCATTCTTCTTCTCAGGAGTATCGATAAGAGATAGTCCATACTTTGACAAAGTGTCGAACTCAGCAATATAGTCATAGACTGCCCTACCATTCTGCTTGAGTTCCAAGAATCTCTTAAACATCACTAACTTCTGGGCAGCTGGAATAAACTTCTCGCTAAAGTGAGCCTTGAACTAATCCCAAGTAACCTGATCTTCTGGAGTAGCTATTCTAATGGCATTCCACTAGTTCATCGCTCACCCTTGCAGCTGACGAGACGCTAGCCTTCTCTTCATCGCATCCTCGATACCCAAGTCGTAGAAGATACGATCACAGCTATCCAACCAATCCTTAACATCTGTGGCCGACTCCGTTCCGTGGAACGGCTTCCCACCAAGGTTAGTGTAATCCTTGCACAACTTAGCGAAATCGACCCTAGGCGCCTGCACTACTGGACCACCACCAATTCCGGGATTGGGAACTGCCCCTTGCACCTCCCTAAGCATGTCTCTCATGAGGTCAGTAAACATCGCCCTCATGTCAGCAGCATTCCCTTTATTGGCTCCCCTACCAGCACCTCTAGCATATCGGCTCATCGTCAATCTGTAAAAGGGGAAACGATTAACGATCCCATAGCGGTGCTAGTGCAGTGCGACTTCATTCTTATACTACTAATAGTATATATATATATATATAGCTTTTGAAAACCAAAGTAATCACAAATACGCGCTCTCATATACGTACTATCTCTCCCTACCGTCTTTCCCTAGGTTAACTACGCAACCTAGAGCTCTGATACCAAATGTGATGGCCCGCCCTGCACCAACCGACATTTACTCCAAAGGTGCGCTGTACACATGTCCAATTAGCACGGGATGGGTCGTCAGAAGGAAAAGGGAAGAAGGAAATGAACTAACAAGGAACCTGTAAAATGTCTCATAGTGCATGGAACAAAATATAATAACAACATACTTGACATAAAATAGGTGAGACAGTGCATAAGCTGAAAACAAACTAACATAGCAGCGGAAAATCCAAGTATAGCTTATGATCCAAAGCTAACATTATTACAACTTTTCAAACTGTCTCAAAAAGCAAAAGTAAGATAAAGGAGGTACACTACTAATGCCCAAGTAGCGACCATCAACGACACAGGGAGAATATCTATATATCATACGTGGAAGACTCCTGCTCGCCTCCGAATCAGCTACTCGCACATCACCAGCTAACCTGTCTCTAGTCTGCTCGTGTGAGCACCCAGAGTAATAAGAGGAGACATAAAACTCTGGGTCAGACATAAAGCCTGATATGAGCGATAAGCATCTAAACAAAACAATAACAGGTAGACTAAAACATACCTGAACCCGGACCTGCAACCAAAGAGTTATCACTACATACTATACAACACTCTAAGGTGCCATTTCAAATGGTGTAAAGATAACGGGGGTGGGGGTGTGCATGTCATAGTGATGGCAACAATCAAACATAGCATCCATCCTCACATCTCTCACTCAGTGCATAAAGCATACGATATTCACCACTTCGATCACCCAACATACCTTGCTATGATCACTTTGCCCCATGAAGTCATAAATGGCTTCACTGCACTGATACATAGCCACAAATACTTTTCTATGTCCACTTTGCCCCATGGAGTCGCAATGACCCACTGCACTAGCTCATAGCCTTACTAATCATTTACTATGTCCACTCTGCCCCCATGGAGTCACAATGACCCCACTGCACTGGCTCATAGTCCTATTACGCATCACTTTGCCCCTCAAGTCATAATGACTCTACTGCACTGATAACGTAGTCTTGCTACCATCACCTTGCCCCTCGAGTCATAATGACTCTACTGCACTGATAAGTAGCCCATCATCCATTTTCAGTGGTGAATCGAAGTTATGAACGTCGACAACTCCTTAGCACACGTCCCGCAGAAAAGCCCAACCATGAAGTGAACTCATTGGTTCCCAACTGGATCCTGAGCTCTAACTTCCATTTGGACTACCTTTGCATCTCGGGTTATTGGTCATCACTGGGTCGTTTCAGGTTCCCCTTTTAGCCATCGGTTCGGGTCGGGTCCTCTACCATGAGTTGGTTCGGTTCGTGGTCTTCCTATGGTAACGGTTCGGTTCGTATTCAAAACGTCGCATTGGTTCGGGTCGGGTGTCCTACTTCGGGTCAGTTCGGGTTGCCATCCCCCTCCTTCAGTTTGTACTCCAGCTCTTGTTGCCTCGTCCGGTCCCGTTCCCTATTCTAATCCGATCCCTCGCCACACTCCGGTCCGAGCCCTTCGTCCTTAAGTCGATCCGATCCCCAGCTCAACCAACATGGCCTTCCTTTTTACCAAGCCTCTCAAGTGTTAAGTTCCGATCCGATTCGGATGTCCTTGCCTGTCCACTTATCCGATCCGAGCCCCGTATTCGATCCGATCCGGTTCAAAACCTGCACTTTTCCTGAGACTTTTCCAGCGAGTGTTTTACGCCATTCGACGACGTTTTCGACCATTCTAACTATTGAAATTAATCACAAAGCATACCATTCAGTCATAGCAACATGCATAATCAACCACAAACATCAAAACATCAATATGATAGGTTGAAATGGATCAAACCTAGCCAAAACCCCACATTTCCCCTTAAGCATGTTTAGGTGAAACTAATGATATGATTAGCAAAACTTAACCAAATTAACCCAGATTAATATCAGAGGTCTAAAACAACATTTAAGAATTTATAAGTATTTTTCCAGAATTTTATCATGTATAATTCACTAATTAACACTAATTACCCCTAATTAGCCATAATTAGTGAGGAACTATGCAAATCACTCACCTTAGCCACAAATAAACTTAGATCTGAAATAAATCTCTGATTTGATGCGAATCCCAATGCTAAACAGCAGCTCCAATGTTGATTTGGTGTTAATCTCTCTTGATTTGATGTTGCTAAGCTTAATCCTTGGTTAGAAGATGATTTGGAGGTGATTTAGAGGCCATTTTTAGGGTTTCTAAAAGGTAAGTGGAGGCTAGAAAACTGAAATGAAATGATTCTCTAACCCCTTTCAGCCTCCCCATAACCCTAATCCCGAAATGGGTTATGGCCCCATTCGCTAATCACCTTATTTGGCCCGGTTAAGCAGTTTTTCACCTTCCAATCCTTATTTCAGCCATATCTCCCAAACGGTAAGTCCATTTTTCACACATGACCACTCTACGGAAAGGTAAACCATCAAACGAATCTAATGGAAGTGGTTTCAGGGCAAAATTCCTTTCCAGTCAAAAGTTATGGCCAAAAAAGATCAACTAGGGGCAAAATGGTCATTTAAAAATCGACAAAAATCATGAACATGTGAAATGAGTCTAATGGTTGTTTCCCAAAGTTACATGACCATACGACTTCATATGGGAAAGAAATAAATATTCTACGATCCTCCAATGCGTAGAATGCGGGGTGTTACAATCCGCTAATATATATATATATATATATATATATGTGTGTGTGTGTGTGTGTGTGTGTGTGTGTGTGTGTGTGTGTATAGGAATATATCCAATCACTAATATTGTATATATCCAATCACCAATATTATGTATATAATATTATATATATACTATTATTATTTTATACCAATCAATTTATCATCCAACAAGCAATAAATTAAATTTGAATAATTAAAAATAATTTCCAATAATTTGATTGAGTGAGTTTAACTCACCTCAATTTTCCTTTTCTGAATATCCATTTTAATCCCATTTCATCTTTGTTACGCATCTACTTGAATTGTCTCAAATGAATTTATCACTATGGTTATTTATATTTTATTTAACGATTAAGCGCTTTTTTATTTAAATTAACTACTAAAATAAATAACCCAATTAATCTATGTAATTTAAATTTCACAAAAACGGTATACCTTACTGCCTTGTAACTAGTTCGACCAATCCACTAAGCAGCTTCAAAAATTGCCTATCCCCTTCCACTGAAAACAACACCAATACTGCAGTTATTCGTCCCAACATTTCGTCAACCAACTCACTATCAACTACCGATACACTACAAATTCGATATCATTACAACACCAATGCCATTCCTCCAATCAACAACACTCAGCTCCCTTCGTTTCAAACAGGCCTCCTTCCAGTGAGCTTCTACTATCCCAAACTCCTCAAATCTTCCCAGTTAAACTTTACCAGTATATGCAGCATTCAAACAGTGTCTTCCCCAAAAATCTGCAATTCAATATCAGCAACACCATCGGCTTCAAAGTCCAGGCAAACTCCTTTATTCCCCAAAAAAATCATACTACACTACTAAATATCCATTATCGAATTTTAGCATCATCCAAATCACCCATCTATACATTTGAACCACTCCAACTAAACTCCAGTACATCCACACCAGCATCCATTTTCCAGAAATCACAATGACCTTCTTCCAATCGATTATAGTGCATCTGATACACCTATACAACTCCGCTTAATACTCACAACAACAACCCATCTTCACATGATGCCTTCGCCGTCGAGCTTCAGGCCTTGCGACTTTCGATCGTGATCTCTAGAATGATTCGTCTTTAGGGAATATCGCGATTCCGATTGCGATTTCCTTTTTATTCAGTGGAGCGATTTGAGTTTTTGACAGATGAAAGGGACAAAAGGAATAAATGCTATTTTGTTTTTGTTTGTTTTTAGAATGGGAGGATCGAACGCGATGGCATGGTTTCAATTTTGCAAATGGCAGAAGAAAAAGGAATCAAAGGAAATAAACTGAATTGGTTTGAAGATAGGGAAATTAACGAAGGCAATGGTTTATTTATAAAGGAGCGAAGGGATAAGGATAGAAACGACGTCAAATTCAATAGGGTGCAAATAGGTTAGGTAACAGTGTACCTGAAACGACCCAAACTCACCCATAGGTGAAAGCCCGAATTGAGTTGAGAACATGACAAAATAGAACACAAATAAAAGAACATTTCATTGCTATTACAAAAATTACATCAGAGTACAAGAATATAACAGCGTATAAATAAATAATATATATCAGAAAAATATCAAAGATTTAAAATAATTTACATAGCAGCGGAAAAATAATACAAAACACAACTGAAAGAAATACACAGATACAAAGCTTTCCGAATATAGTTCCAGCTGTAAATCCATGATCCTATGGAAAGAAATCAGCAAAACCAAAACTACTAGCTGCCTGTCTGGAAAATAGGAGCACCTAGAGTTTAGGTCAAAACAATCAACTCCAGGTCATTCATATGACTGGTGTGAGAACCAAAACAGTTATTTAAAACTTTATTTTAAAATTTGGTAAATTAAGGATCCACACCGTATAACATGGAACGGGTTTTCTCCCAAGAATACTAGTGCATAAAACAGTTTATAAATAGCGCAATGTTTTTCAAAAAATGAAGCTATTATAAGAATCAGGTCCCATCACACAATGCAACGCAAGCCAGAGGATAGAGTTTTACCTAATAATAGCCAAACATGCTTGGTAAAACAAATCATTTTGATATTACTGTAAGTGTATAATGTCAAAATCACTTTAAATATAAATGTATCAATCATAGATGGCATAGTATCCCATGCTACTATGTTGTCATACTAGTTCTACAATTAAAACCGAAATGTCACGTATTGGAAATTGGATTCCATCGATGAGTCGAGGCAAGGAATGGCTCCTCACCGATTCGAAACACTCTATTAAATGACTCAGGATCCCCAGCATTGAACCCTTGGATGCTTCAGGACCGGTCCTCCCTTACGTTTGAGGATTAGTTATTCCTAAACACACGTTTCTTGGTCCTATCGTACCTATCCATCGGCCCCGTAGTGACGGATATATCCGAGGCATCTCGCAATCCATCATCCGCATAGGTAAAAATATGAATGTCTGGGCTCCAAACCATGACACCACCCATAGCTAGAAAGAAACGTCGTGCACTCCCGGCAGCTTGATCCCCTTTTGACTAATATCGAGGTGTGAGGCTCGCGAATTAACGCTGTACACAAAGCTGTGCTATTTAAAGTCGTGCTTTGATCATCAATCACAAGACTCTGCTTTTCAACAAAAGCCTTGATCATTTTCATCTCAGCATGCCACACTGACAATTCACGCCATACAACTGATGTCTATCAATATATAACCTCTAAGCTCGTATGTCTCAGAGAAGGGTGTTAAGCAAGAGAATAAATTCTCTGCCTCTAAATGAATTTATATTTTATAGAAATCAATCAATACAGAATGAAATCCAATGTCAGACACACATCCATTTACAAGTCCGTTCTGGGTTTGAACGAAACCGGAGGCACTTATTCCTCATCCCATATGTCCAATACATGAGAGAGTTCCTCGCCCAGTCGATCTCCAAGTACGTCTAGTTGATCACCAGTTATTACCTTGTCTTGGGTGTACGACCCAATCAAGACATCAGTAATCATCCAAATGATGTGAAGATGTCCGGTCTTCAACCACTGTCTTCATCATTGACTTTTAGTCGTCGTATTCATTATTCAGAATGGTTAAACCCGGTCTTTCTGAATAACTCGCGTTTTTATAATCAATAATCTAGTGCTATAAAAACACATCATATGCCTCATTCCAATTTAAAATATTCTTTTATTCCAATATTCAGATCATTAGGGAAAGGTTCCCATTAATTATATCAAAGATAAATTCTTTAAAATTATTCTTCAATCTTCCTTTGGATATTAATTCAAAACCAAATGAAGGTTTATCAACTAGTCGGGATTATCGAGCCTTACCGAAGTAATTATTTATTTTATTTCCGAGTCCCAACCTATTCATCCCTTGGAGTAAAACTGGTGGTACTCCATATCTAATGCCCACGTTGTTATCGGTAAATTTAATTACCATTTCACGTTCAAATCTAATTAAAGATTTACCTATCGCCTGGAGTAAAATTTGTAGTACTCCATTCTCGATCATTTCCCAAATTTGTTAATTTAAATTATCCTATTTTCATTTCGATCTAGTTAAAGATTCGTTAAAACTCCAATTAATTTTAATCTCTCAACAATCATTATTTAATTATTATTTAACTTTGGAAACAATAACATGTTACATTGACCATCTATACCATACCACTGATTTCCATCAATAAATGACCTCTAAGCTCATACGTCTCAGAGAAGGGTGTTAAGCAAAAGAATAAATTCTCTGCCACCAAACAGATATATATTTAATAGATTTCAATAATACAGTTCGAAATACAATGTTAGTCATGTAATCCTGTCTTTTACTGGGTTAAAGAACTAATGTCATTTAAAACACGGTTCACAATAAACCCAAAACCTCTTCCATAAAAATGAAACTTTCACGGGAAATAAATCAATATATAATCGATATCAATTTTCGTATCCAACTAGTAATACAAATGGAAAAACGACGAAGCCTTTTAAATTCCATATATATTAACAGTCTTCCTCCATAGAAGCTCACTTCGATTATTACCAAATTGAATTCCATTCAATTCCAATTTAATACATTAAATTTGAAAACTTTACTTTGGAAAATTTCCATTAATCTTAATTGAAAGATTTATAAATTCCAACTCACATTTCACTGTTAATTGTGTTAAAGAACGAATGTCGTTTAAAACACAGTTCACGATAAACCCAAAACCACATTCCATTTTATTCCAATTACTAAATATAACTGGAAACTCTAATAATCTTAATCAAAAGATTTATTCTTTTTCCATGAGCTTTAAGAACAGTGTTATTTAAGACACCATTCTGGACAAACCCAAAATCCAATTTGATATTAAATATAAGGCTCTAAATAGAAATTATATCGGCTTACGTTCAATATCAAATTCTGAAACCAACACATATCGTATGGGGAATAACGATATATATCTATCTTCCAAATTCCTCCAAATATCCGTAAAGTCATGGAATGCAATATCAAAATATCCCAAAGATGGTTTCCATTCAAATCCATTCCAATTCATATATTGGAAAATTCTGGTTAGATTAAAACCATTCACAAATCCAATTTATTTATTTTCAAACGTTGGATTATCTTTCTAGTAATCAACCAGTTCATTCTATTAAAAATATTTTTTATCTTTACAAACGTCGAATTTTTCATCTAAATTCTTTCCAAATCATTTATTATGATTTTACAAAAATTATTAATATTTTTAATAATTTTATCAAGGCCGTACATCGGTTTCCAATAAAGGCCACCGAACTGCATCCATAGCGACCTTTTCCAAATTTGATTAAGACATAATTCCAAATCCAACCATTCAAATTTAAATCTCTTATATTAATTGGAAAGCTCTTTTCGATACAAACCCAACGGTTCAGGTTTTAGGAAAATCCAACGGTCGGATCTCGCGTAATGTCAATTCGTAGTAAATGGTTGAAATTCGCAAACGGTCGCAGCGTGAAACGTTCTATTCAAATCATTATATATATATATTATATAGATATTTCCGTTTAAAACTTATTTTATAAATTTGTTTTAAAAAAAATTCCCACTTCCATTTTTATTTTGAATCAAAATTGAATATTCCATATCATTAATATATAAATGATAATATTTTCAAAATATCTTATTTTGAAATCATTTCTATTTCGATATTCATTATAAAAATGAATAAAATCGATATAAAAATCGTTCGCGTCAAAATAGCGCATATCTAATCAATATGGCTTCACACTTTCAATATTTTCATGTCCATCCAAAATCGGACATCAAATTCACATTTTAATCCTTTATGGAATATTATTTTAAAATATTCGTTATTCCTGAATTGGAATCAGACATAATCAATTACCATATAATGTTATTTATATGGATTTCATACATCAAATGTACACAATAATAATGATACAAAATCAACCATCATCTAGAGTGCATTACGCAACTGCATTAACATTACATATAAATAACTAACGCTTACCATAGTCTGTCGACCAATCGATTGACATACAACTAAATAATTGGGATTAGTGTATGTCAAATATCATCCCAATACCCGTTTGGGGTTTCAACCAACAACTACTGAATATTATTTGTGCAGTTGGGCGATGGTAAAATTTATTGTCCCAATCAATGCCAGTTAAATGGGTGTACATAAACAAATCGTCCGATTTGTAAATGAATATTTATTTTCATTTCACGAGAATTTTATGCCATTCATATATACGTTAAAAATTATATTTTTAACGATTAAACATTTATTTCAACACATGACGATTTCATATAATTCATACATTTAATAAAAATGATATTTTTATTGTTCAAACGTTTCATTCAACACGTGAATATTTTTAATACTTTAGTTACACATTAAAAATGTTATTTTAACTAACACATTTTTATTTCAGAAAATTTCGGCATTATAATGGCACGATATTAGAACCGGAGTAATGTATAGCATTACCCCTCTCCTGATACTGGCTCGCGCCATGCACATTAATCACAATCAATCCAAACAATCCCACAATCAATTTTACAACCACAATCCAAATTTCCACAATACAACCCAAAAAAACAATCATGATTTGTACAATAAAGTAGTGTCAGGAGCTACTAAGCCCGATTTGCAATTTAGAATATATTTAACTGTAAAATAGTTTGAGTGAGAAGGAGTTCTCACATTGGGATCCAATCCGCCGTGCTTTTCTATCGCTGTGATTCGCTGTTCTGGTTCCATAATTTGTAAATGAGCCTCAATCTTCATTCCACCTTTTTTCCTAGTCTAAATGCGCCATTCCGGACAACTTTCGTCTAGTGGTCTTCTTCCCGAAAATGCTCCATTTTGTCGGATATCGCGAAAACACATAAATTAGACTGCTGACTTCGGACGCGTTTTCTGACAACTCGGCAATCCAAAATATAGCTTTCATATACTCAAATCGAAGAGAAAATCGTGCTCTTCAATTTTGGCACCCGAGTTTTGGCCAGAAGCACATGGTTGGGGAGTTATTGAGGCGGGAAGGTCAGGGGTTGTTTGCACATACGGGAATTTTGGTGAAAAGAGGGATTTTGGATTTTGTGGGGACCACGGCCAAGGGGAGGGCAGCCAGAGGCGGCGGCGGACCTGATGGGGCATGGGGAGGCTATGGTAAGGTGGCGGTGGGGTGGTGGTGGACCATGGTGGCGGGGTTTGTGGATTTTGGGTTTAGGGTTCGCGGATTTGAAGTGGAGAGAGAGGAGAGACGGGACAGGAGGGGCGACGGGGTCAGAGGGGGTGGGGTGTTGGTGGAGGCACCGGAGGCAGCGGTTGGGTAGCGTGACAATGGCTGGGCGACGGGGTATGTAACACCCCGAATTTTCTATTAACACTAAAGTTGCTAAAATATTAATAAGTGTGTAAGAGGGGGGATGTATCTAATATGAATATAAAAGTGTGTAACAGGGGGGATGTATCTAATATGAATATAAAAGTGTGTAAGAGAGGGGATGTATCTAATATGAATATAATAATATTAATAAGTGTGTAAGAGAGGGGATGTATCTAATATGAATATAAAAATATTAATAAGTGTGTAAGAGAGGGGATGTATCTAATATGTATATAAAAACAATAATAAGTGTGTAAAAGGGGGGGGGGATGTATCTAATGTGTACATTGTAGAATATATATATATATATATATATATATATATTGCTGAGTGTTTGCTGAGTCACTTCTGACTCATTGCTGAGTCAACAAGATAAACCCCATCTTGTCTGAACGGCTGCGGTTATTTCTAGGTTAAATCTAATGGCCTAAATGAATTCTAAAATCTATAAATAAGTGGGTAGACCCTAGACCTAAATCACTTGTAAAATTAGAGAAGCTACCGTCATGCTGCTGCCATGGAGTTCAGCATAGCCGTCACAAACTAAGAAGAGGAAGCCTAATCATCTACAACTAAATCTACACAAATCAAATCAAAAGATCTCTCTTTCTCTAATTCTTTTCTTTTGTTGGTGAGTATGATGATTCTCACAAGACTATTACAAACTAATTTGACTCAGTTATGAATGGATCACAAGAAAGTGACGTGATTTGTAATTGTAAATTCTATATATTGTGGATCTCTTATTATGTTATTATGTTGTCGTATGATGTAAATTATATATGCTATGTCATGCTATGTTGTAAATTCTCTTATGCTATGTCGTGCTATGTTGAGAATCATGTCAAGCTATGTTATACTATCATACTATGCCATGTTATAAATCATGCTATATTATGTTGTAAAATCATGATGTTGTTGGAACATGCTTAAAGTTATGTTTTTTTTAATTTAAATGGATCTTGTTTATGGGAATTTGCCTATTAGGTTAGGTGTACCCATAAACTTGAAACTATAATTAAATAAAACTTGAATATGGGAATTTGCCTATTGAGTTAGGTGTACCCATATAAAACCATGTTGTTAAAAAATTAGATGATGTTGATTCACACATGTTCATATGTAAGTTTATGAAAATTGATTGAGATTATATTAGGTGAATTTTGAACAAGTTGACACCTTTAGGTCCATGACATGTATAATCTATGCAAGTTGGACATATGCAAGTTTCACCCCTTATTATGATTCATTTGGTCACATATACATGTTGTTATTATGATAATCTCTTTTATGCTATGAGTTAGGCTATTCGAGTCTAACATATATTTTGCGAATAAACGTTCAAACGTGGGGTAGGGGTAATATTAGGAATTAATAAATTGGGTGCAATTTTGTAAGATTTTGCATACCATGAATGGATGTCCATAATTGAGTCAATTATGGACATTGTTAAAAATTGGAAGTAATTAATAATTCAAGTAGGGAATTATTAAAATTGGGGGAAAGTGGATTATTATTAATAATCAATGCTTAGGACACGAGGTTGGACCCGTTTGTGATGTAAACCTGCCCGGACCCGCCCGGCAAATCCAGTAGTCACAAATGTCGGCCCAATGTGAGAGGTCCTAGGCCCAAACTAAAGCATAACAGTTGTAAAGACACGAGGTTAGACTCTTTTATGGTGTAAGACTGCCCGGACCCGCCCGGCAAATCCAGCTGCCATAAATGCCAGTCTAATGTGAGAGGTCTTTATGAGGTTATGGCCTTAATGAACTAAGAAATACTTAACCAGATAATCATGTAAGGTGGGACATGGGGGTTAAGTAGGTGCTTTGGGTGGCATGAGGAATCTGGTGGTTACCTTTAGAGGCATTTGAAATACGATTAGACTTAACCAAACACACATGTAAATGAACATGACTAAGTTGGTTAAGTGGGATGGACTAATGGGGACAAGCTTAGGTGGAATGCTTGTGGTAAATAGTGGGGGCCCATTTCAACCAGTATCCCAAAACGTATCTTTGTGGGCTCGACCCAAGTCGAGGACGGGACACGCATACTGGGTTTGACTATAAGAGGCCAAAACAGGGAGCGGTGGCAACGCAAGTCCAACGGGTTTCATATGCGTGTGTGGACCCGGGCTGGTAGGTAAGACGTTGTTGCATCGTGTAGGTATAAGCCGTGCATGTCCGTTGTATCAGGTTGCCACTTTAGGGGAGTGATACACCCCACTGTGGGGCCAGCACGGGTATCTACGAGTTAGGGAGCCGATCGAATAATGGGAAGTAGGGTACACCTAGTGGAGATAGGGCAGGCGGCACCTATGTAGTCAGCTAGGGGTACGTAAAGCCATTGGGAATGTTTCTAAGTGAAGCTAAGTGGGATGAATCTTTAGGGTGACTGGTGTGGTGCAGTATAGTGTTTATCCTTTAGTATTTAGGAGCGCCTATAACGTTGCCTTTAGCAATTGTCTATGTCCTTAATCTGCTCTTCATAGACATTTTCTTGTTTTCCAGCTTATGCCTTAGTCCAGTTATTTTGGTAATAGTATTGTAGAATTATCATATTCACCAGACTTTATGTCTGACCCCCTCTTTTCCATCCTTTTTCTCCCTTCAGGTCCGCAGGTTGGGCCAAGTTCTAGTGGAGTCTAGTTGGATCGCTTATCTTCTGGAAAGCTTGGACTGCTGAAGTAAAGTCCAGCTTGTTATCTTTCTTTTTAATGGCTATTCATGTAATGGGATTATGTACTTGTTTTATCAAGATAGATATTGTACTTGACATTGAATATGGTGTTATGATGTAATCAAACATGTTTTGACTTCTGCTACAATGAAATAAAGTTTTTGAATTTCCAAGTACTATTTTATATCTGTCTTGTTGTAATTTTACTGTTCTATATTCACTTAAAACCTCCATGGAAGTTAATGCATTCCCTTTGTGAGTGACATTAATGGACGTGGGGTGTTACACGTGGTATCAGAGCATAAGGTTACCAGAACAGATAAATTTTTTTTTAGAAAAATATTTTTTTCTAAAGTATTTTTGGAAGAAGTGCTTTCAAAAAAAAACATGTTATTTAAAGAGAGTTTTTATGAAAAACATAATCCCAAATAGCCACATGCTTATCTTTATCTTTCGAATTCTCCATTTTGAATCTTTCCTTTTTCGTTTCAGCATGGCTGAAGATCTTAATCTCCCAGAAGGTGTGACGATTCCAGGGTGGTTTAGGAGATACTTGGAGGCTAGGGCCACCACTGCAGGCCCAGCGGATACTCCTCCACCCCTAGTTGCACCCATTCCTCCTCCTCCTCCTCCTCGTGTTGACACTTTTGCAAAGACGTGCAAGGAATTCAAGGCTATGGGAGGAAAAACTTTTCAAGGGACTGAGACGTTTGTGGAGGCCAGAGATTGGCTTAAGGAGACTGAGGAATTGTTGGATATCTTTGAAGTGGAAGATAGGAGGAAAGTCCGTTTAGCTGCTTGGTTAATGAAGGGAGAGGCCTCGTTTTGGTGGGAGGTCACTAACGGGGAACGTCCAGTTGATTCATGGGCGGATTTCAGACGAAGGTTTGAGGCAAAGTTTCTTTCAAGGGCAGAGGAGAACTTAAATATGGAAAAATTCCTGGCACTAAAGCAAGGGAGCTCATCAGTAAAGGAATATGTCAATAAATTTAATCAGTTAGCAAGGTTTGGCTTGGAGTTGGTGAACACGCCAGAGAAGAAAGCTTTGAGGTTCGTTAGAGGCTTGAATGAACCGTTGCAAGGGTTGGCTATGACCCACATCCCTATGGGGGCCACCTTTGAAAAGCTAGTAGAAATGGCACTTATGCATGAGGATAAGGCAGTTGAAAAGAAAGGGGATCATAAGAAACCCCAACAGCAAAATAAGAAGGGTGGTAAAAACAATAATGGCAAAGGGAAGAAGTAATGCTTCAATTGTGGGACGCCTGGCCATCTCAGCAAAGATTGTAGAAGGAAAAAGAAGACTGGTTGTTTTCATTGTGGAGATGCGGGACATTTAGTAAAGGACTGTCCAAAGAAGGGGCAGAGGGCAGGGTCTACCTCGGGAGGACAGGTGCAGGCTCTTATGGCACCAGGGCAGGCAAGGGGGCAAGTTCAGGCTATTGCGGCCCCACCGCTGCAAGAAAGAGGTAGAACAATTTCTGTTGAAAGCTTAGTTTTTCTGTTTGATCATCCTGTCCGTACCTTATTCGATTCTGGCGCATCTCATTCGTTTATCTCTGCATCATTAGTTGAATCACTGCACTTGAACACCAGTTTAGTAGAAGATCCCTTGGTCGTTTCAAATCCAATTGGGGGTTCGGCTCATTTGACCATGATATGTTTGGATTTGAAAATCTCTATACTTAGCGTTGAATTTAGATGTGATGCTTATGTATTGGGCTTCACGGGCTATGGGCTAATTTTAGGAATGGATTGGTTGTCTAGAAATAGGGCCATTCTTGATTGTGAAAGGAGAGTAGTTAGGCTTGTGACTCGCCTTGGTAATGCTCTCGACATCTTTTGTAATCCCATAAATTCCGTTATGCTAAGTTATCTTGAATCGCTTGACGCGTCTGTAGAGAACCTACGATCGGTAGAAGTAGTCCGGGAATATCCGGATGTGTTGGAGGAGGTGAAGGGCTTACCTCCAAAGCGGGAGATAGACTTTCGAATTTATCTTGTGGATAATGCTAAACCCGTATCTTTGCCAGGGCGCCACATGGCTCCTCGTGAAAGGAGGGAACTCAATAAGCAAGTAAAGGAGTTGCTTGAGAAGGGGTTCATAAGACGTAGTATATCGGAGTGGGGTGCTCCAGTAGTTTTTGCCACAAAGGCGGATGGGTCTCTTAGACTTTGTATAGACTATAGAGAACTAAACAAGCTTACTAAAAAGAACCGACACCCACTGCCGAGGATTGACGATCTCTTTGATCAGTTAGTTGGCGCCTCAGTGTTTTCGCAGTTGGACTTAGCCACTGGCTTTCATCAACTGAGAGTGGCTGAGGATAATATAGATAAGACTGCTTTTAGGACTCCTGACGGATTCTATGAATGGCTAGTGATGCCCTTTGGTTTGACAAACGCCCCTGCATATTTTGTTGATTTGATGAGTAGGGTGTTTAGGGAATACCTTAACAAATTCGTGGTAGTCTTTGTGGATGACATCTTAGTCTTTTCTAAGAATAAAGAAGAGCACTCCCTACATCTTAGGGAAGTGTTGGAAACCCTTCGAGCGCATAACCTTAAGGCAAAATTTTCTAAGTGTTACTTCTGGAGGAAGGAAGTACGGTTCTTAGGGCATGTGGTTTCCAAAGAAGGGATAGCAGTTGATCCCGCAAAGGTGGTGGCCATCCAAGATTGGAAGGTCCCTAAAAATGCAACCGAAGTAAGAAGTTTCTTGGGGTTGGCTGGCTATTATAGGAAGTTTATCAAAGACTTCGCAAAAATATCAGCTCCATTAACACGGTTAACGAAGAAGAACCTGGTTTTTACGTGGGACAAAGATTGCGATGATGCGTTCCAACGTTTAAAGAGAGCCTTAACTTCAGCCCCAGTCTTAGTGATGCCAGACGGGAATAAACCATTTACCATCTATACTGATGCTTGTGGGACGGGACTTGGCGCGGTCCTCATGCAAGAGGGAAGAGTAATAGCCTATGGTGGAAGGCAGTTGAGGGTTCATGAAAAGAATTACCCCACGCATGACTTAGAGCTAGCCGCAATTGTTTTCGCGCTTAAGTCTTGGCGTCACTATCTTCTTGGTGAGAAATTCGAACTGTTCACTGACCACAAATCATTAAAATACTTATTCTCTCAGAAGGATTTGAATTTAAGGCAGCAACGGTGGATGGAATTTTTAGCCTCCTACGATTTTGAAATAGCATATACCCCAGGCAAGGGTAACGTGGTGGCAAACGCCTTAAGTAGGAAAAGGTTGTCCTTGAGTCCGTTGTTTGTTGAACGACAAAGCTTAGAATTCATCTCTATGTTTGACTTTAGACCCTCCGTTGACTTAGTACCCGGTCTGTTAGCATCCTTGGAGGTTAGACCTACACTTCTAGGACGGGTTGGTGAGGCACAGCGAGACGACCCACAGTTGGTTGAGATAGTAGAAAAGCTCAAAGGGGGAGAGTCGTCAAGCCATCTTCGTAGGTATACCCTAGACGATAAGGGTTGGTTACGAAGGGATAATAGACTTTGTGTACCATAAGACGAAGACTTAAGGAAGGCCATTCTTGATGATGCTCATCGCTCAAAAATGACCATTCATCCCGGCGGGGATAAGATGTACAAAGATATGAAGCGGGTTTTCTTTTGGGCCGGTATGAAAAAGGATGTGGCCGAGTACGTCGCTAGATGCTTGGTGTGCCAATGAGTTAAAGCAGAACAAAAGAAACCCGGTGGGTTGCTTCACCCATTAGAAGTTCCACTATGGAAATGGGAAAGCATCTCAATGGATTTTGTGGATGGATTACCAAGATCAAGGAAGGGTAACACGGGGATTTGGGTTATAGTAGATAGACTTACTAAAAGCGCCCATTTTATTCCCGTGAAAAGTAAGAGGACTGCTCCGTGGTTGGCTTCTGTATACATTAAGGAGATAGTTCGTTTGCACGGTATTCCTTCTAGTATAGTAAGCGACCGTGACCCCATCTTTACTAGCGAATTTTGGAAGAGTTTACAAGAGGCGGTAGGGACTCAGCTATGTTTGAGCACCGCATATCATCCTCAGACAGACGACCAGACCGAGAGGGTGATTCGCATTCTAGAGGATCTTTTAAGGCTTTGTATCCTAGACTTTGGGGGTACATGGGAAGAGCACCTTCCGTTAGTAGAATTCGCATATAATAATAGCTTTCAGTCTAGTATTGGCATGGCACCTTTCGAAGCTCTTTATGGAAGGCCTTGCCGTTCGCCTACATGTTGGTGGGAATCTACCGATAAAATCCTACTTGGGCCCGATATGGTTAGGGAAACCTCGGAGAAGATTGAGTTGATTCAAAGGAGGATGAAAGCAGCACAAGATAGGCAAAAATCCTATGCTGATAAGAGGAGGACAGATCTTGAGTTTGACATTGGGGACATGGTTTTTATCAAAGTATCTCCGTTACAGAATGTTGTTCGCTTTGGGTCCGTGGGGAAATTAGCACCAAGGTTTGTAGGGCCGTTTCCTGTAAAAGACAGGATTGGGAAGATGGCATATAGGGTGGAGTTGCCTGAGAAACTTAGTGGAGTACACGACGTATTCCATGTATCACATTTGAGGAAGTGTTTGCACAAGACCGCGGAGGTGGTAGAGCCGAGCTTGCTTAAAGAGGTGGAAATAGAGCGTGATGCAACAATTAGACGAGCTCCTACATGCATTCTTGGGTCGGAGATCAAAAAGTTGAGGAATCGAGAGGTCAGACTGGTTAAAGTGCAATGGGGAAATGATGAGAGCAACGCAACTTGGGAGACAGAAGAGAAGATGCGTTCGTTGTACCCTTTTCTTTTTGAGGGTATGTCTTTTAATTTCTCCTTTATCGCTTAGCTTATCTTATCTTATCTTTAGTATGTCCTCTCATTAGTATCTTTGACCTTTAGTTAGGATAATCCTATGGTTGAAACATGTGTTTGAGACATGTTATGTATGATGGATGCAAAATGGATGCAAGTGTTTGCTAGTGGTTTCTCGTGGATGCATATATACACACACTTTAGGCACTAGATCGGCTCAGTCACTACATATTGCATATTGCATATATATGGATGTATTTAGTAAAATGGACGAACGATGGTTGTATTATCATGTGGATGCTGCATTCAGATGATGGTTGTGCACGCATATAGAAGTATTATGTAGCATTAAGAATCTTTTGCATACATAATGGATGCATGGCACGATCATAGTTGCATTAAGGAGGTCAACTGAATCAGTGGACCGCCTGATTTTGCATTAGATACGGACATATACACACACTGTGCATTTAAACATGAAAGCATTAGAAGTCTGTAAGGACAATGGATGCCTGTGTATGATGGATGAGTAGATGGACGTTTGGATGGTAACATATACATTCTTCCAGACTTGAAGATTTCGGGGACGAAATCCTAAAAGGAGGGGAGAATGTAACACCCAGAATTTTCTATTAACACTAAAGTTGCTAAAATATTAATAAGTGTGTAAGAGGGGGGATGTATCTAATATGAATATAAAAGTGTGTAAGAGGGGGGATGTATCTAATATGAATATAAAAGTGTGTAAGAGAGGGGATGTATCTAATATGAATATAATAATATTAATAAGTGTGTAAGAGAGGGGATGTATCTAATATGAATATAAAAATATTAATAAGTGTGTAAGAGAGGGGATGTATCTAATATGTATATAAAAACAATAATAAGTGTGTAAAAGGGGGGGGGGGATGTATCTAATGTGTACATTGTAGAATATATATATATATATATATTGCTGAGTGTTTGCTGAGTCACTTCTGACTCATTGCTGAGTCAACAAGATAAATCCCATCTTGTCTGAACGGCTGCGGTTATTTCTAGGTTAAATCTAATGGCCTAAATGAATTCTAAAATCTATAAATAAGTGGGTAGACCCTAGACCTAAATCACTTGTAAAATTAGAGAAGCTACCGTCATGCTGCTGCCATGGAGTTCAGCATAGCCATCACAAACTAAGAAGAGGAAGCCTAATCATCTACAACTAAATCTACACAAATCAAATCAAAAGATCTCTCTTTCTCTAATTCTTTTCTTTTGTTGGTGAGTATGATGATTCTCACAAGACTATTACAAACTAATTTGACTCAGTTATGAATGGATCACAAGAAAGTGACGTGATTTGTAATTGTAAATTCTATATATTGTGGATCTCTTATTATGTTATTATGTTGTCGTATGATGTAAATTATATATGCTATGTCATGCTATGTTGTAAATTCTCTTATGCTATGTCGTGCTATGTTGAGAATCATGTCAAGCTATGTTATACTATCATACTATGCCATGTTATAAATCATGCTATATTATGTTGTAAAATCATGATGTTGTTGGAACATGCTTAAAGTTATGTTTTTTTTAATTTAAATGGATCTTGTTTATGGGAATTTGCCTATTAGGTTAGGTGTACCCATAAACTTGAAACTATAATTAAATAAAACTTGAATATGGGAATTTGCCTATTGAGTTAGGTGTACCCATATAAAACCATGTTGTTAAAAAATTAGATGATGTTGATTCACACATGTTCATATGTAAGTTTATGAAAATTGATTGAGATTATATTAGGTGAATTTTGAACAAGTTGACACCTTTAGGTCCATGACATGTATAATCTATGCAAGTTGGACATATGCAAGTTTCACCCCTTATTATGATTCATTTGGTCACATATACATGTTGTTATTATGATAATCTCTTTTATGCTATGAGTTAGGCTATTCGAGTCTAACATATATTTTGCGAATAAACGTTCAAACGTGGGGTAGGGGTAATATTAGGAATTAATAAATTGGGTGCAATTTTGTAAGATTTTGCATACCATGAATGGATGTCCATAATTGAGTCAATTATGGACATTGTTAAAAATTGGAAGTAATTAATAATTCAAGTAGGGAATTATTAAAATTGGGGGAAAGTGGATTATTATTAATAATCAATGCTTAGGACACGAGGTTGGACCCGTTTGTGATGTAAACCTGCCCGGACCCACCCAGCAAATCCAGTAGTCACAAATGTCGGCCCAATGTGAGAGGTCCTAGGCCCAAACTAAAGCATAACAGTTGTAAAGACACGAGGTTAGACTCTTTTATGGTGTAAGACTGCCCGGACCCGCCCGGCAAATCCAGCTGCCATAAATGCCAGTCTAATGTGAGAGGTCTTTATGAGGTTATGGCCTTAATGAACTAAGAAATACTTAACCAGATAATCATGTAAGGTGGGACGTGGGGGTTAAGTAGGTGCCTTGGGTGGCATGAGGAATCTGGTGGTTGCCTTTAGAGGCATTTGAAATACGATTAGACTTAACCAAACACACATGTAAATGAACATGACTAAGTTGGTTAAGTGGGATGGACTAATGGGGACAAGCTTAGGTGGAATGCTTGTGGTAAATAGTGGGGGCCCATTTCAACCAGTATCCCAAAACGTATCTTTGTGGGCTCGACCCAAGTCGAGGACGGGACACGCATACTGGGTTTGACTATAAGAGGCCAAAACAGGGAGCGGTGGCAACGCAAGTCCAACGGGTTTCATATGCGTGTGTGGACCCGGGCTGGTAGGTAAGACGTTGTTGCATCGTGTAGGTATAAGCCGTGCATGTCCGTTGTATCAGGTTGCCACTTTAGGGGAGTGATACACCCCACTGTGGGGCCAGCACGGGTATCTACGAGTTAGGGAGCCGATCGAATAATGGGAAGTAGGGTACACCTAGTGGAGATAGGGCAGGCGGCACCTATGTAGTCAGCTAGGGGTACGTAAAGCCATTGGGAAAGTTTCTAAGTGAAGCTAAGTGGGATGAATCTTTAGGGTGACTGGTGTGGTGCAGTATAGTGTTTATCCTTTAGTATTTAGGAGCGCCTATAACGTTGCCTTTAGCGATTGTCTATGTCCTTAATCTGCTCTTCATAGACATTTTCTTGTTTTCCAGCTTATGCCTTAGTCCAGTTATTTTGGTAATAGTATTGTAGAATTATCATATTCACCAGACTTTATGTCTGACCCCCTCTTTTCCATCCTTTTTCTCCCTTCAGGTCCGCAGGTTGGGCCAAGTTCTAGTGGAGTCTAGTTGGATCGCTTATCTTCTGGAAAGCTTGGACTGCTGAAGTAAAGTCCAGCTTGTTATCTTTCTTTTTAATGGCTATTCATGTAATGGGATTATGTACTTGTTTTATCAAGATAGATATTGTACTTGACATTGAATATGGTGTTATGATGTAATCAAACATGTTTTGACTTCTGCTACAATGAAATAAAGTTTTTGAATTTCCAAGTACTATTTTATATCTGTCTTGTTGTAATTTTACTGTTCTATATTCACTTAAAACCTCCATGGAAGTTAATGCATTCCCTTTGTGAGTGACATTAATGGACGTGGGGTGTTACAGGGTAGTGGTTTTTTTTGTGAACGATAAATGAGAGAGAGGGAGGTTTGACTTTATATAATTATTTAATTATTTTAATTTGAAAAGGTTACTTTTCCATTCGAACTCCAAATTAGACCCAATGACTATTGCCCCTAGCCAAATACCCCCACTTCGAACACAATGGAATATATTTTGTAAGCCAATTCGACTATTTCGATCAGTTTTCATCAAAATTGAAATATAAATTTATACAATGTTCAAAATTGATTTCAACTTAAATTTTAATTTACCGGGGCCACGTACTGACTCCAAAAATTTCAGAAAAATAAATCTCGCTATGTTTTGTTGATACGGTCCTAAAAAACTAATTTCGTTGAATTTGGAGAGCGTTTGAAAAATGGCATTTTTCCGGTCGATTAAATTCAAACTAAAATTACCAAACGCATTTAAATTTACCACGTTCACATATTAATTCCAAAAATTATGAACATTGGAATATGGCAATAATTTGACATTCTGGATCCAACAAAAGCGGTTTCGTCGAAAATGGAGGGTCAATTGCAAAATGGCTATTTTTAAGGCAATAATATTTTAAAAATATGTACAAATTCAATAGCGACTATATTGAATTTTAAACTAGACATAACTCTCAATTTATAATACGAAATCTCAATTTTTCACATCCGTTAGAAAGATATAATTAAATAGATTCAAATGTTTCTTGTTTTACTGAAATTCGATTCATTTTGAATCCTATACATCGAATTGAAATTTAAAATCGAATTTTCAAACTACCGCGCCATTTCGAACTCTATTTATAAATAAAATAAATTTGTGCATTCTATATACGTTTAAATAAATTTATAGTCGCTATTATTTAAAATAAATCATTTTAAATATTCAAAATCCATTAAAACAGCTAAAATAAAAAAATTAAATTGAACTAAAAATCCGGTTTGTCACGATCTCCCCCACTTAAAGTCTTTTCATCCTCAAAAAGGAACGGAGCTGAAAATTGTTTAACTAACCAACTCAACTTTCATTTTGGCTTCCACTCTTCAACTTTTTGGTTTCTAAGAATTTTCAAATTTCTCAAAAATTTGGCTAACACCCTAAATTTTTGAAAAATTTCGCCATTACCACCTTTGTACGGGGAGATTTTTAAAACCACAGCTTACCTCATAGGGGCCTCATCAATCCAAAAGAAAAAAGCCAAGAGGCTAGCCAATCGACGCATAAAATCATCAAAACCCAAGAAAATAGTAAACATGTACCTATTCGTCAGGCATAAAATTTTATTCCTCTTCTCAGCTTCCATGCTATGACCTGTTCAATATATACACATGTACATATATGCGGGTTCAATCAATTTTCAATTCTGTTCAATATTTGATTCAGTTTGGCTAAATTTACCATTCATTCTCATATTGGTTTCATTATTCCAATATTCTAATTAGTTAAACTAATAATCACACAACATAACTAGCAGTCAATTAGTTGATTAAATTTTCAAACATATATCTTTCTATATATACTTAAAAATCAATTTTTGTGTATCAAATCACAAACGATAAATTGTAGTTATGTTTTGGTTCTCATGCCAGTCAATTGGAAACATATAGATATCCCACCTTCGAAACTCGAAACTAAACTACTGATGCTATGTAGTCATCAGTTGAATCATTTCCGGGCGAGTAAAGTGTGATTCTATATCCATCCAGTATATTTGAGGCTTTGTATATTCGTGGATTAGAAATATATTAAAATCTCTATATACCCGATAGTCCAAAATAAATTTTAAATAAAATAATCAAATGTGACAGCTCGACTTTCAATGACCTCGGAAGTCATGTCATTAATAAAGAAATAAAATTGATAGAGAACAGAACTAGCAAAATCATCAGAATCTCACAACGGAATTCAACAAAATATAATATCACATAATATATTACATACCAGAGTCTGTTACACCATAGAATACTTCATCATAATACATCTTATACAGTTACTGGCCCAACACAACTTGGAAACTTGATACCTAGATATAGATATAACTAATAAGTTGACTCCGGAACTTCTAGTCCAAAATACTCCAAAAGATTTCCACGTATCACCTAGATCACTTGTCTACTCATAACAATTGTTATGAGTGCCCAAAAGTTCATAAAAAACACAGAAAATAAACTCTGGTTCAGTCAGGGGACTGGTGTGAGTAAACAATTTTAAAATAGTATGAAAGCAAGAAATATGGAACAGGGCTTTTCTCTTATGAGAACAGATTGATTTAACTTTAGAAAACCTTTCAAAAGAAAAGAAAATAGTAAGATCATCCTACACATAAATATGAACGGTTTTTACCTTACTATAATCCAAAACATTTTTGATATCAAAATCGTCTTATATTACGATAGTTTTGTCAAATAAATAACCATCTAACAGAATGCTTGCATCTCACGCTCCACATATATAATATAAAAACAAAAACTGCAGGCGCTTATTGGAGATGGGATTCCAACTATGACAAGGTATGGGACCATCTGCCGATCAGTGTACTCTAGAGTGGATACACTGGGGATCAACAATAACATCTTGCAACCCGGCCACACCTGATGGCCCACTCATTTAGCTTGAGTGTAGCGAATATATTATCACCCCCACGGTTGGAGCAACCCACCGTTTCCTAAAGATGCAGCAGCGAAAATAGATTAAGAAACAAATAGGAATTTCTCTTGATGGTGATAATACACCCTTCTTGGGAATGACCCACCTAGCCATGCTGCCTGCCCGATTTTTGTATGCCACATCGTTTTGACAGATCATTTCTTCAGTTACTTTGGATGCCACATCGTCATTTCTGTAAGAACACACAATTTATTTTCCTAAATACATTACATGCATAAAAGTAAGAGGAATGAATTCCTCCGCCACCAACGTAATACACTTACGAAAAGTCGATGTGTAAGATCTGATAGATATACATTGTTAGACACTCGACCATACAAGTTGTCCTGGGACTGGACAAACCAAAGGCACTATTCTGTAAAAAAAATAGCCCTTGCATATCTCTGCCTTCAACTATCTTCAATAATCTCTGACACGAGACATATAAATCAAATCGAAGTGGAATATTAATTCCGGACTCTTCGAATTGATTAGTGTAATGTCTTTTACGGTTAGTCGATACTTAAGAAACCGATTTCAATATTCATTTATATCAAAACTTTTCTTGTTCAATGGAATAGTTATCAACTCAATATGATTGAATTAAGCACAATTCATTTTTTATACTCTTTAATTTATAAGCCTCGACCAAACAAAATATCATATCTCTGTGTTGTTGAAAATCTAGATATTTGACCGTATATTATAATGAACAACTAAAGCACATGCTTCGCACACGTTAATTAACCTAATAAATGCTAGTTCGTTTATTATGATAATTATTTTGCAATTTATACCTTTTGTCTTAATTTGTACATTGTCGTTTCATTCCTGAATAAACACTAATAATTGAAGTTATATAAATTTCTATTTATATTTTATTATTTCCTTTTCATTTGATTTTTAAACTTGTTAAACCCTTTTAGGCCCAACTACTATTACGGCCCATCCTCTTCCTCCTTGGCCCAATATTTCAAGCTTATCCTATAAACTTAAAAATCTTCTTTTTATTTTTCTTCTTCTATTTATATTTCCATTTATCCTTTAAACTTGTTTTTGTTAAAAACAAAGACCCACACAAAAACCTTTGGCCCAATTCCCCTTCCTCCTTTCATTCTGCCAGATCATGATTTTTACTCCAAAACTTGATGCCGCACACACTAACCACTCTAAATTCCCCTTTGCCGATCCGTTTCCTGTTTTGGTTTACCAAGTACCACTTCCATTTGCCAGATCCTGATTCCATCTTCTCCTGTCAATGTACGGCCTGTGCATTGTGCACGTGCATAGACAGTCGAGCCACCGCCTACCCTTCGCGGTTATCCATACAAGTCTCTCATCCCCTCTTGACCTTGTTCTTCAACTCCGATCCGGCCATCAACTCCGCTACGGTGTTTTCACCATTAAACCGATTTTCCAATGTCACCTTCAAACTGAGTTTCATCCAAGAATCTTCTTGCAGCTACCTCCTCCCTCAATCGGACCTTGTCCACTTTTAACAACACCATGGTGGCAACCTCCGGCATCTATCCCTCACTGTACGCAACCTCCATTCGCCGCGGTGTCGGAGCAGTTCCGCCTCAAACAACGGTCACGAAAACAAACCCATAAACCCATTTTTAACCTGTTCATGAAATCTACTCCATTGGATTTTTTTACTATTTTACCCATGATCTCCTACCCTTTACGTCGCTTCCTACCTCACGCCAAGAATTCCGGTTGCTTCAATCGACGGATATTGCCCAGAAAGCAATTTCCATTCATCTCAAAAGATCTCGGTAACCATTATGTTAAAAATCAGGAAATGACCATCAAAAATCATCGTTTCATACCACGATTCCATTTATATAAGTAAAACTTGATTTCACATGGATCGAAATTTCATGTTATAATGTAGTGACAGGAAACAGTATAGCTTCTGGTTTTCCTTTGTTCATACATAAACATTACAGTGTTATTTCATTGTTTATATTATTGAAGTATATGTCACTTAAAGTGTTCATTAGATCCTTGCATTCAAATAAATCCAATGTGAAAATTTTGTATAATTCTCTTTTGGAAAACAGGTTGTTCATAGCAGCAGTATTCTTATACAAAACTAGTTCTAACGTAATAACGAAATAACTCAGCATCAATGTGATACATGTATATAAATATGCATGGCTATAGTCTGTACAATCACTTGGCGTTTATCAATGGAAACAGAGGGTTTAAAACAGAGAGGATGAACACAGTTTTACACATAGGCAAGTTTTATCATTCGTAACATACTGGCAATATCTAACCTTAGTATTTCTTATGAATGGAACATCACTTTGGAAAACAGAGAGTAATAAAAGTTTGCTCTTATTAACAAGCATCAAACTATGGGTATTTGACAATAGGATGTTTGTGTTCACAGCAGGATTTTTTTTACAGAGAGTATGCAAATGTCAATGTATGTGTTTATATGAAGTATACATCCAGGCTGATGCATTCAAACTCAAACAGTCTAAATCATTTCATAGCAGTAGTTCAAATAGATTATAAAACAAGAAATATAGGGAAGTTTACTCACTCATAACTTGCTCTGTTTTTAAGCTTATGAGTTTCCAAATGGTTTTTGCATGGAGGATCTTTGGACTTAAGGTGGTATTTATAGGCACCACTTAGCGTTGAAATAATGTGCTCATTAAATGTTTGTAGGTCCTTTACCCTACATATAAAACACGTTTGATATTATAATACATTTTGATTTGAGAGTATCAGGCTTTAGGTTTTCAGCCCCTTGTTCGATCTAGTTTCAGAAAGCACATGATAATTAGAATAAAAATATACCCTACCTTGTACTAGTGCTTACATTTTTAGAAACATTACATCTTTTTCTAAGTCCATATCCATTTAATATAGCCGAATGGTCACAAAATTTCTTGGACTTGTTGACATATAAAGACAGATTTTTGTTGTAGTTTTAAATATACCAGCTGCCTATTTTACTACCATGACAATAGCTAAAAGACTTTCATACATTAAAATGTGTACTATCTTGTTTAGGGAATGTCCTGTGTTTGCATAGCCACACCATTTCCTTTTATTTCGGCATTTCAAGAGTCAAATTCTATTAGGGGTTGACTCCCTTTTGTTGTTGACATGATCAGTACACTTGTTATTATTTAGGCATTTCATCATAAAATTTATGTTCATTCTTGTATTGATATGCTCTTACATGTTTATCCTCTTCATAGTATGAACAAGTTTCTAAATTAAAGATTATCTTAATCCCTTAAGTAATAAAAATCATATTATCCGAATTATTCATATCTATGCAAGTTATATTAACATATGTTTGTGTTATAAAATGCATGTGTATATTTATAGTGCACATAGGATTTTAATTGCAAGATTGTGTTACATATCTTTGAACCAAATGTTAAGATATAAGGCGAAATATATGTATACCTCCATATACATGCATATCTACCTTTCATATATATTCACATACACACACACACACACACACACACACACATATATATATATATATATTTGCACACAAGTTTTTAGTTTGTTTAAGTTTTATTATTATTATAATTTCATTTTAATTTAATTAACTCATTAACACATGATTGTTTATTGTTAAATAAGGTCGATTAAAAAGCGGAGCATTACAATCCATCCCCCTTAAGAGAATTTCGTCCCCGAAATTAAAGAGTTACGAGTAGATTTCGATTTTAAGCCAAAGTCAGATACTTACACAAATTACCAACACACATCTGTAACTATCTATTGCACCTTCCGAGTAGATTCCTTATTAGTTATCTTTATTTCAAAATTTTGATTTTATTATAAAATCAATTTACTTAACTTACACGAGTTCATATCCACTTAATAACTCGAGTCTGGTTTTTTTATTACTAGGAAAAACCAATTTTATTCATTGGATGTTATTCAAAATTTAATTCAACTCTATTTAACTTATCTGGAATCTGACCATGATCAATTTGACTTCTTTAATTAAAATTTAAGGTACCTTCCAGGATTCCTTTTCCTTTCACGTCCTCCAAAGTTGACAGCTCATTCATGATGGCATAGACTTTAGTTTGTGGTGCCTGCTTCATAGCATACAATCTTTAATCATGTGCCCGGGTTGATGAAACTTATAGCATAGAATCTTCAAGACTATAGCATTAGCATGTTCCTATTGCTGTTGGGGTTGTTCTCGCTTCTTGTCCTCCGAATTCTTACAAAATCTAGCGATATGTCCTTTTTTTACAGTTGTGACATATCTTATTCTTGAAACGATTTTCATACTTCTGTTCCCCTGTATTTCCTTTTTCCTTATTCTCCCAATTTGGATTGAATTTCCTCTTTCGGGGATTCTCTCCACTGGTTTCTCCAGTCTGAGCCTTTTCTACCGGCTTCTTAGCCTCTAAACCTTCATATCTGAGTATTAAGTCTACTAGCTCCACGAACGGTCCTTCAAATGTCCCATCAATTTGGTTTGTAAAATATCCTTTAGACCGACTACAAACATTTCATTCTCCTTTAGTGGAGTGTTGACCAACTCTGGTCCAAAGCTTGAAAGTGCATTAAACTTGCTTTCATATTCAGTCATTGACATGTTTCCTTGCATAAGATCAAAGAAATCTCGGTACATCCTTGTCTTCCCAGTTGCGGGTAGATACTATGCTTCAAATTCTTCTTTGAACTTTGCTCAAGTAAATTGTTCCTCGGGAGTATTAGCAGTTTAGGCATCCTACCAAATTGTTGCGGCATCTTCAAGTTGCCATGAAGCCAAAAGACGCTTCTGCTCATCATCCAACTTCAACCCCTTAAATATTTTCTCATAATTCCTTATCTAGGCTTGAACTTCAATCAGAGATTCGGTACTCTTAAGAATTTTCCCTTCCAGATTGGTGTAATTCTTACAGATCCTAGCAAAATTTGGCCGAGTTTGAGCTGGGGCTACTTCAGAAGTATCTGTTGGATTTGAAGTAACAGCATGCCCATTGGTCGTTGTGGTCATCCCACTTGCTCCTCGACCTCTTCTTCCATGAGAACTCATTTCCAACTTTATGAGTATAATATTTGATAATCAAAACTTAATCGAAGGATATTTTTAAAGATGGCTTAAGTCGATAACTTGGGTTGTTCTATACTAAGTATATATATTATAATTTATATTATATTTTAAATTTATAAATACGCTCTCTCAATTTTTCACCCAGAGCCTAGTATTATGTAAAGCTTAAGCTCTAATACCAAATGTAACGGCTCGACTTTCGATGACCTCGGAAGTCGTGTCATTAATAAAGAAATAGAATAGAACTAACAAAAATTCAGAATCTCCAGCGGAATTAACAAGATATAATATCACATAATATGTTACATATCAGAGTCTGCTACATCATAGAATATTTCATCATAATACATCTTACATAGTTAATGGCCCAACACAACTTGTAAACTTGATACCTAGATATAGATATAACTAATAAGCTGACTCCGGAACTTCTAGTCCAAAATACATTAAAAGATTTCCACTTATCATTAGGATTACTTGTCTACTCATAACAATTGTTATGAGTACCCAAAAGTTTTGGAAAAACACAGAAAAATAAACTCTGGGTCAGTCAGGGGACAGGTGTGAGTAAACAATTTTAAAATATTTTGAAAGCAAGAAATATAGAATGGGTTTTTTCTCATATGAGAACAGATTAATTTAACTTTAGAAAACCTTTCAAAGTAAAAGATAATAGTAAGACCAGCCCACACATAAACATGGATGGTTTTTACCTTACTATAATCCAAAACATTTTTGACATCAAAATCGTCTGATATTACGATAGTTTTTATCAAATAAATAACTATCTAGCGGAATGCTTGCATCTCACGCTCCACATATATAATATAAAATCAAAAACCACGGGCGTTTATTAGAGATTGGATTCCAACTATGACAAGGTATGGGACCACCTGCCGATCAGTGTACTCTAGAGTGGATACACTGGGTTCAACAAGAACATCTTGAAACCCAACCACACATGACCGCCCACTCATTTAGCTTGAGTGTAGCGAATATATTATCGCACCCAAGGTTGGGAGCGACCCACCGTTTCCGAAAGCTATAGTAGCGAAAAGAGATTAAGAAACAAATAGGAATTTCTCTTGATGGTGATAATACACCCTTCTTGGGAATGACCCACCTAGCCACGCTACAAGCCCGATTTTTGTCATCTCCTAGTTGTGAGGCTTGAGGCCACGTTTATCCTTTTGACAGATCATTTCTTCAGTTACTTTGGATGCCACATCGTCATTTCTGTAAGAACACACAATTTATTTTCCTAAATACATTGCATGCATAAAAGTAAGAGAAATGAATTCCTCCGCCACCAACGTAATACACTTACGAAAAGTCGATGTGTAAGATCTGATAGATATACATTGTTAGACACCCGACCATACAAGTTGTCCTGGGACTGGACAAACCAAAGGCACTATTCTGTAAAAAAAATAGCCCTTGCATATCTCTGCCTTCAACTATCTTCAATAATCTCTGACACGAGACATATAAATCAAATCGAAGTGGAATATTAATTCCGGACTCTTCGAATTGATTAGTGTAATGTCTTTTACGGTTAGTCGATACTTAAGAAACCGATTTCAATATTCATTTATATCAAAACTTTTCTTGTTCAATGGAATAGTTATCAACTCAATATGATTGAATTAAGCACAATTCATTTTTTATACTCTTTAATTTATAAGCCTCGACCAAACAAAATATCATATCTCTGTGTTGTTGAAAATCTAGATATTTGACCGTATATTATAATGAACAACTAAAGCACATGCTTCGCACACGTTAATTAACCTAATAAATGCTAGTTCGTTTATTATGATAATTATTTTGCAATTTATACCTTTTGTCTTAATTTGTACATTGTCGTTTCATTCCTGAATAAACACTAATAATTGAAGTTATATAAATTTCTATTTATATTTTATTATTTCCTTTTCATTTGATTTTTAAACTTGTTAAACCCTTTTAGGCCCAACTACTATTACGGCCCATCCTCTTCCTCCTTGGCCCAATATTTCAAGCTTATCCTATAAACTTAAAAATCTTCTTTTTATTTTTCTTCTTCTATTTATATTTCCATTTATCCTTTAAACTTGTTTTTGTTAAAAACAAAGACCCACACAAAAACCTTTGGCCCAATTCCCCTTCCTCCTTTCATTCTGCCAGATCATGATTTTTACTCCAAAACTTGATGCCGCACACACTAACCACTCTAAATTCCCCTTTGCCGATCCGTTTCCTGTTTTGGTTTACCAAGTACCACTTCCATTTGCCAGATCCTGATTCCATCTTCTCCTGTCAATGTACGGCCTGTGCATTGTGCACGTGCATAGACAGTCGAGCCACCGCCTACCCTTCGCGGTTATCCATACAAGTCTCTCATCCCCTCTTGACCTTGTTCCTCAACTCCGATCCGGCCATCAACTCCGCTACGGTGTTTTCACCATTAAACCGATTTTCCAATGTCACCTTCAAACTGAGTTTCATCCAAGAATCTTCTTGCAGCTACCTCCTCCCTCAATCGGACCTTGTCCACTTTTAACAACACCATGGTGGCAACCTCCGGCATCTATCCCCCACTGTACGCAACCTCCATTCGCCGCGGTGTCGGAGCAGTTCCGCCTCAAACAACGGTCACGAAAACAAACCCATAAACCCATTTTTAACCTGTTCATGAAATCTACTCCATTGGATTTTTTTTACTATTTTACCCATGATCTCCTACCCTTTACGTCGCTTCCTATCTCACGCCAAGAATTCCGGTTGCTTCAATCGACGGATATTGCCCAGAAAGCAATTTCCATTCATCTCAAAAGATCTCGGTAACCATTATGTTAAAAATCAGGAAATGACCATCAAAAATCATCGTTTCATACCACGATTCCATTTATATAAGTAAAACTTGATTTCACATGGATCGAAATTTCATGTTATAATGTAGTGACAGGAAACAGTATAGCTTCTGGTTTTCCTTTGTTCATACATAAACATTACAGTGTTATTTCATTGTTTATATTATTGAAGTATATGTCATTTAAAGTGTTCATTAGATCCTTGCATTCAAATAAATCCAATGTGAAAATTTTGTATAATTCTCTTTTGGAAAATAGGTTGTTCATAGCAGCAGTATTCTTATACAAAACTAGTTCTAACGTAATAACGAAATAACTCAGCATCAATGTGATACATGTATATAAATATGCATGGCTATAGTCTATACAATCACTTGGCGTTTATCAATGGAAACAGAGGGTTTAAAACAGAGAGGATGAACACAGTTTTACACATAGGCAAGTTTTATCATTCGTAACATACTGGCAATATCTAACCTTAGTATTTCTTATGAATGGAACATCACTTTGGAAAACAGAGAGTAATAAAAGTTTGCTCTTATTAACAAGCATCAAACTATGGGTATTTGACAATAGGATGTTTGTGTTCACAGCAGGATTTTTTTTACAGAGAGTATGCAAATGTCAATGTATGTGTTTATATGAAGTATACATCCAGGCTGATGCATTCAAACTCAAACAGTCTAAATCATTTCATAGCAGTAGTTCAAATAGATTATAAAACAAGAAATATAGGGAAGTTTACTCACTCATAACTTGCTCTGTTTTTAAGCTTATGAGTTTCCAAATGGTTTTTGCATGGAGGATCTTTGGACTTAAGGTGGTATTTATAGGCACCACTTAGCGTTGAAATAATGTGCTCATTAAATGTTTGTAGGTCCTTTACCCTACATATAAAACACGTTTGATATTATAATACATTTTGATTTGAGAGTATCAGGCTTTAGGTTTTCAGCCCCTTGTTCGATCTAGTTTCAGAAAGCACATGATAATTAGAATAAAAATATACCCTACCTTGTACTAGTGCTTACATTTTTAGAAACATTACATCTTTTTCTAAGTCCATATCCATTTAATATAGCCGAATGGTCACAAAATTTCTTTGACTTGTTGACATATAAAGACAGATTTTTGTTGTAGTTTTAAATATACCAGCTGCCTATTTTACTACCATGACAATAGCTAAAAGACTTTCATACATTAAAATGTGTACTATCTTGTTTAGGGAATGTCCTGTGTTTGCATAGCCACACCATTTCCTTTTATTTCGGCATTTCAAGAGTCAAATTCTATTAGGGGTTGACTCCCTTTTGTTGTTGACATGATCAATACACTTGTTATTATTTAGGCATTTCATCATAAAATTTATGTTCATTCTTGTATTGATATGCTCTTACATGTTTATCCTCTTCATAGTATGAACAAGTTTCTAAATTAAAGATTATCTTAATCCCTTAAGTAATAAAAATCATATTATCCGAATTATTCATATCTATGCAAGTTATATTAACATATGTTTGTGTTATAAAATGCATGTGTATATTTATAGTGCACATAGGATTTTAATTGCAAGATTATGTTACATATCTTTGAACCAAATGTTAAGATATAAGGCGAAATATATGTATACCTCCATATACATGCATATCTACCTTTCATATATATTCACATACACACACACACACACACACACACACACACACACATATATATATATATATTTGCACACAAGTTTTTAGTTTGTTTAAGTTTTATTATTATTATAATTTCATTTTAATTTAATTAACTCATTAACACATGATTGTTTATTATTAAATAAGGTCGATTAAAAAGCGGAGCATTACAATCCATCCCCCTTAAAAGAATTTCGTCCCCGAAATTAAAGAGTTACGAGTAGATTTCGATTTTAAGCCAAAGTCAGATACTTACACAAATTACCAACACACATCTGTAACTATCTACTGCACCTTCCGAGTAGATTCCTTATTAGTTATCTTTATTTCAAAATTTTGACTTTATTATAAAATCAGTTTACTTAACTTACACGAGTTCATATCCACTTAATAACTCGAGTCTAGTTTTTTTATTACTAGGAAAAACCAATTTTATTCATTGGATGTTATTCAAAATTTAATTCAACTCTATTTAACTTATCTGGAATCTGACCATGATCAATTTGACTTCTTTAATTAAAATTTAAGGTACCTTCCAGGATTCCTTTTCCTTTCACGTCCTCCAAAGTTGACAGCTCATTCATGATGGCATAGAATTTAGTTTGTGGTGCCTGCTTCATAGCATACAATCTTTAATCATGTGCCCGGGTTGATGAAACTTATAGCATAGAATCTTCAAGACTATAGCATTAGCATGTTCCTGTTGCTGTTGGGGTTGTTCTCGCTTCTTGTCCTCCGAATTCTTACAAAATCTAGCGATATGTCCTTTTTTTACAGTTGTGACATATCTTATTCTTGAAACGATTTTCATACTTCTGTTCCCCTGTATTTCCTTTTTCCTTATTCTCCCAATTTGGATTGAATTTCCTCTTTCGGGGATTCTCTCCACTGGTTTCTCCAGTCTGAGCCTTTTCTACCGGCTTCTTAGCCTCTAAACCTTCATATCTGAGTATTAAGTCTACTAGCTCCACGAACGGTCCTTCAAATGTCCCATCAATTTGGTTTGTAAAATATCCTTTAGACCGACTACAAACATTTCATTCTCCTTTAGTGGAGTGTTGACCAACTCTGGTCCAAAGCTTGAAAGTGCATTAAACTTGTTTTCATATTCAGTCATTGACATGTTTCCTTGCATAAGATCAAAGAAATCTCGGTACATCCTTGTCTTCCCAGTTGCGGGTAGATACTATGCTTCAAATTCTTCTTTGAACTTTGCTCAAGTAAATTGTTCCTCGGGAGTATTAGCAGTTTAGGCATCCTACCAAATTGTTGCGGCATCTTCAAGTTGCCATGAAGCCAAAAGACGCTTCTGCTCATCATCCAACTTCAACCCCTTAAATATTTTCTCATAATTCCTTATCTAGGCTTGAACTTCAATCAGAGATTCGGTACTCTTAAGAATTTTCCCTTCCAGATTGGTGTAATTCTTACAGATCCTAGCAAAATTTGGCCGAGTTTGAGCTGGGGCTACTTCAGAAGTATCTGTTGGATTTGAAGTAACAGCATGCCCATTGGTCGTTGTGGTCATCCCACTTGCTCCTCGACCTCTTCTTCCATGAGAACTCATTTCCAACTTTATGAGTATAATATTTGATAATCAAAACTTAATCGAAGGATATTTTTAAAGATGGCTTAAGTCGATAACTTGGGTTGTTCTATACTAAGTATATATATTATAATTTATATTATATTTTAAATTTATAAATACGCTCTCTCAATTTTTCACCCAGAGCCTAGTATTATGTAAAGCTTAAGCTCTAATACCAAATGTAACGGCTCGACTTTCGATGACCTCGGAAGTCGTGTCATTAATAAAGAAATAGAATAGAACTAACAAAAATTCAGAATCTCCAGCGGAATTAACAAGATATAATATCACATAATATGTTACATATCAGAGTCTGCTACATCATAGAATATTTCATCATAATACATCTTACATAGTTAATGGCCCAACACAACTTGTAAACTTGATACCTAGATATAGATATAACTAATAAGCTGACTCCGGAACTTCTAGTCCAAAATACATTAAAAGATTTCCACTTATCATTAGGATTACTTGTCTACTCATAACAATTGTTATGAGTACCCAAAAGTTTTGGAAAAACACAGAAAAATAAACTCTGGGTCAGTCAGGGGACAGGTGTGAGTAAACAATTTTAAAATATTTTGAAAGCAAGAAATATAGAATGGGTTTTTTCTCATATGAGAACAGATTAATTTAACTTTAGAAAACCTTTCAAAATAAAAGATAATAGTAAGACCAGCCCACACATAAACATGGATGGTTTTTACCTTACTATAATCCAAAACATTTTTGACATAAAAATCGTCTGATATTACGATAGTTTTTATCAAATAAATAACTATCTAGCGGAATGCTTGCATCTCACGCTCCACATATATAATATAAAATCAAAAACCACGGGCGTTTATTAGAGATTGGATTCCAACTATGACAAGGTATGGGACCACCTACCGATCAGTGTACTCTAGAGTGGATACACTGGGTTCAACAAGAACATCTTGAAACCCAACCACACATGACCGCCCACTCATTTAGCTTGAGTGTAGAGAATATATTATCGCACCCACGGTTGGGAGCGACCCACCGTTTCCGAAAGCTATAGTAGCGAAAAGAGATTAAGAAACAAATAGGAATTTCTCTTGATGGTGATAATACACCCTTCTTGCGAATGACCCACCTAGCCACGCTACATGCCCGATTTTTGTCATCTCCTAGTTGTGAGGCTTGAGGCCACGTTTATCCTTTTGACAGATCATTTCTTCAGTTACTTTGGATGCCACATCGTCATTTCTGTAAGAACACACAATTTATTTTCCTAAATACATTACATGCATAAAAGTAAGAGAAATGAATTCCTCCGCCACCAACGTAATACACTTGCGAAAAGTCGATGTGTAAGATCTGATAGATATACATTGTTAGACACCCGACCATACAAGTTGTCCTGGGACTGGACAAACCAAAGGCACTATTCTGTAAAAAAAATAGCCCTTGCATATCTCTGCCTTCAACTATCTTCAATAATCTCTGACACGAGACATATAAATCAAATCGAAGTGGAATATTAATTCCGGACTCTTCGAATTGATTAGTGTAATGTCTTTTATGGTTAGTCGATACTTAAGAAACCGATTTCAATATTCATTTATATCAAAACTTTTCTTGTTCAATGGAATAGTTATCAACTACATATGATTGAATTAAGCAGAATTCATTTAATATACTCTTTAATTTATAAGCCTTGACCAAACAGAATATCATATCTCTGTGTTGTTAAAAATCTAGATATTTGACCGTCTATTATAAATGAACAACTAAAGCACGTGCTTCGCACACGATAATTAATCAAATAAATGTTAGTTCGTTTACTATGATAATTATTTTTCAATGTCTCAATTTGTACATCGTCGTTTCAATCCTGAATAAACACTAATAATTGAAGTTATATTAATTTCTATTTTTATTTTATTATTTCCTTTTCGTTTGATTTTTAAACTTGTTAAACCCTTTTAGACCCATCTACTATTAGGGCCCATTGTCTTCCTCCTCGGCCCAATATTTCAAGTTTATCCTATAAACTTAAAAATCTTCTTTTTATTTTACTTTTTATTTTTCTTCTTCTATTATATTTATATTTCCATTTTTCCTTTAAACTTGATGACTTGGCGTAAAAACCTTTGGCCCAATTCCCCTTCCTCCTTTCATTTTTCCAGGTCATGATTTTTACTCCAAAACTTGATGCTGCACACACAGAACACTCCAGATTCCACCTTTCCGATCCATTTCCTATTTTGGTTTGCCATGTACCACTTGCAAAGTACCACTTTGCCAAGTACCACTTGCAAAGTACCACTTTGCCAAGTACCACTTCCATTTGCTAGATCCTGATTCCATCTTCTCCTATCAATGGATGGCTTGTGCATTGTGCTCGTGCACAGACAGTCGAGCCACCGCCTACCCTTCGCGATCATCCACATAAGTCTCTCGTTGCCTCCTTTCCTCGTTCCTCAACTCCGATCCGGCCATCAAATTCGCTACAGTGTTTTCACAATTAAACCGATTTTCCAGCGTCACCTACGAACTGAGTTTCATCCAAGAATCTTCTTGCCGCTTCCTCCTCCCTCAATCAGACCTCGTCCACTTTTAACCACACCATGGGGGAAACCTCCGGCGTCTATCCCCCCTATGCGCAACCTCCATTCGCCGTGGTGTCGGAGCTGTTCCGCCTCAAACAATGGTCACGAAAACAATCCCATAAACCTTATTTTCATCATGTTCATGAAATCTACTCCATCGGAATTTCTTTTTACTATTTTTCCCATGATCTCCTGCCCTTTACATCGCTTCCTACCTCACGCCACAAATTCTGGTTGCTTCGATTACCGGATATTGCCCAGAAAGCAATTTCCATTCATCTCAAGATATCTCAGTAACCATTATGTTAAAAATCAAGAAATGACCATAAAAAATCATCGTTTCATACCACGATTCCATTTATATAAGTAGAACTTGATTTTGCGTGGATCGAAATTTCATGATATAATGTAGTTATAGGAAACTGTATAGCTTCTGGTTTTCCTTTGTTCATATATAAACATTACAGTGTGATTTCAATTTTTATATTGTTGAAGTATGTGTTACTTAAAGTATTCATTAGATCCTTTCATTCAAATAAATCCATTGTGAGAATTTGGTATAATTCTCTTCTGGAAAACAGGGAGTTCATAGCAGTAGTATTCTTATTCAAAACTGGTTCTAACGTAATAACAGAATAACTCAGCATCAATGTGATACATGTATATAAATATACATGGCTATAGGTTGTACAATCACTTGGCTTTTATCAATGGAAACAGAGGGTTTAAAACAGGGAGTATGAACACAGTTTTACTCACAGGTAAGCTTTATCATTCTTAACATACTAGCAATATCGAACCTTAGTATTTCTTATGGATGGAAATTGGTATATAGAGTATAGTAAAAGTTTGCTCCTATTAACAAGCATCAAACTATGGGTATTTGACGACATGATGTTTGTGTTCATGGCATGATTTTTTTATAGAGAGTATGCAAATGTCAATGTATGTGTTTATATGAAGTATACATCCAGGCTGATGCATTCAAACTCAAACAGTCTAAATCATTTCGTAGCAGTAGTTCAAATAGATTAAAAAACAAGTAATATACAGATGTTTACTCACTCTTAACTTGCTTTGTTTTTAAGCTTTTGAGTTTCCAAATGGTTTTTGCGTGGAGGATCTATGGACTTAGGGTTGTATTTATAGGCACCATTTAGCATTAAAATAATATGCTCATTAAATGTTTGTAGGTCCTTTACCTTACAGATAAAACATGTTTTATATTACAATACATTTTGATTTGAGAGTATCAGGTTATAGGTTTTCAACCCCTTGTTCGATCTGGTTTCAGAAAACACATGCTAATTAGAATAAAAATATACCCTACCTTGTACTATTGCTTACATTTTTAGAAACATTACAACTTTTCCTAGGTCCATATCTATTTAACGTAGCCGAATGGTCACAAAATTTCTTGGACTTGTTGACATATAAAGACAGATTTTTGTTGTAGTTCTAAGTATACTAGCTGCCTATTTTACTACTATGACAACAGCTAAAAGACTTTCATACATTAAAATGTGTACTATCTTGTTTAGGGAATGTTCTGTATGTGCACAGCCATACCATTTCCTTTTATTTTGGCATTTCAAGAGTCAAATTATATTAGGGGTTGACTCCCTTTTGTTGTAGATATGATCAGTACACTTGTTTTTATTTAGGAATTTCATTATACGTTGTATGTTCATTATTGTATTGATATGCTCTTAAATTTTTATCCTCTTCATAGTATGCATAGTTTTCTAAATTAAAGATTACCTTAATCACTTAAGTAATATAAATAATATTATCCAAAATATTCATATCTATGCAAGTTATATTAACATATGTTTATATTATTAAATGCTTGTGTATATTTATAGTGCGCATAGGATTTTAATTGCAAGATTGTGTTATGCATCTTTGAACCAAATGTCAAGATATAAGGCAAAATGTATGTATACCTCCATATACATACATATATCTACCTTTCATATATATTCACATATATATATTTACACACAAGCTTTTAGTTTGTTTAAGTTTTATTATTATAATTTCATTTTAATTTAATTAACTCATTAACACATGATTTTTTATTATTAAACAAGGTCGGTTAAAAAGCGGGACATCACATCAAATACATATGATAAGGTTTAAATTTTCAAAACAAAATTTGATTCCATTTTTATTTTAAAAATAATACTCTTTGAAACTCATTCTAGGATACTACTGGTTCCATCTCTAACGAGTCATTCTCATTGGATGTTACTAATCCAATCTCTGATGAATCCTTTCATTCGGTTCTAATGTGTCATGTTCTCGAGCTTTGCAAACCAAAGCTCTAATACCATGATGAAATGAGCCAAACTCACACGTAAGGGAAAGCCTGGATTGAGTTGGGAACAGGACAAATCAGAACATAAATAAAAGAACATTTCCTTGCTATTATGACAATTACATCAGAGTACAAGAATATAACGGAGTATGAATAAATAATATATATCAGAAAAATATCAGAGGTTTAAAATAATTTACATAGCAGTGGAAAAATAATACATAACACAAATGAAAAATACACGGATACAAAGCTTTTTGAATATAGTTCCAGCTATAAATCTAGGATCCTGTGAAAAGAAACCTGCAAAACCAATTCTACTAGCTGCCCGTGTGGAAAATAGTGGCACCCAGAGTTTAGGTTAAAACAGTAAACTCCAGGTCAGTCATGAGACTGGTGTGAGAATCAAAACAGTTATTTAAAATTTTAGTTTAAATTTGGTAAATGAAGGGAACATGCCATATAACACGGAAAGGGTTTTCTTCCAAGAATACCAGTGCAAAAAACAGTTTATAAATAGCGCAATGATTTTCGAAAAATGAAGCTATTATAAGACTCAGGTCCCATCACACAATGCAACGCAACCCGAAGGATAGAGTTTTACCTTATAATAGCCAAACATGCTTGGTACATTTTAAAACAAAACATTTTGATATTACTATTAGTGTATAGTATCAAAATCACTTCAAATATAAATGTATCAATCATAGAGGCATAGTATCCCATGCTACTATGTCGTCATACTAATTCTGCAATTAAAACTGAAATGTCACATATTGGAAATTGGATTCCATCTATCAGTCGAGGTAAGGGACGGCTCCTCACCAATTCGAGACACTCTAGCAAATGCCTTAGGATCCCCCGTAGTGAACCCTTGGACGCTTCAGGGTTGGTCCTCCCTTACGTTTGAGGATTAGTTATTCCTGAACACACGTAGCTAGAAAGAACCGTCGTGCCTCATAATCCGTCATCCACATAGGTAAAAATGTAAATGTCTAGGCTCTATACCATGATACCACCCATAGCTAGAAAGAACCGTCGTGCACTCCCTGCAGTCCGATCCCGTTTTTGACTCATATCGAAGTGTGAGGCTCGTGAATTAACATGTTGCACAAAGCTATGCTATTTAAAGCCATGCTTTGATCATCAACCACAAGAATCTGCTTTTAAACAAAAGCCTTGATTATTTGCATCTCTGCATGCTACACTGACAATTCACGCCATACAACTAATGTCTATCAATATATAACCTCTAAGCTTGTACGTCTTAGAGAAGGGTGTTAAGCAAGAGAATAATTTCTCCTCCACCATACAGAGATATATTTAATAGAAATCAATAAATACAGAATGAAATCCAATGTCAGACACACATCCATTTACAAGTCTGTTCTAGGTCTGAACCAAACCAGAGGCACCTTATTCCTCATCCCATATGTCCAATACAGGAGAGAGGTCCTCGCATATCCGGTCAATCTCTAAGTACGTATGGACGATCACCACTTATTACCTTGTCTTGGGTGTACGACCCAACCAAGACATCAGTAATCATCCAAACGATGTGAAGATCTCCTATCTTCAACCACCGTCTTCATTGTCGACTTTTAGTCGTCATATTCATTATCCAGAATGGGTTAAACCCAGTCTTTCCGAATAACTCGCGTATTTTATAATCAATAATAAAGTGCTACGAAAACAGATCATACGCCTCATTCCAATTCAGAATATTCTTTTATTCAAATATTCAAATCATTAGGGAAAGGTTCCCATTAACTTTATCAAAAATAAATTCTTTAAATTTATTCTTTAATCTTCCTTTAGATATTAATTCAAAACCAAATTAAGGTTTATCAAATAATCAGGATTATCGAGCCTTACCAAAGTAATCATTTTATTTTATTTTATTTTCCAATCCCAACCTATTCATCCCTTGGAGCAAAACTGGTAGTACTCCATGTCTAACACCCACGGTGTTATCGGTAAATTTAATTACCATTTCACGTTCAAATCTAATTAAAGATTTAACTATCGCCTGGAGTAAAACTGGTGGTACTCCATTCTCGATCATTTCTCAAATTTGATAATTTAAATTATCACATTCTCATTTCAATCTAATTAAAGATTCCTTAAAACTCCACTTAGTTTTAATCTTTCAACAATCATAATTTAATGATTATTTAACTTTGGAAACACTAACATGCCACATCGACCATCTGTACTATACCATCGGTTTCCACCAATATATAACCTCTAAGATCATACGTCTCAGAGAAGGGTATTAAGCGAGAGAATAAATTCTCCGCCACCAAACATATATATAATAGAGATCAAAAATATAGTTCGAAATACAATGTTATACATGTAATCCTGTCTTTTACTGGGTTAAAAAACTAATGTCATTTAAAACACAGTCCACGATAAATACAAATCCTCTTCCATAAAAATGGAACTTTCACGGGAAATTGATCAATATATAATCGATATCAATTTCCGTATCCAACTAGTAATATAAATGGAATAACGACGAATCCTTTTAATTTACATATATGTTAACAGACTTCCTCCACAGAAGCTCACTTCGATTATTACCAAATCGATTTCCATTCAATTCCAATTTAATATATTAAATTGGAAAACTTTACTCTGGAAAATTTCCATTAATCTTAATTAAAAGATTTATAAATTCCAAATCATATTTCACTGTTAATTGGGTTAAAAAATGAATGTCATTTAAAACACAGTTCACGATAAACCCAAAACCACATTCCATTTTATTCCAATTACTAAATATAATTGGAAACTCTAATAATCTTAATTAAAAGATTTATTCTTTTACGACGAGGTTTAAGAACAGTGTTATTTAAGACACCATTCACAACAAACCCAAAATCCAATTTGATATTAAATATAAGGCACTAAACAAAAATTATATCGGCTTACATTCAATATCAAATTTTGAAACCAACACATATCTTATGGGGAATAACGAAATATATCTATCTTCCAAATTCCTCCAAATATCCGTAAAGTCACGGAATCCAATATCGAAATATCCTGAAGATGATTTCCATTCAAATCCATTCCAGTTCATATATTGGAAAATTCGGGTTAGTTTAAAACCATTCACAAATCCAATTTATTTATTTACAAACGTTGGATTATCTTTCTAGTAACCAACTAGTTCATTCAGATAAAAGTATATTTTTATCTTTACAAACATGGAATTTTTCATCCAAATCATTTATTATGATTTTACACAAATTATTAATAATTTTATCAAGGCCCGTACAGTCGGTTTCCAATAACGGCCAACGAACTGCATCCATAGCGACCTTTTCCAAATTTGATTTGGACATAATTCCAAATCCAACCATTCAAATTTAAATCTCTTATATTCATTGGAAATCTCTTATATTCACATGTACACAACAATAATGATACACAATCAACTATCATCCAGAGTGCATTACACAACTGCATAAGCATTAAATATAAATAATTAACGCTTACCTCAGTCTGTCAACCAATCGATTGACATACGACTAAACAATTGGGAATAGTGTATGTGAAATATCATCCCAATACCCGTATGGGTTTTCAACCAAAAAATACAGAATATTATTTGTGTAGTTGGGCGATGTGAAAAATTTATCGTCTCAATCAATGTCAGTTGAATGGGTGTACATAAACCAATCGTTGATTTGTAAATGTATATTTATTTTCATTTCAGGAGAATTTAATGTCGTTCATATATACGTTAAAAATTATATTTTTAACTATTAAACATTTATATCAACAAATGACAATTTCATGTAATTCATACATTCAATAAAAAACATATTTTTATTATTCAAATGTTTCATTCAACACATGAATATTTTTAATACTTCATTTACACATTAAAAATGTTATTTCTAACTAACATATTTTTATTTCAGAAAATTTCGGCATTATAATGGCGCGATATTAGAATGGGAGTAATGTCTAGCCTTACCCCTCTCCTACTACTGGCTCGCGTCATACACATCGATCACAATTAATCCAAATAATCCCACAATCAATTCATAATCAATTTTACAACCACAATCCAAAATTTGCACAATACAATCCAAATAAACAATCATGGTTTGTACAATAAAGTAGTGTCAGGAGCTACTAAGCCCCGTCTGCAACCTAGAATATATTTAACTGTGAAATAGTTTGAGTGAGAAGGAGTTCTCACATTGGGATCCACTCTGCCGTGCTTTTCTATCGCTTTGATTTGTTGTTTTGGTTCCAGAATTTGCAAATGTGCTTCAATCCTCATTACAACTTCTTTCCTAGCCTAAACGTGCCATTCTGGACAACTTTCACCTAGTGGCCTTCTACCCGAAAATGCTCCATTTTGCTGGAAATCGCAAAAAGGCATAAATCAGATTGTTGAGTTCGGATGCATTTTCTGAAAAACTCCGCAATCCAAAATACAACTTCCATATACTCAAATCAAAGAGAAAATTGTGCTCTTCGATTTTGGAACTGTGGACTTTTGGCCAGAAGAGCGCGGTTGGGGAGTTATTGAGGCGGGAAGGTTAGGGGCTGTTTCTACATACGGGAATTTTGGTGAAAAGAGGGACTTCAGATTTTGTGGGGCCCACGGCCAAGGGGAGGGCAGCTAGCGGCGACGGACCTGATGGGACGTGGGGAGGGTATGGCAAGGTGGCGGAGAGGTGGTGGTGGTCCAAGGCAGCGGGGTTGTGGATTTGGGGGTTAGGGTTAGCAGATTTGAAGTGGAGAGAGAGGGGAGGAGGGGCGGCGGGGACAGAGGGGGTACGACGGTGGTGGAGGCACCGGAGGCGGCGGCCTGGGGAGCGCTACGGTTGCTGGGCGACGAGGTAGCGGGTTTGAACGGTAAATGCGAGAGAGAGAGGGAGGGTTGAGTTTATATAATTATTTAATTATTTTAATTTCAAAATGTTACTTTTCCATTTGAACTCCAAGTCGAACCCAACGACTATCGCCCCTAGCCAAATACCCCCATTCCGGACACAACGGAATATGTTTCATAAGCCAATTCAACTGTTTCGATCCGTTTTTATTTACCGGGACCACATACTAAATCCAAAAATTCCAGAAAAATAAATCTAGCTATGTTTTGATGATACGGTCCTAATAAAACTAATTTCCGTTTGAAAAATGACCATTTTCCAGTCGATTAAATTCAAACTGAAATTACCAAATGCGTTTAAATTCACCACGCTTACATATTAATTCCAAAAATTATGAAAATTGGAATATAGAAATAATTTGAGATTCCGGATCCATCAAAAGTGGTTTCGTCGAAAACGGAGGTCGTTTGCAAAATCGCTATTTTTAAGGGCTATAATTTATTTAAATATATATATATATATATTCCATAGCGACTATTTTGAATTTTAAATTGGTCATAACTTTCAATTTATATTATGAAATCTCAATTTTTCATATCCGTTAAAAAGATATAATTAAACAGGTTCAAATGTTTCTTGTTTTATTGAAATCCGATTTATTTTGAATCATATACATTGAATTGAAATTTAAAATTGAAATTTAAAATCGAATTTTAAAACTACCGCACCATTTCAAACTCTATTTATAAATAAAATAAAATCTTACATTCTAACTACATTTTAAATAAATATATAGTCGTTGTTATTTAAATTAAATCATTTTAAATATTCAAAATCCATTAAAATGGCTAAAATAAAAAATTTAAATCGGTTCTGAAAATCCAGGTTGTTACATTACCATTGCTATGAAGCTTCGGGGAGAAGGAATTGAATTCGTACTTGGAAATGAACGAAAAGAAGTAGGTAGGTAGGATTTTAGACATCGGTAGCTGGCTCAGAATTTCCTTTTGTTGGAATGAATAGGATAGTAGCTGAAGTAGGCATGCGTGAGAGACTATAGGTCGGCGACCCTTAAATTGATTTGAACTGATATGATTTTATTTTATTAAAATATCGCATTGATTTCGAATTTCTATTTGAGTGCAACAACAGGCGTTCCTAGGGTTATACCACTATTCTGAACATACCGGAACGTGTTTCGTATCCAAATTCGATTGTATGGAGAAGATATTAATTTAAACTGACAATTTAAAATTAAATTTGATAGAGTACAAATCGACTCAAAAATAAAAAATCTATTGATAATAAATTGTTATTATTATCATATATAGAAAAACTAAATTCATAAAATTTTCAAAATAAACTAATTTGAATTTTAAGCTCGATATTTCATTTTCATGTTAAACCAACATTCAATTAATTTAAAATCAATTTATTTTATTAAATAATTTATTATCATTTATAAACAATTCCGTAGCGACTTTCTGAAAATTTAATTTAGCCATAACTCACAATATAAAATACGAAATTCCAATTTTTCTGTTTTATTAGAAACTCATAGTTCAACATATTTGAATATTTCTCGTTTCAACGAATTCCGACCCATAACGGATTTTGTACACTTAATTGAAGTTCAAATTGTAAAACTATGAACTACCGCGCCGCTGCGAGCTCGTTCTAATTTAATATATATTTATGCGTTCAAGCTTCGTTTTAATTAATATAAAAATTTCCATTTATATTAATAATTCAACATTCAAAACTAATTTATATATCCAAAACTTAAGTGATAAAAAATATGGGAAGTTACATTCCTTTCTCCTTAAAAGAATTTTGTCCCCAAAATTATAAGTAGGAAAAATAGCTATGCCTTATTAACTTCTCACAATCCACTCATGCAACTCGACACTTACCTCAATCTTCTTCTTACTCAACCAACTTACTAGTTGCCAATTTCACTCGGAAATCCTTAACTTTGATTAAATTTTTGTAAACAAAAAAAAAATCAAAACTATTGAATTTTTTTCAAACTCCCTAAGTTTTCGAGAAGTTTCGCTAGCGTCTCCTTTGTACGGGTTGATCGGTACAACTACAAAATGCCTTTCTGGGCCCTCTCCAATCAAAAAGAATATTAAAAAGTCATGCGACTTCCTAAATAGGCTCATAAAAACTCATATTGAATTAAATATGTACCCTTTTGTTGGGCATTCAATATTTATTCCTCGGACATGGTTCCATCCAATAAACCTGTATAATCATATACACATCCATTTCTATTCGATTTCAATTAATTTAACTTCTTCCTCCCAATCAACATATTCAAACAATATGCGTTGAGATTTATTTAGATTATTAACATTCAGTTTATTGAATTCAAGAATTCTCATTCCATATTGATTTAATAATTCGTTTTAGTTTAATATGGTTTCAATTTCAATCCAAATCTATTTAACTTACTTTTCAATTAAGTTTCAATTCATTCAATTCATTATACTGGAATCTATTTCATAGCTTCCAATTTATACCCAAGTTTTGATTTTTATTTATTTCATCTTCTGGTTATATTAAACCGTTTCAATTCCATAATCCTATTTGAATTACTTTTGGAATCCATTCAAATAAATCAAACAATCAAACACCATATAATTTAAGAGAACTATTTATTTTTTATACAAAAATATAATTTGGGCCAAATTATTTCATTTACCCTCTTTTCAAAACAATACCATGTCAGATGACAGTTCAAAATTGAACCGATCAAATAACATAATATAAAACATTTTTTATATAAAATATACAAATACGTGCTCTCATATACACTCAAACTCAATCTAGCGTATTACTGACCCTGTCTCTATCGAGTTATACCATAGTGCTAAGGTTATTTCTAAACCTTATGCTATGATACCATTGTAATGACCCAAGGAATTCGATGCCCAGATTTTGACAATAATACTTAATCTATATTACTTGCCAAATCCCAAGTATCAAAAACACTGGTTAGTTAATAGAAAGAAATTAGAGGGTAAGAAAAGATAAGATAGAAAGAGTAGAATAAAAGAAAATAAGAAGAAACAAACTTAACAGCAATACACAGTCTCACAACGCATTGGAATAAAATATAATACAGAAATAAATCTTTATTGAAATCTTGAAATGATACTTACAGTTATCAGAGTACAGTGGGCATCCAGTACATCTGGAAAGTTATAACCATTTGTCCTCCATTACAACACAGAGTAGTATAATATCTAAATATGAATCATACGTCTAAACTCCTTCGGCTTGTCTCTTGAAATCCGTATCATCTTACCCTGAACCTATTAAAATCGGTATGACCCAAGCATTACAAACGCCAGGATCAGTCTGGTGAACCAGCATGAGAAAAACTCACTAAATTATTGGTATCATCCAACTTAATTTTTAAGTTAAAAATCATTTTGAAATTTACAATTGATATGAATATTCGACCAGCTAAATTTACAATTTAGTCGGCTTAATATTGTTCCTTATACATGTGCACAATTTGTTTTTACAACTAGCCATTTTTTAGCCAGTTAAAATTTATTTTCAGCTAGCTAAATTGAATGGTTGCAATTTTTTAAAGAGACAAAACTCTTTAATTAAAGAGTTATGCCTACATCTTTTGATTAGATCTTTTCACGAATAGAAGCAACCATTTATACTCTATAAATTAATTCTAGAATCAGTTGTTTAACAATTTCTTTATTCTAATATTCTTTGATTCTTAAAGTGTTTATAAAATATTCTTTTGTGATCTCATTTTCAATATTCTGCGATTATAAATAATCACTTTCCTTCTTAATTCTTAATATACTAATTACTATCTATATTCAAAGGTGAAAATTATAGGAAGGGTGTACTATAAAGTGACTTATCCTTGTTATTAAGAACACAAATAGTCAATCAAACTTTTGTTTTAGTAGAAGTATTGTTCTGCTTCTTAGGCACGTAAAAGTCCTCTTTGGCTTAGGCGAAATCATGTCCTGTTGTAAGTTCTTTTATGTTGCTCAGGTGCTGTAATGCTTATTCCTTCTGGTTAAGTAAGGATTGTTGTCTAGTTGTAATTCCAGAAGGAATCCAGGACTGGGAGTAGGACGGAGCTTCGTACCAGTATAAAAATCTCCAGTGTCATTTGTCTTATTTATGATATCTTCCACACTTAGTTTATTACATTAAACTCCGTATTACTTGATCATACTCGTCTTTTAACTGACAATAGAGTCAATGATGGATTGTTTTTGGAGATTTCAATTTCCCTCGAAGATTAACTAAAAGAATAAGGCCTCAACAAAATAAATCCCCTTAATATGTCTATACATAATTTTATTCTCATTGAAGTAAGAACAACTGAAGCAACTTACTCTTGGAATAACGAACGAAAACAAGGGTGTCGAACCTTCTCAAAAATAAATTTTATCTTTGCAAACTTTAAACTCTAGCCAAGTGGCCTTCCATTCACAGTCTTCTTTCCAACCTCTTACCGTGTGATCACTCTCCTCGAATTATTCAATTGGTTAGCTCCATGAAGAAAGCAAAATCAAATTGAAATTTTTGTTTCATGGGTTTCTAAACCTGACTTTCATGATACCGTGAAGGAAGCTTGGTCTAAAATTTACTATGGCAATCCTATGTTTATTTTGCAGAAATAATTAAAGGCAACCAATGACATGCTCAGAGCCTGGTACAGTCTAAAGTATGGAAGAGGAAGTAAGCAATCAGACTTTTGGAAAACTCAACTGTTAGGGAACCCCAAATTATCACTCAACAAGCCCCCGCACATGTGGCATATCCTGAGCCTAACACGTGGATCTTATTGGGTGATAGGGATAAGTGTGACAGTTATGTTCACACGAATTAAACCTGGTCTGATACCATGTTAGAGAACCTCAAATTATCACAAAACTAATTGGCAATGTGAAGTGTGGACTCTTAATAGTTATACATGAATTATTTTACAAATTCCCCGATGTGGGACTTGTCTCAACATCAACTGAATGAAATACATGGAAAAATGCTAGTTGATATTTATAATGTCAGTTTATCTTCTACTGAAATAGAAATAGAAATATCAAAGAATTACCTAGAAGCACTCGGCAAAGAAAATGAAAAGATAAATAAAAAAAATATAGCATCAAATGAAACAGTGAAGGAGACCGAAACACTGCCTATTTTCATGCGACATAAAGGCCAAACACACTCATAAAAATTTCTCATTTTTTGTTGATCAAAATGGTTAGACCAAACTGCTCCAAAAACATGGAAAAAGTTTTATCCTATACTTCTCCAACTTATTAGGGAATGCCACCAACTTTTCTCCAAACATGATGCAGATGACCCCATGATTATCCCTATATTAGGCCACCAGAACTACTCCTATCTTTACATAGAGGTTTCAGATGTGGAGATCAAATAAACAATATTTTCTCTGAGCAGAGATTCTTATGGAGGGCCATTGGATTTGATGCATTTTTTAGTTCATGGGTTTCTGAATCTGACTTTCATGGTACCGTAAAGGAAGAATGATCTAAAACTTACTATGGAAATCCTATGTTTATTTTGTAAAAATAATTAAAGGCTACCAATGACATGCTCCGAGCCTAGTTCAGTTTAAAGTATGGAAAAGGAAGTTAGCAATCAGACTTTTGAAAAGCTCAACTGATTGAAATACAAGGAAAAATGCAAGCTCATATTTATAATGTCAGTCTATCTTCTATTGAAATAGAAATATAAAAGAATTACCTAGAAGCACTTGGAAAAAATTGGAAGGATAAATAAAAAATGCTGACACTGCCTATTTTCATGTAGCTTAAAGGCCATAAACACTCTTGACAATATCACATGTGTTGTAGATTAGAATGGTCAGACCCAAACTGCTCCAAAAGACAGTGGAAAAGTTTTATACTATTCTCCAACTTATTTGGCAATGCTGACACTTTTCTCCAAACATGATGCAGATAACCCCACAATCATCCCGATATTACGTCATCAGAACCACTCTTATCTTTGCAAAGAGATTTCAGATGTGGAGATCAAACAAGCGGTATTTTCCTTGAGAAAAGACTCCTTATAGAGGACCAGTTGGATTTGATGCCTTTTTTATCTCACTTGCTGATCCATTGTCCATGAAGATGTGTATAAAGCAAGGTTTGAAATCCTAGTTTCCGGTTCGTTCCACTCACTTGATATTTATGCATTTTCGGTTCCGTTTCGGAAATTCTGTTGTAGTTTCGGTTCAGACTTTCATACATTCATATATATATATACACAACTACATTATTTGACCAAATACTAAATATACTTTGCAAACGTGGGCTGGTGCAACAAATTATACTTAGGTATTGTTTAAAGTTACCAGCCCAACGAAGCTCAAAAAGGAAATCCTATTGTCTCTTGTTGAGGAAAGAAGTCAGCCTCCATGTTTTAGATCTACAGCAAGGCGAAATCCACAGCAGCGAAACTATAACAAAACATCGAGCTCATTTCTCATCTCATCTCATCTCCATATATCTTGCTCTTATAAGCATCCTGATATCCATAGCCCTAATTTTCAAATTAGGTTTTTTGCTTGTCTACTCTTATTCAATTGATTTTCTTTCTGTTTGTTTTACTTGAATCATGCTTTTGACTGTATGCTTTATTTTGTTTTCTCCTTCTGTTCACTTGTTTGCAAACTTTTATTTACTGTTGTCATCTGGAATGGATTTTAGGGCAGATTCTGGTCTAGTCTATGTGAAATCAGGACGGAACGTCCGAAATTCCAGTGTGCCAGCCGGAAACTTGAACCAAGGTATAAATCCATAAAGAACTTCTTCAAAATGGCCAAGATGATGAATTCCTTTAACAATACTAACATTGTTTTAATCCATAAAACAAAAACTGCAAACAATGTTCAATTGTTTTGACTTATTTCATGTTGCAATGCTATATACAAGGTTTTAGATCTCAGATATCGGTTACGTTTCATCTCAGGGATTTTATAGGCTCGGTCGCGTATCAGGGGAGATCTCGGACGAGATGAGTCTACCTCATGAGTTCGTCTTGGATTTTCATCTCGGGTCTGAAAGTTCATATCGGAACAATCTCAGGGTACATGATATGTTAAAAATGATATTTTAACAAAATGATTTTTATGAATGCTATAAAAAATAGTAGCTTAAACTTAAAATGCAAAATGACTTTATTATTCTTTATTTTGCGAAAGATCGTTCATACTCTAAATTGTAATATGCTTAAAATAGGAATATTGTTAGACATGAAACATTAAAAGGATCCAAAAAATTAAAAAATTGAGCATAAATAGACCATAAAATATATAATTTCATAAGTAACATGTATGTAAAAAGACGAATATGAAAATCATAAGCATAAAACATATACGAACATACAATTTAGTCATTTAACATGCAAAATGTAAAATAACAAAAGATTGATATGGATGGATTTGAGTTTTTTAATTATAGTTCTAGTTCAGGCAAAAATTTAAATTTTAACCAAAAAAACTAAGATCTCGTACGATATTCCAGTATTTCGTCTCGGTCGATATATCGTTCGATATTGCAATATCTCGGGCGATATATTTGAAAGGAGATTTAGAATGATATTTGCTGTTTCATTTCGAAAGGAGCCCAAAACGAGATCTCGGAGGAGATCTCGGGCGATATTTGCGAGATTTGAAACAGTGGATATATATAAGTGTATCACATAAATTATAGCATGCGAATGAAGTACGTTCTTCCTACTATCATATCCCCCAATCAAGCTAACTTCCTATCTAAGAAAAGCATTCTGGACAACGTGCTACTATCCAGGACTTCTAAGAGGTTACAAAAAATCACATACTTCCCTGAGAGTTATGAAGGAACTTGATATGAAGAAAGGTTTCGATTCTCTTCAATGGGACTCTATTATCCGCATTATGGCCTATCCGAGTATCTTGAATCACTTTATCTCCTGGATTTGTGCTTGCGTCTCTACTGTCAGTTGTTCAGGCATTCTCAATGGCTTGAATGTTGGAATGTCTAGAAGTAAACAAGGGATATAACCAGGTATCCTGACATCGGTTTCCCTATTTATAATTGTTATGGAACTTCTTCTAACTCAAATCCTCAATGATCTAGTTAGGTAGAGGTTGTTTCATTTATGCCTCGTAAATACCCACAAATTATATCCTTGGTGTTTAATGATGACCAAGTGATTTTTTACAAACCTAACCATGCCATGATTGATATTAAATGGTCTTGACTAGTTCTTTTCCATTTTTAGCTTGAAAGTTACATGGGCAAATCTAAAATAATGACAGTTAGTCTTGATCAAACACAAGTTATCCTTAATGGCACTGGTTTGAACGCTAATGATATTACTATGTCATACCTACATTGGCTACCCATAGAATCACAACCAGTCAGTGTTTGCCTCTGTGCGAAAAGATAACTACAAAGCTTGAATGTCATTCCAATGGGTTTTTAGGTTAAGCTTGAAGATCAACTAGATTTAACCGATGATTTTTTTGATGAACGTATACTAGGAGATAACTTTAATTCTACCTTTAAAGTTGATCGAGGTTATCGGGTTTGCAATGAATTTCTCATGTGGAAAGGCAACACTCATGGAAGATATTTGGCTTCTATCTCTTTCGGAGTAAATGAGGTATTGGTATATACAATATTTTTCAGTGCAATAAAGCTGCCTTCATTAAGCATATGGAAGGCATTTGTGTTTCAATAGCACTACATTATACGTGGCACAAATTTATAGAAAATGTGAATTATTCAAAATGTGAGTTGGGCTTGACGTAGCGTTTTCAAGCTGAAGAAACAATTTATCCTATATCAAATATGTAACAATAACTTCTGCTAGAGTGATATTTTGGGATGACCCATGGCCCAAGCAAGGTTGCATCCTTGGAAGAATGCTTAATCACCAAGAGATAGCTCAGTCCGGTGTAAATGGCAATGTTGTCATAACCAGCATGCTTCAGGGAGGGAGTATAGCTTTGCCTAATTCTTCTATCCAAAGGGTACATGAACTCTGGGAATAGATGTGTGTTGCCAAAATCGAATTAGTGTAAAACATCCAAATTTATTACAAAGAAATAGGCATGAATTTTAAAATAAGCAATGTATACAAGATTCTTACTAAAACTAATGAGTAAGAAGTCAGCTTAACGGTGTTAGGAAGAATTTGTTGATTTGAAAGTTATTAAAAATGCTTTATTTACCAAAGTTATTTTGATAAGTCATAGTGGGGATGTTATTGCTTAATGTATTTACTCATTAGACCATCCTGAAAGTACCGATAACTTATTTCTCTAGTGTTTGGTCACCCATGAATATTTGTATGTGATCGAAATTGGTAGAATTGACATTGACATAAACAACATAGAAGAATTCCAAAAGCTTCACAAAATGACTGGCCTGCAGGATGGGATATCATGAAGTATTAATTTCATACTCAAGAAATTCATAAGGGTTTTGTGGATAGAGAGAAACTTAAGACATTTAAAACTGAAAAAAAAAACATGAATAGTAATCAGTTTAAGGACTTTCTAATGCATGAAATAAGGGAGGGATTAAAGCATGTCAGGATTGAATTTGGTCCAGGAATAATAAACTCCTTTAATGATATGCATGCAAATGCATTGTTAGCTTTTGGTGTAAAGTGTTAAGTTTTTGTTTTCCTTTTTGTGCTTCCTTTGTGATTGATGCAACAAGTGTCCTTTATGTTTTCTTTTGCATGTTCAAATTGTATCTAACATGTATATTGATTTTTTCTTTATGTGGTGTATCAATAAAATGGTAGGGGAACATCAACCTTGTGAGCCTTGCAGAAAAATTAATTTTTGATTATTAAATATTATTTTAATTGTTACTTCTTAAGTATTACTTCTTAACTAAAATTTAATATGTAAAATATTAATTATTGAACATTGGTTGTTAATTATTAAATATATTATTAACCGATAAATTTAATTAGGAAATATTAACTATAATTTGCTAATTATTATAATTAACTATAATAAATTAATAAATAAGACATGGGTGATTGATATTTAGAATAATTAGCCATCATAAATTATTTGTTGATCATTAATTATAAAAAATAAATAAATAATGGCATATACATGTTAATACCCTAGGTATTGATTTTGATGACAACAACCATATAAACATTATAACTAACATATCTTTGAGTTATGAAGTTACATCAGATATATTATGGAGATAATTATAGAAATAAACTAGAGTACAAAAGAAGAATTATAAAAAAAGGTTAATTAGAGCAATGGAAGAATAACTAAAGAAGGATAATCAACGAAATTGAAGACCAAAGCCTATTAAAGAAGAATGCTAAAGAACAAAGATGTTTGAAGTGACGAGGAGTTGGTTAAACCTTAGAATATCTTGTTACAAATCCCATAGAAATTATACTTGAAGATAATCAACCATTGAACTCAACCGAATCACCGAAATCCACAAATATGAGGTAATTTGAAATGCTGAAAATTTGAAACACATTTGAAAAACCTATATGTGTCACTACAACACATATGTCGACATATAGTTTATTATATGTCAACATATAACGACATTTTCAGATTTTCAAATTCAAATTAAGAATTTATTTCCCTCCTCCCCTCACCAAAAGACACGTCCTTTCAAACATTATTTAAAGGCTCCTAGTAACGAATTTTTCCACTATCTTTTCGTATTTTCTCCTACTCCTTCTTCTCCATACATTTACATTTCAAATTCATTGAATACTTTCCAAATATCCTTGCAAATCCACTATCTTTTTCTCCAATTCTTCATTGATTTGCATGCCACACAATATCAGAGAGTTGCTCTTGAATTCACATCATTTTCTCTCTGATTTCATCCTATTTCCTCAAAGAATTCAAGGATATATTGTCATTAGAGGTCTATAGGATCATTGTAACAAATTTGCAAGAATCTATATTGAAGATAGAGTTACAAGCCATTGGTTTTTGTTATTGATAAGGAGAAGGTGTATCTTATGGCCTGTATATTGTAAAGGGTGTTATCCACCCATGGAAAGCAAGCGATTATAATGAAATTTTGCATGGTGAAGTGCAAGAGTGGATATAGGAATGGTTATTCCGAATAGTATAAATATCCTGGTGTTATTTACTTTGCAGCATTTTATTTTATTACTTATTTTTTCTAATTGCAATTTGGATAGATATAGTAAATACACTTCAATCCTCTAGTGCTTGAATAGCCTTATACCCCAAGTTACCAACAATTGGTATCCGATCACTGGTTTTCAAATTAATTAGCTAGTTTTGGAAAATTATAGATGGCTAGTGACACTAATAACACTTTTATTAATAATTTTATAGAAGGGCAATTTTCCACTAGACCTCCTTTATTTGATGGCAGTAATTATGCTTATTGGGATTGTAGGATGAAATTTTATTTATAGTCTAATGGTTTAGATATTTGGAATAGTACCCAAATAGAATATATACAGCCTAAAACTGAATATTCAAAATGGACACTTGGCCAAAAGACATAAGCACTTAATAATTCTAAGGCCATGAGTATTTTATTATGCTATTTAGATAGTAATGAATTTAATCAAGTGTCTATTTGTAATTCTACAAATGAAATTTGGAGAACACTGCAAGTCACACATGAAGGCATTAGTAAAGTATAACACACAAAGATATCAATGTTAACTCACCAGTTTGAACTCTTTCAAATGAAACTAAATGAGTCTATTTCTGATATGTATTCTAGATTTCAAGATATAGTACATGTCTTAATATCATTAGGAAAGAAAACTACTAAGGTAGATCAAGTCAGAAAGATCTTGAATTCATTTCCTAGTGAATGGGATCAGAAGACTTTGGCAATAAAAGAAGCCAATGATATTAGTGTATTCCCTCGAGGCAATCCATTAGATGGGATTAATAACATTGTTGATGTTATCGTTTTATTTGGAATAAAATATTTTTCTATACTATATTTACTACGTAATATAATTATTAACATAATAGAAGTCCTTAGAGTAATAATACGAAATTATATAGTTCGAGTAAGACTTGAACTTGAGACTATATATAATATATATATATATATAAAGTATTATAACTCTTAAATGTCCCTAGTCAAGTTTTATTATTTGTATAGGACAACAATAAAACTTTGAGACTAGTATGTTGATTGACTGATGATCATATCTCATTAATATAAGTGATATTAATGTCAAGACATAAAAACGTATTGGATAATAGCGTACTGGGCTGACCCAACGTGAGAAAAACTACACGGAATTTAATTAACAGTATCATAAGTTATTCTCATAGTGACAGTGATGTAATGGTCCTCAGACCTAAAATCATTATATATTTATTTGAGGATATTTGTGTTTTGATATCATCTAAAGTTGCTTTCAACTGAGTAGACGATAACGGTGATTATTGAATACATCTCGAACCGAATGAAAATTATGAATGATCTAGATGGAATTTAACCCTATAATATATTTGTAGTGATATCTAATGGTATCTTGACTGAGTGAGACTATGAAATGCATGGCCGTGCTCAAATATTGATTTGTTATAAATAGTTTGCTCATCGATCAAAATAAAAGGATTAAATTATAAAGAGCGTGATACGTTTCACGCCTCAAGTTTAATTCTGGATATACTGGTTAAAAGGATTATATTACATTGAGACACTAGTCACAGAAAAGGTTGCATCGAATCATTGATCTTATTATAACGTGGGTAGCAGGGACGTATTACTAGATGCCAATTACCGTTTATGATTTTAAATAAGATTTAAAATCTTTGCCAATGTTGTAATAAACTATAGGGTCACACAATAAAATGTTACAAAGGAGAAATATTTTGGACAGATAAAATATCAATATATTGATATTTTATTTGAACTTGGAATGATTTATTGGTTGGGTTCCAATTTTATAGTTGACATTTGTTTTAAAAGCAATATACGTATTCCTCTAAAAATGTGGTAGAAACTCTAGGTTCTGATTATTAGATAAGATCAAACCAAAATACCCCCGAATACCTCTTCTCCAAAACCTAGAATATTAATGGTGGCTAATACCGCTTTTTTTGATCTTCTTCAATTCGATTGAATTAGAGAAACGTTCTAGAGGATGCATATAGAGAACGATGACTTGTTGTGCTATATGGTTCGATTCAACACAGATTCATCTTCGAATTCGGAAACATGAAAACCCAAGGTATGATTTTATCTTGATTTATTGTATTTGTTATCGATCATGTTTAGGGTTTAACAATTCCGCTGCAAAATCCGTTTATGAAACCCAAATTTTTACTTTCGAATGGTATCAGACCTTAGAGTTTGAAACGATTCGAACATCCCCTTACAGGAAATCACGGATTGAGTTGAGAACAAGCCACATCAGGATGCAAACAGAAGAACATTTCATTGCTTATTACAACAATTCCATCAGAATACAAGAATATACAGAGTATAAACAAATAATATACATCACAAAATATCAGAGATTACAATACATTACATAGCAGCGGAAAATAATACAATACACACCTAGAAGTAATACACGGATACAGAGCTTTCCAGGTATCATTCCAGCTGTAAACCAGGTTCATGTGAATATAAATCTGCAAAACCAAAACTACTAGCTGCCCGTGTCGAAAATAGGGGCACCCAGAGTTTAGGTTGAAACAATAAACTCCAGGTCAGCCATGTGACTGGTGTGAGAACTAAAACAGTTATTAATCTTTATTTTTAAAGTTAGGTAAATCAAGAGACCACGCCGTATAACACGGAACGGGTTTCCTCCCAAGAATACCAGTGCATAAAACAAACAACGCAATGCTAAATAAAGAAAAATAAGATATTATAAGACCCAGGTCCCATCACACAATGCAACGCAAACAGGAAGATAAGGTTCTTACCTTATAATAGACAAAATTGCTTGGTACGTGAAATTTCATGTTTTGTTATTACTATAAGTGTATAGTGTTAAAAAAATTTCAAATCATAAGTATCAATCATAGACGGCATAAGCGCCCCATACCACTATGTCACCATACTACGCTCTACAATCAAAAACCGCAAAGTCGCGTATTGGAAATTGGATTTCCATCTATGAACCAAGGCAAGGGATCGTCCTCTACCGATTCGAGACTGTCTAGCCCGAGTCTCAGAAACAGAGCTCTCGTGAACCTTGGAGCGACAGGGTCGGTCCACCGATGTGGATTAAAATGCCTGAACACTGCGTTTCCCCGCCCTTTGGGGTGAAAATGAGCCAACGAATGACTCCATCGGTCCCGGATCGACCGATATAACTGAGGCGCCTCGCAACAGCAACATCTACATAGGTGAAAATAATATAAATGTCAGCCAGTTTAAGCACTGACACCACCTTAGCTAGAAGGAAACTCATGCCCTCCCTGAGGTCCTCTCCCGTTTCTGGTTCACAACCGGGGTGTGAGGCTTGCGAATCAATGTTACACAAAGCTATGCCACACAGGCGGTGCTTTGATCATCAACCACAAGACTTTGCTTTTCAACAGAAGCCTTGATCACTTGCCACTTAGGCATGCCACACAGGCAATTCATGTAACGAACCGGGATTTTCGGCTCCGAAAATCGACACAAAACCCAGCGTCGATTGTTCAGACATCGAAAATACCAGACCATTAATAGAAAGAAGTTAGAGGATGAGATAGAAAAGATAGAACTAATAGAATAGGAGAAGAAGAAGAACACAGCTGAACATAATTAGAGTAAACACGAATCTCACAGCGGAACGAATAAAATATATCATATAACATAACTTTGAAATACAAAAAAAAACTGTATTGTATATACATACCATTATCAGAGTACAATACATCATATCACAACGGAAATAGTCTCTAAATACTAACGGTGAAGCCTTCTGCTTTTAGCTCCTTCAAGCGTATCTGTAAAAGCCTGAAACACTTGACTGCCCGTACAAATTTGGGCACCCAAGAGTTTAGGGAAAACAAACAAAATAAACTCTGGGTCAGTCATGGGACTGGTGTGAGTAAACTCCAACCATACGGTTTAACTTTGAAAATCCTTTTTGAAACCAAAAAGGATAATAGTAAGACAAATCCACACATAAACACGGATGGTTTTTACCTTACTATAACCCAAAACACTTTTGATATCAAAACCCAGTGATATTATAATAATGTCTAATCAAATAAATAACCAAATAGTAGAACGCTTGCATCTCACGCTCTACATATATAGTATAAAATCAAAAACCGCAGGGCGCTTATTGGAGATTGGATTCCAACTATGACAAGGTATGGGACCACCTTCCGACAGTGTATCTCTAGAGGCGAATACACCTGGGTTCAACAAGAACATCTTGTAACCCGGCCCATACATGACCGACCACTCATTTCGCTTGAGTGTATCGAATGTATATCACCAACGGTTGGACTCAAACCACCGTTCCCGAATGGCAGAATCGATAGATTTAGAAACAAAAGGAATTTCTCTAGATAGGTGATTATACACCCTAATGGGAGCGAACCACATAGCCCTGCTGCCTGCCCGATTTTTGTCATTTCTCGGATGTGAAGGTTGAGGCTACGTTTACCTTTTAGGACATCTGGCCACCATACACTTTGAATGCCACATCGTCAAACCCGTCAAACCACTAGTTGATCTTCCCAAAATATTACGGGTATAAAAGCCAAGAGAAACGAATTTCTCCGCCACCAGACGTAATATCTTGAAAAGAACATCTTAGGTGATCTTCTAAGAATACGCTGTCAGGCATCCATCCATACAAGTTGTCCTGGGTCTGGACAAACAGAAAGCACCATTCTGGTACAGGACGACCCTTGCATTTCACTCCGTCTTCAAATTTCTTCAGCATAATTTGCAGCGCTTATGCCTATACGGAGTGGTTTCAGATAGTATATCCAACCGGTCTCCCCGTATAGACAACGATGGTCAAAACACTTCGATAGTTGGTTGTTTAACTATCGAAGTAAAAACAACATCCATTCAATGTACAACCAGTATCACACAAATCACAGGCACTTTTTATTTAACATTCGTTCTTATATTTCTTTGGACAAACGTCATTTCTTATTTCTTTTGAATAAGTGAATTTCAAAACAAGCTGTTTTCCTTCCCTAGGAAGTGCTACTGTATATCACGCTTAAGTTTGGTTAACAGCGTTTCATTTATCGTTACAGTTCAAATTTGCTATACGCTGCTATATCCCTTTATAACTAATCTTGACATAACAGTCACGCTTAAGCCTAGTCAACAGCGTTACTTTACTGCTATAGTTCTGAGACTTGCAATATGCTACTATATTCCACTTTATAATTAATCTCAACACCCTTTTCCATTACAAATTCTTGACATCTCTTTTCATTACAAAAATCTTGATATCTCTTTTCGTTACAAAAATATTGACATCTCTTTTCGTTACAAAACAAATACCATCCCTCGATAATTGTGAAGCCGTTCAAGTTGGGGTATTTTAATTACCTCTCAGACCTTGATTGACGACGTTCTTACCTTAGAATAGATATAATTTTGTAACTTTAACCCCTTATACTTTTAAACTCAATAAACGTGCTTCTTGCTATAATTTAAATATGGTTTTATGACGCCACATCCTTATTTTGAAAACTCGGTTATTACATTAGCTTATACAAATCTATTTTTAAACATTTCTCTCCGCTTTGTCTTTCTTAGACAAATCCCTTATTAAACATTCCTCTTTGCTTTGTCTTCTTTAGACAAATCCCTTATTAAACATTCCTCTTTGTTTTGTCTTCTTTAGACAAAGCTCGTATTAAACATTTCTCTTTATACTAGTTTAATAATTATTTAAACTTCATTAATTAAAAAGGTGATTAAATATTATTAATTAAGGAATCCAATTTATTTTAAAAATCAATTTCTAAACCATTATTATTTGATTAATTGAAGTTAAATTAATCAAATAGTCAATTTCTAACAAACAGTTGATTTAATCAATTTCAAATCATCAGTAAATTTGTTAATTGATCGTAATTACTCCTTACTATTAGATTAATAAAATTAATCTAAAAAATATTGTTTTAATTATAAAAATATAATTAACTTCGTTGATTTGGCCGATGGCCAACCAACTACTTAGCAAACATATGGTTTATGGTCGACTGTCGCCAATTTCTTTACCGATATTATATATCAAAATAAATGTTGAATTCCCATCCAATATAAATATCTACACAAGGTTTCAATGTCATTTGGTTCAAACGGTGCACACATGTAAAACAAACAGTACACATAAATACTGAGGAATCCGGTTGGATTCCTCCAACCGTTTTCCTGCATCCACCGATGTTAGCCAACAATTAACACTGATTTCACACCAGGGAACATTAAAATTGATGGAATCAGCCCAACCAATGATGTGTATATATGCAACGATATATAACTCAACCAATTTAATTGTAATCTACTGAAGCGACCATCACACAACATTCAACCAGTATTATAATAATTTAAAATAGATCAAAGTCAGTAGATTTACTCACCTTTGCGCGTTAACCATTAAATAATGATTTGCGTCAGTCGATTAAACCAGGCGTTCAATTCTGCCATAAAATTCGTAACGACGTCCAAATGGTTCCACCCCAGCTTTATAACATAACATGCATCTGCTCGATCCCATTTCAACGCCAACTAAATCCTACTGCGCTCTCACATAAAATTATCCTCCTTTATTTCCAGTCCGAAACCGTGAATAAACATTATGGCATGCTGTGGTCTCCCCTTCACGATATATAGATATATGTAAATTATTCCTTTTTGTATATACGGGCCTACTTCCCTTTTGAAATCGGCCCACACCACTTCAATGCCCAAGCCTGCCATGTGATGACAGTATCCCCTCCTTTCTGTTACACAAAATAGCGCTCCTTCTTTTTCCATGTAAACGCAACTTCCTTCATCAGCTCATATCATTGATCACTAACTCACGCTCGACCTCGTCCTGGCGCCGAGCAGTCCTTGACTATCGACCCTAGGAACTGGCTTCACTTCAGTAAAAGGATGTTCAAAGCTTTGCAACCCTTGGAAGTTATGAAGAAACAACCGTTTAAATCGACGCTCCTTTTTAAAAGTAACTTGTTTTTAATTACCCTTAATCCGGTGATCCTTCCCAAGCATAATACGCCCAGACCATTATACAATGATCTCTTGAAAATGCGACACTGCTTCTTGTTAACATTTCTTCTTTTGCTTGTATAGATTCTTGTTCCCAAGCGTGTGTCCTCCAAAATGAACGGGTTCCCTTTTCTACTATTTTATTTTCTTTTTATATAGACCGTGGACCTTACTTAACAAACCATCGGCCCACCCCATCTTCATTAATACCATATCCTCCTTCCATCGTGTAAAAGAAAATTCCCCTGTAGCCTTTCCTTCACAACCGAACTCCCCGATGTTTCCATCCCTTTCGTCCCTTACACAACTCCATTCATTTCCGTGATGACCAACCCCACAACAACTATAGGAAACTTGCGACAGCTTTGCTCTCATTTCAACCAATCACCATACTCTACCCTACCTGTTTGAATTGCATGCCATTTGAGGCTCAGATCCCCTCCTGTACACGGAAGTTTAAGCCGAACTCCACGTTTTCAGCTCACGTACCCATTCCTCCTCTTTGCTTTCCTTTTAACATGTCATCTTGTTTGCTGCAGGACGCAAAGCTCTTCCCCTACCGCATTTATTTTTATTTCATTTCTGAGGCTCACCAAAGTTTTGTTTTTAATTCTTAGTGGAGTATTTGTTTGGTAAAGCTTGCGGTCAGAAATGATGGAGACATCATGGTATTTATATAACGAGGCTACTTGGCACGCACGCTGTAGGTTGTTTGGGGAGCACGGTATTTGGATAGCTGTAGAAATAGGTAGGCTTTAGGATGAGTTATCACTTCGTAGTTCTGTGTAAAATTTGAAACGACAGGCTGCCACGATATGTAGGTGGCTGTTGCTTTTGGATAGTTCGGCTTCTAGGCCTACAATGAGGTGACTGCGCCAATACAGTGATTTGAAAACACACTGTTCGACAGCTAAGATAGGTGTTAGGCATGTTGCTATTCTGTGAGATGGGCAAATTTAGCATGTGAAAATATCAGTTTCCTTTGCTGAATTTTCATCTCAATCCATTTTAATAGATTCTAGGGTAGCATAGCTGTTCCAAAATAAGAGAATACGTTGGTATCAAGTTTCTCTTCATTGGCTGTAGTATTTTGCCTGTATGTTTTTTTTTCTGTTGGTACAACATAAAGGGTATACATGATATTACACCTCAGTATGCATTTGTTTAGATTTTTCTTGGTTTGCACATCTTAGGCTCATAGGGGTTTTTAGATAGAGCAGGTGAAATGATGGTGACAGTTGAATATTAGTTTGGTTTAAAAAAGATATTGGTTGGTTTTCTTTGTCCATGCATTCACTTTATTTGGTCCATATGTTATAACGTTGAGTTCCAATGTCATTGCACTCACTGTATTTTGCAATAACACAAATTAGTTGACTCACTCTTTTATTTGGTTAAGTATCATTTTAGTTTATTCGCCCAAATCCGTAATGGTCGGTGAATGTCATACGGTTAAACCAAGCAATTTACATATGTTGCTCACACAAAAAGTTGGACAATGTTTGATTCACAGTTTACAATCCTAATGCCTATGTATCAAATCTCTATCTAGTCATTCTATGATCGATATTCCTTTCTTTTGTTTAGGGTACTCGTTACATAAAATTCCGTCCTGTTACAGATTGCTATAAAAAAAAAAAATATCATCGTGTCGAGCGATATGCCACGATACCAAAAATATAATAATATCGGTAGGTTGACTCATATTTTGAAACCCCGAAATGTTGATATAGGGTGCAAAATACTCCAAATAAAAAGTTGTGTATTTAATTAATTAAAAATTACAATAAAATTCTAAAAATTAAATTATCACTGCGTCTCAAAAGAACCTTGCCTAAATTCGAATCCGGTGTGTAGTTATATCGAATAACCCGTTACGGTCGATAACCGATTTCATAGCGATTTTCTGAATATTTGATTTGGACATATTTTGCAATATATAATCCGAAATCTCGATTTTTCACTTCTGTTAGAAAGATACAGTTTAACAGATTCCAGTATTTCTTGTTTCGCAGAAATCCGACTTGTAACGGGTCCCGTATACTTGGTTGAAGTCTAGAACGTTAAATTACGAACTGCCGCGATATTACGGCCTCGATTATAATTAATATATATTTCTATACGTTCAACTTCGTTTAATTAATATATAAATTCACTTATATTACAAATTCAATATTTAAACTGATTTAAATATCCACATACAAACCGATAAAAATGCGGGACATTACAATTCACTCCATGCGATTGATATCCATCAATATATAACCCCTGAGCTCGTACGTCTTGAAGAAGGGCGTTAAGCAAGAGAATAAATTCTCCGCTGCCAGAATGATATATATTTAATAGAAATCAATCATACAAAATAAAATCCAATGTCAGACACATGGTCCATTTACAAATTTGTTCTGGGTCTGAACGAAACCGGAGGCACCTTTGTACCTCGCATATCCATCGATCTCCAAGTACGTCTGGACGATCACCAACTGATTCCCTCCTCTTGGGTGTACAACCCAATCAAGATCATCAGTAATCACCCAAACGATGTGAAGACCTCCGGTCTTCGACCACCGTCTTCATCCTCGATGCCACGTCGAATCAGTTATTCAGAATGGGATAAACCCGGTCTTTCTGAATAACTCGCATATATAATAATCAAGTGTTACACAAACACAACATATGCCTCATTCCAATTCATCAGTCACTAACCGTAAATTAGTAAGGGAACAATTCCCCAAATATTAACCTCGAAGGTCGAAACCAACATCAGATCATTACCCAGGAAACCATTCATCTTAACTAATCTTCTGTTAGTTGCTAGATTTCACATTCTTAGGGATAAGTTCCCATTAATTTTATCAAAGATAAATTCCTCAAATTTATTCTTTAATCTTATTTTGAATATATTCAAACCAAATTATGGTTTATCCAAACTAGCTGGGATTAACGAACCTTACCGAAGTAATCATTTGTTTTAATTTCCCAATCCCAACCTATTCATCCCATGAAGTAAAACTTGTAATACTTCAGATATAACACCACGGTGTTATCGGTAAATTCAATTACCATTTCACGTTCAAATCTAATTAAAGATTTAACTATCGCCTGGAGCAAAACTGGTGATACTCCATCCTTGATCTTTTCAATCTAATTAAAGATTCATTAAAACTCCACTTAGTTTTAATCTTTAACTGGGTTAAAGAACTAATGTCATTTAAAACACGGTTCACGATAAACCCCAAAATCACCTCACATTTCAATCAGTCCCTAACCGTAATTAGTAAGAGGACAGTTCCCTAAATATTAACCCCGAAGGCCGAAACCAACATCAGATCAATATCCGAGAAACCATCCAACTTAACTGATCCCCAGTTAGTTCTTAATTTTGTTAACTCCATTTGGGTTTAAGAACAGTATTATTAAAGATACCGTTCACGACAACCCGAAATCCCATTTGATATTAAACACAAGGCTCTGAATAGAAAATATATCGGCTTATATTCAATATCAAATTATGAAACCAACAAATATCATATTGGAAATAACGATATAAATATATCTTTCAAATTTCCATAACAACATTTATATAATCACGTAATCCAACATCGAACTATTCCGAAGATGGTTTCGATTCAAATCCATTCCAATTGAATTATTGGAAATCCTGGTTATTTTCAAAACCATTTCAAATCCAATTTATTTATTTTAAAAATAAATAAATTATTATTCTAGTTCAAAACTAGTTCATTTCGATAAAAATCTACTTTTTTCTTTTCAAATATGGAGTTTTTCATCCCAATTCTTCACAAATCATTTCTTATGATTTTACATAAATTATTAATGTTTTTATTAATTTTATCAAGGCCCGTACAATCGATTTCCATCAACGGCCAGCGAACTGCACTTACAGCGACCTTTTCCAAATTTGATTTGGACATAATTCCAAATCCAACCGTTAGATTTCAAATCTCTAATATTCATCAGAAAGCACTTTTCGATACGAACCCAACGGTTCCGGTTTTTGGAGAATCCGACGGTCGGATCTCCCGCAATATCCATTTGAAGTCAATGGTCGAAATTCACGAACTACCGCAGCGCGGCGCGTTCTATTCAGGCCATTATATTATACATATAATATATACTTCATCGATTTCCTTTTAAAACGTATTTTATAAATCATTTTAAATTCGTTTTCAAAACGATTTCATCTTCAAATTCAATTTTGAATCAAAATTGATTATTCCACATCATCAATATACAAATGATAATATTTTCATAACGTTAAATTTTGAAATCACTTTCTTTTCTATATTCATTATAAAAATGAATAAAATCGATATAAATATCCTTCACGTCAAAATGGCGTCAGTCTAATCAACACGGCTTCATATATTTCAATAACTCCGTTATCATATTCAACAAATAAATATTTTATTCAACACATGAATATATATTTTATTCGACACACAAATATATATATTTTTATTCAACACATGAATTTATATTCTATTCAACACATGAATTTATATTTTCCATTCAACACACGAATATTTATTTTCTATTCAACACATGAATATTTATTTTCTATTCAACACATGAATATATATTTTCTAAATTGGAATGAGGCCCAATCAATTACCATGTAATGTTAATTATATGGATTTTCTGCAACACATGTATATAATAGCAACGATAAATAATCAACCATCATCCAGAGTGCACCACACAACTGCATAAGCATTAAATATAAATAATTAACGCTTACACGGTCTGTCGACCAATGGATCGTCATACAGCTAAATAATTGAGATTAGTGTACGCCAAATATCATCTCAATACTCGTGTGGGGTTTCAAATCAACAAACACACATTTTTAATCGTGCAGTTGGGCGATGTGTAAAATTTATCGTCCCAATCAATATCAATCAAATTAGTGTATATAAACAAGTCTCCAATTTGTTTATTACTATTTATTTTATATACACGTTAAAAATTATATTTTTAACTATAAAATATTTTCCACTATAAAATATTTTATTTCATTTCACATCACACAATCAAATTTCACAACACAACAATCAAACAAATAAGTCATCCATGGTCTGTGGACGACGGGTGTCGGGTACTACTAAACACCATCTGCATCCTAGTATATATTTCAACTAGAAATAAATTAAAGGTGAGGAGTTCTCACCCAAGCTAAACCAAATACCACGGGTCTTCATTTTTAGAAAATCTTCATCGTGCTTCCAACGTAGTATGTTTCACGAAGTTTACATTAAAAATCAAATTTTTATAACTTCACTATATATATAAAAATCATATTTTTATACCGCTACTATATAGATAAAAATTCTATATTTATATCGCAACTATATAGATAAAAATTCTATTTTTATATCGCTACTATATAGATAAAACTTCTATTTTTATCACGCTATTCTCTATATAAAAATTATACTTTTATATCGCTCTTCTTCTAATAAAGATTATATTTTACGCTCCTTCCTATACAAAAATTATATTTTTTTCTCTAGTATATAAATACAAATCACAATTTTCTTCGCTACTTCATATGAAAAAAAATATTTCTTTATAGTGATGTTTACATTGTAAAAATCAAATCTTTAGCTTAATATAATTTAAAAACAATCCTAACTTCAGTTTTAAAATCATGTTATCTTCAGTTTTTAAAATAAAATAAAATAGAATAAGGACAGGGGAACGAGGACTCGCTGATTCGAGAGGAAGGGGGTTGGAGCTGCTGTCGAGGGGGGTGCAGATCGCGGCGGAGGTCGGAGGCGGGCGTAGTTCTAGAGGTGGCTACGGCGGTGGCCTTCAGGGGCTAGGGCTGCTCGGTTGCTGTGGGGATGAGGGAGAGAGGATCGAGCGCGAGGGGAGGGAGGCGGGGACTGGGGGCAAGCCGCGCCGGTGGCGGCGCGCCTGAGGGTGCGGTGGCGCTCCAATCGGAGGAGCGGCGGGCTCCTCCCCCTTTTTTTACTTTTCTTTTTCATTTTTTTAATATGAGCGTGTTATGATTTTAACCGCGGAGGGGGGGGGGAGGGGGGGTTGACTTGAAGACAGAAGGAGAGGAGGGTTTTTATTTAAATATATATATTTTTTACTATTTTTAACTTCAAAAAGGTAACTTTTTATTTCAAAATCAAAATCTAACCGACCGACTGTCGTCCCTAGCTAATTACCCCCATTCCGAACACAATGGGATATGTTCCACAAGGAAATTCAGCCGTTTCGATCAGTTTTCGTCAAAATCAAAATATAACTCTATATATTGAATTTGAACGCACATTTCAATTTACCGGGGCCACACACGAACTCTAAAAATTCCCGAAAAATATTTTCAAACTTCGTTTTGACGATACGGTCCTAACAAAACTAATTTCATCGAATTCTGAGACCGTTTGAAAAATGGCCATTTTCCAGTCGATTAAAATCAACTGAAATTGGTTAAACGCGTTTTCCTTTGCCACACTCACATATTGATTCGAAAAATTACGAATTTTGGAATATAGAAATAACTTGACATCACGGATCCAACAAAAGTGGTTTCATCGAAAACCGAGGTCATTTGCAAAATTTCCAATTTTGAGGGCTAGAATTCCATAGTGACTATTTTGAATTTTCAACTGGACGTAACATTTTATTCCCGCTATGAAATTTCAATTTTTCGGATTCGTAGGAAAGATATTCTCAATTAGATTCTAATATTTTTGATTTCGCCAAAATCCGGTTTATTTTGAATCCTACATAGTAATTTGAAATCGAAATTTCGAACTAGTGCGCCATTTTCAATTCCTTTTATAATTATAAATAATTATTTATATTCTAGCGACGATTTATATAAATATATACGTTCTAATTCTATTAAAAATAAAATTCTCGTCGTTATTATTTAAAATAATTCATTTTAGATAATCAAAATTCATTAAAATTACCAAAATAAAAATTTTTAATTGGCTCAGATTTCCTGGTTATTACAATCTCCCCCACTTAAAACTTTTCGTCCCCGAAAAGGAACGAAGCCGAATGTTGTTTAACTAATCAACTCAACTTTCACTATTTCCATTACGGCTTAAGTTCTTCAACTTTTCAGTTTCTAAGAACTTTTCAAAGTTTTCAAAAATTTGGCTAACACCCTAAATTTTTGAAAAATTTCGCCATAATCTCCGCTGCACCTGGGACTTTGGGATATTTCAAATAGCCTCCCATGGCCTCATCAATCCAAAAAGAAAAAGAAACAGCCAATCGGCTCATAAAATCATCCAAACCCAATAAATTTGTAAACATGTACCTATTTGTCTGGCAAACAATTTTATTCCTCTTCTCTAGCCTCCTTGTTATGACCTGTTCAATGTAAGTACATGTATATGCATGCAAATGCGACTAATTTTCAATACAACTCACTATTTGGTTCAATTTGGCTAAAGGTTCAACATTTAATTAATCAAACAATAATCAAACAACACAACCAGCAATCAATTAGTTGATTATCATTTCGAACTCATAACTTGGATATATAGTCAAAAATCACGCTTTGGTGCCAAATCCCAACAATAGACCCTATCTAGTTTTGGTTCTCACACCAGTCAATTGGAAATATATAGAAATCCTACTTTCGAAACTCGAATACAAATACTGATGATGTTGCAATCATCATCAGAATTGTCCCCGGGTGATTAGGGTATGATTCTATATCTACCCAGTATATTAAAACTTCAAATTCAATATAAAATAAATAATCAAATACGAATAATTGATTTAAATTTTCAAAACAAAACTTGTTTCCAATTTTATTTTAAAAACACTACTCTTCACGCTCGTTCTAGGTTACTATTGATCCCATCTCTAACGAGTCATTCTCACTGGATATTACTAATCCAATTTCAAATGAATTCTTTCGTATGGTTCTAACGTGTCTTGTTCTCGAGCTTTGTAAACCAAAGCTCTGATACCACTGTAATGACCCGAGAATTTTGGTAGGCTTTTCAACCATCCCTCAACCCCCAAGGCAGAGGGACAACCTCCCCCCGTGGCTTACACTGGTACCGCAGAATTGCTTTTACGGCCAGCCTCGCAACTCGACCAACCCACATTGTCGGGAGATGTAGGGGTAAGATTCTCCCGTTCGCCACCAAACGCGAAGCGAGAACCCCCTATCATCCATTCCAATTAAGCAACCAGCTCTGATACCACGATGAAACGACCTGAACTTCCCCTTACGGGAAATCATGGATTGAGTTGAGAGCAAGTCTAATCAGGACGCAAACAGAAGAACATTTCATTGCTTATTACAACAATTCCATCAGAATACATGAATATACAAAGTATAAACAAATAATATACATCATAAAATATCAGAGATTACAATACATTACATAACAGCGGAAAATAATACAATACACAACTAGAAGTAATACAAGCATACAGAGCTTTCCGGGTATCGTTCCAACTGTAAACCAGGTTCTTGTGAATATAAATCTGCAAAACCAAAACTACTAGCTACCCGTGTCGAAAATAGGGGCACCCAGAGTTTAGGTTGAAACAATAAACTCTAGGTCAGTCTTGTGACTGGTGTGAGAACTAAAACAGTTATTAATCTTTATTTTTAAAGTTAGGTAAATCAAGGGACCACGTCATATAACACGGAACGGGTTTCCTCCCAAGAATACCAGTGCATAAAACAAACAACGCAATGCTAAATAAAGAAAAATGAAGCTATTATAAGACCCAGGTCCCATCACACAATGCAACGCAAACCGGAGGATAGGGTTTTTACCTTATAATAGCCAAAGTTGCTTGGTACGTGAAATTTCATGTTTTATTATTACTATAAGTGTATAGTGTCAAAACAATTTCAAATCATAAGTATCAATCATAGACGGCATAAGCGCCCCATACCACTATGTTGCCATACTAGGCTCTACAATCAAAAACCGCAAAGTCACGTATTGGAAATTGGATTTCCATCTATGAACCGAGGTAAGGGATCGTCCTCTACCGATTTGAGACTGTCTAGCCCGAGTCTCAAGATCAGTGCTCGAGTGACCCTTGGAGCGACAGGGTCGGTCCACCGATGTGGACTGAAATGCCTGAACACTGCGTTTCCCCGCCCTCTGGGCGTAAATGAGCCAACGAATGACTCCATCGGTCCCAGATCGACCAATATAACCGAGGCGCCTCACAACAACAACAACTACATAGGTGAAAATAATATAAATGTCAGCCAGTTTAAGTACTGACACCACCTTAGCTAGAAGGGAACGCATGCCCTCCCTGAGGTCCGCTCCCGTTTCTGGTTCACAACCAGGGTGTGAGGCTCGCGAATCAACGTTACACAAAGCTATGCCACATAGGCAGTGCTTTGATCATCAACCATAAGACTTTGCTTTTCATCAGAAGCCTTGATCATTTGCCACTTAGGCATGCCACATGAGCAATTCACTCCATGCGATTGATATCCATCAATATATAACCCCTGAGCTCGTACGTCTCAGAGAAGGGCGTTAAGCAAGAGAATAAATTCTCCGCCGCTAAACAGATATATATTTAATAGAAATCAATCACACAAAATAAAATCCAATGTCAGACACACAGTCCATTAACAAGTTCATTCTGGGCCTGAATGAAACCGGAGGCACCTTGTACCTCACATATCCATCGATCTCCAAGTACGTCTGGACAATCACCAACCGATTCCCTCCTCTTGGGTGTACAGCCCAATCAAGATCATCAGTAATCACGCAAACAATGTGAAGACCTTCGGTCTTCGACCACCATCTTCATCCTCGACACCACGTTGAATCAGTTATTTAGAATGGGATAAACCCGGTCTTTCTGAATAACTCGCGTATATAATAAACAAGTGTTACACAAACACAACATACGCCTCATTCCAATTCATCAGTCACTAACCGTAAATTAGTAAGGGAACAATTCCCCAAATATTAACCCCGAAGGCCGAAACCAACATCAGATCAATACACAGGAAACCATTCATCTTAACTAATCTTCAGTTAGTTGCTAAATTTCACATTCTTAGGGATAGGTTCCCATTAATTTTATCAAAGATAAATTCCTCAAATTTATTCTTTAATCTTCTTTTTAATATCAATTCAAACCAAATTATGGTTTATCCAAACTAGCCGGGATTAACGAACCTTACCGAAGTAATCTTTTGTTTTAATTTCCCAATACTAACCTATTCATCCCATGAAGTAAAACTGGTAATACTTCATATCTAACACGACGGTGTTATCGGTAAATTCAATTACCATTTCATGTTCAAATCTAATTAAAGATTTAACTATCGCCTGGAGCAAAATTGGTGATACTCCATTCTCGATCTTTACAATTTAATTAAAGATTCATTAAAACTCCACTTAGTTTTAATCTTAAACTGGGTTAAACAACCGATGTCATTTAAAACACGGTTCATGATAAACCCCAAAATCACATCACATTTCAATCAGTCCCTAACCGTAAATTAGTAAGAGGACAGTTCCCTAAATATTAACCCCGAAGGCCGAAACCAACATCAGTTCAATATCCGAGAAACCATCCAACTTAACTGATCCCCAGTTAGTTCTTAATTTTCTTAACTCCATTTGGGTTTAAGAACAGTATTATTAAAGATACCGTTCATGACAATCCAAAATCCCATTTGATATTAAACATAAGGCTCTGAATACAAAATATATCAACTTATATTCAATATCAAATTCTGAAACCAACAAATATCGTACTGGAAATAACGATATAAATATATCTTTCAAATTTCCATAACAACATCTGTATAATCACGAAATCCAACATCGAACTATTCCAAAGATGGTTTCTATTCAAATTCATTCCAATTCAATTATTGGAAATCCTGGTTATTTTCAAAACCATTTCAAATCCAATTTATTTATTTTAAAAATAAATAAATTATTATTCTAGTTCAAAACTAGTTCAAAACTAGTTCATTTCGATAAAAAATTGCTTTTATCTTTTCAAATATGGAGTTTTTCATCCCAATTCTTCACAAATCATTTCTTATGATTTTACACTTATTATTAATATTTTTATTAATTTTATCAAGGCTAGTACAGTCGATTTCCATCAACGGCCATCGAACTGCACTTACAGCGACCTTTTCCAAATTTGATTTGGACATAATTCCAAATCCAACCGTTATATTTCAAATCTCTAATATTCGTTAGCAAGCTCTTTTCGATACGAACCCAACGGTTCTAGTTTTAGGAGAATCCGACGGTCGAATCTCCCGCAATATCCATTTGAAGTCAATGGTCGAAATTCACGAACTGCCGCAGCGCGGCGCGTTCTATTCAGGCCACTATATTATATATATAATATATACTTCATCGATTTCCTTTTAAAACGTATTTTATAAATCGTTTTAAATTCGTTTTCAAAACGATTTAAACTTCATATTCAAATTCGAATCAAAATTGAATATTCCACATCATCGATCTACAAATGATAATATTTTCATAACGTTAAATTTTGAAATCACTTTCTTTTCTATATTCATTATAAAAATGAATAAAATCTATATAAATATCCTTCACGTCAAAATGGCGTCAGTCTAATCAACATGGCCTTATGTATTTCAATAACTTTGTTATCCTATTCAACAAATGAATATTTTCTTCAACACATGAATATATATTTTATTCGACACATGAATATATATTTTTATTCAACACATGAATTTATATTCTATTCAACACATGAATTTAAATTTTCCATTCAACACATGAATATTTATTTCATATTAAACACATGAATATTTATTTTCTATTCAACACATGAATATATATTTTTTAAATTGGAATGAGGCCCAATCAATTATCATATAATGTTAATTATATGGATTTTTTACAACACATGTATATAATAGCAACGATAAATAATCAACCATCATCCAGAGTGCACCACACAACTGCATAAGCATTAAATATAAATAATTAACGCTTACATGGTCTGTCGACCAATCGATCGACATACAGCTAAATAATTGGGATTAGTGTATGTCAAATATCATCCCAATACCCGTGTGGGGTTTCAAATCAACAAATCACATTTTTATTCGTGTAGTTGGGCGATGTGTAAAAATTATCCTCCCAATCAATATCAGTCAAATCAGTGTATATAAACAAATCTCCGATTTGTTTATTACTAATTATTTTATATACACGTTAAAAATTATATTTTTAACTATAAAATATTTTATTTCATTGCACATCACACAATCAAATTTCACAACACAGCAATCAAACAAACAAGTCATGCATGGTATGTGGACGACGGGTGTCGGGTGCTACTAAACACCATCTGCATCCTAGTATATATTTCAACTAGAAATAAATTAAAGGTGAGGAGTTCTCACCCAAGCTAAACCAAATGCCACGGCTCTTCATTTGTTGAAAATCTTCATCGTGCTTCCAACGCAGTCTGTTTCACGAAGTTTACATTAAAAATCACATTTTTATAACTTCGCTTTATATATAAAAATCACATTTTTATACCGCTACTATATAGATAAAAATTCTATATTTATATCGCTACTATATAGATAAAAAATTTATTTTTATCACGCTATTCTCTATATAAAAATTATATTTTTATATCGCTCTTCTTCCAATAAAGATTATATTTTTTATAACGCTCCTTCCTATATAAAAATTATATTTTTTTTCTCTACTATATAAATACAAATCACATTTTTCTTCGCTACTTCATATGAAAAAAAATTATTCCTTTATAGCGATGTTTACATTGTAAAAATCAAATCTTTGGCTTTATATAATTTAAAAATAATCCTAACTTCAGTTTTAAAATCATGTTATCTTCAGTTTTTAAAATAAAATAAAATAGAATAAGGAAAGGGGAACGAGAACTCACCGATTCGAGAGGAAGGGGGTTGGAGCTGCTGTCGAGGGGTGGGGGTGCAGATCGCGGTGGAGGTGGGAGGCGGAGGGAGGCGTGCGCAGTTCCTGAGGTGGCTGCGGCGGTGGCCTTCAGGGGCTAGGGCTGCTCAGTTGCTGTGGGGATGAGGGAGAGAGGATCGAGCGCAAGGGGAGGGAGGCGGGGACTGGGGGCAAGCCGCGCCGGTGGCGGCGCGCCTGAGGGCGCGGTGGTGCTCCAATCGGAGGAGCGATGGGCTCCTCCCCTTTTTTTTCTTTTTTTCTTTTTAATCTGAGCGTGTTTTGATTTTAACGAGGGGGGTGACTTGAAGAGAGAAGGAGAGGAGGCTTTTTATTTAAATATATATATATATATATTATTATTATTAACTTCAAAAAGGTAACTTTTTATTTCGAAATCAAAATCTAACCCACCGACTGTCGTCCCTAGCTAATTACCCCCATTTCGAACATAATGGGATATGTTCTGTAAGGCAATTCAGCCGTTTTGATCAGTTTTCTTCAAAATCAAAATATAACTCTATATATTGAATTTGAACGCACATTTCAATTTACTGGAGCCACACACGAACTCTAAAAATTCCCAAAAATTATTTTCTAACTTCGTATTGACGATATGGTCCTAACAAAACTAATTTTGTCGAATTCTTAGACCGTTTGAAAAATGGCTATTTTCCAGTCGATTAAAATTAACTGAAATTGGTCAAACGCGTTTTCCTTTGCCACACTCACATATTGATTCGAAAAAATACGAATTTTGGAATATAGCAATAACTTGACATCACGGATCCAACAAAAATGGTTTCGTCGAAAACTGAGGTCGTTTGCAAATTTCCATTTTTAAGGGCCAGAATTCCATAGCGACTATTCTGAATTTTCAACTGGACATAACTTTTTATTCCCGCTATGAAATTTTGATTTTTCAGATTCGTTGGAAAGATATTCTCAATTAGATTCTAATATTTTTGGTTTTGCCAAAATCCAATTTATTTTGAATCCTACACAGTCATTTGAAATTTGAAATCGAAATTTCAAACTACCGCGCCATTTTCAATTCCTTTTATAATTATAAATAATTATTTATATTCTAACGATGATCTATATAAATATATACGTTCTAATTCTATTCAAAATAAATTTCTCGTCGTTATTATTTAAAATAATTCATTTTAAATAATCAAAATTCATTAAAATTGCCAAAATAAAAAATTTAAATTGCCTCAGATTTCCGGGTTATTACAGAGTTTGCGAAAATCATTGATTGAGTTTATATGGTATTGTTTCATGTATGAACCATTTGATTATTGAATCAAGGTTTATGTTAATAACTTTGAAAATAAACCGATACATAATATTGATTGTAGATTCTTTTATGAAACTCTGTTTGTTTGTTGGATGTCGAAATTTGAATCTAAGAATCAATGATTGTTATTTGATTGATAATCCTATCTTAGTTATGGTAATGACCATAAAAATGGAATTCCATGTTTGTTTAATAAAGTGTTTTGAACACTTATACAATTTTAATAAAAGATTTGAAAAAAAATTACCTTGACGTAAATTGTTTCATCTAGATTAAAAATCGCACGTTTGATTTAAATTTTAGAACAAATTAAGAAAATATATTGGATATCAATTCTAAAACAGATTCATATCCTGTTAATCTTATAATACAAGATTTGATATATTGATAAGAATGGAATTATGGGTTTTGTTTTTCAAATTGAATCTTTTATTATTAAATGGAATTATATCTCTGATTCTATTTAAAGTATTAAACAGATATTTGGGAGTAAACATCCATATTGATCAAATATGTTAATCCGTATTCAAATTACACTTAATCTTTTTTTATAAGCAGTGTCAATATATGAATCATTTTGTTTCATTATTGCAGTTTATATTGATAAACTGAGTGCTTTAAAGTCACCTATATCGTGAAAGTTTTAATGTTAATGTGTAAACGTTAAGATTAATATGGGATTAAAACGGATTTCAAAAAAAAATCTGTTAAATTTCCATATGTTTCGTATTTTATATCATATTTACGCTGATCAATTTGTGTTTTATTTTAATGATGTAGATGTAAAAACAAATTGACTCATAACTCTATACATATGTTATTAACAGAACTGTTTATGTTATACAAGTTTAAGAACTTTGAATTTTGTTTTAGATTTGATATTAGTTCAGTATTAGTAATATTGTCAAAAGTTGTCAATTATGCTAAGTTAAATATAGTATATGAGTTAATATCCAATCCTCTGTTCATGGCCATATTCTATTACATATATATGATATGTTGAATGGTTATGTATATATAAGAATTATTATTATACACACACACACATATCTCCTTATGCCAAACTGATCATATATATACATATATATATATATATACGTATATTGACATATGAATACTCTAAATTAGATTTACAAATTTTTCATGCTATAGTTATGCAGATTTCGATATACACTCTATATATACTGATACTTCTATAAGGTATTATGATTTAATAGCCATAGAAATTTGGAACGGTTGGTAACTAAAACACTAGATATGTTTGCAGCCATACTCAGATAATATGAACTGCTGTATGTATGAAAATGAATGATTGTCGTTCATTATAGAGAAGGCAAGTGATATATATGATTTTATAAACCCCTTCAGATTTAATGCAGATCACAACATGTCATATGTTAGATATTGATGTAATTTTAGAAACTTAAATTGCATACAATAGTTAATATGTGCACATTGTTTATTGATAATTATATGAATTATAATTGAGAATTGAATTCATATATTGGTGAAAATCGTTAGATGTTTATTTCATCTCAAATTAGTATTAACTGATTTGTTAAAAAACATTAGTCACTATATATATATATATATATATATATATATATATGAAACTGAATGGGTATGGATATTTTCTTTATTGGTATTATTCATTGCTTCATATATATGAGATAAGAATGTTATACAAGATTACATATTGATTATGTGTGATTCATTTGAAACACAAAACCAGTAGCAGATATGGTTTGCTAACTGGGTGTGTGTGTATATATACATATATGTGTGTGTGTGTGTGCCTGTTTAAATTGCTTGAAAGTTAAAAGTTTTTTTGTACCAAATATAATATGCGATATAATATGGTTTAGGATATGCAGCCTACTTATATGTTTATATATATATATATATATATAAATATATATATATATATATATATATATATAATACAGCATGTTTACTTGATAACCAAAGCAAGTATGACTTGTTGTATTATATTGCATATATTCATGCATTGGTTACAATATCAAGATATTGCATAGATTTTAAGATCATATTACACCCTATATTTGATTTACGTAGCATGTCTTTTCAAATTATGAATTGATGTTTATATAAGTTAGGATTGTTTAACTATTGATTATATGTACACTTAGACATGGGTATATATTAATCATCAAAATCTGCACAAAATTAAGAATAATCGTATGTCTTACTGAAGATATAAACATATATGTTGGTAATGCAACAAAACAATCACTGTTTTGAACAAATGATTGCTTTGTTGATTGCAAAATATATGTGTGTGTGCACGCGCGTGTGTGTGCGCACACGCGTGTGTGTGCACGTGTCTATTTCATGGAAGTAAACTGATATTATGATCAGTATAGCGATATGAGTGCTTTCTCGAGTTATATGATAACTATATGACAGCATTGACGATTATGCTAAAGTGGCTTCTGTTGTGCACTCATATGCATGTTCGATAACATGTCAATATATGTATGTACCAATTCTCATTCAAATTGATGAATCAGAATATATATATACCTACACACACGGGTGACATTGTTATAAAATAATCTCTAATTATTTGCCTAACACAATGTAACAACCCGGAATTTCTGAACCAATTTAAATTTTTTATTTTAGCTATTTTAATGGGTTTTGGATGTTTAAAATGACTTATTTTATATAATAATGATTTAAAACTTATTTTAATAGAAGTTAGAACGTATAAATATATATTAATTATAAAACGAGCCTGAAATGGCGTAGTAGTTTGAAAATTCGATTTCTAACTTTAAATGATTGTACAGAATTCAAAATAAATCAGACTTCAGTAAAACCAGAAACATTAGAATCTGTCTAATTATAACTTTCTAACGAATATAAAAAATTCAAATTTCATAATATAAATTGAAAGTTATGTCCTGTTAAAAATTTAGAATAGTCACTATGGAATTTATATACATTTATATTATATATAGCCCTTAAAAATAGCCATTTTGTTAACGACGTCTGTTTTCAATGAAACCACTTTTGTTGGATTCGGAATGTTAATTTGTTATTAGGTTTTACATTTCATAGTTTTGGAATTAATATGTGAGTGTAGTGAATTTAAATGTGTTCGGCAATTTCAGTTTGAATTTAATCGACTAGAAAAAGCCATTTTTCAAACGATTTCCAAATTTGATGAAATTAGTTTTGTTAGGACCGTATCATCAAAACATAGCTAGATATAGTTTTTCTGTTATTTTTGGAGTCAATATGTAACACCCCGTAATTTTAATATTAATGTTAACAAATTAAAGAATACTTAATTGTAAATATGATAACTAAGGGAAACGGGTTATGCCATTGCGTTCGTCTCGGAATTCTGGTTGAGATAGAGTCCGAGTTTGCATAAAACGAATACTGTATGAAGAAGATATGGACGAACGAAGTTAGGCAGAAAAAACCAGAAACAGGCCAGAATGCACTGGCGCACTTGGGAAGTGCGCTAGAACAAAATTACCCTGGCACACTTGGGAAGTGCGCCCATGCAAAGTTGCACTTGCACACTTGGCAAGTGCGCATAGGCCGAGCAGAAAACCTGCACAGATTTCTGAGGCTCTGATTCGAACAGTGAGTCAGTGCTGAGTCATTTTTGACTAGTTACTGAGTCATTAGGGTTTCTGGATGGTTCTAATCTGGACTGAGTGGTTTTAATTAACCCTAAGATCATCGGGCGGCTATAATTAAATTGAAATTCTATATAAACAGGGGTAGACTCAAACCCTAAAATCAAATCAAAATTAGATCAATGGTCGTCATGTTGTCACTCCAAACCCTAGAGTAGCCGCCACCAACTAGAAGCAAAGTAAAGCAACTCAATTCAAATCAAATCAAGCCTAAAACTACAACAACGAAATTGTCTACAACAAGGGAATGCTAATCAATTACAGAATTCAGATCCCAGAACTTAAGACCCATTTTTCTATGAGTGCTAGTCACTTTTATGTTTAAATAGATTAAAGTGAATTTTGGCAGACTATGATTTGGGTATATGTTGTTTGTAGTTATGCAAGTTTATTGTTGTTGTGTATCATGAAATTATGCAAGTTTATTGTTGTTGTGGATCATGAAATTATAAAAGTTTATTGTTGTTGTGGATCATGAAATTATACATGTTTATTGTTGTGGTGAATCATGAAATTATGCAAGTGAGATTCATAAACCTATGCAAGTTACTTATGCAAGTTATTAAGTTGCGAATTCATGAATCTATGCAAGTTGTTATCATGAATCTAGGCAAGTTGTTAACATGAACCTATGAAAGTTGTTATGAGATCATGCAAGTTACCTATGCAAGTTATTGTGTGATGAATTCATGAACCTATGCTAGTTGTTATGTCATGAATCATTAGCCTATGCAAGTCACCTATGCAAGTTGTTATGTTGTGAATCATGAACCTACGCAAGTCACCTATACAAGTTGTTATGTTGTGAATCATTAACCTATGTGAGTTGTTAATTATGTTGTTAATTCATGAACCTATGCAAGTTGTTATGTTGAAATTCATGAACCTATGCAAGTCGTTATGTTGCAAAATCATGAATCTATGCAAGTTGTTAATTATGTGATGAATCATAGTTATATGCGAAGTCATCATGTCATTTTCTCTAGTTTTCATGCTTATGCCAAAAATTGTACTGAAAACGATCACCTTGTCATTCCCTTTATTTTATTGTTATGGCGAGGCTACCTTGTAGCCTCGATGACGCCAAAAAACGCAAACGGTTACGCTAGCTAAGAAAAGGGGAAAAGCAGAATTTGTAATAGGCATAATTTACATAGTGATTATGTAAATTGGACACATGATTCTAGTAGGGAAACATATAAATAATTACCTATTATGACATGGGTAAAATTGGGTAAAAATGGTATAATTTGAATATGACTGTTTATGTATAGGAAATTCAAATTGTTAATAAAATAGGTATTGACACATATAAAAAGGAAAGGATTAATTAATTAACTTAATTAATCAAAAGAGGAATGTTTAAGCAATTAAAGTCTGGAAATTTAATTAACACTTATGACACGAGGTTAGGTTACATTACTGGTGGAAGTCTGCCCGGACCCGACCGACATATCCAGCAGCCACTAATGTTGAACCTAATGTGAGAGGTCTAAGTGTGTGAATACGACTCGGGCTAAGACACGAGGTTAGACCCAAATGCGGAATAAGACTACCCGGACCCGACCGAAAAATCCAGCATCCACATGTTGTAGGCCTAATGTGGGAGGTCTAGCCCAATATAACCATAATTGGACATGGTAATAAGAAGACTACTTAACCTAACTTAATACATGTGGACTGTTTGATGATAGACATAAGTTAGGGTTAAGTAAAATGAGTTGGATTGTGGGTGGGTTAAGTACGACTGATGGGTAGGTGGGTAATATTAATGTATATAGGCCCACAAACTTAACCATTAAATAAATAGAATTAAATCAGTGGGAGCGTTAAGTACAACTGAAGGGTAGGTGGGTAATATTAATATATATAGGCCCACAAACTTAACCATTAAATAAATAGGATTAAATCAGTGGGAGGGTTAAGTACAACTGAAGGGTAGGTGGGTAATATTAATATATATAGGCCCACAAACTTAACCGGATAAAAAGGGTTATGTAATTAAAGACACCTAATGGTATACATAACAGGGGAAGAATAGTAAAGTTATGTATTAAAGACACCCTTTGGGGTACGCATAACTAATAGGAATAGATAGAGTTATGTATTAAAGACACCTATAGGTAAGCATAACCGATAGGTAGATTAAGGGTTATGTATTAAAGACACATATAAGTATGCATAACTGATTGAGGGCTATGTAATTAAAGACACCTTAGGGTATACATAGTCAGTAGAAAACCTAGTGGGGATACAAGACATAGGGGAGAGCTTGTATCATGTTGTGTGGGACCCATTTCAGTCAGTAACCCGGAGGGGTATCAAAGTAAAGAACTCCATACTAGGCGGAGATGGGGCACGCTTACTGATTGATTGTAAGAGAACAAAAATGAGATGGATGGTGTGTGCGGCGCAAACCGACTGGGGACATGTGCGTGCATGGGCCGGGCAGAGGGGGACAAGACGACTGTGACACCAGTAGGTATAACTGTGCACACCTTAGGTTGCCACTTTAGGGAAGTGATACCCCCTAGTTGTGGGACCAGCACAGAGTATCTACATAGTAGGGAGCTGATCGATTAGGGTAGTGGTTAGGGTATATCCGGACGTGTGCCCTAAGTCTACCAATTTATAGTGGGGAAGGGGGGTAGTGGGTATGACTAGTTGAGATAGGAGCAGACGGCACCTATGGCAGCAGCTAGGAATACACGAAACTACCACCATCGTTATCGTTATTATGATTAGCGGAAGGGATTATCCCATCTTGATTTGACTAGTAACAGTGCAGAGTAGTATGTAGTGAAGCATACATCTTACCTTATTTGTCCTGTCACACCTGTCATCTGTACCGTGAATCCTCTTATCCACTTTATATGCCTGTCATGTTTACCTTTATTTATTTACTGGCTAAAAATTACTGGACTCACCAGACGTATGTCTGACCTAGTTTGCTTTGCCTCTTTTCTTCCGTTCCCCCCCCCCCCAAGGTTCTCAAGGAGGAAACACCCAGGTTTAGTCAGGATTTGGATATCATCGTCTAGGAGCTACTTCTGAAGTATGGCTCGAGTCTCTGTCTCTTATATGGCTTGCCCTTTAATATGGGGAATGATATTTTTCTTTTAAATACCTATGTACACTGATAATGTAAGACAGAAGTGTTTTATCACTTATGGTATTATGTAACAAAGTATTTTGGTGACTTAATAAAGCTTTTTTATTTTCGTTGCAAAATTTTAATATCTGTCTTGTGATATTCTGTGTCTATTTACCTAATACGCTCCACTGAAGTTAAGGCATTCCCTTTGTGAGTGACCTTAATGGAGGTGGGGTGTTACATAATATATGGCCCCGGTAAATTTAAAATGAATGTTTAAATTCAATATATATTGATTTATATTTTAATTTTGATAAAAACGGATTAAAACAGTCGAATTGGCTTATGAAATATATCCCATTGTGTTCGGAATGGGGGTATTTGGATGGGAACGATAGTTGTTAGGTTTGATTTGGAGTTCGAGTATTAAAAAAGATATTTTCCAATTAAATAATAATTAAATATTATATAAATGACCCTAGAAACCCTATTCTCCAATCAAAATTCAAAGTCACTACCCCCTTAAACAACAAACGAAATCATCTGATTTCCTCTTATTAAATTCACCAGATCCACGCGGAATTAGTCAATGAAATCAAAACAAAAATTCGAGAGAAAATCAAGGGCTACCAATCCATATGCGTTTGATGATCTATGGTTGCGTGTTTTGTGCGAATTTGGGCTTCAAAGCCGCCACATTCGAGAAGGATTCTAGAGCAAACAGGGGCGTCGAACTCGCCACCATTGCAGGAGAAGGAGGAGGGGGTTAGGCGCTGTCGTGTGGTGGTCTTGGATCGACATCATTTTGAACAAAGGAGGCGCGGTTGTAACACCCGTATTTTTTTAAGATAATAAAATATGGATAACTTAATTAAATATTCAGAATTGAGTAAAACGGACTGGGCCACTGCGACTGTCTCGAAATTTTAGCCAAGATAGACACTTGGTTTGCGTAAAACAGACAACGTATGAAGAAGTTATGAGCGTTAGAAGTTTGTATACATATAAGGAGTTTATATGTATACATATATATATATATGTATGTATGTATATAAAGTTTATCCAGAAATTTCGAAAATAGGTTCAAAAATCAGAATGCATGGGTGGGAGATTTAGGGGGGAAAACAGACCGTTGGGGGTCGACCCACCAATAAGGGGGTCGGCCTATGGGTCGACCCACCCTAAGGGGGGTCGACCCTACCTCGGTTCTTGAACCCTCTGACGACGTGGATGGTTCTGATGTTTTGATTCTGAATCTGAAGGACCATGTTTTTCCGCCTCCCCTATAAATAAGGCCTTAGGCCCATTGTTTTATTCATCTAATTCAATGGTGATGATGAAGTGCTGCTTCAACATAGTTTGTTCTAGCCTTTTCTTCTTCGGCCTATTAGGGTTATTCAAGCTTGGAGATCTGGGATTCTAAATCAGCAAACCCTTTTCTGTATTCTAGATCTAAATCACAACATATCTATGCCAATCTTAGATCTCTTATCGAAATAAGGTAATTCCTAGATCTGGTCTATTTTTTAAATCCCTTCTCTTTCCTTCCCTTTCTCTTTTAGTAAAAACTGTAAGTCCATAATTGTTAGGTTCCGAATCTAATTAAGAGAAAATATGAGAGGATAGATCTGAACTAGATCCAGGATTTGGAAAGCTTATGATGTGAGTGGATTTAAATCATATTATTTTAGATAATGGTATATTACCGTTTAGCATTCCCCATTATGACGAATTAGAATATGACATGTTAAGATGCCTAAACATATGCTAATAATGATTAAAGTGGTATAAACGACATGTGCAAATGATTAGCATGATATAACAAATTGTTAGTATGAATAATTCATATATTGAATCAGTTGAAATGTTGGAATGTTTACAAGTTATAATATTAATTTGAACATGCGGGAAAAATTCATATATTGGATTTGTTGGAGTGCTAAAAAGTTTACATGTAAATTTGTCCCAATTATATACAGGGAATAATTAGGGTAAGTACATGATTATATGGATTCATGTTAACATAGAATTGAATAAATAAATGTAGGTTTGGGGCATCGACCAAATTATGTTTAAAGATCTTAAATTGGATCATAAGTATAGAAAAATGATTTGGGCGCAAATGGGATTATATGTAAAACATGAATTGGCATAATTTGAATAATATGAATCTAGACATGTAATCAATCATGAATATAATTGGGTAAATGGGCATTAACACCTATAAGGGCATAGGTTTAAATAATTGATTAATAATGAATGCCTAGGATTACAATTAGAAATTGTAATTGCACTTATGACACGAGGTTAGGTTGCATTAGTAGTGGAAGTCTGCCCGGACCCGACCGGCATATCCAGCAACCACTAATGTTGAACCTAATGTGAGAGGTCTAAGTGTGCAAATACGAGACGAGCTATGACATGAGGTTAGGCCCAACTTGTGGAAGAAGTCTGCCCAGACCCGACCGACATATCCAGCATCCACAAGTTGTAGGACTAATGTGGGAGGTCTAGCCCGTTGTAAACCATAAATGGACATGGTAATGAATTGGACTACTTAACCTAATCTAATCCATAGGGATTTTATGAATACGAACTAAAGTTAGGGTTAAGTAAAATTGGTTGGACAGTGGATGGGCTAAACAAATCAGAGGAGGTGGGTAATATTTACATACAAGTTCGCAAACTTAGCCCGATAAGGTTATGTAATTAAAGGCACCTAATGGTATACATATGTAACAGCCCTGATTTTTGGGGTTAATTTTAAAATTTTATTTTAAGAAATTTTAATGAATGAATATATTTAAAATTATTATTTTAAATAATAACGATGAAAAACTTATTTTATTTCGAGCGCGAACTTGAAATTTATATTAAATCCATTCCGAGCCTGAAAACGGCGCGGTAATTTCAGATCTGAAATTCCAACTTTGAAAAATTAAATAAAATATAAATCAGAATTGGACGAAACAAGAAACGCTAGGACCGTATTGAAAATATCTTTCCAAAGAGTTTCAGAAATTAAGATTCCAGTTTATAAATTGTAAGTTATGAGAAAATTAAATTTTCAGAAAAACGCTATAGAATTCGTATATATTATATATAAGGCCCGAAACGTAAAAATTTTGCAGAATAAGGAATTAGGACCCGAAACCATCTCCATTAGTTTCAGAATGTTGTTTACATATAAAAATGACTATAAGAACTTATATTTTTGAGTTTCGGAAAAATTCCACTATTTTTGGTATTTTTAAATATTAAAAATATACGCCTGAAAAATGGAATTTTTGCAAACGAACTCCGAATTCGACGAGACCAGTTTCTATGGATTTGGAATATTAAAATAAGGTTAAATTCTAAAATTTATAATTTTTGGAATTATTTTGTGGCCGGTATAATTTTTACAGTGAAAAATAGCATATTTTCAGACTTCGGAAATTCATAATAAATTCATACGGACTCGGAAAATTACGAAATCAGGTTCGTTGGATTCGTAATGACCTGAAATAATTATGTTTAAAATTTTATTAATTTTGAAATCAGCATGTATTTATAAGAATTTTTGAATTGAAGAAAACAGTTGAAAATTTAGTAATTAGACACGTAATGATATTTGGGCCCAAACCAAAATTAAACCCATAGTATATATTATCTTTTTCCTCAGAATTTAGGCTGAAATTCGAAATTGTACAGCAGCCATCTTTTTCCCTTCCTTCCTCCTCTTGTCAATGGCGGTCTTCTTCCTCAATCAAAAATTTGTCGAAAATAAAATCTCTTCAAACCATAGCAAATTATATGTCCACTCGAAGGTCTCGACGATACGAAGCTAATGGTGTCGTCGGTTTTGTCAAACAGCGCTCGGATTCGCCGGAATCTCGTCTTAAAGCTCGCTGTTTTCGAAATTCAGAAGCTCAAAACGTAAATCAAGAAATTCCCGTGAATCGAGGAAGAATTAGACGAAGTCACGAACACGGAAGTTCTTCGTCTACGTGAGGTGGAGTTGCTCGCAAAATTTCAGGCAGTTTGGAGGTGTGAGGCGGCCTGTGGGACCCGCGAGGCGAAATCGTTCGTAGGCGATTTCCCGATGATCGGAGAAGCTTTAGGGGCGGCTCTTTCTGGTGGTGGTGCGTCTCGCCAAGACGAAGACGTTGGTGGTGGTCCCGTGGCGTCAGGTGGCCTGAAGCAGCCGCAAATGGCGGTCAAAGTTCTGTGGTGAATAGTGTTTCGCGGTCAACGGGCTGAGGGTATTTTCTATTTTATTTTTAAATTATTTAATTAATTTCCAGAACTTTAAAATTGCATAACTCACTCATACGAAGTCGAAAATCGACGATTTCAGGTGCGTTGGGATCATGGCGACGAGATGGACGCGTGGACACTAATTTTGTCCAATTCTGAGACAGTGAAATTTTTAGGTATTTTCACGAATATTAATTAATTATTTAATTATGTCCAACTTTAATAAATCATAACTCTCTCGTACGAGGTCCGATTGACGAACCGTAAATTGCGTTGGACTCGTCTTTCCGAGCTCTTCGCGATGGCGCAGACCAGAGCTGAATCCGAGACAGTCAAATTTTCAGCAAAAATCAATGTGAGAATTCTATTTTTAAAATAAAATTATTTATTTATTTAATTCACTGCAAAATCTATATTCATATCATATGAAATTCATGTTGTTGCTACATGTATGATTATTTCCATGTTGATTGTTTGTGATGATTGTGCGTATTTATGTTGACATGATTTTGTGTGCACGACGAAGACAAACATTTTAGTTAATATATAAAATGTATAATATTCATGTTTGTAAAAGAAAAATTTGTGCAAACCATAAAAATCATATATTTATATTGTGTATATATATAACGGAGATGTTACATGTTAGAAAGGGAATTTATATATTGTGAAGAAGAAAAAAAGGATTCTTTGTTTATCATGTTGGAATTTTCATTTTATGAATTACCCACATAAAATATTCATTTTTTATGTTATGTTGAATTAGAACCGTCAACATAAGTATGTTCATTTGGTTAATAACGTTATGCTAACATAAGAACATCGCTTGTGTTAATAATGTTATGTTAATATAAAACTGTCATTGTATTAAAATGAACAAAATGGATGTGTCATTTATGTTGTATATAAAATTGACAGAATAAACATGTCATTTATTTAGTAAATTACACATGCCATTTTCGTAAGGAATGTTAATATTAGATTAAAATAGACACTTTTGTTAATATAATTAAGTAGCGACAAAAATCACTTTTGTCAATATAATTGAAGTAGCGACAAAAATCACTTTTGTCAATATAATTAAGTAGCGATGAATTCACTTTTGTCAATATAATTGAAGTAGCGACAAAAATCACTTTTGTCAATATATTGAAGTAGCGACAAAAATCATATTTTTGTAAATGTAGAAGAAAGATTAAAATAACAAAAGATTCATTTTGACAATTGAAGTAGAATGACAATAGAAATTTCATTTTTATTTAATGTAATAAAAGAAAATACATTTATTTTGTTAATGCCATACATTGCATATGAATGATATATATTTATTTTGTTAATGCCATACATTGCATATGAATGATATATATTTATTTTGTTAATGCCATACATTGCATATGAATGATATATATTTATTTTGTTAATGACATAGCATTGCATATGAATGATATATATTTATTTTGTTAATGACATAGCATTGCATATGAATGATATATATTTATTTTGTTAACGTTGCATAGCATTGCATATGAATGATATATATTTATTTTGTTAACGTTGCATAGCATTGCATATGAAATGAAATATATTTATTTTGGTTAATGTAAAGAGTATGACAACTTCAATTTTTGTTAAGGTAAAGAATAGCGACAAATTCCTTTTTATATGTAAAGAGAGAGATGAAATAAGCTTGCGTATATATTAATCACTTTTATATGTAATGAGAGAAATGAAGTAAAATTTGTTTACATATACATTCAGTTTATATGTCAATTGTAATGGAAGGTTTGTTAACATGTACATTCATAGTTGTATATGTCATTGGAAAAAGAGAGATTATTTTTATATGGATAGAATAAAAGAAAGATTCATTTTTATAAAAATAGATAAAAAGAATGGCAAAACATTCATTTTGTCAAATATAAAAGAAAGGTAGAAAATATAAGGATGACAAGATACTCATTTGTCAAGAGTAAGAAATATGCATTTTGATCAAACGAAAAAGGATGACAAAATATTCATTTGTTAAAAATTAAGTTGACATTGTTTTGTACTGACAAGTTTTGTTAAAGGAAATTACATTTCATGTGATCAAAATAAAAAGAAATGAGAATTACATTTTTTTATGTAATTATATGATTGGAATGTCACTTATATTAGAAGTGTTAAACTAGATAAACATGTCCCTTTTGTTTAAAAGAGGTTATTTAGGATAAGACGGACATTTTATTAATTAAAATTACACTTTTATTTGAAACTATGATATGAAATGTGGTAAGCGAATAAAATTTACACTTTTATATATGTAACTATAAATGAGGATTTGCACTGTAAATTAGAATTACATTCTTATTATGTAATTAAGGTATGATATTATATTTTATATTAAAAATTATATTTGCATGACGTGACCTAAGAAGGAAATTTGCATTGCCAATATAAAATAGCAAAAATCATTTTTTTTGGTTTGCATTGAAAGAGATAAGAAATATATTCGTTCGTATAGAAATGAAGTTAACACCAAAATATATTTCGTTTTGGCTAGGAATTGAAAGGACACAAAAATACTCATTTTTTTGTTAAATTATGAAGGACGTACAAAAATATTCATTTTTGGTTGTAATTGGAATGATATACAAAATACATTTTTGTGTGTAGGATATGTATGGAAATTGAAGAACATTAATAAAAGAAACCATTGTTTGGTGTGATGAGTTATTGCATATAAATAAGAAGATTGGTTGTTAGTAAAATATGGTAAGATGAAATGGATGGAGGAATTATATATATAAATATATATATAAAAAAAATCAAACGATATGAAATGATTTCCAACTTATATATACACGAGAATTGTTTGGGAAGTCCGAGTTTATCTCATTCCAAACAATTTAAACGACGTTTAAAAATTGAAGATTTAAAGACGACCATAGAAGACCGACGGTCTTCACATCGAATGGACGACGACTGCTGATGCCCATGATTGGAGTAGCTACCTTGAAGGGGCTACAGTGGTTGCCGTCCGGACGTAGTGTTGATTTGTACGGATTTGACTTTCGCTCAGACCCAGAGCATAAGTTTTAAATGGATTGTGTGTCTGACGTTGTACTCCGTTAATATCATGTTATTGATTTTCTGTCTATATATAAATGATTGGTGGTGAAGAATTTATTCTTTACTTAACACCCGTTTATATATTGGTGGACGATCAATGGCACGGTATGGATTGACAATGTGGCACGCTAAGATGAAGATGATCAAGGCTTTGTTGAAAAGCAGGCCTTGTGGTTATGACGTAACTTCGCGAGCCTCACAAACTGGTAGAGTCTAAAACGGGCGAAGGGAACGCAGGGAGAGCAGCACGTTTCTTTCTAGCTAGAAGTGGTGTTTGGGGTTTTATCACGGCCTGACATTTTACTTATGTGGATGATGGAATGAGGCGCGCCTCGGATATGTCCTATAGGACCGGGAAACGTGTGCTTAGGAATTGCCAATCCTCTAAGCTGTATTTGAGGACCGGCCCTGCCATTTCCAAGGGTTAACTGCGGGTAATCCTGGGACATTAGCTAGAGTGTCTCGAATCGGTAAGGAGCTCCGCTCTAGCCTTGACTCATGATGGAAATCCAAATCTCCAATACGCCCCATGCGGTTTTGATTGTATTACTAGTACGGAGGCATAATATATGGTACCTATGCTTCCTAGGATTGATATTATGATTGAATTAAAACATATACACACTAATAATAATATCGTTTTTACGTATTTATCATCTTTTAATCACCATAAGGTAAAAATCTATCCTCTGGTGTGCGTTGCATTGTGTGATGGGACCTGAGTCTTATGGTGGTTTCAGTTTTCTAAAAAAAGCATTGCGTTATTTGACGATTTACTTTACTGTTATGCACAGCAATCCATTGGAGTAAACCCGTTCCGCGTTAGCGGCGTGGTCCTTGGATTTGCCTTACTATTAGTTATATTAGTTAAGAATTCTCACACCAGTCCCACGACTGACCCGTTGTTTGTTTCCACCTTTGCAAACTCGGGTGCCCTCTTTTCCACACGGGCAGTCGAGTAGTTTGTCTACAGGTTTATCTCTTTAGCAGGATACTGGATTGAAGCATAAAGCTGTGTCCAGAATATAGAAAAGACTTCCGCTGTATTAGTTTTGTTCAGCTGCAATGTATTATAAATTAAATGTAAAATTTATCTTCCGCTGCAATTATTTTTATTCGATGTACTCTGATATTCTGTACTCTGATGTAAACATTTTGTACTGTTTATAAAAGTCTGCTGTTTTGTTCTGATGATTGTTGTATTCCCAAAGTTAAAGTATTCGGGATTTGAACGGTCTTGGTCGATTTTGCGATCGATCGGGTCGGGCAAAGCCCGGGTCTTTACAACATAACCGGTAAAAATAATAAAGTTATGAAATTAAAGACACCTTTTGGGATAAGCATAACTTGTAAAAATGATAGAATTTAGACATGTATAATAACGTGCCAACAGAACATGTTATGGTAATCAAACTACAAAAGAAAAGGATTGTGGTCACCGACCTTGGACTACAATCTAGAGGATAACATATTGTAGGCTTATTAATAAACCTAGAAGGGTTAACTTATAGTTATATGACTGAAATTAATAAGCAAGAGAAGTTTGGTAGTTTGAATAAGAATTCAATATAAATGGGAATAACCAAGCTAACTAGAAACCTGATGAGGTTGAGGCACTTGGACCAGTCCGTACAACCCAGCGGGGTAGATCATCGAGGTGTTATAAGGCATGAGGGAACGCTCATTCTTCTGATTGTACTGACGGCTCCGAAGGACTGGAAGTGGAAGCATGCAGCTTCCTGAGGTACGTAAGGTTCTCCTAGTAATCCTCTGTGCGGTGAAAGATGTCTTAGGCTACGCTCGTAGAGGTTGGGTCTACGCGTAACTACTAGGTGGGTGGGCCTTGACTGCAGATGTAGCTAAGCAGTCAAAATGCTGTGACGCGGTGACACCATTGTGATTCGGCGGTTGCCTCAATAGGGAGGCAGAGGGTCACGACCAACAAGGAGAGTAGATCGTTGGATACCCGTCATTGGCAGCCAGTGGGATGCAAAAAGACTAGAGCTAAACCCAAGATACCATTCATCCTTCACTATCGGGGTAAGGGGTTAAGGGGAGACGCCAAATGGATGTTTAGATTGTTTGTTATTAGGGGCATTCACTTAGCTCCTTTTAGTCTTTACTAGTTGAGGGAGGGGCCGAGGTGGGGCCATAGCCACCATGAAAATAGACCCTCGGTATATCTATGTATAGAGGCTCCTTAAAGACGGGCCTATACAAATATGGAAAAGCTCCCGACCGAGTTCCCTGTTTCTTGTATCGCCCTGCCACGGAACTCAGTGCACATTAAAGGACATGCGATTGAGGCATCGAGCTATAATTAACAGTATGTAAGAGGGACAGTCTAGATACATGCATATCTGCTCTGGGTGGTGTATCGTAGACTTGAGGGCACTACTCCAGTATGAGATCTGATTCAATCGAGGGTGGCATTTCGTACGCTTATGTGGCATAGTGATAGCAGATATATGCTGATCATAACATTGTTATATAGAGATCCGTACGTCACTCCGGTGTAAGGTGAGGGACTGCGAGCATTTCGGTAACATTACGGCGGAGACCGTGCGAGTGGAGTCTCATGGGGTGTACCTCGATATTGGGGGTAGCTACATATACACTATATTAGGTTAATCCACTGGGAAGTAAATTGGTACGACGTGTGTGTAAGCCTTGAGTGTTGTTAACCCAAATAACCTAATAAATAAGAAAATTTGATTGAACGGTATATGTAGGATTATCCAAAGTGTAGAGTTTAAATCCAGTTACCAGAACTTGTGTTCTGACCCCCTCCTCATAACATACCCGCAGTTTAGATTTGTTGCAGAGACATGAGACATTATAGCTTTGGATACTGGTTTAGCAGTATTGTTAATATGGTAAGGCTATACTTTGATTATATTATATTTTATCCTTTATGCTGTAAGACGTTTTCTGAGCTCTGACATATTTTATGTCTCTGTCTTTTATTCAGGATACCAGAGCACAACAACTTGAGTTTCGATACATTGAATTTTAAAGAAAAAAAATTGGTTTGTCGAAATTTGGGTTTTTACATCTGGTATTAGAACTTAGGTTTAGAATTCCTATATAGATAGTAAGGGAACGTATTTGTATTCTTAAAATATAAATATATTATATATATACCTAGATCCATAGAGGAACCCATTAAATAGAGGGAGAATAAATATGGTAAGAATTGGGATGTTTGTTTCATACACTAAGGGAATGAATATGGAAATTCAAGACCCTTAGGTAAATTGGGTGGAAAGTGTACAGTATACGGAGGAAGGGAGAGAAATCCCTAGAGGAAACATTTGGGTAGTGGGTCCGATACTGAAACCTTTTCTGGAAGGGTTAAGATGGACTAATTATATATAAGGACGAAGGTAGGTTGATCCAAAAAGGAACCATAGGAATGTGGAAATTTTCTAAGAGTGGTAATGTCACAAAACGACTACGAAACAGTTGACCTACTTTTTCCCTTTACGCTCGAAAAAAAAGAGAAGGGGGAGGGATGACCCAGGTACGACCTAGGGTGGGTCGACCAGCGGGTCGACACCCCTTTCAGGGGGCCGACCCACCTGCAATGCGGGAAAAAAATAAAAAGGGAACGAAGCCAAAGGCTTCGTCCCCATTTTGCCCCACCCAGCCACCGAAACCCATCCCCTTCCTCCAATTCCCAAGCCCACCACCACCTCAAATCTCCACCGTTTCGCGCAATTTTGGTGCGAAATCGAAGCTCTCAACGCCCTCTACCCGGATCTACTAGAGTTTTCCCCTAATTTGGAGAAAAATCTCCATACAACCCCAACCTCCCCTTGCCGCCGCCTTTCCCCAATTACCCATCAAGAAATTGCGTGGTGTGATAATCGGAGAGACATAGTAGAGGCGTATGTAAGCACCGCAGGACACGAAATTCTATTTGGAAGACCAGTCAAGTTTGGAGACTTTGTAGGCACCAATTTGGAAGCATTGTTCAATAATGTTAGGTTGGGTAGCATTTTGGACCACAACATTGTAGAGAAAAAAGGTTTTCCAAGGTTAGTACAACTTTTCGCTGCCAATTTGGTAATTAGTGATGAAAATGACATGGTGGTTTTTGAGTCCAAGGTAAAAGGGGTACAAATCTGATTCACTGAGGTCCATTTTGGGGCCATGCTTAATGTTAAGGGGGTGGGGCTTAAATATAGAAGAGGCAGAAATGACAGATCTAGTAGTTTTGCGTAGAATTTTTGTAGATAAAGAACAAAGACAATGGGATATAACACATCTACATCCCTTAGCCAAGGTAGTTGTATGCATACTACAGTACAACTTAGTTACCAAGACAGGCGGCATTGATAGGGTTTCTCCTACGGTTAGGCTCGCTACTTGTGCAGTTTTTGCTGGGATAGATATAAATTGGGCTCGTTTGATCCTACACTATTATGATTCCTCTAGGGAATGGAGGCATAACAAAATTCGCTATGGACATTTTTGGACCACAGATTTTGTACAGTATCAGGTTCCCTTGGCAACGGAAAATTTTACATCTCATCCTGCATATATTATAGACTTGAGCATGCTGACTAGGATGCAGATTGAGTTTCATGAGTTGATTACGGTAGACCCACAGCCAATGGAGTATGACCAAGAGGAAGATGAAGGGAGGAAGTCGTAGAGGATGTTGGGGCAGATGACGATCAACTGAACAAAGGGGGTCAACAGAACCTAGAAATACAACCCTATTAGTATCAACCCAGGCCAGAGATGGACCCTCTGCAGTCACCAGTAGTAGAACCGCAACCTCATCAGTACTTTGATCCCTCATATGATTACCAGTATACAGATACAGAGTAGTAGTGGTGGGGTGGTGCTGGATCCTCTTAGACCTCTGGATAGGATGCATGGTCATCCAGAGAGCAAGGGAACCTGAGGAATGAGGTTAGGACCATCTAAGAAAAACAGGCTCAGCTAGCTAGGGAGCATCAAGATATTTTTGCGGGGATAGCAGGAGGTGATTAGAGCACAGATAGAGGATGCCCAAACACATCAGAAGAGCTTACAGGAGATCTACGCTATGCAGCAGTGGTTTGATCAGTTGTAGATGGATACGAAAGCATGCAGTTAGAGGTCAGAGAGGGGACTAGGCTGTAGGAGGAGCGCCTAGGCAGGATGGAGGGCACTTTAGGTTGATCAGACTCTTTCATCCGCGACATCTTTGGGCAAGGACCCAGACCTCCGTTTTAGTGGTGATCCTCTAGACCGCATGTGCAAGATCTTGACTATCTTAGTATTATCTTGTTGTAGTAGAATCTATGTTTGAGATCTACTGTATTTTAGTAGGGTTTGTATTTTCTTTGATATAAGAAAACTATGCTTTAGTTTAGTTGCATGTAGTTATTGCATAAAATTCTACTATCCAATAAGAAAACTTCTACTACACCTAATGTTCTCAAAATGAAAAAAATCGGTAACAAAAGAAAATTTTCTTATGTGGACTGTGCTTGGATGAGAAAATAGGGAAACTTTATAAATTGTTACATAAAATCCAAGTACAGTTGGAGAAAGGGTACATAAGGAAAAACGAAAAATGAGAAATTTTCCGTTTTCCACCCTTTTTGTAACATAAGAAATCGAATTTAGAAAATTAGATTTTTCTGAAATTCAAAAAATAAAGTTGGTTGATAGGATTCTAGATGAAACAATTGGTTGAACTATGCTCTTATTCAGTAAGAGTGTGAGAAAATTTGGGTGAAAAAGCTTTTTGATTTTCAAAATATTGCATTCGTGTAGAACTGCCAGTATATTTAGGATATGAGCATCATATTTTGAAAGGGTTTTTAAGAAAATTTGCATACACATAGAAGATATCGTTTAGGCATACATGCATTATTATGTTGTACTTCACTTTGCACAAGTGCACAATGTTTGCAAAAATTAGATTCACACATGATGGATGTATATTATGCGAGGGGTTAATTGATTTTACCCTTTTCGAATTTCGGGGACGAAATTTCCTAAGGGTGAGAGAATGTAACACCCTATATTTTTTTAAGATAATAAAATAAGGATAACTAAATTAAATATTCAGAATTAAGTAGAACGGACTACGCCGTTGCAACCGTCTCAAAATTTTGGCCAAGATTAACACTTGGTTCGCATAAAACGGATAACATATGAAAAAGTTATGGGCGTTGGAAGTTTGTACACATATAAGGAGTTTATATGTATATATACACATAAAATTTATCTAGAAATTTCGAAAATAGGTTCAAAAATCATAATGCATGGGCGGGAGATTTAAGGGGGAAAACAAACCGTTGGGGGTCGACCTAGGGGTCGACCCACCAACAGGGGGTCGACCCACCCTAAGAGGGGTCGACCCCACCTCAGTTTTGGAACCTTCTAACGACGTGGATGGTTCTGATGTTTTGGTTCTGAATCTGAAGGACCATGTTTTTCTGGTTCCCCTATAAATAAGACCCTAGGCCCATTGTTTTATTCATCTAATTCAATGGTGATGACGAAGTGCTGCTTCAATAGTTTATTCTAGCCTTTTTTTCTTCAGCCTATTAGGGTTATTCATGCTTGGAGATCTGGGATTCTACATCAGCAATCCCTTTTCTATTTTCTAGATCTAAATCACAACAGATATACGCCAATCTTAGATCTCTTATCGAAATAAGGTAATTCCTAGATCTGGTCTATTTTTCAAATCCCTTCTTTGTCCTTCCCTTTCTCTTTTAGTAAAAACTATAAATTCATAATTGTTAGGATCTGAATCTAATTAGGAGAAAACTATGGGAGGATAGATTTGGACCAGATCCAGGATTTGGAAAGCTTATGAGGTGAGCGGATATAAACCATATTATTTTAGATAACGGTATATTATAGTTTAGCATTACCCATTATGACGAATTGGAATATGAGATGCTAAGATGCCTAGACATATGCTAATAATGATTAAAGTGGTGCAAATGACATGTAGGAATGATTAGCATGATACAACGTCAAATTGTTAATATGAATAATTCATATATTGAATCAGTTGAAATGTTGGAATGTTTACAAGTTATAATATTAATTTGAACATGTGGGAAAAATTCATATATTGGATTTGTTGGAGTGCGAAAAAGTTTACATGTAATTTGTCCCAATTATACATAGGGAATAGTTGGGTTAAGTATACGATTATATGGATTATGTTAACATAGAATTGAATAAATATATATTGGTTTGGGGCATCGACCAGATTATGTTTAAAGATCTTAAATTGGATCATAAGTATAGAAAAATGATTTGGGTGCAAATGGGATCATATATAAAATATAAATTGGCATAATTTGGATAATATGAATCTAGACATATAATCCATCATGAATATAATTGGGTAAATGGGCATTAACTATAAAGGCATAGGTTTAAATAATTGATTAATAATGAATGCCTAGGATTACAATTAGAATTTGTAATTGTAATTGCACTTATGACACGAAGTTAGGTTGCACTAGTAGTGGAAGTCTGCTCGGACCCGACCGGCATATCAAGCAGCCACTAATGTTAAACCTAATGTGGGAGTTCTAAGTGCACAAATACGAGATGGGCTATGACACGAGGTTACGCCCAAATTGTGGAAGAAGTCTTCCTGGACCCGACTGGCATATCCAACATCCATAAGTTGTAGGCCTAATATGGGTGGTCTAGCCCATTATAAACCATAAATGGACATGGTAATGAATTGGACTACTTAACCTAATCTAATCCATAGGGATTGTATGAATACGAACTAAAGTTAGGGTTAAGTAAAATTGGTTGGACAGTGGGTGGGCTAAACAAATCAGAGGGGGTGGGTAATATTTATATATAGGTCTGCAAACTTAGGCCGATAAGGTTATGTAATTAAAGACACCTAGTGGTATACATAACCGGTAAAAATAATAAAGTTATGTAATTAAAGACACCTTTTGGGGTAAGCATAACTTGTAGAAATGATAGAATTTAGACATGTATGATAACCTGCCAAGTAGAACATGTTATGGTTACCAAACTAGAAAGCAAAAGGATTGTGGTCACCGACCTTGGACCACAGTCTAAAGGATAACATGTTGTGGGCTTACTAATAAACCTAAACGGGTTAAGTAATAGTTATATGACTGAAATTAATAAGCAAGATAAACTTGATAGTTTGAATAAGAATTCAATATGAATGGGAGTAACCAAGTTAACTGGAAACCTGATGAGGTGCGGCAAGCGCATAAAAGAATGTTTAGACATAGGGTCTAACAACATATTAAATTGAGGCGCTTGGACCAGTCCGTACGTTTGACGGTGAATGACCCAACGGGGTAGATCATCGAGGTGTTATAAGGCATGATGAGAACACACGTTCATTTGAATGTTCTGATGGCTCCGAAGTGTTGTATATAACGGTGTTGTATACACAATTGTATGATTTTTGTTTGATGGTAACAAACAAATATATATTATTTTAATGTGTTTGTTACTGTATTGGTCTATATTTAAATCACAGACAGGAATATAATATTTATATTTAAATAGAATACTACTGTACAAAATTTAAATATTCACACAATATTTTATTTAAATATAATATTTTATTTCAACATCAAACAGTACAGAATTACAACTCCACTATTTGTACACTTCACTAGTATTTTTCATTTATACACAGCTCTTCACTACAACCCTGTCAATATACATTCACATTCATGTACAGACACTCAACTCTTTATACAGTCACATGTACATTCATTTACACAGACTTATATACATACTGACACATGCTATCTTCTTTCTTCTGTCTTCATTCTTCTGTTTTGTTTTCTGTCTTCTGTCTTCACAGCTCTCTGTCAGTCCAGTCATCATCATCTTACTTGTCACAATAGAAACACACACACAGTATCTAGAATAGAAATAATACTCTAATTTCTAGAAAAAATTATTTTATTTTTAAAATTTTATTTGCCTCAGTTTTCTGGTGTATTTCTCATCATTTTTCATGACTTGATCTGATTCATCTGTGTCTAGGCAGATAGTTCGTATATGTGCAGGGACAGGAAATTTTCTGAATGGCTGCATATACACACGTGTATATATACACATGTGTGCACTGCCACGCCAATTCAGTGTGCAACTGAGGAGTAGCCACATGGACCGTCTCGACTCAGTGCGTACATGAAAATAACTCAATATAAAGTCAACTGAAAGTTCAAAGTGGTCGAGCACAATACAAGAATACACAGCAAATTCATAAAGCAGCAAGCCCATGGTCGAGCCAAAGTACAAACATGCAAACAAGCTAAATGGAAGAACATTGTGCATGGTCGAGGCATATATAGGACATGTTCAAGCATCAGTATAGGGCAGAACTGATCAAGACAGTGCCAACATGAAAGCACACAAGTGTTCATTCCAACAAAACTGAAATGAGCAATGACAAAGCTCAAATGCAAGTATATCGAACTCAGGTGCAAAACTGAATGAGGAGTGTGGCATCATGTACATGTGTGTACACAGAAACTCATATGAAATGGTCAAGACATAGAGCCGTTACTCAATACAAGACAGTACGTGTGCAACTACAATGACATGGGTGCATGGACCAAAACATGGCAGTTTTCAAATTTATATGTGATCAGATGAGTCAAGTCAAAGTGCAGTGTGAAATCTCAGGTAACCAAGATGTTCAGTTTAGTGGTGCAAGATAGTACAACATGAATGATTGTGTTTCCAGAAATCATGTTAAGGGAATCAACATAGCATGGTGAAATGTCAATACAGATTCATGTACAGAGGTAAAGTGCGTTCAGCATATTCATGATGATGCACCATACAATGCTACAGTTTTGGCAACAATTTTTCTGGCAAGTGCTAAATGTAGAATTTCAAATGCAAGAACATGTGACAGCAATTTTCAACACAAGGTCAGTGTAAGCATAGTGATTTTGTTAACAGCAACAAAATGGTGCAGCACAAGTCAGACTCAAATACACAACTGCAACATCATATATATATATATATATATATATATATATATATATGTAACCTACGGTAGTCAAGCACAATGGTGAGACATGGTTATTTCAAGTCAGTCCAAGCAATCAACATGATGTGCAACCTAGCAATGTATTGGTCAATCATAATGGACCAGTATGAAGAACAAGTTCAAGTGCAAAGTACATGTACATGCACAATGAAAACCAGGTTGAGAAGTGAAGGTGTGCAAACAAAAACTGGTGTATGCTCATGTGTGTATACAGTAATGTGATCATAGCAAGTGCAAACAAACATACAAAGATAAAGTGGTTGAGCACATGTCTAAATGATGCAGCCAGTTTTGTCAACTTCAAGTGCATATGGCAATTGTTGCAATCAACTAGATATGCATATGTGTATCAATGATTAAACTGCCAAGCCAGATTTCAAGTGTACCAGTCATGGTACATATGCAACTCAGGTGATTATATAGCAAAGAATGGCGCAAAATTAAATGGCAGCAAAACAAGTGCTCACAATAACATGGAAAATCAGGTGAAGACAAAATAGGCAATCACTTTTTGGGCAAGAATTCAACAAATGATTTGGCAAGTTTTCCAAAATTATGAAATCACTTTTGGGAAGTTTTTAATCTGTTTCAAGAGGATTATTTCCAGAAATCACTCAGCAATGTTTTTGGGCAAGTTTCTATTTTCCAGAAATACACAACCAATATTTGGCAAGAATAAATTGTGGAAATCAAAATTTGCCAAAGTTCACATGTTTCAGGAAACCGACCAAATTTCATCAAAAAGTTTCAACAGTCAAGGCACAATTTATTAAGGCTATCACGCAAGTATTTTTAAATGAGAACTTTAAAAGAGGAAACCCACAAATCAGATTGAATCAGTTATGCGAAATCTGAGAGGTTTAAAGGATTTTTTAATCCTATATTAACACCGATTCATCACTAGCAAAAATATATAGAAAACCAAAAAAATCAACTCAAGAGCTAAAAATTTCAAATCAGAGAATACTCACAAATTTTCCATCGTTTTTAATCGATCGAGTGAGAGAGAGCAGTCCCAAATCAAAGAATCACATAGCAACGAGCTCTAGCAATTCGAGATTGTATCCACACAAGATTTCATCAAGCAATCGATTTGGATTCGGGATCAAACAGAAACCCTAATTTCCATTTCCTATCTCCACCGCCATTTTCAAGTAAAAAGGATTGGACAAAAGCAAAGTGGTGTGGCCGGTTTACATTGACTTGGTTAAGCCAAGTTTTATATAAAAGGAGGATGTTTCTATTTAACTAGGGTTTCTAGTTCTTTCATTTTTAATTTATGTTGTATTTTAAATTTCTTTGTAACCAAACAGTTTATAAATTCTGTAAAAATCTAGGGGAAACCAGTTAGGGTGTTAAATGACAGTTTACTAGAGTCTGTAAAAACTCGGGGAAATCTGATCTAGGGGTTTAGACCAGTCTACGGTTTTGAGCGTAGGGTTAGGACAAGAGCAGGTGTTGCGAATGTACATGGTCTTATATGTGGGATCTGTTTATAACACCTAGTAGAAACCTTAGGAATGCAGCAGTAGGCAGGATTTTGCTGAAGCTGGGTATCTCTGTTTGTTATTTCTTTTCTGCATTTTATTTCTACTGCAGTCTGTGATCTGTTTATTATTTAATGTTCTGTGATTTTTTAATATCTCGTAAAAACTGTGTAAAACCCTATTCACCCCCCCTCCTCTATGGTTATTCTAGATAGGGTTATTCTAGATCCAACAAGAAGGACTAGAAGGGGAAGCATGCGGATTCCTGAGGTACGTAAGGTGCTCCTAGTAATCCTCTGTGCGGTGGCAGATGTCTTAGGCTGTGCTCGCAGAGGTTGGCTCTGCGCGTAGCTACTAGGTGGGTGGGCCTTGACTGCAGATGTAGCTATGCAGTCAGAATGTTGTGACACGGTGACACCAGGGTGATTCGGCGTTTGCCTCAACGGGGAGGAAGAGAGTCACGACCAATAAGGATAGTAGATCGTCGAATACCCGTCATCGGAAGCCAGTGGGATGCGAGAAGACTAGAGCTAAACCCAAGATATCATTCACCCTTCACTATTGGGGTAAGGGGTTGAGGGGAGATGCCAAATGGATGTTTAGTGTGATGACCCAAACATCCCAGTAACGGAAAGACTAGATTGCTTTGAGGACAACACACATCAGAGCACAAACTGAAGAACATTTTTTTGCTGATTACAACCATTACATCAGAGTACAAGAAAATCACAGAGTATGAATACTTATTACACAATAGAAATACAATAATATCAGAGGTTTAAATTACACTTAAATAGCAACGGAAAAATATTATAAATATACAACTGAAAGGAATACACGGATACAGAGCTTTCTGAATAACGCTTCAGCTGTAAACCAGGATCCTGTAAATATATCTGCAAAAAGCTACTTGACTGCCTGTGTGGAAAATAAGGGCACCCGAGTTTGCCAGTGAAACAAACTATAGGTCAGTCATGGGACTGGTATGAGAAATCTAACTTAACTTATCTAATTAATATGGCTAATCACAGGACCACGCCGCTAATGCGGAACAGGTTTACTCCATTTGATTGCCAGTGCATAAAATAAAGCAAAACGTTAAACAACGCAATGCTTTTTGGAAAAATGAAACCATTATAAGACGCAAGTCCCATCACACAATGCAACGCAAATCGGAGGATAGGGTTTTACCATATAATGGTCAAGAGATGCTTGATACGATAAAATGGATTTAGTACTAGAGTGTATATCTATGGGTATATATATATTTCAAAAAAACAATTTCAATCATAATGTATTAATCATAGAAGGCATAGTACCCCATCCTACTACGTCGCCATACTAGTTCTACAATCAAAACCGCAAGGTCGTATTGGAAATTGGATTTCTATCATGAATCGAGGCTAGGGGCAAGCTCCTCTCCGATTCGAGACACTCTAGCAAATGCCTCAGGATCCCCCGCAGTGAACCCTTGGATCTTCAGGGTCGGTCCCTACCTAAGGGTAGTGGATTAATTATGCCTGATCACACGCTTCCCGGTCCCTTTGGACCTATAGTATGACCACTAAAGGCATATAAAAATCCGAGGCGCCTCAAAATCCATCATCCACATAAGTAAAATGCCAGCCAGTTTAAGCACCGGCACTACTCCTAGCTAGAAAGAAACGTGTGCACTCCCTGCAGTCCTACTCCCGTTTTTGACTCATACCAGGGTGTGAGGCTCGCGAAGTCGTGCTATACACAAAGCTATGCCGTAATAGGCTATACTTTGATCATCCCACAAGGCCCTGCTTTTCAACAAAAGCCTTGATCATTTGCATCTTGACGTGCCACATTGACAATTCACGCCATGCAATCAATCACTATTAACATATACCAGGGTGTTAAGCAGAGAATAAATTTTCCACCACCAATCAGATATACATTAATAAAAATCAATTTAATTCACTTGGAACGAAATCCAATGTCAGACATGCATCCATTTACTAGCTTATGCTCTGGGTCATAGCGAAAACCAAATTCGAACAATCAACAATAGTCCGGACGGCCACAACTGGAGCCCCTTCAAGGTAGCTACTACCATCAAAGGTCTCAGTAGTAACACATCCGTTGAATGTTAAGATCGTCAGTCTTCAACCACCGTCTTGATCTTCGAATCTTCATTGTCGTAGTAATTATTCGAAATGGGTTAAACCAGGTCTTCCCGAATAACTCACGTATTTTTATAATAAAATCATGTACTGTAAAAACACATCCAACGCCTCATTCTAATTCAGAATATTCCTTTCTAAATAAAATATCCACATTATTCTGTCAAAGATAAATTCTTCAAATTTATTCTTAAATCTTTCTTTTAAAGATTTATTTAAAACACAATTTTGTTTTAAATAGCACAAATCATTATTCTATGATTATTTAAATTTAGAAATTAATCTTACTCTTAACTGGGTTAAAGAACTAATGTCCTTTAAAACATAGTTCATGGTAAACACAAAATCATCTTCCATCAAAATATGGAATCTTCACAGGAATCAAATCAATATATAATCGTTATAAATTTCTGTATCCAACCAATAATATAAATGGAATAACGACAAAGGCTCTTAAATCCATATGTAGTATCGGTCCTCTTTTACAGAAGCTTATCTCGGTTATAATTAATTCGAATTCTATTCAACTCCCATTTAATATATTAAATTGGAAAACTTTACTTTTGGAAAATTCCCATTTAAATCTTAATAAAAAATTTATAAATTCTAAATCCTAATCTCACTGTCAGTTGCGTTAAATAACACATGTCGCTTAAAACACAGTTCATAACAAACCCAACTCACATTTCATCCTAATTCAATTATATTTTATAATTGAAAACTGTAATAATCTTAATTAAAAGATTTATTCTTATCATACGGGGTTTAAGAACAGTGTTATTTAAGACACTATTCACAACAACCCAAAATCCAATTTATTTAATTTAATTTCAATTAAATATTAACCAATTGGAAAACTTCATTAAATCTTAATTTAATGCTTTATTTTAGTTAGTAACTAGTTCATTTCGATAAAAATATATTTTTCTAATTATATTCTTTTTCGAAGATATTTTCTAAACATTCTTTTCTAGAATATTCTTTATGGGAATGTGACTCAATCATCAACCATATACTATATGAAATCAACAATCATGGTGAATAATTATCAAACATCTAATTAACAACCAAAGTGGATTCTACACTAAATATTGAGACTAGTGTAGGTCAAATATCATCCCAAAACCCGTGTGGGGTTTCATTCAAAAATCAAATAATAAATTATCTGTGCACTTGGGCGATGTGTAAAAATTACCGACCCAATCACATAAACAAGTCGGATGACTTGTAAGCGGAAGTGTAATATTCAAATTGGAATATACTAAACATTATATTTATCACGTCAAACTTTTCAACATCATAGACATATATTTCATACTAAACGTTTTATTTATCACATCAAACATTTCAACATCATAGACATATATTTCAATTCTTTTTATTGTGAACAAATGTCAATAAAAATCTAATCTTTTAATTCAATTCATTTTATTGTCAACAATGTTACAATATAATCTTTTAATTCTATTCCTTCTTATGAAAACAATATTACGTAAAAATGTAATCCTTTCATTCTTTTAAATGACATTTAAAATGAACATAAATGACGTCTTATAATTAACATATGTCATCGTTGTTTTGCATGCAAATTCTAACGTATGCATTTACATTAGAATGACATATGCTCATTTCGAATATAATCCTAATGTATATATTTACGCCAAAATGACATTTTTGTTTAATCCTTTTAAATAAACAAAAATGTATATATTTTTAACTAATCCTTTTAAGTATTCAAAAATGTATATATATAACTAATCCTTTTAAATGACCCAAAAGCAAATATTTTGGTGTAATCCTTTTCAATGGCCAAAAATGATTATTTTTGGTTAAACTATTTTTAATAACCAAAATGACTATTTTGGGTTAAACTCTTTTTAATGACCAAAATGACTATTTTGGGTTAAACTCTTTTTAATGACCAAAATGACTATTTTGAATATCACATAAAATTGCAATCCTTTGGTCCTATTCTTTAATGAGAATAATATTACGTAAAAATGTATGTTTTTAATTCACTCTTTTAAATGACCAAAGATGCCTATTTTTGTTTTAATCTCTTTTTAACATATAAAAAGTTCATTTTTATTTTACGAACATGTTCTTACACAAAAAATGATACTTTTCTCACTAACATGTTCTTACACAAAAAAAAAAAATGTTTTTCTTACTTCACTAATCATGTTTTGACAAAAATGTCATTCTTATATAATCCTTACTGAATGACAAAAATGTGATTTTTTTTGCAAAATCCCTATTTAATAACAAAGATATGTATTTTTGTACAGTTCTTATTAAATGGCAAAAATGTGATTTCTACTTCATTCTTTTTAGTGTATAAAAATATACATTTTAAATTATTCTTTTTTTAATGTATAAAAATATACATTTTCCAATTCATTCTTTTAAATGTATCAAAATATACATTTTTAACTCATTCTTTTTAATGTATAAAAATATCAATTTTGATCTAATACAATTAATTGTAGCAAAATGACAGTTTGGATCTAAGTCATTTCAAAGTAAACAAAATGTGACAATTTTTTGTATGGGATTAAAACGACCGTTTAATATTTGATTTAAAGTGGCAATTCTAATTTTTTTGACAAAAATTGACATTTCTAATATTTGACTAAAAATGGCAATCCTATTATGTGATTAAAATGGCATTTCTAATATGTGATTAAAATGGCATTTTCAACATGACATTAAAATGTCATTTATAATATGTGATTAAAATGGCATTTATAATATGTGATTAAAATGGCGTTTATAATCTAACATGACCTTTTACTTAACATATTATTATTCTAAATAAAAGATAATTTTACTTTAACGATTCTAATTTTAACAAAATGACAATTTTGTATTATCCATGCTAATGTCAATAAAAAGGACAAATTTATATTGTTGATTCTGATTTCAACCAAAATGATTCATTTAATTCACAACTCAACATAACAGTATCAACATTCAACACATTTAAATTCCAAACATCACAACATCACAGATCTAATTTATTATCGTAATTTCAAGAATTCAGAACAGTGAAAAATAACTAAATTATTAATTATATATATATATAATAAGAATTCTCACCGATGGTTTAATTCTGTATAGTTCAGATATGAATTTCCTCTGAATTTTGGTTTGCTTTGTTTCAGTCCTTGTCTGTTCCATGGTCTAGATCTGATCAAGGCGAATCCAACGCAACTGAAATCAGTCATTTTCGTTTCTGTTCGTACAAGATATGAAGATTTAAACATTCATGGTTAGGTTGAATTAATTATTCCTTAATTAAATTAGCAACTTTACTTACTTTTGATTTGAGAAACTAAGGCCGACCCTTCCATCTTCTACATCGTCTTCGGGTAATCAAAGGGAACCCAATTGCTCCATCCTTCCACACTCGCGCCCAACAGAGGCGATCGTCGGCCGATCCAAGGTGACCCCATCAACCTCCTAGCTGCCATGACCTTCCGCTCCAAACGTCGCCTTACCCCGTCGCCCAAATAGCTAGCAAAAGCCCTCCGTTCGAGGCGCCTTCATGACGCCGCCAGCGCTGAACTGAGCCACCAGAAATCATCGTGGCCGTTGAAGTTGTCGAGCTTAAAGAGCTCTTCGATTTGGTTTTGGAAAATCTGAAATTCATTTTGTATGATCGAAGAACGAGGGGGACGAAGTCCGGAGCACGCAAGCCATTGAATTCAGAAAGTGGCGGCTGGTATTTTTAGGTTTAGGGTTTAGCGTATATGGCCCGTATTTATACTAGTATATTATTTAATTTAATTCTATTTAATTTGAATTCAATTCCTATATCACTCTTAAATCCAAATCAAACCCAACGAGTGACACTCCTAGCTAATAGACCCCGTCCCGGACACAATGGAACATGTTTCGTAACCCAATTCGGCTGTTACGATATATTTTTCTTTAAATTAAATTAAAAATCATTTAATTATCAAATTCAAACGTACATTTTAAATCACCGGGGCAACATACGAACCCAGAAAATTCCAGAAAAATTATTTCTGGTTATGTTTTGATGATACGGTTCTAACATGACTAATTTCGTCGAATTCTGAGAATGTTTGAAAAATGGCTATTTTCTAGTTGATTAAATTTGACCGAAACTAACAAAACACGTTTTCTTTTACCACGCTCACATATTGATTCAAAAAATCCTGGAAAATTAAACTTAGCAATAATTTGACATTCCAGTTCCAACAAAAGTGGTTTCATCGAAAACCGAGGTCGTTTGAAAATGGCTATTTTTAAGGGCTATATATTATATTAACATATATATAAATTCTACAGCGACTTTTCTAAATTTTAAACTGGACATAACTTTTGATTTTTAAAACTAAATTTCAGTTTTCCAGATTCATTAGAAAGATATGGTTAAACAGATTTAAATATTTCTTGTTTCACTCAATTCTGATTAAATTTGCATCATGTATACGCAGTCAAAGTTCAAATTCAAAATTTCAAACTGCAACGCTGTTTTAAACTACTTTTATAATTAAATTAAATTTATTCGTTTTAAACAAAGTTTTAAGTCATTCTTATTTAAAATAGATTATTTTAAATATTAAAACCCATTAAAATTTCTAAAATAAAAAATTTAAATTGGCCCCAAATTCTGGGTCGTTACAATCGCCCCCACTTAAAATCTTTTCGTCCTCGAAAAGGAACGAAGCTAAAAGTTGTTTAATTTACTAATTTAATTAAATTTTTATTTATTAGTTTCAGTAATCTTATTAGTTAAAGTAATTATCATTCCAATAATTTTGTTAGCTGAACTAATAATCAAACATCACAACCAACAATCAATTTGGTGATTAACTTTTCAAATATATATAGTTTTTATATGTAGACAAAAATCATATTCTTAGTGCAAATCACAGCAATGTGTACTAACTAAGTTTTGGTTCTCATACCAGTCAATGGAAATATATAGAAATCCCACTTTCGAGACTCGAACATAAACTCTGATGACGCTAGCAACCATCAGAATCATCTCCGGGTGACTAGAGTGTGATTCTATATCTATCCAGTATATTAAAACTCGAATATCCATTAATTACTCGTATATTCGAAAACTTTATATACTCGATTGTCCAAATTAAAATACAATAATATACTCAAATACATATTTTAAGATAAAATTTTCAAAATTAAATTTGTTTTCATTTTTATTTTAAAGAAAATAATACTCTTCACACTCGTTCTAGGATACTACTGATCCCATCTCTAACGAGTTATTTTCATTGGATATTACTAATCCAATCTCTGATGAATTCTCTCATTCGGTTCTAATGTGTCTTGTTCTCGAGCTTTGTAAACCAAAGCTCTGATACCACATGTGACGACCCAAACTTCCCAGTAAAGGAAAGACTGGATTGCTTTGAGGACAATACACATCAGAGCACAAACTGAAGAACATTTTATTGCTGATTAAAACCATTACATCAGAGTACAAGAAAATCACAGAGTATGAATACTTATTACACAATAGAAATACAATAATACCAGAGGTTTAAATTACACTTAAATAGCAGCGGAAAAATATTACAAATATACAACTGAAAGGAATACACGGATACAGAGCTTTCCGAATACCGCTTCAGCTGTAAACCAGAATCCTGTAAATATATCTGCAAAAAGCTACTCGACTGCCCGTGTGGAAAATAAGGGAACCCGAGTTTGCCAGTGAAACAAACTATAGGTCAGTCACGGGACTGGTATGAGAAATCTAACTTAACTTATCTAATTAATATGGCTAATCACAGGACCACGCCGCTAACGCGGAACGGGTTTACTCCATTTGATTGCCAATGCATAAAATAAAGTAAATGGTTAAACAACGCAATGCTTTTTAGAAAAATGAAACCATTATAAGACCTAAGTCCCATTACACAATGCAATGCAAACCGGAGGATAAGGTTTTACCTTATAATGTTCAAGAGATGCTTGATACGATAAAACGGATTTAGTATTGGTGTATATATATATGGGTATATATATATTTCAAAAAAAAAAACAATTTCAATCATAATGTATTAATCATAGACGACATAGTACCCCATCCTACTATGTCGCCATACTAGTTCTACAATCAAAACCGCAAGGTGTAATTGGAAATTGGATTTCTATCATGAGTCAAGGCTAGGGGCAAGCTCCTCTCCAATTCGAGACACTCTAGAAAATGCCTCAGGATCCCCCGTAGTGAACCCTTGGATCTTCAGGGTCGGTCCCTACCTAAGGGTAGTGGATTAATTATGCCTGAACACACGCTTACCGGTCCCTTTGGACCTATAGTATGACCACTAATGGCCTATAAAAATCCGAGGCGCCTCAAAATCCATCATCCACATAAGTAAAATGCCAGCCAGTTTAAGCACCGGCACTACTCCTAGCTAGAAAGAAACGTGTGCACTCCCTACAGTCCTACTCCCGTTTTTGACTCATACCGGGGTGTGAGGCACGCGAAGTCACGCTATACACAAAGCTATGCCGTAATAGGCTATACTTTGATCATCCCACAATGCCCTGCTTTTCAACAAAATCCTTGATCATTTGCATCTTGGCGTGCCACATTGACAATTCACGCCATGCGATCAATCACTGTTAACATATACCAGGGAGTAACGACCCCGATTTCGCCCGACCCCAATCGATCGCAAGACCGTTCAAAACCCGCGTACGTTAACTTTGGGCATACAACACATCAGAACAACAACACAGACTTTTATAACATCAATAATAAATGTTACATCAGAGTACAGAATATATCAGAGTACATCAATTAATAATACACCGGAAGATACATTTACAATAAATTAAATACATTGCAGCGGAACCAATCTCGGCAGAAGGTCATCAATATCCTGGACCCAGCTTCAGACTTCAATCCTGGATCCTTCTTAACTATATCTGCAAAAAGCTCCTCGACTGCCCGTGTGGAAAGAGGGCACCCGAGTTTGCAAAGTGAAACAAACTACAGGTCAGTCGTGGGACTGGTGTGAGAATTCTTAACTTAACCTATCTAATAAGTAGGCTAATCATAGGACCACGCCGCTAACGCGGAACGGGTTTACTCCATTGGATTGCCAGTGCATAAATAAAGCAAATCGTCAAATAACGTAATGCTTTTTAGAAAAATGAAACCATTATAAGACCCAGGTCCCATCACACAATGCAACGCACACCAGAGGATAGGGTTTTACCTTATAATGGTCAAAAGATGCTAGATACGTAAAAACGATATTATTATTAGTGTGTGTGTGTGTATATATATATTTAAAATATTTCAATATAAATGTATTAATCTTAGACGGCATAGTATCCCATCCTACTATGTCGCCATACTAGTTATACAATCAAAACCGCAAGGGCGTATTAGGAATTGGGTTTCCATCATGAGATCGAGGCTAGGGATCGTCATCTTCCGATTTGAGACACTCTAGCAAATGCCTCAGGATCCCCCGCAGTGAACCCTTGGATGCGGTAGGGTCGGTCCCTACCTAACGGTAATGGATTAGTTATGCCTGAACACACGTTTCCCGGTCCCTTTGGACCTATAATATGACCACTTCCGGCCTATAAAAACCCGAGGTACCTCAATCCATAATCCACATAAGTAAAATGTCGGGCCGTGTTAAAGCCCAGACACCACTCCTAGCTAGAAAGAAACGTGTGCACTCCCTACGGTCCATATCCCGTTTTTGACTCATACCGGGGTGTGAGGCTCGCGAAGTCACGATATACACAAAGCTATGCCTAAAGAGATTGTGCTTTGATCATCAACCACAAGGCCTGCTTTTCAACAAAGCCTTGATCATTTGCACCTTAGCATGTCACATTGTCAGACCTTACCATATTATTGACCATCTACCAATATATATATATAACCTCTAAGCTCATACGTCTTAGAGAAGGGTGATAAGTGAAGAATAAATTCTTCACCACCAAACAGAAATATATAATCAGTAGCGTTCAACAAATACAATAGAAAGGAATACAATGTCAGACACACAATCCATTTACAAGTCCGCTCTGGGTCTGAGCGAAACAACGTGTCCGTCGATCTCCAAATACGTTTGGACGATCATTACCAAATACCTTGCCTTGGGATGTACAGTCCCAATTCAAAATACCAGTCATCACCATCCCAACGATGTGAAAACCTTCGGTCTTCAACCACCGTCTTCATCTTCGACTCTTGATCGTCGTGAGGATTATTTAGAATGGGTTAAACCCGGTCTTTCTGAATAACTCACGTATTTTGTGATTAAAAATCAAATATTGGAAAATCACATATTTTGTCACATTCCAACTCCGAGTATTCTTTTAGTAAGATATTCGTTTTGAAAGATTCTCATTAATTTTATCAAAGATAAAATTCTGAAAATAAAATCTATAAATCCATTTCCACAAATATGGAATTTCATAGAAATCAAATCAATACATAATCGATATAGATTTCTATATCGGACTAATAATATAAATGGAATAACGGCAAAGCCTCTTAAATTCCACATATAATATCGGTCTTCTTTTACAGAAGCCCATTTCGATTATTACCAATCGAATTTCTACTTAATTCCAATTTTAATATATTAAATTGGAAAACATGATTTTTAGAAAATGCCTTTTTTAAATCTATAAAATAGATTCATAAATTCCAAATAATAATTTCAATGTAAATTGGATTAAAGGACAAATGTCGTTTAAAACATCGTCCACGATAAATCCACTTCACATCTCAATTTATTTCATATCACAAAATATAATTGCAAATGCTAGTAATCTTTTAAAAACATATTTTAAAATAATCATAAAAATATTCTTTATATAAAGACTCTAAATGAGAAGTATTCTTTATATTACAAATCTTTATCTTTTACAAATATTCTTTGTTTTAACATATACTTGATTAAAAATATATTTTTATATTAAAATATATTCTTTATATAAAAAGAATTTATAATGCAAGAATATTATTATTTAAAAGAACACCGGAATCGAAAAGCGACTCAATCATTCACCATATAATTTTGGATTATATGGATTTCACACACATCATACACATGACAATAAAATAGATAATCATCAATTCATCCATTTTCATCCAAAGTGTAATTTCTATTGTGTAAGCGTTAAAATTAAATAATAACCCTCATCGCAGCCTGTCATCTAACGATCAACATACAACTAAATATTGGGATTAGTATATGTTCATTTTCATCACAACACCCACGTGGGATTTCAGCCAACAAACAAATAATAAATTCATTTGTGCACTTGGGCGATGTATGAAAATGATCGACCCAATCACATATACAAGTCAGGTAACTTGTCTATGGCAATGTAATACACAATATATAACACACGATAAAAATGTCTCTTTTGTTTCTATTATTTTTACCGCATGTAAAATGTCAATAAAAATGAACTCTTTATTTCTATTTATTGAAATATAAATTACATAAAAAAAATGTAAATTTTAAATGTACAATCTTTTTATTTGAAAACAATGAACAAATGAAATCTTTATGTTACGCCCATTTACGGAAATAAAAGCGACGATAAAATAAAATCTTTTATTTCAATTCATTTCATAATTTATTTGCATTAAGGATTGCAAATGAAACTGTATCTTTTATTCTCCTGTTTATTTGCGTTGAGTAATGCAAATAAAAATGTAATATTTAATTTCTAGTTATATTTACATCAAGAAATGTAAATAAAAGAACAACTCCTTATTTTATGTTTACTTACATCAAGTGAAGTAAATAAATAAATAAAAATGTAACATTGATTTTAATGCTTTGTTCGCATTTAAAACATGCAACAAAAATGTAACCTTTGTCTTTAAAGAAATTTTTTTGCATCTAATTTTGCAAACCAAAAACGTAATTCTCATTTTCTTGTTTGTTTGCAACTAAAGCTGCAAACAAAAAAAAAATGTAATTTTTATCTTCTTGTTTTATTTGCATGATAGAATGCAAATAAAAAATGTATTTCTATTTTCTATGTTTCGTTTGCATTATAGCATGCAAACAAAAATATATTATTATTATTTTCATGTATTGCTTGCATTGTGGAATGTAAACAAAATGTGAACTTTTGTTTTCATGTTATATTTGCATTGAAAAATGCAAATAAAAATGCGCCACTTAAAAATCATATTATATTTGCGTTGGGGAACACAAACAAAAATGTACTTTTTTTTATGTTTTATTTGTGTTTAAGAACACAAATAAAAGACTGTTTTATTATAAACAATGTTACAATAAAATGTAAACCTACTCAATGCCCAAAAATGTATATTTTGATGTAACTCCTTTTAATGACCAAAAATGTTTATTTTGTTTAACTCTTTTGAATAACCGAAAATGTATGTTTTTGGTTTAATCGTTTTTAATTAACAAAAATGTATATTTTTAATTTACCATGTAAATTCATATTTTATTTACATAGACAAATGTAAATTCAATCATACGATGTAAATTCACCTCTAAATTACATATAAAAATGTAATTTTTATCATACAGTGTAAATTCACATTTTAATTACATTAAAAATGTAATTTTTATTCTAATATCTAAATTACATGTAAAAAATGTAGTTTTTATCCTACAATGCACATTCATGCTTTAATTTCATATAAAAATGTCATTTCTATTATGCGATGTAAATTCCTATATAAATTACATAGAAAAATGTAATTTCTATTATGCGATGTAAATCCATGTCTTAATTACAAAGAACAATGCAATTTTAATCATACAGTACAAATTCCCTTTTTAATTAAATAGAAAAATATAATTTTGATCATATGGTACAAATTCACATTTTCATCACATAGAAAAATGTAATTTTAATCATACAGTAACAATTCACCCTTTCTTTACATAGAAAAATGTAATTTTAATTATGAAACAATTTCTTATTAAAATATATGCTTTTTAATCCACTCTTTTTAATGTAAACAGTGCACGTTAATAATATAATCTTCTTAATCCATTCTTTTATATGTAAACAAATAAAAATATATTTTATTCGTTGTTCAAATTCTATTGTAAATAGACAAATAAAAACAATATTTTATTTCTCGTCCAAATTCTGTTAAAAGGTAAACAAATAAAAATAAGATTTTATTTGTTAACCCATTTCTGTTGTAATATAAACAAATAAAAATAATGTTTTATTTGTCGTTCAATTTCTATTACAAAGCAAATAAATAAAAATAAAGTTTTATTCGTTGTTTACATTCTAATGTAAAGTAAACAAAATAAAAAATATGTTTTATTCGTTGACCAAATTCTGTTGTTATGTAAACAAATAAAATTAAGATTTTATTTGTTAAACAATCTATGTTGTAATATAAACAAATAAAAAAAATGAGATTTTATTCGTCATCCAATTTGCATTGTAATGTCAACAAATAAAAAAGGAGTTTTTTAATTTGTCGTTTAATTTTTATTATAAAATCAACAAATAAAAATAAGTATTTATTTGTTGTTCAAATCTTATAGTAATATTAACAAATAAAAATGAGTTTTTATTTGTCGATCGAATTCTATTGTAATATCAACAAATAAAATAAGCTTTTATTCGTCGTTCAAATTCTTATGGTAATATCAACAAATAAAAATGAGTTTTTATTTGTCGTTTCAATTCTATTGTTCATTTCAGAAAAACAGAAATTATGTTTTAATAACATAAAATAAATTTTTACAACTGGATCTGAAATAAATATGATTTAAGACTGAATTTAGATTAAATCTTCTAAATGCAAATTAAATTCAATAAAATATGAAATTTTAATGCGAATCTAGTACAACATGAACAACAAACATATTACAAGCCATAATCAACGATTCATACAATACATAACAATCCAGATCTGAATTAACATCATCACACAATTATTTTAAAGAAAGAAAATAAATTAATAATTAATTAAATAATAAAATTTTGAATTCTCACATTGATTTTAGCTAAAAATTTGACTGTCTCGGAATCAGCTTTGGTCTGTTCGCGAATCTCTCGGAAAGACGAGTCCAACGCAACTGACGGTTCGTCAATCGGACCTCGTATGAAAGAGATATTGATTTTTAAAGATTGCATAAATTAAATATTTAATTAATAAAAAAAGAGCTTATTCCTCACGTTCACGCATCGCTGCCGAACCCATCTTCAACGTTGACCCCGTCTGTGCGCGCGCCACCTCGGCCACCCAGGCGCCGATCAGACACCGCCCCTTCGACGCCCCGCTCGAGAGCCCCCACCACCCAGAAAGCCACCCTACTCGGCCTCCTCCTTGCCTCGCAATTCGAACCCGAACCCGCCACGTTTCAGCCCAGAATTCGTGAAATCCGTGCACCAAAACCCGATCTTAATCGTATAGATTCGAAGCTCTCTGAATTCCCTTCGATTTGGTATATTATTTGTAGATTTTCACTGAACGGATTGAGAGAAATTGATGTTTGAAGTTAGGAGATTTCTGGCCATCGAAACAGCCATAGGCGGCGGCTGAAATTAGGGTTAGGGTTTTAATTTTCGGATTATTTTATTATTTTATTATTAAAAATGTGTTATAAAGGTGAAAATGCGGGCTGTCTCCGAATTGGGCTTGCTTACTGTCAATCTTAAGGTTTTGACACCTTCTGAACGCAATGGAACAGGTCTCGGGGTCCAATTCCGAAATATGTAGAAAGTTTATTTAAAATTGCATTAAAAATTAATTAATTAAATATTGACCGTATATTAAAATATGTCGGGGCCACATACGACCTTAGAAAATTCTAAAAAAAATATTTTTAGCTTTCTTATGACGATACGAATCCAACAAAATTATTTTTGTCGAATTCTGAGACTGTTTGAAAAATGGCTATTTTTAAGGCGTTTAAATTTAACTGAAATAGTCAAAACACATTTTCTTTTGCCACGCTCACATATTAATTCGAAAAATTCTGAAAATTGAAACCTAGCAATAATTTGACATTCCGGTTCCAACAAAAGTTGTTTCGTCGAAAATGGAGGTCGTTTGAAAAATGACTATTTTTAAGGCCAATATATTTAATATTAAAAATACATTTTTAAACAAATAAATTCCAAAACTCAAAATATATAAGTGTTTACTATTTTTCAATGCAGAAACGTCATTCTGAACTCAATGGAAGTGGTTTCAAGTCGAAATTCCTTCATATGTGAAAAGTAGCCTTTCGGGCCATATATATTATATTATAAAATCCTACAGCGACCTTTCTAAAAATTGAATTGGCCATAACTTTTGATTTCCGCTATGAAATTTCAATTTTTCAGATTCGTTAGAAAGATATGGTTAAACAGATTTAAATATTTCTTGTTTCACTCAATTCTGATTTATTTTGAATCCTGTACATTCAGTTAAAGTTCAAAATCAAATTCTGAAATTACCGCGCCATTTCTAACTCCTTTTATATTTAAATTAAATTTATTCGTTTTAACTTCGATAAAAATAAATTCTAGCCATTATTATTTATGGTAAATTATATTATAACCTCAAAATTCATTAAAAAAAATTAAAATAAAAATTTTAAATTGGTTCAGAATTTGTGGGTTGTTACAATCTCCCCCACTTAAAATCTTTTCGTCCTCGAAAAGGAAATGAAGCTAAAGTTGTTTATTTAACTAATTTAATTTTCATTCTTTAATTGTTTAATCATTTTATTAGTTGAATTCATATTCACACAACCCAATCATAAATCAATTAGTTGATTAAATTTTCAAAAATATATAATTTTTATATATTCAAAAATCATATTTTCTAAAATCGAACTATATATAATAACAAGTAAGTTAATTATGAATTCTTCTTCACTCTGACTCATTCTAGGGCATTGCTAACCCCATCTCTAATGAGTATTCTCATTCTAGGATACTGCTGATCCTATCTCTAATGAGTATTCTTATTGGATATTACTAATCCAACCACTGATGAGTCTTCTGTTTAGTTCTAACGAGTTGTACTCCAAAGATTTGAGCTAAATAACGACCCCGATTTCGCCCAACCCCAATCGATCGCAAGATCGATCAAGACCGTTCAAAACCCGCGTACGTTAACTTTGGGCATACAACACATCAGAACAACAACACAGACTTTTATAACATAAATAATAAATGTTACATCAGAGTACAGAATATATCAGAGTACATCAATAAATAATACAGCGGAAGATACATTTACAATAAATTAAATATATTGCAGCGGAACCAATCTCAGCAGAAGGTCATCAATATTCTAGACCCAACTTCAGACTTCAATCCTGGATCCTGCTTAACTATATCCGCAAAAAGCTACTCAACTGCTCGTGTGGAAAGAGGGCACCCGAGTTTGCAAAGTGAAACAAACTACAGGTCAGTCGTGGGACTGGTGTGAGAATTCTTAACTTAACCTATCTAAAAAGTAGGCTAATCACAGGACCATGCCGCTAACGCGAAACGGATTTACTCCATTGGATTGCCAGTGCATAAATAAAGTAAATCGTCAAATAACGTAATGCTTTTTAGAAAAATGAAACCATTATAAGACCCAGGTCCCATCACACAATGCAACGCACACCAGAGGATAGGGTTTTACCTTATAATAGTCAAAAGATGCTTGATACGTAAAAACGATATTATTATTAGTGTGTGTATATATATTTAAAATATTTCAATATAAATGTATTAATCTTAGACGGCATAGTATCCCATCCTACTATGTCGCCATACTAGTTATACAATCAAAACCACAAGGGCGTATTGGGAATTGGGTTTCCATCATGAGATCGAGGCTTGGTATCGTCCTCTTCCGATTTGAGACACTCTAGCAAATGCCTCAGGATCCCCCGCTGTGAACCCTTGGATGAGGTAGGGTCGGTCCCTACCTAACAGTAGTGGATTAGTTATGCCTGAACACACGTTTCCCGGTCCCTTTGGACCTATAATATGACCACTTACGGCCTATAAAAACCGGAGGTACATCAATCCATAATCCACATAAGTAAAATGCTGGGCCGTGTTAAAGCCGAGACACCACTCCTAGCTAGAAAGAAACGTGTGCACTCCCTACTGTCCATATCCCGTTTTTGACTCATACCGGGGTGTGAGGCTCGCGAAGTCACGATATACACAAAGCTATGCATAAAAAGATTGTGCTTTGATCATCAACCACAAGGCCTGCTTTTCAACAATGCCTTGATCATTTGCACCTTAGCATGTCACATTGTCAGACCCTACCATATTATTGACCATCTACCAATATATATATAACCTCTAAGCTCATACGTCTTAGAGAAGGGTGATAAGTGAAGAATAAATTCTTCACCACCAAACAGAAATATATAATCAGTAGCGTTCAACAAATACAATATAAAGGAATACAATGTCAGACACACAATCCATTTACAAGTCCGCTCTGGGTCTGAGCGAAACAACGTGTCCGTCGATCTCCAAATACGTTTGGACGATCATTACCAAATACTTTGCCTTGGGATGTACAGTCCCAATTCAAGATACCAGTCATCACCATCCCAACGATGTGAAAACCTTCGGTCTTCAACCACCGTCTTCATCTTCGACTCTTGATCGTCGTGAGGATTATTTAGAATGGGTTAAACCCGGTCTTTCTGAATAACTCGCGTATTTTGTGATTAAAAATCAAATATTAGAAAATCACATATTTCGTCACATTCCAACTCCGAGTATTCTTTTAGTAAGATATTCGTTTTGAAAGATTCTCATTAATTTTATCAAAGATAAAATTCTGAAAATAAAATTTATAAATCCATTTCCAAAAATATGGAATTTCACAGAAATCAAATCAATACATAATCGATATAGATTTCTATATCGGACTAATAATATAAATGGAATAACGGCAAAGCCTCTTAAATTCCACATATAATATCGGTCTTCTTTTACAGAAGCCCATTTCGATTATTACCAATTGAATTTCTACATAATTCCAATTTTAATATATTAAATTAGAAAACTTGATTTTTAGAAAATGCCTTTTTTAAATCTATAAAATAGATTCATAAATTCCAAATAATAATTTCAATGTAAATTGGATTAAAGGACAAATGTCGTTTAAAACATCGTCCACGATAAATCCACTTCACATCTCAATTTATTTCATATCACAAAATATAATTGCAAATGCTAGTAATCTTTTAAAATAATCATAAAAATATTCTTTATATAAAGACTCTAAATGAGAAGTATTCTTTATATTACAAATCTTTATCTTCTACAAATATTCTTTGTTTTAACATATACTTGATTAAAAATATATTTTTATATTAAAATATATTCTTTATATAAAAAGAATTTCTAATGTAAGAATATTACTATTTAAAAGAACACCGGAATCGAAAAGAGACTCAATCATTCACCATATAATTTTGGATTATATGTATTTCACACACATCATACATATGACAATAAAATAGATAATCATCAATTCATCCATTTTCATCCAAAGTGTAATTTCTACTGTGTAAGCGTTAAAATTAAATAATAACGCTCATCGCAGCCTGTCGATCTAATGATCAACATACAACTAAATATTGGGATTAGTGTATGTTCATTTTCATCCCAACACCCGTGTGGGTGTTCAGCCAACAAACAAATAATAAATTCATTTTTGCACTTGGGCGATGTATGAAAATGATCGACTCAATCACATAAACAAGTCAGGTAACTTGTCTATGGCAGTGTAATACACAATATATAACACACGATAAAAATGTCTCTTTTGTTTCTATTATTTTTACCGCATGTAAAATGTCAACAAAAATGAACTCTTTATTTCTATTTATTGAAATATAAATTACATAAAAAATGTAAATTTTAAATGTACAATCTTTTTATTTGAAAACAATGATCAAATGAAATCTTTATGTTACGTACATTTATGGAAATAAAAGCGACGATAAAATAAAATCTTTTATTTCAATTCATTTCATAATTTATTTGCATTAAGGATTGCAAATGAAACTGTATCTTTTATTCACCTGTTTATTTGCGTTGAGTATGCAAATAAAAATGTAACATTTAATTTCTAGTTATATTTATATCAAGAAATGTAAATAAAAGAACAACTCCTTATTTTATGTTTACTTACATCAAGTGAAGTAAATAAATAAATAAAAATGTAACATTGATTTTAATGCTTTGTTCGCATTTAAAACATGCAACAAAAATGTAACCTTTGTCTTTAAATAAATTTGTTTGCATCTAAATTCGCAAACCAAAAATGTAATTCTCATTTTCTTGTTTGTTTGCAACTAAAGTTGCAAACAAAAAAAAAATGTAATTTTTATCTTCTTGTTTTATTTGCATGATAGAATGCAAATAAAAAATGTATTTCTATTTTCTATGTTTCGTTTGCATTATAGCATGCAAACAATTTTTTTTTTCATGTATTGCTTGCATTGTGGAATGTAAACAAAATGTGAACTTTTGTTTTCATGTTATATTTGCATTGAAAAATGCAAATAAAAATGCGCCACTTAAAAATCATATTATATTTGCGTTGGGGAACACAAATAAAAATGTACTTTTTTTTTTATGTTTTATTTGTGTTTAAGAACACAAATAAAAGACCGTTTTATTATAAACAAAGTTACAATAAAATGTAATCCTACTCAATGCCAAAAAACGTATATTTTTATGTAACTCTTTTTAATGACCAAAAATGTTTATTTTGTTTAACTCTTTTGAATAACCGAAAATGTATGTTTTTGGTTTAATCGTTTTTAATTAACAAAAATGTATATTTTTAATTTACCATGTAGATTCATATTTTATTTACATAGACAAATGTATATTCAATCATACGATGTAAATTCACCTCTAAATTACATATAAAAATGTATTTTTTATCATACAGTGTAAATTCACATTTTAATTACATTACAAATGTAATTTTGTTTCTAATATCTAAATTACATGTAAAAAATGTAGTTTTTATCCTACAATGCACATTCATGCTTTAATTTCATATAAAAATGTCATTTCTATTATGCGATGTAAATTCCTATATAAATTATATAGAAAAATGTAATTTCTATTTTGTGATGTAAATCCATGTCTTAATTACAAAGAACAATGCAATTTTGATCATACGGTACAAATTCCCTTTTTAATTACATAGAAAAAAATAATTTTGATCATACGGTACAAATTCACATTTTCATCACATAGAAAAATGTAATTTTAATCATACAGTAACAATTCACCTTTTCATTACATAGAAAAATGTAATTTTAATTATGAAACAATTTCTTATTAAAATATATGCTTTTTAATCCACTCTTTTTAATGGAAACAGTGCACGTTAAAAATATAATCTTCTTAATCCATTCTTGTATATGTAAACAAATAAAAATATATTTTATTCGTCGTTCAAATTCTATTGTAAATAGACAAATAAAAATAATATTTTATTTGTCGTCCAAATTCTGTTGAAAGGTAAACAAATAAAAATAAGATTTTATTTGTTAACCCATTTCTGTTGTAATATAAACAAATAAAAATAATGTTTTATTTGTCATTCAATTTCTATTGCAAAGAAAATAAATAAAAATAAAGTTTTATTTCTTGTTTACATTCTAATGTAAAGTAAACAAAATAAAATATGTTTTATTCGTTGACCAAATTCTGTTGTTATGTAAACAAATAAAATTAAGATTTTATTTGTTAAACAATCTATGTTGTAATATAAACAAATAAAAAAAATGAGATTTTATTCGTCGTCCAATTTGCATTGTAATGTCAACAAATAAAAAGGAGTTTTTTATTTGTCATTTAATTTTTATTGTAAAATCAACAAATAAAAATAAGTATTTATTTGTTGTTCAAATCTTATAGTAATATTAACAAATAAAAATGAGTTTTTATTTGTCGATCAAATTCTATTGTAATATCAACAAATAAAATAAGCTTTTATTTGTCGTTCAAATTCTTATGGTAATATCAACAAATAAAATGAGTTTTTATTTGTCGTTTCAATTCTATTGTTCATTTCAGAAAAAAAGAAATTATGTTTCAATAACATAAAATAAATTTTTACAACTGGATCTGAAATAAATATGATTTAAAACTGAATTTAGATTAAATCTTCTAAATGCAAATAAAATTCAATAAAATATGAAATTTTAATGCGAATCTAGTACAACATGAACAACAAACATATTACAAGCCATAATCAATGATTCATACAATACATAACAATCCAGATCTGAAATAACATCATCACACAATTATTTTAAAGCAAGAAAATAAATTAATAATTAATTAAATAATAAAATTTTGAATTCTCACATTGATTTTTGCTGAAAATTTGACTGTCTCGGAATCAGCTCGGGTCTACGCCATCGCGAAGCTCTCGGAAAGAAGAGTCCAACACAACTGACGGTTCGTCAATCGGACCTCGTATGAAAGAGATATTGATTTTTAAAGATTGCATAAATTAAATATTTAATTAATAAAATAATATAAAAAAAGAGCTTCTTCCTCACGTTCACGCATCGCTGCCGAACCCATCTTCAACGTTGACCCATTCTGTGCGCGCGCCACCTCGGCCACCCAGGCACCGATCAGACACCGCCCCTCCGACGCCCCGCTCGAGAGCCACCACCACCCAGAAAGCCACCCAACTCGGCCTCCTCCTTGCCTCGCAATTCGAACCCGAAGCCGCCACGTTTCAGCCTAGAATTCGTGAAATCCGTGCACCAAACCCGATCTTAACCGTATAGATTCGAAGCTCTCTGAATTCCCTTCGATTTGGTATATTATTTGTAGATTTTCACTGAACGGATTGAGAGAAATTGATGTTTGAAGTTAGGAGATTTCTGGCCATCGAAACAGCCATAGGCGGCGGCTGAAATTAGGGTTAGGGTTTTAATTTTCGGATTATTTTATTATTTTATTATTAAAAATGTGTTATAAAGGTGAAAATGTGGGTTGTCTCCGAATTGGGCTTGCTTACTGTCGATCTTAAGGTTTTGACACCTTCTGAACGCAATGGGACAGGTCTCGGGGTCCAATTCCGAAATCTGTAGAAAGTTTATTTAAAATTGCATTAAAAATTAATTAATTAAATATTGACCGTACATTAAAATATGCCGGGGCCACATACGACCTCAGAAAATTCTTTAAAAAAAATATTTTTAGCTTTCTTATGACGATACGAATCCAACAAAATTATTTTCATTGAATTCTGAGACTGTTTGAAAAATGGCTATTTTTAAGGCGTTTAAATTTAACTGAAATAGTCAAAACACATTTTCTATTGCCACGCTCACATATTAATTCGAAAAATTCTCAAAATTGAAACCTAGCAATAATTTGACATTCCGGTTCCAACAAAAGTGATTTCGTCGAAAACGGAGGTCGTTTGAAAAATGACTATTTTTTAAGGCCAATATATTTAATATTAAAAATACATTTTTAAACAAATAAATTCCGAAACTCAAAATATATAAGTATTTACTGTTTTTCAATGCAGAAACATCATTCTGAACTCAATGGAAGTGGTTTCAAGTCGAAATTCCTTCATATGTGAAAAGTAGCCTTTTGGGCCATATATATTATATTATAAAATCCTACAGCGACCTTTCTAAAAATTGAATTAGCCATAACTTTTGATTTCCACTATGAAATTTCAATTTTTCAGATTCGTTAGAAAGATATGGTTAAACAGATTTAAATATTTCTTGTTTCACTCAATTCTGATTTATTTTGAATCATGTACATTCAGTTAAAGTTCAAACTCAAATTTTGAAACTATCGCGCCATTTCTAACTCCTTTTATATTTAAATTAAATTTATTCGTTTTAACTTCGATATAAATAAATTCTAGCTATTATTATTTATAATAAATTATATTATAACCTCAAAATTCATTAAAATTTTCTAAAATAAATTTTTTAAATTGGTTCAGAATTTGTGGGTTGTTACACAGGTTGTTAAGCAGAGAATAAATTCTCCACCACCAATCAGATATACATTAATAAAAATCAATTTAATTCACATGGAACGAAATCCAATGTCAGACACGCATCCATTTACTAGCTTATGCTCTGGGTCTGAGCGAAAACCAAATCCGAACAATCAACAGTAGTCCGGACGGCCACAACTGGAGCCCCTTCAAGGTAGCTACTCCCATCAAGGGTCTCGGTAGTAATACATCCGATGAATGTGAAGATCGTCGATCTTCAACCACCGTCTTCATCTTCGACTCTTCATCGTCGTAGTAATTATTCGGAATGGGTTAAACCCGGTCTTCCCGAATAACTCACGTATTTTTATAATAAAATCAAGTACTATAAAAACACATCCAATGCCTCATTCCAATTCAGAATATTCCTTTTTAAATAAAATATCCACATTGTTTTGTCAAAGATAAATTCTTCAAATTTATTCTTAAATCTTTCTTTTAAAGATTTATTTAAAACACAATTTTGTTTTAAATTGCATAAATCATTATTCTATGATTATTTAAATTTAAGAAATTAATCTTACTCTTAACTGGGTTAAAGAATTAATGTCCTTTAAAACATAATTCACGGTAAACCCAAAATCATCTTCCATCAAAATATGGAATCTTCACAGGAATCAAATCAATATATAATCGTTATAAATTTCTGTATCCAACCAATAATATAAATGGAATAACGACAAAGCCTCTTAAATCCACATGTAGTATCGGTCCTCTTTTACAGAAGCTTATCTCGGTTATAATTAATTCGAATTCTATTCAATTCCAATTTAATATATTAAATTGGAAAACTTTACTTTTGGAAAATTCTCATTTAAATCTTAATAAAAGATTTATAAATTCTAAATCCTAATCTCACTGTCAGTTGGGTTAAAGAACACAAGTCGCTTAAAACACAGTTCACAATAAACCCAACTCACATTTCATCCTATTTCAATTATATTTTATAATTGAAAACTGTAATAATCTTAATTTAAAGATTTGTTCTTATCATACGGGGTTTAAGAATAGTGTTATTTAAGGCGCTATTCACGACAACCCAAAATCCAATTTATTTAATTTGATTTCAATTAAATATTAACCAATTGGAAAATTTCATTAAAACTTAATTTAATGCTTTATTTTAGTTAGTAACTAGTTCATTTCGATAAAAATATATTTTTCTAAATATATTCTTTTTCGAAGATATTTTCTAAACATTCTTTTCTAGAATATTCTTTATGGGAATGTGACTCAATCATCAACCATATACTACATGAAATCAACAATCATGATGAATAATTATCAAAAATCCAAATAACAACCAAAGTGGATTCTACACTAAATATTGAGACTAGTGTAGGTCAAATATGTGGGGTTTCATTCAAAAATCAAATAATAAATTATCTGTGCACTTGGGTGATGTGTAAAAATTACCGACCCAATCACATAAACAGGTCGGATGACTTGTAAGCGGAAGTGTAATATTCAAATTGGAATATACTAAACATTATATTTATCACATCAAACTTTTCAACATCATAGACATATATTTCATACTAAACATTTTATTTATCACATCAAACATTTCAACATCATAGACATATATTTCAATTCTTTTTATTGTGAACAAATGTCAATAAAAATCTAGTCTTTTAATTCAATTCATTTTATTGTCAACAATGTTACAATATAATCCTTTAATTCTATTCCTTCTTATGAAAACAATATTACATAAAAATGTAATCCTTTCATTCTTTTAAATGACATTTAATAATGAACATAAATGACGTCTTATAATTAACATATGTCATCGTTGTTTTGCATGCAAATTCTAACGTATGCATTTACATTAGAATGACATATGTTCATTTCGAATATAATCCTAATGTATATATTTACGCCAAAATGACATTTTTTGTATAATCCTTTTAAATAAACAAAAATGTATGTATTTTTAACTAATCCTTTTAAGTATACAAAAATGTATATTTATAACTAATCCTTTTAAATGACCCAAAAGCAAATATTTTGGTGTAATCCTTTTCAATGGCCAAAAATGACTATTTTTGGTTAAACTCTGTTTAATGACCAAAATGACTATTTTGGGTTAAACTCTTTTTAATGACCAAAATGACTATTTTGAATATCACATAAAATTGCAATCCTTTGGTCCTATTCTTTAATGAGAATAATATTACGTAAAAATGTATGTTTTTAATTCACTCTTTTAAATGACCAAAGATGCCTATTTTTGTTTTAATCTCAAATTCACTCTTTTAAATGACCAAAGATGCCTATTTTTGTTTTAATCTCTTTTTAACATATAAAAAGTTCATTTTTATTTTACTAACATGTTCTTACACAAAAAATGATACTTTTCTCACTAACAAGTTCTTACACAAAAAAATTATTTTTCTTACTTCACTAATAATGTTTTGACAGAAATGTCATTCTTATATAATCCTTACTGAATGACAAAAATGTGATTTTTTTTGCAAAATCCCTATTTAATAACAAAGATATGTATTTTTGTACAGTTCTTATTAAATGGCAAAAATGTGATTTCTACTTCATTCTTTTTAGTGTATAAAAATATACATTTTAACTTATTCTTTTTTTAATGTATAAAAATATACATTTTCCATTTCATTCTTTAAAATGTATAAAAATATACATTTTTAACTCATTCTTTTTAATGTATAAAAATATCAATTTTGATCTAATACAATTCAATGTAGCAAAATGACAGTTTTGATCTAAGTCATTTCAAAGTAAACAAAATGTGATAATTTTTTGTATGGGATTAAAACGACCATTTAATATTTGATTTAAAGTGGAAATTCTAATTTTTTTGACAAAAATTGACATTTCTAATATTTGACTAAAAATGGCAATCCTATTATGTGATTAAAATGGCATTTCTAATATGTGATTAAAATGGCATTTTCAACATGGCATTAAAATGTCATTTATAATATGTGATTAAAATGGCATTTATAATATGTGATTAAAATGGCATTTATAATCTAACATGACCTTTTACTTAACATATTATTATTCTAAATAAAAGACAGTTTTACTTTAACGATTCTAATTTTAACAAAATGACAATTTTGTATTGTCCATGCTAATGTCAATAAAAAGGACAAATTTATATTGTTGATTCTGATTTCAACCAAAATGATTCATTCAGTTCACAACTCAACATAATAGCATAAACATTCAACACATTTAAATTCCAAACATCACAACATCACAGATCTAATTTATTATCGTAATTTCAAGAATTCAGAACAATGAAAAATAACTAAATTATTAATTATATATATATATAAAAGAATTCTCATCGATGGTTTAATTCTGTATAGTTTAGATCTGAATTTCTTCTGAATTTTGGTTTGCTTTGTTTCAGTCCTAGTCTGTTCCATGGTCTAGATCTGGTCAAGGCGAATCCAACGCAACTGAAATCAGTCATTTTCGTTTCTGTTCGTATAAGATATGAAGATTTAACATTCATGGTTAGGTTGAATTAATTATTCCTTAATTAAATTAGCAACTTTAATTACTTTTGATTAGAGAAACTAAGGCCGACCCTTCCATCTTCTACATCGTCTTCAGATAATCAAAGGGAACCCAATTGCTCCATCCTTCCACACCCAGTCGCGCCCACCAGAGGCGATCGTCGGCCGATCCAAGGTGACCCCATCAATCGCCTAGCTGCCACGACCTTCCGCCGCAAAAGCCGCCTTACCCTGTCGCCCAAATCACCAGCAAAAGCCCTCCGTTCGATGTACCTTCTTGACGCCGCCAGCGCTGAACGGAGCCACCAGAAATCATCGTGGTCGTTGAAGTTGTCGAGCTTGAAGAGCTCTTCGATTTGGTTTTGGAAAATCTGAAATTCATTTTGTATGATCGAAGAACGAGGGGGAAGAAGTCCGGAGCACGCAGGCCAATGAATTCATAAAGTGGCGGCTGGTGTATTTAGGTTTAGGGTTTAGCGTATATGGCCCGTATTTATACTAGTATATTATTTAATTTAATTCTATTTAATTTGAATTCAATTCCTATATCACTCTTAACTCCAAATCAAACCCAACGAGTGACACCCCTAGCTAATAGACCCCGTCCCGAACACAATGGAACATGTTTCGTAACCCAATTCTGCTGTTACGATATATTTTTCTTTAAATTAAATTAAAAATCATTTAATTATTAAATTCAAACGTACATTTTAAATCACCGGGGCCACATACGAACCCAGAAAATTCCAGAAAAATTATTTCTGGTTATGTTTTGACGATACGGTTCTAACAAGACTAATTTCGTCGAATTCTGAGACTGTTTGAAAAATGGCTATTTTCTAGTCGATTAAATTTGACTGAAACTGACAAAACACGTTTTCTTTTGCCACGCTCACATATTAATTCGAAAAATTATGGAAAATTAAACTTAGATATAATTTGACATTCCGGTTCCAACAAAAGTTGTTTCGTCAAAAACCGAGGTCGTTTGAAAAATGGCTATTTTTAAGGGCTATATATTATATTAAAAAATATATATAAGTTCTACAACAACTGTTCTAAATTTTAAACTGGACATAACTTTTGATTTTTACAACGAAATTTCAGTTTTCCAGATTCGTTAGAAAGATATGGTTAAACAGATTTAAATATTTCTTGTTTCACTCAATTCTGATTTAATTTGCATCCTGTATACTCAATCAAAGTTCAAATTCAAAATTTCAAACTGCAGCGCTGTTTTAAACTCCTTTTATAATTAAATTAAATTTATTCGTTTTAAACAAAGTTTTTAGTTATTCTTATTTAAAATAGATTATTTTAAATATTAAAACCCATTAAAATTTCTAAAATAAAAATTTTAAATTGGCCCCAAATTCTGGGTCGTTACATTTAGATTGTTTATTATTATGGGCGGTCGCTTAGCTCTTTCAGTCTTTACCAGTTCAGGGAGGGGCCGAGGTGGGGCCATAGCCACTGTGAAAACAAACCCTAGGTATATCTGTATATAGATGCTCTTGAAAGACGGGCCTGTACAGATATGGAAAAGCTCCCGACCGAGTTCCATGTTTCTTGTATCGCCCTGCCACGGAACTAGGTGCACATTAGAGGACGTGCGATTGAGGCATCGAGCTACAATTAGCAGTACGCACGAGGGACAGTCTAGGTACATGCATATCATCTCAGGGTGGTGTATCATAGACTTGAGGGCTTTACTCCGGTATGAAATCTGATTCGGTCGAGGGTGGCAGTCCATACGCTTACGTAGCATAGTGATAGCAGATATATATTGATCGTAACATTGTTATATAGAGATCCATACGTCACTACTGCGTAGATGAGGGACTGCGAGCATTTCGGCAGCATTACGGTAGAGACCGTGCGAGTGGGGTACCATGGGGTATACCTCAATATTGGGGACAGCTACATATATACTATATTAGGTTAATCCACTAGGAAGTAAATGGATACGACGTGTGTGTAAGCCTTTGGTGTTGTTAACCCAAGTAACCTATTTATAAGAAAATATGATTTAATGGTATATGTTGGATTATCCAAAGTGTATAGTTTAAATCCAGTCACCATAACTTGTGTTCTGACCCGCTCCTCATAACATACTCGCAGGTGGCAGAGATATGAGACATTATAGCTTTGAATGCTGGTTAAGCAGTATTATTAATATGGTAAGGCTATACTTTGATTATATTATATTTTATCCTTTCTGCTGTGAGATGTTTTCTAAGCTCTGACATATTTTATGTCTCTATCTTTTCTGCAGAATACCAGAGCACAACAACTTGAGTTTCAATAAATTGGAATTTTGAAAAAAAATCGATCTGTTTGAATTTGGGTTGGTACAGCGATGGTGAGGGGTTCCTGGAGAAGTGGGTTCGATTTCGTTTGTTTGAAGGTTACCGGGAAGAGGGATTAGATAAAATAGGGTAATTAGTTTTAATTTATTATTATTTAATTATTTATCTATTTCATTAATGTATAAATTAACATATCTCTCTCATACGAGGTCAGAATCCGACGATTTCAGTTGCGTTGCGACCATGGCGACGAACACTACGCGATGGAACTGGCCAAAATGAAAACGGAGCAAACTGGAATTTGAGCTAAACTAAATGTTTGTTCAATTTAGTGTAAAAACAGAGGTTCAGACATAAAGACTGATGGAGTGGGAACGAATGTGAGAATTCTCTCACCAAAGTATTTGTATAGTTATTTAATTTATTTTATAACTGTAAATATATATAGAAATTGTCAGTGATGATTTTTATCTATTGTAAGTGATATTGTTTGAGTTCAACGCATGAACTATTCATGACTCTTCTGCACAAGAAGCGTTGTTTAAATATACGACACTTGTATTTCAAACAACGTGGATCGACACTTTGTGATTGTTGAAATGAAATATAAATATCCATTTATTATTTAAACAGTGTAAATTGATTAGTTAGAAAAATAATTCAAACCGAATTTGAATTGGTTAAATTTATTAACCAATAATTTATTTAAATTGACTTTTGTTGCTTGAAAACCCCACACGGGTATTGGGTTTATGTTGACATATACTAATCCTAATATTTAGCTGCATGTCAATCGATGGGTTGACAGGCTATGATGAGCGTTATTTATTTATTTTAATGCTTATACAGTTGTAAATTGCACTTTGGATGATGTTTGAATGTTGAATGATTATTTATCATTATTGTGGAATACATGCGATGTATGAAATCCATATAACTGAAATTATATGGTAATTGATTGAGTCGCATTCCGATTCAGAAAGAACGAATATTTTAAAATAACGAATATTTTAAAATAACGAATATTTTAAAATAATGGATATTTTAAAATAATATTCATAAAAGAATCAAAATATGATTTTTGATGTCCAATCTGGGATGGATACGAAAATATAAAAATATGGAAGCAGAGTTAAGTAAGTACGCCATTTCTAACTCAAACGGATTTGTTTATCGATTTTATTCATTTTATAATGAATACGAAAAGGAAATGGATTTCAAAATCTGATATTTTGAAAATATTATTTTCCTTTGTGAAAGGTTCCCATTAATTTTATCAAAGATAAATTCTTTAAATTTATTCTTTAATCTTCCTTTGGATATCATTTCTAAACCAAATTAAGGTTTATCAACTAGTCGGGATTAGCGCACCTTACTGAAGTAATGATTTCTTTTATTTTCCCAATCCCAACCTATTCATCCCACAGAGCGAACTTGTAACACTCCATATCTAACACCACTGTGTTATCAATAAAAATTAATTACCATTTCACGTTCAAATCTAACTAAAGATTCAACTATCGCTTAGAGAAAAACTGGTGATACTCCATTCTCGATCATTTTCTTGAATTGATGATTTAATTATCACATTCACTTTTCAATCTAATCAAAGATTCATTAAAACTCCATTTAGTTTTAATCTTCCTAAAAATCAATATTAATGATTATTCAAAGCTGAGAAATTAATCTTATCTTTAACTGGATTAAAGAACCCATGTCATTTAAAACACGGTTCACGATAAACCCAAAATCGCATTCCATTTTATTCCGATTACTAAATATAACTGGAAATTCTGATAATCTTAATTAAAAGATTTATTTGTTTACACGGGGTTTAAGAACAATGTTACTGAAGACGCCATTCCATCAGTCTCTAACCGTAAATTAGTAAGAGAACAATTACTTAAGTATTAATCCCGAAGGTCGAAACCAACATCAAATCAATACCCAGAAAACCATTCAACTTAGCTAATCTCTAGTTAGTTTCTAATTTTCTTAACTCCATTGGGTTTAAGAATAGCATTTTTAAAGATACCATTCACGACAAACCCAAAATTTAATTCCATTCAATTCCAATTAAATATTAATTAATTGGTAAACTTCATTAAATCTTAATAAAAATATTTATTCTTTTCTCAACTGGGTTTAAGAACAGTGTTAGTGAAGACACCATTCACGACCAACCCAAAATCCTATTTGATATTAAATATAAGGCTCTGAATAGAAAATATATCGGCTTATATTCAATATCAAATTCTGAAACCAACAAATATGTACTGGAATAATGATATATATATCTTCCAAATTGCTCCACAACATCCGTATAATCACGGAATCCAATATCGAAATATTCCTAAGATACTTTCGACACAAATCCATTCCAATTCTTATATTGGAAATTTCTGGTTATATTAAAACCATTTACAAATCCAATTTATTTCTTTTAAAGATTATTGGATTTCAAATCTAGTTCATAACTAGTTCATTTCGATAAAAATATATTTTTATCTTTTCAAATATAGAATTTTTCATCCCAATTCTTTCCAAATCATTTATTATGATTTTACACAAATTATCGATATTTTTAATAATTTTATTAAGGCCTGTACAGTCGATTTCCATAAACGGTCATCGAACTGCACTTACAACGACCTTTTCCAAATTTGATTTGGATATAATTCCAAATCCAACTATTAGATTTCAAATCTCTCATATTCGTTGGAAAGATCTTTTCGATATGAACCTAACGGTTCCTGTTTAAGGAGAATCCGACGGTCGGATCTCCCGTAATGTCCATTTGAAGTTAATGGTCGAAATTCGTGAATGGTCGCTGCACGATGCGTTCTATTCAGGCCATTAATATATATATAATATATTATATATATTTCGTCGATTTTCATTTTAAAAAGAATTTTATAAATCGTTTTAAATTCATTTTAAAAACGATTTCCACTTCCATTTCAATTTCAAATCAAAATTGAATATTCCGTATATATTCGTTTTAAATTCATTTCAAATCGATTTCAATTTTATTTCTAATTCGTTTTAAAATTAAATTAAATTATTTATATTCTAACTTCGGTTTAAACAAATACAAACATTCTAATTCTATTCAAAATAAATTTCTCGTCATTATTATTTAAAATAAATCATTTTAAGTATTCAAAATTCATTAAAATTGCCAAAATAAAAAATTTAAATTGATTCTAATTTTCTGGGTTGTTACAATCGTTCACTTGCACCTCTAACTTTTGTCATCCTTAGGGTCATCTGTATAAGAGGCATAACAATAGGTCTGGCTCCATCTACTACATTCGAAACTCAAGCTCTAGCTATGGCAGTAATCTTCTGACTTCATCAAACACATCAGAAAACTCTCGTATTGTTGGCACAGATGACAACCCATCCCGCGGAATCACAATCGAATATAAAATGCTAACCAGAACTCCATCCTTTGGTAGACAGCGTATCACTATCGTTCGCCCTTCCACATTCCCCATCGTCACCTCGAGCCTCTCGCAATCCACAATAGTCACATACTTCTTGAGCCAATCCGTATCCAAAATATTCCCAAGCCCAGAAAAATTCATACAAAATAGTCACACACAAAAGAGCAACCATGAATCGATAAACTAAATCACGATAAAGCATACAAGGGCTAGACGAACCCCCAACTGAATTAGTCACAACCAACGGTCTATCAACAATCTCAAGTTCTAAACCTAACTTAGAAACAAACTCATTACATATAAAAGATTGCGATGCTCCATTATCAAAAAAAAACTCTAACAGAACCATTTCTGATAGAAAGCGTACCTTGCATAAAAACATTCTTTCCCTTTTCCTCCGAAGTCAGCCCATCTAGGAAGATGGAACATCATCCAAAACATACGCCCTCACAACCTACTTATCCTTTGGTGGTTCTAAGAAATTCTTCTTCTTATGTCTAGGCTTATCATAATTAAAACACTTCCTTTCCACCTTAGTGTTCTTACAATCCTTGTAAGATGACCCTTCTGTTGACAGTTATAACAAATAATATTACCTTTCAGTTTCTTCTAGCCATTCTTTCCTTGCTATTATTATTTTCTATTACCATTCCACTTTTTCTTATTACTACCACCTTGTTGTGGTTTCAACTCCTCCTTATACTGAACAATAGCCTCCACTTTCTTCGGAAACAAATTCTCCTTCCCCAAAGCTTTTTCGAACAATTTCTCATAAGAATCATCAATATGGTCGATCAGTTGTTTTCCAAGTCCCTCATCTACTCATAATATAAACTTCTCATTCTTCTGATAAGGATTCTCAATATTTGAACAAGCATACTTCGATAAAGCTTTGAATTCTGCAAAATATTCAAACATGGTCTACCTTCTTGCTTAAGCTCAACAAACTTCTTAAAGAGTATCAACTTTTAGACCGTAGAAATGAACTTCTCCTCATACTTATTTCCGAACTGATCCAAGGTGATCAGTTCTTTTGGAGTCTCAAAAGTAATGGAGTTCCACCGATCCATCACTCCTCCTTGTAACTGCCTAGATGCAAGCTTCCTCTTAGTTGCATCGCCAATTCCTAAATATTTGAAAATCCGAACATAAGTATCCAACCAATTATGAATCACAACAGTCGGTCCCGTCCCAACAAACGGGTTGTCTCCTAGAGAAGCGTAGTCTTTGTAGGGCTTCGCAAAATCAACAACCCAAGGTGGCTGCATTGGAACACCACGCTCTACTTCCGCTTCTAGAGTGGGCATCCTTCTTATGATCACTTCTATCATGGCCTTGAACATAGAAGGATAATCGAGCATAACAGCTGTAGCTCCCAACTACTACCCTCGCCTACCCCTCCAGTAGCAAGATCATCCCTAGGAATGTGTCTCGAAGTTCATTGACTCATTCTCTATCTGAAACGAGAATAATCAATTCACATTAGAGAAAGACCGCATTGGTGCTCAAGTGCTTACTAACCGACTATATTATATATATTATAATATGGCAACCATCCAATAAAAATTACAAGTATGTCTCTCATACGCTTTTACGCTCGCGAACTTTAGTTAAAATCAATTAACCATAGCTATGATACCAAATACGATGACTACCCCATACCTCCTTCACCGAATTAAGAAAAAAAGGTGCGTTGTGTGATGTGCCAGGCTGATATGGGATGATCATCAAGGAAGAATAACTCGAAATGAAACCTATTGTATAACTCACATGAAACACCCCACCTCCGTTAAGGTCACTCGCAAAGGGAATGCCTTAACTTCGGCGGAGCGTTATAGGTAAAAGACACAGATAATTTACAAGACAGATATATATTTAAGCAGCGGAAAAGAAACTAACTTTATTTCAAAGGTTGCTCATAATAAAACATTTCAGCAAACTGTTTCAAACCAACTTCCAAATCACTACATCAAAATCTGTGTCTTGATTATTACATAAAGAAGCATAAAACACAATAAAACTGCATAAATCCACAAGTAGTAGTGTTCCCAAAGCCATAGCCAAAGATAAGAAGTTCCAAGCTATACATTGCAGAGTCTTCAAGCTTGGAAATACGAACGGTCCAAATTAGGCTGAGTTATTCCCTCGCTAGGTACCGGGGGGAAACGGAAGAAAAGAGAGCGAAAGAAAATGGGTCAGACATAAGTCTGGTAAGTCCAGTGATTATTCAGCATGTAAACTAATAAGAGAACCATGACTTGAATAAGCTGGACACAGGACAATAATAAGGATATAAGGTAACATATGGTAAAGTAAGCTAAACAGGACAAGATAAACAAGGCAAGATAAACTAATCATACTATCGCACTCATATCCATATTCTCTGCACCTACTAGATATTTTAACCATTATCGTGAGTTCAAAACCCAGTGATGCCTTTTTCATTGATCGGCTCCTACTCGCACGTGTTTGCCACTTGTGTCATACGGCCCCGCTCGATTGTAGATACCTGTGCTGGTCCCACCATGGGGTGTATCAAATCCTATGGTGGCAACTCGACACGATTCAAGATGCACAGTGTATAACTACTGATGCCCAGTGCCTGCTTTTTCCACTCTGGAGTACGTGCACGCCCTTACTCCGTCGGAACCTACACTAACGCACCAACCGCCGTCGTTTTGACCGCTTATAATTAGCCCAGTAATCGTGCCCCACCCTGCCTAGTTCAGGGTACCATGATACATCTATGTGGGTTACTGCTGAAATGGGTCCCCATTACTAGGGTTTCCTAGTCAACATGTTAAATTGGTTAAGTGTCCAAGTTAACCTAACCCCACCCTTCAGTTTAGTTAACATGTTGCATTGGTTAAGTGTTGCCTTAATTAACTTAACCCTACCATTCCTGACTTAGCTTTAATTCATTTATTTAAGCACCAACCACTCACATTAGAGAGATATTGCTGCGGTTACTGGATATGTCGGTCGGTCCGGGCAGTTTTACACTGCAACTCAGTCTAACCTCGGGTTCCTTTGGGCTCGATGCACTAACCTCCCACATTAGATATATATTGTTACGGTTGCTGGATGTGCCGGGCGGTTCCGGGCAGTCTTACACCGTAACTCAATCTAACCTCGGGTTAGGCATATTCGTCTTTTCTAAATTTACATATTTACTTCTTTATATTTACATGTAAATTATTGTCGTTCAAGTCAAGCCCCACTTTCCTTTTTAAATCAAGTTCATAATTTTAGGTATAAAAATTTATACCACTTTATGCCATAAAACATTTTCATGTTCATGAGCCAAATATGCCAATTATATATAATTTCATATTTTTCCCCCAACGTTACCCCCGTTAAACGTTCGCATGAATCACATAAAATGTTAGGCTCGATACATAGCCTAACTTATACACAAAAGGGAAAAAGAGGAACATGTAACAGTTCCAACATCATAAAAATATGGATTTAACTATACATGCATACAAACTTGGCATAGAAAAATATACATTTAATTATGAACTTGCAAATTTAGATCTACTTAACATGAATCATGAAATAGGTTTTTTACATAGAACTAAATAAACTTAACATTAAGCATGTAATTGTGAACTTCGCAAATTAGTTGGATCTAATCTAACATGAACCTAATCATATTAGCATGTAGTTTTTGCCATATATGTGAACATGATTGAACTTGCATAAACATAGCAAAATTCCCAAATTTATCATAAATCATATAGGTGTCATTACCAAATCATGTGGCATAAAATGTCATCGTCTATTTATGCAACATAGTATGTCATCACCAATTTACACAATATAATATCTATCGCCAAATTTTACAATATGGAATGTCATCGCCAAATTACATAATATGATATCCATCACCAAATTATACAATATGGTATGTCATCACCAAATTACACAATATGATATGCCATCGTCAAATTATAATATGTCATCGCCAACTTTTGTCATCGCCAAAGTATACAACATATGGATCCAAAGCATTTAACTATTATCATCAACTTACATACAACAAGATCACAACTTAGCATGATAAGAATCATAGTCTCAATCAATTCAGTTTTAACAAAAAGGATAGGCAGCATAGATTTACATTAGGCGATGTTCTATATCCAGTTATTTAGTCACAATTCTAATATCGTTTAGGTCTAAATGATAACTTGACTTACAAAAAGGAGGCTAGTCTTGAGTTCTGGGATCTGTATTCTGAATTTGAATAGCTCTCCTTTGTCGTAGACATTGAATTCTCTTAGTTGATTTAGATTTGATTTGCAATTCCTATTTGCCTTCTAGTTGAATGAGAATGGTGTCTACTCTAGGCCAAGCACTGACAGCATGACGGTCTTAGGAATATTTTTTGTGTGGCTTTACGGTTTAGATTTAGGTTGCTTATATAGATGTTTGATTTAATAGGAGCCATCAGATTAATCTAGAGCAAATCAAAGCCATTCAAACCTAAGAGAACCAACCAGAATGTGCCACGCAGGCCCTAATGACACAGAAATTCGTCACGGGAGAAAATACGTCAGATTTTAGATCTGACCCGAGGGGGAGGTCGACCCCCCGGTCGACCTGTATGGGGGAGGTCGATCCCCTGATCGACCTGGCCTTGGGCGGGAAGTTTCCCGCCCAGCCCGCTTCTACTTCAGATTTTTAATTTTTAATTTATGAACTATTTATTTAAATTCTTAAATCTTCTGAAGGTCATAACTCCTTCATATGGAATCCGATTTACGCAAACTCGGACTCTATCTCAAGCAGAATTCCGAGACGAACGCAATGGCGTAACGAGTTTCCCTTAATTTTTTACATTTGTAATTAATTATTCTTTAATTCGTAACTTTAATGTTACAGAAAATACGGGGTGTTACATTCTCCCCTCCTTAAAGTATTTCGTCCTCGAAATCTTCAAGTCAAGAAGAACATATATCCTTCCATCCAATCGTCCATCTACTCATCCATCGAACACAGGCGTCCATTGTCCTTAAAAGACTTCTAATGCTTCATGATCATATGCATAGTGTGTGTACATGTCCTTATCTAATACCAAAATCAGGCGGTCCACTTATTCAGTTGACCTCTTTAATGCAAATTATGTCAGTGTCATGCGTCCATTATGTATACAATCTTCCCTAATCATAATTCTACATGAGTGCACAATCATTCATACAGATGCAACATCCGTATGATAACACATCAAGCTTCAATCATATACAGGTTCATATATGCATATGCAATATGAAAGTGACTGAGCCCATTTAATACCTAATGTGTGTGTAAGCATCCATGAGTAACCACTAGCAACCAATTGCAACCATCAATCATAACATGTTTCAAATACATGTTTACATCCATTGATTTCTACCTAAGGATCGACGATAACACCAAGGAAAAATACTAAAAAGATAGATACGAGCATAAGAAAATTTAAGGAAGAAGAGATCGAAGATGTACCCTTAAAAAGAAAAGGGTAGGCTGCGCGTATCTTGGCCTCAGTCTCCCAAGTCGTGTCTTCATCAGCGTCACTCCATTGAACTTTAACAAGTCTGACTTTGCGGTTGCGTAGCTTTTTGACTTCTGTACCCAAGATACAAGTTGGAACTCTTCTCATAGTCGCCTCTCGTTCTACTTCTACGTCCTCTAATATGCTTGGTTCCTCCACTTCCGCAAACCCATGTAAGCACTTTCGTAGGTGAGAAACATGAAAGACATTATGAACTCCAACCAATCTTTCGGGAAGCTCTACTCTGTAAGCCATCTTCCCAATCTTCTCAATGATAGGAAATAGCCCTACAAATCTTGGTGACAATTTCCATGCAGATCTGAAGCGAACGACGTTCCTCAAAAGAGACACTTTAAGGAAAACCCTGTCCCCAACCTCAAACTCAAGGTCGGTCCTTCTTTTATCTGCGTATGACTTCTGTCTATCTTGGGCAGTCTTCATTCTTCTTCGTATCAATTCCACTTTATTTGAAGTTTCTCTAATCATATCTGGTCCAAATATGAGCTTGTCTATAGACTTCCACCAACAAGTTGGTGATCGACACGGTCTTCCATATAAAGCTTCGAAGGGTGCCATGCTTATGGTGGATTGGTAGCTATTGTTGTAGGCAAACTCCACCAAAGGAAGATGATCCTCCCATGTTCCTCCGAAGTCAAGAATGCATAATCTCAAGAGGTCTTCTAATACCCTGTTCACCCTTTCCGTCTGACCATCGGTTTGGGGGTGATAAGCCATGCTTAAGCATAGTTGTGTGCCTACAGCCTCTTGCGAGCTCTTCCAAAACCCGCTCTTAAAGATAGGATCTCGGTCACTTACAATGCTGGAAGGTATCCCATGGAGTCGAACTATGTCTTTAGGGTAAATGGATGCTAAAGATGAGGCAGACCTCCTACTTTTAATGGGTATAAAGTGAGAGCTTTTTGTGAGCCTGTCCACTATTACCCAAATACTGGTATTGCTACTTTTGATCTAGGCAGCCCATCAATGAAGTCCACTGAAATGCTATCCTATTTCCACTATGGGACCTCTAGAGGATGAAGCAAACCACCAGGCTTCTTTTGCTCCGCCTTGACTTGCTGGCATACTATGCACTTCGAGATGAATTCAGCTACATCCCTCTTCATGCCATCCCGAAAGAAAACCCTTTTTAAGTCTTTATACATTTTGTCTCCACCGGGGTGTATGGTCAACTTGGAATTGTGCTCCTCTTCGAGAACCTTCTTCACCAAATCCCTTGCTTGTGGGACGCATAACCTTCCATCCCGCCTCAATCATCCCTTGTCATCGATGGAGTATCTATTGAGGTGACTAGAAGTCTCAACCCTAATTAGCTTGTCCATCACATCAACTAGCTGAGGGTCTTCACGATGCGCGGTTCCTATTGAGTCCAAAAGAGTAGGCCACACTTCTAGTGATGCTAACAAACCAGTCACATGATTGATGGAGGGTCTAAAGTCAAAATTGGCTATGTACTCTAAGCTCTGCCTTTCAACAAAGAGAGGGCTTAAGGTCAGCTTCTTTCTACACAAGGCGTCTGCTACTACATTGCCCTTGCCAGGGGTATAGGAAATCTCGAAATCGTAGGATGCCAAGAATTCCATCCATCTTTGCTGCCTCAAGTTAAGATCTTTCTATGAGAAAAGGTACTTCAACGATTTATGGTCAATATACAATTAAATTTCTCACCTAGGAGATAGTGGCACTAAGATTTAAGCGCAAAGACAATGGCAGCCAAGTCTAGATCGTGGGTTGGGTAGTTTTTCTTGTGTACTTTCAATTGTCTGCGTCCATAAGCTACTACCTTCCCTTCTTGCATCAAGACAACACCTAGTCCCGTACCACATGCATCCGTGTATACGGTAAACATCTTGCTCCCATCTGGCAATGTCATAACTGGGGTCGTTGTTAGAGCTCTCTTTAATCGTTGGAAAGCAATATCACAATCCAAATCCCAATCCAAAGTTAGGTTCTTCTTCGTCAACTTTGTAAGCGGAGCTGAGATTTTCGCAAAGTCTTTGATGAGCTTTCAGTAAAAGCCAGCTAGCCCGAGGAAGCTCCAACCTCGGTCGCATTCCGTGGAACCTTCCAATCTTGCACCACAACTACTTTTGCAAGGTCCAGGCTAACCCTTCCTTGGATACCACATCTCCAAGAAATCTTACTTCCTCCCTCCAGAAGTGGTATTTGGAGAATTTGGCTTTCAACTGATGTGCTCGAAGAGTATCCATGACTTCTTTTAAATGCTAAGCATGCTCTTCCTCACTCTCTGAGAAAATCAAAATGTCATCTACGAAGACCACCACAAACTTATTGAGGAACTCCATGAACAACTTGCTCATCAAATCAACGAAATAAGCGGGTGCGTTTGTCAAGCCAAAAGGCATGACAAGCCACTCGAAGAAACCATCCGGAGTTCTGAACGTGGTCTTATCAATACTGTCTTCAGCCACTCTTAGCTGATGAAACACGGTAGCTAAATCTAGTTGAGAGAAAACTGATGCACCTAAAGCTGATCGAACAAGTCCTCTATTCTAGGAAGTGGGTGCCTATTCTTCTTGGTCAGCTTGTTTAGCTCCCTATAGTCAACGCATAAGCGAAGTGAACCATTCGCTTTAGTTGCGAATACTACTGGAGCACCCCATTCAGAAATACTCCGCCTTATAAACCCCTTCCCGAGCAACTCTTTAACTTGCTTGCTGAGTTCTTTCCTCTCCCTTGGAGCCATGTGTCTAACGGGTAAAGCATTGGGTTTTGCATTATCAACGAGGTATATGCGAAAGTCTATCTCCCGCATCGGAGGTAACCCTTTAACCTCTTCAAAGACATCCGGGTATTCACAGACTACTCTAAAAGACTGCAAATTCTCAATAGACGCATCAAGAGATTCTAGATAGCTAAGCATAACAGAGTTCATGGGATTACAAGAAATTTCGAGAGTGTTACCGAGGTGAGTCATGAGTCTAACCACTCTCCTTTCACAATCGAGGATGGCACCATTTCTGGATAGCCAATCCATGCCTAGAATCAACCCATAGCCCGTGAAGCCCAAAACTTAGGCATTGTATCTAAACCCCACACTTAATATGGAAATTTCCAAATCCAAACAAATCATTGACAAATAAGTTGAGCCCCTAATTGGATTTGAAACAACCAAGGGATCCTCTACTAAACTGGTGTCTAGGTGCAGAGATTCAACTAAAGCAGTTGCTATAAAAGAGTGCGATGCGCCAGAATCAAAGAGTCTACGAACAAGATGATCAAAAAGATAAAATAAACTCTCAACAGAAACATTTCTACCTCGTTCTTGCGGAGGAGCCATGAAAGCGTGAACCTGCCATCTAGAAGTAGATCCATCTCTCTGCCTTTGCCCTTTCTTTCTTGGGCAATCCCTAGCCATGTGTCCTACCTCACTGCAATGGAAGCAGCCACCTATCTTCCTTTTCTTCTTCCTACAGTCCTTAACCAGATGTCCAGGAATGCCACAAAAATTACACTTCCTCTTGTCACGGGGTTTGTTGTTCTTCCCGCCCTTCTTGGAATCTGTCTTCTTGCTCTGTGATCCTTCCCCTTTCTTATCCTGAGATGCTTCCACCTTTTTCTCCTTCTTGCCAACCTCATCTTCTTCTTGTGACAGTGCCATGTCCACCAGTCTCTCATAAGTCGCAACCATAGGTATATGGGACATAGCTACGCTGTACAGTGGCTCATTCAACCCTTTAACAAAGCAGAGAGCTTTCTTATGTGGAGTGTTCACTAACTCCAATCCGAACCTAGCCAGCTGATTGAATTGGTTAACGTATTCCTTGACCAACATACTTCCCTGTTTGAGAGATAAGAACTTCTCCATCTGTAGGCTTCCTTCAGCTTGAGAGAGGAATTTAATTTAAAACCTCATTCTAAAATCCATCCAAGTTTCAGTTGGTCTTTCAGTGTTAATTACTTCCCACCAATAGGAAGCTTCATCTTTGAGTAACCATACCGCTAACTGTATCTTCTGCCTATCATCCACTTCGAAGATATCGAACAAATCCTCAGTTTCTTTGAGACAGTTTCTTACTTCCATGAAGGATTCATTTCCATTGAAGTTCTTTCCACCCATGGCTCGAAAGTCCCTACATATTTTTGAGAAAGCATTTGCGCGAGGAGGAGGAGGAACCGCAGCAGCTGGGGGAGGAGGAACGTCTGCTGGGCCTGCAGCATTAGCCCTAGCCTCTAGGTACCTTCTGAACCAGCCAGATACCGGCACACCCTCTAGAAGGTTAAGATCCCCAGACATGCTAAAACGAAAAAGGAAAGATTCAAAATAAAGGATAGAAAGATAGTGCATATGGCTTGGGGGATTATGCCTTTTTAAAATAAAACACTTTTTCTTGAAAATGCTTCTTTAAACTTCTTTTTGAAAATAGTTTTTCAAAATTTTTATCTGATCTGGTAAATCTTTGCTTTGATACCAAGTGAAACACCCCACCTCCGTTAAGGTCACTCGCAAAGGGAATGCCTTAAGTTCGGTGGAGCGTTATAGGTAAAAGACACAGATAATTTACAAGATAGGTACATATATATATATAAGTAGCGGAAAAGAAACTAACTTTATTTCAAAGGTTGTTCATAACAAAACATTTCAGCAAACTATTACAAGCCAACTTCCAAATCACTACATCAAAATCTCTATCATGATTATTACATAAAGAAGGATAAAACACAATAAAACTGCATAAATCCCCAAGTAGTAGTGTGTCCAAATCCATAGCCAAGGATAAGAAGTTCCAAGCTATACATCGCAGAGTCTTCAAGCTTGGAAAGACGAACGGTCCAAATTAGGCTGAGTTATTCCCTCCCTAGGTACCGGGGAGGAAACAGAAGGAAAGAGAGCGAAAGAAAATGGGTCAGACATAAGTCCGGTAAGTCTAGGGATTATTCAACATGTAAACTGATAAGAGAACCATGGCTTAAATAAGCTGGACACAGGACAATAATAAGGAAATAAGGTAACATAGGGTAAGGTAAGCTAAACAAAACAAGATAAACAAGGCATGATAAACTAATCATATTATCACACTCATGTCCATATTCTCTGCACCTGCTAGTTATTTTAACCATTATCGTAAGTTCAAAACCCAGTGATCCCTTTTTCATTGATCGGCTCCTACTCGCACGCGTTTGCCACTTGTGTCATACGACCCCGCTCGATTGTAGATACCTGTGCTGGTCCTACCATGGGGTGTATCAAATCTTATGATGGCAACCCGACACGATTCAAGATGCATAGTGTATAATTACTGATGCCCAATGCCTGCTTTTTCCACTCCAGAGTACGTGCACGTCCGTACTTCGTCGGAACCTACACTAACGCACCAACCGCCGTCGTTTTGACCGCTTATAATCAGCCCAGTAATCGTGCCTCACCATGCCTAGTTCAGGGTACCATGATACATCTATGTGGGTTACTGCTGAAATGGGTCCTCGTTACTAGGGTTTCCTAGTCAACATGTTAAATTGGTTAAATGTCCAAGTTAACCTAACCCCACCCATCAGCTTAGTTAACATGTTGCTTTGGTTAAGTGTTGCCTTAATTAACTTAACCTTACCATTCCTGACTTAGCTTTAATTCATTTATTAAAGCACCAACCACTCACATTAGACAGGTATTGTTGCGGTTACTAGATGTGCCAGTCGGGTCCGGGCAGTTTTACACTGCAACTTAGTCTAACCTCGGGTTCCTTTGGGCTCGATGCACTAACCTCCAATATTAGATATATATTGTTATGGTTGCTGGATGTGCCGGGCGGTTCTAGGCGGTTCCGGGCGGTTCCGGGAAGTCTTACACCGTAACTCAATCTAACCTCGGATTAGGCATATTCGTCTTTTCTAAATTTACATATTTACTTCTTTATATTTACATGTAAATCATTGTCATTCAAGTCAAGCCCCACTTTCCTTTTTAAATCAAGTTCATAATTTTAGGTATAAAAATTTATACCACTTTATGCCATAAAACATTTTCATGTTCATGAGCCAAATATGCCATTTATATATAATTTCATATTTTTCTCCCCCAATGTTACCCCCGTTAAACGTTCGCATGAGTCACATAAAATGTTAGGCTCGACACATAGCCTAACTTATACACAAAAGGGAAAAAGAGGAACATGTAACAATTCCAACATCATAAAAATATGGATTTGACTACAAATGTATCATACGAACTTGGCATAGAACAATATACATTTAATTATGAACTTGCAAATTTAGATCTACTTAACATGAATCATGAAATAGGGGTTTTTACATAGAACTACATAAACTTAACATTAGGCATGTAATTGTGAACTTCGCAAATTAGTTGGATCTAATCTAATATGAACCTAATCATATTAGCATGTAGTTTTTGCCATATATGTGAACATGGTTGAACTTGCATAAACATAGCAAAATTCCCAAATTTATCATAAATCATATAGGTGTCATTACCAAATCATGCGGCATAAAATGTCATCGTCTAATTATGCAACATAGTATGTCATCACCAATTTACACAATATGATATCTATCGCCAAATTTTACAATGTGGAATGTCATCGCCAAATTACATAATATGATATCCATCGCCAAATTATACAATATGGTATGTCATCACCAAATTACACAATATGATATGCCATCGCCAAATTATAATATGTCATCGCCAATTTATGTCATCGCCAAGGTGTACAACATATGGATCCAAAGCATTTAACTATTATCATCAACTTACATACAACAAGATCACAACTTAGCATGATAAGAATCATAGTCTCAATCAATTCAGTTTTAACAATAAGGATAGGCATAGATTTACAGTAGGCGATGTTCTATATCTAGTTATTTAGTCACAATTCTAATATCGTTTAGGTCTAAATGATAACTGGACTTACAAAAATGAGGTTAGTTTTAAGTTTTGGGATCTGTATTCTGAATTATAGCTCTCCTTTGTTGTAGACGTTGAATTCACTTAGTTGAATTAGATTTGATTTGCAATTCCTACTTGCCTTCTAGTTGAATGAGAATGGTGGCTACTCTAGACCAAGCACTGACAGCATGACGGTCTTAGGAATATTTTTTATGTGGCTTTAGGGTTTAGATTTAGGTTGCTTATATAGATGTTTGATTTAATAGGAGCCGTAAGATTAACCTAGAGAAAATCAAAGCCATTCAAACCTAAGAGAACCAACCAGAACGTGCCACGCAAGCCCTAATGACACAGAAATTCATCATAGGAGAAAACACGTCAGATTTTAGATCTAACCCGAGGGGGAGGTCGACCCGCAGGCCGACCTGTATGGGGGGAGGTCGACCCCCTGGTCGACCTCCTGGTCGACTTGGCCTTTGGTGGGAAGTTTCCCGCCCAGCCCGCTTCTACTTCAGATTTTGAATTTTGAATTTCTGAACTATATTCTGAACTGTTTATTTAAATTCTTGAATCTTTTGAAGGTCATAACTCCTTCATACGGAATCCGATTTATGCAAACTCAGACTCTATCTCAAGCAGAATTCCGAGACGAACGAAATGGTGTAAACTGTTTCCCTTAATTTTTAAATTTGTAATTAATTATTCTTTAATTCGTAACTTTAATGTTTATAGAAAATACGGGGTGTTAAATCACAGCACATGGATAATATATAATAATAAAATATACAACTGGATATAGTAGTGAAGCATAACTGAATTGAAAATCAAATCTTATAAAACCATAGATTATCGAGTACAATGCATCTCAGTACATGAATATTTAAATAAAATATGCCTCACTACATGCTTTAGACTATCAATGACCATCAACATACAAAGGAAATTGAAAAGAAATATCTATATAGTAGGTAGTAATAGTACGCCAGTCTCCCGCTCGTCACTGCACAACATCATCGGCACCAACCTGCTACTCAGTCTGCATATCAACAACATTGATGAACAACCCAAGGTAATAAGAAGGAAACATAAAACCTTGAGTCAAACAAGAGTCTTAGTGAGCGATAAAATAACAAACAACAGTTACATAGGATAATATGAGCATAGACAGTTCAGCCATCTGATTTGTCCGATAACCACAAAGTTAACACGTAAAAATTATCCATCACACGCTATTAGAATAGGAAATGACAACCCCCATTCCCGCTTCTCTTCGATATCCTGCGATGATAGCCTATCTAGAGAAAACATGAAATGACCCGCAAATCCGTAGCCTTTGAGTCGACTAACAACACCACGCATCCAACCCAAAAGACACAGAAATACGAATCATTATTAGAAAGAAGTTAAATTTCCCTTTTATATTTCGAACTAAATTTAATTCTCTACTTTGGAACTAAATTTAATTCTCTACTTTGGAACTAAATTTCCCTTTTATATTTCGAACCCCCCTTTTTATTCAAAAATATTTTACGGTATTAAAATACCAAATTTCTAGGGTTAGGGAATTCAACACAACATAATTTATCATAGTAAACAATAATATAATTGTTGAGGAACCCAGTTGGGTCCCTCCAACCTGTTTCCCTGCATCCACAAATGTTAATCAGCATCAACAATATTATTTCACATCAATATGAAATATCAGGACTAATCATCGATCAACGATGAAATCATATCAACCATTTCAACCAAAAAACCATTTCACAGTATAAAATAAATTTAAAATTCATTTATATAAAAATATAAATGAAGCAGAGTTAGTGAGTTTACTCACCTTGGTCGTTAATCATTAAATAACGATTAACGGTCGGTAGATCCGGTCAGCCATTTTGTTCTGTCATAATTTCAGCGTCCACAGGATTCCATAGTGACAGACGAATCTTAATCTCTGTTAACAGTTATCATTATAAATTATACCGTAATTAAATTTCATTAATCGTAATTAAATTTAACTGCTAACATTTTACTAATATTTTATGTACAACTAAACTTGTTAAACTAATATATTCAATTTTGTTGATATGTTTATAATGTCGTATGGGTAGTGAAATCCTTTTACAAGCCATACTTAATAAATTAGCAACTTAACTATTTAACTATTTAAACCTAAAGCCAATATTTTAAATGTTAAAGGTTGAAATGGACTCACCCTAAATCATAACCGCATCTGGTAGCCTCTTCCCACTTTCCAGTTTATACGCCTTTGTCCCACTTGCCATTCATGTAATTTGCATTACCATCCCCGTCTGAGACCATTAACCCACTCAAACAACGTCCCCTTCTCCCTTTTCCTTTTAATCCCGCTTGCATGAAGGTTGTAGGGCTTTCCTGTCCTCTTACGTTTTTATCTTCATTTTGGGCCCTTTTTATTTTTCTATTTTTATATAGATCTGGGCTTCACCATTTCAGCCCATCTTCTACATCAGATCCGCATCCGTATTGATCAGTGCCTTCCCTTCCCAAAACAATACTCGCTTCCTATTGCAGTGAATTTTTCCTAGTCTCCATGCCTCCTCGTTCTTCCATGAGGACAACTGAAACCAATGCCAATAATTTTCTCGTCAAATCCTCCACTTTTCGAAACCACCCGTTGCTCATTTTAAAAGCCATCAACTAAAACCAATCATTAAATTGTTTAAAAACTTAAATACATTTAGATAGTGGGCTCACCGATATTTGTGTCTGCCCAGTTTCGTCGCATAAAGAATTTCCAACGTAGATGCTTCATTCCCAAAGTAAAACGTTCTCTCCTTTTTCTTTACATTTTTTTCTCTTTTTTCCATTTTGCTAAGTCTTTCTTTTACACAATCAGCCCATCCCCACAAATATTCGCATCCACCCAGTACGGTCTTCTTCCCATATTATTAAAACAATGTTTCCTGTTCATTCATCTTCTGCTGTATCATATAGATGCTTCAGTCGTAACATATATATGCCGCTCCCTCCCTCCTTATATCATAAAACTCTGAAAGCCTGTTGCTCCTCTATCTCTCAACTGAAAAACACCACACTACTTCATTATTCTCCTCGTTCGCTCCCCTTCCTCCCCAACGTCGGAGCCTTGAACTCGCACTAACACACGAGACCCGGATCTCCAGACCAACCCACGTACTTCCTCTTTCATTCATCCGCAACCATTAACAATAATATTATCTTCTCTAACGCCCATCCAACTTCCTCCTCTGTTGGCACCGGTCAGCCCTAGCGGCTACTGTTTTATTTGTGAATACAAGAAGTTGATGACGGACTCAACAAAAATTGCATCGATGCGAACTTCTCTTCGCTGAGATATCAGTGGGGTTCATTTCAGAAATTTTTAGAGTAGTAAGGAAGTGGGAATATTCCTCTTGAAGATTTGAAATCCATTTTTGTTTACTGTGTTGGTAGCCAAACGATCTGCGTTTATATAGGCTGCCTATACTTGGTAGCCAAGTTTCGTACAATATAGTTCAGCTAGCTTATGGCGTAGGTGCATGTTGATGTGAATCAAACAATGTTCTGCATTGGTGCAGTGATGTGAAAATACATTACTGTTTTCAATTGAATTTACATGTGTAGTCTGCGTCTTCCATGGTGATTTCGGTGCTAAAGAAAAACAGACTTTATAATACATGTAATAGATTGATTCATTGGAATCATTGTCTTTGGTAAAATATTTGTTGTGAGTGAATGTATATAGGTAGGCTATGTACCTAGGAAAAGAAACAATGGCAGAAGCAAAAATCTAAGTGGCAAAGTGCCTTAGTCTGCAAGCATTTCCTGCATGGAAAAGACTTGGCATGTGCAAAGTGTAGGGTAGAGCAGTGTTTGTTAGAGAAGGCATGTAACAACCCGTATTTTCAATAACCTGTTATAACATAAATCGAGGCAGAATTTAATTCTAAAATCTGAATCAAGGGAAACGGGCTATGCCATTGCGTTCGTCTCGGAAAAATACGCGAAATAGAGTCCGTGTTTTCGAAAATCGGAGTCCGTATGACCCGATTAAGGCCCAACGAAGTTTTCAAAAAATTGCTAAGTAAAAACAGATTTCAAATTCAAATCAAAAATTGGGAATTGGGCCAGTTTGGGCCAGGCGGGAAAATTCCCGCCACAGTACCCAAGTCGACAGCCCTGTCGACTTGGGAGTCGACTGGGTCTGACCAGGTCGACAGCCCTGTCGACTTGGCTGTCGACTTGGCTCAGACGCCCAGTTCTGCCTGGTGCACCAGTTTGGGTTTGTGTTGAGCTTGGGGGCCAGATTCGATTTGGAGGGTTGAGATGAGAACTAGGGTTTAATCCTATGGTCTAAATCACTAGCCTAATCTATAAATAAGACCCTAACCTACCCTAAATCATCATTAATCTATCCTACAACTAAACTATGGCAAAATCAATCCTCTCATGGCCTCCACTCTCTTCATACAATTCCTAAATCAATTTCTAAGAGATTTCCATGCATACAAGTGTATTTAGGCTTGTATGATCCTCTTTAGCTTGCATTAAAGTCTTGTTTCTCTATTGGCATCATAAAGGAGGAGTCTTGATCAAGTTTTCTTGCATTTTTGGGGTTTTAATTTGTTGCATAAGGGGTTTCTTACATTTGCTATACTCATTTGAGTCCGCATAAGCATTGTAAGCCCTATTCCTCTCATACTTGAACTTTGAAGTTAAATGCATGATATGCAAGTTGTCATATGTTATGCAAGTTAGTTTATGCAAGTATGATATGCAAGTTGACATATGTTATGCAAGTTTATTTATGCTAGTATGATATGCAAGTTGTCATATGTTATGCAAGTTAGTTTATGCAAGTATGATATGCAAGTTGACATATGTTATGCAAGGTTATTTATGCAAGTATGATATGCAAGTTGTCATATGTTATGCAAGTTAGTTTATGCAAGTATGATATGCAAGTTGTCATATGTTATGCAAGTTAGTTTATACAAGTATGATATGCAAGTTAACATATGTTATGCAAGTTTGTTTATGCAAGTATGATATGCAAGTTGTCATATGTTATGCAAGCTTGGGATGGTCATATGGTTCATGTTATCATGTTATGCATGCTTTTTGGGCCTAAAAATGTAATATGCAAGTGTGTGAACACATGAACGTTTCATATGCCACCATGTTGAACTTGTGGCTTTAACACTTTTATGTCATGATTATGCCAAGTTCCCTCTTTCTATCCTTTATGCGCTATTGTGATATGTAAGCGATGGGATTGCGTTTGGGGTTTGGGTAAACTTAAAAGACATAAAAACATGAGCTTGGGAATTTACCTATTAAGTTAGGTCTACCCATTGGGAATTTACCTATTAAGTTAGGTCTACCCAATTGCTTGAAAATTTGTAACATGATGGACATGACACTTAGAAAAGATAAGTGTCGCCAACTCGAGGTTGGGTTGAGTTTGTAGCGTAAACCTACCCGGAACCGACCGGCCTAACTAGTTGCTACAAACAATAGGACCCAATGTGAGAAGTTGGTCATGTTGTACCTTGGACCCGAGGTTAGACCAAGTTGTGGTGTAAAGCTACCCGGACCCGCCCGGCTTAACTAGTAACCACAACAAAGTCTAATGTGAGAGGTTAAGGCGCATTAATTAATTAATGCCTCATGATTAGGGTTAAGTCATGGACCATTTAATACTTAACCAATTTGGGCTCGGTAGATTAATTGGGGTTAAGTCGTGAACTCATAGTTACACTTAACCAAGTTAATCCATGATTAGTGAAGGGGTTAAACCGTACTTAACCCACTAGAAAAATCCTAGTAATGGGGGTCCACTCCGCAGTAATCCCAAGTTTGTATCATCAAGGCCCTAGGGACTAGGCTAGGGAGGGGGCACGATTACTGGGCTGGAGGTAAGCGACCAAAAGTGACGGCCGAGTGGTACGCCGGTGTAGTTCTGGGCGGACTCTGGTCGTGCACATAGTCCGTAGCTGGAGAAAACAAGCACGGGTACCGGTAGACCGAGACTGTGCACTCATGTTTATGGTGTCCAGGGGTTGACACCCTAGGGCTTGATACACCCGACGGGTGGACCCGGCACAGTTCGACTACATTCATGTTTGGGCCGTATTGACACCAACACGTGACGAGTTAGGCTTAGGGAGCCGATCGACTAGACCGTTGGGTTGGACCTCGTGGTAGGGTCACTTCATGTTATTGGACCTCGTATGAGGGTCACTTCATGTTATTTGGGCCAAAGCTTGGGCCGTGGGATCAATACTTGCGTATCCAAGTCATGATAGTTTGCTAGTACACCTGTGGTGCAAAAACCTTAATCCTGATTATGCGATGACACCTTTATCTACCTTGATAGTTAATCATCATGATGTTATCCTTATGTTCATACCTGCTGCTCATGTCAGTTAACTTTATCAGTTTACATTGATTGTAGTAGGGCTTACTCAGTCTTTTTGACTGACCTGTTTTCTTTTGCCTCTTTTCTTCCGTTCCCCCCCCCCCCCCAGGTTCTCAGGGAGGGAATACAGGAGCTTAGCTTGGATCTTATCTGCTTTCTTGGATAGCTCATGTATGCTTTGGACTTGAGCTCGCTATGGTTTTTCTGCTTTGGGGATAGCTACTTATGTTTTTCTGTTCAGTTTCAGATGATGTTGTTTTATGTACTAGACTTATTTATTTGGGAAATTGACATTATGATGTAGCAGACTTGTTTTTGAAATGGTTTAAAATTCTTCCGCTGTTTTATCTATGTTATTTACTCTGTTTACATATATACATATGTTCTTGTTCTGCCTTGATATATCATTATGCATGTTTACCTGATTCAAACGCCCCTCCAAAGTCAGAGTGCTTGCAAGAGACACCCTGGCGGAGGCGGGGTGTTACAAATTTGGTATCAGAGCCTATGGTTTACAAGAAGGAACAAAAAGGTTTTTAGAAAACTGTTGGAAAACTATTTTCAAAACCAAGTATAAAGTATTTTCCAAAGAAAAGTCTAGTTTATTTTAAAAAGGCTATTCCCTAAGAAGCCATTAGCAAAATTCCTTCATTTTTCTCCATTCTGAATCTGTCTTTTTCTTCGTTTTCAGTATGGCCGATAACTTTGTTATTCCGGAGGAAGTGCATGTACCCGTTTGGTATAGGAGACTTTTGGAGGCTAGGGCGACCGAAGCCGGCCCCGCAGATGTCCCTCCTCCTCCTCCAGTAGTTAATATTCCTCCTCCTCCCGTTGCTAATGTTCCTCCTCCTCCTGTTGCTGAGGTTCCTCTTCCTCCTCCCCCTCAGCATCCTCAAGCTGACTTCGCAAAGATTTGCAAGGATTTCAAAGCAATGGGTGGCAAGAACTTTCAAGGCACTGAGACTTTTGTAGAGGCCAGAAATTGGTTGAAAGAGACCGAGGATTTGTTTGCTATCTTTGGGATAGATGACCAGAGGAAGATCTTGTTGGCGGTTTGGCTTATGAAGGATGAAGCCGCTTATTGGTGGGAAGTCACCAATGGTACTAGGCCTGTTGAGACTTGGGTCGATCTCAGGGCAAGGTTCATGCTTAAGTTTCTATCTTCCGCTGAGGAGAATCTGCAGATGGAGAGATTCATAACTTTGAAGCAAGGAGATATGTCTGTCAAGGAGTATGTGAACAAGTTTAATCAGTTAGCTCGTTTTGGCTTGGATATGGTGAATACTCCTCAGAAGAAGGCCCTTCGTTTTGCTAGGGGATTGAATGAGCCGTTACAAGGATTGGCCATGTCACATATTCCTCATGGGGCCACGTTTGAGAGCTTGGTTGATATGGCGTTACTTCAGGGAGATGTCAAGAAGAATGATACTCAAGTCAAGAAGACCGATTCCCAGGGAAAGGGAAATCAAGGCAATACTAGTGGTCAAAGCGGTCAGAACAAGAACAAGGGTCAAGGCAACAAGGGGAACAACAACAAGGGCAAGAACAACAAGGAGAAGTGCCATTATTGCGGTACAGTTGGGCATCTTATTAAGGATTGTAGGAAGAGAAAAAGAAAGAATGGTGAATGCTTTTTATGCGGTAAGGCTGGACATCTCAGCAAGGATTGCCCGAAGAAACAGGGGCAAGGCCAGGGTCAAACTCAGCGTGCTGGACCTGCAGGAGGGCAAGTTCATGCTCTCACTACCGCTCCAGTTCCCGATCGAGGTAGTATTTCTGTTGAGAGCCTTGTATATATTTCTGATTTTCCAGTTCGTATTTTGTTTGATTCTGGTGCATCGCATAGTTTTATCTCATCTGATCTTGTTGATAGTTTGCACCTTAGTACTAGCTTGGTAGAGGATCCCGTTTGTGTCTCAAATCCTATTGGGGGTTCCGCCCATTTGTCTATGATATGTGGGGATTTGAGGATCTCTATACTGAGTGTAGAATTCTTGTGCAGTGCTTATGTCCTTGGTTTCAGGGGATACGGATTGATATTGGTCATGGATTGGCTGTCCAGATATGGAGTCATTCTTGATTGTGAGCATAGGGTTGTGAGGCTCGTGACTCGCCTCGGGAACACCCTAGAGATTTCTTGTGATCCGAGAGGTCCCGTCATGTTGTGCTATCTTGAATCTCTCATCTCGTCAGTGGAGACTCTTCAGTCTGTAAGAGTGGTCCGAGAGTATCCCGATGTTTTTGATGAAGTTAGGGGTTTGCCCCCTAAGCGAGAGATTGATTTCCGCATTTATCTGGTGGATAATGCAAAGCCGGTTTCTTTGCCTGTTCAGCACATGGCTCTGCGTGAAAGGCGGGAGCTAAGCAAGCAAGTGAAAGAGTTGCTTGAGAAGAACTTCATTAGACGAAGTATATCTGAGTGGGGAGCGCCTGTGGTATTTGCTACCAAGGCGGACGGTTCTCTCCGACTATGTGTTGACTATCGAGAGTTGAATAAGCTGACTAAGAAGAACAGACACCCGTTACCGAGGATCGATGATCTCTTTGACCAGCTTGTCGGTGCTTCTGTTTTCTCTCAGCTTGATCTTGCTATTGGATTCCATCAGCTCAGGGTAGCTGAGGATAGTATAGACAAGACTGCGTTCAGAACTCCAGACGGATTCTTTGAGTGGCTTGTCATGCCATTTGGCTTGACGAATGCACCCGCATATTTCGTAGACTTGATGAGTACGGTGTTCAGGGTGTTCTTGAACAAGTTTGTCGTGGTCTTCGTAGATGACATTCTGATCTTCTCTAAGGATGAGGAAGAGCACGCAAGGCATCTCGTGGAGGTGATGGATATGCTTAGAGCGCATCAGTTGAAGGCCAAGTTCTCCAAGTGTCACTTTTGGAGAAGGGAAGTTAGATTTCTTGGGCATATAGTGTCTAAGCAAGGCTTAGCGGTGGATCCCGCTAAGGTGGTTGCAGTTCAGGATTGGAAGACTCCAAGGAATGCAACCGAAGTGAGAAGTTTTCTAGGTCTTGCGGGTTTTTATCGGAAGTTCATCAAGGACTTCGCGAAGATTTCTGCTCCTCTCACTAAATTGACGAAGAAGAATTTAGTTTTTGCTTGGAGCATAGAATGCGAGCTTGCTTTTCAGAAGCTCAAGAGAGCTCTTACATCAGCACCTGTTCTAGCTCTGCCCGATGGGGGAAAGTTATTTACCGTATACACCGATGCATGTGGCACGGGGTTAGGAGCTGTTCTGATGCAAGAAGGAAGGGTGATATGCTTTGGCGGTAGACAACTCAAAGTGCATGAGAAGAATTATCCCACTCATGACTTAGAGTTGGCAGCAATAGTATATGCACTCAAGGCTTGGCGCCATTATCTTCTGGGAGAAAGGTTTGAGCTTTATACCGATCACAAGTCATTGAAGTATCTCTTTTCTCAGAAGGATCTGAATTTGAGGCAGCAAAGATGGATGGAATTCTTGGCGTCCTATGATTTCGAGATAGCTTATACCCCTGGCAAGGGGAATGTGGTAGCTGATGCATTAAGTAGAAAAAGGTTGACCCTAAGTCCTCTATTCGTTGAGATGAAGAATTTAGAGTATGTGGCAACCTTTGATTTCTCTTTGGCGGTCGAGTCGATGACCGGTTCTTTAGCATCTCTGGAACTCAGACCTACCCTTCTTGATCAAGTTGGGGCTTCACAGAGGGAAGACCCTCAGATAGTTGACATTATGGATAAGCTGACTCGAGGAGAGACGTCTAGTCATCTCGCTCGATATTCTGTTGATGACAAGGGTTGGCTGAGGAGAGATGGAAGGTTATGTGTTCCCATGGTAGAAGATTTAGTAAGAAGAGTTCTTGAGGAAGCGCATCGCTCTAAGTTGACTATACATCCAGGCGGGGATAAGATGTATAAAGATATGAAGCGTATTTTCTTTTGGCCCGGGATGAAGAAGGATGTGGCAGAGTTTGTCTCTAGATGTATTATTTGCCAGCAAGTTAAGGCCGAGTCAAAGAAGCCCGGTGGGCTATTGCATCCTCTAGACGTTCCACTTTGGAAGTGGGAGAGTATCTCCATGGATTTTATCGATGGGCTTCCAAGGTCAAGGAAAGGGAATACGAGCATTTGGGTTATTGTAGATAGACTTACGAAGAGTGCTCATTTCATTCCGGTAAAGAGCAAGAGGACCGCATCTTGGCTAGCGTCCGTATATCTTCGTGAGATTGTGAGACTTCATGGAGTCCCTTCTAGTATTGTCAGTGACCGTGACCCAATCTTTACAAGTCGGTTCTGGAATAGCTTGCAAGAGGCTATGGGCACGAGGTTGAATTTGAGTACTGCTTATCACCCACAGACGGACGGCCAAACCGAAAGGGTGAATAGGGTACTCGAGGATCTGTTGAGGCTGTGTATTCTGGATTTTGGTGGTACTTGGGAAGACCATCTTCCTCTTGTTGAGTTTGTATATAATAACAGTTATCAGGCAAGCATAGGGATGGCACCATTTGAAGCTTTATATGGGAGGTCGTGCAAGTCGCCTACATGTTGGTGGGAGACTACAGATAAGCTCATACTTGGGCCTGATATGATCAGAGATACATCCGAAAAGATCGAGTTGATTCGGAGACGGATGAAAGCGGCCCAAGACCGACAGAAATCCTATGCTGATAAGCGAAGATCTGATTTGGAGTTTGATGTTGGGGATATGGTTTTCGTAAAGGTTTCTCCTTTGCGGAATGTGGTCCGATTTGGAGCCGTTGGGAAGTTAGCACCGAGATTTGTTGGACCATTCCCTATTATAGAGAGGATCGGGCAGATGGCTTATAGAGTGAAGTTGCCCGAGAAGCTTGCCGGAGTACACGATGTTTTTCATGTCTCGCATCTCCGGAAGTGTTTACATGAATCAGCAGAGGTTGTGGAGCCGAGTGTTCTGGAAGATGTGGAAGTGGAGAAAGAAGCTACCTTGAGGAGAGCTCCGATTCGTATCTTGGGGACGGAGACCAAGAAGCTAAGGAATCGAGAGGTCAAGTTGGTGAAGGTTCAATGGGGTGAAGCCGAAGAAGACGCAACTTGGGAAACCGAGGAGAAGATGCGTGGGCTTTATCCATTCCTTTTTGAGGGTACACTCTCAATCTCTTTTCTTTGTTAGCATATCTTTCTCTTTGCTATCCATATTTATCTAGTTTATCGCGTTAATCTTGTCATGAGAACCTTAGGAAGAAACCCCTTTGGATGAAACATGTGTTTGAAACATGTTATGCTTGATGGTTGCAAGTGGTTGCAAGTGATTGCAAGTTGTTGCTCGTGGATGCATTATACACGTTAGGCACTAGATCGGCTCGCACACTCCTCATATTGCATATGCATGAGTGTTTATGCTTATACATGGATGAAAATTGTGTGTGATCACATGGATGTTGCATATGGGTGTATGTTATGTGCACACATATAGATGGTATACATTATGTTAGGAATTGCATACATATGGATTCATTTCACTAACATAATTTGCATTGATGGTATTCGCATTAGATAAGTACATGTACACACACCTTTGCATATGTTCATACAGCATTTAGAATCTTGTAAGGACAATGATTGCTCGTGGATGATGTTTTGAGTAGATGGATGTTTGATGGTAGGATACGTTCTTCCTAACTTGAAGATTTCGGGGACGAAATCCTTTAAGGAGGGGAGAATGTAACAACCCGTATTTTCAATAACCTGTTATAACATAAATCGAGGAAGAATTTAATTCTAAAATCTGAATCAAGGGAAACGGGCTATGCCATTGCGTTCATCTCGAAAAATACGCGAAATAGAGTCCGAGTTTTCGAAAATCGGAGTCCGTATGACCCGATTAAGGCCCAACGAAGTTTTCAGAAAATTGCTAAGTAAAAACAGATTTCAAATTCAAATCAAAAATTGGGAATTGGGCCAGTTTGGGCCAGGCGGGAAAATTCCCGCCACAGTACCCAAGTCGACAGCCCTATCGACTTGGGAGTCGACTGGGTCTGACCAGGTCGACAGCCCTGTCGACTTGGCTGTCGACTTGGCTCAGACGCCCAGTTCTGCCTGGTGCACCAGTTTGGGTTTGTGTTGAGCTTGGGGGCCAGATTCGATTTGGAGGGTTGAGATGAGAACTAGGGTTTAATCCTATGGTCTAAATCACTAGCCTAATCTATAAATAAGACCCTAACCTACCCTAAATCATCATTAATCTATCCTACAACTAAACTATGGAAAAATCAATCCTCTCATGGCCTCCACTCTCTTCATACAATTCCTAAATCAATTTCTAAGAGATTTCCATGCATACAAGTGTATTTAGGCTTGTATGATCCTCTTTAGCTTGCATTAAAGTCTTTTTTCTCTATTGGCATCATAAAGGAGGAGTCTTGATCAAGTTTGCTTGCATTTTTGGGGTTTTAATTTGTTGCATAAGGGATTTCTTACATTTTCTATACTCATTTGAGTCCGCATAAGCATTGTAAGCCCTATTCCTCTCATACTTGAACTTTGAAGTTAAATGCATGATATGCAAGTTGTCATATGTTATGCAAGTTAGTTTATGCAAGTATGATATGCAAGTTGACATATGTTATGCAAGTTTATTTATGCTAGTATGATATGCAAGTTGTCATATGTTATGCAAGTTAGTTTATGCAAGTATGATATGCAAGTTGACATATGTTATGCAAGGTTATTTATGCAAGTATGATATGCAAGTTGTCATATGTTATGCAAGTTAGTTTATGCAAGTATGATATGCAAGTTGTCATATGTTATGCAAGTTAGTTTATGCAAGTTAACATATGTTATGCAAGTTTGTTTATGCAAGTATGATATGCAAGTTGTCATATGTTATGCAAGCTTGGGATGGTCATATGGTTCATGTTATCATGTTATGCATGCTTTTTGGGCCTAAAAATGTAATATGCAAGTGTGTGAACACATGAACGTTTCATATGCCACCATGTTGAACTTGTGGCTTTAACACTTTTATGTCATGATTATGCCAAGTTCCCTCTTTCTATCCTTTATGCGCTATTGCGATATGTAAGCGATGGGATTGCGTTTGGGGTTTGGGTAAACTTAAAAGACATAAAAACATGAGCTTGGGAATTTACCTATTAAGTTAGGTCTACCCATTGGGAATTTACCTATTAAGTTAGGTCTACCCAATTGCTTGAAAATTTGTAACATGATGGACATGACACTTAGAAAAGATAAGTGTGGCCAACTCGAGGTTGGGTTGAGTTTGTAGCGTAAACCTACCCGGAACCGACCGGCCTAACTAGTTGCTACAAACAATAGGACCCAATGTGAGAAGTTGGTCATGTTGTACCATGGACCCGAGGTTAGACCAAGTTGTGGTGTAAAGCTACCCGGACCCGCCCGGCTTAACTAGTAACCACAACAAAGTCTAATGTGAGAGGTTAAGGCGCATTAATTAATTAATGCCTCATGATTAGGGTTAAGTCATGGACCATTTAATACTTAACCAATTTGGGCTCGGTAGATTAATCGGGGTTAAGTCGTGAACTCATAGTTACACTTAACCAAATTAATCCATGATTAGTGAAGGGGTTAAACTGAAACACCCCACCTCCGTTAGGGTCACTCTCAAAGGGAATGCCCTAATTTTGGTGGAGGTTTATAAGTACAAGTCACAGATATACAAGACAGATATAAGAACACATATTTGTAAGCAGCGGAAAATCAACAAACTTTTATTTCATAAAAGCAAATACGTGTTACAACAACAACACCATAATAGTCTTACACTTTTTCCCAAAACATAACATAACACTTTCATAATCTGTCTTGATTACATTATTTAAAGAAGCATAAATAAAACATAGATAAACTGCAATAGTCCCCATAGTGGATTGTCCAAAGCCATAGTTCAAAACAGGAAAGTCCAAGCAATACATTTCTCTTCTTCAAGCTGGATGTTAAGGATGGTCAAGCTGCTGTGTTCCCTCCCTGTGGACCTGGGGGGGGGGGGGAACGGAAGAAAAGAAGACGAAAGAAAAGTAGAGTCAGACATAAAGCCTGAGTAAGTCTAGTACTATTTTGTCTATGAATAAAGAACTGGGTATGATAAGTATAACAAGAAGTGGGCAAGCACTATAAACTTGGTTAAGTTGTCTAGGGTCGAATATACTATCGTACCCCATGTTAATCTCTGAACCCATATAAACTAGTTTCCAACTGGCACCCCATAATCAGGGTAAAGTGATCCATTCTACGATAATCGGCTCCTACTCGCATAGTTACATGTGTCTTACGGCCCCCGATGTTGTAGTTACCTATGCTGGTCCCACCATGGGGTGTATCAAGTCCCATGGCGGCGGCCCGACACAACCTTAGAATGCACAGGTATGCTACTGGTGTCCAGTGCCTTATTTTTCTACGCCGGAGTGTGTGCATGCCCGCACCCCGTTAGAACCTACACTGCTACACCACCGCCGTCGATTTGACCTCTTACAACCAGCCCAGTAATCGTGTCCCACCCTGCCTAGTTTCAGGGTATCCTGATACACCTTCTAGGGTTACTGCTGAAAAGGGTCCCTCGTTACTAGGTTTTCTATCTCTAGCCAACATGCTAAGTTGGTTAAGTGTTTTCTAACCTAACCCCCACCAGTCCGTTTAGTTTAGCATGTTCCATTTTGATTAAGTCTTTAGTTCACTTAATCCTAACAATCCTGACTCAGCCTTAGTTGTCTTATTAAGGCCCTGACCTCTCACATTAGACAGGTATTGTTGTGGCTGCCTGTTGCCGGTTGGTTCCGGGCAGTCTTACGCCACAACTCAGTCTAACCTCGGGTCCTTATTGGGCTCCATGTTTAACCTCCCACATTGGATAGGTATTGTTGTGACTACTGGACAGCCGGGCGGTTCCGGGCAGGTTTACATCACAACTCAATCCAACCTCGGGTTAAACACATCGTATTTTCTATATTTACATGTTTTGTCTTTCTTCTTTATTTTCTTATATGTAAATATTTGCGGCCAATTAAGTTAATGGTGTAAAGGTTACACCAATCATGGGCCCAACCCATGCTTGAATTTGGGCCCTTCTATTTTATATTTTCATCCATTAGTAATTTTAACCCAACGTTATTTTCCCCCGTTTTACACGTCCGTTTGTTATATATATATGTTGGGCTTAGCCTTTTAAAGCCCAACTTAGCCATGCGAATAGGGGAGGCTTAAAGCGTGATTACATACACAAAGAGGGAAAGGTGAGCGCATGAACTTGCAATATGACGTTGGAAATACAAAATAGAAACTGGTGTACTTGCATATATACTTTGGTCATAAAGCATAGGTGACATGAATCAAAGCATGTGAACTTGTAGTTGAGATATGAATCTAAATTGGGTATCACTATTGACACATGAACCTATATTTTTATTTAGGCATAATGTCAAACATAAGCATGGCATAAATATCTCTAACATAAGCATGGCATAATGTCAAACATAAGCATGGCATAAGTATAGTTAAATTTGTTCACATAACCATGGCATAAATATTTCTAACATGAAATCATGATTTTTACTTTAGTCATGCAAACTTGCAAAAAGGGATTTTTGGAGCCTAACCTAGCTATGTACCACATATGTCATCATAAAATTCTTGTAAACAAGATAGACTTAATCATGGATTTTAATTATGCCAAATATCATTCATAGCCTAGCCATATTCATAAGTTTTCAAATAGGTTTTCTAGTACAAAAGCATGGCTTAATACATGATGCCCAATTTTCAACATAATTTCATATGGATTATGATAACCCAAACCTATTCCAATTACTTCATAAAATGACGTTTGTATAAAAATACACATTATGATGGCATAGTAGCAAAGCCCCAAACTTGCATGAATTTAAATCAACTACATATATGTAGCTTCAACATGGATTACATAATTTGCGAAATATTCCAAGCGTATACTTGCATAGAACTACCGCATGTAGTTCTTTATAATTGAATAACATAATTCAAGAATATCCAAACGTATATAATATTTCAAATTGATAAGAACGCACAAATATGAATTACTTTATTGCCACAATTCAAGCATACGAACCAACACAATTATTTGTTCATACCAAAGTAATACTCTACTTACAATCGTTGCGGCGAATTCTCTAATTTAGGAATTTAGAGATGCGACTCCTTATGACGTAGGCGTTGATTTGCTTTGTTTGAATTGCTTTAGGCTTTAGAATTTTCCTCCTAATCCTCTCTCTCCAATTGGCGGCTACTCTTAGTCGTTCCTCAGCAACATGGCGGCTTTGTTCTTATTTTTGAATGAATAGATTAGGGTTAGTCTAGGGTTGTTTATATAGAGGTTATAAACTGATTAGGACCATTGATGTTGCTTGGATTGATCGTAGCCATTCATTCGCAAGAGAGACCAATTAGAGCCTGCCACCTAGCCCTAATGACAAAGCAAGCTTCTGAAAATCGGCCAAACACAGACCTGGCCAGCCAGGGCTAGACCAGACCTGGCCAGCAGGTCATTTTTGACCTGGGCGCACTTGGCAGGTGCGCCAGGTCAAAAATGTACTGGCGCACTTCACAGGTGCGCCAGTTCATTTTTGTTCTGGCGCACTTCCCAAGTGCGCCAGTGCATTCTGACCCTTTTTCGGTTTTTCGCCCAACTTCGTTCGTCCATAACTTCTTCATACGATATCCGTTTTTCGAAAACTCGGACTCTATTTCGCGTATTTTTCCGAGACGAACGCAATGGCGTATCCTGTTTCCCTTAGTTCTTTGATTTGAAATTAATTATACTTTAATTTGTGAGTTTCACAGTTATAGAATTCGCGGGGTGTTACATTCTCCCCCACTTAAAAGGATTTCGTCCCCGAAATCTTCAAGTTAGGAGGAATGTATATCCTAACATCCAATCATCCATCTACTCATCCAACAAACACAAGCATCCATTGTCCTTAAAAGACTTCTAATGCTTCATGATCATATGCGAAGTGTGTGTGTGTACATGTACTTATCTAATGCAAAATCAGGCGGTCTACTGATTCAGTTGACCTCCTTAATGCGAATTATGTAAGTGCCATGAATCCATTATGTATGCAAATTTTCCTATTCATGATTCTACATGAGTGCACAATCATTCAATACAAATGCAACATCCACATGACAACACATTAGAGTTCAACCATATACGAATGCAAACATATATGCATATGCAATATGAAGTGACTGAGCCGATCTAAAACCTAGATTGTGTGTGTATATGCAACCACGAGCAACCACTAGCAATCACTTGCAACCACTTGCAACCATCATCCATAACATGTTTCAATTACATGTTTCCATCCAAAGGGTTTCTACCTAAAGGATAAGGTCGAGGAAATATACCTAAAGGATAGATAAAAGCGCAACTTAAGGAAAAGGAAAGATCAAGGATGTACCCTCGAATAGAAAAGGGTAGGCTGTACGGATTCTAGCTTCAGTTTCCCAAGTCGCGTCTCCCTTGGCGTCGCTCCATTGAACTTTGACGAGTTTGACTTCACGGTTGCGTAGCTTCTTCACTTCCGTTCCTAATATGCGGGTTGGAACATTTCTTATGGTTGCTTCGCGCTCCACTTCGGACTCTTCGAGGATATTTGGCCCTACCACCTCGGCTGACTCATGTAGACATTTTCGGAGATGTTAAACGTGAAAAACGTTGTGGACTCCAGCCAACTTCTCGGGTAGCTCTAATCTATAGGAAATTTTCCCAATTGTTCATATCTAAAGGTATAGTCGAAGTAAAAACTTTGTGCCCATTAGGCAATGTCAAAACTGAAAACCTATGCCACATATATATTGATTAGGAGAAGAACTCTCTAAGCATCAGCCCTGAAGACCGAAATCAACATCAGACTGACACCCAAAGAGTTACTCAACCCAACCACCATATATGATTCTAGGCAACTAAGCATGATGGACTCCTTTTAGGTCACAAGGGAGTCCCTTCCTAAGACCAATCCGTATCCTATAAAACCCAAAAACTTTAGTCAAACCGATGAACACCCTCGAGCCCCATCATGTGTTACTAACAGATGAGTCATACTCCCTATGAGGTTTGCAACAGAAATTTGGATTGAGAATGGGACCGAGAGGATATACACAAAAGATAGCATGCAAGTAAGCTCTACAGGAAGAGAGGGATCAAAGATATACTCTTAAGAAGAGATATGATGCACGATTCTAGTCTTCAATCTTCTAAGTCGCATTTCTTGAGCTTAACTCCATTATGCTTTGTCCATCTTTAACTTCACAATTTCGTAGCTTCTTAATTCTTATTTCCAAAATATGAGTTGGAACCTATTTCTCGTTCCTCTTTCACTTATTCTCTTTCTAGTATACTTGGCTCAAGCCTAACTGCGTACTCATGGTTCCATGCAAGCTCTCCAAAATTCACTAGTGAATCTTGGATCTTGTTCACTTACTAGAAGGTATCCCACATAGATGAATTATCTCTTGAAAATAAACAATTGTCAACTTCGTGAGCGGAGTTGAGATTTTCGCAAAATCCCTTATGAATTTTCGATAGAAACCTGCTAGTCCTAGAAAGCTTCGGACCTCAGTCGCATTCCTTGGTGTCTTCCAATCCTGTACCACCACTACCTTAGCAGGGTCCACTGCTAACCCTTGTTTGGATACTATGTGCCCAAGGAACCTCACCTCTTCTCTCCAAAAGTGGCATTTGGAGAATTTGGCTTTAAGTTGGTGGACTCGCAAAGTTTCCATGATTGCCCTCAAGTGTTGAGCATGTTCCTCTTCACTCTTTGAGAAGATAAGGATATCATCTACGAAGACCACTACGAATTTGTTGAGGAAATCTCTAAATACCCTACTCATCAGGTCCACGAAGTAAGCAGGTGCATTTGTCAAGCCGAAAGGCATGACAAGCCATTCAAAGAAGCCGTCTGGGGTTCTGAACGACGTTTTATCGATGCTATCTTCAGCCACCCTTAGCTGATGAAAACCGGTTGCTAAATCGAGTTGGGAGAAAACAGACGCTCCTACAAGCTGGTCAAATAAATCGTCAATTCTAGGGAGAGGGTGCCTATTCTTTTTCGTTAGCTTGTTGAGCTCCCTATAGTCAACACATAGACGGAGTGATCCATCCGCCTTTGTAGCGAACACCACCGGAGCGCCCCATTCTGAAATGCTCCTCCTAATGAACCCCTTTTTTAGAAGCTCTTTAATCTGTTTACTGAGCTCTTTCCTTTCCCGTGGAGCCATGTGTCTAACGGGCAACGCAACGGGCTTTGCATTATCTACAAGATATATGCGGAAGTCTATTTTCCGCTTCGGAGGCAAGCCCTTCACCTCTTCGAAGACATCCGGATATTCCCGGACCACTCTAACTGATTGCAAATTTTCAACAGAGGCATCTAGCGATTCAAGGTAACTAAGCATAACCGCGTATGAGGGATTACAAGAAATTTCCAAAGTATTACCGAGCTGGGTTAGGAGCCTAACAACCCTTTTCTCACAATCAAGGATGGCCCCATTACTGGATAGCCAATCCATACCCAAAATCAAACCATAACCCGAAAAGCCCAAAACAAAGGCACTACATTGAAATTCTACACTTAGAATAGAGATTTTCAATCCCACACAGATCATAGACAAATGAGCTGGGCCCCCAATTGGGTTTGAAACAATTAAGGGGTCCTCTACCATACTAGTTTTTAGGTGCAGAGATTCTACTAAAGCAGACGAGATAAAGGAGTGTGATGCTCCAGAATCAAATAAAGTGCGAACGGGGTAATCATAAAGATAAACTACACTTTCTACAGAAGTATTTATACCTCGCTGTTGCAGAGGTGGCGCTTCCAGCACATGAACCTGTGCCCCTGGGGTGGATCCAACCCTCTGCCCTGTCCTCGTTTCTTTGGGCAGTCCTTAGCCCTGTGCCCTGTCTCACCGCAAGAAAAGCACCCACCATTCTCCTTGGCCTTCTTTTTCCGGCAGTCCTTAACTAAGTGCCCCACTTTGCCACAGAATTTACACTCCCTCTTCTCTCGGGACTTGTTGTCTTTCCCGCCCTTCTCAAAGTCTGTCTTCTCAGGGCAGTCTTTGCTGATGTGTCCAGTCTCCCCACAATGAAAACATTCTCCTTGCTTTCTTTTCCTCTTTCTACAATCCTTGGCTATGTGCCCCTCCGTACCACAAAAATTGCATTTCCTTTTTTCTCGTTTCTTATTATTACTATTACGATCCTTTCTTTTTTGACTATTATTCGTCTTCCTACTCTGGGACTCTTCCGCTTGATGGTTCACGTGGAGGAGGAGGAGTGAAAGCGTCAGCAGCTGGGGAGTAAGGTCTCCAGACATGCTGAAACAGAAAGGATAGATTCAAAACGAAGGATAAGAGATAGTACCTATGGCTTTGGGGAGTGGACTTTGCCTTTTAAAATAAAATAATACTTTTCTTTTAAAAATGCTTCTTTAAATTTCCTTTTTGAAAATAATTTTTCAAAACTTTTTATCTTATCCAGTAAACCTATGGTCTGATACCAAGTGAAACACCCCACCTCCGTTAGGGTCACTCTCAAAGGGAATGCCCTAATTTTGGTGGAGGTTTATAAGTACAAGTCACAGATATACAAGACAGATATAAGAACACATATTTGTAAGCAGCGGAAAATCAACAAACTTTTATTTCATAAAAGCAAATACGTGTTACAACAACAACACCATAATAGTCTTACACTTTTTCCCAAAACATAACATAACACTTTCATAATCTGTCTTGATTACATTATTTAAAGAAGCATAAATAAAACATAGATAAACTGCAAAAGTCCCCATAGTGGATTGTCCAAAGCCATAGTTCAAAATAGGAAAGTCCAAGCAATACATTTCTCTTCTTCAAGCTGGATGTTAAGGATGGTCAAGCTGCTGTGTTCCCTCCCTGTGGACCTGGGGGGGGGGGGGAAACGGAAGAAAAGAAGACGAAAGAAAAGTAGAGTCAGACATAAAGCCTGAGTAAGTCTAGTACTATTTTGTCTATGAATAAAGAACTGGGTATGATAAGTATAACAAGAAGTGGGCAAGCACTATAAACTTGGTTAAGTTGTCTAGGGTCGAATATACTATCGTACCCCATGTTAATCTCTGAACCCATATAAACTAGTTTCCAACTGGCACCCCATAATCAGGGTAAAGTGATCCATTCTACGATGATCAGCTCCTACTCGCATAGTTACATGTGTCTTACGGCCCCCGATGTTGTAGTTACCTATGCTGGTCCCACCATGGGGTGTATCAAGTCCCATGGCGGCGGCCCGACACAACCTTAGAATGCACAGGTATGCTACTGGTGTCCAGTGCCTTATTTTTCTGCGCCGGAGTGTGTGCACGCCCGCACCCTGTTAGAACCTACACTGCTACACCACCGCCGTCGATTTGACCTCTTACAATCAGCCCAGTAATCGTGCCCCACCCTGCCTAGTTTCAGGGTATCCTGATACACCTTCTAGGGTTACTGCTGAAAAGGGTCCCCCGTTACTAGGTTTTCTATCTCTAGCCAACATGCTAAGTTGGTTAAGTGTTTTCTAACCTAACCCCCACCAGTCCGTTTAGTTTAGCATGTTCCATCTTGATTAAGTCTTTAGTTCACTTAATCCTAACAATCCTGACTCAGCCTTAATTGTCTTATTAAGGCCCTGACCTCTCACATTAGACAGGTATTGTTGTGGCTGCCTGTTGCCGGTTGGTTCCGGGCAGTCTTACGCCACAACTCAGTCTAACCTCGGGTCCTTATTGGGCTCCATGTTTAACCTCCCACATTGGATAGGTATTGTTGTGACTACTGGACAGCCGGGCGGTTCCGGGCAGGTTTACATCACAACTCAATCCAACCTCGGGTTAAACACATCGTATTTTCTATATTTACATGTTTTGTCTTTCTTCTTTATTTTCTTATATGTAAATATTTGCGGCCAATTAAGTTAATGGTGTAAAGGTTACACCAATCATGGGCCCAACCCATGCTTGAATTTGGGCCCTTCTATTTTATATTTTCATCCATTAGTAATTTTAACCCAACGTTATTTTCCCCCGTTTTACACGTCCGTTTGTTATATATATATGTTGGGCTTAGCCTTTTAAAGCCCAACTTAGCCATGCGAATAGGGGAGGCTTAAAGCGTGATTACATACACAAGAGGGGAAGGTGAGCGCATGAACTTGCAATATGACGTTGGAAATACAAAATAGAAACTGGTGTACTTGCATATATACTTTGGTCATAAAGCATAGGTGACATGAATCAAAGCATGTGAACTTGTAGTTGAGATATGAATCTAAATTGGGTATCACTATTGACACATGAACCTATATTTTTATTTAGGCATAATGTCAAACATAAGCATGGCATAAATATCTCTAACATAAGCATGGAATAATGTCAAACATAAGCATGGCATAAGTATAGTTAAATTTGTTCACATAACCATGGCATAAATATTTCTAACATGAAATCATGATTTTTACTTTAGTCATGCAAACTTGCAAAAAGGGATTTTTGGAGCCTAACCTAGCTATGTACCACATATGTCATCATAAAATTCTTGTAAACAAGATAGACTTAATCATGGATTTTAATTATGCCAAATATCATTCATAGCCTAGCCATATTCATAAGTTTTCAAATAGGTTTTCTATTACAAAAGCATGGCTTAATACATGATGCCCAATTTTCAACATAATTTCATATGGATTATGATAACCCAAACCTATTCCAGTTACTTCATAAAATGACGTTTGTATAAAAATACACATTATGATGGCATAGTAGCAAAGCCCCAAACTTGCATGAATTTAAATCAACTACATACATGTAGCTTCAACATGGATTACATAATTTGCGAAATATTCCAAGCGTATACTTGCATAGAACTACCGCATGTAGTTCTTTATAATTGAATAACATAATTCAAGAATATCCAAACGTATATAATATTTCAAATTGATAAGAACGCACAAATATGAATTACTTTATTGCCACAATTCAAGCATACGAACCAACACAATTATTTGTTCATACCAAAGTAATACTCTACTTACAATCGTTGCGGCGAATTCTCTAATTTAGGAATTTAGAGATGCGACTCCTTATGACGTAGGCGTTGATTTGCTTTGTTTGAATTGCTTTAGGCTTTAGAATTTTCCTCCTAATCCTCTCTCTCCAATTGGCGGCTACTCTTAGTCGTTCCTCAGCAACATGGCGGCTTTGTTCTTATTTTTGAATGAATAGATTAGGGTTAGTCTAGGGTTGTTTATATAGAGGTTATAAACTGATTAGGACCATTGATGTTGCTTGGATTGATCGTAGCCATTCATTCGCAAGAGAGACCAATTAGAGCCTGCCACCTAGCCCTAATGACAAAGCAAGCTTCTGAAAATCGGCCAAACACAGACCTGGCCAGCCAGGGCTAGACCAGACCTGGCCAGCAGGTCATTTTTGACCTGGGCGCACTTGGCAGGTGCGCCAGGTCAAAAATGTACTGGCGCACTTCACAGGTGCGCCAGTTCATTTTTGTTCTGGCGCACTTCCCAAGTGCGCCAGTGCATTCTGACCCTTTTTCGGTTTTTCGCCCAACTTCGTTCGTCCATAACTTCTTCATACGATATCCGTTTTTCGAAAACTCGGACTCTATTTCGCGTATTTTTCCGAGACGAACGAAATGGCGTATCCCGTTTCCCTTAGTTCTTTGATTTGAAATTAATTATACTTTAATTTGTGAGTTTCACAGTTATAGAATTCGCGGGGTGTTACATAAACCGTACTTAACCCACTAGAAAAATCCTAGTAATGGGGGTCCACTCCGCAGTAATCCCAAGTTTGTATCATCAAGGCCCTAGGGACTAGGCTAGGGAGGGGGCACGATTACTGGGCTGGAGGTAAGCGACCAAAAGCGACGGCCGAGTGGTACGCCGATGTAGTTCCGGGCGGACTTTGGTCGTGCACATAGTCCGTAGCTGGAGAAAACAAGCACGGGTACCGGTAGACCGAGACTGTGCACTCATGTTTATGGTGTCCAGGGGTTGACACCCTAGGGCTTGATACACCCGACGGGTGGACCCGGCACAGTTCGACTACATTCATGTTTGGGCCGTATTGACACCAACACGTGACGAGTTAGGCTTAGGGAGCCGATCGACTAGACCATTGGGTTGGACCTCGTGGTAGGGTCACTTCATGTTATTGGACCTCGTATGAGGGTCACTTCATGTTATTTGGGCCAAAGCTTGGGCCGTGGGATCAATACTTGCGTATCCAAGTCATGATAGTTTGCTAGTACACCTGTGGTGCAAAAACCTTAATCCTGATTATGCGATGACACCTTTATCTACCTTGATAGTTAATCATCATGATGTTATCCTTATGTCCATACCTGCTGCTCATGTCAGTTAACTTTATCAGTTTACATTGATTGTAGTAGGGCTTACTCAGTCTTTTTGACTGACCTGTTTTCTTTCGCCTCTTTTCTTTCGTTCCCCCCCCCCCCCCCAGGTTCTCAGGGAGGGAATACAGGAGCTTAGCTTGGATCTTACCTGCTTTCTTGGATAGCTCATGTATGCTTTGGACTTGAGCTCGCTATGGTTTTTCTGCTTTGGGGATAGCTACATATGTTTTTCTGTTCAGTTTCAGATGATGTTGTTTTATGTACTAGACTTATTTATTTGGGAAATTAACATTATGATGTAGCAGACTTGTTTTTGAAATGGTTTAAAATTCTTCCGCTGTTTTATCTATGTTATTTACTCTGTTTACATATATACATATGTTCTTGTTCTGCCTTGATATATCATTATGCATGTTTACCTGATTCAAACGCCCCTCCAAAGTCAGAGTGGTTGCAAGAGACACCCTGGCGGAGGCGGGGTGTTACAAGGCATGTGATGTTCTTCAGCTTCGCATGTAGGAGATCAAAATTCGAACATATATGCTAGGGTAGCAGATTACGTATTGCTGAATGAAAAGAAGTGGGTACGGTTTTCCTTTGCTTACGGCTGAAGTATCAGGGCACGCCAGTGAATAAGTCTTCATGAATGGAGGTATCAAAGACTCATATATATTAGTGTAGTTCTTAGGTGACTTAGTTAAGGTATAGCCATATAGGCATGCAGCTTTCAAGATAAGATCAACTTGGTGCAGCTATATTTCAATGTACATATTTCAAATTAGGTGTATGGTGACAGGTACCCTGAGACGTGTGTTGATTGATTCTTAGGCAAGGTTGCATATTATTTTGTTTTCAAGTAACGTTTTAGAATCCCTATTGCACTTAATTTCATTCGTTCACATATGAAGAGTTATGGACAGAAATAATAACACCATCTTGTCCAGCGAGGTGCCACGATCCCAAAAATATAATAATACCGGTAGGTTAGATTATATTGTGAAACCACAAAATATTGATATAGGGTGCAAAATACTCCAAATGAAAAGTTGCATATTTAATTAATTAAAAATTACAGAAAAAATCTAAAAATTAAATTATAACTACACCTCAAAAGGCTTGTCCAAATTCAAGATCAATATTAAAATATATTAAATAAACCATTATGGTCTATATGCGATTCCATAGCGACTTTCTGAAATTTTGATTCAGACGTAATTCACAATATATAAGACGAAATCTCGATTTTTCACTTCCATTAGAAAAATATAATCAAACAGATCCCAATGTTTCTTGTTTCAAAGAAATACGACTAATAACGAATCCTGTATGGTCGTTTGTAGTTCAGAACGTTAAATTACGAACTGCCACGATTATTTCGAGCTCAATTTTAAATTAAATTCTAAATTATACGTTAAAACTCTGTTTTAATAAATATTCCTATATATATTTCAAATAAAATATTTAAAAAAAAATATTCATAATTCAGCGGCTAAAAATCCGGGTCGTTACATTCCTTCCCCCTTAAAATAATTTCGTCCTCGAAATTGCTAAGGTAAGAAAATATGTTACATATCCTATTAACTAGGTCCAAAATTCCTTTTTGTTCACTTCTTAACTTCAGTTTAACTAGACCAATTTATTTCAATTAAAATATTTATTTATTCTTACTAACGAAAATTTCAAAAATTCTGAAAAAAAAATTAACACTTTAAATTCTAAAAATTTTTGGCAGCATCTCCTCTGCATGGCTCAATCGGTACAACCACAACTCGCCTTTCAAGGCCTTCTCCCATTCAAAAGAAAAAATCAAAAATCCAAGCGGCTTGCCATAGGCTCACAAAATCATCAAACCCAAGTAATATTATAAACATGTACCTTTTTGTCGGGCATATTTCTATCTCTCGTATTTACTTCCATTCAATATTTGCTCAGCGTACATATATCCATTCCCAGTCGGTTTCAAATCAATTCAACCTTTGGTCTTTAACTTTTCTAATCAATCTTTTGATTAGTTCATTCCCATTCACTCATCCAAACTGAGTTCTGTTTTCAAAAATCAAACCACGTAGCCTGCTTGAGCTCAATTCCATCACAGTTTAACTCCAAACAACAACATCCAATATATATTCAACTTGTTTGATTTCATTTTGGATTATTTTTAATCCAGTCCAAATTTATTTAACTTAAGTTAAATTTCAATTCGTTTGGTTTACTTCCACTATTTCAATTTATTCAACTTATACAAATTAAATTTTAATTTTTAGAACTCAAATTCCCGGGTTTTATTTCAAATTAGTATGAAATCATATATATTTTTACACATATATTTATAATCAACTCAATTCAAAACTTTTGAATTTATAAAATAACTTTATTTTTCTCAAACAATTTCCATTAATAAATCAACTATGGTAGCAATCTGTCACTCAGAAACTCGAAAATGAATATTGATAATGTCGTGATCCATTATCAGAATTACTTTCTCGCCATTGAAGTGATTTCAGTGCTTAATACCTTTAAAAATCCATTTAAACCATTCTTATTCAAGAATACTTTAAAATAATGTTATATTACTTTATAATATTTCAGGAAATATTTTCTAAACACCCGGAATTTAAATTCCAATTCTGGTTTGAACTTAAACTTGGTTTATCTCATTTGTATACATTATCCGTATACAAATTATATAACCATTTCAATATTTCATAGTTTCACTTGATTGTAATAACAATCAATATCTACATATACTATAATAATTCAGAAATTATTTCTTTTATATCAAAATAATTTTGGGCAAATTATTTCATTTACTAAAACGACCCGCAAATCCGTGCTATCCGAGTTGACTAAATACACCACACGTCCAACCCAAATAACACAGAAATACGAACCATTTTTAGAAAGAAGTTAGAGGATGAGAAATAGAAAGAAAGAAATATTAGAATAGAAGAAAAATGAAGATCACAAACTCACAGCGGAACGAATAAAATATATTATATAACATAACTTTTGAAATACAAATCAGTAACTTTATATACATACCATCATCAGAGCACAACATTCATTTCTGGAACAGTTATAAACACCTGTTTCCAGATACAAACAAGGTCCACAGCGGAATATATGATAGCCTATAGCTAACCGGTGAAGCTCCTGCTTCCAGCTCCTTCAAATAAATCTGTGAAATCCCGACTACTTGACTGCCCGTACAAATTTGGGCACCCAAGAGTTTAGGGAAAACAAAACAAAATAAACTCTGGGTCAGTCATGGGACTGGTGTGAGTAAACTCCAACCACTTGTTTAACCTTTAAAAATCCTTTCAAAAGAAAAGGTAATAGTAAGACCAGCCCACGCATAAACACGGACGGTTTTTACCTTACTATAACCCAAAACACTTTAATACGAAAATCCAGTGATATTATAGTAATGCCTACATCAAATAAATAACCAAATAGCAGAACGCTTGCATCTCACGCTCCACATATATAGTATAAAATCAAAAACCGCATGGCGCTTATTGGAGATTGGATTTCCAACATGACAAGGTATGGAACCACCTTCCGCTAATGTATCTCTAGAGAGGAATACACTGGGTTCAACAAGAACATCTTGTAACCCGGCCCACACATGGCCGACCACTCATTTCGCTTGAGTGTATCGAATGTATATCACCAACGGTTGGGCTCAAACCACCGTTTCCCGAATGGGCAGAATCGATAGAATAAGAACAAAAGGAATTTCTCTAGATAGGTGATTATACACCCTAATGGGAGCGACCCACATAGCCATGCTGCCTGCCCGATTTTTGTCATTTCCCGGTTGTTGAGGCCTGAGGCTACGCTCACTTGTCATTCTTTGATAGCACCATCACTTTGAATGCCACATTGTCATATCCGTTAATCACTAATTGATTTACACAAATATTCTGGATGTTATGATAAGGGAATAAATCCGTTGAAACCATATATATTTATACAGACCAACCCATTAGATCATTGGAAATACTTTGTCAGACATTCGTCCATTTACGTTCGTTCTAGGACTGAACGAAACCGAAGGCACTATTTCTATTACTAGAAAAGCCCTTGCACTTTACTCCGTCTTCAATATATTCAGCATACTTGGTTCGCAACGCTTATGCCGATACGGAGTGGTTCTTCGGATAATAATCCAACCGGTCTCTCCATATTGACAACGATGGTCAAAACTTCGATAGTCTGTGATTTAACTATCGAATAAAAACAAGTGTTCATCCAACATATCAAACAAATCACTGGGCTCTTTAATTAATATTTCATTAATTAAATCTCTTCTCCATTTCCTTATCAATATTTGTTAACCAAATATTTTCAATAATCATCTCGGTCTCTTATGCCATTTGGAAAACGTTTCCAAATATCAACTTCTTTTATTTTCTATATATTAGAAAATATCTCTATTTGCAATTGAAAACAATTTCAATCACTTATCTCTATTTCGGCTATTTTAATTATACTCAGGAAATATTCACTTGTTATATTTCCAAAATTCCATCACTTGGGTTTAAAACGAATGTTGTGTAAAACATCGTTACAACAACCCAAAATATTTTATTCAACTAACTCTTTTTCAAACACTTCTCTTCGAGACTGGATCTTGCTATTTATCCATTAAAAATGAAATCAATCAAGTTGGGGTAAAATTACCTCTCAGACCTTAACTGAAAACATCCTCAACTTCAAAACGGCAAAACCACTTACCTCGAATAAACACACTATACAATCCAATTATTCATTTTTAAAACATGTATAAAGTTCGCTTTCTATTTCAAATTTATAGATTTCCCTTTTTGTTTCCAAAACTCTATTTTGATTTCATTTCCTTATCGAATTCTACATATATAGATACATTGATTTATAACTATCAAATTATCTTAAAAATATTCTAACTCCTTAAATTTCCGGAAAATTTCGCCATAACCTCCCCTGTATCGGGAGCATCGGGAAATTTCAAATAGCTTCCCGGTAACTTCTCATCTCAAAAAGAAAAAGAGAAAGCCAAGCGGCTTGCCGATACGGCGCATAAAATCTCATATATGAATTAAACATGTACCTTTTTGTCGAGCACATAAATTTAAATCTTCATATACTTCATATCAACCTGCTTACACATGTTCACCTGTTTCAATTCAATTCAATACCATCTAATCGTTTGAATTCAGTTTCGCCCATTTATTCTTTAATTAGTCATTTTGCCTATTTCACTTCTTTGTTGAACATAACATGTTCAAACAAAATATTTAACTCGTTCATAACCAAATTGAATTTCAATTTCAATTCTAGTTCTCTTTTCTATTTCGAATATAAATTTCAAATCGAATTTTCTTATTTAAAGCCCAATATCCATTCAACATCTCATTTACTAAATACTATTCGAATTAGTTAATTCTATTCAATAATCAAAAATCTGATTTCTGTTTCAAAAATCAATTCATTACTCCACCTGAGTTCACATATATTTTATAACTCAAATCTGAGATTTTCTAAATAGAAATTCGGATTTTATTTGCTTAAAACCCTTTTATAAAATGAAATAAACCGTTATGGTTTTTAAATAGTTCTGGCGCTGTTTTTCTGAAAATTTGATTTTGACATAACTCAAAATCTATACGACGAAATTCATATTTTTCTCTTTCATTAGAAAACTATTATCAAACCGGTCCTTACGTTTCTTGTTTCAAAGAGATCCGACTTCAATTGCGTTCTGTATACTCGATTTAAGTTCGAATCGCTATTTTACGAACTGCAGCGCTGCGGCGAGTTCGTTTTAATTATATTTATATATATAAACTTTTAAACTTCTTTAAAATGAATTCAACTCCATTTTAACTCTATTTGAATTCCTTGATTCAAATTCCAATCTCACCTTTATTTGAATTCTATATTCAAATTCCAATTCCTTTTCTATTTGATATTCAAATTCAATACTTGAATTTCTATTTGAATTCTCTATTTTCAAATTCTATGTTTGAATTCATTTGAATTCTCTTATTCAAACTCTATATTTAAATTCCATTTGAACTTTTATATTCCAATTTCTATATTTGAATTCTATTGAAATTCAAATATTCAAACTCCTTTTTAAATTCTATATTCAAAATTCCATAGTTTAAAACCCATTTGAATTTCATATTCAAATCCCATAGATTAAATCCTATTTGAATTCAATTTGAATCTCTTATATTCAAATTTCATTTTCCCTTTCCATTTGAATTTCTAATATTCAAATTCATCTCCAACTCCATTTGAATTCTAATATTCAAATTTAATTCTCTTGAATTCACATACCATATTTTATTTCCTTGATTTCAAATACCACATTTTAATCTCCTTGAATTCAAATACCAGATTAATTTCTATAATCAACTCCCTTTTGAATTGTTATATTTGAAATTCATACTTGAATTAAATAATCAAACTCCATTTTGAATTTCTATTTTAAATTCAAATATCCAAAACTCCATTCTAATACTATTTGAATTTCAAATACCACCTTTTTAATCCTCTTTGAATTCCTCTTATTCAAATTCCTTTTTTTTTCATTCTAATTTCGTCTATTCAAATTCTATTTGAACTTCTATTTGGATTTCTAATATTCAATCTCTTTTTTCCTTTTATTTAAAATTCAAATATTTAAACTCCTTTTCTAATTCTACTATTCAAATGTTATACTCAAATTTCATTTGAGTTATATATTTAAAAATTTCATTCCACATCCTATTTTAAAATTTCATTTCAAATTCCAATTTCACACTTGTATTTCTATTTCTGAATTATCAAATGATAATTCTTTTCACTACATTTATAACTTCGTTATAAAAGAACCATTTATAAACTTCGTTTATAAAGAAACTACTTGTTTTATTTTTCAAAAACAAGTTTATATTTCTATTCCACTTAAAATTTAAATTCTATTTAAAAATAGAATTTTCCCTTTTGAATCTCAAATATCCTTCCACGATATTTTAAATACATTAACACTTAGCCCAGTGATATTTAAAACAATCAAACCATTCAAATTTCAATCATTTGATTTATAGCACGTCATATATGAATATATATGGAATCAAGCAAACAAACAAACAGATAATATATTTTTGAGGAATCCTGTTGGATTCCTCCAACCTGTTTCCCTACATCCACAGACGTTAGCACATAAATAATACCCATTCTGCTTCGTGGCAGAATATCGCGGTATAGAAGGTCATCCACTAATCATAGCGTGGGGCGTATAGGGTAATCATCCGCTATGAAACTGCGGGCATCCGCTAATGAGACTGCGGGAATCCAATCAATCAATCAACCCAATATATATATATATAATAGCCTAAATAACTAATATATATATAAAACAAGCAGAAAAATCCAAACAAGCAACAACAATTATTTTTAATGAAATAAAAATAATTCTAAAGGTGAGTGAGATTTACTCACCTGATTTTCGTCGTCGAATATTCTGTTAATTTCCATATCATCGGCTTCCAATTATTCCAATTTGACTCATACGCTAGCCTTTTCATATACAAATTCAACGCACTCCATTTTGTCGATCTCTGTTGATGTATAAAATATATGTGCATGTTACAACGTTGTGTACATGTTATATGTTAACCATTATATGATAAAATTAATTTATCTAATCACTATTATAAACTTTGATTTCCTGTCTTAACAAAATTTCCTATGAAGGGCATACTTTTATATTTATATAAGCTTAGTACAAATTTAATTTATCAATATTTGTTAATTAAAAATAAGTTGAATAACTTAATTTATCTTAATCCTTGTTCAAATAAATTGATTAACCTATTATTTATTTCAATTTATTTTACTAACAAATAAATCTATCCCTTTTAAATTAATTAAAATGTATACCTTGCTGTAATTGTCCACTCCTCCAATATCACCATCCAACCAATATTCTGCAAATCTGATCACCCTTGTCTTCCTACACTCGCCAAGCATATCTCCTTCACTTGTCAAGTATTGGCAAAAACCCCAGAACCTCACCTCCTCAGAAGCACCCTTTTACAGTACTTAAATCCTAAAATCAAAATTACCAACAACCGCATCTGATTTTCAAGAAGAATCGCGACCATTTCCTCCTCCCTAACTGTCCTTTGACTCCACCATAATCCGAACGCCTTATCCATAAATTCGAGAGCGTCTAGATCTTCGAACGCTACCCTTCCTTAAGCCGTGTGCGCCTTGCCTTCTGCTTCCAGAACCCATCGCAACCCCCAACATCTACACAACTCCAGAATCAGCTTACCTCAACAGTACCCACACCTGAAACCCTTCGATTCGCACCTCTCCTAATTGCGAGCGTCGAAGTCACGCTTCAGCGAAATCTCGCGATTTGAATTCTAGTTTCGGTGGTCTTCTAGCTTTATCGCGATTTCCCCCTTTCTAATTTATTTCGATGATTTCGATTTGGTTATATATATATTTTTATGAAATGGTGGATTTTCGGTTTTCAATTGGAGATGGGAAAAAAGAACGAGAGCAGATACTTGAATTTTCTGAAGTGATGAATTGTGAGGGGTGCGGTGGCTTTTATAACTGAAGAGAGTAGACAGGGAGTACATAGCCATTAAAACACTGTCTTCCTAGATATAGAAAGAAGGAGACACAAATTTGTGCTCAAGAAAACAGTAGGTCTGCTTGTTGGAGGAGAGGTCAGCTTGGGTACATGTTTAGGGTGGCACTTCTGAAATGAAAGACTTTAGTACTAATGCCCTTTTTTCTATTTGATTTTATTTGAAATAACGAAAATATTTCGGGGTCCCTCAATTCGAAGTCATGAACCACCATTTTTAACATAATGATGAGCGTATTCATATTATTGTTCAAATTTAATATAAAATTTATTTTGATCTACTGAATTGATTAAATTCAGTTATAACTTAGAATTCGATTATTTATTGTTTTTTTTTTCGTATTACGCTACCCGATATATTCGATATTAATTCATATATCGATTATTAAATCGATAAATTCAATATAAAAATTCTTTTATTTTTCCAATTAAATATTTAAAACTAATTTAAATATTCCATTATAAAACAGCTAAAAATCCGGGACGTTACATTCCTTCCCCCTTAAAATAATTTCGTCCCCGAAATTGCTAAGGTAGGAAAAATGGTACAAATCCATTACTTTCAAAATCTCACTTATGTTGAACCTCACCTCTTCATATTTCAACAAATTAGCTCCAACCAAAACTTTTGGTCTTCACCCATTTAATTCAAATGATCTACGATCAATCCATTTATATCCAATCTATATTCCAATAAACCTATTCAAATTGATTCTAATCAATTCATTCACTTCGACCCATTTAACTTGCTTAAGTTAAATTTAACTTCCAGAATTTCAAATCCCTGGGTTTTTCTTTTCAAATTCTTTTGAAATCCCATAAATATATACATATATTTATTTTTATTTCAAATTCAAAACATTTGAATTTTCAAACCACTTGTTTTCTTTCAAACAAATTTCCATCAAAAACTTTGTCTAAGGTAGCAATCCATCACTTAGGAACTTGGAAATGAACACTGATGATGTTGCAATCATTATCAGAATTATTTTCCAGCTACTGAAGTGAGTTCAGTGCTTTAAAAATTTTAAAACCCAATCTAAAATGATTTTAAATCAAAAATCCTTCCAAACAAAGCTATATTATTTTAATATACTTTGAAAAATAAATTTCAACTTCCCAGGATTTTGAATTCTTAATTCTGGTTTGAATTTTATTCTAATTTATCTCATTTGTATATATAATTTCTATACAAATTCTATTTTGGTTATAAATAACCATTCCAATTTTATAATCTCATTGATTATAATCCTAACAATCAACACATCCATATATTATAATAATTTCAGAAAATTATTCTTTCTATATCAAAATAGAATTTTGGGTAAAATTATTTCATTTACCCATTTAAAACAATATCATGTCGTATTTTCTGTTCAAGTGTTTAGAAATCCCTATCGACTTCGTGGCGTCCCACGATTCGATCAGAATTCACAAACCACTCAACAGACTAGCCAACACAATATAAAACAATTTTTATATTAATAACAAATACGCGCTCTCGTATATTCACTCAACTCATTCTAGGATACTACTGACCCTATCTCTAATGAGCACATGCCACACAAGCCTAGGTATTCGCTCAACCTAAGCTCTGATACCAACTGTAACGACCCACAAATCCGTGCTATCCGAGTTGACTAAATACACCACACGTCCAACCCAAATAACACAGAAATACGAACCATTTTTAGAAAGAAGTTAGAGGATGAGAAATAGAAAGAAAGAAATATTAGAATAGAAGAAAAATGAAGATCACAAACTCACAGCAGAACGAATAAAATATGTTATATAACATAACTTTTGAAATACAAATCAGTAACTTTATATACATACCATCATCAGAGCACAACATTCATTTCTGGAACAGTTATAAACACCTGTTTCCAGATACAAACAAGGTCCACAGCGGAATATATGATAGCCTATAGCTAACCGGTGAAGCTCCTGCTTCCAGCTCCTTCAAATAAATCTGTGAAATCCCGACTACTTGACTGCCCGTACAAATTTGGGCACCCAAGAGTTTAGGGAAAACAAAACAAAATGAACTCTGGGTCAGTCATGGGACTGGTGTGAGTAAACTCCAACCACTTGTTTAACCTTTAAAAATCCTTTCAAAAGAAAAGGTAATAGTAAGACCAGCCCACGCATAAACACGGACGGTTTTTACCTTACTATAACCCAAAACACTTTAATATGAAAATCCAGTGATATTATAGTAATGCCTACATCAAATAAATAACCAAATAGCAGAACGCTTGCATCTCACGCTCCACATATATAGTATAAAATCAAAAACCGCATGGCGCTTATTGGAGATTGGATTTCCAACATGACAAGGTATGGAACCACCTTCCGCTAGTGTATCTCTAGAGAGGAATACACTGGGTTCAACAAGAACATCTTGTAACCCGGCCCACACATGGCCGACCACTCATTTCGCTTGAGTGTATCGAATGTATATCACCAACGGTTGGGCTCAAACCACCGTTTCCCGAATGGGCAGAATCGATAGAATAAGAACAAAAGGAATTTCTCTAGATAGGTGATTATACACCCTAATGGGAGCGACCCACATAGCCATTCTGCCTTCCCGATTTTTGTCATTTCCCGGTTGTTGAGGCCTGAGGCTACGCTCACTTGTCATTCTTTGATAGCACCATCACTTTGAATGCCACATTGTCATATCCGTTAATCACTAATTGATTTACACAAATATTCTGGATGTTATGCTAAGGGAATAAATCTGTTGCAACCATATATATTTATACAGACCAACCCATTAGATCATTGGAAATACTTTGTCAGACATTCGTCCATTTACGTTCATTCTGGGACTGAACGAAACCGAAGGCACTATTTCTATTACTAGAAAAGCCCTTGCACTTTACTCCGTCTTCAATATATTCAGCATACTTGGTTCGCAACGCTTATGCCGATACGGAGTGGTTCTTCGGATAATAATCCAACCGGTCTCTCCATATTGACAACGATGGTCAAAACTTCGATAGTCTGTGATTTAACTATCGAATAAAAACAAGTGTTCATCCAACATATCAAACAAATCACTGGGCTCTTTAATTAATATTTCATTAATTAAATCTCTTCTCCATTTCCTTATCAATATTTGTTAACCAAATATTTTCAATAATCATCTCGGTCTCTTATGCCATTTGGAAAACGTTTCCAAATATCAACTTCTTTTATTTTCTATATATTAGAAAATATCTCTATTTGCAATTGAAAACAATTTCAATCACTTATCTCTATTCCGACTATTTTAATTATACTCAGGAAATATTCACTTGTTATATTTCCAAAATTCCATCACTTGGGTTTAAAACGAATGTTGTGTAAAACATCGTTACAACAACCCAAAATATTTTATTCAACTAACTCTTTTTCAAACACTTCTCTTCGAGACTGGATCTTGCTATTTATCCATTAAAAATGAAATCAATCAAGTTGGGGTAAAATTACCTCTCAGACCTTAACTGAAAACATCCTCAACTTCAAAACGGCAAAACCACTTACCTCGAATAAACACACTATACAATCCAATTATTCATTTTTAAAACATGTATAAAGTTCGCTTTCTATTTCAAATTTATAGATTTCCCTTTTTGTTTCCAAAACTCTATTTTGATTTCATTTCCTTATCGAATTCTACATATATAGATACATTGATTTATAACTATCAAATTATCTTAAAAATATTCTAACTCCTTAAATTTCCGGAAAATTTCGCCATAACCTCCCCTGTATCGGGAGCATCGGGAAATTTCAAATAGCTTCCCGGTAACTTCTCATCTCAAAAAGAAAAAGAGAAAGCCAAGCGGCTTGCCGATACGGCGCATAAAATCTCATATATGAATTAAACATGTACCTTTTTGTCGAGCACATAAATTTAAATCTTCATATACTTCATATCAACCTGCTTACACATGTTCACCTGTTTCAATTCAATTCAATACCATCTAATCGTTTGAATTCAGTTTCGCCCATTTATTCTTTAATTAGTCATTTTGCCTATTTCACTTCTTTGTTGAACATAACATGTTCAAACAAAATATTTAACTCGTTCATAACCAAATTGAATTTCAATTTCAATTCTAGTTCTCTTTTCTATTTCGAATATAAATTTCAAATCGAATTTTCTTATTTAAAGCCCAATATCCATTCAACATCTCATTTACTAAATACTATTCGAATTAGTTAATTCTATTCAATAATCAAAAATCTGATTTCTGTTTCAAAAATCAATTCATTACTCCACCTGAGTTCACATATATTTTATAACTCAAATCTGAGATTTTCTAAATAGAAATTCGGATTTTATTTGCTTAAAACCCTTTTATAAAATGAAATAAACCGTTATGGTTTTTAAATAGTTCTGGCGCTGTTTTTCTGAAAATTTGATTTTGACATAACTCAAAATCTATACGACGAAATTCATATTTTTCTCTTTCATTAGAAAACTATTATCAAACCGGTCCTTACGTTTCTTGTTTCAAAGAGATCCGACTTCAATTGCGTTCTGTATACTCGATTTAAGTTCGAATCGCTATTTTACGAACTGCAGCGCTGCGGCGAGTTCGTTTTAATTATATTTATATATATAAACTTTTAAACTTCTTTAAAATGAATTCAACTCCATTTTAACTCTATTTGAATTCCTTGATTCAAATTCCAATCTCACCTTTATTTGAATTCTATATTCAAATTCCAATTCCTTTTCTATTTGATATTCAAATTCAATACTTGAATTTCTATTTGAATTCTCTATTTTCAAATTCTATGTTTGAATTCATTTGAATTCTCTTATTCAAACTCTATATTTAAATTCCATTTGAACTTTTATATTCCAATTTCTATATTTGAATTCTATTGAAATTCAAATATTCAAACTCCTTTTTAAATTCTATATTCAAAATTCCATAGTTTAAAACCCATTTGAATTTCATATTCAAATCCCATAGATTAAATCCTATTTGAATTCAATTTGAATCTCTTATATTCAAATTTCATTTTCCCTTTCCATTTGAATTTCTAATATTCAAATTCATCTCCAACTCCATTTGAATTCTAATATTCAAATTTAATTCTCTTGAATTCACATACCATATTTTATTTCCTTGATTTCAAATACCACATTTTAATCTCCTTGAATTCAAATACCAGATTAATTTCTATAATCAACTCCCTTTTGAATTGTTATATTTGAAATTCATACTTGAATTAAATAATCAAACTCCATTTTGAATTTCTATTTTAAATTCAAATATCCAAAACTCCATTCTAATACTATTTGAATTTCAAATACCACCTTTTTAATCCTCTTTGAATTCCTCTTATTCAAATTCCTTTTTTTTTCATTCTAATTTCGTCTATTCAAATTCTATTTGAACTTCTATTTGGATTTCTAAAATTCAATCTCTTTTTTCCTTTTATTTAAAATTCAAATATTTAAACTCCTTTTCTAATTCTACTATTCAAATGTTATACTCAAATTTCATTTGAGTTATATATTTAAAAATTTCATTCCACATCCTATTTTAAAATTTCATTTCAAATTCCAATTTCACACTTGTATTTCTATTTCTGAATTATCAAATGATAATTCTTTTCACTACATTTATAACTTCGTTATAAAAGAACCATTTATAAACTTCGTTTATAAAGAAACTACTTGTTTTATTTTTCAAAAACAAGTTTATATTTCTATTCCATTTAAAATTTAAATTCTATTTAAAAATAGAATTTTCCCTTTTGAATCTCAAATATCCTTCCACGATATTTTAAATACATTAACACTTAGCCCAGTGATATTTAAAACAATCAAACCATTCAAATTTCAATCATTTGATTTATAGCACGTCATATATGAATACATATGGAATCAAGCAAACAAACAAACAGATAATATATTTTTGAGGAATCCTGTTGGATTCCTCCAACCTGTTTCCCTACATCCACAGACGTTAGCACATAAATAATACCCATTCTGCTTCGTGGCAGAATATCGCGGTATAGAAGGTCATCCACTAATCATAGCATGGGGCGTATAGGGTAATCATCCGCTATGAAACTGCGGGCATCCGCTAATGAGACTGCGGGAATCCAATCAATCAATCAACCCAATATATATATAATAGCCTAAATAACTAATATATATGAAACAAGCAGAAAAATCCAAACAAGCAACAATAATTATTTTTAATGAAATAAAAATAATTCTAAAGGTGAGTGAGATTTACTCACCTGATTTTCGTCGTCGAATATTCTGTTAATTTCCATATCATCGGCTTCCAATTATTCCAATTTGACTCATACGCTAGCCTTTTCATATACAAATTCAACGCACTCCATTTTGTCGATCTCTGTTGATGTATAAAATATATGTGCATGTTACAACGTTGTGTACATGTTATATGTTAACCATTATATGATAAAATTAATTTATCTAATCACTATTATAAACTTTGATTTCCTGTCTTAACAAAATTTCCTATGAAGGGCATACTTTTATATTTATATAAGCTTAGTACAAATTTAATTTATCAATATTTGTTAATTAAAAATAAGTTGAATAACTTAATTTATCTTAATCCTTGTTCAAATAAATTGATTAACCTATTATTTATTTCAATTTATTTTACAAACAAATAAATCTATCCCTTTTAAATTAATTAAAATGTATACCTTGCTGTAATTGTCCACTCCTCCAATATCACCATCCAACCAATATTCTGCAAATCTGATCACCCTTGTCTTCCTACACTCGCCAAGCATATCTCCTTCACTTGTCAAGTCTTGGCAAAAACCCCAGAACCTCACCTCCTCAGAAGCACCCTTTTACAGTAATTTGACTCCACCATAATCCGAACGCCTTATCCATAAATTCGAGAGCGTCTAGATCTTCGAACGCTACCCTTCCTTAAGCCGTGTGCGCCTTGCCTTCTGCTTCCAGAACCCATCGCAACCCCCAACATCTACACAACTCCAGAATCAACTTACCTCAACAGTACCCACACCTGAAACCCTTCGATTCGCACCTCTCCTAATTGCGAGCGTCGAAGTCACGCTTCAGCGAAATCTCGCGATATGAATTCTAGTTTCGGTGGTCTTCTAGCTTTATCGCGATTTCCCCCTTTCTAATTTATTTCGATGATTTCGATTTGGTTATATATATATTTTTATGAAATGGTGGATTTTCGGTTTTCAATTGGAGATGGGAAAAAAGAACGAGAGCAGATACTTGAATTTTCTGAAGTGATGAATTGTGAGGGGTGCGGTGGCTTTTATAACTGAAGAGAGTAGACAGGGAGTACATAGCCATTAAAACACCGTCTTCCTAGATATAGAAAGAAGGAGACACAAATTTGTGCTCAAGAAAACAGTAGGTCTGCTTGTTGGAGGAGAGGTCGGCTTGGGTACATGTTTAGGGTGGCACTTCTGAAATGAAAGACTTTAGTACTAATGCCCTTTTTTCTATTTGATTTTATTTGAAATAACGAAAATATTTCGGGGTCCCTCAATTCGAAGTCATGAACCACCATTTTTAACATAATGATGAGCGTATTCATATTATTGTTCAAATTTAATATAAAATTTATTTTGATCTACTGAATTGATTAAATTCAGTTATAACTTAGAATTCGATTATTTATTGTTTTTTTTTCGTATTACGCTACCCGATATATTCGATATTAATTCATATATCGATTATTAAATCGATAAATTCAATATAAAAATTCTTTTATTTTTCCAATTAAATATTTAAAACTAATTTAAATATTCCATTATAAAACAGCTAAAAATCCGGGACGTTACATTTACCCATCTTAAAACCATACTGTATCGAATTGCTTTGTTCGAGAGTTTAGAAACACTTATTGATACAGTTGTACATTCTATATCGACCAGAATTCATAAACCACTCAACAAACCAACCAACACAATATAAAACAATTTTATATCAAATCTACAAATACGCGTTCATATATATATACTCAAACTCAATCTAGGGTATTACTAACCCCATCTCTATTGAGTCATGCCACAGAGCCAAGGTTATCACTCAACCTTCAGCTCTGATACCAAATGAAACGACCCGCAAATCCGTACCCTTTGAGTCAACTAATAACACCACGCATCCAACCCAAAAGACAAAGAAATATGAATCATTATTAGAAAGAAGTTAGAGGATGAGAAATAGAAAGAAAGAAATATTAGAATAGAAGAAAGCGAAATCACAAACCCACAGCGGAACGAATAAAATATATTAGATAACATAAACTTTGAAATACAAATCAGTAACTGTATATACACATACCATTATCAGAGCATAACCATTATCCCTGGAACAGTTATAAACACCTGTTTCCAGATACAACATAGTACACAACGGAAAATATGATAGTCTATAGCTAAGTGGTGAAGCCTCCTGCTTCAATCTCCTCCAAGTGAATCTGTAAAATCCCAACTACTTGACTGCCCGTACAAATTTGGGCACCAAGTGTTTAGGAAAAACAAAAAAAACAAACTCTGGGATAGTCATGGGACTGGTGTGAGTAAGCTCCAACCATTTGTTTAACTTTTAAAAATCCTTTCGAAAGAGATGATAATCATAAGACCAATCCACACATAAACACGGATGGTTTTTACCTTACGATAACCCAAAACATTTTGATATCAAAATCTAGTGATATTGTAATAATGTCTACATCAAATAAATAGAATCTAGCGGAATGCTTGCATCTCACGCTCCATATATAATATAAAATCCAAAATCGCAGGGTGCTTATTGGAGATTGGATTTCCAACATGACAAGGTATGGGACCACCTACCGATAGTGCATCTCTAGAGGTGAATACACTAGGTTCAACAGGAACGTCTTACAACCCGTCCCTCACATGACCGACCATTCATTTCGCTTGAGTGTATCGAATATATATCACCAATGGTTGGGATCAGCAACCGTCTCCCAAAAGGGATAGCATCGATAGATTAAAGAAGTAAATGGAATTTCTCTAGATAGGTGATTATACATCCTAATGGGAGCAACCCATATAGCCATGCTGCCTGCCCGATTTTTGTCAATCCCCGATTGTGAGGCTTAAGGTTTGAATTAACAGAACAGCCCTTGCATTTTACTCCGTCTTCATAATCTCTTCAACAAAAGTTGATTCGTAACGCTTATGCCAATACGGAGTGGTTACAGATATTAAATCTGATCTCGGTCTCTCCATATTGTCAACGGAGGTATAAAATAAATCAAAACTTTGATAGTCGGTGATTTAACTATCAAATAAACATCCATACAATCAACGGTCCTATTTCCAATTGGATATCCTACCAAGCAAACATCAAACAACACTGGGCCCCTTTTTAATGGAATTCCTTATTATATTATCATTTCAAATTCCTATTTCCTTTATTCGAGAAAATATTTCTAATTCCAGTTAGAAAACATCTATATTAACGAATTCTTATTTCTATATTCAGAAATATACTTTATTAATATCGGGAAATATTTTCACATTCCATCCCTTAATTCCTCCTTGACCAATTCATTTCATTTTCTATTTGGGGAAAATATTTCAAAATCCCTTAAATGAACGCGATGTTATAAAACATCGTTATTATAACTCAAACCATAAATCATTCGTTAACTAATGGTATCACTAACCAATCCTTGCCACCGAACCTTAACCATTTCTCCGTCAATCATGACGTCGGTCAGTTGGGGTATAATTACCTCTCAGACCTTAACTGAACGACATTCTTAACTTCGAAACAGTCAAATCTCACAACTTTGACCAAAACATCCCTTACACGACTCTCGGATTCGATCTAAGAACATACTTCCTTTACAGAAACAACGGTAGCGTTATAATCGCTGTTTCCAAATATTTAGTTTACAAAACATTGCTCTTTAACAACAGCGTTACAACCGCTGTCTAGAATTATAGAACATTTATTTTAACAATAGTGTTAAGATCGCATTATAACGGCAGCATTAAAAATTGTTGTTTAGAATTTACAAAACATTTACCATAACAATAGCATTATAATCACTGTAAAAATTTACAAAACATTTATTATAGCAGTAACGTTACAATCGCTGTTTTCAAATATTTGGTATATAAAAATATAACTTGTACTTATTAATTTCAATTAATAAGTAGTTAATTAAATAATTAAATTTGATTCAAAACGGAAAGTAGAAATAACTACTTTCCTAAATTCGATATAATCAAATTCCAATAACTCTCTCTCGAATAATCTATATTCGATCATATTCCGAACCCCGGAATTTACCTACCATTTCACGTTAATTCAAATTCCCAATTCCCTTTTGAATTCATGCTTTCTAAATCATTATGTTATCACCATTTATTTTATATTCCACATTTTGAAATAAAACTTATCATTTTATTTTAAATTTATTCCCCATTTCCCTATCTCATTCAAACTCCAATTCGGATTCATATTCAAATCTGAATTTCCATTATATATATTTTAGTTGCAAAATCTTTACTCTAAACCATTATTTGCTTTAATCCTAAATATATTTCTTTCATGTACAATCATTTGGTTTTGTTTTTATAAATATTCCTTTAAACCCAAATTCAATTTATACTTCTGTTTACAAATGTTTATAAAAATCTCACTTTTTAACTTCAAATATTTATAATCTCATTTATAATCCCCTTTAAAATCACTAAGATCAAATCCAATTACAACTATTGGTTTCAAAACCAAATTCCCCTTTTCAATATAAATTCAATCTAATCCAATGACAATATTTTACTAAATTTATTATTTATTAAAACAAGTTCCTACCTTCAAGTCCATTCAAAAATTTAATTCTCTACTTTGGAACTAAATTTCCCTTTTATATTTCAAATCCCCCTTTTTTATTCGAAAATATTTTACGGTATTAAAATACCAAATTTCTAGGGTCAGGGAATTCAACACAACACAATTTATCATAGTAAACAATAATATAACTATTGAAGAACCCAGTTGGGTCCCTCCAACCTGTTTCCCTGCATCCACAGATGTTAATCGGCATCAATAATATTATTTCACATCAATATGAAATATCAGGACTAATCATCAATCAACGATGAAGTCATATCAACCAATTTTATCAACCATTTCAACCAAACAACCATTTCACAGTATAAAATAAATTTAAAATTCGTTTATATAAAAATATAAACGAAGCAGAGTTAGTGAGTTTACTCACCTTGGTCGTTAATCGTTAAAAAACGATTAACGGTCGGTAGATCCGGTCAGCCATTTTGTTCTATCATAATTTCAGCGTCCACAGGATTCCATAGTGACAGACGGATCTTAATCTCTATTAACAGTTATCATTATAAATTATACCGTAATTAAATTTCATTAATCGTAATTAAATTTAACTAATAACATTTTACTGATATTTTATGTATAACTAAACTTGTTAAACTAATATATTCAATTTTGTTGATATGTTTATAATGTCGTATGGGTAGTGAAATCGTTTTACAAGCCATACTTAATAAATTAGCAACTTAACTATTTAACTATTTAAACCTAAAGTGAATATTTTAAATGTTAAAGGTTGAAATGGACTCACCCAAAATCATAACCGCATCCGGTAACCTCTTCCCACTTTCCAGTTCATACGCCTTTGTCCCACTTGCCATTCGCGTAATTCGCATTACCATCCCTGTCTGAGACCATTAACCCACTCAAACAACGTCCCCTTCCTCCTTTTCCTTTTAATCCCGCTTGCATGAAGGTCGTAGGGCTTTGCTGTCCTCTTACGTTTTTATCTTTATTTTGGGCCCTTTTTATTTTTCTATTTTTATATAGATACGGGCTTCACCATTTCAGCCCACCTTCTCCATCAGATCCGCTCCTGTGTTGATCAGTGCCTTCCCTTCCCAAAACAATACCCGCTTCCTGTTGCAGTGAATTTTTCCCAGTCCCCATGCCTCCCTGTTCTTCCATGAGGACAACCGAAACCACTCCCAATAATTTTGTCATCAAATCCTCCACTTTTTGAAACCACCCGCTGCTCATTTTAAAAGCCATCAACTAAAGCCAATTATTAAATTGGTTAAAAACTTAAATACATTAAGATAGTGGGCTCACCGATATTTGTGTCTGCCCAGTTTCGTCGCATAAAGAATTTCCAACGCAGATGCTTCATTCCCAAAGTAAAACATTCCTTCCCTTTTCTTTACTTTTTTTTCTCTTTTTTCCATTTTACTAGGCCTTTCTTTTACACGATCAGCCCATCCCCACAAGTATTCGCATCCACCCAGTACAGTCTTCTTCCTATATTATTAAAACAATGTTTCCTGTTCATTCATCTTCTGCTGTAGCATATAGATGCTTCCGCCGTAACATATATATGTCGCTCCCTCCCTCCTTATATCATAAAACTCTTAAAGCCTGCTGCTCCTCTATCTCTCAACTGAAAAACACCACACTACTCCATTATTCTCCTCGTTCGCTCCCCTTCCTCCCCGACATCGGAGCCTTGAACTCGCACTAACTCACGAGACCCGGATCTCCAGACCAACCCACGTACTTCCTCTTTCATTCATCCGCAACCGTTTACGACAATATTATCTTCTTTAACACCATCCGACTTCCTCCTCTGTTGGCACCGTTCAACCCTAGTGGCTACTGTTTTATTTGCGAATACAAGAAGTTGACGACGGAATCGACAACGATTGCATCGATGCGAACTTATCTTCGCTAAGATATCAACGGGGTTCATTTCAGAAACTTTTAGAGTAGTAAGGAAGTTGGAATATTCCTTTTGAAGATTTGAAATCCATTTTTGTTTACTGTGTTGGTAGCCAAACGATCTGCGTTTATATAGGTTATCCATACTTGGTAGCCAAGTTTCGTACAATATAGTTCAGCTAGATTATGGCGTAGGCACATGTTGATGTGAATCAAACAATGTTCTGCGTAGGTGCAGGGATGTGAAAATACATTACTGTTTTCAATTGAATTTACATGTGTAGTCTGCGTCTTCCATGGTGACTTCAGTGCTAAAGAAAAACAGACTTGATAATATATGTAATAGATTGATTCATTGGAATGAGTTGTCTTTGGTATAATATTTGTTGTGAGTGAATGTATATAAGTTGGCTATGTACCTAGGAAAAGAAACAATGGCAGAAGCAAAAATCTAAGTGGCAAAGTGCCTTAGTCTGCAAGCATTTACTGCGCAGAAAAGACTTGGCATGTGCAAAGTGTAGGGTAGAGCAGCGTTTGTTAGAATAGGCATGTGATGTTCTTCAGCTTCGCATGTGGGAGATCAAAATTTGAACATATATGCTAGGGTAGCAGATTACGTATTGCTGAATGAAAAGAAGTGGGTACGGTTTTCCTTTACTTGCGACTGAAGTATCAGGGCACGCCAGTGAATAAGCCTTCATGAATGGACGTATCAAAGACTCATATATATATTAGTGTAGTTCTTAGGTGACTTAGTTAAGGTATAGCCTTATAGGCATGCAGCATTCAAGATAAGATCAACTTGGTGTAGCTATATTTCAATGTACATATTTCAAACTAGGTGTATGGTGACAGGTACCCTGAGACGTGTGTAGATTAATTCTTAGGCAAGGTTGCATATTATTTTGCTTTCAAGTAATGTTTTAGAATCCCTATTGCACTTAATTTCATTCGTTCACATATGAAGAGTTATGGACAGAAATAATAACACCATCGTGTCCAGCGAGGTGCCACGATCCCAAAAATATAATAATACCGGTGGGTTAGCTTATATTGTGAAACGCCAAAATATTGATATAGGGTGCAAAATACTCCAAATGAAAAGTTGCATATTTAATTAATTAAAAATTACAGAAAAATTCTAAAAATTAAATTATAACTACGCCTCAAAAGGCTTGTCCAAATTCAAGACCGATATTAAAATATATTAAATAAACCGTTATGGTCTATATGTGATTCCATAGCGACTTTCAGAAATTTTGATTTGGACGTAATTCACAATATATAAGACGAAATCTCGATTTTTCACTTCCATTAGGAAAATATAATCAAACAGATCCCAACGTTTCTTGTTTCAAAGAAATACGACTAATAACAAATCATGTATAGTCGTTTGAAGTTCAGAACGTTAAATTACGAACTGCCACGATTATTTCGAGCTCAATTTTAAATTAAATTCTAAATTATACGTTAAAACTCTGTTTTAATAAATATTCCTATATATATATTTCAAATAAAATATTTAAAACAAATTTTAAATATTCAGAATTCAGCGGCTAAAAATCCGGGTCGTTACAAAACAGAGAAGAAATCACACAATTAATCATAGCATCCAATATCCTAGTTATCACCGACTACAACCTTGAATCCATTAATAATCAAACTTGCTTTCAACGATTAAAAATGCTAATGGAAAACAACGGCTCCAGCCATACTACCATAAGCCATTGTGACTTCATATGTTTGCCTTAATTGACTAAGAAAACTAGGCCCATCATGACTGCCCAGGGTGCGCGATCTATCCATTCTGATCCTGATAGGTATCCCCATGATACCCCTACTTCGAGTCCGCTTGAACACTTCGATTACTGATGATTCCTTGGTGCTTCAAATCTATCAAGCCTTCCATCTTGGTGATCATATCTTTAATTCGACATCCTTGATCAACTTCTACCCGAGCCAATACATCATCCTACTGAATCGTACATCGCGTCACGACCAGTATCACATCAATTCAGCTCCAACCACTCCAACTTGAGTTCAAAATCGAAGCACCATACATCATTGAGTTGCATGTCGATCATGCAAAGTCCATTCATCACCAAACTTCACCAACTATCCCTAGGAACCATCACCCTCAAATTCTCGGCTTCCATTAACTCAATGTGATGAATCAGTATCGGTCCACGATGGATCGGTACCAGTCCATATACTTAACCATTTTCGGCTAAGTAACTTGACCATAGTGCTACACTTCCCAAGTACTTCCTACCGGTCCATTTTCGTAGCATTCCATTAATCTAGTAAAAACTCTTGCCGATCCATCCATGTACTTGAGCGATCAATTTTCGACCCATCCCAAATCTCTTCCGAATGACTTGAAAATTTAAAGGCAACCCCGATTTATCAACACAAAGCCATGCCACAAAAATCATCGCCATCCGATCCTCCTACATGGATCGATATCGGTCCATCATGGACCGATGCTGATTCATGTACTTAGCTTATTTTGGCATGAAATTTCTCGAGCCTCCTTCTCTTATCTTCCAGAGCACCTTCGTCAAGTTTTGTTTGAATCCGATCATTTGAATCTCCGATTTGCTTCAGACTTCAATCCTGTGTTTTTACGGCAAACAACCTAACAAACAACTTCAAGCAGTTCATCCAATCTCAAAAAAAAAAAGAGCCAACGATAAAACAATTCATGATCATACAACAATCCCAAACTATCATATAACAATGAATCCATAAAATATAGACCTAAACATTTCTAGAATCATGATTAACATAGGAATTTCCGATTTAATAGGTTAATTAAGAACTTATGAACATTCCTTAACCTGAGATGAACTCGCATGAATAGATTTGGGGTGAATTTAACATATATGAGTGAAATTAACATTGATCTAACCTATATAACCCTTCGCTCCCTGTGAGATATACTTATCACTCACCTAATCCCCAATTCGATGAAAATTCGATGAGATCACATCTGGACAGTGTTGATGATCTTTGAATTTGATGTGATCTAATTTGCCTTGTTTTGATTTATCTTCTAGATGTTATCTACGTTGAGTATGGAAGAAAATGGTGGAGAATTAGGGTTTTAAGTTGAGCCGAAGAACCACAGACGCCTAACCTAAAGTTTGGAATGAAGAGAGAAGTCATTATTCTCTCCCCCAAACACCCCTATTTATATATGCAGATCATTAGTCTAACGGGCTTGACTAATCAGCTAATTAGCTGCTAATCAGCCTACCTAACAGAAGCTGAAACTTAAAATAGAGGTTCCTCCCAAATCGTTGAACCAAACTCTTCATGCGGCCCTTTACGAATTTGTAAACCACCATTCTGATCTAATGAGACCTATCTCAGCACCTGATTCGATCCCTATCAAAAGTTATAGTCCAAGCAATAAACTCATGGGCAAAATGGTCACAATTTGATTTGGTAAAAATCATAGACATTTCTCACATCCCCATGAACAACATATTAAAATCTGAGAATGATCCAACCATAAGGGAATAAAATATAATTATTTTACGATTGGTCAATATGTAAAATACAGATCATTACATTATGTGAAGTGATGCTTGATGTAGAGAAAGTTTCTATATTGTAAGTGAAGTAGGCATATCCATATGTATGTTATCTATCATGAAGTGCTTCGGGATATGATTGGGAGTTGGTGGGAACTAGATGGCCTGTGTTCACCCTGATGGCCTGATCGTAGGGTTACACTCCGAATCTATGATACTTTTTATTGTATTAGATGCATATCATGAAATTTTAGAGAAATGCAGAGTAGCCTTTAGTGTGTGTGTGTGTAACCATAGTCCCTTTAGCCATCTCACAACCTGCTATTTTTAAAATCTAGAATCAATTATAAATGACGTTAATCATGCTATTTCAGATATTAAAAGCAATGGACTGTGGTTATATAAATTTCAAAAACACAATTAAAAACAACCAATAATGAGGAAGACATCACAACGATATAAAATAATGATTTGTACAAATAAATCATAACAATCCTCTTTATACTTGGCATTTACAATATAATAGAAAACCAATACGTAAGAAATAAACCAGAATAAACAACAAGTCAGATGCAGCATACTAAGTAGGCTCCTTTGTTCTTTTTTCCGTACATCTTGCTTCCTTTCACCTACTAACCGTGATACTTGTATAAAGGAAAAAAAATTCAACTATTATTTGACTATGCCCAACCTACACATCCCAACCCAACCTAAGGGATCCGATGGTTACTCAATAGGAAAAGACTGTCTATGTATCCTTTATGAGGAATCAAGCCTATGTAGTTATATTTCATGATTTTCTCTTGCATTCAAACACATGTTAGTACATTATAATCATTGCATTCATTCAACCATTTTATCCATTCAATCATTGCAATCGGTGTAATCCAACATAATCAATGTAAATTTTGAAATTGATGCAATCGGTGTGCTATTGCAACGAGCAAAAAATAGCATCCTACTCACCTATCAAAACATATCACCATATAAGGTAAACACAATAATATTAGAACGTGGTCCTCAAAATCAACAATATCCAATGATAGTTTCAACTTACAAAATATGAAAGCAACAATATAAATATACTTACATACATTATTAATTAACATTTAATAATAATATGTCATTAGTGTAAGTATAAATCATTCAGTGTATATTGATCATTCTAAAATAGCAACCCAATCGTCAATAACATCGAACATGTACTACTCCGATCAATATTAGTAACACAACATCCATCATCAAACAACTATAATTAACTACTCATCAAATAATAGTAAAATGGTAAAACATAGAATATTTATCCTTATTGATCCACTATCGTGGAACGAAGCATACAACAAATAGTATTTAACTATTAACAATGCATTGCAAACATTCAATCATATTCACGGCAATTATTTTTCTTCCAAGTATAAGATTATCTTATTATTGTTCATTATAAAAAAAACTTTCTTGTTTTATTAATCTTTAGAATTCCCATTATTTATTATCTTTCAAAAAATTATATTTAAACAAAATATAACCTCATCAAATCACTTTGCAAATAAACTATATTATTATTTTACGCTAAAATAATATTGATTTCATATTAAGTTCTTTTAATATACTAGAAAATAATTTTGTTCCAATTAATTCTAAAACAATGCAATTTTTAGTAAAACTAGATCGTTGTTTACAAAATATTATTCTGTTGAATAAGAATAAACATCCTTTTTTAGCATTTATGAATTTCTTCAGGAACTCAATAATAACCACCTTATTAAACATCTCTGTTACTTTTCAAACATGGTTATTTATAAACAATTCATAAAAACTATAGATAATCACACTTATTATTTATTCATTTATTCTATTTCAACATCATTACTCATTTTTATTAATGTTATTTTAAGAATAACTACCATATTCAAACCAGTCACTAATTTCAAATAAAAATCTAACAAGATAATGATTGGTAATAAAAAAATCAACAAGACCGAACACATTCAAGATATCACAAAAATCAAACAATTGTCAATACATCACGTCATAAATTAACATCAATAGACTTTTATCGAGAGACACCCAGTTTTATATTTCAAAATTCAATTAAATAAATTAAATAACTCATAACAATGTTTTGCAAACAACCTTCAATTTCTTTCAAATTGTATATGCATGTCCTTTTCTTTTTACTCGACTCATGTTCCCTTTTGTTGTAGGAAATTTGATGCGAAACTTACATAAGATTTCACCCTCTTGGATTTGATTATACGCCTCTCTCCTTTGTTGGTTCTTTTTTCTTCTATCTTTTTTTATATTTTGATTCCCTCTCTTTTATTTAATTTATCACATAATATTTTCATTATTTTATTAAGAAGAAAATTTAAGGAAGGCATATGATGTGTTTAAAGAATTGTCAAGGAAAGAAAGAAGATAGAGATTAGTGTTAAAGAGTCAGATTTGACTCGCTTATATACGAGTTAAGGATTGATTCAGACTATTAGGTTAACGCTATGAATTATCTAATTATATCACAACCGCTCTCCAAGTTACTTCATAGTAGGGCCATCAATTTCTAATACGACCCGAAACACGACTCGTAACCTGCACGATAAAAACCCGACCCGACCCGACCCATTTATAAACGGGTCGATTTTGGGTCAACCCGCTCTGGCCTGTTTAATGAACGGGTTGACCCGACCCGACTCGTGAACTCGTTTCTGACCCGTTTAATATAAAACATATTTTCATTACTCTATAATCTACAAACATAGGCCCAGCCTAGTCCACTACCAATTTGTCGCTTTACCCTAATTTACCAATTATCAAGTCGTCACTCATTCAGTCATTCTAATTTCTGCGGTTCTACCTCTTCACTAATTCACTCCTTCACATTTTCATGTTTATTCCCACATTAATAACTTTTTACATTTTTATTCTCAACTTAGCTTGCAACAAGTGAATGACGACAACACCCTTCTTTCGTGTTTTCATCTTTTTATACAAATATTTTTCTTAACGGGTTACATGAATCAAACCCGAAACCCGCACGATTATAAATGGGTCAACTCGAAATCGGCCCATTTAATAAACGAGTTGAGTTGACATGACCCGAACTCAACCCGAACACGACTTGACCCGACCCGAACCCGACTTAATCTGACCCATTGACAGCCCTACTTCATAGTGAAGTAAGCCCTTAGAGCGCATCTCATATGCCCATTATTATTTTCATCCAACTAATGATAAGAATGGATTTAAATACACCATTTTAAAAAGAGTAGAAAATGAGTATACTTTTAAAACCTTACAAAGTGACACCTTATATAAGAGAGTTAATTCCTGATCTTTAGAAAATAATTATTCATTAAAACATATTAATTGACTTACATGTCAATCAATGCCCATTCATCCTAACATGCATGACTAATCAATCATTCCTCCATCTTATGTAGAATTATAGACATTTACATATGAAATATACCACTATAATATAAAAGTTCATAAGCAACCATCCATATATAGAATATACTGTCAATTAATGCACAATTAATTGTCGACCTATGCAGTTAATTCTTATAAGTGGAAACATCAAGTACATAATTTTAATCTTTTTTGCTAGTTTCCCATAACATGCAAAGTCAATGCATAATCAAACATATATATATATATATATATATATATATATATACAAATTCAGCATTTTAAAAACTTGTTAATTAATGTGCAGTTAACCCATGACCTATGCAATTAATTCACAACCAACAAAATTGATGCATTACAATATAAAAGCAATTTACATCCATATATATATATATACACACACACACACACATATAAATACATGCATACATGCAAATACAAATTCTTTCCTTATTTGTACATTTTGATCTTATATGTCTCTCATTTATATACGTATATATACTAACAACACTTCCTACTTGGAACATGCATCATTTTATTTATTTTATTAAAATTTAAGAACGTGTCATTGACGAGAATTGAATCAGGTCTACTCATTTAACCATTACACTAAGAATAGTTCTTTCGAATTGGAACATTGAAAATTATTGGTTCCATGAGCATATCTTTAAACTTACAAAGCCTATATTTTCTAACTATATTTCCAAATATATCAAAATTATATATCAAACTATTCATCTCATAAAGGCCTTTGCAATGATTTTAAACATGACATTTAGTTCATTTTCCACTTAAAATTAGTTCTTAAATTTAGTTTTAGAGACGTAAAGCTGCGGTTCATTGCATTCTTTACCTTTAAAAGGATTCACACTCCCAAATTCATAAAATACAAAACCTACTCAAAATAATAAATCATTCTCGCAGGTTTAATGATAAAATATACGAAAATTCATCGATCATGAGTTAATCGATCATAAAATAGTGATTTGAATGCTATGTACTAACCATATTATCTCCTCACTCACAACAACAACAATAATTTACTCATCAAAATAATTTTCTTCTTCTTTATATATATATATATATATATATATATATATATATAATCATAATAATAATAAACATGCACTTTCTTATCATTCTATACAAGATATGGTTTGTAAAAGTAGTTATCCATTAACACAGGGTGAGATAATGAAAACCCCAAATAATTTAACACTATGTACCACAATATTTCTACCTTTAATTGAATATAATTAAATTCACAGCAAACAGAGGTTGTTACTCATGCAAATAAAAAATACACATAAATTAACAACCAGCGTAACTCATAAGAACACATCCAAGCTAAGGGGAAACCACTACATCTTTAAACTAATAACGAACACGAGTATGTTGATTCGTGTGCTATTCATATGGTTCTAATATCTGTATTCTCAAAACTATCAGAGTACTTCCTCATAGCCTTATCTTCATAACAATCGACGTACCATTCTATTCTCTCATCTTCAAAAATATTTTGTGTACCCACTTATAGACATTCCCTCAAAATAACATTTGCATATTCAAAGCTAAATCTTCAAAATGGTTAATGTAACTCCAATCATTGTCGTGTCCATCATCCATCCTTATATTTACTTACTCATTGTGTTGGATATTTGATATCTATATTATCCCTACGATAAAAGGATTCATTAATAGTAACGGTTCTTTTGTACTTAAATTCATGTCATTCGTGTGGCTATGAACTAAAATTTCACTGATTCTACAAGGTACCTAGATCGTGTGATCTATGAGTCATTGTCATTTTAAGGGCAACCATCGCCCATGTGAATATCCAAGGCCATCGTCATCCATTGGATATCACAAACATACCTCGGCTTTATGAGTATACATCAGAACACAAAAATACCACATATCCATTTGCATATGTTCTCTGCATTATAGTATACTCGGAAGTATCCTTGCAACTCCCATCGAAGCTGTTGCGTTTTGGAACTATCGTAAACCATTGACAAGCATAAAATATCAATTATTACATAACCTGTTGTATATGACGTAGTTGTATACACAATTATACGATCTTTGTTCAATGATAACAACCAAATAAATATTATTTTAAATGTGTTTGTTATTGTACTGTTACATATATACATCACAGACTGGAATATAATATGTATATTTAAATAGAATATGACTGTACAGAAATTCAAATATTCACACAGTATTTTATTTAAATATAATCTTTTATTTCAACATTCAAACAGTACAACTATTTATAACTCCACTATTTATTCAATTCACATGAAATTGTACTTGTAAATAAACTAAATACGATAGACAAGTTTGTTTGAACACATTAAAATAATATGTTATTTCATTTAAATTTGTTTATTACAAATATCTGTATAATTTTCTATTTTTCTATACATCAGCTCCTCACTACATCACTGATCACTCAGTACATTCACTGACACAATTACATTTCATATATATAGACACACACTGACACTCTATTTCTTTGTCTTCTGTCTTCACAGCGTTCTTCAGTCTGTCCAATCACCATCTGCTTACCTGTCACAAACAGAAACACATACAGTAATCTTGAACAGAAATAATTTCATATTCTAGCACATATTATTTTATTTTTAAAATTTATTTGCCTCAGAATTTTTGTGTGTTTCTCATCGTTTTTCATGACTTGATCAAATATGTATATATTTCTAGTACCCACTGATCAGCCTCAACACACTACACCAGTTTGCTGATCAGAACCAGTTGATACTGAATAACCACAACACAGTGTAATGGTCGGCTGATATATATTCAAATAGACATATATATATATATACATACACATAAGTGTATATATACATATATGTATACATACTAGTCAACATGGTCAGCATTGCAATGAAATGGAGCAGTGAACACAATAGCATGGTCGAGTAGCAGTGGTAGAGTAAACATGTTTCAAGTAAACAGGCAAACACAAGAGTTATGCAAGCATACATGGCCGAGCAAAAGTGAATGAAATGCAACATAGGTCGAGCACAAAGGTTGCATGTACAATATATCATGGAGTAGCAAATATATGTACTGGCAAGTACAAAGCTGAATGGTCGAACAAATCAGTTTGTGTTCAATTCCATACAGTGTTGTTCATATTCAAGTCAGTGTGGAAATTTAAGCCAACATGTTCACAGCAAGCCAAGTATTCAAGAAACACACAATGCACAAGTGCACTCAGCATAGTTCTAGGCAGGATTACAGTGAAAGTAAGCAATTCAAATCAGATCAGTTAGTGACAGTGTGCAACAACAAGTTCATGCTCAAGGCCAATAAATTCAAGGGTGCAGTTTCATATGTGTATCTCAGTTCATGTTGTCGAGCCGTAGTCAAGCAAGACAACACATAAAGGAGTATGTTCAGTATGGTCAAAGCAGTTTTTTTGATCAAACCCAGCATTGAAGTGAAGCAGGTGGTGTTCAAAGATGCATCACATTATATAGTGCTCAAGTCAGGTTTCAAGTGTACAGCAATACACATACATGCAGCTCAAACAGTGAATCATGAATGGTGCAAGTGTACAATGGTACAAAAAATTTACAAGGACATTCATTTTCATGTATGGTGCAACCATATAAACAAATCAAGGCTCGACCACACCAACAAGAAATCAGCTGCTAAAGCATGGTTAATCATGGCAGTTTAGTTTTTAACAAATGCAGCACAGGAAAGTTCAAGTAAGAAGAGAAGAGTATACAAGTGTGCACAAGAAAGAAGTGCAAGTCAAACATGAATGGGCACAGTATATCTGGCAAGTCTTAATGGTTCCAGAATCACAAAAATCTCAGTGTACATATATGGGGAGTCCAAATCAGAAATGTCCATGCAAGTATAAAAGCAGTGTAACATGTTACATGCAGCAAACAAGTCAAGTTATAAATGCAAGATTATTCGACAAAGGGATTTCGAATTATTTCCAGAATTTCATCAACTTATTGCTTTCTAGTTTTTACAAGGTGGCCACAAAGTTATTTCCAATTATTCAGCCATGAAATAGAAAACTTTGTTTTGGCACGAATTCAATCCAGAAAACAAGTTTTTGTTTAATCACACAAGAGAAAATCGAGGGCCAAATACTTTTCCAGAATTACTCAATTAATTAATGCCATAAGTGGAAACAAATCAGAGCAATTCAATCAAGGAATCCATTTTAAACCAAATTTGTCAATAAGGGAAACACGCAAAATCAGATCAATTCATCTATCGAAATAAGAGGCTAGGGTTTTTCTAAAAGCCCTATTTTAGAATACCAGTTTCATCATGTAACGAACAGGGATTTTCGGCCCCGAAAATCGACATAAATACCTTTACCATAACTCATGTCGACCTTCCAACCACCGAAAACACCGGAACGTTATTAGAAAGAATTTAGAGGGTGAGATAAGAAAGAAAGAAATATTAAATAGAAGAAGATGAAGAAGAAACAACACAACACAGAGTCTCACGTCGCAACGGAACAAAATAAATATAGAAATAAAACTTTATTGAGAGCTTTCAAAATACTTACAATATCAGAGTACATCACACAATGGTACAGTTATAGTAACCTGTTCCCACGTACAACACACAGCGGAATAGTAGCTATATAATATCATACGTCTGAACATCTCCAGCTCGTCTCTGGACTCTACAGCATTCGATAACCTGAACTTGTACACCCCGGGCTAACCCGAGCATTTACAAAACCCCGGGTCAATCAGGTGAACCAGAGTGAGTAAAACTCGTACAGTATTAAGGGTAAATCATCCAACATGATTTTAAAGTTCAAAGTCTTTTCAAAAGAAAAGGATAATCGTAAGACCAAATCCACATATAAACACAGACGGTTTTTACCGTACGATAACCCAAACCATTTGAAATCAATATCTTTTCTGATATTATAATAATGTCTAATTACAAATAAATAACAATCTAGCAGAACGCTTGCATCTCACGCTCTACATATATAGTATACAATCAAAACCGCGGGCGCTTATTGGAGATTGGATTCCGACCTTGACAAGGTATGGGACCACCGGCCGATAGTGTATCTCTAGAGGCGAATACACTGGGTTCAACTAGAATGTCTTGCAACCCGGCCCTCACATGACCGACCACTCATTTCGCTTGAGTGTATCGAATGTATATCACCAACGGTTGGACTCAAACCACCGTTTCCCGAAAAGGGACAGCATCGAAATAGATTAAAGAAACAGTAGGATTTTCTCTAGATAGGTGATTATACATCCTAATGGGAGCGACCCACATAGCCATGCTGCCTGCCCGATTTTTATTATTTCCCGGTTGATGAGGCTTGAGGTCAGAACACATCTGGTCATCAATCACTTTGAATGCCACATCGTCAGATCCGCCAGATCACACTGATTGACGTCCAAAAAATTACTCTATTTTATTTGGCTAGAGAATAATCATTTCTCCGCCATCAACTATGGTACGTTTGGAGAAATCAACGTATGTAATTCCTTTGGAAATATTCTATCAGAAATCCGTCCATACAAGTCATCCAGGAACAGGATGAACCGAAGGTACTCTCCTACTACATCCAATATAGGAATCACCCCATGGATCAGTAGCGGGAAGTCCTTGCAACCCGTAGATTTCAACCATGACAGAACCATAGTTTATCTTTGGCCGCTAAACCAGCGATTTTTAGTAGTTCTTCCGCGTGAAAATCAACGGTCTTCAATTTCTTCGTCTCGATCACCTTTTGATATCTTCATGTATTTGTTAGTCAGAATGGTTTTCGAATATAAATTCGATCCCGGTCTTTCCATACCAACAATCGTATTGGACAGATTTGATAGTCGGTGATTTAACTATCAAAATATACAGTGATTCAATCATGACAATCCAATGAGTTCACTGGTTCAGTATTCAGCATCACTTGGCCTTTTAAATAAAACAAACTGATTCACTTTTGTTTAATTAAACTTCTAACTCTTTTAATATATATAAATACGATATTTGAATTCTTATATACTAATGCCCTTCCAACCATTCTAGTTTAATCTAAACCCTACTCATCTCAATTTCCTTTTTAACCTAATTCAAATGTTAAGCCAATATAATTTTAGCTATCACATTCGCTTAAATTCCTTTTTTAACTTGTTATACAAATTCGAGTTTTAACTATAAACCCCATTTATAGATTTCTTTCACCATTCAATTGAATTTCGTTTCAACCTCGATTATTCTTTACGTTAATTCAATTAAAAACTAATTTCCTAAATTGCTATAAATCAGGAATATGATTTACTTTAATCATTAACTACTGTAAAGTAGTTAATTCCTTTGTTAACTAAAATAAATAGTAAATTCACTTTTAAAACTCCATTAAAATTAAAACTATATTCGTTAACTATTCTATTTAATTGTTTCTAAACAATTAAAACCATATTCATTTTCCCTTAAATTAATTATCAATATAATTAATTTAGATAATTCCATTTAACTGCTTCTAAACAAAATAACTATCCAAATTTAAATTCTTAGATTAATTCTATTGACTTGATTATAAAACTGATTAAGATCAGAGATTTCCATATAAAACCAATTAATAATTTATTATAAATTTAAATAATAAATGATAAATATTTATTTTCTTTTAAACAAACCTTTTAATCAAAATAAGATATTTCAAATCTATATCCAGTTATAAAATAGATTTCATACTTCAGTCCTATTGATTCACCTGACGATGAATCAATATAAACAAGACAAATTATCCTCAGGCCACTTACCGCCGATTACCCAACCAATATCGCTCATGGGTTAAAACCAAACACAGATTGAATTTCCAATCATTGATCAATTATCAAACTAATCACCCAAATAGGACAATTCATATATAATAATATGAGAATAAATAATATATTTGAGGGATCCGGTTGGGTCCCTCCAACCTGTTCTTCCCTGAAATCACAACGGTTATCTCAAATAAGGTCATTTCAATTTCATTTAACTGAAATAAATAACGACCATTTACTACAAACCAATTCACAAGCAATTCAAACATTTCAACCAGTTAAACATGTTTATTTTATAAACATGACCAACAAGGTAAGTTACCTTTGTTGGAACCAATCATTAAAATAACGATTTGGCATTACCCTGAAATTAAACAACGGTTTAATTCCATCAGATAAATCAACCAATAGCTATATAACTAGCAAACAGTCAACCATCGACAATCAGAGCACACAAAATAAAAACCCAATTTATATGAAATATAAATGGGAAAAAATGAGTGAGTTGAACTCACCTTATTTCCATTCGTTCGCGGTAGCGGCTCGGTTACAGTCAAAATAAACAATTGTTTAATTCAACTGTAAATTCCAACTATTTTGGTCTCTGTTCAAAACAGTTTCATAATGTTGCATTCGTTGCCATAATTCCGGTGTAATTCATTTGGTTCAATACCGGTAACCTAATAAAAGTAATTAACGTTACTAATTAGAGATTTAATTAAAATAAAATAAATTCTTAATTATCTAAATATTTACTAATTACTATTTATTTTAAAAGCGGGTGAAAACTACGTACCCTGCTTGGATTTGAAAATCAAAACTTCAACCCCTGTTGCTAGTTTATTTCCAACGTTCAAATTTTGATCTTTCCAAATTTTCGATCCCAACTTTGTTTCTAAATGATTCTACTATGGCCATTTCTTTTTATTGCTTTCTCCTTGTGACATACCAAACAGGCAATGTTGAAATGTCCAGGCCGACATTTTTTATTATTATTTCGAAGTCCAATACTTCGTGCCTTTCTCCCATACTCCTTTATGCCTTTATCTGTTTATACTCCTCACTTCTCCCATCCTTTTCCTTATGTTTTTATTTTACCAAGTAAGGACTGCATCCTTATTCAAAATGTTTTTCACCTTGAAATCTTTGAAACTGACGCATGCAGACCGTTCGAACAGAACATACCCCTTCCCATGAATGAAAAACTCCACCCTTCCCAGTTGTCCGGGCGTGCTGCCCTCCTTCCCCTTTAAATACACATTGAATACTTTTTCTTTCTTTTTTAGTTTTAAAATATCCGATAGGCAATAGGCATGGACGCATGCCTTTCTCCACCTTATTCTCCCCCTTCACGTTGCCATCCGTTCCCACTTCCCTGCACCCAACGTCAGACCGGAGCATCGCTCCAACACACCCAGTACCTTCACGTTTTGAACCCCACTTCATGCTTTAGTTCCCCCACTACCCACGTTAAAACATGATTCCCTTCGTTTGCAACTGTCTACTCTACATAGAAGAACCCGCGCTCTACTTCATGCCACTGCCAGAGACTGACTCACACCACCTCACTGAATGCCGCACCACCCTTAAACCGTCCACTCCGTGAACAAAATACAACATAACTAACACACGTACTATAACAGAACGCTCCCCTTCTCTTCACCGAAGACCCCACATCAGTGTCACCCATTCAAGCCCATCCCACCATCCTTCTCTCCATCGTAGAACCACCAACGATGACCCAACGGTCGATCAGACCCTATCATGACATGCACCTCACCCAAACTCCTTAACGCCAAAAGTAGTGTTAAACCTGAGCAGCTCTAATGCTTGCAAATCGTCTTTGAGCACCGATGCTTTGTGACCCAATTCAAAGCCCCCTCGTGAATGAAATACAATCTCCACCGCTAGGTCCACAGATCTCGAGGAGGTGAAGATATGTGTAGTCGATGGTTTCAGGACTTTATGGGATGTTACTTGAATTGTTGAATTTATTTGCTGGAGGAAACAAAATGAGTTCGCCATTTCTAGAAAGGCAGGAAAATGGAGAAGAAGCATTTATATGGTGTGATAATGTCGTGGTCTCCACGGTGTTTAGGTTATATGCACTGTAGAATAGCTGTGTTGGGTGATGGGATTCTCAAAACAATATGTGCAAGTCACGGTTTTCAAATGGCTTCATGCGTACATAACTAGTAGTGTGGGATGCAAGCAAATAAAAAGGCCTAGGCGCAAAAGAAAGAAAAGAAAAAAAACTGAAGTATAGTGGGATAGAAAATATTAATATTATATTATAACGAAATCTACGTCATGAGAGATCATGTTATAAATCATCACAATTGATTTCTGTTCTCTGATAATAAAAGCTAATCTTAGTGTAAAAAGATACTCTGGACCCAATGGGACAAGTTGCATTGAAATCCGAGGTCGTATGAAAAAATTTCCTTTATAAAACCAGAAATAAACACGCGTTTAATTTTTCCACGATCACAAGATCAATTGAATCAACTTGAAACTTTGAAATCCTATAATAATTTTTCAATACGAACCCAACGACACCAGTTTCGTCGCATTCTGAGACTGTTTCCCCGGTAGGCTATTTTTACGCGCACCGCAATGCCTTTTTTAACACCAAATTTCCCAGTCTTCAAAAATAACAAACTATATACCTATCCTGACTCTAATCGACGATACGAACTCAATGGATTTGGTTTCGTGGCCTAATTCGATCATCTGTTCAAGTTACACTCGAATATCCCTTTATTATATTAATTACGCGCTATAGAAAATGAACGGGCGTTTACAGCTACCGTGGTCACATACGAATTCGGTTTGCCACGCAGTTTGATTTTCTTACAATAATTTAACGATACAGTTCCAATGAAACTAATTTCATCGAAAACAGAGACCGTTTACAAAATGGCCATTTTAAAGGCCGATAGCGATTTCCATAGCGACTATTTCAAAATTTTATTTAGCCATAACTTACAATCTATAACACGAAATCTAAATTTTTCTCTTTCATGTGAAAATTATCAACAACACGGTCCCAACGTTTCTCGTTTCACAGAAATCCGACTTATATCGGATCCTGTACATTCAATTAAAGTTCAGAATTCAATATTACGAACTGCCGCGCCATTTCGAACTTGTTTTAAAATTATATAAATTATAACGTTTAAACGTCGTTTAAATAAACGAATTCAATATTAAAATTCATTAATATTCCATATATAATATTTAAAATAATAAATTAAATTAAATATTTGATGGCCAAAAACACGGGTCGTTACATTCTTCCCCCCTTAAAATAATTTCGCCCTCGAAATTGCTAAGGTAGGAAAGAACGTTACTAACCCATTAATTTTCAAACCCAATTTATTATAAATCGAAAACCAATTCGTTATCGTAAATAAATATTTTAAAAAATATCGAAAATTTTCTAACACTTTAAATTCTCGGGAAAATTCGGCAGAGTCCCCCCTGCACAGAGTGACATCTGCGATATCGCAGGAACATATAATATGTATACATCGACCAACGGTCGGAAAACAAAAAAATCAAAACCCCAAAATTCAAAATTTTATATTTTCGCGTAGGCGTACCTTTTTGCAAGCGCTATTGAGCATAATTACTCAACGTATATACGATTTACTCAGCCAATATCAATCTGCCTAACCATCTGGCACCTGTACTCAACTCAATCCACATATCAGTAATAAATATGTGAAATTCTAAAATAATATTTCACTAACTATACTAATTGCAAAGTCAAACATACAGCATCAATTCATTATCAAATACAAGGTTAAATCGTTAATCCCAATCCATATGCAGTTTCATTCCAGTTTAATATACCGGAAACTATTCTTTAGTTTATAATTTATTCAACTTCATTAAATTGTTGCCTTATTTCATTCAAAACTGTCTACCATTCAATAATAAACAATTCACACTCAACAACCAATACACAACCAAATCAATCAAATTAATTGAATTCACATTCAATATCAATATTTCATTTTGGTTTCTCATATTTGAACATTAATCGATTAATTTCTATTCAATTTTTATTATTATTTATTCATTCTATTTTCCAATTCAGCTTTATTTAATTTCGACATCATTCTGAATTTAATTACACTTAACCAAGTTAAGTTTTCAACTCAAATTTCCAATCCAATTTGAATTCCATTCAAATCAGTCAAACACACTATTATCTCAATAATTTGATAAAATTATTTCCTTTATATAATATAATTTGGGTAAAATTATTTCATTTACCCTCTTTTCAAAACAATACTGTATCGATTGACAGTTCAACGCTTCTCAACACTTGAACCGATAAACCAACACAATACAAAACATTTGCATATAAAATTTACAAATACGCTCTCATGTATAGATACATTCAATCTCGATCTAGGGTATTCTAACCCAATCTCAAGTCACACCACAGAGCCAAGGTTATTACTAAACCAATAGCTCTGATACCACTGCAACGAACAGGGATTTTCGGCCCCGAAAATCGACATAAATACCTTTACCGTAACTCATGTCGACCTTCCAACCACCGAAAACACCGGAACGTTATTAGAAAGAATTTAGAGGGTGAGATAAGAAAGAAAGAAATATTAGAATAGAAGAAGATGAAGAAGAAACAACACAACACCGAGTCTCACGTCGCAACGGAACAAAATATAATATAGAAATAAAATTTATTGAGAGCTTTCAAAATACTTACAATATCAGAGTACATCACACAATGGTACAGTTATAGTAACCTGTTCCCATGTACAACACACAGCGGAATGGTAGCTATATAATATCATACGTCTGAACATCTCCAGCTCGTCTCTGGACTCCACAACATTCGATAACCTGAACCTGTACACCCCGGGCTAACCCGAGCATTTACAAAACACTTGGTCAGTTTGTTGAACCAGAGTGAGTAAAACTCGTACAGTATTAAGGGTAAATCATCCAACATGATTTTAAAGTTCAAAGTCTTTTCAAAAGAAAAGGATAATCGTAAGACCAAATCCACACATAAACACGGACGGTTTTTACCTTACGATAACCCAAACCATTTGAAATCAATATCTTTTCTGATATTATAATAATGTCTAATTACAAACAAATAACAATCTAGCGGAACGCTTGCATCTCATGCTCCACATATATAGTATACAATCAAAACCGCGGGTGCTTATTCGAGATTGGATTCCGACCTTGACAAGGTATGGGACCACCTGTCGATAGTGTATCTGTAGAGGCGAATACACTGGGTTCAACCAGAATGTCTTGCAACCCGGTCCTCACATGACCGACCACTCATTTCGCTTGAGTGTATCGAATGTATATCACCAACGGTTGCACTCAAACCCCCGTTTCCCGAAAAGGGACATCATCGAAATAGATTAAAGAAACAATAGGATTTTCTCTAGATAGGTGATTATACATCCTAATGGGAGCGACCCACATAGCCATGCTGTCTGCCCGATTTTTGTCATTTCCCGGTTAATGAGGCTTGAGGTCAGAACACATCTGGTCATCATACACTTTGAATGCCACATCGTCAGATCCGCCAGATCACACTGATTGACGTCCACAAAAATAATCTAGTTTATTTGGCTAGAGAATAACCATTTCTCCGCCATCAACTATGGTACGTTTGGAGAAATCAGTGCATGTAATTCCTTTGGAAATACTCTATCAGACATCCGTCCATACAAGTCATCCAGGAACAGGATGAACCGAAGGTACTCTCCTACTACATCCAATATAGGAATCACCCCATGGATCAGTAGCGGGAAGTCCTTGCAACCCGTAGATTTCAACCACGATAAAACCACAGTTTATCTCTGGCCGCTAAACCAGCGATTTTTAGTAGTTCTTCCGTGTATGAAAATCAACGGTCTTCAATTTCTTCGTCTCGATCACCTTCTGATATCTTCACGTATTTGTTGGTCAGAATGGTTTTCGAATATAAATTTGGTCCCGGTCTTTCCATACCAACAATCGTATTGGACAGATTTGATAGTCGGTGATTTAACTATCAAAATATACAGTGATTCAATCATGACAATCCAATGAGTTCACTGGTTCAGTATTCAGCATCACTTGGCCTTTTAAATAAAACAAACTGGTTTACTTCTTTTTAATTAAACTTCTAACTCTTTTAATATATATAAATACGATATTTGAATTCTTATATACTAATGCCCTTCCAACCATTCTAGTTTAATCTAAACCCTACTCATCTCAATTTCCTTTTTAACCAAATTCAAATGTTAAGCCAATATAATTTTAGCTATCACATTCGCTTAAATTCCTTTTTTAACTTGTTATACAAATTCGGGTTTTAACTATAAACGTGTGCTCTACTTGCCAATGGTTGACTGGTGGCAAATTAGATATTTATTTGCTGATTTATCTGATGAAATTAAACCGTCGTTTAATTTCAGTGAAATACCAAATCGTTATTCTAACGATGGGTTCCAATAAAGGTAACTTACCTTGTTGGTCATGTTTATAAAATAAACGTGTTTAAATTGGTTAAAATGTTTAAATTGCTTGTGAATTGGTTGATGTTAATGGTCGTTATTTATCAAATGAAACTGAACGGGCTGATTTGAGATAACCATTTGTATACAGGGAAGAACAGATTGGAGGGATCTAACGGGATTCCTCAAATATATTATTTTCATATTATCATATGAAGTGTCATGATTGGGTGATTGATTTGATTAGTGACCATTGACTGAAAAGTCAACCTGTGTTGTGTTTTTACCAATGGGCAGTATTGGTTGGGTAATCGGCGGCCTAAAAGTAAATTATTTTGTTTATATCGATTTACCGTCAGGAAAATCGATCGAACTGAAGTTATAAAATTTACTTTATAACTAAAGAAAGATTTTGAAATATATAATTTGAATAAAACTTATTTAAAGGGAAATAGATATTTATGTTTATAATTAAGTGCAAATTGATTTTATAAAGTCGAATTTGATGTTAATCAGATTTGAAAAGTGTGAGAATAAAGAAATTTACCTAATGGTTAAATTTGCACAATTGGGTTGTTAAGGAACAATTTAATGGAATTATTTAAATTAAGTGATTACATTTTTAATTAATTTAAAGGGAGAACGAAATGGGAATTTGTAAAAGAAGCGTGTCATAGGATTGTATAACCAATCCCATTTATAATGGAATTTGTTTTGAGACCGGAATAGAATATTGGTTTGATTACAACTGATATTTATCTGAGGATATGAACGTTGTTGATCAAGGTATGAGAGGTAATTAAAATACCCCAACTTGAACAACATCAGGATTATCTGAAGATGATATTAGTTAGTAATCGTGAAAGATGTTAGTCATAATTTATTATTTCCATTAGAGAAATAATAATGCGATGTTTTGGTGAAAATTTGAAGAATATACGAAATAAAGGAAATTAGTAAAAGGAAACGTAGGGTTGTGTTTTGTTTTTATACAAATAAATATTGGTTATTATTTCAAGAACTGAATAAAGGATATTTCTTATCGTTAATGACGAATAATAAGTTAAGTGAGTTTCCCAAGTTTAAATAAAGAATAATGTGACCGATGTTTTGAAAGGAGAATTAAAGGGAAATTGAATGTGGTTATAAGTTACTAAGTATTAATATGAAATGGGTTTTGAGAACATTAGTATATTAAGTAAGAATTCAAATATCGTATTTTCAATATTAAGAGAGTCAGAAGTTTAATTAAACAGAAGTGAATCAGTTTATTTTAATTAAAAGGCCAAGTGATGTTGAATACTGAACCAGTGAACTCATTAGATTGTCATGATTAAAACACTGATTATTTTGATAGTTAAATCACCGACTATCAAATCTGTCCAATACGATTGTTGGTACGGAAAGACCGGGATCGAATTTATATTCGAAAACCATTCCGACCAACAAATACGTGAAGATATTATATGACGGTCGAGATGGAGCATTGAAGACCGTAGTTCTCCATAAGCGGAAGTATTACTAATAATCTCTGGTTAGCTCCCGAAGATAAACTGTGGTTCTGTCGTGATTGGAATCTACGGGTTGTAAGGACTTCTCGCTACTGATCCATGGGGTGATTCCTATATTGGATGCAGTAGGAGAGTACCTTCGGTTCATCCTGTTCTTAGATGACTTGTATGGACGGATGTTTGACAGAGTATTTCCAAAGGAATTACGTATGTTGATTTCTTCAAACGTACCATAGTTGGTGGCGGAGGACGACAGTTCTCTTAGCTTAACCACTAGAGTATTTTTGTGGACGTCAATTGGTGATATCTGGCAGATCTGATGATGTGGCATTCAAAGTGAATGGTGGCCAGGTATTGTAAAGGAAATTCAAACCTCAAGCCTCATCAACCGGGAAATGACAAAAATCGGGCAGGCAGCATGGCTATGTGGGTCACTCCCATTAGGGTGTATAATCACCTATCTAGAGAAAATCCTTTTGCTTCTTTAATCTATTTCGATGTTGTCCCTTTTCGGGAAACGGTGGTTTGAGTCCAACCATTGGTGATATACATTCGATTACTGTAACGACCCGAAAATCCGTACTAATTTGAGCTGATAAATATCCTACACATTCAACTCAAAATGCACGAAAAATCAGATCATTAATAGAAAGAAATAAGAGGATGAGAAAGATGAGATAGAACTGATAGAATAGAAGAAGAAGAAGAACACAACTGAGCAGAATCAGAGTAAACACGAATCTCACAGCGGAACGAATAAAATATATTATATAACATAACTTTGAAATACAAATTCGTATTGCATATACATACCATTATTAGAGTAAAATACATCATATCGCAGTGGAAATAATCTCTAAATACTAACAGTGAAGCCTTCTGCTTTTAGCTCCTCCTAGTGTATCTGTAAAAGCCTGAACACTTGACTGCCCGTACAAATTTGGGCACCTAAGAGTTTAGGGAAAACAAACAAAATAAACTTTGGGTCAGTCATGGGACTGGTGTGAGTAAATTCCAATCATACGGTTTAACTTTGAAAATCCTTTTGAAACAAATGGATAATAGTAAGACCAACCCATACATAAACATGGACGGTTTTTACCTTACTATAACCCAAAATATTTTGATATCAAAATCCAGTGATATTATAATAATGTCCTTATCAAGCAAATAACCAAATAGCAGAACGCTTGCATCTCACGCTCTACATAAATAGTGTAACACCCCACGTCCATTAATGTCACTCACAAAGGGAATGCATTAACTTCCATGGAGGTTTTAAGTGAATATAGAACAGTAAAATTACAACAAGACAGATATAAAATAGTACTTGGAAATTCAAAAACTTTATTTCATTGTAGCAGAAGTCAAAACATGTTTGATTACATCATAACACCATATTCAATGTCAAGTACAATATCTATCTTGATAAAACAAGTACATAATCCCATTACATGAATAGCCATTAAAAAGAAAGATAACAAGCTGGACTTTACTTCAGCAGTCCAAGCTTTCCAGTAGATAAGCGATCCAACTAGACTCCACTAGAACTTGGCCCAACCTGCGGACCTGAAGGGAGAAAAAGGATGGAAAAGAGGGGGTCAGACATAAAGTCTGGTGAATATGATAATTCTACAATACTATTACCAAAATAACTGGACTAAGGCATAAGCTGGAAAACAAGAAAATGTCTATGAAGAGCAGATTAAGGACATAGACAATCGCTAAAGGCAACGTTATAGGCGCTCCTAAATACTAAAGGATAAACACTATACTGCACCACACCAGTCACCCTAAAGATTCATCCCACTTAGCTTCACTTAGAAACTTTCCCAATGGCTTTACATACCCCTAGCTGACTACATAGGTGCCGCCTGTCCTTATCTCCACTAGGTGTACCCTACTTCCCATTATTCGATCGGCTCCCTAACTCGTAGATACCCGTGCTGGCCCCACAGTGGGGTGTATCGCTCCCCTAAAGTGGCAACCTGATACAACGGACATGCACGGCTTATACCTACACAATGCAACAACGTCTTACCTACCAGCCCGGGTCCACACACGCATATGAAACCCGTTGGACTTGCGTTGCCACCGCTCCCTGTTTTGGCCTCTTATAGTCAAACCCAGTATGCGTGTCCCGTCCTCGACTTGGGTCGAGCCCACAAAATACGTTTTGGGATACTGGTTGAAATGGGCCCCCACTATTTACCACAAGCATTCCACCTAAGCTTGTCCCCATTAGTCCATCCCACTTAACCAACTTAGTCATGTTCATTTACATGTGTGTTTGGTTAAGTCTAATCGTATTTCAAATGCCTCTAAAGGCAACCACCAGATTCCTCATGCCACCCAAGGCACCTACTTAACCCCCATGTCCCACCTTACATGATTATCTGGTTAAGTATTTCTTAGTTCATTAAGGCCATAACCTCATAAAGACCTCTCACATTAGACTGGCATTTATGGCAGCTGGATTTGCCGGGCGGGTCCGGGCAGTCTTACACCATAAAAGAGTCTAACCTCGTGTCTTTACAACTGTTATGCTTTAGTTTGGGCCTAGGACCTCTCACATTGGGCCGACATTTGTGACTACTGGATTTGCCGGGCGGGTCCGGGCAGGTTTACATCACAAATGGGTCCAACCTCGTGTCCTAAGCATTGATTATTAATAATAATCCACTTTCCCCCAATTTTAATAATTCCCTACTTGAATTATTAATTACTTCCAATTTTTAACAATGTCCATAATTGACTCAATTATGGACATCCATTCATGGTATGCAAAATCTTACAAAATTGCACCAAATTTATTAATTCCTAATATTACCCCTACCCCACGTTTGAACGTTTATTCGCAAAATATATGTTAGACTCGAATAGCCTAACTCATAGCATAAAAGAGATTATCATAATAACAACATGTATATGTGACCAAATGAATCATAATAAGGGGTGAAACTTGCATATGTCCAACTTGCATAGATTATACATGTCATGGACCTAAAGGTGTCAACTTGTTCAAAATTCACCTAATATAATCTCAATCAATTTTCATAAACTTACATATGAACATGTGTGAATCAACATCATCTAATTTTTTTAACAACATGGTTTTATATGGGTACACCTAACTCAATAGGAAAATTCCCATATTCAAGTTTTATTTAATTATAGTTTCAAGTTTATGGGTACACCTAACCTAATAGGCAAATTCCCATAAACAAGATCCATTTAAATTAAAAAAACATAACTTTAAGCATGTTCCAACAACATCATGATTTTACAACATAATATAGCATGATTTATAACATGGCATAGTATGATAGTATAACATAGCTTGACATGATTCTCAACATAGCACGACATAGCATAAGAGAATTTACAACATAGCATGACATAGCATATATAATTTACATCATACGACAACATAATAACATAATAAGAGATCCACAATATATAGAATTTACAATTACAAATCACGTCACTTTCTTGTGATCCATTCATAACTGAGTCAAATTAGTTTGTAATAGTCTTGTGAGAATCATCATACTCACCAACAAAAGAAAAGAATTAGAGAAAGAGAGATCTTTTGATTTGATTTGTGTAGATTTAGTTGTAGATGATTAGGCTTCCTCTTCTTAGTTTGTGACGGCTATGCTGAACTCCATGGCAGCAGCATGACGGTAGCTTCTCTAATTTTACAAGTGATTTAGGTCTAGGGTCTACCCACTTATTTATAGATTTTAGAATTCATTTAGGCCATTAGATTTAACCTAGAAATAACCGCAGCCATTCAGACAAGATGGGGTTTATCTTGTTGACTCAGCAATGAGTCAGAAGTGACTCAGCAAACACTCAGCATATTAATAAACTTCTATTCATGTCATAAATATATATATATATATTTTCTACAATGTACATATTAGATACATCCCCCTTTACTTATTATTGTTTTTATATACATATTAGATACATCCCCTCTCTTACACACTTATTAATATTTTTATATTCATATTAGATACATCCCCTCTCTTACACACTTATTAATATTTTTATATTCATATTAAATACATCCCCTCTCTTACATACTTATTAATATTTTTATATTCATAATAGATACATCCCCTCTTCTACACACTTATTATTATTTTAGCAACTTTAGTGTTAATAGAAAATTCGGGGTGTTACATTCTCCCCTCCTTTTAGGATTTCGTCCCCGAAATCTTCAAGTCTGGAAGAATGTATATCCTACCATCCAAACGTCCATCTACTCATCCATCATACACAGGCATCCATTGTCCTTACAGACTTCTAATGCTTTCATGTTTAAATGCACAGTGTGTGTATATGTCCGTATCTAATGCAAAATCAGGCGGTCCACTGATTCAGTTGACCTCCTTAATGCAACTATGATCGTGCCATGCATCCATTATGTATGCAAAAGATTCTTAATGCTACATAATACTTCTATATGCGTGCACAACCATCATCTGAATGCAGCATCCACATGATAATACAACCATCGTTCATCCATTTTACTAAATACATCCATATATATGCAATATGCAATATGTAGTGACTGAGCCGATCTAGTGCCTAAAGTGTGTGTATATATGCATCCACGAGCAACCACTAGCAAACACTTGCATCCATCATACATAACATGTCTCAAACACATGTTTCAACCATAGGATTATCCTAACTAAAGGTCAAAGATACTAATGAGAGGACATACTAAAGATAAGATAAGATAAGCTAAGCGATAAAGGAGAAATTAAAAGACATACCCTCAAAAAGAAAAGGGTACAACGAACGCATCTTCTCTTCTGTCTCCCAAGTTGCGTTGCTCTCATCATCTCCCCATTGCACTTTAACCAGTCTGACCTCTCGATTCCTCAACTTTTTGATCTACGACCCAAGAATGCATGTAGGAGCTCGTCTAATTGTTGCATCACGCTCTATTTCCACCTCTTTAAGCAAGCTCGGCTCTACCACCTCCGCGGTCTTGTGCAAACACTTCCTCAAATGTGATACATGGAATACGTCGTGTACTCCACTAAGTTTCTCAGGCAACGCCACCCTATATGCCATCTTCCCAATCCTGTCTTTTACAGGAAACGGCCCTAAAAAACCTTGGTGCTAATTTCCCCACGGACCCAAAGCGAACAACATTCTCTAACGGAGATACTTTGATAAAAACCATGTCCCCAATGTCAAACTCAAGATCTGTCCTCCTCTTATCAGCATACGATTTTTGCCTATCTTGTGCTGCTTTCATCCTCCTTCGAATCAACTCAATCTTCCCCGAGGTTTCCCTAACCATATCGGGCCCAAGTAGGATTTTATCGGTAGATTCCCACCAACATGTAGGCGAACGGCAAGGCCTTCCATAAAGAGCTTCGAAAGGTGCCATGCCAATACTAGACTGAAAGCTATTATTATATGCGAATTCTACTAACGGAAGGTGCTCTTCCCATGTACCCCCAAAGTCTAGGATACAAAGCCTTAAAAGATCCTCTAGAATGCGATTCACCCTCTCGGTCTGGCCGTCTGTCTGAGGATGATATGCGGTGCTCAAACATAGCTGAGTCCCTACCGCCTCTTGTAAACTCTTCCAAAATTCGCTAGTAAAGATGGGATCACGGTCGCTTACTATACTAGAAGGAATACCGTGCAAACGAACTATCTCCTTAATGTATACAGAAGCCAACCACGGAGCAGTCCTCTTACTTTTCACGGGAATAAAATGGGCGCTTTTAGTAAGTCTATCTACTATAACCCAAATCCCCATGTTACCCTTCCTTGATCTTGGTAATCCATCCACAAAATCCATTGAGATGCTTTCCCATTTCCATAGTGGAACTTCTAATGGGTGAAGCAACCCACCGGGTTTCTTTTGTTCTGCTTTAACTCGTTGGCACACCAAGCATCTAGCGACGTACTCGGCCACATCCTTTTTCATACCGGCCCAAAAGAAAACCCGCTTCATATCTTTGTACATCTTATCCCCGCCGGGATGAATGGTCATTTTTGAGCGATGAGCATCATCAAGAATGGCCTTCCTTAAGTCTTCGTCTTGTGGTACACAAAGTCTATTATCCCTTCGTAACCAACCCTTATCGTCTAGGGTATACCTACGAAGATGGCTTGATGACTCCCCCCCTTTGAGCTTTTCTACTATCTCAACCAACTGTGGGTCGTCTCGCTATGCCTCACCAACCCGTCCTAGAAGTGTAGGTCTAACCTCCAAGGATGCTAACAGACCGGGTACTAAGTCAACGGAGGGTCTAAAGTCAAACATAGAGATGAATTCTAAGCTTTGTCGTTCAACAAACAACGGACTCAAGGACAACCTTTTCCTACTTAAGGCGTCTGCCACCACGTTACCCTTGCCCGGGGTATATGCTATTTCAAAATCGTAGGAGGCTAAGAATTCCATCCACCGTTGCTGCCTTAAATTCAAATCCTTCTGAGAGAATAAGTATTTTAATGATTTGTGGTCAGTGAACAGTTCGAATTTCTCACCAAGAAGATAGTGACGCTAAGACTTAAGCGCGAAAACAATTGCGGCTAGCTCTAAGTCATGCGTGGGGTAATTCTTTTCATGAACCCTCAACTGCCTTCCACCATAGGCTATTACTCTTCCCTCTTGCATGAGGACCGCGCCAAGTCCCGTCCCACAAGCATCAGTATAGATGGTAAACGGTTTATTCCCGTCTGGCAACACTAAGACTGGGGCTGAAGTTAAGGCTCTCTTTAAACGTTGGAACGCATCATCGCAATCTTTGTCCCACGTAAAAACCAGGTTCTTCTTCGTTAACCGTGTTAATGGAGCTGATATTTTTGCGAAGTCTTTGATAAACTTCCTATAATAGCCAGCCAACCCCAAGAAACTTCTTACTTCGGTTGCATTTTTAGGGACCTTCCAATCTTGGATGGCCACCACCTTTGTGGGATCCACTGCTATCCCTTCTTTGGAAACCACGTGCTCTAAGAACCGTACTTCCTTCCTCCAGAAGTGACACTTAGAAAATTTTGCCTTAAGGTTATGCGCTCGAAGGGTTTCCAACACTTCCCTAAGATGTAGGGAGTGCTCTTCTTTATTCTTAGAAAAGACTAAGATGTCATCCACAAAGACTACCACGAATTTGTTAAGGTATTCCCTAAACACCCTACTCGTCAAATCAACAAAATATGCAGGGGCGTTTGTCAAACCAAAGGGCATCACTAGCCATTCATAGAATCCGTCAGGAGTCCTAAAAGCAGTCTTATCTATACTATCCTCAGCCACTCTCAGTTGATGAAAGCCAGTGGCTAAGTCCAACTGCGAAAACACTGAGGCGCCAACTAACTGATCAAAGAGATCGTCAATCCTCGGCAGTGGGTGTCGGTTCTTTTTAGTAAGCTTGTTTAGTTCTCTATAGTCCATACAAAGTCTAAGAGACCCATCCGCCTTTGTGGAAAAAACTACTGGAGCACCCCACTCCGATATACTACGTCTTATGAACCCCTTCTCAAGCAACTCCTTTACTTGCTTATTGAGTTCCCTCCTTTCACGAGGAGCCATGTGGCGCACTGGCAAAGATACGGGTTTAGCATTATCCACAAGATAAATTCGAAAGTCTATCTCCCGCTTTGGAGGTAAGCCCTTCACCTCCTCAAACACATCCGGATATTCCCGGACCACTTCTACCGATCGCAGGTTCTCTACAGACGCGTCAAGCGATTCAAGATAACTTAGCATAACGGAATTTATGGGATTACAAAAGATGTCGAGAACATTACCAAGGCGAGTCACAAGCCTAACTACTCTCCTTTCACAATCAAGAATGGCCCTATTTCTAGACAACCAATCCATTCCTAAAATTAGCCCATAGCCCGTGAAGCCCAATACATAAGCATCACATCTAAATTCAACGCTAAGTATAGAGATTTTCAAATCCAAACATATCATGGTCAAATGAGCCGAACCCCCAATTGGATTTGAAACGACCAAGGGATATTCTACTAAACTGGTGTTCAAGTGCAGTGATTCAACTAATGATGCAGAGATAAACGAATGAGATGCGCCAGAATCGAATAAGGTACGGACAGGATGATCAAACAGAAAAACTAAGCTTTCAGCAGAAATTGTTCTACCTCTTTCTTGCAGCGGTGGGGCCGCAATAGACTGAACTTGCCCCCTTGCCTGCCCTGGTGCCATAAGAGCCTGCACCTGTCCTCCCGAGGTAGACCCTGCCCTCTGCCCCTTCTTTGGACAGTCCTTCACTGAATGTCCCGCATCTCCACAATGAAAACAACCAGTCTTCTTTTTCTTTCTACAATCTTTGCTGAGATGGCCAGGCGTCCCACAATTGAAGCATTTCTTCTTCCCTTTGCCATTATTGTTTTTACCACCCTTCTTATTTTGCTGTTGGGGTTTCTTCTGATCCCCTTTCTTTTCAACTGCCTTATCCTCATGCATAAGTGCCATTTCTACTAGCTTTTCAAAGGTGGCTCCCATAGGGATGTGGGTCATAGCCAACCCTTGCAACGGTTCATTCAAGCCTCTAACGAACCTCAAAGCTTTCTTCTCTGGCGTGTTCACCAACTCCAAGCCAAACCTTGCTAACTGATTAAATTTATTGACATATTCCTTTACTGATGAGCTCCCTTGCTTTAGTGCCAGGAATTTTTCCATATTTAAGTTCTCCTCTGCCCTTGAAAGAAACTTTGCCTCAAACCTTCGTCTGAAATCCGCCCATGAATCAACTGGACGTTCCCCGTTAGTGACCTCCCACCAAAACGAGGCCTCTCCCTTCATTAACACAGCAGCTAAACGGACTTTCCTCCCATCTTCCACTTCAAAGATATCCAACAATTCCTCAGTCTCCTTAAGCCAATCTCTGGCCTCCACAAACGTCTCAGTCCCTTGAAAAGTTTTTCCTCCCATAGCCTTGAATTCCTTGCACGTCTTTGCAAAAGTGTCAACACGAGGAGGAGGAGGAGGAGGAATGGGTGCAACTAGGGGTGGAGGAGTATCCGCTGGGCCTGCAGTGGTGGCCCTAGCCTCCAAGTATCTCCTAAACCACCCTGGAATCGTCACACCTTCTGGGAGATTAAGATCTTCAGCCATGCTGAAACGAAAAAGGAAAGATTCAAAATGGAGAATTCGAAAGATAAAGATAAGGATGTGGCTATTTGGGATTATGTTTTTCATAAAAACTCTCTTTAAATAACATGTTTTTTTTTTTGAAAGCACTTCTTCCAAAAATACTTTAGAAAAAAAAAAAATTTCTAAAAATTTTTTTTTATCTGTTCTGGTAACCTTATGCTCTGATACCACGTGTAACACCCCACGTCCATTAATGTCACTCACAAAGGGAATGCATTAACTTCCATGGAGGTTTTAAGTGAATATAGAATAGTAAAATTACAACAAGACAGATATAAAATAGTACTTGGAAATTCAAAAACTTTATTTCATTGTAGCAGAAGTCAAAACATGTTTGATTACATCATAACACCATATTCAATGTCAAGTACAATATCTATCTTGATAAAACAAGTACATAATCCCATTACATGAATAGCCATTAAAAAGAAAGATAACAAGCTGGACTTTACTTCAGCAATCCAAGCTTTCCAGTAGATAAGCGATCCAACTAGACTCCACTAGAACTTGGCCCAACCTACGGACCTGAAGGGAGAAAAAGGATGGAAAAGAGGGGGTCAGACATAAAGTCTGGTGAATATGATAATTCTACAATACTATTACCAAAATAACTGGACTAAGGCATAAGCTGGAAAACAAGAAAATGTCTATGAAGAGCAGATTAAGGACATAGACAATCGCTAAAGGCAACGTTATAGGCGCTCCTAAATACTAAAGGATAAACACTATACTGCACCACACCAGTCACCCTAAAGATTCATCCCACTTAGCTTCACTTAGAAACTTTCCCAATGGCTTTACGTACCCCTAGCTGACTACATAGGTGCCGCCTGCCCCTATCTCCACTAGGTGTACCCTACTTCCCATTATTCGATCGGCTCCCTAACTTGTAGATACCCGTGCTGGCCCCACAGTGGGGTGTATCACTCCCCTAAAGTGGCAACCTGATACAACGGACATGCACGGCTTATACCTACACAATGCAACAACGTCTTACCTACCAGCCCGGGTCCACACACGCATATGAAACCCGTTGGACTTGCGTTGCCACCGCTCCCTGTTTTGGCCTCTTATAGTCAAACCCAATTTGCGTGTCCCGTCCTCGACTTGGGTCGAGCCCACAAAGATACGTTTTGGGATACTGGTTGAAATGGGCCCCCACTATTTACCACAAGCATTCCACCTAAGCTTGTCCCCATTAGTCCATCCCACTTAACCCATTAGTCATGTTCATTTACATGTGTGTTTGGTTAAGTCTAATCGTATTTCAAATGCCTCTAAAGGCAACCACCAGATTCCTCATGCCACCCAAGGCACCTACTTAACCCCCATGTCCCACCTTACATGATTATCTGGTTAAGTATTTCTTATTTCATTAAGGCCATAACCTCATAAAGACCTCTCACATTAGACTGGCATTTATGGCAGCTGGATTTGCCGGGCGGGTCCGGGCAGTCTTACACCATAAAAGAGTCTAACCTCGTGTCTTTACAACTGTTATGCTTTAGTTTGGGCCTAGGACCTCTCACATTGGGCCGACATTTGTGACTACTGGATTTGCCGGGCGGGTCCGGGCAGGTTTACATCACAAACGGGTCCAACCTCGTGTCCTAAGCATTGATTATTAATAATAATCCACTTTCCCCCAATTTTAATAATTCCCTACTTGAATTATTAATTACTTCCAATTTTTAACAATGTCCATAATTGACTCAATTATGGACATCCATTCATGGTATGCAAAATCTTACAAAATTGCACCCAATTTATTAATTCCTAATATTACCCCTACCCCACGTTTGAACGTTTATTCGCAAAATATATGTTAGACTCGAATAGCCTAACTCATAGCATAAAAGAGATTATCATAATAACAACATGTATATGTGACCAAATGAATCATAATAAGGGGTGAAACTTGCATATGTCCAACTTGCATAGATTATACATGTCATGGACCTAAAGGTGTCAACTTGTTCAAAATTCACCTAATATAATCTCAATCAATTTTCATAAACTTACATATGAACACGTGAGAATCAACATCATCTAATTTTTTTAACAACATGGTTTTATATGGGTACACCTAACTCAATAGGCAAATTCCCATATTCAAGTTTTATTTAATTATAGTTTCAAGTTTATGGGTACACCTAACCTAATAGGCAAATTCCCATAAACAAGATCCATTTAAATTAAAAAAAACATAACTTTAAGCATGTTCCAACAACATCATGATTTTACAACATAATATAGCATGATTTATAACATGGCATAGTATGATAGTATAACATAGCTTGACATGATTCTCAACATAGCACGACATAGCATAAGAGAATTTACAACATAGCATGACATAGCATATATAATTTACATCATACGACAACATAATAACATAATAAGAGATCCACAATATATAGAATTTACAATTACAAATCACGTCACTTTCTTGTGATCCATTCATAACTGAGTCAAATTAGTTTGTAATAGTCTTGTGAGAATCATCATACTCACCAACAAAAGAAAAGAATTAGAGAAAGAGAGATCTTTTGATTTGATTTGTGTAGATTTAGTTGTAGATGATTAGGCTTCCTCTTCTTAGTTTGTGACGGCTATGCTGAACTCCATGGCAGCAGCATGACGGTAGCTTCTCTAATTTTACAAGTGATTTAGGTCTAGGGTCTACCCACTTATTTATAGATTTTAGAATTCATTTAGGCCATTAGATTTAACCTAGAAATAACCGCAGCCATTCAGACAAGATGGGGTTTATCTTGTTGACTCAGCAATGAGTCAGAAGTGACTCAGCAAACACTCAGCATATTAATAAACTTCTATTCATGTCATAAATATATATATATATTTTCTACAATGTACATATTAGATACATCCCCCTTTACTTATTATTGTTTTTATATACATATTAGATACATCCCCTCTCTTACACACTTATTAATATTTTTATATTCATATTAGATACATCCCCTCTCTTACACACTTATTAATATTTTTATATTCATATTAAATACATCCCCTCTCTTACATACTTATTAATATTTTTATATTCATAATAGATACATCCCCTCTTCTACACACTTATTATTATTTTAGCAACTTTAGTGTTAATAGAAAATTCGGGGTGTTACAAATAGTATAAAATCAAAAACCGCAGGGCGCTTATTGGAGATTGGATTCCAACTATGACACAATATTCAACCATTATCTAAAATATAATTAGAATATTTTAAATAAAACAGAGTTAGTGAATTTACTCACACCAGTCCCATGACTGACCCAGAGTTTATTTCGTTTGTTTTCCCTAAACTCTTGGGTGCCCAAATTTGTAAGGGTAGTCAAGTGTTCAGGCTTTTACAGATACACTTGAGGAGCTAAAAGCAGAAGGCTTCACCGTTAGTATTTAGAGATTATTTCCGCTGTGATATGATGTATTTTACTCTAATAATGGTATGTATATGCAATACGGATTTGTATTTCAAAGTTATGTTATATAATATATTTTATACGTTTCGCTGTGAGATTCGTGTTTACTCTGATTCTACTCAGTTGTGTTGTTCTTCTTCTTCTTCTATTCTACTAGTTCTATCTCATCTTTCTCATCCTCTTATTTCTTTCTATTAATGATCTGAATTTTTGTGCATTTTGAGTTGAATGTGTAGGATATTTATCAGCTCAAATTAGTACGGATTTTCGGGTCGTTACAGTTGACATTTCTTTCCATTACAAAAATCTTTTATTTAATTCCTTAAATTCAGTTCCAACAAAAACGATTAATTCTAATTAAAATATTAATTCCTTCTTATTTCGAATATTTTCAACTGTAACGACAAAGGGATTTCCGGCCCTGAAAATCGACATAAATACCCTTACCATGACTTATGCCGATCCTCCAAGCACCGAAAAACACTGGATAGTTAATAGAAAGAAATTAGAGGGTGAGATAAGAAAGAAAGAAAGTTAGAATATAAGAAGAAGAAGAATCACACAGAGATTCACATCTCAGCAGAACAAAATATAATTCAAAAATAAATCTTTATTGAGAGCTTTTGAAAATTCTAAAAATATCAGAGTACAACACAAACCTGGACAGTTTTGATAATCTGTCCTCATATACACAGCGGAATAAATACTGTATTTCATATGTCTGAATCATCTCCAGCTCGTCTCTGGACTTCTCGGTACCTGATACCACTGCAACGACCCAGGGATTTCCGGCCCCGAAAATTGACATAAATATCCTTTACCATAACTCATGTCGACCTTCCAACACCGAAAACACTGGAGCGTTATTAGAAAGAAATTTGAGGGTGAGATAGGAAAGAAAGAAATATAAGAATAGAAGAAGGAAAAGAACCAACATAACACAGAATCAGAGTCTCACATCGCAGTAGAACAAAATATAATGCAGAAATAAAACTTTATTGAGAGCTTTCAAAATACTTACAATATCAGAGTACATCACACAATGGGACAGTTATAATAACCCGTTCCCATATACAGCACACAGCGGAATAGTAGCTATATAATATCATACGTCTGAACATCTCCAACTCGTCTCTGGAGTTCACCGCATTCGATAACCTGAACCTATACAACCCGGGCTAACCCGAGCATTTACAAAACACCAGGTCAGTCTGGTGAACCAGAGTGAGAAAAAACTCGCACAGTATTAAGGTAACACACAACTTGATTTTAAAGTTAAAATCTTTTCAAAGAAAAGGATAATCGTAAGACCAAATCCACACATAAATACGGACGGTTTTTACCTTACGATAACCCAAAACATTTTTGAAATCAATATCTTTTCTGATATTATAATAATGTCTAAATACAAGTAAATAGCAATCTAGTGGAACGCTTGCATCTCACGCTCCACATATGTAGTATACAATCAAAACCGCAGGTGCTTATTGGAGATTGGATTTCCGACCTTGACAAGGTATGGGACTACCTGCCGATAGTGTATCTCTAGAGACGAATACACTGGGTTCACCAAGAACGTCTTGCAACCCGGCCTACACATGACCGACCACACATTTCGCTTGAGTGTATCGAATGTATATCACCAACGGTTGGACTCAAACCACCATTTCCCGAAAAGGGACAACATCGAAATAGATTAAAGAAGCAAAAGAATTTTCTCTAGATAGGTGATTATACACCTTAATGGGAGCGACCCACATAGCCATGCTGCCTGCCCGATTTTTGTCATTTCTTGGTTGATGAGGCTTGAGGTTTGAATTTCCTTTACAACACCTGGCCAACATTCACTTTGAATGCCACATCATCAGATCCGCCAAATATCACTAATTGACGTCCACAAAAATACTCTAGTGGTTAAGCTAAGAGAACCGTCGTCCTCTACCACCAACTATGGTAAGTTTGAAGAAATTAATGTACGTAATTCATTTGGAAATACTCTGTCAAACATCCGTTCATACAAGTCATCCAGGAACAGGATGAACCGAAGGTACTCTCCTACTGCATCCAATATAGGAATCACCCCATGGATCAGTAGTGAGAAGTCCTTACAACCCGTAGATTCCAATCACGACAGGACCACAGTTTATCTCCAGGAGCTAACCAGAGATTACTAGTAATACTTCCGCTTATGGAGATCTACGGTCTTCAATGTTCCATCTCAACCGTCTTATAATATCTTCACGTATTTGTTGGTCGGAATGGTTTTCGAATATAAATTCGATCCCGGTCTTTCCGTACCAACAATCGTATTGGAAAGATTTGATAGTCGGTGATTTAACTATCAAAATAATCAGTGTTTCAATAATGACAATCTAATGAGTTCATTGGTTCAGTATTCAGCATCACTTGGCCTTTTAATTAAAATAAACTGATTCACTTCTGTTTAATTAAACTTCTAACTCTCTTAATATTGAAAATACGATATTTGAATTCTTATTTAATATACTAATGTTCTCAAAACCCATTTCATATTAATACTTAGTAACTTATAACCACATTCGATTTCCCTTTAATTCTCCTTTCAAAACATCGGTCACATTATTCTTTATTTAAACTTGGGAAACTCACTTAACTTATTATTCGTCATTAACGATATTCTGTTCTTGAAATAATAACCAATATTTATTTGTATAAAAATAAAACTCAACCCTACTCTGATACCACTGCAACGAACAGGGATTTTCGGCGCCGAAAATCGACATAAATACCTTTACCGTAACTCATGTCGACCTTCCAACCACCGAAAACACTGGAACGTTATTAGAAAGAATTTAGAGGGTGAAATAAGAAAGAAAGAAATATTAGAATAGAAGAAGATGCAGAAGAAACAACACAACACAGAGTCTCACGTCGCAACGGAACAAAATATAATATAGAAATAAAACTTTATTGAGAGCTTTCAAAATGCTTACAATATCATAGTACATCACACAATGGTACAGTTATAGTAACCTGTTCGCATGTACAACACACAGCGGAATAGTAGCTATATAATATCATACGTCTGAACATCTCTAGCTCGTTTCTGGACTCCACAGCATTCGATAACCTGAACCTGTACACCCCGGGCTAACCCGAGCATTTACAAAACACTGGGTCAGTCTGGTGAACCAGAGTGAGTAAAACTCGTACAGTATTAAGGGTAAATCATCCAATATGATTTTAAAGTTCAAAGTCTTTTCAAAAGAAAAGGATAATCATAAGACCAAATCCTCACATAAACACGGACGATTTTTACCTTACGATAACCCAAACCATTTGAAATAAATATCTTTTCTGATATTATAATAATGTCTAATTACAAATAAATAACAATCTAGCGGAACCCTTGCATCTCATGCTCCACATGTATAGTATACAATCAAAACCGCGGGCGCTTATTGGAGATTGGATTCCGACCTTGACAAGGTATGAGACCACCTGTCGAAAGTGTATCTCTAGAGGCGAATGCACTGGTTTCAACCAGAATGTCTTGCATTCCGGCCCTCACATGACCGACCACTCATTTCGCTTGAGTGTATCGAATGTATATCACCAACGGTTGGACTCAAACCACCGTTTCTCGAAAAGGGACAGCATCAAAATAGATTAAAGAAACAATAGGATTTTCTCTAGATAGGTGATTATACATCCTAATGGGAGAGACCCACATAGCCATGTTGCCTGCCCGATTTTTGTCATTTCCCGGTTGATGAGGCTTGAGGTCAGAACACATTTGGTCATCATACACTTTGAATGCCACATCGTCAGATTGGCCAGATCACACTGATTGACGTCCACAAAAATAATCTAGTTTATTTGGCTAGAGAATAACCATTTCTCCGCCATCAACTATGGTACGTTTGGAGAAATCAATGCATGTAATTCCTTTGGAAATACTCTGTCAGACATCCGTCCATACAAGTCATCCAGGAACAGGATGAACCGAAGGTACTCTCCTACAACAACCAATATAGGAATCGCCCCATGGATCAGTAGCGGGAAGTCCTTGCATCCCGTAGATTTCAACCACGACAGAACCACAGTTTATCTCTGGCCGCTAAACCAGCGATTTTTAGTAGTTCTTCCGTGTATGAAAATCAACGGTCTTCAATTTCTTCGTCTCGATCACCTTCTGATATCTCCACGTATTTGTTGGTCAGAATGGTTTTCGAATATAAATTTGATCCCGGTCTTTCCATACCAACAATCGTATTGGACAGATTTGATAGTCGGTGATTTAACTATCAAAATATACAGTGGTTCAATCATGACAATCCAATGAGTTCACTGGTTCAGTATTTAGCATCACTTGGCCTTTTAAATAAAACAAACTGATTTACTTCTTTTTAATTAAACTTCTAATTCTTTTAATATATATAAATACGATATTTGAATTCTTATATACTAATGCCCTTCCAACCATTCTAGTTTAATCTAAACCCTACTCATCTCAATTTCCTTTTTAACCTAATTCAAATGTTAAGCCAATATAATTTTAGCTATCACATTCGCTTAAATTCCTTTTTTAACTTGTTATACAAATTCGGGTTTTAACTATAAACCCCATTTATATATTTCTTTCACCATTCAATTGAATTTCGTTTCAACCTCGATTACTCTTTACATTAATTCAATTAAAAACTAATTTCCCAAATTGCTATAAATCAGGATAATGATTTACTTTAATCATTAACTACTGTAAAGTAGTTAGTTCCTTTGTTAACTAAAATAAATAGTAAATTCACTTTTTAAAACTCCATTAAAATTAAAACTATATTCATTAACTATTCTATTTAATTGTTTCTAAACAATTAAAACCATATTCATTTTCCCTTAAATTAGTTATCAATATAATTAATTTAGATAATTCCATTTAACTGCTTCTAAACAAAATAATTATCCAAATTTAAATTCTTAGATTAATTCTATTCACTTGATTATAAAACTGATTAAGATCAGAGATTTCCATATAAAACCAATTAATAATTCATTATAAATTTAAATAATAAATGATAAATATTTATTTTCTTTTAAACAAACCTTTTAATCAAAATAAGATATTTCAAATCTATATCCAGTTATAAAATAGATTTCATACTTCAGTCCTATTGATTCACCTGACGATGAATCAATATAAACAAGACAATTTATCCTCAGGCCACTTACCGCCGATTACCCAACCAATTTCGCTCATGGGTTAAAACCAGACACAGATTGAATTTCCAATCAATGATCAATTATCAAACTAATCACCCAAACAGGACAGTTCATATATAATAATATGAGAATAAATAATATATTTGAGGGATCCGATTGGGTCCCACCAACCTGTTCTTCCCTGAAATCACAACTGTTATCTCAAATAAGGTCATTTTAATTTCATTTAACTGAAATAAATAACGACCATTTACCACCAACCAATTCACAAGCAATTCAAACAATTCAACCAGTTAAACATGTTTATTTTATAAACGTGACCAATTGTAACAACCCGAAAATCTGGGCCAGTTTAAAATTTTTATTTTGGCAATTTTAGCGAATTTTGAATATTTAAAATAGACTATTTTAAATAAAACCAACGAGAAATTTATTTTGAATATAATTCGAACGTATATATTATACGCGTCATCGTTAGAATATAAATATTTATATATAATTATAAATAGAATTGAAAATGGCGCGGTAGTTCGATAATTCGATTTCAAACTTCAATGGAATATACCGGGTGCAAAACAATCCGGATTTTAGTGAAACCAAAAATAATGGAATCTAATTGTGGATATCTTTCCAACGAATCCGACAAATCAAGATTTCATATCGGGAATCAAAAGATATGTCCAGTTGAAAATTCTGAATAGTCGCTATGGAATTCAGGCCCTTAAAAATGGACATTTTGCAAATGACCTCGGAATTCGACGAAACCAGTTTTGTTGGGTCCGTGATGTCAAGTTATCGCTAGGTTTCAAATTTCATAATTTTTCGAGTCAATATGTGAGCGTGGCAAAGGAAAATGCGTTTGACCATTTTCAGTTGATTTTAATCGACTGGAAATTGGCCATTTTTCAAACGGTCTCAGAATTCGACGAAACTAGTTTTGTTAGGACCGTATCGTCAATACGAAGCTAGAAAATATTTTTCAGGAATTTTTAAAGTTCGTTTGTGACCACTGTAATTTGAAATTTACGTATAAAATTCGATATAGTGATTTAAATGCAAATTAAACGGAAACTGATTCAAATAGTCGAATCAGCTTGCGGTACATATCCCATTGTGTTCGGAATGGGGGTAGAACGCTATGGGCGACAGGCGGTGGGCCTCGTTTTGATGACGTATGTAAAAGTCAACTTTTAAAAATAATAAAATAATAAATAATAAATAAAATAAATAAATAAAAAAACCCCTTTCTCCCCTATACGTTCTGCCCCCCCCCCCCTTCTTCATTTCGATTGCAGATAAGAAAAAAAAAAGAAAAAAAAGCCCCGATCTAATCGCCCGCCACCCATCGACATCGCGCCCTAACCCTTCCGACGCCGTCGCGACCAGCCGGAGCCCCCCCTCGCGTCGCCGGCGAGCAAACCCCCCCCTCTCGCTCCTCCCTCTCTCTCCTGGCTCCCTCCCCCTTCTATGCGACGCCAAGAACCCAAACCCCCCTTGAAACCCGACGCAACCTTCCACCGCTCCTTCAGGGCCCCACCGACGCGCCAGTGAGCAACCGCAGCCCGTCCTCCTCCTGGAGCGCGAGCAAGTCCCCCCCCCCCCCTTCATACGCAGTAAGCATTTTTACTTTTATTTTATTTTTATTTTAGAGATTAAAAACTAATTTTGATTTTTAGTGATTTTTAAAAACTGATTTAAGTATTAAAATTGAATTTGATTTTTGTTTAAAACTGAATTTGATTTTTGTTTAAACTGAATCTGATTTTTGTTTAATGTTAAAAACTGAAATTTTATAAAGTATTTTAAAACTGAATTTTAAAGTATTTTGAAACTGAAATGATTTTTTTTTTTTAAGTATAAAGCCTGATTTTATAAAAGTAAAAAAGAAAAAAGAAAAAAAAACTGATTTGAAAAACATTATAAAACTGTTTTTTTTTTAAAAGATGCAAAAACTGATTTTGTTAAGTAGAAAAAAAACTGATTTTAAAAGCAAGTAAAAACTGATTTTAAAAGCAAGTAAAAACTGTTTTAAAAAAAAAAAAAAAAAAAAGAAAAGAAAATCAGATTATTTTTATATATTGAACTTCGAACTAAAAATTCGATTTTTATCTATTGAACTTCGAATAAAAATATGATTTTTATCTATTGAACGTCGAATAAAAATTCGATTTTTATATATTGAACTTTGAAATAAAAATTCGATTTTTATGTATTGAATAGCGAAATAAAAATTCGATTTTTATATATTGAACTTTGAAATAAAAATTCGATTTTTATATATTGAACTTTGAAATAAAAATTCGATTTTTATATATTGAATAGCGAAATAAAAATTCGATTTTTATATATTGAATAGCGAACTAAAAATTCGATTTTTATATATTGAATAGCGAAATAAAAATTCGATTTTTATATATTGAATAGCGAAATAAAAATTCGATTTTTATATATTGAATAGCGAAATAAAAATTCGATTTTTATATATTGAATAGCGAAATAAAAATTCGATTTTTATATATTGAATAGCGAACTAAAAATTCGATTTTTATATATTGAATAGCGAAGTCAAAATTCGATTTTTACATATGTAGTGGCTACGGGCAACGAAGAAGACGAAGATGCGATAGCGATGAAGATTTCTATCAATGAAGTGCCGTGGAGCTAGGATAGCTATATGTGAGAATTTCTCACCTTTCTATTTCTTTTCTAGATATATATTTATACTAGGATGCAGACGGTGCTTAGTAGCACCCGACACAACCGTCCACAGACCATGGACTTGTTTGTTTGACTGTTTGGTGATTGATTGCGATATTGGTTTGAATGTGGTTTGTGGTGTGAAAAATCGAATCGATAAATTGGTTAGGATTAGACGTGCGCCGTTATAAGGCGTAGGAGTAAGGCTAGGTTAGACCCTTACTCCAAATTTTGTGGTTTGCAAAATGAAATTGATTTGATTGATGAGTGAATGGCGTGGGCCTTCACTAGACCGGGGATAAGGCTAGGCCTTGTCCCGTTTCTAGTATCGTGCCGTTATGCCGCCGAAATTTTCTAAAATATGTTAGAAAAATAAAAATATCATTTTATAGAATAAATGAATTGAATAGAAATTCATAGATTGAAATAAAATGTTTTATCGTTAAAAATATAATTTTTAACGTGAAGTGAATAAAATAAAATATTCATTTATAAACCGGACGGTTTGTTTATGTGCACCTATTTGAATGACATTGATTGGGACGATAAATTTTACACATCGCCCAACAGCACAAATAAAATAGGTGTTTGATTGTTTGAAACCCCACACGGGTGTTGGGATGAAATTTGAAGTTCACTCATCCTGATTGATTAAATATGTCGATCGATTGATTGACATGCTGTTGTAAGCGTTAGATATCTATATTTGATGCTTATACAGTGTAGTGCACTTTGGTTGATGGTTGATTATTTTCAATGTTATTATATACATGTGTTGTATGAAAATCCATATAATTAACTTTATATGGTAATTGATTGGGCCTCATTCCAATTTGAAAAATAAAGAATATTATAAAATAAAAGTTCATTTGTTGACAGTACTCATCCATTGAGATTGGTCATGTGTTGAACGAAATATTTTGATAATAACAACTATTTTGAAAAAGAAATATTTGAAATAGAATATTTGAAAATAGAAATTTATGAAGCCGTGTTGATTAGATTGACGCCATTTTGACGTGAACGATATTTATATCGATTTTATTCATCTTAAAAATGAATATTGAAAAGTGATTTCGAAATCGAATATTTTGAATTGAATTGAAAACGAATTGAAATGAATTCAAATTGAATTGAAATTTGAATTGAATAGAAATGAATTTTGAAACGAATTTATAAAGAAGAATTCAATTTTGATTTGAATTGAAAAGGAAGTTGAAATTGCTTTTGAAACGAATTTAAAACTATTTATATAATTCGTTTTAAATAGAAATCGACGAAGTATATATTATATATATTATATATATAATATAATGGCCTGAATAGAACGCGCCGCGCCGCGGCAGTTCGCGAATTTCGACCATTTGTTTCAAACGGACATTACGGGAGATCCGACCGTCGGATTCTCCTAAAACCGGAACCGTTGGGTTCGTATCGAAAAGAGCTTTCTAAAGAATATTAGAAATTAGAAATCTGACGGTTGGATTTGGAATTATGTCCAAATCAAATTCGAAAAAGGTCGCTGTAAGTGCAGTTCGATGGCCATTGTTGGAAATCGACTGAACGGGCCTTGATAAAATTATTAAAAATAGTAATAATTTGTGTAAAATCATAAGAAATGATTTAGAAAGAATTGGGATGAAAAACTCCATATTTGAAAAGATAAAAATAGATTTTTATCGAAATAAACTAGTTTTGAACTAGAATTATAATTCTATTTATTTTTAAATAAATAAATTGAATTCGAAATGGGTTTGAAAATAACCAAAATTTCCAATGAATGCATTGGAGTGGATTTGAATCGAAATTGTCTTCGGAATATTTCGATGTTGGAATTCGTGATTATACAGGTGTTGTTATGGAAATTTGAAAGATATATATTTATATCGTTATTTCCAATACGACATTTGTTAGTCGTAGAATTCGATATTGAATATAAGCCGATATATTTTCTATTCAGAGCCTTGTATTGAATATCGAATGTGATTTGGGTTTGTCGTGAATGGTGTCTTCACTAACACTGTTCTTGAACCCAGTTGAGAAAAGATTAAATCTTTTTATTTAGATTTAATGAAGTGTACCAATTAAATGATATTTAATTGGAATTGAATTGGTATTGATTTTCGGGTTTATCGTGAACAGTGTTTTAAATAACACTTGTTCTTTAACCCGATAATTAATCGAATGTGATTTGGGTTTGTCGTGAATGGTGTCTTCACTAACACTGTTCTTGAACCCAGTTGAGAAAAGATTAAATCTTTTTATTTAGATTTAATGAAGTGTACCAATTAAATGATATTTAATTGGAATTGAATTGGTATTGATTTTTGGGTTTATCGTGAACAGTGTTTTAAATAACACTTGTTCTTTAACTCGATAATTAATGGAATGTGATTTTGGGTTTATCGTGAATCGTGTTTTAAATGACACTGATTCTTTAACCCAGATAATGATTAAAACTAAGTGGAGTTTTAATGAATCTTTAATTAGATTGAAAAGATCGAGAATGGAGTATCACCAGTTTTGCTCCAGGCGATAGTTAAATCTTTAATTAGATTTGAACGTGAAATTTAGAAACTAACTGTCGGTTAGCCAAGCAGAATGGTTTTCTGGATATTGATCTGATGTTGGTTTCGGCCTTCGGGGTTAATATTTGGGGAATTATTCTCTTGATTAATTTACGGTTAGTGACTAATGAATTGGAATGAGGCGTATGTTGTGTTTGTGTAACACTTTTATAAAATATACGCGAGTTATTCGGGAAGACCGGGTTTATCCCATTCTGAATAACTGATACGACGATAAGTCGAAGATGAAGACGATGGTCGAAGACCGGAAGTCTTCACGTCGTTTGGGTGATAACTGATGATCTTGATTGGGCTGTACACCCAAGAAGATGGAAACAGTTGGTGATCGTCCAGACGTACTTGGAGATCGATGGATATGCGGGGTACTAGGTGCCTCCGGTTTCGTTCAGACCCAGAACGGACTTGTAAATGGACTGTGTGTCTGACATTGGATTTTAGTCCGTGTGATTGATCTCTATTAAATATATATCTGTTTGGCGGCGGAGAATTTATTCTCTTGCTTAACGCCTTTCTCTGAGACGTACGAGCTCAAGGGTTATATATTGATGGATATCAAACGCATGGAGTGAATTGCCTATGTGGCATGCCTAAGTGGCAATTGATCGAGGCTTCTGTTGAAAAGCAAAGTCTTGTGGTGATGATCAAAGCACGGCCTTTGTGGCGTAGCTTTGTGTAACGTTTACCTCGCGTGTTTCACACCCGGTATGAACCAAAAACGGGAGACGGACCTCAGGGAGGACTTGCGTTTCTTTCTAGCTAGAAGTGGCGTCAGTGGTTTTACACGCCCTGACGAGTTTGACTTATGTGGTTGTTGCGGTTGCGAGGCGCCTCGGTTATATCGGTTTCGGCCGAATGCATTCTGGTCGGCTGACGGACCAGACTTACACCCCATAGGGTGGGGAGACGTATTGTTCAGGCATAATAATCCACTCCGTGTGGACCGGCCCTGTCGCTCCAAGGGGCAGTTGCGGCTGTTCCGGAGACATGGGCTAGATTGTCTCGAATCGGTTGAGGACTATCTCTTGCCTCGGTTCATAGATGGAAATCCAATTTCCAAATACGTGACTTTGCGGTTTTATTTGTAAACCTATATATGGCGACATAGTGGCATGGGACGCTCATGTCGCCTATGATTGATACTTATGATTTGAAGTTGTTTTATACACTATGCACTTATAATAGTATCGAAAGATTTGTTTAAAACGTATCAAGCATTCTTTGGCTGTTATAAGGTAAAAACCCTATCCCCCGGCTTGCGTTGCATTGTGTGATAGGACCTGGGTCTTATAACAGCTTCATTTTTCTTTATTTAGCATTGCGCTGTTGTTTTATGCACTGGTATTCTTGGGAGGAAACCCGTTCCGTGTTATACGGCGTGGTCCCTTGATTTACCTAATGATTTAAAATAAAGATTAATAACTGTTTTAGTTCTCACACCAGTCACATGACTGACCTGGAGTTTATTGTTTTAACCTAAACTCTGGGTGCCCCTATTTTCGACACGGGCAGCTAGTAGTTTTGGTTTTGCAGATTTATATTCACAGGATCCTGGTTTACAGCTGGAACGATATCCGGAAAGCTTTGTATCCGTATATCTTCTTCTAGTTGTGTATTGTATTATTTTCCGCTGCTATGTATTTAAATGTAATTTAAATCTCTGATATTTCTGTGTAATATTCATTTATACTCTGTATATTCTTGTAATCTGATGCATTGTTGTAATATACAATGAAATGTTCTTCTGTATGCGTTCTGCTGTGGTTTGTTCTCGAACTATCCGACGCTTTCCTTTACGGGGAAGTTGCGGGTCTTCACAGTTTGGTATCAGAGCTTTGGTTTACAAAGCAGAGAATAAGACACATTAGAACCTTACGAAAGAATTCATCAGATATTGGATTAATAATATCCAATTAGAATGACTCGTTAGAGATAGGATCAGTAGTATCCTAGAACGGGTGTAAAGAGTATACTTTTAAATTGAAAACAAATTTTTGTTTTGAAAATCTAAATCAATCATTCGTATTTGATTATTTATTAGTATTGATTTGGACAGTTCAGTATATAAAGAATTTGCATATACGCCTTGCAAACGTATATTCAAAGTTTTAATATACTGGATAGATATAGAGTCACACTCTAGTCGCCCGGAGATGATTCTGATGATAGTCTAGACATCATCAGAATTGGTATTCGAGTTTCGAAGGTGTGATTTTCTATATATTTCCATTAGACTGGTGTGAGAACCAAAACTAATATAGCTAGAATACATTGTTGTGATTTGGCATCAAAAATCTGATTTTGACTATATATCAAAATTATGAATTTGAAACTCTAATTCACTAATGGATTGATGTTTGGGTTGTTTGTTTATTTGTTTGCTAATTTTTAGCCAATTAGCCTAATTGAATCAAATATTGAACTATATTGAAAATTGGTCGCATTTGCTTGCATATACATATATATCTTTGAACAGGTCATAGCAAGGAGGCTAGAGCAGAGAATAAAATTTGTTTGCCCGACAAATAGGTACATGTTTACTACATAATTTCCTGTTTTGTTTGGGTGATGATGATTTTGTGAGCCTATTGGCTAGCCGCTTGGCTTTTTCTTTTTCTTTTTGAGATCTGAAGGACCGGGGAAGCTATTTGAAATTCCCCGATGCTCCCGGTGCAGGGGAGGTTATGGCGAAATTTTTCAAAAATTTAGGGTGTTAGCCAAATTTTTGAAATTTTGAAAATTCTCAGAAACTAAAGAGTTGGAGAATGGAAGCCAGATCGAACGTAGTGTTGATTAATCAAACCACTATCGACTTTGTTCCTTTTCGGGGACGAAAAGTTTTAAGTGGGGGAGATTGTAACAACCCGAAAATCTGGGCCAGTTTAAAATTTTTATTTTGGCAATTTTAGCGAATTTTGAATATTTAAAATAGATTATTTTAAATAAAACCAACGAGAAATTTATTTTGAATATAATTCGAACGTATATATTATACGCGTCATCGTTAGAATATAAATATTTATATATAATTATAAATAGAATTGAAAATGGCGCGGTAGTTCGATAATTCGATTTCAAACTTCAATGGAATATACCGGGTGCAAAACAATCCGGATTTTAGTGAAACCAAAAATAATGGAATCTAATTGTGGATATCTTTCCAACGAATCCGACAAATCAAGATTTCATATCGGGAATCAAAAGATATGTCCAGTTGAAAATTCTGAATAGTCGCTATGGAATTCAGGCCCTTAAAAATGGACATTTTGCAAATGACCTCGGAATTCGACGAAACCAGTTTTGTTGGGTCCGTGATGTCAAGTTATCGCTAGGTTTCAAATTTCATAATTTTTCGAGTCAATATGTGAGCGTGGCAAAGGAAAATGCGTTTGACCATTTTCAGTTGATTTTAATCGACTGGAAATTGGCCATTTTTCAAACGGTCTCAGAATTCGACGAAACTAGTTTTGTTAGGACCGTATCGTCAATACGAAGCTAGAAAATATTTTTCAGGAATTTTTAAAGTTCGTTTGTGACCACTGTAATTTGAAATTTACGTATAAAATTCGATATAGTGATTTAAATGCAAATTAAACGGAAACTGATTCAAATAGTCGAATCAGCTTGCGGTACATATCCCATTGTGTTCGGAATGGGGGTAGAACGCTATGGGCGACAGGCGGTGGGCCTCGTTTTGATGACGTATGTAAAAGTCAACTTTTAAAAATAATAAAATAATAAATAATAAATAAAATAAATAAATAAAAAAACCCCTTTCTCCCCTATACGTTCTGCCCCCCCCCCTTCTTCATTTCGATTGCAGATAAGAAAAAAAAAAAGAAAAAAAAAGCCCCGATCTAATCGCCCGCCACCCATCGACATCGCGCCCTAACCCTTCCGACGCCGTCGCGACCAGCCGGAGCCCCCCCTCGCGTCGCCGGCGAGCAAACCCCCCCCCCCCTCTTGCTCCTCCCTCTCTCTCCTGGCTCCCTCCCCCTTCTATGCGACGCCAAGAACCCAAACCCCCCCTGAAACCCGACGCAACCTTCCACCGCTCCTTCAGGGCCCCACCGACGCGCCAGTGAGCAACCGCAGCCCGTCCTCCTCCTGGAGCGCGAGCAAGCCCCCCCCCCCCCCCCCCTTCATACGCAGTAAGCATTTTTACTTTTATTTTATTTTTATTTTAGAGATTAAAAACTAATTTTGATTTTTAGTGATTTTTAAAAACTGATTTAAGTATTAAAATTGAATTTGATTTTTGTTTAAAACTGAATTTGATTTTTGTTTAAACTGAATCTGATTTTTGTTTAATGTTAAAAACTGAAATTTTATAAAGTATTTTAAAACTGAATTTTAAAGTATTTTGAAACTGAAATGATTTTTTTTTTTTTAAGTATAAAGCCTGATTTTATAAAAGTAAAAAAAAAAAAGAAAAAAAAACTGATTTGAAAAACATTATAAAACTGTTTTTTTTTTAAAAGATGCAAAAACTGATTTTGTTAAGTAGAAAAAAACTGATTTTAAAAGCAAGTAAAAACTGATTTTAAAAGCAAGTAAAAACTGTTTAAAAAAAAAAAAAAAAAAAAAAGAAAAGAAAATCAGATTATTTTTATATATTGAACTTCGAACTAAAAATTCGATTTTTATCTATTGAACTTCGAATAAAAATATGATTTTTATCTATTGAACGTCGAATAAAAATTCGATTTTTATATATTGAACTTTGAAATAAAAATTCGATTTTTATGTATTGAATAGCGAAATAAAAATTCGATTTTTATATATTGAACTTTGAAATAAAAATTCGATTTTTATATATTGAACTTTGAAATAAAAATTCGATTTTTATATATTGAATAGCGAAATAAAAATTCGATTTTTATATATTGAATAGCGAAATAAAAATTCGATTTTTATATATTGAATAGCGAACTAAAAATTCGATTTTTATATATTGAATAGCGAAATAAAAATTCGATTTTTATATATTGAATAGCGAAATAAAAATTCGATTTTTATATATTGAATAGCGAAATAAAAATTCGATTTTTATATATTGAATAGCGAAATAAAAATTCGATTTTTATATATTGAATAGCGAACTAAAAATTCGATTTTTATATATTGAATAGCGAAGTCAAAATTCGATTTTTACATATGTAGTGGCTACGGGCAACGAAGAAGACGAAGATGCGATAGCGATGAAGATTTCTATCAATGAAGTGCCGTGGAGCTAGGATAGCTATATGTGAGAATTTCTCACCTTTCTATTTCTTTTCTAGATATATATTTATACTAGGATGCAGACGGTGCTTAGTAGCACCCGACACAACCGTCCACAGACCATGGACTTGTTTGTTTGACTGTTTGGTGATTGATTGCGATATTGGTTTGAATGTGGTTTGTGGTGTGAAAAATCGAATCGATAAATTGGTTAGGATTAGACGTGCGCCGTTATAAGGCGTAGGAGTAAGGCTAGGTTAGACCCTTACTCCAAATTTTGTGGTTTGCAAAATGAAATTGATTTGATTGATGAGTGAATGGCGTGGGCCTTCACTAGACCGGGGATAAGGCTAGGCCTTGTCCCGTTTCTAGTATCGTGCCGTTATGCCGCCGAAATTTTCTAAAATATGTTAGAAAAATAAAAATATCATTTTATAGAATAAATGAATTGAATAGAAATTCATAGATTGAAATAAAATGTTTTATCGTTAAAAATATAATTTTTAACGTGAAGTGAATAAAATAAAATATTCATTTATAAACCGGACGGTTTGTTTATGTGCACCTATTTGAATGACATTGATTGGGACGATAAATTTTACACATCGCCCAACAGCACAAATAAAATAGGTGTTTGATTGTTTGAAACCCCACACGGGTGTTGGGATGAAATTTGAAGTTCACTCATCCTGATTGATTAAATATGTCGATCGATTGATTGACATGCTGTTGTAAGCGTTAGATATCTATATTTGATGCTTATACAGTGTAGTGCACTTTGGTTGATGGTTGATTATTTTCAATGTTATTATATACATGTGTTGTATGAAAATCCATATAATTAACTTTATATGGTAATTGATTGGGCCTCATTCCAATTTGAAAAATAAAGAATATTATAAAATAAAAGTTCATTTGTTGACAGTACTCATCCATTGAGATTGGTCATGTGTTGAACGAAATATTTTGATAATAACAACTATTTTGAAAAAGAAATATTTGAAATAGAATATTTGAAAATAGAAATTTATGAAGCCGTGTTGATTAGATTGACGCCATTTTGACGTGAACGATATTTATATCGATTTTATTCATCTTAAAAATGAATATTGAAAAGTGATTTCGAAATCGAATATTTTGAATTGAATTGAAAACGAATTGAAATGAATTCAAATTGAATTGAAATTTGAATTGAATAGAAATGAATTTTGAAACGAATTTATAAAGAAGAATTCAATTTTGATTTGAATTGAAAAGGAAGTTGAAATTGCTTTTGAAACGAATTTAAAACTATTTATATAATTCGTTTTAAATAGAAATCGATGAAGTATATATTATATATATTATATATATAATATAATGGCCTGAATAGAACGCGCCGCGCCGCGGCAGTTCGCGAATTTCGACCATTTGTTTCAAACGGACATTACGGGAGATCCGACCGTCGGATTCTCCTAAAACCGGAACCGTTGGGTTCGTATCGAAAAGAGCTTTCTAAAGAATATTAGAAATTAGAAATCTGACGGTTGGATTTGGAATTATGTCCAAATCAAATTCGAAAAAGGTCGCTGTAAGTGCAGTTCGATGGCCATTGTTGGAAATCGACTGAACGGGCCTTGATAAAATTATTAAAAATAGTAATAATTTGTGTAAAATCATAAGAAATGATTTAGAAAGAATTGGGATGAAAAACTCCATATTTGAAAAGATAAAAATAGATTTTTATCGAAATAAACTAGTTTTGAACTAGAATTATAATTCTATTTATTTTTAAATAAATAAATTGAATTCGAAATGGGTTTGAAAATAACCAAAATTTCCAATGAATGCATTGGAGTGGATTTGAATCGAAATTGTCTTCGGAATATTTCGATGTTGGAATTCGTGATTATACAGGTGTTGTTATGGAAATTTGAAAGATATATATTTATATCGTTATTTCCAATACGACATTTGTTAGTCGTAGAATTCGATATTGAATATAAGCCGATATATTTTCTATTCAGAGCCTTGTATTGAATATCGAATGTGATTTGGGTTTGTCGTGAATGGTGTCTTCACTAACACTGTTCTTGAACCCAGTTGAGAAAAGATTAAATCTTTTTATTTAGATTTAATGAAGTGTACCAATTAAATGATATTTAATTGGAATTGAATTGGTATTGATTTTCGGGTTTATCGTGAACAGTGTTTTAAATAACACTTGTTCTTTAACCCGATAATTAATCGAATGTGATTTGGGTTTGTCGTGAATGGTGTCTTCACTAACACTGTTCTTGAACCCAGTTGAGAAAAGATTAAATCTTTTTATTTAGATTTAATGAAGTGTACCAATTAAATGATATTTAATTGGAATTGAATTGGTATTGATTTTTGGGTTTATCGTGAACAGTGTTTTAAATAACACTTGTTCTTTAACTCGATAATTAATGGAATGTGATTTTGGGTTTATCGTGAATCGTGTTTTAAATGACACTGATTCTTTAACCCAGATAATGATTAAAACTAAGTGGAGTTTTAATGAATCTTTAATTAGATTGAAAAGATCGAGAATGGAGTATCACCAGTTTTGCTCCAGGCGATAGTTAAATCTTTAATTAGATTTGAACGTGAAATTTAGAAACTAACTGTCGGTTAGCCAAGCAGAATGGTTTTCTGGATATTGATCTGATGTTGGTTTCGGCCTTCGGGGTTAATATTTGGGGAATTATTCTCTTGATTAATTTACGGTTAGTGACTAATGAATTGGAATGAGGCGTATGTTGTGTTTGTGTAACACTTTTATAAAATATACGCGAGTTATTCGGGAAGACCGGGTTTATCCCATTCTGAATAACTGATACGACGATAAGTCGAAGATGAAGACGATGGTCGAAGACCGGAAGTCTTCACGTCGTTTGGGTGATAACTGATGATCTTGATTGGGCTGTACACCCAAGAAGATGGAAACAGTTGGTGATCGTCCAGACGTACTTGGAGATCGATGGATATGCGGGGTACTAGGTGCCTCCGGTTTCGTTCAGACCCAGAACGGACTTGTAAATGGACTGTGTGTCTGACATTGGATTTTAGTCCGTGTGATTGATCTCTATTAAATATATATCTGTTTGGCGGCGGAGAATTTATTCTCTTGCTTAACGCCTTTCTCTGAGACGTACGAGCTCAGGGGTTATATATTGATGGATATCAAACGCATGGAGTGAATTGCCTGTGTGGCATGCCTAAGTGGCAATTGATCGAGGCTTCTGTTGAAAAGCAAAGTCTTGTGGTGATGATCAAAGCACGGCCTTTGTGGCGTAGCTTTGTGTAACGTTTACCTCGCGTGTTTCACACCCGGTATGAACCAAAAACGGGAGACGGACCTCAGGGAGGACTTGCGTTTCTTTCTAGCTAGAAGTGGCGTCAGTGGTTTTACACGCCCTGACGAGTTTGACTTATGTGGTTGTTGCGGTTGCGAGGCGCCTCGGTTATATCGGTTTCGGCCGAATGCATTCTGGTCGGCTGACGGACCAGACTTACACCCCATAGGGTGGGGAGACGTATTGTTCAGGCATAATAATCCACTCCGTGTGGACCGGCCCTGTCGCTCCAAGGGGCAGTTGCGGCTGTTCCGGAGACATGGGCTAGATTGTCTCGAATCGGTTGAGGACTATCTCTTGCCTCGGTTCATAGATGGAAATCCAATTTCCAAATACGTGACTTTGCGGTTTTATTTGTAAACCTATATATGGCGACATAGTGGCATGGGACGCTCATGTCGCCTATGATTGATACTTATGATTTGAAGTTGTTTTATACACTATGCACTTATAATAGTATCGAAAGATTTGTTTAAAACGTATCAAGCATTCTTTGGCTGTTATAAGGTAAAAACCCTATCCCCCGGCTTGCGTTGCATTGTGTGATAGGACCTGGGTCTTATAACAGCTTCATTTTTCTTTATTTAGCATTGCGCTGTTGTTTTATGCACTGGTATTCTTGGGAGGAAACCCGTTCCGTGTTATACGGCGTGGTCCCTTGATTTACCTAATGATTTAAAATAAAGATTAATAACTGTTTTAGTTCTCACACCAGTCACATGACTGACCTGGAGTTTATTGTTTTAACCTAAACTCTGGGTGCCCCTATTTTCGACACGGGCAGCTAGTAGTTTTGGTTTTGCAGATTTATACTCACAGGATCCTGGTTTACAGCTGGAACGATATCCGGAAAGCTTTGTATCCGTATATCTTCTTCTAGTTGTGTATTGTATTATTTTCCGCTGCTATGTATTTAAATGTAATTTAAATCTCTGATATTTCTGTGTAATATTCATTTATACTCTGTATATTCTTGTAATCTGATGCATTGTTGTAATATACAATGAAATGTTCTTCTGTATGCGTTCTGCTGTGGTTTGTTCTCGAACTATCCGACGCTTTCCTTTACGGGGAAGTTGCGGGTCTTCACACCAATAAGGTAAGTTACCTTTGTTGGAACCAATCATTAAAATAACAATTTGGTATTTCACTGAAATTAAACAACGGTTTAATTCCATCAGTTAAATCAACCAATAATTATATAACTAGCAAACAGTCAACCATCGGCAATCAGAGCACACAAAATAAAAACCCAATTTATATGAAATATAAATGGGAAAAACTAGGTGAGTTGAACTCACCTTATTTCCATTCGTTCGCGGTAGCGGCTCGGTTACAGTCAAAATAAACAATTGTTTAATTCAACTGTAAATTCCAGCTATTTTGGTCTCTGTTCAAAACGGTTTCATAGTGTTGCATTCGTTGCCACAATTCCGGTGTAATTCATTTGGTTCAATACCTGTAACTTAATAAAAGTAATTAATGTTACTAATTAGCAATTTAATTAAAGTAAAATAAATTCTTAATTATCTAAATATTTACTAATTACTATTTATTTTAAACGTGGGTTAAAAATATGTACCCTGCTTGGATTTGAAAATCAAAACTTCACCCCTTGTTGCTTGTTTATTTCCAACATTCAAATTTTGACCTTTCCTAATTTTCGATCCCTACTTTGTTTCTAGATGATTCAACTGTGGCCATTTCTTTTTATTGCTTTCTCCTAGTGACATACCAAACAGGCCACGTTGAAATGTACAGACCGACATTTTTTTTATTATTTCGAAGTCCAATACTTCGTGCCTTTCTCCCATACTCCTTTATGCCTTTATCTGTTTATACTCCTCACTGCTCCCATCCTTTTCCTTATATTTTTCTTTTACCAAGTAAGGACTGCATCCTTATTCAAAAAAAAATTCACCTTGAAATCTTTGAAACTGACGCATGCAGACCGTTCGAACAGAACATCCCCCCTCCCACGAATGAAAAATCCAACCTTCCCAGTGTTGCGGACGTGCTGTCCTCCTTCCCCTTCAAATACACATTGAAAAAATTTTCTTTTTTTTTAGTTTTAAAATACCCAACAGGCAATAGGCATGGACGCATGCCTTTCTCCACCTTATTCTCCCCCTTCACGTTGCCATCTGTTCCCACTTCCCTGCACCCAACGTCAGACCGGAGCATCGCTCCAAAACACCCAGCACCTTCACGTTTTGAACCCCACTTCATGCTTTAGTTCCCCCACTACCCATGTTAAAACATAATTCCCTTCGTTTGCAACTGTCCACCCTACACAGAAGAACTCGCGGTCCACTTCATGCCACCGCCAGAGACTGACTCACACCACCTCACTGAATGCCGCACCACCCTTCAACCGTCCACTCCGTGAACAAAATACAACATAACTAACACACGTACTGCCATAGAACGCTCCCCCTCTCATCACCGAAGACCCCACATCAGTGTCACCCATTCAAGTCCATCCCGATATCCTTCTCTCCATCGCAGCACCACCAACGATGACCCAGCGGTCGATCAGACCCTATCATGACATGCGCCTCACCCAAACTCCTCAACGCCAAAAGTAGCGTTAAACCCGAGCAGCTCTAATGCTTGCAAATCGGCTTTAAGTGCCGACGCTTTGTGACCCAATTCAAAGCCGCCTCGTGAATGAAATACAATCTCCACCGCTAGGTCCACAGATCTCGAGGAGGTGAAGATACCTGTAGTCGATGGTTTCAGGACTTTGTGGGATGTTACTTGAATTGTTGAATTTATTTGTTGGAGGAAACAAAATGGGTTCACCATTTCTAAAAAGGCAAGAAAATGGAGAAGAAGCATTTATATGGTGTGATAATGTCGTGGTCCCCACGGTGTTTAGGTTATAGGCACTGTAGAATAGCTGTGTTGGGTGATGGGATTCTCAAAACAATACGTGCAAGTCACGGTTTATAAATGGGCTCATGCGCACGTAACCAGTAGTGTGGGATACAAGCAAATAAAAAGGCCAGGGCGCAAAAGAAAGAAAAGAAAAGGAAAAAAAACTGAAGTATAGTGGGATAGAAAATATTAATATTACATTATAACGAAATCTTCATCGTGAGAAATCGTGTTGTAAACCATCACAATTGATTTCTGTTCTCTGAAAAAAAGCTAATCTTAGTGTAAAAAGATACTCCGGACCCAATGGGACAAGTTTCGTTGAAATCCGAGGTCGTATGAAAAAATTTCCTTTATAAAACCAGAAATAAACACGCGTTTAATTTTTCCACGATCACAAGATCAATCGAATCAACTTGAAACTTTGAAATCGTATAATAATTTTTCAATACGAACCCAACGGCACCAGTTTCGTCGCATTCTGAGACTATTTCCCCGGTAGGCTATTTTTACGCGCACCGCAATGCCTTTTTTAACACCAAATTTCCCAGTCTTCAAAAATAAAAAACTATATACCTATCCTGACTCTAATCGACGATACGAACTCAATGGAACTGGTTTCGTGGCCTAATCCAATCGTCTGTTCAAGTTACACTCGAATATCCCTTTGTTACGTTAATTACGCGCTATAGAAAATGAACGGGCGTTTACAGCTACCGTGGTCACATACGACATCAGTTTCCCATGCAGTTTGATTTTCTTACAATAATTTAACGATACAGTTCCAATGAAACTAATTTCATCGAAAACAGAGACCGTTTGCAAAATGGCCATTTTAAAGGCCGATAGCGATTTCCATAGCGACTATTTCAAAATTTTATTTAGCCATAACTTACAATCTATAACATGAAATCTGAATTTTTCTCTTTCATGTGAAAATTATCATCAGCACGGTCCCAACATTTCTTGTTTCACTGAAATCCGACTTATATCGGATCCTGTACATTCAATTAAAGTTCAGAATTCAATATTACGAACTGCCGCGCCATTTCGAGCTTGTTTTAAAATTATATAAATTATAATGTTTAAACGTTGTTTAAATAAATGAATTCAATATTAAAATTCATTAATAATCCATATATAATATTTAAAATAATAAATCAAATTAAATATTTGACGGCCAAAAACACGGGTCGTTACACATCATGGGCAAGAGCAATCGAAACCAAGCAAATTAACCGAGCAACCAAATAATTAAAATCAGAAATCTTACCGAGTTTCCACCGCCAGAAAACCCTATATCAGTCATGAAGCTAGCCATCAAAGAATCGAAGTTCATCAGAGAACTAGATTACATCAATTTGAAGTTATTGCGATTAAATTTGGGGCAAATATGAAAACCCTAGGAGTCGCCGCCATGTTTCTCAATGCAAAGTGAATGGGAAATATAAGTGAACAAACGGTGGAGTCATTTACAAAGTGGTCGGCCAAGTTGAAGTGTATAAAGGGAGATTTATTTTTCCTTTTTTAATTCAAGGTTTTATTTTCATTTTGTTGTATTTTAAATTTCTTTTGTAAATCGTCTGAACCAGTTCTAGAGTCTGTAAAATATAGGGTTTACTGGTTACGGAGTTGTAATTAAGGGAAATCTGATCCAGGGGATTAGATCAGTATAGGGTTTTGAGCGTAGGGTTATAATAGGAGCGAGGGGTTCGCGAGTTTACATTGCCTTGTAAGCGGGATCTGTTTTATCACCTAGTAGAAACCTTAGGAATGCAGCAGTAGGCAGGATTTTTCCAAAGCTAGGTATCTCTCCGTGTTATTTATTTTCTGTATTTTTATTTATGCTGCATTCTATGATTTGATAATTCTTAAATATCCTGCTAAAATTCAATAAACCCTATTCACCCCCTCCCCCTCTGGGGTTGATTTAGATCCAACAAGTGGTATCAGAGCAGGTATTCTTTTAACTCTAGAGTAATGGTGATCCCTAGTTGTCAGTCCATAGAGGGCCAGTCCAGTCACATTCTAAGTATTTTTTACGGTACATATTTTTTGAATTGGAAATTAGAAATTGAATCGTATTTGAAATCTAGTAAATATTGGGATGTTGTTGACAGTGGAAGTGATATAAAAGATAAGAATATTAATGCTCGTGCTATGCATATTCTCTATGCTCATCTTAGTAATAATCAACTTGATTTTATCTCCTATTGTTTGACTGCGCAGGAAATCTAGAATACTCTCAATACGAAGTATTGAAAAATTGACAACAGTAGCTCAAAACCCCAAAATGTCAACTTAGATTCAGATCTATGCTTAACTGTCCTTACAGATGAAAACTCAGATGGATCAGTTGATGGAGACTCAACAAACGATGAAATGTGATATTTTTCATATGAAGATCTGGTTTATTTTTGTGTTGATTTAACCAAATCTGTTGATAAACTCCAGCTGAAGAATAAATCTTTGAAATCTAAGAATCATGAGTTGACCAACAAAATTAACTGTTTGGAATTAAAACTGTCAAATGTCATAAAATTTGAAAATTCTGATTGTGAAAATTGTTTGAAATTAAAAACTGATCTCGTTCATCTCAATAATAATATTCAAAGGCTTGAAGAAGAAAATCTGATTTTGAAAGATAACGAGGTTGAGCAGAAAGATGCAAACAATTCTTTAAAAAAGGAATTTGAAAATTTTAAGGCTATCAAAAATTCCAAACATGAAATTGCTGAAAATAAAAGTTTGTTGAAAACAGATTTGATTTTGAATGAGCTTGAAGATGAGATTGAAAGTTTGAAGAAACTTGAACCTGAAAAGCAAAATCATTTTGAACTTGAAATTTTTGAATCCCAAGCCAAAATTAAATTACTTGAAAATGAGAATTTGGTTTTGAAACAGTCCAATGTTGAACAGAAGATCGCTATAAATCATTGCTCAAATTTGATAAAAGAAAATAGCAATCTTAAATCCAAAATTCAACGATTGGAATCAACTTTGGATAAATTTTCTAAAGTGGAAAAATCGTTGAATATGCTGTTACAAAACCAAGTTTCTGTTGGAAATTAATATGGTCTTGGCTTTGAGAAAATAAATATTTTTGAAAATCGGAACTCAAATGATTTTAAAAATCCTTCAAATTATTTTGAAAAGAATCAATTTAAAATTTTGAATTCTGATACTTTTAAAGGATTTTTAAATCGTAAATGAGATGAGAATTTGTTTTGTATCAATCCATTTAAACATTCTTGGATCCCAAAAAGAAATAAGACAACTTGGACTAAATTTAAACAAATTTGGGTTCCTAAGGGCACAAAGGTAGATTCAAATGGATTCTTAGACAAACAAGTTTTGGTACCGAAAGATGTTAACAAAACTGCGAGTGGTTTTACTAATTTTGTTAGACCACTCAATCTCCTAAACTGTTAGGTACCGGAGGAGTCTGAGGAACTACTGTGCAAAAGAGATTTGTATTCAAGATGTTCTATATTTCTGTATCCTTTAGAGTTCTGTAGCCAAGTCTGTAGAGTTAGAGATTCATTTGCTTACACTGATTTCAGGTACGATCTCTAGACTCACAATTTTTTGTATATTCTTTGTTTTTACTCTTTTTTGTCTGATTTTTTTCCTCTACCCCCTCTATCTATTTTCTCTGTTTCTGATTTATCACTGCCATATATTTTTGCCTTTCTTCCTGATCTTCCTTAAACTTCCAATTGCAGAATTCATATTCTTTTTTTGGAAATTCGCTTCATTTGTATAAAACTTTGATGTTTTTAATCATTTCCATATTTTGAATTTATTTTTGTAAAAATATGCAATTGATTTGAAGTTTATTTTCTGATTCTCTGAATTCATAACAGTGTTGTTGTATTCTTGTCATATTCTGAACATTGTTGATTCGAATTTTAAATTTTTGAAGGTTTGAAAGTTTTGTGAAATTTCACACCTTTGCTGTTTTGAGTCTCTTCTAATTCATTTTGGAAAGTCTTGAAAATTTATACTCATTACAACACTTTGTTATTTATTAATTGTGACAATTTCAGAAATTTTCAGATTGGCTTGAATATTTTAAATTGTCTTGAATTACAGTGATACATCTAGATATTCATTTAATATTCATGATCATTTTATAGTTGAAATCTATTTGTTTGAAATCATCTGAATTACTTAATATTCTGAATCTCACATGCCTCTTAAATTTGAAATTATCAATCTTGTGTGAATGATTCATTATATCTAAAAACTTGATATTGATTCAAGTGATTTCAAATAATTTTTTTTTTAATTTCTGGATCATGAATATCTCTCAATCTTGATGTAAATGATCTGAAATCATTCATGTGTGACTATTAGAAAATTTTGTGAAAAATTCTTTGAAAAATTTGAAACTTACTGTTTTTTCATGATTATTTGATTTGAATATCTATTTGTTTAAAATCACTTGAAATTATTGATTTACTGAATCACACACATATCTCGAATCAAAAATTTATAATCTGGAGTGATTGATTCATTAAATTCTGATATTTTCATATTCCTTCAAATGATTTAAAAAAACAATATTTTTAAATATAGGATCATGAATCATCATTTTTGACCATCTGGAACTTTTGTGAAACATCTTCTGACAAGTCTGATTCATAATTGTTTTTTTTTTTTTTGGTGTTGCTCTGATATTGCTTTTTCAAATTTGTCTGTTAACTGCTTGCTTTTGATGAAAAACTATGTGCTACTCTGATTACTGATTCTGATATGCTTGAATTGTCAATTTTTGTCTACTTGGGCTTTGTGAATAACTTTAAGTTTTTCCATGATATCCTAGTTTGTCTCCGGTGTCTTGTTACAATCCTCATTAATAGGGACACCAATTGGTATTAGAAGTGCTGTTTTTTTCTGTATAGGTTTTTAATCCCTCTTATCTTGTATAAATCATTCTAGTTTCCTCTTGTAATTATTTTTTCAATTTTAAAGTTATTTACTGATTATTCATTCAGAAACTGAAATCAATATCCATGTTGATCTGTATTTGTAATTCATTAAAATTATTATCAGATTATGAAATTGTGATGAATTGTGACTGTAGTACATTTCACAATAAGAGGAGATTTTATTTGGATTTTCATGATGGTTGAACATTTATTATAATATCATTGAATTAGCAATTATTTCATGACCATCTCCTTTATATATCATCATTCTACCATCCATGATAATTTTATATTAATGTGGAGAGTTTAATTTATTTATTTAAAAAAATCATCTTGAATAAACAGTGGAAATATTTATGATAGAAACAGGACTATATTATTATTCATAATTAGTGATAATTGAAATTTTCAATGACCTCGGTACAGTTGATCATATTTCATAATATGTTTAATTTAGAAATTTATTTCACAAACCATTTCTGTACCTATCAGATTTCTATCATCCATATTGGTTTTATATACTGAGGAGTTTATCATTTTGAAACTGAAAATAATAAAAATATAATATTCATAAGTGTTTCTCTAACCTCATTTAAAAATCCAAGTTGTGGTTATGCATGGTTATGAGATTACTTATATTTAAGCTGCAACTGATCTCATTTAAAAATCCAAGATCTGGTTATGCATGGTTTGTGTGCTCTTAAATAACAATAAAAGATAAAGAAATGAAAAAAAGAGCTATAAATAGAAATTAATCTAAAATTCTCCTTGGTGTGTAAAAACCAGCCTATCGATCCATCTTTCTATTTGTGAAATCTGTTGAAATCTTGTGACGTATTATGATTTGTTAATTGATGGCTATAGGGATTTGAGATTATACTATTTTGTCACCTAAGTTGAATTTATAATTATAGTCCAAATCCATCACTTTTTTTGTGCTTCATTTTTTTAAATTTTTATTGGAAAATAATTGGAAATCATATTTTTGTAACTCTCTCCATTATATATAAATTTTATCGTAAATCCGTCATTCTCTGCAATGTGAAATAAGCCACTAATTCTTAGAATATTATGATTTTTGTTTGACTGATTGAGATTTATGATGACTGTTCTTCCTCTTAAGCTGAAATTATATTTTTTTAGTCATTTTTCTTCTATATTTTAAATTCTGAATCCTAACAAAAGGGGTAGAATGGATTGAGATTTTGATTTATGAGTTGAATATTTTATAAATATTTTTAATTTTGAAAATTTAATAAATTCATTCGTTTCACTCATACACAGTTGTAGGGGGAGTTTTTCTGTTGTAGGGAAGCTAATAAATAGGGGGAGTTCAATATCCACTACCAAATACATTTATTATGCTCAAAATCTTTTATTTGTTTGTCATCATCAAAAGGGGGAGATTGTTGTATATGACATAGTTGTATACACAATTATATGATTTTTGTCTGATGATAACAACCAAATAAATATTATTTTAAATGTGTTTGTTCTTGTACTGTTTCATATATACATCACAGACTGGAATATAATATGTATTTTAAATAGAATACGACTATACAGAAATTCAATTATTCACACAGTATTTTATTTAGATATAATATTTATTTCAACATTCAAATAGTACAACTATTTATAACTCCACTATTTATTCAATTCACATGAAATTGTAAATAAACTAAAAACGATAGACAAGTTTGTTTGAACACAATAAAATAATATTTTATTTCATTCAAATTTGTTTATTACAAATATATGTACAATTTTCTATTTTTCTATACATCAGCTCCTCAGTACATCACTCATCACTCAGTACAATCTTTAACACAGTTACATTTCATATATACAGACACACACTGGCACTCTGTTTCTTGGTCTTCTGTCTTCACAGCATTCTTCAGTCTGTCTAGTCACCATCTGCTTATCTGTCATAAACAGAAACACACACAGTAATCTTGAACAGAAATAATTTCATATTCTAGAAAATATTATTTTATTTTTAAAATTTATTCGTGTGTTTCTCATCATTTTTCATGACTTGATCTGATATGTATATATTTCTTGTACCCACTGATCATCCTCAACACACAACACCGATTTGCTGATCAAAACCAGTTGATTCTGAACATCCACAACACAGTGTAGCGGTCTGCTGATATATATTCGAATAGACACATATATATACAGACACATATATATACACATACGTGTATATATATACATATATGTATACATACAGATCAACAAAGTCAGCATTGCAGTGAAATGGAGCAGTGAACACAACAGCATGGTCGAGTAGCAATGGTAGAGTAAACATGTTTCAAGTAAACAGGCAAACACAAGAGTTATGCAAGCATACATGGCCGAGAAAAAGTGAATGCAATGCAACATAGGTCGAGCACAAAGGCTGCATGTACAATATATCATAGAGTAGCAAATATATGTACTAGCAAGTACAAAGCTAAATGGTCGAACAATCAGTTTGTGTTCAAGTCCATACAGTGATGTTCATATTCAAATCAGTGTGGAAATTTAAGCCAACATGTTCACAGCAAGCCAAGTATTCAAGCAACACACAATGCACAAGTGCACTCAACATAGTTCTAGGCAGGATTACAATGAAAGTAAGCAGTTCAAATCAGATCAGTTAGTGATAGTGTGCAACAGCAAGTTCATGCTCAAGGCCAATAAATTCAAGGGTGCAGTTTCATGTGTGTATCTCAGTTCATGTTGTCGAGCCATAGTCAAGCAAGACAACACATAAAGGAATATGTTCAGTATGGTCAAAGCAGTTTTTTTGATCAAGCCCAGCATTGAAGTGAAGCAGGTGGTGTTCAAAGATGCATCACAATATATAGTGCTCAAGTCAGATTTCAAGTGTACAGCAACACACATACATGCAGCTCAAATAGTGAAGCATGAATGGTACAAGTGTAAAATGGTACAACAAATTTACAAGGCATTTCATTTTCATGTATGGTGCAACCATATAAACAAATCAACGCTCGACAACACCAACAAGAAATCAGCTGCTAAAGCATGGGTGATCATAGCAGTTTAGTTTTTGACGAATGCAACACAGGAAAGTTCAAGTAAGAGGAGAAGAGTATCCAAATGTGCACAAGAAACAAGTACAAGTCAAACACGAATGGGCACATTATATCTGGCAAGTCTTAATGGTTCCAAAATCCCAGAAATCTCATTGTACATATATGGCGAGTCCGAATCAGAAATGTCCATGCAAGTATAAAAATAGTGTAGCATGTTACATGCAGCAAACAAGTCAAGTTATAAATACAAGATTATTCGACAAAAGGATTTCAAATTATTTCCGGAATTTCATCAACTCGTTGCTTTCCGGTTTTTACAAGGTGGCCACAAAGTTATTTCCAATTATTCGGCCATAAAATAGCAAACTTTGTTTTGGCACGAATTCAATCCAGGAAACAAGTTTTTGTTTAATCACACAAGAGAAAATCGAGGTCCAAATACTTTGTCAGAATTACTCATTTAATTAAGGCCATAAGTGGAAACAAATCAGAGCAATTCAATCAAGGAATCCATTTTAAACCAAATTTGTCAATAAGGGAAACACGCAAAATCAAATCAATTCATCTATCGAAATCAGAGGCTAGTGTTTTTCTAAAAGCCATATTTTAGAGCACCAGTTTCATCATGGGCAAGAGCAAACGAAAACAAGCAAATTAACCGAGCAACCAAAGAACTAAAATCAGAAATCTTACCAAGTTTCGATCGCCAGAAAACCCTATATCAGTCATGAAGCTAGCCGTCGAAGAATCGAAGTTCATCAGAGAACCAGATTACATCAATATGAAGTTATTGCGATTCAATTTGGAGCAAACATGAAAACCCTAGGTGTAACACCCCGTAATTTTATAACATTAAAATTCACAAATTAAAGTATACTCAATTTTTTGAAAAGAATTAAGTGAAATGGGTTGCGCAGAGAAATATATATATATATATATATTGATATATATATAAATTAAAAAATAAATAAATAAATATGCGAAAAAGTTCAAAACAGCGAATTGGGAGGGGGAATAACCGAACCGGCCCATTTTTGAGGTCGACCCGAGCCTCGTTGGGTCGACTAGGGGTTAATCCAGGGTGTTTGTCTGTCAACCCGTGGGCCGATTCGCTCAAATGAAGATTTTGCAGTTGATTGGTTCTCATGGTTCAGGGTTAATCTAATGGTCCTAAATAACTTCCTACACCTATAAATACATCCTAATGCTAACCCTAAACCTAATTAAAATAGAATAGTTACCGTCATACCATCGCCATGGAAATCAATGGAGCCACCACCAACTAAGAAAGAAGAAAAGCAAATTCAATTCTAATTCTCTCAACCCTAAAGCAAAGCAAAACTCTCTCTTTTCTTCTCTAAATTGTGAGTATGATGATCTTAACAAGATTATTATCATTTTAATTAGGTTGAGTTATGAATGGATTATGAGTAGATGATGTGAATTATCATATATGTTGTTGTAAACCCCTTTTGCTATCATGTATATTGTAAATCCAATGTTATGTGATGATGATATCTTATATGTTGTAAATCATGCTATGATGATGTTATGTATGTTGAAAGTTTCTATGCTAAGTTGTGATGAATCATACATGTTAAAAAGGCCATGATGTTACCATTTATGCTAGTTAGTTCATATTAATTAAATCATCATGTTTGGGTTATGTTGATCTATATGATAAGTCACATATGCAAGTTAGATTGATTAGAAAAGTTATGAACATATACCAAGACATCTATTATGACATCTAGAATTATGCTATGACATATGTGATATCCTATGCTAGTTCACACCATCATTATGTTGCCAAAAAGCCCCATATGCAAGTTTATGTATAGATTTGGGCTATGATCATATCATATAAATTGAGACATTTAACAAGTTGACACCTTTTGATCCTTAACATGTGTAGTTTATGCAAGTTTCGCCCCTATTATGATTAGATTTATTTTAATTGTCTATATGTTGTGATAATTTATCTTTGTGCTAGGTGTTAGACTATACAAGTCTAGCCTATATTATGTGTTGAATAAGCGAACGTATAAACGTGGGGTAGGGGTAATATTAAGGATTTAATATTAAAAAGTTGGGGTGCAATTGATATGATTTTGCAAGCCATAAGTGGATGGCCATAATTGAGTCAATTATGGACATCATTAAAAGTTGACTTAATTAATAATTTGAATAGGGAATTATTAAAACTGGGGTAAAAGATTTTAAGTGTTAATCAATGCTTAGGACACGAGGTTGGACTCGTTTTTGACGTAAACCTGCCCGGACCCGCCCGGCAAATCCAGTGGTCACAAATGTCAGCCCAATGTGAGAGGTCCTAGGCCTAAACTAAAGCATAACGGTTGTAAAGACACGAGGTTAGACTCTTTTATGGTGTAAGACTGCCCGGACCCGCCCGGCAAATCAAGCTGCCATAAATGCCAGTCTAATGTGAGAGGTCTTTATGAGGTTATGGCCTGAATGAATTAAGAAATACTTAACCAGAAAAACATGTAAGGTGGGACATGGGGGTTAAGTAGGTGCCTTGGGTGGCATGAGGAATCTAGGGGGTGCCCTTAGTGGCATGTGAAATACGATTAGTAAGACTTAACCAAACACACATGTAAATGAACATGACTAAGAGGGTTAAGTGGGATATACTAGTGACAAGCTTAGGTGGGTAGCTTGTGGGGGCCCATTTCGACCAGTATCCCAAACGTATCTTTGTGGGCTCGACCCAAGTCGAGGACGGGACACGCATGCTGGGTTCGACTGTAAGAGGCCAAAACGGGGAGCGGTGGCAACGCAAGTTCAATGGGTTTCGTATGCGTGTGTGGACCCGGACTGGTAGGTAAGACGTTGTTGCATCGTGTAGGTATAAGCCGTGCATTCTCAAGTTGTATCGGGTTGCCACTTTAGGGGAGTGATACACCCCACTGTGGGGCCAGCACGGGTATCTACGAGTAGGGAGCCGATCGAAAGTGGGTAGTGGGGTACACCTAGTGGAGATAGGGGCAGACGGCACCTATGTAGTCAGCTAGGGGTGCGTAAGGATATTTATAAAGTTTCTGTGTGAAGCAAGTGGGATCAAACAATAGGGTAACTAGTGTGGTGCAGTGTAGTAATGTGCGGTGCAGTGTAGTAATCATTCGTTAGTAATTAGGTGTGTCTTTACCGTTATCTTTAACGTTATCGTAAATGCTATCTTTATCTTCCTAAGAGTTTATAGACATTTACTTGTCTTCCAGCTTATGCCTTAGTCTAGTTATTTTGATAATAGTATTGTTAGAATTATCATACTCGCCAGACTTTATGTCTGACCCCCTCTATTTCTATCCTTTTTCCCCCTCCAGGTCCTCAGGTTAGGCCCAGTTCTAGTGGAGTTTGATTGAATTGCTTCATCTCTCTTTGGAAAGCTTGGACCGTTGAAGTAAAGTCCGGCTTGTTATCTTTTTAATGGCTATTTATGTAATGGGATTATGTATTTTGTTTTTATGAAGATGGATATTGTACTTGGTTATGATCTATGGTTTTATGATGTAACAAACAAGTTTAATTTCCGCTGCAATAAAATGAAGTTTTAGATTTCCAAGTACTATTTATTATCTGTCTTGTTGTAATTTTTCTGTTCTATATTCACTTATAACCTCCATGGAAGTTAATGCATTCCCTTTGTGAGTGACATTAATGGATGTGGGGTGTTACACGTGGTATCAGAGCTTAAGGTTACCAGAAAAGATAAAAATACTTTAGAAAAATAGTTATTTTTGGAAGAAGTGTTTTCAAAAACATGTTTTAATGAGAAATTTAAAGAGAAAAGTTTTTAAGAAAAACATAATCCCCAATAGCCACATATCTTTATCTTTCGAATTCTCCATTCTGAATCTTTCCTTTTTCGTTTCAGCATTGCTGAAGATCTTAATCTACCCGATGGTGTAACGATACCAGGATGGTATATGAGGTTATTGGAGGCTAGGGCCGCTGCAGGTCCAGCCAATGTTCCTCCATCACCAGTTGCACCCGTTCCTCCTCCTCGCGTAGATACTTTTGCAAAGACGTGCAAGGAATTCAAGGCTATGGGTGGAAAACCATTTCAAGGGTCAGAAACGTTTGTGGAAGCTAGATATTGGCTTAAGGAGGTGGAAGAATTGCTAGAAATCTTTGAAGTAGAAGAAGGGAGGAGAGTTCGTTTAGCAGCTTGGTTGATGAAGGGAGAGGCCTCGTTTTGGTGGGAGGTCACTAATGGGGAGCATCCTGTTGACTCTTGGGCGGATTTCAGACGTAGGTTCGAGGCGAAGTTTCTCTCAAGGGCGGAAGAAAATCTATGTATGGAAAGGTTCTTGACATTGAATCAAGGAAGCTCATCAGTGAAGGAATATGTCAATAAATTTAATCAGTTAGCAAAGTTTGGCTTGGACTTAGTAAACAAGCCGGAGAAGAAGGCTCTAAGGTTCGTGAATGGCTTGAATGAACCAATGCAAGGGTTGGTTATGACCCACATCCCGATGGGGGCCACCTTTGAGAAGTTAGTAGAAATGGCGCTCATACATGAGGAGAAAAGCGCTAAAGCTGATAAGGCACCCGAGAAGAAGGGGGATCAGAAGAAACCACAACAACAAAACAAGAAGGGTGGAAAAGACAATAATGGCAAGGGAAAGAAGAAGTGCTTTAACTGTGGAACCCCAGGCCATCTCAGCAAGGATTGCCGAAAGAAAAAGAAGACAGACTGTTTTCATTATGGCGATGCGGGACATTTAGTGAAGGACTGCCCAAAGAAGGGGCAGAGGGAAGGAGCTACCTCGGGAGGACAGGTGCAGGCTCTTATGGCACCAGGGCAGGCTAGGGGACAAGTTCAGGCTTTGCGGTCCCACCGCTGCAAGAACGAGGTAGAACCATTTCTGTTGAAAGCTTAGTTTTTCTGTTTGATCATCCTGTCCGTACCTTATTCGATTCGGGCGCATCACATTCGTTTATCTCTACATCATTAGTTGAATCACTGCACTTAAACACCAGTTTAGTAGAGGATCCCTTAGTTGTTTCGAATCCAATAGGGGGCTCAGCTTATTTGTCCATGATGTGTTTGGATTTGAAAATTTCCATACTTAGCGTTGAATTTAGATGTGATGCTTATGTGTTGGGCTTCACGGGCTATGGGCTAATTTTAGGAATGGATTGGTTATCCAGAAATGGGGTCGTTCTTGATTGTGAAAGGAGAGTAGTTAGGCTTGTGACTCGCCTTGGCAACACTCTCGAAATCTTCTGTAATCCCATAAATTCGGTTATGCTAAGTTATCTAGAATCGCTTGACGCGTCTGAGGAAAATCTACGATCTGTTAGAGTGGTCCGAGAATATTCGGATGTGTTTGAGGAGGTGAAGGGCTTGCCTCCGAAGCGGGAGATAGATTTTCGAATATATCTTGTGGATAATGCGAAACTAGTATCTTTGCCAGTATGCCACATAGCTCCACGTGAAAGGAGGGAACTCGATAAGCAAGTGAAGGAGTTGCTTGAGAAGGGGTTCATAAGATGAAGTATATCGGAGTGGGGTGCTCCAGTAGTATTTGCCATGAAGGCGGATGGGTCCCTTAGACTGTGTGTGGACTATAGAGAACTTAATAAACTTACTAAGAAGAACAGACACCCACTGCCGAGGATTGACGATCTCTTCGATCAGTTAGTTGGCGCCTCAGTGTTTTCGCAGTTGGACTTAGCCACTGGGTTCCATCAGTTGAGAGTGGATGAGGATAGCATAGACAAGACTGCCTTTAGGACTCTGGACGGTTTCTATGAATGGCTAGTGATGCCCTTCGGTTTGACAAACGCCCCAGCATATTTTGTTGATTTGATGAGTAGGGTGTTTAGGGAGTACCTTAACAACTTTTTGGTAGTCTTTGTAGATGACATCTTGATCTTTTCTAAGGATGAAGAAGAGCATGCCCTACATCTTAGGGAAGTGTTGGAGACCCTACGAGCGCATAGCCTTAAGGCTAAATTTTCTAAATGTCACTTCTGGAGGAAGGAAGTACGGTTCTTGGGGCACGTGGTTTCCAAAGAAGGGATAGCCGTGGATCCCACGAAGGTGGTGGCCATCCAAGATTGGAAGGTCCTTAAAAATGCTACCGAAGTGAGAAGTTTCTTGGGGTTGGCTGGCTACTATAGGAAGTTTATCAAAGACTTCGCAAAGATATCAGCTCCATTGACACGCTTGACGAAGAAGAACCTAGTTTTCACATGGGACGTAGATTGTGATGATGCGTTCCAACGTTTGAAGAGAGCTTTGACTTCAGCCCCAGTCTTAGTATTGCCAGACGGGAGTAAGCCGTTTACCGTTTATACTGATGCTTGTGGGACATGACTAGGCGCAGTCTTAATGCAAGAGGGTAGGGTAATAGCCTATGGTGGAAGGCAGTTGAGAGCGCATGAGAAAAATTATCCTACACATGACCTAGAATTGGCCGCTATTGTTTTCGCGCTTAAGTCTTGGCGTCATTATCTTCTTGGCGAGAAATTCGAATTATTCACTGACCACAAGTCTTTAAAATACATATTCTTTCAAAAGGACTTGAACTTAAGGCAGCAAAGGTGGATGGAGTTCTTAGCGTCCTACGACTTCGAAATAGCCTATACCCCTGGCAAGGGTAACGTGGTGGCAGACGCCATAAGTAGAAAATGATTATCCTTAAGTCCTTTATTTGTTGAGCGGCGAAGTTTAGAATTCATTTCAATGTTTGACTTTAGACCTTCCGTTGACTTCGTACCCGGTTTGCTAGCATCCTTGGAGGTCAGACCTACGCTTTTGGGACGGATTGGCGAGGCACAGCGAGACGACCCGCAGTTGGTTGAGTTAGTAGAAAAACTCAAAGGAGGGGAGTCATCAAGCCATCTCCGTAGGTATACCCTAGACGATAAGGGTTGGTTACGTAGGGACGGTAGACTTTGTGTACCAAAAGACAATGACCTAAGGAAGACTATTCTTGACGAAGCACATCGTTCGAAGATGACCATTCATCCCGGCAAGGACAAGATGTACAAAGACATGAAGAGAGTTTACTTTTGGGCCGACATGAAGAAAGACGTGGCCGAGTATGTCGCTAGATGCTTGGTGTGCCAACAAGTAAAAGCAGAGCAGAAGAAACCCGGTGGGTTGCTTCACCCATTGGAGGTTCCACTATGGAAATGGGAAAGCATCTCGATGGATTTTGTGGATGGATTACCGCGATCGAGGAAGGGTAATACGGGAATTTGGGTTATAGTAGATAGACTTACTAAGAGCGCCCATTTTATTCCCGTGAAGAGTAAGAGGATTGCTCCATGGTTAGCTTCTGTATACGTTCGAGAAATAGTTCGTTTGCACGGTGTTCCTTCTAGCATAGTGAGCGACCGCGATCCTATTTTCACTAGTGAATTTTGGAGAAGCTTACAAGAGGCGGTAGGGACTCAGTTATGTTTGGGCACCGCATACCATCCTCAGACGGACGGCCAGACCGAGAGGGTGAATCGCATTCTAGAGGATCTGTTGAGGCTATGTATCCTAGACTTTGGGGGTACATGGGAAGAGCATCTTCCATCGGTGGAGTTCGCATATAATAACAGCTTTCAGTCCAGCATTGGTATGGCACCATTCGAAGCTCTTTATGGACGACCTTGTCGTTCACCTACATGTTGGTGGGAATCTACGGATAAGATCTTACTTGGGCCCGATATGATTCGGGAGACTTCGGAGAAGATCGACTTGATTCGAAGGAGGATGAAAGCAGCGCAAGATAGGCAGAAATCTTATGCGGATAAGAGGAGGACAGATCTCGAGTTTGAAGTTGGGGACATGGTCTTTGTCAAAGTGTCTCCATTACGAAACGTTGTTCGCTTTGGGTCCGTTGGGAAATTAGCACCAAGGTTTGTAGGGTCGTTTCCTATTAAGGAGAAGATTGGACGGATGGCGTATAGAGTGGAGTTGCCCGAGAGACTTAGTGGTGTACACGACGTATTCCATGTGTCACATTTGAGGAAGTGCTTGCACGAGATCGCGGAAGTGGTAGAGCCGAGCTTTCTTACAGAGGTGGAGATAGAGAGTGATGCGACAATTCGACGAGCTCCTACGCGCATTCTTGGGTCGAAGATCAAGAGGTTGAGGAATCGAGAGGTCAGACTAGTCAAAGTGCAATGGGGAGATGATGAGAGCAACGCTACTTGGGAGACAGAAGAGAAGATGCGTTCACGATACCCTTTTCTTTTTTAGGGTATGTCTTTTAATTTCTCCTTTATCGCTTAGCTTGTACTTATCTTGTCTTTAGTATATCCTCTCGCTAGCATCTTTGACCTTTAGTTAGGATAATCCTATGGTTGAAACATGTGTTTGAGACATGTTATGTATGGTGGATGCAAAGTGGATGCAAGTGTTTGCTAGTGGTTGCTCGTGGATGCATATACACACACTATTAGGCACCAGATCGGCTCAGTCACTTCATATTGCATATTGCATATATATGGATGTATTTAGTAAAATGGACATATAATGGTTGTATTATCATATAGTTGCTGCATTCGGGTGGATGGTTGTGCACGCATATAGAATTAATATGTATCATTAGGAATCTTTTGCATACATATTGGATGCATGGCACTATCATGAATTGCACTAAGGAGGTCGATTGAATCAGTAGACCGCCTAATTTTGCATTAGATATGGACATATACACACACTGTGCATATAAACATTAAAGCATTAGAAGTCTTTTAAGGACAATGGATGATGGTGTTTGATGGTTGAGTAGATGGACGATTTGATGGTAGGATATACATTCTTCTTGACTTGGAGATTTCGGGGACGAAATCCTTTAAGGAGGGGAGAATGTAACACCCCGTAATTTATAACATTAAAATTCACAAATTAAAGTATACTTAATTTTTAGAAAAGAATTAAGTGAAATGGGTTGCGCGGAGAAATTTATATATATTGATATATATATATATATTAAAAATTAAATAAATAAATATGCGAAAAAGTTCAAAACAGCGAATTGGGAGGGGGAATAACCGAACCGGCCCATTTTTGAGGTCGACCCGAACCTAGCTGGGTCAACTAGGGGTTAATCCAGGGTGTTTGGCTGTCAACCCGTGGGCCGATTCGCTCAAATGAAAATTTTGCATTTGATTGGTTCTCATGGTTCAGGGTTAATCTAATGGTCATAAATAACTTCCTACACCTATAAATACATCCTAATGTTAAACCTAATTAAAATAGAATAGTTACCGTCATACCATCGCCATGGAAATCAATGGAGCCGCCGCCAACTAAGAAAGAAGAAAAGCAAATTCAATTCTAATTCTCCCAACCCTAAAGCAAAGCAAAACTCTCTCTTTTCTTCTCTAAATTGTGAGTATGATGATCTTAACAAGATTATTATCATTTTAATTAGGTTGAGTTATGAATGGATTATGAGTAGATGATGTGAATTATCATATATGTTGTTGTAAACCCCTTTTGCTATCATGTATATTGTAAATCCAATGTTATGTGATGATGATATCTTATATGTTGTAAATCATGCTATGATGATGTTATGTATGTTGAAAGTTTCTATGCTAAGTTGTGATGAATCATACATGTTAAAAAGGCCATGATGTTACCATCTATGCTAGTTAGTTCATATTAATTAAATCATCATGTTTGGGTTATGTTGATCTATATGACAAGTCACATATGCAAGTTAGATTGATTAGAAAAGTTATGAACATATACCAAGACATCTATTATGACATATAGAATTATGCTATGACATATGTGATATCCTATGCTAGTTCACACCATCATTATGTTGCCTAAAAACCCCATATGCAAGTTTATGTATAGATTTGGGCTATGATCATATCATATAAATTGAGACATTTAACAAGTTGACACCTTTTGATCCTTAACATGTGTAGTTTATGCAAGTTTCACCCCTATTATGATTAGATTTATTTTAATTGTCTATATGTTGTGATAATTTATCTTTGTGCTAGGTGTTAGACTATACAAGTCTAGCCTATATTATGCGTTGAATAAGCGAACGTATAAACGTGGGGTAGGGGTAATATTAAGGATTTAATATTAAAAAGTTGGGGTGCAATTGATATGATTTTGCATGCCATAAGTGGATGGACATAATTGAGTAAATTATGGACATCATTAAAAGTTGACTTAATTAATAATTTGAATAGGGAATTATTAAAACTGGGGTAAAAGATTTTAAGTGTTAATCAATGCTTAGGACACGAGGTTGGACTCGTTTGTGACGTAAACCTGCCCGGACCCGCCCGGCAAATCCAGTGGTCACAAATGTCAGCCTAATGTGAGAGGTCCTAGGCATAAACTAAAGCATAACGGTTGTAAAGACACGAGGTTAGACTCTTTTATGGTGTTAGACTGCCCGGACCCGCCCGGCAAATCCAGCTGCCATAAATGCCAGTCTAATGTGAGAGGTCTTTATGAGGTTATGGCCTGAATGAATTAAGAAATACTTAACCAGAAAAACATGTAAGGTGGGACATGGGGGTTAAGTAGGTGCCTTGGGTGGCATGAGGAATCTAGGGGGTGCCCTTAGTGGCATGTGAAATACGATTAGTAAGACTTAACCAAACACACATGTAAATGAACATGACTAAGAGGGTTAAGTGGGATATAATGGTGACAAGCTTAGGTGGGTAGCTTGTGGGGGCCCATTTCGACCAGTATCCCAAACGTATCTTTGTGGGCTCGACCCAAGTCAAGAACGGGACACGCATGCTGGGTTCGACTGTAAGAGGCCAAAACGGGGAGCGGTGGCAACGCAAGTCCAACGGGTTTCGTATGCGTGTGTGGACCCGGGCTGGTAGGTAAGACGTTGTTGCATCGTGTAGGTATAAGCCGTGCATTCTCAAGTTGTATCGGGTTGCCACTTTAGGGGAGTGATACACCCCACTGTGGGGCCAGCACGGGTATCTACGAGTAGGGAGCCGATCGAAAGTGGGTAGTGGGGTACACCTAGTGGAGATAGGGGCAGACGTCACCTATGTAGTCAGCTAGGGGTACATAAGGCTATTTATAAAGTTTCTGTGTGAAGCAAGTGGGATCAAACAATAGGGTGACTGGTGTGGTGTAGTGTAGTAATGTGCGGTGCAGTGTAGTAATTAGGTGTGCCTTTACCGTTATCTTTAACGTTATCTTAAACGTTATCTTTATCTTCCTAAGAGTTCATAGACATTTACTTGTCTTCCATCTTATGCCTTAGTCTAGTTATTTTGATAATAGTATTGTTAGAATTATCATACTCGCCAGACTTTATGTCTGACCCCCTCTATTTCTATCCTTTTTCCCCTTCCAGGTCCTCAGGTTGGGCCCAGCTCTAGTGGAGTTTGATTGAATTGCTTCATCTCTCTTTGGAAAGCTTGGACCGTTGAAGTAAAGTCCAGCTTGTTATCTTTTTAATGGCTATTTATGTAATGGGATTATGTATTTTGTTTTTATGAAGATGGATATTGTACTTGGTTATGATCTATGGTTTTATGATGTAACAAACATGTTTAATTTCCGCTGCAATAAAATGAAGTTTTAGATTTCCAAGTACTATTTATTATCTGTCTTGTTGTAATTTTTCTGTTCTATATTCACTTATAACCTCCATGGAAGTTAATGCAATCCTTTTGTGAGTGACATTAATGGACGTGGGGTGTTACACTAGGAGCAGCCGCCATGTTTCTCAATGCAAAGTGAACGGGAAATATAAGTAAACAAAGGGTGGAGTCATTTATAAAGGGGCCAGCCAAGTTGAAGTTTATAAAGGGAGATTTATTTTTCCTTTTTTAGTTCTAGGGTTTTATTTTCATTTTGTTGTATTCTAAATTTCTTTTGTAAATCGTCCAAACCAGTTCTAGAGTTTGTAAAATCTAGGGTTTACTGGTTATGGAGTTGTAATCAGGGGAAATTTGATCTAGGGGATTAGATCAGTCTAGGGTTTTGAGCGTAGGGTTATAATAGGAGCGAGGGGTTCACGAGTTTACATGGTCTTGTAAGCGGGATCTATTTTATCACCTAATAGAAATCTTAGGAATGCAGCAGTTGGCAGGATTTTGCCAAAGCTGGGTATCTCTGTGTGTTATTTACTTTCTGTATTTTTATTTCTGCTGCATTCTGTGATCTGATAATTTTTAAATACCCTGCTAAAATTCAATAAACCCTATGCACCCCTCCCCAATCTAGGGTTAATCTAGATCCAACATAACCCTCCTCCAACGGATCATTTAATCTTCAAATCTCACCCAACAAATTTAATTCCAAGATCCATTTATAGCAATTTCTTCATTTGATGACAATGACAGCTCATCCAAAATACTAAAGAGGGATCCGCTGGTGATGTAATATCCATATTTTTGGTAGTCAAATATTTAATATATTTTACTATTTTAAGTATTATATTTGAAATATTAATGGATTTTAATATTGAATTCGTTTATTAAAACGAAGTTTGAACGTAAAATTTATATATAATATAAATCGAGCTCAAAATGGTGCGGTAGTTCGTAATATTGAGTTTTGAACTTCAATTGAATATACAAAATCCGGTATAAGTCGGAATTCTGTGAAACAATAAATGTTGGAATATTGTTGATTATAATTTTCTATTGAAAGAGAAAAATTCAGATTTTGTGTTATAGATTTTTAGTTATGTCCAATTCAAATTTTAAAATAGTCGTTGTGGATTTCGTTAATAAACGATAATGTTTATTTTAATAAATTTAATAAGGATTTCAATATATTTAAATATTGTTAACTCGAAATGTCAATATTGAGTTGTAAAATCCATATTGTTTATGTTTGAAGCTATACATATTTTATTTGGGTATATTTATGATAATAATTATTTATTATTATTTAATTGAATTATTTTGGAATTTTATAATATTTAATCTATATTTTATAAGCCTTAGAAATAGCTAATTTATAAACAACTTCCATTTGGGATATAACAAATTTTGTTGGATCTGGAACGTCAAAACATAGCATGTTGCAAATTTTGAGGCCAAACAAAGTTAATATGTGGGGGAACAGAATTTAATTGTAAACCGATAAACAATTTAAATTATAAAATATCGTCGTTTTCCAAATGAAGTCGGATTTCGACCAAACGTGTTTTATTGGATCTGTATTAGTAGGTTATTGTTATATTTCAAATTTGGTAACAATCCGATTAACCATGTGATCGTGGCTGCGTCAAACGCCCTTGTTTTTAATTAGTATTTTGTATTATTTTGGCCAATTTAGACCGGAGTAACTTTAAAGCAATAAACAATTGGCCAAATGAACTCCAATTTTAACAAAACAAATTTCATTGGATCCGTAAGGAAAAGGACAAGTAGAATTTCAAAGTTTCAAGTTAATTGGATTTATTTTGTGATCATGGGAATTTTAAACGCGGGATTTTAGCTTATGATTTATTAAGGACTTTTTACAAATGACCTCGGAATTCGATGAAACCTATCCCATTGGGTCCGGAATATTATTTTATGTTAGGATTAGGAGTTTCGTTTTGATTGAACATCGTATGAAGTGGGCTTTTTGCAAGAAGCTTTGTGTAAGTTTTGTGTATATTATAATAATAATATAATATACCACATTCCCCCATTCCTTTATAAATACAGCGCACGTTACCCTGATTTGGGTCAAACAGTTATCGCATGGTCAATTGATATTACCGCCGCGTTGTAAAAATGAATGGAAGTAGTCTCACCACATTCTCGCTCTTGATTCTTCTAATCCGTGCACCATTTCACGAAATTTTCTAATGCAATTATCACGAACTCGACGAGCTCCTCCAATTGATCGCCTACGATCAAATACTTTGGACCATACTGGTCGGAATACAGTCACGAAGCACCGGCGAGTATGGGTTCGCTGCACTCCAACGAGGGGTCCGGGTGAGGCGCTGCTAGCGTTGAACGTGGAGGAGATGTAGGGGCTTGTTTCGGTGGTCTTCGATAGGTCAACGAAGGAAGGGATGGATGGCGCCTGAGGTGGACTCGAATTGTTCAACATAGGTTTGGACTTGCAACACGTAGGAAGTAACGAAAGGGTCAAATCCCTTTTCTCCAATCAAGTAAGGGCGGTAAATTTAATCAAAATAGTGGAAGCTTCTGTTATGGAAGTTTTTGTGAGACATGGACCAGATAAATTAGCATAAACAATGAACTGGAAGCAGCGAAGACCAAGGGAAATAAAAGACATAGTCACGTGGCAAAAGAAAATGGAAAGGAATATGTCAGCTTGGCGTTTAATTCAAAAAAAATGGACCGATCTCAAACAAATGTAATTGGTTAATATATATATAACATTAATAATTAGGAGTTCGTATTTATTTTAAAAACTATTAAATTATATGGTTTGTTTTAACTTATGCAGTATTCCGGAACAAGCTCATGGGTAAGAGAAAACGAACGGTAACAATGTGGACTAATGGAGCTGCTTATTGACAAACAAGAAAATGTGGCCAGAAGATTGGATCAGTGATGATATGCTGCAAACGTAACTAAGATATTATATTCATTAAGATTAATTAACTGTTTAATTAAAATTATAAACTGATTTTCTTAATAATTAATAGTGTAATTAGTTTAAACCCTCACCTAACCAATAAATTCGTCATATAATGAGTTAATTATATTTTATTTAGGAATTAGTAAAGTTAAAACCAAATTAAGAAACTCGGTTGTTTTTCTAAACAGAGTTAGGCTAGCTTTTGAAAAGCAAAAAGAACCGACTGTTTAAATTTTTTAAATCGTAACTAATTTGGTTAAGTAAAACAAATAGGAATTAAATTATAATTTTTCTTTCTTTTCGTAATTTTCTTTTCAGTGGATATTTGTGTCTTTGTGAGTAAGTATTTGGAGAGATAGGAGGGTATTAGAGAGTGTTAATTATACATCATAGCATGCTTGTATATGCTTGAATATGTATTGTAAATATTTGGAGATTAATAAAATTTCGCGCTTAACTTTCAAAATTATAAATTAATTATACTCACTTTGAATATTTATAACTTGCACATATATTATCAGAATTGGGTGATTCAAGAGACACTGAAATCATCTCGACAAGATCTACATCGTGGAACTGTTCTAGACAGAAACGAAGGCGACAAGAATTACAGTTAAGTTACACGACTGTTTAATTTAATTGTAACCAAACAGTTTCAGAAATAAATGGAATCAAGGTGACTTAAACTCATTGAGTTCTCCCCACTTATATTTTGTATAAGTTGGGTTTTATAATTGTGTTCTATGTTTGCTAATGGTTGAGTGGCTGATAATTAAGTATTCATATGCTGATTAAATCGATAAAATTAACAATGTTTAATTTCAGTGAAACACTAAATCGTTATTTTAACAGCTGGACCCAATTAAGGTAACTTACCTTATTGGTCACGTTTATAAAATAAACCTATTCAATTTAATGATTGTTTGAATTGTTATGGTTGCGTGAACAAAATTGGTTGATGTTGAATTGTCTTGTCACTGACTGTTATGAAAACCATTATTTATTGAATTGAATGATAATAACGTATTGGGATGTAGTGAAGAACAGATTGGAGGGATTCAACGAGATTCCTCACATATATTTAATGTTATTTAATTTCATGTTATCATTATATGAAATGTTATGATTGGATGATTGATTTGGTTGTTGATGTTGACCTACAATTCGACATTTGTTTTGTTTTAACAAATGGGTAATATTGGTTGAGTAATTAGCATCACAGGGCCTAGAAATATATCTTTTTATGAATATTGATTTACCGTCAGGTGAATCGATAGAAATGAAATTATAAATTTTATTTATAACTGAAAATAGATTTTGAAATCTATAAATTTGAACAAAAGTTTAATTAAAAAATATTTATTATTTAATTTTTATAAGTGATTATTAAATGATTTTATGAAGAAAATTCTAATGTTAATCAAATTTGTAAGAAAAATGAGATGAAATTAACCTAACGGTTAAGATTTGAATAATTGTTTCTAAGAAACAATTAGCTGAAATTATTTAAATTAATTATATTAATTAATTTAAAAGAGGGACTAATTGAAATTGGTTAACAAAATAATTGTGTTTTGAGTTGACTTAAGTTAACTGTTTTTAACTGGAATTGATTATTAAATTGGTTTGTTTTGAAACAATCTAATGAAATAGTTAACGAATATTAGTTTTTGATTTTAATAAGATTTTTAAAAGAAAAATATTATTTATTTAGTTAAATAAGAAGTTAAATATTTCTACAGTAGTTAATGATTGAAGTAAATTATTATTATTTTAATAATAATTTAAGAGTTTACTTTTAATTGAAATACATTTAAAAAGTAATCGAAGTTGAAAAGAAATCTAATTGAATTGTGAAAGGAGTTGACGAACGAGGTTTATATTAAAACCCAAGTTTTTATTAAAAAAAGTTATAAAAGAGATTTTAAGCGAATACAATAGCTTAAATTAAATGTTTACTTAATATTAGAATTAAGTAAAAGGAAATTGAGAATAAAAAGGGTTATATTGAACCAGAGTTATATAAACAAAAGTTTATACAATGGGACGAGGTGTTAAAGCGTTAATTTTAAATTAGCGTTACTTAATAATGAAATTAAGTGAAATAAATGGAATTAAAATGAGATTTTCAAAGCAAAAATGGTTGAATGGATTAGAAGTAGAAAATATCGGTTGATAAGGAGTTAAGATAAGAAATTTAAGAATTGGAACCTAACTGCAGATTGGCTGAGTTGAGTGATTTTTCTAAGTGTTAATCTGATGTTGATTTTGGTCTTCGAGGTTAACACTTAGGGGGTTATTCGCTTACCAATTTACGATCAGGGACTAATGAATATTGAAGTAACAGAAGTAAAAGGGACTTGAGAATATAAAAATAGTATTTCCAAAGAAACGGAAATAAAAAGAGATTTTGTGAAATTATAACGATATTTTCAAGATTTAAGAATTAATGGGATGAGTTTGAATACGTTTATTCAAAGAAAAATTGTTAGTTATTTTTTTGGAGAAATGAACAAAGGAGATGCCGTAACGATATTTTATGTAAAATTTTAATTGAATCTAAAGTGGAAATATATCTAATTTAATTCTGATATTTTTAGATCAGTATTGCAAACACTCTTAAAATGTAATAAGAGATAAATAATGTGTTTAATAATATTGAAAGATTTAGAAGTTTGATTAATCATTAGTAAATTATTTTAAAGGCCATGTAATGCTGGTACTAAACCAGTGAACTCAATTTATTCTCATGATTATTTATTTGATAGTTAAATAACTGATTATCAAATTTTGGCCAATACGATTGTTGGTATGGAAAGACCGAGATAGAATTTGTATTCGAAAACCATTCCAAACCAGCAAATACGTGAAGATGTTAATTAAAGATGGAGTATTGAAGACCGTATATTTTCATGAATGGAAGAGTTACTCGTTGAATATCTCTAGGTCTCTCCCGGAGATATCTTGACTTGTGATTCTGTCGTGATTGGAATCTCCAGATTTGCAAGGACTGCTCGCTACTGATCTATAGGGTGATACATAGGATGAAGTAGGAAGGTGCCTTCGGTTCATCCTGTTCGTGGGTGACGTTTATGGAGGATGTCTGACAGAGTATTTCCAGAAAGGTCACATGCATTGACTTCTTCAAACGTACCAAAACTGGAGGCAGAGAAGGAAAATTCTTTTAACTAACATGTAAAGTATTGTTGTGGACGTCAAATAGTGATTTTGATGGATCTGACGATGTGACATTCGAAGTGAATGTGATGTGCTGATTATAAAGGTAAAGCGTAGCCTTAAGCCTCATCAATCGGGAAATGGTATAAAATCGGGAAGGTCGCATGGCTATGTGGGTCGCACCCATTAGGGTATATCATTACCTGATCTGGAGAAATAAAATGTCTTCGGTTGTCCCTTTATTTTTTTATGCTTTCGGCGGTTGGCTGGCCCCCAACCGTGGTGATGATATATTCGATACTCTCAGATTAAGTGATGGGCTGGTCATGTTTAGCTGAGTTGGCAGAACTTCTTGTTGAACCCCAATGTATTCATCTCCGGAGGTACATTGTCGAAAGGTGGTTGCCCATACCTTGCCATGGAAATCCATTATCTTATGAGTACTCGCGATTTTGATTGTATACTATGTATATGGAGCGTGAGATGCAAGTGTTCCGCTAGATTGATATTTATTTGTATTTAGACACTATTATAATATCAGAAAAGATACTGATTTCAAAAACAATTTGGGTTATTGTAAGGTAAAAACCGTCCATATTTACGTATGGATTTGGTCTTACAATTATCCTTCTTTTGAAAAGATTTTGACTTTAAAATCAACTTGGTTGATGCCCTTAAACTTAGCGGGTTTTTCTCACTCTGGTTCACCAGACTGTTTCAGTGTTTGTAATGCTCGGTTAGACAGGGTTGTATAGGTTCAAGTTATTGGATGCAAAGAAGAGACAAGCTGGAAGAGTTCAGACATATGATATTATATAGTTGTGTTTCCGCTGTGTGTTGTATATGAGGCAGGTTATTATAACTGTTCAGATGTGTCGATGTACCCTAATGATTGTAAGTATTTTTAAAAGCTCTCTATAAAGATTTATTTCTATATTATATTTGCTCCGCTGCGATGTGAGACTCTGTGTTGGTTCTTATTCTTCTTCTATTCTAATTTTCTTTCTTATCTCATCCTCTACCTTCTTTTTAATAAGGTTCTTGTGTTTTCGGTGCTTGGAAGGTCGGCATGTTATACAATAAATGTATTTATATCGATTTTCAGGGTCCAAAATCTCTTAGGCCGTTACAGGTGAATAGTACTTCATGCGATTTTATGTTTTATTTTCAAATAAAAACTTTCATCTATGTCAAAAATAAAATTCTTATCTTTAAAAAATAATGCCTCCATTTCATTCACTTATTTTTTAAATCAACTAAAAAATGAAGACTATGGAAGTTGGTAATATTTGAAAAATGTATAGTCTTGATAAATATGTATTTGAATGGCTCCAGCTTTTATTTTGGTTCCTTAATGGTAAACATCAAGTCTTTAGTCACCAATTACTAATCTTATTTTCAAGAAACATCTTCAAATCTCTTAGTCATTCCAAATACCTAGATTCCCTAACTTAGAATACTACATTATCACATCATGACTAAATTGAACATGCCCACCGCCAATCCCTTTTGTTTCGCTGGTGTAAGTCCAATTAAAAGTCAACGTTGGATAACTACTTATTCATAAAACCAATACAAACATCAAACAAAGAAAAAACAAAAACAAGCTAACTATATCAAATAAACAATCAGTAATAATCAATTCAAGCAAAAGGAATTAATTCAAATAATCATGGCATGAATTAATATGCAAACATCAAACAAGCGAGTAAACAAGCAAACAGTTAAAGTCAATCATGATACGAGGCTAAAAATAATAATTTAAACAAGAATGACATAAAATTAATAAACATGCATTAACAAACAAGCAACCAGATTTTGCAAATAATAAAATTATACAACATAGAATAATTTAATGTAGAAGTGATAAACCAGTGCATATAATTCAACCAAAATAAACAATACAATAAAAAGGTTATTAACCCAAACATCGAAATAAGTAGTCACCTCATCATATCCCAGACTCCTCGATTGAAGGGAATAACTATACATTCCCACAACTTCTAAGGGGTCTCACACACAATAGATATAAGACAACATCATTATAAGGGTGTTAAGTAAACCTAAAACTTCTACCCTATCATTTTGCGCCTTATGTACAATGACTACCGTAGTTCTAACTTAAATTACCTATTTAATACAATACCTTTTTAAAAAACAAATCTAAGATTTTTCATTTAATGTTTTACCCTTTCAATCATATACTTCCAAACCAAATCATCATTTTTTTAATAATATATTTTCTTAATGTATTGCAAATTAGATATTTTATAATACTCATTTTTATCAATAAAGTATCTTTCAAGTTAGCACTTTTTTAGACTAAAAGTTTCCTACCTACGATTTTTCTTTATGAAACATTATTTATAAAGAAGTATCCTTTAAATGGAAATCCTTGCAACTAAAAACATTATTTATGAAAACAAAAGTTTGCGCAAGTTAATTATATTCCCCAAATAAAACAATCATATTGAGCAATTACTTTATCATTTTCTTTGTAGGAAATTTTTTCTTAATAGAAATATTTTAATATTATTTCACTTCTTAATTACACATCAACCACTTTAGATGGTTTCTCAAAAATATTTTCATTGTATTATTTTCGGACACTTCTTTTGAGAAAACAGTTATTTTTAAAGTGAAGCGTCTTTTACAAGAACGATCTTTCTATAAAGTATTAGTGGCAGAGAATATTTCAACAAAATATTCTTTTTTTTTCAAATAAGGTTTCAATGGATTTTCCCTAATTAAGTTATTTTCTTGATTAAAAAAATTGTAAACTTTGAAATATTATCGATAAAATTTTAATACGAGCATTCTTACCTTTTTGCTATACATATCAATCAAAATATCCTTGGGTGAAATTTCTTCCTTGTCAAAGAATGTTTTAAAAACAAACAAAATTTCCTTGTTTATTTCGTACTGAATTCAACTTACAATGTCTAAGCAGTTTTATTTTGTTCCCTTTTTTCCATTAAAAGGTTAACAAATCACTCTAAATCTCAAAGATGGCCCTTTTTCGTATGAATTAGCTTTATATCCAGAGATGTAAATTTTATAAATTTTCCAAACAAATATTATTCATTTAAAAATTAAAAATAATTTCATTTTACTATGGTCGGGTTTTAATTGCAGTATATCACCGTGTGTGCGTACATTACTCAGGTTATATCCAAACACTTAACTCCTCTAAAAAGAGTTCATCTTGCTTTACTTCTATTTTATTTATCTTACAAAAAAGGCCCTTACAAATCAACGTCGTTTTAGGGTGAGGTAAAATGATCAAACCAAAGGTACATACACATAAAGCATGCAATTATTAATAAGAAATGCTCTCTCATTATATATTGTAATCCAACCTAAGGTGTAAATTATTACAATATAATCGCCAAACCTACCTAAGGCTAGAGTAATCACTAAACCTAGATTGTGACATTAAGTATAACAACCCAAATTTTAACAAGTGATAATTAATTAAATAATAAGTAGGAAAATAATTGTAATAACCCATGGATTTTCGACTCCGAAAATCGACACTAAACACAATGTAGAATATTCAAGAATCGGAAATACCAGATCATTAATAGAAAGAAGTCAGAGGGTTAGAAATAGAAAGAAAGAAAGTTAGAATAGAAGAAGAAGATCACAATAGAACAGAATTAGAGTAAGCAAGAATCTCATAGCGGAACGAATAAAATATATTATATATGTAGAGCGTGAGATGCAAGCGTTCTGCTAGATTGTTATTTACTTGTGATTAGACATTAGATTTTGAAAATGTTTCAGGTTATCGTAAGGGAAAAACCATTCGTGTTTATGTGTGGATCGGTCTTACGATTATCCTTTCTTTAAAAAGGATTTTGAAAAGTTAAACTGAATGGTTGAGTTTACTCACACCAGTCCCATGACTGACCCAGAGTTTATTTTGTTTTGTTTTACCCTAAATTCTTAGGTGTCCAAATTTGCACGGGCAGTCAAGTAGTCGGGATTTTACAGATATTTGGAGAAGCTTGGAGCAGGAGGCTTCAATATTAGTTATATAAAGTTTATTTCCGCTATGATATATATGTGATGTACTCTGATGATATATGTAAGTACAAATACAGTTTTGAATTTTAAAGTTATGTTATATAATATATTTTATTCGTTTCACTATGAGATTCGTGCTTACTCTGATTCTGTTATATTGTGATCTTCTTCTTCTATTCTAACTTTCTTTCTGTCTATTTCTCACCCTCTGACTTCTTTCTATTAATGATCTGGTATTTCCGATTCTTAAATATTCGACATTGTGTTTGGTGTCGATTTTCGGGGTCGAAAATCCCTTGGTTGTTACAATAATGGGAATTTAGCAATGGGGATTGTGCCATTGGACCCGTTATGATTTTCTAGTCCAAATGCATTTTTCATTTACAAGAAATGGACTTAAAGAGAAGGAGTCATCGACATTTGAAATTTGAAATATTAACCTAAATTCAAATCAAAAAAATAAAGATAAAAAAAGTATTAAGTGCTGGGACAACCCAGCACATAGACACGTCGACCCATGGGTCGACCCAAGCCATGGGTGTGTTGACCCGGCACATTGCCAGGCAAAATTTCATGCTTGGCACGAAAGCGTTGACAGACAAGATTTAATCGGGGCTTTCTGACCTGACGTGTTTTGGTCCTATAGGCTGAGGTGGTTAATCCGGATTTACCCAAAGACATAGCGGTTCATATTTAAAACCTAAATCTAATGGCTGAGGGTCTTTTGCTCCACCTACAAATAAACTCCAAACCCTTCCCTATTTCTCATGACACATCTCTCCCCCACATGGGCTAGTCTTCTTCTGGAGATAGGCTACCCAAATTCTAAATTTTAGTCTAGTCTTCTTTTTGAACATAGACCATCTTAATATAAATTACAGGGGTTAAGATAAAATTAAAATATTTTCTATTTTATTTTCTTCTAAAGGGAGGTTCTGTTGGATCCACACCCAGGAAAGCTTTGAGGTGAGTTTTTATGATTATTTAGAGTTTCGATTTAGTTTCGGGTTAAATAAAGATAATAGTACTTGTAGTTTATTTACATTTCTTTTTCCTTACCATTATTATTGTTTATTTTTTTTCCTATTTTCTGTAATTTCTATAAATTTTTTAGGCTTTTTCTTATAGTTTATGTTTAATTAGTATTCAAATTATTGTAAATCATTCTTATTCTTCTTTCCCCTATAATTCATAGGATTTTTACAATTTATTTTGGTTAGGCCCAATTATGCCTAAAGGATATATATATATACAGTTGATTTAGGCATAGATTGATATGCATAATTGCCTACAACTGATTATGTCATTTATTATGCACATGTTTGGGAAATTTGAATAAAATTGGTGCCAATTGGGCATATGTTGTAACTGTAATAAAAAGGGAACACTGGACCGATAGTATGCAAACTTAATTAAAGTTTGTAAAATGACTATGACGCTGGACTAGGACAGAAAAATGAACTGTAACTTATATTCGAACAAATATGATAATTAGGAAATTAAAATAAGCAAACATAGTTTATTTGTAAATATGAATTTGACAGGAAATAGTTAAAAAGGATAGTTAGGCTTTCAAATGAACATATTCATTTATAAGGAGGTAAGTTACAAGCTTAAAAAGGCTCTAGGATTTAACATGAACATATTGATTTATAAGGGTTGAGTAACGAGCCTAAAACTAAAATTCTATGGTGGCCCTAAATTAGGCATTAGACTTTAATATGTACATTCTGATTTACAAGGAGATAAATTACGAGCCTAAAATTTCGTGTTAGGCTTTAATATGAACATGTTGACTTAAAAGTTTCAAGTTACGAGCCTATATTAGGTACTAGGCTTTAATGTGAACATACTGACTTAAAATGGTTAAGTTATGAGCAAAAGGATTTAATATGGACATATTGACTTATAGGGGTTAAGTTACGAGCTTAGAACTAAAATATTATGGGGGCCAAACCAAAGGGGATCTGGGCCAAACATAATTTGTTTTTTTTTTGGATCCACTCCATGCAACATACCTTATTTATCACCTACAATCTCAGTTGGGAGGCGAGGGCATGCACCATGTTGTGAGGTGGTAGTAACTTGGTCCACTTGAGGTGGATATGGTTGCATTCGAGTGGTTTAATGTGCGTACATTGACCCGATTGAGGAAAATAAGACACCGTGACAACTATGATAACTTCTATGTCTTTGGCTGGTGGGTAGGGATTGATAAGCCCAAGGCATACAGTAGGCATAGGTTACCACTCTAGGTATAAGCATTCAATCGATGGGAAGTATTAGGAATATTTTTTTTCCTAATTATGTTATGTTCCGAATTCGTAGTCGAGCAAATAGTCAAAAGTTGAAAGTGAATGAGAACATTCAATCCTATCTGTAATCTTTCATGGCATCCTATATATTCACTTTAGGTGCATACAGACATTTACCTTATATGACACTAGAACTACTATTATGTTTGTTTTCCCTTGCTTATCAATCGTGCTAGTAATCAGGACAATTCACTAGACTTAATGTTTGAACTGTTTTCCTTTCTTCTTTCCTCGTTTCTTCGCCCTAAGCTCGTAGGGAGAAAGTGCATAGTTCGGATTATTTGGCTTATTCTGTCTTGGAGGATTTGCTTTGTTGCAGATGTATTTCTCTCTTTTTAGCTCGTTTCATTTCCATGATTTGGTTGTATCTGTGACTACTATTTTTTTTTTTTTTGGGATATTATCTACGTACTTTGATATTCTATAACTGAGATTTTATCTTCAAGAGACATGGTATTTTTTGATAGTTGGTTTATTATTAATAAATGATTTTGTCATTTATGTAAATTGTCTTCTTCTGCTGCTGTGTTTTAAACATTTTCTTCTTATGAATCTTAGTCTCTATGATGTTTTATGTCTTTATATCTATTATGTTTCACATTCTTTAGCGGGACCATACTTTGGGTAATGTTAAGGGGTGTGGGATTTTTCATCAAGTGTGACTACCCACTATTTTTAAAATCCAAAATCAATTATAAACGACATCAAACATGTTTACAACTCATTTCAGATATTAAAAGTAGTGGACCGTGGATATATCAATTTTGAAAATACTATTAAAGAAGTCCAATAGCATGGAAGTTCTCATAATGATATAAAATAAACGATTCACATAAATAAATTATCACAATCCTCTTTACACAAAGCATTTATGAAACAATACAACACTACTACATAAGAAATGTCTGCGGCATTAGCCCAGCGGTTAAGAATTTTGAGCCATGGTAATAATGGTATGGATTTGAGACCCGAAATGACATGTTAAAAGCTTACCAAGTGCATACATTAAGATCAACCACTTATGTGGTGCTCGCGGATTGGGCTAGGTGCACCAAGGAGGATTTTATGATTTTGATCGATTTCCCTCTTGAACAAATTCAAAAAAAAAATGCATACGAAATAAAATTAAGTAAATAACCCATGGATGCAATAAACTAAATAAGCTCCCTTCTTCTTCCTTTTTTTCCTTTTCTTTTGATTTCTTTCACCTGTTAACTATGATAACCTGTACAAAGGGAAAAGAGTTCCAACTATTTTTGGACTATGTCCAACCCTACACTCTTCAACCCAACCTAAGAGATCTAGCTACTATTGCATAGGAAAAGTCTGCCTACGAACCTCATTTTGGAGATTAGGCCAGATATTTTTATTTTCTTCTTCTTACAACCAAATACATGTTAGTACATTGCAATCATCACATCCATTCAATCATTGCAGTCAATGTAATTCAATACAATCAATGTAAGTGAAGAAACCAGTGCAATCAACAACATTAAAGCAATCACCGTGCTATTCAAACAAGAGTAGAAAATAATATCCTACTCATCCATAAAAACATATCACGATATACGGTAAATAGAATAGCACTAACATGCAACCATCAAACACCAACAATATCTAATGACAACTCCAGTTATAAAATAAGAAGGCAATAACATAAATATACTTACATACATTATTAATCATAAATTAATAATGATGCATCATCAATGCAAGTATAAATCATCTAGTGTATAATAATCGTTCCAAAATAGTAACACAATCACCATTCATCGAACGTGTACTACTCCAATCAGTGTTAATCGTATATCATTGTGTTATATATGAAATGTGTATGTATATCAAATAAAACAATTTTCTACTGGCAATTCTATACATTTCACAACAGTTCATTTGCGATGAATTTAACATCCATGAAAAAATGTAGGTCAAGCGTGAGATAAACTCACCTTCGTGGCACAGAAATGGAGATAGCAGACGGACTGACATAGAATGAAACTACGACTTCTAGGCACGATTCTGAATGGATTCAACTTGATATCACTTAATATTTGTATTAATTTTATAAGAGGAAGTTAGAGAATTTCTCAATTGATCGGTTCGGCTATTGGGTTTTGGAACGGTACGGTTATTGGGTTTTGGAATGGTTTCAAACTCAACACCACAATTGGCTCAAAATAAACGCAACATTAACTTGATTCAAAAATAAAACATAATAAATCTTTACAAAAAATTATTATTTATATTTATATATACGTATACACACTGAAATATTATAACATATATATATATATATATTTAAAATTTAACGCACACCAAAACTATATATTTATATATACTATAAATTATTCACATATAAATACACAACGCAAACACATACATCAAAACCGTATATATAATTTATACCTTAAAATACACACACCACACAAAAAAACAAAATATACATATATTTCTAAAATCAATAAATTTCAAAGCACTCACACCCATTATCAATATAAACATACTACCAAACACACACTCAAACACATGAAAACACTCAAACACACACATATATACATAACAAACAATATATATATATATAACACACACAGATAAAATCCCACACAACTCTCACTAACACTAAACTCACACAAACATAAACTCACTATATCACATACATAATACACACACAGCAATATTGACACATGCCACACAAGACCCAAAAGAAATAATACACAAAACTTGAAAGCAAAACTTATTATTATTATTATTATATTTTTATATATTTATGTAAGAACTTCTTTATGACAAACAAGACACCCCAAGCTCAGTTTCAGCAAATTCACTCTCGGCATCACATGCCACACACGCAAATCACAATCAACACAAAACCAAACTCATGGACACATACCCTGAATACACACACGCAGGCTGGTCATCAGGGTGTAGGAAAGACTCGGGCTCGGCTACAAGGTTAAGATGGGTGCATGCAAGGGATGGATGTAGACTTCAGGCGGTGCAGCTACGGCGGAGCTCAGTCTGGTGATGTTGCGATAGTGGTTGGTAGGCATGAGTTTGATTGGTAAGGGTTGTGTGGGAGCAGAGGTCTTGTGTCTTCGTGAGGAGAGACAATGGCGGTGTGCAGGAAAAAACATGGTGAAGGGTACAAACATGAAGAATGGTAGAAGAAAACTGAGTGGGTATAAATTGGAGCTACTATGCCCATTTTTTCCTTTTGTCTACAAAGTGATGGGAAATAAAATTGACAGAAGGGTGAAACGTGAAGAATAGATGGGAATGGAGCAGCTTTAAACAAGAAATGGGAAAGATAAAGGGAATGGATAATGACAGCTTTATAAGAATAAGCCCACGTTTCTTAACCAAAAAAGGAAACGATAGCAAGTTTTCAATTCGTGAAGATGATTGGGAAAAGAAAAATTATGTAAAAACCCAAAAATCCCCACCCTTTGAATCGACCATAAACCATACCGGTCTGATCCAAAAGTTGGAAATCCTCGAATACTTTAACTTTGGGCATACAACACGTTAGAACAATAAAAACAGACTTTTATAAATATTATAATAATGTTACATCAGAGTACAAAATATCAGAGTACATCGAATAAATAATAATGCAGCGGAAGATTAATTTACAATGAATTTAATACAATACACAGCGGAAGATTTTCTATGCTCTGGACATAGCTTTAGGCTTTGGTCCAGAATCCTGCTCAAGAGATGAATATCTGCAAAAGAAGCTACTCGATTGCCCGTGTGGAAAAGAGGGCACCCGAGTTTGCAAGTGAAACAAACTACAGGTCAGTCATGGGACTGGTGTGAGAAATCTTACTTAACTTATCTAATAATAAGGCTAAACACATGACCATGCCGCTAACGCGGAACGAGTTTACTGCATTGGATCGCTGGTGCATAAATAAGGTAAATTGTTAAACAACGCAATGCTTTTTATAAAAAATGAAACCATTATAAGACTCAAGTCCCATCACACAATGCAACGCAAACTGGAGGATAGAGTTTTACCTTATAATGGTCAAAAATGCTTGATACGATAAAACGGAGTTGATATTATTATAGTGTGTATATGTTTTCAAAAACTTTTCAATTATAATATCAATCATAGACGGCATAGCTACCATATACTATGTCGCCGTACTAGTAATACAATCAAAACCGCATGGGTCGTATTGGAAGTTGGATCTCCATCATGAACCAAGGCAAAAGATAGTCCATACCGAATTCGAGACAATCTAGCCCATGTCTCAAGAACAGAACGCATTGTCCCTTGGATCTTCAGGGGCGGTCCACCAAAGTGCAATGGTTGGATTAGTAATGCCTGAACAATATGTTTCCCTGCCCTATGGGGCGTAAATAGAGCCACTATGGGCTCAAATAACTGAGGCGCCTCATTTCATCATCCACATAAGTAAAAATGTCAGGCCCTGTAAAAACCATGACACCACTTCTAGCTAGAAAGAAATGTATGTCCTCCCTGCAGTCCTTACTCCCATTTCTGGTTCATACCGGGGTGTGAGGCTAGCGAAGTAACGCTACACAAAGCTATGCTAATTAAAGTTGTGCTTTGATCATCAACCACAAGGCTCTGCTTTTCAACAAAAGCCTTGATGATTTGCATCTTGGCATGCCACATTGTCAATCCATACCATTGATTTCTGCCAATATATAACCTCTAAGCTCGTACGTCTTAGAGAAGGGTGTTAAACACCAAATAGATATATATTTAGCAGAGATCAACGAATATAGTATAAAGGAATACAACTCAGACATACAATCCATTTACAAGTCCGTTCTGGGTCTGAACGAAACCGGAGGCACCTCATACCTCGCATATCTGAACGATCCACAATACGTCCGGACAACTACCACTGGAACCTTCTCAAGGCAGCAATTCCAATCAAAGGCATCAGTAGTCCTCATCCATTCGATGTGAAGATCGCCGATCTTCAACCACCGTCTTCATCTTCGACTTTTAGTCGTCGTAGTAATTATTCAAAATGGGTTAAACCCAGTCTTTCCGAATAACTCGCGTATTTTATAATAAAAAATCAAGTGTTATAAAATACATCATACGCTACATTCCAATTCAGAATATTCTTTTAATCATATATTCACATTATTAGGAAAAAGGTTCCCATAAATTTTATCAGAGATAAATTCTTTAATTTATTCTTTCATCCCCCTTTTAAAGACTCATTAAAACCTCAATTTGGTTTTAATATCCAAAAACATTACTTTATGATTATTCAGATTTAAGAAATAAATATTATCTTTAACTGGATTAAAAAAACAAATGTTATTTAAAAACATAGTTCACGGTTATTTAATTCCAATTAAATATTAATTAATTGGAAAACCTCATTAAATCTTATTTGAAGATTTATTCTAGTTAATAACTAGTTCAATTCAATAAAAAAAATATTTTTATCCTTTCAAATATGGAATTTTTCATCCAAACTCTTTCCAAATCATTTATTATGATTTTACATAATTTTTCCGTATTTTTAATAATTTTATTTTCGCTCGTACAGTTAGTTTCCAATAACGGCCACCGAAGTGCATCCATAGCGACCTTTTCCAAATTTTATCTGGACATAATTCCAAATCCAACTGTTAGATTTCAAAACTCTTATATTCATTGGAAAGCTCTTTTCGATACGAACCCAACGGTTCCGGTTTTAGAAGAATCCGACGGTCTGATCTTCTGTTACACCAATTTGAAATTAATGGTCAAAATTCGCGAACGGTCGCTGTGCGGCGCGTTCTATTCAGGCCATTATATAAATATATAATATATATATCATCGATTTCTATTTAAATCATATTTATAAAATATTTATAAATCCATTTAAAATGATTATAACTTCATTTTCAATTTTAAATAAAAATTGAATATTCTATATCTTTATTATATTAAAATAATAATATTTTCAAAATACTATATTTCGAAATCACCTCCCTTTTATATTCACTTTAGAATGAAATAAATCGATCAATAAACCCGTTCGGGTCAAAATGGGGTTTGCTACTTGATTCGGCTTCACATTTTTCTTCTTCACTGGATATTATTTAAAATATTCATTATTCTAAAATATTCTTTATTTTAAAAGATTCTTTATATTAAAAGATATTCTGAATCTGAATGCGACTCAATCATTTACCATACAAATTCGTCATATGGATTTCATACATTGCATATGTATATAACAGTAATGATAAATAATCATTAAACAATCCATTCACATCCAGAGTGAAATTTATAACTGTGTGAGCATTAAAATAAATAAATAACGCTCATCACAGACTCTCAATCCATCGATTGACATATGACTACATATTGGGACTAGTGTATGTCATCCCAATAGCCGTGTGGGGTTTTCAAGCAACAATAGTTCATCTAAATAGATTATTGGTTAATGAATTTAACCAATTCTAATGTCGAACAAAAGAATATTTTACTCGCATTACAATTCTATTTTAAACACGGCAAATAAAAAGAAATACTTTTATTTGTATGACATGTTTCATATATATTTTTTTAGCGATGAAATAAAAGACAATTTTGTTTTGTCAACAATTCCTATTTCAACATAAATGAAAGTGACAATTCTAATTTCAATATAAATGGAAATTATACTTTTGTATGTCGATAATTTCCGTTTAATAAAAGTGACAATTTATGATGCCAATTCTAGATTTAACAGAAGTGACAAATTTATATCTAAATAAACATTTCTAGCTACAATGTTATTTTTTTTATCTAGATAAACATCTGTAATGAAAATGACAATTCTATGCTCATGCAACATTTATAACAAAAATTGTTATTTCATTCTCATACAACATTTCATACTAAAATGTTATTTTTATGCAATGCAACATTTCATACTCTAAATGACATGTTTAATCTATTGTAACATTTTAATAATAAGAATGTTATCTTCCCTTATGTAACAATTTACAACAAAATGTTTATTTACCTTTTGTTTACAAACCCAACACAATATGAAAATAAAATGTTAATTTTTATTTTGTATACAAAATCTAATGTAACTTTTCTTAACAAAAATGTTATTTAAACCTTCCTCAACAAAATGCTATGTTATACTCTCCAATGTCATATTTTATAACAAAAATGCTATTTTGTTTCAAATACATATTTTATAACAAAAATGCTATTTTATTTCCAATGCATATTTTATAACAAAAATGATTATCTTTTCTAATGATACAAATTTAACAAAAATGATTATCTTTTCTAATGTAATACTTCATACAACAAAAATGGTATTTTTAAAATGCTAACATTTTATACAACAAAATGGTATTTTTATTTTCTTAACATTTCATAAAAATGTTATTCCTATTATGCTAACATAAAAAGGATATTCCTTTTTATCTCAAACTAACATGTTAAAATGACCCTTTTAATAACAAAATAGGTTTAACATGTATTTCTTTTTATATCTAATTAAAATATGTATTTCCTTTTATTTCAAACTAACATGTGTTAATATGTTTTATTCTAATTCTAACTAACATAATAGAATGTCACATTGTAATGCTAAAACATGTGTTAACATGTTTTTTTTTATATTTCTATCTAATGACCATTTAATCATTTCTACATGCACTTTTAAATAAAATGACATTAATATTCTAAACTGGCATTTATAAACAAAATGACATTTTATATTCTAATATGGCATTTATAAATAAAATGACATTTTGTTCCAATTAAACATTTTTAACTAAAATGACCGTTTTAATTACATAACAAACTTCTAACAAAAATGTTATTTTTATTTACATAACCAATTCCTAACAAAACTATTAATTTTATTTACATAACCAATTTCTAACAAAAATGACAAATTTTGATGTCATTATCTTTTTCTATATGAAATGACAAATCTTGTTAGCATAACATTTTCTATATGAAATGACATGATTCTGATATATTTCTAATACATTGGCATTTTTTTATAGAATGACATTTTCTAATCAATGACAATTTCTTATAAATGACAATTTCTAATCAATGACAATTTCTTAACAAAGATGACATTTTAATTTTAATGTAATATTCCTTAACATAACTGACATTTTAAATAAAATGATATTTTAATCCAATATGACATTATTATTGTAACATGAACCTATTCTAAATATATGATATTTTCATAGTAACATGACAATCCAAATAAGATGATAATTTTCATATTAACATGACGATCCTAATAAAATGACAATTCTCATATTTTAATATAACATATGATTCAACATATCATCACCACCACATTCAATCAAATCTCAATTTAGCAAATCATCACCAGTCATCAATATAAATATATATATATATATATAATTTTTAATTTTAGATCAAGAAATCTCACATTGAAATTTGTCTGAATTTTCAAAATGCTCAGTTCCAAATATGGTCTATCCCATGTTGTAGATCTCATCTCTGTGATTCCAACGGATCTGAAATTTCTGAATTTCGATTTCTATCAAGGAGTTATGATCAATTTTTCATTTAACTACATGAATAAATAATTAAATAATTAAAATCTTTAATTACTTTTCCACTAATTCCTTTTTCCTCTTTGTTATACTATAGGCCGATGTCCAAACCCATCTCTCGACACCTTTTGATCACCGTCGCTGCGATTTCAGGGGACCGGACCCGGATCCATCATCTCCACGCGGAGCGCCATCGCCTGATCCTCTGCCTTGCTCCGCCGTGACGCGCTCGGTGGCCCCGATGGCCAGTAAAATGGCGATGAAGTTCGTGACTTCGATGACCCATATCTCACGATCGACGAAATTATCTCAGATCATCACCGTACAAATTAAAGACCTCGTTTAGTACTTCGATTTCACTTTTGATTGTATCGAAAATCATTGAATAGCTTTGGAGAAATAGAGGATTAAATTTCAGAAGGTATCGGCCATCGAATTGTTTCAGAGGCGGATGGGGTATTTTCAGTTAGGGTTTGAGTATACTGGACCGTATACCAATGGTATTTATAGAGTATTTTATATTATTTAATAAATTAATTCAAGAAAATAACTTGTTAAACCATCCAACAAACGAGACCCAACAACTGTCGCCCCCTAGCTAATAACCCCCATCCAGGACATAATGGGATATGTTTCGTAACCTAATTCGGCTGTTACGATATATTTTTCTTTAAAATAAAATATAAAACACTTAATTATTTAATTTAAACGTACATTTTAATTTACTGGGATCACATACGGACTCTAAAAATTCCTGAAAAATTATTTCTAGTTATGTTTTGACAATACGGTCCTAACAAGACAAATTTCGTCGAATTCTGAGACCATTCGAAAAATGGTCATTTTCAAGTCGATTAAATTTGACTGAAACTGACAAAACACATTTTCTTTTGCCACGCTCACATATTAATTCTAAAAATTATGAAAATTGAAATCTAACAATAGCTTGACATTCCGGTTCCAACAAAAGTGGTTTTGTCGAAAACAGAGGTCATTTGCGAAATGACTATTTTTAATATTAATATAAATATATATATATATAAATTCTATAGCGACTATTCTGAAAATTAAACTGAGCATAACTTTTGATTCTCGCTATGAAATTTTGATTTTTCGGATTCGTTGGAAAGATATTTTTAATAGATTCTAATATTTTTGGTTTCACTAAAATCCGATTTATTTTGCATCATGTACAGTCAGTCAAGGTTAAAATTCAAATTTTCAAACTACCGCGCTATTTCTAACTCCTTTTATAATTAAAATAAATATATTCATTCTAACTTCAATTAAAATAAATTTTTAGTCATTATTATTTAAAATAAATTATTTTAACTATCCAAAATCCATTAAAATTTCTAAAATAAAAAATTTTAATTGGTTCAGAATTTCCGGGTTATTACAAATTAAAGGAGTGATTTGTGAAACGTTGGGAAAGGAAAAATTAAAGGAGATTTGTGAAACGTGGGGAAAGGAAAATTTGAAGGAGTGATTTGTGAAATGGTGGGATGGAACATGGTTGTTTATTTTCTTTTTCCATACATTCACGAAACCGTAGCTTTTTAAATTAACGAGCAAAATTTTAGGCAAATAAAACGGGAATGGTTTAATTTTGAAAACAACGAACGTGTAAGGAAAGGAATAATGCCAAAGAAGGGACGTTGAACTTTAAAAAGGTAAACAAAATTTGCAAATAATAGGAAACATTATAAATTTTTAATTCAAAGGAACGAACGGTTTTGGCAATATATATTTAACAAACGATTTTGCAAATCAAATAATAGATGATATCAAAGGAAAGTGAATCTAACAAATAAAATTTGGCAATAAATAAAAGATGAGCGGATGTTTTTAGGCAACGAAATAAATAAAATTAGAATAAAACCAAAAATAAAAGTGAACGAACAATTTTGGGAATACATACATATATATATTTACCAAACAATAAATCAAATAAAAGATGATATCAAATGAGATATGATTTTGACATGGGAACGGCGAGTGGATAAATTTCCAATATTGCTTTCTATTATTAAATTCTATTCATATCAAAATCAAATTCAATTGATTTACAAAACCAAAAATAAGTTTAGCTTCAAATCAAAAATAAATATTATTTCGATAAAACCTAAACAAATAAAATAAATAAAACCAAAATTTAAATTAAATCATTAAATAAAATACTCTAAAAATTGAGATTGTTACAATCTCCCTCACTCAAACCTTTTCATCCCCGAAAAGGAACGAGGTAGAGAAATAGCAATTAAATAATTAATATATTTAAACCAAATAGTTTATATTTATCTTTATACTTATATATATATATATATATATAGAAATATATATATAAATTAAAAGTTTTTTTTTTCCGAACATTTCAAAATAGTTTTAAGTATTCACTCGACATCTCAATCGGTAACATATATGTAGTGACCCTCCTTTCCGGGCAGTCCATATCGATCGATAAACCGACTTAAATCGAACCAAAGGGGAGGATACGCTAACTTTGGCCGCACAACACATTAGAACAAACAACAGAAGACCTTTATGAATATCATATAAATGTTACATCAGAGTACATCAAAAATTATACAACGGAAGAAAAATTTACAATAACGTAATACAATGCACAACGGAAATATAAACTAACACGGCGGAAGACTATCAATGATTTGGACATAGCTTTAACTTCAATCCAGAATCTTGCTCAATAAAAAAATCTGCAAAACAACTACCCGACTGCCTGTGTGGAAAATATGGGCACCCAAGTTTTCAAGGGAAGAACAAACTATGAGTCAGTCATGGGACTGGTATGAGAAACTCAAACAGTTAAACTTAACTTATATAAAATAAGGCATATCACAGGACCACGCCGTATAACATGGAACGGGTTTACTCCACTAGATTGCCAGTGAACAAACAACTACCATAAATAATAAACTTATGGGATCTACAATGCATCAGGCAACATGCAATTCCTCAATCTACCCATTTAGGCTTAATCCCCAAATTTGGATTTTCCAAATCCAATTATATTTATAGAAATTATTCCTTTGGACTTTATTCCCGATTTTTTTTTATTTAAAATCATTTGAAATGCATATCTAGCTTTCATAGCAAAGTAGATTTCACTTCGGGATCTCAAATCAAAATCTTTGGAAATATAAATTCCAAAATATCACAATGCGTACGAACAGTACGCAATTAAAGAACGGGAGGTTTCTCCCATCAACAAGGCAAAGGGTCTGTTCCTTGGTCACTCGATATATATATATATATATATGTGTGTGTGTGTGTGTGTGTGTGTGTGTGTGTGTGCGCGCGCGCGCGCGCATCTCCCACACATGGAGCATGCTACAGCTGACCACTGACCAAGTCTTAAGGTCTTGGGTCCTCTCTCCCCCATACTTTTAGTCGTCAGGGTTACCCGAATCTTTAACAGCATACTAAATCAATTTATATCCCGAAGTAGGGAAAATCAAATCGCAATATAATAATCACAAGTACTTTCAAAACTATAGTACTTTACATCATCAACTCACACATATGATGAGTCACTATTATTCATATAACCTTTGAGCTCGTAGGTCTCAAAGAAGGGTATTAAGCAAGAGAATAAATTCTCCGCCACCAAGCAGATATATCATCAATAACAATTAATCGGTTATGTGATGAACTACAATGTCAAAAACATAATCCATTTCTAAATCAATTCAAAAACAATGGGTTTAATCCTCGAAATCCTTTCTGTTTTATAAAACATTTTTATATACCTTTCCCTGCCCAAAAATCGGGAAAACATTTCTTTTCACTTAAGAAAATATCATTTCAAAATCATTCATTAAATTTGAAATAAACTCAACAACATCACTAAACACCTCATAGTCAAATCGTGAATTGTTTCACAAGGTGTTAGCATACCAATATTTCTACCCAACTCAATGCTAAATGTGAAACATATTTGCTCACAAACTGGTCGAACATAATCCAAACAATCAATCAATCACATTCAATATCAACAACCAAGTATACTTGCTTTATACCACTTCTCGTGTTTTGGTAAATTTAATTACCATTTATTCATTCCAAATCTAATTAAAGATTTATTAAAACTCAACTTAGTTTCAATCTCTAAAATCATTGCTTAATGATTATTCAACTTTCTAGAAATTGATCCTGCCTTTACTTCGGTCAAAGAACAAATGTTATTCTAAACACAGTTCACGATAAACCCAAAATCATCTTCCCTTTGATTCCAATTATATTTATTAATGTGAAAACTCCATTAATCTTAATTAAAAGATTTATTCCTTTCTCAACTTGGTTTAAGAACAATATTATTAAAGACACCATTCACGACATACCCAAAATTCAATTTGATATTAAATACAAGGCTCTAAATAGAAATCATATCGACTTATATTCAACATCAAATTCTGAAAACCAACAAATATCGTATTGGGAATAACAATATACATGTCTTCCAAATTCCTCAACAATATCTGTATAATCACGGAATCCAATATCGAAATATTTGAATATTATTTCCATTTAAATCAATTCCAATCTATATGTTGGAAAAACATTGGTTATATTAAAACCATTCACAATCCAATTAGTTATTTAAAAACATTGGATTACTAATCTTTAGAAAATATCGTATGATCTTAGTCAAATAGCCTATGTTCCTTTTGGTTCTTCCCACCCCATGCCTAACAGAATAATTTCCAGTTAGATCTCAGGGTCGTTCTAGACTGTACTCTGAGGAATCATCACATATTCCTTTTGGTTCTTTATTCTAGTTGTTAACTAGTTCATTTAGATAAAATATCCTTTATCTTTCCAAAATTTCGAATATTAATCCAGAACCCTTTTAAATAATTTATTATGATTTTACATAATTTTTCCATATTTTTAATAATTTTAATATTGCCTTTTCAGTCGATATCCATTTATGGTCATCGAACTGCATTTACAACGCCCTTTTTAAATACTGATTTTGACTTATCTTGAAATCTAGCCGTTGGATTTCAAATACTTTCTTTTTACTTGAAAGTTCTTTTAATTATGAATTCAATATTTCCAATTTCGAGAGAATCCGACGCTCGGATCTCCCGTTACGTTAGTTCAAAGTTTACAGTTGAAGTTCGCGAACGGTTGCTGCGCGACACGTCTAATTCAAACCAAATTTGATTTATAAACAAAATCGAATATAATTCGAAACTATTTATAAATTTTATATCACACATCAACCATCAATTATAACAACCAACCCATATATCGTGGTATACCATATAAGCATTAAAATATTAACACTTATATGGGTTCATAAATTAATTAATTAACCGCAATATCAATCAACAATCATATGCATTCAATTCAATAATATGGCTTAATATTCAGTGGTGATCATATTTAACTCAATAACCAATTACTAGTTAAATTTTCTCAGCTAATAACCATTTAAGGTTAAATACAATTTCACAACATCAATATATAATCAAATATTTCACAACAGTATTCAATAACTAACTAACAAAACAGTTAATTTTAGTCTAGCCCTTTAACAGCGAACAATTTCGATTTCTCATCTTGATCGGCTGTAGCTAAATATCATCAAATGATCGAGTGATCGAATCTGACGCTTTCCTTCATCAAAAATTAAGACGAGCTGCAAAGTAGTTTCATTGCGAAGCTCTTGTCGATACAGTTCCAACAGATCCTGTTTCGCTAAATTCCGAGTTTGTATGAAAAACTAATGCTCTTTTCAAGTTTCATGTACATATACATGTAATTAACATTAACATAATTAATTAATTAACATTCTAATTGCCTATTAACTCACTAATGCACCTCCTCATCTCTTCTTCCACACATAACACAGCAGCCTTCCTCTATTCATGCAACTTCCTCCTTCCATTTCTCCTCCATTTCCCAACCGTTTTGTTCGAAACCAAAACCAATCTTCATCTCTTCGCAATCTCTACCGTTTCATCACCGTGAACTCAAACTCAAGCTCAAAAAAAATATGTCGACCACCACTGTGAAAACGCATGCATATAGTAAACTTTCCGACATTTTTTGTCGCCAGATCCATCCAAACTCACACAATCGATGCTATTTTTATGCCAAGCTCAAATACAATCATTAAAACATGTATCGTTGCTCGCATTTGCCGCAAATTCAAACCCTAGGCTCCAAGAACTAAAAAATATGTACGCTGCAATTTTTGAGCGCACCAAAATTGAAGTGAACCCTTCCAAACTCATATACAAACGAAGAGAATCACTCTACGAACTCAAACAAACTTGTTTCGTCATTTTGGGGATTTTATTTGAATTGTTTTTGAATTTAGAAGTTGCCTTTAGGTTTAGGGAAATATAGAAAAAGGGATGCGTGTTTTTGAGGTATACGATTAGATTTAAGAAAGGTTGAGATAATTTATAGTGGAGCCTTTTTTTTAATGATTTTATATTTTATCATACTCAAATATCGCTCATTTTCATCGTTTAAAAATCTGTCTGGTCACCTATGGATCTCATTTTCGATGAAAATTGACATGCAGCTACTCTCTGACTTTACGGACCCAACAGAACTAGTTTCGTCGAATTTCGAGTCCGTATGCACAAACAGAAAAATTTTGAAGTCAAAATATTGTCTGTTTTTCACTCTAAAAATCACTTCCGGTCACATACTAACTCTAAAAATCAGGAAACTTGGAAATCTGATCATTATTCGATGCTACGGATATAAAAAAAAAGGTTTTTTCAAATTCCAAGATTGTCTCAATAATGTTTCTTTGTAAAACTGCTCAAATTATTACATCAAACGGTTTTATCGCACTCGGCCACATACTGAGTCTGTTTGGCGCGAAATTTGAAATATAGCAATAATTTAGTATTTCGGATCCAGCAAAATTAGTTTCGTCAAAAACGAAGGTCGTTTGCAAAATATCCCTTTTAAGGGCTATGTAATAATAAAATATTATTAAATTCCAAATTGATTCAAATTAATAATAAACTAATTATTATTATCTCATATATATTCTAATGAAATGTTATACAGCTATAAAATAATCAAACTTGAGTTTATAACTCAATATTACATTTTTCTAATCTAACGGTGTTCAATTTTTCATGAAAATCCTTTTATTATATTTAATTAAGTGAAAATTAGCCTCACATCCCTAAAACATTTCAAAATATAAGCCACGTCCAGTCCAAAGTTTTATGCATTTCCAGTCCCTAAAATTGAGTTGCCGCTTTTCTTTTTTTGGTCCCTTCCGCCTCCTGCCGCTCCCCTTCGCCTTTTCCCATTTTGGACCCAAAAAAGATGCGCTATGATATTAAAAAAAAATCTACCAATAGGAAATATTCCCAGGAACATTCGCCAAAAAAAAAAAAAAAAAAAAAAGTTGCATACTTCTGTGCAATAATACCTGAAAAGTAGCATACATGTATACATATAGTGTATTTATGTTGAAAATCTGGACCAATAAACGCATACATGTATGCGACTATTAGTAAATAACTGCATACATGTATGCATACAAAGTTGAACTGAGATTCATGTGTTACAGAAAGTAGCATACATGAATGCAACTATTCTGTATATATGCATGCATGTGTGCAACAAATTTAAAAGTGACGACGGCTTCTGAATATGCGCATGAATGCATGCATATATTCTGTACATGTGCATGAATATGCGCATGAATGCATGCATATATTCTGTACATGTGCATGTGTGCAATAATGTCTGGAAAAGGCGAATGCTTGAAAAAATAAGTCTAATTTGAATAAATGCATAGAAGGATGCATGTAATGTTGTTTAGCTGCATATGTGTATGCATTTATACTACAGTTGGGGCGCAATACTGAAATATAAGCATGAATGTATGCAACTATTTATGAATAGGTGCATCTTTTGATGTAAAAACCCGTTGTTTCACTGTTTTTGTGTATTTTTGGGTTTTGACGTGGTTTTCGATTGCTTTAACACCTGAATTTTTTGGCATGTATGTATTTTATTTAATAATGAATTTTTGTGATTTTTTAATATTTTTTAAAATTTATTTAATGAATTTTTAAAAAATAGGGACCTAATTTACAATAAGTTTAGCACTAGATGTGAGCCTAATTTTGAAACTTAATAGGGACTTGTGAAAAACGGACCCTTTAATAAATCGTTATAATTTATAAACGATTCATAACAACTATTTTAAATTTTAATTTGGACATAACTTACAATTTATAAAGTGAAATCTCAATTTCTTGCATTTATAAGAAAGATATGATTAATCAGATCCTAACGTTTCTTGTTTGATCAAATTTTGATTTATATTGAATTCTACGTATTCGATGGAAATTAAAAAGCGAATTCTCAAACTATCATGTCATCTTAAGCTCATTTTAGTTACACTGTAAATTTATATGCTCAAACTTCGTATTAAGTAAATTCTATGTCATTTATTCTCAAAATAAATCGTTGAAAATATTTAATTTCCATGAAAATCAGTTAAAAATAAATTTTAAATTGGTTCTAAAAATACGGGTTGTTACAATATATCTATCCCACTTTCGAAACTCGAAAATAGATACCGATGATGCTGCAGTCATCACCAAAATCATTTTCAAGCCACTACAGTGTGACTCTATATCTATCTAATACATATAGGATTTAACATATATGTTGATCAGACATATACCCAAATCACTAAGTATTTGATAGGCCAACTTAACGTCAAGTAAGTACTCAAAACATCTTTCTATATTTAAACAAGATATATACCAAATTTCCAAATCATATATTATAAATAATATATTTCAAATCGTAAGAATTAAAATCTTTAGTAGGGAAATTTATATCTCTCCCCCACTCATCTATTTACTAAAATTCAACCTATATCCTTAATAAATATACAACAATATTGTTAAATAAAATACAAAATAATATTATTCTATACTATACCTAAACCATGTTATCCATATTTAAACCTATAAAACTTGTTTAATTCCATAAGTTTGACATATATATGTATGTATATACACACACACACATCACAAATTAAAATCTTTATAAACCAATTAAATTTATAAATTCCTATATATACATACATTTATAAGCTATACTATTATAAATTTCAACAAAGAAAAATATTTTCTTACAAAATCTACATCTATAAATCTTACTCAAAATATATAGTTTATAAAATATAAAACCATGAAATATAACATCAAATATTTTCAAAATATTGGTATTACCAAAACAATATATATATATATCAATATTGCATCAAGAAATCTTATATAATAATACCTATTTAAAACCAATATTTAATAAAAATAACTCGCTAGAAGAGTTATAATCTTCTTCTACTTCTTACCTTATTTTGGACAAGGATAGTTATAGGATCCAAGTTGAAAAAATGAATGAACGAAAAACCTAATCAAAGAGGATCTACGAAGGAAGATGGATTCAAATGGAAAAGAAAATTTCAGAAAAATATTTTAAATATTAAACCAAATTTTATATCCGAAAATATTTGTTTTAAAAAAACTTTTAAAACAATTTAAAAAAAACTATTAATACTTTCAAACTACGCTCTATCTGAAGAAGGATTATGTGACTAGTTCCACTCATTCTAGTGTATCACTGCCCTGTCTCTAATGAGTTTTACCCCATAGGCTAAAGCTCTGATAAACAAAAGCTTTGATACCAATTGTAACGACTTGCCTTTTCGACCACTTTAAGCAGGTAATGAAACAAACTCGAACCGCTCGAAACGACATATTGTTATTAGCTTCTGAGGTAAATAGAATAAATCAAATCACAGAATCACAAACACAGAAAAACAAAATATCTCACAGTGGAATAAACAAATACAATAATAGTTCATGAAGTTACTAAATAAAATTCAAAACTTATACATAATATCAGGGTTACAAAATCAAATACAGTTAAGTCTAAATACAAGAATTTCTAATACGAAGGAGAAATAACCAGAATCAACAGATAGAGGTGATGTCTTCAACAGTCTCTAGCTTCAAAAGATGAAATCTCAACACTGCAATACTCGATCTGACCCGAGCAATAATGTAAAAAAACAACTTGGATCAGGACTAACATTCTCATGGAAGTAAATCAACTCAAATTAAATGTCATGGAAATGAACAAGTAACTTAAAGAATGTTTGGGATTCCACTCTTTAAGGGTCCATTAAACTAGATATCATATAATATAATGCGCTATTATAATAGTACTATTCAGTAAAGTGAAATATCAAAATAGAGTAAGCGGGATTACCATTATTACCCTTACACCGTTTATACCGTTGTCATACAATTTGCATATAACACACCAGTACGTCGGTGGATAAGGATGCACCATGATACGACAACGTTAAATCAAAATTGTAGGGGATCGCTCAGGATAATATGACAAGGCACATGAGGAATAACAACAGTAGGATTTTACCGATGCATGCCCGGACCGGTGGTAACGCATAGCCGCGACCACTGCCCACCTCGGAACTCACTCCAAAATCAAAGGTGCGACCAATCAAATCACAAAGTAATAGATTGGGTTAGAAGAAGTGTATCCGATAGGTGGTGCGATCCCACTTAATCACGGTATAGCACTTATTTTAGTCATTTTAATTATGACCCGAAGGTCAAGGCTATCCATCATCGTTGTCTTTCTTCAAATCCAGTAATCGGCTCCAAATTATCCTACTTCATTCTATAACTCCACCGCGTACACAGTTGTTAAAGTGGTTTTCGGTATTGGCAGAGAGTATGACAATATCCGATCCAAGTCTCTTTAACAACCAAACGTTTACATTTTTCACACCATGGTCATTATTTTATAAGTCACTTTATAAAAGTCTTTTATACATAATCTCAGATTTAAATTTGAAATTAAATTTAAACATCTAACTTTAAATATATTAAATTTTGAAAACAACTCATTTAAGTCACATTAATCAAATCGGTTTAGAAGACCATATCGTAAAGATCTAAAAATATAGTATAAACCAATAATGTTTAATTTTGGTTTTATATAATTTTCGAAAATATTCACATAACGGCTTATAATCTAAAATTGACTTATATTTAAATCATACCTTAAAGGTCTAAAAATGCAATTTAAAATGGTACCAAAATATTTAACTTCGTTGATACTTGGTGTAACAACACGGTTGTTAACCACCTAATTAATTAAATTAAATTAGAGAGAATTTATTCTAGATTGTGTTTTATGAAATTTAATGGTGAAATTAAATATAGTATTGCGAATAATTCATCTGTATTAGTTAATCTTAAGATAATCCTGGAAAACGTTTTAAGAATAAATAGATGCTTGTATTTATATGTATTGTTCCTAAATAAAAATTTCAACAAGTTAATTAATTGGTGATTTTGGTAAGATGTGCGTTAAGTGGAAAGTTATAATATTAATTACATTATCAACAACATTGGTGTTTAATTGATTTGTTAAAAAAACACAAATATTAATTGATTAATATTTGTAGACGTCAAATATTTAGTATAGTCAATTGGTTAACTTAATTATTTATGAAGAATGGGAACTTGTGGTTGAAGCATAAAAATATTTCTTATGTAAATAATTATTGTGTCAAACATGTTTATATTATTTTGTTGTACTTAAATTAGGGTCTAGAATATTTTTATGATGTTTTAGATATCATTTTAGTGTGTGTTCATGTTTTGCAAATCAAATAAAGTCTTGTATTTAGCACATAATTATAATTAGAAGACTTTTTGTCCTTAAAATAAAGAGTTTGGACCTAAAATGAAATAAGGAAAGTTCTTTAGCAAAAGTGGTAATTGGTTGGGAGGGCCTTAATGAAAATTCTACAACCATAAATCAGAGTCAGAGAAAAATAACGTTGGTTCTCTCCAGAAAAACGTTTTCTTGCTGTAGCATCTTCTCCTTCTCTTTCAAAACCCTAGCTTCTTAATTATCCAAAATATAGTGCAAATCAAAGGGTTTGGATGATACTTGTTGAAATCAAAGCCGGGTAATCATCTCTAACATCTATGCCCATAAAAATGTGTTTTTTATTTCGTTTTTAACCTTAGAGTTGCTGGTTTTAGGTTTTTGAGTCTTTGAGTGCTTTGGTGATTAGCAAAGTGATTGCAAGGTTGTAGCAAGGCTTTATAAGAGATTAACAATCTATTCGAAGCATAAAATGTGAGTTGTTCGACTCACACAATCTATCGCTGAAAATTTAGTTGCATGTTAGAAATTTTAGCTTAGATAGGGTTGATTTGATGTTTGAATAGGTGGCAATATGGTTTGTATTCAAATGGTTGTTTGATTTTATGTGCTGAGAACTTTCATGAAAATATCATTGCTATAAAATAGTGATAACTCATAGCTAAATTATCCAAATTGACTCAATATTTTTACAGTAGAAAGCTCTTTCAATTTGATACAGCTTTTCCTTGTCATTTGTCGAAATTTTGCATTTTAAAGAGGTCAAAAATGAGTTTTAAACTAAGCATGCAGCTCAGGCCTGTGTAAAAATCTGGGTTGATAGCTGATAATAAAATGAGCATAACTTTTGAGTCACTTATCGGAATTTGATAAAATTTTATATCTGGAAAGATAAGATTATAAGCTACAACTTTCATTTATTGTGTTTCTGTTGATTCTGCAGTTTAAATGGAGAAAAACTCATTTATTTGTCGCTGGGCTGTCGTTAGAAAATCAGAAAAACACTTAAAACTGATAATTTGTTTTGGTCATAACTTTTGAACCACTAATCGAAATTTGAAAATTCTTAATGTTCTGGAAAGCTAAGAGATTAAGCTACAATTTCATTTATGGTGCCTCTTGTGATTTTGGAGTTTAAATGGTGAAAAACTCATTTGTTTGTCCCTACCCTATCGTTGAGAAATCGAGTCAATACGTAAACATGAGAGATTGTTTTGGTCATAACCATTGAGTAACTTATTGGAATTTAATAATTTTTGATGCTTTGGAAAGCTAGAAATTTTTGTTGTAATTTTATGGATTAAGTTTTGTTAAATTATATGCTTAAGCAAAACTGAATTTGTAATTTAAGACTAAGAGATTGTTATGAACTTTTGAAAAAAATAAAATAGTTTTGTGAACAACTAAGTGTTTTAAACAATGGAATTCAAAAAAGATAATAGTTTTGAGAATCTTAATTTTATAGTCTGGAATGAACAAATTTTCGACCTAATGTTACCGATTGTTTTATATGCTCTTGTGAAACATTTTTCGAAAATGGTATATTCCAATGAATAGAATGTTGAAGTGGAATTTACTAATTCTTGACCGAATACTAGAACCCAACTGAGTAGCATGGGATGCTCGAGTTAGATTCTTGTAATCAATTTTGAGATAGTAATTAACACTTTAGAGTTGTATTCTTTTGTGGTGTGTGACAAATGGTCTCTAGATCCGTAAGAGAATATAAATCCGGTTTTCCGGGTATATACATAATAAATGAAATTTACTAATTCTCGGTAAATACTTATGTTTCACTAGATGGTATGGGACATCTATGCTAAACTTTGGTGGTTACTGTGGGTGATAGTATTTAGCACTTTAGAGTTCACTTTCTTTTGGTGTGCAGCATAGGCTGCTAGATCCTTAAGAAGGTAACTTCTGAGTTTCTTTCAAACTTGTAAATGTAAAAGATTGAGAAATTCATTATTTTAAAAGACTAGACTTTTATTAGTAAAGATTTAAATAAAATAATGATTAATATGGAATAGTGAAGTCATAGTTGCCATTATCTTTACGATTGTTGAGGGTTTTTTTTCTTGGATTATTGAGATCAGATATATGGTTCCTCGATCCCTTAGATCGAGCACGTGGAACTATAATTTACATGATAGTATGTTTATGGTTCCTCAATCCCTTAAATTGAGAATGTGATTCTTTAGTCTCAGTAATCATATAAATGGATTGTTATTACTTGTTTTCTTGTGTTTCCTCAATCAAGTCGATTGAGTATGAGTTCCTTGATCCTAGTGATCGTGTATGAGTTCCTCGATCCTAGTGATCGTTCATGAGTTCCCGATCATTAGTATCAGATCGGTATGAGGGATACCACCAAGCCTTGAGACCATCTTGGATTTTGATGTATGTATGTTTGTTTGATACGTTGATTCCTTGTCCTCCCTTAGTTATTTAACCAAGAAGTAGTTCCTTGATCAAGCGGGTCATTAATGAGTTGTGTTGGCTTGTCATGTATATAATGTGAACTTGTGATAGAGATTAAAACCATACTTGGAAACCAAACATACATCATTATGAAACAATGAATTATAGTTACCATCACTTCATGTTGAGTTAAAACCTATTTATATGATTATATATACACAAGGATCTCACTTTTCTGATATATTTAGAGATATACTGATCCGGATTTTTATGTTGCCGGGTCAGACCGGGATTTTCAGGTTAGAAGGACTTTCCGACTTTTGGACAGGTGAGCTAGCCATGGATAGACATTTTTGAGATCCTTAGTTTATCTTCTATAAGATATCCACCTGAAGTAATATGTGATGTATCTATTAAGATAGTGACTTATTTTTTAATGTGTAAAATGTAAGGTTAGAAGTATATTTGTGGACAAACTCTATGTATGGTATGATGTGTACTTTTCTACGGTGTTCTATGATTGTTATGTGTATGATATATTGTTCTGATTATGTTGAATCGATGTGTCTATTACTTTGTATTAATATTGAACACGTCAAACTCATGTCATACATTAAGTGAAAAAAAGGTATAAGTGACGTGTCAGTGTTAGCATAAAGTTATATTCACATTTGACCGCCCCTATTAAGCTGTATTCTCCAGATTAGCAAGCAACATTACTTATAATGTTCTTTTCTAAACGGGGTATAATAGTGGAGTTGTTACAGTTTGGTATCAGAGTTGTGGTCAAAACAATATTACATATAAAATCATGGATATGAGACCTAGTGAGACTTAAAGTCCTATCTTTTAGAGAGTACGTAGGTAGTTCACATGGACTATCCATAGTAGCTTAGAAGTATAGTATAGTTTTAGGATAAAGGTCGAGCATTTGTTTATTTTTACTAAGGTTGACACATTTAATGTAGTATTAAAATTGGATGCGCAGGATAGTATTATGGATGAAGGAGGACCTAGGAAAGATGTGGGAGCAACTAGTGGTCCTAACATTAAGGGAGTATTTTTAACTCCATAGCAAATAACTGAAATGATTAGGACAGTACAGACTCAGGCTGTCGGTGCCCAACCCGCTCGATCCGAATTTGCTCGGTTCTATCAGGATTTTGTGCGCTTAAGAGGAAAAACTTTTAAGGGTACTGAGCCAATTAATGAGGTATAAGAATTGAAAAAGAGTAGTGAGAAAATATTTACTAGCCTAGGACTTACAAATGAGCAGAAAATTAGAGTTGTTTGTAGTCAGTTGCATGATAGAGCATTAGACTGGTATGATTTATTGGAAGCAGAGGTTGCAGAGACACCACTTTCTTGGGCCCAATTTAGATAAACATTTGAATTGAAGTTTATCCCAGAAGCAGGAAAAGAAGCCATGACTAGACGCTTTATAGATCTTAACCAGGGCCAAATGTCTATTGTAGAGTATGCAGCTACTTTTGAGCGATTATCAAATATGGTCTTGAATTTATTGATACCCCAAGAAAGAAAAATCGTAAATTTATTCAGGGATTATGCAAACCCTTGAGAAAAGCCTTATTGCTCCAACTTGATGTACTTTTGAATCTTTGGTGGATTTCACATTCCGCTTGGAAGAAGAGGAGAAATTCATGAACAAATGGAAACTAATGAGAAGAAGATGCAAAGTTTTAATCAAAAGGAAAAAAGGCAAAATGAGCAAAAGAATTCCGAGTCAAAAGGTAAAAAGAGGAAGCAAGAGGAGTCTAATTCTGCAGCTATACCTAAGAATCAAGTCACATGCTTTAACTGTGGGATTAAGGGCCACTATTCAAATGAATGTCGTAAGCCTCGAGTTTCTTCTCTGGCAGGAATTTGTTTCTTTTGCAAAAAGGAAGGGCACTTAATAGCTAATTGTCCATCTAGGAAATTAAAGGAAAAGGGAAAGGCTGCTGGCGCTTCTGGAGAACCGACCCAGTAAGGTAAAATTATAAGATAAGATAATATTTTTCTTCTTTTGTTTGGTTGCCAAATGTTTAGTTTGAGGGTAAATTGCCTGCTTTTGCTTAACTGCTTCCTAATGTTGGATGTTAGAAATTGTTTTTCCTATCTATACTTGTTAAAAATTGGATGCATGGATGCTAGATATAATAGAATAATACCTCAAAATTTGGTTAACCCATCATGTTGATTTATCTAGTCGTTGTTTAAGGATTTCGGCCAATACATGGGACGCCATGTTATCGATAGAGGTTCCTAAACTTTTAACGTGATATTTTGACATGGAAAAAAAAGTGAAATGTTTTGAGTTAAAATAAATTGGAATAATATTTTTCCATGAAATTTATGTGAAATGGATGAGCCTGGGAAGACATTATTGGTGGCTTATGCAACCAACATTGTTGTTATGAAGTGGATCATAATGATTCATTGTTTAATATTATTTCTGGTTTTAGAAGAACTTTAAATTTATAAATTTGAGAGTTGGAATTTTTTTTTGGGATTGGATTCAAAAAATTATGTTATGAAAACCAAAAGTGAAAGAAAAACCTATTTTATGAATTATTAAGAGTGTGAATGAAACTGTATAAGTAAAGATGAAATGGATTTCTAGATAGGTTGAAATTTAATCCTAAGAGTTATAAAGAATAAAATCATAATAGTAAGGTAATAAAGTGGTTTTAAGTTGGTAATTTGAAGAAGTTTTAGTCAGAATTAAATGTTGATGTTATGTAGTTAATGAGATTTTTGAATGTATAAAATCGTGGTTGGATGGAAATTTTAATAGATTATTTCACTTAACATATTGCGAGGACGCAATTTTTTTAAGGGGAAGAGTCTGTAACAACCCGGTTGTTAACCACCTAATTAAGTAAATTAAATTAAAGAGAATTTATTCTAGATTGTGTTTTATGAAATTTAATGGTGAAATTAAGTCTAGTTTTGTGAATAATTCATCTGTTTTAGTTAATATTACGATAATCCTGGAAAACATTTTAAGAATAAATAGATGCTTGAATGTATATGTACGGTTCCTAAATAAGAATATCAACAAGTTAATTAATTGATGATTTTGGTAAGATGTGCGTTAAGTGAAAAGTTATAATATTAATTACATTAACAACAACATTAGTGTTTAATTGGTATGTTAAAATAAACACAAATATTGATTGATCAATATTTGTAGACGTCAAATATTTAGTATAGTCAATTGGTTAACTTAATTATTTATGAAGAATGGGAACTTGTGGTTGAAGCATAAAAATATTTCTTAAGTAAATAATTATTGTGTCAAACATGTTTATATTATTTTTTTGTATTTAGATTAGGGTCTAGAATATTTTTATGATGTTTTAGATATCATTTTAGTGTGTGGTCATGTTTTGCAAATCAAATACAATCTTGTATTTAGCGCATAATTATAATTAGAAGACTTTTGTCCTTAAAATAAAGAGTTTGGACTTAAAATGAAATAAGGAAAGTTCTTTAGAAAAAGTGGTAATTTTGGGAGGGCCTTAATGAAAAGTCTACAACCCTAAATCCAAGTCAGAGAAAAATCACGTTGGTTCTCTCTAGAAAAATGTTTTCGTCCCGTAGCATCTTCTCCTTCTCTTTCAAAACCCTGGCTTTTAAATCATCCAAAATCTAGTGCAAATCAAAGGGGTTTTGGACGATACTTGTAGAAATCAAACTAGGTAATCTTCTCTAACCTCTATGCCCATAAAAAATATGTTTTTTTATTTCGTTTTTAAGCTTAGAGTTGCTGGTTGATTTTAGGTTTTTGAGTCTTTGGGTGCTATGGTGATTAGGAAAGTGATTGCAAGGTTGTAGCAAGACTTTGTAAGAGATTAACAAGCTATTTGAAGATAAAAGGTGAGTTGTTCGACTCACACAATCTATCTCTAAAAATTTAGTCGTATGTTAGAAATTTTAGCTTAGATAGGGTTGATTTGATGTTTGAATGGGTGGCAATATGGTTTGTATTCAATTGGTTGTTTGATTTTGTGTGCTGAGAATTTGCGTGAAAATATCACTGCTGTAAAACAGTGATAACTCATAGCTAAATTATCCAAATTGACTCACTTTTTTTACAGTAGAAAGCGCTTTCAATTTGCTACAATTTTTTGTTATAGTCATCTGTCGAAATTTGCATTTTAGGAGGTCAAAAATGAGTTTTAAACTAAGCATGTAGCTCAGGTCTGTGTAAAAATATGGTTTGATAGCTGATAGTAAAATGAGCAAAACTTTTGAGTCACTTATTGGAATTTGATAAAATTTTATATCTGGAAAGTTAAGATTATAAGATACAACTTTCATATTGTGTTTTTATTGATTTTGAAGTTTAAATGGAGAAAACTCATTTGTTTGTCGTCGGGCTGTCGTTAGGAAATTAGGAAAACACTTAAAACTGAGAATTTGCTTCGGTCATAATTTTTGAACCACTAAACAAATTTTGAATTTTTTTAATGTTATGGAAAGCTAAGAGATTAAGCTACAATTTCATTTATGGTGCCTCTTGAGATTTTGGAGTTTAAATGGTGAAAAACCCATTTGTTTGTCGCTGTCCTGTCGTTGAGAAATCGTGTCAGTACGTAAACATGAGAGATTGTTTTGGTCATAACTTTTGAGTAACTTATCGAAATTTAATAATTTTTGATGTTTTGGAAAGCTAGGAGTTTTTGTTATAATTATATGGATTATGTTTTGTTAAATTATATGCTTAAGTATAATTGAAATCATAATTTAAGGCTAAGAGATTGTTTTAAACTTTTGGAAACAATAAAATAGTTTTGTGAACAACTAAGTAAGTGTTTTGAACATTGGAATTCAAAAAAGATAATTGTTTTGAGAATCTTAATTCTATAGTCTGGAATGAGCAAATTTTCGACTTAATGTTACCGATTGTTTTATATGCTCTTTTGAAACATTTTGTCAAAAATGGTATATTCTAGTGAATAGAATGTTGAAGTGGAATTTACTAATTCTTGACCGAATACTAGAACCCAACTGAGTAGTATGAGATGCTTGAGTTAGATTCTTGTAATTGATTTTGAGATACTTTAGAGTTGTATTTTTTTTGGTGTGCGACAAGTGGTCTCTAGATCCGTAAGAGAACATAAATCAGGTTTTCCGGGTATATTCATAATAAGTGAAATTTACTGATTCTCAGCAAATATTTATGTTTCACTTGATGGTATGGGACGTCTATGCTAAATTTTAGTGGTTACTGCGGGTGATAGTATTTAGCACTTTAGAGTTCACTTTCTTTTGGTGTGTCGCAGATGTTGCTAGATCCTTAAGAAGGTAACTTCTGGATTTCTTTCAAACTTGTAAATGTAAAAGATTGAGAAATTCATTATTTTAAAAGACTGGACTTTTATACCACATTAGTAAAGATTTAAATAAAATAATGATTAATATGGAAGTGAAATCATGGTTGCCATTATCTTTATGATTATTGAGGTTGTTTCTTGGATTATTGAGATCAGATATATGGTTCCTCGATCCCTTAGATCGAGCACGTGGAACTATAATTTACATGATAGTATGTTTATGGTTCCTCAATCCCTTAAATTGAGAATGTGATTCTTTAGTCTCAGTAATCATAGAAATGGATTGTTATTGCTTGTTTCTCGTGTTTCCTCAATCAAGTCGATTGAGTATGAGTTCCTCGATCCTAGTGATCGTGTATGAGTTCCTCGATCCTAGTGATCGTGCATGAGTTCTCGATCATTGGTATCAGATCGGTATGAAGGATACCACCATGCCTTGAGACTATCTTGGATTTTAATGTATGTATGTTTGTTTGATACGTTGATTCCTTGTCCTTCCTTGGTTATTTACCTAAGAAGTAGTTCCTTGATCAGGTCTGTCATGAATGAGTTGTGTTGGCTTGTCATGTATATAATGTGAACTTGTGATAGAGATTAAAACCGTACTTGGAAACCAAACATACATCATTGTGAAACAATGAATTATAGTCACTATCACTTCATATTTGGCTAAAGCCTATTTATATGTTTATATATATAAGGATCTCACTTTTCTGATATATTTAGAGATAGACTGATCCAGATTTTTGTGTTGCCGGGTCAGACCGGGATTTTCAAGTTAAAAGGACTTCCTGAATTTTGGACAGGTGAGCTAGCCATGGATAAAAAAATTTGAGATCCTTAGTTTATCTTCTATACGATATCCACCTGAAGTAATATGTGATGTATCTGTTAAGATAATGACTTATTTTGTAATGTATAAAATGTAAGGTTAGAAGTATATTTGTGGACAAACTCTATGTATGGTATGATGTATACTTTTCTACGGTGATCTATGATTGTTATGTGTATGACATGTTCTGATTATGTTGAATCGATGTGTCTATTACTTTGTGTTAATACTGAAAATGTCAAACTCGGATCAGACATTAAGTGAAAAAAAGGTATAAGTGACGTGTCAGTGTTAGTATAAATATATATTCACATTCGACCGCCCCTATTAAGCTGTATTCTCCAGATTAGTAGACAACAATACTTATAATGTTCTTTGCTAAACTGGGTATAACAATGGAGTTGTTACACTTGGGTTTGATTTATATTCGTTAAGATTCAAGTTCAAATTGTTCATATGATTCAATTTTACCTTTATAAGAATTCGTTTCAAGTCGATACATTAAATCCAACATTTTGATTCGAGTTCAATATATATGATTCAAATCAAAATCTTTATATTCCAATTCGAACAAAGCATATAAAGTTTCATAACTCAAGTTGCACGATTCAAAATCATTATTTATACACTCAAACAATCTCAAAATCATTCTTATATATAAATCCATTTTAACAAACTTCTTAATTCAAACCATCGATCTATAAAATCAGTTCCATATATAAATTTATATATTCAAATTCCTGTTCAGCCACTTTAAACTCGAATTCATTTCATATAAATTATAAATTCAAACTAAACATCAATTTACGCAATTAAAGTTCATTTCTTAGAAAAGTTCATACTTAAACCAATTCAGATTCATCTCTAATAAAAGTTCATATCAATTCAACTTCAAATTCATCTCAAACACATTTACACTTCAAATTGGAAGATTCAAATAAAAAAAAATCAATTTCACAATTCAAATTTACCTCTTATAAGTGCACATCAATTCAAATTCAAATTTATATCTTATATGAGTTCGTTCGTTAAATCAATATCATTATATAAATTTAAAATTTAAAATTTCAAATTTAAATCGCGAAATCTTAACTTATTCATCTTGAGTTTATTAATAAAGTTTTTAAAATATATAAAAGAAAATTTTAACTTTGAAACTAGATATATATATATATATATATAATTATAAAATAAATTCGAAAATAGATTATAAACATATATAAGTTTTAAAAAATATATAAAAATAGGTTTAAAGAAATATTTATTATAATATAAAAAGTTTAATATACTCGAATGATTAATTATATGGTTTAAAGTAAATAAAATTATAAGTAAAATCTTAAATAAGCATTTAAATTCGTTTTTACTCGTAAAATCATTTGAAAACATATAATTTAAAATTACAAAATACAAGTTTAAAATCTTTTATATATATATATATGAAATATAAAATCTTAAATTATTATTTTAAAATCAAATTTCCAAATCACTATACTTCGGAAATATAACCAACGGTGTTCGTATATAATTTTCTACCCTATAGTCAAGTGATATGGATATTTATCGTTTCAACCCGCAATTTATAATTTTATAGGTATATATCATTTCAACCCACAATCCCAAATTTAGTAAAAATCGTTCAGGTCTATCATTTCAACCCATAACGATTTTTCCTAATTTATTGTCTGTTCGGGTATGTATCATTTCAACCCATAGTGATTTTTCTAACTATGACAATAAACAACATAGATAAACAATATAAATTATCACATAGCATTAATATCATTACATCATAAGTCATATATCATCAGTGCATCTACGTATCATGTATATATCATCGTGTTATATATGAAATATATATACGTATCAAATAAAATAATTTTCTACTAGCAATTCTATACATTTCACAACAGTTCATTTGTGATGAATTTAACATCCATGAAACAATGTAGGTGTGTGAGACAAACTCACCTTTCATGGCACAGAAATGGAGATAGCAGACGGACTGACATATAATGAAACTACGACTTTCCAACACGATTCTGAAAGGATTCAACTCGATATCACTTAATATCTATATCAAATTTACAAGAGAAGGTTAGAGAATTTCTCAATTGATTGGTTAGGCTATTGGGTTTTGGAACAGTACGGTTATTGAGTTTTGGAATGGTTTCGAACTCAACAACACAATCAACTCAAAATAAACACAACATTAACTCGATTCAAAAATAAAACATAATAAATCTTTACAGAAAGTTATTATTTATATTTATATATACGCATACACACTGAAATATTATAACATCTATATATACATATATATATATATATATATATATAATTTAGTGCACACCAAAACTATAAACACACAACGCGAACACGTACATCAAAACTGTATATATAATTTATACCTTAAAATACACGCACCACACGAACAAACAAAATGTACATATACATATATTTTCAAAATCAATAAATTTCAAAGCACTCACACCCACTATCAATATAAACACACTACCAAACACACACTCACACACATGTAAACACTCACCCACACATATATATGTATACATAACACACAATATATACAACACACACAGATCAAAACCTACACCACTCTCGCTAACACAAAACTCACACAAACATAAACACACTATATTACATACATAATACGCACACCGCACATACAAACTCAAGCCACACAAGACCCAAAAGAAATAATACACAAAACTCTTAACAACAAAACTTATTATATATATATATATATATATATATATATATATATATATAAGAGCTTTTTGTGACAAACAAGACACCCCAAGCTTAGTTTCGGTAAATTCACCCCATGCATCACATGCCACACAAGCAAATCACAATCAACACAAAACCAAACTCACGCACACATACCCCGAATACACACACGTAGGCTGGTCATTAGGGTGTAGGAAAGACTCGGGCTCTGCTACAGGGTTCAGATTGGCGCAGGCAAGGGGATGGACGTGGGCTTCAGGCGGTGTAGCTACTATAGAGCTCGATCTGGTGATGTGGCGTTTGGTGGTTGGTAGGCACGAGTTTGATCAGTTGGGGTTGTGAGGGAGCGGAGGTCTTGTGTCTGCTTGAGGAGAGGCAATTGTGGTGAGTAGGAAAAAACATGGTGAAGGGTACAAACGTGGAGAATGGTAGAAGAAAACTGACGTGGGTATAAACTGGAGCTACTATGCCTCTTTTTTTTTTTTGTCTATGAAGTGATGGAAAATAAAATTGGACAAAAGGGAGAAACGTGAAGAATAGATGGAAATGGAGCAACTTTAACAAAAAATGGGAAGGGTAAAGGGAATGGATAGCAACAACTTTATAAGAATGAGCCCGCATTTCTTGACAAAAAAAGGAAACGATAGGAAGTTTTCACTTCGCGAAGATGAGTGGGAAAGGAAAATTTAAAGGAGTGATCTGTGAACGGTGGGAAAGGAAAATTTAAAGAAGTGATTTGTGAAACGGTAGGATGGAACATGATGTTTATTTTCCTTTTCCATATATCCACGAAACTGTAGCTTTTTAAATTAACAAACGAAATTTTAGGCAATTAAAATTGGAACGGTTTAATTTTTGGAAACAACGAACGTGTAAGGAAAGAAATAATACCGAAGAACGGACGTTGAACTTTAAAAAGGTAAACAATATTTGCAAATAATAGGAAACACCATAAATTTTTAATTCAAAGAAACGAGCGGTTTTAACAACATATATCTAACAAAAGATTTTGCAAATCAAATAATAGACATACTAAAGGAAAATAAATCTAACAAATAATATTTGGCAACAAATAAAAGTTGAGCGGATGTTTCTAGGCAATGAAATAAATAAAATTAGAATAAAACCAGAAATAAAAGTGAACGAACAATTTTGGAAATATATATATTTGCCTAACATCAAATCAACTAAAAGATGATATCAAATGAGATTTGAGTTTGATATGAGAACGGTGAATGTATAAATTTCCGATGTTGCTTTCAATTATTAAATTCTATTCATTTCAAAATCAAATTTATTTATTTTATAAAATCGAAAATAAATTTAGTTTTAAATCAAAATTAAATATTATTTCAGTAAAACCCAAACAAATAAAATAAATAAAACCAAAATGTAAATTAAATCATTAAATAAATACTCTAAAAATTGACGTTGTTACAAAAGTAATGTATTCTTGTATTTTTATTATATTCGATCGGTGAGTAGGTCCTCAATATTCTGCACTTAGATTTTATGTAATATGTTGTTTGGTGATGATATCATCAATTTTTCGGTATCTCCTATGTTCAGATACTCATTAGATGTAGTCTCATGATTTTTGATTTGATATTTTTTATAGTGAAAATTGGGAACACATCCTTAAAATGTTTGCAAATATAAACGACATCCTCACCAAACTTTCATTACAAAGCGGGCCCCTATTTTGGTAGTCACGTGTTTTTCAAAGCAAATTATGTGTTGCACTATATAAAAAAAATTCTAAAAACTGCAAATATTGCAAGAAGAAATCCAAAAAAACCCTGCATACATCTGTGCAATAAAGCTGAATTGTTCCATACATGTATGCAACAATTCATGCAGCGTTTCTATTGAAAAATCTGCATGAATTACTGCATACATGTATGCAATTATTGGGTTACATGTATGCAAATAAAGATGAACTAATATTCATGAACCACGAATTGTTGCAGAAATGTATGCATTTATTCTGTATTATATGCATACATGTATGCATAAAAGTTAAGAAGGACGCATAACTGCAATAGTTGTATACATGTATGCAACAATTGCAAATACGTGCATCCTTTGATGCAATAAACGGGAGATTCGCTGTTTTTTTGGTTTTTTGATGCGTTTTTTAGTTGTTTTAACATTTGAATTTGATGATTTTTATGTGTTTTATTTAATTATGAATTTACGTGATTTTTTTTGATAAATTTTCGAAAAATAGGTATTTAATTTATAAAAAGTTTAAGGGTGGATTTGATATTTTTCATATGGATGATGACGTTTTTTTAACTGGGTTTTGGGGTTGTCTTGATGTAACATTATTATGTTTATACCAAGCATGTACAAAGCTCCATATGTATAAGAAAATGAGACCAGTTTGTATTTTGAGCATGTAGGAGTCTAATTATTTGATATATTATAGAGTATATCTTGAATTGTATAGTGTCTTATGTCTATATTGATGTGATGTATATTGGACGTATCTTTTAAATCATATACCATGTATTATCGTTATGATTCTAACTCTATATATGTTATTTGATATTTACTTTTTATTGTAGGTTTAATCTTGCAGACATGTTTATTGCTTCGTGCAAATACCGTGATGTGTTATATTTGATGTTTAAATATGTACCAGTGCGAGTCCATGTAAATATTCATGTGCGTATTTATTCTCCGTATTATTGATGGTACGACCCTCTGTATATTGAACATATGGATATAGAGATTGATTAATATGTGTATAGAGACAGTGCAATAAATTCATTTTGAAACAGGTAACCCATTATCATATGCTACTCCTCCATAATTAGTCCTTCATCTTAATCCTTATCTAATCGTAACATCTACTTGGCCATCTACAATTCTCAAGAATGTCACTGATCGTTTGAGAAAATTAGAAGAAACCTGTCTTTTAAAAGTTGTATCACTATTCCAAATTCAAGTCAACATGATTGTTTTTCTAACTTGGAACACGACAAAGTTGAAAATTGGTTTCGATCAAAGATACGACGTTTGCAATGTACAACCAGATATCAACTGTTTATATTGAGTCGCGGACTAGATCACTTTCTTGAAAACGATTCAGCGATCTGGTCGGTGGTGCAAACCAGTTCGTATTTGTCGCCGCCGCCTCTGGGATAAAACAGCCTTCTGAAAAAAAAAATTGATTTGCTTGCACAACAAACCAATTCAGATTTGCGCTTTCGATTTAAATTTAACTGCTCGTTCTGAATTTGTTTTTGAAGAACTTTTAATGATGGAGGAAGAAGAAGAGAGAGATAAGAAAAAAAAGTTGTTTTTTTGAATAGTTCGACAATAAATAAACATGATAATACATGTAGAGGAAGTCGGTTCAGATCTAAAAAATGGATCTCAATTTTTTTACCAAGTCAAATAAAAAAAACTAGTTTTTTTTTCCATATAGTCTCATGATGTGGGACTACTCATATATGAGTCACCTCACACTTATCCAACTAGTGTGTAACCCATGCGTTGCACACGATAATACTATAAAATACAATTTTTAAAATTTTAATGTTAAAATTGGAACATTGTTATACAACATACGATGAATCAGGCAAAATAAACATAATACAAATTATTGTTGTTATTGTTTATACATGGTATGTGTTATGCAACTTATATATCTTTGAAGTAAAACAATAATATTGTATTCTTACTACTATGAGAAAGAATTCTTGTTGAAATTGACATGTTTTGATTATTTTAGATGAATTAACAAATACAATTTAAATAAATTATTTTATATATGTTGAATCTAAAATTATGTAATTGGTTAAAATATATCAATTTCAGAATAAATAATACGAATAAATTGAGAAGTATTTTATGAAAAATTACAGAAATTTTAATACGAAGTTTTTGAAGTTAAAAATGGATTTTTTAAACATTGCATATGATAAATTTATTGTTTATGTGCATAAAATGATAATAGTTTATTTACAAATTAACACTGTTATTATTGTATATGTGCGTTAATTTAAGCCGTTTGGGTTTCTTGCTAACTTTTGCTTGCCAGACCAGGTTCACATGGAGTTAACATTTTATTTTTTTCAAATTCAGAACCAAAATGTTCTTTTACTGTGGAAAAGAGAAACAGATTTTTTTTCTCTCATGAGATGTTACAAAGCGCAACACACGCTATTATTTTAGCTCGATGGCATATTGCTAGCAAGAAAATAATAATTGAATCAACGGAACCATCGCTTAAAGTGGATAAAATTCAGTATCTAATATAACGTAGATTCAGGACCATGAATATCTATATGTCGCTGATCTGTGCATTTTAGAGAAGGTAAGAAAAACTACAGAGATGCATTTTCTTCAAACTTAGTCTCTTAAATGTGAATCAAAATAAATTATTGAGATTGAGATAAATAAGATAAGAAAAAAATAAAATAATGGTAACATACGCTGTATTTTATTTTATACGAAATTCTACATTAACCTCCATTTGATAAGAAAACAACGTTTAATAAGTATTTAGCCCAACGTCAAATCATATGCGTTTCATGATAACAAAAAAATTATGAATACTATATGGAATGCATAGCCATTTTTTAATAATTTATACAAAAATTGAACCCACGATTTAGAAAATTTTAAAATCGAAATTTTTAGTTTTCGTAAGCTACAGTTGAAAAGGGTAAATTTAAAATTATGAAATAATAATTCTAAAATTTGAAGTTTTAATTTTTATGTTACAGTTTGAAAAACTCAAAATTTTCCAGGTTAATGGCTTTGAATGCATAGGTTAATGAGTGTGAATTTTAAAAAGTTAGAACTAAAAGTTTAGAGCTTGAAATTTTGAAACATTTGATGGTAGGATTGGGGAAATCACTATAAAGTAGCAAGTTAATCCCATTCCTGAGATTTCGTAACGTGGGATTTGAAGTTTCCAGAGAATCAGGGATCAAAAGTTGCAATGATAAATATAAGGACAGAAGGAAGATGACCTAACAAAAAGGATGTATAAGAGAACTAAGAATCATAATGCTCTGCTACTTAAATACATACATATTGGCACTTTGCATAACTGGTTTCCTAGTTTTGAAATTTTTCAATAAACATATTTTGTTTAGATCTCACCGAAGTAACTTATTTTTGTATTTCATGTACATGGATGTAAGTTAATAAAGATTTGTTGAGCATTATACAAACAAAGTAAACAGAGTAATTTAAAGTACATGTTTACACTTTTTTATGAAGTTAATTCCACAAAAAGTAAAATTTATGTTGCTAATAGTGTTGCTTGTTATGGTAACCATTCTTGGTCGGTGAACAACAGTAATAATTTTTTTTTACCAAATGCAGCCCCACATTTCAGCCAATGAATAATGCATCTGCAGTCACTGAAAAAAATATGGAAAACCGCTAAAAAGATTGAGTGTGAAAGGCAAATAACATAATGGAAAATTAAAGAACATTGAACGAAAACTTCAACTGAAATATGACAAAAAGCTATAATAAATAAACTGAAATTACATTGAAAGGGGAGTTAAAATTGAAATCACAAAAGAAAAGGATCTAAAAGGTGGCTCGGTGAGGTATAATTATCATTCGTGAAACTTAAATATAATAATAATAAAAAAATCATTTGGAGTATTGGCAAATAACTATCTTTTTGTACTCTAACAACCATTATTCCTAGAGTATAGTGCAATGATTGCAATTACATGTATTTCATCATTTTTTTTTTTGGTTGACAATGTAAAAACACGGCAACACCATGTCTTTGAACTTCTAAAATTTAGTAATGATATAAAATTGACCTCCCATTTAAGGTTATGTAGGGCATTTTTTTTCATTCACGCAATATATACGATGTAAAGGTATGTAATATAATTATGGATTGAAAAAACTTTTCCTTGAGTTAACTGAATTATGAGAGGGCATGAGAGATTTTTTTCTAAAATATGATTCTTGCATATTAAGATGCAACGGTAAATAAAATTATATGATAAGTTCTACATACAAAAATATATGTACCCATGGTTATTAGCACTTGAATGCTCACTTTTATTTCATGGTAGACATTTTGTTGTCTTTATTTGTTTTACATCTATCAATTTCATAGCTTTTACAAATTTATTTCATAAATAATCATTCGCTATTTTTTTTTTCATGTTATACTCCCATCCGCATTTGTCTTTAAACTTTAATATACAATTACACTTTCATTTCTATGCTGTTTAGTAAAAAGAAACGTTATTCCATTTCAGTATATACACACAAAAAATAAATATATAAAGGATTTGAAAATTTACCACAATATTAGTAAGTATGTACTCCAGACAAAATTTTAATAGTTGCATTGGCTATTATTTGAATAATTTAAACTGCTAGATTTGTTTTCATTCCACTTGCATGTCATTCACTCAAATCGATTCGCAGGTACAAATTTTTATAAATATTTGTATCCATATCTGATACTAAATCGTGAATAAATTGTTTCTCTATACTTTTACTAACTTTAAAAGAAAGTAAAACCAGGAAATAACACACACTTCAACACTTTCTAAGTTAGGTATCATATCTTTAGCAAACTAAAAAGTAAATAAAATTAATTATACTGAGGTGCTATAAAGTGGTAATATGTGATTATATAATATGCCGAGCATTTTCTTTTAAAGGCCAAACTTATCAAATTCTTTACTGAAAAGTATGAGAAGTTTAATTTTTGGGGAGAAGGACAAAATCTAGTGTAAATGTGGAATTCAAGGGGCCCGCCATCATTTCCTCTTTACACTAATTTTTGTCTTTCTCCCTAAAAAACAAACTTCCCATTTTTTTCATTAATTTTTTTAATAAGTTTGGCCTTCTCCCTATTTGCCACTATTCTATTTATAATATAACATATCACATAGTTTATGGTAAAGCTAAGATGTGAACACTTTTTGTTCTCAAGAATAATATCGTACCTATATGGAGTTTTACAAAAAGAATGTTAATAAAAGAAATTAATATATATTGAAACCATACCAAAATTACGGTTAGAAATACTTCAATATACAGTAAACATATCCATTTATTTGAAACTTTGGGTCCCCCGTTTGGAGCATCAATTGGTAGTAAGCCTTATTCTTTGGTGCACTTTAGGTGTCTGCAAATTTTCACAACACAAAAAAGTAAAAAATATAATATAATTCTAGCTTGTTAATTGATTAAGCACCAAATAATTGCACAGCTAAATAACTCATACTTGAATAATTTAACTTTTGAAGACCTATAAGTTCCACGCCTCAAACGAAAATTAATGGTTTTCTTTCAATGAATGGTAGTATAATCAGTTACATTTTCCTGACAGACCGATGGCCATTTCAGATAATAAGACAAATATGCTATGTTTTCATTCATTAATCGGTCCAATAATTTCGAACTTGAAATTTTAACAGTAATAAAAGTATCGACATTTCTTATTTCAGCAAAAAGTAAAGTATAATTAATTTGCAAAAATAATATAGGAAGAAAATAACGGCCAAGACTGCTTAGTACAAACACAGTAACAAATAAATATGAATTACTTGTAAGAAAGGTATGTTTCTATATATGACTGGATAAGAAAAATAAATAATTATTATAATTACGCATCATTATGGATTTTCAACTAACTTCTATTTGGTAAATATGGAAGCTAGCAACAATATATTTTGGTAGGAGCTTTGCGGAAATCTGTAAACACTTTTCACCACATTTCATGCACGATGGACAAAAATCCTTCTCGATTCACGGAAAAGTAAACCACAATCGATTTGCAAAAAATAGTATAGGAAGAAAATATTTGGATCAAGATTGTTCAATGCAAACCCAGTAATAAATCAAGATGAATTAGATGTTAAAAAATATGTTTCTATATTATAATTAGATATGACAATAAATAATTAATATAACGACGTGTCATGATTTTTCAAATAATTCCTATTTGGTAAATATGGAAGCCTATACCACAATATTTTGGTAAGAGCTTTTGTGAAATTTGAAAAACTGGTTCAACACATTTCAAGCTACAGTTAAGTATAAACTGCAATAATTGTTAGATTATAATAAAACTGAGAATAAATAGAAATAACTTACCATAATTTAGAATAATAATAACATGGTTTGGACGTTTGAAATCAAATACTAACGACAAAATCAAATAATTTTGGAATTGGAATAGAAGATTTAGGGTGAGAATGTTAGTTGTTTGAAAAGCCAAACTTGAATAGATAATGTTATTGGTGGTAAATGAAAACTAATTTCGAAAGCATTCTAGCAAAAGTTGTGCATAAGATGTATTTCTAACCCTAAAGAAAACTATACTTATCTTTCCATATTGAGAATAAGTTAGATTTTGTTAACCTTATGTCATAATTATTAGTTTGTGATTCTAAGAATTGGACATAAAAGATATATTTACATATGTGTTATAGTTGAGAAGTTCAACGTTAGCGGTTAGGATTGTAGTGGCAAATTAAAAATATTCCCAAAAATATATTAGCACCAGATTGTGCATTCAATTGCTCTTCTAACTTTGGCAAAGTATGCAAGTCGAGTAATTATGGTAAGGAAAAGTTTTTTTTTTGAATTTGTTTAGAAGGGAAACTGACCGGAGTCGTAAAATCTCCCTAGTGCACCTAGTTTGATCCGCGAGCACCATAATTTTACATATATTTATAGTTTTATCATTCTTTAAAATATATTGACACAAAATTATGCATTAAATTTTTGTTTGAACTTCCAAAATTATTCATATTGTGAAATGAGGAAAATTTTTCTTTAGACAAAAAGGATCGATTAGAGACACTATTAAAGGGTTTTCTACTTGCATTCTATTCAATTATGATACTTCAAAAGAAAAAGAGTAAATAGCAGGAGCATCATCAGTTGTCAGCTACAGTTGTTGTATAAGATTTTAGAATTTAGCCATTTAAAAACCCAAATGTAAAAAATAGAAGTATTAATGAAAAATGCAATTCAACTTTGAAAAAAATACGACAACACGAAAATATGCATTTGATGATCTTTTTGACTGAAAAATTATACGCATCCGAAATAGTCACGAAATTTTGGAATTTGTTCCATTTTCGGTATGAGATTTAGCATAAGTCTAAGAAACTTGTTATTATATATATAAAAAAAAAGATAAACCTTTAGCAGTATTTTTTTTGGTTAAAAACGTAAGATCGGCGGACTGGTTCAAAACCATCAACAACAAATAGATCAAACATACGAACACAACTGTTTGAAATAAATCAAATGTACAAAACAATGAAAAACTACAATGAATCGCAATGATTATGGCATAACGTTTCGTATAAGGGATGTCTTTAAAGTAATATCAATATTTGCCAATGGTATATACCGTTATAAAGGGCAAACAATAAATTTGAATTAGGCATATCAAAATGCATGATGTAAGATGATAACTTGGACCAAAAATGCATCCCACAATCGCGTTTTAATATGATAACATGAAAAATTAAAGAAAATGATCTTGTAGATTAACTCATTTTCAGTTAGCTTAACCGATAGCACAGACCCTAAAAAAGCAGCAGAAAAATATTATAGTATGAAGAAAAAGATTAAGATTGAAATTCAATAACATGCCAAAAAATTATACTAATGGATTTAGAAGAGCAAAAGTATCTATATAAATATTAAGTAATTAGGTAATTATCGAACTAAAGAATTAACTGAAGTGAGCAAACAAAAATATGGGGACTGAAAACAAAAGTGTTTCCATGGTGCAAGAGTATGTTGTTATGGAGATTGTGGGATGAGGCATTCTGTTGAAATGATGGAATTAGCAGAAAATAATGTACCTTTTCAAGTGCTGGATAAATAATGAAGCCATACACACATGGGTATATTTGTTTTGTATTAAGTCATTAGGAGGAATTATGAAGACGTGAAATATAGAGATTCCAAGGCTGATTTTTGGTATTTTAGTTGACATTGAATGTTGCAAGGTTTTTCCCAAATTTGCAAAAGCGTCATTTCCAAAGCTTTCCAGCATAATAAGATGACGAAAAAATACACTACTCTTGAATAAGAGATTCAAATATTTACATGAATGGCCTATAATATTAGTAGCATGAATTTAAGAACTACACAGTGCATGTCCTTTCACAATCGTATATAATTTTTCAAACAATGCTAGAGACCTCATACAATTCAATCGGAGAATTTAAGACCAATAGTTAAAAATTCAGTGTGTACAACACTATGAAGTACTTATATCTTTGGAAAATATTAATTTCCATACAACAAAAAATTTGTATATATTGAAGCAGCTGAAGTAGGATAACTTTAGAAGTTAAATTTTTTAATATCATGATGGCAGAATATATCTAAGGATTATACAGTCAACATATAGTAAAAATTCATATAGATCATATAACTATTTTTCTAAAACATCTGAACCATGAAATGTGTGATATACAGTAGGAACAACAGATTGAAGAGTAGACCAAAAGACATGCCATAATAAAGATTAGGATTATGGAGTTGCAATACAGTAGGAAGACATGTAAGATCATTGTAGGGTAAGATATAAAAAAGGGGATAAAAATCACCAGATCAAAAATCAAAATTGCCAGCCCTAACACCCCGTTAAATGGTGGGTGGAAATAACTGCAACAAATAAAGATAATCGTATAATCTAATTGAGTGGGAGATTGAATTTTACAGTACCAAATTGCAAAATTACCTGTAATAAAAAAGAAATCGAGCGAGTGAAATAGAAGGGAAGGAGAAAAAATAGGCGACAATGGATGCCTATGCGACAAACTGTAGCATGTTTAAACAGAATTAGGGATCATGGATGAGCAGAAGATGCAGAGAGGTCAGGAAAGCAGAGCGCGCAGTTGCGTGGAGGTAGCTGTCGTCCTCCATCCAAATTAGGCTATTTTGTATGCAATGATCGAAAGCAATATTTTTACTTGAAGATTAAGCTTTGGCAGAAGAACACAGAAGAAAGAAGTGAGAGACATGAGGCGAAGGAAACAAATAACGTGACCTATTCAGCTCACAAAATCGCGAGGAGTTTATGTGTTGTTGAAGTTTACAATAAATTTAATTAAAATATTTTAAATTGGAGAGAAGTAAGGAAAATGCTGATAACTCCTAAAATTAATAATAGAGCTTAAAATTCTCCTGATTTATTATTTAATAGATATAGATAGATTAGAAATTTAAAAACAAAATATTTGAATTTAGAGAGTTTTATGGTGTATAGAGAATTTAATTTTTAAAAAATATGCTGAGACATTTAAGGTGAATAGAGAGAATTGAGAGAATTAAGGTGAATTGAGATAATTGAGAGAACTAAGGAGAGAGCTTGAAAAGCTTCTGCTTTACTACTATTTAATAGATTTTTTTAAATAATTCATCTTTATAAAAAATAAATCATTTTTCCAACAGTTATATATATTCAAACCGACCGTTAGGGAGGTTTCCCTACTGATAGGCTAAATCAATTTGTCCATCCCAATGAATATAGCCTTAAATATAGCAGCGTTGTCCGACACATAAACATTGCCTTCTTTTTCGGAATTGTTTTCTCTAATGTCTTTAACAGTTCAAATTCTAATTCCTAAAATTTCTCTAAAATATCCATTATATTTCAAATGTACTTCAGATCCACTTTTTACTACAATATCTTTTGATATATCTACATCTAAACAAAATTTAAAAAAACAATTTTTTTTTAAATAATTCATGTTTTTGTAGATTAATCTAAAAATACAACAGATTTCTTTTTAAATTATATAATCAAACGGTCGGTTTTCCCACCGCTGTGCGGTTATACTAGTTATTTTTATTTGTATTATTAATTTAAATTTTAATGAGAAAGAAATAACAACAACCGTTATCGTTCCTGACAAAACAATTGACGTTTTAAAATATTTATTTGTCTTACAACTAACGCCTATTTGCTTTGTGACAGAAAAAGAACGTTGCCGTTTCGTGGTGGGTTTGGTACACTGCTAGAGATGCTTATTGGCTTTTCAAGTCAGAATAAGGTCAATTCCGGATGTTTCCATTCAATACGGTCTAAAATTTTCACTTATTTTAATTCGTCCGTCCAGGTTCAGTGAACCAACCAGCCCACTATACCGCACATTCCTTACGTAATTTTATTCTCACACCTATTTTCGTTCACGGAGCACCAAATCGCCAAACTGCTGCACTTTGAAGTTCACTTGGGCTAGCGTGGAAATAGCATTTCCGTTGCTCGTGTGGCCACCCCACGCGAACTTAATTTAGTACCGACCGCAGAAATTTACTCAAAAAGGCAAAATATAGCCGTCTCACAGTTCACTAGCCTCAACAGCAACAACTCAACTATGGAAGCGATGGCGGCGGCGAGTACTGTGGCGAAGGATCCGATGGCGCAGATGAAGCTGAGTGGGTTCCAAGGGCTTAGATCGGTCGGATCGGTTCCGATTGGAAGGTCCGTTAAGGCGTTGCCGATTCCGTCTTCTTTTTCTTCTTCCGCTGTTACGGCTGTAGCTGTTGTGAGTTGCTGTTGCTCTTTAGTTTTCTTTTTCAGAAGGCAAATTCTATTGGAACCTCTGAAAGTGCTGAGTTACCCCTCTAAATTCAAAAGAGTTAGAGATTTCTGATTTGCCCGTCTTTTAAAAAAAGACAAAATTACCCTTCCTCGCAGTGCCACTGCGAGGTTCTTACAGGTACTGCGTGGTTACCTAGAATACCACGCAGTGCCACTGCGTGATACATGTGGTTTGCACTGCGATGTAAGCTGAAGGTATGAAAAAAAAAGGCAGAAGAAGGTCAGTTTGATCATAAAAAAATTTCGTTTAAGGGGGGCAACTCAGCATTTTGGGTGGTTTGAATAGAATTTGCCTTATCAGAATGACAAATTCTATTCAAACTCACAAAATTGTTGAGTTACCCCCGTTCAATCCAAAATTTTGCTGACGAAATTACCGTTATATTTTTTTTTTTAATGTTCTTAGCTTACCTCGTAGTACAAGTGCGTGGTTTCTCCACGAACCACGCATTGTGTCTACGTGGTACACTAACTAACCTTGTAGAGGCACTACGAGGTTAGTTAGGATACCACGTAGTCATACTACGTGGTACGTGAATAAATCACGCAGTAGGACTGTGAGGGAGGGCATTTTGGACGCTTTTTTTTTTAAATCTGGGGGAAACTCAGCAAAACTGGAGAGAGACTTTTTTTTTAAATTAGGGGGGCCAACTCAACGACTCCAGCAGTTTAAATAGAATTTGCCCATCATAATTCAAGTAAATGAAATATTGCGGAAGTTTTATAGACAAGTACAGTAAAATTTTGAATGCTATTTGTGTCCCGTCAACAGAGGGATGACCAAGCGATCTTCAGTTCAATGTATTCCAAAAATTATACAAAAGCATGTACAAGAATGGTACTAAAGTCTAAAAGTTACATCAACTGCAAATAGTATTTGACTGAAAAATATGTATTGCTATTATAAAGACCAATAATACACGGTGACGGCTTACTATACACTGACTTTTGTTTCTTAACCAACTCAATTAGCTTATTCTTGCTTTATCCTGCAATATTCTTTTGTATAGCCTGTTCCATTAGTGCACCTTTTTCATGCATAACTTGATCTGTTTTGCTGGTACATAACTGGTCTTATGTTGTTCCTGTCATATTATAGATTCTCCAACTTGCATGCAATTTCAAAGTAATGCTACTGAAGTTTACTTTAATTTGCATCTCCAGTGACTGAGAATTAAATGCAGTGTAGGATCTGTCAGGTTCAATATTAAACATTGTGAATTGCAATGTTTTGATTTAAATACGACAGTGTCATTCGATAACTGCTGCTATTGTAGCGACACAGGCTAAGTTAGATTATTTAAACCTTTTAATAATACGAGCGTTACGGCACCGCTTTGCGTGTGATCATGATACATGATTTGCACATGAATTATTCAAGAGAAAAATAATATGCATGAATATTTAGTTATATTTTTATATTGAAATCACATGTAGCTAGTTTGAATTGTTATTTCTAACTAGTAACATCTATATTTTCATTAATTTTTATTTTTGTTTGTGTTATTAATTAATAAACAATATTTTATAAAGAATGTCTTATATGATAGATCATATTTTGAATTGATATTAAGATTTGTTTATATTTATAGAAATACAACTTAAATTTGTTAAGGGTTAATTGTGAGATCATAGTTTTAAGTAATATGTAAAGATAAAAGATATGCAAGGGTATTTTTTGAACTTCAAGGCCAAACCAAAAATTTGTATTTCTATTCCAGCTATTAATAAAGATACTTGTGTTGTTAATTAATAAAGAACAATGTTGTTAACAATGTTTATTTGTTAGATCTTATTTTTAATCGATATTAAGATTTGTCAATATTTGTAGAAATACAACTTTAATTTTTTCAAAAAGTTTATTTGTTAGATACTATTTTTAAGTCATATATAAAAACAAAGAAATGTAAGGGTATTTTTCAAATTTTATGATTGGATCAAAAGTTTGAGCTTTCGAATAAGTTATTAATAAAGATATGCTGAATGTACTTTTATTTTGTTTTCGGTTTAAGAAGTTTCATCTTCCACCACGGTAAAAAGGAATCTTTGTTGGTTTGTTTGGTTGGTACCGTTGATAGTTTTACATTTTATGTTATACCACGTTCATCACTTTGATGCCGTCGAAATATTACACATAATAGTTTCAATTTATTCAACGGTATCATACTGTGTGAATTTTTTATTATTGCAAAACCTTGTTGAAAGAATCACTTGCAAATGAACATAATTTCCTTTGGTGATAGGTTGTGAAAACAAGTTTTCCATGATTTAAGTCGAAGTTTTGGTCAATTAATTAAACTTTATTTTACTGTTATTTATGCTTTTAACTTTAAATCTCTTGCTATCACTATTACATTTGAATTGACCTTTATATGTATATATATATATATATATATATATATAATTTGGGTTTCTTCTCTAGCCAACCTCAACTTGTTTGAGATTTATGACTTAGTTGTTCTTGTTGATATTAGAAAGAACGTAGTATGTCAATGCTCAAAGTTGAGCTTAACAAACATTAGAAATCGATCACAGTCCTTAGTTGTATTAAAATATAAATATGACATGATAGATAAATATTAAAATGCAAATAACTAAAAGCTACTAAAAGATTAAATAATTGTACGGTAAGATAAAAGAGCAAATGAAAAATAAATATAACAACATGTTTCATAATAAATCATTTTTGAACTTTACAATTATAGCAGTTAAATTAAATTCACTATTGCTATTAGTTTTGAAACAATTTTTAGGCATCATCCATCTACTTGGAACAATACAGTGATAACCGTGTTAAAAAAACAAATGGGAACAAATTATGGACTTCATGCACATGCAATTAAGTATATACTAAATATTTTGTTGCAAAACCAATTAAAATATATTTGGAACAATTTGAAACATTGTAAAATCGAAATGCTGCAAGAAATTCTTATGAACTTTTATGCAACATAAAGCGTAGAGTCAATATAATACATTGCAAAGTCAATCTCATGAGAAATTAGTTAAATAAAATTTTCTATTTTCTAAACAACAAATCTTTAAACAAGTTATACTTCATTCCTAATTTGTGTGCTTGTTTACAGTCCAACGATCATCAATATATTTGTCAATCTAGTGAATAATGGTAAAGTAGAAGAATTTCATGCCGTCTCATATATCCTAGGAGTTATCTCTCTTCAACTAAATTTTCTTCAAATATTTTATTTCCAAAATATTTTATCATTTCACACTTATTTTATTAATTCTCCGCAAGTATTTTATTTTCTAATTAGTTTATCACTTTACAGTTGTTTACTAATTCTCTCATTATTTCACATTTTGTTACGGTCATTCTAAAGTTTATACAATTATTTACTTATAATTTATCTGCTACCTTCTAATAATTTATACTTAAGTCCATACATTTTGATTAGTTGCATATTTCCAAATTTGAATGGTAGTAATAATTCTAATTAACTAGTACTTGTGAATATTCCTTAGAACGACAATTGAACTATGTATACCAATTTGCTAATAAACAAAATGGAAATAAATTATTTTTTTGTTCAATAGTAAGGATATATAAATCACAAACATGAATAAAATAACAATAATAATGTGCAATTTATTTATCTCAATAAATTTATCTTACAGGGCATTGTAAATTCTACTTTTAAACTTTAAATACGTACATTTAAAATTACGGCAACTATTTACACAACTTATCTTAAGTTATCTATATTTGAAAGTACCACAATTACTTACAAAACTTATCTCACATTTCTCGTAATATTTTACATTTCATTCCATGTAGTTCAATTGATTAAATGATTTATATTTGAAATAATCAGATAAATCCGGTTAACTAATATTCCATCTAACATCCAACACATTCTAACTCAATAATAACAAAACACAGATCCTTTAAAAAACCGGGGGTAGGGGGGGGGGGGTGGCTGGACTCACACGCTTACATAGAAAATAACTTGGTAACTATATTAAACTTTGGAAAATTCATTTTGTTATCAACTGGTTTGCCTTTAGATTGATGGAGATCACCAACCATCGATGATGAAACAAATCCTTGCATGAAAAAGAAACCTAAACTGTAATGATGGAGGTCAATCGTTTTCAAAAAGTTCCGTTCAACTTTGTTTTTTTGCTGAAAATGTTTAAGGGGAAACAAAATCTTTTGAAACACTAGTATGACATGTAGGTAAATTTGATGTTCCCATTACATAAAGCTTCCATTTAATGCAGATCAAGTTGTAAGGAGCAGGCTGCGTGGTCATTCATTGTACTTGTTGTGAGTCAATATGTAGATAATGTCATATCTTACATAAGCTGTACTTTCTGTCTTTGTTTTTAAAAGATTTTACTCGTACCTCTGCCCTTTCGACAAAGGCAGTGTTTGAATTTATTTATTTTTGACAAAAAATGGTTTGCATCAATACAATTTAATTATTTGTCGACACTTAGATAAAAATGGCTTGCATCAATATGATTTCATTTGTTGTCGACATTGACAAAATGGGTAATATGTTTAATCATTAAGCTGTTTTTTCTTTTATTTTTGTGTTTTTGTTTGTTGGAATGAGAGTATTGATTTTTCGTATTGATTTGTAAGTTGGATATAGGAAGATGGAGCATACATAGAAGTGCATTCACTAGCCTTGAGTTGTGTATTCTCGAAGACCTGTCCGAGTAGCATTATTATTTTTGCACGTTTATTTGAAGTTTTATTTTATTTTGGTTGTCGTATACCCAAAATAATAAAAGATAAAAACTTGAAGATAAAAGGAAGAACAAGAAAAATGATATCAACATTATTTTTGTGTGGGCGTGTTTGTGTGCATTTTGTTTTCATATTTTTGGGCTTTAGACGGATAAAGCACGTAGTTATCAATTTTGGATGAATAAATGCTTCTCTTTGCTGCGGAACCATCAAAGTTCTACAATTCAATTCAATGCAAAATTTCTACGTTTTTAGCAGCTTCAACAACTCCTGTAATATACTACAACCTTAAATCGTGTAATTTGAAGAATTGAAGGTAAAACTTATATAACTGCAGCATAGGAAATCTTCATTTTTATGTTTGTGGTGTTTCTTTGAAAAACTTAAATTGGAAGATCTTTTATTTATTTAATTTATATCCTAAATCCGATGGAGATCCACTAATTGAAATCCATCGTGTCACCAATTATCACAGTTTGTGTCTTAATTGGCACTCCTCACATCGCTTGGTAGGTTGTAGAATTTTTCAATATTTTACATGAGAGCATATGTAGTGCATTTAGGAATGCAATAGTTTAGAGTCCTAATTTGTACAGCACCGAATGCTTACAAACAAAGAACTGTTATTACCTATTTCTTCTTTCGTTACAGCCCTACAACGTTGACTATTTTTAGATAAGCTGTCCAGCTGTTGTAGTTCAAACCAAGGTTCTTGATGTGACCTAACTATTTCGGTATTTTGGCTATAATTTATCCATTTAAACCTTTTCAACTTCAAGCATCTGAACTTGAAACTGTTATGCCCACAAGGTAGTTTTTTTAGATTTTATCTAATGAAAAATGATGAGAAGGGCATACTTACTAAAATGCTTACTTCATAATAGCACAATTTTTTTTTGGCAGAGCAGCACAAATTTAAATTGTGATATATATACATATATATAAAACCTTAACACACAACGTTTTTTCTAACCTCACGTTATGGATTTTACAAACACAGTTGAATGGAACTTTAGTATGCATAATTTTTAGGTTAATGAGATCAAGTAACCAAGTTATAAAAAGTTGTAAGAGTTTAAATAGTGCATTTTGGGAATACTCATTTGAGCAGAAAAATTATATAAAATCAAAAGCAAAATAAGCCACTTCTCATATTGCTCTAATTTCATGACTATAGCTGCTGCAATTTTTTCTTTATTGCTTTTGTTTTATTTTGTTATTGCCATAGGGTTGCACAGAATATTTGTTGGTTAGTGACTGATCCTCTTTTGTCTGACCCATTTCGTCCAGCCTGAAGTCAAAAGAAGCAAGGTCGAAATCTTCAAAGAACAGAGCAACTTTCTCAGATATCCACTAAACGAGGAGTTGTTAACTGATGCACCAAATATAAATGAAGCTTCCACCCAGCTAATAAAATTCCATGGTAGTTATCAGCAGTATGACAGAGATGAACGTGGTAAAAGATCTTATTCATTTATGCTTCGAACAAAGAATCCATGTGGAAAAGTCCCAAATGAATTGTACATAGCTATGGATACTCTAGCTGATGAATTTGGAATTGGAACCCTTCGGTTAACCACGAGACAGACATTTCAATTGCATGGCATTTTAAAGAAGAACCTCAAAACTGTTATGAGTACTATTATTCATAATATGGGATCAACTCTTGGAGCTTGTGGGGACTTGAACCGAAATGTTCTTGCACCAGCTGCACCATACACTAAAAAGGAGTATATTTTTGCTCAAGAGACCGCAGATAATATTGCTGCTCTTCTTACACCACAATCAGGTTTTTACTATGATATGTGGGTGGATGGTGAGAAAATCATGACTTCAGAGCCACCCGAAGTTACAAAAGCTAGAAATGACAATTCTCATGGCACAAATTTTCCTGATTCACCTGAGCCTATTTATGGTACTCAATTTTTGCCACGAAAGTTCAAAATTGCAGTCACTGTGCCAACTGACAACTCAGTTGATATCTTAACCAATGATATTGGTGTCGTGGTGATATCTGATAGTAATGGGGAGCCTCAGGGTTTTAATCTCTATGTAAGGTGTTTTTACTTTTATTTTTATTTCTAATAGCTAGGTAGACTGGACACGTCCGCAAACTGTTGAGGAAATCTTTATTAATCTTTCAATGCATACTCTGGGTATTTGATTCGACCCTTCACCCTTGCACGTCTTCATTGGTATCTTTGTGGCAATATATTTTTTATCTCTTGTTTAAGAGCTTTTTTATCCTTTTATAAAATTATAGGTAGGTGGAGGAATGGGAAGAGCGCATAGAACTGACACCACTTTTCCTCGTTTGGCTGATCCATTGGGTTATGTACCAAAAGAAGATATATTATATGCCATCAAAGCAATTGTTGTCACCCAAAGAGAAAATGGAAGAAGAGATGACCGTAAATATAGTAGAATGAAGTATTTGATTAATGCATGGGGAATTGAGAAATTCCGCGACGTCGTTGAGCAATATTATGGGAAGAAATTTGAGGCGTTCCGTGAGTTACCTAAATGGGAGTTCAGGAGTTATCTTGGTTGGCATGAACAGGTTACTTTTACGACCTCACTCTATTGACCTTTGGTAATGAAGGTTATACTGAATGAATTTCTTCAACTGTCATATTGTATACAAAATCATGCTACTCTTATTGGTCAGTTAAAAGTGCACATGAATCATGAATTGCTGCTCCTTGGTAATGTAACATGAACCTGGAAGAAGAATAAAACTGCAAGAAAATGAAAAATACATGCTGCCTACACATTGTAACTAAATTTTCTCTATGTTTTGTAAAATTTGGCTATTACATGCAAGAATAGAGTAGAACTGGAAAAATGAAATCATACTATTACCTAAAATTTTATTATGTACTGAAAATTTTCATGTTTCTCTTATAGGGTAGCGAGAAATTGTTCTGTGGCCTACACATTGATAATGGTCGTCTTAAAGGCCAAGCGAAAAAGACTTTAAGAGAGATTATTGAAAAGCATAACTTGAGTGTGAGAATCACTCCAAATCAAAACATGATTTTGTGTGACATTGATCCTTCCTGGAAAGAGTCTATCAATGCAGCTCTTTCTCAAGTTGGTATTCTGGTAAAAACTGAGACTTGACTGCACATCTGAGACTACATGAACATCAGTCTAGCTGTTCACTTGCTACTGGTTCTTTTTTTGAGTTAAATCATCCACATGTACATAAGCTGCTATACTAGATGAAATTATTGGTTTTGTGTCTCTGTGCTCGTGCACGTGCAACCTATTTTGTATGAGTGAGTTAGTCATATAGAATTAAAAATATGGTAAACAAATATTATGTTTGATTTTTTGGCAGTAAGTTTTACATAACAAAACCTATAGCAAAATTTGATTGATCTCAACAGCCTGTGGCTTGCATAGAGGATGTATTTATGTATCTGAGTCTCAAAAGATCTGTTATTTTATTACTGTACTATTATGTCTATAGTAATTGCTTCCTCAATATAAACAGGAACCTGAATACATAGATCCTCTGAATATCACATCTATGGCATGCCCTGCTCTGCCTCTATGTCCATTAGCAATTGCAGAAGCTGAGAGAGGGATACCTGATATTCTCAAAAGGGTGCGAGCAGTTATTGATAAGGTAATTGCACATATTCAATGCTACTTTGGGTGGAGAAATAGTTCTTTCTTTCTAAATAAAAATAAATAATTTCAGGTAGGTATGGGGAAAGAAGAATCAGTGGTGATTAGGATAACTGGCTGCCCCAATGGCTGTGCCAGACCGTACATGGCTGAGCTAGGGTTTGTTGGTGATGGCCCAAATAGTTATCAGGTATCATTCCCTAGCATATGATATTTACAATATACATTGACAAAACTCTCTCTCTCTCTCTGTGTGTGTGTGTGTGTGTGTGTGTGTGTGTGTGTGTGTGTGTGTTGTGTGTGTGCATTGGACAATCCGTATGATTTTAGCAATTATGTTTTTAACAGATATGGCTTGGAGGAACACCTAACCAGAGTACACTAGCTAAGTGTTTTATGAATAAGGTGAAGATCCAAAAATTTGAGGGCGTTTTAGAACCACTGTTCAATGACTGGAAAATAAACCGCAAGACAGAAGAATCATTTGGTGAATTTACAAACCGAATTGTAAGCATCTGTACTGTGTTTTTTCAGTCTTCATGAATTGGTAATATTTTCACAGTACTGGGTCCCAAACTAAACTAAGAACATGATGGGGAAACAATAAAATCTGCTTCATGTGGTCCCTTTTCCCACAATAGTCTCTCTTATGTATTTAATAAAATTCAATCAACTTGACCCTAGATGATTTGTGAGGTTTTCACTAGGTTACACAATTCCAAATAATATTTTGAATTGTTGGCTAGATTAACATAATATTGTGAACATGCTAGAATTATTGAAATGTTAACATTTTTATTGAATGCTCATAGTGTTGATTGAACATCTCCAATTTTTCATTCAATTTTGTATTGTGTAACTCCATGCATCATAGATAAAAAAAAGTGTTGGTCAAACAAACATGTTTGTTTTTCTAGGCTTAATTACTCGGAAAATTCTACAAAGCCAAAGGAAGTTTGAGCATTTTGCCAAGAAATATAGGTAGCGTTTGGTTTATTTTGTGTTTTGCATTTTTAATTTTCGGCGTTAATTATGAAAGTTGTGAAGATTTGAAGTGTAGCGGTGGTGATGCATCAAAGGGAAAGAGAGTGACGGAGGGGACCGCGGGAATGGTGGACAAACGGATTTGTTATTGTCATTCCCTTGTTTCTTAAAATATGAAAAATAATAAAAAATTGTTTTCGGTTTTGTGTGTTAACTCCGTTTTGTAAAACGGTCATTTTCACGATATATGTGCATTGTCGGTATTTTTGTATGTGTGAAAACTCAAAATTGAAAAATCTAAACCAAACGCTACCATAGCTTTGGGACCGCTGAATTCCTAAATTTTAGCCTAGTTTTCCATGACTGCTCTTGCTTTTTGGGGTTAGCGTTATTTGGTTGAACCAAATAAAGCAACCAAATCAAATTATTTTTGTTGGTTTGGTTTGGTTTTGAAATCAGTTTAGTTTATAATCGTTTTGAAAAATTATTTAGTTCGGCTATTGATTTAACCAAATTAACCGAACTTTTATTATATATTCAAAACTATCGATGTTATAATAATATTTTATGTTAATTTAGTTATCTAAGTAAATTTTAATCACCACATATATGTTAAAATTACTTTTAGAAAGCATAAGAACGAGAATTAGTAATAATTTAATTATATTTTTATAATTTATTTCAAATTATAGTGAATGTTTACAAACATAGTGCAAAACATTTTTAGTTTGGTTAAATTGGATAATCAATCGAACTAACAAACTTATTTTGATTTGTTTGATTTGGTTTTTATTTTTATTGGTATTAGTTTGATTTAACAATTTTCATCATTGGATAAACCAAACCAATCAAATTCTCATCCCTACTTGCTTTTTTTCGTGTCTCTGTATCAAGGCTCTTAGTGGAGCTTGTTACTTCTGACGTAGAAATAAGTCTAAGGTGTGAAATTTTGATGCTAAAGATACATTGGTTTTAGTTGAGTGTGAAAAAAAGGAGGATACATTGGTTATATAGTTGAGTGAAAGGAATATTAATGTACATGGATGCGTAGTGCTAAATTTGGCAGTGTGGGACTTATATTGCGTTGTGCCAGATGACGACCTTTTATTTCAGCTGTTAGCCTGTTACAATTATCTTTGTATAAAGCAGCATACAGTATAAAGAAAATTTGATATGATCTTCATAGTGTGCTTTTAAATTTCTTAAAATACGGGTTCCATCATTGAATCTCGTCATTGATTTGTAATGTGTATCACCAATTTTTTTTTTTCTAATTATCCATCAATAAATTTTTACTATGAATAAAATCATTGATACTACCAATAAAATAGCCTGAAATAAAAATATTCTAAGTACCAAAACATCAAAATGTACGATACAGATTCGTCCACTCATTTTTTATATTAGAAATAAGGGTAAATATCGCTAGATATTATGTGCATGTGCTTGTGTTTTATACTAGTTTAATTAGTGGAAGTTAATTTGGTGTCGTACTGCAGGGTTTTGAAAAGCTGCTTCAGGTCGTAGAGCAATGGGATAGTTCAAAAAATTAATCTGTTCTCCCATTATTATCGTGAGGAGTTTGAATAAGCGCGTGAAGATAATATAGAAAAGTTGGATGGTTCAGGTAATTGATTAATCCATCATTGGGCTACCGAGACACAGCAAGGATCCATTAATCATGTCCTAAACATGCAGCGAGTGCAGCGTGTAAACTATTGTATTTTCTGTTTCCGTTTTTTATTTTTTCGAGATCAACCGATTTTTACAGCGATCCATAACACTGTCGTTTTGTATTTTTCAAATGTATTTTCTTGTTTTCTTTGGTGAAAACTAAGAATATGAATGATTTATGCTTGTATTTTATTCAAGTTTGGAATAAAACTTGTGAATTCATCCATTATCGGTAAGGAGCATTGTCTTAGCAGTGTTTCCCTTCAAATGCTATTAAATTTGTGTTTTCTGTGACTATTGGTTGAAAGGGTGTGGTGATCATTTCAAATGTTTATTACATTTGGTGTTGTATGATCCAACGGTCGTCTCTTATCGAAAATTAAAAAAGTAATTTAGTTATGGCTAATTCTATTCATGTACCAATAATCTCTTAACATACACCTTGAAGTAAAATAAATTATCATACATCAAGTACCAATAATCTCTTAACATACACCTTGAAGTAAAATAAATTATCATACATCAAAAATTACTTTACGTACACCGTCCCTTTTATAATATTAACCTTATTTTATTTTTTATCATCTTCCTTCTTTAAAACTTCGAACTTTTTTTACAGAAAATAAGAAATTTATAACATTAGAAAAAAGTTTAAGTTTAATTAGTAGGATGAATTTCAATTTTTTGAATATATGGTAACTAATTTATGATAATATAAAAAATTCTTTCTTAATTTCAACAAAAAAATACCTACTTCTAATTAAATGAATTTAAATTTGAGCACATTTTTGCAGAAGTTCCTGTAATTCTAATTTTAGATTTCATGTTTAAAAACACATTAAGTTCCTTAAATTTTTTGTACATAGATGTGGTCAATATCGTTAATTGCAATGTTTTAGTTTGATGAGTTATAATTAAAAAAAATAAGAATGCAAAAAGAAAAAAAAGTAATTTAATAATATTTATTTAGCAAAATAGTGGTGCACTGTAAGTAACTTTCGGCGTATGAGTATAATTTGCTTTTAGTTATATCTTATTATATTATTAAGCGAGGATTGTCTGTAAAAGTATATCTCGTAGCAATAATAAAAAACCTTATAAATTATATTTTTATTACTTAAAAATGGTGTGTCATTAACAGTACCTTAATTTTATTACAACTTGACGATTGATCCAAAAGTATATAATCGGTCGTCTTACCATTAGCTTGATTGTGCTGATAGATTTGATATGTAACCTTCAATTTTTTTTGTATCTAACATGGGAATTCATCGAACTCTCCAAACGGTGACACCTTGGACCCATATGTGGGAAGAATGAAGAATCGAATAAAATCTTCGCATGTTATTAAATTCTAAAGTCAACTTTGTTTCTAGATGGCTAAACGAAGTCGTCTCATCAATGCTGTATGAAGTATGAACTGCACAACGCTTCGGTGTTATCCACGAAAGTCAATTCAACTACGTATCCAACTGCTTCTTTATTTTGGATTATTCAAGTAATCTAGATTAGCTGACACGGTAACTTGACTGAAAACTTGGTCGCTAAGTCAATCAAAGAAATAGCGAATAACGGACTACTTGCAATGCTGACTACTTGCAATGCTGACACGGTAACTTGACTGCACAACGCTTCGGTGTGTGTGTGGGCGCGCGCGCGTGTGTGTGTGAGAGTGATAGAGAGATATAACTTCCTAGTAACATCTAGTTTCATGATTTTATACGTGTTACAACATTTTATTTTGTATGGTTGATTTGTATTATCTTTTCATGTTTAATATTAGTTACAATAATAGTATATGAATATAAAGTTTGAAAATGAAATTATTATTAAAATGTTGCCTACGCATTTTAATGCTTTTTTATAGTACCGTTATGGAAAATAGAGAGAATGACAAACTAAACACAAATTTTATTGAAAAATATGGAAAGTTTAGAATTTTGCGGGAAGGACAAATATTAGTGTAAATGGGGTTAGGATAGTAGGCCCCCGGAATTCCACCTTTAGTGTAAATGTGTTTTTCTCCCTAATTTTGAAACAATCTATACTTTTCACCAATTTTTTGCAAAGTTTATTCTTTAAAACGAAATCCTCCATTTATATTTTGTTACATGCTATGTTATCATGAGCAATGCAATTTCCCTAATTTTATTAAGACAATATTAGAATATTTAATTGGACAGACTGAATGAAGTAATGCAAGTGTGAGATTTGATTTACTAAAATGGCATAGTTGATAAACTAATTAGATCAATCACTAATGGGTAAATGAGAGTAGGAACATGAGAAGGGCAAAATAGAAAAAGGTTCATTCTTATACACATAACCCCTTCCTTACCTCATTTCCTTACTTCACATTTCATTTTACAAACTACAAACTTAAGGATGATGACATTGTTAGGGAAAGAAGAGGGATAAAAGATGAGCTAAAGAGGAAATCAGCTTAGAAAGTTGAAGATATTCAATTCTCAAGTATCTTTTAACCATTCAAGGTGAATAATATAACTCACTTATGTTTATATATTTGCTGATTCAGGTATGTGTTAGATCTAAATTGTTGCTTGTTCGTATGTATTATTATGCCATGTTTAGATGATAGATGATCATTCATATGTTATTGTTGATGATAAGTTGCATATTTATGAAGTTTTCATGTAGGATCGCATATAAACCCTGTTATATGTCACCTAAATGCCTTGAGATCTTAGGACAAGATGAAGAATAAAATCTTAGGGATAAGTTTTAAATGTTAGAATTTTCTAAACAAATATAAATATTTTATGAATTTCCTAAGTCAAGAGGTTCACTTATTTCGGTCTAACTACTTCAAGCTAATAAATAATAACATTTTGGTTTTGAAAATTATATATGTTGAGATATATATGAAAATGGATTTATTATGATTTTAGAGGATTTTCACATAGATATATGTTGAGGCACTATAAATCGATGCTAGTACCATCAGCCATGGAAAAAATAAGGAAAAGCGAAAGGCAAATGACGGATATGGGCAATCAAATGGGCATCGAAGGGAGTCGAAATTCTCTTCATACTTGTATTTGACTGTAAGTTTAGAAAGAATATTAAGAGAGACTTAAGACTGCCTTCCATTTCGAAGGTCATCTAAAAGGGAACCAAATGATTGGGAAAGGAATTCTGTTTGTTTCCTTATATAGACGATTATGATATGAACGAATGTTGACATCTATCAGATTAATAGAGGAGCATGTCAAAAGTGGACAACAAACACGCTATTTTTGAAATAAAATTGCAACGATGGAATAGGAACAACCATCGACTGCAGATATAAGAGTGAACCTGGAACATGTTCGCATTGAGGATTTATCATTAATTGATTACTTAGACCATGATCTATAAAATGGCTTAGTCGTTTACACATGTACGAGAACCAAAGAAATCCATGGGCATGCTTTGTTCGATGATAAATCATTAAAAAATAATTTAGTTTTTTCAGTTGACATGTAATAAAAATGGCTAAACCACTTACAAATGTATGGAAACTAAATTTCTATCCTAGGCACGCTCTGAGATGGTGATAACCCATAAGTTCTCTCTTTAGATTGTAAATAAACTTTAGCTTTCAAACTTCAATAAAATTACTTTTCAATTATGTATTATGCTTATAAAATGTGAAATCGAAAACTAAATTTATACTTTAATCACTCACTAGTCGCCAAGTTCAGATTATGCTTGGTAATGTTTGACCTGTCTCGATAATGAAGCCACTTCATCGATCACTGTGTATGAATTATGATCGACAAGGGGTATGCCATGTTGTCAAGACTTGGCAAAGCCGTCTACTCAAGTTGCTAAGTGTGGATTATGCTAGGTAAGATTCATGTTGTTTTGTTAGGACTTAACGAAGTCGCTTAATCGATCATCAAGTATGATTTATGCTTGCAAGGTCCGAGCCATCCTAGCAATAGGGCTGTGTGATCGGTCGTTCAGTATGGATTATACCTTGCAATGTTCTTCCTATCTCAGAAACAAGATCGCTTGATTAGTCATCGAATATGGACTATGCTCGACTAGAGCTTGGAAAGGCTAAGATCATCAAGTGTGTATTGCACTTTGAATGGGAAGACTTGGATCGTTGAATATGGGTTATGCTAGGCAGGAACTCAAAGAGACTAGGATTATCAAGCATAGAATATGTAGTGTAAGGACAATCGAGTATGGATGACACTTGACACGACAAGCTGCAATCGTTGATCATGGGTTATGCTCAATAAGGGACCAAAGAGACCAAAGATAGGCTTGATGAGGCCAGGGAACATCTTGGAACATCTATGAGCAAATAATTGAAATGGATATGGATTGCACAAATGATCCGTTCGAGATCATGAATCTAACTATCGACTTGGAATGATGATGGAGCTCATGAAAAATCCAGAGAGATAGCGGATAGGACCTATACAAAGCATGACTTCATTAGCAAGATTTATTTTAGAAGGCAAAAGCTAACCTTAATTTTAGAAGGCAATTATACGATGGACTCAGATACTCAGATTATGTGATGATTGAGGTGATAGCCTGAAACGATGGTTGGATCTCTCCAGAATCGAGTATGGAAGCTTATATGAGGCTATGAACAATTGGACTCCCTTGGATATCACCCTATAGTTAGCTAAGATGGAAAATACTTAGCTAAGGATAGGGATCTATATGGATCGAAGCATAAAACCCATACTTCGGCTAAAACAGGGATCTAAAAAGATCTAGAGTGCAGAGCCAAGGAATTGGCTAAGACAGGGATATTTGGTATCCAAGAGTGCAAAACCAAGAATTCAGTTAAGATAGGGATCGTACCATTTGAAGACAAAAAAAAAAAAAAAAAAAAAAAATCATATTTCAAAGTTCGCTCGAGACTGCGTTAACAATTCAAATTCTAGAGAGCAAATCAAGCAAATAAATGCAAAAGGACCAACGAACATCAAAGGGACCTACCTTGGGGGTCGCACCCAAAGTAGGTACAAGGCAGTACACACACACGCACATATGTATATATATGTTATATATATATATATATATTCATATGTTTGCAAAAAGGCAATACAAGCACAAACAAATGAAACAGGTAAAGCTGCCCAACATATACAGGTTCAAAACAATGGATGTGAACAAGGTTATCAACACAAACATATGCACATGCACGAGCTCAAGCACATATACAATCTCAAGTCAAGGACAAATTTACGTCCACACTGCAAAGCTACATGGTGCAACCAAGAAGGAAAGTCAAATGGAAGCAAAACGTCAAAACAGTGGCATGACCAGTGTACATGCAAAAATTCACAAAGCAATAAGTGAAGCATGATTTGTTGTGTATGGTTCAATATAACTCAAGTCCATGCAACAAATCAGAATCCACATTATGTTTGCACTGAACAGAGAAGTGTGAAAATGCATACTCAGCAACTCAACTGACTTGCTCAAGACAAAACAGCTTAAGCCAAAGTGAAACAGTAGATAAAATGGAACTGGATGGACAGAGAACTCAAGAGTACGGTAACTCGACATTAATATGTTACAATAAACAGTATACAAGAGCAAACATACATGGGTGCATATATATATATATATATATATATATATATATATATATATATATATATATATATATATGTATGGATATGGTGCAGTGACAATAGTGTGCACAAAACAGAAGTATGAAACATTTTTTTAAAAGAAACTGCATGGAACATATGCACATGCAATAGAGTTCAAGTTTCAGCAAGGACTTAAACGAGTACACAACATATATACTTGTTACAAGAGATACATGTGAACCAACCAAGCCAGTCCGAGTTTTTTACGTGCACAAACCAAGATACAAGAATCAGTTGACATGCATAGGTGATATACGTATACACACACAACTGGGTGTGTATATATACATGTATACACTGCATATATATATTTATCCAAAGATATGCCAACCAACACGAAAGAAATGCAATTTTCTTTTTAGAAATTCGACATACATAAAATGTCAGGATTTTTTTTTAACAATCACTCGAAGAACAAAATTTCTAGAAATAAATAAATTCAACATTCAAGTCCTTCCATAAATAAACATGGGCATGTTAAAGGGCATAGAAACATTTTCATGGACAAAAATCAAATTCAAATGTTTCCAGAATTCACAGAGAATTATTTCCAGTTTTTCAAATATACATATATGACAAGTGTTCAACAAATTGTAGAAACATTTCTTTTGGAAATAAATCATTTTCTTAATTCAAAAGGTTGCCAAAAATTCAAGTGTTGTTTTTCAGGACCAAGGAAAATCAATTCGATTGTTTCCAGGTATGCCACAAATTCTAGAAATCAATATTGGGAATAGATTCATTCGAGCATTTCCAGAATTCAATCAATATTCACGGCTTTGTTAATCAAGGCAACAATGAGGGAAAATCATGGCAAGTAAATCACGCAAAACACAAATTAGGTCAAGCTAGCACGCAAGAAATCAGAGATTAATTTAGGGTTTATATAACCCTTTATAAGTCACACAATTCATCATAGGCAATTAGATCAAAAACCAAAGCAATAATTCGAGAGTAAAAATCAAATCAAGTCAGAGTACTCACATTTTCGATCATGAGCCCAAATCGGTGACCAAGAGCGTCGAGAGAATCGGAGCATCATAGCTTAAATCAAGAGGAATCGATTTTGAAGTTGCGATTTGGGATTTTTCACTAAAATCCTATTTTCTTGGATCACCGACATTGTTTTGAAGGCAAAACATTCTAAAAGAAACAAAGCAGGGAGGCCGACTTTGTTATTTTATTAAAGGTTTTTTTTGGATATTTTTTAATTTCTTTTTGTAATTGATTTAATCAGTTTTCTAGTTTGTCTATAAAATTTGGTTTTTCTAGTTGTAGGATTTATAGCTATGGTTTACGAGTTGCAGATTTGTAATTCGGGAAGAAAAAAAAAAAAAAATCTGATCTTGGGGTTATAAATCAGTACACGGTTTTAAACATAGGGTTAGAACAGTTGGTAGCAGGTGCCGCGAGTTTATATGGATTTTGTAAGCGCAAAGATTGTTTTAATTCTAGTAAAAAACCTTCGGGAATGCAGCAATAGATAGGGTTTGCCGAAGCCAGGTAAAATCCATGTCATTTACTTTTTGCATTTATTTTCTCTGTTGCAATCTGTGCTGTGATATTTTTAGTGTCTTATAAAACTACAATAAACCCTATTCACCCCCTCTCTAGGGTTAATCTAGATCCAACAAAACATAATTTAGACTGAAACCTAAATTTGGATTAAATACGTATAAAACAAAATAAACTAATGTAACTAGATATATTACGCTTAACTGAAGAATGTTAAAAAGAAACAAAGTAAAATGAAATTCAATCCTAATTTGGAGCTTTTGAATTATAACTCTGGCCTAAATTATAATAAGATTAGCATTATTAAAAACACAATATACCTTAGACCACATGGTCTAGAATGGATGATTTGCTTGGTTAACTTTGGAAAATCCAGTTATGAAAGAAGGGAGGCTTTAGCAACCCTTCTAGTTAACATTTATACTGATCGGGGACAGTCTTAATGACATTTGGACACAAAATGTTGACTTTGGAAATTACAGTCCAAGAGTAAAATTCCGTATAGGGACTAAGTTTTATAGCACAATTAAAATTATTGGTTGTATTTCGTCCTAAGACAAAAGTACATGCAAGTCAGATTGGCAAAAAAACCATAAGGAAAATGAGTCCGAAGAGAGTCCGTTCCAATAGTGTTAGGCACGCAAACATCAAAGTATGAAATAAGAGGCTATAGGTGCTCGTGTGATAATAGGCGTAATGTCCATCTAGATGGATTCGTGGATAACTACAGACTATGAAATAAGAAACCATAAAACAAACGATCGACCCATCCTAGTGATGTTTGTCCAATGCGAATACTATATCTGGAAATAAAAGGAAATTAGCTACTACATATGGAAACATTTCTGATGAGTCATTGTGTGAGATTTCATTTCACATTCTCCTTTACAAGGCGTAGTAGGGTATAGAAATTGATGATGTCTTGATAGGCCGATTATGGGTGGGTTTAGGTTCACTTTATTCTAGGCAATTGGTGTAGATAACTTCTCTCTTTAAAAATAGGAAAGTATGTACATCATTTATTTTATAACACTTAGAGTAGATTTTAAAAATGATTGTTTTTGATATTTTCCTTCCAAGTTTATTTCTCGTTCACTAGACTTTATGTTTAATCTATTCATCTTTCCCCCAACTCTGGAGTGCAGGGTAGCAGTCAATCATTTCTTGGATAGCATGTTACAGAGCTTAGCTGGATGCTATTTCATTCTCATGTATTTTCATTTTTGATCGATATCTTTGGTTTTTTCTTTTTTAGAGGGATTATTGACATTTTGCATACTCTGAAATTTTTAGTGTTTTGGGACTATGATATTGTAATACATACTGAATGATATTTTTTGAGATAATTGTTTATGAAGTTTTCCAATAATTTATTCTTATGTTGCATTATTGTTTATTTTTATCATATCTTAATATCTTAGTCTCAGTATGGCTTATTTACATCCAATGATCCACATAGTTTGATATGAGAAGTGACTGGAGTAAATCAATAGGTGATGGTTATCACAGTCGATGGATTTCATTGATGGACTGTTAAAGACTAAAGCAGACTTCGACAACATTTGAGTGATAGTTGATTTGTTTACTAGAAAAGCCAAATTTATACCCATTATGTCGAGTATGATAGCAGCTAAATTGTTTGATTTGTATGTGAAGTGGATAATATGATTTCATATTGTATCAGAGAGCATTATAAGTGATCGAGGCTCATTGTTTACTACTACATTATGGAAAAGCTTACAAGAGGCATTAAAAACAGAGCAACACCTCTGCATTGCTTATCACCCTCAAACTGATGGTAAAACCAAGAGAGTGTATCATATCTTGGAATATTTCTTACGTGCTGACATACTAGATTCAGAAAGTTGTCATGTAAGAGATGACTCGAACCGTAGCTACCCCAAAACCAGATATGTGTTCTATGGAGGAGAATTGAGATTTATTTTGGGTATTGGAATTCATGTGGGATTCCAGAACCTGAATCCATATATGATTCCGAGATCTATTTTTAGATGTGAGAATCCATGTGTGATTCCAAGACCTATTGGGTATGGGAATCCATTTAAGATTCTGTAATCTTTCTTTTGAATGCAATGCATTAGTTGGAATGTCGGATGTAGCCACATCAGTGGTATTGACTAAGATTGGAGATAAAAGACTTGACCAACAGGGTTGCCCAACCCATAGCATATATTTGGCTCCCTTTGTAGTGATATTTTCAATTTTATGCATGCGTTGAGCGATGCACTCAGTCACAACAAGACCAGTTATCTTTTTCCTATCGTAACCCAACTAGATGGGTACAATGCTTTAGAAGGATATACCTGATCTTTGTTCAGGAGGACCATTCTCGAAGCTCTCAAGGAGCCTCCATGGAAATCCTACATAATTAATGAACACTTCTTATTGGCTTTGATTATATGCGTAGTATAATTGTGTTGCAAGACATTATTATAATATCAATTGATTTTTTATATAAATGGTTGGTTTGTATGGTAAAATCTCGTCCATGTTTATGTATGACGTGGTTTTACGATACTCTTATTTGAAATTTTTCCATAACATAAAAATCCATTCGAGGTATGTGTTTCTCACGTTGATTTACCAAACTGATTCACATGTTATTTTGTTATAATGTTTGCGTTAGACCGAACATATTTACAGATCTGGCTTTGGAAGATTTGGTGCTTCAAGAGATGAGGTGAATGCTCATGGTGTATTTATTTATTATTTTCCATTGCATTATTTATGTTGTATGTATCACTAATTGTAAATATTATGGTGATAAAGAAAAATAAATGTGTGACCTACGCATGCAAAGAGCATCATAATCGATTATCATGGCGGCCACTCCTGACTAGACCTAATGATTTTCGTCTTCCCTCCGTTTGCCTCTCTTCGTTTCCCCTTCAGCTCTATCATTTCATGAATGTCTCTCCTCCATCTCTCACCACAAATCCCTTCGTCTTGTATCCCCCCATGGCCAAACCTAAAATCACTTCTTTTTATTCTTCAAGTGATGCGAGTGCCACCAGATCTGGTCAGTCGTTCTCTGCTCCTATTTGTTCATCAACTCAACCTGTGGTTGTGGTTGCGAGTGCTTTGATAGGTGATGCTCCAAATGCTGAAGCTTCTTCCTCTGTCGTAATAGTCTCTTATAATCTTGAGATTTCCTCAACCCCGGTTACTGCCTTTGATAAATATTTTGTTCCATTCGATTCGTCTGGCTTGGGTGCTGCTAACTTTGAACAGTCAGGTACTTTTGTGTTACATAGTTGTGGTTCCAATTTTGATTTTGAGATTGGTGCTTTGTATGAAGTCATAAGGGTGCATGACTGTGCAGTTGAAGAGCTCAACGGATCCAATGCGGCTGAGGTGCAAAAAGTTATAGCAGGGATAAAGCGAGAAAATTGCAAGATATTGCGGATGAGTCTAAAATTACATACAAAACTCATATTTAATGTTTTTACAAATATCCAAATGATAAATGAATGGAAAATTAACATTATTATAATTAGTACATTCATAATTTTAATTAAAAACATAAGCAAATATATGTCAATAAATGTATACTTCCATTTAGCTTGATTAATTTTAATAGAATTTTGTAGTTATTATATTTTGAAAAATATAGGTCAAAAAATATATAAAGAAACCAATTTTATAAATTTTGTAATGTATAAATGTCATTTTTTAATTCATTTCATTTATAGAAGATATAGCAGAATATAGTCGAAATAATAGGATATATCGGGAATTTCGGAATATAGCGGGGATTAAAGCGGAAAGGGTATTTCAGATGCTATTTGAAAATAACATAGTGGTAGAAATATGCTGCACGATATAACAGGGACATGATGAGGTAATAACAGGGAATTAACTACACAGGTGCAAGGTTAAGTGGCAGAACTTGTAGATGTCTGTAAAGAAGGAAGTGTGGTTGTGCCGTCAATAGTCGTTGATTCAATCAAGACTCGGTCTAGAACAATGCACTAAACATGTTCGCTCTAATTCCCCTGAGAAACCTTCGCCCAAAAAGTGATCCTCACTCTTCATCGCTGCCTCGTGCAACAGATGTAACACCCCGCATTTTTAATTAAATAATAAAATTTAATTTTCATAATTTGGTCACGGAACCAACAATATTGCGTTTGTGGGGATTTCCTGATCAATTTATACCTATGATTTAAAAAAATGGATTTAAAAAGAAGAAGATATCTTTAAATGAAGTTTTAGAACAAACGTGAAAAAGAAGATATAAGAGAAACACAAATAAGAACAATAGCTACCAATATTTTTAGTCTTGTAAACAAAAGCTAAGTTAGATGACTTGTAAGGCATGCACTTCCCATGGTGGAGGTTAGGAGTTTGAGTCCCACCAACATCATGTTTTTTTATTTTAGAGGGACAAATAAATGATGCATGTTCTAAGAGAAAATATATATAAATGTACATATAAGAAAAATTATATATATATATATATATATATATATATATATATATAGGTGAGTGTGTATATATATACATGTATATGTGTATATATGTGTGTGTGTGTGTAAATATATATATACAAGCCTAATTTTGTGCATAAACTTATTGTGATTAAATTGGAATTAATAATTGTGTATGAAAACAGGAAATAATATAACTTAGAAAAAAAGGGAATTGGCAGAGGATTGAGTTAACTGGGGATGGAAAAGGGATACATTTCCATAATTGCCGTTATGGTAAATTACAAAAAACGTAGTTGCAAGCAAAAGAAATGTAAAAAGTATTTGTGTGAAATATAGGATTTTGTCGTATTACACACTAATTATATATATATATACATACATACATACATACACACACACATGCACATGATGTAATAAAAAGAAGTAGCTTGCAACTACGGATCTTGATTGATGTATATTACAGAAATGGATTTTTGTACATTTCTACTAACCAAATTAATGCAGTGTGTGAAATATTTTCTGAAGACACGAGTGGAGCACGTCCAACTGATTATTCTACAGGACTGAAAGGAAGCATGGGGCTTCTATGGGACGTGGTAGGGTACTCTAAGATGACCCACTGAGGAACAACCGGATGAAGTCGTTGCTCGAAGGCAGGTTTGTTCCACCATTTAGAGTATACATTGACTGCAACCATGATATGGTTGTCAGAAGGCTGTAGCAGATGGCGTTGGGTGATTCGGCGGTTGCCTCACTCAGGGAGGAGGTGGTCAGGGCTAAATTAAGGATAGTGATCGTCGGATACCTGTCATCGATAGTCAGTGTGATGCGAAAAGACTAAGAGCTAAACCAACATACCAACGAACTTTCATTGTCTTGACTTTGGTTGAGGGACACGCTAAATTGGACGCTAGATTGGTTGTTAGGGGCATGTCATTAGCTCTTAATCTAGTCTTTCATTAGTTGAGGGAGGGGCTAGGGTAGGGCCATAGCCACCTTAAAAAGGGACAGACCATATGCAGATATCTGTATTGTAGGCCTAACGAAGTTGTCTTTTACAGATATTGAAAGCACCCGACCGAGCTTCGTGCATTGGATGCAGCCCTAGTACAGGACTCTTATTATAGTAGGCATTACGTTCGTGTGAGGGTCTAGGTACACGCACTGGATGGTGTATTGTAGATGTTGGGGCATTACTCCGTGCAGAGACATGATTCAACCGAGGAGTTCAAATACGAGAATTCATACGCTTACATGGCATAGCGATGGTGGTTCTATGCGATTATGTGACGTAATGGTTTAGATTTCCATATATGTTTTTTCATAGGATAGAGGTTATGCATGCTTCCATGGTGGGACGACGGAGACCGTACGAGGAGATTACCATGGAGAGTACCATAAGATGTTGGGTATAGCTACATATATATTATATATTAGGTTTAATCTACTTGGAAGTAGATATGTGCGATGTGTGTGCAGCGCCTAGAGCTCTATTAACCCGAATAACCTAATAATTAAGAAAATATAACTGAACAGTATATATAGGATTATTTCAGAATGTATAATTTGTTCTCTCACCAGAACTTGTGTTCTGACCCCCTCCTCATAACATACTAGCAGGTTAGACTTATTGAAGAGATTTGGTAGCCTTTAGACACTTGTTAGGCAATGCCATGTTATTGGTTATGCTATGTTTGATGATTATATTTTATCCATTCTATTGTGAGATGTTTTATTGAGCTTTAATATATTTATCGTTTCCGTCTTTTCAACAGGATACTAGACAAGCCAACTCGAGTTTCGATGGATTGGGATTTTTGAGAAAAAATCAATTTATCAAAATTCGGATTGTTATATCTGGTATCAGAGCTCAGGTTTAGGGTTCCTATATAGATAGTGAGTGAGTGTATTCGTATTTTTAAATATAAATATTATGTATATATATACCTATATCCATTAAGGAATCCACTAATTAAGAGAACAACACATCTAGGAAGTTAGATGTTCGTTTTGTACACTTAGGAAATGGTTACAAAAATTTGAGGACTATAAACCCATGAGTGGTTAGGGTGGATGGAAAGTCCACAAAATGTTTGAAAAAAAAAGAGATCTTGTGTCAATATTTGGAATTTTTGGTACTTCTGGTTAGTGGATTGGGTAGTAAGAGGCCTTGTAAATTGAGAAAAGATTAAGGGGGAGAAAATGGATTAGGAATTTTTATATACATTTGTCGCAAAAGAGGCCTAGTCTTATTCTTTAGTTCAGACATGGTTTGGAAGAATTTTATGTAAAGAAGAAATTTAGGACAAAGAAATGTAATTTTGCACAAAAAGTTTGGAAAATGCAAAAGTTAGGAACCACCTTGTAATAAGCCCCAGAGTTAGAACTTTTAAAAAGAACTTGAAAAAAACTGTAAGGGTAGTAAAAGATTTCTAGAAAAAAAAAATTAAGCTTCAAAATTTTAAAATTTATAATTTTAGAAATTTATTGGTTTGCAATATTAAAAGTTGCATTAAAAGGATTTTAGAGGTAATGTGCAAATTTGTTTTCAAAATATTAAATGCATAAGCAAGTTGTAGGGTTAAGCGATACAAGTGGTTAAGAGAAAGCATGAATAAATGAAATGGCCTTATGGGATGCATATGTGACCTTGAGTGAAATAAAACATAAAGTTTTGTTAAAGAATGGATTGTGACACACTTTGACTTGTTGGAATAAAAAGAATTATTAGAATAGTTCTTATGAATCAATAAGCTTGTTAGCAAGCATGTTTTGTTAAAGTGGCAAGAAAATGTGCAGTGAAAGAGATTACAAAACATATATGAAAGGGTTCATGGGAACTTAATCTTCTTTAATCAAAAATAATTTAGTGAGAAAGCATCCCATTAGTGCGCACGGACAGTTAGTAAAGGTTTAAGGAAAATTTTAAAATATGTTTCAATTGGTTAATGTCTCGTAGAAAAAGCAAGTTGAAGTTTTTACAAGTAAATTTATGATAGGGTTAGTAATTAACAGATATCCTTTTTAACACCCTTTAAGGAAATAGGAAAGTTTTCTTTTAGTATAGACTTGCATTCCTATATAGTGTTCACTTTTAGAAAAATAGAATGGTTTAGTTGGATTATTTCTTCCTATGTATTTGTAATGATTGCAATGTAAGAGCAAAAACATAGAATATTGTGAATAAAATGAAAACGGAGGTAAAAGTTGAACAACTAAAAGAAAAACAAACAAAGACGACAACTGCAAAAATTAAGAACAGAAAAAAAATGAATTCTTCCAAATAATATTGATAATATGAAAAGAAATTTTTCTTATGTAAACCGTGCTTGGAATAGAAAACAGGATTTTTTGTAAAATTAACAGTTAAGTTTACCAAATATGAGGAAAAAGATGCGTAAAAGTGGATGGAAAATATGCAAATTTCCATTTTCTACCTCTTTCTAACATAAGAATCAAATTCAGAAGACTTTTCTGTAATTCACAAATTTAAAACTAGTTGGTAGGGTTTGGATGCAAAAGTTGGATGAACTACGCTCTTACAGTGTAAGAATGTAGGAAAAATTGGATGAAAAAGTGTTTTTGATTTTCAAAATATTGCATTCATATAGAAATTGCCAGTATATTCAGGAGTGTGCATCATGTTTTTAAAAGGTTTTCGAGAAAATTTGCATTTATATAGGAGATACTGCTTAGGCATTCATTGCATTCATGCATTATTATGTTTTGTTACACTTTGCACAAGTGCACAAATGGTTGTAAAATTTGGGTGTACACATTATGATTGTAAATTATGCAAGGAATTACTTAATTTTACCCTTACCAAATTTCAGGAATGAAATATCCTATGGGTGAGAGAATGTAACACCCCGCATTTCCAATTAAATAATAAAAAACAATTTGTATAATTTTCAGAATTTGATCATCGAACTAGCATCATGCCGATTTTATAATCAATTCAGACTTATGGTTTGCTGAAAACATATTTAAAATGAAGGAGATGTCTTTAAATGAAATTTTATAACAAAAGTGAAAAAGAAAATATAAGAGAAACACAAATAAGAACAATAGTTAGCAATGTTTTTAGTCTTGCAAAAAAAGCTAAGTTAGGTGAGTTAATAAGGCATGCACTTCCCAAGATAGAGGTCAGGAGTGAAAAGCCGATGTGTACGACTTAAAGGATCTATATGGATATAGCGGAAATATATGTGATATGGTAACTAAGTAATATGCAATGCAAATAAAATCTAAGTTACCGAGATATATCACAAACAAAGTAAACGCGGAAAATAAAGTAAAGTGATACCAGGAATTTTTATACTGGTTCGGACTTCCCGCCCTACGTCCAGTCCCGAAGCTCCTCTTCGGAATTCACTAACAACACCCTCTCTTAACCTGGAGGAATAGGTCAGTACGCCCGAGCCCCATCAAGGATGCCTCTCGCCTGAGCAACTACACAGGTATTCAACAATTACAAGTGTTTGACTTCTGATTTGTGTTCTTGAATCAACACGGATAGCCAATATTTTATGTACAACCTTCCTATAATCTGATCCTCGAGTATATGATTTGAATGCAGAGATTTAAGGAAGAAGAATGCTGGTTGAATCAAATGATATTAAATTGATTCATGGATTCAACAAGTATTTGAATTGGAGAGCTTTTAATTGCAAAAAATATAAATGGAGAGAATAGAATGATGATCAGAAAATCCAGCATAATTGGGTTAAAATCAGTGATTGTAAAACATGATTGAACTTGTTTATATAGTAGTATAAGAGTAGCATTCCTTCGTGAATAGTTTCTATAAAAAGTTATGTCCATATCCTCTGATTAATGAAGAGGAATCTCTTCATGAAGGATGGTGACTCTTCACAAAATAGTTTCTGGGTCGAATCAGTCGACTGGTTAAAAATCATTAGTTGACTGGTAAAATTAAATCGTATAATTTTTTTTAATCAAAACTAGCCATTATATGCAGAAACAGCTTGACCAGTCGACTGGTCCATTTCCTACCACTCGACTGGTAGGCCAGTTTCTGTACATATTTGGCTTTTGAAGGTTTAAAAACATATATATAAAAATAATTTTGATTAGCACATTCGTGTATACTTGAGGATAGATTTTAACATAATTCTGACACGACTCAATGTGTGTGTGTGTGTATATATATATAAACCCTATCTTTATGATTCGATTCTCATAGTAGCTTCATTTGTTGGCATCGACAACATTCTCCCCCTTTTTGATTGATGACAACACTTTGGATTTTCTCTCCCTAAATGTATAGCTCCCCTTGAATTTCTACACAAATTTATTAGTTCATAATCTTATATCCTTACCATTTGATTCATGCATTCACAAATGTTAGCACAATTTTCCAATAGTATGGAAAATATAAGAGTATAATAGCATGGAAAACATAATAATGGTATCATCATGAGAGATATTTCTCCCCCTTTGTCATCGATTAAAAAGAGATTAAGACATTAGAAGCACATGAAAATCGAAGAATCTAGCTTTATTTCTGTTGATATTTCCCAACTCATCTGCTTTATTTTTGTAAACCCATTTTGTTCCAATAACAGTTTGATCACTTGGTCTTGGAACTAATCCCCAGACTTCATTACGTTCAAACTGGTTTAATTCTTCTTGCATGACAATTAACCAATTTTCATCTTCTTGCATGACAATTAACCAATTTTCATCTTTAGACGCTTCTTTAGGATTTTTGGGTTTGATATTTGATAAGAATGCTACATTGCTTACCAAATTAAGTTGACTTCTTGTTCTAACGTTTGAAGTTATTTCTCCAATAATATTTTGCGTTGGATGATCTCGTAATATTCGCGGTGGAGATCTAACTTCATTAACAGGATTATTATGATTATTGATATTATCCTGAGTTTCTGTAGTATTATTCTCTATGTTGTTTTGAACAATGTTTTCATCTTCTCTATATATTATTAGATCATCATCGTGAGAAGAGTTATTTGTTATAATTTCTATTTTTAAGGAATTTTAAATAAAATTTTCGTCAAACGAAACATGAAGTAATTCTTCTATTTTACTAGTTTTTTTTATTGAAAATACGATAAGCTTTTCTACGCTCAGAATATCCCAAGAATATTCCTTCGTCAGATTTTGAATCAAATTTTCCAAGATGATCTTTTGTATTTAAAATAAAACATTTGATCCAAAAACTTTGAAATAAGATATATTTGGTTTTCTACCAGTAAAAGGCTCGTATGGAGTATTTTTAGTAAGAGGTCGAATGGAAACTGGATTCAAAACATAACATGCCGTTGCGACTGCTTCAGCCCAAAAATATTTTGGTAGTGTACTTCCATTTAATAGTGTTCTAACACATTCTTGTAAAGTTCTATTCTTACGTTATACAACTCTATTTTGTTGTGGAGTTCTATGAAATGAAAAATTATGAAAGATTCCTTTCTTTTGACAAAACAAATCAAAATTTTCATTTTCAAATTCTCCTCCGTGATCACTTCGTATATTCTTTATTTTAAATTAGTTAAAATTTGAATTTATTAGACAAAATTCTTAAAAATATCAAAAGTATCGCTTTTATTCTTTAAAAACAAAGTTCAATTGTATCTTGAAAAATTATCAACAATTACAAACACGTATCTACTATGATTTATGGACTGAACTTGAGTTGGTCCGAATAAATCCATGTGAAGTAACTCAAGTGGTTGTAATGTTGATATGAACTTTTTATATTTGCAAGAGGATTTGGTTAACTTTCCCAGTTGACAAGCATCACATAAATTTTCAGTTTTGAATTTTATTTTGGGTAATCCTTTTACAAGATCATTTTTAGGTAATTTGTTTATTGTTTTAAAGTTAATATGGAAAAATCGTTTGTGCCATAACCAAGGATCATTATCTTTGGCTAATAAGCACATGCTTGGATTATTATTATTTGCCATATTTAAAATATATTATTTTTGTCTCGATTCCCTTCAAAAACAAGATTTTGAATTAAATCAAAAATACTACATTTATTTTTAGAATAAGTTATTTTAAAACCTTTATCACACAATTGACTTATACTTAATAAGTTGTGTTTTAAGTTCTTAACTAATAAAACATCCGAAATGAGAGGTGAATTAGATATACCGAAATTGCTTACATCGCCTTTGTCGATGATGTATCCTTTGGAATTATCTTCAAATGTGATAGTTCCTCCTTTGGGTAAGTAATATTTGATAGCATTTCCTTGTCTCCTGTCATATGTTTTGAGCAACCACTTTCTAGTATCCATTTTCCTCTGTTTTTCTTGAGTAGGACCTGCAAAAAATAAATCAAGTATTTCACTAGTACCCACTTCCTCCGTTAGGATCCTAAGGGTTAAATCTTAGGAAGTCAAACCCAAGAGGGCTTAGGTTCCTTTTTGAAAAAATAATTACTATTACAATGAATATAATCTAAAAAGTTTTTAATATATTTATTCCTAATAAGAATATTATTTGTCTTTGGAACCCATATACTAATATTATCCGAATATTTTTTCTTAGTAGAAATATTAATTTTACTACTAGAAATTTTTGGTTTAATATTAGAATTTTTTAGATTGGATTTCCTTTTTGAATTTATTTTATTATCATATCCAAGTCCTTTTTTTATTAAAAACCGATTGATAATTTTCTAAGATTTTAGATAAACTCTCTCTACTCTTGTTAAAATTATTTACATTTTTAGAAATACTTTCTAACTTAGTTTTTAAACTAGAGTTTTCTAACTCTATAATTTTAACTTTATTAATTAAATCATGATTTTCAGAAACCAATAAATCATTTTTACTCTTTTGAATTTCTATTTCTTGACTCAACAAAGAAATTTGAGAATTTGCAGTTGAAAGAGAATCTTGTAATTTTCTAATTTCTTCTTCTAAGATTTCTTTTTCATCTTTCAAAAGGTCTCTCTCAAATTCGGCTTTGTTTTTGTCTTTGTTAGCTTGTTTAAATTTTCTTTTAAACATTTTCCTAGATTCTAAGATTTGAGCATTAATTTCTACTAATTCATCAAAAGTAAAATCACTTACATCGTTGTCCTTAGCCATGAAGCATACGTTTGCTTACTCACTATCGCTGTCGCTATCACTTTCAGAAGATGAATCCGAGTTGTCCCAAGTGACTGAAAAAACTCGTTTCTTTGATTTTTCATTTTTGCGGTCTCTCTTTAGCTCTGGACAATTCTTTTGATAGTGTCCGGTCTTTTGACAGTTGAAGCATTGTACTAGAGCAGGATCAAGTTCTTTTGATGAATTATTCTTTATATTTTTGGATTGAATTTTTCTGTATTTTAGAAATTTTCTAAATTTTTTGGCAACAAATGCTATATATTCTTCATCTGAATCGGAATCTTCTTTTTCTGCATGGAAAGCTAAATTTTTCTTATCTTGCGCCTGTGCTTTCTTTGCCTGCAAGTTCACTTCATAAGATATTAGATTACCGATCAATTTTTGCGGTTTCATAGCAGAGAGATCATTAGCTTCTTCGATTGCTAATACTTTTCTCTTCCATTCATCCATTAAAGAATTCAAGATTTTTGGAACTATGTCAAAGTCGGAATATTTTTCTCCCAGTCCTAATAAAGAATGATAAATATTTTGAAAACATGAATACATATCATTTATGGATTCGTTTTCATTCATTTTAAAATTTTGAAACTAATTTTTGAGCATAAATATTTTACTTTGTTTAACTTTGTTAGTGCCTTCATGAATAATCTTAAGTGTTCTCCAGATTTCATATGTAGTGTTGCACAAACAAATCCGATTGAACTCATTTCTATCTAGAGCACAATATAGCATGCTTATGGCCTTAACATTTGCAGTAGCTTCATTTTTCTCCATATTTGACCTTTCAGTGTGTGTAGTAGTATGTGATGTATACTCTTTTTGAGTAATATTCCATGCATCATAACTATTTTCTTGCATGTATATTCTCATTCGTATAGCCCATTAACTATAAGTTATGCCATTAAAGAAGGGTGGTCTAGCAGTTGATTGGCCTTTAGAATATCTGGTGTTATTGCTAGTGCTGGTGTTATTATCCATACCATCTAAATATCAAATAAAGGCTTTACTGTTATATGATGGCCTTGCTTTGATACCAAATGAAAAGTCGATGTGTACGACTTAAAGGATCTATATGGATATAGCGGAAATATATGTGATATGTTAACTAAGTAATATGCAATGCAAATAAAATCTAAGTTACCGAGATATATCACAAAAAAAGTAAATGCGGAAAATAAAGTAAAGTGACACCAGAAATTTTTATACTAGTTCGGACTTCCTGCCCTACGTCCAGTCCCGAAGCTCCTCTTCGGAATTCACTAACAACGCCCTCTCTTAACCCGGAGGAATAGGTCAGTACCCCCGAGCCCCAACAAGGATTCCTCTCGCCTGAGCAACTACACAGGTCTTCAACAATTACAAGTGTTTGACTTCTGATTTGTGTTCTCGAATCAACACGGATAACCAATATTTTAAGTACAACCTTCCTATAATCTGATCCTCGAGTATATCATTTGAATGCAAAGATTTAAGGAAGAAGATTGCTTGTTGAATCAAATGATATTAAATTAATTTAAGGATTCAAAAAGTATTTGAATTGGAGAGCTTTTAATTGCAAATAATATAAATGGAGAGAATAGAATGATGATCAGAAAAATCAGTATAATTCGGTTAAAATCAGTGATTGTAAAACATGATTGAACTTGTTTATATAGTAGTATAAGAGTAGCATTCCTTCATGAATAGTTTCTATAAAAAGTTATGTCCATTCCTTTGATTAATGAAGAGGAATCTCTTCATGAAGGATGGTGACTCTTCACAAAATAGTTTCTGGGTCGAGTCAGTCGACTGGTTAAAAATCATCAGTTGACTGGTAAAATTAAATCATATAAATAATTTTTTTAATCAAAACTAGCCGTTATATGCAGAAACAGCTTGACCAGTCGACTGGTCCATTTCCTACCAGTCGACTAGTAGGCCAGTTTCTGCACATATCTGGCTTTTGAAGGTTTAAAAACACACACATATATATATATATAACTTTGATTAGCACATTCGTGTATACTTGAGGATAGATTTTAATATAATTCTAACACGACTCAATGTATATATATAGACACCTTATCTTTATGATTCGATTCTCATAGTAGCTTCATTCGTTGGCATCGATCAAAATCTTATTATTCAACAAGGAGTTTGAGTTCGGCCAACGTCATGTTTTTAATTTTGGAGGGACGACTAGAGAGATGCAATGTTCTAAGAGAAAATATATAGATGTACATGTTAACGAAATTTTTCGTCAACACTGGAGATAGGTCTACGGAAGTGGACCTAAGGGGAAAATGGGGTTATTTAGATTTCACAAGTCTGAGTTAGTTCACCGTTTCCTAGATGTCAAGGTTTAAAGCCCAAAAGATTAATTACTCTTCCCTCAATGGGGTGAGAATCACGCTTAAGCGACTCAAGAACCAACGATTATCTTGGGATAAGGGTTCCCTAAACACAACCCTCTGTAAAGAGGCTAAACAGTTTGTAAGAAGGGGTTCTGCAAGAAATCTTCGGAAGGGTCTAAGATTAGGTAGGAAACCATGACCATGTAGGTAGTCTATAATAGATTATGTAGGAAATAGCTAAGAAATCTCATAAGAAACTCACAAGAAAATATGCTAAGTGTTGATCCGCCCTTTATTGATCTTTAATTTGGAATACAGAAGTGATTATAATAGAAATCCCCAAATTGATTTAGAACTTAGGGTTTACTCCAGGGGAAAAGTGTACAAGAATGAGATGCATAATTCCCTGTCGGCCTCTTTCCCATTTGGTCCCTGAAATTTTAGCTCTCGGTAGTCTTAGTTCCGAAGGCCTTGCTTACGCCTTTTTGAGATGCCAGCCCTATCTCTCAGGAGGATGGTCCCGGTCTTTGGAGCTTTGGTGATGTCATATCTGTCTTCTTTGTATTGCTACTAAGCCTGGCGGTGTGAATAGCTTTTAGAAGGTTTTTGCTTTCGGATAAGGCTTCCGGATATAGGCTTCCAGTCATGGGTTCTCGGTCTTGCTGTTAACACTTTGCGGATCTTTCCTTCACGGTTCAAGTAAATGGCTATCAGATCTGTCACCCCTGTCGGTATCGAAACTATGAAAATTAGTGTAGATAGCTTGTCTTTCCTTGAGGTTTCGGGCTACACTTTTGGTAGGTTTCCGACATGTATCTTGGCCTTCCGGTGCTTCATTAATTGTTTACCAGAGGGGCCTTTCGGTTATCACTGATCGGAGTTCTGGTGGCTAGTTCCCGGATAATCCTCTTATGCTTTCAACTTTGTGCCTTTGATGTTTTTGTCTCTTGATGTATCGATAAGAAAGTTAATACTGATAGCCTTTCGTCCTTCCGTGTCTCGGTTTATAGGATTCTTGATCCCTCTCTTTATGGACTTTCGGTTTTGGGTGATCCTTTTTTTTGTCCATCGTGTCGGAACCACCCTGTCGGCACCCTTTCTTTGTATAGCTTCTGAGCTCTTTAGCATTGGTGTCAGTTGCATAACTCTTGGATTGTTCCCCTGCGCTCTCGGCTCTACCTTGTGCCCGATTCTTGTTTTTGGGTTATTCTTTTATGCTTGTGCTTATGCTAATTACCCTTCGTGCTGACATTATCCTATCGGCACTCTTCCTTTTATCAAATCCAAGCTTTCTCCTTTGAAGAAGGTGTTGGTTGCCTGTTGCTCCAAAGGCTTCTCTCATGCTTTCGGACTTCCTGTGCTGATTCTTTACTTCTGGATTCTCTCCTGTACTTATCGTGGTCTGATATCCCTTCACCGCCAGCCTGTCTCGGTGTTGAATTTTAGTAGTAACATTCCCCCCCCCCCCAAGTGAAGGGGTATTTTTGACTTTTCAGGTCAAACTTTGGGTCTGTGTTATGCGCCCTATTTTAATACTGTCATAAGGCGAACCGCTCACCATGTGCCGATATTGGCACCATGTTTTTTTATTCTTTCTCGCGATCGTTAATCTGGTGGTCTTGTAATTGTATCTTCTCAATTTCCTGTCATTACTGCTGTTTTTGTAGCTTCCTCTTACTTTGTCTTGGTTTGATTACTACATTCCTTTTGCCTCTTGGCCATTCAAGGTGTTTGCCTCATTTTGAGCGATCAATTGTACATTCCTTGTGTTTACCTGGTTCCTGCATTTCTTTCCTGCAGTTTAGGATATATTAGCCACATACATCCATAATACGAATATGGACCCAATATGAAGTTTCTTTGGCGTTAAAATCTTATACCTCTTACACCCGGGATCATGCTTTCCTCATGAGCTAACAAAATTTCCATTTATATTTCTTAAGATGGGTACTCGGGGACTTAGGGATTCCCTCTTTGGTGACATATGATTGGTGAATTTAGGCACAAGGTTTAACGTATGTATTAATGATTTTGAATTCTAATCCCTGAAACATAATCAAAAAAAATATAAACTTATGCGTAAAGATTCTGGATAGAAAGTATGGTTCTCTCCAAAGACAATAGAGCCTTTTGAGTTTTTACCTAGGTGATTTTTGAATATCCTCGGATAGGATTTTACCATGTTATGCCACACATGGTTCGATGCATAACCATTCCGCATAAGATATGTATGGCGACTTATGTAACCTAAGTGAAATATCCACAGCTCCGCAAATGAATGAACTTTTGATAGGGATAACTAGTTGGTTATTTTAGAATAACAATTGTTCGTATTGCAAGTTTTTAGAAAAAATCCCTTATGAGGTGTTGAGGCACATGACTTATATTGGAAGGTTTCAGATGAAGAGATTTGAAGCGCCTATCTGTGTATCAATTAGGGAATTTTCACTGTTAAGAATCGTTATTCCGGAAGAGTTGTAAGTCCAGGGTTCCTATCTTTCAGAGAGTGTGGGTCATATCGTTATGACTGGGATTCAGAATGGTAGTACTGATATGTGATGCTTCCCTTGTTAGGAACGCCCCTTTTTCCAGGATATTGCCGCATTATTCTACGTGAACTTCATATGTTGTCTTGTGTTAGCTTCATAAGACATACACAGTAATCTGCATGCTTCTTGTAGAAGTCATTAGCATCATGATAATAGACACATGATAGGATGGTAAGATTATTCATATCTTTTGTATTAGTAAAACCATCTTTGTTTAATAGGAATTCTCATAGAATTTTTCTTTGAGGGGCACTTAAGAATAGTGAGACCTTTGCTACAAGGTTCTATTAGGGAAACTTAAAGTACTTATTCGGGCTCCTCCCTAAGCAAGATGGAAGATCACTATCTTCGTTTGAAGACTTTGGAACAGTAGAATTAGACCATCATCCTGAGTATTGGTATTGTTTCCTTCCTCTAGGATTAAGGAATTGAACCTGGCGACCCGGTAAGGTATTAAAGTTACGATTCCAGAAATCCTTTCTGGTGATAATAGAGTTTTGATTCATACTCTGGATTTAGGTGTTTGAGATAAACCCAAGGATCCATCCTTGATCACGGTAGAAGCTCTGAACCACCTCTGATCCAGGTGTTACAAATGAAAGACCCAAAGTTATTTTCTGTTATTAAGTAAAGGTCCCAAACTCACCCAGATTCGGGTGTTTAGTGGAAGGCCAGAAAGCTGCTTCTGACAATAACAGTGGTTTCACATCAACCTTGAGTCGGGTATTTAGTAATATGCTAGAAATTCGCCTATGGCTATAATAGAAACTCTAAACCAACCTAGATTTAGGTTAATAAGAATTGAAGGCCGCAAATCATCTTTTAGCAATGAAGGAAATCCCGAACCAACCCAAATTCGGGTAATTGATAGAAGACCAGATATCCATATCTGGGAATAATAGAAGTCCTGAACCATTCGCGATTCAGTTTTTTGATTTGGTGAACCAGCATCTTGCTTTAAATTTGAGGAGTAACCCTTTTAGTCTTTTTGATTGGATTCGAAGAGCCACTTCTATGGGCCTCGATCATCTATTTTAGTCTTGTTCCCAAAACATTGGTTGTATGTGTCTTCGAATTTTAGTTCACTTCCACGGGATGATACATAATTTGAGACGAGAGATGTGCTTAGATCGCTCCTCAAGGGCTTTGTTTCCTTTGTTGGGATAAGATGTAAGTAGAGGATGTACGTGCTTACCATGCTCCTCTAGAATATATTCCCTTCTGCGGGAATTGGCACAAATAGAGGTAAAGCGTACTCATCTATGAGTAGAGGCAGAGCGTGCTTATTCGTTCCCTTCTGCGGAAACAAGAACTTAAATAGAGGTAGGTCATGCTCTTCTGCGAGTAGAGGTAGGACGTGCTTAGCCCGAGAAGAGGCAAGGCATACTCTTATATGAATAGAGGTAGGGCATGCTCATTTAGACGCTCCGCCAAGACCATTTCTGGTGTGAATCAGAGGCTTACGCTTTTGATGCTTTAACCTAGCCCCATCTGATTTAGGCATGGAGAAAGTCTAGCACGTCACCCCCCTCCGGTGGGTTCCTTGCCCTGACCATCCTCGGTGGTGACAAGGATTTTTATCCATCTGTGATTTGACCTAACTTGGGTTATTTCGAGCTTTTCCGAAGTTTGAGAGGGTTTCCGTACCCTTATTTGTATGGATACTCTGGAGAAGGGTCTTCTTTATTTGTTTATGGTTGAGAAGTGTGGTTTTAAATGCTTTGCATTTCATGCCTTAGGCGTAAGGCTACCATTTGGTTTGCATGATTAACATATTTTAGATATGGTTTCCTGGTGAATAATCCGGGATACCTCCCATCTTGGGCTTAGCTGACCCTCTGATAGAATCTTTGTGTTATTCATTTCCTTTTGTGAGGGTTCTAGTCTTAATCCTTGAATTGTAACGTTTGACGATTTCTCTTTTCGACACTTGGTCATTCCAATGGTATTCCCATTTCTCATCCCTTGATTTTAGGTCTAAGGGCTTTCCTTTTCTCTTTCAATCTTGACTACGCCTGAATGCATAAGTTCTCCTTTTGTGGTGAAGGAATCTCAACCCCATTTGGAGACATGGTTCCTCGTCCTTAAGTTGGAAGAGAGGTGCATGCCTCGTTGTTGACTTGGCGGGGGTTCTATGATTAGGGCGCTACAGGTAACTCACCTATTCATTTAGCTTGGTCCCATCGTCTCTTGTGTTGGTGATTTTTGCTTGCGATCTTAACGATTCCGTTTGCCCTCGGGTGTGCTAGGGAAGATAAGATCTTTATGACTTCCATCTTCATCACAGTATCATGTGTGTTTTCCATTTTCCCACTGCATCCCATTGTTTAGTACAACCTTACAGGAGATTCCAAAATGTGATCGTATTCTTTATCACAAATTCCTTATGCCTTTTCTTCGATATGATGGTCAGAAGGGTTTCCGTTTAAACTCAAATGAGTAAAGAAATCATTTGCTACCATCGTATACTCAACTCTCCAGCTGACCCATTTGGGGGCCACCCAAATTTACTTTTCCTTATGAAGAAAAGTCACAAATTTGATATGGTGATTAAGTCTCTCGGGCCTCTCTAAGATTTCATGGTTTTGTTGACACTTTTCACATTCCTTGTTATGCTTCATTACTTGATTGACCATTGGCAGCTAATAACTCTTTTTTGTTTTTTACTTAATTTTCCCAACCTTGCTTCAGCGGATATCTTTATATGTTTCCTTTAACCACCTAAATATACCTCCCAAAGGTTACATCTTGTAGATAGGACAATATGTATTCTTCCCCCAAAGCATTTAGCTCGTGCTGACCAAGGTAGGAATTTGATGCTTATTCCTTAACGTCCCTCGTTGGATAATATCCTCTTCACAAAACCAATTCACTACGAGGAGTACCAAGCAGCTTAATTCTTAGAATAATTTTATTTGGCCTTCCCGGTCATCCATCCATTCACCCGGCTGGCTACAACTGATTATCCGCTTATCGAGTGGTCGATGCCTAATCTAATTCTTTTAACCTAATGGTATGTAAAATGAATGCAAAAGCATGGATAATGGGTGGTATGAAAATGAAGGATCACCTTCTAAGGGAGTTGCATTAACTCCCTTATTTGGTATAATGCACTTATTATTATTATTATTGACCCCACTTAGGAGGTACTCCGTTTATTGGAGGTTAAGATATTTTCTCATAACAAGATCCCTTCCCAAAGGACAATGAAAATAGGAGGGTCCCTTGTCACGGGCTTCATTCGACCAGCCTTTCTTCCATTGTCTGCCTTAGACCTGTAATGGTACTTACATTTATATTAATATTGATACAGTTATACATAAAAAGAGACCAAACTTGGCTGTTAAAGAAAGTTATTTGAGATAAGAAACTTATTTCTTAAATCCATTATGATGTGGAAGCGTTTTTTTATCATCTTTTGTTGGCTACTTTTTGCTGCCCCTGAGCATACTTTCCTTTTATTTCGACTTAGTTTCTTCTTCATTAGAACATGATTGGTTTTATGCCCATATGTCTTATGAGAGGAACAATATTTCTTTTTTTGGCTTAGCTTCCAAGAATATTCCACGGAGGAATTAGAACCGAGCTTTTCGACCTTTTGTTCCAACGTCAAACTCTCTTTGCATTGACCATCTTTTCCATACAAATGAACCTACTGGCTTTAAAAATAGAAATCTACTAAACTTTTGAATTCTTTTAGAGCAAGCTCTTTCCAAAGAGGAGATGGTACAAGCAACCCCGATTGAGCGGCTATTAACTTTTCTCTATCCGTTGCTCCTTCTACTCTAAATGACTTGGTTCGAAATCTCTTTATATAGTTGGCAAGTGAATCTTCTAGCTTTTGTTTGATATTGACCAGATCAAAAATGCTTAACGTTGAGTCTTTTAAATCATGAACTGTGCGTTGAATGCAATGGACAACTGTCTCTAGGATGTGATGATTGGGCTGTGATATTGCCTGTACCACCTTCTAGCCTCCTCTCGAAGAGTTGTTAGGAAAACTCTATATTGAAGTGCTTCAGAAGCATTATATACATCCATATAACTTTCGAACCTGCGAAGGTGACTTTCCAGGTTCGTGGTTCCATCATACATGAAAGAAGGCATTTCTACATTAGTTGAGACCTTGGCCTTTATTATTTCTTAAGGTCACTCCTGGTTGTTTCTGATCAGCTAACAACGATTGATTCTTGTGCTCTTCTAAGTTGATTACCCCTTTAGTAGCTTGACTGCCTTTTTTGCCAAATTATATTGCCCTGAAGATTTAAATGGAATTTAACTTGGTTGTCAAATCCTTGCAGTACTATTGATTTGGCCTTTATTTTGTAAGTTTCCACCTTGGAGGACCTTTGAACCAAGTCCATTTCAATGACCCCTCTAGTGTAATCGATTTGCATAGCCAACTGTAATACCTTCATCTTGTTACTTAGTTCCTTAATTGAGATTTAAGGTTCTTCAAACTCCCGGTTCATCATGTTAGAACCTAGTAGTGCTCTACCTTTCAGAGCGAGAAGTGCATTGGAACCATGCTCCTTTTCCCTTCCTTCCCTTGCCATCTTTAACCAAGGTCTTGCTTCTTCAAAGCTAGTCCAGTTCAGAATGAAACAACGTAGTTAGATTTGTGGCTGTTAACCACAAGGTCGGAGGTTCGAGCCCTCCTTCTAGAGCCAAAATGTTAATGATATTTTTTTTCAACACTGGAGATAGGTCTACGGAAGTGGACCTAAGGAGAAAATGAGGTTATTTAGCTTTCACGAGTCCGAGTTAGTTCACTATTTCCTAGATATCAAGGTTTAGAGTTCAAAAGATTAGTTACTCTTACCTCAATGGGGGTGAGCGTCATGCTTAAGCGACTTAAGAACCAACAATTACCTTGGGGGTAAGGATTCCCTAAACACAACCCTCGGTAAAGAGGCTGAACAACTTGTTGGAAGGGGTTCTGCAAGAACTCTTCAGAAGGGTCTAAGCTTGGGTAGGAAAACGTGACCATGTAGGTAGTCTATAATAGATAATGTTGGAAATAGCTAAGAAATCTCATAAGAAACTCACAAGAAAATATGCTTAGTGTTGAACCGCCCTTTGTTGATCTTTAATTTGGAATACATAAGTTGTTACAATAGAAATCCCCAAATTGATTTAGAAATTAGGGTTTATTATAGAGGAAAAGAATACAAGAATGAGAAATGAGAAATCGGTCCCAAAAATGAGACCCCTAGGGTCTTATTTATAGACAAATTGTCCCTCGTTTTTCTATTGGGCCAACAGAATCCCCTATCGGCCGCTTTTCCCTTTGGTCCCAGAAGTTTTAGCTCTCGGCCGTCTTTATTTTTGGTTCCGAAGGCCTTGCTTATGGCTTTTTGAGATGTCAGCTCTGGCTCTCGGGAGGATGGTCCTGGTATTTGGGGCTTTTGGCTGATGTCATATCTATCTTCTTTGTATTTCTACTAAGCCTTGTGGTGTGAATAGCTTTCGGAAGAATTCTGCTTTTGTATGTGGGCTTCTGGATATAGGCTTCTGGTCATGGGTTCTCGGTCTTACTGTTAACACTTTGTGGAGCTTGCCTTCATGATTCAAGTAAATTAATATCGAATCCATCACCCCTGTTGGTATTGACACTAGGCAAATTAGTGTGGATAGCTTGTCTTTCCTTGAGGTTTCGGTTTACCCTTTCGGTAGGTTTCCGACATGTATCTTGGCCTTCCGGAGGGTTGCTTCCAGTGCTTCATTAGTTGTTTACTAGAAGGGACTTTCGGTGATCATTGATAGGAGATCCGCTGGCTAGTTCCCGAGTAATCCTCGTATGCTTTCAACTTTGTGCCTTTGATGCTTTTGTCTCCTGATGTATCAATATTAAGCAAGTTAATACCAATAGCCTTTTCATCCTTATGTGTCTCGGTTTATAGGATTCTTAGTCTTTCTCTTCAATGATTTCCAGTTTTGGGTGACCCTTTATTGTTTATCCATCATGCCGAAACCACCTTGCTGGCACCCTTTCTTTGTATAGCTTCAGAGCTCTTTTAGTGATGGTGTCTGTTGCATAACTTTCAGATTGTTCCCCTGCGATCTCGGCTCTACCTTGTGCCTGATTCTTGTTTCCGGGTTATTCTTTTATGCTTATGCTAGTTACCCTTTGTGCTGGCTTTATCCTACCGGTACTCTTTCTTTTATCATATCCAAACTTTCTCCTTTAAAGAAGGTGCCAGTTGCTTGTTGGTCCGAAGGCTTCTCTCATGCTTTCGGACTTATCCTGTGCTGATTCTTTGCTTCTGGATTACTCTCCTGTACTTATGGTGGTCTGATACCCCTTCACCGTCAACCTATCTCGGTGCTGAATTTTAGTAGTAACAGTACATATAAGAAAAATTTCATATATAGGTGAGTGATAGACTAAAAAATGATTCTAACACCCAACAGACTAGGATTTGAAGAGGCTAACGAAGAAATATAAAATGAAAACGAGAAACAATCAGATAACACACATGATTTATAGTGGTTCGAGAGCCTACGTCCCCTTTATAATCCTTATATTCAGCAAAGGATTACAAATACAACACTTAAAATCCTTCAACACTCAAGATACAATCAAGCTCCTCTCAAAAATGCAGATGTTCTCTTAAGTACTGCTGAAATGGGGCTCGGGTCGTGATTTAATAGTGGATGGTCTATAGAGCTTCAATATTTCAAGTGGCAAAAAATCCCTTCTCCATCTCCCGGATCGGATATTTATAGGACTAGACTAAGGAAAAGAAGCGGGAACGGTTATAATGACGTGGAGCCCGAACCGCGTATCTAGGAAGGTTAGTGGAGCGGTTGCTAAATAGTTGTGGACAGGTAGGATCGGGTCGTGGGACACGTGGTAGGAGGTTCGGTTATATAGGAAGTAGTGGAGAACGTAAGCACATATGCTTTCGTGGGATCGAAGTGGTAGTCGGATTAAATTGTTCGAGCCGACACTGTTTGATCCGAAGGCCATCGACCTGGCAACTCCTCCCTCTGTTCGACCTGGAAGATGAAAACCTATTTAGCTTGGCTTGTCTTCGACTCGACCCGATCCCAAGCTCTTGAATAGACATGTTTTTTGGTATCAATGCACATGATCACTTGAACTTTGGACGGCTTGTCGTAAGGCAGGCTAACATTGAGTATACATATATATTCATGTATACGTGTATATATATATATATGTGTGTGTGTGTGTATGAATATGAAGTCCAAAAGTAACCTACAATCAATCAAAATGAGTAAGAAATAAATATCGGTATAACGCCGTTTGAATTTTGAAAAAAAAAATTAAGTTGTGCATAAATATATACGCATAAATTCAAAAGTTGAAATTAAAGTGTAATTTAAGGGCGAAAAGTAATAAATGTGGAATCAATGAAAAATAGGCAAGAGAATAAATGCTTTGAAATTGGAATATATATTAAAAAGGGAGGAATAATTGAATTGATAGTGTTAATAATGACATTTATTGCGCAACAATTAATGAACAAAGATTTGAAGAGTTATACGCGTATGTATGCGCATAAGTTTGAAATTGAAATGTTGGATATACCTTATAAATGGAAGAAAATAATTAACATAGCAATATTTGACAACAAAAGGAACATCGTAAGAAATGTCAAACAAAAATTAAATTTTAACAAAATTAACGTTAGTGGCCTAGGTCATGGGTCGAGCCAGACAATATGTGGGTCGACCTAGAGGCCAAAACACCCTAAATCCAAGTCAACCCATGAGTCGACCTACCAGGGGTCCAGTCGATCCATTTCTGAGAAAAATGACATCAGTTTTCAATCTGAATGGGTCGGATTTTCTTATTTTAATTCCATGAACAAGAGTTTTCTGTGCACTTATAAATAGACTAGCAGAGTCTAGCCTCCAACTCATATTTTCTAAGACGATGCCAAGGCTCTACCATTTTCTTTCTTCTTCAAATATTTCAAAAATAAGAACATTAATTTTAGGAATTCTGATTCAAGATTTGACGTTAAAGAATATAGATGTATGATATAGGTGTTCAAATTTCTTGTCTACGTGTAACGACCCGGAATTTGGAGCCAGTTTAAAATTTTATTTTAAGGAAATTTTGTTAAAAAAATGCATCAGAATTTAAAATTTTCATTATTAAACTATTAAAGAAAAAAGAAAAAAAAGTGTATACAATAAAATTCCTTTTTATTTGTATATGTGAAACATAGAAATTGTGTCCATGGTAAATTCTTAATGTGAATTTAAATTCTTAATGTAAGCATCTAATTTTGCCACAATAAATTCTTGGTGGGGTAATTTAATCCTTAAAACATAGTGTAATATGGTAAAGACTATCATACTGATCCTAACATCATTTTTTTCATAAATAAACAAATTGATTGGAAAGGATAATTTATTAAATCTTATATATAGTCACTTTGCCCTCTCCCTTTAATGTAGATTTTAAAAACATCTCCCTTTCTTAAATCCATTTAATCCATGATACTATAAAAATATCTGAAAATGGTAAGTTGCCTATGTTGCACTATAAAATCAAAATTAATGGCGTTGAAATGGCATGAATTGACTTTTGTTAGAAACATCTTTCCAAGTAAAAATTATTGCACCTAAAAACAGAAAGAAATAATTATAGGATGAACTCATGTCAATTAGAATAATCTTTTTCTAGATTATCAATATGAAAGGAAAAGAAAAAAATATTAGCCATAAGACATTAATACTAATCAATCACTCCACTATTAAAAGTACATGTAAATGTAGAGTTATGAGTTTGTCGCCATGTCAAAAGTTTTCCTAATATAACAAACTAATCACATATTATGCAACACCTTTTTCCATCCGTGCCTGCTTTACTATTCTAAAAGAAGTATATTTTCTTCACTAACTTATTCATTATATTTAGACACATTCTTAATTCTCTATCAATCACACTTGGCAAAACATCCTTTTATGCCAACGCTGCAAGAACTTGATATAATGCTACAAAGTCAAGCACACGTTGTAATTAGTATTTGGTATGCTTATATTAATTTATAAATGGAAATTATGTAATATAATATATTTATACGCTACTTTATTCCATTAGTCTTTCATTTTCAAGCACGTTTTTTTAAATTTATTAAACGCAATACATTCATTCCTTTGTTAACAATTTAATGCATGCGGTCCATGTCCTAAATGAAGGCAAGCCACGGTTTATATTTTTCAATTTATGTGAAATTTTTTACCCTTTTAAATCTGGAAACACACGTCACATATTTATTTATTTATATAAAAGGGTTAAGTTAATTAAATGAATAATTAAAGACGTATGAAATGGTTCAAATTCATTTAGAAACAAAACTATGCCATTTATTTCTCCTTTCTTCTCTTTGTTATTTACGTTTGAAATTTGAATGAAAAATAATTAAATAGAATAAAACATAAAGGGTTAAAAAGAGAATTAAATAAATTTATAAATACCCTAAAATTAATCCATAACCCTAATTTCAGAAAACAAACATAGCCGCCGCCCCTTCTCTTTTCAATGGCTGAAATGCTCTCTCATTCTTCCTCATTTTTCTTTCAATCTAGTCGATGGTTTCCAAAATTTCTAAAGGGGAAGGTGTAGAGCTAGGGGAGCTCGTCACAACCAACGGTTGAGATCAATTCTTATGCGCTAATTTATGGGAAATCGATCTTCAAAGTGGCAGCGTTCGCAACAATTTTCATGGAGACAGGGAGCAATTGGGTTCACGGTGACATGCAATTCATGTAGAAGAGGAAGAAGAAGTTAGCGGCCTTGTTTTGTGCTAATCAATGTATTGAGGTTTAATTAAAAATTAATTTAATTTAATTGTGTAAGGTTATAAAATGAATAACTTATTCATATATCCTCAGAACTGAGTGTCATTCGAAACGTTAGAATCGTGGGATCCAACTCTATAACCCAGAACAGACCAGATCTGAAACTGAGACTGTTGGGAATCCAGAAAAATAGCAATGTGAGATCTCTGATTTAAATTATTTAAATTATTTTCTCGCTATTGAAATAATCGTTGTACGTTAATCCAATAGATCTGCGACGTGATTTGATAATTTTTGTTGTATGGGTTGATTTGACATGTCTTGTTATAGATCTGTGTTTGTAATTGTAGATCTGTGTAGATCTAACAAATTTCATCAGTTTGATTATAAAATCAACGTGTTTAATATAAAATAAATTTGATTGGATTAAATTAGGATTATTTTTAATCCAATTAAAATTCTGAGTTTACATGACATAGATTTACTTGTTGAACTAGTTCTGAGGATTTCCAATATTTTTTTATTGATATGAACTAGTTATTAACTAGAGTAAATCATTAAATTTAGATTTGATGAAGTTTTCCAATATGCTAATATTTGATTGAAGTTAAATTAAATAAATTGGATTTTAGGTTTGTCGTGAATAGTGTCTTAAATAACACTATTCTTAAACCCCGTATGAAAGTCCATGTTTTATGGTAGATGATTTTGGGTTTACCGTGAACTATGTTTTAAATGACATTAGTTCTTTAACCCAGTTAAAGATAAGAATAATTTCTTAAATTTAAATAATCATTGAATAATGATTTTTGATGTTTAAAACCAAATTGGGGTTTTAATAAATCTTTAAAGAAAAGATTTAAGAATAATGTAAAGAATTTATCTTTGATAAGATAATGTGAATATTTTATTTAAAAGAATATTCTGAATTGGAATGAGGCGTTGGATGTGTTTTTAATAATACTTGATTTTAATTATAAAATACGTGAGTTATTCAGAAAGACCGGGCTTAAACCATTCCCAATAATTACTACGACGATGAAGAGTCGAAGATGAAGACGGTGGTTGAAGACCGACGATCTTCACATCGAATGGATGTGTTACTACTGAGACCTTTGATGGGAGTAGCTACCTTGAAGGGGCTTCAGTGGTGGCCGTCCGGACTATTGTTGATTGTTTGGATTTGGTTTTCGCTCAGACCCAGAGCATAAGCTAGTAAATGGATGCGTGTCTGACATTGGATTTCGTTCCATGTGAATTAAATCGATTGCTGTTAATGTATGTCTGTTTGGTGGTGGAGGATTTGTTCTCTACTTAACACCCTGGTATATATTGATGGTGATCGATCTCATGGCGTGAATTGTCAATGTGGCACACCAAGATGCAATTGATCAAGGTTTTTGTTGAAAAGCAGGGCCTTGTGGGATGATCAAAGCATAGCCTATTACGGCATAGCTTTGTGTATATCGTGACTTCGCGAGCCTCACACCCCGGTATGAGTCAAAAACGGGATATGGACCGTAGGGAGTGCACACATTTCTTTCTAGCTAGTGGTAGTGTCAGTGCTTTAACACGGCCTAGCATTTTACTTATGTGGATGATGGATTTTGAGGCACCTCGGATTTTTATAGGCCGATAATGGTCATATTATAGGTTTAAAGGAACCGGGAAACGTGTGTTCAGGCATAACCAATCCACTGCCGATAGGCAGGGACCGGCCCTACCGCTCCAAGGGTTCACTGCAGAGGATCCTGAGGCATTTTCTAGAGTGTCTCGAATCGGAGAGAAGCTTTCCCCTAGCCTCGACTCATGATAGAAATCCAATTTCCGATACGACCTTGCGGTTTTGATTGTAGAACTAGTATGGCGACATAGTAGGATGGGATACTATGCCGTCTATGATTGATACATTATGATTGAAATGTTTTTGAAATATATATACCCATATATATACACACTAATATTAAATTCGTTTTATCGTATCAAGCATCCTTTGACCATTATAAGGTAAAACCCTATCCTCCGGTTTGCGTTGCATTGTGTGATGGGACTTGGGTCTTATAGTGGTTTCATTTTTCTAAAAAGGCATTGCGTTGTTTAAACGATTTATTTTATTTTATGCACTGGCAATCCAATGGAGTAAACCCGTTCCGCGTTAGCGGCGTGGTCCTGTGATTAGCCTTATTATTAGATAGTTAAGTTAAGATTTCTCATACCAGTCCCATGACTGACCTGTAGTTTGTTTCACTGGCAAACTCGGGTGCCCTTATTTTCCACACGGGCAGTCGAGTAGCATTTTGCAGATATATTTACAGGATCCTGGTTTACAGCTGAAGCGGTATTTGGAAAGCTCTGTATCAGTGTATTTCTTCTAGTTGTATATTTGTATTATTTTTCCGCTGTTTTTTAAATGTAATCTAAACTCTGATATTATTGTATTTCTATTTCTGTAATAAGTATTCATACTCTGTTATATTCTTGTACTCTGATGTAATTGTTGTAACCAGCAATAAAATGATCTTAGTTTGTGTTCTAATGTGTGTTGTTTTCAAAGCAATCCAGCCTTTCCTTTACGGGGAAGTTTGGGTCGTTTCACTACGTGAGGTAAATTATGTGAATCTGAATTATTAGGGTTTCTTTCTTTCTTTTAGCATCAGATTTGTAAATCTGTGGTTGTTTCAATATTAGATTCAATGAGGAAGACCATGGGGTGACAGATCTGAATCAGCTTCAAGAATTGGAAAGCAGTTAGGTGAGTGGATTTAAATAATAACTTTTGCTAATGGTATATTTATCGTTTAAATACCTGTGATTATTAATGAAATAAATAATTGAAATTATGATAATTGTGATATAATCCATTCCCTAAGTACGTTCAGAATGTTACAATTGTACGAATCTATTCTATTAATTTTCTATTTGGATTTACTGTAATACTGAAATTGTGAATCTGATAGTGATTATGCATATATTCTAAAGATTGTGATAAATTGGATATGTTGTAAAGAGAATTACAATGAATTGTGGATAAAATGGAATAAGAATTAGCAAGCCTAATTTTGTATAGAAACTTACCGTGATTAAATTGGAATTAGGAATTGAATATGAAAACAAAAAATAATATAATTTAAAAAAGGGAATTAGTAGCGAACTGAGTTAATTGAGGGTGGAAAAGGGATACATTTCCATAATCACCGTTACAGTAAATTACAAAGAACGTAGTTGCAAGAAAAAGAAATGTAAAAGATATTATTGTGAAATAAGGATCTTTGCCATAATGCACACTAATAAAATATATACCTATAGTAATAAAAAGAAATAGCTTGCAACTATGGATCTTAATTGATGTATATTTTGGAAATGGAATTTGTACATTTCCACTAACCAAACTAATGAAGTGTGTGAAATATTTTTTATAATAATAAAAATGTATAAGAGGGTAAATAAAGAAAGGCTACAACACTAAAATGTTTGCTTAAATGACAAGGGAACCAAGGGAAAACGTGATGAACAGGGAATACAACCTATTATAATTAATTATGTGAATGAGAAAAAGATATAATAGGTAGGCTTGTCCTAGGGACAAGTATAATTATAACACATGCTATAATGAATAGAGAAAAGAGAACGTATTAATAAACCTTTGTTAAAGAAACAAAGTTAATAAGTAATTTCGTAGCAACAGTTGTGGTAACGACATGACGTGGGTTATAATAAGAGATAAGATGAGAACTTAGTAATAAATCTTAGTTAGAGGAACTAAGTTAATAAGTAAACCCACAACAACAGTTGTGGTAATGGTATAACATGAAGTAATAAATAATATGAAGAACTAAAAGAAAGAAGAGGCTTATTATTACTAAATATATGATTGAGAAGTATCAAGTTTAATGAATTTAATAATAAGTGGCTCGTTGGTAGGGTCCATTCCGGCAGCGTGGGGCTGATTGGGGAAAATAAGCGACCAAATGTAAGCTAATAAACCAGTAATTTGAATAGAAAATGAACGTGTAAATAATCAAGTTAATTAGAAATATAATAAGTTAAAGTAAGCACATGATTAGATCTAATGACGTGATGACATGATGCACTTATACCAGTCCGAACCTATGGAGATGAAGTACCCAACGGGTTAGATCGTCGCGGTGTCTGGAGACACGAGAGGAACACGTCCAACTGATTAATCTACGGGACTAGTGGAAAGCACGGGGTTTCTGCGGGACGTAGTAGGGTACCTTGAGATGGCCTTCTGAGGAACAACTGGATGAAGTCGTCGCTCGGAGGCAGGTCCGTTGCACCATCTAGAGTATACCTTTAGAACAGCCAAGGCATAGCAGTTAGAAGGCTATGGTAGATGGCGTTGGGTGATTCGGCCGTTGGCCTCGCTTTAGGAGGAGGTGGTCAGGATCTAATAAATAATAGTAATTATCGGGTACTGGTCATCGACAGTCAGTGGGATGCAGAAAGACTAAGAGTTAAACCAACAGTCAGTGGTTGAGGGACACACCAAATTAAATGCTAGATTGGTTGTTAGGGGCACGCCATTATCTTTTGATGTAGTCTTTCATTAGTTGAATGAGGGGCTAAGGCGGGGCAATAACCACTGTGAAAAGAGATAGACCATATGTAGATAGCTGTATTGTAGGCCTAACGAAGCTGTTTTTTTTTATAGATATCGAAAGCTCCCAACTGAGTTTCATGCATTGGATGCAGCCCAATCATATGACTCGGGTTATAGCAGACAACACGTTTGTGTGAGGGTGTAACACCCCACGTCCAATAATGTCACTCACAAAGGGAATGCATTAACTTCCATGGAGGTTTTAAGTGAATATAGAACAGTAAAATTACAACAAGACAGATATAAAATAGTACTTGGAAATTCAAAAACTTTATTTCATTGTAGCAGAAGTCAAAACATGTTTGATTACATCATAACACCATATTCAATGTCAAGTACAATATCTATCTTGATAAAACAAGTACATAATCCCATTATATGAATAGCCATTAAAAAGAAAGATAACAAGCTGGACTTTACTTCAGCAGTCCAAGCTTTCCAGAAGATAAGCGATCCAACTAGACTCCACTAGAACTTGGCCCAACCTGCGGACCTGAAGGGAGAAAAAGGATGGAAAAGAGGGGGTCAGACATAAAGTCTGGTGAATATGATAATTCTACAATACTATTACCAAAATAACTGGACTAAGGCATAAGCTGGAAAACAAGAAAATGTCTATGAAGAGCAGATTAAGGACATAGACAATCGCTAAAGGCAACGTTATAGGCGCTCCTAAATACTAAAGGATAAACACTATACTGCACCACACCAGTCACCCTAAAGATTCATCCCACTTAGCTTCACTTAGAAACTTTCCCAATGGCTTTACGTACCCCTAGCTGACTACATAGGTGCCGCCTGCCCCTATCTCCACTAGGTGTACCCTACTTCCCATTATTCGATCGGCTCCCTAACTCGTAGATACCCGTGCTGGCCCCACAGTGGGGTGTATCACTCCCCTAAAGTGGCAACCTGATACAACGGACATGCACGGCTTATACCTACACGATGCAACAACGTCTTACCTACCAGCCCGGGTCCACACACGCATATGAAACCCGTTGGACTTGCGTTGCCACCGCTCCCTGTTTTGGCCTCTTATAGTCAAACCCAGTATGCGTGTCCCGTCCTCGACTTGGGTCGAGCCCACAAAGATACGTTTTGGGATACTGGTTGAAATGGGCCCCCACTATTTACCACAAGCATTCCACCTAAGCTTGTCCCCATTAGTCCATCCCACTTAACCCACTTAGTCATGCTCATTTACATGTGTGTTTGGTTAAGTCTAATCGTATTTCAAATGCCTCTAAAGGCAACCACCAGATTCCTCATGCCACCCCAGGCACCTACTTAACCCCCATGTCCCACCTTACATGATTATCTGGTTAAGTATTTCTTAGTTCATTAAGGCCATAACCTCATAAAGACCTCTCACATTAGACTGGCATTTATGGCAGCTGGATTTGCCGGGCGGGTCCGGGCAGTCTTACACCATAAAAGAGTCTAACCTCGTGTCTTTACAACTGTTATGCTTTAGTTTGGGCCTAGGACCTCTCACATTGGGCCGACATTTGTGACTACTGGATTTGCCGGGCGGGTCCGGGCAGGTTTACATCACAAACGGGTCCAACCTCGTGTCCTAAGCATTGATTATTAATAATAATCCACTTTCCCCCAATTTTAATAATTCCCTACTTGAATTATTAATTACTTCCAATTTTTAACAATGTCCATAATTGACTCAATTATGGACATTCATTCATGGTATGCAACATCTTACAAAATTGCACCCAATTTATTAATTCCTAATATTACCCCTACCCCACGTTTGAACGTTTATTCGCAAAATATATGTTAGACTCGAATAGCCTAACTCATAGCATAAAAGAGATTATCATAATAACAACATGTATATGTGACCAAATGAATCATAATAAGGGGTGAAACTTGCATATGTCCAACTTGCATAGATTATACATGTCATGGACCTAAAGGTGTCAACTTGTTCAAAATTCACCTAATATAATCTCAATCAATTTTCATAAACTTACATATGAACATGTGTGAATCAACATCATCTAATTTTTTAACAACATGGTTTTATATGGGTACACCTAACTCAATAGGCAAATTCCCATAATCAAGTTTTATTTAATTATAGTTTCAAGTTTATGGGTACACCTAACCTAATAGGCAAATTCCCATAAACAAGATCCATTTAAATTAAGAAAAAAAAATAACTTTAAGCATGATCCAACAGCATGATTTTTCAACATAATATAGCATGATTTATAACATGGCATAGTATGATAGTATAACATAGCTTGACATGATTCTCAACATAGCACGACATAGCATAAGAGAATTTACAACATAGCATGACATATCATATATAATTTACATCATACGACAACATAATAACATAATAAGAGATCCACAATATATAGAATTTACAATTACAAATCACATCACTTTCTTGTGATCCATTCATAACTGAGTCAAATTAGTTTGTAATAGTCTTGTGAGAATCATCATACTCACCAACAAAAGAAAAGAATTAGAGAAAGAGAGATCTTTTGATTTGATTTGTGTAGATTTAGTTGTAGATGATTAGGCTTCCTCTTCTTAGTTTGTGACGGCTACGCTGAACTCCATGGCAGCAGCATGACGGTAGCTTCTCTAATTTTACAAGTGATTTAGGTTTAGGGTCTACCCACTTATTTATAGATTTTAGAATGCATTTAGGCCATTAGATTTATCCTAGAAATAACCGCAGCCGTTCAGACAAGATGGAGTTTATCTTGTTGACTCAGCAATGAGTCAGAAGTGACTCAGCAAACACTCAGCAATATATATATATATATATATATATATTCTACAATGTACACCTTAGATACATCCCCCCCCTTTTACACACTTATTATTGTTTTAGCAACTTTAGTGTTAATAGAAAATTCGGGGTGTTACATTCTCCCCTCCTTTTAGGATTTCGTCCCCGAAATCTTCAAGTCTGGAAGAATGTATATCCTACCATCCAAACGTCCATCTACTCATCCATCATACACAGGCATCCATTGTCCTTACAGACTTCTAATGCTTTCATGTTTAAATGCACAGTGTGTGTATATGTCCGTATCTAATGCAAAATCAGGCGGTCCACTGATTCAGTTGACCTCCTTAATGCAACTATGATCGTGCCATGCATCCATTATGTATGCAAAAGATTCTTAATGCTACATAATACTTCTATATGCGTGCACAACCATCATCTGAATGCAGCATCCACATGATAATACAACCATCGTTCATCCATTTTACTAAATACATCCATATATATGCAATATGCAATATGTAGTGACTGAGCCGATCTAGTGCCTAAAGTGTGTGTATATATGCATCCACGAGCAACCACTAGCAAACACTTGCATCCATTTTGCATCCATCATACATAACATGTCTCAAACACATGTTTCAACCATAGGATTATCCTAACTAAAGGTCAAAGATACTAATGAGAGGACATACTAAAGATAAGATAAGATAAGCTAAGCGATAAAGGAGAAATTAAAAGACATACCCTCAAAAAGAAAAGGGTACAACGAACGCATCTTCTCTTCTGTCTCCCAAGTTGCGTTGCTCTCATCATCTCCCCAATGCACTTTGACCAGTCTGACCTCTCGATTCCTCAACTTTTTGATCTCCGACCCAAGAATGCATGTAGGAGCTCGTCTAATTGTTGCATCACGCTCTATTTCCACCTCTTTAAGCAAGCTCGGCTCTACCACCTCCGCGGTCTTGTGCAAACACTTCCTCAAATGTGATACATGGAATACGTCGTGTACTCCACTAAGTTTCTCAGGCAACTCCACCCTATATGCCATCTTCCCAATCCTGTTTTTTTACAGGAAACGGCCCTACAAACCTTGGTGCTAATTTCCCCACGGACCCAAAGCGAACAACATTCTCTAACGGAGATACTTTGATAAAAACCATGTCCCCAATGTCAAACTCAAGATCTGTCCTCCTCTTATCAGCATACGATTTTTGCCTATCTTGTGCTGCTTTCATCCTCCTTCGAATCAACTCAATCTTCTCCGAGGTTTCCCTAACCATATCGGGCCCAAGTAGGATTTTATCGGTAGATTCCCACCAACATGTAGGCGAACGGCAAGGCCTTCCATAAAGAGCTTCGAAAGGTGCCATGCCAATACTAGACTGAAAGCTATTGTTATATGCGAATTCTACTAACGGAAGGTGCTCTTCCCATGTACCCCCAAAGTCTAGGATACAAAGCCTTAAAAGATCCTCTAGAATGCGATTCACCCTCTCGGTCTGGCCGTCTGTCTGAGGATGATATGCGGTGCTCAAACATAGCTGAGTCCCTACCGCCTCTTGTAAACTCTTCCAAAATTCGCTAGTAAAGATGGGGTCACGGTCTCTTACTATACTAGAAGGAATACCGTGCAAACGAACTATCTCCTTAATGTATACAGAAGCCAACCACGGAGCAGTCCTCTTACTTTTCACGGGAATAAAATGGGCGCTTTTAGTAAGTCTATCTACTATAACCCAAATCCCCGTGTTACCCTTCCTTGATCTTGGTAATCCATCCACAAAATCCATTGAGATGCTTTCCCATTTCCATAGTGGAACTTCTAATGGGTGAAGCAACCCACCGAGTTTCTTTTGTTCTGCTTTAACTCGTTGGCACACCAAGCATTTAGCGACGTACTCGGCCACATCCTTTTTCATACCGGCCCAAAAGAAAACCCGCTTCATATCTTTGTACATCTTATCCCCGCCGGGATGAATGGTCATTTTTGAGCGATGAGCATCATCAAGAATGGCCTTCCTTAAGTGTTCGTCTTGCGGTACACAAAGTCTATTATCCCTTCGTAACCAACCCTTATCGTCTAGGGTATACCTACGAAGATGGCTTGACGACTCCCCCCCTTTGAGCTTTTCTACTATCTCAACCAACCGTGGGTCGTCTCGCTGTGCCTCACCAACCCGTCCTAGAAGTGTAGGTCTAACCTCCAAGGATGCTAACAGACCGGGTACTAAGTCAACGGAGGGTCTAAAGTCAAACATAGAGATGAATTCTAAGCTTTGTCGTTCAACAAACAACGGACTCAAGGACAACCTTTTCCTACTTAAGGCGTCTGCCACCACGTTACCCTTGCCCGGGGTATATGCTATTTCAAAATCGTAGGAGGCTAAGAATTCCATCCACCGTTGCTGCCTTAAATTCAAATCCTTCTGAGAGAATAAGTATTTTAATGATTTGTGGTCAGTGAACAGTTCGAATTTCTCACCAAGAAGATAGTGACGCCAAGACTTAAGCGCGAAAACAATTGCGGCTAGCTCTAAGTCATGCGTGGGGTAATTCTTTTCATGAACCCTCAACTGCCTTCCACCATAGGCTATTACTCTTCCCTCTTGCATGAGGACCGCGCCAAGTCTCGTCCCACAAGCATCAGTATAGATGGTAAACGGTTTATTCCCGTCTGGCAGCACTAAGACTGGGGCTGAAGTTAAGGCTCTCTTTAAACGTTGGAACGCATCATTGCAATCTTTGTCCCACGTAAAAACCAGGTTCTTCTTCGTTAACCGTGTTAATGGAGCTGATATTTTTGTGAAGTCTTTGATAAACTTCCTATAATAGCCAGCCAACCCCAAGAAACTTCTTACTTCGGTTGCATTTTTAGGGACCTTCCAATCTTGGATGGCCACCACCTTTGCGGGATCCACTGCTATCCCTTCTTTGGAAACAACGTGCCCTAAGAACCGTACTTCCTTCCTCCAGAAGTGACACTTAGAAAATTTTGCCTTAAGGTTATGTGCTCGAAGGGTTTCCAACACTTCCCTAAGATGTAGGGAGTGCTCTTCTTTATTCTTAGAAAAGACTAAGATGTCATCCACAAAGACTACCACGAATTTGTTAAGGTATTCCCTAAACACCCTACTCATCAAATCAACGAAATATGCAGGGGCGTTTGTCAAACCAAAGGGCATCACTTGCCATTCATAGAATCCGTCAGGAGTCCTAAAAGCAGTCTTATCTATACTATCCTCAGCCACTCTCAGTTGATGAAAGCCAGTGGCTAAGTCCAACTGCGAAAACACTTAGGCGCCAACTAACTGATCAAAGAGATCGTCAATCCTCGGCAGTGGGTGTCGGTTCTTTTTAGTAAGCTTGTTTAGTTCTCTATAGTCCATACAAAGTCTAAGAGACCCATCCGCCTTTGTGGCAAAAACTACTGGAGCACCCCACTCCGATATACTACGTCTTATGAACCCCTTCTCAAGCAACTCCTTTACTTGCTTATTGAGTTCCCTCCTTTCACGAGGAGCCATGTGGCGCACTGGCAAAGATACGGGTTTAGCATTATCCACAAGATAAATTCGAAAGTCTATCTCCCACTTTGGAGGTAAGCCCTTCACCTCCTCAAACACATCCGGATATTCCCGGACCACTTCTACCGATCGCAGGTTCTCTACAGACGCGTCAAGCGATTCAAGATAACTTAGCATAACGGAATTTATGGGATTACAAAAGATGTCGAGAGCATTACCAAGGCGAGTCACAAGCCTAACTACTCTCCTTTCACAATCAAGAATGGCCCTATTTCTAGACAACCAATCCATTCCTAAAATTAGCCCATAGCCCGTGAAGCCCAATACATAAGCATCACATCTAAATTCAACGCTAAGTATAGAGATTTTCAAATCCAAACATATCATGGTCAAATGAGCCGAACCCCCAATTGGATTTGAAACGACTAGGGGATCCTCTACTAAACTGGTGTTCAAGTGCAGTGATTCAACTAATGATGCAGAGATAAACGAATGAGATGCGCCAGAATCGAATAAGGTACGGACAGGATGATCAAACAGAAAAACTAAGCTTTCAACAGAAATTGTTCTACCTCTATCTTGCAGCGGTGGGGCCGCAATAGCCTGAACTTGCCCCCTTGCCTGCCCTGGTGCCATAAGAGCCTGCACCTGTCCTCCCGAGGTAGACCCTGCCCTCTGCCCCTTCTTTGGACAGTCCTTCACTAAATGTCCCGCATCTCCACAATGAAAACAACCAGTCTTCTTTTTCTTTCTACAATCTTTGCTGAGATGGCCAGGCGTCCCACAATTGAAGCATTTCTTCTTCCCTTTGCCATTATTGTTTTTACCACCCTTCTTATTTTGCTGTTGGGGTTTCTTCTGATCCCCTTTCTTTTCAACTGCCTTATCCTCATGCATAAGTGCCATTTCTACTAGCTTTTCAAAGGTGGCTCCCATAGGGATGTGGGTCATAGCCAACCCTTGCAACGGTTCATTCAAGCCTCTAACGAACCTCAAAGCTTTCTTCTCTGGCGTGTTCACCAACTCCAAGCCAAACCTTGCTAACTGATTAAATTTATTGACATATTCCTTTACTGATGAGCTCCCTTGCTTTAGTGCCAGGAATTTTTCCATATTTAAGTTCTCCTCTGCCCTTGAAAGAAACTTTGCCTCAAACCTTCGTCTGAAATCCGCCCATGAATCAACTGGACGTTCCCCGTTAGTGACCTCCCACCAAAACGAGGCCTCTCCCTTCATTAACCAAGCAGCTAAACGGACTTTCCTCCCATCTTCCACTTCAAAGATATCCAACAATTCCTCAGTCTCCTTAAGCCAATCTCTGGCCTCCACAAACGTCTCAGTCCCTTGAAAAGTTTTTCCTCCCATAGCCTTGAATTCCTTGCACGTCTTTGCAAAAGTGTCAACACGAGGAGGAGGAGGAATGGGTGCAACTAGGGGTGGAGGAGTATCCGCTGGGCCTGCAGTGGTGGCCCTAGCCTCCAAGTATCTCCTAAACCACCCTGGAATCGTCACACCTTCTGGGAGATTAAGATCTTCAGCCATGCTGAAACGAAAAAGGAAAGATTCAAAATGGAGAATTCGAAAGATAAAGATAAGGATGTGGCTATTTGGGATTATGTTTTTCATAAAAACTCTCTTTAAATAACATGTTTTTTTTTTGAAAGCACTTCTTCCAAAAATACTTTAGAAAAAAAAATATTTTTCTAAAAATTTTTTTTATCTGTTCTGGTAACCTTATGCTCTGATACCACGTGTAACACCCCACGTCCATTAATGTCACTCACAAAGGGAATGCATTAACTTCCATGGAGGTTTTAAGTGAATATAGAACAGTAAAATTACAACAAGACAGATATAAAATAGTACTTGGAAATTCAAAAACTTTATTTCATTGTAGCAGAAGTCAAAACATGTTTGATTACATCATAACACCATATTCAATGTCAAGTACAATATCTATCTTGATAAAACAAGTACATAATCCCATTACATGAATAGCCATTAAAAAGAAAGATAACAAGCTGGACTTTACTTCAGCAGTCCAAGCTTTCCAGAAGATAAGCAATCCAACTAGACTCCACTAGAACTTGGCCCAACCTGCGGACCTGAAGGGAGAAAAAGGATGGAAAAGAGGGGGTCAGACATAAAGTCTGGTGAATATGATAATTCTACAATACTATTACCAAAATAACTGGACTAAGGCATAAGCTGGAAAACAAGAAAATGTCTATGAAGAGCAGATTAAGGACATAGACAATCGCTAAAGGCAACGTTATAGGCGCTCCTAAATACTAAAGGATAAACACTATACTGCACCACACCAGTCACCCTAAAGATTCATCCCACTTAGCTTCACTTAGAAACTTTCCCAATGGCTTTACGTACCCCTAGCTGACTACATAGGTGCCGCCTGCCCCTATCTCCACTAGGTGTACCCTACTTCCCATTATTCGATCGGCTCCCTAACTCGTAGATACCCGTGCTGGCCCCACAGTGGGGTGTATCACTCCCCTAAAGTGGCAACCTGATACAACGGACATGCACGGCTTATACCTACACGATGCAACAACGTCTTACCTACCAGCCCGGGTCCACACACGCATATGAAACCCGTTGGACTTGCGTTGCCACCGCTCCCTGTTTTGGCCTCTTATAGTCAAACCCAGTATGCGTGTCCCGTCCTCGACTTGGGTCGAGCCCACAAAGATACGTTTTGGGATACTGGTTGAAATGGGCCCCCACTATTTACCACAAGCATTCCACCTAAGCTTGTCCCCATTAGTCCATCCCACTTAACCCACTTAGTCATGCTCATTTACATGTGTGTTTGGTTAAGTCTAATCGTATTTCAAATGCCTCTAAAGGCAACCACCAGATTCCTCATGCCACCCCAGGCACCTACTTAACCCCCATGTCCCACCTTACATGATTATCTGGTTAAGTATTTCTTAGTTCATTAAGGCCATAACCTCATAAAGACCTCTCACATTAGACTGGCATTTATGGCAGCTGGATTTGCCGGGCGGGTCCGGGCAGTCTTACACCATAAAAGAGTCTAACCTCGTGTCTTTACAACTGTTATGCTTTAGTTTGGGCCTAGGACCTCTCACATTGGGCCGACATTTGTGACTACTGGATTTGCCGGGCGGGTCCGGGCAGGTTTACATCACAAACGGGTCCAACCTCGTGTCCTAAGCATTGATTATTAATAATAATCCACTTTCCCCCAATTTTAATAATTCCCTACTTGAATTATTAATTACTTCCAATTTTTAACAATGTCCATAATTGACTCAATTATGGACATTCATTCATGGTATGCAACATCTTACAAAATTGCACCCAATTTATTAATTCCTAATATTACCCCTACCCCACGTTTGAACGTTTATTCGCAAAATATATGTTAGACTCGAATAGCCTAACTCATAGCATAAAAGAGATTATCATAATAACAACATGTATATGTGATCAAATGAATCATAATAAGGGGTGAAACTTGCATATGTCCAACTTGCATAGATTATACATGTCATGGACCTAAAGGTGTCAACTTGTTCAAAATTCACCTAATATAATCTCAATCAATTTTCATAAACTTACATATGAACATGTGTGAATCAACATCATCTAATTTTTTAACAACATGGTTTTATATGGGTACACCTAACTCAATAGGCAAATTCCCATAATCAAGTTTTATTTAATTATAGTTTCAAGTTTATGGGTACACCTAACCTAATAGGCAAATTCCCATAAACAAGATCCATTTAAATTAAGAAAAAAAAACATAACTTTAAGCATGATCCAACAGCATGATTTTTCAACATAATATAGCATGATTTATAACATGGCATAGTATGATAGTATAACATAGCTTGACATGATTCTCAACATAGCACGACATAGCATAAGAGAATTTACAACATAGCATGACATATCATATATAATTTACATCATACGACAACATAATAACATAATAAGAGATCCACAATATATAGAATTTACAATTACAAATCACATCACTTTCTTGTGATCCATTCATAACTGAGTCAAATTAGTTTGTAATAGTCTTGTGAGAATCATCATACTCACCAACAAAAGAAAAGAATTAGAGAAAGAGAGATCTTTTGATTTGATTTGTGTAGATTTAGTTGTAGATGATTAGGCTTCCTCTTCTTAGTTTGTGACGGCTACGCTGAACTCCATGGCAGCAGCATGACGGTAGCTTCTCTAATTTTACAAGTGATTTAGGTTTAGGGTCTACCCACTTATTTATAGATTTTAGAATGCATTTAGGCCATTAGATTTATCCTAGAAATAACCGCAGCCGTTCAGACAAGATGGGGTTTATCTTGTTGACTCAGCAATGAGTCAGAAGTGACTCAGCAAACACTCAGCAATATATATATATATATATATATATATATATATATATATATATATATATATATATATATATATATATATATTCTACAATGTACACATTAGATACATCCCCCCCTTTTACACACTTATTATTGTTTTAGCAACTTTAGTGTTAATAGAAAATTCGGGGTGTTACAGAGGGTCTAGATACACGCCCTAGGTGGTGTATTGTAGACGTTAGGGCAGTACTCCGTGTTGAGACGTGATTCGACCGACGAGTTCAGATACGAGGATTTATACACTTACATGACATAGCGATGGTGGTTCTGTTCGATTACGTGGAGTAATGATATAGATTTCCGTACGCGGTTGGCGTAGGATGGAGGTTGTGCATACTTCCATGATGTAATGGTAGAGACCATACGAGGAGGGTACTATGGGGAGTAACTTGAGATGTTGGGTATAGCTGCATGTATATTATATATTATGTTTACCCTACTTGGAAGTAGATTGGTGCGACGTGTGTGCAGAGCCTAGAGCGTTATTAACCCAAATAACCTAATAATTAAGAAAATATAACTGAACGGTATATGTAGTGTTATTTCAATATGTATAATTTGTCCTTTCATCAGAACTTATCTTCTGATCCCCTCCTCATAACATACTCACATATTGAACTTATAAAAGAGATTTATTAGTCTTTGGACACTTGTTAGGCAGTGCCAATACTTCGGTAAGCCTATATTTGATTATTATATTTTATTCATTCCACTGTGAGATGTTTTATCGAGCTATGATATATTTATTATGTCTGTTTCTTCTGCGAGAATAACCAACTCGAGCTTTGATAGATTGGAATTTTTGAGAAAAATTTGGTCTATTGAAATTCAGTTGTTATAGCAGGCTTGTATACCCCCCATGATTTTGTGGATTCAGGTGACTGCCTTCTATATGATGTAGTCCATAAGGGTATTGATTGATGGAACGATTTTTTAGTTGGTTTTTCCTTGGCTCCGAAGCTTCTTACTTGGACGTTTGTGAGCATTGTCGAAGTAGATGGAGCCCTAAAGGGGGTATGCGTGTATTTCATATTGATGGCTTGTTCTATTTTAAATTCACGTTAGCTGAAGAGAGAAGACGTGTACTAGATCTGGACCCATCCATCATCAGTGGCAAGCCGTTTATAATCACCTCGTGGAATACGTACGTTGGCAAAAATAGAGAACATATTCTATCTATTCCAGTCTGGGCTAATCTCACTCATATTTCTGCGACCCTTCAGACCTTAGTTAGACTTAATTGACTGTCGAATCAAATTGACAAGCTCATATGCTTTGATGCTTCCACAATGAATAGAGAATGTTATAGTTATGCTTGTGCTTTGATCGAAATAATTCCAGGCAAGTTGCTCCTAGATTGGATCATGGCTAGTCTTAATAGCCAGGACTGATTTGTTGATGTCACTTATAACCGGAAGCCTGATATTTGTATTACTTGTCATTCCTTTGGTCACTCTTCTGAGACTTGTAAACTTCCATATAATGCCCCCATCCCAGATAAGTTGTCTCTTTTACGACCTAATTCTCGTGTTTGGGTTCCGAAAGTGTCTGTTCTTGATGTTGAGCCTATTAGTGCTGCCTCAGCCCCTATTGTTATCATGCTTGTTTTGTCTGCTGTAATTGCTCCTCCTCCTATTTCAGTTGCTGCTGTTACCGTCCCTTCGATTATGCCACCTCCTCTGGATACTTCCTTGCCTGCTCTGCCTCCAACTAATGTCATGTTAGTGCATTCACCTTTGATTCCAGTATATGCTATTCCTAACCTTCCTTCATCTGAATCTCCTTCTGTTATATGGTCTCATATTGAGCGTGGTTAGAACCATTTACCCTCCGGTATGAGATACTCTCTTGAAGATGATAATTTTTTGCTTACGCGGTTGAAGAGAGTCCTGAGTCTAGGTGTTTATTTTACTGTATTGATGGAGATGGGCTTATCTTGGATACTAAAGGAGATGAGTGTTTGGCGAACACGATAACTTTCTCTGATTCTTTGTGGGACAGGAAGTTTATCTACGATTTAGATTCCGATGTTTACCCCTGACTTGGTCTTTATTTTTAAGGGCTACATTCATGTATATCATCCTGTTGAGGACAAAAATGTTCACTTCCCTTAGTTCTGGAGGATTGGTAGATTTGTTGTTTGTAGTTGAGGCGTTTCTGTTTCACTCCTAGGCTTTATTTTTCAGTGTTCTGGCACTTCAAACCAGCTATAGTAGTTAGACTTTCAGTCTAACTTTTGTTCTTCATGTACTAATTATTTGTTGTAATAAAAAGTGGTTGCGGCCACTATAAAAAATGGTCGGCTTTGTCAGTAAGAAAAATTGTTATAATGATGTAGTCGAATTTGTATATTAGTTACTCTAGTTTGCTATGTATATATATATATATATATATATATATATATATATATATATATATGGAGCGACTATTTGGACACAAAATTAAACACATAATTAGAGACACATAATCTGAACCGTAGGATCTGTTTGTCCTTATGTGTGAGGTAGAATTCAGGAGGAAATCTTGTGGTTGAGATTGCTTACGTCTAAATTTATGTCAATGTTTTGTGTCTAAATAGACTTTCCCATATATATATATATATATATATATATATATATATACACACACACATAGATTTATGTATATGTATATGTATTGTAGATTAACAATAAAAAACATACGCGCACACACACATAAAGATTAAAAAAAAAAGTGTATATTATAGTTTATTGCAGCTGTGAGATTTTGTTACATCATTTTTTTTTTCCGTAAACAATTTTTTTTTCACATTTAAATGTTTGACGTATGAATATCGAAAATGTATTAGTGTCGACTTCTGAAATCGACATCATTATAAGTAACCCAAAGCTTCTAGATTCTAACGAATTTTAAGGCTCACCGTGAACTACCGTTTTTGGTTAAATGCAACATGGTAGTCAGGTCAATTGATTTATTATGAATACACATGGGACATGTATATGCAAGCAGTGGCGTAGCCAAGATTTTAGCCTGGTGAGGTCACAATTAGGGAGTAATGGGGGTTCGGGGGCGATAGCCCCCGAAAATTTTTTTTAGCATGTATTCGACAAAAAAAAAAAAAAAAAAAAAAAAAAAAAATTCTAATATACCATTGAACAACAATATATAATAAGTGACAAAATATCATTTGATTACAAAAGCGATCAATTATATTGATCATTTCAAACTAAACAACTTCAACATAAATACTAATAATCTAAAGTTGTCCACGTCGGGTTCTCATGTTTTGAAACCGATCCACGATTGCATCATTGCTAATTTGAGTAAATATGTCTTTCTCGATGTATGCAACACAACTATCATTCAACCATTCATCTCCCATTCGAGATAAACAAATAAATCAATCAGCATGATTTCTGCCCTCAGGAACAATAACAGCAATTTTATTTTATTTTATTCAAGACTGATTCAATTCAAGAATTCAATACAAATTCAAGATTCATCCGAATCAGAGAGAAACCACTTGCATAATTGATTCAAGACTGATTCAAGAAAACCCTAACCAATTAAATTCAAATCGGCTGAAACTAAAATTAGGGTTAGCTCATTACCCATCAGCGAAGAGGAAGAGAAACAACGCGATTAGTGTAGAGTGGTGACGGCTTGCGTTTGAAGATCCGAAGAGGAAGAGAAACAACGCGATTCTTTTTTGCCGCCGCTTCTTCTGTTCTGTCGTCCGTTTTTTTTTTTTTTCTCCGTGGGAAACTCGTTCTGAAATGTTTCGCTTTTTTTTTTTTTTTTTACCGAATTCCTGGTGAGGTCACGTGACCTCACCAGGTAATACATCCCTCCGCCCCTGTATGCAAGTAGTTAGGAACTAACCATCACTGTTCTATGCAAGTAGCAATCAATAATTAACAATCGAAAAACAAAAAACAAAATGTAAATTGTTAATTAACCTCTCCTTCTGCGCATAAAAACCCATCGTCTCCTGCAGACAAACAAATTTCCCTTGTGTGCTCACAAGAAAGAAAAAAGGGAGGAAAAAAAAAGTTGTTTAGTATTTATCCCTAATTTAGCACTTGACAAAAGAATGGGAAATTGCTGTGCATCACCAGCCGATCGGTCCGATCGGCCGTCCAGAAAAACCAAACCCACCAAAATCAAAAACAAAAACAAAACGAACCCCTTCTCTGACAACTCTGGGTATGCCGGAAAACACGTAACTGTCCTGAGTTCTCCGACCGGAGCAGACATATCCGCCAAATACACCTTGAAAAACGAGCTGGGACGCGGCGAGTTCGGCATAACCTACTTATGCACCGATAAAGATACAGGAGAGAACTTCGCGTGCAAATCAATATCCAAGCAGAAGCTGAGGACAGCTGTGGATGTGGAGGATGTGAGGAGGGAGGTTGAGATAATGAAGATTTTGCCCGAGCATGAGAATATTGTGAGGTTGAAGGAGACTTACGAGGATTCACATGATGTACATTTGGTCATGGAGTTGTGTGAGGGCGGTGAGTTGTTTGACCGGATTGTAGCTAAGGGAACTTACACGGAACGGGCAGCTGCAAGTGTTTTGAAAACTATTGTCGAGGTTGTTAAGGTAAAATTACGATTTTGATGACATTTATACAATATATATAGTTCTTAAAATTGTTTATTAGTGAAAAGATAATAGCCATATTTTTAGTTAGTAGAGTTGAAGTCGGGGATCCTAGGCAAGTATAGTAGAAGAGTTGTTAAAAAGATGTATAATAAAATATTTTAAATGAAGCTTTGTAAATGGAAGAGAATGTGATTTTTTGCTTTTGAAATTAGAGAAGGTGAAACTGCGTTTAGCTAAATGGATGAAATTTTGGAGTTTGTGCCAAGCATTTTGTATGAATGCAAACTAGTGGTTTCTAATCAGTTCAACGTAAGGTTTAAGAATCACCTGTCTGGAGCATAGATAGTTGTACTTGGTAGCTTGAATATGGGTGTGGATGGTTCACAATAACACTGGATGCCAAATTTGTCAAGGAGATGATGGAAGAAAATGATTTCCAAACATGTTGTAAATGCTTGATATCATTTGTTCTATGAATCTGAATTATTTTGAACTATCCAAAAACGTAGATTTGCCACAAGCATGGAGTGATTCATCGCGATCTCAAGCCTGAAAATTTCTTGTTCGCTAACAAGAAAGAGACATCACCACTCAAGGCAATAGATTTTGGGTTATCAGTGTTTTTCAAGCCAGGTATAAATCGACTGATTGTGCATGTAAATATATGGTATAAAACTATCTATATGCTTTTTGTTAACCATTATAACTTTTTAGGGGAGCGGTTTTCTGAGATTGTAGGCAGCCCCTATTACATGGCTCCAGAGGTGTTAAAGCGAAATTATGGACCTGAAATTGATGTATGGAGTGCAGGAGTCATACTCTACATACTACTTTGTGGCGTTCCACCATTCTGGGCTGGTAAAATTCTTCGAAATGGAAATCTGTAGGCGAAGCCTGATATTTCAATAATTTTGAAATGTTCGGATGAAAATGTTCGAGTTTGGTTGTTCTTATGCAGAAACCGAACAAGGGGTAGCCCAGGCAATTATACGTTCCAGATTAAATTTTCAGAGAGATCCATGGCCTAGAGTTTCAGACAATGCTAAAGATCTTGTGAAGAAGATGCTCAATCCTGATCCTAAAAGACGACTGACTGCTGAAGAAGTGCTTGGTAATGCACATCACTCCTTAATTTTTATTTTAGTGTTTGTGCGTGCATCCATGTGCTTGCGCATATGCACTCATGTGCATGATTGCACTAAAAAACCAATATAGATATCAGGATTTTCATGGATAAAAATGAACAAAAATAAAATACTGAATGAGCTCACCTTTACTATGGCTGTGCATGCGTATGGTGCTTGCACTCAGTTTTCTTCTTCTACTATAGTTTAATTGTAATACAGTTTGAAACAAAGTTCCCTGCCATTCATTACTTACCGATTCAGTGTGAATAATCAAGTGGCAAGACCTGTGTGTTAGTATATGTTATGGTGAAACAATTTGTTATCCAACGTAAAAACCTGTAAAAATTGGTTGTGCATGGAACTTTATATTTCGTAGCTAAAATATCATTCTTCTTCTTGTAATTTGCAGATCATCCATGGTTGCAGAGTGCTAAAAAGGCGCCGAATGTTAATCTTGGTGAGACTGTGAAAGCTAGACTCCTACAATTCACGGTGATGAATAAACTCAAGAAAAAAGCTTTAAGGGTAAGCTACTTCTTCCTGTCATCTGACAACATTCTGGACATGAATTGAATGTTATTGTTGGCTTGTTTGCAGGTAATTGCTGAGCATTTATCTGTAGAGGAAGTAGCTGACATAAAGGATATGTTTCTGAAAATGGACATTAACAACAATGGAAAAATAACATTTGACGAGTTAAAATCTGGTCTGCATAACCTTGGCCATCAGTTCTCTGACACAGATGCTAAGATTCTAATGGATGCTGTAAGTATAGAAATTTGGTTACGCATAGTCTAATATGTTTCAAGCTCAAGAGTAAATATTATGAGAATAATAATTTCATAACATCTAGCAAGAATGGTTTGAAAGAAACCATTATACTTGATCAGATCTATCTCATATATAGAGCGAACACAAGATAAACTTCGATATGTTGCCTATTGATAAAGCATCCCGCATCCATATATAGAATTTAGAATATAATCGGATGTATATCCCCTTTGCACTATTAAAAGTCCATCCCCTTTTACTCTTAGAATAAGAGCCAAAACTTGTTTTCATCCTTCTAACTTCTGTATCTTCAAGTGGAGAAATATAGTGCACAAGGTTTAGCT